>OY728125.1:937045801-947045801 GCA_963277665.1 Viscum album | reverse complement strand
AATACAAGTAAAAACAAAAGATGAATTTTTATTTTGAATTTATCCTCCTTGAGAACCACCTTTGGGAAATGGTTTTGGTATTTCATTGACACAACATACTCCTGGATGTAGGGGAAATATTTTCTAATAATATTTTGTAGAATTTGGGCAAGGACCAATTATTTAAAGGTGTGAGGAGAAGGGGTGGTATTTATAGTGAATGAAAGGTGTGTTTTCTCATTATTTAATTCATTTGTTAATTATATTACATCAAAATAAAGAATAGTTTGAAAATAATCACTAAATATATTAAAATAATGAATTATCGGTTTATATTATGGTCATAAATTATCCATACATAATCTATTATTCAATAATTCTTGTACATACCTTTTATCGTAAATTATAGTATTTTAATATTCACGAAAAATTTAGGTATTTTAGAAAAATCCAAAAAATTAACCCTCAGCATTTTTAGATATTTATAATTCAAAAAATTAAGCCCATTTTATGAAAATAATTGTTTAAATATGTGAAATTTAATTTTTAATTAAAACCATCAATTTCATGGAAAATAATGATTTCAAAATTACAACTCATTTTATAAAAACTTGAAAAAATAATTAAGGTCTCATAAAAATATAATATAATAATAAGATAAAAAATATTTAAATTTTAATCAATTTTATGAATATAAATATTCTTATAAATAAATATATTATTTATAAAATTTTAAAGAAACAATTTTGTCTCACAAAAATTGAAAAACATAATTTATTATTTTCAAAACATTTATTTAGTTATACTATGGAATAATTATGTCTTATTTCCATTTGTAAGATGTATATAATATTCAAATGCATTCATTGGATAGCTTACAATTATATAAGATATTTTACTATTGTAAAAGTTGGGTTATTTTAATATTTTTATATGTTCTTTAACACTTACAAATATCTCTTATTTCATTCATTCTTCATTTATAATTATTTTTTTGTGTTCTCTTGGTGATTTTATGTGTTTTATACAATATGTCATAATTATAATTAAGCAATTTTCATTAATAGAATTATGGGTAGTTACATTTTTCCCCCTTATGAAATTTCACCCTCAAAATATTATTTAACAAAATATGGTGAACAAAAGTGAGTGTACTTTTGCATTATCCATTAATCTGGTTCCCATGTTGGCTCTTCATACTTTTGGTTCTATGACAATAATTTGACCAGGTGAGTAGTATTTTTGCGTAGATATTTATCCCTATTATCCAATATCTCCACTGGATGGTCCTCTTAAGAGTGAGGATTCTCTATCTCTACCACCTATGAATTCAGTACATGTGCGGGGTTCGGTATGTACTTCCCCAAGAGGGATACATTGAATGCATCATGAACATGAGACATGGTTTTTGTACGTTCAATTTGAAATTCCACACTCCAATATGATAAAGAATCTCAATTGGGATGATGTAAATGGAATTTAGATTTCCCTTCTTATAAAATATCATGATCTTCTTCCATAGAGTTATGTGGTGGAATACCATGTCTCCAAACTCAAACTCAAGGTCTCATAGAATACTATCTATATATATATTATATCAAAATTTGGATTCCCTGATGTGTTGCTGAATGGTTTTTATATTCTCTACCATTTATTTACCCATTCCACATCCAAGAAGTTTACATTACCGACTTCATCCTAGAATACCAGTGTTCTACGTATTTCTGCATAAATGGATTCATATAGATCCATTTGGATTCTCGAGCGGAAACTCTTGTTGTATGATAAATCGGACATAGTAAAATGTTGGTCCCATTGACCCTTTTAATCCATAGATAAATCTCTCAACATGACTTCTAGTGTATAAATACTCCTATATGATAGGCCATTATTTTAAGGATAAAAAGTTGTACTGAAGCATAGTATAGTGTTTAGAGGTTGTTGGAGGATTTTCAAAAACATCAAGGTTAATCTTGGATCTTGATCAGATATAATAGATAATGGTAATCCATACAGCCTTACCACATCTCTGACGTATATCAGTGTTATTTTATCTGGTGAGAAGTCCTCTCGAATTTTGATAAACTGAGATATATTTTTCAGAAGATCTATAAAACACATATTTCATTGTTTCGTATGAATTTCATTAGATGTCTTGTGAAAAAACAAAAGTATGATATTTTCATTTCAATGATTGTGTGGTTAATGTTTTATTCATCCACATTGATATTTTTTCCTTTCAGTCATCATTGGCTGAAATACCAGGCACTTTACCCTATATCCGAATCCCCAATCTCTAAACCCCAAAACTTAAAATCTGATCCCCAAACCCAAAAAAATATTACCCATACCCTATTCTAAAAATACTTACCCCTGAACCTTAAAACATAAACCCCACACATGAAATCATAAATTGAAACCTTGTATATTCGGTGATATCCTCCTTCATATATTATCACAAATAGTTCTCTCAGAGATCTCAATACATGTTTACGCTCCTTTGGTGAATAGAGAAGGTTGACCTACATTCTTATCAATTCGTAACTATGATTATTTACAATTTCTGATAGTTTCTAACATTTTATGAATTTCCATATCATTTCACTCGGAATACATTATTTTCTCCATGAGGAATGGTTGAGAAATAATATTGGAAAGGATTGATGATTTTAATTCCTAAAAAATTTCAATTTCCATTATTTTATTATCTAAGGATAGTGGATACATCTCAATTATTATGATTGATAATCATGAAAGATCTTTTCTAAATAGAGAATATGATACCTTATTTTCCATTTCAAGATGGTAATGGATTTAGAAGTCATAATACTTGAGGATATATGACCATATTCTATGGTTCATATTAATATCCTTATTTGTGAATATATGTTTGAGGATCTTATGATTAGTTTATATCTCAGACCTCTCCCCTGAGAGATAACGCTGCCAGATATTAAATGCAATGATCACAACCGCCAACTCAAAGTCATTCACAGAATATTTTTTCTCATTATTAATAAACAAACATGAGGAATAGTCTATAACCTTATCATTTTTCATCAGTCCATAGCCAAATACTTTCTTTGAATATTTTTTGTACTCAAATAATAGTTCCCTACTTGTTAGTAGTATTAGAACTGGTCTAGTGATAAGCATATTTTTCAACTCATTTATGTGGTATTTATATTCACTAGTCCATACAAACCTCGCTCCCATCAAAGTAAACATGGGTTTTGGGATAGAAAATAGTGAAACTTTCTTTATAAATAATTGTTAATACCCAGCCAGAATAAGGAAACTATGGAACTCCATCATGATGTTGGATATGGGAACTCTTCATCTCCCTTTACCTTGGAGGGGTCCACAAATATTCCTTTTCTGGTGCTAAAATTCCCCATGAATGGTACATCCAACATTTATAACTCTCAATTACAGTACTTTTAATGTATTTTTTCCCTTTTAATTATCTTCCAAAAATATTGAAATTCTCATTGTTTTCCTCCTTCCTCTTGGATTATATCCGACTATTGTCAATAATGACTTCCAATAATTATTTGAGGTAATATCTGAAGGCTCTATTAAATAAATCCCTAAATATTTCTGGATCATTAGGTAGTCCTAAGTGAATCATTGTGAAATCACAGTGTCCATACCATATTCTAAATTAATTATGGGGAATATCTTCCTTCATTACCTTTAATTGGTTATATCATGGTGGAAGGTCAATCATAAAGTAATATTTGGCCCCATATAATTGATTGAAATATTCATGTATCCATAGAAGCGAATATATGTTCTTTTTTGTGTTTTTTTTAATTTCGTGATAATCAATGTAGAGATGCATTGATCTATCATAATTTATGACAAAGAGAAATGGTGAACCCCACAGTGTAGCACTCGGGTGTATAAAATCCTCCTCCAGAATCTCCTATAATAGATTCTTTTGTTCTTGAAAATAAATAGGTATCTATTATAGTTGGTGACTTTGGTCTAGGTAGTTATCCATGAATATGTCCAGTTTGGAACACAACCTCTTGATCAAGAGGATCAATTGGAAATTATTCATTGAATTAATTTGTGTTGTCCCTCACAATGGGAATGTATTCAATGATGGTTTATTCCTTTGTATAAATCATTTATGATTGATAAGCTTGCTCGACAGGAAATAATATCCACAACTAAGATGATGATTTAAAATTAGATCTATAATCCTTCTTACACATGTATAGAATTGAGAGATTCATTATGATGTGAAGAGTGATATCCCTTTATTAATAGTTGATGTTGGATTTTAACAAAGGCAATCAATCCATTCATAATATAGAATAATACTCCACCAAATGAATTAAGGCAAGATTTTATAGGAGGTTCAGTCCATAAATATTAACCCGAGAGGAGTTATATAGTTTGGATATAATAATTGACCCATTTGATGTTCTCATAGATTACAAAACCTTTATTTTTCAAGGTTGTGTTTAAATATATATACTAAACATGCAAGACATAAAATATTTAATAGAACCAGAATAAAATAATATATTCTCTATTCCAGAATGAATAAATAGTATACCAATAACCACATCATTTTCAAGATCCACCTTAGTTGTAGTGGTAACATATTCCCCTCCTGTTGACCTTAGAGGTTATTATTATCAACATCCTCTAACAACCCAAGGATTAGGGAAATGTATTTCATAACTCCCATGTTTCTTGTAGTTGAAGAATTATAACAAAAAATGATAGTTGATATAAACCTTATGAAATTCTTCTATGTTAGTGGGATTCTTCATATACATTTAGGATTTATTAGCCACATTCCCCTCTATTCTATATTTTTATCATATCTTGGTTCCATTAAAAAAATTTAAATTATTATTCTTCCCAAAATTTTGACACATGGGATATGGGTTCTTTTTTCCATCATGGGATTTATCATTTGATTCAATAATATTAGACCCTATTTTAGAATTTGTCTCTCTAGGAAAATGAGACCACTGAGTGTCTCTGATATCCATTCCAACTGGATGGAAAAAAAATATAATCTATTCATAGTTGTTAATGTATGGAATCACGGACGATTTTTATAATCTCTGGTTTTGGCCACCAATGAAGAGATCCACCTTTCTTTTATTATTCCAAACAAATCTAGAGGTATATCATTCAAGTCATGTAATGTTTTCTTCATATGATCGAATGTAATTTTCCCCTTTTTTCTACATTCCAGGTAACTCACATTCCCTCTAAAGACTAAGGGTTTGGAGAAACATATTTATTATAAAATATTTTCTTGAAATATTCCCTTTTATAGAATCAATTTCCTGTTTAGAGTACTTTTTCTTGGTCAGATTCCACCACTAATCAGCTTCCCGATAAAAACGATAAGCCACATAAAAAAATTAATCCTATTTTGAGAACTGGAGCATAGTAGATATCTTTTCAATAGAGTTAATTAATTTTTCTACAAGGAGGATGTCAAAATATAAATAAACATGAGAGGCCTTTATGCATTATGGATTCAACCACAAAATTCTCTTTCAAATGATATAGAGGGTGTTCCATGAAAATAAATTTATTATTCATAAACATATCTAGTTGATAAAATATTTTCCCAATGTTTTGAGCTTCCATTCCAATCATATTTGGTATATCATTTTGGCAAGTATCACATTGCCTATCATAATGATTATGAGAAATGGTTCATCTATTTACAATATTTAATGATGAAAATGAATGTAAAATTAGGGGGGATTAATACATATATATTAATAATTTAAAATTAATATATTAAACATATAAGGATAAAATTTTAAATGAAAAGTAATTCCAAACATCCAATACCTTATGATTCAATCTAGGGTATCCATTAGAACAGAAATACCAATTGGGTTCTTACTAAAGTTCTATTGTCTTAAACCCAAAAAATAACTAGAAAATTCTCTGATATATACTACATATACCCTATCCTTTTAGACATATCCTTATAGGATTCGTATTATAATTAACCATCAATTAAATCCAAGTATCATAATATCTTGTTTAATTGGATGATCAGGTATATAATTTGAAAACATGACACCAAAAAAAAATCCATTATTTAATATCTACAATCAGATTCTAAATTCCATTTCAATCATAAATTCATATTGGATAAAATAGGGAATATAAGAAAAACGGGATGACATAAAAAGCCCAATAAGGGAATACACATAGGAATAAAACACAACACATTAGTTAGAAGGAATAACACGATGAAATAAAGGCATTGAATAACACAACACATTAGTTAGAAGGAATAAAATGATGAAATAAATGCATGGAAATTTAATAAAAATAATGTTGAATAACATGTTTATCAGGGGAACATATAATCATGGATACATAGAAATTTGTAATCGTCATATAATATGAAATATGTATGAGTTGGGGCTAACATCCTATACCATTTCACATGGGGGACAAAGTCCCATAAAGGAATCAGGTTTACTCCCTTTCCCAATATGATGTCTCATTAGACTAATTATTACCCAATGAATTGGATTACCAATTTGGTGCACCCATCATAACATGTTCATGAATATTTGTTCCATATAAAGAATCAAAAATATTGTATAAATGTAAGGGTTAACCAAGGAATGAATTGTGTATCATAAACTTGTGATAAGGCATAATAAAATGGTGTATCATAAATGAGTTCCTAAAAGTCTTGAATTTAAATTATAAATGGAATTTCATAAAATAATATTAATAAATTATTATAAATTATTTTTAAATGATGTGAATATTTTAAAAATAGTGGTTAGGAGACATTAGAAGTGATCTACTTTTGTTCCATTTAAGGGAAATCATTAAAACATCTTTAAAACATAAGTCTTAAGTATTTGTATAAAAAAATATATGAACCGATATTCTATTTCAAGATAAGAATATTTATTTTAGAAAAAAATTATGGCTTTAAATAGATTAATTATGGTACTTAGAATGACTATAAATTTGAGAAGTTCCCTTTAATCAGGCTTTCTTATTAAGAGTAAATGGGGAGGGAACCTTTAAAAACATGTATTTTACCATAAAAATAATGGGGATTGTAAAATTTGTTTGGAAGATAAAAATATAAAATATAAATATTATATATGAATAAATAAAAATTACACTGGGATAAAGAGAGATATAGAATGACCCAAAGAAAAATAGTGGTTCGGAATGAATCCCTTACCTTTGGTCTGAAAGTGTTTTAAAATTTATATTAATATAATAGATAATGTAATTAAATCCATTAATTAATTAACTCTACACATTTTATATATTTATTTGATTTATTATAATTTAATTAAGTTCATTTATGTCCATTTTTATTTGGTATATGACACTAATTTTTCATTTGAGAGCATTCATTTCCTTGATTTTCGTGATCATATTACTTGTATACGATTATAGAAAATATTATAATATTAGAATGGTTATCCAGAATTTAATTTATTTGTTATTAATTAATATAAATAATATTAGAAATTCATATAATTCATTTGGTAAATTGGGGTGCGGATAAATCATTAGATAAAGCATTAATGATAATCATTTAGATTATTTTGGTAGGTTTTCCAAAACCAACAAGAAGTTATGTATTAGTAATTAATATCATGTAAATAAAATATGTCAAAATTATTAACTAGACTACAATATATATATTACTATCCAGTTTAACAATAAATTTTTTATGAGAAGTCTCAAAGTTTTAATGTCACTTGAAAACATTGTCATCCATGAATGCGAAAAATTAACACATCACAAATGATGTTTTCATTTTTGTACAAAAAAAGTGGGCGTGAGAAATGATGTTGAATTATTAAATTAACATGATAATATTAATGTTTAGATAAGATAATATAATTTTAATTATTCTTGGATAAGGGGAGTTTAGGAGACAATAAAAAATAAAATAAATTAAAATAAAAATAAATGAAAAAAGAATGAGGATTTTACCTCTTGAGTTTATCATTTGCGAGAACCTCCATAGTGAAATGGGTTTGGTATTTTGAGGATAATAATTGATCTTGAATGTGTGGTTGGTATATTAGAGGATTATTTGGTGGAATTTGGAAAAGGATTAATGCTTTAAAGGTGTGAGGAGAATGGGTGGTATTAATTGGGAAGAGAGGGGTTTTTTCTCACTTCTTTACTCATAATTTTATTTTTTCCATCGAGACTATGAATAATTAAATAATTATCACTAAATATATTAAAATAATTTTGTACAGTCGGATATTGAAGGCTTAAATAATCTATATATCATCTATGACAAAATAATTCATCTATTGAGCTTTTATCAAAAACTATCATATTTTACTATTCCAAAGAAACTCATGTATTTTAGAGAAATCCAAAAAATTCACCCTAACTAGTTTCTGATATTTACAATTTAAAAATGAAATCCATTTTATAAAAATAATTTTCAAATTATTTGAAATTTAATATTTAATTAAAAGCATCATTTACTTATAAAATACTTATTTTCAAATTATAACTTTTGTTATAACACATTAAAAAAATAATTATGGTCTCATAAAATTAACATATAATCATAAAAAATAATATTAATTTTTTAATATATTTTATGAAAATAAAATTTCATTTAAATAATTTTTTTAATCATAAAATTTTAAAAAAAAATTTGTTTTAGAAAATTCCAAATTATAATTTATTATATACAAAACTTTTATTTACATATACTATGGTATAATTATGTAATAATTTAATTTATAAGATGCTTAATTTGTTCATAAAATTTCATTGGTTATTTTATTATTCATGTTTATGGTTTAATATTCACAAGGGTCATATTACTATTCTAGAGGTCATGTTATTTTTCCATTGGTATAGGTTCTTTAACTTTTGTAAATTCCTTTAATTTCACTAATTTTTAATTTATAATTTTGTATGTTGTTCTCTATATAATTTTATGTGATTTTTATTATATGGAATGATTATAAGAAGTGAATTTCCTCTGTTAGAATTCTGGGTTGTTACACTTTTTGAGTTATCATCGTTGTGGGAGGCCTTTGAATCTTCTCTGGATACATTGTCTGAGATTGAATAGAGGATGGAATATGAACAACCATAGGCCTATTTTTTCAATTTATGGGTACGTTAAAAAACATGGAAGACCCTGTTTATTTATTTTCCATGTAATAAATGTTTTAAATTTTATAATTTCTTATTTTAATTTTTTTATTTCTTATATTAATGAGATAATCAACGAATAATCTATAACCCCACAAGCGTTATAATTAGTGTGAGAAAAAATGGATAATTAAAAATTTTCCATATAAAACGAGATTATATAATAGGGGTAGAAAAGTAATGTCAGAATATCACATTTAGCATCACAACGTAAACCCATTAATATAGAGAATTTGATTTTTATGATTCTAGGAGTTTGATTCCTTATTAATATTCTAGTCAAACAAGAGTATAACACCTAGGGTGAAGAATTAAAGATGATAATTGTAAATTATTAGGAAGGTATGTTTCCAATTGATGTTTCTAAAAAAAATGAAATTTAAAATATAGGCTGAGGATCACCACTGAAAAAATTCAAAACATGGGTTATACTACAATAATGTGACAAATACATTCTCTATTGTTTGTAGCCAATATTTGAGGAAAACTATATGGTGATGTGTCCCCAATATTTGAGAATCAATTAAAATACGATTAATGTGGATACCCTAGGATGTTTACCCTAGATGGGATTTATTCCATGGGATCTATTTCATCATTGTAGGGAAGTCCATTTAGAAATAATAGGGGACATCCATCCGCATTACCGAATATAAAGCTTCTTTATTAAAATTGTAAACTCTATATTCTTTGAACTACTCTTAGAATCACTATTTCATTCAAGAAACATATTTATAATACATCTATGAAACAAATTGGGTCTAGTGAATGAGATATAAATACAATTTGTGTGTATGGCATGAGAATGTTGTACACATAGATTTAGTGGTGATGACTTTCCAAGTTTATTGTAATGGGACAAAGACCCTATACAATGGATATTAATATTCCAAAACTATGAGTGAGGATCAACTAATAATTTATGTTAATCCATATTATTCCAATAGTGGTTCCTTTAGTGGACTAGGAACCCAAAATATAGTGGTTTATTATAATATGAAGCCACAATGTCCAGGGAATTATATAGTTACAAATCATGATGCTATGATATGATGGGGGAATTCCATACTATGATGCAAAAAACCTCATCTTGAAATAACCAAAATAAACCAATAATCCCACATGATCCATCATTTTGTAGGGAAAAAGGTGGTAACATAAGATCAAATGTGCCATCTCTGAGCGTGTTGATGGTTTAAATAACAAAAGAAGAAGTAGTATGTATTTCAAAACTCAATTTTCTACATAATAATTGATTAATCAACATTTTAAAATTATGAAACAATCATTAACAACCAAATTAATTCAATGATTAATTCAATAATTAATTTTGACACTAAAATGAATGGTCGTCAAATTAAAATTTATAATTAACTTAATTAGTTTATGAATAACCTTATGAGGAATTATTTCATCATTAAAGAATAAAACAATATCTCTACATCATACCATTACCATGTTATAAGAATAAAGTTTATATTCCCTACACTATTAATCTACTCTTGCAACATGAAACATCAAGTGAAATTATAGGTATATTTTAGTGCTAAGATTAAAGATCCCAATTCTTTTATTTTCATATATGATTTCCATGAGAATCCATTTAAATAAATATCATAGTTCACTCTTAAATATGGTGGGATGGTGTGGGAGTATAACTCTCTTTTTTACACAATTCTTTGAGAAGAAAAATCTTGGGCATGAGAGGATCCTTCAGTTGTCAGAATTTACAACAAAAAAATGAAAGTGTTATGGTTTGAAATAATATAATTAGGTTTAATTTTTTGTAGGGTAATAAAAAATTTAAAAAAATTGGACCTAATTATTTTCTTATTCCATGAAAAACTACACGTCCAAAAAAATAATATTACTTCATTTTTACTTGAGAAAAATTCTTGGATTAAATAATTATTATTTTGTTTAATAAATTTTTACTAATTTATTTAAATAATATTGAATATATATTATTTCACATCATACCTATTAAACATATTCAACCATTTCACACAATATTTATATGTCCTTGAATAATGAATATATATATAATAAATAAATATTACTACATTATCTTTCAGTATACAAATAAATATTATATTTACAAAATTAAAAATAAATTTTTATTAAATATTCTAATAAAAATATTATACTGAACAAATTATTATAAAATATTGGCAATCAAATTGAAAAGAATAATTATTAAAACATGTATGAGAATATTATTTATTCTATATGTTAAATAATAAATATATCTAACTGGGTCTCTTGATACATTTCTTAGGTGACCCTCTTGGCCTCTTTCTGAGTTGCTTTATGTTGGGCCAGTCGAAGTCCAAGGTAAGTGTCTAGCGACATACCCATGAACCCATAATGAAAAAAGGTAATTCTGAGAAAACATAAAAACTCATAAAATATAATACTATATAATATTTCCCCATTATCATAATATCATTAATCAATAAGTTTTCATGATAATGTCATCAACTTATATACTCAATTCAACATTCAATGATTTTTAGAAAATGAAACTTCCTATAGACACCATGCAAATTGATTTAGTTAGACTATTCTATTGACATCAATGTTATTAATATATCCTCTTCTACTAAATAATATATGCATGGAATCCATGATCATATTATTAATTAATGGAATATCTCTAATTACACTACCAATTTATCTTACCTCACCATAAACATATATCATCATGGTTTCCATTAGTACCTAAAAGTATGAGACTAATAATATACTTTAATGATAATTTTATATTATAAGGAATAATAAAAACATTCGAAGATAGGAACATCAAACGATAAAAATAATTCATAATTTCATAGGGGAGGTTCATGTTTTAGTAATATAATATACTATAAATTACCAAGTGTGTACACCATGAGAGTGTACCTCAATGTCCAACGAGTCTCCACCCCTTGGCCGTGTGGAAGAAAAATCATGATGTGGTTATAATTGTATTAATTTAAAAATAAATAAATTCTTTTAACCCCAATGCACATTGAATCTCTTTCTTGGGAACTAAATCAGAAGAATCCCACATTCAAACAATAAAACTACTAACAACATTTAATATACTAGATCTATGAAGATATTCTGTGTTCTCTTGAGAGTAGGATTTAGTCAAGTGTTCTACATTATGTTAAACCACGAAAATTATTCTCAGTGAAAAATCACCACCATGAGAAAACTCTCACATGGGGTTACACTCTTGGAGTATGATATTTCTTTATTGTTGTGACCTTAGATCATTTTCAAGAGATATAACTATAGTGTTATCATAACATAATCATATAGAGTATTTATTAATTGATCCCACACCAATGACTTGGAATATGTTTTTCATCTGAAAAACTTATTTGGATTTTCATAACATGGTATATACTCAAGATCCATTGATGAACATGTGAAAACTGGAGTCATTGAACTATTTAAACCCCCATCTAATCTGTTCAGAATATAGAGACAAACTGACTATAACATTTGATAATTATAATCTATTTGAAATATAGATTTACAATACCCCTATATTACTACCACCTCGTAACCTCCTCATGGAACGAACATACCCTTAATGGCTATTAGATATTTACAGATATCCCTAATATAAGATCAATATTGTTTACCAAGATCAGTTTCTTATCTCTATACCATAATAAAGGCATGGGTTACATCAATCATTATATATATAATTCCATATATTTTTAATCCTATCATATTAGTGTAAAGTATATTAATCATTATATCCCTCTCCTCTGGGTTCAATGAACACATTTTCATAGAGTGTTGTTAACCACGTCAAACTAGAACAAATCCCCATTTTTATTGTTCAAAATTAAAATTATTTAATAGTTGGTCAACATTTTCACCTTTACATAGACTAAGTATAATCTTTGATATATCTAGAATGATCTTGACACCAATTATATTTGATACTTCACCTATGCCCTTTATATAGAAGAAACTGGTTAACCATTCATTAACTGAATGCATGATTTGTAGAGACCCAAAGCTTGACGTACATGGACATTACATTACTTTAGTGGACTACTTAATACTTAACAAAAACATACACACAAGGACCGTAATAGTTTAGTGTCTTTGGAAACTTGGAACGTAATCTTCTAATCGTGGTGAAAGATCTTCAACATCTCCCATAAAGATCTTTCCTCTTTTTTTCATACCTAAAACCTTTCTTTATATCATGGGGAAAAGAAAACATAAAAGGTTGAGCTCAAATTCTCAGTAAGGGTAAACAAAAGAAATATCAATCACATCATATTCATAAGAACATAACTTTTGAAATCTTAACCTGCAAAAGAGAGAATAATTTCATAACATGGGATAAATCATAGTAGTGAAATGGAATCCCAATAATCATAACATAAAAAATTAAACTTTGTGGCATAAACACATAATCATATAGAATCATTTGTTATTAGTCAAGACTCATTGCCAAGACTATCTTAGTAGAAAAAGTCCTTTTCTGAACCGAGTTCACTCCTCGTTTCAGTCCTGTTTCACTGAACCGGTATAACCTACTCTTCCAGACATGTATATCTCATGAGATATAAAATCTTTACCCAATGCATTTGTGGGAGATATAGGTCCCACCCATCTCATAATGTTACCATTCTTATGTGTGCCACAAAATCATAAACCATACATCATGGCATAACCCAAGTAATAAAAATGGAAATCTTAATCATCGTGACATCATAAAACTATTCATATAAGATAAAGTAATTCATAAGAATAATTCCATCACAACATAATCAAATCAATGTAATAATAGGGAAAAAACAGACCCCTTTATTATCTAAGATGGAAAATAATTTTGTTAAAACACTTGAACTCTATTCTTGAGAAAAATATCTTTTCCACTCCAAAAACATTTTTTCTTTCTTAACATGTCATAAAATTTTAAACTAAAAAAAGTTGATTAAAAATAAACTTGAAAACATGTAAAGGAAGCTTCTTGGAAATAATGTTTTGAAAATCCATTCATGCCGTATAAGTTAAAAAACATTCTTCTCGTACTTTTGTCGGAAAACTAAAAAATTATCTCGTACGAAAAACGAAAAAACAATCCTTTCATATATTTTACTAAAAACTCACCGAAGGGTAAAATTGGATTTAAAAAATTTTAGGTGGATGGAAATAATATTACATATTGGGGAAACTTGGATGTGGATGATAAAATACACCACAGTAAATACCAAAGTATAAACAATCTCGGATAAAAATGAGATTGTGATATTTTCCCTTACCTTAGGTCCGATTTGCCTCATAAGTGTCCGAATCTCCTGTATAATGATTTAAATAATGTTATTGACTTATTCCAGAATCATACTTATTGTTATGATATCATATATGGTCATATTCTTAGCAACTTATTAGTAATATTTCATTACTACTTGTTATTCGGGTGTTTATAACTTTTTTCTTTTATGCGTGTTTTGTCGAATAAATTATTATTCTTGTATTTAGGTTATAGATACCTCATTTACAGAATGGTATTAGTGTAATATATATCATATTCATTCATTCAATTCATTTATATAATCTTTATGAAATGAATATCATGTAGAACGAGTCGCATCACATCATGGAGACGATATTCCGTACGTACGCACGAGTGATGATATCATTCCTATGATCGTGGAATTGTATTGGAGTGTATGTATACTATTTAAGAGTCAATATCACTTTATAATAGTCATATATAGTCATTATTTACACCATTATACCCATCCATGTAAGGTGGTGGTGGAAAATAGATTACACCACGGCGTGGAGACGGTATTCCGTACGTACGCACGCGCGGTGATTTCTTTTTCCGTAGGATGGATAGATGGTGAATTAGGGTTGTTTCATACTTATAATAACATATCAGTATGTGAGTGATACTGATGTTATTACTTAATAATGAAACAACTAAAGAAGAAGAAGTGGATGAAGAAATAAAGATGAAATAATCAGTAACGGACATTACCTCTTCTTTAAAGTTATTCTTTGAGACCTCCTTTTAGGGAACTAAAATAGGTCTTTGAAGAAGACCAGAACCTCTAGGATGTTTCTAGGGAAGTGGAGAGGTGAAATTGGCAGGGGTTGGCCGTGGTTGAAGGCTCAAAGTGGTGTGATGAAGAGAGGGAGGAGGTGCCCTTTTATAAGGGAGGAGAGGAGCTCCTTTGGAAAACTAAAAATATTATTTTATTATAAAGTCATATTCGGTTTTAAATAGCTCCAAATTGATTTATTTCAAAGATAAGGTGGGGATGGATCTAAAACCTCTCATCCAATATAATTTAGACAAGTTTAGGTTCCTTATCATTTAGATTTAACATTAATGTAATTAATTTTACTTTTACCGTGTCTTCTTGTGTTCTTACACTATAAGGTTAATAAACTTACTATAACAAGCCAAACGAACCCCAAGTTGTTTATTACTAATATATATAACCTTATCTAAGTCATTTTTCCAATCCTTAGATTTTTAGGAATAAAAGTACAATTAATAATATAATATTTGTTTTAAAAACTATTTTATGTCAATTTTGACACTATTTAGTAATTGATTTTTGTGAAAATTATAACAGAATTATTAGTTCTAAAAAAGTTAATTAAATCAATATTAACATGTCATATTAACCTAGAAAATTAGTGGAATTCATAAAAATTCTCAAATTACATTTATTTGGGTATTTATAAGATCAATTATGTCAATATTTCATTAAAAAGATAATTACTGCATCATCGTTGTGTCATAAATAAATTAATTTATATAATGTCTAAATAAAATACCATTATGTCGAAAATCTATTTAGCTTTCTAATGAATATTTATAGTCGATTTTATCTTATGTATAACGCTATATTAAAATTGTTTTAGTAAATAAACATTGATTTTAACTCTTTTAACTCTTCTTTGAATTAAATAATAATAAATGTCCTAATCTAATCCATGTGGTCCTAAATGGTCATATATTATTCCTAAGGTTGTTTTTGGTCGAATTACACTTATCCAATAGAATTAGGACATGTGTTAGGGTAATAATAATATCATTTTTACCCTTAATTTCCCTATTTACTTTTAACCGTGGTAAAAAAAAGTAAAAAGATACTATTTACCAAAAAATATTTTCATCTCATTGAACCATATTTTACATACTGACATCAACTGTGTCTCTCGGATTTTTGAAATTCCACACACAGAAGCGGTAAAATTAAGTTTTATGAAAAATTCATTTTTTTAACTACCACTTAGTGGTTTCACTATTCATCAAAAAATGAAAGTTTGCAGAAAAATACCAAAAAATTAGGCCTAAGCTATATTTTATATTATGAACTCAAAAATGATGTCTATTTTACCAAATTCATAACGTATCAGTATCATTAATTAATTTAAAAATTAATTCCAGTCGTCAAAACAAATAGCGTGTTTCTAAGAGATAATAACTATCAAAAGATTGACACTTGTTTATGTCTGGTTTAAATGTGAAATTACATCCAATGACCAACATTATATTAAATTGTAAAAATATATTCTAAATATACTTTAAATCCACTAAAATTAATAATTTATTACGATTAATTATTTGGATTAAAAAATATGTTTTTAATTTAAATTTAGTAATTTTCACTATTCATCAGAATATGAATGTTATTCGAAAAGTACCAAAATTTCACCCTAAGATAATTTCGATATTCTGAATCCAGAAATGAAGTCCATTTTGAAAAAAAAAAATTATAAATTTTAAAAGGTGGTTATTACTATTCATAACGGCCAGTTTTAATAATATTTTAATAGCATAACGTTGTTTAGTGAAACTCGGTATTGAGTACTACACACGCTATCGAGGAAGGTCGTGATTGCGTGTGATGCAAGGAAACTCAAGGATGTGTGTTGTGAAAGATCCTTTTGGTGTAGCGTACAACACAAGACATTAATGAAATTAAAATGAATATTTTTCATAAAGTCTCGGGGTGTTACATTCTACCCCCCTTAAAATGAATTTCGCCCTCGAAATTCATCGGGGTTATAAATGGTTTACTATTTGAAAGTTTCTTTGATGGAAACCCACATCGTAAAAATGAATAACAAAACCAATCTTTAAAAACAAAAGTATGTAACGTAACGGTTACTCAAATAATCTAATCACTAGGTTTCCACATAGGTGAAAATATGGATATGGAAGAGAAATCTAACCATCATGTTCTGATGGAGAGTGGTAGAGAACATGGCTATGGAAAACCCAGCAATCACAAATCCATAAATTTGTGACAAGCTAAGGTACCATCTGATTCATCAAATATAAGAGCACTAGGACAACATTTTTGGTTTTCAAGATCATTTCCTTAATGTTGATGAAATTTGAATTAGAAGAAATAATTTCGTGATTTCTGTATAGTCTCACCGTTGGTCGTTCATTGGACAATTTCCACTTTATCTCTTAATGAAGTGAAGTTGAATTTGTCATTCGTGATGTGGTAGCAGATCATGTGATAGAATGATGGGTCATTCCATCTGTCTCAAACAAAAGGTTAGAAAAGTTATAAAAAAACATAAGTCCATCTATTGTGAGATTAATGATATATGGTTCCTAAAATGGACTTATACTTAATATATCATATTGCTTAATATAATAAAACTAGTTTCTAATAAACAGGGACTTCCTGTAGGCCAGTGGTAGGCGATAATGGCCAGTCGCACTTCGGTTGTGGGTTCGATTCCCACGGCCTTGTCCGACGCGATGGGCTGTCGCCCATCCCGCAGGTTGTCCTTTTTCTAAAACTATATAATATCAAAAGTTCTATCCTTAAACAATACTAACTTATGTCCAACATAATCCATTCCAATCTTCAGGCTTATCTAAAATACTTCGGTCCAAGCTCATAATATAAAGAAATTATTACTTGAAATGTCATCAACCAAGCATGTGAATACCATCATTTATCCCCCATATATCTTGTTGGTCACATTCCAATCATGTGAATACCTTAATCATGTATTCTCTTGAAAAATGAATACCCATTAAACCTTAGTGAAAACATGAATGCTGTCAAAAGTTAACTCTTTCCGCATACCAAAATCCAAAAATTCTATATACTCAATCACTTACATAACCTTCTCCTTATATCAGTCATGAGCTCATGAATACTATCAAACATTTAATTTTCTCCTTATCCCTTCATTAAGCGCATATCATCTATATTCCAAAATTATCTGAATATCATTTAATGGATACTGGTACCATTAATCATACACTTTCAAAACTCAAGGAAATACAACATTGTAACAGTCCTTAGATGTCTCTTTATTCCATAGTACGATGTGATTACTTATACAACATTACACTTGATAAACATGTAATCATTCCACTACCTTCTTAAACTATTGACTGAGCTTCAACAATTCTTTCAAATCACATATCATTTGTAGTCTATTCATCATCATCAACATAAATACTACTCATACGGCCGTACTGATTCTCTTCATGAGACATTCCCTTAGGGAATTGGTTTTCATAATGCCCGTACATTCCACATTTAAAACATTTAACCATTGTTGATGTCGTAGAAATACCATTATCCTCATCCATAGTGGTAACTGAACCTTCCTTTGCACTTACTGGCTTTGTGTCCTTCTTTTCCACACGCAAAGAATCTTCCAATTCCCTTGAAACATTCTCCTTGATGCCTCTTCCCACATGATTTATATAGGGGAAATTGAACTTTCTTTCTTCTATGATCATCATGAAACTCCATCTTTCTCTTATTAGCCGAGTGAGGAAACTTACCAAATTTGAGTTTATTGATCATATAATGAGATTTCTGATTTAGCATAATAATTATGGTTGGACATCCAAATCCCATTTCATTTGGTTTCTCATGAAGAATATCATTCCATTGTCCATAATATCTTCCATTACCGAGAATCATCATTTTTTTCCAGCCATTTTCTAAAACCCAAAAAGAATAGTGTTAGAGGAAAAAATCATAATAAAGGGGTAGTAACTTCAATATCTAAAATGTTAGGTTAAATTCTAAGATCTTTACCATAGTTCTAGGACTATATCCTATACGTATACTTATCCTTAGGGAAATCCCTAGACATACCTTAGAAATATCTCTAGGGATCTCACTAATGTTTTCGGATCCTAGATTCCAAAGTTTGACCAAATCTTTCCTCTGATACCAACTGTAGAGACCCAAAGCTCGACGTACATGGACATTACATTACTTTAGCAGAATACTTAATACATAACAAAAACTGACACACAAGGACCGTAATAGTTTAGTGTCTTTGGAAACATGGAACGTAATCTTCTAATTGTGGTGAAAGATCTTCAACATCTCCCATAAGGATATTTCCCCTTTTTTCTTACCTAAAACATTTATTTATATCCTGGGGAAATGAAAACATAAAAGGGTGAGCTCAAATGCTCAGTAAGGGTAAACAAAATAAAATCAATCACATCATATTCATAAGAACATAACTTTTTGAAATCTTAACCTGCAAAAGAGAGCATAATTTCATAACATGGGATAAATCATAGTAGTGAAATAGAATCCCAATAATCATAACATGAAACATGAAACTTTGTGGCATACACACATAATCATATAGAATCATTTCTTATTAGTCAAGACTCATTTCCAAGACTATCTTAGTGGACAAAGTCCCTTTTTGAACCGAGTTCACTCCTCGTTTCAGTCCTGTTTCACTGAACCGGTATAACCTACCACTCTAGCGATGTCTAACTCATGAGATATAAAATCTTTACTCAATGCATTGGAGGGAGATATAGGTCCCATCCATTTCATAATGATACCATTCTTATGTGTGCCACAAAATCATAAACCATACATCATAGCATAACCCATGTAATAAAAATGGGAATCTTAAACATTGTGACATCATAAAACTATTCATATAAGACAAAGGAATTAATAAGAATAATTCCATCACAACATAATCAAATCAATGTAATAATAGGGATAAAAACAGAACCCTTTATTATCTTAGATGGAAAATAATTTTGATAAAACACTTGAACTCCATTCTTGAGGAAAATATCCTTTCCAATCCAAAAAAATTTCCTTTCTTAACATGTCATACAATTTTAAACTAAAAAAAGTTGATTAAAAATAAACATGAAAACATGTAAAGGAATCTTCTTGGAAATAATGTTTTAAAAATCCATTCATGCCGTATAAGTAAAAAAACATTCTTCTCGTACTTTTGTCGGAAAAGTCAATAAGTATCTCGTACGAAAAACGAAAAAAGATTCATTTCATATCTTTTAATAAAAACTCACCGAAGGGTAAAATTGGATTGAAAAAAATTGTAGGTGGATGGAAATAATATTACATATTGAGGAAACATGGATGTAGATGATAAAATACACCCCAATAAATACCAAAGTATAAACAATCTCGGATAAAAATTAGATTGTGATATTTTCCCTTACCTTAGGTCTGATTTGCCTCGTAAGTGTCCAAAACTCCTGTATAATGATTTAAATAATGTTATTGACTTATTCCAGAATCATACTTATTGTTATGATATCATATATGGTCATATTATTAGCTTCTTATTAGTAATATTTCATTACTAATTGTTATTCGGGTGTTTATTACTTTTTGTTCTTATGCGTGTTTTGTCGAATAAATTTTTATTCTTCTCTTTAGGTTATAGATACCTCATTTACAGAATGGTATTAGTGTAATATATATCATATTAATTCATTAAATTCATTTATATAATCATTATAAAATGAAGATCATGTAGAACGAGTTGCATCAGAACGTGGAGACGGTATTCCGTACGTATGCACGAGTGATGATATCATTCCTATGATCGTGGAATTGTATTGGAGTGTTTGTATACTATTTCAGAATCAATATCACTTTATAATAGTCATATATAGTCATTATTTACACCATTATACCCATCCATGTAAGGTGGTGGTGGAAAATAGATTACACCACGGCGTGGAGACGGTATTCCGTACGTACGCACGCGCGGTGATTTATTCTTCCGTAAGATGGATAGATGGTGAAATAGGATTGTTTCATACTTATAATAACATATCATTATTTGAGTGATACTGATGTTATTTGTTAATAATGAAACGACTAAAGAAGAAGAAGTGGAAGAAGAAATAATGATGAAAGAATCGGTAACAGACATTACCTCTTCTTTGAAGTGCTTCTTTGAGACCTCCTTTTAGGGTACTAAAATAGGTCTTTGAAGAAGACCAAAACCTCTAGGATGTTTCTAGGGAAGTGTATAGGATAAATTGGCAGGGGATGGCCGAGCTTGAAGGCTCAAAGTGGTGTGAGGAAGAGGGGGAGGAGGTGCCTTTTTATAAGGGAGGAGAGGGGCTCCTTTGGAAAACTAAAAATATTATTTTATTATAAAGTCATATTAGGTTTTAAATAGCTTCAAATTTATTTATTTCGAGGAAAAGGTGGGGATGGATCGAAATCCTCTCATCCAATAGAATTTAGACATGTTTAGTTTCCTTATCATTTAGATTTAACATTATGTTAATTAATTTTACTTTTACAGTGTCTTCTTGTGTTCTTACACTATATGATTAATAAACTTACTATAACAAGCCAAAAGAACCCCAAGTTGTATATTATTAATATATATAACCTTATATAAGTCATTTGGCCGAACCATAGATTTTTAGGAATAAAATAACAATTAATAATATAATATTTGTTTTAAATACTATTTTATGTCAATTTTGAAACTATTTAGTAATTGATTTTTGTGAAAATCATAACAGAATGATTAGTTCGAAAAAAGTTAATTAAATCAATATTAACATGTCATATTAACCTAGAAAATTATTGGAATTCATAAAAAGTCTAAAATTACATTTATTTGGGTATTTATAACATCAATTATGTCAATATTTCATTAAAAAGATAATTACAACATCATCGTTGTGTCATAAATAAATTAATTTATATAATGTCTAAATAAAATACCATTATGTAGGAAATCTTTTTAGCTTTCTAATTAATATTTATAGTCGATTTTATCTTATGTATAACCCTATATTAAAAATGTTTTAGTAAATAAACTTTGATTTTAACTCTTTTAACTCTTCATTGAATTAAATAATAATAAATGTCCTAATCTAATCCTAGTGGGCCTAAATGGTCATATATTATTTCTAAGGTTGTTTTTGATCGAATTAAATTTATCCAATAGAATTAGGACATGTGTTAGTGTAATAATAATATCATTTTTACCCTTAATTACCCTATTTACTTTTAACCGTGGTAAAAAAAGTAAAAAGTTACTATTCACCAAAAATTATTTTCCTCTCATTGAACCACATTTTACTTACTGATATCAACTGTGTCTCTCAGATACTTTAAATTTCACTCACAGAATTGGTAAAATTATGTTTTATGAAAAATTAATTTTTTTAACTACCACTTAGTGGTTTCACTATTCATCAAAAAATGAAAGTTTCCAGAAAAATACCAAAAATTAGGCCTAAGCTATATTTGATATTGTGAACTCAAAAATGATGTCTATTTTACCAAATTCAAAACATATCAGTTTCATTAATTAAATTAAAAACTAATTCCCGTCGTCAAAACAAATAGCGTGTTTTTAAGAGATAATAACTATCCAAAGATTGACACTTGTTTATGTCTGGTTTAAATGTAAAATTACATCCAATGACCAACATTGTATTAAATTGTAAAAATATATTCTAAATATAATTTAAAACAACTAAAATTAATAATTTATCACTATTAATAATTTTGATTAAAAAAGTTGTTTTTAATTAAAATTTAGTAATTTTCAATATTCATCAGAATATGAAATTTATCTGAGAAGTACCAAAATTTCACCCTAAGCTAATTTCGATATTCCGAATCCAAAAATGAAGTCCATTTTTAAAAACAAAATTTCTAAAATTTTAAAAGGTGGTTATTACTATTCATAACGGCTAGTTTTAATAATATTTTAATAGCATATCGTTGTTTAGTAAAACTCGGTATTACGTACTACACACGCTATCGAGAAAGGTCGTGATTGTGTGTAATGCAAGGAAAGTCAAGGATGCGTGTTGGGAAAGCTCTTTTTGGTGTAGCGTACAACACAATACATTAATGAAATTAAAAAGAATATTTTTCATAAAATATCGGGGTGTTACATTCTACCCCCCTTAAAATGAATTTCACCCTCAAAATTCATCGGGTTTATAAATGGTTTACTATTAGAAAGTTTCTTTGATAGAAACCCAAATCGTAAAAAGGAATACCAAAACCAATCTTTAAAAACAAAAGTATGAAACTTAACGGTTACCCAAATAAACTAATCACTAGGTTTCCACATAGGTGAAAATATGGATATGGAAGAGAAATCTATCCATCATGTTCTGATGGAGAGTGGTAGAGAACATGGCTATGGAAAATCCATCAATCACAAAGCCATAAATTTATGACTATCTAAGGTAAAATCTGATTCATCAGATATAAGAGAACTAGGACAACATTTTTGGTTTTCAAGATCGTTTCCTTAAAGTTGATGAAACTGGAATTAGAAGAAATACTTTCGTGATTTCTGTATAGTCTCACCGTTGGTCATTCTTTGGTCAATTTGCACTTCATCAATTAAAGAAATGAAGTTGGATTTGTCATTCGTGATGTGTTAGCAGATCATGTGATAGAATGATGGGTCATTCCATCTGTCTCAAACAAAAGGTTAGAAAAGTTATCAAAAAATACATAAGTCCATCTATAGTGAGATTAATGATATATGGTTCCTAAAATGGACTTATATTTCATATATCATACTGCTTAATATAATAAAACTAGTTTCTAATAAACAGGGACTTCCTGTATGCCAGTGGTAGGCGATAAAGGCCGGTCGCACTTCGATTGTGGGTTCGATTCCCACGGCCTTTTCCGACGTGATGGGTTGTCGCCCGTCCTGCAGGTTGTCCTTTTTCTAAAACTATATAATATCAAAAGTTCCATCCTTAAACAATAATAACTTATGTCCAACATAATCCATTCCAATCTTCAGGATTATCTAAAATACTTCGGTCCAAGCTCATAATACAAAGAAAATGATTACTTGAAATGTCATCAACCAAGCATGTGAATACCATCATTTATCCCCCATATATCTTGTTGGTCACATTCCAATCATGTGATACCTTAATCATGTATTCTCTTGAAAAATGAATACCCATTAAACATTAGTGAAAACATGAATGTTGTCAAAAGTTAAATCTTTCCACATACCAAAATCCAAAAATTCTATATACTCAATCCATTACATAACCTTCTCCTTATATCAGTCATGAGCTCATTAATACTATCAAACATTTAATTTTCTCCTTATCCCTTCATTATGCGCATATCATCTATATTCCAAAAATATATGAATATCCTTTAATGGATACTAGTACCATTAATCATACACTTTCAAAACTCAAGGAAAGACAATAGTGTAACAATCCTTATATGTCTCTTTATTCCATAGTACCATGAGATTACGTATACAACATTACACTTGATAAACATGTAATCATTCCACTACCTTCATAAACCATTTACTGAGCTTCAACAATTCTTTCAACTCAGATATCATTTGTAGTATCTTCATCATCATCAACATAAATACAACTCATACGGCCGTACTGATTCTCTTCGTGAGCCTTTCCCTTAAGGCATTGGTTTGCATAATTCCCATACATTCCACATTTAAAACATTTAACCATTGTTGATGTCGTAGCTATACCATTATCCTCATCCATAGTGTTAACTGAACCTTTTCCTTTGCACTTACTAGCTTTGTGTCCTTCTTTTCCACACCCAAAGAATCTTCCAGTTCCCTTGAAACATTCTCTTTGATGCCACTTCCCACGTGATTTACATAGGGGAAATTGAACTTTCTTTCCTCTATAATCATCATGAAACTCTATCTTTATCTTATTATCCGAGTCAGGAAACTTACCAAATTTGAGATTATTGATCATATTATGAGATTGCTGATTCGGAATAATAATGATGGTTGGACTTCCAAATCCCATTTCATTTGGTTTCTCATGAAGAATATCATTCCATTGTCCATAATATCTTCCATTATCGTGAATCATGTTTTTTTCAGCCATTTTCTAAAACCCAAAAAGAATAGTGTTAGAGGCAAAAATCATAATAAAGAGAGAGTAACTTCAATATCTAACATCTTAGGTTATATTCTAAGATCGTTAATAAAATTGTAGGACTATATCCTATACGTATACTTATCCTTAGGGACATCCCTAGACATACCTTAGAAATATCTCTAGGGATCTCACTAACGTTTTCACATCCTAGTTTCCAAAGGTTGACTAAAACTTTCCTCTGATACCAACTATAGAGATCCGAAGCTTGAAGTACATGGACATTACATTACTTTAGAGTAATACTTGATACATAACAAAAACAGACACACAAGGACCGTAATAGTTTAGTGTCTTTGGAAACCTGGAACGTAATCTTCTAATCGTGGTGAAATATCTTCAACATCTCCCATAAATATCTTTCCCTTTTTTTCTTACCTAAAACCATTCTTTATATCCTGGGGAAAATAAAACATAAAAGGGCGAGCTCAAATGCTCATTAAGGGTAAACAAAATAAATATCAATCACATCAGATCCATAAGAACTTAACTTTTGGAAATTTTAACCTGCAAAAGGGAGCATAATTTCATAACATGGGATAAATAATAGTAGTGAAATGGAATCCCAATAATCATAACAGAAAACATGAAACTTTGTGGAATACACACATAATCATAGAGAATCATTTCTTATTAGTCAAGACTCATTGCCAAGACTATCTTAGTGGACAAAGTCCCTTTCTAAACCGAGTTCACTCCTCATTTCAGACCTGTTTCACTGAACCGGTATAACCAACCATTCCAGCCATGTCTATCTAATGAGATATAAAATCATTACCCAATGAATTGGAGGGAGATATAGGTCCCACCCATCTCATAATGATACCATTCTTATGTGTGTCGCAAAATTATAAACCATACATCATAGCATAACCCATGTAATAAAAATGGGAATCTTAAACATCGTGACATCATAAAACTATTCATATAAGATAAAGGAATTCATAAGGAAAATCCCATCACAACATAATCAAATCAATTTAATAATAGGTATAAAAACAGAACTTTTTATTATCTTAGATGGAAAATAATTTTGATAAAACACATGAACTCCATTCTTGAGGAAAATATCTTTTCCACTCCAAAAACATTTTTCCTTTCTTAACATGTCATAAAATTTTAAATTAAAAGAAGTTGATTAAAAATAAACTTTAAAACATGTAAAGGAAGCTTCTTGGAAATAATGTTTTAAAAATCCATTCATGCCTTATAAGTTAAAAAAACATTCTTCTAATACTTTTGTCGGAAAAGTCAAAAAGTATCTCTTACGAGAAATGAAAAAAGATTCCTTTTCTATCTTTTACTAAAAGCACACCGAAGGGTAAAATTGGATTTAAAAAAATTGTAGGTGGATGGAAATAATATTACATATTGAGAAAACATGTATGTGGATAATAAAATACACCGCATTAAATACCAAAGTATAAACAATCTCGGATAAAAATGAGATTGTGATATTTTCCCTTGCCTTAGGTCCGATTTGCCTTGTAAGTGTCCGAAACTCAAGTATAATGACTTAAATAATGTTATTTACTTATTCCAGAATCATACTTATTGTTATGATATCATATATGGTCATATTCTTAGCTTCTTATTAGCAATATTTCATTACTACTTGTTATTCGGGTGTTTATTATTTTTTGTTCTTATGCGTGTTTTTTTGAATAAATTATTATTCTTCTCTTTAGGTTATAGATACCTCATTTCCAGAATGGTATTAGTGTAATATATATCATATTCATTCATTCAAATAATTTATATAATCATTATGAAATGAAGATCATGTAGAACGAGTCGCATCACATCGTGGAGACGGTATTCCGTACGTACGCACGAGTGATGATATCATTCCTATGATCGTGGAATTGTATTGGAGTGTATGTATACTATTTCAGAATCAATATCACTTTATTATAGTCATATATAGTAATTATTTACACCATTATACCCATCCAAGTAAGGTGGTGGTGGAAAATTGATTACACCACGGCGTGGAGATGGTATTCCCTACGTACGCACGCACGGTGATTTCTTTTTCCGTAGGATGGATAGATGGTGAAATAGGGTTGTTTCATACTTATAATAACATATCAGTATGTGAGTAATACTGATGTTATTACTTCATAATGAAACACCTAAATAAGAAGAATTGGAAGAAGAAATAAAGATGAAAGAATCGGTAATAGACATTACCTCTTCTTTGAAGTGCTTCTTTGAGACCTCCTTTTAGAGAACTAAAATAGGTCTTTGAAGATGACCAGAACCTCTAGGATTTTTTTAGGGATGTGGAGAGGAGAAATTGGCAGGGGTTTGCTGAGCTTGAAGGCTCAATGTGTTGTGAGGAAGAGGGGCAGGAGGTTCCCTTTTATAAGGGAAGAGAGGGGCTCCTTTGGAAAACTAAAAATATTATTTTATTATAAAGTCATATTCGGTTTTAAATAGATCCAAATTGATTTATTTAGAAGCTATGGTGGGGATGGATCGAAATACTGTCATCCAATAGAATCTTGACAAGTTTAGGTTCCTTATCATTTAGATTTAACATTATGTTAATTAATTTTACTTTTACCGTGTCTTCTTGTGTTCTTACACTATAAGGTTAATAAACACACTATAACAAGCCAAAAGAACCCCAAGTTGTTTATTATTAATATATATAACCTTATCTAAGTCATTTGTCCGAACCATAGATTTTTAGGAATAAAATAACAATTAAGAATATAATATTTGTTTTAAAAACTGTTTTATGTCAATTTTGATACTATTTAGTAATTGATTTTTTTGAAAATCATAACAGAATGATTAGTTCGAAAAAAGTTAATTAAATCAATATTAACATGTCCTATTAACCTAGAAAATTATTGGAATTCATACAAAGTCTCAAATTACATTTATTTGGGTATTTATAACATCAATTATGTCAATATTTCATTAAAAAGATAATTACTGCATCATCGTTGTGTCATAAATTAATTAATTTATATATTGTCTAAATAAAATACGATTATGTAGGAAATTTTTTTAGCTTTCTAATTAATATTTATAGTCGATTTTATCTTATGTATAACCCTATATTAAAAATGTTTTAGTAAATAAACTTTGATTTTAACTCTTTCAACTCTTCTTTGAATTAAATAATAATAAATGTCCTATTCTAATCCAAGTGGGCCTAAATGGTCATATATTATTCCTAAGGTTGTTTTTGGTCGAATTACACTTATCCAAGAGAATTAGGACATGTGTTAGGGTAATAATAATATCATTTTTACCCTTAATTACCCTATTTACTTTTAACCGTGGTAAAAAAAGTAAAAAGTTACTATTCACCAAAAATTATTTTCATCTCATTGAACCACATTTTACTTACTGACATAAACCGTGTCTCTCGTTTTTTTTTTTTGAAATTCCACTCACAGAAGCGGTAAAATTAATTTTTATGAAAAATTCATTTTTTTAACTACCACTTAGTGGTTTCAATATTAAAAAAAATAAAGTTTCCAGAAAAATACAGAAAATTAGGCCTAAGCTATATTTGATATTATAAACTAAAAAATGATGTATATTTTACCAAATTCAAAACATATTAGTTGCATTAATTAATTTAAAAATTAATTCCCGTCGTCAAAACAAATAGCGTGTTTTTAAGAGATAATTACTATCCAAAGATTGACACTTGTTTATGTCTGGTTTAAATGTGAAATTTCATCCAATGACCAACATTGTATTAAATTGTAAAAATATATTCTAAATATACTTTAAAACCACTAAAATTAATAATTTATCACAATTAATTATTTTGATTAAAAAAGTTGTTTATAATTAAAATTTAGTAATTTTCAATATTGATCAGAATATTAAAGTTATCCGAAAAGTACCAAAACGTCACCCTAAGCTAATTTCGATATTCCGAATCCAAAAATGAAGTCCATTTTGAAAAAAAAATTCTAAAATTTTAAAAGGTTGTTATTACTATTCATAACGGCTAGTTTTAATAATATTTTAATAGAATATCGTTGTTTAGTGAAACTCGGTATTGCGTACTACACACGCTATCGAGGAAGGTCGTGATTGCGTGTAATGCAAGGAAAGTCAAAGATGCATGTTGTGCAAGCTCCTTTTGGTGTAGCGTACAACACAAGACATTAATGAAATTAAAAAGAATATTTTTCATATAATATCGAGGTGTTACATGATTATTATGTCATTTCCAAATATTTATATTTCAGTGATATATACTACCAAGAGAAGACCACCATCTCATTTTTCCTCCTATAAAAAATATTTCACATTTAATATTAATAAAACCAAATTTTTATATATCATCATTGAAATAATTTTTTTATTATCAAGATTCATTCTTCAATCTGAATATATATTTATACAACATCCAAACATTTTTAACATTATATAAACAGACAAACTATTCTAGTTTTATCACAGAGACATTTTCTTAAAGGATTCAAACATTTTAAGATTTTTTGACATCCATATCCCAATTTTTATAATATTGGTTTGATTTTATAGAAATAATAAATATTATACATTTAAACATGGAAACCATATAAAAGGTTTTATCAAATTCAATTCTGTGACATTTTTATACACAATATATCCAATTTATGCATGGTATAAATTTAATTTATCTTATATGTATAACATTCTCTTGAAAACCAATTTCTAGAAGATCTAGATTATGAATATTTTCTAATTAACTAGAACCCAAACATGTTTCTAATATATGGAATACATCTCTGTATTCCTGGTTTTTTCATAATGAATCTTATGAGTCTCTAAAACCTTTTATAACACAGTGGTTCATTATTATCAATAAATGATAATTCACGTTCTTTATTGTCTAAAAATTTTAATCTTTTACCTTCTTACCTCTCTTCTTATCCTAAATAGTATTTGTGATTATAGTTCTACATCTTCATACGGAACTTTAGAAAACGTTTTGGTACAAACTCTTATATATCATGACCATAATCATTTTCCAAGTCAATTTATCTCCCAAAATCATTACATAGTATATCCTCCCACATAAAAAATTTAAACTTATTATGGTAATCTTCTTGTCTGACGGGTTTTTCAAATAATACACCTTTTTTCATAGGTTACCCAATAAATATATACGTTATTCTTTGGGGATAATGGTTTTTTCCTAAATGGAACTCATAAATTCGTCACATCCCCATACATGTCTATGTGAAAAACATATCTCTTTCAACTCCATAACAAGAATCAAATATTATTTTATTCTTTAATCAGTACTCATTTTAGTGTGTATTCCATAGATTTTAATGTATATTTGTAAAGTCATAATGTTAAATCCTCATGGTTCAGCATTAACAATACCATGTATGGAAGATGTTTTATTCCCATTTTAATTAAAACTAATAAATTGTTGTTTAAATGGTGATGTATGTGTAGATAGAATCTCAAACACTAATAGAAATTTTATAAACTATTGAATAAGATATTAACAACCTCAATTAGATATATGCTTCTTTTCATCATAAAAATTTTATTTTATACATCATTCATGAATTGATGAAAATTATAAACTCTCTTAGACATAAACCTCATCATGTAGACACAACCCTACCAACCGTAAGTCAATAATAAAATTAATAAATAAATAATATCAACCTATATATTTTATAGTAATGTTTCTACACACATTAGTGTGTACCGATCTTCAAATCTATATATTCTTTTATCCCTATCGACAGATTGGTTTTGTGATCATTTTTCATTTTAAAAATCATTAATTATTATTCATTTTCTTGCAGTAAAAGTGTCTCTATATACATATTTATAGATATTTTTCATGAACTCTTATTTTACAAGAACATGATAGTGATTTGATAGATGGGTTCTATTTAGTTTTAAGAAACAAGATTCTTTATATATTTAAAGTTCATGGTTTACATAATTTAATATATAAAGAATTTTTTTAGTTTTCTAATAATGTAAAAAATGATGTATTTATAAATGTATCACTATATATCATATAAATATGAAAATAATTTTTTCCATGAAATGAAAATAAATATATATGATGTTATTAGTATCAGTTGTATAAAATACCATTATTATAACAAAAATAATTATAGTTTGAAATAGAATGTGGTAGTCTCTAATAGCCAAAGTATTAAGTCATGCTACACTAGATACTCTAATGTCCACCTGTCTAATGATAATTTTTTTAAAACTACTTGGTTCCAAAATGTGGATATAGATGTGAGGACCAAAATTAGTATCTAATAACAAATGGATAGATACTTATAGACTAGACTAAATAAAAATTCCCATTTAGCATCACCTTGTTTATGATGTAGTTCTTCATTTAATGGGATTTTATTCCATAATAAAGATGGACTGTACCATTTTGTTTCTTTTCTATTATGTATAGTTTTCATTGAATAATGATGATCATGTGATTTAGGATTAGAATGATTCTTAGGCCCCCATTACATATTAATCCTTTAATATTCAGCATAGGTGCTAGTGTGTGGGGGTTACCACCCCATGTCATTTTTAACATAGTGAATGAAATTAAGAAGTTATTAAAATAGCGTTCTTATAATTTCAAATGTATTACATAAAAAAACATGAGATGGATTGATGAATTGTGAATATAATCATATCTATGGACAACCATTTAGGACATAAAGACTAATGTGTGTAATCTATCTATGTAGTAAATTAACTAGACTATATGTGGCCCTTCAAGCATCAAATATCCAAGCATGAATGTAAAGAGTTCATTGGAGATCTTCTACATCCATTTTATTTCCATGAATTTATAGAGATAATTAATGTCATAAATCATAATATACACATTAAAATACTCATTTTTCTTTAGAAGCTAATTAAAAATAGTTGATGCCATAAAACATTGAAAAAATTGGAACCCCCCAACGGTCTCATGTAGAGGGTCAATTATTCCTTACTAGCCTCTTGGATTTTTCATTAGGAATAGCTTTTTCCGGAACATATAATTTATTATAATGGTAAAAATACACACATTCTCCATTTATATTAATATAAATTAGTGATACTGAGAACATTATCATTTTATACAATATATCACATTGATTTAGTCGATGTCATGTGGGTTTTCATTTCAATAATTATGAGGAGTATAATTTTATTACATTATATAATATATAATATTAGATAAATAATAATAAATTTAGTAATTCCATTATATTTTAACAAAACCCAAAAAACATTACCATTAGTTTTGTACAATATCTTAACTTGGGAATTATAGTGTATGGGACCAATATTAACTTCCTTGTAGCCGATACATGGTTCTAGAAATTTATTTGATGATTATTATGTAGGAATAATTTGAAACTACATTACATCCGATGTCCTTAACATATTGAGTGCAATCCACAATCCTAAAATCTTGAATAATTTTTTTTCAACAATCGCCTCTTAGTTTCACAAAGACCATTTCTAGTAAACACATTATGTGAACAAAGATATGTTTTCTAAAAAATCATGATAGAAGGACCTAATAATTTAAATCAACTATACTTTGTATGATCCATAATGATGAACAATGAATATATTTTAATTTATGTAGTGTAATATTATACTAACTTCATATATATAATTCATGGTTTTTATCTTTATGTATTAATTTCCCATATTATATTTATTAAATAATTGATAATATTACATCGATTTATAAATGTGATCAATAATGACTTAGAAAATCATTATATATAATCATATTTATTATTGTTCTATATATAGGTAATTCCTTAACTTATGTGATTACAACAAAAAACTCTATAAAAAAATTAACCATGAAAATTGAGAGAAATAAAGTATTTAAAACTTGTATGATCATTATCACTTCATAATGGTTAGTTTTTATGGATAATGATAAATTGTCCCTCGACATAAGGGGGAAATCCTTATACCATAAAATGGCCCATTTTTAATATTTCCACAAGTCCTCCCAGGAATCTCCTAGATTAGATTCACCTCAACTCAAATATGAACCCCCTCTACTCACATGCGATCTCAAAACATTATATATTTCATTACTCATAAATAGGTTCTAGGATATAAATTATTCGTTTAATGAGTTTATATAAAAATGAATTCATAGTCATGCATGCCAATACATAATTTGGGGGGATGAAGCATCAGACATGAATATAATTTCATAACAAATTTATTTTAAAATGAGATGGGCCACATATATGTTCGGTTCAATTATAATGATCACATACACACACACACACACACACACACACACACACTGAATTTTGAATTTAATAAACTATTAGTATATCCAATGCGCTCTTATAATGGATAAAATTTTCTTGAATATGATAATTATTTTCATTAATAAATTGATTCTTACATATTAATTATCATTCGAACCATTTTATGTTTCCCATCGACAACAAGATAAAATAAATAAAATAAATTTATTTATAATTGAATATGTACAAAGTATTTACATTTGGAAGAAATTTGGTGTGTACACATCTTAAATACCCAATATGTATGATATTCATATATTGGTTACTCATACATAATATACCATATAAAACTATTCATGAAATTTCATTTTTATATTTCCATATAAATTATAAAATAGCACATTTTATTTATGAATCATGTTATGTTTTAATGTGTCATGGGTTAATTATTGTATTGTAGCCTATTAATTATATATTCTTCTGAATATTATACAAATATTAATTTAAATTTTATCTCATATATATATATATAAACCATCATGTGGTCTGTAGGAGTAAAATAAATGACACAATGAACACATGTTAATAATTTATAAATAGTAAAATAAAATAATTTTAAATTATGTATATAAAATTAACATAGATACATGACATGTACTATATTTTTTTACTTCATGTAAAATTATTCACCGTCTATCCAAGGAACATGAATTTTGATACAAAATGATGGATTTTTGTGTATATTAATATAGTAATTATTTTTTATAATATATGAGATATTTTACTAAAGGGGAAGCCTCTTTCATTGAATATAAATATTTCAATTGTCTCTATCAAGGAATTTTACAAATATCTCTTTGAAAGAGAGGAATAATCTTCTCAGCTATCACATTTGTCAAAGTGAGATCCTCCTAGGTCACCCCATTTTTTTCAACACCATTGAAAAGATAAATCATCTATCAAAAGATAGGTATTCTGAAATAATTCATAGCTGATAGAGTATCCAAGTTTGTGATACATTTGGAAAAACTTCCTATATGATAGTTAAATATCACCATCTATGATAAAACATATGATAGAACTATAATATTAGTGAAGACATGATTTTTTTCATATGAAAGTTCCCAGTTAGTGTAATGTTTCACTAGGAGGGGGTAGGGTTGAATCAGTGATATTATTTTTCTTTTAGGTTCCCATTCAGCTTAAAAAATATTCTCCACCAAGTAAAGATTCAATTATTTGATGAAAACAAAACAAGAACACATGCCCCTGAACACTAGTATTTATAATGTTCACTATTCAATTAGAATAAGTATGTCATTTGTGTGGTTGGAACCATACAATCCAATACAAAACAATCCTTGGATTAAAATGAGTAGGATATACCAATAAACTCATTAATCACTATAAAACCCCTCTAGTGTATTTTCACCCTCTTTGAATAATAAGGTAACTTCAACATCTTTTTTTAAAAACTTATCTTAACTTAACATGTTTTAACTTCAACATGTTTATACATGTGAAATAATATTCTTTAATTTCATTCCCAGAATAAATGTAAAATCATCTTAGACATATGTTATGGAAATTAGAGTCCATTTTTTAGTTTTCTCCTCTTGAATTCGATTATCTAGATATAGCTGAATCAGCACACAAAAAACCCTTAGTTTGATGGAACTCATATAAGATCTTTATCATTCTTGAAATTCTCAGTGTGGTGAAAACCAATGATAAAACATTGTTCTGATTCTTCCTCAGTCTGAGAAACCATGTATAGTGGAATCTAGTACAAGAGTCTCATTTTAATTAGATCATCCTAGTACTATAATCACATTCCTGTTATTTTATCCCTATACCACAAACAACTCATCACAACATCCTTCCTGATGTAAAATATTAAAATTAAGACAACTGAAATTAGTTTCTCTCTCTGAACACTCAGATCCTCTCTATCTTCTGTAATGAACATTAATCCATGTCAGACATCCAAAATTATAGTGTACTTTTTATCACTATTTATATGTGTCACAAATTGGTTAGTCTAGAATTTCTAACATGTTTTCCCACCCACTCAAAAATTTGATTTCCCACTAAAATCTCGATGTAACTCTAACTTTTCCAATGCTTCTCATTTCTCTTTATGCTTCATAATACATCATCTATGTTTCTCCCGACCCCAATTGATGAGGAATATTATCCTAATTATGAAAATCAAGGATCAAAAAATTAGGTTCTTATTCACCCATGATGCTTTCTGAATCAGACTCTTCTGAATAGATTTTAATCAAAAAAACATATAAGGTTGGTTCAACTCCTCCTCAACAGGTTATTCTGCAACCTACATCTCTTTTCTTCTAAAATGTATTAATTGAAACAACATAATCCGAATTTAGTTATATTGAACCACTTGTCAAAGAAACATATTCTTCTTTACTTATCAGGACCCACTTTAAAAGCATTGTGGTTATTCTCTTCACTTGACCCACATGTAATCCATACTTCTTCTATATTACTGACCCACTAGATGAATGAAAATTTATACCAATAAGAGTAAGAATATTTTTGGACATGGTTATCATAGTTTTTGATCATCTTTGGTACGATCTTCCTGATGTTGGAAACCTTTCTCTTTGCATCACCTTCCATTGGCACAACTTCATTATTTTCATCACCTCTTTCCCTTAGGTACCACTTCTTCCACCGAAATTTATTTTCCAGTGTCCATAGTCATCACTCATCTTGACTCCTCTTTAATTGGAATTAAATTTTCAGAACACATTGGAATCACACATCTCAAATCCATTTTTCATCAGCATCACTTTTTCAGTGCCCATCTGGATTACACTTCTCAATTCTGTTTCTCATTAGAACCACATTTCTAGTGCTCATCAGAATCACACTTCTCAACATGGTAACAATTCATTCATTCCACCATTCCCTATTGAAGATCGTATCATGAGTTCTTTCCTTGAATCATGATTTATGATAATTACAAATTATAAATGAATTGTAATAACTAAAAGTATCATAGTCTTATTGCCTCTGATTCTCCATTACAGTGACCAGGTCTTCAATTATGAATCTCAAAAAACTATGATTCCTTTGAGAAACATTGTCCAATTATTCAAAAAAGAAACTCTAATTTCTTAAAAACAAGACTCTAAATTATTCAAAAAATAGATTCTAAATTCATCAAAAAACATACTAAAAATTCATCAAAAAGAAAAAACCTCAAATTCTTAAAAAATTAGATTCTGAATTATTTAAAAAATAGACTCTAAATTATTTGTAAATGCAGCACAGGTTCTGATTTTTCCGTTCCCACAATGCATGATCTGATCATGTTAAATAAAAGGTGAGGTGACTTTATTTCTTCAAGCCTTATTAATTTATAGAAAAATAAAACACATGAAGACCACTATCATGAGCATCTGTTTGGACCTAACAATATCCCCTTATGGATTTTGTTTTCAACCAAGTTTGAATAAATCACAGAACTATGTATCATCAGGAAATGTATTACTTATCTAAAATTCTATTCCTACATGTGCTAACTCATTGTAGGAAATAAGAATTAATGACTGCAAAACAATGTTTTCCAAAAGTAGTAATTAAGACTTAAATTTTATTTAAAATATTTCTTCTTCAACCCTCCAGGAAGAAAAAAAAATATTTCCTATAACCACTCAAATAAATAGTTAGAATATTTCACACAATAAACAATTCAGATTTCACACCTTACCAACAACTCTCTCTTTTAGACAATATATTTATGAAATAGTAATATTATACCACTTCAAGAAACAATCACAAGTTAATATGAATGATGAGATATAATAACATACCATATCCTTGTAATGAAATAGGCTAGAAACCTATGTTAAACCTAAATTTAGACAATGATTCATCGGGAAAATGTTTTATAAAAATTTCCGAAAGATGTTTTGAGGTGGAAACATATTCAAGATTTAATACATTCTTATCCACATGCTCTTTGGTGAAATGATATTTAATATCAATATGACACAAAAAAGAAAGTTATAATTGATTCCCGGAGAGATTGATTCTTCTTTGATTATCACACCCCAATAGAAAGGGTAACTTCACATCTACATGTAAGTCATACAATTGAGTTTTCATCCACATTAGTTATTTAGAAGCTTGAGTGGATGAAACATATTCATCTTCACCTTACATAGATTTACTTATTTTTATTTATTTTAATGACAAATTACACTTTTATTTCATATAAATAACATTCCACTGAATTAGGATCTTCAATCAACAATACTTATTTCCCTATATGCATCTAAATAACCAAACAAGTCGATGTTGTCTGAGCTAAAAAACCTGATGCTAAATTCTATTGTGCCTTTGATGTATCTAAGGATTTTTTCCATCAATAAGATAATATTCCTTAGGATAACATTGAAATATTTCACATAATGTTATAGTGTAACCATTGTTAGTTCTTGAGGTAGTCAAATAAAAAACATCCAATCAGCTTCTGATACGCTTTTTGATAAACCTGTTTCTTTCACCATCATTACTAGACTTTTTTTCGCACTGAATGGGTGTGGATATAGGTTTTGAGGTTTCCAAGTAGAACTTTATGAGAAGTTCCTTAGCATATTTTTTATGGGAAATATTTTTTTTCTTTATTTTGAAAGATTTTTAACCCAAGAAAGTATTTAATTTACTCCAAAATTGAAATTTCCATAACCTTCAACACTTATTGAGAAAATAATTCATATTATCTATCATCATTGACAGATAATATAATATCATAAACCTAAATGATCACAATGAGGGAATACCATTTATGTTATCTGATATACATATTCATATCTACTCATCCTTTTGTGAAGTTCATCTTCCTTAAAAAAGTATCTAATTTTAAATACCTTGCCCTTGTAACTTCTTTAATCCCATACAAATATTTCTTTAATCTGCATACATAACATTCATCTTTCCCATAAATAAATCTATAAGGTTGATCAATATAAACCTCTTCTTCATGATCACATCTCAGGAATACAGATTTAAAATTCATTTGAATGATCTTTTAGCCTCATTGTGCAGCAATATCCTAAAAGGTGTTAATAATTTTAAATATGGTTACCCGAGTAAAGGTTTCATCAAAATCAATTCCTTCAATATATGAATCTCCTTTTCACACCAATCTGGATTTGTTATTAAAAAAACCACCTTTTTCATTCATCATGTTCCAGAAAACCCATTTTGTTGCAATATTGTTTTGGTCTTCAGGTTTGGGTACAGGTTCCCATGTACTGTTCTTTTCAATCTGATTCAACTCTTCATTCAGGGATCACACCCATTTTGGATTCTCCAAATCATATTTAAAATCATTTTGTTCCATTTTTTAATACAATTATGTATTCATAATAGCATTTTTTGTTCTTCTGGTTTGAACCTTTCAATGTTGATCACTAATAATATTCTTAATATTCACATGTTTCCTCATCTTAGGATAATATTTTTGATTACCTCCCTCATCACTAAAAGTAGGTGAGTCTAATTATTCTTCTTAAGAAGGTATATATTCACTTTTTCTTATTCTCATTACTTTTTTCATTAACTTCCTCAAATTTATTTTATGCATCACCATTTTCTTCTTTCCCCCTTCTTTTGATAACTTTCACATCAATAGAATCATCAATTCTATTTTTACATTGTTGAAGTATCTGTAACCTCTTCCTTCCAAAGCATAGAAAAATAGGATTCCATATTCCCCTTTTTTCTCGAACATTCTAATGATTCCACCATTCTTCTTTATAATGCATAGAATCTATAAAACCCTAACATGATCCAGACTTGGAATATTCCCATACAATAATACATGTGAATTAATATCCAATTGAGGCTTTTAGAAACACCAATTCTGAATATAAATAGAATTACACCGGGATTTCCTCCAAAAGTAATGAGAAATTCCTTTTTCATGTAACATGGTTCTTCCAATTTTCACCATGCTTTTGTTCTTTCATTCAGGAACCCCGTGTTTTTGGGGAGTGTATGAGGAACTATATTCCTGATTAATATTGTGTATCTAAATATAGTATTCGAACCCATCACTTCTATATTCACCACCATCATCAGTTCTCAACAACTTTAAAGGTTAAACATATTATTTCTCATCTTTTTTATGAATTTTTTGAACATTTTCTTATCATCTAATTTGTGTTTCATAAACATAAAATGAGTAATGTGAATAAAATATTCAATGAAAAAAATGATGTACTTATCTTATTTGTGGATTTTTTACTCATTGGATAACATATATGATAATTTCTAAGCTCCATGTGTTTATTTGAACAAATATCAACTTCTTTATGAACATCATTCATAATATTCCCTTTTTAGAAACTAGTTCTACCCCTATCTACTCTTCTTATAAAATCCGGAATATGTCAAGCACTGTATATTTTAGATATCTTTCAAATGTTTCTCTAACACATGTGACTAAGCCTTTTATGCCACAACAGATTATCTTCCCCCATGCTCATTTAACAATAGTTTTGTGTATTACCGACATGAATCAAGTTACATTTTGGATTTTGTAATCTTGTAACAATATTTAAATCTTCTTAATTTCATACAATAAACCCATATTTGTTGATGAAAGCATCATTAGAATCATCACAAAATTTTTAAATAGTTACCATATTGGGCTTCATCCGATCAATATATATACTTTTCCTTATATTTCATATTTTCTTTCCCAATGATGGTGGACCAAACACCTTTTATTATTAATGATTCATCATTTCCAAATGTTACAGTTTATTCTTAAAGATCATTCACATCCTTCAACCAATTTATGCTCTTGTCACGTGTGAGGAACACCCAATATCAGGTATCCAAGTTCATTATCCTCTTTCAATTTTCAATGTAGTTTCAACAACAGGAGATTTTTAATATTTCATTTTTTTATTCACCTTCATATTATGATAATTAAGAATATTTTGTTGTTAAGGTAACAAAAAAGGAATCCTTTCCCAAGATGCATAAGTTGTTAACATCTCTCACAAATAGTTTCCAAGGGCTGTTACCTATTTTCAATCTTTATTTTGTTCTTATCAGACCTAATTCAGTAACCTTTTCAATTTTATTTCTTTGAGGAGATTGACTCCACCAAAATATTTTCCTTCCATAACTTGTGGGGTAATGGTAATGTTGTGTTTTAAACCAACTCATACTTGTTATATTCCAGAATCATCTACAATATAAATAGTAAAATAGAAAGTGTATCTTCTTATGAAACCTCTATACTAGTCATGGATAAGTTTCCCATCATCATTCTTCTTAATTTATTTCTATACCACTATCACTTCTAATATTAACAATTTTAATAGAATCAGAAATATTTGAAACATTACCATATTCAAATTTTTTCAAAAAATTCTTGGGCATATGATCCATTAAGACTTCATAATTATCATCATTGTTGGTCTTTACCATATGAACAACTTTCCCTGCATTATTTTTAATAGAAGAAACTGCATTTTTCTTTTCACCTTTTGAAGGTAACATTTGTTGAACTGTCTACAGATGTTCTTATTGAGAACTCTCACTAAACTCAATGATATAGTTTTGAAAGATTGTGTTTCTCAATTTAACTTCTATGATTTTTTGTTGAACAATCCCAAAATATTCTTCATTTTTCTTTCAGCATAACATATAGATGCTCATTATGATTATTCTAATAATTAAGATACCTATTCAAATCATAAATCTCTTTCATAATATTATATTTTACATAAGAAAAACATTCGTTATTTCATACTGAAGAACACTAATCTCTCGATTTTTTTTTATTTTCAATCCTTCGGATCTTTTGTAAGAATTCCTTCACCTAATCATTAAAAATCATTTCATGTTGAGTTTCTTCTTCTTCTTCAAAACATCTTCTTCTATATTCTTCATCATTAACTATTACAATGAATGAACATTGAATACCATACTCATCAAAATTTTCAGAATCAAAATCAATTTTTTCTTCTTTATCTTTATCTTTCAACAGGAAATTACTTATTTTAGATTAGAGTAATTTCTTTTATATCTCTCTCTTTCCATTATCTCCATTTTTCTTCAATGATCTTCTTGTATTTATTTCTTTATCACCTCTATCTTCTTTCGTTATTTATTCAAGTAAAATTATCCACAAAGTGATCAACAGCTCCAAATTAAAAACATTTTAAAGGAAGTTTGAATTTTTATTTATCTGTACCAATTTTTACATTCTTAGAAAAATGGATAAAATATAATTTATATTTTTACAAACGTCATTTTAAGATTTTGCATCACTATCTTGTCCATTGATATGAATCTTCGTCACGTTCTCTTTCACCATAACCTTTAAATGCATTTCTCTATCAAAATGTTTCTTGACTATCATATATTTTTCTCTTCTCATTTCATATGTAACAAGATTGTTATACATGTAATCAAGAGATAATGTCTCATTATCTCTTTCTTTTAACGAGGAATCATTTGCATCAAATTTATTTGGTAGGGTTCCAAAGATCGTTTTAAAATCTATAGCATCATACAGATTTCCACCAAGACATTTGATAGTACATACAATAACATTTACCATGGTAATGAAACCCCCAACAGATTGATGTTCGCCCATTTTTAATTTTTCATACATTAACCTCTATATATGAATATTTTATTTCTTAAAATATGTATTGCCTTCATATATGTACTTCTGTTTTTACCAAATACCTATGGCTATGGAAGCACATTTCAATCTAAATAAATCACTGTCAAAAAGTGATGATAGTATTTTATTATTATCCCTTCCATCATTCTGAAGAAACTTTTTTCCAACTACTTTTAGTGAAGATCCATCATCAAGGGGAGGAAACCCAACTATTGTAGCTTTAAAAACATCATAATTGATAGAAATAATATATGGCAGCATCATATCATTCTAGATATGATATGTTTTTACGTTAATTACATGAATATCACTACTGTTCACACAGTTCATATTATGCATCACCAAAGAATAAAAAATGGAACCTTGGCTCTGATAAAACATGAAAGTTCCCAATAAGTGTAATGAATCACTAAGTGGGGGAGGGGGTGAATCAGTGATATTATATTTCTTTTATGTTTCCTTTCAGTTGGAATGACCTTAAACTCCAATTAAAGATTCAATTATCTCTTAATAAACATGCACACATCCATAGGAACATAGGAATTTACATGGTTCAGTATTAAATAATAATAGCTACATTCTTAGTATGGTTGGAAATAGTATAACACCATAAAATCTACAAGAAAATAATCCTTGGATTACAATGAGTAGGTTTTACCCATACACTCATGAAGAACTATGAAATAATACTCCTAGTCCGTGTTCTCCCTCATAGAACAATAAGTTAACTTCATGTTATTTTTAACAACTTATGTTACATGCACTTCTTTTAACTTCAACAAGTCTATACTTGTGAAATACAATTCTACAATTTCATACCAATATGAATGGTATGATATTCTTGGGCTTATGTTAGGAATCTTAGAGATAGATTTCCAAGCCCTCTCCTGTTGAATCTGATTATCCAGAAACTATTGGATCAACACTACAAAAAACCCTATGAATGGTGAAACTCAGTTCAGATCTTTATCAGTCCGTAATGTCATAGTACGGAGAAAACTAGTAAGAAAACATCATTCTGATTCTTACTCTATTTGAGAAACCCAGTACCGTAAAATCCAGTATAGAAGTCCCATTCCGATTATCTCAGACCGTTACAATAATCACAATTTTCATTTCTTATCCTTGTACCACAAATAGCTAAACACAACATCCTTCCTAACGTAGATTATTCAAACTAAGACCGTGAGAATCACATTCTCTCTCGGATCACTAAGAGTATCCCTCTATTATAAAATGAACAATGCTCTATGTTAGACCTCCACAAGTATAGATTACATTCTCTCACCTTTTAATGGGTTATGAAAAAGGTTATATTGGAATTTAAAACATGTTTTCCTGCCCACTCAATAATTTTATATCCCTCTAAAACATCAAAGAAACTATGACTTTGTCAATTATTCTCAATTCTTATTGAAGATTATCCACCCTTCGTCTCTTCTTATTCATATTCTGATTGATGAGGTCTATTATGGACACTATGAAAAAAAAAGATTCTAACACTATGTTCTTATTCTCCCATTCCATTTTCTGAATCTTACTCTTTAGAATAGATTTGAATCAAAAACTTACATGATAGGTCCAAATCCCCCTCTACATGCTATTAAGCATCCTCCATCTATTTTATTCTTATTTATATTACTTGAGACAACATAATCCTTCATTAAATCCCTAGATCCACATGGAACAGAGAAATATTCTTCCTTACTTCAATTGAAATACCTGAAAAATACCACGGTTCATATCTTCTCTTGACCCAATTGAAAGCCGTAATTCTTATATTTTCTTAACCCACTTGATGAAGGCCATGTTAGAATAACGAGAGTAAGAATATTATTCGATAAGGTCATCTTTGGTTATGATCATCTTGGGTATGATCTTCTTGATGATTGACAACCATTCTCTTGGGATCACCTTCCATTGGAACAGATTCATTCTTTTCGGCAAAACTTTTAATTAGGTACCACTTCTTCCACTGGCATCTATTTTTCAGTGGCCATTAGCATCACTCATCATGACTCCACTTTTAGCAGTATCATATTTTCAGCTTACATCCAAATCACAATTCTCAATTCAATTTTTTACCTGAATTACTTTTTTAGTGCTTATCATAATTACACTTATCATCTTCATTTCTCATCGGCATCAATTTTTCAGTGCTCATCAGAATCACACCTCATAACATGGTAACTATTATTCCTTTCCACATTTCCTCAATCAATATTTCATAATGCCTTATTAACATACCTCATGATTTATTATATGTGCAAATCATCAAAGCATCATCGTATTTATATTCATTGTGGTCATAGTGACCCTGATTATCTATCACAAATACCAAGTGTTCAATTATGAATTTCTCAAAAGAAAACTCCAATTCCTCTAAAAAATAGGCTTCGATTGGTCTTAAAAACAATATTCTATTTCTTTAAAAATCGAATTTGAATTATTAAAAAAACAAACTCCGAATTCTTTAAAAACAGACTCTAAATTATTCAATAAAAATTATCTAAATTAATCAAAATACAAACTTTGAACTCATAAAAAAATAGACACCAAATTCTACATACATAAAACATAGTTTCCAATTCATATTTTCCCACAATGTGATTAGAGTAGCTGATTATGTCCACAAGTGTTACAACTATCCAAATCTTAATCCATAAGTCCATGGATGAAATAATATTAACTATACGATAAGATTTCAAAGAGGAATTGGAAAAAATATTTTTAATGTCTATCCAAATATAAGATTTCATATAATTTATGTTCCCAGATATGATTTTTCATTGGAATACCAATATGAGAAATGAAAGAGATGTACAATTTTAATAAATAATTCTCTATATAATGTGGGATTTAAGGGACTGGTTAATGTTGAAAAGGTTTTTAATTTCAATACCTCTGAGATGATAAGGATTACAACATTATTTCCAAGTAAAATTAATAATCATTATTTAAATATTGATTAATGGATTATATAGTTTTTAATTTTTCTACATGACTTTTTTTCCCTCAAGATAATTGGTTTATACCCACATTTACTATTTAATAAATACTTTTAATATCATTTAATATGGTACTACACATTCTATACACATTTTATACGCCATGTTTTTTGTTACACCCTATTCTATTGTGGAATGGTAATTAATGAATTTTGACTAATTACAGACAAAATTTTATTATTTAAATATTATCTAAAATAATAAACAATTCCACAAAGTGTATTAATCCTAGGTATGTGGTGTGTACCTATGGGTTATATGATTTGTATTCATGTGATATCTTTCCAGAATCATTGGAACATTAAGATTAGTAACTCGAATGTTGTACGATCATAATCATTCCAATTTTATAATATTTATTAGAATAATGGAATATAAAAGGGGATACCATAACAATGATTTAATGGATGATCATTTTTGAAAATAAAACGAATTTTAAATTAAAAAAAATAATAAATTTTAAAAAAATTTAAATATTATGTGACCCTCCTAATATCACCTAATGGTTATAAGCATAAAATAATATCTATATGGACTTCCCATCTCATATTTTTATATTTATTCATAGATCTACATGACATAAAATGTAGGGATTAATTGAATAAAGAATGTTAGTAAATAATCACAATATTATTATATAATGATTTATAATTAATTCATGAACATAAATAAATACTTTTTGATGAATTCAATTTTTATAGATTAATAATCCCATACCCTATTTCATACTATAGTTGTTTTATTGGATTCATGTGTATAATCCCTTTAGTAGTGACCCACACATGCACCAAAAACAAATAAGAGACACTATAGTAATATTTGTCTTCTATTGGGGAAGATCCTAACACTTGTTTCATTTAACTAAGATTTCCATGAGAATAACATCAATGCGCACTCTCAATATTATATTTATAATTGTGACGGTTCGGGGGGGGGGGGGTATATCACTATTCTTTCTTGGTAGATTTCTTTGAGAATAATTCTTTACAAAATGATAGAATTCTCTATAAGCATGTGTGCATAGAAAAACAAAACAATGGCCAGCATTATGGTCCTAAATAATTTATTATGGTTTAAATAGTGCCAGAGATAGAAAATAATAATTGAAAAAGGTATTTATTATTTTTTTAAATCCTTTAAATCCCAATTTATTAATAGTAAAAATATTATAATTATTTCTTCGACATGAAAAAAATTCTTAGACTAATTAAATAGTATTTCATGAATAATGTTTTTATAAATATATTCAAATTATATTTTTTATGTATTATTTCTCCCAATACCTATTAAAAATGTCCAGTCATTCCCCCAAAAACATATTGGTTCATAAATAATTAAAATTTATTTAGTAAATAAATATCACGTCATTTTTTCTCAATACATAAATAAATATCATATTAAATAAATTTAAATTAAATATTTTTTAAATATTCTACCCACACATATTATCTCGAATAACTAGTGGGTGAATATATGTTATAAATTAAACAAGAATCATTAATAATCTATTTATAGTAATAATATTAATTGAAAATTTTAAATAATAATAATATCTAACAGATGTTTAACATAAACTTAGTTTGTGACCCACTAGGATCCTTCTCATAAGAAATTGGTGAAGCTACCCAAAGTCAAAGGATAACATGTATAAACATTTAATAAAACCTATAGAGAATGAAAAAAATGTTTCAAGGATATAAAACCACATTAGAACAATTAAATTTTAATATAATCATCATATCATGATATCTCTAATAAATAATGTTCCATTTCTGTGTTCCAAAAAATTATGCTTGGTTTCTCTCTCATTAATTTTCTAGAAATAAATCTACAAAAATCTACTATGAACATGGATGATATTATGATATTCAATTTCCATCATATGTTATCAGATATCAATATTTTTTAAATAACCAAATAGATAAATCCATTCTTCCATTTTTTACTAATGCAATATCACTCACGATGAACCCACCATATCCTATTTAACTACAAAAATATATCATAACAATTTTTGAACAAAAACATTATAAAAAATTGATTTAATAATTATATTAACTTCTACGGATAATTTTACTTGTATAAAAATTGAAACAACTAATTATCTACAATTTTTTATTTCTTACATGTGGGTAACGTTCTCATTATCTTATACACAAGAAATTACCAAGGGATTACACAATGAGAAGTGCCTCAAAGTAATATGAGTGCCCACACCTAATAGAATGTATCATTTTTGTCCCATAAAATGAAATCATTATACTATATAAAAAACACACATAAAGACAAAAACACACATAGTGAACACATATATTAATAATATTTTAATGGAACTTCATGAATCTCATTATAGGTAATAATTACATTGGGATTTATATGCAATAGTAACTCTTAAGAAATTTTAACAATCAATGTCACTGAGAAGAAAACATATGATTTGATAAGGAGACTATTAATATTAATGAAAATTAATATCGTTAATGATAATTTTCATATATTATGGTGTTAATGAAACAATATCAATAAAAACAGGAGCACAAAATTAAGGGCCATAATGTTAGAATGCCCAAATGGAAATCTGTAATTACATGGAAACCAGATTTTGGTTCAATCCTTGAGACTAATTAGCTCTTCCAATGTGTAGGGACCCATGATAGGTTGACATCAAGTGTATTATAATTTTTATTTTATATGATAAGGGGTATGATAACTAAATAGTAACTTATGGGGAATGAAATTTAGGGGAGTGGAATATAGGCTACAGATTCTATATGATCATGTTTATAAAATGTAAAAAATACACCCCTATTACTTGAAATATGGTAAAACTAGTTGATGATAAATTATAACCACATTAAAATCATGTTTTCAATCATACATGCATTTTTTCCAATAATCCCCTAAAATTTATACACTGGATGATAGGTGAGACATTTGGATCTAAGGGTTCATTTTATATGATTTCAATTATATATGGAAGATTGAATTTTATTTTAACAAACTAATACCATTATGGTGTGGAATTTATAATATTTACGACTTATTGGAATGCAGAAACACTATGGGATACACCATTGTGTATTGAATATATCAATGGGATTTTCCAATGCATGTAGAGTGACATGTATACCATAGTGGCATTTGTTTGAACATGAGTTCCAAAACAATGATATTAAATGACGACATAATATTATCGATCATTGATGGGACCAGTATAATCATTGAATCTACCGAAGATGTGGTCATAAAGCACAGACCAAAAGGGGTGATAATGTTTAAGAGCATAAATCATTGATCTCTTGGGAAATGTCATCTATTTTGTATAGAAAACACAATTCTAGTATAGATAGTATGTGTTTTGAATGAGTAAATTTAATGGTTATGATGCATAAAACAATTGTGTCTCATATAAATTTAATGTTTATGGACTAAAAATATGTATTATTACATCATATGGTATGGATATATTGGGGGTGGGGTAATCTTCTGAGTGATATGAGCCAAAAAAATAGTTATCATCGATTGGAAACCCAGACTACATTTTAAAAAACTCAAATATGTTGAGATAAATTTTATGTTCATGAATCTTATTCTATACCCTTGGATAATATCGTTATCTTATTATTGGTCATGAAAAAGTAATGTTGTGATGGAATGTAATTCTATGACAAAATGGGATCTAGTGGGTGTTAGTATCTATGCCTGAGATTGGTGATCTATGATTCACTATGTTTCATGAGGAATAAGAATTAATGAAAATATGATTTTTGATATATCCCACATTGATCTATCCATACATATGGAAAGGTAAATAATTCTAGAGAACAGAGAGAAAAGTGTTTTGACACGAGTCGAAAGGGAAATCTGAGTGCCTTTATTGAATGAGGATGGGGTTTTTTATAGTTCCACGATAAGGGGTAAATATTTATCATATATCCCATTGAGTGATAATAAATTCAATAAATTTTGTCCAGATGAAAACATAATGAGTACATATAGATCATATGATTAAATGGGGTGAATTATTTGGAGTGGAAGGAAACATGTTCCACATTGAGAGTGGTTTTATATCATTAAAAGATATAGGTATATCATATTTTATGTTATGTTATGGAGATTATTCGGTTACGTTAAATGCAATAAAACTTGTAATTTTATCACATAGTTAAATTCCATACACTTTGGAAGAATGGTGTTGATCAGTTTAATTTCATACTACTAAGGCTACATGGGCATCTCAATTTTTCTAAGAAGGTATTGAACTATGACTCCAAATTTAATAAGATATATTCTCAATGGGGGGAATAGGTGTAATGGAACTTTACTCATTTCACAATGAAGTTATAGAAAATGATGTATGTGATGGGTCAAAATTCTACATCAAACATAAAGGAAACACATGAAAATTAGGGAAACATGTTTTTTTTGTTCCACATGAGTGGTTCAAATTTTTTATGAACCATAGATACGATAGGGTAATAATTAGGATATTAGGACTCTATTACAATAAAGGGGATTAAAAGAAGTAAATTTGTTACTTCTTTGCTCCAAATCCCAAAGTATATGAGGGCATAATAAGGATGGTTTTTGATGAAATTGGAAGCATCAGTTCCCCTAATAAATCATTATGGATGGGGTCTATACAATTATTGTTAACCACTGAAAAAATTTAAACCTGATACCTATCATGTTGATGAATGTAAAGTTTCCTCCCTGACATGTACCTTGTATGGGAGGCGGGCTATAGGGTATTGTTTCATCATCCTTGTGGAGTTTTTTGAGAAATAAAATTGTATGCATTAATTCAAACTCGAGTGAAACTATGTGAAGTGGTTAATGAGAGAAAAATGACCAATGTATGTTCTAACCAACATTGGGATACACTAACATGTACCGATCATATTTATATTTTACAATTTGTCTGATATAGTGCCTAACCCATGGAAAACCTGAGAAAATGCTCAATATTTTCTATAGGATGATTGGGTTGGTTGTTCTTGGTTCACAGTTTATTGTTATATAGAATGGAAAAATGGTATGGTTGTGTATATAGTAATAAATATGTGGAAATATTGAAGTTAATTGAAATTTCATTATGAAAAAATAGACCAATGTCTTGTGAAAAGGAACATAGTTTAATGTCATGATGTGTTGAATGAGTTTTCTAGTTAAAGTTTATACAACTCAAAACAAGGTTTGATACTAGTTTAGGGAAATACATTTCAGACCTTCGGTGATATGGAAGCCTATATATCACCAGGTAGTAAAATACCAGATGTTATCTATAGTTACCAATGCCAATATAGATGAAATATGAGGAAATTTTACCATGTTAACATTCATGATGTGTGGACTATAGTTCATATAATTATTTTTTTAAATTCAAACATTGGAAAATTAATTTTAGAGTTATTCAATGAGGGCCATGGGAAGAGGTAAATATCATAACAACATTGTATTAGTGGAACCCAAAGTATTATATATTTGAAGGATAATTGACACCCATATTACAGAGAGATGCACAAATGTTAAGTTCATGATTGTTGGACTAGTTTTTTTGGAATTTCAGTTCACATAGTTTCGACTATCACCTTATGAGAATTATGTTGTATTGGCACTCTAAGGGAAATGAGAAATGATGAATGGTATAATAATTAATACATGGTTGGGGAAAAAGGGAACTTGTGGATTATCCCGAAATAAGATTTATGGTAATCACTACATATCTCTTTGTGTGTGAATATGGAAACATATAATTTTAGGGGTGAATACTATTTTATGAATATTACTCATGAAAAGGAGAGAAGATGAATTATATAGTGATAAAAACAAATATAAAACTCTGGTTGGCCTTGGTAAATGTGTCTTTATCTATTTCAATTACGGTTTAGAATAAATTCCATGGTCGTTCCCATGATAGGTGATTTTGGCATCACTATATATCTCATGATATGGGAATACATAAGAACATTGTTCTATAGGGTGTTGTTTTAGTAGACTAGAAATATAACTTAGGGGGTGTGCACTCAGGATAGGATACAAAGCATCATGTAGTTTTTATTAATGTGATGGGGACTATACCATGAAATAGAATTTCATTTATGAGAATATTGAAAACATTTATAATATTGTGCCTTAAAGATGATGTTATACACAATTAATTGTCATAGGGATATAACCATTTTTCATTCTATTTTAGTTAATGTTGTAAGGAACATATACTACACACTTTAAAATCATGAATATGCGAATATATCAGCAATTTGAGTATATGTAGATTAATTATTTAGAAAGTTGAAATTGATAATAGATTTAATGATATCAATGGGGACAGTGGTCAATGAAAATGAATCATTGGAGTAAACCATGTGAATAGTGAGTTACCCCTCTTATTTGGCCTCCACGTTCATAGGATTCCTTCCAAGAATCATTTTAATTTTCATACATGGTGCCATGTAACCTTAGAGGGAGGATAGAAGATGAACCTTCGTATGTAATTCTTTGGCCAATCTATTTTATGGATGTTTAGGCATTGTAATACCAAAGGATATTTTTATAAACTAATTTTAATTTATATTAATTGAAATGGGTACTTTTTTGGGTTTCAACTGGTTATGGATGGTCATCTATAGTGATGAACTACTATACTAGTTCAGTTTGAATTCATCCCTTCAATATACCAAGGAGTAATGAGAATCATGGGTGGATGCACATGTTTTACTATAACATGCCCACAATAATTTAGAGACATTTTCAAGAAAACTATTCATCATCCCATATCCTTCATATTTTACCAAATTTTATTGTTTAATTTTTTAAGGATTTAACCTATCAATTCTAACATGAATGATAACAGAAAGTATAGTTAGACTGGTTGGTGTATTTATCATACAATTTATTTAACTCAATTTTTCAGAAACCCATTCTATTAACTATTTGAATATTTTGATGGATATCAAACTGTTGCATGATGTGGGATTTAACAAACCTGATCATAGATATGAGTTTAATAGCCTATAATGGAATGAATTCAACCAAAATAAAATTTATATCAATATAGGTAGAAATAAACATAAACTATCGTGTTTTCGTTTATGGGAAGTCACCGATGACATCAATTCACTACCTATAAATTTTTTTTCTATACTTGGAAGTGTAGAGAATATATAGATATTGATTAACTAAGATATCAAGGACCTATCAACCATGAAACATCCTAGAGAATTCTATTAATCCATGAATAATGGTGGTGTCAATGTATCTGAACCATTAAATCTAGAGTTAGATATTCAATATTATCCATTGACATACAGATGTATCAATATGAACCACTTATAAGACATGAGGAATTCTGATTACAAATATTATTAATTAATTCAGCATTCATGTTGTAATTATTGAAGAATAACATTGTGGTGGGGTGTTCATAGATGACTATGTTCACTTTACCACATCATATTTTATCTGGATTAGATATACTTATTAGAAAAATTATCATTTAGAGGTACTCATTGAGTGGAGTTATCTTCTATACGATTGACACCATTTTTTGGGAATTTGGAAGCCCTCCTATGAACATCTGATGATGAGTTGATGCGATCATTATTTACATTCATTAAAAGAGGCATGTTAAATAATTTTTTTTACTCTACATAAGAATATTAATTTCTTAGTAGTCTATATCATTCGAAGACATCACCATTATATCCCATGAATATTCTAATATTATATAGGAACACAATAGAAGAGATTAAACTCTCTTGAAAATTAATTGATCCATTAAATCATATGTTTTTTATTGATCAAGGAGATGATATCTTATCTTCAAAAAGTATATTCAGTGCATAAATTTTTCTTAAATATCATAGAGTCTTCCTAAACATGTTACTGGGGAATCTAGATCTCATCTGCCATCTAAAAACATGTATTAATGTATTGAATATGACACGAATGCATTTATAAGGAGTTATGATGAAAAATCAAATGTTAACGCCATTAAGATTAGGTTGAATCATTCCTCTTCCAATTAAGAACCATGTTCCACCCTAAAAGTGAATCTTCTAGAATGATATTTCTTCATCAATGGATAGAATTTGTTTATAATTAAATCTTTTATCCAATGGTAAATCCTCTATGGTTGGGTGTATAGTAAAAACATTTATCACCACTTTTTCCTTAACTATACTGGTAGGGGTTAACATGTTATCATTTCACTAAGGATCATTATAAATTGACACAATTTCCATAGCATCATTGATTATTGAAGATATAATTTAGTAAATCAATATGGGAGATCATATAGAAATCATGATTTTGGAAATAGTAATAAAAATTATATCCCATGAAGACTAGGGGAAGGTAATTTTTTTCAATGGGATAATATCTATACATAGAGTTATGAATTAGCTAAATATGGTAATAAATATTATTCTCTATCACTACATTTTTCATCTTGTCTAGGATGGAATTAAGTACCAATTCTCTTCTTTTAATATATTGTATAATGGGGTTCAATTAAACATGACCCCTTATAACTAGAAGAAGCAATATGTAATACTTCATGTCATCAAACATGGTTAGAAAATACTCAAAACCTATATTGATAGAGCAATTTCTCATCCTTTTTCATAAGGTATTAGATTATCATAGCAAAAGTTTTGAAAAAATGAATGTAATTAAAAAATAGTTGAAATCTTTATAGATATCATTGATTTAATTGATGGGGAATTTACATAAATAACATTATATTATCTATGTTGATATCCGTTCCTCTATAATATGTGAAAAATTTGATTAATTTTACAGAGGTAACCCCAAATTCAAAAATCAAGGGATTCATCATTAGGAGGTGGAAACTGATAATGTCAGACACTTTCCCATGAACATTGAGTTACATATAATATCCATGGGACTGGACAACCATTTCAGCTAGGTAATAGTACACCAATATTCTTAGTAAGGGAATTGAGATTCGATGCATAACTTATAGGTATGTTCCTTTAGATTTATTTAAAAAAATAGGGTGACCTCATAACTAAATTTTTCTTTAAGAATCCCAAAATGATATCATCTCTTAATCATTGGGGTCCATCCATATTTTATTGTATATTAAAGTTCATTCATTGAAGTAAAGTGTATATAATTTAGTGGTGGAGTCAATAAATAAATATTTAACAAACAAGGGAAGAAACTATTTTGGTAACAAAAGTTTATGTATCAAAAAAATATAAATTACAAATTTTCCATTCTTCTTACTAACGAGAATAAAGTTATCCTTCCATGTGTGGTTCTAAATATCCCTGATGATTCTTTCATTAATAATCTTAACAAATCTATCCTAGACCTTAGAACCATTATAGGTAAAAATTCTATTTCCAACCTACATTAATCAATTGAAGTCATTTGGATGACTTGGGGATTGATCCATGGAATATCTGAATAGTTTTAGTAAATTAAGTCATGAATATTATATAGGAATATAATTTATTACATTTTTCAGAAGGACAATACCTTCTTCAGATCATCCCCCATATTATGGTTCCCTACTATTAGCTCAGTGATGGTGGAGGAATGTTCTTCATCAAATGAAGTTAGTACTTCAATAATTTCCTCTTCTCTCTATGTGTAAAGATTTCATAGTGGATATGGTTCCTCAAGAACATATATATACAAAGTGAATTCATATTTTATGCGTGTAGAAATATTTATAATTTAATATTGATTTGTTTGGTTACATAGAGAATTTATATATAGATGTTGGTACTACAATTCCATATGGAAATCATTTCTATATTCTACCTAACATGTCAAGGCATCATATATGAGTTGACCTCTAGTGATTTAGTCCTAATCTTAAATAAAAATGGTGTAGATACCCCTTTTCGTCCATAGATGAATTTTATTGATATTAATGAGAGAGGTATTCTCAAGCAATAGATCCACCCATCCCTAATTTGAGTGGAGGGGATCTTTGTTTGCTTTATATTAATGGGTACAAAACAATACTTCCCTACTTCAAGGGGGTTTTACTATAGATAATGTATAAGTAGTATAATCAGAATTATTGAGTATTCTGATGGATTTATTTAAGGTGATGTAAAAATTATGGGACCATTGAAACACTCATATTTTTTGGATCTAAGGATGATTTATCATTCTTTTTTAATCCACTATATCTATGTAGAATCATTCCCAAAGTTGAAATGTGGTAGCCTCACCATGTAACACCCATTCTAAACCATTATGGGTGTACATGAGGAACATATGATACATATATGGGGAAAATACCTGATGGTGGAACCATAGACTTCTTAGTAATGAATTGAATGTGTTGTCTTTTTGCACAACTACTAATTGCGGATTAGAAATAGAATTACTAAACATAATATTTATTTTAATTGTTTTCATTTAGATATTATTTAGTATTTTTAGTGACCTGAAATGTCTTGTTGATGAGGCTATATGATTATCTATATAGTCTATCTTTTAATGACTCTAGAACAGTATGTGATTGATCCAAAATCATGTATTCAATTTGAACTAGAAATCATCAAATCTATTAGGAATTCACGAGACATATATAGTTCATATATGGCGCAATATGTTCAAAACCACATTATACCAAGAGAATTAGATGAATGATCGAATTGCCATGATCACTCATCCCTCCACACGATAAGATTTGATAATGCCCAAATCATTCTCAAATGCTAAAGGTATCTTCAAGGACTTGATGAGGTCCTCACAAAGAACTATTTATAGTTGGGTTATGTTCAGGATTGATATCATGTACATTGTATTAGTGCAGGGCATGAGAACATAATTATTATGATATAGTGTAATGATCATGATCCCTAGGGTTTCCTCCTTAATACGAACTATAAGGGGATCATCTGGTTATCGAAAGGGTTCCATTATAAAACATGTCAGATTACTATATTAGGTGTGTTGTTGTGGGAAGACATTGGATATAAGTGGAATAGATAAATACCCAATGAAAAAATAGGTTATATATTCCAATTTTGGGGTGAATCTATAGAACTATTTTTATATTGAACTAAGAGTGTCACATGGGATATTATACCAATATCATAAAAAAATTTAGAATATTTATTCCCTGGTGTTGTTCTTACCTGAAAAGGTTCTAACTTTTCCATATGGTGGAAGTGAGAGATTCCTAGGTGGGATAACATGTGTGATTTTTTACTGTTCCCAATGTAGTTGTCCACCAACCTATTGATGTTGAAAAATCTAAAATTTTGTTACTGACAGGAGGATTCCTCCAAAGATAAGAAGGTAATTGAAATTCTTATAAATAAGGCGGAAGGGGTCGAATTCCATGAGATATCGTTTTTAAATTTAAATTGTAATATGATCATAATCATTCATGCTTTTTAAACACTAGTTCCTTTGAAATTTCAATTGTTATGAAGCTGATAGTGGAACTAGATAAGGATAGATGGTCGGGGAGGATCCATGCAAGTTTGAAACAACACCAACAATCCCATATTGATGGTAAATATAAATTCAATATATTTGATATTTAAAAGTATTTAATCATCTTTATAATGATTTCTTTTATTCACTGTTAACTTGATCATCATCAGGGGTGGAAGACATACATGTTCCATGTCCTGACGGAACTCCTAGATCAACTATTCTATGATCTACCATACTTTGGAACAAATCATTAAATACAATTAACAATTTAATGGTGTGGTCATAGAATCTATGGTAGAGGTAATAATTTATATAGATATTTTGTTCAACCTATCATGGACAATCAATGTCTAAAAGAGTTATTATATTCTTCTAAATATAATATGTGATGAATTTATTAACATATTAATCCTTGACATGGTAGCCCATTTTATTTTGATCGGTGAGTTTATTACAACCTTTCATAGTTGAGGGACCCATGAAACATTATCAATGTGAGTTTTTTATTAATGGTATATTTATGGTTCCACCTAAACCTATATTATATGAATCTAAAATTTCTTCTCCATTGAAGTTATATCTTCTCATAGGGGATTATATACGAGAGTATGAAATAATGTGGGAGATATTTTCTTTATCAACCACATGGACTCTTTATGGTGTTGGGATATTTTATTGATGTCATTTAATTCCCCAAGATATAATAGTGACTTGAGAATATAAACCATATCATCCATGTAACTCTATACACACTTCCCCAAACACTATTTCTACTGACATTGAGAACTAAGGGAATAATTCATGCCCTTAATCAATGCAATTGATTTGGAAACATTTTTTTCTCCTTACATCCACTTATAGAGGTCATTTTCCCTCATGAAGTATAATATCGAGATGAATTAGTCAATAAATTGTAAATATGGATCCTTTTAATTATTAATCAAACTAGGATGTAGATTTTTTACAAGAAAAATAAAAGATCTTCCATTGTCAAGATAATGTATTAGAGAATTTCATCATCCTAAATATTCGGGGTATAAAACATTGGGCCATACCAAGAGGTGAAATTTAAAGTCCATACTATGGGTCACGTAAAACATTGAATGATGCAGATATTAGGTGTTTAAAATTATATGGAAATAGAACATTATTCAGCCACAATTTCTATAACTTCTTTTAAAGATACTCTATGTATTCAGATGCCTACACTTCTCCAATTAGATTTGTTTGAGTACTGATTAGGATATCACGCTGGGATTTGTAATGATTCTTCTTATGGATTGGATAGTGGACTCATGAAGGGGTGTGTCCTTGATCTAGTATTGGGAATTTAGGGTGATCCAACAGAGAGGTAGCCATGATGAATATCATATTGTGACTCCTGGTGGTGAAACCTCTTGTTTAAATCATTATTGATATGACAAGTAAATTCTGTTATTTTTGTTTTATATATGATAAAGATATAATATAATTTAACACACCCCCCAATTTGTATATTTTTTTTGAAGAAGAATAATAAATATAAACATATTGAACATTATCTGTCAGATAAATAAAGATATTCATGAATCAACTTCTGTTTCCATAGTGTCTATGGGAGAACCATATGGTTTTACTTCTCCAATAACGTTGTTGGTATTTGAAAATTTGTTTTATATTTGTATCTCATTAGTAATCTTAATGCCCGTAGAAAATCAATTACCATGGTTGTGAAAATCTATTGGATGTTTTAGCTACCACTATAAATATTCTAATGTAATAATTTCACCATAAAACTCATTACTGGAATCATTATTTTAATTGTATAGGGGATTAATGGTGATGAAATTCATCATGGTAGTGGTCAATAGTGGGTAGTTAGTCACATTGTTAATTGAAAAACACAGGGAAAGTATTATCACCACAGAATGGTACTAAATAGCAGATCACATACATACTTCTTCGATGTGCATTCATATGTGTTGTTTCCCCTTACTAATCCTCTGAATAATTATGAGAATTTATGTATGTACATTCTATAATATTTCATGATATCAACCAATGTAAATATGTATAGCTAAAAGAACGGACATGACATCAGTCATTCAACAATAGTAATTGAGGGGATGATGGTGATAAAATCTTTTAGGATAGGTCTTCTAAATTTTCTATTGGGGTTTAAAATCAACCATAGGTTCTTCTGGACACATGTCGTATTATTTGTAGGGATAAAATCTAGGATTAATAATTTTATGGTAGCATCTTACAAGATACTAATCAAAATCTTGTTTGGGATCAATTTCTCTAACAGACTCTCATATTTCTAATGGCTTATTTTAAAGAGTAAATCCTTCTCTAAATTGGTGAGTTATTGGGATTCCATAAGAGGGAGTGATAAAGAACTCATCATTTTGATCCATATGTTGTAGTTCTATCATTATTGACATTATTTCATGAGATAATGATTATTCCTAATAAAGTAATGTGATATTCAAAACCATCCAAATATTTTATTGAGAATTTGTGTACGCTTTTAGAGGGATATTGTTGGTTGCATATTTCTCTACAAAATGATTCTATCTGTCCAAGACTGTTAAGATAAATTTGGATATCAATACCACTTTTACAGTATACATGGAGGGAAGTGATGTCGATATAAGTAGGGATTACTTCTATTTTGTTTCATATAATGATCCCAATACATCCAATAAATATAGATATTTTCCATGGGTTATAGAGAACACAAAAACATTAGTTTCAAGAATATACATCCTCAGCTAATATTTTTGGGCCCCCAGTACTGGATGTGGAGGTATAAACATATCATCTAAATCCATAAAGGTTAATAATTATAAAATATTAGGGATGACTAAGAATTTGGGTCTTTTCTCTTTCTTTAGGGTCAATATCGGATTTTTCTACATGTGATATTATGTGATCCATTGAAAGCATTCCCACATTTCTTGTTGTTTGTGTTATGGAGGGGCCTCTAGGATGATCAGTAGTCAATATATCCTAAAGAGTTCTTCCATGGATGTGGTAATATTTAACATGGTGAGTACCTATATTATTTTTGCTAGTATCATTGATACAATCTTTTTGGAATTGATATTTATCAATGTGAGGACCATACTAAAACTTGTTGGTGGATCTAGTGGTTCAGATAGTCACCATAGTACGCCTAGTGAATGGTCATGGCCATGATTTTTTTCGATTGTGGATGAACCCTTGTACGAATATCAAGGGAAAAGGGTATTTCATGGATGTGGTTGGAGAAATATCTCATGTAGTTTGAGTTGCATTCTTCCTCCAATGTCAGTGTAGCATATCTTGAATTTCAGTATCTAAATTAAAGGAATCCAAATCATTATCATCTAAAATATAGAAATTATTTTGGTTATGAACACATCTGGTGGTCATCAATCACCTTGGAATGTCTGATACATCCAATGTGGATATAAATTACCTAACATCCCCAACCACCTCATAGTAAGGGTCATTGGTGTCAGTACACTCTAGTGATTGGCTCCTAATGGATATGGACGTGATAATGTGAGTTAGTATTCTAACTGTGAGATCTCTATTTTGGTAGACCCATCACAGTTCCATAACATTTAGGTCCTCCTAAAACATATCCTAGGTGTGAATTACACATTCCTACTCATTTTGATGATTATGGGTCTTGATGACCCTTCATTGTATGAGCTTCAACCGAGAATGCATATAAGGGAAACCACGAGTAGTTGAATACATAGTTCTCAGCAAACGGTGGTAGCTATGTGGTAATTTCACACAAATGTTTCTATGCACCGTTCCTTTTAGATATGGTTGTTGAGGGTCTCTTATATTGTTTGGAATATATCATTCTTTATGGAATTAATGCCAACTATGATTACATGTATAATGAATGTGATGGGTAGTGATTGTAATGTGATGTATGCTTTTGATTTAGTATGATAAGGGATACATGTAGGATTCAACATTATAATTTCTAATTCTTTTCCTATAAACTATTACTTAAGCTTATATATTCCAGATTCATGTTTTTTATTCCCTATTTCCAAATTTGACATCCTGTCACCATGATGGTGATGACAATGAAAACATTATCTCGAAAAGATGATGGTATGTTATCACTTCCCATGAGGGAGTTCATTTCCTAGTATGCTTACCCATTATAAATCTAATTCAGGTGTATGAATGTAATTATCTATAAAATATACATTTTTTCATTTATTACTTAAGTCTCTCACTATCTTAGATGTGTGGTAACCTTTTGAATGGAGAAAATAATATTTTTAGGTGTTGTGAGAATCTAAAAATAAATTCCTTACAGAAGATATGAGGAAATATTACTCTCTTCACATAATAAATCTTAGACTATTAACATAACCCATCCTAGGTTCATCACCTAAATAATCTTATTCTTTTTAGACAATAAGTACCATTTTCACTCATCATATAAGGAATCATATTCTTTCCACATAAGGTGATGTAGAGTCCTAGGCTCATCAACAAATGGGAAAGAGAAGATATCATATTCACATAATATTGAACTATTATGATATATATATAAACTTGTTCTATTCAATTAGGTAATCCATTCCTCATCACTAGTGGACTCCCATGCTCTTCACATGAGGTTCCTTATATAAATTATAAATATTACTCTCTCCCACTGAGAATTTGTTTCTGAAATATCAATAAATGGGCTCATCTTATTCTTATCTCATTTCTAATTTTATAATAGTCATATAAGAGAAGAATAACCATAGTCTCATCTTATATGAGAGGCCACGTGATAAAATCTATTATGATACTATCTATTTGATTTTTTTGACATCGTTGGGAGGTTTTGTAAGCAATTTATTATACACATTGAAGATAATTAGGTTTCAAAGATTCCACCTCAACTAGGGGAGATGAAATAAGGATGATCTTAGGAAGGATCCTTGATAGAACATGAGGCACCCTGTTGGTCAATCATGATGTTAACCAATTTTTTTTGTATTCTGCCCTATTATCTACGATCTTGTTCCCATATTCGTAAGAACATTGTTAAAACTGTAGTATGATTTTTATTTTACACTAAATCATCAAATGATATGAGAACATGAAAAATGTAATGTTTTAAAGATCCCCTAGATTTTATAGGGTTCATCCATATAGGTAAATCCAAATAGAAAAGACTGATGATGTATCAATGATAAATTATGAAATACATATTAAATAATAACTCACATAAGTCTTACTTCCTTTGGGTGATGATGAAAATCTACAATTATGATCCAGGGGGTGCTCCCTCTTCTTCCCTCTACACAAAAATTCATAGATGCCTTTATAGTTTGTGAACATGTTAGTAATATCATGATAAGAAATAAATTCTAATTATTTATTTTTATTTATATCTGGAAATATGAATTGTTGATATTCAAAATTTCTAACATCTTTTTTCAAACACATTGGAAAAACAAGCGCCTCATTATTGAGTGTTAAATCTTAGATTACATATTAAATCTACTGATTCACTATAATCTATATTACGATCACTCTAAAAATAAAATCACCATTATAAAATGATCCTCCAATTAAACACATGTAACTCTCAAGAACACATAGTAAACACTATTATCATTATAAATTCTCATTTATAGTTACTAAATTCTCATTAGTCCAACTTTATATTATTTTATTACATTGAAACCATATCATTTAGATTTTTATTTGACATTATCCATATTCTTGTGTCAAATATATCAAAAAAGTTCTCTCACCCCCTCTTCAGTCTTGATATTTTTCCTTTGGGTTAACTTACTCTCTATCTAATTAATTGTATAATTCTATGTGAAATAAATATAACTTTTATAAAATTCATGTGCTCTTACATATAGAATAGATGAAAACAAATCAATAATTTTAATATGATGTATCAAAAATCCCAAAAATTTATCTTTTTTAAGAGAAACTGTTAAATTCCAATGCTTTCTCCAAAAATTCATCCATTAATTTTTCGTTTAAAAATTTTTCCTTAAATTCCCCAATATTTCACTCTTCCATGTCATGGATTAATTAATATCAATCAATATCAAATCCATATAATACTATGGGATATTATACACCAAAAAACCTTTTAATTCAATATATAACATTGAAATATAATATAATTAATTATTAAAAATTAAACCTATAACAAAGTGTTCACCTTTTGGATGAGCTATGTTCATGTTTGTGCTAGCCCATACCACAACCACAATCTTCTCATGATAGTATCTCTAAAGAAATATCAATAATAGAATTGCTATGTGTTACCCCAGGATTTGGATCTACATCACTACTCTATTTCTTCCACCTATTGATATAATATCGGGATGCTCTATCACTTCTATTAATAGGTGGGTGTCTACATCATCTTGCAGGGCATGTATAGCCACCATTTTTTGTTCATTATTTTATAATTTTTATGCCATGCCCCCATAATCGATATATAAATATATATATATATATATATATCAATTGAATACATATTACAGATTTTTAATAGATCATATTGGTGATATTCCATGACTGATCCATGCATAACAATAATATATTGATAATTTAATTATTAAATTTCTACATGTATTTTGAAAAATATCCAACATATAAATTGAATGTTGAAATAATATCCCCATTAGTATTTTCATGGAAATATATCACAATATCAATTTTCTTATATATCTTTAATATATATATATATATATTTGTCGGCTTCCTCTTTCTCTCTCCCCCTTTTAAAAATAATAAAAAAATGCTATTATAACTTCTTGATTTAACATCATTTTTTATCTCATATTATTCGTGAATTTCATATGGGTTACCAATTCATCATCACTCCCCATTTTTCTATATATTTATTTCACTATTTTATTTAAAACCACTTCATTACATGGATCCATACACTTATTTAATATCATTATATCCTTTGAACCCCTCATACACAGTGTTCATAGAAATTTGAATATCCAATTCATTTTTTTCATTAGCAGGACTCATACCACAAATTACCATGAGATATTTTAATAATTTGAATTAATTTATCAACAATTCTTCTAATATTACTAATCCATATGTAACACCCCGAGCTTCCACGATACTCTTCTTTTTCAATAATGCAATAACTTGCATTATACGCAAGTTCGAGATTCTAACGCACCGCGACCAATCAAAATAGCCAATATGAATAGTAATACCTACCTTTTGAAATTATATATATTTTATATTTCAAAATTGACTTCATGTTTGGATTCGGAATATCAATTATAGCTTAGGGTAAAATTTTGGCATTGTTCTGAAAAACATCAATTATTGATGAATAGTGAAACCACTAAGTGGTAGTTAAAAAAATGATTTTTCGTTTAAATGAAACATTACCACTTCTGTGATTTGATTTTAAAAAATCCAACATACATGGTTGTCATTAGGAAGTAAAATGTGGTTCAATGGGATGAAAATAATTTTTTGGCGAATAGTAACTTTTAAGTTTAAATAATCGCGATTAAAGGTAATTAGTGAAATTTAAGGTAAAAATGGTATTATAAAAATATGAAATGTCCTTTAAACTTGTCCTACCTCTATTGGACGATTCATAGCCGACCAATACAATACATGGGTCAACTTGGGGACCCCATGGAGCCCCTTTGATAGGAAAATGACATAAATAACTTTTATTTAAAGTTAAAATAAAAATGTCACAAATATAAGTTGTTTTACTAAACCAATTTTTAAATGGGGTTATACAAGTCATATTTTTTACTATAAATATTCATTAGAAAGATAAAAAGATTTCCTACATAATGATATTTTTTTATAATTTTTAGACATTAAATAAATTAAATTATTTATGACACCATGATGATGTAGTGATTGCCTCATTAATTAACGATTTAAATAAAATGAAAAGATAATGTAAAATCTAAGACTTAAACTTGTCAAAAACCTATTGGATGAGTAGATTTAGAACCCTTATCACATTATCCTCTAAATATATAAGTGTGGGACCTTTATAATCCGAAAAGCATTGTATAATAAAGTAACATTTCATTACATTCCAAGAGTGACGCTTCTCTCCTCTTATAAAAAGCCCCCACCACTACCTCTTTATTCACACTTTCAAGCCATTATTCTCGGCCAAACTCTGCCCAAATACTCTCCCAACTTCCCTTTCTTACTCCTAGAAGCCTCAATTTGGGCAGAAGTCTTCCAAAAGAAGCCTTTGGCTCAAATCAAAAAAAAAAGAGTTACCCGATTTTAAGGTAATGTATTCTCTTATGTTATTTTGATTTATTTTGCTTCTCCAACCCACTAAACTCTTTTTATTCCTTTATTTTGTAACAACTACAGTATCTTCAATATACTAGGATGTTGTTATGTGAATTATTTTATTTACACTTACACACACCTTCTTATAATGGTTAAAGAACATAATGTTTCTGTGGATGGCGAATTTCTGCCTCACGAAACGATGATTGTTCAACACTCTTATAACACCTTCAAAGGTGGAAATTATGATGAAACTATTTTCATATATGATATATATATTATGTTTATGTTTTCCTTATGCTTATTTATTTCTCATTTATGGCATACCTTTACGATTTCCATTATGGGTAAACGCGATAATTTCATTTTAGGAAGTGCGGACTACCGCCCCCTCAAAGTGATTTGAATCGTTAATGCCATATGTGGGATGTATAAAGGATGGAGTAAATGGTATTATACATTATAATATACTGGAATTATATTATTCCTTTATATAATTATAATTCATTACATTAAATACAAAATAGAAATGAATGTAGCGTTTATGCGTACGTACGGCTTACCGTCTCCATGAATGATGCATTTCATTTCATACCTCTAAATGTTATGTAATATTATAAATGAATTTATATACTGGATATATATGATATCAAAATCATGAATATAATTATGGATATAATGGATATTTCACCACATGAACAAATTGTAATTATAAGAAGTTTATTTTTGACTCAAGTACCAAACATCGACAAAATGACCGTTATTAACTTAAATAATTACATAATGTTCATAACATGGTAATAAGTGATATAAATGGAATAATGAACATGAAAAAAGTTATTAAGAAAATAGAAATTAGCTCTAGTTTATTATTCTGGAGGTTAAAGAATGGTCGATTCATGTCAGACACGAGGTAAGGGAATTTCTTAACACAATTTCCATTCATTGGGTTAATCTCCAACTTTCAAATTAATCCATGATATTATTATGTCATATCTTGTATTTTTTTACTTTCTTTATGTGTACTTATAGTTAATACACATAATAGATATATTTTATTTTATAAATGATCTTTGTAAGGACTTCATCTCAATCTCCTTTCATTGAGGCATATTTGGTTTTATACACAACTTTCTTTTATACGGTGTATAAACCCCTTTGACTTTTACGTTTATTCAAAAGGAATCTTTTTTATACGAAGTGTTTTACTAAACGAAAAAAGGAATGTTTTTCCTGTTGTACGTATACGGTGACAATGACTTCTACGCCGCCGTGACCATTATTTGAGTTTTGGATTCCTCTACACGCCATGACTTTTTTTAAATGAAAAATAAATACAATGTTTTAATTTTCTTTTATTTTGGTATTGAAAATGGTTTTGATAAAATTTTTATTATATCAATGTGTTTTATTGATATCTTCTGATTGATGTGTGGAAATATTATGCTTCGTTTATACATGTTTTATGTGATACAATTATGTTATTGTTTATGATATGTTTAAACCTGTTCATATGAGGAATGCATTGGACTTAATAAGTGACGGGTGGAGCCCGCTATAGCTCCTTGATGCATCGGTAGGTCTCTTGAGACAAACTAGTATCTTGGCACGAGGCCTTGACGAAATCTTATTTTTAGTCTTAGCACGAGGCCTTGGCTACGTGGTTATGATTGTCTGGCATTATGCATTCCATCATTATGAATGTGGTTATTGATATTGCATGTGATTATACGACCAGTAGAATATCCATGTGATGAAGTAAATGGAATTATCTCATTTTACTTTTGCCATATTATGTTGATGTTCAAGTTTAAAAAGGCTTTTGTTTTAGTTATACATTGCCTCAAATGTTAATGTTTATTTATTAAAGCTTTTGAAATACTGTTATCCTTACTGAGCATCTGAGCTCACCCCTTTCAATGTTTTAATTTTTCCAGGATGTGAAGAAGTATATTATGAATGACCTGTAGTGATAATATAAGGGGATATCAAGAGAAGATGTTGTAGTTTTGTTTTACTTTATGAAGTAATGTAAGACTTATGAATGCATCTAGTGTTTCCAAGGCTACTAAACTAATCGGTCTTTCGAGGCTTGATCTTTTGTGATCATGCCAATGCTACGAAGTAATGCACCGACTCTGGGTAACTGGGGTCGGGGCATTACAGTTGGTATCAGAGGAAGTTTAGTACTAACCTTGGATACTAGATTTAGAAAAACTCTGATTAGAGGACATATCCCAAAGATATACATTGAGGATTAGTATAGAAGAACTTCCTAGAATTTTGGTATTATATAAATTTTGTGAGTTTTCCGAGCAACACATCTCTGTCTGGATATGAGCAGGTAGAGGTGGCTCTGGAACAGATTTACCTAGGGATAAAACCTGAAAACACCACTTTGAGCTAGACTCGAACGTGAAATGGTGCACGACAATGGGCCTTGCTGCACTCTTGGTTACAACACTCCTGGGGGATATGCTTAAGATAATTCTCATTTTCTTTACAAACCACTATGAAGGGTTATGAGTATATACATCCTCATAGAAAACATTTATTTTTATGATTATGGATTATATCCATAAATAGTTCAATTTATGTTATGTATTTTATAATTATGGAATTATGTATTTTGATTCATAAAATAATCTAGTTTATTACATTGTTTAGAAATGGCGCCTAGTGGAAGGAATGGGAACCGTATCAATGCACGCACTCTGTATAGGGATTTCCCTCCTACTCAATATAATTATTGTGGATCTGGAGATACAACTGGTGATGATCAACTTATTACCATACTGGGACAACTCACTCAGGTTATGAATAATAACCATACTCGTATGGAACACCCTGACCCGCAACGTTGAGGATCAATGTTAGATCGTTTCATGAGGCAACAACCACCAAAATTTAATGGGGGTACAAATCCATTAGTAGCTGAGAAATGGATAAACTCTTTAGAAAAAATATTCCATGCCTTGGGGAGTAGCGAAAGGGAGAAGGTTGTCATGGCAGTCTACCGCCTCACTGTAGATTCCGATCAATGGTGGTCATTGATTCAAAATACAAAGGAAGATGAAGAAGTATCAAGTATGGAATGGGGTGAGTTAAAAGATCTTTTCTTATAAAAATACATTCCTCGTGACCATCGAGCAGATATGGAAAGGTAATTTCTGAGTCTGAGACAAAAGGAGGATGAGAATGTCGCAAAGTATGAGACCAACTTTAAAAGGATAGCGAGGTATGTTGCAGATTATATATGTAACCCAAGAAGTAAGATTGGTCGTTTCATTGATGGGCTAAAACCATTTCTCCGTCGAGCTTTAATATCACAATTCTTCTCATCGTACGAAGATATTGTCTCATGTGCTATCAAGACAGAAAAAGAATTCTCTAAGTCTTATGACAACAAAGTAAAGAAAGATAAGAAGAGAACGGTGGAACATGAGACAGAAAAAGGGAAAAGGGGAAAGAAGGATTTTCCATTATGTGATAATTGTGGGAAGAATCACCCCGGTGCTTGCCTAAAATGAATGGGAGTTTGTTATAAATGTGGAGAAAAAGGTCACTAGGCTCGTGATTGTAAGGGAACGAAAGTGGCTATCAATGTTGAATGCTACAATTGTAGGGAAATGGGGCATTATGCAAATGAATTTCCTAATCATTAGGGTAACATACCTCAGAAAAGGCCAAGGGATCAAGGACAATCTTATTCTGTTACTACAGTTGAAGTGGAATAATTAATGTATTGATACTTTTGGAAACAAGGATTATATTCTGGTTATAAGAATAATGTGATATATATAAGGATTGTACTGCAGTACTTGTTGTTATCATTAAGGATTTAATATGATGAAGGAAATCATATTTTTAGTATGTGACAATAAGAGAAACTTTACTTTGTTTAGGGTATCTAATGTTACAATTGATTTTGGAATTTAAGGACCTTTTAGAGAAAGTCTAGATGGAGGTATTTTGGACAACTATAAAGGTTGGAATGGATTAAGTTGATCTTTGGATAGTATTGTTTAAGGTTAAAAAATTTCTGAAGATTATTTTTGGAATATTATAATATTATAGTTTTAGGAAAAGGACAACCTGCAGGGTGGGGCATAACCCGTCGTGTCAGACAAAGCTGCAGGAATCGAACCCACAACCATAGTGCGACATGCCTTTATTACCTACCACTAGCCTACAGGAAGTCCCTGGTTATTACGAAATAGTTTTCCTAATCTAAATGGTATGTGGTAATATTTGGAACCTTATACAATTAGGATAAATAGAATATTTTTGTGTTCTATTACCTTTTAGAGTGAAAGATGGGTTTGTGGTAAAAATTTATTAAAGAATGAAAGTCTACATTACAAGTAAGTACATTTCCTTACGTTCTTATAAAACCTCCTAAATAAATTCCTCAACTTTATAAAAGGTAAATTAAAACAAAAATGTAGCCAGTTAACTTTTCCAACTTTGGATTCAATGACTGTTTAACCAATCACAAGTTTGTGATTTTCTTGTGGTTAACTTTCTCCTAATCCTGTTTTCTACAACTCTCCATCAGACCTTGATGGTTTGTTTTTCTTCCATATCCATATTTTCATTGAATCCTAGTATGGGCTATCTCGGGTGACCTTTGTACTTATCTTTCTTTCTTTTAAAGTTATATTTTTATTAACCTTATTTCCGATGTGGGTTTTCCACAAAGGTATTTTCTATTTTCAACCTTTTATTTTCAAAGAAAAATTCCAAATTGCGAGGACGCAATTTATTGGATGGGAGAATGTAACACCACAAGCTTCCATGATACTCTTCTTTTTCAATAATGCAATACCTTGCATTATATGCAAGTTCGAGATTCTAACGCACCGCGACCAATCAAAATAGCCATTATGAATAGTAATACCCACTTTTTGAAATTATATATATTTTATATTTCAAAATTGACTTCATTTTTGGATTTGGAATATCAATTATATCTTAGGGTGAAATTTTGGCATTGTTCTGAAAAACATCAATTTTTGATGAATAGTGAAACCACTAAGTGGTAGTTAAAAAACGGATTTTTTGTTTAAATGAAACATTACCACTTATGTTATTTTATTTTCAAAAATCCGACATACATGGTTGTCATTAGGAAGTAAAATTTGGTTCAATGGGATGAAAATAATTTTTTAGTGAATAGTAACTTTTAAGTTTAATTAATCGTGATTAAAGGTAATTAGTGAAATTTAAGGTAAAAATGGTATTATAAAAATATGAAATGACCTTTACATATTCCCTAACCCTATTGGATGAGTCATGGACGACCAAAAAAATACATGGGTCAACTTGGGGACCCCATGGAACCACTTTTGTAGTTAAATGACATAAATAAATTTTATTTAATGTTATAATAAAAATGTCACAAACATAAGTTGTTTTACAAAAACAATTTTTAAATGGGGTTATACAAGTCATATTTTTGACTATAAATATTCACTAGAAAGAGAAAAAGATTTCGTACATAATGAATTTTTTTTAAAATTTTTAGACATTAAATAAATTAAATTATTTATGACACCATGATTATGCAGCGATTACCTAATTAATTAATGATTTAAATAAAATGAAAAGATAATGTAAAATCTAAGACATACACTTGTCAAAAACCTATTGGATGAGTATATTTAGAACCCTTATCACCTTATCCTAGAAATATATAAGTGTGGGACCTTTAGAATTTGAAAAGCATTGTATAATAAAGTATGATTTCATTACTTTCCAAGAGTGCCCCTTCTCTCCTCTTATAAAAGGCCTGCACCACTACCACCTTATTCACACTATCAAGCCATTTGGCTCGGCCAACCTCTGCCCAAATACTCTCCCAAATTCCCTCTCTTACTCCTAGAAGCCTCACTTTGGTAATAAGTCTTCCCAAGGAATCCTTTGGCTCAAATCAAAAAAGAGTTACCCGATTTTATTGTAATGTCTTCTCTTATGTTATTTTGTTTTATTTTGCTTCTCCAACCCCCTAAACTCTTTTTATTCCTCTATTTTGTAACAAAACCTGTATATTCAATATACTAGGATGTTGTTATGAGATGTATTTGATTTACACTTACACACACCTTCTTCTAATGGTTAAAGAACATAATGTTTCTGTGGATGGCGAATTCCTGCCTCACGAAATGATGATTGTTCAACACTCATATAACACCTTCAATGGTGGACATTATGATGAAAATATTTTCATATATGATATATATATATTATGTTTATGTTTTCCATATGCTTCTGTATTTCTCATTTATGGCATACCATTACGATTTCCATTATGGGTAAATGCGATAATTTCATTTTAGGAAGTGCGGACTACCACCCCCTCAAAGTGATTTGAATTGTTAATTCCATATGTGGGATGTATAAAGGATGGAGTAAATGGTATTATACATTATATTATACTGGAATTATATAATAACTTTATATAATTTTAATTTCATTCCATTAAATACGAAATAGAAATGAAAGTAGCGTTCATGCGTACATTCGGCTTACCGTCTCCATGAATGGTGTATTTCATTTCTTACCTCTAAATGTTATGTAATATTATAAATGAATGTATATACTGGATATATATGATATATATGATATCTAAATAATGAATATAATTCTGGATATAATGGATATTTCACCACATGAACAACTTGTAATTATAAGAAGTTTATTTTTGACTCAAGTACCAAAGATCGACAAAATGACCGTTATTAACTTAAATAATTACATAATGTTCATAACATGGTAATAAGTGATATAAAAGGAATAATGAACATGAAAAATGTTCTTAAGAAAATAGAAATTAACTCTAGTTTATTATTTAGGAGGTTAAAGAATGGTCGAGTCAAGTCGGACATGGGGTAAGTGAATTTCTTAACCCCATTTCCATTCTTTGGGGTAATCTCCAACTATCAAATTATGCCATGATATTATTATTTTATATCTTGTATTTTTACTTTCTTTATGTTTACTTATAGTGAATACACATAATAGGTCTATTTTATTTGAAAAATTATCTGTGTATGGACTTCGTCTCAATCTCCTTTCATTGAGCCATATTTGGTTTTATACACAACTTTATTTTATACGGTGTATAAACCCCTTTGACTTTTACATTTATTCAAAATGAATATTTTTATACGAAGTGTTTTACTAAACGAAAAAAAGTAATGTTTTTCTTGTTGTACTTATACGGTGACAATGACTTCTCCGCCACTATGACCATTATTTGAGTTTTGGCTTCCTCTACAAGCCATATCTTTTTTTAAATGAAAAAATAAATACAATGTTTTAATTTTATTTTATTTTGGTATTGAAAATAGTTTTGATAAAATTTTTATTATATCAATGTGTTGTATTTATATCTTGTGATTGAAGTGTAGAAATCTTATGCTGTGTTTATGCATGTTTTATGTGATACAATTATGTTATTGATTATGATATGTTTAAACCTGTTCATATGAGGAATGCATTGGACTTAATAAGTGACGGGTGGAGCCCGATATAGCTCCTCGATGCATCGGTAGGTCTCATGAGAGAAACTAGGGTCTTGGCACGAGGCCTTGAAAAAATATTATTTTTAGTCTTGGCAAGAGGCCTTAGATACGTGGTTATGATAGTCTGGAATTATGCATTCCATAATTATGAAAGTGGTTATTGATATTGCATGTGATTATTCGACCAGGAGAATATCCATGTGAAGAAGTAAATGGAATTATCTCATTTTACTTTTGCCATATTATGTTGAAGTTACAGTTTAAAAAGGCTTTTGTTTTAGTTATAAATTTCCTTAAATGTTAATGTTTATTTATGAAAGCTTCCGCAATATTGTTATCCTTACTGAGCATCTGAGCTCACCCCTTTCAATGTTTTAATTTTTCTAGGATGTGAAGAAGTATATTATGAATGACCTGTAGGGACAATATAAGGGGATATGAAGAAAAGATGTTGTAGTTTTGTTTTACTTTATGATGTAATGTAAGACTTATGAATGTATCTAGTGTTTCCAAGGATACTAAACTAATCGGTCTTTCAAGACTTGATCTTTTGTGATCATGCCAATGCTACAAAGTAATGCACCGACTCTGGGTTACTGGGGTCGGGGCGTTACACCAGAGCTCAATCATATGATAAATTATTTTTTATAAATATCATCCATTGTATTCCAGGATCTGCTTCCACCATCTATTGTCCTACAAAAAAATAAAAAATGTAAAAAAATAATTTCATCCCAAACTATTAGTGGAATATATTTATAGAATAATAAATTTACACAAAACATTTGATGAGACGATTGATACCACTTTTGGAGAATATACCATTTTTACATGTAATTAATACCCTTTAAAATAAATTACAAATATAACATAAATATGTAAACATGAATCCATCAATCTAACTACTACCTATTCAAAATATGTTCTCTAATTTTTAGTGACATTATTCCACCAAACATATATAATGATATCACTTTATTAAAGAAGGATTTATTATGATACAAAATGTTATAAACAAGAAGGCTATAAAACCTAACTTTATTTTCAATTATACCCTTCACATAAAAACATATTCACTACATTATTCAATTATATAATTCCATTATTCAATATTTGATCATTGTATTTCTTCAACATTATGTAAATGAATCAGTTTTTATTATATCCCAGTCATATATTTCTTATAGATAGTCCACAGATTGGATTGTTTCTTAACATCAAGACTACATGCTTTATAATCTATATTTAGGAATTATAAATCCCAATTAGAGAGGGGTAACTTTTTCTACCTTGAGTACATAAAAGTAAAATGTTTTTATATATTCACCTTTTTCTTCTAACTTAAATATATTACATTTTAGTGGTGTTACACTATGAAACACCACATGAACACACTTCTCTCAAGATTCTTCCTGTATAGTTCACCACTAGACTTGGAATGTGAATCTATTCAATTTTGAGAGATGTACAATTAGTATAAAATTTTCTAATAGTTTTATTATTGTCATCTCCTTCTATGTCATATATATTTTCCATGTGAGGAAGACACCCTTGATATTTTCCCCATACATTATAGTGTTTTGGATGAGACCACTCAACCATGACTCTAATTTGACTAACATGATATCCATGAGTTGAACACCCTCTGTACTTCCTCACCATACCAGGTTGTTTTCTTTATAGGCTACTTTTTAATTTTATATATTATATGGTTTCGAAAACACACTTTGTTATCATTATATATTATAATCTTTCAAGATTATAAACTAGTTATTTACTAAATAAGATTTATTTTCATTCTAATTTAATCAATATAAAGCCTAAATAGATTTTTTTATTCCCATAATGGTTTTGGTGAACAAGAAACTAAGGATGCATAATGCATCCAAATTTTTATTTTTCCTTTCCATAACTTCTGACAAAAAAATTTCTTATAGAAAACAAAATTTTCGTCCACTCATCCAGATATCATTTCTTTCATCAGAGTAAAATATAACATCTTGTTACTTTCAAGGATTTTAGTGTTGATGTAGTTTCCTATATAATGAATATTTTAACATATATAATATATCCCAAAAAACACAGCTTTTAATTAATTTAATCATGACTCCGGTGAGGGCACATCAGTTCCTACATCATCATTTTACCTTCTATATTCCCTATAAACACCCATAGTATGTATTATTCATCAAAAAAATTAACATTATCAATCTATCTTTCACTAGGGTATACTTACACCGATACTAATAAGATTATATTGAAATTTCATTAAATAATGTTTAATGTACTTTTTGATTATATCTGTTTCCTTTATGGGTGATGCTTTTTGTTTTGACTTTTTCTTTACCGTAGAATGATTATCCTAAATCTTTTCAATTTATAAACCCATCACATTAAACTTTTATTCCTAATATTAAATGTGGAAATTATTTTTATTTTTAGAAGTCTTAAATATAATATCATATTGATTTTTAATGGAATTCAATGAATCATAATGATGTTTCTCAGTATTGTGTTATTTATATCTCAATATTTCCAGGGTCTCTTTAGAACCCATTACCTCTATCATTATATGCTTATTTCTTTCATCTAGATATTCTATAATGGAAAAATTCTATTCTCTATTAGTAGCGAATAACTTCACATTATTTTTCTTGTACTAAATATATTCTCGTTTATTTTACGAACACTCTCTTGAAATACCATATGATGTGACTAAAAAATATTCAGTCCATTCTGGTGATGTTTAATATGTTAATTAAATTTTATTAGGAGAATATGAAAAAGATTTTGATTAATATATACATGATGAATTAATTTTTTTCAACTACTTAGAAGCTCAAATCTCGTTGGTTACATTATCCTTGGTCTTTACCTTATTCCTTCTATTATTATGACACACTTCTTGAAGTGACTTCATATCTTGGGCATTAACTTATTCATTTTATACACATTTTCAAGAAATCTACTTTTTTTACTTCATAATATAATCATTACCATATTTTTATACTAATTTCACCCACATATCATTTCATGAAATCTTATTGTCCTTCATTATGAATATACCTTCTTTCAATAATTCTTTACTTTTTCATTTGTACAAGCATCAATTTCAAATTGTTTATGATCTCTATCGTACACTATTCTATGATGAATTTATAGTGGAATACCATATTCCAATTTAGGAAAATTTATTTCAGAATTCATTTACAGAAATCATTTAGTATACCACACCCATAACAATATATTCTAGAAATTTTTGAGTAATAAAAATTTCACAAAAAAAATATGTACAGTCGAATAGAAACCAAAACGTTTCTCTGTGATACCGCATATTGGTAATTGAGTCACCCTAATAGGGGGTGAATCATGTGTTCAATCAAAATAAACATTTTTAACTAATTATAAAGGAACATGTTTCTGTTTTTGTAGAAATTTTTTTCTACTCATTGTATGATTTCACATTCACACCAACTCAATAAATTATAACTGAAATACTAGAATTTAATACATATACAAACACCAATATCTTAAATGGTTCAATCAAATGGATTAATATAAGGTGTATTGAAGAATGATGGGTTGATGTTATCTGAGTTAACACTACATAGGATTGTGTTAAAAATGGATTGAGGATCAGGTAATCTACACTTAAGGCACACTGGAATTTTGTGATGAAAAAATGATGCACCAATAATCCAATTTGTACTCATTATTATTCATTCTATGAACTACTTTGAGAAATAAATGAATAATTTTAGAGATGATAATTCATACATTATAACAAAAAACATCTCCCACCCAGCTCATCTTTACCTATAAAGAGATAATCTATTGATATTCCATATTTTCTATCACATTATTCCATCAAATCAGATTATCTTGACTCCTCATGAGTGAGGTTTGAATCATTTTTTACATTTAGAAGCATTGGATACACTATTAACTAGATGAATATAACTGTCACACTAAAATTAAATTTATAACACAATCCAAATATAAAATACTGATATCTCTAAATCTTATTTAAAATCCTTCAAATGTAAAAAATCTAAAGACATAGATAGTCAAATATAAAGAACTCTATATTACTAAATTTTTTACATATAAACTATATTTTCGATATCTATTATAAAATCCTGAGTGTCTTGATGAATAAAAATATGTTTTGTAGTTTATATGACATGTAATACCAACTCTAAATAATCCATTATTATTTAAATATAGATTTTATTACCATTCTGTTAAATTAGTGGGTATGAATAGGATTAAATACATTGTGTTATATATATATAATAGATGAAATTATATATATTAGTTTATAGTTTTTTGATGAAGGAACTTTATTTAATATAGTGCCTTTTAATTCCTAAAAATACGTTTCTATAAGAAATAATTTTTTTATTGTTGAGTGAAAATTTTATAAACAATTTATAGAAATTATTGAAATTTTAGTTTATAAATTTATTTATTTTGAATTTATAATTTTATAATTTAATTTATTTGAAATGTTGGGATTTTTTTGAAATGAAGATTTTTTAGTGAATTGTGAAATGTACATATTTTTTAAATACAATCATGTCATTATAATTTATCACATAATTTAGAAATTAAATTAAATTATTAATTTATTATTAAAGTGAAATTTCAATATTTTATTTATAATTATATAATTAATTTCTATAGAATCATTAATTTTCATTATTTCATTATTAGATTATTTTAATCCATAAAAAATAAAGATTTTTACATACTATTTATATGTGAATAATGTTTATCCTTTTTAACTTATTTAAAACACCATAATAATTAAATATTTAAATAAAATTTACGTATTGTGTATCATTTTATAATTAATTAAATTCATATATTTATTTTCACTATTCATATAGATAATATAATATCATATATATTGTGAAAAATGTATTTCTCGAATATGAGTTTTTGAAAAATCTTATGTGTTTAGAATTTAATTGATTTTTATAAATTCTTTGAATTAAAAATGATAGAATGGATTGCATAATTTTAATAAAAATAATCAATATTAGGTAATAATTTAAATATATTTTTTGTCATTATGAATTTAAAAATATTAAAAAAATAGAATTTAACACTGTAAAAAACTAGAATTGTAAAAGTGAGTAGCCTAAGAGGTAAATGGAATAACATGTATAAAAAAAATTTAATTGTTAAATTTTAAAGGATTTTATGAACAATATCATCCCTACAATCCATTATTTATAAATTTTCTAGGAATATAGATGTATGGTGACTTTCCATTGTTGAATAATTTTGAGTATTTACAAAAATTCCACTAATCCTCACGTATAGAAGGGTATCTATTGTCCTCTATTTTCCACACATCAAAATACATGTTTCTTATAAAAGGACAACTAAAATAAATTTCTTACCTACCTCCCCACTTACTAGAGTCCTTGTTTTGATCTAAAATCCAATATATAGATCCATTAGGTATAATACTAATGAGGTGGTCTAAAGAAGAGGAATATAAATAACACATGTGATGAATCCAGATTGAGGTAAACAAGCTCTCTAAACCATACATTCCATTGGGTTATTTCCATTATATATTTAAATAAAATTATTTATCTATTTAATGTTTTGGAAGTCTTATAATTTTTTTTATATTTATTATTTACATTTCGAGCTTCTTTAACCTTATTCTTGAAGGGTTATTCATTCTTTATCTATATTTCTCAAATTCTACAATTACAAAAAGAAATTATGATGTGAGGAAAGATTATGAAACATGTTTTATTTCCATTGTTAAAAATATTTTTTATGATTTATTACTTGTTTATAACACATAAATCATGAATATGTATTAATGGGTGTTCCCATATTGCTTTAATGAATTCGGTAAAGCATTAATCTAATGAGATGTATTATATGATATTGTGGAGTAATCCTAATACACAGTGATACTTTTTACACCATTTTATATTGTCTAGTATGTTAAAATTTAATAATTTCACTATCATTTTATATTTTCCCCCCATTTCAATGATTTCATGATTTTATGATACCATTATATATATGATAAATTCACATGGGATTCTTCTTGATACTTATCCCTTTATGATATCATGTTATACTTGTTTACTAATATTTTAGGATTAATATGATGTTTATTACCTTTCAATTTTTAGCTCAATTTTTTCTTTAATCTTTAACACTTGTCATCCTATTCTATTTTAGGAGTTCAGATGTATTATGTACACTAACAAAATTCATTCAATGTTTCTATTTCCTTCTAATGTAGAATTAACGTGGTATTATAAAAAACTATGGCTCATGTTTTTTGGCGTTGTACATGATGGCTATTTATATTTAGAAATAATGTAATAATATATTTAAAAGACTTGGATTTCTATAGTAGGTATTAGATCAAGGTATAATTATTTTTGTGTATTATGAGTAGAATAAATTAGGTATAAGCCTAGGGAAATTTTTTTATGATAAGACTGTGTATAGAAAAATATAATCAGGAAGTTTTTTGAAGTATAGAATGAGTGGGTTCAAATAAATCACATCCTTGTATAGATAGTATTGGTGGAAATGTATATGGTAGAGTTTTAACAAGAATTAATAAGCCTATTAACGACATATTGAGTATGAATCTATCATTATATGGTGCATTATGATGACCCTTTATGGTCACCAGGTTTGAATCTTCCTAAGGATATGCTTTGTAAATAAAAAAACCATTTTAGAACAATTGTAATGGACATGAGAAATTTTTTTGTTTAGAAAACCTAATATTGGACATTATATTTAAAAAAGTAGAATAAAACCTATTTACTCATAGGTTATGATATAATTATCATTTATAAGTATTTCCAACATTTATTATAGGATTTCCCAATGTATGTTAAACTATTCTCTTCTAATTTTTCTTATATAATGAATTGAAATAGGATAATCCATCCCAACAAAAAATATGATAGGAATCTTAATTATTTACCCAATGATATTCCCAAAATAATGATATTGGAAGACGAGAACATCATGGAATTAATAGATAAAATAGCTCAGTTTGTAAATAATAATTTGAATCAGGAATAATTCACTCCTCCTTATAAGAATTAGTAAGTCACAGTCGAGTATTTTATAAGACAATGAAATAAATTATTTAGTGGATCATTTTATCCCTTCATCTAGGAAGAATGTGTTGACACTATTGGGAAGATAATCTATGTCTTATAATTCTCATGTAATTTGGATTTTGTTCTATACATTTATCACATTATAGAATAAGATAATCAATTGTGTACAATGGTCAAAAACACAAATTCCAAATAGGATATTGACCGGATAGAATGGGAATACATCAATAAATAATATCAATAAATGTTTTCCCTAAAATCTCCATCTTAAAATGGAGAGGGATCTTAATGGCCTAAAGAAATATTTAGATGAGTCTATAGGGGGATATGATGATATCTCTATAATGCTTGAACGATACAAAGTTATGTTTCTTATCAACCCTAAGCGTAAGGTGGTCAGTATCCTTATTGGGTTAAATAATATTATACAAATTCCATTAGTGATTTTGGATATTTAAAACTAGGAGAAAATTGGTAATTATATCATCAATGTTGAAAAGTATATCAATAACTTTCAGTTAAACAATTGGACTACAGAAAAATATAAAACAGAGGTTTCATCAGCGGTATATATTGATAAATTCCATAGAGGAGTGAAAAATAATCATCCCACATGTCATGATTTTGGGAAGAATAATCCTTGAAACTATCTAATGGGAACTGGGAGATGCAAAAAAATCTAAAAAATGGTATATCAGGTTAATCAGTACAAAAGGTAAATGAGGAATCCTACTAATGGGAATGTAGAAAGGAAGTTTCAAACAAAAAATCTATATGTGGAGTAGTCTTTCAACTATTAGGATCATGATAAATATTCAAGACAAGTCCTAATGACAATGGCTTTATATTTAAGTAATGAAGGAAATATCTATGGAAGAATGTAAGGGAATATGTAATCACTACTTCTGAGGTGGAACCTAAAAATGATGTGGTGGAAGGAACTCTAGTCATTCATTACATAATAAAAAATTCTTCATTTATTGTGGTTAAAAAAATTATTTCATATATGTCCTATTTCATAGAATTTATCATAAACACCTCAAAATAAGAGGGTGGGGCTATTTGTAAGAGAAAACACTAGGTAAATGCATTTAGTGTAAGAAATAGTGGAGAAGGTTAATACCATCCAGAGGCACGCGAAAGCTTTGGAGAGTCAAAAAAATCACTATGATGACAATCATCGATGAGACCTAGAGTTTGATATAAGAGACATGGAATTCCTCCACATATCAATATTGAATTGATATTTTATATTTGGGAAGAAGGTAAAGCTATGTCCAAGTTAAATAGACCCTTTTGAGATACGGGATCACATCAGAGTAGTGGTCTATTGACTATCACTCTCACCGAACCTATCTCAATGTACAAGATGTATTCCATGTATCTCTATTAAGGAAGTAAATACTCAATCCATCTCATGTAATCAATCCAGAGGTGATACCATTGGAGAATTAAACCTCTAATAAATAGAAGTCGGTGAAGATCTTAGATTATAGAGAATCATTTCTATGAAAGAAAACAATTTCCCTCATCCATGTGTTTTAAAGAAACCACAAGGTTGAATAAGTGACATGGGAACCTGAGGAAGTGATGAGGCAGAATTACCCTCATCTTTTGAAGTTTTAGAAAAAAATAGAGGGAGAGGTTTTTAATGGGGGAAGGTCGTAATGACCATAACATTTATGAATAAACATCCCTTTCATTTAATTAAATGTATTATAGATATATATATCTAGTGCACTCCTTTTTCATTATTATATCAATTGGTTTTAAATTTCCATTTTTTATCCTTCCCATTGACAATATTACAATTCAATAGTAATCCCTTGACTAGTATAAATATATGGATTTAATAAATCTTTTTTATACAGAAAAAAGAAGTGATTTTATCAACTAGTAGGACCATACCCTATAAACCCAATTTATCAGACCTTTTGAGTGAGATATAAATCATGGGATTTTTAAAAGACCAAGTCGGATCTAATATCCAACAACATAATCATGAGTGAAACCATTTACGGGAGATGTTCAAGCTCACAAATATCACGGACCAAACCATGTTCATCGAATGACATCAAGAATGACCCATTTTTTCACACCATACTCTTAGGGCGTATGGTGGTGTAATAAATAGATATGTAACAAGACCCTAACATTATGATTATGGGTATTATTTTTGTATAGAATAATGAATATATTTTCATTATATTATTGTTATTTTGTAAATTATTTTAAATCAAAAATAGTATTTTTGGTTTATATTCATATTAAATTAAGAAATATATTTTGTTGAATTAATGGATCATTGAATTAAATATTATTTTAACAACATATTATTGTGAAACTAAATTAAATAAATCTAAATGGTCGTATAGTTTTTTATGATTTCAAATGTAATTTTTATTACTATTTGAAAAATGTTTTTGTCAAAACCAATAATTTTTTTAATAAATGTTGGTTTTTTATAGTGAAAATTGAGATATTTATAAATTTATTCAGATAAAGTGATTATTATTATTTTACTGAGCATATTGAAATTAACTAATTGTGAATTTTTCATAATGTTCTTAGGAAACCAAATTTTTAGGTAAAATTTAAATACCATATAAATATATAATGTGTTTTATGACATCATAATGACCTAATATTAAATTAATATAGTACTATAAATGTTATATTATTCCAAATATATGTTTTTAATTTAAGATAATATCATGGTTATTTGATTTATTTAATAAAACCTTATAGAATTGTCTATGGCATATAAAATATTTTAAGATTTTAAAATCATTTCCTTGATTGTGGGACTCACCCCGACATAATAAAGGGAAATATTTTAATATATTATTCCATTGGACTTATAAAATAATTTATAACACTACTCTTTTCCAGAAACATGTTAAAAACCCATGGTATGGTTTGCGGCATTTAAAAGTTCAGTCTGAAGTGTCCAAAACCAAAACAATAATGAATTACCCCACAATTCCTCTGAAAACCCTCCCAAGATAACATTAATATTCACTAAATGTATTTGAATCTTGACCAACCTCTTCCCCCTACTCCATATCGTCCTCCCATGGCTCCACCAAGCTCCTAAGAAGCCTCTCCAATTCCTTTAGAGTCACACATCCATTTAAGGGATATCACTCTCTCGTTTTTCTTCATTAAACTCTTTTATGTAATGCCTTTTAATTTCCATTTTCATGATTCGAGATATGTTCATACATAACTCATTACATTCCATAAGATTTCTACATGATGTGAACGTCCTATCACTCCCATTAATCCCATTATGATCCTTTAAACTCGCTGATTACTATATCAAAATTTTGTAAGGGATTTATATTTCCTCTCTTCCATTCAATAATTTATTTTATTTGATGAATCAAAATTATATTTCACAAGTTGGTATATTATGTTCCATGATCCCCTTAATATCCATCACATGTATAAATAATGAGATACCCCTTTATCTCTCATCATCCCAATTTATGAATTTTTTTATGACGTCGTAATGCTGCCAAAAATTTTGACACGATTTTACTTGCATAAATCGCTATGTTGTAAATACCTTACCCATTCCTCTATCATGGTTATTGACCATTATGAAATCATACTTATCAAATATTTATTTACATGTATTAATTCTAAATTACCTAAAAAATTAATGAATTATTCCATTTAATGAATCTATGTTGTATGATCTATAAGGAACCCTTAGTCATGAAGTTGAAATGATTATGAAGGATGTACCCGGATATCCCTCCAATAAATTTTGTAATTTTTAGTATCATGATATGTATTCTTGGGATAGGGGATTACCTGATTATTTTATAGGAATTATTTTCACCATATTGGAATAAGGGTTTACCTGATTCTTTAATGTTAATAATGTAGTGTTTTAAGTTGGTTCATATTTTCCATGTTATGATAATCATGCTATATCACGACTTTACGCTCATGTTTCTCTTATTCTAAATTAATATACATATTTCATAACATGTATTTTATTTTTCATGTTAGGCCTTGATTACTCCCATAATAGGATTTAAATCTCGCACCATTCTTTTTTTCTTACTTAAGATATCCCAATCCGTGATAAGTACGATAGAATGTTATGGTCATGTAAAAAAAATTCAAAAAAAAAGTTGAATTTCATGTTTTAAGTTGTGTTTTAATTTTATTAATCCGAAAATATAGAAGACATCTTGATCATATGATTTGTGATAAGTTCATGTTCATGTAATAAATAATGTTTATATTTAAAATAAAGAGAAGGGTTGTTATTTAACTCATCCCCTATCAGTGTTTCTGGGATGAATTTCCCATTGATCCTTTCCATGATCCCTTTAGTAGAATTTTATACAATTCTAGTCAAGGATTGGATTTCCCTATAAATATCCAACATTAATTTAAATAAGAAGGAAATCACACCCAGTTATGAGAATCATCACCTAATTCTGTTCAAGTGTAAGGAGAGGATGAATCTTCATTAGCTCCACTATATCAAGCATGGATATTATTTCCCTATTATCAATCATATATTTCTCAAATTATTGATTCTATGGAATGAACTTTCCTTGATGAAATTCCTATTGTGAAGGAATATTAATTTTTTATTCTTTATAAATTGTTTGGTATTCCTCATACAAGAGATGTTGAATTTTCAATTAAAATTATACATAGTTCATTACCATTAACCAAAAATCCATATAGAATGGAAGTTTTGGTACCCTAGGAGATGAATAAACAACTACAGAATAATATGTATAATGGTTTTATACCTCCAAGTGATTCACCATGGAGTTCACCAACCTTCATAATTAAAAATTGGTATGGGTCAATGCACCTTTTCTTTGATTATGATGAGATAAAAAAGATCACCATAAAGAACAAGTATCATCTTCCATGGATTGATTACTTGTTCAATCAGATACGTGGAGCACAATACTTCTCCAAGGTGGATATACAATCAAGATATTACCATTTTCGGGTGAATAAAGAGGATATCCAAAATAATTATTTTCATATAAGGTACAGACACTATTAATTCATATTGGTGACACTCAGACTCAATAATGGTCCAAACATATTCATGGAAATTATGAATATAGTCTTTATAGATTACCTTGAAATTTTTTTGTCCTCATTATAGATGATATTCTAATACAATCTAAAGGAAAAGAGTAAAATTACGAGGATTTTAGAATTATACTAAAGACCTTGTGAAAAGAAAAAGACTTATTCCAATTAAAACAAATGAGACTACTAGTTTAAGGTAGTCCATTTCTATGGACATATCATCACAAATAGTGGGATATTTGTGGACCCTTAAAAGACATGTGAAATTTAATGATTGATGGAGCCAACATATGTGATAAATACTCATAGTTACATTGGGTTAGCTACGTATTTTCCCCGATTTTTGAGAAATTTCTCGTGATTTACATTCCCTCTTACAAATATAACTTATAAGGTACTAAATATTTCTTAGACTGATTAAAGTGAAGAATGCTTCCAGGTGCTGAAAATAAGGTTTATCAATACACCGATTATCACACCACCCTAATGTGTAAATATTTTCATGGTATTCAAATGTTCTTCGAATAAAGGTATGAGATGTGTGTTGATGGAAAATAAAAAATTCATTTCATATTCTTCAAGGATGTTTAAAGATCATGAATAAAACTAACCAATTCATGATCTAGGGTTGGCTGTAGTGATCATATCTTTAAAATATTTGTGGCATTATCTATTTGGAGAGAAGTGAGAAATATATATTGATCAGAAAATCATATAGTATAAAATCACTCTAAAAGAGCTAAATATGTGTCAAAATGTATGGTTATGGCCGATCAACGATAATGACTTCTCAATACACTATAATCCAAGGAAATCGAATAATGTGGAAGATGATCTATGCAGATAAGATTCAGATATTCTATAATTGATGAGAATTGAGAGGTATTTGATATTCCTATATTAATAGAGGATGGTCATAAGAATCATATGGGAAGTAACATCATCAATCCTTTCAAAAATGATTAGTAAATCATATATTTCCGAGAGGTTAAATGATGCTCAAATCTATGATGTGGGAATTTATAAGAAAGTGGAAACTATAAGAAAGGGAAATCTGGTGTGTTTATTGTTAATAAATAAGGTGATGTATGATTTGGTTCAAGACTATGTGTACCATCAAATATTGAGTAAAAGAAGGATCTATTAGATGATTCACATATCTCAACCTTCTCTATCTATCATAGAAGCACAAAGATGTGTCGAGATCTATAAGAACAATATTGGTTTGACAATATGCAGAAGGATATCATGGAATATACATCAATATGTCTAGTATGTCAAAAAGTGAAGGTGTGAAGACAAAATTATAAGGGATGATGTAACCATTACCCATACCTACATGAAAATGGGAAACATTGCCATAGAATTTTTCACCTTGCTTCCTATTAAATCTAGAGGAAAAAATTCAATCTCAGTTGTGGTGGACCGTATTATGAATACCACACAAATCATTGCAATTCAATATGAGTTCTCATTGGATAATCATGAACATATAAACATAGGAGAAGTGGTGAGGCTGGATGGTGTACCACTACCAATTTTATCTTACCAAGATCCAATATTCACCTCAATGTTCTAGAAAAATAATCAACATGCTCTAAACACTAAGTTGAATGTCAACAAAACTTATGAACCTCATAACTAATGGCCATTAAAATCTAACTATCTAGACACATGAAGAAATGTTGAGATCATGCTAAATTGACATCAAAGGATAATGGGATCAGCATATTCCTCTAGCTGAGTACTCTTACAACAATTATTTATAGTCGAGTATCCAAATAGACCCCAATGAAGTCTTTTATGGAAAGAAGATCTGGATGCCTGCATGCTAGGATGAAGTTGGGTAGTGAAAACTACTAGGTATTGAAATGGTGGATGAAATGGTGGAAAAGGTTAAGACTATTTGACATCACATCTAGGATTCTCAAAGTCGGAACAAGATCCATGATGACCATCATTGTAGAGACTGATATTTTGATGGTGGAGACATGGTATTCCGATGAAAATTTATATGGAAGAATGTGATGCGATTTTGGATGAATGGAAAGCCTAGTCTGAGATACATCGCCCCCTTCGAGATCCTTGATTGCATCGGAGAGGTGGATTATGGACTTACACCACAAATCCTATCTCAAGTTCATGATGTATTACATGTATCACTCTTTAGAATATTCATACCTAGCCCCTCGTAAGTACTGAATCCATATATGGTACCATTGGAGAGTGATATTTCTTATGAGGAGCAGCGAATGATGATCATAGATCATTGAGATAATGTTATACGAAATAAGAGAATGAACCTTGTTAATGTTATAGGGAGAAACCAAATGTTTGATGAAGAAACATGGGAATCAAAGGAAGTGATGAGTCAGGATTACCCACATCTCTTTTGAGGGGGTGAAATGAGAATTTCAAGGAAAAATTTTCTTAAGGAGGTAAGATTGTAATGACCAGAATTGTTTTAAATGAAGTTTCCCCATTTTAATTAGTTTTAATTTCTCTCCAACTGTATCTATTTTATTATTTTATTATTTTATTTTTATTTATTTTTCATGTTTCTTTTCTCTTTTATTTTCATTATTTTTTATTTCTTCATTTTCCCACCTCACCTCCCATCAATTGTGCATGGTGAAACCTTCCCCCTAGGTGGTGCGCACCACCTTGCTCTCTCTTCAAAAGATCATTGTGCCCTCATTCGTCGTCTTTTTTATTTACTGTCAAGTGATATGTGAACCTATAAGTAAGACTTATCCCACACACCAAGAATCGTACAATCTCCTTCGATATCTTGTGTGCTATTCAGCGTAGAAGGAATTTTCCCTAATTTGGGTTTTTCTAAAATAATCACTTTTTATCAATTTTTGGTCACGCCTAATGTGGATTGATATGATCATCTGCAACTATAAGGTTTGGTGTATACTCTCTTTCCCTTTGTTTCTTTTCAATTTAAAAAAATGCATCATTGTGTCTTTAGTCGGTGCCTACCGAATTTTTAAAAATTCACCTAATTTCTTTAATTATTTGTTTCGCCTAATTGTTGTAGCCCTATTGATCATGAATTAAATTGATTGAATTTTTGAATTGGGATCAGCCACCCCTTTAGGAGTGCCTACGTGGTTGATATATTATCTGTTATCTAGGTATTTAATTTAATTAACTGCATGTGTTGCACAACCTATGTTTGTTGTGTTTTACTTAAATAATTAATTTAGATTTATTAAAAACCTTGAATTGTTGGATATTTGGTTGTTTTTTTAGCTAATTTAGTTATTATTAAAATGTTACATTATCTTCATGTCTTGTAAATTCTATTTTTGTTGTATTTAGTTTAAATTATTAATATAGATTACTTACGAACATTTTATTGTTGGATCTTTGGTAGTTTTTAGTGCTAAATTAATTATTTATTAAATGGTGAATTTATCTACTTATGTTGATGCATTATCTTTCCATGATAAGATTGTTATGAAACAATATTTAATTTATACCTTGTGATGCATGAGTGTATTTTTTTAGGTTTCATACTGCAATTTCATATGCTTATTATGCAATATCTACTGCTATGAAAACATTAATTATATTCAAGGTGGAGAAGGAGTGGGTCCCCTATTAAGGGCCACGCTTAGACCTTCCATTCTTGACTGATTACCCCAATATGATAGGGGGAGGTGGTCTTGGATTTTTCATACCCTGACTTCCCCAGGCATTCTAATACTTATGAGTGTTACCGGTTCCAAAAGGGCTAAGCAGGACTAATCTGATGGTAATATGGCTAAGCTAGAATTAGATTTTGGTAGACCCCTTTTTATAAGATCGGGACAGACATGGGGTAACACCATGCCTCGAGCAATACTTGTCCTTTCAAAATATTTCCTTGGCTGGGCTTAGTGGTACTGGATAATATGAAGGTTATTCTATGGTGATACCTTTGGGATAGGCTCAAACTCCAACTCTCAACTTAATCATTAATAATGATGCACTAGAGGATTATATTAATGTTTCATTGTGTTTCTTAAGATGGGTGATATTTTTATGGTATGTTAAAGCACACTTGGTTAATACATGGCTTAGACCCCACGTTAAAACAAAATCTTAGGGTATGACTTTTAATTGTTTTAAATTGATTTTCCAGAACAATATACATACATATGTGCATCCTACTTACATGGACTCTTTTAGGATGAAGTAGGTGATTAGGACCAGGTGCATTTGGGAACCCAGGTTGAGATATTTTACTTTATTTCACATAATTAATTATCTTCATTTATTATATAATGAAACACTACATTTTATTGCTTCACGAAATGGAAAGTCTTTGATACCATGGGTTCCAACCTACTAGGATTTTATTTCATTCCCTTATCATGTGTCATTGTCACCCAAGTAGATTATTTGCGTGAAGGTATAGACAAAGGGAACTCTACCGCTTCTAATGCTTGATTGTTTGTTGCTTTTTAGGATAGAGGTTAGGGCAAAAGACATATCATCGATCATGATGTAGTTTTCATACGTTTTCCCTTTTCTTTTTATTTGAATGTAAACATGGATTTCTATATTCTATGATTTTAGTTTGAAAAACATCATTGCAATACATCATTTTTGTACCTGGTTTCATTTATCTAGTTCCGCGTTTATTATGTATTCAGTTGGGATTATTTATTTCCTTTTTCTTTAGTTTATTCATTAATATATTTCCACTATATATTATTTATTTTTGTTTACTTCCTCTGTGTATTACCTATTACCTATGAGGGCATAATCTCTCCCACCAACACATTAAAAAGGCCCTCGATGCTAGTCAGTATCATCTTGCATCCAGTGAGATGTGCATGAGGTCTCCAGCCACAATCTAATAGGTGATCTGGGTACATGAATTATGTAATATTGTTATAGAAAACACATGAACTTATATAGATAAATATTTTGGGATATAGAATACCGTTATGAATATTTACCACTGTTAATATAGTCGTTTAATAGATCACATGATTAGTATAAATATATGGCGTTTAACAAATCCAATTGACCCATACGAAGGGATTGAAATCCTCAACTAGTATAATTGTTCCCTGTGAAGGCTGTTTATCAGTGATTTCAATAGGTAAAATATTTCTATGATTTTCCATTGACCAATATCAAGGGGAATTCCAAAAAATTAATCATGAGTGAATCTATTTATTGGATAAGTTCATTCTCATTGAGATTGTGGCCCAAACCATGTTTGCTGAACGATTCCATGAAAGTCTCACCATTGTGCACCATAATCTTTAGAAATATGCCACTGTAAAAAATAGATATGTATCAAGACATTAATTATTAGAAAATTTATATTTTATAGACTTATTAATTTCTTTCTATTTTTTATTACTTTAAAAATAATTTGACTTTGATTCAAATAAACACAAATTGTATTTTCAGGTAGTATTCAAATTCAATTGAGGGATTTGTTTTGATGAATTGATAGTTTTTTGAAATAATTATTATTTTAATAAAAAATTATTATTAACTAATTTTTACTAGTTATAATTAAAAATATAATTTTTAAGAAATAAATTGTACTTTTTATAAGGGATCAAAAACTGTGATCGTAAAAAAGCCACCATTTTTAAATAAATGTCGAATCTTATTTTTTAAGTAAAAATTCATATATTTGGAATATTATTTTGATAAAATAAAAATTATTTTTTTAATCAGAACATCTTAATTATCCAATGGTTAATTTTGAATAATTTTTTTGAAGAGTCATATTTTCATGACAAAATTAAATACTGTATAAATATACAGTGTGTTTTATGACATCATAGTGAACCAAAAATGATGTAATAAAAAATATAATGGGTATAATAATTAAAATATTATAATTCCATTAAAATTATTTGATTTTAATATTGTGTTATTACTTTTATAATGAATTTATGAATCCTTCAAAAGATATAATATATTTTATGAATTTAAATTCATTTCTTTAAAAGAGTGACTCACCTCCACATAAGAAAGGATAATATTCTAATATGTTCGGAACATTTACTTTTAAATAAATTATATCCTCACCAATTTGTAAAAAATATTTGGAAAAACCAATGGTAAAGTTTGTGGTTTTGGATATTTATTTATATATAGACAAAAATCGAAGTTTGTGAAAAATTAATGGAATGCCCTCTCATTCCATATATAACCCCACACCCCAAAGATCCATTTCACTACACTAAAAATCCTTGGATGATTTAATTACTCTATCATACCCTCAATATAATCCTCCCATGGTTCCAAATCTCTCATGAAGCCCCTTTTCAAGCTTTTGGTGTCACACACTTTAGTAAGTGTTCTTTCCTTTCTCGTCTTTATCCAAGTTTATTTATAAAGTTATGACAATTTATTTCAAAATAAAAATTATGTTATGTGTTTTATTACTTCAAAAATACTACCATTAGTATGTATATATGATTATAGTAACATTTATCTATAAATAATTGCTCCCATGTTCACCTGTTACTATGCCGACATTCTATAAGAAACCTTTCATTTCTGTTTTATTTGAAGCTTATTTTTTATCAAAAGACTTAATTTTCTAATTATATATATGTGTACAGGTATTTAAATTCACACATTACTAATTATGCTGTAGAATTTTCACATCTATTTACCATGCCAAACTTATTGTGTATTGAATACCATACCCATTTCCTATCAAGGGTGTTCACTTTTATGAACATATAACTTTTTTTGGGACATAAATTTATTTATTTTACACTTATTGATAATGGAATTAATTTTTTATGACAAATGATTCAATTTCAAATGATCTGTGTTTCACACTTATGCATGATGATAAAATTAATTTGATGGGTGATCCCATAATTATATAGCACTATAATGCATTGGGTAATGTTTAGTATCATATATGTCATGTTGGGACATGGGTATACCTAATTGCTTTATAGGATTTCTTCAACCATGATGTCTTAGAGGTTTATCCTTGACCCATATTCATGATTCAATGTTTTAAATTTTTTCCACATTTTCCATTTTATGATTATCATTATATATAATTCCTTATTATTTATTCTCCCTTATGCATCTTTGATATTTCATGCCTAACATGAATTGTTATGTTCATGTTATTACATTTTTATTTATTTACTAGGCATTATGGAGAACCCATTTCTGAGGTATTTTCCATAGGTTATGCAATGAAGTTTCAAGATCAAAAATATTACATATGTTTTCAATAATGATGTTGTAATTCATGTATAATATTGTAATACAATTCCCCTAATACCAAAAGACACCATAATTCTCAATCTTTTCAGATTGATTAAGTGAAATTTTATGTAATTAAATCATGTTTTAATTTATAGTAATGATAAGTGTTGTTAAAATTTGAGGATATGTTTGACGGAAATCTAAATAAAATGGGATTATCATCTTCCTCTTATAAAGTTATCGTGTAATAATTGTTTCAACTCAAGATTCCAATTTTTCTATATGAACCAATTTCTGGGAAGAGAATTATAATTCATGTGTTTTGGGGTGAAATTGGTGAATTAAATCTATTGGGACATAAAATGAATTAAGAAATGATATAAAAGGTTAATATCATTCAGCAACACATCAAGACTACTTAGACTCGATAGAAGATCTATGCATAAAAGTATTGTGATGTTACAGATTTAGAGGTTGGGTGTAAATTATTTCCTTAACATATTTCCATGTAATAGATTTATGATATTTGTAAATAAGGTAATTATAATTCCCATGTACCAAAATAATTATGATATTATCGATCAAATCAGAGGTATGGATTATCGATTAGCACTCCAACCAACCAATTCTCATGTAGACTATTTATCCCATACAAACATATTTAGGAAGTATATATATGATACCCAAATTTTATGAATTTATATATATTAAAATTTTAATATGATATTAATTATGAGAATCATCTTTTGATGATCATGGAATATAAAGATAAACTTATAAGAAACCAGATACCTCACCTTGTCAAAGTGCTATTGGAGAATGGTAAAAATGAGGAGGAATACTTGAAACCAATAAAATATAGGATGTAAAATAACCCTATAATATTTTTAATTTATTATTTAATATTAAATTTCAATGGATAAAATTTTTATGTGGTGACTAAATTAAAACATGGATTTTTCAATGAAGAGAATTGTTTTGTATAACGATTATGAAAGGTAACACCAAGCGTAAACAAACTATGATTTTTTAAATATGATTGATATAACCTAGCAGTAAATTCATTGGGTGTCAATATAGTTAACTAAAATATGAAATATTTTTATAATGTCCCTAATTGATATAAATTTCATGAAAAATAATTGTAAAATATGAACAAAATTTATAATTATTACATTTTATTCTAAAAAATATGTTTTAATCAGAAAAGTTATTTACAATTTTTTGTGAGAATATATTATAATTAAATGATATATTTTTTTTGAAATTATAGTCTTTAAATTTAAAATAATGTATGAAATCAGCATATCAATTTTTAGATTAATTTTGGTCATATTGAATATTATAAAAGTAAAAAACAAGTAATGTGGTGAAAAACTAAAATGGTAAATGTGATTTACCATATGGGTAAATGGAATAAAATGTTTAAAACATTTTTATTTTTAAAATTTGGTTTTGTTTCATGACCATATACTCCATCCCCTCCATTATTTTAAATTTTGGAGTCATTTCTCTTGAGGGTGACTCCAATAAATGAATATAATTACCGTTTTCAAAAAACTACACACCCTTTAAATTATAAAAGGTCATCATCTCGTATCTCTATTAAAAAATTCAATAGAATTGTGGTTTAGATAAATCCCCCCAAAATACCATCCTTAATTACCTCTCCATATACAAGCGTCCCAGGAATGATACTAAAAAAATATAAGAAAACATCATGCACGAACTAAAATAAGTAATCAGAATATAAAGAAGATAATTAAAAAATGTGATCATTTAGTCTCACGGTAAGGGAACACTCCAAACCATACATTCCGTTGGGATAAGACCATTTCATCTATAAATCACATTATTTATCTCTATAATTATATGTAATTATTCTTATTTCAAAATATTTGGCTCATACATATATAAATACCTTATTCTCTCTTCCATGGATGGGGTAATACATTATTTATCTTGATTTCATGAATTCATTAATTATAAAATTTCCTTTTAGTATGATATTAGGAAGGATTATTCAAACCATTTTATTTGCATGGGTAATTATTATGTTAATTCTTTATGATTTATTTCCTTTTCAGGGAATATGTAAATTATTAACATGTTATGATGTGTAAACCCATATTTCACTTCAATGTATTAGAAAAAGCATTTGTATCACGAGATTTCATGAAAGGGGTTACAGAGTAAATATAATATATTATAGGACATTGTCCACCACGTTATATTTTTTAGAAATAATACTTCACTCATGTTTATGTCATTTCCATTTTTCTTCCACATTTCCTATAAAGCCCTGCTATTACGATACTGTGATGTTCATGTTATATTCCCATGTGATTAGTCTTGAAAATTTTCTTGTATGATATCATGTTATATATTCGACTCAAAAGTCATGATTCCTTATCTTAATTATGACCTTACATGTATTTTTATCTAGAACATTTATATATACCCGATGTTATCCATTATTGTTTATGGTCACCAATGGATTTAGGAACAAATTATAGAAAACAAAAAGATGATGTAATATTTTATTTTATTTTGGTTGTCTTATGAATATAGTGTCACAATGAATCTTGGCCTCATGAGCTATATGGTTATGCATGGTGTATATTTATGTTTAAAATTCATGTAATAATATTTTTTAAATTATCATGTCTCAATACATGCAATCAGAGGAAGGTTAAGTTCTTTTGGGGGATTAGAACTATAACAATTTATAAATAATCCTATATATAAGTATAAGGATAATAAAATTTATATAAGAAAAATATCATATAATTTTAGTATAGTTTATAGTGAGAGGGTTCCAATAAATAACATCCATTTCTGGATTATATAGTTGTATGTGGATCTAGAACAGTTGTAAATAGGGTAAATAACCTTTAAATGGTCACATTGAGTAGGACCCAGTCATCTCCTGGTGTACAATAATGTTACTTGCGAATAACTTGGTTCGGAACCCATAGAGAATATGCTATGGGAATAAAAAATAATAATTATAATCAATTATACATGAACCAATATAAAGGACATTAAAAAATTATTAGGATAAAAAAATAATATGATATATGACTATGGATAACCTATATTGAATCTTAGAGACTCTTAGGTCAAGATATACTTACATTTTACAGGTTATTTATTCTCAGTTTATAAGTTACCCTTTTAAATGTTAATGAATTCACAACATGTTATTTTTAATTTTATTTTATTGGAATGAAATGGGATAATATATTCCAAAACCAATGTGATAGGGAATGTGATGATTTTGATAATTATATTTCCAACATTATTATAGTGGGTGATTAGAACTTGATGGTAGTATTGTATAAACAAGCACCAGTTATGGATAAGAAATTTGGAATGGAAGAACAAAAACCTACCCCTAAAAAGATACAGTTATAGTCTAGTATTTGGTGCTAAAAATTCCTCAAATATTTTTTGGATGTTCTGATTGCCTCATCACACAATAATGGATTTATTCCATTGAGAAGATAATCTCTTTGTTCAAATGCTCAGAGAAAGAGAATGTTTTGTGTCTGTTTATCAAATTGAGGGAGATTTTAATCAGTGTTCAAAACTAATAAAGAATAAAATATCCTTTGAGTTTATTGGATCCATTTTACAACCCCAAAATTTTATGTCATATTTCTTTTTATATAATTCAAATAGCTAGCATTTCATGCAACACCGAGTTTTAGTGCAACATGACTTGTCGTTTAAAAAATGTTACGAATTGTGTTTACCACATTTTGAAACATTATTAATTATATGTTTAAAATCTACTTCATTTTTTAATTGGGATGATCAAAATTAACTTAGGGTAAAATTTTGATAATTTACTGAAAATATGTAGTTGTTAATGATTAGTTAAAAATACTACTTTTTAATTCATGAATGAATTTTCCTCTAATTTATTTATATATATATATTTATATTTTAATTTATCTTAATGTATAATTAGATTATTATTTTATCATTTCTTAAAATGGTTGTAAATTTAATTATTTTCAAATTTAAATTTGATATAATCAAATGAAAATGTTTTGATACTTATTACTTAAAAAAACCTTCTTGTTTTGACAATAAGAAATAATTTTAATTAATTTAGTCCAATTTCAGGTTTTGATATGGAAAAATTGATTTCATTTTTTGTAATTAGAAGGTACAAATTATTTAAATAGTTCCCAATTAGTTTTGGGCATTATGAATATTAACTTCTATAATTAGTTTTTTTAACCATAGTTAAATGGGAGATATGGTAAATAAAGGTAAACGTATTATCATAAAAAAAATTCCATAAAAAAATTTCTAATACTATTGTATGAGCTATGACCAACCAAGAAAACCCTTGGATAGTACATTTGGCCTTTAGAAGCCACTAGGGTGTGATTGTGACACTTAAATAATTTAATTAAATATAATGGTAAATATGTTATAAACATTTATTTTCATAACAAAAATTTTATTGTGGGTTTATATAAATGAAATCTCAGATTATAAATAGTAATTAAAAAGGTTATTTTTTTTGTAAATAATTATATTTAATTTATTTTTTAGATGTTATATAAATTAATATATTTGTGACACAATAGATTTGATGAAATTATTTTATTAAAAGAAATATTAAATAAATGGTTTTAAAATTATTAATGTAAATACAATTATAATTAAATAAGGATATCCATTAATTTTCTAGTTGAATTTGACATGTTAGTAGTATATTTAATATTTTGTTTCGAAGTTATCTTCTGTTTGGGTTTTATTAAAATTCAAATACATAAATATTGTCAAAATTGACACTCTTGATATTAGTTAAAAAAAAATTATTAAATTATATAAAAATGATTAAGAATATAAAAATTAAGAAGTGAAAATTATAAGCTCTACTGGGTCATAGATAGTCTAATTATGGACAATTTACACCACATAAATAAATATTTATAACAATTTATTATTTATAATATTATTACAATAATTAATATTAAATAAATTAAATAAGGGTTAACCAAAATGATAAGGCTTAACATTAAATCATAACATGAATAAATTTTATTGGATTAGGGGATTGAAACTCATGCTATATTATTTTTAATATAATCCACTTTGGTGCCATTTTAATTTGAAAACTATTTTATACTAATTTAATATGTTTTATATTTCCAATGGTGCCCGTCCCCTCTCTTATAAAAGGGAACCTCTTCTTCTCCTATAACCACACCTTTAAAGCCTTTTGTCCCATCCAAACACTACCCATATCCTATCACAAAATCCATAACTTCTTTTTAGAGGCCAAAAATTATGTTTCAATCCTTCCCAATGAGTCATTGTTTGGATACCAAAATGAGGTACACAAAAAAGAGGTTAGTGTTTTATCATCTCTTTCAATGTTCATTTCATCTTCTTCATCCTATTTATATGTTGTTTCAATATAAACGTTACAATTAAAGTATCATCCATATACTGATATGTTATTATAATCATGAGACAACCATATTCCTCATTTTTATCCATCATATAAATAACAATATCACCATTCCTGCGTACGTACGACTTACCATCTCCACGTCGTGGTGTAATTTATTATTAAGAAATAAATTAATTGGATGGATATAATTATGATAATAATGGACAAAAATAATGAATATAACATGATAATTATTATGCATAACTAATATACCATCCAATTCCAAACCATTTAATTATTGAGGGAATGATAACGTCGCTCATGCATATATACAACAAACCATCTCCAAGACAATGTGTGATTAAATCACTTTGTTAACAATTCAATAATGATTATAAAATTATTATGAATAGTATATATAATAATTAATAACATAATTTTATTATTTACATGAATAAAATATATCATATTAATCAGAAACATGAATAACATAGCCAAATTAGAATTGTAAAGTAAACTAGTTAACACGCGAAATAATTGTCATATTAAAAGGATATTACCAAAATGATATAAGAGGATCATATATGATATAATAAATTTGGATGTGGTCCTTTTATAATTTTATAACATGTTTTAACCATTATACATGAAGCAAAATCACCCTCAACTAATGGAAAGTATAAGAGAATGGATAATATCAAAACCTCTTCATTATATGAGATTGCTAAAACGTATGTATCCACCGAGACATTCTTATCATCCATGTCCATGTTTCTGAAAATATAATTAAAATTAATATTGGAAATTTTTTAATTTAATTTTAACCATGTTTTTTTATAATTTTTTTAAATGAATACTTTCATTGTTTTGCAAATGTACTTTATAACCTTTTAGATAAATTTAATTAATTGTATTTTAACTTATACAGCGTAAGTGGCTATTTTACACCGTTATGGTGAATTAACATTTGGAAACATTCCTTACATGATTTTCAAGTTATTTTCAGAATAAATGTATTCTTTTATAATTTTGGGGCATCTAAATGATTTTTAAGTGAAAAAGTTATATTTCCCTCATTGAGTTTCAGTGAATTTATAAAACTACATTCAAATATATAAATATCCCTGGTTAGATTTTTTACTTATTTTAGGTTTAATTATTATGATACAATATTTCATATTTTGTTGAGGGTTTTATGATATATTTGACCATGGGTGTGTAATTTTTATACTATTCATGGTTTATGCGTAAAGTATTAATATTTCATATTTTAGGTTTAATACGAATTGTTATGTTATGATTCACCCTATTCATAAGAGGAATGCATTTGATTTAGTATGTGGTGGGTGGGGCCTTCTATTTTTCCTCAATTGACATGTAGGTCTCATTAGGAAAAATAGTGTCTTGGCACAAGGCCTTGATGGCATGGTAATGATATTTGTACAAGGCCTTGACGGTATGGTTATGATGTCTAGAATTATGCATTTCCTCATTATGAGATTAGTTATTGATTTTACCTTTGATTATTTGACTAGTATAATATCTATGTGAGATATTCGACTATTTTTTATCCTTATTGAGCATCTAAGATCATCCCCTTCTTATATTTAATTTTATCAAGATGCCATGAAGTGTTTTATGATAGATAATTAGGGTTAATATAGGAGAATAATTTCATTCTCATAGGACTATATATTATGTATTTTATGGAATAAATTGTAATGTAATGTTCATGTATGTAATCAATTTTCCAATACTATAAACTGATAAGACCATTAGGATTTTAATCCTTATAATAATGGTAACGTATGAATATAGTACACTGGCTCTGAGCTTATGGGGATGGGGTGTAACAATTAGTATCACAAGAATTTTATCAACAAACTATGAAATTAGATTTAGAAAACATAGAATAGAAAACATTACTCTATGAATGACTATGACGATAAATTTAACTATATGATATCATCCTCTAGATTAGGTAATGGATGAACTAGGTTTATTATGTAGATAAATGTACTCAGAAGATGATGGAATCATTTAGATATCCTATGAATGATTCTTCAGTAGAATATCACTTTTATTTATGATTCTCACTTTGTGCTTTGAGTTTTTACCAATGGTTATAATCAGTAATGATATATATGAAATGGTTATAATATTTATTATGGAGAGACTAAAAAATTTAAATAATATGGAGGAGGTATAATGGAATAATATGTTAAATCATATTTAATCGTTTAAGAGTGAAGTTGAATGATAAATGTTATTTTTTAATTTTTATTAAATAATTATTACATTAATCAGCCCATGTAGATAAGATTCATGAAATATATAAGGATTTTACTGATGTAGTTATTTTTTAAATATTTTTAGGAAAAATATTTATCATTAATAAGTAAAAGGTAATCAGATATTTTTTATGCGACAATATGAGCTACATTACTTTGTTTGAGGAATCTGATGTCAATATTTACTTGGAAACTTCGAGAACATTTTGGACTGTGAATTTGGATGGAATTTTTTTGTCGAGTCTTAATGTTGTAATGGATTAATTTGAACATCATATATATTGTTTAAGGATAATTCGTTTCTTAAAAATATTTTGGTATGTTATAATAACATGGTTTTAGAAAAAGGAAAACTTGTAGGTCGTGTGACAACCCGTCATGTTGGAAAAGGATATGAAAATTGAACCCAAAACCGAAGTGGGACAATCCATTGTTGCCTGCCACAAGCATATGGGAAATCCCTGGTTTGTATGACACATTTTTTAATTTAAATTAAATTTTTTTATTTTTCGAACGTTCTATGATTAATATATAGAATATATTTTGAGTTTTATTTTCTTTTGAAGAGAAAGAAGAATTTTTTTAGACATTTGTAAATAGGTGAATCTCTACATGACAATTTAGTATGCTTCCTTGTGTTCTTAGAATAAGAAATTAATTAATTATTCAATAATAGGTATTGGATTATAAAACAACAAATGTATTCGAAGTACTTTTTTGTGATCAATCAAACGTTTTCTAGGATCATCATTGATTTTTACCTTTCTGGTGGTTAACTTTATCCTAAAAATGTTCTCTATCACTCTCTAACAGATCATGATGGTTAAATTTTATTTGATGCCCATGTTTTTCTTTTTGGAACCATATTATGTGTTATCTCTGGTTATCTCAATACATCCCTTTATTTTAAAATGGAGGTCTCATTAAGCCATTTTTCGACGTGGGATTTCAATAAATAGATTTTGAAATATCAAACCCCTAGATTTTAATAATGAGTTTAAACATTGGGGAAAAAAAATTTTATAGAGGGGAGAATGTGTCACCCCATTCATCCATGATATATATCTTTGTAAATAATTCAAATAGAATGCATTGCAAATAACAATGGGTTTGGGTGCACGACAACTAGCCATTTAAAAAGCGGTTATGAGTAGTATAATCCAAATATAAAATTTGTATAATTTTGTTTTTCAATGTAGAATTCATTATTGATTTTTTAATACCAAAATTAGATTGTGGTATATTATTTATAATTTTTGGAACGATTCATTTTTAATGAATAGTGAAAAACACCGTAATTTAATTCAAGACCAATATTTTGTCTAATTTATTTATGTAGATAGATTATAGTTTAAATTTATATTAAAGTGTATATAGATTATCATTTTATTATTTAATCCAATTCTGGTCATTGTAAGTATTTTTATATTGAAATTTGATAGAAACACATGCCAATCAGTAGATAGTTTAAACTTTTAAAAAACATATTTCACATTTTGACGATGAAAATTAATTTTAATTAATGTATGCCCATTAATTTTTTTATAATTTTGTAAAAATTTATTCCATATTTGGAATAATAATGTCCTAATTATGTAAATAATCCCTTTTTATTTTTGGACATTATGAATAGTAATAGTAGTAATTATTTGTTTTACCATAGTTAAATGTAAAATAAAGTAAATTAAGGTAAAAATAATATAATAAAAATATAAATGTAACACTCCAAGATTTCATAGTATATTATCTTATCATATAAATTCAATAACTTGTGCTATACGGAACCCCGAGTTCGAGCATACCACGACTTACCAAATTAGTCGTCCAAAAAGCGATTATGAATAGTTTAACTTAATTTTTAATCATATATACTCCATATAATTTTAGATTCCATATTATGTGTTTATTAGACATAATATAAGGAAAAATTAATTTTTATTCAGATAAAGGAAATATTTTTATAAAAAATGCAATATTACCGCCTATTAATGGCGAACCTTTTTTAAAACCAATATTTGACAGTTTTATATATTCAATTTAATAAAATTAAATTTTTGTTCAGAATCAGGACATATAAATTTTGTTTGGATAAATTTTTGGTACTTTTTTTGTTAACTTTCATATTTCGATGAATAATGAAAAATACTAAATTTTAATTAAGAAAAAATATTTTAATCAAATTAATTTATAATGTAAAATTATAAAATTGAGTGGTTTTAAATTATCATTAGATTTTATTTTGTCATTTAATATAATTTAGGTCATTGGATATAATTTCACATTTAAAATGGACATAAACAAGTGTTAATCATAGGATAATTATTATTTCATAAAAACACGCATTTTGTTTTGAAAAACGAAATTAATTTAAAATTAATTTCTACCAGTTCTATGTTTTTATTTTGAAAAAATGAATTACATATTTAGAATAATGGGGTACAAATTTTTTAAATAGGTAGATTTTATTTTTTGACATTATGAATTCTTAATTCAGAAAATATTTTATTTACCATGGTTGAAGGGTAAATATGGTAAATAAGTGTAAAAAATTATTATTATAATAATATTAAATGACCCTAACATGTGTCCTATTCATATTGGTTGATACATGTCCGGGAATGGGAATCTGTGGGTCTATTTTTGAACCAGATGGAGCCACTTGAGAGTGATAATGACACTTTATATTAATTAATTTATTGTAAAGAAAAAAACGACATTAACATATATCTTTTAGAAAATAAATTATTACAAGGTGTTATATATGTTATCTTTTACACTATAAATATTTATTAGAAATATAAAAATATTTCCTACATAATGGTATTTTATTTATAATTTTTAGATTATATATAATTAAATTTATGTTTGACAATATGATGATGTGGTTATTACCTTATTAAGGAATCAAATAAATAGCACTATAAATATTAAAATAAATATAATTTCTATGTTTTTATAACATAAACGAATTTTATAGATGTATATGACATGTTAGGATTGATTAAATGTATCTTTTTCAAAGTAATTAAGATTTTAGGACTTTCACAAAAACCAAATAATAAATATTGTCGACATTGACATAAATAATTTTTTAGAACAAATATTATTTTATTATATTATATGATATTCCTAAAAATATAATGTTAGGAAAAATGTATTAAATAATATTATATATGTCATTAATGATCCACTTGATGTTCTCTTGGAATTTTAGATTAATTTTAATAACCATATATTGTATGAATACAAGAAGACGCGATAAATGTTAAAATATTTAACTAAGAGTTAAATATAGAAGATAAGGTCAATATGGTGACCTAAACCGGTCTAAAAACTATTTTTTGAGATGTTTTATACCCATACCCACTATATATGCTAAATAAATAATTTTTGAGCCATTAGAAACCGAAAATTAGTTTATTATAAATTAATATTTCAAGATTTTCCTAAAATGACCCTCCCCTCTCTTATAAAAGGGTACTACCCCTTCTCCCAATTTAACACCTCCAAAGCCATTTTGATTGGATGAACCCTGACCAAATATCCTAAATTATTTCCTCTATTCATATTAGAGGACTCAATTTGGTCTGAAAACAAACCTAAGGATCCCTTTTCAACAAATCAAAAGGAAGATCCTGAACAAGAGATAAACATTTCATCATCTCTTTCAAGTTTTTTCTTCTTCCACTTTCTATTTCATTGTTGTTTCGATTATAAAATAATAACTCTAATATATTCTATATACTATTATGTTATTAAAAAAATCGTACAACCATATTCATTATTCTATCCATCATATAAATGATAATGTCACCATACATGCGTACATATAGCTTACCGTCTCCACGTTGAGGTGTAGTTTATTATTCAAACACTTCATTATTTGGATGGGTATAATAATGAGTGTAACTGATTAAAATAATAAATATAACATGTTAATTATTCTGTATATAATATATACCATACAATTACATATGATTTAACCATAAATATAATGATAGTGTCGCTCGTGCGTACGTACAGATTGTCGTCTCCACAAACGCGATGAGATTCATTCCCTATCAAAATCATTCAAGAATAATTTTTATTTTATGAATAAAACAAATTTTTAATAACTTTATATCATTCTGGATATGAATAAAATACATCTTAACTATGAAAAACATGGCATACTTAACCAATCATATAAAGTAAAATAGATCAGTTAACACCCGAAATGATGATACTACTAAGATATTATTAATAATGCAATATTAGAGGACCATATATCATATCATATTTATGTATATAGTTCATATATGATTTAATAACAACTAATTAATGATTATAACAAAGGTTAACATGCCCTTAACCGTGGAATGTGCATGGTAAGGGTTAAATAAATAATATCATTATTATCCGAGGTTATTTTTACATAAGTATCTTCTAAGACATATTTATTATCCATGTCTATGTTTAATAAAATAGTTTTCAAAGGGACTATTTTTAAAGTACTTTTTTACTAAAAAATGATTTTAAGTGTTTTAATGATTTATTCTTCTAAACCGCTCTCATTAATGACCATGTTTTCAAAATGGTTTTAAGAATTTATTTATATGGTCATGAATGTATTAAAATGTTAATTACTTTCAAATGTTTCAAAGTGATATGGGTAACTTTGATTAAAAACTAACATTTAAATTAATTCTTTCATAAATTATATTAATTTTAAATGATTTGATGAAAACGTGATATTTCACTCTAAAAGTTATACTGATTATTTTCAACTATGTCAATATCCATTACGAGAAATTATTTTTGAATGACGTTGATTTATTATGATACAAATATTCCATTTTGAATTGATGTTTTTTTTGAAATCTTTGACTGTGGTTGAGTTATTTTAATACCATGCATGGTTTATGGATAATGTATTTATATTTCGTATGCTAGTTTTAATACGAATGTTAATGTTATATTTAAACCATTTCATAAGAGGAATGCATTGGACTTAGTATGTGATGGGTGGAGCCCTCTATAGCTCCTCGATGCATCGGTAGGTCACATGAGACAAAATAGTGTCTTGGAAAAAGGCCTAGAAAAAATATTATTTATAGTGTTGGCACAAGTCCTTGATTATGTGGTTATGATGTATGGTATTATGCATTCCATCATTATGAAATTGGCTATTTATATTGCATGTGATTATTTGACTAGTAGAATATCCATGTGAATAAGAAAATGGCATTATTTGATTTATATTGGTCATATTATGCAGAACTTTATCTTCAAAAGACTTATGTTTTAGTCTTATACATTACTTAAATGTTTATGCTTATTTATAAAAGTTCCTAATATATTGTTATCTTTACTAAGCATCTGAGCTCACCCCTTTCTAGGTTTTATTTTTCCCATGATACGAAGATGTATAATATTACTGACCTACAGGGATAGTATAAGGGATATGAATATGGTCAATGAAGACAATGATGATGATGTTTTTAGTTTTATAATGTAATGTAAAACTTATTAATGTTTCTAGTACTTTAAAGGATACTAAACTAATAGGTTTCGGGATTTGATACTTTTTGATCAAAAAAATGTTATATAATAATTCACGGGCTCTGGGTAACTGGGGTCGGGGAATTACAGTTTCTATCAGAGGATGTTTGCTACATAATTTTGGAATTTTATTTATAAAAACATTGATTAGAGAACACTCCCTTGATATAAACTGTGAGGATTAGAATAGAAGAACATCGTTGAATTTTGGTAATGTAGAGATTTGGTGAGTTTTCAAAGAAATACATACCTATATGGATACGAGCAGTTGGAGGCGGATCTGGAATAGATGTACCATGGGGTAAAACCTGAAAACACCACTTTGACTAGACCTGAACGAGATTGGTGCACAACAATGGGCCTTGTTGCACTCTAGGTTACGACACTCCCAGGGGATATGCTTAGGACAATTCTAATTTTTTTATAAACCATTATGAAGGGTTTATGAGTATATAATTTCTTAAAGAAAACATTTTTATGATAATATATTATATCCATAAACTGTTCAATTTTTGTTAAGTGTTTTAACAGTTTGGAATTATTCATTTTGATTCAAAAACTTACATAGTGTGTGACATTGTTTAGAAATGGTACCAGTAGAAGGAATGAGAATTATAGAAATACACAAGATCTAAATATTAAGATGGATCATATCTATCATTTTATTTATCCATCATTTAAAAGGTAAATACTCTTCCTCATATTCTCACCATTTGAAGAAATTGTATCATATGTTAATTAGATAAGTAAATATTTATCTGAGTCCTATGGATTTAGAGAGAAGCAAGAGAAGAAAAGGATGGTAGAGAAAAAGATGGATTATGTGAAGAGGGGAAAGAAAGATTTTCCCATCTATGATAACTGTATAAGGATTCACCATAGTAAATTCTTGAATGGAATAAGAGTTTGTTATAATTGAGGAGAAATATAACACCAAGTACGTGATTGCAAGGGTAAGAAAAATGTCTCAAATTTAAAATGCTTCATCTCCAAGGAGTTAGGACACTACGTGAATCAATGTCCAAATCATCAGAGTATGCCCCAAATGATGCTATGGGATAATAATCATGCTATGATACTACCACAGATGAAGAGGATTGACTAGTGTTAATATGTTTTTATTAAATAATTATTTCATTTTAGTATGGAATCAGTGATGTAATAGTTACATGAGTTATAGAAATAAATAAGGATTGTACTATAGTACTTTTTTATTAAGGATTTGAGATTGTATGGTACCATGTAATGTGACACAGTTTTAGGTTAATCATTTTGAAAAATACATCGATGAATGAAAGGTAAAAATTTATATAGTCCTGATACTGAGGTCGTGATTTTGGAATAATAGATAGTTGATTTGGATAAATAATATTGTATATTCTTGGCAACATTGGAACCGATTAATGGTTTGTTTATAAAACATTTTTGGAATAATCAAAATATTTGTATATAAAGAATATATCTAGTATTATATTAGAAATAAGGGAGAACGAATGTAATTAATATGATTTTATGAAAATTCATGGTGTTACCATGTTTTAAATGAATACATGATGAATTTATTAATATGTTATTACATGGAAAAAGAGATCATCATCTTGTTTACCTTCCTTACAAAGTTTGGACTCTGAGTTTGGAAAAAAGTATTTTGGATAAATCTAAACATTGGAATGGATTAAGTTTGATGTTGGATACTATTATTAAGGTTAAAACATTTATTAATATTATTTTTTGATTTTTATAAAAAAGATAACTCGGAGGTCAGGCGACAACCCGTCGCAACCGGCAAGGCCGTGAGATTTGAACTCGCAACCGAAGGCCCACAAGGGTGGATCCCCTACCACTTGCATACATGATGTAATGGTTTTTATTATGTTTTTATTTTAATATTTTTGAAAATTAATTATAAATTCATTATTTTTGAAGCCTTATATGAGTAGGATAAATAGAATATTTTTGAATTCGGTTATCTTTTAAAGTGAAAGACGAGTTTCTGGTAAGAAAAAGTTGAAGGATGAAACACTAATTGTCATGTATATATATATATATATATATATTCTTATTCTATGAAAAAATTAATTCTTAAACTTTAGGGAAGGGATCTTAAAACCAAAAAATTGTTATCATAATACAATATTTTTTGTTTAACCGATAATATTTTACATCATCTTAGATTGATGGCTTTGAGGCCTTCAATTTTACACTTGTTTGTGATTGATGACCTTGATCACTCCCTATAAATATTTATGTTTTTTCTCCAATTATGTGTCTCTAATTTTCACTAATGTTCTGTTAATGGAGGTCATAATTTGTTGGTGACTTTTTCATTTCCCATTCCCTATTATTAAAACTAAATTTTATTAACCCAATTTCCGATGTGGATTTCCACAATCATATTTTTCTATTTTGACCATTAAACATTGAAGAAAAATTTCAAATTTTGAGGATGTAATTTATTTAAAGAGGGGAGAATGTAACACCCCAAGATTTCATAGTACGTTATCTCAAAAAGGAAATTCAATAACATGCGCTACACGCAACACCGAGTTCGAGCTCCCCACGACTTACCAAATTAGTCATTCATAAAGCGATTGTGAAAAGTATTTACTGAATTTTGAATTTCATATATTCCATATAATTTTATAATCCATATTATGTGTTTCTTAGACATAATATAAAACAAGTTCATTTTTTCAGATAAATGATGTATTTTTAAAAAAATGCAATATTACAACGTTTTAATGGAGACACTTTTTCAAAACCAACATCTGATACATTTATATAGTCAATTTAATGAAATTAAATTATTCATTAGAATCGGGGAATAAAAATTTAGTTTTGATAAATTTTTGGTACATTTCTGGGAACATTCATATTTTGATGAATAGTGAGAAATACTAAATTTTAATTAAAAACAACTTTTTTAATTGAAATAATTTACAGTGTTAAATTATACATCTGAGTGGGTTTAAAGTATAACTAGATTATATTTTTATTATTCAATATAATTTAGGTCATTTGATGTAGTTTCAAATTTAAATTGGTTATAAAAAAGTGTTAATCTTTTGATAGTTATTATTTTATTAAAACATGCCTTTTTTGACAATGGGAATTAGTTTTAAATTAATTTCATCCACTTCTGTGTTTTCAATTTTAAAAAATGGATTCCATATTTGGAATTAGGATATTTAAATTGCGTAAATATGTAACTTTTATTTTTAAACATTATTAATATTTACTTCAGTAAATATTTTATTTAACATGGTTAAAGTTTAAATATGGTAAATTAGGGTAAGAAAATATTATTATTATAATATTATATTACCATAAAATTTTCCCTATTCCTATTGGTTGATACATGTTCTACCATCATCATCCTTGGGTCGATTTTGGGACCACATTAAGCCACATGAGAGTAATAATGACACTTTATATTAATTAATTTAAAGTAAAGTACAAAATGAAAAAGACATATATATTTTAGTAAATGTTTTTTTAGAAATTGTTATATAAGTTATCATTTCAACTATAAATTTTAATTATAAATTAAAAAACATTTCCTACATTATTTTATTTTATTTATAATATTTAGACATTAAATATTTAAATATATTTGTGAAACAATAATGATGTTGTAATTACCTTATTAATGAATGAATCAAATTAATGGTATTATAAATATTAAAATAAATATAATTTCAAAATTTATATGATATACACGCATTTTAAAGCAGAATAAGACATGTTTGGATTGATTCAATGTATATTGTTTGAAGTAATAATGTTGTTATTACTTTAAAAAAATACCAATTACTGTCAAAATCGACAAAAATGAGTTTAAAAATCAAATATTATATTATTAACTTATATAATTTTCATGAAAATATAAGGTTCGGACAAAGGGATTAAATAATATTATATATTTATTTTGTGATCCACTTGATGTTCTCTGGGAATTTTAGAGTATTTTTATTAACAATATATTGTATGAATACAAGAAGACACGATAAAAGTAAAACAATTTAACTAAGAGTTAAATCTAAAAGATAAGGTTAATATGGTGACCTAATCATGCCTAAAATATATTAGTTGAGAGGTTTTAGAACCATACCCATATTATCATCTACATAAAATCTGTTTTTAGAAATTATAAACGAAAAATTATTTTAGTATAAAATAATATTTAATGTTTTTCCTAAAGTGACCCTCACATCTCTTATAATAGGGTACTTCCCCATTTCTTAATTTTACACATCCAAAGAAATTTGGATTGGAAAAAACCTTCCAAAATTTCCTATAAAATTTCCTCCCTTAATCATAGAGGCCTTCCTTTGGTCAGAAAGACAACCTATAGAGACCTTTTGATCAAATCAAAAGGAAGAACCTCAAGATGAGGTAAATATTTCATCATATCTTTCAAGTTATTTACTTTTCCATATCCTCTTTATTTGTTATTTCTTTTATAAAATAATAACTAAAGTATCTTATATATATTTTGATGTTATTATAAAAATTTTACAACCATATCCATTATTATATCTATCATATGAATGACAATGTCACCATACGTGCGTACGTATGGATTACCGTCTCCACCTCGTGGTGTATTTGGTTATTCAAACACATCATTATTTGGATGGGTAAAATAATGAGTATAACTTATGTAAATAATAAATATAACATGTTAGTGATACTTTATATATGATATATCATCCAATTACATATGATATCAGCATCAATATAATGATATTGTCACTCGTGCGTACATACGGATTACCGTCTCAACAAACACGATCAGATAAATTCCCCATCATAATCATTCAAGAATAATTTTCATTTTAAGATTAAAAATAATGTTGAAGAACTTAATATAATTATGGATATTAATAGAATACATCCTGTCCAAAACAAAAATGGATTACGTAACTGATCATATAAAGTAAAATGGATAAGTTATCACCCAAAATGATCTTACTACTAAATTATTTTAACAAAGCAATAGTAGAGGTTCACATATGATATAATATTAATATATATAGTTCTTGTATAATTTTATAACAATTATTTAACTATTATACATGAGGTTAACATACCCTTGACCAAGGTAAGTGAAAGGTAAGGGTTATTTCCACAATATATTTATTATCTGAGGTTGTTTTTACATAAGTATCTACTAGGACAGATTTATTATCAATGTCCATGTTTCATAAAAGAGTTTTCAAAGGGATTATTTTTAAGAAACTTATTTTTAATAAAACATCATTTTAAATGTATTAAATATTTATTTTTCTAAACCTTTCTCATTAATTTCCATGTTTTCAATATGGTTTTAAGGATTAATTTATAAGGACATTAATGTTTTAAAATGATAATTCCTTTCAAAAGTTTCAAAGTGGTATGGGACACTTTGATTTCAAATGATCTTTTAAACGAATTCCATTATAAATTATGGGACTTTTAAATGATTTCATGAAAAACATATATTTCTCTCAAAAATATTTACTGATCATTTTCATCTATGTCAACATCCTTTATGGGATATTATTCATGATTGAGGTTGATTTATTATGATACAAATATTCCATATTTTATTAAGGGGTTGGTGATATGTTTGACTGTGGATGTGTTATTTTTATACCATTCAATGTTTATGGATAAATTATTGACATTTTTTATTCCAGTTTTAATATGAATGATTATGTTATGTATAAACCATTTCATATAATGAATGCATTGGACTTAGTAAGTGACGAGTGTAGCCCGCTATAGCTCCTCGATGCATCGGTAGGTCTCATTAGACAAAATAATGTCTTGGAACAGGGCCTTGAATAAATATTATTTGTATTATTTTTTAAGTGCCTCATCTATGTGGTTATGATGTTTGGCATTATGCATTCCTCATTATGAAATTGGCTATAAATATTACAAGTGATTATTTGAGTAGTAGAATATCCATGTAAAATTGTAAATGGAATTATTTGATTTATATTGGCCATATTATGCAGATGTTAATGTTTAAAAGGCTTATATTTTAGTCTTATACATTTCCATAAATTTTATGCTTATTTATGTATGTTTCTTCTATATTATTATCCTTACTTAGCATCTGAGTTCACCCCTTTCTATGTTTTATTTTTCACAGGATGCGAAGAAGTATATTATGACTGACCTGCAGTGATAGACTAAGGGATATGAATGGGGTCAATGAAGAAAAATTTGAGGTTGTTTTTTATTTTAAAATTTAATTTAAAACATATTAATGTATCTAGTATTTCCAAGGATTCTTAACTGATTGATCTTTCTAAATTTGATCCCTTGTGATCATGCTAATGATATGTAATAATGCACCAAATCAAGGTAACTAGGGTTGGGGAGTTACAATAAAACAATCCAAAAACGTGTCCTAATCCTATTGGAAGAGATACGTCCGACCAAGAAATACATGGGGGTAAAAATCAGGCCTTTGGAAGCTACTTGGGTGTGATTATGTCACTTAAAGCATTTAATTTCAAATAAAGGATTTTTTTAAACATATTTCTTCATAATAAATAAAATTATTATGGGTTTATATATATGATATATTTAATTAATAATTTGTAATTATAAAGATAAAAATATTTTCTATATAATTATATTTAATTTATTTGTTTTACAAGTTAAATAATTAAATTTATTTGTGACACAATAGTGATGTCGAAATAATTTTATTAATAGAAATATGAAATATATGGTATTAAAAATATTAATATAAATAATTTTCATTAATTAAGGTTATTGATGAAATTTTTAGATGATTATGACATGCTATTAGTATATTAAATATATTTTTTTGATGTTAAATTCGGTGTGGTTTTTATTTAACATCAAGTAAATGAATATTGTCAAAATTGACACAAAATTATATGAAAATTGCATTTTATTAAATTATTTTAAAATCATAATAATATTTAGAAATTAAAAATTGAAAATAATAATGTCTAAAACATCATAAAATGTACATTTATGGACAATTTACATCCGAGAATTAATTATTTATAGTCATTTAATATTTAGAAATATATTACCAAAATTAAAATAAAATAGTTTTAATTAGGATATATCCAAATGATATGTTTTAAAATAAAAAAGAAACGTGTAAAATTTTTATTGGTTTATATCATTTCACCCATCCCCATATTATATTTAAAATAATCCAATTTCATGCTATTTTAATTTATAAATTAATTTATATTAATTTAGTTGTTGCAATTCCAAAGGTGCACCACCCCTCTCTTATAAAAGGGAAACTCTAATCTTTTAATCATCCCTCTAAATCTATTTTTTAGGCAATACCTTCCCATTTACTCTCCCAATATCACTCACTTCATCATATAGTAAAATCTTTGGGAAAAAATCATCTAATGGAGTCCCTTTGTGTATACCAAAATTATACACAATAAAAGAGGTAATTGTTTTATCACATCTTTCAAAGTTATTTTCTTATTTTTCTTATTCTTTTTATTTTGTTTCCATATCCTAGTAATAAAACCAATGTTATCCATATACTGAGATGATATTATAATCATGGTACAACCATATTATTAATTTTATCCCTCATACAAATAACAATATCACCATGCGTGTGTACATACAACTCACCATCTCCACCACATGTTGTAAATTTTTATTCCACGCTACATTAATTGGATGGATATGATGATAAGTACAATGGATATAAATAATTAATATAAAATTCAAAATTATTCTTCAAAACTAATATTACATAAAATTTTATACCGTTTAACCATTGAGGGAAGGACATTATTGATCATGAGTCCGTACATCCAACTATCTCTGCAAAGCAGTGCGATTTATTCATCACGTTATCAAATAAAGAATTATTATAAATTTATATGATGAGTATAAATAATAATTACAAACTTGATCTCATTATTTACATGATTAAAATACATCCTAAGCATAATAATAAAAAATTATATGGCCAAAAATGAATAGGGAAACGAAGAAGTTAACACCCAAAATAATGGTAGTATTGAAACATTATTACCCAAATGATATAATAAGATCATATATGATATCATAAATATTGATTTAGTCCTAGAATAATTTAATAACTCGTTTTAACAATAATACATGAGAAGTAATCACTCTAAACAAAAGTAATGTATAAGTTAAGGGTTAATTAAACAATCTCTTTATTATCTGAGACTCATTATACGTTAGTATCCACTAAGACATTCTTATCATTCATGTCTATGTTTCTTAAAATGTAATTAAAAATATTATCAACAATTTTTTAAATTTATTTTAACCATACTACACTTTTTACAAAACATTTTAAAAGGAATCTCTCCATCATTTTCCTAATGAGGTTCTCTATAGCCATTTCAACTAATTTAAGGAAAAAATGTTTTTCAAAAAATATGGCGCAAGAAGAAAATTTCCTCCATTATGACACCATAAACATTTGAACGTTTTATTACATTATTATAATGTTACTTTTCATTTGAAATGTTTTATTTTTTATTTTTGTTGCTCTTAATGATTTCAATATAAAAACCCGATATTTCCATCAATGAGTTTTAATGAATTTGTTAAATTATTTTCATCTATGTCAAAATCAAATTTTTTACTTTATTCATATTTGAGGATTAGTTATTATGATATAATATATCATATTTTATGTAATGGTTTATTATATATTTTACTATAGATGTTCTATGTTTATACCATTCGTGGTTTATGGTTAATGTTTTAACATTTAATATGTTCTTTTTAATATGAATGTTTATGTAATGTATCACCTTTTTCATAAGAGGAATGCATTGGACATAGTAAGGTGTTGAAAGGGACCTCTATATCACCTTGATGCATTGGTCGGTCTCATGAAACAATCTACTATCTTGGAACAGGGACTTGATGGAATGATAATGGCATTTTAACGAGGCCTTGATGGTATGGTTTTGATGTCCGACATTATGAATTTCCTCATTATAAGATTAGTTATTCATTTTACGTGTAATTATTCGACTACTAGAATATCCATGTGAATGTTTTAATGGAGTTATTTGACTTATTCTTACAATATTAGGTGAATGAGTTTTTAAAAAAGGCTTGTGTTATAGTTTTTTACCTTTCTTTAATGGTTTATTCTTATTTTTGATAGCTTCTACTATTTTTATCACTATTGAGCATTTGATCTCACTCATTTCTTATGTTCAATTTTCCAAGATTTCCAAGAAGTGTTTTATAATTGATTTAAAGGGTTAGTCTAGGGAAATAATGGAATTCTAAATAGACTATATATGATTTTTTTGATGTTAGAAATTATAATGTAACATTCATGTATGTAATATATTTCCAAGAATGCAAAATAGATCTTTTGTTTAAAATTTGATTCCTTGTAATCATCCTAATGTATTAACATAATGCACCTTCTCATATATTTATGGGTCGGGGTGTTACATCCATGTAATTAGAGTACTTCCTACAAATATTTTTCAATAAACATTTTTTCAAACCTATCCATCATAAAATGGAGTGGGTGTTCTTCATTAAGAAGAAAAAGGAATACCTATATATTAGGGTAATGTGGAAAACAACAAAAGGCATTAAAAATATGACACAAGTGTTTTTAGTAACAAATAGTGTAAGGTAGAAAATATATTTATTGGGTTAAATTCAATTCAAAAAAGGCATTATAAATTGGGGGAATTGAATGCTATGATGATGTTATCAGTTTTTCCCAAAAAGCTGATATTGAGATTGATTAAAATTAGTGGTCTCATGGTAAATGAGGGAAACAATTAAATTGAACACTTATTCAAGGGTATCAATAGAAAAATACCCCATTGTAAATAAAAATTAACATCCCACTTGTCAAAAGTGGGAGAATATGGATACAATAAATTGTATAATTTGAACTAGGGGATGTTTTAAATGTTTATAATAGAGGAATCGACACAATCAAAACCAAGAGGAAAATAAGAAACTAACTAATTTGAGTAAGAAAATTATTTATAGATCAAAATTAAACATGAAGTTCAATGACTCAACTAAAGGAAACATGATAATTAATAAAGACAATGCCATAAGACAAGGGTTTTTGATACATTCAATTAAATAATCCTTCAGGGTAGAATAAAATGGAATTTTTTATCAGTAATTCTAATTTGTATCATGAAAATTATGTGGTGAAATGTATGCTAGGTACTCATTGAAGAATATACAATTTAATTTTTCATTCTGGTTTTATGCATTCTTTCATATCTAGAATGTAGAGTAAAACTATTCATACACTACCATAAAACCTGGGGGTTAATATTTCTTTGAGAATAAGAAATTGTTTAATGCTTCATTCCCGAGAATATAAGTCCAAAGTAGTTAATGTTTATGGAATAAATCATCTATAAAATCATATCTAACGTGTTTTTATAGAGTTTGATACTATATTGGTTATAGATTGGTTATCCTTATACAAACACAACATCAATTATTAAGAGAGGGAGATCAATATTCATGTCCCAAGTAATCATCTAGTTTTATATATGTTTATAGAGGAATATTGAACTAGCCTATAATATTATGTTCAAAAATTGATTTTGTAACCATTTTAGAATGCATATGAAGACCATATTATTAAGAAAAAGAAGATAATAATACATGTGGGAATGCCCATTGTGAGGTATCATATTGATGTATTCCCCAAGGCATTATCTAGTATTCCTCATAAAGGGTTGGTTGAGTTATCTTTCAATCCTCTTCCTAGATCACTCTCTATATAGATGTTTCCTTATATAATGACCACTGTTTAGTTGGAAGTCCTAAAGAAGTGGTTATAAGAGAATTAACAAAATGGATTTATGTTCCTGAGGGCTCCACCCTAGGGTCATATAGTCCACTTTTTTATGATGAAGGATGGGTCATAACACCTATAAATTAATTATTTTAAACTTAAAAAAATAAATATAAATAAAAAGTATCTTCTACTATGGATAGATGACTTATTTGATCAACTACATAGACCATAGTATCTCTCTATAGTGGACCTCATATAGTTATATCACAAATTATGGTTAAATAATAATCATTTTCCCAAAACTAAATTTTGGAAAACATTTGGACATTATGTCTTCATTGAGATTCCTTTAGTATTCATTAATTCTCTAGTCATATTTATAGACATAATGAATAGGTTATTTACATATTATGTTAAAATATTTGTGGTATTCTTTGAGGATGATATTCTTATTTGATACAAAATAAATATGGGGCATGACTAGTATTTTAATACAATGGTAATGTATATTTAAAATTAGTATCTATATGAAAATTACATAAAATGTGGGTTCTAGATGGAGTAAGTATCATTCCAAAATAATTAGTTCACCAGAAAATAGATATCTTTAAACCTTTGTATTCAAAAATCAATTGGGTACTGACCTATACCATCTTCTATAATAGATATCCTTAATTTCCATCAACTATATTGGTATTAATAATTATTTTTTAGAAACATCTCTTGTTTAGAAAATCTACAAACCATGTTAAAAAACAATGGTGTAATATAATTATATAAAAGTTAATGTAAAAAACAATTTTAAAAATAGGATTATCACTAGACTAGTCCTCACAATTTTCTCTCATGGGGAACACTTCATGATATACATTGATTATTTTGATAATGTATTAGTCTGTGTACTAATTCAAAATGATAAAGTGATTTCTTATTCCTCAAAAAAGTTGAATTTACAAGATGAAAATTAACATACAAGGTCTAGACTTGACTTCAATGATATATGAATTGAAAATATGTTTCCATTATATATGTATAGAGTATTTTAAAAAATAAATAGGTCATAAGAGCTTCGAATATATATTCAAATATATATAGTACAACATGTACCAATGAATGTGGTTAATAATGATCAAGGACTATGATTGATTAATCATTTAACATTATAGAAAATAAAATAATGTTGAATGTGTCACGACCTGTCCCAGTGGGGCCCGATCCACAACTCCCCAATCCCACCTCCAATAGGCCAGGGGCTGGTGAATAGCACCGAGTAGGAATGCTACTAACATGGGAGGCATTTCTTATAAACCTATACACATGCACACATATCTCCAAGCCCACAAAGCTGAAAATTAAAAACTACTAAAAATTGAAAAGATGCATGCATACACTAAAACCCAACCAACAGAGTGTGACAAGAAAGTAAAGCACAAAAAATGAAAAACCCTGGGCCAAAAGTACAAGCCCACCAAAAGAGAGTCCGTAAAAAGTCAAACCTATAAATAAAAGTGCTAGGACTGCAGTCTGTAGCCGTAGGGACGCACCCCGGCCTGTCTGATCTCACTGAGTACCATCCGGTCCTGGTCCACCTAGAATCCTGTCAAAGGCTCGTTTGTCTGCACAAGACGCGACACGTGCGGGAAAAGCCCGTGCAGGGGTGAGTATAACAGTACCCAGTAGGACAACCCAAAACACCAAAGAAATACAATAAGGGAAAAATACCACCAAGGAATGATACAGTCAGCTCCACAAATATGTCTACAGAACATTTCATAAGAATATCCAGATATACTCATACACAAACGACCATCATGATACCATCACAAGGATCCATCTCAAATATTACCACTAAGCACATACGAGGGAGAACACACTCCAAGGTCTGAAGAGAGAGAGAGAGATGCAAAGTACTCGTTCTGATAGATCACACTCTGCAAGTAATAAGAGAAAATGATGCTCAGATGAGGGTCACGGCCAAGTCATGGGGTGATTTCGACAACATAGTCTGAACTAATCCTCTAAGCACAGGATCGTCGCCTGGGTAAAGTTGGTCACGTTGATACCAAGAACACTACCTAGGGTTCCAGGAATGAAAAGAGGATCCGGATTGAAGTCTCAGAGAGGGGATTCCAACAACTATATTCAGGAAGTTCTGATGAAGGGATCGTACTCCTGTGTAAAGGAAATGATACCAGAACCATCAGGGAAAGGACCAAGGGCACGATCCCTAAGAAAACTACTCCATTTCGCAAAATTCAAGTAGCTCCTTGAAGAAGTTATTAAACGGCGTGTAGTATGATTACACGCTGTGTGCCTTGACCATGGGTACTGCCCGTGTAATCGGCCCGTGTCGTCTGTCCGGTCTGTGGAAAACTCAACTACACGGCGTGTAGAAAAGTACATGTCGCGTTCCGGTCTCTGGGTACTACCTATGTAACTGGCCCATGTCACACTGCTTATCGGTTAGAAAGAAACAACACGGCCTGTACAAATATAACACCCCTTGTCCGAGCACCTAGGGCTCGCTCCGTGTTCGTTGGCCATGTGCCCGTACACGGTCTCTGCCCGTGTCCGTGTCGCCTGCCCGTGTACCAGTACAAGGGGTGTCCCCTATATCTTTCCGGGTCTGGCCGGGGAGGGGTATACATGGATTGTCATTGGCCGTGTACCCTTCCTGTGTTCATGTACTCCCATAGTACACGCCATGTGGTCCGCTAACGAATACAAGCCGTGTGTACTACACGGCATGTAGTTGGGATTTTTCCAGAAACGCCGTCTTCTTCCTCGTGCCACGGCTGAACCTCCGGATCCTCGGTTTCTTGTCCATTTGTCCCGATACTATAGGGATTTGTTCTTTTCGTCACACAAACACGTACCAGGTGTTTTTGACTCTTAGAACAGATCATAGACGTCGAACAATCAACCCAATGAAAAAATCCCGAAAACTCGTATCTCCTGATCTGCTCCGAATCGCTTGATGAAACCATCGTTGCACCTCCATGACACTGCTCCGGGGTTGGATCCACAATCTCAGATAATTTCATCGTAGAACGGATGCACAACAATCCGTTGTTCATCGCCCCGCGAAGAACGCGAAGAACGCGAATGAGAGAAAGGGGAGAAATACAATGAATTTTTTTTTGGAATGAACCTCCTCAATCATTCATCATGGCGTTGATATGCTCCCACTAATAGGATTAAATGGATCTGAAAAGATCAACATCAGAAGAATCATCATGGATTTAATCTCCCAGAATCCCCGCAAAAGCCCATCCCACAAGAACGATCGATCCGCAGACCAATCTGTTCGTGGATTAGCCCGTGTTCATCGTAGAAATCAAGAACGAGGAAGAAAAATCACAACAACATCCTACCTGGATCTGCGACGTTTGTTGGTGATGATCTGGTCGTCGCGTCGTCGTCGTCAGCAAAGCACATCAAGAACACCGTCATCGTGTTGGGTGGTTTTATCCAGAGCTCTCTAGAGCCACCAGGGGAATTCAGGGTAATGATATAAGTAACCCTGATCCCCTACGAAATCTCTTTTTTTAAAATAAAATATATATTTCGCTGCCACAAATATTTAAATAAAATATTTTAACTAAATATTTTATTACGGTTGCATCCAAAAAAAACATATTTCACCACCGACCCACGCTGGACGATGTTAGGTCTCTTCTAGGATAAACTCGCTGCTCTGAATGCGAGGGTGCCATCAGAATTTTGATCTGAGCACCCATTAGGGAGTTATTCTACTTTTTCAGGAAAACTATACGCACACGTAAATTAATTATTTAAATTAATTTAAACATTTGTTCCGGGCTCACCGGGCCTCGGAACTACATGTCGTCTTAGAGCCTGCTCTCAAATTAATTCCAATATAATATTAAAATAATACATGGAAAAATCATGGACATTACATCACACCCACCTTAGGGCTTTTACATCCCTGAAAATCCAAAACAAGGGCTACTCAAAAAGTTGTGGGTACTGCACGCGAATCTGAGCCTCTCGCTCCCACGTGTTCTCCTGGAGATTCTTGTGCTGCCACCGGACACGCACCCAGGGAATAGCTCACCCTCGAAGGACCTTCTCCCGCCGATCCTCGATCTCCACTGGGTACTTAACAATGGTTTCCCAATCATCGATGTCCAGCTCGCCCCTGTCGATAATGTGCGATGGATCATGAATGTATCTCCGCAGCTGCGACACATGGAAGACGCTGTGTACCCGGTCCATCTGAGGAGGTAGAGACAAGCGATACTCCACCTCACCAACTCTACTCAGAATCTGAAAAGGGCCAACGAACCTCGGAGATAGCTTGCCGCCTCAACCAAATCTTTGCAATCCCCTTCGAGGTGAGACCTAAAGGAACAAATGGTCTCCCTCCTCGAACTCCAAGGGCCTCCGCCTCCTGTCGGCATAAGACTTTTTCCGACACTGTGTAGTATTCATCCGCTCCTGGATGACCTGCACCTTCTCTGTAGTAGCTCTCACCATCTTTGGGCCCATGAGTGCTGACTCTCCTGGGTCAGTCCAGCAAAGCGGTGACCTGCATGGTCTCCTGTATAGAGCCTAAAATGGTGCCATACCAATAGTGGAATGATAACTATTCTTATAAGAAAATTCCACCAGTGGTCGGTGATCCTCCCAGCTATGACCAAAGTCAAGTATGCAAGCTCAAAAAATATCCTCAAGGACCTGGATGGTCCACTCTGTCTGACCATCCGTATGGGGATGAAATGCTGTACTCAAGCGTTACTGAGTTCTAAAAGCTTCCTGCAATCCCTTCCACAACCGGGATGTCAAACGAGCATCATGATCTAAAATGATTGTGGATGTCACTACCTGATGTTGAACTATCTCCTGAACGTAGAGGTGTCCTAATCTCTCTACTGATCTCTTCTTCTCTAAGGCTAGGAAGTGGGCCGACATGGTGAGTCGAGCAACGATCACCCAGATGGCATCGTGTCCCCTGGACGTATGAGGTAAACCTATCCCGAAGTCCATGGATATTCCGTCCCACTTTCACTCTGGCACCTCAAGGGGCTGAGTCAAACCTACTGGGTCTTAGTGCTCATCCTTTACTTACTGATAAGTAAGCCACCGAGACACAAACTATGCCACGCACTTCATCATTATTGGCCACCAGTACTGACGTCGGAGGTCCTGATACATCTTTTCCATGCCTGGATGCACCGCCAATGGAGATGTATTGAACTCCCATAAAACCTCCTCTCGTAATGCCACTGGTACTACCGTACGCCCTCTGAATAGAACAACGTTCTCCCCACCTTCTGAAAATCCATCAGCGTTAATTCCTGTGGTTACCTAAGCACGTAGAGTCTCACAGCATGCATCCTCGAGATGTGCTTCCCTGACTCGCTGTAATTGTGGGGGAGTAACAACCAACAACTAAAGGTAAGCTCCCTCATCTTTATCCATGAAGGATAACTGTAAAGAGGCTAGCTGCCTCATCGTCTCATCCAGCAACTATGAACTGGATTTCCTGCTGAGAGCATTTGCCACTACATTCCCCTTCCCAGGTGTGTAAATGATCTCAAAGTCATAATTGTGGAGGAACTCAATCCATCGACTCTATCTCAAATTCATATCCTTATGAGAAAAGATATAATTTATATTCCTTTGATCAGAGTAGACAGTAAAACATTCGCCCATCGGGTAGTGTTGCCACATCTTCAATGCGAAGACTACTGCTGCCAACTCAAGATCATGGGTCGCGTAGTTTTTCTCGTGTGGCCTCAACTGACAAAAGCCATAGGCAATCACCTCTTGCCTCTGCATCAGGGCACAACCAAGCTCGGTTCCTGATGCATCACATAACATTACGTACTCGACACCCTCCTCCAGTGATCTCAAGATCGGGGTGCTCATCAAACTCTATCTCAACAGCTGGAATTCCTGTTGGCATCTGTTGATCCACACAAAAAAGGCTGCCCTTTTCGGGTCAAAGCTGTCATGGGGGCTGCAATCCCAGAGAAATCAAGGATGAATCTCTGATAGTAGATAGCCAACCCAAAGGAAACTCCGCACCTCCATCACGCTCTGGGTGGCTCCCATGCTAGCACTGCCTCCACCTTGGCTGGGTCGACTACTACACCTTCTGCCGAGATAATGTGTCCCAAAAAGTGGACCTCCTATAAACAGAACTGACACATCAAGAGTTTCCCATACAATTGGTACTCTCAAAGTGTGTTCAGAACCATCCTTAAGTGTCTCGCGTGCTCCTCCTAGGATGCAGAGTACAAAAGGATATCATCGACGAAGACCACTATAAACCTATCTTGATAGGCCTGAAAGATCCAGTTCTTGAGTCCCATGACCACTGTTGGGGCGTTCATCACACCGAAGGGCATCGCCAAGTACTCATAGTGACCGTAGTGGCATCTGAAAGTCATCTTCGATATATCCTAATCCCGTACTCACAATTGATGATAGCCTGATCGTAGATTAACCTTCGAGAACCATCGTACCCCTATCAACTGGTCGAAGAGGTCATTGATCCTCGTTAGCAAGTATCAGTTCTTCACGGTCACTTGAATCAAGCGTCAGCAATCCACACATTGCCTCAAGCTCCCGTATGAAATCTTGGAAAATAGCATTGGGGCCGCCCAGGGTGAAATGGTGGGTCTCACAAAGACCTTCTTCTGCAAATCGTCCAGCTGCAGTCTCAGCTCACAAAGCTCTGCAGGAGCCATCCGATATGCTGATACTGATATCAGTTTCGTTACGGGTTGAAACTCAATGTAGAAATATATCTCCCGACGGGGAGGTAGCCCGAGGACATCCTCTAGAATGACGTCTTCGTACTCAGCCACTACTTGTGGAAACTAGAAACTCATAACATCTGCCGCACCAAGGTCTAGGCTAGCCAACTGATTTGAAATCCGTTGTGCCCTTCAATGCACGAGTCCATCCTGTGCGGCCTGGGTCTCTCTTTCACTGACAAAGAGAACCACGTTCCATCACTACGGTCACACCACACCCTTGGCCTAAAACAGCCAATCTGGGCATGAACTGTGGATAGCCAATCCATACCAAGAATAAAATTGTAAGTTCTCAAAGCTACCATCAAGAGGTTACTGCCGAAACTCTCACCTCCAAGGGTTAGGACACACTTCCTACAGAGGTGTGTGATCTCTGAATCTTCTCCAGTCGGTGTTTCTATGCGTAAGGGTCGATTCAACGGCTCAACAGAAATCTCAAGGTCACAAACAAGATAAGGATCCAGAAAGGAATGACTAGCACCTGTGTCTATAAGTATAGCAGCCATAGTAGAAAAGACACATATAGTACCTCTAATCATTCCGGGAGTACCTCGGTCATAAGCATCTGCCGCCTACAGCTGTCCCTTCCTCTATCCACTGCGTCTGCCACCTCGCAGTTCTGTCTGCTCAACACGTTGCCTCTTCCTCGGTGGTCTATTCACTGCCCCTGTGTCAGTAGTACGACGGGTTGGACAATATCGAGTGAGATGTCCCCTGCCATCACATGATTAGCATCGCCTATCTCGAGGCTGGAAAGATGCGCCCTGTGAACCCTGTATGGAAGATCCCATGTCCTATGATCTCCTCTGGAAACGTCTCCCACACCTAGGTCCCTGACATCAGCTCCCCACTGTCGAGGTCTCTAGTCCAGCTCACCCACTACTGACAACTACTAGTTGTCTCTGCTCTGAAACACATGGAGTGTGCTCAGCCTGCGCTCCTCCTCCACTAGTACAGTTGTCACTAAACACTGCTCCACAGGTGGCGGGATAACTGACACACCACTCGACTGTAAAACTAGGAGATCCAGTCCCTCTATCGAAGCTTCATCACTGACGGGGTCATCCTCGTGATCGAGCTGCTGGGTCCTAGAAGGTACGCGACGCAGAGGTATCCTGTAAAGAAACAAGACATATCTCAATCATTGAGATTGTATGGAGTGCTGACTCAAGAAGTACATGGAAACCACAACCCATTCCTATATGATGCATGTACCACTATTTTCCCCTTCAACTAGTGTTCTCATGCTCCGAGTCGAAAAGAATGTTTTCAGAGTCCTGGTGTATGGATACTTCGTTCGCCTACACCAACACTGGAATCCCTAGCCTGAAATCCGAAGTCGAAACACTTAACACTATTTCCCCAAATGAACTCACAGACTCTCAGTCCTATGGCAAAACCAACCACCTCTGATACCACTCTGTCACGACATGTCCCAGTGGGGCCCGAGCCGCAACTCCCCAAGCCCTCCTCCAATAGGCCAGGGGCTAGTGACTAGCACCGAGTAGGCATGTTAATAACATGGGAGGAATTGTCTATAAACCTATACACATGCACACATATATCCAAGCCCACAAAGATGAAAAATAAAAACTACTAAAAATGTAAAAGATTCATGCATACACAAAAACCCAACCAACTTAGTGCGATATGAATGTAAAGTACAACAAGTGTAAAACCCTGGCCCAAAAGTACAAGCTCACCAAAATAGAGTCCGTAACAAAGTCCAACCGATAAAGAGAAGTGCTAGGACTATAGTTTGTAGCCGTAGGGACGCACCTCAGCCTGTCTGATCTCACTGAGTACTGTTCAGTCCTAGTCCACCTATAATCCTTTCAAAGGCTCGCTCGTCTGCACAAGACACGTCACGTGCGGACAAAGACCATGCAGGGGTGAGTATAACAATACCTTGTAGGACTCCCCGAAACCACAAAGAAATACAACAAGAGAAAAATACCACAAAGGAATGATACAGTCATCTCCACACAGTATATGTCTACAGAACATATCAAATGAATATCCAGATATACTTATACACAAACGACCATCACGATACCGTCACTAGGATCTAGCTCAAGGATTTACACTAAGAACATAACAGTGAGAACACACTCCTAGGTCTGAAGAGAGAGATACGTGAAGTACTCATTCCGAGAGAACACACTCTGCAAGTACTAAGAGAACATGATGCTCAGATGAGGATCACTTCCAAGTCATGGGGTGATTCCAACAACTCAGTCTGAGCTAATCCGCTAAGCAAAGGATTAACACCTGGGTAGTGTTAGTCACGTCAATACCAAGAACTCTACCTTGGGTTCCTGGAATGAATAGAGGATCTGTCTCTATGTCTCACAGAGGGGATTCCAAAAACCCAATTCAGGAAGTTTTGCTGAAGGGATCATACTCATGTGTAAAGGAAATGATACTAGATCCTTCAGGGAAAGGACCAAGGGCACGAACCCTAAGAAAACAAGTCAAAGTCGCAGAAGGAAAGTACCTCAAGCTTTGAAGAAACTATTACAGAGTGTGTAGTATGATTACAAGCCGTGTTCCTTGACCCCGGGTACTGCCTGTGTCGTCTCTCCGGTCTGTGGAAAACACAACTACACGACAAGTAGAAAAGTACATGCCTTGTTCCTGACAATGGGTACTGCCCATGTAAACAGCCCGTGTCATTCTTCTTGTTGGTTAGAAAGCAACTACAAGGCATGTAGAAAGATAACACGACATGTCTGAGTACATGGGGCTCACTCCGTGTATGTTGGCCATGTGCCCATACACGGTCTCTGCCCATGTCTGTATCGCCTGCCCGTGTACCAGTACACGATGTAACCCGTGTATCTTGTAGGGTCTGGCCAGGGAGGGGTATACACGGCGTGTTCTTGGCCGTGTACCCTACCCGTGTCCGTGTACTCTCGGAGTACACGCCATGTGGTCCACCGACGAACACACGCTGTGTATCCCATACTAGACGACGTGTAGTTGGGATTTTTCCAGAAACACCGTCTTCTTCCTCGGCCCGCGGCTGAACCTCCGGATCCTCGGTTTCTTGTCCGTTAATCCCAATACTCGAGGGATTGGTTCGGTTCGTCACATGAACATTGTAACGGGTGTTTTTAGATCTTAAAACGGATCATAAAGGCCGAACAATCCATCCGAAGAAAAACGCCCAAAAACTCGTATCTCCTGATCAGCTCCGAATCGCCTGCCGAAACCATCGTTGCACCTCCGTGACACCGCTTCGGGGATGTATCCACAATCTTGGATCGTTGCGTCGCAGAATGTATGTGCAATGATCCGTTGTTCATCGCCATGCGAAAAACACGAAGAACGCGAAGGATAGAAAGGGGGAAATCTAATGAAACAAATTGAGGAACGAACCTCCTCCTTCATTCGTGACAGCGTTGATCCACTCCCGTTAATAGGATTAAATGGAGTAGAAAAGATTAACAACAGAAGAATCATCATGGATTTAATATCCCAGAATCCCCGTAAAAGCCCATCCCACAAGAATGATCGATCCACGAACTAATCTGTTCATGGATTAGCCCGTGTTCATCGTAGAAATCCAAAATGGGGAAGAAAATCACAACAACATCCTACCTGGATCTGCGGCATTTGTTGGCGAAGATCCGGACGCTGCGTCGTCATCTTCAGGGATGCTCGTCAAGAACAATGTTGCCGTGTTGGGAGGTTTTTTCTAGAGCTCTCCAGAGCCTCCAGGGGAATTCAGGGTAATGAGAAAAGGAACCCTGATCCCCTGCAAAATCTCTTTTTTAAAAAAGTAAAAGAGATATTTCGCTGCAACAAAGATTTAAATAAAATATTTTAGCTAAATATTTTATTATGGTTGCATCCAAAAAACAAGATTTCACCACCGACCCACGCCGACCGATGTTAGGTCACTTCTAGGGTTAAACCGCTGCTCTGAACGCAATGGTTCCATCAGATTTTTGATCCGAGTACCCATTTGGGAGTTATTCCAATTTTTCCAGAAAACTATACACGCGCATAAATTAATTATTAAAATGAATTTAAACATTTGTTCTAGGCTCACTGGGCCTTGAAACTGAACTTCGTCTTAGAGCCTGGTCTCGAATTAATTCCCATATAATATTGAAATAATACATGAAAAAATCTGGGACATTACAGAATGATTATCTAAGTAAAAACTATCTGTAAGAACTATCAATGATGATATTTGAAAAGGATCCAATATTCATAAAAATTCAGTTTATTTACATGGTAATTACTACTAAATGATCATTACCATTATTTTCTCAAATAAAAGATCAAAAAATCCCTCTTAGAGAAGATAATTTATTAAGAAACACACAGTATGGAAATTAATTAAAAGGTGGAATCCCTAAAATGGGAATCCCTTAGAGTGAAAAATTGAAAAAATGGATGTAAAATTTGGGTCTTTACTATGTTTTCTATGAATTATAGAGACGAATAAATATAAGTCATATGATATTGATAACATACCTTCTATATAAACCAAGGAAGAATTTATATTTTCCAGGTATTCGAGAATACTTTTTGTGGGATATTATGATGAATGAAATCATTGAATATTCATCAAACTGGTGAAGGAATAAAGGAAATATGATAAGGTGTGATGAAACCATTACCCTTAACTAAATAGAAAGGGGAAAACATCACCATGATCATTTTAAATTTTCCTATAAATAAATAAATAGGAAACAATGTCATATGAGTTTTAGTGGATTTACTTAAATATGATTTTTACTTCATAACATTAAAGTGGACTCATGACTTTAGAAACATACAATGATATACATCATCGAGCTGGTGTGGCTTTATAGAACACCACAATCAATTGTTTTTGACCGAGATTTGGTATTTACCTCTATGTTATGGAAAAGGTAGAATCATGATCTAAGTACTCTGTTGAACATAAATACAGCTTTTCACCCCCAAACTCACGGCCAATCAATGTTGAATACTCATACCCAGAAATACATGATGATTGTATTTTTTATATACTATGATGGTTTATTGGTCAACATCTTCTTATGGTTGAGATATTATAAAATAATAATTTCCAATAAAGTATCCAAATAGAACCAAGATATATTGTATGAAGGGAAAGTTATTCCCTAGGTACTTTAGACCTTTGAGATTCTTGATTTCATTAGATCTTTGTCTTACTGACTTTCACTCCCTCCTAAACATTATAAAGTACATAGTGTATTCCATGTAACCCTATTGAGGATGTACATTCAATATAACTCATTTTTATGGAATTCATAATTGGTATATTAGGAAAATTATCCCACTCATTAGAATAATTCAGTGATGTTCTTGGAGTATATAGATAATGTACTACACAACACAATGATAAAACTGCCCAAAGTGCTATAGGAAAATCATAAATACCGAGAGGAAAATGGGAACTAGTGGAAGCCATGATGCGTAAGTAACCTTACCTGATTTATCATTCTTCTATAATATAAAATTTTGTTTGTTAAATTCATTATGGTGTAAGAATATAACACCCAAATATTTTCAATGATGGAAACTATGTTCGATGGGGTATACCACAGAGAACACCGAGCCGAAATAAACAATTATTATATAAATAATAAAATTTTAGCCAATATCTTCAATTGTAAGATATTAATATTATAGAATAATTTACAATATATTTATTTAATTTCTATAATATATATAAATTTCTTGATAAATTTTTAGAAAATATTTACTCAGTTTAAAATGAATGAATTTTATTCCAAAACATATGTTTCCTCAAAAAATAGATTCTATTTCTTTTTATGATAAAATATTAAAATAAATTTATGTTTCTATTGTTAATTATTTTCAGAAAATTAATCTCTATTTTTACATCATCTTATCAAAAATTACTTCTCTTGAAATTTTTTTATTTTTTTGAAATGATTGATGTTTTATTGAATTATGAGAATTACTAATTATCAAAATATTCTCAACAAATAATATAATATAATATTTCCATTATATTTTAAAACTGTTATTAAAATGAAATATAAATAATTTTAATTACAATAATCTAATTAATTTCATTTGAATCATCAATTTTCATTTTGTAGGTTTAAGAATACTTTTATGATAAAATTTTTGGTTTTCCGCAAAATATTTGTATGTTGACAATGTTTATCATTTTTTACTAATTAAAATTGCATATAATAAATCAAATTTAAAATTATATATATATATATATATTATATGTCTAGTTATATGAATTTTAATTCATAATTTTATGAATTCTAGTCATATTGTTAATAACAGATCATTTATTTCTTGAAAAATATTTTTCTTCAAAACCATTTTCAACATGTATTTCAGGAACAAAATTAAATTCAATCATACCACTTAAATGATTTAAATTTTATAAAATTAATTTCATATTTGGAGTCTCCATATTTAATATTAGGTAATAATTTCACCATAATTATTGTAGTAATTAATTATAGAAGCAGTAAAAAACTAGCTACCATGGTCATAAAATTATATGGTAAAAGAGAGTATACTTTGATAAATATTTAATAACATGTTTATAACATGTTTATTTTGGAATATTATGTGTTTTGATCAACCATACAACCCATATAATCCGTTATAATTCAATTTTAGAGGCCCATAAAGCAAGAGTGACTTCCCATTATTGAGTGTTTTTCATATTTAAAGAAACTCCAGACCTCCCCAATTATGAAATAGATTATCCTCTCATATCCTATCCCCATTTAAAAAACATTCTAGTTTATCCAATCTATACAAAAATATGATACTTAATTCACTAAACTTTTTATTGATTCCCTAGTTTGATCATAATTCTTATCACTTGAGGCTTTATGTATAATCAATGTTGTGTTATTAGAAGAAGTAGAAGATAAAGAAATCATTGATAGATTTAGGCATGATGATAGGCATCTCACTACACCATCTATTTATATTGTTTATCAATATTCGCCAATTGTCTCACTTTATATTCCTCTTTAGTTTTGTGGAATGCCTTTGAATTATATATATTTTTCAATCACATATATACTTATCTTATTCTCCCTTTCGTTAAATGGGTGATTCATGGATTATGTTCATTTCTAAAAAAAATTATTTATGAAATTTTTGACGATAATTATATGATGAAATATTATACATCCCATTTTAATTCCATGCGTAATTATTATATTTATGCATTATGATTGATTCCCATTTTGGGGAACACATAAATCCTGAAAAATATATGATTAGTACTCCAAAATAGTTCTCTAATACTCCTTTTAACTCATTAGTCTACTGAGACATCCTGTATGGGATTAGGAAGTAAAGAAAATCCATCATGGGACTTTTTCCACTATGTGATATCATATCAAAAGTTATCCTTAGCTCATGATAATTTAAGGTTTCATGTTGTATCCAAATTTCTAATGATTCCATGATATATGATACATTGTCTCTTCTGTTATAATCCAATGTGTTTACTCTTAAAGATTCTATTTTATGATATCACATTATACATTTGAATCAAAAGCTATAATTCTTTATTAGGTTTATTCCCTTACAAAACCTTTTAGCTCAGTCCTTTATTTTATGTATACCATATGGTATCCTATGTAGTTCTAGGTGATCAAATTGAATTTTGTAGTTCATTATAGAGAATAAAATGAGGATTTAATGTTTTAGTTTCCCTATGATTTATTATGATCCACCTCTTACAAAAAAATACCTGAAGATATTAGGGGTCGTACTGGATGGATATTTATCTTCAAAAATAATTTAATAATATGTCAACGACATAGGACAATATAATTGATATTAGTGAATGATCTAGTAATTATTGGAGACTAGTAATAGAATAATTTATTCTACCCATATAGATATGTATAAATATAAAACCACATATATAAATATTCATGGAATTTTAGTGAATTATTGATTGAGTGGGTTCCGAACAATTACATACCTATATGGACAATAAGAGTGGATGTGTCTCCGGAATAGCTTTACAGATGGGTATGAACCCTGAAAAGGGTGTATTGTGGTGGACATTATCAACAACAGGATAGTAAAAGTGTTCCTTTCTACACACAAATTTTGAATCTCCCTGGGGATATGGTAGGTAAATTAACAAAACTCATTATGAGCCATTACAACACAATTGAAAAACAACAAATGTTTAGAAAACCTAATATTGGACATTACCGTGGATAAACATTAGGGAATAATAGGGACTCATAATTATTTATATAATTATTAATTATAACTTATTCCTTATAATCTATCTATTTCTATTTTTTATGTTAATTTATTCACATATTTCATTTTCCGTTTTTATTATGGAATAAAATAATGTTAATAGTTTCAGTAATGAAAATTATGGGCAATGTTTTGACTGTACCAATTATATGGCTATCTATATGGTAGTGGGAGGGGATAACTTCATTCTAGTACTATATCAACATGCTCTTATTATGAATAATAAGATGAACCAAGAGAAAAACACTCACACACATGAGAATGTGTATGTTACAGTTGATAACTTTACATGGAAAAGACTTATGACATTTAGTGGATCTTCTGATCTTCATATCATAGACCAATAGAATAAATCAATTGAGAAGACATTCCCTATCCTAAAATTATTTGATAAAGGGAAATTTTTGTTAATCTTTTATCACATTGAGAAAGAATCCAATAATTTTTAGAACATTCTTATGAAAGAAGATCCATATAGGATCATGAGTCCCTGGAAGGGGAAGAATTCACCAAAATATTTTTCATTTAATATTTTCCCTAATCCCTATGTTGTAAAATAGATAGGGTCTTCCTCTATATAATGGAAATAGAATATGTGTATTTCAAGGAATATGAGGTAAACATCACCCATATGTAATGACATGAATCTAGATTTGTCATAAAAAATAATGTGGGCAATCTATTTAGTAGTTTAAATGTGAATATACAAAATATTACTAAATATTTAGGAAATTGAATGTTACGATTATATTTCCCAATATGAATCCAATGATGATATATAGATTATCAACTCTCAATGGACACATGGAAATGGGAAAAAATGTAAAATTGAAATTTATTTGTGGGTATCAATAGTTAAATACCATGGAGGAATGAAAAAAAAATCTCACTTTTTAAAAGTGTGGGAAAAAGAATAAATTAAACTATTTGGTGGGAACTGTGAGATATTTCAAATGTGGTAAATAGTTTAATCATGATAATCAGTTCTGAAGGAAAACAATGATACCTAATAATATAGAGGAAGAAAAGTACATTCAGATCATTACTAAACATAAAGTGAAGTGTTTAATCTACAAGAAACATGATAACTATGCCATACAAATATATAATACAAGGGGTTTTAGAGACAATAAATGAAACAACATCTATAGTACCAAGGAAGAGCATATTCATTCACTATTTCAGAATATGATATTGAAAATTATTTTCTAATAGGTATTCTAATTATTCATTCAATAATAGAGAACATAAATTTTTATTCTAGATCTATACATTCTATAATATCTTTCAAATTTAGTATATATATTCCAAAAAAACATCAAATATTAGTGGTTGATCTATATGTAAGAATATAAAATGGAGCATTGGTTACATCCCATGTATATAATTCCATTACAGTAAATTTATGTGGACTAAATCTCCCATAAAATTTCATGTTATGCTCTTTAATGGATTTTTATACTATACTATTCATTTATATTCTATCCTTATATAATAAATAATCATCTTATGAGAAAGAGAGATATATCACTCTTCACATTTAAAGTCATTCTACAATTGTGGAAACCTGTAAGAAGGATGATGGATCTCCTCTCGAATATTTTCTTCAATATTGGATATTATTTTCATAAGTGGATGATTTACTATTCCAAATGATGGATATGAAGGATATATTCATTCCTTAAGACATGCCTATTGTAAGGGATTATACTTTTGTATTCCATTCAAACTAGTCTAGACTTCCTCCTCATAGAGTGGATGAGTTCTCAATCAAAAAAAATACGTATATACATAAACATACCAATGAAATCATATAGAATGTCCACTATTGAGTTAGAAGTATTGATAAAGAATTTACATGAGAATCTAGAAAATTCCTTTATCTTTTTGAGTACTTCACCATGGGGGTCACCAGTCCTCTTCATTAAGAAGAATGATGGGTTAATGACCCTCCCGATTGATTATATTTAACTTGAAAAAATAACAACAAAGAACAAGTATCCCCTCCCACTAATAGATAACATGACTGAACAAATACGTGAGGTGTGGTAGTTTTATAAAGGTGTCCCTTGGATCAGGACATCCCTAATTAATGGTGAATATGGAAAATATTCCCAAAACAACCTTTTGAATGAGGTATGGACACAAAATTAAATTGATATTTTTTTTAAACTCACAAATTCTCCCGAAATCATTTTGTAATTAATGACTAGAGTCTTTATATATCACCTACACAAATTTTGGGTTGCCATTATAAATTCTATTTTTATATACTACATAATATAGGAGGTTTATGTGGATAATTGTAATACTCTAACAATGGATTTGTGAAAAGAGGAGATATATATAAAGGAAAACAAATGGTGGTTTTGGATGATGGATGTATAATTATTGGGGTGTATTATCAACATAGAAGTGATATTTGGGGACCCTTCGATGATAATGGAAATTTAGGACTCTACTTCGACATTATCTATAATGGATATCATTATCTTCCTTGGATTAGATGGGTATTAATGATAATTTTAGGGGAAATTATCACAGTTTTCAAATCCACAAGCTTTGTTGACATGGAAGGGAGTACATTTTTCCTTATATGGTATCTATGAAAAAAAACATGAAAGATTTGAAAATGAGGGTTATCATTATACTAGTCCTAACACTTTACTCAAGTGGGTATAATATTATTGTATACAATGATTCTATGAAAAAGTTTTTAGTCTTCGTACTTTTAATAAATGTTAAAGTGGTAGACTACACCATAAGGAAGTTTATTGTTAATGAGAATAATTATCCAATTAATGATCTGGAGTTGGTTGTTGTGAGATTTACATTGAAAATCAGGCCACATTATCTTTATAGAGAGAAGTGTGAAATATTTGTGAATCATAAGATCCTGTAATATATATTCACAAAGAGGGAGGTAAATATGTACCAGTGAAGCTGGTTAGAGATGATAAAGAACTATGATTTCTTAATGTATTACCATTTTGTAAAAGAAAATTTTGTGTCACATTCTATATTTAGAATGTATTTTGAAACATATTAAATGATGAGAATTGGGAAGTATTTAGTATTCCTAAACTATTAAAGACTTGATATTGGAAGAAGCAAGAAATGAACATCATCATTCCATTATAAGATGATTTATCAACCATCCCTTCTAGAGAAGATATTGAATACTCCAAGAGATTATGTAGAGTGTCATATGAAAGTGGAAGCCTAGAAAATAGAAGAATCATCAGAGTTTAAGACTGATTAAAATGGAAATAATATTTGAGTCATAACTATGTTTTCCAAAAATGGTTGAGATAAATATTGTTCTATTGAAAGATAGAAATTTCTCGAACTTATCCTTCCTACTAGGGATCAATAGGAAGTATCAATATATATGATAGAACTATTTGTGGGATAATATGAATAAGAGGACTTTGGAATATAAATCACTATGTATATTATGGTAAAGTGTTATGATGGGAATGAAAGAATATAATGGGATGATGAAACCAATACCCATACCTATATAGAAATGGAAAAACATCACAATAAACATTGTCACTACATTCCAAAATCAAAAAGAGGAAACAAATCCATATGTTTTTGGGTGGTTCATGTTATAATTAATACTCACATAATTACAATTCAACATGGATTTCCACTTGTAATAAATATAATGATATACATCAGAGAGGTGGTGTGATATCTGTAACACAACTATTTATTATGTAGGGCTGAGATTTACCACCATGTTTTGGAAGATCCTCAAAAATTCTTAAAATTATAATTTTAACATCATTACATCTTATCACCCATAAACTGATGGCTAATATAAGAAGCATATTATATCACTAGAAGTGATTTTAAGACCATGTTGTGTGGACATTTATGGAGGATTAGATCAATATCTTACTCTAGTTGAGTTGTAATAAAATAATTTCTTCCACTCAAGAATCACTGTGGCTCATCATGAATCCCTTTAAGAGAATATATTTAGAATCCTAGTGTGTTCAGATAAATTTAGTGAACAAAATATATTGAGACATGCAATGATTGAAAATGATAAAATTTGAAGGACCATTCACTAACACATTAGGACTGATCGAAGTCAATAAAATATCTATAATGACAATTTTTTTTGAGACATTGAGTTTGAGGTCAGGAATATAATGTTTTGAAACGCATATTCAATGAATATACTAATAATATTTTGGGTGAAAAAACATCTATGAATCGGGTTCATCATCTTCATTGACTCTACGAACTACATCACAGTTCTGGCTTATTGACAAAAATTGCCACCAGCCCTTTATCATGTACAACATATATTATATGAATATCTCTTTTGAAGATATATATACAAGATCCCACACATGTACTGATGTGAGTGGTGGTATAGTTGGAAAATGATCACTATTATGAGGAGCATCTGGTTTATTTCATGGACCATAAAGATAATGTTCAATGAAAAAAAACAACTCACATAGCCAATGTGATATGGTGGAAACATAAATTTGAAGAGGAAACCCATGAACTAGAGGAAGATATGAAGTATAAGTAACAACACATATTTTCACCTAAAAATGTAACAAAAAAATTTAAGGGAAAAAGTTCCTAATGGGTGAATAATATTACACCCTATGTTTTTTAATGAATAAAATATGTTTGATAGAATATATAAGATGGAATACTATACACAAAAAAAACAATTACATAAATATAAAAGTTATCACATATTTGATAAATTTATAGGTATGAATAACATTATTAAACTAATTGAACATGTATTAATTGCCCTGATCAATATTAATTTATTGGTATATTCCAAGGATATTACTACTAAATTTATATCAAAGACATTTTATTCATCAAAAATACATTTCCTTGATTTTATTTTAATTTTTGTTAATAGATATTATAATTAATTAATGTAAATTTTATTAATTTTTATTTATGTAATGAAATTAAATTATGAAATCATAATATTAAAATTGATATATAATTAAATTTCGTGATTTCCCAGAAATGACTTATTTTTTCAAAGAATACTAAAAATCACCAAATATTCCAATACATTTATTACATTTCACAAAATCCTGTATTATAAATGTTCCTTAACAATTTGGATATGTCCTTAAATTTAAAAATAAACTATCTCATTTAGAATGATAAATTAATTTTTTTAATAATTAGTTTTCATGATTTTGGTATAATATTATTCTAATGCTAAAAATATGCTTTCCTATAAACTGTTTATATGTGCATAAATTATATACCTTTTAACTAATTAAAAATAATCCGAATTAAAAATGATTTAAATTAAATATATAGATTTTATATCTATTTATATGATATTAAATTCATATAATTATGATTACAATTCATATAGTAAATATAGGATCAGATATTTTTTGAAATTTGTATTTCATCAAAATTCATTTTTAGACACAATTTATTTGTTTAATTTTAAATTTAAATGTTCCACTTCTATGATTTAAATTTTATAAAATATATTTCATTTTTTTACTAAAAATAATTAATATTATATGTTCAACTTTTTCTCTTCATGATGAATAGTAAAAGCATTAAAAAACTGATTATAGTGTCAAAAAAGTATAATTGTAAAAGTGATTAACCATAGAGGGAAATGGAATAAAATATAAAAAACGTGTTTAATTTTGAATGGTGGAACATTTCCTCAACCATATCAGACCTCCAATCCATTAATTATCAAAATTTTAGTCAAATAGCTTGATAGTGACAAACCATTATAAAATATTTTTGTGTATTTATGAAAATTCCACTCCTCTCTTATAAAAGAGCTTCTCTTCACCTGTCCTTTCCATAGTTACAAATCCTTGGGGTTTAGTAAATACCATAAAAAATACGATACTTACATATCCATCCACATTCTAGAGACCTTTTTATATCATAAATATAATATATAGAGGTTTAGTTAAAATGAAAATAAGGAAGTATAAATAAGAAGAAGATGATGTGCACTTGTGAAAAATCATATACATTATTTAAAACATAATAGGTGAGAGAGGGAAACCCAATGGTATTCCAGTAGTTATTCCCCATTCACCTCTTGTAGGGAGAATGTGGTCGTTTCTCCCATGGGTTCATTGATGACAAGGCCACAATCTATCTGTACGTTATATTTTACTGATTCCTTCTGTCGTTTCTAAAAATTTTGATTAGCCTCATGGTCTGAGATCTTTATGTCGGCTCACATCAACTCCCACTTTTGATCTCTATGTTATTAGTATCCATAGAACCTTTGGAAATAACATTGGTGGCTCATTTCAAGTCTAAACATGTGACGACCAAAAATATTGAATAAATCATGTTTCCTAATTTTTTGTGTTATTTTTTTTTGACACTCAAAAAAACTGTTTCATTTGATAACATGAGTATAATTAAAATGAGACTGTTGGGTTTTGACTGTTATATGACCATTGGTAAATAAAATCACTAGAAACTAAACATTTTGATTATTGTCTCTAAATACAAGTAATCTTGGTTAATTAATATAGAAAAAATATATGATGGCCTCACCCAGTAGTCTTGGACCGATCGAAGCCCATCTAACATAACTTGGGAAGGAGGTAGCACCAATGGGCTTTTCTTTGGACCAAAACCAAGCTGAACTTCATCGTGTGAAGCTAGAACGGAATCGCCTTCACGAGAAGTTCAAAATGATATAAATTACTACTCCTGCGATGTTGGCCGAGCCTCGCTCAGATTCTCTCACCTTATCACACCTAACACTTAGGTCCTATGCTGGTGTTATAAGGGGCTATGTAAGGAGACTGTAACTGCCTTGTATAACCATTTGTTTTAAATAAAAATTTTGATTTCTTCTTATGATGAAGTTTATGAATTTTCAAATTTCCGGATAAATATAGTATGCATATTTTTTATGAATTTTAGAGAAAGGATATTTTAAAATGTTTAGGTAAACTGTAAATAACTAAAAATGTGTAATGATTTTCAATAAATAGTCTTCTACAATTATGTCCAGCATGAAATTTAGAGTCTAATAAGATCAACTTAATTTTTGTTGAATAGTAAATTATGAACAGTGAATTTATGATTAGGATTAGTAATGTGTCTAAATGGATTAGTAATTTCACTTAAATAAAGTATTAATATAATCTAGGCACCTTGATTAAGTAATGTGATTCAATAAAATGGTTAAATAACGGCTTTATAAATTATTATTAAAGTATTAGTCTTTTTGATTGAATAGTGTTTTTTTAATTAAAAATTAAATAAAAAATATTTAGATAATTATTTTTATAAAATGGATTTCATATTTGAACTCAGAGCATCGACATTATGTTATGGTAATATTTGGGGTTTTTCTGAAAAAATGAATTTTTGATGAATAGTGAATTTATTTAAAAATTAAATTAAAAATATTTAGAAAATTATTTTTATAAAATGGATTTCATTTTTTTAATCATAGCTTTGATATTTGGTTAAGGTGAAATTTTGGGATTTTTCTGAGAAAGATGAATTTTCAGTGAATAGTAAAAATGCAGTTTTAGGGTTTTGGTATGTTTAATGACATCATAGCTATGTCATGATGATGTCATGAGATATTTTAAGGGTTGTTCGACCAAAGGTGATGAATTATTTTGTGGGGGGACCCATGTGGACAATACCATGGGCAAATACAATGGGAAACCCATGGTTTTTTCAAAACCACAAATGAGGTGTCCCTTGCCCATTAATTCATTGTCCCCTCACTTTCCCTATAAATCCAAGAAATCAACTCATCCATTCGACTCCCAACTCTTCCCCAACGAAGTTATGGCCTCATTACCTCCCAAGGAGTCCTCCCAAGGTTCCCCCAAGCCCTCATGGTCCCAACCATTGAGTTTTAAGAGTTACATTTTAAGGTAAGGGATCCGACCTCTCTATTTCTTTTCAAGTAATCTCTTTTATGTCATTTATTTTATGCTCCATGATCTTATGTTAAAGGATGTTCTTTTATATTCATCTTAAATACCTTATCATGTTCATATGCTGAGATACCCCCTCTTTCTCTCATCATTTCATTTTAAGAAATTTTAAGTGGCGTCGTTATGCTGCCGAATTTTATAGGGATTCTTTCACCCTTCTGGTTTTCAAGATCTATTTTCATGTCAAGTATTTCATGTTACTTTATATTATGTTGGGGTATGATCTCTAAATATATCATACTTATCTTTTAAATTCATATTATGAGAGACCCTATTTGATATCGTCAATTCATTTTTGTTGAAGTTTTAAGTGGCGCCATTAGGCTGCTGAATTTTTAAGGGATTCATTCACCCTTCTCGTTTTCAAGATCTATTTTCATGTCAAGTCTTTCATGTTCCTTTCTATTATGTTGGGGTATGATTTCTAAATAAATCATACTGATATTTTACTTTCATATGATTATAGACTCTATTAGATATCGTCAATTCATTTTTGTTGATGTTTTAAGTGGCGTCGTTAGGTTGTCGAACGTTTAAGTGGTTGTTTCACCCTTCTCGTTTTCAAGATCGATTTTCATGTCAAATCTTCCATGATACCTTTTATTATGTTGTGGTATGATATGTATATTTATAATAATGATATTTTATGATCATATGATGAGATACCCTATTTGATATCTTCAATTCAGTATTTTTAAGTTTTAAGTGGCGTCGTTAGACTGCCGAATTTTTAAGTGGTTCTTTCACCTTTCTCCTTTTTCAAAGTTCTAATTCCATGTCAAGTCTTTCCAATTCTTTTTTATTATGTTGGTTTATGATCTATATATCTATAATACTGATCTTTTATGTTCATATTATGGGGGACCCTATTTGATCTCATCAATTACTTTCGGGTTGAAGTTTATGTGACGTCGTTGGGCTGCCGAATTTTCATAAGAGAAATCTTATTTTTCCGTCCTTTCATATTCTTCATTTCATATGGTATACTTTCAAATTTCATTACCATGTTCTTATATCCCTTATATTCTGTCCCTCTACTGTTTTATGGGTCATTTATGAATGCTTGACCCATGTCCCCTATCTTTTCAATGTTTTCTAAAACCCTGTAACGTAGCCGTTGTGCTGCATAAATTTCGTCTCAAAATGCCTCTCTCTTTTTCTCAAAATTACTTCATGTTATTAAGTTAATAATCAAAACTCTTATTTCTACAGGGGTATTCACATATATACCAAAATTTTCTATTTTAAATTCTGGTATTTACATACATGATACCCACCTTCCTTTTTTTGGGTTTTAAAATGACACAAATATCATGTCTTTAAAGCAGTTTTTAAAAAGTTATGATTATGAAATGAAACCCATTTCATTTATGCTATATGGGTTGTTTATGAAATGATTGATGATGATATATGTGGATCACATGATAATAAAGGAAAATTTAATGGTGCGCCCTGATAGCGCTCCAACGCATTGGGTAAAGACATAATCTCTAGAGATGAACTTTTAGACTGATACCTTGGTGAATAACCTTGTAAAATTTTAATGACACCTTGGGGATGGAACTTTGTGGAACGAAATTATTTCCAATATTAAATGTTTTAGCCACATCTTCATGTTATGAAAAATTTTATTTTTATTATGATATGCCTCACGATGTCTTTCTCATTTCTTAAAGTTCTTTTTCATGACATTGTTGATATATCCCAAGTTCACATGTTAAATGTTTCCCCTTGTTTTCCTTACTGGGCATTCTGCTCACCCTTTCTATTGATGTATGTCGCCAGGTTATGAGATGAAGTAATGAACATAAGATGAACATGAGGAGAACCCTTTCAAGTGTTTAAGAATTTTTTTTATGGTTTCATGTTTTAATTTCATCGTTTCCAAGACACTAAACCTTAAAGATTCTCGGTTTTGTAAAATGTAATGAAAATTTATGTGACAAAACGGTGGGATTCTATAGTTGGTATCAAAATATGGTTTAGTTATTTTATGGAAATTAGGATATGAAAACTCTTGGAAGAACCCCATAGAAACGTTTAAATATAGGAAATCTTCCTGGTATTTTGGTGTGTATTGAGTAAGGGGTTTCCAAGCAAATACATCCCTATCTGGACACGAGCAAGTAGAGGTGGCTCTGGCACATATATACATAGGGGTAAAACCCAAAAACACCACTTTGAGCTATACTCAAATGGGAACTGGTACACGATAATGGGCATTGCTGCACTCTTGGTTACGACACTCTTGGGGGATATTCTTTGGTAAATTCATAAGCTTAGTATGAACCATTATTAATGGAACAAAGATAAAATAAAATAATGGTTCACATAAGAATATATGATCATGGATAACCTAGTTTGAAACCTAGTGGATCACAAGATAGGGTATACTTTTCTTCTACATGTTATCCTTATATTCTATAGATTCCTTTTCATTATTATTGGCTATGTATTTAAGCCCCTAATTATACAATATCTTCTTAGTTAATGGTGGGAAATGGAAGAACATGTCCCAACAACCAATGTGATAGGAAATGCGATGATTGTCGTATTAATATGACAAGGATGATTAGGGGATTAAAAGATTATTATTATTTTGGAAGATGTTCACTATTTTGGGGACCCTATATGATCGAGGTTAATATATTACTAAGGTATTTTCATTGAGGAGTAATGTTGACTTATACTATGAAGAATCGATGAATTTAAGGTGGAGTTATAGTAATTTAGTTTACTTATGGGAATGATTAACCTATCTTGGGTAAAATATGTTTAGGTTAGCTACTTTTTTATAAGATGTTAGGAGTGGTTGATGTTGTTTGGAGATGAACAATGAAGTTTATTTTGGAAGACTATGTTATCAAATCCTTCTTCTATTTGGGTTTCAATCAATGTTTGGTTTATTTTGAGGAATTTTAAGGACCGTTATTTCTGGAATGGTCTATGATGAACTTTGAGTAGTACCATGTATCTTTGAAGATTTAAAAGTAGTTTCCATTCCTATGGGAGTATTTATTTTTGAAGAGTTATTTTACCTTAACCTTTCTGTTTTTGGGATAATGTTTAATGATAGAAAAAATTTATAGTTAATCTTTTGTGGATTATGTGATTCTCTAGAAGATGATTCTTGTGTTTTTGATGAGACTATATGTTTTTTAATTCTCATCATTTGGAGAAAAGATTAGTTTTGGTAGAGACTTATTAAAGGATGAAACTCTACATGAAGGTAGGTATATTTCCTTATGTTTTTGTTCTATGTAGTAAATTAATTCCTCAAAGTTATGAAAAGAAATGTAAAAAAAATATTGTTGGTTTACGTTTACTACTAGGTAATCAAAGACTGTTTAAGCACATTATACGTTTGGGATTTTCTCGTGGTCAACTTTCTCCTAATCATGTTTTCTATCACTCTGCTTTTGAACGTGACCCTTTGTTTTCTCCTCCATGTCTATGTTTTCCTAGAGGGAATCCTAGTATGTGTAAAATTGGGTGGCCTTTTTACTTCCTTTTCTTTCTTTTAAAGTAATAGTGTTACTGCCTGTTTTTCCGATGTGGGACTTTCAATGAAATTTCAAAACCCGATTTAAAAAAAATTGTGAGGACGTAATTTCTTAAGGGGGGAAGATTGTAACAACCTAAAATTTTGAATAAATCTTGTTTCATAATTTTTTGTGTTATTTTATTTTTGATACTCAGCAAAACAATTTCATTTGATAAAATGAGTATAATTAAAATGAGATCATTGGGTTTTGACTGTTATATGACCATTGGTCAATATGACCACTGGAAACAAAACATTTTGATTATTGTCTCTAAATACATGTAATCTTGGATAATTTATATATAATGAAGATTCTATGGCATCACCCAGTAGTCTTGGACCGATTGATGCCCATCTAACAGAATTTGGGAAGGAGGTAGCACCACTGGGATTTTCTCTGGACCAAACCCAAGCCGAACTTCATCGTGTGAAGCTAGAATGGACTCACCATCGCGAGAAGTTCAAACTGATAGAAATTACTACTCGTGCGATTTTGGTCGAGCCTCCCTCAGGTTCTCTCACCTTAGAACACCTTACACTTAGGTCCTTTGTTGGTGTGATAAGGGGCTATGTTAGGAGACCATAACTTCCTTCTGTAACACTTTGTTTAAAATAAAAATTTTGATTTTTTCTTATGATGAAGTTTATGAATTTTCAAAATGTCCGGATAAATATAGTATGCATATTTTTGATGAATTTTAGAGAAAGGATATTTTAAAATGTTTTGGTAAACCATAAATAATTAAAAATTTGTAATGAGTTTCAAAAAATGGTCTTCTACAATTATGTTCATCATGAAATTTAGAGTCAAATAAGATCAACATAATTTTTGATGAATAGTAAATTATGAATAGTGATTTTATGATTAGGATTAGTAATTTTTCGAAATGGATTAGTAATCTCACTTAAAGAAAGTATTAATATAATCTAGGCACCTTGATTAAGTAATGTGATTCAATAAAATGGTTAAAGAACAGTTTCATAAATTATTATTCAAGTATTAGTTTTTTTGATTGAATAGTGTTTTTTTAATTAAAAATAAAATTAAAAATATTTAAAAAAATATATTTATAAAATGGATTTCATTCTTGAACTCAGAGCATCGACATTATGTTATGGTATTTTTTGGGGTTTTTTCTGAAAAAATGAATTTTTGGTGAATAGTGTATTTATTTAAAAATTAAATTAAAAATATTTAGAAAATTATTTTTATAAAATGGAGTTAATTTTTTGTAATCAGAGAATAGATATTTGGTTAAGGTGAAATTTTGGAATTTTTCTGAGAAAGATGAATTTTCAGTGAATAGTAAAAATGCAGTTTTAGGGTTTTGGTATGTTTAATGAAATCATAACTATGTCTTGATGATGTCATGAGATATTTTAAGGTTTTGCCAACCAAAGGTGATGAATTATTGTATGGGGGGACCCATGTGGCAAATACCATGGGAAAATACCATGGGCAAGCCCATGGTTTTACCAAAACCACCAATGAGTTGTCCCTTGGCCATTAATGCCTTGTCCCCTCACTTTCTCTATAAACAGCAAAAACTCCTCTCATCCATTCGACTCCCAACTCATTCCCAATGATTTTCTGGTCCCATTACCTCCGAAGGAGTCCTCCCATGGTGCCCCCAAGTCATTAAGGTCCCAACATTTGAGTTTTAAGAGTTACGTTTTAAGGTAAGGGATCCGACCTCTCTCTTTCTTTTCAAGTAATCTCTTTTGTGTCATTTCTTTTATGCTCCATGATCTTATGTTGAAGGATTTTCTTTTATATTCATCTTACTTCCCTTTTCATGTTAATATGGGGAGAGACCCCCACTATCTCTCATTATTTAATTATATGAAATTTTAAGTGGTGCCATTAGACTGCCGAAATTTTAAGGGATTCTTTCACCCTTCTCGTTTTCAAGATCTATTTTCATGTCAAGTTTTTCGTGTTATTTTTTATTATGTTGGGGTAGGATCTCTAAATCTATTATAATGATATTTTACGCTTATATGATGAGAGTCCCTATTTGATTCTTCAATTCATTTTTGTTGATGTTTTAAGTGGTGCCGTTAGGCTGCTTAATTTTTAAGGGATTCTTTCACCCTTGTCGTTTTCAAGATCTATTTTCATGTCCAGTCTTTCATGTTCTTTTATATTATGTTGGGTTATGTTCTATAAATCTATCATACTGATCTATTACATTAATATGATGATAGAACCTATTTTATCTCATCAATTCATTTTTGTTGAAGTTTTAAGTGGCACCATTAGGCTGCAGAACTTTTAAGTGGTTCTTTCACCCTTCTCATTTTCAAGATCTATTTTCATGTCAAGTCTTCCATGTTCCTTTTTATTAAGTTGGGTTATGATATCTATATCTATCATAATGATATTTTATGATCATATGATGAGATACCCCATTTGATCCCTTTAATTCAGTATTTTGATGTTTTAAGTGGCGTCGTTACGCTGTCGAATTTTTAAGTGGTTTTTTCACCTTTCTCCTTTTTCAAAGTTCTAATTCCATGTCAAGTCTTTAATGTTCCTTTTTATTATGTTGGGGTATGATCTATATATCTATCATACTGATATTTTATGTTCATATGATTAGGGACCCTATTTTATCTCACCAATTCATTTTTGGTTGAAGTTTATGTGACGTCGTCGGGCTACCCAATTTTCATAAGAGAAATCTTATTTTTTCCATCCTTTAATGTTCTTCATTTCATATGGTATATTTTCAAATATCATTAACATGTTCTTAAATCCCTTATATTCTGTCCCTATACTATTTTATTGGTCATTTGCAAATTTTTGACCCATATCCCGTCTCTTTTCAACATTTTCTAAAACCCTGTAACGTAGCTGTTGTGGTGCAGAATTCTTGTCTCAGAATGCCGCTCTCTTTTTCTCAAAATTACTTCATGTTATTAAGTGAATACTCAATGCTGTTATTTATAAAAGATTATTCACATATATAACCAAATGTTCTATTTTTAATTCTGGGATTTTCATACATGAGACCCACCTTCCTTTTCTGTGGGTTTTAAAATGACATAAAGATCATGTCTTTAAAGTAGTGTTTAAAACATTATGATTATGAAATGAAACCCATTATTTTATGCTATATGGGTTGTTTATGAAATTATTGATGATGATATATGTGTCTCACATGATTATAAAGGCAAATTTAAGGGTGCGCCCTAATAGAACTCCAATGCATTGGGTAAATACCTAATCTCTAGAGATGACTTTTAGATTGATACCATGGTGAATAACCTGGGTAATTTTTAATGACACCTTGGGGATGGACCTTGGTGAAACGAAATGATTGTCAATATTAAATGTTGTAGCCACATCTTCAAGTCATGAAAAATGTTATATTTATTATGATATGCCTCATGATTTCTCTCTCATTATTTAAAGTTCTTTTTCTTGACATTGTTGATATATCCCATGTTTACATGTTAAATGTTTTCCCTTATTGGGCCTTCTTCTCACCCTTTATTTTGATGTTAGTCCCCGGGTTATGAGATGCATTAATGAACCTAGGATGAATATGAGAAGAATCCTTTCAAGTGTTTGAGAAAAATGTTTTCTGTTTTCATGTTTTAAGTTCCTAGTTTCCAAGACACTAAATCTTAATGATCATCGGTTTTGTAAAATGTAATGAAAGTTGTTGTGACAAAAAAGGCGGGATGCTATAAAACATATATTATGGGATTGTTTGGATAGATTTTTCATTGAAACATGGGATTTGAAAGATCATTATACGGTCAGTCAACTCGATCATTACCATATTATGTTTCTCTTTCCATCATTGGAGGAATGCACTATAAAAATTTAATGGAATCCATTTCCATCTCAATTGGAGGTTCTATTATTTTAATATGAAGAATGATACCTCCAAAATAGTGATATGGGTATGTTTCATAGAAATCCCATTACCTTTTAAAAATTCATCTATGATGAATTTTCATAGAAACAGAGTTCGACCGACCCATTTTTCTAATAGAAAAACAAATGTGGGTTTTCACACATTTCTTTCTTTCTTTGGTGATGAAGTTGAGGTCTCAAAGATACAATTAGAGTGGGGTTGGATTGTAACAACCCAACCTTTCATGGTACGCTTCTCCTTCAATAATGCAATAGCTTTCATTTTACCCAAGTTAGAGATTCTAACACACCCTGACCAATCAATGTAGCCATTATGAATAGTAATAGCCAATTCTTGAAATTATATAAATTTTATATTTCAAATTGGACTTCATTTTTGTATTCGGAATATCAAAATTAACCTATGTTGAATTTTTTTTAATTTTCTGAGAACTTCCAATTTTCTATGAATAGAAAAAATACATAAAAAAAACATTTTTAATAAAAATAATTTATAGTGATAAATTATATTATTGAGTGATTTTAAAGTATAATTAGAATATATTTTTACCATTTTATCCAATGGTGGTCATTATAATTAATTTCACTTTTAAATTGGACATAAACAACTGTCAATCTTTTGATATATATTGTTTCATAAAAACACGGTATTTATTGTGACAGAGGGAATTAATTATTACATTAATTAATTAAACTTATATGTTTTGAATTTTGTAAAATAGACATCATTTTTGAATTAGGAATATCAAATATAGCTTAGGGTAAATTTATGGTATTTTTTTTTGAAAAACATCAATTTTTGATGAATAGTGAAACAACTAAGTGGTAGTTAAAAATCTAATTTTTTGTTTAAATGAAACATTACCACTTCTGTGAATTGAATTTCAAAAATACGACTTACATTGTTGTCATTAGTATGTAAAATTTGGTTCAATGAGACGAAAATAATATTTGGTGAATAGTACCTTTTATGTTTTATTAATCGCGATTAAAGGTAATTAGTGTAATTTAAGGTAAATATAATGTTATAATAATATGAAATTACTTTTATACTTTTCCTACCCTTATTGGATGAGTCATTTCCAACCAAGAAAATCAATGGGTCAACTTGGGGACCCCATGAAGCCACTTGGGTAAAAAAATGACATTAATAACTTTTTATTTGAAGTAAAAATAAAATTTTCACAAACATGTGTTGTTTTACTAACACAATTATTAAATGGGGTTATATAAGTTAAATTTTCGACAATAAATTTTCATTGTAAAGATAAAAAGATTTCCTACATCATGGGAATTGTTTTATAATTTTTAGACATTATATAAATAAATTTATTTATGACACCATGATGATGGAGTGATTACCTCATTAAATAACGATTTAAATAAAATTAAAAGATAATGTAAAATCAACTACATAAACTTGTCAAAACCCTATTTGATGATTATATTTAGAACCCTTATCACCTTATACTCTAAATATATAATTGTGGGACCTTTATAATCCGAAACCCATTATATAATAAAGTAACATTTCTTGAATTTCCAAGAGTGCCCCTCCTCTCCTCTTATAAAAGGCCCCCACCACTACCACATTATTCACACCATCAAAGCCATTTGGCTAGAAAAAACTCTGCCAAAATACTCTCTCAAATTCCCTCTCTTACTCTTGGAAGCCTCACTATGGGAAGAAGTCTTCCCAAGGAAGCCTTTGGCTCAAATCAAAAATAGTTACCCGATTTTAAGGTAATGTCTTCTCTTATGTTCTTATGTTTTATTTTTCTTCTCCATCACCTAAAACTCTTTTTATTCATTTCTTTTGTAACAAAACCACGAATATTCAATATACTAGGATGTTTTTATGATAATTATTTGATTTACACTTACACACACCTTCATCTAATTGTTAAAGAACATTATGTTTCTGTGAGTGGGGAATTACTACCTCACGAAATGATGATTGTTCAATCTTCTTTTAACACCTCTCATGGTGGCCATTATGATGAAAGTATTTTTATATATGATATATTTTTTGTTTATTTTTTTACTTATTTTTCATTATTTTTAATTTATGGCATTCCTTTATGATTTCCATTATGGGTAAAAGCGATAATTTCATTTTAGGAAATGCGGACTACCGCCCCCTCAAAGTGATTTGAATCGTTAATGCCACATGTGGGACATATAGAGGATGGAGTAAATGATATTATATATTATATTATACTGGAATTATAATATACCTTTATATCATTATTAATTCATTCCATTAAATATGAAATAGAAATGAAAGTAGCGTTCATGCGTACGTACGACTTACCGTCTCCATGAACAGTTCATTTCATTTCTTACCTATAAATGTTTTGTAATATTATAAATGAATATATATAATGGATATATATTAATTATATGATATCTACATCATGAAAATAATTCTGGATATAATGGATATTTTACCACATGATCAACCTGTAATTATAAGAAGTTTATTTTTTTTGACTCAAGTACCAAAGATCGACAAAACGACTGCTATTAACATAAATAATTAAATAATGTTCATAACATGGTAATAAGTGATATAAAAGGAATAATGAACAAGAAAACGGATCTTAAGAAATAATAAATTAACTCTAGTTTATTATTTAGGAGGTTAAAGAATGGTTGAGTCATGTCGGACACGAAGTATGGGACTTCTTCTCAATATCCTTTCATTGAGGCATATTTTGTTTTATACTTTCCTTTATACGGTGTATATAACCCTTTGAATTTAACTTTTATTCAAAATGAATCTTTTTATATGAAGAATTTTACTAAACGACAAAAGGGAATGTTTTTCTTGTCGTACGTATGGGGCGACAATGACTTCTCCACCGCCGTGATCATTATTTGAGTTTTGGCTTCCTATACAAGCCATAATTTTTTTAAAAAAATGAAAAATAAATACCATCTTTTACTTTTCTTTTATTTTTAAATTGAAAATGGTTTCGATAATGTTTGTATTATATCAATGTGTTGTATTGATATGTTGTAATTGAAATGTGGAAATTTTATGTTTCCATTATGGATGTTTTATGTGATACGATTATGTTATGGTTTTTGATATGTTTAAATGTGTTCATATGAAGAATGAATTGGACATAATAAGTGACGGGTGGAGACCGCTATAGCTCCTCGATGCATCGGTAGGTCTCATGAGACAAACTACTGTCTTATCATGAGGCCTTGACAAAATCTTATTTGTTGTCTTGGCATGATGCCTTGGCTACGTGGTTATGATAGTTTGGGATTATGCATTCCATAATTATGAAATTGGTTATTGTTATTACATGTGATTATTATACTAGTAGAATATCCATTTGAATAAGTAAATGGAATTATTTCATTTTATTTTTTCCATATAATGCTGAAGTTCATGTTTAAAAGGATTTTGTTTAGTTATACATTGCCTTAAATGATAATGTTTATTTATTAAAGTCTCCTCTATATTGTTATCCTTACTGAGCATCTGAGCTCACCCCTTTCTATGTTTTATTTTCCCAGGATGTGAAGAAATATTTTATGACTGACCTACAGGGATAGTCTAAAAGGTATCTGAGTGTGGACTTCGGAGACTATGTTATTGTGATTTTTCACTTCATGATATAATATAACATTTATTAATGTATCTATTGTTTCCAAGGCTACTAAACTAATCGGTATTTTGAGACTTGATCTTTTGTGATCATGCCAATGTTACATAATAATGCACCGACTCTGGGTAACTGGGGTTGGGGCATTACTGTTGGTATCAGAGGCAGTTTAGTACTAACGTTGGAAGCTAGATTTAGATAAACTCTGATTAGAGCACATAACCCTAAGATAGACTTTGAGGATTAGTATAGAAGAACTTCCTAGAATTTTAGTATTATAGAGATTTTATGAGTTTTCCAAGCAATAAATCCTTGTCTGGATATGAGCAGGTAGAGGCAGATCAGGCACAGATGTACATAGGGGTAAAACGTGAAAACACCGCTTTGAGCTAGACTTGAATGGGAAATGGTGCATGACAACGAGTCTTGCTACACTCATGGTTACGACAATCTCGGGGGATATGCTTAGAATAATTCTAATTTTATTTAAAACTCATTATGAAGGGTTTATGTGTATATAATTCCTCAAATAAAACATTTCTTATTATGATTATGGATTATGTCCATAAATATTTCAATTTATGTTAAGTGTTTTACAAGTATGGAATTATGTATTTTGATTCATAAACTAATATAGTTTATGAAATTGTTTAGAAATGGTTCCTAGTGGAAGGAATGGAAACCGTATCAATGCACACACACCATGTAGGAACTTCCCTCCTGCTCAAGATAATTATAATGGAGCAGGTGATAGAACTGGTGCTGATCACCTTATCACCATAATGGGACTACTCACTCAGGTTATGAATAATAAACATATCGTATGGAGCACCCTGATCCGCAACGTGGAGGATCAATGTTAGACCAATTCATGAGTCAACAACCACCAACATTCAATGGGAGTACAAATCACTTAGTATCTGAGCAATGGATAAATTACATAGAGAAAATATTCCATGCCTTGGCAAGTAGTGAAAGGGAAAAAGTTGTCATGGTAGTTTACAGCCTCACTGGAGATTCCGATCAACGGTGGTCTCTGATTCAAAATAAAAAGGAAGATAAAGAAGTATCAATTATTGAATGGAGAGAGTTCGAAGGGATTTTCTTAGAAAAATACATTCCTCATGACCATCAAGCAGATATAGAAAAGAAATTTCTGAGTCTGGGATAAAAGGAGGATGAGAATTTCACCAAGTATGAGGCTAACATTTCAAGGTTAGCGAGGCATGTAGCAGTTTATATACGCAACCCAAGAAGTAAGATTGATCATTTATTTGATTGGTTAAAACCATATCTCCATCGAGGTTTAGTATCATAATATTTCTCAACGTATAAAGATATAGTCTCATGTGCTATCAAGATAGAAAATGAATTCTCTAAATATTACGACAATGAATTAAAGCAATATAAGAAGAGAATGGTTGAAAAAGAGACGGATAAAGGGAGAAAGGGAATGAAGGATTTTCCATTATGGGATAATTGTGGGAAAAATCACTCCAGTACTTGCCTAAAAGGAATGGGAGTTCGTTATAAATTTGGAGAAAATGGTCACCAGGATCGTGATTGAAAGGGAAAGAAATAGGCTATCAATGTTGAAAGCTAAAATTATAGGGAAATGGGGCATTATGAAAATGAATGTCCCAAGCGTCAGGGAAACATACCTCAAATAAGGCCAAGGGATAAAGGCTAATCTTATACTGTTACTACAGTTGAAGTGGAATAATTATTGTATTTGTGTTTTTGGACTTAATAACTATATTATGGTTATAAGAATAATGTGATATATATAAGTATTGTACTTTAGTACTTTTTTTTATTAAGGTTTTAATATGATGAAGGTAATCATATTTTATTATGTGACAAATAGAGAAACATTACTTTGTTTGGGAAATCTGATGAATTGATTTTGGAATTTAGAGAACTTTTTGAGAAAGTCTGGACAGATGTGTTTTGGATAACTATAAATGTTAGAATGGATTAAATTTAAATCTGGATAGTATTTTATATGGTTAAAACATTTCTGAAGATTATATTTGGAATATTATAATACTATAGTTTTAGTAAAAGGACAACATGCAGGTCGGGGGATAACTAGTCACGTCGGACAAAGCTGCAGGAATCGAACCCACAACCATAGTGTGAAAGTTCTTTATTACCTACCACTAGCCTACAGGAAGTCCATGGTTATTATAAAATAGTTTTACTAATCTAAATGGTATGTGTTAATATTTTGAACCTTGTACGATTAGAATAAATATAATATTTTTGAGTTCTATTATCTTTTTGAGTGAAAGATGAGTATGTGGTAGAAATTAGTTGAAGGTTGAAACTCAACTTTTCAATCTTATATATATATTCCTATCACTTATTCTATGAATAAGTTAATTCTTAGACTTTAGGAAATGGATATTAAAACAAAAAAAGTGTTATCCTAATACATTAGGTTTTGTTGAACTGATGATATTTTAAATCAACATAGATTGAAGTCTTTGAGGCCCTCAATTTTACACATGTTTTTGATTGATGGCTTCAATTACCCCTAAAAATATTTACTTTTTTCCTCCAATTTTATGCCTTTAATTTCCACCAATGTTCTCCTAATAGAGATCATAATTTTGTGGTGACTTTTTCATTTCCCATTCCCTCTTATTAAGGCTAAATTTTATTAACCTTTTTTCCGATGTGGGTTTTCCACAAAGGTGTTTTATATTTTCAACCTTTTATTTTAAAAGAATATTTCCAAATTACGAGGACGCAATTTATTGAAAGAGGGGATAATGTAACACCCCAATCTTTCATGATACTCTTCTCTTTCAATAATGCAATAGCTTGAATTGTACGCAAGTTCGAGATTCTAACTCACCGCAACCAATCAAAGTAGCCATTATGAATAATAATACCCACTTTTTGAAATTATATAAATTTTTTATTTCAAATTGGACTTCATTTTTGTATTCATAATATTGAAATTATCCTAAGTTGATTTTTTTTGTAATTTTCTGAGAACTTCTAATTTTCTATGAATAGAAAAAATACATAAAGACAACTTTTTTAATCAAAATAATTTATAGTGATAAATTATAATATTTAGTGGTTTTAAAGTATAATTATAATATAATTTTACCATTTTATCCAATGGTGGCCATTATAATTAATTTCACTTTGAAATTGGACATAAACAATTGTCAATGTTTTTATATATATTGTTTCTTAAAAACATATTATTTGTTGTGACATCGAGAATTAATTATTAAATTTATTAATTCATCTTATATGTTTTTAATTTTTTAAAATAGACATAATTTTTGATTTAGTATTATCAAATATATCATAGGGTAATTTTTTGGTATTATTTGGAAAAACATCAATTTTTTATCAATAGTGAAACCACTAAGTGGTAGTTAAAAAACTAATTTTTTGTTTAAATAAAACTTTAAAACTTCTATGAATTGAATTACAAAAATCCGACTTACATGGTTGTCATTAGTAATTAAATGTGGTTCAATGAGATGAAAATAATTTTTGGTGAATAGTAACTTTTAAGTTTTATTAATCGCGATTAAAGGTGATTATTGTAATTTAAGGTAAATATAATGTTATAATAATATGAAATTACCTTTACACTTGTCCTAACCTTATGTTATGTGTCATTTCCGACCAAGAAAATATATGGGTCAACTTGGGGACGCCATAAAGCCACTTGGGTAGGAAAATGACATTAATAACTTTTTATTTAAAGAAAAAAAAATTGTCACAAACATGTGTTGTTTTACTAAAACAATTATTGCCTGGGGTTATATAAGTTTAAATTTCGACAATAAATATTCATTGGATATATTGAAATATTCCATACATTATGGTAATTTGTTAATAATTTTTAGAAATTAAATAAATAAATTTATTTATGACACCATGATGATGCATCGATTTCCTCATTAATTAAGGATTTAAATAAAATGAAAAGATAATATAAAATCTGAGTCTTACACATGTCAAAAAATATTATATGAGTATATTTAGAACCATTATCACCTTATCCTCTAAATATATAATTTTGGGACATTTAAAATCCTAAATGCATTATATAATAAAGTAACATTTCTTGACTTTCCAAGAGTGCCCCTCCTCTCCTCTTATAAAAGGACCCCAACACTACCACCTTATTCACACCTTCAAAGCCACTTTTCTTGGCCAAACTCTGCCAAACTACTCTATCAACTTCCCTATATTACTCCTAGAAGCCTCACTTTGGGAAGATGTCTTCCCAAGAAATCCTTTGTCTCAAATCAAAAAGAGTTACCCGATTTTAAGGTAATGTCTTCTCTTATGTTATTTTGTTTTATTTTGCTTCTCGAACCCATTAAAATCTTTTTATTTCTTTCTTTTGTAACAACACAAGTATCTCCAATAAACTAGTATGTCTTTTTGAGAATAATTTGATTTACACTTACACACACCTTCGTCTAATTGTTAAAGAACATAGTGTTTCTGTGAGTGGCGAATTACTGCCTCACAAAATGATGATTGTTCAATGTTATTTTAACACCTCTCATGGTGGCCATTATGATGAAACTATTTTTATATATGATATAGATTATGTTTATGTTTTCCTTATTCTTCTTTATTTTTCATTTATGGCATACCATTATGATTTCATTATCGGTAAACGCGATAATTTCATTTTAGGAAGTGCGGACTATAGCCCCCTCAAAGTGATTTGAATCATTAATGACATATGTGGGATGTATAAAGGATGGAGTAAATGATATTATATATTATATTATACTGGAATTATAATATACCTTCATATAATTTAGATTTCATTCCATTAAATATGAAATAGAAATGAAAGTAGCAATCATGCATACGTACGGCTTATCGTCTCCATGAACGGTGCATTTCATTTCTTACCTCTAAATGTTATGTAATATTATAAATGCTTTTATATACTGTATATATTTGATATATATGATATCTACATCATTAATATAATTCTGGATATAATGCATATTTTACCACATGAACAACTTGTAGTAATAAGAAGTTTATTTTTTTGACTCAAGTACCAAAGATCGACGAAACAACCATTACTAAATTAAATAATTACTTAGTGTTCATAACATAGTTATAAGTTATATAAAAGGAAAAATGAACCTGAAAATGGTTCTTAAGCAATTAGAAATTAACTCTAGTTTATTATTCAGGAGGTTAATAAACGGTCGATTCATGTCGGACATGAGGTAAGGCACTTAGTCTCAATATCCTTTCATTGAGGCATATATTATTTTATACTTTCCTTTATATGGTTTATAAAATACATTGACTGTTACTTTTATTCAAAAGGAATCTTTTTATATGAAGCGTTTTACTAAATGAAAAAATGGAATGTTTGTTTTTATCGTACTTATTCGGCGACAACGACTTCTCCGCTGCCGTGACCATTATTTGAGTTTCAGCTTCCTCTACAAGCCATAACTTTAAAAAAATGAAAAATAAATACCATGTTTTACATTTCTTTTATTTTGGTATTGAAAATGGTTTTGATAATGTTTTTATTATATCAATGTTTTGAATTGATATCTTGTGATTGAAATATAAAAATGTTATGTTTCATTTATGCATGTTTTATGTGATACGATTATGTTATGGTATATGATATGTTTAAACCTGTTCATATGAGGAATGCATTGGACATAATAAGTGATGGGTGGAGCCCATTATAGCCCCTCGATGCATCGGTAGGTCTCATGAGACAAAATAGTGTCTTGGCATGAGGTCTTGACAAAATATTATTTGTAGTATTGGCACGAGGCCTTGGCTACGTGATTATGATAGTCTGGAATTATGCATTATATCATTATGAAAGTGGTTATTGATATTGCATGTGATTATTCGACTAGTATAATATCCATTTGAATAAATAAATGGAATTACTTCACTTTATTTTGTCCATATTATGCTGAAGTTCATGTTTAAAATGATTTAGTTTAGTTATACATTGCCTTAAATGTTAATGTTTATTTATGAAAGTTTCTCCTATATTGTTATCCTTACTAAGCATCTGAGCTCACCCCTTTCTATGTTTTATTTTCCCAGGATGTGAAGAAATATTTTATGACTGATCTACAAGGATAGTGTTAAGGGGATATGAGTGTGGACTATGGAGACTATGTTACTGTGATTTTTCCCTTCATGATGTAATATAACATTTATGAATGTATCTAGTGTTTCCAAGGAAACTAAACTAAACGGTCTTTCGAGACTTGATCTTTTGTGATCATGCCAATGTTACATAATAATGCACTAACTATGGGTAACTGGGGTCGGGGCGTTACATGGATTGTGGTTGGAGAGGATTTTAGATGAAAACAACGTGTATTCTAAGAATAATGGGTGTATTTTTATCTCTCACATAGGTGTGTAGGCCATCTTACCTTAGCATATCGGCAAGGGTGTGTGGCTAATCAGGGTATCCCCGATTTTTTGATCTATAAGATGGTTTATATAGAAACATCCAACTATGGGGTAATGATTCAAATAGATAATGGTGATCAATAGTTGGGCTATATGTTTCAAAAATAGGAAATAACTAGGAGGTTATTCTGAAAATATCTATCATTTTTTATCATTTAAAGTTAGATCCGGGTGCATCCAATACAAATGAATTGACACATTTGGGGACTATTGGAATATTGGGTGGTGTTAGAGATCCCTTATATATAAGATCATACACCGAGGATATAATCATCAAGTCTTTTCCCAAAGCTCATCTTGTGGTAGTGAATCCAAACAATGAACACAATTACAAGATGGTATTGGTGTCTGTTGAGGTGATGAATTTTGATATAGTTATAGATTCTTTGCAGTTGGATACTAAAAATGATATGGGGGGTCGAAGGAACATAGAAAATATCATAGGTAATAGAACGGAGAAAGAGAAACATATCTAAGAACCGAAGAGTGATCTCTTTGGATCACCTAGTGGTGTTGATGCCCAGATAGTTTCTATAGTGATTTTATTTGATCATTTTTCTCCTATATGAATATAGTTTTATCACTATGTATGGGGAAACATGATGAACCCCAAAAGACAATTCAACTCCAAAACCATTTCTTGTCCCTGAATACAGATGGGAAGGATAATTTTGATACACACTGATGGAAAATATAAATTCCAAAATGAAAACAGAAGCCGCGAAAGTCAATATCTTATGAGGATATAAAGTTAAGTGAAAAAATATGAAAATACCCAATATATGATAGATTATGAGCTTAACCTCAAAGAGTACTTGGTAGTAGAGTCTAGGTAGAGGAAGCGCCAAAATGGTATTCATGACTATGGGAATTTTCTAGTTCATAAGGGGTAAAAACCAAGACATCACAAAGACTACTATAATATTCCAAACAAAATTGTTACAAGATCTTCACATAAGGAAATGAAAATTTTGACTAAAATATGACCAAGAGAACACTCTACTGAATAAGGTGATCTAAAATAGTCTTGTATATTGGGAAAGATAGATCTTAAATTTTAAATAATGTTACAAGAACGTGATTTCATTGTACAGACTTTGGAACAACATATATATGGAGCCTTAAATAGAATGGAAGGTAGGGTTGTAGAAATGAATGGGGATTATTTTGATATTGTTATGCGATCTAAAGAAAAAATTATTGAAATGGATTTCAATATCAATTCCTTGAATGAAACTGTCACCGGAATATACAATAGATCTATTAGAGTGGGAATTAATAAAGATAAATGCATGTGTATCAATAAAAAGAACCACATTTTGGCATGTGGTTGTAACTAACGGGGGATCAAAGTATAGGAATAAATCCAGGCCTGAGGAAAGATGGATAATAATTTTAAGGATCTTATGGAGAATTATTGGGATTTTTAGGTATCCTCACTCAATTTTGGGATTTATATGGTTGTTTGTTCTAGTATTATGAGTCTTGTGTTTGATTATTCAATGTGTTACATTTGTGGTCAACTCCTTTTCAATAGACTTAACATGGTTTCCAATTTTTTCCTAAAACTTTTTTTATATTTAATATTTAATTTTTTAGACATGTGACAAATTAGGATCAAGGTATGACATCTCCCTATACCAAAATTTCCTTTGGGTTATGAACATTCCCTCTCTAATATATTTTATATCTCTAAAATTCTATATAAGGCTTTTAATTTTTTATTTACACATCTATCATATAAAATATCATTATTATCCCTTTCTTTGATAGGTTAATACAATATTTATGATCATTTCTCAAATGATGTCATTATAGAATATAATATGATTATAGAATGTGGTAATATTATCCCAAAAGTTTTCATTCAATGGGTAATTATAATATTTATTAAAGATTATTAATTCCATTTCTGTATAACCCATAATATTTTATCATGTTATGATTGGTGTTCCCATACAGCTCTCTAGTAATTTGGATACATCTTTAGTCTTATGGGACATTGTGTATGTGATTAGGGAGTAATCCTAACACATTTTGGGAATTCTTCTACCTTGTCATATTACCTTTTTGGAATCCTTGAATCATTATTGTTCCATGTTATATATTTCATACAGATTTCTTATGATTCCATGATGTAATGGTACCATGTTCATTATGTTATACTCGTATATGATTACTCACAATTGTTCTATTTTATGATATAATGATGTATTTTTTACACCAAATTTGTGATTCTATATCATTTTTATTCATTTATTAGGTTTTTTAACTCATGCATTACATTTATGTATGGAATAGGTTATCCTATATAGTTTTAGGGTCTCATATGATGTTAGAAGATCATTATGATGAATAAAATTAGGATTTCATGTTTTAGTTTCCTTTTGATTTATAATGAACATTCTATACCGAATACACTTTCCCTCATTCTTTTTGAGATTGTACTTGTTGGATATTTATGTATAAAAAGTATATAATAATTTGTATAAAAGTATTAGGTCACAATATCAATCTCCAAAATTATCCTTATAATCAATTCATATATATAATTATAGTCCACCCTCTCTCCCTTTGACTAATATATTTAAATGTATCATTTTCTCTTTCCCTCTGCATTCTTTTTTTACCCAATCATATAGTATATGTACCCAACATAAATTATGTGTGTTTATATTGAGGGGGTATATCACATCGAATCTATCTTATCATCAATTATTTCTTATATTCTCCCACATAATATAGTTTTAAATATAGCCTATCAAACATAGATGATTTCAATGATATTTCCACAACAGAACATGAATTTAAATTCACTATTTAATTTCCATATGGATTTTTTGTTTGTTTACACCATTTAAATATTGTTATGCATGCATGATAAATTGAATTTTAGTTATAATTTTAAATAATTCCCAAATTTTTCTGGATGTTATTTAATTAATCTTATGTATTCCTTTTTAGTTACCCTAACATGAGTGTTACCCTTACACAAGAGATCAGTGGTTTTACCCTTATGTGAGGGTCCCTATACCTTTACATTGATTATAGATTAAAATTATATGGGTGGTACTATTAAAGAAGTAAATTTATAGGGGACATACCATTAATTGGTGGTATGATTCACACTATTAATTGGTCATAGAATAGAAATTCTAAATACATTCCTAGTGCATCACAATAGATGACTATGGTTCTCTAACATAAGGAGCTTCTCAGTTTGTTCAATCACTTAATCTAATTCAACTTTGTCTGCTTGTTTTTTTATAAAAACAATGATAAATTATATTGGTATTTTATTAATGCATTAAAATATTTAAATGAAATGAAAAATAATATTTCTAATCATTTTCTATGATATAATTTTAGAATAATGAATTAATAAAGAACGGGCTTGGTCTTAGGTTTAGTTTTGGGTTCCATTATTATTCTCCTTAATTTTTTCAAATATAGTATGATAATCAATTCATAAAATATAATGATGAATAAAAATTATTTTTAATTATATGTAGTGAAATATCTACTTCCCTAAGTAGTCTCAATTTCGCCTCCTACAGTAATCAAGGATGATGACACACCATTGTCAAGGGTGTTCCATCTTCCATGACCCGACACAATTGAATGTCACTTCAAAAATGTATTTTCTCGGCACTATCATGTAAAGAGTGAAATGTAAAGACCCAGAATTTCCATGTAATTTTTTAAATAAATGAGAAATTTATGAGTCCGCAAAAAATGACAGCACGTGTATCCGAGGCGTGGAGTGTCGGGAATGAATTTTTGAACTTTTTATCGGGTACGTTTAGTAAATGTGCTAGTGGGTTTTTCTAACTTTTGAACTAGTGATTTTATTTGAAATATGATGGCACCGTTGAACTCACAACACCGGAATTGGATTAAAGAGACATTCACCTCGATGGCATTTGGTCGAGGGTGGAAGTTGGTTTTGGGGTTTTTCATGAATGAATAAAATAAAAAAATATTTCTGTAGCTTTTATTTTAATTTTATTTGTTAAAACTTCCATGTGGAATTTGAGAAGCGAGGACCACTAGACCATAACCTCCCACCTTCTATGAGAGGTTATGGTGTTTGGGACCACCTGAGGCCTAATCCTCTCAACTCCCTCATTAAATGCAAGATGGCCTCTTCAAATCTGCCAATATTAATTGATCCAACCCTCCTCGACAATAATTAATCCAACAGACTACATTAATTTTTCCAACCTATGAGACTAATTTTCACAATTTGAATTATATTCCAACTATCATAATAGATCACATAATCTATTATTTTGGGGCTACCATTTCATTTTGGTGGATTTGGGAGAGGATGTGATTTGGGAAAAATGATCTCCAATGACAAATGATGACAAAGAACGCCTCTCCTTCGACGTTTTATTCTCCAATCATTGTCAATGTATCTCCAACAATGGAGGAATTGATAATTGAGGAAAACACCGATGACAAAGACGTCCCTCTTTTCCCAACGATTTTTCTTCTTCCTTGTGAACTCTTCGATGTCATCAAGCGAATGATGTAGGAATTTATTTCTATTTTTTTATCAATTTCCATGTACACCCCTTCTATTTCTTTTGCAGGTTGGGAAAAATCATTGCGAGAGGATAGGATTTGACGTTCACGTTCATGTTCTTGAAAAGCCATATGCTACCACCCTAACACGGAGGTTATGGAAAAAATCAACAGGGCCAGATCCTTCTGGAAATCATGTGATTTTATTCGTGATGGAGGAGGACGAGAAGCATCCATGGTTGGGTTACGAGAATGGCGACCGACACCACCCTCGGCCGTGACAAAGGAGACATCGCACCGATGCCATCCCATGGCCACCACCACCACCCCGCGGCCTCCACGCCGACGGCGGCCTTCATCGTTGTCCACTGCTCAGCACCGCCTCACGGCCACCACCGCCTCCCCATGGCCTCCGTGCTGACCGTCACCACTACCGCCGTCTGTGGTTTCACAACACTGCCCCATGGCCGGATTGCCGCCTTACGAACACACTGCCCCCTGCAGCTGGACCGCCTCCCCGTGGCCGGATCACCGCATCATGGATGAACCGCCGACCCATGTCTGGATCGCCGCCAGGCGGCTGCACCCCCCCCCCCCCCCCCACAGCCGGACCACCGCCCCGCGGCCAGACCTCCCTCCCCGGCCGAGCCACCCCTGCGGTCACCCACAGCCCTCCGGAGCCCTTGCGGCCTGCGTGGCTGGACCCAATAGGTCAGCCCACCTAGTGGGCAGTGATAAACCCAACAAGCCCAGCCACCTAGCGAGCCGAGGCGAGTCGCTCTAACCAGTTCGGACTGGACCCAGTCCCACTACGACCAAATTACATTATTTTCCATAACTTTGGCATCAGACGTCTGTTGGACGAACTGTCAGCGGTGTTGCGAAACTCGAAGCGAGTTTGTCCCTTTGAGTGATACCCCATTGTGTTCTGGATTAATATGCGGAACATTCAGGTTGTATTGAGCCTGATTCTATCTGGGTCCCCGGGAATAAAAGGATAATAAATCACATATTGAGCGTCTGATTGATGCGTTGTCTATTACGTTGAGACCCCTATGACGTGGAAGACCATTGAGATACTTCTTCATGGGATGTCAGGGCGGTTGGAGTATCGACCAGTAGCTTGTGGATCAGATCTTCCCTGAGACGAGTGAGCATAGTGTGGGAACCCAGTGGCAAGCTATGTCTTAATGACTGGTGATTGTTTGGATTCGGAGTGACTTGACAGGCATGTTGGGAGCACCTTGGTGATATGGCAGATCCACGGTGTGGAGTCTGTTGGTGACGCAGCATAACCACGGTACTCGATAAGAGGAGAACCTCAATATGCCATGACGTGCAGAACCTTGGTGATGCAACATGCCCATGGTGGGGATTGCCTTGGTTACACGATAGACCCATGGTACTCGACAGGAGGAGTACCTCAGTAGTCCAAGGATAGTGGGAAGTGCCTCTGTGTGATGCATTAGACGCACTATACTCAATAGAGGAGGAGTTCTCCAATAACCGAGGTGTTCAACGTTGTGACTATGAATGTTACATGATACTACCCCTAGAATAAATCCATGTGTGAACTGAGTTAGTACCTATGTGTTTTCCTTATGATTGACATGGATTACGTGATAACTTTGGAATATGTATAGGAATTTACCTATATAAGGTTATTTGTTGATTTCATACATTATGATCTATACTTGATGGATTTTGTGAGACCTATAGGGTCTTGGTGTCCCTACTTAGTATCATTATACTCACCCCTGCACGGGCTATGACCGATCCTTGTTGTGTTGGATGAAGACAATAGACAACGCTAACTTAGGTTGAGAGTACCAAGACTGGATGGTACGTGGAGGTGGACCATACGGCGTGTTGGTACACATGGGAGACGAGTGGACATGGAGTGTTGAGGAGGCAATCTGTACCTACCCTTCAGGTACGAACATCGGAGGATGACCCAACATCTGACATTCCTTTTTATCCAGTTGTATTGTATCATAGTTGTAATTGTACATTCCAATTGGGCTTGTATTCTGGCCCCTTCAACTTACTTCACTCACTCAGTTTACAATTCAGTTTACTTGTGTTACCTACTTGATGTGTTCTTGGGTACGTGTGCTTACAGTTTATAAAGGAAATGCCTTCCAAGTATTACGGAATAAGCATTCGGTGCTTGTCGCCAGCCCCTAGCCTATGGAAGGCCGGCCTGGGGTAGTCATGGAACGGGACTTGGGGGATGGGTCATGACAGATTGGTATCAGAGGAGTCAGTTCTACTATAAAATAAAAGACTCTGTTATTTATTTATAATGGAAATAGTGTTAAGTGTAGTGAGTGTGGTTATCAGTTTAGGGAAACTAGTGCTGGTGCAGCGGCTGACATATCCATACAATAGGACACTGACTTATGATTTCTAACTTAGTTCATGAAAACAATGTCTATGTGTGTGTTTTCAAGAGCTTTCTTCGTTGTCTCTTGAGTCATCTCACCAGGTATAACGTATAAACCATGGTGTACCTGTTTCTTTTCAGAATGCCTCTACATAGACAGCCGACTACGGTTCTGTGAGTTGTACACACTGATAGCCCAACGAGGGACGAGGATTTAGTGCATGGCCCTTTTCAGTAGAGGCACCTACGGAGGATCCAATGGTACCAATCCCCATTAGGCCAGCGATGCTACCAGCCCCAGCTGAAAACGGTGCACACTGGTTTAGCGCATTGCAATAGTTCCAATGCCAGAGGTCACCCTTGTTCAGGGGAGAGATGGACCCGTTTGTGGCTGAGTATTGGCACGAGGCTGTGGTGAGAGTCTTTCGACTCATATGGACACCAACCGGTCTCAGGGTGATCCTTGCTGCCGGCCTTCAACATGAAGCAACATGTAGATGGTACATATTATTGCCCTAGGATCATGATGAGGTGATGCTTAGCTGGTTAGACATTGAGAGACTCATTTAGGCAGAGTTTTTCTTAGAGACTCTTCACACAGTGCGCATACAGGAGCTTCTTCATCTATAGTAGGGCATCATGACTGTGGCTCAATACTCAGAGAGGTTCACTGACCTTTCACGCTACTCCATAGATATTGTGTGGGACCCTTTCTTTAGGGGCCAGAACTTCAAGCATGGGATCAGGTGAGACATCATGGCTTACATAATCTCATCCAGCATCTCGACAGAGGCGGGGGTATTAGAGAGATCCCTCTTGGTGGAGAGTTTTTATGATGAGGACTCACCAGCAGTGAGATCCACTGCCAGTCTTCACATAGTGGAGTCTTCTACAGCTAGAAGTAGACATACATCATATAGGTCCAAGAGGATTATTCCTATAGGTGGATGACTCCATGACTTAATATCTGTTATGAGGGGTACCCATGGTAGAGCCAATTATACTAGGAGTGGGTAGTGTTTCACATTCGTTGGGTAGGGTCACATGGCTCGTGACTGTCTGAACCATCGTACGAATGATTAGTACACAGAAGAAGGACTGCCCAGGTAGAGATAGAGTTTTGACCGAGGAGGTCCACAGGGAGAAGGCATACATGGTAGGGGAGGTAGTCATGCAGCTGGCTGTGGGAGGGTATTTTAGATGTTACTGCCACCACCACCAAGAGGTCCACCCCGATCGCAAGGAGTAGATGGAAAAGGGAGAGTTCAGCTCCAGGCAGTTGAGGCCTACAATCAAGGTGCTCCGGTGATGATACGATGTATGATCTATGTCTACTCCACCATAGTTATAGTACTTATATACACAAGTTCCAATCATTATATTATTGACACTGTCCTCGTTCGGAGCTCATATATTCCAATAGATCCATTGGCTCGATCTTTACAGCTAGAGACTTCTACGAGAACAGATTCAATGACTACACACTAGTACCAACAGTGTGATCATACTCTAGGAGGTGAGATCTTTTGCTGGATCTCTTAGTAGCAGCGTCGAGGCCTTACGACGTCATCTTGGGTATGGACTAGTTATCTATAGTCCATACTCGAATTAACTATATTAGGTGCAAGGTGTGTTGTGTCCGCACTTATGGGACGATGTTTACATTCACTGGAGAGACCGGAGACTTTGAAGCACAGGATGAACTTACCTATAGGGGAGTACAACCAATCACTCATCAATTGGCTAGCCTTACCCATGGAGATGTTGATATGGAGAGTCCGAGCTATCCTGTAGTGGCGGACCAGTACGCGGATGTTATCCCTGATTATGTTTTGGGACTACCTCCTCACAGAGAGGTTGAATTTTACATTGACATGTGCTTTGAGAAGACACCGATATCTAGACCAGCATATCGGATGGCTCCTGCGGAGCATTGTAAGCTACAGGTTCAATTAGAGGACTTACAGGGGAAGGGATTCATCAATCCTACTGTTTCTCCTTGGGAAGTCCCGATTCTGTTCACCAAGAAGGCATATGAGAGATTGAGGCTTTTTGTTGACTATCGGCTCCTGAACCAGGTGACCATGAAGAACATGTACCCACTCCAGAGGATTGACGACCTCTTTGATCAGATGAAGGGAGAATAGTGGTTTTAGAAGTTAGACCTCATATCAAGATATCACCAGCTCAGAGTACGATAGAGGATTTGAAGAAGACGTCCTTCAGGTGTTGTTACGACCATTACAAGTTCATGGTTACTCCATTCATCATGACCAATTCCCCAGTATTAATCAAGGGACTCCTGAACCGTATCTTTCAGTCATACCTTGATCACTTTGTAGTGGTCTTCATCGACGACATTATGATCTACTCGACTACTTAGGAGGAGAATTCCTATCATTTGTAGGTAATACTAGACACACTTCGAGAGCACCAGCTTTATGGTAAGCTCTCGAAGTGCCAGTTCTGGATCCGAGAAGTTCACTTTCTGGGACATGTCATATCAGAGGATGGAGTTGCAGTAGGTCCAGCGAATATTGAGGTAGTACTTTCTTGGGATCCACCTAGGAGTGTGATATAAGTACATAGTATTCTGGGTTTGGCTAGATATTACTGGATGTTTATTTCATATTTCTCCAGAATTGCAGCACCACTATCAGCCTTGATGAAGAAGGGGAAACACTTCCTTTGGTCCGATATTTTCTAGCAGAGTTTTCAGGAGCTGAGGCAGAGTCTGATTAGTTCCCCCATCTTGAGGCTACCATAGGAGGGCGTAGTGTACATAGTATACTGTGATGCATTAGGGACCAAAAATGGATGTGTTAAGATATAGGAGCGAGAAGTGATCACATATGGTTCTCGGCAGCCGATATAACACGAGAAGAACTACGCTACCCATGACATAGAGTTAGCAGCAGTGGTCTTCGACTTGATGATGTGGCGACACTATCTGATGGGAGATTATTTTGGAGTGTACTATAATAAAAAGAGTATCATGTATATTTTCTATCAGGAGGAACTGAACCTGAGACAACTACGTTCTCTTGAGTTCATTCAGGACTATGACTTAAATATTCTCTACACTCTTGGGAAGGGGAACGTTGTAGCAAATGCACTCAGCATGAGGTGTGGTATACAGCAGCTAGGTGAGGTGATATAGCAGCCTGATTTGTTATAGATATCCGTTGTGGATAGAGATATAGAATATTTTATATAGTCTCTTACAATCACTTCTCCAATTCTTCTGCGAGTCAGGGAGGGGAAACGTGGGGATGCTGACTGCACAACACAATGTGCCCAGATATCCATAGGACATGCACCTGATTAATATTCTAAATGTGGGGAGCACGTCATCCTCTTCAGAGGATATATCATGTTACCAGTGTCACATAAGGAGGATGTGTGGAGGGATTTCCACACATCCCCTTTAGTGGTACATCCTATAGTGGAGAATATGTACTGGGATCTCCGACAATTGCACGAGTGACTGAGAATGAAGAAATCAGTAGCATAGTTTGTCACTCGATTCCTCACTTTTCAGCAAGTGAAGGTGGGGCATCAGGTACCAGTAGGGTTGGTTCAGCCTTTAGAAGTCCCAGAATGGAAGTGGGATAGGATATCCATAGACTTCGTGATAGGAAATCCAGGTATATCCATGGGACATGACTCGATTTGGGAGATCGTTGACCAACCCCCCAAGTCAGCCAACATTATACCTTTCAGAATGCATGGTTCAATAAATAGCTTCAGATGCCTTTATGTGAAAGATATTTTGTGGTTACATCACGTTCCCTCGACAATTATCTTCTATCATGATGTACATTTTACTTCCTCGCTATGGAAGGGGTTGTTTGAGGTTTTTGGGATGCAGCTTCATTTGAGCACCGCCCTCTCATCCTTAGATAGATGGTCAGACTGAGGGGACCATTCAGACCCTCGAGGACATGATGCGTGCTTTTGTCCTCCACTTCAGTCACATCTTGAAGGATCACTTAACTTTGATGAAGTTTTCATAAAACTATAGCTATCAGTCCACTATTGGGATGGCTCCTTTGGAGGCGTTGTACAGGTGACATTGCAGATTTTTTTATGCTGGACTGACCCAGGGGAGTCAGCACTAGTGGGACTACAGATTGTACGGGCTACCAAAGAGAAGGTGCATATCATCCATGAGTGGATGAAGACTACACAGAGTAGAAAGAAGTTTTATGCTGACAGGAGATAGATACCTCTAGAGTTAGAGGATGGCGACCATGTCTTTCTATGGGTCTCACCCCGACGAGGCCTATGAAGATTTGGTCAAGGCGGAAAGTCATATCTGAGTTTCATTGGACATTTTCAAGTCTTCAGTAGAGTTGGAAAGGTGGCATACTGCTTAGCTCTTCCACCTCAATTGCATTGGGTGCATCACGTCTTCCACGTGTCCTAGTTAAGGAGATACATGCATGACCCTTCTCACATCATCGAACATGGTGTGATGGACATCGACAATGGGGAAACTTTTATGGATGCTCCAGTAGAGATTGATGATCGACAGAAGAAGGTCCTTCATGGATGGTCGATACCTCTAGTGTTCGTTCACTAGTAGCACATGAACCTATAGGAGATCACATGAGAGCGGGAGGTTCATATACATGCTCAGTACCCCAACTTGATTACCTAGTTTGAGGTGTGGTTTATGGGGATGTATAACCTTGAGGTGGGGAGAATCTAATAACCCAAAAATTCGATTTAATTTTTTTAAATGAATGATAATTTTATTAGTCTATGAAAATTGATGGCACGTGATTCTGGGGCCCGGAGTTCCTAGAATGAATTTATGCCCTTATGATCGGGTACGTTCAGTAAACGTGCAAGCAGGTTTCTCTATCATTTGAACTTGTCCTCAGGATTGAAATCTGAGGGCACCGTTGAACTCACAGCGCCAATAATCACTTTTAGAGAAATTCACCTCGATGGAAGTTGGTCGAGGGTGGAAATTAGTTCTTGGGTTTTTTGTGAATGAATAAAATAAAAATAATGTTGTGTTGTTTTTATTTTAATTTTATTTGTGAAAACCACCATGAGGAATTTGAGAAGTGGGGACCACAAGAACATAACCTCCCATGAGGGGTTATGGTGATGGGGACCACCCGATCTTAACCTCCCTGGAGAGGATATTGTGGTGGGGACCACCCGAGGCCTAAACCTCTCAACTCACTCATTAAATGTGGTAGAGCCTCTTCAACACCTCCAATATTAATTACACCAACCCCCCTCCACAATAAATAATCAAAAAAAACCACTTTAATTGTGCTGACCTATGAGATTAATTAACCTAATTTGAATTATATTCCAATAAACATAAAAAAAACATAATCTATTATTTTGTAGCTACAATTTCATTTTTCTTGATTTGGGAGAGGAGTATATTTGGGGGAAAAGATCTCCAACGAAGAACGACGATGAAGAACGCCTCTCCTTCAATGCTTTCTTCTCCAATCTCCGTCGAAGGATAACCAAAGACGCATGAACCGACAATCAAGGAAAACACCAATGATACTGACGTCCATCTTTTTCCAACGATTCATCTTCATCCTTTTGACCTTGTTGATGTCATCAATAGAACAAGGTAGGGGTTTATTTATAATTTTTTATCACTTCCCATGTACACCCCATATATTTCTTTTGCGGGTTGGGAAGAATCATTGTGGGAGGATTGGATTTTACGTTCATGTTAATATTGTTGATGAGCCATATGCTACCACCCAAACGCGGAAGGTACATGAAAAATAAACATGGATTTACCCTTCCACACATCTTATTATGTTCTATATGATGGTGGATGATGGAAACCGTACATGGTTGGGGCATGAGAACGGCGGCTGACACCACCACTGGCCGCGATGAAGGCGGCGGTGCAACGACACCTCCCCGCAGTCACCACCTCCGCCCCGCAGCCTTCGTGCCGACTGCAGCCACCGCCACCATCCACGGTGTGGCCCCACCCTGCGGCCACCGCCGCCGTCTGTGGCTCTATCCCTCCCAATGGATACCGCCGCCGCCCCACAACCTTTGCACTGACCGTTGCCCCCTTTGCCATCCACAGCTCTGCACCGCTGCCCCACGGCTGGACCGCCACCCCACAGCTGAACCGTAATCCCCGACTGAGTAGCCCCATTGCCTTGTGGCCAGCCACAGCCCTCCGTGGCCCCTCATGGCCTGCCAGGCTAGACCTAGCAGGCCGGGCCGCCCAGTGGGCCGGGTTGAACCCAATGGGTCGGGACGCCCAGGAGGTCGGACCGGACCTGGGCCCACTATGACCCAATTACATTATTTTGACCATATCTCTGGCACTAGAGATCCATTTGATGAAACGAAAGTGGATTTTGGAACCTTGTAGCTAGTCAGAACCTTTGAGTGATACCCCACCATGTTCTAGATTAATATGGGGAATAGTCAGGTTAGATCGAGTACAAATCCAACTGGGCCCCAGGGGTAAAAGGATAATAAGTCACAGACCGAGTGTCCGATTGACGCACCGTATGTTACGTTGAGACTCTTATGATGTGGTGGAAATTTGAGATATTTATTTAGGGTACTTCGAGGCAGTTGGTGTATCGACCAGTCACTTGTGGAGAGGATCCTCCCTGAGACGAGCGCGCATACTGTGGGAACCTAGTGGCTTTCAGAGACTTGAAGACTATTGATCATTTCAAATTGGAGTGACATGACATGGCCAGTGGGGAGCACCTTGGTGACGTGGCATACCCATGGTGGGGAGCACCTTGGTGATGCAATAGACCCACAGTACTCGACCGGAGTAGTACCTCAGCAGGCCATGAGAGGGAGCGCTTTTGTGATGTGGCAGACCCACGGTGTGGAGCGCATTGGTGACCCAGCTGACCCATGGTACTCGACAGGAGGATTGCCTCAATCGTAAAAGGTTAGTGGGAAGCGCCTATGTGTGACTTGGTAGGCCCACTGTACTCAAAAGAGGAGAATTTCTCTAGCAGCCGAGGTGTTCAATGTTGTGACTATGAATGTTACTTGATACTGCCCTAGTCTAAATTCTAGAGTGAGGTGAGTCAATGCCTATGTGTTTTCCTCATGATTGAGAAGGATTACTTGAAAAAATGGTATATGTATGTGTATATACCTATGTAAGGTTATCTGTTGATTTCATACCTTTTGATTTATCCTTGATGGATTTTTTGAGACCTAGAGGGTCTTGGGGTCTCTACTGAGTATTTTTATACCCAACCCTACACAAGCTATTCCCACACCATGTTGTGTTGGATGCAGATGACAGACATCGCTGACTAAGGCTGAGAGTACCAGGACTGGATGCTACTTGTAGGTGGACCATATAGCATGTCAGTACACAGAGGAGATAGGTGGAAATGGAGTGCTGAGGAGGCGATCTGTACCCACCCTTCATGTAGGAACCTAGAAAGATGACCCAACAACTGACTTTCCCTTTTCTTTAGTTTTATTGTGTCACATTTGTTCTTGTACTTTCCAGTTGTGCTTGTATTTGGGCCCCTTTTACTTATTGCACTCACAATATTTACAGATCAGTTTACATGTTTTGCTATCTAGCTTTGTGGTTGGTTACATGTGCTTATTGGTTATAATGGCAATTCCTTCCCAGTTTCAGGAAATACACCTTCGGTGTTAGTCTCCATCCCCTAGCCTATGGAAGGTGGGCTTGGGGTAGTCATGACACGGGCCATGACAGACGGGTTGTGAGATAACCATGTTGAAAGTGTACAAATTAAATTTTAAAAATATAATTGAATTTGAGTGCATGGTCCTGGGGAAATTCATCATTCCCATGAATTTCTCTAAGATATATGAAAAACGTAAATTAATATTTGATTAAAAATTCAATAACACAATGACCTCCCCTAGGTCATGCCTCTGGTCAACATCCCACTATTAAGAGTGATATATAACTTTATCGAACGGGAATAAGATAATAACTAAAATAAAAAATAAATGGGTTAGAAAGAGAGATATAACACACACATGCAATCACAAAAATAAAAATAGAAGTAGAATGATGATAACGATAGAGACCGATATGAATAAAATAAAATAAAATAAAATAAAAACATGAATGTGATATAATGTGAAGAAATTATAATAAAAATAAGAAGAAGAGAAGAAGTAGTATAGAAATGGTGGAACAGAATTGTAGAAAACAATAATTAATTCCTATTTAATTAAATAAATCTTAAATTAAATAAATTAAAAATAAAAAAATAAAAGGAAAAAAGGAAGCATTATCAATATCCTTTATCATTGGGTTCCCTCCATGGGCTTCTCTAAAACATAAAATTTGATGTTATTCATATTTTATAGTTTCATAGAGAATCATAAACCTCCTCTAATGGTCAAGCGGTATATCACATATCAGAAGTGATATTTGTGTATCTCCCATCTTAAAATCCACTAAGACCTGTAACGATGATTTTGGAAACACTGAAGGATTAAAATGATTACATATATGTATCCAAGATGAGATCCATTCATGGAAGCCTTTAGGGTCTCCATCATGATTGTGTTGGCAGATGTCATGATTTGAGGTAATGAATTTGGAGATGTGAGAGTAGTGAATGTGAATGTTGGTAGTGGAAAGGACAAAAAATGGGAGCTCCTCAAACACTCCAGCATTTGATGTGGCCAGAGGGATATCAATTACGAATTCATTGGTATCCACCAATGTTTATGAGGGGATCAATGGTGGGTTGGATTAGAGGTAATATAGATAGATTGACTTGAGCTTTAGGTGGTGGAAAAAGGGAGATCTCCAGTGATCATTAGCATCAGTCTGCCTCATGTGGGTGGTGGAGCGATAGTGGAGAGCAGCAAAGAAGGTAGAGGGAAATTCTTAATAGCACGACTTGTGTATGCGATTTGGAACAATGATGATTTTGATAAAATTAGAATAAATATCTCTCAAAAACTAGTGATAGGATCACTAAATGTTTATTGTATAATATGTGGGAGAAATGTTGCAATGAAGTCATGTGGGGGCTAGGGAAATGTCAAGACCTGTTCTCGGGGTCCGTGACGTGACGACCCCAAGCCCACCTTCCATAGGCCAGGGGGTGGCGACTAGCACCAAAGGCGTAAATCCTGAAAAAGGGAAGTCATTGCCTTTATATTGTAAAAAAACACAACAAATTACACATCTGAAGTAAGCAAAAGTAAAACTGTATACAAAAGTAAGTGCACTAAAGAATGGGGCCATAAATACGATCCCAACAGTGAGTATAATACAAAGGAAAGACTAGTACGACAACAGTAAAGTAAAATAGTAAACAATGAGTTGTCCTCTGGGAATCCCACCTGAAGGGTGGGTACAGATGGTCTCCATAGCACCTCGAGTCCATCCGTCCGCTCCGTTTACGTCCCGCCGAGTGGTCCACATCCGGGTACCATCTAGCTCCACAAGTCTCTACCACGATCAGTGTTGTCCATCATCTTCATCCAACACAACGTAGTGCGGGCATATCCCATGTAGGGTTGAGTATAAAAATACTCAGTAGGGACCCCGAGACCCCCGAAGGTCTCTCAGAGTAAACGAAAGATAAACTACAACGAAAAGATACAATCATGAAGTATCAACCAACTATACTAAGGTATATGCCTATACAAATTCCTAAGTCATAAATTCCAGTTCAGATCCAACTCTTGAGCCCAAACACCACCCAATCCACACAGGAATGAAGTCAATCACACTGATGGTAATTATTGTAAGTCAAGACTCAGCTCACAAAGGTATACAACTCACGAAGAGGGGTGGAGGTGATTATATGTAGCCTCTGAATCATCTCATCTGGTGAACCCCCATTGGATTCTAGTTCAGAAGTCATCGCTGCCGAACCATCGGAGGATCCAAGTACAATAATCATCGCTACCGAACCCACGGAGGATCCAAATACAGTAGTCATCACTGCCAAACCCACAGAGGATCCAAGTACAGTAGTCCTTGCTTCCGAACCCACGGAGGATCCATGTATAGTAGTCATCATCGTCAAACCCACATAGGATCCCAGTACGATAGGTGTCGCATTCGCAGCCAGCACTAGGGTTCCTGCACACATCAGGCTCGATTCCAGGATGGTCCTCACCTCAAGCAATGGGGTCATCACTTCAACTATCACAAAGTCTAGATTTGATGTACCCCGAAGTTATATCTCATCAAAAGGAACCCAACGCGATAGACGGTGTGTCAATCGGACGCCCAGACTGAGAGATATTGGCTTTTTCATTCCAGGGGCCTAGTTGGAAATACGCTCATTCTAGACCCGACTATTTTCCAAAGTCATCCAAAACACATTTAGATAATCGCAAACGGACTACCTCATCACGATAGTCCTAATGTCGCAGACGACTCGTCGATCGGACACACAGTATTTACGTTATTCACATTTAATTGAAAATGGGCCCGGCCCGTTAAGCCCAGTGGACTTGCAAGTCAAGTCAACCCAGTTTTGGTGGGTCCGACCGGCAGGGGGTCGGACTGGCCCGATGAGTCGCGCGGCCAGGCCCAACTGGCGTGGCCCGACCTGAGGGGGTGCAGCCCGTCATAGCGGGGCGCGACCCAGCCCGGTGAGACTCGGGTGGCCGAGCGGTTAGGGGGGGGGGGGGGGTAGCCTTCCGGCTTTCCCAAACTGGCAGCGCCGCCCTCCCAACGTGCCGGTCGAAGTCAGCCAGCCATCCTAACGCGAGCGGCCCACACGGGTGGGCCATGGTCCCTTTAGCGCGGCGCCCTCCTGGCACCGCGGCTCCATCATCCTGGCCGGTTGACGAGCCGGCTAGTTCTCCACCGAGCATCCTCTAGTTCTCCGCAGTGCGACACCCCTTGTGGCACCACAACCTCTTCAGTCCGGTCGGATTTAGCTGACCGGTTCTTAATCAGCCGAGGGCCCCCAGTTGTGGGCCACAGTTATTCCACACACTAACGGTGCATGGCCGCTGCCTTCGCTCGCCACCACCTCCATTCACCACCGCCTCACTTTAAGAATTAGATAAATAAGAAATGACGGAGGGTCGTCGGGCCGTGTTTGTTCGGCCCGCGCCCCCCCGTGATAGGAGGTAACAATCGGCCATGGAAAAACTATTATTCTCAATGAAGAACAGGGTACCAAATATTCACTTCAAATTATAAAAAGCCCTACCTAGAAATAAAGTTCATTGTAGTTGGGCGTTGCAGAAGACGACGTCGTTGGGAGACGGCATCAACTCGTTGATGTCAGGGAAGAAGTAGCTGAGGATAGCGCGTCGTCGGCATTCCATGCGGCTGGCTCCTTCTCCTTTGGCTTGGCCAAAGATCTAATAAGACGATCATCGTTCTTCAGTGGTTCTTCGATGGAAGGACGGTGTTCTTCGTTGAAGAACGAAGCTCTTCTAATTCTCCAGAGGTACCCCACCAAAAACATTTTCTATGCAAATATTAAATTAATCTTCTCAAACATTAATGAAATTCTTACCAATTCAATGTAATTCAAAAAGAAGAGATGTCCCAATTAATTAATTAAGTCATTAATATAATTGGGTTGGAAAACATAATGAGAGGGAGGTGGAGAGACTCCACCTTAATAAATGAGGGGGAGTTGTTAAATTAATAAGGGAGTTGTTAAAGGGGGTTTAAGGGAGTTGAAAGGTTAAGGGATCGTGTGGGCCCCACCACACAAATATCCTCTCATGGGAGGTTATGTAGGTGTGGGACCCACCTCTAACTCACCTTGGGAGGATTTAACCACCAAACATTTAAAAAATTGTGTAATATAAATTTTTTTATTTTATTCTAAATCACAAACAATCAAATCTCAACCCCCATAAAACGCAACTGCGGTAATCGTCCCCATAAGAAAATACTAGCACTGTGAGTTCATCGATGCCCTCAAATTTCGATTCTGAGCACCGGTTCAATAGATAGAAAAATCTGCACGTACGTTTAATGAACGTACCCGAATAAAATGTTAGAAATTGATTTCGGGCACACTGGGCCTTAGTATCATGTGCCCTCAGAAACCAAAGACTTTTAAAATTTCAAAGTATTTAAGAAAATATTTTCCATGAAATTTCACGGTTTTTATATTACTGCCACCTTAGGGATTTACGTCCCCGTAAAGATACAACACACTCAAGGAAAACAAATGGGGGTACTGTTCATGCATCTGAGCCTCCTGCTCCCATGTGCTCTCCTATAGGTTCCCGTGATGCCAGCGAATGTGCACCAGAGGAATCGACCACCCAGGTATGAACTGATCCAGTCGATCATCAATTTCCACTGGGACCTCCGAGAATGTCGCCCCATCATTGATGTCCAGCTCCCTGTGGTCGATGATGTGGGATGGTTCGTGCACGTATCTCCTCAGTTGAGATACGTGGAAGACGTCATGAACCTGTTGCAACTAAGGTGGAAGGGCCAGGCGGTAATCCACCTTGCCTACTCTACTGGGGACCTGGAACGGTTCGATGAATCTTGGTGATAACTTACCGCCCCAGTCAAATATCTGTAGACCTCGTCAAGGTGAGACCCTTATGAAAACGTGGTCACCATCCTCTAACTCCAGTGGTCGCTGTATCCTATCAGTATAGGTCTTTTGTCTACTCTGTGCAGACTTCATCTGCTCCTGGATGATCTGTACCTTCTCCATCATAGCCTGAACCATCTCTATTCCTACAAGTGCTGACTCCCCTGGGTCAGTTCTCCAGAGAGGTGATCTGCACGGTCAGCTGTATAGTGCCTCATAAGGTTCCATCCCAATGGAGGAGTGGTACATGTTGTTGTACGCAAACTACACCAAGGGTAGGTGATCCTCCCAGCTGCGACCAATGTCAAGGACACATGCACAGAGCATGTCCTCCAGAGTCTAAATGGTCATCTCTGTCTGGCCGTCCGTCTGAGGATGGAAGGTGGTCCTCAGATGTAGCTGCGTCCCAAAAGCCTCCTGTAACCCCTTCCATATTCGGGATGTGAATCGAGATTCCTGATTAGAAACGATAGTTGATGACACACCGTGATGCCGTATGATCTCCTGAATGTAGAGGCGTCCCATGCTCTCCACTTAGCCCTGCTCTCTGATCGGTAGGAAATGGGCCGACTTGGTGATTTGTTCTACGATCACCCATATAGAGTCATGTGCTATGGATGTACATGGAAGCCCTGTCACGAAATCCATTGATACCACATCCCACTTCCACTTCAGGACCTCTAAGGGATGGACCAAGCCCACTGGCACTGGGTGCTCAGCCTTCACTTGTTGATAAGTGAGGCATCGTGAAACGAACTCTGCTACAACCTTATTCATATCTGACCACTAGTTCTATCATTTGAGGTCCTAGTACAGCTTCCCCACTCCTGGATGTGCCGCTAGAGGGGAAGTGTGAAACTCCCTCAGCACTTCCACCTATAGTGCAACTGGTACCACAGTACATCCCCTAAAGAGGATGACGTGCTCCCCTCCTTCAGAAAATCCATCATGTGCCTTCTTGTGGATATTTGAGCACGTCACATCTCACAGTCAACGTCCCCACGTTGTGAATCTCTGACTCACTGAAGGAGTAAAGGAGTGACTGTGAGTGACTATAGAAAGGCTGCTCCATCTATATCCACAAAAGATATCTGCAACATTCCTAGCTACTCTGTCGCCTCTCCTAGTATCTGAATGTACGATCTCTTGCTGAGAGTATGAGCTACAATGTTCCCATTCCGAGGAGTATAGACTATCTCAAAGTCATAGTCCTGGAGGATCTCGATCCATCACTAATGTCTCAGGTTCATGTTCTTCTGTGAGAATATGAACTTGAGACTCTGATGGTTAGAGTAGACTGTAATGCGCTCTCCCTTCAGATAGTTCCACCACATCTTCAAGGTGAAGACCAATAATACTAACTCTAGGTCATTGGTAGCATAGTTCTACTCGTGCTATCTCAACTGTCGTGATATATAAGTGATCACCACTCGCTCCTGTATGAGGACACACCTGAGTATGGCCACTGATGCATCGCAGTACACATCATACCCAACGCCCTCCTCCGGTAGCCTCAGGATGGGAGCACTAGTCAACCTCTACCTCAACTCTTGAAATATATGCTGAAATATATCTGACCACATGAATGGTTTCCCCTTCTTCATCAAGGCTGAAAGTGGTGCTGCAACTCTAGAGATGTTTGGCACAAATCTCTGATAGTAACCAGCTGGAACCAGGAAACTCTGTTCCACTGTCATGCTCCTAGGTGGCTACCAAGAATGTACTTCCTCAATCATTGATGGATCCACTACTACTCCCACCTCCGAGATGATGTGTCCCAGAAATTGAACCTCTCCAATCCAGAACTGGCACTTCGAGAGCTTACCATAATGCTGGTGATCTCGGAGTGTGTCCAGTACAACCCACAAGTGGCAGGCATGCTCCTCCTCAGTAGTCGAGTAAATCAGAATGTCGTAGATGAAAACTAAGATAAATTGATTGAGGTAAGGCTGGAAGATCATGTTCATGAGACTCATCAACACTTCTGGAGGGTTGGTTATGACGAAGGGCATAACCATGAACTTGTAGTGGCCATACGGACACCTGAAGGAAGTCTTCTACACATCCTCATCTAAAACTCTGAGCTGGTGATAACCTGACCTGAGGTATATCTTTGAGAACCATCGTGCTCCCTTGATCTAATCAAAGAGGTCATCAATCCCCGGAAGTGTTTAATTGCTCTTTACGGTAACCTGATTCAGGCGATGGTAGTCGACACACCATCGCAAGCTCCCATCCGCCTTCTGGGAGAACAAAATCGGAGAAGATCGGGGTGATACACTGGGTTGGATGAATCCCTTTCCGTGCAAGTCCCCCAACTGTACACACAACTCACAATGCTGGGTGGGAGCCATCTGATATGATGGAATAAATATTGGTGTCATCTTGAGGTACATGTCAATGTAGAAGTCTACCTCTCTGCGAGGAGTTAGTCCTGGAATGTCGTCAGGAAAATCGTCCGCATACTGATCCACCACAACAAGAAAACTCATACTCTAAACATCAACTGCTCCAAGGATGATACTAGACAACTGATGTGTTATTGGCTTCTCTCTCCTCTGCATAAGTCCATTCTATGCTGCAAAGGCTCCCTTCTCACCAGTGATGTTGAACCTACTCCCATCCATGCGGACAAACATTAATTTATGCCTAATACAATTATTCTGAGCATGGACTCTAGATAACCAGTCCATACCCAAGATGACGTCGTAAGGCCTCGATGCCGCTACTAGAAGATCCCAGCCGAATTTATCGCCTCCTTAAGTAATCTCACAATGCCGGAACTAGTGAGTAATCATTGTGTCATCTCCTATAAGAGTCTCTAGTCATAAGGATCAAGCCAACGGTTCCGTCAGAATCTACAAGCTCCGAACAAGGGAAGTGGCAATAACAGAATGACCTGATCATGTGTCTATAAGTACAGTAGAAAGGGTGGAGTAGACACAGATAGTACATCAAAGCATCTCAGGTTCTCCGTGGTCATAGGCCTCGACTGCCAGTAGTTGAGCCCGCCTCTGTCTGCTAGCTCTCTGTGATCGGGGTGGACCTACTGGTGGTGGTGGTGGTAGAGCCTCGAAACGTCATCCACCACCCGCCGCTCGGCCAGTACCTCTACCTCATCTGCCTTCTCCTGACGGACCACCATGGTCGAACCTCTGCCTCTTCCTGGGAGGTCCCTCGACTGTCTACTGCTTGTCTGCATGGTGGGTCGGGCGGTCTCGAGCCATGTGACCCTACCCACCGCATTCATAGCACCGCCTGCCCCTCGAATGGTTGGCTCTATTTTGTGTGCCATGCACATCCGAACCAGTATCATGAGGTCACCCTCTGGATGGCCTGGTCCTCTTGGACCTCTATGCCAAAAATCTACTATGGGATTTATAAGACTCTGCTACGTGTTGTAGTGTGGTGGGTCTCACCGCTGGAGACTGCTCAACGAGAAAGCTCTCCACTAGAAGTGCTCGCTCCAGCACCCCTACCTGCGTCGGGCTGCTGAGGGGAATCGTCGAATCCCTTATCTCGTGCCTCGGTCCCTGCTCAAAAGTCCAGGCCTTAACGAACGGGTCTCGTACCATGTCTGTGGAGTAGCGTGAGAGGTTGGTGAACCTCACTAAGTAATGAGCTACTGTAATTCCACTCTTCCGCAGATGATGTAACTCTTGGATCCGCACCGCACGAAGGTTGGCTGGAACAAAATCCGAGTGGAAGAGACTCTCGAAGTTCGTCCAGAGTAAAGATGCCTCATCATGCACCAGGATCATCAAGATCCACCATCTACCTGCTGTTGCGTGCAGTAGACTTGCGGTAAATATCACCATAATATTGGTTGGTGTCCCTACAAGTTTAGAAACTATGACAACAGCCTCCAGCCAGTCCTCAGCTGCGTGCGGGTTCGTCTCTCCGTGGAACCTAGGTGGCCTCTATCACTGAAACTCATGCAACGCACTCAGGTAACATGCACTCTCTGCTATAGGAGCTAGTGGTATCGGTGGCCCAGCGGGTAGTGGTACCACTGGTGCCTCCACTGTGATGGGGCCCTATACTGTGGCATCGTCTCTCAGTGGGATACCATCTCGCACGTAACTCGGAACCCTAGCTGGCTGCCTTTGTGGGGCCATTCTGAAAAGAAACAGGTGTGCCATGGTCAAAATAGTATACCTAGTGATCTGAAACAAATTAATCACAAATAAAACTTTTCAAAGGAAACACACGTGCAATCAGTGTTTTCAGGCACTGAGTCGGAAATCACTGATCAGTGTCTTGGTGTATGGATACATCGGCTGCCGCACTAACACTGGAATCCCTGGACTAATAACCACACTCAATACTCTTAACACTATTTCTTCATAGAGATGTAATAAATTCAGTTCCGAGTTCTGCAGTAGAACCGACTCCTCTAATACCAATTTGTCACGACCCGTCCTCGGGGCCCGTGTCATGACTACCACAAGCCCGCCTTCCACAGACCAGGGGTTGGTGAATAGCAGAAAAGGCATAAATCCTGATTAAAAGGTAAGTCATTTACTTTATATATTAAACAAACACAACAGAGTATGCAAATGAAGTAAGCACAAGTACAACTGTATAAAAATGTATGTGATGAAAAGAAAGGGGTCAGAAATACAATCCCTACAGTGAGTATAATACAACTGAAAGACTAGTACAACAATAGTAAAGTAAAATAGCGACCATTGAGTCTTCCTCCGGGAATCCCAAATTACGGGTGGGTACTGATGGTCTCCACAAAATCTTGGGTCCGTACATCCGCTCCGTGTACATCCCACCGATTGGTCCACCACCGGGTACAGTCTTGCTCTAGAAGTCTCTACCATGATCAGTGTTGTCCGTTGTCTGTATCCAACACAATGTAGTGCGGGCATAGCCCGTGCTGGGGTGAGTATAACAATACTCAGTAGGGACCTCGAGACCCCAAAAGGACTCCCAGAATCCACAAAGGATAAACAAAAAGAAAAGATACAATCAAGAAGTATCAACCAACTCTACTTAGGTATATGCCCATACATATACCTAAGTCATCAATTCCAGTTCGACTCCAACTCTCAACCCTAAGAAAAACCCAGCCCACACCAGAAAAAATTCAATCACATCGATGGTAATGATTGGATGTCAAGACTCATCTCACACAGGTATACAACTCAAGAAGATGGGAGGATGTGATTAGATGTATCCTCTGAATCATCTCCTCTGCTGAACCCACATAGGATCCTAGTACAGAATTCGTCACTGCCGAACCCACGGGGGATCCAAGTACAGTAATCATCGCTTCCGAACCCACAGAGGATCCAAGTATAGTATTCATCGCTACCGAACCCATGGAGGATCCATGTACAGTAGTCATCACTACCGAACCCACAGAGGATCCATGTACAGTATTCATCGTCGTCGAACCCCCGGAGGATCCCAGTACGGTAGTCGTCGCAGTCGCATCCAGCTCTAGGGTACCCATACAAAGCACACTCGATTCCAGGAGGGTCCGCTACTCGAGGAAAGGCTTAGCCACTTCAACTATCACTTTGTCTAGATTTTATGTACCCTTAAATTCCTCCTCGTCCAAATAGACCCCAACGCAAGATACGGCGTGTCAATCAGATGCCCGGTTTGAGAGATATTGGCCTTTTCGTTCCAGGGGCCCGGTTGGAAATACGCTCGTGTCAAACTCTGTCATTTTACAAAGTCATCCAGAACTCACATAGAGAACTGAAAAGGACCGATTAATCATGACGGCCCCAATACCATAGAAGGCATGTCAATCGTATGCGCGGTATTTATGTTATTCATGTTTAAGTGAAAATGGGTCCGGCCCGTTAAGCCCAGTGGGCTGGCTGGTCGGGTCAACCTGGTTTTGGCTGGTCCGACCCGGCAGGGGGTCGAACGAGCTCAATGAGTCATGTGGCCTGGCCCGTGGGGGCGCGATGCAGCCCTACGGGGCACGAACCAGCCTAGTGAAGCGCGGCGCGGCCCGGCATGGTGAGGCCTGGCCTGCCAGGGCGAAGTCTGGCTGGCTGAGTGGCTCGGCCCGGGTGGTCGGGCGGTCCGATGGGGGCGGGGAGGCCTGCTTTCCCGAACCGGCGTTGCCGCCCTCCTAACTAACCAGATGAAGCCGGACAGCCTTCCTAGCGTGAGCGGCCCCCATGGGCAGGCCGCGGTCCCTTCAGTGCGGCGCCCTTCTAGCACCACGACTCCTTCATCCCGGCCGGCTGATGAGGCGACCGATTCGATGCCGAGCAGCCTGCGGTTCTCCGCAGTACAGCACCCCATGTGGCACCATAGTCTCTTCTGTCTGTCCAGATTTAGTCGGACGGTTCTTCATCGGCCGAGCGGCCCGCTGTTGCATTCCGTGGTTCTTCCGCACGCGGCTGGCGCGCAGCCACCGCCTTCGTTCGCCATCACCTCCCTTTGTGAATTAAATAAACAAGAAACGACGGAGGGTCATCGGGCCATGTTTGTTCGGCCCGCACCCTCTGCATTATGTGGTAACAATCGGCCATGGAAAAACAATCATACTTAATAAAGTACAGGGTACAAAATATTCACTTCAAATTGTTCAAACCCCTACCTCGAAATAAAGTTCGCGGTAGTCGGGCATAGCGGAAAACGACGTCATGGGGAGATGGTGTCACCTCGTTGACATTGGGGAAGAAGGATCTGAGGAGGGCGCATCGTCGACGTTCCTTGAAGGTGACTCATTCTCCTTCGGCTTGGACGAAGATAGAAGAAGATAATTGTCTTTCTTTGGTGGTTCTTCAATGGAAGGAAGGTGTTCTTTATTGAATAACAAATCTCTTCTAATTATCCTGAGGTTCCCCCACCAAAAATATTTTCTATGAAATTTTCAAATTACACTTCTCCAACATTAAAGAAATTCCAAACAATTAAAAACAATTCCAAATGAAGAGACGTTCCAATTAATTAATTAAGTCATTAATCTAATTGGGTTGGAAAACATAATGAGAGGGAGGTGGAGACACCCCACATTAATAATTGTGGGGGAGTTGTCAAAATAATAATGGGGTGTTAAAGGGGGTTTAAGGGAGTTGAAAGGTTAGGGGATCATGTGGGCCCCACCATACAAAAATATCCTCTAATGGGAGGTTATGTGGGTGTGGTCCAAACCTCTAACTCCCCTTGGGAGGAATTAACCACAAAATATAAATAAAATTATGTAAAAAAAATTTTGTTTATTTTATTCTAAATCCCCAAAAATTAACTCTCTACACGCATAAAATTCAACTACAGTAAAGGTCCCCTTTAGAGAATATCGGTGCTGTGAGTTCATCGGTGCCCTTTGATTTCGATTCCGAGCACCATTTCGAAAGATAGAAAAAACCGCACGTACGTTTACTGAACGTAACCGAACAAAACTTCAGAATTTGATTCCATGCACAGCGGGTGTCAGAATCAAGTGCTGTCAGAAACCGAAGAATCATAAAATTCCAAAGTATATACTAAAATATTTCCATGAAATTTTCATGTCTTTACAGGAACCCCCTACCTCTACCTTTTACATATACCGTACTAAAGACGCTCTCCTATAACCTACCTATGGGTATCACATCCATGGTCCTTCTCTATATAAATGAAACCATACTAAGCTCAAGGAATCACTATTGTGGGTCTCTACGTGGTCATTATGCCCCATGTATATAGTTAATGGGATGGACATCCCATCTTCCTTTATAGATTGGTGTGCCCCCCTATGGGCCTACATTTTAGGTGTGAGGACTCCTTGGTGGAAGGCTAGTCTAGTCACCCAAAATCTTTGAACACCCATTAATAAATAGAACTCATTGAAAAAATTCGACACATAAAATTTTTATGGATCAAAATTATAAAACAAATGAAAAATCTGAACACCTAACATTTTTACTCAATTTGTATAATTTTATTCCCACTTCTATTGCATCTAATTATATTAACAAAAAATTAAAATTAAAGGGAATTTAGATTACATATTCATTTAATACCATTGAAAATTGATTAAAAATATACATGAAATATGATTTTCTCAAATACCCCTACAGATAAGCAATAATTGATGTCAAGCATAAAATCTCAATAAAGAATATAGAGGGAACCAGTGTTAATAATATTATAATTTCAATGTAAAAAAATAAAATGTCAATGTCAATTTTTCTAAAAAACAACACCTACAATATCAATTTAATTTCAAAATTTTTGAAGACACAATAAATTCAAATATTTTACTTTTCTAATTTTGGAAATGATTTTACTTCTTCTAATTTAATGAAGTTCTTTAATTAATTATTATTAATAATTCCAAATTATGAGTAAACATTATTTTGAATATTTTTACACATCCCTCATGACATTATTCAGTTGTAGTTATGCTAATATAATAAATATGTTCTCCATCTCCATAGGCTTTCAAAAGGACTAATTTCACCACTTTTTTAATACACATTCAAAAATGTTTTTTAGGAATTTTCAACCAACGTCTAAATGAATCGGATGTTTATAGTATGTAGGAATTGATGTTTAAAAAATCACTTAACAAGGGGGAGTTTTTTCCCTTAATTATAATGAATGAAATAAAAAATTAATGTTTAATGGGATTCACCCATTGAAAGTATAAAATCCAAGCTCCCAAAACTCAATGTAATGGTCATGATCAAATTAATTGTAATGCATGATTTGTGCACCCTATTGAATTTTTCTGCACTATTATAATTTTTTAAAAAGAAATTTTATATTTTTTTTTTAAATTTTCATGCTTTGAATAAACCTTACATAATTACACAGGATACAAATAATTAATTTGGTGATTATTATTTTTGATTCATCAATTTCAAAATAATTACATTTAGATTTTTGGTTTTTTTCATTTCTCAATTGGGAAAACCAAAAAGAGTAATGTGAAGGAATTAAATACCTTTCTCAAGATCCACTATAGTCCCCCCATAATTTTTTCCATACAATTCATTTCAACCCTTTTTTCATGAATTATTTCACCCTAAAATTTAAATTTAAAAATAGAATGTAATTACTAAGAGGTTAGTAGGAATATAAAAAATGGATCATTCCTAACAATATTATCCATGTTATCTATTGGATAAATAAGGATTGATGTAAATTTTTCCTTTTTAATGATAAGGGAATTTCAAAATATGCCTCAATCGTTATAAATTATTTTTTGTATAGTCATAGCTTTGACATATTAAAATTCAAGTTATACTAGGTAGAATATTTCAATATCACTAATGAAATATTTTCATTATTAATTAGTATGTACTATATAAAGATATCCTCTCATGAGCGAGACATAATGTTTTATAAGTTTACTCACTGAATTGATACTAATAACCAGTATATTCACATGAATTTCATAAATTCAAATCATGGAAATGATTAGTTAACTTCATTTACATGTATAAATTAATACCATCAAAAAATGAGTCTTAATTTTAATTTCAATGATTCATTATTGTTTTCCGTGTTTATATTTTAATCACTAAATACCCTTAGAATTGAAATTAAAAAAATGAAATCGCATGATCTATACGAAAGTATTGTTTTTTAAATATGTTAATTTAATAATTAATTAAACAATGGGAATGAAATTTAAATGTTAAAATCTCAATTCTTATTGTTGGAAAAAATAAATGGCGTTTAAAATCTAAACAATTAGATATAAACACCCTTTTCTCATGAATATTAAGCCATCTTCCATGACAGTTTGAGGGGTTCCATGTTTCATTGTCATCCTAAAAAATTAAATTACTCAATTAATACAAATGATAATTTTATTAAAGCTAAAGTATGTAAGTGGGAGTGGGATACATGATGGACTAATCCTCAGTGTAAAATTAAAATATAAATCGCTAAAATGAAAGTAAATGGGGATAGTTATTTTATGATCCCCCAAGTGGGATCTAAATTTTTACTTCCTCTAGGGGGTAGTACCAGCAGTTATTCGTAGTATTTTTGTGGGTGGATCTTATTTGAATTGAACAACCACATGTCTATTTTTATATGGCCTTTATTCATTTATGGTGATGAATTCTCTATGGATTGATTATATGAGATATCCTCATTTAAAATTAATTACATCTTGAATAGGTGGGGTAGGATGAAGTATGATTCATCCTCTTCTTTTTTCTCCACTAGTGATACCTCATCCTTATTTTATAGTGTTTTATAAACATATGGGACATGAATTGAATTAAAAAAGTTAATGTAAGTAGGTGTTTATACATGAAAAAATTTTAATTTTCAAATTATTAATTTCTCCCTTCAAATATGAACTGACTATGTATTGATTTCCTTATTCCCATCTACTGAGAAATCATCATGGGATTTCACAATTATATATTCATCAATTTTAAGGAGCTCCATGTATTTCATAGTAGGTGCAGTTGATTTTTCTTTATCCCCCTAAAATGTATATAAAATATTATATAAATATGAAAATTCAACCAGTGGAAAATAATAATCAATATAGATTGAATAAAAATAAATGAAATTGAGTTTGAAATAAGATCAAATCCATTAAATAGTTTTTCCCAATATCGTCTATAATGGTCAGCACCACATGGAGTTTCAATGTGGAAGGTATATGTAGGAAGTCGGTCTCATTCATCTTTTCATTAAATACCATCACTAGTGTGGAATAATCCTCCACAGATATATTGAAATGCAATTGTACTGGATCATCTACATTGAATCTATTAAGGAGATCAAGTTTTACATAATATTAAATCATGAATCCATCTAGGTCCCTTTGATCACTGATATTTAGCTCTATAAGAAATCCTTCTTCATCATGGATCCATTCTAGAATATGAAGGTGTCCTTGATGCTAGTTACTCAAATAGTTAGGCTTTTGATATTCCTCATGTTTGCCTCATATTTTCGGATGTCTTTAATGAAATTTTCGAAAAATCGTGGCACTTTATTCTTTTCCTAAATTCATTTCTGGTCGATTCAGTTTGATATACCATGCCCATAGAATCTCAAGGTGAGAGGCATATCTCTAATCCTATGTACTTATACTTGAACATTATCATAATAAAATCATATCATTGTTGGAGGGTATCCTTAGTATAATCTCTTTTTTGTTCTTTTCCATAAGATTAATTGTTCCATGTGTTTAAAATATGACCATTTAGAAACATTAATGAAAAAAAATTATATGTGTTTTTTAATGAAATTAGAAGAAATTTATTTAAAAAAAAGACAGAATTGATTAGCTTGAATTAAAAAGTTCTTGTTATCACACAATCTTATTGTAGTTTGTAGAAAATGAAAACATCTAAATTTTTTCCAGGTGTGGAATAATAGATGACCAACATTGTACCACTTGAGTAGATTATCATTTTGGTCACTCATATATCTAATAAACAAATGTATAATTTTATTTTATTTTATGAATACACTGATAAGTTATTTTCGGTTTTTTATAAAAAAAATATTGAAATTAAATAAAAGATAAAATTTCAAATAATATACACAGATGAAATTACAAATAAATTTATTTTAGATTGAATAAACATTGTATGAAGATTCATCTTTATTCTCATTTATTTTTTAAAAATTATTTCGAGTATCCAATCATGAAATATCATGATGAATTACTATTATTCGTATTCATAATTTTTAAAATCTATAATTCCTCATGTAGTCTTAATTCGGCCATATCGTGTAATCTAGGTTAGTGACTCTCCTTCATCAATGGTGTGATTTCGTCCAGGGACTGGCTCAATTGAATATTATTCTTTCCATCGATTGGCTCAACTCTATAGTGTGAATAGCTAATCAAATGTGTAGAGTAAAAATATTGTATAAAAAATTTAATGTATTTGTGTGTGTGGCTCGAGGTACATTCATCACTCCCATGAATTCCACTCATATCTACCACAAATGTAAATTAATCGTTGAGTAAAAATATAAGAACACCTTGACCATCAAGGATCCAATATTAAGTTATATTTATATTATAATGAGTAAGATATCAATTGTTGGAATGGGATTAAGTGATGAAATACAATAAAACACTAATGCTTGATAAAGAGAAAGATTACACAAATCAAGAATACCAAAACAGAAGAATATGGGGATAGAGAGATGTATAAAATAATATAATATAAAATTAAAAGTAAAGAAGAAATGGATAGAATGTTTTGAAATTAGAAGAAAAAGAATAATAATGGAAGAACAAGTATAGAAATGGGTAAACAAATTGTAGAAAACATTTATGAATTTCAATTTTAAAAATATATTAAATTACATTAAATGAATGTTAAAACAAAGAAATAAAAATAAAACTAAAATCGGAAATAGAAGCATCATGATCATCCTACTATAGTGGCAGGTTCACTCCATGTGGTGCTCGACTCCTTTGTAGTGGGAGTTATTCTCCTTTTATAGTGGAATAGATGAGAATCAGCCTCCTCCTCTGGTCAAGGGGTATCTCTTATATGAGAAGAGATGTTTTTGTATCTCTTATATGAAAATCCCCTTAGACCTGAGAGTATTATTTAGGAAATTCCCAAGGATTTTGGGGTGTTATATTTTATATAGTGGATGATATCCATGTATGGATGCCTTTGACATCTATTTAATACTATGAATGGGATTTGTGGCTCTTGGAAAGCACAAGGGTCGGGACAGTTGGAGATATGGTTGTAGTAAAGGAAAAAATGGTAGGAGAAATGGAGAGAACCATGATCTCCTCTACCCAATTGAACATTAATGTCACCGGAGGGAGATAAATATGGAATTAATGGTTGTTTCACAATAGTTATTAGTGTACACATGGTGTTTTTTATTAGTGATAGTAGAGATTTCTTGACATGAACCTAATGTGGTGATATAAATAGCTCTCTCTAGTGATCATCTATGTTGGTGGGCAATGTGTGGGTGATAGAGAAGTAGTGGAAAATAGCGGTGTTGATAGTGGAGAATTTTAATGTGTGTCGGATATAAATGAAATGTTTAATGATCATCTTTTTTTAAATCCACTTTAGCTTCCTTCCCTCATCAAAATGGTGATAGGAGTGGTTTGTGTTTATAAACATATCTATGGGAGCAATGCAGTAATGAAATCACAAAGAGCATAGAGGACCCACACCAACCTCCTTGAACTTCCCCATGCCATTGACATTATTCTCCCCCCTCCCAAAGGGTTTCACCAGCACATGATGCAATTATAAAAAATCATCCATGAAATGCCTATGGAATAACCACCATGGTCCCCTATGTTGTCACAATTCCCCAATTCATCTAGACAAAAGGATAGATTTTCCATCATCTTGCATGGATAGATGTTCCCTCTATGAGTATTACTATTAGAACTGAGGGCTCCTAGGATGAGGGATAGACTAGTGGACCTAAATGTTTCTAAACATTTTCAAAAAATAAAACACACAGAAACATTTCCACACTAAAGATGTTTATCCATCCAAATAATAAAATGATTTTGTATATTTAAATTTTCCATTTTTACTCAAGTTGAATCATTTTATTTCCATTTTAATTATTTTCTATTATTTTAATAAAAAATTGAAATCAATTGGAATTTTGTTTGAAATTAATTTAAACCCATTGAAAAATGATTAAAAATATGAATTAAATACGTGTTTTTAGGGAACCTTTATGAAATTAAAATTATACTGGAGGTACCCTTATGTGTTTACCTGTACACATTATAGTAATAGTGTAGTATCATTCCTAGTGTGGTTTACCTTTATATGCGATTCTTCTAATATATAAATGGTTATATCTAACCATTATATAGAAAATCACTTTTCAAATATTGTTTCAATGTTTTTTTTCTATTTTTTAGTGGATCCATATAATTTTTTGATTAGATAAAATTTTATGTTAGATATTGTGGGTTGTTAGGGGAACTAATGAGGTCATACGACCTCATCAGATTTAGAATTTAATTCTCCCTATTTGACTCCCAATTTATCATAATCTAATCCAATAGAGGTAAAACCATGTTATTTATGTAATCCATGTTGGGAAATATCCACGATTTTTCAAATTTCCTTGTATTGTATGACAATTCATCTAGAGAAGGTGTAGTCAAACTTCAATTCACGATTCTTGATAGGGAAATAGACATTGTCCACCTATATTAAAAATTTATCTATTTTATAAAAGGATTTATATATCTCACATTCATTAATAAATCTTTTTCAAATACTTCTAAGATGATTCATTCTTGGTTATATAATTCATTATTCTTTCTCTTCAATTATTGGTTTTATATAGAAAAAATTATTTAAAATAAGTGATGTCCTGTTTGTTTCATGTATTGTATCATTATATTTTATGATAATAATAAAATGTGTGTGGGTGGGTGTTGGTGTTATTTCTATGCATGAGGGACCCTAAAGGATATGATTAATTAAAAATCATATTTCACATTTCTTGATTTATATTTTAATTTTTTATGAATCCCCATTTTATCATTCCATATCATATCAAATTGCTCTATGTTTTGTTGTTGTCATATTTTCCATTTTATAAAAAAAATATATCAAAAATATTAAGGGGACACAAATACTTTATTTGGAGATTATATTATATTAATTATGTAACATCTTTATGATTTTACCTAACTATAGGATATCATATACACCAATTAGAAAGATAACATATGCTAAATTTGTGATAGAAAGGGTTGATGGTGATAAAACCATCAACCATTAGAAAATCAATTTGAGAGACCACATTGTATAATATGGACATATTTATGTTTTTCATCGAATTTAAAAAACTAGAGCTTCTAAATTTGATGATGGAATGAGTATATATACTTTCAAATATTTCAATATTAACAGATTGTAAATGGACCGTAGCTTGATTATTCTATCCTTAGTTGGTGATGCTCTTATGGAAGTATATTTTAAAACAACTACCTCTGGTATACGCTAAAAGATGAAAATATGTATATAAACACATCACTTTGTTATATCCACTTTAATAAAAATAGACTTTTCACCATTATAATTCACCCTGGTACTCCATCTTGAACTCACCTCGATAGATTTGACATAATTCTCTTAGATTTTTTGACACTGTTTTTTAAACAGACAAAGATGATCATGATATTATATTTTTAATTTCACTTGATACTTCATATAATATTTTATTAGAGACCTAAATTTGAATAAAAAATCTATAAAACTATAATATTTTAAATCCGGACTTTTTTAGTTAATTTTATACTAATCCTAATGTTATGAATGTGGTAAAAATCCATTTTTTACTATGGGTAAACATAATAGTAAGAATAAGAAGAAATAAGAAATATTGAACATGAGATGAATATTATACCAAATAAAAATAAATCCACATTAAAGGCATATATGATTAGCTTCTATAATTGTAGAATGACAAAAAAAATTACATAGAGTGTCATAAGACCATGAAAAAATAGAGTATTAAACATGTAAAATCTATTGATCAAACATTGATAAATAATGTTGCTGATGATACTAATAAGGAGTGGAATATTACTACTAACTATATATATATATATATTAAATCAGCGTAGGAATGAGGATATTCCATTCCCATGTTCTTTATTATAGATTATTTTTTAGATCTATATAGGATAGTTGAGGGATATGTTGTAATATGTAATAACTTCTGGTATATAGTTTAGTGCAAAGGCTCAATTATTTTAGTCATGCATGATGAATCTTTAGTGACCTTAATATATGTAAATTGGGTGTCCATAAAACATAGTAACATTTTTTACAGAGGTTTATTTAAGCAAAAGGATACACATTTTGTTCATATTTTGGGTGTATAAAGATCACATAGGAAATTATGACAAAAATTAATGGAAGTATTGTAAATGGGGCACATGACTTAGATGCAAAGAAACACCATAGGTTTATTGGTATTATATATGTCACCAAATTAAAAAAAATTATTATTTTATATATAATATTGTGTAATATGATCTCCAATAGAATATAAGAGTTGAAAAATCAATAAATGTTAACTTTTATAACACCACAAAACATACCATTATGTAATGATTTGGTTCTAGGAAAATATGAGAGATTTATATTAAGAAGGTATCCTTTTAGTGAACATAAATTCTGGCCTTCAGGGACCATCTAGTACTACATCTGATGGTGGAGGATCTTATTTTGTATCATTCATCGATGATTTCTGTAGAAGGGTTTGGATTTATTTCCATATAAATAAATATGATTCCATTGAAAAGATTTATATCCTATAAATCCCTTGTTGAGAATTGAACTATAAAAAATATTATTTATTTCATAATAGTAAAATGATTAATTTATCACTCATATGAAATTAATAAACTTTGTGTGTAAAAAGGTGATGTTAAACATCAAACTGTTAGAGGAACACTTCAATAGATTGGTTTGGCAGAATGTATAAACTGAATTATAAATGAAATTGTCCAATATATGTTAGCATGCTTATGTCTACCAAACTATTTCTAGTTAGATATATATATATATATATATATATATATATATATAATGTTTTATAAATTATTTACGAATTTAATTAATTTATATATGTATTTTAAACTCCTCGAAATTTTTTGTCTGACAAAATGCTTTCTCATAACCATTCAACAATTTATATCTACACAATATGTAATCATACTAATGGGAATAATATTAAAGCAAGGAACCTTTATTTTATTTTTATAGGATTCAATTAAAGTTTTAATGTGTATATTATTTGGGTTTACATTCTAGGATACCAAAAAGTGAATCTTAATATGCAATGTTTCCTTCCTTCTATCTATTACTACAATATATAAATCTTTAATTAAAGATAGTTAGTATATGACTCAAAATAAGCTAGTCCATATTACAAATAAAATAATGTTTGTGGATCAAACTGATTATGTTCCACCATAAAAAAACAAAATGTATGTACAAAAGATTATTTTATTATTGAAATAGTTGGGGAGTAGGAAGAGGCTTAACTTGGTTACCATCTTTCATGGGATAGAGCATGGAGGGTCATCAATTTCCATATTAGTATAAAATATATGACATGGAATATTTTTATTCCATGTTTTATGTGATCAGGAATCTATGGACAGCAAAGCATATAGGAATGTAATAAATTATGGTGTATCTATGAATATGTTCCATACTGTGGATGATAAAATTCTATCATTAAAGGATAACATAAAAAAATTATATTTTTTCTTTACCCAGTGAATTAAAAATATATTTTATGGAAGTTTCAGTTTAAAAAAAATATTTCAGAAATGGAAAGAAAATTATGTTTACAAATTGGATTGTAGTTAATAGTTTGTTCCAATGGGATAGAATTAACTATTATGAGATTTTTTATCATGTGGTTAAACACTCATCAATCCATTTTTTTATTTTGCAACATATTATGATTTCATAAATGAGAAACTAGATGTTAAAACATACTTCATTCAATTTGATATAAATTATACCACATACATGAAACCACCTGATGGTCATTCGAAATATATTATGTCCTAGAAATTATATAATCATATAAAATCCATGAATGTTCTATTTAATAATTATATGAAGTGATATTTGATGTTTCACACATTCAAACTTAATAATTATTTTAATATATTTAAACAAGATGATTGTTAAAATTTAAAAACTATTAAAGTTGACATCCTCTATTTGTTGTTACAAGATGGTGCAATGATTTTTTTTAAAGGATAAGAAACATATAATAATAGACATATTTTAATTAATTAATTTCCTTCAAATGAAGGAAAAAGGTAATAAATGGAAACTATGGGGGATAGAATAATATGATATGGATATAATTATTTCCACTACCTATAAAAGTTTTGTTATTTTCTATAAAATATTGAAATATATATGTTAAAAATATTGAATCCTACTAACATCTTATAACACAACATTTTATATTTTAAATATCTTATTATTATACTACATAATCTAATATTGAATTTTTATCTATGATACCATATGCTATAGTAGTAGGTAGTAATCTGTATTGTATGGTTTAAATTCCACTTATTATTTTATATATGGTTTTTACTTTTAATAAATTAATGATTAATTTGAGAAAGCCAATATGGAAATAATTATAACACTTTCAATGATATATTTCTCAAGAACCAACGTTTGTTTCTAGGATAAATGAATAAATTACCAAACCTTTTGTTGTTTATGCTGATTTAAAATATATACGGTATATAAATATCAGTAAATTCATCAATGGGAATGCATTCATTTCATACATAGGACTTTTGTCTTCGAAATATAATATTCAATCTATGTTGGACCTCCCATCCATATAATTTCAATATATATCCTTGATTAAGGTTGTAACATAGATCATTTAAATTAATGTTTTTCTTAATATACATAATTTAATAATTTTTTAATATAATCTATATTATTACTGTTAATTGTAAATATACATATGAAAATATTTATTATTAGATTTTAGGTCAAAGAATATTGACATCATGTTTCTTTTTATTAGATACTTTATTGAATGAGGAACCATTTCTATTAGTAATATTAACACTGAGGACAATATGACTACTATTTTGACTAATACGATAACGTTTTCTATGTTCAAGCATTTACTTGAATTACTGAACATTATTAAAATTCAAATACAATTGGTGAACAAACATATCCAATCTCATATAAAAATGGTATAATTTTTTAAATTCTATTATAAATCGTGTAAATTAATTTGTACCATTTATTCATTGGTATGAATGAATGATAAGGGAAATTTAATTATCCTTTTATTATTATACTCAATTAATTTATTATCAATCTTAAGGTATTACTGTTATGCATTCTATTTTTTTAACCTTACATGAGCATTACTGTCACACATGTGTTCAATGGTTTTATCCAAACACAAGGTTCCCTTGACATATACATGGTTTATATATTAATCTTACATTTTTAGTAGCTTTTTTTCATTTTCCATTACATGGGTGGTACCATTATGGAGGATGTACCCATACTTGTTTATGATTAAATGGGTTTTAACCTTACGTGTTGGAAATTAAACTATTGGCACCCTTATGAATTTACCATTACATATCCATATTCAATCATGGTACTATCATATAGTAATGATTACTTTTACATGTGGATATCTTTAATGTTACATTGGTGTCTATGACCCATGTATAGAACAACCATTTCCGAATATTTTTTTTGTGGTTTGTATAAAATTTGATATATCTCCATGGAATTGTATAATTTTATAGGATGTTAGGCTGTCCAACATAGTTATTAGGGAAATTAATATCCCCTAATAGATTCATCATCCTTGATTTTTCAGCGTTCTCTTCTCTGGTGCTTGCACCCTCCTCTAAGGTAGTGAAAACCTAGTTCCATTTGTGATCTTATTTAAGGATTCTCTATGACTTGGACAATAATAATTTTCTAGATGATTAATCATCAAGTCGAGGTATCGGGAAAACAATGTATATGATTCTTAGTAGAGAATTAAACTAGATTATCAAATGATGTACATTCCCGGATTCATATATGGAGATCATCATCTCGGTAAAATCATTGAAGATTCCAAAGTGATGGTTATATTTTTAATGATTAGTAATATCCTTTTTTATTTCTTATCTTTGAATCTTTATATATTTGTAGATATTGTTATTTGGAAGAATTTTTTTTTTCATCCTATATATTTTTTATTCTTTCTTTATCATAATAAACTTATTCTGTATGGGTTGGTTTTTTATCCATCTATCTATGATCACACAATGATTCAATATTTTATATGACCCATATAACACTATTCTATACTATTTTTATATTATAATTTGAAATTTTTAATAATCTATTTCAATTTACATTTAATCAAAATAATTAATATTACGTACATTTAATGTGCTACATTTTACAAGTATGGATTATTTGGTTGTATGAGGAGTTAATTTGAGGGACCAAGATGAAGCTGATGAAAATGGTCCAATTTACAAGGAAGTCCTTTAATATATGTCCACTATTTCACATATTTTTTGAAAATTTTATATATAATTATGATGATTTTTTTATAATTATCCAAAACATGTGGTGGTATAACTCTTTTGAATACACACAGTCCCAATTAATCAATCTTGTGGCCTAACAAAACTGATCTATCCTTCAAATTAATCTACTCAATGTCAAGAGTTTCATTATATATTTTTAAAGTACCTACCATTATAAAGATCCAATAGCCAAAAAATATTCTGGGGTGATATAAAATAGGCTGAAAAATTATCTTATTTCAGAGTTTCTATTGGGATACTTACAAATCCATAATGGTGTCATAATTGGTTTTTCATATTTTAGTTTCCCAAAACCACCTTTCATTTTACATATAAATCATAATCATGAGAACCATATTTTTATGCTCATCCAAGATGGGAATTTATAAAATTTAGGGGATCCAAATGTGTATTCTCATCACATTGGAGGTTACATAGCACCATATTCCCGTTGTGATATTTTACATGATGGAAGAAATCCACCCAAGATCCACACTCCTCTTAATGGTGGGATAAATAGTGGTCGATTATTATGATTGAGATTAATAATTGAAGTGGAATCTCATGAAAAAAAATTCATTAATATTTTTTTGTATATTATGGTTTGGAATTTTTCCTTTATATATGTATTGACTTTTTTTATTCTTTTAATTAGAAAAGTTTATATTTCATAACTGATCGTTGTGTTCTCTGACTTGTTTGACTTGTGTTTTATCGAATGGAAAATATAATAATTATATTATTTTCAGAAAATTATATATTTTGTTGTGAATTGACAAAGAATAATTTATTACTATAGACTAAAACTTGATATCATGATATTTTTCATGGTTTAGTCGTATGTGAATCATTTTAGAAGCATTGAGGGTTACTAAGATCTTAGTAACTCTCAGCCAAAGGATTAAAAAAATATTAATCAATTAATAATATGGAATATTTCGTATAGTGTGATAGATTGTAAATGGTTATAAAATTATCAAGTATTATTCAATATACACCTGCATTATAAAGTATAAAACTAATTATATTTAGTTATTTTATTTGGAATCGTCATTTAGATCCCACCAAATTTGCTATTTTGCTCCAAAAAAACATATTTCATATTAACACAATAAAATCAATAATCCCATTGAGATATGACCTAGGGTCCTACCTTGATTATATTAAATCATCTATAGCCTAATTAATTTTATTTGTCTTGAGAATGATGTCAACATTTTTCTCTATTTTAGGAAGAGATTACATTTTTAGTGTGTGTTTTTATATGATAATTGTGAATATTGGGATTATTTGTTTTATTTTATCATCAAAAATTAAAAATAATATTAAATTTTAATTTAGTTTTATGAATGATTTCCCCAGATCTAGGGGATCTATAGCCTTTACAACCTAAACAAGATAGGATAATACTTCATTGACACTGAAACACATAGATGAGTCATTTGTAGGAGGAGAGAAACCTATTGTCAACAATGTTCTAAATATATCATCTCAATTTTAAAATTAATTATGTAATTGAAAATAACCATACATTAAAACAAATAACATCCCCTAATGTAGAGATCAATACAGAATAAATATAGATACTAGGTGAAGAACCAAATGTTGAACTTAAAATCTAGACTGATTATCTTATTACCCAAAAAATCATTGAAGAGCTAGAGAATACAAACATGAGAACATAGAGAAATTCCACAATATATATTGGAAATTAAATACTAATAACGTGGATATATAATTTTTTAGGATTAGATAATTTTATTTCCTATTAAAAGACACATTAAAATATTGTTTATATTATGTTAATTCCTCAATTAGGGGATATAAAGACATTAAATTCTATTTCAATAAAAAAACATCATATCCACTTGAACTAGAATCATAAGGAATGAAATTTGTGGAATAATTAATTCATAAGTTGAAACAATTAATGAATATTTTTACTGTTTTCAAAATTTATGTTCATGATATTCACACCAATAAATATTTGATCATCAAATAATATAGTATTTGTATGAAGGATTAATTTCAACTTCTTGTAAAATTATTTATGATAATAAAAGTGGTGAAATTTCTGAAACGAATACAATAAATACATGTAACCTCATTATGAATCAGACAATAATCATGAAACAATTTAGTCCAAGGTCCAATATACCCATAAGGGGTGTCCAGGAAGTGAAATGTTCCCAATTTGAGAAGAAGGTCCACATAATTATTTATGAGTTAAGTACCCTACTAAAAAATAATGATATATACTAAGGGATCTCCAAACAACCTCTTTTAATTATTTCCAATATTTATGCCACCAATTCATAATTTTTTTAAAAAATTCCTCTATTTAGAGAACCTTATGAGTGTTTTGAGAGAATTTTTAGAGGCCTCTCATATAAAAAACCCATTAAAAACAACCATAATGTCCATCCAACCCTGTGAAGATAACCAAAACTTTTGTTATTCTATATTATAACTACCCTCAACAGTCCCAGAACAAATAAAAATAGTGTATTATTCCTCTACTACATCATAAAAACCTCTAACCGACACAATGAACATAAACCCCCCCCCCCCCAACAAAACCTAAGCGTAGCCTTGAAGACATATTGAAACAGATGAATAAAAACTATATCCAATTACCAGAAATAATCCAAGCATCCATAAAATACCAAAAAACATAGATAATGAATATACATATCTTCGTGGAAGAAATCAAATTATATGGATTGGGAAAACTACCATCTCAACTACCATCCAAACCTAGAGAAAAAGAAAATGTTAGATTCGTTACACACCAGAGTGAAAGGCAACTTAATGGAGAAATGGATCATTTATTAGAGATATCCCCTCAAAATAAAAACATCATTTCAACCATCACAAATAATCTAAATAAGAAAAAAAATGTGGTCTAAGAGATCACCTAATGAAATAAAGAGAACAAAAATTTGGATAACCGTAGTCTAACCATTCCCCTTTTATTTCCCAAAGGGATACCCAAATACGAAAATCATATGCAATAAATTCTATAAATAAGTGTGGAAAAATAAAAAAAAGTTATAGATTACAAACTCTTGATTTATTTCATGATGAATATTTCAGGATACGACGTGATACTAAAGTATGTGCGTACACACCAAAGGTGACTATAAGGAAATGAAAAAGGGATTTGGGGGTGGAATGAACTTGTACTGATAGATCCATTATATCACCAAAAATGCAATTATCCTGGAATATTAATTATATAATTCCCCAATATAGGTGTACTTTTTTATGATTTTTTTATTGATTTTGGTGTTTTTATATATTTTTTCCGTAATTTGTTTTTCATTAAATTTATTTTTTCATACTAAAGCCCATGGTAGTGGGTATTCAACTAGAAAAACTTTTTATTAAAACCCTGATGTTTTGTAAACACATGTTCATATGAGGGTTCAAAAATAATTTTTCATGTATATTTTTATGTGATTCAAATAGAATATGATAGGAATAATTGACTTGCCCCATTTATATTATAAATACCATTCCTAAAATCAACCACAACCCCAAAAAATGTACACAAAGGTACATTATCAATTGATTTTTAGTGATATTTTACCCATAAAAAAGCTTGATTTTATGAATGACCCCAAAATATAATTCATCTTCCTTATTTAATTTTATTGATTTAGTCACTACAAATGAATAAAATTATTTTCATTACCCCATTACCCTTTATGATTTTTTATCATTGAATGACATTTTAGGAAATATTTCTCATTCTTAATGTTGTAATGGTTTATAAAAATATCAAGAATCATTAATAATTTATGAATTATTGAGCATAGAGAATATATTTACTATTGATGATACTCCTCAACATGTAAAATAATATTATTTATTTGATGATGTTACAGTTGAGAAGTTTAATGTGATCATTTCCCTCATACATTCACATTCACTCCCATCAATTAAAAATCTCCCAAATTTGGAACTTAAAGCACTACCTCAATAGTTAAATTAATCAATTTTATAAAATGGATGTATATTAGGGGTCATCATTTCTTCTTCACTCTTTTTAGATAATTATAGAAACCCAGTATTAACATACATATACATTACATTATTTTTCCGAGTACTTAAAACATTAGACAAATAGACACCAAAATACCGTATCTGTTTAGTGAATTTAGAAACTTGGAAACACAGACACTCCTACATGAGTGATATAAATTACCACCAACTAAGATCTCCAATATTATAACCCCTATTATAAATATTATACATATAATATATATATATATATATATATAACCAAGGGAAGAAAACCTAAAAATTGTGATCTCATATCGTCAGAAAGGGTTATCAATGGAGATATGTAAGCATAAACATGAGAATAAGTGTATGTGAATGTGATCATAACATTACAAGATCATACCCTTCATATAAAAAATAATAAGAATGAATCTTGGGATAAGGATAAAGTATTTCCTATGTCATTAATGAAGAATAAATAAAGGGAATATTACATGAAAGAATAATATAGGTTTTATACCTGGAATTGTGGCATCCACATAAACAGATATTATCATTCTCTATAAGTCAAGAAACATTTATGGATCTTATTAAAAAAACATCATGGGGACTAAAACTATGGGTAGGGACACACCACAATCACTATTTTTAGTCATATCCTTATAAGGGATCCGGTTTCCCCATCATCCCATAGTGGATTGGGTTTCCCCTTATCCCTTAGTGAATTGTGATTCCCTATCTTCCACAATTGATAAATCCCACTAAATTGAATCCTATAATTATATTATGAGTTATAAATCTTCACCTAATTAATTACATGGAGATATAGTTCCCACTTATATAGTCCCTTGTTTTTTATCAGGTGAATAATTCCAGGGGAATATATTTTTTTACGTTTACAAGGCATGTCATTTTAAATACGAGATTCAGAACATTATTACAAGAGTTGGGACACTACAATGTGTTTTTAAAGAAAAAAAATATAAATAAAAAAAATATAAATAAAAAATAATTAAATGAGAGGAAATGGAAAGTAATAAAGAAAATTAAATGATTTAATAATATTAATAATAATATCCTCCTCATCATCATCATCATCATCATCACTATTATCATTTTGTTAGTTTTTTTTCTTATTTTTTAGGACACTAGGGGTCTCTAATATTATACATTACATATAGAAAATGATGACCTAGCTCTATTCTCTCTCTAGTACATTCACAACACCCCCTCACGACCTCCTACTTGAACACTGATCCAATGAGATTTCATCTAATTTTGTTTTCAGTTCTTCAAGGTAAGACCATGGATCCATCCCCTATTTATATATTGAGAAATTTAAAGATTCTTGTTTCCCTAAAACTTTTTCCAAACTCTATGGTTTGGATTATCCACTTTTTTTGTTTCTTTCTGATTCTAGGGTGTGATAAATGCTCTGCAGGTCATATTGGGTGTGTTTTGGTGTTCACCACCGATGGCGATGTGCTTCGGTCCCTTTTTGGATTGCCTCCACCGTCTGAGATGAGGTTTTCATATTTAGTTTTAGTTTTTTCATTATAAATTTAATGTATTTATGTGTTTTTTATTCCTTTTTTATTTTATTTAGCCATGTTGAATATTTTTTTAGTGTTTTTGTGTTTTCAGTTTTTTTGTTGTAGTGCGTTGGACACTGTATTGTGGTTTTGAGTGACCAAGTCTAAGGTGATCTGACTACGTTATCATAGGTAAGTATGTATATATGTACATTCCCTGGTAATGTTTATATAAACCCATGGAAGTGGATATATATATATGTGGATTTTCTTTCATATATATATGTATAAAAAATGCATACGTATATAAGTAGAGATGTGTGTATGCATATACGCATATATGTGAGGACCCCCTTGAACATATCCACGGGCCACGTGAATATGTTCATAGAAGATATGTTTCCTTATATGGATGAGAAGGTGAATATTCTCAGTAAGGGTAAAAATATCTTTTAGTTAGATATCCTCAAGAGCGGCAATGTTCATCTGGATTCCTCTTTGAGGTATGATCCTTTTATTTACCTATTTAATATAACAAATTATTAATTAATTAATAGCACATTATTCACACCTTTATTTAATGGTTTTCCATGTTGATAGTTTCTTCAAAAAATTTATTCATTGGTGAATTGGACAAAATATATTATTATGAGATATGATTTGTTTGGTCAATAAAGTCATGAATTTACAATAAACCCCCTCCAACAGATTTGCACTATCTTCACTCTAAAAATATGTGATAATTATTCATATCATGTTTAGTTTTGGTTTGAGTTTTTTCATATTCCTCTTAACGGTGCTTGTTTTTTTCCATGTAATATTTTACAACCATGAATAATATAAATTTTAATTTTCATGCTCGATATGTTTAAATTTCATTGCCCATGGAGCCACATGCCTTGTTTTCTTGACTCTTCCATTTTACCATTTTAGACCTATATATTAATTTTATATGTTTAGAAAAATTGAATAACTTTTATATGGTAAATTCTTTCTATATTATGGTTTGAGATAGATAATAACATACCTATTACCGAATTGATCATCCCACTTTCCAATAGACATATGGAGCCATATGATTTTGTTTCCATGTTACAATAAAATATGATTCCTTAATGGATTTTTCTTGACTAATGAACTGAATGAGAGGTCCTTGTCTCTTGTGTTGAATCAAACTTATATATGACCACACTTCTGTTAATGTTTAATTGAAAATCATAAGTGGTTATTTTTTATGTCTTATAGTTTGAATTTGAACATTCTTTCGTTCCATGTTGTATCAAATTAATATTTAAATTATTAAGCATTTATTGATTAATCATTTGATAGAATGGGCCATATCAACATCTTGATGACATGAGTATTATATAAATTCTTATGTACAAGTTTTAGTGGTTTGAGTTAAATTCCATGCTTTGAAAAACTTTTTCGATTGAATTATTTAAAAGTCATTGATTACTTGTGACTAAAGGCATAATTATTCAATGGGTTTATAGTTTTATTTCATTGGTTATCTTCTAATATTGGTATCTTATACCTATTTACCATGTACTTATACTGTTTATGTCATATTTCATGGTCATATGTTTTCTTCCATTATGTATTGGCTAATTTAAAATTGTTGATAGCTTGTAGCAAGAGTTGGTTATTTAAATGGCTTTCAATTGGTAATTCATTTCCTTGTGATATATTCCTTGATTGTGATGTGATTTTATAATCTTATTTCTTGATATGGGATGGTAGAGAACATGGGATCTATATTAAGTACTCGTGGATAAAATTATCATGCCCAATGTGTTATGACCTGATGAATCAGGGAGAATGCTTTTGATTCCTATGCAAGGGCTTCCCAAAAATTTTCTTAAAACCCTGGGTGATACTAGTTACCTAGTGGAGAAACCATGGAAGGACTCATTGGAATGATGGATACACCATGAAATGGGTGATATTTTGTCCCCTATATGAGATACTTGATATAGACTCAGTGTTTACCAGGTGTCATAGTGATACTTGGGATATTGTAAGGGTCAACTTGAATGGGCTCAGTGGTATTCGATTATATTGGATTTTCTCATTGCGATACATGAGATTAATTATTGATTTCCTTGGTTGAGAATTAGACTCCACAACTTGTTTTGATGAATTTCCTGGATAATATTCCCTCTTATATTGTTGAACCATACGATACTCCTTAATTATTATTATTATATTTTTTTCTTTCACATGATATGTTTCACTTACTATACTATATCATTTATGTGATGACATGATATTTAGACCCTATGAAAAGGAACATACTTGTGGGTATGCCGTCATTGATTTTCAATGTTAATATTGGCCCTTGAATATATATTATTTAGTTCACATGAATAACATGTAGACTTCTGTATAAGGCCAAATAAGGTGGTTTGTGATAGGTGTCCCTTCAGGAACCCATACCATGTTCCTATAATTTAATTTTTATCACTCTACATTTATGATATATGGTACACATCGTAACTTTATATTTCACTATCAACATTTTGATTGATACTAGTTTTTCCAGACTACTGAGATTTATATATCACACCCTGATCTGGCCTCCATTGCACAGGGGTGCCCATGAATTCTTACATTTTTGCTGGTATTTGGATTCATTGGTTGTGTTTTGTGGGTTTTCTTTTCTGCGGGAGTTAGGATAAAATGATAAAACTGATGTTTGAGATGATCATGGAACTAGTAATTTGGTATTATTTATATTAATAAAATATATTTCAACTTTTATTAATTTCTTCTTTCACTTTTAGCAACATCTGGAATACATTCAATGTTGTTAATTGGGGTTTTCCAACACTTATAATTAGTTATTATATTATTCTTCCCCTGCAATTTTCCTTTCAATTATTACCGTATATACTTTTTTTGTTTTATTATTATTATCCCAATATATGACTTTGATCGATAAGGGTATAGTCTCCCCACAGAAACACCATAGTCCCTAACTACATGTTAGTAGCATATAGAGTTTGTGGAGATACACTCGATGTCATGTGACCTGCCAGTCCGGCCATCGGTTTAGTGGATATTCCAGTTGGGATGTTACATCACCCATATAATAATGAAATCATAAATACATGTTCCACTATATCATAATGACTCATCATAACATAACCCATAAATGAAATGGGAGTCCTAATCATCTAATCATATTATAACTCATGGAAGAAATGCTGGTTTCCTTACCATTTAATCAAATCATAAAAAGTGAAAATATGTGGGATTTTAAAACATGTCAATCTTGAATGTAAAGTTGGTTTAAAAAATATATAACTCATGAAAAATAAATAGGATACATAAACATATGACCTATGAAGGAGAAAACAGTTATATAAGAATATATCCCATGAAAGTGAAATGGGTTTTATTAACATATAACCCAGGAATGAGAATTGGGTTTTATAAATATGTATCCCATGAAATAGAAACATGTTTCACAAACATCATGCCATTAAAATATTAAACATTCATATATTGAAGATGAATGAAAATATTAAATCAATTCCCTATAAAGGTATGAGTAACACTAACTGATATCATCTTAGGTGAGGAAGAATTTCTAATCATCTTTTAAAAACATTTCATGATTAAATTATCCTTTATTCATTGAAATAACATGTTAAAAAAATAAAACATTTTCAAATCAATTTTCTTTTAAATTAACATGAAAACATATAAATGAATCATTGAAATCAATTTTAAAAAAATAATATGAATATTTATCAACATAGAGGGAGAACATTTTTACAACCAATTTCCATGAAAACAAACAAAATAAACATGAAATCATTTCAAAAATATTTTTATTTGAAATTTTATAGTGAAATAATAAAACTATTTACAAAACAATTTTCCATGAAAACATATAAAATATGTCTGGAATCATTTTGAATACAACTTTATGTAAATAAATATTGTGAAATATCTAAACAAAATTGAAAAAAAAATTCCTTGAAACCATATTAAACAATCTTGAAATATTTTTAAAACCTTATTCAAAGAAAAAAAATAAATAAAGCTATATGTTTTTAAAACCCATTGCATTTATAATACATTGAAAATATATAAGAATTTTTGGAAAACATATTGAAAACCATTTCTTTTAAATTACATTGTATAAAATAAATGACATTAATATTTTGATATATTTTTTATTAAAAATTAATTATTTTAAATTTAAAATGATGCTTCAATGAAATGGTTTTAATGGATATGGATAAATCCGTATAAGCTAATCATTTATTTTTCACTATAAAAGTTTATAAATGTGCCTCGACTGGAAAACTAAGAGAAGATTACTTACTAAAATCCATTTTTTTTAAAAGAGAAAAATTCCTGGAAATATATTTTAATGATCATAGGAGAATTGTAGAATATTTTTGGAAATTCCTTATTTGAAATCATGGTTTTTATGGAATATATATTTCTGACTGAAGAGATAGGTAATTATATAATTTCATAAAAACACATTTTAAATTATCTTATCTACCATAAATTGAAAAAATTGAAAAAAATGATGATATAATGAATTAGTAGAGGAGAAGAAAAATATCATTAGTTCTTGAGATATTGGTCATAATATTTCATCAATGTAATCTTAATCATAAACAATATTTATAAATGATGATATTGTATTAATAAACATATACGACTTGAAAACATTGAATAGTACTACCCATGTAAGTCAATTAAATTATAGAAAGCTTAAAATATCATTATATTAATGACATTCCTTATATATCATGTCAAATGGAAGTATATACTATTCATAAATTAATATAGGTGTATAAAAAATATTTATCTTAAAGAAATAAAATTAAGACAGAACTATCTTTCTGATTTGGTAAATATTGAATGATAAAACTTGATGAAAGGGATATCATAAAATATATATTTAAATAAAAATAAATTTAATAATAATATTCATATAATGCATTCATGTGTAGTATATACACCGCACAATGTAATCAATTGTGATTAAGGAAAATGTCTCCTAGAAATAAATGTGAGACTATAAATCATGTACCTTAGGTATGGAATCTTATTGTACTTGTTTAATATTCATGGATGATAAATTTAAATTTATTATAAATATAACTGAAAACCATATGGTTTTATATTTTTCCATATATATATATTTATTTATTTCACCGAATTATTAATACTTCTATGTTAAGGATACATTTTGGGTAATATCGGTTTCTTTTTCGCATGGGCCTTAATTTGTTGCATTTTTGTCCTTATACATATATCATGATTTAAATAATTCAAATAATTATATTAATTATATTTATATTAATTATATTTTTATTATAATAATTTATAGATTATATATGTTTGAAATGGAATATATTGGTCATGGAGATGGTAGGCCGTATGTATAAATGAACATAGTTTCTGTTTTAAAATCAAGTTGAATGAAATAAATTAAAGAAAATATATATTTATTCATTTAAAATTATTATATTATAAATATTTTTCCATATATATAATATAATTTCAATAAACTCATCCTTGAAATATACCATGTAATATGTTAATGAATCACATCTCTTTGTAGAGGCGGTAGTCCACCATTCCACAGACGATGTTATCGTATTTACACAAAATGGAAAACCTGAAGGTAAGTCTTATATAATTATTCAGACTCATAAATTCATAATAAATATATATATATATATATATACATTTTCCATCATTTTTCCCAACAATGATAGGTGGTAAAGGAAAAAAAACAAACAACATCATTTTGTTAGTGGTAGTTTATCATATGCCAAAACGACAAGTTTGATACCCATTATATGGAATTGTACATATGTGTAAGTAGAAACATATGAAGAAAAATATAAAAGTATAATGAGGATATTTATGTTATTATATAATTTTTAATAATATTAATTGAGGAGGTGGAGATAGAAAATAAAATAAAGGTGATCTGGGAAGGAGGTTTCTTCATTTTTGTGTAACTCCATTTTCGTTGCACAAAATGGGTTCCCTGTTTGGATTTATGAAAAAGGGAGGATAAAATTAAGAAATAATAGATATTGGGAGACTATTTTATCAGATTTTGGGAAAGATAAATTTAAATATAGGTCTAAAAAAGTTGGAGGAGTGAGTTCCTTTTTATAGTGGAGGAAGAGTCTCAATCTTGTAATTTTTTGGAAAGATAATTTCACCTATATTTTTATATGAAAAGTGTATAAAATATGGTTAAAAATATATTTAAGGCATTATATTGTATAAAACATTAAATATGATGTATTTTCGATATTTTTCTTGGTTATTTGTGTAATTATGATTAAAATTTAGTCTATTGTTAAGATAATTTTCTTCTTAATCATTATAATTAATTTGTATTACATTTACTAATATTTTATTTCAAAAATTTTTTTTACCTTATTTGAAATTAAATATTATGATGATTAAAAATGTGTAATCCATTTTTTCAAATTCAAATCATATATGTGGTATATATTAATTCAAATTTAATCCTAGAGACGGGATATCAGTGTGGGTTTTTAATATCAAAATGTTCAAAACTTTCTTATGTTGTTATATAAAATTTCATATTAAAATTGATTATAATGAACTAAATTGGATTGATTATTTTAAAATTCGTATAGTTAGTCATTAAAAAACTATAATGATTTATTTTACTAAATAAATATATTTGATGAAGAAGTAGTTTCAATTAAAATTTATTATGTTTCACTATTCATAAAAAAATAAAGAATTACAAATAGATACCAAAAATTAACCCCATGCCAATTTTATGGCTCATATTTCAAAAATGATGTCAATTTTGTCAAATCAAAATTATAAATGTGTAAAAAATCAGAACTAAAATTATTTTACCAATAAAAGGTGGTAAAATCTCTTTTTATAAGAATATATATTTTTATTCATACAATTGGATTTATTCATATTTTATATCCGTCAAATCTATTATATGTGTATTAAAAATATTTAATGAATATATTATAAATTTATTTTATTTTTTAAAAATATATTGAGACAAAATTTTATTTGTATTCAGAAAATTAGATTTCTTAGAAAATTAATTTCTTTATACTAAAATTTTTTTTATATTCAATTATAGTAACTGATAAAAAATATTTATTTTATATACATGGGTAAATAATATTTTCAAATTTTATTTAATCTTAATTTGATATTCCAATCAAATATCATTGTTGTATCTTCAATAACATTATAATAATCAAATTAATAGTATATTGTAGTTCTGGAAAAACATGTCCTTGTGTGTAACTAATGATATCGATGAGACTTTGTATTATGTGTAATACAATACAAAAACAATGTCATGTGTACCACAATATATTCAAAGAGTTGTGTGTAGTGTACAAAATCTAAACCCAATATATTAATATAAAAAACTATATTTATTACTGCATGAAATGACACATTTAAAAATGATTAAATTAATTCAAAAAATATTTTCCACAAAATCATAGGGTATTACATTCTACCCACCTTAAAATGAAATTCTCCCTTGAAATTAGTCTATGTTTTAAAAGGATTAATAAATAATTTTTTCATTTATAGAAAAACACATTGTAATAATGAATAATAATAATTCCATTAAAAAATGAAAGATGGAAACATAACAGTTATCCAATGTAACACATATCTTGGTTTCCACATATGAAAACAAAGATGGAAAGTAAAAATATGGAATTAGAGGAAATGTGAATATATTTATTTGAGAGTAATTGAGGTCATCAATCACAAACAAGTAAATGATCAATAGGATGTTGAGGGTCTCAAAATACAAAATATGTGATTATTTAAATGAACATCAATTAAAAAAATAGTGCATTATGAAAAAACATTATTTATAGTTCATTCTCCTAACGTTGAAGAATTTTTATGACAAAATATACATAGATGATTTTGGGATAACCTAACCATTTTTGTATCTAAATTCTATTCCACATCATCTCTAATTACAATAAATGTATTGAAATTTCTAATTCCCGAAGAGATAATAGATCATTATATCCATGAATAGAATGATAGGTTGTTCAATCTATTTTTATTGATACAAAAGGGTAGAACAACTAATCCAATATACATAAATCCACATATATTGATATAATAGATTAATATCTAAAAAATCATCTAATGTTTAACCTTAACCAGTACATGAATAGTTAACTATATAACCCTTCTAGAGGAAAAAAATACAAAAGTATCTAAAAAAGGTCACTAAATCAGATTAACATTTATCCATTATATCACAAAGTATATCTTCATTGTCACATTCCAAACATGTGATTAGTTTAATCATGTATTCTCTTGAAACATTCCAATATACTAAATAATCATAAATCCATATTGAAAATATGAATGATTCCTTATTCCATATTTTATTAGATATATTAATTAAATCCAAAAATTATATATACTCCATTTGTTACAGAGAAAGCCTTTTTGTCAACAAATCCTTTATCGGTCACAAGGAAAATTTTAACATCCAATTAAATTATTCATATCCAACATATCTTTATACAATAAAAAGTTTTGTAATGTAATGGGAATATTAAGGATTATATTCCCAAATAAACATTATCACCTTTCCATTAAATCACATATCCAATACATTGGAAACATTGTACATTAACTTGTAAATCATTAGGAAAACATAAATTGAAAAATCCTTTTATATTTTCCATTCATATTACATAATTCATGAATCCAAATACTTAAAAATATATATTATTATAATTAATCTATAATCCAAAAATATTATATCTAATCCTTTTAGTTGATACCTCTTTCCTTTTACATTTCCTTTATATTTTCATCCTCACTAGTTATATAACCATCAGTCAGACCACATTGTTGATTCTCTTCGAGAGCTTTTATATAGGAAAACAATTTTTAGAATGACCATTAATTTCACACATAATTAATTTAACCTTTGATGATGTATTAGTATTCCAATATTTACATCTATTTCATTAAATAATCCCTTAACTTCTCCTTTACAATTACTCGCTTTGCATACTACTTTTACATAGTAAAAACATCTTCTTATTCCTATAAGATATTCACTTAGGTGAATATTTAAAAATTCCTGAAATATTGTAAACCAAATCATATTTCATCTTTGGACTCCATTACCAATTCTCTCATTTATCTCTTTCATTTTGTTCTATAGAGAGTCCAAGAGTTGGTTAAATTATACGTTGTTAATCAGGTTCTCAGAAAACTGATTAGGCATTTTGAAAACATCATTCACTGCAGTGAACATCCCATTTGACGAATTGTTTGAAAATATCCAATAATAATAATCATTAATCATGTTACTCCTGTTACCACCATAGAATAAAAACAGAAATCATAGTTTTAGCATCACATTTCAAAGAATAATACGAAATTGTAATTAAAAAAACTTATAGGATGTATAAATTAAGAAATATATCTTCATCTATGTCACATTTTGTTTATTCTAGGATATTCAAAGGATGATCCTTCTAAAATCCATCATGTTGGTTCATAAATTGTTTTTGGATTGTTAAAGCATATTCCCCATGAGTGTCAATCTAGGTGTGCAGCAAGACCCATTTTTGTGTACCAGGTTAGGCATATACCTTACCAAATGAACCTTTTTAGAGTTTTTACACCTAGGTACATTTATTATAGATACACATATTCTTGTTGTATCGATAATGAGATCTAGTTCTTGAAAACCACACACTATATCAATTATAAATATTCAATGACATATTCCAATACATTTCCTAATCCATAAACTTATCCTTAGAGACTACCTATGAAATATCCTTTGAAACATTCATAGAGATCTCACTACAATCTTCCCATACTAGTTTCTAAAGATTTACTAAACCTTTTCTATGATATAAACTATAATTAACTAGCCTTTATGTACATAGATAATACATAATTTTTGTATGATACATAAAAAATTATAGAAATAGATGCCCAAGTACCATATTATTTTAGTTCATTCAGAAACATTTAAACACAAACACTAGTATATGAGGGAGATATATTATCTACCTCTAGGTTCTCGGAGACTAGAAACTCTCTTAAACATATCTTACCGAAAATATATGTTCACCACTTCATGAAAGATACATAAAAATGAGAGAGCTTAAATACTCAGTAATGGTAAACAAGGGATACATGTAAGCACAAACATGATCATAAGGTTATATGAATGTGATCATAACATTAGGATATCATACCATGTATATCAAAGATAAATAATATAAATCATGGTGTAATGGTTGGGAGTTTATAAGGTGTGAATCATAAGGAAGTCAGGAGCATGATCCATGAAATAATAACATATAAGTAAGACATGAAATTGTGGAATACACATAAACATATAATATCATTATATATATGTCCATACGTATTTGTTGAACTTATCATGGTAATTTATTGGGACGGAGCCTACTAGGTGTGTCACACCACCATACCGATTCACAGTTATTTCCTAGTAATGGATCACGTTTTCCCATCATTCTATAAAGGATTGGGTTTCCCAATCTTCCCACAGTGGATCTAGTTTCTCCATATCCCCAAATTTTATAGGTTTTGCCCATCTTTCACATGAGATCAAGATTGGGGACATGAATATCAAAATTATCTCATGAAATATTTATCTAATTCATTGGAGAGAGATATATATCCCATGAAACTCATAATTTAATCATACATATGTGTGCCACTAGATCATAAATATTTATCATATCATAACCCCTGAAATGGAATGGGTGTCAAAAACATATAATCATATCATAACACGTAGAAAATAGGCTTGTTTCATAATAAATTCAAAAAAGAATAACCTATGAAATTAATTGGGTTTTATAATCATAAAACCCACAATAGTGAAATTGGTTTCCAACACATATAACATGTGAAAGAGAAATGCGTTTCATAAACCTATAACCTATGAGAATGAAATGTGTTTCATAAGAATATAAATCATGAGAGTGAAATGGGATTTATAAACATGTAAATTGTGAAAGATAAATGGGTGTCATAAAAATATAAATAGTGAAAAAGAAATGAGTTTTATATAAATAATTCCATAAAAACATAAACCATTGGGAGAAATAATATAAAATGATCCTTTGGATCATTTACATAGAAATATAAGAGTAACACCAACAGATGTCATTTTATGTGGTAAATAGTTGTAATGATATTTTGAAAAAAATTCCTAAATAAATTATACTATGTTCATGGAAAAATAAATTTTTTAAAACCTAAAACATTTTCGAACACATTTTCTAGGAAATAATGTTGAAAACTTATAATGGACGGTTTAGAAAAAACTTCAATATTTTTATTTTATAAATTATAAATAATTATTTTATTTTTGGAATATTATTTTACAATAAAAAATATAATATATTCTTGAAAACATTTTTATAATATTTTTTATGAAAAAATAATAAATAACGATTAAAAATGTTTTGAAAACAATTATCCTTGAAATCATATAAAATACTATTCAAAACATTAGAGAAATTTATTCTTTGAAAACATATAAAGATGCTTGCTAAATTATGAAAAGCTGTTTCTTGGAATAATAATAAAAAAATTGGGAATATTTTGGAAACCATTTTATTTTAAAACATATAATTGAATCATTGAAGTGATTTGATGACCATTTCATTGATAATACTATGAAAATTTATAATACACTTTTGATATATTTTTTTATAAATCTTTCATTGAAAAATCATAAAAAATTGATTTTATAAAATATTATGAAATACATTTTTCATAAAATTTAATATGTTAAACATTCAAATATATCTTTAATGAACTTATGATCATTTTGGAAGATAAACCCATACAATCATAATATTATTTTTGAACATTAAACGTATAAAAAGTGACTCGACCAGAAAATTAAAGGATGAATAAATTTCAAAAACCCATTTCCTTAAATGGTAAAAAATGTGTTAAAATTTCTTTTAATGATTATATTATAATACTATAATTTTTTTGGAATATTTTTTTAAACTCTGTTTTTGAATGATATCATATTTTTAAACGAAGGGAGTGGTAAAGTATGACTTTTTTAAAATAACATTGTAAATTATTTAAGGTACCAATGAGTAAACCATTTCACAAAATAATGGATATATGATTAATAACAAGATTAGATGAAAAATTATGAGGATCCTTGAGATAAGTATCATAATATTTCATCACCTGTGCTAACAGATTTCTTGACGAACCATCGCCACCCGGGTTGTCATCCTCCGGGACGCTTTTCCATCTTAGCTGGAAACGACTTCTTCTCAGCAGGGGATCTATCTGGAGTGACCTTTTCATGGGGAGGGGGGTGTCTTGTGTGGAGGGATAGAAAATTCCACACATGGGAATTCAATTTCTAAAAATAATAATAATAATATTAATTAATATCAATAAATGATGCAATTATTTTAACAAACTCTTACCACTTGGTAACTTTGAATCATACTCCCCATGTAAGAAAATTAAAATATATATAGCATTAAATCTAAATAAAATAAGGATATTTATTATAGAACATGTAAAATATAATTATATACACCTTGTAAAATAATATATATGTATAACAAAACATGTGTCTCTAAGAAGGAATGTTGAGAGAAACTATACAATTAATTTGGTATCATTTAATGGTAAAACCTTATGGAAGAGAGATCATAAAATATAATTTTTTATACTCATAAATTTAGGGATAATAATCATATATTACATTCATGGGATGTATATATATCACATAATCGATTTAATGGCGAATGAGACATAAGTATCAAAGAAATAAAAGTGAGACATGAAATCCCTTACCATATATCCTGAATCTCATAGCACACATTAAAACATGATCTATTATAAATATAAGTTTATTATAAATCTTCCAAAAAACCATATTCTAATATATATTACTATATATGGATTTAAATCACATTCTTATTAGCACTTCCTTGTTATAGTTGTGTTTTGGGCAATATCCACTTTGTTTTTTCACATGTTCTTAATTTGTCACATTTTTTGTCCTTATACTTATATCATGATTTATATAATTTTGAAAATGAGTAATAATATATATAATATATAACAATGAAATTAAATAATCCATTCATTAACATGTTAGGTCATATGTACGAATGAATGATGTTTCCATTTTATTGTCGTATTGAAATAAAGAGAGTAAATGAAATATACGAATATATGAATATAATATCATTATAATATCATTATTATTTCATATATATCATATAATTTAACTAAATCCTTCCTTAATACATTCTTTGTAAGGTGTTAACACATCACATCACTTTGAGTAGGCGATAGTCTGCAATTCCACAAATGATGTTATCGTATTTACAAAAAAAAATAGAAAACATGAATGCTTGGTTTATATAATACATCCAAAATAATAAATAAATAACAAATATAACATATATTATATATAAATATAGTTTAAATCATAAGTCTTATGCATGAGATGTGGTGAAGAGAAAATAGACAATATCATTTTCTGAAGCGGTAGTTCGACGTACATTAAATGGTAAGTTTAATACCCATTAGATGGATGTGTGTGTAATTTCAGGTCTCACAATTTTTTTAAAAAAATATAATTATATTAATTATACTGAATTTATTATATAATAATTGAAAAATAAAAAATTATGAGGTGGAGAAGGAAAATTAATGAAATGCGTGTGAGGAAGAATGTTACCTCTTCTTTGGGTAACTCCTTTTTTACACAAAATGGATTCATTTGTTAAATTTATACCCAATGGGAGGATTGAAGGAGTAACATAGAGATGTTTTATTTCTTATTTAATCATTTTTTTGGAAAAATTTCGTTCTTTATTTCTGTGAATAAGTGATTGTGTGAGTTTTTTTTACTGTGGAGGAGGATTCACATTCATGTAAATTTTTGAAAGGAGAATTCCACTTGCATTTTCTAATGAAATGTGTATAAAATAGTGTTAATAATTAGATTGAAATTGGAATAGAGTCTATATATATCCACCAAATGGATTCTAGATATGTGTATACGTCATTTAAGACATTATGTGTAAGGTTTAGTCCGTGTTAAGATAATTTCTCCTTTACTCCTTGTAATTAATTTTAATTAGATTTAATATTAGTTTTTTGACAAAAATATGTTGTATTTATTTGTAATTATATATTATTATTATTATTAAAAAAATTTAATCCAATTTTTGAAAGTCGAATAACTGTTTTGGAGTTATTTAAAATTTATTCTCCTATATAGGATGACAAAGATGTTTTTGAAGTAGAAAATGTTCAAACATTTTCTATGTTTCTATATCCAATTTAAATGTAAATTTCATTACAATGAACAAAATTGGATTAATGAATTTAAAATTGATCTAATTAATCTCTAAAACCATTATAAATATAATTTACCATTATAAATATATTATATTAAGAGCATATTTGAATTAAAAGTCGATATTTTTCAAAATTCACTTAAAATAAAACATTACAGAAAATTGCAAAAAAACATACTGTAAGCTAATTTATATTGTTAGATTTAAAAAATTAATTTTATTTTCTCAATAAAAATTTTAAAATGGTCAAAAATATGAATTAATGTTGGTTCTCCATTAAAAAGAATTAATATTACCTTTCAAAATAATATTTCATTTTATTCATAAACTTCTATTTAATATCAGCTTATACTTATAAAATATATTATAAGAGTATAATAAGTATTTTTGAATGTATTATATAAAAATAATTTAATAAATTATTCAAAATTGGTTTTTTTTAATTTATTGAAAAAAAATTATCTGTACATAGAAAAATATTTTTCATTGAAACGTTATTTCCATATTTCAAATAGTTCTTACATTCACTTATACTAATTGATAAACATTGGATTCATTATATAAATATGTAAATAATATTTTCACCTTTAAGTTAATCATGTTTCTAAAATCCATTCTAATGTCTGGTATCTATAATACTAGTTTAATTATCATATTAATAGTGTATTGTACTTAGGTAAAAAATCTGACATACGTGCAGTGGATGCTTTCTGAGGGACACGACATTGTGTGTAATGAAAAAAAAACATTGTTATTCAGGTACCTTAATATATTGTATGTTTTAAACTAGTTAAATAAATCCAAACATAGGGATTTAATATATATATATATATATAATATTCTGTGGGGAGTCAAATGAAAAATATCAAAAAGATAAAATTAATTTGAAAAAAACTATTTCACAAAATCTCAGGGTGTTACAAGAATGAAATATGATTTCATATGATCTTGAGGGGGTATGAAAAATAATTGATATGTACACTTTTTTTCATTCTTAATGTTATCCAATCAATTTATATGGATCATATATTGTTAACCAATTATGTTGAATGAGTGAGATTGTCACAATGATGACTAATACCAAACCTCCAAGATATTGTTGAAAATGAGATATACAAATTATTAACCTATAAAAATATTCATCCCACCCTTGATGTCCAATGGCCCTGGCTAGTTATAGTAATTCTATTAAAAAATTGTTTTATAGTTATCAATAATGTAAATAATGAATTAGTTCAAAACCATGTTTATAATAGATTGTAGTTCAATATAGAATATCAGTCAATGAATAAGTTCTATCACCCCTGTTTTAGGTATGTTACCCTTTCAATAGGATTTTTAAATATATAGGTTATTTTTTTGATGTTTCGAAGGGTTCAGAGTGCTTTTGTTATGATTTGGTGTTTTTATAAAGGTTCATGATTGATGCATAGTTAGTGGAAGTTGTGAAACTTCTACAAGAATCTATGAATAGTGAGATATTGGCTAATGGGATGGAACACAGTTAAGTGCACAGTTTTTCACATCTGTACCGAAACCCATTATGAACCATTAATTATATGACAATGAGATTTTTCATGGTTGGTGCATGGTTTGACTAATCATGATATCCAATTGTGCAATGTGTTCTTTGAGGCATAAAATGGCGCACATTTTCCCTTATTTTTCCAAACCATGCTACATACAATTAAAATATTATAAAAAGATCCACAAAATCAGATTTAGGTCAGGATAATACATTAACCCCTCTTTCATGAACCATTTCAACACTAAATCGGTATTTATCCCTCACAAAGGCTAATGATGGTTTCTCTATTGATCCAGAGATAATCTAAAAGATATTCTTAGTGACCTAATGTTGGATTCCCATGGTAAGTAATCATTTGTGTTAGTTTTTGGTGGTTTTCCTTAGATCTACTTACCTCTCTCTCTCCCTCTCACTATTTCATAGATCTAGTTCTAATTATGATATATATAAGTCTGTTGATGTAAAATGTTATTATATCTGCCTTTTTGATGATATTATTAGGGATATCAGGAGGAATTTTGGTGTTTCAATATAGTTTTTTGGGAATTCTAGTGTATTTATTTATCTTCACCATGAATACCAAGTTACATGGATTCAATCTCAAATACCCTATTTAGTTCATGATAGAATTATTTCAATTGGTTGATTATTCTGAAATGGATTATGAAAGTGTTGTTCAATGATTGTTGGAAACATTATTTGGTGATGGTTTATGGAATTGTAAAAAATTGGGGTTTTTGGACAAAATTTATTTTTGTAATATGATATTAAAATAGTGGTTTTGAAATAGTTATTTGGTTTTATGCACAGAAAAATAGATTTTAATAATTAATTTTTAATTTATCTTTTTTGTCAATTTTTTTAAAAAATAATGGTGTTATTGAATTGATGTGTTGTTTATGTTTTCAATAAAAATTTATGTTTTATTAAAATCGATTAATTGATTTGGAAATGGTTTTATTGGAATTTGAAATGGCGTAATGTTTTTGTGTGTGTGTATTGGATGGATGTCGGTCATGAAGTACCAAGATCAATGGTATGGGTTATGGTTGTGATGTACCTCTATAAATGGTAACAGCAATATTTTTTGTTGTGTAGTTGTGTGTATTTGTTTTTATGAATTTACAATATGGAATGGGTAATACTAATTTAATTCATGAAATCCTAGGAATTAGATGGTTTGTTTTTCTAGGAAATTTCTATATTTGAAAAAATTGGTTTGGTATGGATTTTTTTGGCTCCTAATAAATTGTTGAATTTTGTTAAAAGGGTTTTATATAAATAGTTTTACATAAAAATTATAACATGTTCTATCCTAGTGGCACGAGTAGGTGAGTCATTCATGCAAATACTATTGAGTTTCATTACTCTCCTGTTTTATTGCATGTTGGTGTTGTGGCTACTATTGATTATTTGGAAATAGGTAAAGGTAAATAATCACACATCTGTAGTAGTTCTTTGTGATCCTTGATCATGGAGTTTGATTTGGACTTTAGAGATACTCCTTGGTATCTTTGAGCATGGTTGGTTTGTCTTCTACTATGTACTTTGTTGTGTAGAATTATGTTTGTGTGGTATGTTGTGGTATTTTTATTTTTATTATCAATAATATTTCTTTATTTGTTGTAATTATTTTCATGAATCATATACTGGTTACTATGACAGATATTCTAGTTATGGTTTTATTATTCTCAATTGGAAAATCATCCCCCACGTGTTCATTGATCCCTTAAAATTTATTTCTAACCATTGGATCCTTGGGGATGTCAATTTAAGACAATTAATGTCCTTCATCCGTCTCAAGACAACAAGGATGGGAGGCCATTAAAAAGTGATATGAATCTTGTTCCTTCAAAATACCATTGTGAAACACATAGTATCTGATAGATCGGTTATTGACAAACAATTAGTCATTATTTCTCTCATTCTTGGAGTTGAAATTCATTTTGATATATTCCATGTGTTAGGTTTGTATAAAGTAATATGATTGTTGGGAAATGAAATGTATAACATAAGAATTAATTGTGAGCCTCATTATGAAAACATTAATCTTACTAGGGAGTTGTGTAAATAAGTTTTTTGGAGGCCATTATAGTTTTTGGAATCATATTTTTGTGGGATTATCCAATGAGGCGAGCATGACATTGATTGCAGAAATGAATTCCCACTGGTAGTGAATATTTAATTTGTATATAAGGATACATTATTTGGTGAAATGTTTTTATTTTTGAATAAAATTGATATTTTTAAAAATGGAATATCATGGAATGAACATGGTCATGGTATTTTGAAAATGGTTTGATTTTCATAATAAAGTGTAATTTTTTTAAAAAAATGGAGAAACATAGAAAAGATGAATTTTGGAAAAAAACTATTGTGATAGTTGTAACATGGAAAAATTTGAAATGTTAATACATTAGTTGATATATACTGAAACGTTAAAAAAATATTGTTATTGAAAATGGAACCTATTAGGGATTAAATTAAAAAACAAGAAGAAGCTACAGAGAACATGGTTGCACTTGAGCCACATATCAAATAATAGCTAGTTTAGAGTATAGTCCTTGATATTCATGTAGTGGATATGGGGAACACAAGGGATAAACCCAGTAAATTTTATAATTCTATTCAATTCTAGAAATAGAATCCACCCATGATTCGGGGTGATTTAAAACTAGAGAAGGCAGATGTGTGGTTGAATAAGATGAATCATATATTCAATTTCCTTGGCACTATAGTAGAGATAAACGTCAAGATGGTGATTTATATGTTGAACAATATTACATGAAATTGGTGGGATTTAGTAGTTCAAGATAAATTGGATGAAAAACATTCAAGGGAGGATTTTGAAGAATTGTGTAATAAAAAATTCTATCTTAATATGTTTACAGCATAATAAATTATGGTTTTATTTAGCATTATGTAGGAGACCCTCAAATTGAATGATTTTTGGAAAAATTCATGGATTTAGTGTGTTTTTAAAAGGAGGTTTCTCATAGTGAGTTATAGAAGGAATGCATCTTTGAATTGGGGACGAGGTAGATGATTCACACAAATATTCTTGCACTTCATATTAGGTATTATATATATATTTTCAATAGATAGATGGTGGATGAAATAGATATCTCAGGAATTATAGGTAAAGGGAGTATGTTGATGACTATGATAAATAGTGGGAACACTAATGATTGGAGAAGGTAGATGTGGGACATTAGATTCAATTGGGGGAGCATGACTCCGAATCTGAGTGATAGATCAGTAAATCTTCTTCCAATGATGAACAGAAAGCCATGATTTTTCTAATGTGGTTATAGAAGCCACATGATGTTATTTTTTATGAAAACACCTAGGGAATTCCAAAATTTTAAATAGATGGCAGTCCTCCGGACTACTATCACGGTGCGCTAAGGTCATGTGTTTTGGATACTTCTCAAGTGTTGCATGCATCATATGCATCGATTGGATGAGGGAAGGAGAAAAATAATCGTCAGATGAATAGAGGTATCCTGGATGATCCTAGGAATACCATGACTCCTCAACTCGTGCAATATCAGTATTGATGTGTGGAACAAAGTTCCATGAGAAAGTAATTATACGAAGCTGATCAAGTGATTGTGGGTGAACAATGTGGAACGTCTACCATGAGAGGTAAAATTATTTTTTATACTACAAAAATTTAATTTTGTTAAATAGGTTTTATTCCTATTAGTTTAATACTTATCGTGATGTTGATTTTCTTTTTTTTTTTAATTTTGAGGTGATGCATTCTATGTTAAAACTTCAATCATCTATTTATGAAATTGAATATTGAGAATTTGCGTATAGTGAATGTTCTATATCTACTGATGGAACTCAGATGATATGGTATTTCAATACACTTGACATAAATATCTGTTATATAATCTGAGGTATAGATTTTTTGACAACATTCATGGGCCACATGGACTACTATTCTATAAAGGTTAGATTTATGATGGATGTTGGCATCGAGTATCTCGTCCTTGGAGACCAGAATCTATTGTCATTTTCAACGATATTGTTTTCACCATTATTTAGAAAATTCACATACCAATTGGCATTGTTAACCATTTCATCAATGAAAGAGATTAAGGATATCATTTTTCCAGTAGCGGATGAGTTGATTACAAATTTCATTGAAAAAATGTTCTTAGAGTTTCCACCTATGAGGGAAGTATAGTATATGATTGATATTCTTCCAAGGACTAGAACTATTTCCCTCTATCTTATTATATGAAAAAAAATAATTAATGGAATTTAATGTGTACTTATAAAATAAATAAACCAATGTTTTCATTCAATCATGCACATCTTCATTGGTTGCACCGGTCTTGTTTGTTAAAAAGGCATATCAAACTCTTCAAATGTGTGTTTATTATCATATGCTTAACCTTTTAATGATAAATAATCTGTATCTATTTTCATACATTGCTAATTCTTTTTCAATCAATTCATCGGATATAAGTGGTTCTCTATGATCGACATTCGATCAAAATATCAACAATTAAGGAGTCTAAAAGCGGATATTCCAAAGGCAACTTTCAGAACTATATATTCCCATTATTAATATGTGGTAATGAATTTTTGTTTTATGAATGCACCAAAATTCAATATATAATTAATCAATCATATATATGAATGATATTTTGATTCATTTTTGGTTTTTTTTGAGGGAATATTAGTGTCTTCAATGGAAATGGATGATCATGAGAAACAATTGGAGATAATGTTTTGAATCATGAGAGATCATTGGTTGTATGAAAATTATCGAAGTCTTTATTTTATTTTTTTAATGAGGATATTTATTTTCCCCATTTTAGCTGGTTATTACCAATTCATTATTTGTGATTTATTTTGAATTTCCTTATTTATAATGGGTTTCATGAGGAAAAATGATCCAATACAGTGGTGTTAGGAATACCTAAACTCTTTTCATCAGCATTATATCACCTTACAAGATTACCAGTCGTGATTGGATTTTCAGAATCATGACAATGGATATAGTTTATTGTGATTCTTTGATATTGGGTTTGGGATGTTTTCTCTTGAAGATATATCATGTTGTTTCTTATGGATCAAGATATTTACAATTTCATGTGAAGAACTATAAAAACATGATTTTGAGTAACCTGTTATAGTTAATTATTTTAAGGCTTGTCATCATTACCTCATTGGGGAGAAATTTACTATTTTTGGATAATAAGAGTTTGAAGCATTTTTTATCTCAAATGGATATGAATATGAGATGAAAAATATGGATATAGAATCTCACAATGATTCACATTAACATAATTAAGACACTAGGTAAAGGAAATACAATGATATATTCATTATCTGGAAATTCATATTCTGAGTTGGAGAAAAGGATTCAAATGAATGGCAGTTGATGTCCATACATTCCAAAATGAATGTTGATATTAACGAATGTCCGAGTACAAAAACTTTCAATCTTGTTTCTTTGGATCGTAGTTTGGTAATGATAGGTGAAGTGTTAAATACGTCCAATTCAGAATGAATTACTGTTATTTTGAAACTCAATTGTGGGGATATCATCGAGGAAAAGAAGATGGATGATAATTCAATGTTGTGGTTCAGAAATCATATTGTCATAATTATGGACATTCATGAAAAACATTTTCATTATCACCATCATTCATGATGGGCTATTCATAATTGATTATAGAATATGTGTAAGTCATTGAATACTGAGTAATGGTCAGTTGGTATGAAAAATACGGTGTCTGAGTTGTTTTTAAGGTCATTGAATTGATCAAAAGTTAATTCATAGAATTACTGACTAGAAGGTATGTTGGCGTCTTTTCTTGTTGATGTTTTTAAATGAGAGTATATATATATTGATTTTTTAATAGGTATCCAAATAATGGTTCAGAAAAATGATGCCCTACGGGTGATAGTGGATAGGCTCACAAATTTGGCCAATTTAATCGCAATTCATCAATCTCACATGGTGGATGTCTTGTCAAAAAAACATATACATGAAGGGGTAAAGAGGCATGGAGTACCAATTCTCATACTGTTTGAAAGAGTTCCATTTTTAAGATATAAATCCTTGGAATCCTTATAGAATTACCATAATACAGAGGTGACTATCAGTATGACATACCATCCTCCGAATGATGGGAAATATGAAAGGTCGATTAAAAAATTGGAAGACATGTTTGAAAATTGGCTAATTTATTTTTGCGGCTCATTGTAGGAGGGCCTAAAATTATTGGAGTTCTTGTAAAACAATAGTAATAAATACTATTTTAAAATTTCTAATTTTGAATAATTTTATGGTAATCCTTGTCACTCTCTAATTTTTTGGGTGGAAATGTTGGGACTTCACTAGTTGGGATGATCCTTGTCCCAGAAACATTAGAAAATATTCATATAATTAGGATATGGATAGAGATGAATCATATTGATCAAATATCATATTGGGATCATCATCGATGACCATTTCCTTTTGAGGTGGGTGATCATGTGTACTTTAGGATCTCTCAAAAATTTGAACATCCATTTCGAGATAAAATGGATATGTTATCTCCACAATAAATTGTCCCTTTTGAGATTCTAGAATGGGTTTTCACTGTAGAATAATGGATGGAATTTTCTCTATAGTTCATTGTGGTGCTTAATTTGTTTCATGTATCTTAGTCTAAATGATATCAACCTAATCTTGACAATGGGATTTGATCGGATGACATTAACCTAGACCTGTATTCTTTATAGGTTCATATGACAGTACAGAGTGTGGATTGGGAAGAGAAAATCTTGGTAGAGGGGGGGGGGAGCATCGATCTAGGGAGGGGTTTTTTATAAACATGTTTATATTCAGGAAGAGACGTGGAAATTGGAGAAGGAAATGGAGGATATTTAGATAAGAAGGTTTCATTATGGGAATGGTTTTTTACTTTATGAGGATAGAAAGGATAATGGTGGAGATAATTTGCAATCCCCAGATTCAAGTATGTAACCCTTTATTTATGTTGTTATGTATATAAATTATATAGGTGATGATTTTTAGGGATTTGAGGATATTAGGTATGTTTTTATGGGTTTTATATTGGTGAAAAGATGTTACATGGTTAGTGAATACCATGAATATCCTATAGGAAATGTTGAACAATGAGACACAGGCTAGTGGGTTGAAGCACGATTAAGTGCATGATTTGGCCAGACATGGCAGTCAGCTAGTAAAAAATGTGAAAAGTAAGATAGTGTAATTTTTAATGGTTGGAGAAAAGTTTTCACGTCAAGCGGTCCAACTATGCAAAGTGATCCCTGATGAGACCATGGTGCACAGTTTCCATAACCTCACAACTAATAATGCATGGTTTAAAATGAAAACAACAAAAAGATGATGATTGTCTAAATTATACTTTGACCCCTCCATATTTCTCCATTTTACCCTAACAAGGGATTCAAACCACCCAATTTCCATTGAATCTTTCACCATCATTACATTGAAAATCAGAATGCGTTTATTGGTGTGTTGAACCCAGATTCTCATATCAATTCGTCGTTTATGGTAGTTTTTTTGATTTCCTTATATCTACACACATGTCTCTTTATATCTCTCAATTTCATAGATCTAGTTCTGTTGTGGTTTTATATAAGGTTATTGATGTTAAATATGATTATATTTGGCCTTTTTTATGATAGGGGAAGATATCTAAGGTGGGATTTTAGAGTTTTAACCTAGTGTTGTGGGAATTTTGCTGTCGTTATTGGTTTTCTATCTAAATCGTAACGTGGGTGGATTCACTCTCAAATCCTCTATTTAGAATGATAATGATTGATTTCATATGGGGTTTTTAAATTTATTTTGTAATTTTTGTGCAATGATTTGTGTTAGACTTCTTTGTTGATAGTTTATGGAATTTTTCAAAATTTTGTGTTTTGGAGAAATGTGACTTCGATAACAATATTTTAAAATGATTATTTTGATTTATGCATAATATAATGGTTTTCAATGAATGGTAATTTTGTTGAAATGGTTTTGTTTTGAAAAAATTCGTTTTCAATATAGGGTTATTGTTATGGAAATGATGTTTTGTCATGGTTTTCAATAAAATTATGGTTTAGTTGAAATGATTGAATTGGGTTGGAAAAAGAATTTATTGGTATATGGTGTGGATTTAATGATTAAGAATGTGTGTATTGGATTAATTTTTTTCATGTAGTACCACCAAAAAATGTTACAGGATATGGATGTGTTGTTCCTCTATAAATTGTAACACCTTGATTTTGTGGTTGTGTGGTTGTGTGTATGTGTGTGTAAAAATTTTCAATATCAAATGAGTAGTGAAAATTGAATTCATGAAATTATTGGAAGGATATGGTCTGTTGTTTTTTGTGGAAAATAGATTATTTAAGAAAACTCTTTTTAATTAATATTTTGTCATGGTATATATTGTTGGTCTCTATTAAATGATAGTTAAATAAATTGTTCTAGATGAATATTCTATCATGTTCTATTAGAGTTGGGTGAGTACGAAATCCATTTGGGTAATGCCTATTGAGTTTCATTATTCAGACAATCTTTAGAACATTGGTGATTTTCAGATGTTTTTTACTAGGGCAATTTTAAAGGTAAAGCACTATTCTTATTTAGAGGGGCTTCATGACCCTTAATCATGGTGTCAGAGTCAAAGCTTATAGTTATGTCTCACAGTGTTTGAGTTTTGTTGGTTTCATCATCCAAAGTTGACATTTTTATTTAGTATTCATCTAATGTAGTACTTTATTTAAATTTTATTTTTGATATCAATGGTATTGAATTAGTTGTTTTTAAAGTCATCATGCATTATATAGTTTTATTGGTCATTGATTGTGTAGTTATGGTTGTTTTATTCTCAATGGGAAAATCAACCCCTATCTTTTCCTGAATCTATTTGCATTTATTATTATCCTTTAGAACCATGGGGATGTTACTTAGGGACAAGTACGGTCCATCTACCTTATCAATCTCATGAGGATTAGAAGGATATTACAAGAGTATAGTAGAATGGAATATTTACTAGTTTCATTCCTTAACAAGATGCAAGAGAGGATTGAGGGTAAATAGGTGGGTATTAGGGATAATTTCATACACATGTTTCCCCTAAGGATTTGGAAAAGATAAAATTCACCTTTCTTTTTATCATATTATCGTATCAGAGGATTATTTATAGTATACTAAATTCTTTAGGTACATTCCAGCGATGTATAGTAAATAATTTTTCTATTTAGAAGATAATTTAATGGAAGTTGTCATGAGTGATTTAACTATATATTTTGTCAATATTTATGAGTTCTTAATTATTAAAGGATTTATCATTCATATTTATTTTGAAATCATCTCTAGAAACTCCATTTCATAGTACACCATGTTATATTACATAGACATGTCATTTTTTGTTATGAAATCCATATTGATAAATCAAAATTCGATATCATTTCTTCCATGTAATTACCATAAAAATTAGGATGATGTTATTTATTATTTCATTATATATTTTATCTTCATTTAATTAATGAAATTTGTAAGATTTCACTCCCTTTCTCCCACATACTCCATAAAGAAAAATAATTTTTTTTGATAAAAACAATGGGGATTAATTTAATAAATTAAAATCAGGTATCAAATCCCCTACTACCAAACCACATTGGTGGGATTTATTATTTGAAATCATATATGACACATATAACAATGTGGTTGGAGTAGTCTAATTGCAAGAGGTTAGTCGAGAAACACGTTTCATAGCCTATGACACATGAACATTGAACCATGGAAAAGAAAAATACACAAAAACTAAAAATTAATTTCCTTCCATTTTTTCCATAGATAAATTTAGTCTTAACAGTTAAGGTAAAAATTAATTTTGTTCAATAACTATACAATACTTTGATATTCCCTTAATAAAATAAAATTAAAACAGTATCTAATTCAATGGATGCTCATCCTTTAGGAATTTTATATAAAAATTAGCGATAAAAAGGGATCATAGACTGTGGTGGATAATAAGATTATTAGGATCTATCCACCTTCACACATTGACACATCCCCCAATATTCCAATAAATTAAATGTTTCTATATGAGAATTTTCATATATCAAAACATAAAATTACTTGGTATTTGGACATTGTAAATTATTTGGTTGAATTTTTCATTACTATAGATTTGAATAAAAACCAAATTGATTTCATAAAACATGTGTCCCATTAATAAATTTTATATGACCCTAACCATTAGAACATGTAGTGATGGTGTCCTTAAGAATTCTATTCTTGATGGTAAGCTTCATTACATCCTAATGTTCAATAAAAAACATTAATGTGGAAGAAACCTTGGTCTCGAATAGACTAATAATATGTTTATAGGTCCTATTTTATTTTTACCAGTAGTATTTCAATATTCCCACAATTTTTCTAAATTTTTTTCATTATTTTTAATGGATAAAGAATATCACCCCAAACCAAAGGTTGAGCCAATCTCTAAAATATATTGGTGAAAAAATTCATTAATAAATGGATCAAATTTAATGAAAATATTTGATTCTTAGGCTCGATGATGCATTGTCATATTACCGTATTGAGTTAAAAATGATTAATGTAATGTAACCTCATCTAATAGTTTTAGAAAATAGATGTAACCTCCCAATAGAGATAATTAACCATGGATATGAGTTTATTGAAAAATGATATTATAATATTTTTTGAGGTTAGTCATTGGAAGATATAGATTTTGGAATACAAGAAAATGAGAAGAGACTCATTTTAGAACTCACAATTCAATAAGGAGAGAACAATTCATAACCATCAACACCTCATCATTAATTTTCAATTGAATAATAGGAATAAGGTTATATATTTTAATTCAAGTATGTAGTTTTACCAAAGTAAGATTACTTCCAACTAGTGTGTTCCATACAATTTTATAAATGAATATCTTATTATTATTGTGTGCGATCAAAATAGAGAAACAAAACACAAATTCAAAATCATTGGAAAGTGGTTGAATCAAATTATCAAAACCATTCAGATTTCCTGTGTAGGGGAAAATGATCCTTGAGAAGAGACCTACCTATAGCACTTTATGGTTTTAAAATTTTAATTTATTTTAGTGAGTAAACATCACACTCTAGTAGTAGGTGGTGGGTACATTATTGGTTCAGTCATTTGAGTTTGGGCAAGTCATTTAGGGGTTATTTTAAGATATAAATTTTGTTTTTAAATAAAGGAAATGATTTGATATTTATAAGAATGTTGAGATACTATTACCTTATGTTTGAGATTTTGGTGGGTTAATTATTTTATTTAACATCAACCCATACCATTTCATAAAAAAGTGTAGTGTGAATATTTATTTCTTAATTGAAGGTAACTATAAGTTTTATTAATTAATTTTATCATTGTAGAATGACATTTCATGATATTAATTATTTATCAGATCTATTTCATTTCTATACTAGATTTAAATATACATGTCAAACAATTATAAGTCTATTTTTCACCCTAAAAAATCATAAAAAATAATTAAAAAACACACATAAATAATTGATTAAGTAATAAAATGTTAAAATATGGCGACACTATGGTAGTGATCATATTGTTTGACATATGAAAATTCTTAAGTGAGTTGTTCATTAAATTTAATTGAAAAAGTAGTCCATTTCTAGTTCAATGATTTAGGTATGTAGATATTTTTTAAAATAATGAATTCTTAATGAATTTAAATTGAACATATTTGAATGGAATTTTCATCACACAAACGAACATGGAGACTATGTGACTTGTTAAACATTTTTATTATATCTTATAACTAGTATAATATCCTCTTTTGTCATTTTTGATGAGATAATTTACGATTCACTCAATTCCATACTTACTGAGGTTCACTCTTTAATGTGTTTCTTCTATTACTAAAAATGGAATCATGAAGTAAATTTAATATTAATGTTAAATATTCTTAATATAGGTGAAATATTAATTAATAGGTTTTTAAATTAGTATTTTATATAGATCAAAAATGTTTATGTGTTGTGGTTGGATCGTATAAGGATTGGCCATTTTATTTCACCCTTATACAACTATTATAGTCTATTTTATATTGAAAATTATAAATTTAATAACCAATTAAAATTATAACTTAATTAAATTTGTTCATTTTAATTACTATTAAATTAGAAAATATTACATATATTATTATTTTTATTAGAGGATTTCATTTGGGGGGCCAAGGTTGACGTTGAATAAAAAAGGTCCAAATGACATGAATCCCAAATAACATATATCAATAGTTTCACATATTAATTGAAGATTTTATATATTAGTTGGATGATATTTCATAGAATAATGAAAAAATAGTGGGATATAAATCTTTCAAAGATACAAAATCCTATGATTTCTATGTTATATCCAAGCCAAAATGATCAATTTAAGAAGTTTAATTTTCATAATGTAATGATTTTATATTAGTTTGTTTAAAATATATCCCATTATAAATTTTCAATATACATCATATTTTACATGGATACAAAAAATTAGTTGTACAAAAATTGATATCTTTTTTTAAAAGTATAAAATATTCTCTTTAAATATCAAAAAATGAGATACAAGGTGTATCAAAAAATAAGGGTACCAAAATCCATCTTCTGCTTTCCTTATCATAGTGATTCGAGGGAACCATATTTATAATCTCAAAAAATAATTTATGTTATTAAATATAAGAGTTTTAATTGTGTCCCCTTATCATAATGTAGGTTATAGAGGTCATAAAAATATAGAGGGTGTTCAGATGGAGAATAAGATCCTCCATACCATCATCCTCCTCCCGATGGAGGTCTAAACAATTGGTGATCAATATGAAGGAGCTTCAAATATGAATAGGGAATTTTTATTGAAAATTACAAAATATTTTTCTGAATATTAGCATTTAGAATTTTTATATTATATATCTTAAGAAATTGTTTTTTTGAAACTTAATTGAATTACTTTCTATTTTATATCAGATGATTTTTTAAATTTAATTATGTGACTTGTATTGTTTTGATTGGAAAATATAAAAATTATTTTATTTACATAATATTTTATATTTCTGTAACATAATAATATTTTATGAAAAGAAATATTGAATGTTCTAATCTTTAAATTTTTTTCTATTACACGCATTAGTATGTTTCTATTGGGTAACATGCAACATTGAGTATAGCATGTGTTACATGCAACATTGAGTTTAAAAGAAAAATGATGTACAATTGAAATATTCTTATATGAAATAAATGTTAACAACTATACATGGTAATTATGGGTTTGAATATAATTAAATAAATTATGAAAATATACGTTCAATTTTTTGGTGACTAATTAATTAGAGAGGAAAATAAAAACTAATTTAAAAAAAGAAAACAAAAATCAATATTTTTTTTCTACACATAAAAGTGTTTTACATAATTAAATAAAATAAATAAATTTTAATGAATTATTTAAATGGAATTTATATATTATAAACTCAATAAAAAATTTTAACATTCAACTTATCTATTTTTTAGATAATAAAGAAGAATAAATCTATTTTTTCTCCTAAAAACTATTTTTTTGGAAAAATAAGTTTTGTTATATTTGTTTTAATTATTATAAAATTAATTATTTAAATATTTATAAACATTACTAAATACAATGAAATTATTATTTTTTAAATCATAATGAAAAAATATAATAGGTTGAATTTATGTTAATTTTCAGAAAAATTAATTTTTGTGATGAATAGTGAAAAATACTAGTTTTTATTAAGAATTTTCATTTATTTTAAAACATTAAAAAACGTGAAAATAATTTTAATAATATTTTAATTTTAAAATTATTTTAATTATAGTTATATTTATATAATTTTTTTCATTGGGATCAACTTTATACTGAATATTTATATAGAAATTTTTAAAAGTTTTGAACATATTCTCTTCGGAAAACCTCTTTCTCAATGCGAATATAGGATTAATTTGAAAAGAAAATTGTACACCTATGTGAATGGTTTAATTAAAAGTTGATTAAAACTTATTAATTATCATAAAATATATTATGTAATAATTTTAAAATAATTTTTTACCATAATAAATTTTAAAAATAGTAGAAAATATTTTCCATGGAAAATGTAAAAATTGGTTCACTATGGGGTGATGCTAAATATTTAATGGTTCAAAATGACCGAAATAATTTCCAAAAAAAACTATTATTGAAATATATATACCCTATATCATATAGTTTATATAATGGACCATTGAGGAACCTTTTTTCATATGGAATATGGGTTACAACTTTTTTTCTTAAATAATACAAGTGTGTCACTAACCTCACTTATAAAAGAAAACCCCAACTCCTCCACTGTTAACATATCTAAAACCGATTATTCTGAAAATAAATACTGAAATTACTTCTTTAATATCCTCTTAGAGTACTAAAATTATTATATTCTCAATAAATTCATCTTTAGAATCCTTTTTGTGAAAAACAAATGAAGTTGGTTGAAGAAGAGGTAACATCCCAAACCAAGCGTTTAAATTTATTTCTACCTCCACCAACTGAAATTATTTTTTAAAAAAATAATTTTTTAATAAAAACTATATATTAAATATATTTATATTTTTTATGTTTATTTAATTACATATATCTCTCTACAGTTCTCTCAAATGGGTTATAAAATCATCATTTGTTTGTACGAGGTATTACCGCCTCGAGAACCGATGTTATTCGTTTTCTACCGCCTCCTTTTCTGGCTGGATATAATGATGGTATAATATTTTTATATATAATATTATTTATATTACAATTTTTTTATTTATAATAAAAAATAATCAATATTAACTCATAAGCCATTGGAGACTAAGAATTTTTCTTGGGTTTACAATAGACTATCACCTCAGGCACTAATGTGAAGTGTCGTTAAATTTTTTTTAGATGGTAAAAAGGATAGAATAAATGAATAAATATTGTATTGATAATTTAATTATAATGAATTAATTATAAATTCACATATTCCTTCTTATATTCCATTCTATGATGTATTTTAAAATATCATTCAAGTTTATGGTGGACTTTTTCCTCGTGATGTTATGCAATTCATTTTTCATGTATAATTTACATGGAAAGAAAAAAGGTTAGGTTTAAATAAATACATGTGATATATATATATGAGATAAAATTTATTTTTTAATGGTAATATATCGTTTAACCTTATTTCATTCACTCGTTGAAGAAAATTGAAACATCGTTAATTTGTACGTATGACGTACTGTCTCCAGGAACTGTGCATTTCATATACAGTCTCAAACATTAATATATGTTTATTAATACACATATACTGAATATATATGATATTAATATAATTTTTATAATTATATATATGATTTAACTATTATAAAATTATGTGGATGAAAAATATAAATCAAAATATACGTGAAAAGCAAAGTAACTATTACCCAAAATATTATTTTACCATGTAATTGTTGAAAAATAGGTAATAAAATATCATATGTAGGTCATATATGGTATGATAAATATGATTAAGGTAAAATATATATTTATATTAAATTTAGTTTATAAAAAAGTTTTATTCTGTACGAATGAAGCGAAAACATAATGTAATGGATTTATACCTCAGTTTTCTCTTTTGTGAGACAAATGAAAAAATCACTAACTATTTCTTTTATATAGTGAATATACTACCCTAAATTTATTTCATGGTGACTCACCTAAAAGTTTAATTTAGTTGAATATCTTTAATATTTGATTAATAGGAAAAATGATTTTAATACTCGTTGTTGTGGGGCATATGAATGAGATATAATTTATCTTTCATAATGCATGATGGTAACATGAAAATGGAGGACATGATTGCATATTACATATGGAAAATGTCCCATATATGGATGAATAAATTTTATCAATTGATATTTATATGGGAAAATAAAACATGATTCTTTTTGAATATATAAATTTTATGATGGGATTCATGTGGAAGACGGCCCATCAAGGATTAGATTCATGAGGAATATGTTGTAGTAAGGATGGGATTTATGTGGAAAATGGAGAAATGAGGAAGGTTTGATGATAAAACCATGTTGGGGGGTTGTTATATTTTAACATGGAATAAAACTCAGATAAATGATCTTTTGGGGGAATACACTAAATTAGTGTCCATTTCAAGTATGGATTATTGAGGGGTCCAATTAAACAAGGTAATTAACAAGTATATGAAAAGGTAATGTACCTAGTTAGAGGAACATTATCAATTATCCTTATGGATGGATCTGGTGAAGGTAATTTTTGGGGATTATGTTGATTTGGAGGATTATTCATGGATAGATCAATGATGAGACCTTATATATGAGGTTTTCAATGGGAATATTACTGGGTATTAAACTACTAGAATCAATGTATTTGTCCTAGGAGATTACACTAGTTAAGGTAGTCTTCAAAATTAACACTAAATTCATATAACATTTATAAATGAAAAATTGACAGGGAAAAGAGATGAGGTTGTGAATAAGAATATTAATGGGGATTAAAACTACTAAGAGACCCATTTATGGATCACTAACTCATTGAGTATATAAAATATCCCCACTAGATACGAGGGATTCCATGATTCCCATCAGATGTTAATGATAAGAATATTGTAGAAAACATGGTTTACAATATTATACTAATGGTTTGCAAACTCATTACCAAAATAATATTTGATTGTAAACACCATGAGGTACTTATCTATCACGATGGAAATATTGGACATATGCATTATCAAAGGAAAAAAATTATTTTTGGGGTTAAATCTGGAATTAATTTCATGGTAATTTATATAAATAGGTCATGTAAGAGTTCATTGTATTTAAGAGTCTAGGTTGTTGTCATTGGTAATGGTGGTTAATTAGTGGGCCATATTAGAAAGAGAGAATTCATACATGAGACAATACTTAATTGGAAATGAAGTATGGGACTAAAGTTAATTGGAAACATTGTAAGGGACTATTGAAAATGTGATCCATAGGTGGATTACATGGGTGAGGGTTCATTCATTAATAAAACTAAATATAATTATCAACATAATAATGGACTAGGGTTATACGAATCCATGGTATAGGTCTTAGGAGAAATGGTTCCTTATAGAAGTATATGGTGATGTGGCCCCTATATAGGGGACTACTATGATATAATGTATTTATAGTGAACTCCCAAGGCTTTTTAGTCATATGGATATCTAGTTATTTAGTAATGGGATGATATAGGTTTGTAAAGACTCGGTTCAATACACCAGATAGGGATTAGGATTATGGAACAATAGAGTGTACTCATTATATGACTTTCACAAGTAATTCTATAAGTTTTTTCCTAGAATGGGGATTTTCTCCCTATTTACCAAAGAACATTGGAATATATAATTAAAATTTAAAATTCACATGAAACAATAAACCAATATTTACATTATTATCCTTCGTTTCTTTATTTAAAAGTCGCTAAAAGAAGATGGGTGATGATTTAGCACAATTTTGATTGTGATTCCCTCTAAAATATAATATTCTGGCCTTCTTGATTTTCATTTTTTCATTCCATAAAAATAGATTCACCTAATAAATTTATAAAAATTTGAGGTAATACATAGAATGAATATGGTAACCTCCATTTCGACCCTTATGAGGATGAGTAACTTACAAAATGATTATTGAGCATAGAGGGTAGGCATGTTAGTAGTCTATAAAAATTATTCCACACATGGATGGGAAAATAGAATATGGTATTATTATGATATCAATTTTTTAATGAAAAAATATTTCCACATAAGTGAAATACATGATGAAGGCATTAAGTATTTAGTATGTGGTTGCGTGACATGTGAATTGTTTTATATGAAGAATATAAATTGGGGTGGTGGGACCAGTGATCCATATACCATTCCATTTATCAAAAAATTAAATAATTATTATCCTTATAAATGGGGACAAATCGTAACCCCCACTCCTAACTACCCTAAAAATTAGAGAATGTCAACATAAATAAGAAAATAGTTTAAGGAAATTATGGGTCATGTGTGAATTTGTCCTTGTACGAAGGTACAAAATCACGACTTGGATAATTCATCGGATGATACACTCAATACCGATGATATTAACTATTCTTTTTTCTGGTGAAGGTGGCTAGGGTCATGATTTGGAATGTCCTTTCTAAATTATGGGATTCAACATACTTTAATAAAGAACATAAACTAGAAAAAACTAGTTAATCCAACAATTTCATTTTATTAATGTCTTGTCACATATCAATTTAATGATTAATTAAGAAAATCCATTCGATATAGACATTGAGATATTATGCTACTAACATCAAAGAAACAATCACCCTCCATGGAAAAAATGTATGGGATAAGGGTGTCTAGTTGAAGGAGGAATTGAAAAGTTGTCGATAATAGAGGTTTTCTGAAATTTATTTTTTAGTCTAAATTAAAACCCATTTTTCAAAACATCCAATGCTTATTCCCTTGGGTATTCCTCATACTTATTCTTCACACAATAGAATCGTAGTTTTGGACATTATATTAAATATGGAATGAATCATTTTTCATAAATAATTCTATATATCAAACCATAAACATTAATTTAATAGCTACTATGAGATATTGATTAGTGAAAAGTGGGGTAGTGAAACAATCATATATGTCCACTTAAATTATTTTTGGGGGGAGCCAATATTTTTTCCCAATTTTATAAAAACTATAATTTTATGGTCACAGAACAAATATCAGTTTCAATAATCCTTTAATGTTTGATAATCACCTATACACCTCTTTCTTCGAGTAAAAAAACATGTGTAGAAAAACATATTTTTCCAAATTCTACTATATCAATAAATGAGATAATAAAATGGAATATATCATATTACATAAGAAATAAAATCTATAAAACACTTATATATATATTTATAATACATAAATTCAATTTTACTCATATACCTTTCGTAGAACAGAACATACCAACATTGAGGATGGATGGAGGATTGAGTCATTATCCATGAGTTATTGTTATGTTCGCATAGATGTGCTAATGTGGGGTTTTACATATATGAACTCATTTTAATTTTTATCTGATGTTGGATACAATGAATGAAATTTTTTGGATCTCATCGTTTTGTATTTACAATAACACCAACCACATCCTCCAACTCCTCGATAATTGGATCACTTAAATTAATAGATTCTACATAGTTGATGGGGAAGTATGAATAATTCTATATGAAATATATATGGTCTTTATAAGACCCTACATTAGATAAATATATTATCACGCACCCCCACACTCCCTATATATATCACATGATAAAACCATTATTGTCTCAAACATTATTGAGTGAGTACATCCATGTTACGTAAAAGGATCCTCATCAGTGGAGAAACATCATATTTTAAAAATTAATGAATATCTAATTAGTCTCAATGGGATATTATCCATCTCCATGAAACTGAATGTCATTCCATTATTTGAAAAAAGTGGGAAATCTCTGGTATATACTAGAATAAACTACATTGTGTCCTCTTTGACAAATGGGGAAATGTTGTAAATTCAAAAAGGGAATCCAAGGACTAAACATTCCTTATTTCCCTCCTTGTGACTAACTGGATAACTTATCCTGGTGAGTGATTTATGTACAAGATTATATCCAAGTATATTTTTAAGGTCCACCCAATTAGAAAAATGGACACATATTATCCTAGTAGTATCATTTCTGGAAAATGTCTAATAGTTCATTGATACATCTAAAATGAAATGTCCCTTCTCCAAATTTATATTCAATTTCATGTTTGATGGGAAAAAAGAATATTTAATTTAACATATAAAATCTCTATTCTAATGTAAAAATTCTAAAATAAATATTCATGCCTTTCATACAAATCCCTATATAGTAGGAATCTATTTTCATTAATGAAGGAAAATGTCTAAAATATGGTGAGTATGCACTAAATATTTTCTTTCTAAAAAATAATACCTCCCACTAGAAATTTTTTGGATAATGTTCAGTGATATTCCGAATTAAAATCATACAAACTAGCTATAAGGGACTCCATCTATTCTTACTAAATCAACATATACATATTTTAAAAGAATTATTCACTGTATTGATTCTCACTCCATTTATAGGGAATTTTATATAAAACACTACCACCAATAATGAATGATAGTATGATATATCATTGGGTATTTTGAGTCATCTATTGTTGATGATGGATATAAAGATTAATCATGATATGATCTTATTTCCTTCCATAAATATATTCACCAGTTGGACTCATGTGTACATCGGTTCATGAATGTCATCATACCTAAACATAGTGTTCATAAGTATCATTTGAAAGGTAACATATATATTAAAATTAAGTAAATAGAAAATTACAACCAAGAAGACTCATAATAATAACTTTATGAGTGAGTAAGAGAAAATATAGTTGATTGTGTGATAGAAACGTATTCCTCCACAATAAGATGAGATTCATGGAATGCAGCTACAGTCAGTGGGGATTGAATTTTCATTAAGATCAAAAGGGTTGTCTATTAGACTATATTTATACTACCTCTACCCCGAGGCCATTCATTTCAAAAAGGGGTGGACATTTTCAATAGAAATTAGAGTGTTAAAAACCAACCATGAGAGTTTCATCCATATTCCTCAATATGTAAAATATAATTCCCCATTATATATTTTCATTGATTAAAATCGTTGAGATCCTATGAATATCATTATAGAGTTAATGATATTGGAATATTCCCTAAATAATAGTATTCTAGTTATAATGTGTGTTTATGATATGGTGTATTAATATTCCAATAAATTAGAAACGATCATGTCCTCTAATGAAGATTTTAATAATCTCTTATACTCAGAAGATGTATTGAAATATCTCTCTGAGCTTACCATTCTAAAAATTTCAATTCATCATACATGAATCTATGTTTCTCTATTTAATGGGTGGATATGGTGAAGGAACATACGTATATTCTAGAGTAATTTTATCATGAAAACCTAGTTGTTACTATTATAGGTCCATCAACCAAAAAAATAGAAATTCCTCTATGGCTAGGGGATAAATATTTATGCATAGTGGTAGGTCCCAATTTCCACCCTCCCATATTTGGGGCATGGGCACCTTGATGTGAGTATAAATATTCATAAACATTTTTTATAATATATGTGTAATGTATACATTTTATAAAATAATAATCTCACAATGAAAAATTGGTTTATTTTAGCGGTCATCATCATTTCCTGGTTTGAATACCTATAGTATATTTATCGATTTTTTGAATATCTATTTTGAGAGGATGATCTTTATGAACCTATCATAGATTGATAAATAATTAAGTCCTACTATATTATTCATCTTCATAATGAAAACGTTTTAGTAATGGTTGTAGAAATATTTATAGTAACCATTCTAACAACCTCTACTAGTGGATGATTAGATGGAATAGTTATCACTATTGAGAACAATTATGAAATTTCATATAATAATTATAAAATTCTATCTCATGATGCGGCTTATCACCCTCAATGAATACATGAGAATAGTGCACTGTATCTTATTAGTGATACCAAAATACATATCCCCATCTAAATTTAGTTTTCATTAATAGGAAACTAGAACACTATCTCCCATTAAATTATTGTAATTGACAATCGAGAATTTAAAATGGATGGAAATAATTAACTTTCTTGATGTGGAACATAATATTTTATATTAATTTTCAACTTTTTAGGATATGAATTATCTATAAATTTATGATTCCTCATTCATTAGAGGGTTTTATGATCCACTGCATAATCAAACCATGGTGGAAGGTGATGACACTATAAGGGTTTCAAACAAAGGGAAGATGATAAAGAATGTATTTTCAATCATGAAAATAGTGGATCCACCCACTGGTTGAGATGACTATGTTTCACTATTATATTGGGTGGAGTTAGTAAAAGAAACTGAAGATTAAATATATTTAGGTTCATATCTACTATTCTATTGATTAAATATTAAATTTCATAGTTTATTCATACATACATTATATAAATATTGTAATAACATCCCTAGTTTTGGGATACGTTAATGTGGATAGCTTCCCATCTTATAATGTACTATATATTGTAAACATAAGTAAAATATTTAATATAATAAATATAATGTCACAAATAAAGTAAACTAAATCCAAAATAAAAGAAATAGAGTTGGGATAAAAAATCCAAGTGTTGTTTTACTATGAAGAGAAAATTTACTTAACTCAAAAAATAATTAAATTAAATAGTTTTATTATCATAATAATTTACCACAATTTTTTTTCAATATTTAACAAAAATAAATTATCCTTGTGACACTACATATATAAATATAAAGAATTACTAAACCACATTTTTCTAATCCTAAAAGGAGTAATAAAATCCAATATTACATTCACATATTAATAACCTCTACCTCAAGAAGATTTTATTTCAAAATAAGCACAAGTCATCAATCATCCAATAAAAAATATGGTGGATGGTTTACTAACAAAATAATAATAAATTAAATAGACTATATAATGAGTAAATACATATTCATAACATGTTTCTACCCACTACCTTCCACTAGAAGTGTTCTCTATTATGCATATATGCAATTAAAATCGATTCATCTTCAATGAAAAATAAATTGAGCACCAAATATTTTAGAAAACAATGATAAAATTAATATATAATGGAGTATTAAGTATAAAAAAGTATAGATTTTACAAAATCTTGAATACTATACTAGAATCATACTATAAAAAAATTATATAATCATTCCTTAGGATGAATCCATATGAAAATATATTCGTCGGACGAACTCCCCCTTCATTGATTCAACAATCACATAATTATACTCCATAATGTCACACCTCTAATATTTGTTGGACATGGATTTATCTAACAAAATATTTGGAATAATTTAATCTATTATTATCTTAAAACATAACATTCCCATAATATGGAGAGTAAATCATGGTATTAATATTGTCTTCTTCTCATTAAAACTATATCCACCAAAAATTGTCTGGGTGAGAGTGGATTATCCGGATGTGGAGAAACTTATTCCCCAACAGAAATATTAAATCTCTCTAATGTTTGTGACACAAAATTATTGTATTTACATCAATTATTTTATTCCAAAGTCCCTTTAACCTAGTAGTTCATGGTGTTACAAGGGTATATAAAATTAGATGTAGACAATTCCTACTGTGCCTATGTTTCACCATATGGACCCTTATATAATCATGCTTAGGGTGTGTAAAGGTTTAGACATCAATATTAACCTCTTGTAAATAATTGATTTATCTTCTATAGACCCATTACTACCATGAAATTCTAGTAATTAACACAATTAATAATACCTTATTATATCATGACACGAAGTGTGGTAGCATGATGTATATTTTCCTCCATCAAAACTTCTTCCATAGGAATCATCCTCACAATATAGAACCCCAAGTCATCCCTACAACTCTTATGGTCTAACCACACAATCATTCTGCAACCACTAACTCCAAAATTAAGCCTCCCAAAACATGATTTGGCTTCAATTAATATTGATTTCTTACGAAGTATCATATATGTAATTATAACTAAAAATTCACTAGAACAATTCACACTATATTATTTTAAAATTAAAACTCTTTAAAATACCCATTAATACTACTGAATATATATATATATATATAATAGTTGTATAAAATTCCCCACAAACAAACCTTTTCACATCTTCAAGCAAAATGCCTAAATTTTTTATAAAAAGCCTCCATACCTCAATAAGGGAAATATTAATTTTATAATTCTTATTAGTAAAAGGTTACAAATTAATATTTTAAGATAATAAAACCTAGTCAATTCAAAATTACAAATTCATAATTCATTGCTAATTCAGAATCATGTGATTATTTCTTTTTAACTCACACCATTAAATTTCTCATCCCATTCATAAAACATATAATTTACCTCATTGGGATTTAATTTCACTCGTCACTCAAAAAGATGGGATTAAATTTATTATTATTCATATGTTGTATTAACTAAATCAATTTTCATCCATGAATTCTATTACTCCAAATGAAAATCAAGCCTGATAAATCTGGGAGATTTTATATTTATGGTTTTAATATAATGAAGTCTAATGGTTGGTGGGTTATGACCTAAAAAATTAAAATTATGAGATAAGAAATTATTCTTAAATTTTATGGAATAGTATATATATTGATGTATACATAATGAAATTCATTTCTCCTTCAACTCCCCTAATATTAATATACTCATCCTTTTTAGATTTTCCCAAATGAGATTATCAATATAAACATTACAAATAGTTATAGTTATTCCCTCATTCAATCAAAAAAAATTTCTATATTTTTTTTATAAGAATATTTGAAAGGAAAACTACCACACCATTGGAAATTTAAACCAACTAGAACCTTAACCCACTCAATCAATCTTCTAGAGAAACCAATTTAATAGTTAACATAACAGGAGGGAATTTTTTTAGATAATTTTCAATAAAAGGTATTCCACATGATCACCTTTTCGATTATAGTTATTTTCATCGTTATTTTTATTTTTGTAAAAATATAAAGGTCAACATGCTAGTACAATCACCATAATTCGTGAATACATTTCACAAATATCCAAGAGATGTTGCAACACTCATTCATGTAACCCTCAACCAATTCCATTAAATTCCTAACACTCTCTTAAAATACATAAAAGACAAACATTGAAATGAATCCAAATAATAATGATATGAATGAAATATATAATTTCAAAATTCCACCTAATAAATTATTCTATATTTGTAGGGGTTTTACTAGGATATTATTTAGGATAGTTGTCGATGTCAAATTGGTACAAATAAAATCATTTTACAGACTCATTTATTTAAATATTTTTTTTAATATTACAATAGTTCAGTAATACTAATAATTACTTTTTGGTTGTGGTTAATACCCTTATTTCACACAGAAAATAGGGTATAAATTTAAAATTTTAGAAATTAGTTCCACCATAATCTGAGTAATGATAAATATATAATTAGTCAAAAGGTTATAGAAATAACATTAATATATGTTTTAATAAATTCATGATACAATGACTCAATAAATTGTATTGAATTCACTTCATTATTAAATTTAAAATAATTGAAATTTTTATTATCAATGGGTCTTTTATAAAATATCCACCACTATCTCATACATTTAGGGGAATAATTACTCAAAATAACTCAAAATTCAAAAAACATATCCAAAATATTAATCTTCCCTAGATAAGTGATTATAATAAATAATATCATTTAATTATGGGTTAATTTAATTCAACCCCTCCAATAAAAAATATCTTCTTACTTAAACATAGTGATGGTAAAAATACATATAGATTAAAAATATAATAAATTAGAATAGTACCCTCTATTGATTATGTTTTTCTTTATTCAATGTCATTTCTAAAATCTATTTATTGCATAATGTAATGATATATTTCCCTTAGATTGGATAAATCATTTTTAAACGAGAATGTAGACTCTTCAATCAATTTAGCTAAAAAATATAATGGAATTTTCAATGAGTTTAATATATAAAATAATATAATTTCCTAAAAATATGTGTTGAATAGAATATAAAAATTAGGTTTCCTTTTAGAATCATAGTCTTTATTGAATTTAAAGTCAACCATAATGTAGGTATCACATAATTATATAATTGTAACAAGTTATCTTGCCTAGTTTAAAAATTTATTATAAATTCTTCAAATATGAAGTCAATATTTGCCGTTAATTTCACCCGTCATTATGGAAGTTCATATTTGGGGTATCATGATTTTTTTAAAATTTAATATATGAACCAAGAATTAAAAATATAAAATAATATATAACTAGTACACTAATTCTTCTCCTTCCTTCCCTTAAAATTCTGTGATGAATTAAAAAACTTCAGCAATCAAATGGTCTTCACTAAATGTTTTAGGTGCTTCTTCAACTAAAATTTCATCCAGGATAATCAAATCAATTCCCCCAATTCTTTCAATTTATTTTAATTTTTCTATTTATAGAATTGATCTATGATTTTATGCTACACTAACAAGATATACCTCAAATTTTGTATTTTTTTCCTCTCAAAATAGTTCATCATTCATATTTTAAACTACTTGTACCTCATGGTTATCATATATGATGAAGAGCTGATCCAACCATTATATGAACCAATAAATTATCTCTGCAATTATTTTGTCATATTTTTCATGTAAGTATTGGTGGGATAAAATATCATCATAGTCTTATTATTCTTATAAGATCAAAACTGAATATTGAAATTTATCTCAAATATCATTTTATGTTATAGGCCAACATTTTATGATGCTTTTATCTTGATTCAACAAATATTTCTTATGTAACTCTTCTAGTTAATATTTATATTCTCCGTCCACTACTAAATCAACAATTTTATCTTCTTACACCCAGTTTACTTCTTCACTCACTACATCAGGAATCTATCATTTGTTAATCCAAATGGAATATTTTTAATATTTCATGCATGTTGTTTTTTTAATTTCTATCTATTATATGAGATGTCCATCTCGATCAACCTTTCTCAAATCCAAAACATCAATGTAACATATGATAAATTTGGATAATAATTCTAGTGAATTTATCTATTGAGGAACATGATAGTGTGCTTTCAAGATATTTTTACTCTATACACTATATTCCTTAGTAGTAATGAAAATCAAGAACTCCAGAGTAAAATTATCAATAGGTCAAAATCCATTATAAGGGTTAGATTCCATCATTTCCATGAATATAATATTTATCTCGACATAATTTTTATTTTGATCAACATTCATAATGTTTTGTCATCATGAAGTAGACTCTTAGTCATATCTAGTGTATTATTTTGTTGTAATATAAAAATAATAATATGATATGTAGTCAATCATACACACTTCCAAAATCTATATTTCACATATAATATAAAATAACAATGTAAGAACACCGACATAAATAAAAATTACTAAAATGAAATTGGATAAGAATTTTTTTTGACACAAGTAATCTTTCATGAGTTATTTTGTACATTTAGTTATTCTTAGGCAATGGAATAATAATTTCAAATGACCATGGAAGATAATTACCACTAAATGGGGAAATGAAATAAGAAATTTATTGTTCATAGAATCACAACTAATTAATTATATATAAGAGCATTTCTAGACTATGTGTAGTTAGTTTGAACCTATATGGACTATGGAATCGTATTGATAAATCATAACTAAATATTAGGTCATCTATATGCAATTAATATTGTGAAAAAAAATTAAAAAAATTAATTAATTATAATAAAAACTCCAAAAATGAAAAAAAATCTAATTGAAAATAAAGAGAGAGGGTTCCGACTTCCAACATAGGTATTATTGAAAAGGATTAATTTATATCCCTCTCAAAACTATAAAACAAAATCATTATAGAATCAGAGTATTAGGTAATATAAATTGATACATCCTTTATAAAAAATGAATTTCCCCCTAATCATCTTGACATAAAAATCTATAATAACTAATTTTCATTTCATTTAATAAAATAAATCTTATAAAATGACCATTTAATAATTATCATGGTCATAAAAATTAATATTAGTAATCATACTCTCATAGAGAAGAATTAAACTAAACTATTTAAAATATATGGTCATTATGATATAATATAGGGAATCCATTTTATTAAATTCAATTTATGAAATTTATAAAAAATAATTGTTAATATGAGTGAATAAAAAAATGTATTATTTTGTTATTAAAATATCATTCTTATATTTTTTAAATATATATATTATTGTTAATTTGAATATTATAATGTTTAAACAGATAATATTATCAAAACATTGTTTGAAAAACATTTTATTCATGGTTGTATGGTAACAATATTATAACATTTAAAATGATTTCAAAATAAGTATTTTAAAATTGTTAACCAAAAAATTTATTTTATAAATATAAAAAATACAATTCCAATGATAATATTTTTATTCCATGTCCAAAATGATGTTTAATATTTTAAAGAATAATTCTAAAAAATTATTAATATCTTGTAAATAAAAAATTAAAATATAATGAATATTTTTTATATAAAAATAACACTATTAAAATTTTAATAGTTCTTATTATTTGTTCTTATCAATTAATAATTATATTGTGTTATATAATTGTTTTTTAATATATATATATATATATTATTGTGTTTCGTTAAATAATGTATAATAAATTTTTTTAAAAAAAATTCATTTTTAAGGATAAAATGATCTCCTTAATTTTATCAATGCATTAGTAACTAATATTTATTTTTAATTAAAAGATGTCATAAAAAATTATACAATACATCATATATATTTTATTAAATAAACTATTATATATTATTATTATTGTAATTTTCAATCATATAACCCCTAAATATCTCTATGTAAAATAAATTAATAACATAATCTCTAGTGATAGTCTATGGTGGTGATTCCACTAGAACTAGTATTGTGGAAATATCCAAGAGTTTTAAAATAGCTCACCTATGATATCTATCATATAATATTTATTAGTGTTCATCTTGGGCTTGTCAGAATACAGTCCCTTATTAAGCTACTTTATTTCTATACAAGAACAAATTAGATTCATAAATGACAAAGTTAATACCTTATTTCATTTCTAACAGTTGAAGAGTTTATAAATTTTTACATCATTTAATACAAACTAATTTAATGGATATATAATAAATATATTACTTCGTAAAATTAATTTAAATGTATCATAGTTGTGTTTTAGTTTAATTTTTTGTTTGAAAAAATATATCTAGTGCATTAGGTTTTAGAAAAAAATTCCAAAATGATGGTGTTTTAAATTATTATTCCCCACCTGAGGAAAATTCCATTTTTAGGATATTTCGCGTCCTTTTAGTGAAGGGTTAAGACGTCTTCAGTGGTATAAAATATCTTCTATATTTATGGGGGAGTTTATTCTAGAATTTTTTTTTCTAGTATTTATTGGGTCAAATCATAAAAGTAATTGGTGATGAAGATTTCATATATGATATCATAGAGATAATTTGGGTCATTAATGGTTGGATTAGTTATTCACTCTAGAGTTTTATTTTTCCCTAAATTCATGTTCATTACGATCTAGTCATCAAATTTTTTGGAAGGTCTATATAATAATTCCTACAACAATTATTCATGAACAAGAGATATATTAGATACACATAAAACTACTATTTGGGATTTACCCGTGTTGACCAATTCACAATCAACCATATTATGGATTATATCTATGAACATGAGTAATTATTACATGTTATGACCTATTATTCAGTGAATAAGGGTTGTAGATTGGAAAATTATTCTAGCTGAATTTATAGTGCTTCATAATCTCTATAGTGCTAATCAATTAAATCTCTAAGGCCCCTAGAAATAAACATATAATTTTTATATAGGAATTTATTTGAAAATATTCTCACTCCCAAAATTTTAGATGAAATTTCTGATTTTTACATCCCCATTAGAGAATAGTTACTTCAAAATATTCTCATGAGGAGGAATATCATGATATTAAGTGCTCATAGGAACTCGTGATAAAAATGGTGTTTTATTGAGTTATTTTTTATAAACCATGTTTCATCCACTAGATAAATGTATTTGGTTGAATCATTTCTATGCGTAATAGAATAACATTATCCAATATATAACTACTACAAACATCTCACAAATTCATGGGTATTTCCAAGGGATAAGTGGGTTTTCAAAAGTATCATGATGATTTTCACTAAATATATATTGTATATCTATTTATATAATGTTTATATTTTTGGAGTATTTCATATCATTCAACCATGTGATGAATAATAATACTATTTCATTTTCATGGTGTGTTCAATTTAATAACTATGGGTATGTTTTTTTACAAATTATGGAGCAATATTTAGAAAGGAACAATTAAAAATTTCCATCCATGTTAGATAGTCCCATATTGTTGGTTTATATATATTTTGAATGATGGTTCTTCCATTTGAAAAATAAAACATTATAGTTTTTATGATTCCACTTTATTTTTTTCCCTATAATAGGTTCACCTTGACATAGGAACTCCATGTGATGCTTTTTAATATTGCATTTACAATTGAAGAATGAGATGTTGGGATTTCCCGGATTAATTAGGTGTGGAGTCAACTCCAACAATTATCGGTAAATTTTCATTTCTAACAATAATTGTACTTAATAACATCATATATATATATATCATTCACGTTGAAAAGGACTTGAAAGAGTCAATCAGTAATATTGAGACATTCATTGAGGATTATTATCATGTCAAGGTAATGGGTATATCCAAAGAAGTATATAGTATTTTTGGTAGGGTTTTAAATGAAGGTAGTTTCGTAAAGTGGTATCTTACTTGAAATGGATGTGTTAGAATACAAATAGAATGGTATTCTAGATATTCTTCGGCTTCTAATGTTTGGTAAACATGTTTTTTTTCCACATGTTAGTATGATAACTATATTAATTTCAGAATAATCAAAAGGTTTCCACTTATTTATACTATTTTTAGAAATAGAATACATTATACTCATCTTGTGAGTTTCTAGGATGAGGTATATTACCTCTAAGTCTATCAGAGTGGATCCACATCATATTCTCTTTAAAAAAATAATAGTGAGAAATCCTCTCTTTATTATAGAGTGTAATGTATTATATGGGCTCTTAGTGATATATAATGATTCTAATACATTTATCCATAGATGATAATCACCTATTAAGAAGAAAATGATTAATTATAGGGAATATATTATATAGTGTCCATAAATGTACATTGGTATGCACACCTTCTTAACATATTTAAATAAGAAAAATATTTTGGATGTATTCTTATACCTTGCATTATTTTATTCTAGTTTCATAATTTATATTATCCTTGGGGATGAAATCAATAACATTTAATAATTAAAATAAAGTTGCATATGTACAATTATAATCAATGTGGTATATAGATTTATCAATAATTAAATATCAATAGAGGGTAAAATAATCCTCTGTATTCTGTACTTTATTAGTGAGTTATTATGGACTATGGACACTATGTGTTCTCACAATATCTCCACGATACACCCTTGATAGTGGTTTATGAACAACAATTTTATGAGGCTCACTAGTGTAATTCACATAGTATGCTCTTAATTAAAAAATGGGTAGTGAAGTGGATGAAAATACTTGTTTGTTTCCTGTGAAGTTGCACCCATTATGTTGAATACTTAATTCTTTACAGAAGAAAGTGTGTGTCACGACCCATCCTCAGGGCCCGTACCGTGACTACCCCAAGCCCGCCTTCCATAGGCCAGGGGCTGGCGACTAGCACCAAAGGCGTAAAATCCCGATAACTAGGAAGGCATTGCATTTATACAAGAAAACAAGCACCACAGAGTACAAGCAAAAACAAAACACTAAGTACAAAAGAAAATCTGAAAAGTAAATGGGCCAGAATACAAACCCAAAAGAAAGTAAAACTACAACTGAACAAGGTACAACAGTAAAAAGGCAAACAGCTAGAAGAGGGAGGCTGCTCCTGGGTCGTCCCCCTCGGGTCCTACCTGAAGGGTAGGTACAGATAGCGCAGCTCCTGGTCGTCCACCTCAGATCCTACCTGAAGGGTAGGTACAGATATCCTCCTCCATGCTCTCGTCCGTCAACCTCCTCTGTGAGTTGTCTCGTCGTGTAGTCCACCTCCGGGTACCGACTCGTCGTGTAGTCCACCTCTGGGTACCGACTCGTCGTGTAGTCCACCTCCGGGTACCGACTCGTCGTGTAGTCCACCTCCGGGTACCATCCAGTCCTCGAACACTCGGCCTCCGTCAGCACTGCCCGTCGTCTGCAACCAACACAACGAGGTGCGGGCATAGCCTGTGCAGGGGTGGGTATAACGATACTCAGTAGAGACCCCGAGACCCTCAAGGTCTCACTAAACCAACAAGGATAACCACAAGAAGATCTCAACAGATAACTTCTACTTAGATATATGCCCATACATATACCTAAGTTATCAAGTAACCCATCTCAATCACGAAGAAACACAAGGATTGTGAAATCAATGGATAACCACTACCCAGGTATATGCCCATTCATATACCTAAGTTATCAAGTGACCCATCTCAATCATGAGGTAAACACAAAGGTCAAAAGTCTCAGCTCAAACCAGGATTTTCATTATCGAAACCGTAACGGCTGAAGAGCTCCGTCTCTGGAGTGTACAATGGTCCTGTCATGACTCAGAGGTACTTCTCACTAACCTAATATGGCTGAGGTACTCCTGCTGTCGAGTACTGCGGGTTTGCGGCCAACTACTGGGCGCTCCATCCGCTGAGGGTCTGTCGCCAAATACCGGGCGCTCCCACGAATAGCCTACAGAGGTACTCCTCCTGTCGAGTACAGCGGGTTTGCGGCCAACTACCGGGTGCTCCGTCCGCCGTGGGTCTGTCGCCAAATACCGGGCAAACCGTCCACTGGGCTAGTCGACTCACTCAAAGTCGAGTCGGTCAAGCAGTCATCAGGTCTCAGCAGGCTACACGGTCTCCGTACTCTGCACGCTCGTCTCCTGGAGGGTCCGCTCCACGAGCCACTGGTCGATACTCCAAGTATCACAAAGTCCCGCAACGAAGTATCTCAAAGGACCACCTCGTCATAGGGGTCTCAACGCAACAGACGGCGCGTCAATCAGACGCCCGGTTTGTGAGTTATTAGCCTTTTCGTCCTAGGGGCCCGGTTGGTTTCGTGTGCGAAGCAGTCCGCTCGTAACTCAACTATACCCCGAACACTCATAGGGTATACTCATAGGGCCCGTTTCTCAACGAGATCACCAACGTTGCTAATGGTTCGTCAAACGAACGTTCTGTCAGAAAGGTATCGGCTTTTCCGTTCCAGGGGCCCGGTAGGATTTCGGTGCGATCCAACCCGGCCACTATCCAACTGCATCCAAATCTCGGGGAAGGATGCCAAAAGTTCTGTATCATCAACAGGAACTCAAAGCAACAGACGGCGCGTCAATCAGACTCCCAGTCTGAGAGTTATTGGCTTTTTCGTTCCAGGGGCCAGGTTGGCTTTCGGTGCAATCCAACCCGACCGCACTCCGTCGGCATCCAATCCTCGAGCAGAGTAATCCAAAAGATCCGTCTCACTTAGAGGAATTCAACGAAACATACGGCGTCAATCGGACGCTCGGTCTGTTATTTATTAGCCTTTCCGTCTTACACCCACCCTGGGAAACTTCCCAGGAGGTCACCCATCCTGATCACTACTCTAGGCCAAACACGCTTAACTATGGAGTTTTAACCACGTAGCCTCCCCAAAAGGAAGATGCACCTTGAGTATAATATACTAAAACGACCGTCTCGATCCAAGGATCGTGTTGCCGCTGACGGTGAGTTGTTTGGAGACCCGTAGCCCAAGATACAGGCATTTGACCGAAAGTGGTCCGAAACTAGGGGTCTGGGCCAAGGCCGACTCGGCCCGACCCCCCCTGGGTCGGCCGAACCGGGTCAACCCACCCCGGGCGGCGACCCGGCCCGACGACCCCGCCCGGCTCGGAAACCCGGCCCGGCCGGCGGCGCGGGCCGGGGCGGCGGCGCGGTCCGGGGCGGCGCCGCGGCGGCGCGGTCCGGCGCGGCGGCGCGGTCCGGCACAGCAGCGCGGACCGGCACGGTGGCGCGGCAGGGGCGTCGTTCGGGTGCCACGCACGGTGGGAAAAGCCCCCCCCCCCCCTTTGAGAACCGCGGCCCCTTAATTGGGGCCGCTTTTTTGACCCGGACGGGGGAAATTAATTCCCCCGGTCTCCACTGTCCGGTCGGCCCGCACTGGCCGGCCGGTTTCGCCAGCAAGGACCGTCGACGGCCGGTCCTTCCTTCGTCGACACCGGCGGCCCGGTGCCAGCCGCCGGCCATCTTTCTCCACCGCGGTCCAGAACCGGCCGTGGACTATACCGTCTGGTGCGATGCGACGGCATCGCTTCCCTCCGCCGCGACCCCGCTCCAGCCGCGGTGCCTTTGACTTTCTTTGACGCGATGCGACGACGTCGCGTTCTTGGATTTCTTTCCAAGGCGCGGCGCGACAGCGCCGCGCAATAATTGTAGTGCGATTCCCGCGTGGTGCGACGGCACCACGCCATCCCATTCCATCCGCAAGGAAACAATTATGAACATAGGAGGGGGGTTCGGCCGTGTTGGTGCGGTCCGGGCCCCCCTCTCGTTAGACAATAACATTTAATCCTTTATCCTCGAAGTTCGACATTCTAGAATCAAGAATGGAAAATAAATAAATAAAATATCAAAAATCCCCTACCTCGGATTCAAGTGCGGAGCACGCCAATCAAGCCGAGGAAGACTAGCGTCGCGGAGGTCGGGCGTCGCGGAAATCGAACGTCGTTTCCATTGACGTCGAGGTGCGTCCGAAGAGGTACGTCACTGGAGAAGCTTCATAAGCTGACGGAGATAGTCCGTGGAGGAAACGGCGTCTCCTTTCGTTGACACGGGAATAAGATCGAAGAAGCGGCATCGTCGATCTTCGGAAACACACCGGCTACGAAGAAGAGAAGCGGCGTTCTACGTCGGAGCTTAAGTGTTCTTCGTGTTCTTCGTCAAGGTTGAAGAAGATGGAGAGAGCTTCTCAAAATCTATCAAGGTGGAAAAGGAGACCAACCCAAAATAAAATAATCTTAAGCCTTATTTTATTTACACAACTAAACAATTGAATTTCAAAAGATAAGAAACAAACCATTAATTCGTAGAATTAATTCAACGAAAGAAATAACTCATTTAATTTACGAAAAAAAACTGCCCAATTAAATGGTCTGTTAAGAATTTAAGAAAATGCGTCAGTTGACTTTCATAAAGACGGGTTTTTGCATGTGCGTTACTTAGCGGAAGGAAACGGCGGGGCTCGTGCGGGCCCCACCTCACAAATATCCTACCAAGAGAGAAGGAAATTTATGGATAGTAACCTATCCGGTTCAATTTAGATTAAGCCGCTTTTAAGTGGCATCAAGTGGCTTCCAAGTGGCTTAAGTGAAATAAAATAATGTTGTCGCAAAATTATTTTATTTCTTAACATTAGGCCCGAAAATTAAAAACCACACCCGAGAAAACGCAACTCCGGAAAAGGCGTTTCTAAGAAATTACGGGCTCTACGATTCCATCGGTGCCCTCAGAATTCGATTCCGAGCACCGGTTCAAAAGATAGAAAAACCCGCTCGTCCGTTTACAGAACGTACCCGAGCCAAACTTCGGAAATTGATTCCGGGCACACCAGGCCTCGGAATCAGGCGCCATCAGAAACTGCGTTCTTGTAAAATTCCAAAGAAAACAAAAAAAAATTCCATGGAAATTATGGGTCTTTACATTACTCCCACCACAGGCCTTTACGTCCCCGTAAAGCTTCACCATGAACTTAGGGAAACAAAGCGGTACTGAGCACGCATCTGAGCCTTCCGCTCCCATGTGCTCACCTGGAGGTTCCCGCGCTACCAAAGAAAGTGCACAAGAGGAATCTACCGTCCTCTTAGGATCCGCTCCTTTCGATCCTCGATCCCCACAGGAACCTCCGTAGAAGACACTCATCTCCACCATCCAGCTCCTCATGGTCGATGATATGCGAAGGGGTCGAGCACGTATCTCCTCAGTTGGGATACGTGGAAAACGTCGTGCACCTAGTGCAACTGAAGTGGATGGTCCAAGCGGTAAACCACCTCCCCTACCCAGCTGAGGACCTAGAAAAGTCCATTGAACCTCGGAGATAACTTGCCACCCTGGCCACATCTCCGTAAACCTTGTCGAGGTGAGATCCGTAAAAAGATGTGGTCGTCATCCTCGAACTCCAGAGGTCTCCATTTCTATTAGAACTGAAACTCAAAACGACTGCTGCTATGGGCGTAAGGTTGACCGACTCAAGAGTGATCGGTCGCACCCTCCTGTGCAAGAGTAACCATGCACTGCCTGGGGTTTCCTTTTCCGCCGACCAAGGAAAACCCATCCCGACGTTTGCCTAAAACCGTCAATTTGAGTATGAACAGTTATTGCCCATTCCATACTCAAACTAATGTCGTAAGGCCTCGACGCTGCCACCAAGAGATTCCAACCAGAACTCTCGCCTCGAGGGTATGACCACACCGTCGGCGTAAGTGTGATTATTGAGTCTCCTCCCAAGGTATCTCCAGACATGAGGGTCAAGTCCACGGCTTACCAGAAACTCTAGGTCTGGAACAAGATTTGTGAAAGCGAGGAATGATTCATATTGACGTCTGTTACTATAGCAGCTAGTAGTGGACACAGACTATCCGTTGAATCATTTCTAGAGCCACTAGGTCACACTCCTTCACCGTATTCAGCCACACTCTTCCTCCGCCCTCCAGCTCCCTGAGCCTGGTGGGAATAACTGTGGCGGGTGGTTTTAGCATGTTAAGATTTACACCACCTCATGCTGCTCTCCTAGCTCTGCCTCCACGTCCACCGCTTCGCAGAATCATCTCTATTTAAAGATACCTCTTATTGAAACATTTAACACGCCCAAGTCTCTAAGACTGGCACCGGTTCCTTGTTTCTTACTGCACTGTGCAGTCTTCATCCGCTCCTGGATGAACTGCACCTCCTTTAGTCTCACAAGAGCTGCTATGATTTCGTCTTTTCCGATAAGAGAAATCTGGTCTCATCCCCTGGATGAACCACATTCGTTGCCTAATACAGTCAATCCTGACATAAATGATGCATTCATGCCATGGATGATGTTGTAAGGCCTCGACGCAACTAATAATAGATCCAACTGTCACTCTCGCCTCCAAGGGTCGAGTCACACTGTCGGCATCAGTTTGAGGTCACTGGGTCTCCTCCAGTAGGAATCTCAAAAGTGAGGGTCAAGTCAACAGTTTAACTGGAACCACTCAGTATTAACCAAACAAAAAGGACAGGAAAGAAAACAAAGAGACGTGTCTTTTTATTATTGCAGCTCATAGTACAAAGACACGAATACAAAAGTATCATGGAACTAGAAGTACAAAGGACGTATCCACTAGTTCCTCTCCTATCCACCTGCTCTCAGAGCTCCATGACTATAGGCCTCAGCTGCCTGAAGCTGAGCTCTCCCATGTCCTCCTGTCCCCTGCGGTTGGGGTGGGCCTCCTGGTGGTGGTTGCAACATCCCGTAGCGTTGTCCACCTCTAGCTACACGGCCATCTCCTCTACCATGGCCTCCTGCTCCTTGCGGTCCGCCCTGATTGAACCTCTGCCTTTGCCTCGGAGGTTCATCATTTAACTGCTGGTCATCTGCATGGCGGGTCGGACAGTCACGTGCCATGTGACCAATTCTTACGCAGGAGTAACACTGTCCACTCTCGGCACGTCTGGCTCAAACTCCACCCCGGTTTCCCCACACAACTGAACCTGAGTCGTGCAATCGGCCACCGGTAGGTCTGGTCCTCTTGGACCTCTGTGTCATCTGTCTACTGCCTGCTGTAGAAGACTCTGCCGCAAGCTGGCTAGTGGTGGGTCCTGCTGCTGGAGACTGCTCAGCAAGGAAAATCTTCACTATGAGGGCTCTCTCCAACAGCCATGTCTACATCAGAAAGCTGTGAGAAACAACAAAAGCTCTAATCTCTCGCACGAGACCCTACTAGAACGTTCGGGCCCTGAAGAACGGGTCCCGTACCATATATGTGGAGTAGCGCGAGAGGTATGTGAATCTCGCTGAGTACTGTGCCACTGACATGCTGCCCTGCCGCAGCTGAAGTAGCTCCTGTATACGCACCGCTCGAAGGGTGGCTGGTACAAACTCTGCCCAGAACGGGCTCTCGAAGACTACCCATAGAAGTGTTGCCTCGTCATGCATCTGAAGCATCAGGCTCCACCATCTTCCTGATGCTGCCTGAATAAGGCTGGCAGCTAGGATCACCATGAAATCTGCTGGCGTCCCCACTAGCCTGAAGACTCTCACCACAGCCTCTAGGCAATCCTCAGCCGCCTGCAGGTCCGTCCCTCCCTGGAACCTGGGAGGCCTATGGCACTGGAACTCATGCAGTCCGCTCAAGAGACATGCATCCTCTGCTGCTGGGGCTGGTGGCATCGGTGGACCAATGGGTAGTAGTACCATTGGTGCCTCCGCTGGTGCCTCAACTGGGATAGGGCCCTGTACTGAGGCCTCATCGCTCAGCGGGCTGTCAGTACGTACCACTCTCGGGGCTCTAGCTGGTCGTCCACGAGGAGGCATCCTGAAAGAAACAACATGACGCTGTCAAAAGATTATACCTGGTGAACTGACATGGTTTGATCTGACATTTAAAATAAAACATCTGGAAAACACACACGCAATCTGTGTTTTCGTGCACAAAGTTGGAAACCAGTTGTCAGGGTCCTGGTGTATGGCTACGTCGGCCGCCCGCACCAACACTGCACTCCCTGAAATGAAAACCACACTCGGTACTCTTAATACTATTGCTTCACAGAAGGAAACATCAGAGTTATAAGTTCTGCGGTAGAACCGAACTCCTCTGATACCAATTTGTCATGACCCGTCCTCGGGGCCCGTGTTGTGACTACCCCAAGCCCGCCTTCCATAGGCCAGGGGCTGGTGACTAGCACCAAAGGCGTAAAATCCCGATAACTGGGAATCCATTGCCTTTATAAAAGAAAACAAGCACCACATAGTACAAGTGGAAACAAAACACTAAGTAAAAAAGATATGCTGAAAAGTAAATGGGCCAGAATACAAACACAAAAGAAAGTACAACTACAACTGAACAAGGTACAACAACGAAAAGGCAAACAACTGGAAGAGGGAAGCAGCTCCTGGGTCGTCCTCCTCAGGTCCTACCTGAAGGGTAGGTACAGATAGGGCAATGCCTGGTCATCCACCTCGGATCCTACCTGAAGGTTAGGTACAGATAGCCTCCTCCACGCTCTCGTCCGTCAACCTCCTCTGTGAGTCGTCTCATCGCGTAGTCCACCTCTGGGTATGGACTCGTCGTGTAGTCCACCTCTGGGTACCGACTCGTCCTGTAGTCCACCTCCGGGTACCGACTCGTCGTGTAGTCCACCTCTGGGTACCGTCCAGTCCTCCAACACTCGGCCTCCGTCAGCACTGCCCGTCGTCTACAACCAACACAACGAGGTGCGGGCACAGCCCGTGTAGGGGTGAGTATAATGATACTCAGTAGGGACCCCGAGACCCTCAAGGTCTCACTAAACCAACAAGGATAACCACAAGATGATCTCAACAGATAACCTCTACTTAGATATATGCCCATACATATACCTAAGTTATCAAGTAACCCATCTCAATCATGAGGAAACACAAGGATTGTGAAATCAATGGATAACCACTACCCAGGTATATTCCCATACATATACCTAAGTTATCAAGTGACCCATCTCAATCATGAGGTAAACACAATGGTCAAAAGTCTCAGCTCAAACCAGGATTTTCATTATCGAAATCGTAACTGCTGAAGAGCTCCATCTCTGAAGTGTACAGTGGTCCTGTCACAACTCTGAGGTACTGCTCACTAACCTAAGATTGCTGAGGAACTCCTCCTGTCGAGTACTGCGGGTTTGCGGCCAACTACCGGGCGCTCCGTCCGCTGAGGGTCTGTCGCCAAATACCGGGCACTGCCACTAATAGCCTACAGAGGTACTCCTCCTGTCGAGTACCGCGGGTTTGCGGCCAACTACCGGGCACTCTATCCGCTGTGGGACTGTTGCCAAATATCGGGCGCTCCGTCCACTGGGCTAGTCGACTCACTCCAAGTCGAGTCGGTCAAACATTCGTCAGGTCTCAGCCGGCTACACGGTCTCCGTACACCGCAAGCTCGTCTCCGGGAGGGTCCGCTCCACGAGCCACTAGTCGATACTCCATGTATCACAAAGTCCCGTAAGGAAGTGTCTCAAAGGAGCACCTCCTCATAGGGGTCTCAACGCAACAGATGGCGCGTCAATCGGACGCCCGATCTGTGAGTTATTTGCCTTTTCGTCCCAGGGACCTGGTTGGTTTCGTGTGCGAACCAATCCGGCCGTAACTCAACTATACCCCGATCACTCATAGGGTATACTCACAGGGACCGTTTCTCAACGAGATCACCAACGCCGCTGACGGTTCGTCAAACGAACATTCTGTCAGAAAGGTATCAGCTTTTCCGTTCCAGGGGCCCGGTTGGATTTCGGTGCAATCCAACCTGGACACTATCCAACTACATGAAAATCTCGGCGAAGGATGCCAAAAGTTCTGTATCATCAACAGGAACTCAACGCAACAGAAGACGCGTCAATCGGACGCCCGGTCTGAGAGTTATTGGCTTTTTCGTTCCAGGGGCCCGGTTGGATTTCGGTGCGATCCAACCCGACCACACTCCGTCGGCATCCAAACATCGAGCAGAGTAATCCAAAAGATCCGTCTCACTTAGAGGAATTCAACGAAATAGACGGTGCGTCAATCGGACGCCTGGTCTGTTATTTATTGGCCTTTCCGTCTCACACCCACCCTGAGAAACATCCCAGGAGGTCACCCATCCTGATCACTACTCTAGGCCAAGCACGCTTAACTATGGAGTATTAACCACGTAGGCTCCCGAAAAGGAAGGTGCACCTTGATTATAGTATACCGAAACGACCGTCTTGATCCAAGGATCGCGTTGCCGCTAACGACGAGTCGTTTGGAGGCCCGTAGCCCAAGATACGAGCATTTGACCAAAAGTGGTCCGAAACTGGGGGTCTGGGCCCGGGCCGACCCGGCCCGACCCCCCCTTGGTCGGCCGAACCGGGTCGACCCGCCCCGGGCGGCGACCCGGCCCGACGACCCGGCCTGGCTCGGAAACGCAGCCCGGCAGGCGGCGCGGGCTGGTGCAGCGGCGCGGTCCGGCGCGGTGGCACGGTCCGGAGCGGCGGCGCGGACCGGCACGACGACACGGCCTAGGCGCCGTTCGGGTGCCGCGCGCGGGGGCAAAGCCCGCCCCCCCTTTGAGAATTGCGATCCCTTAATTGGGGCCGCTTTTGAGACCTGTCCGGGGGAAATTAATTCCCCCGGTCTCCACAGTCCGGCCCGCCCGCACTGGCTGGCCGATTTCGCCAGCAAGGACCGGCAACGGCCAGTCCTTCCTTCGTCGACACCGGCGGCTCGGTGCTGGCCGCCGGTCATCTTGCTCCGCCGCGGCCCGGAACCGGCCGTGGCCTATGCCATCCGGCGCGATGCGACGACATCGCTTCCCTCCGCCGCGGCCCCGCTCCGGCCGCGGCGCCTTTGACTTTCTTCGACGCGACGCGACGGTGTCGCGTTCTTGGATTTCATTCCACGGCGCGACGCGACGGCGCCGCACAATAATTGTCGTGTGATTCCCGCGTGGTGCGACGACACCACGCCATCCCGTTCCATCCGCAAGGAAACAATTATGAACATAGGAGGGGGGTTCGGCCGTGTTGGTGCGGTCCGGGCCCCCCTCTCATTAGACAATAACATTTAATCCTTTATCCTCGAAGTTCGACATTCTAGAATCAAGAATGGAAAATAAATAAATAAAATATCAATAATCCCCTACCACGGATTCAAGTGTGGAGCACGCCAATCAAGCCACGGAAGACTAGCGTCGCGGGGGTCGGGCGTCGCGGAAATCGAATGTCGTTTCTGTTGACGTCAAGGTGCGCCCGAAGAGGTATGTCGCTGGAGAAGCTTCATAAGCTGACGGAGATAGTCCGAGGAGGAAACAGCGTCTCCATTCGTTGACACGGGAAGAAGATCCAAGAAGCGGCGTCATCGATCTTCGGAAACACACCGGCTACGAAGAAGAGAAGCGGCGTTCTACGTCGGAGCTTAAGTGTTCTTCGTGTTCTTCATCAAGGTTGAAGAAGATGGAGAGAGCTTCTCATAATCTCTCAAAGTGGCAAAGGAGACCAACCCAAAATAAAATAAGCTTATGCCTTATTTTATTTACACAACTAAACATTTGAATTTCAAAAGATATGAAACGAACCATTAATTCGTAGAATTAATTCAACGAAAGAAACAGCTCATTTAATTTACGATAAAAAACCGCCCAATTAAATGGTATATTAAGAATTTAAGAAAACGCGTCAGTTGACCTTCATAAATACGGGTTTTCACGGGTGCGTTATTTAGCGGAAAGAAACAGCGGGGCTCGTGCGGGCCCCACCTCACAAATATCCTACCAAGAGGGTAGGATATTTCTGGATAGTACCCTATCCGATTCAACTCAAATTAAGCCGCTTTTAAGTGGTTTCAAGTGCCTTCCAAGTTGCTTAAGTGAAATAAAATAAAGTTGTCGCAAAATTATTTTATTTTTTAACTTTAAGCCCGAAAATTAAAAACCACACCCGAGCAAACGCAACTCCGGAAGAGGCATTTCTAAGAAATTACCGATGCTGCGATTCCATCGGTGCCCTCAAAATTCGATTCCGAGCAACAGTTCAAAAGTTAGAAAAACCCGCTCGTTCGTTCACTGAACGTACCTGAGCCAAACTTCGGAAATTGATTCCGGGCACACCGGGCCTCAGAATCAGGCACCGTCAGAAACTGCGTTCTTGTAAAATTCCAAATAAAATTAAAAAAAAATTCCTTGGAATTTATGGGTCTTTACAGTGTGAGTAATATTACTTCTATATATATTGTTTAGGGCCTATTTATCTATACTAATATCACATATGGGTTTTTATACTGATATTATGTTCCCATTAGTTATAATTTTTGTGAAAATTTCTTTATCCATGTGTTATGGTGTTTCTCCTTTAATGTTGATATGGTATTTTCAACAATAAACGTTTTTAATTTTTGGTCCTCTTTATATGAATGATTTAAAAGTCAATCCTTTTAAGTTAATATATGTTTAATTTTTATGGTTCCATTGTGTTTTTTTTATTTTAATTCTTCATATGAGAAGAATATTTAAATTTTATATTACAGTGTGGAATTACATCAATTTACTATTCAATTCTTGTGAGATTCTTCTAGGATTTACAAATGGAACAACTTCACTAAATGCGCTGATTTGAATATATTGGTCTTGGATATCAGACATAAAATAAAAATATGACATTTAATGTCACGTTCTTTGACAAGAAATATTATTTAATGAGCATAGAAATGTTTAAATCACTATAGCATACCCAACCATTCATATAGACATCATGAAAGGTGCCAATATATACCTCCTCATCCATATAATCCCTTGTTAAAAACTAAATAAATATCATTAAAAAAATTCTCCACCAAATCATGAGATGAGAATTTCATTATTTTAAAAAAATACCATACTAAAAAATTTACATCTAAACAATAAACACATAAATCACAAGAATAGAAGAAAATGTGAATTTAACTATCAAACAAAAAAACTCATTTTTAATACTTATAAACCTTTCATTATAACTGAAACACAATCTAGTCCATTATATACATCTAATAGGCTATAAAAATATTCATTACATAGGGAATAAAAATTTTAAAAATATGTGAGATCAAACACTCAATAAGGTAAAAACACAAAAACATATCATCAATGCTTAGATCATATGTACATTTAAAAACATGATCATAGAAAAATATATTATTTAAAATAAAATTGAATAATAAGAGTTGTACATAATACAAAAATTGAGGGAATAAAATAAAAAATTTTAAAAATAAACCATTGAAAAAGTGTATGGAATAATGAAAATTTAAACTTGAGTCAAGGATCATAATAAAAATTCGAATATTTCGAGATAAAAGTGTATAATAACGATAATAATATAAACAATTTGACTAGGATACACATAAATTCATTGGTTACATAGTAGACAGTGGCTAATCACGACATACCTTCTTGTGAATTTGATAATCATCTCATGTAGCCTTTGGCTGTATATCATCTTATACTATACCATTAGGATTAGAATAAATTTCTCAGGTACCATTTGGATTTGGATAATCCTCCCATTTAACAATAGGATTTTAAAAAATTTCATGTGTTGCCTATAGCACTATATAATCCTCTCATGCACCATTTGGCTTTGGATAATCATCCACTTTACCCTTTGTAAAAAATGATATATAAACATTATTTTTCATTGAAGGTAGATAAAGGACTTCACCCATAATACATTCATTCATATGTCTTCCATTTGAACTATATCATTAGAAAAATAATTAATAACCCATGGATCCTAAAATGGTTTTCCAAAAATTACCAAATAGTTTACGATCATTTATTATATGATTAATGAATAATAATTTCGAAGGTAATATATCTATTAGAGATAAAGAGAAACTTTTTAGTGAAACTTTAAAAGATTTTATATGAGAACAAATTTTTATTTTTTGTAAAAGTATTAGTAATGGGAAATTTTTATAAAGGTGAAATGAAAAAAATTAAAATTTATTTACTTGTAAATAAAATATTCAATCCTAAATATTTTCAAATTCAAAATGTTTTCAAATGTAAGAGAATTTGAAGATAAGAAATATTATTTTGAAATGATGAATGCTCATTTTATTATTTTTGAAGTACCATTGTGGAAAAATGAAATCATAAAAGAGGTATACAATTTTCCCTTTGAATGAGGTAATGTAATAAAGTATGTTGATAATAGTAAAGGCATATTTGGTTTTCAAAATAATAATGGAATTGTTTTTTCAAAAAATACACATGGAAATTGAGGAATATATTTCTTCAAAGGAGATGATATATTTTTTATAAAAAAATTATACATTTATAATAATGAAACAAATAAAACAACAACCTATGAGTCAAAAACAAAATTTTAACTATATATAAATGAGTAGATATCATAAAAATTATGAAATATAATAATTTATCAAACATAGAATAATGCTGATCAATGAATAATATTTTTACTCAAAGAATGGAAATTAGTGTTATCCAAATCCATTGTGGATATCATAATTGTTGAATGAAAATACATTTTGAAATGGTTATTATATTAGTATTTTTTTTCAAATAATGAAACTAAAAAATACCACACAATAAAATGGAAATAATTTCTTTAATCCCACCATATCAAAGAGATTATGGTTTCCAATAAGATATATCTTTCAATAAATTATATTTGAGATAAAGAACCCCTTAGAGAAATGAAAACATAAAAATAAGAATTACACAAGAATAATAACCTAAAATGGAAGATAAAATTTCATAAAATTGAATATATTAAATATTCTTGAATAAATTTGGCCATTGAATAAACCATTTAATATAAATAATATCAAAATTATATTATGGATTTGAAAATGAGAAAAAGATTCATTTTTCATTTATTTTCACTTAGATGAATTAACTCTAAACTAATTAATAAAAAAAGAACTAAAATAATAACATATCTTATTACCAAAATCAAATATGTAACCTATTATACTCTTTAATTAGAATAATGAAATAAACTTTTACTGCTTAGTTATAGAATAACCTTTTTCACCATATGTTAGTAATTCACATTGTTTCTTGTATGCTTCAAAGGTCTATACTGATCCCCATTAATTGAATCTATGTTCATCATAACTATATAATTTTTAATACCAGAGTACATAACATATATTTATTTATAAATCTATCAACTCATTCAAAATTTATTTTAGTTATATTCCATGAAAATAAAGTGAGTGTTGAATTATTTCATTAGTGTTAGTAGTCAAAAAAGTTAATTTTTAATAAGTAAGAATATTAATTTAACATTTATGGGGCCATGAACCATTAATTCATTATAAATTAACTTATAATAATTTTTTTTATTTCAGTTCCAAGTGTAATCCTTCATATATTATTATACCATCATTTATGTAGGTGGTAAAATATACCTTAATTAGAACATTTTATAACTCGATTGGTGATTATGTAGTGTATAGTGTTATTGACATAGGAAAAAATAATCTATTTTTTATGTTTGGTGAAAAATATTTTAATAGGTTTTTTTAGAATAGAAATATTAATGAGAAACAAAAAATGTTTCCACATATAGGAGGTTGTTCACATGTAATCATGGTAAATGTCATCATTTATATAATAAAGAGATGGGATGAGGGTAGAAAAAAATTATTTGATAAATAATAAAAAACATATATGTATCATATTTAATCATAAATCCCATACATTAACACTAGTAATGGGAGGCTATAATGAAAAACTGATGACATCATTTTGTGGAGGCGGTATTAAGCATGTAAATGCGATTATCTTTTTTTTTTCAATGTGGATGGGAATGATTAAATAATGGGTTTTTCTTTAATAAAATTATAGATTATAATATAAATTATACTTAGGTAATTATATTGATATGATAATAAGACTAGAGGGTCATTGGCAGGAGATAAGTTTCAATATAGATGAATGTGGAAGATGTTCAGTATTAAATTATAAGGATTAAGGTTGTCAGGAACGAGTTTAAGTATTCCGATTTTATCTGTGAATAGAAAGTTAAATTCTTATAATGCCTATTACTTTTCCATAATAGAATATAAATATTAATGGGTGAATTTTTTTGAATGTGTAAAATATGAATTGAAGTATTTTTTTGACCTATAAATTCTCCCCTCTCATTTTATAGGAATCTTTATGCGATTCAAGGTTGTTTACTTTTTTCATTTTAGTGTTTGTCCTAATAAACTTCTACTAAGGTAATTTTTTTTCATTGGTAATTAATATTAATTACCAATACATTAAATGGTATTTTTAATTAATTTCACCAATGTGATATCAAATTTCTTAAAAAATATTGAAATTAAATTTCTATAGGGAGAAATGTTACCATAAAAATTATCGCACAAAATTCATAAAAATACATTCTTCAAAAAAAGTGTGTTTTAAGAATATAAGTTTTGTCAAGGTTATAATTTAAAAAATTATTAACAGTCATGAAGAAATTTTTTTCCTAATTATTTAAAAAAATTATAGATAATAAATTAATCAAAAATATAATTTTAAGAGAAAAATATTTTATTAAAATAAATTTCAAAAAAAATCAATTGGAATTACATGTAATGTAGTTTTAAAAATTAATAATTTCATTTAAAAGATTAAAATAACTCACTTAAAAAAATGTTTTATTAAATAAATTTATATTTAATATATTAAATAGATTTTTAAACTTCATGATACATTTTTCGTAATGATAATATCATCATATTTTTTATTTTGGAAATAAAATATTTTTAACTATTCAATTAAAATTTAATTATTTCAGAAATATATAAAAATATCATCCTAATATCAATTTTATTCAATGAATTCAAAAATGAATTTAATTTTGTAATATATACTTTCTTAAATTTGATTATTTATTTTTTAATGAAAAATAAAATATATAATGAAAATGTTATTTATTGATAAATGAACATTCAAGATTTATTTGATCAAAATACTATTTTTAATTCCTTTATAATTGATTTTAATTATATAATTTTCTTGAGGTTTTTTAATATTAATTTATAATATCCATATTTATATAATATTCAATGTATAATTTTCATTAGGTGTTGCATGTGAATTAAGCTATCAAATATATTATTAATTTAAAAAAATTTATATTCCACAAATATCAGGGTGTTACATTTTCCTTCTTAAATAAATATCATCCAAAAAAATTTATTTACATTTTATTTTGATAATATTTAATAATATATTATAGAAAAACATTAAAAATGATATTACATTTAAAGTGATGTCATACAATTCAGAATATATACCATCTTCCTAGAGATTAATTGAATCCTAAAATTATGGTTTTCTCTAATAATTTCTTCTCAAAATCCCCCAATATTGTGAATCATAACACATATGATACAAATTATTATAAAATAGATCTCATAATAATACATTAAAATAAATATGATTGTAGTATTGTTTCAAATGTGATTACCCTCTCTTTGTAATTAATATTGAATCTATGTGAAGATATAACAAATAAACTAATGAATGAATTATAATGAATTTCATGTAGAATAATATCATAAATCATGAATGGTACTCAGAAACTGGTGACATAATGTTGACACAAAAATATTATTTTATATATATTTCAATATCTATTAGTTGGTCAAAATGTACATGATATATGACATCATTAAATATTGAGTGTATAATACCTTTAATCAAAACATTTTGATTAGGCACATAAATATTCGTATTGTATTTTTCAAAATATCATTTTAGGAGGATGTTTTTATTAATTTTATACTTAATTTATTATATTAGTTCACCTATTTTTTTAGTTACTAAATTCATGACATCTATATCCTTGAACTACTATCAGATCATTTGGAAAAGAAATATTTTTCCACATCTTGTTCACTAAAATCATAATTTTTTTAGTTATCATATTTTTTTATTCCCCTTTTTCATAGATAAAACATACTCTTGTCAATTTGATATATTTCCCTTGGTATCTATTACAAAAAAATTATAGGAAATAAATTGAAATTTTTTTTCATCACGATCTTTATCACCCGATCTACTATAAAACTCCACCCGTAATTTATTTTCTATTTTTTAATATTCAGTAATACTCAGGTTATTATTTATAAATAAATTTAGTTTGTGGATTAAAAATAGTACATTTTCAAAACTTGATTTTTCCCCCTAATTAGTTTTTTATATAAAAATTTATATTATTTTCCATCATCACCATTATTTACATGGTTCCTCTTATAACTAAAACATTTTGAAGCTCAAAGTGTTAATAAGTAGTGATTAAAATTAACATAATTATGAAATTATTAAAACTCCACCTTGAAAAGTGGTACTATATGAAGACATCATATTTTTATTAAGATAAATAGAAAACACTATTTATTCAATATTGGTTTTTTTAAAAGATGTGATCTCTCATATTAATTGTCCAAATTCCATTATAAAATAATTAATTCATAATTGATTATAATAATAGAAGGTAACTAACAAAAGGATATCATGTAGTAGTTTCTATGCATGTGATAAATGTTAGTCCCTCGTATCATGAACCAATGTGAAGATTGATTCGATAATCAAATTTTGTTTTTGGGAGATTACCACTTGATTTGTTAGTGACACACCCACTCATGTGGCCATGAAAATGGGTAATAATTTCATACACTCTTTTGCATTAGATAAAAATCATATGAACTATTTGTATTGAGAATGAACTCCTATAACATGATGATCATTTGAAAATCATCTCATATAACTCTGACTTGGAATAATCCTCCCATGTAACCTTTGGCTTGGGATAATCCTCATTATGTACATTTTTTCTTTGGATAATCATCATGTGCACCCCTTTACTATGATGAGATATAATCTTTTCTAATTAATTAATGATATATCTATGAATCCATCCATAATTCTTCGAAAAATATTTCTACCACATGAAAAAAAGTATTTGTAACATCATTAATAACACAAGAAAGGAAAATGGGTTTCATATCATATTATTTTGGTATCATAAAAAATGACTTCAACATTGTGAATGGTTCACATAAAAAATAAAATCACCAAGAAATATTATTTAATAAGATAATTTAAATGGTGTTAAATAAACAAAAAATTTCTAAGGAAATATAACCTATAATGATAAATAGATTTATTTAGTGAAATCATAAAAATACATTATAGAAAATGTGTTCACCATTGGCATAAAATAAGTAGTTATAGTAAATTTTTACATGTACTTTTTTATAATGTGAAGTGAAATAATTTTATCATTTATAATTTTAAAAATAATATTTAATTATATATATTTTAATAAACAATAATATTTCCAAAATAAATATGGAGTGGAAGATAAACTGTTTCATTTCAAATGCATAGAAAATCAATATAATTTCATGAAATTATTTTCCTCAAAAACTATATCATAATGTAGGTAAATAATATTACGTTGAAATTAGTAATCGAAAATTTTGTGTTCAAATGAATAAGAACATATTTTCATTTCAAAATAATAACAATCATTTTGTATGTTTAATGAAAATAGATACATATGGAAAAAAACTTTAGAGGTTGTCATATTTTTTCCTTTATTTTTTCACATTTAAAATATTAAAAATCATAAATAAAGTATATTTATGTTAGACAGTTAATTTTTAATGATATAAAATTAGAAATATCTTACGAAATATGAAATCGAATGATTTATAAGTAATTAAAAATTATCACAGAGGAAATAAATTCAAGTTAACAAAATCCCTCACGGATATAAAAATTAAGGAGGAAAGAGACATTTATAAAGGGTATATGTGGTAAATTTTTAAATATATAAAAAATAATGAAATAATATATAGAAAATCATAGATAATAATGCTTCTAACTTATAAAAAATAAGATAATTAGGTATAATAAAAACTAAATGAATGTGAATTGAGTATAAAAAACACATAAAACCTAATAATCTATAAAATTTATAATTGATGGAATTTTTAATATGATATGGATTTTGAAATAAATTAAATTTAATGAAAAATTATAACAAAACAATTCTGTGGAAAATATAAAACCCAAAAAAAATGAATTTATTAGTCAATACTCGCCATATCTCAATGACTAAAAATTTAGATGCATGAAATCTAACCAGGTTAATATCCTTTGAATCAAAACACATTTATTTAAATTACATTATATCGATATCAAATCCCAATGAATTACATAATAATTAAAAAATAATTACATTATATATTAGCCACATTATAACACTTATATTATGGTTCATGATATAAAATAGTCCCCACGACATTAAATTTTACATAAAGATCCCCTTACAGAAAAAATAAATTAGGAATAAATAATAAATAAGAGTGGAACCCAGAAAAAAAAATTTAATATATTAAAATGAAAGAGATTAGTTATATATAAAAGAAATTGGGTGGTTAATACAATTTATAAACGAAATTATTGTTTAAAATGTCAAATATATCTCATGAATTTGAAAACGAGACAAATAATCCCATAAAATGTTTTCACACTAAGATGAATGCACTATATCGACCTATATAAAAAATAAAAATCATAATAACCTATTTAATAAAAATATTAATTTATATAAGTTTTTACATTCTTCGATATAATCATTTATTTAATTTATATGACTTATATTTTTTTTCTTATTTTCATATTATTTTATTATTTTTATTTGTTTCATATATGCATTATAATGTCAAAAATGATAAGCATTCTTCAAAACTGGTTTCATAATTAATATATAATATATTATTCGTGAATATATATATTGAATTAATTTTGAAATATATTACCTTATTACAAAACAATTTTATTATGTTTCTTGATAATTTTATTAGTGTCGGGTAATTTTAGTAATTTTAGAAATCCAAGATGATTTTCTTATAAAAAAATATAACAATATATATAGAATTTAAATAACCATAAATCATTAATTATATATTCTAAAAATATAATATTATTAATAATTTTGTTCCCATAGTTATATATGCTATAGTTTTATATTATATATCATATAGGTTGTTAAACTGATCATAATAAGAACATGCTATAAGTCGAAGTGTGAGTATGCATAAGAAAGCAAAAAATATAATTATGAAAATAATAAAAATTATACTATTTTTATGTTTTTATATTTTTGAAAAATATTTTAATAGGTTTAGAAAAATAATTGAAATAAATGTGAATAATAAAAAACATTACATCATAAAGGCAATTGTCGGTATATTTCCATAGTTGATAACAATATTTCTCCATGAATTAGACTGTTTGGAGAAGATAATAAATATTATATTGAAATAAATAACTTATTTATGTGTAAAATATTTTTTAATTTTCTCTATTATAATAAAATAGTTATTAGAGGAAATGAAAAAAATAGAATACATCGTTTCATGGTGGTGGTTCTCAACACATATGTGTGATCAATGTTATTTTAATTTTCTAGGTGAATGGGAATAAATAAATATTTTTTATTCCATTAATATAATTACAAATCAGAATATGAATTACACTAGATTATTTTATTACAATGGATAATATTGTTTTTATAGTGAAAAATTTATAAAAACCTAATAAAAATTAATTAAAACTCTAATTAAGAACTATAAAATTCTCTTGAAAGTCTCAATGGATGTGAAGGGCCTATAAACAATGGGATATTTTAAATTTATGAGATAAATGGTAGAGTTTTTTTTTAATTTTTTAGTTATAATTTTGTCATTAAGGGGTGTGAGTGATCAAAATTTATAATTAAATAGGAATTTATTTTCAAGAGTATCCATTAGTTTTCATTAATGGATTATTACTATTCAATTTTTTAGGGTCCCAGATGTGGAAAATGTGAGGTAATGGGTGTTAATCAGCCTAGAATCTACCAAACCACTAATTTAGGAGACAACATGGAGTATCTTAACAAATATTTTACCTTATTAGATTTTACAAAAATGTAGTTTTCCTTTTAATATATTTGTATACTTGGTATATAATTTTAATAAAAAATATTAATATTTCCATATTACATAATTTCATCATTCTTATTTCAAATTTTATTTATACTTTATCATGTACAATTTATATGGGTGAGAAGTGTTAATTTTTTGAATAAAAAACTTAATAGATAAAATTCGTTTCTAGAAAATGTGTGTTACTAATATTAAAATATAAGAGCATGGTAATATTATAATTTTAATTAGCTTTCATGACATAAATTTTTATTATTAATTAAATTATAATTTTTTTAGTAAATTTTAAAAAAATCCTTTATAATAAAATTGAATAAATAAAAAATAAATACTGAAAACTATTTTCAAATTTGAATAAAATGTTAATTATGTTATAAAAATTAATCACATGCTTTTTAATATTAAAATAATACTTTAAAATTTATTGTTTAATTCCATTAATAAATTTACATTCTATTAAAATAAATGATAAAACTCTTGGTATTTCCAATATATTGTTTATATCATTCAATTTACAATTTTAATAAAAAATTGTATTTTTCACCATTTAGATAAAAATTAATTATTTTAAAAATATTTTACAAAATCATTGTAAATTAAATATTGCATACCTAATTTAGAAATTAATTACATTTTATAATGTAATAATTTTATTATTTCGAAATTTATCATTTAAATTATGATATAATATATAAAAATTTTTTTTGAAAAAAAATCCCTATTTATAAATTAAGGGTTATTAATACTATTTTGTATAAATATTTAATTAAGTAAATTATTACTGTTTACTAGAGGTATTATTAATGTATATTTTATTGATAATATTGATTTAATTAGTTACAAATGATTTTAAGTCATTGGGGTATTTGACAAAAAAATTATCAATCCAAGTATTAGATTAGACAGAAAATATAGTCCAAAATCTCAAGGTCTTATAGAGTAACTATTTAAAAATGGTCCTTGAAAGATTTAAGGAAATCGGGTTGGAGAAACATGCCATGTTTCCCAAACCTAGGGTTCTGAACCCCTAAAAATATTTCCAAGTCAACTTGGTAAAACTACTCATATACCACAATGAAATGATTAGTTTTCTCCACAGAAGACATATATTTATCATTGAGGTGTGATAATGTAACCAAAATTTTTTAGTGATAATAGGGTATTTATTCTTTCAAAACTATCTTTAGAATTCCATACAAAGACAAATCATTCCACACAAATATTCCATTTTCCCCATCCTTAGTGAGGGTTTATTCGACTAGATCCAATTATAACTATCATTTCTCTACTATATTATCATGATGATTGGGATTATTTAAAATCAGCTCAATTATGTCCACAGATGAATCGATTGGGAGATACATAGATTGTGTAACCATTTACATGATCATTGGGAGATCACTACGAGGAGGGGATGAATTAATGACCATTCATAATTTGAATTTTTATTTCAAAATATGATTTTCCATCAACAAACATAATCTATATTGTTGCTCACACAGACTATCAAACACACACCGATAAAAAAGAAACCTCAATTTACAATGTACACTCCTCAATTTGAGAAGGCAAGTCCATAAGTTGATATAGATTCTTCAAAGATCACACTACAAAGTAGAATAATCTAACAGGTACATGTGAGTAGAATTTTTCAATGAAACTCAATTTTGTAAATCTCTTATGAATGTGTTACTAAATCCAACAGACAATGTCATCCTACTCTTTAAAAATAATATAAATTTTGATAATATGTGATATGTTTTCCATAAATAGAAAACAATCATGTTGTAGAGTGTTTAGTTCTTCATCTCCGTCTTTTATCCCATTGTATAAAAAATTAATATTCATGTACAACAATTCATGTTATAAATATTCTCTATAACATCATGGTAAATGTTGTTGTACAAAAATAAGAAAAAAACTCATTCCCCCTCCATCTCTATTGTAAAATTTTATATCAACTAACACGTTACTCTAAAAAATTTATAATATTATTTAGACATTGTTCATAGGTTCATTTAGAACACATTTTTCTTTATTAGTCCATATATTCCTCTTCTTCATATAATTATTTATTTATATATACTTTGTGAATAATTAATTCTATACGTCTTACACATTTTTATATTTTCAAACGATAGTAATATATTTATAGATATTATAATTTTAATTTCCTGAAAGTATCAATATAATGTAATTCAAGATATTTGAATCCCGTGATTACTCTTCTATATGAAAATTCCTTGTAGATATAAACTATAATAACTTTATAATATAAACTAGATTTCCTACTTTTTTTGAAAATAATCGTCATATATCATTATGTTGTGGCAGCCTCCATGTGACATGGATCAAATTTGATAAATGTATCATGAATCATTTTGTACATTATATTTAATTCAAACATACCAAATTTAATAAACATGTGACTTAATTATTAAATAACAAATTTCAACAGAACATTTAATTGTGAAATTAATTTCTATAACGAACATATCACCATGAATTGAAAATTTTAATTTCCTTTTAATTTATTTAGAGCATTTGTATCTCTTATCTATTATTCCAAAGAAACCCTTTTATATGATTAATAATATATACCCCTTAGATGGTAATTTTCACACATGGTTGGGCCGCTTATGAGGAAACCCTTGTAGATTCAACTATAATTAAATCATCGTATATGGAATTTTTTTGGTAATCACTTTCCAAAATCTAGTTATGTGGTAAATTTCATTTCATGGAAACCCTTATGTGGAATATTATACATTAAGGTTATCTTGACTAAATTTCCATTTATGAATCCCCTTACATGTTCATTCTTTTGTGATTAATTTTTTATTTTTATGTAAAAAAACTTATTCTAGGTTTATTCCCAAGATCTAATCATAAATAGTATTCCAATATTTAAAATCAATCAGAAACTCAAAACATGTTATCTAATTTCTTACAAATTGGATTTTGTTGTGATCCAAAAACCTCATTCCACTAGAAAAATATAAAAATTATAAATTAATCATCATCAAGAAATAATAAATTCTTACATAGGATGAATAAGTATAGGAAATATAAATACATAATAATAACATTTTAGTCTCTATAAAAACTATTATTTATTTTTAATCCAATCAGGTATGATTTTATTGATTATACATTAAGGAACATTACAACATGAGATTAAATATGTGATCCAACATTTCATTAGTAAATACCTCAACACCCATTTAAATAATCATTTTTTCTATAATCATTAACCCATAATCACATAAAATCTCTCCTATTATAAAAATATATCTCATAGAAACATGTTAACTAATAGATCCACACATTCCCTTCAACATTAATATATATGATATAATGTGAGGATTTTTTGTGCAATGTTTTATCCTTTAGAAATTCTAACAGAGTTCATACTACGTTGATATTTGGATAAGAGTTGGCATATGTGCATCTCTCCAGCATTTATCTACCTTACTCACTACCTCTCCACATTCTTCAACTTCTTGTTTCCACTTATCTAAACACCCCTCATACTATGATCCACATTTTATAGATGTTTTGTTTTAATTAATAATTTGGTATCCCCCTTTAATAATGGCCTTCTATATATAATTGTGATTTATCTTTAAACCATCGACGGTTCTTCCTCTACTCATGTCATCTATTTCCATGATTTGATTATATATTTTCCTACATTTATAGATATTTACTATTCATTTTGTGATTTGATAGATGTGGAGAAGCTGGTGAATTTTGAGGTAGGATCTATCATTGATCGCAGAATCCTAAAGGTGCTTATTTTTTCCATATGAAGTTCCAATTATTTTTTGTCTTAATGAAGGGGTAAAAACCTGGGTGATAGTTTTATCTTAAGGATCAGGATGAGTGTAACTCTACAATAAATTTAAATCATGTTTTTCACTCATCTATAGATCATTTGGGTGTGGTGTATCACAATATAATTGTGGAAGGAGTTTTTAGTGGTCTGGGTGTCATGGAGGCACATCATCATTCCATAATTTGGATTTATGAGTTTTTGTTTTTCTTTATTAATTATGTTTGAGAAGGTATGTAGTATGTGACTTTAATGGTTCTTTATATTATTATGTTATTCATTTTTTTCGTCAAATTATATTTAATCAAATTATTGTTTTTTGGTTTTGTTGGCTCTAGGAGAAGGCATGTCAGTTATGATGCATTTAATAGAAGCTTCTGGGTGTTTTATGATAGCAATTTATTATTGTAATGAATTTATGGGATCAAATTAAAAATATAGATGTAATTCTTTATATTGAAATCTATTTTATGTTGGTTTTTTCATGAGGTCTTCATCTTTTCATGGATTATTATATTTGTTTTCATGGTTAATTATTTTTAAGGTGGATTATAATGTTTTTTCTGAAATTGATTGTTGATGATGAAGATTTCTAATGGTTATTTTTTTCCTATAATGATTTATGTTTCTATAAGTATATTTATATGGGGTATGAATTACATGAACATATTACTGATGAAATGGGGGAGTTCATCTTTCAATCTTCTTTAGACAAGTTATATGAAATCTATTTTGGAAAACATCCACTTCCGTATATCTACCATAAGGTATCAAATATTTTATTTTAGTATTCTAATTTTTTGAAATTGGTATGTGGTTAGTTTTTTATTTAATTTTTTTGTACTGTATTTTTTTCCTTATGAATATTACACTTAATAAAACGTGGATTTATAAAAATAAAAACATTTATTTGGATATAATGCACTTAAAAATCTACTAAAACAATTCAAATGAAATACAAAACATATCCATTTTAAAAACACCAACAAAATAATTTTTCATATATAGTTTAAACACCTATAAATGGATACATCCCAAATAAATATCCTCTGAATAATATTGGAAGATATATATAAAAGAATAAATATATTGTATTTTAATTTCTCCCACAATGAGAACAATAATAACAAACAAGATGGTGGAGGGTGCTAAAAACCATACCATAACCATTAGAATTGTCAATTTTATATCACAAAGTTATCATCAAATTATTAAAGTCATATTTCGATAATTTCATTTTGATCATATAAAATATTTTTTCCCTCGATGAAATATCAAGAATCGTATTATTTATTCCTAAAATATCATTTATGAAATGTTATTTGGTATGAAATCTCTTATTTGCTAATTTTTTTGACTCACAATGTGTTAAATTTATATTAGTTTGATTATAAAAACCTAATAGTAATGCAAAACTAATTTCAACCATGAGATCTTACAAAAACTAATTCACCCAAATATGTTGGGTTATTAAATGATTGGAATCCACATATTTTTAATATGTAGTTTCAAATATGTATAATTATTATTCATTGTGTGTGAAAAAATACACTATTACTCAATGAAGAAAACATCATTAGATATGGATGTTCTTCTACAAACATAGCTTGTTTAGTTTCCATATATGTAACTAAAAAAATATAAATTAAATTTTCTATAATACTCCCAAAAAACATAATAGTATCAGGGATGTGTTTATGAATCCTCTTTATAAAATATAAATTACACTCTATAAGATAAATTTGATACCTAGAATACTGTGTAACAATAATTAAAAAATTGGGCCATGAAAATGTTAAGGATAATTTTTTTTGGAAGGTTCCTAAAATACTTTAGATATATATAATTTCATTATTTATATTTGGAAATATTTTTCCTTAAAAAAAATATTGAAACATTCCTTGAATACTCTATAGAGAGTGTTCTTTAAGGGTAATCATAATACTTCTATCAAGGAAACAAATGTGTTCATTATTTGGTGATATCAATATACAAATAAATAATTTGAATACTCCATTAATATAAATTTTCAGAAGTTTCATCATATTAATAAAAAAATATCAGAAACTAGTGCATCTTTTATAGAAAATATTATATCATCAATGTAATAAATAATAATGATAGATGCCTCTTTTTCATCATATATATAGAAATGGATGTCCACTTTTATTTATATGAAATTCAAAATATTATTGAAGGATTATATATTATAATAACTATCCATCAGGTATTTTCATCTAATATAAATCATATATTAATATGAATACATGGTTATAATCATCTATAATCATGAAACCACACTTTTTTCAAATTAATACCCCATATTATTACTCATAATTATAGAAAAAAACATAACTCACATATTAAAAAACATATATTTCCATTAGGATATGATAACAAGAAATATTATATTAGAATCAAGACATGAAATTACTATAAAAAATCAAATATTTCCACTTATTCAACTTATGAAGTTCCCTTACACAATAATCCTTTTTTGTCCCTGAAAGTTCTCTAAGTTCATTCAAATTTTTTGGAAAAAAACATTTTCCTGATGATATTCATCTCTATAGTCTTAGGTAATATGTTCCAAGACACATTATTCTCAATCAATTTCAATTAAAAATTTATATCACGAAACAAATATTAGTGTATCAATTATTTTTTTATTATATACAGGTTAATCACATGAAAACAATGAATATTGACATGTTATCCCCATGTTCTAATAGATTTTACGTACTGCCTTGGATCTATATTGTTGTTTTAGACATGAATTTTTTATCATATCCTATGATGAGGTGAATTAAGTTTTTCTTAATCATATTATATATTTGGATCTTCTAATACAATGGGTTCATTAGTTTTTCTTTAAAAAATAAAATCAACATCACTTGTAAAATTGGATTCTTTACAAGTAACATAAATCATTGAATTTTCTCATGGTTGTCACATTATTAGTTTGAAAACACATTCTATAATAACCATTAAAATAAATACATTGAAAAAATTGATTTATTATATAATATTATACTTTATACAACTCATGAGATTGATATGGCTAGTGACTTTAGCAATCTGGAACAATATAAAACAATTTAAAATATAAAAAACTTCACATTATTTAAAAATTCCATAACATTCTCTTATGTAAAACTACTTATGATAACCTGGCGGAATATATAATAAGGTAGGGGATATATAAATCCAATTAGGGAATAATAATGTCATAACATGAACAAAACAATACATGTTAACAATAGGAAAATCAATGGAGATAAAGTGTAGTAATCATAAACATGAAAAATGATACATGATATAACATTATAATCCTTAAAGAAACATGTGAAATGTGTCAAAAACTTAAAACAATGCATTATAAACATATTTCAATGGAATATTGAAAGAAATCATGACTTAAAAATTGCAATAAAGGAATCAGGTTCACTATTTATCCCAACATGACATCTCATGAGCCTAATAATCAAACAAAGTATCTGAAAAACTATATAATTCAGGGTGCACCCATCACATTCATTCCATTATCATGTATAACTGTGCTTCATAGATCATAAAACATAGATAATTTAGTATAATATTTTATTACATTGTAAAGGAGTGTGGAGTAAATAAATAAATGTACTAATTCAAAGAGGTGTATGTTTATAAAGATTATCAACCTAGATAAGGAATTGTTATGGTATTCACTATATAATTGTTTTCGAATAGAGTCCTCTGGTGAATTTTTGGTAGCATACCAGCATCCCATAATAATTCCTAAAAAATTATTATTTGAAAGAAAGGTGTATCTCATCATTTAATCTAAAAATTGTTAGTAATAGTGAAATAGAGTGGAATAACTCAACATTATTAATTGGAAATCTAAAGTATTAGATAATAAAGAAACCTGAATAAAGAGGAGGAAGTGTGAATCACATACATAATTTCACTATGTTAAGAGGATTAATTAATTGTTGATGGAATGTATTAGTGAGTGTAAAATGGGTATCAGATCATATATAAATAAAATGCATAGTAAGGGGGATATGTATGGAAATATCCCACATTGAAAAATTTAAATTGAGAGACAGAAATAGAAAAGAGGTTCTCGAATTGAAATAAGGATAGAAAAATACCTTACACATTTGTGTGACTCTATATTCTTAAATGGAGCTTTATGAGAGCATGGGGGTTCCTATGGAGGAAACTAGTTTGGGGAGGGTATAGAATGGATTTTATTCAATGATTTGGTTTGAAGATTAATGGGATCTTATATGGTTTTATACGTGGAATGAGTGGGGATTTCTTTAATATTTCTCCAACATTTGTTGTATACTCAATATAATAAAATAACTGATACTAGAAATTGTACCATGGTGTCCCATGTTTTATACATTGTGGGAGAAGGTTTTTTTATATAGAAAATTTTCAAAAATAATAAAATAATAACCTTGTTTATGTCGATGTGATTCATACTCTAAATTAATTGATTTTAAAACCATAAATATTTTTTATGGTTTTGGAAGATTCATAACGTATTTATAAATATATTAAAATTAACATAAAATCACATTATCGTAAATATAAAACATATATTTGTTAATGGAAACATTTTATAGTAATTATTAAATCACTTTTTGTACATTATTAGGTCATAATACACACCGTATATTTATACGGTGTTTTTTTTTCAAAAAACTCAACTATCTCAAAAAATTATGAAAAATTAACCATTAGATAATTTAGATGTTCTGATTCAAAATAAAATATACATTTTATTTAAATTATTTTTTAAATATTGTCACTTGTTTTTGAAAGTGTAATAAAACTTTTCTGAGAAATGATTGATTTTTTTGACAATAACAGTTTTTAACCCATAATAACTACATTTATCTTCATAAAAATAATTTTATATTTAAAATTTAATAAATATTATCTAATAATAATTTTTGTAAAATGTTATTTATTTTAAATATTAATTAATTCATAAAAAATACTTCTACAATTGAGTTTTAATTTTACACAGAAAACTATTTGTAATTTAATATATTGAAATAAAAATCATTTATAAAGTGACCATAGTAGGATTAAAATACATTCATTGTTCAATAAAAAATAATTTACATATTCAAAAATATTTTTCCTTGATACATATCCCTTTAATACACAAGAAAACACCATAAGAATAAGGTGCACGATGTTCAGACTTTCATGGGGTTGTTTAATGTACATGGTTTCAGTCATTATCTTAATGAGCATGATATTATCCTGTAAATAGTTTCATGCATTCTAATGTTATAGGATCTCTTATTGTTATTAGTCAGGTTAAATCCTATTGATGATATACCCATTGTAATCTCATAGAAATTTCATTCATAGGGTTTCATCATACTGGATTATGTTATCACTTCCTATGTCTATAAGAATTAGATTTGTTAAAACCTCATATTAATGCTAATTGTGTGATCACTATTCAACAACTATATTATCAATGGTAACAAACAATTATGATATATTAAATATGATGGGATAGAATAAATCCAAATATTTTCATGTGTTTTCTATAACTATATTACATTATAATATATATAATTAAATCAAAATGGAGAATCTATTTATAATAATTTGGGTCGTTATGATTTTCCACACAATAGAAAATTTCCCCTTGAAAATTTCATTTCCAACACTAAAATATATGAGGATATATCAGTTTCATCACTTCCTCTAGTTCCCACATCACTTATTAAAACTGTTGGTTTCACCACTACACTTTGACTAGGTGCATTGTCATATTTTGTAGATCATTTTCTCTAGGATATAATAACTTCACTAGCTACTCCTCATAGAATATGTCATTTCCCAATGATACGGCATATGGATTGAGTATATGCGAGGGGTTTGGTAATTAAATTTTCAAGAGGGATACATGGAATATGTTATTTACTTTAGATAGGTATGGTGGGAGTGCAAGTCGATAGGCCATCACACTAATGTGATCTCGGAACACAAAGGGGGAAATGAATCATTGACTAAGAATCACCCTGTTCAAAAGTTTCATGAATTTATTTCATGGAGATATATGGAGGTATACCATGTCTCCATCATCAAACTATATGTCTCGTTGATGATTGTCAACATAACCCCTTTTCTGAATTTGAGAAGCTTTGATGTGCTGCTAAATACTCTTAACATTCTCCACCATTTCCAAAACCATTCCAGAAACTAGATATTTTCCCCCAAAATCATCCCCAAATAATGTTTTTATTCACCTATTCCCAAAAAAGGTATCAACTATGATCCATTTAGATTCTTGAGTGAAAACTGTTATTTCATGATGACATAGCCCAAGTAAAATATTGTTCTTATCATCCATTGAAGTCCATAGAACATAATTTGAACATATCTTCTCCTGTCAAAATAGTTCACTAAGATTTCCCATCAATTTCAGGATTATAAGCTATACTAAAGATCATCTAACATTGTAAATCATGTTGGAAGAATTTCCAGAACATGGAGGTAAATTTCAGATTTTGATTGCATAAAATTTATAGTGGTACACCATGAATCATCACCAATTATCTAATATATATCTGTGAAAGTTAATATAGAGATAAATCCTCTAAAATTACAATGAATTGTATAGTCTTCATAAGATGATCATCCACAAAAATGATATAATTATTTCATCTATTTTTTTTAATGTTGAGTGACAATGTCTATGGTGATATTTTCAAATTTCCATGTTGGTATGGGTAATAGTTTCATCGTACCTATGTATATTATCTATCCTTTTTCACTTGATGGAATATAAGACATTATGATGTATATTTCATGATATGCTTCTTCATATTGTCCCACTAGTATCATTATCATATATCTTGACACATCTTTGTGTTTCCTTAGTGGATGGAGAATTATTTTCTATGTGCATCATCTAGCAGGTCCTTTAACTCAGGGTTTGATGGAACACACAGTCTTGATCAAAATATTATGACCCCATCACTATTAAAATTACAGTACAATCATTTAACTTTTCTTATTTTTTCCACTTTCTTTTAAATTCCCATATTATTAATTTTATCATCCATTATCATATCTATAGGGATGGTTGAGAAATAATTTGTGAAAGGATTGATGATTTTATATTCTTTATGATTCTTTTTTTGTCCTTTTCAAATCTATGAATATTAAATCCACCTCAACCATAATCAATGATAGAATTTATTGATAATTTCTATATAGATCTTCAAAAAATTTATTTACTTTCGCAATATGGTTGTGGATTTAGAAGGCATATTCCATGATTGTATTTAATTGTCTTCATTAGCGCATATTTATCTCATTTTATGTGAATTTATACATTATGATTATTTGGTGTGTATATTATTCAAAATTCTACCAAAAGAGAAGATGTTTCCATACAATCAAAAAATGTTCACTATAGCTAAATCCATGTAATTCATTGGGTAGTTATTTTCATGAACATTCAACATCCTTGAAGTATATGAAATGATTTTTTTGTTCTATATTTACACACAGTCCAAGACCTTCTTTGATGCAATGGTGAATACCAAAAAACATATCCACTTGTGAGTAGTTTGATCACTGGTGCAGCAATAAGACTCATTTTCTTCCACATGAATCCTTTATCATATTCATTATCCCAAGAAAACATGACTCCATTATGAGGTAGCCTGTTTAGGGGTTTTTACAATCATGAGAAATTTTTCATAAATTGAAGATAATATCTATTTAATCCTAGGACACTATGGATATCTGTCAAAGATGTTGGCCTCAACCATCCATCAGTAGATTTTTTTGAAGGGTCCATAGATATCCTATGGCTTATGATGATATTCTCCATGAATGATACTTACTTCAACCAGTACTAAATTTTATTATACATAGTATAATTTTTCCCTTTAATAAAATCATTAACATAGTTCTCAGATGATCCTCATGATCCACCATGGTTTTCTTTTATATTAGTATATCATATATTAAGAGTACAAAAACAGTTAGAGGTAATCTCTAAAGAGTATATTCATCATGCATATGAATATTACTAGATCATTAGTGAGCCTTAATGAAATCACTATGAAATTATAGTAACCATACCTCATTCAGAAAGTACCCTCTAGAATAACTTCCTTCTTCACAATAAATTGGTAATACGATGACCAATGATCAACCTTATAGATGTTTTGATTTCCACATAGTTTATCGAACAACTCAAAAATATAAGGCAGAGGATTATTTTTCTTTACCATGATATTGTTGAGATCATGATAATTGATGCTAAGTGAATTGTCCCATCCTTATTATTTATGAAGAGGACTGGTGCTCCCCATGTTGAAGAACATGGGAATATAAACCCTTTAACCCAATTATATGCCAGTTGTTTCATCATCTCTTCATGTTCTAGAATATCCATTCTATATAGAGTCTTAGAGAATATAAATTCCCTAGGTATAAGATCTAATGAAAATTCAATATCTTTAGTAAGAGGAAGACAAAAAATCCTTGATAAACACATCAGTGTATTCCCTTAGAATAGGAATATCATTGAGGATTATTATTACTATAGAATAAATAATTTAATCCATATACCATTTATTATAGGGAAATAATATATTTATGTTATTTTTTGTTCTAAAAAATATTCATCATCATACATTCACTAATATTGATTTAGGTGTTTATTCACAACATAGAGTGTGATTTCCTGCTCATTGAAATTTATGTTTTACTTAAACATGTAAATAAACTCTATAAATAAGATTGTATCAAATTACACCATGGAGAGAATAAAAATGTTCACTAGGAAGTTCACCCTACAAATTGTGATATGGGAGGAGTTATATTCATCAGATGAAATTATTTCTCTATTGGTTGTTTTCAACAACTCTACTTCCATGATTTGTGGTGATGTTTTAATATTTAAACTAATAATTTGTGGTATGATGGATTATGTGGGTCCATAATCTAAAATAATTTTCAATATCATTGAATTAATAAGTATTATACCTTTCACCACTTAATTTTTCGAATCCACCTAAAATGTTGTGATAGAAAGATATATCACTTGTTTCCATGGGTGTTGTTGGGTTTCTCTAAAAAACATTACCTTAGTGAATTGACATGATAATATACATGTCTCCTTAATGTTGAAGTAATAAAAAATCTATTAAGGGTTCACTAAGGAGTTTTTTTCCTCCATCGCATTAGTCGGTGTCTCATGTGGCCATTTGTTAGCTTAGTGGCATTCCTTCCCACACCCAAAGAATTTCATCTTTCCCCATATGCAATTTATTGGGTGCTACATTCTGTACCATTGACAAGTGGTATGTTGAGATGTTGTGGAACCATTATATTTCTCTATTAGACCACTAGAATTTAACTCCAGTTTCCCATTCTTAACCCCATGATACCATGATATTCACAGATGTCCATTTTGACTTTTATGGAACATGATAAAATTTCCAAATTTCTATCAAACCCTCAGATCGCCAGATAATTTTTACTAGGTTTTATCCCACCAAAGAAGGGGCCAAACATGATTTTTTTGGTAATTAAAATCATAGAAGAATATCACACAGGTCTTATTTTTTTCCTTATACACCCAAAAATATTCCTCATCATTTTCATGAGTTGAAAGAAATCCCTTTCCATTTTATGTTTGATAGTGTAGGGAAAATATTTATCAAAAATCGTTTTCATGAATTCATTCCAATCAACTACTTTGAACTATTATTTAGTCTTAATAGTAGTGATCAATTTCCCCCACTACTCAAATTGTTCCTCAATATGATAAACAAATACAATAACCTTTTATTGATTAGAAAAATAATTGATGTAGAATATCTTATCGATGTATTTGATTAAAATTTTATATGATTTAGGGATCATATAAGCCATTTAATATTGGAGGCCTTTGTTATATAAATGTCTCAATCGTAAAGTGTTTTTATATTAGGGAGATTTACATGCTTACCCTAATCTTGGTTTCTATTTAGAACTGGAGTTGGTTGATATAGTATCGTCAAAATTTCATGATTACCACTCCCATCATGGTTGGAATCTCATCGGTGCAGTCATCACATTTAACTTTTCATCCGTTGTTTCCTAATTCCACCTATTTCATGTCATTGTCAAGAATTAAAGTAAAATGAGTGGTGATTATTTTTAAAATATTAATCACATAAAAGGGAAATATAATGAAATTAATGGGATGACATATCAATTATATTAATTTATAAACAAAATAATTTCTAGGATTCAATCTATATTATATATTATCAGTTTCCCAACATATATTCTTATTGGAATTTTTTTCAATTAAAAATGGGTTGTATTGTGATTATGAATTTTTCAAATGATAACTTCCTCGAATGTAAAATAAGGTACAATGTAAGGATCATTGTCTTGTACTAGGTTACAATATGTATGTCCCATCACCCCTTGTCAACATTTTGACCCCTAGGTACATCTATTCCAGAACCACATCCACTTATAATATCTAGAATGGAATGAATTTTCGTGATAAGCAACATAATATATACTTACAAAAAATGTAGGTTTCTTTTCATATAATTATTCTTTTGCCTAAGTCTTTCTCTCTAGTTTTCTATTCCAAAACTAAATAATAACCAATTGTTCCATGTTTATAGAAACTATAAAAACCATGTTATTTATTATACATTAATTTGTTATTTCAACATAACATTGATCATATTAAAATAATAAATATTGAGGGGTCTAGTATTTTTTGAAATTAGATACATTATATAAAAATTAAATATAGGTAAAAATCATCCTTATTAAAAAAATCATTAAAATTATCACACTTAAAACTATATTGGATAACACAGGGACATGCATAAGAAAATGGGGATCTATAAAGTACAATATGGGAATAAAAATTTAATAACATGAAGAAACAAATACATGTTATATAGTAGGAATATAAATAGGTCACAAAAATATTAGGAATCATAAACATGAAAAACAAGAGATGATATAGTATAAAAATCATAACAGAAACATGTGAATGTGGAAACAACTTAAAACAATATATCGTAAACATGGGTCATGTATAAATATTAAAAAATAAATATGTATGAAGTCCCATAAATGAATTGGGTTCAATACATATACTAAAATGATGAATCATGAAACTAAAAATTACCTGATATATTAGACCATTATATAATTCTGGGCACACCAATCACATTCATTTCATTCTTAAAATTATGTTTTCCCCATAGATCAGAATACATGGATTCATTCATTATAATATTTTATTCCATGATCAAGGAGTGTTAAATACCTATATTTAATTTCCAATTCTTATATGTATAATCTTGTATAGGTGAAAACCCATTATAGGAATTGTTTATGTTATTATCTACGCAATTTTTATGGTATATAAAATATTGGTGAACTTTTAGTAGCATAACTGTGTCAGATATAAAGTCATAAAAATTGTTTATGAGAGCGGAATGGATATATCATATTTTGGATATCCAATGGGTAGTAACATGGACTTGTAAATACATATCCCACCATTTGGAATTGGAAATTTAAGGCATATGATAATAAACAAATTGAATAAAGAAGAGAAGGTGAGGATCCCTTAATTAATTTCGGCATGGTAACAGGTTTACATAAAGATTAATGGGATATATTAGTGGGAGTGAGAGGGGTATATCAACATAATGAAAAAATGGATAGTAAGGGTCATATGGTAGAAAATATCCCATCATGATCAAACTGAAATTGAGATACATAACATAAAAGAGGTGATTGAATTGAAATAACAATAGAGGAATATACTAAATGATTGTGTGGCTCCCAATTCCTAGTAAGAGATTCATGATAGATTGGGGTGCCTTAGTATGACTCTCGTGTGGGGTGGGAATGGTTAGTACAAGTTACAAGGATTTTTAATGAAGTGAAATGGGAGCTGGGGGGGGGGGTTATGTAGGTAATTAGTGGGGATTTCCTTAAACATTAGAAAACCTAGTTTTTTGAATCTATATAATATAATAACCAAAACAATATTAAATACCATGGTTTCTTCCAAATGAGATTCATTTTTATTATTTTATAATGGATTAGGATAAAATTCGTAAAATAATAACCTTGTATATGTTGAAGCATGTTACACACTTAAATAATTTATTTTAAACTCAAAAAATAAATTATTGGTTTTGGAGAATTCATAATGGATTCATAAAATTAATTAAATAAAAATTAAATCACATTTTTTAAAGAGAAAACATTTATTTTTTCGTGGATACCATTTGTAGTGTTAATTTCATCACATTTGGATCTTTATGTTTCCATAGTAGACACCATATATTTATATAGTATATAAGTTTTAGCTGAAAACAATACTATATTATTAAATCAATAATTTTTTTTTGAATAATTTTAACATTTTTGTTAAAAAAAATAACATTAATATTATCTAAATAGTTTTTTAAATATGTGAATATTTACTTTTAGAATTTTAATAATCATCTGTTGAGAATTTTTGGGTATTTTTACGATAACCATTTTTGAACCCTTAAATAATTTCATTTGAATTCAAAAAAATTATATGATAATTTATATACAATATAAATTATTAAAAAATTATTATTTTCCTAAAATATCATTTATGTCAAAAGCTTCCTTAACTCATCAAAATTAAATTCTTTAATTTACTTATAATATTAAAAAAAATTATAATATTTTTGTTTTAGTATATCGAAATAAAAATCATTTATAAGGAAAGAAAAATATGATGATAATATATTCATTATTATTTAAAAAATACTATATGTAATCATAATTTAATTGTCTTGATACATATTCCATTAATACACCAACAAATATTCTTGGAGTAAGGTGCACGACGGTGACACCTAAATTTGGAGGTTTGGCGTACATTGTTTGGGTCGTGGTCTCAATGAGCTTAAAAATCTCCAGTAAATGGTTTTTCTCATACATTAGTTGTTGGATCTCATCTTGGTATTGGTCAAGGAAAAATCCATTGATTCTTTCTCCATTATAATCTCTAATAAATAGACTTTATAGAGTACAAACATACTCATTGAATGCATCAATTCCTTGGACTATGTCAATTACATTTCTTAAAACCATATATTTATAATAATAATTAGATCACAGTTCTATGTCTATATTATCAATAGTAATAATTATAATTGGTCTTTTAAATCTTATAGGATATAATAAGATCGAATAAGTTCATGTGTTTTCAATAAATATATTACACAATTATAAATTTAACTAAATCAAAAGGGGAATTATATTTACAATAGTACGGGTCATTAAATATTTTATTAGAATTATTAATGAATTAGTACCCCCTTACCTTTTTAGGATACCTTAAGTAGATACAATCAACATTAAATTTTCAAAAACCCTATAATTTTAATAAATTACATTTATAACATCAATTTTGTTTAAAAAATTTAATGTACTTCAATGTTATATTTTTTATAATACATCACCTACGTGGAAATATTTGATATTGTGATATATAAATGCTATTCTTGAATATAAACCACTTTAAAAGTATCCTTGCTCCAAAATTATCCATATGTATCATGATCAACCAATATATTCAAATCCATCTGCACCAGAAATCTTTTACTCCATTTATCCCGAATATTTTTTTTCAGTTCCTATAGTTCACTATGTTCATGTAGATTTATATTCTTATTAACATAGGATTCAAATAAAAAAAACTATCCTCAAATATATTGTTTTTATAGATCGCCATTAGATAAAAAAATAACTTCTTTTCTATAATTCATTTATAATATTTAACCATACATAAGGCATTAGACTTGTTTTTCATAAAGATAATAGATGTTAAATGAAATAATTCAGAAATAAAAGTAATAAATTACATATCTTCATTGGTTGATTTACTTTTCCTAATTTTATATACATCTATAATATTTCACATCAATGTTCGAGTGGATAGAGTAATTACATTATTGTGTGAGGAGCTTAAAATATTCCCAATTGGATGTGGAGAAAAAATCTATATTGTTCTATCTTTAATATTAGATCTTCTTGCTAGTTTCTTCGTTATGTGATCTTATTCATATTATTTTTCCAAGATGGACAAATCCACAATGTTAAAAATCACTCACTTCATTCATGATTTGATAATGTGAACCTTTAACTTCAGACACTTGAAACACTATAACTTCATCACAATAGTTACATGAAACCAATCCTACACCATCATTATTCCTAAGGCAGATCCAGAATAATTTAGAATCACTTCATTTGTATCATCAAAAACATTTTAAGTACTTACATTATTTTCTTTAAATAGATTAAAATATAAATGATTTTTGTATGTATGAATCTTATTCCTAATAAAATTTGATCAAATAATATTAACATTTGATGAATCACTATTTCTAATGGTCACTGAGCTTCTATTTAATTTTTAAACATATTCAAGAATATAAAAATCTACTTCTATTTGAGTGTCATATCCACTCTCTATGATCAAAATACATTCCCATTTGTACGATTTTAGTGAATCATCTATAATGAATTATTTCTCTATATAATTTCTATTTTTATTTTGAGAATATCAAGTGTTATAACTCATTAATTTCTGTTACAGTAAACAAATCATGCATTAATATTCACGAGGACTGGGCTAGTCACATCATCATTAGTCTAATTTAAGAGAATCAACCATGTATCGGAAATATTTTCAATATTTTAAAAATTTTATTTTTTTCCTCCAATAAATAGACTATTTACCCTAAATAATTTCCCCATCTATCCTATGATCTTGTTATATGATTCTTAGTTGAAAAAAACAACATTATCATATGTCAATATACTATATGGTACTATCACATTCCATATAAACCATATTTTCTTTTCTATACAACATGTTTTCTAGAATATGGTACTTGTATTTTATTTATCCTTGATTTACCAATATCAGATAGTTTTATATATAAACATATTATTTTAACTTCCAAATAATATTTCTTCATATTATAAATTTTTTAGACATTTCTGTGTCACTGGATGTAGAAGTATTTTAAAATAAGTTGACATTCCCAATTTTTGAATTTTTTTTAGTATTACTAGATTTTTGAACAAATATGACCTTCATGACAAAACTCATCTACATTATGTTTTAAGTGATATTTTAAAACAATTTCTAATAACTTGAGGATTCTATTTTTTTCCTCTTGAGCCTCACACAGATTGATCGTTCTCTATATTCCAAAAACATTTTGAAAACCAGATATGTACTTTATTATGTTTTATTTTTCATTATCAATTTTTAATTGACTATAGAAAGTCTACATAAATTTGTTTTCATGTTCTTCCATCTAGATATTAATAATAATCTCCCCATTAGGAATATTTTTTAAATAATCAATATATTTTACAATTTTAGTCATTTTTACTACAGATATATATTATTCACTATTAGAAGATTAATTACAATATTTATACATTTCGATCACTTTCCCTAGATAATGGATATTTTTTACACAATATTATAAAAATATATTTAGAATGAAACTAATTTTAGTGTCTTCTTCATTAATTTTAAAACTTGTTTCTTCACCTTTGATACATAGATTATTGATATATACAGTATGTTTTTTACCACTGTATTCATTTTGGGATGACCCATTTATATAAATCATAATTGAATTCACATTAAATAGGCATGTGGTTTCACTATTTAAAATTAATATAATACCATAAACATATCAATGGAAGAATCTCGTGAATTGTCGGCTTTTATTATTGATAAAATTCTAGTAATAACCACTTATTTATTATTATATTCTTTTTTTATTTTTATACAATTTTTCTAATGAATACCCACTAAGATCACTTTTAAGGGATATTTCCATTATATATTATATCAATAGATATCATTTTTATTTAAAATTGGTAGATAACATCTATAGATTTCTAGGTTTCTCGTAGATAAATATTTTATTCTTTATATGAATATTAATTAAATAACATAACAATCCATGTAAGAGTAATATATGAATATTATATATAACCAACATTATAATAAGAGGATCCTAGAATTTTATTCAATAATAGATCCATTTTTAGACATATAAACAAAAAAATCATTCATCATAACATGGAGAAAAGGAAACTTAAGATAGGATGAGCTCATATGCTCAGTAAGGGTAAACAAGGGAGAAAATAATGATCAATTGGGTATAACATAAGTATAACAGTATGAAAAAATTATCAGAATTTTTTAAATTCATTATATTAATATAATAGGTCATATTAATGAGTCTAATAACAATGTTAGGAAATTCATAATAAGTGATTCAAAATGAAATTAAATAAAATGATCCATATGATCATAAAATTGGAAGAAGACATGATTTTGTCGAATGCAAATAAGAATATAACATTTATAACATTAATAAATACAAAAAGTTTAATCTTTATATTAAGGATATGAAATTAGTATGTCACATAGACATATGAATAAAGAACTAGGTCCACACATAATCTTATGGATGTGAAATCTTGGACCATGCTTAATATTAGGAACATAAAAACTAGGTTCACACATGATGTTATGGCCATAAAATCTTGGTCCATTCATAATATTATAGACATAAAATCCATTTACATAAATAATATTATTGATATGAATACTAATTACAAATTGAAATTTTGAACAAAAAATCAAGATCACAAATATCATATTTACCTCAGGAGGTATCCATATTTACTTAATTTATTTGAACTAGATATAAGTACCACCAGTATCATTATTAAAATCATATATATTTATGAAATATGATCATAATAAATTCATAATCTCAGACCCATGAAACAAAATGGGTTTCACAAACACTTCATTATAGCATAACCCATATAAAATAAATGTGTTTCATAAATATTTTATCAATTCATCATAGCATATCCCACAGAAGAGGAAAGTATTTTATACGCAAATTTTCATCACAAACACAAACCAAACATATAAAGGATATGGATGGTATCCATGTATCATATACCTAGTAAATAATATGTCAAATGAAGATATATTTTCATAGATGAATTGAAATAAAATTCAATGATCAATAATCATTATTGATGAAAATATAATTTATATTCTGAAAGTAAATTTTTTTAAATCCTAAAATCATGATAATACTATGGAAAAATATTTCATTTAAAAAACATAGAGAAAATTAATATATTCATAATATAATTTAATTTTCATGGTTATACGAAATGTTTTCATGCTCTATAGGTTAAAAATATAGTCCATTAAAAAACATTTAAAATTTTAATAAAAATGTACTTTATTTGGTAAAAGATACGAGGATTAAATTTAAAGAAGTTTGATGAAAATTAAAACATGGGAATTAATAACATTACACAATTATATGAGAATATTAAAAAACCTTTTAAAATTATTTTTAAGAAATGTTTATGTGGAATAAAAATGTTTTTTGACTGAAGAATGAAGTAATATTTAGTTTCTATAAAAACCAATTTTCGATCTATTAAGTTTATTAGGCAAGGAAATTAGAAGCAAAATATTTTTTTTTCTATAAATTACTAGATTAAAATAAAATAGACATGTTTATTGAGGGGTATATAATAATAATTCGTTATCAGAAACATAGTCCAAATCAATACTCATAAATAATGAAATGGAAACATAAAACCTATTCCATTATGATACCAATTGAATTATAAGACTAATGAAAGAAAGAACCTTATATAGATATTTAAAAACCCATAAAATTATTAAGAATAATTATAAAAGAAATTTATTCAATATATATAAACCATATAATAACAGAAATTGGGAATATCCCATGTGTCCCACTAATAACGAAGTGAGACAAAAATACCATAACTTAGGTTTAACTTCCTCCATACACATTAGAAACTCGTATATAATTTAATGATTTATTATAAATGTATTATAAATCAATACTGATATATATTGTTCAATATATGATTTCTTTAAAATAATTTATCATCAATTTAATAACAAATCATTAATATAATAATTGTTCAGAATGATACATGCTTTGTTTTTCATGTATGATTTGATTTGGTAATTTAAATACATATATGTGGGCCATGGTTTCAAAGTATCAATAATCTTTTTAGTGATATAAATTTATTACCTATTAATTATATACTTGTCTAGAGCCATCCATAAATATATATATATATATATAGAAGAAATTTAGATCATTTATGGAGATGGTGGGATGTACATATGAGTGACCACTATTTTCATTTTTCAATGGATAGAAATATGGAAAATTAAAAAATAAACGAAATTTCAAAAAAATATTAAATCATATTTATCATATATTTAAAATAAATAAATCCTTTTTAAAATCCAATTGATGTTGAAATAAAAATGAATTGATTTTCTTTTTGGTGGTGGTAATCCACATGTACTCATGAGTGGCATTATCACTTTATAATGGTTTTAAAGGGATGAAAATATATTTGATATTATGCTTGTATAAGTATAAATATTTCATAATTATCAACTATATAAATTAAATTGACCAAATCTACCATCCATAAAATATAGTGTTGATAAATTAATTATATCTCTTCGTGGATATGGTAAGTTGTACGCATGCATACGAAATACTTTCACACCCAATTTGATCGAAATAGTATGAATATTTGTTTATTTCATCATAATAATAATATTGAATTATATTAATTATAAGTAATATATTTATTTTAAGAATCATATATTTGATATAGATGAGGTAAAATAATAATAAAAAATAATGTGATTGGTTAATGTGATTACATCTTCTTTGAAACAACTCTTTTAAATCTCCTCTTTAGAACTATATGGTCGGAATTTTGGGAAGAAAAGAACTTGTAGAATGATCATATGGGAGTTCAAAAGAAAAATATTCAGATTTTTTTTGAGATATAATTCTCAAAATGGATTTATGATGATAAATGATAGGTTACCTTTTATTGTTGAGGTGTGGGATACATTCGGAATTACATAAATGATTAGAATATAATAAATTCATTATCTTACCAAAATTATTCCAAATGAAAATTTATCAAAATATAGGGTTTTATGTGGATGAAAAAACATCAAAAAATAAAATTTGGATTGTTTCATTTAATTTTTCAATATTTATCATTTTTTGTAGCACCATAGTTAACATATTGTAAAATTAACCATAGTAACATCTTTTCCTCCATTACAATGTAATAATTTTATGAATAAGGTGAAAATGACTCGTAAAAATCAAATGGATACACAATAGAACATATATTTTCTATGTTATACTCTTCCATGATTTTATAAATTTTATGTTATTTAATAAAATATTATTTTGATAAAAAATTATTCATTCCATGTTTGTCAATGTTCATTTAATTTTACTGAAATAAAACAATGAAGAATTTTTTATTAGTTTCAAATTATTTTTCACTTCACTATAATGTTTTTTTATTTTAAAAATTCACGAGACACTATAACTCACTTAAATTATATATAAGTTTTATTTTTAAAATCATTAATTTCAGTTTATTATTAACTAAAAAAAATACTTATTCATCATTTTAAATGCATTTAGGGAAATTATAAAATTTTTAAAAAAATTTAATAAATATATATCATTATTATAATTTAATACATATCAAAATTGATATTTATTCCTTTTCAAAACATGATTTTTTCACCATGTGTACATATGAGAGTTATTTAAAACTACAAGATTCATATTTTCTTACTTTCGTTACTATAAATACATTAATGACCATTTTCATTGAAATTTTCTAGTAAAAAAATAAATTAATAGCCTAGGGCTATATTGGTAAAATTAACATCATCAAATAAAAAAATTATTATGAAAATTTATAGCCTTATCACTTATTTTTAAATAAGATTATCTAGATTTACCCTTTACTGAGGTGATAAAATATACCATAGTTATGGATAATATTAACCACACATAAAGGAGATATTTAAAAAAAATTCACATTATTCCAAATATTTATTCCATATAGTCAATTTACGTACATAAAAGTATCTGAAATTAATTTTAAAATAATCATGCAAAGCGCAATGACAAACACATTAAAGACATTACATTTCAATAAAAAAATGTATATTCGCATCTAATTATTATTAAAATATTAAGGAAATGTTAAATTTTTGATTAAATATATATTATAATAATTTAATTAATATAATTAGTCTATATTTGTAAATTAAATTTATTAAGATCAAAAATATTGTGCACAATATTTTTCTTCACAAAATTACATTTTTATGTATTTTTTTTCAATTCAAACATAAAATTAATTCAAATGAAATTAATTGGATTATAAAAAATACTGGAGATCTAATTTAACTATAAATATACTTAAAAATGGGACATCGTAAAAATATTGATAAAAAATACAGTTTTCAAAAAAAAAATTAGTATCTTTGAATTTTTAATGGAATAATAATCTTTTAAAAAAAATTCAAAATCTCATAAAAAGAATATTTTAATACGATTATCTCAATAAAAATAGATAATTTTATGAAATTAAATTTTTAAATGTTTCAAAATTTAAATATGATATTTTCTCGCAGGAATTAAAAAAAATATTTTTTAAATAAATGTTTTTATGCATAATTTTACATTAAAAAAATTTTATTTTTTATTTTGTCTGAATTAATAATTTTATTTATATCGAGTATTATATTTTTATATTTTCTAAAATAAAGTTCTTCAACATCATACACTCATATTTAACATCTAGATTATAATAGAAATATTTAAATAATAATAATTTTTTGATTTATTTAAGTTTTGTGTTTCATTTTGTATACGTTATTAACCATAGTGTTCATCTTCTAAAATAATGAGTTGGTTAAATTCTAAAAAACATTAATAATTTTTATTAAAATTTTAACCTGTATCACATAATAAAGGGTCTAATATTTTGAAATTTCATTATTGAAAACCAACGACCAAAAAAGTGTTAATAAAATATCCACTTGAAGAGAGGGAAGGAATGATAGAAAGGCTATACATAATAACACAAAACTACACTCCCAAATAATAGAAAATTTCGTAGAAATAAAAAAATTGATATTGAAGAGAAAAATAACACCCAATGGATTATAATGATAGATAGATAACAAGGTTTTGTTAAAGATATCGACCACAAAACCATAAATTATTGATGGGATAAAATACTACCGATTCTATGTAAAATAAGGTTATAGGGACACATTTATTTTCATTAAATATGATTTCCATGTATTCATTTATTTCTTCACCATCATGACTAAAAAAGTTAAATATAATTTCTTGAATAGAAAAATATCATCCTTTAATATATTTCTATCCTAAACTCATCTGTTTCTCCAAATTATTGGTATTCAAGAAGAATTATTTTTCCTGAATAACCATCGAAATATTATAAAGGATCACAAAATACAAGAAAGTATAAAAATATATTAATATTTTCCAAATGAAATAACCAATACTAAAATGTTTATCACATGAAAATTATAAAAATGAATAAAACATAATAATAAGAAATAATACTTTAACCACCAAAGCATCAATAATTACCCATAAATTTTAATATAGATATTTATATTAATAAGTTAACATTAAATTCATTAATATATTTTAGATTAACATTTACTCCCATTTAGTATAATAAAGTAATTATATGTTCTTCTATGAAAAATTTAACATTTATCTTTAAATAACATTGATCACTCCTAAAGTCTCATACAAATATGTATATTCTCAAATAATAAAATATATTGAATCACCATAAATCTGATTTAAAATCATATATAATTAAAATATATAATTTGTCATGATCCCTCCCCTGGGGCCCGTGTCGTAATAACCCCAAGCCCGCCTTCCATATGTCAGGGGCTAGCGACTAGCACCAAAGGCATAAATCCCGATAAAAAGGGAAGGCATTGCCTTTATGAAACGTAAACACACATATACTCAGAGAACGATCCGAATAAAACACTAAGTAAAGCAGTAACAGGTATGATGAATGTAAAAATGGCCAGAAATACAAACCCAATAGAAGGTACTGCTAGAATAGAAAGAAAGTACAACTAAAAAGATAACAGCTGAAAGGTGAAGCAGCTTCTGGATCGTCCTCCGGGTTCCCACCTGAAGGGTTGGTATAGATGGCCACCTCTCCTCTCCAGAACCATCTATCACCTCTGGGTACCATGTCGTTGTGAAGTCCACCTCCGAGTACCGTCTCTTCGTGATGTCCACCTCCGGGTACCGTCCAACTCTACAAGCCTCAACCACGATCAGGGTTGTCCGTTCTTTGCATCCAACATAATGAGTTGCAATCATAATCCATGCAGGGGTGAGTTTAATGATACTCAGTAGGGACCCCAAGACCCTCAACGTCACAATAAATCCAACAAAGATAACCACAAAGAAATATCTAATCAGAAAACCTTTACTTAGGTATATGTTCATACATATACATAAGTTATCATGTAACCCATCTCAATCGTGAGGAAAACACAAAGTTCATTGTCTCAGCTCAAACTAGGATTTTCATTATCGAAACCAAAACTGCTGGAGAATTCTCCCTCTGTCGAGTACAGTGGCCCTGTCACAACTCTAAGGCACTACTCACTAACTTTAGACTACTGAGGTACTCCTCCTGTCGAGTACCGCGGGTCTGCTGCCATATACCGGTCGCTCCGTCTGCTGAGGGTCTACGGCGAAATATCGGGCGCTCTCCATAATATCCTACAGAGGTACTCCTCCTAAAGAGTACTGCGGGTCTGTTTCCAACTACCAGGTGCTCCGTCCACCATGGGTCTGCCACCAAATATCGGGCGCTCCGTCCACTGGCTAACTGAATCACTCCGAGTCAAATAGGTCAAGCAGTCATCAGGTCTACGACTACTATGTTTTCGCACTCCATACACTTGACTTTGGGGGATCTTATCCACGAGATACTGGTAGATAAAAAAGTATCAAAATGACCCATGAAGAAGTATATCAAAGGGTTTCCTCGTCAATGGGGACTCAACACTACAGGCGGCACGTCTATCGAACGCCCGGTTTGTGAGTTATTAGCCTTTTAGTTCGTAGGGCCCAGTTGGTTTCATTTACAAACCAACCCGGCAATATCTCAACTCTACCTACAACTCCCTTGGGGTATATTAAATGGAACTGTTTCTCAACGTGATTACCAACACTGCTAATGTATTGTCAAATGTCCATCTGATCTGAGAGTTATTAGTATTTCCGTCCCAGGGGCCCGGTTGGTTTCTAAGCTAAACCAACACGACCATACTCTAGATACATCCAAACCTCATGTGGAGTATTCCAAAAGAACTGTCTCATCAAGAGGAATCCAACATAGTAGATGGCACGTCAATCGGATGTCTGATCCTCAAGTTATAAGTGTTTCTACTCCGAGGGCCCGGTTGGTTTCGGGTTCGAACAAACCCGGCCACACCCAAACTTCACCTTAACCTTGAGTGTAATATAACAAAATAACCTTCTCGATCCAAATAATCCTATACAACTGACGGTGCATCGATTTGAGGTCTGCAGCTCATGATATGTCAGTTTAACCAAAAACGGTCCGAAAATAGGGGGGTTGGGCCCAGTCCGACTCAGCCCAACACCCCCTAGGTCAGCCCGAACAGGGTCGACCTGACTTGGGACAAGGTCTAGACCGATGCTGGTGGCCTGACTCGGTGCTGGCGGCCCGACCCGGTGGCCGGTTACAGCTCGAATGGTTGGCCGAGCGCGTTGCACCGAGTGGGGGGGGGGGGCGACCCATGTTGACTAATACCGGCGGCCCCCGCTGGCACCACCCCGCCTCCCGGATCCAGGGCGGCCGCGGGGTCTGTCGCACCGCCGCCACAGCTGTTTCCACGGAGGGTTTCCTTTGGCCGCGCACCGCCGCCTCCAGACACCGTCGCCGCCGTGCCAGAGTGGCTCGACGACAGTGGCTTCCGCGGACCACCAAACGCGCTCTAGTGGTCCGATTTGCCTGCCGCATGCACCTATGGCTCTCCTGGGACCCGTTGTTCAATGTGACGGCTTCCAAAAGCCGTTTCAGTCCTGTTTCATCATCTCCCATCAATCCGCACAAAGAAAAACAATCTGCGGAGGGTCGTCGGGCCATGTTTGTTCGGACCGCGCCCTCTGCGTTAGTTGATAGCAATAGGTCAGACAACAATGATGTTTACTGAAAAATGAGGTAAAATTTTAATCAATTAATATTGAACTTAATTCCCAAAAATTACCCTAAAAACAAATATTCCCATCCCTCAAATAAAATCATTTGTGGATCAACTTGATAATGAGTTGTTCTGCGTTCTTTGTTTTAGAAGGGAAGAATCATGGGAATATAAACACACTCAAATTAAACCCCTACCTCAATAATTAACAACATACGTCGGGCGTCACGGAAGACGGCGTCGCAGGGTGAGGTCTCATAGACGACGTCGGTTTGCATCGTCATTCTTCGTAGAAGCGGAGTTCTTCATTGAAGATGGGTCGTTCTTTATCGGAGAAGAACCGTCCTTCGTTGAGGATGAAGTTCTTCAAAAACTCTAGAGTTCTCCCAATCCCTCCTCACACAACAATTTCCAACCCAAATAAAATAATGCTTCCCATTATTTTATTTAAACATTCCATGCATTCAAAATTTAAAATTAAAACACCTAATTAATTTAATTGAAGAGGTTCAAAAAATTTATTAAGGTATGTGTTGGCAAGAAATAAAGGGGGAGAGAGGGGAGAGGAAGATTTACTCAATTATAGGGGAGTTATCAATTAAGAAGGGGGTTTAAAAAAGAGTTTAGGGAATGTGAAAGGTTGGGGCTTGTGTGGTCCCCACATCACAAATATCCTCACATGGGTAGTTAGGTGCTTATGGGTCCCACCCCAACTCCCCCATGTAGGATATAATTACATTAGATATAAAATAAAATTTTTCCACAATTTTATTCACTTCTTATTTAACCCACAAATTTTAACTTCTCCTCCCGTGCAAACACATCTCCGGTAAAGGTCCCCTTAAGCAATTACCGGCATTGTGAGTTCATCGGTGCCCTCAAGTTTCTATTCCAAGCACCCATTTAAAAGATAGAAAAACATGCTCATTCGTTCACTGAACGTACCCAAGCTAAACTTCGGAAATTGACTCTGGGCACACCGGGCCTCATAATCACGCACGGTCAGAAGCCACAGACTCGTAAAATTCCAAATAAATTAAGAAACAAATTCATTGAAATTTTTGGGTCTCTAAATATATCATCCTATATTTCACATATAAAATCCCATAATTTTGTGTTTTAATTAATTATAAAATGTTATCAAAATAGTTAATGTCATTTGAAATAAAATTAATCACCAAAACAAATTCAATCACATGCTTATATATGAGATGAAACATAATCACTCAAAATAATCTCAATCATTATCTATTTTATCAATAAAAAAATCACACTATTGAAGAAATATTTTAGGATAGCGTTAGGTATATCAGCATTTTTATATTTTAGTTATGGGTTCAAGCCCCATAACCTTGTTTAATGTGACTAGATATACTTTTTCCTAAAACTATATTAATGTAATTATTATAAAATATACATAAACTCAATGAAAGAAATTAATATAAATTCAATAATGGAATATCATATAATTTATAATGAATATGAATACATTTTAAATTATTAAAATATAATTATAACTCAAATAATTGTTTTTTTACATAATGGGTACATATACATTAACCCAATAAAACATATCTGAAAATGTCCTTAGTCTCATTAAACCATAGAAGATGTTTCATGGAAATTGAACAAATGATCATAATTAAACTCATAAAACCATTATGGTGTCTATAAATCATATTTTAGTATCACAAAAAGATATAAGTACTCCTAAAAAATTACACAATCCATGGATGTTTTATGATTATTATAACCAATATATATTTGATTTTATCATTGAATTCTTCTAAAAAGCACTAATATACAAGGACTTCATAGCGTTTCATAAAATATGACTATTCTTGTTTTGGAGTTAATCCTAGGGCTATTAAATTGTCTATATTAATTCCCATATTCCTTATATATGAAACACTGGGATGTAAATAGTATTATAGGAAGGGCTTCATTTCCCTCCATTAAAAATTTTATTTTTCCATCGAAATTTCATTATTTTGGTTCTTATTTTTAACACTCCAAACAACATATCTCTTATCTAAGCCATTAAATAGAGATATTTTTTTCAATAGTAAATACATGTTGTATTTTAAAAAAATTTCCTTTATGGTCTTTATAATACTATAACTTTTTCCAATGTTTTTATGGGAAATCCCAAATGTTGAGATTTATAATCATATAATGATATAAATTATTATTAAATATAAAAATAGATTAAACTTGTATCCCTTGTTTCACTTGTTTTCTAATAATGAAAATATTTCCATTCATAACCACATTCAATATGAAAATGATTCCTTCTGGTTCGAGCCATTAAATAAAATATGAACACATAGTGTAAGAAATAATAATCAAAGTGGGAAAGCAAAAAATTATGAAAAATCATTTATAGGATATCTAAATAATGGAACCTTATTGTATCACACCTTAGGTATAACCTTATTCATCCATTACTGTTACAAAAAAATTATGATTTTTTCCTAAAAATATATAATTTCCAAAGGTCCCCACTAAACCTATATAATCCATCATTCATATGGTTTACCAACCCTTTTTGCAATTCCAACTAAATCAATAAATTTTTTTCATACATATATGTTTCATTATTTTAGATGAATATTCATCGAATAACAAAACTATCCCTTCTAGAATATTATAAGTTCAATGACTTTTGAAATATGGAAACATAAACAACTGATTCATTAGAGTCTCCAATTATGTTCTTCATGACTAGAACCATTCCAAGACATATCACCCATTTGTCCTTAACATGGGGAAATGTAAACAAAGTAAATGTTGAGATTATATACTCAGTAAAGCTATACAAGGGATACAATAATGATAACCTGAGGGTCACAAGAGTATAAGGGTTTGTTAAATGATTATAACATTTTAAACGCATTTCCTACATAACATAGATCATAAGAGTGAGTCATAGAATAATGTTTGGAAGCTAATAGGATATGAATCCTAAAATAATCAAAGAACATAAGCCGTGAGAGTTTAAAAATAGAATAAGACATAAGTTTTTTGCATAAATATTATTTTATATAATTGGTAACATTAATAAATATAAAGAGGTTCACTAATCATGTTATGGAGATGAAATTATTTCCTCCCAAAAACATATGTACTTGATACTAGGTCCATGAAAAATCTTATGAACATGAATGTCTTGTCCATGCATAAATAGATGGACATGAAAACCATGTATGTGTATAATCATATAGACATGAAATATAGGTCTATAATTACTAATATTGATATAGAATCTTGGTCTATGTTTAATCTTATAGATATAAAAACCATGTCAATGCATGAAATTATGAACATGATATCAGTTTCATGCATATCATATTTAACATAAGATTTATCTATAGTTACCCAATTCATTATATAGAGATACAGATCTTACCCATAACATAATGAAAATCATATGTATGTGATCCATAATATCATAAAACGTTCATCATATTAGAACTGATGAAAATAAATAGGTTCCATAAACATTTCATCATATAATAACTCATGTGAAATAATTCTGTTTCATATACATTCCTTTATTTCATCGTAGAATAACCCATGGAAGTGGAATGGATTTCAAGGACATCTTTTATGATAAAAAAAATCCATCAAAAAGGATTGTATCCTTGGATAATGTCCCTAATAAATAATAAGTGAAGTCAAGTGATTTTGTATATGATGAATATAAAATACCATTTTAATATAATTAAACATTCATGACAGAAATATTCATTCAATTTTGAAAATCAATTAACTTGTAACTAAAAAAATTGAACATATTATGGAAATAAATCATTGAAAATTAACATAATAATTAATAAGGAATATTCAAGTAATTGAGGGACCATAATGGTGGGAAATTCTACTCAGGATGTATAATTTTATAAACTCATCCCTTTTATACTGTTGTAAAACACCAAAATATACATTATTTAAAAAAAGTAAGATGATTCCTATTAAAATAATTTTATAAATAGTCAAAATGGGTAAAAATAAATTTTAATAATCCTAGTATAATATGTTAACCCTTATATAAATATTTTTATTAAAAACTGATATGTATGAAAAGTATTTTTCGAAATAATATAGAAATAATGTGGATCTTCTTTAAAACATATTTTTTGTTATCATTAGTACATAATCTATAGAAAAATAAATTAAAACATGTATATTAAATAATTAAGCAGATTAATATAAAATATATTTTCCAATTGATATTTGTATTGTAATATATCATTATTGAAAACACGGTGTTAAACAATCCAGATAAATAATGAGGTTTAACAGTAAACACTTACATCTTTTATAACATCAAAATAATGAACCACATGAAAGAAAGAAGCTTATAATATATATTTAAACCCCCAATAAAATCATATGCGTAGTCATTAAATATATTTATACATTTTATATACACCACTTTTAAAAAAAAGTGATGAATATGTCTTATGTCCCACAGAAATAATAATAAGATGATAATTCATTAAATCTTTTTTGACTACACTACAATCCATTGGAATCTCCCATATAACAAATATATATTTATTATAATTCAATTCCCTAACCATAATAATATATATCATATCAGATTTGATTTGATTTATATATAACCCTTTATCACACATTTATTTACAATTCATTATTAAAATAATTGTTCATAGTGATTTCTACATTTACTTTTTAATATATAATTATGTTTGATGACTTTGATATTTTTACATTAATAATAGTTACATAATAGTGAAAATGATAAAAATTATATTAATATCATAACTATTAATTATATACATATTTATAGTTATCAATAATAGTTTATATAGAAAAATTAATTACATTTGTTAATGGAAATGATAGGTTATATGTACACATAAACGTTGTTTTTAATTTTCTATGAATGAAACAAAATAAATTTCAACGATCACTATGATTTAATGAGTCATTAATAAATTGTATATATTAGATATCTTCATTAAATCAATCCTTATTTCCAATCCCTAAAAAATGGAAGTGAAAAAAATCACATCACTATATGGATTTCGTAGATAACACGTATAGACAAGAGAAGTTATCCATTTCCAATGGTTTGGAAGTTATGAAGCTAAATTTGAAATTATATTTAATGTATAAAAAATATTTCATAAATTCCAATTATAAACTGTAAACTCATAAAATAATCATCCTTAATGTCTGTTTATTAGACAATAATCATATCGCTGCATGGGAAATGTGTGTTGTACATACGCAAAGGTGATACATTAATGAACTATTTTGATGAAAAGGGAGAAGATATATGTGGTTTAATAAATAGAATAACATATTAATATATTATTATAATTTATTTATTTTTCTATGAAAAATATAATATATTTATATGAATTAAAATAAGAATTAAAAATAAATTGATTGGTTAAGGTGAATTCCAATTCTTGGATATAACTCGTAAATATGCACTTGAGGTATCCTGAGTTGGGATTTTGGGAATAAAAGAACCACTATAATGACTATAATGGAGTAGATAAGATAACTTGTAATATTTTTCAGAGATATAAGTCCCAAAGAAGTGTGAGGATGATAAAGGATAAGTTCTCTTATATTATTGAGGTGACTAGCTAGTTTGAATTTTATTTAAATATGGAAATATAATAATTCAATTATCTAGAACGAATGCTTCAAAACAGACACTAAATCAAAGATATGGTTTCATAGTGATTAAATTCTATCCAAAACAATTAGCAATTTTTTATGTGGTGTTTAATCCCTTCCCTTTGGTTAAACACATTATTTAACCAATTTTAATAACAACTGCTATAACAACTTTTTCACTCTTAAGAGGTTATAATTTTAAAAATAAGGTCAAAATTTTCCATTAAATGGGATATAGATAATATTTTTAACGATATATCAACCACCACTCCCTCATTCATTTTTTTTAAATAACTTAATTAAATATTATTCCGATAAAAATTAATTAATGTATATTTTGAAAATATTCAATTAATTTTCATTGATGGATAGTATGAAAAAATGGTAATTAAAATTTAATTCTTTGACACTTCACCAAAATTTAGTTATTTATATAAAAAATTATTTGAACACTATAAAACAATCATATTTTTTTAATTTTATTATTTTTAATAACATTTATTTCTTTATATTATTTAAATAATAATGCATCGACGTTTTATAAGAAATTAAGGTGTTTATATAATTTCTAAAAAATATTATTAAATTTTAATCAGAAAATCAATTTCATTACTAAAAATTTAATAATTAATGTTATTTAATAATGTAATTTTTTTTTGTTTTGTGGTCATATAAGAGATATTTAAAACAATGATAGTGACAATTTTTATCTTTGTTTTCATTAAATATTATATGGGTCATATTCATATACAATATTCCATTAAACTAATTAAATTATTTTATAAGGTGATAATAGTTGAATGAACTTAATCCAGTATGAATTAGGATGAGATATTATGTCCCCATTCTCTATTTTATACCTATATCAGCCCGATCTATCCGTTACAGAGTCAGAAGATTTTACTACCGTTATAATTAATATTTACTTAAAAAAGTGGGGGAATATTTACCAAATTTTATACTCCTCATACCAAATATAGAATCAAATTTATCAAATAAAATATCTAAATTTTCCATAAACTTATTTTCAAATAAGTATGAAAAACACAACAACGCTAATTTCAAAAAAAAAATACATTTAAATAATTAAACTACTTATATTCCAATATCATGTTTATTGAACTATTAAATACATGTTAAAATATTTTATTTAATATTTAATATGTAACTTTCTTTAATTTATTTAACCGTAATGATCAATATATTTCATTATGATAAATACACATTACACCCATAAAATAATATTCATGAAAATTTATTTTTACGACTAAAATGCGTTTATACTAAATTAAAACATAAAATTGATTACAATTAATTTAATTGGTCATTTAAAGTATAATATTATTCATTTTATTTTGAAACAATTTTAGCATATGGAATTGTTTTTTATGCTAGGAACAAAAATATTGTTTTCAATAAAAACAAGTATTTCTCCCTTACCACTAGAAAATCAATCTATTCAGAAACATTTAATATAATAAATCTATGATAATAATGATATGATTATATTAAAATTTTATTAGTGTTATAAAATAAATTTTTTAATCATTTTAAAAAATTAAATATAACATTTTCTTGCAAAAAATATGAAAATCATGTTTTAAGGAAATAAAATTTTTAAGCATAATATAAAATTGATAATAATTTAATGTTTCTCTATTAATAATTAATAAATATATTATTATTGTATTTTATATTTTTACATATCTCATAATGTATTTAATTCTTTTTAAAATCGCCAATTTAATTTCTATGTTAGAACAAACATATTTAAATAATAATAATTCATGGCTTCATTATATTCGGTGTTGTGTGTCGTATATGGTATCAATAATATTATTATTCATCTAAAATCAGAGTGTGTAACAAAACCATTGAATATCCCATTCAAATTGTCACGAAATTATGAACGTTCGGTTAAAAAAATCAATAATAACATTGATCTTGGGATTTTAATTAATTTACATGTAAAATATAATATTAGTTTCATCATTTCCTTACTTTTAAAAATCATTAAATTTTCTCATATCATAAGATATTGATATATATATATTTGAAATAATTATGCATATTAATTAGATCATTTACTTCAAAGGATGATTCATTGACATCTGTCTTATATAGTATGATATACAATATCTTCTCTACAATACTAGAGTCCTCATCTCACAAACTAACATGGGTCAACCCTAAACTAGTCACCTAAGATGATCCGTAGCAAGCCCTGTAAGGAATTCCTAATCCTCTCGGGGTGGTGACACGTTAAATGGAATCAATAGAGTATAACAATGAAACTATTTCTCCTAATAAGAAATATAACTATACACTAGAAAGAAAGTGCATGCCGCTCAAAAATATAAATAAGACTAAACTAAATATCACTTAAATTGAAATCAAAAAGTACGTCTAAAATAAAAAAAATTAAAATTGAATTGGAAAACCCCTATCTTTTGTAACCCCATGGTTCACTCTCCAAATAAAATATCAAAAGTCATCCAAGGTAGAAGCACCTTAGTTGGAACCTGCACAAGGACTAAAAACATAAATTAACAATTGGAGTGAGTATAAAAACTCATAAGGATATCCACATATTCTATTCCCTAATTCAATGCCATTAAATTAATGAAATATCAATACTGTTTTAGAACTATAATATAATAATGTATTCATTTCTATAGTTTTTTTAAATATAATCAATGTTCAATCCATTTCCATTAATTATTTGTAAAACCAGATTCCCTCCTTATGTGTTTCCATGCTATTTCAAGTAGAATGTGATGATTTCATTTAAAACCGACACTAAAGACTATGAAACACATTTTCATTTTAAAAACCACATTTATAAGAGATTTGAAACCAAAACATCCCTTTCCATGAAAAAAACAACTAATGAGTACCAAGGCAGTCATATAGTAATGCCAATTTAAAAAGTTATTCAATTATTTCAATAATAGTTGAAATAACTAAATCCATTAGAAATAGGAGAACTAGGGACCAAAAGAATAATCCAGACGACACCAATAATGTCAAACCCATCTATAATAACATTCCGTATATGATAAAATACAACACTCTATATGCTAATCCAGCATTTCTTAGGACAGTGTGAGGGAAAATCCCTTAGCACTGAACCCATTATATCTACCTACTATGGGACACTATTTAGTACAATAACATAGTAGTGCAACACTCATCTCAGACAAATTTCATAATATTCAAGGTTCCAATGTCTCAATAATTAAAGGGGGTGAGACAACAGATGTTATCCAAGCATCAAATCACATTTTATATAATAATAATTTCATAACAGTCCTCACCCTGAGTATCCCCTAAGGCATATCTCATGCCATAAAAATTAATAGATCATAAAGGGTTCAAACTTAATAACCCATATTATCAAACCTGGTGATTTCATAATGAGGTAATCTCATCCACAATATGTTAACAAGGATTTAGAGACATCCCACAAGGGTTTTTAACATAATACATTTTCATTATTTTTACAAAGATGGATAACGGGCCCTTAAACATTCCATAAAAACCACCCTTTGTCAAAATGAATACCATATTCCAAAAAGATGTCATAAAGTACTCATTTCCCATAAAAAACATTTACAAAACAGGCTTAAAACATTTATTTTCCACAAACATTTATGAAATCCTATTTGGGCATTCATAGCTCATTTTCAAGTCAAAACCACCATCACTAAGATACCAAATTGGCAAAAAATTATCAATGTATTCCAAAACACCTTAAGATCCTACACCCACATATTTATAAAGATAAAAAACACTTTTTACATCTATAAAAGTCCCCAAAACATCATTTCAAATACTTTTAAATATTTAAAATTAATGAAAAAAACATTGTATATTGCCTTTTCCTAGTACGAACCAACCTAGAACCATTTTGAAGACAAGGCATGCTACACTTTGAAAAAAATTTCAATAGGCACTCACAATGTTATAAAACATGAATTATGATACCACGATCATATTTAAATTGATGAACTAGGTTTAAACATCACAAATCAGGTGAGAAGAAATTGGAACATTTAATTAAACAACTAGTGTTCACAATTTTAACTAGATAATACGATTATCACAATACAAGGCCTAAACTACAAATTTTTAAACCAAATGAATTAACCAAATATTGCAGAACAATAACCTACACATATATCAGGAGAAAAACAAGAAATATATGAATCTAAAATTATAAATTCAAGAAAAATAGAACCCCATATTCGGTGTGAACTATTTCACAAAACAAAATAATGTATCACAAAAAAATGTTTAGAGAAATTTTTTCCCAAAAAATAAATTTAAAAAAATAGTTAAACATTAGAATACATTAACATTAGAAGGTATGGAAATCCTAAAGAATATGATTATTAAATAAAACATAATATTTGTAAGGGAATCATTCCTTGAATTCATGTTTCGATAATATCTCAAACAAGATATTTCTCCTCACATGATCTAATATCCTAAACCTACCAAAATAAACCCATAATCCACAAAAAAACCTCAAAATAAATTTGTTAAAATAAGAAACAATTCTAAGAAACAATTTGAATATGAATCAAGTGGAAATTAATGGTTTACCCACCTTTGGGGAGCTGTGCACTTTACTAGGAGGATGCCATAGGTGGTTATCTAGAGTTGTGAATGACAACCAGGGGATCGCTTTGAATAGAGCAGGGCAGTAGATTCAATTTGGCCTTCTACGCACTAGAGGCCGTGGGTTGGGAGAGGCAGCTCATGTCCGGAGTCCCTTTCCAGAGGAGGGCTGGCAGGGCATGATGGGGCGGTGCCATTGGCTATGTCGAGAAGGAGGGGGCAAACAAAGGTGGAGAGGCATCTATAGAAAGGATGTGTTAGAGGTTTAATACTGCTTGTTTAAACAGGATGAGGGGAGTGTAGGGATAGTTCGAGAGGAAGAGGGTAGCATGGAAATTTGGGGGGGGGGTTAAATGAGTTTTTTTAAAAAAATACCCAAAAAATAATTAAAATGTCACAAAAAATATTAATAATAAATCTAAAAACCCACTAATAAAAATATCCATATTAATAATAATAATTATTATTATTTTAACAAAAATAAGAATAAATTTTTTTGTTTTCACCTAAAATTAAAATAATGAAAATCATAATAAATATAATAATAAATATATATAATAGTTATATTACATATAAGAACAATTATTAGATTCTAAATAATCTTAATAACTGAATTAATAACAATAAAATTTATAAATAAAAAAATAAATTACATTTGTGTTAAATAAATAATTTAATCATAATAATTATACAAATAAATGGAAAAATTATTTATAATGTGGATATTCAAATTATTATTAAATATTCTAATAATATTATTCATTGTAATTTTTTATGATAGAAAGGTGACACTGTTATCTGGTTGACATTGCATGGTTTCCACATCATGCTTCGCCCATGCGGCCAACATCATTAAACCCAAAACGTAAATTTTTTAACATAGACTCAAAAATTTCATCAAGGACTCAACCCAAACTTGAACAAAAATTATTCCAAACTCCGAGAATGATGAAATAAAAAATCACATAGGTCGGGGTGTGGCACTTCTAACTTCTCCCTATAGAATATTGTAATTCTAACAGTACCATTTACCCTTATGAAGAATAATTATATTTTATTATCATCATGAATCTTGGTATATTTAATCATATTTCTTAGAAACATGAAATATATCTACATCAATTTGGTATTAACATTATAGATAATATCATGTTTTTATTAAATACATTTAATATTTTTATTACATATAATTTTAGAAACTATATCATTACAAGGGAAAAATATAATTTATAGAATGATCATAGTTAACCATATTCATTATATCATGTACTGTTATATCATCTCCTTCAACTCAAGGGGTATAAATGTTATTTATAGCCTTCATTACATAACAACAGATTGCTACGAATTTGTTAATGTCTTTTCCATCACTATTTGATAATGTTTCCCATCAAATGATGAAATCCCTCTATTCATCAATGAAAATAAGTTATATATTAAAGATAATTGGAATATATGATAACAAATTATTCTATTGTGACAAAAAACCATTTTCTAAATATCAAATCCAAAAAAATGGGAAATTTTCCTTAAAAATATTTTTTGAACCACCTTTGAGATCATTTGAAATCATTATGGGGTGGGTGAGTTATCTATATTACTACATTATTATTGTTTAATTTGAAATATCATTTACTACTAATTAAGATGAGCCATGTTTTTGTAAACAAACACTATCAAATACAAACTAAATCTGGAAGCACAATTATTTTCCTGGGTCACCAATCAATGACCCATGGCTAGTCCTCAGTGTGATATATATTATTATAAATTCACATTACCCACTAAATTTTTTTTTAAATGTTAGAAATTTATATACATAAAATAAATGTTTTAATATATCTAGCATATTTTTTGGTGTATCACATAGAAAAGTTCCTGCCATATTTTACAAAGAAATTAAATGTCGATAACAACTAATATTTATTCAACTAGTAGACTATTATAATTTTTATAGTATATTTATTTCTTTTTTATTCTTTAATTAATTCTCAATAGCTATAATCGAATTCATTTTTCTTGTACAACACTACATTAAATGATATTTATCTGTAACATTATAATTATTGTGTTTCACTAAATATAATTCAGAAGAATCTCATTCAATTTGTCTTCCTCTCTTTATAATGATACATAAGAACACATTTCCAGATATTCTTTAAATTATTATCAATAATTTAATGCATATTATGATTATAGTCTCCTCCAAAACAATTCATTTGTTTTTTAACAACATATTTTTTCTTCATTGAATTATTTTTTCCCAGATCTCTCATCAAAAACTATTCCCACACATCCTCAACCATTTTCAGTCTTTAAGATGTAATGAAATTACAATAAATACTTTAATTTGACTTCCCTTGTAGAGATAACCTAATTTCCATAACTATTTTTGGCTTTAAATTTTCTCCCTTTATTCATAAAAATATTAATTAGAAATATCTTATAATAAATAATTTAGAGAAACAAATCTTCCAATTATTTATGTGGCTAAACAACATACAACTTCTTTATAAAAAAACCTTACTCTCGTCATGAATGTCCTTCAATTAATGTATCATGAATCATTTTATTCTTATATTTAATCCATGTTGGAAATAAATATCTATGTAAAACATAATTTTAAAATAAAATCATAGACAACAATATGTTATTATGATATTATTTTCCATTATGAATATATAAACATGCATCAAGATAAACTATTTGTTCAGTAAATATTTATGAATCCTTATGTTCATTCATTTAGTATACAAAGAAAGTTACATTATATAGATCCCAAGGTGGATCCCATTATGTGGATATTTGAATAGTAATTTTTATCCACATATATCATCACCATTAGGATATCTAGTAATTGTAAATCCCTTCATAAAGATTATGATAAGAATTCACTAATGTGAATCAATTTTTTTGGGGAATTACCTTACATTTTCACCATTATATGTATTATTCCTCATGAAAATTCCCATTCATGAATTCATATTTTTGAAACCTCAGATACGGTCGTTCCTTTCTAATTCCCTTATTATTTTTGTAGGATGAACTCAAAGTTTTATATTTATTCCAGACCCCTTCTGAATTAAATGATTCCTCTTTAGAAATCGAAAAACCATTAAACTCAAATTATTAAAAAATATATTATAATAATATTAATAATATTAATAAACTGAAAAAACCCACCAAAAATACCATACCAGAAAAAATATTACAATATTAAAAAATATCCACATCATCTCAAACACTTCTTTACACAATACGTGGTATCAATAAATATTATTACCATTTTCATAGAGTATCATTCTATAAGGAAGATATATCAACAGTTAGATTTTTTTTTTGAAACAGTCATCCTCAATTTATACAGTCTCTCCTTCTATATATTAGGAAATCTAATGTAAAATTAAATTAAAGAGGGCCATCATGTAATGAATCTAATTTATTGTAAAGAGATTGTTCACTAAAAAAACTATAAGGAGGAAATATATTGATTTTTTTTAAATTCATCCACATGGGGAGGTACTCCACTTTTGGTGTACATTTTTCTATATAGAGGATAACTCATATGATTAACATGGGGAGACCTCCATAGTTCTTAGTCCGGTTCCCATGAGGATGGCCACCATGGTAACAAGATAATGATGTGTTCGTAAGGGGTAGACCTCCTTGTTATTCAGTCAACATATTATAGGTAATATCTTCACAAATTGTATCATAAAGATTAACTTCATTGTTGATATTTATAATTACATGTGGAGGACCATTGAGGGAGATACTCTTGGAATGAATTATATTGTTTTTCATCCAGGTATCATGGGGAGGACCTCCTCATCCATTTATCCATTCTCATATTTTGGAGTAATAGAATGTTTTTTGGGATTATATAATAATATTTTGTATAACCAAAATAATATCATTATTATTATTTAAAATAATATAATCTTATCCATGGATTTCATATTTACTTTACTGAGAAATCCTTCTAAAAATTCACGACTAGATGAACTGGTTTAGAATGATGATTATAATCAAGGTCATGTAGTGTTGGAAGTGACCACCATGAGATAGATCCCATATACATGACTCTTTAGCTGTTTAAAAAATATTCTAGAGACATTTTTCGGTGTATATCGCAAAATTATAGTGATTGTGGGTTTATACTAGAATATTTCATTAGGATTTATTATTTTGAGTAGAAATATGATACTACTCATTCATCACCCACAAAATATATTGATTTTTTTCATAACTCTATATGGGGATGTAAAAAAACCCATGAGAATATTTAGATTACTCAAATGATAATTTTGATAAATTATTGTAGTGTGAGCCATATCATGTTTTACTACAAGAGTATTCCCATTCAAATCCTATGTTCAGTTGAGGATACTTTCAGCCTTATTAATTTATTTCAGAATATAATGTTGAATATCATGATATTGGGTTTAAATGTAATTCTTATACATGGTTACCAATGTAACATGTCAATGGGATTCATATATATTGTCATGAGAGAAAATATGATCCCACTACGGTTCATGAATTTTTACTGAAATATTCGTATAGAATTCATATATTGGAATACAAATACAAGAATTTTTTTGTGGTTCAGTTATCATACACCCCTAATTTGTCCTCCTTATGGGTTTCATGGTATGTGAAAAAATTTATTAGATAATTAGAGTTAATTATTTAGTTTATTACTGAGTGGTTGAAGATATAAAATGTTCATAATGGATATAACTATTGGAATCCCTCTTTGGATGGTCTGGAGTAATGCGTGAGATGTTTTCCACATCCACTTCCTACTCCTTATGATAAGGGGGGAATGTGTTTCCATGTACAATGTGGTAAATCCCATTATTTTATGATGCTGAATGATATTTTTCATATATATATATCTATGGACCATCCTTGATTACATTGTTATGTTTTCTTCATCTTGTTGAATATACCATGACTTACATCCAGCATTAGATGGGGGATGTTGAGTCAGTACTCTTGAACTAGATAATTCACCTAATAGTGCAAGTAGGCCTATATTTGGGACAATTTATGTTTTGTATTTTTGTCCACAAACATAATAGAGGCTAATACATTTGTCAGTGAATTATATTATTATGATGATGGGATTTAGGTTCCCTTTGTCAACCACATCCATGTCTAAGGGTTTTGGCATTAAATAGTGGACTTTGTGGTTTTAAATATAACAAAGGGAGTTCCTAAAAGTGAAAAAATAATCATGTTAATGTTTTATGAAATTTAAAATTGCACGGTTGATTAATCTCTTCCAGGGGAAAAGGAATCAGATAAGGTTCCTTGTTCTTTTTCTGATTTTCCTCAACTCGCAAGAGGTTTTGTGTCATTTTATACAATCTATCCAATGGTAGGTAGTTTCTATGACATGACAATGACACTATAGTTTTTCCATTGGTGAAGAGGATGGGTTATAGGTCCTTACCTTAAGGTTTTTAATTCCACATCTAGGAATATATTATAGATATATTACATGTCTTGGAATGCATTGTAGTAATAATATTATTATTGTATTCCATTTTTTATGTGACCGATAAAAATAACAAATCTTGTAAGTTGTTATAAAATGGTTTAGGTCCATATAGCTAGGAAGTTTTAATTTTATGTATACCCATTAATGATGTTGGGGTCATTTCATTGGGGTCGATCAAATCAATCCCCTAGTAGATTCTTCCATCATATAAATATTAGAATTAGACCCCATAAAATTTGGGGAAAATTAAATCGACATATCTTACATTATAATGAAGTTTATCAATGACCAATATTGTGAAATCTATGTTCTTATAACCATGAATTTGATAATATCCTTTTACAATAGCTTATCATGGCCGATTATTGTTCCTTTTATAATAATTCATACAATAAATATTGTGAATATTTCAATGTAATTTATAGTAGATATTATTTTATTTAATTTAAATTAATGTATTTAGTAATACTAGAAAAAATTCTTATAAATGGTTAGTGTGATGAAAATTCACGTACTACCCTTTCTTATTTATCATGGTTATCACTCACTTGACTTAAGTTGATATGATCTGGGTTTACATTTAGTATGAAAAACATATGGATGTATAATGTCAATCTAATGATATATGTTTAAGGTAATTAAACATGATTTGAAGTGAATATTTTTTAGTGAGGATGTGATTTATGGGGGATATATCCTATTTAGGATGAGATTAATGAGGATCAAGGAACAGTTACTACAGAATTCAGAAAAACCTACAAAATTAATCCTTTTTATTTAACTCTTTTGATAATTTAATTAAATGTAGTTTTTGGGGATAACATTGAATTATAAGACCATTCTTGGATTTTCATCAAGGGGAATAAATAGGTGATGTTTTCAATGAGTATATTACTAAGTATTACACCCAATAAGAGTCTTACTATTGTAAAACATTTAAGATAACATGGAAAAATGTTTATTTGGGGTATTAAATTAAAATAGATGCCTATTCATGGATGGAACATTGAGTTGACCAGAGTGAAGAGGTTGTTAATGTTTACATTATTGGAGATTCACCTCATTGAAAGAAAAATGTTTTCTTATCCTAGAAAATGACTCAGTTGAATACATGTTATTTTGATTAGATTGAACTATAATCTAATTAATGGATAGATCATTGTGTTAACAAAAGAGACAAGGTTAAAATGATGATATGGTTGGGGAATAAACCTACTAGTTGGACAATTTATAGACCATTAGCTCATTAAGTAGATGAAAGAGGGCTAAAAATATTATATATAAAAAGATTATTATTATGGTATAGTAAGGATGAGTATCGTGTTCCAATAAGGTTTTAACCAATAGCCTAAAAATAGGGTCATTTGATGTAGATGACCTTGCATGTTTGGATTAATCTTAATGAAGCCTTGTACGTGTGATTATTTTGTGAATGATGAGAAAATGATTTTCTATTTTATAAAGTGTAGTGTGAAGTGACCTAATTATTGAAGGGAAATATGCATGAAAGGATTAGGGACCATGAAACTTTCTTTTCATAGAATATTTATAGTATATCATTTAATAAAATAATTGATTCTGACCTAATTTATTTTCATTGTTAAAACATTAATGAAAAACAAATAAAAAATGTTTCAGATAATATTAGTTTATACATTATGTAAATTTATTCATATTTCCGAACAATTATTATTCAATATAATTTTTTTCATTATATAATATATTTATTTAATATATTTCAACAAATTTCAATTAAAAATATGAAGAAAATAATTTTATATAAAAATTAATATATATCTGGAAAAACATCCCTCGCATAAAAATTTCTATTATGTGATAAACTATTATATTTTACGTATTTTTAATTACTTTTAAAATTAATTGATATTAAATATTTTTATCTATCACATTATGTATAATTTTTTTAATTTTTTGATAAATTATAATATTCTTGTTATACTATTTTCAATTTACCCATTGGCTTTATAGATTTTCATTGGACAGATATGTTTAGAAATTTTATATTACAGTCATAATACCCATTTTAACTTATATATATAATCTTAAATAATTCTACGAAAATTCATTTATCCTACTATGTCATTTATTTCTTATAATTTCTATTATAATACTATGTTTCTTATTTAAATCCATTTTAAATTTTTAGTTTTATCATTAAAACATACAATGATGTTATAGATTTTACATTCTAGGTATTTTTATTTACTTACGGTCTTATACCTACTATAATTTTTCTTATGATGTTTCATGTCATATTCTAACAATGTATTAATTTTAGTATTTTAGTATAACATTTGATAATAATAAAATATTTATTTTTTATCTACATTTTAATTTTTTATATAAGAAATTATTTTTTATATATTCTTTTAATAAAAACATGAGATTTTTTATTGCATAGTTTAAAAATACTGAAATAACTCAACTTTTTAAAAAAACTAATAATTCCTGATAACATCAATAAATAAATCATTATTATTACATTTTTCACCTATTAAAAGATATTTTTCCTCTAAAAACATTATAATTGAATGAATTTACATTGTAATGATAACAGCTAAAGAAAAATGATTAATGAACAATTTCATATCATAATCTAGTAAGCATAAGTCAGTGGCCTCATGACCAATATTATGCGGATTCATTTGAGTTCCATTTTTTCTAATATTTTATAATGAATGTGACTATGTCTTATTTAAAAACTTCTGAAATCTTCCTAATTCATCTCATTTAATATTAAATGAAAATACCATAATACAAGAAATTATGTGGTAAATTTCAACATATTATTTTTTAATCATAAATAAGAAACATGAAAAACTCTCCATCTTTGACCAAACATATATTCCCATTTCTCCGAATCGTGGATGGAATCCATGATGTGGTTTTCAATGCTTTTTTATTTAGGTTTTTTTAAATATAATCTATAATAAAATATCATACTATGATGTTAGGTTGAAAATTTTAACATTATTATATAACTAATGACATATTTCCTTATTTAGTTTCCATCAACAATATTTTTTCTTTCATTTACCTAACTATATTCACCATGAATATTAAAATCCTTAAAAAATAGTGGTGGTTCAATAATTATGTTTTGTTATAACTTAGTTAGAACCATGAATTATAAGGACTCCATAAGGATTATGATTTGGGACTAATCACAATATCTAATGGATTATAGGAATCTTTTTGTGGCACTAAAATTCTAGTAGTGACACTATGTCCCATGTCTCATATGGGTTGAGGGGGATCTATATGTACAAGTATTAATCTCATATGAGAATTATACCTATTATACTATTAATTTTAAATCCATGAAATATTTATACAAGGATAAAAATACCATGTATAGATGGAAGGTATGGAATGTTCTTTATATTAGTGAATATTTCACAGGATCAAACCACTCATATTATATTGATGGGGGAATTTTGGAGTTATTTTTTTATTCACCCCATGGATTATAAAATGGGACTAGATGAACTCTTATAAGGCTACCCAGAATCAATCCATGACCATAATATTTCATGGTATGATACGGAGTTCCACGTCCCATATAGGGGTAGGTGGAGTTACATGCACTAATATAAATATCATATGGCAATTTTCCACCATCATTATATATTTTAATTTTATTGTTCAATGAGGAAAATAATACATTATTTAATATGGATGGGTTGACGAACCCATAGAAAATACTAAAGATCCCATATATATTTGACTGAAGTGTGTTTTATTTATTGACATTGTGAATAACTGTCAACGGGAAGTAAAGTAAATTTCTATGAAGGTAGATATAAATTTTCAAATAATTTCATCCTTGATATTATAATCACGAAGAAATTTGAATGGAATGGACTTATGACATAGGTGAAATAAATAAATATAGATGAATGGAAAAATAGTCATTTAGAAGAAAATTTTAATTGAGGATGTAATTATGTATGCTAACACTTTGTATAAAAGGTTAACTGAAATAATTGTATGTGTTTTTAAGTTAAATCACTTCATACAAGTAATGTCTGAATTTATAATTGTACTTTTACACTATTTGAAGAGAGGAAGATTCTTAAAATTATTTTTATAACGATGTATTTGTTCTATGATATATATAATAAGATTTATCTTGAATATATAATTATGTTTTCTTGTATCTATTAATGATTCAAAAAAAAGTTCTGTACATTATGTTATTAAATCATTATCTATTACACATTATGCATATTTTTGAAGGTGTTATAAATTGGAATGAATTACGAGAAGTGTATAAGGAAGATGTTAAGCAGATATTGTGTGAGAATTATCAAAACATTTATCTTATGATTGTTAATATGAACATTTTTGATAAATTAAAAGTAATGAAGGTGAAAAAGGATGTTATGAATGCATTGCTGTCTATAGTTTTAGAAAAAAAAAATTAAATGAAATTGAATGTATGTTTCAAAAGATATGAGATATCTATAAGGATGTGGTCTAATTAGCATAAAGGGAAGAGAAATAGAAGTCTATATGATTGATAATTTCAGTGATATAGATTATATCATAGGAAAATGTAATTTGAAAGAAATATATCAACTTATTAATTACATAAATTACACATAAGAATAAATTAGGAATGATTAAGAAATATATGAAGATGATGTTCAAAAGAACCATATTAAGAAGTGGTATACATAGATGATAACCCAAAAAATATTTCTAGAATATAAATTAGATGTTATATATGTTGAGATAACTTTTTTATAATAAATAAAGTGGTTTTAGGTGTATTATATATTTGGATGATAAATTTTTTTGAGAAGATAAATTTTTATAAGATCTAAAATTCCAAATCTAGAAAAAGTTGTTGGTTCCAATATATACGTATCATTATAAGAAAAATGTCTGTCTGAATGTAACATGACTATTTAATTCATTAATTATAATAAAGAGGAATTTTTTTAAAATTCTGATTTGTTTTGAGTTTATAATTTAAAGGTACAGAACCATGTTATTGAGATTTTCTCCATATTAGTTTAAATATGAGATTTTAATGACAACAATAGATAATATTAAAACTTATGTTAAGTTAATTTACTAGGTATGTCAAAGAATTTATAGGTGGTGAATTTATAATACAAATAATACATTATTATGAAGACCCTTAAATTTCAAAAACATCATGGTTTATCAAAAACTATGTTTCATGCTTAATCTGAATGTTTAAGTGACATTGATAATACTAGTGAAATTTTTTAGAGTTATGGAATTTTTAATAAGGTATAAATATAATCTGGAACATGAATATGAACTATAAATGCATCTTGTTATTTTATGTTATTCTCAATGAATAATAAGTTTCATAACAAGAATGATCATGACAAAAAAAGAAGTATTAATTAAATGTTAATATCAGATTATTTATTAATTCGAAAGACTAACAATATAAAATAATGAGTTATTGAAGATAGGACATTAGTTATACAAAAGTTAATTTCATGTTGAAAAATTCAAAATTTTATATGAATCAAAGATGATGAAAATAAGTGTTGATAATATCAAAAGAAGTTATTATATAAGTTTGACATAAAGGAAGGTTTATAACATATCTAAGGAAGAACCTCGCATGAGTTACGTGATTTTATATGTCATGAAATGCTAAACTATTAACATTACATATAAAAGGTCGAGTATTTTTTGTAAAATCATATAGAGTTTAACATATGATTGTTTATGAAAAAAAATTAATTATTAAAAAATAAATTAATGGACTTCAATAATTCTTTAGGGGAATAAATCAATTTTCTATCTCTTACGGATTAAGTGAATGTATTCATTTCAAGAATAACATTACGTGAAATGAAATTACCCGATTGAAATTATGTCAAAAGTGTTATTTAGAAGAAATTTACTTGAATACATAATTTTGGTTAGATTAATAAGCTTTCATACATGTTATATACATTTATGTGTCTTATATTTTTAGGAACAAAAACATGAGATTCAATTGAATAGAGTTGATAATATTCAAGATGATCATAATGAAAGAGTTGGTGAGGAAGACTATCCATGTATAATTGTATGTATATATTATTAAAATTGAATACATTGAAGAAGTTTGGACTCTATAAGTTTTGAAACCTGAAGTTACTTATGATGGTCATCTTTCTATATACTACATATTTTCTTGAAGATTATGATCTCGAAAAAATATATCTTTTTTTAATGGAAGATTAATGGAAGAATAATTATATAGTGTAGAAGTATTTTGATGATAAAGATATGTTTTTGGTTACTATTAATGGTATCTTTTTTTAACTAGAATGAATTTTTATAAAGAATAATTGGGAATCTGAAACAATTAAGAAATTATTTTCAATTAAGGGAGAACTCTTCCAACACAACTTATAATCATTAATTGATAATAATGATAATGTTCGGTATTGGAATTTAAAAAATCACAGAAAGTACATAGTAACCATCATTAGGATATAACCTTTTAAAAATGTGCTTTCCCAATATATTTTATATATATCTAGGTGCATCAATGTGAAGGTAAAAGTATTATATCCATTAATATAAACTAGTTCATAGGTTTGACTAAAAAAGGTTAAATTTAAGGGAAACCAATTTGGTAAAAACAAGTCTATACATTGACCGCCAGTCCCCTCTCTATATTTATTCTAGATCCACTATGAAATTCAATTTGCGTCAATGTAAATATAAGATTCCCCAAATTATATATATATTAATTTTTAAAAGTATTTATCATATACATTTGAAATATGTATTTGAATAAAATTTACAATTATATTGTGAAGAAATTTTTGTTTCCAACCATGTTAATATAAAGATGAATGTTACATAAAAAAAATGAAGTAATAGAAATATAAAGCGACAAAATATTCATGAAAACATTCTAATAGTAAAGGAGATCACTCAAACTTGAAGGTAACCCAAAAGGTTCTATAGTGACCCTAACCCTGATAACACAAATACGGTGTCTAAATTATAATATTAGAACTAGATACAAGGAATCACATCTCAAAATATTGAATAGTTTAGTAGTATTGGTAAACGTTGTACATATATGATTCCCAAATTATATTTGAATACCCAAATGAAAACTTAATTTTTATTCAATAATACCATTATTCCCTCCTTCATACACCAGATTATCATTAAAATAACACATCCAAGATTTCAGGGAAAGGATACCAAACAATGGATATTTTTAATGCTCAGTAAGGTTTATGTACAACAAAATATATCATTAGTAAATTAATATTGATCAATAAGATCTAATAAAAATGGAAAGGTAAATAATAGAACGCACTTCCCATTTAATCAATAACTTGACTATCATTATTAGATATTGTATAATCAATATGTAAATGTAAATCACTAAAAAACACATAACATTTAATCAATACACTAATAATTAAATGATTCCAGAGATGTATTAATTGTGAAATATCATCGATAATAAAAAAATAATTATTAATGATGAAAATCCTTAATAATTCTATGTTGCGACCTCAATAATCAGGCCAACACTAATACCAAAACCATTTACAAGTCATTTTAAAATTGATTGGTAGGTATACACTAAAAACCCATTTAGCTCAATATGGCCATCTACATCATCTATGACAACTAATGAATGGATGGTCAATATAAAACTATTACACACTTATATCTACATTTTAAACTAATTCCATAAAAATAAAATGATTGATTTGATTCATCAACAATATTCCATGTCAATAAATTTCTATACAACCTAAAGAACACAAATTAACAATAATTTTCCCAATGAATGATATCAAATTAAAAGTAGTGTAAAATATATATAAATTATAAATTTTTTAATTAATATATATATCCATGATAGATAATATGGATATTTAGGGGATGTTTTATTTCTAATGAAAATAATATGGTGAATATTTCAATGGGAAGATAATGATTAAAACAAAAAATCAAATAATAGACAGTCAATACATTCCCAAGTAAAACTACTCCCACACCAACTAGGTAAATAATAAATTTTGTATCAATACAACATATTCTTAATAGATTATAATTATAATAATGAGTTCATGTAATTTATTAATAGAAATACCATAATTATATATTTTATTTTGTATGAAAAAATAACCATTTCACTTTAAAAAATAACATTTTAAATTAAAAATATCTCCATATATTTTAAACATAATTTTATTTGAAAATGGACATTGAATTATATAATGTAATAATTAAAAAAATGTAATGATCATGTTGGTGGTACATTATATTTATGTCCCACACATTAAAAAATGATTCCACTTTACATTATTATTAAACCAAAAAGACGATTCTTTTTCAAATAAAAATAATATTCCATTTAAAATATATTAAATAGAAAAAATACATAAAAATGACTTTCATAAATCACTTTTTAAAGAATAAAAACTCTTGAAAACATTTTTATAACACATGGAATTTTATAAAAAAAATTACTAAAGAGTGAAATAAATTCAGAATTTTTAAAATATATTTTTTCATTCATATTATTTATGAAAAACTAGAATATAAGAATATTACATCAAAAATTAGTACATAAATAGAGGAGAATAATATTATAGGGTTTTATTAGAAAATTAGTATACAATTTCATTGAATGTAAATTCACGTATGGACAATACCTATTAAAATGTGATTGTGAAATAATAATTTACAATAATAATAAAGTGGTTGTGAGAATTAATTAACATACATATTATGTGCATCAAATGTTAATGAAAATTAAACATGTTTAATTATAGAAAAATATTTTAAAATGTTTTTTATAGTCATAATTGTAGAATTTCCAGGAGCATAAGGAATTATTATAACCCAATAAAAATTAATAAAGTTAGGAAAATACATACCACTATGTAATTTTCTAGTAAAATCCTCTTACATAAAATAATTCTTATAAAAAAACATGAATTACGATGATTTAAAGATATAAAATTAAAAAGGGTTGGTATATATTCCATATATAACATCATAGGCCTATAATAGCAAATATGTATCAATGTAATGGAAATTGAGAAGAAATCCCTTAAAACATGTTTATATTTCTGTAAAATCCCCTTAGAGGAAATAATTCAATTTTAAAAATAAATTAACATAAATCATGAAGTATTAATGATATATTATTTTAAATTGTCAGTATGTACATCATATAAAATAAATTAGGTGCAAAGTATTAAAATATGCCTAAATAAAGGGAAACTGATATATATTCCCTTAGATTACACTCTATTTTTGGTTGAACGTTATTTACTCTATTATGTAATTATTTTAAGAAATATAATAATATATATATTTATAATATCATATTTAATCAATTATTACATCTTATATCCAATTAATTTATAATGATTTATTATTACAATTGTGTTGGGTTTCAACTAACTTGTTTTATCATTCTTGTATTTTCATGAATGTTCTGGTTCAAGGGTATATGAAATATATAGAAAATATTCTGAATTATAATTATTTTATAAATATAATATGTATTCATTATATATATATATATATATAATCATTCATCAATGATGGACATGAGAAATTATTCGGATCACATTGTATAGATAATAGGTCATGGGTACGCACGGACGATGCTATTATTCAATTAAAAAGAAAAATGGTATGTAAGTGATATATATATTAGTTTTAAAAAATGAATATAATTTAAAATGTATCACATATATTCATTAAAATAAACCTTGTTTCATTGTATTTAAAGTTTATCTAAAAAATGAATTACATCGCTTTGTAGAGACGTAGTCCTCTAAACAGACGAGCAATGTTTTCGTTTTTTAAACTTCATGGAAAGTAAGATTTTATGTGTGATTTTATTATTAGATAAGTTTAATATTATTATAAAAATTATATATTCATATTAAATATATCATTCTATAAAATCCTGTTATGGTTTGATAGAAAATGAGTTACTTTAGTTCGCGAGAGGGTAGTTCTCTATACACAAGAACAAGGATTTTGTTTCCAATTTTATGAAGGAAGATTAGGAAAAATATTAAATCATAAACATATTAACAACTATGCATATGTGGTATAGTGTTTTTATTATATTTTTATTGTTAATATATAATTTAATTTATCCAACAAGAAAGAAAATGAAAAATATTAGTGATGTTAATTATCTTCTCCTAGACAAACATCATTTGGATATCCTCTTATGGATGATATGGTTGGTCTTTTTGGAAGACCAATAGTTATAGAATTTGGAGAAGAATACATGGGAGATAATTTATTACGTTTTTGTTGAGCCAATGTCATTCATATTTTTGTATAATTTAATAGAGTCTGTTCCCGTTTATTAGTGTGGGTGACGACACGAATTGAATAATTTTAATGTAATCAATTATACCGAAATTTTTCTTATTTTAAAAGACAATAAAATGGGTAAATTTGGATAATTACTATTGATAGTGCCTACATATTGGAATATATATTTTTATTAGATATAAGGTAATTGTAACCATTATCATCCTTGACTAACCCATATTAAACTTGTTTTTACAATATCCACATTAAATAATTATAAATAATTTTACTACTAAAAATAATAAAAAATTTAGATGACCATATAAGATAATATAAATTATTATTATTTAAAATATGCATTCAATTTTTCCAAATTCACTTCATATAATGGGAATAATTTATTTAAAAATTAAACCCACAAATCCGTCAAAAAATTGTTTTTCCAAAGAATATCCTTCAGAATATTGATATTTTTTATATAAGAATTCAGTTATAAATTTATTATAATGACCTAATTTAGATACATTTTAATATAAATTTAGTTATTTTACATTAAAAATATTAAAATATCATTTAACGGTGTAATTTATTTAAATTACATGGAATTAATCTATAAAAATTCATTTTTTTAATTTTTATCTAAAAATAAAACACTTTATAAATATCAAAAAAAATTACCCCTAATATAATAATGATTTTCTGATTACCATAAATAATATTATTCTATGAAATAAAATTTCTAATTGTGATAAAAATTAATTTTTAATTATATTTTTCATTCCCAACTAAAGAATCTTTTATAAAAATACTAATTCTACAAAATCATTTCATTCTCATTAAAATGATTATTTTTTTATTCCAAAGTAATAGGTCACCATAGTTTTCTAAATTCATTTGGTTCTAATCATCAAAACTATGTTAATTGATTTTTATAATGGTATACTATATTATAGTTCATTTATGCAAAGGGTTTCATGTTATGTAGTCTATCAAAGAGATAAAATTTATTTAAAAAGACCTATATCATAATATAGTTGGCAGTTATATTTTTATTTAAAAATGGTGTTATGTGTCATTAATTCTATTGAACATTATTTAATTATATTAAATCAATGAGTTGTCACATTCTCTTCAGTTTAAATAAACCTTATCCTCACAATTTAAACACAGTCTTGTTATTCAATGGGTCGAAATTTTGAAACAACATTATTGAAAACCCAACATCATCAAAGGGTTAATAAAAAATAGTTTTAAAATATATAATGGGAAATATGAAGGTCATTTGGAATAATCCAAACTAGTTTTCCATGTAAGAGAGTATTGGTGGGAATTGAAGTTACATAGATGGAATAAAAGTTTCAAGAATTCGAGAGAGTGATAGAGATTATTTATCACCAGAAATTTAATGATAAATGGAATGTTAAGGACCCAAAAGATATAAATATGTGATGATTTAATAGAAAATTTATTCATTATATATTAATGTAATATGGTAAATTTTCTATTTCATGATCCACTTCATAAAGGGTAGGAAATAGTTTAATATCTTAGAATATAAGTAAATATAATTAGATGATATGATTCTATTTAATAAGCTTATTTTAATCCTTTTTGTGTGATTTGATCAACTATTACATTATCTCCAACTCAATGAAATTTATATTGAATATAAATTGTTATACATACAGAACTAAAATTAAATTTTAATGGATCATAAGATCTATAAAAGAGTGAATATATTTTCAACCTATTTCTCAATATTTTCCATAACCAATATGGTTAAAAAAGTTATTATTCTAATAACCTAGAAAATAAGAACACTATTTCATCAGTAGTATTAATTCATCTAATGTTTTATGTACTGTCATTTATAAATTATTATGAACAACATGTATTCTAGTGTTACCTACAAGACAGCAATCATTCAACAATTATGGATTCAAACCCTATAACATTACTTGAATGAAACGAGTTGTCACCTTGTATGTGGGTCATCATTTTATTGATACCATATTGAAATATTTACAATATTTTTATGATATTATGATAACCCCTAATCACTACAAAATTAAATATAATTTAGAATGAAATTTTTACCAATTACATAAATCTTATGTTCAAAAATTGTTAATTCATTCTTCCTAAAAAAATTTCATATACTAAACCTATGAGTTTTATTACAAAAAATGTTTTCAAAAAATATCCTTAATCATTTAATATTATTTCTACATAAATTTTCAATGGGGTGTTTAAAAAATAGAACATATGATCAATATTAAAATTGTAAACTCGTGATTATATCTGTAACTCTTATGATAATGATGACATATATTCTTTCAAAATGTAACATAATATTTATTTGGTTTTGTATTATTATAACAAAAATAACATAGGTAAAATAAATATTTCTATAATTAATTTCCTGAATACCAAAACATAACAACATTAACCATATTACTTAAATATAAGTGTTTAATCAGTCTAGTGTATATCCTCTAAAAAATTAAATTGACTTGAATAAATCTATGGTTCCAAAAATTTATGAAAATGAACAATAAATGGATTGTTATGATGAAATTTATTTCATTCCATTATACTCATAATTTTACCTCATGAATTCATTTCTATATTCCATTATTTTCCAGAAATGAATAGTTTTCCTATATCATTGATACATATTCCTCGGTGTTTATTTCCACATTTTTAACATGAAATAATTGAAGAATTATTTATTATATAGTCTCTACCACTCAAGACATTAATGAACTCTAACATTTTATTTGGCGAGTTTATGTTTTTGATAAGGTATGTGGTTTGAATCATATCCCAGGATAAATGATCAGTGATGATGATGGTATAATTAACTCTTTTCTTCATCCTATTCCATTTATCAATGTCACCAAATCTTACCTTATATTAAATGTTAACAGTAATCCTTTAGGCTCAATAAATTTACTAAAAAATCATTGTGTGAGAAAAATTAATCATATTAAAAATAATATAATAATTTATAGTATGTACAAATAATGAATCCATGTATGGAATATAATAAACCTTCAGTTTATCCTAGATTATTTATTTTTATCATCTATTAAAATACATTATAATAATTTATAAAGAAAGTGTGAATTATCTAGAGAATTTTCCCCATGAGTGTCATTCCAGGTCTATAGTGATGCATATTATTGATTATCTAGTAACACTAAATTCAGGACAGGAAAACCATTTTCAGAGTTATTTACTCTAGTAATATCAATTATAGAACAAAATAAAATTCAGATATCCATATAGGGATGTATTTAAATGAATTGAAACGTAATATCGACCTTAAAAAACATTATTATGTCTTCTATACTTTTTATCAAATACTTCATTATGTTTTTCTTCGTAATAATTATTTAATTAATTATTGAACCCAAGGTTTCTAATAATGTTAATATAATACAAATTGTAGTGAGCCCAACCAAAGTAACCAAGAGTCTGTGTCTACATTATTACAATATCACTAGATACAAAGAATAACATCCCAAAATACAGAACAATTTAGTGGTGCTGGTAAACAAATACATTCATGATTCCCATATTTTATCTTAATACAAAAATTACCACATAATTGGTTTGAAAATATAACTATTCCTTCAACCATATAATGTAATAATAATAATAGTAAAATTTCTATATTCCTTTTAATGTAATTAAAATAACGGTGATCTCAAATGTTCTGTAGGGTTTATGGATATCGAGTTCTATCATGAGTAAATAAAGTTTCATCATTAGTGAATTATTAATATGGTAAGCTAAACAACTGAACTGTAAGTCCCTCGGAAAAAACATTACATAGTCATGAATTTTGATCAAGAATTTACTTTTTATCACATTGAGGATATTTTGAAGATATATATTTTTAGAGAATTAGGCTATAACTGTTACATTACATCTCAAATATTACAATTTAGACACTTCTACTCTATCTAATTTTTTTCACAAAAATATAACCCCACAAATAAAACAAGAAATATTTTCTTGATAAAAATATTCTTGAATTATTACATTATATTAACCTTCATTATTCCATGTGAATGATTCTTCTATAAACATGGGATTAGCATAAGAATCTCAGAAAGGGATAGAAAATAAGGAAAGAAAACATTAGTCCATGAATACATACCAATCAATGAAATCATAATTTTGACTCATATAACATAAGAACATTACCATAACTCATGAAATCCTAAGATTTATGAATAATTGATATAATCATAAATCCTATATGTAATTTTTCTCATTTGTAACAATACATATATTATAGCTTTCACAAAAGCATCGGGAGTAACCTTCATGGTTACATTTGGAATACCCATCAATGTAAATAATGTATATCTCTAAGTAGAAACCTTAATGTTTATCTCGGTCAAGTTACCCAATGCATTGGAGATCTATATCTGGCTCACCCCCATTTAGTTTATAAGATAACCACTTTTATACGTAAGAAATTCCCAAGAACCATAACATAATAATTACACATGAACACATATAAAGGAAAAAATAACATTTCCACATTGCAATCATAAGACATCATTTCAAGATATTGATACAATGAATACATTATCAATACAATTTTCAGTACCGAAATACCTAAAAATGAAATATCTTATTTCTATTCTTTTTATAAACATTATGTCTTTTAGAGTATTCTAGATATCAAATAATTCTTAAAATGAGGGAATGGTCATTGTCATTGCATACGTTAAAAGAAACCTTCCTTTTTTTATTTAGTAAAATTATTTTTATAAAAAGATTAAATTTGAAACAATTGAATGAAATTAAATTTCAAAGGGTTTTATTATATACCATATGAAATAATGTCATGTATAAATAAAAAATTCCTCAATGAAAGGAGATTGAGATGAATTCCCTCACATTTAGTCTAAATCATTAGGTATGTCCCTTGTTCCTCGTTAATAATAAACATAAGTTTGTTTAAACTTATTAGCGTACCTTTTCTCAAATTCATTATTCATTTTATATCACTTATCACCTTTTTATAATAATCACATAATTATTCAAGTTCATATCGGTCATTTTGTCGATATTTGGTACTTGATTCGAAAATGAACATTTTTCGGTAAATTTTTATTGTAGTAAAAATTCCAACATCTCCATTATGATATTCATGATATAAATATCATATATATATAGTATATATGTATTTAAACAGTCCATAACATTTTGTGATATGAAATTTAATGCATTGTTCATTGAGATGGAATGTTGTACATATGCATTGATGGTACATTCAATTATTTTTTATATTAATGTAATGAAAAATAAATGATATACAAGTATGTTATAATTATATTATCATATATATGTTATATATTTTAAAAAAATTTATTTATTCCATCCATTCTACGCTCTATGTATGATATGGACAAGCCATATCACTTTAACGGGGTAGTAGTTTTCACTTCCTTAGATGAAATTATCATATTTACACACTATAGAAAGAATAAACGAATGCTATAAATAATAAAATTATAAGAATAGAGGAAATATACATATGAAATATATCATATATAAATATATATCCATAATAAGGTCCACAATTGGAGGTGGTAGGAGAAAATTTAACAATCATCGTTTCGTGTGGTAGTAGTTCACCGTACACAGAAACAATATGTTTGTATCCATTAGATTGAGGTGTATGTAAGTGTAGTTTGATCCTTCTTATAAACTATTCCTTGTGTAATATGTATATTGGTGTTTTTATGTAATAATATAATAATAAGAGTATAGGAATTGAAGAAGGAAAATAAAAGAAAGTAATTTGAATGAAGGCATTATCTCTAAATCAGGTAACTTTTTTTAATTTTAGACAAAACAATTTATTTTATTCTCTTATTCCCTTGTTAAGGATTCTAGGAAAACTATAGGGATATTGGGATTTAATTTACGAATAATTTGGTGGATCCAAGGGTCATTAGAAATATGCTTTAGTTGGTGTAGGTGGTGTATTTTTATAAGCAGGAGGTGGGGATCTTTTGCAAAGTCTTGAATTATTATATTATTATAAATTAGTTTTAGAATTCTAATAGTTCAAAAGTGATATATTTATATGATAAGATGATAATGGGTAGAAATACTCTCATGCAAAAGGTTCTATGAAATTTTAGGTCATAGAATAAACATTATATATTAGCTTCAACCCTTCGTTAAAATCAATAACTCTTACTAGGTCTTCTTGTATTTCAATAATATATAGTTAATATTGTTACTATAAAATTCCAAGAGAACCAAAAGTGGATCATTAACGAAAATTTTAACATTATAAATTTCAGTTGGTTGAACATTATATTTTTGGACTACTATATCATTAAATAAGATATTATTTGTTTCCAATACACATGTATGTCAATTTTGACACTATTTCGTAATTGATTTTTATTAAAGCCTTAACAACATGATTATATAAAACAAAAGGAATTAACTCAATATATTATTTAATAAACATCAAAAAATTCTTGCAAGGAATCAAACTGTTCAAAATACATTTATTTAAATATTTATAATATTTTTTATTTGAATTTTTCATTAATAAAGTAATCACTAAATCATAATTGTGTCATAAATAAATATATTTATTTAGTTTATATAAATAATAAATAAAATACCATAATGTGGGAATTTTTTTAGATTTATAAATACTATTTATAGTCAAATATATCCATTATATAATCATATATTATAATTGTTTAGTAAATTATACATGTTTTGGTTATATAACACATTACATTAAATTAACTCTTATAACATGTCATTATAACACCCCAGTGGCTTCTTGGGGTCCTACAATCGACCCAAATATGCCCATGGTCGATGATATCTCATACAATAGGATTAAAAAATGTGTTAGGGTTTTTTAATAATAGTATAATATTATATTTAAACCTTATTTACTAGATTTACACTTTATCTATGGTAAAAAAAATTAATTTTTGAATTAAAATTCCTAATGTCCAAGAAAGCTACTTATTTTACACAATTTTTACATTATATTTCTAAATATTGAATCCATTTTTCAAATTAAAAACATAGAATATGCAGAACTTATTTAAATATTAAATTCCAATGTCAAAACCAAATAATGGGATTTTAATAAGTAAAAACTATCAAATGATTTACATGTGTTTTTGTAAAATTTAAAATTGAAATTAAATACAATGAAAAAAATGGATTAAATTATTAAAAAAAATCAAATTAAACATTAAAAAAATCTATAATTACAATCTAACTATATAAATAAATTATAATAAAAGGGTGTTTTGAATTAAAATGCAATATTTTTCACTATTAATTAAAAAATGAACTTTATCATAAAATTACAAATACGATAACTAGAGTAAATTTTGTTGCACCTCTTCTATAAAATAATTTTATTTTGTCATATAGAACATATAGAATCGAAAAAAACTATATTGACAAGGGTTTATCCTTTAAATGGAGGTAAAACTATTTAGTCAATATGGTTTGGCTTAGGAATTTTCCATTCCTTCATAATTGGGGAGATTATTGAGTCATTAAGGTTTCTTTATGACTTTACCATTCCTCTTGTTTTGAAAATCAAAAACACCTTATTTCATGTAAAATATATTTTTACCTTATGTTTTACTTCTATAAGGAAGAATTTCCTTCCCAAAAAAAATTTATCCTTACCATGTTTCATTATCCATATCATATTTTTTCAAAGTGTAAAATTCATTTTGAGAGAAAAACCTCAGATTTATATAAATACCTAGATAAGAAGCATTCTATTTTATGATCTGAATTCTGATTACAAAATCTGGATAAGAACTCTTCTGAGTTCTATCTCCGAATTCTTATTATACACTTTGGTTACGAACTTTTTGAGTTCTGACTCTGAATTAAAATTTCAAATTCTAGATACAAACTATCAGAGTTATGACTGTGAATTCTGATTACGAATTCTGGACATGATCTTTCTGAGTTATAACATCGAATTATGAATATGAATTATGGTTACAAACATTCTATGTTCTGACACCTAATCCTGAATATGAATTTTGGTTATGAACTTTTCTATGTTCTGACTCCGAGTTCCATGAATTCTGACTCCAAACTCTTAGGAGTTCTAACTCCGAATTCTCATGCACTCTGACTCTGAACCTTGTATGTTCTGGTTCTGAATTCTTGTGAATCCAGATTCCAAATTACCTAGAAATTCATACACCATAATTCTATAGAATTCATGTTCCATATTCCTAGAAAACATAACCCGAATATCTTTGTATTATAGTCTCTCAATTCATTTTTGGATTGACTTGAAACTTTCATATTTCCATACATTCCGAATAATTGATTTTAGTTATGTAACCATATTTTTCTTACACTTGATTGGTTATAAAATGATTTTGTTCTTTCAGTTACTAACTAACCATTGTTTGAGTGACACGTGTATAGGTCCCTATGAAATTCAAGGAAAAATATCACCGTTGAAAGAGGGAGCCGACCGTCGATGTCGTGCCTATAAATAGGAGATCATTTGTAAGAGACAACAAAAATTTAATCAATATAGAGATTACATGCTGCTAAAGTGGCTTCTAGAGAGAGATACTTTAATGATTTGTGCATATTTAACTTCTTGTTCATATTTAATTTGTGTGACTCTGATTGATGCTGAGTACAATCCAGGGATTTTGAGGATAGGAAGACAGAGGTGATGACTACCATGAAGTCGAGGGCTTCCTTGCTGAGGAAGACAGAGGTGCCGACTACCTAAATGTTGAGGGTTTGTGAGGATAGCAAGACAGACTCCGATCTTCATAGCGAGGGCTTACCCTAGTATGGGTAAGATATAATTTATTGAAAGTATAAATGAAGGGACCTTTATACAAGGTTGTTAGATACCATTCTCTTTAGGTTAAAAGATTTACTATTATTACTTGTTTTGTTACATGTTCTTCTGCTATTATTTTGAAGTTGAAGAAAGTGTAACTATCTAATACTTTATTATACTTTTACTCTATTTTAGTTAGATTCTATATGCTTTAAGGTAGAATTATTATCTTTATAAACATTCATTAAATTTCACTTTTTGGTTCCATCTTTCCACATTCACTTTCTCAGAATCAAATTTCCCGATTCAATAATGTTTTTTTAACTAGAGGTTTTGTGAATTACTTTGTTTAAACTTGTTAAACATAACCATCTTTAAAATTTCCAAAGGAATTTTTAAATGTAGTCAATACACCCCCTCTTGTATTTTGTGCATAATTAGATACTCCATACAATATATCTATTATTATGATCCTAGATTAGGTATTATTGAGTATATAATACTCAAATACTATCTCTACCATTTTATTAAAGTATTGGTTCAATTTGAATTAATCTCATGATTAGATTCAGAAGAGAATTCATCTTCTTCTTATATTTTGTGTAATTATATTTTCTAGAATTAGTTTTTCGGATACATATAGTTGGGATTCATTTTTTTCCTAAGATATAACCTGGTTCTTTATTTTCCTTGCTTTGGAATATTTTCCTTGTTTACAAACTCTTTCTATTAAGATGTTTTCTATGGAATGAAATTTTCTTAAATATAGAAGGAATCGATGTTGGTTCCACAGACAATCTCAATCCAACCAGACCAGCTATCTTTGATGGAAATGTGGAAATGACTATGAGTATTGGACAGATCGAATGAAGACCTTCATTATCAATACTGGTGTTGATAATTTTGTTATGATTACTGGAGGATATAAAATCCCTGAGAAGGAAGTTACTACCTTTACCAATCAAAAAAAGTATGATTATCATCTGAATTATAAGGTACACCATAATTTATTTTTGTTCTATGACTACGAATATATATAGACAAAATTTCATCTTGTGAAATAGAAAATTATATATGAAATAAACATGAATTTACTCACTTTGAAACTTCAAATTTCATTGAAAAATGAAGAGCAATGCTCAGAGCTGAATAACATTGTTTTTTTGTTCCTTATGGAGAAACCATATGTATGGCGCAACCAATGATCATGAGTATTGGGAATAGTTTACATTCAATGGGTGAAAAAGGATTAGATGATGAATCACTTGATGATAATATCATATACAACATACTGAATGAGTGGGAATCCAAGAGGATATCTATAGTTGAGAATAGAATGGTGACTCAGATTTCCTTAGATGACCTGTTTAGATATCTACATCAACATGACACTAGAATGAAGAGAGATTCTCACAACATTAAGAAGAAGAATGGGAATGGCAGTGTTGCTTTAAATACTGCTTCTAATCATATGAAATATAGGACTCCTGAGAGAGTTACTAGATCCAAATCTAAGAAGGTTATTATCCAATCCGAATCTAGTGGAAGTGAATCTTCAGAGAATGAATTAAAAAATCTTTCTCGAATAATGAACATGATAGTTGGACAGAGGAACTTTCAATCCAGATATAAGAAAAGGAATGGAAAGATAAGAAATATTTATAAGTCACATGTTATGAATTCAAGAGAGCTAGACTTATAAGGCCTGATTCGCCATGCTCAAACGAAAAGATATAAAGGAAAATAATTCTGGGAGAAAGAGAAAGAAGTTTTTCAAGGCTAATGATAAGAATGTATTGAAAGCTAATGAGGAATGGAGTTCCATGGGTGGTGACTCTTTAGAAGAATCTTCGGATTATGAATCTTCTGTATAGAACAATGGAGGTCTAATAGCCAGAATACCTATTGACAATCACTGATTTATGGGTAAGGTACACAATGATGAATTTATGACCAATATTTCTTTGAATGTTAATGATAGTAAATATTATGACTATTCTGATGAAGAATCCTCTTCTGATGAAGATAATACATTACCTACTTATGAAGAAGTTTCTTGGTTTTCCAAACATCTTGATATTGATAACTCAATGCTCAAGAAAAAGCATGATAAGGAAAATTCTAGAAATACTATTCATACTAAGGAAATGTCAGATCTTTCTAAACATCTTGATATGAAAAATACAGAATTGGAATGTATTTCAAAATATCTTAAGGAAGTTAATTCTGAGAAGAATAAACATTCTAAATATCTAGAAAAAATAATTTCTATAAAAAAAATTTGAGCCTAACTATAGTTCAAAATCAAATGTTTTAGAGGACAAGAACATAGTTATCAAATTGAAATTTGAAATATTTTCCTTAAGGTAGAGTTTGTTATTCTTTACCTTAGGTAAGGAAAATTTTGATAAAATGTATTCCCAAATCTGACCACTAAGGAATAGTTCTGGTTTTAGTTATACTAGTTATAAACCTGTTTTTAGTAACAATTATTTTGTTCCACAATTTTCTCATTATTGCACTATGTCTCAGTGTGGTGGAAACTGAGTAAAAAATTGTTCCTTAAACAAAACCCAATTTTTAGAATTTCATATGGCCTATTTTTCTAAAAAGATGTGGGTGATGAAAACATTTCTTTCTAATAAATCCAGATCCAAGAATGTTTGGATTCTGAAAACCTAACCTTTTTCTTATTTTTTGGAAAGTAGATAAAGTACCAACAAAAATACATGGTACATAGATAGTGGTTGATCCCAGAATATGACTGGTAACAAAAACTATTTTGAAAAGATTATAAAGTTGAAAGGAGGAAAAGTAAATTTCAGAGATAATGCTTAGGGAGAAGTTACTGGTATAGGTAACATTGTTCTTCTTAGAAAAACATTGATTTCAAATGTTTTATTAGTTAATTTTCTTAACAACAAACTCATTAGCATAATCCAATTATGTGGTGATGGTTACCATGTGAATTTTAGAAATGAAAAGTGTTTAGTACACAATTCCAAGGAAGAGTTTATTATTTCTACCCATAAGCAAGAAACTTTTTACAAACTAAACATAGATTACATTAAGAGCCAAGATCTACCATTCCATAGTGCAATGGAAGATCATTCTTGGATATAGAATAGGAGGTCATGACACTATAATATTAGGAACTTATGTAAACATTCTATCAAAAGACAACTTAAGGATCTATGAAGCATGGATTTCATTATTCTAAACTTTTTGAACCTTATCAATATGGAATGAAACATAAATCATGTTTTAAATCATTCGGTGAAGTCACAACTAATGATTCATTATAGTTAGTGCATATAGATCTCTTTGGTCCTACACAAACTTGAAGTATTGGGGGTAAGTATTATGTATTTGTCTTGGTTGATGATTGCAATAGATTTATGTGGGTCTATTTTCTAGAAATGAATAATGAAGACTTCTTGTATTTAAAATGTTTTAGGGCCCATGTTAAAAATGAGAAAAACCTTCCACTAAAAACTATTCATAGTGATCATGGAAGATAATTTCAAAATTATGATTTTGAAACTTTTTGTAGTAGAAAAGGAATTACTCATAACATCTCAACACCTAGAACACCTCAACAGAATTGTGTTGTTGAAAGAAGAAATAGAATTTCTCAAGAGACAACCAGAACCATATTGATTGAATATTCTATAGCCAATCATTTTTCGGATGAAGCCGTAAATACTGATTTTAATACTATAAATGGAGTTTTGATTAGACTGTTTCTTAATAAAACTCATTATGAGTTATGTAATGGTAGAAAACCTAGAGTTTCCTACTTTAAGGTTTTTGGTTGCAAGGTATTCACTCTGAATAATAAAGGCAATCTACATAAATTCGAACCAAAATCTAATGAAGGAATTTTTTAGGCCACTCCACAACTTCTAAAGAATATATAGTTTTCAATAAAAAGGCTTGTACTATTAAAGAGACATTACATGTGAAATTTGATGAAACTGATCCTTTTGTTTTTAAACTACCACTACCTACATCTTTGAATGTGTTTTCAAAACTGATTATCAACCTTTCTTAGAAAATCCTTAGGATAAAGAAAATATTCCAGAAGATATTTCTGAAACATTTACCTTAGAAGAGTTCCTACCCTATATTAATGAACAAGTTTTAAAAAACCCTAATCAGTAATTTCTAAAGAATCATCCTAGTGAGAGAATCATTGGTGATGTAAATCAACATATAAGGACTAGAAGTTCCTTATGAAATGAAGTAGATTATATAGAATTCCTTTCTCAATTAGAACAAAAAAGAACTGATACATATTTAGGTAATGATTATTGGATTAAATCCATGAAAGATGAACTAAATGAATTCAAATGGAATAATATCTGTACCTTGGTTGAAATACCTAATGAAACATATTTTATTGGAGTAAAATGGGTTTTTAGAAACAAGTGTGAAAAAAATAGAATCATTGTATGAAATAAATCTAGATTAGTTCTAAAGGCTGTAATCAATAGGAGAGAATAGACTATTAATAAACCTATCCTCTAGAAGCTTTACTTGAATATATTTGTATTTTACATTCCTTTGCAGCATTCTTCAATTTCATACTTTTTAAAATGGATGTGAAATGTGGTTTTCATAACAGTTAAGTTCAAGATGAATTTTTTGTTGAACTAACTCTTGGTTTCGATGATACAAAACATCCTGATCATGTTTTTCTACATACCAAAGCTTCGTATGGACTTAAAAAAGCCCATCGAGCATGGTATGATAGACTTGTAAGACCCTAGGGCACCCAAAGAGGGTGGGGGTGAATCAGGGTGACAAATTTTTCTTTTAAAACCAAGGATCTTGTTCCCACATTGGTAGGAACTAGTTAAACTTAAATGATGGATATGATCTGCAATGAAACATTCACAAGAAAAGATATGACACAACAAATTTTACTTGGTTCAACACTAAGGGATACGTCCAAGAATCAAATGCCGACAAGTTTTCGGTCGTACCAATTTCCACTAATCTTCACTAGCAATGGATTACAATGGTTCAGGAACAATCACTCTATCCCATGCTCACTGGATTTACAAAGATTCAGGGATAAATCACTGCGTCCCATGGGTCACTCCCGTTGACTCCCCCTGGCTCACTCTCGTTGGTGAAGTCCCACTCAGTTTATAGACATGAAGGTATCCTCATCATTTCTAAATGAATGCATCCTTTGTTGAATGAAGATCCTCTATTGAAGTCCAAATCTCACATTTAAACTGATCTCACTTTGCACCAAATGTATCGAGAAATATTCCAGAATCCAAGTAGCTCAAAGATGGACGACAAGCTTCAATAATACCTAGTGCGCAAGTCCATGCCCGAAGCGCAAGTTTCCGGAACATCGCACACGTTATAACTGGGGTGAGAGTCCACCTCCAACACTTGCGTGACTCAACATTCTTCAACTCCAAACATGCGCGACTCTGCACCTTTAACTCCCAATCCACCTTAGATGCACATCCAACAACCACTGCGCAGCCTCTACATGTGTGGCCCAACTACCACTTGCGAGACTGAACCAATTGAGTGAAGAGAGCTCGAAAAATCTCTATGCCTTGAACTCCTTTACAAATGAGAAGGGGTGGTCCTCTAGTTATAGGAAAACTGGACACCCTGCACGGTGGTTCCCAAGTGTCCTCACGGCACGCAAGTCCTGGCACACAGCTCCAACCGCCCTAGCCTTTGCCGCGCTACTCACTTGTGCAAACACACCAATACTTGTGTGAGCCTCTTTCCTTTTCCATAATTTGATGTTATGAGTTTGATAAACAACATGCGCACAAGTTTCTAATCCTCCAAGGCACTGGAAGAAATGTCCTTTCTAGGTGCGCAGGTCACTTGCGTGACCAATCCAAAACATATGCGGCCCTTATCCCTTTTCCATTTTTTTATGTTCTGATCTTGAAAAACAAATGGCGCACATGTTTCCTCTCCTTCTTGAAAACGGCGTGCATGTCCCCTTTCCAAAAACCATTTTTCTTCATTTTTCAATTTTTAGGCCCAAAAATTTGGCAAACACTAGAAAATGGTGCCACCTTCAATACTATTAACTGCTTGAACTATATGAGCAATTTGATTGCACATATTCTGAACTTCCTCTGAGGATTGACAACAAACACAAACCATACTCCAAATCATTCAGAGATGACCATGGTTCCAACAATATCCCCCTTTGGGTTTGTTAACAATCAGAAAAATAAATTCAAAAGATCCCCATTCATATGAAAACCAAAACGCAAGAATCAACTCAGCCAACACTCTATGTCTATGTGAGAAATCCTCGGTGTAGAAAACACGAGAGGAATCTTGAATTGGGTTCTTGTGTTTTGGAATTCTCAATGATGCCCAAGATTCATTACATGTCCAATGTATTCCTTCTCATCCTTCTCATCCTATAGCTGACACTGAATTCTCATCATGTCACACAAGCATTAAATGTCAAAACCGCCTGATCATGCATGAATTTATTCCTTTCTCCCTCATTGACAATAAACCCAAAGGCTGGTAATTTTTTCATTATTCAGCTCAAACCATACTCCCTTGGATATTATCTCCCCCCTAGACCTGCATCACATTCATAAACATATAAAAATAGTTACCATAATCGGGGAGAGGGGTATTACATATCCTCCTTATGCACCGGGAGGCAGCCGAACACTGAGGTTCAACCGATGCTTCATAGACATAGCTACTAACAGTGGCTTGGTCAGGATATCAACCACTTTCTCATCTGTTCCCACATGATCCATTTTAATCACGCCTTGCTCAACCTTATCTTTGATAAAGTGATACCTTATTTCAATATTTTTTGTAGGAGAATGATGAACATGATTCTCCGTAAGATCACTCGCACTCTTGTTATCACATTAAATCACCATTGGTTGTTTCACATCATCACCAATATTTGTTAATTGTTTCTTCATCTATAGCAGTTGAGTGCATTCCTTTTTAGTGGATATATACTCAGATTAAGTAGTACAAAGAGAAGTACATTCTTTTTTATTTGTCAACCATCCAACATATTTATTCCCAATGTTGAATGCTCCACCACTAGTGGACTTTCTGTCCACTACATCACCAGTACAGTTAGCATCAGCGAAAGATGATAATTCATTATCTCTTTCTATAGAAAAGTATATTTTGAAATTGTGAGTACCTTGAATATACATCATTATTATTTTTATAGCTGTCATATGTTCCTCTATTCGATTACTCTGAAAGAGGGCTGCTAGACAGTTTGCAAAGACAATATCTGGTCAAGTCGCTGTCCGGTACAGTAGGGTCCCAATTATCCTCCTGTTCATAGTGGGGTCTACAGATTTCCCATCCTCATGCTTTCCATGTTTGGTTGCAACTGAAATCGGAGTTGGTTGGTTTGGAGTCTTTCATATTTAACTTCTTTAGCAGTTCTCTTGGACACTTTTTTCTGAAATGACAATGTAATCCTGCCTTTGAATCACCGGAAACCCCAAGAAATATGTTACATCTCCAATCATAGACATCTCAAGTATAGATTTCATGTGATTGGAAAATTCATCCACTGACTTCTACTTGCTGCCACCAAATATAATGTCGTCAACGTAGACTAGAACCATGAACTGATCTTTTAGAGAATTCTTCACGTACAGATTTTGGTCTACTCCTCCTCTTTTTAATTCCACATTTTTGAGATACAAGTCCAGCCGAGAATACCATGCTCGTGGTGCCTGCTTCAAACCATATAAATCTTTCTTTAGTTTTTAGACCTTAGTTTCATCAGTACCAAGAAAAAAACCCACAGGTTGTTCAATGTAGACTTCCTCTATGAGAATTCCATTCAAGAATGTTGTCTTGACATCCTTTTGATATACATTATATCCTCTTTGGAGTTCCATGTCAAGGAAAAGTCTTATTGACTCTAGTCTAGCCACTAGAGCAATGGTTTCATCAACATCAACGCCTTCAATCTGTGAATATCCTTTAAATACCAGATGTGCCTTGTTTTGAAAAATACTTCCATTCTCATCAAACTTGTTCTTGAAGATCCATTTTGTACCAATCACATTGTGACCTTCGGGTCTCTTGAAAAGATCCCATGTCTGATTCTTGTCAATTTGATCTAACTCTTCTTTCATGGCTTTCATCCATGATTCATCTTTTGCAGCTTCTTCAAATGAGGATAGCTCCACAACTAATAGAAAAGAAGATTTCCTGTTATTCCTCATACTCGTTAATTGAGTGGATATGTTTCTGTCCCCAGTTCTGTTAGATGGAGAAATATCATCTCTTCAATTTGTCCTATGAGGTTCAGTTTCATTCTCTCCAGCCATAGTTTCTTCATTGGAATTTTCTTCTGAGTCAACATAATGATGTGACTGCCGAGTGTTTTTTTCAAATTCCTCTATTTTTGTATTTTTATATTCTCCATGTTCACTTTCTTTCTCACTCTCTATCACATCAGCATAATATGTCCTTGAAGCATTTGTGGTTTTCACTTCAATTATCTTAACATCACTAATTTCCACAATCCTTCCTAATCTCTTATTGAAGAACTTGTAGGATTTGTTATTCATTGCGTATCTATTGAAAATCTTCATTGTCACCATACATCCCTTGACTTCATTCCTTGTTTCTGAAGAATCATTTACATCTAACAAAACGATATTATTTCAAAGAGGGATTTCTTAAAGGCCAAAATTCATATGGTGTCTTCATCTCACCCATATAGAGTCATGTTTGATTTTTAATATATACTACAGCTTGAACAACCACTTTTTAGTACTATCGTGTAATACGACTTTCAATCACCATAGTTCGTGCCATGTTGTTCACCCGTCGATTCCTACTTTCAACGACTCCATTTTGTTGTGGAGTTCTCATAGAAGCTACCTCATGATGTATCCCATTCTTCTCTAGATAATTCATAAATTAAATGGATGTGTATTCCCCTATAGTTTCATATCGTAACCCTTTGACAGTTTGTCCGGTATCATTCTCAGTGACTCTCCAATATGTTTTCATGCAGTCAGGGACTTTTCATTTCCTGTGAATGACCATCACAAATTCCATTCTACTGTAATCATCTATGAAAAAGAAAAAGTACATCTCTCCATGTGTTCCATCAACATTTATTGGCCCACATACGTCTATGTGAATTAGATCAAGAAGATGAGATGCCCTTTTCTTCTTTGGACGATATGAACTGCATACCATCTTTCCATGAATACAAGAATTACAAGACTTTTCATGCTCATGCTTCAGGTTGGGAATGTCCATGAGAAACCTCAATTTTGATATTTTCTCCACATCTTGTTGATTGATGTGTCCCAGTCTTCGATTCTACAAATTGTTTTCTTCTTCAACAGTCATGTATCAATTATTTTCTTTATAATCAACCTGATACAAATTACCTTCTGTTCGACATCCCTTTATATGTAAATTTCGTGTCTTTCCCTTGATAGTGCAACCTTTCTGATTAAAAGTAACTATAAGTCTCGAGTCACATAGTTGACTTACACTGAGTACATTATGTCATAGGCCATCTATGTAGAGGACTTCAGTCTTCTTTAGCTCTCCGTTAGCTAATTCAGTACTTCCACAGCCTTTGATTTTCAGAGCTCCATCATTACAAAATCGTATTGTACCATCATCCTTCCTTTTGATATATTTTAATAGGAAAACATTACATGTCATGTAAGATGAAAAACCGATGTCTAGAATCCAGGAACTGTTGCTTTTTGTGGCTTTAAGGGCCACCTCTACAAGGTTCAATTTCTCAATTTTCTTTCTTTCCTTCCATGAAACATTGGATTGAGTATAGAGAATGGGTGTCCTTTCAATTATATCATCTGTGTACATTGTTTCTTCATAGTCGAAGACTTTTTCAAGAGGAGAAACCCTATTTGAAAGAGAAACACTGTCTTTTTGACGAGATTTGGCTTTTCATGAACTCCGGTATGAGGTGTCCATGTCCCTTATTTTCCTACAATAAACAGATTTATGATCGAAGTTAGAACAACAAAAACAATATACATAGAAATTGTTTCTTCTATAAGAATTATGATATGAATTTTTTCTCCTCTATTGAACTCATATATCTTATCCATTCAGACAGATTCACGCCTCTCCGCAATATGACATGGTATGTCCTAGATAGCCATAGAACTGACACTTCATGAGAGGAAATGTCTTCTCACTTGAATTTATCCTCATACCTTCTTACTTGGGAGAATAGTTGGATTGCCTGTCATTTATGAATGTTTGAGGATAATTTTCATTTTTTCGTTTAGTTCGAACTGAGGATTTATTTTTCATCACTTCAGGAAAATTTTCAACATGTACAACTTTAATCTTGTCTTTAATTTGGCTCTCTTTACTTCCAGCAGTTGATGTATTAGCATCATCCCCAATTCCACTCATTCCCATGTAATCGGGTCTCTAATCACTCATGATTTGTCCAACCCCATCTGAACCACACTTGGATCTTTCCAGTAATTCTACATCTGAGAATATTCCACACTATATTTTCTTCCATGATTATTTTGTAATTGATTTAGTCTCATGTTTAATCCTAAGAGTAAAAACATCCTCCTCAAGACCCTCACCAGCCTTGTTCTTTTCTTCCAGTCTGGATGTGAGGTCATTGAAGACCTTTCCCTTCTCTTCTATTATCATCATCAGATCCACGACATCATCATTGCTTTCAAAGAATTTTATACTCTACTTTCACAAATTCTTCCATTCGTTAAATTTCAGCTTCAAGATGATCAACATATGTAGTAGATTCAAATATTATTTATTTCCACTTATTGCAACTATTTCATTTCATCTTACGGTTGCTAACAGCATCCTTAGGTTGCATCTCGGGATTGCCACTAGTTTTTAACTGATTGTTCCCACCATTATCTTCTAATTTTTCAAAAGTGTCCATTATGGGAGCATGGTTTACACTTTTAAACTTGGGTTCTTCTTCTTCACTGAATTCATTATCACCATCTTCTTCTTCATAGAAAAAACTCTTCTTCTGAACTTTCTTTCTACATTTGAAGTATCCTTTCTTGAAAAACCTTTTCTGAGGATTATCGATGTTTCCAGTATCGCTATCATCAACATCAATATTTCATAGGAACTGAGAAGAAATGTTCCCGACTTTACCACAGTGAAAGAAAGAAAGAGGTAACTTCCCTTTGAATTTACAATTTCTCTTTTGAAACTTCCTTTCAACAAGGGAAAGAATTTATTTTTCTTAGTCATCTTCATAACTACTATATTTTTAAATTTTTAGTTTATCCATGGCCTTGAATGCCATTTCCTTGCTCACATGAGTCATAACATCTTATGGTTTGACTCTCATTTCATATACTACCAAGATGCTCAGAAGATCATCCAGAGAATGTTTTGAAAGATTTCTTTCCTCAAGGGAAGACACCTTTGCATTGTACAGGGGTGTAAGTCTACATAGTATTTTCATGACAATTTCAATAGCTTTGATTTCTTCTCCAAGGCCCCGAATTACTCAAACCACTTTAGTAATTTGATTGAATAAGGAGTCTTCATTCTCATGATGATGCATCTTTAAATCATCAAACCTATTGTGCATTACATGTAGTTTTTCCACCTTCACTTTGAAATCTTCTTAATAAATATTTTTGAGTTTATCCCACATGGATTTTGTTGAGGTGCAATTCATCACCTTTAGATAGATCTGATCAGAATGGGATGCAGTGAGTGAATTTTGCGCTTTAGCATCTGCATCAATAATTTTTATGTCTGTGTCAGTCATAGCCAGGCATGTTGGATCAGTGACTTATATTCCTTGCATAGTAGGAAACAAAACATCCTTTCCAAGAGATATTATATGAGATTTCATTCTATTCTTCTAGATCTGGAAATTACTTCCGTCAAAGAGAGGTACTCTTCTGACATTGGTAGTATGGTCTATAACGGTATGTGATGGACCAAACACCAGTGAACCTCCCTCTAATAGAAATTGTAGGACCTCAGGGAACCCTGAGAGGGGGGGGGTGAATTAGGGTGAAAATATATTCTTTCAAAACCAAGGATCTTGTTCCCACGTTGGTAGGAACTAATTAAACCTGACTGATGGATACGATCTGGAATGAGACATTCACATTCAAAGAGATGACACATCAAATTTTACTGGGTTCACAGCTAAGGGATATTTCTAAGGAGCCTACGTTGAAAATTTTTCATTCGTACCAAATTACACTAATAATTACCAGTTGTGGATTAAAAAGGTTCGAAAATAGTCACTTTGTCCCAGGATTACTTCCTCTACAAAGGTTAAGGGATATCTCACTACGTCCCTCGAGTCACTTTAGTTGACTCCCCCTGGCTCACTCTCGTTGGTGATGTCCCACTATGTTTATAGACATGAAGGTCTCCTCATCATTTCTTAACGAATGCATCCTTTGTTGAATATAGATGCTCTGTTGAAGTCCAACTCTCACCTGTAAACTGATCTCACTTCGCACCGAAGGTATAGGGAAATATTCCAACATCTGTGTAGGTCCAAGATGAACGACAAGATTCAATAATACCTGGCGTGAAAGTCCATGCCAGGCGCGCATGTTTCAGGAATGGTGAAAAATTTATAACTGGCATGCAAGTCCACATCCAACACTTGTGTGACTCATCCTTCTTCAACTCCAAACCCGCGCGACTCTGCACCTTTAACGTCCAATCCACCTTGGACGCGTAGCCAACAACCAGTACGCATCCTCTACTTGTGTGACCCAACTACCACTTGCATAACTCAACCAATTATGCGACGAGAGCTCAAAAAATCTCTATGTATTGAACTCCATTACAAATGTGGAGGGTTGGTCCACTATTTATAGGAAAACTTGACCCCCAGCGCGGCGGCGCGCAAGTGTCCTCACAGCGCACAAGTCCCGGTGTGCAACTCCAACCGCCCAAGCCTTTGTCGCACTACTCAATTGTGCAAACACACCAATACTTGTGCAAGTATATTTCCTATTCAAAATTTTGATGTTATGAGTTTGAAAAACAATAGGCGCACAAGTTTCCAATCCTCCAAGGCACTAGCGCACAAGTCCTTTCTCAGCTCATAGGTCACTTGCATGACCAATCCAAAACTTGCACCACCCTTATCCCTTTTACATTTTTTCATGTTCGGATCTTGAAAAACATATGGTTTGCATGTTTTCTATCCTTCTAGAAGACGGTGTGCAATCCCTTTTCCAAAAATCATTTTTCTTCATTTGTCAATTTTTAGGCACAAAATATTCGCAAGCACTGGAAAACGGTGCCGCCTTCAATACTGTTAACTGGTTGACCTGTATGACACTTTGCTAGCAGATATTATGAACTTCCTCTGAGGATTGACAACAAAAACAAACCATACTTCAAATCATTAAGTGATGATCATGGTTCCAACAATACTTACATGTTTTTTTCTTCAAAATAACTATGTTAAGGGAAATACAGATCCAACCATTTTTAAAAATAAAGAAAAGAAAAATGTTTTGATTGTCCAAATTTATGTTGATGATATTATATTTGGTTCAACTCAGCAATCTTTAATTGATTACATTGTGTTTCTACGGAAATCTTAATTTGAAATGACTATGATGGATGAGTTAACATTTTTTCCTTGGTTGTCAAAATTCTCAAAAACCAGAAGGAATCTTTATATCCCAACATAATTTTATTAATGATATTATTAAATAATATTGATATGACAAAAATAAGAGTATAATTACTCCCATTGGAACCTCATATACACTTCATCTTGATTATGCTGGAAAACCAGTTGATCAAACCCATTTTAGAGGTATGATAGGATGTTTACTTTACATGACAGCTTGTCATCCAGACATAATTTATTTTAGTATGTTTTTGTAAAAGATATCAATCCAATACCAAGGAATCTCATTTAAAGGTAGTGAAATGAATTTTTTGCTACTTAATGGGAACCGTGGATTTAGTATTCTTTTATACTTATGGAAATGATTTTGTTTTAAAAGGTTTTTCAGATGCTGACTTTGGTGGTTGTAGAATGGATAGAAAGAGTACATCCAGAACATGTCATTTATTAGGAGATTAATTAGTTTCTTGGTCATTAAATAAGAAACACTGAGTAGCACTTTCCACTACTAAAGCTGAATATGTAGTAGCTGGAAGTTGTTGTGCTCAAGTGTTGTGGATGCAACACACACTCACAGAATACGATATGAGTTTTACCAAAACACAAATTCCGTGTGATAATACAACTGCAATTCCCTTAATAAAAACCCTACACATCTCTCTAGTTCCATGTACATAGATATTAGGCATCAATTTATTAGGAATCACACACAAAAAGGAGATATCATTCTTCAATTCATTGGAACACAAGACCAACTTGCTAATATTGTCACAAAATCTTTACCCTCCGATAGATTTGAATACATTAAAAATATGTTAGGAATGATAACCATAAAGTAGTCCCCCTTATTATATTTTTGTTGAAATCAATATCCTTACAGTAACAAACTCCTTATCATAGGGGGGGGGGGGGTACATTTTCTTTTGATGTTTTTTCATATTTTTCATAATGATGTTTTTTCATATTTTTCATGATAATGTTTTTCCATATTTTTCGTAATGAAATTTTTTCATATATTCTGTAATGATGTTTTTTCATATTTTTCCTAATGAGGTTTTTTCATATCTTTCATAATGAAGTTTTTTCATATTTTTCGTAATGAGGTATTTTTCATATTTTTAATAATGATTCTTTTTCATATTTTTCGTAATGATGTTTTTTTCAGATTTTTCGTAATGAAGTTTTTCATATTTTTCAAAAAGAAGGTTTCTCATATTTTTCGCATTGTATATTTTTCATATTTTTCATATTAATGATTTTTTATATTTTTCTCAAGGATGTTTTTTTCATATTTTTCATAATTATGTATTTTCATAATTTTTGTAATTAATATTTTTCATATTTTTAATAATTAGGTTTATTTTAATATTTTTCCTAATGAAATTTTTTTTCATATTTTTCTTAATGATGTTTTTTTCATATTTTTCGTAATGATTATTTTTTTCAAATTTCTCGTAATGAAGTTTTTCATATTTATCGTAGTAATGTTTTTCATGTTTTTCATATGTGAAATCTTCATAATGAAAATTTTCGTACTGGAAATTTTCCTAATGAAAATTTTCATATTTGAGATATTTGAAATAAAGATCTACGTTTCTTTTTCATACTCAAGTTATTTCCTAGAATTTAAGTCATTCAAGAAGAATTTTCCTCAATACGAATAATTCCACTGACAATCTGAAAGGTATGATTCTTCCATGATTTTTCGTAATCACCTTTTAATTGCTGATACTTTCTTTTAAAATTTCTTGGATTCAAGTTTACTTAAATCTGAATGTTTTCCTTTAAAAACCTCAAATGGTCAGATATAACCAAATTTTTCTTTGTGGCTATCATTTCAACCATCTGATCGTTTTAGAAGATTTCTCAGCCATTGGATTCATATGGGAAGATGAATTATTACTTCAACCTCTATATAAAGGGGACCCCTTATGGTTGTCCCACATCCCTTCTCAAGCTATTGAGTGTAAAAGCTCTACCTCACAACAAAAGACCATTCCAGATTTTTAAAAGTACTCAATTCTGAATGTCTAGTGAAATTACCTTCCAAGAGATGTTTACTGTCAAGTCGATTGCAGAGTTTCAAATATATATGGAGAGGTTGGTAACTCTGATCTTCTTTAACAAATATGACTCTATTATCTCAAAGAATATCAATCTTAATGAATTGAGAGTGTATCCATTTCAATTCTAGGAGCTTAGAATGTAGTGTATATGGATTTGCTGATAGAATATTATAAATCAGTTTTTTTCTTTAAGGAGGAAGGTAGTGAAAAATTTCCCTTCAAGGGTTATGAAAAAATATATAAAATTTTACACCCAAAGGCTTCCATCTTGGTAGGTTTTACTATGAAAGAAAAGCATAATTTTGTTCTCACAAGTTACCATATGTACAAGGATGTTTTATCAAGGTGAAGGCTTTGGAGTGTCTTAGACTTACAGATGACAAGACCTCAAAAATTTATCACTTGTCTACTAACAATCAGATCCTACAGTTATGGGTTCAGGGTCATATTGTACCATGAAAGGGTGACAAGGACACTCTTATGAAATGTGATTTGTATTTCATAGAATTTTTGGTAAATCTAAGGATGACCAATCTGATGAGGCATATTTTAATTATGATATAGAGTATCAAGAATGGGAATTTGAGAGCACAGATAATCATGTATCCTACCCTACGTTCCAAGATGAATGTTCGGTGTCTTGAATCTTTTAAGATCCCTTGTAGATCCAAGCCGACGAATTGAAAGGTAATACTAATCAGTGATGATACCCTCATGAGGATGAAAGTTTGTTTCTCTAAGGAGTTAGGTGAATTTTATGATCTACTAGAGGTTTGAAGCAGATGTCATTCTGAAAAATGCAGAAGAGGTTGAACCATCAAATAAATAAGGAAAGAAGAGGAAACTAAAGGAAGTGGAAGAAGCATAGAAAACCACTATGGAAAAATAAAACGAATCTACACCTCAAAAGGCCATGAAAAATGAAAGTGTATCTAGATGAAATAGTAGCCAAATGGAGGGAGGATAAAAAGAATCAGAAGGAAGGGGAGCCACAGTTGGGCCTAGACCCCATTGAGGCCAATGCATTGAAATAGAAAGCAACTAATGATCATGAGCAGCAAGACAAGGAAACGAAGCTTAAGAAGAAGATGTCTATGGAAGAGATTGTCTAATCTCTTTTGAAGGATAATAAAGTTTTATCCAGATATATTCCCATAATGAAAATATTCATTGTAGAACAATTTCCCGAGACTCCGGGAAAGAAGTTCATGACTCCAGAAAATTTTCAAGAGAAGGCTGTGGAATAGATAGAAGTTTCGAACAAGTGCATGAAAAGGAGGAATGTAGTAGTCACACTAATGATCTGAATAATCATGTTGAAGTTTATCAAGAGAAGGAAAGTGATTCCAAAAAATTGTCAATCTAGACTTCTCAAGCCGGATCATTGAAACATTCTACCTCTGGAGCTGATGAGAAGGCTGAAGAGGAAGTGAATAAATTATCTAAGGAAGAGATTTATAATCATAACTTCAATAATCATGAGGATATTGAAGTAGGATCTGATAGAGAAAAAATTGATGATGATAGGATTTTTCAGTTGTTTGAGAGTGAGTATGAGTCTCTAGATGAAGAAGATATTCTGAAAATCCATAATGGCAAACAAGTGGTTGGTGAAACAGCAACCAAAATCTATTTAAGTAGGAAAAAAGATGGAGTATCTTCTAAGAGGAAGTTGTTAGAGATAGTGGAAGAACCATCACCAAAAAAAGTGTCAGATTCAGAATCATCAGCTCTAGGGCATGATTTTGTCATTTAGTCAATGAAGAAGCTTGTGTACACCATTCCGATCATTCCAACAATTGACTGGAGATGCCAGATGCTCCAGCATAGAATGAATCAAAAATTGGATTCTATATCCATGGTGATGGATAAGTGTATAAAGGTTGAGGCTGATTACAAGAATTTCATTATCATCTATGAAGCCCACAAAAAATATTGCAAGAAAATGGTGAGTTGTTTAATGAATATAGGCGAAGATCCGAGAGAGATTGATGAATTTCAAAATGATATTAAGGATTCCTTTGACACTCAAGATATCAAAATCAAGGATCTCACAAATAGATTTTAGGAAAAGCTAAATCTCAAATAGAATACTCGGATTCAGGATGTCAAAGATCTGAATGGGATGTTGAGTTATATTATCCAAAGTTGGAAAACAGAATGGGATCTCCAGATCGATATTGAATAAATGTTAGTAAATCAGGATATCTTGCTGAAGGCCCAGGAAGATTCTATGAAGGATCAAGATGATATGATCAAAGCCTTAGAGAAGCAAGTAGAGAATGATCACAAAGAGATAAAGAAGTTAAAAACCATCGTGAAGAAGCTGATGCCCAAGGAAAAGGAAGAAAAATAGGTCAAAATCCAATATTTTGTTTTATCAGTTTTTCCTTGTACAAATTCATCCAATCTTAAGGTAATTGTGGTTGCTTGTTTTTTTGGATTCTTGTACTAATATTTTTAGGTACCCTATTTTTTCGATTCCCTCAAACTCTTTTTGAAAATCACAAACGGGGAGAAGGAAAAATAATTCTATGTAAAGAAGTAGTATCCCTATGTAAGGGGGGGTTTATCTATGGGGGAGTTTTCCATTATGTATATTTCCATACTCATGATAATGAAAATTTTCATTCTGTAAATCTAGAATATAATCATTGGTGTTCCAAAGCCTAAGGGGGAGTTAGTCGTATTCATCTTTTCCATGATTAAAGGGAGATAAGTTTTATTTCAAAGTCTAAAAAAATATTTTCTTAGTCCTTTTAATTATTTTTCATAAGGATATTTGTTCTTTCCAAAAAGGGGGAGATTGTTGAGTCAATAAGGTTTTCCTTATGAATTTTCCATTCCTTCATACCTAGGGATATTGTTGAGTCATTAAGGTTTCTTTATTAATTTACCATTCCTCTTGTTTTGAATATAACAAACACCTTATATCAAAGAAAATATATTTTTACCCTGTGTTTAACTTATATAAGGAAGAATTTCCATTCCCAAGGAATTTTATCCATACCATGTTTCATTGTCCACATCAGATTTTTATAAGTGTAAAATTCTGTTCGAAAAAAAACCCTTAGATTTATATAAAAACCTATATATGAAGCATTCCGTTTTAGGATCCGAATTATGATTATTAATTCTGGATACGAACTCTTCTGAGTTCTGACTCCGAATTCTAATTATGAAATATGGTTACAAACATTCTGAGTTCTGACACAAAAATCTGATTGTGAATTATGGATACGAACATCCTGAGTTCTGACATCGAATTATGATTACGAATTCCCGATACAAACTTTCTAAGTTATGAGTTTGAATTCTGAATACGAATTCTGCTTATGAACTTTCTGAGTTCTAACTCTGAATTCCGAATACGAATTCCAGTTACGAATTTTCTATATTCTGAATCTGAGTACACTGAATTCTGAATTTGAACTCTTATGAGTTCTGAATCCAAATTCTCATGAACTCTAACTCCAAACATTGTAATTCCTGGTTCCGAATTCTTGTGAATCCAGAATCTAGAATACCTTTAAATTCAGATTTTGGAATTCTATAAAATTCAGGTTCTGAATTCCTAGAAAACAGAATCCAAATATCTATGTATTATAGACAATGAATTCATTTTTTTGTTATACTCCGAACATTTAAATTTCCTTACATTCTAAATACTGGATTCTAGTTTTGTATCCATATTTTTCTTACACTTGTTTTGTTATAAAATGATGTCGTGCATTTAGTTAATAAATAACCATTGTTTGAGTGACACGTGTATAGGTCCCTCTGAAATTCAAGGAAAAATATGACCATTGGAGGAGGGAGCCGACCGTTGAAACCGTGCCTATAAATAGGAGATCATTTGAAATATCCAACAATAAGTTGATCAATCTAGAGAATACATGTTGCTAAAGTGATTTCTAGAGAGAGAGACATTAATGCATTTTGGGTACTAAACTTCTTGTTCATATTTTCTTTGTGTGACTCTGATTGAAGCTGAGTACAATCGAGGCCTTCTGGGGATATGAAGATAGAGGTGCCAACTACCTTGAAGTTGAGGGCTTCCTTGCTGAGGAAGACAGAGGTGCCGAAAAACTTAATGTTAAGGGCTTGCGGGGATAGAAAGACATACTCCAATCATCGTATCAAGGGATTATCCTGCTATAGGTAAAAAAAATTCATGAAAGTATAAATAAAGAGAACATATCCAAGGTTTTTGGATACCCTTATCATTGGGTTAAAAGATTTACTACTGTAACTTGTTTTGGTACATGTTCTTCCACAATATTTTTAATGATGTAGAAGTATAAATATATTATAATTTCTTATAGTTATACTCTGTTTTAGTTATATTATATATGATATAAGGTATAATCTTTATATTTGAAAAATTTAATTATGTTTCACTTTCCAGAACCATATTTCGGGATTCACTTTTTCAGAATCATATTTCATGATTCAAGAAAGTGTGTAGAACTAAAGGTTTTTTGAATTACCTTGTTTAACCTTGTTCAACATAACCATCATTAAAAGTTCCAAAGGAATTTTTAAAAGTATACAATTCACCACCTTATTGTATTTTGAGAATGATTAGATACTCCATACAATATATCTATTATTTCGACCCTACATTTGGTATTATAGAGTATATCATACTCACATACCATCTCACCAAAAACTACAATTTAAAACATTAGAGTATTTTGTGATTAAAACATCATTCATTATCATTTTAAGCAACAAAAACTCATAGGATAAATGTAGAAAGAGTTAATAAACATGTATAATAATGTTATTTTTTGTTATATTCCTTCAAACCAATATAATATCTAGTCATTAAATACCAATTAAAATAAGAAAAATATTATGTTATTTTTTGGTATATCTCAATGTCATGTGCAACGTAAGATTTAAACGAAACCATTTGTTACATGTTAAGTATGATATTATACATAATTCCCCTTATAAAATGAAAATAATATTAAATTTAAAAATATTAACAGAATTGAATATGTGTTATTTTATAAATTACTGGTATGTTACATAATTCTCCCCTTTTGGAAATTGCATTATCACAATTTTAAAATTGGGGTTGAAAAAATCACTTAAAATCCCACATTGGAAAAATAGCCAATAAAACTATCAGTTTAAAAGAAAAAATAGATGTAAAAAAGGTAACCTACTATAAAAAAAACTATAATTCCATTTCACAAATCATGGATATGAATGAAAAAACTAACTAGTTTTTTCTTAATGGAGAGTGATAGAAAAACTGATTAAGGGAATTCTAACTACCAGAAATCCATAAATATTTATTGGGATAAATGGTCTTTGATCTCCTAGTAGAAAAAGTTAACAATTAACATTTTTTATGGTCTTATTCATAATGTATAAGAATTTATTTACGAGCCTGACTAAGAACATAAGGAAACATACTTACTTGTTATGTGGATATTAATCCTTTAATAAATACATACGACAAACTAAAAATTTTCTCCAAAAGATAACTATTCTGGATGAATTGGTCACACATGAAGTGCTAGAATAAACTTTTAGAGAATCAAATAATCCACAAATGATGAAAAATTTATTTTTCCTATCATTATACATTAACCAAAACCGAAATGGATAGTATTATATCAGATAATCCCCAAATAGAATAATCCTTTATAAAAAAATACTACACTTATTCTCTAAAATTTAACAAAAAATACCCACAGTTAAACAAATACCATTCAATAAGAATTTTTCATAAAATTCATCAGAATAACCCAAAATAATATTGAAACACAAAATTAGCAAGGATTTGACCATAATTTCTTCCATGATAAATCATAACATTTACCTCCAAATAACATCAAATGATCTTAAATTCTCATACTTAAAAAAATTTACAAAATCAGATGTTCTGCATGATATGTTAATCATTTCCATAAACAACCCAAATCTTTAAATATCCACCATAAAAATATAGATTTTAAAAAAAATCAACCATTACTCTTCAAATAAAGTCCCATAGTATTATTTTATCCACAAGAATATATTTTTCACAAAAATATCAAACGTCTTCCAAAATATCATTTATCACTAAATCACTAAATAAATTTCCTATTCTATGAATATCCATTAGGAAAAAAAAAAAATCCAAAAATCAACTAATTCTTGATCCATAAAATCATTTGACTAAAAATAATAAGGTATACTAACCATGGACATTATGTAGGATAGGGGTAGGGGATAAGGACTTCTTGCACTTCTATTGTGGGTGTGATTACCACGACCATGTCCGACATGATGGGTTTCCACCCTTCCTATGGGTTTTCTTTTTTATAATACTATATAATTCATAAAACAATCCCGAATTTAAAAAAAAATTAAAAAATTACAATTACAGAAATTAACTTCATTGTTATCTAATGACTTTTCTTTTGCATATAAAAATGTAATTAACCATAATTTCCTCATAATCAAGGATTATATAAACCAGAATGAATCTCTATAATTATATCCACAACATAAAGGTAATAATTCTTCAAATAGAATTTTTAGAGAAAAAACATTAGGGTTACACACAAAATGGAAAAGGCTCCCAATGCAATCCCATCAAACAATAGCATTAATACATTGAACAATGTCATAACCCATAGATCATACATGACACACTAATTTTTAAAATATTGACATATTAATCATCCAGCATTCTTCAAGATCCCTTAGCCTTATTTATACAACTTATTATGTAATAAATCTTTCCTACAAACAATATAATTAATTGTGTCTAGTGATTCAATAATTTTAAATCACGAGACAAGAAATAAAAAAGAACATTAAAATGTCATTTTCTGTTTCCTCATATTCAATTTTGAATAGCATTAGATAGTTCTAAACATATATTTTTAGGGTTATAGTTATCATATTCTAAAACCATCATTGTTGGACAAATATTTTCATAATGACCTTACTACCCATATTTAAAACATTCAATTGATAACTCGGAAAGAACTTATTTCACTTATCTGAAGTCATCTGAACTCTTCCTTTTTACATTGAAGGTTATTTATTTATGAACATCATTACCACATCAATAAACTCTTCTCATCCCATTGAAACATTTTCGATGGTGTTTCTTTCCACATCCATGACCCATAGATTGTTGAGTATACATAACATTATGATTATTACCTTAACTTCCATAGGGATTAATTTCATACATATATGATGCCTTAGAAAAATCCCCAAGGTTCAAGCGGTCAATAATGACTCAAGATAGTTGGTTAAGAATTACAATATGATATTTCATTGTAGCTCCCGTCTCATTCGGTTTCTAATTCATAATACCAGTAGAGTTTTCTTCACATCTATTGTTATTTTGGGGACAACTAGACACTACCATTTACTATATCTAAATAGGTTAGTGTGATTATATCCCTATTATCATCATATAATATCTTATGAAGAGGATAAACACTAAGATATACTTCCTTATGTTATTTTATATTCATTAAATTAATCTAAAAAAACTACGACTCATTCTAATATTATAACAAATTTGGTTATATAAAACAAGTCACTTTTTCTTAAATAACACCCTAACCTCTAGAGTTTTTTAAACTAACCACTGATACAAATTTTAATGCCCCAACATTTTACATTACATATTCCACATTTTTTATATAGAATTTACATTCTTTCTCTTTTTGGATCTTTTCATGTTTAGTGTTTCAGATAATTAGTCCATAACTATTACATTACATCTAAAATATTATTGATTAGACACATCCACACTATCCAATTTTTTTTGTAAACAATAAAACTGTTTAAATAAAATAAGAGTTATTTACCTGATAAAAATATTCTTGAATTATTCCGTTCTCTTACCCTTCCTTATACCCAATGAATAAAATTCAAAGAACATCAGATGAGACAAAAAAATCTCAGAAAGGAATATAAAATAATGAAAATAAACATTTGTCCATGAATACTTACAAATCAATGAAATTATAGTTTTCCCTCATAAAACATATGATCCATAAGGTACCATATAAAATCCTAAGATTTATGAATGAATAATTGAAGTCCTAAATCATATAGGTAAAATGTGGAATCCATAACATACTTACACTGTAGATTTTATATCCACAGAGGTAGAATCTTTCACATTTACGTTTGGAATACCCATCAGAGTATTTTCCCGAAATCTCATAGGATAAAACATTAATGTTTACCAAAGTTATGTAACACAATGCATTAGAGAGCTATCTCAGGATAACACTCTCACAATTTATCACAGAACCACTTGTATACATAAATAATTCCCATGAACTATAAACATAATATAAAAATTACATTTCCACATTACAATCATAAGACATCATTTTATGGTATTTATATAATCAATCAATTCTCAAAACAATTTTCACTACCAAAATACCTAAAAAATTAATATTTTATTTTATTTTCTTTTTAAAAACAATACATCTTGTAGAGGATAGTAGATATAAAATAATTCTTGTGGTGGTGGAATTGTCATTGTTTTCGTGTAAGTTAAAATGAAGCAATCCTTTTGCAATTTAGTAAAAAACCTCATAGAAAAACATTAAATTTGAAAAAAAAATTAATGAAATTAAATTTCAGAGGGGTAATATTACATAAATTATAGAAATACTCATTTTATAAATCAAAATATGCATCAATTATAGGAGACTGAGATGAAGTCCCTTAATTTGAGTCCAAATGATCACATATGTCCCTTGTTCTTCCTAAATAATAAACATAAGTTAATTTATACATGATTCAGAACCTTTTTCATTTTCATTATTCCTTTTATATTACTTATTACTTTGTTATAAATATCACACAATTATCCAAGTTCATATCAGTCACTTTGTTCATATTTAGTCTCATATTCAAATATGAACATTATATGATTTAAATTCTCCAAGTAGTAAAGATTAAATCATCTAAAATATTATATTAATATTTTAAATATCATATATATCTTGAATATATGTGTTTATAATAGTATGTTACATTTATAGATAAGAAATTAAATCCACGGTTAATGAAGACAGTAGGTCGAATGTATGCAGAAACACTACATTCATTTCATTGACATATTAAATGAAAGAAAACGAAATGATAAATAGGTAAGTTATAATAATATTATAATATATATTTTATACATGTTTCATAATTTCATTAATTCTATCTTTTATATGTTCCATGTATGGATTGAATGACTCTTATCACTTTGATGGGCGGTTTTCTACACTTCCTCAAATGAGATTTTCGTATTTACACATTATGGAAATCATAAAGTTATATTGTAAATAAAAAATTACATAATAATAGATATAATATAATATATAATATATATCATATATAAAGATAGTTCCTCTTAATGTACTCCATGAGTGGTGGTAGGGGAAAATTGAAAATCATCGTTTGGTAAGGTGGTAGTTCACCGTACAGAGAAATATTATTTTCATAACGATTAGATGAAGGTGTGTGTATGTGTAATTAGAATATTTATCATAATAAAATCCTTGTATATTGAGAATATTTTTATATTATTGTAATTATATAATTATAAGATAATAGGGAGTGATGAAGGAAAACAATTTAAAGGAACTCGAGAGAAGACATCACCTCTAAAACATGTAACTTCTTTTGATTTGATCCAAAAGTATTTCATGAATTTTATTAAACCACAATTATGTATTCTTGGATGAAGGGAGGGATTTTGGGAGCATATATGAGAGATTTCTGATGATATAAAGGACTTTAATGGGGTGTGTAATTTGGTAGAGGTGTTGGCCATTTATAAGATAGAGGAGGGTCACATTAGGAATGTCTTGAAATTGTAGTTTATTATAATTGTATTTATAAATTATAATAGTTCCTAAGAGATATTTTCAAGGATAATGTTAAAATGGTTCATCATCCTCTAATCCAATAGGTTGTAGAAAAGTTATTTCACCATAGTTTATTTATCTTTTATCTTTAAACCTTAGTTTAAAACATTAACTCTTAACATGTCTTCTTGTATTTTCATAATATTTGGTCACTATAGTTACAATAAAATTTCAAGTGAACCATGTGAGGATAAATATTGACATATTTTACATTATATAAGTCATTTTTATGAATCGTATATTTTTTGGACTATTATATCATTTATTAAAGTAGTATTTATTTTTAAAACTCATTTATGTCAATTTTGACTCTATTTAGAAATTTTTTTTTAAAGTCATTATAACTTTATTACATAGAATAAAATGAATTAACTAAAATATAATATGTAATAGGCATCCATAAAATTAATTAATTGAATCAAAATGTTCAAATTAAATTTATTTTAAATTTTATAATATCTTTTATTTGACGCTTTAATTAATAATGTAATCATTGCATCATCATTGTGTCATAATGAAATATAATTGTTTAATGTTTAAAAAAACAAGTTAAATAACATGATGTAGGATACATTTTAATATTTATAATTATTATATATAGATATAGATATAAATTATATAATCCTATACTAATTGTTTTAGTAAAAGATATATGTTTATGTTATATTTCTCTTAAATTTAAATTAATTCTTATAAAGTTTCATTGTAAAACCCATGTGGCTCTATGGGGTAGTACAATTGATCAAACGATGACCATGGTCAGAAATATGTCATAAATTAACATTATTAAATGTTGTGGCATATTTTTATAGTATTATAATATTCTTTGTTACACTTATTTACCAGATTTACCCTTTAACCATAGTAAATGAAAATTATTACTGATGTTACAATTCAGAATTAAAAAAAAGGAAAACATTTAAAATATTTGGAACTTATTATGAACCATATCTAATCCATTTATCATAATTAAAAACATATAATATTTTGTTATTAATTTAAAAATAATTCTTTTTGTGAAAACACAAAAGTGGATTTTTAAGAAGTAAAAAATATCAAAAGATTGACATCTATTTATGTCCAATTGAAAAATGAAATTGCATCTAATGAATAAAATTTCATTAAATGATAAAAATGGAATCTAAACGAACTTTAAAATCAGTTAAAATAAAAATCTAAATAGATAAATAAATTAGATAGAAAGGCAATTTTGAATTAAAATGTAGTATTTTTCACTATTCACTAAATATTGAAATTTATCATAAAATAACCAAAAATTTAACCAAATTAAAAATATAATGACCCAATTCTATAAAATAAGTTTATTTAGTCACATAAAACATATAAAAGTGAAAACAACTAGATTTAAAAAGGGTTCACCTTCGAGATCCAGAAACACTACGTTTAAAAAATATTAGAGTAATTTAGTATTAAAATTGGATTCATTATCATTTGTAGCCTCTAATATTTAATGGATAAATTTAAAAATATTTTAAAAACATGTATAATCATATAATAGTTATTTATATTCATTTTTTCAAATATAATGGCTAGTTGTTAACTACAATTTCAAATAATAATAATAATATATTATTTTTTTGTAAAACTCAATGTAGTGTGAAACATAAGAGTCATGGGAACCCATTATTTTGTGCTAGGTACACTATCACACATAGTGTCACGTTTAATCAAAAAATATTTTTAAATTCAAACATATTAATTGATATAAAAATTTATTATTATATAAATACTTGTGATGTTACAAGAATAGAAATCCAATTTAATAAATAACATAAATATCATGAATAAATAATGTTTAATCAATCTATTAATGTAAATAACTTAAAAAACCTCCCATTTAATTAATAAACATATAGTGAAATGAATATAGAGATACTATAATTTTAAAATTCTCATAGATAATAATTACTCAATTATTTATGAATGATGTGATTAATTATTCGATTATGTGATCATAGGTATCCTGATACATCTACTATCATGTCCTCCTACAATATAATTTAAAACAAATGGGTATGATCCCACAAAAAACCCATTTACAAAGGCTATCTGACTGGTTGCTATCATAAGAATACTGATGCATCAATGAAATTTTTATAACTAGTCCTAACCCATATCTCAATGTCTAAGACAATCCAAATATGTCTCATGGTAGATTTAATATAAGGAAAACATTCCATTTAAAAAACCTATATTATGTCAAGAATACATATTAAGAATATATTGTTCAGTCAATAATATAACATTAATAGAAGAGAAATATTTCTCGAAATGATATTCTGTTTAAGGTATTACAAAATCCATCATAAATAATATGAATATTTAATGAAAATTTTATGTCCAATAATAAAAATAAAGTGAATATATCAAATAGATGTTAATGGTTATAATAATTAATCTCAAATGATAATGTCAATACTTTACCTTATAAAAAGATCATAAAAAATCCAGAAATATAATAAAGAACTTATCAATTAAACATATCCCAATTGTATGATAAGTATGAATAATGATCAATGTTATTGTTGAATATAAATACTATTAAAATATCCTTTAAATAATTATGTAGGAAAATTATATTTAGGCATTGAAAAACACATTTAAAAAATAAAATATCCAATGAAATTTTGAAAATAATTTTAATTGAAATATAAAATTATTAAAGATAAATTATTATTTAAAAAAAGTGTGGTAATGATAGAGGAAATTTTTTTCATGCTGTAAATGTTTAAAAATATATTCTTTTCACATTTTCGGAAAAATAAAAACAGACCTTACATTGAAAATGATTTTAATATTCCTTTGAATTTTTAAAAAAAAAATTTAAAATGGTAAATATATATTTATTAAATTATATGTAAAAAGTAAATGTAATTTTATAAACTAGAATTAGAAAAAAAAAATTGATTATGTTGAAATAAAATTTTTTAATGAAGAGAGAAATAATGTCAAATTTTATTTAGAAAATTATCATTTATTATATGTATAAAATAGAAGAATATTTTAATATTACTAGGAAAAATAATGAAAAAATATATATTATAATAAATGTGGTTTATTATAAATTTATCAAATAATTTCAATCAATGTGAATTCTAGTATAAATAATCTCGATTAAAATATGACAGAAAAATAAACACTTACATAGATCAATATTTTTACATGAGAATTAATCAATAAAAAAATAATGTTTATCAAATTTAAATAAAAATATAAAATGTGGAAATACAAGATAACATAGTCGGAATAATTTACATGTGTAATATTAGAATGATAAAATGAAAAATTAATATATCCTAATGAAAAGGAATAGATATATTAAATTTAATACCACTATGTAATTTTAAACTAAAGTACACATAGATGGTATAATTCAGACTAATACATTAAATACCGTGAATTATGAAGTTTTAAATATATTTTATTAACAATTGCTATTATATGAAAACTATATAACTTAATAGGTGTATATTGACCAATATGTCTCAGTGAAATGGACATTAAGAGGAAATCCCTTAACACATGCAAACATTCATGTAAAATAACATTCGATAAAATAATTCAAGTTCAAATTTTAAATACCATTAATTAAGAGGGATAAATTATATATTCTTTAAATGTGTAGTATGTACACCTAATAAAATAAATTAGGTACAAAAAATAACACATTACTTAATGAAAAGAAATTGAGATGTGGTCCATTACCTATTGCTTCCTTTTTAGAGAACATGATTTAATCTCATTTATAGTTGTTTTAGTCATGTTAGTTACATATAATATAACTATGTAAATATTTATAATATAATATATCTCAATTATTAAATATTAACACCCATTCATTAATAATATTTTAGTATTACTACTGTTTAGGGTGATAGTGACTTGTTTTCTCATGCGTGTATTATTATGAAAGTATAGGTTCCTGAGAGTAGGATATATATAAATTAACTGTATAAATATATTAATTTTATAAAAATTATATTTTATTGTCAGTTCGATTTTAGAATCAATTTTTATGGATGTACATGGAAAATTATTCACATTGCTTCATAGAGACGCAAGGGTGTACTATACGTACACCCCAGCTATCATATAATTCAATTAACGGGTGAACATGTAAGGATTTAATAAGTGAATTAATTTTTAATAATAATTGAAATTTCAAATATATCACATATATTTGTTAAATTTGTCAATGTTACATTACATGTAAATCATATGTGAAATAACAAATAACATCGCTTTGCGAGGTGGTAGTCCTCCTTAAAGACAGACAACATTTTCATATTTTGAACATTGTAGAAATTAAGAATAAAGGTGTGATATTATAATAAAATAAGTATAATAATATAATAATTATCATATATACATGATAAATCCATTATAATATAAAATCATGAGATTCATTGATAGAAAACAAGTTCCATCATTTCACGAGGCGATAGTCTTCTATAAAGTCAATAAATAATTTATTTAATTTGATAGAGGAGTACATGAAAAATATAATATCATAAAAAATTAATAAATCATTATATGAGAGTGCTGTTTTCATATATTCTTAGTGTTAAGACATAATTGAATGTAGAAAAACAAGATAGAAATCAAAAGAGAATCGTTAAGAAAATTACATTCTCTTTGAAAGAACTCCTTTGGATATCTATATAAGGACCCTATGGTTGGTAATTTGGGAATAACAATAAGTCTATAATATGTATATGAATTTTAGGGTGATTTTTTTAAGTTTTTCTTCACTCTATATGGATTACGATTTGTGAATAAGTGAAAGGAGAGAGTGGCCTTTTAAAATTGTCGTAGTAGATATAGATGGAATTATATGAAAAGGATCAATTCCCACTCGGTTTTTATCATGTAAAATCTTTTACAATGATTCATTTGTAGACCATTATTGGATATATATTTCACATAGGGTCAATAAAATTGTATTAAACACGTTTTTATGTCATTTTAACCATTATCTTTGTAGAGTAACCCCATTGTAACATGATTTTACCATGAATGAAATAATTAATATTGGATAAATTAAATATTAATAATTGTAAAAAATAATTTCCAAAATATCATATAATATAAATTATTATTTTTTAAAACATTTATACATTTTTCTAAATCTACTTAGAAAATTTTCAGAAATCAATTTAAAAGTAAACCCACAGACTTATCAAAAAAAGGGTTTTTCCAAAGGTGAACATTAAAAAGTATAAAAAATTTTTTTATCATAATTAAAAATTAAATTTATTCCAATTATCAAAACTATTAAAATTTTAATAAAATTGACTAAATTAGATTTTAATACAAATTCGAAATATAATTCACCGTTGAAAATTATTTAAACAAAAATAAATTATTCAATAAAGATCTATAATTTTAACTATTAATTGAAAAATGAAACATTAATGAAAAATATCACAATTTCACCCAAATATGAATTTGATATTATTATATATAAAAATAATTTTATATAATAAATTTATTTTCTGAAGCGGTGAAAGTTAATTTTAAATTATGTGTTAAAATAAAAACTAAACCATCTTTTAAAAAATACAGTTGTCCATGATACAGTTATTTTTCTATAAAATAATTATTCATTTATTTACAATCATTAGATGAACATTATTTTCATAATTTGGTTTTTACTATTTATTAATTCCTATTTAAAATATAGGTTATTATTTTCATTATTTTATGATTCATTTAGACTCGGGGATGAGTATTCCACAACCAATAAAATAGATCTTATTTATTTAAAGGTGAGTATATATTTATGTCTCTTGGTTTTATACTCAAATCTAGACATTTTTATTTGATTCATATACTCTCTATAATGTAATTTGATAATTTTAGTACCTCACAGTGTTATAAGGGGTTTATCAATAAATATATTTATAATTATCTTATAGATGCACTTTATACAAGCTATTAATAGTATATGCATAATGATTCTATTGAATTAATTGATGAAATATAATATAATGGTAATGAATATGTGAAGAAATATTTTATTTAATGATTCCATTGATATGTTTGGGTTTATGGAGGGATTATATTTTTAAAAATAATTACTAGTTATAGAGGAAGATTAAATATAGAAATTATTTGATAAAATGATTAAAAAGATAAAAATCTCACCTAACAGAATTAAAAAATTGAACAATCATTACTAATTTTATATGAAAATTATCCCTCAGATGAAGAAGTATATCAAGAAAATGTCTATGGAAATTATATAATAAAAAACAATTACAATGAATATCATTTCAACTAATGTAATGTCAAAGGGATTGCATGGATGTATTGAATTCCTAGTTATAGATATGAGATAATGGAGTATATAATATTCAAAATTGTTAACAAGAAATAAATAATATGAATCAAGATAATATTTTTATGAATATTATTATTAATTATGAAAATTTTATTTTATCAGATAATGAGAAAAATATATTTATCATAATAAGTCCTAAGCTCAGAAAAAAATAATAAATATTGATGAGAACCGTGGTAAATCATTTCAAAATGATGCAAGATGATTTTTATCCATGGAAACTGATAATAATATTTTTTAACTAAAAATTATCATTTTTGAGGTGATAAGATCTATTTATCATCTAAATATGTATGTACCACTATATTATGGAGAAAAGAAACCCATGTTCTAGAAACTTATTTCCATACTATTACGTTATCAATTTTCATGTTATATTAAAAATCAATATCTACAAAAATAAAGTTTTATAATAATTTAAGCAAAAAAATTATTAAATGATAGACATGAATAATAGATAAAATTTTATATGCAAAAGAGGTCCTAAAAAGATAAGTTTCAGAAAAATAAAACAATAAATGCACAATTTTTTCAATAATGTTCTAGTTAATAACTCATGATTTATTTGAAAATTACGATTCTTTTAAATGTTTTACAAAAAATCCATTAAATCATGGTATGAAATTTTAATTACTGAGAGAAAAAAGGTTTAAATTATTGGGGATAATTTATTATTTCAATAGGTATCCTGATAGGCATTGTCAAAATACATTTAAAAAGAAAAATATTTTCACATCAATAATAATTATAATCATTGTGAATTTTTAATGAAATTTTGAAAAGAGTATTAATTATGATGATTACATATAGTATAAACCTACCCATCAAAATTTGTCTTTTATAATTATTTACGTAAAAAATGAATAATTTCATAAATAGAAATGATATTTCTATGGGTGTGATCACGTGATAGAAAGTGTTAAATAAAACACACCCAAGAAAAATTATATGATGAAAGATACAAAATTAGAATATTATTCTACAATAAAAGAAAATTACACCTCATATTATCTTATAAATATTCGATGAATGACATTGTTTGAGAAACAAATCATTAACAACAAGTATAATTAATTAAAAATTACTAAAGGATTTGTCTATTAGATGATCTTGTGGAAGAAAAAATACAAAATATTCATTGAAGGGTAACTCAAATATATATGAAAAACCCATATGTAAAATTGAAATAGAATGGATACACTCTTTTAAATTGAGTGACATAGAATCTAGGATATAAGGATATGTTGAATAATAGATGAAATATCCATTTATATGATGTGGGGGATCTATGATTCTTTTACATTTTGAAAATAAATGTATAAATATATAGAAATATAGATTAAAAACATATAATAAAATAGTGATACCATAATAAAATGAAAATATCACAATAGCTAAACCGAAAAATATTATTTCACCTAAAGAAAAATCTAATGATAAAGGAAAATGTATTTCCCAAAGAGGTGAAAATTGTGAAAATCAAAAGATAAAGAAGCTTAAATAATTCAAACTAATATGAGGAACAATTTTCACATATAATAGGTTGAAATGAATATCTTCATCATATATCACTCATTAAGAAAAAGATTCATGTTTCAACATATTATCATATATATATTTTTATATTTATGTTTATATAATTGTAATGGATTCATATTTGAGATAACTTTGGTGATTCTATGATAACTATACAATACAAATAAATATTGATCCGGGAATTATTTTACATATATAATGATGCTGCAAGAAATTTTTTATAAGTTTTGAGAATATGAAGAAAAAAATTATTTTCAGAAGATGAATAGTTTGGAGGAAGAAGGAAATAGTGAATCCTTTTATTAGGTGTTAAGATGGTGTAAAAATTAGTGGCTGATATTAGTTCATGTGATTCTAAAAAATAGGTTGTTTTATAAAAAAATTTGAATATGGTATAAAAAATTTCACTTTTTTAATTATATAAATATAATTTATTAATTAGGGGTGTATTTTTATGATGAAAAGTTTATTGGTGTGGGATATACATGCTTTAAATTAAATGTTTTTAATTTTCTCATTTAATATGTTTGTAGGTGTTTTATTAAAACATCGTGAACATATCCTGTGAATATACATAGATTTTTTTTATAATATGTTGTATAGTGTTATAGAAATATTTCATTTTTCGATTAATACTGTAGTTTTATACGCTAATATCGCATAATTATACATAAATTTCATTATTTTTTATCAATTTTTTATGGGAAATGTGATTCCATAGATTTATTAATGGATTAAACTATCAGTAAGGGGAATAAGATGTAGTCTCAGTTAGATTATAGTGTGTGATGAATAAGGCTTTCCCTTACCTAAGTACATTGTTTTTTTAATTGGGGGACAGAATATGAGAACATATTGGAAAGGAAGGGATAATGATATTTACATTATAATTGAAATTGGCGTTGAAAAAAATCCATATAGGAATATTGAAGAATCCAAAAAACATGGATAAATAATATTTTGTTTTTTTCATTGTAAAGAAAACTTATTTAGAATAAAACTGGTTATGGTTTGAAATAAAGAAAAATGATTTATGAAATAATTTCTTCCATAAAATTATTTTGATGAAGAAAATATTAATTGAATTAAAATATCACATGGGTGATAAAAATGGTGATATGAACAAAAAATGGTTATTTATATGATAAGTGATCAACAATATATAATTTCAAAAGACAAAACTATAGATAATATTGAAATAAAAGTAACACATGAATTTTTTAATTTAATACTCTAGATATAATGAATGGTCAGATCTATTTTTCTAAGGTAATATAGTGTAAAGGGAGTGTTTTTTAAAGTGACATAGCTAATGTTGTTGTCATATAATGATGGTGACATTAGAGAATATCTATAAAATATGAAAAAACAATTCATTAGATTTTAATTTATTCAAAACATATGGGAAATTATTTCTGATTAATCCACAATCTAATAAAAATTCTAGATAAATTTTAAGCAGAAAAAAGAATGATCAAATTATTAAATTATTTTGAGGATACTTCTAAAATGATAACATGTGATGTTTATTATGTCAGATACCTAGTTATTTTTTATAAAAAAATCATTGATGAATGTAAAGTGGTGAAGGTGAATAATGATGTTAAGGACACACTAGATACTATATTTTTAGAAAATTTATTTCCAAATTTGATTGAATTTTTATTCGAGAAAATGTGGGATAGAACTAAAAATGTAGTTACATGAGAAGAATGTAAATGGAAATTTAAATTAATATATTAATAAAATTAAGGGTTATAGATTAGTTTAGTGGAAATGTAACATCATATGTGAAAAATATATATTTACCAATGTAAGTTACACCTTTTAATAAATTACAAAATATGAAGGCATATCTAGAGATGAATTTTTCAAGAATTATTTCAAGAATATTCCCACCCTCATGATAAAACATAAGTAATTAGGAATGATACCTGATGGTTTATGGTTGATAGGTTCAGTTACATCTGGAAAAAGATATGTTGTTTTATAAAATTTACATGACTTAATGATGTACTATAGATAATGGGTGGATTAATGATTCGAAATAAAATATTTTGAAATCATGAATAAGTGAATAGATTAAGATTACGAGTTACAGATTAAGGATAATGTGTGTATGGATGTTAGATGAATTACAAAATTAATTATAATTCATATTATGAATATAATGATATGATTTCATATGTTATTGGTATTTATGTTATAACTATGAATTATTTATATATGATTTTAAGCTCATTTAAGATTAACCCACATATTTCAATGTATATATAAGTGTGACTAAGCACAACACAAAGTATAGCTTCTTAAGATGTTTAATAAATTCAAATATTTTAATCCCGAATAAAAATATTAAAATGGGTTGTTTTTCTATTAAACTAACATATATAACTTTATTTTTACTATTGTGAATGATGTTGAGTCTAGAAGATTGGGTTTTATTGAGATACAATGTGATGTGGTGGTTTGTAGTGATATTTTGGAGAATGTCAATGAATAATATAAAACTAGATGAAGAAGATATAATGTAAAATGTTATTATATGTGAGTCCAAAATAATATTTTTATTCCTAATAAGAGTTATATAGATGTATAAATAATTGTAATGAAAAAATAACATCTAGAAAATTTATTCATGATAGTTAAAGGCTTCGGAAAATCTGTAGTTATGGATGAATTATTATGAGGTGTACTAGAAAGAATTTCAAGATCATAATGTTATATACTCTATATTTTTAAAAGATAATTAAATTGAAGATGATAATATTGGAAGAAAAATTCATTGATATTTGTAGAAAAGTATCGATTCTTTCATAAGAAAATCCAAATTGAACATATGTTAGGTGGTTGTGGAAGACATGTATTAAGATTTTAGTGATATCATGAATGTATTTTACAATATTTTTTAAATTATATAGGTTTGTGTGAAAGATTAGTTATATCTATAAATATTTTATACCAATTTCATTATGTATATGGATAATCTATTTAGGAGAACACATTGTTATTTTATGATGTAATGATTATGTGCTTATACTCATTACGTGATGAATCTTAAATTAAAGTCAATTAAAAATGAAACGTGTAACATACCACCCCTTATAAATTTTTTGCGTGGGAGGTGAGATGTTACAAGGACTTAAGAGACACCCCCCAGATGCTAATGTTTGAAAATAAATGATAATGGGCTTCAATACATGTGGTTGACGATTTTTCATTTAAAAATAAAATAATAAACCCATCTATCCTTAACCAAAAACCCACTATATGATTCATGATAAATATTAAAGACAACTCATCATTTCATTTATCAAAATCATACTGAAATCATGTACTACAATAGAAGACTAAAATATCAATGTAAAAGTGGGAAGACAAACAAATAAAACTCCAACAATATAATAAGACTCAAATTCTATAAGATCTATCATCCATCTTCAACAAATATCCCATGAATCATGAAGAAGTTCTAAATACGCGTGAATCATTATATTTTCCTATGAACCGGTAGATGAAATCTGTAAAAGCACCAATGTTCCAAAGCAGGGGAGAGTATTAAAACTCAGTATGTTTTCCCCAATGACATCCCTACTCACACCACTAAGGGTGAAATATTAGAAACATTTATATAAATCGGTTTATATTAAAAATTATTCTAAATTTGTTTATAATTAAATATAAAAAAATTATATATAAACCTATTTTAGAAGAATATCACTTTTCAATGAAATCAAGTAAACAATTCTTTAAAACAAATTTATACGTTCCCATTGGAATAACCATGACAATTCTAATATCCACATCACCAACCATGGATGCATCATTATGAATGATCCATACTCATGAACAATCTCTCATCTATCTAACAATTTTTTACAATGTAATTATGTCACCTATGAAATTACAACTTTTACACTAATAAAAAGTTAATATTTTTACCAATCCATGTAAATTCAATATAAACAGAAACTGAAATTATGCCAAAAAACCATTCAAATACTAAAATTACCAAAATAATTCAATAAAAAACATATTTAGGAAATTCTTATCCCAACAATGCATTTTAAAAATAATGACAATGTATATTTAAAAATAAACATTTTAAAAACAAAAAAACAAAAGAAATTGGAAACAATAGTTGACAATAATTTCACAATATCACCAAATCCCATAAATCCTCAGTAAAGAGGATTTATAACATGATCTGGATCACTATTTGAGAATAAATTTCAATCAATTAAATCATTTTGAATCTAATATTTTCAGTTCAAGAAGATTAGTTAAGAGATAATCAACCTACCATGAGTGTTTTGAAAAAACCAATGATAAACAACAACAAAAATATTTCACAGAACTGGGCTGGAAACTCTACAAACTGACCTTATATATCTTCCCCAAACATTTTACATGACAAATTTAAACACATTTACCATAAAAATGCTTAGATGTACCCACAACAAGAGTAAATCTTTCCATCCAAGATAAAGGGTGAAATAAATCTAATAAAAAAAAATAACGACGGATAACAGAGACTTACCACACGAATTGTGCTTCAATTCACCATGAAATGGCTCCAAACCACTTTCAATTCATTGGGAGAATCTCCCTTGACCATTGAGAGAGAAAAAAATAAAATATGGGATTTTTTGGGTAAGGACATGGAATTACAACATTAAACTAATGTTGATCCACATTTGTAGGATCTATATTCTATCAACACATAGTTTAGTTACTTGGTTTTGAAAACAATGAACTACCCATGCGCTTTCCAATACCTTAAGGATACCCCTTGAACAATCACCTCACAAATTCTCCAAATCTTCCATAAAAAGATATAAAGACACTACCTCAAAAAAAATATAAGCCAACATTCAAAGTGCACAATGCATCCTATGTGGACACATTGTTTGGGTAAACATTGAACCACATGTGTGCCTTTCATTTTCCCCCCTTGTCACATTTCATGGTTTCTTGTAAGTGTTACACATTTTGAATATACTGTGCACCACCCATGAATCTATTGAAAACCCCCCATAATAATCAAATACTCTCTAAACTCTCTTGAACCTCACCCTTATAATTTATATAAATAAAAATAATAAAGAAATTCTTATATACCAGAAACCGGGGGTGATAAATTCTCCCCACAATTGGTCTTACCGTAAGATGAATGTAAAAAAACAATTTACCTAAAGTATTTATAGATATTTATATTTCATTTCAATTTCTCTTTCTCTTTACTCTTCTTGAATGTGACCATATTTCCACAAAACCCACAATAGACTGATTTTTTTTCCTCAAAAGACTTTTTCTTGAATATCCAAAATCAACAATGGGATATGTGCCAATGAATCATCTGGTTCTTGTTTAACATGATACCATTTGATGACATGGTCAGGTTCAAGATGATACTTGTTTGACTAAGGTATGTGAAACATATTGTGCATCATGATTCACCATAGTGGAAATGCCAACTAATTTTCCACCACTCCAAATAGTTTCAGTTTCTCAAAAGGGACTTCGTTTCGCGGAGATAACGTGACCTTATTCCCAAAATGATGATGTATAAGCCCTATAAAAATTCTAAATAACATCTGATCACTCACTATGAATGAAAAATACTACAAATTATGACCTGAATATGATTTATAATGAATTTGAGATGTCTCTAAATTATATACGATCAAATGAATCATTAGTATTCTTTCTTCGAAAAGACTTGGCCCAACTAGTAAAGTCCCTCATGTTTCCACAAAATAAATTTAATAATGACAAGGAAACCCATAGAATGCTTTGGATAGACCCATATGGATCAAGTCATGATGTTTTTTAAATAAGGAAATCTACTAACGGTATGTACTCTTCGAATGAGACACCAAATTCCATTACACAAGACCTAAACATGCCTTCAATAATGTGTATCATATATTTATATTAGTTGTCCATTTGAGGATGATACACTATACAAATATTCAACTACGACCCAAGTTATTTCAATATCTATTTCCCAAAATATGATGTAAAGACGATCTCTGTTTAATACTATTTGAACTAATATTTCTTACCGCTTTACCACATCTCTGATATAGACTTTTTAATAGATCCTCCGGCATATAATTTTCATGGATATGGATTAAATGGGACGATTTTGTGCACTTATTCACAATAACCCATTTGGAATCATTCTTCTCAACCATTACCCGGAGACCAGTAATATATTACAAATCCCTCTTCTCTTATTTACACATTAGTATAGGTAAAGACTATAGCATCATTATTGGTTGCTGATGTTCATCCTTAATATTCAATCATATTAAACATCTTGAAACATACTCGGGAACCTTTTTTATGTTGACCCACTATAATTTATCTTTCAACATATTACATATAATCAATGTTACTAGATGAACATCCCATATTTAATGGTGGAAAGCATGAAGATTTTGTTATTGAGAAGCTATCGGTATGACCGTATGATTTATGAACCACAACATAGAACTCCCATCCAATTTTTATCCCTCAATGATTTTACAAAAATTGAGTTTTTACCTCATAGATATACATTTTGTATCATATTTCTATGCCTCCATTATCATCCTCACCAAATTATGATTAAGGAAATCTTGATAGAAAACCAAAACATCTCCTCTCTATTCCCATTCAACTTGAATATCAACTTGGACAAACTTCATCTGCTAGTCATCTGAATATTATTTCACCAAATGAGCATGTGACATAATAATTAATGAATCAGCCAATGAATTTTCATAATCCAATGAATACATCTTGTATAAGTCTAACATTTTTTGATACCCCTTACATATGTTTTTCATTTGATTCAAATATTGTTCTGAGAAAATATTTTTATTCTCTTATTGTTCATAAATGATTTAAATTTCTCACAAAAGAGATAATTATAAGGCCCCGACCTTAAACCTTACTTAATATTGGATTAAATGAATAATTCACATTGAGGATCTTTTCAGGTTTAGAGTTTTAGAGAATTAGATAATAAATCATGAATTACATTCCACATTTAAAAAAAGTGGTTACATATAATATAGAATTAGTTTTTTCCCATCAATGGAAAGAGTATTAAAAATAAAACATGGATTCTTTATTTACACTTCCTTGACACTATCATCATATCATGAACCTTTCCCTTGACCTATGAAAAACATTTCAAAAACATTGGATGAGCATAAAAATCTCAATAATGGAATTAAATGTATGAAAAGAAAACATTAGTCCATGTATGAAATCATACTATACTCATAAAACATAATCATTTTAACATACCTCATCAAATAATAAATAAATCATAGAAATCATAAGGCATAAAGGTAACTTGAGGCATTCAAAACATTATTACGTAGGCAGTAACCCTCTTGGTTACGTTTGGAATACCCCTCCCAGTATATTCTCTAAATCTCTTCATAGAAACCTTAAAGTTTAACTCCTTCGCGTTACCCAATGCATTAGAGAGCTATATCGGGCTCACCTGCCCTTAGTTTCTCATGGAACCACCCATTTTCATAACAATTCCCAAAAACAATAACATAAACATATCACATAAAACATGGAAAAAGGAAACATAACATTTCCACATTTCAATCACAATTAAACATTTTAGGATATTGAAATAATGAATACATTCAAAAAAAAAACATTTTCAAAACCATTTAAAACATTTAATAAAGAGATTTTTGAATCAATGTGTCCCATACAACCTTGAAGCATTTAACATTTTAAACCATTAATATCCATATAAATAAATCCTTAAAACCATTTTTAAAACATTGATACTAACAAGAACCAATCATTAAAACATTTAATGTGATATATTGGTTAAAGGGGTTTTACCAAAATTAGAGACACTTGAATACAATAATTGATGAATAAAATTTAATCAGAACTTTATAATATCATGAGAATAAATGGATTCATGATATAATATTCCGAAGGATAGTATATACACCATATAAGAGTTTATTGGTGTATAACAACAATGAAGTCTCAATAGAAATGTAAAATTTGATGAAATCCCTTAAAAAGGTATCCATAAATTAAGGATAAAACAATCTCAAAATTATGTGTGAAAAATATAAATACACCCAATATAAGTTGATATTAAGTGTAAAACAATAAAAGTCCATTCACACATATTCAAAGGACGACATATTCAATAACAACATGTTGAACCCAACAAAATCAAAATTGGGATAAAAAGTTCCCCTAGTAAAATGCGACAGCCTAACGACGTCACATCAAAAATTCATAAAATGAGTTGATAAAAGATAAAAATGGTATCTCATCACATGTAAATAGATCAATAAGGATATAGAAGAACATATCCCAACATAATATTATGTGAATTAAAAGACATAACAAAATAAGTCTTTTAAAAACAGGATGGTGAAAGGTTCCCTTACCGACATGGGTAACTTTCGAAACGTACACCCCATTGAAGAAGTGTCATAGAATGAATATGTAAATACCCATAAATGGAATTATATTACAAAAGGAGTATAATAATGGTAATTAAATACACCAATCAATGGAAATGGTGGCCAATGTAGCATAATTCTCACAGGAATAAAAGTGAGATAAAAAATCCCTTTTGAAAACTCGGCAGCCTAACGACGCCACTTAAACCATCAAAAATGGATTGATGAGATCAAATAGGGTCTCTAATCATATTAATTTTTTTTTACAGAAATAGGAATATAAAATAACATACCTAACATAACAAAGAGATGCTTAAAAGAAGTGACATAAAGGAGAGTACTTAAAAAAGAAAAAGAGAGGTTAGATCTCTTACGAAAATTCGGTAGCCTAACGGCGCCACTCAAACTTCCAAAATGGTTTGATAAGAGAAAATAGGGTCTGTCATCATATTAAAATAAAAATTAAAGTAGGATTAATATAAAATAACATCCCAATTTTACGAAATATGAGCTTAATTGGAATGACATAAAAGAGTGTACATAAAAAGAAAAAGTGGGGTAGGATCCCTTACCTCGTGTCTGACATGACTCAGTCGTTCTTTAATCCCCTGAATGATAAACATGAGTTAATTTATACATGCATAAGAACCTTTTTTAATTTCATTATTCCTTTTATATCACTTACTACCTTTCTATGAACACAATGTAATTATTTAAGTTAATAATGGTTGTTTTGTAGATCGTTGCAACTTGAGTAAAAAATAAACTCTTTATAATTACAAGTTGTTCATGTGGTAAAATATATATAATATCCAGAATTATATTCATTTTTTAGATATCATATATATCATTTATATCCATTATATACATTCATTTATAATATTACATAACATTTAGAGGTAAGAAATGAAATGCATCGTTCATGGAGAGGGTAAGTCGTACGTACGCATGAAGGCTACTTCCATTTCTATTTCTTATTTAATGGAATTAAAACGTAATGATAAATAATATTATAATAATTCCAGTATGGTATCATATATAATATCATTAAATCTATCTTTTATACATGCCACATATGGTATTAACGAATCAAATCACTTTGAGGGGGCGGTAGTCCGCACTTCCTAAAATGAAGATGTCGCGTTTAACCATAATGGAAACCATAAAGGTATTACATAAATGAAAAATAAATATGATTAAGTAAAACATAAACATATAATATATCATATATAAATATATTGACATCTTAATGTCCACCTTTTAGGGTTTTAAAAGAATATTGAACAATCATCGTTTTGTGAAGCATGAATTCACCATCCATAGAAACAGTATGTTCTTTAACCATTAGATGTAGTTGTTCGTAAGTGTAGCTTGAATAATTATTATAAAAACATCATAGTATATTTAATATACTAGATCTGTTACAAAAGAAATTAATAAAACGAGTTTAGGGGGTTGGAAAAGCAAAATAAAACAAAAGAACACAAGTGAAGACATTACCTTAAAATCAGGTATCTCTCTTGAATTTGAGCTCAAAGGCTTCCTTGGGAAGACCTATACCCAAAGTGAGGATTCTAGGAGTAAGAGAGGGATGTGGAGAGACAAAATGAGAATGGTTTGGCCGAGCCAATGACTTGAGTGTTTTGATTAAGGTGGTAGAGGTGGGGGCCTTTTATAAGAGGAGAGGAGGGGCACTCTTGGAAAGTTACAAAATGTTACTTTATTTTCAAATGCGATTCGGATTTTAAAGGTCCCACATTGATGTATTTCGAGGCTAAGGTGGTAATGGTTCGAAATATACTCATCCAGTAGGTCATTGAAAAGTTTATGTTATTGTTTTAAAATTATCTTTTTATTTTATTTAAATCCTTTATTAATGAGGTCATCACTGCATCATCATTAAGTCATAGATAATTTAATTTATTTAATGTCTAAAAATTATTAAAAAAAATTCATGATATTGGAAATAGTTTTTTATTACTAATGAATATTTATAGTAATGAATATGACTTGTATAACCCCATTTAAAAGTTGTTTTAGTAAAACAACTAATGTTTGTGACAATTTTATTTTAACTTTAAATAAAAAGTTATTTATGTCATTTTTCAACCAAAGTGGCTCCATGGGGACCCCAAGATGACCCATGGATTGTATTGGTAGGCCATGACACAAAAAATGAGGTTAGGTCATGTGTCTAGGTCATTTCATATTATTATAAAATTATTTTTACCTTAAATTACACTAATTACTTCTAATCACGATTAAAAACTTAAAAGTTACTATTCACCAAAAAATTATTTGAATCCCATTGAACCACATTTTACATCCTAATGACAACCATGTATGTCAGATTATTGAAATTCAAATCACAGATGTGGTAATGTTTCATTTAAACAAAAAATCAGTTTTAAACTACCACTTAGTGATTTTACTATTCATCGAAAATTGATGTTTTTCAGAAAAATACCAAAAATTCACCCTATGCTATATTTGATATTCCGAATTCAAAAAAATGATGTCTATTTTACAAAATTCAAAACATATAAGTTACATTAATTAATTTAATAATTAATTCCCGATGTCAGAGAAAATAGCGTGTTTTTATGAAACAATAAGTATCAAAAAATTGACTCTAGTTTATGTCCAATTTCAAGATGAAATTAATTCCAATGACCACTATTAGATTAAATGGTAAAAATATATTTTAATTTCACTTTAAAACCAATTCAAAATATAATATTATCATATAAATAAATTAGATTAAAAATAGGTTTTGAATTAAAATACAGCATTATTCACTATTCATTAAAAAATGAACTTTATCGGAAAAATTCCAAAAATTTACGAAAAGTAAATTTTGATGTCCCGATTCTAAAGAAGAATTTTATTTAGTCAAATATAACACATAAAATTGTCATAAAGTGGATTTAAAAGAGGTTCGTCATCAAAGGCGGTTAATCGACACTTTAAAGAATATTAGAATGTTTATGCTTAAAATGCGATTCATTCTCATTTTTAATCCTCTAACATTTATTGTAAAAAGTAAAAATATTTGACAAACATATATAATCATTTTTTAGTTCGTTCTGTTCATTCCCGCCATTACAACTGCTTGACGTTAACTACAATTTAAAATAATATTATTTTATTATTAGAGTGCAACGTAAGATTTCCAAGAAACTCATTGTTGCGTATTGGGTAGGCCATTGATCATATTGTTCCATTTAAAGTAATATTAATATTTTATTCACAAATATGGATAAATTTGAAAATGTCATATTCTTAATTTACCTGGGGTGTTACATCCTTCCCCCCTTTTGGGAATTGCGTCCTCGCAATTTTAAAATTGGGCTTGGAAAATTCATTGAAAATCCCACATTGGAATAGGAGTCAGTAAAACAATCACTTTAAAATAAAGAAAGAGGAGTACAAAGGTCACTCGAGTTAACCCTTACTAGGATTCCAAGTTTGGAAATATGGACATGGAGAAAAAAACAATGGGTCATGTCATGATGGAGAGTGATAGTAAACATGTCTAGGAGAAACTTAACCTTAAGAAAATCACAAACTTGTGATGGGTTAAATGGTATTCGATTCCCCAGTAGGAAAAGTTATCACACAACATTTTTGTTTTAAGTTACTCTTCATTGAGGAATTTATTTTTTCAGCTTAACAAAATCATAATGAAACATACTTACTTGTCACATAGACTTTAAAATTTTACTAGATTCCTTAATCAAACTCATATTTTCTCCAAAAGACGAGTATTTAGGAAGACTTGTCCGCATTAAGAGTACTATAATCAACTTATTGAGAATCACCTAATCCAAAAAAGAGAACTGTATATTTCCCATGTCATTAGAAAAAATCAAAAACCAAAATTGTAAGTATGAGATCAGATAATCCACAAAAGTATAATCCTTTATAAAAAGAAAATCTATTCTTAATCTCCAAAATTTGTCCAAAATAATCCCAAAGTTCAACGATGACCATTCGATAAATAAATTTCCATAAAATTTTTCAAAGTAAACCAAACTTAGATTGAAACCCAAATATTTGAAGGATTTAATCACATAGTCTTCCATGGTACAAATTAACTTTTATCTTCAAATAACATCAGTTGCTCTTAAATTCTCATATTGAAAAGAAATTAGCCTAATCACATATCCTCCATGATAGGTTAATCATTTCCATAGATAGCCCAAAATAAAATTACTCATGATTCCTAAAATCATCTAACTAAAAATAATTAGTCAAACTAACCAGGGACTTCACGTAGTCCAGTGGTAGGCGATAAATACCAGTCGCACATTGGTTGTGGGTTCAATTCCTGCAGATTTTCCGACGTGACGGGTTGTCACACAGTCTGTGTGTTGTACTTTTTCTAAAACTATATAATTCTTAATACATTCCCCAAAACGAGATAAAATCTTCAAAAATAATCATAACATATTTTAACCTCGAGTTTATCTCATTCCTTTCATTTTCCATCATAATATATAATAACCCATAATTACCTCAAAAGTAAGGATCATATAAACCCTAATAGTTACCTTTATAATTATTACCTGAACTTCCACATCAATTGGTCATCTCGTACATGATGCATTACAGAACATACCATGGTACAAGTGGTTGATCATGACTCCTTGATAGTTGTTTTAGAACTACCATGAGTTTCTTCATTGAATCCCCAATTTCATCCAGTCTCTTAATCAGAGAACCACCACAGTTTCCATCTAACCTATTGTAACTTTGGTGCCTGCTAGATCCATCCATTCACTAAAAAAAGAAATGTCAGTGTGAGTATATCAACAAAACCATCATGTACTAATGAGAAAGATAAAGACTAATATATACTTACTCATTCACTTTATCTAAAACTAGGACTCTTTCTGAATTCCTAACCATTATGGTAATGTCACTTATGCCTAGGGAATACACTAACCTCTAAAGTTGTCCAAACCGACCTCTGATTCCAACTATAATGCCCCAGCCTTAAACCTTATTTAATATTAAATTAAATGAATAATTCACATTGAGGATCTTTTCAGGTTTAGTGTTTCAGAGAATTAGATCATAAATCATGAATTACATTCCACATTTAAACAAAGTGGTAACATAAAAGATAGAATTCGTTTTTCCCATCAACGAAAACTGTATTAAAAATAAAACAAGGATTCTTTCTTTACACTTCCTTGACGATATCATCATATCATGAACCTTTCCCTTGACCTATGAAAAAAATTTCAAAAACATGGGATGAGCATAAAAAGATCAGTAAGGGATATAAATGTATGAAAAGAAAACATTAGTCCATATATGAAATCATACATTACTCATAAAACATAAGCATTTTAACATTCCTCATCAAATCATAAATAAATCATAGAAATCATAAGGCATAAAGGTAACATGATGAATTCATAACATTCATACGTAGGGAGTATCCCTCGTGGTTACATTTGGAATACCCATCATAGTATACTCCCTAAATATCTTTGGAGAAACCTTAACATTTAACGCCTTCGCATTACCCAATTCATTGGAGAGTTATATCGGGCTCACCCACCCTTAGTTTATCACGGAACCACTCGTTGTCATAAAAATGCCCAAGAACCATAACATAAACGTATCACATGAAACATGAATAATGGAAACATAACATTTCAACATTTCAATCACAATATAACATTTTAGGATATTGAAATAATGAATCCATTCAGAAAAACCATTTTCAAAACCATTTAAAACATTTAGTAAAGTGATTTTTGAATTAAAGTGTCCCATACCACCAAGAAGCTTTTAACATTTTAAACCATTAATATCCATATAAATAAATCCTTAAAACCATTTTTAAAACATGGATATTAATAAGAACAAATCATTAAAACATTTAAAGCTATATTTTGGTTAAAGGGTTGTTACCAAAATTAGAGACACTTGAATACAATAATTGAGGAATAACATTTAATCAGAACATTATAATATCATGAGAATAAATGGATTCATGATATAATATTCCAAAGGACAGTATATACACCATATATGAGTGAATTGGTGCATAACAACAATGAAGTCTCAATAGAAATGTCAAATGTGATGAAATCCCTTATAAAGAATGTATCCGTAAATTAAGGATAAATCAATCTAAAAATTATGTGTGAAAAAATATAAATACAACCAATATATGTGGATATTAAGTGTAAAACAATAAAAGGTCATTCACACATATTCAAATAATGACATATTCTATAACTACATGTTGAACCCAAAGAAATCGAAATTGGGTTAAAAAGTTCCCTTGGTAAAATTCGATAGCCTAACGTCGTCACTTAAAAAATTCGGAAAATGAGTTGATTAGAGATAAAAATGGTATCTCATCACTTGGAAATAAAATTTAAATCAATAAGGATATATAATAACATATCACAACATAATATTATGTGAATTAAAAGACATCACAAAAGAATTCTTTTTAAAGAGGAGGGTGAAAGGTTCCCTTACCGACTTGGGTAAATTTCGAAACGTACACCCCTTTGAAGAAGTGTCATACTATGAATATGTAAATACCCATAAATGAAATTATATTACAAAATGAGTATAATAATGGGAAGTACATACACCTCTCAAAGGAAATGGTGGCCAATGTAGCATAAATCTCATGGGAATAAAAGTGAGATGAAAATCCCTTATGAAAACTCGGCAGCCTAACGGTGCCACTTAAAACATCAAAAATGGATTGATGAGATCAAATAGGGTCTCTAATAATATTAAAATAATATTTACAGTAAGAGGAATATAAAATAACATCTCCCAACATAACAAAGAGGTGCTTAAAATAAGTGACATAAAGGATTGTACTTAAAAAGAAAGAGAGAGGTTAGATCTCTTACGAAAATTCGGCAGCCTAAGGGCACCACTCAAAACGTCCAAAATGGATTGATGAGAGAAAATAGGGTCTATAATCATATGAACATAAAAATTACAGTATGAGTAATATAAAAGAACATCCCAATCATAAGAAAGATGAGCTTAAAAGGAATGACATAAAATAGTGTACTTAAAAAAAGAGGGGTAGGATCCCTTACCTCGTGTCCGACATGACTCAGTCGTTCTTTAATCTTCTAAATAACAAACTTGAGTTAATTTCTACGTGCTTAAGAACATTTTTAAGGTTCATTATTCCTTTTATATCACTTACTACAAGGCTATGAACACTATGTAATTATTTATGTTAATAACGATCGTTTTGTAGATCATTGCTACTTCAGTCAAAAATAAACTCTTTATAATTAGAAGTTGTTCATGTGGTAAAATATATATTATATCAAGAATTATATTAATTATTTAGATATAATATATATAATATATATCCATTATATACATGAATTTATAATATTACATAACATTTAGAGGTAAGAAACGAAATGCACCGTTCTTGGAGACGGTAAGCCGTACGTACAAATGAACGCTACTTCCATTTCTATTTCTTATTTAATGGAATTAAAACATAAAGATACATAATAATTTTATAATTCCAGTATGGTATAATATTTAATATCATTAAATATATCCTTTATATATACCACATATTGTATTGACGAATGAAATAACTTTGAGGGGGCGGTAGTCCGCACTTCCTAAAATGAATATATCGCGTTTAACCATAATGGAAACCATAACGGTATGCCCTAAATGAAAATTACATAAGTTTAAGTAAAACATAAACATATAATATATCATATATAAATATAGTTAAATCTTAATGTCCACCTTTGAGGGTGTCAAAATAATACTGAACAATCATCATTTCGTGAGGCAGAAATTTACCATCCACAGAAACAGTATGTTCTTTAACCATTAAATATAGTTGTGTGTAAGTGTAGCTCGAATCCTTCTTATAAAAAAATCCTATTATATTGAAGTTTCAGTAGTTGTTACAAAAGAAATGAATTAAAAGAGTTTAGGGGGTTGTAGAAGCAAAATAATACAAAAGAACACAAGTGAAGACATTACCTTATAATCAGGTATCTCTCTTTGATTTGAGCTCAAAGGCATCCTTGGGAAAACATCTGCCTCAAGTGAGGCTTCTTGGAGTAATAGAGAGATGTGGAGAGACAAAATGAGCAGGGGTTGGCCGAGACAAAGGCTTGAGAGGTGTGGGTAAGGTGGTAGAGGTGGGGGCCCTTTATAAGAGGAAATGAGGGGAACTCTTGGAAAGTTACAAAATGTTACTTTATTTTCAAATGAGTTTTGGATTTTAAATGTCCCACATGGATGTATTTCGAGGATAAGGTGGTAAGGGTTAGAAATATATTCATCCAATAGGTCTTCGACAAGTGTATGTAATAGTTTTAACATTATCTTTTCATTTTATTTAAATCCTTTATTAATGAGGTAATCGCTGCATCATCATGATGTCATAAATAATTTAATTTATTTAATGTCTAAAAATTATAAAACAAAATATCATGATGTAGGAAATCTTTTTATCTTTTTGATGAATATTTATAATAAAAAATATGACTTGTATGACCCCATTTAAAAATTGTTTTAGTAAAACAACTCATGCTTGTGACATTTTTATTTTAACATAAAAAAAGTTATTTATGTCATTTTCCAACCAAAGTGGCTCCCTGGGGTCCCCAAGTTGACCCATGGATTTTCTTTTGGTCAGCCATGACACATCCAATGAGGGTAGGACATGTGTCTAGGTCATTTAATATTATTAATTCCATTGAACCACATTTTACATCCTAATGACAACCATGTATGTTGGATTTTTTAAATTCAAATCATAGAAGTGGTAATATTTAATTTAAACGAAAAATCAATTTTTAAACTACCACTTAGTGGTTTCACTATTCATAAAAATTGATGTTTTTCAGAAAAATACCAAAAATTCTCCCTAAGCTATATTTGATATTCCGAATTCAAAAAAATTATGTCTATTTTAAAAAATAAAAAACATATAAGTTACATTAATTAATTTAATAATTAATTCCCGATGTCAGAGAAAATAGCGTGTTTTTATGAAACAATATGTATCAAAATATTGACACTAGTTTATGTCCAATTTCAAGATGAAATAAATTCCAATGACCACTATTTTATTAAATGGTAAAAATATATTCTAATTTCACTTTAAAACCAATTCAAAAGATAATATAATCATATAAATAAATTAGATTAAAAAGAGGTTTTGAATTAAAATACAACATTTTTCACTATCCGTTAAAAAATGAACTTTATCGGAAAAATACCAAATATTTACACAAAGTAAATTTTGATATCCCTATTCTAAAGAAGAATTTTATTTTGTCAAATATAACACATAAAATTTTCAAAAAGTGGATTTAAAAGAGGTTCTTCCTTAAAAGGCGGTTAATCGACCTTATAATGAATATTAGAATGTTTACGCTTAAAATTGGATTCATTCGCATTTTTAATCCTCAAACATTTATTGTAAAAAGTAAAAATATTTGACAAACATATATAATCATTTTATAGTTAGTTCTGTTCATTCCCGCCATTACAACGGCTAGGCGTTAACTACATTTTAAAATAATATTATTTTATTATTAGAGTGCAACGTAAGATTCCCAATAAACTCGTTGTTGCGTATTGGGTACACCATCGAGCATAGAGTCCCCTTTAATTTAATATTAATATTTTATTCAAAAATATGGATAAATGTGAAAATGTCATATTCTTTATTTACCTGGGGTGTTACAATAATGACACTATGTCATCATATCATGGATGACTACATATAAATCCAAATCGTTTTTGGGTAGTTATTTTCATGACCCCTCAACTAACTTGATCTATAAGAAACAAAAACATCTCCTTTTAGGAGGACACACCCCAACCAAGATCCCAATTCATCAAAATACACCACTTTCATTTTTTTCATGAATCTAGGAATATCAAGAGAGGTGATGATGTAAGGTGAACATTACACTCTTGAAAATATATCTCTTATTCCTTCATACATTGTTAAGTAACACTTTTATTTATAGAAGAAAACATTATTTAATCTATTCCTCATAAATCATGAACAAAAGGTCTGCAATAACAAGCTAGAATATGTAAGCTTTGTATCTCGAAGAATTTATTTAGTAGTTTCCAAGAGATTAAAACATCTATATTTTCTAGATCCACTAAAACTCCTATTTTAAAAATTAAATTTCCATGAAATCTTACTTCTTGTATAAAAAATGCACACTATTATTTTTTTTATACAATAGATAGTTTCTCAATATTTCCATCCCCATCCCCAAATGTTTCTCATGTTCTGGCCATGTCCTTGAATACGCCAATATGTTATCCACAAACACAACAAAAAAGGATCTAGATATGTCCAAAATATAAAATTCATTAGTGAAATAAATATATCTAGTGAATTTGTAAGACCAAAAGGAATTAAATCAAATTAATAATGGCCATATCTACTTCGAGAAACTATTTTATGTATATCCTCCTTCCTCACATGAGATTGGTTGAATCCTGATTGCATTTCAATCTTATAAGACCACTGATATCTACTCAATTGGTCAAACATATCAAAAGTTCATGGAATTTGTTACTTTTTCTTTATCATAAATTAGTTATTCTTATGATCGTACACATATAACCTTAGAGTTATATCTTTTTTTTTCACGAACAAGGATGATGTCGTCTACAGAGACATTCTTAGCTAAATGAAACCCATTTTTTCTAGCTTTTAAAATACATGTATAACTCACATAATTATTTTTGTCTCATTAGATAATATCGATGTGATATATGACTTTCCCCCAAGTAGAGATAAATATTAAAATCCACTTCTCTTACAGGTGGATACCCTGAGAAATATTTTATAAACACTTATAAAACTAGTTTTATGACTCTGGGAAAATAGTTCTTCTTGATCATATCCATTGATGGAAAATTCAACACTACTAATTGGTAAGAGATCATTCCCACAACTAGATCCCACATGACAATTGCACTGGTATTCATATTCATTTCTCCCCTAAATATTTTTTCAATGTCGTCCTTAGTCCTGAAAGTAAATATTTTTCAATAATTGATGATATTAGGATTGAACATTGTCAACCAATCAATACCCATGATAAAATCATAGACATCCATATCTAGTATAGATAAATCCCATTTCAGCTCAACTCCATAAACCATTATAGATAATTCCCTACAATTAAAGGCTCGGCATTCTCTCTGACCAAGAGTAAATTGATGTTCTATCATAGAAGGAATCATATCAAGTTTTAAATGTATAAAATCAACTACATGATAAGAAATAAATGACTTCGATGCACCATAATCAAACACCTCATTTATAAGGGTATAATTCAAAATAATCATACCTCTCACCACAGATGGTCCATATTGAACATAGTGAAACAGTTGTTTAGCTCCATATAATTTCTTCTTTTCTACTCTTTTCCCTTTCATTCCCCCCTAATAGTTACCTTTCTTATAAGTCATGGTATTCCTTGAAGCACCATGTCCAGATCTGTTATTCTAATGATATTGATTCTTATATCCTTACCCATACATATCATATGATTCTTGTGATGCCTAATAAGTGTCTTGAGAACCTGACATCATCGCACAATGAAAATAGTGTTAATTATGAACCATATTAATGAAATTAAGTTATTCTATTGGTGGTTCTATATACTCTCACTTGATGTGGTCTCAGGAACCCCATTAAAAACATCCAGATATTTTCATGGGTCTCTGAGGAAGATTCCCTGACCTGGGTGTTTGATTTTGATTCACTCTCCCACCATGGATGTTGGTGTCCATATTCTTCTTTCTCCTAGCATTATAGATCCCACAATTTCCCTTAGGTGTTAACATAGTTCCTCCTCCAGTATCTCTTAATATGTCCCATTCAAACATTTTATATCTATTCACTATCTCTATATATTCCATAATATAGATCATGGCTATCTTCGGGTGAATCTCATGCCTTAGTGCTGATTCAAACATACATACCGTCATGGATGCACTACCAGAAAAATTGGTTTTAAATCGCCCTATATTAATAAATATATCCACATACACAGTGATATATAAATTTTCATTCTTTGAGATTAATAAGTTCTCCTCCCATTGAATCTTGAATGTTTGAGGATGGAATTGTTTGTTTAAAAATTCCTAAAAATCATCCCAACCAATTCCTTGATCAAAATCAGTCTATATTATTAGACCCCTCTACTATCATGCAAGATCTTCCATCATATATATATATATATATATATCACCATCTTGAATATAACTCTATTGTGGTTTCAATGAAATAAATGATAAAAATTATCATGTATATCTACACCTCTACCCATTCTAGTTCAGAATCACCATTAAATATGGGTTGATTTTTCTTTTAGAACTGGATGGAAGGATCTTAATATCTTGGTTCATCCTTGGATTACCTATTTCCATAGCCAGAAATGCTTGGATGATACTATAAACAGTTATTGGATCAACTGTGGAATAGGTTCAACCACATTCAATGAAACCACTTCCAGTTTGTTTCTACGACACATACTGACTGCCATTTTCTATACAAACAAAAAATTCCATACATCTCACTCGCAATAAACTAATTGCTTAGAATTTAAACCAACTAAACATTAACTACGACAATATTTTCATACAAAATCAACCATTCCAACCTTCAATAATTTTTTAAACATTAATCTTTCTTTTGAAAATAAATTTATATTTGAAATTCTACAACAATTCTCTCATTCAAAATCATTTATTTGAAAACACTTTTAAAATTTTAAAAAATTGAATCATTTTCATGAAATCCTAAATCATTACTCAATGATATTTATTCACTAATAGTTGGAATACATTCCTATATTTGATGTCATGTACAACTCATTGGTTAATCCAATGACAATGATATTCTAAAGCTATAAGTGTCTCCAATAAACTAATTTACCCATCTACCTTGTAACTTAAAGATCATAAAAAAGGATAGATCTAGATTTTAGTGCTCTGCATTTCCTTACCTAAAAATACTAATCCTTTCTTTGAACCCATATTAAGGAATAAAAAGGAATTAATTTTACTCCAAGAATATCATAAATGATGACTGCTTTTCCCACCAGGAAAGAAATAAGTTGATGTCATTTGTCTCAAATTGACTTTTGGACTATTCATAATAGGCACCATTTGAAGCATCCCATATCTTTTCATTCTCTTGAGATGACTATAAGACATTACTTGGATGTAGGAGACACCCCCCAGATATTAATGGCTGGAAATAAATTTCTAATGTATTATATACAAGTGGAAGATGGATTTCCATTTATGAATAAAATATCTAACCAATAAATCCATAACCAATAACCCACTATATAATGTAAGATAACAAAGAAATGAAAAAAAAATTCAATTATCAAAATAAATCTAAAATCATGTACCACAATGGAAGAAAACAATATTAATGTAAATGGTGGAATAAAAATGAATAAAACACCAAGAGAAGCACATGACTTTAACACCACAATTTCTATAGTAAAACTCCACCAAATAGTCCTTGTATCATAATTTTGTGCTAAAGAATTGAGTCGCATTACCATTTCCAATGTCTTCGTAGATTACAAATACAAATAAACCAAACTTCCAATTTAAAGGTGAGTACTAAAACTAAGTAGGATTTCCCAAACTACATCCATACTCACACCACTAATATGGAAATGTTAAAAACATTTATATAAAATTGTTTACTTAAAAAGATTTCTAAAACAGTTTATAAAAAAATTTAAAATTGTTCCATATCATCCAGTTTTCCAACAAAAGTTATTTTATAATAAATGTAACCAAACAATTCTTTAAAACCATTTCACAACATCCTTTGGTATAACCATTATATTTTGAATATCGACACCACCAACTATGTGTGAATCATTTTTATACTGCCATACACATGAGTGGTCTCTCTTTGATCTACCAATTATTTATAATGTGATTATATCCCTTGTGTTATTACACATTTTTCACCAAGAACAACATAATGTTTCCACCAAGATTCGAAATTGCAATATGAACCCACAAACCAAGTATGACAAAAAATTCCAATCCAAACATGAAAAAACTATTTTAATAAAAAAAAAATATGTATTGAAAACATTTTTTAAAAATAAATTTCAAAAATACATCAAATCCATTATTAAAATTATTATTTTAAAATCCAGAAACCAGGTCACTTTGCATTATTGGTCACAAAAATTACAAAATTTCACAAAAACCATTAATATTTACTATGGAAGATTTATGTTTTCCTTCCACCACAAATTCACTATAAATATCAATCAATTAATTAAATTTCAAACTATTGAAATAGATTCTAGGAAGAGGAATTGATTGTGAAACGACGTACTTTGATTGCTTTTTCAAAAAAAATTAAGATACAGAAAAAAGGTCAGAAAACCTGGTTGAAATCTCAAAGAAAATGCTTTATATAACATACCCTTACATAAACCATGCCAAATATGAACATATTTGCAATGTAAAACCTTATATCTACCTATTGTGGTAATAGATCTAAAAAATGATAGGGAGGTTAAATTATATCTAAAAAACATCAATAATGTTGAAGAACGAATCCTTACAACAAGAATCGAGCATCAATGCACCATGGAATATCTCTGGATCACTTCCAATTCAATGGGAGAACCTTCATTGAAATTTGAGAGAGAATAATATTAAGATAGGGGAGTTTTTGTTTAAAAATTTAATTAAAACAATTAATTGACCTAAATATAGTTTTTTAGGATCAAGTTTCATTTCATGAATTGTTTAGTCACATGGTTAGGAAGACATTGTAGTAAATATGTGACAACCATGTCCTTAAAGAAGACCCTTCCACAGTTTCATTTTTTAGTCTCTAAACCATGTGCCAACATTTAGTTAGTCTCTCCCGCTTGAGAGTTTTTCCTCCTAGGGATTCCTAGGGTTTGAGTTTTCTCGCCCGATCGGCTTCGGCGGCTCCGTCTTCATCGGTTCAGTTTTTGGTTTTCTTCCTCATCGTCTTCGAGTCCAGTGACAGGGGCTCGGGATTCCTAGGGTTTGAGTTTTCTCGCCCGATCGGCTTCGGCGGCTTCGACGTCACCGGTTCAGTTTCTGGTTTTCATCCTCTTCGTCTTCGGTTCCAGTGACAGGGGCTCGGGATCCCCCGTTCCAAGCCGTTCCCTGCACCTCTTTCCTCTGGTTCTCCTTGTCAGCTACCGGACTCCGTTACCGGCGTTTCGTAGGAATTCGGGCTTCATCCCCTCGAATTCATCTTCAGACGCATTTCTAGGTCTTCAAGCTGCCCTGAAGATTTTCCCGCCCCCCTGTTTCTTCATCTGTGCCAGATCTGGGAAGGGGAAGGCTGTATCAAAGCTCTCACTGCAACGCGGTGAATCGTGAAGCACAATTCACGAAGGGTTCTCCGATCTTCGAAGGTGCGGTGGTTCCCCGGGGTGCGGAGGACGTGGACGTTAAGAAGAATTCTTCAGCGTGCAAGTGGGAGCATCTCGCAGCCTGGCCGTTTCTCGAAGCGCGAGGGGAATTGCGTGAGACCTGCCGGTGTTACCTCGTGCACCACTTGGATAGGGGACTTGCGCGCGGGGACTTGTGCGAGGGGACTTGCGCGAAGGAAATCATCGCGCAGGGCTAGTTGTGAAGTGAGGGGACTTGCACGCGGGGACTTGCCGGTATGAGGGGACTTGCGCGCGGTGTGAGGAGACTTGCCGGTGTGAGGGGACTTGCGCGCGGGGACTTGTGCAGGGCTGGAAATCATCGCGCAGGGCTCGTTGCGTGAGGGGACTTGCGCGCGGGGACTTGCCGTTGTTACTTCTGTTTGGTCACCCCTTCTCTAGGTGATTTCGTGGCGTCAACATGGAGACGGATCTGCTGAACCAATGGAAGAACCTCACGTTGACAGACAAAGAAAAAGAGCCACTTGCAACCCGTAGAAATGAAGACAACACTTTGACAAAACGTATGGCTTTATTAGTGGTCGGAAGACTGGCGACTGAGGCACCTTTTAATCTAAAGGCCCTCAGGACCACTCTTCAAAATCATTGGAAATTGGAAGCTGGAGTAGCCATCCGGGAAATTGAGAACAAACTCCTTGTTTTTGAGTTCTTCAGCGATAAAGACAAAGATAAAGTCCTCAGAGGACGACCTTGGTCCTTTGACAATCATCTCATCCTGATGGAGGAATTTAAAGGGGGTGACGAGATTCAGAATTGCACACTTACCCGATCCCCGTTCTGGATAAGAATTAAAGGAATACCGTTCCATGGGAGATCAACACATGTGATGAAAGAAATTGGAGACCGGATCAGACACTTCCTAGAATGGGATTGCTCGGACCCAATACAATGGGGCCCCTGGGTTCGAATAAAGAATGATATCGATGTGTCTGAACCCTTAATGCGAGGTATGTTCTTAAAAATTGATGATTCCAACACCTGGATCTCGTTCGAATTCGAAAAACTACCAATCTTCTGCTTCCTTTGCGGACGTATCGGCCACATGGAGAAAGCGTGTGGGGCAAAGCCAGAGAATTCCACCGAAAATATTACCTTTCAATACGGTCCGTGGCTCCGGGCCAAAACACACAGAGAGGCATATATCCCTGAGGCGGAGAGACAAATTGATCGGGACCGTCTCATTGCAGCCCATCTAAGGCGACTGGAATCTGAACAACCTTCTATCATAAGGATGGGACCACCTGTCTTCCCTAAAGAACCCCCGGCTGAGCTTAGGGGAAATGGAAACGCATCCCAAGATATTATCGTCAGATGTAATGATGGGGCTCGGCAAGACAGTCACCTGATTCAGGGTATCACAAAATCCGACTTCGCTTTAACTGCACCGAATTTAACGTTCCTTACTTCAACTGGGCCACTACCTAAACCAAAAGAACCTCCAGAGAAATTTCTGAGGTAGAAACATGTTTACTTGGATCCGCCTGAAGCTGAGCAGAGTCCAAATCGGTTCCCAACTGATGCCCTTCTGCAAGCCGATTCTGGGATGACTGAAGCCTCACCTTCAGGACATGCTACTCGTAAAACCTGGAGAAGGGCACGTGGCGGTGGTAAAGGCGATTGTCCAGGGAATCCCAAACCAGGAGATCTGAAACGGCAAAGCGAGTCCAGTGGTATGCACACCAGTCTTCCCAAAAGGAGGAAAGCATCAGGTACGTCATTAACCCCACAAGAGACAAAGGCGGAGGCGGGTCAGGCCCGGCCCCGCCTAGAGCATTGATTGCTTTATGCTGGAACTGCCGTGGGCTTGGCAACCCACGAACGGTTCGTATGTTCCAGCGCCATTGCTCTCAAAGTCGCCCTGATATGGTTTTCCTGTCCGAAACCATATTGGAAAACAAGGACATCACAAATCTTGCCCTAAAATGCGGTTTCCAGGGTTGTTTCCCGGTTCCCCAACAGGGTCATTCAGGGGGATTATGTCTGCTCTGGAAGGATAATGTCAATGTTAGGCTCCTGTCTTTTTCCCAGCGCCATGTGGCTGCATCCATTTTTGATCCCCACAACCCCACCTGGACTTTTGTGGGCTTCTATGGCTGGCCCTCCCATTCTGAAAAGTGGAAATCTTGGGATCTTCTTTGCAAACTCCGTCGTGATCTGCCAAGCCCCATTCTGTTTGGAGGGGACTTTAACAAGATCCTTTTCCAGAAGGAGAAAATAGGTGGAGCTATGCGCTCCTCCACGTCTATGTCTGATTTTAATGATGCTATCCTTAAGGCAGAGCTGATGGACCTGGGTTACACGGGTAATCCCTTCACATGGTTCCGAGGCAGATATGATGGAAATCGAATCGCTGAACGTCTGGATAGATTCTTTGGCTCAATGGACTGGATGAGCCTCTTCAAAATGTACCATATCAGACATCTCACGTTCAACTGCTCGGATCACTGCCCAATTGTCATTAACTGTACCCATAATGAGCACGTTACTAGTTCCAGGAAACCATTCAGATTCGAAAGCTTCTGGTCAAAAGATCCAGAGTGCGAGGCGGTTATCCGTTCAGGCTGGAAGAATGGGCAAGCGGATCTGAGAACCAACCTTCTCCGAGTGGCATCTGATCTGAAGACATGGAGCTACTCTAAATTCCGTCTTCCGGACCGGCAATGCAATTTTCTTGAAAGGAAGATTGGCTATCTTCTTAGCAAACCCCCGTCTAACAGCATTCTCTCCAAAATAAGTGAAACCCAATGAGAGCTGGATGTTGCCCTGCGCAATAAGGAAGGTTTTTGGGCTATGCGAGCGCGTGATATTCATATAGCAAAAGGGGATGCTAATACCTATTATTTCCACCAGAAGGCTTCAGCAAGACGCCGAAAAAACTTTATTTATGGCATTCTAAATTCAGATGGAAGTAAAGTGTCTGACACAGGGGGAATCCAAGAAGCATTCCTGAGCCATTTTCAGAAACTCTTCTCTGCAGGCCATTCTTACATTTCTCCTGAGATTGAGGACTGCATCAAACCTGTGACTTCTGACGATATGAACAGTCAACTTTCTAAAGATGTGACGAATGACGAGACTCTTAAGGCCTTAAAGCAAATCCACTCTACGAAAGCCCCGGGACCAGACGGATTTCACGCCCTCTTTTTCAAGAATTAGTGGCACATCATTGGTCCAGACTTTTGCAATCTAATGCTGGATATTTGGGCAGGGAAAACGGACCTGTCTTCTCTTAATGAAACTATTCTTACACTCATTCCCAAGATGAAAAATCCGCAAGGGGTGTCGGACTTTCGACCTATCAGTCTGTGCAATGTCTCGTATAAGATCTTCTCGAAGATCCTGGCGAATCGGTTGCGTCCTTGGCTACCCGACGTCATTTCAGAGAACCAAAGCGCTTTTGTGGCAAAAAGGTTAATCACTGATATTTCCATTATTGCTCATGAAATTTTCCATTCCATGAAAACACGTACACGAGCGAAGAGAGGGATCATGGCGTGGAAATTGGATATGGTTAAGGCCTATGATAGAGTGGAATGGAACTTCCTCGAATTTGTGATGCTCAAGATGGGTTTCTGTACCAAATGGATTGCCATGATCATGAAATGCATCTCGTCAGTTTCCTTTTGTATTAATGTCAACGGGGTGCTCACCCGAGGCTTCTCCCCATCCCGTGGGCTTCTCCAGGGAGACCCTCTTTCACCCTTACTTTTTATTTTAGTGGCTGATGTGTTTTCTAACCTCCTTTCCAGGGTAGCCTCGCTTTCCATAATTCATGGGGCGAAAGCGTGTTGCAAGGGCCCTCCGATATCCCACCTCTTCTTTGCTGATGATTGCCTTCTTTTTTCTTGAGCTACCCCTAATGAGTGTACTGCAATCTGCCAGGCGATACAACAGTATGAACGGGCTTCAGGACAAATGATCAATCAGAGTAAATCAGAAATTTCTTTCAGCTCTGGAGTTCCCCAGCCGAAAAGAGAAGATCTATGCTCTTTAGCACGCATTCTTGGGGTCGATAAGCACCAGAAGTATCTTGGGCTCCGGACGGTGGTTGGACGGTCAAAGAAAGAAATCTGTTCAGCTATTGTGGATCGAATTGAAAGAAAAATACAAGGTTGGACCCCTAAAAAAATCTCCAAGGATGGAAAGCAAATCCTCATCAAGGCGGCTCTTCAATCTGTCCCCAGCTATTTGATGTCTATTTTTAAACTCCCTGATGTGGTGCTTTCAAAGATTCAATCCAGCACATCTAACTTCTGGTGGGGACGAAAGGACGGAAAAAATAAAGTCCACTGGATCGCCTGGTCTGCTCTCTGTCAACCAAAATCTGAAGGCGGAATGGGTTTTCGGGACCTTTCTCTTTTTAATGATGCTTTTCTGGATAAACAAGGTTGGCGTATAATTAATAACCCATCATCCCTTTGCACGCGTGTTCTCCGAGCTAAATATTTCCCACATAAGTATTTCTTGGACTCCCATCTTGGCTATCGACCTAGTTTTATCTGGAGAAGCATTTTGGGGCGGTCGTAATATAATGAGGAAAGGACTAGGCTGGAGGATTGGGAATGGTCTTACGGTCAAGATTTGGACCGATCCCTGGCTTATTGATCAGACAGGCACGAAGGCGTCATCCCCTATTTATCCAGGATCCGAACATGCCACAGTCTGTTGTCTTTTTGATGATCAAGGGGCGGGATGGTGTCTGGAAAAACTCTTCTCCTGGTTTAATGAGAGGGATAGGAGAATTATTCTGAGTATTCCCTGTGTGTCAGATGCAGGGCCAGATCATCTCTACCTGACAAACAACAGCTCAGGCGAGTATACAGTGAAAGCTGGCTACCGGTGAGCTCTTTCTGCTCAGATTTCAGAAGGAGATGTGAGGCCCTGGACATCAATTTGGACGCTTAATGTTCCCCCTAAAGTTCGCTTTTTCTGGTGGCAGGTGTGTACTGGTATCCTCCCAACTAAGAGCCTCCTTTTCTACAGACACTTTTCAAACGACAACTCATGCCCTTTCTGCCCTTCTGTGACTGAATCCCCGTTCCATGCTCTTATTCAATGTCCCGGGGCTCAGGAGGTTTGGAATGGCTGGGGATCAACTATAGAGCTGTTCCCGGACACCTCCTCAGATCTTATATCTCTCCTGATGCGATGGTGCTCCTCCTTTTCGCCGGCTAAAGCAGGTGCCCTGTGCATTTTGGCTTGGATTATCTGGGATAGGCGGAACGAGGCCATTTTCAATCATGTCCGGAGGCCCCCCAGATTTTGGATTGACCGGGCATTGTCATGGATTGCGGTATGGCAGAACCACCCTGAACGACAAAGACTTTTCACCCACCCTCCTCTTCCCCAACATTGGTGCCCCCCACCGGAAGGGATTTTTAAGATCAATGTGGATGCCTCTCTCCCTAAGGATGGCCCAGTTGGACTAGGTTTACTGGCCCGAGACAACCTGGGAAATCTTATCGCTGCCAAATACGAAGCACATTATGCACATTGGGAGCCCTCAGTTGCGGAGGCCGCCGCCATCCTTGCTGGGTTAAACTTCGCAAAAGATCACGGTTGGGATTCCATTCACATCGAATCCGACTGTCTCACTGTAATCAATGCCATCAATATCACTGACGGCGGGCTTCAACCTTTCGGTCCCATTATCCGGTGTATTCACTCGCGGAGACAAGTCTTCAATTCCTGCAATTTCTCATTTATTAGAAGGGAAGCTAATGAAGCCGCTCACAAGATGGCAGGCATTGGCCCTCCTTGCGAGGATTTGCTTTGGTTCAATCATTTTCCATTGTGGTTATGCTCCTGTATTTCTGCTGATCTCCATCATTAATGGATCCGTCTTATTTTGTCAAAAAAAAACCATGTGCCAACCGTGTGAATACACTGCATCAAAAGTCCAAAACCAACTTTTAATGTGCACTGTTTCTCTTAAGAGGACACACGTTTTGGGAAAATCCTACAATGCCCGAGTGACATTACTTTTTCCCGTGTCTCACTGGGCATGTTTTAATGAAAGTGTTTCATGCTTTCCACAAACCATACACCACCAGTTAACCAGTAGAAAATCCCCAAAAAACTCTAAAACAATATCCAAACACTCTAAAACCTCACTCGTATACTTTATATACTTAAAAATAAAAAATAAAGGGTTAGATACCAAAAACTGAGGGTCTTGTAGAAATTTTGTTAAAAATGATTAGACAATCATATTTACATAAATTAATAGTTGTTCACATCATGAGAACCCATGAAAAATGGTATGTATATTTTTTGGGTTGGAATTTTTTCCAATGATAACTTTTTTATTCTAATTTATATAGTGGATAATAATAAAGATGTTATGAAAATTAGTTTTTGTGAGAATTGAAATCATTTTTTGTTAGTATTCTTATGTGTTAAATGTTGGAGTACATAAATAAATTAAGACTATTGATATTATGAAATTGAATTTTATTGAGTAGGGACAACTATATTTACACATTATAGGTTTATAATACAACATCTTTATCCAGAGTCCACTTAACCTATGCATGATGTTGATGGGTCACACGACCTCAAGTGCGCCTCGACATATTTTAGTGGTTGCTGACTAGTAGAAAGGGTGTGAAGATGGTATGGTGGGGAGAATATAACCTCATAAAAAAGTGGAATAGTCAATATAACTATAAACATTAAAAAGTGGAATAATATATAAATAGAAATATTAATAATGAAATAGTGTAATAAATAACTAAACAATTTGATAAAAATCAAAAAGCCACTTGGGAGTGTCCTATGAATGGATGCATGGAATTTTAATATAAAAAATGTGAACATGATATATTAATATACAATATAGATATACAAAAACTACAACTATAACTAGAAGCTACTACACTAGCATCTCAAGAATATTCTCAGCCCTCTTCTCCTTTTATCCATTAATAAGAAATGCATATCATGGATCTGAAATAAGGCACATTACCTTATAAATACTCGTAATAATATTATCTTCATGGGTACCAAGCTCCTCATGGGTTGGGTGAGATATTACATCCTAATATACTAACACAAATGGTGTCTCTACATAATAAAAGTTGTTCTTATAGTTAAAATAATGTGCATATATACACACAACTAGAAACAAGTTATAAAACAAATAACAGTCCATGTCAGGATACTATAAAAAACCTGGAGGTTTTACCTACGTAAGATCATGGTGTGAATGGATTTCTAAATGAACACTATATATATTGTATAATTATATATTGTGTCCACCTATATCGACAATGTAAATGCGGATGTTTGTGTCTATATACTTGAAATACACAATGTTGGATATGGTGGGGCATAACTAGGTCATCCAAGAATAGTCTAAATGAGCCTATTAGTTCACTAAATAAGGTAAATTCTATAAATCTCATAATGAGTGGAACAATTTATCCTCATTACTTGAGATTGTTATAGTTCCATTTTGTCAACACTTGAAACAAGGGACATGGTGTGTCATACCCATTATCCAAATACTGTTAATGGTGTGAGACATCATACTCAAAACCTGATATAAGGGAGAATGAAACTATCATTCCCAATAGATCACTTACTATCATCTCACATCCTATATCAAGTAAGAATCATATTTATAATATTTTCCTAAGAGAATTCCTCTCATGAATTCTATTTTACAATACCATTTACAACAATGTGTTACAATTCATATTAAACATTTGTTTAAGGATGAAATATTTGGAATGAATTTTTAAACCTTATTATTTCATTTCAATTTATGAATTTCAATTCATTTAATAAATTTCAGAATTGTAAACCATCATGAATATTTCAATCCATATAATCGTCCCATTTATTTCACTAAAATTGAGAAAATGAATTATAAGGATCAATGAACACATAGAATATGTCACGGGAAATGGGAAAACTCCCAATAAGGGAATTTTCTTAGGAAAATTAGGCCAACCACTTAGGATATTCCTTGGGTTCATTAAAATTTCACATAACATATGGGAATATTATTTCTAAACAAATATAAACACATATAATGTGTTTTAAGAAATTAAAAAACTAACTATAAAGGACAATTCATGTTGTTACACCCAAGGGGTGTCCATAAATGATGTCAATATACCATAACTGTAAAAATAAGGATCAATATGTGTATATCATGGTGTATTGATCAATTATATATGATGAACTAAATTAAATGGAGATTCTCGAAAAATGATAGTGTGTGGCAGAACAAAAAAGCTATAAAACACCAAATCCTAGGGGGAAAATTACATGAACACCTTCCATAAGGTCGTTTATGAATCAACATCTGAAGGTGGTATCATATTTGACATGGGTTGAAAGAAATCTATGATGTGGTCCAACAACCAAAAAATTTAGAAAAAACTGAATGCACTAAAATAGAGAAAAGGATATGAAGATAATATAAAATAGAAAGGGAGAGAACACAACATAATGCCTCTCCTTATCCGATGGTTACTTCATATCATGATTTGGTATATAAGAAATGATGTTACTTCAATGCATAGGTTGAGGTACTTGGGGCACATGGAATGAAGAAAACCAACTCATCCACTGGAGGAAGAAAAAAATAAAGGGAAGTCATAAATTGATTTAATTATGGGATAAAGTAACTTCGCCCTCAATATAGAGGTCTCACATTTAAAGAACATAGTTTGAAGACTATGCTCAACCATTATCTAAAAGAGATACCACCCCAAGTTAAGGAGAATGGTTTCCCAGACCATGCAGAAACCATTCAAAATCCCACTATAAAATGTTTTCACATTTCCGATGTTCGTGAACTTAGAGTCACATGGTTATAGAAAAATGTTGTGGATTTTAAGACACCACTGTTTTAACATGAATGGTTAGTAGACAACATGCGTGATGGGAGGCACTGTTTCTACAAGTCGAGGGCCTAGTCATTTTTTCCATCCTCTAAAACTCCGAGCATCAAACAATGGCCAAACACTCCTAAAACCCTCAACTGGCCATAAAAAAATTTAACAAGATTAACCCAAGGATTTAAATGTTAAGAAACTCTTCATACTTTTTTAAAAATATTGTTCGTTACAACATCCCATCAAAAAAACTCACCCCGAGTTGTACTTACAAGGGTAAAGAGGTATCAGCAGTCAAGAGTTCCATCCATTGAGCTCATGTATCTACTATCCATTATTACTTCTCACCTCTTACTCATCCATGCTTCCATAGAACCTGGCCCAAAGGAAATGAAATATCATAGAGTGTCTTTATAATCCAATAAACTATATGAATGAAATAGTCCATGATGAAAGAATCTACTTCAAATATATTCTTATCAGATAGAATGGTATGTGATGGGAGAGGATAATATTGGTTAATCTAGGATCCCGAAATACATCATGCATAGACTAGTATCCCTATGGATGTGCTACCTGGTAAACCATTTGTTAGATCTTCTTATCAACCATGAAGGTTCCAAAAAACTCGTTGAAATATCACCCTACCTATGAGTACATATATAGCCTATCCAATATGATACTTGAAATAAAACATAGTCTCTGACCTCAAACTCTAGAGTCCACCTATGTCTAGTGGCATATTACTATAGTCTATACATACCATTCAACATGATGTTTTTAATCAAATGGATATGCTCTATAGTTTCATGCAGTGTATGTGGCCCAAGAATAGTTTTCTCCCTACATCTATCCATCACATAGGTCTATAGAATGTCCAAACCAATAAGAATTCATAAGATTCAACTCAATGGTATCCATAAAGATGTTATTATTAGAAAAATCAACAGGTTTAATGGGATTCTCCCAGGGACCCCCAATGCAAAGGACACATGCACGGAGCATGTCCTATAGAATATAGATTTTAGGAATCATCTATCCATGAGTTAGTGAGTGATATGTAAATATTAATATCACTTATGACCCAAATCATCATGGAACCCCTTATATAGACATGACATAATTTTATATCTCTATCACAAATGATATAATAATGAGATGCATGAAGACATAAAACATCACTGATGTAATGACTCCATGGATTGTCTTTAAAGAATGTCTATTAGACATGTATGAAGTGTGAACCCTTCATTAGATGGTCGATGAAAATTTACTTCGTATCATTCCCATGAGGTGATCTGGGAACAACAGTCATAAATTCCAAAAAAACATCATTCCATTTCCACTCAGGAATAGAAAATGGATATAAAATACAATCTTGTCATGGATTTTTTGGTCAGCTATTTACTAGTTGAAAATGGTGTGATAGAGATAGTAATATCACAATTCAATCAAAGCCATCTATACTGGTTTTATAGATCCTGACACATTTTGGGGACACCAGGATAATGTTTACATGCTAAGTCATGGAATTATTGCATTATATCCTCTCTAATATCTACTAGGACCCATACACACCCATGGAATAGTAAGGTATCATCTCCATCCATGGAACATGATAAATATGTATCATCATATGAGATGATTTCCACTAATAAAAATCCTTTGGGATCAGATAATTTCCTAATTCTTAGATGATATTGAAGAGTAGATGTCATTGCTATGCTAGAGAGAATAGTGTAGCCATTTCCCTCTTAAAAATACAGGTCATACTATGACAATAAGTCCATGATTTTCCACTCATAAATGGCCTCCGAGAATACTTATGTTTGAGTCTTCAATATCAGAGCACATGCTATAACATTACATTTACCAATGTATATGAATTCTCAGAATTAAATGACTAATGGTACTATACTCACCTATGCGGTCTGAGACTCATATCATGTTGTGTAAAGATATAATTATTTCTTTCAATCATAATGAATACCATAAAATTTACTCTATGTGGATAGTGTTTTTAAAAGTATAGATAATGATCTACCTCTGATGGTACTAGGTCTTATATTAGGTAATTAGGTATTTGAGGCCTCTACTAATGAGACAATACACTATGACTCACTCATCATGAATTAGGATAATTCCCCATATAATACCTTATGTATAAATATAAACCATATAACTCATTCCTTGTTCATGAAGAATCAGTGTCATTCTTGAATTCAATATTCCCTTCAACATTGGAATGGATTCTTCATAAGATTCAAACCATATTTATTTGACAGCACTCCTTGTCAAGCCCATAAGCAGTGTAGCAAGATGTCTGAAACCCTATACGAAGTGTCGGTAATACTTGGATAACCCAATGAAATAATTTATCTGATAGAAGTTATTATGTTTTCCTAGGAACGTATACCTATCATATTCTCTAGGTCTACTATAACTCCATTCTACAAGATGATATGAACAAGGAAGTGGACTTCATCAATCTGAAATGGAATTACTATGATTAGCATAGATCTGATGCTCTCTCAGTGTATTCCACATTATCAAAAGTTGTTTTAATGGTTGTGTTAGGAGTGTTAATTGTCTAAGATATCATCACAAAATACAACCATAAATTATTCCAGATACATGTGAAAAATGGATTCATAATATCCATAAATATTACAAGTTCATTCTTGAGTCCAAACGACAGGACCAGGTACTTGTATATATCATACATGCTACTAAAAACAGTGTAGAAAAAGTATGAAGATATAACATAAAAGTGATGATAGACGGACAAAAAAAATATATTTGATAACAACATCACTCCTTATAGTTGATAAAATATGTCCTCTATTATAGAAAGTGGATACCAATTTTTTACTGTGAGCTCGTCCAATTAACAAAAATCCATGGAAAATATAAGAGTTTCATCCTCATCCATAGAAAAAAGAACCACCCAAACATATATATAAGTCTTGGGATTTATTAATCCATTAGCCTTCAAAACTTTCAGTAGCTTCTTATTCTCTAGTAGCACCAAAGGCACCATCCTATAAGGATGAATGGTTAGTTGTGCTTCGTTTCGAACAATATCAATGACACATGATACTTCTTTCATCGGTGTTAGAACAAAGAATTATTCAGGAAAGAAATCCCTAATATTCTCTAATATGTGGGGGGGGGGATCTTGTGTCATAAACCATGGTTTTCTAATAAATTACTAGCAATGTTATCAATCACACTACGCATCCTTTTCTAGCCGGGTCCTGCTCATGGTGCATGAATAACCAATTATCACTTCGAAATGATCCTTCTTCCCATAGGGACGTAAACTTTTCCCTATGATGATATCAAACAATATTGTATATGTAGGGTACAAGCCAGTTTATCACAATGATTATGTCAAATGTTGTCATGTAAAATATTAGAACATTCCATACGAAGAGATATACTCTTAGATCAAGGGAGAAATATGCACAATGATGAAATCCCAATGATTAGATACCTAATTGTATTTCTATAATCATAGCACAATGTTATTTCACAACATGGATTACTTGTATTTCCAAATAGTATCATATATAAATGAATGAGACCTGAATATGTCAAATAAATCATACAATAAATTTGATGCTACTAGCATTGTACGTCATACCGTAGAAGTTCTATCACATTTCTTCTCTAGTGTTTGTTGGAAATCATGTATCAAATGTGTATAATATCCCTGAATCACTTCCAAAATTCCATCAGAAAATACGCTCTACTAGTATTGAAAAAAATTAGTTTACCTACCTCTGACTTAACCTACACCTCGGCTTGAGTGGCTAGTGGTATTCAATCTTCCTTACTATCATAATACGACTAGAGCCACATTGGAACCTGGTATAGGAGTAAAGACTTACTCTATATATGATGATATAATGTTACTAATGAAATTATAGATATTTTTCATCCTGTTATATCCTCTATATTCCACTAGATCATGAAATCATTGAGGTTTCATGTTTTCCAGCTTCCATTAATAGTCACATATAAAAAATATACCACCACGAGGATCCTTGCCGTTGATACCATAGTGAGTAGACTAAAAATATCTCATTCTCATTTAATAAGAAATTATAATAACTCATGGTGTTGAATTTACCTACCACTACCATCAAATTCCATCAAATTATTCTCTGTGATAAGGGATTGGTTGATTATCTTAAAAATAGGGGTAATCATAAATACATTGACCGGGTATCAAATGGCATATACCATCCCATGATTGAATCACCAGGTGGTCATAAGATCATAACCTAAAATAGTAGGGGATAACCTCTATAACATTGTGAAATGAGAAGAGTATTCCATGAATGTAATTCTTCCCTTATAATGGTTCATGAATTCTATCGGTATATCATCCATCAGAGTCTGGGGAAATAAATAGTCAAAGAATATATTTTAGAAATCTTCTTGAACAATATTATGATGTCTATATTACTAGGTAATAATGTCCCACCAACTCTTAGTATAACCACATAGAATCTATGCAGCAAGTTGAATCGATACATTGGAGGCATATCCAAATTCTCAAATATGTATATAATTGATTCAATCCATGAATCACCAATATGAGGACATTCATCAAACCAAAAGGTGGTATGGTGCTGATGTTGTAATTTCTGAGTCAACTATTCCATAATGAAGGATGGTCGATAAATACCTTGCATATTTTTCAATATAAATAGAAATACCACACGAAATAGGGTATCAGTTACCATATATCAAAATGGGAAGAGGATAAACAAGAGGAACTACAAGTGCGATTGTAGGTGGATTAGGGCCTCCTACCTCAGGGTCAGGGTAACCATCAGATTTAGGAAATTTGAATGGAGGAATTCAAAGAGACATGATTCAATAATTTCATACAAAACATATAATAGATTTTTGTAGTTTAACTGATTTTAAATATAAAACTTGAACTCATGTATATTTTTCTTATAGAAATGTTCATTCCCCCTACCTACATTAAAATCGAGGACTAGGTGGTATAATAGACAATAATGGACATAAAAACATAATAGATACCCCTAAAACAACTATTATGGTCATGATCTGGTACATGTCTTTATTTCACATATATAAGATGGATGTTATTAATTTAAATATCACTTTCAATTTAAATTGCGCTTATTACCAATCTTAATAACATTATGTTATTGAATTTTGTGAATTACCACTTATGATCCATAAGGTCCCATTATATTTATGAACCATAAACTAACCTCCAATTATCCCAAATCATTAAAAAAAATTTTAACGCCCTGAACCAAGTTACCCAGAGTCGGTTCATTATTTTAATACATTGTTTTGATTACAATGAATCAAGTCCTGAAGGACCGACCAGTTTACCAGCCTTGGAAAATTGATTACATACATGAACATTACATTACACTTTATAACATACAACACATCATAAATAATCCTTTGAGAACGCTATTGATTCATTAGCTTAACCCAGCATCTTAATAATAAAACACTTTTTGGGATCCTGGAAAAAATAAAACATTAAAAGGGGTGAGCTCAGATGCTTAGTAGGGGTTAATAATTTAGTGGAAGCTATAAACATTTGAGGAAAGATGTGTAATAAAAACAACATCCTTTTTAAACATAAATTGGAACACGAAATGGTAAAAATAATTCAATCATTACCATATAAACATGCACATATATATTCTACAAATCAAATAATCACATGAAATAAATAATTTCATAATGAGGGAATGCATAATGCCAAACTTTAATTTCTGTGTGAAGGCCTCGTGCCAAGACCTAAGGGCTAACTGTAACCGGAACCCAACATGGAGAGCCTCTATAACTGGACTCCATCCCAGAGTGCCTCAAATAACCGAACACAAACCCGGAGTTCCTCTAATAACTGGACACTAACCCGGATTGCCTCTAATAACCGTACACTAACCCAGAGTGCCTCTAATAACCGGACACATACCCAGAGTGCCTCTAATAACCAGACACCAACCCGGATGCCTCTAATAATCGGACACCATCCCGGAGGGCTTAATTTTATCAGTCCCAAACCCGTAACATACAAGTCCAACACATTAATCTTAAGAAAATGATGAGATGTAACATAAACATTCGTATTAAAACTAACTTACGAAATTTCAATAATTTAACCTTAAACCAGGAATGACATAAAAATAAATCATCCACAATCAAACATATCACAAAACCATCAATACAATACAGATGTTTTGTATCATAATAAATCATCTTCAAATAATCATAAAATCCATCAAAGGATGTTGACATAGATGAAATCAAAACTAATTGAGAGAAATATGTCTTTTTTGAAATCATTTAAAAATTATATATTGATATAGAAAACCATTATTTTGAAAATATCCATATAAGCTTGTAAGGGAAGCTTCAAAGGTGTACTAACGAATGAGAATAACCGCACCTGCTATATAAGTTATAAAAAACATTCTTACCTTAATTTTTTCGAAAAGGTTATAAAGTACCTTGTTTTGAAAATGACTGAAATATTCATTTGAAAACATTTTTTATAAAAGTCAAACATGGGTATAAATTTCTTTAACCAATTGTCTAGTAAATATTAAAAATGTTTTGAAATTAATTTTTAAGAAACATGGATGTGGATGATAAATATTTCCCAGAATATAATTATGAATAACCAACCTCGGATAATAGAGATTCTATAATTAACCCTTATCTCGTTGTAATCAATAGAGTCATATGAACAATTGTCAATAACCAAGAAATGAATCATATAATATCATGAATATAAAAGGGATCATGATAATACATATAAAATGGTAGTACATAATACACCCCATGCTATAAGTTAGTGGTGAACAATGGAAATCTCACGGAATTAAAAGTCAGATAAGAAACCCATTACCTTGTACTTTTCCTTGGTTGGGGGTTGGTTAACCTCCTTTATAATGGTTAAATAATTTTTATTAAATTATTCATGAATCCTATACATTAATATGATATCATATATGATCTTTTATCATTTCTTTGTTAATAATATCTTAGTATTACCGTCATTTTGGGTGTTAACTTACTCGTTTTATTTTATATATTTTGTTACATAAGTCGTGTTTGTTATGTATAGGTTGTATCTTTTTAATTTTCAAAATTATATCAAGTCCTTAAACATTATTTTGAATCATTAAATGAGAATTATACTTGAATTGATATGACGGAGAATGAATCTTATCATGTTCATGGAGACGATAGTCCGTACGTACGCACAAGCGATAATATCATTCTTTTGATATTAAAAAAATATATAATTGGAATTTATATCATATATACAGAATCATTATAATGTTATATTTATTATTTAAATGAATTACACATCATTATTATCCCCATCCAAATGATAATATATCGATTATCTATCACACCACGACGTGGAGACGATAGGCTGTACGTACGCACGTATGGTGACATGTCATTCAAGGATTCTATATAATACTGAATATGGTTGTACCATATTTATAATAACATCACATTATATAGAAGACACTAGATTTATTATTTTAGAATGGAAATAACAAATAAAGAAGAAGTCGAAGAAGAAAGGATCTTGAAAGAGGGTGGTGAAAACATTACCTCTTCTTCGGGTTCTTCCTTTTGATTTGATCAAAAGGGCACCATAGGATGGCTTTCTGATCAAAATAAGGCCTCTAAGTTAAATTGAGGCATGTGGAGAGAATAATTGGGTAGCGTTTGGACGAACCAAAAGTCTTATATGGTGTGAATAATTGGGTAGAAGTGGTTTTCTTTTTAAGGGGGAGGAGGGGATCTTTAGAAAAAACATAAAGTATTACTTTATAATAAATTAATATTCGGTTTCTAATACTTCAAAAGTGGATTATTCAAAGTATATTGTGGGTATGGGTATAAATCCTTTCAACCAATATATTTTAGACAGGTTTGGGTCACTATATTAACTTTATCTTTTAGTTTTAACTCTTAGTTAATTAGTTTGACATTTACCATGTCACATTGTATTTTTATATAATAAAGTTAATAAACATACTATATACATCCATTAGACCCCCTAGTGGTACATTAATGATAAAACTATCATGATATATGACCTTGGGCCTATTTTTATATTTTTAGAAATATAATATCAATTAATAATATAATATTTGTTTTAAAAACTAATTTATGTCAATTTTGACACTATTCAATAATTGATTTTTGTTAAAGTCATTAAACCTTTATTAATAAGAACTAAATTCATTTAAGCAATTATAAAATGTAATATTAACCAATAAAATTAATTTATGTTATCAAAACTTTCAAATTATATCTATTTTATCATTTATAATACCAATTATTGGATTCTTTCATTAATAAGGAAAATACTGCATCATTATTGTGTCATAAATAAATATAATTATTAAATGTCTAAAAATTATAAATAAAATACAATTATGTATGAAATCCTTTTATATTTCCAAATAATATTTATTGTAAGAAATAAAACACATATAACCCTATGTAAAAATTGTTTTTCTAAAAGATATATGCTTTTGTCATTTGTTTATTTAGTTTAACTTAATTAATATAAAGTGTCCTAATCAACTACAAGTGGATCCATAGGGTCCCAAAATCGACTCAAAGATTCCCATAGTCGGACATGTTTCAACCAATAAAATTGGTACACGTTTTATGGTATTGTATTATTATTATAATATTATTTGTTTACCCTTATTTACCAAATTCACCCTTTAACCATGGTAAATAAAATATTTATAGAAGTAATTATTCAAAATGTATAAAAACTAAAGTTACCTATTTACACAATTTGGAAATACGTATTCAAAATATGGAATCCATTTTTTTAAATTCTAAACACATAAGTGGATGAAATTAATTTAAAATTAATTCCCATTGTTAAAACAGAATGTGTGTTTTTAAGAGATAATAACTATCAAAAGATTCACACTTATGGATGACCTGTTTAATTGTGAAATTATATCCAATGACCAGCATTTTATTAAATGGTAATAAATATATTCTAAATATACTTTAAATCCCCTCAAATTCATAATTTATCACTGTTAATTATTTCGATTAAAAAAGATGTTTTTAATTAAAATTTAGTAATTTTAACTATTCATCAAAATATAAAAGTTATCCAAAAAGTACCAAATTTCACCCTATGCTAATTTCAGAATTAAAAATCCAAAAATGAAGTGTATTTTAAAAAATTAAAAACATAAAAGTTTCATTTATTAATTAAAAATTAATTCCTGCTATTAAAACTAAAAGGCGTATTTTTAAGAAATAATAACTATCAAAAGTTTGACACTAGATTATGTCCAATTTCTATGTGAATTTAATTATAATGACCATCATTGGATTAAATGGTAAAAATATAATCTATATATACTTCCATTCAATTAAAATTTATAATTTAACAATATACAATATTTTGATTAAAAATGATGTTTTCAGTTAAAATATAGTATTTTTCACTATTCACCCAAATAAGAAAGTTATCAGAAAAACACAAAAACATTATTGAAACTAAATTATTATGTTTCTATTCTAAAAAGAAGTTTATTTTGTCAAATTTAATATATAAAAGTTTCAAATATTGGATTTAAAAAGGCTTCTCCATTAAAAGGTTGTAAAATTTCATTTTTTGAAAAATACTTCTTTTATCTAAACAAATTTATTTTTTCTTACATTATGTCTAAGAAACTCATAATATTGACTCTAAAATTATAAGGATTATATAAATTTACAAATTATATTAATACTATTCATAACCAATTTTGAACGGCTTGTTTGGTAAGTCATGGTGCGCTAGAACTCGGTGTTGCATGTAGTGAAAGATATTGAATTACTTTGAATAAATAAAGTACTATGAAATATTTGGGTGTTGCATTCTTCCCTAGTTAAATAAATTGCATCCTCGCAATTTGAAATTATTTTTTGAAAATAAAATGTTGAAAATAGAAAATACCTTTGGGAAAACCCACATCATAAATTAGGTTAATAAAATTTAGTCTTAATAAGAGGGAAAGGGAAATGAAGGGGTCACCACCAAATTATGATCTTGATTAGGAGAACATTTGTGTAAATTAGAGACTTATAATTGGAGGAAAAATGTAAATATTTATAGGTAGTGATTGAGGTCATCAATCACAGACAAGTGTAAAATTGTGGCCCTTAAATTCATCGATCTATGATGATTTGAAATACCATCGGTTCAACAAAACATATGGTATTAGGATAACACATTTTTTGTTTTAAGATCCCTTCACTAAAATATAAGAATTAATTTCTTCATTGAATAAGAGATGAAAAAAATATATACTTGAGAAGTAGTGTCCAGTCCTTTAAATATGTTCTACCACAAACTCATCTTTCACTCTATAAGATAATATAACTTAAAAATTATATTCTATTTCCTTTCGTATAGGGTTTAAAAAAATGAATTTACAATTCATCTAGGAAAACCATTAAAAAAACTACATTCTTCAATCCAAGACATCATGTGGGTCAGTAGTAGTTGATACACCCCTATTGCCCTTCAGTTGTGGGATCAAGTCCTGCGGCCTTGCCGGGCGCGACGGGTTGCCGTCCGGCCTCTGGGTTGTCCTTTTTATGGAAAAGCAATAATAATCTCAAACCAGAATTATCCAAAATAATTCTATCCAAACTCACAGTCCAAAATTTATAAGTTAGGTAAACAAAATGAAGATCCTTTTTTCCACGTAATAGCATGTGAACCCCTTCATCATGTATTCTTTCAAAACATTGCATCATCCTGAAATATCATAAAACCATATTGATTACATTCATGAGCCCTTATTTCTTATAGAATACTGGATATACTCCTTCAATCAAAAATTGTTGTAAACTCCAACAACGATGGTATATACAAATCATTAATCAGTTTTGAGGTAGTCAAGAATATCCAATATAATTTACCCAAACCAATCATTTATTATTCCCAAATCAAGACCTCGGTATCAGAACCATATTATTTCTTATCATTCACTCAACCATATATTTTCCAAAAATATAACCTACTATTGAGTCACTTTTCTTTGTTCCACACAATCTCAAGTCCTTAATGAAATAGTACTACAGTACAATCCTTATATACTCCATAATTATTATAAGCATTACATTGTGGATACAACACTCAAATGACATAATTCTATAATAACAACATAAGTACTCTAATCATTCCTCCCCATCTGTGGTAGTATCATAACTCGATTATTATCCAATAACATCATTTGGGGAATACTATGATGATGTGGACATTGGTTTGCGTAGTGTCTGATATCCTTTCAGATGAAGCATTGTAAATTTTAAAACATTTTCTTACCCTTGTAGTTACGTACATGTTTTCCTTTTTCTCTACACATATAACAACTCCCATTCCTTTCAAGAAAGTTCCAGGGTGGTTCAACCCACAGTTATCAGATATGGGAAAATTCTTCTTTTTCATCTTCCCTTTATCCGGCTTCCTCTCTTCGATCCTTTTCTTCTCTTTCTTCCCTTCAAATCCATAGGATTCGGAGAATTCATTACTTATCTTGTAAACACATGATACTATTTCTTCATATGTTGAGAATACATGGGAGACTATTTACATTCTAAATGTTGGCTTAATATCGTGAATGACATGATCCTTCTTACTCTTTGGATCATACGTATTGTTGGAGTTCACATTCCTTCTGCTGGGTGCCATTTCTATACAATAGCATAAACTATGTCAGTTTATGAATTGCAATGAATAATTCCAAACTTGTAAAATACCTAACGCAAATATAACAGTTTATTTATATAATCCATAATCTTTAAAATGTTTTATTTGAGTATGTATATACTCATAAACCCTATATAATGGTTTGTATATATAATGAGAATTATCCTAAGAATATCCCCGGGGAGTGTCGTAACCAAGAGTGCAGCAAGGCCCGTTATTGTGCACTAGTTAACGTTCATGTCTAGCTCAAAGCTGTGTTTTCGGGTTTTACCCCTAGGTACATTTGTTCCAGAGCCGCCTCTACCTACTCGTATCCAGACATGGATGTATTTCTTGGAAAACTCACAAAATCTATATAATACCAAAATTCTAGGAAGTTATCTTATACTAATTTTCAAATTCCATATTAGGTCTATGTGGTCTAATTACTGTTTATCTAAATCTAGCTCCCAATGTTTGCTCTAAACTTCCTATGATACCAATTGAAACGCCCGACCCCAGTTAACCAGTGTCGGTGCATTATTTTAATACATTGGTATGATTACAAGAATCAAGACCTGAAGGACCGATCAGTTTAGCAGTCTTGGAAAATAGATTATATATATGAACATTACATTACACATTCTAACATACAACACAGCCTAAATAATCATTTGATAACTCCATTGTTCCCTTAACTTAACCCTACATCTTAATCATAAAACACTTCTTGGGATTTTGGGAAAAATAAAACATAAAAAGGGGTGACCTCAGATGCTCTGTAAGGGTAAATAAATAAGCATAAGATATAAAATTTAAAGGCAAGATGTGTAATAAAAACAATAGACTTTTTAAACATAAATTTGAAAATAACATGGTAAACATAATTAAATAATTACCATATTAACATGCACATGGATATTCTACTAATCAAATTATCATATGTAATAAATAATTTCATAATGAGGGAATGCATAATGCCGAACATTAATTCCTAGATCAAGGCCTCATTCCAAGACCTAAGGGCTAACTGTAACATGAACCTAACCCGGAGAGCCTCTATAACCGGACTCTGACCCGTAGTGCCTCTAATAATCGGACACTAACTCGGAGTGCCTCTAATAACTGGACACTAACCCGGAGTGCCTCTAATAACTGGACACGAACCCGGAGTGCCTTTAAAAACCAGAAACCAACCTGTAGTTCCTCTAATAACTAGACACCAACCTAGAGGGAATACTTTTAGCAGTCCCCAACCCAGAACATACTAGTCCAATAAATTCATCTTAAGAAAATTTTGAGATGTAACCTAAACATTTATATTAAAACTAACTTAAAAAATGTCAATTCATTAACCATAAACCATGAATAACATAAAAATAACTCATCCATAGTCAAACATATCACAAAACCTTCAATATAAAACAAAATTTTTGTATAATAATAAATCAACTTCAAATAAGTTCAGAATCCATCAAAGGATGTTGACATAGATGCAATCATAACTATTTGAGAGAAATTTTTTTTAATCATTTCAAAATCATATCATTATATAGAAAACCATTATTTTTAAAATGTCTTTATAAGCATGGAAGGGAAGCTTCAATGGTATAATAATGGCGGAGAAGAACCGCACCCTCCGTATAAGTTAAAAAAACATTCATACCATAATTTTGTCAAAAAGGTTATAAAGTACATTGTTTGGAAAATGATAGAATGATTCATTTCAAAACATTTTTTTAAAAAGTCAAAAAAGGGTATAAATGACTTTAACCCATTTTCCAGTAAATAGTAAAAATGTTTTGAAATACATTTTTAAGAAACATGGATGCGGATGATAAAGATGTCCCGGTAGATAATTACGAATAAACAACCTCGGATAATAGAGATTGTAAAATTAACCCTTACCTCGTTGTAATCAATCGAGTCGTATCAACAATAGTAAATAAACACCAAATTAATCATATAATATCATCAATATAAAGAGGATCGTGATAATACATATCAAATAGCGGTACACAATACACCACATGCAATAAGTAAGTGGTGATAAATGGAAATATCATGGAATTAAAAGTGCGATAACAAACCCCTTACCTTATACATTTCCTTGGTTGGGGGTAGGTTAACCTCTTATATAATGGTAAAATAATTGTTTTTAAATTATAAATGAATAATATACATTAATATGATATCATATATGATCTTTTATCATTGCATTGTTAATAATATCTTAGTATTATCGTCATTTTGGGTGTTAACTTACCCATTTTCTTTTATATGTTTGGTTACATAAGCAATATGTTTTATGGATAGGTTGTATCATATTCATATCTTGAATTATATAATGTCCTTAAACATTATTTTTATTCATCAAATGAGAAATATACATGAATGGATATGATGGAGAATGAATCTTATCACGTTCGTGGAGACGGTAGTCTGTATGAACGCACGCGTGATAATATCATTTTTCGATATTAAAATAATATATAATTGAATGGAATATAATATATATAGAATAATTATAATTTTATATTTGTTATTTACATGAATTACACATCATTATTATACCCATCCAAATAATAATATATTGAATAACACTTACACCACGATGTGGAGATGTTATTCCATACGTACACACGTATGGTGACATTTCATTCAAAGGATTTATAGAATACTGAATATGGTTGTACCATATTTATAATAAAATCACTTTATATAGAATATACTGTAGTTATTATATTATAATGGAAGTAAAAAAGAAAGAAGAAGATGAAGAAGAATGGAACTTGAAAGAGGGTGGTGAAAACATTACCTCTTTTTCGGGTTCTTCCTTTTGATTTTATCAAAAGGGATCCGTAGGTAGGCTTTCTGATCAAAATAAGGCCTCGATGTTGAAGTGAGGGAAGTTTAGAGAATAATTAGGCAGGGGTTGGCTGATCCAAAAGGCTTTGACGGTGTGAAGAATTGGTTTTAAGTGGTGTCCTTTTATATGGGGGCGGAGGGGCTCTTTAGAAAAAACATAAAGTATTACTTTATAATAAATTCATATTCGGTTTCTAATGGCTCTAAAGTGAATTCAATTTCATCCTTTTATCCAGATTGGATGCGCCCATAAAGGGATCCCGACCTAGGTTTTTCCTCTCGCCGTCGCCGCTCTGTCACTACGAAAGATACGACGTTTCTCCTCGCGATCAGTGGGTTTGTGGAGGATCTCCGTGGTTGTGGTGTCATGTGGGTTTGTTGTCTTATCTTTTCTGTGGAGTTTAACTATGGGTTTTAGTGGTTTCTGGTTCAGATCTGCGGGTGTAAGACTAGTCGGCGTCGACAACATACTCTTCGGAGTGCTCCTGGTGTTGTTCTCGGCTTCTCGTTGTTGTCATGTGGTGAGCTTTTTTCAGTGTTGGGGGGTCGTGCTCATTCATCAATGGTTTGTGGGGTTCCTCTTATTCTCCAGTGAGTTCTTTGGGGTTTTCTTTTGTCTAATGTGGTCGTTTGTTCTGGTGGTGGAAGGATCTTCTGGGACAGGGTGATGTTGTGGTGCCGTTTCTTGTGCGGTTTGATTTGGTTTTTGGGGAAATTTATTTTGATCTCTTTGATTTTTTTCTCTTCGTGATGGTTGTTGGGGTGGAGGTATTGTTGTTTTATCACGGAGGTTTGTTCCTCTGATGGTGATGGTCTTGTTTATCGCCTGCGAAGCTCGCCAGTAAAGATGACGACGGTCACCAGTGAAGACGACGACGAGAGCCGGTGAACCTCGCCGGTGTTCCGATGAATGTGGGTTTGTCAGTCGCCTAGGGGGCGTTTCTCGAGGCTGATGATGTAGTTACAGGTGTTCCCGGGTTTCGAGGCCGACACGTGGGTTAGGCTCATGGTGCGCGGCTCGAGGTCTTGTCGCGTCTTGTACGGTAGCAGGTGTGCGGATCAAGGGCGTATCTCGCTGATTTGTGTTTTTGAATTTTGAAATTTTGAAATTTGAACGTTTTTTAATTTGAATGTAATGGATGCTTGGTTGTGGTTTCATGGAGGCATGTTGTTTTGTAATGGGTACCTGCAACCTAGAAACCGGCTATTTGAAAATGAAAATAAATGATTAGCATTCAACTGGACATTTGAATAGTAATCAGTAGCCACTAGGTAGTGTCATATACATGGATGCATAGAATGATGATATAAAAAAGGAAAAAATAGACAAAAATAGACAATCAGGATACTGAAAATTACAAAAATAACAAAAAATTATCCATTAGATTATTGAACATATGCCCAGTCATTTTCTCTTATGCTTCATCAATAAACAATGCTTATCAAGGATCAGAAGCAAAGTGATTTACCTTACCCATACCTGTGGTCATTAATTTTTCATGGGTTCCAGGGGATTCTTGAGTATGGATTGAGGTTAAATATCAGTATTCCACCGAGAATAGTTCCTCAAAGTAGTCCTTATAGTTATCATAAATAAAAATTATGTAGGTATGAACAGAATATAAAATAAGTGATGAAATAAATAACAATGCTTGTTAGGTTCCTAGGGGACACCTAAAGGATATACCTACTTCATAACTTGTATGGGATGAATTTTTTATCAATATCAATATATAAAGTAAAGTTATATATTTTATCCACCTATATATAAAAACTACGCGTGGACGTAAGTGTGTATATACATATAATACATGGTTCTAGAATGAATTGGGTGTAACTCAGTCATCTATTAAGACTCTAAATATAACAACCCATTATATTATTTCACAAATAAATATATTTCATTAAATACATCCTTAAATTGATTCAACATAGAAAAATGATAGTTTTAGTGTCCTTGGGTAAGAGGAACATTACAATATTACTTAAATCATAAAATACACATATTTGTTGAAAACATCATTTACATGACCACACAAAGTCCTTAACACATAGCATTGCATGGGATAACCTGAGGGAATTCATAAGAAAACGGTGAGATATAAATTCTAGTAAGTGAGAAACCAAGGAATAACATGAATAATGTAGTATATGTTATGAAATAGGTATATTAATGGATCATAAGAAAATCATGAACATAAAGGAATGATATAATAAGATTACAATAACATAGAAATTGGAATCAATGTTTTACATGATATTAGCATGATCCAAGTCTCATTTCATCTGTATAATGATTAAACCACCGTTCCAAATTAATTATCAAATGTAAACCTTCATTGATCTTGACATATCATGATACTAATATTTACCCAATGCATTGGAGCGCTATCAGGGTGCGCCCTTCATAATCATTTCATTTCTGGCATAAGTGTTCCATGTGGATCACATAACATGGATTTGTTAAACATAATAATTTATTAAAAGTTAAAGGAATGTAAAATTAATACATGAAAATTTATAAACAATAATTAAATCTTCATAATAGTGAATACCCGTGATAGAGAACTGGGAATGGTATTCAATACACATTGACTTTGGCTTGGAAAATCGCAGTGCAATTTCGGCAGCATAACGGTTTTACATACAAATTCATAAAAATGGTTTATGAGAGTGGAAGGGGTTTCCTATAATATGTACATTAAAAAAATGTAATATGATAATATAGATATATCTTTTAAAATATGTAGTGGAATTTAGAGTCATAAAACAAATGAATTTCTTGAATGTAAATGAGGAGAGAGAAATCGTGTACTGAATTTTGGCATATTAATGGGTGTGCATGGGAGGGATTAATGACAAAAATGTGGTATCCTAACATTAAAACATATATAGGGAAGTACAGGGGAGTTTAAAAATCATTCCCCAAATTTTTTAATTGAAACCAAAATGGTATAACAACATAATAAAATTTGTACAAAATTGATAAAGCAAAACATCCCTTACATGGAATTGTGATCCCAATGGATTGGGTATAACGACCCATACATTACGTAAATGATTATTACTTCAAAATTGATGCACACTTATTGAAAGGTATAAAAGAACCATTAATGGACCATATAGGTATAATGTATTTAGAAACTGGGAAACATAAACAACTTGTTCATAAATCATCAACATTGTCTCCCGTTTATTTCATAATATCTGGAGTCCCTTTTGAAATATCCTACTTAATACCCTTCTTACTGACCTGGAGAAAAGAAAACATATAAAAGGGTGAGTTAAAATGTTTAGTAAGGGTAAACAAAAGAAATATCAGTCATATCATATTCATAAGAACATAACATTTTGAAAATCATAACCTTCAAAAGAGATCATAATATCATAACATTGGATAAATCATAGTATTGAAGTGGAATCCCAATAATAATAACTTAAAACATGAAACTTTGTGGCAAACACACATAATCAGTGAAAATTATTTCATATTTTTCATGGATCATTGCCAAGACCATCATAGCGGAAAAAGTCCATTACTGAACAGAGTTCACTCCTCGTTCCAGTCCTGTATCACACAACCAGATTAACTTTTCATTACAACCAAGTCTATCACTTGAGATATAAATATTTACCCAAGGCATTAGTGGGATATATAGTTCGCACCAATCTCATAATGGAACCATTATTATGTGTTCCACAAAATCATCAATCATAAATCATATATCATAGCATAACCCATGTAAAAAAATGGTAATCTTAAACATCATACCCTCATAACATAATCCATAAAAGGACATCATAAAAATAAATCCATCATTATATAATAAAATCAATGTAAAAATAAGGATATAAACAGAACCCTATATAATAGTAAATTGAAAATAATTTTGATAAAACACTTGAACTCCATTCTTGAGGAAAATATCCTTTCTATTTATAAAACATTTTTCATTTCTTAACATGTCATAAAATTTTAAACTAAAAGAAATTGCTTAAAAATAAACTTGAAAACTATTAAAGGATGATTCATGGGAATAATTTTCTATGAAATCATAAAAATCCATTCATGCCGTTTATGTGAAAATGACATTATTCTCATACTTTGGTCGGAAAAGTCAAAAATTATCTCATATTAAAAATGACAAAATATTCCTTTAATATATTTTACTAAAAATTCACCAATGGGTAAAATTGGATTTAGAAAATTGTAGGAGAATATAAATAATATTATATATTGAAGAAACATGGATGTGGATGATAAATATTCCCTAGTTTATTCTGATGTATAATGAATATCGGATAAAAATGAGATTGCGAGATTTTCCCTTACCTTTAGTCCGATTTTCATCGTACGTATCTGAAACTCCTGTATAATGATTTAAATAATTTCATTGACTCATTAAAGAATCATATTCATTGTTATTTTATCATATATGTTCATATTCTTATCTTGTTATTAGTAATATTTCATTTCTACTTGTTATTCAGGTGTTCATTGCTTTCTGTTCTTATGTATGTTTTGTCGAATAAATTATTATTATTATTTTTAGGTTATAGATACCTCATTTACAGAATTTTATTAGTGTAATATATATCATATTTATTCTTTAAATTATTTTATATAATCATTATTCAATGAAGATCATGTAGAACGAGTCGCATCACATCGTGGAGACGGTAGGCCGTACGTAGACACAAGCGATGATATTGTTCCCATGATCGTGGAATTGTATTGAAGTGTATGTACACTATTTCAGAAACAATATCACATTAAAATAATCATATATAGTTATTATTTACACCATTATACCCATCAAAGTAAGGTGGTGGTGGAAAACAGATTACACCAGGGTGTGGAGACGGTATTCTGTACTTACGCACGCGCGGTGATTTTGTTTTCCGTAGGATGGATGGAAGGTGAAATTGGGTTTTTCAAATTTAAAATAAAATATCAGTATATGACTGACACTGATGTTATTACTTCATAATTATACATATAAATAAGAGTAAGTAGATGAAGAAATAAATTTGAATGAATCGGTAATGGATGTTACCTCTTCTTCGACACGCCTCTTTGAAACCTCCTCTTGGGGCACAAAAATCGGTCTTTGAAGAAGACCAGGACATATAGTATATTTATAGGGAAGAATAGAAGGGAAATTTTCAGGGGTTGGATGAGCTTTAAGGATCAATGTTTTGTAAAGAGGAGAGTGAGGATGTTCCCTTTTATAATGGAGGAGAGGGGCACCTTTGGAAACCTCAGAAATATTAATTTATAATAAATTCAAACCCCACATAAAAACTTCCCAAATGACTCAAATACGAAGCATAGATGAGATAGGGTTTTACTCTCATCAAAAAAATAAAATTTATACATGTTATAAATTTATTTAACACATTATCAACCTGATTTATCCTTATTTAACCTGTTTAATTTTATTTGGAGTAATAAGATTCTAAATTTTAAATTGTTATAAATAATTACCTATGAGTTGTGAATTTTCTATAATTGGATAGGTTAAGACATTTTAGACCATATAAATTTTATTTTATAATTTTTAAATATTTTTGTGATTTTTAAACAATTTTATATTATGTTATTTTTATAAAATAACAATTGTGTCAATTTTGACACCATTCATTTATTTGAATTTAAATGAAATCCACACAGAAGATATGTTCTAAAAAAAGCATTAATTTATTCATAACATGTCTTATTTATCTAGAAAATTAGTGGGGAACATTAAATAGTTCATATAATATATATTTTTATATTTTTAAAACCATTTAATTGATATTTCAATAAATAAAATATTTTCGACATCACTATTGTGTGACCATTAATGATACTTATTTAATCCATAAAAATACTAAATAAATTTAAATGATGTAGATAATTTTATTATCTTTATATATACTATTTATTTAAGAAGTTTCATCAACTGTAACACTAAATTAAAATTATTATACTTATAAGATATAAGAGAGTGACATGTTGTCACTTTCTCTGGTTTTAATAATAATTAAATTATTTTCATGGTCAATAGTCCATAAGGTAAATCTAATCCAAATCATAGGTTATAAGTGTCTACTATTCGTCATGAAAAAAAATTTTGGCAGGTGTTAGGGTAATTTTATAATCTTATTGTTACCCTGAATTACCCAATTTACCTTTAACTCCAGTAAATAAAAATTACCGTAGTTACTATTCATAATATCAATAAAAATAAGAGTAACCTATTAACATAATTTTTACCCAATAAATTAAAATATGGAATCCATTTTTCAAATTTCAAAACACATAAGTTTTAGTAAATAATTTAAAATTAATCTCATTGTGAAGAAAACGAGTTTTAAAAGTTAAAACAATGTCAAAGATTGAAATGTTTTTACCTATGAATTCAATGTAAAATCAATGGTAATGACATAAATTATATTTAAATGTAAAAATATATTCTATTTATACTTTAAAGCCATTTAATATTATAATTTATCCATATAAGTTATTATGATTATAAAAGTTGTTTTTAATTAAAATATAGCGTGTTTTTACTATTCATTAAAATATGAAAGTTATCAGAATAATATGAAAAAGTTATCCAAAGTAAATTTTTATATCCTGATTCCATAGAAGTATTTTATTTTGTCAAATTGAACTTATAAACCTTCAAAATCTATATTTAAATTTGGTGCATCATCAAAAGGCAGCAAAACTCCATTTTTTGAAAAATACTTATTTTACCCAAAAATAATTTCTGTTCTCATACCATGTTATAGTAATGTGTAAGATGAATAATAATGTTATAAAATTTAAAATGCAGTAAATAATATTCATAATGGATAATCATTAATATTATAACAATATGCCAATGCTTCGTGAAACTCGGTATTGCGTACTACATACGCTATCGAGGAAGGTTGTGATTGCGTGTAACGCAAGCCAAGCCAGTTTTGTGTGTAGTGAATGTTTCCTTTGGTGTTGCGTATAACATAAGAGATAAACAATTCTCATAAAATCTCATGGTGTTACATTGGCGGAGGCATAAGAGAGGTTTCATGGGAGATTTGGGAGTCTTGGGTGGATTTTAAAGAGAGGAGGGAATGGTAGGGATGTTCTACAAGGGTTTTTAGTGAAGAGAAGTTGGAGGTGGGGTGAGTTTATATAGGAAAAAGAGATAATTATTTATTATTTAGGTTTTTGAAACCACATATTAAACTATTAAAAACCAAACACCAACCTATGGTTTTTCCCATTGTTTGTCTCCTCGAGAGTGGAAGAAATTATGTTATATGTCCAATGGCTGAATATATTAAAATACTTGTATTTTTTAGGTAGAGGCGAGTCACACTCTCAAGGAAATCAATTTAAAAATATAAAATGTTTTCTATGTCTATGAGGGTCCTCTAAGGAACCCTAAAATTAAACAAACAAATATAAAATCACATTATATTAAAATTAAAACATATATTGGCTAAAAACTTCATTTGTATTATTGTATTCAATCACTATTTATTAATTATTACATCACTAAACACATTATATAATACAATGGTATTTGTTTTTTTCCCAAAAAATCAACTACTTCAAAAAATTGGGTAAAATTAACCATTGGATAATTTCGACGTCCTGATTCTGAAAATAATATTCATTTTATATAATTTTTTTTATAAATATGTGAATTTTTTTTCTTTGAAAATAAAAACCGACATTTATTGAAAATTCAAAGGCTTTGTAAAATACAGCTTTCAAACCTTAATAAAAATTACAATTTTACTCAAAAAAATTATACAATCATTTATATTTGATAAAAAGTAATTTAGTAATATTATTTTATTAAAATATTATTTAATTCAATAATCCATTAATTCATCAAAATAGATTTCTAAAAATACAATTTGTGCTTTCTAAACTATTTAAAAAGTAAAAATAATAAAATGAATGTATATTCTTTATTCTTCATAAAAATAATGAACATAATCAAAATGCTAGGGTCTTTTTACAAAACACCTTATAACAAATACATAAGGCCAATGGGTAAGGTGTGTGATGGTAAAAATCTCTGGGGGTGGCTCAGGTAACATCACCCAGGTTGTAATCACTATTAAATTCAACTTCTCTTGTATGTTATAATGTTCGTGCTTAATGTGTTGAATCTCAGCTTGGGCTTGGTCAAGATCGAATCCCAATAACACAAACTCATTTATAAGCTCCGAAAAATGGGCTTTCAAGGGATAAATTCTACTAGATGGGACCATCACTTCCTTTTTTTGAGTAAATTGGATTTGTTAGATCCCTACATTTATACTAATCATGTGATCACTATTCAATAGCTATATTAAAAATGATAACAATACCTAACTACATTTGAAAATCAAAAATCATAACACAAAATAATTGCATAAGTTATATAAACATTTTAAATAATAATTCATTTAATTAGATAAACGTGAATTTTTAGTGATAAACATTTGGGTCAGTACAATCTTACCCCCTTATGAAATTTTCCCCTCAAAATTTCATTTTCCCTCAATAAAAAAGATATGGTTAACTCTGTTTCATCACTTCCTCAAATTTATATGTTTCCTCTTAAAACATGTAGTTTTTCCACAACACCTTGACGAGGGGTGTTGCCTCATTTTGTAGACCTTTTTCCTTATGATCTATGATCTTCACTGGCTTCTCTTCATATGAGAGGTCTTTATCCAATGATATCACCTTTGGATTGAGTACATGTGTTAGGTTAGGTATGTACATCCTCGAGAGTGATACATGGAATACATCAGGTACTTGATATCGGTTCGGTGGGAGTGCCCGTCAATAGGAAAAAACTCTAATGCAATTGAGGATCATAAAAGATCAGATGTACTATGGACTAAGCTATTACTTATTTCCAAATATCATAACTCTCTTCCATGGTGATATGCCTAAGAATTTCATGTCTCCGCCATCAACAACTAGGTATCATATACTATTATTAGCATAGATATATTTTCAAATCTAGAAGATTTAATGTGCTACAGAATTTTCTTAACCTTAACCACCATTTCATCAACCATTTCTGGACCTATAAGTTTTCCCACCCATAATTCATCCCATCAGGTGGGATTTATTTACCTCTTCCCATAAAGGGATTTATAAGAATCCCTTTGGATTTTTTAGAAGAAATTATTATTGTAAAAGAACTCAACCAAAGGAATATGTTGATCCCATACACTTTTGAAGTCCATTGATCATGCTCTCAACCTTTCATCAAGTTTTTGGGTAGTCCACTTATATTAGCTATCATTTTTGGGATGATATTATATACTGATGATTAGCTTAGTGTCTAAAGAATTTTTAAGATTCTTCTTGAACATAGAGGTGATTCTTGAATCTCGATCAGATAAAATAGATAGTGGTAATCCATGCAGGATTACCACTTCTCAGATATATATCTATTTTAGTTAATCCAATGAGAAATCATGTTGAATTGAAATGAAGTTTGGAGTCTTTGTAAGATGATCCACAACAACCTAGATTGAATTGTTTCCTTTGGATATCTATGGAAGTCTGATTACAAAGTCCATGGTGATGTTCTCCTATTTCCATGATTGTATGGTCAATGGTTGCATCATAACCTTAAACTTCTGTCTATCATCCTTCACTTACTGACATACTGTGAACATTTATGTATACTATGTGATCTTTTTCTTCTTGTTATCCCACCAATAATTCTCTTGGAGATCTGGATACATATTTGTGTTTCCTTGGTTGAAGGATAAATTCAAAATAAGTGAATCATCAAAATGTTAATTCTTTATCTTTTTAATTGATGGAAGACATAGTATTATCTGAAATATCACAATTACTTCTTCATTAATATTGAAATCTAATTATTTTAATTTTCTTGATTGTTTCCACTTTCTTCCAAATTCTCTAATCATTCTTTTGGGCATCCTTTAACATTTCCAGAATAGATGGTTGAGCAATAATTTTTGGAAGGATTGATTATGTTCCATTATTTATAATTCCCATGTCTATATTCATCAAAACATAAAAGATTGGATCATTTTCAATTCTCATCAATGATAGAATTGATGGGTCCTTTCGACATTGAGCATCTGCCACCTCGTTCAATATCCAAGAGTGGTAATTGATTGATCAGTCATAGTCTTTGATCAGCTGTAACCATGTTTATTGGAATGTATTCAAAACTCTCTATGTGAATATACACTTGAGGATTTTATATTCGGTATATATTTCAATCATCTCCCCAAATAGTTAATGCTACTAAATTTTTCAAGAGAATTTTACTGCAACCTAATTTAGATCATGTGTTGGATAGTTTTTATCATTAGATTTCAATTTCATTTAATCATAGGAAATTAATTTGTTATTTTTCATCAACACACATCCCATTACCTTCTTTAAATCATATCTGAAAAACACAAAATGCTCTCCACTTGTGGGTTGTGTGAGCACTGATGCTGTGATAAACCTATTTTTATACTCCATTATGGTCTCTTCGCATTCATTATACCATGAAAAATTTTCCCCTTCCACATTTTCTTTGTAATAGTGTTATAAAATCATGAGATATTTCTCAAAAATATGTAATAATATCTAGCTAACCCATGGAAGCTATATCCATTATTCACCGATGTTGGCCTCGACCATCCCCCAATTTCCCCTATCTTGGAGGGATCTATAGATATCCCATTACATGTGAATATTTGACCCAACAATGATAATTCCTTTAACTTGACCTTCTAATATATGTAGATTACATATAGATTCTCCTTTCATAAGATATCTAGTAATCTGCTTAGATTCTCCTCATCCTCCTCCTTTGTTTTAGAGTATATTAGAATATCATCTATATTAACTACCACAAATTTTTTGACGTAATCTCTATACAATCTTTACATCAGTTACATGAATATTTCTAGATCATTGGAGAGTCTGAACGGAATTACTTTGAATTCATAGTGCATGTATCTTGTACGAAAATAAGGCATGGGGATATAATCCTTCTTCTCCCTTAATAGGTAATATCCATACCACAAATCCACCTTGGAGAAGTAGTAGGATCCACGTATCTAATTGAACAAGTCATCAATTTGGGGTAGAGGATACATGTTCATCATCATGATTTTTTTGAGCACATGATAATCAATTCAAAGGAACATTTACCCATCTGTTTCCACAACAAAGAGGACCGATGCACCCCAAGGTGAAGCACTTTTGTCTATAAACCCTTTATCCAGATTCTTATGTAGTTGTTTTCTCAGCACCTCAAGCTCCAAAAAAATCATTTATATAGAGTCATGGAAATTTGAAACACCACATGTAAAAGGTTAATTTAGAATTCAACATCACTTCTAGGAGGAACACTAGGAAATTCCTGGGGAAACACTTTAGAAAAATCACTCACAATAGGCATATCATAAATAATGGTGGCTTCCTTGGACTCAATAATTTTTGAATGATACACATTCTCATAGGGCAACAATAACAATAAATAAGATTATGACGCTCAAGAAAATCCATCCTCCTCTTTCCAGTTGTAATGAATTGGGTGTCAATTCTTCAAATGAAGATTGATTTCCCTATCACGAGAATTTATGTTTTCTCTATATAAGGGAAGAAAATACATGGCATGGATTTTATAAAATTCCACTAGAGAGATTATTATGAGGTTCTCAAGATATTTCAATCCATATATTGTTACTTGGGAGAAGTTATATTCATGGGATGCAATAATTTTCCAATTTTCTGTGCTCACTGACATCATTAATTCTATGATTTGTGGTGGTGTTGAGATTTTTCTACTAAAAATTCTGGATATAAAAGAATTCATATGACTAGAATCAAAAAGATTGTTCTCTATTATTGAATGAATAACTAGCGTACCTATTAGAACTTCATTTTTGAGTTTCACTTCAGTGGTAGTGATTTAAAAGATCTCTCTCTTGCTACATTGGGGGTTGTTGGAGGCACCTGAAAAACCTCAGCATAAGGAAATGGTTTGTAATGTCCCTCGGTTCTTGCTGGTTGAAGCAATGAACAATGCATTGTGGGTAGAACAGAGTGTTTCACTCTTCTATCATAGCCGTGGGGGTTTTTTGTCAGCAGTTAATGGGCAGGTTCCCCTTTCTTCCACACCTAAAGTGTTTCCCTGTCCCCTTCAAGCAATTTCCAAGGTGCTTCATTCCACACCATTGGTAAGTGGGGTGACATATTTTCTTAGCACCATTGGATTTATCCATTAGACTAACAGATTTAAAGTCCAACTTAAACATCTTATCCCCATGATGCCCTTGAGATTCTCAGATCTCCATTTCATCTTTGAGGTCCCATTAGGAAATTTTCTCATAGATTTTGATGATATTGATTTCTAGGGCCTACTGTAGGCTGGGTGTTATCCTACAAAGAACAGATCAACATTGAATTTGGCTGTAACAACAATGTAGGATGCATATCATGGAATCCATGTGAATTTTTCCTCATACTATCTGATGGATTTTTTTGCCTTCTTTCTTGAAGGGAATGAAGTCCCTTTCTATCCTAAGTCTAAGGGTGAGAAGAATATATTTTTTGAAAAACATTTTATTGAAAACCTTCCATTCCAATGCCTCGATCTCATCCTCAGGCTTCATATTTTTTTATCAATTGCCACTATTGATCAACTTTACCATCCATATAATAATCATCCAAAATAACCTTTTCTTTTTTGGAAAATTAATGGAATGAGAATATCATTTCAATGGACTTGATCCATTGTTCGAGAATTGATGCATACGATGATCTATTACAAGTAGGAGGCCTTTGTCTGATGGTGCTCTCGAATTGTGACCTGTTCATTCTTATCTGAGGTTAAACATTCCACTTCACCCATGTTTCTATTCAAAACATGAGTTAAGTTAGAGAGTATTGTGACAAAGTTAATGATTCATGCTCCCATCGGATCAACCATCTCACTAGAACAATCATCACAATGATCTTCACATTGGTTGTTTTCTCGAGTCATCTTATTAACATCCATTGGCTGGAATAAAAAGCGTTTCAGGGGTAATACATAATGGGTAATCCAAATCCAAAAATGGATAACTTATAAATTACTTTTATTTCCATAACTAATGAATTTATTGGCTTAAATCTATGTTATACATGATCTAGATCCCTACTTATATTATTAGTTCTATGTTTTTCCCCAAAAATGGTTCAAACTATGATCATGAATTTATCAAATCATATCCCCAAGAGTGTCGCAACCAAGAGTGCAGCAAGGTCTGTTGTCATGCAACCATTCCCATTCGAGTCTAGAATAATGTAGTGTTATAAGTTTTTACCCATAGATACATCTATTCCAGCGCCGCCTTTACCTACGCTTGTCCATACATGGATGTATTTTTTGATAAACCACTTAATCATTACTCACAAAATTTTAGAGAAGTTTTTATTATACTTAGTCATATCCCTAAGGCTTTCACTAGGGTTTTTTAATCCTAATCCCATAAATAACTAAAACATATCTTATGATACCAACTATAACTACCCTGATATTTATTTCACATATAAAAATATTTAGTTACATAAACCATTACTTGATACAACACATATGATCAATAGTTCTAGTGTCATTGGGTATTAAGAACATTACAAAACAACTTAAAATATGAAATACACATCTTTATTGAAATCTTCTTTTGCATTACAACACACATTCCCCCACACTTATCATTGTATGGGATAATATAAGGTCATTCACAAGAAAATGGTGAGATATAAAGACTAGTAAGGCAGTAAAAAAAGTATAAAATGAATAATACAGTAATTTTAGGCAATAGGAATATCAATGGAGCATAAGGGAAACATGAACATAAATACATGATATAGCATGATTATCATAACATGTAAATGTGGCATAATCATTTAACAATATATTTTAATGATCCAAGGCTCATTGAACATGGATAATGAGTTAACTCTCATTCAACATGAATTATAATGAGTAAAACCTCATTTCACTTGACTTATCATGATAGTAATCATTACCTAATGAATTTCATCCCTATATGGGCGCACCCTTATTAATCATTTCATTTCATACATAAGTGTTCCCCATGGAACATATAACATGGATTAATTAAAAATCATCATTTCTAACACAATAAAAGAATATTTAATTGATACATGAAACTATATAATCAATATGTAAATTGGAATACCCTTGATATAGAAATGGGCATGGTATTGACTACACAATGGCTTTGTCTTGGGAAATCGTGGAGCAATTTCTACTACATAACAACGTGATAAAAGAATTCATAAACAAAGGTTGATGAGAGTAGAAGGGGTGTATCATAATATGTACTTGAAAATGAATGTAATGAGATTATATATATACATGTCCCAACAAATGTAATGAAATCTATATTCATAAAATAAAATATTTTCATGAATGTAAATGGGGAGAGAGAAATCCCTTGTAGAATTTCAGCATATTAACAGGTGTACATGAGAGGAATTAATGGGAGAGAAAGGGATATATAATCATTAAAACATATGGAGGGATGTATAGAGGAGGTGATAAATCATAACACAAAATTTATAATTGAAAATAAAATGGTATAACGATATAATGGAATTTGGATAAAATTGAGAATGGAAGCAATCCTTTATTTGGATGTTTGAACCCAAAGGCATGGCATAGTCTTGAGAGAAAATTTATGGGAGCTTCGGGTGCCTTGGGAGGATTTTAGAGAGGTGAGGGAATGTTAGGGATGTGTACCATGGTTTTTGAGTGATGATAAGGGGGATATTTTGTGGGTTTATCTAGGAAAAGAGATTTAATTTTTTGTTATTTAGTTTTTATACACCACACATTAAACTAATCAAACCCTCAATCCAACCCATGGTTGGTGCATACGGTTTTTTACAAAGGTGAGAAAAAATTGTTTTTTAAGGCTAATGGCCTATATTATTAAATTATTAGTCAGAAAATTTAGTGGTGAGTCACACAATCAAGAAAACCAATTTAAAACATAAAAATGTTTTATATGTCTTGGAGGGTCCACAAGGCACTATAAAATTAATCAAAAAAATATAAAATCTTATTATTTAAAGTAAAAATATATTATCCCAAATAATCATTTACAGTATTCCATTACCTCAGTATTGGTTCATTATGATCCAATAAAACAGATCATATATTAAAATGGTAGTTAATATTTACCCAAAAATTAAACTCTTTCAGAAAATTATGAAAAAATCATTGTTGGATAATTTCGATGTCCTAATTTAAAAAAAATACTCAAATTATCAAAATAATTTTATAAATATGTGAATATTTTTTCTTTTATAATAAAAAAACACATTTATCGAAAATTCATGGGTTTTGTCAAAAACATATTTCAAACCTTAATAAAAATTACAATTGTATTCATAAAACATATACGATCATTTATATATAAAAAATTTAATTTAGTCATAATATATTATTAAAAAATTACCTAATTCAAAAATCAATTAATTCATCAAAATATATTTCAAAAAATTTATTTGTGCTTTAAAAATAATTTTCAGATTAACAATAATAATAAAAATGTATATTCTTTATTATATACAAAAATAACTCACATACTCATAGTTCTAGGGCCTTTTTAATAATCCCTTATAAAACACACATATGACTGAATGGTAAGGTGTGTGACAGTGATAGAAACATGGGGTTGTTTGGATAACATCACTATGGTGGTAATCTATATAAAATTCCACTTCTCCCGTATGAGGTTCCGTTCAAGATTAATGTTCTAATGAATTTCTTGGGATAGGTTTAGAGTGAATCCAAATGATGCCACCTCAATTATGAGCTCCAAAAAATTTGTTTTTGTATTGAGAAGTTATACTACATGATGGCATCACTACATTTTTCTGAGTAAATTGGATTTGTTAAAGACCAATATTTATACTAATAATATGATCTTTATTCAATAGGTATATTAGAAATGGTAACAATTCATAATGGTATTTCAAAATAAAAATCATAAAACCAAATAAATTCATATGTTATATAACCATTTTAAATAATAAGTCTTTTAATTATATCATGTGGAATTTATATTGATAATAGTTTGGGACATTACACTAAATGAGAATATTATCTCGGGCAATATAGTACCTGATTTACATCTCATAACAAGTTGGTGAATTAATGTTAATAACTCGAGGTGATGAGGATTCCAATTGTCAACACTTGAAATAAGGGATGTGGTTTGTCATTCCCACCATTCAAATAGTGTCAATAGTGTGATATGTCATAGTCAATAACCAAGGTAAGGAAGTATGAAAATGATATTTTTCGGATGTTATAGAGTATGAAATACTCTATAATACCAAATGAAGGATCGAAATGTAGCAGAAGATACTCAATAAATAATAGGGGTGAATTTTATACTTTAAAAATTCTTATGAACTTTTAAAGATGAATATGTTCAACAAGGTTAAATGAGGTAATTCACAAAACCTCTCATTCAATACAATTTCTTGATTCCATAAATATGATTCCAAGAAAACGATTCAAGAAAAGATATTCTAGAAATGAAACTTAACGAATTTTTACAAAGATAAAGATTCTACATTAAGGAATATATATTCTTACTAAATCAAAGTGTACAAGTATAAAGAATTATAGGATAGTTATACTTTCCTCAAAAATTAAAATGATGCGGAAAACATGATACAACACAAGTAACAAGTAGCAAATAATTTAACCCAAATAGAAGGGTATCCTACAACCTTATATAAAGGTCCCCTAGTTTATACATTCAAGAAGTTATGTCTTATCCAGACCAGGGTAAGCCCTCAATACGAAGATTGATGTCTGTCTTTCAATCCCCACAATCCCCCTACTTCAAGGTAGTCGACACCTCTGTCTTCCTCAGCAAGGAAGTACTAAATCCTTAATGTAGTCGGCACCTCTTTCTTTCTATCCCAGGAAGACCATGAATGTACTCAGAAAAATTCGTAGTCGCACAATGAAATTCTGAACAAGATGTTCAGTACAAACAAATCATGAAATTCTCTCTCTAGAAATCACTTCAGCAACATGTTATCTCTAGATTGATATAACAGTTGTAATCTGTTGAGCTCGTTCAAATGAGCATCTATTTATAAGAACAACTTCAACAGTCGGCTCCCTCCTCCAACGACCTTATTTTTCCTTGAATTTCGGAGGGAGCTGTACATGTCTCACTCAAAAAAATTTAGTTAGTAACTGAATGCAAGACATCATTTTATAACCCAATCACGAGTAAGAAAAAATACGGTTACTTATGAAAATTAATTTTTTGGGGTGTAATAAAAAATGAAAATTTGGAATCTACCTAAAAACTATTCAGATATTAAAATATATGGATATTTGGATTCTATTTATGAGAATAATTTAGATTTATAATTCTATAGAATTCGTAACCTAAATTAGATTTCTAAATTCATAAGTATTCCAAACTAGAATTCAGAGTCTAAACTTATAAAAGTTTAGAGTCCGAATTCATAATATTTCGGAGTCTCAACATACAATGTTCAGATTTTGAATTCAGAGAACTCAGAGTCAGAACTCAGAAAATTTTGGAGTTTGAATTCAGGTAACTCTGAGTCAGAACTCAGAAGAGTTCAGAGTCTGAATTTAGAGAACATAGAGTCAGAACTCACAAGAGTTCAGAGTCTGAATTCAGAGAACTCGGATTTAGAACTCAGAAAAGTTCAGAGTCTAAATTCAGAGAGTACGGAACCTGAATTTGGATCCTGAAGATATAATTATTTATATATATGTATACATATGATTCATAGATTTTAGATATGAAAGCAAATTTTATACTTAGACACAATGAACAATGAAAAATATGGTAAAGATAAATTTCATTGGGGAAGGAAAATTTTCTTTATGAAACTAAAACATAGGATAAAAGAAATATGCCTTAAGATAAGGTGTTTGTGATTTTCAAAACATGAAGAAATGGAAAAGTCATAAGGAAACCTTATTAAATCAACAATATCACCCAAAATGAAGGAATGGAAAAGTCATATGGAAACCTTATTGACTCAACAATCTCCCCCTTTTTGTATAGCATGAACGTCATATGAAATAGAGTATAAGGACGTCAGAAAATATTTTCTAAAAAACTGAAAGTATCACGTATCTCCCTTAACACATGCACATAGATGAATACGACTAAATCCCCCTTAGGCATTGTAATACAAAGGATTGTATTCTAGATTTTTGGAATAATATTTTTCATTATCATGAATACAGAAATCTTAGTAATAAAATCTCCCCCTTTAATGAACTTCCCCATACATAGGGAAATTTGTTATTTACTTAGTATTCTTTTTTTCCATTATCCCTCATTGTGATATTTAAAATGAAATAAAGGGAATGGAAAAGTAGATATGGTACCTAAAATATTAGTACAAAACATCCAAAAAAAATGAGCAACCAAAATTTGATTAAGATTCGAAAAATTTATACAAGAAGGAAAATTCAAGAAAATATCAGATTGGGTCTATCATACTTCCTTCTCTTTGGGCATCAAATTCTTCATAATGTTTCTCATCTTTTTTAGCTCCATGTGATCTTCTTATGCTCGCTTTTGAATTTGATCCTGATTCTTATATTTCTTCTCTAACGAATTGATTATATCATCATGAGCTTTATGAGCCTCAGCTTGACCCTTCAATACTTCTTCATGCTTGACAAGCTTTTTTCTATCTCAATCCAAAGATCTCTTTCTCTCTTCCAGATTTGAGCAACCAAATACAGTTTCCCATTCAAATCCTTCACTTCTTGAATCCAATAATTTTTCTCAAGAGTTAGCTTTTCCTCAAAGCTATTCGTGATATCATTGATCTTATTATCTTTAGTGTCAAAATCCTCCTTGACACAATCTTGTAATTCATCATGATTTTTCATGTCCTCTATGGTTTTCTTGACCAAATTTTCATATTCCTGCATGATCATTTCTGGGCTTCATAGTTGATGAAAAAATTCTTGAAATTAGCCTTAAGATTGACACACTTACCCATAACCATGGATACTGAAAATTGATTTCTAGTTCAATGTGTGTTGGAGAATTTGGAATCTCGAGTCCATGCATGGAAAAATTAGAATAGTCCCAACAAGCTTCTTCAATGACTAAAAACTGAAATCATGTCCAAGGGATGATGATTCTGAATCAATCATTTTTCATGGTGAGGTTTCTTTTTCTATCTCATAATGTTTCCTCTTTGAATGAAACACCAACTTCCTTCTTCTTTACAACAAATTTACTAGTTCTATCAACTACCACATGTTTTCCCTTATCATCCTTTGGAATAGCATCCCCATCAGAGATTTCTTGTTCACTACCAGATAGTTAAACAACTCTGTCTTCATCAATCTCTTCCTTATCACCTATTACCTCAACATCCTCAGGGTGAATGAAATCATGATTTTAACTTTCTTCCTCAGAGATCTTAATCACTTCATATTTGCCTTTCTCTTCATCCTTCACATGATTATAAAGCTTTTTATATTCGTCTTGGGAGGTTTGGATCGGAAGCTTCTCGGATGGACATTCTTTCTCAGGAAATTCTTCCACTTTCTTAATCATATCTTATTTATCACCACGACTTTCTTCTTCTTTTTCTTCTTCAACTAATTTTTCTACTTCTTTTTTGTTGACTTTTTATGGAGTCACATACATCTTCCCCGGTGTTTCTAGTAATGGTTTTACCATGAGTGATTTTGGTACTTGGATACTCTCAGATGTTTTCTCAGGAGCCTTTAGAAGTGATTGAAAAATTTCAGCTTCAGACATCTTCTTCTTTTATTTCCTTTCCTTATCTTGCTTCTTAAGCTCATCAGAAGTCTTCTCTTTTAAATAATTGGCTTCAGCAGGATCAGAACTAAAACTTGTCTCCCCTTGTTTCATGTTCTTCTTATCTTCCCTCCACTTTTCTACTACTTCATCTGGATATTCCTTTTTCTTCTTGGGCTATGGTTGTGCGGATTGGGTTCCCCTAGCGAAGGGAGTTTTTGCTTCGTCTTCTACTTCCTTCAACATTCTCTTCCTTCCTCCCTTTTTGGATGGTTCAACCACTTCTTAATTTTTCGGAACATCTTTAGCTTCTTCCTCTAGTAAGTCATCAAATTCTCTAGAGTCTATAGAAAAACCAATGTTCATCCCTTCAGAGTATCATCACTAACTAGCATGACTTTGCAATTCCTTGGCTTCGCGCTACAAGGAATTTTATAAAATTCTAAGCACCGAAAAATAAATTTGGAGAAAATAGCTAGATAGATGACTATCTGAGCCTTCATGTTTCCATTCTTAATATTCTGAATCTAAAAATAATATTCTTAACCAGATTGATATTACTTTGGTTCACCAAAAAAATCCAAGATATACATGTCACTTTTCTTCAATGTGTCCTTGTCCCATTTTCTCTGAATGATGAATCCTTGAACCCATAATTTGAGAATCTAATGATTTGTAGAAAAGTGGGAATTCCTAAGAGTCTTTACATGAGAGAGTCTAAGATATTCCAAAGCCTTATCCTTAGAAAAACTTTCATTGACATCTGGAAACTTATGAGAATAGAACACAACTTCTCCTTCGTATGTAATACAAACCAAATTAGCTTCCTTAGTATACGAAATATCAAAAGTATTTCTATAGCTCTTGAACAAAAACTTCTCTCTTCCTTCTTTCTTGAAGAAACTAACTGATTCATAGAATTCAACTAGCAGATCTAGATATACTAAATCTTGAGCTCCTGACATCTATACAGAAATTTTCTCTCATCCATTGAGCTATATGTTTTTTGAGATTATAGATTCATACATTGAGAAGATTTTTGTATGCACCAACATTTCTCTATAGACCTGCCACTCTGAAATTGGCTTGATAGTTGACATATATTTCTGAGAGGATCCTTCTACCGAAATTTTGAATTGAAAAACCCTTGAAAATACAAAATGAGCTTATGTAGAAGGGCATAAGCACACGAGAGCTTGAGATTTGATGTGGGTCAACCATCAGGGGGTCCATTATATAGATGATTTATGTGACATTTCATCTTCCAATATCAATCCAATGGTTGAAAATCCTTCTGATCAAATCTGACGGTTGAAAAGATAGCCGTAAAGAAATCTTAGATCTGATCTTTTGAGGTCTTTTTAATAAAAAAAATCGGATGTAAGGAAAAGAGAATCTAAAAAATTTAAAAACAAAACAAGCTACCACCTAGTAAAAGACGATTATGAAAACTCGGGAAAGGAAGCATACCTTTCATATTGCTAGGAAGATTATTTTTATTAAGGAAAATTCTTTTAGAAGAATATTAAATTCCAAAAAAATAGACTACAAAAAATTCTATAAAACATCATTAGAAAAAAAAATATGTATGAAAATATTTATTATGAAAATATTATATACACAAATATTTATTATGAAAATTTTAGTCCGAAAATCTTATTAAAAAAATTTCATTATGAAAATTTCCATTATGAAAATGTCATTTACAATAATATTGAAAAAAACTGTCTATGAAAATTTTCATTATGAAACTTTTAATCTAACTAACATACAAATGTACTCCCCCTATGAAATGGAGATTATTAATATATGATGATTATTTTGAAGAGAAATTTATCAAGGAAGATTAACTTATGGTTATCATTCCTAAATTATATTGAATGTATTCAAATATATCAGATGGTAATGAATTTGTGAGAATATCATCAAGTTAGTCTTGTGATCTGATAAATTGAATAATTATATCTTCTTTTTCTGTGTGATCCCTGAGAAGGAGATGCCTAATATCTTTGTGTTTTGAATGAGATTAATGTTCAGGGTTTTTACTTAGGTTAATGGCACTAGTACTATGACACAAAATTTATGTTTTGAAAAAACACATACCATAGTATGTGAGTGTGTTTTGCATCCACAATACTTGAGCACAACAACATCCAGCTACTACATATTCAGATTAAGTAGTGGAAAGTGCTACTAAGTGTTGCCTCTTTCATGAACCAGAAACTAATGAAAAATCTCTTAGGAAATGAAAAATTCTGGATGTACTATTTTTTATCTATTCTACATCCACAAAAGTCAGCATTCGAAAAATTCATTAAAATAAAATCATTACTAGAAGTATAATAGAGTCTTAAATTCATGGATTCATTTATGTAGCGAAAAATTATTTTCACTGCCTTTAAGTGAGATTTCATAGGATTGTATTGATATACTCAACATACAAATACCGAAAATATTATCTCTAAATGACTAGATATCATGTAAAGTAAACTTCATGTCATACCTCTAAAATATGATTGATCTACTGGTTTCCCACCTTCATAAAGATCAAGTGTGTTTAAGATACCAACAGGAGTACTTATACTCTTAGTGATGTCATATCCATACATTTTAAGAAGATATTTAATATACTTATGTTGGGATATATAGATTACATCTGTTTTTTGAGAAATTTGAAAACCAAGGAAAAATGTTAACTCCCCCATCATACTCATTTCAATCTCAGATTTAATTAGACTTGTAATGGAATCAGTTAAAGATTTCCGTGTTGAACTAAATATAATGTCATCAACATAAATTTGAACAATCAAAACATATTTCTTATGTTTCTTTATAAAAAGGGTTGGATCTGCATTTTCCTTATGATAGTTATTTTGAAGAAAAAATCTTGTATGTTTATCATACCAGGCTCTAGGGCCTTGTTTATGTCCATACAAAGCATTGGTATGTTGGTAAACATGATCAGGATTTTTTAGATCTTCAAAACTATGAGGTTGTTCAACAAAACCATCCTCTAGAACATAACCATTAAGGAATGCACATTTCACTTCAATTTGAAATAGTTTGAAATTGAATAATACTATAAAGGCATGTTGAATGAGAATAGATTCAAGTCTAGCTATTGGATAATAGGTTACTTTATAGTATATTCCTTCTTGTTGATTATAGCCTTTAGTAACCAATGTAGCTTTATTTCTTACAATGATTCCATTTTCATCCCATTTATTGTTGAAAACCCATTTTTCTTCAATAACAGATGTTTCATTAGGTATTTCAAACAGGGTCCAGACATTATTCATTTTGAATTAATTAAGCTAATCATGCGTATATTTTATCCAATCATCATCCCCTAAAGCGACATCAGTGATTTTTGGTTCTAATTGGGAAAGAAATTTTAGATGTTCTATTTCATTTATTAAGGATCTTCTAGTCCTTATGGGTTGATTTACATCACCAATTATACTATCACTGGTATGATTCTTAAGAAACAACTGATTTCAGTTTTCTAAAACATGTTCATCCACATATGGTAGGAAATATTCTTGGTTAAATGTTTTAGAATTATCATCTTTGACATTTTCCTTATCATAATGATCATCTAAGAAAAGTTTATAATCGGAATTTAGAAATGCATCTGATGAGGTAGGTTGAGGTTGTTTAAAAAAGGATCACTTTCATCAAATTTTTCATGTACTGTTTCTTCAACAGTAATCACGTTTTTATTGAAAAATCTTTAATCCATAGAGGTTGTGGAGTAGCCTAAAAAATTACTTCATCAGATTTTGGTGAAAATTTGTGGGAATTATCTTTAGTATTCAAAATGAATACCTTGCAACCAAAAACATTGAAGTAGCAAAGTCTAGTTTTTCTAACATTCTATAACACATAAGGGGTTTTATTTAGAAAAGGTCTAATTAAAACTAGATTTTTAGTATAACAAGAAGTACTTACAGCTTTATCCCAAAAAATATTTTGCTGTAGAATATTAACTCAACATGGTTCTTGTTCTCTTTGGATGAATTCTATTTCTTCCTTCTACAACGCCATTCTGTTGAGGTGTTCGGGGTACTGAGAAGTTATGATTAATGAATTTTCAACTACAAAATGTTTCAAAAATGGAATTTGGAAATTCTTTTCCTGGATCACTATAAATAGTCATTAAAGGAAGGCTTTTCTCATTTTTAACTTGGTATCTAAAACTTTTGAAATAAGAAAAAGATTTAGAATTTTTTCTTGAAAATAGACCCATGTAAATCTAGTATATTCATCAATTAAGTAAAATACATAATATTTTCCTCAAATGCATCCAGTTTGTGTATGTACAAAAATATTCATATGCACTAAATGCAATGCATCAGTTGTTGAGACTTCACCAACTAATTGAAAAATTGATTTATGTTTATTTCCATATTGACAAGGATCACAAACTTTTGAAGAATCAAATCTATGATCCGGTAGATCCTTAACTAGCCTTTTCAGAGAGTTTGCATAGGTTCGTAAGGTTACTGTGTCCTAGACTTTTATTCCAAAACCATGAATGATCTTCCTTTTCACTAAGGTAAGGTAGGTATTGGCTCCCAAGGTCTTCTATGTTTAATTTGTAAACATTCTCTTGCCTACTGGCAGAATGAATAAACTCTTCTTTGGAATTGTGTACTAAGAACTTTTCATTCCTAAAATTAATAAGATAACCTTCAACACATAATTTAATTATGCTAATGAGGTTGTTCTTAATACCTTTAACAAATAAAAAATTTGAAATCAAGGGTTTTCCAAGAAGAACAATGTTACCTATAACAACAATTTCTCTCTTGGCATTATCTCTGACAGATACTTTTCCTCCTTTGGCCTTGATAATCTTTTCAAAGATGTTTCATGTTACCATTCATATGCTAGGAATATCCACTATCCATGTACCAATTATTGATGTTGGTACTTTATTTATTTTCTTGAGAATAATAATGTTACACTTTTGGGAACCCAAACTTTCTTGGATCTGGAAATTTCAAAAAGAAATATTTTAGGCACCCACATTTTCAAAGAAAAATAGGCTTTATGAAATCCTAAAGTCTTAGTTTTGTTTAAGAAACAATTTCTTGCCCAATTTCCACCACACTGACACTTAGTGCAGAATGGAGCTCTTTGAGGAAATAATTATTGTTACAAAAAATTGATTTAGAACTAGTATAACCAAATCCAGAATTATTCCGACGATGACAGATTTGAGATTACATATTATCAAAATTTGCATTTCCTAAGGTAAAGATTTACAAAAACATCCGTAAGGAATATATTTCTGACTATATTCTAATAACTATGTTATTATCTTTGAAAACATTATCTTTACCAATAGAGTTAGGCTCAAAAACACTTATCTTAGAAATTACTTGTTCTAGATCCTTAGAATGTTTATCCTTCATAGAATTTAATTCCATATGGTTTTTTGAAATACATCCAAAACCAAGGCATTTCTTATCAGTATCGTTAGAATGATATGATATTTCCTTTGTATGTATAGAAATCCTAGAATTCTCCTTATCAGGATTGTTTTTTGACTTTATAATTTTCATTATCATGAAGCATAACAAACCTATAAAATTATTCATAGGTAGGTAAAGTATAATCATCATTAGAAGAAGATTCTTCATCAAAAGAGTTATAATATTTACTATCACTATAATTATCATTCAATGATACATTGGTCATGGATTCAGCATTGTGTACCTTAGCCATTAAGAAATTATTTTCAATAGGTAGTCCGGATATTAAACCAAGATTATTCTATCAAGAAGATTCATAATCTGATGATTCATCTGAAGAGTCTCTACCACTGGCGCTCTAGGTGTCATTAGCTTTCAGGAATTTCTTAGCATTAGTGTTGTAATACTACTTTCAATTTACCTCAGAATGCTTCTCCTCTCTTTCTTTTCTCTTAAGAATAGGACAATCAGGTCTTATATGACTAGCTCTCTTGCATTCATAACATGTGACTTCTAAATCTTTATTATCTTTACTTTCTTTCTTCATGCATCTAGATTGAAAATTATTCTGTCCAAAAATCTTGTTCATTCTTCTAGAAAGATTGGATAGTCCATTTTCTAAAGATTACCTTCCACTAGATTCAGATTGAATAACAAACATCATAGATTTAGATCATGTAACCTTCTATGAAGTCTTTTCGTTCATATGATTTGAAGTTGTTGTAAAATAAATACTGTCATTCCCATTTTTTTTCGTAATCTTATCATCATCATATCTCTTCATTCTAGTCTCATGCTGAAGAAGACTTCCAATAATTTCATTATGAGAAATCGGTGTAACATTTCAATATTCATCTATAGTTGTCCTCTTGGATTCCAACTCATTTGGAATGATGTCTATGATCTTGTCCACAAGAGCTTCATCATCTAATCCTTTCTCACACATAGATTGTAAACTATTGACAAAATTCATGAATCTTTTTTGTACCTTATATATGGGTTCTCCATAAGGAAAACTAATACCATGATATTCAGCTCTGAGCATGGCTCTTCTAGTTTGAATAACTTTGGAAGTTCCAAATTGAGTAACGTCATGTTTCTTCCAAATACAATTTGCTACTTCACAAGATGAAATTTTTCTTTATATATTTCTAGTCATATAATAAAGAAATGTATTGCATACCTCATAATTCAGTTGATATTCATTCTTTTCTTGGCTGGTGATGGTACTAACATCCATGTCATGGATTTTATGTCCTCCAGTAAGCATAAAAAAGTAATTCACTCTAGTATTGATAATGAATGTCTTCATATGATCTCTCCAATATTCACATTCCGTCCAATCAAAAATGGGTGGTCTAGTTGGATTTAGGTTTTCTATGACACCATCATTGATTCCTGCCATCTTAAAGAAAATCATTCCACACAAACTTGTTAGAAATAAAAGTTTGTAGACAATGAAAAAAATATCCTAAGAATGAAAAATATAGAACAAGAGTATCTTTAAAAAGAGTATGAGTCTGGACATGTGAGTCCAAAAATCTGATTCCAAAAATGTGAAAAAGAAAATTTCTCTTTTGAATCTAATAATGAGATTAATTCAGATTGAACAAATCCTCTGATTCCAATTGTTAGATTGGTTCAGAGTATGAGGTAGCCAAGCTATGATACCAATTGTTAGGATTGTATGGAGTATGAAATACTCTATAATACCAAATGAAGGATCGAAATGTAATATTAGATACTCAATATACAAGAGGTAGGTGAATTGTATGCTTAAAAAATTATTTCTATCTTTTAATAATGAAGATGTTTAACAAGGTTAAACAATGTAATTAACAAAACCTCTAGTTCTACACAGTTACATGATTCCAGAAATATGATTCTAAGAAAGCATTTCTTGAAATGTGAATCTGGAAATGAAATGTTACAAAAGTTTACAAAGATAATGATTCTACATTAAATCATATATAATGTTACTAAATTAGTGTGTACATGTATAAGGATGAATATGATAGTTATACTTTCCTCAACAATCAAAATGCAGCAGACAACATGAGACAATACAAGTAACAAGTATTAAATCTTTTAACACAATGAGAAGGGTATCCAACAACCTTGGATAGAGGACCCTTGATTTATACTTTCAAAAATGTCTGCATTACCCACACCAGGGTAAGCACTCGATACGAAGATCAGTGTCTATATTTCTATCCCCTTAAGCCCTCAATTTCAAGGTAGTCTGAAACTCTGTCTTCCTTGATAATGAATTCCTCAAACCTTAAGGTAGTCAGCACCTCTATCTTCCTATCCTCATATTCCCTCGAATGTACTGAAAAATGTTCAGAATCGCACAAGGAAATTCTGAAAAACATGTTTACTACACACAAATCATGAATGTATCTCTCTAGAAATCACTTCAGCAGCATGTAATCTCTACATTGATAGTACAATTATAACATGTTGAGCTATTTCAAATGAGATTCTATTTATAGGCACAACATCAACGGTCATCTCCCTCCGCCAACGGTCATATTTTTCCTTGAATTTAGGAGGGACTGTACATGTGTCACTCAAGAAAAGGTTAATTAGTAACTGAAAGCACAATATTGTTTTATAACCAAAACACGAGTAAGAAAAAATATGGTTAGTTAAGAAAATTAATTTTTTGGTGTGTAAGCAAAAATGAAAGTCTGGAGTCTACCTAAAAACTACTCGAAGTCTATAATATTTGGATATTGGGATTTTTTTATCAGAAGAATTTGAAGTTAGAATTCTATAGAATTTGTAACCGGAATTCGGAGTCTAAATTTATATGAATTAATAACTAGAATTAGGAGTATGAACATAAAAACGTTCAGATTCTGAATTCAAAGGATTTTGGAGTCTTAACATTCAAAGTACATAGTCTAAATTCAGATAAATTGGAGTGAGAACTCTGAAGAGATTGGAGTCTGAATTCCGAGAACTCAGAGTTTGACCTCAGAAGAGTTCGGAGTCTGAATTCAGAGAACTTGGAGTCTAAACATAGAAAAGTTTGGAGTCTGAATTCAAAGAACTCGGATTCAGAAATCAGAAGAGTTCAGAGTCTGAATTCAGAGAGTTTGGAACCATAATTTTGAACTGGAAAACATAATGATTTATATCTAAGTATACATATGATTTTGAGGTTTTTGATATAAATCTAAATTTTATAATTATACAAAATGAACAATGAAAAATATGTTAAGGATAAATTTCCTTGGTGAAAGAAAATTTTCCTTATGAAATTAAAACATAGGATAAAAGAAATTTTCATGAAGATAATGTAATTTTAATTTTCAAAACACGATGAAATGGTAAGGTCATAAGGAATCCTTATTGTCTCAAAACTCTCCCCAAACATGAAGGAATAAAAAACTAACAAGGAAACCTTATTGACCCAATAATTAATCCCATCATAACCCTATTCATCATCTCATATCCTATATAATAGAAAAGGAATATTTATAATATAGGTATAATATGATACCTTTCAGGCATTTCATTAGTCAGAACCATCTAACAAAAGATTTACTAATCATATTAAAAATACATTGAAGTATACAAAAATCAGCATGGATTTTCTACCCATATTAAATCAATTAATTTTAATTTATTCAATTTATTTAATCCCATTACAGAAGGTAATCCATAATAAACATACCATTCAAAATAATGATCCCATATAATTCAATAAAATAATTAAATTCAATTATTAAGCTCAATGAAAACTTATAAATCTTCCTTGAAAATGGGGAAATAACCATTAAGTAAATTTCCTATACAAAATTAGGATAATAACATAAGAATTTTTTTACGTTGATCAAAAATTCACCTAACATAGGGAAACACTATTTCTAAAACTCAAAAAAGGCTTAGAAGTAGTTCAAAAAATTTATAGAATTAACTATAAAAGGAAATTCTCATTGGAATATCCAAGGGGTTTCCATAAATGAGATCAAAATCTAATAACCTAATAAACAATGATCTAATGGAATAAATAAGGTTAAAATATCAATTCATTAGGAAAGACTCAGTTAAAAGGTGATGTTTCCCAAAGCACAACATGTGGCATAGTGGAAATACTTTGAAACACCAATAATCATGGAGAAAATGAAGATTCCACCTACCTTAGGGTATATGATTAATCCTCATTGGATATAGGGCTCATATTTGTTGTAGTTTGGAAGAAATCTAATAAATTTTACAATGACCTGAAAATAGGCCACAAAGGGGGTTTTACTAAATTGAACAACAAATTAGTAGACAAATCTAAATAAGAATGGGGAGAACATGAGGACATATGTCTATTTATCTATATATTCCTCCATAACACTATTTTGTTATTGGACTAAGAAGTTACCCCACATCCTTGTTATAGGTGCTTTGGATCTCATAGAAGGACAATAACCAACTCATCTGTTGGAAGATGAAGGGAGAAAGAAAATGGATGGAAATAAATTCAATTAATGAAAAATGTAATTTCTCCCTCAAAATAGGGGAACATGATTAAGGCACATGGTGTTGCAAATCTTTCTCAACACATTATTCAAATTTAGTGGGCCATCATGGTATAGGTTCATGGTTTCCCAAACCATGCATAAGCCCTGCAAAATCTGGTTGTCAAATGTCTTCAGTTTTCTCAAAATCATACACATAGAGGCGTATGGTTTTAGAAAAACCATACGGCTCCTAATACACATCATTTTTCCCTTCACGGTTTGTATAGAATGTTTGGGATGGGTATATGTTTTTTACTAACAATTCAACCAACTCATATTTTTCCATATTCTGAAACATTAGGCTCCAAACAGGCCGTATACGCTCCCAACCCCCTCCTTAGTCTATAATTTATTTTTACCACAATTAAAAAATTTAATTAAATGGAAAATAAATCATTTGTAATTTAATTAAAATAAAATTTTTAAATATGTGTTTATGTTCTTGAACATGGTTATTCTATGTTAAAGCAGAAATATTGATGTCTAAATGAATATTAACTAGTTTTTGTTGAAGAAATCAATAGATAATGTGGTCATTATGGTTTTTATTAATTTACCATTATATACTAGAACGACTGAGTATTAGAAACCATGGCTAATATATAACTATTGGGAAATATTTTTGGTTTAGGAATACTGACTTCCCATGCCATTAATAGTCTTTGACTTATAATGGTGGAAAATATGTGTTTCAGATAATACATGAATAGATAAAGGATGAATGAACCCATATTTGGGGTAGTCATCGTAACAATAATATTATTTGTGCTCTAATTAAATTATTTCTTGAATATAGTGTGAATGTGATAGTAATGAATAATATTAATTAATACTAACTAGTTAAAAATTCTAAATTCAATATGGGGATGAAGTTAAGAAAAAATAATTTGTAAAACATATTTTCTATACTGATCCCAACCCTCTATGTATGACCGCATAATCCACATGGAACTGTAGCCTCATTATGAATATTTTTTATACCTTCACTCATAAATTAACCAAGAATCAATTTTTATGATTCATAAAATATAAAATAATGTAGGAATTATTCCATTTCCATGAAATTTACAAATAAATAACCATGAGCATTTTGAGATTCTATCAAACCCACATCATTATTTACCCTACATCTATCCATATTCTATATAAAAAAATAGTTATATTTATATCATGCCTTCCTTCTCATTATCATTATTTTAATTGTTACAAAGATGTCATTATTACTAGATTTTCTAATCATCCATGTGTCATTACACTCAAATGAATATCATAAATCTATATATACATTGTACTTATTAACCAACTCCTTAATTTATTTTCCATGATTTTCAATCATCAAATTAATTATCTTTCATCATCAAATTTCGAGTACTCATGTTTTTACCATTATTGATCTTTCATTATTCTTCCAAACTTGATAATTTTATCTATATATTATCATTAATATTTTACATAATTACAAAAACATTATATAGACTCCATTTTTGACAAAAAACACTATACATAACCTATTTTTTGGAACAATTTTGATAGATAAATTAGTATTTCACGCCTTTATTATGTTATATTATTTTTAATGATTGGGTATTATGGTGGATACAATTTATATAACATTTTTATAATATCATATATTGGCTAGGATCTATTTTACCATAGGTATATAGTGAATGTAAAATACGTGAAACAAATATTAGATAAATTGTTGTTAATAATATTGTATACACATTGATATAATGACCCTCATAGCATGGATTAGTTAAAAATAATGTGATATTCAACAAATTTTTCTCAACGTCTAGTCATTTTTCATTATATAGCTGCTGAACATCTGACATTAACTATTAAGAATTAAAATTACATTGATCATAATAGGTCTGATTCTTATCACATTATAGGTATTTTGTTATATGTTTCAACAAAAAAAATCTTAAGGGTTTTGAGTTTCCAATGGTGTTAGAATAAATAATTAATGTTTTTATTGAATATACATTAACAGTACCTACTCATCAGGTGATATAATATTTTATAGAGTTACAATCAAGTGTTTCTCTCATATCATTAGAACATTAGTATATAATGATTATAGTTAATTAGTATTTTCTTCGAAAAATTAATTTTTTATTTTAATCATTATCTTATGAAATCGTGTCACCTATGGGAACTCTAATTCGATTTTAAAATAAAAATATATTGAAGTCGTATATCAGAAATTAGTGGTTGAACTAAGTGAAAATGGATAATAAAAATCTACTACCAATGATTGATGCATATATGTTCAAAAAATAGAATATAAATATTTTCCCACCACATGATTTTGGATTCATTATCATCATATGTGAATTAATTCATAGAATATTAACATGATGAAATTATGGTCTCAATATAGGAATTTAGTGTTTTCAGTTATTATATTTGGAGTTATAAATTCTCTTATATTGTTTTTGGTTTGGATGTTGAAGGTCTTTTCTGGAACAAAATATATTTTTATTTTTGTATTTATTAAGGAAATATTATTATATTTGATATTGGTGGAAGGAAAATCATATAATATGAGTAATATTTTTATAATTATTTAAAAATTCAATTATTTGTAAGATATCATAAAATATATTTTCGTAAAGGATACTAATTTCCATAAACACGTTATTTTAAAAAAGGTATATACATATATCCTTGAACTATTATGATTGTTTTTTCTTTTAGAGTACATAAAACAATTTTTTTTGAAAGCTTGGGGCCGAAGCCTCAATTTATTATTAAAGCAAAGACCTCTTAGAGGGTAGAGGGAGACCCAATACATAGCTCTAAGGCCCAAGGCCATGTGGAGTTATATAATTTTGATTTTTTTTGAAGGTTATTATATAATTTTTGTTTCCAAAACTTAATATATTTCAACCCCTTTGAATAGCCAAAAAATAATGATAATTTTTTGGAAGGGATCATAATTAGATTACACTGGAGTGTTTAATGGGGAATCTGATTATTATACAAATTAATTATTTTTCTATGAAATAAGTCAAGTTTGAGGGTTTTTATGATATTCGTCATGTTTTATATTTTTGTTGAAATTAGAAATTTTTTTAATTTATGTGTCCATAAATTTCAAACATCATGACTGATATTATGTATCTAATGAACTTTAGTTTTTGGATACACTATTTTTATCACTATTGTTTTGAAATTACATTCTTATGGATTTTTCTTTCATATTTAATCATAATGTGATTTTATTAAATATATTATCATATATATATATATATATATATTAACAAATGACTAAATTAATTATTATAATTCCTTCAAAATTATTGTTTTTATATTAAATATACTCTACGTATAGTTAATTTTCATCTAACACATTATGCTAGATGATATATAATAATATTTATTGAGAATATTGTGTGGAATATGAGATGATAAACTCGTAGGAAGAATCACATTTAGGAATAAATAAGAATAGTATTTAAGGATGTTTATTAGATTACATGGTACAATAACCTTTGTTTCAATTGGTTGAAGATACTAAACTAAGAGTCCTGAAAGGTGATCATTAGAGAGATATTGTACTTCGCAACAATTTTCTTGATATATTGATATTAGATGAGGTATACCATGTGTTTTATATGTTAATATCATTGTTATGGAAACCATGGTAATTTCTATATTTTTTTATTTTTATAACCCATATATAATTTTACATCTAGGTGTTTATAAGATGAATCTTGTTTGAAGAAGTGGGTTTTATGTCTTTGAATAACTAGTTATATTAATTTTAAATATCCAGATTTCATATATACTACCATGTGAATGAATAATATTTTTTATTGAACTATTTATGATAGTATTTTAATATTATATAGTATAAGTTGGAGGATATCACCAATGATTTTTGATAGGGATGCATCGTCCATTGGGAGGACATGGTGATATGTGGGTTATTATTGATAAACATAAAAATTTAGCATACATTATCTTATCATGGAATCAAACAATGTGGATATTTTGGCATGTCATTATATTGAAAATGTATTATTATATCATGGAGTTACAAATATTGTTATTTTGTGACTCAGTTTACATCATGGATGTTGGGTGGAAATGTGTCCAATGATTGGTAATTAATGGCTCCTTATAAGTACATTCTATCCACAAATTGAATGTAGAACTTTGAATATGTTTAAATAATTAGATTATGTGTGGAGATCATTCTATATAAATTACCTGGAGTCATCCTATGAGGATTTTCAACAGGTTTATATTTTATATTATAACATATATCTCTAATCTATTGGAATGGAACCATTAAATGAATTATGTAGATATCAATGTCGAAACATATTTTATTGCAACAATATTTTTGAATAATCGATTATTATATCAGATAAGGTATAGCTAGTGACATATAAGGTAAAAAAATTTATAATTATATGAATATGATAAAAAAGATAAAAATATTAAACTATAGAATAGAGGTGGATAACAAACGATCTTAATATTGGTGGTAATGTAAATTTTAAATCTTCACTCGATCAAAGAAATTACTGGTTTGGTTGATGTTGGATGCTTTATGAAACTTTTTTGGACTTTATGAAGTGTTTTTAAATATTAGTGAAGTGGAGTATTGGTTATCAAATTCATTTTTATTAGACTGATTTAATGATGTTTTTTATATTTCATGAATTCAAAAGAATATTTTTGGTTATTACTTTTTGTTCGATTAGGGGTAACTTTATATTGACTAAAATGAAACACTTTTAAACAATGAAAGTAAAATAAAATGATCACTATGAGAAGGAATATCATGGGAATATTATACTATCATTATGTGTTTCATAAGGGCAGGGTAATGTAGAAGAGTGTCGATGGCAATGGGAGTCTCAGATAAAATTTTGATATATTGAGTAATTTGTTATTTTTACCCATAATTATGTAGTGATGTTTGGAATTTTGATTTAGTAATTATTTAATTTTCTAGAAAGAATATATGGATTATAATTTTGATGATAAACATTATTTGAGAGATATGTAATGTGATTTTTTGAGTTTATTGATAATGAATATGTCCATTTTTAATTTATATGGATTATAATTTTTACGAAAAATATTTCAGTGGTGTTATTAATGTTAATTTTATTATATTTTGTTAATTCACATTTTAAAAAGTTATTAAATGGATCTTGGCAGTATAATGTATGAAATTGTTAGTTATATTTAATCAAAATAATTTTTATATGTATGTTTATATCTAGAATGGGTGATTAGAATTAGGTCTTTATTTTGTATGAATCTGGAAGGTTGATGGATGTCGACATAGGTTGGAATGTATGATTAGTAACATGATTAGAAAAATATTGAATTTTCCATGGAATTATATTTTTTAGGTATGAAATACATTGGTATTGGTCACAATGTTTTATTGTATATGAATTTATCAAATGCATTCTATATTTTGAGGAAAAAAATATGAAATGTTTGTTCCCCATTTTGGTATATTGGGAAAACTAACCATGCACACACCATTATGATTCACTATTTGCATTTTAATGACCTTAAAATCCCCAATTATCACCCTAAAATAGTGGGAAAACTCCAATAAAATTTTTTGATTCCTAAAGATGATTTATCTATTATTTTCAATGGAATGATGTGTTGCTGACATTGAGGGATTGTATCACTCTAAGATTGAATGGGATATTACAATATTTATTACTTGTTCTATCTCTATCATCAACTACAAGTATATAGTTTGATTTTTTAGATTTATGATGATGTTAAGTTTTATAATTTTTATGGGAATTAATTCAATTTAAGATAAGATAATTTAATCGATATTTATTTTATGATCTTAGAAATCATTTATGAAAACATTTGACTCTAATGAAGTGGATTTTTATTTATGCATATGATGGGATTTTTATGATTAATTAAGACTTATTTATATAGGGGGATATATTATGAATCCATTGTGCTAATCGAAGATATGAAATTAAACATGTATGATATAAATGAACAGATATACCATAAAATAATTATTGAGGTAGATCCTATCTTTTATTAACTTTCTGATGAATATCTCTTAGAATAAACAAAAGGATTCATTCCTCCTGTAGTATCAATGGGTTAATGAATAAAATAATGCTTGGGTGGGATTATTCCATACTCATGGACTGATAGTGCCACATTTATAACAAAATAATGATAAAATAGACTCATATATGGAAACACAACTATGATATGACACATTATCTTCACGATTGTCCACCATTATATTGGCCACAATTACCTCAATTAAATTTCAATGAATTTATTTTAATTTTATGTGTAGTTTAGTTATAACTTCATTAAATACCTTTGACACATGAAGAAATTATCTACACCCCTCAATGATTAAATATATTAGGAAAAAATAGTAAATGATGGTAACAATTAAATAACATCTAAATTTCAATGTCTATTGTTCATCTAACCATGCAATGAATCATATAATATGACGTATATATCATAAATATTTCAATAAGATCATATAATAAAAAATGTTATGGATAATTTAATATTAATATATCCTTATATAATAACCCTAAAATATAGTAATCAATGTCTTATGAATTTATTTAGATGTATGTATATCGTACCATATGATATCCCTAAATCATACAATGTGAAATCGTATAAATGTTATTTCTTTTCACATTATAAAAAAATATATACACAAAAATTTTAAAACATGTCAAAAAAACTTTTTCGATATCCCCAAAAAAAACTTTTTAAATTCAATGATTAACATAACCATATGCTATATCTTTTAAAACAAAAATTGAATATATATTCTAAACAACATTTTTATAAAATTAAGATTTGTTTTTATGAAACTATATCAGTTTTAAAAAATATTAGTACCTATTTATTCATGTATAATGATTTTCCACATGGGACTTTTTAATTTTATCAAGAAGTAGGATTTTGGTAATCTATAACTTTATGAAAATAGGGGTCTCTAGAAAACCATCTATGCTAATAAACCTAAAAGGTCATGTATCATAATCATAATCAAACATGTGTATATGTGTACATATTATAACAATTTATATTTTATTAATTAATGAATAATAATTAGATTAATTTCTCAAAGGCATTGATAACCATAGGACAGTGAGTATGTCATTATTATATTGTCATTCCTAAGTTACTAATTCACCTAACTATAGACAATCTAGTTAGGTGAAAAAATCACATGTCATTTATCCTTATGGATGATAACATCACATAATTCATGATAATTGTATAATTAAATATTATATCACTTACCTATGATAGTTAATATACTTATTTAGTACGTCTCAATCGTTGGCCCTAATATAATTATCATCATAAGGGATGGAAAATATCATCTTTACTAATATCAACTATTAAAATAATTTGAATCATACAAAATATCCATTATATTTTCTCATTCTAGTAGATGAATAAGTATGTTATCAAATAATTAACGTTCTCAGAAAGTTTATATTTGCTATCATCATGTCTAATTATTTTTTTGAAACATCCACTTCTAGTATACTAAATATGTAATGTATGACACTACATTTTTATATGTTTTGGTAAATTAAGAACATAAAATGTCCTTGTGGTCACCTAATCATATTTCATATCTCTAAATAAATTCTACCCTTATATACGAAGCATTTCATTGAAAAAATCAATGATATATGACGAAAATCAGTTAGGGATAACTTAATTTTTTGATTTTAGAGGACATTACAATTTTCAATTCCTAATATATATATATATATATAAATACAACATGAGAAAATGATTATAAAAACACTTTAATTTATACAATATCATAATGTTTATATTCTTAATCATATTTAAATGTTTTTACAAAATCATTCATGAGAACCACTAAAATCATACCATATATTATAAACCTCTAGAGAATATTTTCATTGTTTATGATTTTATTGGTTTTTAAAACATACATTACACCACTATTTAATTCAATCCACATAACAATTTAATTATAAGATAGAATATCCCATTAAACTTTATTAGTATGTAACATCTATTTCATAATTTGTTTTAATAATCCAGTTACTAGAGAGAATATTCAAAATTTCTAACTTTTTCAATATGTTTTCAAACATCATAATTTCATAATATCCACTATTATGATGTTAATAATTTTTAATTAAATTATAAAACAATATATATGTTCATCATTTTCATCGTGGAACATTTTTACAAAAACGTTTTTATTAGAACATATAGAAACAAAATTTATATATTTATGTTAATATATTTCATTACATACATAATCTATTCTCTTTTACAATATTTGTGCTATGGAGAAGGTTTAATAAGAAAATTAATAGTAAATGGTTGATGGTGCCTATAGAGATGGTAATTTTGGTGTGTGGATGGGATGCTGTATTTTATATCTTATTCCAGAGGTGTGAAGATTTGTGTTATTGTCTGGTATTTATTTTATGTGATGAGAACATCATAATTGGTTAAGGTGGGAGCCTCTAAGGGTTATATATGATTATCTTCCTAGGATAAATATATAAAATATGTTTATTGAGGATTTTTTTGGGTTCTAATTTTAGGATGATGAGTTTGGTCAATTGTTTGGTTTTAGATATTTTTTTATTTTTATTTTAAGTTATTGAATACATCACTATTCACCTAATTTTTCTCATATTATGTGTTTTTTGATGACTTTAAATCATGGCCTTAGAGGAAAACTGATATAGTATAGCCATTATAGGACCTTAATATTTTGGAAGTCCCAAACGAATAGATTTTTGGGAAACCGTCTTTTTTATTATTGTTACTAATTTGTCTATACTAACATGTAATGTATTTCAAAACAATATTCCACATTAAGAAAATAAGGTTCTTGATAACCATTGTATAGTAAAATTTATGAGGTCTTCAAAAAAACCATGTGGAAATGATTTCATCCTCTGGGTATAATAAATAAGTATTAGACCATTTTTGAGAATTTGACAGGGTATATACATTCATTGGAATTCAATGACAATGAAATATATATCCTTAGATAATAAATCCAACAAAACATATAAAAATAATAAATGATTATTATTACCCCTAAAAACAAGCATAAGTGGAATTCATAGCGATTATTTATAATAGAAAATTACATACTAAAATATAGTTAGCTTAATTGTCCTATACATAAAAATACAAAATAAATTGCATTCCCAAATGACCACTATATCACCTCTATGTGACATGAGGTCACATAACACATGTAATAAAACTACCAGTGGAATATGGGGAATATAATTGAATATGATATAAAAAAATCAATACGTACATGAAATCATATGATGTACATACGCACAAAGTTGTATTCATAGGTTGTGAACTAAACATGCCCATTATAATTTAACCAAATATTTAATGAAATTATTTTTTCTAGGAAATTCAAAAATACTTCGTTGAACTAAATTTAATAAATAACATTTATTAATAAACATTGTGTAAAGAAAATATGAGAAATGAAAAAATTCATTAAATAAATCATAGTCCATTTCTTCACAAAAAAATTGAATCCATTGTTTAAACATTAATACAATGAAAACCTTGAAAAGGAGTACATCCATATTAATGAAAATAGAATGAGAGTCACAGTTCTCTTAAATAACCATTTTATAAACATGAATGAATGTAAAATAAAAAATGTTAATCAGATTCTTTAAATATAACCACAATCAAAATTACATATAAACAATGTGGAAGGAAATATTCACACAAAAAGGTTATATATGACATAGTAAAAATCATATTAGAATATTATAATTAAACAATGTTAAGAGAAAATGGTTATTAATGTAGGTACAAAATCTGACATAAATAATATCCTTGGGGACAGACTCCTTCCTAGAGTAAGATTATCCTATACCTACTCACATGGAAGAAACATTATACCTATGTTTGTATCCTAAAATAAAGTACTTCCCAACTTACTTAAAACTAGTCTAATCATAGTAACTCCCCTAGTTAGGGAATGAACTAATCTAGGGGACACTAGCTGTTTAAATAAACAATGGTGTGGCTGAAAAATTGTATATCCCCAACATAGTTTCATAGTTTTCCTATTAAAAAAATAAAATATCATTTATGATACAAGGGATTATATAATAAATATATATTTATATCAATAAAATAACATATAAAGTAAATTATAATATCACCTTTAAACACCATTTAAAGTCTATTTTTATTTTTATATAGATCACATAACTATTAAATTAATCTAATATATGGAAAATATTATATAGTCAATACATAAATGGGATCAAACCAATTGTCTCACAAGAATTATGAAATCCTATTTTAATATTCTTATTAGGTATTTAGATAAATAATAGAATAAACATATAATAGTAGAACATGAAAACCAAACCATTTTTAAAAATAAGAAACCCATTTGATGGAAAAACCTCCCTTCAAAAATCATATAACCCATGATGGAAACCAAAAAAGATGAAAGGATACACAAAAAATGATGAATAAAAATCATGTCGATAATTTTGTAAAGGGTCCAACACACCTTTAGAATTAAAGTATAATAAATTTACTGAATACACTTTATTCAAAGAATAAAAATGTTAATAAAATCAGAAAATTTTATCTGGGGTTCACAAATCGATAAGGCATGATAAAAATAATTTAGAAAACCCATGATTTAGAAGAAATAAAAAATATTTAAAATTTCATAAAAATGATTTTGTCAAAATAATTATATCATTCCTCATTTAATGAAATTATAAAAACCATGGATGGAAACAAACCTTACATTCACCTGAAAACACAAGAGCCAATATTATACCTACTCAAAAATAGGCTCAACCACCAGATCCATTATGGATTATAAGAAAATATGAAACCAAGAATAATTAGAAGGAATAACTAGAATAGACGAAACAGTATTTGAACATGATATGTTTTCTATATAACCCCACATTAATTGAGTCTTATGAACAACACTAGGGATGTCTTAACTCCATTAATATATTCCTTTTAAAAAAAATTGTGTCACTATCCTCCATCACATATCCCTGGATGATGTGTTATCCCCCAACCATTCCTCCTCGATGTCAACAAATAAGGGCACGAGGAAAGATGATATGATCATATAGAGATCTACCCTCATCAATTGAAAACAAATAATGATATTTGGGGGATAATTAGGGATAGAATCATCAATGGGGGAAGTGGTGATTTAAAATTTTTAAATGATATCCTAACCTAGTTTAGTAATTTATTTCCAATCCATGAATCGACCAATAGAATTGAGCTACACCACTACCACAATTATGATTTATTATTCTCAAAACCATGACCAAACAATTTGTTAGTCTCTATATTGGATTTCAATTTACATAATCTAAAGATGAATTATTACAACTAATCGTGTGATAATAATGTGCCACTATAGAACTGGAATTAGCATATATATGATCACCATCATTGTTACAAATAATATAAAATAGAACTCTAAATAATGTTAATCTTTATGGTTACTCCCAATAAATTATAAATAATTGGCAGATATTTGAATTTTAATTCCACAATGTAAGATTATTTTGCATGCTTACTGATAATTATGTAGTAAACATGTTGAAACTATTCACCATAGAAAATATCAAAAAATATTTAATGATCAATTTCAAAAAATATAAAAATTTAAACTAACTCATTATTATATAATATGTATGAATAAGTAGCACTTGGGCTTCAAAATTATACCCTTAGAATAAAAAGGTGGATAAAATAGTATATATCATGGAAAAATATTTATATGTTTCCAAATTATGAGTTGATATAGAAAATGATTCATTATTACCCTCCACCTGTAATATATGACGTCCGTGGGTTAGATTAACATAAAGAGGTGCAATTAAAAATTAATATTTGAAAAAACACAAGACTATCCCTTATACTAGGTATATCATCCCATCATGAAAACATTGATTCATTATAAATCTTCACGATATTTGAAACTAGACCTAAATTGTCAGAAAATAATACACCATATAACCCAAATCTAAATATTGGTATAAGATTCTTAAATAATTTGTTGTAAATGAATAGATTCTTTAATGAAAAATGTTATAAGACAATAATTATTTAAAAATAATTAGATATACTATAAAGAAAAACAATAAAAAGAAATTATATCATTTTATTGAGGCAAATAATATAATCTCTCATAGGAATAAATCCCAAATTAAAAAATTTAATCACAAGTACCATAAAAATTGGTAGTGTTCCACCAAATACAAACTACCGCTCAAGAAACCAGGTCATAATTTATTATAAGGATTAAAATAATAAATATATCTCAAAAAATAATGATATTTCATGGAATAAATCAAAAACATCATATATAAGAGCAATAAAAGTGACAACTATTGAATGAGCTATTCAATAATTACATCAAATTCTTCCATATAAATAGAATATATCAATCTTGAATCCCAATATTGATTTTCATCCAAACTATAATATTATTTTGATGATATTTTAGTATATTGAATCTATGAAGATTTATTACAGGAATAAATAGATGAAATATCTTCATAGTAATTGATATAGAGGGCCATGAGTTCCCATGTATCCATTACAAAGAAAATACAATATATCACTTCTAATTAATAAGAATGAGAATAGAATTATATAATTAACTCAAAAAAACCATCTGTCTCGTCTCATATAAAACTATTTCTTACATCTCATTAAATTATACATCCTTTATCATTCCAATTCGAGATAGTATATCATCAATCATAGGATTCCATGAATGAATATATCCCATTATTAAATACCTTTTGACCATTTAATTATAAATTTTAGGCTAGATTAAAATACAAAATATCAATGGGCTTGTAAAATAATTCCTTTATGAAATTGAGATTTTTGTGATTCATTAGAAACATTATAGGGAGAATAGAACACAATTTCATAGAATATGTTTTCATACACTATCAATGTTTTCTCTTAATGATAGCAAATCCTGAATTTAATGAATTTCACTATATTAAAATTATTGATAAAATACTTCTAGATACACCATTGTTATCAAGAACTCCTAGGATATACAATCATGAATCTAAGAGGAAATATAATGTTACTCTTCGCATTACTCAATTATTCAAATGATCATGCACCAAATATAACATTTGATTTCATTATGAATTTCTAAATAACTGATTATTCAATAAATTCTACTTTCCAACACTTTTTACTGAAAAAAGCATAATTTTCATTCAAAATGTATAATAAAATATTCAAAAAATATTTAATGGTTTCTTTTTCGTCCCCTCCGACTCCAGAGAGGGGCATGGGATGACCTAAGTCATCAATGGAATGGACTCTAGTTTTCCTTACACTCACTAACCCATCCTCTCTCCCACCACTCCTAAAATTAAAAATCAATCCCAATGTACCATTTAATGACCATGGATTATGAAATCATTCTCTTTATATTATTGAGTTCACATTGTGTTCATCTTTTTACAATCCCTGCATGGTCACTCATTTGTGATGGAATCACTCCTCACTGGAATCCCTCGATTTGTTTAACTCTGATTCATGGAATCAATATGAACATATGATTATTAAACTTATGCACCATATATATCTTCTCATTCAGTTTTGGAAGGAAGAATATGTAGTTTATATTTGGTCATAATCCCTTTTTTTCTTCAGCGACTTCAATTTCATCATTTTCTTATGGTCAGATGACGTACAATTAAAAATATGATCTTCCACAAATTTCCATATTGGTATATATTCCTAGTTTTCCACTACCATTTCAAAATATCTAGTTTATAGAGTTAATGGGAGAATTATTTAGTAGATATATATGATAAGATATTTGGTCTTGATCTCCAATTAAACCCATTTCCATATGATACTATATTGAAACTGATGTCTTGAAACACTAATTGAAATTATTTTTGATAGAGATAAAAAATGAAGATGGACATAAACAAGTTATTTAATTTTAATTTTGGGTAAATTTTAAATCTTAATTAAATTGTCTTGGAAACCTCCAACATGTTATAAGTCATTATAAATTAGGTAATTTTTAGGGATCCTAGTATTAGTAAATGTAAGTGAACCTAAATGGGTTGAACATGGAAGAATTTATTTGGAATAATGGAAATTGGGAGACGTCGAACAAAAATTCCTTCATGTAGTGACATTATGGATCTATTATTTTATTGAGATCACATATCACAAATGTACAGTATCATTTCCTCCAAATAAAATATAGTTTCTGACAAATACCTATAATAGTGGCTCTAAAAAGAGTCAGCAGAAGGTTTAGACTATTGGAATATTATCTCAAAGTGGTATTCCATCTGTGCCTATTTACTAGGGGTTTTAAAAAACTCAAGACGGAATTCAAAATGTTACATTATATTGGATGGTACATAAGGTTTCTTATAATGAATGGACTGTAGACCTAGTTCTATCTCTCTCCCCACCCTTATATAAATAATTAGTATATATGGAAAATGACACTGTAAATATGATACAGAACATCTTTTACCTTCTACGGTAAGTAAATATGGAAACAAGTTAGACTAATGATTATAAAAAAATTAGGCATAAGTGGAATAAAGAACAAATAGATGGTAATAACATTGAAGGAAATCCATTGGATTAGTTATAGGAGTATGAATCCAGTCCATATTCTAAAAAATGTGTGCATTATAATTCTTCATTTTCCTATAATTGTGAACCAAAGATATATGCTACTGTCTATAACTATTTTGGACTGATGATCATAATTATGGAGGTTTTTTTTGGAGTGTATGTTTAATTAAGGAATGAATACTGGATCCCGTAGTGATTATTCCACCCTCCCCAAACCAATTACCACACAATTCATGGGTAATGTCACTTGTCAAAAGGGTAGGGAAATTCCTCCGAAAATAATCTATGTTACTTCGCTATAGAGAATAGTTCAGTAGCAACATAACCTTAGAGTGTCATTAGAAAAATATATATTACACTAATTGAATAAGTTTATAAAATTTATGATGATAATACTTTGAGAACATGGTATATATTCAAAAGTTCTAATGGAAATGATATCAAAAAGATGATGATATCACATTGAACATGGATTCACTTATTCATTCCATGGATGAGAGAGTGAAAGATTAACTTATCCTCAAATACTCTCTATGTAATATCTATAGATTATATGTATGGTATATTCATATAAATCACACTTATGAACATTAAAAATAGATAAAATCCTATTATCATATTCTTTTTCAAGGATTTAATGCCAGAAGAAAAGTCTATAGGAATATATCAAGAGCTAGAACAAGATGGATTCTCTTTATTAAGAAACTGTTTAAAAAATATAGAGATGAGGAATATTTTAATTAAATAGTAATTCCAAAATCTATGAGGTATGAACATGTCAAAATTATAGTTGAAGGATTCTATGATGTCAATTAATGTATAATTTATTATGATTTCATTAGAGGGTAATTATTGTATATGTTTTCCCATTTAAAACAGAATAATTATTTTCATCCACAAAATAAAAAGAAGGAAATTTCTAGAATGCGTGTCAAAGAGATTAAAAAATCCAGCTCCATTACTCATCTTTTATTTGTTTCCTGAGATAACAGTCATTTCAACCATAATCTTATTGAGAAAGGGACCACTCGATGAATGATCATATGAAATTAATTACACCTAATAAACCATGAAATTCTATGGAAGCATACTATAAATAACAACAAATGTAACACCCCATGATTTTATGGTATGCTTCTCTTTGAATAATGTGATACCATGTGTTGTACGCAACACCGAGTTCTAACATACTATAACCAATCAAACTAGCAGTTATGAATAGTAATACATACTTTTTGAAATTATATATATTTTATATTTCAAAATGGACTTCATTTTTGGATTTGTAATATCGAATTTAGCCTAAGGTGAGATTTTGGTACTTTTCGGATAACTTTAATATTTTGATGAATAGTGAAAATTACTAAATTTTAATTAAAAACAACTTTTTAAATCAAAATAATTAATACTGATAAATTATGAATTTGAGTGATTTTAAAGTATATTTATAATATATTTTTTCCATTTAATACAATGTTGGTCATTGGACATAATTTTACAATTAAACCAGACATAAACAAGTGTCAATATTTTGATAGTTATTATCTCTTAAAAACATGCTTTTTGTTTTAACAACAGGAATTAATTTTAAATTAATTTCTGCCACTTCTGTGTTTTGAATTTGGAAAAATGGATTCCATATTTGGAATCAGGATGTTCAAATTGTGTAAATAGGTAACTTTTATTTTTAGACATTTTGAATAATTACTTCGGTAAATATTTTATTTACCATGGTTAAGGGTAAATCCGGTAAATAAGGGTTTAAAAATAATATTATAATAATACTAAATTACCCTAAAACGTGTCCTAGCTTTATTTGTTGATACATGTTCGACCATAGGCATCTTTGGGTCCATTTTGGGACCCCATGGAGCCACTTTTAGGTGATAGGGACACTTAATTTTAATTAAGTTAAAATGAATACAAAAATTACACAAGCATATATCTTTACCAAAACAAATTTTACATAGGGTTATATATGTTGTATTTTCGACTATAAATATTAATTAGAAAGATAAAAATCATTCCTACATAATTATATTTTATTTTTAATTTTTAGAGATTACATAAGTTAATTTATTTATGACATAATGATGATGCAGTAATTACCATAATAGTAAAAATTTAAAATAATTGATATTATAAATACCAAAATAAATATAATTTGAAACTTTTAATGAATTACAAAAATTTTCTAGGATAATATGACATATTGGGATTGATTTAATTAACCTTTCTCGATGTAATAATTATGTTATGAGTTTCACAAAAATCAACTATTGAATAGTGTCAAAATTTACATAAAAGAGTTTTTAAAACAAATATTATATTATGAATTGATATTAAATTCTTAAAAATCTAAGGTTCGTCCAAAGTATTTTATCATAATAGGTGTATCATTAATGGACCACTTGGTGGTATCTTTGATGTATATAGTATGTTTATTAACCATATAATATAAAAATACAAAGAGACATTGTAAAAGTGAAACTAATTAACTTAGAGTTAATACTTAAAGATAAGGTTAATATAAGTACCCAAACCTGTCAAAATTCTATTGGTTGAGTGGTTTTGGACCCATACCCTCCTTAACATTTAAATAATCCACTTTGGAGCCATTATAAACCGAATATGTATTTATTATAAATTAATATTTCTATCTTTTCCAATGGTGCCCCTCACCCCTTTTATAAATGGGCACTCCTCCTTCTCATTTCTTCACACCTTCAAAGCCTTTTTGTTCTGAAAAACTCTGCCCAAATAATCTCCCAACATCCCTCAATACATCCTAGAGGAATTAGTTTGATCATAAAGCCAACCTAAGAAGCCCTTTTGATCAAATCAAAAGGAATAACCCAATGAAGAGGTAATTATTTCACTACCCTTTTCCATGTTCCTTTCTTGTTCCACTTCTTCTTCCTTTGTTGTTACCATTCTAAAATAACAACTACAGTATCATATATATACAATTAGGTTATTATAAATATGGTACAACCATATTCTATATTCTATCCACCCTTTGAATAACATGTCACCATACGTGCGTACGTACGACTTGCCGTCTCCACATCGTGTTGTAATTGTCATTCAATATATTATTATTTGGATGGGTATAATAATGATGTGTAAATCATGTAAATAATAAATATATCATGTTAATAAGTCTTTATATATGATATACCATCCATTTATATATTATTTTAATATAGAAAGAATGATATTGTCGCTCGTGCGTACGTACGGACTACCATCTCCACGAACGCGATGAGATTCATTCTCCATCGTATCCATTCAAGTATAATTATCATTTGAGGATTTAAAAAATATGTTTAAGCACTTTATATCATTATGGATATGAATAATATACAACCTTTACATTACAAACATGTCTTACGTAACAAAACATATAAAAGATAACGAGCAAGTTCACACCCGAAACAACGATAATACTAAGATATTATTAACAAATCAATGTTAAAAGGTCATATATGATATTATATTAATGTATATGATTCTTGTATAATTTAATAAAAATTATTTCACAATTATATATGAGGTTAACCTACCCCAACTAAGGAAAAGTACAAGTTAAGGGTTTATTTCACAATCTCTTCATTATCCGAGGTTGTTTATTCGTAATAATCTACTGGGATCTCATTATCATCCACGTCCATGTTTCTTAAAAATGTATTTCAAAAAAAAATTACTATTTAGAATAATATGGGTTAATTTCATTTATTCCCTTGTTTGACTTTTTATAAGAGTTTTATAAAGGAATCTTTCCGTCGTTTTCCAAACAAGGTTCTTTTAAACGTTTCGACAGAATTAAGGTAAGAAAGTTTTTTTAACTTATACGGCGGGTGCAGTTATTTTCCACCATTATAAAATCATCGAAGCATCGCTTACAATCTTATAAGAATATTTTCAAATAAAATGTTTTATTTCATAAATATAAGACTCTTAAATGATTTCAAAATAGAAAGAGATAAAAAGAGTTTTGATTTCATCTATGTCAACATCCTTTGATGGATTTTACGCTTATTTGAAGTTGATTTATTATGATACAAAACTTCTATATTATATTGAAGGTTTTGTGATATGTTTGACTGTGGATGTGGTATTTTTATACCATTCATAGTTTATGGTGAAAGTATTGACATTTCATATGCTAGTTTTAATACGAATGTATATGTTTTGTTTAAACCTTTTCATATGGGAATGCATTGGACTTAATATGTGACGGGTGGAGCCTGCTATAGATCCTCGATGCATCGGTAGGTCTCATGAGACAAACTAGTGTCTGGGCACAAGGCCTTGGCAAAATCTTATTTGTAGTCTTGGCATGAGGCCTTGGCTATGTGGTTATGATAGTCTGGAATTATGCATTCCATCATTATGAAAATGGTTATTGATATTGCATGTGATTATTCGTTTATTAGAATATCCATGTGAATAATTAAATGGAATTATTTAATTTTATTTTTTCCATACTATGTTGAAGTTCAAGTTTAAAAGGCTTTTGTTTTAGTTATACATTGCCTTAAATGTTTATTCTTATTTATGAAAGTTCCTGCTTTATTGTTTTCCTTACTGGGCATTTGAGCTCACCCCTTTTCTATGTTTTATTTTTCCCAGGAATTGAAGAAGTAAATTATGAATTACCTGCAGGGATATTATGTGGGGATATGAATGTCGAATATGGAGACAATATGTTGTTTTAGTAGTTTTTCACTTCATGATGTAATATAAAACATTATAAATATATCTAGTGTTTCCAAGGCTACTAAACCAATCAGTCTTTCGAGATTTAATCTTTCTTGTGATCATGCCAATGTTATGTAATAATGCACCGACTCTAAGTAACTGGGGTCGGGGATTACAGTTGGTATCAGAGAAAGTTTAGTACAATCCTTGGAAGTTAGATTTAGATAAACTCTGATTAGAGCACGTAGAACTAAGATGAACTTTGAGGATTAGTATAAAAGAACTTCCTATAATTTTGGTATTGTAGAGACTTTGTGAGTTTTCTGAGCAATACATCCCTATCTGGATACGAGAAGGTAGAGGTGGATCTGGCACAGATGTACCTAGGTGTAAAACCCGAAAACACAGCTTTGATCAAGACTCGAACGGGAACTGGTGCATGACAACGGGCCTTGCTGCACTCATGGTTACGACACTCCCAGGGGATATGCTTAAGATAACTCCCATTTTCTTTAAAAAACATTATGAAGGGTTTATGAGTATATACATCCTCAAAGAAAACATTCTTATGATTATGGATTATATCCATAAATAGTTCAATTTATGTTAAGTGTAATATATGTATGGGATTATGTATTTTGATTCACAAACTGATCTAGTTTATGCCATTGTTTAGAAATAGCGCCTAGTGGAAGAAATGGAAACCGTATCAATGAACGCTCTCCATGTAGGGATTACCCTCCTGCTCAAGATAATTATAGTGGAGCTGGTGATGCAACTGGTGTTGATCAGCTAATCACCATACTGGGAAAACTCACTCAGGTTATGAATAATAACCTTACCCGTATGGAGCACCCTGATCCGCAGAGTGGAGGATCAATGTTAGATCTATTCATGAGGAACCAATCACCAAAGTTGAATGGGAGTACAAATCCCTTAGTAGCTGATATATGGATATTTTCCCTAGAGAAAATATTTCAGGATTTGGGGAGTAGTGAAAGGGAAAAAGATATCATGGCAGTTTACCGCCTCACTGGAGATGTTGATCAATGGTGGTAATTGATTCAAAATACAAAGGAAGATGATGAAGTGTCAAATATGGAATGGAGGGAGTTCAATGATCTGTTTTTAGAAAAATACTTTCCTCGCGACCATTGAGCAGATGTGGAAAGGCAGTTTCTGAGTCTGAGACAAAAGGAGGATGATAATGTCACAAAGTATGAGGTTAACATTACAAGGTTAGAAAGGTATGCTGGAGATTATATACGTAACCCAAGAAGTAATATTGATCATTTCTTTTATGGGTAAAAACCATTTCTCCGTCGAGCATTAGTCTCACAATCCTTTTCATCGTACGAAGACATTGTCTCATGTGCTATCATGACCGAAAAGGCATTCTCTATGTCATATGACTTTAATGAAATGAAAGAGAAGAAGAGACCTGCTGATAAATTTTCTAATGGAAATAAGGTGAAGAAAGAAATGGTTGAATATCCATCCTGTGGTAAATGTGGGAAGAAACACCCCGATACTTTCTTGAAGGGAATGAGTGTCTATTACAAGTGTGGTGAAAAAGGCCACCAAGCTCATGATTGTAACGGGAAGAAGGAAGCTACCAATGTTCAGTGCTATAATTGTAGGGATATGGGGCATTATGGAAATGAATGTCCTAAGCGTCAGGAGAAATTACCTCAGAAAAGGCCAAGGGATCAAGGCCAAGCTTATGCTATCACTACTACTGAGGTAGAAGCTCCGAAAGATGTGGTGGCAGGTAATTTAATGGTTTCTCAAGTTTATCCAATGCATTATTTGATTCTGGATCATCGCATTGTTTCATATCTTCCCATTTTGCTAATAAAATTAGATATTTCCAATTTGATTTAACATGTGTGTTGTCAGTTAAAAATCCTAAGGGAAGTATCATTGCAACAATGTTTTGTGAATCAGTCCCCATTAGAGAACATAAATTTTCTTTATCTGCTGATCTCGTCTTCATACCTATGATTGAGTTTGATATAATCCTTGCTATGGACTGGATTTCAGACTATGATGCGAAGATTTATTGTAAGAATAAAGAGGTTACGATTCTTGATGATGATGATAAGGAACACCTTATCTTTAGAGCAGAATCGTCACCACCTAATTCTTATTTAGATCCACCCCCAGTAGCTCAACTAAATTCAATTATTGGTGAGGAAGAGAATGAAATAACTGTGGGTGAGGAAAGGAATGTCCAAATAGAGGATGTACCTGTTGTGAAAGAATTTGTAGATGTATTTCAGGAAGATTTACCTGGACATCCTCCAGAACGAGAAGTTGAGTTTTCCATTGATTTAATTACTAGATCAAGGCCTATATCAAAGACCCCTTATAGAATGGCCACTATAGAATTAGTCGAACTAAAGAAACAACTAGAGGAATTGAGTAATAAGTGATTTATTCGTCCTAGTGTTTCTCCATGGGGAGCCCCTGTTCTTTTTGATAAAAAGAAAGACAGATCTATGAGGTAATGTATCGACTATAGGGAGATCAATGCTATAACAATAAAGATAATGTATCCCCTACCACGCATTGATGATTTATTTAACCAACTGCATGGAGCTCAATACTATTCAAAAATTGACCTTCGATCTGGATACCATCAGTTGTGTGTGAAGAATGAAGACATTCTGAAGACAGCATTTCGAACCAGGTACATGCATTACGAGTTTACTGTAATGCCTTTTGGATTGAGTAATGCACCCTCTTTATTCATGGATATGATGAATAGAGTTTTCAAGGAGTATCTCGATGAATTTGTGGTGGTATTTATTGATGATATCTTAGTATACTCCAAAAGCTACGAATATCATGAAAATCACTTGCGCATTATCCTGAAGACTCTGCGAAGACATGAATTATATGGAATGTTTAGCAAGTGTGAATCCTGGCTTCATGAGATTTCTTTTCGTGGCCATATTGTCTCTAAATATGGAATCTCTGTTGATCCTTCTAAGACCAAGGCAATCCAAGAATGGCCAGCACCTACGAGTATAACTGAGGTACGTAGTTTTATTGGTTTGGCATGTTATTATCGATGTTTCGTCCAGAATATTGCCCAATTGGCTAACCCATTAACGAAGCTCAGATGTAAAGGGGTTAAATTTGTTTGGACAAAAGAGTGTGAAGAATGTTTAGAATAATTGAAGAGAATATTAGTCAATGCTCTTAAATTGACTCTACCATCGGGGAATGATGGGTTCGTTATTTATAGTGATGCATCGAAGAAAGGACGTGGTTGTGTCCTTATACAGAATGATAGAGTTATTGCCTATGCATCACGACAGTTGAAAATTCATGAACAAAACTATCCTACTCATGATCTCGAGTTAGCAGCTATGATCATTGCTTTGAAGATATGGAGGTACTACCTCTATGGTGAAAAATGTGAGATTTATACTGATCACAAGAGTTTGAAGTATATTTTCTCACAAAAATAACTCCACATGAGGCAAAGGAGATGGCTTGAATTTCTCAAGGATTATTTTTGTACGATACACTACCACCCGGGGAAGGCAAACAAGGTGGAAGATGCTTTGAGGAGAAAAGATCATGGAGTTTTGAACAATATGAGGATTTAAAGGGATCCAATTATCATGGATCTAGTGAAGATGGACATGGGAATAACCAGGGAAGGAGAAACATCAATGCTTTTTCAAATGGTTTCCAAACCATCTTTACTAGAAAGGATTAAGAGTTCTCAGACCGATGATGAAGAATTTCAAAAGAAGATTAAAGCTGTGAATGATGGGGGACTGAGAGACATTGTGTATGAAGATGGAATTTTGAAATTAGTGAAGAGACTTTGTGTTCCGGATATACCTGATCTAAAAAGGGAATTGCTGGATGATGCTCATAGTTCCAATTTCTCTATACACCCTAGGAGCACCAAAATGTATAGATATTTGAAGGAACATTTTTTGTGGGACAATATGAAGAGGGAGATTGCTGATTTTGTGTCAAGATGTATAGTTTGTCAACAAGTGAAAGCTGGAAGGAAACACCCTGGAGGAGTCATGCAACCTCTTCCCACACCAGAGTGGAAATAGGACAATATTACGATGGACTTTGTCATGGGGATACCAAAGACTCATTGAAGGAATGATGCAATATGGGTTATTGTTGATCGTCTTACCAAGTCAGCACATTTTCTTGCTATAAGAGAATATCTACTACTATAACTTCTAGCAAGACTATATATTAATGAAGTTGGGAAACATCATGGAGTACCCATATCCATCGTTTCTTATCGTGATCCCCGTTTTACTTCAAGATTTTGGAAGAGTCTTCAGAAATCCCTGGATACTGAACTTCATTTGAGCACTGCCTACCCCCCTCCGACAGACGGACAATCAGAATGGACTATTCAAACCTTAGAAGACATGTTGAGATCCTGCTCACGTGACATTCAGGGTATGTGGTATCAGTATTTACCTCTGGTAATTTTTCTTATAACAATAGCTTCCATTCGAGTATTAAGATTGCACCATATGAAGCGTTATACAGAAAGAGATGTCTCACACCAACCTGTTGGGATGACATTGGTGAAAGAAAACTTGTACGTCTAGAACTGGTGGAGGAAACGATGGAAAAGGTGAAGGTAATCCAAAATCACATCAATGCAGCTCAAAGTAGGCAGAAGAGCTATGCCGATAATCGAAGGAAGGATTTGGAATTTCAAGTCGGTGATCATGTTTTCTTAAAGGTATCTCCATGGAAGGGAGTTATACGTTTTGGTAAGAAAGGTAAATTGAGTCCCAGGTACATCAGACCTTTCGAAATTCTAGAACAAATTGGGGCTGTATCTTACCGATTGGCAATGCTGCCAAGTCTCTCCAAAGTTCACGATGTGTTCCACGTATCTCTATTGAGGAAATACATGCATGACCTAACGCATGTACTCACCTATGAGGAGTTAGAATTGGAACCCGATCTGTCTTATTGCGAATATCCCGTCAGGATTCTTGATACGAGAGAACAAGTACTGAGAAACTGGACGACGCGTCTTGTAAAAGTTTTGTGGAAAACCATAAGATGGAGGAGGCAACATGGGAACCCGATGAACTTCTGATGAAGAACCACCCGTGTCTTTTCATGTGATAAGTATTATAGAAATTACGAGGACGAAATTATTTGAAGGAGGGGAGAATTTAACACCCCAATCCTCTATGGTACGCTTCTCTTTGAATAATGTGATAGTGTGTGTTGTACGTAACACTGAGTTCTAACACACCATAAAAAATCAAACTAGCCGTTATGAATAGTAATACCTACTATTTGAAATTATATATATTTTATATTTCAAAATGGACTTCAGTTTTGGATTCGTAATATCGAATTTATCCTAAGGTGAGATTTTGGTACTTTTCGGATAACTTTAATATTTTGATGAATAGTGAAAAGTACTAAATTTAAATTAACAACAACTTTTTTAATCAAAATAATTAATAGTGATAAATTATGAATTTGAGTGGTTTTAAAGTATATTTAGAATATATTTTTTCCATTTTATACAATGTTGGTCATTGGACATAATTTTACAATTAAACAGACATAAATAAGTGTCAATCTTTTGATAGTTATTATCTCTTAAAAACACACTTTTTGTTTTAACAACGGGAATTAATTTTAAATTAATTTCTGCCACTTCTGTGTTTTTAATTTGGAAAAATGGATTCCATATTTGGAATCAGGATGTTCAAATTGTGTAAATAGGTAACTTTTAGTTTTAGATATTTTGAATAATTATTTCGGTAAATATTTTATTTACCAGGGTTAGGGGTAAATCCGGTAAATAAGGGTTAAAAACTAATATTATAATCATACTAAATTACCCTAAAACGTGTCCTAGACTTATTGGTTGATACCTGTTCGACCTTAGGCATCTTTGGGTCGATTTTGGAAACCCATGGAGCCACTTGTAGGTGATAGGGACACTTAATTTTAATTAAGTTAAAATGAATACAAAAATGACACAAGCATGTATCTTTTACCAAATATTTTTTTACATAGGGTTATATATGTTGGATTTTCGACTATAAATATTAATTAGAAATCAAAAAAGATTTCCTAGATAATGATATTTTATTTATAATTTTTATAGATTACATAAGTTAATTTATTGAGGACACAATGATTATGCAGTAATTACTATAATAGTGAAAATTTAAAATAATTGATATTATAAATACCCAAATAAATATAATTTGAGACTTTTAATTAATTAAAATTATTTTATATGATAATATTACATATTATTATTGATTTAATTAACTTTTTTCGATGTAATAATTCTGTTATAAGTTTCTCAAAAATCAACTATTGAATAGTGTCAAAATTGACATAAAATAGTTTTTAAAACCAATATTATATTATTAATTGATATTAAATTCCTAAAAAATCTAAGGTTCGGCCAAAAGACTTATCTCATAATAGGTGTTTCATTAATTTACCACTTGGGTGTCGCTTGGATGTATATATTATTTTTATTAACTATATAATATAAAAATACAAAGAGACATTGTAAAAGTGAAACTAATTAACTTAGAGTTTATACTTAATGATAAGGTTAATATAAGTACCCAAACCTGTCTAAATTATATTGGTTGAGTTTTTTCCAACCCATACCCACCATAACATTGAAATAATCCACTTTGGAGCCATTATAAACCGAATATAAATTTATTATAAATTAATATTTCTAGCTTTTCCAAAGGAGCCCCTCACCCCTCTTATAAAAGGGAACTCCTCCTTCTCATTTTTTCACACCTTCAAAGCCTTTTGGTTCGGCCAAAATCTGCCCAAATACTCTCCCAACATCCCTCACTACAACCTAGAGGCCTTAGTTTGATCATAAATCTAACCTAAGTATCCCTTTTGATCAACTTAAAAGGAATAACCCGAAGAAGAGGTATTGATTTCACCACCCTTTTCTAAGTTCCTTTCTTCTTCCACTTCTTCTTCCTTTGTTGTTACCATTCTAAAATAATAACTCCAGTATCATATATATACTGTTATGTTATTATAAATTTGGTACAACCATATTCAGTATTCTATCCACCGTTTAAATAACATGCCACCATACGTGCGTACGTACGGCTTACCGTCTCCACGTCGTGGTGTAATTGTTATTCAATATATTATTATTTGTATGGGTATACTAATGATGTTTAACTCATGTAAATAATAAATATAACATCTTAATGATTATTTATATAAGATATACCATCCATTTATATATTATTTTAATATCAAAAGAATGATATTGTCGCTCGTGCGTACGTACGAACTACCGTCTCCACGAATGCGATGAGATTCATTCTCTATCGTATCCATTCAAGTATAATTATCATTTTATGATTTAAAAATGATGTTTAAGGACTTGATATATTTCTGGATATGAATAATATACAACCTATCCATTACAAACATGGCTTACGTAACAAAACATATAAAAGAAAACGAGTAAGTTAACACCCGAAACAACGATAATACGAAGATATTATTAACAAATCAATGTTAAAAGATCATATATGATATCATATTAATGTATATGATTATTTTATAATTTAATAATTATTATTTCACCATTATACAGGCGTTTAACCTACAACAACCAAGGAAAAGTACAAGGTAGGGGTTTATTTCACAATCTCTTCATTATGCGAGGTTGTTTATACGTAATAATCTACTAGGATCTCTTTATCATCCACATCCATGTTTCCTAAAAATGTATTTCAAAAAAAAATTACTATTTAAAAGAATAGGGGTTAAAGTCATTTATACCCTTGTTTGACTTTTTATAAGAGTTTTATAAAGGAATCTTTCTGTCGTTTTCCAAACAAGGTGCTTTTATCCTTTTCGACAGAATTAAGGTAAGAATGTTTTTTTAACATATACGGCGGGTGCGGTTATCTTCCACCATTATAAAATTGTCGAATCTTCCCTTACAAGATTATAAAAATATTTTTGAATAAAATGTTTTATTTCATAAATATAAGACTCTTAAATGATTTCAAAATAGAAAGAGATATTTCTCTAAAAAGAGTTTTGATTTAATCTATTTCAACATCCTTTGATGGATATTACGCTTATTTGAAGTTGATTTATTATGATACAAAACTTATATATTGTATTAAAGGTTTTGTGTTATGTTTGAATGTGGATGTTCTATTTTTATACTATTCATAGTTTATGGTGAAAGTATTGACATTTTGTATGCTAGTTTTAATACGAATGTTTATGTTATGTTTAAACCTTTTCATATGGGAATGCATTGGATTTAATTTGTGACGAGTGGAGCCCGCTATAGCTCCTCGATGCATCAGTAGGTCTCATGAGACATACTAGTGTCTTGGCACAAGGCCTTGGAAAAATCTTATTTGTAGTCTTGGCACGAGGCCTTGCCTATGTGGTTATGATAGTCTGGCATTATGCATTCCATCATTATGAAAGTGGTTATTGATATTGCATGTGATTATTTGATTAGTAGAATATCCATGTGAATAAGTTAATGACATTATTTCATTTTATTTTTGCCATACTATGTTGAAGTTCAAGTTTAAAAGGCTTTTGTTTTAGTTATACATTGCCTTAAATGTTTATTCTTATTTATGAAAGTTTCCCCTTTATTGTTATCCTTACTGGGAATTTGAGCTCACCCCTTTTCTATGTTTTATTTTTCCCAGGAAGTGAATATGTAACTTATGAATGACCTGCAGGAATATTATGTGGGGATATGAATGTGGAATATATAGACAATATGTTGTTTTAGTAGTTTTTCACTTCATGATGTAATGTAAAACATTATGATTATATATTGTGTTTCCAAGGCTACTAAACCAATCGGTCTTTCGAGATTTGATCTTTCTTGTGATCATGCCAATGTTATGTAATAATGCACCGACACTAGGTAATTGGGGTCAAGGCGTTACAACAAATATAGAATAAATCAATAATTATTTAAAAATATAAACAACACAATCCCATCAAGGAATAATGATCATATTCAAATGAAGGAATTACCTGTAAGAATCCACAATTATAAAAATATATTTAATAAATAATTAAATTAATTAGGAGTATAATGAATAATTAAGAAACTCAATTTAAAAAATACTCAAACTTTAAAATCATTCTAATTTATTTTTGAGTGTAATGAAAATCCTTGTAATGACTCTATCATATGCTCAACCCTCGTCATAATTATAACATTCCTTATAGGTAATTAAAAACATTAACATTAGGACTAATATAAAAAAATTATTTTTATAGATTCATTGAAAATTTAGAATCCCACTTGAATGAATATCTTCCCAAATAAAAATTTAGATACAAAATATAATACATGGAAGAATATATAATATATTTCAAAATAATATAAACATCATCCAATGAAAAAAACAGAAACATAAAATTTATTATAAAACCATTTGTGGATTTAATAATAAAATTATTCACTTATTAAAACACTATAAATGTTGAAAATTATTGATAACAAACCATAATCCCCTTTTATAAAGAAAAAACATTTAAATAAATTATTCCTACATGGATCTAACCATTTTAACAACAAAACCAAATAACATAACATGAATGAAAAAATACACTAAAAAATAAATACATTGTAAAATCCCTTATCATTATTCTCTAATTATTAATAATCTCTTTAGGTATAATATAAGAATTCCAAGGGTTTCAAATAAAAAAATTATATGTGTTGTGAGTGGGTTATCTTAACCAAAATCATATATATATATTTTTATTACGATAAAATTTATATTTTTATATATATATCTATATCTCTATGTGTGTGTGTTTATCTTACAATCAATGTAACATTCATACTATATTTTCAATTTCTATTGTAATTCTCTAAAATTAAATATTTTTTCAAAAGGTTATACCTACTACCAGCTAAAATGTGAAACTTAAGATAATATTACCGTAATATTAATAAAATTTTCTATGGTCTAGATACATCATACTAAAAACACACAGATGGTTTATAACTATAAATCATTCAGGGAAAGTAATCATTAATACTTTTACTCATTATGTATGTACAAGTAGATCTTGTGTGGTGGATAAAATGATGATTTGACGACAAATATGAACACCACATGTTGCGTGTGTCATTTTTTATTATTATATTTGAGAATGTAAATGGGTATTTTTACATGAGACTATCATCAATATTAAACATCTGATAATATACTTTGATACATAATGAAAATGGTTACATTTTAGTTTTTGACGGGTATCTTGTGTTGGGTGTGTCATCTATTTTATGGATTTATTTAAATGATAAATATAGTAATTCACTCTTATGAATGTAATATATATCTCAGACCTAGTTTATGAATATTGTTAAAATTTTATTAAATCTATTTCCACTATGATTGTGGGTAAATGTTCATATCGAGGTCAATGAATAAAAATATAAGGAAAGGATAATAACATTGACTCATTATCTTTCTTTATGAGACATCAAAAGAAAAATAGAATATATTGAAATGAGAATTTTAATACGAGGTATTCATGGCTAAAAAATTCATTATATCTTTATGGGACTTTATATTTTGTTTTGTTAACAAAAATTATATGAATTGAACTCACATATATAGAGATAAGGTCTTAAAGGGTCAAAACATAATTATATCCACATACTACGACTATTTTAATGAATAATATTATAAAATGACGTGGGTCAATTGGGGGGGGGGGGTTGGTGAACATTCAAGAATGAATGATAAAAAGTAAAATAATAAAATAATATTCTTCAATATTATAAATATAACAATTGAATTTATTTCTCAATTTATTCACCGGTTATTGGATTATAATGGTGTCTTGATATCGATTTAAATGGATGTTATATTTTAACATGATGGGTTAACTATGACACTAGACCATTATTAAATATTTTTAATACATATTACTAGTTATGTAGTTTGTCAGTGTAGTTTTGAGGAGATTTTGATGGATAAGAATCCATATTTTCTTAAATACAACTTAATTAATCATAAACCAAAATATATATCTATATTTTTTAAAAAAATGGTATACTTATCCTCATTAATTAATTTTGATTCTATACCCTATTATCACTCATTTTTTATAAAAATAAATAGATGATATAAAATGTCTTCATCGACTTCCATATCTATGTCGATCTATGATTCTTCATGCGATCCAAGGGAATCTGTAACCCGTATATATTTCCCACACTAGAATGCATGAATAAAAGAAAAATATTCCACATGTAATTTTTCGTGTTTATAATTTTTGTATGATGTTTCATTGGAGTCCTTCTGGCTATGTTTAATTAATTATGATAACATAATAATTTTTTTAGAAATGAAAACAGTATTATTTTTTTGATCATTTTTCATTCTTCATGCTTTAATATAAATAATCCTATTATATGAAAATTTTGAACATTAAGTATTTATGATTTAGTATTTTTAACATGAATCTAATAAATATTTTTGAAATTACATTTTTTACACTTCTAAAATGGTTTTGGTTTCACTAATTGATGTCAATAAGATTATGAAATTATTTATGTTGAAAATATCAAAATCATGATTAATATTTCAAATATTTTTAATGATATATTACATATTATCTCAATGGTTGTAAAAAATAATAAATATAAGTACGTAACATAGATATGATATTTATTGAATAATGATGGTTTTTTTAAAATAAATATATTTATATAATAATATTATGTTTTTATTTTTTTGTCAGGAGTATTTTAGTCCATAATTTAAGTAAATGGATAGGCTTGCATTTACATATTATCTGAAAAAAATTCATACTTATAGAATGGTGAACATATTTTTAAAGGTTAGTGTCGAAGCATAATTTTTATTATTAATGAAAATAAATATATTGACTGGGTAGAGGGAGACCCATTACATAGCCAGAATGACCAAGGCCAGGTGGCCAAAATACAGGGCTTGAATGTCCATTTTTTGGCCCAATGGACTCCTCAATGAATAGTACTTCTACAGTAACCAGGCTGCTATATTACTTCTACAGTAACTTGGTCGTTAAAGTGCCTCCGATGCTAAAATGTCACCACTGCTATGGTTCTACCACTAGTACAGTCCTACTACATCATTCTGATACAGTACCATAGAATTTTGTCTCTTCCCGGATTTAATTCTGGGTCTTTTGGACGCCATGTTGGAGCCTGTACAGCTTGGGTACATTCTCTTTTGAAATTGTGATCATAATTTGTATATAAATACAAATTGTTCATGTTTAATTAATAATTAATGGAGTAATCATCTACAGAATTTGGGAAGGAATAATTCATTCTTGTACATTTATATATATATCAAAAAATGGATAAAATGATAAAAATAAAATTATGTGAGATCATTTTAGTGGGTGGTTTTGAACACACTCAATATCATTCCCCTAAACCACCATAAATTATTTTTGGTTTAAATGTATATGAAAAATTATTTTATATATCACGTGTGGCACCACATAGGGGGTTCCTACTACACCCTATATGCAACCTATTTTGGGAGTGCTGTCTAAACATGACTAGGCTCACTGCCAAGCTGGCCCAACCCGTATTGATTATATTTGGTTTGGATTAATCTTCTTGGGCACCACTAGACCACTTCAAGACCTTTTTCTATATTTAGGGACCCATTCATGGCCCAAATATAATTCAAAATTTAAATAATAATAATATTTATTTGTGATTTAATTTAATTATTTTAGGTAAGCTGTGATGTATTAGTAATTTAATTAAATAATTTTTATCTAATTCTAATGCATTAAATTTACCCATAAGATTAATTTTAATAATTTTAATTTTAATTAAATATAATTATTTGTTGAACGAATATGAGTCGATACCAACATGTTTATAATTGTTTGATGTTATTTTATTTAATGTCTATTATTTAGTTTCGATAATTTAATAATTATTTTATTTACGAAAATATACACAAAATAACAATGAATTTAATGGTATTAGGTTTTTTGTGTATAAATTGAAGTGAAAAAATGTTATCTCATTACCCCAACTACCATAACTAAAATATGAGTATACAATGTTAAGATCAAAGGAATTGAAAGAGAAATTGATAGAGATGAGAGATACCATAAAACTAGACACATGAAATGAAAAGGAGTTTCTATATACTCTAATTTGAATTAGGTATTGACATGATGAATTTACTAAATGTTATTTAATTAATTTATTTATAAATAGAATAACACATAATTAAAAATATTTACCAATACCTTATTTATTTATTTATTTTTAATATTTGATGACTTATTTTTTTGGGAATGTTCTATTACATGATCACATAGTATAACAGTTAATAAAGATGAAATGATTAAAAAATGAATGAACATGCTTGTAATTGTTATATTTATTGATGGTTTTATATTAGTTGGAAATTATAGTTGAAGAAATTGTACTTGAAATTGATTTCAATGTCTAAATTAAATTAAATTCAATCAATGATATATTATGTAAAAAACATCACACCACATTAATTTAAATAATATTGTATGTATGTGGTTAGTTTTATCCAAATTTGAGGTAGCCTATTATTATTTTGGAATTATATCAAATTGCGGTCAGTTGATATAATTATATTTTGTTTCATATACGTACTCATAGATATATTTTTATAACTCATAATGAATTTTCAGGAGTAAAACTAAGATATCATTTGAAAGAAATAGAAATCCATTCAACAGATCAAGGATTTCTAAATCAATGTAGTTGGCGAGCCAGAATACTTAATTGAAACTCTCTAAGTAAATGACTAGCCATATAATATACTATAATAATAGGTTTAGAAGGATGATGGCCACTATAATATTTCTAAGACTGAATATTACCAATTTATAAGTTGAGTTATACTATAATTTTTTAAAATAGTGGGTGATATTTATAATTTATTAAAATTGATAATGACTCTTGGTAATCAAGATAATATACTAGTCATCAAAATTTATGTGCCAAAGATCGAATTGATACCCCATCAAAAAAAATATTCAATGCGATCAATATTATATATAGAGCATACCCTCACAGGACAAAATATTTACTAGTGGTATATGAACTAGCTCATAGTACTATGCCAATATATGAAGTTATGTGTGATGAAATCCCAACTTCTTACTGATCCCCCCTAGAGTACAAATAAAGGATAATGATGATAAATAAAAAATATTTTCAATGATAAATATAATGCCTAATGAATCTTACTTTCAATTATGTCTATTGAGATGCACAAAAATTCATCATGATGAAGATTCCAATAAAATATTTTCTCATTTCTATGAGCCTTATTAAGGGAGATCCTAATAAGAATGATATGAGATATGTAGTTCACTTTCTTGTTGAAGGAAGACATACGGGAGTTAATAAGTCCTGGATGTACTAAATATGTTGTTATACATTCATAAAATGGAATCCCATGGGATCATAATGGAACAAGAACTATATAAATTATTCATTCATTCCGATTTACCACTATGGTACTATACATTCATCAATATTTATGACATGAATAACATTACAATATTTCTACCAATTCAATTTTATTTTGTTGCAAATATTGTTAAGGATATAAATAACATTACATGTTTCATCTTTATGTTGAAAAAAAGGTCAAAGAGAATGTCTAAGCTATAAAATGTTATGTATAATCTAATGATTCCAACACACCACCCTTCCTTGAAGACACTGATATAAGGAAAAAAGAAATAAGAAAGGGAATATCTCATTTTCATGAATAAATAATGTTTATTGGATGAAGAATTTGAAATATGTAATTTATAATCATGGTGATGCTTCAGCCTCAAGTATATTTTTTAATGAAATATTTCATTATCAAAATTTTGGGTATTGGATATAGCTATTGGATCCCACATTTTTATTCCTAAACCAGAAAAATTTTGATTATAGTATACTGAATCTGGAATAGTGTATCTCCAAGAAACAAATTATTTGAGGTAATAATCATTAGTAGTGATATATTACCATCTAACATTACCTTGTAGTTTGGTACATGTATTAAATAGTTTATTTCATGCTCCTTTTATTAGAAGAATTATGATCTCAATGTTGTTCTTAGGCGTGTTGAAATCTAATTTCACATTTGGATATAATTTTTTCTTCCTTTTATAAGAATAAAATATGCTATGTCTTGACACATCTTATTATTTTATTGAATATACATTAACATGAAAACCATATTTTAGAATCAATTTGTAAAACTAGTGAGAATGAATCATATCTTATGTGACTATTTCAGTTCAGGATAGGTCATGTAAAAAATATGCTTAATTATATTACATGAGGAATGGTATATTTATTTCACTAAGATAAATGATTCAATGTATTTAATTATTATTATTATTTTTAATTAAAAGTGAACAAAGTTCATTTTTTGGGAATAGAAAATATTCTACACAACTACAAGAATTGATTAACATGAATTTATGTTGTCCAATTCTAATTGTACTCTAGAATAATTTTTAATTCATAACCTCTACTGATAAATTTACTGGGTAAGGGTATATCTACTTAATGATGTATAATCCATATTCCATACATAGGTTTAAAAAATACAGAAATTAATTATAAAATCACATTATTATAAATATTATGAAGTTGTACTCAGGTCATGGTAGGGAATATCAAAACCAACTATTCATCAGTCACATGAATGAAAATGTGGAAGTCTCCCAACTCACTCCTCATTATAAACCTAAATGTAATGGTGTAATGGAAATGGGAGATCATATTATACATATGATGATATTATCATGGATGAGTTTGGAAAATCAACCATTTTCCTTTTCGGTATATTCTCTCTACACAGTGGGATATACACTGAGTAAACAACCTACTATGTTAGAAAATGGAATTACATAACAATTTTGGTATAAAAATAATCTCACCCTATCTTATATACATATAGTGGAATCAGAGGCTATTTTTTAGGATTGTACCTATTGCAATTCAACAATTTGTATGAAAAAGGTACACCATTATATGTAATATTAGAGAAACTAAATAATATTACCTATATAACCATTCTAAAGAATAACAATTAATGAATAACATTCCATATTTCTAGAAATGGAACATATTTCCAATAGATATAGTTTGGGAAATATTTAATCTGATTATTGTGATTCACCAACTACACAAGAGTTGGTAAGAGATCAATGTCCGCAAGATAGAGTGGGAGATGAAGATTTCCTTGAGACACAAGTACATAGTAGGTCCACAATAGTTGTTATATACCATGATAGGAATGGGTTTTTCACTAATTCCAATAACACATTTATTTTTTATGATAATGAGAATCTGACCTATAAAGAGACTATTGAAATAAATTATTATATAATATAAAAAGAATCCACAGTGCATAAAATGTTGTGATTATAACAAAATCATCAATGTATTTTGGATTATCGTCTAGTTTATGTGAACTTAATTTGGTGAAAATGGTTAAAATTGGAATAACATGGCGTGTATGGTAAATTAAGTACCTATAAATAGAAAATGTGTCTGAAGGGTTTCAAACAATGAAATTGTATTCAGTATGATAAAGCATTATCACCAGTTGTGATGTTGAAGTCCTTCCAAATATAACATGAAATAGAATCCACCAAATAATAGAAAAATTTGAAAATTCAAGTCAAAACATATTTTCTAAATGATATGTTGGTTAATGATTTATATATGTCACAACCCAAAGGTTTTATTATCTCAAATAATTCTTGTAATGTATAGAAGGTATAGAGATCCATTATGGTTTGAATAATGAATCCTAACAATGGAATGTTTGTTTTTATGAGGCCATTAGAGTATTTTTTCCTTAATATTTATTGTGATCCAAGTGTCTATAATGTGGTTTTAGTAAATTCCACAACATTATTTTTTTTATTTTTATAACATATTGATAATCTGAAATTTTGTAAAAGTATAACAAGAATCGAATAATTTTTTACGTGAATTATTTTCCATGATAAAGTTTGGTTAAGTTGTATGCATTCTATTGATTATAATATATCATTATTTCAAATTATTCTTTTTATAAGTCTATGTACATTCATTTTCACGTTAATAAAATGGTACAATTTCTAAAAAACCAAAATTATATTGTTTCTTATGTGAAATGGTTTTAATATCTCCATGAAAATTTATCAACTCACATTGGTGGACATTGAGTGAAAGTGTAAAATAAAATTCAAATCAGTAGTGATATTTACCATGTATTTAATTTTATTTACTCGGTATGATGATGTATTGTCATTATGCATAATGAGAATATTACAAGCCAATATAAGATTGTTTCATTGGGAATATTCAATATAATTAAATTGAACGCAGTATAACAATAAATATATTATTTATAATAATATTTTCCCTTTATTCCATTTCTAGCATCTTTTAAATTTCTATATTTAGATAATTAATTAAACAAATACCTAAAAAGTGGATATTTTCCAATGGTATCCATTTTTCTTTGAAAAATTGTTTTTTATAAAGACATGCTTGCATCGTTTAGGTTTAATGACATATTTTTAATACTAACATTAATATCATTTCTACTCATCATTAGGCCATGAGAAAAATCATTCAAAAACATGGGATGAGAAAAAATTCATATTAAAGGAAATAAAATAAAATAAACCTATTAGATTGACTGTAAACTAAAACATTATGCACAATAAAAATTTGAGAACAAATATGTTCTGAATTTTCGATGAAAAAAACTTAATTTTATAGTATATTTCAAAAATTAAATCATAGGTAATATTAATGTCAAAAAAATCAATCATAATTGTTTCATAGAAAACATGAAAAGGAATGAAGAGTGTTCTATAAAAAACAATATTTTACCTTTATTTTTATTAAATGTAAAAACCGTTCCTTCATAACATAACATTATTTTCAATCCTTTTGATGCCCCAATATTTCCATTATAGAATATTGAATGAATATTGTGTGGGATCTTAATAACATTATACTTAACCATTACAATAACCCTTAAATTGAAATCTCCAATCAAGATACTTCTAATAACAATTAGGATTAACATATCACCTGTTTAATTTATTACATTACCTAATGAATTAAAGAGCTATAATAGGCTAACCCATTATTAAAATTATATCATACCCCCATCATGTATATAAAATATAGAAAAATAGAATTTATATAAAACATATATGTTCTCCATTAATCATATAAAACATTTTAATTTGTTATCAATCCTATAAGTAATTATATTTTTTATTATATCATAATGTTGATAAAATAAATTATTTTTCATTTAATATACATGTCACAAAATAGAATTATAATAATTTTGACAAAAATTGTTTTATTATATATATCTAGGGAATCCTTTTTATCAATCATGATAATTAGTAAGGGTATGATAGTTGGAAAATTGGTTCAATCCATATATGATAAAAAACATTATTTTTTCAGAATGGAAAAAAAAGAAAAAAAATGTATTGTATGGTAAATGATGAAAATAATATTTTTAAACCTATAAAATGAAAGTAAAACATAGTTGAAAATAAATCTTAACAATATTTTTTTGTATAAATAAGATCATTATTTGAACATTTTTATGAAACTAGATACTGCAGAGATTGATTTCCATTGAATAATTTAAAATAGGTTTTAAAAAAGACATTCCGTAACTTAGGTCTCATAAAGAATCATTTTTTATATCACTCTTAAATATTAAAATTATATATGATTTTAATAATGTTAAATAAATTTTTAATATTAATTTCACTATTATTATTTATTTTTTTAGTTCTTACTATCACTCATTTTAATACTAAAATTGTAAAGTTTACATTATATGTTTTAGGGTCATTCAGATTATAACCACAAAATAACATAGGTTTGTTGAACTTGGGACAAGGGATTATGCTTGCCTTAACAATAAAACATTTATCATGATATAAATATCATATTTATATATTGAATAAATTTTTAAACTATCAATGTATTGTGTTAAGTAAAAATGAACCATTTAATCTAATAGAGAAAATAATTCATCTATATACTTGAACGACATTATTATTTTTAGACTAGGTTGGAGATAAATAAAGTAGGTAATATTTTACTAATTTAGAATCTTATATATGTCATAAATTTAATATTTATATTATAGATACATCCTTATGAACAATAATATTAGGCTTCAACGAAACATCAATCCTATAACATCGTGATGGTTGTTTTCCACATGTATGCATCAAAGACATTAACAATACAAATTGATGGAACAAATAAGAATTAATGTAATATATTTTATTTATAGAATCATAATTATATCATAAACATATTATATATTTATTAATACCTTATTTATAATATGTTTTATTTTACGATGATGGAAAACAAAACACAACACTTCGGGGAGGTGGTACGCTTACCCATGGATGATGTTTTCATTTGTGATATAATGAAACCAAGATAAAAAAAGTTATTACATTAAAATAATTAAATTTATGTATAAATATGATAATTAATAACTTATTTTATTTGTTTTAATTAATTTAATGGGTTTTAAAGAATTAATAAACATGAAATTGGCATGTTAGGACTTACACCTTCTCCCAGAATATCACCCATTTTAGGGAATAGTCCTTCTAGAAATGGTATTTTATGAATACAAGAACATTAAGAGGGTGGGTGGGGTTTGGGTGAGGGTTTTTTAGCTATTGGTTGAATAATATTTGTCAAAATATGTGAGGAATTGATGAGAGAAGGTTCCCTTTTATAACTAAGAGGTGAGACACCCTCCTAACTTTTCTATAAATATAAATATTATAAACTCTTAATAATTGAAAAATGGATTCAAAACTATCAAAATTAATATATGATTTGATATGGGTTTAAATACCATTAATCAATATGATTTAATATAAAAAATAATATACTTGAAAATATTTATCCCAAAAATAACTTAATTTACCCTGTACTCTGGTGACATATTTTATTACCATTGTTACAATTCATAATGAAAAAAAAATCAAAATAAAATCACTTGTAATGTTATAGATTTTAATTCCAAATATGTAAACCAATTTTTATGATTAAATTTAATTTATGTGGTAGACCTAATTTTTATTATAAATTAAAAAAATTGAAAATGGTTTTTAGATAAATTGTTTTTAAACATATATATGATTTTATACCAAAATATAAAATTATTTTAATTAATCTGTAATAAATTAGATAATTTAGTATTACATAATTATTATGTTATAGTAATAAAAGACATAAATAATAATATAACATGTATATAAAATGATTTAAAAGAAATGAATGACAATTTTCTAAAATTTTGAATTTTCACTATACACTAAAAAATCAGTCATATCAAAAAAAATATCAAAAATCCATCCTAAAAAATTTATTAAATGTTTACTTTAAAAATTATATTCCTATTAAAAAAAATTAAATTAAATTTATTACAATATTAATGCACAAAATATAATAAATATTTTTATATGATGAAAATGAATTTGTGATGCATAAAAAGATATAATTATCATTCATATCCTAATTAACATATTTAAATAAATTTAATTCCTTCATTTTATTATATAATAGTCATATATGAATAAGAAAAAATTAAATACTGATCAAATTAAAATATTACAATAATAATTCATTTCACACATATAATAATTTTATTAAAACTAATTCTTTATATTAAAATTATTTTATCATCATTTTGATCAAATTGATAATGAAATAAATATTGATTATTAATTTTTTGCGGAAAAAAATTAATTAAATATGTTAAAATTTGGTTATTGAAATTAATATTCATCAAACCATTTAGTAGATCAAAATGGTTATATTTAAATGATAATATTTTTTGGTATATCATGGTTAATTTAAATGTAGTATTATATACTACAAACACTATCAGCTAATTCTTTAATGAAAATAAATAGTAAAATATTTTATTCTATAAAGTATAAACAATCCTAAATTATGTGAAACTAATAAATAATATGTTTTTAGTTTACATAGAATATGTGGATCTAATTGTGAGAGGATTCACTAATGTTATCTTCTATATAGACCAAGATGATATGAAATCATAGTCAAGTTATGCATTTTTATTTAATAGAGGTGAAATGAGTGGGATAAGAACAGAAGAAGGTTTGGTAGATATCTCAAAAGTATCATCTAGTATATAAAATCATTCAGTGTAAATTATAATGATGTATGGATATGTATCTTTGTCTCACAATTTGGTGCTGCACCTATTAGTATAGACCCTGATTAATATTATTGTGATAATTCTATAATGGTGTTACTTATAATGGATCCTAGGACACACCACATGGAAAATCATGTAATTATAATGATTTATAACATGAGGGATTTTACTTAGATATGTTAATTCATCAATAGTATATTATACGTATATAATTCCATCGATACCCCTTGACTAAAGACATATCATAGAAAAATCATGATTCCCATGTGAGATATAAAGAGTTAAAAATACTAGTAGTTGGATCTTGTGAATGTCGTAGTGTTGTTAGTGGGCTCCCTATACCCAACACATATACGTAATGTGATTAAAAATACATGTATATAATTAAATATAGACATATTTTTCTCTCATCATAATAGTAACATTTCTTCTACATGTACTATTTTATTGTAATGTACTTATGTTACATTCTATATAAAATGGTTAGATTACTTCAAAAATACAATGAGAACCAAAATATTTTGTGATAGAATTCTTCAATACAAGTCATGTGGTTTAGATACATCATAATGGAATGTTATAGATGATGACTAACTATCATTGTTTTGGTCACATATGAATCAAAAATTATTCTCATGAAGTTCACACTTGGAGATCATGAGTAGAGAAGATCAGGAAGACTAACCAACCAATAGGGATACTAAATGTTTTTTTGTGTCACTGGATTTTCTTATCTACAACCATAGGTATTAATCTCTTGACTTGAGATTATAATCAAAATATACAATCATATTTCTTACATTGATGTAAGATAAAACACATTGAAATATATTTTTCTTTTATTGGCTTTAATTGGGTGTGTTGTTACATGTATAGATTTGTTAAAGTTTTAAAGACTAGGTTTATCACTTAAGAAGGAATAAGTATCTCTAACGTGGTTTTTCAATATTATAATACATTTAGAAAAATAAAATTTCATGTTTATTGAAGGTAACTATTTTTAATAAGATCAATAAATAAATAAATAAATAAAGTTCGAAAACCTAATGTATAAATAATTAATTATGATATTTCATTAGATTAATAGACTATATTACTCATATCATGGTTGTATGTGGATGTCATCACTATGAAAATCCTTATTTCATCAATGACATTGTTGGGTTTTTAGAAACTCTCGATGTCCTATATGTTGAACTTAGTATTATGGAGATAAGGTCCAATATTGTCACATGCTATGTGTATCCACAAGTTCAAAAAATTATGATGAATAAAATTATAATACATGTGGGTCTCATGTGAAGGGTATGGTGAACATCCGAGAATGAATGATCAAAAATAATATAATTATGTTATATTATTCAAAACTATAAATGTAATTACTCAATTTATTTTTCAATATATTCCAATTTTGTATTATTTCAAAAGTCAGCATAAGAAAATATAAATTTTTTAGAGAACATAATGTGTTAAAGGATCATTATATTTTTATAGGTCATTACAAGTAAATTAAATGGTTCCTGTTTTCATGTAATGTTTTAATAATTTCACAATATAGAGATAAAATATTAATGATAATTATGACCAATTTATTAAGTCACAAGTTTTATTTTTGATTTTTTTGATGGTTAAGATTCAATTGCGCTCTATAAATTTTATGGAATCTAAAACCTAGTATATAAATTACATTAACCCAAAATGGTGTGATTATCCACTTGAAAGAAGTTTCCTCTATCGATTATATTTATCGGGTTTAGAGAGTGAAATGGTGGGGAAAAAATTCATAATTTATTTCCCCAATCAATTTGATCACACATAGATCACGTGGGAAAAGGTACATCATAAATAATATAAATTCTCTACCATTTACATATATGAAGACCTGAATTATGATACTAGGGTTTCAGATTATTTTTATAATATCTTCAGGATATCTAATTTATATATTAAAATATTTAACATGCTACTGTTGATAAAATCATGTTTTTTTATTCAAAAAAAATATGGTACCAATGATGGTTTAATTTTTATTTTAATAAAGATTGAATATAATTATTCATGATCCATGAAAAATTAATGAACCTGATATTGGGTATTCAATGTTTTTAATATTAATTTGTACCGAAAATTTTAATATACGTTTCTTATATTATTCTATAATATAAAATGTTCCTTTAAGAGTATTTAATGACTATGTATGATATGGAATCATAAGTCTGAGAATATTGAACCAACTATAAAAACCCACTGAATTGTTTATAGAACCATACACAGTAGTTTTGCATTGTTTTCCAAACATTTTTCTAACCACAAAACGTTTTACCCTCTTCCATTTCCACCTGGAAAACACAAAAACCCCAAATTGAATTATCATATTATAATGGGGATTAAATCACCATAATATTAAATTATAATATATAAAAAATATCATAAACATGACTAAAATTAAACATTCACATCCCAACTCCCCCATGATGTTAATGTTTCATCATAATATATCCTGATTTGACACAAACTAATGTCATTCCCTATAAGTTCTTACTATATTATCATTGAACTACCAACAGTCTTCCAAATAACATAGGGGGGTCAATACTATTATATGATCAACAAATTTATTCTTACACACTACCTCCCTAAAACTCATCCAGAAAAAGGTCTAATGTGAGTCCCTTCCCACCATATTCTAGTGATAAGCACTAATGGATCAATCACAACCATGTGAAAATAGTTTCTATCTTGAGTATTATTTACCGAGGAGGAAAACCCTACAATGAATTTAAATTATAAATTCCAAAATTCTTCTTCCATTCAAATAGAATATGCAGTTTCAAATAACATAAACAAGAAAAATGACGTAATATAAATAAATAACCAAAGAACCATGGAAAATGAAAATACAAGGAATATATAAGTGTTAAAAAAATATATAATGAACACTAAAAATAAATTTTTGTGACATTTTTGATACATAAATATATCAAAAATCCCAAAAGGATGAAATACCATAATATGACCTCATTTTGACTTAATATCACTCACCATATATAAAATATCCATCAATCGATAAGAATTATAATCATTAAATAAGTGATCATTATCCAAATGAAAATAAGAAATCATAAGTGGTATATACATGAAATATTATTGATATAGTGTGTGAGTTAAACATGTTTGTAAAAATTCCCCAAACGAATATAAAAAATTTAAATTTCAAGTCATTACATAATTCTAGTCTAGACTACATTTAAAAAATAATTTTTATCTTGAAATAATTAATGCAAATATGTTAAAAAAAATTATTCGATGAAAAAATCATAATTTTTCAAATAAATCAAATCTGTTACCACAATTTCAATTTTAATCAAGGGAAATACATCAAAATATAAATGTCATAATTTTAAAAAATTGAATGATAGTAACTTTTACAATTTGTATATATATATTACAAAATAAATTGATAAACTAAAAAGGATATAAACACAAAAATTATGAAAGGATTAATTCAATAAAACCATATTCATAATTCCAAGAAAATTGAGGTGTATGGAAAAAATTTCACAATAACGGGAAAAATGAAATAGTACAACACATGGTTTAGTATTTAGAAAATTACAAAAAATTAAAACAAGGGTCATAAAAGTATGTTTAAAATATAATATAATGAACATATTAAGAGACACAATACGTATTAATGTGAGAAAATAATTGAATTAACTGGGTGAAACCAACTACCATTCTATATTTCAATCCAATATAAAATTACATCCCACCTCATTCCAAATTAGATTCATTAGGATAACTACCCTATTAATAGAATGAACTATATAGAGAAAAAGCTAGTGATTTATTATCAGTTATTTTTGTAGAACACAAATATATATATATAGATCCATAGGGATCTCGTGATATAAATCTACTAGTGATTGAGAAACAAGGGATAATACAATATATATATATATATAATAAAACAATTAAAGAAACCTCTCATCAAACAGCAAATAACCATTCAATGAAAATTTAACATTTTCCATTATAAATATATCAAATAAAAATTCAATTTATCCCAAGTATTTCAAAAGACTATATAGGATATAATATAAAGGGATTCAAAACATGTGTGTCACAAGAATCCATCATAATATTATTATAATACACTAACTAGATATCTGTATAAAACATGGAAACCAAAATAAAAAACAATCCACTGAAAACTAAATAATAGATTCATAAATAGGAATAAATTTACTAAGAGTAAAATCCATCAAAAATAATACATGTAAATATTAAAAACGACCATGATTTAAACATAATTAAACACTAAAAAGAAAAAATATACTATAATTTTTTAAAGGGATAAATACACCCTTATGTGAGAAAAACAAGATGAAATCAAGAATTACCTTCATTGAAATCCAATATGGTGTAAAAAATCATCCTTTTTTAAACAATTTAAATTGAAAAGTTCCACATAGGCTTTTATAAATTAATGTTCCAGTATATTTTTTGCAGATATAATAATATTTAAATTCATTGAATAAACTTATTTATTGGTGTAAAAATGTTGATAATATCTTACAAACACATAAAAAAAATTCACTTGTAGATATAATATTATATAAAAATAGTCTAGGCCAAAAAGTATCACATGAAAAGAAAAATAAAACATGTTGAAAAAAATACATATGTCAACTTGATTTAATAAATATTCATTTAATGACCTATGTATATAAATGGAAGGAAACATAATGAAAATGACCTAAACAACCAAATCCCAAATATTAATCAAACATAAAATATTGGTTAGGTAACGATGGCCATTATAGATTATGTGGTAATAAGAACCATCATGAATTTGTGGATGAAGAAGATGGTAAGACAAATAAAGAAAAAATGAGATTTTTACCATGGAATCCCACTTTCATTATATGAATGAAAATCTTGGAGAATATGGAGTAGAGACTCTTAGAGATATCCCATGGATGATAGAAACAAATAGTATATATGAATGATAAATCGGTATAAAATAAACTATGGGTGAAGCTAAAACTCCAATATTTCAATATTTTGATGGTTCAAATTCTTTGTCGTCATTATTCAATAAAACATGATCTATTTATTCATAATCCAATATAATCATGTTTTATCACTCACATGGTTTTTCACATGGTTATATAAAAAGTTATAAAACATTCACGTGACATAGGATATAATTTCATTCCATGTAAGGTACAATCTCAGGGTTACTCCTAGCCATGAATTGATTATTCCCCACCACTTAAATGAGTTCCCTTATGATAGGATTATCAACACTAATACTTCAATTCCATGACTGGACACTATCTATGGTTAGTAATATTTAACACTCCTAATCATTCACTAAACATTATTTTATCATTAAATATGAATCTCAATATGTAATAATATGTGAAATAGTTAATTATAACCATGTGCTAAACATGTGATAATTTTTCATCATATAAAATTAAAAACAATTAAAATTAAAATACTTGAATTAAATTATTATAATTTATAATTTTATAATATATAACAAAATAGTGACATAGGGGTATCATAATGTTAAAACTTGTTATTGTTTTGTTCTTTCATTATTTATAATTATTAATTTTATTTTTTAATAAGGAACATTTTTTTTAAATTAGTTCTATAATATCACTTTTAGGATAAAACGAGATAATAATTCACAAATTACTATGAAAAATTATTTGTTTATTACACATTAATTTCTATAATTATAATAATACTCTATCTAACCTCTTTAAAATTATATTTTCTTTACAATATTATGCTATTAAAGAAACTTTTTTTATTTAGAAAATAAATTTAATTACATTATTTGATCATCTAAAAAGTATTTTATTTAATAACCACATATTGTATAGAAAATGTGTATTTAGTAAAATTAAAAAATTTAAGAAAATATTTTTATAAAAAACTCTCATATCAGTAGTAAAACACCCTATACTTGCCTCTAATAGAACCAAGGATTATGACCATCAAGAAGGTATCTGCAGAAATAATGGGGTCTTTTACTTATAATTATTACCTATAACGTATTTTCTAGCCTTATCATCCCCTATAACATAAATAAAAAATCAACCAGAACATATATTAATTTCTTAATATATTATTATATCTATGATTAATTTTATTAAAAATAGACTAATAATAGTTAAATAACTATGCATCCCAAATATATATACACATACATACTGATGATTTGAATATGGAAACTATAATGAAACATTGTGATAGAAGATACCCATTCTACCCTCTATATAATGATTCTATGATCATATATTTATCACACTTATTTACTATAATGATAAAAATAGTAAATAATGTGACTGAGTGAATGCATGGGAATTTTACATACTCAATATTGTCATCCCAAGTATGATACTAACACCATGAACATATAGGTTAGGGTCTATGTACTTTAATAATAAATAAAGTGATGGAAAAAATTCAAAAAGTTTTACTCTTAGTCAAAATAGTATATATGATTAATCTTTATATATCTTCCCATGTATCACATTCATGTGACACCCTAAATTTATTTTTTTTATTATATACTTATGATCCAATATAACATAATATAAATGGTGACCCCAGACTATGTCATACTATTTGTTCACTGACATTACATAAATGAGGTTTGAAAAAAGTTATAATAAAATAATTAAACTATAAGAATGTGGACGCCATTGGTTTTTCCCACGTTTTTTAGCTCATTCATATTTTTATATATATCCAATGTGAAGTGCAATGTGTTGCATTTGTTGTCAATGAGGCATGTTGTTGTCTTAGAATGAATGGATGTCAAGGAATGTCAAGATGTGAATGACAAAGGTTGTGATGGTGTAGGTGGTGAAGGAGAATGGCCATGGTACTAAGATGCATGTCACTTAGGAGATTCACTAAGTGGCATAGGATATGTGGTTGAAACATTCTCTAGTTGAAATCAGACGATTGTTGAGATGTTCTTAAAGTTCCAAGAACTTGTATCAACTAGATACAATGTCACGACAATGTTTGAAGACCATGCATTGTCTTCACAATGCATGAGGAGTTGAAAGGAGTTCCATCCACAACTACTAAGTGGATGATGTGCATTAATGAAGTCCATGCACTATCACTTGGTGCATGTGAATCAGAAGATGTTCCAATTTGATGTCTGATTTGATCAACGAAGTTCATTGAAGAATTTATGTGATTAATAGTTCGGTTGAAGAAGAAGAACCTTCAAGATTTCACTCCTAAGTAATGAGTATATGTTGAGGAGATTTGAGGAATTCTAATGAATAAGAGTAGTGGCATTTGGCATATTCACTTGGTTACTTTGTTTTTATACAAAGTCCTAAGTGTTTTACTAGAAAAAAATAGCCACCAAGGAAGGCCAGCCGAGGGATCACCCAAGGAACATATGCGCCTAAGGCGCCACGCCCATGGGGAACCCTCAAGGCCAAGGCGCTCCCTGAGGCAGAAGGTCGGGGCCGTGTATAAGCCCCGAAGCCACGCGGTGATGAAGCCCGCGCAGCATGAGCGCAGGGAGCGCACCGGTGTGTGCATGGTGGGCGCTAGGAGCGCGCCCGCAGGAGGAGCATAGTGGGCGCAGAGCGCGCCTACAGGGAGAACACGGTGCGGGGCGGCACCGTGGAGGGAGAAGTGCAACTGAGAGTTGAGCGGCAGCGCTATGGTGATAAACCGCGGCAAAACGCGCCCCGTTTCGATGTGGGACGCGGAAAAATCTCCAAGAGCGCATCCTGGCCGTCCGAGTGATCGCGCTGCTGATCTCCGCCGCTCATCGCATCGCGCCGCTCCTGTTCTGATCTCGGCCGTCCGATGTGTTTCATTCACCCGATCCAACGGCTCCCGGTCCATCTCCTACCTCGAGCTCGCTCGTAGCCACTCGCGTGCCTCCGTCGAACCAGGAGCAACCCGAGCACGGTTTTTGAGTTCCCGTCCACCTCCGAGCAAACTGAGACCTCCATAGAGATCGTCTGGCCCTAAGGAATCCATCCATGCCTTAAAATGTACATGAATACATGAAATGGAGTTTTTCGAAGAATGTCGAGGCAAACGAAGTTTCTGAGGCTTCATGGGTTCGTGTTTTTCATGGATTGGAATAAAAGAGGCCGTGCATGCGTTCTAAGTCGCATGCATGTGAAGAAGACCAAAGAAAAATAAAAATGGAACCCGCGTGAAACAGAGAGTAAAATCAAGATTTTGAAGATTTTAAAAGAACCGAAAATCTCGGGAGTTTGAATTTATATCCACGCGGATTGAACGAGATGCCTCTGCCTATATAAGGGGAGCCCGAGGCATTGGAGAAGCTGGCTGAAACTCTGTTGAAAATCCGAGTCCCGTGAGAGCTCTGCCTCGCGAAGCTGAAGCCCCGTGCAACCCACTTGCGCGACTGGGTTCCTTTTGTGCACTTCTTGCACGAATGAAGAAAGGGAGTCCCCTGTGCGCCTTCCATGCGAGACAGGAAGACCCGTGGCTGCATCCTTGCGCGCCCGAGGCTTGTTCCCTCTCTGCCCACACCCTTGTGCGGCAGGAGGAAGACCCCGCGGGTGTTCCACTTGCGCGCCCCGCGGTAGGAGGAACTTGCGCGCCCGACCAGCCTTGGATCCAAGTGACCCTTGCGCGCCTCTGTTTGAAGACACTCGGGTTGTGTGTGCAAATACAAGAAGAAGGTAGTGGGTGTGCACCAAAGAAGACCCGAGGCCTTAGTGCATTTGTGTGTCAATTCTTGAAGAGTGAAGACCACCACACTTTGTGTGTGTGTGCATTTGAAAGGAAGGCCGAGGCATAGCTTGGGGGTGTGCAAAAAGAGTGGAGGCCAAATATACACTTTGTGTGTGTGCATTTGAAGAAGTGGCAGTAGCCTTTGGGGTGTGCAAAAAGGAGAGGCCAAGAACTACACCAAGTTGGGTGCGTGGCAAGTGAAGAGGAAGGCCGAGGCCTTAGTGCCTTGTGTGAAGTGAAAGAACACACCCTAGTGGTGTATGTGAAAAACAAGAAGGCCGAGGCTTACACCTAAATGAACTAAAAAAATTGGGTTGTGGGTGTTAAACACAAGAGAGGAGGCCAAGTCTCAAGCGTGTGCAAAGTGAAACAAGTGTGTGCAAAAAGACAATAAGTGGCCGAACCTTAGTGTGTGTGCAACCAAAGTGTGTACACACTAAGAAGAAGAGAAGATATCCACACTAGTGTATAACACACATTTATGTGTGTAATCAAAAGAGAATAAAGTGTGTGAAGTTTAGTGAGAAGGTGTGTGCTTAAAGTGACTACACCCTTTGAGGGTTTATTGCACCAAGAGGAGAAAGAGGAGAGTGCATGCATGCATGCAAGCACGTGCGCACGTGAACAAAGCTAAATCAGGTTGTGTGCATTTGAGTAGTCCAAGACCAGGAGATCTTGAAGATATTGAGAAGGCCATGCAGTCAGTGCATGAGGAAGCAGAGATGCCATGCACTCAGTGCATGAAGTTGATGTGAAGTGAGACTGAGCCAGACTGAAGTGAATGATATTTTTTGTCTGAGTTTTTCAGTAATTGAGAAGACCCTGATCAACAGAAGTGATCAGAAGTTGTGAGCAAGACCAGCAGACCTTATCAGAGGCTGTTGAAGATTCTTGAAGAGAGAGGCCATGTCATCCTTGGAAGAAGGTGATAAAGCCTGAGCAAGACGAGAAGACCTGATCAACTCAAGTGATCAGAGGTACAGAGCAAGGCCAGCAGTCTTTATCCCAGACTGCTGAAGATACTTGAATAAGCTTAAAGAGAAGAAGAGCTACTCGTGTGACTCGAGGAGCCAAGAGAAGACCCTATGGGACTCAGGGAGAAGAAGTCTTCAGTGGGATTCTGGAGCAGGCCAATGGGACTCTGATAACACTGTGGGACGCAGTATAAAGACCCTCCTATGGGACTCAGGAGAGATATGGTGGGAAGCTGTATCGACCATTGTAATACTAACAGATTATAGTGGGAGAATCCATGCTGGGAGAGCATGGCAAGGATGTAGGCCTTTGGTGACGAACCTTGTAAATCCTTGTGTCCTGTTCCTTTTCATTACTACATTATCCGGGAAAGGTTGAGAGACATAAGAAGAGTGGATTGAGTCCTTAACAAGCCATAGAGGTTTAATTGATTAAGAATCAATTAGTAAAAAGTTTTAAAGTATCACTGATTCACCCCCTCCCCCTCTCAGTGATTCACACTGATCTGGGCACTTCAATTGGTATCAGAGGGAAGGTTACCTCTAAAATATCCAAGAGAGTCTATATGGAGTGGAGATTTGAGGAAATGAAAGAACAGCCTCAAATGGAGATATCTGCCAAGACTCTGAAAAACAGAATGAAGAAACAGTCAAAGAAGATGAGGAAGAAGGTTGTTGCAATCAGAGAAACTCCTTCTATGGAAAGAAATGTGAAAGCCACATCAGATGACAATTTCTTTTATCATTCTTCTGATGAAGCCTGCTCTAGCTGTGATGATGATGGAAGAAACAATGATCTTCTAAATGCAATCAAATATCTTCATAAGACATTCCCCAAGGAAGTGGCAATGTGTATAGCTACTGGCCTCCTTGATCTTCAAGAAGAAAAATTACAGCTAGAAGATGAAGCCAATTCTCTGGAAGTCCAATTGGCTAAAAGGGTTGGCATAACCAACACTCTCAGAAAGCGGGTGAAGGCTAAAGATGAAACCGTTTCACTTTGCAATGAAATATTTGAAGACACTACTGAAGAATTGCAAAGAAGTCTTTCTAAGAAAGAATTCTTTAACATAATTGTCAAAGATGTTTTCCATGCACTGGAAAAGAGGCACAAAGTTTCAATGAATGTCATAGATGCTCAACTTGAAGAAAAAGTCAAATTGGTGAAGGAGCTGGACAATTCATTGCAAGAATTGAAGAAGGTGCATGAAGACCAGATGAAACAACTGGTGGAGAATTGGGAAGGAAATCTAAGAACTGTTGAGGATGAGAAGAACTCCCTCAACATGAAATACTTAGAACTGGAGGTGATATTGAAACATCTGCAATCACCTAAAGCTGAATCCACCCAGTCAGCTGGAAGAAGACATGTTGCTACTCAAGTATGCTTTGAGCATGATGATTCTAAGAGAAAGACATCCTCTAATAAAAGTGCAACATCTTCTAGAAAGAAGGTACCATCCATACCATCTTGTACTGATGCTTTTAATTGTGTTTCTACTAAAAGTGCAGGATGAAACAATGAATCCAAACAAGTATGGATGAAGACAGTGAAGAAAGAATGCTCTCCTGAAACAACACAGCAAGTCAAGAAAAGTACCCAACAATCCGAAGGACTGAAGAGGTCAAGATTTGTGGGTCAGTGTTGGTGTTGTAATAAGTATGGGCACTGTGCAAAGGATTGTTGGTACAATCCACTAAATGTCAAAGCACAAAGGAAGCCCATGCCAAGGGGGAGCAAGCCAGAAGGAAGGAAGCAACATCCACAGGTCCAGAGACATCTGTTTACTGCAAATAGATTTGGATTACTTGACAACATCTGGGATGATTGCAAAAGTGGTCAAATAGATACATGTCAATCTCCAACTGTATCCAGAGCTCAAAAGAAGAAAAGATCAGAGAACCTGGCTCAGAAAGAATCCTTGGGAAGAAAACAGAAGAGAGGTGACAATGCTCCCAAGAAGATGTTGAAAAAGGAAGAGAAGTCCTTGGATTCTAAATCCAAGAAGGGTGATGCATCCAGAAGGACCACCAAGAAAACATGCTTCTACTGTGGAAAGAAAGGACACATCATGGACCTTTGTAAAGAAGCCATGAAACTAAATAGAAGCAGACTGAACTCCAAAAGACAATCAATCCAGAAGAAGAAGGGATTGATTGAAAATAAGTCTCCTAAGAGAGGTATCTTAGCAGCATCCAAAGAACCATGTGGAACTTCCAAAACTGAGGCCACTCTTCCAAATGATTTACTAGTCATATGGCCAAATCAGTTGCAACTTGCCAAAGATCTGCAAAAATCTGAAGATAAAGTTCTGGCAATTGTTAAGGCAAAAGGGAAGAAGAAGATTTCACATGAAGATGTGTTGAGATCCACACCAGCACAAACATCAAAGAAGATCAGATGTGCAAGTGTGAAGAATGGTGAAAATGGGACATCTCGGTTGAGAGAATCTTCTCAACCTTGTTGTTCACATTGATGAACCAAGGAGGTTCCATCTTATTCCCTTATACACTTGTATTTACATGTGCTAACATTGCAGGGAATTGAAGATGATGATCATTCTCAGCTGGAGGATGGTTTGGAAAGAATGGAGTGCACCCCTTGAGGGGGAGCCAATCTGAAGAAGATGGGATTCTTAGATTAATACCATCTTGAGAAAAGTGAAGGTATTCCAATCATACTTTCATCCCTTCTTTCTTAATTGAGTTCATCTTGTAAATTAAGGGGGAGTATGGATTGAAGACAAATGGATGAAAGGGGGAGCTTTATCATTGCACTGAACTTTCTAATGAGTTTTGTGAAGTATGTGCAGGATTTAACAATTCATTGTTATATCTGAAAAATTTTCAAACCCCTAAGAATGATCTCACATGTGTAGAGAACTATGGACAACTTTGAATTACTTGGTCATATCACTCTTGTTTTCTACACTGGGTTAGCCCAAGTAGACTTAGATCTGATTTACTAAAGGTTCATTGCTCAAGTGAACATGTGACATCATCCCTCTCTTGTGATTTTCAAGACAATGCTTTTCAAAGGGAGGAAGAAATATTTTGAAGAGAACCACACCACACCTTTGCATTTGATTGCCAATAAGGGGGAGAAATATTGGTACACATATTGACCCATTCATATGTGCTGAAGTTGTGATATTGACAACAAATACAAAGGGGGAGATTGAAGTGCAATGTGTTGCATTTGTTTTCAATGAGGCATGTTGTTGTCTTAGAATGAATGGATGTCAAGGAATGTCAAGATGTGAATGACAAAGGTTGTGATGGTGTAGGTGGTGAAGGAGAATGTCCATGGTACTAAGATGCATGTCACTTAGGAGATTCACTAAGTGGCATAGGAGATGTGGTTGAAACATTCTCTAGTTGAAATCAGACGATTGTTGAGCTGTTCTTAAAGTTCCAAGAACTTGTATCAACTGGATACAATGTCACGACAATGTTTGAAGACCATGGATTGTCTTCACAATGCATGAGGAGTTGAAAGGAGTTCCATCCACAACTACTAAGTGGATGATGTGCATTAATGAAGTCCATGCACTATCACTTGGTGCATGTGAATCAGAAGATGTTCCAATTTGATGTCTGATTTGATCAACGAAGTTCATTGAAGAATTTATGAGATTAAGAGTTCGGTTGAAGAAGAAGAACCTTCAAGAATTCACTCCTAAGTAATGAGTATATGTTGAGGAGATTTGAGGAATTCTAATGAAGAAGAGAAGGGAAGAAATGAAGAAGAAGAGTAGTGGCATTTGGAATATTCACTTGGTTACTTTGTTTTTATACAAAGTCCTAAGTGTTTTACTAGCAAAAAATAGCCACCAAGGAAGGCCAGCCGAGGGATCACCCAAGGCACATATGGGCCTAAGGCGCCACACCCATTGGGAACCCTCAAGGCCAAGGCGCTCCCTGAGGCAGAAGGTCGGGGCCGTGTATAAGCCCCGAGGCCACGCGGTGATGAAGCCCGCGCAGCATGAGCGCAGAGAGCGCACTAGTGTGTGCATGGTGGGCGCTAGGAGCGCGCCCGCAGGAGGAGCATAGTGGGCGCAGAGCGCGCCCGCAGGGAGAACACGGTGCGGGGTGGCACCGTGGAGGGAGAAGTGCAACTGAGAGTTGAGCGGCAGCGCCAGGGTGATAAACCGCGGAAAAACCGCGCCCCGTTTCGATGTGGGATGCGGAAAAATCTCCAGGAGCGCATCCTGGCCGTCCGAGTGATCGCGCGGCTGATCTCCGCCGCTCATCGCATCGCGCCGCTCCTTGTCTGATCGCGGCCGTCCGATGTGTTTCATTCGCCCGATCCAACGGCTCCTGGTCCATCTCCTACCTCGAGCTCGCTCAAAGCCACCCGCGTGCCTCCGTCGAACCAGGAGCAACCCGAGCACGGTTTTTGAGTTCCCGTCCACCTCCGAGCAAACCGAGACCTCCATAGAGATCGTCTGGCCCTAAGGAATCCATCCATGCCTTAAAATGTACATGCATACGTGAAATGGAGTTTTTCGAAGAATTTTGAGGCAAACGAAGTTGCCGAGGCTTCATGGGTTTGTGTTTTGCATGGATTGGAAGAAAAGAGGCCGTGCATGCGTTCTAAGTCGTATGCACGTGAAGAAGACCGAAGAAAAATAAAAATGGAACCCGCGTGAAACAGAGAGTAAAATCAAGATTTTGAAGATTTTAAAAGAACCGAAAATCTCTGGAGTTTGAATTTATATCCACGCGGATTGAACGAGATGCCTCTTCCTATATAAGGAGAGCCCGAGGCATTGGATAAGCTGGCTGAAACTCTGTTGAAAATCCGAGTCCCGTGAGAGCTCTGCCTCGCGAAGCTGAAGCCCCGCGCAACCCACTTGCACGGCTGGGTTCCTTTTGTGCACTTCTTGCACGAAAGAAGAAAGGGAGTCCCATGTGCGCCTTCCTTGCGCGACAGGAAGACCCGTGGCCGCATCCTTGCGTGCCCGAGGCTTGTTCCCTCTCTGCCCACACCCTTGTGCGGCAGGAGGAAGACCCCGCGGGTGTTGCACTTGCGCGCCCCGCGGTAGGAGGAACTTGCGCGCCCGACCATCCTTGGATCCAAGTGACCCTTGCGCGCCTCTGTTTGAAGACACTCGGGTTGTGTGTGCAAATACAAGAAGAAGGTAGTGGGTGTGCACCAAAGAAGACACGAGGCCTTAGTGCATTTGTGTGTGCATTATTGAAGAGTGAAGACCACCACAATTTTTGTGTGTGTGCATTTGAAAGGAAGGTCGAGGCATAGCTTGGGGGTGTGAAAAAAGAGTGGAGGCCAAATATACACTTTGTGTGTGTGCATTTGAAGAAGAGGAAGTAGCCTTTGGGGTGTGCAAAAAGGAGAGGCCAAGAACTACACCAAGTTGTGTGTGTGGCAATTGAAGAGGAAGGATGAGGCCTTAGTGCCTTGTGTGAAGTGAAAGAACACACCCTAGTGGTGTATGTGCAAAACAAGAAGGCCGAGGCTTACACCTAAATGAACTAAAACAAAATGGGTTGTGGGTGTTAAACACAAGAGAGGAGGCCAAGTCTCAAGTGTGTGCAAAGTGAAACAAGTGTGTGCAAAAAGACAATAAGTGGCCGAACCTTAGTGTGTGTGCAAACCAAAGTGTGTACACACTAAGAAGAAGATAAGATATCCACACTAGTGTATAACACACATTTATGTGTGTAATCAAAAGAGAATAAAGTGTGTGAAGTTTAGTGAGAAGGTGTGTTCTTAAAGTGACTACACCCTTTGAGGGTTTATTGCACCAATAGGAGAAAGAGGAGAGTGCATGCATGCATGCATGCACGTGCGCACGTGAACAAAGCTAAATCAGGTTGTGTGCATTTGAGTAGTCCATGACCAGAAGATCTTGAGGATATTGAGAAGGCCATGTAGTCAGTGCATGAGGAAGAAGAGATGCCATGCACTCAGTGCCTGAAGTTGATGTGAAGTGAGACTGAGCTAGACTGAAGTGAATGATATTGTTTGTCTGAGTTTTTCAGTAATTGAGAAGACCCTGATCAACAGAAGTGATCAGAAGTTGTGAGCAAGACCAGCAGACCTTATCAGAGGCTGTTGAAGATTCTTGAAGAGAGAGGCCAGGTCATCCTTGGAAGAAGGTGATAAAGCCTGAGCAAGAGGAGAATACCTGATCAACTCAAGTGATCAGAGGTACAGAGCAAGGCCAGCAGTCTTTATCCCAGACTGCTGAAGATACTTGAAGAAGCTTAAAGAGAAGAATAGCTACTCGTGTGACTCGAGGAGCCAAGAGAAGACCCTGTGGGACTCAGGGAGAAGAAGTCTTCAGTGGGATTCGGGAGCAGGCCAGTGGGACTCTGGTAACACTGTGGGATGCAGTATAAAGACCCTCCTGTGGGACTCAGGAGAGATACGGTGGGAAGCTGTATCGACCATTGTAATACTAACAGATTATAATGGGAGAATCCATGCTGGGAGAGCATGGCAAGGATGTAGGCCTTTGGTGTCGAACCTTGTAAATCCTTGTGTCCTGTGCCTTTTCATTACTGCATTATCCGGGAAAGGTTGAGAGACATAAGAAGAGTGGATCGAGGACTTAACAAGCCATAGAGGTTTAATTGATTAAGAATCAATTAGTAAAAAGTTTTAAAGGATCACTGATTCACCCCCTCCCCCTCTTAGTGATTCACACTGATCTGGGCACTTCATAATGTTTAGTGTGTAAATTTCAATTAATTGAAGTGGAAAGTATGTGCTTTCCTTTAATGTTTGTGAAACTAAAGTGAAATAAAGTGGTGTGAAATATTATGATAATGATCAGTTATGGGATTATGTGTTATATTTCCAATGATATTTCAATCACCATTTACGAAGTGAATAATTACAAATTAAAATGTCTATCAATGTAAATAACCATATTTGGGGACATATCATATCAGGTTGTTTGGAAAAGTTATTTTCACCCATTCAATTACTATTGTATGTTGGTATTACATAATTTATATATAGTAAAGTATTAAGATACCACCTAAAAACTAAATAGTAATCATTCTTAAAAATTAAGAAACTCCCAATTGGGAGACGTCCATGTGAAGAAATTGGGGTGAGAACCCTAAATTATAGCCACATGATGAAAATCACCTTGAGACTTTCCACTAAACTAATCCAATATATAAATAGATTTATGAATTCAATTAAAGTGTGAAGTTAAATTAAAAACCAAATTATTTCAATGTGTGAAAAAATTCACAACAGATTATAGTACTCCATCATTTAATACAATGACTCACTAAAAATTGATATCAATAAGGGAATGATGAATTAAAAAATTATATTAAATCTGCATAAAATTAAATGATCTTCCTCACCAAATCAATAAATAATTTGGATTTCATCACTCAATGTTATAGTATATATCGATGATCACAAATCTCAAGATATTTAATCATATATAATGATGGAAAAACATTTTGAACACTATCTAAAATAATAATATCCAACAACATAAATATTATCCTTCACTTTTGTAAATATCTCCATGAATATGTCAGTTATTATAGATTCCTTTCTCATTGATTGTATGAAAATTCTATTTCGTATATTAGGAATGTCTCATTTCCATGGTCACATCTAACCTTTTATCTCTTTGATTTGGTTTCATTTATTATGTTATTTTCTTCCTTGTATGATATCATTAATAATACTATACAATGAATTATTTGGTTTATACCACTTTCATATGGATTCCACATGTGAATCCCACAATATCGATAAAATTCTCAGCTATAGATTTCATTATCCTTGATTTTTATTTCATAGAGTGAAACATTGAGGGTTTTTTATGGATTCATGTTTAGGTGGTGTTGGCCTAACATTCCTCCCATAATTGTGGATGCTCAGAAATTGGAAGTTTATCACAACCCATTTTATTAATAGAGAATGAATTCTTGTTTTGTGTAAAGAAAATTATTTTCACCATAGAATTGATATTATTTCACTATCATTGGCATCCATTGATTCATATTTATTATAAAAATGGGATAGTAATAATTATTATAATGTCCTTTCACTTTTGTAGTTTCATATATGTAAAAAATTGATTTGGGATTATTTTATTGAGTTATACATATGAACATCAATGAGTGACATAAGGAATATGCTTTTATCTATTCATTAGTATTCATGAAGAATCACACATTAGTTTTTCATGAGTGACATTTCCATAATTGTAATGACCCACCAATTGTCAATGGCTTGAGACTACCACGAGTCTTTACTAGGCCTTAAGCGACATCCCCATGGTGTCAAAGGCTGGAAATAAATACCGAAGGGTTTCAAGTACAAGTGGGAGAAGATTTACCATTTACGAAATAAACACATAAACCAACCATAACCAAACATTCGCTATATAATGCAAGAACAAATGGAAGACCAATAAACACTTCATTTATATCAAACTACATCAATGTACAGAATAGCAAAAGTCCAAACTATGCATCAAAGTAAACAATGGATGAACAACTCAAGACTCTCAAAACACACTACAAATCCATGCTCCAAAAGCTCTTTTCTCCACAACATCTCCCAAGCATCACCACAAGCCACTAGAAATAAGATTCTTTACCTTTACATGTGTCACGGAATACGACATCTGCAAAAGCAATATCGTGCCAAAGAAGGGGTGAGTATAAAACTCAGTAGGTATTACCCAATGGCTTCCCTACTCATGCCACTAGGATAAAAGAGTTAGCCACATTTATATAAATATAGTTTATATAAATTTTTTTCTAAAAAGTAGTATATAAATAAATATAAACATGTTTCCAAAACCATTCATAACCAAAGGAATTACAAGAGAAATTGAAACCAATTTTCAAGCGAGTTATTTTTCCCGAAAAATAACAAAACAATCTTAAGAACAATTTCACAAGCATTCCATTTTTGGCATACCCAACCATTTCACAAACTCATATAACCAACAATGTAGGCTACCTGGAAGAGGGGAGAAGCCCTAACCCTTATCCGTCCCAACCATGATAGGGGAGACTTTTACCCTTATCCAACCCAAATGCCCATGAATGCTTGTTGGAGGAGAGACCCCACCCTTTTCCATCCCAAAATTGATGGGGGAGACCTCCAACCCTTATCCACCCTGAATGCAATATGAATGTTTGACGGGGGAGATCCCTAACCCTTATCCATCTGAACACTGCTGGGGGATACTCCTAACACTTTTCTGTCCCGAGTACAATATGAATGTTCACAACCATATATTCCCAAAAATCATTCTAAAACAACCTTTTCAATAAAAAAACATTTTTATTGAAAACCATTTTCCGTCAAAACCATTTAATTTCCACACTATTTCAATTCCAACCAATTTCAATAATACACCCTTTTTATTGAAATCCATTTCAATCAAATTCATTTCAATATAAAACCATTTAAATTATACCATTACAATAAAACTCTCTTTTTATTGAAAAACTATTTTTAATCAAACCATTTACAATTTTAGAAATCATAATTTAAAATCAATATTTAAAATTCATGAAGCCAAACCACTTTGCACAACAATTCTCCATAACATCAGAATTACATCAAAACTATAAATCATCACTAAAGAATATTTATTCCATGATTTTCATAATCAAAACTATTAAAATAATCCAATTTGAAAATAATACAATCAATTATAACAAGAGGAGTCGAGGATGAAGCCTCTTACATTTACGGTTTTGACTGAAACCACAATGGTCAATGAACACTCTGGAAAACCGGGTTGATTCTTCAAAAACCCACCTTAGATCTCTTATCCTAGAAAGACCAAGACCAAATATCATCATATTTTGAAACCACAGACATATATCTACCCATAACAGGAGTATATCTATGAAACTGAGAATAGAGGAGAAGTGGCCCTAAGTAGATCTAAGAAACCGATCAAGAATGAATAAAAACGATCACATACCTCAAGGATCTGGCTTCGATTTACCAAGGGAAGCCTTCATATCGCCTCCAGAATGGTGGGAGAACCCTCTTTAACCTTAAGAGAAGAAAATTCATGAGTTAGGGCTACTTAAAAAATAAAACCGATCCATATAGAGAAAAAAACTCGCCAGATACACCTTTATAGGATATCGATTAAGTGGTTTTATGGTTTTCTCGCACAGTTAGACAAACCGTCCGCTAACTGTGCGTTAGCCACTGCCTCGGCAGACAATCCATGCATGGTTTTTCCTTAGGGTTATACAAACCATGTGTGCCCGTGTGGAAGTTACTGCCTCAAGGGACCACTATGCACTGTATATACAACCTGTGTGTCGCTCGTGCGACTTCCCCTTTTCACCAAACATCATTGAAATTTATCATGACTCTCCCATTCATCATCCTTAACATTAAAACCATTAAAATAATCAGGAACGGGTTACATACCTAAAACCAGGGGTACTACATTCTCCCCACTATTTGTCTTTCCTTCCTCAGAAAGTAGAAAACCTTCACCCAACTGAAAGAGTTCCGACCACTACTCTTTCATTTACTACTCACGTTCCCAAGTATCTTTATGAATCTGACCATGCCACCATCATACTCACACTAGACCAATTCTTTTTCCATGGAAGACTTTATATTGCCTATCCACAATCCATACCAGGATATGTATCAACGAAGCATCTGGATCTTGGTCAATGTGATCCCATCTGATCACATGGTCCGGATCAGGATGATACTTTTTTCAACTAAGATGCATGGAACACATTATCCACCAAACTGAACCTTGGTGGAAATGGAAAATGATATGACACCACTACAACCCATTATAGTATCTCAAAACGGACAATGTATCTAGGAGATAACATTCCCTGCTTCTCGAAGTGATGATGTCCAAGCCTTGTAGAGATCCTCAAGAAGACATGATCTCCCACAACAAACGACAAAGGTCTACGATGGTGATCTGCATATGATTTATGACGACTATGATCCATCTTCATTATCTTTATAATCAAGTGGATCTTCTCTATTGTTTCTTTGATGAGGCATGGTCCGACTAGTGATGTTTCACCAGTTTCCACCTAGCATAGGGGAGAGCGACAAGGATGCCTGTGCATTGCTTCAAACGGAGCCTTGCGTATTGAGTCCTGATAGATGTTATTGTATGAGAACTATAATACAGGTATATGATCCTCCCATGAGCCACAAATATCAATTACACAAGCCCAAACATATCATCCAAACTTTGTATCATCCGCTTGGATTTCCAATCCGTCTGAGGATGATACGCTGTGCTCATTGTCAACTGAGTTATGAGGGATTGCTATAATGATTTCCAGAAATGAGATGTGAACCTCGGATCTCTATCTGAGACTATAGAAACTGGTACACCATTCCTCTTTACCACTTCTAGGATATATATTTTTGAATGATCTTCCACCGTATGGGTTTCACGAATAAGACTGAAATGGGCCGACTTGGTTAGACAATCCATTATCACCCAAAAGGCATCGTGTTTCCACAATGTTCATCGAAGACCCGTAACAAAATATATTTATATTTAATCCCATTTACACACCAGGATATGAATAGATTATAACATACTAGCTGGTGTCTAATGCTCTACGTTAACCTTCTAACACGATATGCACTGTGAGACAAACTTGGCCACCTTCCTTTTCATGCCGCTCAACCAAAATTGCGCCTTCAATGCCTTATACATCTTATGTGTACCTGGGTGTAAATCCTATCGTGAATGGTGGTAATAATTAAGGAGTTGTTCCTAAAAAACCATAGGTAAAACCATCCGATCATGGAAACACAACCCTAAACCCCCATCAAGTTTCCAGCCATCAATGGTCTCCTCACTATTGAGTTTTGAACTCACAACAAGACATTCTACATCAGATGTTTGTTCTTATTTGATTATCATTACTAAATCAAAAACAAGTGTAGATGAAATTAAAATATCAACATCACCTCTATCTTTACATTCCACATGCATGCTGGAAAAGACTGACATGAACTACCATTCGTTTAAATCTTCTTTCGCTAACTGAGTATATGACTTTCTACTCAATGCATCTGACACCGAATTTCCTTTCCCTGGTATGTAAACCAAGTCAAAGTAAAACATTTGGAGATACTGATCTTTCTCCATTGCCTCAGATTCAAATCTCGCGGTGATAAAATGAGTTTAAAGTTTATGTGATTCGAAAACACAGTGAATTTCTCACCAAAGAGATAATGTTTCCATGTTTTAAAAGTATGGATGTCTACAGATTACTCCAAATCATGTGTTGGGTAATGTTTCGCATGAACCCTCAACTACCTTGAACCATAAGCAACCACATGATCAATTTTCTTGAGAACACAACCCAAACATGATCCTAAAGCATCACAATACACCACATACCCCTGTCCTGATTATGGAAAGATCAAGATAGGTGCTGATGTAAGCTGAACATTCAGTTCCTAAAAGGATTTCTGACATTCTTCTGTCCATTATAAGAGATAATCCTTCTTCATAAGAGATTTCCTTGGTCAAGAAAGTCCTTAGAAATGACACACAAAGCGTCAGTAGTAACAAGGTAAACCAATAAAATTGTGTATCTCAAACACATTAATCGGTGGTTTCCAAGAGCTAACAACTTCTATCTTTTCAGGATCAACAAAAATTCCTTTCTTGTTGGAACCATGGAGATCTTTGAATGAATTAGATAATGTTTTGGTTTTTTTGTCAATCCTTAGAAGAAGTTCATAATGTGTGCCACCAAAGTGCTCATACAGGTCATACAGATAATAGTATTGAAGGTGGCACCGTTTTCCATTGTTTGCCAAATTTTTGGGCAAAAAGTGGACAAAAGGGGAAAACTATGTTGTTTGGTAAAGGGACTTGTGCGCTGACTACATGGAGGCTTGGGAACCTGCACGCCTATTTTTTTCAAGAGTATAACCTTAAAATATGGCAAAGGAAAGAGGGTCGTGCAATTATTAGATTGGTTGCACAAGTGACTTGCGCGCCATGAAAAGACTTGTACGCAGGTACCTAGGAGGTTTGGAATGTTGAACGCCAGATGTTTTTCATGATCAGATCTTCAAAATATGGCAAAGGATATACGTTTGCACAACTATTGGTTGGGTCGTGTAAGTGAGTTGCGCGACAGAGGCTAGGTCGGATGGAGCTGTGTGCCAGAACCTGCACGCCGAGAGGAGGCTTGCGCACCACCGTACAGGGTGTCCAATTTTCCAATAAAGAGTGGACCAACCCTCCTCATTTATAACGAAGTTTGAGACATGGAGAAATTTAGTTCTCCCATCATGCAGGTGAGGTGGTCGTGCAAGTGGTTATGGGTTGCTCAAGTATAAGCTGCACGATAGTTGGTTTCTGCGCGCCAAAAATGGTTTTGCAGGAAAACAATGTGATTCGTGCAAGTTTGGTATTGAATATGGTTTAGTCATGTAACTGTTGAAGGTGGACTTGTGCACCAGTTATAACTTCCGCGCTGTCCTTGAAACTTGCGTGTCTTCTTGGGGAAGCGTGCCTGGTGTTGATTGACGAATGCTCATATTTTTGAAGCTGTACGAAAGCTGGAAGATTTCCAGGTACACTGAACGCAAAGTGATATTCGTCTACTGGTGAGAGTTGGACTTCAATAGACCATCTACATACAATAGAGGATGCATTATTTTTGGATTACGAAGAGACCTTCACGTCTATAAACTGAGTGAGACTTCACCGAACACAGTGAGCCAGGGGGAGTCAACGGGAGTGACCCGGGGGATGTAGTGAGCTATCCAGGAACCTTTGTAAAGGCAGTGAGGTTGGGATAGAGTGACAATGGACAATCCTTTGTAATCCACAACTAGTGGAGTTTAGAGGAATTTGGTACGACCGACAACCATTCGGCGTATGCTCCTTCGACATATCCCTTAGTGGTGAACAAAGTAAAAAGTGACGTGTCATCTATTTGCATGTTCATGTTTAATTTTTGATCATATTCATCAAACAGGTTTAACAAGTTCCAACCAACATGAGAATAAGATCCATCACATTAAGAGTAAAAGTGGTCACCCTGATTCACCCCTCCCCTCTGAGGGTGTCCTGGTGTCCTAAAAGTGGTATTAGAGTGAGGTTACTGGTGTTGAATCTATCCTTTAACATCATGGATAATGCAGTCAATGTCAGGGGATTCCCTCTCTTCGATTGAAGTAATTTCCAGATATAGAAGAACAAAACGAGATATCTTTTATGATCTCTAGGAATTGAAGTACTCTTACTACTGGGCAAAGAATACATGTTACTGATCCAACATGTCTAGTTATGACTAATACAGACAGATATGTTCTTGAAGCAGATGCTAATGCTCAGAATGCTATCAATGCAGCTCCTTCTGATCAAATTTATCTAAAGGTGATGAGTTTCACCTTAGCAAATACTATGTGGGATAAACATGAAAATATCTATGAAAGACAAAACAATGTGAAAGAGGAAAAACATCAAGTACTATAAAAAAGGTTTGATGATCTAAAGATGCATCATTATGAGAATGCAGATTCATTCTTCTATCGAATCACTGATGTAGTGGGAGAAATTCTAGGGCTTGTAGTGGAAATCAATGACACTGATATTCTAAATAAAATCTTGCGAAGAATTCCTCCTATGTATAATAAAATTGTATCATCCCTTGAAGAATGCGATCTATCTAAACTATCTCTAGATGATATACTAAGTAGTCTAGTGGTATATGAGATGAGAGTTAAACCCAAAGAATCTAAGACTCATGTTAGCAAGGAAATGGAATTCAAAGACATGGACAAACTGAAAATATCAGAAGATAGTAGTGATGAAGATGTTGACGAAAAATAAATTATTTCTCTTATTACCATGAATCTGAAGAATGGAAAAGCTAAATTTGAAGGTAAGTTACATCTAGCATGCTTTCGTTGTGGAAGAGTTGGGAACATTACCTCTCAGTGACAACGAAAGTTCAATGATGAAGAAAGTAAAGTAGAAGAAAGTGAGAAGCCTTAGAAAATATTTTTCAAAAAGGGAGACTTAAAATATGGAAAGAAGATACATAATAAGAGTTTTGTCTGTGTAGAGGAAGAGGATGATATTGAATTCTGTGAAGAAGAAGAACTCGAATTAAAACTAGAAACCATGTTTCAATTATGGATACTGTTGAAACGTTAGAACCCTCTATTGAAAAAGATTGAGACAATCATATGACTCATAATTGTGATCCCAAGTTGAAAATTAAGGATTCATTTTCAAGGCTTGAGAATAAATGCAAGAAATGTAGTAAGTGTAAAGAAATGGTTAAAGAATCATCAGAATATGTGGATGAGCTTGAAGCTGAAAATTGAATGACTAGAAGAAATAGTGAGACTTCAATCTTCAATCCATGAAAGCACATACGACATTACAGAATTGAAGCATAGAATTTTAGAAAAAGAAAAGGTCATAAATGTCCTTACATCCTAACTAGAAGAAAAGTCCAAGACTATTGAGGGTCTTGAGGATGAAGTTTTTATTCATAGAATCAAACATGAGTGTCAATCAACCAAAAATGAGGGTAAGAAGAAAATTTATTTTGGAAGATTCTCAGATGCAGATTTACTGGAAAGAGCCAAGAGTGGTTCAAATGGGTTGAAAAAATCTTCAGTGATCAAAGATTCGCATGCATGAGAAAGAGTGGAATTGGCTCTGAAGCTGGTCCTTCAACTGCTAGAAGTGAATATAGGCAAAATAAAGATAATATTAAAGTTGGACATGTTGAAATGTTGCCTGAAGTGCTGAAAAAGAAACCCTCAATCCAATACTAAAAGAAGAACAGAAGATTATCCTCAAAATTCAAAAATAACAGGCAGTCCAAACATTCTCCCAAGGAAGAATCATGAGAAAAGAATTAAGTGAGAAGACATTCCACCTCATGAAGTGTCAGTTCTGTGGCTATCTGGGTCATTCTATGTCATATTGCGAAAAGGTAAGAAGCTACTTGAATGAGGAAGATATGGGAAGTCAACAATGGAGACCGATTTAATATCCTCAATCTTATAAAAGAAATATCTTCTATGGTTACTGTTTTCATTGTTATAACTTTATCCATAATACAATGTATTGCAGGCAGAGGTATGAGATGAGAAATTCATACAACTCTCAAGGATGGGACAGTTTTCACCCTCCTGATGGTGTTTTTCACAGAAGACGTTTCTCTCCTCTTGAAAAAGATTATGGGTATGAAGAATCAGATCTTGTGGAGGAAAGTGTTATAGGTCCATTAGTATCCTTTACTCGATCTAGCATTTCATGGAAAGAAAAGTAGAAGATTGAAAAATCCAATCTTGCAAAAGTAGCCCTCAAAGCTACAAAGAGCAGCAGCACCTAGATTCTTGATAGTGGATGCTTTTCCCATATGACAAGAAATTCTGACCATTTTAAGAACATTAAAAAGAAGGTTGAGAGAACAATGAGTATTGTTAATGGTGGTCCTTTGAAGATTAAAGGCAGTGGGAATACTTCTCTTGCCAATGGAGAGCTAAAAAAGACTAATGTTCTTTATGTGGACGGTCTACTTCACAATCTCCTTAGTGGGAGTCAACTCTGTGACTCAGGGATCATAGGAACTTTCAATCAAAAAGGCGGCACTATAAAGGGAATAACAGGGAATTATCTTATGAAATGATGTAGAATAGATGGAAACTTTTATCAGGTTTACAGCAAATTGAACTCCTACTATATGTCTATTGAAGAAGAAAACAATTTGTGGCATCAAAGGCTGGGGCACATTAACAAACAAGACATGGAAAAGATATCTATGCTAAAGATAGTTATGGATATACCCATTATAAAATGTGAATGGGAAAAATCATGTCATGCATGCAGTTGTGGGAAGTTGGGTTGTAGTTCATATCAGCCAAGGAAGAAAAGGGCATCACATCTTCTTGATCTCATTCATAGAGACGTTTGTGGCCAGATAAATGTAGTTGGTACTCAAGGAGAAAGGTACATCTTCCTTCTCATATATGATTAATGTAGAATGGCATGTGTAATGGTTATAAATAGGAAATGAAAAGTGCTTGACAGTATGATAACGTATCATCGAATCACCGAGAATGATACTGGACGAACAATCAAAATGTTTCGATCAGAAAATGGAGGAGAATACACATCCATTGAATTTGAAAACTACCTAGAGAATCATGGGATACAACATGATGTATCATCTGTGAGAACTCCATAGCAAAATGGGGTTGTTGAGTTCAGAAATCGACGTGTTAACAATATGGCCAAGACTATGCTGATTGAGAGCAGTATCTCACTCCATTGCTATTAGGAAGTTGTTGAAGCTGCAGTGCACATTCAGAATGGTACAGGATTTTATATGGGAGAAACGAATACACCATATAAATTTTGGCATGTATGGAAGCCTTCGTTGAAATACTTTCGTGTTTTCGGAAGTAAATGTTTCATCCGGAATAAAGAAGGAAATCAAGGGATGTTTGGGGACAATGCTAATGAAGTAATTTTTCCTAGGTATCTAATGAACAGAAAAGCCAACAAGTGTTTCAACAAGAGATTAGGAAGGATTGTGGTATGTAGTGAAGTTAAGATAATTGAATTGAAAACTAAAAATGCTTAAAGGGCGTCATATGCTGATGTAATTGAAAGTGATGAAGAAAGTGAATGTGGGTAAAATACAACTATAGATATAGAGGAAGCTATACAAAACACTCAGCAGTCTCATCATGATGTTGAATCAGAAGAAGAATCTGAATAAGAAACTGTGGCTAGAGAATATGTGTCTAAACCACACATGGGAAATCATAGAGCTGATATTGGTCCATTTAACATCATTGGGAACATGAGTGCACCCAATCAAAGAAGGAGGATGAGGAATAACACACAATCTTCATTTCTGTCAGTTATGGAGCCAACATCATTTGAAGAAGCTACAAATGAATAATCTTTGGTGAATGCCACGAATGAAGAGTTAGATCAGATTCAAAAGAATCAGACATGGGATCATTTCCAAAGACCCTAAGGTCACAATGTGATTGGTACAAAATGTATCTTCAAGAACAAGTTTGATGAGCATGGAAGTGATATCATAAATAAGGCTCGAATGGCATGTAAGGTATATTCCTAGATTGAAGGTGTTGATGTTGAAGAAACCTTTACTCCAGTGGCTAGATTGGAGTCAATCTGGTTTTTCCTTTCCATGTCTCTCCAAATAGGATATAAATTATATCAAATCTATGTAAAGATAGTATTCTTAAATAATGTACTCAAAGAATCTATCTACATTGAACAAATAGTGGGTTTTCTTCTTGGTACTGATGAAACAAAGGTCTGCAAACTAAATAAAGAACATTATGGCTTGAAACAGGCACCACAGGCATGGTACTCCCAACTGGACTCTTATCTCATGAAGCTGGAATTTAAAAGAGGGGGAGTTTATCACAATCAATATGTGAAGAATTCTTCAAAATATCAATTTATGGTTCTAGTCTACGTTGATGATATCATATTCGATGGAAGCAAGAACAAATCAGTGGATGAATTTTCCAATCACATTAAATCATAATTCAAAATTTCTATGATTGTGGAGCTCACATATTTCAGGGGGATACAGGTGATTCAAAATAAGTATTACACTTTCATTACTCTAGAAAAATATTCAAGAGAGCTGCTGAAGAAGTTTAATATGAAAGTCTCCACACCAATGTCAACTCTGATTGCAGTTGGAACTAAACATGGAAAACATGAAGATGGGACCTCTATAGATCCCAACATATACAAGAGGATCAATGGAAGCTTATTGTACCTGACAGCGATATGACCAGAAATTTCCATTGCTACATGTCTTTCTATCCTCTTTCACTGTAATTCAAAAGAGGAACATATGGAAGTAGTAAAAACACTCATGAGGTATATTCAAGGAACTCACAACTATTTATTATACTTTTATGCATGAGGGAATAGTGAATTATCATCATTTTCTGATGCTGAATGGGATGGAGATGTTGTGGACAGAACTTCCACCAGTGGAGGAGCTTTCTGTATTGGGAATTACTGTGTTGGATGGTTGAGAAAGAAACAAGAAAGTACTTCTCTTAGTACTGCTGAAGCTGAGTATATCTCTGCCACAAAGTCATGCACTCATCTTCTATGGATGATGAAGCAATTAACAAATATTAGTGATGAGGTGAAGCAACCAATGGTGATTTAGTGTGTTAACAAGTGCGCAAATGATCTTACGAAGAATATAGTTCAGCATTATCAAACAAAACATATTGAATTTCGGTATCATTTTATCAAAGGGAATGTTGAACAAGGTATAATTATAATGGATCATTTGGGAACTGATGAGAAAGTGTCTGATATCCTGACCAATCCACTGTCAATGGCTGTTTTTGTGAATAATCGGTTGAACCGTGGTGTTCAGCCGCCTCCCAGTGCATATAGAGGTTACAGATATCCCCTCTCCCTAGTTATGTAAATTGTTTTTAATCTGTTTTTTGATGCAATGTAGGTTTGTGGGAGGAGATACTATCCAAGGGGAGTGTAGAATGAGCGGAACAATGGAATTTTTTTGGTATTTGGGTTTATTGTCAATGGGGGAGAAAGGAATAAATTCAAGCATGTAGTGTAATGCTTTTGTGACACGTTGAGAATCAAGTGTCTATGATAGGATGGGAAGGAACACATAGGACATGTAATGCTTCTGTGACACTGTAAGATAATTTCTTGGGTGTCAATGAGAATTCAAAAACACGGGAACCCAATTCAAGCTTTCTCTTTCTCACATAGACATAGAGTGTTGGATGAGTTTATTCTTTCGTTTTGGTGTGCATGTGGATAGTAATCTATTGAATGTATTTACAGATTGCCAACAAACCCAAAGGGGGAGATTGTTGGAACCATGGTAATATATGTATTAGAGAATGGTTTGTGTTTTTTTTTCAATCCTTAGAGGAAGTTCAGAATGGGTGCCAGCAAAGTGCTCATATAGGTCAAGCTGATAATAGTAATGAATGTGGCACAATTTTCAAGTGTTTACCAAATTTTTGGACATCAAAATTTACAAAAGGAAAAAACAGTGGTGTTTGGAAAAGGGACATGCGTGCCAACTACATGGAGGCATGTGAACTTTCATGCCTATTGTTTTTCAAGAATAGAACCACAAAATAGGGAAAAGGAAAGAGGGTCGTGCAAGTATGGGTTTGTTCGTGCAAGTAACTTGCGCACCCTGAAGGGACTTGCGCGCCGGTACCTATGAGGTTTTGAAAGATGCGCGCCAGATGTTTTTCATGATCAGATCTTCAAAATATGGAAAAGGAAAGATGGTCGTGCAAGTAATGGTTTGGGTTGTGCAAGTGAGTTGTGCGACAGAGGCTAGGGAAGATGGAGCTGCGCGCTGAAACCTGCGCGCCGAGAGGAGGCTTGCACGTCACCGCTCATGGTGTCTCATTTTCATATAAATAGTGGACCACCCCTACTCATTTGTAATGATGTTTGAGACTTATAGAATTTCAGTGCTGCCATCGCATAGGTGAAGTGGTCACACAAGTGGTTGTGGGTCGTGCAAGTATAAGTTGCCCGATAGGTGGTTTCTGGATGCCAAAAACGGTTTTGGTGGAAAAGAATGTCAGTCGCACCAGTTTTTACATGAAGATGTTTTAGTCGTGCAAGTGTTGAAGGTGGACTTGCGCTCCATTTATAACTTGCACGCCATCCTTGAAACTTGTGTGTCGACTTGAGGAAGCGCGCCTTGTGTTGATTGATGTACACCCTTCTTTTTGAAGCTACATGAATGATGGAAGATTTCCCGTTACCCTCAGCGAAAATTGAGATTCGTCTACTGGTGAGAGTTGGACTTCAACAGAGCATATACATACAATAGAAGACAAATTCTTTTGCAATGATAAAGAGACCTTCACGTCTATAAATTGTGTGAGACATCACCGAAGGTAGTAAGCCAGGGGGTGTCAACAGGATTGACCCGAGGGACACAGTGAGGTATCCCTGAACCTTTGTAAATGCAACGAGCCTAGGATAGAGTGAATATTATCAATACTTTGTAATCCATATCTAGTGAAGTTTAGTGAAATTTGGTTTGACCGACAACTTATCGGCCTATGCTTCATGGATGTAGCCCTTAGTGGCGAACAATGTAAAAAGTTTTATTTCATATCTCTGCATATGCATGTTTACTTTCTGATCATATTCATCATACAAGTTTAACAAGTTCCTACCAACATTAGAACAAGATCCATCACATTAAAAGAAAAATTGGTCACCATGATTCACCCCTCCCCTCTCAGGGTGTCCTGAGGTCCTAAATTTATCATAAATGACATGCCCAAGGAAACTTACATCCTGTATCCAAAAAAAATCACACATTGATAATTTGACATAAAAATGATGATCTCTTAATATTTTTATCACTATTTCTAGGTAAACCACATGATCAGACCATGATTTTTAATAGACCATAATATCGTCCACAAACACCACAAAAAAAGAATCCATATGTCGCTGAAATATCTGATTCCTCAAATCCATGAAGACTGTGGGATTAATCGTTAGACCGAAAGTCAATACGACATATTCTTAGTGGCCATATCTGCTTCTAAAAGCTTCCTTTGGAATATCCTCATTCTGAACTCGGAATTCAGGATATCCTGACCACAAGAAAATCTTAGAGAACCATTGAGCTCCCATTAATTGATCGAATAGATCATCAATGGGAGGAAGTGGATATCTATTCTTTATTGTAACTTAGTTAAGATAACGATAATCAACACACAACCAAAGAGTTCCATATGCCATCATCAAAAATAACACTGGTGATTCCAATGGAGAAGTACTTGGTTGAATGAAACCCTTGATTTCCTGCTCCTCTAACTTCTCTTTCAATTCCTGTAACTCTGTTGGTGCCATCCTATAAGATGGAAGAGAAATAGGAATAGTCCTTAGAAGGATATCAATCGTAAAATCCACTTACCTTAGTGGTGGTAACCCTGAGAAGTTATTAATGAATGACATATAATAATTGATCCATAATAGTTGGAAATCTGTTTTCCTCAATATTTTCCATTGATTCCAAAGTCAACGCTGCCAATTGGTAAGAGATCATCCCCACCATTGGTGCCAACAAGATCTTTGAACCATTCTTTACCATCCTCTCTCCTCTGAAAAGATGGTTGATGATGTCCTCAGTTGTTAAACTAACCTTTATCCTATAAAAGTCTATGTGAGCCTTAAGAATTTTCAACCAATCCATACCCAGGATTACATCATAGACATCCATGTTCAACTTCGAGAAGTCCCATTTTAACTTTGCTCCATCGACAGTTATAGCACATGCTCTACACACAAAGGCTTGACATTCTCTGTCACTGAGAGGGGTTTTCAGTTTCAAAACAGAAGGCATAGTTTCCAGCTTTATACATAGCATGTGAAAAAAATGAGATGCAATGAAGGAATGCGATGCTCTAGTATCAAACAACACTTGCACAAAGGTATAATTCAAATGAATCGTACCTCTCATTGTAGATTGTACGACCTGAACATCGACATTCATCTTCTCAACTCCATAAAATTTCTACATTGCTGCACTATTCCCCTTCTTGCCTTGTTGAGACTTCCCTGGTTGTGGAGTCATGGTATTTCGAGAATCAGCATGTCTAGCTCTGTTATGTTGATGAGACTGATTCTGATGTCCACAACCTATCGAGGCATATGATTCTTGTGATGCCGGAGGGGTTTCACGCGCACCCGTCCTCGGTGCATTCCTACAATAGAGTTGTAGATGCTCCATCTTCTTGCAATTGTGATAGACTCTAGGTTGCACCGTACAATCTCTCCTTTTGTGGTCATGTGAACCACATTGAAAAAAACATTCTATGCTCTGGGTTCGTGGAGGAAGGATCACTGATCCTGCTATCTGATACTGAATTTCACTCACACCCAGGAAATAGGTATCCATTTTCCACTTGTTCCCAGCAGGTGAGTTCCCACCATTTCCCATAGGTATCATCAATCATCCTCCTATCAATCATGAGATATCACGTTCTGCAACAGTTTCTCTATTCACAATATCTATATAATTCGTAATATAGAGCACCACAATATTCGATATAATATCTTCCCTTAGCCTCGATTCAAAGATGTGTGCCTTCAACGACACACTTGTTGTATCCTCAGGTGAAAAACAGAATATGCTCATGAACATAGCCACATACTCTATGACAGAGTGAATCTACTATTTTAGGATGAGTAATTCCATTGTTTTCTAGATCTTGAATGTGTATGAATAGAATTGTTTGTTGAACAATTCTTAAAAATCCTCCCAGGTCAGGCCTTCATCCTATTTAGCATGCACTGCTAAATCCCACCACTAACATCTAACATCTTCGAACATATACGTGGCCAACATTACTTTCAGCTGTACTATTGTGCCGATGAAATCGAAGATATGATTCATCTTACTTGACCACACCTCCACATTTTCGGGTTCAACATCACCCTTAATGTTCGGTGGATTCTGCTTCATGAACGTGATTTTTTGAACCACAAGCCTTGGTTCATTCCTCCGGTTCCACTTATACACAACTTGAAAAGCATGGATGATACTCTGAACCATCTCTTGGTTCACACATGGTTCAGGTGCATCCACATTCTCTGCAGCTTGTTCGGGTTGGTTCCGACGATGCATACCAGGTGTCATTTTCTAAACCAACAACAACCTCCGCCAATCTCTCTCTCTAGCAAACTGATTTCTTAGCATTTCAAATTCTATCACATCATCTCTCACAACATTATTTTCCAAAACATCATTTTTCCCATGATCAACCATTTTTAAAACATTTCCAATGCCTTTTGAAAATCATCCCATTTTCAAAATACCCCAAATACTGTTTTTTCAAAAACTTTTTCTTGAAAAAAATTTCTGCATTTTTCAAAACATCACACCTTCCACAAAATAAAAAATCATTACTCACAATGAGACATGAAATCCTAGTGGGAACTCATTCCTCTACAATTCATGTCATGCTCATCTCATTGCCTAAACCCATGACAATGATACTTCTCAATATTATAGAAGTGTATCCAAAACACTTTTGTACCCAACAACATCATATCTTGATGTTCTACATAAATGGGTTATCTACGTCCTTTTATGCTATACATTTCAAGATTTTAAAATCCTACTCTTATCAATGATATCAAACCAAAGAATGGATAGTAATGAATTTCAATTCTAAGACCAGGAACATCGATGACTACTTGTTACGGAAGGACCGAACGTGCTGATACCATTTGTAATGACCCACCAATTCTCATTTGCTTGAGAGTACCATTAGAAATTACTAGGCCTTAAGTGACCTTCCTAACGTTCCAAATGCTGTAAATAAATGCTGAAGAGTTTCAAGTACAAGTGGGGGACGATTTACCCTTTTTGAAGTAAACTCATAATCCAAACATAAAATACATTCTCTATATGCTGCATGAACTATGGGAAGACCAACATGCACTTCATTTATATCAAAGTACATCAAAGTACACAACAACGGAAGACCAAACTAATCTTCAAAGTACACATTGGATACACAACTCATGACTCTCAAAAGGCACTAAAACTCTATGCTCCACAAGCTCCAATCTCCACAACATCTCCCAAGAATCACTAGAAGCCACTAGCAATAAGATGTTTTACCTTAACCTGTGTCCTAGAATAAGGCATCTGCAAAAGCACCAATGTGCCAAAGTAGGGGTGAGTATAAAACACATTAGGTTTTCTGAAATTACTTCCCTACTCACACCCCTAGGATATAAGAGTTAGCCACAATTATATAAAAATTGTTTATATAAATCATTTTCTCACAAGTAGTTTATAACTAAATGTCAAAAGGTTTCCAAATACATTCATAACCAAAATAATTCAAAAAAGCAATTGAAACCAATTTTCCAGCAAGTTATTTTTCCAGATAAATAACCAAACATGATTAAGAAAAATTTCACAAACATTCTCTTTTTGGCATACCCAACCATTTCACAAACATATGAAACCAACCATGCATGCTACCTGGAAGAGGTGAGAAGCCCTAACCCTTATCCATCCCAACCATGATGGGGGAGACTTCATACCCTTATCCAACCAAAATGCCCATGAATTCTTGATAGGGGGTAGCCCTAACCCTTATCCATCCCATCACTAATGGGGGAGACAACTAACCCTTATCTGTCCAGAATGCAATATGAATGTTTGACGGGGGAGAGACCTAACAGTTATCCATCCCAACAATGATGGAGGATACTTCTAACCATTATCCTTCCCTAGTGAAATATGAATTTTCACAACCATATATTCCCAAAAATAATTCCAAAACATCCTTTTCAATAAAATTCCTTTTTATTGAAAACCATTTAAATACCACCCCATTTCAATTCTACCACATTTCAATAAAATACCCTTTTTATTGAAATCCAATTCCATCAAAGTCATTTAAATCTTAAACCATTTCAATTCCACCATTTCAATAAAACTCCATTTTTATTAAAACCCCATTTTTCATCAAAACATTTACAATTTCAGAAATCATAATTAAAAATCAACATTTTAAATTCAAGAAGCCAGATCACATTGCACAACAATTCACCAAGATTTCATAATTACATAAAAACCATAAATAATTACTAATGAAGATTTATTCCATGCTTTTCATAACCAAAACCATTCATATAAAACAATTTGAAACCAATCCAATCAATTCTAACAAGAGGAGTCGAGAGTGAAGCCACCTACCTTTAGGTTTTTGAAAAAAACCACAATGGTCGAAGAACGCTCAAGAAAACTGGGTTGATTCTTTAAAAACCTGCCTTTGATCTCTTCTCATATAATGAAATGGACCAAATCTCATAATATTTGGCATACATACACTTAGATCTATCTATACCGGGCATATATCTATGAAACCGAGAAAATAGGAAAAGTATATCTAAGTAGATCTAGGAAACTGATCAATAACAATGAAGAACGATCACATACATCAAGGATGCAACTTTGATTTTCCAAGAGAAGCCTTCGGATCAGCTCCAGAATGATGGCAGAACCCTCATTGACCATAGAAGAAGAAAAATATCGAGTAAAGGCTTTTTAGAAGAAAAAAGGAGCCCTGTAGAGGCAATAACGCGTGAGATCCACCTTATAGGATCTCGTTTAAGTTGTCGTACGGTTTTCTTGCACAATTAGACAAACCGTGCACTAACCGTACATTATCCACTGCCTCGGCAGAAAACCCATGCATAGTTTTTCTGCACAGTTAGACAAATTGTGTGCCACCCATGCAGATTTTACTCCCACAAGGTCCCACTATGCACGGTTTGGCCGCACGGTTTAAACAACTTGTGCACTGCCCGTGCGACTTCCCCTTTGCATCAAACATCATTGAAAGTTCTCCCAACTCTCCCATTCATCACCCTTATTTTTAGAACCAACAAAAGAATCATTAAATGGTCACATACTAAAAACCCGGGATACTACAGTAATTAATTTCCTCTGGTCTATGTACTAGTAATTCCATGCATATTGTAGATATAAATTGTCACACTTTTGAGAAAAAATAGTAATATAAGTTTTATTTTTAGTATTTCATTAGAAACTCTTGCATATGAAATTAGATATACAAATCCATAACTTTTATAATTTTAAAAAGAAGTAAAAAAATCCATTTTTTTGATGATTTGTTTCCATAAAAACCATTCTAGGACTCTCTCCCCATGTGTTGGTCAATTTAAATTCCACTTCATTCTTTTAAATTTTATTTAAAATTTCTTCAAATCCTTAGGTGGTAAAAAATCTACATGGAAAATAATAAATCAAAATAGTTTGAAGAAACACCCATTAATTTTGTTTAAAAAAATTTGTCTAATAATATTCATAATTTTTTTTGAAAATAAGCATTATTTCAAATTTTTATGAAATTATCTTTTATAAAAAACCATCAAATTAGTGTCTTTATGGAAAAATGTAATCGAAAAAAATAAAATAAAGATAATATATATATATATATATAGAATAATTTTCATCTATTAATTACCCCATACTTATATCCATATACTCTTGGATAATTGAACATTAAATAGTACCCAATGTAATCTCAAAATCACTAGTTAGAGTGAGTAAAAATTTTGAAGTCCAGGATATAAAGTTCATATCCCCAGTTATCAATATTCTTTGTTCAATTTTATCTACCAATATATTCTATTTATTTCCAAATTCCAAATATTTTGATGCCTATATATACATTTCATTCAAAAATTTATTAATTTTTATATTAGCTATTATATTTTAAAATTTATTTTTCTCAATATAAAATCATGTGGGGGTAATGATGTATTTATTCTGTCTACAAAACCAATAACAATTTAATAAAACATGTAATAATCATACAGACATAAAATATTGTTTTGTGGTCGAAGGTTGGATGGTAGTTATTTTAAAAACTCAATGGCCTAATGGGAAGTCCCATATCAATAGAAATAAAAATACATCTTTTATATTTCTAAAAAAATTAAACATCCTTACTCATTCACTAATAATTTTTTTCCCATAATACTTAAAAGATATCCCAATAGGTTTTCATTGTATAATTTTGCATAGAAAAATATAGTCTGACTTTAATTTTACTATGCATTTTGTTCTTTTAATAATATTTTATAATATCAATATTTTATTGGAGGAGAGAATCATTTGTATTTTAATATATAAAGTGATATCATATTCCACTGTTAAGGATAATACCTTTACAAATTTTCCATTAGGATATTTTTCCTCAATCTTGATAAATAGACCTCATATCCACCACATATGATTTATGAAATTATTACACATTTAATACTTATATAAAAGGATGGAAAAATGTTTTTCAACATAAAATATTGCTTCCTATAAAGGATGTTCATTGATTTCTGGGTAAAATCGAAAACATTTAGGAGTTATAATGATTTCAAATAGCGTTTCATTATAATGAGATCCAGAATTATATTGAATCATATATCTCAATATCAAAAACATTGATTTACATTTCAGAAAAAAAAATAATGTTAGTCATGAATGGATCCTGACTCTATACAAATGACAGTGTTCTAAAGAAAATTAATTATTTTCAAATATTCCAATTGAAAATGGGAAATGGTTGTTTATGGTATATCATGGAACAAGTTTCAAATATTGGTTCACCATTCATGAATTACATAAATTATTAATCAATGATTAAACATATCTCAACATCCACATAAATTTATTTTATTGAAAAAAATAGTTCCTCCTAAATGAAATAGAGATGATATTTTTTTGTAGTTTTTAATTGATTAAAATTAATTAAAAATATAGAAAAAATAAAAAAATGAAATTAAAAATTAAAAATTCATAACAATGTATAAATATTTTTTATTTTTCCCACGAATTAATAATAAAATCTCTTTATTGAATCCTTAATAGTTATTAACATTCATGATATATTATGAAATACTATATTATTATGTATAGTGGTAAAAGATATTGGGAAATTTCTAGAGGGGTTTATGTATTTTTATATAATTTACTAATTTATCTAGAATATTTCCATGACATTTCTTCAATTTATTCCCATTGATAGTGAATAGATTTATCTCTTCTCCTATAGTTATTTTTCTTTTATAAAAGGGGAAAATACTAGTAAATATGAACTTTCCTTTATATACATATCAAATCATTACTCTCATGAATTTAATCCTTGAAATGGATTTTAATATTTTCTATTGGTGGTGAAATTATATTTTCTATGACAATATATATTGTTCTTTCTATTTTATCACTTTGTAAATTAGTGAGTCTTCAAAGGGTTATCTCATAATTTCATCAATATATTTTATTTATATCCATGTATATTTCTCAGATTTTTCCATATTCAGATTTATTTAATTGACTAACAGTTGTTCATAATTTTATAGTTCTAATGGGATATGACAAATAATTTTATAAATTGACAAGTAAAAGATAATTTTAATTTTCTATCTTATCCATTGTATTCTAATACAAAAATGTTTACTACTTTTTTCAACTATAATATTTAATTTAAGGATTAACAGTTTAATATAAAAAACCTTCTATATCCCTATTTTGAAATAATATATTTATCATTGTACTACAACTGACAAGGTATGGATGTATTATAGTTCACTCCATACCCTCTCTTCGATGTTTTGATAATTATTTTTGAAAAACATGTCACTTTGTAATGGTTTATGTCCATTAGTATCAAAACACTGAAAAATATATTTGTCCTAACAAATGAAAATCAATTTGAATATTACTCAATTCTGTTTTTTCAATAACTACCCATTTTTTAACATTATCAATACTAGTACAGTTATATCAACATTGGATAGACATGCGTAAGGGTCCCATAATATCAATGCTCAAGACATCAAATATATCATAGATGTTCAGTGTGAAATATGATTTTTTAAATTTATTATATATTTCTTGTGACCTAACATGGATATAATTTATTACAGAAACATGTATATATTTAGATTTTGTTTCCTCGTAAATGATAGACTCCATAACATTACAATATGTTCTCTATGGTTAGATGGATACATAAAAATATAATGTGTGAGAAAATATTAACACATAGTGAAATTTACTTTTTTTAGGAAATATATTAATATTTTTATCACAATATATTCTTTGTAGATATAGATACTCCTACACGTAACATTTTAATTAATTATTATGTTAAAAAACATTATTTTTGTTAAGATAAGATGATCGTTGAGATTTAATAATGTAATTTATCATATTCATGTGTTAAGGTACTGAAATATCAATCATGTAAAGTGTCCCAAATAGAATTCAGTCATTCTGTGGATCCTTTACTAATATGATTTCATTACTAGTGTGAGGTAGTGTACTCACTGGTTCTTTTAATTTATTATCTATTCGCATCTTATACATGATATCTAAATCATACTCCCACTAACATCTATCTCGCAAAACATTTTATTTTCATTTACATTATTTATATGATACCGTATTACACCATTGGGACATAAAATGGTAACATTGATTCCATCTGAAAATGATAAGAATTTCTATAATAAATAGAAATTGAAAAACACATCTTTATTAGTGGCACAATTTTTTTATTGAAAACACTCAAAATTCAAATTATATATTATGAAATGAAAATTACTATTAACAGTTATGAAATAATTTACCCTACACTATAATTAATGTATTCTCAAAAATATTAAAATAGGTTATTATCGTACATTGGGAGAACATGTTATGGGAGGGATGAATGGGGGTATCAAATTATTTATTTCAAATTAGATGCATTTTTTCCCAAATTAGAAGGAAGATTTTAAACATATTTTAGTGTAATGAGCATGAAAAAATAATAAGATATATAATATAACAAAACAAAGTTGTTTTTATATAGTTCTTTATAGGGGTTGATTATGATGAGAATATGTTGACATGGTAATGATAAGAAAAGTATCAATTGAGATTCACTAGATAACATGGATTACAATTTTTCCATCATGGTCACTTTGGTCTATGTGCATTTCCTTTACAATGTATATTTGCCGATCACACTACCTCCACATGATAACTTCCATCAAAACCCATTTCTCATTACACCAAAACAAGTATTCATTATTTTATAAACATAACTGTTTCTTCCACATTATAAAAATTGTATGATTTAATTTGAATTATAACTACCAGTATTTGATTATCCAATAATTTCTATGGTCTCCATAAATAACCACAAGAAATATTCATGTGAAAAAACATTCTGAGACACTATTATACATGAATTAACTATTCGGAGCATAGTTTACCATGTACTCACCATTCAAATCACATAATCCCCTTCATGGATGGGGTACTCTGCTTTATGACCCATGACCACAATCTTCCATCTTCATTCATATACAACACCTAACAATGTATGTGTTGAAACATTATACCAAGAACCCAATCATGTAGACTGCATACTATACTATGTGGAATCAATATACAATCCACCATCTTTTACTACATACATCATTTATAGATCTTGTACATGATCTTGATGAATACATACTCACTACATGGTTCCATCATTTAGTATTAACCTTATCGTCAACGTTATTTTGAATTTCTATTTAAATACAACAAATGTTATGATTGATCTATAATGATTGGATTCAAATGGTATTCATAGGACACCCCACTCCCTCATAACATTCATTAATAACTAAAATTTCTTTTTAACCCATATAAATCACTATTCATTTACTACATTGACTACCACATACTTGACATCGTGGTTATTCCAAATACACCACTTTGGGACCTATTTATCTATGTTCACAGTGACCCAAAAACAGAACCATAGAACTATCTAGTTCATAAAATAAATGAATACACACTTATTATAACTACCCATACATTACAAACATTATTATTACTTTATAATTGGACCATAATTATTACAACATAAAAAAAATACATGAAATGACCATATAAGTATAGTGTCTGTAGAAACTTGGAAACATAAACAACTGGTTCAAAAAGTAGCTACATTGTCTCTCATTTAATTCATCATATTTAGAGTCCCTTTTAGCATATCTTACTTAACAACCTTCTTCTTGATTTGGGGAATGTAAAACATACAAAAGGGTGAGCTGAAATTCTCAGTAAGGGTAAACAAAAGAAATATCAATCATATCATATTCCTAAGAACATAACATTTTGAAAATATTATCCTGCAAAAGAGATCATAATATCATGACATGGGATCAGTCATAATAGTGAAATTTAATCCCAATAATCATAACATAAAACATGAAACTTTGTTCCATACACACATAATCATATATAATTTTCTCTTATTATTCAAGACTCATTACAAAGACTATCATTGCGGAAAAAGTCCATTTCTGAACTAAGTTCACTCGTCGTTTCAGTCCTGTATCACTGAACCAGATTAACCTGCCATTCCATCCATGTCTATCTCATGAGATATATATCCTTACCCAATGCATTGGAGGGAGATATAGGTCCCACCCATCTCATAATGAATCCACTCTTATTTATTCCTAAAAATCATAAATCATATATCATATCATAACACATGTAATAAAAATGGGTTTCTTAAACATCATGCCATCACAACATAATCTATATAAGATAAAAGTATTTCCTAAAAATAATTCCATCATAACATAATCAAATTGATGTAATAATAGGTATAGAAACATAACCCTATATTATCTTATATGGAAAATAATTTTGATAAAACATTTGAACTCTATTCTTGAGGAAAATATCATTTCTACTTCAAAAACAATTTTTTTCCTTTCTTAAAATGTCACAAATAATTTAACTAAAAGAAGTTAATTACAAATAAACATGAAAAATTGTAAAGGAATATTCATGGAAATAATGTTCTATGTAATCATAAAAATACATTCATTCTATATATGTTAAAAAAACATTGTTCTTATACTTAGGCCGGATAAATCAAAAAGTACCTCGTACTAAAAACAACAAAATATTCCTTTCATTTCTTTTAAAAAAAACTAAAAAATTTTTTAAATTGAATTTAAACAATTTTTAGAGGATAGAAATAATATTACATAATGAGGAAAGATGGATTTGGATGATAAATATTATCCAATAAATTCTGAGGTATAAATAATCTCAGATGAAAATGATATTGCGAGATTTTGCCATACCTTAGATCAGATATGCTTCGTACGTATCTGAACCTCCTATATAATGATTTAAATACTTCAATTGACTTATTAAAGAATCATATTCATTCTTATGATATCATAAATGGTCATATTCTTATCTCATTATTAGTAGTATTTCATTCCTAATTGTTATTTGAGTGTTCATTTCTTTATTTTCTTATGCGTGTTTTGTTGAATAAATTCTTATTATTATTTTAAGGTTATATACACCTCATTTAAATAATGTTATTAGTGTAATATATATCATATTTATTCATTCAATTCATTTATATAATCATTATTAAATGAATATCATTTAGAATGAGTCGCATCACATCGTGGAGAGGGTAGGCTGTACGTCCGTAGGAGTGATGATATCGTTCCCATAATTATTGAATGGTATTGGAGTGGATGATGGAATGTCTCATAATTAGTATCATTTTTTAATAACCATATATAGTTATTATTTACACCATTATACCCATCCGTGTAAGGTGGTGTTGGAAAAACATATTACACCACAGCGTGGAGACGGTGTTCCGTACGTACGCACGCACGGTGATTTTTTTTCATAAGATGGATTGAAGGTGAAATATGGTTGTTTAATATTCGTAATAACATATAAGTATATTATTGATACTGATGTTATTAATTTATAATGAAACATATATAGAAGAATAAATAGAAGAAGAAATAAATTGGAATGGATCGGTAAAGGATATTACTTCTTCTTCGACGTGCCTCTTCTTAACCTCCTCTTAGGGCACTAATGTTGGTCTTAGATGAAGACCAGAACCTCTAATATGTTTCTAGGGATGTTGAAAAGAGAAATGGTGAGGGTTTGTATGAGCATGAAGGCTCAAAATTGTGTGAGGAGGAGAGGGAGGAGGTTCCCTTTTATTAGGGAGGAGAGGGGCATCATAGAAAAAACATAAAAAATTATTTTATAACCGAGTCATATTCGGTTTATAATAGCTCCAAGTTGATTTATTTCGAATCTAAAGACAGGATGTGTCGAAATAATCTCAGCCAATATGTTTCAGAACAGTTTAGGTTACTATTTTAACCTTATCATTTAGATTTAACTCTAAGTTAAATAATTTAACTTTTACCATGTATTCTTATTTTATTACACTATATGGTTAATAAAGATACAATAAAAAGCCAAATGAACCGAAAGTGCTTCATTATTAATTTATATAACATTATATAATTCATTTTTCCAAACCTTAGATTTTTAGGAATAGATTAACAATTAATAATATAATATTTGTTTTAAAAACTATTTTATTCCAATTTTGACACTATTTGGTAATTGAATTTTTTGAAAATTATAACAGCATGATTAGTTAAAAAAAAGTAAATTAAATCAATAATAACACATCATATTAACCTAAAACAATTATTTTAATTCATAAAAAGTATGAAATTACATTTATTTGGGTATTTATAATATCAATTATGTAAATATTTCATTGATAAGGTAATTATTGCATCATCATTGTGTTATACATAAATTAACTTATTTATTGTCTAAAAATTATAAATAAAATACCATTATGTAGGGAATATTTTTATATTTCTAATGAATATTTATAGTCTAATTTATATTATGTATAACCCAATATTAAAAATAATTTTGTTATTAAACATTGATTTTAACTCTTTTAACTCTTCTTAAAATAAAACAATAAAAAATGTCCTAATCTAATATAATTGGACATAAAGGGTAATATTTTATCCCTAAGGTTTTTTCTGGTTGAATTAAACATAACCAATAGAATTTTTACATGTGTTAGAGTAATAATAATATCATTTTTACCCTTAATTACCCAATTTACTTTTAACTGTGGTAAATAAAATTAAAAAGTTAATTTTAACAAAAAATTATTTTTATCTTATTGAACCACATTTTACTCCTTTATATTACCCATGTCACTCATATTTTCTAAATTCAACCCACAGAAGTGGTAAAATTATGTTTTATGTACAATTACAAATTCTCATAGGAGGTGGGTAAAATACGGTAAAAAAGATCAATATAATTTTTATATATTATTATAAAATGACTCCAATGAATTAAATTGAACTTATATAGGTATTATGTATCTATTTTGATATAAAAAAATTTAAATGAATAATTATTTAAATAAAAATTCGTTTTTAAACTATAACATATTGTTTTCACTATTCATCAAAAATTGAATGTTTTCAGAAAAATACAACAAATTCAGCCAAGGCTAATTTTGATATTCTGAATCTAAAAATGAAGTCCATTTTGAAAGATAAAATTTAAAAAATTTAAAAAATGGTTATTACTATTGATAACAGCTAGTATAAATAATATTTTAATAACATGTCATTGTTTAGTGTACTCGATATTGCATACAACGCAAGATATTTAGGAAGTTTCCTCTTGTGTGCAATGCAATCCAAGATAGTGTTGAGTGTAGCGAACTATTCCTTTGGTGTTCTGTATAAAATAATATATAAAACCAAATTATTTCTCATAAAATATAGGGTGATACATTCTAACCCCCTTAAAATAAAATTTCCATCTAAATTCGTCACATTGTAACAAACAGATGAGGATAACTCTCCCTCATCTTATCCTCAAGTTACGATGTCGCTTCTTTTAATTGGGGTTTCCCCCATAAAACTTTCACCAAGCGAGTTGTCTTGTTCCATATGAATTTTTTGCTACGATCCAGAATCTCTATCGGTTGTTCTTCCTAAGAAAGATCCTACTCCATCTTACTCTAACAGTACAACTTCTGAGCTGAGTACATGTGTTGGATCAAGTATGTACTTTCTCAGTAGAGATACATGGAACACATTATGAACATGATAGAGATTCATGGGAAGTGAAAATAGGTAAGATACCTTCCCAACACGATCCAGTATTTCAAATGGACCAATATACCTAGGGCTCCGCTTGCCCTTCTTTCCAAATCTCTTTACTCTCTTCTAAGGAGATATTTCTAAGAACACTTTATCACCCACTTCAAACTCTGGGTCTTTTCTTCGGATATCGACATAACATTTTTGTCAACTCTGATCTGATCTTATGTGTTTTTGAATAGATCAGACATTTTCTGCCATCTCATCAACGAAATCAGGTCCTAAAAGATTTCATTCCATATAGAGCTTCACAAGGAGCCATCTGAATACTGGAATGAAAGCTATAATTATAAAAAAATTCCACCAAAGGTAGGTGTTTATCCCAACCACATTTGAAATCCATAGAGAAATCCCTCAACTTGTCTTCTAGAGTTTGAATTGTCCTCTCAGACTGACCTATTATCTGAGAATGATAAGCAGTACTGAAACTCAACTCTGTATCTAATGTATGCTGAAGACTTCACCAACACTTCGATGTAAACCTTGGATCCCGCTCATATATAATGTAAATTGGCACTCCATGAAATCTTACCACTTCCTTTACAGATATCCTAGCAAGCAGATCAAGAGAAAAATCTTCTCTAATACAAATAAAGGGTGCCGACTTCCTAAGACGACCAACAATAACCTAAATAAAATTATTGACTTTAGAGGTTTTTTGAAGACCAATGAAAAAGTCCGTAGTGATGTTTTCCCATTTTTATTCTGGTATGGGTAATGGTTGTAACATCCCCATAGACTTCTGTATCTCAGCTTTAAATTGTTTAAAAACCATGAACAGAGAGAAATATTTAGCAACATATCATTTCATGCCATCCCACTAGAAGTACACTTTCTAGTCCCTATAAATCTTCGTGCTTCCAGGGTGAACAGAGAATGAAGATCAATGAGCTTCATCCAATATTTCTTTTTTTAAATCTGGGGTGGGAGGAACACAAACCCAATTCCTGAACATTATTATTTCATTAGAATCAATGTGTAATTTAGGAACATTTCTCACCTTCTTTTATAACTCCACATCTTCTTTCTGTTTCTCTTTAATCTTCACATGTATATATGGTTGAACATTCATTTGAGAAAGATAATATTTTTTCCATTCCATTATAATATCATGATCCAGCCTTTGTAAATCCATAAATATTGGATCTTTTGTGATCCTTATCTTTGATAAGCTTGCATGGTCTTGTCGGCTTAATGTGTTTTCCAGCTTGATTGCTTTCCTAGAGTGATAATGAATTTAGCAGTCATAATCCTTAATAAGATCTAACTATATACTTTGGTGCATATTCTTCTATTTTTGGGAGAAAATACACTTTAAACATTTATGATTAGTATAAATATCACAACTTTCACCAAAAGAATAATGCCTCCAAATATTTAATGAAAAGATTACCGCAGCTAATTCGAAATCAAGAGTTGGGTAATTTTTCTCAAGGATTTTCAAATGTCATGAGCCATAAGCTATCACCATATCATTTTTCATGAGAAGACACCCCAATCCCTTCTTGGATGCATCACTGTAGATCACAAACCATTCTAAACTACAAGGATGTGTGAGAACAGGTGAACCGGATAACCTTCTTTTTAACTCCTTGAAATTCTCTTCACACTCCTTGGTCAAAAAGAACTTAACTCGTTTTCAATTCAACCTGGTGAGTGTATTAGATAATCAGGAAAAATCATTCACAAAACATCGATAAGAACCATCCAAACCATGAAAACTTCGGATCTCAGTTACTGTTGTTGGTCTTGTCCATCGTTCGATAACCTCTGTTTTTGCTGGATCAACAAATATCCCCTCTTTTGAGATTCTATGACCAAAAAATGAAACTTTTTGAATCCAAAATTAACACTAGGAAATTTTTTCAAAAATATTTTCCTTTATTATGGTCTTCAATACAATTCTCAATTGATCCTCATGTTCTTCTATTATCTTTGAATAGACAAGAATATCGTCTATATAGACTACCACAAACTGCTCCAAATAGTCTCTAAAGATTATATTCATTATATCCATGAAGATAACAAGTGAATTAGTAAGACAAAATGGAATCAATATAAATTCATAGTGTACATACCATGTACGGAAGGCCTTCTTTTTTTATATCCTCCCTTTTGACCCTTAATTGATGATACCCTGAATGAAGATCAATCTTGGAAAATTATTGAGCTTCTCATAGTTGGTCAAATAAGTCCTCGATGCGTGGGATAGGATATTTTTTCTTTATAGTGATCTTGTTAAGTTCTCAATAATCAATACAGAGTCTCATTGATCCATCTTTTTTCTTAACAAACAGAACAGGTTCATCCCAAGGTGAAAAACTAGGGCGTATGAATCCCATCTCTAGATTCTATTGGAGTGGCTTCTTCAATTCCTACAACTCAATTGGGGCCATTCTATAAGGTTTAATTGAAATGGGAATAACACCCAGTATGAGTTCAATTGAAAACTCAACTTCACAATTTGGTGGAATTCCTGGAAATTCCTACAGAAAGACATCATCAAACTCCCGTACAATGGGTGTATTCATAATCGTGACTTTCACTCCAACCATTTGAGATAAATAACCAACATTTATTGGAATCAAGACCCATAAGATAGAAGAAATTTCCACTGGAAGGTTATATTCATCCTTGCATCGATAGATGATCATAGTTTGATCAAGAATATGAAATGTGACTTCCCTTATTTGGCAATCGATATGAGCTCCATATAAGGAAAGACAATCCATGCCAAAAATGACATCAAATTACACTATAGGAAGGTTCACAAGATTTGTAGGAATTAATTTCCCAAAAACATCAATCAGAAAATAATTGTAAACTTTTGATGTGAGAGTTGTGCCATTAGGGGTTGTCACAGATAACTGAACATCTAATTTTTGAGGAAATACGATGATACCCTTAGAAAAGTGTTCAGAAATAAATGACTGGGTGGATCTAGAATCAAATAATATATTTTCTAATTTAGAGTGGATGGTATGTGTACCTTTCACCACTTCGTTATGATACTCCACATCACTAATAGAAATTGCATATGACATTACTTTTTCTTTAGCCTTAAGAGTTTGTTGATGTCGATCATCATCAACAACCCTTGGATTAGGGCATTGATTAGAATAATTCCCCATTTCCTTGCACTTGTAACATTGAAGTGTAGGAGGTGCATTCTGTGTAGCCTTTTCTTTGTTCACATCATTATACATCTTATTCCCATCATTGTGTCATTCAAATGCCCGATGGCCTTCTTTTCATCATTTGAAACATTTACATGTCCCTTTAAGACAACTCCCTCCATGTTTCTTTCTGCACATTGAGAATAAGGGAAATATCATCTTCTTTTCAGTGTGCACTTTATATTTTCCTTTGAATTCCATTTTCCTCTTCGTATCTAACCCATATGACTGATGGCTTACTCCAATTTCCATCTCAACCTTTATAGCACAATGAACAATTTCCTCATAGCTATTCAAGTCCCTTATGGATATTTCCCTTCAGGGACTTGGTTTTAAGCCACTAAAGAATCGATCGACCTTACTCTCAGGTATGATAATAATTCCAGAAGTGTACCTTGAAAGTCTTGTAAAATTTTCTTTGTAGGTACAAACATATTCATCATCCTTTTGATTTGGTACAAGAAACTCCTTCTCCATCTTTGTTCGATGAATATGAGGGACGTACTTATTGAAAAATAAGTTCATTAACTCGTCCCATTCCATGGACTCAATTTCGTCTCTTTGCCTTGTATTCTTGATAAGATCCCACCATTGATCAGCTTCACCTTCAAAACGATATACTGCTATAATGACATTACCATGTTCAGAACATTGTAGAACTAAAAATATATTTTCAGTGATACTGATCCATTGTTCAGCCACGAATGGATCAGTAGAACCACTAAATGAGGGTGGACGCTGCCTCATGCAGGATTCCATAGAATGTTGCTCCTTTTCATGTTTGAATTTCTTGAATGATTCATATCTTGAGAAAGTTGTGTGAGAATGGATAAAAGATTTTTCATTCTAGATCCAATAACATTTGGTTGCATAGGGGGACAATCTTTTCATTGCCCATCACATTGTGCATTAACACGGTTCCTTTAGGTTCCAGCAATTGAATAAAACATAGAAGAATAGTGTGAGAAACAATAATTATAACAGGAATACAACATAATTAGTAATAAAATTTCACACTTTATGTATTATCATAGGTTAATCATGGCCATTTCTAAAACACTACGATTGTGTTCTATGCTTATACATATTCTTATGGTTCTTACTAAAGCTTTCACATCCTAGTTTCCAATGGATAACTATACCCTTCCACTGATACCAACTATAATGACCCATACATTGCATACATTGTTATTACTTCAGAATTCAAACTGACTTATTACAACATATAAAAAAACCATGGAATGACCGTATATGTATAGAGTCTTTAGAAACTGGGAATCATAAACAACTGGTTCATAAAGAAGCTAAATTTTCTCCCATTTATTTCATCATATTTTGAGTCCCTTTTAGAATATCTTACTTAATACCCTTCTTCCTGACCTGGGGAAAAGAAAACCTACAAATGTGTGAGCTCAAATGTTCAGTAAGGGTAAACAAAAGAAAATATCAATCATATCATATTAATAATAATATAATATTTTGAAAATTATATCCGGCAAAAGAGATCATAACATCATGACATGGGATCAATCATAACAGTGAAATGTAATCCCAATAATCATAACCTAAAACATGAAACTTTTTGGAATACACATATAATACTTGAGAATCATTTCTTATTAGTGAGGACAAATTTCCAAGACTATCATGTGGACAAAGTCCATTTCTGAACCGAGTTCACTCCTCGTTTCAGTCTTGTATCACAGAACAAGATTAACCTGCTGTTCTAGAAATGTCTATCTCATGATATATAAATATTTACCCAATGCATTGGAGGGAGATATTGGTCCCACACATATCATAATTAAACCATCCTTATGTGTTCCAAAAGAACATAAATCATATACAATAGCCTAACCCATGTAATAAAAATCGAATTCTTAAACATCATTCAATCATAACATAATATATATAAGATAAAAGAACTTCATAAAAATAATTCCATCATAACATAATAAAATAAATGTATTAATTGGGATGGAAACAGAACCCTATATTATCTTAGATGGAAAATAATTTTGATAAAACATTTTAACTCCATTCTTTAGGAAAATATTTTTTCATCTTCAAAAGCATTTTTTTCCTTTAATAACATGTCATAACATTTTAAACCAAAAGAACTTAATTTAAAATAAAATTGAAAAAATGTAAAGGAATCATCATGGAAATAATGTTCTATGAAATCCTAATAATCCATTCATGTCTTATAAGATAAACAAACATTCTTCGCATACTTGGGCCGAAAAAGTCAAAAAATAACTCGTACTAAAAATGACAAAAGATTCCTTCCATATATTTTACAACAAAAACTCACTAATGGGTAAAATTGGATTTAAAAATTTGTAGGAGGATTGAAATAATATTACATATTGAGGAAACATGGATTTGGATGATAGATATTCCCCAGTAAATTCTAAAGTATAAACAATCCCAGATAAAAATGAGATTGCGGGATTTTCCCTTACCTTAGGTATGATATGCTTCATACCTATCTGAACCTCCCGTACAATGATTTAAATAATGTCATTCACTTATTACAGAATCATATTCTTTGTTATGATATAATATATGGTCATGTTATTATCTCCTTATTAGTAATATTTCATTTCTACTTGTTATTCGAGTGCTCATTGCTTTATGTTATTATGTGTGTGTTGTCGAATAAATTATTATTTTTTTAGGATATAGAGACATCATTTACAGAATTTTATTAGTATACTATATATCATATTTATTCATTAAATTCATTTATATAATCATTATTCAATTAAGATCAAGTATAACTAGTCGCATCAGATCGTGGAGACGGTAGGCCGTACGTACGCACGAGCGATGATATCATTCCCATAATTATTGAATGGTATTGGAGTGGATGATGGAATGTCTCAGAATTAGTATCATTTTATAATAAACATATATATTTCTTTATTACACCATTATAACCATCCATGTAAGGTAGTGTTGGAAAAAAAGATTAAACCACAGTGTGGAGACGGTATTCCAAACGTACGCACGCGCGGTGATTTTGTTTTTCTTAAGATGGATAGAATGTGAAATAGGGTTGTTTCATATATATAATGACATATCAATATATTAGTGATACTTATGTTATTACTTCATAATGAAAAATATAAATAAGAAGAAGTAGATGAAGAAATAAATTGGAATGGACCGGTATAAGATATTACCTCTACTTTGACACGCCTCTTCTTAACTTCCTCTTAGGGAACTAAATATGGCATTTTAAGAAGACCAGAACCTCTAATATGTTTTTAGGGATGTTGATAAGGGAAATGGTCCAGGGTTGGCAGAGATTGAAGGCTCAAAATTGTGTGAGGAGGAGAGGGAGGAGGTTCCCTTTATAAAGTAGAAGAGGGGCACCTTAGGGAAAACATAAAATATTATTTTATAATAAAGTAATATTCGGTTTATAACAGCTTCAAATTGATTTATTTCTTATCTAAAGTGTGGATGGGTCGAAATAATCTCAACCAATTGGTTTTATACAATATTAGGTTACTATTGTACCCTTATGATTTAGATTTAACTCTAAGTTAAATAATTTAACTTTTACCATGTCTTCTTATTTTCTTACACTATATGGGTAATAAAAATAATATAACAAGCCAAAGGAACCCCATGTGGTTCATTATTAACACATATAACATTATCTAAATCATTTGGCTGAACCTTATATTTTTTAAAATCGAATAACAATTAGTAATATAATATTGGTTTTTAAAAATTATTTTATGTCAATTTTGACGCTATTTGGTAATTGATTTTTGTGAAAGCCATACCAGCCTGACTGGTTAGAAAAAAGTTAAATAAATCAATAATAACATGTCATATTAACCTATAAAATTATTTTTAGTTATAAAAAGTTTCCAATAACATTTATTTAGGTATTTATAATATCCATAATGTTAATATTTTCTTAATAAGGTAATTACTGCATCATCATTGTGTCATAAATAAATTAACTTATATATTGTATAAAAATTATAAATAAAATAACATTATGTTGGAAATATTTGTATCTTTCTAATTATTATTTATAGTCAAATTTATTTTATGTATAGCCCTATATTAAAAATGATTTATTTATTAAACATTGATTTTAACTCTTTTGAATCTTCTTAAAATAAAATAATAATAAATGTTCTAATCTAATCCAAGTGGAACTAAAGGGTAATATTTTATCCCTATGGTTATTTTTGGTCAAATTATATTTATCCAATAGAATTAGGACATTTTTTAGGGTAAAAATAATATCATTTTTACCCTTAATTACCCTATTTACTTTTAACCGTGGTAAATAAAAGTTAAATGTTAATGTTAAACAAAAATTATTTTTATCTTATTGAACCAAATTTTACTCCTCGATATTAACCATGTCTCTAAGATTTTTTAAATTCAACTCACATATGCAGTAAAATTATTTTTTATGTACAATTACAAAGGCACCTAGGAGGTGGGTAAAAGACGGTCAAAAAGTTCAATAAATTTTTTATATATTATTATAAAATTACTCTAAAGAGATAAATTGAACTTATATAGATATTATATATCTATTTTTAGATAAAATAAATTTAAATAAATAATTATTTAAATAAAAATTTGGGTTTATACTATAACTTTGTGTTTTTAACTATTCATCAAAAATTGATCGTTTTCAGAAAAATACCAAAAACTCACCCTAGGCTAATTTCGATATTATGAATCCAAAAATGAAGTCCATATTGAAAGATAAAATTTATAAAATTTATAAAATTTCAAAAAGTGGGTATTAGTATTCATTATAGCTATTTTTAATAATATTTTAATAACATATCATTGTTTAGTGAAGCTCGGTATTGCGTACAACGCAAGCTATCGAGGAATGTTGCTCTTGCGTGCAACGTAAGCGAAGACAATGTTGTGTGTAGTGAAAGATTCCTTTGGTGTTGCGTATAAAAAAATACATAAAAACAAATTATTTCTCATAAAATCTCTGGTGTTACACTTATGTTGTTCATGTTCTATACAACATGAGATACATACTCAATATAAAGGGATACCTTCCTCCCATTCTCTGATCACACCATTATGATATGTATGAACAATACTTGGTTTGACTTGTTTTTTAACTCAAATTATGTCTTCCTGGATGTGTAATCTACCCTAAATAAAATCCACTTCTTTAAAAAACATAAGCAAAATTGATAATTTTCACACACAAGAATATATTGGCACTGGGGTATCAATCCAAAAAAAGTATTTATGTCGTCCATTTTCCAAAAAATATCTCCCTTTAGGATCAAAATCCATTATCAAAAATATTAAAACATTAAAAGGAAACATAAAACACCATAAAAATATTTCTCAGATAACATGGCTTCATTATTGTACCAATTGGTTATATTTAAAGGACAAAGTAAATTGAATTCATAGTAATGTTTCCAATTCTAATAGATAGTATTAGAACACCTCATCAATCACTATAATTCTAAATGAAAAATTATATTTGAAGAAATCAAGATCTCAATACAATATTCTTTGCCCCATGGAATTAAATATTTGAGAACTCCTGTTATAAATCATGCTCAAACAATAACATTTAATCCTTATAGAAACCACATTTCCCCATACACCATTAATTCACACATGATGATGGTCATATAGTTGTTCATATATAGGTTTCACACTTCAAACTATTTCCAATGGGGTTTTATAAAGGAATAAGAAACACCCAACCATTTTGACATACAATATCGGCTAATGACATTCATTCGAATGCTAGACCTCCAACATTAATTTATCCACCTAATCTTAGGATCTCACCTTGTTCAAAAGGTTTAAACGTCGAGTTCATCAAATATGTTAATTGGAATTATTTATTACTCTGATAACCTCTCATATATTGATGTCGTGTTAATGAATTCTTTTAGAATTAAAATATTAATCTTGTCACCTTTTCATTTGATATTATTTCCTTTCAGATGAATATATGAAAAATAATATGTATCTAATATTTTACATCAATGGTTAATTTTGTATTTATCAAAGGTTCATCATAAATATATAAATATATATGTATCAAATGTCTCTACTAATGTCAAAATTTTTATATGTCATAGGTTCTCCATTTTTAATAATTTAATATTTTGTTCTGTTGGTTTAATGAAATGATTTAGGTAAGATTATAATTTACCACCGTCGATGGATATGGATATTGTTTCGATATTGGGTTTAGACCAATGATGGGGATTCCTATGTATCCCAATAAATGGAATTCATACAAAAATAGTTAGGTGCCATGTAATGGGACACATCACACCATTTAGCGTTTAATGGTATTGACCAAACCGAGTAATTTGTTGATTGGTAGTAAGGATGAAAATGTTAATAATTCCAAGATAAGGTTGATACTTGTATTATGCATGAGATTCACTTTATGTTAGATTCCTCAAAGAATATAAGACTATGAGATCATGTTTTTTTACAAGGACTATGGCCATTTAATGATTGAACACTATAGTGATATTATATGATAAAGATGAGATGAAAGGACTTGAATGGAACATGGTAAAATAGGTGGGGCCAGATCTGACTCGTAATATAGAACAATAAATATGGTATGGTTTGAACATGATGGGTTTGAACCATAAAGAGGCATCCAACTTAACCCATCAGGATTATTATAAATTCCAATGAAATTCATATTTATTGTGGATTATACTTATGGGGGGTGAAAAATATATTTTGATTATAATATTAAAATGATAATAAATACTCTTTAAAGACCATGATATTTATTCTCATTGTCATATTAAAGATATATCAAAATATATGTCAAATTAATCAATTATTTTTAAGTAGGGAGTGCTACTAAATTGGAATGAAATGATTGAACATACTTCTATGAGAATTGATAAAAAAGAGAGGGTATACAAATGTCACGGAATGTATGATATCCTATAAGGAAGAATTTAGGAATACAATAAAAAATAAAACCCATAGGAACCCCTTTTCTAATAATGTACGATGGAGACACTATTATAGGGTATTCGTAAAAATAATAATAATAGTATACTACTTAAGGGATTACCCTAGGAACCAATCTTATAGTGTGTTTCTAATCCTTGGATTGGGGATTACATGAAAACTGATTAGAACACATGAGATAGACATGGTACGTTATTAACTTCATTTTTTAATAGGTACGTGGGAGATGAATGCCACTACTCGAACTAGAAATCTTATTTCCATTTATTTTAAAAATAAGGCCTTCATTACGAATGGGATTAATAATTGGAAAATATGTTAGGAACCTAAATTCTATAGAGGTTATGTGGGGGAAATATTTTACTAATGGAATACATGATTGAAAGGTTACATGCTAGTGTTTCAGATACCTTGATGATATATATTTGGACACCAGAGTGGATGTATTAATTTAGTTTTCTTATGGTCTTCTTCATGGTTGGATAGAATCTTTTTGATACTTCTATGAGGCTCTAATATAAATCAAAATGATTTTAGGAAATATACTACATCAATTAGAGTGGAAAACACCCTAAGGACAACCAATTGTCATATTTTTCTCATTATGTGGGATGAGATATCTCATAAAGGGTCTCTTTCATAAAATATTATCCTTAAATAAAATGATTTCATTGAAAATAATGTAATCTTATTATGGATTACTATTTGAGTCTCTATGTTAAAAAAGGATTCCCTTTTTACAAAAATATATTATAATGGACTCCATTATGGGGAGTGTTCTTCTCATTGTGGTAACTGAGTTACCTATAGATTGTGTTGTGCTCCCATATATTGATATTTCACTCTCATTGTTTATCATTTTATCCTTCTATAATATTTCATTCTAAGTCTACATTAGTTCAATTATGTGTCCCTGTGTTGAATTTCATCAGGTGTAATGTATTTTATTTATAGCGAGTACAAAAAAAATCCACATTACCGAAATGGTAAACCGCATAGAATATCTGATGATATATGGTCAGTGATAATTGATGCATCAACTACAAATGCATTTTGTATATAGGGGTTATGGAAGAATACCCTTTTATAGAAATTTTTTATTGTGGGAGAAGAGCTACTAACATGTTCTATAAACGGATTACATTTTTAGAGTGTGGGGACCAATAGGATCATGACACAAATTAATTTAATTTATAGAAGTCATGGACAACAAATCTCAGAGAACAAATGAATTTCATATGTGTGGTATATGGATGAACCACCATAATCCACAAATGAATTACATTTCGTAGGAAAACGGTGAAACCTACCTCTTCTAAAAATAATTGTTTTTCTGGGGTGTTTGCTAGCACATTTGGTCAATAATGAATTTCATTTGTGGGAACATTTGGTGAAATCAGTAAGCTGTAAATTATTTTCCATGTGGAAATGAATTATTTTAATTCAGTTTCATTTCCATTTCCATATATACTCCCAATATCATTGCCCTTGTTTGGTTTGTGGATTCTAGAGTTTTGTAAATAATATTCATGGATTATTTCAAAAAAAATTCCATGTCCAACAAATGGATCCTATAAGAATGGGTCTGATAAACCAGAATATTAGTGAATACTATCGAAGAAACATAGGATAATTGAGTACCAAATTATGGATAAATGAAAAAAATATGTTTCAAGATACTTCGTCACATCACTGATACATTATTTAATATCTAATTAGTATTCAAGGTGGGAACATATCATTCAGAACCATTCCTATAAAATTTTGGAGATAGTATAATGTTATGGTGCATGGACCCATAGATATTATTGTTTAAGGACGTATAGATATGAAAAATGGTTATGGAGATACTAAACCAAAAAAGGCATAAATACCAAGGTTGATCTGACATTTTTTGAAATTGAAAAGAGAAATTCTATTTCATAATCCTAGGTCTCCTAGATCTGAGGTGATGTTATGGGATAATTATGTAATAAATAACCATAGACCTATTCGAAAAAAAGTATTCATTCGGATAATATCATATTTCTAGGATAAAAAATAGTATTATGTTGATGAAAACAATCCTCTTTATAATAGTTTCTAGAGGGGGGATATATACAATTCCATATTAGGGATGCAATATGCGTAGTAAAATGAAGGATTCCATCACAATAAAATAATCTTGTTAACAATAAAAATGGATGGTTTTTGACGATATATGTTTATCAAGGTATTAATTCATGTTTACTAATATATATTTCTCAAAATCAGTGATTGGATTTTTTAGACATCAGCGCGCCATGATGGGTGACTGTGATCCTCAATAGATATTTCAAAACCATGTATTATATATCTCTTATATGGGTTCCCCTACATGAATACAACTTAAATAAAAGGAAAAGTGTAAATTTTCTTTTTATATATTTTTGTTTGTTGTCTATCCCTATAAATGGAATCTGGGAGTCACTATATATCCAATTTGAAGAATAATTAAGAGACAGACAATTCTTAGGAAGAATTTACATGTGTATATTTCACTTACATTGAAGGGTATGGATTTTTTTACAACATGGTTAGGCCTAGAATAAGGTATCCATGTATCCATATCTATATCAAATAAATAGGAATGAATAAAACATTTTTATAAGGATGAATTGGTACCCTTCATAAATTTGACTCTTGTGTGGGGTGTTTATTTTAATCATTTTAAAATACTAGTCTATAGATGAAAGAAAACATGCTAGAATCTCTTGTATGGGCCCAACTCATATCTAGTAGAAGAAATTTTTTATACCATGTGGTTGGGCCAAGGATTAGGGATGTAGGAGTCACTACATATCTCATTGGATGTGGAATCAATACATGAATAGTATAAAGAAATATGTTCCTTTCATTGATCTATTTCACATGAAAATAAAGGGAACCATATGAAGGGAGTTACAATAAGAATCTAAAGGTCCTCAAGGATAGACCAAATACACCATGAATCTGGTCAAGGTGGGGGTTTATTATTGAAATTGGAATCATTTCTTGAAATGTCTATGCTCATGTGAGTCTTTTTTTATGAGATATAAGATAAAATTAGATGGTTATATAATTTGGATTAAAATTCGAGTTAAGGATTACGTTAGACAAACACTACATGATTTTTTTATATTTGGAGGCATTTTTATATAGTTTAATTTCATGAAACAAAGGCAAATGATCACTGTTTATTTTTAGAGTCATGCAACATAGACTATGATGTTGTATACTTTTACTTCATATGAAAATGAAAATATCATGTTATTTATCATCATGAGATTAGGAAAAACATTTTCAGTAATTTGTGGTAATTTTTTTTGACCAATGATAGGTGAGAGTTCTACCAAAGGAAAAAATATGAAAATAAACGTCCCCAAGAGTACCCTATGCCAGGATACACAATATCATTGATGGGAGAGGTGTTTGTAACTAAGCCCACGATATGAGGTCTGAACATTACTAAGTATCTTGTGAATTTTAATAAGTAAAATTTAGTTATATTAAAATGGTGGTATGGTAGGATATTATAACTAATAGAATAGATCCACTAGGTTGAGGGCTAAGAAAATGTATAATTTTAAACTAATCGATAAACAATAATGCTTTAATATGAAATTTAATAAATTTCCTTCCTGATTTTCAACACAAAGTTTTTCTTTTTATGGTGGGTAAGAATGGTTGATGTAGTTTAGGTCAAAATAGCATGGAAAAATGTATTCTTTTTTAGTTCATTCATCTAGGGAAATAGATTTTTATTATGAGAAATATATCTTAAGGAACCACACATTGGTAGGTTGTGTGATATGATCATGAACCATAGTGAAAAGTGAATACATACTATTTTACCGTACCTTAGGAATGAAAAAGCATTCCTCCCAGTTTGGTTAAGGGTTCAGAGGTTTAATCATAGGTATCAACGAGGTGATGGGATCAAAACCCAGTTCCCCTTAGTGAAAAGAATATTGTCTATAATTCTTCTTTATATGACAGGATATAAAATATTGGTTAGAATGTAATGGTTCAATGTATAAAATATTTTTTCATCAAATCATTTTAATTCACATAATCACTTATGAAATAGCTCATATATGGATATAATTAAAAAAATATAAATTCTGAACATAAGGTAAATAGAAATATATGGGTAGAACATTTTATATCTTGTGTACATGTGAATATGTAGTTGCATGTGTGGTTTTACTATTTGTGGTACAATAATCATTGAAAAAAGGTTAAAGCATTCAACCCAAGATTTTAAGTCTTTTTAAAAAATATTCTTAGGTCTATCTGATTGATTTCTTAACATCTTCAATATACCTGTATTCTTTTGCATGATAGTGATTTAAATTGTTAAACTAAAGGTTATACTCTTTATACATGATTTTTTGTTCGTAACAAAAACAATAGTTGTCATTTTCCATCAAAATTGTTTATAGATCACCAAATATAGTGATGTTATTTGAAATCAGGAAGTGTATGATGTTCTTTGTCCTGAAATAAATGATGGGTATGGCCTTTACCCAATTAGATAAAAAGTCGGAAATAGTAAGGATGTAGGTTATAATTTATCTTTAGCCTTGGGATATAGACATAAAACATCCATTCCCAATATGATTGATGTCCAAGTGTATTTTACTGTATGAAGAAGATCTTAATGATGAAAGTTGAAATTTATATAACGAGAATGAGATATGTCATTGAAGTATATAAATACCCAATCCAACATACATAATGATAATTACTGATCTGTTCTATATGATCTCCATAGGCACTAATGAGGAATTATTTCAAAACTATAATAGTTTCCCCTCTTTCAATGCACCTTCAGAGAACTCCATCAAATTATCGCATATAGAAGTCATTCTAAAATTCAAGCTATCATATATGGTAATACTCTTCAGTGGGTGTAATCATTTTCTTATGTAATATATGATCAAAATGGGAACACACTTTTGTGTCTATTTCCATGATCATAATTCTCTAGAGACCTTGTTAGAGGTATTAATTTAGCCTTCCTCAACTCTTATTGTTGGTTAGATAGAAGAATTTATTTTATTCATTGAGGGGAAAAGATGAAACCAAATTATAAGAATAAAGAGAGTGTTGAGAGATAAGAGGTAAATAAAATATGTATAACTGATTACACATATTAGTACAACTATATGTGATGAGAGATATTGTAATGTGGATCTTCTACCAAGTATTGTCCTCTGTGTATGATTTTTATTAAAAATTAATACCCTTAAAGAAGATAATGTGAGTATCTATTTTTGAAAGAGATTTAATATGAGGTCAATACCTTTTTAGAAGGATTCCTTTACAATTATTTAACTTACCCTTGTGGTGATTGAGTAAACTGTATATTTTTTTGAGCATCAAAAAATAGAAATTTCTCTCCGATCCATTCAATTTTTATGCTATATGTTTTGTATACAAGTACATGATGGTTCTCTTGTTGATCCCTCTACTAACATCTATTAGGGGAATAGTGGGTATTTATAGTTAGTGTAATAAAAAATTATTTTCCTATAATTGTCAGCCATATATTATATCAGACAGTATGTGGTGGGTGATAATCACTACCCAAACTAAAAAATAATTTTTGGTGTATATGAAGTCATTTACTTGTGATGAAAATGAATTTAATATTTGGGGGGCATTTTGATTCCAACATAAACTAAATATAATTTTCACTAGTGTGTTTCATGGAGATACCACATTAGACTAAAATAAAATTTTATTTGTAGTGTTGTGTGGAGAAACTCATTCATTTTGAAAATAAATTTCTATTGAGGGGTGTAATGAGTAACACTACTTCTTTCAAAAAAATCATTTTATGAGTGGATGTGGAATATTCACAACTTTTTTAAAACAAATTTCAGGTGTGGGGGTGTAGTGAAATGATGTTTGACCAAAAATCAATTTCTTTGGTGGGGACGTAGACCAACCACCTCAAGATATAAATGAATTTCATTTGAAATGGGCTTTGAGGGACAACCTCACTCCATGATTTTTTTGTTTATGGGGTTATATGTGAAGATAAAGGTTCTTTATAGATTTCCTAATGTTCTATACTGAATATACTTGTTTCTATATGATTTCTTGTCAACTAGAATATTTACTCCAATTCCTGTTTTATTGGTCTAGTTTCTTTCTTCTGAAATAATAAACGAAGTTGTCATAGATTTATTGAAATTTTTTTGAATACACAATAATATCTCACCTTTACATTGACACCATAAAAATCATCTAAAATTTCAAACAATTTTTCTCGCAGTGACATTTATCCAACAGATATTGAGAAACATAACAATGTGAACAAACATGAAATTGAATTAATATTTTCAGTAGAGGTTAACTTCAAAAACTCCACATTATTATGATGTTTGTTTAACATAGAGGTTTAACAGATTCTTCAAAAATGATTTATTAGTCGAAGAAATAGTCAGGATGTCTCCCACTTAGTCTTCAGTACAAAAATGTTCCATGGTTACTATTACATGATCCATATTATCCGTAATATCGACATACTATCGACCTATATTCTTTGTATGTGAAATTTATTTTTTAGGATTCATTTGATCAACTAACGTTTTATTATCATAGAAAATAACCATTGATTTCTTCACCTACCAACACAAAAGAACCATTTATTTCATCATCTATAAAAATTGAATGTAATGATTATAATTAATGATATATTTATATTTAGAAGTATATACTGAAGTGATTACTTTATTAATTCATATGTTGACCATACATTTGATTCCAATAATGAAAAAATACCAACTCAATGATTTTCAATCCACCAAATCTCTATCTTATTCAACAGCAGAACCCTACAAAAATTCATGATCCTTTCACACATCATAGGATAGTCAATCTTTGGGTATCTAATATGCAACTAATGATTCATTTAACCATGTAAAATATCATTTTTTCATATCATAGAATTAATGATCTGTTAAATATGATAATAATGAAAATATCATGTATTATTTTAGACAAATAGAAAAAGCATTAAATTATCCTCTTATAAAATTTCGTATACATTGATTTTCCATCCACATGATTCCCAAGTTTCATTTAAATAATAATTGGATTGGACATAATTTTAGAATCATGAATGTTGGAATTATTTCGGAGCTCTCCACCATTATTTTCTTGAGATGTGTATGTCTTTTATTTTTATTTTTTTCTTCAACTGATGCCATATTAATTATGTGAGAAAAAAAGTCACAGTCATTTAAAATTCTTATTTCTTATAATCCAATAATTATCCATAGATATATATTTACATCCTAAACACCATTTATCATCGAAATTAATGAAAACCATAAATGGATCTTATATGTACTTATTTAGATATATATTTTTAAAGAGTTCACTAATTTAAAATTGTATAATTTTAATATTTGAATCCCGAAAACCATGACATGCATGTGGTCCCTACACTATAGAATATAATTTTCATCGATCTAAAAATTTTATTTTTATTTCTATTTAAAAACACAATTTAATATAAAATATAAATAGTTAATTATAGAATTAAATTTAAAAATACACTTTCACATTCATATGAAAAACATTTTATCCTTTTTTATTTTAAATATAAAAAATGATCTAGAATTAATTTAGTTTTGTGACCGGGAAAATTTTTTTATTAATATCAATAACATTAATTTATTCATTACACATAAAAAACAACAGTATATTTTGTGTGAATACATTATCATTCCAATTTAATTTTTTATTAATGATAAAATTAGTTCAAATCAATTTGTGGTTTGCTGTCCTTTAAAAGATCTCCCATATTCAATCTCTATCAATTTGACCCAATTATTCATCTATGTATTCTATTTATGATTATTTTCTCATTTCATCCTCAAATACGTTCAATTAAATAGTGGAATAAATGGTTACTAAAAATTATGTAAATTTGAAATTTAAGTTGGAAAATAAAATAGAAAAAAATTCAATGGGGATGATTATGATTAAGACATATGGTATCCCCTCAGATAATATCCATTCAGTCCAATGGGAAAGATAAAAATATTTTATATGTGATAAAATGTTTTCTAACACACAATTTATTGAAAAAACATATTCTGCAATTTTATAATCCCTCAATCTGTGAAAAATATCACATTAAAATTGATAAATATACAATTGGAACTAACTGAGTAGATGGTCTTCTAGGGGATGTGGGAGGCATCCAAAAGGTAAATGATCATAATGAGATAATATGATTCAACCACAAAAAGATAATAAAATTACATACCATGACTGATAATGGTTGGAATTTTATTTTATTTTTATTTATTGGTGATTTTATACCTAAAAATCAAAGAAGTATAGTATGTAACACCCTATGATTTCATAGTACGTTATTTCTTCAGCGTAATTCCATAAATTTCACTACACGCAACATCGAGTTCTAGCGCACCATGACATACCATACAAGTGGTTAAAAAGAGGTAATGAATAGTATTAACTGAATTTTTAACTTTATAAAATCCTTATAATTTTAGAATCTACATTATGAGTTTCATAGGCATAATGTAAGAACAAATACATTTTTTCAGATAAAACAATTATTTTTCAAAAAATGCTATTTTACCGCCTTTTAACGGAGAATCATAGGTAAATCCAATATTTGAAACTTTTATATATTAAATTTGACAAAATAAAATACTTCCTTAGAATTGGGAAATAATAATTTAGTTTCAATAAATTTTTGGTGTTTATCTGATAACTTCCATATTTGGGTGAATAATGAAAAATACTATATTTTAACTGAAAACAACTTTTTTAATTAAATTATTTTATATTGTTAAATTATAAATTATAATGGTTTGGAAGTATAAATAGATTATATTTTTACCATTACATCTAATTATGGTCATTTTAAGTAATTTCACTTTGAAATTGGACATAAACAAGTGTCAAACTTTTGATAGTTATTATTTCTTAAAAATACGCCTTTTGGTCTTAACAGCGGGAACTAATTTTAAATTAATAAATGCAACTTCTATGTTTTAAATTTTTTAAAATATACTTCATTTTTGGATTCTAAATATCGAAATTATCTTAGGGTTAAATTTTGGCACTTTTATGAAAACTTTCATATTTTGATGAATAGTGAAAATTAATAAATTTTAATTAAAAACTACTTTTTTATTCGAAATAATTAATAGTGATAAATTATGAATTTGAGTGATTTTAAAGTATAATTATATTATAATTTTACCATTATTACAATTTTTTTCATTGAACATAATTTCATATTTAAACTAGAAATAAGAAAGTGTCAATCTTTTGATATTTATTATTTTTTTAAAACACGCTTTTTTGTTTCAACAACAGAAATAAAATTTAAATTAATTTATTCCACTTATGTGTTTTGAATATAGAAAATTGGATTCCATATTTATAATCAGGAATTCCAAATTGTGTAAATGGATTACTTTTATTTTTAGACATTTTGAATAATTACATCAGTAAATATTTTATTTACCATGGTAAAAGAGTAAATCTGGTAAAGATGAGTAAACAAATAATATTTTAATAATAATAAATTACCCTAAACGTGTTATAACTTTATTTTTTGATACATTTCCGACCATGGGAATCATTTGGTTGATTTTGGGACCCCATAAAGCCACTTGTAAGTGATAATGACACATTATATTAATTAAGATAAAGTAAATGAAAAAATCACATAAGCATATATCTTTTAGAAAAACAATTTTTACATAGGGTTATATATGTTGTATTTTCAGCTATAAATATTAAATAGAAATATAAAACGATTTCCTATGTAATGGTAATTTATTTATAATTTTTAGACATTGAATAATAATATTTATTTATAACACAATAATGATGAAGTATTTTTCTTATTAATGAAAGAATCAAATTATTGGTATTATAAATGTTAAAATAAATATAATTTAGTGTTTTGATGACATCCATGAATTTTATTGGTTAATATGATGTGAAAATATTTCTTATATTATTTTTTTGGAATTTAAAATGATTTTAAGAATTTAACAAAAATCAATTAAATAATAGTTTCCAAATTTACACAATTGACTTTTTAAAACAAGTATTATATCATTGATTGATATTATATTCCTAAAAATATATGTTTTGGCCAAAGGACTTATATTAGGATATTTATATCATTAAAGGACTACTTGGGGGTCTCTGTGATGTATATATTATTTTTATTAACTATATAATATAAAAATACAATGTGACATAGTAAATGTCAAACTAATTAACTAAGATTTAAAACTAAAAGATAAGGTTAATATAATAACCCAAAGCTATCTAAAATCTATTGGTTAAAAATAATTCTACCCATCCACACCTTATACTTTTAATAATACACTTTGGATCCATTAGAAACTTAATATAAATTTATTATAAAATAATACCTTACGTTTTTTCTAAAGAGCCCCTCCTCCCCCTTATAAAAGGAAACCACTTCTAACCAATTATTCACACCTTTAAAGCCTTTTGGTTCGGCCAAAACTAGACTAATTATTCTCTAAAATTCCTTATAATCAACATAGAGTCCTTATTTTGATATGAAATCCAACCTATGGAGCCCTTTTGATCGAATCAAAAGGAAGAACCCGAAGAAGAGGTAATGTTTTCACCACCCTATTTCAAGTTCCTTTCTTGTTCAACTTCTTCCATCTTGGTTATTTACATTCTAAAATAATAACTATAGTATCTTCTATATATTGTGATGTTATTATAAATATGGTACAACCATATTCAGTATTCTATCCATCCTTTGGAAGACATGCCATCATACGTGTGTACGTATGGCCTACCGTTTCCACGTCATGGTGTAATTGTTATTCAATACAATATTATTTGGATTGGTATAATAATGATGTGTAATTAATTTAAATAATAAATATAAAATTATAATTATTCTGTATATATGATATACCAACCAATTAAATATTATTTTAATTTAAAAAGAATGATATTATCGCTCATGCGTACATACGGACTACCGTCTCCACGAATGCGATGAGATTCATTCTCCATCATATCTATTCAAGTCTAATTCTCATTTGATGATTAAAACTAATTTTTAAGGACTTGTTCTCATTCTGGATATTAATAAGATACAACCTATCCATAAAAAACATGTCTTATGTAACAAAACATAGAAAACAAAACAAGTAAGTTAACACCCGAAATGATGATAATACTAAGATATTATTAACAAAGCAATGTTAAAAAATCATATATGATATCATATTAAAGTGTATGATTATTATATAAACTAATAACAATTATTTCACCATTATTAATGGGGTTAAACTACCCCCAAACAATGAAAATTACATGTTAAGGTTTATTTCACAATTTCTTCATTATCCGAGGATGTTTATACGTAATTATCTACTGGGACTTCTTTATCATACACATCCATGTTTCTTAAAAATGTACTTCAAAACATTTTTACTATTTAATAGATATGGTTTAAATTCATTTATACCCTATTTATACTTTTTATAAAACGGTTTTAAAGGAATCTTTCCGTTTTTTTCCAAACAATGTCCTTTTTAACCTTTTTGACAAAATTAAGGTAAGAATGTATTTTTTAACTTATACGGCGGGTGCGGCTATTTTCTACCATTATAAATTTTTTGAAGAATCCATTAAAAGATTATAAAGTTATTTATGAAGTAAATGTTTTATTTTATAATTATGTGACTTATAAATGATTTCAAAAAAAGATATATTTCTCTCAAACTGTTTTGATTTCATCTATGTCAACCTCCTTCGATAGATTTTTAGCTTATTTGATGTTTTTTTTATTATGATACAAAACTTCCATATTGTATTTAAGGTTTTGAGATATGTTTGACTCTGGATGAGTTATTTTTATTCCATTCATGGTTTATGGTGAAATTGTTGACATTTCGTATGCTAGATATAATACGAATGTTTATGTCATGTTTAAACATGTTAATGTGAGGAATGCATTAGACATAATATGTGATGGGTGGAGCCCACTATAGCTCCTTGATGAATCGGTAGGTCTCATGAGACAAAATAGTGTCTTGGAATGATGTCTTGAAAAAATCATATTTGTAGTCTTGGAACGAGGCCTTGGCTACGTGGTTATGATAGTTTGGCCTTATGCATTCCATCATTATGAAAGTGGTTATTGATAAAGAATTTGATTATTCAACTAGTAGAATATCCAATTGTATAGGTAATTTAATTATTTCATTTTATATTTGGTATATTATTATAGTTCAAGTTTAAAAGGCTTTTGTTTTATTTATACATTGCCTTAAATGTTTATTCTTATTTATGAAAATTTCCTCTATATTGTTATCCTTACTGAGCATCTGAGCTCTCCCATTTCAATGTTTTATTTTCCCAGGATGTGAAGAAGTATTTTATAAATGACATACAGGAATAGTATGAGGGGATATGCAGACCAGATGTTGTTGTAGTTTTTCAATTTTTGATGTAATATAAGACCTATGAATGTATCTACCTTTTCCAAGGCTACTAAAATAATTGGTCTTTAGAGACTTGATCTTTTGTGATCATGCTAATGTTATGTAATAACGCACCGACTCTGGGTAACCGGGGTTGGGGCGTTACAGTTGGTATCAGAGGAATTTTAGTACAATCCTTGGGAGCTAGATTTAGATAAACATTGATTTGAGTACATAGCCCTAAGATGGAATTTGAGGATTAGTATAGAAGATCTTCCTAGAATTTTGGTATTGTATAGATTCTGTGAGTTTTCCGGGAAATACATACCTCATTAGATACGAATAGGTAGAGGTGGCTCTGGAATAGATATACCAAGGTGTAAAACCCGAAGACTCCTCTTTGAGCTAGACTCGAATGGGAACCGGTGCATGACAACGGGCCTTGTTTCACTCTTGGTTATGACACTCCCAGAGGATATGATTAGGATAATTCTCATTTTCTTTACAAACCATTATGAAGGGATTATGAGTATCTACTTACTCAAAAAACATTTTTTTGATTATGGATTATATAAATAATCTTTTCAATTTATGTTAGGTATTTTACATGTTTGGAATTATTCATTGCAATTCATAAAATCACCTAGTTTATGTTATTGTATAGAAATGGTGGCCAGTAGAAGGAATGTAAACTCCAGCAATACGTATGATACAAAGAGTAATAAGGATCATATATTTCATGGTATTAAGCCAATATTTAGAAGGAAAATATTCTCCCATGTATACTCAACATATGAATAAATAGTATCATGTGTTGATAAGATAAGTAAATAATTCTCCGAGCCCTATGGCTTTGAAGGGATGCAAGAGAAGAAAAGGATCGAAGAGAGAATGACGGATAATGGGAAGAGGGAAAAGAATAATTTTCCCATATGTGATAACTATGGGAGGAAACACCGTGGAACTTGCCTGAAAGCAATGGTAGTTTGTTATAAGTGTAGAGAAAAAGGACACGATTTACGTAACTCCAAGGGTAAGAAAAAGGTTTCAAATATACAATGCGTCATCTACATGGAGTTGGGACACTATGTCAACCAATGTCCAAATCATCAGAGTATGCCCTAAATGATGCTATTGGATAATAATCAAGTTATGATACTACCACAAATGATGAGGAATTATTAGAGTTCTTATGTTATTATTAGAGAATTATGTCATTTTAGTGTTGTATCAACAATGTACTGTTTATAATAATTATGGAGTATATAAGGATTGTACTGCAGTAATATTTCATTAAGGACTTCTGATAGTGTGGAACAATGAAAAGTGACTCATTACCAGGTTAAATTTTTGGAAAATATATGGTTGATTGAAAGATAAACCATAATATGGTTCTGATACTGTGGTAGTGATTTTTGGAATAATACACGATTGATTTGGATAATTTATATTGGATATTCTTGACTACCTCGAAACTGATTAATGATTTGTATATTGCATCATTGAAGGAGTTTACAAGATTTTTGGATAAAGGAGTATTTCCAGTATTCTATAAGTAATAAGGGATCATGAATGTAATCAATAAAGTTTTATGGTATTTCAGGATGATCTAGTGTTTTAAAAGAATACATGATGAAGGTGTTCACATGCTATTACATGGATAACAGAATATTCATTGTGTTTACCTACATTGTATATTTTGGACTGTGAGTTTGGACATGAGTATTTTTGATAAGTCTAGATTGAGATTATTTTTGGATATCCATAAAAAGGACAACCTCGAGGTCAGGCGGCAACCTGTCGCGTTCAGCAAGCCCGCGAGACATGAACCCACAACTGAAGGGAAACAAGGGTGTATCACCTACTACTGACCCATGTGATGTCCTGGATTAAATAATGTAGTTTCTTAACGGTTCTTCTAGATTAATTGTAAAATCATTTTTTTGAACCCTATACGAATAGGATAAATAGAATATTATTTTTAAGTTCTATTATATTTTAGAGTGAAAGATGAGTTTGGGGTTTAACTTAGTTAAAGGATGAGACTCTACTTGTCATGTATATATTTTTCTTCTTATCTTATTCAATGAAGAAATTAATTATTATACTTTAGTGAAAGGATCTTAAAACAAAAAATGTGTTATCCTAATACCATATGTTTTGTTGAACCTATGGTATTTTAAATCATCATATATTGATGAATTTAAGGCCCTCAATTTTACACATGTTTGTGATTGATGAACTCAATAACAACCTATAAATATTTACATTTTCCCTCCAATTATATGTCTCTAATTTCCACCAATTTTCTCCTAATCGAGATCATAATTTGGTGGTGACCCTTTTATTTCCCTTTTCCTCTTAGTAAGACTAAATTTTATTAACCTAATTTCTGATTTGGGTTTTCCCAAATGTATTTTCTATTTTCAACCATTTATATTTGAAAAATATTTTCAAATTTAGAGAGCAAAATTTATTGAAGTATGTAAGAATGTAACTCCCCATGATTTTATAGTATGTTATTTCTTCAATGTAATTCAATAACTTTCACTACACGCAACACCGAGTTCTAGCGCACCATGACTTACCAAAAACGTTGTTCAAAAGCGGTTATGAATATTATTAACTGAATTTTGAACATTATATAATCCTTATTATTTTAGAATCCATATTATGAGTTTCTTAGGAATAATGTAAGAACCAATACATTTTTTCAGCTAAAAGATGTATTTTGCAAAAAATGCAATTTTACCACCTTTTAATGGCGAAGCGTTTCTAAATCCATTATTTGAAACTTTTATATATTAAATTTGACAAAATAAACTTCATCCTTAGAATCAAGACATATGAATTTAGTTTCAATAATGTTTTGGTGTTTTTTTGATAACTTTCATATTTGGGTGAATAGTGAAAAATACTATAATTTAACTGAAAACAACTTTTTTAATCAAAATAATTTATATTGTTAAAATATAAATTTTAATTATTTGTAAGTATAAATATATTATATATTAAACATTTAATCCCATGATGGTCATTTTAAGTATTTTCACTTTGAAATTGGTCATAAAAAAGTGTCAAACTTTTGATAGTTATTATTTCTTAAAAATAAACCTTTTGGTTTTGACAGCGGGAATTAGTTTTAAATTAATAAATGGATATTTTATGTTTTTAGTTTTGTAAAATAGACTTTATTTTTTGATTTGGAATATTGAAATTATCTTAGGGTGATAGTTTGGTACTTTTCTGATAACTTTCATATTTTGATAAATATTGAAAATTACTAAATTTTAATTAAAAATAACTTTTTTAATAGATATAATTAATAGTGATAAATTAGGAATTTGTGTGATTTTAAAGTATAATTATATTATTATTTTACCATTAATTCCAATTTTTGTCATTGGACATAATTTCTTATTTAAACCGGACATAAGAAAGTGTCAATCTTTTGATAGTTATTATTTTTAAAAAACACACTTTTTGTTTCAACATCAGAATTTAATTTTATATTAATTTCATCCACTTATGTGTTTTTAATTTTGAAAAATGGATTCCATATTTATAATCATGAGGTCCAAAATTTTCAAATATGTAACTTTTATTTTTAGACTTTTTAAATAATTACTTCAGTAAATATTTTATTTATCATGGTTAAGCGGTAAATCCGGTAAACAAGGGTAAAAAATTAATATTATAAAACAAATAAATTACCCTAAAACGTGTCGAAACCTTATAGGTTGATACATTTTCAACCATGGGCATATTTGGGTCGATTTTGGGACCCCATGGAGCCACTTGTAAGTGATAATGACACATTATATTAATTAAGTTATAGTAAATGCCAAAATGACATAAGAATATATATTTTAGCAAAACAATTTTTATATTGGGTTATATATGTTGGATTTTATACAATAAATATTACATAGAAATTTAAAAATATTTCATACATAATGGTATTTTATTAATAATTTTTAGACATTTAATAAGTATATATATTTATGATACAATAATGATGCAGTATTTTCCTTATTAATGATAGAATCAAATAATTGGTATTATAAATGTTAAAATAAATATAATTTTAAAGTTTTGATGACATCCATTAATTTTATTGGTTAATATGACATTATAGGATTGCTTAAATGTATTTTATTTTAATTGAAATTTTTTTAACGACTTTCACAAAAATCAATTATTGAATAGTGTCAAAATTGACATAAATGAGTTTTTAAAACAAAAATTATATTATTAATTGATATTGTATTATCAAACATCTAAGGATCGGATAAAGGACATATATCATGATTGGAGTATCATTAAATGAAAACTTGGGGGTCTCTTGGTTGTATATAGTATGTTTAGAAGCTATATATTTTAGAAATACAAAGTGACGTGATAAATTTCAAACTAGTTAACTAAGAGTTAAAACTAAAAGATAAGGTTAATATAATGACCCAAACCTGTCTAAAATATTCTGGTTGAAAAGTTTCGTTCCATCCCCACTGGATAATTTTAATAATACAATTTGGAGCCATTAAAACACGAATATGAATTTATTATAAAATAATACATTAATTTTTTCCAAAAGAGCCCCTCCTCCCCCTTATAAAAGGACACCACTTCTAACCAAATATTCACACCTTCAAAGAGTTTTGGTTCAGAAAAACCCTGCCCAATTATTCTCTCAACTTACCTCACTTCAACTTAGAGGCATTAGTTTGATCATAAAGCAAACCTATGGATCCTTTTTGATCAAATCAAAAGGAAGGACCCGAAGAAGAGGTAATGTTTTCACCACCCTCTTAAGTTCTTTTCTTCTTCAACTTCTTATTTCTTTGTTATTTCCATTATAGCATAATATATCTAGTATCTTCTATATACAACGATTTTATTATAAATATTGTACAACCATATTCAGTATTCTATCCACCCATTGAATGACATGTCACCATACGTGAGTACGTACGTCCTACCGTCTCCACGTCGTGGTGTAATTATTATTCAATACATTATTATTTGGATGGTTATAATAATGATATGTAATTCATGTAAATAATAAATTTAACATTATAATGATTCTGTATGTAAGATATTACATCCAATTATATATTTTTTTAATATGAAAAGAATGATATTATTGCTCGTGCATACGTATGGACTACCATCTCCACAAACGCGATGAGATTCATTCTCCATCATATCCATTCAAGTCTAGTTCTCATTTTATGATTAAAAATAATTTTTAAGGACTTGATATCATTATGGATTTGAATAAGATACAACCTTTCCATAAAAAATTGTCTTATGTAACAAAAAATATAAATGAAAATGAGTAATTTAACAACCGAAACTACGATAATACTAAGATATTATTAACAAATCAAGGTTAAGTGATCATATATGATATCATATTAATGTATATGATTCTTATATAATTTAATAACAATTATTTCACCTTTACACAGGAGGTTAACCTTCCCCCAACCAATGAAAAGTACAAGGTAATGATTTATTTCATAATCTCTTCATTATCTGAGGTTGTTTATATGTAATTTTCTACTGGGACTTCCTTATCATCGACATCCATGTTTCAAAAAACTGTATTTCAAAACATTTTTACTATTTACTATACTATGGTTTAAAGTCATTTATACCCTTTTTATACTTTTTATAAAATGTTTTGAAACGAATATTTCAGTCGTTTTCCAAAAAAGGACATTTTTAACCTTTTCGACAAAATTAAGGTAAAAATGTCTTTTTTTACGTAAACGGTGGGTGGAGCTAATTTCTACCATTATAAAATTTTTGAAGCTTCCCTTAAAAGATTATAAGGATATTTTCAATGTAAATGATTTATTTTATAATTATGTGAATTTTAAATGATTTCAATGAAAGAGATACTTCTCCCAAAAAGATTTGATTTCATCTATGTCAACCTCCTTTAATGGATTTTTAGCTTATTTGATGTTTATTTATTATTATACAAAACGTCCATATTGTATTGAAGATTTTGTGATATGTTTGACTGTGGATGTGTTATTTTTATTCCATTCATGGTTTATGGAGAATGTATTGACATTTATTATGCTAGTTTTAATACGAATGTTTATTTTATGTTTAAAGCTCTTCATATGAGGAATGCATTGGACTTAATCAGTAACGGGTGGATCCTTATATAGCTCCTCGATGCATCAGAAGGTCTCATGAGAAAAACTAGTGTCCTGGCATGAGGCCTTGACAAAATATTATTTGTAGTCTTAGCACAAGGCTTTGGATACGTGGTTATGATAGTCTGGCATTATGCATTCCATCATTATGAAAGTGGTTATTGATATTGCATGTGATTATTACACTAGTAGAATATCCATGTGAATAAGTAAAAGGAATTATTTCATTTTATCTTTTCCATATTATTCTAGTTCATTTTTAAAAGGATTTTGTTTTATTTATACATTGCTTTAAATTTTTATGCGTACTTATTAAAGTTTCCGCTATATTGTTATCCTTACTGAGCATCTGAGCTCACCCCTCTCAATGTTCTATTTTCAAAGGATGGGAAGAAGTATTTTATGAATGAAATGAAGGGATAGTATGAGGGGATATGAAGAAAAGATTTTGTTGTTGTTTTTCACTTTATGATGTAATATAAGGCTTGTGAATGTATCAAGAATTTCCATGGCTACTAAACTAATCGATCATTCGAGACATGATCTTTTCTGATCATGCCAATGTTATGTAATAATGAACCGACTATGGGTAACTGGGTCAGGGTGTTACACAGTAAGAGAAAGTTATCATAGTTTTCACAATATTTCACAACTGTTGGATTTTTACTATTAAAATTTTATTCCTTATTTTTTTCATAGAATACATCACAATTGGGGTTTTTATAAATATTAACATCTTTACCCACATTGACATTGACATCATGAATTTTCAATATTTTATTCTACTACTTACTATGTAATTTGTAACCCCTACTCTTTGTTGAGTAACCTAAAAAAACCCCTTCTTATCCATATCGCAATACTTTTCATGATTTCCTTTTTATCTAAAATGATACAATAGATTCTAAAACTGAAAAATACAGTAAGGTATTACTTCCATTCTACAAATCATTTGGCTTTCTTTTTTAATAGGATAAGAACCACTTGGTTCCTTGGTTAAACATAAATATGGATTGATTCTTTCCAATAATTGATAGAGATAATACATTCATTGATTATTTTCAGGGCCATATTATTCGCCTACTAATTTAATTATTCGACAACTCCATTTAATATGTATTTCTCAAAGAGGAAACCTAATTTTCAATTCATTTTTCCACACAATGTTTTTAATTCAATTAATGTGCATATAATTTTAATGTTTTTTCATACGATCTTTATGGTGCAACTGGTTTTATTTTAAACTACTATTAGATATCTCTTTATGCACCTCCATAATTTTATGTTACTTTGCATTAAAATATATCCCTTCCTTCTACTATATTAATCAGTGGATAAAATGAAATATTTCACCCATACATGAAAACAAATATATTTTACAGCACACATCGATGTGGGAGAGAAAAAGAAAATTTTATTTCCTCTTGTTGTTTTGTTGATAGTGATTTCTGAATATTATTACACTCATTAAAACATCACATATTTTTTAAGATGTCACTTTATATTTTGAATATCTATTAAACTTTTAGTTCAAAGAATTATTTTATTATTTTTTATGACTATGAACATTCTTCATATTCCAAAATCTATTAACCTATTTAATTATATGGATTATATTTTTTTCATTATTTTCCACCTAATAACGATATCCATTACTCATTAATCCATTCACCATTGAGTTCACCACCTTTATATTTTTTGATCAACTGTTTTAGTTAAAGGTAACCCCATATCAAGAGTCATATAGTTGACTTGAAATCATAAATTTGTGAAGGATTACATAGACATATGTCACTTATATACTCATATGTTAACTCTACATGATATAGGTATTATCACCCCCTTTTATCTTTAAGGATACATCCTCAGCTAACCACATAACAAAATCAACTCTTCCAGTCACATTTTTCTGTTGATTTTCATGTGTGATTGACACCCAGTATCAAGGATCCTATTGTTGTAGTTCTCTAGATCATTAAGAGTAATTTTAGGAAAATTTTCCTTCTCTCTCATCTTGTTTACATTCCTTTATATACCTAGATGATTCAAGACATGTGATGTCCTCTCTTATTTCTCTTCAAAATTAATAGTATAGTCGTATTTATATTGTATTAAATGGGATTGTATTAATTATTCAAATAAATATTTTTAGGATATATTTCATTACCATTCATGTGACTCCCATGATACTAATAACAACATCGTCTTTTATTATAATCAATGGATTTATACATAATTTTAAAAAAGTAATTTATATATATATATTATTTAATTTATGTGGAGATGGTCATGGTCTTATTTTCCTTTATTGTACATGCAGAACATTTTAGTTAGATTAACTCATTAAATCTTTATATATTGATACTGTGTGGCCAATGAATCTATAGATATACAACTTTTTGAGAGGAAAAATACCCCCTTAAATCATCTATATATTTCCACCCATTATGAAACATTAGTAATGTTATTGGTTAATACTAAGGAATTTATGGATATTTTTTAAATTTAATTTACTTTGATATGGATAATATTAATCTAAGTAGATAGTTCAGTTGATTCGATAATAGTAGTGTGAACATTATTATTTATATTTTTTGGATATTTTATTATTTATTATATCGACGTTTTGTCACACTCTATTACAATTTTTTTTTCAAACATCCTTCTTTGTTCATGAAAAATATTATTGAAAGATTTCAAGCCTTTATTGAAACATTTCAATAGTTCATCATCTATGAACTTACTAAATTATTGCTTCCTATATGGATCACTGGATATAATTTACAATTCCAATTTTTGTTCATTGAGTGATAATCAAATCTAATGAATATAATACTCTAGAATTTCATTTCTGAATCAAAGTCACGTTTTTTGGTGACTTCGTCCCTAATCACAGTATATTTTCATGTTATATTTATTTATTGTAATATTTTATTTAGAAAAATAAAGGACTTTTCCCAAATTTAACATATTAAAAACTTGGAAATAATGACTTACCTCCAAAACATCTCTTTCCACTATTGATTTTTCTAGCCGTAACTGATAGGAATTAATCATGAAAATTTTATTTATGTTTACCACCTTTAGTAATAGAAATACATTCCATTTATTTGATGTCCATTTACGTATTTGATTGATTGGATGCTCTTTCATTCATTACACGCATTTCATGAGCTACTAAATTCCAAAATAGTTCATTGTGACCCAAACATTCTAAATATCATTATTAAATATATGAAAAAAATTATTAGATAGTGTTTTAAGTATCCGTATATTTTTTTTATACTATTTATATCTATAATTTCATCACCTAGACCATGAATAGATCTAACAACCTTACTGATTTTGTTGATGATATTCAACTTTATCAATAATAATCATTTCCCAAAAATCAATTCCAACGCAGTGAAATTTTATCATAGACACATTAACATTATTAACCCCATATATATGTAGGATAGTTTCTCCCACATATTCATAAAAATTTTCAAGCTCATCGAATTATTTCAAATTTGATCTGATGAAGATTAAATAAGAGTATTCTGAACTTCAGAATGATCATCTATAATATTTCTATCATCAATGTTTGTTAAATATCATTACAAATCATAAAAATGAATTATAATACCTATAATTTTTAATATATAATTTTTATAATATGATCCAAATCCATTCGATACCTTTATACACATGAAACACCAAACATAATCATAAAATGATATATATACATAAAAGGATAACTACTATGTATGACTGTTAAAATATACTCTTTAAATACATGGAAATTAATAAGTTCAATGGATTAATGAAATATTTAAAGAAATAATAAAATTTCATCTTTTAGTAATAATTAAATTCAACTCGTATATCTTAAGTCAATATAAATATCATATAATTTTAAATCCTATGTTTGGTTTTTAAAATTGAAGGTTTATTTTTAGAAACTAATATTATTATTATCAGATAACATAATAATATATCTATAATATAAAAAATATATCACCAATAAATTAATTATCGATTGATATAAAATGTGAATAAATAATAGTTAATATTTTATAACGTTATTTTCTAATATTAACAATTTTTCATTATGTTTTGGAATTTTATCTTAATATTGAATTATAAAATTTTACATATATAAGTTCTTTATCAGAAAATTATTATTCCATTATGAGTATTAATAAAATCTTAATATGATTATTTAAGGATATTCTAAAAAAATTTGGTAAATAGTTTAATATATCATTTTTATAAATAACATGACATTTATGATATCATTTTTATATAATTATAAATTTGGAAGTAATGAAGTTTTTCTAATAATATAAATTCATTTTATAAGAGACATTATAAATAAAAATAATAATTTATAAACCCAAATTTTATATTTAATAAAAGTTGAATTATTTTATAAAAGATTTTTCTAATTAATTATTAATATTTATTTTAAAAATAAATTTCATAAATATTATAATTATAATTAATATCTATTGATTTAAAATATATAATTAATGTTTCAAAATAATCTAATTTGTAATACATTATTTTTATGAATAAATATTATGTTACCTTATAGATAAAGTATTAACCAGGGTAAAAGCTATAGTATAAAAAACAATAATTCAAAGGTAAATATATTTAAACATGATAAATACGTGTCTATAAATGAATGTATAAGGTGTTACATGACCTTATCTGTTTCCAACTCCATTATTTCTATATTTTGTTGCCACAAGAAAGTCTAATCATTTTCTCCCATTATATTGAACTGAAATATTAAAAACAATATTCTCACAACTTATAAAAGATGTCATCCACTGTAACACCACAAGATTTTATAGTGTGTTATTTCTTCAAAATAATTCAATAACTTTCACTACACGCAACACCAAGTTCAATCGCACCATGACTTACCAAACAAGCTGTTCAAAAGAGGTTATGAATAGTGTTAACTAAATTTTAAACTTTATATAATCCTTATAATTTTAGAATCCATAATATTAGTTTCTTAGACATAATGTAAGAAAAAATTCATTTTCAGTATTGCACTTTTACCAAATTTTAATAGTGAACCCTTTTTAGATACTATATTTTAAACTTTTTGACTAAATGGGGACATCAGAAATTTAAAATGAAACATCCCAAGCTTCCACGGTACGCTAGCGTGTGTTGTACGCAACACCGAGTTCTAACACACTGTAACCAATCAAACTAGCAGTTATGAATAGTAATACCTACTTTTTGAAATTATATATATTTTATATTTTAATATGGACTTCATTTTTGGATTCGGAATATCGAATTTAGCCTAAGGTGAAATTTTGGTACTTTTCGGATAACTTTCATATTTTGATTAATAGTGAGAATTACTAAATTTTAATTAAAAACAACTTTTTTAATCAAAATAATTAATAGTGATAAATTGTGAATTTGAGTGGTTTTAAAGTATATTTAGAATATATTTTTACCATTTAATATAATGTTGGTAATTGGACATAATTTTACAATTAAACCGAACATAAACAAGTGTCAATCTTTTGATAGTTATTATGTCTTAAAAACACGCTTTTTGTTTTGACTGCGGGAATTAATTTTAAATTAATTTCTGCCAATTCTGTGTTTTGAATTTAGGAAAATGGATTAAATATTTGGAATCAGGATGTTCAAATTGTGTAAATAGGTATCTTTTATTTTTAGACATTTTGAATAATTACTGCGGTATATATTTTATTTACCATGGTTAAGGGTAAATCCAGTAAATAAGGGTTAAAAAATAATATTATAATAATTCTAAATTACCCTAAAACGTGTCTTAACCCTATTGGATGATACATGGTCGACCATGGGCATCTTTGGGTCTATTTTGTGACCCCTTGGATCCACTTGTAAGTGATAATGACACTTTATTTTAATTAAGTTAAAATGAATAAAAAATGACACACGCATATATCTTTTAGAAAAACAATTGTTACATAGGGTTATATATGTTGGATTTTAGATCATAAATATTAATTATAAAGATAAAAATATTTACTACATAATGATATTTTATTTATAATTTTTAGACATTAAATAATTTATTTTATTTATGACACAATGATGATGCAGTAATTACTATAATAGTGAAAAATTAAAATAATTGATATTATAAATATCCAAATAAATATAATATGAAACTTTTAATGAATTAAACTAATTTTATAGGATAATATGATATATTAGGATTGATCTAATTGACTTTGTTCGAAGTAATCAATCTGTTATGAGTTTCACAAAAATCAACTATTGAATAGTGTCAAAATTGATATAAAAGAGTTTTTAAAACAAATATTATATTATTAATTGATATTAAATTCCTAAAAATCTAAGGTCCGGCCAAGAGACTTATATCATGATATATGTATCATTGATTGATCACTTGTGGGTCGCTTGTATGTATATGGTATGTTTATTAACCATATAATATAAAAATACAAAGAGACATATTAAAAGTGAAACTAATTAACTTAGAGTTAATACTTAATGATAAGGTTAATATAAGTACCCAAACCTGTCTAAATTCTATTGGTTGAGTTGTTTTAGACCCATCCCCACATTAACCTTTGAATAGTCAACTTTGGAGCCATTGTAAACCGAATATGAATTTATTATATACTAATATCTCTAGCTTTTCCAAAGGTGCCTCTCACCCCTCTTATAAAAGGTCACTCCTCCTTCTCATTTCTTCACACCTTCAAAGCCTTTTTGGTTAAACCAAACTCTGCCCGAATACTCTCCCAACATCCCTAACTACAACCTAGAGGCCTTAGTGTGATCAGAAATCCAACCTATGGAGCCATTTTGATCAAATCAAAAGGAAGAACCCGAAGAAGAGGTAATGATTTCACCACCCTTTTCCAAGTTCATTTCTTCTTCCACTTCTTCTTCCTTTGTTCTTACCATTCTAAAATAATAACTCCAGTATCTCACATATACTGTGATGTTATTATAAATATGGTACAACCATATTTATTATTATATCCACCCTTTGAATAACATGTCACCATACGTGCGTACGTACGGCTTACCGTCTCCACGTCGTGGTGTAATTGTTATTCAATATATTATTATTAGGATGGGTATAATAATGATATGTAACTCATATAAATAATAAATAAAACATGATAATGATTCTGTATATATGATATAACAACCATTTATATATTATTTTAATATCAAAAGAATGATATTGTCGCTCGTGCGTACGTACGGACTACCGTCTCCACGAACGCGATGAGATTCATTCTCCATCGTATCCATTAAAGTCTTATTCTCATTTTAGGGTTAAAAATAATGTTAATATCATTCTTATTATGAATAAGATATAATCTATCCATTACAAACATGTCTTACTTAACCAAACATTTAAGAAGAACGAATTTATTAACACTCGAAACAACGATAATACTAAGATATTATTATAAATAGATATTAAAAGATCATATATGATATCATATTAATGTATATGATTCTTGTATAATTTAGTAACAATTATTTCACCATTATACAGGAGTTTAAACTACCCCAAACAAGGAAAAGTACAAGGTAAGGGTTATTTCACAATCTCTTCATTATCCGAGGTTGTTTATACGTAATAATCTACTGGGATCTCGTTATCATCCACATCCATGTTTCTTCAAAATGTACTTCAAAAAATTTTTAATATTTAAAAGAATATGGGTTAAAGTCATTTATACCCTTGTTTGAATTTTTATAAGAGGTTTATAAGGGAATCTTTCCGTCGTTTTCCAAACAAGGTGCTTTTTAACCTTTTCGACAGAATTAAGATAAGAATGTTTTTTAACTTATACGGAGGGTGCGGTTATTTTCCGCCGTTATAAAATCGTCAAAGCTTCCCTTACAAGCTTATAAGAATATTTTCAAAGAAAATGTTTTATTTTATAAATATATGTCACTTAAATGATTTCAAAATAGAAATAGGTATTTCTTTAAAAAGAGTTTTGATTTCATCTATGTCAACATCCTTTAATGGATTTTACGCTTATTTGAGGATGATATATTATGATACAAAACTTTTATATTGTATTGAAGGTTTTGTGATATGTTTGAATGTGGATGTGCTATTTTTTATATACCAATCATGGTTTATGGTGAAAGTATTGACATTTCGTATTCTAGTTTTAATACGAATGTTTATGTTATGTTTAAACCTTTTCATATGGGAATGCATTGGACTTAATATGTGGCGGGTGGAGCCTGCTATAGCTCCTCGATGCATCGGTAGGTCTCATGAGAAAAACTAGTGTCTTGGCACAAGGCCTTGACAAAATCTTATTTGTAGTCTTGGCACGAGGCCTTGGATATGTGGTTATGATAGTCTGGCATTATGCATTCCAACATTATGAAAGTGGTTATTGATTTTTGCATTTGATTATTCGATTAGTAGAATATCCATGTGAATAAGTAAATGGAATTATTTCATTTTATTTATGCCATACCATGTTGAATGTTCATGTTTGAAAGGATTTTGTTTTAGTTATACATTGCCTCAAATGTTTATTCTTATTTATGAAAGTTTCCGCTATATTGTTATCCTTACTGGGCATTTGAGCTCACCCCTTTTCTATGTTTTATTTTTCCCAGGAAGTGAAGAAGTAAATTATGAATGACCTGCAGGGATGTTATGTGGGGATATGAGTGTGGTTTATGGAGACATTATGTTGTTGTAGTAGTTTTTCATTTTATGATGTAATGTAAAACTTATGAATATATCTAGTGTTTCCAAGGCTACTAAACCAATCGGTCATTCAAGATTTGATCTTTCTTGTGATCATGCCAATGTTATGTAATAATGCACCGACTCTGGGTAACTATGGTCGGGGCGTTACAGTTGTTATCAGAGCAAGTTTAGTACAAACCTTGGAAGCTATATTTAGATAAACTCTGATTAGAGCACGTAGACCTAAGATGAACTTTGAGGATTAGTGTAGAAGAACTTCCTAGAATTTTGGTATTGTAGAGATTTTGTGAGTTTTCCGAGAAATACATCCATGTCTGGATACGAGCAGGTAGAGGCGGCTCTGGCACAGATGTACCTAGGGGTAAAACCCAAAAACACCGCTTTGAGCTAGACTCGAACGGGAACTGGTGCACGACAACGGGCCTTGCTGCACTCTTGGTTACGACACTCCCGGGGGATATGCTTAGGATAAATCTCATTTTCTTTACAAATCATTATGAAGGGTTTATGAGTATATACTTCCTCAAAGAAATTTTTTTTATGATTATGGATTATATCCATAAATAGTTCAATTTATGTTAAGTGTTTTATAAGTATGGTATTATGTATTTTGATTCATAAACTGATCTAGTGTATGCCTTTGTTTAGAAATGGCGCCCAGTAGAAGGAATGAGAACTCCAGAAATGCACATGATCCAAAGAGAAGGAAGGATCATATCTTTCATGGTCTTAAGCTAGAATTTATAATAGAAATAGTCTCCCATGTATTATCATCATATGAAGAAATAATATCATGTGTTGATAAGATAAGTAAAGAGTTCACTGAGTCCTATGGCTTTGAAGGGAAGCAAGAGAAGAAAAGGATGGAAGTGAGAAAGATGGATAAAGGGAAGAGGGAAAAGAAGAATTTTCCCATACGTGGTAACTGTGGAAAGAAACACCCTAGAACTTGCCTGAAAGGAATGGGAGTTTGTTATAAGTGTGGAGGAAAAGGGCACAAAGTACGTGACTGCAAGTGTAAGAAAATGGTTTCAAATGTACAATGCTTCATTTGCAAGGAGTTTGGACACTACGCGAACCTATGTCCCAGTCATAAGACTATGCCTCAAATGATGCTATTGGATAATAATCATGTTATGATACTACCACAGATGAAGAGGAATGATTAGAGTTCTTATGTTGATTATGTCAATTGAGTTTTGTATCAACAATGTACTTGTTATAATAATTATGGAGTATTTAAGGATTGTACTGCAGTACTATTTCATTAAGGACTTGAGATTGTGTGGAACAAAGAAATGTGACTCAATGGCAGGATAAATTTTTAGAAAATATATGGTTGAGAGAAAGATGAACCATAATATGGTTCTGATACCGAGGTAGTGATTTTAGAATAATACATGATTGATTTGGATAAATTATATTCGATATTCTTGACTACCTTGAAGATGATTAATGATTTGTATATTCCATCATTATTGTGGTTTAAAACATTTTTGGATGGATGAAGTATATCCAGCATTCTATATGGAATAAGGGAGCATGAATGTAACCAATAAGTATTATGGTAATTTAGGATGTTTCAGTGTTTTAAAAGAATACATGATGAAGGTATTCATATGCTATTACGGGGTAAAAAGGATCTATATTATGTTTACCTTCCTTATAAATGTTGGACTGTGAGTTTGGACAGAAGTATTTTGGATAGTTCTAGTTTGGATTATTTTGTATTACCATAAAAGGACAACCCGGAGGTCGGGCAGCAACCCGTCGCGTCCGGCAAGGCTGCGAGACTTGAACCCGCAACCGAAGGGCGACAAGGGTGTATCACCTACCACTGGCCCACGAGATGTCCTGGATTAAATAATGTAGTTTTTATTAAATGATCTTTTAGATGAATTATAAATTTGTTTATTTTGGAACCCTATACGAATAGTGTAAATAGAATTTTTTTAACATTCTATTATCTTTTAGAGTGAAATATGAGTTTGTGGTAGAAATTTATTAATGGATAAAACTCTAATTATAATGTAAGTATATCTCCATATGATCTTAGCCAATCTCATAAAAAATTCCTCAATATTAAGAAAAGAAAATTAGAACAAAAATGTTTTCCTAGATGGTACCTTAAATCATCACTAATTTATGGCTTTGGGATTGTTGGCCTTTTCATAGCCATGTTTTCTACCACTCTCCATCAGATAATTGATGGTTATATTTTTCTTCCATATCCATATTTTCCTACATGGAACCCTAGTATGTGTTATTTTCGGTAATCCTCATACTTTCGACTCTTTATTTTAAATAGAGGCCTCATTAATTCATTTTTCGATGTGGGATTTCAAATGAGATATTTTGAAACGCAAAAAATGTGTTATCCTAATACCCTATGTTTTGTTGAACCGATGGTATTTCAAATCATCATAGATTGATGAATTTAAGGACCTCAATTTTATACTTGTTTGTGATTGATGACCTCAATCACTACCTATAAATATTTACGTATTTCCTCCAATTATATGTCTCTAATTGCCACCAATATTCTCCTAATAGAGATCATAATTTGGTGGTGATCCTTTCATTTCTCTTTTCCTCATATTAAGATTAAATTTTAGTAACCAAATTTTCGATGTGGGTTTTCCCACAAAGATATTTTCTATTTTCAACCTTTAATTTTCGAAAAACAATTTCAAATTGCGAGGACGCAATTTATTGAAGGAGGGGAGAATGTAACACCCCAAGATTTTATAGTGTGTTATTTCTTCAAAATAATTCAATAACTTTCACTACACGCAACACCAAGTTCAATCGCACCATGACTTACCAAACAAGCTGTTCAAAAGAGGTTATGAATAGTGTTAACTAAATTTTAAACTTTATTTAATCCTTATAATTTTAGAATCCATATTATGAGTTTCTTAGACATAATGTAAGAACAAATTCATTTTCAGTATTGCACTTTTACCAAATTTTAATAGTGAACCCTTTTTAGATAATATATTTTAAACTTTTTGACTAAATGGGGACATCAAAAATTTAAAATGAAACATCTCAAGCTTCCACGGTACGCTAGCGTGTGTTGTACGCAACACCGAGTTCTAACACACCGTAACCAATCAAACTAGCAGTTATGAATAGTAATACCTACTTTTTGAAATTATATATATTTTATATTTTAATATGGACTTCATTTTTGGATTCGGAATATCGAATTTAGCCTAAGGTGAAATTTTGGTACTTTTCGGATAACTTTCATATTTTGATTAATAGTGAGAATTACTAAATTTTAATTAAAAACAACTTTTTTAATCAAAATAATTAATAGTGATAAATTGTGAATTTGAGTGGTTTTAAAGTATATTTAGAATATATTTTTACCATTTAACATAATTTTGGTCATTGGACATAATTTTACAATTAAACCGAACATAAACATATGTCAATCTTTTGATAGTTATTATGTCTTAAAAACACGCTTTTTGTTTTGACTGCGGGAATTAATTTTAAATTAATTTCTGCCACTTCTGTGTTTTGAATTTAGGAAAATGGATTCCATATTTGGAATCCGGATGTTCAAATTTTGTAAATAGGTAACTTTTATTTTTAGACATTTTGAATAATTACTGCGGTAAATATTTTATTTACCATGGTTAAGGGTAAATCCAGTAAATAAGGGTTAAAAAATAATATTATAATAATTCTAAATTACCCTAAAACGTGTCTTAACCCTATTGGTTGATACATGGTCGACCATGGGCATCTTTGGGTCTATTTTGTGACCCCATGGATCCACTTGTAAGTGATAATGACACTTTATTTTAATTAAGTTAAAATGAATAAAAAATGACACACGCATATATCTTTTAGAAAAACAATTTTTACATTGGGTTATATATGTTGGATTTTAGATTATAAATATGAATTAGAAAGATACAAAGATTTCCTACATAATTATATTTTATTTATAATTTTTAGACATTAAATAATTTATTTTATTTATGACACAATGATGATGCAGTAATTATTATAATAGTGAAAAATTAAAATAATTGATATTATAAATACCCAAATAAATATAATATGAAACTTTTAATGAATTAAAATAATTTTATAGGATAATATGATATATTAGGATTGATCTAATTGACTTTTTTCGATGTAATCAATCTGTTATGAGTTTCAAAAAAATCAACTATTGAATAGTGTCAAAATTGACATAAAAGAGTTTTTAAAACAAATATTATATTATTAATTGATATTAAATTCATAAAAATCTAAGGTTCGGACAAGAGACTTATATAATGATAGATGTATCATTAATGGACCACTTGTGGGTCGCTTGTATGTATATGGTATGTTTATTAACCATATAATATAAAAATTCAAAGAGACATTGTAAATGTGAAACTAATTAACTTAGAGTTAATACTTAATGATAAGGTTAATATAAGTACCCAAACCTGTCTAAATTCTATTGGTTGAGTTGTTTTAGACCCATCCCCACCTTAACCTTTGAATAGTCAACTTTGGAGCCATTGGAAACCGAATATGAATTTATTATAAACTAATATCTCTAGCTTTTCCAAAGGTGCCCCTCACCCCTCTTATAAAAGGTCACTCCTCCTTCTCATTTCTTCACACCTTCAAAGCCTTTTTGGTTCGGCCAAAATCTGCCCAAATACTCTCCCAACATCCCTAAATACAACCTAGAGGCCTTAGTTTGATCAGAAAGCCAACCTAAGGATCCATTTTGATCAAATCAAAAGGAAGAACCCGAAGAAGAGGTAATGATTTCACCACCCTTTTCCAAGTTCATTTCTTCTTCCACTTCTTCTTCCTTTGTTCTTACCATTCTAAAATAATAACTCCAGTATCTCACATATGCTGTGATGTTATTATAAATATGGTACAACCATATTTAGTATTATATCCACCCTTTGAATAACATGTCACCATACGTGCGTACGTACGGCTTACCGTCTCCACGTCGTGGTGTAATTGTTATTCAATATATTATTATTAGGATGGGTATAATAATGATATGTAACTCATATAAATAATAAATAAAACATGATAATGATTCTGTATATATGATATAACAACCATTTATATATTATTTTAATATCAAAAGAATGATATTGTCGCTCGTGCGTACGTACGGACTACCGTCTCCACGAACGCGATGAGATTCATTCTCCATCGTATCCATTCAAGTATTATTCTCATTTTAGGGTTAAAAATAATGTTAATATCATTCTGATTATGAATAAGATATAATCTATCCATTACAAACATGTCTTACGTAACCAAACATTTAAGAAGAACGAATTTATTAACACTCGAAACAACGATAATACTAAGATATTATTATAAATCGATATTAAAAGATCATATATGATATCATATTAATGTATATGATTATTGTATAATTTAGTAACAATTATTTCACCATCATACAGGAGGTTAAACTACCCCAAACAAGGAAAAGTACAAGGTAAGGGTTATTTAACAATCTCTTCATTATCCGAGGTTGTTTATACGTAATAATCTACTGGGATCTCGTTATCATCCACATCCATGTTTCTTCAAAATGTATTTCAAAAAAATTTTAATATTTAAAAGAATATGGGTTAAAGTCATTTATACCCTTGTTTGACTTTTTATAAGAGGTTTATAAGGAAATCTTTCTGTCGTTTTCCAAACAAGGTGCTTTTTAACCTTTTCGACAGAATTAAGATAAGAATGTTTTTTTAACTTATACGACGGGTGCGGTTATTTTCCTCCGTTATAAAATCGTCAAAGCTTCCCTTACAAGCTAATAAGAATATTTTCAAAGAAAATGTTTTATTTTATAAATATATGTCTCTTAAATGATTTCAAAATAGAAAGAGGTATTTCTTTAAAAAGAGTTTTGATTTCATCTATGTCAACATCCTTTAATGGATTTTACGCTTATTTGAGGATGATATATTATGATACAAAACTTTTATATTGTATGGAAGGTTTTGTGATATGTTTGAATGTGTATGTGCTATTTTTTATATACAATTCATGGTTTATGGTGAAAGTATTGGGATTTCGTATTCTAGTTTTAATACGAATGTTTATGTTATGTTTAAACCTTTTCATATGGGAATGCATTGGACTTAATATGTGACGGGTGGAGCCCGCTATAGCTCCTCGATGCATCGGTAGGTCTCATGAGAAAAACTAGTGTCTTGGCACAAGGCCTTGACAAAATATTATTTTTAGTCTTGGCACGAGGCCTTGGCTATGTGGTTATGATAGTCTGGCATTATGTATTCCAACATTATGAAAGTGGTTATTGATTTTTGCATTTGATTATTCGATTAGTAGAATATCCATGTGAATAAGTAAATGGCATTATTTCATTTTATTTATGCCATACCATGTTGAATTTTCATGTTTGAAAGGCTTTTGTTTTAGTTATACATTGCCTCAAATGTTTGTTCTTATTTATGAATGTTTCCGCTATATTGTTATCCTTACTGGGCATTTGAGCTCACCCCTTTTCTATGTTTTATTTTTCCCAGGAAGTGAAGAAGTAAATTATGAATGACCTGCAGGGATGTTATGTGGGGATTTGAGTGTGGTTTATGGAGACATTATGTTGTTGTAGTAGTTTTTCATTTTATGATGTAATGTAAAACTTATGAATATATCTAGTGTTTCCAAGGCTACTAAACCAATCGGTCTTTCAAGATTTGATCTTTCTTGTGATCATGCCAATGTTATGTAATAATGCACCGACTCTGGGTAACTATGTTCGGGGCGTTACAGTTGGTATCAGAGGAAGTTTAGTACAAACCTTGGAAGCTAGATTTAGATAAACTCTGATTAGAGCACGTAGACCTATGATGAACTTTGAGGATTAGTGTAGAAGAACTTCCTAGAATTTTGGTATTGTAGAGATTTTGTGGGTTTTCCGAGCAATACATCCCTATCTGGATACGAGCAGGTAGAGGCGGCTCTGGCACAGATGTACCTAGGGGTAAAACCCGAAAACACCGCTTTGAGCTAGACTCGAACGGGAACTGGTGTACGACAACGGGCCTTGCTGCACTCTTGGTTACGACACTCCCGGGGGATATGCTTAGGATAAATCTCATTTTCTTTACAAATCATTATGAAGGGTTTATGAGTATATACTTCCTCAAAGAAAAAATTTTTATGATTATGGATTATATCCATAAATAGTTCAATTTATGTTAAGTTTTTTATAAGTATGGGATTATGTATTTTCATTCATAAACTGATCTAGTGTATGCCATTGTTTAGAAATGGCGCCCAGTAGAAGGAATGAGAACTCCAGAAATGCACATGATCCAAAGAGAAGGAAGGATCATATCTTTCATGGTCTTAAGCTAGAATTTATAAGAGAAATAGTCTCCCATGTATTTTCATCATATGAAGAAATAATATCATGTGTTGATAAGATAAGTAAATATTTCACTGAGTCCTATGGCTTTGAAGGGAAGCAAGAGAAGAAAAGGATGGAAGAGAGAAAGATGGATAAAGGGAAGAGGGAAAAGAAGAATTTTCCCATACGTTGTAACTGTGGAAAGAAACACCCTAGAACTTGCCTGAAAGGAATGGGAGTTTGTTATAAGTGTGGAGGAAAAGAGCACAAAGTACGTGACTGCAAGTGTAAGAAAATGGTTTCAAATGTACAATGCTTCATTTGCAAGGAGTTTGGACACTACGCGAACCTATGTCCCAGTCATCAGACTATGCCGCAAATGATGCTATTGGATAATAATCAAGTTATGATACTACCACAGATGAAGAGGAATGATTAGAGTTCTTATGTTGATTATGTCAATTGAGTTTTGTATCAACAATGTACTTGTTATAATAATTATGGAGTATTTAAGGATTGTACTGCAGTACTATTTCATTAAGGACTTGAGATTGTGTGGAACATAGAAATGTGACTCAATAGCAGGATAAATTTTTAGAAAATATATTGTTGAGAGAAAGATAAACCATAATATGGTTCTGATACCGAGGTAGTGATTTTAGAATAATACATGATTGATTTGGATAAATTATATTGGATATTCTTGACTACCTTGAAGCTGATTAATGATTTGTATATTCCATCATTATTGGGGTTTAAATTTTTTTTGGATGGATGAAGTATATCCAGCATTCTATATGGAATAAGGGAGCATGAATGTAACCAATAAGTATTATGGTAATTTAGGATGTTTCAGTGTTTTAAAAGAATACATGATGAAGGTATTCATATGCTATTACGGGGTAAAAAGGATCTATATTATGTTTACCTTCCTTATAAATGTTGGACTGTGAGTTTGGACAGAAGTATTTTGGATAGTTCTAGTTTGGATTATTTTGTATTACCATAAAAGGACAACCCGGAGGTCGGGCAGCAACCCGTCGCGTCCGGCAAGGCTGCGAGACTTGAACCCGCAACCGAAGGGCGACAAGGGTGTATCACCTACCACTGGCCCACGAGATGTCCTGGATTAAATAATGTAGTTTTTATTAAATGATCTTTTAGATTAATTATAAATTCGTTTATTTTGGAACCCTATACGAATAGTGTAAATAGAATTTTTTTTACGTTCTATTATCTTTTAGAGTGAAAGATGAGTTTGTGGTAGAAATTTATTAATGGATAAAACTCTAATTATAAAGTAAGTATATCTCCATATGATCTTAGCCAATCTCATAAAAAATTCCTCAATATTAAGAAAAGAAAATTAGAACAAAAATCTTTTCCTAGATGGTACCTTAAATCATCACTAATTTATGGCTTTGGGATTGTTGGCCTTTTCATAGCCATGTTCTCTACCACTCTCCATCAGATAATTTATGGTTATATTTTTCTTCCATATCCATATTTTCCTACATGGAACCCTATTATGTGTTATTTTCGGTAATCTTCATACTTTCGACTCTTTATTTTAAATAGAGGCCTCATTAATTCATTTTTCGATGTGGGATTTCAACTAAGATATTTTGAAACGTCAAAAATGTGTTATCCTAATACCCTATGTTTTGTTGAACCGATGGTATTTCAAATCATCATAGATTGATGAATTTAAGGACCTCAATTTTATACTTGTTTATGATTGATGACCTCAATCACTACCTATAAATATTTACGTATTTCCTCCAATTATATGTCTCTAATTGCCACCAATATTCTCCTAATAAGGATCATAATTTGGTGGTGATCCTTTCATTTCTCTTTTCCTCATATTAAGATTAAATTTTAGTAACCCAATTTTCGATGTGGGTTTTCCCACAAAGATATTTTCTATTTTCAACCTTTAATTTTCGAAAAAAAAATTCAAATTGCGAGGACGCAATTTATTGAAGGAGGGGAGAATGTAACACCCCAAGATTTTATAGTGTATTATTTCTTCAAAATAATTCAATAACTTTCACTACACGCAACACCAAGTTCAATCGCACCATGACTTATCAAACAAGCTGTTCAAAAGAGGTTATGAATAGTGTTAACTAAATTTTAAACTTTATATAATCCTTATAATTTTAGAATCCATATTATGAGTTTCTTAGACATAATGTAAGAACAAATTCATTTTCAGTATTGCACTTTTACCAAATTTTAATAGTGAACCCTTTTTAGATACTATATTTTAAACTTTTTGACTAAATGGGGACATCAAAAATTTAAAATAAAACATCCCAAGCTTCCACGGTACGCTAGCGTGTGTTGTACGCAACACCGAGTTCTAACACACCATAACCAATCAAACTAGCAGTTATGAATAGTAATACCTAATTTTTGAAATTATATATATTTTATATTTTAATATGGACTTCATTTTTGGATTCGGAATATCGAATTTATCCTAAGGTGAAATTTTGGTACTTTTCGGATAACTTTCATATTTTGATTAATAGTGAGAATTACTAAATTTTAATTAAAAACAACTTTTTTAATCAAAATAATTAATAGTGATAAATTGTGAATTTGAGTGGTTTTAAAGTATATTTAGAATATATTTTTACCATTTAATATAATGTTGGTCATTGGACATAATTTTACAATTAAACCGAACATAAACAAGTGTCAATCTTTTGATAGTTATTATGTCTTAAAAACACGTTTTTTGTTTTGACTGCGGGAATTAATTTTAAATTAATTTCTTCCACTTCTGTGTCTTGAATTTAGGAAAATGGATTCCATATTTGGAATCAGGATGTTCAAATTGTGTAAATAGGTAACTTTTATTTTTAGACATTTTGAATAATTACTGCGGTAAATATTTTATTTACCATGGTTAAGGGTAAATCCGGTAAATAAGGGTTAAAAAATAATATTATAATAATTCTAAATTACCCTAAAACGTGTCTTAACCCTATGGGTTGATACATGGTCGACCATGGGCATCTTTGGGTCTATTTTGTGACCCCATGGATCCACTTGTAAGTGATAATGACACTTTATTTTAATTAAGTTAAAATGAATAAAAAATGACACACGCATATATCTTTTAGAAAAACAATTGTTACATAGGGTTATATATGTTGGATTTTAGATTATAAATATTAATTAGAAAGATAAAAAGATTTCCTACATAATGATAGTTTATTTATAATTTTTAGACATTAAATAATTTATTTTATTTATGACACAATGATGATGCAGTAATTACTATAATAGTGAAAAATTACAATAATTGATATTATAAATACCCAAATAAATATAATATGAAACTTTTAATGAATTAAACTAATTTTATAGGATAATATGATATATTAGGATTGATCTAATTGTCTTTGTTCGAAGTAATAAATCTGTTATGAGTTTCACAAAAATCAACTATTGAATAGTGTCAAAATTGACATAAAAGAGTTTTTAAAACAAATATTATATTATTAATTGATATTAAATTCCTAAAAATCTAAGGTTCGGCCAAGAGACTTATATAATGATAGATGTATCATTAATGGAACACTTGTGGGTCGCTTGTATGTATATGGTATGTTTATTAACCATATAATATAAAAATACAAAGAGACATTGTAAAAGTGAAACTAATTAACGTAGAGTTAATACTTAATGATAAGGTTAATATAAGTACCCAAACCTGTCTAAATTCTATTGGTTGGGTTGTTTTAGACCCATCCCCACCTTAACCTATTAATAGTAAACTTTGTAGCCATTGGAAACCGAATATGAATTTATTATAAACTAATATCTCTAGCTTTTCGAAAGGTGCCCCTCACCCCTCTTATAAAAGGTCACTCCTCCTTATCATTTCTTCACACCTTCAAAGCCTTTTTGGTTCGGCCAAACTCTGCCCAAATACTCTCCCAACATCCCTAACTACAACCTAGAGGCCTTAGTTTGATCAGAAAGCCAACCTAAGGAGCCATTTTGATCAAATCAAAAGGAAGAACCCGAAGAAGAGGTAATGATTTCACCACCCTTTTCCAAGTTCATTTCTTCTTCCACTTCTTCTTCCTTTGTTCTTACCATTATAAAATAATAACTCCATTATCTCACATATACTGTGATGTTATTATAAATATGGTACAACCATATTTAGTATTATATCCACCCTTTGAATAACATGTCACCATACGTGCGTACGTACGGCTTACTGTCTCCACGTCGTGGTGTAATTGTTATTCAATATATTATTATTAGGATGGGTATAATAATGATATGTAACTCATATAAATAATAAATAAAACATGATAATTATTCTGTATATATGATATAACAACCATTTATATATTATTTTAATATCAAAAGAATGATATTGTCGCTCGTGCGTACGTACGGACTACCGTCTCCACGAACGCGATGAGATTCATTCTCCATCCTATCCATTCAAGTCTTATTCTCATTTTAGGGTTAAAAATAATGTTAATATCATTATGATTATGAATAAGATATAATCTATCCATTACAAACATGTCTTACGTAACCAAACATTTAAGAAGAATGAATTTATTAACACTCGAAACAACGATAATACTATGATATTATTATAAATCGATATTAAAAGATCATATATGATATCATATTAATGTATATGATTCTTGTATAATTTAGTAACAATTATTTCACCATTATACAGGAGGTTAAACTACCCCAAACAAGGAAAAGTACAAGGTAAGGGTTATTTCACAATCTCTTCATTATCCGAGGTTGTTTATACGTAATAATCTACTGGGATCTCGTTATCATCCACATCCATGTTTTTTCAAAATGTATTTCAAAACATTTTTAATATTTAAAAGAATATGGGTTAAAGTCATTTATATCCTTGTTTGACTTTTTATAAGAGGTTTATAAGGGAATCTTTCCGTCGTTTTCCAAACAAGGTGCTTTTTAACCTTTTCGACAGAATTAAGATAAGAATGTTTTTTTAACTTATACGGCGGATGCGGTTATTTTCCGCCGTTATAAAATCATCAAAGCTTCCCTTACAAGCTTATAAGAATATTTTCAAAGAAAATGTTTTATTTTATAAATATATGTCTCTTAAATGATTTCAAAATAGAAAGAGGTATTTCTTTAAAAAGAGTTTTGATTTCATCTATGTCAACATCCTTTAATGGATTTTACGCTTATTTGAGGATGATATATTATGATACAAAACTATTATATTGTATTGAAGGTTTTGTGATATGTTTGAATGTGGATGTGCTATTTTTTATATACCATTCATGGTTTATGGTGAAAGTATTGACATTTTGTATTCTAGTTTTAATACGAATGTTTATGTTATGTTTAAACCTTTTCATATGGGAATGCATTGGACTTAATATGTGACGGGTGGAGCCCGCTATAGCTCCTCGATGCATCGGTAGGTCTCATGAGAAAAACTAGTGTCTTGGCACAAGGCCTTGACAAAATCTTATTTGTAGTCTTGGCACAAGGCCTTGGCTATGTGGTTATGATAGTCTGGCATTATGCATTCCAACATTATGAAAGTGTTTATTGATTTTTTCATTTGACTATTCGATTAGTAGAATATCCATGTGAATAAGTAAATGGCATTATTTCATTTTATTTATGTCATACCATGTTGAATGTTCATGTTTGAAAGGATTTTTTTTTAGTTATACATTGCCTCAAATGTTTATTCTTATTTATGAAAGTTTCCGCTATATTGTTATCCTTACTGGGCATTTGAGCTCACCCCTTTTCTATGTTTTATTTTTCCCAGGAAGTGAAGAAGTAAATTATGAATGACCTACAGGGATGTTATTTGGGGATATGAGTGTGGTTTATGGAGACATTATGTTGTTGTAGTAGTTTTTCATTTTATGATGTAATGTAAAACTTATGAATATATCTAGTGTTTCCAAGGATACTAAACCAATCGGTCTTTCAAGATTTGATCTTTCTTGTGATCATGCCAATGTTATGTAATAATGCACCGACTCTGGGTAACTATGGTCGGGGCGTTACATCCACCTCCCTATCTAGTCACTCCTAAAATTTGGATTTCCTCTAAAAAACATGCACTTTTAATTATATTGTAATATTATTTCATTATATTTATCTTCTAGTCACAAGATATTAGCCTATGTAATCCATTTCAAATGAATCATCCATGGGAATCTCAATGATCTCAATGTAAATAATCATTTTTACATATAATTTTTTATTTCTGTTTTCAAATTAGAAATATGAAATAAATATGTAATGAAATATATGTTTTTTATATAACTAATGGTATCATTATATAGTAATAAAATTAATTAATTCTTCCATTAATATTAAAAAAAATATATTCATTCCTGTGTTATGCAGACTACCACCCCAATGGTAGAAGATACTCTTCTTCCCTTCACCACACTAAAATTTTAGTTTAAAAGATAAATTTGTTAAATAATTATGATAGTTTTATCATGTTTATTATTTAAAGAAAATATACCATAACAATCTTTTGTCTCATTCTATTACAAATGAAATTATTAATCATTCATATGTTTAGACAATCATCTCCAAGGAATAATTTATTTTCATTTTTTTTTCATCAGTACCACACATAATTTTTCATGAGTATTATATTAAAGGATAAATATTATTTTTATCATTTACTTACAATTTTGGTATAAAAAATGGATAACTTGTTATTTTAATGATAAAAATTATTTTCATTAATTATCGAGAATGTATGGGATGCTGGCAAGCCCAATCCCGAAATTAATTAAGAGAAAGTGTAAACAACATCAAGCAAAACAAGAGAATTTACAAATAAAGGGGAGGATCACTCCACTCATATTAGTAAATAAAATTGTTTCATAATATTTGGAGACACTACATAGGTTCATTTTAATGATCAACCACTTTGAAAAATATTTATTAACTTGATTAAATTCCCAATGTTCATGTTAAATTATATAATTTAGTTTAATTAAATATTGAATAAAATAAATCTAATGATATAAAATCTTCCATGGAAAATCCCGGGTTCATGCCTTTAAGGAATTGGATGAACATTCATAATCAGACTCTATCCACAATGAGTTCAAATTATGTTGAATAGCATGATTTATAACCTCTATAATATCCCATAATTTAGATTCATAAATAATTTCAATGTCTATGTAATGATAAAAACATCCATTGTCCCATCCTCATTTTGTTTAAAAAGACCTCCAAAACCTAAGGGTCTAGTAATAATAATGTTTGAACCATCAAAATTGATATAAATGCATAAGATGGTTAGGTAAATACATTGAATGGATTTACGAATAAGTGTTTCCATGGGTCTACCTAACACACCAATTATTCTCATAATATTCAGGTCTTCTATAATATTGTACATAGATTACATTTTCCCTTGGGAAGCATCATTCGTCTCTCATTGAATAGAAAGTATTAAAACATTTGTTGAAGGTGAATGACTTCCAAAAATTCAACGAATTAATTTCTTCTAAACCAGAGTTATAACTCTAATAGTTGCAATTAGAAGTATATTATAAATATGCTCACTCATCCTATAACACCCCATGATATTTGACCCAAATTTTCTAGTTTCTCCGAAAAACTCTTCCCAAACATCTACACCTCACCCTCCCAACATAAAAGTTCTTTTTTCTCACCAAAAGGATATCTCCAAGGTCCTTAGGTTTCTTTTAAGGAATTTATATTCGAGAAAAAATTTTCCCATGTACCTCCTTAAATTTTTTTTCTACATTATACTTAAGTCCTTTATCCATGAACACATGATAAATAAATAATAATCTATATAATATAGTTTTATATGTCTAATAGAATACATGATTTCATTTTTTATTCCCTCTTATTCAATGAAATAAATTTTTCTCAAAGTGATCCCAGTTAATCAACTTCATCAACATGGTTTTGGTTATTTTTCCATTACTTCCATAATGGCTGGTCTTAAAAATATATTTAGAGTTTAATAATATTTTAATATTTAAATTATAACCTATTTAATATTATAGAAGTTCAATAAAAAACCTTCCTCCATGTTGTTCATATTGTGGCCATATGATTAAATCATTTGTGGAAGTGTGGACAACCACCCACCATAGTAATGTGATTTATTCACACTATACATAGAACATATTAAGGAAAATTTTAATTATAATATGTAACATATAAGTCATAAATATGAAACTATAATGATAATATACATATTATCATTCACTTTTCAATATTTTAATATAACAACGAAATGAATGTAATGTTCATGTGTACGTATGACCAACCATATCCCTGAATAGTGCATTTCATTTCATATCTCCAAACCGGTATAAATTATTGTAAATATATATTCACTCAACCTATAATAAAATAAAGAAATATTTAACATTTTTTATATTATGAAATCATGAACTGAAGAAAATAACAAGTCAAAACATACTTGAGAAAACAATGGAATTATCACCCAAAATAGTAAAATTATGAATGACTGGGTAGCCCGAAGGCCTAAATATTTATTTATTTATTATAAAACATAATTTAAGGGTAATGGGGAAACCAAAAATGACTTCATAGTCATTTATACATTAACATTATCCAAAAAATATGAGGGGAATCATCCCAGAACAAGACTATGCAGAAATACCCATCCCTAACATCAACATCATTGTGGTATGCCTCCACCATTGCATGAATGTTTAGTAACTTATACCATGAAAAAATGAACATGCCCAAAATCAAATGCTTGGACATAGCCTCTATATCATTGGGATCTAAATATTGATGCATGGTGAAAGAAACATACTTGAAAACCTATTTTGAAGCAATTCCTTATAGAATCCCTGGGGCAAGGCATCATCATAAAAAACAACAGACCAATTGAGACAATACACCATTATGAAAAATTTCAAGGACTCATTCACCAAACCCAATATCTTTCCTCTTCATTATTTTATTCATACTTCAAAAATGAAAAAAACATCACACAACAAAAAATATCCATGTATAAAATCAACAAAAAAACTTCATTGACAGGGATATCTGGATTCCATCATTTAGAAACTACACCTTCGACTCAAACCATTAGTTGGGATAAGATCGATTAGAATCAACAACATAAAACCATCCAAAAATAATATTCACCAACATAAAATAATACCGTTATAAAAATCATCACCCATGATGACTACTACATGGTCTCCAAACATTATTGGAGCCCCTCCACAATGATCCCATGCTCCTCCCCCAGAACCGTCAAAGAAGATCTGGTCTAAAGATACAATAAGATGCTACACAGGTCAATTCATGTGAGATTTGAAGCGTAAGAGGGAGAATATAATGGGTTCTATGGAGAGGGCCACACCGACACAAGGTATCCCTTAATTTCTCAATGTCATTATAATCTGATATTGTTTATATGTAGGTATTTATTGGGGAATATTTATCATCCATGAACATGTTTCATAAAAATGTTTTCAAACTATATTTTTAAAAGTATTATGTAATGTAATCATTTACTAAGACATCATTTTGAATGATTATATTATTTAATTATCTAAATATTTTTCATTCATGTCCATGTTTTCAAAATGGTGTTACTAGATTTAATTATGTGAACATGAATATTTTTAATGTCAATTTTTAATGTTATCTAAAATGTATAAATTTTTTAGGACATTTTGATTCAATAAACAATTTTTAATGACTTATTTTACAAATTTGTGGCTTTTGAATAAATTATTTAAAATTAAAAGGGTATGTCTTTTAATATATTTTTAATGGGTTTTAAAAGATTATATTCATCTATATCAACATCATTTGATTGATTTTATTCTTTTTTGAGTTTTGTTTTTTATACAATATACAATATTTTATTAAATATTTTATGATATATTTGACTGTGGATGTGATATTTTGATACCATTCATTTTTATAGTTAATGCAATAACATTTCATAGGCTAGTTTTAATTTGAATGTATATGTTTTTTATGTTTCATTATTTTAATATGAGGAAATTATTTGACATAGTAAGTGACATACTGGGTCTTATATAGCTCTTAGATGCGTGGATAGGTCTCATGAAATAAACTAGTTTGGGAATTGTCTTATGTCTTACTTGTATGTATAAGGACTCGACCTTAATACATTAAATAATATTTATTTTTAGCCATGAACTCACTTCCTTTAATATTGATCATATTTTAGGATTATAGTTTTAAATAATTAGGATATGATATATACAATACATTCCAATTAATACAGAGAAGATACCATAAAAATAGTATCCATTTCATTAAAAATATAAAACATTTCAATGAAGAAATTGTTTCTTTGACAAATATTTATGACATTTAAGTTGGATTCCTTGTTTTTCATACAAATCATTAAAACCTATGAATATAATTTAAAAACATTTGATGAGAAAAAAATAATTGTAATTTATATAATAAGAAGGAAGAAAAACATAAGTCCATGAATACATGTAACGTATGAAATCTTTTTCAAAAAATATATATTTTTTACACATATAAATTTAATTTTTGAAACATGATATTTGGCTGAGAATTGACCAAATCATATAGAACATAAAAAATAACTATAAAGGTTTCTTGGGGAATAACTTACAAAATATTTTAACCCTTTCATCTAACATATAATTTGTAACCCTCAATACTACCTTACATTCTGTGTAACCATCGTAGTTACAAATAGAGTAACCATATTGCCAAACTCTAACATACACATACCCAATACAAGGGAGGGAGATGTAGGTCCCCCCTTCATCCAAAAAAAATTCCCAAAAACATAAACACAATGATACTACATTAATAATTGAATAAAAACATTTATTTTAAATTTTGTTAAAATAATATTTTGAAAGAGGTGTTTAACAGTAAAGGCCCATATAAATATAGAATATTTGAAGGGAGACATAATACAGTTGATTGAATATGTATATAAATTTTAAATACACATAATTTATCATAATATAAATTAAATCATCACACAAAACATTTTAATACCATATAAATAATGAATTATAATGTTTACCCTAAGAATGGAAATTGGGTTAATAATTCCCTTACCCCAGCTTCATCAGACATAAAATTTGTTTAAACCTACTGTATAATGGTTAAAACAGTGTTATTATAATTTTAAGAAATATTTTTACTTTTATATCTTATTATATGATTATTTTATAACATTGTTTTACCCTTTAATTTTTAGTATTTTGTTACATACATTGTTTCAGGTACGTTCTTCAAGAGATTTCTATGTCCGGTTTGGGTTTGATTTTCTTTCCATATGGAAACGAAATTACATAAGTATAATGAAATGGTATTTAAATGTTTTTAGGATATGTAATGATACCATAAGTAATTTTTTATCATATACGATGATTGATCAATAGATAAAACATTAATGGTGTTTGTTTAGATCATTTTTGGTTATTCATCGATTATCATGAAGTTGTTCATTATATAATTTAATGTGATGTATATAAGATCAATAAATATCAATTTTTTTTAAAAATAATACAAATTAAATTATATTTCAACCAAAAAAGGGTTTTATTATCAGTTTTTAATGATGTAATAGAAATTTGAATCACATCATCAATGATTTTTGGCAAATCCAGACATTGAGGATGAAATTATTTATTTTTAGAATAAGTCAAAGCGGGAAAAAGGGATATGATGATGAAATATTAAAATATAATAAAAAAAATTAAAATTCATGTAATATACGAGAATTATCATATAATTTTGATGTGGGGATATGAGGAATTAAAATTAAAAAAGGAACTCAAGATAAAAGAAAAGTTAATAAATTCTTTACAAATATTCGGTAGCCCAACGACGTCACTTAAAAATTACTAAAATATTTTGATGAGAGAAAAAGATATATCATGTTTATTTAACTATATAGATAGAATGGGATATATTCAATTACATATCCAAAAGTAATCCAATTTAAATTAAAAGATAATAACAAAATAGGAGTGATTGAAAAGAGAGATATTTTGATGCAAATTCTATTCCATAACGGCTATACAACATTATTTTAGAGAAAATTGAAAAGAGAGGGGATAGAGGTAAACCGTTTATAAAATAATAATAATATATAATATCTCTAGTATAATATGGAAATAAGAACATGGTAATAATACATGAAATACATACAACATAAAGATAACTTGAATGGAAAAGAGAAGTTCATAATTTTCTTACATTATAGAGTAACTCCTATGACATGATGGTTCGGAACATGGGATATTAGGGACACCTTTGGAGGACTAATAGGGATTTCAAGTTTACAATTATTGTTTAAAAAGGATGTTGGAATGAAATTAATGAATTAATGGGTTGGTATTTAAAGAAAAAGTGAAGGAATGTTTTATTACATTCCAAGGGACACCACATTCGTGGTATTTGCAAAACCATGGGATTGAGCATGGTATTTTTCCTTGGTATTGGCCACATCCGACACCTCATAACATAATTTATTCGTTAAAAGTCTACCAACATTATTACATCATTATTATAACCTTAATGAGGTCATTAAGCTTATATAAAATCAAAACAGTATTTTTACATTTCATCAAAATTTCATCGTTTTTAGATAAATCACAATAATTTACCCTAACCAATTTTCAATAGGTAAATTCTAAAAATGAACTCAATTTTTTTTAAATAATATTCTAAATATTATTAATTTAACTTTTAAATAAAATTATAATTTATTCAAAAATAACAATTTGAAATCAATTAGTGCATTTATATCATATTGACAAATTAATCAAGATTTCACTATCATAATTCCTTAAGAAAACAAAAATAATAATAAAATTTAATATTAATTAGTGTCATATTATGATTCATATTAATATTTATATGAGTATGTTACTATTCACCAAAAATCATGTTGGTCTTATTAGACTCCAAATAGCTTGGTGATCACAACTGTAGATGGCCATTTTTTGAATTTCAAAACATATAATTGGAAAAAATATGTTTTACGGAAAGTAATAAATATCTATTTAAAAGATTGATTAATCAATTTAAATTTTTTAAACCCATTGGGTGTTGCATTATCCCTACCTTCTATAAATTTCACACTCACAAATTTATTTACATATTAGACAAGTGAGTGTATCGTTACCTCATATAATTTTAAGACTCCCATGTTTCATCTTCAACCATGTGGTTTGTCCAAATAACCATTATCTGGTGGGTTACCTTATTCTGGAATACTTTTTCACTTAGATCAATTATATGACCTAGTATCTCTTCATAAAAAATGTTCTCTTCCAGCTGAAATACTTCTTGTCTTAAGTCAAGAGATGAATCAGAATTATACATTACCTACATCAAAACATGTAAAAAAATGTCACTAAGATAAAATCAGTGGAAGAGTGACTTATTAGGTGACTGGTATAAACTTCTCAACAATTTCAAAAGGACTAATGAACCGTGGATTTAGCTTTATTTTCATTCCAAAACACATAACACTTTTCCAAGGTGGGATTTAATGAAAAATATGATCACATACCTCAAAAGAAAATCATTTCCACCTATTGTGTGAAAAATATTTCTGCCTACTCTATGTTATCCCCCTATTTTATCAGATAAAAAACACTCTCTAATAATATTAAACTACTATGTTTGGTCTCATCGACATATTTCCCCCTATATCATCTCAATAGTTGTAGTTTGGCATCGTTTCCAATACAATGTCTCAAAAGGTGTTATCTGTATACTGGAAAGAAAACTGTTATTAAAAAAACACAACTAAAGAAAGATATTAATTCCAACTTCCCTTATAGTCCATTGAATAAGATAAAATCATAATGATTAATGTCTAAATCATTCATTATGACTGCCCATCTGATTGAGGATGAAATTCCATATAGAAATTTAATTTTGGGCCCAACAATATCTAAAGGCCCTTCTAAAAGATATAAGTGAACCATGGATCCAAATAAGATAAATTAGAAAGAGGAACTCTAGATAACATGAAAATATCTCTGTGGTACAATTGAGAAAGATGATCAAAATAAATTGTATCTCGTATTGGGAGAAAATTTACAGATTTACCTAGTCGGTCAACAAAAATGCAAGTCACATTATTACCTCAATAGGTTTTAGGTGGTCCCACCAAAACATCTATTGATACATTCACCCATTTCCACTCTTGAAATATAAAGGGTTGAAGCATCCCCTTAGGTAACTAATGCTCTGCTTTAACCTGTTGACATGCCAAAAATTTCATAGTAAATTCTGCAATATCTCGTTTCATTTCATCCCACTAGTAATACTCTCGAAAGCCTATGTACATCTTAGTACTGCCTGGATAAACTAACAATTGATATCTATGAGCATCACTGATCAAATATTTCTTAATCATGGAATAAAAAGGCACACAGAAACATTTAAAAAATATTAAAACAAAATCATTATCAAGGATCAATTCTAGAAGCATACCCATTTTAACCAATTCTACAATTTTTTGTAGCTCACGGTCTTCCTTTATCGGTTGATTAATTCTATGTGATAACCATTAGTGAACTAAGAACTAAAAAAAATAGATCTATTTAATATAAGAATAACATTAAGCCAAAAATCAACAAATCATTAATCAAGGAATCATGTTCCAAACATTTCATGGTTAATGATTCCTGGTGTTTTAGACTCAAGACATATGTCAATTTGTTCGCTTTTCTCGGATGGTAATTGATCGTGTGATCATAATCCTTTATTATTTCAAGAAATATTCCCAATATCATGTTCAATTCATTTTGAGTGAATATATACTTAAAACTATTACGGTCTGTATCTATTTGACTTTTGGATCCATATAAGTAATGCCTCAAAATTTTCATATCAAAAACCACGACTTTGAATTATTAATAATGTGTGGGATAATTTAACTCATGTGTTTTCAGTTTTATAGAATCATAACCAATTACATGATCATTCTGTATGAAATCAAAATGAATTCCCTTCAATGAAGCATCACTGTAGATGAAAAAAACACCATTTCTGGAAGGTAAGGAAAAACTAGAACATTAACCAATCCCTTATTCAGTTCCAAAAAAACATTAAATTCTTATCTCTAAATAAATATAACAACTTTTTGCATTAACATAGTTAGTGGGGTAGATAACCATGAAATGTTCTTAAAAATTCATTATAAATAACTCGGTAATCAAATAAAACTAAGAATCCTAGTAATAGTTATAGTTTTTTACCACTGATCATCCTTTATTTATTTGGACAGATCAACTGTTATTCCATCCTTATTTACAATTATTCTCAGAAAATAAATCTTTTGCAACAAAAAATCACACATTCATGAATTTTCCATACAGTTTACTATCCATTAAGGTTGACTAAACAAACCTTATATTTTTTTTATAACCCTATTTACTCTTAGAAAATAACAGAATCCCATCCATAAACACAACCACAAACATACCCAATAACTCATTAAATTTTATATTCATAAGATCCATGAACACACATTGTGCATTATTTTACCCAAATGGAATAATAAAAAATTAAAAATGACTATATCAAGTTCAATATTCTATTTTTAGTATGTCATCCTCCTTCACCTTTAGCTGATGGTAACAGGATATCTATTCAATCATGGAAATGTATTGAGCTCCCTGGATCTGATCAAATAAGTTATTGATATGAGTGAAAGGATAATTGTTTTTAATAGTGATGTTATTCAAGGATCTTTATTCGATAACACTCTTCATTTCACAATCATTCCTTTTAATGAAAAAATAGGTTCACCCAATGGGATGTGCTAGAATAAATGAATCCTTTATGAAGAAAGTCCAACACCTAATTTTTCAATTTACTATGTTCTATTTGATCCATAGGATATGGGGGTTTAAAATTGTCTTGGCATCATGAACATAGTCAATTGTGAATTTGACTTCTTGATCAGGTATGAAACTGAGTAATTCATCACAAAAAACATGAAGGTATTCATTTACCACTAGCACATCATTAATATGATTTTTTTGTTTTCTACAATATGAACAAGATACAATAAATTGACATCGTCCAATAGTTTCTCATCTTCTTGATATGTTATCAAGTATATGTTTTTGTTCTTATATCCAAAGATAAACACTTTCTAAAGAAAAACTTATTTAGATCTATAATTAGTCTTAGCATTATAATAAGAAATCCAAACAATTCCCATAATGACATAAAACTCTACTATGTGAAAAACAACAATGATTTTTAGTTAATTTATTTCAACATAAAACAATAGAAATATTATTATAATATTCCTTTGGTATAATATTGTATCCGAGTGTTTTGATAATAATTTTTGGACTCATTTGTTGAGGTGATACTTCCAATTTAACAGAAAATCCATCAGAAATAATGGAATTTCTAGACCCCATATCAAAAATAGTTTTATCAAAATATGAGTAAACAAATAAGGTTCTTGATATAACTTCATTGGATGGTATGATGTCTTCTGCCGTAGTTATAGAGGATCTCATTACACATTTCTTCATATTGTACTAATTCTTTGAATAATTTAAATTTCTCTTTATTAAGGCATTTGACTAATGACCAATTTCACTATATTTATAACCCTTAACAACATTCTTATCACGATTAGTCTGAGAATTATTTTCATTAAAATAACAAGCCATATGTACATACTTAACACATCGAAAACACTTACTATTTTTTGTAAGGCATTACCTAGGGTGATTTTTTCCACAGTTTTTAAAAACTATAAACTATAAGTTCTTAACATCAGATTTCATTTGTATATTATTACTCATCACATACAATCTGGACCACTACTTCTCTTTGTTGTCAAAGTGAACGTTATAATTAGAAAACTCTATCCCTACCCAATCATCACATAGAAATACTTTCTAATAACTTTTTAATTCATGTTAGGACAATACCCTTTGATACCATGGGTTTAATCCTAACTAAAAGTTGTTGATTTTTCTATCAAGATCAAGAATGTGATTCGGAGAGTACCTCACCAGTCGGGTGAGGTTTGATTCGTAAAAATACACTAAATCATGGTTATTTATCTTTAATTCAAGGAATTTAATCTCCATCCTATGCCATGCCACATTAGGAATATATTTTTCAAAGAACGCACTTTTAAATTTATCCCACACTACGGTCCAAATATTCTCTTTGTTTCTGATATTTGTGACCATTGACCACTATATATTAGATTCACCTTAAAAATTATAAGTTGAATGGAATACCAATTGATTATATGAACATCCCATAACATGTAATATCTATTAAAGGGACTTAATCCATCATTCAACTACTACTAGGTTAGAAGATCCATTGAAAGCATGGGGTGTGGTCTCATAAAATGATCCATTATACTCATGTTCCATTGTGGTACCTATGGTTGTTCTCTTTCATAGATTCCCCCAACATTTATTGTCTACACCATTTCATCCATTACTATTACAAAATTATTGGTTTCAATTCCTACCATTCTGGGCTACAGATTCGGAAGGATATCATTTCATCGATGCCTCTCATCTCTAGCTTCCTTGTTTCTTCTTTGAAAACCATTCTGAACAAACACGACTTAGTCAAAGCCACATAGTAACCATTAAATTATATATCATTTCACATTAAACATAGATTAAAAATCATTAACGGTATTCTATTAGCATCATCCTAATCCTTAAGGTTATATAAACCCTTCTCCGATACGAACTATAAGGACCCTAAGTTAATACATTCCATAATCATGAATTTTAGTCAATAACTCACTTCCTTTCATATTGAGGATATTTTCAGGTTTATAGTTTAAGATAATTTGGAAATAATACATACCTGGGATTCTATATTGATATATAGTAGATACCATAAAAACAGTATCCATTTCTATGAAAATGTAAAACATTTAAATAATACATGTTATCTTCGACATAACATCATGAAATTTAACATGGCTTCATCATTTGTCAAAAAATATTTAAAAATTGTGAAAGTCATTTAAAAAAATTGGATTATCAAAAAAATCATAATAAGGGATATTAGAAAAATGAAATAATACATATGTCCAGGAATACTTGTAATGTATGAAATCATTTTCAAAAAAGACATACTAGTTTCCTATATAAACATACTTTTTGAATCATGATACTTCCAGGAGATTTCTTTAAAACACATATAATATAAATAGAACCATAATTTTATTACGGGTCATTATATAGATAATCTTTTAACCCTCTCATATACCTTATAATTTGTATCCCTCATGTCATCCTTACAATTTTTATAACCACCGTAGTTACACATGGAGTAACCATACGACCGATCTCCAACGTACACATACCCATTTCATTAGTGGTAGATATAGGTACCACCCTTCATCTTAAAAAAATTCCATAAGAACCAAAACACATTCATACATGATTAATAATTTCATAAAATCATTTCGTTTCAATTTTGTTAAAACAAAATTTGAAAAGAGTTTTTTAAAATGAAATTTCCCATTAAAATATCATATAATTGAACAGATACATAACTTAGTGGATTTAATATGTATATAATCAATAAAAAACATAATTCAGTATCATATTAAAAAATTCATCCCACAAACATTTTTAATTGCACATAAAAAATGAAGTATAATGTTTACCCAAAGAATTAAAATTTGGTAAAGAATTCCCTTACCTGGGGTTCGTCTTACATAAAAATTGACCAAACCTTATATATAATGGTTAAAATAGTTTTAATAGTTATTTAATGAAACATGATAAATTTTATAACTTATTTTATGATCATTTTATAACATCATTTAACCATTTAATTTTTAGTATTTTGTTCCTTCCATTGTTTCGGGTGCGTTCTTTACTTGATTTCTATGGCCGGTTTTTTTGATTTTCATTACCTTGATATATTAAATTCCATAGGTGGAATTAATTGGTGTTAATATTTTTCCATAATATATAATGATACATTGAATCATTTTATTATCATATATAATGATGTATAATTAGATTAAACATTATTGATGTTTGTTTCGGACATTTTGGACAGTTCCTCGATAATCAAGAACTTGTTTCATTATATAATTTAATTTCATGAATATAAGATCATTAAATAACATACAAATGGTTAAAATATAATAATTTAATTTGGTTTCAACATTTAAAATGGTTTTATGATCATATTTTATTGAAGAATTTGTAATTGGAAGCACATCTTCAAGCATTGTTTGTAAATCGGCACATCGACAATGATATTATTGTTTTTATTATAAGTGGGAGAGGGAAAAGTTAAATGATAATGACATATTCCATTATCATAATAAAATTAAAATTCATATATGGTACTATTATTATCATATAATTTTATGGGGGTATATGAGGAATGAAATGAAAAATAAAGGATCTTGAAATAAAACAAAAGTTGTGAAATACCTTATGAAAATTCGGCAGCCTAACAGTGTCACTAAATAATTCATATTATATTTTGTTGAATGTAAATTGGGATAGATTCATTATTACATAAAATTTAATTTAAGGTTTATATTGGATGAAATATCCCAACATAATAAAAATTTAAATTAAAAGATAAAAACATAATAATAGTTCTTAAAAAAGAGAGTGATTTTGAGACGAATATTCTGCAGCATAATGGCTATGCGACATGGTTTTAGAATACATAAAAAGGAAGGGTAAAAGGGTCACAAATTCATAAAAGACTCATAAAATAGTATAGGGACATAATAAAATAGAAACAATAACACATTATGAAAACATGAAATACATACCACATAAAAGAGAACATGAATGGAAAAAACAAATTGAGAATTCTTTTACCTTGTAGAGTAACTCCTATGACTTGAATTTTGGACCTTGGGGGATTGAGGACACCCTAGGAGGACTAATAGGGAGGTAACAAAACCATATATTCTTTTATATGTAATTTGGAATGAATGAAATGATGTAATGAGTTCATATTTATACAAAAAGTGAAGGAATATTTTATTAATTTCCCACGGACACCTCATTTTTGGTTTTCAAAAACTCGTGGGCTTGACCCTAGTATTTCTCCATGACATTGTCTGTATGAGACAACTCGTAAAATATTTTATTCCATATGATTTTACCAGCATTATTACATTATTATCACATCAATAATGTTGTCATAAAACTTATAGAAAACTCAAAACTGTATTTTTATTATTCATTGAAAATTCAACTCTTTAAGAAAATTCACAGAAAATAACCCTAAACATTTTTTTACATGTATTATAAAAAATGAACTCCATCTTTTTAATATAATTTTCTAAATGTTATAAATTTAATTTTTAAATAAAATAATAATTTATTGAAAAATAAAAATTTTAAAACTGTAATTTATTTTATGTTACATTGAAAGATTAATCATGATGTAATTATCTTAATGCCTTAAAAAAATATAAAAAAATAATAAATTTTACTATTCATTAATGCCATATTCCTATTCATAAGGGTATGTTACATTTCACCAAAAATCAAGTCGGTTCGATCAGTCTCAAAATAACATTCTGATAACAACTATAGAAGGCTATTTTTTAAATTTAAAAATCTAGAAGTAGAAAAATTATGTTTACATGCTAGTTATAAATATCTACCTAAAACTATGTTTCATGCATTTCTATTAATTTATAAAACATTCGGGAGTTATAGTATTTATGGTCCTTGCATGAGACCTTTTTTTGTATAGTTAGGATGTCTGACATTATGAAATTTCTCATTATGAGATTAGTTATTGATAGTAGATGTGAATATTAGACAAGTAAAATATCAATGTATGTATTTAAATTTAATTATTTTATTTATTAATTCCATTATATTCTAAATATTATGTTTAAAATGATATTTTTAGTTTTATACATTTCTTTAATAGATTATTCTTATTCATTATAGCTTCCATTTTTTTTCATATTTATTGATCATTTTAGGTCAACCATTTATTATGGTTGATTGTTCCCCAAGATGTGAAGAATTATATTATGAATAACTTGTGAGGTAAATATATGGCATATGAGTTTCTTCAAAGGAGATACAATGTTCTTTTTCATTTGAAACTGTAATGTAAAACATATATTTTTATCCATTTTTTCAAGGCTAAAAAACATATCTGTTCTTCAGGATTTGATTCCTTATAATCAGGATAATGAATTATATAATCCAACGAGTACAGGTTGCTTTGGATGGGGTGTTACACTTCCCATTTTTAAATTTCAACTATATAAAATGATGATGTTTCTAATCATCATATAAAGATATACCTATCATACTTCCCACATAATTTGATGTAATTTTTGAAAAACTACAAACCATGAAAATGTTTTATATATTTTATTTAGATTTAAATAATAAATGAAAAGGTGAACCAACAACATGTCCAACGATTTTATGTTTATTGAGTTTGGAGATCTCTACCTCTAATCCTTCCAAAACAGAAATAATCGTGATGTCTATATAAAATGTACATTAGATTTTAACATCCATGATGGTGGAATGTTGAATCATTCAAATTTCATTATATATAAATATTTAATGTTGAAACATTTAGTCATGTTAGGCCTCCAGATCAAAAAATCAATATATATTAATGATTCATTCTAGATCCCCATTTTTCTATAGAGGGATAATTCAATCAAGGATGATTCACTATATCAAAATATCAGCAATATATTTTTTTTCATTACCATGGGTACATTGAGAATGTATTTAGGTGGGATTTCCAACCATAACGATCTCTAAATATTAAAAAGAGTATTCCTACTCAAAAAAATGGTATTATTATATATTTAAATAAAAGAGGGAATAAGTGAAGCCTATACAAATGGTGAGATGCAGTTTTCATATCCGGTAATAATACTCATTTTGAATCTCTTTGATAAACACAAGAAAAGTCATTGTGATTCAAGAGATTCCATGTAAATTCCCCAATATGTGAATAATTATAGATCTGTTGGCCATTAATTGCAACTACACATATAAATTGTCTTAATAAAATCATTCTATGCTACCACAATCAACTTCCTTTTAGGAACCAATATACTCCATAAGAAGTTCCTGATCATACATTTAATTTCAGTGATGTGATTTCATGGCCACCTGTAAAAAGGGAGGGAATAAAAATATTTAGATGTAATCACTATATTGACAAAGCATACCGTCACTACCTAGGATATGTATTTCCTTTTCAAACTAGAACATTAATAAATAAGTACATTGAAAATATAATGTTCTCACTTTTCCCCCAAATAAAGTAAAATCAATGTAATTAAAAGGGAGTGACCCTCTTTTAAAACCAAGTTTCCTAGAAATAATATTTTTCTTTGAAAATAAAATTCCATTAATAAATGAAATGAATTATTTTTTCCATGTGAGGTATTTACATAAAAATTACTCATAATGATAAAACATAATTGTAATATCATATATAGTATTCTTGGAAACCTGTAAAAAGAAAACATCTTCATCAACATTCAAGAGATGTTATCAGGTGAAATCATTTCCTCAATATTTGGTACAACTATAAGTTCTTGTAATAATAATATCATTAATAAATCTACTCATATAGTAACAAGAAATAGATAACAACATACTTGAGAGTGGACCACACTGCTTGAAACCTATAGTACATATAAAAAAACCCCTTGTTGATTCATTAAGGAGTATGGAATGATTCTAAGAGGTGATAATAAAGTGGAAAATTCTTTTTTAATTCCTAAGAGAATCCAAACATCGTAATAATAGAAAAGATAAATCTCCATTTCATAGTATCAAACACCTTTTATGAATAAACAATTTTGAATGCTTTTGCCTAGTATAGACCATAATTTAATAAAACTTATTTTCTATTTAACAATACCCCCAATATAGTCATAATGACTTTACAAATGATTTTAGGTAAAATATTCCCAATAAAAACTATCTTGAAATCATTAATTTCAATCACTCATTAGTTTTTAGGAATTAATGAAATGATGTTTGAGTTGACACTATAGGAAATGAAATCATGAGTGAAAAATCCCTTCACTACATAAGTCACTTTACAATATATAATATCCTAATAAAACACGGTGATTTATTTTGCAGACACATATATAATATATTCACGGTCTATTTTTAGGGATAACAAGGTCAATTTAGCTTCATCCTTTATGGGGTTTATAATAAATTTTGGATTTTGATGGTCTTATATGCAGGGAGTTATGTTTTCAATCATTTTATGTGTTCTGTCCCTTCTATAATCAGAATAATGATCCTTGATGTAATCAACTACTTCATTATAAATTTAATTTTCAGATCTATGAAGGTTCCCCACAATTATCATGTCAGTATTTCTTTCCCAAAATATTCATTCTTTATGTATACGATGAAAGAATTTACATTTTTTCATCATCCTTCAAGTATTTATCATTTTAATGAATTTTTTTAACACCTTTCTTTTATAGTAATATAGTAATCCACTTTAGATTGATATATAATTTACACTATATAGGTGAAATTATACTTTTAATATATAATATGATTTTGATAATGTTCATCTTCATATATAATTATTTAATGATCAAGATTAATGACAGAAATCATGATCTATTTCCTTAATAATACTATAGTATGATTTAATAGAAATTATAGTAATAGAGAAATTCGCTCAAAACAATAGATTAGATAAATCAAAAAAATATGGATACATATATATATACCCAACAAAAGAAACTCAAATGAGAGAGAAAGAAAAGGTCTATATCACATCCAAACCTAGGAAAAGATTTCCAATAGTTCTAAAGGTCTATCATTGATGCCAATAATCTCACACATCTATCTAGATGAAACATCCATGTCAAGACACACCATTCCTCTATGTCTAACTATTTGGAGGAATAATTTCTATGTAGATGAAAATTCACGGGTAAAATAAGATTGTTCCACTCAATTGATGGTGGACACATATCGTTATTCTATAGGATGGTTCCACTTCCTAGATTTCTACAGGACTAGTGCCTTATACCTATATGAGGGTAAAAATATGATGGTCGGGGACCAATACCCATGATTTATTGGTAGGAGACACATAAAAGGTTATAGAAGACCCATATTCTATCCCTAGAGGAGGGTTCCACTCTAGTGGTGGAGGACCCATTCCTTGATTCCAGAGGATTTAACCTCTCAGATAGCAGATAAGTGACCCATTCTCTATCCGTTATATGGGATGCACCATAACAGTAGACAGTGGACCATTTAACTCCCCATATAGAGGGTTTAACTCTAATATTTGATATAGGACCCATTCTCTACTTTGCATTATCGTTCCAATCTAATAGTCGATCAAGGACCCAATCCCTGCCTAGTAAGAGGGTGAGGATCTTCTCAATAATCATCATGCTCAAAATGCATCCATCGTATGTCAAAATCACTCAAAAAATAAATACATCATGTTTTACATGTATGTCCATCTATATAGGCTTCTCATGATAGACGATTTGAGTCCAAACAAATGATATATGAGAGTTAGAAGTTTTTTGAAAAAGTAAATAGGGGTATATGGAATGTAAGGGTAAATACATGTCATGTTGTCTGACAATAATTTTTAGACATTTACATTAATCTAAAAGGTTCATTGATTTTGAATCACTATATAGGTTTTAATGTGACTAAATTATATTCATCAGCCATCTATGGTCTTGACAGTGCTCCGGGTTGTGTTTGTGTATACAGTAGTATTGTCCATGTGCATCAGTACAAAGGGTGTCATTTAGCATGGGGTCCTACTTGTGAGCTCAACCACACAGCTTTTCTACCACAGGAGGGTCACATTTTGTGTGACCCAATAACATTGATGTCAATCCTTATCATTTTCGAAAAGCCTAGCATCACATTCATATGGGTACAACATGATGTGTGTTCATCATTATGCATGCCATTTAATTGTGTTGTTCGCATAAAGTAAGATTTTCTTCATAATTTTACATCTAGACTCACCTCCTCATATCACACCACAATGCAACCTAAAATTTGTCGTTATACCCTTATTCAACATTTACAAACATTTAGTGTTCCCAAAATAGAATTCCATTTATTTTGGATGCTGCTATATGAGCCATCACAACTCATGACACCTACCATGCAACACAAAATTCAAGTTCACATCCTTAATCCCAAAATAAATCATCTGCATCGAATAAATCCGCTTAATCCATACACTATTATCTAAATATTACTCATAGGAGAATCATCCATGATTCTAGAGGTCTAATAGGGCTCATTTCAGTCTACAAACATAAAATGGGACAATATAGGGTGATTGGAGAAGAACACATAGATTGATTGGGAGAACAACACACGAACAAAGGTGAAAAAAATATTTTCCCAAGACTTCCTAGCCATATAACAAAAGATTATATTCCTTGGGTGAGAAAACTGAATAATCAATTTAAAATCATCAAACATATGTTTAAAACGTCTGGCAACTTATATATATCAAATAATAAGTACAACCATTCTAAATGCATTTAATTAATTGAGATTTAATCCATATATTTTTGATTCCTACCTCAAATTCGAGAATATTTTGACGAATATTAAACATGCCAATAAATTAGAGACATTTTTGCATTTGATGTGCCACAATAAATATAGATCTGTAGTTTCTTTGTCATCTGATTCATATCTACCAATGAGAGGTGGAAGAAGAAACCAATAAATGGTCCTAGGGTTATGTGGATAACCGTCGAGACCATCCATAACATATATTAAATATTTAAAATAGTATTAGGTCATTTAAAAAATTAATTAAATTTATTATATAATTGATCCAAAGAATGTACCATTGATGGTTATTTTATCTGAAATCTCCACATCGATCAATTTTAGGTCTCACATAATGTAAACCTCTCATTAAGAGTTAAATTGTGGAATTATATTTCAGATGTGACATTCCATTTAATATTTTTATCTCTTTATTTATGAAATATGAAAATACTGATATAAAATATATTTAAAATTTCTATTAAATCATTTCAGGGATCATCAGGCCTTAGGATCATAAGATTTCTCATTGCCTGGCTCCAAAAATATTTCTAGATATATTTAAATTCATTAAAAGAAAAAAACAGGGTCTCTAAACTATTCCCTCATTAAATGTTTTCAAACACAAAATAAAAAATTAAACATATATATCATGATACTAAACCTTTATCTAGATCTCCCGCTCCCAGAATCTGTCTGACAATATATTTTTTTTCCTCAACACTCAAACCAGTTTGATATTTTTCTACAGTGGTCCTCCCATGCTGATCATTGATCACCATTAGTTTATCCAAAAAACGCTTATCTATCCTTGAGTTCAATATCAACCCAATCGATAACATGTGTAAAGCCATGCATGTATCTCATCAGTTATGAAATATGTAAGATGTCAGACAGCCAATACAACTATGGTTGTAAAGAATGGTGGTACGAAATATCTCCAACCCTATGATAGATCTATAATAGACCGAGTAACCCTATGGATACCCTACCTATCTAGAAACATATCCCCAATCATCATCATTTAATGACTCTTAGGGAAAAATCTCTATAATCCAACTCCTAGGGCCTACGATTTCAATCATAATAAGGCTCATGCCATTCCTCAACTATCCTCATCCACACATAGATGACTAGGACCTTATTTATCTTTCCTCCACCATCTATAGCCCAGTAATAGAAGCATAACAACTCTTTTTATATTACAATGGTGAAATGTAGGGTTTCCCATACTGTGACTCAAAACGGTTACATGCCAATAGAAGAGTGGATGCTATTATTGTATCGAAACTCTACAAATGACATGTGACCCTCCCATCTCCAGCAAAATTATTACGTGCAATCAATCATCATATAAACTATCAACTATATAGTGTTCCTAGTATTCCCATACATCTAGGATGTATGGATATAAAAATCTTCATCTTGGTCACAAATTTATCCTCGAGGACTCTCTATAGCATTGACATGAACCAAACATCTCGATTGGAGACAATATTTCATTTCAACAAATAATGGTGAACAATCTCTCAAACATAAAACTTCTCAAAACACTAGACTTAACCTTAATCTTTAATAATAAGGATTCTTTCCAACTACATGATTGAATCTATTATGTCCAAAATGGCATCGGGGAATATCTTTATTTGTAAAATCCCTATCATGATATACATTGATACATCATCCCATTTCCACTTTAGATTCACAATGGGATAAAAACCTACCAAAACCGATTGATCTTCATTAACCTAATGACATGTGAGGCACCAAGATATAAACTTAGACATTATCAATTTCATGTTGTCCCACCAAAATTATTAGTGAATATCTCTTTACATCTTCCTCACACAGGGATGTACAGCCAAAGGAGATGATTGGAACTCTCTCATTACCTCCTCCGACATCATGAATAAGACCACTATCTATCCATAGAATAATATGACATTATTCTCTCCTTTAAAAAGCCTATCAGATGAATATCCTTTGTATATCTATTCATTAATGACCTATGACTATAAATATATCAACCTGAACTCTCTCACATGATGGAGGATCATAGGAGTGAACAATATCAACTGACGAAAAGGAAGACCTGCCTTTTCTTCTAGGTTCAAAAAAATGAAACCAACTAATTCGATTCATTCATCACCTAAGGATCATGTGACTTCATACTAATACAATCTCCCACTATGTTTTCTTTCCTTGGAGTATAGACTATTTAGAATTAATAGCCCAACAGGAACTCCAACAATCACCTTGGTAGGTTGGAGTCTCTATGTGTGAAGACCTACATGAAACTATAATGGTCAGAGTAATCATAAAATCACACTCTCATACGATAGTGACTCTGAATAATTAATGTTAATATTAAAATTTCTAGCTCTGAGTCATGAGTCATGTAGTTATGCTCATGCAGTCTCAACTATATTGACACATATATGATAAGTGCATATTTATGTATCAATACACATAAGATACTATCTCTTGAGGCATACTAATAAACTACCTACTCAATGAACTCATCTTATAGTAATCAATCATGTCATGAACCAATGCAGCTCGAGATGAAACTTCGCATGGCCTGGCTCTATAGGTCAGGGGTGGAGACATGCACCGAAATATATAAAACAATGGGGGGACATTGAATAATGTACCTATATGCACATAACAGACAATGTTGATGAATATTAAAAAGTAATAATAAAAAAATGATTCAATATCTATTAAATAATACTTTAATAAAAACCCCTAAGGAGTATAAGAATACACTCCCAATTTTAATTACCTCCCAACTTGAAAAACTAGAATGTAAATTTATATGAGATCCCATCATTGAATCTCCAAGATCTGACCACTATAAGTGGTAAAATTCACTAGGTAACCTAATTAACTCATATAAGACCCTTATACCTCCCCATAATCTTCATAAGATAATAAAAATGTTAGATAACCCCAAGCAGTGGTGACTATATACATACCCGGTATGATATCCTGAAAGCTGATGGAGGAGTAGTAAGAGACAATATAGGAATAAATAGCTCATCCCAAATTAATAGAGTAACAAAGTATAAAACTATTGATATAGATATATAAATTCTAAATAAAGGAAATAAAATAATAGAGAATTGATATATCTATCACACAACTTTGCCTAGGATAAGAGTTCCAATACTTTCAAAGGACCATCATTGATGTTTGGAAACTCAACTGTCTCTCCAGAAGAAATATCTATTTTAAAAAGACCGCTCCACTATGTCTCAAAGTCATGGGATACAATCTCTAGGCAGAGGACTCATGAACTAGTATAAAACATGGGTGAAACACAATAGATATTGTACACATATCCTAACTCTGAAAAAGAGTTTGACTCAATAGATAGCTAGAAGAAGCATTTCTTGTCTCAAATGGATGGTGACACTCTAATGGTCATGGAACCATTCCCGGTCTCTGAAATAAGTTTCCACTCAATTTTTGATAGATGATGCATGATTTTTTCCAACAAGAGGGATCCAATAGAGTGGTTGAGGACACATTCCATTATTCAATATGAGGGTGGTACTTTGATATATATTAAGGAATCATTCCCTTCCCAATATGGGGGTTCCACTCTAATGGTTGATAGAGCACTCATTACCCACCCTGTAAGAGGCTTCCATTATAATAGTCAATAGATTACCCATTCCCTTCCTAGTAGGAGTGTCCTAATCTAATAATCAATCAAGGTCCCATGACCTACCAAAAAAGAGGGTTCCAATCCATGAATAGATAGAGGACATCTTCCATTTTCAATAAGAGGGTGCCACTAAACCAATCTAGTGATCCTTCCCAATAATTAAAATCATCCATTATCACCAAAATAAGAGTCATAATTATAACATCTCTCATCATATCTCAACATACACCATTAATGTTACCATCATATTATTCTTGAAAACACACTTTTAATGAGCTACTCACGTGCCAAAATACGAGTCCAAATAAATAATACATGAGAGATTGAAGCTTCATAAAAAAAGGAAATATGTGTAAACATCAGGTAAGGGGAACACAAGGTGTGTGGTTGTGATCTTATGAGATACTATGTCCTTAAACATAGATGTTTAATTGATTTTATACAACTACACATCCTTTAATGTGAATACATGGCATGCCTCAACAACCCGGGGTCCTACCCATTCTTTATGAAATTTCTATGTAAACTATAGCCATGAATTTGTATATCAGTACACAATGTGTCCTCCCACATAGGGTTTTGCAGAAGTGCTCCACCACACATCTTATCTATTCAGTGAGGTTCATATAGTTTTTGACCTAGTCACACATATTACGATTCATATCTTTTTCAAGACCCTAGAGGTGAATCCATAGGGGTAATACATGGCATGATTTCATCCTGCTACACATCGTCGTATCTTTTCTTTTTCTAAAAGTATATCTTCTTATGGAATAACATATTTATCCTCAACTCTTGTGATCTATCCTCAAGGGTGATAAAAATTGAAGGTAAATCATTCAAAAATAATTTCCAGTTGTTCATTACCTTGAAAATGGATTTCCCAACGAAATGTACAATGTCGTACACACCACTGTTGCTTGGGGTACCACTCATATCAAGACATGTTTTACTTCATATCTTGAGTTAATAATGAAATAATATTCAACCCATAAATCATCTTAATCCATTAATGATATTCTTTCCATTTATGATACGTGAATCCTCCATCATTTCGGAGGTCCAATGGATCTCAACATCACCCAGAAATATCAAACCAAGACCCTGTAGGAAAATTAGTGGTAAAAAATATAAATATTTGTATAAATTTAAAAGAAAAAAATCATTAAAAATAATTGGCAATGTGTTCTTGGATAGGAGACACAAATTTTAATGTCCAGGGTGAGAAACTCGAATAATCAAATTATCATCGATACATGGGTGAAAAAAAGGCATTCAATTGATGTCGATCATTGATGTAATATGAACATGATTAATAAATTTAATCAATTGTAGAAGAATAAAAAAAATTAAATATTTTTACCTCAATTTGTATCATCCATAAATGATAATACCCCTCACAAACTATTGAGATATGACGTTGCAATAACTGTTGATCGATTCATCTATATCTGTAGTTGTGATGTTGTATAATTTTTATCCTCCAATGAGAGGTGGAGTAATATCCATCTAAAGGATTCTAGGGTTTTTTAGATAACCTCAGTGGACCTCCATAATATATGTGTAATAGAGAAATCATAATTAGGTCATTTAATCTATTAATTAAATTATGTATTTTATTAATTAAATTAATATACCACCAATGGTTGTCTTATCTATATTCCATGCGCGTTAAAATTTTAGGTAGCACGCAGGGTAATAATCACATTATAAGTTTAACCATGGTTTTATATATCTGATCTAGGATTTACTTTACCAGTTATTCCATTTTCATTATTCATGTGTGTCTGATATTAAATATTTTAAATATTTCTATAAAATTAATTCCAACCAAACAAGGCTTAAGAGTAATATGTCATATCATCACCTAGATCTGTATATATATATATATATATATATTATAAATCATTAATTGAAATTTTTTATACCAACATTTGGAAGGGATGATTGGAAAAAATTGTATATCCATTATACTTTGATTATGTGAAGAACATGAAGAAGAAGACGGCTACCACCAAAGTAAAAAAACATTATCATGATTTAAATTAAATAATATGGAAGTATTAATGAAATTTATGAATTAATTTGCTACTATTTTTTAATAAAGATCATCTAAATCTATAATTTTCTACTATAACTATGTACTAAGGAAATATCTAGAATATAAATATCATCCCATTCTAATAAATTGTTGAGTAATTGTACTCAATAATAATATAGTGTCATCATTTCATACTATGCTGGGGATATTGATTATTACTATAAATGAACATGATGGACATATAAATTCATTAATGAAACATGTCATTGACCTGGAATTAGTTTTATAGACCATTAATAAAATGATCGTTATTGTGAAAATATCTATGCTTGCAAAGAGAGCGTCACTGGAGTGGATCATGCGATTTTTGGGACCTCAACCATTATACATAATAATATAATAATAATATTATTCTAATAGAACATCTTTATAATAAATTAATAATCAAATTAATTAAAAAAGAGTGATTCGATTTTTAAAAAAAAATAATTTACACAATTTATCCCTTATTATGTCACCATCATCATCATTCCTACACAATAATTATTATCAAAGACCAGGATATACTAGATATATTTCATTTTACAGTAGTAATATTAATTAAGATATATAGATAAATATGATGTTGAATGGATAGTATTAGAGAAGGTATTTTAATGTTCAATGCACATTATTTTAATGTCAATATTTATGATTTTTGAAAAGAACAAATGATTATTTATTTGAAATATCATGGAATAATTGTTTACTTAAAAGTGACTAAGACTTATGAAATTCCTAACATAGATCCATATAATTGGGAATATTCTTATGATACTAATTATTTTCAAAATTCAAGAGCTAGTAATTCTATTTTTTGGATGTGGATCTAATGACTCTAACCAAGTTCCTTAGTGTGAAAAATCTTATGAAACATGGGAAAAATTTTAGTAGTATTTGAAGGAACCAGAAATGATCTATAACTGTGTTATAATAATTATAAATATAAACATAATACAATTGGTTTACAGTAATATAAAATCATTATTCAATTCAATGGGTGATTAATAGAAGTTTTCTATGATATTTCATACTTGAGAAATACATTTCCAGAAACAGATTTGCATTTATAAAGTACTTATTGATTTACCATTAATCCATAGTAGAGTATCTATTGTTTTTCAATAATACTATCTAGATAAATGAATTAAATGTTTCAGTCAATGTTTTGGTGGATGAAATTTATAATTCATATTATAATAATTCTGTTCTATTTTATGAGTTATCATATCAAAAAAAATATTAAATATTTAGAAATATAGAATGAATAATTTAGAGAAGATAAAAGAGAAAGTAGTTAGATTCTACCAATGTAATCATAAATTTCATTTAAGACCTTATTTTCTTTATATTAAATCTTATAAAGGTAACATCATTATTGAAAATCATTAAATTAATGAAGGAAACTTAGAGGGAATATAATGATTCAAGAATTTAATCAACTTTAAACTCTAAAGGTTGGAATAAATAGAAAAATTTAAATTTATGTCATATGGATTATTCTGAGGTGGTACAATCATCTTTGTATCAAGGATGTAATTTTGAATGTATTTATTATATTTATATTAATAAATATTTTTTATGCATGAAGATAAATTTTAATCTTTAAATAAATAAAATATAAATCGCAAATAATCATATTATTTTATTTATATTTAAAAGAGGTCATGTTTATCCAAAATTCAAATTTAATAACTAACCCTTCCAAAAAATAGTGTACACTACATAAAAATAAAATTAAGGTATAATTGCTGAAGTAGGTAATTATAAAAAATATTGTATAATTCTTATAGAGGGAGAAAATTATTTACATTAAACTATTGTTAATAATATATTTAATTAATGAATTTTTGTTATTGATAGTAATGGATAAATTTGTTATTTTATAAGAATTATTTTTCTTTTATGCATATAGAAGACAAAATGTTTACTATTAAATGTTTTCATTATAGTATTACTTCACAATATATTACCAACTTCTATTTTATAAATCCTCAATTTTTTGGGTTATATGATGTTCCTTATTCCAAATCCCTATCTTAATCTAAATTTTATATTTTTACTAAAAATTAATAGATTTGATTACTAAAGTCCATTTCCACTAACTCTACTAGACCCAAAAACATGTCGCTACCCAAAAAAACTTATATCTGATATTTTCAATATTTTAAACCCTATAATTCATTACATTATTATTATGTGTCTAAATTGTATATATAAATATTTATGATATTTCTATTTCTTTTGAATGTAATTATCCATAAAAATCGATCAACTAAAATCATAGTAGTATTTAATTTATATTATTAATGCACTCACTATTTTATATATGTTGATAAGAAATTTTAAATGATTTTTCTTATTTATCCCTACAGATAATGATTATAATTATAAAACTACTAAATAGAATCAAACTCTTTTTTTATGTGTTTAAGTAGTTCATTGAATTTTTATGTTAACTAATTAAAATTAAACACATTCTTTAAAATATTATTTCTTAATCTATTGTCTTAATAAATATTTCATTCCTTATAATTATGGGTTTTAATGTATCAATACAATTTTCATGGTAATTTGATCTATTATAGTATGATATAAAGTTTTCAATTAGTAGATACGAATTTTTGAGTCCTAAAGGAATTGAAAAAAATAACATAATTTAATATTATTTCAAATTAAATTATCTAAATTCATTTTAAAAACAATTTCAAATTATTAGATTATTTTTAGTATGTAGTCTTAGACTTATTGGGAGTTTTTTTAAAAATTTATCTTGTGTTTGATTAATCTATTATTACTTCATTAATTTCACTGACAAGGACTTATTTTAATTTTTTAAAATTTCATGTTATTGATTGAATAATATTGTAGATATTTTTGTAAATATTTTTGTTTAAATTTCTATCTAATTGAAATAATCATGAATTTTGGTGGAGTTTAAAATGATTTGGGAATAATGTATTTATTTGACATATATAACTCAATTAATATTGTATATTTATAATGGATATTAGTTTTATTCTATTATTATTAAAACACATATTTTTATTTATTAATTTCTATATTAAATTTGTTTTTTTTTATTTACAAAAAATCATTCAAATATCATATTGTTTTTTAGAATTTTACATGAATATTCCATTATTTAGAAAATTTATTTTTAATTTAAGAATAAAATATGATTATTCTACAATTTTTATTTAACAAACCAAAACATCATTTGGAAACCATCAAAGTAAAAACCACTTTTTTCTTCTACCGTTGAACACACACCGATTCGATCGATCATGCTCTCTCAAACCTTATATTCTTTTTAAAATTCAAAATTATATATTTATAAATGAATCCAACATTATTGGAATAAATATACAATATCCCACTTATTTCATTGGGAAGGAATTAATATAATTATATGAGATTTTTTATTATTTTTAAACTTTGTTTTGATATGATAGAATATTAGTCAGTTAATTTTGATGAGGAGTACTTCATGGGGTCGATTAAAAGATATTATAAAGATAAAGATGTTTTTAATGGTGATGAGCCATCTGTTCAATCACTTCATGTGGTTGATGATAGATTTCCATATCTAAGGTCTAATGAATCATCATCTACCAGTGATGATTTAATTAATATATATTGTTCTCATTTTATATTGTTATAAATTTTCCATAAGTTCAATATTTTAAAATTGGATGTTCTGATGTTGTATGAATAACATAAATGATCCCAAAAAGATCTTATGGAACATAAAATTATGTCTATTTCAAAAATATATTTTGAATTCACTGAAAACCCATAATAAACTCTAAAAGAGAATTCAATCCCGAGAAGATATTTTTATATTTTTTAAATGGATATAGATTATTAGTGGGGTGGAAAATAAGTGAGGATATTTATTAATAATTTCCTAATAAATTTTAGGAGTTCATTGTTGAATTGTTTAATTCTATAAATTTATTTCTAACCATGTAATATATTATTATTCAAAAGTAAAGTCAAATAAAAAATTTAAACGGGAATGTGTTTATATTCATATGTTTTAGCTGTAAAAAGTGAATGATTTCAGAGTAATGAGTGTGAAAATACATCACATAATACTATAGTTATAAATTCTAATGTTCTTGATGTTCAACATTCAGTCAATAAAATGAGGGATTGATGGCTCGGTATCATATTTCCTCTATGAATCATCATAATGATTTAAATTTATCACTTATTTTAGTGCTAGATATTTTTCAAGATAAATGTGTTTCGAGGAATGAATAGGATGTGTCTCTGAATAAAGAACATGATCTATTTATAAAATAGTTTAAAATAGTGTATAATAATATTAACATTTCCTTGGCCACTAAATGAATATCACTAGAATAGCTTAATCATTTTTCTAATCCTACACTTTATCTTATCCAATATTTCTAATCCAATCCCGTAGTCCAAAATATTATTATAATCATAAATGATGGATACAAATCTAATTTTTATGTCATATTTCATCGTTTTTCATCATCAATTTATTAATGTTATATATTCATAGAATATTCATTTATTAGGGTAATTTATTTTCCTATATTGAATTTTTTAATCTATTTCGTACTATATTTTAGATTTAAAAAATGTGGGAAATCTGAGAGATGTTTTGATAATAACAAAACAAAAAACATTATGTCTTTTTTTATAATGAATAAATATGGATAAAAATTATTTATATTTCCTAAATAGTAAATCATGGGTTTTAATTGTTTCTTTTGGAATTTTTTATTTCTATAAATATATTTATGCGTTTCTTGATCAATAAAATAGAGGATATTGTTGGGCATCTACTGATCAAAAATCCCAATTACTTGTCCTTTATTTTGAGGTTCACAAACACCCATATTAATTATTATAATGAATTTTCTTAAATTTAATTTTTGATTTATAGTAATATAGGTTTCATATGAAAATAGTGTTGTTTCTATAGTATTATGTGAATTTTGATAATGTGTTGATTCATTAATCAGAGCCCCCACATTTGAAAAATTTTACATTATGGAACCCAACTATTAAGACTAAATTTTAGTCTTAGGAACCCAACATTCTAGGTAAAACTAATATTTTCATGAATTAAATTTGGCTTATCAACAAAAAAATTCGAGTGAACTACATGTTTATAGAATACAATGTAGAACACAATGATTGACTTAGTCATTTGTAAGATTAAAATTATGTATTTTTTCTGTGATTTCACTAATGGTTTTCCGAGAAGAAATTTCCCATTAATTTCATTCAAAGACCAATTCAAACGACCTAATTCATCATATCAATTCATTCATATTTCAAGGGTATGTTATTATTTAAATGGTAATTTATATTTAAATTCAAACTTGTTGTATTATTTGCATTTGGATTTTAATAAGTAGTTTTAGAATATTTTGGTCCAAATGAAAATCAAGATAATATTTAGCTACCAAAATATGGATATTTATATAGATAAGTAGGTTCATAGTTCAATGAATAGTTACAATTTTGAGACATTAATGTTTTATTATATATTTATCATTTCTCATGTTGTTTTCGTTATGATATCGTTACAACATACAAAATGGATGTATTGAATGCTGCTTATATGTTTGAGATTTTATGAGAGGGCTTATTAAAAATACATTAAAATAATTTACCATATATTTATTATATAGCTAAAATATAAATGAAATAGTGTTACAATACTCATGGATAAATTTAAATATTCAATTTAGTGGATATATATTGAATATCTTAAGGAGGGGTATCTACTAAAACCACTGAATATATTATTATATATAAATATTTTATAGTTGTGTTAAATTATATAGAGTATAGGAAGAATGTAATAGATATTATTATAATTAAGTCAAGATAAATATTCATTCTATAATTTTATTTTCTAAATTGTAATTTGGAATACTCTAGATATTCATTACACTCTCACTATACAAAGAACAAGAAGAAGAATCCATCCTATGCCAAAAAATAAATATATTATCTCACATATATTTAAATAAGTTGTAAGAGTACACAAAAATAAATAATTAGCATTCTTATAGGATTTATGGAAATCATTTATATCTGTAATTTTCTATTACTTCTATGTGATGAATTTATATTCAACAATCTATATCTCATCACATTCTACCAAAGTTTTATCTACTCAGACATAATCATGGTAAAGTGTCTCCTTCTCATAATAATATGTCAATATTTATATTTCCAATAAAAAATAAAGGCCATGATAAATAATTATTTTAACATTTCAACTACATTAAATCTTTTGTAGATATCATAGGGAAAATGACATATATAGTGAAAAATACCAATCTCGCATAGAGAGAAATTTTGGGGTAGACATGGGGATTCATTATCTCTAACAAATATGCATACTCATGTCCTATTATTTTTATTATTTATTTTTCACTTCATAATCATCGATATCAATGGACGAAATAATAACATTTCATAAATCATGTTGTTACAAAATTTTCAATATTTTTTATAAAGGCAAAATTCAATACCCTCTCATGTCCTCATCATTATCTTTCCAACACAAAATTTATTTCATGAATGACTATGACAAAATTATTAATGTTATTATATCATATAAATATGTGTGTATATATATAGTATATTTATAAGATAATTTAAATAATTAATTAACAAATAACACTTTTTTATTTTGATCCGCTGAAATATGCATGTCGCTGATTTTAACACCATGAATTATAACTAAAACTACCTTGAAATGAAATAAAAAATTCCTAATCTATTAAGGAAAATATATTCTATTAAACTTAATTTTTTTATAATGATAAATATTATAATATTAATGAATAAAAACATATTTTGTATGATAATAATTCCAAGAGATTAATATCATATAAACCAATCATTAAAAATAGGAAAAATCTAACTAATTTAAATATTTATATAATAATTATAAATTGGGTTTTTAATTGGTTATAGTTATGAATTTGGTATTTTGTATGTATATAATAAACATAATATAATTATTCAAGAGGTTTGGTTCATGTTTGGAATGAATTCGGACTAAGGAATGGTGTATCACGTGAAATTCATCTCCTTGAGACACATTTAGTATTATGAATCTTATTTAATATAAGTTTTGTATATAATACATATTTCAGATATTTTTTCTAGAATTATATTTTTTAATGGTATTTTATTTTATATTTCAATACACCAATTTCAATTTATTTTGATCATAATGTTACTCAATCCACAATGGTTTTCATGGTCTCAAATATTATTCTTTGTGACTGGATACATATTATGCACCATGTTTCATTTCTATGTTGTAAAAATTCTTTGGCATCCCATGAATTTTATATAAAATTTTCACTTGTTGTTATTTGGATAATATAAGATATATTATTCTATTCTCATCAAATTTATTTATAAATAACTGTTACCCCACTTATAAGTGTTTATGGTAACTCAATTTTCATTTATTGATTCATTATAATTCACTTATTCTTATTTATTTTATGTTTAGTGCATTATAAAATATGATTATATTATTTTCAGAAAAATTAATATTTACATTATTTCCATATAATCCTTTTAAAATGTATTTTGTTTAACCTATGAGATATTGATAAATCAAATATAAATTTTTTGAGTTATATTGTTTGGTCATTAGATTATTTATTTCAGGATTTGGTACTTCCATCCTAATATTGTATTATATGGTACTTTAATATACTTTTGGATAATATTTTTTTAATAATATTTATTTTTTTCACTCTTTTTAAATAAAAATTCTATACAGAAAGAAATTTTAGATGTTTTAAAAAGGGGTGTTCCTTTCAAATTAAATTTTTTTATCTTCCTCTCTTTATTTCTTATAGGAAAACCCATTGTATTCACAAGGATCCCTTTATAGGGATTCCTATTAAAATTTAATCATTTCAAAATAGTTCACATCAAATTGTCAAAATTAACATTTGAAAGATAAATGTAAATTTTTATTTTATGTCAATGATAATTTTTTTTCTAAATGATATTTTATTGTTCACTATTATTTTATACAATATGTTCGAAAGGATATTAGATAATGGTTAAAAAAGCAATGGAAATATATTATAAATAATATTTCATAAATAATGATTAATATTTTAATATTATATATATTTATTAAATCTATCATTAAGAAAATCCATGTAAAAAAGGAACTGAAAAATAAATGAAATCATTTTGTAGACGTGGTACTCCACATATATGCATTAGCGAACACACCATTTTCAATAGTTTTCTAGGTAAGACAGTGGAAAATTTTTATTTTATGGAAACATAATAATGTTATATATTTCATATATATTAATTTATTTCATGTTTATTACAGTATATATAAGGATGTGATGAAAATATATACACACCACTTAATGGAGATTGTACTTTACACAAAGGAAAAGTGAAATTATTATTCTCCATCTGATAAATAAGAGGTACATAATAATAGTTGCAGTGATATAACATCATATAAGAAGAATTATTATATTGATTTTACTTTATTAAAATTCATTTCACCTATGAATTAATTGCAATGCATTAAATTTATTAATTTATAAGATACTTAAAACTGGATATGTTGTATGTAGTGTCAAACCATAGTGAATGATTATTTCTGTAACCAAAAAACAATAATATCATAAAAAATATGTAAAAGGAAAGAATTAAAATATTGGAAGTTAAATGAGAGGATGATTTGAATAATGTTTTTATGTTTCATCATATAGAGTGAAAAAAATTATGGTAATAAAGGGAAAATAAGGAAAAATGATGGGGGAGGATAAACTGAAATAAACCATAAAATTTCACTATATACGAATCCATATGATGCACTGAATTTCTAAATGGAATGATGATGAAGGTTGAAACTCTTAACTATCATAATTATATATTCATTTTCTAATTATATCTCATAAGAACTAACATTTCAGTCTTTCTTTCATGAAATAGTTATTATTTTGTAGAAAATATAATTCCCCCATTCTTTATTTTAGGTATTTTAGTTGATTTTAGCAAGGAAAATGATCCCCAATCATCAAATATCTTATAATTATTAGGTTCAAAATTTATATCTACATGAATTGAAAATTAAAAATATTAGATGAAAATAAAATTTTCAAATCCCATGTAAAACTAAAATATAATTATCATTTAAGTGGAGGGTTGAGCTAATTTTATACGAGGGAAGTTTATTTAGATCGAATTTTATGCATCAATACATAATTATAAATAGATAATATGAATCCAAAATTAAATTTATAATGTAAACATAGACTTATTTATTTATACTAATGGAGAATCTTGAAAAGAAATTTCAATTCATTTCAATTTTTTCCACAATAAATATTTCACTACATATAATCATGATAAAGACATTAATTATTTTCATCAAATTCATTTGTAATTTAAATTAATGGATGAAAAATAATATATATATATATATATAAAGGGATTGAGAAGAGATTGGTATATTAAAGTTGACTTCTCCCCAATCTTAATCTCACACTGGTTCTATGACATTCATTCTAGAAGAATCAATGTCATTGAATGGATATATCCCAGCCATTCATCATGCTACCCTAATGAATACCAACAATATATTTTTTATTTTTATCTCAAATTCACCAACATAAGTTCATACCAACAATATATTCAACACCTTGATTAATAGTACATTCTTTCACTTAACAATATAAATAATGTAAAACACCAAATGAAATTCATTTTTCTGAATAATTAATTCATTTCATTAATTGATATCTAGTTATTTCTCTTCTTCAATTATTAAATAGTATTATTAAAAAAATTATAATTTATTTAACATACATTCTTGATAATAAATACATGTATTGTTTTATAACTAACATCCATAATTATCCCATCCAAAGTATTCAACATAGGTAAAGTTGCTTATCAAATTAAGAATTAGATCAAACATTGAACTATATGTTGATATATATTTAAAACATGCCACTCATCAATTATGATCACATAAAACATTAAAATTATAACAATTATTGAGCACTCACTTCCATACATATCATTGATGAATTTAAACCACACCATAAGAAAAAAAATCCTTAAACCCATAACCACAAAAATGTATTATAAAAACCCACTTTAACATCAAAATACAGAGGAATCCACCATATTGGTTTAATTCACCAATGCCTTCAATTTTCAACTATACTATCCAAAGAATTACCAAGTATATTGGGCCTTGTAACAGATTCCTTGTAGCCTCAGTGGAACTTCTTCTAGTATTTTGACTCCCCATATCACACCACACTAGGATAATGAACCCATTATTCATGATGGTTTAATCTATTCAAAACATGAGATATATGTGTATTTTTAACAACCCTGTATAGTGTATTCAAATCCAAGCCTAATATCTAAATACTAGAGAACATCAATGTAACAACCTAAGATTTAGTGGTTTTTTTAATCAAATTGATCTCATTGTTATATTGAATTTCACCGAACACTAAAGAAATATTTTTTTATATGGAATAAATATCTTTGTATTGAATTATACAAAACAAAAAGTTATTAATGCACTAAAAGAAACACATATATTAACATTAAGATAATGAAAAACTATATTTTTCTTTACTTATACACAATTCCATCATTTATTGAGATAATGTGTAACACATAAAGTTCAGTTTTGAAATACTATAATATACTATTACAATTATTAATAATATATTAATATGAACACCACCTATAAATTTGAATGAATGTTATGAATAATATTAAAATAATTTTTAAAATATTATTTACACATGTATTTAAAAATATTCCTTAAGTTGAATATTAGTATAAGTGAATATATGAAATATTAGAAAATGATGAAATTAATTTTCTAAGAATAAAATTTGTATATGTACGAAAAATATTTTTTCCATAATAAAATAAAAACCCACCATTGATTAAAAATTATATAAAAATAATATATTACATATTAAATTAAAAAATTTCACACTCAACCAATATATTTTATAGGTACAATATAATATTAAATCATTTTTTTAATAAAAATATATAATTTTATAAAAGATAGTTTTATAGTCTTTTAATGATGAACCCCATTTATTTGTATTTTTTTAAACATTAATAATTTTTTTTCAAAAAATTCGTATTATTTTTGAAATATTAATATACAAAATTACTTTGAGTAATGTTTAGATATTTTTATGAAATGTTACATTTTATGATGAATAGTTAAAAAAATGAATATTAATTACAAACATATTTTTCATATAATTTATTTATATAGGTAAATTTTATTTAAACATGTTTTAAAGTATAATTATATAAAAATTATATCAATTAATAATATTTAGGTCATTGTGAACAATTTTAAATTGAAATCAGATATAAAACAATTCAATATTTATGAGTTTTTTGTTTTAAAAACTCATCATCTTTTCCCATTCATGGGATTACATTAATAATAATTTCATAACCTTATGTTATTTGAATTGGAAATTTTTTATTTCATGTTATAATACATAATATTTTATAATTACTAATACTATCGAAATATTATTTGAAAATAAACATCAGTGAGTGCGATAAAAAGTAATTACAACAATAAAAAGAAATATTAGCTTTATAAAGGACTACACCAGACACATAATTCCCAAAATGAAAGAGAAACATGTCCAAAATCCATTATATGTTCTTATATCTACCCTATAATCACATTTATATTATATGTACCATTATTGTTTCCAATTTAAATAAGAAACTTTTGGGAGCAATTTTGTTTTCAATATTTTTCATGAATTCCACACCTCTACTATAAAAAGAAAATGACCCCTCCCAATTATTCACACATGCCAAGCCATTTGGATCAGCCAAAACCAGTTCAAATATTCTCCAAAATCCCTCCCATAATCCTATAATCCTTTATTTGGGAATTAATTAAATCAGTGAAACCCTTTGGTGCAAATCAAAACGAGTTACCCAAAGTAGAGGCCATATCCTTCCATAAGATCTTATTTTTTTTATTATCCACCCCAAAACTATTAATATTCCATTATTATATAATAATATTCTTATAATAAAGATACTGATAATGTTTTATTCTATTTAATTTATCTATACATACATATACTTCCATTAAATGTGAAATGAACTGACAGTTCTGGTTTACTGTAAATTCCGGCCTCGTAAAATGATGTTGTTCATTTTTCCTTTACCACCCTCATCATTAGGAATTATGATGGATAATGTATTTTTATGATATATTTGACATTTATAATTTCTTTATATTTATATAATTATTATATAAAATATACCTTAGTTATTTCTTTTTTTTTGTAAAAAGGATAAATTAGTTTGCGGGCGTGTGGACTTCTACCACCTTAAAGAGATATGAATCATTCACACATTACATGGAATGTACTAAGTATGGGTATAGTGAATTTATATGATATATATGAAATAATATGTCTACATTGAAGAATATTTATACTTATATACATATAAATCAGTGAAATAATTTCTTTCAATATCACAATAAAATGGAAACAATGTTAAAGCTTATGTATGGCCAACTATCTCCATGAACAGTGTATCCCATTTCACAATTCTATATTTTATATATTGTTATTGATATTTATATAATAAATAGATATGATATTTACATAAATTTTTACATTATAGAAATAATTTTATAATTTTTTATTTTAGTGGATAAATAATAAAATGTCAATACATATACGGAAAGAAAAGCAGATATTACCCAAAAAATTACATTAACATGAAAGTTTGAATAAAAGTTTAATATAAGGTAACATTAAAATAATATATGGTATTATAAAAATAATATGTTTATATGGTATATTTATAATAAATTTATACTTATCATATATGCAGTTTTAACATATAGAAATGATTTCTTGACTCAATGTATGGATTTTCAAATGTTACTATATACATTCATGTGATAAATGGCATGTTCCCCACACTTTTATATTATGTGGTTTCTATTAAACCCATGTATTTATTATATGAAACACATAAATAGATTTATGGGTATTTATATAACTATTTGATGATCTCTATTTCAAGGGGTTAACATTTCAAAATCTATCCAATTTAGAGGGTAGTTTGTCCCAATTATCCTTCTTTACGATACATGTTTTCTATAAACCTGTACTATTTCTACGTGGTGTATATACTATACCATAGAAATTTTATATCATGAATATGATTATTTTCACGATATTAATAGATTCATGTAATTTTATTCTCTCATTGGGATTACTATTTAATGTTACCAAAGAAGGGGTGTTTGTTTCAATGATATCATCATGTATGAGGACAATTTATGATAATTCTCCCATTGAAGAAATATTATAATCAGTTTCATAATAAATATAAATAATTTGATTTACATACATTTATTTATATAACATATATGAAATTATTCAATTATTCACTTTTTTTATCTTAATACTATTTAGAAAATGGTATTTTGGGAAATCTAAATTTATTTCAACTTTCGGTTAGAAATATGGGTTTTTTCAAAACAGTGTAATCAAAAAATATTTTCACAAATTTTTTAATATTATCCTTTTACATTTCATGAAAAAATATTCCATGTTTTAATTTTTTAAAAATGGGTTTAAATGTAATATTCTTGATTTTTTATGATCATGTAACTTTTATGAACTTTTTAATATATAAAATGAATGATTAGCATGTACAGACTTATCCACTGTCATGACTATCTTTTCCTTGAAGATTCATTTGTATGTTTACATGGTTATTTTAATATAAATTTTTTTTCAATTTTTTTTGAAATTTATAATTCTAAAACTGTTTTGAAATAAAAATTTATTAAAAAAACATTATGTTTAACATGTTTTGTAAATGATATTCAATTATTTATTTATATGTTTTCCAAAGTTTATTTTCAAAGATAATAATTTCATTTATTTCATGCGTTCCTTTTTCAAATCCACTTTCTAGAAAATGTATTTCCAATTATTTTAATCCTTATTTTAATATTTATTAATTTATTTTTATATCAGAAGGTTTTAAAAATACATTCATGCTTCAAGTATATATTTTAAATTCTATTTTAGAAGATTTACTATTTAAAAATTATTTTTGTTTTAAAGAGATTTTATTATAGTATGAAAGTATGTTATATTGGAGAATTGTTTTAAATGAAATTTTAAAATACTTATTTATATAAAGATAATTTTTTAAAAGGTTTTATGAAAGGTATTTTCAAATAATGGTTCTTTTCCTTAAGTATGTTTCCATTTGAACCTTGATAATACTTATCCATCTATGATTACATACATTTTTAGAGTTTATGGGTTCTTAAGGATTTGGTATGAGAATAAAAATAATATATTTTCATTGAAGGTTTGTTTTTTTATATAATTATTTTTATGATAACTTTCTATATTAGACGGGTTATATTCTTTTGAAACATGCTTTTTTCATTGGTTATGTTTTGATGAAATTTTTATGAAACCTATATATTTTATAGAGAGTTTAATGTGATGAAATTTTAATTATAACTATTTCATATAATGGGACATTATATGATGAATGTTTTCTTATATTAAGTCACATACATATATTATTTCATTATGTGACCAGTGGGACCTATATCTATCTCCAATGCATTGGGTAACACAAAATGTTTTATGCTAGCGAAGGGTACACATGAGGGAATCCCAAGTCCGAATCAATATTTCATCATATTCCCGAAACAAGAGGGTGAATGTGAGAGCATCCCAAGCCTAAAATAAGTGGGTAATTATAAGAACATATTAATATTCAAAGTTGTGTGTATATGGGAAGGAATACCATACTCGAAACAAGAGGGTACATGGGAGGGAATCCGAAGACAAAAATGAGAGGGTACACAGGAGGGAATCCCAATCCCAAATCAACAGTGTACATAAAAAAGATACCCAGTCCCAAAACAATAGGGTATACAAGAAGGTATCTAAATCCCCAAACGAGAAGGGCACATGGGAGGGAATATCAAGCCCCAAGTAGGATGGTAAAATAAACGTTACCCCAAGAGCAAAACAAAAGGTAACTTGGGAGGGAATCCACATCTCAATATAATAGGCTATAGAGGAGGGTTGACTAAGCCAAAAATAAGAGGTTACACAAGAGTGAATATCATTCCCGAAATAGCAACATGGTTAATTTACAGAAGACCAGCATGTTATGAATGTTTTGGTAGGTATCCTTGATATAATATATTCTTCTATTATGTGTATTAAAAAATTATATGTATTGTTCATTTTTTATGATCTCATGTATTATGATCTTCATTTTGTTATGATTATTGTCTTATAACCAATCACTCATTATGATCATATTTATATTATAGATTATTATATGTAGGGTATTATCTTCTAATGATATATCATGTTCTCATTCCATTATTCTCATTTTTGTACCAATATATCTACCTTGTTTACCGTTACTGAGCATATAAGCTCCCCCATTTATTATGTTTCCTTTTCCACAAAATATGATGAAAGGTTTTATGTTTAATTTAAAAATGGAAAGATAATATTGAGATACATTGAATATATTTCTCATAGTTAAAATATTTTGTTACAAATTCAAAAGTAAATAAACTATTACAATCCTCATGAATTTACTTTTTTAATGTGATTAAAATTCATATAAATTATTTTAATATCCATGTATGTTAAGCATGGGTCACTATAGTTTGTATCAACATAATTGTTTTGTCATCTATTCAAAACAACTATGAGAAAAATATAATGTGATACCTAGGGATAATTATAAAGATATTTCTAGAGATGTCTCTATTGATATGTATAAGATATAGTAAATGTATAAAAACATGCATTGTAAATTTGGTAGGGGATTAAGAGAGTGATTTCCAAGATATTACATACCTTCCTAGATAATAAAAGTGGATATGGCTCTAGCATGAATGTATATAGGGGTAACAACCCAGAAAACACCATAATGAGATATAATCGATCCTAAATTGGTGCATGATAACACGCATTCCTACGCACCAAGTTTGAATCTTTTGTATTGTATGCCTTGAGAATTAAAGTACTCTTTATGAACCATTACGATGTATTTATGTAGAATACCACTTTGAATAACATATGATAATCCTATGGAATCACGTATTAATTTTGTAAGAGAAATAATTTATGGATCCTATATGAATTTTTTCATAATTAATTGATTTCTTATACGTGTTATTCACACTCGGATTTCTAGTTTTAGTCAATGTTGGGAAGTAGAAGGTATTGTGTTAACATTTAATGTGAAAAATAATTTTATAATGAGAATACAAATAGAAAGATCACTAGAGTGAATGATGTTATGTTCATGCCTAATTAGTAATCGTGGATCATGATTAACAATGCGTATCTTAACCGACTCATGGACTCACAAAATAAGAGAATTAATGAGTTCACTATAATTTTGGTTAGTGGATACCATGGAGGAATGAATATTTAGTTATCTTTAGGTGAATAATATATAAATAATCACCAAGGGGAATGTATCAGAGGAATAATAAAACTTATTTATAGTAGAATATAATGACACAAAGAATGGAACTTTAATAAAAAAATGAATAATTTAATTAACACAATGGATGGGAATATTGGCCTCCATAATACACAATAAGAGGATAAATTATTTAAGTGTGGAATTAATAGTAATTTAAGATATTTATGTCCTATGTGTAATTCTCAAGGATAGAATCATCATATTGGAATGAGTAATGGTCATATTGTTGATGACGATGAGACTTTGGGTGAAATATTCAAGGAAATATAAATTATGTAATACTATGAGGTATATATGTTAATTAATTAGTGAAAAAATGTAATAATAAATGTTTTTATGGAATTTGATATGAGTATTAAGTTATAAGGATTTCTCCAGTTTATGTTGTTTCACTAAGAATTTGCAATAATTTGTTGAATCGTTCTAGTGCAGTAGAGAAGTTATTTAATATAATGGTGATGTTCATGTAAAACACATGTTTTATTTAATGATAAACATTAATATGATACTTATGTTAAGATAAATATGTTTGGATAAATTTATTCTGGACATAAATAAGTAAATTGGATGATACTAATTACCATGGAATTAGTAAATAATTTTTTCACTAGTGGTTTAATCTATAATTGATCAAGCTTACAAAATTTTATTTATTACAGTAGTATATCCAATAAATATAAAAATATGGAATTATGAATGTTTTTAAATAAGGATTTATGCTAATTTGGGTTATTACAATGTTTCAAGAGAATTAAAGATGAAGTTATTCACATGTCAGGTAAATATATGATGAATAAGAAATACATTATGATATATGTTGTCTCAATGATAAGGTTTTTTTGAGAAATTTAGTGACCTTATTTCTAATTGTTTTTTTCTTCCACATTTGGGATGGGTTATATGGTTAACCATTTATGGAATGTTTTGTGTTAATCTTCAAATGATTTCTTAAGGAATAATGTATTTTCTGCTTATATTTGGATTTATTCATTTTGGATAACATTTTCAATCTTTTTTATATTAACTAAAGTCACATGTAATGAACTATCAATCTATTAATGGATCTCAGTACCTATTAGTGAATTATGTTTTTACATTCATTTCATTGAATAAGATATGATGTGTAAATTGATCAAAGCACAAAAATTTGTAAAATTAATCTGAAATCAAGTATGTATACCTCCTTGTAAGAATTATTCATCTTTAGGAAATGATATTGAAATACAATGTTGTCCGTTTATCATCATTTCAGATCATATTAATGACCTCTTTCATTCTTCTTATATTTATGGTTTTTTTATTATTAACTTTTTCTGGATCACCCAAATTCTAGTGATCAGGGATCTTTATCATTCCTTAAAATTATTTAGTCTTTTCTTACATATATATTTTTTCAGTTTCCACTTATGGTGTCATATTTGGAAACCGAGTTATGAGTTACTTTGTGTAACCAATATGGTTCCAACATTTATCTTTTAAAAAATGTTTTAGTATTCATTTTTTATCATGTTTTATATGAATGGGACATTCATGTATTTTTACCATTTATATCCCAAAATAATTTCATCGATGAATATTATTCTATGTTTGTTATAATGAAACACCCATTGATTTTTTTAATATTTTTTTGAATTAATTTGATATTTTCTATATTTTTACTCTCATGCAGTACTCAATATAGATATTATCTATGAATGAAATATGTCTTTATTTCAATAAAAGAAATAAGATGTTAATCTTGTGATACATGAAACACTTATATCAAATTATTAAATGCAAAAAAATATGTTTTTCATCTGTAACACACAATTCTGAGTTCCTTCAATTGCATGTGTAACACGTAAGGCTGACTTTTAACAAACTAATATATACTGTTACTATAATTATAAAACTATTTTTATATGTAACACTTATCCATTTGAATGGAAGTAATGAATAATATTAACAAAAATATTAAAATATTATTTACAATATTATATAACATTATTCATTTTTTTATAAATTATTAAATGTACATGTAAGAACTATTTTAAAATAATAAAATTTATTTTATAAGAGAACTATTTTTCTATGTAAAATAACAATTCTATCTCAATAAATCAAACAATCCTATTTTGAATAATTTTCTAAATAAAATTTATATATTATTTATTTAATAAATATTATTTATATTCATACACTATATTTTAAATTTATAATATATGAATAATTCTAATTTTATGAATAAAATGATTTATTTTTCTAAAATATAATTTTTCCACCTTTTAGTGGAGAGGCGTATTTAAATATAAATTTTGAAAATTTTATAATTTTTATTTAAAAAATAAAAATCATTTTTTGAATTGAATTCTTAAAATATATTGTTCTTAAATTTATGATATTTTTATAGAAGATTCATTTTTGGATTAATAGTGAAAAAACACTAAATTTTATATTCATAACTGCTTTTCATATAATTCATTTTTTTTTGATAAATTTTATTTGAATTGTTTTTCAATGTATGATTAGATATATTATAAATACATTAAAAAATATACTTCATTTAAAAAAATCACAATTAAATTGATGATAAAAAATAGTTCAATCTTTTGGATCATTCCTCTTTAAAAACCTATCGTCTAGTCCCGCCTGTGGGATTAAATAAAAATTTATTTCTACCTCATTAGAAAATTGAATTTTGAAAAATGGATTAAATATTTTATTTAACATAATTTATAATTTATAAAATGTGAAAAATAATTTTTTTCAGAAACAATTAGTGAATGTTATGAAAATTAATTAAAATGATTAAAATAAAAATTAGCTTCATAATGGATTAAACATTAATATTAAGACACAAAATTAACTAGATTAATGTCCAAAAACCATTTTACGTTAATATTTATAACATATACTCCATTTTAAATGATAACTTTCATTAGTGGAGAATATATACATAGATAATTAATGGGTATAATTCCCTTTTCAAAATCTAAAAGAATTCCACTCCTCCTCTAATATAAAATGGTACTCACCCCTCCCCGTTATCCACACGTATCAACCCCTTTGGCCAAGAAAACTCTTACCCAAATCACCTAAAAATACCATCACATCATTCTAGAATGCTTCCATGGGACATAAATCCCATGAAATAACCCATTTCGTGCAAACCAAAAGAATATTCCAAAAGAATAGGTAAACTCCTTGCATAAAATCTTTGGGTTTTTTTCTTTTTCCAACCAATGAACTCTTAATATTACCTAAATATATTATAACATAATTATCCTAAATATATTAAGAAATTGTTTTCATGTTTTTTAAACTACACTAACACACCCTTCTATAAAATGGATAACAAACTTGTTATTCTTGTATATGGTGAAAAAACACATCACGAAATGATGTTTTTCATTTTTTCCTTTAACACATCTCATGATGTAAATTTATGGTGGAGCCTATGTTCTTATGTTATATATATTATGTATATTCTGTATTTATTCATCATTAATATATTATATAAAATAATCTCTTTTGATTTCCATATTTAAAAAAATGATAACTTCATTTGTGGACATGTGGCCAACCACCTCCAAAAAAATATTGTGATTCAATCACAATATATTTCAAATGTATTAAAGATGGGTTTATTAAACAAATATTATATATATTAAATATTAATTTTAATATAATTATACTATAGAAATATATACAAACAAGTCATTTAATTTATTGCATTCAATACGATAAAAAATGGATAAATAGTTCATGTGTACGTACGACCTGCTATCTCCTTGAACAATGTATTCCATTTCATACTTCTAATTTATATATATTATTATAAATATATAAATAATAAATATATATGATATTTAAATACGTTCTTAAAATATATATAATATAATGATTTTCTAATTATGTGATTCAACATATAACAAGTCATACATATATAGAAAACATAACATATATTACTCGAAACAAAACATTAATATGAAATTGTTAATAAACAGACAATATAATTTAATAATTAAATAAAATCAGGGACTTTATATACTAATATAGTTATTAGGTATATTTATAATAAACATAAACTTATTATACAATATTTTGGAATATTTATGAATAAATTTATGTCTTATGGTAAGGGTTTTCTTATTTTTATTTTCATACATATGAGATACATACCATGTTCACCCCTCATTTCATTTTTGTAGTGTATATACATACCAATAATGTTTTCTATTATAAATAAATATATATATATATATATTGGTATTTAAATATCCATTTTATTGTCTTTAATTCATGGGATTTATGATTCAAAACATTACAAATCACTATGGTTGTTTTGGCTCAATTTCATTTATTTAAGACACATGTTTTCTGAAAACATGTATTCATTTACGAGGTGTATATAATGTCTCTTTGACATATTTTTTCATTAATACTCTTATTTTAAGGATATTATAAGATTATTTTAATGTTACTATATCATTTGGTTTCTTATTTAAGGGTACTAATGTGGTAAGTGTTTATACTTGTAATCTTGTCGTTTATCGGGATTATTTAGGATTATGATTCCATTTGAGAAATGTTATAATACATTTGTTAATAAATCTCATGATATCTATTATAATTTCTTTAATAATGATATATCCATGTAATGTAACCATTTTTACAAAATTTTGTACATAATATAAATTATAATATATTTTTATGAAAATGTAACATTATATATCCTTTCAGTCTGAAATCAACATTCTTTCAAAACCGTGGTTTCTAAAAATATATTCAAAAAATTATTACTATTATCATATGATGTTTAATGGTAATTTTAACCCATGATTTAACATTTTTTGAAATAATTTTACCTATAATAATACTATAATTTTCCAACAAAGACCATTTTTATAACTTTTCAAGATGTAGAAAGAATGTGAGGTATATATAGAATTACCAGCTATAAAGACCAAAAATTACTTGAATAACCCTTTGTAAATTTACAAGGTCATTTTTAAATAAAATAGTTTTATTATATTCTATAGTTTTTTTAATTTTAAATGGTTTTAAAATATTTTTTGAAAAAAAAACTTTTTATAAATAATTATAATTATTTTAAATGATCCCATTATATTTTTTAGACGTTTATTTTCAATGAAAATGGTTTTCGTTGTTTCAAAAATTATATATAATATTTAAAAACCATTTTCATAAAAATTTATTTCCATATGAATCTAATCATTCATTTATTTTCAAATTAAATTTAAAGATAATTGTTTTCAATATAATTTCAAGCATACTAAATATTTTTTCAATGTTATTTTAAAATAAAAATGTTTTAAATTTTCTTTATATTTTAAAAAGTGTTTTTCTCAATGATGAAATGAAATTTTCCTAAAAAAATTTCTCAAATGAAATTAAAATATTTATGTCTAAGAAAAAGATTTTTGAAATGGTTTTATGACTGTTTCTTTCAATGAAATACCATTTTCCTTAAGAAATGTTCAATGTGATCCTTCAAAATCCTTATTCATATAAGATTACATATACTGTATTTTATGATTTATTGGTGATATAATCCAAGAATACCATTTTTAGTTTTTCATGAAATGTTTATTATTTTATTTAATGATTATTTTGATACTGTCTCCTCTTCCACTAGTTACATAATTTTGAAACAATATTCTTCTCACAAGTTACATTTTGATGAAAAGAGTAAGAAACATACCTTGTTCCCAATGGTTATGATGTGTTGAAATTTTAATTCTTCCCATTTAATTTCATCAGCCGTGATATGATGAATTTTTTATCGTCGTGTGCATGATGCATATATGATTTCATTATGAGATTGGTGGGACCTATATCTCCCTATAAGAAATGGGGAAATGATAAATGTTTAATGACCTTAATGGATATACTATAGGGCTTCCCAATCATAAAACAAGAGGGAATACAAATCCCTAAAGAAGAGGTTATATGGGAGGGAATCTTTGGCATGAAACAAGATGGTACAATAGATATCATCTGGTGCCTGAAACAATATTGTACATAGAATGTAATCCTAATCACTAAATATAAGGGTAAAATTTATGAAATCACAAGACCAAAACAAGAGGGTACATGGGAGGAAACCTCAATACAAAGACAATATGATACACAAGATAGAATCCCCATTCAAAAACCATATGCTATGTGGGATGTCATCCTTGGCCCAAAACAAGATGGTACACAATAGGTATTCCCATTCCCGAAACAAGGGGTTTCATGAGAGGGAATCCCAAGACAAAAAAAAGAAATTAAAATGAGGGAATCACAATCATGAAACAAGAGGGTACATGGGAGTAAATTCAAATCCCAAAATAAGAATATATACAGGAGGACATCCAAATACCAAATCTGGTACATGAGTTATTAGTCCAATCATAACATGTTATGAAGGTAATGTAGGTGGACCTAACATAAGATTTTATACACTTATGTGTACACCACAATTCCATGTCTTATTCCTAAATTATAATCTAAAGGATTATTCTCTTGATTCCCATATGATTCATTTATTATGAACTCCCAATATTCATTCCATGATTCCTGTTTCTGATCTTTGATAAGTAGGGTATTATCTTCTAATTTTATATCACATTCTCAGAACCTTATGTTCTTGTTCATGCCTACATATCTCCATTTATTACCCTTATTGTGAATCTTATCTCACTTGTTTTTACCATACATTTCCATAGGGTAATAATAAAGGTTTTATGTATGAGTAATAAAGGGGAAAATCATTGTGTGAATTATTGAATATCTATCACAAAGTTAGAATATTTTCTTCCAAGTTTACAAGGAAAATAAAATATTATGGTTGTTAGATATATAATTTTTTATGTGATTAATATTAATATAAAATGATGTAATATGTATGTATTTAAATCCGTAATCACTATATTCATATCCCTATCATCATATCAAATCTGAAATTTAATAGGAACAAAACTTTTGTAAGCACAACTGTAATCCCTAATTCGAAGATCCCTTAATCTACTCTTTCTCAATCATGGATTCCTTTGATGTGAATTTAGTTGATCTCCTTGTAATATGTGGTTTCCTTAATCATTTTACACATGTTAATCTTCTTTTATGAATATTTTTTAAGCTTTTAGCATTATATTCAAGGTCCATCATTTTAGGCATCATCATACATTAATAGTTCTACTCATCTAGTATATCTTCCATCATTTTTTTAGAATCCAACCTCCAGTTTTCTTCTTAAAAATTTGTTGGTCTTAGGTTTCATACACATCAAACCATGACTTTTACTCCATTTATCTCAATACCAATAAATATTACTCAGACCAAAATCATTTATCTACATTCATCATTCAATAAAACATATATCAACATGATGATGACTGACCATGGATAGTGCAACATCTACCTTGGACTCCTTCAATTTTAGCTTTTTATTTATAGATAGTTAGCCTTAATTATCTACCCTTTACTACATCATTTTTTGAACTCAATAACATGGCCCCAACAATAATAGAAAATTTGTAACCTTAATTGGTTGAAATCTAGTTCTCTCAAAGGCAACTGAATACATAGTCAACCCGTCTAAAATTATATGATTTCAACTCCAATTATGCTATATGATAATAATTGGATACATAGTGATCTGGTATTTCTGGATAATGAGAATTTTAATTCACAGATCTCTAGTAATGCTGGATAGGTAAATTTTGTTGCAAAATTAGATGATCAGATTGCTAAAATATGACATTAGTATGAAACATTTTAATAATTTCCATATATGGATCCACTGGTAATTGTTATATTTATTTAAAGAAAATAACATCCAAATTTAAAACATAAAATATTTAATACTTTAAAATTTTAAAATTTACCAAGAAAATAAATGATTTCCTTGCTACTAAATGGAAATAAAAATTGATCGAGAATGTTTAATTAAAAATTGATAAAAATTAAATTCCAAAAATCACTTCATGAATTAAATGTTCATAATAGATTCTATTAAACTAATCCAATAAAATCTAAAAATATATGGAAATTTAATAATAAATAAATATAATTTCATAAAAAACTAATTATTTAGTGAATTATTTTCAATGAATTATATTTTCATCTTTAAAAATGAATTAAAATCTTTACTTATCCGTTATTGAGATCATTTTGTAATAAAACACAAAAAAATTCCAAATGATTATGGAAACTTAAAAGGATTTTTATTCACATAAATTTCACATAGATGATATTTATTCTTCTCAAGTAATTTATTAAAGACACTCTAAAAATTTTAATTCATCATAAAAATGAAAAACTCAGATGCCATAATGATTTTATTCTCCCAATGATTTTCACCAATAGACTATCTCGAATAAACTATTATTTTAATATTTAAATGAATTATTCAATGATATTTTTATTACTCTTTATAAAAACATAATTTAAGAAATTTGATAAAAATTATACACCCTTTAAAATTTAACCAATTAAAATTACAATGATTCATTTACCTCTAGCAGAACAAAATCACATAATTTTAATGATCATAATACATTGACACTATATTGTATGGGGAGGAATAAATAATTACTGGTGAAATACATAACTAATTAAATATTTATTGAATAAATAATTCTATAAAAAAGAATACACTTTTAAACATGAATTTTCATTTTTATTTTCTAATAAATATATATATATAGTGTAATTTTATTAAAATTAAGAAGTTAATTGTCCTTTAATATATTCTAATTTTTTCCAAAAAAATTACCATGGATTAAAATTTAAAATAGATGAAGAAAAATATTTACCAATTTAATATCATAAGGAAATACATATACTGTTTCTCCAAGTGGTGAGAAGTATATTTAATTTATGACAAATATTTAACTATAAAAAATAACTATAGATGGTTTATAATGGGCATTTTTAAAAAATTATTTTTGATGGTTCACATTTGCACATTTTTTAGATTAATAAACTCCACCCCACACATTATAGTCAACATTTTCCCCAGTGTTGAATTTCATGGTGTAGAAAATAAATGAAATTTTATGTTCTATATTTTTTTGAAGTTCAATATTAAATAATTGATTCAATAGAACATTTTAGTTCAAAAACACATGATTCAAAACCGTTTAATGATTAAAAAAATACATTACTAAAATAAAATTTATTTTTGTAATGAATATTAAAAGAGATTAATATTATGTTTGATGTATAATAGAATATTAAATAAATATTATAAAATACTTCATCATAAAAATAGTTTCAAAATATTTCTATAATTTAATAAATGTTCCCTAAAATTATATAAATTCATAAGAAAAAATTTAAAAAAAATTAAAAAACTCATGAAAATTCATTAGTAAAAAAAGATTCAGCGTTGAATTATGGAATAAAAATATAATCCCCTTAATTATATAGATCTGCCTCCTTTTTACTAATTATAAAAATCACTCCACTTTTGTAACGCCCCGACCCCAGCTACCCAGAGTTAGTGCGTTACTTTGTAACATTGGCATGATCACAAAAGATCAAGTCTCGAAAGACCGATTAGTTTAGTAGCCTTGGAAACACTAGATACATTCGTAAAAGTTACATTACATCATAAAGTCAAAAACTACAATAACAAAGTCTCCATAGTCCACACTCATATACTCTTCTGACTATCCCTGCAGGTCATTCATAAAATACTTCTTCACATCCTGGAAAAATATTAAAACATTGAAAGGGGTGAGCTCAGATGCTCAGTAAGGTTAACAATATAGCGGAAGCTTTCATAAATAAACATTAACATTTAAGGCAATGTATAACTAAAAAAAGCCTTTTAAACTTGAACTTCAACATAATATGGAAAAAGTAAAATGAGATAATGCCATTCACTTCTTCACATGGATATTCTACTGGTCGAATAATCACATGCAAAATCAATAACCACTTTCATAATGAGGGAATGTATAATGCCAGACATTCTGAAACATTTTGTCAAGGCCTCGGCCAAGACGTCTAAAATGATTAAGGCCTTGGCCAAAACCATAAATCAAATTTGGAAAGGGCCTTTGCCAATTCCACGTCTAGTTGTCTCATGAGACCTACCGATGCATCGAGGAGCTATAGCGGGCTCCACCCGTCACTTATTAAGTCCAATACATTCCTCATATGAATAGGTTTAAACATATCATAAAGCATAACATAATTGTATCACAAAAAACATGCATAAAGGAAACATAACATTTCCACATTTCAATCAAAAGATATCAATACAACACATTGATATAATAAAAACGCTTTCAAAACCATTTTCAATACCAAAATAAAAGAAAGTTAAAACTTTGTATTTATTTTTCATAAAAAAAATGGCTTGTAGAGGAAGCCGAAACTCAAATAATGGTCACAGCGGCGGAGAAGTCATTGTCGCCGCATAAGTACTGAAATAAAAACATTCCCTTTTTTCGTTTAGCAAAACACTTCGTATAAAAAGATTCCTTTTGAATAAACTTAAAAGTCAAAGGGGTTTATACACCGTATGAAAGAAAGTTTTGTATAAAACCAAATATGCCTCAATGAAAGGATATTGAGACGAAGTCCTTAAAAAGATAATTTTTTAAATAAAGTACATATATAATATGTATTCACTATAAGTACACATAAATAATGTACAAATACAATATAGGACATAATAATATCATGACATAATTTGAAAGTAGGAGATTAACCCAAAGAATGAAAATTGGGTTAAGAAAATCCCTTACCTCGTGTCTGACATGACTCAACCGTTCTTTAACCTCCTGAATAATAAACTAGAGTTAATATATACCTTATTAAGAACCATTTTCAATTTCATTATCCTTTTTATATCACTTATTACAATGATATGAACATTATGTAATTATTTAAGTTAATAACGGTCGTTTTGTCGATCTTTGGTACTTTAGTCAACAATAAAATTCTTATAATTACAAGTTGTTTATGTGGTAGAATATCCATTATCTTCAGAATTATATTCATGATTTTGATTTCATATATATCTCATATATCCAGTATATACATTCATTTATAATATTACGTAACATTTAGAGGTAAGAAATGAAATGCACCGTTCATGGAGACGGTAAGCCGTACGTACGGATGAACGCTACTTTCATTTCAATTTCATATTTAATGGAACGAAATCAAAATGATATAAATGTATAATATAATTCCAGTATAATATAGTGTATAATACCATTTACTCCATCCTTTATACATCCCACATATGGCATTAACGATTCAAATGACTTTGAGGGGGCGGTAGTCCGCACTTCCTAAAATGAAATTATCGCGTTTTACCCATAATGGAAATCATAAAGTATGCCATTAATGAAAAAATACAGAAGCATAAGTAATACATAAACATATTATATATCATATATAAAAATATTGACATCTTAATGGCCACCTTTGGAGGTGTTATATGAGTGTTGAACAATCATCGTTTCGTGAGGTAGAAATTCTCCATCCACAGAAACCGTATGTTCTTTAACCATTAGATGTAGGTGTGTGTAAGTGTAGCTCGAATCCTTCTTATAACAACATCCTAGTATATTTCGGATACTGGTGTTGTTACAAAAGAAATTAATAAAAAGATTTTAGGGGGTTGGAGAAGATAAATAAAACAAAACAACATTAGAGAAGACATTACCTCAAAATCGGGGAACTATTTTTGATTTGAGCCAAAGGCTTCCTTGGGAAGAGTTCTGCCCAAAGTGAGGCTCCTAGGAGTAACAGGGGAAGTTGGGAGAGTATTTGGGCAGATCTTGGCCGATCCAAATGGCTTGAAAGTGTAAATTAGGTCGAAGAGGTGGGGGCCTTTTATAAGTGGAGAGGAGGGGCTCTTTTGGAAAGATTGAAATGTTACATTATTACACAATGCTTTTCGGATTATAAAGGTCCCAAACTTATATAATTCGAGGCTAAGGTGATAAGGGTTCGAAATCTCCTCATCCAATTGGCTTAGGACAAGTGTATGCCTTGGATTTTGCATTATCTTCCCATTTTATTTAAATCATTAAATAATGAGGTCATCACTGCATCATCATGATGTCATAAATAATTTAATTTATTTAATGTCTAAAAATTATAAAAAAAAATACTATGATGTAGGAAATCTTTTTAGATTTCTAATGAATATTTATAATCAAAATTCGGACTTGTGTAACCCCACTTATAAACTGTTTTAGTAAAACAACTCATGTGTGTGTCAATTTAATTTTAACATTAAATAAATATATATTAATGTCATTTTCCAACTAAAGTGGCTCCATGGGGTCCCCAAGTTGACCCATGGGTTGTCTTGGTCGGCCATGACTCATCCAATAGGAGTAGGACAAGTGTCATGCTCATCTCATATTATTATAACATTATTTGTACCTTAAACTACACTAATTACCTCTAATCGCGATTAAGAACTTAAAAGTTACTATTCACCAAAAAATTATTTTAATCTCATTGAACCACATTTTACTTCTTAATGACTACCATGTATGTCGGATTTTTAAAAATCAAACCATAGAAGTGGTAATATTTCATTTAAATGAAAAATCAGTTATTTAAGTACCACTTAGTGGTTTCACTATTCATCAAAAATTGAAGTTTTTTAGAACAATGCCAAAATTTCACCCTAAGCAATAATTGATAATCCGAATTCAAAAATGATGTCTATTTTACAAAATTCCAAACATATAAGTTGCATTAATTAATTTTATAATTAATTCCCGCTGTCACAACAAATAGCGTGTTTTTAAGAAACAATTTATATCAAAAGATTGGCAATTGTTTATTTCCAATTTCAATGTTAAATTAATTCTAATGACCACCATTGGATAAAATGGTAAAAATATATTCTAATTATAATTTAAAACCACTAAATAGTATAATTTATCACTATAAATTATTTTGATTAAAAAAGTTTTTTTTAAGTAATTTTCACTATTCATAAAAAATTAGAAGTTCTCAGAAAAATACCAAAAATTCAACGTAGGCTAATTTCAATATTACGAATACAAAAATTAAGTCCATTTTGAAATATACAATTTCTATAATTTTAAAAGGTGGTTATTACTATTCATAACGGCTACTTTGATTTGTCGCGATGTTTTAGAACTCGAACTTGCGTACAATGCAAGCTATTGCATTATTGAAAGAGAGGTGTATCGTGGAAGCTCGGGGTGTTCCATTCTCCCCTCCTTCAATAAATTTCGTCCTCGCAATTTGATATTTTTCTTTGAAAATAAAAGGTTAAAAATAGAAAATACCTTTGTGGAAAACCCACATCGGAAATAAGGTTAATAAAATTTAGCCTTAATAAGAGGGAAAGGGAAATGAAAAAGTCACCACCTAATTATGATCTTGATTAGGAGAACATTGGTGGAAATTAGAGACATATAATTGGAGGAAAAACATAAATATTCGTAGGGAGTGATTGAGGTCATCAATCAAAATCAACTGTCACATTGAGGACCTCAAAGCCTTCAATCTATGTTGATTTAAAATATCATCAGTTCAACAAGACATAAGGTATTGGGATAACGCATTTTTTTGTTTTAATATCCATTTACTAAAGTTTAAGAATTAGTTTATTCATTTAATAACAGATAGGTATATATATTTATGCCTGACAATTAGAGTTTCAACCTTCAACTCACTTTTCACTCAAAAAGATAATAGAACCCAAAAATATTATACTTTTCCTAATTGTATAAGGTTATAAATGTTAACACATACAATTTAGATTAGTAAAATTATTTTCTAATAACCAGGGACTTCCTGTAGGCTAGTGGTAGGAAATAAAGGGCTGTCGCACTATGGTTGTGGGTTCGATTCCTGCAGCTTTGTCCGACGTGACGGGTTATGCCCCACCCTGCAGGTTGTCCTTTTCCTAAAAATATAGTACTATACTATTCCAAAAATAATCTTCATAAATGTTTTAACCTTAAACAATACTATCCAAAGATCAACTTAATCCACTCCAACCTTTATAGTTATCCAAAATACCTCTGTCCAGACTTTCTCTAAAAGGTCTCTTAATTCCAAAATCAATTTATCAGATTCCCCAAACAAAAGAAAGTTTCTCTTATTGTCACATACTAAAAATATGATTACCATCATCATATTAAAACCTTACTGGAATCAACAAGTACTGAAGTACAATCCTTATATATATATATATCACATTATTCTAATAACCGAAATATAATCCATCAGTCCAAAAACACCAATACAGTAGTTATTCTGCTTCAACTGTAGTAACAACATAAGATTGTCCTTGATCCCTTGGCCTTTTCTGAGGTAATTTTCCATGATGCTTAGGATATTCATTTTCATAATGACCCATTTCTCTACAATTATAGCATTAAACTTTGATAGCATCTTTCTTTCCCTTGCAATCACGAGCCTGGTGACCCTTTTCTCCACATTTATAACAAACTCCCATTCCTTTTAGGAAAGTACCAGGGTGATTCTTCCCACAATTATCACATAATGGAAAATCCTTCTTTCCCCTTTCTCATTTATTTGTCTCTTGTTCCACCGTTCTCTTCTTCTCATGCTTTACTTTGTTGTCATAAGACTTAGAGAATTCCGTTTCTGTCTTGATAGCACACGAGACCATATCTTTGTATGATGAGAAGGTTTGTGATACTAAAGCTCGACGGAGAAATGGTTTTAACCCATCAAAGAAATGATCAATCTTACTTCTTGGGTTACATATATAATCGGAAGCATGCCTCGCTAACCTTGTAAAGTTAGCCTCATACTTTGCGACATTCTCATCCTCCTTCTACCTCAGACTCAGAAATTGCCTTTCCATATCTTCTTGATGGTCACGAGGAAAGTATTTTTATAAGAAAAGCTCTTTGAACCTCCTCCATTCCATATTCGATACGTCATCATCTTCCATTGTGTTTTGAATCAGCGACCACCACTGATCGGCATCTCCAGTGAGGCGGTAAACTGCCATAACAACTTTCTCCCTTTCACTACTCCCCAAGGCATGGAATATTTTCTCTAAGGAATTTATCCATTGCTCAGCTACTATAGGATTTGTACTCCCATCGAAGGTTGGTGGTTGATGCCTCATGAAACGGTCTAGCATTGATCCGCCATGTTGTGGATCAGGGTGCTCCATACAAGTAAGGTTATTATTCATAACCTGTGTGAGTTGTCCCAGTACGGTGAGAAGCTGATCAGCACCAGTTGTATCACTAGCTCACCATAATTATCTTGAGCAGGAGGGCAATCCCTACACGGAGTGCGTGCATTGATACGGTTTCCATTCCTTCCACTAGGTGCCATTTCTAAACAATGTCATAAACTAGATTAGTTTATGAAATAAAATACATAATTCCATATTTGTAAAATACTTTACATAAATTCAAATATTTATGGATATAATCCATAATCATAAAAATAAATGTTTCCTTTGAGGAAGTATATACTCATAACCCTTCATAGTGGTTTGTAAAGAAAATGAGAATTATCCAAAGCATATCCCCCAGGAGTGTCGTAACCAAGAGTGCAGCAAGGCCCGTTGTCGTGCACCAGTTCCCGTTTGAGTCTAGCTCAAAGCAGAGTTTTCGGGTTTTACCCCAAGATACATCTGTTCCAGAGCCGCCTCTACCTGCTCGTATCTAGACAGGGATGTATTGCTCGGAAAACTCACAACATCTCTACAATACCAAAATTCTAGGAAGTTCTTCTATACTAATCCTCAAAGTCTATCTTCGAGATATGAGCTCTAATCAGAGTTTATCTAAATCAAGCTTCCAAGGTTAGTACTAAACAGCCTCTGATACCAACTGTAACGCCCCGACCCCAGCTACCCAGAGTCGGTGCGTTACTTCGTAACATTTTCATGATCACAAAAGATCAAGTCTAGAAAGACTGATTAGTTTAGTAGCCTTGGAAACACTAGATACATTCGTAAACGTTACATTACATCATAAAGTAAAAAACTACAATAACAAAGTCTCCATAGTCCACACTCATATCTTATTCTGACTATCCCTATAGTTCATTCATAAAATACTTCTTCACATCCTGGAAAAATATTAAAACATTGAAAGGGGTGAGCTCAGATGCTCAGTAAGGTTAACAATATAGAGGAAGCTTTCATAAATAAACATTAACATTTAAGGCAGTGTATAACTAAAAAAAGCCTTTTAAACATGAACTTCAACATAATATGGAAAAATTAAAATGAGATAATGCCATTCACTTCTTCACATGGATATTCTACTGGTCGAATAATCACATGCAAAATCAATAACCACTTTCATAATGAGGGAATGTATAATGCCAGACATTCTGAAACATTTTGTCAAGGCCTCGGCCAAGACGTCTAAAATGATTAAGGCCTCGGCCAAAACCATAAATCAAATTGGGAAAGGGCCTCGGCCAATTCCACGTCTAGTTCTCTAATGAGACCTACCGATGCATCGAGGAGCTATAGCGGGCTCCACCCGTCACTTATTAAGTCCAATACATTCCTCGTATGAATAGGTTTAAACATATCATAAACCATAACATAATCGTATCACATAAAACATGCATAAAGGAAACATAACATTTCCACATTTCAATCACAAGATATCAATACAACACATTGATATAATAAAAACTCTTTCAAAACCATTTTCAATACCAAAATAAAAGAAAGTTAAAACTTTGTATTTATTTTTCATCAAAAAAAATATATGGCTTGTAGAGGAAGCCGAAACTCAAATAATGGTCACGGCGGCAGAGAAGTCATTGTCGCCCCATAAGTACGGAAAGAAAAACATTCCCTTTTTTCGTTTAGAAAAACACTTCGTATAAAAAGATTCCTTTTGAATAAACTTAAAAGTCAAAGGGGTTTATACACCGTATAAAAGAAAGTTGTGTATAAAACCAAATATGCCTCAATGAAAGGAGATTGAGACGAAGTCCTTAAAAAGATCATTTTTTAAATAAAGTACATATATAATGTGTATTCACTATAAGTACACATAAATAATGTACAAATACAATATAGGACATAATAATATCATGACATAATTTGAAAGTAGGAGATTAACCCAAAGAATGAAAATTCGGTTAAGAAATTCCCTTACCTCGTGTCTGACTTGACTCAACCGTTCTTTAACCTCCTGAATAATAAACTAGAGTTAATATATACCTTATTAAGAACCATTTTCAATTTCATTATCCTTTTTATATCACTTATTACAATGATATGAACATTATGTAATTATTTATGTTAATAACGGTTGTTTTGTCGATCTTTGGTACTTGAGTCAACAATAAAATTCTTATAATTACAAGTTGTTTATGTGGTAGAATATCCATTATCTTCAGAATTATATTCATGATTTACATGTCATATATATCTCATATATCCAGTATATACATTCATTTATAATATTACGTAACATTTAGAGGTAAGAAATGAAATGCACTGTTCATGGAGACGGTAAGTCGTAAGTACGCATGAACGCTACTTTCATTTCAATTTCATATTTAATGGAACGAAATCATAATGATATAAATGTATAATATAATTCCAGTATAATATAGTGTATAATACCATTTAATCCATCCTTTATACATCCCACATATGGCATTAACGATTCAAATCATTTTGAGGGGGCGGTAGTCCGCACTTCCTAAAATGAAATTATCGCGTTTTACCCATAATGGAAATCATAAAATATGCCATAAATGATAAATACAGAAGAATAAGTAAAACATAAACATATTATATATCATATATAAAAATAGTGACATCTTAATGGCCACCTTTGGAGGTGTTATATGAGTGTTGAACAATCATCGTTTCGTGAGGCAGAAATTCGCCATCCACAGAAACCGTATGTTCTTTAACCATTAGAGAAGACATGACCTCAAAATCGGGTAACTCTTTTTGATTTGAGCCAAAGGCTTCCTTGGGAAGAGTTCTGCCCAATGTGAGGCTTCTAGGAGTAATAGGGGGAAGTTGGGAGAGTATTTGGGCAGAGGTTGGCCGAGCCAAATGGCTTGAAAGTGTAAATGAGGTGGAAGAGGTGGGGGCCTTTTATAAGTGGAGAGGAGGGGCTCTTTTGGAAAGATTGAAATGTTACATTATTACACAATGATTTTCAGATTCTAAAGGCCCCACACTTATATAATTATAGTCTAAGGTGATAAGGGTTCTAAATCTCCTCATCCAATTGGCTTTGGACAAGAGTAAGCCTTGTATTTTGCATTATCTTCCCATTTTATTTAAATCATTAAATAATGAGGTCATCACTGTATCATCATGATGTCATAAATAATTTAATTTATTTAATGTATAAAAATTATAAAAAAATACTATGATGTAGGAAATCGTTTTAGCTTTCTAATGAATATTTATAATCAAAATTAGGACTTGTGTAACCCCACTTAAAAACTGTTTTAGTAAAACAACTCATGTTTGTGTCAATTTAATTTTAACATTAAATAAATATATATTAATGTCATTTTCCAACTAAAGTGGCTCCATGGGGTCCCCAAGTTGACCCATGGGTTGTCTTGGTCGGCCATGACTCATCCAATAGGAGTAGGACAAGTGTCATGCTCATCTCATATTATTATAACATTATTTGTACCTTAAACTACACTAATTACCTCTAATCGCGATTAAGAACTTAAAAGTTACTATTCACCAAAAAATTATTTTAATATCATTGAACCACATTTTACTTCTTAATGGGAACCATGTATGTTGGATTTTTGAAAATCAAATCACAGAAGTGGTAATATTTCATTTAAACGAAAAATCAGTTATTTAAGTACCACTTAGTGGTTTCACTATTCATCAAAAATTGAAGTTTTTCAGAACAATGCCAAAATTTCACCCTAAGATATAATTGATATTCCGAATTCAAAAATGATGTCTATTATAAAAAATTCCAAACATATAAGTTGCATTAATTAATTTTATAATTAATTCCCGCTGTCACAACAAATAGCGTGTTTTTAAGAAACAATTTATATCAAAAGATTGGCAATTGTTTATGTCCAATTTCAATGTTAAATTAATTCTAATGACCACCATTCGATAAAATGGTAAAAATATATTCTAATTATACTTTAAAACCACTAAATAGTATAATTTATCACTATAAATTATTTTGATTAAAAAAGTTTTTTTTAAGTAATTTTCACTATTCATAAAAAATTAGAAGTTCTCAGAAAAATACAAAAAATTCAACGTAGGCTAATTTCGATATTACAAATACAAAAATGAAGTCCATTTTGAAATATACAATTTCTATAATTTTAAAAGGTGGTTATTACTATTCATAACGGCTACTTTGATTAGTCGCGGTGTTTTAGAACTCGAACTTGCGTATAATGCAAGCTATTGGATTATTGAAAGAGAGGCGTATCGTGGAAGCTCGGGGTGTTACAACTTTAAACAATTAAATAACTATTTGTTTTATATTAATTATGTTACTAAATTAAAATAATTAAATTTCCATAAATTTTAAGTATAAAAAATATGAATGTAAGACATAATAGATGGGAAGGCACATGATATTGGAAGTGGAAAAAACATATATGAAGTTGATATTGATTAATTAAAAATATATATATATTAATATTGTTTTATTGGAAACTATGACATCACAGTTTCTTCCAATGAAGAGCTCAATTTTAATTCACAGGCTATAAATTATTCTCCTAGACATTATATTAATCATCATTCACAGGGTATGATTAACCATTTATCAGGATTAGATTATTTGAAAAAAAAACTACATATTCTATCAACATCTTTACCTAAATATCATATCTGAAATACAACACAAAATAACACACACAATTAACATTAATTTTCATATACCCATTGAATTCACATAAGAGAAGTTCATTTAAAAAACCTATTGTAAAGGACAATAGAAAAGTATCCACACCAAAATGACTAGATTCACTCCACAATTATTCCCCCTCAAATTGGATACAAATTGGTTTAGAAAATGGTGCCACAATTTGAGACAATTTCCCGCAATATAAAACACTCATAGATAATTATACTCTCTCTGAAATGGGTAAAACCTTACATTTTTTATATATTGATTCAATAATATGCAATATAGAAAAATCATTGATCAGCCAACTCAATGAAGTAGAATAAGATGTAAAAAAGTTCTCCCATACTCACATATTAAATTTCATTATGAGAAAAAAATCCATATCCTAATGTTACATAGTAACCATTTATTCATTGGAAAAAAAGAATCATCATTATAACAACTAAAATTAAACTTGTAAAAGATAACTTCCGAAAATGAAAAACTATCTAGGAAAACCTCTAATACACACTCAGTAGATTTATAAATATCATTTTCAATATCCAGATGTAAAATATTAAATAGAGACTCTTACCGAAATTTTTTACATTCATTATTATATGGAAAAAAACCGCCCCATAAAACCATTAATGTAAGAAATAGAAAGCAGTATAATATTTGGATATAGTTTAGAGTTGTTAAATTTGAAAAGAAACTTGAAAAATAGTTTCAACTATAAAGACTGGTTTTGGATTGACCTCTTCATGAACATCAGTAATGTATCTCATAGTAAGTGTCTTATGATTCAATATAAATTACATTTATAGTTTAGAATTAGATTACAAATAGTAATAATTAATGTTCTCATTAATAGAATCATTGATATTGTTTTGAAACAGATGATGTTTTATCTCTTAGAATAATAAATAAATATATACTCAATAATATCATGGTACAAAAAAACATAGCACAAGTGGAGATTCATTAGAGACATTAAACTGATCCAAATCCTCAAAATATTTAAGTGCCATAATACCTTTTGATACATATATAAATAAACTAGTACATGATTATAATGATCAACCTAAAATTATTTTGACTATAAAATCACATATTATTGCAAGAATTATAATGTTCTATATGAAATAATGTTTCTAAAAATTAACAAATAGGTCATGTACCCCCCAATTGGGACATTTATGTGACCTATTAGATAACAGTATAAAAATGAATGTTAATTTCATATCCCTATGAAAAGAATTTAAAAAATAGTGTAGTTAATAAGGTTTATTTCATCACTTAAGTCACAAAAGAACATAATCACCTCAATTTATCCTATTCTATAGGAAATTAAAAATGTTCGAGCATCTTTTAATTTTTTGAGGAATAATTTCTTAAATAAAGACACTATAATCCTTATTAATACTATTGGTTAAAATATCACACCAATACATTTTTGAGACATAAATATTTTAATAATCATAAATTATAAAAGGAATTTTTTGTAAATCATCCAAAAAAAGAATGTCCAAGTTTAAACTTCTAAACATTTGAAGTTATTTCACAAAATCTATTTTAGCATTCTTTTTTAACTTTTGTGTAAAATGAATATGAGATGAATAATTTTTTTGAACATTATTATCACTCCACTTATCCTCAATAAGTAACATTTTATATTATATTATAATTATTTCCCATTTTGATTTATATTTTTTCAATGATTTTTCAATAGAATATTCATAATTTTTTTAACGATTGATATTTTTTGACATATTTCTTTTCAGGTAAATTTAATTTCATTGATTGATTATGATACGTACAACCCAAATTATATGTGGACTACAATATAGTATTCCATTATAAAAATATATTAAATTAGAATATTGAATATGAATAAAAATATTTTAAAATTTCTATATAAATACTTTAGTGAAAGAATATGTATTGACTAATATGTAACATATTTTCTAAAAAATATTTATAAGCTATGAAAATTCATTTATTCATCACAAATGATTTTCATTTCTTAAAAAAATAATATAATTAATTTTCGTGACTATTACAACATTTATTTGAGAAAATGATAATTATTTTCCAAATCCTCATGTCAAAATCAAATTCGAGTTAAATTTTGAATATTTTCTAAAAAGAGTGAATTTTATGATTTTTGTAAAATACTATTTCTATTGATAATTGTATTATCATTTAATGAATATATTATAATTAATTTATATTTAAAATTATTTTATGTAAAAAATTATTTGGTTTATATTTCTTATATGTCAATAAATTACATTGTGGAAAATTTTTTATAGAATTTTCGTGTGAAAACCTTTTATACTTATGACATCGTTTTTCAAGAAATCCATTTTTTTCGCATTTATTGGGTATAATTTTAAGATACATTCTACGTATTTGGTGAATTTTGTGGCATAAACTTGATTTCATATTTCATTAAATCATATGTTTAGTTTTTTAATAAGTCCTCCTATAATTTTCTTCATAAGTTATAGTTAAAATAGTAAAAATGTCAAAATTATTATAGTTACAATGGGTTAACTAGGGGTTTTAAACAAAAATATAAGGGTATGTTTAAATATTATAAATTTCTAAATCATTTTTTATTTCTATATTTGGATCTTATTCTATCATATATTTGAATATATATCAATTTGGTATTATTTTACATTATTAAAAATTTAATATATTGATGGTTAAAATCACTTAAGGTTACATTGTAATATTTTTCGGTTAATTGTGTTTGTAGAAAATGCATGTTTCCATGGTCATCTATGTAGATATAGAGTGTTTGCTGAATATATATTTTTACAAATGTATAACAAAATTTACAGGATTCAATATAATCATTCAAGAAAATTGATTATAAAATTTGATTTCATTTCCCAGTTTTATATAAAATTTTTAGATCTAAATTTTGTATGATGAATCAAGCATCAAATAATGTTTGGTGATTCATGAACGATTGAAGCTTCATGAAAAGGGGATGAGAATGAATTGTTGAGATATTCTGTGTGACTATGGGAAGTATTGCTAACTAGAAAATTTATTTTATGCTTCATGGTGATATATAGCTTCCCAAAAAATAATGGGGAGCTTTGTGAAATAGCTGTGGTGAGGTAATATTCTTCTTGAAAGGAAGGTAATGTTGAGCAATGTATTGTTTTCAAACAATTCAAAATAATGTTTTTTAAAGGGGGAGATTATTTTAAATATTACTCTGTCTCTTTATGATGATTTTGATGCTCACAAATACCCTTAATTATTTACTAATTATTTCGTTGAGTATTTTGCAGGAATTTATTTTATATAACGAGATTTTATACTTCATTTATTCCGAGATCAATTTTAGCGTATTCTGGAATCACTGTAGCGCGAGATCAATTTTAGCGCGTTCTGGAATCACTGTAGCGCGAGATCAATTTTAGCGCGTACTGGAATCACTGTTCATACCCTACGTTGATGAACGTAACGTATGGATGAAAAGTTTACTTTTTATGTTATTTTGAAACGTATGGTTAATGAACCTTACGTTGTTGAAAAGTATGGAAGAAGAACATTACGTTTGGAAGGAACCTTACGTTTTCGTTGTTGAAAAGTATGGAAGAGAAACCGTACGTTAGTTTTCAGTGTTGAGTTTGTTTCTCAAAAGTATGGATCATCAACCTTACTTTTATAATCAACCGTACGTTCTTTGGAGAGTTGAAGCAAGACAAAGTATGGATGATCAACCCTACGTTTGAATGCTGAAGAGAAAGTATGTATGTTCAACCTTACGTTCTGAACCTTACGTTCTGAACCTTACGTTTGTGAACCCTACGTTTGGAGCCTCGTCATCAACCCTACATTTGGCGTCGGGATATTTTTGACAGACGATATTTCCTTTTGAATTAGTCAATCAAGCGGATTATTAGGCGGATTTCGAGCTGATTCTTAAATACGACTTTGACTGAATCAAAGACGATTTACAACGGATTAATGATTGATTTAAACGGAGCTTTTTATGCCGATTCTTCAGGGGAGTTACAACGGCTCTGTTATTTCATTTAATATCGCGAATCTAAAGGAGATTTTCATGGATCTATTTATGCGGAAGATTTTCTCATATTTGAATATATATGTTCTATCTTGGAAACTTCGGATATATATATGCACAGGAAAGTGTGTGATAAAGATTGATCTTTTGACGAGCAAGAAAACAGAGACTGTGTGAAAGCGTTCTTTTCTGGTGATCGAGAAGAAGCGTAAGACCTTTATTACTGAAGGAAGATCTTGATAGCAGATTCACGTGTTCTACATCGACTACCTGTTGTGAATCTACTGCTGCTGAAGTTGTGAAGTTTCTGGTAATATCTTTTGCAACTGGATCGACTCAGAACTGTTTTGATTACGGATCTTTATTTTCTGAAGACGACGATCTATCTACTGTCAATTGCATTCTGTTGCAATTGTGAAGAACAACTGGAGAAGTGTTTCTTTATCGAAACCCTTTTATTTTTGAGTGATCAGCTTCTCGTTCTAAGCTGTGTGGGTTCGTGTTTGAACCAGTAAGGCTGTGTGTGCCTGAATCTTGTAAAGGTGTCAACTGCCTGTACTCAGTTGTGGACGGGTCTGTGGAAACGAGGACCAGATAGTGAAAATCGCCAAACTCGTGGATTTGAGCGTTGGTGGAGTGGACTAGGGGCCTTCTGTTCCCCGAACCACTATACATCCGTGTGTTCATGCTTTTACTTTTTCCGCTGTATATTTAATCGTGCAAAAGCATAGTGAACAGAATTTGTCCAAATTGAAGAGATTGTAATAATTTGAAAAAGACACAATTCACCCCCCTCTTGTGTATAATCCGTAGATTCAGATCCAACAATTGGTATCAGAGGAGGAGCTTCTTATTTCTAAAGTCCTATCAAGCTAGAAGTATTTAAAGATTATACATAGTGTATCATGGCTGATATGAGAGAGGGAATGTCAATGGTCAGAGCACCTTACTTTAATGGAGATAATTATGGCTGCTGGAAATCACGTATGATTATTTATCTGAAAAATCTTGGTTACAGAGTCTATTCAAATATTCTGACTCCCTATGAAATTCCTGAAAATCCCGATACATGGAGTGCTGCTACAGAGGCTGAGTATGACATAAATTCAAAAGCTATGAATGCAATCATCTGTGGTCTAGGACCAGACGAATTTAACAGAGTATCTCAATGCCCGACTGCATATGAAATGTGGCAAACAATAGCTGTTGCTTATGAAGGAACAGATAATGTAAGACAGATGAGATATGCAACTGCTAAGTTAAAATTCGATACTTTCAGAATGATTGAAGGAGAGAGCATCACTCAGATGAATGGAAGATTGACAGAAATTGTCAATAATATAACAGCTCTAGGAGAACCAATCAAGCAGGCTGATCAAGCGTTGAAGGTACTGAGAGTACTTCCTACTCGATGGAATGGAATCTCTGCAGCAATCAGACAATCAACTGCTGTTAAAGATCTAACTATGAGAGAACTGATTGGTACACTGATGATGTACGAAGCTGAAATGCAAGATGAGGTAAATGAGCATAAAGTCTACATAAAAAGGGAAAATACTGCTTTGAAAGTGACTTCTCAACAAAATGATAGAAAGATGAAGAACAAAGAAGTGAGTGCTAAATCAGAAAGCTCTGATTCTTCAAATTCGGATGAAGAACTGGCACAGCTAGCCAGAAAATTCAGAAAGTTTTATAGTAAGAAGAAATACTTCAAGAAATCCTTTAAAAAGGATAGCAAGGAAGTGAGATGTTATGAATGCAAAAAGATGGGACATATCAGACCAGATTGCCCAAAATTGAAAGATGCAAAGAAGAAGAAATTCTTCAAAAGAGATGATTATGAGCAGAAAGACAAGAAAGCTATGAAAGCTACTTGGAGTGTTTCTGAAGACTCAAGTAATTCTTCTGAATCAAGCTCAGAGAAGGAGGAAGCCAATTTAAAATCAAATATGTGTTTCATGGCTGAAACTGATGAGGTACACCCATACTATTCCTCTGACTCAAATAATGAATCAAACTCTGAAACAAGCCTCTCAAATAAAAAACTTGCAGCTTACTGCAATATGCATGAAGAAAGGTATGACTCATTATTTAATAAATATAAATCTATAAAGAACTTGTACAAATCTATTTCAGATGAGATAAATACTTTGCGAAAACAGCATAAGGAATTAATTGACAAATACAATTCTGCTGAATCAAATAAAATTAATTTTGAATCAAAAATAAAAACTCTACAGGATGAAGTAGAATCTTATAAAACGGCTGCATTAATTTTTACAAAAGGAGAAAACACCTTAAATGAGATACTTGGAAAAACTGTAATTAAAAAGGAAAGGTTTGGAATTGGATGTAAAGGAGAAAAACCTAAGTTATACAAAAATTATTTTGTTCCTAGCACTAAACAGGTTATTTGTAACTACTGTGGAACAAAAGGTCATATAGCTAAAAACTGTTTTCTAAGACAACCTCAGATATGTGGAATTAAGAAAGCTTATATTTCCAACGATCTATATGATTCAATCAATTTTAAGAAAACAAAGCAAATATGGATACCCAGATCACTACTTGCTAACACTCCTGGACCCAACAAAATATGGGTACCAAAGCAATTTGTTTGAATGTCTTTGCAGGTAGCAGGTCACCAAAGAAAGAAAGAAATATGGTATATGGACAGTGGCTGCTCAAGACACATGAGTGGAACTTCAGCTAATTTCTCTTCTCTTACTCGAAAGGAAGGAGGACTTGTCACCTTTGGTGACAATGCCAAAGGAAAGATTATTGGTATTGGAACAGTTGGAGATCCAGAGACAGTCTCAATCAACAAAGTACTTTATGTACAAAGGTTAAAACACAATCTGATAAGTATCTCTCAACTCTGTGATGATGGATACACTGTTGATTTTACTAACAATAGTTGTACTGTTTCTAAAGATAAACTGTTTAAGTTTAGAGCACCCAGAACTGATAATGTTTATACTTTGGATTTGTATTCCTTGTGTAAACAACAAGTAAACTGCTTAACTGCTAATATAAGTGAATCCTGGATCTGGCATAGAAGACTTGGTCATTGCAATATATATGCTTTACATAAATTATCTAAGAAACATTTAGTTTCTGATTTGCCTAGTCTCAAATTTGAAAATGACAGATTCTGTGATGCATGTCAGCTTGGCAAGCAACACAAATCATCATTCAAATCTGTTAATAAAGTTGCTACAACTAAACCTCTAGAACTTATCCATATGGATTTGTTTGGACCTTCAAGAGTAGCAAGTTTAGCTGGTAAATTATATGTTTATGTATTAGTTGATGATTATTCTAGATTTACTTGGATTTTCTTTTTGAAATTTAAAAGTGAAGCTTTTAGTTTATTTGAAGGTTTTTGTAAATCTATTCAAAATGAAAAAGGTTTTAATATAATCTCATTGAGAAGTGATCATGGTGGAGAATTTGAGAACCAGGAATTTAGTTCCTTTTGCTCAAACATGGGTATTAAACACACCTTCTCTGCTCCAAGAACACCTCAACAAAATGGGATTGTAGAAAGAAGAAATAGAACTATTCAAGAAATGGCTAGAACTATGTTAAATGAATATAGCCTACCTATATATTTCTGGGCAGAAGCTGTTAATACAGCTTGTTATATAATGAATAGAATTTTAATAAGACCTATTTTGAAAAAGACACCCTATGAACTATGGAATAACAGAAAACCTAAAGTAAATTACTTTAAAGTTTTTGGATGCAAGGTTTACATCTTAAATACCAAAGATAATCTTGGTAAATTTGATCCAAAATCTGATAAAGGTATTTTCTTAGGATATTCTGCAACTTCCAAAGCTTATAGAGTCTATAATAAAAAGTCAAGGATTGTTGAAGAATCAGTTCATGTGAAATTTGATGAATCTGATCCTTTTGAGAAAAGGATAGAACAAATAGATGAACCTGATTCTAATGAAAACATGAGACCTGAGAATTTAAAGAATGATTTTGAAAATGATATAAAAGAAATTCAGTCCAGTTCAGAAGAACATGATACTGAAGAGCCTTTGAATGTAATGCCTAGACAGTCTAGAACCTCAAAAAATCACCCTTTAGAATCTGTGATAGGTGACTTAGAGACTGGTATTCAAACTAGAAGAAACTTTGGAAACATAGTTGAATTCTCTGCTTTCCTATCCCAACAAGAACATAAGACCATAGAAGAAGCCTTAGATGATGAGAGCTGGGTAATAGCAATGCAAGATGAATTGAACCAGTTCAAGAGAAATAAGGTTTGGGAATTAGTTGAAAGACCACATGATTATACAGTAATAGGAACTAAATGGGTCTTTAGGAATAAACAGGATGATCAAGGGATAATAACTAGAAATAAAGCAAGATTAGTAGCTAAAGGATATAATCAAGAAGAAGGAATAGATTATGATGAGACCTTTGCACCTGTAGCCAGGTTAGAAGCCATTAGAATCCTTTTAGCCTATGCATCTTATATGAATTTTAAATTATTTCAGATGGATGTTAAATCTGCCTTTTTAAATGGTTATTTAATGGAGGAAGTTTATGTTGAGCAACCTCCTGGTTTTGAAAATTATCAAAAACCAGATTCTGTTTTCAAACTTACTAAAGCTCTTTATGGCCTTAAACAAGCACCAAGAGCTTGGTATGAAAGACTAAGTTCTTTTCTTTTGAAAAATGATTTTACTGTTGGACTAGCAGATCCAACACTCTTTAAGAAAACTGTGAAAAATAATGTTTTGTTGGTTCAAATTTATGTTGATGATGTAATTTTTGGATCGACCAATAAAATTCTTTGTCATGAATTTTCAGAATTAATGCAAAAAGAATTTGAAATGAGTATGATGGGAGAATTAAATTTCTTTTTGGGTCTTCAAATATTTCAAAAAGATTTTGGAAATGTTTTAAATCAATGCAAATACATTACTGATTTACTTAAGAAATTTGGGCTTGAAAACAGCAAGACATTTACAACTCCTATGTGTACTAATATAAAACTTGATTTGGATGAAACTGGAAAATCAGTGGACAACAAGTTATATAGAGGTATGATTGGTAGTTTGTTATATCTTACTGCTAGTAGACCAGATATAATGTATTCAGTATGTCTTTGTGCTCGATTTCAATCAAATCCCAAAGAATCCCATTTAACTGCTGTTAAAAGAATTTTTAGATATTTAAAAGGTACTATTTATCAATCTCTGCTTTATCCAAAAACCTCTGATTTTAATTTAATTTCATATTCAGATGCTGACTTTGGAAGCTGTAGATTAGATAGGAAGAGTACTTCAGGAACATGTCACTTTTTAGGAAAGTCTTTAGTATCATGGTCTAGTAAGAAACAACACTCAGTTGCCCTGTCAACAGCCGAGGCAGAATATGTGTCTGCAGGTAGTTGCTGTGCACAGGTGTTGTGGATGAAAAACACTCTTATGGACTTTGGATTAAATTTCAATAATACGCCTATTTTATGTGATAATACTAGTGCAATTAATATTTCAAAAAATCCTATTAGTCATTCTAGAACTAAGCACATTGATATAAGACATCACTTTTTAAGAGATCATGTGTTAAAAAAGGATATATTTTTAGAATTTGTAAATACAGAAAATCAATTAGCAGATATTTTTACTAAACCACTTCCCACGGCAAGGTTTGAATTTATTAAGGGGGAGTTAGGTTTATTTAATTTTAAATAGTTTTTTTTTCTCTCTTTTTCTTATTCTGTTTTCGAATTCTACTTAATTTCTGTTTCTCGCTATAAGTAATTTTATTTTGTTTTAAATAAAAGTAATGATTAGTGATTACACGGGAATCAAGGCTGTCAGAACCGTTTCACCTTCTAACCTGTTTTCACCTTTTTCGGAAACCCTTTCGAAAACCTAAAACCGCACATCTGCTCCAAAACCCTTTTCTGAATCTTCAAACCCTAAACTTACGAACCTTCAGAAATCGTTGTTGAAATGGCAAAGACTAAGCGTCCAGATGAAGCCGAGAGCAGTGCTGCAAAGAAATCTAAAGTAGTTGGTCGGAAAATACTGCAAGGTAAAGTCATCGATTTAGAATGGCTGTTTGAAACTAATTTACTGTTGAAGCAAGCGCTATCGTTTCAAAGCCTTGAGCAAGCTTTTAATAGTGAAAATTCTGAGTTTCTTTATGAGGCAGAAATGAGACATTTCTTTAGAACTGTTCAGTTTAGCCTTGGAGATACGGAGGACAGTTTGTTGGCTCAAATAGAGGATAAGGACTTTTCCATATCATCTGTAGAGATAAGTCAAATTCTTAACATCCCTCATGAAGGAGTTTTTCATTTCGATTTACGGAATATTGGAGATTCTGTACATAAGTCTGAAGACATTATGTCTTTTCTGTTTGGAACCAAAGTGATAAAGAAGATGTTTATTAAAGATTTGGAGCCCGATCAGAAAATCTTGGTAAAGTTTGTTCAGACTGGTTTAGCACCAAGGATGGCTGAGATGGAGAAAATTCTGTACCCTGACATGTATATAATGTATCTTTTGATGAGTGATATTAAGTTTAATTTTCCTCGATTTATGATAAGATATCTGAGATACTGCTGTCAGAGTGAAGCAAGAATGACCTTTTTCCCATATGGAAGGTTCATTTCTTTGTTGTTATTTAAAAGAGGAATGATCAGATTGGTAAGTGCTGGGGTGAAATGTCACCACAGTAATGTTTTTAATGCTGGAACTTTGAGGAAAGTGGGATATTTCTGGAGCACAATTAAAGGAAAACTCTTACCTGTTGGAGCTGAGGAAGACTCGGAGAGTGCTCAGGCTCAACCGGCTAAGTCCAAAGAGGGACAAGCAGAATCAAGGATTAGTACAGTGGCAAGAAGAATTCGCTTTGAGATGGAGGAAGTTGAGGAAGAGAGAAGTCAGGAAGGACTTCAATCTAGAAGGAAGAGGTCAATTGATGAAGAAATTATCTCTCCTGTCTTGAAATCTTCTGAACCTGTAATTTCTTATTCATTTGTGAGAGAAGCTGTTGTGGAGAGGACTGCACCGATAGAGGAACCAGTAGCTCAACCGGAAATTCAGCTAGAACCTCAAACTGCTGCAGTGGCTGTTGAAGAAGCAATTCCACAAGAACAACTTATGGAGGCAGTGCCTGGTGAAGAAGTGGCCCGCCCTCAAGAAGTTCATGAAAATATTGTTCTTGATCATTCAGTAGAAGTCAGAGAGACTACTGTTCGTGATGAACACACTTCTGAAGTTAATACAGAGGTACTTCAGGAAGATTTTTCAATGGAAGAGTTTCAGGCTTCAAAGAATAGTTCAGTGGATCAACCTTTTCAGGACAAAGAACAATCAGATGCAGATTCTTTACCCCTTGTCCTGCTTCGTCAATCTGATTCTGGACATGAGAATCAAGCACAGGGTGCCCCTGATTCGAGAAAAGAAGAAGTTGTTGAGTTATACAAGCGTATTTCTCAGTTAGAATCTGAGAATGTTAGTCTCAGAAGTTCTCTGAACTTGGAGCAGTTAAAGTTTCAGAAGCTGAAAGAATGTACTGTTTCAAGACAGGAAGTAGATTTGTTTAAGACTGATATGTTGCATGCTGTTGATCAGTTGAAATCAGAAATGGTAAAGAAAGATGATTTGTCTGAGATGAAAATTTACATGGAGAATAAATTTGAGTCTGTTGCAAACAATGCTGTGAGTGGATCAGGTTCTTCACCTGATTTGATTCGAAGATTTCAAGCAATTACTGGAGCACTGAGCAATATGAGTGACAGATTACACGATCTTCAGTGTAATAGTGCCCCTTTGTCAGTTTTGCTAGATAATCAGAAATTTTTGGTAGATCAGTTGACATCTAGAGAGCAACCGATTAGGATTCTTTTGAATCAGTTATCAGAAAAGCTGGCTCTTTTTGTTGAAAAAGAAGAAAGAATGCATGAGTTTTTCAGAGTTAATTTGATTGAAGATATTCATATGACTCAGGAGAACAGAGATCTTATCATCAAGTTAGGAGATGGGATGATGAAGAGGCTTCGAGAACAGTTTACAGAGATCAAGACCGTAATTCAAAGGAGATAGACACCTTTTTCCCTGTCTTATCCCTAAACCTTGATTCCTCTGTATATCACTGTCGTAGCTTGTGAATGAAAATTCTTTTCTTATTTTTTTTGTTTTATTATTTATTGATTTATGATTAAGTTAGCCAGTATAATAAATTCACTTATTCATACCCAGTTAATTATAGCATTTACTTATAGTTCAGTGCAATATTGAATGTGTTCAAATCCGTAATTTTTCATTCTTTTTGATATCACAAAAAGGGGGAGAATTTGGATAAACACAACATTTAAATTCATTCGTTTCCTATGAAGAAATTTTGATATATAGGAGCATTTGGATATATACGACATTTATCTTTTATCTATTTGAAAATTTATTTTTATGGGGTAGTTATGGGGGAGAAATTTTATAGTTAAATATTGTTTTAATCCTTTCAAAATTCTAAAATTTTATAAAACTTTTTTTTCAATCAAGATTGCAATTAAATTAGTTCTATTATTTTATGGGTTTTGTGATCATCAAAAAGGGGGAGATTGTTGAGCAATGTATTGTTTTCAAACAATTCAAAATAATGTTTTTTAAAGGGGGAGATTATTTTAAATAATACTCTGTCTCTTTATGATGATTTTGATGCTCACAAATACCCTTAATTATTTACTAATTATTTCGTTGAGTATTTTGCAGGAATTTATTTTATATAACGAGATTTTATACTTCATTTATTCCGAGATCAATTTTAGCGTATTCTGGAATCACTGTAGCGCGAGATCAATTTTAGCGCGTTCTGGAATCACTGTAGCGCGAGATCAATTTTAGCGCGTACTGGAATCACTGTTCATACCCTACGTTGATGAACGTAACGTATGGATGAAAAGTTTACTTTTTATGTTATTTTGAAACGTATGGTTAATGAACCTTACGTTGTTGAAAAGTATGGAAGAAGAACATTACGTTTGGAAGGAACCTTACGTTTTCGTTGTTGAAAAGTATGGAAGAGAAACCGTACGTTAGTTTTCAGTGTTGAGTTTGTTTCTCAAAAGTATGGATCATCAACCTTACTTTTATAATCAACCGTACGTTCTTTGGAGAGTTGAAGCAAGACAAAGTATGGATGATCAACCCTACGTTTGAATGCTGAAGAGAAAGTATGTATGTTCAACCTTACGTTCTGAACCTTACGTTCTGAACCTTACGTTTGTGAACCCTACGTTTGGAGCCTCGTCATCAACCCTACATTTGGCGTCGGGATATTTTTGACAGACGATATTTCCTTTTGAATTAGTCAATCAAGCGGATTATTAGGCGGATTTCGAGCTGATTCTTAAATACGACTTTGACTGAATCAAAGACGATTTACAACGGATTAATGATTGATTTAAACGGAGCTTTTTATGCCGATTCTTCAGGGGAGTTACAACGGCTCTGTTATTTCATTTAATATCTTGAATCTAAAGGAGATTTTCATGGATCTATTTATGCGGAAGATTTTCTCATATTTGAATATATATGTTCTATCTTGGAAACTTCGGATATATATATGCACAGGAAAGTGTGTGATAAAGATTGATCTTTTGACGAGTAAGAAAACAGAGACTGTGTGAAAGCGTTCTTTTCTGGTGATCGAGAAGAAGCGTAAGACCTTTATTACTGAAGGAAGATCTTGATAGCAGATTCACGTGTTCTACATCGACTACCTGTTGTGAATCTACTGCTGCTGAAGTTGTGAAGTTTCTGGTAATATCTTTTGCAACTGGATCGACTCAGAACTGTTTTGATTACGGATCTTTATTTTCTGAAGACGACGATCTATCTACTGTCAATTGCATTCTGTTGCAATTGTGAAGAACAACTGGAGAAGTGTTTCTTTATCGAAACCCTTTTATTTTTGAGTGATCAGCTTCTCGTTCTAAGCTGTGTGGGTTCGTGTTTGAACCAGGAAGGCTGTGTGTGCCTGAATCTTGTAAAGGTGTCAACTGCCTGTACTCAGTTGTGGACGGGTCTGTGGAAACGAGGACCAGATAGTGAAAATCGCCAAGCTCGTGGATTTGAGCGTTGGTGGAGTGGACTAGGGGCCTTCTGTTCCCCGAACCACTATACATCCGTGTGTTCATGCTTTTACTTTATCCGCTGCATATTTAATCGTGCAAAAGCATAGTGAACAGAATTTGTCCAAATTGAAGAGATTGTAATAATTTGAAAAAGACACAATTCACCCCCCTCTTGTGTATAATCCGTAGATTCAGATCCAACAGGTAATGTATATAAATAGACATCCACTTCGCTTATATGAGCATCCAACAGTTACCAAAAATCAAAATGTTCTAAATTAGTGAATGGAATTGATGAATTGTTTGTATGTTGTAAAGGTTTTCCTAACATCATATTATTCACATAGAAAGGTATTTCATGAAGGCTTTGAATGCTTTTATAATGTAGTGAGCATCGTGAATGTTATGAGCATTATGAAAGATTAGTGAGACATCTGAATGGATTGTTCTTTGTAAAGGCTAATAATGCTTTTAAAAAGTTTGGATCCTTCCAAAAGTTAGTAACATCACGAAATGAACATATTCTTTTGAATAATTTAAATGTTTTGTGATGTTTAAAAATCATGTATTTTTAAAAAAGAAAAAATCAAGAAAATCAAACATTATTTCCCACTAAATCTATTTTAAAGAGGTATGAATAATGTGGATGGAAGTGGATCTTAATGATGAACCATGTATGGTGTACATAGTATTAATTAAATTGATCAAATTAAGAATAATATGAATAATTACTAAGAATAATTTAGTTTAGAGAGGAGGGATTTTTTAATTTTGATTGGTTGTAAACTAACTGGGACTATGAGTCAGCTCCAAAAAAAAAATAGAATTAGTCTGCTTCAGAGGATTTGGAACATAAGAACAGTTCCTTTGTATAAAACATGGAAGTAGAATAGTATAGTTGAACAATGAAAAATTGTTATGACGTGTTTATGAGTCCATTTTTTAACACACATTGCTATTGGAAAGGGATATAAGTGTGTTTTTTACTTGTAAAAAAAGATCAAAATTTGTAATTATTTTCATCTATCATAACCTGATTCACCCCCACCCCTAGGTTATATAACCTAATTGGTATGAAAATAGGTATTAGAGTGACATGCTTATTTTAGTGCTTCTCTCTCAACGGTTTCAATGGAGGTTGCCAATCATAAATGGATTATTATTTTCTATGGAAATAATTATAAATATGGAAGAATTGGATCCCTCAATTCATTCTATATTTAGGTATGGATGTCATTACAACAAGATTTTCTGATATTTTGGAAAGCGCATATAGTTGTTCTTAATAATAATTGGTTTGAAATTAATTTCATATTGACTCTAATGGAATCAATGCATCAGTGGGATAATTTTCCATGTAAATCAACGATAATGTGATTTCATCTATTCTAAATCATTCTTTTTTGTAAAATATGTTTAATATATAAGTGGTGATTCAAAATTTATAGAAGAAAATATTCATGTTATCATGAAAATATATGAGGATCTAATAATGAACCCTAATGAGACATTAGATGCTTTCTTTAAACTAATGAATGTTGTTGTTGAAGACATGTGTAGTATCATAAAAATTATTGACATTGAAATGATAATTAAGAGAATCAGGATAAGACATCCACCCGAGTTCAATCTGATAGATTCAATAATAGAATATAGATATCCAAATGATCTGACATTGGATAAGTTTCCTAGTACTTTTTGTCGCACACAAGATGTGAAATGATGATAATGAGAATGTTGACAAGGGAATCCCAAAGAATATTTATTCAAGGCCATGATGAATCTTACCAGATAATATGTGTATGAATAATAAGATATGGATGAGGTCCTTACATTCCAATTATAAAATATTAAGAGTGGAAAAGAAAATTTCAAAGGGATACATCCACATTAATAATTTTAATGTGAAAATATTGGACATCATACATCATAGGTACACAATGATTTTTTAAATTGATGAAGGAGATAATTGCAAAACATCCATGATGAATTATTCAACCTCTGTGAATGGTATGAAACTTTATATGAGAAATAACATCAAAAAGAAGAATCTTCTTTCACAAGAAAATTATTTATTAGAATAATATACATATGACGATATAGAGAACATTATGGATCATATAATAACAATTTTAGAGACATTTGTAAATATCTCATAGTCAAGGGAAGAAAGATAAATCAATTAAATTTATGTTAAAGGAAGCATTTATTTCCATGTTGAATTTAAAGTCTCCCATCATGAGGTAGATTTATGGATATCCAAAAATAATAATGAAAATAGAGTAGTTAATGACTCAAAACATTATATTTTACAATAATAATAATAGAAGTCTGAGATGAAGTAATAAGTTAAAAATATTTAGTATTCTATACCAGAGTACTCAGAAATGATTTTTGAGTACATGATAAATGTTGAAGAACATGTAAGAGTGATCTATGGTTTCAGTAACATAGGAATATATAAAATCTAACCTATCAAAAAAATTGAAGAGGAATTTTTTTTCTTACTACTAAAATTAAAAGATCATGAGGGGATCTTAATTCCCGATATGACATCAGAAAATAATACCACATTGGAGAGAGAAAATATGGAAGTGGAGAAAAGTGAACTAGTAAAGAAAAAAACCATTCATATCCAAAGGATAAGGATGTTATGGGGCTTGATCGCAAATATAAATCTATGGCGATGGATGTCAAACTACAAGTGCCCACTCTGAGGCTTAAAAATGAATTTTGATTATCTAAAAATAAGAAGACTCAAAAAGCCCATGAAAGAAATGATCCTAAAATAATTTATATGAATACTCTTAAGATAATTTTTTATTGTTTTGAAATGATAATAACTTATAAAAATTAATTTTTTATAGAGAAAAGTTTCTAAAGTGAAATAGGGAAACAAAGGTGGAAATATAGAGTTCAAGATTCTGGCAGTAATTTTGACAGAAACTGTTTTTTTGTGGAGTATTTAGACACATTGCTAGATAGTGGTCATAAAAAATGAAAAAGAATGTATTGAAGATAACTAAAAGTGTTCACAAGCTTCAATTCAATGAATCCTATAATGGGATGAAAAATAAAAATAGATTTTTATCTCTTTATGATGATTTTTGTCAATCATACACTGAGGAAGATCAATATTATCAATCTGTAAGTGGAATGGACTTAGTAAAATGGATTAAAAATAAAAGGGATGATTAGGCAGTAGATGTAGTTATTTACTTAAAAGAAGTATATCATGTTTGTTTATGGATTCATTATAGCGGATACATATCCCATATGATTTGAAATAAGGAAATTTTTATTGGCATCAAATATGATAGGAGGTTGTTTTCAATTTTGTAGATGATAAATGTACAAAAATTGTTGGCGTGGGAAATGAAAAATTTGTAGGAAAACATTTGATAAGTGATGATGTATTTACTATCAAATGTATCAATTTCAACAGGTTATGGGTTAGTGAAATGTGTGACTCAGTTAATTCTATAATATTTATCAAAAAATTATACATCATATACATAAAATCAAGTACAATTATTTTATAGTGAAAGAACATGATAGTTAAAATATAACATGTGAGTGGAGAGGAATATATGTTGTTTATATTCAAATTTAATGGAAACTAGTTGTGGAAATATTTAGTTGGCGATCTAGGTCAACATTCCCTGGATGTTTTGGTCAAATGTGATGCAGCTCAAGATCTCCCAAAACTATCATGTGATCATTCTCACATAGTCAATTATATTCAATAAGGGATTATTATTCTAATTATGTACAATTAAAAAGAAGAAAAATCAAATAGAGTGATTTAATTGGTGAATGAAGTTGTGTTTGGGAATATCTCACCAAGAGACATTGATTGTATGAGGTACTATATTCTGTTCAAATGTGATGCAGCTCAAGGTCACCCTAATCCATTATGTGATCTTACATACATTTTCAATTCTTATCAATAAAGTGGATATTATTATAATGATTTATAATTAAAAAAATGAACTGGAGAACTTCAATTGTTTCATGAAGTTTTGTTGTTGAAATATCTCATTAAGAATCATTGATGGGAGAGGTAATATATTCATTTCATTGATAACTTTAGTAGGATGGAATGTGTATTTTTCATTACCCCAATGTCTGGCCATTTCAGTTCCTGAAAACAATATTGAAGGGTATCTAAAAGGATTATTGGATATAATATTATGAATTTTAATTCTAATAATGGTACATAATTCCCAAACATCCAAGTGGAAGGTTATCTCAAGAAACATAGGATATGAAATAAAGTTACATTAGTGGTAACTACTCAATAAAATGGAGTTTTTAGTGAATAAATCACATCATTGAATAAAATTTAAAAAATAATCCTTATAAAAAAGTAAATACCAAATAATTTTATAAAATATGACGTTTTGACAATGATCTATATATACAATAGGGATTTATTATTTCATAAATAATAAAACACACCATATGATATGTTTTATGAATTGAATCAAACATTTACATAATTTTTTATTCTTGTAAGATAGTTTTCTTCTCATTATGTAAAAACATAAAATGTTGTTGTCTCGTAGAGATGAGGGTGCATTAATTATCTAATAAATAAAAACAAAATATTAAAAAAAGATAAAATGAAATATTATTTATCATAATTGTTTCACTATAGTATAAAATGAATATAATCTTCAACAAGATATTTAAATGTTCTCTGATGAATGTGATGAGGAGATAAGAAAATCATGAGGAGTAGAATTGGAAAATGATGATTTTGAAATAGATAATGATGATGGAATAGATTAAGTCACATATATATCTACGTAGAACATGGAGAGTCACGAAGAAATGGACATGAAAAAAATAATTGGTGATCATGTAGTTTTAGTTCCATCAAGTTAAATTATTTTTTATAGTGGGCATATATTAAATCTCAGGTAGGGCCTAAATGTTTTGAAAATTTGTCTGGAAACAAGAATTGGTTTCATTATTGGATCAATAGATTAACCAAATTGAGAAGATGTAGACATGGGATATTGTATCAATTCTAGCAGATAATAATTTCATCATGACCCTATGAGTCTTTCTACACAAGATAAATAATATATGCATTGGGATTAGAAAAAAATCATGAATATTGTGCAATGGCTACTCCCATAGAACATGAATCAAATTTGATGAGTAATTTTCTTCTATTTCACTGCTAGATACTATTCACATGTTCATGGCTATAGCAATGTGTATGAAATTCTAATTTTTAAGATGGACGTAAAGTCATAATTTTTAAAAGGTATTCTTGAAGAAGAAATTTATATCAACATTAAATATTTTTTATCATTCAAGAAGATTAGAGTAGATTCAGTTAGTTGAGGATGTAAGTATATGATGTATAGTAAAAGCCTATGAGATTTGTATTCACAACCTGGTGAATTTCTCAGCAAAACCGTTTGTAGTGAGGTAGAATTGATTAAAATATCTATGTAAACAATGACAGTGATAAAAGTATAATGTTTTTGGGGTATGTTGATGACATAATATTTTATGTATCATATGAATAAATGTGTAAATAGTTTACATAATTCATAAAATGTAAGCTGAAAATATCAATGATTAGAGATATTAACTTTCCATAGGTTTATTAGTGAGACCTGGAGAGAATTGAACATTTATTTTTCAATAAAAATATGACAATGTGGTTTTGGGAAGATTTGGAATGGTTAATTCCAAGTAGATAATGACTCTGATGGAAACCCTGTTGAAAATATCAAGAGTTGGTGAAGAAAAATGGTTAATATCATATAATACATGCAGATCAATATTATTCTATTGTAATTTTTAAAAAAAAGACTGTATCTTTTTCACCATTTTATAGTCGATATATATCAAATAAATACCAAATAACTCCTCTTATTTTCATTAAAAATAATACAATATTATTTCAATGGAATGTTTGATTTTTTTGTCCTATACAATGATAAACCTCACCAAGAGTTATTGGGATATAAAGATAAATATTTTTTGGATCAATAGATGATTGAATGATAAAATCTTTTGGTGCATTATATCATAATTTATTGTGTATTTTTTGGTCATAAATGAAAAGGTATTTCTTTTAACTGAGAACCATATAAGATTAATATATTTTTGTTACATAATATTGCTTGTAGTAATTGTGGATGAAGTGGTGTCTTGATGATATGAGAGTTTAAGTGATGTTTCTAATCCAAATCCATTGTGGTAATTAATGTTTTATAAATCAGAGAAAAAACCCAATCCATCACTCTTTAATGAATAATATTAAAACCTTGTATCATTTTTCAGGAAGAATGTGTATAATGGGGTTGTGATGTGGGCGTATGTCCGTATATAATGACATGATGCGGAAATAATGAAGAATGAATTACACAAAAATGTTTTGGAATTAAATAGGCTACCTATTGGAGTTTAGTTAACTCCCAAAACCTAAAAAATTGTTGATGTAGGACACCCTCTCCCAGAGGAATGGTGTTTTTTATTTTATATGTTGATCTTTATTCCTTTTAATGATGATTCGACAATGTTGTGACCATTGTGTTCATTGACAAAGGGGGTGAAAATATATTGATCAAGAGTGGGGAGAAGATTATTAGGAATTAGTGAATAAGTGGTTTTTTAAACCTCATAATGCAAAAGTTGTTCGATTAAATGATATTTATCACAACATATGGGGTTAATGGTTAAATAAGATTACTATTTTGGGAATGAAGTTATTCATTGATGAACTTCTCATGCTATAATTGTTTCTCATGAAGATCATTTAACTTGTGGTATTAGAGTGTCTGTTGAGTAAATATTTTATCGCAACCTAAATTTCATGAAGTTTATTTTTGTATAATATGGAAGAATCATTAATGAGGTGTCAAATTGATAAGAGCTTTCATCAAACAAGGGGGGTTGGGAAAAAAATCCCTCAAGGTAAAAATACGGTGTTTATTGGTTTATTATGCTTACTAAAAAATAAGGTTCTTATGTTCATTTATGGATTTATAGATAGATTTTTTAAAAATTATGTTGAATAATTTCGAATAAAAATTAATGGATTCCATGAAAGTGGTATAGAATATTATGTAAGCATGTCGTTGATTTTATTATTTTTTTACACTATTTTGGGGTCTAAAATTTGGAGGATGACTCAATTGTTATGAAATATTTATTTGTATATATTAATCTTAAAAATAAGGATATTTAAGGAATTTCACAGAGTATAATTTTTTATAAAATACTTTTTCTTAGATAATGTTAGGTGTTTCACAAAGGTGTGGATATTTTAAAAAGGGTGCTGAGAGAAAAGTGTTGAAAATATTCTATGTTTCTATTATAATGTTGGAATAATCTAAAATTTCTTTAATGTTTCATGAATATAGTGATATAATTGAACAAGAATAACGTTCTTAACAAAAAGTATATGGTTATGTTGAATGCATTACCATAGGGAGCCAATGTATTTAAATATGTGGCTACATTGATAATTTTATAAAGCAAGCCTTAATGAAAATTTAAATACGCTAAATATGTTAAGGTGATTCATTAATGAATTTTATATTATGAAGGCTTTCCTAGTATCATTACTTTCATGAGGAAATGTAGTCCACACTGTCTGAAATTTCATCCTGAAAACTGTGAGCATCATAGAAGTTTTGCGTATCACAAATTCTATGTGAGATTCACAGAAGGTGTGTACCTTGATAAGTATAAGTGATATTTGTGAAACAAGTGTGGTTCATGATGTTTTGTATCATCATGAAAGGAGTATATTATTAATAATAATTGCACAGTTTCATAAAGGTTACAAATTTGTATTAAAAAAAATAAATATCATGCGAACCATATGGTATTTCCCATAAAATACGTGGTAAAAAGGAATTCACCATGTTGATGAATTTTGGTTTTAAAAATGAACCAAATAATGTGTTAAAAATTATTGATTCAAGTGATCTATATAATAATCTTATAATGGAGTAGTTATTACACATTATTTAAGAGAGTAGTTATCTTTCAATTTGTTTTTAGTTTTAAACCAATAGGGATAGTCAATTAACTATGAAAATTGTCATAGAATAGAGATTTAGTGGATTTTCTACATTGTATCCTTCCATTTTTATATGCCTAGGATGTATCCTAGTGCAGATAAACCAAGTAAACATTTTGTTTCTTGTGTATGCTTTCATTTTGGATGATACATACATGTGGGAAAAGGAGATAATATTGTTTTGTTTAATCACGCATAATGTTATTGGTTGTATTTTGTTAATCTATAACATAGTGATTCACCACCCCACCTTGTAATGTCCCAATTTGACTCACCCCCTAACCAGTGGCTGGTCCAGTCTCCACATTACTTCAAGAATGTCTCCACGTAATCCAGAGGCTACCGACTAGCAGTGTGGGTCTATGGATTGTAATTGGAGAGACTATACCCTCTTATCAGACTGAAAATAGTAGACAATATTTGAAAATTGTAGAAGTAGTGTAAATAACGATGGATCAACAAAAGACAAATTTCATGTAATAGATGAATGCTTGACATGTTATTACGGTACAACTATGAAAGCGATAAACAATAAATCATGATTTACATATCAATAGAAAAATAAATAAAAAATGACTGAAATCCATGAGGGTGATCTTATCATGCATCTTGACCATCTACTCAGACCTCCACTCTTATCTCCCATGTATATGAAAACAACACAATCCGACAACCAAATAAAATCTACTCGAGTACGCCAGTGCAATGACATCCCATGTAGGCTATGAGATATAAATCTTAGTTGGCTGGAACTAGCAGTGCCTACCTAAAATCAAAACATTCAATAAATAATTTAAACAGTATGATAGTAGGCCAAAATAACGTAAGTAGTATGATGTAACTATATACCGAAATACTTACTTCAGTCCTCAACTGTTGTTTGAAACTATATTATAGATTTTTCATGAATAAAAAATAGTCCTCAAACATTCATTTTCATTTATCAAATATTCAAGACTCATAAAAATATATAAGCCTAATTAATTGATATTTTTTATCTAACTGCATAAATACCTGGGTTCCCATGGACACACACATCTCAATACCTACCTCGGTCTGCTGGGGTATGAACCATTTTCAATATTCAATCAACAATCATTACAACCCACCAGATTTATTTAACCATTATAATGAATTCATGTATGACCAATTGGACCCATTGTTCAATGACAATTAATTGGTGTAGAACGTCATGTCTAGAACCGTCGTGAGTATTTTGAGAATTAGTACTTGTCTCACAACCCTTGGGTATTTGGAAAATTAGTCCCTATCCCATAAAACAATTTGCATGCAATCTGGGTGTATAATTCCAGGACTTACACCCCATGAGTATTTGGATCATCAATCCCTATCTCACAATTTATTTAACAATCATACATATATCTTTATCATTGGTGTAGAGCGCCATTTTTAACACCCCAAAAAATATCCATTAATTAAATCATATATTAATTAATAAAATCTTTTAATTAATTTAGAAAATCATTAACCACATAAATCTCTAGTCAAATAAATTTAAAAATAATTAAACATTCAATTTCACAATAGTTAATAATAAATTAACAAATAAGAATTATTAACCATAAGAACTTCAACTAGATAATGATCTCAACATTTAATTATCCCAATTTGTTAACCAACTAAATGATTACTAATTCACCAATAAGTTATCTTTATTCCCTTCATAGTCTAAATGATTATTTAAATATACTTAACTATTAGTTAACACAATAATTCACTATGTACATAATACGATTAATTAATCCATAAATTTAATTAATATAAAATGAAAATTATATCCAATAATTAATTTTTAAAAATTATTTATCAAATTCTAATCTCACTTCACACAATTAATTAAAAAAAACATTTCTCTAAAAAATCACAGCAAACTAAATTCATTTAATGCATCAGTAAAATATAATAATTGATCCAAAAAATGTATAACAATTAATGGTCGGATCAATTATCTTATTCTGATTCCAACATTTCTTAATGAAACCCACTATTAAAAATGTTAAAACAACATCATGTTTCATAAATTGGAGCATTAAAAATCATAGTCTAAATTAATGAATGTCGATTAATAAATTTTAGCAATTGAATAATTTATTCATACAAATTAATCAATTTGATACCTGAATATCCTATCATGTTACTAACAGGTAGTAATTAAACTATGATTAATTATCATGATTTATCCAAAACAGCATATCAAAATTAATCCTCAAAAAAATTATCTCATTTAGATAAATTAATATATTATATGTAATCATTTGATTAATTATTTATATATACTCTAAAAGCTCATAATTAATATTAAAAATTCATAATCTTACCATTTCCAAAACAACATAATTTAATTATTTAATCCTGTCACTTTAACATATTCAGAAATACATTCTTTGAACCAAATAATAGTCTCGTCCTCATATATGTCATGTGGGTTGGATAATTTAATAACATCCATATCCGTGTATCAACAAATCAAACACAAAATTTAGTAATTTAATAAAACATACAAAATTCATATTTGAAAAGAATTCCATATAAATTTTTTACAGCATAATTTAAAAACTAACCAATATGCAGTTAGAATTGTATTATTTCATTTATTATAGTTGAGTAATTGAAAGGGGAACCTAGATTAAGGTCGAACTAATTCAATACTCTTTGGATTGAAATATAGTGTTAACCAATCTGAAATTGGTCTACTATAGCACATACACAACCCATCATATATATGAGTGTGTTTTTTCTACATTGATAAAAAAATTCAATATATTAAATAGGTACCTAGAATCAAAGTGGTATGAACCAGCACACCACTAACTTGGTACCTGAGACTAATATAAATTGTCATACTCTAAATTTTATGTGTAATAACAAACCTTGGGAATGTATATCCTTACCTGAAGAAATGACGACATGGTAAATCAATATCATCCGCTACACCATTAATGGTGGATTTCAGATTATGGGACAATGGGTCCTGGGTCAACATTTAAATACCATAAAAATAGAGGAACAAACCAATCAGATTAAACCCAAAACATATGGTTTCGGATGAAAAAACATGGAAAGTGAGAGGAGTCAAATGGGAAATGCAAATCACTAGTTTTACGCAGAAAGACTCACCTTGACGAGGAAGACATGATTATTGAAGAGTCCGAGAGGAATCGTCACACACGAGGAGGAGTCTGGGAGAGGGGTTTCAAAGTACGGTGGTGTGCTCGTGAGCTCTGTGCGCTTATGTAAAATGCAGAGGGCTCATGGCCATGAAATGAGATCATGATGGAGGCTTGGTTTCTCAGCCATAGAGGAGCTCACGACCATGAAATAAGATAATAGTTGTGCGGTGGAGGTGTGAAGCTAGTGCATCACGCACCTCATAGGGAAAGAAGATAGGGGGAGTCATGCCTCCTACCCTACGTCTCCCCTTAGGTTTTTCAAAATAAAAAAATTTATTGTAAACATTTACCTATAATAACTATAATATTAATCCTAATATTAATAATAATAATAGTAGTAATCATATTATTATTATTATTATTATTTCCATTAAACACATATTTTATAATTGGAAAACATCCCATTTAAAATCCACATTATCTATTTATTTCTATTTTAACATTAATTATTTTAATACAATAACCCCCAATTTAGTTACCGTTATTAATAATAATAATAACCCTCATCGCCCCTAATAACAATTATAATATTATTATTTTTCAATCCCTTTATTAACCCATGACCTCCACGTTAAAAAAGTAACTCATTATAAATTCCTTATTTAATTAAATGCTTATTGTGATTCCCAAAATCCACATTAAATTTTGATAACTATTTCCCCCCAATAGTCATCCATTTTAAATTTTTGAAAATTAATGATACAACTCATTAATAATGCTATTAAAATAATTTAACATTAATAATAATTTATGAAACTATAATAATAATAATAACATCATTATTATTAACACAGTTTTTCTTTAAAAACAAATCTTCCATTTAATATTATTTAATTAAAATAAAAAAAATATTAAACTAGTTATGTTTCATGGATTGGAATGTAGCTGTGTGAAGCCCGTGTAGATCCATTAATGTTGACTTTTTTGGATCTGGTACTACTATGTCATATCATGACACCCTTGAAAATTATTGGGTATTCACCCAAGCCCAAAACCAACACCTTTAAGTGTTCCATCCCTCAAAATAATCTCCCGGAGCTCATTTTAAAAACCAACACATCGATAAAGGGAAAATAATTTGAAAACCATTGTACATAAACTCAGTCCAAAAACACTGGACTATACAATCGATCGACATTAAAAACTTTTCGTCCTTGAAAATATATCATGAACAACTACAAAAACATCTATCCTATCATGGTCGAGATGTTATGTTTGAAAGAAACATTATATTTTCAAATGATAAATGCACTTTTAACAAAAACATATGTCCAACCACTTAATTATTCAAAACACGAGCCAAATCTAATAGAAAAATATCTTAAATCTTAGGCAATTACATGGGCCTCTTTAAAAAATGTTGAATCTCAATCAACCAACGAAACTTGTTGTGCATGATTTTTTTGAAAGACATTACAATCCCAAAACCCACACCCACTCTTAAAATAGTGACATACCTTTTTAAAATTTTTACATCACCTACTGTATGTCCATCGAAGACCTTAATCGACCTTTGGAGAAATTAGAAAGTCAAGCCAACATAAGGCTATTTAAAAAAATACATTTTCCAGAACACGAATGAAGGCGTAGCCCAAAAAAAACTAAGCATCCCACATACAACCCAGAAAACAACCACTCATAAATCCCAACAACATTTATATCATTACCATAACATAAGACCGATGTATTCTTACTGTATCAACGATGAGGTCAATATATGGGACAAGATCATCTTATTCGGAAGAGTGCACTATGTGAAAACCAAGGTCACTATAAATATCAGTCAAACTACTACGAACTGTTTCTATTGAAAATGATTAGTGTCACCTACCAACATGATTACCGAAATCAAAGTGGCACTACCCACCTTATGATTTTCAATGATGTCAAAATAAAAGTTTAGACACTTAATAGTGTAATATTTTTGGGACACCTTACACTCATGTGTGATGTTCCTCAAACAAAGATCACCATGTCAAACATTCTATCATGGAGGAAAAAATTTAAACCAACTAGCATGTCAAAACACCTGAGTCCCACAAGATAGTATCTTATGAAACATAAGCGTTGAAGCCATCTCTAGGTCATTCATAACTGATATCAGTATCCAGAAAATATCATTTTTTTCATTTTATCCATTTATGCAATTATTTTCAACCATTAAATATTTAGATGAATATCAAAAAACACACAAATGCATTTTCACAACATGTCACTTGGTATTTAATCGAAACCTCACAGGAAAAGATGACATGCTATAACAACCACCATATTTAAGCATTTTACATATACTATTATCCAATTATAAATATTCAATTTTTCATCTAAATTCCTTTTACCTGAATGGTGACCTATGAGGTCTCATTTGATCAATCTAGGTTCTTCAAAAAGTCATTCAAAAATCGTTCATTTATATAAAAACTCAACAGTTTTACATTTATTAGCATTATCTACCATACAATGGTTATATAAGGTTCAAACACATGGGTGGACACATACCAATAGATAAGGAAAACATAAAATTTATCGATGTCATTTTTCTCTCATTTATCATAATCAACGTTCATTTAAAATTTTAACTTTAGCAGCTCTTTCACACATCAAAACATCTTTAACATGTTATAACAAGCAGTAACACAACCACATGCTCCATCATAAAAGCATGGCGTAATAAAAAAAATATGCTAATAACTACGGAAGTATGCCATACAATAACTCAAAAATGTTATATCTATCACTGAAATAGGATATCTATAGAGGCATGTTAAAGATGATAAAAAAAATTTATTACACCAATGTCACACAATCATAATTAGTAGGAATACTACTAATGAAACTACAAGAAATGTTATAAGAATGGAATGTAAATCTATACATTCCTAAGATGATGCATGTATGAAAATTCCTTGCCATATCATGCCAATGTAATTTTTTTTCAAAATGTTCATATTCAATTAGCAGTGGAAAATACACCACGTACTCATGGTGAAATCATATAAACTATAATAGAGAACATCATGAACACCAATCCAAACCCTTCCCACATAGTCATTTCCCATATGTGGGGTGATCAGTCCCGAGCATGGCTATTAACCCAAGTGATGAAACATTCCAAGTCACATGTCTTCCAAGCCCAAAACTGTATGACAATAGAAATGAAAGCCACTGATACCACTTTGTATCATTTTGACACAATCACCCATGAATTAGTGACTGGACTAGTATCCAAATAACCATAAGAGCATCTCCCCATATTCTAGAGGCAACCGACTAGAAGGGAGGGTCTATGGATAGTCTGTGGGGAGAATATACCCTCTTATAAGATTAAAAATAGTTGGCAATATCAACAAATATGGTTGAATAGTGATTGAATGATTTAATAAAATAGATAAATGGATGACATGTTATGATGGTACATCTATGATAATGATAAACAATAAATCATGCTTGAAATATAAAAAAAAGAAATAAATATACAACTACCCATTTCCATGAGGGTGATCCCCTCGAGCATCCTGAGATTCTGCTTGGTCATGTCCTCATATCTCCCATGTATATGAAAACATCACAATCCTTCAAGAAAATAGAATCTATTAAGGTACCACAATGAAATGGCGGCCCGAGTAGTGTGTGAGGTATAAATCTCAGTAGGCAAGGACCACCTGTGTCTACCCATGTTCATATATTCAATAAATAATTCAAACTATGTGAATGAATGCAAAAAGAATGTTTGTAGTATGATGTAACTATATACCCAAGTAACTTCTTCCTCCCGTAGCTAGTGTCTGAATGTGTATTATGCATTTCTCATTCATGCACTTCTGTTATCACAAATTCATTTTCAATTATCAATTATTTAAGAATCGTTAAATTATATAATCCTCATTAATGGATATTCTTTATTTAATCACCGAAATCCATGGGTTCCCCTGGACACCCGTAACTCAATATCTACCTCGGCTGTGCTAGGGTCTGAAATTTTTTTGATATTCAATTGTAAATCATTACATCACTCCATATTTTACTAGCCATTTAATAAGTTCATGTATGACCAATTGTTCCCATTGTCCCATTTCAATTAATGGGTTTAGAACATCATGTCTTTGACCCTTGTGAGTATTTAGAGCATTAGTACTTATGTCACAACCCATGGGTATTTGGAGAATCAGTACTGATCCCATAAAAGAATATTTGCATGAAAGATGGGTGTAGAACACCATGTCTTACACCCTGTGAGTATTTGGAGCATCATTCTCGATGTCACAACCCATTTATCAGTCATAAATATATATTTATCATTATTGTAGAATGTCTTGTATAACACCCCAAAATGGTCCATTTATTAACTAAAGAAATTAATTAATCAAATCTGTTAATTAATTCAGAAACAAATTAACAACAAAAATTTTTCATCAAATAATTCTACCATTAATTAAACATTCAAATTCTAAATTGTTAATAATTAAAAAATATTTAATTATTCTTAACCATAAGAAAGTAAACTGGATAATTAACTCATTATTTAATGATCCCAAATTATTAACTAAAAACCATATAATCAGTTCACTAATAAATTATTTTTATTCCCTTACTAATCTAATCAATTAGTTAAATATACCTAAACTATTAGTCAACACAAAAATTATCTATGTACACATTACCATTAATTAATCAATAAATTTAATTAATATACAAAAAAATCACAACCCATAATTAATTTTATATAATTAATTATCTAATTATAATCTCACCTCTCATAATTATTTCCAAAAATTAATTATAAAAATTATCACTGCAAAATCCCGTCATTTAATCCATCATTAAAATTTCTCTGTTTTTCCAAAACAATGTATCACAATTAATCTCTAGATCAATTATATTTTTCTTATTCCCACATTTCATAATCAAACACACAATTACTAATCATAAATCAACAGACCTTTTACAGATAATCCCCTTGGACGGATAAAGTCGGGGTGTCGAACTTTGAGGGTCATTCGGTGGGAAATCCTAGATTGGAAGGGAAGCAGGATGAAAGGTCCTTCATATATGTGGTAGAAGGTCGTGAATCATGAAATGAGATCAAGAGAGATTGTTCATTTGCTCCAAAAGCTTTCAAACACCGGGAACTCAATGCTATTTCTTTCACGAAGAGTGAGGTATACTCTCTTATGTCAGACCTTCAATTTTCCCTTGTTGGACAATTTTACAAGAAATGCCCCGTGCTTCTTTTTCTTCGCAAAACTCAAGAATGAATTGGATTTGTCGATTTCACAGTTGGATTTTTAAATTCTTGGAATGTTTTGTTTAGATTCTCCTCAGATAAGGATTATTATAGATTCCGGATTCACAAATCCTAGACCTTTGGGAGATCTTATATAATAGTGGTTAAGTGGTCTTCGGATTATGTCTCCAGCTTTGAACCCCCAATTTCTCCCATTTGGCTTAGTTTCACTGGTTTACCGATTCATCTCTTCAAAACAAATGTTTTATTTGCAATTTCTAGATTATTCGGAACTCATATTAGTATGGATTATTCAACAATGCATTTGTCAAGACCTTCGGCTGCTCGAATTTGTACTGAAGTAGATGTGTCAAAAAATCTTCCATCTAGATTTTGGATTCAAATGGTGACAATGGATTTATTCAGGAGGTTGTTTTTTAGAATCTTTCTTATTTTTGTAATATATGTTCTAGAATTGGGCATCCTAATGGCGATTTTGAAAAAAAATCAGCTCCCCCTCCTCCTAAGGTTAAATCGCTTTGGATGGAAAATGTTTCAATACCAAAATAGGAATTTAAAAATACTCAAGCTGGAGTTTTCCCCACTGATGTACCTTGCACCTCTGACCCCAATTTTGGTGTTAGAGGGGATTTTTTCTCTTGCTAATCACTATGGTAATAAGGATGTTGACCCTCTTCCTCCTGTTCATGAATCCTCTAGAGTTGTGGCTTCTCCCCACTACGTTCAACCTCTTGTTGAGGACAAGAGGCCCCTCAGCATTCCTGTGAAATTTGTTGTCATAGAAGTTTCAAAAACTTGAATGAGGGTGATAGGAATGCCCACTCGGATTCTTGTAATTCCACACATGATGATTGTGATCAAGCTTACATGACTGAGGAATCCTGTTTAAAATCGAGTGCAAAGAAAGGTAAAAAATCAATGATTGATGTGGATGGATACATTACACCGAGTGCCAAAAAGACTCAGCGATGTGAGGATTACTCCAACCTTGAGAGGAAAATTGTCACTAGATCCCTTGAGGCCTCTCGGAAGGAACAAGCAGTGCTTCCACCACAGCCGGTGGTTGCAGAACAACACCTAACACCCCCTCATGAAGGAAACATAAACAATTCTACAAACATTGAAGATGACGACCCTGTGGAGAGAGATCCTTATCAGTATACTGAGGATCTCAGTGATGAATTAGATGCTTGGATGGAGGAGAAAGATGAAATAGTTTTTCAAAGATACAGGAATGGAGAAATCACTACGAATACCTACCATCAAATCTGAAAGCGAATGTTCATGAAGTTGGTGAAAATATTTAAACAAAATCTTGATTTTATTTTTAGGGAAATCCCATGGAAATGAATTTCCTATGATTCCATTATTTTTATGCTTAAGACTGCTGTCTTGCACTGCTCCTCTTGGGCTTGGAGCTGTTTGTCCATGAAGTATGGAATTTAGGCACCCTATTTTGGATGATCGCAATAAACATGGGTTTGATGGATCTGTTTTAATGTTTTATGTTGATGCTGAATTTCTGTTTGAAGTCTAAAGACTGCTGAAGATGGATGGCATGTTGGCTGGATCTGATGACCAGATCCATGATGATTTTTTCATTGGAAAGCAGAATTGCTTCTTTCTCCTTCACTAGTTAATTATTTCTGGATGTGAATAATGTCTCTGATTGGAGAGGAACATGGAACCTTTCTATACTGATTTTTTTGATCCTGGTTCAACTATTGAAGTGGTGTTTTGGATGCTGCTCTTGGAGCACATGCTGGCTTTGACTCTGGATGGTTACATGTTTTGGTCTAGACTGGGCAGGAGTTTCTTATCCTGTTTTTCTTTTCCTTTTTGTAATAATTCTAACTCTACTCTTGAGGGTTCTTTCATCTTGATCATCCTGGATGTTGCTGATGACATTTATTGGAGGGAAAGCCCACTCTCCTCGCTGTTTGGATGCTCCACATGCCTTGTAATGGATAACAATGAGGTACACCTTCATTGGATGACCAATGAAGGAAGCCTGCTTTCAAGAGGATCCAATATTAATTTGGCCGGAATTATCACGTTCTGTTTTGGATTTTTGATGCTGGCCATTCCTTGAACCTATATGGTTGCGGACATACTGAGATGATGTGCTGATTGAATCATATTTTCTTGGAGAAGAGTTGATCCTGCACTGGATTTTGAAGTACCAGAATTATGGTGGGGCTGATCATGTAGTTCTTCTTCTGGAATCTTTTTATGATTCTTACCCAGTTTATAAAGTTGTATCTTTGTTGGTCTTTTCTATGTTTAATATGGTGTATGAATTTTACACCTCGGGATTTACTGGTAACCTTTTCATTTAATAAATTTATTTTGGCATGGATTGGGTTACCAATCCATGTCGCCTTTAAAAAAAACTAATCTTAAATCAACATCTTCGTACATAAATTTGAGCATTAACAATCCATAATTTAAAATATTGCATGCCAATTAATTAATTAAATAATTAAATATTTTATTCATTCCCTTTAATCTATTAAATAATTGAATAACCATTCACATTATTAATATGTAGTAATTAATCCATCATTAATAATATAAATAAAGCCAAAAAATATAACAAAATTAATCCCCAAATAAATTATCTCATTCAACTAAATCAATATATTATAATAAATCCATTGATTAATTATTTATATACAGTGTCAAAGAACAAAATTAATTTGAAAATTTTAATATATTATCATATCCATAATAAAACATCATTTAATTATTTAATCACATAACTTTAACGAATTCAAAAATACATGCATAAAACATACACAAATTCATTTCCTCATATATCTCATGTGGGAAACATCATTTAATAACATCCAATGTCCTGCATCAACAGATCACAAATCACTTTTATCAATTTAATCAAACTTACTAAATTCATATTTGAAAGGCATTCAATATAAATATACACTGCATAATTTAAACACCATCAATAGTGTAACAAGAAATCTATTATTGATTTTATTAATGTTGAAGACTTGAAAGGGGACCCTACCTCAAGAAGGAACCAATTCAATACTCAGCATCTTGACATGTGTCGATAACCAATCCATAACAGGTCACCCGTCACACACACACACCTTCATATATATATATATTCATGTTGTATACATTGATCAACAAAATTCAATATATCAAACATGTTCCTAGAATAAAAGTAGTAATGACCAACACACCTCTAACATAGTACCTGAGACTCATATAAATTGTCAAAGTCTAAAATAGATGGTGAAATATAATTAACGAGAATATATATCCATACATAAATTAATGACAACAAGGTAAATCAATTTTATACTTTTATCCCTTACTAGAGGATGCTAAATTTTATTCCTATGTTTTCCAAGTCATGATTCGTATACCTTAAATAAAGGGGAATGCAACCATAAAATTTCAATTCAAATATTAGTCTTTCATCTGAGAAAACAAGGCAAGAGAGAAGAGTCCATTGGCTGATGTAAAACCCGAGTTATACGCAGACGAGCTCACCTTGATGATTTAGACAATATTTGTGAAGAGTCTGATAGAAATCATCCAACACATAGAGGAGTCCGAGAGAGGGGTTGCGTGCTATAGCGTTGTGCCCAAGAAGCCGTGCGCACTACTGTATAACAGAGAGGCGTCATGACCATGAAAGGAGATCACGATGGAGGCTTGGTCGCTCATCCATGGATGATCTCATGTCCATACAAGAGTATAAGAGGTCGTGTGGTGGAGGTGTGCACAGGGTGTGTCATGCACCTCATAGGGGAAAAGATCAGGGGTCATTCCTCCAGCTGTGCGCCTCCCCTTAGGTTTTCCACAAACCTAAAAAAATTGATTCTAAAAATGTACTTCTAATAACTATAATAATAATCATAATAATAATCATAATAGTAGTAGTAATCAAATTATCATAATTATTATTCCATTAATAACGTATTAAATCAGTGGAAAACTCTCCATTTAAAATCCAAATTAACTATTTATTTCATTGTTAACCTTCATTTATTTGAAACCATAACCCCCAATTTAATTACCATTATTTATAATAATTATAACCAACAACATCCATAAAAATAATAATTTTATTATTATTACAATTCAAACCATTGGTAACCCAACACCTCTATGATAAAATAATTATTTTCATAAATTCTACCTTTAATTGACTGTTTCTCTGAGATTCCTAAAATCCACATTAATTTATCATAACTTCTACCCACCATCAGTCATCCAATTTAAATATTTTAACATAAATGTTAAACCCCATTATTCATGAATGTAGAATCTTTTAACATACAAAATAATTTATGACAACATAATAATAAAAATATAATTATTATTATGAACAAATTGTCCTATTTAAACCCAAATCTCTCATTCAATAATATTTAATTAAAATAAATATAATATTAAATTGGATAAGCCGCACGGGTTGGTCGAAACTGTGTGTAGCCCATAAAGAATCATTAAAGTGGATTTTTTTGGATCTGTTCCTCCAAAGACATATTAAGACACCCTTGATCATTATTGTGTATTTACCCATGTCCAATAATAACATATGAAGTGTTCCAACACTCGAAATAATGATTCTAATGACAATTGAAAAATCGACCCATCGATAAAAAGAAAAATAATTTGAAAACCATTATATTTTACCCCAATTCAAAAACATCAGACACTGAACAAATCTAAGTTTAATCAACAATATTGATATGAAAAATATTTTAATGTTTTATGAAATTCCATGAATGTTCTCTACACCACATTTAAAATGAAAAACCTAATTTATCCTCATTACACCACATTTACCTATATTTCAAAACCAAAACCTACTCAAGTATCTTATAGAATTACCAATCCACGAGTTATACGATCTATTATTCAAAAAATATCATTCCAAGGGTCCCATAACGAGGATCTATTAGTGTTATACTAAAGAAGAATCCATCAACTAACCCAACCAGATTCAATATAATTCCTCTTCTACCTCCTAAAAATATTTGTTATTTATCATAAAAATGTTAATTACTGATCCTAAATATAAATATATGATATTATGATTATTAAAACACCAATACTAACCCTAAATTCATCAAATTGTATATAAAAATTTGTCTTAAGTGTACGTGTGGACTTCCACCACCACATAACAATATAATTTAACTTCCATTTCCATCATTTAGTAATGGTTTTTATGAAGGTATTAATGTTTATATATATGTTATTTTTGAAATAATTATGATTTTTAATTATAATATCATAACTATCTGTATACCTCACTATCCCCTGGAGTACAATAATGTCACTCATGCTCACGTGTAGACTACCACCTCAAGGAAGAGATGCCAAATTTTTTATTCACAATTTATATACATAGAATAAAGGAAAATATGATGTATATATATGATATATTTGGTAAGAAAATTATTTATGAACGGTGAAATATTATATAACATTATTTAATTATTCATGTCAAAAAGTGAAAACATTGTTCATGTGTACGTACCGCCCACCGTCTCCAAGAATATCGTTTTTCATTTTTCAACATCTAATTTCACTATATTAATCTATATATATATATATAATGAATATAAATTTTATTAATATCATGATAAAAATTATTGAGAATATATAAAAATGATCAATGTACAAGGACAAGAACAATAAAATTGAAATTATTATCAAAAATGAAATTGATGTCACCTAGAAAGAATGATTTTAATAAGGAAGTATTAATAAATGGTCATTAAAGTGTTATAATTTCGTTATACATGAAATTATATCTATGTAAATATACATTTAATTTATTTATAATAATATTATATTAATTATAAATTATTTTGGATCACCTTTGAAGGATCCAAAACTCGATGTAATGGATTTATGTTTCAATAATATTATTTATCAAGATTGTGTATAAATAAGTTTCTAAAAATGATTTTTATAACATAACTGTCATGAATACGATGAATTTTATTATACTAATCTTATTTCAAAATATTTCATTTTTCCTTTAATTTATTTATATTTAGTAACTAAAGAGATAGAAAAGGTATATTTAAGGATACACTTTTTTCTCTCTTCATCAAACAATGATTTTCTTCTATACCCATGTTTTTTAAAATATTTTCAGAAATGATTTAGTAAATATACAATGATTTTTAATATCACTTTGACCCATTATAAATTTTTAAAAAAAGTGTTTAAATAAAGACTTCATGCCATTTTCCAAATAGGTTACTTTTTACTTTTTTACTAGAAATGTTAAATGAATTATTTTACAAAGATGAAATGAATTAAATTTTCAAAAATCATAAAAACTCAATTATTTGAAGATTATTTTAAAAATTTACAAGGATATATTTAAAGAAACATTTTTTAACAATATTTAGTAAATTTATATAATTTAATGAACTGATTCAGAAATGAGAGGGGTGTTTTATCAATAAATATTCAAACTGATATTGTAAAGGAATTTCAATACAAGATAACAAATTTTTATGTCACATATGGTATAATATAGACATGATCCATAATTATAATCCCTATTCTTTCTTTTTATGGTATATAATTATTATGATGTGACTTTTTTGAACAACATTTATTTTCAATTTTTTATGTTATGATGAAATTTTTAAGTTTTTATAAAACCCATTACTTTTAAACTAGGTGTGAAATATTATGAATGATTTATGATCTTCTGGATCATATATTAATGGATTGTGGTAATTGGTTTAGTGGGACAATAAATATCTCCCCTCTTAATGAATTGGGTAAATATTGATATCTCCATAGATTTTTAGGACTTTAATGGGGATTGAACCCAAATCATAAAGGGACACTTCCCACAATTAAAGTCATGGGAGTGTACATTTACTAAGGAAACGATGGAATGGGGTGTGAATTGAATAAACTATAATAGTACTTTAATTAGATTTTCACTAAGTAAATGATGTTCTAGGATTATTTTTATTCCATAAATCTATGTATTTTTCTAATGCTAATAAATACTAGGTAATATTTTTTGATAACTTTATGATTCATGTCTTATAAAATGACCACATTATTCTCCATTTCATGATTATGATCTGTGATATATTGGTTATGGTTTCAATATTTCAAAATTTTTCTCTCATACCCTTGTGATCATTTTATTATATATTTATCATTGATATCTCTATTTTTACACTTACTATGCATTATATATCTCCCTTTTCTATTTTCTCTTTCCCCAGGCTATGAAGAATCATTATAAGTATTATATGTCTATGAAAGAAGGTATTTATGAAGAACTCAGTGAGAGATGGTATCAATATATTATGAAAAAATAAGGTATCAAATATTCCAATGACACTAAACTTATATAGTTTTGGTTTAGATAATAATGTTAAGTGTTGGATATTTGAGTTTAAAGATGTGTTCTTTTTGTATAAAAAGTATTTTTTTCTTTCATTGGTTTTTTTTAATGGTTCGATATATTTGTAAACTATTATGAGAAAAATTTATTAATAATCCTTATGATAATGTTTCATACTGGAGAACATTCGATGTTAGGGAAATGAAAGGGGTGTGGTTTTCCTATTAAAAAATCCTTTCATCGTAATATAATTTGATATGGTTTTGGAACTAATTCTTGAGGGGGTATTAACAATTAAAATATATATATTAGTATATCTAAATCATCATTCTAGTTCATGGTGAGTGTTTTCATACATTACACATAGTTTGACCCTCCCAAACGATATGAATTGGTTAATTCAAAATTTATTTCCAAAAATTAAGAAGGATCTAAATTGGTATGATCATGGATGACTTTTTCTAAACATAAGGTGTCAAAAATTAGAAAATGGTATCATTATTTTAAACACCTATAAATGATTATAATGATTATATGATTTCAATAAATGAGGTTTTATGATGATGAAAACCATTTGTTTAGAAAAGAAATTAAGATAAAATGATGATGTTGATGTCATTATATGCAGAAATGTTGTAGTATCTTAATTTAATGTTTTCATATAATTTTATTTATATCATGAAAATGCTCTAATAGTGTTAATTTTTTCAACAATGAATAGATATTCAATTATAGTGGAAAACTTATAACATAATCCTGTTTGATTCTAAATTTTTTTATTCATAAATAATTGATTCTTTTGGGAATGTGAATATTGAAAATCACTTTATTATTCATATGGTTTAATTTCTTGATAGATTAGGCATGGATTGAGTTTATTTAAGTGAATACCAAATCAATTTCCAAGGAATGGAAGTAATATTATATATTACAAACCAACCAATGATCATTTATCAATGTTATATTAAATATGTTCATATAATAGAAATTATATCAATATATGGGTATCAAATCTTTTTCAAAAGTTGTGTTTATTTCATATGTCTGTGGAAAAACTCCCAAAAAATGATATTTCTATTATATGAGTTTTTTTTATTTTTTTTTTGTATGAGTTTCCTATATTCCCATCAAAATGTGAAGATTATTTTTTAAAATAACACAAACCTAGTGCTACAACATTTTCTAAGCCTCTATAGAGAGTGAACCCAATTAATATAATGGAATTATAGAAGTTGATCTTGGAGAATATAGAATATGTATTCATTCAGATAAGTGAAACACCATAGGATGAACATAAAAAAAATTTTATGAAAACATATTGATCAATGTGACTCTACATTGATTATCAGAAACAAAACAAGATTAAAACCTTGAACAAGAATCATTATCAATTTATTTAGTTTTTTAAATCAATTATAATGACTTCAATATTTGTTGAATATTTATATTTGATCTAGAATAACATGGAATGACATAATACTGGGTTGGATCCATCACTACCCAGAGCCCACCTCTATATTCTAGGGGTTAAAGAGAAAAAAATTGGTATAACTAACTCAAGGAGGCCTTTTCTTAGATACATGTACCCACACACATAGCGAACTTACTAAAAAATGTAGAGGGAATGAAATAAAGGATTAAGCACTACTATAACTAACCTAAACATGAATATACCTCGAAAAATTATGAAGTATGGTACTATAACATGAATGGTAAATGGAAAAAAATATTCCCTCCCAGAAATATGTCCCACACTGACAAAACTAGAAAATAGTAAACAACTAAGATCCTTGATTAGGTATCCTAAGCTTTGACCATAATATTTGTTCCAGGAGGTCTATATCCCAAGGCTTTTCGGATGCCATGATCGACCATTCCACCGTCTCCAAAATAAATGACATGTGGTTGGAAAATAACATGTAGGGGAGAATATATACACACCATGTATAATTCCCCATAAAGGGAGAAGGGGGATGCAAGAGATAAAAATGAAGTAAAAGAACTAGAAAGTACATGTTACAATAAAATTGTATAGACCAAACGAATAAAAGAGTGAAAGTAAACCAGTATAAACACTAGGATCTCGATGTAGGGAGAAATTAACTTCTTTTCAATCTTTATATACCTATAGAAAGAGATTAGACTCACCCAACCATAATAATTGGGACATGGAATGCATGTGGAATACACTATGCATCATCACCACGATTATAATGTCAGTTAATAAATATAAAGGATTGGGTATTGAAGGAGGATTTATTGATATATATGTGTGTGTGTGTGTGTGTGCATGTCTGTGTTCCCAGTCAAACAATCCCAAATTAGAGAGTATGAGGATCTCGAACATACACCTCATTCTGAGAAGTTGAGTCACCAATAGTTCCAAGGTAAGTCCATCTATGATTCCCAGAAACTCATGTGTTTGCCTAGGGCACAAAATTATAATGGAATAAATCACCATGCCTTGATCCTATCCTCTTTCAGTGGTACTAACTCACACATATAGTTTTAGGTCACTCACAATAACACGTCTTGGTGTGTAAAGTTCCCCTCTTTCTCATGATTCCAAATTTACATAAAACAACACCTCATCATAGTGTTGCATAGTTGAGCAGTTACGTATTTTAGGAAAGGATATTTTTCCACTGTAAGTAAGGAGGGTCCTACTATAGTATTCATTAAGGAATGTCAATTCCCAACCTAACTGTATGGTTCCACTTCAGATGTTAATCAGTAAATTCCACTGCCCAACCGTACTGGTGGGCGAGCACGTTGAGTCCTCAAGAAAATGAAACTTCCATACCTAAAAAGAGGGTTATATGTGGAAGATATCATATGGTAATACCAGTAAACATCATACCTAGAGGGTAATACTAGATCATCAAGGAACCCCATATCACAGTCTTACTAGAGGGTTACATGGAAATATTTTCAGGGAAAGACATTTTCCATAAGTATTGGAGGGTAAGCCTAAAACTGCCTTTGGGAATGTCACTACGTAGCCCAGCTAGAGGGTAATCCCTGAACTACTCTAAGGATTCTGTAAAATTTCTGTCATAATTCGGTGTCTCCTCAACATGTTCCACACTTGGTAAATATCATATCATATATAAAAATCCACTTCTAATGGCACCATCTCTTTCTACATGAAAAAGAATCAAGATAGGAATCTCATCGGCCAAAATATAATTTCAAATGAAGGAGTTGTAGATTTTTTAAGATCTCTAAGAAGAGTTAAAGTATTACACAGTCTGTGAGGGGACCCACACTGCATGTAATCTGTCCCCACTTCATGGTCATGTATCTGATTGTTACATGGGTCTTGTTCGTGTAGAGTTACATTCCATGTAGGTGGAATACACGACATGTACAACTTTTCTGAGGACTCTGCCAGGTATTTTGTTCATGCATGTGTACTCAGACCCCATGTCCATGTACTTTTGTACATGGAATGTTTCTTCTTTTTTAGTCTGTCACATGAGTTATTCACAAAACAAGTTTTTACATGGAATTTTATGGGAGTACCCGGTATACCATCCTTATGGGTTCCCAAGCCCTAGTGCTTCCACTAGAATGGGGATACCCACCATGTGTTCTTTATTTTACAAGACATGTTGTCATAATTGTTTTTATGCAATCATAGATCTGATCCACCGCTTCGAATTTATTCCATCCTTCATAGTCCTTGTATTGTTTCCTCTCATATCACATGTATATGTCCATGATTCATGTTCATCGATCTTCATCCAGTAAAAAATATTTACAATGATTATTTTGTAAAACCTTATTCAAACTTCAAATTAATACACCTTCTTCCATTGAAAATCTAGCTTTAACCCATCCATTTGATCATCCACATCCCAGAATAATATTGGATATATTCTAGATTCAACATTATGCTAACATTTCATCAATCCTACATGAATCTGGGCACCTGATCGATCTCGGGTCACTAGTAAACTATCGAACTAGGAACAAAAGGGTTCGATCAGTGAAGAATATGAAGAAACGAGAAATAAATTCATAATCAAAAAGGATTGTAGAATTTTTTCCCAGATTTATATGCCAAAACCATAGAACTGAAAATTCTTGTCAGAATCCCACTTCTAAAATATTTTTCCAATACTAATAGATATCAAATGGTTTGAAAAAAGGAAGATCAACTAAATAATTATGTTAAATCTTCTCAAAACATTAATCAAAAGTTAGATAACACCAATTGAAGATTCCTACCTCATTATTGAGTCGATCACTAGTGAATAACATGTTTGCTAACAAGGTATGATGAATAGTTTTATTTTTGTGCTTTGATCCATCATTGAAAATGATTTATGTTGTTCATCACCAAGAGAAGTGGAACAAAGAGCTCTCACCAGGAAATTCAATGAATAATGAGTCCAACACTAAAAAATTCATGTTAATGACCTTTTTATTGGTCAAAAGGTAATTAAACAATTAATTAAATCACATAACATACCAATAACGAGTAATGGGTCTTTACATCCTGCACCGACATATTTTATGTTGTTATTAGGGTAAACACCGCATTTTGGAACCATTCTTGGTCTTAGAATTTCAATCTGATCAACATTTTTAGAGATATATAATTTTATTTAATTAACATTCTACACAAAATATACAATATATTTATTATTTGTATAACATTAATTTCTGGATCACCAGGACTCAGAATCACATCTCGTCTTACCACCTAGCTCAAGCTAAATTTTTTGGAAAAGTTAAAAAGTACTAAAAGGAAAATAATAGGTCTTTACATCATTCCATCCATTACTATTGTCATCATCAAAATGAAAAACAATAAAAATATGTGGGATACTGAACCAAAACATGGCTCTCTTACTCATATGAATTGTTCTTCATGTTTCCATTCTTCCAAAGCATGCTAACAAAAGAGATGGTCCATTCTTGAAATCTCTTCTCCTGTTATTCCACAATTACCATTGGTTGTTTTGCAAGGGTGACTTCATCCTCAATGTCTAGCTCTCCCCACTCAATAATGTGCATACAATCATGCATTTATTCCCTCACATATGATACATTGAAGCTACTTTCCACCCACTCCATCTATAGAGGTAGGGAGTGGCAGTTGGAAACCTATCCAACTGGCCGGACGTTATTGACTAGCCTAAAGAACCTGATGGTAGATTGCATCCCTAAACTAACCTTTACCTTCCTTGTCCAGGGGAGACTCTCAATAAGATGTAGTCTCGATGATTTAAATCCAAGGATATATGAAGATGATATTCATATGATTTATATCTTCTCTAGGCCAACATCACATGTTCATAAACGACCTTCACTTTATCTATTGTTTCCTTCTCCAACATTTGGCCCATGTGAGATGACTCTCCTATCTGCATCCAATATAATAGTTACATTAAAGGTCTCCAATATAGTGCCTCAAATGGTTCAATTCTGATATTACATTGGTAAATGTTTTTTTATTGAAAATATACTCATGGTAGGCAGTCCACGCATCTCTAAATGAAATCCATAATGCATGACCTCATCATATCCTCTAGCATGATGATTGTATACTCAGTCTACCCATCTGTCTAGGGTGAAAGGATTTACTCATATCAAACTATGTATCAAATTCTTCTTTAAGGACACATCATAATCATGACACATACAACACATCACGATCATATATAGTCATCAAGGGTACACCCTGAAGCAGGATGAACTATTGTACGTAAAACTACAAATAATCTCTACTTTACACTTCTCCATTATAGAAATGAAGTGTGCTGACATCCTGAGTCAGTATACTATCTCCTAGATGGCGTATTGGAAATTATATATGGGTGGAATCTCTATGAATAAGTTCATTTATATTTCATTAAATTTCCTGTTCAGGATCTCCAGGTGCTACAAAAAACCTAAAATAACATGGGGCACAACTTTTAGTAGAGGAATTGTGAGGCATCGTGAGATAAAAAAAGGTATAATTAATATTATTTTCAACCAGCGGAACTACTGCCGAATGTCTCAATCATATTCCCCACTCTATGATGTACAACTATGAGAGATGTGTGGAACACCAACATCACATATTCATTCATAGAGACTGGAACCACGGTTCTCCCTTGTAGTAAGATCTAATTATTCCCCCTTTTAGAACATCCATCTGTTATGTCACCTATGGATATCTAATCATGAAGAACCTTGTTATTGATTTCTCCCAACTGGGACACTCTCGGACACTTGAGAAGGAATGGATCCAACACTATCGACAAAAGAAAATATATAACTACTCCCAGCCATTCTCTATTAAGAGATCCTTATACTTCTTACTAAGGGCATATACTAAATCATTTACTTCCCTAGACTATACACTATCTCAATGTCATCATCCTTTGGAAACATACACCATCAACACTGTGTCAATTTTTTGTCTCTCTGAGTGAAGACGTACCAGATATTACGGTGGACTAAGTATATCACAACACCCCCAAATGTAGTGTCTCTACATCCTCATTGAGAAGACTATATGTGATAGATCAAGATAATGAGTTGCAGTACTATTCTCATGGGGTATCAACTGCATCTATCCATTTCTAATTGATTCTTATCTTTTCATCAACACAAAATTGATCCGATCTCTAAAGGCATCACAATAAAATACAAACTCAATGCATTCCACTAGTAGTCTCAACACTGTATCACTTGTAACCCCATATCTTAAATCTTTGAAGGCCATCATAAAATTCTCATTCCAGGTAAATGGATATACTTTTTATTTTATTTCGGTCAATGGGCAGGTGTTTCTAGATAATTCTACCACAAATCACAGGTAGTGGTATACGAAATCAAGAAATCTATGATACTCTAAAACATTCATGGGTGGCTACCATGAAAGCATACCTTTTTTACTTTTTAGATTCCACTACTAATACTTGTTGTGAAATGACGTTCACTATAATGTGAACATTTTATATATATAATCGGCACTTCGAGAGATTTCCCTAAAGATATTTTTCTTGAAGAAAATCAATGAAGTTCCAGATGTTCCACTCATACTCCTCCTCTTTTATAGAGTAGATGAGTATCTCAATTATGAAAACAAAAATCTATACTAAGTAGGTATCGAAGATCTATTTCACCAAATCTATAAATATGATAATGGAATTTAACAGACCATAGTCCATCACTTAGAACATGTAGCTTCCTTAACGATATTGGAAAACCATCATTTGAATACCAACATTTTGATCTAGTAAATGGTTGTAGCTGGACCTATGTTCGATCATGGAGAACCGTATCCCACCTCAAAACTAATCATGGTGGTCAAAAATGGAAATGGTAACTTGTTCTTTATCATGGCCTATTTCATGTTTCCATAATATATACAAAGCTGAAAACTCTCATCTTCTTTCTTCATGAATAGAACTGAAGATGCTCAAGGGGAAACATTTGTTCTGATGAGACCATTCCCACAATAGTTCTTCAACTACAACCATATCTATTATATATAGGTAGGTTCTATACAATATGGTGTGGAAGCTATCAGGGTAGTCCCATTTTTCATGTCTATGAAAAACTATATCTCCGACATTTGAGGAAGTCCTGAACATATTTGGAGAAGACGTACATATAGTCCTCCACAATAGAAGAAAACCATATTCCTAAATATTCTAATGCACCAAGGGTTAAACATGCGAACTAATAGGTAATAATCTGCAAATTGTTTCTCATATCATCCACTTGTCTTATTATGAGGTCTTTTCTCCAAAAAATAAGAACCTCATCCCATAAGAATGTAGGAATATTTCTAGTCTACGTTGAATGATAATCTAGGAAAAATCCATGGAAACCAAATCCATGCCCATGTTGACATCTTGGGTTTCCATTATGATAAAAAATGTAAAATCTCCACTAAGGGATAACTCACGGTGATGGTAGATGAAATAAACAAAAACAGTTTTCCCTATAGAATCCGCGAGACCAAGATGTTGTGTTGTCATCTCTATAGGGATCTGAATATCATGCACTTAGAGTCAACAGATAAGATAATTTATGAAACATTTGTCTATAATTAATTATAAATGATTATTATAAATAAAAATCAAACCTCAAATCATCCATTTCACCGCATTAGCAGAAAAGGGAAAACCTTGTTGCTATCTGTGATCCTGACCGCCTACACCGTAAGCATGACAAGGGATACCTAGTGGAAGTGTTGGGAGGACCTCATACCTTCATATTCCACCTGAACATTCTAATACCCCTATACCAGCTCTACCACCCAGGGGACCACCCTTTCCATGGATGGGAGATCCCTGATCATGGCATTTTCTCTTTTATGGCAGTCAATCAGTAACATTCCTCATATGCTCAGCATGTCTGGTCGGGTAGTTCCATTCCATGTGACCACACACATAACATGAATATAATTGTTCATCCCTAGTATTAATTTTTTTTGTGCTACCAATTCATGGTATGACCACATCCCTAATCCTTCTCACAGTAGAGTCTTTGTTCCGAGATCTATATCCCTGGCATGCCGTTGTAAATGACTCAACCCTATCACACCCACTACCAACTCCGCCATCCTATAATCCTTCTAAAATAAATATATCCTTCATAATTTCCAACCAAATACACAAACATAGATAGTTATTATCATGGAAAATACTCTATCCCAGATGTCTCTATATATTAACTACTCAAGCATTCATTCTCGGAAGTATCTATCTCCTTCGATGTTGAGAGAGTATCATGTAAGGTCTATGAACCTAGATGTATAATTTTCCACTTTAATCCTATACTACTAATGATAGAAAATCTCTTGAATATTGACAATTGATAATAAAAGGGTATTACTCCCCATGAAACATTTTATTGGATCCATTACATGAGAGTCTCGACTCATAATGTATCTAGTTAACCAGGCATATCCATTTCCCAGTTGCTCCATGTATAATACAGGATACAAAAAACACCATATGATCCCTTAGTTTTTATATAATAATTATGATAGATACCACCAAATTTAATAAATACATCCCCCCCTGGGGATATGGATTGCCATAGAAACTCACCGATATCTATCGATGCAACTTAGGGATTGCGCTCAACATGTGATATTTCAAAAACTGATCTAATGGGGCAATATGCTACTCAATATATGGATATGATACTACCATCCCATACGGAGGAAGTGTATTGTGATATGGTCCCTGAATTGAGGCCTCATTTCTCATAGGGTCGTCATCACGAATCGGAGCTACGATTTGTGCTGACTGTCACCACATATGCATCCTGAAAGATAGAAATGAGTACCACGTTCAGATGATAATATTTATACATATAGTTATATGAATATAAATATATATATATATCACAAAGGTAATTGGATGAAAACTGAATAAGGGATATCAAATACTCAATCCTATATGATGCATATACCATTGATCCCTATAACAGAATCCTCATCATTATATGTTAACATGCAGGCAGTATGAGTTCTGTTGGGTGGATACGCTAGTCGCTACACCATAACTAGACTCCTTGGGCCAAGATCTGAACTTGATACTATTTAAAAAGGTTTCCATACTCCCAAAAAATCTAATTACAGTGAAAATAAAAACAAAGTCCCATGAAATGATCTTTCCCTAATACCAATCTATAAAGGCCTGACATAATATGGGGCTTGATATGCGACTACCCCAAGCTTTCCTCTATAGGCCAGGGGTAGAGAAATGCTCCATAGTCATATCTAAATTGGGATAGCCTTTGGATAGTAACCCATACAGATGTACATATCCCAATCAAATTAGAAATTACAATTAGAATGAAATAAAATATGAAAACTAATGTTAATAAACCACACATGGATGGACATATAAATAGTAAGAAGTACGTTAGTGCAAACTGAAAGGAAAACGTGACAAATACATGCAGACAAAGAAATACGTCCCAACATGGAAAAACTAGAAATGAGAAAATAATTTAGATCCCAACTCATATATCATAATCTATGACCACTGTATGTAGTTCAAATTGTCTATATCCCTAAGATCCTCTAAAATCATGATCAACCTTTCTGCCTTCTACAAAAGAGATTACAGGTGTGGGGAAAATTCTATAAAGTGGTGAGTATTTACATATATAGTATAATTCCATAAAAATTGATATGGTTGAGTCATTTAGTTATACAACTAATGTGGACCAAAGTAGATATAACAAGGTACAGTAAATGAGTACATCTCAACCCAACAAGAGAGTGAATGTAAACCCATCCAAACACAAGGGTATCAAAACTAAGAGAAGATGAACCTCTCATCAATTCATATCTACCTATAGTAGGATACTTGACTCTTCTAAACCAAATAATCTAGATAAATAATACATGTGTCATACCCCACACAACTTAGACACACCTTGAATTAGATTAACCAAAATACAAGTATTTTTTGCTAGTGGATGATCTATATATATATGAAGTCAAAGAATCCCAAATAAGAGAGTAAGGGGATCTCTATCTCATAGATAATCTCAAGATGAAGAGTCACCAACAGTTCTAATGTAGTTTAATCTATGATACCCAACACCTCATGAGTTTAGCTATGACAAAAATATCTAATTGACACAATCACCACATAGTGATACTATATCTTTGGGAATCACTGGCTTTGTAGAATTTTTTTATGTCACATAAAAATTACGTGTCTCAGTGGGGAAAGTGTCCCCTTTTAACAAGAGTCAAATTTACATCAAACCATGCCTTTTGAATATGCTATAAATTTTAGGATTTATCGGTTTTAGGGAAGGATCTTGTGCCCGAGTGCGTCTGGAGGGTCATACTCTTGTATTTATCAAAGAACACCACATGCCAAACCAGTTGGATGGTACGAATTTGGAACATCACAATGGAATGTCACTGCCCAGTCTAATTGGAAGGTAAGACCGGCGAGTCATCCAGAAATCACCACTGGCTAGCCTGTTGAAGTGTTATTCCTTGACGATATCATCTTGGAACACCACTACCCATCCCAGCTGGAGGGTAAGACCAGAATGTTGAGGAAATCTGCTGCATAGTCCTTATAGATGATATCCCAGAATGATAATTGGGGAATACCATTGAATAGTATTACTTGATGGTAATACTAGAACATCCATTGGGAATTCCATTGCCCATCCCAGCTGGAGGGTAATCCCAGAACTAATATGGTGATTCTATATGATTTCTTCCATCACAAGGTGTCACCTCATCATGTGAAAAACCATGAAACATTTACATCATTTCTGAAAAACCTCTTATGATTTCACCATCACGTTCAACATGGGAAAAAACTAATGATTGTAATCCCATGAGTGAAAATATGTCTTCAAACAAATGAGATATATATCTTATATGATCACTAGTAATAGCTTAAGAAGTACAAGATGTGTGAGGGACCTAGATGGTGTGTAGTCCCTCTTCACGTCCTGGTGTTGTATCTAGATCATACATGGGTACCATCTGTGTAGGGTTGTATACAATGTAGGTGGACTAAATGGTGTGTCCCATATATCGAAGGACTAGGTTGTGTCTGCTAGCCTTGTCTATGTACTCAGACCTCATGTCCATGTACATTGGTACACAACATAGCTCTAGCCATGTACTACATCACATAACTCCTTAACAAAAGAAGGTATTAATCACTTTTCAATAATGTACCTATCATGGAATCCTTATGGGTTCCCAACCCTAGGTTCATTACTCAAAAGGGGATACACATTGTTTTTTATTTACTGTACATGGTGTGTGGTCACAATTTTTTAAAAAAATTGAGATATGATACACCTCTTCAAATCCATTCAAACTGCCAGAGATCCTGGATCATTTCTTTTCATATCTTTTTTATCATGAAATGATTCATGTTCTTCGACCATTATTCCCTGAAAAATATCTTCGGTAATGATTCGGTGTACCCTTTTTCATTATGATCATTTCCATCGCTTTCACCTTGGACAATCCGAACTCAAACTATCAATTTGATCATTACCATCCAAAATTATTCTTAGATCTATTCTAGACTCTTAACTCTTATTTTGTTATATTGATCCTCCACGAATCTAGGATCCTGATTAAGCTCGGTTATCTAGGCAGTTGTTGAACTGGGAACCATGGGGTTACCTCAGTGATTAATTCAATGAACGAGGTAAAAATGCATAAGAACAAATGGATTTAATATAGTTAGGCAAGAGTTCTCTGACAATGCATATGAACATACCATTTATGTTATAAAACAACTATTGAAATAATGTTTCAATACTCAGGATAATGTAGTAGTTTAAAAATAAGGGTTCATATTTAAGAATGATGTTATATATGAAAAAACATTTAATCAAATGGGATGAAATATTAATTGAATACTCTTAACTCATGTTATTATTGATCACTCATGAAGAACGTGTTTTTCAACGAGGTAGGAGGTGTCATTGCACTCTCTAATCTTTGATCCTCCGTTGAATTAGCTATTCATCATTCATTAGTAATGGAGGAGGAATATATAGATCCTTCCAAATAAATCCCAATATTATGAGGCCAACCCTAGCCAAATCCAATTAATGACATATTTATTATCATTTATTAGTCCAAAAGGTAATAAATCAATTAGTTAATTAATTATTTATTTTACTTAATTCACCCCCAATGATTGAGGTGTATTTACATCCCATGATGCCTAATATTTTTTCAGGCCTAGCGGAAACAACACATTTAGGAACCAACCTTGGTCTTAGTTTTTTATCTGATCATCCATTTTAGTGTTACCTTGTAACACGCCAATGTTTAGAAAATTAAAACATTTTATAATCTAGTCATTAAACACTGCTTTTCCTCTAATATGTTCTATATTTAAAAACAATTCATCCTAATTTGTGATCAAAAAATCATTTGGAGTCTGATAGAACAAACCTGATTTATGTTGAATAGTAACACACCCTTATGAATAGTTATATTTCCCTTATAAATAGTAAATATTATTATTATTTTATTTTCTTAAGTTAATTAGATAATGGGATCTTAATAAATTTTTCAGTGTGATATAAGACTAATTATACATTTAAAATTTTTATTTTTTGAATTTACAATCATTTTATTGAAAATAAAATTAATAATATTTGGAATATTATTTTTGAAAAATTGAGTTTATTTTTGAATTCTAAATGTTGAAAATGGTTGAGGCTAATTTTTGGGATTTTTCTGAAACTCTTGAATTTCTGATGAATAGTTAAATAAATTAAAATACTTTATATACAAATTATCAATTAAATATAGTTTGTATGACATCATAAGTGATGTAAGGACACTAGGGTCGAACTCACATGCACTCATTACTATTAGGGGTCACAGGAAACAACACTATATGTTTTCATGCGGGGAATAATAAAATAATTAATTCAAAGTTCAATGTTCACTCCTATCCTCAACTATAAACCCCCCACTACTCCCACTACTCTTCACTTCTCTAAGCCTTGAATATCCACAATGTTCTGCTGAAATATCTTTACATAGTTAGTCCCCACATCCAAGAATCTATTGATCTTTCCAAAATACTAAAACCCATTCCCATAATGAGGTTCCCAAGGAGGTTATATCCAGAGGTAAAGCACCTTTCTTTTTCATTTAGTTTCATTTAATGATCCTTTTTTTGTAATACTCTCCATACCTACTAAATCCAAACGACCAAGATAGAACTAGTATCATATATATACTAGAATTATATCATTTTAATAGAAGAACCATCATCAGTATCCTTTCTCTCTCTCTTTATTTTTTATAAATGAAATCAACACCCCTGAGGTTCCAAATTTTCACCTCTGTTAATGATAAAGTATCATTATTAAAATTATCATTCATTAATGGTCATGAAACAATTTTTATGGTTTAACAAGACTATAATATATGTATTATAACCTACTTAATATTTAGGAACTAGTATAAATACATATTATTAAATCATACGACCAAACTAGTTCTGATTAATCAAAATACTGCAAAAAATAATCTCAGTGAATGTCATTAATATTTCATCTAATAATTTATCTGAATTCCATGTAACAAAATAATATTAATAAAAATTAACAAATTGTGATGTTCATAAATAATATTTAACTTCAATTATTTAGATCTACATCCATTCCACTCCATTATGGAAGAACAAGTGAACCAATTATGAAAATAAAGAAAACTACACTCTATGACGATGAAATTCAATATAAGAACTTATCACTAAAGGCATAAATGAACTAAACAAAATTATGAAAAACTAAAAAAGTAGAATAGGTTCTGAAATAAGTTATTAATAAGTCTAATTTCATATTCCAAGATATTAGGTTCAAGTGAATAACACATTCAGACTTAAGGTAATATTTCTTCCACCCAAACTTCAATTTTCATTCTGGTTACTTTTATTGTCTAATTACCTCATTGAAAATATTTTGTATTATTATTTACTCCAAAAAATATTATGTTTTTTTGTTATATATATGATTAAAAACCATAATTAATCCTTTTTCAATTTATGGTTAAATGTTTTAAAAATAACTTTTGAAATTGATTCCAAAATACAAGCCCCATCCAAGAGAATTTTTAAAATTATTACATATATTCAAGTGCCCTCTATAATCTGTTTTTGGAGACAATTGTCTATATAAAATCACTAATTTTATTATGAAAACACAATCTTTCTTCAATTTTGGTTTTATACAAATAATTTTCAAAAATAACACTTCTTTTCAAAGTAAAATAGTATTTATCTCAAGATTTACTCGATGATTTTATAAGAGTATATTCATATATTCTAAAAATATTATTGATTAGTATGTATTATTGGTATTAGTATTCCATGCTATCATATAACAAATTTAATTTAATTTTTTATGGTTTTGTGTGTGGATGTTCTTTCATAAAACCATTATCCAATTTACATTGAATAGTTAGTTTTTGTGCTTAACATTTGAGGAATGTTATTTGAATTTAATATATTAAATTTAATATAAATGTTTATTTTTTTAATGATTATCCCCATTCATATGAGGAATGAATCTGAGATAGTATGTTTCGGTTAGGTCCCTTTGTTCTCCCTCGATGAATATGTTGGTATCATGAGACAATCTATGGTCTTGGGAAAAGGCCTTGACAAAACATTTATTTATTTTCTTGGCACGAGGCCTTGACGGCATGGTTATGTTGTCCCACATTATGAATTCCCTCATTATGAAAATAGTTTTGATGGTTCATATGGTTTTTCTACTGGTAGAATACCCATTATTATGTTATATTTTGAAAATATTTACTCACCTCATATTTCTTCAATATTATGATCATGTTTATTTTTAAAGGAAAATGTGTTTATTTATTTAGCATTATTAATGTTTATGTTATGATATCCTCCATTGTATTACTTACTCTTATAGAGATTCTATGCTCATCCCTTTCATATGATTCATTTTCTAAGGACATGAAGAATTTTATTGTGAATGACATGCTGAAATAAACTAGGAGTTATTGAATTTTTCTAAGAAGATTCTATGTTGTTTTTCATTTCAAGTTGTAATGTCGAACATATGTATGTATCTTGTTTCCAATAATCCTAAACCACTCAGTCCATCAGGATTCATATTAGTTATTTAAATTACATTGTAGCCAAATAAGGCACTGGCACCCGGAAACCTGGATCAGGTCCTTATAGTTGGTCTCATAGGAAGTTTAGTAGAAAACATGGAAACTAGATTTAGAAAACATATATTAGGGAGGAGCCCATAATATAGTCTGAGAAGATAAAAATACCATAAAATCATAGTATTTTTGTAAGGAATAGATTATGTGGATCATTCAATCAAAACATCCCTATCTAGATACGAGCAGGTAGGGGAGGCTCTAGCAAATATGTTCCAGGAGTGAAAAATATGACAAGGAGTTTTGGGATTGACCCGGGTTATCCGGGTACGTGGTAGTGGGCCTTGTTGTACTTCTGGTTATGACACTCTCGGGGGATATTCTTAGGATAATTCTTATTTTCATTACAATCCATTATGAATGATTTAAATTTAAATATTTACTCAAAAGAAACCATTTTGTGATTATGGGATTAACCATGTGTAGGATCTCAATTTATGCTAAGTATTTTTTTATGCTTAGATTCTATATTATGATTCATAAACTACTGTAGTGTATTTCATCATCATGAAATGGCGCCTAGTGGATGGAATGGAAACCACACGAATGCACGTGTCATGTGTAGGGATTTCCCTCTGATGCAAGATAATGATGTTGTCTATTGTGTTGTGACTGGTGTTGTGAAACTCATAACAATACTGGGACAATTTACTCATGTTATGAATAATAAACTTAACTATACAGAGCATCCTAATCCACCATGTGGAGGTGCTATGTACGATAGATTTATGCGACTATAGCCTCCATCATTCAATGGGACTACAAACACATTTGTAGAAGAGTAGGGTATATGTTCCCTATAAAATATATTTCTTACATTGGGATGCAATGAAAGAGACAAGGTTGTCATTGTAGTTTACCATCTATTTGGATATGTGGATCAGTGGTGGTCATTAATCCAACAAAAATAAGGGGGAAGAAATAGAAGATATAGAATGGGGGGATTTTAAAGATATAATCCTAGAAAAATACATCCCTCATAAACAACGAGCAATTATGGAGAGGCAATTCATGAGTTTTCAGCAAAAGAAAGATGATAATGTGGGAAAGTATGTAGATAACATCACAAGTTTAACAGGGAATTATGTGGACTACATATGAAATCAGAGTAGAAATATTGATCGATTCATTGATGGTTTTAAAAACTTCCTCTGAAGGGCTCCTGTAAAGACCCTAAAATTTCAAGGAAATTATTTTCATGATTTTTTTAAAATTTTATGAGTTTGCAGTTTCTGACGGTGCCTCATTCTGAGGCCCGGTATGCCCGGAATCAATTTCTGAAGTATTGTTTGGGTACTTTTGGTAAACGTACATGTGGGATTTTCGATCTTTTGAAACGATTCCTAGAATTGGAATCCTAGGGGCCATATGAACTCGCATCTCCGTTATTCTCTTAAGGGAACCTTAATCATAGTTGTGTTTGGTCAGGAGGATAAGTTAATTTATGGGGTTACTACTTATAATTAAAATTTTAAATAAAAATCTATGAGAAAATTTTTTTATTAGTTTGACGTTTTTATCACTAAAGGGAGGTTGGTTGTCAGGCCCACCCCCACATAACCTCTCATGAGAGGATAATGTGTGGTGGGGCCTACATGAACAATAACCCTTTTAACTCCCATTAAACCCCCCTTAAATCGTTAAACTCCACTTTTAATTTGGAACTTCCACATAATGGTGGAGCCTCTCCACCATCCTCTATTAATTGTTACAACCCCATAAATTTAATTAATTAAGCTCCCTTAATTAATTGGTTCTTTTGATTTAATTTAAAATGCATGGAATTATTAAATTGGGAAGCCTTTTATTTTATTCTCATTGAAAAAAATATTCTATTGGTGTGGCTCTAGAGATTTAGAAGAAAAGTTTTCCACTCTACGAAGAACATCTTCAATGAAGAACATCTTAAACGAAGAAAATCATCAACGAAGAATGACACGTTCCTCTGAACAAAGAACGTTCTCTCCACTTCTTCAACCAGGGCAAGAATGTGAGGTGACACCCACGAGAAATGCTTGCCATCCTTCTTCTTTCTCCGCGTCAAGGGAGAAGACATCATCCACTAAGAGCACCGCCAACGACTATGTCATTCCCTCCGACATTTACGAGACGACATCTGAATTCCGCAACCCTCGTCTTCCATGGCTCGTCAACGTGCAACATTCTTGAAATCGAGGTAGGGGTTTTTCTTGTTTAAATTTAGTCCTCGTTCCTCGTTTTTTATATGGTTCGACCTTGGATACATGTTACCACCTTACACGGAGGTTTCGGGCCAAACAAACACAGCTCGACGTCCCTCTATCGTTTCTCTTGAGTTGATTACAGTGGAAGAACTGGTACATCGTGGTTCTGTCACACTGTGTTGTAGGAAGGAAGGGGTCGAGGCTATGCCGGCCGGTTCGGATGGATGAAGCGGCGGCCATGCGCTAGCCACGTGGAGAATAATTGTGGCCCACATCCATGGGTCGCTCGGATGAAGAGAACTCGTCGGCCATAGCTGGCCGGGCTGGAGGACCGCAGAACCCCCTTGGAATCATGCTGCGGGAAGACTGTGACCCAGTGTGCAGGCCGCTTGCCGGGTGAACTGGTCGGCTATGGCTGGCCGGGTAGAAGACCGCGACGCCATGAGGGGCCGCACTGTAGAAGGACCGAGGCCCGCATTGGGCAGGACTCTTCGACGGGTGAACCGGTCACCTGCTTCCCGGCTGAGTGGAAGAAACCATGGCACATGTGGGCGCCACATGTGGAGGATCTGCCGCCCCCAACAGTGGGATGCTCTCACCGGTAAAGCCAGACGGCTTTGGCCGGCCAAATAGGAGAGGCGGCACGGTAATTTCAATTAACCGGGGGGATAGGCCCCCGCTCTACTCGGCCAGCCGTGGGCCGGGCTGCCCTCACGCGGGCCGGGTAGCCAGTCGCATGGGCTGGGCCACCCTCCCGCGGGCCGACCCTCAATCCCACTGAGCTTGATGGGCTGGGCCCGTTTTACTTAAACGTGAATAATTTCCAGACCGTGCTTCTGATTGATGCACATTCTGTGGCACCAGGACCCTTGCAATGATGCAGTCATTTTAAAATACTCTATGTGAGTTTTGGACAACATTGGAAAACGTCCATGTTTGGAACGAGCATAATTTTAACCGAGCCCCTGGAACAGAAAAGCCAATAACTCTCAGACCGGACGTCTGTTTGAGGCGCCGTCAGTCACGTTGGGTTTCTTTTCATGAGAGGGAACATACAGATACATGAACAATGGACTTCATGATAGATGATGTATTGATCCCTTTGCTCGAGAAGCAGACCTTCCCTAAATCGAGTGTGTTGTGTGCGGGAACCTTAGAGTTTGCTGCAACTGCCATGACTACGGTATTGGGATCCTCTGTGGGTTCGACTGTGATAACTACTATACTGGGATCCTCCGTGGGTTCGAAAACGATGACTAATATTATTTTACCCTATGTGGGTCAAACAATATTGACCTATGTACTTGTATCCTGTGTCGGTAAGACAGAGTAGCTGGACTTGTATCTTTTGTGGGTCCGACAGCTTAGCTGCTCAGGTATCCTGTGTGGGTCCGAAAACATAGATGAATCCATGACTACGTCTGATCATCTATATCACTATAAGAAATATGTATACCTGTGTGATCTTAGTCATTAAATTCAATCATTATCATCGATGTGATTGAATTTAATTTCCTATGTGGGCAGTACTGTGCTTCAGATCGAGATTTGGAGTTGAACTGTAGTTGATAACATAGGAATATATATTGGCCTATACCTAAGTAGGGTTGGCTGATACTTCGTGATTATATCTTTCCTCTTGTGGTTTATCATCTGTGGATTTTGGGAGACCTTTGGGGGTATCGTGGTCCCTACTGAGTATCATTATACTCACCCCTGCACAGGCTATGCCCACACCTCAATGTGTTGGATGCAGACGACGGACAACATTGTCGGAGGTCAAGAGCGAGCCAGGACCAGACGGTACCCATAGGTGGAAGACTAGGAGAGATGTTAATGGAGTGGACAGACGGACCTGGGGTGATGAGGCGTCTATCTGTACCCACCCTTTAGGTTGGATTCCCAGAGGATGACTCAGTAGTTTCTGTTTTACTTTACTGTAGTTGTACTAGCTTTTCAGTTGTACTGTACTTTACTATTGGGCTTGTATTTCTGGCCCCTTTCCTTTCAACGCTTTATTTTGTATACAGTATTTACATAGTGTTTACGTTTATCTACGTACTCTGTTGATTTGTTTACTTATTAATGGTAATGCCTTCCCTTTTTATCGGGATTTACGCATTTGATGCTAGTCGCCAGCCCCTAGCCTATGGAAGGTGTGTTTAGGGTATTCACAGCAGGGGTCCTGAGGATGGGTTGGGACAGATCTAGTCTCCTATATTTAATGAAATATGAAGACATACATTGATGTTCTATCATGACGGAAAAAGATTTATCTATGTCTTCTAACATTAAAATAAATAAAGAGATGAAGAGGGCTCTTGAAAACTCCAGGAAAAGAAATAACGACACATGGAAAAAGGGAAGAGTTGAATTTATATACTGTGAAAATTGTAGGAAGAAACACCATGGAACTTTCTTAGAGGGAATGGGATTCTATAACAAGTGCATAGAAAAAGTCCATGTAACTCGAGATTATTAGGGTAAGAAAGAAGCTACTAATCTTGAATGGTAAAATTGCAGTGAGGTGGGATATTATAAACATGATTGTCCCGAGAATCAGGGAAATGTTATCCAAAGAAGTCCAATAGAGCAGGGACATGCTTACGTGGTCACAGCTACGAGAAATGAAGTTCCTAACAAAGTGGTGGCATGTACATTTACTATTTCATCAAATTTATCCAATGGATTATTTGATTCTATATCTTCACATTCATTTATATCTTCCATGTTTTACAAGAAAATTATAGAGGTCCAATTTGATTTCATAAAGGAGTTATAATTTAAAACTCATAATTGATGTATCATTGCAACAAAGGCGTGTCGATTAGTCCACCTCATGACACATAAAGGTTCTTCAATTGCTAACATTATCATCATACAATGGTCAAATATGATATAATTCTTAGTATTAATTATCAATCATATTTTGATGCGAAGATATATTGGTAGAATAAGAAGTTGTTATTTTTGATAATGGTGTATAATACCATATTTTTAGAACTGAAACCATGCCAATTGATTCTCATCTTGATCCACCCCTAGTAGCTCTATAGAGTTAAATTATTGGGGAGGAAGGGGAATGATATAAATTTGGGTGAGGAGAATAATGTATAGATAAAGGATGTACCTATTGTGAATGAATACGTTGAAGTTTTCCCAGAGGATTTTCCTCGACATCCGCCAGAGCGGGAAATTGAGTATTCAATTGACATAATTCTAGGTTCAAGTCCAATATCAAATACCCCTTATAGAATGACCAGTGTGGTGTTAGTGGAACTAATGAAACAACTATTGTAATTGAGTGATACAGGACTTATTCCACCTAGTCTTTCTCCATGGGAATCACCTATCCATTTTTTCAAGAACAAAGATTGAACCATGAGGTTATTCATTGATTATGTGGAAATAAATGAAATTAAAGTAAATAATAAGTTTCCTCTACCATGAATTGATGATTTATTATATCAACTTCATGGATCCCAATATGTTTTGAAGATTGATCTTTGATATTGATATCATCAGTTTCTTGTGAGGAAGGCCAACATTCCAAAAATAGTATTTCAAACCATGTATGATCATTATGTTTTTAGAGTAATCGCTTTTGGAATATCTAATGCACCATCTGTTTTCATGGATCTCATTACTAGATATTTCATGGAATGACCTGAAGAATTTTTATTTGAGTTTATTGAAGATATCTATATATACATTAAAATACAAAAAGATCATTAAAATCACAAAAGAACTATACTGAATAAACATAGAAGAAATAAATTTTATGTGAAGTTTAGAAAGTGTGATTTTTGGCTCCAATCAGTTTCATTTTGAGGCCACGTTGTCTTTAAGGATGGAAATCTGTAAATCATATGAAGACAATGATTTTTCAAGAATGGCCTACTCCAACAAAAGATAATGAGGTATGTAGTTTTATTGGTTAGTGGGTTATTATTAGCATTTCATTCAGAAATTCACCACTTTAGCCAACCCAATGAGCTATCTCACACGAAAAGTGGATACGTTCATATAGAAAAAAGAGTCAAAGAATTTTTTGATCAATTGAATGGGAGGTTAGTGAATGATCCAATCCAAACCCTACCATCGAGGAATAATGGGTTTGTTATCTATAGTGATGCATCAAAGAGAGGACATGGTTGTGTCCTTATGAAAAATTATCAAGTGATTGTTATGCATCTTTGTAGCTACAAATTCATGAAAAAAAACTATCTAACTCATGATCTTGAGTTAATGGCAGTAATCGTTTCTCTGATGTTTTGGAAACATTACCAATATGGTAAAAAATGTGAGATATATACATATTATAATAGTTGGAAATATATATTCTCATAGAAAGAACTCAACATGAAAAAATTGATATGGATTTAGCTACTAAAAGATTATGATTACACAATACACTACCACCTGGGGAAGGAAAATAAGTTAGTAAACACTTTGAGTAGAAAGGACCACATAATTATGAACAATATGAGAGTTGGAAGGGATACATTGTTCATAGGTCTTGTAAATATGGATATGGGAATTATCAAGGAAGGTAACACAACACAAATTTTTCAAATGGTTGTAAAACCTTCTTTACTGGAAATTTTAAAATGTTCTCAATATGACGACGAGGAGTTTCAAAATAAAATTAAATCAATAAATGATGATATGTTGAATTCTTATATATAGGTGAAATTTTGAAATTTGGAACGAGGATATGTGTTCCCTCTATTCATGAGCTAAAGAGGGAATTATTGGATGATTCTCAAAGCTCTAATTTCTCTATACACCATGGTAGCACAATGATGTATAGAGATCTAAAAAAAATTTGGTGAGAAAAAAATGAAGAGGGACATTGCTGATTATGTGTCGAGATGTTTGGTTTGTCAATAGGTGATGGTTGGAAGGTGACATCCTGAAAGATTCAGGTAACCCATTCATATACCTATGTGGAAATTGGATGATATTATGATGGAATTTACCATGGGGACTCCAATGACTCAAAGAAATAATGATGCGATATGGGTCATTATTGAAAGACTTACTAAATCAATATTTTTTCTTGTAATAAGATATGATTTACCACTTGAACGTTTTGTAAGACAATATATTAATGATGTTTTAAGACTTCATTATGTCCCCTAATAAATTGTTTCAGATCATGATCCTAGTTTTAGATCATAATTCTAGAAAAGTCTTTATAAGGCCATAGATACTGATCTTCGTTTGAGTGATACCTACCATTGACAAACTGAGGGACAATCAGAATGAACAATTAAAACATTGGAAGACATGTTTATGTCTTGTTAACATGAATTTCGAGGCATGTAAGATCAGTATTTACCTCTAATAGAATTTTCTTATAACAATATATTCCATTGATGTATTCATATGTCACTATATGAAGTGATTTGTGGAAAGAGATGACGTACACCAACTTGTTGGGATGATGATGGTGAATAAAAGATCGTAGGCCCAAACCTTGTTGTGTAAAAACAGAAAAAGTGATGATTATCCAAGCCCATATCAATATTGCTCAATGTAGGAAAAATACCTATGCTGACAACCGAGGGAAGCATTTGGAATTTCAAGAAGGATATCAAGTTTTCTTAATGATATCACCATGGAAGGGTATTATATGATTCGGTAAGAAGGGAAAATTATATCCCATGTACATTAGACCATTTGAAAATATAGACCGAATAGGAGTAATAGATTATTGTTTGGAAATGCCACCAAGTGTCTCCAAACATCACAATGTCTTTCACGTGTCAATGTTAAGGAAATGCATTCCTGATCCAACCCATGTACATACCTATGATGAAATTGAATAGGAACCTAATCTCTCTTAATTTGAAGAGCCTATCAAGATTCTTGATACTAGAGAACAAGTATTGAGAAATTGATGACTCGTCTTGTAAAGGTACTTTGGAGGAACCATAAAATGGAGGAAGCAACATTGGAGCCTGAGGAGCTTATGTTGAAAACCTACCTGAATATTTTTTTGTAGAATTTATTGAATTTATGGGACAAAACATTTGTAAGAAGGGGAGAATGTAACAATCTGTGGGTTTGGAAATAAATTCATTTTATAATCTATACATTGAACAAAAAATTTCCTATACTATGTTTTGAATTTTGAAAATTAGTCATCTAGATTTGTGATCAGTAATTTATATTGAGTCTCATAGAAGATACTTGATTTTTTTGGTGAATAGTAAAATATCCTTATGAATAGTAATATGAATTGTAATATGACCATTATGAATAGTAAATAATTATATTATTTTATATTCTTATGGTTATCAGATAATGGGATCTTAATTAATTTTTCAATGTGATATAAAACAATTTATACCTTTAAAATTGTTATTCTAGGAATTAACATTGATTTTATTTAAAATTAATTTAATAATATTTAGAAAATTATTTTTAAAAAATTGTGTACATTTTTGTATTCTACATATATGATAAATGGTTGGGTTGTAATTTTTGGATTTTCTGAAACTCATGAATTTTTTTTGAATAGTGAAATACGATAAAATACACTATATACATATTTTCAATTAATTACACTATTTATGACATCATAAGTTATGTAAAGAAACTTGGTTCGAACTCACATGAAAATATTACTATTAGGGGAGGCATGATACAACACTATTGGTTTTGTTGAGGGAAATTATAAAATAATGAATTAAATATTCAAAATTCACTCCTCTCCTCCACTATAAAAACCCCACACTAGCCCCTCTTCTCTTCACATCTCTAAGAATTGAAGCTCCATAATGTTTTTGCCCAAATATCCTTCTTTAGTTACTCCCCACATCTAGGATTCTCTTGGTCTTTCAAAATGATCAAAACCCCTTCTATTAATGAGGATCCTAAGAAGGTTATATCAAGAGGTAAAGCAACATTCTTTTTGGTATAGTTTCATTTCATGATCCTTTATTTTGTATTCCTATCCTTAAATACTATGTGAAAATGACCAAGATAGATCCAGTATGATCTATATACTATAATTATATCATGTGAATGGAGTAACCATCATAAATATCTTTTCTATATCTTTAATTTATATAAATTCAATCCACATCCCGAAGGTTCCCATATATAAGCTTTGTAGATGAGGGTGTTTTGTTTTTCAAATTATCCATATTTACTTGTCATGTAACCATTTTTATTGACTAACAGGACTATAATATATTTATTATATCCAAATTAACATTCTGGAACTAGTATACATATATATTATTAAATCATATGACAAAAGTAGTTCCTAATTACCGAAATACCTCCAAAATAATGTAAATGAATCCCATTAATATTTCATATAATAATTCATCCAAATTCAATGTAACCAAATAATATAAAAGACCATATACAAATATTTATTTTTATAAATAATATGTAATTTAAATTTTGTATATTTAAATCAATTCCACTACATTACTTAAGAACAAGTGAACCGATTATGAAGATAAATAAAACAAACACTCAGTAATGGTGAAATTCAATATAATAAATTATAACAAAGGGAATAAATTAAATAAACGAATTTATGATAAACCAAATACATATATAATAGGTTATAAAATAAGATATTAATATGTCTAATTACATATTATAGGAAGTTATGTTCAAGATTAGAACACGTTCGGACTTAATGTAAGGGTTTTTTCACCCAAGTATCCATTTTCATTCGGGTTACTTTTATTGTCTAATTACCTCAATGAAAATCTTGGTTATTATTATTCAATCCACAAAAAATTATGTTTTTGGATTATGTATGTGTATAACAACCGGAATATTTCCTTATTTTATGGATAGATACATGTTTTAAATGGAACTTTTGAAATTTTTTCTGAAATACAGGCCCAATCCAAGGGAATTTCTCTATTTCTTACCTATTTTCAATTGAACACTATAATATGTTTTTGGAAACAATAATCCTTATAAAATCCATAATTTTATTAGAAAAAAAGTATCTTACATAACTTATGGTTTTATAAAAATACATTTCCAAAAGAACACTTCTTTTCAAAGAAAACGAGTATTTATCTCAAGATTTACTCGATGATTTTATAAGAATATCTTCATCTAATCCAACAATCTTGTTGACTATTATTATTATTGGTATTAATATTCTATGTAATTGTATACCGTATTTAATTTAATCATTTATTACTATTTTTGTTGTGGATGTACTATCTTAAAACCATACACCAATTTACTCTGAATGGTTAGTGTTTTTGCATAATGTTTAGGGAAAGTAATTTGAATTTCATATATTAATTTCCTTATGAATATATATGATGTTTATGTTTATCCACGTTCATATGAGAAATGAATTGGACATATTATGTGTCAGGTGGGGACCTTTATAGCCCCTCGGTGCATCAGTAAGTCTCATGAGATAAACTACGGCCTTGGATCAAGGACTTAACAAAATGATTATTTATGGTCTTGGCCTGAGGGCTTGGTAGTATGGTTATGTTGTCCAATATTTTTCATTCCATAATAATAAAAACAGTTTTGATGGTTCATGTGGTTAGTATTCTAGTAGAATACCCCTGATTATCTTATAGAATGGAAATGTTTACTCATCTCATGTTTCTTCCATATTATGTTCAAATTTATTTTTAAAGGAATATGTTTTTATTTATTTAGGATGCCTAATTTATATGTTATGATATCCTCCACTGAATTTATAACACTTACCAAGTGTATGATATAATCCCTTTATTATGATTCCTTTTATCTAGAAATGAATAATTTTATTGTGAATGACATTCTGAAATAACTTAGGGGTTATGGATGTTGTCTAAGGAGTTTCAAATTTGATTCTTCATTTCAAGTTGTAATGTTGAACTTATCTATGTTTATTGTTTTCAATAATACTAAACTACTTGTTCCGTCAAGATTCATATTCCTTGTTTATATTACAATGTAGTCATATAAGGCACCATCTCCAAGAAACTAGGATTGGGTCCTTACATATCCCAATTTCCTTTATTAACCATGAATTCATAACATAATAAATATTTAATATTTTTATAAAATTAATTATGGGAATAGCAGGTCTCAAGAATCACATGTCATCATAGATCCTAGCTCTGGAAAAATATTTAGAAATATTTTTATGTCTTATAATGTAAAAATTGGGTCACTTAAACATTCCCTTTTTTAATCTCTTTATCCATGAAATGAAAAATTAAGATAACTAATCGGTTTACTAATCCCACATCTAGCTCTCCCACTCCCATGAATTCTCCTCCATGCTTTGATGCTTCCAATAACATGTGAACCAAAGGAATTATCCTTCCTCTCAAAGTATGCTCCTATGGATCTTCAAGCCACATTGGGTTCCCAACAATGGTGGCTTCATCTTTGATGTTTGACTTGCCTAAGTTAGTATGGTGAATAGTATCATGAACATATTTTCGCATATACAGCATGTGGAAGATGTCATGTACCCTCTCGAGCAGTATGGGTATGGTGATGTGGTAAGAAACATCTCCAACATACTACACATTCCCAAACGGCCCAATGAACCTCATAGATAGCTTGACTCCCTTGATGATCTTATGCATTTTTTATAATGGGGTGACTCTAAAGAAGACCTGGTCTCCTTTATTGAACTCCAAGGGACTATGATGGTGATCTATGTTAGATTTCCATTGCCTCTGGTCCATATTAACATGTTCGTAGATGGCCAGAACATTCTTTGTTATCTCCTACACCAACACTCGACACACAAGAGACGAATCTCAAATATTCGTCTAGTATTAAGGATTATTTTAGGGTCTTCCATCTATGGACTCCAAATGTTTCATGTGAAAAGTTTTGTGGTAAATATTTGTTGTACACAAATTCTATCAAGGTTAGGTGAACATACTATCTCCAACAAAAATGAAACACATATTCCCTCAACATATTCTCTATCACCTGGATTGTGCACTCGGTCAATCCCTCATTCTAAGGCCGAATGTCTCTACTCATACAAAACATAGAATTTAATGAATCTTAGATGACTCTCCAAAATCATGATGTAAACCACACATCATGATCGAATATAATAATCGACGGTACCCCTTGATGTTGAATATCGTCACGTACGTACAACCGCCCCAACTCTCAACCAAAATCTAATGCATTATAACAAATAATTTCCCTTACATAATGAGTTGGTCTAATATCACCCATATGGCTTCATGGAACTTCAATGTGAGAATAATACCAATTATTATGTCCATGGATATGTCATCCTATTTCCACTCGGGGATCTTAAGGGGTGAAACAAACCTACCAGAACATGGGGCTCAGCTTTCACCTACTAACATGTGAGGCACTGTGAGACAAACTCATACACATGTTATCTCACGATAAACAACCAAAACTAACAATAAAAGACTTTGTAAATATTCTCCACATCTGGATATATAACTAAGGGAGTTGTTTTGAACTCCACCATCACCTCTTCACACATAGCGACTGGAACCACGGTTCACCCCTGGAATAAGAACTTTAGATTTCCTCCTTCAAAATATCAGCCTAGAGTGTCTCATTTGTAAATATGATCATTTTGAAACTCACAATTTATGTATAAAAAATTAGAGTATCTCACATGCTCGAGGAGAGAAGGAGTTGACACCATCGACTGATGAAATGTTGTTCCCTTATGCTCCACCAAGGTCAACTGTAGAGAACCAAACTACAATGAAGTTTCATATACTAAGAGATCCTATGACATCCAATGAAGGGAATCTACTACAAACATTCTCTTCCCAAGAGTGTAGACTCATTAAATTTCACAGACCAAATGATACTATATGCACTGTCACTGTCTCAGGTTTAGGTATCTATGAGTAAATACGTACCTCAAACTATAGTGTCCTGAGTATACTAGAATGTCCTCACCCAGATGGTAGTGTCAGCACATCCTCAGGCTGAAGACTAATGCTGATAGTTCTAGGTCATCAGTCACCAAGTTGTGTTGGTGGGGTCTCAATTTCCTCGACCCTTACACAATTATTACTTATTGTTTCATTAATTTGAAATCAAGTCCATCTCCTAAGGAATCTCAATAAACAATGAAGTCGACACCTTACTCTATTAGTCTGAAAACTAGGTAACTACTCATCCTCTATGTCAATTCCTCGAAGGATTTTTATAACTTCTCAGACTACGTAAATGGTTTCCCCTTCTGTATTTGGGAGGTCAAAGTTTTTGTGATACTGGTGAATTTTTCTATAATTCTCTTACAGTAGCCTTCCCAATCATAAATCCCTTTTACCTCTAAAAAATTCATGGGTGGCTCCCAATCACAGACTGCTTTTCTATTTTCTGGTTCTATAGCTAAAACAAGTTAATAAATGAAATTCCAATGAAAGTGAACCTCCTTTATCTTAAACATTAACATTAAGAGATTACTATAAATTTGATTCTCTTGATGAAAATAAAGGACCTTAATTAAGTTCTCCACACACTCATCTTCTATTGAAGAGCAGATTATTACCTCATCGATGAGGAAAAAAGGAAAATGGTCTACATAAGGCTAGAATATATGATTCATCAAATCCATAAATATGTAATGTGTATTTTTTACACTAAAGGGCATCAATAGGAACTCGTAGTTTCCATAGAATCATTGGAAAGAAAACATGGGATTATCAACATCATGAAATAGTATCTTGTGGTATCTAGACCCATGATCAATCTTAGAGAAACAACTTACACCTCTTAACTAATCAAAGATGTCATAAATCCTCAAAAATGGGTACATGTTCTTTATAATGGATTGATTTATGTTGCATTAATCCATGAAAATATACAAGATCCAATACGACTTCATGAAAAATAGAATTGGAGATTCCAAGGGGGACACACTGGTTCTGATGAAACCTATAGCATGAAGGTCTTCTAACTACAATCATAGCTTTTAGAGCTCTCTAGGTTCCATCTGATATGCTAAAAAATATATTGGGGCAGTCCTAAGACTCATGTCTATGAAAAAATGAACATCCTACCTTAGAGGTAGTCCCAGAACTTCATCGGGGGAATACATCCTTATTTTCCTACACAACTGAAGGGACCGGATGTCTAGAGAGTTTATTGAACACATGATCATGTTTTCTAACTAATGGGAAATATGTTGTAATCTCATGGTCAAAGCATATTTTTTTCTGGATGAAAAAGGATAACCTCGAACAATTAGCGCCTAGGCATCTGACTAGTATTTGATTATAATTTATCTATTCTTGAACCATGAAAATACAATCCATGCCCAAGAGTATTTTGTGATGAACAATAACTCCCACATGAACCTCTCTCCACAATGCGATATTTTTCACTACGAGCAGATGAAATAAATAGAAAAAGTGTTCACTGAAAGAACATCAAGACAAAGCTATTGTGCTATCATCTATATATGGAGTTCTATCTCTCGCACAAAAAATAAAGAGATGAAATAATATATGTAATATGTTTCTACTAATACCAATGAAAGAGTAAAATAAACCAAATACATAACTATAATCATCTCATCCAATGTAGAATCATAAATGTCCAAAGCATATAGTTTTCATTTTCCCCTGCTTCCAACACCCTGATATTTATGTCGGCTACCTGGCGGTTGTGGTGGGAGGACCACATACCATTTTATCCCACCCATAGCTCTTGCTACTGGTCTTATATCTCTTCCTCGTTGGGGACCACCCTGTCTATGGTTGGGAAATCTATGACCCAAATGTTGCCACTACAATGGAAGTAAATGAGCTAAATTCTGAGGATACTCGACTCATATGTTTAGGTAGTCCCATACGATGTGACCTTTCCTTCAAAAGATTGGAATTGACCATCCCATGGATAACCTATATCATTCAGCTACCCCAGTACTGTATGACCACATCCCTAATCCTTCTAAGAAAGGATTCTGGTTCTGAGATATCATGCACATGTTTGTTCTGGTGATGACTTATCCATGTCTCACCCACTACCATATCATGATATATGGAATCATTTTGATATAAATCCCTCTATCACAAGTGCTCGATCTAACACCCCGACATTGGGGGGGATTCAAAAGGGAATTAAGCTGGATCTGATCTCCATGTGGAGCCCCTTTTCAAATATATGTTATCAGATGTTTCCATCTAGGATCATGTCAAGAGAGTACTATGTATGGTATATGAACCTAGCCATGTACTAAAACACTTCCATCTTCCCCTGGTGATTCCCTATAAGCTCTTGATTAAAAATTGAGAATAAATAAGAGGGTATTCCTCCACATGAAATAGCAGATGCAAGCCATCCTATGATAGTATCTACTCATAATGCATCTTGGTAAAAAGGATCCACCAAAACCCAACTACTCCATAGATAAAATTGGATTCCAAATCCACCAACACATCTTTCACTGTCTTTATAATAGTAGATATATAGACCATCGACTCTATCCCATCCTTGACCACATTGGGATATATATTATCACTAATCTGTAGTGGTCAGTATCATTAGGACTCCTGGAGTGTGCTTATCCTGTACTCATCATCAAACTGCTCTACTAGGAATATCCTCTAATAAACAATATGAGGTTATAATACCTTAACACATGAAGGAATGTGATCATTGGATGTACCATATATTGAGGCATCATCACTCATTTGGTCTCCATCATGAACCAAATATGGTATCATGGTTGGCGGTCCACATAGTGGCATCCCAAAAAAAATTAATGTGAACCGCAGTCAGATAAGTATACATATATACATATCACAACTAAAATGGGGAGCTGACATAAGAAGTACTGTTAAATAATCAATATTATATGATACGTGTATAATTTTTTCCTACAAAAAATTTTAAACATGATAATTTTACAAGTAAGTTGTCTGGGTCCTGGTGAGTGGATACATTGGCCATTGTACCATCACGGGTCTCACTAACCTGAGAGCCTCTCTCGAGACACATTTACTCTATATCCCTAAACCCAAATAATAAAAATAATTATGAATGTCTACAAATCATCCCAAGGAATAAAATTTATTTGATACCAATATATCATGACATGAGCTAGGTCGGGGCTCAAATGAAGTCTACCTCGGCTTGCCACTATAGGCTTGGAGTGGAGAAAACTTTTGGAGGCATAAATAACTATGGGAGGCCTTTTCCTTGAAACCTACACACACACATATCCAACTCAATAAAATAGGGAAGAGGTTAAGAAATAAAATATGAAACCCTACTATAAATAAACCAAACATTCATGTACCTCTAAACATTACAATGTACGGTAGTGTAAACTAAAACAAAAATAGGGTAAAAATACATGCCCACCGAGAAATATGTCAAAAACAAAATAAAAAATAAAAAATAGTAATCAAATTAGATCCCTACTTTTTTATCCAAATAAATGACAACGATAGGCTATCTATGTAGTATGTATCCTAATGATCATCTAAAGTCATGATAAACATGTCCACCATCTACAAAAGACATGACATGTCTTGGGAAAATCCCATTCAAGGGTCAATATATACATACACGGTAGAATTTATGAAAAGGGAGAAGGTGGATGTATTAATAGATACTATTGATGAGGAATGCACTAGATATAACAAGTTACTGTAAAAGAGTATAGAGAAACCCAAAAAAGTAGAGAATGTGAACTCCTACAAAGGCAAGGTGATCAAAATGGTGAGGAGATGAACTTATGGTTGTTCATTAACTACCTATAGTTGGAGAGTAGACTCATCTAACCATGACAATCAAGACATAGAAAGAACATATAATAATTCAAAAATACTAACCTCTATAAAAGATACAGAGTAAATAACACTGATGTTGTGGGTACTCAGGGAGGATATATATATATATATTTATATATGTGATCAGTAAAAGAATCCAAAATGACAAAGTAATGGTGTCTCCATTTCATATATGAACCTAAGAAGAAGAGTCTACAATGTATCCAATGTGAGTCCATTTATAATTCCCAACAACTCATGCATCTTCATAGGATAAACAATTAGAAGTGAATCTGTCACTACACATTAATGTTATCCTTTTTGGGTGGCACTAACTCACCCACATGGTTTTAGGTCATTTCACTCGAACTCGTCTTGGTGGGGAAAACATTACTGTTTCCCAGGATTCTAGAGGTACATCAAACCAAACCTCATCACTATGACACACTATTGTGGGTTTCCCAGTTTGAGGAAGGAATATCGTGACTTAGTACAACATAAGGATACTGCTCTGGTAGTCCCCTGTGAAATTCAACTGCCCATCCCGGCAGGACCGTAACACTGGGGAAGGTCGTTAGGGAATAACATAACCAAATTCTAATGAAGTGTAAGTATAACAAACATATTCTTTTAATTACATTCATATGTGATTTAATTTATTATAAATAAAAATAATACACAACAAAAGATCGAGAATTCTAGTGTCATGAGAAATTAGGAACATAACATAATATATAAAAACATGAAATACAACATCATTATTGATCACATATTTTACATTACCACATCATTGCTTTATAATTAACAATTTATAAGATAATCTGAGGACATTTGTAAGAAAGGGGTGAGATATAAATTCCAATATGTAAATAAACATGGAATAACTCATGGAAGAAAACAAATATTAGGAAATATTCATATCAATGGAGCATTAAAGACACATGAAAATAAAGGCATGATAATCATTACATTGAATTTGTAAAATAACATAACAAATTGCCTCATATGTCAAGGATAAACTTCCAAGACATAATAGTTGACAATGTCCCATAATAAATCATGTAAATCCCTTTCTGAATAGTTCAAATCATGAGACTAAACATTAACTAGTGTATTGGATTGATATTTAATTTTGGGTGCACCCATCACATTCATTTTATTCTAATTCTTATGTGTTCCACATAAATAATAATGTATGGACCCATTAATCATCATAATTTATTCCAAGATCATGGGGTGTCAAATACCTATGTTTAATTCCTCAATAAAATGTTATATGTGTATAAAACATAACAAACTTGATAAGGAATGATTACTATATTCACACAAATAATTGTTTTTGGAATGAAGATTCACAGTGTAATTTCCGCAGCCTAACAGCGTGACATAAAAATTCATAAAAATGGTTAGTGTGAGCATAAGAGGTCTCTAATCATATATGAATTAAATATAAATTATTAGGATCATATAAATAAAATACACAACACAATTAATTTGAAATACAAGTCATAACATAATAAAGAAACTTGAAAAGGAGGAGAAATGGAATAACTCCTATGAAATTTCACCAAGGTAGCAGATGTATGTGGGAAGGATTAAATAGAGATAAATTGGTCTCTCATCATCAAAACATAATAAGGGAATTATGGTGGAGGAGGTAAAATATACCCTATCATTAGTAAATTACATTAAAAGGGTGTAACAATATAATGAAAATTGTTTTAAAATTATAATAGATGGAACCATTGTTTTAGTGTGTGACTTATAAACATGAATAGAGGAATCATGAGAGATTGGGGAACCATGGAATAATTTTAGAGAGGGTATGATAGAGTAAAGACGTTATCAAATAATTTTGAGTGATGAGAAGTGGTAGGTTGAGTGGTTTTAAATAAGAAATTAGATGAGAATTCTTTAATATTTCACAAACCTAGGTTTTGGAATCTATGTAATTAAATATTCAAAACCAAAAACCTAACAATGATTTGTCTTATTTTTATTTAAAAATAGGTGTTGAAAACATAATTTTATTAGGCCATGGGTTTAGGATATTAAAATATTATCCTTGGATTTTTGGAGGTGAGTAACATTATTATAGAAAAGAACTTAAAATCATGAAATGTATTATACATTTTAGAGGATTCGCTAAGGTGATATGAAATAAGTAAAACAAATAAAAAATCACCTAATTTTAATGATAAAACATATATTTTTCCGAAGATTCCTTTTATTGTTTTGTTACATCACTATTGTTCCATAGTGATGTCATAAATCACACCATATAGTTATATGGTATTTAATATTTACCCAAATAGACAAATGTCTTTGAAAATTATAAAAGCATCACCATTGGATAATTTTGACCTCATACATCCAATTTTCATTCCATTTATCCTAATAATTTTGTAAAAATATCAACTTTAACATAAAAATGATCATTTATTGAGAATTGATGACTTTTAACAAAAACTGTTTTTAACCGTAGTTAAAATTACATTTGGACACATAAAATTTTTATGATAATTTATATTTAATTAAAGTAATTTAATAATAATATTTTATTATAATATTATATTTTGATTCATCAAAATATATTTCTAACGTCAATTTGAATATTAACAAAAAATACTATTTGTTCATTAAAAACAATAATAAAATAAAATTATATTCATTATTGTATAAAGAAATGTAAATATTCATAATGCTAGGTTATTTATTTATATCACTTAATTACACAAGAAAATTCCATAAATATAATGGGTGCGATGGTGGGGCATTCATGGTGTCATTCAGTGAACATTGTTTGGGTCGTGAAATTGATGAGCTTGAATTTCTCTCGTAAATGGTCTCATTCATTCTTAAGTTGTTGTATCATGGATTGGTCATGGTATTGGTCAAATCCTTGAAATGATATCTTCCACAGATTCTCTAATAAATGGGCTTCATAGGGAAAAATCCTGTTGGTGGAGGCCATCACCTCCTCTATTTTTGTCAAAGGTATTTGTTAAAACCATATCTTTATACTTATCATGTGATCACTATTCTATAGATATATTACATGTGGTAATATAAATTAAATTCTTTATAATAAAACAAAGTGAGTTCATGTGTTTTCTATATCCATTTACAAAATAAGACCTTTATTAAAATCAAAATGGAAATTTCACTTATAATAGTTTGAGTCATTTAAAATTTTTACCCTAAATAAATTTATCCCTCAAAAATTTTATTTCCCACATTAAAACATATGAGGGTAAATTTGATTCATAGCATCCCTTGGTTCCCACTTTTCTCCTTCAAACGTGTTATTTCATTACAACACTTTGAGTAGGTGCATTATCTTATTTCATAGATCTTTGTCTCTGTGATCTAAGATATTCAATGGCTTCTCCTGACAAGATAGGTCATTCTTCAAAGGTAACCCCTATAGATTTAGTACGTGATATGGATCACGTACGTAATTTATGAAGAGGGTTACATGTAATACATCATGTAATTGTAACAGGTTATGTGGGAGTGCTAGTCAGTAGGCAACCACTCTGAAGTGATCAATGATCTGAAAATGGTTGATGTACCTTTGACTATTCTTTCCCTTCTTCATAAATCTCATTACTCTATTCCATGGAGATATGCATAGTAATATCATGTTTCTAACATCAAACTCTGTCTTGTCAATGATTGTTATCATATCATTTATATCAACTATGAGCAGCCTTAATGTGTCACTAAATAGTTTTAACCTTCTTCACCATTTCCTAGACCATTTTAGGGCCAAGCCTTATTTCATCAATAACTTCATCACAGCATGTAGGTATTCTAAAAATATTCCTATAAAGATCTTCATATGGATACATTTGGATGCTTGAGTGTAAAAAATTTTTGTAAGAGAAAACATACAGAGGTAAATGTTGATCAAATCATCATTTTATGTCCATTGAACATGATCTCAATATGTGCTCAAGTGTCTATATAGTCTGCTCAGATTAGTCATACATTTTAGGGTGTTAGTTCATGATAATTTTAACTTAGTATTCATATCAGGTTTGAGACTCTTTCATAATGAATATGTGAATCATGGATCTTGATCAGATATAATCAATACTATTACACAATGAAACCCACCACTTCCTTTATTTATTTCCCCATAATTTGATACAACTAGAAATCCTCACGAATTGTAATGATGTGTTCTGCCTTTGTAAGACGATCCACAAAATCCCAGATAGCATTGTTTTCTCAAGATGTTCGTGGAAGCCTGATGGTAAATTCTATGGTGGTGTTTTCTCATTTCCATGTAGGTTTGAGTCATGGTTTCATTATACCCATAACTTTGTTCCTTTCCTCCTTCATTTGACGACATATGAGAAATCTTGATGTATATTCTATGATCTCTTTCTTCATATTGTCCCACCAATTGTTTTCTTATAGATTTCGACATATCTATGTGCTTCCGGGGTGGATAAAGAAGGTTTATCTATGTGAATCATGATATAAATACATCTTCAACTCAAGATATTATGGTAAACATAGTCTTGGCCAAAATTGTACAACAAATTATTCATTAACATATAATGCTATTTATTTCCCATTTCTAATATTTTTTACTTCCCTATAAATTTCGACATCATCTCCTTGAGTTTCCTTTAATGTCCCAGAAGAGATAGTTGAAAAATAATTTGTGAAAGGACTGATGATGGTTCATCATTTATTATTCTCATGTCCATAATCTTCATGTATATGATGATTAAATCATTCTCAATTATCATCAATGGGAGAGTTATTGGATAAATTCTACATAGAGTGTCCGCCAATGCTGTAACTTTCTCTCGATGGTTGTGAATCCAGAAGTTATGCACTTTGATCAGCTATAATAATTTTCATTGCTATGTATTCAACTCTTTATATGTGAATATATAATTATGGTTTTTGATCTGTATATATTTCACACTTCTCCCCAAAGAGTTAATTAAAAACAATCAATGTGAGACCACTATAGCCAATTCCAGATCATGTGTTGGACAATTTTTTTTTCATGAAAATTAATCATCCCTGAATAATAGGTAATGAATTTGTCATTTTTCATTAACACACATCCCAAGACCTCTTTTTATAAAATCACTGAATACCAAGAAATGATCTCCACTTGTGGGTACTATGAGCATTGGCATAGTGATATGCATCCTTTTAAAATACATGATTCTCTCTTCACATACATAATTCTTAGAAAACATAACTCCCTTCCATGTTATCATGGTTATAGTGATTGAAAATCGTGATAAATTTCTCACAAATTGATGATAATACCCACCTAATCCAAGGAAACTATGGACATAAATAACAAATATTTTCATCATTCATTCATCAATTACCTCATTATTTGTAGGGTCTAAAGATATCTTATTTCTTGTGATGATATTCCCCAAGAAAGAGACATCCTTCAACCAGGAAGAGAATTTGTTGTACATTGAATAAATATTTTCCTTCTGCAAGGTCTTTAGCATGGTAATTAATTTCTCCTCATGCCACATAATTTTGGAGTATATTAGAATATCATTAACAATTACTACCATGAATTTTTTGGGGTAAAATATTAATACTCATCTTATTATGTCCATGAATATTGTAGGAGAATTAGTTAGTAAGAATGGAATTACTAAGAACTCATAATTCCAGTACCTTGTATGAAAAGTATTCTTGGGTATATCCTCTTATATTCACCCATAAATTTTAATTTAATTTCAACAAATATACCTTGGAGATGTATTTGTTTCCACATAGGTGATCAGACATGTCATCAATTCTCAGAAAAGGTCACTTGTTCTTTATCATGATTTTATTGAGCTCATGATAATCAAAACAGACACATTTCCACATCCTTCTTCTTAAGGAGGAGGACTGGTGCACCCCATGGTGAAGAAAATGGGCATATAAACCCTATATCTAGATTCTCCTGTAGTTTTTATATTCTCTTAAATAACAAAAACATCTATTGTATATGGATTCTTGGATATTTTCAATGAAGTTGGTATAAGATCAATTGAGAATTAGAGATCTCTTCTAGGAGGAAGACCATGAAATTCCTTGGAAATTATATAATTGAATTCCTTCAAAATAGGCATGTATTTTTGGATGGTTCCTTCCTTATACTCCATCATCTGAGTAAGATACACATGCTTATATGGTATTAATATCCATGGTTGGGATGACGTTGATAAATAATATTGATACTCCTCCATTCAATTATATAGAATAGGGGGTTTTTTCTATTTGGAGAGTAGTTTCCCTCTCATGGAAATTTATTTTGGAGATATATATGGAAGGGGAATCCATGGAAGGATTTTCATCAATGTCCACCAAGGGAAGTATGATAAGAATCATTGGGAAGATAAATCCACCAATTATTATAGGGGAGGAGTTATATACATGGGATGCTATAATTTCCCCATTTTTTTTTCACTAACATCTATACTTCCATTATTCATAGGGGTGTCTGGATTGGTCTACTAATATTTTTAGAAATAAAACAATTAATATTAAAAAAAATTATGTTGTTTATTTTGGTATGCATAACAGGAGTTGATATCACAACATTATTTTCACGATTCACTTCGGTGGTTGTGATGGAAAGAGATCTCCCTTTATTCCTTAGTGGTTATTCGGTGACACCGAAAACCCTTGGGATAGTGCATTGGTTTGACAATTTTCTTATTTAATTGCAGTTCCAGAAATGAACAATGCACTGATGGTTTACATGAGCATTACATTTATCAATCAATTTAGATGGTTTTTCTTGATGGAAATCACTGTCTAGGTTTCATTCCTTCCCACGCATAATTCACTCCATCATCCGCTTAAGGAAATTTATAGGGTGTTTCTTTATACACATTTTTCAAATGAGGTGTTGAAATTTAATTACACCATTAGATGTCTTTTTTAGATAGCTAGAATTTTACCCCACCTTCAGTGTGTATCCCCACGATACCCCTGAGATTCTCTGATCATCATTTTTATATTGAGGGAACATAATACTATTTAGTTAGAGCTATTAATTTCATGGATTTCTAGGTTATTCTATATGCTAGGTTTTATCCCACCAAAGATGCGGCCATCCTTTCTTTCAGGTGTAATGAAAAATACAATAGTGTGTCATGGAATCCTTGAGATGTTTTTTCTTATATGCTCTAAGGGATGAAACTCATTTTTTTGGGGGAATGGATGTCCCTTTCAATATTATATAGAAGGGTGGGATGAAAATATTTTAAAAAAAATTCCAAAAACACTTATATACCATCACCTTGATCTCTTCCTCCTGCATCATATTTTTTATCAATGTCCACCATTGATCATCTTCACTCTCCATACGACAAGTAGTGAGAAGAACCTTCTATTTTTCAGAGCATTGAATAATTTTGAATATCTTCCCAATGTTGTTGACCCATTGTTCAATGATTGAGGGATCAAATTATCTTTTGAAATTAAGAGGCCTTTATCTTATCAAGCTATCCATTTTGACTATTTCTTTCTTAAGAGGGGGGGGGGGTGGACATTCCTCTGGATCAATTTTCCTATTCCAACCAAGATTTAACTAAGAGACTATTTTATTATTGTTTCCAATTCCTACTCCCATCAGACTGGTAACATCATTAGGTTAGTCAATATTTTGATCATTGCATCTGTTGTTTGCCATGTTCTTCATATTATGAGAAATTGGCAATATTAAAAGAAATATTTGGGGTAATTTCTTTAATATAATAAACACATAAATGTGAATCAAATGAAATCAATGTTATAACTTTTAAATTTCATTTATATTATTAGATAATGAATTTCTAGTCTTCAATATACGTTATCCATGATCTATTTCCTAACATATATTCTTATGGGGGTTTCCCCCTAATAAGGGTTCATATTAAGATTATGAATTTATCAAAGAATATCTCTATGGAGTGTCAAACCAAGAGTGTCAAAAACCGTTTACTTATAGTATTTCCCATTTCAGTCTAGATCAGTGTGGCATTTGTTGGATCTGAATCTACGGATTATACACAAGAGGGGGGTGAATTGTGTCTTTTTCAAATTATTACAATCTCTTCAATTTGGACAAATTCTGTTCACTATGCTTTTGCACGATTAAATATGCAGCGGAAAAAGTGAAAGCATGAACACACGGATGTATAGTGGTTCGGGGAACAGAAGGCCCCTAGTCCACTCCACCAACGCTCAAATCCACGAGCTTGGCGATTTTCACTATCTGGTCCTCGTTTCCACAGACCCGTCCACAACTGAGTACAGGCAGTTGACACCTTTACAAGATTCAGGCACACACAGCCTTCCTGGTTCAAACACGAACCCACACAGCTTAGAACGAGAAGCTGATCACTCAAAAATAAAAGGGTTTCGATAAAGAAACACTTCTCCAGTTGTTCTTCACAATTGCAACAGAATGCAATTGACAGTAGATAGATCGTCGTCTTCAGAAAATAACGATCCGTAATCAAAACAGTTCTGAGTCGATCCAGTTGCAATAGATATTACCAGAAACTTCACAACTTCAGCAGCAGTAGATTCACAACAGGTAGTCGATGTAGAACACGTGAATCTGCTATCAAAATCTTCCTTCAGTAATAAAGGTCTTACGCTTCTTCTCGATCACCAGAAAAGAACGCTTTCACACAGTCTCTGTTTTCTTGCTCGTCAAAAGATCAAAATGTACCACACACTTTCCTGTGCATATATATATCCGAAGTTTCCAAGATAGAACATATATATTCAAATATGAGAAAATCTTCCGCATAAATAGATCCATGAAAATCTCCTTTAGATTCGCGATATTAAATGAAATAACAAAGCCGTTGTAACTCCCCTGAAGAATCGGCATAAAAAGCTCCGTTTAAATCAATCATTAATCCGTTGTAAACCGTCTTTGATTCAGTCAAAGTCGTATTTAAGAATCAGCTCGAAATCCGCCTAATAATCCGCTTGATTGACTAATTCAAAAGGAAATATCGTCTGTCAAAAATATCTCGACGCCAAACGTAGGGTTGATGACGTGGCTCCAAACGTAGGGTTCACAAACGTAAGGTTCAGAACGTAATGTTCAGAACGTAAGGTTGAACATACATACTTTCTCTTCAGCATTCAAACGTAGGGTTGATCATCCATACTTTGTCTTGCTTCAACTCTCCAAAGAACGTACGGTTGATTATAAAAGTAAGGTTGATGATCCATACTTTTGAGAAACAAACTCAACACTGAAAACTAACGTACGGTTTCTCTTCCATACTTTTCAACAACGAAAACGTAAGGTTCCTTCCAAACGTAATGTTCTTCTTCCATACTTTTCAACAACGTAAGGTTCATTAACCATACGTTTCAAAATAACATAAAAAGTAAACTTTTCATCCATACGTTACGTTCATCAACGTAGGGTATGAACAGTGATTCCAGTACGCGCTAAAATTGATCTCGCGCTACAGTGATTCCAGAACGCGCTAAAATTGATCTCGCGCTACAGTGATTCTAGAACGCGCTAAAATTGATCTCGCGCTACAGTGATTCCAGAATATGCTAAAATTGATCTCGGAATAAATGAAGTATAAAATCTCGTTATATAAAATAAATTCCTGCAAAATACTCAACGAAATAATTAGTAAATAATTAAGGGTATTTGTGAGCATCAAAATCATCATAAAGAGACAGAGTATTATTTAAAATAATCTCCCCCTTTAAAAACATTATTTTGAATTGTTTGAAAACAATACATTGCTCAACAATCTCCCCCTTTTTGATGATCACAAAACCCATAAAATAATAGAACTAATTTAATTGCAATCTTGATTGAAATAAAAGTTTTATAAAATTTTAGAATTTTGAAAGGATTAAAACAATATTTAACTATAAAATTTCTCCCCCATAACTCCCCCATAAAAATAAATTTTCAAATAGATAAAAGATAAATGTCGTATATATCCAAATGCTCCTATATATCCAAATTTCTTCATAGGAAACGAATGAATTTAAATGTTGTGTTTATCCAAATTCTCCCCCTTTTTGTGATATCAAAAAGAATGAAAAATTACGGATTTGAACACATTCAATATTGCACTGAACTATAAGTAAATGCTATAATTAACTGGGTATGAATAAGTGAATTTCTTATACTGGCTAACTTAATCATAAATCAATAAATAATAAAACAAAAAAAAATAAGAAAAGAATTTTCATTCACAAGCTACGACAGTGATATACAGAGGAATCAAGGTTTAGGGATAAGACAGGGAAAAAGGTGTCTATCTCCTTTGAATTGCGATCTTGATCTCTGTAAACTGTTCTCGAAGCCTCTTCATCATCCCATCTCCTAAATTGATGATAAGATCCCTGTTCTCTTGAGTCATATGAATATCTTCAATCAAATTAACTCTGAAAAACTCATGCATTCTTTCTTCTTTTTCAACAAAAAGAGCCAGCTTTTCTGATAACTGATTCAAAAGAATCCTAATCGGTTGCTCTCCAGATGTCAACTGATCTACCAAAAATTTCTGATTATCTAGCAAAACTGACAAAGGGGCACTATTACACTGAAGATCGTGTAATCTGTCACTCATATTGCTCAGTGCTCCAGTAATTGCTTGAAATCTTCGAATCAAATCAGGTGAAGAACCTGATCCACTCACAGCACTATTTGCAACAGATTCAAATTTATTCTCCATGTAAATTTTCATCTCAGACAAATCATCTTTCGTTACCATCTCTGATTTCTACTGATCAACAGCATGCAACATATCAGTTTTAAACAAATCTACTTCCTGTCTTGAAACAGTACATTCTTTCAGCTTCTGAAACTTCAACTGCTCTAAGTTCAGAGAATTTCTGAGACTATCATTCTCAGATTCCAACTGAGAGATACGCTTGTACAACTCAATAACTTTTTCTTTTCTCAAATCAGGGGCACCCTGTGCTCTATTCTCATGTTCAGAAATAGGTTGATGAGGCAAGGCAAGTGGTAAAGAATCTGCATCTGATTGTTCTTTGTCCTTGTCCTGACAAGGTTGATCCACTGAACTAGCTTTTGAAGCCTGAAATTCTTCCACTGAAAATTCTTCCGGAAGTACTTCTGTATTAGCTTCAGAAGTATGTTCATCACGAACAGTAGTCTCTCTGACTTCTACTGAATGATCAAGAACAATATTTTCATGAACTTCTTGAGGTCGGGCCACTTCTTCACCAGGCACTGCCTCCATAATTTGTTCTTGTGGAATTGCTTCTTCAACAGCCACAGCAGCAGTTTGAGGTTCTAGCTGAATTTCCGGTTGAGCTACTGGTTCCTCTATCGGTGCAGTCCTCTCCACAACAGCTTCTCTCACAAATGAATAAGAAATTACAGGTTCATAAGATTTCAAGACAGGAGAGATAATTTCTTCATCAATTGACCTCTTCCTTCTAGATTGAAGTCCTTCCTGACTTCTCTCTTCCTCAACTTCCTCCATCTCAAAGCGAATTCTCCTTGCCACTGTACTAATCCTTGATTCTGCTTGTCCCTCTTTGGACTTAGCCGGTTGAGCCTGAGAACTCTCCGAGTCTTCCTCAGCTCCAACAGGTAAGAGTTTTCCTTTAATTGTGCTCCAGAAATATCCCACTTTCCTCAAAGTTCCAGCATTAAAAACATTACTGTGGTGACATTTCACCCCAGCACTTACCAATCTGATCATTCCTCTTTTAAATAAAAACAAAGAAATGAACCTTCCATATGGGAAAAAGGTCATTCTTGCTTCACTCTGACAGCAGTATCTCAGATATCTTATCATAAATCGAGGAAAATTAAACTTAATATCACTCATCAAAAGATACATTATATACATGTCAGGGTACAGAATTTTCTCCATCTCAGCCATCCTTGGTGCTAAACCAGTCTGAACAAACTTTACTAAGATTTTCTGATCAGGCTCCAAATCTTTAATAAACATCTTCTTTATCACTTTGGTTCCAAACAGAAAAGACATAATGTCTTCAGACTTATGTACAGAATCACCAATATTCCGTAAATCGAAATGAAAAACTCCTTCATGAGGGCAGTTAAGAATTTGACTTATCTCTACAGATGATATGGAAAATTCCTTATCCTCTATTTGAGCCAACAAACTGTCCTCCGTATCTCCAAGGATAAACTGAAAAGTTCTAAAGAAATGTCTCATTTCTGCCTCATAAAGAAACTCAGAATTTTCACTATTAAAAGCTTGCTCAAGGATTTGAAACGATAGCGCTTGCTTCAACAGTAAATTAGTTTCAAACAGCCATTCTAAATCGATGACTTTACCTTGCAGTATTTTCCGACCAACTACTTTAGATTTCTTTGCAGCACTGCTCTCGGCTTCATCTAGACGCTTAGTCTTTGCCATTTCAACAACGATTTCTGAAGGTTCGTAAGTTTAGGGTTTGAAGATTCAGAAAAGGGTTTTGGAGCAGATGTGCGGTTTTAGGTTTTCGAAAGGGTTTCCGAAAAAGGTGAAAACAATTTAGAAGGTGAAACGGTTCTGACAGCCTTGATTCCCGTGTAATCACTAATCATTACTTTTATTTAAAACAAAATAAAATTACTTATAGCGAGAAACAGAAATTAAGTAGAATTCGAAAACAGAATAAGAAAAAGAGAGAAAAAAAAACTATTTAAAATTAAATAAACCTAACTCCCCCTTAATAAATTCAAACCTTGCCGTGGGAAGTGGTTTAGTAAAAATATCTGCTAATTGATTTTCTGTATTTACAAATTCTAAAAATATATCCTTTTTTAACACATGATCTCTTAAAAAGTGATGTCTTATATCAATGTGCTTAGTTCTAGAATGACTAATAGGATTTTTTGAAATATTAATTGCACTAGTATTATCACATAAAATAGGCGTATTATTGAAATTTAATCCAAAGTCCATAAGAGTGTTTTTCATCCACAACACCTGTGCACAGCAACTACCTGCAGACACATATTCTGCCTCGGCTGTTGACAGGGCAACTGAGTGTTGTTTCTTACTAGACCATGATACTAAAGACTTTCCTAAAAAGTGACATGTTCCTGAAGTACTCTTCCTATCTAATCTACAGCTTCCAAAGTCAGCATCTGAATATGAAATTAAATTAAAATCAGAGGTTTTTGGATAAAGCAGAGATTGATAAATAGTACCTTTTAAATATCTAAAAATTCGTTTAACAGCAGTTAAATGGGATTCTTTGGGATTTGATTGAAATCGAGCACAAAGACATACTGAATACATTATATCTGGTCTACTAGCAGTAAGATATAACAAACTACCAATCATACCTCTATATAACTTGTTGTCCACTGATTTTCCAGTTTCATCCAAATCAAGTTTTATATTAGTACACATAGGAGTTGTAAATGTCTTGCTGTTTTCAAGCCCAAATTTCTTAAGTAAATCAGTAATGTATTTGCATTGATTTAAAACATTTCCAAAATCTTTTTGAAATATTTGAAGACCCAAAAAAAAATTTAATTCTCCCATCATACTCATTTCAAATTCTTTTTGCATTAATTCTGAAAATTCATGACAAAGAATTTTGTTGGTCGATCCAAAAATTACATCATCAACATAAATTTGAACCAACAAAACATTATTTTTCACAGTTTTCTTAAAGAGTATTGGATCTGCTAGTCCAACAGTAAAATCATTTTTCAAAAGAAAAGAACTTAGTCTTTCATACCAAGCTCTTGGTGCTTGTTTAAGGCCATAAAGAGCTTTAGTAAGTTTGAAAACAGAATCTGGTTTTTGATAATTTTCAAAACCAGGAGGTTGCTCAACATAAACTTCCTCCATTAAATAACCATTTAAAAAGGCAGATTTAACATCCATCTGAAATAATTTAAAATTCATATAAGATGCATAGGCTAAAAGGATTCTAATGGCTTCTAACCTGGCTACAGGTGCAAAGGTCTCATCATAATCTATTCCTTCTTCTTGATTATATCCTTTAGCTACTAATCTTGCTTTATTTCTAGTTATTATCCCTTGATCATCCTGTTTATTCCTAAAGACCCATTTAGTTCCTATTACTGGATAATCATGTGGTCTTTCAACTAATTCCCAAACCTTATTTCTCTTGAATTGGTTCAATTCATCTTGCATTGCTATTACCCAGCTCTCATCATCTAAGGATTCTTCTATGGTCTTAGGTTCTTGTTGGGATAGGAAAGCAGAGAATTCAACTATGTTTCCAAAGTTTCTTCTAGTTTGAATACCAGTCTCTAAGTCACCTATCACAGATTCTAAAGGGTGATTCTTTAAGGTTCTAGACTGTCTAGGCATTACATTCAAAGGTTCTTCGGTATCATGTTCTTCTGAACTGGACTGAATTTCTTTTATATCATTTTCAAAATCATTCTTTAAATTCTCAGGTCTCATGTTTTCATTAGAATCAGGTTCATCTATTTGTTCTATCCTTTTCTCAAAAGGATCAGATTCATCAAATTTCACATGAACTGATTCTTCAACAATCCTTGACTTTTTATTATAGACTCTATAAGCTTTGGAGGTTGCAGAATATCCTAATAAAATACCTTTATCAGATTTTGGATCAAATTTACCAAGATTATCTTTGGTATTTAAGATGTAAACCTTGCATCCAAAAACTTTAAAGTAATTTACTTTAGGTTTTCTGTTATTCCATAGTTCATAGGGTGTCTTTTTCAAAATAGGTCTTATTAAAATTCTATTCATTATATAACAAGCTGTATTAACAGCTTCTGCCCAGAAATATATAGGTAGGCTATATTCATTTAACATAGTTCTAGCCATTTCTTGAATAGTTCTATTTCTTCTTTCTACAATCCCATTTTGTTGAGGTGTTCTTGGAGCAGAGAAGGTGTGTTTAATACCCATGTTTGAGCAAAAGGAACTAAATTCCTGGTTCTCAAATTCTCCACCATGATCACTTCTCAATGAGATTATATTAAAACCTTTTTCATTTTGAATAGATTTACAAAAACCTTCAAATAAACTAAATGCTTCACTTTTAAATTTCAAAAAGAAAATCCAAGTAAATCTAGAATAATCATCAACTAATACATAAACATATAATTTACGAGCTAAACTTGCTACTCTTGAAGGTCCAAACAAATCCATATGGATAAGTTCTAGAGGTTTAGTTGTAGCAACTTTATTAACAGATTTGAATGATGATTTGTGTTGCTTGCCAAGCTGACATGCATCACAGAATCTGTCATTTTCAAATTTGAGACTAGGCAAATCAGAAACTAAATGTTTCTTAGATAATTTATGTAAAGCATATATATTGCAATGACCAAGTCTTCTATGCCAGATCCAGGATTCACTTATATTAGCAGTTAAGCAGTTTACTTGTTGTTTACACAAGGAATACAAATCCAAAGTATAAACATTATCAGTTCTGGGTGCTCTAAACTTAAACAGTTTATCTTTAGAAACAGTACAACTATTGTTAGTAAAATCAACAGTGTATCCATCATCACAGAGTTGAGAGATACTTATCAGATTGTGTTTTAACCCTTGTACATAAAGTACTTTGTTGATTGAGACTGTCTCTGGATCTCCAACTGTTCCAATACCAATAATCATTCCTTTGGCATTGTCACCAAAGGTGACAAGTCCTCCTTCCTTTCGAGTAAGAGAAGAGAAATTAGCTGAAGTTCCACTCATGTGTCTTGAGCAGCCACTGTCCATATACCATATTTCTTTCTTTCTTTGGTGACCTGCTACCTGCAAAGACATTCAAACAAATTGCTTTGGTACCCATATTTTGTTGGGTCCAGGAGTGTTAGCAAGCAGTGATCTGGGTATCCAGATTTGCTTTGTTTTCTTAAAATTGATTGAATCATATAGATCGTTGGAAATATAAGCTTTCTTAATTCCACATATCTGAGGTTGTCTTAGAAAACAGTTTTTAGCTATATGACCTTTTGTTCCACAGTAGTTACAAATAACCTGTTTAGTGCTAGGAACAAAATAATTTTTGTATAACTTAGGTTTTTCTCCTTTACTTCCAATTCCAAACCTTTCCTTTTTAATTACAGTTTTTCCAAGTATCTCATTTAAGGTGTTTTCTCCTTTTGTAAAAATTAATGCAGCCGTTTTATAAGATTCTACTTCATCCTGTAGTGTTTTTATTTTTGATTCAAAATTAATTTTATTTGATTCAGCAGAATTGTATTTGTCAATTAATTCCTTATGTTGTTTTAGCAAAGTATTTCTCTCATCTGAAATAGCTTTGTACAAGTTCTTTATAGATTTATATTTATTAAATAATGAGTCATACCTTTCTTCAAGCATATTGCAGTAAGCTGCAAGTTTTTTATTTGAGAGGCTTGTTTCAGAGTTTGATTCATTATTTGAGTCAGAGGAATAGTATGAGTGTACCTCATCAGTTTCAGCCATGAAACACATATTTGCTTTTAAATTGGCTTCCTCCTTCTCTGAGCATGATTCAGAAGAATTACTTGAGTCTTCAGAAACACTCCAAGTAGCTTTCATAGCTTTCTTGTCTTTCTGCTCATAATCATCTCTTTTGAAGAATTTCTTCTTCTTTGCATCTTTCAATTTTGGGCAATCTGGTCTGATATGTCCCATCTTTTTGCATTCATAACATCTCACTTCCTTGCTATCCTTTTTAAAGGATTTCTTGAAGTCTTTCTTCTTACTATAAAACTTTCTGAATTTTCTGGCTAGCTGTGCCAGTTCTTCATCCGAATTTGAAGAATCAGAGCTTTCTGATTTAGCACTCACTTCTTTGTTCTTCATCTTTCTATCCTTTTGTTGAGAAGTCACTTTCAAAGCAGTATTTTCCCTTTTTATGTAGACTTTATGCTCATTTACCTCATCTTGCATTTAAGCTTCGTACATCATCAGTGTACCAATCAGTTCTCTCATAGTTAGATCTTTAACAGAAGTTGATTGTCTGATTGCTGCAGAGATTCCATTCCATCGAGTAGGAAGTACTCTCAGTACCTTCAACGCTTGATCAGCCTGCTTGATTGGTTCTCCTAGAGCTGTTATATTATTGACAATTTCTGTCAATCTTCCATTCATCTGAGTGATGCTCTCTCCTTCAATCATTCTGAAAGTATCGAATTTTAACTTAGCAGTTGCATATCTCATCTGTCTTACATTATCTGTTCCTTCATAAGCAACAGCTATTGTTTGCCACATTTCATATGCAGTCGGGCATTGAGATACTCTGTTAAATTCGTCTGGTCCTAGACCACAGATGATTGCATTCATTGCTTTTGAATTTATGTCATACTCAGCCTCTGTAGCAGCACTCCATGTATCGGGATTTTCAGGAATTTCATAGGGAGTCAGAATCTTTGAATAGAATCTGTAACCAAGATTTTTCAGATAAATAATCATACGTGATTTCCAGCAGCCATAATTATCTCCATTAAAGTAAGGTGCTCTGACCATTGACATTCCCTCTCTCATATCAGCCATGATACACTATGTATAATCTTTAAATACTTCTAGCTTGATAGGACTTTAGAAATAAGAAGCTCCTCCTCTGATACCAATTGTTGGATCTGAATCTACGGATTATACACAAGAGGGGGGTGAATTGTGTCTTTTTCAAATTATTACAATCTCTTCAATTTGGACAAATTCTGTTCACTATGCTTTTGCACGATTAAATATGCAGCGGAAAAAGTAAAAGCATGAACACATGGATGTATAGTGGTTTGGGGAACAGAAGGCCCCTAGTCCACTCCACCAACGCTCAAATCCACGAGCTTGGCGATTTTCACTATCTGGTCCTCGTTTCCACAGACCCGTCCACAACTGAGTACAGGCAGTTGACACCTTTACAAGATTCAGGCACACACAGCCTTCCTGGTTCAAACACGAACCCACACAGCTTAGAACGAGAAGCTGATCACTCAAAAATAAAAGGGTTTCGATAAAGAAACACTTCTCCAGTTGTTCTTCACAATTGCAACAGAATGCAATTGACAGTAGATAGATCGTCGTCTTCAGAAAATAAAGATCCGTAATCAAAACAGTTCTGAGTCGATCCAGTTGCAATAGATATTACCAGAAACTTCACAACTTCAGCAGCAGTAGATTCACAACAGGTAGTCGATGTAGAACACGTGAATCTGCTATCAAAATCTTCCTTCAGTAATAAAGGTCTTACGCTTCTTCTCGATCACCAGAAAAGAACGCTTTCACACAGTCTCTGTTTTCTTGCTCGTCAAAAGATCAAAATGTACCACACACTTTCCTGTGCATATATATATCCGAAGTTTCCAAGATAGAACATATATATTCAAATATGAGAAAATCTTCCGCATAAATAGATCCATGAAAATCTCCTTTAGATTCGCGATATTAAATGAAATAACAAAGCCGTTGTAACTCCCCTGAAGAATCGGCATAAAAAGCTCCGTTTAAATCAATCATTAATCCGTTGTAAACCGTCTTTGATTCAGTCAAAGTCGTATTTAAGAATCAGCTCGAAATCCGCCTAATAATCCGCTTGATTGACTAATTCAAAAGGAAATATCGTCTGTCAAAAATATCCCGACGCCAAACGTAGGGTTGATGACGTGGCTCCAAACGTAGGGTTCACAAACGTAAGGTTCAGAACGTAATGTTCAGAACGTAAGGTTGAACATACATACTTTCTCTTCAGCATTCAAACGTAGGGTTGATCATCCATACTTTGTCTTGCTTCAACTCTCCAAAGAACGTACGGTTGATTATAAAAGTAAGGTTGATGATCCATACTTTTGAGAAACAAACTCAACACTGAAAACTAACGTACGGTTTCTCTTCTATACTTTTCAACAACGAAAACGTAAGGTTCCTTCCAAACGTAATGTTCTTCTTCCATACTTTTCAACAACGTAAGGTTCATTAACCATACGTTTCAAAATAACATAAAAAGTAAACTTTTCATCCATACGTTACGTTCATCAACGTAGGGTATGAACAGTGATTCCAGTACGCGCTAAAATTGATCTCGCGCTACAGTGATTCCAGAACGCGCTAAAATTGATCTCGCGCTACAGTGATTCCAGAACGCGCTAAAATTGATCTCGCGCTACAGTGATTCCAAAATACGCTAAAATTGATCTCGGAATAAATGAAGTATAAAATCTCGTTATATAAAATAAATTCCTGCAAAATACTCAACGAAATAATTAGTAAATAATTAAGGGTATTTGTGAGCATCAAAATCATCATAAAGAGACAGAGTATTATTTAAAATAATCTCCCCCTTTAAAAAACATTATTTTGAATTGTTTGAAAATAATACATTGCTCAACAGTATTTTGGTTTTTCCCATTAGAAACATCTAGTATAAATCCACATTCACTTTTTCGTGTCCAAACAAGGATATATTTTCTTGATAAACCAATTACATTATACTAATTAATATTTAGTGATTATTTTAGAATACATTGTATTATCCCTGAGGATTTTAATATAGATTTTTAATCCCTTTCTGAAAAATAACCAAATATTCTTCTAATACCTACACTAATAGAAAAATAAGATATAACAACAGTTTGGAACTTCTGGTATAGATCCCACACAATTTTCATTGCCTATACCAATGGTTTGGAGAACTGTAGGCTAGTTTGGCACTGGGATAGGTCTATACCAACAGTTCGGTAAATAATGTTGGTATACGTCATCTGAAAAACCTATACCAATGGTTTCATAAAACTGTAGTTGTATGCAATTCAAAAAAAAACCAAGATTTGTTTTGATCTCAACAGTAGTTTTTTTACAATAGAATGACCTAACCACTAACCTAACATGAGACATGTGAACATAATTTCATACATCTATAGACACACACACACACTTATATTCCTATATAATTTAACTACTAAATTACATAATATTATTCCCCAAAAAATTTAAAAAAAACATGCCTACCTATTAAAATGTTTTTGAGAACTATTGGTATAGGTTATTTTATTTTTTGAGATATACCAACAGTTATTATGAGACCATTGGCATAGGTTAGACTTATAAAAACATTTTGGGAAACAACTATTGGTATAGGGTCACTATAATTGGCCTATTCCAACAGTTATAGCAAAAACCCTTGGAATAGGCCCAACTAGTGGTATTGGTCCAAATTAGAAACGTATACCAACAGTTTTGAGAAACCCATTGGTATAGGTCCAATATGTAAAAAATACTAATGTTCTTTGCTGATGCATTGTTATAGGTTTAAACATGTAACCTATGCCAATAGTTTGGTTGAAACAATTCGTATATACCCTATTTCATTTTAGTGAAACAATACCTAACCTATTATTTTTATAACAATCATTCATGAAAAAAATTAGAAAAACTACACTTAATATAACCCAAAATATCATGTCTTATAGTGTCATGGAAAATTAGGAACATTACATAACAAAATAAAACATGAAATACTACATAATTATTGAAAACAACCATTACATGACCCCAATATTGCATTGTACTTAACGTTGCATGGGATAACCTGAGGACATACCATAGAAATGGGTGTATTATACAACAGAGTAAGAACATAGAAATTTAATAACATGTGGAAGGCAACACCTGATAAACAATATGCATATCAATGTACAATAAAACCTACATAAATATAAAGACATGATATATAATTATAATCATAACATGGATATGTGGAAACATCATAAAACAATGCATAATAGGTCAAGGATAAAATAAAAAGTCATATTACTGGAAAATGTAACCTAAAAGAATCATGTGAAACCCTATCCCAACATGTCTTATCATGATACTAAACATTATAATATGCATTGTAGAATGATATGATTCCGGATGCACCCATCGGTTTCAGTTCTTTCTCACGGATAAGTGTTCCATATAGATCATAACAATTGGATTCATTCATCATCAAAATTTATAACATTATCAAGGTGTGTGGAATACCTACACGCAAGTCCTAAATAAAAAAGATATATGTGTATAAAAGTAAAACCCATGATATGTAATGGGTATGGTACTCACATAAAAAAAAATTTGAAGGGAGATTCAAATTACAATTTTAGAAACTTAACTGCATGATTTTGAAAGTAAAAAAAAGTTTTGATGAGAGAGAAAGAGGTATCTCATGACATATACATTAAATTGAATGTAATAGGGACATATAAATACATGAACCAATATAATTAATTTGTAAATATATATAATAACATAATAAAGAATGTTAAAGAAAGTGGAGAAATGGAATGACTTTTATAAAATTTTGGCATGGTAACGAGTGTGTGTGGGAGGGAATAATTAGATTGAAATGGGGATATCATAATTAAAACATAATAAGGGATGTATTTTGAGGTTCAAAAACATACCCCATTATTTTTTAATGAAAATAAAATGGTGTAGAAAAATAATGAAACTTGGATAAATATTAGAATATAATGAACCCTTACCTGAGTATGTGAATTCCAAAACATGAATAGGGACTTATTGAGATCTTGGGGTGCCTTGGGAGGATACTAGATAGTTATAGAAAGATAAAGTAAGTTTTTTATGTTTTTTTAATAATGATAAAGGGTAGATTGGGTTGGTTTACATTAGAAATGATTTTTGGAATTCTTTTAAAATTTCCCAAACATAGGTTTTGGAATAAATATAAACAATTATTCAAAATAAAAAACCTTCCTTTGGTTTTTGGAAATGGTTTTTCCAGATGTTGAGTGGAAAATTTTATTTTTTAAGGCCATGGTCTAAGGTCTATAAAATATTATCCCTGATTATGTGGAGGTGAGTCACATTTTTAATAATATTTGCTTAAAATCTTAAAATATATTATACATTTTGGAATGTTCACTATGAATTTAAAAATAAATAAAACAAATATAAAATAACATTATTTTAATGTTAATGAATATATTTATTTTCTACAAAAAATATTAATGTCTCAGAAAATTATGAAAATTCACTTTTGGATGATTTTGACATCATATTTTGAAAAATAATATTCATTTTAACGGAATACTTTTTCAAATATATCAATTTTAACTTATAATAAAAAGCAGAAATTTATTGAAAATTCATGGGTTTTGAAAACAAATTAAGCCTTAATACAAATTAAATTTGGCCTCATAAAAATTATACACTATTTTATATTTTAAAAAAGTAATTTAATAATACTTTTTATTAAAATATTTATTATTAATTCAAAAAAATGGATTTCTTATTTAAATTTGAATAATAAAAAATACTATTTTTTATTTAAAAATAATAATAAAATTAATGTATATTAATAATTCTATACAAAAATAATTTACATGGTCATAATGATAGGTTCTTTATACATATCCATTTATTATAGTAGCATACGCCCTATGAGTAAGGTCTTTGATGGTTTGGATTTCATGGGGGGTATTCACTGAACATGTTTTGGTACATGATATCGAGGATCTTGAACTTATAATTTAAATTGTTTCGCTCATTCTTAATTTATTGATTCTCTTGATTGGTCTAGGTAAAATCTACGACATGTTATCTCCCTAGGAAGCTCCGAATATGGGATTCATAGGGAATAATCATACTGGATGAGGCCATCACCACTTTGTTTGTATCAAAATTACTCTTAAAAACCTTTTATTTATAAAATTCATGTGATCATTTTTCAACGAATGTATTATTAATGGTAATAATACTAAACGGTCATTTAAATCCAAATAGATGTAATAAAACAAATGGAGTTAATGTTTTTTCAATATCCGTATTACTAAATAAGACATTTAATTAAATTAAAAGTGAAAATTTACTTATAATAGTTCATGTTATTACAGTATGCCTGATGATTTTTCACGAAAATGCTACAGCTAAGCCTGTCTGGAGAGTTAGGCCTAGAAGATGTCTTCAGGGAATGCCACAAGCCAACCCAGTTTTAGGGTAAGCCTAAAATGTCAATGAACTGCACTACCTAGTCCTACAGGAGGTTTTCATGATATGATAATTGAGGAACTCCTTTGCATAATCATATTGGAGGGTAATCCCATAACATCCATCAGGGAATTCAAAAGGCCATGCAAGCTAAATGGTATGAATAGAAAAGCTCTAGTGTTTTTTGGTGATATATATTATCATCATGTGTCACCTCAATATCTTCCAAACATCAAAAAATTTACATCATATCTCAAAATTCACTTTTGAGGGCACCATCATGTTTATATGGAAAAAACACTCAGGATATGCATCTCATTAGCAAAAATCCATGATCAATATAAGTATATACAAATAATTGAAAATAACATGAATGGTATCAATTAGTACAGGGCTTGTTAGGGTACCCACACATCATTGGGATCCTCTTCAATGCCTAGCCATGTATATGGTTGGTATATAGGTCCCTTCCATTTATGTGTGCATATCATGTTGTTGGAATACATGGTGTGTCCCACTTATCTGGGGGTCGGGTCATGTGAGTTGTTCATGTCCTTGTTATCGAACCCCATGCACATGTACTTTAGTACATGGAATGTCCCAATCTATGTATTCTATCACACAAATCATTAAAATGAGAATTTTTTACATGATGTGTCAAGGATGTAAAAAACATTTAATCCTTATGGTTTCTGAAACCCGAGTGTCACCGCTGTAATGGGGATACATGCAACGTGTTCTTCATTATACATGTGTTTTAGTACTGAATTTTCCAAAAATATAAGATTTTATTTTACAAGTAAAATTCATTAAATCCACCATCAATCAATGATCTATTCCTCCCAAATCTCGCAGATATGGAAATGATTCATGCTCTTCATCAATCATTCAATGAAAAATTTCTTCGGTGAGATTTCTTAAACCCTTTTTCATTTCTATCATAATTCTGGATTCAACCCTTGACAATATGACTTCAAACCATTTATTGTTTCATATGAATATGGAATTATTCTCGTATCTATTCTCAATTGAATACTCAACTGTAATTTTGTCGATCTTATGTGAATCATAGAACCAATAGAGATCAGTTCACCTTGAAATTGTGGAAACAGAAACCATGGGGTTTCATCAGTGAAGAACATGTAGAACTGTAGAAGAAATGAATAAGAACAATGGTTTTTACAATTGTTATCTAATAGTTATTTTCTAATAATAAAGAACATTTAATTCAGGTTATAAAACAATTCATGAACTAAGGCTACAATAATCATGCTCATGGAATGGTTTAAAAATAGCGACATAGATCGAAGAATAAAATTTGCTCTATTCATGCATTTAATCAATATGGAGAAAAACAATTGATGAGTAATATCTCTTTTTTTTTATCGATCTATGGTGAATAATGTGTTTCCAATGAGGGAGGTGGATTTGATTCATTGGTTTCATTTTGATCTTCCATTGTGTCATAGGTTCATAATTCATCACCAAAATAGAAGGAAGAGAGTTCTCACATGGTAATATTATATGAATTATGAGCCCAACCATAGAAAACTCCCTATAATGACCTATTTATATAATTTTAATTAGGTCAAAAGGTTATTAATTATGTAATTAACATAACATACTAATAATGAGTGATGGGTCAATATGTCCCGCACTAAATTAATATATTTTTCGATACTTGGGTAAAAATAATATTTCAGAATAAATAATAGTATCAAACTTATTATCTTATCAACATTTTATGACTTATCTAATTTTACATAATTATATGTTTGCACACAATGTGAAATATACATAATATTTATATAACCTAAATTGCGGTCACATCGGGGATTGGAATCTCACACCATAAAAGTACCTAGTTCTCGAAATATATGTTGAAATATTAAAATTTATTAAAAGGAAAAAATAGGGTCTCTACATTGATAATATCATTTGAGGGTAAAAAGTTGTGACATATATGATATAAACTTTTATTCAAGGTATGGAATGTGAGAATTTATAGTTATGGAATTATTTCTAAAAAAATCCCCCTTTATCTTTATGGATTTAATTAATAGAGACATTATATATTATCTTGATAATATTATTATAATCCGTTAAAAATGATATTATTATATATTCCAAGAGTATATAAGAACATAGATATCACTTGAAGATTATAATGAAGACTCTATAAACGGACAACTAGCATTAATATTTTTCCAAGAGTGAATGTTGGTTACACACATTTTTATTCTAGGTTAATATAATCTCATGAATGGATATCTTAATAGTTAATTGATGGATATATGTAATCTGATTTTGGAATAGACGAAACATTATGATTTATATCCATATATTTCAAGGATTGTATTGATATTATCGAAACATTATGGATAATTACTGATGGATGTTTAATACAATCACTATGTTATATTAGATGGGAGACTGGTTCTTTTGTAAAGATAAATACAATGAAATTATCAATGAAATGAAGAGAAGGTTTATGAATAAATAAATACATACAGTTCCCTACAATAATAAGGTTTTTTTGGATCTTTAGTGGTACATTAAATAAGGGATAAGGATTCGTCCTCTTGAATAATTAAATGGTGATAACTTATTCCTGACAACACTTTATAGTTCATAAAAAAATTACCCTTTTCCTCATTTAGAGTAACGTGTTTTCATTTTTTCATTAATGTTATAAATATATTATCTTTATGGGAAAATATTTGATATATATAATGATCATAAATTTTAGAAGTTTATTTTCACTCAGAAGGAGATGAATATGCATAGAGTAGATGGTTGGAATGGATTAATGATTATGACTGCCCAATACATAACCACACTAGTAAAGAGAACAAGGAGATAAATTCCTTGAGTAGAAATTATCTTCTAGGATTATAAATGAATATTATCACTAAAGATTCAGTTTTTTTATTTTCAATGGATGGATTCATAAATTTATATTGAAGGGGAAATATTTTCATTCTAAAATAATTGTTCAATGATCGATCTAAGTAAAGATTATCATTAAACATACAAAAGATGTTGTGTTATAAAGGATGGAATGAAATGTAATAGATAGAAAATACTATTTTGATGGAAAGATATGTTTTAGGAAACTAGTATATGTATTGTCCAAATCAAATTTGGAAAAGGAGAAATTAGAAAAATCTCGTTGTTTATCATTATTTATTTATCTATGATGTATGATGATTTTTATAGATGTGATAGATAATTTTTAGTGGGACAATATGAAGTGAAATATTGAGAATTATATATGTGTATTCTTTGTATCTCATCATGTTAATGATACATGATATAAATATAATGGGTTGTTACAACTGTTTCCAATACTAGAATGGGATTGGGAATATATCACCCTGGATTTGGTTATCAAACACCCAAAAACATCAAAACCTTCTAATTCTATTTGGGATGTAGTTGATCTCATTTTAAAATAAACACAATTAGTTTTTATTTTATATTATTTTCCCCATGAACATATTCACAAAATACACATAAATTATGTTATATGGTTTTATGGAGTACCATATTCTATTATATCTAATAGGGATCCGAGTTTTCCCATAATGATTGGGGATGTGTTAAGATTGATATGAATTCTTGAGTGGTATTTAAATAATATTTATCATCCTTAGAATTATGGATATCTTTATAGAACCATTTAATCCCTAGAGAATATTCTATGATCTGTATCTTCTTATTTTAAAGGTGGTTGCGATCAACACCATCCTCCAGTCAATTTTCCCTAGAATAATAACTTTAACTCGAGTATTTTTAATTTTTTCATTATGATGAAATATATGTATGGATGATAAAAAATAAAATTTGATGAGATAAATTTGGATAAATAAATTTATTTTAACCTAAACTAGGAGGGTAGATATCAAAAAAAGTCAAATCTATTCAATTGTAGATGTAGGAAGGCCGTAGTTGACAGAAAATTGATGTTGGTAGTTATCATTAGAATTTGGAATTTTATGTTGGTGAGATGATATTCATGTGGTTATATATATGTAAAATGGTTAGTATATTTATTTATAATGTAATATTAAGCACTAGATATATTTTAAACTTCAATATTCATGATCGAGTAGAGATTTTATCTTTTCTCTTAGTTCTTCAACATAACCTTTATCATGTTCAATATGTGTTCCATATACCTATCATCTGGAAGAAAAATATAAGATCTATAATATATTATAAATGAAGAGGATGTACTATAAGATCATGATAATTATTTTTAAGAACAAAAATTTTTAATATTGGTTTGTAGTGTTAAAGTGCTATGGAACAACACTACTCACATGGATAAAGTTATCTTAATGAATTAAAAATTCATCGAAGCTACATGGGACGCCAGAGATATGATGAAATTGAAATATCCCCTATTTTTTAATCATTTTGATAAAAAAAATTTGTGACTAATTTTTCTGGGATTATAAGGTAACTTTGTATACTTTTTTTAAATATATCTCTTCAAATAAATTGAATTTCATTGATTTCTTATTGTATAAGCATCCTTAATTGAAAATGTACTGCAATATAGTCTACTATTACAACATATCCATTTGAGTTTTTGAGTTAATAAGAAAAAAATAGAAAAATTATATTTTTTATATATAAATACAATATTATGATAAATAATTATTGAATTTTAATTAAAGTATTTATATGCTTCAAATATACAATTTCCCATAAAAATAGTTTTTGTTTATTATTAGGAGAAATTAATATAAATAATTTCTACCAAATTTTAAAATTTATATTAGAAAAATTACATAATTTTAGAAACTATCATTTCAAATAAGTTTGGTGTAAAATGTTTACAATTCTGTAAAATTTTTATTTTTCAATGAATAGTTAAAAAAATATGGATTTTTATTGGAATTTTTTTCCATTTTAAAAATTTACCGTGATTCAATTTTTTAAACGGTTTCAAAGTAAAAATAAATTATTAATATTATAAATATCCAACTAAAGAAAAGTAGAATAAATTTTATGTTTGATTTTCTTATAATATTTTCTTATAGTTAAGGAATAATTTTTCCTAAAAACCATTTTTCATTCTAATTTTCATGTCTAATTTTAAAATAAATTCATCAGGTAATATGAATTGAAATTTATTAAATGGATTTCAGAAATATAATCATAAATATAAAATTCATTAAGGACTCCAATTTCATTTATGGTAAAAATAAATTGTAATGATTATAATAAATTTTCACTGCTGTTAAGGTTAAAATGGGTTTACCATGGGGTGAAAGACATAAAGGTAATTTTCCAATATTACTCTGATAAATGATATTATATAGAAAACTTTTGGATTAATACTAACGAAAAATAATATATACATCTATTTTGAATAATTTATCTTGATTATAAAATTTTTATATTTTAATTTTATAATAATGTTCATGTGTGTCCTCTCCTCAGCATATGAAATGACAAACAACCTTTCTCATTAGTACACAACATTGAGAAATATATATTGGAAAAAATAAATCCAATTAACTTATAATCATAAATAGGAAAATATTATTATTTTTTTTAATCTTGAAATACAATTCCAATCGTTATTATGTTTGGATTTAAAGTAGGCCATCTAATGAAGAGGAAACCATCTTTCCCAAACTCTTTCAATTTATATATTATTTTAAATCCAATATTTTGATGGTATTAATAATATTATTATAAATTTATCATCCAAAATATTATAATTTTTATTATACTGAACCACCAATATCCACCTTCTATTCCATTAATTGGGAATTGCAGTTACCGCACATGTGTATGTGTGTACAATCACATCCACGTAGCAATACAATTCTATTTTATTCAGACAATTCATAAATCTTTATTATGATGTTTTTAATGATTATGTATAATATTTATACCATGTAATGTTTTTTGAATATAATATCATATTTGACCACATAACATCTAATCCATTGGAAAATGATAACGTCCCTTGTGTGTATGTGTGGACTACTACCTAACTGACATGATGTGTGTTATTTTTCATTTCATGGATGAATGGATGGTGATAAGGATATATTTAATGAATATATATGTTATATTTTATATAATAAAGAATCTATTATCATGAATTACAATTTAAATCTCTTTTGCTCTATCTATTGGAATATGAAAACAACATTCATGCATATATACGGCACACTCTCTACATGAATGTTGTAATTTATCTTTCAATATATACCATGTATTATTCAAAAAAAATTATAATGAATATATATGATAATTATTTAATTAATAAATTTTCTAGAGTATTTAAACAACATCAATGTAAAGGGACTATAACTACTTTATCCAAAATCTAATAATAAAAAAAATTAGTTAACACCTGTAAACAATGAATTTGATAAGGAATTATATATAAATTGGTTTTTAAATGTTATAATTTGATCATATATTATTTTATAAATATTTAAATAACTATGTAATAGAATCATAATAATATTAAATTAATAATACAGTATGATATATGGATTTCAATTAAAATTGAACTCGAGATATGATATTTATGATATAATCTCATTGTTTATTAATATTGATTATGATTGGATTTCTGAGAATAAAAGTTTATGACCCATCTCTCAATAATACCATGTTATTAATTTTCAACTAATTATTACTAGTTATAACATTTTTTCATTTCATTTCAAATAGTTATTAACTCAACAGACTAAAAATATATTTTTATGGAAAATCGGCATTATTTCTCTCTTTTATTGAAAATTATTTTTATTACATAGGCTAGTTTTTTTAAATAGTATTATGATTGTTTTAAAATATCTAATTAAATTTTTTATTAAATTTTACACATGTTTTGATTAATATATAATGGTTTAAATGGAAAATTATTATAATTTTTGGAATTATGTATAATGGACTTTTTACCAAAAATTTTATTTGGATATTTTTTTCTACATACATGTTCTGAATGGAATTTTCAACATCATGACGGATAAATTTTTTTAATAATCAATTAAAATCCTTGATAAATCTTTTTAATGATCATATATTATAAAAATTTTATTGTTTCATTGATTTTAATGAATTTATACTAAAATAAAAATGGTATTTTTTACAAAAAATCGTTCAAGAGTCTCTTTAAATGAATATTCAAATATGATAACATCTATCTATGTTACCAATCCAAGGATAACATACTTATTCATTCTCTGGATAGTTAATGATTGTGATGAATAGATTTTAATGAAACCCATTTAATGTCCCCATGTTATTTTTTGATGAAATATGGAATGTTTTATGAAAGTAGTTACTAGTCAAAGCAATAAAAAATATGATGAATGATTTATGATCTTGTGCATCATATATGAATTAATTATAATTATGTGATCTATGTGACTAAAAATATATATCCTTCCAATAAAATTTGTATAAAAAGATATCTTAATATATAATATGAATTGGAATAGGTAGTGACCCCTCTTTTATAAGGGACATATACCACTATCTTATTTTTTGGTAGTGAACCATAACTAAGGATATGATGGAATATAGAGTGAACCTAATCCAATATTTTAGTCATTGTAAGGAGCCTTGAAAAAGGAAATGATTTTCCTTGATTCTAGGTAATCTATAAACTTATTCCTTATTCTAATTATATTATATCATGGATGGTGTTCATTAATTTGTTTATAACTAATTTCTTATGAACTACCAATATTTATGTCATGATTCATGATTATGATCTATGATATACTGGGTATGGTTCTCACATGTTAATATTATATTCTGATACTTATATTCTCATGTTTTTTAGGGATCCCTTATATATATCTACCACATTACCATGAATTGGTATCTAACATCACCCATTCTTATGATCCATTACCCCAAGTTATGAAGAAAGGTTTTACATTTTATATGTCAAAGAAGGGTTTTAGTCCTGAGGAAGACTGTGGGTGATGATGAAGATATATTATGAAAAAAATCAATACAAATCCTTTTTCGAACAAAAATAATCCTTTAATATTCTATAAATAACTATAGTTTTATGTATTCAGTATCCATATATTAATATGACATATATATTTTAGAAATGTATGGGTTACATTTTTTTTTAAAAAGGTTGGGGCCGAAGCCTCAATTTATTATTTGAAAGCAAAGACCTCTTTTAGACTGGGTAGAGGGAGACCCATTACATAGCCCGAAGGACCAAGGCCATGTGGCCTGAATACAAGGCTTTAAAGCCCATTTTTTTGGCCCAAAGGGCCCCTCGATGAACAGAACTGCTACAGTACAGCGCTGCTACAGTAACTGCTACAGTACTGCCACCGCTACAGTATCTACTACAGTCCCTCCACTGCTACAGTGATGCCGCTACTACAATGCCACTGCTACAACAGTACCTGGGAAATTCTCCCATGCCCGGATTCGATCCTAGGTCTTTTGGATGCCAAGTATGAGCCTATACCACTAGGGTACAGGCTCGTTGGAAAAAAGGTTGGGTTACATTAATATTCCCTTGGTTTAAATAATGTATATTAATTTCCATTTTTGGTATTTTCGAGGATTTGTTTCCCAATTTTTAATTATTATCCTATTTCTTATTCCCAGGTATGGGAACTAATAGATTCAATGATTTTAAAAAAATCCCTTATCATAACAACCATGATATTATCCCTTGATTTATTCTTATTTTTGTTGGTATTTTCTCCCTTTAACTCCCACCCATGACTCCAGAAATCTTGACCAATTGTATATAAATGTAATTGAATCTAGATGGTTAGGAATAAACATTAGTTATCATATACATAACCACACCATTAAAATAAAATCATCATTATTATGGTCTCATAGTATTTTGAAATTTATTATTAGAAAAAAACTGAGTATCTCAAAACCATAAAAAGTATTAGCACCACTTTCTCTTTCTGAGATCGAATTTTGTAAATCCTTATCCCATATTTCATTATTTTTAATATGGGTAACATATTCATTGATTAATATTCCTATAATCAAAAAATTGAGAATAGTACCCAATATTGACAAAATGATTATAATTGGGACTATATTTTTTATTGAAACCTTATAGCCGGCAAAGAAAACACAATTCCCTCAGAATATTTTTATCATATATAGTGTCTGGAGTTTTTGTTTTATTGAATTTAAAAACTCACATCATAGTACACTTGTGTTCTAAATTTTAGGCTAGTTTTTCCAATTGTATCATAAACTCATTCGTTGTAAAATCTTATAATTCTCTACCATAATATTGATCAATATGATTTTTGACTGTAATATCTAATGTAATTATAGAAGGTATCATCGAAAATATAATAATACAATTAGTGATTGACACAATATCCACGAAGGGATAAAAATCTACACACCACTCATGAGAATGATCCCCCTCAAACAATATAAAACTAGTGATGTTGTGTCTCTCCAATATTATTGTATTCTATTGATTTATTTTTTAAAAAATAGTTAATGAAAATTTAATTCCATGTGTTAATGATTTATTCATCAGTATTCTAAAACCAATTCCTATAATTTCACATCAGAAAAAAAAAAGCACTCTTAACCTCATCTCCTCAATACTCTTACCTCAAAAAATAAATTTCTAGACATAATTATAAAAATTTCTACAAAAATATAATTATTACTCTTTGGGAAAACCAATAAATAAGGGAAAGATATGTATATGTGACTATTTCAAGTCAAATATTTTAGATCATGGTAATATCCCAATTCATAATTTATTGTTATATTTCTTTAGGTGGGAATCCCTTTGTCTAGTCCTACCATGAAATAAAATAATGTGAAACAGTGTTATCCATCTCTCTTTATTAGTTCGTCTGAAATCTATGCTTTATAAACTTACCATTTCAAATTACTTTCTTTTTAAGAACAAAACTGGCTCAATTTATTCATAAAATTGGTGAGTTATTTTTTATAGAACTAGTGTAAACGCAAAAGGAAATAGAAATGATCAATAAAATGAATCAACAGTTAATGATATATGTTATTTTTAGTATAAATATTTTTGTAAACTATTTTTAATTTTTTGTTATTATTGTTGTTCATTTTCATTGAATCGCCTTCCATCTACAGAAATGGTATACAAAACATAAAATTATTGGTAATTTATAAAAATATGATTTATATATTTCTAACCTATATTAAACTAACATTGTATAAAATATGTTTCAACTATAGATAATTATAATATATGTACCTAAACAGGAAAAACAAATAAAGGGATGAAATGAAAAATGATGATATAAAAAAGAAGAGATGAAGTGAATAGTACTGGTTTGTTTCAATAAATAGATATTATCTGTAAGAAAACTAAAAATAAGTATGAGAAAAAAGTAAAATTTAGGGGGAAATATATCTAATATGTATTATTTAATGTTATTATTGTTACATAAACTTAAACCATAAATGACCTCAATGATATTGGAATGAAGGTTGAAATGTATAAATATCATTAAGTGGTAATCATTTTCATGTAAAATATCTATAAAACTATCATGTCTTTCTATCTCTCAAGAAAAACGTGACCCTTTTTAGAGAAGATAGAACATCAAACATTCCAAATTGATTTTCTTCTGTTGAATTTAACAATGTAAAATTCTATCTTCTCTTCACCTGTTAGTCATTAAGGTAGGGTTGAAAAGATTCATATAAATAATTGAAAATATATGACACAATAAAAAATAAACAAATTTAAAAATCTATAAAACATATACCTATATTTCATTTAATTTTAATTTTGATCTAATTTTCAACTTCCAAAATTTATTTAACTATAATTTCATTCGATGATACATCATTTGAATTAGAAGAGATTAATCGGTGAATAATTTTCAAATAGGAACACATAATTATGATTTAAATTTATTTAGGAGAGGGAAAATAAATTTCAATTCATTTTAATTAGTTATGCATAATAAATATGTAACTACAATTGATTAAAATATAGAAAACTAGAGTTTTCATGAAATACATTTCAAGGATTGTGAAACTAATTAAATGAGAAGACATAGATAAGGAGGACAATTTTTTAAGTAAAATTCTCTACAATATTGAGCTACCATTGGTTTCATGAATTTAATTCTATTACAATTAGTCTCATCAAATGGACATACCCCCTCATCATCTTGATCCTCCCATGATGTCTTAAGAAGGGATTTTTTTCATCACATATCTTAGGTAGAGATAATAAAAATTAATAGAGGATCTAACTAATATTTATGAGAATTTAATAATAATAATAAACCAATCATGAAGTCTCTGATATTTATAATGAGAATTTCAAAAATAACAAAATTGGATGATCATTTAAATGATTTAACCATGATTTATTGTTTTGCTAAACTAGTAAGATTAATATTTGTCGATATAATGTGGATTTTTTTTGTTAAATCATCACTCCAAGAATCATGAGATACAATGGCTATTATGGAAGTCAATTATTAAAAAATTATTTATTTTCATATGATGTTCATGATCTCTTTTCCAATGAGTATATCATGAAGATGGATGTCCAAAAACCTAGCAGAATAATGTTCAATTCAATTGGTATCGAATGAAAAGTTTTGAACAAAGTGGAGTAGAATAAGATAAAAAGTAAATAAAAATTGATGGGAACGATCCCCAAATATTATCCTTACTAGAATAAGGGGTTTCTAATTACTAATTATATAGATTTTATATTTTATTATTTAATGGTTCTTTCATAAGTTTCATTTATACCATATTTGAGATGAATATAATTTCTCTCATTTTTTATGTATTCCCTTAGTATCATGGATAATTAATTTCATAATATCACTTCATTTTACATCTTCTATATGAAAAATTAATTGATATATTTCGAGAAGATTTAGTAAGATTTATCATTGGGAAGATAAAATTCACATGATTTTGGGGAATGTGAATGATAAATTTTGGATATATAATTTATTATTTATATAGTTATTAATAGTTCAAAACATACATCAATTATGTGGGAAACATATATCTATTAAAAATGTGGAAGAAGTAGGAACCCATTCAACAATTTTTAGAGTATGAAAAATCAGTCAAAGATCCATGATGGAATGTAAAGGTATAGAGGGTAAAACATCATATTTGATGGGAAGGTAAAACTGGAGAAATATTACTCGAACATCAATTTTTGAAATCATAGAGATGTGGTTTGGAAATATTTAGGATATAATAGCAAATAATATGTGGGTATCAGGGGAAATGTGTATTCTTAAATACTATTCATGTGTATTTTAGAATATTTGAGATGTATATTTTAGGAAAGTAGTTAAAAATTTCATATTTCAAAAATAAAAGGAAACCATATTCTTCCAAATTAGAGATCATATATACAGATATTTGGGGGATTTCTCTTTTATTTTTTTATAATAATCCACCATTTCCATGGTTTTAGAGATATTTTTTTCTAGATTAAAATTTTGAAAAAATAGGAGGGTAATGCTCTTTATGTTCTTCAGTAATGAAAATATAAGTGAGCATGATAATGTTAAATTCATTATGGGGTTTCCACATGAATGGAAAATTGTTTGAGATTACCATACCGATGAGGTCAAAAAAACAATGTGATATTGAATATGAACTATATATTGAATGTAAAATCTTATAGGATGAGGTCTCACGAATGGTTGTCAATCTATTTTTCAGATAAAGTCGTCAATTTTCCTTCTAACCCTATTTATAGAATTCATTTTTCATCATTGGGCTGGAAAATCCTTGATTTGTATCTATCGTAAAAACCATTGTATGTTCCTCACATTAAATATTTGATAGAAAACTTATAAATCCATATTTACCAAATATATATGGAAATTCTTAAAAAAGTATCCACTAATATTATTTATGGGGTATCTTATTGAACCCATTAGGGTCTAATTTTTGGATATAGATAAAATTGAATAAAATTAGATATTTAAATGTTCTCTTCAATGAGAATATATTATTGAAATATCAATATATGGTGTATGATGTATTTGATATTTTAATAATGAACTGGTAATATCTACGATATTATTAATGCATGTACAAATGTTTTGGAATGTCCATTAATAAGTGAAATTCATGAAGATCAAATGTTGTAAAAAATATATGAAGCCTTTGAGATATTAAAATAATAAGGATGCATTTCAAAACATTTAGTTTTGGAAGGATTTTGACATTTATTGAAATTTAGGAGGTGTAAAATTAAAATATTACTAGTTTTATATATTCTTATTTACATGGTTCAAAAAAAATATGATGAATTAGTGATTCTAGAAGAATATATGATTCAATGAAATTTGGGAAATTGAGATATTATTATAATTGAAGAAATGGATTTTGTTTTTTAAAAGGATCCTGTCATATTAAAATATTATTCAAATCATAGAAGGAGATACAAAATATGGGTCTATTGTTCAAAGGATGAAAAATATTGTAGAATGTGGTACAAGGATAGTTCAAATGTGGATGGATTCAATGGTAGGAAGGGATAAATTTAAATTATTTTTTTCATTTTCATAAGAATACAATAATCCATATTGTGCTTTTTCTGGATGATTCAATAGTATTTCATCTAAAACGTTTAGTTATAAAAATATCTTTTCATAATGGTGATGTACAGATTGACATATTTATAAAGTATCCAATAGTTTTTGTTTATAAATACAATGAATTCTATGTTTGTAATACCAAAACATGAATGTTTGATTTTATATATGAACAATGGATACTACAAAAATATTTTATAAATAAATGCTAATCACTTATTACATAGAAGTTTTTTAATGGTGAAAGATATGTCAAACTTCTCCTTTATGTGTGACATCATACTAATATGTCTAAATATATATCATATTAAGGATTCAAAAAATTTATTTTTTTTGTATGGTTTGGGATTAGGGATCTCAGTTAAGCCAGTAATATTTATGGGACATAAATTTTTGGGGAGGGATGAATATGATTTCATTAATCTCAAAAGTGGAATATATAGATAATCCATTAATGGTTAAAATTAATATATGTAATCTTATGACCACCACATTGGTTAAACACTACAATTTATCAAAATAAAATTTTCCAAAAATAGAAGGATATGTTTTATCAAAAGTGAATGTTTTATATATAGAATCATATATAATGTTTGATGTATGTGACGATTTTTATGAGGCTGGATATTTCTCATGTTATGGGAGTTTCCATATGGTGTAGGGTGAGATTAGGAATAAAACATTGGGAGGCAGTTAAATGGGTTCTTCGATTTCAAAATGGCATAAAATGACTACAATTATGATATAGAATAGATGATCCATTACAGGAGTATAATTATGTGAGCTTTATAAGAGGTATTTATTCTAGGGAGTGTGCTATGATTTTTAATCACATTCAGTGGGTGAAACCATAATGTTGTTGTTAAGGCTATAATCGATAGTATACACTCATTTATAAAGTCATAATTTATATCCATTTATAATGTAGGTAACTAATTGGATTAAACGAACTTTATGTTTTAAGTGGTTATAATGAGAAAAGAAACACAGATATTCTTAAATTGTAGTTATAGTGTAATTCATACAATGCATAATTTGTAGTTTGTTCACTAAAGAAGGGTATATAGATAAAGAATAATTTTTACCAAATTTTTTGAGGGTGGTATACCAACCAATGATTCTCAAAAATGTATATTAAATATTTTTAGATGAATATTCATTTCATTAAACACATAGGTGCCTAAGGATTGTAATGGTTTAGTATATTTGGAGAATAGGTACACAATCTTCTTATCAACTAAAATATCTTCAATGATTCCGAAAAAAATATTCCCATTTATTAATATTCATAGAAAAATGCCACAAAAAACCATTCTCTATAACTCGGGGAAAGGAATCATATGAAAGGGTAAGGTTAGATGCTCATTAAGGAAAAATAAGTGAGAGATATTAGCATCAAAAGAAGGTAAGGATAACGGAATAAGAGCATAACAATAAAAAACAAATCCTTTCACATCAATGATCTTACTCTTGATTCATGGAAAAAAGTATTAATAGTTCTTAAGAACTGAATGACATGGAAATAAATTAACATGGTCTTTTGAAGAACAACATTGGCATAATGCATGAAATTGTATCATACACATCAGCTTATAACATTGTGAACATGTATATATAGTAACAAGTTCACTCATTTTGTTGAGGACATGAAATCATGACCATGCATAAATATATGGACATAGAACCAGGCCCACAGAAAACATTACGGACATGAAAGAAATGTCCATGCATAACATTATGAACATATAATAAAGTCTATTAATAATATTGTGAACACTTAATAATGTTCCTTTATAACATTTTGAACATGTAATTAGGTTCATACCAAACATTGTGAACATGTAATTATATTCATATATAATATTAAGTATTTAAATACATCCCCGAAAAACCATTATATAATTCAAGATTCACACACAATATGATTATATCTAAAAAAGTTCCATTAAAAACATAGTTTACACTCCATTACATTCTTTTCACTCTCATGTGATATAAATCATTACGCAATTTACAAATCCCACCCATCACTTTATGAAAACCATGTTTATGTGTGTGACAGGATACAAAAAATTTATTATATCACAACCAAAGAAAGGAAATATTTCTCATAAACATTTCACCATACAATAAGATTTTGAAGAGATAAGGGTTTTATTTTCATTTTATCAATGCATAACCACAGAAAAGAATAGGTTTACATATTCATTTCAATATGGAATAACTCATGGAATAAAAAATGGGGTTCATATAGGAATAATTATTATATACCACTCAAATAAATAATAATGATTTTATCCATAGATCATTTCCGAGTAAATAATTGGTAACATCAACATATATCCTCTAAGGTAGAAAATAATTTTGAAAGATCATATAAAATATTTCTTGAATAAAATATTCACCCCAAATTTAAAATAACCCTTTAAAACATAAAAAAAATTATATTAGTTTATTTTAAAATATACTTATAAATTTATATAACAATATTTAAATAAAATAATGATAATGAACATATATATTTTCATTCAGGTCATACATTTTTAAATAAATATTCCTTTCACATTTTTGGAGAAATCAAAATAGGCAATTTTTTTTAAAATGAAATGAATATTAATTCCAAAAAAATTATAAAATAAATAAAATAATGGGTGAATGTGTGTTTTAAATTTAATAAGATAGTTGTACAATGTTTGTTGAGCACCATTTTAGAAAAAACGTTCTTTAATGAAAAATTACTTCCGACCGAAGAGATAAATAATGTAGTATATTCTTTGAAAACATAATTATCTTAATTAACATATTAAAAAATAGAAGTATTAATTGAATATACCAGGAATAAAAATAATAGAATAAAATTCATGAGTTTCATGAGAGATGTATCAACATCAAAAGAATTATCAGAAATCATTCTGAAAAATGATATTATTGTAACATAAAATCATTTACACATTGTTATATTTGAATCATAATACATAAGAAGGAATAAAATAAAATGGAACATAAAATATAGTGAGTATATATTTATTAGATATATTAAACATAATGTTCCAGTATATATACCACATAGAGGAAATGAGATGTAAATTTTCATATTTCTACCAGGACTAAAAGAGAGGCTAGAAATCAATTACAACTTTGGTAACATTTGAAATGTAAACCACTAGAAAAATATATTAGAAAATATATTTTGAAATCCTAATATATATTAGTAGAATCATAAAAAAAATAATTAGAATTACATACAACACATAAATTAAATAGTTTTTAAATATTCCATGTTTCTCAAAGATGTAAAAAAGTGAGACAGAAATCCCTTACGGTAAGTCTTAACATCCTTAGCACTCCTTCAATCATTTAGTATAATAAATATAATTTTTTCAGAAATTTATTTTTGAACCATATATATATATATATATCATACCACATATTAGTTTTTTATTCATTTTATTATCCTTTTATTAATAATTCAATGTTGAATTCACGTTTTGGGTAATAACAGCTTTATTTTTCTTATATTTCTTGATATGTTATATTTGGATGTCTTAATTTGATCATGAGTACATAACCTATATAATAATAATCATTTCATAATTATCATATTTATTAATAAATTATACTTTTAAGACCAATAATTAAACATGGTTTTGAGAAATGATAAACATTATGATTTTCGAGACGGTGGGTCGTACATATTAATGAGTTACATTTAAAATATTCACTGATTGTTATTGATAAAGGGTAAGTAACATATTATTTTTAAATAAGGATAATAATATAATAAATACAGTATTATATTCTTATAAATATCCTCCATGTTTTTTGGTGATAAAAAGAGATAGTCGCATCGCTTCGTGAAGGTGGTAGTTTACCTGTACACGAATGATGTTAACATCTTTCAGTGAGTGGAAAGGTAATAAATAGAATGATATATTAACTTATCAGAATATAAAATATTTCAAAAATATAAATATTATATCATTTACATCAAATATATGTATCCTTGTTTTCTTCAATGTAATGAATTAGTGGAAAGAAAATCAGGTAGATTCATGAGGCGGTAGTCCACCATATATATGAGTTGTGTTATCATATCCCCTATGGGATAAAAATATAATTGTTATATATAATATAATGACTCATAAGGTATAAGAATATTTTAAATATCATATATATACATTATATATATTATCATAACCAATCATGAGTGAATGAAATGTAAAACAATGAATGTCATCATTTCACGAGACGACAGTCCGTCATACACATGAACGATGATTTTATAACCAATTTGATGGAAGTGTTGATGTTTAAAAGTAATTACCTAAACATAATGAAATTTTATATTTTAGATACTAAGGTTTTTATATAATCATTATATAATAATTATTAAAGGGGTGGAGGATCCAATAAAAAATCACATTGATTAATGTTATCTCTTCCTCATCTATCCACCTTTTGTTTTCACAAAAATACATACTTGGTTGGATTTCCATAAAAAATATGGATTATATGTTCGAAGTATGGAAGTTGGGAAGTTATTTTTTCAGGTCTTTTCTTATCCAAAAGGGATTCAATGTGTGAATAAGAGAGTATAGGGGTTGCTTATTGTAAGTGGGGGAGAGGACACACATAATATGTTCTAAATGAATTAAGTGCTCATATTATTTCACATATAAAAATGTTCTGAAATGGTTCATTATTGAACATTAGGCATTATATATTCTACATATATCCATAAATTAGTTTTTATAAATGTTAATATGTCACTTTAACCATTATATATTTAGTTTACGCCCCCCCCCCCCCCCCCCCCGCAAACTAATTTTTACCTTAACAGTGGTAATTGAGTTTTACTGTTATCAATATTCATTTTGGTGAAAAAAAATTGTTTACCTTCATAAATAATGAAAAATATGGATATTAAAAATATTAAATTACATATTTTGAATATTATACACAAAAGTTTCAATTTTTTTAAAAAAAATATTCTCACAGAATCGATGAGAAAGCATGTTTCTTAATCTAAATATTTTCAAAAGATTATAATTTTTTATCAATGTTAAATATGAAATTGATCCAAATAATTAAATGGGATTAATGGTTGTTTAATTGAATTAATTTGTCATGAATTATATTATTAAATATAATTTTTCTTTAAAAATAAATAAAAATACATTGTAGTTTCAAATTAAACTTCAGTATTTTTAACTATTCATTCAAAATAAAATATTTCATAAAAACAAAAAAATAACCATAAGATATTTTTTTTTAATTTAATAATTAAGATTATTTTTTATGGTATATTATTTAAGATTGATAATAATAAACCTCAAAATAAGAATTCCAAAGTTGAAAGAATTTTTTTTTTGAAAATATAGTTTTAAGCATAAAATTGGATTAATTGTTGTCTCTTGTATAGAAAACACATTAGATGAATGTTAAAAAAAATTGTATATATAATATATAAATTTCATTATAATAATTAAAATAAGTTATTATTTTAAATAATTGAAGTAAGATATCTATATATACATAAGAATGGAATTTAGAAAATTATTTTATTTATTTTTAAAAGATTTTAATTTTTCATTTCAAATAAATTGGTCACTAATGAATATAATATATATACACTTGTAAACCATATATTTTTATAATTTCAAAAATACTATTCAGACCCACTATTCTAATTGCTAGGTGATATATATCATTTTAGTTAATATTATTTTATATATATGACATGTTTTGTATAAACATATTATTATGTGTAACATATGATAAAGATTATATTATGCGTAACGAAATCCAAAACTGATGTTCCATATAACGCAATTAAGAAATAATTTTTACATTAAACAAAAATAGAAAAAATGTTATATTAATTAAAAAAATTATATTTCATAAAATCTTCGGGTGTTACATTATACTCTCCTAAAAATGAATTTTGGCCTTGAAATTAAACTCAGTAATCAAATGTCTAACATTTGAAAATTATATTAAATCATAATGTCCTAGATCTAGGTTCCACCAAATGGTTCCCCGTATCGAGATTGTACAATGAACTCATGTGAATTTCCCCAACTACCAGAAGCATAAAATTAGTAGTGGGGGCCAAGGTATGATAATGGGGAAACAATTCCATAATTGGCAAGGTATACACAACAGGAAAACAAATATTAAATAATAATGGAAGAAGGGATACAAACAGAAGTAATTAGAGGATGAGGGGAGGTAAATCTAACCGAATCCATAATATATATATATATATATATATGATTCCTGTAATATGTATCTAGAAAATTATACATACAAGTCAAAATGCTGGAAAGAAATATGGAAACCAAATTAAAAAAAGAAACAAATAAACTCTATTAGCATCATAATCCTCATATTGGTCTCATTATATCGATCTTTAACAGAATTCCAGTACCTATTGAAGAAGGGTACATTCCCCTATCAATAAATTATATTATATAATTTGTTTGGGTAAAAAATAATGACCCAAAAAGCGCGCGAGACACATCCTTGTAGGTAACAACAAAATGATATGTGCCTAACTATCAATAAATATATATACAATAGGTAATATGAAATAATTAAGCAATAAAATTGATCTAATCACAAGTAGAAAATCCTATAGTTTTCTATCGCATTCATTTAAAATTTATAATTAATCAATTGAGTGATGTAACCCTGGTATCTAGCCTAATATTAGTATCCCCCATGTAATGCATCAAAATAGACATATCAGAAGACCATATAAGAAATCAGGTAAAATCAAGCCCATTATTGTGCTTTGACTTGGAATAATAATTAAAATCATTCAATTATTCATAATTAAACCCTTTGGGAATGTTCTCACAGTCTAAACCCTATGGTATCACATATCATCAATTAATTAAATAATGACCTTTTGATAAATATCTCACGGCCTAACCCCTTTGGTCAAACATTCCATCAATTCAATAAATACCCCCTACTGGGTAATATCTCATGATGTAACATCTTTGGTCAATGTTATACACCAAGGCTCTGATGGTCCAGTGTAATTAATTTGTAAGACCCCTCAATATTCTTGATACAAGGCTCTCACATTCCTTTGGAAAAGAAATATCGCACATATCATATCAAAGAAAATAATCTGGAATCCCCCTCAATCTTCTTGGTCCAAGGATCTCATGGTATATTAGAAAATAGTGCACAAATTATGTCAAAGGATCCCATATAATATGCAACAACTACATCGATAAACATTCACAATGAATATCAAATTAATATCTTATAATCCTTAAAATTTCTCATGTATCAATTAGTGGTATCTAAAACAAGTTACGCCTCAAGGAAACCAAGACCAAACAGCCTTAAATGTTAAATCAAGGGAAACACATCCTTGGGGTGTCCCAAAAGCAAGGTATATAACCATAGGCATAAGAAACAACACTTTATTAATCAATAAAACCATAACATGTAATAAAAAGTGTTAAATTATAAATCAATCAATACCCCTAATTTGGGAATGTGGAACATTAAGCATATATCATCCAAATATAGACAAAGAAATGCACAAACCACCTACCTCAATGTTGTACGAGAAATATACATGAACATCAGACTAGATCAGAACAGATGTACAAAAATATAAAAAACTAGCCTTTATTAACTCTCAACTAAGGAAGAATCGGGAGGAAGGGATCTATGGTTTATGAGAAATCATTGATGAGATTACAACACACCCAACAGTTCCACAATCAGATCATGGATGGATATTTGGTGGCTCAATCATCCTTCTTTAATACAGAGTGCTCATGTACGAAAGACAGAGAGAATAATACATATCCAAACAAGATACATTACCCCACTCTGATTTATCAAATAATAATAAAAGCACAATACATGTTCATTTAAAACTACAAGTTATGTATTAGCCTCATCCAGTCCCCAACATAAGCAGGTCAACTAGGTCACCATATGACTATGTACTTTTCCGTTAAACAACCAGAATGATGTTGTACATGGAAAGAAAAGAACATGGTGTGTACATAAAAGTACACAATGTGTACATAAAATTAATCAATGTGTACGTAGAAGAATCCTATTTTCCTCATTTTTCCCAATAACAACCCAAAAACAAGATACATACCTTAAATAATGAAAATGTTCTTACAAACATACACCCTTAATAAAATTCGTCCCTGAATTTCGCATCCAAAGTGAGTGAAGAAAAATATGTGAAAAACATCGACCATTGCGATCATAGGTCAGCCTCCCTTTCCCATGTTTCATCCTACACTCGATCATGCTTCCATAGCACCTGTACTAAAGGAACATATCGCCCCTGAAGAATCTTCATGATTTGATCCATAATTCAAATGGGGTTCTCCTTGAAGGATGCATACACCTCCAACTAAACATCCTCGGCATGAAAAAATTAGATATGTCTGAAATTTAAAGATATAGAAAAGAAATATGAAAGATGTCATGCATAGTCTAATACCACTTAGGCAACTAAAGCCGATAAAAACCGGCCTGAATCTCTCCAAAACCATAAATGGCCTGGCGTATCATGATGAAAGCATCCCCTGTCTCACAATCCTCATGTGTCATAACCTTGGTGTGACATGTAGGAAAACCTTATCTCCGACCTCGAACTCCAGAGGTCATCTTTCTCGATCAGTATATGATTTATGGAAATATTTTATAGTAGTCAATATATTCTGAATCAACTCAACCTACTCAGTGGTGTCCAGGACATGACTAGGTCTTAACATAGCTACCACTACTACCTCCAAAAAATATAGGGGTGATCGGAATGGCCTACTATATAAAGCCTCATAAGGTGTTATCTAAATATTTTCCTAAAAATTATTATTTTAGGAAAACACTATTTGGGGTATCTGTCTCCCCCAAGAGCCCCTAAAATCTAGTACACATCCTCAGAGAATGTCCTCCAAAAAAATCATGCGCTCATATTGGCCATCTATCTAGGGATGGTAAGATGTACTCAGAACTATAGGTGAACCCAAATCCCACTTTAGTCCCTTCAAGACACAAGAAGTAAACCAAGTGTCCAAGTCTGAAATGATAGAGCGTAGAACCCCGTGCAAATGTATTATCTCTCACTTTTACATCGTTACAATATCATCAACACATAAGGTTTCATTAATTAGAAGGAAATGTGAAACCCTCATAAGCCTCTTTATAACCAACTAAAACAAATCATTCCATCATGGAAACCGCTATAAACATGTCAGAAAATCCATTGCAACATCATTTCACTTCCACTCAAGAATGGGTAATTACTGTTATATTTTCTATGCTCGTTATTGATCTGCCATCCCCTACTGTTATGTGGAACATCTCATAACAATACTATCTACATCCCTCTTTATGACTAGCCATAAATAGAGATGATGTAGATCGCGATACACCTTGGTGAAACTAGGATGATCTTCTATTACTAGTACATGAAAAGTTCGCAACAGTTCCTCGCCAATGTATGCTGACACCCATACACATCCATGAAAATGATAAAACCTCATCCTCACAAATGGTCCACCTTGGCATAGATTCCTTTACTAACACACTATCGTATTTAACATGGACTTCCGAGTCTGATAGCTTCCTCATTCAATCTACATATAGTAGAGTAGAATTAATAGATATAAAATAAAAAACATCTACCCCTGTCTATCATGCACCTCAAAATGCATCATTGATAATAGATCTATAAGATGTCACTCACTACTAGCCTCTTGAGATTCTTGTATCTGATCTGTCATGCTCAAAGCGTCAGCCACTAAGATTTCGTTCTTATGTGTGTAGGACAGATCAAAGTCAAATGACTAATGGTTCTGAACCCACCTTCATTGTCGCAAATAATGATCTCATTGAGTAAAGATATACTTGAGGTTTTTGTGGCAAGTGTACACCAAAAAAATCATTCCCAATAAGTAATATATCCAAATTCATAAAGCATGAACAATTGCAGCAAACTTAAGATCTTTTGTCAGGTAATCCCTTCAATTTGGCCTCAACAGATGATACCCATATGTAATGAATCATTCACCACTATATAAAAACTACTCAAAACCCAATACCTGATACATAGCATTAAATGATATAAATCTCCCATAGTTTAGGAAAAAATCACTATCGGTGCTGAAATAAATTTCCCTTTTAGCTCATGAAAGTCTGAATCATCAATATCTATCTACAAGTACATCAGACCCTTCTTAGTTAGGCCCATCATTGGCACTTCTAAGCATGAGAAGTCATTAATAAAGTGTCTTTAGTAACCAAGAAGCCCCAGAAAACTCTGTACTTTAGAGATATTATTTGGATGCTCCCAAGAAACTACCACTCTCACCTTCTATATTTATTCTAATAAATATATCATTGAGATGAAATGACATAAGAAATTAATCTGGTGCATCCAAAAGATCAATTTTGTGAGCATAGCATATAACTGATCCTCTCTTAGTGTACTCAATACGGTCTCAAGATATATTTCATGGTCGTGTTGAGTGTGAGAGTACACCATTATATCATCCATGAAGACTACTAGAAATGAATCCATGTAAGGGTGGAACACAAGGTTCATCAGTTCATGAAATCCTTCAGTGCATTTATGAGACCGAATGGCATAACCAAGTACTCGTATAGACCATACATACTTTGAAAGGTTGTAAGATGTATATATGATGGTCTAACGTGATGCTGATGATAACTGGATCTCAAATTATCATTAAGGAACACCACAACTACTAATATCTGATCAAAGATATAAACAATCCTTGGAAAGGGATATCGATTATTGACTATCAGCTGAATTATCTTCTGATTTTAAACCAAATGCCTAAGGGTCTCACCTGTCTTCTTCTGGAAATGTAAGGGTGGGCCCTAAGAAGAAGTATTGGGTCAGATGAAACCCTTCACCTGAACCTACTATAACTACTTCTTGAGCTCTAGTAAATCATGTGTAGCTATACTATAAGGGGGAATGGAAACCAGTGTCACTCATATCTCATTATCAATAGAGAAAACCACCTCTCACTCTATAGGTAAACCTGAAAATTCATCTATGAAATAATACACTTGTAAAGGAAATCCCATCTTTTAAGTCCCATGGTAATCTAGATATAAACTAGAAATATCGATTGTGATTCTTCCCAACCCATTGTGTTCGTGTCCAACTCTAGTCTTCTAGATATCCCATTCATCCCTTTATATAATGTCTCTTCCCTCTAGAGAAATAAATCTCACTATTCGGTGATAGTAATCAATAATTTCCTGAAAGGATAATATGTAGTCCATTCCAAGAATGAAATCAAAGATAATAATCTATAATACATTGAGATCCCATAATAAGCGAGGCCCACCAATATCAAGACGGAACTCCTTACACTCACACATACTATCCATCCTAACCCCCAACCGAGTGTCTAACAATATAACATCATCGTATGGAAAGACATAGTGACAAATGTTCTCCCTAATGGAAATTGATATAATATAATGGGAAACCATTGTATATAAAAAATCAGAAAACAAAACTAAAGAATCTATAATCGTACCTCTAACCATAGATGGTCTAGGATCTTGCTCCTTTTGGGAATGTTCCATCGCAAATGTTTGACCTGTACCGCATCCCTACAACCCTACCTGGCTACCCTGATCGGATCCACTCTGATGTTGTTGAAAACCTTTCTTCTAGCTATCATGACCATGACCACCTCCTCATCCTAAAATACCTGACATACTCCATTTCCAAAACTGATGAGGAACTGCTGTCCTCGCTCGTGTATGTTGATTCATAATAGATACCCTCTCACAATATTTTAGTGTGATCATAATACAAAAAATCTAATGTTGACCCATATTTACACATTATTGAAGCTCAACTAGGACTCTTATTCACTATGTTATCCTTATCCCACTCTTCCCACACTGGTAGCATCCCACATGGTTACCTGATGATAAATCCCTTCAACTAAAATCATTGCGCAAAGGTTCCCTGCATCACCTCCTACTGTCAAACAATAAAGTACCAGCCCTGGATGCTAAAACTTAATTACTCGCAACTCCCAAATCCCTCATATTGCACTCGGTATTTAGTCAATAGTTTACTTTATTTGTCACTAAAGTCAACCTAAAAATATTCACATGTGATCAGATTTCATACTTGAGAATCCTCAAAGAACCTGGCAAGTTATAACGCATCACCTCCCAAACAAGTGAGAAGCGCTAAAGCTCTGTAAAATGAGAAGATAAGTCAATCACTAAAACAGTTCCCTACTAAAAATACATGAACTCCTAGGCTCAGTCGGCCCTCAATTTTATGGTGGTTAAAGTAATCATAGAGGGACATATGGATTCTTCTGAATTCATATCCATAAGTTGTCCCATATGGGAACAATCTTCCCACCATATCTTAGAGGAATCACATAGAATGCTTGTCACGGTCATCAATGTCCTTTCAAGAGGGATCTCATGAATATCAATGATAGAAACCATGGCCTCCCACCATGACTCTGCAACATATGGTCCTCCATCCCTTGAAAAAGTGGGTTGATGATGATGTTGGAACAACCATGTCAACTCTTCCATAGTCTAAGAAGGTGGTGGTTCTCCCGGACAAGCCTTCATCATCCTTAAAATCCATCACAAAACTGTGTATTATCACATGCATTCACTATAATAGCATGTGCGACAATGAGAACAACAGGAGGATCTACTGGTAGTCCCAGATCATCCATTTTTGGTGTCTGGTCATTTCCTTTTACCTGGAGTTCAAGTGGAGGACATCTTTTGTGGCATGACCTTGCAAGGTCAATCTCACACCATAGTACATGATTTACAAAAACATAAAATCTAGAGTTAAATGAAGATAATGTATAAATAAAACATACAACCATTTACAAAATATTTCAAATTGTTGTGTAGAACCACTATATAGTGTGTTCTATTAAGCCTTAACATGGGCATGTACCTCTGCCAACATGGTCGTGTAACACCCCATACACATGGTTTGTTCCTCCTCAGACACAATGTGTACTTGAATATTTATCCTTCCCACATAATTCTACAAATCTATAATTGCATGGTTCTAATGGTGTAACACTAATTGTAATGCACACTATAGGTCTAACGTGTAAAACCCATGTTTCACCGAACTGTTCCATTAGTCACCAGACAAGATACACGGTCAATTACAACATGGAATGTACTAATAGTACATGGTGTGGTTTACCAAAGGATTAACAACCCTGTGTCTCTACTCACATATTAATTCACATGGTCAAAAAATACACAACATGTACATACGGTACACAGAAAGTACTTATGAATAGCCATTTCTTCTAGAACAGAAGAACAGATGGCATGTGTTCATAACATCACACGCTATGTTTTGTTGGTTTCCGGATTTTAATCCTAAAAGAATTCCCCAAAACCCCCAAAAATAGATAATTGGGCCACGACATGACATGTTTCGATATGTGAGATCCCTTAATCCCTTTGTATCAACGTTTAGAATCCATATTCATCTCATATTTTAACATAATTCAATTAAACTTCAATCATGATCCACCAAATTTCAATCCATGTGGGACAATAACAACATTGGGACCAAAAATTGGCATCCATCCAAATGAAACATTATATATTTCAATACACCATAAAAATTCAATGTATTTCTATCATGGAATCTATCTAAATAACAATCATATCTATCACAATGTCTATCTCAATGACATTCAATGAGTAATACACCATTAATGGAATTACATGAATTAATGACTTTTGATCTATATACATTTCATATATGATTCATGATATGTCATACCCTCATCTCATCATGCTAAAACAGAATAGAAAAATAATAATATTAATAATAAATGTACAAAACTTGTCTGACACGCAATGATGAAATCAAATCAATTGTAACAATTGAAAACCCATGAAAATTGAAATATTAGAGGTAACATGGATTATATATGTGCATGGGGTAGCTACTCAAAGGAATATCTAATTAAAAATCACCATTTCATTCTTTTCCCTTTCTATTGTGGATAGACAGTAAGACAAAGAAGGAAAAAACATCTTCTAATACAACATTGTAAAGTCCCGGATCTGTGTGCCACCCAATTGTGCCTTGTACCTGATTGGTCACATGAACATAAGAAATATTCCCCCAAATTATATAGAATGCTAACTAGTATCGAGGGCTAAGATCTGATAGTGGGGAAAATGTGCCCTCATTGGAAGAGTATACACAACGGAAAAAAATTTGTAAACAAAGGAAGAAGTAGTAGTACCAACAGAAATAAATAGAATAAGACTGAATGTAAATCTAGTATAAGGAACAATATATATATATATATAATGCATGGAAAATGTACTAAAAAAACATCTTGAAAAGTCACAATAATGGAATGCAATAGGGAAACCAATGTACAAAAGAAACAAATAAACTCTAGCAACATCCCAAGCCCCATCTTGGTCCCATTCTCTCCAACTCTAACTACAATCAAGTACCTCATGAAGATGGGTGCTTTCCGTTATCTATATCTACACTCATATAATTAATTTAGGTCCAAAATCATGACCCAAATTGAGTGTGATATTAAACCCAGTTGGAAACCACCAAAATATATAAGCCTAACTACTACTGAATATATACACAACAGGTAATATGAAAGAATGAAGCAATAAATTAGGAAGTAATCAAAAGTAAACAATCTTGCAGTTTTCAATTACATTCATTTAACATTTATTATTCATCTATTGAATCAAATAAAATTAGGATCTAGCATATGCTTTGTATCCCCATGTAATGGAACAAAACAGACATTTCAAAAAACCATATAATTTATCAAGTAAAACTGAGTCCGAGATTGTGCTCCAGCTTGATAGACTCATCAAAATCATTCAACTATTCATAAAAAACACTTCAGGAATGTTCTCATAGTCTAACCCCTCTGATCCGACATAGAATCAATTCATTAAATAACAACCCTTGGGGGAATTTCTCATGGTCTAACCCCATTGGTTTAATATTCCGTCAATTCAATAAATAACAACCCACTGGGAATGCTCTCATGGTCTAACACCTTAGGTCAATGTTCTACACCAATGCTCTCATGGTCTTGTGTAATTAAACTGGAATACCCCTTAGTCTTCTTAGACCAAGGATCTAATAGTACTTTGGAATAGAAATAGAGCCCATATCATATCAAAGAAATTAATTTGGAATCCTCCTCAGTCTTCCTGGTCTATGGCTATCACAGTCGATTGGAAAATAGTGGGAATATTATATTAAAACATACCATGTAATCTGTAACAACTACATAGATAACAAAATAACAATAAAAATCACAAATATTTCATATAATAATGAAAAATCCATCCTTTGAAATTATAGGCATCGAAATCAGGGTACACCTCAATGGAAAGCTGAACCAAATGGCCATAAATATTAAATCAAGGGAAACATGCCCCTGGGGTGTCCCATAAACAAGGTATCTAACCGTATTCATAAGAAAAAAATCATTATCAATAAATCAATTCATATAAGTTATAAACATGGTTAAATTACAAGTCATGAAATACCCCAAATGTGTGCATGTGTCATGTTTAGTATATATAATCCAATGAAAAACATAAAAAGCCATCAAAAAACTTCCTTCATTTCATACGATTGATATACATGATCACCGACCATTGAATATTCCATGACTATAGTAGATCCTGATGTAAAGACCGGTAAAATTCAAGGGAAATTTTTTCTTAATTTTCATTGGAATTTTAAGAGAACGCGGTTTCTGACGGCACCTGATTCCGAGGCCCGGTGTGCCCGGAATCTATTTCCGACGTTTGGCTCAGGTACGTTCAGTGAACGAACGAGCGGGAATTTCTAAATTTTGAATCGGTGCCCGGAATCGAATTCTGAGGGCACCGATGAACTCGCAGCGCCGATATTCGCTTAAGGAGACCTTTTCCGAGGTTGCGTTTTATGCGGGATGAAAGTTAGTTTTGGGGAAATTAGAAGAAGTTAAATAAATTGTGGAACACAATTTATTTTAACTTTGTTGGTTATTTCCTCCCAAATGGAGTTAGAGGTGGGACCCACATCCACATAACCTCCCTTGAGAGGATTAAGTGTGGTGGGGCCCACACAATCCCTAACTCTTCAACTTCCCTTAAACCCCCCAATAACTCCACTCTAATTAATTTTAACAACTTGAGTTATTAATTGAGATGAGTTACTTAATTTCAAACATTCGAAATTCAAAGAGGTGAAGTTGTGTAAATAAAATAAGGCTTAGACTTATTTTATTTTGGTTAGTATTCTCTTGCCACCTTGAGAGGATTTGGGATGCATTCTTCATCTTCTTCAACCTTGACGAAGAACGCGAAGTACACTTAGGCTCCGACGAAGAACGCCATCACCATAAGAAGAGAAAGAAGTGTTGTCTCTTATCTTCTTCATAGCCGGAGTGTTTCCAAAGATCGACGATGCCGCTTCTTTTGATCTTCTTTCCATGTCAACGAAAGGAGACACCGCTTCCTCCTTGGGCTTTCTCCATCAGCTTACAAAGCTTCTCCGGCGACGTTACCTCTTCAGACGCACCTCGACGTCAACAGAATCGACGTTTGACTTCTGCGACGCCCGACCTCCGCGATGTTTTTCTTCCACTGGTCGTTGATGAACATCGTTCCTGAACCGAGGTAGGGGTTTATTGTAATTTTATTAATTGTTTCCGTTCTTGATTCTAGCATGTCAAACTTCGTGGTTTTTTACTATTTTGATATCGAATAACGCGAGGGGGCCGGTCCGCACAAACACAGCCGACCCTCCTCCATATTTCATGAATGTTTCCTTTGTGGATGGTACGAGGAAGCGTGGTGTCGTCACACCACGCAGTTTCATGTGGAAGATATGTGTGGCGTCGTCACGCCGCGCCGTGGGAAGAAATTCAAGGACGCGACGACGTCGCGCCGCGTCGAAGGAAACCAAGGACACCGCGGACGGAGTGGGGCCGCGGCGGAGGGGCGTGGTGCCGTCGCACCGCGCCGGACGGCAAAGCCCGCGGCCGGTTCTGGGCCGCGGCGGAACAAGGTGACAGGCGGCCAGCCGGGCCGCCGGTGTCGGAAGCCGAAAGGGGACCGGCCTTTGCCGGTCCCGTTGAGAAGGAACCGGCCAGCCAGGTCAGGCCGGCCTGAAAAGGGGAAAGCCGGGGGATTTAAATTCCCCCGGCTAGCTTAAAAACGACCCTCCATAATGAGGGGGGGCAGCGGTTTCAGAAGGGGGGGCAGGCGCCCCCCCCCCCCCCCCCCCGTTTTTTCATCACCTCGGCCAAAGGCCCAGCTAGCAGCGCGCCCAGCGCGCTGCGTCTAGCCGGACCGGCGCCCGGCCGGTCCGCCAGGCCCCGCCGGGCCAACCCTGTCCGGGGCGGGTCAACCTGGTTCGGGCCAACCGAGGGGTCTCGGGCCGGGTCGGCCCGGGCCGGAATCCCCCGTTACCGAATTTTTTGGGTTCAAATGCCCATAACTCGGGCTACAGACCTCTAAACGATGCACCGTCAGCGGCGATGCGATCCTTGGATCGAGTCGGTTGTTTCGATATATCGCACTCATGGTGTTGGAATATTTTGAGTTTGTCCGGGTTGGTTCGTACACGAAACCAACCGGGGCCTCAGAGCGGAAACACTCATATCTTGAGCTACAGACGTCTGATTGACGTGCCGTCGACTTTGTTGAGCTCCTCTTAGTGAGACAGATCTTTGGGCATACTACGCCCGAGGTTTGGACACAGGTGGAGTACGTTCGGGTAGTTTTTGCGTTTAAAACCAACCAGGCCCCTGGGATGAAAAAGCCAATAACTCTCAGACCGAGCGTCCGATTGACGTGTCGTCTATTGCGTTGAGTTCCTGTTGACGATACAGAACTCTTGGTTACATCAACTCTAGACTTTGTGACAGTTGATATATCATCATCTCGGCTTGTAGAACTGACCCTCCTGAATGAGCTTGCTGTGTGCGGGAACCCTAGAGCTGGCTGCGACTGCTACTGTGACTGCGACGACGACTGTGCAGAGATCCTCAGTGGATTCGATGACGACGACTACAGCACTCAGCGATCCTGTGTGGATCAGTCCTACCGATCCTGTGTGGGTCCGATCCTGTGTGGGTCAGCTCTCAGCGGTCCTGTGTGAACCAGCGCCTACAGATCCTGTGTGGGTCATTGCAGGGGTTAGTACCTATCGATCCTTTGTGGGTCCGACGACTTAGATGGATCAGTGATCATCTTTATCATCCTCGAAAAAGTATACCTGTGTGAGCTGAATCCTGTTGCTTTCCTGTGTGGATTGTGTTGTGCTATCCTGTGTGGATTACGTTTTCTTTCTTGTGTGGAATACGTATAATTTCCTATGTGGATTGAGTTGTACTTGGGCTCAGAGGTTGGAGCGTATTGCAATTGATGACTTAGGTATATGTATGGGTATATACCTAAGCAGTTTCGGTTGTTACTTCGTGATTGTATATTTCCTTTGTGCTTTATCCTTTTTGGATTTTGTGAGACCTTCAGGGGTCTCAGGGTCTCTACTGAGTAGCTTATACTCACCCCTGCACGGGCTATGCCCGCACTACGTTGTGTTGGTTGCAGACGACGGACATCATTGATCGTGGTTGAGGCTCACAGAGCAGGATGGTACCTGGAGGTGGACCACTGGGCAGGATTACTCGGAGCGGACGGTGGGACCTGGGGAGCAGAGGAGATATCTGTACCCACCCTTCAGGTGAGATTTTTAGTGGACAGCTCAACGTAGCAGCTTTTACTTTTCAGTTTCTGTTTTCCCTTACGAGTTGTACTTTACTATCAGTTTTGGGTTTGTATACTGGCCCACTTACTTTTCCGCACTTACAGTTGTACTCTATTTTACATAGTGTTTACTTTTCCACTTGCTTACTTTGTGGTGCTTGTTTACTTTACAAAGGCAATGCCTTCCCTTTTACCGGGAATTACGCCTTGGTGCTAGTCGCCAGCCCCTGGCCTATGGAAGGCGAGCTTGGGGTAGTCACGGCACGGGCCCCGAGGACGGGTCGTGAAAAATTGGTATCAAAGGAGTTCGGTTCTACCGCGAACACTGATATTTTCTATGTGAAGCAATATTGTTTAGCATATTGAGAGTGGTTATCAGTCTAGGGAGTCCAGTGTTGGTGCGGCGGCCGACGTATCCGTACACCAGGACCCTGACTTCTGATTTCTGACTTAATGCACGAAAACATTGATTGCATGTGTGTTCCAAGTGTTCTTTGTGATTACATTGTATCAGCTCACCAGGTATACTGTTACCGTGGAACACCTATTTCCTATTCAGGATGGCCCCACGACGACAGCCATCTAGGGTTCCGAGAGTCGAGCGTGACGACAGCCCACCGAGCGACGAGGCCTCGGTGCAGGGCCCTTTGTCAGTAGTGGCACCGGCGGTAGCACTACCCACCGAGCCACCGATACTTCCAGCACCAGCCGCTGACGATGCACGTCGCCTCAGCCCACTGTATGAGTTCCAATGCCAGCGACCGCCCAGGTTCTGCGGGGAGACGGACCACCAGGTAGCCGAGGACTGGCTGGAGGCATTCGTACGAGTTTTTAGGCTAGTGAGGACACCAGCAGACCTCATGGTGATCCTCGCTGTGAGCCTACTGCACGTAGTAGCGGGCCGATGGTGGAGCTTGATTCTCTAGGTGCACGATTAGGAATCTCTACTTTGGACGAACTTTGAGAGCCTCTTCCGCTCGGAGTTCATCCCAACCACCCTCCGTGCGGTGCACATTCAGGAGCTTCTTCAGCTACGGCAGGGCAGCATAACGATCGCTCAGTACTAGGCGAGATTTACCGATCTCTCGCGCTACTCGACCGACATGGTATGGGACCCATTCTTCCGGGGCCGGACCTTCGAGCAGGGATTGAGACACAAGATCAGGGCATCGCTGATCTCCCTCAACATACCGACTCAGACGGGAGTACTAGAGCGGGCCCTTTTGATCGAGAGCTTTTTTGCTGAGTTTACACCAGTGCCGAGAACCACCGTAGGGCGGCACGTGGCAGAGTCTTCTGCAGCTGGCAGTCGACGGATGAATCAGGAGTCCAGGCTGACCAGACCCTCAGGCAGATGACCTCAGGACACTGGCTCAGCAGTGCGGGGCACACAGCGTGGAGCCAGACTTTCGAGAGGCAGACAGTGTTACTCGTGCAGTGGGCAGGGCCACATGGCTGGTGACTGCCGGACCCGCCGTGTCGAGGAGCAGTAGACGGTTGAGGGACCATCGAGGCAGAGGAAGAGGTTCTACGATGGCGGTCCGCAAGGAGGAGGCGGACGAGGCAGAGGAGCTGGCCGAGTAGCAGGAGGTGGGCGACGCTTTGAGGCTCTACCACCACCACCACCAACAGGACTGCCCCGACCACAGGGAGATTGCGGGAAGAGATAGGCACAGCTCTAGGAAGCAGAGGCCTACGACCACGGCGCACCTGAGATGATTCGAAGTACTATCTGTGTCTATTCCACCCTTACTTCAGTACTTATAGACACAGGAGCGAGTCACTCTTTCATAGCCGCTGCCCTTGTTCGGAGCTCAGAGATTCTGACAGAGCCGTTGGATCGATCCTTATGGCTAGAGACTCCTACGGGAGCAGACTCGACGATTACGCACTGGTGCCGGCAGTGTGAGCTTACTCTAGCAGGCGAGAGCTTCAGCTGGGATCTTCTTGTAGCAGCGTTGAGGCCTTATGACATCATAATGGGTATGGATTGGTTATCTACGGTCCATGCATAGATTGACTGTTTTAGGCGCAAGGTGTGATGTGTACGCACCGACGGGAGCAGATTCACCTTCACCGGCGAGAAGGGAGCCTTTGCAGCACAGGATGGACTTCCGCGGAGGAGAGGACAGCCCATCACTCATCAGTTGGCTAGCCTCGTCCTAGGAGCAGTTGACTTGCGGAGTCCTGGTTTCCTGTAGTGGTGGATCAGTTTGCGGACGTTTTTCCCGACGACGTTCCAGGGTTACCTCCTCGCAGAGAGGTAGACTTTTATATTGACCTATACCCCGGGACAACCCCGATATCGACTCCAGAATATCGGATGTCCCCCGCCGAGCTTTGAGAGCTACGGGTACAGTTAGAGGACTTGCAGGGCAAGGGGTTCATCCGACCCAGTGTTTCACCCTGGACTTCCCCGATATTGTTCGCCAAGAAGGCGGACAAGAGCTTGCGACTTTGTGTTGACTATCGTCACCTGAACCAGGTGATAGTGAGGAACAAGTATCCACTACCGAGGATTGATGACCTCTTTGATCATCTCAAGGGAGCACTGTGGTTCTCGAAGATAGACCTCAGGTCAGGCTATCACCAGCTTAGAGATCGAGATGAGGACATACAGAATACGGCCTTCATATGTCGATATGGCCACTATGAGTTCTTGGTTATGCCCTTCGGCGTAACCAATTCTCCAGCAGTGTTCATGGCCCTCATGAACAGGATATTTCAGCCATACCTTGATCGATTTGTCGTGGTCTTCATGGACGACATTTCGATTTACTCGATGACTGAGGAGGAGCATGCCTACCACCTGTGGGTTGTACTAGACACACTCCGAGAGCACCAGCTTTATGGTAAGCTCTCAAAGTGCCAATTCTGGATACGTGAGGTCCACTTCGTGGGACACGTCATCTCTGAGGTGGGAGTTGCAGTGGATCCTGCGAAGATCGAGGAAGTGTTTGCTTGGGAGCCACCCAGGAGCGTGACGGAGGTGTGGAGTTTCTTGGGTCTAGCTGGATACTATCAAAGATTCATTCCAGACTTCTCTAGTGTTGCGGCACCACTCTCAGTTTTGACGAAGAAGGGGAAACCCTTCGTGTGGTTAGAAAGATGTCATCAGAGCTCCCAGGAGCTGAGACAGAGGTTGACCAGTGAACCTATCTTGAGGTTGCCTGGGGAGGGAGTAGGGTACGTAGTCTACTGCGATGCATCAGGGACCGGACTCGGTTGCGTCCTGATGCAGGAGCGGGCAGTGATCGCATATGGATCACGTCAGTTGAGGCTGCATGAGCAGAACTACACTACCCATGACCTGGAGTTAGCAGCAGTGGTCTTCGCTCTGAAGACATGGTGACACTACCTGATGGGCGAGCACTTTACAGTCTTTTTGGATCATCAGAGTCTCAGGTATATCTTCTCACAGAAGGACCTGAACCTGAGACAGCGGCGATAGCTCGAGTTCCTCCAAGACTATGACTTTGAGATAGTCTATACTCCTGGGAAGGGGAATGTAGTAGTCGATGCCCTCAGCAGGAGAACGGGAATTCAGCTACTTTAGGAGGTGACGAAGTAGCTATCCTCTTTGCAGATATCCTTCGTGGATAGAGATGGAACATCCTTTCTTCAGTATCTCACAGTCACTCCTACACTTCTACAGCAGGTTAGAGAGGCACATCATGGGGACGCTGACTGTGAGACACGGCGTGGTCAGATATCCTCAGGATAGGCACCTGATGGTTTTTCATTTGGAGTAGACCACGACATCCTTTTCAGAGGACGTACCATGGTACCAGTCGCTTTACGGGAGGAGGTGCTGAGAGAGTTTCACACTTATCTTTTCACAGTACATCCTGGTGTGGCGAAGATGTACCAGGATCTCAGACGACAGCACTGGTGGCCAGGCATGAAGAAGACTGTGGCAGAGTTCGTTTCACGATGCCTCACCTGCCAGCAGGTGAAGGCTGAGCACCAGGTACCAGCAGGCTTGGTACAACCCTTGGAGGTCCCGGAGTGGAAGTGGGACGAGATATCTATGGACTTCATGACTAGACTTCCACGCACTTCCAGAGGCCACGACTCCATCTGGGTGATTGTAGACCGACTCACCAAGTCGGCTCACTTCTTACCCATCAGAGAGCATGGCTCAGTGGAGAGCTTGGGATGACATTACGTTCAGGAGATTGTGCAGCTTCATGGAGTGCCATCATCTATCGTCTCCGATCAAGATGCTCGCTTTACTTCCCGGCTTTGGAAAGGGTTACATGAGGCATTCGGGACACAACTACGTCTGAGCACAGCCTTTCACCCTCAGACAGATGGTCAGACGGAGAGGACCATTCAGACCCTCGAGGACATGCTCTGCGCATGTGTCCTCGACTTTGGTTGTAGCTGGGAGGACCACCTACCCTTGGTGGAGTTTGCATACAACAACAGCTAACAATCCACCATCAGGATGGAACCATACGAGGCGTTTTACATCCGACCTTGTAGATCTCCTTTGTGCTGGACAGACCCTAGGGAGTCATCACTTGTGGGGCCGGAGATGGTCCCGGCCACGATAGAGAAGGTCCAGGTCATCCAGGAGCGGATGAGGATAGCTCTGAGCCAGTAGAAGTCATACGCTGACAGGAGACGGAGGCCACTAGAGTTTGAGGGTGGCGACCACGTTTTCTTGCGGGTCTCACCTCGACGTGGTATACAGAGATTTGGCCGAGGCGACAAGTTATCTCCGTGCTTCATCGGACCCTTCCAGGTCCTCACCAGGATTGGCGAGGTGGCTTATCTCCTGGCTCTACCACCATAGTTTCACCAGGTGCATGACGTCTTCCACGTGTCTCAGCGGAGTAGATACGCGCACGACCCGACGCACATCGTTGACCATGGGGAGATTGACGTTGATGATGGGGCGACATTTACGGAGGTCCCGGTGGAGATCGAGGATCGACAGTAGAGGGTCCTACGTGGACGGTCGATTCCTCTAGTGCGCATCAGATGGCAGCACAGGAACCTCCAGGAGAGCACTTGTGAGCGGGAAGCTCAGATGCGTGCTCAATACCCTCATTTGATTCCCTAGTTTTGATGTATCTTAACGGGGATGTAAAGCCCTGAGGTGAGAGTAATGTAAAGACCCGTAAAATTCAAGGGAAATTTTTTATTAATTATCTTTGTAATTTTACAAGAACTCGGTTTCTGACGGCACCTGATTCTGAGGCCCGGTGTGCCCGGAATCAATTTCCGAAGTTTGGCTCGGGTACGTTCAGTGAACGAACGAGCGGGAATTTATAACATTTGAACCGGTGCCCGGAATCGAATTCCGAGGGCACCGATGAACTCACAGCGCCGATATTCGCTTAAGGAGACCTTTTTCGAGGTTGCATTTTATGCGGGATGAAAGTTAGTTTTGGGGAAATTAAAAAAAGTTAAATAAATTGTGGAACACAATTTATTTTAACTTTGTTGGTTATTTCCTCCCAAAGGGAGTTAGAGGTGGGACTCACATCCACATAACCTCCCTTGAGAGGATTAAGTGTGGTGGGTCCCACACTAGCCCTAACTCTTCAACTTCCCTTAAACCCCCCAATAACTCCACTCTAATTAATTTTAACAACATGAGTTATTAATTGAGATGAGTTACTTAATTTCAAACTTTCGAAATTCAAAGAGGTGAAGTTGTGTAAGTAAAATAAGGCTTAGACTTATTTTATATTGGTTATTTTTCTCTTGCCACCTTGAGAAGTTTTGGGAAGCATTCTTCATCTTCTTCAACCTTGATGAAGAATGCGAATAACACTTAGGCTCCGACAAAGAATGTTGTCACCATAAGAAGAGAAAGACGTGTCGTCTCTTCACTTCTTCGTAGCCGGAGTGTTTCCAAAGATAGACGATGTTGCTTCTTTCGATCTTCTTTCCGTGTCAACGAAAGGAGACGCCGCTTCCTCCTTGGGCATTCTCCGTCAACTTACGAAGATTTTCCAGCGACGTTACCTCTTCGGACACACCTCGACGTCAACAGAATTGACATTCGATTTCCGCGACGCCCGACCTCCGTGACGCTTGTCTTCCGCAGGTCGTTGACGAACATCGTTCCTGAACCGAGGTAGGGGTTTATTGTTATTTTATTAATTGTTTCCATTCTTGATTCTAACATGTCAAACATCGTGGTTTTCGACTATTTTGATATCGAATAATGCGAGGGGGCCAGTCCGCACAAACACGACCGACCCTCCTCCATATTTCATGAATGATTCCTTCGTGGATGGTAGGAGGAAGCATGGTGTCGGCGCACCACGTGGTTTCATGCGAAAGATATGTGCGGCGTCGTCGCGCCGCGTTGTTGGAAGAAATTCAAGGACGCGACACCATCGCGCAGCGTCGAAAGAAACCGAGGATGCCGCGGCAGGAGCGGGGCCGCGGCGGAGGGGCGCGGTGCCATCGCACCACACCGGACGGCAAAGGCCGCGGCCGGTTCCGGGCCGCGGCGGAACAAGGTGACCGGTGGCCAGCCGGGCCCCCTGTGTCGGAAGCCGGAAGGGGACCGGCCTTTGTCGGTCCCATTGAGAAAGAACCGGCCGGGCAGGTCGGGCCGACCAGCTTAAAAACGGCCCCCCATAATGAGGGGGGCTGCAGTTTGACAAGGGGGGGCAGCCCCCCCCCCCCCCCCCCCCCCCGTTTTTCCAACAGCTCGGCCGAAGGCCGAGGTGGTAGCGCGCCCAGCGCACAGCGTCCAGCCGGACCGACGTCGGGCCTGTCCGCCAGGCCAGGCCAGGCGGCGCCGGGCCGGGCTGGGCCGACCCTGTCCGGGGCGGGTCGACCCGGTTCGGGCCAACCGGGGGTCTCGGGCTGGGTCGGCCTGGGCCCGAAACCCCCGTTACCAAATTGTTTGGGTTCAAATGCCCATAACTCGGGCTACAGACCTCCAAACGACGCGCCGTCAGCGGAGATGCGATCCTTGGATTGAGACGGTCGTTTAAGTATATCGCAGTCAAGGTTTTGGAATACTTTGCGTTAGGCCGGGTTGGTTCGTACACGAAACCAACCGGGCCCTCGGAGCGGAAACGCTCATATCTTGAGCTATGGACGTCTGATTGACGTTTCGTCGACTTTGTTGAGTTCATCATATTGAGACGGATCTTTTGGCATACTCTGCCCGAGGATTGGACACAGGTGGAGTACGGTCGGGTTGGTTTTTCCTTAAAAACCAACCGGGCCCCTGGGGCGAAAAAGCCAATAACTCTCAGACCGGGCGTCCGATTGACGCACCGTCTGTTACGTTGAGTTCCTTTTGACGATACAGAACTTTTGGTTAAATCAACTCTAGACCTTGTGACAGTTGATGTATCAGCGTCTCGGCTCATAGAGCGGACCATCCCGAATCATCTTTCTGTGTGCGGGAACACTAGAGCTGGCTGTGACTGCTACTGTGACTGCGATGACGACTGTGCAGAGATCCTCAGTGGATTCGACGACGACGACTACAGTACTAAGTGATCCTGTGTGGATCAGTGATACCGATCATGTGTGGGTCTGATCCTGTGTGGGTCAGTGCTCAGCGGTCTTGTGTGAACCAGCGACTACAGATCCTGTGTGGGTCCGATCCTATGTGGGTCATTGCGGGGGTTTGTACCTATCGATCCTTTGTGGGTCCGATGACTTAGATGGATCAGTGATCATCCCTATCGTCCTCGAAGAAGTATACCTGTGTGAGATGAATCCTGTTGCTTTCCTGTGTGGATTGTGTTGTGCTATCCTGTGTGGATTACATTTGTTTTCCTGTGTAGAATACGTATACTTTCTTGTGTGGACTGATTTGTGCTTGGGCTCAGAGGATGGAGCGTATTGGAATTGATGACTTAGGTATATGTTTGGCCATATACCTAAGCAGTGTCGGTTGTTACTTCGTGATTGTATCTTTCCTTTGTGGTTTATCCTTTGTGGATTTTGGGAGACCTTCAGGGGTCTCGGGGTCCCTACTGAGTAGCTTATACTCACCCCTGCATGGGCTATGCCCGCACTACGTTGTGTTGGTTGCAGACGACGGACAACATTGATCGTGGTTGAGGCTCGCAGAGCAGGACAGTACCTGGAGGTGGACCACTGGGCGGGATGTACTCGGAGGGGATGGCGGGACCCGAGGAGCAGAGGAGATATCTGTACCCACCCTTCAGGTGGGATTTCCAGTGGACAGCTCAGCATAGCAGCTTTTACTTTTCAGTTGCTGTTTTCCCTTTCGATTTGTACTTTATGTTCAGTTTTGGGTTTGTATACTGGCCCACTTACTTTTCCGCACTTACAGTTGTACTCTGTTTTACATAGTGTTTACTTTTCCGCTTGCTTACTCTGTGGTGCTTGTTTACTTTACAAAGGCAATGCCTTCCCTTTTAACCAAGAATTACGCCTTGGTGGTAGTCGCCAGCCCCTGGCCTATGGAAGGCGGGCTTGGGGTAGTCACGGCACAGGCCCCGAGGACGGGTAATGACACCTGAAAAATGTTACAACCCCCAACCTTGAATAACTATAAAGAGTAGAGGAATTGAGAAGAAGGGATCTATGGGTTTTGAGAACTCACTGGTAGGATTTTGACGCACTAGACGATGTCTCAATTGGAGCTCAAATTGAGAATTGTTGGATCAATATATATTTTCTGTTTCAGAGTTCTCAAGTATGAATAATTGAGATGATAAGATGTTTCGTACATGAGTCATGATGCGGCTCTGATTTATCAAATAAAATAAAACTATATACTGTGTTCATTTAAAAATACACTTCATGTATTAGCCTCATCTAGCCCTCAACATAAGTTGGTCTTCCAGGTCACCACATGGACAGAACACAGCTTTACACAGAATTCTAGGTACATGATGTCTACTTAGAATGAAACAATGTGTACTTAGAAAAATCAATTTTCATCCTTTTTCCTCAAAACAACTTGTAAATGAGATCCATGCCTGAAATTTTGATCTTGAATCTTACACAAATATTCCCACATCATAAAAAGGGTTTATAATATTAAAATTCAAAAGATAAATGGATTTTTTAAAGTCATATGAAATTAAACATTTCTGGTTTCTTAATCGGATAACATATATGTGATGGGAAAACATAGACATAATTGAAAAAAATTAACAACCAAATACTGATGATGAGTGATTGAGAACATGGTCCAGAGAAAGTTAATGATAATAAATTAATAATCCTAAGAGAAATGAAAATTTTTATTGATATCATCAAAATTGATTATAATAGGATGACATCATATATTAGGGTATCTTAAAAAATATTGGGGAATTCCTTTTTAAATATAGTGTGAGAACATTTGAAAATTCATGTATGTGACATCTTTTAATTTCATAGGCATAATTTCTTCTTTTGGTTGTTTCTGGATATATATTCAATTAATTTATTACTCCTAGAAATGATGGTGAATTTTTTATTCTTGAATTAATAGTGGATTGTATAATCCATAAAAATATTATTATGTCATTATGACTATATTTACTTATCATCCCAAACAAAATTTACATTGGTCTTGCATAAAACATAATATGTGAAGTAATAATTGAATCAATAAAACCTCATACAAAATTTAACGTAAACATTTCTATAAATGGTAAACATTATAGCCCTTCCAAAATTTAGAAATTTATAAATTATGTGGCCAAATTTCTCAAATTCAACTGAAAATTAACCCCATAATTCAAAAAATTTGCTCTCAATTAACACCAAACAAAACAATAAATACCATTTTAATTTATTCTCTTCAAACCTTTTTAATGACATGAATTTCCATTAAATATTATTTAAAACACACATGATTTCTTATACATTGAATAAAACCATAGATTATTGTATATATTAAAAAAATAAAAATGTTATAAACACTATCAATAACATTAGAATATACTTTTATCAAACAATCCCTAATAATTTATAATGTAATTGGTATTGTCCAATTTATTTATTTATACCAAACATATATTAATCCCAACACCATTATCTCAACATCTTGAAAATATTTAGGGGTTTTTACCATTAATCATTATTTCACTTGGGAATTAAATCACTTTTGTAGTACATATATACTATTTATCATATTCATGAAGATATTTAATCAAAAACATATAAAAACTATCATTATATATATTTTAATTCATATAACATAAATCATAAATTTCAATAGACATACACATAAATTATTCTACGTCAACCATATGTTAATAACTAATATTTATCATCTCAGCCCTTAATACCTCTTCCCTCAACTATGAAATATGAATCATGGCATATAATTCTTGGTCCTCAATTTAATCATCATTATATTGTTTAATATAAAAATATTTTTACAACAATACTTACCATCATATTTAGTTCCTTCCCTCTTAATTGTTAGTATAAACATATCTCATACAACATTGATGATTATTTTTATGAGGTCCCCCATAGGGGAAAATATTTATAATTTCCATACTATAAAATATTAAATTATTCATCCCTTTTTAATACATTTGGAATACTAATATTATAATCCAATTTTTTAATTGATCATTTTAGTTTCCCTCTGAAATGGATACCCTTTTCCCTCATTCTTAGCACATTAAACTTTTACAAGTTCTATTGAGACTCTCCATTGAGTTCATTTTCATACAATATTAAAATATAGTAAACTGAGTCTTCTATCCTCCTAGGTCTCTACTACCTAAACTCTTAGGGAACTATATCATTTTCTTCAATGGGGAGTCGATAGTTTTTTAAGGTGCACTTTGTTAATCATGTTTTGTGATAACAAATTCTTGAAAATTAAAATATCCTTTACTCCTTCCATCATCCCATTTTACATCTCATCAGAATTTTGTACCTCAAATTCAATGTTAACCCAGTTTTTTCTCATTCCCTCTATTAACAAAAACCAAAAATCATAGTTTGGTCAATGATAATAAAAATTAGACACCAAAATCTCATGACAATCACTTATATGAAATATAAACTAGGATAACTTGTTTTTAATCTATGACACCGTAGCTTTATCCTCTGTCATTCATAGACATTATATATCGAAATAATTAAATATTTTTTGTAAAGAGTTTTTGGATTTACAATTAATATCACTAGAATTATTCAAATTAGGAGTGTTTCATGGACCATTTTAATGCATGATGTGATGATCAATTCTAGATCAATGAAATGTTTTTAGATTTATCAACACTATGTTCCTCTATGATAGATCCACATCAACTAATAGTGTCCATACTGGGATTTTATTTCTTAGAAACCAATAACTCTATTATTTTACAAAATTTCATTACATTTTCTTACACATAAACTCAACCTTATACTTATCCGTAGAGACATCACAATATATATACATAGAAATATCCCTAGAGATATCACTAAATATTTTACATGATTGTTTTATAAGGTTAACTAAACCTATATCATGATACCAAATATAACAACTGAGGCTTCTCAAACATGGATATCAAAACCTTTTATATGAATATTTATTACATTACACACACATGTGAATGAGAATCATGATAGATTACTGTCTTTGGAGGGCATGTACACAATATTGTTATCTAGTTAAGGGACTTCCATATTTCCCATAAATATCTTCCAATTTAGTAATGTTTATAGACATACCTAAAAGAAATCATTTCTTCATGATATAGGGAAATAAAACATATAAATTAGTGATATCCGATTCTACCTAAGGGTAAAAAGGGATATAAATTATAATAACATGAACATATTGGTAAAGGAATACAATCATAACAATTTAATAAAAAACCCTACACATCAGAGATCAAAATATTTATTCATGGAAAAATTATTGACAATTCATAAGAAATGAATTCTAAGGAAATAAGATAATATTATCCTTGAGAGAACAAAATTGGCATAGGACATGGAATTTTGTTTTACATGTCATATTATCCTATTGTGAACATGTATAAATAGAAAAATGTTCACCCATTAAGTAAATTACACGAGATTAAGCCCTCACATATACTTATAGACCTGAAAAAAACTCCAAAAATAATATTATGGACATAAAAGATAGGTCCACACATAACATTTTGAATGTGTAATCAGGATCATGCATAACATTGTGATCATGTAATGAGGATCACTCATGACATTGTGAACATGTAATCAGGTTTACACATAACATTGTAAGATTTTAATCAATTTCAAACTTAATATTATGGATAATAATGATACGTCCACCAAACCATCATAGTAGTCAAGGATCACTACCAAGCCCATAATAGAAGAAAAATTACCCTACTAACCTAGGTTAAGTCCATATTCATGTAATTTCAATCACATTAGATATAAATCATTACAAAATTCATTAGTGGGAGATATATGTCCCACATCTTACATTATGAAAACCTTATTTATTTTTACCAAATTATCACAAACACTCAGCTTATAATAACCAATGAAATGAAATAGGTATCAAAAAAATTTCATGATATCATAACCTATATAAAAGATAATGGATTCATATACATTTCATGAGAGCATAACCCATGAAAAGAAGTGGGTTTAAAATTTATTTCCACATGGTATAACATGTTGAATAATAAATGGGTTCTATAAAAATCTTATCATCATAATATATACAATTAAATAATATGAATCAAATATATTTTTAGGTACCTTAACTTCAAGAGGATACCACCATTATTTCTTAGTCATTTTTTTAATGTCAAAAAAATATATGAAGTTTAAGTAAATTAATTACCTAAACACTATATGGACTCCTGATATTAATCATTTGGTTATATTAAATTGACTCAAACCATCAATTTTGGGTGGTTAATGATATTGTTTTGTTATTAATATATATTTTATGAGAAACTAAAGGGTTTTTCTTATTATAAATAAATATAAATACTTATCTAATTTTGTCACTTTTGTAAATTAGTTCAAAATGATAAGGGACACATAATTAAATTAAATATAATTAATCATGGCGGTGAATTATAAAATCTATAACTTATATACATTGTTAAAAAAATGGGTTTTTCGAGAAACAATTATCCCCCAAGACACTAAAAAATTTGTGTACTAGAATGTAAAAAATATAACATTTCAAGAAATGACATGGACCATGATAAAAGAGTTTAATAGACCTATTTTTTTGGTAAGAAGCTGTGAATACATATTTTTATGTCACTAACATTTTTATTTTATTAAATATATTGAAAATGCTCCTTATAAACATTAAAAGGGTAGAAAAACTAAAATTTTCTATCTTGTAGTCTTTGTGTATAATATTTTATTTTAAATTCTATGGATTCATTAGATAATTTTTTGGAAAAAATTGATAAAATTGTATTCTTATGATATTCAAATAATTTGTATATATATAGGGTATAAAAAAATAACCATGGGTTTTAAATAATGAATTCATGTTAGTTATTATTAGAATAATTTAATAATGCGGATGATAACATTGATCTACTTGAGAATGATATTTTATTTTTTATTTTTTAAGACGAATAATATCAAAACTAGGGTATAAATACTGAGTTGGATAATATACCTTCTAAAAATAGAAATATTGATGACAAATCATAGAAGACTCATAGAGATCATACTATAGATAATGTGATTGGAAATGTAGAATCAAATGATCATACTATAAAAGTGTTTATAATTATTGGTTCATATCATTATATTTTTTTAGTTTTTTATATAAAAATATTGAAGAAGATTTAAATTAGTCAAATTTGATTATGCATATTAAAGACAAGTTAAATAAGTTTACTAGAATCTAATTTTTGAATTTTTATGTTCCACTAAAGGATTGTCATTTTTTAGGACAAAATAGATATTTAAAAACAAGCATGATTAGTATAGAAATATATTTAATGATAAAGATGCATTCGTAGATCGATTATGTTATCATGAATGAGTAGTTAATTTTGAAGAATATATTTCATCTATTTCTATGTTAGAATCTATAATGATATTATAATCATATGATAGATTTCATGATTCTAAATTACATAGAATGGATATTGAAACCACTTTCATAAATGGTTACATTTCTCAAGAAGTATACATTATAAATCCACCTTGATTTGAAAAAGTAATAGAATCCAAATCATATTTATAAAGTATCTAAATTTTAATATGGTTTGAAACAAGACCATCAAGCATGATATTAATTTTTAACCAGTTATATTTTGAAAATAAATAATATAAGGTAACAGTTCACCCAAAAATTTTACTAATAAAATTTATAAATATATATTTATTAAAAAGTATATTTTGTTGATATTTATTTTTATCTACCTAGATATAACATTGTAAATAATTTTAACCTTTTATGAATTGTAAATTTTATATGATTATGATAGAGGAATTATAATTCCTTCATGATTTGAAAATATTTGAAATGGATGATGGTGTTCTCTAAATTAATCCAACTACGTTAATGACATAGTAAAGTGAATTGTGGAGAAACTTCTAGAAATGATAATAATCTCATCCGTAATATGTTAAAATTATATTAAGATAAATAAAAATATATATATTGAGTTTATAAATTATATTGTTGAGATTAGATATTTTGTATACTTAACTACTTCCTGACAAGATAAAACAATTTCAGTTTACATATGTTGAATAAATCAATGTGACCCAATGAAATGTCACATTAAATAATTTCTGAGTACTATTAGATATGTTAATGGATATTTGGATCATGATTTATGTTATCCTACTAAAACTATTTTTTATTTTACAAGATTTACAAGTTCAAATTTTTGGGTTTGTAGTAAATATTTAAAAAGTAATTCATGTATGTGTTATTTAGATGAAACATATAATGTTTCATGGGCTTCAATGTAACAGAATTATGTTTCTCTGTCAACAGAAAATAATAAAAACATATTGGTTTCATCTTTTTGTGCTAAATAGTTATTTATTAAGAAAAGGCCATTTTATTCTGTTTTTCATATAGTAAGATTCTTATAGTGTAAAAAATTATTATGATATTTCCACTTCTAAAGTCAATTTCATCCTTCTATGACTAAATAAATAGATGATAGAGTTCACATAATTAGATACTATATTCAAAATAAGCGATATTAGTTTGTAATATTATTCTTTATGAAACTATTACCTAATGTATTTTTTAAACCTCGTGAATTTTTTAATTTTATTCATATCAAATATAAACATAGAATGAATGAAAATTAATCACATTATATATACTTTTGGTTGAAACCATAAATATTGCACTATTGGATCATTTAAAGTGTGTTGAAAAATATTTTTTATCAATTTGAAAAATGCAGATAAATGTTTGGGATATAGATATATTCTGTAATAATAATATTTGATATTATATTTGAATTCGATCCTTGATTCAATTTTTTATTAATTTTTTTTATAATTCTAATTAATCATTATGTATTTTTTGAGTTTTTACAATGAGAAGGGACCATGAGATTAATTTTGTAATGTTGTGGATAAAACATGACATAAAATTTAGAAAATATTGGATGTGACCGAGATCGTAATTTTGATATAGTCTATAAGTGATAATGAGATATAATTTTAAAATTTTCATAATTGACCGTGGGTAAAAAATTATCAAGGTCTATAAGTGATCACGAGTCAAAATTTGATAATATCTATAAGTGACACTGATTAAAATTTACAAATATATTTTATGTGACAATGAGTAGAAATTGGACAAAATATGGTGTGTCCACGAGATAAAAAAAGTGAAATTGACCATGACTAAAAATTAGAATAACTCATGAAGTGGCCGTGAGACAAAATTTGACAATCTTTGGAAGAAATTGCAAGGATAAAAATTTAGTGATCAAGAGAATGAAAATGATGTTATCAAATGTTTAAATTTATAATATTACTTAACAAAATATATTTTCTACATTCTATTAATTCTTTTGTCTAATTTTACCTCAAGACATCATCTATTTATTTATACATGTTTTTTTTTGAATTGCTACATTTTGGTTTCACAATTTTTCATGATTTAATTATTCATTAAATACGTATTATTTTAATAATACTAACGGATTTTATTTCAAAATTTTTATATATGATTAAATTCTGATCATGAGGGTTGTTTATTTATGATGGTATCTTAGTAAAACATGTGTTACAAATTAAATCTAATTGTACATTGAATATTTTATCTCAAATGATTTATGTCATTTTTTAAAATAAATTCACTGGTAATTATAATTATATTTTTTCACCCTATTAATTATTATAACATTTTATCATTTTTCATCATGATTTAATTTTATAGATTATCAATTTAACCCACATGGGTCTGATTCCCATGCTCATCCAATGAAGATATCAGATGTGGTGTTGGGAAACGTAAACTTCAATGAGCTTCATGCTTCAAATATATTTTCCATAAAAGATTCAATATAAGGAGGTTAGCATATTTACATCAAAATATTATATAGAGGATACTATTGAACTACACATGTGTCATATACTTTTGTGATCAATTACTTCACTTAGCTAAAATAAAATAATTTAGAACATTGTTATTGGAGGGCTTCTTCTTACCTTTATTCTCATACTATGAACCTTTCATCTAGGTGTATGGATTTACTTATTTCTATTTATTTCCATTTTCATAATATTAATGGGTTTTACTGTCAATTAAATGGTATGATTGCTGATTTTCACTTGTATACATAATTTAGGAATTGTGTTGTGCCTCTAGGTGAAAAAAATATTGTCACGACCCGACCCAACCCGGGCTCAAGCCGCAACTACCCCAAGCCCGCCTCTATAGGCCAGGGGCTGGCGACTAGCGCTGAAGGCACAAAAACTGAAAATCGTCCCACAAAAGTGATGACTCGTCAAGAAACTGAGTCACCAGACTCCACCAACGCCGAGCTGCTCCATGAAAAAGGTTGGCTGCCAAAGCCACTCCCGGATCATTCAGCATCTGCACAAACCTGAAAAGGCGAACCATTACCTCTAGCCAAACCTCTACTGCCTGAGTGTCTGGCTTACCACTGAACCTCAGTGGTCTCTGCCACTGTAACTCACTAAGTGCACTCAACCTGTGCTCAAGATCAGCTTGCTCTACTGAAACTACCTGCTGCTCAACAGTTGGGGGTGCTTCTACCGGCCCACCCAGAGAAATTGGCTCGCATGATTGGTCCTGCAATGTGGCCTCGTAGCTCACAGGGTCGTCGTCACGAACCAAAGCTGGTATCCTGGCTGGCTGTCTTCACGGAGACATCCTGAATATTATCATGGAGTGTCGCGATCATATGAGCATATATGTATATACCAATAACAACAATAATGGGGAGCTGACTCAAGAAGGACAGTCAAAGACTCAATCCTATGTGATGCACAAACAAATTTTCCCTGCAACAAGTGTCTCAGCATGCCGAGTCGACAAGCGGGTTATCTGGGTCTTGGTTAATGGATACGTCGGCCGCCGCACCATTACTAGACTCCCTGGCCTGAGATCCGCTCTCGAGACACGTTGACACCGTTGCCCTAAATCACAACCACTTCCTCTTTTAGGGACGTCTGCACAATTCCCCAAGGAAAGAACCACCTTTGATACCACTTTGTCATGACCCGACCCTACCAGGGCTCGAGCCACAACTACCCCAGGCCCACCTCCATAGGCCAGGGGCTGGAGACCAGCACCAAAGGCACAATAACTCATGGAGGCTTTTGCCTAATTACCTGTACGCACACAAAGGAAGCACACTCAATGCAAAAGTGTGGAGTAAAAAAGAAAAGGCAAGTAAATTAAAGGGAAACTGCTATAAATAAACCACAGATGTACACCGACCAATAAATAGTACAAAGTGCAAGTTGAAGCTAAACTGAAAAGAAAAGGGGAAAAACATGCTCCCGGCAAAAAAGTGCCACAACCCGGCAACAGGTAAACATAAAGAAATAGCTTTCCGGGTCTCCCTATAGTGGGAACCTGTCAACATCCAGGGACCCTCCAGCGGGGCTGGACAGGGGGTCGCCTATCGACTATGAGCAGACCTCTTAACTACAGGGTAGTGACGAGTTGTGGTTTGACGTTCCCCAAGAACTCTCAATTACGGGGAGCACTTTCCACCACCGAGACATGTCCTTGTGACGCGACCTAAAACTATGCGGGTGAGTCAGTGCTGCCCAAAGTGGATAGTGTCAAGGTGTGGTGATTGTGCCCCTTGGTTTGCAGTTCGGGGCATACGTGCGGGATGCTGGGCATCGATGGTGTTACTTCTGGGACTTTTGGCGACTCAGTTTTCTTGGGATGAGCTATGGGATAGAGATCCTTTTACTATTTTGTTTGGGCTTCTTGATTGAGAATATGTATTTGTATATACCTTGTTCTAGTACCCACTTCTTGGGTTTGGTTACTCTCCTTCCAGGAGAGGCGAAGACGCGTGGGGTATGCCACATGATTTCTGTGTCTAGCTTCTCATGGTTGGACGAGTCTACTATCCTACTATAGGTAACGATGAATTGACGGGAAGTTCATCTTATCACCATTTCCAGTGCCTTCTGTCTTGACGAGTCTTCCTTATTTACACTTGTGGGGTTGGATCTGGACTCTCTACTGTAATCTTTACTGAACTCTCGGTTGTAATCCTTTACTTTCCATTGTTCGATCTACTGCTCACCCTTCGGTACCTCCTTTATTTCTCCTTCGAACCTTCGGGGTATCCTACTGAGTATTTTTGTACTCACCCCTGTTTGGTCTTTTCCCACACTTGGTGCACCCTTGAAGGCGACGGACAGGTGGAGCGTGACTTCAGTGGAACGTAGAATCTTCGGAGCTTGGACCGCGTGCGGTGGTCGTAGTCGGGTTCTAGGTGGGAGACCCATCACCTATTTCTTTTTTACCTGTTTCCGGGTTGTGGCACTTTTTGGTTGGGTGCATGTTTTTTCCCTTTTCATTTCAGTTTACATTCAGCTTTTACTTTGTACTATTTAGAGGTCGATGCACATCTGTGGTATATTTATAGCAGTTTCTCTTTACATTACTTGGCTTTTCTTTTTTACTCTGCACTTTTTCATCGAGTGTGTTGTGTGTTTGTGCGTACAGGTACTTAGGCAGAGGCCTCCCCGAGTTATTGTGCCTTTGGCACTGGTCGCCAGCCCCTGGCCTATGGAGGCAGGCCTGGGGTAGTTGCAGGTCAAGCCCGGGTAGGGTCGGGTCGTGACAAATATAGACAGTTTAGGTTACTACCCTATGTTGGATAAGGGTTGATCTATTTTGTGTTTTAGACTCTAGGGTTAAAAGGATTTGTAATTGGACTATGACTATGATTGGTAAAAATTAATTATAATATTTCATTATAGTGGTTATAGTGGTTTCCATTTCTCTCATTTTGCAAGAGATGGGATTTGTGGGCTATGATTATTTAAATCCAGACCACTATAAATATATTTAGGTTTTTTTATTCTTTTTATTTTTGATGCACTAACATTAATTATATAAAATTGATACGATATTTTCTAAATTTATATTAAAATTGAAATCCACCTCATTAGAGGATATTCTTTCATCTATCCCTAGACCAAAAACAATTACATTAAACAAATAAACCTTAAAAATTAAAACCCATTAGTGGTTCCCCTCTATTGAAACATGTGCCTCACTAACCATCGAGGGACACCTTTAGAACCATTAACCTAGGAACAATGTAATCATCATCATAACGTTCCACACCATAGTTCCACCAGAACTATCATCAAACCAAAATATATTTTCATGTAAATAGAATAGAGTATAATTGAACCATGTACTCATATGGAAAACAATTTATGAATATTTGTTGTCACGTTATATATTTTATCCATTTATCCCAGAAAAAAGTGTCATTAGAATGACTCTACAATTCATGTGAATCCTACGAGCCACCTCATGGTGCCTGAGATGCCTCTTAGCACTACAATCCCTGAGCTATTTCCAAAATAACTATGTTATTAAAAATTTCCATGGGCCAAAAATCCTTTACAAATAATAAATCAAAATCATCATGTTCATAATATGCGCATAAAATGATATATAGATGAAACATTTTAGACTGTGAACATAAATCCTATCTCTAGAAATCTAGAATTCCTACCAGATCACCAACTCTAAAAATTTACAACATCTCTTAGTTACCATATACCATATAGAAAGGAAAATAAAGGTTCACTAGTTCCACATTATAATACCCTTGTGTTGAGGTAGACCAACCAGCGCCATGACCCAGTTCAACATGAGACCTTAGTGCACCTCCTCATAAGCTAGAGGCTTTAAAAATAAAATATGTCTTTAAGGTGGTACTATGAGGAGATTATAACACTAAATCAATGTGTTGAATTCTATTATAAAAAAATAGTTATCATAAAAATCTATAATCATTATGCTATTCATAAAAAAATATAATCGGGTTCTAATAAAATAATATGTGGCCTAAATACTCAAATATCCATTATTAGAAACATAAAATGATTGCAACTAGTTTATAACAAATACATGAAAACAAAACAAATTAAATACAAGGTTCCATTATATCTCCACATCCAAACAACCTATCGAATATTACTAACTATTGAATTGCCTATCTTAATTCACTGAAATATACGGTTAATTATTCAGGATCATAAAATACTAGGCCTTTTATTTATCCATTATGCAACACTCGATTGATATTAAATAATTCATAAAGAACATAAGAGATACATGGTCACCCATATAGGTATGAAAATATACTATTCAATAGGCCTCCATCAGTATTGTACATATAACCTACATTCATATGGGAATAACCATGAAATATGCATAACCTGCCTATGAAAACCAATAAAATAAAAATAATAATAAAAAAATTAACAATAATTACCTTGAGAAATGCCGGAATTTCTTAAAAACATCACACGGAAAATACCAACTACAGTATCAAAACCAGAAAACAGATATATATATATATATATATATATTATAACACAACCGAATGACCGTTTTTTATCCTTAGTTTTACACCATCTGTCAACCATACATAAATTATCCATTAAAAATGAATTTGAATAAGGGAATTACCTTAGGGACCATTTTAAAATCAGTTTGGATCATATACATACACCTTCATAATGTATTAGTTGATCATGTTCCATCACTAGGCCTTTATCACCCTCAATCCAGAATATCGAACCCCATGGCAGTACCTATGTGTTCTTAATGTTCGGATGACACTTGATTCCAAGGAGTGGGGACCTATTATATACACCATTTATAATAATTACTAATTCCAGGGTTCAATAAACAATTAATGGAATAACCTCCCAAGATTACATGACAATTATCTGGGGCATCTAATATCTCACAGATGCTCATTTGACCCATTATGTGTTCATACACCTAATCTAATGTCAAATACTTGTCATATCATCAAGGGGTTCTAAATGTATCCATTTTGAAGTCAAAAATCCATTATCAATGATATTTGATATCCAAAATATTCATACCAACATTCAAAACGTGTATATTATAGTAATTATCAATGGTATACTAGTATCATTATTGGGTTCTTATCCCCTATATAAGAATAATGTAATCAATATATATAATGAATCTCTATCATCCCATGAATTCTTGTATGTGTTTAATAACATAGTTGAAAAGATCTATCTTATGTATTGAATCTAGAAATCCACTCTTAAATCAACTATATTTCTATATACTATCTAGTCTAGGTATCTGACTCTAAATAATTCATGTTTCTGAAACCCAATCATAAAGGAAATTCCATGGTCTCATCCATGTCAGCAGGTTATACCTAGGAATTTTGGGAAATCACATTGGCATCATGTACATTAGAAGATATCCAAGAATAAAAGTCAATCTCATATCATTGAACATAAATAAAAAAATTTATATGTATCCTAAGCAGAAGAATAACAACTATATAATTCATTATCATCTCATAACCATTAATATTTACCATTAATTTGGGTTCTAAGATGAAATAAACATCTTTCACTATCAATTGACATATGTACCTACTCAAGGATGGTTTGTTTATATAGAACCCATATGAGGTCCCCTAGGTTACAATATAAAAGGGGATCCCAAAAAATGGTTTTAATGATAATAACAAGTCATGGGGACTCTACTTGGGGAATTTAAGTCTCATTCATGTCTCCTATCATAACCCATATTATTAAGGTTTCAAATATCCTTGTTAATGAAATAAAAATGAATAACTTCATTGGACTTTGTGGTAAGAATAAGATGATATGATCTAAAAAATGGCCCAACACCCATATCACATAAATTTTTATTTGTGTGAACCCACTCACACAATAAATTAAATCAACCTAAGGGAAAACTATGTATGTATGCCCATAATACAAGATATGTGGACCCAATATTCACCCCTTTTCATGTCACACAACATTGTCTTGAACATGAAACCTCTCATAATCATCAAATAATAACTATGTAAAACAAGTCAAGGATAGTAATTCTTTATAAACTCCAAGTGACTAGGATTCCTAGTGGAATATATTTTAATCCTAATCTTTTCCTAGGTATCATTGTGCTACTTTCACTCAGTATTCCACTAGATTTAATTACTGGAGTAAAAAACTCTTTTTCATGAGACACATATAGTGAATTGCATATAAAAAGTCTTCGAAACACTTCAAGGGTTCCACAATCACATATTACAAGTAAATAATAGTCATAATATAATTTTTATCCCAATTTGAACTTGATGGAGTAAAATCATCTTAACACATCAAAAGGAGTTGTACGTGATTTCTACGTCTGAGTACATGATGTGTACTCTCAAGGCCTCACGGTAGTGTGTAACACAACTAGAAATAGATAGTAAATCATAATTAAATAGAATGTCTCATCCCCACATGGTATGTAACTCACATGACTTTCCAATCCATATTACAAACACGATCTATTACAATGTTCTACTGATGGCCTATGGCCTTGTAGCGTACTTAAATTATTGCCTCTACCATAAAAGACCATGTTCCATGAAGCAATTTTTCTTGTCAAGTACATAACCACACTCTAGGATGACCTAATATGAATCTCAACATGTACTACAAACCATATTTTTTATCTCAATTAATCATTTCTCAAAATAAAAAACACATTATGTGTTCTTGAAACCCACATTCCATGTAGTCAGGTTTCCAAACACGTAGCCATGTGCAATCTTCCAGGATCCCCCATTTTCCCAAAAATAATAAAAATTGACATTATTGGTTCCCTATAAACATACCAATAACTTTAATGCTCATAAATAATATTCTATGATGAAAAAGGAGTATGCAAATATAATTTACAAATCTCACTGTGAAAAACCCAAAGCTTCGCTCCCAACTAAGAAAGACATGTACATAAACACCTAAAATGGATTTGTAGTAACTCCCCATTATGATACACTATACATATACCGCTATTTATATCTCATAAGAACACAATATAGTATTTCCCCCTCAATTTTATGCATTAAAAAAATGGAATAGTAAAAAAGAGCGGTAAAGAAAGAAAATGAAATGGAAATGGAAAATAATAAGGGACACATGCCCATGCTTTGTGACCATAATGAAATTATTCCTCACATAAGAAAACACTAGTTATAAGAATCAATTAATCCGTTGGAATATCAATTATATTTCATATTTAAAATATTCCACAAAAAAATGTGTTCTAATGAAAAATATTAAAATAAAAAAAAATTATATATTTCTTATAAATTTGGACTGCATTGATTTCCACAAAACTCATATCCTATGTTAAAAACATAATTTGAAGACAAACATATTTTTCATAAAATTAGTTAATATCATATTAAAAGGTAATATAATTATTTTACCACATTCTATAATTCAAATCTAATTAATAATATTCCATATAAATTTAATATTCTGAAAAACAAGGTTTATTATTATTTTTTATCATCTACATAATATTTTCTATGGAAAACCATTATTTATTAATTTATGAACTAGGATTAGTATTAAATTTAAATATACATACTAAAAACATTTTTCATTTACCTTATGGAAAATTATTTTTCAAATGTGTCTTTCAAATTTTAACATTTTACAACAAGGTTACGATTAATCAAAAAAAATATTATTCCAGATTTCACTTCTATTTTCCTCTTCATCAACAAAATACATATCTATATTTGAGTAGTGTTTCATTAAAAACCATTTAAATTCACTTTTTAAATTCTTATTTTTGATTATTTAATCATGGGTAACAATAATATTTAACTATTGAGGTAATTTTATGTGATAAAATTTTGAAATGTTATGAAACTCAATTTCATTCCATCTGTTCACCATGATGTGATGAATTTTTAGGAATATAATGTGTATTGATATTAAAATTTAGATGGGTGGTGTTCTATATAGACCTCAAATATATGGTTATATATGGCCACAAATACTCTGAGTGTCGGTATTTATGGTCATCAATACATACAAAGGATGTGTGTGAGTGTGTTTAATTTTATCTATTAACAAAAATATTTTGTGTTAGTGTATTTATGGTTAGGTATGATCATATACACTATAGTAATATTAGATATATATAATCATAGAGACTAAGAAAGATTTTATTTATAGTTCACTATACACACAATGACTGTGTGGGGTCATAAAATTTAATGGATATGTTCATAATATTATGATTTCATATCCTAAATATTGTTTCCAAATATTCATTCCATACTCAATTTTTATGTTCATTCCATGTGATTAGTTTTCTCTTAAAAATAAACTCTTACTTCAGGGTATATCATTGATAATTTGATTTTATATGACCTTTATGCATTACTTATAGATAACTATAGTTATTATTTTTATTTTTAATAAGAAAATTCTCTAAAACTCAATTTTTATCACATGATTATGATTGAATCATTGATGAAATGTAAATATATTTTTCCCATACTAATCATTTTTTAACCCCAATCTTATTCTTCCATTTCATAGGATAGGAAGATGACTATAACCTAGAATATTTCAAAAAGGTCATCTTGTATGGTGTAATTATGGAATATTCTCATGTGCTAAAAAATCTATTTTTTATATATCAAGTCTCCAAATACACTGGGAATAAGTTTTCTATATAATGTGGTATTATTGTGCTATGTACTGTTTTACTTATGTATATATATATATATATGTTTATTTTGAGTCATCTCACTTGATTTCAAATCTATTTGTAATTGTATTCTATTTAGTAACATACTTAGAAATGTGGGTATAGGAAACCTCATTCCAACCATATTGTGCAACATATCATTCAAAAATATAATTGAAAAACCTTTTATTATAAGAAATTATAATATTGAAGAATTTTATAACTAAATTCATCCATTTTAGTTCCCTAGTATCTATTTGATTATCTTCTCAATCTGAATGGTAAACATGATGTTCATATTCCTAATGAGAATCAAACTATACATTCCTATAGAATAATAAATATAACTTATGTTTATTTTCATATTAAATAATAAAGAAAATATATAACCATTTCAATGATCATAATATCTTATTTGGAATAAAGGATTCAAGCAGCGTTTTATAACACCCCTTGGAAACATTATTCATGAATATGTATTGATACTTTATATATATATATTTTATAATCCATGATATTTAAAGATATTTTTTGGAAGGTGATTCTTTTTACCCTCATTATTGGTACATTCCTGAGGGTTAATGAGGTTTTATCTTTTACTCTATTAGATGTCATATAAATACTATATTGTAGTGAATGAATACTATTCAAAATGCCTTATCCTATGATAATGTTGACCCTAATCCCCCAATATATCCCATTTTAGACCATGAAAGTGATAATGGTTGAAATTAGATTCTATGTAGGCATACTCATCATCACACAAATACATATTCATCCCACTACCCATGTTGATATTCCCACAATACCACTGGGTGACTTGTAACCCTTTATGTACTCCCAAAATGGGGTTTTTAACTTCAACTTCCCATCACATTAATGTAGAAAAGTACTATTAGATATATATTTTTTCAAAACATCTATTATAGTGCAGGAAAATCATCAGGGATGAATTATGGTCTTATATGAAGAGCCAAATTGATATTTCATTTATCAATGATTGTTCTTTTTAATGATTTTAAACTAAATGTGGAATTGGTCCCTGTCATTAATCAATATATTATTAAACTAGATAAAAATTTCCATATAATTTAGTTCTACGTAAACCATTTTATGAACCTCATCGATATGGAAAAATGTTTACCAAGGTCGGCTAATTCATAGTAAGTCCAAGATAATCAACTGGAAGCCACCTTTATGGACACGATCAAAAAAAAATTTATATAAAATATTAAAATTATATATATTAAATATAATAGATTGAATGTGGTTTTATATGAAACTTTCTGTTTTATTAGTTTTCTTATGTCCATGATTTAATTGAATTAATGTTTATATATTTAAAAAAATTTATAATATTCTATAATGAAAATAATCTTAATTTTATTCACTTTTATGAACAAAAAATAGAAATTATTTTACCTGGTGTTGGTTTTAAAATTTTTTGAATTATTTTGCATATGTGTAATCTTTTTAATGTTGTTTTTTAATTTTCAATGATTTTAAAATATAACATTAATAAAAATTATATATCATTAAATAATTCTAAGAAATTATTTTTTAAAATTCAAAAGATGATATATTTTTTGATAGATGACTAAAAACAACTATTTTAGACATAGAAGATAAAAAACTAAAATATTTAAATTAAATGATACAAAAAAATATTTTTTGAAATTATATTATGAGATAAAAAATAAACATTATACGAAATATTTCAAAAAGAAATAAAATTTTTAAATTTTAAAATATTGTAATGTTTTTATAATTTCGTTAAGTGGTTTTCTATTTTATTCAAATATTCCAAAATTAAATTAAAAATGGAAAAATAGAATATCATTAATATTATAGACATAATTAAACTGTAATTTAAAAAAATTAAATAATGGAATAATTTATTTTAGTGACTAAATATTTATTATTAATAAAATAATAATTGGTAAGAAAAATATAATAAATATATTGCATGATATAAATAATATACAGAAAATGAACATTACTGGAATAAATATTACAAATAATAATTATGGATGAAATAAAAAAATTTCTTTTTTTAATATGAAACGTGTTGAATTTTTTTTAACTTTAAAACCATCAAAATAAATGATTGGTGCTTGAGGATAACTTTTCCTTAACCCTTTAATTTCCACTACATGAAAAAAATGGATGGTGTCATAATTGTCTATACATTTGGTAATGTTATTCTATTAAATTTCCTCAAGACTATAATATTTAAAATTGAAAAAATAGTAATCAATATAATAATCAATAATATAATTTACAAGAAAATATTAATAAGGTTTCATGTTTCTTGAACTAAAAACATGTCGAATTATTAATAATTTTTTTATAACACCATATGGTTCTAGGAGACATGACATATGTCCTTTTTAATTTTAATATTATGCTATGATAGTAAAAAAAATTACAAAATGTATAAGTTTATTGTATATATATTTCTACCATCCTTTTGAACATCTTCACTAAAAATGAATGTAAATAAATTTATAGATGTGAACATCTAGAGACCATAAAATGACTTTTAATTCCTTATTTTAATAAAACCCCCTAAAATGGTAGATTTAATATTTTTCCATATCACTAATATTGTGTGGAGTACTATATTTTGATATGCGAGAAGTAAAATTTACTATTTTATGGTAAATTAATTATCAAATCATATTCTTATGAAAATTGATTTAAAAAATGACATTATGATTTTTTGGGAAAGTGTTTTCACAGACATATGCATTAATCTATAAAAGAATAAAAACAAAAGATAAAATGAAAAATATTAAAATAATCATCATATATAGATACATGATTTATATGGTTGCGTATTATATAACAATGATAACATTATTTTATGTACTATTGTTCATCATTAATTAGTTTTTTTAATGAGACTATTACTAACTTATATGTTTTCAATGATTTTTTAAATAATGGTTCTATAGGATGATGTCAAAATAGTTTACAAGATATTGATGATTTGATGTGAAAACCATGAGAAATTGAAAACTGTTTTGTGTTTTTTGGTTATATAAATTTACAGATATATGGATAACCTTTAATATAATTAAATTATATCACGTTGTAATTAACTTTTGAGATATAACATTAATTTTTAAGGAATGGTATTATGACATAATGTAATAGAGTTTATAGTGTGCCTCTCTATCATGATTATATTGGGAGGATCCAAACAATGATATATTCCCTAATTAAGGATGATTATAGAGTGTCAATTTATAGATATATTTTATAAAGTCAAATGGAAATTACACCATCCCTTGAAACAATACCCGAGTGGTAGATGATTCTGTTTTTGCAACCAAAAGACCGAGGATCAAATATGAGTGCGGTTGAATTTCTACGTCACTATAGTAGTATTGTAGTGGTTGTTGTAGTGGGTATTTTATTATACTATAGAACCTGGATCTATTTTTCCGATTTCGGCCTATGGATCGTTGTGTATTCGGGCTACTAAGGCCTTCAGGCCACATGGCTTTTGGGACAAAAAATTGTCTTCAGGACACATGGCCTTCATGCCGCCATAGACATTCAGGAAATCATCCCTCAATGACACAATATACCAAGAAGATTTTTTAGTAGCCCACACAAGATTTGGTCTGATAATATGATTCAAATAATGAAGCATTCTTCAATTTACAACTAACTATATTGGAAAAATGATCGGGTATGAAACCTTCCATCGGTACAATGAAACATTCAGCTCTACACATGGAAATTTTAGAAGATCTTCCATGAGAGGTGGGGATTCATGCAGCTTCATTTATTAAGATGTTAGATAAGGGTAGTATAAATTTTTAGTTTGGTATTTCGATTTCAATGACCATGTACTGGGTGTTGTGCCTCTGCGCCTTCTGGTCATGTATGAGCCTTGTTTAACTGGGCCTATGGGTCATATAAGGGTTCCCTCTCGACCCTTAAAAGGGGTATTTTCCAAAAAAAAATAGGAATTCATGATTTATGAGTTCAGGACAATTTACCAACTATTATATTATCACATGTTATCGAGGTAGACTTTTAAGTATCTATCCAGCCAATAAATAAGAACATTATTCCTATATTTATGTATATATAGATTCAGATTTCATAGTTCGTAAAGACTATTATCTAATACCCTATTTCATATGGCATAAAAAATAGTCATATTTCTCTAATAATCTATAAAATATGATATCTATGTAGGAAATATAACAATATTTGGCGGGATACACTCATTATGGAATAATTCTTTGAATAACATTATAATTTTATTAATAGTATTTAATTCTTTTATTTTAACACTATTTAGAGACATTTTTACTATATTTATTTTATGAAATGATCTTGGAAAATTAATAAAATATTTTAGATGTCTTGAAATGAATTTTTATGAATAAAAATCATTAATATAACACCCCTGGAATATAATTATATTTCTTTCAGAATAACCATCATGTTATCAATAGGATTATTTATATATAACCTGGAGTCTAAATGAAATGTGATATATTATACCATTATAAACAATCTAGGGGATTGGTGGTTATAACAGATATTAAGCACATTATATAATATTTGTATAAATATTATATTTGGGGAATATGTATAGACTAATTCGTAATTAATAAGTACACAATTTTTTTAAAAATCTTGTGTATTTTAGAATTTTTTTTTAAAATGATATTTATTATATTTTGTGTACATCGGTAAAAATTAATTTTTTTACCAAATATATAAATTTAATTTTATATAGATGATATCATTTATTAATTTAGTATATAATAATTATCATAATGTAATTTGTTTTATTTTTTGGAGAGGGTTATATTTTCCTTGATTTGTAAAAATATCAATTTCAAATAAAACTATCTTATTCACTAAAGTATTTATAATATGATTTTTTAATTGATTTAAAATTTTTGTTAGAAATTTGGTGAGAAAAAATATCTAATAAACTTAATTGGGGTCAACATTATTCTGATATTTTGTTTAAAAAATGACAAAATAATAGTTTTTTCTTGAATAACTTTTTTGAATTAATTTAAAAAGATGATATTAAAATAATGTTTCCACTTATTTTAATATAATCCTATAAATGGATTATATATTTTTTGAAACCTAATAAATATAATTTAATATCATTAATTTATATTTTGGTCATAATAAATTGTAAAAATAGTAATATTTTGTTACCTAAGGTATGTCTAATGTGTGTTTATATGGGGTTAAATAAAGAGATAAGTGTGTGATTTCTATTAAATTATTTTAAAAAATTAGGGATGGAAATATTATTACCATATATCATATAATAATTGAATATAAATAATTTTTAATAATTTTTAATTATTATTATATTTTTAATGTTTTAATCTCTTAGAAAATTCTATGTGTTCCATATCCCTTCCATAAAAAAGGACACCAATAGTCATTCTTTTTTTACACCTCCTAAAGCAACCTAGCTCAACCAAAACCTTCCTTATTCTCTTATAAACATTAATAATGATAAATAAGAGTGTTTTCATTTTAAACGTCCATTAAAATGGAATTTAAGAAGATATATAAAGGAGATATATTGAATAAGAGGAGGTTAGTGTAGATACAAAGAAAGGGGAACTTCAAGTAATGATTTGTTGTTACAATCTCATTTTTATAGGGATTATTAATAAATATTCATCAGATGATGAATATTTTTATTAATACCTAAATAATATCATGAATTGTATTCATCGTTGTTTATTTTTTGAGATTACATATTTTCAATTCATTTTACTTTCTTAAGTACTCAATTGTATAAAAAATGTTTTTAACGAAATATGAATTTATTAAACTATTCTTCCAGTAATATTTTCCTTCCATATCCTTGATTTTTTAAAATATTTTTCAATTAATTATTATCATTATTATTACTCTATTATAGATTAATGTATCATTTTTGTATTTCAATACAACAATTTAAAAGGAATCATACAGTAGTTTCCTGAATGAGGTACGTTGGACTTTTTATCGACAATGTGAATTGAATCATTATTTTATCAGACACGACATAAATTAAATTTATGACCTTCATAACTAATCATTGATCTTATTATTCATACAAGTGTATGTAGGATTATTTATAATGAATTATTTTTCTAATTGTTTTGATATTTTCTTTATTTAAGATAGGTTATTTCAAAATAAGAATGGCGTTTTCCATAAGAAAAAAAATGATATTATAATATAAATTTTCATTTATGATTATATCCTCTATTGAAACCTATTAATTACTTGTGATATGATCCAATTATACTATCCAAATTATATCTTAATATTGTTTATATTTACGATGATAATATGTTTAGAAAACCTATTTATGTGTTATGTTATGATAATAAGGCGAATATTTTATGATCATATGGAATACATATGAATGGATTTAGGATTACATGATGGGTGGGACTAGAATTATAAATCCATTTAATGTAGTGGTTATTTGTTAAGGTTGAATAGGCTTAAAGAATATATGGGTTGTTATCCCAAGCTTGAGATATGCTACACAGATGATTATCCCGAACTAGAAAGAGTGTATATGGGCGGTTATCTGGTTCCTAAAAGAGGGTTCATTTGATGTTATTACAATCCCAAAGTATGTACATGAGTGGTTATCCCTAACGTAACACATGATGAATGTTTTATGTGGTATCCACAACATAATATTTCTACTATTTTGAATATTAAACACATTATGTAAACCATTTATAACATGATGTCCTTCCAATTTTATTCTCTCATGTGTCATGTTCTTTAATTCATTTATGATTATTTTCCTATGAATAGAGATAATTTATTAAATATCATGTGATTTTGATCTATTAATTTCTTGGGTAAGGTTATTAAATGTTATACTCATGTTCAAATTTTCTTATGATCATGTTATACATTAATGACCACTACTATATAGTTGTTTACTCACAATATTCATTTAATATCAACCTTTATTATGTTTCATTTTCCACAAGATAAGAAGAAATATTTTTAAATTATATGTATAAGAATGGTTTTAATTGGGTTTAAAGAAGTGGGTTATGATGTAGATATTTTATATACGATTTTTATCATTTCTAATAATCTAAGACACTAATTCTTTATAATTCTATAATGGATAAAAATGTACTAAAAGAAATATTCATATACTATGATTTAATACATGATTTGAAAAATTATGGGTTTCTGTAATTATTCTCATGAGTGCTTATTTTATTTATTATTCATTTTCCCACTTCATAATATTTATATGAGGATCTATTTATATAGTCTTCATTATTTTTCAATAATCATTGAGTATTCACCATAATTTATATTGAATTTTGAGTATTAGGATAAATATTAAATTAATTATTGAATTTAATTATATTTAGTTTATTTATTTTTTGTACCATATTAAAATAAATTTATGCGATTAATTCTCTATTACTTATTTAATAAACCATTTAATTGATGAGGAATAACAATATAGTAAATAATGATTTTTTTGTTAATGTAGTATTGATATATCATTATCATTGAGGAATGTGAATTAAGGATTCATAGTCAATATATGATATTTTGGTCAGAATGAGTTGAAAATTTTAAGATAATGTTGGTTGAAAAAGATCAAGTAAATATTAATTACAAGATGAATAGTTCAACAAGATAATTATTTTTTTTATATGTGAATGGAATTTTTTTTTACTAAACCATCCTCGAACAATATTTACTTTTAATTATTTATCATAAAAATAATTTGTCATTATGTTCTATTTTAATTTAAATTTAAATTTAGAAATTATGAAATAAATAATTGATATTTTTCATAGATTATGGATCATTAGTTTTTTGGGTCCATGATGAATGATGTAAGACATAAACTATACAACACAATAGTTCATTAATTATAGGGGAGAAGTATTATGAATTATGTACTATGACATTTATGAGAATTAAATATTATTCATTTCATTTCTAGGATTTTTACTGATATCACTAGGCGTTATAAAATACACAAATATATTGGTAAAATATCAATAGTTAGATAAATTCATTAAATTATTATTTTTTATTATTTTTAAGCATGCCGGTATTTATTTGATCACATGGATCATAAGTTCATAGACATAATGCCTCTTTCTTGGTCAAGTAATTCTGATTTTTCTAATCTAATGGATTATAATAAAGAAATTGAGAGATATTTGATTATTAAAAAATTGTGATGCTAGAGAGAAATTGCTTCAATTTAAATGATGGTTTAATTAGATTTCAAATTTATGGAGTCTCATAAATTATATAGGAAATGATAAAAATGTATTATTGATCACCTTTGATAGAAAGGGACACCCCAAAAAAATGAGACCTTAAATTGAATCCAAACAATATTTTCTCAATCTCAGTGACTGTCAAATGATTCAAAATGTTGTGTAGTACGGTGGAAGAGATATTGACGACCTGAATAATCACTCATGAAGTATTTAATAATTTTTTGACACATTTGTGAAAAATAATATCATAGATAAACCAATATAACTATGATCCATTCCTTTTCCCCATAATAGTTAGGGATAATGTTTAGTGTCTCTATCCCAAAATTATGAAATGGTACCAATATTGGAGACCCACTATGATCATGCATGGTTCCTTGAATGATACACATTGTATAATTGAAATGATGCTCTCAATGGTGTTTGTGTGAAGAGAAACCCACGTTCAGAAAATAACAAAAAATAATAACTTTATATTAATAAATATATATTCACTCCATAGAACACCAAGAAAATATAAACATATAACATTACATGACTGCCATACAGTAGACTAGAGGATTTATCGTTGGCTGATCATATAAAAAAGAAAAATATATACCAAAAAATAACCAAATTTGGCATCAATGAACCAAACGAAATATCTATGAATTTTTTTTAAAAAATTATCCCAAACAAAAAATAACCCAACATAAATTATTTTATAAGTATTGGTTTTATTACCCTTCCATATCTCCAACTACAGATTCCTTACACACATTAAATGGATCATACATGGATTTTGTATGAACAGATTAGTACCCCCACAATGGTTTTCAAAGATAATATCCATACTTATATAAGTTTATGGAAAGTACATAGTACAATGAGATATGAAAAAAACTCAAACTACTCCACCCATTATCAATAGGACACGAGTGATACCTTACCAACATTGTCTAGTGATCGAGTGAATCAATATAATAATGGAAATTAAAATTCAAATGTACCTCATATTTGCAACAGAAATTTTATATAATGATGTAACATGAAATCCACAACTTATAAGACCATTTTACACTACTCACAATGCCTCCATACATTAACATTGTTTAAACCAAATGTTCTGTGTTCATCTTTCCCCATTTAATAAACATTATCTCAAGATCTATATAAAACCAAAGGCACTAATATTGTGTGAAAATTCCATGCCTAAAACACCATCCCTAACATATCCCAGATACAAGGTGAGTATCCCACTCCTGAATTATGACACAATTACTCACAGGATCCTACAAAAACTGATAATTAGTCACTCTTCCGAAAATATTTTAAACATCATCACCAATAATTCGATCAATATGTGGATAATAGTAAAAACCACTGGTGGAAAAAACAACTAATGGGCCCTTTTTGTGTAATCATGCTCTCAATTACATTAGACCCATGGTGAGTGGAAATAAACTATATCCTAAAACCTCAAACCATCCATAATACATATATTTTATTACATGTGGTAATGTTCATCATCAACCATTTCATGTCAATGATTCATGTCTCCCCAAAGTCAAATAATCCACACCAACCAAATTTAGAGTAACAATGTCAAACCATCACCATAAGTACTAATATTTTACGTCACACAAATCCTTTCCTGGAAAACTCGAAAGACATTCAATCCAAGAACCAACCCTATGAAGTCCCATAAGTAAGACATTTTGATCAACCACTATTCCAACAACCAATCCAAATAGAGAATTATTATACCACCACCAAAGATACTCAGTAATACCCCAAACCATTGTGGGATATGACCTTCTATTGCTAATAAGTAATTATTTATTCTAGTTCATGCCACACACATGTCCCTGCCCATTCATATAGTTTAAAAATCATATAAATACACACATTAAATTCGAACTATCTATGAAACACCAAGATGATATATATAGGATTCTACATGTCGATCTTATGGTTTTATTTCACTATAATAGAGTGACATATAAGAACCATAAAAAAGATCAAAATTAAATAAAATGAAATTTTCAATAGTTGTAAATAAACGAAGAATAAAAACTAATGTACATAGATCCCAACATGTAGTGACAAATCACATAAAATTTCTCAATAAATTTCTGATAAAACGGTGATATCATCACAAGGGGAAGAAAAACATAAAGGGGGTAAAAGGGAAAAAATATCTTGTAGAATGAAAATAAAAAGGAAACACAACTCACTTATAATTAAATTAAAATAATTAAAATAAATAAAAATAAAAAACCTAAAAGATCCCAACCTGTTACCAAAACATGATCCCTAGGTACCTTGTGGACATCCATGATTTGAGGGTATCAAATATCGCACAATTTCCACTCTCTTCAAATGAAAAAAATTGACACCTGATGACTATTCCAAAAACAACATCCCTAATTTTTCCAATAGCTATTACAATAAAATACACATAAACACATACATTTAGGATACTACATAGATTAAATTACCTCACATGAGATCCAAAGTTATTAAACCTCCTCACCATATGAACAATTATATCCTATCTATCATAGGAATCAAAAATGACCTCCAATTTCAGAAACATGATTTTCCAACTAATCAAACTCTCAAAACACTAAGACAATAGAGAACATGTCCTTATATTCAGAGATAATAATGGGAACCAACTCAAAACAACATATTCTTTCAATAGGGAATCCATGAAAATGATTCTCCTATAAGATAAAAACTTAATGAACCTGTAAAAAAACGAATTCTTATTTTTTGAAAACTATAAAAAAATCAATAAAAACTATCTATTGAGACACAACCATCTCCATATCATTACAACAAATAATGAACAAATCTTAAGAAACCCCAAAATACTAGTTGTCATACAAGATTCCCAAAAAATGATTATAAATTAGGAATTATATTACAACATACAAACAATATACACTTGTATCTATTAAAAAACAAAAATTATCATTCTATGACATTGAATATAAACATATCCTTATCCAATACGTCATTTGTTATCTCAATAATGTGAAACTAATTCAAAACTAGGATATCTTTTACGTCTAATCCCTAAATAGTCCCACTTTATATCATCCACTATACCCCCAATTAGGTATCTTTTCTCCTGGTAAAAACTACACGTGTAGATGAATCTAGGATTTCACCTCTTGAAAATGAACTCAAACCTACCTTAGACACATGAGGATAAAACAATCCACAAGAAAAGTCCCTCAAGATCACTGGGAAGTCACTAAATGTGGGGCTAAATCAAAGAAAAATATAATCAAATTTTCCTTCCATAAATAATTATTTTTACAAATTAATGTCATAACTTTAATCAATTTTATGAAGTGAAATTCAAATAGAGATAGAAGAATAGATTTTAATAAGGTTCACTTACTAAAATCGGAATCCTAATCATTTGAATGATCCTGGTACACCTAAGATCATATAATCTACTAGTTTAATCATGTATGTTACAAAATATCAAGGTTTATCCTTGAACAAATGAAAAAATTATAACTCTCAAAAGTGATCATGTACCCCTATGTATATGTGATGATATTAAAAGAATTTAAACCGTAGTTGGGTAATCATAAAATACGTCTTCTATTGAGTTTTAATTTTGTTGTTTCTTATTCATTTTTGAAATACTAATTTCCTTCCAGAAAATATCTTCTTATTCATATTCAATTCTCTATCATTGAAAATCAATCAATATATATTTTAGTATAGATACTTTATCACATAATATTATCATAGAATCATAAATAAAAAATTATTTTACAAAAAATAAATTTATTTACTATAATTTAAAATTAAAATTTTAATATCTTGGAAAAAATTTCCTTTCAACTTCAATTCTTATTCTTGTAAATAGTATCTTCTTTCATAAATTTCCATGAACATATTGAGGAAATAGTTTACATTGAAACATGACTGGGGTTATTTATCATATGTGATTTTTCCCTTTCATGGATTAACATATTACTTCAATGCACGAACTATATTTCCCCAAAATTGCATGTATGTCCAACTCTTATAGTGATGTATAATCCATGAAATAAACAATCAATATTTTCTTGTTTTCTCACCACACTATAACTCATTCTGTTATTTTTAAGATTTCTTATTATATAAAAACATAAGGTTTCATAAAGGATCTGACTCATATGAAGTTCTAAATTACCCAAATTAAGTCACCAAAACCCTTTCATGGTAACAAATTATCTTATGTAGTCCAGTGATCCTTCCCTCTCTATTATATTCTCATTGATTCCCAAAATTACTCTCACGGAGTTGGGAACGACTCTTCCAAACTCATTTGTGACTCTCATAAACAATAAAAAGGAATCATATAAAGATACAAAGACTCATATGAAAATTATTAGTGCATCTTCTAATTTAACAAGGACTCTTCTATTATGATTAATGACTATTATGATGTAAGAAAATGATCCATATAAAGTGAATGGGTCATCCTTAATATGTTATAATGGATCATATGAACTCATTAATGACTCATATAAATTAATAAAATGGACATTATGGTAAAGGAATGAATCGTATATGTGATTCATGATCCCTATGAAGTCATAAATTTTTTATATTTCAAATATTTTGATACACATGATTATTCTTCTTTAATAGTTTGGATTATATGAAATATCATTTCCTATACCAAATTATTGACTCGAAGTGTTAATAATGAATCTATAAAATTATATTATTAATTTTTTCTACAACACTGGATTTCTATTATAAATTAAATAATATAATAATACCATTATTTCTACATCGAGTCTTTTGAAACATGCCTGAGGCACTATCAATCAACTAAATTAACTTCACCTCAAAATATAGGCTTTTTTATATGAAAATTGTAAGAACCCGGTTCTTATTTTAGAGGTACAGGCTTCTTCTTTTACTTTTCCTTAAGTTTTTTGAGAAAATATGGAAAATGGGGAGAAAATCCTGAATTTTGGAACTACACGTTGTTTACTTTATCCACACGCTGTGTACTTTTGGCCGTGTTGGGATGAGTACACGGGGTGTGTAGCCATGCCAGCGACGAAGGGTGTAGAAACTGACTACACCCCGTGTAGTGGTACCTTACACGCCGTGTAGTCACTCGGCAGGATTAAACATTAAGGCGGTGGTGTCTCCGACAGCTGGGCGAAAGTACACGCCGGGTACTCGAGAGTACATGTCGTGTACTCATGTCGATGGATGAACAGTGTGGCGGTGCCGCCAAATGAACAGTTAAATGAAAGAATTACACGCCCTGTACTCAGATGTACACATCGTGTACTTTGTTTTTTCGGCTTAAAATAGGCAGTAGACTCCTCATTTGGCAGAGGAGGCACTTGATCCATTTTGGAGCCAAATGAGGAGGCCAGATCTTTGAAGATCCACCGAGCGTTCGTCTGGAATCCGATTCGGCTTCGGACGATTTCATTGAAACTGCACGGGTAAACCCTCTCCTCTCCCGATACCATTCTAGCCAATTATTCTCCTAACGTATGTTATTTATGTTTGAATGAGTCTTGTTCTTGTTCAGATCTACCCCATTCTTGGGCGGTTCTGGAGTCGGCGTTTGGGTATAGCGTTCGTTGGTGTGTAAGGTAGGTGGCTTTGTGTTTAGTTTTCCAACTACTGTGTGTTTCGTGCATTTTTGTTCCACGAACCCATGTTGCGGTGTCGTGTGGCTCAGTACGTTGCTATATTTAATACCTATAATTGATTAGGTATTTCATTGTGATAATACAATGCTGGTTCGGATCGTTTCTTGGATCTGGAACCACCCTCGTGGTGTGTTTCTCGGTTTAGTCGTTTGGCCAGGATACCCGAGGGTATGCCTTCAATGTAATTATTGTATAATTACCTTGACAGGATTCACTTGCTACTGCTTGTTTACCTGTTGGGCATGGCCTGATTACCTATTTAGCATGAGGGAATTTATGTATTTAGCCTGATGGCGTTGTTGTGATTAGCCTGAGGGCACTGCACTATTTATCCCGAGGGCTGTAGTTATTTCCGCGTGAGGGAAACCTTTCGGGCCTGAGGGCTTGAATTATGTGCCTGATGGTGACACTTCCTACGCATGTGGGAGATTTCTGTTACACCTGAGGGCTATACCTGCGGGTTGGATTATGATTACCTGAGGGTAAGGTTTTGATTGTCTGAGGACGTGGACTGTTTACTTAGAAATGCACTGTGGTGGTTTCTAATATTTAATTGGATTAAATGGATAATGAAATGGCAATATAACTGGTAATTAGTTACTTTTGAGTACTTCTTAATTTATTGCATTTTACTACTGCACAACATTGTTGCATGATTAAACGCAGTTGGGCGCAGGCCTTTGGCGAGTGCCTACTGAGATATATTTCTCACACCCTATTTGGGTCACACTTTTCGGCCCAAAAAGATTACGTTTCTGCATGTGTAGATAGGGGCAAGAGTCCCTATACAAGTACTTGACTGTTGCTGAGGAGTAGGAGGGCATGGGACCGAGCCTTGGCTCGGGATGCCGCTGCCAGCTATTTTTCTTGTTTTGCGGTACTCTATTTTCTGCTGTACTGTATTGATGTATAACATGTTCTGGCTATTTTCATAAAACTTGAAACATGTAGCATCATCACTTATATAGTTTTGGTTATATGCACTGCTGTAGTTATTTCAGTTGTGTATGTTTACTTCTTCCACTGTTTGTTGTATGATTATTTTGGTATTCCGCTGCGCTACACTTTGACAAATGAGGGAATCGTTTCCCCACTATCAGACATGGGCCCTCGCTGCTAGTCGGCAGCCTCTGGCGTTTGGGGAAATGCGCTTGAGGTCACGTGGCGAACCGGGCTCGGGGCACCCGTTCCGTGGCAGCCGGGTCTGGGACGTTACAATGTGATATTAGAGAAGTTTCTTTTCTTGACTTACTATTTGGAGCCGTAGTGAGGGTTAGGACAGAACGGTAGTTGGTAATAAGTTGTGCCTGGGCATAGCTAACCTGTGTATAGGGAAAATACAGTCTAACACTTATTTTGTATTATTTTGATTTTTTAATTTTACGGTTGATATGTTATCACCGTTGGGTGACGCACTTGGATTTTTCTGTTTATATTTTATCTGTCGGTGCTATTTAGTTGCAACCCAATGAGATGAGGGTATGTCGTCTCATGCATCATATAGGCACATGCAAGAAATCACATTCCATGCATAGTTTCCATGCCATGTAGGTGCATTATAATTTTCATGTTGTTGTGATAGTTGATGTGCTAAGAAAGCAGTCTGTTGTGATAGCTGCTTGATAAATACCTTCCTGTTTGGTTGAGCTTGTTTATAGGATGGACGCCAAACTTTGGTTTTTGGGCAGTATGGGCCCCCATTTAATAGAATTTGGTGGATCATTTGCTGTTATTGGTTATAACACATATAAGTTGTCGAACATTGATTCGTGGGATGTATGGGCCCCCACGGGTCGAAATTTGACACTTAGGTGTTGTTTTTCTGTATTTTCAAGGTACCAGAGAAGTTTCCGAGGCATACTATCCGGAAAACCCAGAATACATGTCGTGTAGGACCTCATACCCGTCATGTGTATTCTTATGTTTGGGAAGAAAAATTAACTATTTGAGTACACGCCATGTACCCCGAGTACACTCCGTGTAGTCTCTTTCCGTGTCACAAACCATGTGGGCGACGACACGGGGTAGGGAAGGGCTTGGGTAAAACACGCCGTGTAGTTTTTTTCCACGTTGTGTAGTGTGACCCGGAGTCCGGCCGTGTAACCAAAAACACGTGTCGGTGAAATCCTTGACAGAACATGCCGTGTCAGTTATAGACACGCCGTGTAGTGTGACCTGGGGACTTGGCCGTGTAACTAACAACACGGGATGATGTCACCTCTCCCTGAACACGCCGTGTACCTTTGGGACACACAGTGTAGTCTTGTCCGAGGACAGACCGTGTGGAGTTAGCCGTGTGGCTGGGAAACGGGATGGTGTACACGCCGTGTGCGGGTGTAACACACAGTGTGGAGTAAAGTCGAGTAGTCGGTCATGTCACAGTTGACACAGGAAGTGGGAAATTAACATTGTACACTTCTTGTAGATAATATACACGCCGTGTAGTTTTGTTGAACGAAAGATGTGGACCTGGGCAGGGGAAGGTAAGTCAAGTACACGCCGTGTATTCAGTGTACACGCCGTGTAGTCTTGTTTTGCAAATTTTGAAATTCTTTCTTCCTCTTGTTCCTTTGTGATTCCTTCACTTTCAGTCTTAATGATCTTGAACCCGAGGCATGCTTTTGACCTTGTATAGTCATTCCACCTAGAAGACCGCGAGTTTTTCACCAGGAGAGCGGTGACGATTATACTCCACAGTTTGTGGGCCATGGGCTACCAGTTGATCCACCAGCAGAGCCAGATGCGGCACCAGCTGTTATACCTGACACAGGCATGGAGACGCAGTTCCGTGAAGGCTTATTGCGGTTCATGCAGTCCTTTCAGGGAGCACCGCAGGCTGCCACATCTATGGACGAGCTGACGCGTATCTTTCAGTAGCAGCATCTGCCTAAATTTTTAGGGGATGGCGGATCACAGGCTGCAGAGTCTTGTCTTTTATTGATGCAGACTATTTTCGAGCATCTAGAGATGCTGCTAGGGAGGAGGGTCAAGATCGTGACTTACATGCTGTGTGATTCCGCAAAGAGGTGGTGGGATGTTACCACCCAGTCAGAGCATCACAGGGACATGGCGTGGGAAGATTTTCAAGAAGTCTTCTATGAATTCTTCTTTCCCGAGATGCTGAGGGCAGATAGAGCTCAAGAGTTCATGAATCTGTAGCAGGGTGATTTGTCGGTGATGGACTACTCTGCTCGTTTTACAGAGCTTCAGCATTTTGCACACGTGCTAGTGGGTGATGAGATGTTGAGAGCCATACGTTTTGAGGATGGTATTAGGTATGACATCTGAGTGCTGGTGAATGTTTTTAGGTTTCCTATTGTACACGAAATTGTGAACAAAGCATTGATTACGGAGAGGAACATGCGGGAATCGAGTGGTGTGGTCCAGGGCGGTTCATCACCAGTTACTGGTACTATTTCTGCTGGAAAGAGGAAGAGACAGATGGACTTCTCCTAGGGCGGCAGTACCAGCCAGGAAGCTTCTTCAGGTGGACCGGTCAGGTGTTACCAGTGTGGCAGAGAGGGGCACAGGAGTCCACAGTGTCTACGAGACCCAGTGGAGTGCCGAGCTTGTGGAAAGATGGGTAATCTGCAGTGCTTTTGCAGGGTGTTTTTACCTTTTGCTACTGAGAGGGGTTCTGTGAAGACTCTGCGTGCTGGATAAGTGGCTTCTTACCAGTCAGGGAACTGGAATACGTCAGGGCGTGCAGGCAGAGATGGTGTTCGTGGCAGTGTTAGCCAGCCACTAGGATCTCAGAGGCAACAGGGCGGGACAGCTCAGGGTAGCCAGGATTTGTCGTAGGGTCGCGGCACAATACAGGCATATGCAGTGCAATAGACCCACCAGGAGCAGGATCCCGGACCTTCGACAGTCAGTGGTACTATTCTAGTAGCTTATGTCATGTCTTCATTACTTTTTGATACGGGTGCTACACATATTTTCATATCTGTACCCGTTGTGGAGATCCTTGGGCTCGGTGTTTCTACTTCTTCTGATGTCTTGACGCTAGACACTCCGTTGGGGACTAGGTCGGTTGGTGTGCGTCAGTGCAAGGAGTACCCCCTTGAGGTTGGTGGGTGTCGCTTCCCTTGCGACCTCTATGTCTTGGAGATGACGATCTATGACGTCATTCTCGGGATAGACTAGTTGGTTCCCTTCTGAGCCTTTGTAGACTGCTATCATCGCAGGGTGTGTTTCACGTCACTAGAGGGCGGAGTGTTTCTATACAAGGGCGAGTGGGATGTTCAGGCGAGTCGAGCTGGACCAGAGCATCATGGCCGAGGTGGAGTCATATCCCAGATAGCGAGCTAATATCTGGATGATCAGGGGACTTGTCAGATGGATTTCCCTCCAGTTGTTGATCTTTTTAGGGATGTATTCCCGGATGACTTTTCAGGTCTACCTTGAGTGCGTCAGGTGGATTTCCCTATCGAGCTAGTGCTAGGAGCAGCACAGGTGTCCATTCCTCCTTATAGGATGGCCACACCTGAGTTGTAGGAGCCCAAGAGGCAGTTAGAGGAGTTACAGGAAAAGGGTTTTATCAGACCCAGTACATCTCCTTGGGGTTCTCCGGTACTTTTTGCGAAGAAGGTGGATGGTACCCTCAGACTTTGTGTGGATTATCGGAAGCTGAACCACTTGACGATTACGAACCGATATCCCGTTCCGAGGATAGATGATCTGTTTGATCAGCTTCGTGGAGCACGAGTGTTCTCGAACATTGACTTGAGATCCGAATATCATCAGTTGCGCATTAGACCATCTGACATACCTCTCACAGCTTTCAGGAGTAGGTATGTTCTATATGAGTATACGGTTATGCCGTTCGGACTCATGAACGCGCCAAGAGTTTTTATGGCTCTGATGAATCGTGGGTTCCATCCGTACCTTGATTCATTTTTGGTAGTATTCGTGGACGACAACATGGTGTACTCTCACACTCGACACGACCATGCCCCCATCTTGAGATCATATTGAGTACACTAAGAGAGCATTTCCTATATGCTATGTAACACCCAGAGCTTCCACGATACGCCTCTCTTTCAATAAAGCAATAGCTTGCATTGTACGCAAGTTCGAGTTCTAACACACCGCGACTAATCAAATTAGCCATTATGAATAGTAATAACCACTTTTTAAAATTATTGAAATTTTATATTTCAAAATGGACTTCGATTTTTGTATTCGTAATATCGAAATTATCCTAAGTTGAATTTTTTGTAATTTTCTGAGAACTTTCAATTTTTTATAGTGAAAAAGAAATAAAAACATCTTTTTTAATCAAAATAATTTATAGTGATAAATTATACTATTGAGTGGTTTTAAAGTGTAATTAGAATATATTTTTACTATTTTATCCAATAGTGGTCATTAGAATTAATTTCACTTTGAAATAGGACATAAACATTTGTCAATCTTTTGATATATATATTGTTTCTTAAAAACACGCTATTTGTTGTAACAACGGGAATTAGTTATAAAATTAATTAATGCAATATATATGTTTGGAAATTTCTAAAATAGACCTCATTCTGGAATTCGTAATATCAATTATAGCTTAGGGTAAAATTTTGGCATTGTTCTGGAAAGCTTCAATTTTTGATGAATAGTGAAACCACTAAGTGGTAGTTAAATAACTGATTTTTTCATTTAAACGAAATATTACCACTTCTGCGATTTGATTTTAAAAAATAAGACATACATGGTTGTCATTAGGAAGTAAAATGTGGTTCAATGGGACTAAAATAATTTTTTGGTGAATAGTATCTTTTAAGTTTAATTAATCACGATTAAAGGTAATTAGTGAAATTTAATGTAGAAATGATATTATAAAAATTAGAAAATACCACTACACTTGTCTTACCCCTATTGGATAACTAATGGACGACCAAGACAATCCATGGGTCAACTTGGGGACTCCATGGAGTCACTTTGGTAGGAAAATGACATTTAAAACTTTTTATTTAATGTTAAAATAAAAATGTCACAAACATAAGTTGTTTTACTAAAAAAATATTTAAATGGGGTTATACAAGTCATATTTTTGACTCTAAATATTTATTAGAAAGTTAAAAAGATTTAATACATCATGATATTTTTTTTTATAATTTTTAGACATTAAATAAATTAAATTATTTATGACACCATGATGATGCAGTGATTACCTCATTAATTAACAATTTATATAAAATGGAAGGATAATGTACAGACTAAGAAATACACTTGTCGAAAACCTATTTTATGAGTATATTTCGAACCCTTATCACATTATCCTCCAAATACCTCATTGTGGGACCTTTAGAATCCGAAAATCATTTCTTAATAAAGTAACATTTCATGACAATCCAAGAGTGCCCCTCCTCTCCACTTATAAAAGGCCCCCACCACTACTACCTTACTCACACTTTCAAAGCCTTTTGGATCGGCCAAACTCTACCCAAATACTCTCCAAACTTCCCTCCCTTACTCCTAGAATCCTCACTTTGGGTTGAAGTTTTCCCAAGGAAGCCTTCGGCTCAAATCAATAGAGTTACCCGATTTTAAGGTAATGTCTTCTCTTATGTTATTTTGTTTTATTGTGCTTATCCAACCACATAAACTCTTTTTATCCATTTATTTTGTAACAACAACAGTATCCTAAATATACTAGGATGTTGTTATAAGAAGTATTCAAGCTACACTTAAACACAACTACATATAATGCTTAAAGAACATACTGTTTTTGTGGTTGGCGAATTTCTGCCTCATGAAACGATGATTGTTTAACACTCATATAACACCTTAAAAAGTGTCCATTAAGATGTCACTATATTTATATATGATATATAATATGTTTATGTTTTACTTAATCTTATGTATTTTTCATTTATGGCATATCTTTATGGTTTCCATTATGGGTAAACACGATATTTTCATTTTAGGAAGTGCGGACTACCGCCCCCTCAAAGTGATTTGAATTGTTAATGCCATATGTGGGATGTATAAAGGATGGAGTAAATGGTATTATACATTATATTATACTGGAATTATATTGTACCATTATATAATTATAACTTCATTCCACTAAATACGAAATAGAAATGAAAGTAGCATTCATGCGTACGTACGGCTTACCGTCTCCATGAACAGAGCATTTCATTTCATACCTCTAAATGTTATATAATATTATAAATGAATGTATATACTGAATATATTTGATGTATATGATATGTACATCATGAATATAATTCTGGATATAATGGATATTTCACCACATGAACAACATGTAATTATAAGAAGTTTATTGTTGACTCAAGTACCAAATAACGACAAAACGTCCGTTATTAACTTAAATAATTACAGAATGTTCATAACATGGTAATAAGTGATATAAAAGGAATAATAAACATCAAAAAATGTTCTTAAGAAACTATAAATTAACTCTAGTTTATTATTCAGGAGGTTAAAGAACGGTCGAGTCATGTCGGACACAAGGTAAGGGAATTTCTTAACCCAATTTCCATTCTGTGGGTTAATCTCCTACTTTCAAAATTATGTCATGATATTATTATTTCCTATCTTGTATTTGTACTTTATTTATGTGTACTTTTAGTGAATACACATAATAGATCTATTTTATTTCAAAAATGATCTTTCTAAGGGACTTTGTCTCAATCTCCTTTCATTGAGGCATAATTTATTTTCTACACAACTTTCTTTAATACGGTGTGTAAACCCCTTTGACTTTTAGGTTTATTCAAAAGGTTTTATTTTATAATTATTTTATTTTTAATTGATTTCAAAAAGATATATTTCTCTCAAATATATGAAATCCAGTGCAAATGTATATATATTTAACGCAAGCTTAAAAATGTTTTCAGAAAACCCGACTCTCGAGTGTGGTATACAGGAAGGGATTGGGCATGGACACATCATGGCCTGTAATTAGTTGAGAAGTCTCAGAATAAATATTTTGTTTTCAGATGCTTGCACAATGTTTTCAGAAAAAACACTGGAGTATATTTGAGCAATTTTAAACATAATTATATTCATAAAAAATTGCATCGGTAGGTCTCATGAGACAAACTAGTGTCTTGGCACGAGGCCTTGATAAAATCTTATTTGTGGTCTTGGAATGAGGCCATGGCTACATGGTTATGATATTCTAGCATTATTCATTCCATAATTATGAAAGTGGTTATTGATATTGAATGTGATTATTCGACCAGTAGAATATCGATGTGAAGAAGTAAATGGAATTATATCATTTTACTTTTTCCATATTATGTTGAAGTTCAAGTTTAAAAGGCTTTTGTTTTAGGTATACTTTGCCTTAAATGTTTATGTTTATTGATGAAATCTTCCACTATATTGTTATCCTTACTGAGCATCTAAGCTCACCCCTTTCAATGTTTTAATTTTTCCAGGATATGAAGAATTATATTATGAATGACCTGCAGGGATAATATAAGGGGATATGAAGAGAAGATGTTGTAGTTTTGTTTTACTTTATGATGTACTGTAAGACTTATGAATGTATCTAGTGTTTACAAGGCTGCTAAACTAATCAGTCTTTCGAGACTTGATCTTTTGTGATCATGCCAATGTTACGAAGTAATGCACCGACTCTGGGTAACTGGGGTCGGGGCAATACAGTTGGTATCAGAGGTAGTTTAGCACTAACCTTCGAAGCTAGATTTAGATAAACTCTAATTAGAGCACATAGCCCAAAGATAGACATTGAGGATTAGTATAGAAGAACTTCTTAAATTTTGGTATTATAGTGATTTTGTGAGTTTTCTGAGCAATACATTCTTGTCTGGATACGAGCAGGTAGAGGTGGCTCTGGCACAGATGAACCTAGGGGTAAAACCCGAAAACACTGCTTTGAGCTAGACTCGAACGGGAACTGGTGCACGAAAATGGGCCTTGCTGCACTCTTGGTTACGACACTCCCTTGGGATATGCTTAGGATAACTCTTATTTTCTTTAAAAACCACTATAAAGGGTTATGAGTAAATACATTCTCAAAGAAAACTTTTTTTATGATTATGGATTATATCCATAAATAGTTCAATTAGTGTTTAGTGTTTTACAGGTATGGAATTATGTATTTTGATTCAAAAACTAATCTAGTTTATGACATTGTTTTGAAATGTTGCCTAGTGGAAGGAATGGAAACCGTATCAATGCACGCACTCCGTGTAGGGATTGCCCTCCTGCTCAAGATAATTATTGTGGATCTGGAGATACAACTGGTGATGATCAACTTATTACCATACTGGGACAACTCACTCAGGTTATGAATAATAACCTTACTCGTATGGAGCACCCTGATCCGCAACATGGAGGATCAATGTTAGACCGCTTCATGAGTCAACAACCGCCAACATTTAATGGGGGTACAAATACCTTAGAATCTGAGCAATGGATAAACTCCTTAGAGAAAATATTCCACGCCTTGAGTTGTAGAGAAAGGAAGAAAGTTGTCATGGCAGTTTACCACCTCACTGGAGATGTCGATCGATGGTGGTCATTGGTTCAAAACACAAAGGAAGATGATGAAGTATCAAATATGGAATGGAGGGAGTTCAAAGAGCTTTTCCTAGAAAAATACTATCCTCGCGACCATCGAGCTGAAATGGAATGAAATTTTTTGAGTCTGAGACAAAAGGAGGATGAGAATGTCCCAAAGTATGAGACAAACTTTACAAGGTTAGCGAGGCATGCTGCATATTATATACGTAACCCAAGAAGTAAGATTGATCATTTCTTTGATGGGTTAAAACCATTTCATTGTCAATAATTAGTCTCACAAACCTTCTCGTCGTACGAAGACATTGTTTCAAGTGCTATCAAGGAAGAAAATGAATTCTCTAAATCTTATGACAATAAAGTAATTCAAGAGAAGAAGAGAATGATGGAAAAAGAGACAGATAAAAAGAAAAAGGGAAAGAAGGATTTTCCATTATGTGATAATTGTGGGATGAATCACCCTGGTATTTGCCTAAAAGGAATGGGAGTTTGTTATAAATGTGGAGAAAAAGGTCACCAGGCGTGTGATTATAAGGGAAAGAAAGATGCTATCAATGTTGAATGCTACAATTGTAGAGAAATGGGGAATTATGCAAATGAATGTCTTAAGCGTCAGGGAAACAAACCTCATAAAAGTCCAAGGGATCAAGGACAATCTTATGTTGTTACTACAGTTGAAGTGGAATAATTAATGTATTGGTGCTTTTGGAAACAAGGATTATATTCTGGTTATAAGAATAATGTGATATATATAAGGATTGTACTACAATACTTGTTTTTTCATTAAGGTTTCAATATGATTAAGGTAATCATATTTTATGTATGTTACAATAAGAGAAACATTACTTTGTTTGGAGAATCTGATGTTACAATTGATTTTGTAATTTAGAGACCTTTTAGAAAAAGTCTGGACAGAGGTATTTTGGATAACTATATAGGTTGGAATGGATTAAGTTGAACCTTGGATATTATTGTTTAATTGTAACACCCCGAGATTCCACGATACGCTTCTCATTCAATAATGCAATAGCTTGCATTGTACGCAACTTCAAGTTCTAAAACACCGCGACTAATCAAAGTAGCCGTTATGAATAGTAATAACCACTTTTTAAATTTATAGAAATTTTATATTTCAAAATGGACTTCATTTTTGGATTCGGAATATCGAAATTAGCCTATGTCGAATTTCTGGTATTTTTCTGAGAACTTCTAATTTTTTATGAATAGTGAAAAATACTTAAAAACAACTTTTTTAATCAAAATAATTTATAGTGATAAATTATACTATTTATTGGTTTTAAAGTATAATTAGAATATATTTTTACCATTTTATCCAATGGTGGTCATTATAATTAATTTAACATTGAAATTGGGCATGAATAATTGTCAATCTTTTGATATAAATTGTTTCTTAAAAAAACGCTATTTATTGTGACAGCAGAAATTAATTATAAAATTAATTAATGCAACTTATATGTTTGGAATTTTGTAAAATAGACATCATTTTTGAATTCGGAATATCAATTATAGCTTAGGGTGAAATTTTGGCATTGTTCTGAAAAACTTCAATTTTTGATAAATAGTGAAACCACTAAGTGGTAGTTAAATAACTGATTTTTCGTTTAAATGAAATATTACCACTTTTGTGATTTGATTTTTAAAAATCCGACATACATGGTTTTCATTAAGAAGTAAAATGTGGTTCAATGAGATTAAAATAATTTTTGGTGAATAGTAACTTTTCAGTTCTTAATAGCGATTAGAGGTAATTAGTGTAGTTTAAGGTAAAAATATTGTTTTAATAATATGAGATGAGCTTGAAACATGTCCTACCCTCATTGGATGTGCCATGGCCGACCAAGACAATCCATGAGTCAACTTGGGGACCCCATGGAGCCACTTGAGTTGGAAAATGACATAAATACCTTTTATTTAATGTTAAAGTAAAAAAATGACACAAACATGAAATGTTTTACTAAAACAATTTTAAATGGGGTCAGACAAGTCATATTTTTTACTATAAATAGTCATTGGAAAGCTAAAAAGATTTAATACATCATAGTATTTTTATATATAATTTTTAGACATTAAATAAATTAAATTATTTATGACATCATGATGATGCAGTGATGACCTCATTATTTAACGATTTAAATAAAATGAGAAGATAATGAACAATCCAAGGCATACACTTGTCCAAAGCCTATTGGATGAAGAGATTTTGAACCCTTATCACCTTAGCCTCGAATTATATAAGTTTGGGACCTCTAAAATCCGAATCTCATTTTATAAAAAAGTGACTTTTCTTTACTTTCCAAGAGTGCCCCTCCTCTCCTCTTATAAAAGGCCCCCATCTCTACCACCTTATTCACACTTTCAAGCCATTTGGCTCGGCCAAACTCTGCCCAAATACCCTCCCAACTTCCCTCCCTTACTCCTAGAAGCCTCACTTTGGGCATAATTCTTCCCAAGGAAGTCTTTGGCTCAAATCAAAAAGAGTTACCCGATATTTATGGTAATGTCTCCTCTTATGTTATTTTGTTTTATTTTGCTTCTCCAACCCCATTAACTCTTGTTATTCATTTCTTTTGTAACAACACCAGTATCCTAAATATACTAGGATGTGGTTATAAGATGTATTCGAGCTACACTTACACACACCTACATGTAATGGTTAAAGAACATACTGTTTCTTTGGATGGCGAATTTCTGCCTCACGAAACGATGATTGTTCAACACTCATATAACACCTTCAAAGGTGGACAGTAAGATGTCACTATATTTATATATGATATATAATATGTTTATGTTTTAATTATGCTTCTGTATTTCTCATTTATGGCATACTTTATGATTTCCATTATGGGTAAACGCGATAATTTAATTTTAGGAAGCGTGGACTACAGCCCCCTCAAAGTGATGTGAATCGTTAATGCCATATGTGGGATGTATAAAGGATGGAATAAATGATATTATATATGATATTATACTGTAACTATATTATACCTTTATATAATTATGATTTCATATCATTAAATACGAAATAGAAATGAATGTAGCGTTCATGCGTACGTACGGCTTACCGTCTCCATGAACGGTGCGTTTCATTTCTTACCTCTAAATGTTACGTAATATTATAAATGAATGTATATACTGTATATATATGATATATATGATATCTAAATCATGAAAATAATTCTGGATATAATGTATATTTCACCACATGAACAACTTGTAATTATAAGAAGTTTATTTTTGACTCAAGTACCAAAGATCGACAAAACGAGCATTATTAACTTAAATAATTACATAATGTTCATAACATGGTAATAAGTGATATAAAAGGAATAATGAAAATTAAAGAGGTTCTTATGTAAATATAAATTAACTCTAGTTTATTATTCAAGAGGTTAAAGAACGGTCGAGTCAGGACAAGACACAAGGTAAGGTAATTTCTTAACCCAACTTCCATTCGTTGGGTTAATCTCCTACTTTCAAATTATGTCATGATATTATTATGTCCTATTTTGTATTTTTACTTTCTTTATGTGTACCTATAGGGAATACACATAATAGATCTATTTTATTTTAAAAATGATCTTTTTATGAACTTCGTCTCAATCTCATTTCATTGAGGCATATTTGGTTTTATACACAACTTTCTTTTATACGGTGTATAAACCCCTTTGACTTTTACGTTTATTCAAAATGAATTCTTTTTATACAAAGCGTTTTACTAAACGACAAAAAGGGAATGTTTTTCCTTCCGTACATATGCGGCGAAAATGACTTCTCAGTTGCCGTGTCCATTATTTGAGTTTCGGATTCCTCTACAAGCCATCACATTTTTTAATGAAAAATAAATACAATGTTTTAACATTCTTTTAATTTGGTATTGAAAATGGTTTTGAAAGAGTTTTTATTATATCACTGTGTTTTATTGATATCTTGTGATTGAAATGTGGAAATTTTATGTTTCCTTTATGCATGTTTTATGTGATACGATTATGTTATGGTTTATAATATGTTTAAACCTATTCATATGAGGAATGCATTGGACTTAATAAGTGACGGGTGGAGCCTGCTATAGCTCTTCGATGCATCAGTAGGTCTCATGAGGCAACTAGATGTGGAATTGGCCGAGGCCCTTTCCGAATTTGATTTATGGTTTTGGTCGAGGCCTTAATCATTTTAGACGTCTTGGCCGAGGCCTTGACAAAATGTTTCAGAATGTCTGGCATTATACATTCCCTCATTATGAAAGTGGTTATTGATATTGCATGTGATTATCCGACCAATATAATATCCATGTGATGAAGTGAATGACATTATCTCATTTTACTTTTTCCATATTATGTTAATGTTCAAGTTTAAATGGATTTCGTTTTACTTATACATTGCCTTAAATTTTTATGTGTATTTTTGGAAGCTTCCGCAATATTGTTATCCTTAATTAGCATCTATGCTCACCCATTTCAATGTTTTAATATTTTTTTCAGGACGTGAAGAAGTATAATATGAATGACCTACATAGATAATATAAGGGGATATGAAGAGAAGATGTTGTATTTTTGTTTTACTTTATGATGTAATGTAAGACTTATGAATGTATCTAGTGTTTCCAAGGCTACTAAACTAATCGGTCTTTCGAGACTTTATATTTTGTGATCATGACAATGTAACGAAGTAATGCACCGACTCCGGGTAGCTGGGGTCGGGGCGTTACAGTTGGTATCAGAGGAAGTTTAGTACTAACATTGGAAGCTAGATGTAGATAAACTCTGATTAGATCACATAGTCCGAAGATAGACTTTTAAAATTAGTATAGAAGAACTTCCTAGAATTTTGGTATTATAGAGATTTTGTGAGTTTTCCGAGCAATACATCCCTGTCTGGATACGAGAAGGTAGAGACGGCTCTGGCATAGATATACCTAGGGGTAAAACCCGAAAACACCGCTTTGAGCTAGACTCGAACAGGAACTGGTGCACGACAACGGGCCTTGCTGCACTCTTGGTTACGACATTCCCAGGGGATATGCTTAGGATAATTCTCATTTTCTTTACAAACCACTATGAAGGGTTATGAGTATATAATTACTCAAAGAAAACTTTTTTTATGATTATTTATTATATCTATAAATAGTTCAATTAGTGTTAAGTATTTTACAAGTATGGAATTATTTATTTTGATTCATAAACTAATCTAGTTTATGACATTGTTCAGAAATGGCGCCTAGTGGAAGGAAGGGAAACCGTATCAATGCACGCACTCCGTGTAGGGATTTCCCTCCTGCTCAAGATAATTATTGTGGATCTGGAGATACAACTGGTGTTGATCAACTTATTACAATACTGGGACAACTAACTCAGGTTATCAATAATAACTTTACTCGTATGGATCACCCTGATCCGCAACGTGGAGGATCAATGTTATGCCGTTTCATGAGGCAAAAACCACCAACATTTAATGGGGGTACAAATCCATTAGTAGCTGATCAATGGATAAACTCCTTAGAGAAAATATTCTACTCCTTGGGGTGTAGCGAAAGGGAGAAGGTTATCACGGCAGTTTACCGTCTCACTGGAGATTCCGATCAATGGTGGTCATTGATTCAAAATACAAAGTAAGATGATGAAATATCAAATATGGAATGAAGACAGTTCAAGGATCTTTTCTTAGAAAAATACTTTCCGCATGACCATCGAGCAGATATGGAAAGACAATTTCTAAGTTTGAGGCAGAAGGAGGATGAGAATGTCACAAAGTATGAGGCTAACATTACAAGGTTAGCGAGGCATGCTGCAGATTATATATGTAACCCAAGAAGTAAGATCGATCGTTTCTTTGATGGGTTAAAACCGTTTCTCCGTCGATCCTAAGTCTCACAATCTTTCTCGTCGTATGAAGACATTGTCTCATGTGCTATCAAGACAGAAAAGGAATTCTCTAAATATTATGACAATAAAATAAAGCAAGAGAAGAAGAGAACGGTGGAACAAGAGACAGATAAATGGAAAAAGGGAAAGAAGGATTTTCCATTAGGTGATAATTTGGGAAGAATCACCCTGGTACTTGCCTAAAAGGAATGGGAGTTTGTTATAAATGAGGGGAAAAAGGTCACCAGGAACGTGATTGTAAGGGAAATAAAGAGGCTATCAATGTTGAATGCTACAATTGTAGGGAAATGGGGCATTATGAAAATGAATGTCCTAAGCGTCAGGGAAACTTACCTCAGAAAAGGCCAAGGGATCAAGGACAATCTTATGCTGTTACTACAGTTGAAGCAGAATAACTACTGTATTGGTGTTTTTGGACTCATTGATTATATTCTGGTTATTAGAATAATGTGATATATATATAAGGATTGTACTTCAGTACTTGTTGATTTCAGTAAGGTTTTAATATGATGAAGGTAATTATATTTTTAGTATGTGACAATAAGAGAAAATTATTTTTTTTGGGGAATCTGATAAATTGATTTTGGAATTAAGAGACCTTTTAGAAAAAGTCTGGATGGAGGTATTTTGGATAACTATAAAGGTTAGAGTGGATTAAGTTGATCTTTGGATAGTATTGTTTATGGTTAAAAAATTTAGGAAGATTATTTTTGGAATATTATAATACTATAGTTTTAGTAAAAGGATAACCTGTAGGGTGGGGCATAACCCGTCACGTCAGACAAAGCTGCAGGAATTGAACCCACAACCATAGTGCGACAGGCCTTTATTTCCTACCACTAGCCTACAGGAAGTACCTGGTTATTACAAAATAATTTTACTAATATAAATGGTATGTGTTAATATTTGGAACCTTATACAATTTGGATAAATAGAATATTTTTGAGTTCTATTATCTTTTTGAGTGAAAGATGAGTTGAAGGTTGAAACTCTAATTTTCAAGCATAAATATATATATACCTATCTCTTAATAAATGAATAAATTAATTCTTAAACTTTATTAAAGGGATATTAAAACAAAAAAATGTGTTATCCTAATACCTTATGTCTTTTTGAACTGATGATATTTTAAATCAACATAGATTGAAGGCTTTGAGGACCTCAATTTTACAGTTGATTGTGATTGATGACCTCAATCACTCCCTACAAATATTTACGTTTTTTCTCCAATTATATGTCTCTAATTTCCACCAAGGTTCTCCTAATCGAGATCATAATTGGGTGGTGACTTTTTCATTTCCCTTTCCCTCTTATTAAGGCTAAATTTTATTAATCTTATTTCCGATATGGGTTTTCCACAAAGGTATTTTCTCTTTTCAACCTTTTATTTTCAAATAAAAAATTCCAAATTGCGAGGACGCAATTTATTGAAGGAGGTGAGAATGTAACACCCCGAGCTTCCACGATACGCTTCTCATTCAATAATGCAATAGCTTGCATTGTACGCAAATTCAAGTTCTAAAACACCGCGACTAATCAAATTAGCTGTTATGAATAGTAATACCCACTTTTTAAATTTATAGAAATTTTATATTTCAAAATGGGCTTCATTTTTGGATTCGTAATATCGAAATTATCCTATGTTGAATTTTTGGTATTTTTCTAAGAACTTCTAATTTTTTATGAATAGTGAAAAATACTTAAAAACAACTTTTTTAATCAAAATAATTTATAGTGATAAATTATACTATTTAGTGGTTTTAAAGTATAATTATAATATATTTTTACCATTTTATCCAATGGTGGTCATTATAATTAACTTAACATTGAAATTGGGCATGAATAATTGTCAATCTTTTGATATAAATTGTTTCTTAAAAACACGCTATTTGTTGTGACAGCGGGAATTAATTATAAAATTAATTAATGCAACTTATATGTTTGTAATTTTTTAAAATAGACATCATTTTTGAATTCGGAGTATCAATTATAGCTTAGGGTGAAATTTTGGCATTATTCTGAAAAACTTCAATTTTTTATGACTAGTGAAACCACTAAGTGGTAGTTAAATAACTGATTTTTTGATTAAATGAAATATTACAACTTCTGTGATTTGATGTTCAAAAATCCGACATACATGGTTTTCGTTATGAAGCAAAATGTGGTTCAATGAGATTAAAATAATTTTTGGTGAATAGTAACTTTTAAGTTCTTAATCGCGATTAGAGGTAATTAGTGTAGTTTAAGGTAAAAATAATGTTTTAATAATATGAGATGAGCTTGACACATGTCCTACCCTCATTGGGTGTGCCATGGCCGACCAAGACAATCCATGGGTCAACTTGGGGACCCCATGGAGCCACTTTAGTTGGAAAATGACATAAATACCTTTTATTTAATGTTAAAGTAAAAAAATGACACAAACATGAAATGTTTTACTAATGCAATTTTTACATGGGGTTATACAAGTCATATTTTTTACTATAAATAGTCATTGGATAGCTAAAACGATTTCATAGATCATAGTATTTTTTTTATATAATTTTTAGACATTAAATAAATTAAATTATTTATGACAACATGATGCTGCAGCGATGACCTCTTTATTTAACGATTTAAATAAAATGAGAAGATAATGAAAAATCCAAGGCTTACACTTGTACAAAGCCTATTGGATGAAGATATTTCGAACCCTTATCACCTTAGCCTCTAATTTTATAAGTGTGGGACCTCTAAAACCAGAAACTCATTTTATAAAAAAGTGACTTTTCTTTACTTTCCAAGAGTACCCCTCCTCTCCTCTTATAAAAGGCCCCCATCTCTACCACCTTATTTACACTTTAAAGCCATTTGGCTCGGCCAACCTCTGCCCAAATAACTTCCCTACTTCCCTACCTTTCTCCTAGAAGCCTCACTTTGGGCAGAAATCTTCCCAAGGAAGCCTTTGGCTCAAATCAAAAAGAGTTACCCGATTTTTAAGGTAATGTCTCCTCTTATGTTATTTTGTTTTATTTTGCTTCTCCAACCCCATAATCTCTTTTTATTCATTTCTTTTGTAACAACACCATTATCCTCAATATACTAGTATGTGGTTATAAGAAGTATTCGAGATACACTTACACACACCTATATCTAATGGTTAAAGAACATACTGTTTCTGTGGATGGCGAATTTCTGCCTCACGAAACGATGATTGTTCAACACTCATATAACACCATCAAAGGTGGCCAGTAAGATGTCACTATGTTTATATATGATATATACTATTTTTATGTTTTAATTATGCGTCTGTATTTCTCATTTATGGCATACTTTATGATATCCATTATGGGTAAACGCGACAATTTCATTTTAGGAAGCGCAGACTACCGCCCCCTCAAAGTGATGTGAATCGTTAATGCCATATGTGGGATGTATAAAGGATGGAGTAAATGATATTATATATGATATTATACTGGAACTATATTATACCTTTATATAATTATGATTTCATTCCATTAAATATGAAATAGAAATGATTGTAGCGTTCATGCGTACGTACGACTTACCGTCTCCATGAACGGTGCATTTCATTTCTTACCTCTAAATGTTACGTAATATTATAAATGAATGTATATACTGTATATATATGATATATATGATATCTACATCATGAATATAATTATGGATATAATGGATATTTCACCACATGAACAACTTGTAATTATAAGAAGTTTATTTTTGACTCAAGTACCAAAGATTGACAAAACGACCATTATTAACTTAAATAATTACATAATGTTCATAACATGGTAATAAGTGATATAAAAGGAATAATGAACATGAAAAAGGTTCTTAAGTAAATATAAATTAACAATAGTTTATTATTCAGGAGGTTAAAGAACGGTCGAGTCAGGACAAGACGCAAGGTAAGTGAATTTCTTAACCCAACTTCCATTCTTTGGGTTAATCTCCTACATTCAAATTATGTCATGATATTATTATGTCCTATTTTGTATTTTTACTTTCTTTATGTGTACCTATAGTGAATACACATAATAGATCTATTTTATTTTAAAAATTATCTTTTTAAGAACTTCATCTCAATCTCCTTTCATTGAGGCATATTTGGTTTTATACACAACTTTCTTTTATACGGTGTATAAAACCCTTTGACTTTTACGTTTATTCAAAAGAAATATTTTTTATACGAAGAGTTTTACTAAACGACAAAAAGGGAATGTTTTTCTTTCCGTACATATGCGGTGAAAATGACTTCTCCGCCACCGTGACCATTATTTGAGTTTCAGCTTCCTCTACAAGCCATCACATTTTTTAAAAAATAAATAAAAAGTTTTAACTTTATTTTATTTTGGTATTGAAAATGGTTTTGAAAGCATTTTTATTATATCAATGTGTTGTATTGATATCTTGTGATTGAAATGTGGAAATGTTATGTTTCCTTTATGCATTTTTTATGTGATACGATTATGTTATGGTTTATGATATGTTTAAACCTATTCATATGAGGAATTCATTGGACTTAATAAGTGACGGGTGGAGCCCGCTATAGCTCCTCGATGCATCAGTAGGTCTCATGAGACAACTAGGAGTGGAATTGGCCGAGACCCTTTCCCAATTTGATTTATGGTTTTGGCCGAGGCCTTAATCATTTTAGACGTCTTGGCCGAGGCCTTGAAAAAATGTTTCAGAATGTCTGGCATTATACATTCCCTCATTATGAAAGTGGTTATTGATATTGCATGTGATTATTCGACCAGTAGAATATCCATGTGAAGAAGTGAATGGCATTATCTCATTTTACATTTTCCATATTATGTTTATGTTCAAGTTTAAAAGGCGTTTGTTTTAGTTATACATTGCCTTAAATTTTTATGTTTATTTATGAAAGCTTCCGCAATATTGTTATCCTTACTGAGCATCTGAGCTCACCCCTTTCAATGTTTTAATATTTTTTTCCAGACGTGAAGAAGTATAATATGAATGACCTGCAGGGATAATATAAGGGGATATGAAGAGAAGATGTTGTAGTTTTGTTTTACTTTATAATGTAATGTAAGTCTTATGAATGTATCTAGTGTTTACAAGGCTACTAAACTAATCGATCTTTCGAGACATGATCTTTTGTGATCATGCCAAGTTACGAAGTAATGCACTGACTCCGGGTAGCTGGGTTCAGGGCGTTACATTAAGGTTAAAACATTTATGAAGATTATTTTTGGAATATTATAATACAATAGTTTTAGGAAAAGGACAACCTACAGGGTGGGGAATAACCAGTCGCGTCGGACAAAGCTGCAGGAATCGAACCCACAACCATAGTGCGACAGGCCTTTATTACCTACCACTAGCCTACAAGAAGTCTCTGGTTGTTACAAAATAGTTTTACTAATCTAAATGGTATGTGTTAATATTTGGAACCTTATAAAATTAGGATAAATAGAATATTTTTGAGTTCTATTACCTTTTTGAGTGAAAGATGTGTTTGTGGTTAAAATTTATTAAATAATGAAAGTCTACATGACAAGTATGTATATTCCCTTACGTTCTTAGTAAATCTCCTAAATAAATTCCTCATCTTTATAAAAGGTAACTTCAAACAAAAACGTTGCCAGTTATCTTTTCCAACTGGGGATTCAATGAACGTTTAACCAATCACAAGTTTGTGATTATCTTATGGTTAACTTTCTCCTAATCCAGTTTTCTACAACTCTCCATCAGACCTTGATGGTTTGTTTTTCTTCCATATCCATATTTTCATATAATCCTATTATGGGATATCTCGGGTGACCTTTGTACTTATCTTTCATTCTTTTAAAGTTATATTTTTATTAACCTTATTTCCGATGTGGGTTTTCCACAAAATTATTTTCTATTTTCAACCTTTTATTTTCAATGAAAAATTTCAAATTTCGAGGACACAATTTATTGAAGGAAGGGAGAATGTAACACCCCGATCTTCCACGATACGCCCATCTTTCAATAATGCAATAGCTTGCATTGTACGTAATTTGGAGTTCTAACACACCACGACTAATCAAAGTAGTCGTTATGAATAGTAATAACCACTTTTTTAAATTAATTAAATTTTATATTTCAAAATGGACTTCCTTTTTGTAATCTTAATATCGAAATTATCCTAAGTTGAATTTTTTGTAATTTTCTAAGAACTTTGAATTTTTTATAGTGAAAAATAATAAAAAACAACTTTTTAATTAAAATAATTTATAGTGATAAATTATAATATTGAGTGGTTTTAAAGTTTAATTAGAATATATTTTTACCATTTTATCAAATTGTGGTCATTAGAATTAATTTCAATTTGAAATTTGACATAAACAATTGTCAATCTTTTGATATATATATTGTTTCTTAAAAACACGCTATTTGTTGTAACAACGGGAATTAGTTATAAAATTAATTAATTCAACCTATATGATTGGAATTTTGTAAAATAGACATCATTTTTGAATTCGTAATATCAATTATAGCTTAGGGTGAAATTTTGGCATTGTTCTGAAAAACTTCAATTTTTGATGAATAGTGAAACCGCAAAGTGGTAGTTAAATAACTGATTTTTTCATTTAAATTAAATATTACCACTTCTGCGATTTTATTTTCAAAAATCTGACATACATGGTTGTAATTAGGAAGTAAAATTTGGTTCAATGGGATTAAAATAATTTTTTGGTGAATAGTATGTTTTAAGTTTAATTAATCGTTATTAAAGGAAAATAGTGAAATTTATGGTAAAAATGATATTATAAAAACATGAAAATACCTTTAAACTTGTCTTACCCCTGTTGGATAAGAAATGGACGACCACGAAAATCCATGGGTCAACTTGGGGACCCCATGGAGCCACTTTGGTAGGAAAATGACATTTAAAACTTTTTATTTAATGTTAAAATTAAAATGCCACAAACATAAGTTGTTTTACAAAAAAAAATTTAAATGGGGTTATACAAGTCATATATTTGACTATAAATATTCATTAGAAAGATAAAAAGATTTAATACATCATGATAGTTTTTTATAATTTTTAGACATTAAATAAATTAAATTATTTATGACTCCATGATGATGTCGCGATTACCTCATTAATTAACAATTTTAATAAAATGGAAGGATAATGTAAAATATAAGAAATACACTTGTCCAAAACAAATTGGATGAGTAGATTTAGAACCCTTATCACCTTATCCTCGAAATATATCATTGTGGGACCTTTATAATCCAAAAAGAATTTCATAATAAAGTAACATTTCATGACATTCCAAGAGTGCCCCTCCTCTCCACTTATAAAAGGCCCCCACCACTACCACTTAATCACACTTTCAAAGCCTTTTGTCTCGGCCAAAATCTGCCCAAATACTCTCCGAACTTCCTTCCCTTACTCCTAGAAGCCTCACTTTGGGTAGAATTCTTCCCAAGGAAGCCTTTGGCTCCAATCAAAAGAGTTACCTGATTTTAAGGTAATGTCTTCTCTAATGTTATTTTGTTTTATTTTGCTTATCCAACCCCCTAAACTCTTTTTATCCATTTCTTTTGTAACAACACCTGTATCCTAAATATACTAGGATGTTGTTATAAGAAGTATTCGAGCTACACTTACACACACCTACATCTAATGGTTAAAGAATATACTGTTTCTGTGGATGGCGAATTTCTGCCTCATGAAACGATGATTGTTCAACACTCACATAACACCTTCAAAGGTGTCCATTAAGATGTCACTATATTTATATATGATATATAATATGTTTATGTTTTACTTAATCTTATGTATTTTTCATTTATGGCATACCTTTATGGTTTCCATTTTGGGTAAACACAATATTTTCATTTTAGGAAGTGCGGACTACCGCCCCTCAAAGTGATTTGAATCGTTAATGACATATGTGGGATGTATAAAGGATGGAGTAAATGGTATTATACATTATATTATACTGGAATTATATTATAACATTATATAATTATAACTTCATTCCCCTAAATACTAAATATAAATGAAAGTAGTGTTCATGCGTACGTACGACTTACCGTCTCCATGAACGGTGCATTTCATTTCTTACCTCTAAATGTTATATAATATTATAAATGAATGTATGTACTGGATATATATGATTTATATGATGTCTACATCATGAATATAATTCTGGATATAATGGATATTTCACCACATTAACAACTAGTAATTATAAGATGATTATTGTTGACTCAAGTACCAAAGATCGACAAAACATCCGTTATTAACTTAAATAATTACATAACGTTCATAACATGGTAATAAGTGATATAAAAGGAATAATAAACATCAAAAAGGTTCTTAGGAAACTATAAATTAACTCTAGTTTATTATTCAGGAGGTTAAAGAATGGTCGAGTCAAGTCGGACACGAGGTAAGGGAATTTCTTAACCCAATTTCCATTCTTTGGGTTAATCTCCTACTTTCAAAATTATGTCATGATATTATTATGTCATATCTTGTATTTTTACTTTATTTATGTGTACTTTTAGTGAATACACATAATATATCTATTTTATTTCAAAAATGATCTTTGTAAGGGACTTTGTCTCAATCTCCTTTCATTGAGGCATATTTTATTTTCTACACAACTTTCTATAATATGGTGTATAAACCCCTTTGACTTTTACGTTTATTCAAAAGGATTTATTTTATAATTATGTGATTTTTAAATGATTTCAAAAAGAGGTATTTCTCTCAAATATATAAAAATCCAGTGGAAATGTATACATATTTAATGCAATCTTAAAAATGATTTCAGAAAACCCGACTCTCGAGTGTGGTAGATAGGAAGGGATTGGGCATGGACCCATCATGGCCTGTAATTAGTTGAGAAGTCTCAGAATTAGTTATTTTGTTTTCAGAAGCTTGCATAATGTTTTCAGAAAAACACTGGAGTATATTTGAGAAATTTTAAACATAATTATACTCTTAAAAAAATTGCATCGGTAGGTCTCATGAGAAAAACTAGTGTCTTGGCACGAGACCTTGACAAAATCTTATTTGTGGTTTTGGCACGAGGCCTTGGCTACGTGGTTATGATAGTTTGGCATTATGCATTCCATCATTATGAAAGTGGTTATTGATATTGCATGTGATTATTCGACCAGTAGGATATCCATGTGAAGAAGTAAATGGCATTATCTCATTTTACTTTTGCCATATTATGTTGATGTTCAAGTTTAAAAGGCATTTGTTTTAGTTATAGATTTCCTTAAATGTTTATGTTTATTGATGAAAGCTTCCGCTATATTGTTATCCTTACTGATCATCTGATCTCACCCCTTTCAATGTTTTTATTTTCCCAGGATATGAAGAATTATATTATGAATGACCTGTAGGGATAATATAAGGGGATATAAAGAGAAGATGTTGTAGTTTTGTTTTACTTCATGATGTACTATAAGACTTATTAATGTATCTAGTGTTTCCAAGGATACTAAACTAATCAGTCTTTCGAGACTTGATCTATTCTGATCATGCCAATGTTACGATGTAATGCACTGACTCTGGGTAACTGGGGTCGGGGCGTTACATGCTAATCTCTCGAAGTGCCACTTTTGGATGGACCGGGTTCACTTCCTGGGTCATATCATCTCAGAGGCAGGTGTTGTAGTAGACATAGAGAAAGTGAGAGTAGTAGTTTCCTGGGATCAGTCCAAGAATGTGTTTGAGATACGGAGTTTCTTAGGGTTGGCTGGTTACTACAGGCGCTTCATACAGGACTTCTCCCGCATAGGAGAACTGTTGACGGGTCTAACTAAGAAGGGTGTGCAGTTTGTTTGTTCAGAAGCTTGCGAGACAGCTTTTCAGGACCTAAAGGGAAGGATGACATTAGTACCGATCCAGATACACCAGAGCAGGGTAAGAGATATACAGTTTACTAGGATGCATTAGAGATTGGGCTGGGAGCCGTTTTGATGAAAGGCGACCGAGTTGTGGTGTACGGGTCTCGGCAGTTGCGGCCACATGAGAGGAATTACCCGACGCATGATCTCGGGATAGCTGCAATTGTTCATGCGTTGCACTGTTGGAGACACTATCTGTTGGGAGAGAATTTTGTGGTTTTTAACGACCAAAAAAGCCTCAAGTATATCTTTACTCAGTGTGACCTGAATCTGAGGCAGAGAAGGTGGGTCGAGTACCTACATTCCTTCTATTTTGAGCTTGCATAAACACCTGGTGAAGGTAATGCAGTAGCTGATGCACTGAATATGAAAACTCAGATACAGGTAGTACAGAAGGCCAGTGGTGAGTGGCAGCTTATGGCTTTGTTCTCTGAGATTCATTTGGAGGTGAAAGACAATCAGGGGAAGACTTTTATTTCCCCGTTAGCTGTGACATCTACCCTCCTGTACAGAGTGAGGATAAGGTGGCTATCAAATTCATAAGGCCTAGTTCTACGGGAGTCGGTGGCAAGTGAGGACCCTCCTCCCGGTTGGACGATAGGCGATGATGAGCTTTTGTGTTTCCATGGACGTGTATGGGTTCCATGGGATATACGCGAGGAGCTGAAGCGGTAGTTTCATGCTTCAGCTTGGGCAGTTCATCTCGGGGTTACCAAGATGTACCGTGACTTGAGGCGTCTGTATTGGTGGCTGGGTATGAAGAGGGAGATATCTGGTTTTGTTACAAGGTGTTCCACCTATCAGCAGGTGAAGGCAGAGCACCAGAGGCCAGCTGGGCTATTACAGTAGTTGTCCATTCCAGAGTGGAAATGGGATGATGTCGCGATGGATTTCGTGATGGGTTTGCCAAGGTCACCTCGAGGCAATGATGTTGTGTGGGTTTTTGTGGACAGACTCACGAAGGTAGCTCACTTCTTGCCGATCAAGGAGACCTTTGGTGTGGACTATCTCGAAAGGTTGTATATCCGAGAGATCTTATGTCTTCATGGGGTCCGTTGTTCTATCGTTTCAGATAGGGATGCCGGATTTACGTCTCATTTTTGGCAGAGTTTTCAGAGGGCGCTCAGTACACAGGTGCTTCTGAGCACATCATACCTCCCTCATACAGATGGACAGTCAGAGCGGACGATACCGGTGCTAGAGGACATGCTGCATGAATTTGTCGTTGACTTTGGGGGCTCTTTGGAGAAGCATATAACCTTAGTTGAGTTGGCCTATAACAATAGTTTTCAGGCGACTATTAAGATGGCACCATATGCGGAATTATATGGTACACCATTCCGATCACCTTTGTGCTGGTTAGAGGCAGGTGAGGAAGCTTTAATGGGGCCACAGCTCGTGCAGGAGACATCTGAGCAGGTCCAATTGATTCAAAGGCAGATGGATACCGCGTAGTCTCGTCAGAAGACTTATGTTGATCGCCGCAGATGACCTTTGGAGTTCGTGGTCATAGATCAGGTTTTCTAGCGTGTTTCGCTGAGGTTGGGACACAAATGGATCAAAAGATTGGGTAAGCTTTCACCGAGGTATGTGGGACTATTTGAGATTCTGGAGAGAGTCGGGCTGGTTGCATATCAGTTGCAGTTACCACAGCGGTACCAAACCATGAACGGCGTCTTCCACATGTCTCAGTTGTGTCGCTACCATTCAGACCCGTCTCACACCTTTTAGCCAGAGGAGGTTGAGCTTCAACTAGATGCGTCGTTTGAGGAGCATCTGATCCGTATCGTTGATAGGATCACTAATGTTCTCCGAGGCCGGTCAGTTCCTCTCGTATGGGGGCTATGGAGTCATGGACGAGTGCAGGACGAGACATGGGAGCGGGAGGCCGACGTATGTGCTTAGTGGCCAGAGCTGTTCTGAGCTTTCTCTTCACCAACCTTGGAAGGGAAATTTGGGGACGAATTGCTATAATGGGAGAAGTTTGTAAGAACCCAATTATTATTTTAGTGGTATGGGATTCTTCTTTTCCTTTTCCATAAGTGTTTTTGAGAAAATATGTAAAATGGGGGGAAAATCCTAAATTTTGGAACTACACGTCATGTACTTTATCCACATGTCGTATACTTTTGGCCGTGTTGGGGTGAGTACATGGGGCGTGTAGCCATGCCGGTGATGAAGGGTGTAGGAACCGACTACACGCCATGTAGTGGTACCTTACATGCCGTGTAGTCAGTCGGCAGGCTTAAACAGTAAGGAGGTGGCTTCACCGCCAGCTGGGCGACAGTACACGCCGTGTACTTGAGAGTACATGTCGTGTACTCATGTCGACGAATAAACATTGTGGCGGTGCCGCCAAATGAACAGTTAAATAAAAGAAGTACACGTCGTGTACTCAGAAGTACACGCCGTGTACTTTGTTTTTTCGGCTTAAAATAGATAATAGCCTCCTCATTTGGAAGATGAGGCACTTGATCATTTTTGGAGCCAAATGAGGAGGCCATATTTTTGATGATCCACCAGGCGTTCATCTGGAATCTGATACAGCTTTGGACGATTTCGTTATAACCGCACGGGTTTTCCCTCTCCTCTCCTGGTACCTTTCTTTCCAATTCTTCTCCTAACGCATGTTATTTATGTTTGAATGAGTTTTGTTCTTCTTCATATCTACGCCATTCTTGGGCGTTTCTGGAGTCAGCATTTGGGTATTGCGTTCATTGGCGTATAAGGTAGGTGTCTTTGTGTTTAATTTTCCAACTGTTGTGTGTTTTGTGCATTTTTGTGCCATGAACCCATGTTGGGGTGTCGTGTGGCTGAGTCCGTTGATATATTTAATACCTATAATTGATTAGGTATTTCTTTGTGATAATAAAATTCTGGTTGGGATCATTTCTTGGATCCAGAACCACCCCCAGGGTGTGTTTCTCTGTTTAGCCGTTTGGCCATGATACCCGAGGGTATGCCTTCAATGTAGAAATTGTAGAATTTCCTTGAGAGAAATGCCTTGATACTGCTTGTTTACCTGTTGGGCATGGCCCGATTACCTGTTTAGCCTGAGGGCGTTTTTGTATTTAGCCTGAGGGCGTTGTTGAGATTAGCCTGAGGGAACTGCACTATTTAGCCTGAGGGCTATAGTTATTTTCTCCTGAGGGAAGCCTTTAGTACCTGAGGTCTTGACTTCTGTTCCTGATGGCGACACTTCCAAACCCTGATGGAAATTTCTGTTATGCCTGAGGGCTATACCTGCGGGTTAGATTCTGCTTACCTGAGGGTAAGGTTTTGTTTGTCTGAGGACATGGACTGTTTACTTAGAAACTCATGGTGGTGGTTTCTAATATTTAAATGGATTAAATGGATAATGAAATCGCAATATAACTGGTAATTATTTACTTTTGAGTATTGCTTACTTTATTTCATATTTCTACTGCACACTGTTGTTGCATGCTTACACGCAGTTGGGCACATGCCTTTGGTGGGTGCCTACTGAGATATATTTCTCACACCCTATTTGGGTCATGCTTTTCGGCCCAAACAGATTGTGTTTATGTAGGTGTAGATAGGGGAAAGAGTCCCTATACAGGTTCTTGACTGTGGCTGAGGAGTAGGAGGGCATGGGATCGAGCCTAGGCTCGGGATGCCGCTGCCAGCTATTTTTCTTGTTTTGTTGTACTCTGTTTTTTGCTGTACTGTATTGATGTATAACATGTTCTTGCTATTTTCTTAGAACTTGAAACATGGAGCATCATCACTTATATATTGTTGGTTATATCCACTGTTGTAGTTATTTCAGTTGTGTATGTTTACTACTTGCGCTGTTTGTTGTATGTTTATTTTTGTATTCCGCTGCGCTACACATTGACAAATGAGGGTATAGTTTCCCCACTATCAGACCTGGGCCCTCGCTGCTAGTCAGCAGCCTCTGGTGTTTGGGGAAATGCCCTTGAGGTCACGTGGAAAATCGGGCTCGGGTCACCCATTGCGTGGCACCCGGGTCCGGGATGTTACAAGAATATATAATGTTTATGTATGGGAAAAAATCCAAAACATTAAACCTGTACACCCCTTATTCTTCCATTTATATAACATAGAAATCAAAAAAATTATTGAGGAAAAATCATCATTACCCTATCTAGGAAAATATCACATGGACATCAAAAATAACTAAAAGTATCAATAATTTTCGAAACATATATTCGGCTAAAAAATCTCCCCCTTTGGATTTTTTTTGAAAAAAATGTTTATATATCACAATAAAACCCAATATAGTGATATATTAATCATTAAGAGATAAATATATTCCTATTTAAGTGAACATGTGTTACAAAACAAACACAATGACTAATATCATAATTTCCATAAAGAATGACTTACATAAAATTATTCATAGCCTTTGATACAATATGATAATAACCCTTATTTTTCCTCATATCAAAGTTATTAATATAATTTATATGCGAATGATATATTCCTATACATGTATAAAAATATTTATAGAATAATCCAAATGTCACAAAATCTCATTCCACATACTTAGTTAATAAATTTCCCTTTTTAAAACTTTATCTAAATTCACTCCACCTAAATAAGAGAACTCTAAAAAAAGGTAAAAACATATCAATGAATTCTCTATGGAATATTTTTCACCCATTATATTAATACAAAATTGAATGAACATAAAAATATTTAAGTTGAATTCCCCCTATAAAGAATGCTTTCGGAAGAAAAGTGATAGTGTGTATGGGTTCATTATACCTTGTCCTTGAGTGGAATGAAGTTCAAATCCCATTTACAAACTAATTTTTTTTGAAATGAATCATTTGATAATGATTTATGGAACACCTAATATATTTCATTTTTTGTTAAAAAATTAGTTCTTCAAGAAATTGTGTTATATCTTAAGCATTATACACATATTCATATTATAAAGTACTTCAAGGTTATATAAAATATCATTATATTGTTCGAATACAAACACCATTATATAAAAAATAAAACAAAACCAGATATAGATCTTATATCATCAATATTTCATTCACATATTATATTTTTATGACCAAAATAATTATTTTTTCCACTTTTTCATGTTTCAATATATGGTAATTGATTCATTTTATATACCAATTAACTCTCTTTCTATCAATGAAATGATACTCCGTTAGTTTAATTTGAAACATAGAACATAATTTAATAACAAGTATAATATACATCTTTTATACTTTAAATGATCTAAAATTATAATGAAATTTATAGATTACATAAGGTCAATTTATTTTGATTTTTCATCCTTAAATTTTTGGAATCCCACTAATATAAGAAGAAAAATTTATTCTTATACATCCATTCCAAAGTTATTTAAATTTTCTCAATCATACATATCTTGAGAAATAATAATGTCACTTTTCTCATATGAAGTGTTTAAACAATATAAATATCACAGTTATTAATGAATGATCATTTTAAAAAACATCATCATTTTATATATGCCCCTTAAAAAACACAATTTTCATTTCTGAAAACTGATATCATATATATAGACATTAATAATTAGTGATATATATTTTTAATCTATAATGTATATATTATTGTCTAGTCTACCATTATTTAACCTCAAATTGTTAATGAATATATAAAAATTTAATACCATGCTCTGGGGGAATGTTTTAAATATTATAGATCCTTCTTTATCCTTCAAATAGAACTCTCAATTTCATAAAATAAGAAACCATAGGGTCTATCAATTTATAATTATTTTTAAAACAATATATTAAAGAATATAGGCATGACATCCAATTGGAATATTTTTTATTTTCTAGTATTTAATATATAATAGTTATCCTAATAATTTAAAGTATATAAATTATTTAATATACAATAAAAAATCAATTCCTTCAACTTGTGAGTTTTCTATTCACTAAACACAAGCCTTATTTCATACAACCTCTAATTTTTCATTAAATGTATTCCAAAACCACCAATTTATTCCAATAATATTATTATTATAGATATTGGGTTTCAAATAAAATGTATCATTATTCTAAATATGATAAATTCATCATTTATGGAATCAACCAACTCTTAATTCTTCAATTCTTTATTCACATCCCTTGATTTAATATGTTAAAAATGTGAACAGTATGTTGTCCTAAATATTATTTAAACTTAATCCAAATATAATTATTATCATCTTATATTTTATACATAAACGTTCGTTATCACCATTGGTTTAGATGATTAAGGTTTCTCAAGATCATAATGAATTCTGGAATCATTATCTTCCCTATGTTTTTATTTTGAATGTATATTATTTTTATAAATTTATTATTATTTTTAAATAAAAATATTTTCATTAACATATTTTTATCATTAATATTCAGGTTACTTATCCTTATTTGAGTGTTCAAAAACATTTAAATCAGATATATCTACAATATTCTCTATTATATATAGTAAACTATACCCACTTCCATTTATGGGATAACCATGGACGATACATTCGACAATACTCTTCTAAAACATCCACATATATTTATCTTTTATATTAATGATAGAAAAAATATTAATCATAATTATAAATAAGTCATATATAAATCTATCAATACAGTTGTTTCCTGATATATCTTTATTTTTTATATAGGAACAATGATTTTGAATGTGAACAGGTGCACTAATAGATTTTCTCTACAAATACCATGTAATATCATGATATTTGACCATGGTATGATCCCTATCCACCAAAAATATATTCATCTATTCTGAATCACCCTTTTATTGAAGTGTGTTTGGTGAAAATAGTCTATATTGAATACCAATATTTTCAATATTTGAAATTAATTTTCTAAACATATATTTTTCACCATTGCCTACCTGGATTGATATCAAGGAGTAATAAACTAAATTTTTGTAGTCTTTTTGAATCCCTTGGAAATTTTTGTGCCTAGGAATAATAATTCATAAAAATTATAAAAATTATATTAGTAAAATAAGAAATGAATGAAATATAATAATTTTATCTATTTTTAATTTCATCCCCATTTCCACTCAAATTTTTAAAGAGATACTCTTTAACTAATGGGTTGTTTGAATCTCAACATTCTTGTATAGAGAATAAATAATTATCTGCTTTTAAATGCAAAACATATATTGTTTCTTTCTATTTTAGCATGTTTTCATCATGAAAAGACTATCCTCGTGTAAGTTTTAACAAGTTTGTTTTCTATGATGGTTATTTCTTTCATGGTATAAATTATTATTTTTCTTTCTTTTTTACATATCATAAATTTTTATATTTATAAGACAAAAAAAGGCACATATTTTTAATTTTTATGGTCAATACACATCCACATTTTAAACATCATACCATTAACACTTATTTCCATAAGACCTATTAATTATCTTCAACACATTATATAGAAACACTTAATCGAATTTTGTTTCATTACATCAACATATTATATGTTCTTGGACTTCATGTTCTCAATTTCAATCTCTAATAAATCAAACCCTTACTTTTATGTGTTCTATCTATTCTTAATCTCATTGATCTATCATTTTATTTTTAAAAATCATCTAATATTATTATTCCCTAATTAAGTGTAATGAATATCATCCTTAAATTAATAAGGGGATTAAAATATTAAATCATTATGTGTCTCATCAAAAACCAAATATTTTTATTTCTATTATACTTATTCTTATATGACTTCTGGTTATTATAATTAATACTCAACTAAGATATTAAAATAAATATATATTCTTTTATAATTTTATGAAGCTAGTCACATATTATAAAAACATCTTCTAATGTTATAAAATTATAGATAACATTCAATCCATATTTTTCATGTTCCAGATCAATTTTTCTTCTTTTAATGGATTGAAATTCCTTAATAATTCTCACTATTTTATTATGATATTTTTTATTATTTCTCCCTCAATAATCTATAAAAATTAATTATTTTTTAAAAATTCATCAAATTCATGGAAAAAATTATTAATGATGGATTTATACTTATATAGTGCATTTTTATAATGGTTAAACATAAATAGAATATCATTCATTCTAAATTTTATTCCCTTATTAACATTTAATGCTTTCTCCTAATTAATAAATTTCTTCCAGCAATTAATCAATTTTGGAAAACACGGTTCTTATTCAAAATAAACTGAATAATTATTTACTAAATATTCATTATCATTATTCAAATGTTTTATATATTTTTCTAATGTTGATATATTTTAAATATATTCCTTTTATTATGATTTCAAAATAACCACCATTTTATTTTCTCAATTACTTCTAGATTCACTATATTCATTACTATTAGATTATCCTTCATTCACATTAACAAAAACCAGTTGTCATTAACATCACTTGATGCCTCAAAAACATCATCAACATCACTGTTGACCCCATCATTTAAGTTAAATAATAACCTTATATTCTTTTAATTTAGATAATTTTAGTCGTTTTATTTTGATGGAGACATTGATATAACCGATTTTTTTTTGAATTATTCTTAAATAATCACCTTGTTAATATTCTTCTTTATTAAAAGATTATTCTTTTTTCAGATTTAGAGATTTTTATGAAATTTCAAATTTCTCCTCATAGACAAAAAAATCACATAAATAATTATTACCAACTCATACACATATAGTGATAGTAATATTTTTCTTAAAAAAATTACATCTAAATCCTATATTGAGTGACAAGATCTACCCACGTCCTCATCAAATTCATTATTATATTTATCATTACTTGATAATTTAAAATGACTTCAGTTTTATCCCTTGCATGTATTTTTTAAAGCACAATACATGAATATAAAATCTAAAAAATGGAAAATTATTCCATCTAAAGAACGTATACATATATCCCATTATTTATGTGAAACTCATTAGAATGAAGCGTGCTTGCATATTTTCAAATATATTAACTAAAACTATATATCATAAATGTTTCACCAAAACCTCTAATTGTAGTAACAATTTCATTTACACTATTAAAAAATTCATCCATATTTTAATACTACCTCATTTTTATGCATTCAAACATCAAGATACTAACAATTATTTTAGATTGCTTCTCCTTTTTATTTCCCTAATATATATTTTTATATTTCATCCAATATATATTTTACTATCATATTCTTTTATCCACTATAAAATCATCAACATGAGATGAAAATATTAAATTAAAAAATTGACCATCATTTTCCATGTTCTATATATCATTTTATATTATATAAAAAACTGTAAAATGAAGAAAAAATCAATGAGTTGTGTCCTCTTGAATATCCATCCCAATTGATAAAAGATAAGGAAACTTTAGATAAATCTATAAGTACTAATTTTATTATCAAGAGAGTGAATCTCCATAATATTCCATGAATTTTGGTTTTTTTAATAATAATATATATTTACATCCAACTCTATTAATATCAAATATCAAATTAACTATAAAGGTAAATATGATTTTAAATCACTCGAAAAGATCCTCATTATTTTTGGGAAATCCAATAGAGGGGTGGAGGATAATTTTTAATTTCAATTCATTTTTATCTTTAGTTAATGAATAAACCCTCACCACATATTTAGGAGATTATATAGATTAGTTCATGTATACACAAAAAATAAATATAATGCATTTTATTTTTATAATGTTAACCTCTTAAACCAGTAAGGATAGTCCATGGCATGATTCAGATTCAGAAAAGATAATACAGTACACTATTCAATTCATTTGCATTTGAAACAAGACAGAGTTGTTCAAAAAATTGTGAATTAAAATATTCATCATGATGGGGTTATGTTCTTCCACATAGATACAATGATATGAAAATATTTTCCACAACTAGAGATTATTAGTCAAGATAATATTTTTATAATGTTCTCATTATGAGGTTTTCACTTCCTTATTCTACATTCGTTTGGGAACCATCAAATTTCATTATATTCCGATAATTTTTTTATATTATATAATAAATTAATATATTATTTAACATATAATATCATTCACATAATATTTTCACACCACTAAAAAATGTAGCCTCTATAGAAAAAAATTATTTTCACCCTACGAAATTTGAATTTAAAATTAAAAAAAGAAATAACCACCTTTCAACTAATATTCATCATCAATTATTTTTCTTGACTATTATATCTTCTTGTAAAAATACATCTTATTATAATAGTATATTTTTTCAATATGTAGGGTGACTGGTTATTTTTTTAGTAACTACTTTATATTTTTCATGGAAAAACATATTCATTAATGGATTATACAAACTTCCATCATCTATTCATGAGACACAAATGATATATGTTTAATTTTTTTTAAATATCATTAACATTATCTTTTTTATTATTTTTCTTGAAAAAAATTCATCATGATTTTTATAAAAATTTTCAGTGTTTAGAAAATCTAAAAATTTTATAATGGATCTAACTCATATTCAGGAGGCGATTATTTGGATCATATTGAGGTATTCCCCCACCAATGGGGGATAAATTAGGATGTAGTTAATTCTAATACAATTTCACTATTTAAGTTAATTACATATTCTCTTATTATGTTCTCAAATCTCTCTCTATCATTTCATTAGTCGGTATGATGATATAAAATTTGAAGGAGACACAAAAACACTCGGGTTTTTTAACAAGGGACACCTCCATCTATATGACTACGATATCCATGGCATGTAAATATTATCCCATGTGAAAACATTACATATTTTTATCATAAGAATCATAGTATGTATTTTACTATGAAATTTTTATCTAATAATTGACTAGGAACAGAACATTTAATGTATTTGTATTCTATCTCCAGCCCCAACCAGGCTGTTCTCACATAGATTATTGGATGAAATATTGTTCCTTTTGAAGTATATCAAAAATAGTTTTCCATGTCCCTCTTAGACACATTAGCTTATTAACTTCCTCAATTTTATCAATCATGGGGTTGTATCAATATACATTAGAATTATATAGTAGGATATTGTATATTGGATGTCTCAGAACATTGTCTTGTGTATAGTCAAGTATTGTATGTCACATATAGTCTCTTAATATTGTTTTGTATCTTCTTCTACATTATTTCTTGAGAATAACCCTTTGTATGAATCTATGTGATAATTAATTTTTTTAAATATAAATTTTATCAAGTTCATCACTTATTCTTTATTCATTAAACTATTAGAATAATTTCATTATCACTATCATGATGCGAAACTATTATCCATATTTTCATATTTATATTTTCGATCTGGCATGAATATTTTTTATTATTTAATAAATAATGAAACTATAATAATCCATTATATTTAAAAATAATTTAAATAATATAGTAAAATATACTTATATATTCATAAAATCATTCCATATAAATATTAGGATCTTTTGAATTGTAAAACACATAAGGTTTCTTTTATTATTCCCAAAGACTCAAAAACATTACTCATGAAAACAATTCCCAAACTTATCATATAATACTTCCATTAATACCATATATAAACTCATATCCATATTTTAATGTGGTAATAAGCTTGTAAATTGGGAAATTATTCATTTACATTTGACACAAATCATGCATGGATTTTCTATTATTCATTCATGATTGAATCCTAGATCAAATAGAGGAATCAGAACAATTTAATTTAAATAATCTATGTAATAGTATTATTAGATATAATTCACTTTTTATTTCATTATAATATAATAATTCTAGAACCTCATGTTTTACCTAGATATTCTCATAGAAAGTCAATAAGATTCGAATTTGGTCTTCCTTTTTAATGTATATATATATAATGAGTTGACTATGCTCAAACTACGTTATGATGGATTACAAAAAATCTTAAAACAAAATTGATTATATTTCATATGGGGTAAGTGGATAGAACATGTGGGAAAACTATATTGGTGATGAGTTATGTGACTACCAAAACAAACCATCTGATTGACCACATCATTCCATACCTTTACCCAACCACAATTTGTACCCTTCCATTAGAATAATATTACCTTTATGTAGACACTAAAATCATTGGATACCATTAAAAAGGTTTATATTCTTACCGTTATTTGTATATATTAGTTCTATTGTTATATTTATGTGTCACATGAAATTGACTCTTTCCTTTCTATGGACACTAATATTTATAGATGAACCTTCCAAAGATTTACATTTTAGATTTTCACAGTTAAATGGATTTAAATTTATATTCAAATATAAAATGTTTTAAATATTATATTTATATATGAATCATATTTTAGATTTACCTTAATGTATTTTTCAATATGACTTTATGAAAATAGTATAATCTAGTGATGACTATTTATGTCGCTCCTAGATTTCAGTACTAAATTTACCCAGAACCTGATCTTCAATTTTACCTTTACATAATAGATGATTAATTGTAAGCACTATGGGAAATTATTAGGATGCTTTTACATAACTTTTTTACTTCTTAGACGACATTTTATACAACTTCTTAAATCACAAACATGCCATTACCATCATGTGTGGGAAATTGAAACTCAAAATCTCTATATTGACTCATCAAATAGAATATAAACATCTTCAACTCAAATAAAAAAATTGTTATACATATATATAATGTGATAGAAATCCTTTATTGAAGAATTACTAGTCCCATGCAGTGAGGTGACTAATTAATTGTATATATATATAAATTTTTATAGATAATTAATGTTGTTTTTAAGGTAAAACACAATCACAAAATGTTATCAACATTATATCTCATTGTATTTGTTTTTAATACTATATACAAAATGATACATTGATAATATCTTCTAAATTCACACTCTTCATCTTCTGTTCTCTCCACTTTTCTCAATATTTCCTAATTTTCATCTCTAATCCTAATCAATAAATATATAAATAACTCTATAATAGAACATGGTATCACATAATTATTTAGAAATTGCTCACCAATCTTTTCTATATTGTGCCTAATTGATCTATGCTCGGTGTACATAACTTGAGGGTTGGATTTAGACAACAATATTATCCATCTATCAATAAAATATTATACAAAAAATAAGTATTATAAATTTTCATTCTCCTAGGTTATTCACATGTATCAATTTTTTCATTGATTATTGAGATCAATTGTTTCAATTTTTTAATATAATTTTCATCCTTAATTTGTTTCAGTCACTCAACACTTATATTTAACACATTCAAGGTAAACCAGTAGTTTTTTATTTCAAATAGTTCATGAACATCGCCAATTATTATCACTTATGTCATTAAAATTAATTTATCCCCAAAAATGTTATGATATAAAAATGAGAACTAAGTCTTAGTTATTAATAATTCATACATTTTAACGAATATAGTACAAGAATAATCTATAATGTTTACATTTATTTAAATTTCACTAATCTAGAACATTATCATGTAACTATTCATAAAGAGATGGAATATACAATAATATCATCATGAATGATCTTATCATCAAGTAATAATTACAATTAAAGTTTCTTTTGATAACACTAAGATGAAAATATTAATTATTTAGTCACTAAGGAATATTTAGTTCCTCTAATACTCTTTGTAATATCATGTATTTAACTTATATATATAAAGGCATTAATCTGTTTTTTTCATTTGTTGACATATTATTAACCTTAATCATGTTTGGTAATTATAATAGATGTTTTTTTGAATACCATTTGATAAATCATGTATTATGGTGTGAATTTCATATAGGAAATTAGTTTTTCTATCATTGTTTTCTATTTTCTTCTCCATTGGAGAAAAATAATCCTTTTTAATTACTGTAAAGACCCGTAAATTTCAAGGAAATTTTTTTCTTAATTTTCTTTGGAATTTTACAAGAACGCAGTTTCTGACGGCGCCTGATTCCGAGGCCCAGTGTGCCCAGAATCATTTTCCGAAGTTTGGCTCGGGTACGTTCAGTGAACGGACGAGCGGGTTTTTCTAACTTTTGAACCGGTGCCCGAAATCGAATTCTGAGGGCACCGATGAAATCGCAGTGCCGGTATTCGCTTAGAAACGCCTCTTCCGGAGTTGCGTTTGCTCGGGTGTGGTTTTTAATTTTCGGGCTTATAGTTACGAAATAAAATAATTTTGCGACAACTTTATTTTATTTCACTTAAGCCACTTGGAAGCCACTTGAAGCCACTTAAAGGCGGCTTGAACTGAGTTGAACTGGATAGGATGCTATCCAGAAATATCCTACCCCCTTGGTATTATATTTGTGAGGTGGGGCCTGCACGAGTCCCGCCGTTTCTTTCCGCTAAGAAACGCACCCGTGAAAACCCGTCTTAATGAAAGTCAACCGATGCGTTTTCTAAATTCTTAACAGACCATTTAATGGGGAGGTTTATTTCGTGAATTAAATGGGCTGTTTCTTTCGTGAATTAAATGGGTCGTTTCTTTCGTTGAATTAATTCAACGAATTGATGGATCATTTCTTAACCAGTTTTTCAAATTCGTTGGCGTAATAATAAAAAAAGGCCAACGCTTAACCTCTGGTTATTTGCGCTTGAGAAGATTTGAGAGAACCATCGTAACTTCTTCTCCCTCGCGAAGAACATGAAGAATGCGAAGAACGTGAAGAACGCCGAACCCGGAAATCGACGACGCGACGATCCCCGCGACGACGCGACGCCTCCCCGCGACGACGCGACGATCCCTCTCTTCTGTGACGATCTCTTCCGCGAAGAACGCCCGCGCGCGACGATCATCAAGGTAGGGATTTATTTTGGAAAATTAACCCTTTTTAATTTTTTGGTGAACGTTCTTTGAAAATTAAAAAGTCGGTTTCAAATGAACAATTTTTTTTTAATTAAAATTGTCGGTTCATGTGTTGAACAATTTTCTCCCGGTTGTTTATTTCTAACGCGGAGGGTGCGGGCCAAACGAACACGGCCCGACGACCCTCCGCCGTTCTTCGTTTTGTGCAGATTTGACGGTCGACGACGGAACGTGCCGCAGAGGACGTTTGACGATCCCGCAGTAAAGAACGGATCCCGGGAGGAGCAACGGCGCAGACGGGAAGGAAAACGGGCCACCGGAGCGACGCCGGCGGCCCGTGGAAGTTGCCGGCGGCGCGGGTCAACGGCGCGGCGGCGCCGGAGGCCGGAGGCGGCGGCGCCCCGGCGCGCCCCCGGACGAGACCGCCGCGGCTGAAGCCGCGGCGGCGGCGGCCAACGGACCCGCGTCGCGCGGGTCCGGTTCGTCCAGGCGGACGCGGCTCAGCGCGTCCGCGGTTCGCCAGCGCGGCCCGCACGCGGGCCGCGGTTCTTCCTCAAGCTGCGGGTCAGCGCCCACGGCATCCACCCGTGCCGCTCAGCCCAGCCGAGCCGGGCCGGGCCAGCCGGGTCGGACCCGGGTTGGGTCGACCCGGTTCGGGCCGACCCAGGGGGGGTCGGGCCGGGTCGGCCCGGCCCCGTACCCCCCATGTTCGGACGTTTTCGTTCAAACGCGCGTATCATCAGTTTCGTGCCTCCAAACGACTCTCCGTCAGCGGCAACGCGATCCTTGGATCGAGACGGTCGTTTCGGTATATCGCACTCAAGGTTTAGGAATACTTTCAGTTCGGCCGGGTTGGTTCGTACACGAGACCAACCGGGCCCTCGGAGCGGAAACGCTCATATCTTGAGCTACGGACGTCCGATTGACGTGCCGTCAGTTTTGTTGAATTCCTTTAAGTGAGACGGATCTTTTGGCATACTCCGTCCGAGGTTTGGACGCAGGTGGAGTGCGGTCGGGTTGGTTTTGCCTTAAAAACCAACCGGGCCCCTGGGACGAAAATGCCAATATCTCTCAGACCGGGCGCCCGATTGACGCGCCGTCTGCGACGTTGAGTTCCTGTTGACGATACGGAACTTTTGGATACATCAACTTCAGACTTCGTGTCAGTTGATGTATCAGCCTCTCGGCTCGTGGAGCGGACCTTCCCGAACGAGCTTGCTGTGTGCGGGAACCCTAGTGCTGGCTGCGACTGCTACTTCGACAGTGACGACCGTGCAGAGATCCTCAGTGGACTGCGGCGACGACTGTGCAGAGGTCCTCCGTGGACTCCGACGACGACCGTGCAGAGATCCTCAGTGGACTGCGGCGACGACTGTGCAGAGATCCTCAGCGGACTGCGACGACACCTGCACTCAGCGATCCTACGTGGATCAGTGCTTCAGGTCCTGCGTGGGCCCGGTCCTGTGTGGGCCCGATCCTGTGTGGGTCCGATCTTGCGTGGGTCAGCGCTCAGCGGTTCTGTGTGAGCCAGCGCCTACAGGTCCTGCGTGGGCCCGGTCCTGTGTGGGCCCGATCCTGTGTGGGTCCGATCCTGTGTGGGTCATCTCTCAGCGGTTCTGTGTGAGCCAACTCCTACAGGTCCTGCGTGGGCCCGATCCTGTGTGGGTCACTGCAAGGTTAGTACCTATCGATCCTTCGTGGGTCCGACGAGTTAGATGGTTCAATGATCATCTTTATCGTCATCCGAAGAAGTATACCTGTGTGAGCTGAATCTTGTGTAACTCTCCTTTTTGGATTGTGTTGAGCTATCCTGTGTGGATTTACTCTTTACTCTCCTTTGTGGATTGTGTTGTTCTATCCTGTGTGGGTATATGTTTTGCTTTCCTGTGTGGACTGGGTTGTGCTTGGGCTCGGACGTTGGAGCCGAACGGGAATTGAAGACTTAGGTATATGTATGGGCATATACCTAAGCCGTGTCAGATGTTACTTCGTGATTGTATCTTTCCTTTGTGGATTATCCTTTCTGGATTTCGGGAGACCTTCGGGGGTCTCGGGGTCCCTACTGAGTAGCTTATACTCACCCCTGCACGGGCTATGCCCGCACTTCGTGGTGTTGGTTGCAGACGACGGACAACGCTGATCGTCGAGGAGGCGTGCGGAGCAGGACAGTACCTGGAGGTGGACCACTGGGCGGGACGTACTCGGAGCGGTTAGGTGGACCCGAGGAGCAGTGGAGGCTATCTGTACCCACCCTTCAGGTGGGACTTCTAGTGGATGGCTCGACACTGCAGTTTTCCCTTTTCAGTTGCTGTTTTTCCTTTCAGTTGTACTTTACAGTTGGGCTTGTATTTCCGGCCCCTTTTTACTTTCAGCACAGCTTGTACAGTTTTACTTAGTGTTTACTTTTCCGCTTGCTTACTCTGTGGTGCTTGTTTACTTTTCAATGGCAATGCCTTCCCTTTTGTTGGGATTTACGCCTTGGTGCTAGTCGCCAGCCCCTGGCCTATGGAAGGCGGGCTTGGGGTAGTCACGGCACGGGCCCCGAGGACGGGTCGTGACAAATTGGTATCAGAGCGGTCGGTTCTACCGCAGACTCTGATCTTTCTTCTATGTGAAGCAATAGTGTTTAGCGTATTGAGTGTGGTTATCAGTCCAGGGAGTCCAGTGTTGGTGCGGCGGCCGACGTATCCATACACCAGGACCCTGACGTCTGATTTCCGACTTAATGCACGAAAACATTGATTGCATGTGTGTTTCATGTTTTCTTTGTGATTACTTGTGTCAGCCTACTAGGTATACTGTTCTGACCGTGGCATGCTTGTTTCCTTTTCAGGATGGCACGACGACAGCAGCCAGCTAGGGTTCCCAGAGTAGGGCGCGACGACAGCCCGCCGAGCGACGAGGCCTCGGTACAGGGCCCGTTGACAGCAGAGGCACCGGCGGTACCTTTACCCGCCGAGCCCCCGATGCTTCCAGCACTGGCAGCTGACGACGCACGACGCCTTGGAGCTCTGCACGAGTTCCAGCGCCAGCGACCACCCAGGTTCCGTGGGGAGTCGGACCCCCAGGCAGCCGAGGACTGGCTGGAGGCGGTCGTCCGAGTTTTCAGGCTAGTGAGGACACCAGCAGACCTCATGGTGATCCTCGCGGCGAGCCTACTGCACGCAGCAGCCGGACGCTGGTGGAGCCTGATGCTCCAGGTACACGATGAGGCCACCCTCATCTGGACGGACTTCGAGAGCCTCTTCCGCTCAGAGTTCGTCCCGGCCACCCTCCGAGCGGTGCGCATCCAGGAGCTTCTTCAGCTGCGGTAGGGAAGCTTGACGGTCGCTCAGTACGCGGCGAGGTTTACCGACCTTTCTCGGTACTCGACAGACATGGTGCGTGACCCCTTCTTCCAGGCCCGAAACATCGAGCAGGGTTTGAGACACGAGATCAGGGCATCGCTGATCTCCCTCAGCATCCCGGCCCAGGCAGGAGTACTGGAGCGAGCCCTCCTGATCGAGAGCTTCCTGGCTGAGTCCACAGCGAGACCCACCGCAGGGCGGCAGATAGCGGAGTCATCGACAGCTGGTAGCCGACGGATGACTCAGGGTTCCAGGCGGACCAGACCTTCCGGCAGGCAACCTCGGGACACTGGCTCAGCAGTGCAGGGCACCCGGCCCGGAGCCAGCCTTTCGAGAGGCAGACAGTGCTGCGAGTGCGGCGGGCAGGGCCACAAGGCTCGTGACTGCCCAACCCGTCGTACTGAGGGCCATCAGACGGTGGAGGGACCACCCAGGCAGAGGCAGAGGGTCGACTGTGGCGGTCCTCAGGGAGGAGGCGGACAAGGCAGAGGAGCTGGCCGAGCAGCAGGTGGTGGGCGACGCTTTGAGGCTCTGCCACCACCACCACCAGGAGGCCCGCCTCGACCACAGGGAGCTGGCGGGCAGAGACAGGCTCAGCTCCAGGCATCGGAGTCCTACGACCACGGCGCACCAGAGATGATTCGAGGTACGATCTGTGTCTATTCCACCCTTGCTGCAGTTCTGATAGACACAGGAGCGAGTCACTCTTTCATAGCCACTGCCCTTGTTCGGAGATCGGAGATTCTGACGGAGCCGTTGGCTCGATCCTTACGGCTAGAGACTCCTACGGGAGCAGACTCGACGATTACGCACTGGTGCCGGCAGTGTGAGCTTACTCTAGGAGGCGAGAGCTTCGGCTGGAATCTTCTTTTAGCGGCGTCGAGGCCTTACGACGTCATCTTGGGCATGGATTGGTTATCTACGGTCCATGCTCAGATTGACTGCATTAGGCGCAAGGTGCGATGTGTGTGCACCGACGGGAGAAGGATCACCTTCACCGGCGAGAAGGGAACCTTAGCAGCACAGGATGGACTCACGCAGAGGAGAGGTCAGCCCATCACTCATCAGTTGGCTAGCCTCATCCTGGGAGCAGTTGACGTGCGGGGTCCCAGTTTTCCTACAGTGGTGGATCAGTACGCGGACGTCTTTCCCGACGACGTTCCAGGACTACCTCCACGCAGAGAGGTAGACTTTTATGTTGACCTGTACCCCGGGACCGCCCCGATATCCACTCCAGCATATCGGATGGCCCCCGCTGAGCTTTGAGAGCTGCGGGTACAGTTGGAGGACTTGCAGGGCAAGGGGTTCATCCGACCCAGTGTTTCGCCCTAGGCTTCCCCGATTTTGTTCGCCAAGAAGGCGGACGGGAGCTTGCGACTGTGTGTCGATTATCGTCGCCTGAATCAGGTGACAGTGAGGAACAAGTATCCGCTAACCAGGATTGATGACCTCTTCAACCAGCTCAAGGGAGCACGGTGGTTCTCGAAGATAGAACTCAGGTCAGGCTATCATCAGCTTAGAGTTCGAGACGAGGATGTGCAGAATACGCCCTTCAGGTGTCGGTATGGCCACTATGAGTTCTTGGTTATGCCTTTCAGTGTGACCAACGCTCCAGCAGTGTTCATGAGCCTCATGAACAGGATCTTCCAGCCATACCTCGATCGATTTTTCGTGGTCTTCATCGACGAAATTTTGGTGTACTCGACGACGGAGGAGGAGCACGCCTACCACCTGCGTGTTGTGCTAGACACACTCCGAGAGCACCAGCTTTTTGGCAAGCTCTCGAAGTGTCAGTTCTGGTTACGTGAGGTCCACTTCTTGGGGCACGTCATTTCTGAGGCGGGAGTTGCAGTGGATCCCGCGAAGATCGAGGCAGTGCTAGCTTGGGAGCCACCTAAGAGCGTGACAGAGGTGCGGAGTTTCTGGGGCCTAGCCGAATACTATCGGAGATTTGTGCCGGACTTCTCCAGAGTTGCGGCCCCACTCTCAGCATTGACGAAGAAAGGGAAACCCTTCGTGTGGTCAGAAAGATGTCAGCAGAGCTTCCAGGAGCTAAGGCAGAGGTTGACCAGCGCACCTATCTTGAGGTTGCCTGAGGAGGGAGTTGGATACGTAGTCTACTGCGATGCATCAGTGACCGGACTCGGGTGTGTCCTGATGCATGAGCAGGCCGTGATTGCCTACGGATCACGTCAGCTGAGGCCGCATGAGCTGAACTACGCTACCCATGACTTAGAGTTGGCAGTAGTGGTCTTTTCCCTGAAGACATGGCGACACTATCTGATGGGAGAGCGCTTCACAGTCTTTTCTGACCACCAGAGTCTCAGGTACATCTTCTCTCAGAAGGAACTGAACCTGAGACAGCGGTGATGGCTCGAGTTTCTCCAGGACTATGACTTTGAGATAGTCTATACTCCTGGGAAGGGGAACGTGGTGGCTGATGCCCTCAGCAGGAGGACGGGCATCCAGCTACTTGAGGAGGCGACAGAGCAGCTAGCCGCTTTGCAGATATCCTTCGTGGATAGAGACGGAGCATCCTTCCTTCAGTCTCTCACAGTCTCTCCTCCACTTCTTCAGCGGGTCAGAGAGGCACAGCATGGGGACGTTGACTGTGAGACGCGGCGTGTACAGATATCCTCGGGACAGGCACCTGATGGTTTCTCCCTTGGAGCAGAGCACGATGTCCTTTTCAGAGGACGTACCTTGGTACCAGTCGCCTTACGAGAGGAGGTGCTGAGAGAGTTTCACACTTCTCCTTTGGCAGTACATCCTGGAGTGGCGAAGATGTACCAGGATCTCAGGCGACAGCACTGGTGGCCGGGCATGAAGAAGGCTGTGGCAGAGTTCGTTTCACGGTGCCTCACCTGCCAGCAGGTGAAGGCAGAGCATCAGGTACCAGCAGGCTTGGTACAGCCCTTGGAGGTCCCGGAGTGGAAGTGGGACGGGATATCTATGGACTTTGTGACTGGACTTCCACGCACTTCCAGAGGTCACGATTCCATTTGGGTGATTGTTGACCGACTCACCAAGTCGGCACACTTATTACCCATCCGAGAGCAGGGCACAGTGGAGAGCTTGGGGCATCTCTACGTTCAGGAGATTGTATGACTTCACGGTGTGCCATCGACTATCGTCTCCGATCGGGAAACTCGTTTTACTTCCCGGCTTTGGAAGGGGTTGCAGGAGGCGTTCGGGACGCGACTACGTCTGAGCACCGCCTCTCACCCTCAGACGGATGGTCAGACGGAGAGGACCATTCAGACTCTCGAGGACATGCTCCGCGCATGTGTCCTCGACTTTGGTCGCAGCTGGGAGTACCACCTACCCTTGGTGGAGTTCACGTACAACAACAGCTACCACTCCACCATCGGGATGGCACCCTACGAGGCGTTGTACGGCAGGCCTTGCAGATCTCCTTTGTGCTGGACAGTCCCTGGAGAGTCAGCACTTGTGGGACCGGAGATGGTCCGGGCCACGACAGAGAAGGTCCAGGTCATCCAGGAGCGGATGAGGACAGCACAGAGCCGGCAGAAGTCATATGATGACAGAAGGCGGAGGCCACTAGAGTTCGAGGATGGTGACCACGTCTTCTTGCGTGTCTCACCTCGACGTGGTTTGAGGAGATTTGGCCGAGGCGGCAAGTTGTCTCCATGCTTCATCGGACCCTTCCAGGTCCTCAGCAGGGTTGGAGAGGTGGCTTATCACCTGGATCTGCCACCTCTGTTGCACCGGGTGCACGACGTCTTCCACGTATCCCAGCTGAGGAGATACGTGCACGACCTGACGCACATCATTGACTATGGGGAGCTAGACGTGGATGATGGAGCGACTTTTGCGGAGGTTCCAGTGGAGATAGAGGATCGACAGGAGCGGGTCCTACGTGGGCGATCGATTCCTCTTGTGCAAATCATATGGCAGCACGGGAACCTCCAGGAGAGCACTTGGGAGCGGGAGGCTCAGATGCATGCTCAGTACCCACATTTGTTTCCCTAGTTTTTGATGTATCTTTACGGGGATGTAATGTCCTGAGGTGGGAGTAATGTAAAGACCCGTCAATTTCAAGGAAATTTTTTTCTTAATTTTCTTTGGAATTTTACAAGAACGCAGTTTCTGATGGCGCCTGATTCCGAGGCCCAGTGTGCCCGGAATCATTTTCCAAAGTTTGGCTCGGGTACGTTCAGTGAACGGACGAGCGGGTTTTTCTAACGTTTGAACCGGTGCCCGGAATCGAATTCTGAGGGCACCGATGAAATCGCAGCGCCGATATTCGCTTAGAAACGCCTCTTCTGGAGTTGCATTTGTTCGGGTGTGGTTTTTAATTTTCGGGCTTAATGTTAAGAAATAAAATAATTTTGCGACAACTTTATTTTATTTCACTTAAGCCACTTGGAAGCCACTTGAAGCCACTTAAAGGCGGATTGAACTGAGTTGAACTGGATAGGATGCTATCCAGAAATATCCTACCCCCTTGGTAGGATATTTGTGAGGTGGGGCCCGCACGAGTCCTGCCGTTTCTTTCCGCTAAGAAACGCACCCGTGAAAACCCGTCTTAATGAAAGTCAACCGACGCGTTTTCTAAATTCTTAACAGACCATTTAATTGGGAGGTTTATTTCGTGAATTAAATGGGCTGTTTCTTTCGTGAATTAAATGGGTCGTTTCTTTCGTTGAATGAATTCAACGAATTGATGGATCGTTTCTTAACGAGTTTTTCAAATTCGTTGGCGTAATAATAAAATAAGGCCAACGCTTAACCTCTGGTTATTTGTGCTTGAGAAGATTTGAGAGAACCATCGTAACTTCTTCTCCCTCGTGAAGAACGCGAAGAACGCGAAGAACGCGAAGAACGCCGAACCCGGAAATCGACGACGCCTTCGCCCGAGACGTTCTTCCGATCTCCGATCTCCGATCACCGACCATTTGAGGTGAGTGATTTCGGACTTCCGCTCAAGGTTCTTTTCTTTGGGTTTAAACACAGATTTAAATACTAATAATTTAAATCTGTTGTTCTTGGTTCGTTGAGTTCGCCGACTCAACGCCGGTTTCCGCGACGACGCGACGCCTCCCCGCGACGACGCGACGATCCGTCTCTTCCGCGACGATCTCTTCCGCGAAGAACGCCCGCGCGCGACGATCATCAAGGTAGGGATTTATTTTGGAAAATTACCCCTTTTTAATTTTCCAGTGAACGTTCTTTGAAAATTAAAAAGTCGGTTTCAAATGAACAATTTTTTTTAATTAAAATTGTCGGTTCATGTGTTGAACAATTTTCTCCCGGATGTTTATTTCTAACGCGGAGGGTGCGGGCCAAACGAACACGGCCCGACGACCCTCCGCCGTTCTTCGTTTTGTGCGGATTTGACGGTCGACGACGGAACGTGCCTCAACGGACGTTTGACGATCCCGCAGTAAAGAACAGATCCCGGGAGGAACAACGGCGCAGACGGGAAGGAAAACGGGCCACCGGGGCGACGCCGGTGGCCCGCGGAAGTTGTCGGCGGCGCGGGTCACCGGCGCGGCGGCGCCGGCGGCCGGAGGCGGCGGCGGCCGGAGGCGGCGGCGCCCCAGCGCGCCGCCGGACGAGACCGCCGCGGCTGAAGCCGCGGCGGCGACGGCCAACGGACCCGCGGCGCGCGGGTCCGGTTCGTCCAGGTGGACGCGGCTCAGCGCGTCTGCGGTTCGCCACCGCGGCCCGCACGCGGGCCGCGGTTCCTCCTCAAGCCGCGGGTCAGCGCCCGCGGCTTCCACCCGTGCTGAACCGGCCCTGGCCGGGCCAGCCGGGCGGCCCGGGCCTGTACCCCCCATCTTCGGACGTTTTCGTTCTAACGCCCATATCTTGAGTTTCGTGCCTCCAAACAACTCGCCGTTAGAGGCAACGCGATCATTGGATCGAGACGGTCGTTTTGGTATATCACACTCAAGTTTTGGGAATACTTTGAGTTCGGCCGGGTTGGTTCGTACACGAGACCAACCGGGCCCTCGGAGCGGAAACGCTCATATCTTGAGCTACGGATGTCCGACTGACGTGCCGTCAGTTTTGTTGAATTCCTCTAAGTGAGAAAAATCTTTTGGCATACTCTGCCCGAGGTTTGGACGCAGGTGGAGTGCGGTCGGGTTGGTTTTGCCTTAAAAACCAACCGGGCCCCTGGGACGAAAATGCCAATATCTCTCAGACTGGGCGTCCGATTGACGCGCCGTCTGCGACGTTCAGTTCCTGTTGACGATACGGAACTTTTGGATACATCAACTTCAGACTTCGTGTCAGTTGATGTATCATCCTCTCGGCTCGTGGAGCGGACCCTCCCGAACGAGCTTGCTATGTGCGGGAACCCTAGTACTGGCTGCGACTGCTACTTCGACAGCGACGACCGTACAGAGATCCTCAGTGGACTGCGGCGACGACTGTGCAGAGGTCCTCCGTGGACTCCGACGACGACCGTGCAGAGATCCTCAGTAGACTGCGGCGACGACTGTGCAGAGATCCTCAGCGGACTGCGACGACTCCTGCACTCAGCGATCCTACGTGGATCAGTGCTTCAGGTCCTGCGTGGGCCCGGTCCTGTGTGGGCCCGATCCTATGTGGGTCCGATCCTGCGTGGGTCAGCACTCAGCGGTTCTGTGTGAGCCAGCGCCTACAGGTCCTGTGTGGGCCCGATCTTGTGTGGGCCCGATCCTATGTGGGTCCGATCCTGTGTGGGTCATCTCTCAGCGGTTCTGTGTGAGCCAACTCCTACAGGTCCTGCATGGGCCCGATCCTGTGTGGGTCACTGCAAGGTTAGTACCTATCGATCCTTCGTGGGTCCGACGACTTAGATGGTTCAATGATCATCTTTATCGTCATCCGAAGAAGTATACCTGTGTGAGCTGAATCTTGTGTTACTCTCCTTTGTGGATTGTGTTGAGCTATCCTGTGTGGATTTACTGTTTACTCTCCTTTGTGGATTGTGTTGTTCTATCCTGTGTGGGTATATGTTTTGCTTTCCTGTGTGGACTGGGTTGTGCTTGGGCTCGGACGTTGGAGCCGAACGGGAATTGAAGACTTAGGTATATGTATGGGCATATACCTAAGCCGTGTCATATGTTACTTCGTGATTGTATCTTTACTTTGTGGATTATCCATTGTGGATTTCGGGAGACCTTCGGGGGTCTCGGGGTCCCTACTGAGTAGCTTATACTCACCCCTGCACGGGCTATGCCCGCACTTCGTGGTGTTGGTTGCAGACGACGGACAACGCTGATCGTGGAGGAGGCGTGTGGAGCAGGACAGTACCTGGAGGTGGACCACTGGGCGGGACGTACTCGGAGCGGTTAGGTGGACCCGAGGAGCAGTGGAGGCTATCTGTACCCACCCTTCAGGTGGGACTTCCAGTGGACGGGTCAACGCTGCAGTTTTCCCTTTTCAGTTGCTGTTTTTCATTTCAGTTGTACTTTACAGTTGGGCTTGTATTTCCGGCCCCTTTTTACTTTCAGCACAGCTTGTACAGTTTTACTTAGTGTTTACTTTTCTGCTTGCTTACTCTGTGGTGCTTGTTTACTTTTCAATGGCAATGCCTTCCCTTTTTGTTGGGATTTACGCCTTGGTGCTAGTCACCAGCACCTGGCCTATGGAAGGCGGGCATGGGGTAGTCACGGCACGGGCCCCGAGGACGGGTCATGACAATTACCTTACATGGTTACAACCAAAATATAACATAAATAGAAATGGAATGGGATGGAACCTCCTTGTTTATGATTGTGAGAAATTGTATTTTTAATTTATTCAAAAGTTTTTTTCCCTTTCAAATTTACCTCCTATTATAGATAGAATATTTTTGCATGAACAAACATTTTTCAGCTAATATTTTTCATTGGGAAGTATGATTTCTTTATCATATTCTTAATGATTTTTTCATGGTCAAAAAAATTACAATCTCACGTTATTTGTCCATTGCCTACTTGAAACATCGACACTCCTCCTCACCATACCACAGGTTTTCCATTTTTGATAACCTATTACAAAATTTGATTTATTATTTATGAAGAATATTCCATTTCCTTTTGTATCTTAAATTTTATTAGGATTTAAATTCTATTTAATTCTCTTAGTTAGCTATCTAGATTTCCATAAATACAGTTGGAATGTTTCATCCATTTTCTAAAATATTTTAATGACGTTCTCATCCCAAACATACTATATCATTTTTCATTATTATTTTTCTACCATCCATTTCTATATTTTTCCATTAAAATATTATATTCTTATATTTATTTCATGCTTCCAAGATGTTCTATATTTTTTCATAAAATGAACTTATATTCTATATTGGTGAAGCTTCCACCTTTGACTTGATGTTATTTTTTTCAACTTCACTATTTTTATTTTTTATTTTACTTGAAGATAATTCATCATCCTTATTTATTGATTACATAGGAATATTATTGTTAGTTTACTTCTCATGAATATTTCTAAATTATATATCCTCCCAATTATTCAACATTGATTGAATTTTAATCTCATTTTTTGGTTCCATAGTAGAATGATTAAAAGTTACATGCCTCTTCATTATGACCAATTCCATTGGATGATTTGAAGATATTTTCAATTATTTCAAATGTTTTTAAAGATATATTTTTGATATTTATATAAAAATGATAAAACTTTTTATACTTTATCCCCTTGATATTGGGTCTTCTTTACTTCTATTGGTTGACATATTGAACAAGTATTGCATAACCATATTCTTAAAACTATTATAGAAAAACGTTTATCCCACAAACCATTGTTTAATTCATTGAGATATGATTTTTATACATATTATATAAGATAATGGTTAATTTTTTCAAGTATTTATATCAACTATTTTGGATTCATTTAGGTATAATATTATTATAAATTTAATTTTGGACACATTTTTTAAAGTGATGGGTTTCACAACATTTTAATTTAAATACATATTTATAGATTTAGGATTGAAATTGTCATTACACATGTTATGATGTTTTCACCAATGTTATTTTCACATGTTTTTAGTAAATGCAGTTTTATGGATCCTTTTGACTGATCATAAGATAGTACTTTAAAAAAATTTCCACCTTAAAATGGTATTTTAGAATAATATTCCTCCTCTTTATTTTATTAAGGAAGCATTATTTTAAACATTATTAGAAAAAAATCATTTAAAAATTATATATTCGTTAATTTTGTTGAAATTGCTAAGAATTTCATATTGAGGATTCTTTTCTCATCTACCACTATTTTTATTTTTTCATTACAATCCTTTCTTTTATCATAAATTTTATATACATGAAGTTGTCTACTTTCCATCATTAATTTATAAATACCTTTAATCCCATAAGTATTAGTTTTCATTTGATAATAATAAAAATTAATTCATTTTAATGTATGGGTGTTCTTCTAAATCGATTTGTTTTCATCTTCCTAGTCTTGGATTGTATTGATCCACTGAATTTCAAAACTATATCATTTTTATAATGATTCAAATTCAATTAACCTAATTATCCTACTAATTTGTGGAGCTTTACAAATGTATGTATTCGTATATTTAAATCTATATTCAATCATTCAATATCATCTTCATTATTGGTGATATATTATAATATATATATATATAAATGAATAGTAATATAATAAAATCTATTTAATACAAAGAAGGTCATGGATCTGGTCAAAACTGGTCCCAAAAAAATTATTAATCAAAAGAAAAATAGAGTAAAGCAACAAAAGGAGTGTTACAAGCCCGAGAGTGGGAACCACAATGCATATCCACCTCCACTAGTGAAGAGCAGTAATCAGGGATTGTGAATGACCATAACAACTCTATCGCCATGATTTCCATCTTGGATAGAGCATCAGCCACCTGATTAAACTCTCAATAAACATGCAAGACAATCATGTTTATGTGACTAACCTGATTGAGACATTCAACCGACTTTGGCAGTATCAGCCAAGGCAAATTCCACGTTCTTGTTTGTAGGGATTGAACCGCAAGTTGAGAATCTGATTCAATCCATATCATGTTACAATTATATAAAATAGCATACCTGATAGAATGAACAATCTCACATAACTCAGCTTCAAAAGAAACACCAACACCAGTGAATTTATAGAAACATCCTTTACCAAAGACACGGTACGTACGAAAAACACCACCGCACCCCGAAGGGCCTGGTGCACTAGAAGAAGCTCCATCCACATTCACTTTGATCCACGGGATGATCAAAGGAATCTAGAGAATATACCTGGTCATTTTCTTCTTCTAAGGCATTCCAAAAACCCCAAGTAATTGCATAATCTTCAAGTATAAAACAGTGTTAGACATCACACCAGATTGGACCATCAAAGCAGCAAAAACCTCTTGATTTTCTATACTGATAAATAGTTCATCAGTTGGAAATTATTTACTATATATTTTATGTACACTTATTTATAGAGTTAAGATAGACCATATAATACCAGACTATATTAAAATTCCTTAATTACATACTCATTCACCAAATATTTATCTTCCATAAATGGAATTTACTAATCAAGTTTATTATTTTCAAAAATTCATACTAATTTTATTTATTTATTTATGATTTATTGTCATCACAAGTTCCATTAAGAGACATTTTTTAGAAGAAGCATTATAATATACAATAATTTGGTTTACTATGACAATTAGGAATCCAATGTTGTGTAAATTCATATAAAGGGAATTAAAGAACTTCTTGTATTCTATTTTCATTGTGCTCTTAATTTTATTATAATACATATCTTCAATGTTTGGAAATCCATTGGTTTATTCAAAATTTTAATTCACATATCCTTTAAAATAGAAATTGAAATGTATAAATATTATAATTCAAATACATGTCTGGCCATCATTGATATGAACTTTTAGGATTCCATTAGGATATGACCACACTAACATGGGGATGAATTTGTGTGTAGTGAAAAAAATCCAATTTCATTTTTTAAAGAAATTTTAATTTCACATTTCCAGTTATTAGATCTATCTATATATCTCTATTTTAGTATGTATGTAGATATAAAATATGAAAGGAATATACAAGAACACTAGGGGTATTTAATGAGGTTCACCTCTGTGTGCATGAGTACGTTCTTAGTGACATATAGTCATTATACCAGACACAAATTTTTTTTACTTATTAATTATAAGAATGGGCATGACCTTGAGATTATTATTCTTACAATAACTTTTTAATTAACAAGAACAATCATTATATTAAGGAGATATCACCAACTAATATATTTTAAAATGATTAATAGATGATGTTCTTCTCCAATAGAATTACAAATGTAGTGGGACCCTACTTCCATCCTAGATAGTGTAGGTGATCTCATTATTCAGTTGCATTAATCAAGTAAGCTACATCACTGTACTTTGGACTACTAGAGTTTGATGTTGTAGGTTTGCACTCTCAGAAAATCTTATTCCTCATTAAAATTGTATTATTTGACAAATACACCCTTATTATTATTTTAATATTTCTCTATCAGTAAATGAGTCATGTTTTTATTATACACCACAACATCCCTATTTATATCACATTAATACGTCAAAGTTCACAAAAAAAGAAATATCGAAACTTTCAGTACATCATTCTTTATTTAACTTATATAATATATTTAGTTTCATCTCAAAATATTGAATAAAAATTATTTTCATTCATGTAATATTTATATTCATTTTAATAATTAAATATTTCTTCTTAATAATAATGTTAGGAAAAATTTATATTCATATATATTAATGGCTCGTTCAAAATTTCCTAAAGATATATATTTATGTCTTCTAGAAATGTCTCTATTTATATATTGCGATATGTGGAATATTAAACTATGAGTGATTACTTTTATCATATCTCATTAAATGGAAACATTCCTCTTGATAAATTATCAGGGCATTCTCATTTACTACTCCCTCGTATCCTTCATAAAAAACTATATCTTTTTTCTCATTAATTACTAAGTTTGTTCATGTTTCATTGATTCTTCAATTTATGACACAAATCATACATGGGTTTTTATTCTTTATTCAATATAGAATGATGAAAAATATAAATTCCTTATGTTGAATTATTTATAATAACTTTAAGAATGTAATTTTCGATTAAATTATTATATTATTTCCCCATGAATAAATATTACATCTCCTCAGATATTGATCTAGATAATCTTATAAAAGATTTCATTATATCAATGTGACCATGCATTTCAAACACATTGAGAAAACCAATTAACCATGCTTAACTTACTGCATGACCATTTCTAGTTGAACATATTGAATACTTGGTTATAAGATTCTTGTTTTAAGTAGATCTACATTCTCAACAAACTCAATCATTCATGAGTGAAATTACTATAAGAAAAACCATCAAATTGACCATATCATTTATTAACATCACACAACCTCAATCATTACCATTTTTTAGATAATGTATCACCTTAATATATCCAAAAAATATCATCGGATTCATTTATGGAAGTTATTATATTTACCTTTTTTGTAGAATGTGTAATTTCATGATTTCATTTACATGATTTGTGACAATCATGTTTTACCTTTCCATAACTAGGGATAATAACCGCTTACCATTCCAAAGCATCGTTTTTTTCTTTATAACCCTTACATATGTATCCGTTTACCTTTATGTAGCCACTATTATTAATATTAACTTTATATATTTATTTCATTTAATAATTTTTCATGACGTGTCTATCAAATTATATTTGCATAACCTATATATCACCCTGATAACATTTATGTATCTCTAGGATTTCATCATTACCATTACACAATCATATATATTAATTTTTAACATTATATTGAAATCATATTACCTATAAGAAACATTATATCATAGGTACATCCTCCTTCAGGGCCCTTAATTTTAGAAATCTATAATAAAGCTCAATCTTGGAAAAGTATCGAGCTCCATGGAATTGGCCAAATAATTCATCAATACAGGGTAGGGGAAACTAGTCTGTAGTTGTGATATTTTTCAATTCATGGTAATCAATGTACAGTTGCATCCATATATATTTCTTCTTAATAAATGTAACAAGAACACCCCACGGTGACACACATGGATAAATTATTCCCTTTATGAATATTCTCCTTGATTTACTTGTCAATTAAAGAAACACAATTGGGGCCATTAAATAAGGATTCCTAGAAATAGGCATGGAACTAAGAATGTGTTATATTGATAACATAGATTCACATTTCATTGAAAGACTAGTAAACTCTTCAAAACATGCATAAAAACACCCACAAAATAGGCATACCTGCAATGATGAGTTTATCCCAAACTGCCTACGATAAACACCCTTTCTAATTGGAATCAGAACCAAATAAATAGAGGTGATATCCTTCGAATGTACATATTTATCTTCAAATTTATTGATGACTATAGGTTTCATTTTAATATAAAATGTAAATTTTATTATATGGAAATTTATGTAGGGTTTATATATAAAAATACAAAACATTTATAAGAAAAAATTAAATTCAACCAAATATAGAATAACCAAATTTTTAAGAAGCACATTCCCAGAAACATGAACATGATTAGAAAAAATGAAATGAGTCGAAATATTTATAACATTAAGGATTTTAATATTAATTAAATATATAATATTTGGGGATAGGAAATAAAATTCATATAGACTTTAGATTATAAAAATTAATTTATATATCTATGTTCAAATTTGGTTCTTTAATATTTGTACTAACTTATTACCACACCAACATTTGTATTCTATATTCTATTAAATACTTGAACCAAAATGGTTTTATTGAATAATAATAACCTTTGATACAATAGATTAATCATGAAAATCCATTCATAATTTTCCCAACAATTAAACATTCTCTTAAATCTATTTTACTTTATGCTTAACATTGGTCATTCATGGTAATCTTAAAAATAAAATCCTTCATGATGGTTAATTAATAGTTTCCAAGATTATAAAACATATCCCCAATGAGTTCCAAACTGTGTTTGTATCATGGCCCATTTTTATATACTAGGTGATGATCGAGTCAATCCCAATGTTCCATTTTATGTTTTATTTTACCTAGTGACATTTATGCCCAAGCCACATCCTCTTGTAGTATATAGAAAAGGATGTAATTACATGGAAACATCTCCCTCTATATTTTACAAAAAATCTATGATATTTTGCAATAATGTAAATTTTCCATTGACTTATACATAGATATATCCCTAGACATATCCTTGAAATATTCCCAAAGGGTATCACTAATGTTTTCTCATCCTATGTTGTAATTTTTAACTAAAAATTTCCAATGATGTCAATTATAGTAACACAATAATTTTATATATATATATATATATATTACCACATAAAATATCAGTATTCATTTAATTATACTAAAAAAGTTTCTGGGGACCATACTATTTTAGTCTCTTTTGAAACATGGATACATAAACAATTTGTATATATGTGATCAAAACAATCTCACAATATGTTCTTCATAAATAGAACCTTTAAAATATATACCATACATAATACCATTCATCATAACCAGTGAAATGGAAACATAAGAAGGGGGAGCTCAAATGCTCAGTAATGTTTAACAAGGGAGAAATGCACATAACATGATAATAATGATATGAGAAATTACAAATAAAATCTTAAAATTATATCCTGCATTTCATAGATCATAAACTTGAGTCATATAATGAATCATGGAAGTTATTATGAAATGAAAAATAAATGAATAAAATAACATAATCCATGAGATCATAACTTTGACATAAGACAAATATTTATAGAATACACATGGGCTTAGAAAATATTATATCAAGGCTACCCACCATGGAATCCATAACATATTAGGCTTGGGATAATCACTCATGTACGTACTTTGGGATTGGGGTAACCTCTTATGTACCCTCTTTTGATCTTGCGATAACATTGTTTATACCCTGTTGTTTTGGGGTTGGAATAAACACTCTTATACTCTCTTTTTACATGAATGGGGATAAATTATCCTGTAACTATTGTTCTTATATATCATAAACCAGTACCCAATGATTTGGAGTGAGATACATATCCCATTTATAACATAATCCAAATATTATTATACTAAAATATCATAAAACATTAATCATATCATATCCCACATAATGTAAATGGTATTCATAAAAATGTTTTCATAGAATAACCTATTGAAATGAAATTAGTTTCATAATTATCTCATCAATTCAACATAACATAACTGATGGAAAATTAATGGGTTTCATTTAGATATCTTCATCCTAATAATTATTCATATATAGAAATAATAAATATAGTAATGTGATATTATATCCCCATTAAAACATAATAACATACCAGTATTCCATCTTATATAAAATATTATTATGAAAGAACACTTTGATCATTTCATGAGTAAATTATCCTTTTCAATTTGAAATCACATCATTGAAATATAAAATCTCCAATATATTAATGAAAGTATTTTAATTTAAAATAACCTTGAAACAAGTAATGGAATGATTAAATCAAACAGAAGTCGGGAAATTGGGAAATATCTTTCATTACAAACACATTAATATGATGATTCATTTCACATTTTCGGTAAAATCCAAAAGGTCCTTTTTTAGAATGTGATAATAAAAAAAATTTAAACACATTTTATAAAGTGTTAAAAGGGTAAAAAATAAATTAAATTCACATTTTAGAATATTTAATCCATTCTTTAATTTTTTTTGTAAAACATGGAGAAAGAAGGAAAAGGTGTTTCTGTTGAAGAGTTAAATAAAATTAGTTTTTCCATTAAACAACATTATTTTGGAATCAAGAGTTTATAAATAGGTTAAAAGGAAAGTAAAACATTATTCTCATGAAATATATAATGGGAAAGAAAATTAATGATTTTATTGAGAGGTGGATCATAAATCTTCATCATAAAAAACTAAATCATAAAAATATATATAAAAATTGATATTAGAATATAAAACTATTTACCACATTGGTATATTTTGAATGGAAACCACTATAAGAGAAATAAGATTTGATGCTTATGTACATCACATTATTTCCTAGCAATAATCATACAATTTATTCATGGGTAGTATATATTAGGAATTTGTTGATCAATTAAATTAATTAATTTCTTTTTGAGTTTGATATTCAAAAACACCCAAATTATTATAACTAATATAGTAACATTTAGTGGATTTCAATATAATTATTAGTAGAATATTTATTTTCACTCTGTATGTATTTTATATTTAAATCCAAATAAGGATTGTGTTGTTTCTCTATGTATATATTTTACAGATGTGTTTTTAAAAATCCTAGAAACAATGTTTATACCCAACAATGTAAGTGGAACATATGGTTTTCAAGATTTTTTTAGTCATGAATCGTAACTTTTTACAATATGTTTGGAGTAAACAGATGGATTTGAATCATTAATTTTCAAAATAACCCTACTTTTTACGTAGAAAAAATAGTCTTCCATCCCTACTATTCATGTTTATCATTATGTAGGGAATCATAATATTTTGCAACCATACATTCAAAGTCTACATTACATTTTAATTAGTCGAATATTGAATATTAATATATCGATATATTTTTCTACAATATTATCATCATATTCAATATCTCTTTAAATATATTGTATTATTGATTCAACATATATTTTTTAAGAGATTAAATCGTTACAATTTTTAAGGGATGTTATGATATACTCTGAGTTCTAGAATTGAAATTCAAATCATGATGAGTTTTTTATAATCATTGTTTATCATCTATTATTTATATATCTATTATCCTAAAGCACTAAATAATATTTTAAAATACTGGGACGTTATTCTTCACAAAATAGTAAAAGTGAGTTATATGTAAAATAAAAAATAATATCTATTTCATCATCTCTAGTTCTATAAAGATCTAAAATCTAAAGACATATTTATTATCCTAAATTTTTTTATTGATGTTTTATTGATACAAAATTATCTCATTGTTAATATTTTACTCTACTTTGAAAAATATTCTATCATAGAAACACTTTTGAGACAAACATGTTCTTTATCCTTTGTGTTACTTCTCTATTATTCTGAAAAGTTAATTCTTTATATTGTTGTATTTATTGAAGATTGTCTTCACCTAATATGTATTTCAATTAATTATTTCATTAATACTCTTACAGATAAAGTATATGAACCATTATTAATTAGTTACTTATACAATTTTCATATGAATCTTTTTTTCATCAAATTAGTCAGTCTAGATATCCTAATGTATAGAGTTTTGGTACTTGGTTATGGTGGAGTGTGAGATTTTTATACTAAGATGTTCGTATTGGATTTCCTTATGAAATATCTATAAGGCCTTATAAAATCCATGATATAAAATGTGAAATTCCTAAACTCAATTATAGAGGTCACTAAAAAGGACTTACTAGTAAAAATCACTATGATTATGGAGATAGTATTGGTAGAGTTTACTAGTGGTTTTATGTTACCCTAACTACTATACATCATTTTTTGTTGTTATTTTATTCTTTAATTTCTCCATTTTATACAATTATAAAAAGGACGAAAATAATTCCATTATACTCAATTGGTATGTTTATATTTTTTTATATTTCAAAAAGGTACAATTTACCCTATCTTGTTTCATCAGCATTACGAATCAGAATCAAAAAATGGTATCAATGGTAGGTTTTTTATTTTCAATATTACACTTTCTTAAAATGAATAATTATTCTATTATATATTTTTATTATCAACCAGTGGTTATCAAAGGATGAGATCTAGTGGATAATTTTTTTGTGACTACATCAAGTTAGAGTTAAAGATCTAAAAAAATATAATTCTCAATGGTTGATGTTAGGGAAGGTATATTGATGGTATATGTACATTATATAAATTTTGATAAATATCGATTATAAAAAAATGAATGATTATTTAATTGTTTAATATTTTAATAAGAGATTATTTGAAATTATTTATGACCTATGAAATTCTTTATGGAGTCATGGAAAAATGGAATATTGCTATAGAGAAAAAATATTATTTTAATTAAAAATCAATGAATTCAATTATATGTGGGTTCAGATACGATGAATTTAATAGAGTTTCTCAGTGTACTACTACATAATAGATGTCATAGACTATTTCAATTTCCTCTGAGAGAATTGATATTGTGGGATAACTAAGTTAAATAATTACAAAATTAAACTTTGATACAATGAGAATTCATGAATATAAAATTATCACATGGATGAATTGATGATTGACATAAGTTTTCAATGATTTTTCTACTTTGGGAGGAAATATTAACAAACTAGAAAATTCATTAAAGGTACTTATAGTTTTACCTTAAAATTATAATGAATATCTGCTGAAATTCATAAATCAACACTAGTTAAAGAGTTAAAGATGAATGAATTGATTAGAACCGTAACTATGTACTGAGATTATATAAGTAGTTAAAAAATAATATTAATTTCAAATAAATATGATTTTTCAATCAAAATTACTATGGAAGAATGTTCTAATTCAAGTTATTTAGGTTTATGTGAGGTAATATCAGATCATTCTAATTAATTCTGAATGTTGTTAAAATATAGATAGGATCTTTTAAATAATAATCATGAAAAAAATAGATGATATGAATGCATGAATAAGGATTATATGATATTAGATTTTACAAATAATAAGGATCAAAGGAAATTTAATTACAAATGGAAAAGAATGAAATAATTAAAGGATACTTGTAGTATATATAATAATTTATGTGATGAATTCCCTATAAAATATGAAGCTGATCATGGAAATAAAATATAAAATCTCTGATATACAGATCTTGATAATGAGGTCCAATCATCATACACAAAAAGTATAAATTTTGAAAAATGTTATACTAATGAAATATATTTTTTTATGGTTCATGATAAATTTAAATATTTAGACAAGGACCATAGAAAACTAAGGAAATTATATCATGTAATTTCAATTGATAAATAATGTTTTCAAATAATATTATAGAATTAACATATAGTAATTAAAAATCTATAGTAATTTTGCTAAAATTAAATTTAATGAATTTCTTCGAGGAATTAAATACATTAAAAAATCATCTATAATCAGTATAAAGGTCTAAAAATATATGAATCAATGTATTGGTAAAAAAATAAATATACTAATAAATGTATACGTCAGATATGTTGTAATGAAGAAATACAAAATTATATAGGAATTAATTTATTGCTTCTTTAAAAAGAATGATAATATCATCTATTAAATTTTTCAATGTGGAATAAATAGACCATATGCAAAAGAAAATTATTTTATAAGACCTAAAATGTATGGTGTCAAGAATGTTCATTATTCGAAATCATTATCTTTAGTTCATTATAGAGTCTATGATCGAAACAAACATATTTTGTTACCTAAATATTTAGTTATTAACACTACTAGACCCAAAAGCATTTGGGTAACAAAAGGAACCAACGTATGATATTTTTATATATATTCCACTAAAATATATTGTTATTTTTATAAGTGGTTTCTTCAAAAATGATGTTGTATTCAAATTTTTAATCAACATTGAAGTCATTTTTTATTTAAAATAATCAATGAAGATGGCTAGGAAGATTGTATAGTTAGGGGGAGAAGGGTGAAAACCCTAGTCGTAGCGATTCTGGGATGGAGACAGTATAAAAAATCCAACTAAATCAAGTCTTGTGAAGGCTCAACATGGTCATTTCGGGATAAATGATCTATTATATCATTCTAAGAGAAATGTGATGTTGATTGGTTCTCCCACTATGGTCGGTATTCTATCGATGAACTTTGTGGAAGTTGTGAAAATAACCTACTTTCTATCCTTCTCAAAACCGAAGGTACTGTATCACCCAAAATACTTGAACCTCATGTATTGATAATTATATGTTTAAAATTTGTTTAAATTTCATAATAACATAACAATATTTAAGATATAAACCCAAATTTTTTTATTTAAGCAGGAAACCATAGTGTTTACAATTTATCAAGATCACGAGAAACCATTTTAACCAAATATACCTACTAAAAACCCTATCAAAATTATGATAAGACCCCTGAATACAACAATGAGGCCCAGTAAATAATGGATATCCTTCTAATTAGTCAAAATGGAGAACATCACTACCATGATCATTGAAATTGTACTGAGTATCAAGGGTATAAAAAGAACTATATTCTTCAATTTCCTTAATCTTAAGACACCCCAAGATAAGGTTTTATAAGGCAACAACCTGATCATTTCCTTGGGTGACTGTTGAATTCCAATGGCTATAATTATAGTTGTTGTCCTTGAGGTGATTTAACTAAAAATATTTAAGTTCAAATTAGTTTACCAAAATTTATGAATTGGAAATTATAAGATAAGTCATTTTTTTTAAACAATTTGGATTACACTTATGTGATTTTAAAATGTATGATGAATTCAAAATACATTACAAATATTTCAATAATATTGTTTTGATTATCATTTCTTAAACAGTGTTGTAGACTATGTTTAATTTATTATAATTAAACTATATTTTATATTAAACTATGTTTTCACCTCTATAATAATAGTATAAGAATTATCATTCAATTTAGAATATTGTATGTTGATGGTTTAGTGTTTGAAAATAATTTGAGAGAAAAAAAAGTTTGATTTGTAATCAATATCCTTTAAATACTTAAATAAAAGTCACGTTTAAATGGATAATTGTTACGTTGTTTTAATAAATGTATTATGTTCTATATAGACTTCGTTTTTAGGTTATATTTTATATAAAATTGGGCCCTCTAGGGCCAGAACTTTATGGAAGGTCAAAGGGTGGCAGCTCATGCTAGGAGGCTGAGCCTAGCCCCCATCCCAAGACATGGATGGCCCTAGCACTAGCATCGGTTTCTTGAGGATAGAATAAGAGCATGTGACCACATGAGCGCACGAGCACTCCATCGTGGGAGTGAGGCCAATGTGAGGTAGGGGTAGGCTGAGGCCTACAGGGGTGAGAGCCCATTTATAAGGCTCCCTAGGTCTGTGTTGTGTGTTTTTCTAAGGAATATTTTTAAGGCTCAAGGTTATAAAGGAGATAAAAAAACCATTCCATTTTTATGTGGGATGACTAAAATCATCGGGGATCAAATCTGGGAAATTGGATCCCATCACGCATGATCTGGGCCATCGATCCCGATCCCACGTTCGACCCTCAGCAACCGCGTTGCACCACTTCATTTTTATGCACCTCTCGATCAAGATCAGATCTAATCTCGGAAATCTAAGATTTTTAAGACGTTGCGTTGATCATGGGCCATCTGATCTTGATTTAGATCAATCTGAGTAGTCCATCACCTTTAAAACATTTATATATAGCCTGACCATTGGATCAAACCTGGATTAAATCATGACCATTCATTGATTTTCCGATCTTCCTCTCCTGGGTTGTCCTCTTCGTCTCTGCCTGCTTTGGGCCAGTAACCATACACCCTACTTTGAACCATTTTTTCTCTCCTTGACAGCCACTAGTCCCCCATCTTTCACGCGGTTTCCATAAATACAAAACCTTAGTTTTTTTATATATGATTTTGGTCTTAGATCTAATACAAATTACATTAAAATAATTATTATAGGTATAGTTTATAAAAAAAATACACCTGAGGCACACTCAAGGATCCCTCAGCTCTTCCAAAACTCGAACCTCCATCAAACATCAGCTAATCCTCCTCAAGCCCTCCTTCTACTCAAACGAAGGTAATGATTGTTTTTTTCATAATTGTTCATTTTATGTTGTATATACATGAACACTTGAATATATATATATACATCTTGTGGATGAGTATGTACTGCTCTTTTCTAGAAATAGAGCTTTGGGATTTTCGAGTATATAGAGTATTAGCGTACCTAATGCATGGATACCTCATGCAAACTTATTTTCATACCTTATGTAAATAATTGGTTGCATATATATATATATAAGTATAAATATACCCAACCTATGGTTTTTCATAAACCATTATATTTGAAATTACCTTCTACTAAAAGTGTTTACCTTCAACGTTCATGAAGAACTATAAAATTCATGGAGTCATATTTTGAAAGAAAACATTTATACCTGATTATGTATGTTCTTAAATATATATTTACATTACATGAATGTAGTTTTAATCATTTCACATTTTTACTTCGGTGATTAATCTATGATTTTGATAAACATGTAAGTGTCAAATAAACTAGGTATAAGGTCCTTACGTATACTCACAGTATATAATCGGGTATGTGGGAACATGTGTATATATTCTAACATTGATCCCCAATTTTATTTACAAATTTCCAGGGATTTTAAATAGAGTAAAAAACATTTGATTTCAATTATATTTTACTTTTACCAAACACTACTTCTTATGAAAAACTCGTTGAATGAATGTTTTACACAATATGAAACCCAATCTGTAGTTATTCAAAATGCTTTTCTTTTGATGTGCATAGTTTAGAAGTATAAATATTGGAAGCTTGCAACTGCATAATAACATATATGAGAGTGTATCCATTATTTATATTAAATGATAATTGTTATGGTTCAGTATCATATTTTCAAGTTTTATTATTTAATGTGTTAAACAAAAGATTTTTTATAATAAATGTTAAAAAAAAAATGTGTGTTTAGTACCCCACATGGATTGCTGAGTTTACCTTAGTATTTAATATGCACCAAAAAGAAAATTCCATTCAGTAATTTATTAAAATGGTTTTAGAATATTTCATTATATTTGATCAAGTTTGTGTTTCCTTTTTTTATTAGTTGTCATCACAAATACTCTTAACTTGTGTACCCTAAAATGACATTACCACATAAGTCATAATCTTGTTCCAGATTCACTATATTCGTATAAATGATAATGATTGTAATTTATCCTTTTATACAATTTCAAGGAATTATAGATTTAATTGATCAAGGTGGTATGGGACACCTTGTATAAAATTAATTGTGACATTAAACTATTCAAGGCAGTATACGAAACTTTGAATAATGTGAAATAAGGAACCATGTAATTAGTGCACTTTGTATGATAAGTAATAAGTGATTTAATATATCATGTGGAATGTTTACTTTGATTTAGAGACCTGAGAAATGCATTGGACTATGTATGTGATGCGTGGGCCCGCTAAAGCCCTTCAATGCATCAGTTGGACTCATGAGACAACAAGAAGTGGAATTGTCCATGGATTTTCCCAACATTGAGTTATAGATTTTGGCTGACCCATTAATCATTAGACGTCTTGCCGAGGCCTTGACACTGTCTGGCATATGCATTTTCCTCATTATGAATATGTAATTTAATTAAGCAAAAAATTATTCGACAAGAAAAATATACTTGGTTATAAATCTTATGGATTTTGGTCAAGGCCTTATTCATTAGACATCTTGTCCGAGCCCTTGATAATATGTTTCATAATTTCGATCATATACACTTTCCTCTTTTTGACTATGAAAATTTATTAACCAGAGGATTATTCAGCTAGTATAATACCCTTGGTTAAAGAGCTTATGGTAATGATAATGAAAAGAAGAATATGTTATGGCATATTATTTAGGAAATATTAAAATATTTTAATGGTTAGTGTATGTTTCAAAAAATTAAAGGATGAAATTGAAGTTTGATATGAACATCCCTGATCATCCTTTACACTTATTTGTTAAAAGTGTACTTATTTATGCATAGGTCATGATTATGTTGAATGCCATATAATTAATACTCTAAATGATAATTCATGTAAATGAATTATGCACCCTTGTAATTCTATTGGCATGATTTTTTGTGCACTTTTATTATTATGAAGTGTTACATGTGTTACATCTTCTCATAAGAAAAATGTTTTATGTAAATTTTTAAAGAATGTTATCAAATGTTATATTTGTTTATTTTAAAACCCCTTACTGGGAATTTGTATGCTCACCCTACATTTTTTATTAAAAAGTTTCAGGTATTAGTTTTAGCTATAGAGGTATGATAGAAGTGGCTAGTTTCCAAGATCCTGAACCAAAATTGATCCTCTATTTAGACATGATGTGTTGTTGATCAGTTCCTGATTTTGTTTAAAAAAATTATTACACATCATGATTCAATGCACCGGGTCGAGGTATTCTGGGGTCGTGTCCTCATAGTTGTTATCAGAGGATTTGGTTTAGAAAACACTGTAAAACCATAAATTAAATAATGTAAAAATTAAGTAAGCATTACTAAATATGATGTTTTTCTTAATTTTCAAATGGGAAATTATGGTACCAGTATTCTGTCTCTCCCCAATGAGTCCTTAGAATCCATAATTTCTATAGCTCGTCATGAAAATTTTATTTACTATGCCCATATCTGAATGACATATGAACACCTCTATGATGTATCCAACTCTCCAAGAGTACTTCAACTCCACCGAAGGGTGGGTTTTGGAATACATCATTACGATGAAATCCAAATTTACATCCTATGCACGACGGGGAAAATACTATGATGGACTTTTTAGATGCTTCACCGCTGCGAAAGGCATCCCATCCCTCACAACTTTCCAAGAAGCTGTAACAGCGGGAGACCTTCACGCAACATATATTTGACAAGTCTTGTCCTATCGCCATTTTGGTCATGTTATGGACTTTGACATCCTTGAATACGAAGCCTTCCATTCTGTGTATAGATGACAAGTTCATACTAACATCTCCTAATTGTACACTCCTTATGCCCAACTATGGCAACACCATATGTTCACCCACAATATTGAACCCGACTTCTTTTGATGCATATATTTTAGGGTGATCAAGTGTTTTGAACATGAACTATGGATAAATGTACTAGGAAACTGGGGAAACCATTAGCCCTTTCCTTTTTATGTACCTGTAGTTATATGAGAATATAACTTGTCATCTTTTCTATCTGTTATATTTTCTTTTGAATAATTTTATATAGGTTTCACCGATTGTACTTTCCAAAAAACATCAGATGGAAGGGTGGACTCACAACGTATAACTCCCTTCCGAGATACTAGAGACCATCTTGGTCAAAACCTGTGAGGAAGAGTACCTACATTTCACAAATTTGATAAAAACATGCAAGCAACATTACAAAGTGTCAAATAGTCTGGACATTCTCTGTTCCTATTGGGAGAATGCTTACATATACCAAAGAATAGCCACAGTACAATTGGCCAAGTACATGCAAAGAATGATATACCATGAATAGATTTTTCTATGCATTACTCTAGGTCAGAACATCGTAGCTAGAGAATTATTGCAAGAGGCCACTTTGGCGGGAAACCTTTTGAAGCCTATATGTACCAACTCTTCAGTTTCAGCTTATATGAGAACGCATGTGACTTAGATGCTCTCAATCGAGAGTCTTTCTGGGGAATTTTACAAGAGTTAGTCCATTTGTACATCTCTAAACTTTCCACCGTTTGAGGCTCTCTCTTAAATCCCAAATTTACTATGCAAAGGATCAACCCTTTTCTACAACAAATGTATCTGGGCCAGCAAAGCAGAAGAGTTGAACATTAACATGGGAATTCATCTGGCATTACTGGAGGACCCTCCACAATGGAGGTTGTGGTATTGTTTGTGGAGTAGTCTTTCTCTTATTCATATATAATTAATTGCGATGATGAAATTATTCATAGGGGGGATAATTCAACACCCCAAAAACATCAACCTCATTTAATGATAAGTTTTTTTTTAATTTTGTTTGAATTTAATAATAACCGAAAAAATTTAAGAGATAAACACAAGAATATTTATTTAAGTAGGACACCAAAGTGTTTACGACGTAATGAGATTAGAAGAAATCATTATAACCAATTATACCTAATAAAAACCCTATAAAATATACAGGAAGACCCCCAAATACAACAATGAGTCCTGATAAATAAAAGAGATCCTTCAAAATGTCAAAATTAATTACATCACCACAGTGATCATGAAAACCGTACTAAGCATTATGGGTATAGAAAGGACCAACTTCATTAATTATCCTAAGCTTATGACAACCTAAGACATGGTTTTACAAGGTAACCACTGATCATTTCTTTGGGTGACCATTGAATCCTGATGGCTATAATTATAGTTGCTGGCCATGTGGTGATTTGACAAAAAATATTTTAGTACAATATAGTTTTCCAAATATTACTAATTAGAAATTATAAGATAACTTCTGTTTAGGGTGAAACATTTTTAATTAAACTAAAGTGATTTTAAAATGTTTTAATAATTAAAAAAATTTTACAAATATTTCAATTATATTGTAAATATTTTCATTCCTTAAATAGAGTTGTAGACATTGTTAAATTTCATATAGTTAAACTATAATTTTTATTTAACTATGTTTTGGCCTCTATAATACTAGAATAAGAATAATCATTCAAATTATAACTTTATATGTTGATGGTTTAATGTTTGTAAATAATCGGAGCTAAGATAAATTATTATTTGTATTCATTAGCCTTCTAAGGCTTAAATAAAAGTCGTGTTTAAAATAATGATATTTACATAGTTTCAGTAAATATATTATGTTCCCTTAAGACTTAATTTCTTTTAGGTTACCTTTTATAAAAAATTGGGCCTGCTAGGGCCAAGCCTTTATGGTTGGGCCAAGGGAGGTAGCTCATGTTAAATGTATGAGCCTGGCCCTCAGCCCATGCCATGGTCGGCCCGAGCACGATCATAGGTTTTCTAAGGAGTGTATAGGGTAATGGGAGAATAGGAGCGCATGATCCCACCACCGTGGGCACGATTCCACATCAAGTCAGGGTTAGGCTGAGGCCTACGGGGGTGAGAGCCCATGTATTACACTCCCTATGTGTGTGTTGTGTGTTTTTGTCCTTTCATTTGGAGGATCCGGCTTATAAAGGAGACAAAATCAACTAACCGTTTTGATGTGGGATCACTAAAAATGATTGTGATAAAATTTGGGCTATTGGATCACATCACGCACGATCTGGGCCATTGATCCTGATCCCACGTTTGACCCTCAGCAACCACGGATCACCACTATGATTTTATGCCTTGTTCTATCAGCCTCAGATCTAATCTCGACCGTACGAGATTTTTAAAGTGCCGCATCGATCATGGGCCATCTAGTCTTTCCATAGATAAATTTAATCTATCCATTACCTTTAAAACCCACAGATGAACCCCGACCAATGGATCATACCCGGAATAAATCCTAACTATTCATTGATTTTCTCATATTTCTCTCCTGCATTGTCCTCTTCTTCTCCAACTTCTTTGGACTAGTAACCCTACACCCTACTTTACACCATTTTTCTCCACCGGATAGCCACTGGTCCCCCATCATTCTTGTGGTTTCCAGAAAGACTAAAACTTTGTATTTTTATATTGCATTTTGTCCTCGGATCCCATACAACTTATATTAAAACAATCAATATTGGTATAGTTTATAAAAAACATGCTATTGAGTCACACCCAATGATCCATCGGCTCTTCCACAACTCTAACCTCAACCAAACATCAGTTAATCCTCCTCAATCTCTCCTTCTCCTCAGACCAAGGTAAGGGTGGTTTTGTCTTTCTTGTTGAGATTAAGTTTTATATACATTAACACTTGAATATATATATGCATCTTTCAATTTATATTGTACCTCTATTTACCTGAATTAGAGCATTGGGATTTTCGAGTTTATAGAGTATTAGAAAACCCAAAACCTGAATACCTCATGCAAACATATTTTAATACCTTATGTACATAATCGTTTGCATATATATATATATAAGTATAAATATACACAACCTATGGTTTTTCATAAACCCTTATGTTTGGAATGACGTTCTACTAAAAATCTTGATCTTTGAAGTTCATGATGAACTATAAAATGAAAGGATTCATAGTTTGAAAGAATACTTTTATATCTGAGTATGTATGTTCTTAAACATATGTTTATATTATATGAATTCGGTTTTAAGCATTTCAACATTGTGCTTTGGTGATTAATCCATGCTTTTGATAAACAATAAAGTGCCAAATAGACTAGGTATGAGATCCATATATATACTCATAGTGTATAATCAGGTATGTGGGTACATGTGTATATATGCCAACTTTGATCTCCAATTTTATTTTTTTATTTCCTAGGTTTTCCAAAAAATTACAATTTTTTTATAATTTATATTTTACTTTGACTAAACAATACATCTTATGAACACCCAATTGAATGAATGATTAAATAACATGAAACCTTATGATTAGTTATTTTAAATGAATTTATTTTTCTGTTTTTAGTTCATGAGTATAAATATTGGATTCTTACAACTACATAATCACATATATGAGATACCCTCCATATTTATATTAAATTATAATGTTTATGAATGGGCTTCATAATTTCATGTTTTAATATTTAACGGGTTAAACAAAAGGTTATTTATAATAAATGTTTTAGAAAATGGGAGTTTAGTACCCCACATGGAATGCCTAGTACCTCTTTATTTATTATGAAACTAGATGAGAATTCCATTAAGTAATTGATTAAAATGGTTTTAGGATTTTTCATTATATTTGGCCAAGTTTTTATTTAATTTGTTTATTAGTTGTCATCACAAGTACTCTTAACCTGCGCACCATTTAATCATCTGACCACATAGTCCATTATCTTCTGCCAGATTCCCTATATATGTATAAATGTGAATGATTGTAATTTAACCTTTTATTCCCTTTCCTGGAATTATGTATTAATTTTTTCAATGAGGTCTGGGACACATTGAATAAAATTAATTGTGAAATTACAGTATTTAAGGTGGTATATGATACATTGAATAATGTGAAATAAGGAACCAAGTAATTCATGCACTTGGTTTGATAGGTAATAAGTGATTTAATAATCAAGTAATTGTAATAAGTGATTTAATATGCACTTTGATTTTGGGACAAGAGGAATGCATTAGAGTTAGTATGTGATGGGTGGGGCTTTCTACAACCCCTAGATACATCGATAGGTCTAATGAGACAAGTAGAAGAGGAATTGGATGAAGCCTTTTCTAAATTTGAGTTATAGATTTTGGCTTTGGCCTTAATCATTATATGTCTTGGCTGAGGACTTAACCCAGTCCAGAATTTTAATTTTCCTCATTAGGATTATGTAATTTAATTAACCTAAAAACTATTCGACTAGTAGAATATACTTTCTTCAAGATCTTATAGATTTTGGCCAAGGCTATATTCATTAGACGTCTTAGTCGGGGCCTTGACAATATGTTTTAGAATGTCCAGTATATAAACATTCCTCTTTATGACTATCAAAATTAATTAACAAGAGGATTATTCAATTAGTATAATATCCTTGGATGAAGAGAATATAATTATTAGAATAAAAATAAGTATAAGTTATGGCATATTATTTGTTCAATATTAATGGATTTTAATGGCCAGTGTATGTTTCACAATAGTAATGGATGAAATTAATGTTTGATATTCGTATCTCTGATCATGCATTACTATGAGTTGTTAAATTTGTACTTGTGTATACATATGTCATGTTTATGTTGAATGTGTTATAATTATTACCCTAAATTATAATTCTTGTATTTGAATGACGTACCCTTGTAATTCTAGTGGCATGATTTAGTTGTGTTGTTTTATTATAATGATGTGTTATATTTGTTATAGCTTATCTTATGAAAAAAAATTTATGAAAAGTTTTAAACAATGTTTTAAAAAGTTATTTTTGGATTATTTTATAATCGCTTATTGGGAATTCTTATGCTCACCCTACATTTTTTATTAATAATTTTCAGGTATTAGTTTGAGCTCTAGAAGTAATATAGAAGTGGCTGGTTTCCCAGAACCTGAACCGAATTCGATCATCTATTTGGACATTATGTGTTGTTGATCAATGCTTGATTTTGTAAAAATAATAATCACACAACATTATTCAATGAACAGGCTCTGGGTATTCTGGGGTCGGGTCCTCATAGGCACCCCCTCCTAGATTAATGATCATTTAGGAAGAGTAGTTGATGTCTTTTTTTATCAACTAGAAGTTTGGGAACTTGTGATTTTGTGTAGGTACTTGATTGTTGTGAATTAACTAACACCAAATGGGGTAACAATATGGAAATTCTATTATCTCACCCAAATGATTGTTGATGCTTGGGGTTTGAAGAGTGGAGGTTTACTATCATGGGGTGGGGATACTATCAGGTATTCTTCCCGTATAATGAGCATAAGAAAATGGATTGGTGCTATTACCCAAACTGTTTTCAATGGAAATTACATTTTATTATTATATAATATAGTATAAATAAAATAAAATCAATTTTATAACACAATACAAACATTATAAATTAATGACAAATGAAATAAGAGGTATTTGTTAAAATTAAAGAACTCATATCAATGTAATAGTAACTTGTCCATTAGAATAGTAATGTGACTATTATGAATATTAATCTAGCCAATAGAATAGTAAAATCATATATGAAATTGTTAATCAATTTTATTCATCTTATAAATTATTGTATGATATAATTGAGTCATATTATATGTAATTAAATTGTTTAAATATTATTGACTATGTGTTGGTATTTTTATAAAACATAACTATTTATTTAAAATTTTAAAAATAATCGAATTATTTAATCAAAAAATTATTTTCATAAAATATATTCATAAATTAGTATTTTTTTATCTTCTGATCATAATATAAATTTATGAGACTATATGTGATTTTTCAAAGTGTCAAAAAATAAGTTATAATTTTAAAATTAATATTTTTCAAAGAAAGGATGATTTTATTTAAAATGAATTCATGCTATTTGGAAAATTATTCTCATTAAATAGATTTCATTTTGGAATTATAAATGTTGAAAAAATTTTGGGGTTGATTTTTGGGATTTTTCTGAAATTGTTCAATTTTTTTGAATAGTGAAATATGAAATTTTAATGTTTTTAATAAATACATAATTATTGAGTCATAGATGATATATGGATGATTTAAGACTATAATATAGAATAAAACCTAATTAATTTAATATATTTTTGGATTAGTTTCAAACAATTCTATTTCTTCATCCAAAATAACAAATTAATAAACAAAATAATCAAAAAGCACCCTTACCCAAGAAATATCACCCCTCACCACCCCTTCTCTCACAACTAAAAATATTTGATTATTATCTAATTTATTCCAAAACCACTTTACAATCCTCTACCCCACTTACGAGAGACATTCGTTCCAACAAAAAAAACAATTTCCTTAAGGAGGTTCTAAAGGAGAATAATTCAAGAGGTAAAATCCTCATTCTTTTTCATTTGATTTTTATAAATTTATTTATGTTTCATATTACTTAATAACCTAAAGTTATTCAACATTAATGATAACTCCATATTCATACATATACTATAAATTTATTATTTTAATGTTATAATTAGTCTTAAACAATCTTATATTTTCCCTTTTATTATTAAAAATGAAATCATCATTTGTGATGTGTCAATTTACCACCATCATGGATGATGCATTTTAATTTCATTAAAACCTTCAATGCTGGTCATAAAACCAATATAATTATTGATAAATATTTTCTAACTTATTTTCTTACTTTTTATTGTTTTTAAATTTATTTGTATATATAATATTAAATAATAAAATTAGTTCGTTGTGTTTCAAACCTGCAAAAATTAATCAAAACAATTATCATTGAACTTTTATCTATATAATAATCCAAATATATTGAATGTAAAATATGCATTTATTATCATTTCATCTTATATTATTTCATTAAAAACAAATAATTTCAATTATGGATAAATATATCCATTTTACTCGATCTTTCATGCATGAATACAAGTGAACCGATCATGAAAATCAAGAAAACGAACACTTCTGAATGATTACATTGAACACAATAACTAGTCATAATGGAAATAAAAAAACATAATAAATTTATTATAAATAAAATAAATTTATAATATTTTCTTTATTTATTATTTAATATATCAATTTTTGTTATCTAGAATATTAAAGTGAAGAATGCATTCAGATATAAGGTTCGGGGATTCTCGAACTCAATTTCCTTAATTTGGTTCATTCCACTTTCGTGAAAAATATTAGTATTGATAGACATTAAATACACCTGAAAAAGAATTTCCTTCTTCTTATCTTTTTTTTCTAGGAAATACATGTTTCTAATATGGTTTTCTGAAAAATAAATTATTTTCCAACATAACATTCCTTTTTAAAATCAAATATTTTACGTCCTTTGAGATTGTTTATTCTACACTCAAGATTTATTATTGTTATTCTAGTATTTTATTTCTTTTTTTAGAACCCCAATGTTTTTTCATGAATTTATTCTTTTTTAATGAAACCTATAACACCATGGTATTTTTGTTAAATATTTATTTCAAATTGATTTAACCTTTTATGATATTTTTCATTTCAAACAATACTAAATATTGTTTTTGTTATAAAACAAATAGTGTTTGTCTTCCGTTATATGAGAAACTAGTTTGAAATTTCTCTACATGAAATATTTTGATTGTATTTTAATTTATGCAACATTATTATTTTATTTTTTTATACACAACACTGATCTCTTTTGATAGATTTTGTTACATGCATTATCGAGTTTTATCAAACAACAATTTATTATTAAAATATTATTATTTAATATAATAATATATAAAATAGCCAATAAATTATAAGTAATTAATATAACTACCAAAATTATAGAAACATAAGGTTTATAATATGAATTCATTGGTGGAAAATTAATTATAAATGGGAATATATAGAAATTGATTATAATGGAAGTGGTTTTATTTTTATGATCTAATAGTCATTTAGTATTAATAAATAAAATTAATTATATTTAATTCATGATATTAATGAAATAAATATGTTATATATTAAATAAAAAAAATATTTTATATTCATCAAATAAATTTATTAGGTATATGATGTGAAAAAAACACAATTTTATGAATAAAACCATGAATGTTTCAAATGGATAAATTTACCAACATTTAATGTCGAACCAATTTTAAATCTAATTTTGGAATCTTTCAAAATTTATATATGACAAAATTAAATTTTTATTGAAAATAGGGAAATCAAAATTCACGTTCCTTAAATTTTTTGTATTTTTCCATTAAGTTAAATGGATTGATGAATACTGAAGAATACTAAATTTTAACTAAAAACATATTTTTAAATGAAATAACATAGAGTGTTTAATTAAAAATTTCATTTACTTTTATGTATATTTTTATAAAATTTTCATCATTTAATAAAAATTAGTTATTTGGAATAAATTTCACATGGAATTTCGATATACAAACTTGTTAATCTTTCTAATGTTTTCAATTTAAAAAATTGTTTTGTCCTTCTATCAATGAGATTAAATTTAAATTAATTTTTTTAATTTATATATTATTAGTTATTATAAATATTTTATTAAATTTGATAATTAGTTAAAAATTTATTAGATATGTCCATTTTATTTTTAGACAATATGAATTTTAGATTTATTAATATTAATAGCACTATTGATCATAAATCATGTAATTTAGGGTAAAAATAGAATAATAAATATTAAATAAATAGCCAATAACTTAAAAAAATTATTTTATGAATATAATTCAACCATTAACACATAAGTATAGAAATTTAATAATTTAATGGACACTTTCCGGAAAAATGACTTCAATATTATAAAACACAAGGAGTGTCAAAAAAATTCACCCTATTACATTTAATATCATTAATATTATTAATATAGGGATAAATAGAATATATGATCAAATATATAAATATATTATAATGAAATATAATAATTTTATAAACATCATAATAATATATTATAAATTTTTTTAATAAATAATAATCATATATAATTACAAAATAAGGATGCAATAATTACTCTAATAATAAAACAATCCATTAAATGATATTATAAATATTAATTTAAGTATAATATAACATAATTGTGGGGACCCAAGAATTTTATTGGAGAATGTTGCATATAATATATCTGTTAAATAATTTTTTTTATCATATCATTTTATATGTTTTTTCTTAATGACAATGTTATGAATATTTTCAAAATTAACAGTTATGATATTTTATGAAAACAATATTTTATTAAATTATGAAAAATAATAAAACAATTAAATAAGGACAAACAGATTACATATTATCTATAATATATTAAAATTTTTATTTATTGTTCAATTTACACTTTATATATAAAAATTACTTCTTCTAAATATTAAAAATTTGTTACCAAAAAAAAATAAGATGGATTATCTGAGGGTTAATCAAAATGATATGGATTAAAATGACATAAAACGTGTATAAAATATATTTTTTATTGTTATTACAACCATTTAATGTTTTATATTATAATAAATCGAATATTGGTGGTATTTGGACTGTGATAGAATTTATTATAAATTAATATCTTTTGAAATTTTGAAAGATACCCTCAACTCAATTATAAATAGGAACATATTCCCTTAATTATTCACACAAAATTGAGCCTTCTATATAAAAAAACTACCCATTTTCATTATAAATTTAACAATCCACATTATAGATTTTCTGGTGTCCCAAAGGGCCAACTATAGATTCTTTTTGAGAATATCCAAAAGAGTTGTTCCAAAGAAGATATAATCGCTTTAACTGATCATTCTCTTTTTCTAATCCTATATACCACATATAAATCTATTATAAATATCATAAAATCATATAATTAGAATCCTAAAATATCTTAAATTTTATTATTATTATTAACACAACATTATAAATCTTTTTCCCCATTAAAAAATAAAACTATCTCTCATGTTCACGTACGACATACCATCTCCATGTAACAATAAAATTCATTTTCCACCACCACATTTTATGAGAAAGAATTATGATAGGATTAATATATATATTTTATACATATGATATAATTATAATTATTTAATTATAATATTACTTCCATTTTTTAAATTATATATCTAATATTTTGGGAAACTGATAATGTCACTTATGTGTGTGTAGGACTAAACATCTCCATGATGTGATGTGATTCATTATTCTCTTATATTTCACATTGATGGTAATAAGGATTATAATTATGAATATAAATGTCATATATGATATTAAAATAAATATTATTGATAATATATCATATATTTTCATTTATATTAACCCGATGGGAAATTGAAAACAATGTTCATGCGAACTTACGACATACTATCTCCATAAACTATGTATTTTAATTTCCATATCTAAAATTTGTGAATAAATATAAATATATATATATATATCATGTTTAACATTATTATGATTATGAAATCTTGATCTATAGAATATTACCGAACATAACAAGTCAAAACCTAAAACAAAAACAATGAAGATATTACCCAAAGAGTAACAGAAATGTGGAATTTGTAATAAATATGTAATATTAAATAATACATAAATATTATATGAAATATATTTATGATTATGATTCTATGATATATTTATAATAATTTCATATTAACTATACAGTAGGTTTTAACAAGTGAAAATGACATTAAGACTCAATGATAGAGAATTTCATCTCACTTTTAATTTCTATGAGATACAACCATATTCTCCATTAACATCAGTTATGTGGTGTATATTCTGCCATATGAAATGATAAATAAATATATTAATTTATTTAATGATATTAAAATCATTAGTTTATGTAATTAATTCACATATATCATGAATTTAAATTTACTCAAGTAGTAAGGGATTTTTTGTCTAAATTTTATTTATGTTGAAATAATGCCTTATACACTACTCATTTCATCTGTGTGGTTTATATTAGTCCCATGAATGTATTTTATTAATGTTATTCAGAACACTTATAAGTATTTATATATCTATTTTATGATCTCTCTTTCATGGTGTATACGATCCCAAATTTATCAAATCTGTAATTTAATATTTTGTCAATTTCCCTTTTTTGAGACACATGTTATATTATGAACCTATAATATTTTATGAGGTTTATTTCATTCCCTTTGAAATATTTTAACAATAAATCTGATTAATTTCATGATATAATAGGTTTTATGTAATTTTTTTCTCTCTTCAGTCGAAAATATGTGTTCCATCAAAACCATGTTTTCTGAATATGTTTTTAATTATTTTTAAAATTAAATTTAATGAAATTTCAAGGAAAGGATGTTTATAGAAATTAAAAATTGGCTTTTAGAAAATCAATAATAATATTTTAAGGTTATTTTCAAGGAATTTTTTTTATAAATATCTGATCATATAATAAGTTATTTTCAAAAATAAACGATATATACCCGAAGCATTGTTTTCATGTTATCCCTAAAAATTATTTACATCTATGTTTTCGTGGTTTGATGTTACTAATTATTTACTGGGTATGTGACTTAATGATAAAATTATTATTATTTCTGATAACGGTTTATATTTATGCATATTAAGGAATAATATTTATGAAACCAATTTATTTTCTATGCGTTATGTTATGAATGAATGATGTTTATGATACTCATTTCATTCCATGGGTTTGGACATGATGGATGTTTTATGTTCTTGTGGAAAACAAATGTATGGATTTCATTATATTATGGGTGGGACCTATATCTCCCTCTAATTCATTTTGTATTAATTTATATCTCATTATATAATTATTAGAATCATGATCATGGTATTGACACCGTATTTGAATATGGGGAAAAGAGATCCACTATGGGATGGTGGGGAAAATCGATCCACTAATGAAATATGGTAAACACAATCACTTATAAGGAAAGGAGTATGACTGGAGATAGTGGTGTATCCCACCCAGAAGGTGTCGACTCCATAATGTTCCCTAATAAGTTTTAGAATTGCGTATTGACTTATAGTGAATGATAATACATGTTTAAGTGTATGATATAATTCAATGATTTATTCTGATATTTTTTTCTCATGTATTATGTTATTTGATTCCATCGGGATTCGTGTATTATGAGCTTCCATTCTTTATTCCATTACTTATTTATTTTATCATTCATATGTAGGGTATAATCCGTAAATTTATTCTTATGTTCTTATATCCTTATGTTCATGTTATTCTTACATATCTTATTTATTTACCCTTACTGAGAATCATAGAACACTCCCTTTGTATTCTTATTTTCCATTTAATATGATGAAATATATATAGTATGACATGGAAAATAGGAATCTACATATGAAAAACTATAGGGTGGAGAGGTTGTTATATTATAAACCAGTTGTTTATATTTCCAGTTTTTTAGAATAACTAAACTAATATAATTATTGGGTGTGTGTTTGTGTAATGTATGAAATTTACTTCCAAAATGTTATATGGTGATTGTACGTTAAAATTGGGTAATAATAGTTGTTATCAGAGAAAAGGATTTGATAAACATTGTAAAAGAGGATAAGAACCCACTGTAAGAACCCTAGTGAAAATTATATGTATTTTTTATGATACTAGTGTTTTTTTTTAATCATGAATAAATTTTGATTAATGATAAGGAGTTATAGATTGAAATGTAATATGTAATTTCACAAAATTGTGTGGTCCCACCACTATGATTTGTGTTTCTCACACTATGATTTCAGGTTTTAGAAAATTTATTAAACCTGAAGGAACCGTGACAACAATAAATGTGTTGGGTAATGCAATGATTTTCCTCCAGGGAAACCCAATGTAATGGGAGATGGAATGAAAAATACTATCGATATACTCACAGAAGCTATGAATCATAATTGACATCTAAATTGGTAGAGTAGGGGACAACATTCTTTCTATTCCATCATGAAAAAATATCCACCTATTTAAGTGGGTCTTCTGATCCACTTGTTTCTCAAAAATGGATCTGTTTCCGTTAAAATATAATGTCCATCCTTTAGTGTTTAGAACAAGAAAAATTAATTTTGGTTGTTTATTATAAGGATTGCGAAGATGATAAGTGGTGGATTTTTATTTAAAACACGAGGGACCAGTAGTAAATTGAAACTCAATAATGGTAACAGTTTAAATGGTTATTTGGTAGAATGTACTTCCCACATATTCTGTGATCAAATATGGACACATAATTCTTGGAGATAAAGAAAAAGGATGATCGGTCTATTAGTACATATGAAGATAATTTCACTATAACATTGAGGTACTATAATGGAATTATCATCCAACTATAATGTAATGTTGATAAGATCTTATATGGCATAAATACAAGTAACTTTTGGTTGTTATCAATGAGATAATATAGTATATATAAAGAGGTTGTTCCTTGGGAAGTAAAATAGGAAATGGAGTTAGGGATTCTTTATAAATATCATAGTTTTGATAATAAATGTGAGAGGGTGTTAGACTTAAAATCTAAAATTCATGGATAAAAGTATACGAGCATTCTTTTATGCTATATTTGTGTAAATAATCATGGATGGAATTATATTATGTGTTTTAATAAGTGTGTTATGTGAATAAGAGAAGGCTATTAAGATGTTTATTATTGAATTTATAGGAATTATAAGTTTTCCAATGAAGCGAATAGAGAGAAATCCACACAAGATGCAGGTCCCACAATTCAGTGCATCAAGTGTTAGGAGAATGGGATTTATGAAAATAAATTCCCAAATCCAAAGGTTAATGATTATGATAGTTGTTGGAAACCTATTAATGCCAAAGAATAAATGAAATATCTTGTGACAACCATTTGTGATGTGATTTATGAAAATGAGTTTGAAGAATGGTTATGTAATTATGTAACGGGGTTAAAGAATTATTTTATAGAAGTACTTTTATGGTAATATGGAATAATTAATCATCTATATATTAGTGCACTATAGTTTTTTCATAAGTAATTAAGAGAATATACTGAATTTTATTATCAACCATGAATATTGATAGAGATAGTAAGGAGTTATTTTTTTAAAATACATGATTAACGTAAGGATAACAATTAATACATGCATGATGTTTGGAAAATTAAATATATATATTTTTTATTGTAGTAAAATAAATGTGATAGTAATTATGACCATGGGGTTGAAAAGATGACAAGATGGTTTATGATATCATGTATTGAGTTTATATAATATTTGAATTTATGATATGATAAATGATTTTATTATTTAAATCATTCATGTTTCCACAACTATTTGATGGAAATTTAGGTTACTGACATTTTTCAACAGAAAACATGATAATGTTAATCATATATTATCTATGTGACAATTAAAAGATACCTGATGTTTTTTAGGGATAAATTCTATGTTTATGGTCCTTAATTATAAAATATTGGATTTTATTATTTTTTAATTTTCATCAGAGTAACAATCTATAAAATTGATAACTAGCGACATAAAGAATAAATTATCATTGAGAACCGTATAATCCACTAGTTCTATATGTATTACCATTTCATCTGCATTTCATAGAATAATAGATGAAGTGGATGTTAATCAAGTAATGACCAAGGGTGAAATTATTCTTAAATAATATAATTATATATTCTCTTGAAATTTATTCAAAAATAATAAAATAATATTAATGTAAATGTTTTTCATGTTATATTAATTTTTGATGATATCAATGACATTTTCAAGTCACTTTGGTTTATGTATCCCTCATTTTTAACATTTTCTTGACCATGTTCTTAATAAATCTCCATCAGAAAATGATATCTTTATTTATCTTTGTGTCTATGTTTTTACATTACACATATGTTATCCAATGTGGAAACCCAATTATGGGTTACACTAGGTAACCGTTAAGCTTTCGAAATTAAATTTTTTCATTTGTACAATATATGTGTCTATGAAAGGAAATTCAGAGTATTAAAAAATTTATTAAATAGATGAATTTAAATAGAAAATTCATTTAATGGGGGACATAATGTAAAGCCTTGATATTTATTTAAATATTTTTATCAAAATTATTTATCCATTTCGATAATTTTCAATTCACACAATACTGAATTCAGATATTGTAATAGTAAAGATAATATATATGGCTTATGTTATATGAAAAACCTAGTTGATTTGGTTCTAAATTAAAAAAATTTACTAGCTTTTCGTACATGGAACACTATGCTTGGCCTCTATTACACACAATACTGAGTTTTTTTATATCTTCAATTGCCTGAAAGACAGTGTTTTACCGAACAAAAGTATATTATTATATTAATATTATTTCATATAATAATATAATACATATCCATTAAATTATAATTTATGTAATATTTTAATTTTTTTTTGAAAATATAAGATTAATAATATTAATTTATTGGTTGATAATTAATTAGAAATGAAATTATTTACCAATGATTATAATGGATTTTTTTTAATTTTTATGATCCCAAAGATGATATGTCTTCATAAATGAAATTAATTTCATTTATAGAATTATATTATTGAAATATAAATTTTATATATTCAATAAAATATTTTTATATTTATCAAATAAATTTTATAGGCATAAGATATGAACAAGTAATTGTTTTTGCATAGAACCCTATATTTTTCAAAATGATCATTTGGTTACCTCTTAATTGAGTACCCCATTCAAATAAAATAATTGAATCTTTTATAATTTGTATATTTACAAATAAAACAATTTTTTAAATAGGGAAATTATAATATACATTGGTTGATTTTTTGGAATTTCTCTAATATGATTCATGTTTGGATAAATAGTGAAAATATGAATTTTAATTGAAAACACATTTTTAATCGAAATTATATATAGCTTATAATTATATATTTTATTTTATTTAAAGCCTATTTTGATTAATTTCATTTTATTTAAACAAATTTTGGTCATTTTAATCGATTTCATAATTAATTTGGATATAAAAACATGTCAATCTTTTGAACGTTTTAACTTTAAATTTGCACTCCTCATTACATCAATGGGGTTAAATTTAGATTTATTTTAGAAATTTATATTGGTTTAATTATTAAAAACCTATTTCATATTATAAATCATAAGTTATAAATTAATTAAATAAGGACCATTAGTTTTTAGACAATATGGATAATAACTTTACTAATTTTCAATACAATGATTAAGGGAAAATCGTGTTACTAAGGGTAAAAATAATATAATGAAAACTAAAAAATACCCTAACACATTCACAAAACTTATTCTATGAATTTAATAAGATCCTTAACACATAAAAATTAAATTTAATAAATTAATTGACACTTTTCCATGAAAATTACTTAAATAATATTAAACACAAATAGAGTGACAAAATGTCACACTCTTAATTTTAATATGTATAATATTTTTTTATAGGGATAAAAATAATATATTAGAGACTATATATATTATTATAAAATATAATATTTTTATATACTTTATATAAATTTATTTTTAATTTTTAGTGAACACATTATAATTATAAATAATTACATCATATTGATGTCGTAATTAGTCAATTAATGAAACAATCAATTAAATGATATTAGAAATATTAAAATTAATTTAATATTATACAATTAATGTTATAAAATGATTTTTAGGGTTAATTTTACCTTTAAGTGGTGTGTAAAGTTATTTTTTATTCTAGGTCATCTTATTGTAAGTATTTTCTTAAAGTCAATGTTATGAATATTGTCCAATTTGACACATATGATATTTTATGAATAGAATAATTTATTAAATTACATAAAATTCATAAAATTTTTAACTAAGGAAAAGGGATTAAATATGATCTAAAATATATTAAATTATCAATTAATGGTATAATTTATATTTTTTATGTAAAAATTACATCATGTTGATATAAAAATGTTTATCACTCTAGTTAATATAAAAATGTCTATACTAAGAGTTAATCAAAATGATATGGTTTAAAATAAAATCAAAACAAGGAAAAAATTTAATATTTTAGGATAAAAAAACCCTATATTGTTTTATATTCTAAATAATTTTATTATGGTTGTATTTATTTGTGATTGAATATATTATAAATTAGTATATTTTGGAATTCCAAATGTGCCTCACACCTCTATTATTTAAGGGTGCCTCAACCCTCACTTCTTCACACCACATTTAGCCTTCTATCCCAAAAAATCCCTACCCAATTCCCTTATAAAAATATTTATAAACATAATAGATGTTATTTTCTTTGAAAATATCTAACTCTATAGTCTATTATATGATATTTAATGAATTAACTCTGAATAAGAGATAATTTCTCTAACAAATCATTCTCTTTTTTTACCCATCAATAACTTTTATAAATAAATGATATGTATCCTAAAATAAAAAATTAATAATAATAAATATGAATGTATTTTATTTTAATTATGAACACACAAGTATACAAACATGTTCCCATAAAAACTGAATATATTGCTAGGGCGTACGTACGACTTACTGTCTCCATGTAGTGATACAATTCGTTTCTCTATCACCATATTTTATAAAAATAATGGTGAGATTAATATTTTTATGTAATAAAAAGAAATTATTATACTTATATAATTATATAATCAATTCTACATTTTTTTCATCCTTATAATATTTTTCGATAATGATAATCTCACTCATTTGTACATATGGATTACCATCTCCATGGCGTCATCTGATTCAATATTCGCCTATATTTCCAATGTATGGTAAAAAATATTAATTTTAGATATAAATATGTTATAGATGTAATAAAAGATATTTTTTAATAATAATATATCATATAAATTCTTTTCATTTAACCTAGAAATAAAATTAGTATATCGTTCATACATACGTACGACATACTGAATCCATAAATGGTGTATTTCATATTTCTTCTATAACTTTTATTAATCACAATGAATACATATATGCTGAATGTATATATATATATATCAGTTTTATAGATATATATATAATTAAATCATGGCCAATGTAAGATGACCAAGTATAACAAGTCAAAAACGATTGAAAATCAAAGAGGACAATACTTGAAGCGCAACACAAACAATGAATTATTATTATTATATATGTAATATTAAGTCCTAAGTAAATATATTATGAAATGTTTATACATATATTAATAAGATTTTATGATATATATATATATATAAACTTATATTTATTATATAGGAGGTTTTAATGTGTATGAAAAAAGTCAAAACATAAGGTAATGGAATTTTGTCTCACATATTATTTTCTAGAGATACTAGAAATATTCACCACTCACTTATATTTTGTGGTGTATATAATTACCTATGACATGTTATATAATTAATTTAATTTATTTAATGATATTAAAATATTTAATTTATTTTATTCTTCTTTGAGAAAATGATTCTAATGTTGCTCATATAGTAAAGGATTTTTGTATCACTATTTTTTTATACAAGACACATTTCTTATAAAATAATTATTTATTTTTTGTGTTGTATATAATGAAAATTAATGCATTTTATTATTATTAAACATAACATTTATATTTATTTACATATCCATTTTTTTATCTCTATTTCTTGGAGTTTACAGTTCCAAATTTACTAAATTAGAAAAGTAATTTATTCTCAATTTGGATACATTGAGACACATGTTGTATTATTCCATTATATTAATTAATTAAGTGTATATAACTCGATTATAAACTTTTTATCATGATATATACACATTTTCATGATATTATATGTTTCATATAATTTTATTCTCTTTTATGTTGGAAATATGTGGTCTATCCAAACAATGTTTTTAAAAAACTTTTTTTAAATGAATTTAAAAAATCATTTAAACACATTAAAGGAAAAATATTTAGAAAGATATTTAAAATGGGTTTTCAAATCATCCCATATAATTTCAAAATTTTATTTTAAATTAAACTGTTTTGATAAATTTTTTATTATTTAAAATTATATTTTTAAATTGGAAAGGATAATTACATAAGGAATTGTTTTCAAGTGATCTTTCAATATAATTCTCCAAATATGATAACATTTTTTTATGTTACTTATGTTTGACTAGGGAAGTTATTAAATTATAACAATATTATTTCTAATAATGTTTTCTATTTATTTTTATCATGGAAGTTTTTTATGAAAATCATTTAGATTCTATGGGATATGTTATGATTTAATGGTTTTTTGGAAACCCATTTCATTACAAGGATTCTGATATGATTAATGATTTATATTATTTTGGAACACCAATGTTTGGTTTTCATTATGTTATTAGTGGGACCTATATATCTCACTAATGGATTACATAATGATTTATTTCTCATACGATCATGAAGGGAATCATGTTGACAAGCTTAATCCACTATGGGAAGATAAGGAAAACAGATCCACTATGGGATGTTGGGGAAACCTGGTCCAAAATGGGAAAATATGAAACTTAACCCCATTCATGTAAAGGAAATATGAAAAGGGATGGAGTTTTGTCCTTCCCAAAAGGTGTTGTACCCATGAATTTCCATCATTTTTTCTATCAAATGCATCTTGAATTATTGGGAATGATATTGAATTTTTATAGTTATTCTGAAATTTCATGTGTTATTCCGATGTTACGATCTCATGGTTTGTCTTTATGGATTCCATATTGTTTCATGTATTATTAAATTCGTCTATTTATGTCATGACTCATTTATATGATCATTCATAGGTAGGGTTTGATCTTAAAATATTATTATTATGTTCAAAGACCCATATGTTTATATTATGCTTACATATCTCCCATGTTTTCCCTTACATAGAATTTGGAGACACCGTTTTCTTATGTTTCTTTAACTAAAATACTAATAAGGTCACTAAGTCAGATATGTGAGAAGGGGGACTCATTATTTATAAATATGTGTGAGAAAAAGTAGACATGTTATGAACCGCTTGATTATGATTCCATGTTTCCAAAGTCATTAAACTAATACATCCTTGGGGTGTGTGTTTCGGTAATATATTAAATGTTTCCCAAAAATAATGTAATGAAAATATATATTGAACCTCGGTCATTATAAAAACCTTTTCCTTTACATGGGTTATTTTATATCTAATATTGATATAGGGTCAATATGAAATGCATGATTATGTAATTGTTATGATGTATGGGTTTCCGAGACCTATATATGACTCAAATTCATTTGGTAATGTGATGTATCTCATGAGATAATCTACAACATGTTTGAACATGAAGCAATATTTTTTTATAATAATGAATTTATTGTTATGCACATATGTAATTTGTTAATATGATTCTATCTTTGTTCATAACATTATACGGTGTTTAACCACTAAGACATGATGTTTCTTTTTTATGCATTTCTATATTCCTTTTCTTTACATAATTCATTCTATAATGATTATGATAATTATCTCATGATTATTATCTGATGATTATGTTGATTATTCTCACCCATGTTATATTGATTCATGTTCTTATCAACCATCTAACTAGGATTATATCTCACTAATGCCTTCTATGTATATATTAAGGTGAATACATGTAATTAGGAGTAAAATTAAATATTATTAATCTAGAGAAGAAGGAATTAAATAATTTTTATATTTCATTATGTTAATATTATCTTTCGTCCCAATTTTCCCAAGACACTAGACCTTTGGATCCTAGTTTTGAAATGATTTTATATTATCTATCATTAAAACTATGTAACATTAATGTAAAAAGAGTAGGGTCGTGGTGGTTGGTATTAGAGAATGTTTCAGTTAATTTTGGAATCATTTTTTGATAAAATTAGTGAAAACCCATATTATGAGACTATGTATTTAAAATCACAAAATAATCATTGGTTTGGGAAATTTATAAACATAATCATCACACAAGATATTCATTTCGTTTTAATTTTACAATGGAAAAATTATGTAATCATAACATGTGAAATTATGTTTTGATAAAATATTTTCTATTTTATATGATTGTAAGAAGTGGTAGAAAATATTCCAAAAATCCATGTCAGGTTCAAAATAGAAATTTCTAAAATAACAACCCCAATTCATTGGGTGGAAGGGTTTAAAATTTCGTGGGGATGTTTAGATGTTGTCTTAGGATATGAAATGAATTCTGAATAATGTGTAACATCTTACTTCCCCTAAGAGTGAGTAATCAGATATCATGTATTTTATGGGGAAACGAACATCGATATTTAATGTATCTTCCTATAAAATAGTGGTCGAATAGCTGTTCAAATCATTAGAGAAGTTATTTTATGTGCTTCACTACAATGAGATTGAGAAGGTGCTCTTATTTTTTATTATTTAGTTAGATAGGTAGATCAGTGGTGTGTATTGATTACGAAAATCAATATGAAGGGTAAAATTAATGAGATATACTGGGAGTAATTTATGAAAATATTTCTTAACATGTATATACAAAGAACTCTTCGTACAAATAAAGAGAGATAATTATTATAGTTGAAGAAAAAGGAAGGATAATCTGTCATGAATATTGAATAAAATTTCACAAGTTTTTTATGGTACACAATATGGTTTTTTTCAATATTGATAGAAATTTAGATAGATTATTTAGTGGTTTAAAACCAAACTGTAAAAATGATCATGAAATTAGAGACTCTGGGAGTATTGAAGATGTTGTTCAACATTTTCTCAATGTTGAGATGGAGTTGGGAGAATGTTCACATGGCTATGAATATAAGAAATTAAATATGGAGTTTTAATATGGAGGATCAAATGAAAATGCTTCAAAGAAAACTCAACCACACACATGTCAAAATTGTGGGAATCAGTATCATGGTAATTTCCTCAAAGGGATTGGGAAATGTTTCAAGTGTTATAGAGATTACCAAAAAGATCATAAATTTTAAATAGAAATGATGAATAAGTACAATGTGGTGGAATAAAGGGGGTCACCCACCATGGTTTAATGATTCAATTTTAGGGTGTTAGGTTTCAATTCAAGAATGTGCAATTAACAACGTTTCTATCATGCTAATTAGTATTAATAGCCACCAAAGCCTAAGGATCAACAGAAATCATATCACATCACTAATTATATGGTAGAGCTTGAAAATAATCTGGCGATAGGTGTGCTAGTTATTCATTCATGAATAGTGATCTTTCTATTAAATTATAGTTATATGAATTATTTTATGCTGTGAATGATTAAGAGAACTATTCCAACATCGCCTGATAATATAGAGTTTGATTAATCTATAAGAACATAAAAATTGTAAATTGTTGAATCCAAAGTATTTAACTCCTCCCCAGTTAATTTTTGTAGAGTGAACCTTCCTACTAATATTGTTTTGCATAATTTTTTGGAGGTTTATGATATATCGATCATATATTGGTTATCTTTAAATAAAGGTTACATCAACATTCGGGAAATGATGATCACTCTTCACATCTTGAAGAATATTGTAATTTTATACTATTTTCAGGACCGGGATGAATCTCTTTCAAATAATCATGGCATTTGTAGATATTATAGCTTTATAAGCTAGTATATCTTTCTCATATGGTTGAAAAAAATGAGATAATCTTGATCAAAGACATTCACATTAGGAGGAACTATACTAATGTGTTCCCAGGAAAATGTTATGTACTTCCTTCTAACTAATAGGTTCAATTATAAATTGAACTTATTCATGGAGCTCATTATATACTGAATAAACCTTAAATAATTTCTACTATTAAGTTATAGTAACTAAAGAAGAAATTAAAATAGAATCTTGGTAAGGATTTTATATACTTGTGTGTTTCACCATGGGGTATGCTAGTTCTCTTTTTCATGAACAAGGATTAAGACATTCATCTCTATATTGACTATTGTGATCTCAATAAAATCAAGATAAAGGAAAAGTACCACATTTGGATTATAGATAAGTTGTCTGACCAACTATGTGGGGATACTGTATTTCATTATGGTGGACCTTCGGTCAGGATATCACCAATTAAATGTGAAAAAAAGTAATAAATTCTTAACACTACAATTTAAAAAATGTACAAACACATTGAGTTCACAGTGATGGATTTCAAACTCACTAATGCTCCATATATATTCATGGACTTATGGAATATAGTCTTTAGACATTACCTTCAAAAAAATTCATAGTGTTTATTGATGATATTTAGTTATAACCTAAGGGAATGCAGGAACATTATGAAAATATGAATACTATGTTGAAGACATTTCTATGGGAGAAACGTTATGAAATGTACATAAAATGTGAGTTATAGATAAAGTATGTGTCATTCATGGGGAATGTTATCACCATCAAAGTAATATCTGTAGACCCTTCCATGCTAATAGTAGTTAAAGAGTGTCATAGTATGTTATCTATAATGGAGATATACAGTTTCATTGGCCTAGGATGGTGTTACCAACAATTTATGATGAACTTGTAAAAATTTTCAATCCCACTAACCATGTAGACTCAGGATGGAGAAAAGTATGTTCAGACAAGTGAATACAAAGACTGCTTCAAATATTTAAAAAAAGGTTTTTCATTGTGCCATTACATACAATTCTGACCGGTGGGGAACTCTTTGTGGTGTATAGTGATACCTCAAAAAATTTATTAACATGTTTACAAATGAAAAACTATAATTTTATATCCTACACTTCAAGTAAATTGAACATTCATGTGTAAAATTATCCCATTCTTGATCTGGAGTTAGCAGATATGTTATCTGCATTGATAATCTAGAACCCTTATCTCTATGGGAAGAAGTTTGAAATAAGTGTGGATCATAAGATCCATAAAAATATATTCACATAAAATAATATTAATATGTTCCATAAACTATGGTTATATCTAATTAAGGATTAGGACAACTCAATTCACTACCATCATAGTAAGGAAAATAATGAGGTTGATGATCTATGTACTAATGATACTACAACATTATCAATTTTGAGAATTTAGATGGATCCAATATTTTTTTATTTTCAAAGAATTGACATGTAAATCATTAGGTAAGGATCATCATCAATACTTTAATGAATTATTTCTCAACCATCCCTCATAGATAAACCAAATAATGGTCAAAATAAATGATATGGAAATTCAAATGAATGTTAAATGCATGTGAAATGGTAAATCCTCAAAGTACAAAATTGATGAAGAAGGATTTTTAATTTTGGGCTCACAACTATATGTACAGTATAATTAATAGATAAAGAATGTCCTTCAAGGTGGTGCACATAGGTCAGACATATATATTTACCTAGGGAGAAAAAATATGTTTCAAGATCTTTGAGAGAACTATTATTGGGACAACTTGAAGAAGTGGATCACGGAATATTCTTAGAAGTTCCAAGTATGAGAGACGGTTAAGCCGAAAAGACTCAAGACTAAGGGGATTATGAATCTATTACCTATAAAAACATGGAAATGGAAAAAAATAACCATCTACTTCATAAAAATACGTCCAATTACATCAACATGAAACAATTATATATGGATTTTTATGGATTTTTAAATAAATACAACTCACTTTATCAAAATCCTAGAGGACTTCTAACTAAATAAAAATACAAAAATATATATCAGATAAGTGGTAAGGTTGTATAGATTACTGCAATTTATTCTATTACATCAATTACAGAGATTAACCTCCATGTTCTGGAAAAGTCTACAACATGTTCTAAACACTGAGATGATCTTTATAATGGCTAATAATCCTTCAAATGTTGGCCAATATGATTGGAAACGTCATTCATGTTGAGAACATGTTCTATAGACTTCAAATAAGCATTAGACCAATATCTACCTCATTTTGAGTTCTATTACAACATTTTTTTCCACTTGTTCATCAAAATGGTTCCATATAAAGGCCGTTGTAATATACCATACCAAAATTCCACTCAAATGGTGTCCTGTTCTCAGTGGGTCTCCAGGACTCAAGCACATCTCCACAAAATCTAGAGTATTTTGACTAGTATTGAGGCCCTTGGGTGAGTCTATGGGGATACTATTCCCCCTTACTAAAGTGTAAGACAAGGGCAAAATAATAGTTTTCAAATGGAGGATATATAAAGACATACTGACAATTGATCAAAATTATAAATATGTAAACAATACTATTGGCACCGATAAAAGACCGTTACTCTCGGAGGATGTTTCAAAATGACAAAGCGAAGTCATATTCAGAATCAGAGGCCCGATCTGGAGGCTCGGGATGTGGTGCGCAAAATAAAGGAGGATCCACGCGAAAAATTGTTCTGCCCACGTAGAATCAACGGGTTTCGCGAAATTGAGCCGATGAGGCATGCAATCATTGCGCTCCTCGGTTCTGCGCGGTGAGTTTTTGTGCACCGGATGCGCTCGGCGCGAAGAATTTCATGCACTGCCTGGATTCCGCACCGGAGGTTGCCTATAAATAGAAGGTGACCCCGAACGGTTTGGGGGTTCCGGAATTCTAAGTGACTCTCGTGCGTGAAATTCGGCTTCCCCCGTGCTCATGATGACTTCCAGGTAATCCCTCATTTTGCGCAACCTTGCCCCAGAGTCCGCCTTTGCGCGCAACTCCACCGGCTTCAGTGAATTTTCCCCCTTCCCCATGTTCCTGCCTTGCGCGCAATCCGTGTCTCGTGCGCGCAATACCCTGTCGTACGCGCAAAACCATGCGTGTAATTCCCTCTCCGTGCGCAATTCCCTTGCTCCAATTGCGCGTCATCCCGATGTTTTACGTGTAAACCTTCTTTTTTGCATGCAAAGCCCAGGACCCTTCACCTTGACGCCCCGTCGCTGCCCCCCCTGCACCGGCACCCGATGTCTCCCCTGCCGGGCATGCACGCCATGCGTTGTTTTCCTGTACAGCCTTCCAGGCTCGTGCGAAGTAACTGCAAGGTCCCTTGGGCCGTGTTTCCCGTTGTTTTGCGTTGCCTTATGCTTCTACACATAGGCACGCTAACAGCTATTGCTTCTTCGCATAGCCACGCTAACGTGGACCCCCCGGTGGTTCGCCCTACTGCACCCCTTTACTATGGCCTTGCCGATGCCTTCCCTCACACAAGGGATAGAGGGCATTGGGCATGTAATCCCTAGGGGTGTGTAGCGAACCCACCTCATTCAAGATGCATGATTCTAAACTGCTAAGCACCTCGTCCTTAACACAAGACGTTATACTGTGGCCCGACCCCGTGCTTTGCACGCAAGGTCCCCCCCAGCTCGGACATTTTTTACGCCCACTCGTCTCCACGGGAATGAACTCTTCCTCACATGGAATGTGATCCTCCTTGTCGGAGTGGAATTTGTCCATGGGGGAAGGGACACCTTAGAGAATAAGCTGCTAGCCTTTATTGTGGATGATTGCACCCGTGCATCTCCGTACTTCCCCCCTACCAAGGCCAGTGGAGTCCTTTTCCCACTGCACTTTGTCGCACCACGGGCCTCCACCCTGGAGTAAGCACGGAACCAAGGGCTGCAAACCACACGTAAGCCCCTGTTTCCTCTTTGGGCCGCTCCACGGGTAAGCCCCATTCCGCTTCTCACGGATGCACCCTTCACGACGTGATCGTCTGGTCCCTGCTGCCACTTGTTTCCCACACCGAGCATGACTCACGTGGGCTTAGAGCACGCATCGACTATGAGATCCTCTTATGGGCCGCCCCAGAGCGTAAGCCCCATCCCAGCAAACTACGTGGACTTTGATCCGTGCTAACGCACGGTATGTAGGAAGCCTCCATGAGGTTCATGCCCACCACCCGGTCGTCCCGACCTCTCTATGTCGGTTCCCTGACCACCTTGGGCTGCCTCAGAGCATAAGCCCCAAACCCCTCATCCCGCATGACGTTAAACTATATATCGTCCCACATGACGTTAAACTCTATCTCGTCCTGCATGACGTTCAACTGTATTCCCCATCTTGGGCCGTCTCAGAACGTAAGCCCCATGTCTCACTCCATCATCCATCCTGATCCTTACCCGGGCCGCCACATCCCGGTGAGATCATGCCACCCCATCCCACTCCATGGCATCCGGGAAGCCGCCCACGTGCTGGCCCCAGCATCGGTGTTCCCCCCTAGGGATCCTTCTACCCAATCTGTCTCCGCAAGACGTTAATCTCGCGCCATACCCCATGTTAAACATGGGAAGCTGAGGAAAATCCCAGATGGTAAACATTCCCTGCGTTTGATGTGGGATGCCTCGGGCTTCCGCGCCCTCGAGAAGCCCTGTGATGAGGGACCAAAGACAAACATGCCAACGGCGCCCCAACGTGACCATTCTCTTCACCGAAGGTTGCTGCCCTGACAAGACCCCTTGGATTGTCTCGATAGAAGAAGTGTAATTAACTAGCGTCCATGTAGATATGGTACCAGGAATGGGCTTCATGAATCCGTATTAAATCTATGAGGGAGACCCAAACTAGGTGATGAGCTCCGAGGAGGAATCCACAGAAGGAAGAACTGACATCCCATCATCCTGGTTTCGATCAAGGAGAAGACGTTCCTGAACAAGGAACAGATGCCGCCTGCCTTTGGAAAGCGGGAATGTGGGGTAACAAGCAGCGTGTCCTCCACACAGAGGGATGCGCGCGCCCCGACAAAAGAATCGAAGAAACAAATAATGATGAACCTGACGTGAAGCTCTTCCTCAACACGGGGAATGGTAGCCATTGGGGCGTCGGAAGAATAGAATGTCACCAGGTCCGGGTAACCCTCACCGGGACGTGAACCCGCTAGGGGTCGAGGCTGTCAGGATGTTGACCACTCCGTTCTGCGACTTCATCAGCGTGGATCCCTCTCGCCGACTATGGAAGACGGAATGACGATGGGCCTTGGTTGTTGATCTCCTTTCCGGTTGATGCTAATGGGTTCATCTCCCTGTTTTCAAGAATCAGATCACTATATTCGGAGCTTGATCGCCACCTGCCCACCGGCACAGGGGTAGGGGCAAAACCGAAGTGGCTACCCCCCGCGGTCCCACCTATTCCACGGTCGCTCTGACTTCGGCCGACATAGCATCCGGGCACTCGCGCCACCTCTCCCCGTTAGAAATCATCCAATGGAGGGTGATCAATGACCTGGTTCGTAGGTATGACGAGGAAGGGATCACCCCCCCCCCCCCCCCCGCAGGGGCATGGCCCGCTTGGATCTAGAAGTGGATGCACCTCACCACCATCGCTGTCGTCATGGGCCACGCAGGGAGCCACCGCTCCCCACGCCGATATTCACCCACTTCAGGAGCCTATCCCTGGAGCGCCTTGAAACATCCCTCCCATATGCCAATGAGGTGGGGGATGTCTGGGTCCACTCGATCGGTAATCCGTCCTAGGGGTTAACGGCAAGAACCCCCGCCAGGTTGCATCGACGCCGCCGCCCGACTCCCCGAGCCGAGGAGCAGGAAATATTCATGCCCGCACTGACAGTTCCGGCACATCTGACTCGACGCCAGCATCGGGCGCGAGCGGGAGAGATTTCCCGTCCAGGGGCATCAGCATCAGCAACCACTGTGGCCCGAGCCACTACTTACTCCTGTTACCAGATCCCCATGCATGTTGAGTAGGGGAAGCCACGTGCCCGACTGGGATTGAAACCCTGACCGCCCTGCATGCAAGTTGGGTCGAATCTCCCGGTCGCAGACACTGGAAATGGCCACTGCGGACCAATCTGTGGTAGTGCCGCTCACCGTGAAGGCTCATTCCATGCCACCGATCTGGAAATCCGAAAGCTTCTTCGCCACGACTATGCTCTGGGTATGACTCCTTCCAGCGCCCACTGCATGGGGTATGAGGTCACTCCCCCTACTGTCGTCCACGAGTATGGAGCCGTTGTGTATCCAGTCGCTCACTCACATGGAGGTCATGCCCATGACCCTTTCGACATCGGTCCCAGTGCTTCTCGCACCCCGTCCTTCAGTCCATTCTGCCCCAGCTCTATTGTGGCCTAGGAACCCCATGATGGAAATCGTCCTTACCCTGAGGAGCTACCCATGGGCAGGAAGGCTGGGCGTCATCGCCGTAGGAGAAATGTCAGGGGAGTCCAGAAGGAAGTTAGACCAGTCTGTTTCTCGGATTCTGAGGCAGAGTACAACTCGACGATGAAACCTCCCCCCCAACCCTTCATGTTGAGGGCAGTGATGGGGACGCGGCGTGTCAGTCTCGTACTCCCCGAATGCGAGATCCGTATGATTCCATCCTCCCTTCGAAGGTATATCTAGGAGGACGTGGACTTGGCATACCGCCAGGGATCAAGCCCGCAGTTTCCAATGGCCTCCTCGAAAGCAATTCCAGCCCCTATTAGGGAGGGTGGGGAACATTTCTAGGGAACGAAGGAAGAGTCGCGAGGCGACACACCCTTGTCGAGCACCGACACTATGACAGGAGGCCCATTCGCCGAACCATCCTATCGCGACATGGAAGCCAGGGCACTGCAACCCCTGGAGGATGACCTAGGGATCAACTACCAATCAGCATGTTTGCTGTATTCCCCGCCGGCCAGCCCACCACCCTGACGGCCTGCCTCGGCGCCATTGCCAATTCCCCGACTTTCCTCGGTGGACGAGCAGGGGCGAAAAGTTCGGGACCCCGAACCGGAGCTGTGGAGCTTCTGGACCGTTCTTGCAGAGGTCCACTTTCCTGAGATGTTTTTGTCGGTCACAGAATCGGATTTTGATGTGCCAAAGTCACTCACCCTGGGAGAGTTTGAATGCTTCCGCCAAATTCTTCGGGTGACTCACTCCCGCCTCCGCCATTAGCTAACGCCTTATCGCAGGAGCCAAGCGCATCTCAAGGATATCGGTGAGCAGTGCCGTCGGGTCGACCTAGTAGCACTCCCCGCGGTCCGGCACCCCAAGTCGCAGGACCACCACGAGGCCCTCCAGTAACAATGCGTCCAGAGTTTTCAAGTACTCCGCAGAGTTATTGAGGAAGCCACCCCCCACGCGCACGTCCGCGGATGGGGGCAGTACGCTGCTCTCCTCTTCTGTGCGATCCGCCGATAGCCTGATACGCTGGGCGGCCCTGAGGGAATGTCTCCAAGGGCAGTGGCAGTCAACATGGATGATCTTTTAGATGAGGTAAACGTTGTGGAGGCCCTTGATGGGGACTCACCCTTCGAGGACAGGCCACTACTGGACCCATCTGGGAGGATTACTCGCCAACAGAGGAGCCTCCTAGGTCTTCATGTACCCACAGAGGCACTGAAACTGGGCCGAAACATCGGAAAGGGTAAAGAGCCCGTTGGGTCTGTCAAACTCACCGACCCATCTGCCTCGGTGCAGAAGGTAGAGGAAGATCCTGAGAAGGCCACGCTGCTCCAATAGCTAGCTGAGAAAAAGAGGATGGTTGATGAGCTCCTGCCGAATGCATTGCAGAGCGGCGACCTGACTACGGTGACCCTAGACAAGGACAAAAAGGGCATGAGAATCTGCCCCTTGCTGAGATTACCTTGGGAAACTGTGACCGTGTCATGTTCGCCGACAGCGGAGACACTAGAACCCATGGAAAGAGGGCGTGATATGTTTCGCCGAACCCTCCCGAGCGGTGAGACCACCTGGGGGACCCTGCTCGGTTTCCTCCCGCCGCCCCGAGAGTCACTCCTCCAGTGGCCCCACGAGCCGCTGAGCGCGACTACCATATCAAAGATCCTGGATATGCGCTTGTGGATAGAGATCCCCGTCAAGACAGGAATCCGAATCCCGGATGATCTGATGGAAGTACTCATCACCCGCTTGGAGGCCCTGTAAACTCAGTAGGTGGCAATCCCACTGGATGGTAAGCCATACCCAGCATGGCTGGATGACATGCCGGCTCTGCCAGGATTTGGGAACCCCACTTTTTCCCCCTTTAACGGGACCGGAGACCCTCCACAACACTTATCCCACATCAACTCGTGGTGCGGGCCTATGTTAGGGACTGCGGCACAGCATGAGGCTGCCAAGCACCGGTTCATTGTTCATACACTGGAAGGACCAGCATTCGTCCGGTATAGCCATCACTATGTTGGATCTATGACTAGATGGGATGACCATTTCTGGAAATTCCTCTACCAGTTCAGTTCCACAACCCGGAAGAAGAATATTGAATACCTCTTCAGGTGCAAGCAAAGGCCCGACGAGTGAGTCGCGGACTTCATCGCCCAGTGGAAGGGGCTCACGTACTCCCTTGACATGCCGTTGACTCCGGAGAAATTACTGATGATGTGTGTAGGGAACATCAAGGCGGAGTTGGTTCCTTCTCTGATCATGCAGAATTACCATGGAGGGTTCTGAGACTTCTCGGAAAACGCTCAGTTCCTCGAAGAAGCCCTGCAACAGGACAGTCAGGCACGCCCGCTGCCTCTTGTAATCTCTACAAGGAGAGCCTCTAGTGCCGAGCCCACTGCTGTGGCCCAAATAGAGGCCCCCAGATAGCTAGAGTTTCTTCCAGTGAGGCTATCTCATTAGGCTCATAGGGTTCCACCCCCACGGGCACAGCCTCCGACCCAGCAGCGACCACCTCAAAATCGGCAGGCACCTCCGCGTAACGCACCGCCACCACCTAGGCGAGGTAATCCAGCTCTGGCTCCTCGGCCTGCTCCTCCGGCCCCTGGTCATGGTCAACCCCGAAGAGTCCCCTTTCTAGACAGAAGGAATCAGGCTTACTCATTTGGCGAGGCCCAGATACCCGGTTATTTCCATAGCAACATGGAGGAGAGGATCGTGCGATTGCCTGAGTGCCGGAAGCCATAAGAGGCGTGTCTCACTAATCACCCTAACTACTGCCCTTATCACCGGATCCTGGGACACACCATCCAGCAAAGATATATGTTCAAGGACTGGATCCAAGACCAGATTTACAACAACATATTCAGGTTGGGCCCAGCCCCAGCAAAGATGGCAGGTGTCTTCATGGGATCAGATGGCAGTAGTGACAACGGGGATGGGTGGGAACAGGTTTCCGACCGTTGTTCCCAGAAGTATAATGACTGGATGGCCCACAGGACAGTCGCCCATGCCCATGGCATCATCCGCGCCTGCCTGAGTCAGCCAGAGCCCTCGGAGTCTGCGAGCGTCACTTTGGCTTCGTCATCGCAGCCTACTTCTTCCCAAAGGAGTAGGCGGCGGCGCAAGAAGAAAGAACGCGCCCTTCCGTTGCCGTCATCCTCTCACACGCTTGGCGATTTCATGCCCCCGAAAACGGGGATCCCTCCAAGACCCGGTCCGGTAGTGGATGACTCCTCATGTGAAAATCTGGGGTATGCTTTGGTTAACACCGTAGAGTTGGTAAATCTCTTTTTGGAAACCGACGATGAGGAGTGCCAGGTGGACCTCCCTGAAAGCCCGGGGTACACTTTGGTTAACACCGTAGAGTTGGTAAATCCATTTTTGGCTCCCGACGATGAGGAGAAGCAGGTGGACCCCCCAATGTCCCCAGTTGTCGCCAACATTGACAGAGTCGTGGCTATGTGAATCTCCAAAGCATGGGAGTCATCACCTCCAATCAGTCTGTGCACACTACTGAGACCAGGCAGCAAGCCTGATATAGAGAGCAGCACTCGCGGCTCACTCACCCGGTGATGATAGGTTCACTTCCACCACCGTTTGTGTTGTTAGATCGGGCGGAACCTCCTTTCCCGCGTCGCAATCAGCCCAGCCCTGCAACTGGCCAACTATGGCCTTCTGATCCTAGAACGATAGCCACCTCCCGGGTTTCAGCTAGTGAACAGAGGGACGTGCCTAGTACCAGTCAGTCACTGGTCCTGCCAGCAGGGCCCGTCATGCCCCCAATCACAGAGCGACCTCCTGTAAGTAGAATCTCACGTTTGGCGCGAAAGTATGATGTCCTGAAGCATCTGGCCAGCAATCCAGCAAGTATTTCCATCCTTGAGGCCCTTCGTCTATCGTTTGAAATGTGTGAGGCACTCGCTGAGGCTCTAAGGAGCCCCCTTCAGTTCGAAACGGAGGTAGCGGCCGTAGAAGGCTTCCACACCGAGGTGATTGAGGATACCGAATGTCAGGCAGTTATCTTGTTTTCCAGTGAAGAAGAAGACCTTCCCATACACGGTCACATCCGCCCGTTGTACATCACTGGCCTGTTCAATGGCGTGGAAGTCCTTCACTATCTTGTAGACACGAGTTTAGGATTAACTTGATCCCAAATCGGACGCTGCGAAAACTGGGGTTGTCTAAGGATGATTTAACTCCCTCCGACCTCAGAATCCAGGGGTATGACATGACTGTGCAAACTCCACTCAGCAAGATTCATCTGAAGACCCAGTTCGACGACTTAATTGCCAATACTGATTTCATGGTTGTCTCGCAGGACACCGCCTACAACGCGTTGATGGGAAGTCTGTGGCTCCACCTTCACGCAGCGGTTCCCTCATCATACCATTAGTGCATAAATACTCCCTTAAGGGTCGACTGGGTGTGCTCCAAGGAGATTCATCTCTGTTTGCCTCTTGTGAAGCTCATTACCTAGACGCTGACTATTATAAGTGCAAGGACAAGCAAATCCTGGCGGGTGAGGTTGAGCCCGCCTCGGTCACAAGTGATCCTTGGGAAGGTTTGGATGACGTATATGTCTTCCCAATCCATCATTTGGAGGCCACGACTCCCGATATGGGAGGGTGCTTTGTTGTCTTGGGTACCAGAGGAAGGCATATTTCTAGGTCTAAGCGATGATGGAAAATCACCTCATACTATTACACCAACCAGGATCAGGTGATCCCCGAGCCTCCTACCCCTGTACGATATCAGAACGTTGGGCTCATGACAATGGCAGTACGTCATACATGCCTGTTTTGCCAAGCCAAAATCGACCGGCTCATGCCAACATGTCACCACTGCTTTGATGTCGTAATGTGTGGCCCCTTGGGCTGAAGGCTGGATGGGATTGGATCAACCGCCTTCGTCGCCATGGTCATCGTGGTGCATTAGTCTACCGTCATGATGACCTCTACTGCCCAAGCCGGTGCCAGCTCCCCATCAGGGTAGAGCAGCCCCGAAACGGTTCCCCCCATGGATGATCCATCCACAAGCGTAGAAGAAGACATGGAATATGCTCCTCCTGCTTTTGAGGAGGGCGTCTCCACCACGGTCGACGAGCTAGTACAGGTGAACCTCGGTGGTGAGGTGGACCCGAGACCCATATTGTTTAGCGCCTTTATGCCTCCCAAGGAACGACAACAGTACATAGACTTCCTCAGACAGCACCGTGATGTGTTTGCCTGGAGTTATGATGAGATGCCGGGACTAGATCCCCAGGTATTCGTCCACCACCTTGGCCTCCCAGCAAACAATCGCGGGTTCAAGAAGCCTCCCATGAAAATGCACCCCTTTCATGGTGCCATGGTTGAGGCCGAATTTGATCAGCTTATTAAGGCCAACTTCATCAAGGAAGTCCAGTACCCCAGGTGGCTATCCAACATTGTGCCCGTCAGGAAGAAGAACAGGCAGATCAGGGTCTGCATCGACATCCGCGATCTTAATCGCCACTGTCCGAAGGATGACTTTCCCCTTCCCGTGACAGATCTGTTGATCAATGCAACAGCCGGGTTCCAAGCCCTCTCCTTCATGGATGGGTACTCCGGGTACAACCAGATCCGAATGGCCCCCAAGGATGAAGAGTTTACTGCTTTCAGGGCCCCCCAGGGTACTTTCTGCTACCGGTTTATACCCTTCATTCTTAAGAATGCGGGTGCCACCTAACAACGGGCTATGGACCGCATATTCAAGCCTATCCTCGGGACACTGGTGGAATTCTACGTAGATGACCTGGTGGTTAAATCTCGTCAGCACTGGGACCATTTCAATGACCTTGAGAAAGTGTCTGGTTTCCTCCGTTCTCGCCACTTGAAGATGAACCCGTTGAAGTGTGCCCTCGGGGTCACCTCCGGAAAGTTTCTTGGCTTCATTGTTAGGTATCATGGTATCGAGATCGACCCCGAGAAGATCAAGGCCATCAGTCATATGCCTCCCCCGAAGAATATTCAAAAGCTTCGAGCCCTCCAAGGTCACTTAGCCTATATACGCCGAGTCATTGCGAATTTGGCCGGAAAGTGTAAGCCCTTTTCTCGACTCATGAAGAAAGGCACCGCCTATGGGTGGGACGAAGAGTGTCAGACCATTTTTGAGGAAATCAAGCAGTATCTGCTTCAACCTCCAGTCCTGATGCCACCCGTTCTCGAAAAGCCGCTGGTCCTTTACGTGACCGCTGTGGAGAGATCCCTCGGCGCCCATCTCGCCCAGAAGAACAACTAGGGAACAGAGAATAGCCTCTACTACCTCAGCCACAAGCTCATCGACATGGAAATTAGATATTCTACCATATAGAAGAGCTTCCTAGCGCTCGTATTCACCGTACAGAAATTGCGGCACTACATGCAGCACCATGAGGTATAGCTGGTCTCTCAGGTAGACCCGTTTAAATACATCCTAAGCCGGCCTATGTTGACCGGCCGATTGGCATGCTGGCCAGTGATCCTCTAGCAGTTCGACATTAGGTTCGTACCTTAGAAGGCCATAAAAGGATAGGCGTTGGCAGATTTCTTAGCTACCCACCCAACCTCGGCCGACCAGCCACTGGATTTGGGCTTTCCTGATGAGTCAATCCCCTCAGTCGATCACGCCACCACATGCTGGAAGATGCACTTTGATGACACCTCCCAAATCCCGACCGGTAGAAGGCTCAACGATCCTAGGCTTAACAGAGTAGGCCTAGGTGTCATCTTCATCACCCCAGAGCAAGACGTTCTGCCGTATTCTTTCTTGTTGTCAGAAGGCTGCACCAACAAGGATGCAGAATATCACTCCATCATCACTGGCCTCGAGTTGGATTTGGAGGTTAACATACCCCACCTATATGTAAAATGGGACTCTGAGCTAATCATCAAGAAGGTTAACGGTGACTATGCTGCTAGGAAGACAGAACTCATGCCTTTTCTGGAGTGCACCCTCCATCTAATGGCTAAGTTCCTCTCCCGACCAGATGTCGTTCACGTTCCCCGATCTCAGAACAGTCGAGCAGATACTTTGGCCAGCCTGGACGCATCCCTTGCAGAGCCCAAATAGGATGACCTAATCATCCACGTGGTGCATCGGAGAGTCCTTGCTCCTATTATCCCAGCGGGCGATCGTGGCCCGTGAGTGAACCATCTCACCACTGGTTCCCTTGAGTCAGGACCCCCCGGGGCTTCAAGCGTGGTGATCGAGATAGTTCCTGACTGGAGGACACCCTTGGTTGAATATATCTGGCATGATAATCTTCTGATGGTCCGAGTAGAGTGGGAATGAATCTGGCACCACACACTGTAGTTCACCCTTCAAAGTGGTCCCAGCTGTGAGCAGCTCCTTTACAGGTGTGGGTTTGACGGTGTTCTCCTCTGTTGACTTCAAGGAGTTCAGATTCCACAGGTCATACAGGAAGTGCACGCTGGTTTCTGTGGCACTAACCAGGCCGGGTCGAAGTTGTCCGACCAGATTCGGAGGCTGGGATTCTTCTGGCCCTCCATGATCCACGACTGCATCGAGTACGCCAAGAGGTGTCATGCGTTCCAAGTTCATGATAACTTTGTGCATCGGCCACCAGAGCCTCTCCATACTACTAATAATTCTTGGCCCTTTGTGGTCTGGGGGTTGGATGTCGTAGGGCCTTACATGCCAGCGATGGCCCGCCAGTGTCGGTTCATCTTAACCGCCACATATTTCTTCTCAAAGTGGGCAGAGGCATCCCTACTCAGGGAAGTCAAGGCTGGTTCGCTCTCCGACTTCATGAACTCCAATATCATCCATCGGTTTGGAATACCTCACGCTATCTTCATGGATAACAGAACCAACTTTCGAGCGGCAGAGATGAAGAGATTGTACGCCAAGTACAACATTCTCTCTAACCATACCTCCAACTATCATTCGCAGGCGAATGGACATATTGAGGCGTTTAACAAAACCCACTCTAACATTCTGCAAAAAATGGTTGGTCAGAACAAGAAAAGTTATCCGGACAATCTCCCCAACGCCCTCTGGGCTTATAGGATGACGACTCGCAATTCCACCCAGGTGACTCCGTATTACCTAGTATACGGAGCTGAGTCCTTCCTTCCCATAGAGGTCCAGCTTCCCCCATTGCGCATGGCAGTCTACGACCAGAAAGCGCCGGATAGAGTTGCCGAGATCCCTCTAGCCGAATTGGAAGCGCTGGGTGAAAGTAGGCTTCGCGCTTTACATAACTTGGAAAGGCATCAGAGCAAGATGGCTCGAGCTTTCTATAAGAAGGTTCGCCTCCACTCCTTCCTGTAAGGTGACTTGGTGCTGGCTCTTAGAATGACAATGATTCCAGGCAGGAAACCACCCAAGTTGGAGCCCACGTTAGAGGGGCCTTTTATTGACTACATGGTCTATCCTAATGGTGCGTATTCCCGGGTGACTATGGATGGTGAGCATATCACTCCTCCCACCAACGCCAGGTCCTCAAGAAGTACTTTGCTTAAACTGTATGGTCATGCATGACCTTAAACTGTATTGTCCTGCATGACCCTAAGTGCGCTTTGGACCGAGTTCTAAGACCTAAAACTAAGATCCTCTTGGTCTGAGTTCTAAGACCTAAAACTAAGATCCTCTTGGTCCAAGTTCTAAGACCTAAAAATAAGATCCTCTTGGTCCGAGTTCTAAGACCTAAAATTAAGATCCTCTTTGTCCGATCTCTAAGACCTAAAACTAAGATCCTCTTGGTCCGAGCTCTAAGACCTAAAACTAAGATCCATATTTCGTCCAACAAGACGTTAAACTGTATTGCTAGAACTACGTCTAGCTTGATTTCCATCCTAATGGGATAGGTAGGAATACCCAGAACATTCGTCTTTGGGTCCCGCTTGAGGTCCGCTGTTGCGTCTATTTTGCCTTTGGGACCTTGACCACAGGATCGCGTGGCGTGGTGTGAGATTATGTCCCCATTCACGTCGGGTTTGCAATAGCTGCACCATGCGCACCCTGTCCTTAGGATTTAGCCCTCCTATGTCCAATGGCATTAAAAGACGCTTTCAAGAACTATGTATGGCTTGATTCCCATCCTTATGGAATACGTAGGGCCGCCTGAACACTTAGATGTCAGGTCCAGCCCCATCTCTTAGGAGATCCCACGATCTCCCAGTTCCCAGGGTGTTTGGCATTACGCCCCCTCTTTTGCCTGGGGATCTGCCATCTTTTGGCTGCTCTCAGACTGAGCCCTCTGACCCTTTCTAGTGGTCTACTAATGTGCTCAAGGCACATTGGTCTAGGACTTAGAGTGCCAGATTCGACTTAGGCAGGTTCCATCCACTTTCCATGATTTGTGTTCCCCTTCATTTGGCCCCCCGTCATCCTTCACACCCGGAGGGACCCCCATGAACGGCCCGGATACAATGCCCAAGGGATCTCCTACAATCATGGGCCAACACCCCTGAGGGTTTCAGACAACAAATTGATACAAATCCCGCGTTGCGATCATGGTCAGCTGTTGATGCTCATTTTTTGGTCCCCATGGCTGACACGACATGATGCTATGTTGCGAACATGGTCAGCAGTAATCCTCAGTCGTCACGCTGGTTTCCCCGGGCCCTGAATGTTGTTGGCATGTTTCATGTCATGTTCTGCCCTGCTGTGTCAAGCTGGACTCTCGACACTCCTTGTACTAACCCTCAGTACACCCCTGCACATCAGACCGACCGAGCTGCATAACGGTGTCTCTCGGGGCTCTCGCGATCTTAGCGCTGGAGTATGTGATTGGGTCTCTTCTTTACAGGTTGTTTGTAGCTTGACCATCATCCCCATGGGGAATGAGGAGTCTCCCAGACATTGCGTTTCGGGCCCAGTATTGCTGGGAGCTGGCATCTCCTGCCCCCTGATTGTTGAACCCTCGTAGGCCCCTTTGGCCCGAGGCTCTTCTCTCTGATGGTCCAAACCTTACGACCTTAAACTGTGTGCTGGTCCAAACTATACGACCTTAAAATCTATGCCGGTCCAAACCATACGACCTTAAGCTTTGTCGGTTCATACCATACGACCTTAAATTGTGTTGTTGGTCCAAACCATATGACCTTAAACTATGTTGGTGGTCTAAACCATACGACCTTAAACTGTGTGCCGGTCCAAACCATACGACCTTAAACTGTTTTGTTGGTCCAAACCATATGACCATAAACCGTTGTTGTTCCAAACCGTACGACCTTAAACTATGTGCCGGTCCAAACCATACGACCTTAAACTGTGTGTCGGTCCAAACCATACGACCTTAAACTGTGTTGTGGGTCCAAACCATATGACCTTAAACTGTGTTTTCGGTCCAAACCATACGACCATAAACTGTGTTGCTGGTCCTATCAAACGACCCTAAACTGTGACATTATCATTCAGTCCGCAAGACGAAAAATGGCACTGCATTGTGGTGACCTTGTTGTAGAGGACATCACGTTGGGTATTGGTCACGTGCCATGCCATTTTTCAATGCCTATCACGGTTTGATTCTTGTGGTGACACCATGGCCTAGTACTCTATTCCTGTCTCTTCAGAAAAAAAAGACCACTCACATTAAAGGACAAACAAGATTTATCATATTCCGCTTCTTTTAGTGCAAGGGCCACACCCACACTCCCCTTTTCCCCTGGCACTGGTATCTTACCCTGTCACCTTTCAGAACTATGTATGGCCTGATTCTCATCATTATGAGATACGTAGGAGTGCCTGGCGCACTTCCCTGCGGGACCAACCTACCTTCGTGTTAGTTCCCTCGACTCGAGCATTTCCCCGAAGAGCACGTGGTAAGTAGGGCTTAGGTCCTCATTCACGTCGGGTTTTGTAACCGCCTTGCCATGTGTCCGTTTCTCCCATTTCCCATTTACAGTCCAAGCTCTAAGACCTTAAACAAAGACGCTTTCAGCAACTACATATGGCATGATTCTCAACCTTATGAGATATGTAGGAGCGCCTGGGGCACTTTCCCGCAGGCCCAGCCTACTTTCGTTTTCAGTCCCTTGACCTAAAACCTTTCCTAAGGGTGTTGTGCGATGTGGTGTGGGATTATGTCCTCATTCATGTGGGTTTGTTCACTGCACCGTACACACCCCCTATTCTCATTCACGCAAGGTGTTTGAGTTACTCCACCGTGTGCCTCTTATGTTTCCGTCCGACCTTTGGTCTGAGTTCTAAGACCTAAAACTAAGATCATTTCTTTGACTCTTTACGACTCTCTCTCTCTTGTGGGATTGCACGATGTGGTGTGAGATTATGTTCTCATTTATGTCGGGTTACTCTCTATGCCGTGCTTATCCCCAAATGAGACGTGTTCCCCGTCCCGCATGACGTTAAACTGTATTCCGCCCCGCATGACATTAAACTGTATGCTGTCATGCATGACGTTAAACTGTATTCTGTCCCACATGACATTAAATTGTATTTCGTCCAACATGATGTTAAACTGTGTTTCAAGAACTATGTGTGGCTTGATTCTCATCCTAATGAGATACGTAGGACCGCCCAGACATTTCTTCATGGGTCCAGCCCCAGGGGTTACTGAACCCCGTCCTTCCTTATTGTCGGCCCCTCGGCCCGACTTTATGGGAAGTGGTGTAATCATGACATCTACCCAGAGCAGGTTCGGGATACCCAATGATAATAATGGTAAGAGGCAGTTCTCTCGCCAAAGAGGTCCCGCCTGGAAATTGGGACGAACCGTGATTAGGTCGGTATGTCCGCCTAATGCGCCTTCGCCATGGTGGCACAATTTCGGGAGTGTTGGACTCTGTTCAAACAAACCACCACTCCACCTTCCACGCTTTGCGTCCCCCCTTATTCGGATCCTCATTTCCTTTCATGTTTGATGGGACCCCCTAATAGTATGGGTGCTCGACCTATGGTACCCCTACTGTCCTGGGCCACCATTTTGGAGGACTGGTCATGTTTGGCGGGACCCCCTAACAGTATGGATGCTCGAACTATGGTCTGCCTACTATCTATGGCCAACGTTCCGAAGTACTGGTCATGTTTTACGGGACCCCCTAACAGTATGGATGATAGAACTGTGGTCCGCCTATTGTCCTGGGCCAACGTTCCGGAAAACTGACCGATGATATTTGAGTTAGGCCATGTGTTGCGAACAAGGTCAGCAGTCAGCCCTCATTTATTGTCCCCCATTTCAGGCCAACATGATATGGATGTTGTTTTTTTGCCAATGTTGACAGTTATCCTCCATGGTTGCGCCTCATTGGGTTCCGAATTTGTGCAGCATGATTCACCCTTACTCTTCATCCCCCTATGTTCAGAGGGATTTTGATGCCCCCGGCGTCACCCTATTCGTGTGTTAGAGCACATTGAGGATTCGACACATCAATCGGCCCGTGGTCTCCTCAGAAGTCCATGCCCAATTTTGGACGCCTAAATCTTGGTCAATGCCCCACAGTTGAACGAAATGATGGTACAAGCATCTTCTGCTTCTTGCGTTGGGCACGAACCACAGGAGCCTAGGGATGAGTTGTTATTCATTTCAAAACTATGGTTGAGCGCATTAAACCAAGGGTACAAATGAATGGATTTTTCCATACAATGGATTGAGACGATGAGCAGTACAAGCAAAAAGTTTATGAGATGGAAAAAACAAAGCCCTTAGGGATCAGCGTGCTGAAGAGATCTTTCCAGCGCTGCTACCCTTTGGCTGGTAGCCTCCAGCACCGCTTCTCGCTCTTTGAAGACTCTCTCCTCGTCGGCCACCATAGAGCGTAGCTCGCCAGCCCTAGCATGTGCCTGCACATGCTCGGTTCGAAGTAAGGTCATCTAGTGACTCACCTCCACCAGTTGATCCTGTGCATCAGCCAGCTGGGCCGTCAGTTGCTCCACGAGCTCAGAGAATGTTGCGATGAAGGACTCCTTATCTGCCTCCATCCCTTTGAGGTTCTGAACTTCCTGCTCTGCCCTAAGCAGCGCTTGAGCGCTCGCCGATCCTCCCCCTCACTAGGCGATGTCAGTCCGCCGGCTGCTCTCGCATATCTTTTCGGCCATGCAATCACGGACCGTCAAATGATTATGCTGAGCGTCAGCCCATCTGGCACACATGAATCGCAGATAGGTCAGAAGTGATCCCATCCGCCTCAACCAATCCGACTGGGGCTGTCTGAGGAAGCACTGGATACACTTCCACCCCTTGCGCTGTGTCATCCGGCTCTCCTCGGCTGCCTCGGAGTCTGAGTCATCTATCTCCTCGGGGTGAGTGGGTTGGTATATGGGGAAAGAAGCCAACAGATCAGAAGCTGGATCCGCCACAGGGATTCCTTTGTGAGGAATAAAATCCCCCACGTTTGGGAGACCTTCTTCTCTTGCCCCATCAGCAATGAATCCTCCACTAGCTTCCGACCTCGTCACGGGAACAATGCCGCTGATGTCCGCCACCCCCTGTTCATCAATTTTCGGGGCCGACTCAGTGCCGGGAGAATGTTCTGAACGAGGTGGTATGTCTGCCGATGGTCCACTCGCGGATGGCCCAGGCTCCGCAGCCTGACGTCCCTCCAGTGTTGAGATCACTACGCATGTCATACGCTGGTCAGACGGGACCTTTTGACACCAGGCACCAGTAGTGAAGCGTGAGACTTACAGGAATCCAGAGCGTCGGTCCCCAGTGTTTTGGCCGCTGCAGGAGCCGCAGTGAGGGGAGACCCCTCCGTGCTTTATAATTCAATGATGGGTGTCGGATCCCCATAATGTCCCACTGGTTCCTCTCCTCCCTCCTCTGGTGGGGACGCTCGTCCAATGCTCAACTACTCTTGAGTAGGATGGGGAAGTGAGTTAGAAGTTGGAAAGGAGAATGTATAAATAAGGAAAATGAATGAAGACAGAGGCAAACCTCGAGAATATCAGTTATTTCTAGATCAAAGTTGGAAATCTCGCTGCTCTCTCAGAGACTCCCTTGGTAGGTCGCCCCTTGTGACCCCTCACCTTCGGGCTCTTCTTCTTCGTCTTCTCCCTCGCCTTCGCCCTCTTTGGTTTCCTCCTCCCCCTCCGACTCCTTGTCACTGTCGCCTTCTCTTGGCGACATCGCTTCCGGATCATGCTCCTGGCCGAGCATCACTTTCACTAGTAATGGTGGCTCTAAACGCCTCCCCCTTTGGCGTGTGTATGAATCCATGGCCGTTAGATAAGAATGCCACCGATGGATGTTTATTCGGTCGGTAATTCGAACGAACCCGACCTCTGGCAGTTGGATCCCATTTTGCATTATCTTCTTCCAGATGGCTTCGACGCTCATCGATTGCCGTAGGGTCATCCAGGCCAACCACAGTGCCGGGAGAATAGCGTCTTGGGAAGCTTCGATCAGATATCTTATCTGCTTCCCTGGGAGTTCCCTGGACGCCTCATGTGACCCCCGTGCGGGTACTGAGGACCTTGCAACACCATGTGATGTTCCCGTTGCCGAAGTCCCGGCCTAGGCAGGCCTTGCTGCCTGATGTGCCCTTGGTCGTCCCCTTCCGACGGCACCATTCCTTCTTTCCCGTCACCCGGATTCCGTTGTCGTCCGTAGGATTTGCGCGGCCCATCGGAATTTTGCGTGCAACTTGACCAGGAGACTCAACACTTCGGCGTTTTGACGTTTCCATTGGAATCCGATCGTTGCGACCTCTCGCCGATCCAATTCCAATGGGGGGGCATTTGTTGACATCGAAAAAAGACTGAAACTCTCTAAGGAAGTTTCAAAATGATGAAGTGAAGTCATATTTGAAATCAGAGGCCCGATCCGGAGGCCCGGGATGTGGTGCGCGAAATAAAGGAGGATCCGTGTGAAAAATTGTTCTGCGCGCATAGAATCATCGGGTTTCATGGAATTGAGCTGATTAGGCGTGCAATCTTTGCACGCCCCGGTTCTGCGCGGCGAGTTTTTGCGCGCCGGCTGTGCTCTGCGAGATGAATTTCGCGCGCCGCTTGGATTCCGCGTTGGAGGTCGCCTATAAATAGAAGGTGACCCCGAACGGTTTGGGGGTTCCGGAATTTCGAAGCGACCCTCGTGCATGCAATTCGGCTTCCCCGCGCGCAATATGGCTTCCAGGTAATCCCTCATTTCACGCAACCTTGACCCGGAGTCCGCCTTTGCGCGCAAATCCAGCGGCTTCAGTGAATTTACCCCCTTCGCCATGTTCCTGCCTTGCGTGCAATCTGTGTCTCGTGCGCGCAATACCCTGCCATGCGCGTAAAACCCTACGCATAATTCGCTCTCCGCACACAATTCCCTTTCCCCAATTGCGCGCCAGCCCGGTGTTTTGCTCGCAAATCTTCTTTTTTGCGTGCAAAGCCCAGGACCCTTCACATTGACGCCCCGTGGCTGCCCCCTGCACCGGTACCTGATGTCTCCCCTGCCGGGCATGCGCGCCATGCGTTGTTTTCTCGTACGGCCTTCCAGGCTCGTGCGAATTAACCTCAAGGTCCCTTGGGCCATGTTTCCCGTTGCATTGCTTAGCCTTATGCTTCTCCACATATCCACGCTAACGGATATTTCTTATTCGCATAGCCATGCTAACGTGGACCCCCCGGTGGGTCTCCCTGCGGCCCCCCTTCACTATGTCCTTGCCGATGCCTTCCATCCCACAAGGGGTAGAGGGCGTTGGGCATGTAAGCCCTATGGGTGTGGAGTGTCCCCACATCGTCCACGCTGCTGGACGTTAAACTACTAAGCACCTCGTCCTTAACACAAGACGTTAAAATGTGGTCCGACCCCGTGCTTCGCACGCAGGGTCCCCCCAGCTCGGACATTTTTTACGCCCACTCGTCTCCATTGGAATGGACTCTTCCTCACATGGAATGAGATCCTATTTGTCGGAGTGGCGTTTGTCCGCGGGGGAAGGGCCGCCTCAGAGCGTAATCCCCTAGAATTTCTTGCGGATGATTGAACTCGTGCATCTCCATACATCCCCCCTGCCAAGGCCAGTGGAGTCCTTTTCCCACTATGCTTTGTCGCACCACGTGCCTCCACCCTGGTGTAAGCCCCGACACCAAGGGCCGCTAACCACACGTAAGCCCATGTTTCCTCTTTGGGCCGCTCATCACGTAAGCAACATTCCGCTTCTCACGGATGCACCCTTCGCGATGTGATCATCTGGTTCTACTGCCTCTTGTTTCCCACACCGAGAATGAATCACGTGGGCTTAGAGCACGCATCGACCATGACATCCTCTTATGGGCCGCCCAGAGTGTAATACCCATCCAAGCGAACTACGTGGACTTTGATCCGTTCTAACGCATGGTATGTAGGAAGCCTCCACGAGGTTCAAGCCCACCACCCGGTCATCCCGACCTCTCCTTGTCGGTTCCCTAACCACCTTGGGCCGCCGCAGACCGTAAGCCCCAAACACCTCGTCCCGCATGACGTTAAACTGTATTCCCCCTATTGGGCCGTCTCAGAACATAAGTCCCATGTCTCACTCCACCATCTATCCTAATCCTTACCCAGGCCGCCACATCCCGGTGAAATCCTTCCACCCCATCCCACTCCATGGCATCCAGGAAGCCGCCCATATGTTGGCCCCAACATCGGTGTTCCCCCCTAGGGGTCCTTCAACCCAATCCGTCTCTGCAATACGTTAAACTCGCGACATACCCAGTGTTATACATGGGAAGCTAAGGAAAACCTCAGATGGTACACATTCCCCGCATTTGATGTGGGATGCCTTGGGCTTCCACGCCCTCGAGAAGCCCTGTGATGAGGGACCAAATACATACATGCCAATGATGCCCAAACGTGACCATTCTCCTCGCCGAAGGTTTCTGCCCTGACAAGACCCCTTGGAGCGTCTCGACGGAAGCAGCGTAATTAACTAGTGTCCATGTAGATATGGCACCGGGAATGGGCTTCACGAACCCGTCTTAAATCTATGAGGGAGACCCGGAATAGGTGATGAGCTCCGAGGAGGAATCCATGGAAGGAAGAACTGACATCCCATTATCCCAGTTTCGATCAAGGAGCAGACGTCCCTGAACAAGGAACAGATGTTGCCCGCCTTTGGAAAGCAGGAATGCGGGGTATCAAGCAGTGCGGCCTCCCCACAGACGGATGCGCGCGCCCCGGCGAAAGCATCAGAGCAACAAATACATATGGAGTCCCAGATTCATAGATGAATACACATGTCATATGCCTCTAATGATTCTTCAAAAACAAGTATACAAAATATATGTATAATACATATATAAAAATTACAAAAAGAAAACATCTGAACAACTAGCATCTTGATCTTCAACTCATTACCATGATCCCATAACCTTAATCAATCATTAAGAACCTATAGTATGGGGCATTACCTTATCAATACATTCAATCACATATTCGATTTGGGTACCCAAAGGTGGCCGAAATAGGGTGTGATATATAATCCTAGTATAAAACCACCCAAGTTTCTTTCCATCCAGTTAGTGAATATATATAAAAAATAGAGAGGAAAAATATAATATGTTATGGAATTACTAAATTGTAAACATCTTATAGTCTCATCTCTCAATTTATACCAAATTCATTTCATCAATTCATTTAAAGTAGTATTCCTTGGTTTAATATTCAAGACTATTTTATTATAATAATTCTCAGTTAACCTTTCAATATCAATTGAATATTAAATCATTATACATGGTGTATATCCCTAGATCCCCTATAATTACATGAGAATGGATTCCTAAACAGACTATCCATTTAGTATAAAGAATATTGAATCCAAACATATGATTTGTCTTGAAAGACGAGTCATATAAACCAGTGTATTTATAATTCAATTAAAAACCTAATCTCGTCCTTAGAATTCCTAGGTCTAAAACCATGTCACACTCCATGTGTAATACAAACCAACAACATATGATCTCATCCATAAAAATCCGCAAAAATGGCGGTGTCACTCTGGGTGTGGTATAACATCACTTCCACTTGAGTGTATTTTTAGCAGGCCACTATGGGATCCGTTTTATCATCCATGGAATATATAGTCAATTCCCTTTGTGTACATCCATGTAATTTTCGTTGAATAAATGTATCATTTGACATATAATTAAAGCCTCTAAGTCCCACTGGGGATTCCATGTATCACTCAGGCATAAGCACGGTCCAATATAAATTTTTATATCATTTTCATTCATCATTGAATCCATGGGTCACCCAATGAATATAATCATTTAACCAAATCATTAACATTTTATTAGATTAATTATACCAAGGTTCATCACCCTATCCAATTCAATTCAAACTAACCAGAAATGGTGGATGAAATAATTTTTATGCTTAGGCAGCTGGGATTCTAAATACTCACATGATAAAAACATTAATAAGAGAAATAAATTATTTAACAAGAAATTGTATGGAGAATCCTCAATTTAAATCACATGGGAAAATAAAGAAAAATAGATATTCAATCATAAACAACCTATTACAATGTTTGGACCACGAGTCAGGTCTATTTCATCCCTTCCCATTAAACAATTCAATTACCATTGGTATCATAATTAAATTTAAAATTATAATTACCAATTGAAATTGGAATGAATGGTCAAAACCACACCTCAAGGTGTCAAAGTACATACGACATTACATGATTCATGTAAATTCACAACAAATCAAAATGGGTCGATTCATTCAGGGTCCTAAACATATAATGTTATTGATTGGACTCTATAATTATATAGATTTATCAATTTAATTCAAGGATCAAATTCCAATTAGAGGAAATTCTGGATAATTGGTAAAATGGCACAATGGAGTATAAATAAATCACTAAAATTTAGTCTAAAAGAATGAGACCACCTTCCATAGGTTTGTATTTTATAGATCGTTCAATATCATATACTAAATTAGTTCAGACTAGGATAAAAATGAAGACCATATGTTGAACAAATCAATAGAGAAATATAAGTTTCACCTAAACATCATAGTTGATATCTATAATACTGAGCAATGGATAAAAAATAATTGAAAACACACCAATGTGGATCCAATGTGATAAGCGGGACTTTAAATGGAATCCAATAAGGGATGATCTATTAATTCATATATTAGTATTAGAGTGGAGATTCCAAATGGAGAGAATAATGTTGGAGATGGAGAGGTGTAATTAGTTTTACGTTTAATAAAATTCTAATGGTGAAATGGTCATTTTTAACAAAATATCTAGGCCACATGTCATAGAACCATGGATTCAAAAACTATGTGCCAATTTTTCATGATTATATGTAGGAAGGGTCATAATACATAGTTTTATTACACAAATTAACTAACTATGTGAAAATCGTGTAATTATCCACTATCAAAATTATAGAGGGTGTTTCACAAAAATGAGACCCAAATCATTTGATTTATCCTAACCATGTGGCCTCACCGTACTATTTTACATTTCCTCATCCTATTTATCAATCTATGGAGCTTGTCCATCATGGTTTTGGAATAATAATGTATGCACCATTTTTCGTTCCAAGACATAGGTTCCGGGATTAATGTGAATCTCAGAAACCCATGATTCCTTTATGATAAAAAATTTCCCTCAAACAATTCCACATTTAATAATTTAAACTGATAATTGATAGAATTTAATGGATATATACCTAAAAGAATAACTGTGTTCTTACAAAAAACCCCCCCTTCAAAAAATTTATCCTCGAATTTCTTTCTCAAGGGTGGTCAGGCATGTCTAAATGTATGAATGGCCACTACAAGCATACATCAGCCTCCCAATCCCAGTTTGTGTCCTATACATGGTCATGCTTTTTTAGAACCCATACTAAATGAATAGATAGGGCTCATGGAAACACCATTATATGATCCACAATAAGCATAAGATTCACTTAAAAGGATGTATCTAGCTATATGACATCTTATTTATGATGACAGTCCAGAGACGGGTCAATATAATAGTGTCACAACTGAGAAATATGGAAGACATCATGAATGGATCATTACCTCTGAGGTAACTACAATCAATATGGTACCAGTCCGAATAACTCTAGAAATTTCAATGGCCAACATGATTTGGTAAAAGATTACTCTTTATCCCAATCCCTTTGTTTCCTAGCCTTAGTGAAAAATTAATGAAAAATAAATCCCTATCCATGATCACTATGGGTCATATGTACTGATTGGTGTAAGATTTCTGAGGAGGCATCATTGTAGCCATCTGATTCATAATCAACTACACCTGCAATGTGGTCTCCTGAACATGACAAGGTTCATGCATTTCTTATTTTCCAGCTTCAAACCAAATCATGGGTGATCAGAATGGACTACCATACAAATTATTATATGGAACCATCTATATAGTAGCCTTAAATATATTATTATTGGTCAATTCAACAAGGAGAATATGCCTCCCCCCAGAGCCCTCGATACCTATTATGCATTCCGATAGCTTGTACTCAAGCACCAGAACCATGTACACTATTTGGTAATCTGTCTAGGGGTGGTGTGTTTTTCATCAAATCACCAATGTACCCAAATACCTCTATATTGCTTTCTACAACCCTTAAGTAAACTAGGTTTCCCAATCTTAAATAATAGTATTTTGGACCCTATAATGTGACACAATCTCATAAATATAAACCCTCCCAATATCATATAATCTAATGGTCTCCATCATTGGTCGGAAACTCACAACCACTGTGATCCTATAGGAAAATCCCATACATCATTATTACCTCAAGGTGACCAATTTAATCCTATCATAAAATTCATCAAGAAAACCTCCCATTTTCACTTGGGAATAGGTAATTATTGTAAAATTCATTATGGTAAATGGTGTTCTCCCTTAAAATTTTAATAGGTGGAAAAACTCTTGAAAAAAAATTATATATCTTTTCATATCTGTATACTAGTACTAGTGATCCCAGTTATCTAGAGGCATGATTAAGTCATAGTCTCTTTAATATTATAATTTATTGTGCTCCCTGCCATCAGTTTATCATAAAATTGTCCATTTCCAAACTACAGTACCTACACCTTCTGAATTGTAATAAAAATCAAGGCACTAGTCATTATAGTGAATATCCTGGTGAAACATCTATAATTGGGAGAACCTGACAACATCTAAGGTTATATTAGGGACCTCACTATAAAAGAATAATCAAGTCCGGATTGACCAAACTAAAACTGGTCACACATGCTTTACTGAAATAATATACCAACTTTATTACTAATCCTTCCTTAAGAAAATGATGTGTTTAAACTATTAACATAGGACCATAAACATTAAACAATAAGGATTACAATTAAATCCACCCCAATTGACAATTCTTAAAGATAACATCTTAGATGACTAGAGTGTTACAAAATGAACTGATACACCTTCTTCAAAAGCAACTTACAATTACCAGGAACACATACTACAATGTCCATAATTGTCTCCTAGGTATGTTACATGGTTAAACCATCACACGACCATTTGAAACTATCCTCAGCATGAACAGGGGGTTACCCAGGTCCAACCTACTAGAATCATCACCCTTTTTAAGCATCTCCATTGATCCTGAAATGAGTTTCGGGTATCCTTATATTAATAAAACATTATTCTATGGAACAATACATAGGTTATTCATACTCCATTTTTACATGTGAGATATCAGTATTTGGATAAGACTTCAACAGAAAAACATTGAATGATCTAAAAGAGGAATCCCACTTTTGGTCAATTTAGATGGAAATGACTGGTGTCAATGAGTCCAACCACTGTTTTCCTACATGGGAAACAAAATGTCAATCAGGACTTACCATGCCTCAATAAGAACCATGTATTAACGTACAACCCATGGAATCCCTAAAAGAAAAGACAAAAAACATTTCAAACATTATCATGGTGTAAAACATATTCTTTACTAGTTATCGATGATGACGTCGTGACAGGGGACATGCTCATCGCTAAAAATGAGTACAGATGGAGGATACCAACGAATAATAAGAAGATAATTAAAACCATTACTAGACAAAATCATTTGAAAAAATCTCAGATTCACCTGCAAATGTACTATCATTTACTGATCACACGCCTTTACCCATCGAGTATTTATGTGATTATTCATGCCTCACCAAAAAATTAATAGATGATAGATAGTTTTTCAGGGGTTTAATACCCATACAATCCTATTAATTTTGTTCTAATATGAAATAAAAAACACATGCACAAGAACTGATGAGATTTTCCCTACCTTAGTAATGTTTGTGTCATCAAAACAAGATATATACCTGTCACTCATAAGAGTGAAAGGTAAAATTCAACATAAAAACATGTGTGGAACTCCTATTAGTCATACTCACAATATAAATTCAATTGGCATGAAAACAGAAACCAAACTAATGAGGATTTCAAAGAAACCAAATCAATTTGAAGTCATCTGAAGTAGTGGGACAAGCATGATTCCTTTAATTCCCATGTGAATATACTTTGTAGATGACCAAAGTAAGTACATAAATACTCAAGGAAAAATGATTTCATCGAACTCAAATGATTCATTATATCATTTAACATCTCATTGGGTACTACATATAGGAATGCAAACTACCCAAAGGTTTCAGAAAAAGGAAGACCATCCCCGTTATTTTCCATATTCTTCCTACCCTATTAATCAATGAATAAGGTAGCCCAAATAAGAGGTTTCACCTAAAGTTATATTGTCCCATATGGCCATTAATCTAGATTATGACAAACCAATTTCTCTAATAACAGTAGAAACAAAGAGGTTCATGATTCCTAATAAGCATAGAAATATTTCCTATGCATGTCTAACCTACTGAACCAGAGGATTAGATAATGTTTACTCCCAAAAAGTGGGTCAAGGATACCATTACAACACATCAATAGAACGGTGTAATTAAAAATACTAGAGTCTGACTATGGTAAATGTCTATCGAACGACATTAAAATAAATAAACTCATAGCATTTAGTAATGCACATAATCTATAATGGTGAAACCTACCTCAAGTTGGCCACTAAAAAACATAAATCATCCACTGATAATGAGGTCATGCCTACAAAAGTGAGTTAGCTTAATAAACTGTAAATTAATCCAACGATAAAAAGGAATTTACTGATAAAAAACACTCAAATTTATATTCCAAGGAAACTAAATGGAATGTTTAAACTACCCTTACACTACATTTTAAATGAAAGACACCAATTCAGATTCAACTTTTCAATCCGTTACATTACGTCACCATTCATATTTAAACAATTGAATGATTTCAAACACAATACCAAGCACCAAATATAAAACAAACTCTATTGGTCCCTGATTTAATAAATAGTTAAACAAATAATGTGTATGTATTATCAAACATCCTTTCTAAAAAAGTAACCATTTATTGACATTTATCCATAATTAGGAAAATGTCCAAAAAATATCCGTTAAAATTGTTTAATATAAGGAAACCTATGAGGATTACATTAAACCTACCTAGTTCCTTCAAACGAAATCCTAATATTATATGTTCAATTGATATGTTTATGAAAACACATAAAATGTTTTCTCAAAACAGACATTCCATAACAGGCCTACATAAGCCAATTGTTCATTTTTGAAGTCAAGAGAACACCTAAAAAAATAAAAAACCGCATTTTTATAGCTCAAAAGAAGAGGATAGGTCAAAACCCCTCTTAAACCAGGTTATACTACACATACTACACCTAATTCAAGACAATAATAAAAATCTTCACCAATATCCACTAGAGACAATACTTCTTTCCCAGTCTACATCCGGGTATGGGTCAAGTCTACATTTCCTAGTCCACATTCTCATTTCAGTTCATATCCATTTAATTATAAATCACAAATCATTTAAAAATGTTTAACTAATGGATCACCAAAATCCAATCAATAATTGTCCATACTCATTATGAGTCATGATGTGTCACCTATATAATTAATACAATATTATATTAACATTTAATAATTGAATCAAATGTTGTGTCATTTTCCAATCCAAAATGGACCACAATCCATATGAAATAAAATTTTGTGTCACATTGTCTATCCACTACACAAAATAAACCACAATAGTTGGTACATATATCGCTACACCTATCACAATATCACGAAAATTCGTAATGGATCATAAATAACATGAAATAATACATTTCATGTTATTACTATTAAGGGATTAATATAATTTATGAGATGGAATACCCATATATCATCAAGTTGAAACATAATATAACCCACAATATTATTAATTATAAAATAAAAAATCATTATAATGACCCAATGGTGGAATAAAATTAATTGCAGAAGACAAATTATTGAAAAAAAATTCAGGTGAGGAAATTTTTCTTTTTTTTACTATATTTAGGGTAGCTACTCCCATGCATAGCTCATTAACAATATCATATTCCATTTTACCCTTTTATATTGTATCCAAAAAATAAATCAAACCAGAAAAGAGTCCTTAGATTCCACTTTTTAATGTCCCAATCCTCGATTCCACTCAACTGACTCCTTGATCCCCATGTGTCACATTGCATAAAGCGCATCTACCCAAACTCCACATGCAACCGATTAGTATTGTAGGAATAGGGTGAGTATTTGGGGTTATTGTTCCCTCTTACAAGAGTGGTACACCTCAAAATAGAAACAATAGTCAAATGGTTGAAGTAGTAAAATATGCAAGGAAATATGTCAACAACAATAGTAGATAAAAAAGCTAGATAGAATATATGTTACAAATATGATGATACATTCCATAAATATCTAATAATAATTCCAAAAAATGTATACAATGAAGATGTAAAATTCATAAAATAATGTTTCAAATGGCCAAAATATATCTAACTATCATTGCATGCATATGATAGGTCCCATGGTCCCCATCTCTTAAACAATCATCAAGAACCTATAGTAGGGGGATTCTCCTTATCAACACCTAAAATAATATAGACAGTTTGGGTACCCCAATGGTAACCCAAACAACGTGTGATATATAATCCTATTAGGAAACCACCCATGGTCTATGCCATCCAGTCAGTGAATATATATTTAACAATAGTGTGCATGAAAAATATAAAAAGTAATAGTCTTACTCAAAAGTAAGCATCCTATTGTATAGTTTTTCAATTTAGAACTAATTCATTTCATCAATTTCATTTAAAAGATTAGTATCTAATTTAATAGTCACATATGTGATATAAAAGACATTATCAATTAACCATTCATAGTCAATTAATTGTTAAATCATGAGACTCATCACCTATATAACATGCCCCATGATAACATGAGTAAGGATGCATAAACATGCCATCCATACAATATAAACAAGACTAAATCCTAAACTATGCTTTGTATTGGAAAAAACACCATATAAACCACTCCATTAATAATTAAATTTATAACATGATCCCTTTAACCAAATTCCTATGTTGGAATACAAGTATCGCTCCAGGTTTAATGTGAACTAACACCCTAAAATCCAATCCATGGAGATCATTATGAACCCTGTTATCTATCTAGGTTTGGTATAACATCACATCCACTCAATTCCATCATTGGCAGTCCACAAATAGAGCATGAGTATCATCCATGGATATAAGATCAATTCCCTTTGTGTCATTCCAAGAAATTCTCATATAAATCCATGTATCACTCAACATATATGTCAAGGTTCATTTTCTATCTTTTGAAGTTCTTTAGGGAGGCCAATTATTACACTAACATTAGTAAGATTTTATCAAATTTATTCAATCCATGACATTGTTAATTGAACCCATGTGTGACCTAAGGAATATAAGAATTTAATCAATTCATTAAAATTTAATCAATTCAATTATACCAAGGGTCATCACCCTAACCAATTCAATTAAAAATCCGCCCAAAGGTGGATCAAATAATTGTCTAAGAATTGAAGGATTGGATTCTAAATACTCACATGGTAAAAAAAATTAATAATAATAATTCATGATTTATCAAGAAACAACATGACATAGCCTCCTTTTAACATAAATTGACACATCAAAAACAAGTTCCAATTAAACATTAAATAAGATATTACAAGGAAAGGGCCAAGGTTCATGGTCATTTTATCCATTCCAATTAATCAATTCAATTATAATTGACATTACAATTCAATTTACAATTGAAATAACTAATTGGCATCTGATGGAAAATGGGAAAGGAGAACATCTCATGGTTTCCAATTATATATTCCATCAAAAAGGGAATTAAATTTCACAACACACCCAAAGGGGTGGTTTAATTCAGATTCCTCAACTAATAACATTCTTAAAGGGCCTTTTTAATTACATAGTCCATACTTATGAATTTCATTCAAGGGGAAAATTCCAATTTAAAGTACCACCTGAGAATTGTGTGTGCAACACAATGGTGAATAAATAAATCAATTAACATTAATTAAAAATCATGAGACCAACTACTATATGTTTATTATTGATAGATCATCATGTATCATCTCTAGATTCAATTTATATTGGGAGAAAATCAATGAAAGGTTAAATAAAATATTAATAGATAAACATAGATTGCACCTAAATAATGAAATTGATATCCAGAAGAATGAAGAATGAATAAAAAATAATTGATAACTCACTGATAAAGATCTAACGAGATGAGAAGTTCTTGAATTGGATCCCTGACAGAGATGATATATAGATTCCATGATTAGGGAAAAAGAGGAACCTCCAAATGGCGAGGCTAATATGTTGGAGGGTGAGGTGAGATTTGTTTTAGGTTAATTATAAATTTAATGGTAAACTTTTTATTTTATCCAAAATATTTGGGTCTGTGGTTTAGGTTAGCAATTTGAAAAATCATGCACCAATCATGAATGGTTAGCTATAGGAAGTGGACCAACACACGGTTTACCCACATGGTTTTAGTAGCCATGCACAAACTATTAAATTCTCCACTATCAAAAGTTTATACTATTATGCATGACCATGGGACACAAATCACATGGTTTGGCCTAACATTGCATCCTAAGCCTTCCCTAATACCATTCCCCACACATTTCATCAAACCATGCAGTCTTCCCTATAGTGTTTGTACTAATCATTCACCAACAAATTTTCTTCCCAAAACCTAGGTTTCATGCTTTGGACCATCACTAGACATCGACATTAACTTTTTGACCTAAAAGGCCACTCAAATTATCCAATTTGTAAACATTTAATCAGAGAATTGATGGAATGTAAAGGATATGTATCTCAATGAACAACTAGGTTCTTACACCCTTTGTGGGAAAAGATACAGAACATCAGCATGATTGGTTTAAGATGGGGAACAAAAGCCTCATGGACCTGAAATGATCAATGAAATAGAGAAAATGGTGAAAACAATTCAACAACACATCAAGGAATCACAAAGTCAATTGAATAGATATGTAGAAAATTATTGATGAGATATAGAGATTAAGGTCAGAGACACATTATTCCTTTATATATCACCAAAGAAGAGGATACTAACATTACAAAATAAATAAAAGGTGATCCTAGGTACATCAACCCCATTGAGATTCCAGATCACGCCAGAGTTGTGGCCTATCAACTATCACTTCCACCAATGATGCCTCAAGAACACGATGTATTCATGTATCCCTACTGATCAATTGTATTCTAGACCTCCACATGTATGAATCTAGATGTGGTATACATGGAAAATGGTCTCTCGTATTAGGAGCATACATTGAAGATCTTGGACTATAAAGATAATGTTCAACACAAAAACACTACTCTTATGGTGAAAGTACAATGGTGAAACCATATGTACAAAGAGGAAACATGAAAAAAATAGGATTTGAGGAAATATAATTACCCTAACTTGTTTACAACATATAATGTAAAACGAAATTTTGAGGGAGAAATTTCATAAGGGGGAAGAATTAACCACCCAAAATGTTATCAATGGAAATTTTCTAATTATAACTATTTCATATAGTCTACATAACATTAAATACTTTTATAACACATTAAAAACATTATATATGATGAATAAATGAAATAATATGTATTTAAATAAATTATTGAACCAATATCTATGAAATAGTAACATGACATTTAGAATAGTATTGTGATGATTAACAATAGTAATTTGGCTAATAAAATATTATCCTCATATATGATTTTATAATTAAAATTTTGGAATCTCATTAAGGACAGTATGATATATTTATATCATAGTATATGTAAATAAATGTTTCAATATTTATTAATCAATTGTTGGAATATTTAAAAAACATGAATATATTTTTTTCAATTTTTAAAAAAAATATTTTCTTAATAAAAAATTTATTTTCATAAAATAGATTCTTAAATTAAAATTTTACTGTCTTATGGTTATAAGATTATTTTATTATAAGAGAATTAAATTTTCAATTTTTCATAAAATCGGTTAAAAATTTAAAATATGTATTTTGAAAATAAATAATGATTTTATAGAATAATAAATTTATCGTATTTAGGAAAAATAGAGAAATTGCGATAAAATTTTAATTATACACATCAAAAATTGGTTATGGTAAATTTTTGGTATTTTTCTAAAATAAATGAATTTTTAGTGAATAGTCAAATATGTTAATTTATGGAGTTTCAAAAATGTATGAATTATTGAGTAATAGATGATGTATAGATGATGTAATCCCAAAATATGAAACTGTCCTTAATAATTATAAAATATTTACTTATATGATTCATCCTATTCAAATTTAAGAGCCAAATATATTATACTAATGAATAAAATAATCAAAAACCACCCCCTCCTCCTCTACAAATACCACCCCTCATCACCCCTTCTCCTCACACCTCTAAATATTTAATGATTTCCCAATTTCTTCCTTATAATATCATCACGCCTCTCCCCCATTTTAAGGATTCTTTTTCTCATAAAACAACTCTATGAAGGTTATCATGGGGAAAATTATAGAGGTAGAATCCTATTTCAATTTTCTTTTAATTTCATTTCAATTTATTTTCTTTTATTTTTCTCTCTTAAACACCCCTTATCTACAAGTAATTATAACTGTATTATATTATATAAACTTTAATTGTATTATTATAATGGAATAATTCTTCATCAAACCTCTTCTCCTCTACCTTTTATTATAAAAATTCAAATTATCATTCTTGATGTGTTTATTTACTGCCAACATAGACGATGCGTTTTCATTTTCCATTACCATATTCAGGGCATGCAATAATAATATTGTAATAATTCATATAGATCATGAAATATATTATACAAACATTATTATATCAGGAAATCATTTATATACATAATATTAAATATTAAAACAAAACGTGTTCATTGAGATTGAAAACCCCCAAAATTAATCTGAATAATTATGATTAATGTTTCATTTAATGAATCGTCCTCAGATTAAGAAAAACAATAATATATAATTCCAACTAATCATATTAATTTTTATTATTAATATATATTTACAATTATGTATAATTATCCTCATTTTACATGATCTTTCATGCATATATACAATTGAATTGATCATGAAAATCAAGAAAACAAACAATCCCGAACAAAGAAATTGAATATTATAACTCATCATAATTTCCGTAAAAGAAATTACAGAAATTAGTATAAATAAAATACATTTTTAATATATTAATTATTTATTAATCTAATTTTAATATCCAGTATTTTAATATAAATAATGTATATGAACATTATGTTAGGGGATGTTCGATGCTAATTTCCTTTCTATAGTTTATTCCACATTCATGCAAAATTTCATTATGGATTTTTATATTACATTCCTACAATATATTTTCATTATTTTAACCATTTATTTTCTTGGAAAAACATGTTTTTATCCCATTAAATGAATTATACAATGGCATTCTAAAATAACTATTCTTCATAAAACACATCTTTTACCCCCTTGAGATTGTTTCTTCTTCACTCAAGAATGATGATTGTTATTCCATTATTTAATTACCTTTTTGGAATCCCAATATTTTTCATATGTTTATTCTTTTCTAATTGAATCCCACTTCCTTTTGATGGTTTATTATATGTCAAATATTGATATACATTCAATGTGGCATTCATGATTTTGTAAATATTATGATGTGATAGGTTCACATGGAATTATATAGAACTCTAATGAATTGGGGAATGTGATGTATCTAAAAATATAATGTGAAATATTGGTGAACATGATGTTATATCTATACACAATAATGAATTTATTGTTGTTCACACATATTATGTGCGAACGTGATGCTATCTTTTTTCACTACGTTGTATGGAATTTGACCACAAAGACATGATGTTTCATTTTTAAGCATTGCCAAATTCCATTACATTACCAAATGGTTACAATCATATTTATGATGATGACACCATGGTTATGTAATGATGATGATTATGATGATTATGATCATCCATGTTATATTAATTCATGTTCTTATCTATCCTCTTAGAGGGATTATAGATCACTCATTTCATTGATGTATATCTTCACATGAATACTTATACTATAGAGTCAATAAGTGAGAAAAATAATATAGAGGGGCATGAATTAAATATTTTTTATGTTTTTTATATAAATTTTATGTTTGGTCATATTTTCCCCAACACCCTAAAACATTGAATCCTTGTTGAGTAATAATCTCATGATAGTTATCATTAAAATGATGTAACCGTGATTAACAAAAAATTAGTGTCACAATACTTAGAGTCAAAGATCAATCTCATTAAAACCTATCTTACTCAGAATAAATTATTTGGAAATGAATTTCATCCCTTCCATCATTTAGGGAACACATATAGAATTATGGATCAGCATTTTTAAGTTGAATTATCTCTTTTGGCAGCCATACTGTTTAGGGGATATATGCTCAATTTTACAAAATACCATCTAAAGGGATATACAGATAGATAATCTGAGATTCACACATTATGTAAGAATCCTAGTGGAATTTTACTTTTATAATTACTTTAGTGGATGAAGTGTTATTTAAAAAAATTATGGTAGCATGGATCATGAATTTTAATATGATAGGACATTTAATTTTTAAATGGGATGAAATTTATTTTCTCTCATGACCAATGAATGTAACAAGGAAAATAAACACATATTTAGTAAACAAAAATGTCTAGATGATATCAATAGAAAATGGAAGATTGTAAACAAAAAAGAAATACCATGTGACACTAGAAACATCAATAAACCTTGTCCATTCAATGAAGGGGAGGTGAGCATGAATGGGGTAGATATGGAGAAGCCTGATCAGATAAGAATACAATATGATGTATCCCCGATGGTCTCCAAAAATGACAATCCATTGGTGAAGAACATGATTAACAAATAACCTATGCTTACATGAAAACCTGCTACCCAACATTAACTCCTAAAAGGGGGATGTTCAAATCTGATGTGATACTATAGTGGGAACCCTTAATTCCATCCTCACCTAAGATATGTGCTACATATATGTGGTATAAAGACAACTAGATAATGATTAAGGCAAGTCCTTTGGATCAATATGGATTATATGATTAATGAATCCGGATGGGTCTATCTAGAATGAATCATTGAATCTTCACCTACATGATGATCAGGTTATGTATGTTCATACTACTAAAAACAATGATCATGAAGGGTATTTATCCTCATATATCCTTATATATGGTTTCCAGAAAGAATGACACTATGGAAAGGGTCCCTAAACACAAGTAATACATCAATACATTCACCAATATAAATGTGATCTTCATGTCTAATGAGACCATGGAATATGATTAAATCACTAACAATAAGATTGTGGTGGTATACAATGTTGTTGATGGGATGGAGGATTCTACTATAGATACGAAGGATGAATAATCTATAGTCAGTACTACCTCAAAAGGATTAAAGAAAAAATAAAATGGAAAAAAATGTGGCCATGGAAATAGGTCAAAGAAAGAAGGTCCCATAATAATAATTAATTATCTTAACCAATGATGATCATATATTGCTACATTCCTGTGCTAGGGAACTATTGTATGACCAAATCCAATTGAATCTAAATCATGTCCTATAATCTTATGTTTATTGTTCATGCAGAGCCAAATATTATTTTTCAAAAATGTAATGATTTTAGTTGTTCCTTACGTGGTTATATACTTGTTTCCCATGATTTTGATGATATAAATATGAACCATCTGTAGACATTCATTAATGAAAGCATTGATACCCTCTCATGAACTACGGACGAATATAGTATCAATGTGCCTCTCAAAAACTAAGGCCATGACTTCTTTGTATTCATTTTATACACCTATGCATCATAAATATAGAGAAGGGGTTATTGGAATGAACATGAGACATTATATCATTGCATATACTCAAAATGAATTTATGCAGGGGATTTAAACACCATTTTGAAGACTAGTGAAAAGATTATAGAGAATTTATATAGGTAATACTCAATAGAATTATTTTACTACAGTGACCAATGAAACCATTCAAATGTCCCAATATCTTTAGATGATTTCAACTGGAATAGATTTACCTTGAATGGAATAAAAACAATCTTGATTGATATATGCTTTGTCAGAAAGGATGACATTAGTGATGTATCTAGGGTATCAGAATTCATCTTCCATAAATATCACACATATCATTATCCTCTTATTATTGAGATCTCCACTCCACATTAAAGTCCATACCCTATTCCCATTAGATATAATAATGGATTTCATGTTATCCAGGGATAAATAGATGTTATCAATGAAAAATGGAAGATATATTTCTTTAGAGGCCCACAATAGTCCTTAGTTGGAAATCTTAAACATACAAAAGGCTTCCGAGATAATAGTGTATGGAATAATTTTCCATGATGGATTTAGATATTAATGTATCTAATGATCCACATGAATTTTTTCAAATTAGAAAACATCACAAAATTATCCCTTTTATTGAGAAAATATATGATCTTCCATGCTATATGACCTCTTAAATATGAATGAAATGATATAATAGAACCATATGAATACTAAAAGGAATAAATTTGGTGAGGAACACAGATTTTTTTATAATTTTCATATGTAGGATATATTCAAGGAATGTATTATATCCATGAAAAATAAGGGACATTTATAAACTTTTGATATTGACTTCTCCAGTGTTGTAGTGGAATATTTCATTGGTTTGTACTCAGCTTATGGTTTGAAACCACATAATAGATGATTAAAAAAATTATACCATGCATACAGGATTCAAAAAATCAAGACCTTATTAGGTACCCCTCTAAATATGATGTTAAGAAACCAATTTATCTATCAATATAGAGTGTGCAGTTGGCCAAGATAGTTTCACCAAAAAGTTTTACATGGTTTACTGGGATATTCTGAAAGATGAAATGACCAATGCAATAAGGGAATTATTTAGTCATTTATCTCTCCACAATTGGATCAAATATGATTTTATTTCATTGATACCAAAGGATAATAAAATTTACATCATTAATTTGTTGTTTTTCTCCCATAGAATCACTATTCCTAAAATCACCAATAAAATTATCATGATCGGGATGTGTAGAATTATTAAAAAACACATCACAGCAAACCCGTTTGGATTTGTCTTTGGTAGCAATATTCAATGTGTCTTATATTCTATATTAGAATGTGTGAACATCATGAAGATAAAAATATGGCATGGGAAATTTTCTTTCAAACATGACATATCCAAATATTTTGACACCATGCAATAGAGCATTATCATTGATGTTCTCAAATGGTATCAGTTCCCACATGCCTTTATCACATTAATAACACCATCCTTAGGTACTCTAGGATACCTATCATTATAAATGGTCCTCCTAGAGGATACATCCAATTATACATGGGTTTCATTCATGTAGACACACTCTCATGACAACTATTTTCAATTATTGTTGAGTACATGATATGATTCATCAACAATCATTCTCATAATGGGTTTTATAATAAAATTAATTATTGGAGGGATACTTTCACTCCTTCACATATTTTTTAATAATATAATGTCCTGTTATCTTTTAATTCCATGAGGAAAAACATAATACCTAATCAAACAATTCTTTTTACCCAATTATGAAGTGATTTTATATTTCATCAGATAGAAAAATAATATTTTGTTTTTGGTGAGGTAATTTTAGTGGGATAAAAAAATATAATATTCATATAATTTACAGTGAACAGGAAGTTCATCAAATTCAATTATATTAGTGTTACACTATTTTTGGGAAAGGAGATATGTAAATATCTTGGGGGAATATGCTATGGAATTTCAATTCAACCGGCCATATGGATGGGGAATTCCATGTCACATATTGAAATGGTGTTCCTTGTCAATTTGATTAACATATCTAGGTTTTGTGATAATTTTATCTCTATATATGTCTATGAATTCTCATCATTGAAGTATGAATCATGATAAAAATATTCATATGTGAAGGATTAGTGTGTGAAGGGAAGATTATAACTTTTTCATGGAAGGAATGCATTAAGTCCTTTGAAATGGAGGATCATGGAATTTAAGACCGAAAAATCGTTAGTCTTGGTCTCATCTATAAATATTCAAGAAATATATTGTATTTTAATGACCCTTCGCTTCATTTGACACCATATAAGTGTAAAAATGATACTAAATTGGAATAAATACTCCCATTTATCATTTCTGTGTTCATCTATTATGCATTCCTTCCCTGATATCATATATCACTCAAGATTGATGGTTAGTAGACACATAGCTAATAATTTCTGGAGAAATCCATGTTTGGTTATCCCTCTTGACACTCTGACTATCCCCTCACATATTGAATATGTTTTGTTTTCTTCCCTTCTATCCATAAAAAACCATGATGAAATTATTCCAAATCTAAATAAAATAGAGATTCAGACACATCACTTTATGGATGTTGATACTATGATATAGAGGGCTAATAAAAATGTTTAATTCAAGGACAATGAATTATACAGTATGGATTGTAATGGATCATGTGAACCCCCATCATGGCTGGTTACCATAAAGGTTCATTCAAACATCCCTCAAGTTTTATTTTTTTATGGAAAATCATGAAAATCAAGCTACCCAATCATGACAAAACGAAGCATAATGGGGAGTAGACTATCTCAACATATCATTTTTGTTTAAGGGATGAAGAAAATACTCAACCCTTGTTTGTGGAGTGTGAATTTTTCAAATTTATGTCTCCATATGTTTGATGCATTTTCAATATTAACACAAGTACATGTAGATTGATTCATGACATATTATTGCACATATAAATGTTTTGAAACATTGAACAGACACATAAACTTCTTCTAGCTTCTAAGGCCTCAATATTTTAATCCATTTAGGAGGAAAATAATTCAATTATATTTCAAAACCATTATCCCGTCATGAAGGAATGGATCTTTTCCAACCAAATGGATGTGCATGCTTCTATAAAAATTATGGTATGTGCAATACATAATATGATAAATAATATGAACATTTTTAGGCTTTATGGTGTTCCCTAAAAAAACTAAAAAACCCTTAATTTTGAGATACATTCAATGGATCCATCTGGACATTCCATAGGTGAAGGTTATGTTTATGGATCCACGTTTGGAACACAATGAATCTTAGGATGTGACTGTGCGTTCTTCATGGACTAAGGCTTTGAAAGGATTTTAATTTAGTATTTTATTGGACCTAGAATGACATATGAAGAAGATATTTTTAGCAAGATATATTCCATCAATCATGTTTTCCAACAAAAATGGAATACCAGATGGATTGAGTCAGATTTAGAACATGTATTTAAATCTATCAAAACAAGAACTAAACATATAACAGGAAGATATCTACCCCCATTTGATTGATTGTCTCAGATTGTTACATAACCTCTACTTCATGGTTTCACATGTATAACGTGAATAAAATCATGTGATGCATACTTAGTCAATGTAAGTGATAATGGAAATGAGAACCATGTGGTCATAAAAATATTGTTAATGTTGTAAAAATATGGTTGTTGAAATTATATATGGAGTGAAATAATACCAATTATGTAATCACCCATATAATTCTTGAATTGTTTTTTGACTTTTAATTTAATAAATTTAAGGGCCAATACTCCAGATCCATGATTTTACTGGTTAATTGAATGTTCCATAAAGTATGAATAAGAATTTCACTTTATTAACTATTTTATTTAGGGGGATAATTTTGTTTACATATATTACATTTAATTATTTTGATTCTAAAACTATTATATATTTCCTCAGTCTATTTTTGTTGTGATAAATCAGTTTGTTGAAAAATTTTGATTACAACATATGTGATTTTTAATTTGTTAACCAAATAAAGTAAATTCATGAACTAGATTGTTATATTAATAACTAGTTTTATGGATGAATCTAATATTAATGTGGATTATATAGTACTAATTATATTAAAAAAACATAAAAATATGGATTTATTTAATTTCCATGAAAAACAATGTCTATAACTAATCTTATATTTTGAAAAATTTATTTAATTTGAAAACAAAATAAAAAAATTATATTAATTTATTTAATTTTTTATTTCCCAACTAATTTTCATATTTTAAATGAAAATTTCAAATAATAAATATGTAATTGTTAAACTACTCATTCAACTCATGGAAATGAAAAATCATCTGAAACATTCAAAAAAATCTTCTTATATCTTTGTATTGTAATCCCAACTTTTATTCAAACCTTTAAAAAAATTAACCATTGTGATTTTAAATTTAAAATTTAAATACTATCAATTATACTAGAATAAGCATATGAATTTGAAAAAATTTATATACATAAAAATGAATATGTCCTCAGATTCTATGAGTTAAAGGGATGTAATGATTTATTTGTTTCTTGAGTTTGTTGGTAAGGAAGAGCTAGAAAATAAATATGCGATATAGTTTATTGCATTCATCATTGTAAAATTTTTGTGAACCAAAATTTAGTCTCATTAGATTTATATTTTTTATAAAAGTAATATAGAAAATGTTACATAAATAATTGGTCTTTATTAACCATAATTTCAATATTCTCAAATAGACGAATATAGTATTCTCACTACGATGTCTATATCTGATGATGATGAGTCATTTTGTCAGAATATTTTTTTATAGTTCTATATTTTTTATATCTATAAATAATTTTCTATGAGAAGTAGTAAATCTATGTAAATATCTTAAAAGATCTAATAAAGTTTTAAAAGAATAAAAAAATAATATCATAAAAAAACAATTTTGAATCTTGTTAATGAATGTGTCAATGTCTATAGGAAAGAAGAATTTTAAGAGAATATTTTGATGCCCTTAATGTGGATATGGTAGAAAAATGGAGAATATCATATGTGAAATTGTTTCTAAATGAAATTTTATTAATATGAAGGAGTTTTTAGTGAAACAATTTTTCTTTTTCTCTAATGGATCAAAGATATAAATATATTAGATGAATAAAAGAAATGTTTTTTATATTTCTAGTAGTTTTAGAAAAAATAGTTCAGAGTGTGGGGATTTAATATGTACTATTTAACCTTCACAATAGACTCAATCTTTTCCCCCATATTATCATGTCTAAAATTGAATCTAAAAATATCTTCAAATATCATGGTTTTTCTAAAACAATAAAATTTTTATTTTTTTATTATTCGTCTTTAGTTATTCCTTATTTTAATATAATTCATTAATAAGAATAAATATTTTTATTAATATGTTTCTAAATTAAAAATTTATATGTCACAAAAAGGGAGTGAAAAATTTATAAATATGGGTAGAAATAAATGAGAAATATGGGGAGAAATATTTAAAAATAATTTTTTAAAATGTTTTTTATAATTATTTATTCTATTATAAAATTATTATATGGATTTGTTTTTTATTTTACCTATTTCATTTTGTTTATGGTTATATGGTTTTTTCCATTTTTTGATCATAAAAAAGTGCACGATTGTTGAGAATATGTTTATGAAAATATTTTATTTAATTTCCTTTTCATTTTGACGTTTAAATCACTCTCACTTATGATACTAATGATGTCAGATTAAGTAGACTACATGGTAATGATTATTTAAATAATTACTCTCATTCTCTCTTTATTTTAAATTTAAATCTGTTGGGAGAATTCTTGATTTTTTAAATAATATGTATTATTGACATCTTTTTACTAAGTCCAAAAACATTGTTTATACCATACATATTATATAGAATATATTTTTTTCTAACCCCAATTGTGTTGAGGATACATACATTTATACCATATATATGAAGTAAAAAAATAAACTTGGAATCTTAATTTGAAGAGTCTCTATAGGTTTTTAGAGGAATGAATGGTTTTCCATCCTAATTTAGAATTTTATCTTTTTACAGAGCTTCCTAATGTTTGTTAAACTTATAGTAAAAGTACACCCTTTGTTTGACTCAGTCAACCAAGTAATTTGAATTTATGGAATATTTCTATATTTTTTAAAATATTATAATCAAATTAAATATCAATTTAATGATTTTAAAAAACAAATGATTGATAAATTTTCAATAGATTAAGTAATTATTATTTTTATGGTATGTTATGATTTTATCTAAGGTCATGACTTCAAATTCAAATCATGGTGAGTTTTTTTATAATAAAATTTTTTCAAGTAATAATTTTTTAGTTGTTTTCCCAGATTCCCTTGAGCATGTTATTAATTATAGAGAAAATAATATTCTAGAAAATAACGAATAAATGGATTTATATGTGAATAAAAATTAATATTTGTTCATCATATCTAGATCAATCATGAGCTACACATTATATACATTCATGTTTTTATCATATTCTATTCAATCAATGTTCTCTTTCTAGTACTATATTAATTTTTTAATCAATTATTTTAATTTGAAAAAGAGCCAATCTGTGCTAAAATTTACAGAAAAATTTTTCTTTATCTACATTGTTGTTTCACTATTGTTCTAAAAAGGTTATTTATTTTATTGTTCTATTTCATGAAGATCAAATGAAAACATGATCACTTCAATGCTGCTCTTTATTGAATACTCATATCTTTGAAGATGATAAAGATTTATTACTTATCAGTTGATTCTTCAAATGTGATCTGATGTTATTTCTCATAAAACCAAACAATCATGATTTATTATATTATATAATAATCATACATAGTCATGGTTTATTTCTAGGATGAAGTACTAGTATTTAGTTTTTTCCATTATAACAAACCAAAAGGACATGTCAATACCATGTTGTAAGGTTTCAAAGGCCTTCACTTAGTTTTAATGGTTTAATGAAAAAATCAACTACATGTGAAAATTACCAAACACTGAATTTAAAAATTAGAGGACTGTTCTAGGTGATTTCAATTCCTTTATCCAATATACATCATTGTGTTATATTTTTTTGTTATTTATTATCTACTCCTTATTAATTTCATAAAAACATAGACTGAGTTAATTTAAACATAAGATGTATATTTCTAATTTGTCATGTTTTTTTAGAAAAAATAAATTTAATCAGACAATTTTTTATTCATCTGTTTCATTCTAACCCAAATTTCTATACCCTACCCAAAATAAACAAGTGATTTATAATGCATGTTTCACACAAAAATAAAATCTTGATGAAAATATATTACTTTATGTTTCAACTTACATTGTACCAATTCAACCATTATGAATAATTAATATAGGCTTATAATAAATATATTGCAAAACATTAATTATATATATATATCCATGCTCGGGTGGACCTTCGAATAAAAATGGCTCATCTTCATCGATTAGGTTTGTTTCTTGTCTTAGATCTAGTTTAATAAAAAATTATTTTTTTGGATCCAGGTTCTTAGGTTTTGATTTCAAATGACGCTTCAACTTCAAATTTTGTTGGTTCTTCGACCATCAACAACTCATCTTCAAATTGTACACTCACATCCGGGTATGGAATGAATAACGTTCTTTGCATTTGGGTTTTAGGTATGGACTTCCATAGATCTCTATTTGCCTTCTTGTATGTTTCACTGACCATGTAGTTGTTTTCTGAAATTCACATACATGTTCTATAGGGTGTATTTGAAGATTCTTATGTGGATGCAAACATAATATAATTTTCATGTTAATGTTTTACCTTCAGCTATTCAAAGAATCTCTATAATTCATTATCAAGTTTATATTCATTTATCTTTATCTACATCTACTCTTTTTTAATGTAATGGTAACATTATTTCATAGTAAATTTTCATGGAAGAAATTATATAATTTCTAATTCTAAATTCCTAAATTGATGAGGTTTCATTTATCACAAATGATATTAATATTTCAAATCATTCTTTTCAGATGGATTAACATGCCACTATTGTTGTCATAGATCCAATGTTGTGAAAGTCAATTTATTATTGTCATCAATTTTATATAAGTATGAACCATGTTGTATTTTGTATCTTACTTCTCCTAATACCTTTTTGTATTTATTATAATATATTTTTCTGTCACTATTGATGCTTACATGGGAATGTAACATGAAATACCTCATCTATAGTGGTAATGTTTTAATGTAATTAGTTTTTGGTGTCCCTGCTACTGCACACCACTCTAATTCTGATTTACATAATGAAAACCTATATATATAATAGCACATACACAACATGCTACAATATGAGTTTGATGTTTGAAGAGGAAATTAATGGTAAGGATATATATTATATTTTTATGTTTCACTGAACATGCAGTTGTTTTCCAACATTCACATACATGTTATATAGTGTGTATTCAAAGATTCTTAGGTGCATGCAGACTTTATATAATTTTCAAGTTCTTGTTTTACCTTTAGCTATTCAAAGAATCTCTATAATTCATTATCAGGTTTTTATTCATTTATCTTTATCCACATATCTTATTTTTATCATGGTCATCAATTTTATATAAGAATAAACCATGTTATATTTTTTTTCGTACTTCTCCTAATATCATTTTGTATTTATTATAATATAATTTTTTTTCACTTATGCAGCTTACATGGTAATGTAAAATGCAATACCTCATCTATAGTGGTAATTTTTTAATGTAAGTATATTTTGGTGTCGATGCTACTGCACACCACTCCATGGACGATTTACATAATATAAACTTATATAAATATAATAGCACATACACAACATGCTACAATATGAGTTTGAAGTTTGAAGAGGAAATTAATGGTAAGGTTATATACTACATTTGTAAATCACCTCTTGTCATTTTTGAAATCAATTACTGATATAATCTATTATCTATTATTCAATTATATATCCTAACACTGGATACCTCAAGGTAGACATGTCACCTCTACAATGTTCCACGTCACACAAAAAACACAGTTACTTTCTTCCCTTTGTTTATCGCATATCATTCACATTAATATAAGCTATAGCTGAATGATGTTTTAGAGTAATTTGACCACCGGTTATAGGTTTCCTATTCCAAACAAAAGGTGTCATACTATGGGAAAATTCGATGATGCATACTAGGAAATGAAATAATCAGGTAATGGTGTAGATAATTTGATCTATGATATGTTTATTCCTTATATTTTCAACTGTACATCTACTCTACATAAAATACTAATCGTGGGTAGCCTTTCCTTCCACATGTCATATATGTTACTATTTCACCATTCAAATTCACCAATCTACATCCATTGATTTTCAATTTCCTGCATTTCTTTTTTAATGATTTCTTTCTCATTCGTAGAGTTTTTATACCTACAGTAAACCATATTAAAAGTGACTGTAACATCAGTGTATGTAATTTGACGTGTATTATCAAAACCAAGGTGGTCAGATTATGATTTTATATTTAATAAATAAAGGTTTTTTAGTTATAGGAGTAATGCTACTTCATGAAGTGATAAAAATTAGTTTTTAAACATAATGCATGTTGTTATTATAATCTGCTAATTGCATTGAGTGGAGGCCTTCAATAAACATGTTATTGGCTCCACCTACAACCATTTATGTTGCATGATTTATCCCCTTCCATGGCTTCACCTTCCCAAATATTGAAAAAACATTGAAGCTTACATGAAATAGGATTTGTATCCTACCATTTTGTACACCAATATAGAAGATTTAAAATATAGTATGCATTACAATATATTTGAATCAGTTTCCCTTTTTTATATTTTTATGATACTCATGTTTATTCATGTAAAACCAAATGTGCATGCACTGGTTGAATATTAAATGTAGTATCAAGGAATGCATTATTACTTAATGATGATATTTTCTACTAACCATGCATCCGAGGTCAGTGGACCCAATCCATGTTAAATCAAGTGTCTGCACGCTATGTCCACATCAGAGTGAAGCCAATTACCATAAAATAGGATTTTTTACAAGTTAATTATCATTTTATGGATATTGAATTATTGTTTTTTAATTACCAGGAGTAAGGCTACTTCATGAAGTGAGAAAATGATGTTTTAAACCTCATGCATGTTATTTTTATAGACTTCTATTTGCAGTGACTGTAGGCCTTCATTGAACATGATATTGGTTATAACTACAACTATTTATATACCATAACATCTCACAAAATAATTTTAATCAATTCTAAGCAACATCTTCCTCAATTTAAAGAAAAATGATGACTAAGAAGATAGACCAACACTCTTTTCGAAACATGTAATGCATCTAGAATAATCTACACTATTGATTGTATTTTCATTTTGTTTTTCTATGATTAATTAATGGTTGTTTTTTTTGAATGTAGAAAATCATGATGGCCATTTTACAGTTACCCTCCTATTGCAGCCGGGTCCATTACAGGAGTCCATTGGATTTCAACTGAAGATATTCCCACCATGGATGGGTATTTTTTGTAGCTGGTTTGTTCTTACCATCATTTTTACTTAGTGCTGCTGTTGTTTTTTATGGCTGTTGTCTTGGTGTTTTAGTGCTCCCAAAATTAGCACTACTTTGTTTAGCTTTAATATTTCATAGGTTATGTTCGAAACGATATTTATTGAAATTACGATAACATACATATGCCTGAATGAATTGGTTTTTTTAATTTTCATGACCATTTTAGTTGTCTCCGTTTGCATGGTGGTGTTTTTTTCAAACATAACAGAGGCTGGAAGTTGAGAAATTTTGTATGTCTAATATCTAGAAATGATTTCTGCATCTGTAACATGTTTCTGTTTTAACAAATGTGATGTTTTTATTGGTTTTCGTATTTTGTGTAGGTTTTCCTTTATTGGTTCACACATCACTGCAAAAAGAATTTAATTTGAGAATAAATAAAAGGGAATCTGAGTGAAACATGTTTTCGAGAGACCATACCAAATTATATTCTACACTGACCACACTATAATTTAGTATTCATCTCACTCTATTTTAATCATAACATTGTGTTGGGAACCATTACAGCTTTGGTTGAAGTGACTTGTTGGATTACAATGATTTATTAATAAATGATAAACAGAGCTGCATGTGAGAATGGGGATTCAATGAAAGACATAAGAGAGAAGAAGATTCCCAAGGTGATTCATAAGTTAAGATGCATATAGAATATGCATGATAAAATGTTTGATACCCAATGTACTATGAAACTAGAATTTCATTTTTCATTTTTAAAACACATTATTATATGAATATTCCAAATCTATATAAAATATTTCAGTTATGACTATTATCTACACTATGTAGATGCACACCGCATTTGCTGCATATGAATATATCATATCCAGCAACTCCATTATCTATAACCATTATATTGAATATTCGCATCTTTCCATTTATTTTTTGGATCTTTTGAAAATAATCCTTTACATGAGCTTGATCTTGCCATTTAATTTCTTGGCCAATGATTTGTATAATTCAGTTCATTGACATTAATCTCTATATATTGTTGTTTCTTTTGGGAAATATATTGTTTAACTAGCTCTCCATACATAAAACCTCAGTTGCTGAACACCTATTTCCATGTGAATAGGTTTTTCTGTCTTCACCCCCTGCATGTTGGTAATAATATAATGTCTGTTAACTCTAATTTTTATGGCATGATTAGTTTATCGAATTAATTTTTTTAATCTTTTTCCTCATTCCATTTCAGATACTGGTCAATGATTGACACTTCTTTAGAGTTATTTACAATGAGAAGCATGTGAGGAGGGCCTCTTCCCAACACCATGGATCCATCCACTTTTCCTGCTCCTGTGCTTAGGCAGCATCCATTTGATGATGTACAACCCCTAATCCATCACCTATGTTTTCACATCTTCCATATTATGATGTGCATCCCATGATGTACCTCATGTGTCTGTGTAGCATCCATTTGATGATGTCCAGCCCCTGCTCCAACTTTGGTGTTTGTGCAGTAGCCGTATGATGATGTACATCCCCCGCTCCAGTTTCTGTGTTTGTGCAGTAGCCATATCAACATCATCTTCAACAAGGCAGATATGTTGGTGGCCACTAGGGGTAGAAGTTTCACGGGGGTTATCAGTAAGGAGGAAACATGAGTTCGCAAACTATTTTCTGTTGTATCCGCACATAGAACACTAAAAAATATTTGATGCTTCCATTTAATTCCTCACTGTTTGTTATTTTCATTACTATTCTTCTGTATGTACCTATTAATATGTATCTCTCATTTATTTACATTTTTCATACCATTTTTCATGTTTCAAATTTCACTATTATTTTCTACAATTTAAACATCATGTTATTTTAATACTGTAAATGTATCTAAAAGTATTTTAATATTCATTGTATGTAGTTTGTCATCTATTACTCTATCATATTTAAGTGGCAACGTTTTAGTTATTGTGATCAAAATTGAAAATAAATTCAAATATTCTTCCTCAAAATTTATAAATTCAGATACTATTACTATATCTTATTTCTTTGTCAGTTATTTGAATGATGTCTTTATATTCTATGTACATATATTTCATTATCATACACCATTATTTTTTAAGTAACATTTATTCAACATTATTGTTTCTTCTCAAATTTTATAAATATTAATTTCTTATTAAAAGAAAAACCAATAATTGAATGTGCTATGCAATAGCACAGGAAAGTACCAGTTTATTAATAATTCATTATTAAAATCATGTTTTGGATTATAACTGCTTCATTTTCCTTTTATGTTTTGGTATGATATTTTTCATCCATTTAATTTGATCATGAAGCCATAATAACCTAAATTTTTAACATGATATTAATATCATATATTGTAATTATATATATATTTATTAATCTGTTAATTTTTTTGATATAATATGAATTACAATGATCATATAGATGATATGTCTAATGTACACATTAATGTTGTGACTATTTACATCGATGGATGAGTTGAAATAATGTTAAATAATATATAACCTTTCAAGAGACATTTTAATGTCATATTTATAAAATATATTAGTTTAATTTATCCTTATAATCATACATGTAAAGTGTAAGTGAAAAACGGATCACATAGATTCCCAATGTTGTAGGCTTCCATTCACACGAGAAACATTTTCATATTCCTAATGAATGGAATTTGATATGTTATATGTTATACTATAATTATATAATTATAATAATGGAATTAATATCATATAAATATTTTAAATATTTAATTATACCCATATTTGATAGGTGGATATGTGAATGAAATTTATCATTTCATGAGGTGGTAGTTTGACCAAGATATGATCGAACGTTTCATTTCTCACATGATGAAAGTGAAGATGTATAATAGTTATTCCATAAATAAAATAAAATAAAATTATATTTTATATATTTATTTTATTATATTGGTATTAATTTGACATGAAAAATGTGGAAGGATAATAATTAATAAGAAAGTGTTTAGTGAAGACAATTACTATCTCTTAGAAAACCCTTCTTCAGATCTCTTATTAACAACACTATGATTAGTATTTTCAGTAAAATAATATATATAACTTGTGAAAGGTTGTTTGGTAGATATTTTTACTAGTTTTTGTTGATATTAAAAGATTATTATTCATGTATAAGTGTAGTGAGTATGTCTTCATTCATAATTGTGGAGGAGTGGTATATTTTTAAATACCCAAAACTATTCAATAATGGGAAGTCACTAACATGAAATGTGCCTACAAATTTGGTAAATAAATTATTTGATGGATTTTATTTTCCATCTACCCCTCCTCTATAAAAAATTCACTGGTTTTGAACATGTTGTTCCTTAATCACTAATTTTACTCTATTTGAACATTTTTTTCACCATAGTGATTAGTAACTTTTATTAACCTAGTTAATTAATCCACTAATTATAAAATAAAAATGTGCATTATTTGACTAAATTGGACAAATTAATCTATATATTAAATATAATTTATGATATATATATCCTATGTGTTTCCAAAATATAATTTAACTCATTCCTATATAATCGAAAACATCTATTTTAACTTTATTCATAATAATTAATTATTATTATTTTTAATAATATTAATGAATATATATTTATTTTTTTATATTATATAATATAAATTATTCTTATTAAAAATATGGAATCCATTTTATCAATTTCAATTCACAAAACTAGAAAAATGAAATTTTGATTAAAACCCACAAATGCGATTAAAAGGCAGTTTACAATAAAGAAAATTTACAAAACTGTAGAATTTTGTAATATAAAAGTTTAATATGAAATTGATTAAAATAATATATATTAGATTAATAAATATATTATTGAACTTCTTTTTCATTTAAAACCATCTTAAAATAAAAATTACCCTATAAAATCTTTAAACCACATGATAGTTCTTAATATAAATGGTATGTTCGTACTATTCATCAAAAAAAATTAAACTTTTCATAAAATTATAAATAGATCACTCTAATATAATTTTTTCTAGTATATGTTATAAATTCAGTATGTTTTTTTTCAAATATTTTTTATAAAATTAGAATAAAATATAATTTTTTTTAAAAAAATGTGAAAAAATAACCTTTGAAAAATATAAATACTTTACTAAAAATGAAATAATTTTCCATTAATAATAATTATTTATACAAAGCCATTATAAATAATATTTTACCAAAATATTCCAATTCATACCAGTATATTTAATGTCTATATTATGAGAGTGGAGTTTAAATAATAATATAAATTTTATATTGTGGTCTATTATAACTCAGTGTTCCAGGAAACTTTAGCTATCAATGAAATTAAATGTATTTGAAAAACAAAATTCATAAAATATATAAGTGTTAAATAACTATAAATATTCCATAATACATGTTATCTACATTGATCATGAAAAATATTTTCATGAGTAACCTGAGGAGAATAATAAACAGGCTTCACATAAAATCATCAAGTATATAAGTTCTTAAGGACATTAACATTGCATCATTTTTATAAAATAAAAATTTTATATGGATTTCATACATATTAATACCAAAATAAATATATTATATTTACATATAGGTTAATTACAATGGTCATGTAATATGTAGTTTTAGTCACAATATAACTATATATCTTAAATAAAAAAACATTCATGAAATGTATTTGGAGGTATGATTGTATACAACATGCATTAAGAAAAATTAATACTGAAAGAGAATGAAAGTATCTAATTGATAAAAATATATTTATATCATAATTTTGAAGTCAAAAAATTCATGAAAATAAATAATCATTTACGTTAATAAGACTCATGAAATAGAGGTACTTGAATGAAATGGAAGTTGGGGATAATTCCCTTACCTTGAATATGTTCATCTTAACACTTTAGAATGGAACCTTGAGTCAATTATATCACAATATAAGGAATATTTGTGAGATAAAATGACAATTAATTCTTGATAAATTGATTAAGAGTTGAGAGTGGGGGTGAAAATGGTGAATTTATATAACAAACATACTTTTTATTACAAAATAATTATTGATTTTTTTCAAAAAAAATTACACATAATAAAACCTATCAGATTTATTAGTCTTGGGTATTTGGGTATTGTTTATATAACATAACAATATAAAATAAGTAGTATAAATTTTTTATTGAAAATATCATTAAAATTTTCATTATATTCCTTCAGGCTAAAAAATGTGTGGGATAACCTGGAGACATACATAAGAAAGGGGTGAGCTATAAAGCGTAGTGAAGAGGTAAATGAAAAAAAAGGAAAGTACTAATTCATTTTTCACAGTAGGTATATAAATTGGGAATAAAAAGTTATATAATTATGAAAATGAATAATAATTTTTGATATAGAGTGATAGTTTTAACATGAGAAATGTGGAAATAACCTGAAACAAAGCATCATAATCATAGGTCATGACTAACTGGCAATACATCATGATATGGAAAGTCCCATAAATTAATTAGGTTTACCCTTATCCAAAAATGATGTTTCATGAGACTAATCATTACCCAATGAATTAGAGTTCAATATAATTATGGGTGCACTAGTATTATCCATTTCAATCTCAGGATTAAGTGTACCATATAACTCATATAACCTTGATTCATTCATTGATAAATGAATTTTTTAATAAATTTGTAGGTCCCAATTAAAATAATTTTAATTTTTCAATGTTGTTCAAATTTTTTAGGAAATTTCAATGGTATTCACTACATAATTTTTTGGCATTAAAAAATTGCGTTGAAATTTCTCCATCAAAAGATTGTAAAAAATTCATAAAATGGGTTGGTGAGAGTGAAATGGATATCTCATAATTTTTAAATGAAATTGGATGTAATATGTAAATTTCAATACATATTCAAATATTAGTAATTTTAAATATGGAGTAAGATAATTATGAAACGTGATGAAGAAGACAAGATGACTGTCACTTTCACAATTTATGCATGGTAACCAGGATACAAAAATGTTCATGGGATGGATTTAATGAGATAGAAGGGGTATATAATCATTTATAAATAAAATGGATAGTAATTTAGATATTTAATAACATATTCCAACACAAAAAATGGTAATTAAAATCAGCAACATAAAATATGTTATTAGATAAAAAGAAGAGAGAAACAACTCTTATAAATCATTGACATGGTAACATTTGTATATAAAGATTCATGGGATGGATTAATGAGAGTGAAAGGTGTATATTATTATATATAAGAAATTTAAATGATGGGGATATGGATTCAAATATCCCATTGTTATGAAATTTAAATTGAGATACATAAAATAAAAGAGGTGGTTGAAATGAAATGAGAATAGAGAAATCCCTTACCATGAGAGTGTGTCTCAAAATGCCTGGGATTAGATTCTCAAGAGATTGGGGGTACATTAAGAGGAATCTATATATGGAAGGAAATAGTATGTAAGTTAACCAATTAATTATAGTGAACATATATGGAATCATGGGTCGGTTTATAGAGAAAATGAGTTGGGGATTCTTTATAATTTCTCAAACTTAGGTTTTGGACATTATACAATTAAATTACCAAAAATACCCTTCCCATGTTTTTTAAATTTTTTTTCAAAATTATAGTGTTTATAATTATAATATTATTTCAAGGTTCCGAATTAATAATATAATACCCTAACTGATTTGAAAGTGAGGTATACTCTTAAATAAATGATTTTAAAACATTAAAATATATTAAATGTTTTTAGAGTACTCATATTAGCTTTATAAAATTAACCAAATAAACATAAAATTGAAACTTTTTTAATATTAAAACATATATTTGGTCATTATTATACGTTATTGAATTTATTACAACATTTTTTTATCATTATTATGTCATCATACAAATCATATATTTATACGTTATTTAATTTTTTCACAAAAACATTTCTGTCATAGAAATGTATAAAAAATTATCCTATGGATAATTCTGAGAATATAATTCCAAAAAACTATTAACTTTATATAAATAATTTTATAAAAATTGTAATTTTTAGTTATAAAATTAAATTTATATTTATTATGAAATTATTGGTTCTTTGACAATAATAGTTTTTGAAATACTATAAAAAATACATTTTACTTCATAAAATTATTATGATAATTTAATTTTGATAAAAATAATTTAATAATAAAATTTTTCAAAAATATTAGTAATTTCAAAAATTCATTAATTCATAAGAATATAGTATAAATTGTAAATAATTACTAATTAAAAATATTTTTTTGTCTTATTGTATAAAAATTATTCTCATTTAGAAGTAATGATACGAATAAAATATGAACCTTATTATCCTGAAAAATAGAGCATACATTTTCATATTATTATAGTCATGATACATATCCCTTTTATACACTATAAAATTCATTAATAGTAAGGTATTTGGTTGTGATACTTTCATGGCGTAGTTTGACATAAATTTTATTGTTTTTTGATCTCGATGCACATTAACTTATCCCATTTATGGATTCAATCATGATTAAGTTATTAGATCATATATAGGGATTGGTCAAGGGAAGTACCAGTGATGGTATCTCCATTTAATGTTTCAATAAACTGGTTTCATAGGAAATGATCCAACTGGTTGAGGTCATTGTATACTTTGTCGGTGTCAATTGTAATTTTTAAAACCTTATATTAATTCTAGTCATCTGATAATTTTTTAAAAACTATTATATCAATTGTAATGATTCATATAAGTTATTTAAATCATAAAATATTTAATAAAAAAAGTGCATGTGTTTTCTATAACCATATTACATAATAATATATTTAATAAAATTAGAATGTAAATTTTATATATAGCTAGTTTGGTCAACAAAATATTCTCCCTTAAATAATTTATCAATAAAAATTTTAAATTACCACACTAAAACATATAAGGGTGACTTTGATTCATTACTTCCTTTAGTTTCAACATCACATATTCAAACATGTAGTTTATTCAAAGCACATTGATGAGGATTATTATATTATTTCAATGAACATTTTCTCTAAAATCTAATATCTTCACCAGTATCTCTTCATATGAGAGATCATTCACCAACAGTAATGCCTCTGGATTTAGTACACATGAGGGGCCTCATATATACTTTTTCAAGAGGGATGCATGTAATACATCATTAAAAAGAGACAGGTTGGGTGGGAATTCAATTAAATAGGCCGCTGCTCGGATGAGATCAAGAATCTTAAAGGGGATGATGTATCTTTGAATATGATTTCCATTATTACCAAATCTTGTAACTTTTTTCACGATGATATTTAAAGGAATACAATTACTCCTTAATCAGACATTAGTTCTCGTGAAAAACTATCAACAAATCTATTCTATCGACTCTAAGCATCATTGTTGTGATGATGAAAATTCATATCTATTTTAACCATTTCATTTAGAATTGTGAAACCTATAAATTTATGTTCACAGATATCATTCAATAATGTAGGTGTTCTTCTCCTATTCCCACAAATGGATTTTTTGGGGGATATTTGGATGTTCGATTATAAAATGTTGTTCTATATGAACATGACTGAAGTAAGATGTTGTTCATATAATCCTTTGATTCCCTTGAACATGATATCAACATGCCTTCAAGGGTTTCAACAGTCCGCTCATACTGGCCACCGGTTTGAGGATGAAAGGTCATGCTAATGCATATCTCAGTGTTTGAAGAATGTTGGACACTTTTCTAGAACCTATTGGTAAATCCTTGATCATGATTAGATATAATTGATACTGGTACTCCATGTAGTCTCACCACTTATTTTTTGTATATATGTGAATGTTGGTCAATAGATAAGTCATATACAATTGCGATAAAGTGAGATATCATTTTATGACGATCCACAACAACCCATATATCATTTATTACTCTACATGTCTTCACATGCCTAGTGAAAAACTCCATAGTGATGTTTTTCATTTCCATGTAGGTATGGGAAAGAGTTTCATAATCTTTTTTTCGTTCAGCCTTCACATGTCGACATACAAGTAACATTGATGTATTTTTAGTGACCTCCATCTTCATACTGTCTAACCAATATTTCTCTTGGTGAACATGATGCATCTGTGTGATCCCTGGGTGAATAGAGAGTGTTGTTTAATCTGGATCATTCAGAATGAAATTTAATATATTTAGATGGGATGGTACACATTATCATGTCCCATATCATACAACTCATTCATCATCATTTTATATATCTGATTATTTCTATTTTTTATATCTTCCACCTTTTTCTGAACTTCCACATTATATCATTGAGAATCCATTACATTTTCAAATATTATTTAATGATAAATAATTTGTGAAAGGATTGATTATGTTCCTTCCATTATGATTCACAGGTCCACCCTCTTGATTTCTAAGAGGATCGTATCCCTGTCTATTCTCATCAATGTTTGAATTTTTGGATCCTTTCTACTAAGAGCATCTACTACGTTATTTTATTTTTTAGGATGATAGTCAATTGTTCAGTCATAGACTTTGATCACCTCTAATTATATTTTGTTTTCATATTCATCTCATTATATGTGAATATATACATGATGATTTTTTGATCTATATATATTTCACACTTCTCCCTAGAGAATTAATTCCACAAAATTTTCTGCATGTCGATCAATACATCCAAATCTAGATCGTGTGTTGGGTTGTTATATTCAAAAAATATATACTTCCTTGAATAATAGGCTATGAATTTTTCATTTTTCATTAACACACATCCAAATCCATTCTTCCAATCATCAATAAAGAAAAAAAACTTCCACTTTTATGGGTAGTGTGTGTACATGTGCACCGATGCGCCTCAATTTTATCTCCATAAATCCCTCTTCGCATTTTTCATTCCATTAAAACATGAATCCCTTATAAATTAGTTTGGTTATATGGATTAAAACTAGTTATAAATTTCTCACAAATTGACCATATTTCCCAGAAATCCATGGAATGTACATATATCTATCATAGATATTGGCTTCATATGTCCTGAAATTTTTTTTTCTTTGATGTCTCTACATATATTCCACTTCTTATTAGTATAAACCCTAGGAATGATACTTCCTTCTACCAGAACTCACATTATCTATACATGGAATAAATATTCTTTTTTTATGGTCTTTAGCACATTTCATAGATACTCCTCATGCTCCTCCTTAAATTTAATGTATATTATATTATCACCTATAAGGACTATCCAATATATTTCAAGGTAATTACTTAATACTCTATTCTTCGAGTCCATGAATATTTCTAGATCATTAGTTAGTATGAGTGGAATTACTATGAACTCATACTACACATACATTGTATGAAAAGAATTCATGTTGATATCCTCCTACTAAAAAATATATTGGTAATATATCAACCACAGATCCACCTTAAAAATTTGGGATGATTTTTTTAAACTATTATACACATAAAGGATAATAGTATGAAATTAAATAGCTAATTTATAAATTAAAATTATTTCCATAACATATGAATATCAAGTATTTAATCCATGTTATATGTCATCTATTTTCTAAATGATATTCTTATTGGTATTCTTTGATTCCATAAAAACATTTTTAAAGAGCATATGTAATTACCATATCATATCCTTCAAAATTATCAAACTAGGTGTGTAGAACATCCCATTTTCATGCACTAGTTCCCGATTGATTATAGATCAACATATTGTCTTTAGGGTTTACCCTAGAGTACATCGATGCCAAATACAAATCCAAATATAGTATCCCTACATGGATTTATTTTCATTGTAAACCATATAATCAATAATTACAGAAATTTAAGGATGTTTTCATTAAAACTCCCTGAGACCATTTTTCTGTATATTATGCTAAAACATTCTGGGTAATTTTTTTAATAAAAATAATCAAAAATTTACACCACATCTTAAAAAAAGTGCACCTTTCATTGATTTAAATTATAGGTATTATAAAAACTATAAAACATAATAAAACATTAAAAAAAAAAATTAAACACTTCACGTGCTCATTCACATTAAGTGAACTAAACCAGTTCGTGAAACTCTATTGAACCTGTAGAAAATTATTTAAAATAAGGGGTGGGCCTTAAATATTCCATGAATAGATTTAAAATCATTGATAAATCCTGTTAAAAAAATATAACTGAAATTACTTTCAAAACTATCATTTTGATAAAATTATTTGAAATTAAATACAACATAAAAATACTATAACAAATTTTAAAATAATTACTTTCAAAATATATTTATTCATATTCCAGCGTTTTTCTAAAAAAATTATGTAGTTGCTGAAAAAAAAATAATAATTTAAAGGCCACCTGAAATATCAATGATTGTATTGATCATACCCACTTAGAAAAGTATCGGTTCACTCCCTAGAAACCTTCCATATTTAAAATGTTAATCTATCATAATTTCTGAAAACATTCTAATCTTTCTTTATTTATATACAATTTTTCTAGAATTATCAATTTTTAAAACATGTAACTATATTAAAATACACATTTCCAATTGTATATATATATATATATATATATATAAATGAACCTTTATTTCATATCATTATCGAGTTTGGTTACAACCAAAACTCACTCCATAAGCCATTGCATAAATTGTCCATGCATTTAATCTTTCTTTCAGTAATACATTTTCTATTCATGTAATTATTTGATCACAATTAATAATTATATTTTTTCAAAAAAATTATATATAAACTTTTTAAATAATATATTTCAAATTTTGATGAAATCTATTTGATTAATAATCTCATAAGAAACATTAATATTTAATTTTAAACAATGATTATGTACTAATTGTATGTTTTGTGCCTAATCGCATTTCTATGATTATATACCGATGTGATGTTAAAATTTTTAATATAACATGATGAATTTATGTGGGGAATTTTTTAGAAACATGATAATATAAATTTTAGCTTATTTATTAAAAAATTTATCTTTAGAAATATATATATATATGAAAATAAACATTTTATCCTTATATGCATATATAATAAACCCATATTCAAAAATAATTTATGCATATCTTGAAAAGTATATATTTATATATTTCACCCACATACATATATTTAAAGAAACTAGTCATAGTGTTTGAATATTAATACTTATATATATATGTGATGAAAAAATATGAAATTTTATACATATATTTTCATATATCTATCATAAATTTAAATTTTAAAAATACAATTCTTGGCGTCACTTATTTAATAAATTTATAATTTATGATAAATATGTATATATTATAAACTCCTATAAAATCATTATAATTTCATTAATCGATGGGTTTAAAGTAAAAGAAATCACTTACATGAAAACCTAATAGTAGAAATTCTGTAAATATTTAACAATGACGTCTTGAAATTACACATATATCTATAAAAATCATCATTCAAAATAGTGGGTATATAAACATACATATATCTTTCAAATTTAGATGAAAAATTTCCCCTTATATAAGTAAAATTTAACAATAAAAAAATAAAGATAATTTTAATTAAAAACCTTTAGACATAAAATTTTAGATAATATTTTGAAGGTAAATAATTTTCCCTCACAAGATTTGAGTGAATAAAAATATATAAAATAAATAAAACATATATTTGTACTTACATATGTTTAAATAAGTATATATATATATATAAATGAAAATAATATTATAAATTGCATAATTTAAATAAAAGCAGGAAATAAATGTTTTTTTAATACACAATTTCCTATATTACTTCTTCCACCTTGGATCCACAATATTAATGAAATAAAAAATGCAAGAGTCATCAAAGTGATAAAAAATGTGTACATATTGATTTATAGAACTCCAAAATGGAGACAGTAGAGAAGTAGAATGAGTCTTCCATTTAAATTCTCAATTCATAGATATTGCGGTGCATGAGAAAGAATAAAATATATCTATTAATTCATGTATCCAGAAATATGTTCACAGATTCAATATAATAAATGGTGTACAGATGTAAGACTACATTGGAATAGACATTTTTTGAAATAAATCAATGAACCATATTCAATCTGAAAGTAATGAAAATATAAAAAATGACTAGATTAGGTAGGGTGACAAAAATACACACTCAAAGTAGATTTAGAAAATTGATAGGTATATAAATTATTATATCCACTCAATTAAAAAAAACAATTAAAGGAAAAATCTACATCGTTCAAATGCATAAACAAAGAAATAAGCTATAAATAATTTCTAATTGATGTTTCTAGAAAATATATGACTTCCATGAGTTATAGATATCATGTGGGGTAGAAAAGTTAATATATAAATTCATATAAAAGGTCTATAGAAAGATTTAATTTATATATTGTTACTCAGACACCTATAACAAAAGTGACAACCTATTGAACACTATGTATTGAAAATTGAACCATCACTGATATGAAAACCATCGATCGACCAGTGAACCATTGTCAGATCCCTTTGTCGATGCTCGAACCTCTCATGGATGTGGCAAATGAAACTAGATTGGCGGTCGCACCCCACACCTCGCACAATAATGACCATTATAGCTTCAGTCATACTCCTCATCAATGGTAAAACCCCAAAACCTCGACCACGACACCGCACAATTTGAGTTATCCTAAAGGTGATCCTCTTCATGTGAAAGACAAAATTTCCCCAGCTCCCTCTTCCATGCTAGTGAAACCCTCAACGCAGTACCCCCAAATCCCCCTTTGTATTTTCTTATTCAAACATTATTTTTTATTGCAATTAGGTTTGACATTTTCTCCACCTTTACCTTTTCCCATTTTTCTTTTTCATTCACACTCCAGCTTTTATAATAATTTATTAAATTATAACAAAATGTAATTTATCCACTCTATCCAATATCTAGAAAGATCTATTTATATTTAACTTTAAAGAAACGTTTTACAATTAAAGTAACATATTTATATATAAACAAATTTCTTTTATTAATATAATTATATTTTCAAAAAACATGTCATTTCTTTTATAAGTATAAAATTGTTTTTAGAAATATAAAAAAATTTAGAATTTTAAAATGTATATATATATATAATTATTTTTTTCTCAATAAAGAAATAAATTATTGTTATAAAAAAACATATATAACAACTCATTTTTTGTAATAAAATAATAATATACGTTTATAAATTTTATAAAACTAGAAATTAATATAATTTTATATATTTATAAAATATATAGTAATAATTTTCTAATGAATATTTTTTCCCTTAATTGAATTTTTTTTTATAATTTAAATACTCTATTCAACAATCTTTTTGATAAAAAAACATATTCTAGTTTACAAATACATAAATTTTTATTTTATAATGTACTTTTATAAAAATTAATTCAATATTTTTTTAGAATAAATTAAAAAACAATAATTATAATTAATTATAAATTTTATAATAAACATATAATGAAATTAATTAAATATTTAATTTCATTTATTACTTTTTAGAGAATTATTTCAAAAATAATATTAATCCATTTAGTATTATATTAATATAATAAATCAATGTTTTTAATTTTGTGTGGTTACATTATTTTTCAATCAAACAAATTGTGTCCTCAAAATTTATCTCATTTGACTAAAATTAATTCTGAATATCCCAGTTGTTGAATTATGAAATACAAGGATCACAGAGATTTTAGACTCAACAACATATGTTCTCCAGTTTTCTTTAGACTATCATTTTATACCAATTAAAATTCCTCAAGCTTGTGCTTCCGATTTCGATGATAAAACATACTATGTAATTTTTTAAAATGAAAATGGAAAATTAAGCAACATATTAACTAAATAAGGACCATTTGGCCGATTAGGTTCTATAGAATAGAAATACCTTAAAACATAATCAAACTAAAAAAATATATAAATTAATTGATATGATCTAGCACTATGAGTGAACTGAATCGCTTCTAGAAAATATACTAATCCTGTAAAATGTAATTTGAATCCAGGGGAGAATTAAATATTTTTAGTTAGTGGTTTTAAAATTAATAAAAAATCCTTTTAAAAATATTTATATGAAAATACTTTTGAAATTATCCTTTTATGTACAATATTGAAAATTAAATATGCTTTAGAAAATATTTACGACTATAGAAAATACTTATGTTCAAAAAATATTAAACATGGTCCAATGCTTTTCTAAAAACGATATTTTTTAATTAAAAAATAATTAACTCTTTAATGTCAACATGAATCATTGAAGGCTGTCTTCGAGCTATCTACATTGCGAAGGATGTGTTCACTCCCCAATAACCTTCCATATTTCGAATTTTCAAGTTTCATATTTTTTAAAATCATTGATAGCTTGATTTACTTATATATACTTTTAGAAGAGTTTTTAATTTTGAAATAATGTAACTCCCTTAAAATAAAAAATAAAAATTAAATATATATATATATATATATGTATATTAATATATAATATTTAGTTGCATATTTCATGTGAGTTTGGTTACACCAAAAATCTTGTCATAATACTTTACATAAATTGTCCATGCATTCCTACATTTATTCATGTAATAAATTTTTTATTCTTGTATATAATTGATCAAAACAATTACTTATATTTCTCCCAAATATTTATAAATAAACATATTAAATAAGATATTTCAAGAATTAATGAAATCCATTTTCGTAATAATCTCATAATAAAACATAAAATTTAATTTGAAATCATGATTAGGAAAGCAAGGATTGATGTTGTGCATAATTTCATGGTCATGATTATATGTAGATATGAAATCTGTAATTTTAATGTTACATGATGGAATTATATGAAAAAATTTTAGAAACAATGCAATAAAAATTATAACATCTAAATAAACATTTTATTCTTATATATATATATCAACAAGAACAAAAAATTTCATCCTTGTATAAATATATATAATACACCAATTTTCGAACATCATTTATGAATAAATTGTATAATATATTGGTATATTTTTCACCAACATACATCACTTTGAAAAGATTATTTTTAGTGTTTGAAATGTAATTAATATATATATATATATGATGGATAATATCCTGAGATTGAATACACATATTTATATATGTATTTCATGAATTTAAATTCAAAAAATATAAAATTGGGAGTCAGTTATATATAAAACATTAAATTTTAGATAAATAAATAAATATATATAAAATTCCTATAAAAAATTATAAATTCATGAATCGAAGGTTTTACGGTAAAAGTATGCATTTACATAAAAACATTGTAGTATAAATTCCTAATATGATTGATAATCACATATTGAAATTCCACATATATCGTTACAATTAATAATTCAAAATAGTGGTTATATATATCGCTTGGAAATTTGAAAGCAAAAATTCCCCTTAGAGAATTAGAATTCAACAATAAAAATCAGAGATAAATTTAATAACACACATTTTGAAATAATATTTTAGATAATATATTGAAAATAAATAATTTTCCATTACATGATTCTAGTTTGAAAAAATAAATAAAATAGCTAAAACAAATATTGATAGTTACATATATAAATCAATGTATATTTATACTTACATGTTAAAATAAATGTATATATATATAAATGAAAATGATTTTATCACTTAAATATTTTTTTTAAAAAATATCTAAATGTAGTTTTAATATACCCTTAGAAATATTACTTATTCAATCTTGAATGAACATGATCAACAAAGAGAAACTTTTAGGAGTCATCATGGTGCATAAACATGTGTTCAAGAGGGAATGAAGAACTAAAAAAATAGATAATAGAAAATTTGAAATAATCTCCCATTTATAGGGTCTATTCATATTGATTTTTGTGAAAGCACAAGTTTAAAATATATCAATTAATTTATGAATACAGAAATATTTTGGTTGAATCAATTTAATAAAAGGAGTACATATATATTATTATACCAGAATAGACAATTTTGGCCAAATTCAAGGACTCATATTCGATCCAGAAGAGAAACAAAATTGAAAAAATGGACCTAATAAAGAAGGTTAACACGAACATACTCAAGTAATAGGGTGAAAATTGACATATAAATAAATTATTAAATCCATACATTCAAAGGAAACTAATTGAAGAAATAATTGACATTATTCCAGAACAAAAACAATGACTTATGAAAAATAAAATGTCAAATTGACATTTATAGTTAAAATATGAATACGATGAGTTGCAGAAAGTTATTGGGGAAGACAATCCAAGAAATAAATCCATGGAAAATGTCCATAGAAAGATTCGATTCTAATATGGAATCTCAAAATCATATAACAAAAGTACAAAAATTACCTCACATTAGGTTTGGAAAATAGAACCCTCACCACTCGGAAAAACATCGATCATCCCTTAAACCATAGTCAGATCCCTTCATTAATTTTCAAACCACAATGGTTAGTGGAAAATGAAACAATATCTGCAACTTCACCCCACACCTCACAAGGTAACAACCACTACAACTTTGGTTGAGCTCCTCATTGATGGAAACAACCCATGAACCTCGACCTCGATACCACACAACTCACACATCCCAAATGCGACCCGCTCGTGTGAAAACCCCAATTCTCATAGATACCTATTGTGCTCTTGGGATAACCTAAACATAGGACCCCTGAATCCCCCTTATGACTTTCTAATTTTCTAATTTTTTTTATTTTGGTTTTTACATTTTCTCCACTTTTACATTTTCCCCTTTTTATTTTCTATTCACTTTCCAATTTTTAGTTTTCGTTTATTATATTATAAAATCATGTAATCAATCCACTCTATTAAATGTTTGGACTTAATTATTTTTCTTATAAAATTTATAAAACGTTTTTACAAATCAAGTATCAATTTTATATATAAATAAAGCCATTTTTATTAATAAAATTAAATATATTAAGAAAACATGTATTTTATTTTATATGATTAAATAAATAAATATATATATATATAATTTTATCATATATATATAGTATATTTTTCCTAAATAAATAACTCAGATAACAATTTTTACACACATATATAAAAGTTTATTTTTGTAATAAAATAATTATATACATTTATAAATTTTATAAAAGTAAAACACAATATATTTTCATATTTTAATAAAATATATTATAATAATTTTATAACAAAACATTTTTCCCATAATTATTAATATTATTGACTTTAAAAAACTACATTAAATAAACTTTTTTAGAAACAAAATTTCTATTTTACATTAATTAAAATGGTCATTTTAAAATATTATTCTGTACAATGAAATATAATATTAGTTTTTAGATTAAATTAAAAACTATAAGTATAATTAATTATAAAAATTTTAATTAATATATAAATAAATTAACTAAAACACTTAATTTCTTTTATTAATTTGGAAGAAAATTGTTAATAAAATGTTATTAATCCATTTAATATAATATTTATATAATAAAACCATGAATCGAATTTTTGGGTTGTTACATTCTTATATGTTGTCTTATCCCAAAGTATTTCTCTAGGGTTTTCTAATCATAAACCCAAAAATAGATTAACATTTTCTTTGATACAAATTCAAATAACATTACCCTTTATAAAACATAAATTCTTTATTTATTACATAAGAATAAAAAAAATAAAACCCAAAATATTGATAGGTCTTGTGTTTTTGGAACATAGGTACACTAAATAACAACATATAATAAAGAATATGTTATCTTTATTGAAAACATATTTAACTAGTTCATAATATTCATTCGTACTAAAAACTACATTGTAACATAGGGACATACACAAGAAGTCGTTGAGCTATAAATAATAGTAAGGAAATAAACATGGAATAACACGAAAGCAAATTTTTTTTAGGAAAATATACATATAAATCTGGAATTAAATTTCATAGAATCATAAACATATATAATAATAACTGACATATAATAATAGTCATAACAAGGTAAATGTAGTAACAAAATTATACAAAACATAATAATCATAGTTCAATGCTAACCTCTAAGAAATCATGATGAAAAATGTTATATAATGGATTCGGGTTCACTCCCTAACCCCACATGATGTATCATGAGTCGAAAAAATTCTCAATTTATTGTAGCGATATATAATTTTAGGTGCACCCATCCCATTCATTACATTTTCATGCGTAATTATGCCACACTGACCAAACAACAAGGATTCATTCATCATCATATTTTATTCCAAAAAAAAGGTGTGTTTAATACAAACATTTATGTACCAATGAAAATAATTATATGTGTATAAGGTGAAAAAACATGATCATTATTGGGCATGGTATTCACAACCAAATTTATTTTGGCATTAAAAAAATTGGGTTACAATTTGGTAGCCTAATGACGTCACATAAAAATTCATAAAATTGTATGCTGAGGGCGAATAGGGTATCTCATAATTTGTAAATTGAATGGCTAGTAATGGGGACATGTAAAGGCTTATGAAACCATTATTAATTAGAAATAGATTTCATAATTTATTAAATAATATTTAATAAAGAATATAAGGTATGGATACCTTATTAAATTTCGTTATGGTAATGGTTTTACATAATGTTTCATGGGAGGGAGTTAAGGATATATAAAGTGTATCTCATTATTTAGATAGAAAATAATTAGTTAGGGGGATATTTAATAACATATATGAAAAATAAATAATGGTAACTAAATTCAAAACATAAAATTGGTGCATAAATAAAAATGTGTGAGAGAGATCCCTTACTAAATTTGATCATGGTAAATGGTGTACATAATGGTTCATGGGGAGTCTTAAGGAAGTTAGAGAGGGTATATAAGCATATAAAAATAAAATGGAGAGTAATTGGGATATGTAAGAATATATTCCAATATGAAAATATTGTAATTGAGAGACATAACATATAAGAGGTTCTTAGATTGAAATGGGAAGAGAGAAATCACCTACCCTGAGAGTTTGACACCAAATGTTTGGGAGGAGCTTCTATAGTGACTCATGGAACCTTGGGAGGACTCTAGAGATGGTATTTAAGATAAATTGTGTTATAAAAGTATTTTTTGTGTGGATATAAATGGGAATTTCGGTGGGATTCAATAAGAAATGAGTGGGGAATTCTTTATTATTTCTCAAACAATGGTTTTAAACTATATATAATAAAATAATCAAAACCACAAACACTCCCATAGCCTTTCCTATAGTATCAGCCCAATGTGAGTGTTTACAATTATTTTATAACCCCAATTTCATTAGATAAAAAATAATACTCTTTCTCTTAGGAATGTGATTCAAATTTTTAAAAAATGATTTTAAAAATTAGAAATATATTAATGGATTTTCATGATTTATAATGATATAATTAAATTAATATAATAAACTTATAATAACATTATTGTGAATTAAAAACATATATTTGGTAATTGAAACTCGTTATGTTATTTAGTACATCGCCTTTTGGTCATTAGGATATAATAATACACACTATTTATTTATATGCTATTTAATTTTTACCTGAAAATTCGACTCTCATAAAATTATGAAAAAAATAATGGAAAATTTTAATGTATTAATTAAAAAAAATAATTTTTTTAGTATAATATTTTAATATGGGAATTTTCTCTTTTAAAGTAAAATAAACATTTAATATAAAATATTGGATTTTTGGCCAATAATAATTTTCAAATAATTAGAAAAATTACATTTGACTTCATAAAATTTATTTCAATTATATTTGTTATTAATTATATAATGTTAATATTTTTATAAATTTTTTTTTAAAAATTAAATTAATTCATAAAAATAGAAGACTTAATTTAAATTGAATACTAATTAACAACACCATTTTTATTTTATTGAATAAAAATGAACACCCTTTATAAAGTAATGATAAAAAGAAAATAAAATCATTATTCAACTGAAAAATAAAATACACACATTTATATTATTATGGTTATTATACATATACCTTTAATACCCTAGAATAAATTATGAGATTTATGTGCATAATGGTTAGACTTTAAAGTGGTGGTTCGACATACATAGTTTTGGTCGCGATCTCAATGAGATTTAACTTATCTCCTAAATGGGTTTTATCATGATTAAGTTGTTGGATCTAATATTGGGATTGGTCATGGGAAAATCCTAGTGATTTATCTCTATATAATGCTATGATAAATTGGTTTCAAATGGTATGATCCTACTAGTTGAGGTCACTACGTCATTTTTCTATGTCAATTGGATTTCATAAAAACATATATTTATAAATATCATGTGATAAATATTCATTAACTATTTTATCCATAGTAAAGACGCATAATAGTCATTTATATTTGAATGGATATAAAAACCAAATAAGTCCAACTATTTTTTATAACCATATTATGTAATAATAATTTATTTTAAATCACAAGGGAAATTTTATTTATAACCGTTACATCATTAAAATTTATACTTGAGGAGGTGTGGTTTTAACAAATTAAATAATGAATATTTTTTATTTAATGAATTAAAAACTGGGTGGATTTAATAGAAAAATAGGTTGAAAATTACCATTTTAAAATATTTTTAATATTTTCAAATAAATCAAACACCAATTTAATGTTTTATTTTTTTATTTCATGATTTATCCATTCAACATTAACCTGTTATATTATTACCAAATTATATTGTGGAGATTATTTTTTTACCATGGTATCATTGTTATGTCTATAAATGAATTTAAAATTATTACCAAAATTAGAGAATCATATTATAAATATTAAATCTATTTTACTTTATGCAATCGATAAATGTGAATTTTTTATTAATATGATACACTTGTAGATTAAAAGAAAATAGATAGGATAAAATAATAGTTTTCAAAAATTATATTTTTATGTTTCTAAATGTAAAAAAAATGTTTCAAATGTTGTTACATAAGAAAAGTTTGATAAATAATAATAATTAATTATTTTTTTTTCATGATCATATTATAATTATATCTTAATTGTTTTCGTATTTCAGAAAAACACTATATTTACTTTTATCCCAATAATCAACTTCTTTGGAAAATTAAAATAAATTTACCCAAATATAATTTCAATGTACTAAATTCGAAAAGGTCTTTTATATTAATATAATTCGATAAATTTGATAATTCTGAATTACTAAAAAATTATTTATTTATTTAAAATACACATTTTTTTGTGATATAATTAACACATTGGTAATTATTAAAATTAATTATTATTATTTTGAATTTTGTTTTCATATTAAATTTTATTATGGGATAATTCCATGTAAATAAATTTCCATTAAAACGTATACATTTATGAAAAAACATAATTTTAACAGAAATTAAATTATTTATATAGTTTCGAAATATAAAATTATAAAATAAAATTAGAGAATATATTATAATTCCAACAATAATAATATTGACCAGTCATATTATTGATTAATGCACATACTACATATAGTCATTATTTGAAGTTAAACAGAAAGGAAAATTATCATATTTCCCTCAATACACCATCATTCCTACACTTTATGAATAATTTCAATTTTATCAATGTAACACCCCATGAAATTTAAATAGTAATTTATCATAATTAATTATATATTTAGTGTTTGTTTTTATATATCGATAATTGTTTTAATAAACGATTTTACAGAACTAAAATATTATTTTCATGAAATATTACTTTACATTAAAAAAATGCATTATTTTAGTTCAAATATATCTGTTATTTAATGTTTTGAATATATTACTATTATACACAATATATTATTTTTTTTAATATGGTATTAAATTATTTAAAAGAGTATTTTAATATAAATATGCTTACATGGGCCTTTTGTAAAATATTGGAATCAAATTAAAAGATTATTTTAGATATGGTTGAATCATTTTTAATATAATTATTATTAACATTTTTAATATAATATACTATAAATATATCAAATTATATTGTATTTTTTAATTATAAATACATATAAATATATTATTACTAAAAAAGAATTATATATATATATATTAAAACGTTTTACAAAAGGAAATATATATATATATATATATATAATGTTTTTCAAATGCGTGATGTTTATTTAAATAAAAAAATTTATACATATATAAATAAGGGCACATTTTGTTTAAAAACATTAAATTAATTATAAAAAAATGAAATTCAGTTTTTTGTATAATGAAAAACGTGTGACTTTTTAAATATATTAAAAAAATCCATATAAACTATTAAGAAAGAAACACTAAATATGTTAATGTAGTGATTACAAAACAACTAGTGATTTCTTGGTTGCATTTCAAACAAAAATCATGAAAAGATTGACAAATTAAAAAAAATAAAATATATTTTCAAATTAAAAAAATCTGTACAATGAGATGATTGCACAAACATTCAAAAAGTGAAAAAAAATATTATTTAACAACATGAAAAAAAGTGAAAAATAATGAGATAATTGAAAAATGAATCATTAATAATAATTATATAAAAACTATCTACGGATATTGTATTTTTGAGCATTTGATATGTTTTAAAATAAAATTTTATTAGTCAGCTTCTCCTGGAAGCTTTAGGAACCAAATATTTATTTACTTGATAAATTTGGAGAACTCCTCTATAATGGTTAGAGGACCTAACCAAATTCCTCCAAAAACAACAATTTCGTTCTGCTCGACAAATTGAGTCTCTCAGTCCATCATTTGATCTAATCTAAGGTAAGGGTGTATTTTAGTATTTCAAACTATGGTCAGTACATCTATATATGAGTATATACAGATACATTCACATATATAACTCATTATTTTTCGTATATATATATATATGATTCAAGGGATTATGTGTCAAATATTAAATCTAAAACTAATTTAAGGGAATTATTATTAGTTTCAATTAATTTTTGTAAGGGTGTATTTATGTTACTTGCAGTTCTTGTTTTTCATAAATTTTCTAATTTCTTATATATTCAAGATTCAAATATTTTATGTGTCTATGTAATTAAATTATAAGAAGATATTTTTATTTGATTTTATTAAAACCATACAAGAATTTGATCTACTATAAGGGAGTCAATTATTTAGTGGTGATCATTGATTTTAACGAATTATTTATATTTATCCATTATAGATAACATGAAATTTGTCTAAAATATTTATTATTTTATTTTATGTTCAAATTGGTGTTTTATATAGAATTATATCGGGATGAAATGGTTATTATCATGTTTATAATTTTATTTTCAATTTAGGATCCTGCTTTTAGAAAAATGCGAATAACATGTCATCATTTTTATCAACATTTATGGTGCCACGTTTGCATATATACATGGACATGAGTTTATTCATTTACATCGACATCCATTGAATACATACTAAAATCATGCTACAAATTAAAATTTTATGGTTTAAACTCCGAATTTTATAAGTACATGTATTGCATTAGAAGTGTGGTGTTTTAAATAATTCACTTCAAATTCTATGTGAGTTACATGATTAATTTTTATGAATCTTTTAATAAGATACATCATTAATAAGAACGGAATGTGTATTGAATACATGGACATATTATGATAAGGGTTTGGGTTGTAACTAAACTCACAAGTGCTATGACATGAAAGCTAATATGTGTGTATATATATACAGATGTACATATATATACGAATCTGTTGGAAAGCAGAATTTATTGCAGTGACCTGTTTTAACATAAATTGAAAACCCTAGTGAAAATACATATATAAGTAATGAAAGTTAAAAATGATCTTTATAAAATGTAGCATGCGATCATTGTAAATATGGAAGGTCATTGGTGAGTGAACCAATCCTTTGCTAAGTGGGTAGGCCGAGAGAGCCTTGAAATATTCCAGTAACCTCAAAATAATTTTTTTTAGATGCTTGTGTATTATTTTTAGAAAAACACTAGATTATATTTAATAAATTTTGAACATAAGTAGTTCTTAAAATTATCTAGTATTATTAAACCAAATATAATTTCAATTACCATTTTTTTTTAAAAAAAAGTATATAAAAATTTATTCTCACAATTATTTTCAAAAGGATGTTTATAAAGATTTATCAGAGGCTTTTAAACACCTTAATGGGAATTTTTGTACTCACCCCTCTTTTTTAAAATGATTTTCCATAGATAACATGGAGTTTTCCGAAGACGTTCGCTTCACTTGCAGTGCTAGGGCATGTCATGTTTTTGTTTGTTTTATTTTATTTTTGTTGCAACTCTGATAATTTGTAAGTTTGTATCTATTATCGAGAACCTAGAAGGGTAGTAGATCTTCTATTATGTAATGTTTAAGGTTGGGTCCTTATAATTGGTATCAGAGTAATGTTCTATACAACTTTGGAGATTAAATGTTATCGAGTCTAGAAGTTTAATGGTTCTATTAATTTTTTGTTTATTCTGAAGAGGGAAATTCATGATTCTTTTAATATGATGGAATGAATTGCAATGAAATAATTATTTTAAGGGGGGAATAATGTAACCCCCCATGAAATTTAAATAGCAATTTATCTTAATTATGTATTTATTTAATGTTTGTGTCTATATATCAAGAATTGTGTTATGAAATGATTTTACAAAACTAAAATATTATTTGCATGAAATATTGTTTTCATTTAAAATAAGATTTCTTTTAATTAAAATATATCATTTGTAATATTTTGAATATATTAATATTATAAAAATATATTTTTTTAAATATTCTATTAAATTATTTAAAAGATAATTTTAATATAAACATGTTTACATGGTCCTTTTTTTTAAAATATAAGAATCAAATAAATAATTTTTTTAAAATATAAAATAATTATATTGTATCACCTAAATAATGAAACGTGTGATACTAATAATAATCATACCATTATTTTAAAATAAATATATTTTTTAGTATTTTAATGTTAAAAATAATAGTAGTAGTAATATTTATTGTTGAAACATATTTAATAAATTTATAATTAATATTTTTGTGATAATATATTATAAATATATAAAATTACATTGTATTTTTTAAAATTATAAATACATATAATTATATTATTACTAAAAAAATTATCTAAATATATATATATGTCAAATTGTCTCACAAAATACAATATATATAAATTTTCCCAAGGCACAATTATTAATTAAAATGAATTAATATATACTTATATATAAAAAGTCACATTTGGTTTTTAAAAAATCTCTAAATTAGTAATAAAAAATTGAAATTCTTTTTGATTTTTTGTAAAAAAACGTATTACTTTTTAAATATATTAAACAAAAAAATTGCATCATCTATTTATAATGAAACAATAAATATTTCAAAAAAAATGATTAAAAACAACCAATGATTGCTTGGCTGTGGGTCACACACAAAACCTGAAATGATAGTCAAAATAAAAATGATAATAGATATTTTTATCATTAAAAAATGTGTACAATAAGATGATTGCATAAATTTTCCAAATGTGAAAAAAAAAAATTGAACAACGTGATTTTTTTTACAAAAATGTGATAATTTCAAAATGAAATAGTAATAATAATTATATAAAAAATTGTTTGCGAACATTTAATTTTTGATCCTTTGTTTTGTTTTAAAATAAAATTGTATTAGTTAGCATCTCCTAGAAGCTTCAAAAACCATTTATTTATTTAAATTATAAATTTTTAGAACTGCTCCATAATGGTTAGAAGACCCGGCCATATTCCTACAAAAAAAAATTTATTTCGGCTCAAAATATTCAGTCGCCCAGTCCATCATTTCATCCAAACCAATGTAAGGGTTTAATTTAGTTTTTAAAATTATGGTTCTTAAATCTATATATGTGTATATAAACATATATACACATATATAACTCATTATTTTTAGTATATATAAATATATATGAGTCAAGGGACTATGTCTCAAATATAAAATCTAAAACATATGTAAGAGAATTGTTATTATTTTCAATTATATTTTGTAAGGGCGTATTTATGTTACTTGCAGTTCATGTTTTTATTAAATTTTCTAATGATTTTTTATTCAGGAATAAAATATTTAAAGTGTGTCTGTTATGAAATTATAAGAAGATATATTAATTTTATTTTATAAAAACCATACTTGAATTTGTTCTACCGTAAGGGATATTATTCTATAGTTGTGACCATTGATTTTAAATAATTAGTTATATTTATCCATTCAAGTTTAATTTAAATATGTGTAAGATATTTATTATTTACTTTCATGTTCAAATGTGTGTTTTATATAGATGTATATGTGGATGAAATGGTTATTATCATGTTTATAATTTTATTTTCAAATAGTCATCATGCTTTTAGAATAATGTGAATAAAATGTCATCACTTTTTATCAACATTTTGGGTGTCACATTTTCATATATAATTGTCCATGTGTTTATGGAATTACATCGACATATATTGCATCCTAAATAAAATCAAGGTTCTAATTCAAAATTTATGGTTTAAACTCTAAATTTTATAATTACATGTATTGCATTCGAATTGTTATGTATTAAATAATTCAATTAAAATTCTATGTGAGTTACATAATTAATTATTACGATTATTTTAATAAGATATATTATTTATAATAGTGGAATGTGTATTGAATACATGTACAGTTTATGGTAATAGTTTTTCTTGTAACCTAACTCTCAAGTGATACGACATGAAAACTAATAAGCGTATATATATATACATATGTACATATATATAAGAATCAGTGGGAATTATTATTTTATTACAGTGATGTCTTTTATCAAAAATTGAAAACTCTAGTGAATATATATATATATATATATATATATATATGTAATGAAAGCATAGAATGATATTTATAAAAGGCGGTTCTTGATTGTTATAAATATGGATGGTCATTGTGGAGTGAACCAATCCTTCGCTAAGTGGGTAGGTCGAGACATCCTTCAATGATTCATGTAACCTCAAAATATTGTTTTGTTTTTAGAAGCTTACATTTTATTTTTCGAAAAAAATATATTTTATTTAATCAATTTCTAACATAATTAGTTCCTAAAATGATCTAGTATTTTTATACCATATGTAATTTAAATTATCATTTTTTAATAATGTATATAAAATTTTATTCTCACAGTTATTTTGAAATGGATGTTTATAAGTATTTTTAGAGGGTTTTAAACCCCTTACTGGGCATTTTTGTAATCACCCCTCTTTTTAAAATTATTTCCACAGATCAAATAGAGTTTTATGAAGGTGTTTTCTTCACTCGCAGTGTTAGTTCATGTTGTGTTATAGATTGTTTTATTTTATATTTGTAGAAAATATGATAATTTGTAAGTTTTTATCTATTCTCTTGAACCAAGACTGGTAAAAGGTACTCTATTATGTAATGTTTAAGGTTGTGTCCTTATAATAAATATTAAAAATAATTTACAAAATGAATTTTGTATTACTATCTATTTGTTTCAATAATATAGTGATGTATGTGGGTGAGTTGATTCTAGAGGATCTAGGTGACCCAAATATATTTTCTTTCACTTTATTTATCCATTATTTATTTTCCCAAAGTAATATTTAGTATGATATTTGGTGTTTTTTAGACTTAATGTAATTTTATTAAGTGATGAATCAAAGTGTTTCTAGTATCTTGTATTATAGAAATTAGTTAATACATCACTTAAAAAGGTTCTTACACATGTTATGATAACAAATATCATTTCCATTATAGTTATTATTTAATTTAAAAGGAATTTTATGTAATAATATTTAAATTATATTATAGAGGTTTTTGATGGAAGCGGTTCCATTATTTAAATAATAGAATTTTTGGTTCATTACATCAGGTAATGAATTTTACATTTGAAAGCAATGATGATACAGTGATCTCATATTAATAAACATACACTTCATTACAGTTTATAATAAATTAATAAATATAGGGTGATTTGTGTGTAAACCCAAAACTAAAGAAAAATATGAGAGATAAAAACAAGAACAATGATAATCACATATTAAACCCATTCAAACATATTAATCCTCATGAATATAAAAAATGGGAAAATAAGATAAGGGAATCTAGGAAATCAAAGGTTTTAAAGGTAGAATTATTTTAGGATATCCACAATAGGCCTAACCTACCATACATAAAGTTACACATCAAAAATTTAAATCAAATAGTTAACGGGCTCTTTTTTTCGATTCACTCTATTTTTGAAAGGGATAAAATGTACATTATCTATCATTTTTTTATTTATGAATAAAATTCATATTTTAATGATTAGTGGTAACAGAAACAATGAAATGAATAGATTAAATATCCTCATACCAAAAAAATATTAAAAATATAATAAGAGAACAAAATCATCTTACAGAAATTCTACTGAATTGGGACTGAAAAAAGGAAAAAGATTATACAATCTATGAATGCATATATACATGTTCATAATAACAAAATACCACATTCAACATAAAACTAATGCATAGATAATGGTTATTTCATTCCCTATGGAGGTCCATAATACATAATACACCAACATAGCCATAAATGATCCCATAATTGAAATTACCAGCCAAAATATTTAACACTGCAAAAAAAAACAACATAAAGAATCAAAAAAATATTGGTAAAAATATATTATAGGATTATATATATTGAAACCAAAATCTTACCTGAAGATCATTTCTTCTATAGATAACAAAATCATGAAATTTTCTCTTCTCAGACCCTTACGCAAAAAATGACGAATTTATATTTCCAAAGTGAGCTCCGAAAAATTAAAGAAAATAGATATTCCATTACAAAAAAAAAAATAAAACTATATAAAGATTAATAAATAACCAAAAACCATTAATGAAAAACATTACCATGAATAATAATATTATTATTATTATTTTAATATAAACTCACTCATAGGGTCCACCATGGATCTAAACTACCAACTGAAACCTAAACCACAAATGATACAATGTGCCTAGAAAAAAATAGTTCTTTTGTGGTGTGTTAAATTGAAATTATAGAAAGAAAAAAACCATATTCATATTAGCACATAAGTGAGATTATAATAATCTAATGATATTATAAGGGGATGTAACCAATGAATCTGTCGCCGATCTATCCACTGTTACTATCCTAGACTACTACATATGATAACATTATTAATGAAAAATCGGGTATAGTCTATTTATTAATGTATAATTATTATATAATTAAATAATCCTGGTATGGAACCTATGGAAATGGATATACAACACCTATGGGAGTTGGTGACTACCCATTTATTTCTAAGGGAGATAAATTGGGAACCACTAGATAATTGGTCAAAATCCGAACATGAAACCAACTGACGAAATTATTGAAGAGTAGTGAGTCAAAAAAACAATGTGATAAGGATGAAATTTTTTTATTCTGTGTTTATATAAGGAATTACATCAAAAAAATTATTAAAAACCCAAAAACTCTAAATGGGACCCCTAAGGAAAAACTAGAGTTCTATAAAAAAATCTATGTGGTTTATGTTTTAGGAAAATTAAAGTCTAAAATTTCCTCAAAACAACATAATGATCTCCATATGGATGGCCCTATATGATGTTGTGCATACATAGAATATATCAATAATATATTCCTCATAATTAATTCTTCTATAAATAATTGATGACCGCCTCATAATCCTCAGGTGTTTTCAATGAGTTCTACATGATGTGATCCCTCACTATATAATGGATTTGGCCATGAAAACATAATAAGAATATACTCTTTGTGTGTTTTCTTATTAATTGGTGGAATATGGTAGTATATGTTAAAAAAATTATGATATCTGGATTGAAATTATCTAATCATATAAGTTGTTCCCTTGGATAATCCATTCATTATTGGAAGGTTCATAGTGTCATTATGTCCATGGAATGTTTTGATACTCTTAGAGATATGTGATATCATTTACTATGATAGAATACCAAGTTATTATATAATTTAGTTTTAATATAGGCTACACTCAGTAGTGGTGAATTTTATATTCACATAATATGACACGCATCTATCGCTAATAAATCCATATACCTTTTCCTTAAAACGGTATGTGAAATCTATTATTTATAGGTACTAATATATTCTTCCTCCTAAATTTAAGTGATAGTATTCCTGTATTATATAAAATTGTGTTATTATGGTCATTGTTCTTAACTATTAATATCTTGGTATCATAAACCTATGGTGAGATTCCAATTTCATGGTATATGACTACTGAGGCACTGATAATGCTCAATTATAAACCTGAAATTAAACTATCATAGAAATTTATTCTTTGGAAAAGATCACCCATATAGTTATTCATTCACATCATTCCTGAAATATTTTATTTATATTTATCTCTTACAATACGGGGATAATAATATATAGAAAATGTGGGTAGTGCTTACCCATACATACCAATTTTCCAATAATCGTTAAACATGTTCCATATTATATGATTTGATTTCTTCTTGGTTAATCCATTATTATGAACAATATATCATACATCGATCCTTTTTTCGAAGATACAATATATTATAATAGGCAATATACCACCAATATCTCCATTCATATATCCTATTTATCTAAAATAATCCATGAAATTACTAATTAATGTAGGTAATATCTAAATGAATAAAAAGTTGAAATTATTAATAAAAACCACAATATTAATAAAATTTAAATTTAAATAAATTTTTATACTATATTACCAAATTATTTTAAACGTAATTAATAAAAAATTCATAGGTTATTTAAAGAAAGAAAAAAATCGAAAACGTATTTGATACTAGAATCATATCACTCAAGCACACTAACACTTTTTCACATTTGGTAAAAATATACAATACTACCAAATTAACAAAATCAACCCAAAACTATGTGTGCGTATTTAATTCCAATATTTGAGTTATCTTGCCTCATATAATTTCATTAATTTTTCCCTTTTAATTAAAATAAATTAATTTTAGTCTTGTTATTCTTCACATGAATATTTATCTTTTATCTTTGAAGATGTTTTTCATTGATACTCAATGAGATAATTTTTTACTGATATTTTTTCTCATCATGAAATCATTTGAAACAACCCGTAGAAATATTATACCATTAAATAATATAATTATTTGAGAATATATATTGTTAATCTAATGGTATTTGGGTATAAATATATTTTACCGATTGGTAGTTCAATTTTTTTTGAATAAAATTATAGAAATATTATTTATGTCTCTATAATACAATTCATAAGTAAGATGATTGAGATTTTGAAAACATAATGCATTAATATCCTACTTATTTTACCAATTTAATCACTAAATTTATTTATTGGGTTATAGTGCAATCCATATTTATTTATTGAAAAATAAATTAATCCTAAGATTCACTTCTTCTATAATTTATATTATAATATATTCCAATTAAATCATAATGATGTTGGGGGAATAAATATTTCCCACATGCTGTGAATCTATAATGTTAAACTAAAAGTAATGAAAAAAAAATTCTACATAAAAATATATATTATCCCAATAAATAATTTCAATAAATATCATCGCTTTAATTATATCATATTATGAAAATAAATTTTATTCATGATAAATTGGTTTTGGTAGTTGAAATATAATATATCTCCTACAATGGTCATTTAGTATATCTATGGATTAAAAATATGTCAAATTTATGTTAGTCAGATTGTAATTTTAAGTATTTATATATATTAAAATGGCCTTAATAATTTCAAAATATCTATACACATAGAATAATGGAACATTATATTTTTAAAAAGTATTGAAAATTGATCAATAAGCCTATAATGTGTGTGATTTATGCATTGGACAATGATAATACCTATTGAGATAAAATTAAATAAAAAGTACATTATAATTTAATTTTAGTAATCAATTAATGTCATAATTTGAATAATTATTTCATTATATCATTTGATTTCCAGAAATTTACACTAATGAAAAAAAATATGATTGTATATGTGATGATATTTAAGATTCAGATTCAAAACCAAAAAAATAATCTAGCCTAACAATCATACAAGCTTCTAACTCTCAAAAAATTATAATCATTTATATACTCATTTAAATTATAGAATTATTGATCTAGTGAAATATATTAAAAATAGGGACGAAAGTTATAAGTATTAATGATATATAACACATGGTGATTATTTTATAGGTGATAGATTCAACATTTTTTCCATATTTTCTATTGTATTATATCTAAGATCTTGTAGCTATGAGGGTGGAAAAACCATTTTATACTCCAATTGGTCTAGTTTATATCAAAAAACTACTACCTTATTTTAAAATCAAAAAATATGATCAACTATGTAAAATAAATTAAATAAAAAAAATAAAAAAAATAAAAAAACAGGAATAAAAGAATCGGTAAACCCCTTAAATTGTTGAATATTTTTTTCACTCCATATATAGACTGTTTATAGAATATCCATAATAAGTTTCATGATGAATACTTTTTTATTGAAGCCACAGAATTTATTTAGATATAATATTATTCACAAATGTATTCTTCTTCTTACGATCCCGTTTAATTGAGAAGAAAATTCTCACTCCCCACTTAGTGATAGACATATAATGTATAGGGGTTAGAAGTCTGTAGAGTGACACAAATTTCACATAATCGTGATTTAATATAACATACATAGACTATTTATCAACCATTATAAAATACTATTTTGTATGATCAATCATATCGTGCTTTTATTCATAGTTTATTAGCCTAATGGTTTCATCATATTCAATTTCTATATCCTATAACAAAAAAATCAAATTCTTATATAATATTACATGGTAAATCATATTGAATAATGGTTCACAAATAATTAAGAAATATTTGTTCAATTCAATGTAATATCCTTCAATATTATTATCTTATAATGATTGTTCTTTAGTTAGTGCCTTTATAATATGAATTTTAGTGGTACATGTATTTTATCTTCAGTTGTTTCTCAAAAAAATATAATCCAATATTTTCCCACTCTCATCATAAAAAACAGATATTAATTAAGATGACTAATCCATGTTGTAAATGATATTATATTTTTATACAATATTATATGGATATTATATCAAATTTTCAACTAAATAATCATCTATATCATTTAGTTCTCTGAAACATTTCTCAACAAGAAAATAATAATCAATATCTTCTTCTAAGAGGTCAATTTATTTTGTATTAATTAATTAAATATTTTTTCCTTGATATATCTATCTCTTTATAAATGGTAAATGTAAAATTTAATGCGTTATGTTATTAATTTTTATTTTCAACATCAACTATTTTAAATTCCCAAAAGTGATGATTACAATTTACCTATGCTTTTACTAATGGTTGAAAACAGTTAACTTTCAGGTCATATTTTTATTCCTCAATGATAAATTTTAAGACAAACTATTGAAAATGTGATCTATGAACCAATATCACCTTCTTAAAAATTGAAATGTTTTATCTTAATAAATATGGTGAGATAAATATAACTCAATTGGTCTCATTTTTATTATATAATAATCAAATAAAAAATAAAAAATGAATAAATCACTGCGATAGGAATCAAGTACTCTATAAAAGCTGTTTCAAATTAATGAAGAGGCTATTCAAGGCCTCAATTAAATTTAAATAATATATTTCCATAAAAACAGTAGAACAATACCTATGGGATATCTCTTAATGAGTATATGTGATTAGAAAATTGAGTCCAATGTTTTTTTTTAAATTTTAATATTAATTGATGAGTATACAAAATTGTAGAATTTTTTGTGTGTGTGAGTCAATTCATGTGTTAGATATTTAGAAAACTGATAAAACAAACAATGGTGGGTCCTCATATATTTCTCCAAAATACATTATTATAGTCTATATAGGTCATAATCAATCATTTTCTTAACTCATTAAGTGTATCGAGAACTCAGACAATGCATTGTGCCTTTTATATTCATTAGAGGTAGAAATATGAAATGACCACTGAACACACTACCTTTTCCTTCTAAAATAATTATATAATACTTGATCACACCTCAATAAACCTTCAATTTACACCAAAATGTAAAAAATTGATGATGATCTAGGAGCAAGTATATAAAATAAAAAACAAGGGATTATTTATATGCAATACACATATACAAATTGATAATAATATACTATAATCATGCATACCTATGTCAGCAACAGAAAAATAAAAGAAGGTGATATTAAAGTAAAAATCTATTATCATTAAATAGTGTGGAAAGGGGTGTCTTCTACATGGGTAATAATTTCCCCAACATTCCATTTTTTTATATATCACAATTAAAATAAAATAAAATATTTGTCTAACCCACCCTTCTAGTGGGTTCACTGACCTTTTAAGGGGAAAAATTATAAATTGACAAAATTAAACAGAAAATTTCTATTGATATATATTTGGATACAATTCTATAATTATTTTTCCATTTATAATAATTTTAGAAACATTTTACTTGATTTTCTTATCCTTTAAGGAATTCGTGATGAACCAATGATCCCTTAGTGAGATGGATGAGTTCCACATGTTATAATCTATTTCAACCATTAAAATTTCTCCAAATAAATTAAATGAGAATATAAATTTTGTGTGATGGTCATTTTATTGGTTCAATCTGGTGGTGAGATTATATTAATGTCTTGGGATAGTTATCATGAATACATATAATATTATGCGGTGTTCCATATATCAAAAATATTATTATTTCAATGATTCATGTTTTCCATAGGTTCTAGGAATATTTTTATTTTTTTGTATAAGTTATATAATAACATATGTTAAAATCATGGGAAATTATATAATCTAGTCCTAATCTATTTTTAGGTCTCTAATGGGAACATGGAAAATTAAATAAGAAAATAGTCAGTTGTCTATTGAAATCATTATTTTCATTCCCTATTGTATTTGATGAAATTCATTTTCATCAAATACAATATGTTGTTCTTATAGAATCATTGTTTATTGTAAACCCATATCATAGAAAATAATTAATATATAAACGCTACATATTTATTTAAAACATATTATATAATACTTTGATAGTAATATAATATCACATGATACAACTATTGATGGAACCTAAATTGCTCAAACACAATCAAAACATTCTTTTATCCAAAAAATTTATTCTTACTCCAAGTAATTTCATTCCTATCCATGGTTTCTTCTAAGTAATTTCAAAATGAAAACTCCAAAAGTTATAAATTTTCATAGAACCACAATGTTGTTTAAAATATTTGGTTATATATTTTTTGATGAAAATATGACAAATATGTCGTTTTGGGTAATGGTTCTATATCATCATTTTATTTTTATCATTATAGAAATATTTTTATAAGGAGTTACAAGTCCCTATTCAATATTTTCAAATTTAGTGAGATTTTATTATTTATAGATGGAGTCGAATTGGAGGAAGATATGGTATGTGTGTATATTTTTGGAAAAAAGTGATATCATATTCAATAACATCTAAATAGATAATTGTATACTACAAATGATTTTGATCATATGTTAAATAGTAATATGGAAAAAGGGATTAATAATTAATGATGTGATTATGTAAATAAGAATTACCTTGTAGTGATATAGATGACACTAAAAAAACATGGATTATAACATTGGTGAGGGGGAGTCATATATAGAAATTATAAATTTTATATTATATATGTATAAGAATATTAAATCAATGAACATGGTTTTCCTATTTAGAATGATTTTTTGTATTTGAATTTGGGATGTAAATCTAGAAACTAATCATATTAATGAGTTGAAAATTATATTATGTTTGTCGACCTTTTTTACGGTGAGTATTAGGTATCTATAGTGAGAACTATTATTCCATTCATTGCTAATAAAATCCGGGGATATAATGGTTGGTGTTGTTATTAAGTCAAGTTATAATATATAATTGTCATTTTTTATGTTTCATATATGATTCAAAATGAGAAGATTACTGAAAAGTAGATTCAATAATTTATAAATTATTTATATAGTGAGGAAGGTTGGGGAAATATTATAGAATGGAAAATTCATATAAAGGGAATATAAATAATAATTTAGAGACATAGTATATTATAAAGTTATTATATGTCTTTCCATTGTGGATTGTGTGTCCATTTGATGAAAAAATATATTAAATTAAGAGTTAATTATATTATTAAATCTATTTTATTTGTATATTCAAATCTCATATCGAAATATTCGAATACACTTTTACTGAGTGTCACAAACTCAAATGCATCTTAAATTATTGACTCTAGATTTTCTTTTCAATATACAACTAAGAGTTGGAGTATGAGGACTTTAATATTTGGATGATATAGTTTGCTATATTTTGTGAATTGTATTACACTATTGGTTAAGGGAAATGGGGATTTTTGTATATGGAAAAATATTGGAATTAAGGTAGTATTTCAAGTAGTGAAACACATACCAAGTTTTAAGAAAAAAAATATTTAATTGAGATTATTAGATGATGTGGATTTTGGTATAACATTTAATGAAGGAGTGTAAATAATGTTCAATGGTCTTGTTATATAAATTTAAGGATATAACATTGTACTAAATAAAATTGTCCATAGTCCTAGTCATATTTGAAAATCATCTTCCAAATAGTGCTTCTATGAATGTTAAGGTCACTATAAGTTGGAAATGGATAAAAAATATAGATGGTAAAGAAATTATATGGATTAATATCATTGAGAATCGAATATAATAAAATATAATCATTAGGATATAGTATAAGGTGTCGTAAAATGGTATTTGAGAGACAGAAAAATCATGATCTAGCACTATTTTATATAGATGTATGGGGTCAATATCAAGTCTTCTCTCAAATAGTGTCTTTTAAATATGTTAATTTCACTAAGGATGCAATGTAGAATGTTTGGTAGTTCTTTATAAAGTAAAAAAAATGATGTTTTTATTACTTTTTTATGGATATCTGTGACGCCCTGAGCCCAGTTACCCAGAGTCGATGCATTATTACATAATATTGGCATGATAACAAAAGATCATGTTTCGAAAGACCAATTAGTTTAGTAGCCTTGGATTCACTAGATAAATTTTTAATGATTACATTACAACATAAAATGAAAACTACAACAACATAGTGTCCATAGTCCAGACTCATATACCCTCATACTTGCTCTACAGGTCATTAATAAAATACTTCTTCACATCCTAGGAAAAATAAAACATAGAAATGGGTGAGCTCAAATGCCCAGTAAAGATACCAATATTGAAGAAACTTTCATAAATAAGCATAAACATTTAAGTCAATGTATAACTAAAAAAATCCTTTTAAGCTTGAACTTCACATAAAATGGAATAAATAAAATGAAATAATTCCATTTATTATTCTAATGTTTATTCTACAAATCAAATAATCACATGCAATATCAACAACCACTTTCATAATGATGGAATGCATAATGCCAGACTATCATAACCACGTAGCGATGGCCTCGTTCCAAGACAACAAATAAGATTTTGTCAAGGCCTCGTGCCAAGACACTAGTTTGTCTCATGAGACCTACCGATGCATCAAGGAGCCATAGCGGGCTCCACCCATCACCTATTATGTCCAATGCATTTTCCATATGAACATGTTTAAACATAACATAATCATTCGTATTAAAAATAGCATACAAAATGTCAATACTTTCTCCATAAACCATGAATGGTATAAAAATAACACATCCATAGTCAAACATATCACAAAACCTTCAATACAATATGGATGTTTTGTATCGTAATAAATCAACTTCAAATAAGCTTAAAATCTATCAAAGGATATTGACATAGATGAAATCAAAACTATTTGATTGAAATATTTTTTTTGAAATCATTTAAAATACACATAATTGTAAAAGAAAAAATTTACTGTGAATATATTCTAATAACCTTGTAAGAGAAGATTTAATGGTTTTATAACAGCGGAAAATAGCTAGACCCGCCGTATAAGATAAAAAGAGACATTTTTACCATTATTTTGTCGAAAAGGTTAAAAGGGACCTTGTTTTGAAAACGACGGAAAGATTCATTTATAAACATATTATAAAATTCAAACAAGGGTATAAATTACTTTAACCCATATTTAGTAAAATAGTAATAATGTTATGAAATACATTTTTAAGAAATATGGATGTTGATGGTAAAGAGTTCCCAGTAAATAATTACATATAAACAAACTCAGATAATGAAGAGATTGTAAAAAATAAACCCTTTCCTTGTAATTTTACTTGGTTGGGGGTAGGTTAACCTCCTGTATAATGGTGAAATACTTGTTATTAAATTATACAAGAATCATATAAACTAATATCATATCATATACGATCATTTAATATTACCTTGGTAATAATATATTATAATTATCGTCGTTTCGGGTGTTAACTTACTCATTTCCTTTTATATATTTTATCACATAAGACATGTTTGGTATGGATAGGTTTTATCTTATTCGTATAAATAATGATATAAAGTCATTAAAAATTATTTTTAATCATCAAAGGAGAATTATACTTGAATGGATATGATGGAGATTGAATCTCATCGCGTTCGTGGAGATGATAGTCCATACGTACGCACGAGCGATAATATCATTGTTTTGATATTAAAATAATATATAATTGGATGGTATATCATAGATAAAAAATAATTATAATATTATATTTATTATTAACATTAATTACACATCATTATTATAACCATCCAAATAATAATGTATTGAATAACAATTAGACCACAACGTGGAGACGGTAGGCCGTACAAACGAACGTATGGTGACATGTCGTTCAAAGGACGGATAGAATACTGAATTTGGTTGTACCATATTTATAATAACATCATTGTATATAGAATATAATGGAGTTATTATTTTTGAATTGAAATAACAAATAAATAAGAAGTTGAAGAAGAAAGGACCTTGAAAGAGGGTGGTGAAAACATTACCTCTTCTTCAGGTTCTTCCTTTGGTTTGATCAAAAGGGAACCATAGGATGGCATTCTGATCAAAATAAGGCATCTAGTTTAACTTTAGTGATGATTAGAGAATAATTGTTCAGGTTTTGGCCAAACCAAAAGGCTTTTAAGGTGTGAATAATTGGATAGAATTGGTGTCATTTTATAAGGGGGTGGAGGGGTTCTTTAGGAAAAAACATAAAGTATTATTTTATAATAAATTCATATTCGGTTTATAATGGATGAAAAGTGGATTATTCAAAGTCTAAGGCGGGGATGGGTCTAAATCCTATCAACCAATAGATTTTAGATAGGTTTGGGCCATTATATTAACCTTATCTGTTAGTATTAACTCTTAGTCAATTAGTTTGACATTTACCATGTCACACTGTATTTTTATATTATATAATTAATAAACATAATATATACATCCAAGAGACAACTAAGTGGTCCATTAATTATACATATATAATGATACAAGTCCTTTGGCTGAACCATAGATTTTTAGGAATAGAATATCAATTAATAATATAATATTTGTTTTAAAAACTCATTTATGTCAATTTTGACACTATACAATAATTGGTTTTTGTTAAATTATTAATACATTTATTAATTCCAAAAAATAACATTTATGAAATCATAACATGTAATATTGACCAATGAAATTCTTGGATGGCATAAAAACTTTCAAAGTCATTTTATTTTGAGTTTTATAATACCAATTATTTGATTCTTTCATTAAAACGGGAAATACAGCATCATTATTGTTTCATAAATTATTTCAATTATTAAATGTATTAAAATTATAAATAAACTACAATTATGTATTAAATCTTTTTTTATTTCTAATTAATATTTATAGTGGAAAATATAATATATATAACCCTATGTAAAAATTGTTTTTATAAAAGAAATATGCATATGTCATTTTTGTATTTACTTTAATGTAATTAATATAAAGTGTCCTAATCAACTTCATGTGGCTACATGGGGTTCCACAATTGATTCAAAGATTCCCATGGTTGTAAATATATCAAAAAATAAGGTTAGGATACGTTTTAGGTTAATTGTTTATTATTATAATATTGTTTTTACCCTTATTTACCGGATTTACCCTTTAACCATGGTAAATTAAATATTTACCGAAATAATTATTCAAAATGTCTAAAAATAAAAGTAACATATTTTCACAATTTTGACATCCTAATTCCAAATATGGAATACTTTTTTCCAAATTCGAAACACCGAAGTGGAAGAAATAAATTTTAAATTAAATCCTACTATCAAAACAAAAAGCGTGTTTTTTTAGAAATAATACCTATCAAAAGATTGATTTTTGTTTATGTCCGGTTTAAATGTGAAATTATGTCCAATGACAAAAATTGTATTAAATAGTAAAAATATATTCCATATATACTTTAAACCCACTTAAATTAATAATTTAGCACTCTTTATTATTTTGACTAAAAATGTTGCTTTTAATTAAAATATAGTAATTTTCACTATTCATCAAAATATGAAATTTTTAATAAAAATACAAAAATTTCACCCTAGGCTAATTTCGATATTATGAATCCAAAAATGAAGTCCATTTTGAATGATAAGGTTTATAAAATTTGAAAATGTTGTTATTAATATTCATAACAGCTAGTTTGATTTGTTGTGGTGTGTGTTAGAACTCGAAGTTGCGTACAACACACGCTACTGAATTATTTAAAGAGAAACATAATATGGAAGCATGGGGTGTTACATTCTCCCCTACATAAAATAATTTCGTCCTCTAAATTTCTATAATACTACCGCATGAAATGAGTTGGGTGGTTATTCCACATAATTTCCTTGGGTTCCCACGTTGCCTCTTCCATCATATGGTATCTCCATAGAACTTTTAATAGATGAGTCGTCCGGTTTCTCAACACATGTTCTCTGGTATCAAGAATTATGATGGGAATTTCATAATAAGATAGATCTAGTTCCAGATCTACTTCCTCATAAGTGAGTAAATGAGTTGGTTTAGGATTGAATTTTCTCAACAGTGATACGTGGAACACATCATGAGCTTTGGAGAGACTTGGAGGCATTGACAAATGGTAAGCTACAGCCCCAATGTGATCTAGAATTTTGAAAGGTCATATATACCTGGGACTCAATTTACCTTTCTTTCTAAAACGTACTACTCCCTTCCATGGAGATACCTTCATGAAAACATGATCTCCTAGCTGAAATTCCAAATCCTTCCATCAGTTATCGACACAGCTCTTCTTCAAAATTTGAGCTTCTTTGATGTGGTTTTGGATTACCTTTATCTTTTCCATCATTTCTTCCACAAGTTTTGGGCCGATGAGTTTTCTTTCACCAACATCATCCCAACAGGTTGGTGTGCGACATCTCTTTCCGTATAACGCTTCATATGGTGCCATACGAATACTTGAATGGAAGTTATTGTTAATGTAAAATTCTACCAGAAGTAAATATTGATCCCAAATACCCTAAAAGTCATGTGAGAATGATCTCAAAATGTCTTCTAAGGTTTGAATAGTCTGTTCTAATTGTCCATCTTTTTTATGGTGGTAGGTAGTGCTCAAACGAAATTCAATATCCAAGGCCTTCGGAACAGTTTTCTAAAATCTTGAAGTAAAACGGGGATCACGATCAGAAATAATCAATTGGGGTAATCCATTTAGTCTCACAACATCATTAATATATAGTCTTGCTAGATGTTCAAGTGGTATATCTTCTCTTATAGAAAGAAAATGTGCTGACTTGGTAAGACGATCAACAATGACCCATATTTCATCGTTCTTTCTAGGGGTCTTTGGTAGTCCCAGGAAAAAGACCATCGTGATATTATCGCATTTCCAGTTTGGTATGGGAAGAGGATGATTGACTCATCCAGGTAGTTGCCTTCTAGCTTTCACTTGTTGAAAAACCATACATCATGAAAAAAAATCAGTAATCTCCCTCTTCATGTTGTCCCACAAAAAAGGTTCCTTCAAATCTCTATACATTTTGGTGCTCCTAGGGTGTATAGAGAAATTGGAACTATGGGAATCGTCCAATAATTCCCTTTTTAGATCAGGTATAATAGGAACACAAATTATCTTCCCAAATTTCGAAATTCTATATTCATACACAAATTCATTCAATCTCCCATCATTCACAACTTTAATCCTCTTTTGAAACTCCTCATCATCAGTTTGATAACTCTTTATCCTTTCTAATAAAGATGGTTTGGCAACCATTTGAAAAATCATTGATGTTTCACCTTCCATGGTAATTCCCATATCCATTTTACTAGATCCATGTATATAGGATCCTTTTCAACTCTCATCTGGTTGAAAACTCCATGATCCTTTCTACTCAAATCATCTTCCACCTTATTTTCCATTCCCAGGTTGTAGTGTATTGTGAAATCATAATACTTGAGTAGTTCAAGACATCTACTTTGCCTCATGTTGAGTTCTTTCTATGAAAAAATATACTTCAAACTCATGTGATCATTATAAATCTCACATTTCTCACCATAGAGATAATGTCTCCATATCTTCAAAGTTCAAATTACTACAGCTAACTCAAGATCATGAGTAGGATATTTTTGCTCAAGAATTTTCAGTTCTCATGATGCATAAGTAATAACCCTATAATTTTGCATAAGGAAACAACCAAGTCCTTTCATTGAAGCATCCCTATAAATAACAAACCCATCATTCCCGGATGGTAGAGTCAATATAGGAGCATTAAATAATATTCTCTTAAGTTATTCAAAACATTATTCACAATCTTTTTTCAAAACAAATTTAACCCCTTTACATGTGATATTCGCGAATGGGTTAGCCAATCGATAAAATTTCTGGATGAAACGTCAATAATAACCTCAAAAACCAATAAAACTGCATACCTTATTTATACTCATTGTTGTTGGCCATTATTGGATTGCCTAGATCTTAGAAGGATCAACCGAGATTCCATCCTTAGAGACAATATGGCGAAGAAAAGAAATCTCCAGAAGCCAGAATTCGCACTTGCTAAACATCTCATATAATTCATGTCTTCTAAGAGTCTTCAGGATAATGCACAAGTGTTTTTCATGATCCTCATAGCTTTTTGAGTATACCTAGATATCATCAATAAATATCACTACAAAATCATTGAGGTATTCTTTTAAAACTATGTTCATTAGATCCATTAATACAGAGGGTGCATTAGTCAATTCAAAAGGCATTACTATAAACTCGTAATGCTCATACCTGGTTCGAAATGCTATCTTCAGAATGTATTCCTTATTTACACACAACTGATGGTATCTAGATCGATGTTAAATCTTTGAAAAGTATTGAGCTCCATATAGTTGGTCAAATAAATCATCAATATGAGGTAGGAGATACTTTTTCTTTATTGTTATAGCATTGATTTCCGTATAGTCGATACATAACCTAATAGATCCGTCTTTCTTATTAACAAAAAAATAAAGGCCTCCCCTTGGAGAAACACTAAGGCCAATAAATCATTTATTACTCAATTCCTATATTTGTTTCTTCAGATAAACTAATTACACAATGGCCATTCTATAAGGGGTCTTTGATATAGGCCTTGAACCAAGAATTAAATCCATGGAAAACTCAATTTATCTTTCAGGAGGATGTCCAGGTAAATCTTCCAGAAAAACATCTACATATTCTTTCACAATAGGTACATCCTATATTTGAACATTGCATTCCTCACCCACAGTCATTTCATTATCATCCTCCCCGATAATTGAATTTAGTTGAGCTACTGGCGGTGGATCTAGATAAGAATTAGGTGGTGAAGAATATTCTCTAAAGATAAGGTGTTCCTTATCATCATCATAAATAATCATAACCTCCTTCTTCCTACAATAAATCATTGCATCATGGTCTGAAAGCCAATCCATACCGAGGATTATATAAAACTCAATCATAGTTATGATGATGGGATCAACAGAGAAGGAACATTTATATACTCTAATGGGGACTGATTCACAAAACATTGTTGCAATTATACTTTCCATAAGAGTTTTGACTGAAATCTCCCTTGTTAAATCAAATTGGAAATATCTAATTTTCCTAGAAAACTAGGATGATATGAAACAATGCGATGATCCAGTATCAAATAAATCATTTCCTAAACTTGAGGAAACCATTAAATTACCCTCCACTACGTCTTTAAGAGCTTCTACCTCAGCAGTAGTGATAGCATAAGCTTTTCCTTGATACCTTGTCCTTTTCTAAGTTAATTTCTTCTAACGCTGTGGACATTCATTTTCATAATGTCCCATTTCTCTACAATTATAGCATTCCACATTGACATCAACTCTCTTTCCCTTGTAATCATGATCTTGGTGGCATTTTTCACCACACTTGTAACAGACAACCATTCCATTCAAGAAAGTACCAGGGTGTTTTTTCCTACATTTACTTGAGGATGGATATTCAACATTTCCATTCTTCCTCTTATTTCCAATTCTGGAATGATCTGCAGATCTCTTATTCTCCTACTTTGCTTTAATGTCGTAAGACTTAGAGAATTATTTTTCATTATGGATAGCGCATAAGATAATATCTTTGTACGATGATATGGATTGTGATACTAAATCGAAATGAAGAAATGGTTTTAACCCATCCATGAAACGATCAATATTACTTCTTGGGTTACGTATATAATCTGATGCATGCCTTGCTAACCTTGTAAAGTTAGCCTCATACTTTGTGACATTCTCATCCTCCTTTTGCCTCAGACTCAGAAATTGCATTTCCATATCTACTCGATGGTCACAAGGAAATTATTTTTTAATAAAATTTGTTTGAACTCCATTCATTCCATATTTGATACTTCATCATCTTCATTTGGGGTTTGAATCAAGGACCACTATTGATCAGCATCTACAGTGAGGAGGTAAACTACCATGATATCTTTTTCCCTTTCACTACTCCCCAAAGCCTCAAATATTTTCTCTAGTGAACTTATCCATTTCTCAGCTACTACGGGATTTGTGCTCCCACTGAATGTCGGTGGTTTTTAGCTCATTAAGCGATCTAAAATTGATCCTCCACATTACGTATCAGGGTTCTCCATACGGGTAAGGTTATCACTCATAACCTTAGTGATTTTTCCTAGTATGGTTATAAGATAATCAGCACCAGTTGTATCACCAGCTCCACTATAATTATCTTCAGTAGGAGGGAAATCCCTACATGGAGTTCGTGCATTAATAACTTTTCCATTCCTTCTACTAGGCACCATTTCTATACAATGGCATAAACTAGATCAGTTTATGAATCAAAATAACTAATTCCATACTTGTAAAACACTTAACATAAATTGAACTATTTATGTATATAATCTATAATCATAAATATTTTTTTGAGGAAGAATATACTAATAAACCCTTCATAATTATTTGTAATGTAAATGAGATATATCCTAAGAATATCTCCAGGTAGTGTCGTAACCAAGAGTGCAGCAAGGCCCGTTGTCATGCAACAGTTCTCGTTCAAGTCTAGATCAATGCGGTGTTTTCCAGTTTTACCCCTAGGTACATCTATGCCAGATCCACCTCAACTTCCTCGTATACAGACAAGGATGTATTGCTCGGAAAACTCACAAAATCTCTACAATACCAAAATTCTAGGAAATTATTCTATAATAATCCACCAAGTCCATCTTATGTCTATGTGCTGTAATCAGATTTTATATAAATTGAGCTCCCATGGTTTGTACTAAGCATCCTCTGATACCAATTGTAACGCCCCGACAACAGTTATCTAGAGTCGGTTCATTATTTCATAACATTGGCATGATAAAAAAAGATCAAGTCTCGAAAGACGGATTAGTTTAGTAGATTTGGGATCACTAGATACATTCATAATGTTTACATTACATCCTAAAATAAAAACTAAAACAACATAGTCTCCATAGTCCACACTCATATCCTCTCATACTATCCCTACAGGTCATTCATAAAATACTTCTTCACATCCCGGGGAAAATAAAATATAGAAAGGGATGATCTCAAATGCCCAGTAAGGATATCAATATAGAGTAAACATTCATAAATAAGCATAAACATTTAAGGCAATGTATAACTAAAAAAGCCTTTTAAAATTGAAATTCAGCATAATATGGCCGAAATAAAATAAAATAATTCCATTTAATTATTCACATTTTTGTTCTACTAGTCAAATAATCACGTGCAATATCAGTAACCACTTTCATAATGATGGAATGCATATGCCAGACTATCATAACCACATAGCCAAGGACTCATCCCAGTACTACAAATAAGATTTTGTCAAGGAATCATGATAAGACACCAGTTTGCCACATGTGACCAACCGATGCATCGAGGACCAATATCGGGCTCCACCTGTCACTTATTAAGTCCAATGCATTCCTCATATGAACAGGTTTAAACATAACATAAACATTCGTATTAAAACTATCATACGAAATTACAATACTTTCTTCCTAAACCATGAATTGTATAAAAATAACACATCCACAGTCAAACATATCACAAATCCTTAAATACAATAGGGATGTTTTGTATCATGATAAATCAACTTAAAATAGTCTTAAAATCCATCAAATTATATCGAAATAAATGAAATCAAAACTATTTGATAGAAATATCTTTTTTTGAAATCATTTAAAATACACATAATTTTAAAAGAAAACATTGACTTTGAAAATATTCTCATAATCTTGTAAGGGAGGCTTTGATGACTTTATAATGGAAGAAAATAGCCGCACCCGCCGTATAAGTCAAAAAAAATGACACTCTTACCTTAATTTTGTTGAAATGTTTAAAAAGGACCTTGTTTGGAAAACAACGGGAACATTCCTTTATAAAATAAATATATAAAGTCAAAAAAGGTACAAATGACTTTAATCCATATTATGTAAAATAGTAATAATATTTTGAAATATTTTTTAGAAACATGGATGTGGATGATAAATAGGTCCCAGAAGATAATTACATATAAACAACCTCGGATAATGAAGAGATTGTGAAATAAACACTTACCATGTACTTTTCCTTAGTTGAGGGTAGGTTAACCTCCTATATAATGGTGAGATAATTGTTATTAAATTATAAATGAATCATATATGTTAATATGATATCATATATGATCTTTTAACATTACTTCGTTAATAATATCTTAGTATTATCGTCGTTTCAGGTGTTAACTTACTCATTTTCTTTTATATGTTTTGTTACATAAGTCATGTTTTCTATGGATAGGTTGTATATAATTAATATCCAGAATGATATCAAGTTCTTAAACAATATTTTTAATCATAAAATAAGAAATAGACATGAATGGATATGATAGAGAATGAAACTCATCGCGTTCATGGAGATGGTAGTCCGTACGTACGCATGAGCGATAATATCATTCTTTTGATATTAAAATAATATATAATTTGATGATATATCATATATAAAGAATCATTATAATGTTTTATTTAATATGTAACTGAATTAATAATTATTATAATACCCATCCAAATAATAATGTATTGAATAACAATTACACCACAACGTGGAGACGGTAGGCCGTACGTACACACGTATGGTGACATGTCATTCAAATGAAGGATAGAATACTTAATATTGTTGTACCATAATTATAATAACATCACAATATATAGAATATACTTGAGTTTTTAATTTATAATGGAAATATCAAAGAAATAAGAAGTTGAAGAAGAAAGGAATTTGAAAGAGGATGGTGAAAACATTACCTCTACTTGGGGTTCTTCCTTTTGATTTGATTAAAAGGGCTCCTTAGGTTGGATTTATGATCAAATAAGGCATCTAGGATTAATTGAGGGAATTTGAGAGAACAATTGGGAAGGGGTTGGCCGAAACAAAATGCTTTGATGGTGTGAATAATTGGTTAGAAGTGGTGTCCTTTTACAAGGGGGAAGAGGGGCTCTTTAGAGAAAACATAAAGTATTATTTTATAATAAATTCATATTAGGTTTCTAATGTCTCCAAAGTGGATTATTAGATGTATAAGGTTGGGATGGTCTAAATTATTTAGTACAATAGATTATAGATAGGTTTGGGTCATTATATTAACCTTATCTTTTAGTATTAACTCTTAGTTAATTAGTTTGACATTTACCATGTCACTTTGTATTTTTATATTATATATTTAATAAACTTATTGTATACATCTAAGAGACCCCTATGTGGTCCATTAATGATACACCTACCATGATATTAGTCATTTGGCCAATTTGAAGATTGCTATGAATAGAATATCAACTAATAATATAACATTTTAAAAAAAACTCATTTACGTCAATTTTGACACTATTCAATAATTGATTTTTGTTAAAGTATTAACAAATTTATTAATTTGAATAAAATTTATTTAAGAAATAAAAACATGTAATATTAACCATTAAAATTCGTGGATGGTATTAAAACATTCAAATTATATTTATTTTAGCATTTATAATACAAATTATTTGATTCGTTCATTAATAAGGAAAATACGACATCATTATTGTGTCATAAATAAATTTAATTATTAAATGTCTAAAAATTATAAATAAAATACCATTATGTTGGAAATATTTTTATCATTCTAATTAATATTTAGAGTCGAAAATATAATATAAATATCCCTATGTAAAAATTGTTTTTCTAAAAGATATATGCTTTTGTAATTTTTTTATTTACTTTAAATTAATTAATATAAAGTGCCCTTATCACCTTCAAGTGGCTCCATGGGGTCCCAAAATCAACCGAAAGATGCCCATGGTCATACATGTATCAAACAATAATTTTAGTACACGTTTTAGGGTAATTTTGTGTTATTGTAATATTATTTTTACCTTTATTTACCGGATTTACCCTTTAACCATGGTAAATAAAATATTTACCGAAGTAATTATTCAAAATGTATAAAAATAAAAGTTACATATTTACAAAATTTGGAAATCATGATTCCAAATATTGAATCAATTTTTTCAAATTCAAAACACAGAAGTAGAAAAAATTAATTTAAAATTAATTCCCGCTGTCAAAACATAAAGCGTGTTTTTAAGAAGTAACAACTATCGAACGATTGATACTTTTTTCTGTCCGATTTAAATGTGAAATTATGTCCAATGAACAACATTGTATTAAATGGTAAAAATATATTCCAAATATAATTTAAAACAACTAAAATGCATAATTTATCACTGTTAATTATTTTGATTAAAGACGCTGTTTTAAATTAAAATTTAGAAATTTTCACTATTAATCAAAATATGAATGTTTTTAGAAAAATACCAAAATTTCACCTTAGGATAAATTTGATATTCAAAATGCAAAAGTGAAGCCCATTTTGGAAGATAAAATTTATAAAATTTAAAAAAGTGGGTATTACTATTCATAACTGCTAGTTTGATTAGTTGTGGTGTGTGTTAGAACTCGAAGTTGTGTACAACACACACTACTATATTATTCATAGAGAGTGTACCGTTGAAGCATGTGGTGTTACAATATCCACGAAAAATAATTTTTTTGAGGAAAAAAATGTTGGGAATATAGAATTATATAGCTCCTTAGGTTATTCTAGTTGAAAGGAACAATGTATTTGAAGACAATAATTAGTTCTCTATAAATAATGGATTCATTTAGAGTACAAATCGTATTCTAGTTTTAATGGTATAGTTCATGAGATCTAAAACAAGTTTTTTTAAAATGTATTAGGTAGTAATCATGAATTTTGTAGGCCACATTATTATCATGAGACATTTTTCTCTATTGGGGAAAACATTGAAGAAGAAAGTTTGTTTGGAAGAATGTTTGAAATTGTAACACCCCAAGATTCCACAGTATGTTTCCCTTCTAATAATGTTATAGATTGCATTGTATGCAACTTCGAGATTATAACAAACCGCGATGAATAAAACTAGTCATTATGAATAGTAATACCCACTTTTTTAAATTTTATAAATTTTATCTTTAAAAATGTACTTTTTTTGTATTTGGAATATCAAAATTACATTAGGGTAAATTTTTGGTATTTTTCTGAAAACATGAAATTTTTTATAAATAGTGTTAAACATTAAGTTATTGTTTAAAAATGAATTTTTATTTAAATAATTATTTATTTTATTTAAATTTATTTTAGGTCAAAATAGATACATAATACCTATATATGTTCATTGTAATTCATTGTAGTCATTTTATAATGTGTTTAGATATATAAAACTTTTATTGAACTTTTTATAGTCATTTACCCACCTCTTAGGAGAATTTCAAAATTGGAATAAAACATTATTTTACCACTTATGTGGTTTGAATTTCAAAAAACCGAGAGACACGATTAATATTAGTAAGTAAATGTGGTTCAATAAGATGAAAAAAAAATCGGGTGAATAGTAACTTTTTACTTTTATTTACAACGATTAAAACTGAATAGGGTAATTAAGGGTAAACATTTTAGCATAATTATCCTATAATGTGTCTTAATTATATTTGATAAGTATAATTCGACCAAAAACAACCTTAGGATTAAAATTTGAAGCTCTTTGGTTCACTTGGGTTAGATTAGGACTTTATTATTATTTTATTTTAAAAAAAGTTAAAAGAGTTAAAATCAATGTTTAATAACTAAACAATTTTTAACATAAGGTTATACCTTAGATAAATTAAAATATAAATATTAAATATAGATCTAAAAATATTTCATACAAAATGGAATTTGTTTCATATTTTTTAGACATTAAATAATTAAATTTATTTATGACAAAAGGATGTTGCAGTAATTACCTTATTAATGACGCATTAAAATAATTGAAATTATAAATATCCAAATAAATGTATTCTGAGACTCTTAATAAAATTAAATAACTTTCTAGGTTAATATGACATTTTATGGTTGATTAAATAAATTTTTTTTAAGTAATAATGACTTTATGAATTATTTTAAAATATACAAAATAGTGTCGAAACTGACATAAAAGTGTTTTTTAAACAAATATTATATTATTAATTGTTATTATATTCTTAGAAAACTAACGGTCTTCCAAACGGCTTAAATAATAGTATATATGTCATTAATGAACCACATTAGGTTCTTTAGGATGTTTATAGTTAGTTTAGTAACTGTAAAATAAAAAAATACAATGAGACATCTTAAATGGAAAACTATTTAGCTAAGAGTAAAATCTATAAGATAGGGACAATATAGTAACCCAAAGCTATCTAAAAACTATTGGTTGAGTGTTTTGCGATCCATCCCGACTTTATCCTTGAAATAAATCATTTTGGAGACATTAGAAACCTAAAAGAATTTTATAATAAAATAATATTTCAATCTTTTCATAAGGTTCTCCTCACCCCACATATAAAAGGGAATTCCCCTTATATAAAATTCAAACCGTCAAAGTCATTTTTATCATCCAACCCTTGACAAAATACCCTCTCTACCATCCACCCTTCATCCTAAAGGTCTCAATTTAGTCAGAAAGACAACCTATGGAGCCCTTTTTATCAAATCAAAAGGAAGAACCCAAGGAAGAGGTAAATATTTCATCACCTCATTCAAGTTCTATTCATCCTCCACATCCTATTTCTTTGTTGTTTTCATTCTAAAATATAAAATCACATATCTTAAATATACTTTGATGTTATTATAAAAATGGTACAACCATATTCAATTTTTTATCCATCCTATAAATTACAATGTCACCATACGTGCGTACATACGGATTACCATCTCCATGCCATGGTGTTGTTTGTTATTAAAAGACTCTATCATTTGGATAGGTGTAATAATGAGTATAAATGATTTAAATAATAAATATAACATGATAATTATTCTGTATATATGATATAACATATAATTATATATGATTATAATGTCAAAATAATGATATTGTTGCTCGTGTGTACGTATGGATTATCATCTCCACGAACACGATGAGATTCATTCCCAATCGTATCCATTCAAGACTAATTTTCATCTGAGGATTAAAAATAATGTTTAAAGACATAATATCATCATGAATATGAATAAGATAAAAAATATCCAAAAAACATTACTAACGTAACAAATCATATAATGGAAAACGAATAAGTTAACACCCGAAATAATGATACTATTGAAATATCATTAACAAAGAAATATTAGAAGATCGTATATGATATAATATTTATGCATATAGTTTTTTATAATTTAATAAAAATTATTTAACTATTATAAAAGGTGTTAGCGTACCCTCAACCAAGTAAAAGTACAAGTTATGGTTTAATTTCACAATCTCATTATTATCTGAGGTTGTTTTTACATAACTATCTATTGGGACCTCATTATCATCCACATCCATGTTTTCGTAAAAAATGTTTTTGAAAAAAATTATTATTTACTAGACAATGGGTTAATGTTATTTACACTCTTCATTGACCACAAATGTTTTTAATGGAATCTTTCTGTATTTTTCCAAACAAGGTATTTTGGACCTTTTCCAAAAAAATATGGTAATAATTTTTTTAACTTATATGGTGGGTGCCGCTATTTTCTAACGTTATAACTTCGTCGAAGATTCCCTTACAAGTTTATATTAATACTTTCAAAAAAATTCTATTATAATTAAATGAAATTTAAATGATTTTAAAATAGAAAGAGATATTTCCCTAAAAAATGTATTGATTTCATCTATTACAACATCTTTGTTGGATTTTAAGATTATTAGAAGTTGATTTATTTTACAAAACATCCATATTGTATTGATGTCTTTGTGACATGTTGGACTTTGGATGTGTTATTTTCACACCATTCATGGTTTATGGGTAAAGTATTGATATTTTGTATGCTAGTTTCAATACGAATGTTTATGTTATGTTTAATACTTTCCATATGATGAATTCATTATACATAGTAAGTGACGGATGGAGACCTCTTTTGCTTCTCAATGCATCGGTCGGCCTCACGAGACAAACTACTATCTTTGAATAAGGCTTTAACAAAATCTTTTTTGTTGTCTTGGAACAGAGCCTTCACTGCATGGTTATGATATCTAGCATTATGAATTCCATCATTATGATAGTGTCTATTGATATTCAGTGTGATTATTCGACTTTTAGAATATATATGTGAATAATTATATGGAATTATTTTATTTTATCATTTCCATATTATGTTACAGTTCAAGCATTAAAAGGTTTCTATTTTAGTGGTACATTTCCTTAAATGTTTATTCTTATTTATGAATGTTTTTGAAACATTGTAACCCTTACTGAGCATTTGATCTCACCCCTTCTTATGTTTTCTTTCTCCTAGGATGATAAAAGTATATTATGACTGACCTAGAGGGATAGTATAAGGGATACTAGTGTGGCCTATGGAGACTATGTTTTTGGAATTTTTCATTTTATAATGTAATGTAAATCTTATGAATGTATTCAATATTTCCAAGGCTAATAAACTAATTGGTCTTATTTGACATTATCTTTTGTGATCATGCCAGTGTTATGAAATAATGAACCAACTCTGGGTAACTAGGGTCGGGTCGTTACAGTTGGTATCAGGGAAATTTTAGTACAAATCTTGGAAGATAGATTTAGAAAATATCTAACTAGAGCACATTACCCTAAGATAGACATTGATGATTAGTATATAATAACATCCTATAATATTGGTATTGTGGAGAGTTTTTTAGTTTTCCAAGAAACACATCCCTGTTTGGATACTAGAAGGTATCGACGGCTCGAGGACAGATGTACCTAGGTGTAAAACCTAAAAATAAGACTTTAAGCTAGACTCGAATGAGAACTGGTGCACGAAAATGGGTTTTCCGGCACTCTTGGTTACGACACTCTCGGGGGATATTCTTAGGATAATTATCATTTTCAACAAAACCCATTATGAAGGGTTTAGGTGTATATAAATCCTCAATGAAAACATTTTTATTATTATAGATTATATCTACAATCTATTCAATTTATGGTAAATGTTTTACAAATTTGTAATTATATGTTGTGATTGATAAACTAATCTAGTGTATGATATTGTTTAGAAATGGTGACTAGTTGAAGGGATGGAAGAAGTATCAACGCATGTGATCTGTGTAGGTATTTCCCTCCTACTCAATATAATTATAGTGGAGCTGGGGATGCAACTGGTGTTGATCAGCTTATCTCTATACTAAGACAAATCACATGGGTTATGAATAATAGCGTTACCCATATGATGCACCTTAATCCAAAATGTAGAGGATCAATGTCAGAGGGTTTCATGAGGAAAAAAACACCAACATTCAATGGGAGAAAAAATACATTATTATCTAAACAATTGATAAATTCCATAGAGAATATATATTACACATTGCGGAGTAGCAAAAGGGAAAAAGTTTTCATATCAGTTTATCACCTAACGGGATATGTAGATCAATGGTGGTCATTGATTCAAAACACAACATAGATGATGAAGTATAAAATATGGAATGGATGTATTTTAGAGTGATTTTCGAAGAAAAATACATTCCTCATGACCATCGATCGGATTTGAAAAGGCAATTTCTGCCTATGAGAAAAAAACAGGATGAGAATGTCGCAGAGTATGAGGATTTCTTTACAAGGTTATCAAGTCATGCTGCAGATTATATACGTAACCCAAGAAGTAATATTGATCATTTCTTTTAGGGTTTAAAACCATTTCTCGGGTGAGAATTACTCTCACAATCCGTTCTTCATAAGAAGATATTGCCTCATGTGTTATCAAGATAGAAAATGAATTCTCTATGTCTCGTGACTTAAATTAAATAAAGAGAAAAGAGAGATGCAGAACATTATGGAAATGAAAATAATGGGAAGGATGGAAAATGTGAATATACATCCTACTGTAAATGTGGGATGTAATACCACAGTACCTTCCTGAAGGGAATGGGAGTCTGTTACAAGTGTGGTGAAAAAGGCCACGAAGCTTGTGATTGAAAGGGGAAAAGGAGGTTGTCAATGATTAATGATACAATTATAGAGAAATGGGGGAATTATAAAAATTAATATCTTATGTGAAAAGGAAACATACCTAATAAAAGTCCATGGGATCAACACCAAGCTTTTTTTATCACTATTACTGAGGTTGAAGCTCCAAAAGGCATGGTGGAAAGTAATTTAATGGTTTCCTCATGTTTAGCGAATGCATTATTTGATTTTGGATCATCGAATTATTTCATATCTTCCCAGTTTTCTATGAAAATTAGACATTTTAAATTTGACTTAATAGGGGTTTTTTTAGTTGAAACACCTAAGGGAAGAATCATTGCAACAGTGTTTTGTGAATCTGTTCCCATTAGAGAAGATAAATGTTCTATATCTGTTAATCTCATCATCATACCCATGATTGAATTTGATATAATCCTTGGTATGGATTGAATTTTGGACCATGATGTGAAATTTTATTGTAAGAACAAGGAGGTTACAATTATTGATGATGGTAATGAGTACGATATCTTTAGACCAGAAAATGCTCCACATAATTCTTATCGAGATCCTCCACTAGTAGCTCAACTAAATTCAATTATTGGGGAGGAAGAGAATTAAATAACTTTAGGCTAGGAATTTAATTTTAAAATAGAGGATGTATCTATTGTTCAAGAACATGTTGATGTTTTTTCCAAAGATTTACCTTGACATCCACTAGAAACAAAAATTGAGTTTTCTATTGATTTAATTCCTAGTTCAATGATCATATAGAAGACCCCTTATAGAATGGCCAATGTGGAATTAGTGGAAGTAAATAAAAAACAAGAGTAATTGAGTAATAAGGGATTTATTATCCCTAGTGTTTCTCCATGGGGAGCCCTTATTCTTTTTGTAAAGAATAAAGATGGATCTGTGAGGTTGTGCATTGACTATAGGGAGATCAATGATATAACAATAAAGAACAAGTATCCCCTACCTATCAATGATGATTTATTCGACGAACATCATGAAGCTCAATATTTTTCAAAGAATTACCATTGATCTGGATCTCATCAGTTGTGTGTGAAAGAGGTAGACATTCCGAAAACAACATTTCAAACCAGGTACAGGCATTACAAGTTTACAGTAATGTCATTTGGATTGACTAAATAACCCTCTCACTTCATGGATCTAATGAATAGAATTTTTAAGGAATATCTTGATGAAATTGTAGTGGTATATAACGATGATATCATGGTATGCTGCAAAATCTAACAATATCATTAAATCACTAGCACATTATTCTAATGACTCTTAGAAGAAATGGATTCTATGGGAAATTTAGTAAGTGTGAATTTTGGCTTCCAGATATTTCTTTTATTGGCCATATTATCTCTAAGGATGGATTCTATGTTGACCCTTCAAAGACCAAAGGCGATCCAAAAATGGCCATCACCGACAAATATAACCGAGGTATGTTGTTTTATTGGTTTAGAAAGTTATTATCGACGTTTCTTCCATAATATTTCATGTTTGGTTAACCCATTAACCAATCTCACGTATAAAGGGGTTAATTTTTTTTTTGGAAAAAAATAGTGTGAAGAATTTTTTGAAGAACTGAAGATAATATTCGTTAATTCTCTTATCTTGACTCTACCATTAGAGAATGATGGGTTTGTTATTTATAGAGATGCTTCAAAGAAAATACTTGGTTGTGTCCTTATGAAGAATGATAGAGTTATTTCCTATATATCACGATAGATAAAAATCCATGAACAAAACTATCCTACTCATGATGTTGTGTTAGAAACTATAATATTGGATTTGATGATATGTAGAAATTATCACTATAGGGAAAATGTGAGATATATATCGATCACAAGAGTTTAAAGTATATTTTCTCACAGAAATAACTCAACATGAGGCAAATGAGATGGCTTGAACTACTCAAGGATAATGATTACACAATACAATACCACCCCAAAAATGAGAATAAGGTGGAATATTCATTGAGAAGAAAGGATCATGGAGATTTGAACAATATGATAGTTTAAAGGGATCCTATTTTCATGGATCTTGTCAAAATAGATACGGGAATAATCATGGTATGTAAAAAATCAAAACATTTTCAATTGGTTACCAAACCATATTTACTAAAAAGGATAAAAATTACTCATGCTAATTGTGATGAGTTTCAAAAGAAACATAAAGCATTAAATGATGGGAGATTCAGTTACATCATATATGAAGATTGAATTTTGAAATTTGGGATGAGACTTTGTGTTCCTAACAAACCTGATCTAAAAAGGAAAATTTTGGATGATGCTCATTGTTCCATTTTCTATATACACCGTGGTAGCACTACTATATATAGAGAATTGAAGGAACATTTTTGGTGGGACAACATAAAGAGGGATATTACTGATATTGTGTCAAGATGGATGGTTTGTCAACAAATGAAAGTTGGAAGGCAAAATCCTGGTGGAGTCATGCAACCACTTCCCAAACCTAAGTTGAAATGGGATAATATTACGATGGAAATTGTCATAGGAATAACAAAGACACCAAGAAGTAGTGATGTAATATGGGTCATTGTGGATCATCTTTCCATGTCAACAAATTTTATTTCTATAAGAGAAGTTTTAACAAGTGGATGTTTAGAAAGAATGTATATTAATGAAGTTTTAAGACTCCATGGAGTACCCCTATTGAGTGTTTTTGATCATGATCCCCATTTTACATCATGATTCTGGAAATGTATTTAGAAGTCCATGTATACTGAACTTTTTGTGAGTACTGCCTACCACCCTCACACTGATGGACAATCAGAATGGAATATTCAAACCATAGAAGACATGTTGAGATCATGCTCAGTTGACTTTATAGGTATGTGCGATAAATATTTACCTCTGGTAGAATTATTTTATAATAATAGATTCCACTCAAGTTTTTAGATGGCACCATATTAAGCATTATATTGAAAGAGAAGTCACACACCAACTTGTTATGATGATGTTGGTGAAATAAAACATGTAGGCCCAAAACATTTTGACGAAACTATGGAAAAGGTGAAGGTTATCCAAACCCACATCAATTTTTTACAAAGTAGGAAGAAGAGCTATGCTGATAACCAAAGGAAGGATTTGGAATTTCTTGTATGAGATCATGATTTCTTGAAGGTATCTCCATTGAAGGAAGTTATATGATTCGGTAAGAAGGGTCAAATGAGTCACATGTACATCATAACTTTCAATGTTCTAGAACAAATTTTGGTTGTATCTTGCCGTTTGGAAATGCCACCATGTCTCTCCAAAGATCATGATGTGTTCCACGTGTCACTATTGATAAAATTATCTCCTAACCTAATACATGTACTCACCTATAAAAAAATTGAATGGGATCCTGATCTATCTGATTGTGAAGAGCCTATCAAAATTCATGATACCTGAGTACATATGTTCAGAATCCAGACGACTCATCTGTTAAAAGTTATCTGGTGATACCAAAAGTTGGAAGATGCAACGTGGGAAACCGAGGAATTTATGATAAAAACCACCTGAATCTTTTTATATAGTATTAATCTAGAAATATAGAGGACAAAAGTATTTGTTCTAGGGAACAATGTTACACCCTATGCTTCCACAGTACGTTTTCCTTTGAATAATGCAATAGCTTCCATTTTAAGCAACTTCGAGATTCTAACACACCGCGACCAATCAAACTAGCAGTTAGGAATATTAATACCCACTTTTTAAAAATTTATAAATTTTATCATTCAAAATGGACTTCATTTTTTTATTTGGAATATCAAAATTAGCTTTGGGTGAATTTTTGGTATTTTTCTAAAAACATTAATTTTTTATAAATAGTGAAAAACACATAGTTATTGTTTAAAACCAACATTTTATTTAAAAAATTATTTATTTTATTTAAATTTATTTTAGATCAACATAGATACATAATACCTATATATGTTTAATTTAATTCATTGGAGTCATTTTATAATTATTTTAGATATATAAAACATTTATTTAACTTTTTACCGTCTTTTACCCACCTCCTACGAGAATTTTCAAATTTCCGTAAAACATAATTTTACCTATTTTGTGGGATAAATTTAGAAAATATGAGAGACATGCTTAATATCAGTATGTAAAAATTTGGTTCAGTAAGATGAAAATATTTTTTTGTGAATAGTAACATTTTACTTTTATTTACCATGGTTAAAAGTAAATAGGCTAATTAAAGGTAAAAATGAAATCATATTTACACTAAAACATGTCCTAATTCTATTTGATAAGTATAATTCAACTAAAAATAGTCTTAAGAATAAAATATTAACCACTTTGGCCCACATGGAATATATTATGACATTTATTATTATTTTATTTAAAGAAGAGTTAAAAGATTTAAAATCAATTTTTAATAACTAAACCATTTTTAATATAGGGAAATACATAGGATAAACTCGACTGTAAATATTCCATAGAAATATAAAACGTTTTCCTACATAATTTTATTCTATTTATAATTTTTAGACATTAAATATTTAAATTTATTTATGACACAATGATTATGTAGTAATTACCTTATTAATAAAAGAATAAAATAATAGATATTATAAATATCCAAATAAATATAATTTGAGACTTTTGGTGAATTACACTAATTTAATAGGTTACTTTGACATGTTAGGGTTTATTACACTAGTTTTTTTATGTAATAATGATGTTAAAAATTAAAAAAACAAAATACCAAATAGTGTCAAAATTGACATAAATGTGTTTTTAAAACAAATATTATATTATTAATTGTTATTATATTCCTAGAAACTAAGGTTCATCAAAATGTCTTAAATAATAATATATATTTCATTAATGAACCACTTGAGGTTCTCTTGGATGTTTATAGTAACTTTATTAACCATATAATATAAAAATACAAAGAGACGTGGTAAATGACAAACTATATAACTAAGTGTAAAATATAAAATTAAAGGTTAATATATTGACACAAACATGTTTAAAACCTATTGATTTAGTGGTTTTCTACCCATACCTACATTATCCTTGAAATAAATCATTTTTGAGCCATTAAAAACTGAATATCATTTTATTATAAAATAGTATTTCAATCTTTTCCAAAGGTGCACCACACCCCTCTTATAAAAGGGCACTTCCCGTTTCTCAATTTCACAACCTCAAATCCATTTGGCTCAGACAAACCCATCCCAAATTCCTTATAAAATTCCCTTCCCTCATCTTAGAGGCCTTCAATTGTCATAAATCCAACATATTGAGCCCTTTTTATCAAATCAAAATGAAGAACCTGAAGAAGAGGTAAATACTTCATCACCTCTTTCGTGTTATTTAATTCTTCCACTTCCCATTTCATTGTTGTTTTCATTCTAAAATAATAACCCCAGTATCATCTATATACTGGGATGTCATTATAAAAATGGTATAACCAAATTCATCATTCAATCCATCCTATAATTGACAAAGTCACCATACATGCTTACGTACGGATTACCGTCTCCACGTCGTGGTGATGTTTGTTATTCAAACACATCATCATTTGGATATGTATAATAATGAGTATAAATGATTTGAATAATAAATATAACATGATAATGAATATGTAAATACTATATACCATCCAATTATATACGATTTTAATATCAAAATAATGATATTTTCGCTCTTGCGTATGTACGGATTACCGTCTCCACAAACGCGATAAGATTCATTACCCATCGTATCCATTCAAGAATAATTTTAATTTTATGGTTAAAAATTATGTTTAAAGACATAATAACATTATTAATATAAATAAGATACATCCTATCCATAAAAATCATTACTTACATAATAAAACATATAATGGAAAAAGTATCAGTTAACACCCGAAACAATGATACTACTGAAATATCATTAACGAAGCAATATTAGAAGATCATATATGATATCATATATTTTAATATAGTTCTTGTATAATTTAATAACATCGATTTAACTATTATAAACGAGGATAAATTAGCCTCAACCAGGTAAAAGTACAAGGTAAGGGTTCATTTCACAATCTCTTTATTATCCAAGGTTGTTTTTAAGTAGGTATCTTCTGGGACCACTTTTTCATCCACATCCATGTTTTCATAAACAATTTACATAAAAACATTTTTATTAATCACTAGACAATGAGTTAATTTCATTTATACCCTCATTTGACCTTTTATGTTTTTAATGGAATATTCTTGGAGTTTTCCAATCAAGGTATTTCATGACCTTTTCGACAAAATTAAGGTTAGAATGTTTTTTTAACTTATAAAGAAGGTGAGGTTATTTTCAGCTATTATAAAATCATCAAATATTCCCTTACAAGAATAGAATAATATTTTCAAAATAAGTTTTTTCATTTATAATTATATTACTTTCAAAGTAATTCTAAATAGAAAGAAATACTTCTCTAAAAAATGATTTCATTTCATTTATATCAGCATCCTTTGATGTATTTTAAGCTTATTTGATGATGAGTTTTATACAAAACTACTATTTTGTATTGAAGGTTTTGTGATATGTATGACTATATATGTGTTATTTTCACACCATTCATGGTTTATGGATAAATTATTGACTTCTCTAATGCTAGTTTTAATATGAATGTTTATGTAATGTTTAAAACTTTTCATATGAGGAATGCATTGGACTTAGTATGTGACGGGTGGATTCCACTATAGCTCCTTGATGCATCAGTAGGTCTCATGAGACAAACTAGTGTCCTGGAAAAAGGATTTGATAAATCATATTTGTATTCTTATCATAATTCATTGGCTACGAGGTTACGAAGTCTAGCATTATGCATTCTATCATTATGAAAGAGGATATTGATATTGCAGGTGATTATTCGTCTAGTAGAATATAAATGTGAATAAGTATATTGAATTATTTGATTTTATATTTTATATATTATGCTTAAGTTAATGTTTAAATGGTTTTTGTATTAGTCTTACATTTACTTAAATGTTTATTCTTATTTATGAATGTTTCTGCTATATTATTACCCTTACAGAGCATCAGAGATCATCCCTTTCTAGGTTTTATATTTCATAGGATGTGATGATGTATATTATTACTAACCAGTAGGGATAGAATAAGGGATATGAGTGTGGCATATGGAGACTAGTTTGTTTTAATTTTTCATTTTATAATGTATTGTAAAACTTATGAACATATCTAGTATTTCAAGGATAGTAAACTAATCAGTATTTGGAGACTTGATCTTTTGTGATCATGCAGTGGTTATGTAATAATGCATCGACTCTGCGTAACTAGGTTCAGGGCATTACATAAAATTCCAAACTCAAATCCTTTTTCTCTCAATTATATCCATGTTGACGTCATGTAAAGGGTAAATATAGAGTCTATGTCTCTATTGTATTAAATTATCTATTATAATTTAGAAGATGATAGTTTTTTATATTGAATAATATATCTCAAAAGTGTTTCAAATCAAAAAAATTTATATTCAAATAAGATATCATGTGGACTGATAAAAATAAATTATAGGTTATTAATTAGACCAAATTATAATTTGAAGATGAGGTTATGTTGAATAAAATAAAAAAAGTTGTGGTTGTTATGAAATGTTTATGGAGAGCTATTGTTATAGAAACATAAAACCATGTTAAAGAAGCTATGGATGGTGGCAAAGTTATAATACTGTTTCCAAGGATAAAAGTAACATAATTCTCATATATTATGGAATCTCAGTGAAGATATCTAGAAGGTGAGTTATAACACGTAGTGGTTCTTAAATTATTTAGGGTGTTGTAATTTTTTTGGAGGTTATCAAATATTTGGTTCCAAATAAAACTATATTGATGAAATTATTACTATTTCATTCCTATATCTGATAGAGATCCTATGATCCTAGAAGAGGATACATGTTTGAAAAACTAAATATAGTGCGAGTTAGTGATAATGGATTAAATTCATTCATTAATTCTATCTATAACATTAGAACTAATGAAATATTCTACTGGGAAAATATTACATTATAATAATTGGTTTGATCACATAAATGATTAAATAAATTGTAGATAACGGTGAAAGTCAAATATTTTCATAATGATGTTTTAATATAAATATTGCATACCTTTTTATAAGATATATTTATTGGTTTTTGAACAAAAAATTATTTTTTTAATTCATAGTATGGTTTCATGTACTGTTTTCATATATATAAAATATATATTAAGAATAAATTTCATTATAGGTACATAGATGAATAAATATAAAAGTAGTATTTTAAATAAGTTATGGTTAAATACAAATGAATCTTTTTCTTACATGAAATGGAGCCCGTATAGATTAAATAAAGAACCATGAAATAAAAATTTTGATGTTAAATTCGTTTATAGAAGAACATAAGTTTATCTAGAGTCATTAATATTACTAGAAGTAGTATTATTATCGGAAATTATTCTTCAAGTTTATTTATATTGACCAAAATATTATTTCCAATATAATAAAGGAAAGTGCAGATTACTTGACATATGAATTAGATGAATGTTTTGATATGAAATATATTAGTCTATAAAAATTGATATTGTTAATGTGGATTTTATGTCACATAAATATTATAACATTATTCCGAAATTAGTTTGAAATCATTCAGATAGTAGTGTAATGTTTAAAATGAATGAGGAGGATCAATTGGACACTACCCTGGATACCCATTTTTAGTTGGGAAGGGATAAGCCACCGTGAATGGAAGAATTGAATGCGTACATGGAAAGGGTTCCTTTTAAATCAATAATTATATAGTTCATTTATGTCATTGAATTTAAATGGATGAAAACTATGAATATTGTTGGACTAGTAATCATATTTATTGAAAAAAACAAAAAAATTATCTCATTAGGGGTGAATTAGATCTTCTATAACCTTATCTATTTTCAAATTTTTATCCAATATTCAAAATAGACTACTTTTTACAAGGGATTTCAAAATATTAATTTTGATGTGATGAAAATACTCATAATACCATCATGGGATACATTTTCACATTTACATTCAATTTTGTGAGTATGATATTGAAACATAAACTGATAGTTTAACTTTCTATAGTGTAAGAATATTATGAGGCATTAATAAATTTTATGATGGAGTTACAATGGATAAAAGGTCTATTATGTGATTTTTTTATCATAAAATATAAATAAGTGTTGTTATTTGATTTGTAAATTGAAAATCACCTACAATTATATTTAATCTTACACACATATAAAATGATCAATTAATTCAAGTATCACACCATATAAATGTTTTTAGGGGAAAATATACTAGATCTATTGAATATGAGGACAGTTTAGAGTATAGAAATCATTCTAATAAAGGTTATATTTAGGTATGTGCTAAGGCGGTGTTTCACCTTACTAGGGATGCGATAACATGAGTCATTGTGGGGGAACCATATGATTAAAAATGATGTTTGTTATTTGAGTAGGTTTATTGTGGATGATAGAGGTCTTACTAGTGAAGCCTAAAATCATTATATAGTGAGAGATTATTCAATTTAGTTATTTTAGAAATATTTTCTCTTTTCATGTCAATAAATCTAATAAAAGGGGTGATTCCTGAAGATTAATTTCAGAAAATCCAATGAAAATGGTGGAACAATGATAATTCTTGGAAATATGTATGTATGTAGACAATATGTAGAAAATATTATGATTCCATTAGATGTCAAAACGTGGAAGGAGACATAGAAGAAAGAGTTAATGTGTTTTCTATTTTTATATAATATTTTCTAATGATGCATAATATTATCTACATGATGGTTATGTAGAAAATTTAAAATATATAATGGATTTAATGATGTTACATATTAGTAAACCCATGAGGTTTCTAGAAGCATGATTTTTTCACATTAATTGGATGTTCTATTAATGTATTTTATACAGGGAATATGTGTTTCCATAAATATTGGATATAGGTATCTATTCTCTCCATGATGATTGGTATTTGGTGACACTAGTTTCACAAGTCAGGATCTAATATATTTTTATGGTGGATTCTATTATTTTTTAAGACATGATTATATAACTATACTCTTCATCTAATCAAATAATAAAATTTATTTTTCCATTCCTCCTTGGTTTAAAAATAATTAAACACCATATAAAAAACTAATTTTTTTTCTTTTGATTTGTTTCTTACATTCATTATATTACATCAAATTTTACCAGGTTTATTTTAATGTATAATTTTATATAAAGTTTATTCAGTGTGGAATGTCTTATATATTTTGATACATAAAAAAAAGTTCATTTTGGTTATTTTTTCCTTCCAAATATGGTCTATATAAAAACATCTATGGTTTGATGTTCTGTGGACCCAATATCTTCATTGGTATAAAAGTATCAAAACAGTTGTAATATTACAGTAGTTATTATCCAAATCAAAACTAAAATAAAATAATCTACAAAAACAAAAATGTTAATCCAATTTTAATTTAATTACATTATTCAACCCTAAAAATTAAAATTAATTACACCATAATTGTAACACCCCAAGCTTCCATGGTACACTTCTCTTTGAATAATACAGTAGTGTGTGTTGTATTCCACTTCGAGTTCTAACACACACGACAACCAATCAATGTAGCCGTTATGAATAGTAATACATACTTTTTTAAATTTTATAAATTTTATCTTTGAAAATGGACTTCATTTTTGGATTTGTAATATCAAATTTAGCCTATGGTGAAATTTCTGAACTTTTTGGATAACTTTTATATTTTGATGAATAGTGAAAATTACTATATTTTAATTAAAAACAAATTTTTTAATCAAAATAATTAACAGTTATAAATTATTATATTGAGTGGTTTTAAAGTATAATAATAATATATTTTTACCATTTTATCCAATTCTGGTCATTATATTTAACTTCACTTTGAAATTCGACATAAACAATTGTCAATCTTTTGATTGATATTGTTAATTAAAAACACGCTATTTGTTTTGACAATAATAATTAGTTATTAAATTAATTAATGCAACATATATGTTTCGATGTTTTTAAAATAGACACCTTTTTTTAATTAAGAATATCAATTGTAGCCTAGGGTGAATTTTTGGTATTTTTCTGAAAAACATCAATTTTGATGAATAGTGAAACCACTAAGTGATAGTTTAAAAACTAATTTTTCGTGTAAATGAAACATTGCCACTTATGTGATTTGATTTTCAAAAATCCGACATACTTTTTTGTCATTATGATGTAATATTTGGTTCAATGGGATTAAAATAATTTTTGGTGAATAGTAACTTTTAAATTTTATTAATCGCGATTAAAGGTAATTAGTGAAATTTAAGGTAAAAATGATATTATAAATATATAAAATATCTTGAAACCTGTACTACAAGTATTGGATGAGTAATGGCCGACCAAATAAATTCATGGGTCATGTTGGGGAGCCCATGGAGCCACTTGGGTAAGTAAATGACATTAATAACTTTTTATTTAAAGAAAAAATAAAATTGTCACAAACATGTGTTGTTTTACTAAAACAATTATTACATGGGGTTATATAAGTTAATGTTTTTACTATAAATAATAATTTAAAATCTAAAAATATTTCCTATATCATGGTAATTTATTTATAATTTTTATACATTAAATAAATAAAATTTTTTATGACACAATGATGATGCAGCGATTACCTAATTAATTAATGATTTAAATAAAATGAAAAGATAATGTAAACTCTACGACATAGAATTGTCAAAAACCTATTATATGAGTATATTTAGAACCCTTATCACCTTATACTCGAATTATATCATTGTGGGACCTTTAAAATCCGAAAAGCATTTCATAATAATGTAACATTTCATGACTTTCCACGAGTGCCCCTCCTCACCTCTTATAAAAGGCCCCCACCTCTAGCACCATAATCACACCATCAAATCCATTTGGCTCAGCCAACCTCTGCCCAAATACTCTCTCAACTTCCCGATATTACTCCTAGAAGCCTCACTTTGTTCATAAGACTTCTCAAGGAAGCCTTTAGATCAAATCAAAAAGAGTTACCCGATTTTAAGTTAATGTCATCTCTTGTGATCTTTTTTTTTATTTTGCTTCTCCAACCCCCTAAAATATTTTTATTACATTATTTTGTAACAAAACCAGTATCTTAGATATACTACGATGTTTTTATGAGATGTTTTAGATTTACACTTTCACACACCTTCGTCTAATGGCTAAAAAACATACTGTTTCTGTGGGTGGTGAATTACTGCCTCACGAAACGATGACTGTTCAATCTTCTTTTAACACCTCTCATGGTGGCCATTATGATGACACGATTTTGATATATGATATATATTATGTTTTTGTTTTCCTTATGATTCTGTATTTTTAATTTATTTCATACCTTTATGATTTCCATTATGGGTAAATGCGATAATTTAATTTTAGGAAGTGCAGACTACCGCCCCCTCAAAGTGATTTGAATCGTTAATTCCATATGTGGGATGTATAAAGGTTGGATTAAATGATATTATATATTATATTCAACTATAATTATAATATAACATTATATCGTTATGATTTCATTCCATTAAATATGAAATAGAAATGAAAGTAGCGTTCATGCGTATGTACGGCTTACCGTCTCCATGAACGGTGCATTTCATTTCTTAACACTAAATGTTATGTAATATTAAAAATTCATATATATAATGGATATATATGATATATACATCATGAATATAATTCTGGATGTAATGGATATTTTACGACATGAACATATTGTAATTATAAGAAGTTTATTATTGACTCAGGTACCAAAGATTGACAAAACAACAGTTGTTAACCTAAATAATTACATAATGTTCATAACATTAGAATAACTGATATAAAAGGAATAATAAACTTGAAAAAGGTTCTTAAGAAATTATAAATTAACTCTAGTTTATTATTCATAATTTAAATAACTGTCGGGTCAAGTCGGACACGAGGTAAGGGAACTTCTTAACCAAATTTCTGTTCATAGGGTTATTCACCTACATTCAAATTATGTCATGATATTATTATGTCCTATATTGTATTTTTAATTTCTTTATGTGTACTTATAGTGAATTCACATAATAGATCTATTTTATTTAAAAAATCATCCTTGAAAGACTTCGTCTAAATCTCCTTTCATTGAGGCATATTTTGTTTTATACACTACTTTCTTTTATACTGTGTATAAACCCCTTTGACTTTTACGTTTATTCGAAAGGAATATTTTTATACGAAGTGTTTTACTAAATGAAAAAAGGTATGTTTTTTTGTACGTATGCGGCAACAACGACTTCTTCGCCGCCATGACCATTATTTGAGTTTCGGCTTCTTCTACAAGCCATAACTTTTTTTAGAATAAAAAATAAATACAATGTTTTAATTTTCTTTTATTGAAAATGGTTTTGAAAGTGTTTTTTATTATATCAATGTGTTGTAATGATATCTTGTGACTGAAATGTGGAAATGTTTTTTTTCATTTATACATGTTTTATGTGATACGAATGTGTTATGGTTTATGATATGTTTAAACCTGTTCATATGAGAAATGCATTGGACTTAATAAGTGACGGGTGGAGCCCACTATAGATCCTCGATGCATCGGTAGGTCTCATGAGACAAACTAGTGTCCTGGCACGATGCCTTGACAAAATCTTATTTTTAGTCTTAGCATGAGGCCTTGGCTACGTGGTTATGATAGTCTGTCATTATGCATTCCATCATTATGAAAGTGGTTATTGATAGTACATGTGATTATTCGACTAGTAGAATATTCATTTGATTTAGTAAATGGAATTATTTCATTTTATTTTTGCCATATTATGCTGAAGTTCAAGTTTAAAAGGCTTATGTTTTTGTTATACATTGCCTTAAATGTTAATGTTTAATTGTGAAAGCTTATGCTATATTTTTATCCTTACTGAGCAAATAATCTCACCCCTTCCAATGTTTTAATTTTTCCAGGATGTGAAGAAGTATATTATGAATGACCTGCAGGGATAATATGAGGGGATATGAAGACAAGATGTTTTTGTAGTTTTGTTTTACTTTATAATGCAATGTAAGACTTATGAATGTATCTTGTGTTTCCAAGGATACTAAACTAATAGGCCTTTCGAGACTTGATCTTTTGTGATCATGTCGATGTTACCTAATAATGCACCAACTCTAGGTAGCTGGGGTTGCGGCGTTACACTTGGTATCAGAGGTAGTTTAGTACTAACCTTGGAAGCTAGATTTATATAAACTTTGGTTAGAGCACATAAACCAAAGATAGACTATGATGATTAGTATAGATGAACTTCCTAGAATTTTAGTATTATAGAGATTTTGTGATTTTTCCGAGAAATACATCCATGTATGGATACGATAAGGTAGAAGCGGCACTGTCATAGATGTACCTAGGGGTAAAACCCAAAAACACCTCTTTGAGCTAGACTCGAACGGGAACTGGTGCACGACAACGGTCCTTGCTACACTAATGGTTACGACACTCCCGGGGGATATGATTATGATAATTATTATTTTTTTACAAACCATTATGAAGGGTTTATGAGTATATACATCCTCAAAGAAAACATTTTTATGATTATAGTTCATTTTTGTATAGTGTTTTACAAGTATGGAATTATGTATTTTTAGTCATAAACTAATCTAGTTTATGCCATTGTTTAGAAATGGCGCCTAGTGGGAGGAATAGAAACTGTATCAATGCACACACTCCGTGTAGGGATTTCCCTCCTGCTCAAGATAATTATTGTGGAGCTGGGGATAAAACTAGGGCTGATCAACTTATCTCTATACTAGGACAACTCACTCAGGTTATGAATAATAACAATACTCGTATGGTGCACCCTGATCCGCAATGTGGAGGTTCAATGTTAGACCACTTCACGAGGCAACAACCACCAAAATTTAATGGGGGTACAAATCCATTAGTAGTTGAGCAATGGATAAACTCATTATAGAAAATATTCCTTGACATGGGGTGAAGCGAAAGGGAGATGGTTGTCATCGAAGTTTACCGCCTCACTGGAGATTCTGATTAGTGGTGGTCACTTATACAAAACATAAAGGAAGATGGAGAAGTATGAAATATGGAATGGAGGGAGTTTAAGGAATTTTTCTTAGAAAAATACTTTCCACATGACCATCGAGCAGATATGGAATGGAAATTTCTGAATCTGAGGCAGAAGGAGGATGAGAATGTCGCAATGTATGAGGATAAATTTACAAGGTTAGCGAGGCATGCTATAGATTATATACGTATCCCAAGAAGTACAATTGATCATTTCCTTGATGGGTGAAAACCATTTCTCTGTCGAGCATTAGTCTCACAATCCTTCTCATCGTACAAAGATATTGTCTCATGTGCTATCAAGATGGAAAACGAATTCTCAACGTCTTATGACTTTAAAGCAATGCAAGAAAAGAAGATATCTTCTGATCAATCTAGAAATGGAAATAAGGGGAAGAAGGGAAAATTTTAATATCAGTCCTGTAGTAAATGTTGGAAGAAACACCCCGATACTTGCTTGAAGGGAATGTGAGTCTGTTACAAGTGTGGTGAAAAAGGCCACCATGCTCATGATTTCAAGAGAAAGAGAGTTGTTGTCAATGTGGAATACTATAACTATAGAGATATGGGACATTATGTAAATTAATTCCCTAAGCGTCAGGGGAACTTACCTCAGAAGAGGCCAAGGGATAAAGGCCAAGCATATGCTATCACTACTGCTGAGGTTGAAGCTCCCAAAGACGTGGTGGAAGGTAATTTGATGGTTTCCTCAAGTTTAGAAAATGAATTATTTGATTTTGGATCATCGCATTGTTTCATATCTTCCAAGTTTGCTAAGAAAATTAGATATTTCCAATTTTATTTAAGAAGAGGATTGTCAGTCAAAACTCATAAGGGATGTTTCAGTGCACCAACGTTTTGTGAATCAGTCCCCACTAGAGCATATAAATGTTCTTTATCCGCTAATCTCATTTTCATATCTATGATTGAGTTTGATATAATCCTCGGTATGGATTGGGTTTCGGATTATGATGTAAAAATTTATTTTAAGAAGAAGGAGGTTACAATTTTTGATGATGATGATAAGGAACACCTTATTTTTAGAGCAGAATCGTCACCATCTAATTCTTATTTAGTTCCACCCCGAGTAGCTCAACTAAATTCAATTATTGGGGAGGAATAGAATGAAATGACTGAGGGCGAGGAAAGTAATGTTCAAATAGAAGATGTACCAACTGTGAAATAATATGTAGATGTGTTTTTGAAAGATTTACCGGGACATCCTCCAGAGCAAGAAGTTGAGTTTTCCATTTATTTAATTCCTGGATCAAGGCCTATATCGAAGACCCCTTATAGAATGGCCACCGTGGAATTAGTTGAACTAAAGAAACAACTAGGGGAATTGAGTAATAAGGGATTTATTCACCCTAGTGTTTCTCCATGGGGAGCCCCTGTCCTTTTTGTGAATAAGTAAGAAGGATCTATGAGGTTGTGTGTTGACTACAAGGAGATCAATGATATAACAATAAATAACAAGTATCCCCTACCTCACATTGATGATTTATTTGACCAACTGCAAGGAGATAAATGCTTTTCAAAGATTGACCTCCGATCTGGATACCATCAGTTGTGTGTGAAGAAGGAAGACATTCTGAAGACAACATTTCGAACAAGGTACGGGAATTACGAGTTTACAGTAATGCCTTTTTGATTGACTAATGCACCCTCTGTATTCATGGATCTAATGAATAGAGTTTTCAAGGAATATCTTGATGATTTTGTGGTTGTATTTATTGATGATATCTTGGTATACTCCAAAAGTTACGAATATCATGAAAATCACTTGCGCATTTTCTTGAAGACTCTTAAAATACATGAATTATATTGGATGTTTAGCATGTTTGAAATCTGGTTTCAGGAGATTTCTTTTCTTGGCCATATTGTCTCTAAGGATGGAATTTACGTTGATCCTTCTAAGACTAAGTCAATCCAAGAATGGCCAGTACCAATGAGTATAACTGAGGTATGAATCTTTATTGGTTTGGCATGTTATTATCGATGTTTTGTCCAGAAGTTTCCCGATTGGCTAACCCATTAACAAAGCTCACACGTATACGGGTTAAATTTGTCTAGACAAAAGAGTGTTAATAATTTTTTGAAGATATGAAGAGAATATTATTCAATGATATTATATTGACTCTACCATCAGGGAATGATGGGTTCGTTATTTATAGTGATGCATCAATGAAAGGACTTGGTTGTGTCCTTATGCAGAATGATAGGGTTATTGCCTATGCATCACGACAGCTAAAAATTCATGATCAGAACTATTTAACTCATGATCTAGAGTAAGCTATTGTAATATTTTCCTTGAATATATGGATACATTATCTCAATGGTGAAAAATGTGAGATATATACCTGTCATAAGAGTTTTAAATATATTTTCTCACAAAAAGAACTCAACATGAGGCAAAGGCGATGGCTTGAACTACTCATGGATTATGATTGCACGATACACTACCACCCAGAAAAGGAAAATAAGGTTACAGAAGCTTTGAGTAGAAAAGATCATGGTGTTTTGAACATGATGAGAGTGGAAAGGGATCCTATATTCAAGGATCTAGTAAATATGGATATGGGAATCACCATGGAGGGTGAAACATCAAAACTTTTTCAAATGGTTTCCAAACAATCTTAACTAGAATGGATAAAGTGTTCTCAGGCTGATGATGAAGAGTTGAAAAAGAAGATCAAAGCTATGATCGATGGGTGACTGAGTGACTTTTTGTATGAAGATGGAATTTTGAAATTTGGGAGGAGACTTTTCCTTCTCGATATACCTGATTTAAAGAGTGAATTATTGGATGATTCTCATAGTTCCAATTTCTCTATACACCCTACGAGAACCAAAATTAATAGAGATTTAAAGGGACATTTTTGGTGGGATAACATGAAGATAGAGATTGCTGATTTTGTGTCAAGATGTATGGTTTTTCAACAAGTGAAAGCTGGAAGGCAACTTCCTGGTAGAGTATTGAAACCTCTTCCCATTCCTGAGTAGAAAGGGGATAATATTATGGTGGACTTTGTCATTGGACTACCAAAGACACCTAGAAGGAATGATGCAATATGTTTCCTTGTTGATCGTCTCACGAAGTCGACACATTTTCTTTCTATAAGAGAAAATCTACCACCTGAACGTCTTGAATGACTATATATTAATGAAGTTGTGAGACTTTATTGAGTACCCCTGTCGATTGTCTTGTATCGTGATCCCTGTTTTACATCAAGATTCTAGAAAATTCTTCAGAAGGCCGTGGATACTGAAATTTGTTTGAGCACTTCTTACAACCCTCAAACAGATGGACAATCAGAACGAACTTTTCAAACCTTAGAAAACATGTTGAGATCATTCTCACTTGACATTAAGGGTATGTGGGATCAATATTTACCTCTGGTAGAATTTTCCTATAACAATAGCTTCCATTGAAGTATTCGGATGGCACCATATGAAGCGTTATATGGAAAGAGATGTCTCACACCAACCTGTTGGGATGACGTTGGTAAAAGAAAACATTTAGGCCCCGAACTGGTGGAAGAAACAATGGAAAAGGTTAATGTAATCCAAAACCACATCAAAGCAGCTCAAAGTAGGCAGAAGGCCTATGTTGAAAACCGAAGGAAGGATTTGGAATTTTAGGTAAGAGATCATGTATTCTTGAAGGTATCTCCATGTAAAGGAGTGATACGTTTCATTAAGAAGGGGAAATTGAGTCCTAGGTACATCAGACCCTGCGAAATTCTAGAACGAATTGGGGCTGTAGCTTACCATTTGGCAATGCCGCCAGGTCTCTCCAAATTTCACGTTGTATTCCACGTATCACTGTTGAGAAAATACATGCCTGACCCAATGCATGTAATCACCTGTGAGTAATTAGAACTGGAACCCGATCTGTCTTATTGTGAAGAGCCCTTCAGGATTCATGATACAAGAGAACAAGTGTTGAGAAACCAGATGACTCGTTTGGTAAAATTTCTATGGAGAATCCATAAGATGGAGGAGGAAACGTGGGAACCCGAGAAACTTATGATGAAGAATCACCCGAGTATGTTTATACAGTGATATTATATGAAATTCTAATGATGAAATTATTTGAAGGAGGGGATAATGTAACTCCCAAATCTTCCATGGCACGCTTCTCTTTGAATAATACAGTAGCGTGTGTTGTACGCAACTTCGAGTTCTAACACACACCACAACCAATCAAAGTAGCCGTTATGAATAGTAATACATAATTTTTGAAATATTATAAATTTTACCTTTTAAAATGGACTTCATTTTTGGATTTAGAATATCAAATTTATCTTAGGTGTAATTTTTGTAACTTTTCGGATAACTTTTATATTTTGATGAATAGTGAAAATTGCTAAATTTTAATTAAAAACAAATTTTTTAATCAAAATAATTAATAGTAAAAAATTTATATATTGAGTGGTTTTAAATTATAATTAGAATATAATTTTATCATTTTATCCTATGGTGGTCATTAGAATTAACTTCACATTGAAATTGGACATAAACAATTGTTAATCTTTTGATTGATGTTGTTTCTTAAAAACACGCTATTGGTTTTGACAACAAGAATTAGTTATAAAATTAATTAATGTAACTTATATTTTTGGAATTTTTTAAAATAGACACCATTTTTTAATTCTGAATATCAATTATATCTTGTGGTGAATTTTTGGTATTTTTCTGAAAAACATCAATTTTTGATGAATAGTGAAACCCCTAAGTGGTAGTTTAAAAACTAATTTTTCATGTAAATGAAACATTACCACTTCTATGATTTGATTTTCAAAAATCCGACATACATGGTTTTCATTATGATGTAAAATGTGGTTCAATGGGATTAAAATAATTTTTTGGTGAATAGTAACTTTTAAGTTTTATTAATCGTGATTAATGGTAATTAGTGAAATTTAAGTTAAAAATGATATTATAAAAATATAAAAATATCTTGACACTTGTCCTACACTTATTGGATGAGTCATGGCCGACCGAGACAATCCATGGGTCATCTTGGGGACCCCATGGAGCCACTTGGGTAAGAAAATGACATTAATAACTTTTTATTTAAAGTAAAAATAAAATTGTCACAAACATGTGTTGTTTTACTAAAACAATTAATACATGGGTTTATATAAGTTAAATATTTTACTATAAATATTCATTGGAAATATAAAAATAGTTCATACATCATGGAAATTTTTCTATAATTTTTAGACATTAAATAAATTATATATTTTATGACACAATGATGATGCAATGATTACCTCATTAATTAACAATTTAAATAAAATGAAAAGATAATGTAACATCTAAGAATTACAGTTGTCAAAAACCTATTGGATGAGTATATTTCGAACCCTTATCACCTTATACTCGAAATATATCATTGTGGGATCTTTAAAATATGAAAATAATTTCATAATAATGTAACATTTCATGACATTCCAAGAGTTCCCCTCCTCTCCTCTTATAAAAGGCCCCCACCTCTACCACAATATTCACACCATCAAATCCATTTGGCTCGGCCAACCTCTTCCCAAATACTCTATCAACATCCCTATATTACTCCTAGAAGCCTAACTTTGGGCATAAGACTTCCCAAGGAATCCTTTGGCTCAAATCAATAAGAGTTACCCGATTTTAAGGTAATGTCTTCTCTTGTGTTCTTTTGTTTTTATTTGCTTCTCCAAACCCATAAAATATTTTTATTACATTATTTTGTAACAACAACAGTATCTTCATTATACTAGGATGTTGTTATGATATGGATTTTATTTAAACTTACAACACCTTCGTCTAATGGCTAAAGAACATACTATTTCTATGGGTGGCGAATTACAGCCTCACGAAACGATGATGGTTCAATCATCTTTTAACATCTCTCATGGTGGCCATTTTGATGACACTATTTTTATATATGATACATATTATGTTTTTGTTTTCCTTATTATTCTGTATTTTTCATTTATTTCATACCTTTATGATTTCCATTATGGGTAAATGTGATAATTTCATTTTAGGAAGTGCGGACTACTGCCCCCTCAAAGTGATTTGAATTGTTAATGAATTATGTGGGATGTATAAAGGATGAAGTAAATGATATTATATATTATATTGTACTATAATTGTAATATAACATTATATCATTGTGATTCCATTCCATTAAATATGAAATAGAAATGAATGTAGCGTTCATGTGTATGTACAACTAACCGTCTCCATGAACGGTGCAATTCATTTCATACCACTAAATGTTATGTAATATTTAAAATTCATATATATACTGGATATATATGATATATACATCATGAATATAATTTTGGATGAGATGGATATTTTACTCCATGAACAACTTGTAATTATAAGATGTTTATTTTTGACTCAAGTACCAAAGATCGACAAAACGACTGTTATTAACATAAATAATTACATAATGTTCACAACCTGGTAATAAGTGATATAAAAGGAATAATAAACTTGAAAAAGGTTATTAAGAAATTATAAATTAACCCTAGTTTATTATTCAGTACGTTAAAGAACTGTCTAGTCAAGTCAGACACGAGGTAAGGGAACTTCATAACCCAATATCTGTTCATCGGGTTAATCTCCAAATTTCAAATTATGTCATGATATTATTAAGTCCTATCTTGTATTTGTACTTTATTTATGTGTACTTATAGTGAATACACATAATTGATCTATTTTATTTAAAAAATTAACATTTTATGGACTTCATCTCAATCTCCTTTCATTGAGGCATATTTTGTTTTATACACAACTTTCTTTTATACTGTGTATAAACCCCTTTGACTTTTACATTTATTCAAAAGAAATCTTTTTATACGAAGTAGTTTACTAAACGACAAAAAGGAATGTTTTTTTTGTCGTACGTAAGTGGCAACAACGACTTCTCCGCATCAGTGACCATTATTTGAGTTTCAGCTTCCTCTACAAGCCATAATTTTTTTTAAATAAAATATAAATACAAAGTTTTAATTTTATTTTATTGAAAATGGTTTTGAAAGTGTTTTTTATTATATCAATGTGTTGTATTGATATCTTGTGATTGAAATGTGGAAATGTTATGTTTTCTTTATGCATTTTTTATTTGATATGATTATGTTATGGTTTATGATATGTTTAATCATGTTCATATGAGAAATGAATTGGACTTAATAAGTAACAGATGAAGCCCGCTAAAACTCCTCTATGCATCGGTAGGTCTAATGAGACAAACTAGTGTCTTGGCATGAGGCCTTGACAAGAATCTTATCTGTAATCTAGGAATGAGGCCTTGCCTACGTGGTTATGATAGTATGGAATTATGCATTCCATCATTATGAATGTGGTTATTGAAATTACATGTTATTATTCGACTAGTAGAATATCCATGTGAATTAGTAAATGGAATTATTTCATTTTATTTTTTCCATACTATGCTGAAGTTCAAGTTTAAAAGTATTTTGTTTTAGTTATTCATTGCCTTAAATGTTAATGTTTATTTATGAAAGCTTCCACTATATTGTTATCCTTACTGAACATCTGAGCTCACCCCTTACAATGTTTTAATTATTCCAGGATGTGAAGAAGTATATTATGAATGAACTGTAGGGATATTATGAGGGGATATGAAGACAAGATGTTGTTATATTTTTGTTTTACTTTATGATGTAACATAAGACTTATGAATGTATCTAGTGTTTCCAAGGCTACTAAAGTAATCGGTATTTGGAGACGTGATCTTTTGTGATCATGACAACGTTACGTAATAATGCACCGACTCTGGGTATCTGGGGTCAAGGCATTACAATAATTAAACAACTATATGGATATTAATCAATGGAAAAAAATATAATAATATTATGGAAATTTGAATATTATCCATCACACCCCCTACACAAAAAGAACTAACCAATTAATATAATCACTATTTTGAAAACCGCATGGTCATTTTTTGACATATGATGGATATCCCATCTCCCAAACTAACTATGATAATTTTATACCAATAAAAAATTTGTTAGTGTAAAATTTCCAACCCCTAGAGAATATTATATTCTTCCTCATGCATGATGTAGAATCGAAGGGATGTTAATATTATACTTTTCTCCATCAGAAAAATTAATATCACACATTTCCCTTGGTATTATCATACCTGGTCAAAACTCAGGCATGCTAAATCATGGATTATTTCTAAATTACCATTAATCGGATCCGTAGAGATAATGAAACTGAGTGTATATATAATCTATCCCATCCTAAAGTCGCCTCTTTAGGTCCTAAACACTAAAAGGAATCAAGTATATTAACATAAAAGCCAATTCACCTCAATCCTCATACAAACAATGAATCACCTAAAATATACATGAATAGTCAATATTCATTATAACATTAACATAGAATTCATATGATCTTAATTACTCATATTAACTAACCTATATATTTCTTAAAATTTAATATTATGGATTGTATAAGTATTACACTTCATTTTTCATGCCAAAAATAATCATTAAGATCACAGTCGATCATATGTCATAATATCCCATATGATATATATATCTCTTAATAACTCAGTCCCTTTTTTACCTTGGTAAGAGAGAATAAGAAGAACAACTATCTCAATAGTCCTTGTATTTCCTATATATTTATCACATATTTCCACCAAAAATCATAACAATATGTGATATATAGTTATTCATATCGAATATGGCCACCATGACTTACATTCCATCAATAATAGGCTCACACACCTTACAATCTAACCATTCTTTAATTAAATTTCAAACAACTCTCATTGGAAATATTATATGTGATTTTAATTTTATGCATACACATTGAATCCCATATTCCCATACCAAATAACCGATCAAAAATAACCCTTTTGTTGTTATTAATGCGTAGACCATATACCCACGCATACCACCTCTAAAGGTGTCCATATTACAGGGTTAACCCGTTAATTTAATGCTAAACCCAAATATTACAACCCATGTCAAACATAAAAATGAAAATTACACTGGTAATCTATTAAAACACTTGACATTAATTACTTTAATCCATGCCATAACATGACTAGGCTGTCCTAAATAATCATATGACCATATACTAATAAAATCAAATAACATTATGCATTTGATCATTCATTTTTAATTTTTTTTAAGGAAACTCATATGCCTACAACCCCACCTTGGGCCTCTCATCCACATTAGGGAATCTATATTCCTAATTACCTACATTGGAACCTTCATTTTGAAATCCATATACATATCAAAAATTTATTTATTTACTGATTAAATTATTATGAATCATCATGATCTTGTTTTTCTAGGTAATTATAAAATAATATGTTCATTGTGAAAATAGTGAATAAGTTATTTTTATAGTTTACATGAACAAACATATTTTTTATAAAAACCATTTTCTCAATAAAACTCAATAATATTCTTGTTATATAGTCCTATGTGTTATGTATAGTAGATGAAAATATGCATACTTTTTACCTAAAATAAATATAAAAACATTAAAATGATACTCCTGAAAGTCCTACATTGTTAAAATATATAAACATTGACAATATAAAGACAAAAACTCAAAATGAACTCCCAAAAAATTATATATTTATCAATAATCATCTATTACATGTAAAAATAAAAGTTCCACCACACATTTTATCCAATAATATCTCTATTTATCTTATACCAAATTAAAAATTATATATAAAAATCTCAAATACCACTTCATAACAAAAACATGTTTTTTCATTAAATTACCTAGGATGGCTCACTATATGACCTGGATCATAGCTTCCTATATTGTATTGGCTACCAACAAGTGTTATTGGTAAAATAATATCTCAATGTGAGATAATACCCTTAATATTATCATATTAAATAATATGTTTATAATAAATACATCCATGACATTCAAAATATTAGAGTGTATATAATTATACATGTAATAAAATGGTAATGAACCACTAATTCTCATTGGATTGAGAGTAAAATGAATCATTACTATCCCTTAAGTGATGTCCCCAAGGATCCAAAGGTAGATGAAGGGTTTCAAAGTAATTATAGGATGACTAACACATTAATTTCAATAAAAACAACCCGATAAACAATCCAAAAATAGTTCACTAAATGACGTATTAAATAAACTAAGAATTTTAAAGTAAATCTATTTCAAATAACCAACCAAGGAGTTCTCCAATAGAAGGAATCCCAACAGAAAAGTAAATTGCATAAAGACAAAAAATAAACTCCATGAAACAAAAAGACTCAATAATCCACAAGAACCATGCTCCAACATCAATAAGTAGACTAATGTATCATGACATGGTGCTAAAAAAGTGTGATAATTTACCTTTTCTCATGTCCCAGAGGGAATTATCTACAAAAGCACCAATCATTCTAAGTAGGGGTGAGTATAAAACTATGTAGATTTGCCCAATGGTTTTCCTAATGATTCCACTATAATAGAAAATTAATCACAATATATAAAAAATATTTATTAAAAAAGATTCCAAAATAGTTTATAACCAAATATAAACAAGTTTTAAATCCAATTATAACCAGGTGAAAAAAAATTAAATGAAAGTAATTTTTAGTATGTTATTTTCCCGAAATAACTAATCAAGGCCTATATAAAATTATGATTATTATTTTTCATAACAATTCCATAGTTCACAACACACCCACAAATATATGCTTCATTCAACGGTTCTGTACTCATGATCTGTCTCTTGTCCAATTACATTTTCTCCAAATGACACCAACCCCCGATCTAGGGTCACCTACCATGTACCCCAATGGTACTCATCCATTATTCATTTTCTGTTAACCATGCACTAACACCAATACATGTATGTTGAATACTTACATTACCAAAATAAACCACTTCAATAAAACTGAACATTTATTGAAAAACAATTTACAACCGATTTCAATGAAACATTTAAATAAAAAAAATTCCATTTTACTGATAAAATATAATCTAATTCATGTGACCACATTACTGACAAAAATATATATTTTAAAATCCATATATTAAAACCAGGAACCAATGCAGTCATTCAAAATCCCCAGTTTCTCAGATTTCAGAAACCATCACTCAATAAGTTTTCAAGAAACTGTTCAACAACCAAATCACCATAAATTTAGTATAATATATTCAATTTGAAAGAATTCTAAAATATTCTAATAACCAGAGTATAGAGTGATGAAACATACCTAAAAAGTTTTGAAAAAAACCAAAAAATTATGAATAATGCTCAAAAAATCGGGTTGATTATTTAAAGAAACAGTCATATATCCCTTCTCTTATCAACAAAAAATCCAAATCACAACTTATTTAGAAAATAATACATTGATCTACCCATAAAAATCATAGTTCTTAAAATTTTTAAGATATTAGAAGTAGCTCTAATATAACACTTACATTTAGAGACATACCACAAACACAATAAAGATCCATAGGCAATTGAATCGATCCGAAATAAAGACTGCCTTAGAAATTAACCAAGGGATAATATTGGGTAAAGATCAAAGAGTTTTGGAAAGAACAGACAAATCAAAAATTCTAAACATGTAACATTAAGATGGGCACAGGTCGGCTCACGATGTGTACAATTTTTGATGACGTGAAGGCCACTCTGGAACAGTATTCTGAAAAACCTCTCGCCTCTTATTAAATACTATATTCAAATATACATGATTTATACCATAGCTTCATGATGCATACCTTCTCACAAAATGACTCCCCACTTCATGACATTACTTCGTCCCCAGGTACATGGTGCGTACCTGTCCTGAAACCTATAGTATACCCCAGGAAAACTCATTAAATGATTTTTAACTAAAAGGGGGCATTGAAAAGGTGGAAAACTTACCTGATAAAGGTAACAAAATGTCATAAACCAGAAACAATGGTACTATATTATCACCACCATTGGTCTTTCTGTCCATAGATATTATAATACCCTCGCTACAGTAACATAGTTCTAGCCATGTCACGTTCATTTCCTTATCGACATCCTATGTCTCTTCCAGAATCTTACCATGATTCCATGGAAAATTCACAAGACTGATGCTTGTTCAACATAGTACATTCCCCTTCCTATAAAAAATCCACACTGGGATATGTATCAACGTATCATTTCTCTCTAGGTCAACATGATCCCATATGATCACATGGTCTGTATCCGGCTGATACTTTTTCAAATTCAAAACATGGAAGACATTATGCATTGAAGTTAACCATGGTGGAAATATCAGGCGATATTCCAATACTCTAACCTATTCCAGTATGTCAAAAGGGCCTTTTTATTGGGGAGATAACTTCCACTACTTCCCAAACAAAGATTTACAGCCCTTAGATATATCCTCAAGAAAATATGATTCCCACGAAGAACAACAACGGTCGTCGACGATGTTCTACATATGATTTTTGATGACTCCAAGTCATCTCCAACCTCTTTCTAATCAATAATATCTCCTCCATTTATTCATGGAAAAGGTTCATCCCAACTAGTGATGTCTCACTTGTTGCCACCCAACATAGTGGAGAACAAAAAGGATGCCTATACAATGTTTTAAACAGAGACATATGTATCAGGTCTTGATAGATTTTATTGTATGAGAACACCACCAACGGTATATTATCTTCCCATGAGAAACCAAAATACATTACACAAGCTTGTAACATGTCTCACAACATCTATATCATCTTCTCAGACTAGCCGTCATTCTGAGGATGATATGCCTTGCTCATAGTCCACTAAGTCCCAATGGATTTTTGTAAGGATTTCAGAAAAGTGATGTGATCCTTGGATCTCTATCTTAAATAATTGAAATTTGTATTATTTCTCTCTTCAGCACTTCATTAATATAAATTTTTTATATATCCTCCACCATATAAGTTTCACTAATAGGCATGAAATAGGATAACATGGTATGTTGATCCACTATCACCCAAACAACGTCGTGTTTTCGAACAATTTTTGAATACTTGTAAAAATATCCATCTCTATATACTCCACTTTCCGCACTAGAATAGGTAAATATTTCAACATACCTGTTGGTCTTTGATTCTCAGCTTTAACCTTCTAGCATTATAAGAATCATAATACAAACTTGGACACCTTTATTTTCATACCGCTCCACCAACATTGTGCCTTCAATGCCTTATACATCTTAGGTGTGCATGGATATACTACCCATCTCCAATAGAGGTAAACATAACGTTATGGTTCCTAATAAGACATAGGTACATTGAGTTATGAACTCATAATTAGTCTTTTTGTATTAGATGTTAGTTCCACTATGGAAATATTTACCAAATTAGAGACCAACATAGCTGAAAAGAAATATACAACATCTCCTTAGTATTCACATTGCACATGCATGTTGGATTGGACCTACATCAACTACCACTCATCTGATGATTTTTTCACAAACCGAGCATATGAATTTATACTCAATGAATCCAGCATTGAATTCCCATTACCATATGTATAAATCAAGTTAATGTCAAACATCTAAAGATAATCCATCCATCCCTTTGGCCTCATTTACAAATTTTCCGATAAGAAAATATGTTTCAAGATTTTATGATCTGTAAACATAATGAATTTATAACAAAATAGATATGGTCTCCATGTTTTCAAATCATGGATGACTGTAGATAACTCCAAATCATGTGTTGGGAAATACTTCTCATTAGTCCTAAACATCCTTGAATCATATGAAAACACATTTCCTTCTTGCATGAGAATACATCCCAGCCATAATCCTGAATCATTTCAGTACACCACATAACAATACCCCAATTTTGGAAAAATCATGATAGTTGTTGATGTAAGACGAACTTTCTACTCTTGGAAAGAATTATGGAATTTCTTGGTTCATTATCATGGTGTATTCTTTTTTGAAACCTGTAATTAGAGAATATAGTGGATAGAAATCACACATAGAGTGTCGGTATAATCCAGCTAGACCATGAAAACATTATATCATGAAGACATTATTTAGTGGTTTCCACCAGATAAAAGCTTATATCATTTAAGGATCAACATAAATTCCTCTTTTAGAAATGACATTCCCAAGAAAACATAACTCACGTATCTAAAAAAAATTTATAATTTCGAATACAAATTGTAATCTCTCAAAATATTTAACTCTATTGTTGTGTTTCCCTCATGGTCACCCCTTTTCATTGAATACACCATTATTTAATCCACAAAAACCACAAAAAATAATCAACATATTGATGAAATATCAAATTCATCAAAGCCATAATGACTTTTGGTACATTCATTATATCCAAAGTCATGACTACATATTCTTAGTGGCCATATCTTCTTCTAAATGATGTCTTTAGAATGTCTTTTTTATGAACTCGTTATTGGTGATATCCTGATCGAAATTCCATTTTAGAGAGAATTCATCCCTCCTTAATTAATTGAATAGATCATCACTACATGGAAGTCGATACATGTTCTTTATTTTAACTTGGTTCTACATAAGATAATCAAGGAACAATAGAAGAGTTCCATATGATTTCGTCACGAACAAGACATGTGATACCCATAATGATCTACATGAATGAACTAAACTCTTTCTTTCCATCTCCTCTAATCACACATTCAATTCTCATAACTCTATTGGTTCTATAGGTGTTAACCCTGAGAATTTTTTAGGAAAGTCATATTGAAATTGTTCCCAAACTGCTAGAAAAATATTTTCTACAAAATCATACATTTATTCAAAAGCTGAAACTTCCAAATGGTACAAGGTCATTCCCACTATTGGTGCCAACATGGTCTTTTCACATATATTTACATCCCTTTCTCCGATGAAGATATTCCCACTACCATAGTCAGGGAAGAAACTAGAATTCCATCCATAGCAGTCGATGTGATCCATGAACATATTTAACCTATACATATCTAGTATTATGTTATAGATATCAATTTCCAACAAAAATAAGTTATATTTCATCTCAAATCCATCAACAGAGAGAGAACATTCTCTACACACAAAAGAATCACATTCTCTTTCCCTGACATGAGTTTTTAGTTTTAAGATATAAGGAATAATTTCCAACTATAAACATATAAAACCAATAGTATAATAAGAAATGAAAGAATGTGATCCTCTAGTACCAAAGAACACAGGTAGGAGGATATAATTCAAAAGTATCATATCTCTCCCCATAGATGGTCCAACATTATCATCAACATTCATTTGATGAGATCCATACAATTGCATCATCACTGCATTTTTCTTCTTGATTCCATACTCAGATTTTCCTAGTTGAGGAGTCATGCAATTTTTATAATCAGAATATCTAGACCAACACTGCTGATGAGACTGATTCCTTCTTCTTCACTGATGCCTGAGAAGTGTTTGGAGCACCTAGGCTTGGATTATTTCTAAAATAGCATTGAATATTCACCATATTTTTTATTTTATGTCATGCTCTATGTTGTGTTGTACATTATCACATTATGTGGTCAAACAAACTACATTTAAAACAACCTACTATGCTCTTGGGTCATGGATGAAGGTTCATAGATCCAGCCATCTAAGTCTGATTTCCACTTCCAATTTGGAAATAGGTGTTCCTTTTCACCTTTCTCCCAGTGTTTGGGTTCCCACTATTACATATAGGTAACATCATACCTCCTCCAATAGATACCAAGATATCACATTCATCTATAGTCACTCTATTCACCATCATTGTATAATCAGTAATATAGATCACAACAATCTTCAATTGAATCTCTTGCCTTATCCCGAATTCGGTAATGTGTGGCTTCAAGGATTCACTTGCCAAAAATTCTTGATAAAAGTGCACTAAATTAATTAATTTAGCTTCATACTATGTGATATTATGAATCTATTGTTTCAGGTTGAAGAACTCTGTCATTTTCTGGAACATGAATGCATGAGGATAAAAATCTTTGATGATCAATTCCCTAAAATTCCTCCATGTAAAGAGTTCATCCAATTTTTTATGTACCTATTAAATCTACAATTTTCATGCAATATCCTCAAGAATATAAATTTCTAGTATGAATTTGAGTTTTGATGGTGTGCCAATGTAATCGAAGATATGATTGATACTACTCAGTCACACCTATGATTTTTCGGGTTTATCATCACCAAAAAAGTTAAGTGGATTATGCTTCATGAACTAGATGGTATGATCCACATTCCTTGGCTCATTCAATTTGTTCCCCATATCAACATATGGAAATGATCATACAACACTATAATCAATTTATTTGTTCACTCATAGTTCCGGTCCAACCACATTATCATCAGCTTATTTTGGTTCCTTTTGGAGATGCCAACTTGGTGCCATTTTCTAAACCAACAACAAACATCGTCAATCGCACTCTCTAGAAACTGATGGTTTATCATTTCAAATTATATTATAGAAACCATCACAATATTATTTTCCAAAAACAGTTTTTTTCCATGTTTATCAATTTTTTATAACATTCAACATTATTTTTGAAAATTAAACCAATTTTAAAATAGAATAATTATTTATATTTTCAAAATATTTCATTGGAAAATAAATTTCATTCTTTTTCAAAAATCAACACTTTTTCACAATGTGAAACATTACTCAAAATTATATATGTAGTCATAGTGTGAAGTAATTCCTCTAAAAAACATGCCATGCTTGTCTAATTGGAGAATCTAATGAGAACAAGGTTTCAAAATACTATAAGTATCTACAAAAACTTATGTACCCATATCCCTAGTAATATAATGTTACAATAAAAAGTGTTAGCTACGTAATTTAATTCTATACATTTTATGTTCCAACAATCCTACATATTTATATGATTCCCTTCCAAGAAATAGACAAGTCTGAATTTCAACTACAAGACCCTGAAAATAGATTGCAACTTGTTTGTAAAGAACTAAAAAAGCTAATACCATTTGTAATGACCCGCTAATAATCACTGGCTTGAGATGATAATGAGTCATTACTAAAACTTAAGTAATGCACACAAGGTTTCAAGGGCTATTAATGAATTCTAATGGTTTTCCAAGTATGTGGAGGCTGATGTACCCTTTAATTTATAAAAACAACCACCTGACAAACAATCCACTAACTAATCAGTATATGATACAGGAAAAAAACTAATACATTTCAAATCACTCTCTTTAAAATAACCAACCAAGGTGTTCTACAGTTGAGGACTATCCAACATCAAAGTAAACAATTTATAGACAACGAATAAACTCGAAGACGACAACAAGGATCTATGCTCCACAAGCTCTATGCTCTAACATTACCATGTATTCCAATGTATCAAAGCGTGGTGCTAAAAAAGTGTGATACATTAACATTTCCCTTGTTCATAAAGGTTTCATCTGCAAAAAAACATCAATCGTCCAATGCATAGGTGAATATAAAACTCCGTAGTTTATCCCAATGACATCCCTATTCATGCACTAGGATAAAACAATTAGATAATTTTATAAAATAGATTATATAAAACAATTTATCTAAAATAGTTTATCCCATATTATAATCTTGTTCGAAAAACAATTATAACGAAGTGAAAAATAAATTAAATGAATCTAATATTCATCAATATATTTTCCAAAAATAATTGATCAAGGTATATATCAAAATTTTGATTATTACTTTGGCATACCCATTCAAAAATTTATAAGACACACACAAATGCATTCTTTATTTGACAGTTCCATACTCATGAATGGTCTCTTGTCCAATTAAATTGTTTTCCATTAAAACCCACACTCGATCCACGATCACATAGCTTGTACCCTAATGGTACTCATCCCTTATTTTGGGCCTGCTAATAATGAATTCACACCAACAACATGTATGGAAAATATTTCTAATAACAAAAAAACCTCATAAATAAAAGTGAAAATTTATTGAAAACCAAATCATAACCAATTTCAAAGAACAATTTGTATTCAATAAGACATACTATTTTATTTAAAACAACTAATCCAATTAATATTCTAACATTCCTGGAAAAAATCCCCTTTATAAATTCCATATTTTAAAACAAAGAACCAAATCACTCATTCAAAACACCCAATTTTCCAAATTTCACAAACTATCACTCAACAAGGATTCTAACAAGTGTTAAACATCCCAATCATAGTCAATTGAATAGAATATATTCAGTTTGAAACCATTATAATCATTTATACTATGAAGAGTTGAGAATGATTCCACCTACCTCAAAGGTTTTGATGAAGCCATACAATATACGAAGAACATTCACAAAACCTGGGTTGATTCTTCAAAGAAACAATATTGAATACCTTATCCTATAGACATAAAACCCAACTGTCAACATATTTTTCGATCAAAAACCTAGATCTACACATAATGGGAAAAGATCGTAGAACCAAGAGGATAGGAGAATTAGATCTAATAGAACACTTACTCTAAGAGACGTACCTCAGATGTAATGAAGATCCAAAGCCGATCAAATTGATTTAGAAGAATGAGATCCTCTTAAAATCACCATGTGAGAGTCTAGAGTTGAGATAAAGGTGGTATGGAATGAATATATTGAGAAGAACTACCAAACACATGACATTATGCTTGGTTTGGGCCGTCTCACTACATGTACCCCCTAGTCATGACTTTATGGCCATGATGGATAAGTACGATGAAAAATATGCTTCCTCGGTTAAAACAAGTATTTAAATAGTACGCAATGCATACATTAGGTTCACGATGTGTAGGATCTCATAGCATGACCACCCCCACACACAAACTTCACGGCTTGACTACATCCTTAACTATATAGTGTGTACATAGAGTACATAGTGTGAACGTATCCTAAAACCCATTGTAAACCCCAAATAACCACAAATAAATATTTTTAACGAGAAGGGGGCCTAGAAAAGTTAGAAAACATACCAAATAAAGGTTTCATTCTGTCATAAACCAAAAAATATGGGTTCTACAATAACTATAAAAAATAATATTCCATTCAATGATAAATATAAATGAAACTCTCTTGTACATGGTATAAATTATATGGATTTTCACCCAACTTTTTGTCATATACAATTAACGGATAACTAATAAATTAAAGCAATATAAGACCCCACATCCAATATTCAGCCCCACCCTAGAGTTTTCTACACATCTCATATACCTCCTTCCACCCATTCAAATGTACTATGGTCATTTACCTAACCAATTTGATTATATAATATTTTTATATCTAGTGAGGTTCATGTATATGATTGAAAAATCAAAATTTTAGTCCATTGCTAGTATTTTTCTAAACTTATAAATAATATATATATATATATATGTATATATATTCTTATACTATAGAATAATGATATGGTGAAATCACGTGAATCAAAATATTTATCATATCATGTTCCTAAGTGAAACCTTGATAGTCAACAATACACTCTTAATCGATTCAATTATATAGGACAAAGTTTCCTTGTTTTTAACTATAGGAGAAATGTAGGACTTCAACATAATGATCGAACCACTATGTGAAACAGATTATGGACTGTGTTTTTCTATGAACCCAAATATAAAACTATGATAGGATACGATTAGAATGAATGTCAACATAATGTTGGTTTTCATTTGAATATATTTTTGGGGGAAAGTTTGTGTCCCTCTGGCAATGACATCTGTAACATACCAGGTAAATGAAAAATAATAGATTTTTATATTTATTAGTATCTGTGAATTAAATATTAATTTTAGCTTAAAGGTGTTTCTATGTTCGATAGCGTCCCTGATACGCAAAAACGGGTTTCATTGGAATCTTACGTCGTACACTAATAATATAATATTATTTTTTTAAATGGTAGCTAACTCCTAGCCGTTGTATTGGAGGGAATGAACAAAACATACTATAATATGATTATACATGTATTTATATTTTTCCAATAAAAGTTAGAGGCATAATATATGATTGAATCTAATTTTATGCATAATTTAAATTAAAAGGCCGATTTACAGCCTTTTAATGGGGAACCATTTTTAAATATAGTTTTGGTGACTTTAATAAATTCTATATGAAAAAATAAAATCTTTCTTTAGAATTAGGACATCATAATTTACGTTGGGTAATTTTTTGGTATTTTTCTGATAAAGTACATTTTTTAAGTAATAGTGAAAATATTGTATTTTAATTCAAAACTATGTTTTCATCTAATTTATTAATATGGTTATATTATCCTTTATATTGGTTTTAAAGTTTAAATAGATTATATTTTTACCATTCAATCTATTTCTAGGTCATTAGAAGCAATTTCACATTTAAATTTTATATAATCAACAGTCAATCTTTTGATAGTTAATATTTCTTAAAAACACCCCTTTTGTTTTGATAGCGGGAATTAATTTTAAATTAATTTATACCACTTCTGTGTTTTGAATTTGGAGAAATGGATTCCATATTTGGAATCAGGAGTTTAAAATTTTGTAAATAGGTATCTTTTATTTTTAGGCATTTTAAATATTTACCTCATTAAATATTTTATTTTCCATGGTTAAACGGTAAATCAGGTAAATACTGGTAAAAATAAAAAAATTTATTTTCCCTAACAGGTGTCCTAATCCTATTGGTTGAGTCATAGCCGACCATGGGAATCCTTGGGTCGATTTGGGTACCTCATGGAGCCACTTAAATCTTATTATGACACTTTATTTTAATTAACTTAAAGTAAAGGCCAAAATGAAATAAACAAATATCTTTTAGTAAATTTATTTTTACATGGGGTTATCCAAGTTATATTTTCGAATAAAAATATTAATTGTAAATCTAGAAATATTTCTTACAGTATAGTAATTTTTTTATAATTTTTATACAACAAATAAATTAAATTATTTATGACACAATAATGATGCATTATTTACCTCATTAATAAATAATTTAATTAAATAAGATTATAATTAATAAAATATTATCCAAAACTTGTCCATTTCTGATTGGATTATTTTATTTCTATTATTAGTAATCTTATCTTCAACCATAATTATTTTTGGACCATTAGAAACCGAATATAATTATATTATAAAATATTATTTTCACTCTTTCCTAAAGAGCCCCTCCTCTCCCTTATAAAAAGTGACCACTTCTATGAAATTCATGACACCTCTCAAGCTGTTTGGCACATTGAAACTCTTCCCAATTAAGCTCCCTATACCCCCCTATTCTTTCTAGAATCCTTACCTTAGGAAGAAGGAACTTCAAGAATTCCTTTGGTCTGCACCAAAATGAGTTACCCAAATAAAATGAGATTAATGAATGAACGGGTCAAGTCGGACACGAGGTAAGGGACTTCGTCACAATCTACTTTAATTGAGGAATTTTTAGTTTTATACATGAATTTACTTTATTTGATATATAAAACCATTTTAATTTTACTTCTATTCAAAAGGAATCATTTCTCTACGAAGCGTTTTACTAAACGACAAAAAGGAATGTTTTTTTAACGTAAGCGGTGACAACGACCTTTCCGCCACCGCGAGTATTATTTGATATTTGGATTCCTTAACAAGCCGGAATGTTTTTAAAAGGAAAAATAAATACCAAATACACTTTTTACGTATTTTGGTATTGAAAATTATTTTGAGACTGGATTTATTATTTCAATATCTTGAAATGATATTTTATTATTGCAATTTGGAAATGTTATCTTTCCTTTATACTTATGTTATGTGTTAAGATCATGTTATGGTTCTTGGGAATTATTTACATATACGGGTGGATCCATGATAAACCTAGGGTAGTTGAGCTCGAGATAGCTCTCCAATGTATTGATTAACGTGCCGGAGGTAAACATGAATGTTTCTCCTATGATATTTAGGGAATATACTGTGATGGGTATTTCAAAGTAACTCTCTATGTAGCTGTGATAGCTACAATGTAAGTATGGTATGGCTTCTGCAAGTTACCATTATGATTTATGATTTCTATGTGTATTTCATAAATCATATGATTTCATGAGGTAAGTAAAAGAGTTCATGTTTTGTATGTTTTTATGAACAAATGTTTTCATTCACTGTTTTATAACCCTTACTGAGCCTTTTATGCTCATCCCATGTTTTGAAATGATTTTTCACAGGACTAAAAGATGAATAGGGTCAAGTATGGGATCATGGAAAAGCCATGCTCTCTTTATCATGGAATTAGACATGACTTTTTTTGAAGAGTTTTTATTTTATGAAAAAAGTGGATTCTGGGTAGAAGTGCCTACTCTGTAATATTTTGAGATGTAATAGTTATGTCCTAATTCCCTAAAAATATCAACCTGAAAAGATCCTTAATGTGAATTAATCATTTAATTCAATATTATGTAATGTTTAAGGTCGGGTCCTTATAGTTGGTATCAGAGGTCGGTTTAGATAACTTTAGGAGTTTGTATATTGTTAAATTAATATCCATAAAGTAATTTATGACATCATATAGCATTTCTAGATTACCATGTTTCTTCGCCTACGATATTTTTGTGTTAAGAATGGTTTTCTGCAGAAGAAACATGGTAGCTATGTTGGGACGACATCAGGGGGAAGACAATGTTCCAAATCAGCAACCTGAGATGGTCAGAATCAGAACTGAACAGTTTGTTACAGTGATGGGATAGTTGACTCAGGCTATAAATGGTGGTGGTATCCATGTACGAGATTAGCCAGATCAACCATAGAGGAATATGTCAGTTGTGGAGCATTTTATGAGGCAACATCCCCCATCTTTAGAGTATCATCTGATCTGGTGCTAGCTGAAGGGTGGATTAAAGCACTGGAAAAGATTTTTGATGTCATGGGTTGTTCAGAACATCAAAAGGTTAGTCTCGCGGTTTACTGTTTTGAAGTTGAAGATGATCTGTGTTGGTCGATGGTGAAAAATATTAAGGATAGTGAGGAGATTAATTCCCTTGATTGGGAAGAATTCAAAGGTATGTTTCTAGAGAAATATTTTCCTATGGTGGTTCGTCTTAGGATGGAAAAACAATTCTTGGAATTGATGTTGTACCCCACTCTCTTGGATTTTAATGATCACAATCACTCTCATCGTGATCTAATATTGTTTCAAGTGTTTTTGATGATAGGAAATAGGGTGCCTAGAAGCTGGCCCAAGAAGAATTCAAAGGAGGAAAAGTGGATTGTTTTCAAGTCCACCGGCCTGCCGGTGTTGGATCACCGGCCAGCCGGTAAGGGCACCGGCCAACCGGATCCAGCCCATCGGCCAGCCGGTGGACCAGGCAGACGGCCCTGCCCTCTGCCAGGTTCCACCGGTCAGCCGGTGTCTGGCCACCGGCCGACCGGTGGGTCCAGACAGAATGGCATACATTCTGTCCAGACCACCGGCCAGCCGGTGGACTCCTCACCGGCCAGCCGGTGGAACTCCTTCAAATAGTGAGACCTACTGTCTCACCACCGGCCAGCCGGTGGCCTTCTCACCGGCCAGCCGGTGGCTCCTGGGCAGAAGCACTCTCCACCTTCCAAGGCACCGGCTAGCCGGTGGACAAGCACCGGTCAGCCGGTAAGCAAAGTCAAACTAGCCGTTGGAGCTTGACCAGACTTGTCTACTTGATCCCCAACGGCTCCGAAAGCCCTCCAACGGCCATATTGAAGTATTTGGGAGTATTTCTCCTATAAATAGACGTCCATGGATGCCGGGAACCCCACCCGATCATATACCGAAGCATACCAAAGCAATTTTGATCATTTGAGGCTCCTACGACAATTCTCAAAGGCTACTTGAGATCCAATTGCCATCCTTGAAGCTTGGGATGCCTCTACATCAACTACACTCACCTCTTGGCGCTCAAGGCTTCCTCTAGTTTGTTCTAAATTATTTACTTCAATTGTTTAGTTCTTAATTGGGTTTGTATTAAAACAAACCACCCTTTTTCTTCCTTCTTTCAATTTGGGTTTCTTGCTACAACCATAATAAAAAAGAAAGCTGTACGAAGGTGATCTAGCCTACCTTAAAACGGCTAGTGGGTTTCTTGCTATAACCATTAAAAAGCAAGCGGTCGTATAAATCTCCCAACGGTTGAGTTGGGAGCGGAGACGTAGGCTTGATTTTAAAGCCGAACTCCGTTATCAATTGTGTCTTTCCATTTTACTTTCCGCTGCATTTGAATTTTTTTTAAATTGTTTATTATTTTTAAAAAGGCAATTCACCCCCCCTCTTGCCATCACCTCCGACCCAACATTTGGTATCAGAGGGAGCGTTTGTGTAATACCTTAACCGGTTACAAACGAAAAATCCATAGTGATGGCTTCTTTCTCACAAGCACCCGAAGGGTATTCCATGACTCGTGCTCCATACTTCGATGGAACCGATTACACATATTGGAAAACACGAATGATTACTTTTCTTAGAAGTATTGGCTATCCTATGTATAGAATTGTTATGAAAGTCTACACTCTTTCTAGTAAGGATGAATCTAAATGGACCCCCGAAGACATTGCCAATTTTGAGCTTGATGGCAAAGCCATGAATGCTCTTCATTGTGGGTTAGACCGTAATGAGTTTAATCGTATTTCTACTTGCACCACCTCACACAAAATTTGGAAACTTTTGGAAGTGACCCATGAGGGCACTAACAAAGTCAAAGACACTAGGTTAGATATGTATCGTCAAGACTTTGAGAGTTTCACAATGCACCCACACGAGTCAATCACCGAAATGTTTACTCGTTTTACTGATGTTTGCAATGGGAGAAAGTCCCTTGGTGATGATGTTTCAGCAGAAACAATGGTCAAGAAAATTCTTTGGGTCCTACCAAGCTCTTGGGCACCAAAGGTGACGGCAATCCAAGAAGCGAAAGATGTCAAGAAGATGCCGGTTGAAGAACTCATAGGGTCACTCATGACTTATGAGATTACCATGAAGAGGAAAGCCGATAAAGAATGAAAGATCTTCAAGGAGAAAAAGAACATAGCTTTCAAGGCAAAGGAAGAAAGCTCCTCCGATGATAGTGAATCCGAGATGGCTTAACTAGCAAGGAAAATGAGCAAGTTCATGAAGAAAAAGAAGAAATTTCAGAAGGCACGAAAGGAAGAGCCAAAGGCGGAGAAAGAAATCACTTGCTTTGAATGTGGAAAGAAAGGCCACATCAAACCGGAGTGCCCCATTTTCAAGAAAAGGTTAAAAGAAAAGAAAAACAAGAAGGCCTTCAAAGCATCAACATGGAGTGCAAGTGATGACTCCATGTCTTCAAGCGACTCAAGCGATGAAGGTGGAAAATGCCTAATGGCATTTGATGAGGTATCCTCTTCTCACTCTTCTTCTCACTCTTCTTCCTCATCTTCTTCTTTTGATAATAATATGTCTTATGAAGAACTCCAAAATGCAAGAGATCAATTAGAGGAAGGTTTTCACGAACTTACCTCTAAATTTTTGACCCTGAAAAAGAAAAACAAAACTCTTATTTCCGAAAGAGACAAACTTCTCAAAGAGAATGAGGAGCTTGCCCTTAAAGTCAAAAATATTCCAAATGTAGATTCTTTAAATTATACCATTAAGGATTTGAAGGAATCTCTTGCCAAGTTCACCCAAGGTGAACAAAACTTAACTAAATTGCTAGGTTCTCAGCGTTCGGCTAGAACCACACATGGACTTGGCTATAACAAGCAATCCACTTTTTCTAGGGCACCCACTACTTTTGTAAGGGGGAGCTCTCAATACAAATTTTGTAATTATTGTAAAAAGACAGGTCACATGATTTATGAATGTGATTGTAAAAATTCTAGGTATGGAAGACCCAAATCCATTACCTACTCGGATGAGTATCATAGAAGGAATCCCTCTAGAACATTATGGGTTCAAAAGTCTCTTTTTGCTAATCTTTCCGGACCCAAACTTATATGGGTACCAAAATCTCTTCTTTCTTGATTTTGCAGGATAAACGCCAAAAGAGTAGGACCTCTAAAGGCTCGTGGTATCTCAACAGCGGTTGCTCAAGGCACATGTGTGGCGATCCCTCCGAGTTCAACTCACTTGAAGAATTCGATGGAGGATATGTCACCTTTGGTGATAACTCAAAAAGCAAGATCGTCGGAATAGGTACCATTGGTTTTGGTAGCTCCTCTTTTATTAAAGATGTTTTATTAGTTAAAGGTTTAAAGCATAATTTAATTAGCATTAGTCAACTTTGTGATAGTGGTTTTTCAGTCAATTTTCAAAATGATTTATGCAATGTGTTAGATTTTCAAAACAAGTTGATATTTTCTGCTTCCCGTTTTCAAAATGTTTACATTATTGATTTAAAATCTCTAGCTAGCCAAAATGTTAAATGTTTAAGTGCTCTTGACAATGAGTCTTGGCTTTGGCATAGAAGATTGGGGCATTGTAGCTCTCATTCACTTCTAATGCTTAATAAGAACAAGCTCATTCGTGACCTTCCTAAACTTAAATTTAAGAAAGATTTGATTTGTGAGCCATGCCAACTTGGTAAGCAACACAAGTCTTCTTTCAAATCTAAGAAGGATGTGTCCACCTCAAAATCTCTTTAACTCCTTCATCTTGATCTTTTTGGTCCTACTCCCGTAGCAAGCTTAGGTGGAAAATCCTATACCTTTGTTATTGTTGATGACTTTTCTCGTTTTACTTGGGTTTTCTTTTTAGCCCATAAGAATGATGCTTGTAAAACCTTTTTGAAATTCTCTAGGAAAGTAGAAAACGAAAAAGGATATAAAATCATATCTCTTCGTAGTGATCATGGTGGTGAATTCGAGAACAAAGAATTCGATGAATTGTGTTCCTCTCAAGGATACAATCACACCTTCTCTGCCCCTAGGACTCCTCAACAAAATGGAGTGGTTGAAAGGAGAAACCGAACTCTCCAAGAAATCGCTCGAACCCTCCTTAGTGAATTCGACCTCCCTCAATATTTTTGGGCCGAGGCGGTAAACACTGATTGTTATACTATTAATAGAGTCCTTGTAAGACCCCTTCTTAAGAAAACCCCCTATGAACTTTGGAAAGGCAAATTGCCCAAAGTTGGTTATTTTAAAGTGTTTGGGTGTAAATGCTTTATCCTTAACACAAAAGATAACCTAGGGAAATTTGATGCCAAATCCGATGAAGGTATTTTTCTTGGGTACCCCAACTCAAGAAAAGCCTATCGTGTCTTCAATAAACGTTCAAAAACCATCGAAGAATCATCTCATGTCAAATTTGATGAAACTCTTCCAAAACCTCACCCGGTCATTGAGGATGTTGAAGATAAGCTTGATAAGCTTCATTTGAATGATTCCTCTTCTCCTCCCAAAGAGGATGACCATCTAGAACCCTCTTCACCTTCTTCGCCTTCCACCTTGCCTAAGGTTTGGAAACCTTCTAGAGACCATCCTTTAGAAAATGTCATAGGTGACCTTCAAGCCGGTACTCGAACTAGAAGATCTATCCTCAATGAAGTTGAACATCAAGCTTTCATTTCTCACCTAGAACCTCAAACCGTTAATGATGCTATTAATGATGAGAATTGGGTTCTTGCAATGCAAGAGGAACTAAATCAATTCTCTAGAAATGATGTTTGGACTCTTGTTGAAAGACCCAATGATCATCCAATTATTGGCACTAAATGGGTTTTTAGGAACAAACTTGATGATCAAGGAAACATAACCCGGAACAAGGCTCGCCTAGTAGCTAAGGGCTATAATCAAGAAGAAGGAATCGATTATGGTGAAACCTTTGCCCCCGTTGCTAGGTTAGAATCCATTAGGATCTTTTTGGAATTCGCCGCCCACTTAAATTTTAAGCTTTTTCAAATGGATGTTAAAAGTGCTTTTTTAAATGGTTTTATTTCTGAAAAAATCTTTGTTGAACAACCTCCCGGTTTTGAAGATCCAAAATTTCCAAATCATGTTTTTAAGTTAACCCAGGCTCTTTATGGCTTAAAGAAAGCCCCTCGGGCTTGGTATGAGCGGTTAACAAAATTTCTTTTAGAAAATGATTTTAAAATGGGTCAAGCCGATTGTACCCTCTTTTTAAAACACACTTCAAAAGATCTTTTAATAGTCCAAATTTATGTTGATGATGTTATCTTTGGTTCTACCAATGAATCTCTTTGTACTGATTTTTCAGATTTAATGAGAAAAGAATTTGAAATGAGTTTTATGGGAGAATTGAAATTTTTTCTTGGTTTTCAAATCTTTCAAAATTCAAAAGGTATTTCTCTAAGCCAAAGCAAATACACAAACGAGCTTCTAAGTTGTTTTGGTATGGATCAAGTAAAGGAAATTAGTACACCCATGAGTACTTCATGTAAGCTTATGTTAGATGAAGCCGGGAAACCGGTGGATAACAAGCTTTATAGGAGTATGATTGGGAGTCTACTTTACCTATCTGCGACCCGTCCTGACATCATGTTTAGTGTTTGCCTTTGTGCTCGTTTTCAAGCCAATCCTAAAGAATCACATCTTAAATCGGTCAAAAGAATTTTTAAGTATTTAAAAGGATCCAAAAATCTTGGTTTATTTTATCCCTCAAATACTTCTTTTGAACTATCTTCTTATTCAGATGCTGATTTTGGCGGATGTCAATTAGATCGTAAGAGTACTAGTGGAACCTGTCATCTGCTAGGCAAGTCCCTTGTTTCGTGGAGTAGCAAGAAGCAAAATTGTGTTGCTCTTTCTACTGCCGAGGCCGAGTATGTAGCCGCTGGCAATTGTTGTGCCCAAATTATTTGGATGCAACACACTCTCTTGGATTATGGTCTTTCCTATGATCATGTCCCTATTCGGTGTGACAGCACTAGTGCCATTAGTATCTCTAAGAATCCAATACAACATTCTAGGACAAAGCACATAGACTTAAGGCATCATTTCCTTCATGACCATTTTCAAAAAGGAGATATCACTTTGGACTTCATTCCTACTGATTTCCAATTAGCTGATATTTTTACCAAACCGCTCCCGGTTGACCGTTTTGATTTTATTAAAGGGGAGTTAGGAATGATTCGTCAATGAGCACTATTAAATATTTGACTTTCTTGGCTTGCCTATATTTTATTTTTTATTTTTTATTTTTTTTTAAACACCTTTTTTTTAAATTCTGTTTTTTATGAATTTCAAGACCACCGGTCAACCGGTGGTACATCACCGGTTAACCGGTGGTGTCGGGTTTCTGTTTTTTGGGCCGACCCGAGGAAGGGTTAAAATCAATTTTAAAACCCTTCCTCCCTCTTTTCTCTCTTCTCTCTCGGGCTGCTCCTCCTAAAACCGCAGGTCCTCCAAACCCTAGCCTCCCTTCTTGGTTTTTGACCTCTCAAACCTCCTTTCTTCTCTTAAACTCTTTCTTCTTTTTTCCCTTTGCCATCATGGGACCTCGATCCACTCGCAAAGGCAAGGGAATCGCTCAAGAAGCTCCTCCTCCTCCTTCCATCCCTCAACTCCCGGACACTTGGCATGACAAAGTCATTCTACCGGGTAGGGTAATTGATTATTCTTGGCTGTCTACTGCTCGTCTTGAGCTTTTCTCGATTATTGAGTATCAACATTGGCATTCTTTTTTTGAGCCACCCGAAAAGGATGTCATTTATCCTCTTCTTGTCAAAGAGTTCTATGCTCATTTGACGTGGTCCGTTTCTGATGACATTGATACCATCTCCTCCACTGCTCTTGGGCAACCCATCACTATCACCTCTTTGGAGATTGCCAGGATGCTGGGGGTTCCTCATGTTGGACCCCATGCTTTTGCTCAGGGGGTGTTTCCTCGGGACCGTGAGTTTGATATAGCCGTAGCCCTTGAGCATCTCACAGGGCAGCCCTCAAATCCCATTGTCAAGCTCTCCCAGCTCTCTCCTAACCATCGTATTATTGAGCGCCTCATTCAAACTTCCCTTGCGCCCCGTATCGGGGATCATGACAATGTAAAATTCATTGACATTTATCTTCTCTCATTTATCACCCGAGGCATACATTTCAATTTGGTCCGGTTTCTGTTCCGGGCCATGACTTATGTGGCTGAGCACCCGCGCCGGTCCAAAACTCTACCCTAAGGACATTTCTTGACTAAAATCTTTTCCTTTCTTGATGTGCCTCTTCATGATACTTCCTTCGAGCAGCCAATGAAGGATAGCATAGTGAATTTTATGATGGTGCAACGAATGAACATCCGTTGGCACCCTTGGCGTCAGGAATAGATTGTGGACAAGGACGGTCTTCTCAAGGCCTACTCTCCTCAGACTCATTCCCATCCTCCTGCCAATGACATGCCTCCTGCTATTGCCGCTGCCTACCCTCTTTCAGACAGTGAGGATAGTGATGATGATGAAGTGGAAGGAAGTGGTGACAGCGAAGGTGAGGCTGCTGCTGCTGCTGATGAGGAGGCTGGAGAGGGTGATGATGCACCTGAGCCTGCTGAGGCTGTGCCCCCTTCTGCTGATGCTGGTGGCTTGACGGTGACGGCTGATCAGTTCCTACGCTTCCAGGATCAGATTGAGACCCGGCTGGACTTGCAGTTTTCCTACATCAGCTCTCAGTTTGATCAGCTCCACTCACGGATTGATTCTCTAGATCGTCGCTTTGAGGCGGTCTAGGCTCCTCCGGCTCCTCCGACCTTCAGGCGTCGCCGTCACTCTCGGCCCTCTAGGAGTGAATAGAGCCGTTCTTGTTTTTGATTTGTTTTTGTATTTGTATTTTGGATTCTCCTTGTACCATTTCATCTTATTTAAATTTCAAGTTGTCTTGTCTATCCATTCCTTTTTATCATTGTTTACCTCTTTGCTGGTTTTTCTTATTTTTCTTTCATACTTTTCCTCCTATTTTGATAATCCCAAAGGGGGAGAAAACCTCTCTATTACATATTACATAGTTATTTATTAAAATTCTCTTTTTACAAGTTCCATTTTAAGTTATTGATGTCATCCAAATCTGTTTTAAATGGTTAAGTTATTGTTTTCCATTGATTTCTTTAAAAAATGGCATTTGGTTGCAATTTCAAAAAAATGACCATTTCTCAGTATTTCAATGCTTTCAAGATCATTATATTTGGCACGTCTCTACGTTTTCCAAGTTCAAATTGTTTACCCTTTTTTAAAGCTTTCATAGCTTTTTTTTAAGATTTTTTTTGTGATTGTGATCATCAAAATAGGGGGAGACTGTTGTACCCCACTCTCTTGGATTTTAATGATCACAATCACTCTCATCGTGATCTAATATTGTTTCAAGTGTTTTTGATGATAGGAAATAGGGTGCCTAGAATCTGGCCCAAGAAGAATTCAAAGGAGGAAAAGTGGACTGTTTTCAAGTCCACCGGCCAGCCGGTGTTGGATCACCGGCCAGCCGGTAAGGGCACCGGCCAGCCGGATCCAGCCCATCGGCCAGCCGGTGGACCAGGCAGAAGGCCCTGCCCTCTGCCAGGTTCCACCGGTCAGCCGGTGTCTGGCCACCGGCCGACCGGTGGGTCCAGACAGAATGGCATACATTCTGTCCGGACCACCGGCCAGCCGGTGGACTCCTCACCGGCCAGCCGGTGGAACTCCTTCAAATAGTGAGACCTACTGTCTCACCACCGGCCAGCCGGTGGCCTTCTCACCGGCCAGCCGGTGGCTCCTGGGCAGAAGCACTCTCCACCTTCCAAGGCACCGGCCAGCCGGTGGACAAGCACCGGTCAGCCGGTAAGCAAAGTCAAACTAGCCGTTGGAGCTTGACCAGACTTGTCTACTTGATCCCCAACGGCTCCGAAAGCCCTCCAACGGCCATATTGAAGTATTTGGGAGTATTTCTCCTATAAATAGACGTCCATGGATGCCGGGAACCCCACCCGATCATATACCGAAGCATACCAAAGCTATTTTGATCATTTGAGGATCCTACGACAATTCTCAAAGGCTACTTGAGATCCAATTGCCATCCTTGAAGCTTGGGCTGCCTCTACATCAACTACACTCACCTCTTGGCGCTCAAGGCTTCCTCTAGTTTGTTCTAAATTATTTACTTCAATTTTTTAGTTCTTAATTGGGTTTGTATTAAAACAAACCACCCTTTTTCTTCCTTCTTTCAATTTGGGTTTCTTGCTACAACCATAATAAAAAAGCAAGCTGTACGAAGGTGATCTAGCCTACCTTAAAACGGCTAGTGGGTTTCTTGCTATAACCATTAAAAAGCAAGCGGTCGTATAAATCTCCCAACGGTTGAGTTGGGAGCGGAGACGTAGGCTTGAGTTTAAAGCCGAACTCCGTTATCAATTGTGTCTTTCCATTTTACTTTCCGCTGCATTTGAATTTGTTTTAAATTGTTTATTATTTTTAAAAAGTCAATTCACCCCCCTCTTGCCATCACCTCCGACCCAACAATTGAGACAGGAGGATGACTCAGTGGCTTCTTATGAAGAAAAATTCACTCGACTGGCAGGGTATGCTCCAAACATCATACGAGATCTTGATAGTAAAATCAATCGTTTTTACTCAGGATTAAAACCAAAGTATCGATGGGATTTAGCTTATCATGAGTTAAAAAGTTATGAAAAACATGTTCGTTGTGCGAAGAAGGTGGAAATAGAGTTTGCCTATGATCAAGTATTATTTGACAAACAACAAAATAAGAGTTTTAGGTGCCAGGAGAAAGGAAATAACTCTTCAAAAATGTCTGATGGTTAGAAGAATATGTTTACAGATTGGGAAAATTATGGTAAAAAGCATGCTGGGGAATGTCTTTTGAATTTTGGTAAGTGCTATCGATATGGTAAAATGGGGCATAAGGCTCGTAATTGCACTGAAAAAGATCAGGGTAATGGTAAGACAAAATCTGATTTACATTCAGTAAAAAGTTTTATGTGCAATTAAATGGGTCATTATGAAAATAAGTGTCCAACAAGGAACTCAACCGAAGGAAATCATCCAGACTACAAGCAGAAATGGGTGGCCAAATCCTTTGCAACTACTTCAGAAGTTGTTGGGCCATCAAATGAAGTTGTACCAGGTACATTGTTTGTTTGTTCAGATTATGCCAATGTTTTGTTTGATTCTGGGTCTACAGACTCTTTCATTTCTAAAAAGTATTATAGTAAATTGGGAATTCCATCTCATGATATGAATAATGAACTTATGGTAAAAACACCTGGAGGAAATTTTGAGACAAAAAGAAAACATAAGAACATTCATGTCCTTGTCTGTGGAAATATTCTACCTACAAACCTTATAGTTTTCCCTCCAGTAGAGTTTGATGTTATATTGGGAATGGATTGGCTTTCTGTTTACCATGCTAAGATTGACTGCATAGCTAAAGAGGTTTCTTTTCAGAATGATTTTCAGTTTGTGTACAAGAATGAACCCTTGCATTCGATAACATATCAGGAAGTCGAAAAAATAGTAAAAGATGGAAATGAATGTTACCATGCACATATTGTTGAAAACAAAGGAATTATTCAGATTAATGATGTGCCAGTGGTAAATGAGTACCTTGATGTTTTTCTTGATGAGTTTTCTGGTATTATACCTGATGGGAAAGTTGAATTAACTGTTGACTTAGTTCCTGATGCTAATCCAATTTCAAAACGCCCTTATCGAATGGATCAAATTGAACTTTTAGAGTTAAAGAAGCAACTATAGGAGTTATTAGATAAAGGTTTCATTCGACCTAGCACATCATCCTGGGGTGCTCCTATCTTGTTTGTTAAAAAGAAAGATGGTTCAATGAGACTTTTCATTGATTATAGAGCATTGAATAACATCACTGTTAAGAATAAGTATCTTTTGCCTCATATCGATGATTTTTTTGATTAGCTCTAGGGAGCTCAGTATTTTTCGAAGAATGTCTTGAGGTCAGGGTATCATCAGTTAAATATAAAAGAAGTCAATGTTCTGAAGACCGCATTTCGTACTAGATATGGCCATTATGAATTTGTATTTATTCCATTTGGTTTAACCAATGCACCTGCTTTATTCATGGAACATATTAATAGAATTTTCCGAGAGTTCCTGGATAAGTTTATGGTTGTGTTCATTGATGATATTTTGGTTTATTCAAAAAGTAAAGAGGAACACAAAAGACATTTAAGGGTTGTATTGAAAACCTTTTAATAAATGAAAATTTGTGGGAAATTCAGAAAGTGTGAGTTTTGGTCACAAAATTTTTTTTTCTTTGGTCACATTGTTTCAAAAAATGGAATACCTATTGATCCTGCAAAAACAAAAGTTGTTGAAGAATGTCCAAGACCCACAAATATAAACGAGATTCATAGTTTTCTTTGTTTGGAAGGTTATTAAAAGAGGTTTGCTGAAAACTTTGCACGGTTATCTAGTCCAATGACTAAGTTATCTCTAGAAGGTGTTAAGTTCATCAAGACAAAATAATGTGATGATTGTTTTCATGAATTGAAAAGGAGATTGGTGAATGATCCAGTTTTGGAACTGCCTTCCAGAAATTGTGATTTTATTATCTACAATGATGCTTCATTGAAAGGACTATTTGTGTCCAAATGAAAAATGATCAGGTAATTTCTTATGCTTCACGTTAGTTGAAACCACATGACTTAAATTACCATACACATGATTTGGAATTAGCTGTTGTTGTTTTTTCTTTAAAAATTAGGAGACATCATTTGTATGGAGTGAAGTGTGAAATATATACTTATCACAAAAGTTTGAAGTATATATTCACTCAGAAATAACTGAACATGAGATAGAGGATATGGTTGGAATTAATCAAGGATTATGATTGCACGATCCATTACCATCCGGGAAAAGAAAATAAAGTGGTAGATGCATTGATTCGGAAAAGTAATGTCTCATTAGCCATGCTAGATTTGGAACAAGATCCTTTGGTTTTTGATTTGATGAAATTTAGCATAGAAGTTGTTGGTGAAAAAAAATTCTTCTGTTTTGTTGCAGGTGTCAGTGAGATCATCTCTATCAGACAGAATAAAGAAAGCGCAGAAGGAAGACAGTGAGTTGCAGAAAAAGGTACAGTTGGTTTAGAAGGGTAACTTGCCTGAATTTAACATTGATAATAATTGTGTTTTGAGTTTTGGAAAGATATTTTGTGTGCCTTGTGATTCACAGTTGAAGAATGAGTTATTATGTGAAGATCATTGTTTTCTGTTTTCAGTTCATCCTGGCATTTCTAAGATGTACAGAGATCATTGGGAGTATTACTAGTGGGATGGAATGAAAAGAGATATTGCTGATTTTACTATGAAGTGTTTGACTTGTCAGCAGGTTAATGCAGAGCAACAATTATCAAAAGGAATGATTCAGACTCTATCGATGCCCGAGTGAAAATGGGAAAATATATCCATGGACTTCATTGTGGGATTACCAAAGACATCTTGAAGGTATAAATTCAATCTAGGTTATAATTGACTGATTGACTAAATCGGATCATTTCCTTCCAATTAAAGATACTTTGTCTCTAGATCAACTTGCTCGGTTGTATGTTAAAGTGATAGTCAGGTTTCATGGAGTTCCCCTCTCCCTTGTATCTGATCGTGATCTCACGTTCACTTCTAACTTTTAGAAAGGCCTTCAGAAGTCATTGGGTACTAAATTAAATTTTATTACATCTTTTTATCATCAATCATAGGGGTAGTCAGAATGAACAATTCAGACCTTGGAGGATATGTTATGTGCTTGATCGATGGACAATCATGGAAGTTGGGACCAACATCGTTCTTTGGTTGAATTTTCATATAATAATAGTTTTCATTCTAGTATACAGATGGCTCCATTTGAGGCATTGTATGGAAAGTGTTGTCGAACTCTAGCTTTTTTGGGATGAAGTAGGTGAAAGAAAGTGGATGGGAACAGAATTAGTAGAAGAGATGGCAGAGAAAGTTCAGTTGATTCAGAATCACATGAGAACAGCTCAGATCAGACAGAAAAGTTATGCGGATAACTGGGGGAAGGATCTTTCTATTGAGGTTGGTGATCATGCCTTTCTCAAAGTTTTTCCTTGGAAAGTGTGATGCGTTTTGGTAGGAAGGAACGTTGAGTCGAAGGTTAATTGGACCTTATGAAATTCTGGAGAATGTTGGATCAGTTGCGTACATAGTAGCTTTACCTCCATGTTTATCCCAAGTACACAATGTTTTTCATGTTTTGATGTTGAGAAAGTATATGCCAGATCCATCTCATGTTTTGAGCCGAGAGGTAGTTCAGTTGGAAGATAATCTTTCTTATGAAGAACAACCAGTCTATATTATGGACTGTAGAGAGCAGGTATTGAAGAATAAGGTAATTCACTAGGTAAAGGTTTTGTGGAAAAACAATATTGTTGAAGAGGCAACGTGGGAATCTGAAAATGTTATGAGAGATAAATACCCCCACATATTTTGATAAGTGGATAAAAATTGCGAGGATAAAATTTCCAAAAGGGGGAAGGATGTAACATCCCAGGTAAATGAAGAATAAGAGATTCTCATATTTATTAATATTTGTGAATTAAATATTAATTTTAGCTTAAAGGGGTTGCTATGTTGGATAGCGTAACCGATACGCAACAACGAGTTTCTTTGGAATCTTACATTGTACACTAATAATATAATATTATTATTTTAAATGGTAGTTAACTCATAGTCGTTATATTGGAAGAAATGAACAAAACTTACTATAATATTATTATACATGTATTTATATTTTTCCAATAAAATTTAGAGGCTTAATATATGAATGAATCTAATTTTAAACATAATTTACATTAAAAGGCCGATTTACCTCCATTTAATGGGGAAACCTTTTTAAATCTAGTTTTGGTCACTTTAATAAATTCTATATGACCAAATAAAATCTATCTTTATAATGAGGACATCATAATTTACTTTGGGTAATTTTTTGGTATTTTTCTGATAAAGGTCATATTTTTAAGGAATAGTGAAAATATTGTATTTTTAATTCAAAAAAAATTTTTAATCTAATTTATTAATATGTTTATATTATCCATTTAATTGGTTGTAAAGTGTAAATAGATTATATTTTCACCATTTAATCTAATTTTTTTAATTAGAAGTAATTTAACATTTAAATTGTATATAATCAACTGTCAATCTTTTGATTGTTAATATTTCTTAAAAACACGCCTTTTCTTTTGACTGCGGAAATTAATTTTAAATTAATTTCTGCCACTTCTATGTTTTGAATTTGGAGAAATGGATTCCATATTTGGAATCAGGAGGTTCAAATTGTGTAAATAGGTAAATTTTATTTTTAGGCATTTTAAATATTTACCTCAGTAAAAATTTTATTTACCATGGTTATAGGGTAAATTAGGTAAATAAGGGTAAAAAATAATATTTATTTACCCTAACATGTGTCCTAATTCTATTTGATGAGTCATATCAGACCATGGGAATCCTTGGGTCGATTTGGGGACCCCATGGAGCCACTTAAATGTTATTATGACACATTATTTTAATTATCTTAAAGTAAAGGCCAAAATTAAATAAACAAATATCTTTTAGTAAATTAATTCTTACATGGGGTTATTCAAGTTATATTTTTGACTATAAATATTCATTGGAAAGATAAAAATATTTCTTATATCATATTTTTTGTTATATAATTTTTAGACATAAAATAAAATAAATTATTTATGACACAATCATGAAGCGGTATTTACCTCATTAATAAATGATTTAATTAAATAAGATTAAAATGATTTAAATATTAGCCAAAACATGCAGAATTCTGATTGGATGATTTTATTTCGATTATGAGTCATCCTATCTTCTACCATAATGATTTTTGGACCATTAGAAACCAAATATCATAATATTATAAAATAATATTTTCACTATTTCCTAAAGAGCCCCTCCTATCCCTTATAAAAAGAGACCACTTCTATGCAATTCCTGACACCTCTCAAGCCATTTGGATCGTCCAAACTCGGCCCAATTAAACTCTACCCAATTAAGATCCCTACATTCCTCTACTCCTTCAAGAAGTCATTTGGTTCAAACCAATGTGAGTTACCCAAATTAAAGGAGATTAAAGAACGAACGGGTCAAGTCCGACACGAGGTAAGGGACTTCGTCACAATATTCTTTCACTGAGGAATTTTTAGTTTTATACATTACATTATTTTATACGATGTATAAAACCCTTTTAATTTTATGTCTATTTAAAAGGAATATTTTCTCTATGAATCCTTTTACAGAACGACAGAAAAGAATGTTTCTTTAACGTAAGCGGTGACAACGACCTTTCCAATGCCGCGAGTATTATTTCATCTTTGGCTTCCTTAACAAGACACAATGTTTTTAAAAGGAAAAATAAATACCAAATACTCCTTTTTACGTATTTTGGTATTGAAAATGTTTTTGAGAATGGATTTATTATTTCAATATCTTGAAATGATATTTTATTATTGCAATGTGGAAATGTTATATTTCCTTTATGCTTATGTTATGTGTTAAGATCATGTTATAGTTCTTGGGAATTATTTACGTATACAGGTGGTTATGTGATAAACCTAGGTCAGCTGAGCCCGATATAGCTCTCCAATGCATTGGGTAACATGATGGAGGTAAACGTGAATGTTTCTCCTAAGAGATTTCGGGAATATACTGTGATGGGTATTCCAAAGTAACTCCCTACGTAGTTGTGATAGCTACAATGTAAGTGTGGTATGGATGCCGCAAGATACCTTTATGATTTTTGATTTCTATGTGTCCTTCATAAATCTTATGATTTCATGAGGTAAGTAAAAGAGTTCATGTTTTGTATGTATTTATGATCAAATGTTTTCATTCACTATTTTAAAACCCTTACTGAGTCTTTTATGCTCATCCCATGTTTTGAAATGTTTTTCACAGGAATTAAAGATGAATAGGGTCAAGGATGGGATCAAGGAAAATCCATGCCCTCTTTAACATGGAATTAGACATGAATTTTATTTAAGAGTGTTTATTTTTTGAAAAAAGGGGATTCTGGGTATAAGTGCCTACTTTGTAATATTTTGAGATATAATAGTTATGTCCTAATTCCATAAAACTCTAAACCTGAAAAGATCCTTAATGTAAATTATTCATTTAATTCAATATTATGTAATGTTTATGGTCGGGTCCTTATAACAGTGGTTATGTTATTGGAGGGAATTATTCTTTTGGTGCTATAGTGATGTGTTGGCAGTTATGTTATCTTGATGATAAAGTGTTTTATGTGATGATGGGGAAGACCGAGACACAACTGTAGGGTTTCTTGGGAGGCTCTCTATGCAGGTTATTCCCAGGAGGACCATATTTCCCACTGATATTTTTTGTATTTGAATTTTGATATTTTAATTTTGAATTTGGATCTCTAAATGATTTAATCTATGTAGAATGGTTTTTAGGTTGGTTTTATATTTGGTACTCATTCTTTGTATGGTTCCCACTCACCCATATATTGGTTTATCTTGAAAAATAAAAATGCATTAGGGGGATAGGATCATGTATATTCTTGGAATAATTCAAATATGAGTATGGACAAATATATTTTAAAATGGATTTGGAAAATAAGGTTTTCCATTCTTTGATCTTTTAGAATATTCCTCATGATACTCTTAGCTTGAACATTACATTGGAATACTAGGTTAGTAAGGATTCCAAGACAACTGATCTTATAATCTATTATAATTGGATATAGTCTCAAACTATTAAACACTAATATAAGAAAATGTGAGTCATTATGAATTTTATATTATTCATTGTTTACTCAATACTATATTATTAGAAGTGGAGGCATAAAAATATCCCTCTTAGAGTAGTGAATGGGGATATCACCACATTGACACAGATAGTTTCAAAAAAATATTAATCATTCCACAAATTTCCTAACTACTATCCCTTAGCTAAACCCCAACACGCATCTTGTATAATGAATCATGAAATTTCAATATTCTATGCCAAGAATGTTATTTATGATCAAACCATATATGATATACAAATCCCATAAACTCGAAAACGTTTAGTCATAAGAAACTCAACCCATTACCTTCACTAACTACCTCTCTGGTGATACATGCCCATAATAGATAGTTAATAATTTTTATACCAAAGGTTGAATATTAAATAAATAATTGGATACCCATATAGTACATTATCCATGGAAATTTATCTCACATAATTTTATAAGATCAATTTTTGGTTTATGGGATTTAACATATATCAATCTTGTGAGTCACCCCTCACTTAATGAATTACCCATAAGGCTCATCGCTAACACACCCCATACACTAACCCCAATTGAAAAAATATAATAGATTATGTAACATGTATAAAATCAATAATATGTATATCTTAATATTAGTTGGGATCCCACGAAAATTATAAATTATTTATAACGATTGCATGAAGCTTATCCAACATGGAGAATCCAATCCCTAAAATATTACTAAAACTAGAAAACACATGAATCTCCACGAACCCATCACCAATGTTTAATGTCCCAAACTATTACATCTAATCTCCTATCTTGATTAGATCCTTCACATAAGGTTTTACACCCTTTTTGAGTCCCAATTACAGCATATAAAAAACATTTATAGAGGGAACATAACCTTAAATAGCTATATTAACAAGGAATAACACCTAAAAAATATACGAGACAAATATACATTTCCTTCATAATATCCCACACTCTAACTCACCATATTTGCAGTTTGGATATTCTCACTCACAATCCCCCCAATATAATATCATAAAATATTTGGAAACACATATAAATATTATAAATTTAGGGACATATTTACTTGTTTTGAATTTAAGTCATTTATAATTCCATTATTTCTTCCAAACTCTCAGAAACATTAATTGAAAACAATTTATGATCATTTCTATTAGTTATTAAGTAATTATTTCATTGAGTCATAACCCAATAAAAATCAAAAAAATTCATAACCTCATCTGAATCCCATGAAACACACTGTAGGATGTTTGTATTAATTAGTTGAACCGTTATAAGAAATTTAACGAATATTTTACTTAAATATATTGAATAATTTATACAATAATCACTGAAAAATCTTGAAAGAAAAACTATGCCACTTACATCAAGTGAAGTTTTTTTTCTAAAAGTTCAAAATTATACTCCCTAAAAAATTACAACTACGGATAATTAAAGGGCAAAGATTTATAGAAATATAAACATAATTTAATAAAATAAATCACTCATATAAAAAATATAATTAACTAAAACTATAAAATAGTAAGAACAATAATATAAGAAGTAGAAATATTATAATATAACATAAAATAATTAAAGTAGAACCATGTCAAACCATAAACACCCATGATGAAAGAATGACTACATATTAATGGAAAAAGGATTACTTTTGCTATTATTTTAGATACTAGGAAAAATAATCCATAAATTAAGGAAATAGATTCACCAAAAATATATTTATCCCTATATAAAATGGGGGATAGACTATTCCACTAGAACTCTTATGGCCTCCACTAGAAAATTGGTTGGGACATTGGGTCTATGGTTTAAAGTACTAGATCCTCAATAATGTGGTTTATGACCATTATAATGTTCTGAATAATTTGTTTCATCCAATATTATTACAAATTTTTTTTTTATAAAAATTATTTATTTCCCATTTACAAAAAGCTAGAAAATTTTCTCATATTCTTTTATCATATAATTCATTATACAAAATTCCCTATATAACATTTAATGTTTTTCTAAAATACCTGACTTTTGATTTATAGTGTATAATATAAATTTTCCATTAAATATGTTCTATTATAGTTCAAATCATCATTTTATTCATCTTACACTACATGACTGCTGCAATTATAAATATTATAAAAATTCTGATTGAGGAATTGGAAAACAGAGAAAAAATAGTGGTTAATAAGGAAAATATGATGATATTAATGAAATTATAAAATGATTTAATAATTTTTCATATATATTATTATATTAATTTTATCTAATAATATGATTTATTTAAAGAAACTCCCAAAAAATCCATAGATAACCTTTATTAGTAGAGAGTGGATAATTTCTAGTCACAATTTGTGTAAATTTATAAAATACGGATAAAAACATCCTTCTAATGTACTTAAGCAAGTAAATAATTATTTTACAATGATATTAATAGATATAAATTTATTTTTATGTTTTATTTTCCCTCGTTAAGTAATATATATGGATGTTATAATTTCAAGTAGGAAATAAAAATGAATTTTGAATCCCATAGTAATGTAATTTGTAAAAAAATATGCTTCGAATAACTTGGATTATCAAATTATTTATCCCATATCTAACAATGTATGTGTTATTAAACTACATGAAATTTGATAAAAGGGTGAATACTTGTATTAAATAAGGATTATGAGATAATAATTACCACAATAGTGATAGGTTAGAGAGTATATATCAACCATTGAAGGATGAATGATGCAACAAGTACATATCATTTCCCCTTCACATTGTTAATCAAATGTTACAAAGATTATCTAAGTATGAATAAAAATTAATTATTATATGAAACTAAAGACATAATCTAATTGTATTATCACCTATATATAAAATGAATAAAATTTCTACTTTCCCCTAAATAAATTTTACTTTCAGAAAAATAAAATTTTGTATATGCAATGCACCCAAAACTATTCAGTGGTACATCAGAAACTTATTAAACAATATTAAAGAATAATTTATAGAAAAATTCATCAATGAATATTTTTTATATGACATATTCATCATGGTATATATCGAAAAATCTATATATTTAAATAGTGATATGTGAGGACAGTTCCATGCAGTTAGTTGGGAAACGTTCCATCTCGTTGAATAATAACATTTCATTTTCTCCAAATAGATTTATGAGGGTTTTATATAGGTTGATTCAGCCAAAATTTGTTGTGATAGAAGAGTTAATAGAACCCACTTTTTGAATTATATATATATATAAATATTAAGACATTGATGTTTTTTTAAAATGTTTTGTTGAAGGATTCTACCAAATTATTATTCCTCTCATTCAATTTTTGGAAAAGAAAGTAAAATTATTATTTAATGCACATTTTGAGAATTATTGATATATATTGAATAAATGGTTGGTAACTCCTCCAATTATGTTTATTGAAAATTTTTATGAATTATTTATGATTATAAATTACATGAGAAAATGATCTTTTAGAGTGGTACTTTGAAAAAAAGGTGACTGAGTTTTTTTATCACATCTATTATGAAATAAAAACATTAATAAAAAATAAATTGAATTACAAAACTATAGAGAAAGAATTAATTCACATTTTAAATTCTTTTAATTAGTTTAAACATAATCATATACATTTAAAGGTGTTGGTATGCACCAATAAAGCAACACAAAAATATTGTTTCAATAAAATATCATTTTATGCTATAGTTTATTTGATGGATACTACCACTCTAAGAGTTTGATATTAAAATAAAATATTAAAATGGATTATAAAACAATATTGTTTTATATATATAATGAATATAATTACCTATCAATATCAAAGATATATATGTTGAAATAATAGATGGATTTAGAGGTAAAAATACATTTTTTATAGATTTAATAATATTATTTTGGTCTATGGACATAAAAAAAATACTTCACCACATGCATGTTTTACCAATGCAAACTATCATCCTATAAAGATGTCCATATATTATGTTAAACTAAATTATATGGATAACCATCTATTTATTTAGAAATATTTATATTGGCTAACGTACTATTATTTGACTGATTCATAATTAAAACTATTCTATAATTATTATAATTATTTCCAATAGGAGAAAAACATGACCCTAAAAAATAGTTCACAAATACTTCAAGGATGATTCTTTTTTGCAGTAATTCATCAACATTGAAATGAACTATATGTTCATCTAAAATTATTTCTAAACAATTGGGAAAATAATTACATTTCATAGAATTCTTCTATAACATGTCATGAATTTTGATATTATTAATATATTTTTATCAATTTCATGGGCCATTTTACAAATTACATTATCAAAAAATACATATTATAGTGTCAATATTATGTTTAATGGTGGGACGATGAGGAATACACAACAACCAATATGATGAATTTAGTGGAAAACATTTTGAATAAGTTTCTAATCTTGAGGTTTCGAGGTTTAAGGATAATGGTTAGTGACTTTAAATATCAATTAAATAAAGTATACTGAATATGTTCATGAAAAATATTTAATATTATATAATAAGACAAATACATACTATCAGTAAATATATAGATATGTGTATCTCTCAAACAAAGTGATAAACTGAATTTAGGGAAGTAAATCAATAAAATTTTAAAATACTAGTCAAAGAAGCATTACGATTCTTTTTGAGATTACTAAATACCATAGAATATACCACATAGGAAGATTATGCTCCGTTTTTTATGGGAAAACCATCCAATTTTCAAGGGATGTTAGAGAATAATTCTTATTGGGATATCATTGTTATCAATTGAGGATGATATTATAATATAAAAATGTTTATGTTTTATCATTATAATCTAGAACAATCATGGTGGAATGTTTTTTTTAATTTCCCATATATAAGTATAAGAAAATTAGGAGACATGACTGGCCTATATAAAATTATGGGAAACATTTGGTGTATATTATGGATTTATAAATCATAGATTGTATTTTCTACGGAATATTAAAGTATTAAGGGTTATGAACCTTTAATGTAAGAAGATTCTATTAACATGGTTCAATATAGATTAATAAAAATTATGAACCACCATTTATGGTGAATGAATAATTATTTATGAATTATATTGAGAATTATCAAAATGGGTTTATAATTTCATTGAAATTTAATAAAAGAAACATTTACTGCTTCATGATTTGCACGTAAAATGAAGTGATAAATTTTTGGAAAACATAGTTTGTCTTTAAAAAAAAAATTTCTTAAATTTTTTTTAATGAAAATATCATTATGATTTATAGTTAGGTTTTCTATATTTTTTGTGAATCCTACAAGTAGAACACATATTATCTTTCAATTACTTCTACAACATCTATATATAAAGGAAAATTTAGTAAATAATTTCAGATATATTAGATGAATAAAATTATTTATTTTTACAGTAATAAAAAATGATATTGTGAAGAACTTCCATTATAGTATAAAAATTTCCTCCCTCTAAACACTATTATTGGTCAATGAATTGAATAAAATACAATGTTATAATTCTTATGTGGGAAGAATCAACCAAAAACTAATTGTTCTTTTTTTTGAAATCACATTAAAATATATTATTAAGACATTAAGTTCAAGGGTAGATCCGAAAAAAACTATTATCTGTGCCTTTTTCATAAAACCTTGCTCTGGTTTAATGTTCATGCCAAAGGGAAACCCCTGGTTTGAAATTTTGACACAATCGTTAAACTATAATGACCATCCCTACTAAAAATATATTATTCACCACCAATCATTACACAATGTAGTATATATATAATTAATATTTTTAAATGTGAAGTGATGCACAAAAATTATGATGTATTGGTTAATATTAAGTGATCATCTCAGTTTAAGGAAAATAATTACCCACAAAAGAAAATATAATTCATTTTTGTTTTTTAAAATTGATTTAAAAAGGGTAAATAATGGCATTAAATAATATAATAGAATCTATACCATATAAAACATCATTTCAAAAAAAATATGAAGGAAACCCCAATTAATAAATCAGAATATTATAAATTTTTATTAAACCATAGTGGATATTCAAATTAAAAATTGAAAAAATATTTCAACAAAACCACTACACTGGAATAAAAGATAGGGCGGGGATCTGGTTTTATTGAAATAGCCTAAATCCTAATCCTCTATCCCAGAACATCATAATATTATATACCATATTCATACCCAAATATGTATACTGGTTTATGAATATTGGTGGAGACACTTAATTACTTCCATTGAATCCTATACTCATGATTTAAAGAATATTGAGATCCTTTATGGTTATCATCTTGTGCATATAGAGAAGGGAATCTATGATGTGGTTGCACATGTGTGAGAACCCTCATTACAGTAGGCCTACCTAGATATCACAAAATTGGTGTTGGGGGCGCCCAATTTGAGAGTTTATGACCCAAGATTAGGTGTTGGTTATTCCCTTATGGAATCCTCAAGCGATGAACCTGAATCTGTCTTAATTTACATATCAATGAATGATAGGAAAATTATAGTTATTGAAGTGTGTTTAAAACTCTTTATCCCTTGTAATCCCAATACTAATTCACCTCTATCTATATGGGAACCACATAATCTTATTCTTCCTCCTCTCCCATTTAGGTAGAAGAAAAATTTGTTGGCTGTCACTATTTCTAAGCATTTTGATGAATGACTAGTTGTGAAAACATATTATATGGGAGATGACTTGTTTGTATTACCTGCAAAAGGTTCTTCATGGTGAATATCATGAACTTATCTTAGAAGAGTTGAATGAGGCCTCTCCTTTATATGATTTTTCTGAAGATGTAATATGTGGGGAATCTCTAGAAATTTCTAAGGAAATTTATGATTCCATAGGTTGTAGAAAAGAATACTTTGACTGGAGGACGAGCATGGTTGGAAATATGGGATGGTATTACCCACATAATTATTCTAAGCAGAATAGATATACTTATGAGTCTTTTGAAAAATACTTTCTTCATGATCTTGATATTACAAGATCTTAAAATATCAAGGATTCTCCAGTTTAATATGAGGGTGAAGGTACCCTCATTGTATTACTAATGAACTATAAAAATGGATTGATTTACATCTGGGTGTAAACTTAATCAAAATAGAAGTAGATTTATTTGAATACATGTATTTTTTGATTCTACAAAAAATTATCTAAAAAACATTGAATATGCTTTCTATCATAATCTGGGGATTTAATTTCAGGAACACTCATTTAAATACATGAGAAAAATAATTGCAAAATATTACTCAGACTCTTCATCAAGTGGTGTTCCAATGTTTCCCCAATGGGAAAAGTCATGGAATAAAGAGTAAAAACCAAAGGATAGATGTTGATATCCAAGGAATTTGGGTTCCAGTGTAAGCGAAAGGAGTTGATCTTTTGTTTTCTTTGTCATGTTATTTTTTATATTTTTTCACACTTTTCTTTCTTTTCATTATTGTACATTAATTTTATAATAAATTTGGTGGAAATGGTTGGGATTCTGAACTAGTACTCCGACCTTGTCAATCAAACAAATAATGGTGTCTAATTTTATTCACTTGAATTATAGATTCCCCCAAACACATTCTACCTCAACCGCCACATTTTTCTGAAATTTTTTCATTTTCCCTTGAACCATAATATCCTTCCCAATTAACCATTAAACATAAATTATTCATAATTTTACCCCTATTAGTCTTAAATTCTATATCTACTTTAAACAATGATCTATAAAAAAACTGACATGTCCACCTCCTAAAATATTTTAATCATCAACAAATACCAGAAACAATATTTTCTTAAAGCCAACACAAAAAATACATATCATTACCAACTCAATTCATATATCCAATCCACATTGACCACCCCAATCATAATAAATCCTCAAACCAAGACTTACACACCCAATTACCATTTCATAATCTAGTGAAAATCAATATTTGTCCCACAATCAATATTGACTATTATTTAAACACATTTTTTGCAATGAAATTGTTAATAGATAATGTAAAATTATTATCAATGTAAGTAATTAAATTTAATTTACTATTAATATTAATATATGGATTGATGATAAAATTTTAATTACACATAATATACTCTATTTAGATTATATTTTTTATGTATCAGATGAATCATATTAAGAGTTTATAGGTTATTTCATAGCCATATTTGAATATGACCATAGATAGAACTTTTTGTAATAGAGAATGTCATATTGGAAAATTATATTATAAGGGTACCTAATTGAATAACCGCATGATCTAGATAACTTACATATATACGACACACTCATTTCTATCCCATTACGATGGGAATGTGAGTGTTGGGTAGTTAGATGTTATTCTTGTTCATGATTCCATTACTGATACACCAGTACACATTGAAATGATTTTTTCTACTATTTTGTGGACATAAGGATTAAAATTAAGTGTATAGTTAGTGGTGTGAATTCGTTATCTTTTTATTAAATATATATTGGATATTTTCAAGATTATTTAATTGTATTTATTAAGAATTTGAATTTTTTGGACCTCAAACTATTAAAAATATACATTCTGATTAAGAAAAATTGAAACATATAGATCTAGGGTGATAAGTACATAGCAGAAAGGTTAATAATGATGAAAGACACCTACATGTTACTTCCCACCCAAACACACACATACCCTATGAGCTAATAAACCCACTATCCTTTTCAAAATGTACTATAACTAAGAACTCCATATGTGGGATACCAAATACTAATTTTTGGACAAGTCCCTGTTATATGTCATGGAGAATATGGTAACCTTTTTCTTTTTCAAACTATATATTCGCCTTGATCGACCACTAATAACCATTCATCCACTAACTCTGTTATCCACTTTTGAACAAATCCATCCTATGATGATTATTACACCAAATATAAGGGTATACACATTTAGGGTACCACAAAATCCACCTCCACCAACTACATCTGAAGATTCTACTTAAAGATCAGCTAAATAACATGACATTACTTGTGGTATCAAACCCATTTTTTATTTCAAGGATTTATTAAAAATATACAATAGAAAACTAGATTCCATACACTATAATGGAAAGGGAAATATGTTCGAGGCCACATTGGATGGAAAATTAATACCCTAATTAGATAGTAGAAATGTCAATTTTTATTAATATGAGTGATTTTATTTAGGAGATAGAATTAATGGATCTAGTATAGCAGAATTCAGCACTATATGACTTTATAATATTTCATATAAACCCCAATTCCCCTATACATATTTATCCTAGACCGTTTTACAACCACGATGTCCCTAAATGGTATTTATAAATTTACTCATTTTGAATTTTTATATTTAATGGGGTTTTAGATGAAATGTTTTAAATTTTGTATTGTTTCTTATGTTATTCAGGAAGGGAGAACTACTAATCATCCATTTTTGAAAATAACCAAACCATTGATACTTAAACAATCTAGAATAAGACCTAGTGAACAATGTAGATGGTGTAATACCCTAAACTTGTTCCATAGATATATAGAATAATATTTTTCACGTAAAACACACAACATAATTTAAAAAATTATAAATTTTAATAAGATAAAATAATACAATACAAGTTAAATGTTAATATATTATATGAAATAAATACATGGAATCATTATAAAACATATTAGAGGAATAAAACCGCTTGTAAATAATTATATAATTAACATGAAGTCTATGACCTCATGATTTTCCTTGAAGAACACTCCTTTTCTTATAAATAACCATGAAAAATATCATTAGAAATAAAATATAAATTCTATGAGAGAAATAAATTAACACGATGAATTAATTTTAGGGAATCAAGTATAATCATATATAGGAATGTAATATGACATTTATATATATGATTGTTGGTTATATCTGTATCGTTATATTGTTATTAGGGATATGTTAATTGAGTATCCAATATCTGATAGGTATATTGAATGTTTTATAAATTGAATATATTTGTGTTATTTTTATATAATAATTATATTTTTAATTAAACTAATATTGATATGAATTCATTCGTCAAAATTAATTTTTTTTAAGTAATTTTTTTTAATTATTTATTTTTATAAAATATATTAATTTTATGAATGATATAAATAAAATGAATTAATAGGATTTTAGTAATTAGTAGAAAAATTAATAAATTATATTCTATAGAAAAGTAAGCAGTTTTAAGGAATAATAATTTAATGACTAACTGTCAATAAAAATGTAATCTGTAATTTTTTTACATAATATATATTTTTATTTAAAATTTAAACATATATTTTTTTATTAAATTATAATTATTGTATTGTTTATATATATATATAATAAATTATCATTCATGTAATGATTACTACTTGTTATGAAATATGAATAGAGTGTTTTCTATATCTATAAATAGAATTTTAAAAATAAAATTTTAAATTGTTTTTATTTTTTATTTAATATTTATTTTAATATAATTCATATCTGGATTCAATAAAATCTTTTTTAGTTTTCCAGTAGAGTTATTTAAACTAAGAAAGGGGAACTTTTTTATATTTCGGAACAAAATCTATAGAGGTAAAAATTGAGTTACCATGGTGTTTGGTAAAAAGATGTTAAAGTGCTAAAATTAAGGGATAAATGCCTAAAATAACTATATCCTTATCAATAGATTATATATATTATGGGATGCATTAATTATCTCTTTTTTTACTTTCCATCTAAAATGACAGTCCTTAAATAGTTATAAATGACTATTCATAAAATTTTAAATAACACTTCCATATAATAGTACATCACAGTTTGGGTTGTTGTGATTATATTTTTTTATTCATGTTTTTCTATCTTTATAAGATATATCTCTCAAAATTATTCATGAAAAATCTGTATGGAGACATCAGAACATTATCATCTGATGTCCAGATTCAAGCCAGTTCAATCCTTTCATAGTACAAAACTAAATGGAACATGTTCGACAAGTGTTCCAAGGCCAGTCGAATGGATTATGTTCAATGGTTGGGTCTCATTAGATCATATCATGGTGGGGTAGATGAATTTTAATGGGGTATATGTGTGGAATGCAGATGGGGGATCATTTGGATTCATGCACCCATATTAGTGATCATTTTCAGAAAATGGAGATTCAAAAACAAGAGGGGAATTAATTATTATATAATATGGGGTTCTATAGGTGGTTATTGGAGTACATAAGTTATGATTTATGATAATTCATCTGCGAGGGTACATGAATGTCATTCCACATAGGAAAATGAGAAATAATAGTTTTTGTAAATTCCTCAATGTGGATACTATTGTGATGTAGATTGTTCATCGAATGATTATATATGTGGGTTAAAAAGGCCAATAACGGGTTCTCCATGAATATAAGAAATACATGGAACTAGATTAACATTTTAGCAAATTAAAAATTTGGGATAGGCTCATGTGTGACAGTACAACTAGAACATAAGGAAACTGATGTGGAATGATCCAAATATGGTAAAACCAATATAGTTCTAGAGAAAAGTTAGCACACAAATGTAAAAAATATAATATATGATGTTTAAGGATATAACATGAAGTGAATAAAATTTAAATGGGGTATAATAAGACGATAGAGTTTTTAGAGGGTTTTTATCTTACCACTCAATGGTCATCACTGTCAGATGACTTACACTAGGAATTTTTTGTTAGAGGTGTCAGTAGGTTTTCTTCTTGAAATATGTGATGTATATTTGACATTTGGTTATTATTATGAATAACTGAAATTGTTTCATGGAATAAAAATGGTTCAATCATTCTTCTATGGATTTTTAATATAATTTTCAAACCAAATAATCTGTTTATTTATTTTTATTTTGTTGTTTTTTTACATGTGTCCTTTTTTTGTACTTGTATTATTTCTTGTTTGTTTCAAATTTGGGTCATGATGTGACTAGAACCAAATTTAAAGAACTTAACAGTTTCATGGATAAGGTTCCTGTTCATTATAGTTTTTTACATTAGATCATGGTTCGTGAACAAATAAAAAGTTATTACTTATGATAGTTGATGTTTTTCAAATATTCCCAAAAAAGTCAAATCAGAGCATAGTTAGTGATATCATTTAGTGGTTGAGGGAGGATATAAAGGATCCAAAGCCTTTTGGGGAACCTTTTGTGGAGAAATGGATTCTTGTAATGGAGGAGGCTATCTTAACGACTTATTTGGTGTTTTCTGGTGTTTATAAGACCAGTATGGGCACATCATTAGCGATGGTGGTGTGTTCATGGGGTAGATGCATTGAATAAGGACGGAAATTTCTCCCAATGATTCTAAATAGAGTTTTTCTATAGGTTATAACATTATGATAAAGGAGGTAGGATGATTGGACTTGATCAGGACAAGTGCTAGTAGAAAGGGGGCATACATTGAACACAATAATTTTTTTGACCAAGTGAAAGAGATTGTGAATGATTTGGTCATGGACACTTTGGATGGGTAGAGGAGTGATTCTAGTGTAGGTGATACTGTGGAAAAGGGTTTTGGAGAGAGACCTCTATGTGTGAGGAGTGATAAGAACTGGAAGGGAATGCATAAAGGGTGGAAGGATTTCCCCATTATACTATGTCAAATGGAGACACGGTCAAGAAATAAATTGAATGAAAATATGATATAAAATTATGTATTATGTTTGTAGTGTAGTTTAGATGAGGTGTTTGAGATATCATTTTATTGATTATGAGTCTGGAATAAGAAGTGGTTGATTAAGTCCTAACACTAAATCCATCAAAAGCGGAAGCTGCTAAAAAGATGGGGAGGTCATTAATGATGGACCTCAATGGGATGAAATATTACTGGATTGACAAGTATTATATGATTCGTATTTAGGATTCAATAGAAGGAGGTTTGTCCTTGAAGAATACAACCAGACACGTGACAAGCTGGCTGTCCAATTTGATGATCTATTGTTTGATGATCTATAAGTTTTTCTAACCAATATTTCTTGGAAAGTATCTATGGTTATCAATCATGGTAGGCATAAACATTATTTCATTGGATCTATTTTCTCTTCATTTGGATGATTTCATGGATTCTCACATTTTTCTCAAATGTGTTTTTGTAATAAAATGTTAATTTTCAGATAGAAGGTTGTCCAGTAATAGATAGAAGTGGTACCAATGGTTTTTGTGAATATCAATCATTCATCTGATTGGTGTGTGTCATTATGTGGGTTATTTTCATCATTGTACAATTCATGATATTGGACGAAAAAATAATGTAGTATTTTTTATGGTATCCTTAGAGCCTTTACACTCATCAAATTCACAAAGATCTCACTATTCTGGAAGAAATAGTTATAATGGGTTTGGTCTAGTATGATGTTTCAATGGTGGAGGCTACAAAAGTGAGGTGATCTTATTATTCATTTAATGGTGAAATTTTGGATTTTTTTAAATAAATATTCATTTGGAATCAAGCCTAGGAGAACTCGATATTGCAAAAATGTTCAAAATTATTTTTCTTAATGGATAATGTTTTGTAAGATGACATATCTTCATTGGAAGTATGCCTTAGTGGAAACGTCGGTGTTAGATTCAAATTGTAGAAATTCATAAGAGGAAAATTATCTAGGACAAGACGTTATTTTCATGGAGGATATAATATCTAGAGGAATCAAAAATTATTATAAGTAAAATTGGTTAGTTATCGTAGAAACAATATTTTCACAGCACACTAGATTAAGAATTATTAAATCTGGGTCAAAAATCACGCAAAATATCCAACCGGGGAGTGGGTGATTTTTTTATATATTATTAAATATAGGTAACATTGTTATGGATCATTATAGATAATGATTTGGGAAATTGATAGGGACAAGGTCCTAGTTTATCTAAAGATAGCTCCGATGATAAGCTATGAAGAATATGAATATGATTCAAAAGTTATGGGATTCATGTTGGGGGCTTGTTGTTATGGATGAGTGTACACAATGGAAAGATCATTTAATACTAAAAAATAAGACTACTAGTTGACAGAGTATATGAAAATATTGGTATAAGGTAATTAATTGAGAGAACGGGGGATGAAAAATCATTTCCACCAGAATGATTAAAATGGAAGCATGAGCCTATTGAAGTAGTGGTTAGAGATCATTATTTGGATAGAGATGACATTGGTGCATAAAAACATAGACATGATTCTGTGGTATCATTCATGACTATTTTACTCAATATAGAACCTCCAGTGATGGAAAAATAAAAAATTTGGTTATTGTTAACTTAAATAAATATTCAGTGGCTCATTGGAGCCATCTTTATGATTAACCATGTTGGAAATGAAGTGTAACTAATAATTCCATGGTGGATGATAGATAAATGATATAAATGAAGTTCTATAAGATATGATAATGTTATTTTCCTATAGATTGATTGACATAAACCTTAAAAACTATAATTTATTAAATAGTGGATATTTAAACATGTTTGAGAATGTATTATTCCATGTGGGGGATCCATTAGAATGAGATGTTTTGATATACTTTTTGATGGTAAATTCAGACATAATTGTTTATAAATTTTGATGTAATAAGGAATGGGTATAGATTTACATGTGTCGTATCCTAAGGAAGAAAAATGTTAAATTATTTTGGGAATATATTCATCCAATGATACACTATGTATCGTTATTGGATAATTTATTGTCTCTCGACTTCTTAGACTTATTAGAATTCTAATATGACAAAAATAATATTAAAATATGGAAAACCAAAGCGTAGGGTTCATGTTATAATGAGTTTTTCATTATTGACAATATATTTTAATGTTTTTATGTTTTATTGGGGAAATATTATAATATAATCAGACACTTTGTTCATGAGATAATTTATATTTATAAATTGTGACGATTTTTATTAGTCTAATTTATTTATCATGAGTTAAATTTTTCTTGATAAATTTATGATTTATTTTGTGTTCATGTGGCACACATATATATGGTTTATAATAACTTGATGGGGGAGACCATAATTATTTATCTTTCCAATATATTTAGTAAATCATATATCTTATAATAATTATTTAATGGGACATGATAGGATTTCTAAGTCCACTATCATATAAGATATTTTTATCTTGTATATGATTATTCTCTTGGAAATGAGGCTCTATATGAGAATTTATTTGGTTATTATTATTAATATGCAATATTTTGATGTCATGTAAACATCTTATGAATCATTTATTATGTATCTGAAAAATTATTTTCTCATTATTAATGATCCATTATTCATTAGGAGTGATTTTATTATGTTATGGACATATTCCATGATTATGTTCTCATTTCAATATTTTCATATTACTCTCAATTATGATATTTATTATAGTGTCTTATATTGTCTAGATTGAAATATTTTTTTATCATTTTTTGAGAATTTGATATAATCTATTACTTTTGGTCACATTCTCAACGTAATTAAGAATAGTATTAAGCAAGACATGTTGAAAATGGTAGCATGTTAAAATAATTTTTATAATATGTATTAAATAATTATTTCAAAATAATATGGTTATGTATATAATCTACAAAGAGAATATTATTTATTGGTCTTTTCAGTTGGTATTAGATCAGATTTTCGTTAACTTTAGATGATTACAATAAATAATATATTTTAAGAAAATATTATAAAACCTTTATTGTACTGAATCTGATAACGGGTTAACCTATGTTGTCAAAAATTTTAATGAAGATACTAATTATTAGTGTTTATTATAGTTTCTTTTCCTTATAACTTGATTTATTACTCTACAAAATATTATTTATTAATCACTATAGCATTTTAAGTTTTAGTTAATGTCTAGAACAATGGGTGATATAGCGACAAAATTAGTGTGATCGGTAACACTATTTTTTACAATGAGCAACCAAATGTGATGTGATTTATAGTAAAAACTCTATGGGCTCAAAATTTAACTATTTTTTCTTTAAATAAATATTATTTTAATATATTATTATACATGAAACACTAAAATAACACAGAATATTAATCTATTAAAATAAACTAGGATCTTTATTATATATCAATTAAATTAGTGTGTGTAAACTAAAGTAACTATATTATGAAATCCACTATAGAATGAATTGAAATAGAGTAGCAGAAGTCTCCCATATAGAAAAAATTTATCCATGAATTGAATATATGTATAATTTTTAGGGTGAAATGTAGTATAATTAAAATACCAAATAAAACAATTATGGTGTGAGGTAAATCATAGGCAATATAAATTCAATGTTGTGGGAATGTCAATGACATATATCTATGTACAATAAACACCTCAAACTACCACCAGAGTACAAAAATTTCATAGATATTATATATATATATTTTGGGGATATTTAATTATAAATAATAAGGATATAAACTTATATCTATTAATTTAAATATTTATTTACCACATTTGTTTTACATTTTTACTTTTAAAGAAAAAACATTATTCTTTTGTAAAAATAGTTTTTCATTATATCCTATATAAAAAAGATAAATTTACATATTTTAGAATGTAAATATTTAAAATATAAAATCATTATTTAATTGTATATATTAATATTACCCTTTTATTATTTTTTTATTAAATATTATTTTTAGGTTAATGTTTGAAAATACAGTTTAAAAAAATCATAGATGTTATGACTATATGAAGAAGTAAGTATATAATTAAAAATTATAAAACAATTTTAATGATGAAATATATATTTTTGGATTAAAAATATATATTTAAAAATATTATAATGAATTTAGAAATCTATGTTTATCAACAAGGGTAATGTTTTCCAATAAAAACACTCTTTTGGTCTTTTCATTTAATTAAATAATTTTTTGTAAAAATTTTATTATCAATATATTTGAATTCAAGATAATTTTTTTATTATAAAAAAATTTTTATCTTGGAAATATTATTCAATTATAATTTTATTATACACATAATATTTATGATTTAAAATACTTTTGTTCGAAAAATGGGATTTTACGCCTTACATACGCTATTGTAAAAAAAGAATTTTTATTGCAGATAGGAATTTTATTTTATAAAATTTATTTATTATTTTTATATAATATGTAAAAATTATTTAATATATTTGATTTTATTTTTCTTACCAAAGAAATAGTTACTTACTTTAAAACTAATTACCGTAGTAAAATTTAAAATTCTTAAATTAATAAATCTTCGGGTGAAGGGATTCTAACATCATAAATTTTATATATAATTTATTTTTGAGTGACTAAGGAAATAATAACCTCCTAAACTCCATTATTTCTCATTTTATTAGTATTTATCCCTGAATAATGTAAAGAATTATTTCTAATGTAGAGGGTATTTAAACAAATTGTCATTCTCACCACCTATAAAACGAGACTTCCACCACAACTTAAAGCATCTCAGTTTTTTTTACTATTTAAACAAAAAACATTACCATTATTTTATAAAAATATATAATATATATGTGATTTGTTTCCAAATTATTTAGATTTATCCCCCCATTCTCATGGAATCCGACAATGAAAACATAGTTTTTTTTACATGAGTATTATTTTTCCAATGGTTTCTTACATTATATCTTACCTTTTCAGTTATAATTTATTCATTAATTTATAATGAAATAAATATATTAGTATAATTAATTTTATTATGTTATGGTATTAAATTTTTAATTGCTTTCACTATTTTATTAAAAAAATGATATAGGCATTAATTTGTTTGGCGGAATTCTACCTGCCTGAAGAGATGACTTCTGTTTTTAATCACCACATATCATCACTGATTATGAGAGTGAAATTAAATAATAAATATTTAATATGTAATATTTTAATGCTTATTATGAGAATTATTATAATACAATCTTTTTCCATATAATTGTTCTATAAATAAAAAATCTTAATCGTGTGTTATGCAGACAACAACCTCCAAAAATTAATGTACCTCAGTTTTTATCTTGTTTCACTGTTATTTATTAAAATATCTTGAAATATTATTAAAAACATAAAGGTATCTATATTATAAAAGTATTATTATCTAATAATGATATTATTCCAAAATAAATTACTTTCATAATCATAAACATCCCTTATTTATGGTATGTTCATATCTAGGTCGGTCTAACCTGCTACTTGAAAATTAATATAAAAAATATCATAAATGACTAGGATAACCCAATTAATGATAATATAAGATATAATAATCCAATAAATATTTTGGTTTTGAATTATAATCAATTAATTATACTCCTTCACTGTGATATTGACACTCAATTTTTTAAAATCGTTAAAACATGATCATCACCAAGTTCATCATTAATTATCATAACCAAAAATACCATAGAATGTCATTATTTATCTACAAATCATTATAAATAATAAATTCCAATAATATTAATGATAAAAAATGGTTAAATTCATAATAATAATAAATACACAAGATTATGTCCTGAAACTAGATTAAAATGATCAAGATCAATCACAATTGATATAGAAAATAGTCAATATATAATAAATATAAAAATGAAGTGTAGAACGCCTAATTTCATGTAAGTAACACATTATTTATAAATTTTTATTATGTAATGTTTCCGGGTGACATTTTAATGGATTTGTGCACATTTTAAATATTTAGAGTCTTTTTTGGAGGTGTATGATTTGAAGACAGTTAGTATAGACCGTGAAAGACCCCCAAGAAACCAAGCAACGTGAAATAGTGGGATGTGGGGAGGTGAAATGTTTCACTCACAATGTTTTCCAATCGTGTGGCCACACATGAGACACCATTATTTTTGTTATATATTTATCCACCAAATTTGTCAAATGATTTGTCTGTTTTCCTGGGTAAACCATGAAACATGTTTCTTGAGGGCGAGGCATGTGCTTGATTGGCATATGGGTTTTCGAGCCATGCGAGAGAAAAATGAACTGCTAAAAGTTATTTCTAAAAATTTGGGAGTTAACTCTTTTTATCCCCTAAAATGCTATTGTTTTTTAATATTATTACCATAACATGATTTCCACTCTTCCTAATGGCTATATAGACCCTTCCCATCAATCAATAAGAGATCTATTGGAAAAGAGTGATATGTTGAAGGTCATATTTCTTAGTAAGTCTCTATTATTGGTGGTTTTTCATAGATATATTATTCTTTCCTTCCTTTGGATGTCTGATCCAATACATTATGGATGTTTATATGTTGTGTGATAAAAATAATGTTGATATATGGTTATGTTAATGTTTTCGAAGGAGATCTATTGAATTTTTTGGAGTTTCAACTTAGTCTTGTTGAATAATATGTGTTAATATTTATTATTCCAGTTTTTTATATTTATGTAGATTCACCCTCAACTCATATTTTTAGAACATAATGTCCAGATATTAAAATAACTTAACTTTTTTGAATTTTTAAATTGATATGAAAATATTGGTAGAAACCCTATTTCGTGAAGGATTCTTTTATTGTGAAAAGTTGGTTATTGTTCAATGTAATTTGTTCAAAAATTAAAAAATCATTATTTTGAAAGTGAAATTTTTTTGATTTATTGAAATGGATTGATGGTACTATTTTCAATAAAATAATTTTTTATTGAGTTGGATTTAAAGGGATTTTTTTCATTGGTTTTTGGCATAATGGTTGTTGTATGTACTTTTTAATTTGGGATGGAAAGGGGTTTGGAGGTTACCCAATTAAAAGTGGGATGGATAAGGGAAAGAACAATCCCCCATAAAAATTGTTCACCATGTGATATCTTGTTGAATGGATGACTCACCACTATGGGGAATAAGGTGGTCGATGGTTTAATGCATTTTTGGATGTGTGGATATTTATAATTTAATGGGTAATTCCAAATCAAATACGTGAAATGTTTTAATGACTTGTTTGTTTTCTTTTTGTGGAAAAAAAATTTAGTTATAAAACTGTTTGAATATAAAAATTATATTGAAATTAATGAAAGCTAAATTTATAATTTTTTCAACTAAATTACTAATATTTAGTAAAATTTTCTATCCATGTTTCATGGATATTGAATTCATTTGGGGAAAACCTACTGAGTTTCATTACTCTCCCCCTATTTTTCACTTTGGTGCTTTTGCATATATTGTTTATAAATACACTATTAATGTAAGAGTATCTCATTTCTTTAGGGATGCGTCCTAATATCTTGATCATGGCTTGGGGAGTTGGGACTTGAAGCATATTTGGAGCTATTGAGTTATTTCCTGGGATTCATTAAGTTTTTTTTGGTTTTTTCTTCCACATTATACTATGATATTGGTTTTTGGATTCTATTTTGTACTATGATATGGGTATGGATATGTTTGGTATTGTTGAGTTTTTGGTATTTCATTATGTTTTATTACAATAGTTTTGTATTGAATTTAAAGGTTTTTTCATTTAGTTATGTGTTTTTTTGTTGTTTTATCTTCAATGGGACAACAATCCCCCTATTGTATTGAAACCCATATAATTTATTTTCCATATTTTTATGTCATGGTGATATCACTTAATTCCATGTAGCAATGTTTCCTCATCTCATGACAATGACAAGGGGTAGTATTTTATATGTTGTATCAGTTTTTTTGAATCCGGGGGTATCAGTTGTGTCTTTCTTTGAGTTGAAAATAAGACTTATTAGTCATTATGTTGGGATAGTAAAAAATATTAGTATTTTTTGGACATGAAATATAGAGAATAAAAATGAGTAGTTAACCTTTTTATGTTGAACATTAAGTTACCTAGGATTTGTGGCACATTAATGTTTTGAGAAAATTATAAGGGATTTAATATCATTTTAAATGATTTATCCAATAAGAAGAGAATAAAAGTAATTTTATAAATGATTTCCCACTTGGCATGAATATTTTATTTTTATTAAGGATTTTTTATTACATCCCAATGAAATTAGTTTTGAAAAAATAGCTAATTGTTTTCAAATTTTAGATTTAGAAAATTGATATTTTTGTGAAATTTTGAAAATTGTTTGATTTTCAAATCCAGAATGGAATTTTCTTTAAAAAATTGGTAAAATAGAAATTGTGGACTTTTTCAAATGATTTTTTATAGCATTGATATGGTAAATATGACATTTTCAATCCTTTATATTTTGAAGAGTGAGACTTATAGTATTTTTTGTCATAGAAAATTCCACTGACATGGTGTAGAAGCAAATTAATGGCGGAAGTTACTAAGAATGTTGTTGCAACTGAGCCAAAGGTGAACCAAAAACAAGTTCAGAGTGTAGTTTATGATTTTAATGTTGCTGATAGAGGGAGAAAAGGGATAATCCATTTAAATTGGATCATTTATTTGAATTTTAGAAGCATAATCCACCAATATCTTGAGGTGATTCGAAACCAAAGATGCTAGAGGTGTGGCTAAATAGAATGAAGAAAATTGTATATTCTATAGACACACCAGCTGAGCTGGAAGTCATGTTATAAGTGTATATGTTTGATGGTCTTACATTCTAATGGTTAGATTAAGTAGTTCATGCTAAATTTTACAAATTCATTCCAAGTTTCAATTTGGAAGTGTTGTTAAACAAATAATTATATCATAAAAAATTCAGGATTTCTAGAATGATATAATTCTTCATCTTGAAGGAAGATAATATCTTAGTAAAATATTATTTTTGCTAAATTTATGAATTTTGTTTTCATAACACTTGATGTTTTTGATTCTAAATACTTTAAGGCAAATATATTTGAATTGGTAATAAGACCATAGATTCAATTGAATATTTCTATACATTTATAATAGAATATATATATATATGGTCAATAGATAAATGGTTGAAAATGAGTAATATTATGAGATACAGGAGGAAGAAACATGTTGATACATATGGGAAATGTTGGTAACTCTAACGATAATAATAAATGGAAGAGGATAAAATATTTCCATAGTAGTGGAATAACTCATAATTAGATAGAAGTATCAATTAATCTTCCCCCAAAACCAAAGAGAAATCATAGATGTTTCCAATATTTATATATTGATCACATGAAGCTAGATTTAATAAACAAACATGAGCATACCAAAATTAGACCCGTTTGGGGAATCATCAAAACTATTATTGCAATGCTCCAAGATCAGGTGATAAGGGAATATCTAATGTCTCACAAACATTGTCTTCGATGAGATGATTTTAAAAAAACTCATCAGTTTAACTGAGAAATCCTTGGTCATTATAAGAATACCATGACTCCTCAATAAAGAAAATCTCTATAGGGAAATAAAAAACAAGGTGTGTCATGTGAAAGTTATGTGAAGTTGAGTAGGTGAAGGTGGATGATCAATTTAGAAAAATTATGGTTGGATGTATGATTATTTTAAATTATTCTCATATACAACTATTGTTTGATATGGTTGCATCCCATTCATTTATTTAGTCTTGTGATTTTAATATTTTTGTTTTACATGATGATATTATGTCTTCGAATTTGAAACTCCAAACACCTCTTGTTCAAAGAGAATGATGGCCCTTTATGTGTAATGTCTTCTCTATAAACATTTATGGTGTTAAATTATTGTGGGATTTTTATGTAATTGATATATATTATAGTGAAATAATACAAGGTATATATATTTTTATAATATTTAAAAAATCATATCTATTGTTACATCTATGGAATTAGTTTTGCAATTGGTGATGGAATTGTTCCTCTTTTTAGGGGAGACTAGAATGAAAAGGAATGTGAAAAGGACATTTTGGCACTAGTAGTTGAAAATATCTCAAACTAATTATTATTTTTGACCTTGATATTAATGTAAGAGATAAATAATAGGGGTATTCTAGTAGTTTCTCTGCAGTTTTGGATATTTTTTCTGAATATTTCTCCAGGATTCCACCCCCCAAATAAGTGGAGTTTAAAATTGTTCTCTTATAGAAGAACATTCCCATCTCAATTCTATCTTACCAAAAAAACTAATATAATTATTATAATTGATCTTTTAATTGGAAGAGCATGAAAGAAAAGGGTTTATTCATCTTAGTATGTCTCTGTGGGAAACACTAGTATTATTTGTTAATAAGGTGGATGAAACTGTATGACTCAATTTGTATTATCATAAACATAAAGAAGTTGTGATAAAGAATCGATATCAACTTACATGAATTTGTGATATTTTTTATCAATTTAGTAAATCATTTTGGTTCACTAAAATTGAATTTCCCTTATCACATAACCAATTGTGGGTTTAGAAGGAGGATATTAAAAAAACAAAGTTATGTTGTAGATATAGACTTTATGGGTTTTTAATATTCAATTAGGTCTTATAAATTCTCCAAAATTATTTATGAAATTTTTAATAGGGTATTTCTAGAGAATCTGGATTCATTATAGTGTGTTTAGTGGATTATATAATAGTGCATTCAATGAAATGGGATGAGCATGATAAACACTTCATGAATAATTTGGAATCTTTGGTCATCATTGTCTATATACCAAATATACATAGTATGACTTTTAGATAAAAGGGTTACATTCCATTCTCTAGGTTATCTTTGAAAGATATTTTTATATGGATCTAAGGTTGTAATCATTTTTTAACCACATAATAATGTCTTTGAGGTGTGCATATCTCTATTCTTGGCCGGTCATTACAGATTTTTCCTTCATGATTTTTCATGAATAGATTAAACTATGATAGATTTGATAAAGAAAAATGTTCCATTCTAAGGGAATGATTAATTTCAAGATTATTTTTATGATCTCAATGTTATCATTACTTTATAACTAATATTGATATTTCTCGAATCAATACAATGGTATGTTGTGTATTTGGATACTTTAGAATCTAGGATAGGGTTTGTTCTCATGTAGGGAGATCGTGTTTTTTCTCATGGCTCACAATGTTTGGTGTTTCATGAGTATAACTACCCAAAACAAGATTTGGATCTCGATATCATAATCTATCCATTAACGAAAAAATTCATTACCTTTTTGGTGAGATATTTATAATGTATTCAAAACATAAGATCTTTAAACACATTTTTTGACAATGGGATTTCAACCTGAGATAAAGAATATGGATATAATATCTAAAAATTATTTACATTTACATGATGTATACAATAGGTAAAAGAAATTTATTGGAATTTTCACTAATAATAATTTAATATGGTGAGTTGAAAACAAGTTATTTTATCAATGGAAGTTGATGTATGCTATAGCCAACATGCATGTGGATTTTGATGATTCATGTAGTTTTTTAGTTTTTCTCCTAATTTCCTTTTTCCATTATTTTATCTGGATGATTAAATAGGCATTGAAATATGAATAATAATGTGTTTCAATGAGGTAACAACACCTAGGTTATGATATTATTGAGGGATGGAAGGTGGACATGAGTTCAATTTTGTGGTTCAATGATCAAAGGGTTTCACATTTGGACATTCAAGAACAAATTCTCTATACTTACCACCATTATAGATGAGCTAATAATCCTAGAATATATATGATGTAGAATTAATTGGAAGAACATTTTTGGTTTTTCAATATGAAAAAAGGGTGACTGAATTTATTTCAATTTTCCTCACATGTCAGCAGGTTAAGGTAAAGGAATATCAGCCAATGGGTATGTTGTAGTCATTATCAATTATTATTTGTATAGGGTAGCATATATCCATGTAATTTTTTATTGGTTTCGAAACAATATTTTGGAAACACGATTACATATGGGTGATAGTGGATCATATCATAAATTTGGAATATGTCATTCCAATTCATGAATCTCATATTATGGATGAATAATATAAAGTCTATAACAAATAAGTGGTAAAGTGTAATGGAATCAAGTCTGGATAGTATCAGACAAATACGATTTGGTTTACGTATCATTTCTGTAAATCCTTACAAAAATATATTGGAACATAGTTTAAAATGAGTATGGTATATCATCCTCATACAGAATGATAATTCAATTGAAAAATAATAATATCAGAATAAAGGCTTTGAGATTTTTTAATGAATATTAGTGGATAATTGAAAGAGAATATACTATTATAGTATTTCTAATATAATAACAATTTTAAAGCCTCAATGCATGAGGATTATTTTAAAACATTGTATGGGTGTCATTATCATTAAATTATTTGTTGGGTGGAAATATGTGAAAATTTATAGTTTGGAAAAATCCTTTTCTAAAACATAATAGTAAAGATTCGATTATTCATGATAAGGATGGTGATGGATCTAAGTCATTAAAAATAATATTTGGAACATCTTCAATGTCCTTTTTCGATCATGGAGAGTGATCACATGTTCTTGAGAATATCCAAAATCCTTGGGAATATTTGTTTTGAAATTAATGGATATTAATATAATTAATACATTAGCCATTTTATGATACTTCAATGTATTGGTGAGGTCACAAATCAGTTGGATTTTCCACCATGTATTAGTTGAATGAACAATGTGTATCATTTAACATAGTTGTAAAAGTATCAACTTGATCACTCCCATTTGATTTTATGGGATAACATTGACCAAAAAATTATTTCTTTATTGGTTCATGTGTTAGTGAAAATCATGGATAATAAATAGAATGTCTTGTGTGGGAAAATAATTGTTCTAGTGCATGTTTTTTGAAAACATGGTTTGATTTTGGAAGAAACATAGGAGTGGAAAAATAATTGGTTAAGAAATTTCCCGAACTCTATTAGTATAATAGTGGTTTTCTACATTATATGGACGGAAAGGCCAATGGTGGGGAGAATTTAGCACCCTGTATCCAATTTAGTAACCATTTATTTATGTATATTAAGTATGTAATGTGTTTGGGTGATGTTATGGATGGTTTATCAGAGTTAAATAATGTTTTGTGGTTTTTATTGAGATTCATGGTTTGAGCACGGTCATTAGATACCATCAAATACAACAAAGAAATAGTGGAATATGAAATAGTTGAATCTAGGGAGGCACACAGTTTGGCCAAATTATGTGGCAACCTAAGAGATACCATAATTTTGGGAAATAAGGATGTTGGAAAACCTTATTTTTAACCTTGATATCCAACCATGTGAGAAAGAAATGTGATTTTAATCTTGAGGTAGAAGCTTATGCACAGTTAGGGCATAGTTCTTCTAACTGTGTGAGCTAACTGTGAATTACTAAATGTTATATTTGAAAATTTTGGTTCTAACCCAGTTTAACCCCTTAACACAATTTTTACAGTATTACAATCATAACTTGATTTACACTCTTTGTAATGACTATAGATATCTTTTCCTTCGATCCAGGTGTGATTTGTTGAAAACTTGTGGTGTGTTAATGATTGGATTTCTTAGTAAGTCTATGTTATCTATGGATTTTATTATATGTCTTCTTATTCCCTTTTATTGAACGTTAGATCCAATTTTTTGGCTATTGATCTAGGTTTTGTGATTCCCATCATATTGATATATATATTTTTTGATGTTATGGAATGAGATTTAATATGGGTTTTTTGGGTTTCAACTTGATTTCCTTGATGAATTTGTGTCATTCTTTATATTTTAAAACATTTCTATGGTAGGGTGATTTAGTCTTGATTGCTCTTAATATAAAAAGAAGGCTTCATTTCAAATTAATTTAGTTATTGATTTTCATTGTGAAATTGATATGAAATTAATGGCATATATCTTCTTTAGAGAATATTTGTGGAATTATTATTTTTTTTTGTTCTGCAAGTGCATTGTTTTGTGACTCTAAAATGATGATTCCAAAATTTGAACATTTTTCGATTCATAGAAATGGTTTAATGGTAATTTATTAAATAAAATAATATTTTTATTGAAATGAAATTATATTGTGGATTTGGAATTGGGTTTTGGAATAATTATTGGTGTGTTTTCATGTGAATTTGGGAATGATAAATGTATGAATTTTATCCTATAAAAAGATGGAATGATAAGGGTATTAAATTTACCCAATAAAATATTTTACCAATTGATGGCTTGGTGAAAGGATGACTCAGAAATTGTGATTATTGGGAGGTCCGTGGTTTCAATCATGGATGTATGTGAAGATATGTGTAATGGAATGGTTATGCCCAAATTAAAATGTGAAATTTTTAAAGATGGTTATTTTTTTCATGGAAAACAAATCTTGTTAGAAAACTATTTTGGTTTGGTAAATAATTTATAATTTATGTAAATTTAATTTTATTTATTTATACTATTTTATATTAATTTAATAACATTTTTTATCTATGTTTAGTGAGTATGGATTTGAATTGGGAAAAACCTATTGAGATTTATTACTCACCCATTCTTTGTAACATTGGTTCCTATATGGATATTGTTTATCAAGACATAAGTAATGGAAAGAAATATGATTTATTTAAATATTCTTAGTGATAACCTATGCATGGATTGGGTGATTTGATTTTGGATCTTGTTTGGAGTTATGTAGTTATTTCCTTGGAGCCTTTAACTTTTGTGGACGTTTTTCCTCTCTACACTTTGATAATTATTTTTGGTTTCCATATTGTACATGGATATGGGTCATGGAGTATTTTTTTTTATTATTTCAATTTTTTTTTTCCGGGATTTATATTAATCTATTTTCATTCATCCTTTTGAAGTCATTTTGTTATGTTATATTGGTTATGGTTGTTTTATTTTTTTATAGAAAATTATCCCCCGATTTCATTGAAGCCTTGGCATTTATTACCAAGCATTGGTATCTTTTGGATGTAACATAAGGTTATTTAGAAATTATTCCTAATATCAAGACTATTAGGATTTTTGGGATGTACCTGAAATATTTATTATATACGACTTTTATAAATGGAAATATTCTAGAATATGGTTATTATATAAGTGACTATGATATTTATATTTTTTAAAAAGGACTTTAGTGCATATTTATAGAAATTAAGATAAAAGGCAAGGTTTTTTGATATCAATTTGGATTCAATGAAATAGTTTTCATATCCACCACTTTATTTAGGCATGTCTACTAACATAGATTTACTTATTTGATAATTTTTTGGAAAATATATAGTATGTAAAAAAAAAGTCACATGATCTCCCTATGTGGGTTTTCAATTTGAATGAAAATAATGATGTAATGGTCATTGTTAAATCCACTCCCTTTATTAAGTTAAAATTATTCCAATTAAGAATTATTCGTACATTCTTGGTTACCATACACCCTAAAACATTATTTCATATTGAGTTTTCTTCATATATTAGAATAATTACTTTTTAAATTAAATATTTTACCTCAAGTGATTGCTTCTCTATAAAGAATATCATTACTGAGAATGATTTCCATCATGTTTTAAAACTATTTTCCAACCTTATACCTAATTTACCTTCACATCAATGTATCCAATTCTAAATTTTTTCTTAACTATGTGATATCTCATGTGAAATTCATATTTCCAGTCTCATATTTTAAAAATTATGTTTAATTATTTACTATTGTGATGTGGGGTTTCAATAAAGGTGCTTTTACAAAAAAAAATGGAACCTTCCTATTTCATATTTTATAAAATGTTCTATATCCCAAAAAGAATTCACCGTTTATTTATTTTGAAAACCCACATTAATTTATGGAATATAATTCTAAATCAATATAGTCTAAAGAAAAATTATACATGATTTCCTTAAAAAATTGATCATATACTCGTTTCAAAAATCATTATATATGTGGATCATTTTCTATTAATTCTCCATTATACTTTACAGTATTTTCATATATTGTAAATAAATATTCAATACCAATTATTATTTAATAAAATACTATCATTGAAAAATATTTAATTTCTTGTCTCTTGTAAATACTACTAAACAAGACTTCGACTATAAAGTTAGGCATGGTTATGAATCTCATTCCTTACTCTGTGGTTTTATCGTAATTTATATTCCTTTATATTTTCATTAATGAATAAAGTTTTCCATCAATTATTTTTAAATATTATTCGGATTTATATCAAGCCTATGCCCTATGATGTCATGTGATTCTGAGGCCCAGTGTACGTAGAACAAATGATTGAAAAATGATAAAATATTAAATAGAACATGATCATGATTTTTCTGAAAAATATAAAAAAAATCTATTTGGGTTCTCAAATTATAAATCAGGGGGATCCATTGAGTTAAAAATAGTCTCTTTTCCCTAGTCATGAACAAACATTGGTATCACGAGTCATTTGTGGAAAGTCATCACATGTACTTTATTGAATAAAACAAATTAAGAACATTTATTTTGATTCATTACCACAACAACATGTTTATATTAAAATAAAACATTTTTTAGAGATCCAGTGGTATCCTAATAACCTTGTAATTCAATAGAGACATTGGAGATAGAGCCACAGGAAGATCTTTCTAAATAACAATGACGAATCCTTGCATAGGTGATTAGAGAACACCGATCTTGACAGATATCGCCAACATTGATGACGTGGAAACCATTTATCTTTAGACAACGATCTATATCAATGTAGGAATAATTATTTTGATTACATTTCCCCATTATTAATACCTATAAAGCATATAGACTAATCCACAAACATATTTCCTTGAGATTAGTCATATTTAGGGGATGATTATTATTTTGGTTTATCTAGATAGATAATTATTATTGATTAGATCTGTGGATTGATTATTTTAATGTTTTAATGATATTGAACCAAGATCAATGTGAACATCTATCTAGGTTCATCCCTCTTGATTTGGATTTTGATTTTCTCACCTGATTCATTGTTCATCATTGTATTCTTCATTATTCCCCACATTTCGACCATTATTTGAATAATCAATCAGTTCACATTTTATTCTTGGTGCAATGATATAAAATCATCAAAAAATATCTGTACGATGTAAAAAAGGTGGGATGATGGTTGAAGCATTAGATCAATCAATAGTTGAAGTATATTTCATGTTCTTCACTATGTAATGAAGAATAATAAAAATCAAATTTTTAAGAAGGATCTCTGGCCCACTATCTTGATGATTCAGTGATGGGATGAAAAAACGAGTCGGGGTCTAGAGTTTCACGGTGAAAAAACCTCATTAAACCATTACCAAATATTTTCCATTATGAGTGGGAGGAAGAAAAGGGGTTCTGGAAAACACGATGAACATCAAATGTAGTCCATGAATACATTATTTTTAGCCACTTGAACTTATCAGTGTGTAATTTGGGAAGTGAATAGACATGAGGTGGAGTACATAGGCTTCATATACGGTGTGTACTTACCAATATAGCATGGCTTAGACCATGAACCTGGAATACACAATGTACCAGTACATGGGCACAAATACAATGGATGATTCATTATACTGGAACATGGTTAGAGTACTCAGGTGAGACCCCAGGTACATGGAGACAACATGTAGTCCCCCTTACATGCCATTTACTCATCATTTACACAACATGGTTCTAATGACATGGGTCATTTTATACATGAAGTACTCGGGGTTATGGGACAAGTTGTGTGACCCTACTGCACGTGGTCTTCCCCTTCATACATGGATTGAGATACTTGTCCTCCATGTATTATAAAAGTTTTATTAGGGTGAATACACTTCCTTGTTTCCCTAAAGGTAGGTAGAAATCATTTCATATTCATAGGACTATGATATCTTCAACATGACTTCATGTATAGAGTATTTGGAATCCCCGATAGGCCCAAATACAGATCTTTAATTAATTTCTTCATTCCATAGGTGGATTTTTTGGTATCCACATGAAAAAAACTATGTGGGTTCTAATCCTATACATATAAAGTTAATATAGATTATTTTTTTGTATTAATGGATGGCCTTGATAGTGATTCACATATGTTGTATCATAACACTCTTTAGATCAATGAGAATATCTTTATCACGGGGAGACCCAATGCGTAGTTCCTCTTGGACAGATGTCATCGGTGCTATTATACTCAATAGCGTGTTCTACCAGATGAGTGATTCATAAAATTTTCAATTTATATTCATAGTGTTGGTATATAGTGATTGTGACTTACTACTAGACTATGTTTCTTAGTTGAGTATATCTGGATATTCTTATTATATGTGTTGTGGACATATACATACGTAGAGTTGACTATATATTTCCTTTTTTAGTATTTTTTGGGGTTCTCTAATGTGTACTTTTATAGTCACTCTTACATAATCTTAGAACATAAGTGTCAAGTCATTGGCAGATGAGCAACTATGGAGACCTTGGCGGATGAGGACTGGATGGTGATTAGTGAGACTAGACATATTGAGGCGTGTTTCTATGACTTTCATAATGTAGTCTATGTACATTTCTCTTTCAGTTTGGACTTGAGTTAGAGAATGATTGTGGTGGGATTGTTTTTGGCCCCATTGACCATTCATAACTATATTTTTCACTCTAATAGTTGTATATAGTTGTATTTATTCATTTTTTACGTAGTGGGTTTTACATTTCATCATTTGTTGGCTTGGAGATGTGTGCGTGTACATGTACTTTAGAAATTCATATAATGTTAGTGATATTCATTCTCGTTATTTTTTACCAGCCCCCAGACTATTGGAGGTAGGCTTGGTGTGTTATGTCATGGGCCCCACTGGGATACATCATGGCATAGTGGTATTAGAGATCATCATTTCTCCTCTAAGACTAGGAGTTTGTGAGATTTGTTTGGGGAAAAGGTGTTATGGGCTTTGAGTTCGTATTTTAGGTCAAGAACTATAGTGTTACTGTAGTGGTGGACGTGTCCATAAAACATGAATCTTATAGAATTCCTTTCGACTTGGTACATGATAATACTATTTTAATGGAAAATAATTATACTTGCAACATATATGAATGGTTTTTTGATTCCATATTCTTTCTAAGTCATCTCTCAAGATATAATCATTGATCATGGTATATATTGTTTGTTACAAGATGCCTCTATATTGTATACCAGCTATGATTCAATATCTATGTCACAAGGATGACCCCATAGGGATAAGTAATTGATACAGGGAAGTTTCCCTTACATGTTACGTCTAGGAGGTGCACCATCCATACTGCACCTATAGAGTAGCATGTGGTACCCGTAGTGTAAGAAGATATGGAGTGAGGTGTGATAATGCTTCATGAGTTTCTGTTGTAGACACTAATCATATTATGAGGTGATCTCGACCCTCAGGTGGAATAATACTGGCTTGATGTGGTGACTTGTGTTTCCTTTTATTTAGGACACCAGCAGATAAGATGGTGGTCCTGGAGGCAATCCATCTCATGGCTTAGCAGGATTACTGTGCAGTTTAGCTATCTAAACTTATTATGAGGACACTCTTTCACGGAAAAATATTGAGTTCCTCTTTAGATATAATTTCTCACCAGTTACATTGATTGATGATCATATCAAAAAGATTATTTAGATTCAGAAGGGAAGCATGATAGGTTCTTATTATTCACATAGGCTTACGAACCATTATCGTTAATTTATTGATATGGTTTGAGATCATTACATCAGGCCTTAAGCCAACAAGTGATATATAAAAAGATAAAAATTAGAAAATGTTATCCCCACATGCATTCTAATATATGTTGGGGTGCTTGAGTGGCTTTTAGATATTGAAAGATTCTTAGATGAATAGATACAACTGCTGATAGTCAGCAGTGGGTAGGAAATTTTAGAGATGTCGAATGTAGTGAGCCTATGATTGTTTAAGGGACTTGGGAGAAGGAAAAATTTTAGGGTGAGTTCCTACGATAAAAAATATATCGTTAAAGGATCATAGTTTGGGATCGGTCATCCTTGAGGGGGGGGGGTAAAATTCATGAGATGGGAGGGGACATCTCCCTCGAGATTCCCCAACCTGTTATGCTACTGATAGGGTGATTGTTTATAGACTAATGTGGTAGATATAGTGATAATATACGATAGATCATTAGGGCAGTGAACATTACCGAGGTGTTGGGGTAGCAATGAGAGGTGGTCAATGTTTCGACTTACTACCACCACCACCCCCATGTGGATGGTGCCAGGCTAATGGATCTAGAGGATAAGGATGTGGAAAACTAGATGTGGTTGAGTATTATGTCCTAGGGGATCCAAGAATGATTCCAGGTAGAAAATTTTTCATTTATACATTAGCTTTAGTACTGATAGACAGAAGTGATGTTCATTACATCTCCCCACATATATTATAGGATAACAAGTGACTATGGTTGAATCATTTACTCGACATGTATGCTTGGAGACACAAACTGTGGAAGACTCTGTGATCACACACCTATGGGAATAGTGTTACCTGACCCTTGGTGGAGACTATTTTTGTTTTAACATCTTGGTAGAAGCGTCGTGCCATTACGAAATCATTCATGGTTTGAATTGGTTATCTACAGTCCATTCCCTGATTAACTATTTTTAGCGAAGGGTGCGGTGTGTCAATATAAGAGTAAAATGTTTTCATTTTTGGATGAAAAGGAAACCAATGAATAATAGGATGGAATTATTTATAATAGGTTCTATCCAATTACACCTTAGTTGGATATCCTGACCATTGGTTCAATAGATATTATGAGTTTCTAGTTTCCCACAATAGTAGTAGAGTATGAGGAAGGCATTCCTAAAGATTTTCCAGGTTTACCTGCCCGCTATGAGTTAGCCTTATGAATTTATTGACACCCTAGTATGACTCAAATATCTTCAAAAGCATATTTAATTGATCCTGTGGAGATTTATGAGATGAGGCAGCATTTAGTGGAATTTTAGAGGATGGTATTAATGAGACGCAACGTTTCACCATGTTTAGACCGAATTTAGTTTTCCTGAAATGTATACAATATCTTGACGTTCTGTGTGGACTACCAGTTCTTAAAAAAGGTGACCGTGAATAATAAGTATCCACTACCCAAAATAGATGACCTATTAGATCAATTTAAAGGGAAAACTGGTTAACGATGGTTGAACTCTGATTAACCAATCATCGGTTGCATGTACATGATGTGGATTTACAAAAATAGCCGTCATATTTCATTGCGGTTATTATGAGTACATCACGATTCGCTTTGGCCAGAAAAAAACTTTGTGAAAGTGTTCATGGGATGGAATAACCATATCTATCATCCTTATATATTCCGGTTCTTGGTAGTCTTCATTGAAAATATTCTTATGTTATCGTCTTCTGAGGAGGACCACACACGACACTTTAGAATAGTTTTTTACATACTACTAGAGAAATAGATTATTGGAATGCTATACAAGTGCCAATTATGGATTCATGTTGACACATTCTTGGACACATTATCTTAATTGAAGAACTAGCTATGGACCTGGTCAAAGATGAGGTAGTGTTAGAATGGTAGCCACCTAAGAACATGATGTAGGTCAAAATATTACATGGTATAGAAGTATATTATCAGAGATTCATACCTTATTTATTGGGGATATAACCACCAATGATATTTTTGACACAAAACAATTAAACTTCCTGTGGATAAAGAAGTGAAAGTAGGATTTTCTGCAGGTGAGGGAGAGATGGATGAGTGCTCTGGTCTTAATATTTTAAGAGGAGTGGTTCGAGTATGTATTATTTTGTGATATAATAGGAAAAGGACATGGATGTGTTCTGATACATAAGAATGTGGTAGTTACCTATGGGTTACGCTAGTTGAGACCATTTTAGTATTACAATGTAACCCACGATATTGAGTTAGCAGTTGTAGTATTTTCATTGAATATGTGGGGACACTACCTGACTGATGAACATTTTATCATCTATTATGATCATAAGAGTCTGAAGAATATCTTATTTTAGAAGGATTACAACATATCACAATGGTTATGGAAAGATTTCCACTAGGATTTTGAATTTGAGATTTTCGATACTCCCAATATGGGGTTTGTGGTAGAATATTCTGTCAACATTAGATAAATTTCAATGCTTTTGATTAAGGAATCAGAGATGTTGGTATTTTCAAAATTATCCTTAGTGGATGGGGATGGATAATAATTCCTCATGTAATGGTTTTCACCCATCATCTATTTTAGTGAGATTGAGAGTTTAATTTTGGGGATACTAACTTTGATAACCCACATGATCAAATTTCTATGGACATTTTCCTAATGGATATTCAAAAAGTGGGTATCATGTTGTTCTTTTTAGAGGACGCATAGTAGAACATGTGATGTTGTGAGAGGAGGTATTTAAGGTTTTTTATACATCCCCTATGGTGTTAGAACCAGGTGAGGAAAGGATGTACTAGGACCTCTAAAATAAGTTTTTATGAACAATGTTGAAGAAAGGAGTTGTAGATATTGATTATTGATTCCTTACATGTTGGTAATTGAAGGATAAGCACCATGTTCTCGTGGGTTTATCTCATCTCCTTAATGTTCCATAATGGAAGTGGGATGGGATATCAATGGAATTATTGATGAGATTACCTTATATGTTTTTTTGGAAACAATTCCATTTGGGTAATTGTTGTCTGACACACCAAGTTGGACCTCTCCCTTGATATCCCAGAGAAGTTCCTAGTAGAGATCTCGGAATGCCTCTACATGTATAAGATAGTTCTATTCCATGTAGTTCCATTGATGATTATTTCAGATCATGATGTTATCATTACACCCTTTTTGTGGATAAGATTAAATTAGATGTTTGGGACCTAGTTATGCTCCAGAAAAGTGCTTCACACCCTAATTGATGGCCACACAGAGTGAATCATTCAGCTTTTGGTGGACATGAAATGAGATTACATGTTGTAATTTTTCCATATTTGGGAGGATCACCTACCACTAGTGGATTTTTCATACAATAAAAAATACAATTACACAATTTGTATGGAACAATTGGAGGATTTGTATGGGTGACCCTACGAGTTACCACATCATTGTACTGACCCGGGAGAGTCAGCACTCGTGGGACCAGAGTTTTTTAGGATACCACATAAATGGAGTTAATCATCCATGAACAGTTGAGGATTTCACAGAGATATCAAAAGTATTCTACTTATTGTCGACAGAGGCCTTTGAAGTTCGAGGATGGATAAGATGAATTACTAAGTGTCTCACCTCCTTGAGGGTAACAGAGATTTGGTCATGGCGGCAATTTATTTTCATGTTTCATTGGCCCTTTTTCAAAACAGGATAGAGATAGTTAGGTGTAAAATCACTTAGATCTACCTTTACAGTTAGACTAGGAACACAACATATTTTACATATCATAGCTGAGGTAGTACGTACATGACTCATCACACATCATCTAGTGGTGACTGTTGTAAATAAATGATTATGCAACATAAAATGAGTACCCAGTCGAGATAGAAGATCGTAATGAGAGGATCCTTCTTAGGAGTTCGATTCTATTGGTGCGTTTCTAGTGGTATCATGAGAATCTCTTAGGGATTACATGGGATAGGGAGGCTCATGTTCATTTTCCATAACCTCATATTCTTTAGTAGACATTGGTTGGCCTTTCTTAGGATGTAAAACCCAATGGTGGGTAGAATTTAACAAATCAGATTATTAGTGTATTATTTTTAAATATTATATGGATCGATATTGAGCCCATACGTTAAGGCGTTTTTTGATTCCAAGTCCTAGTGTACCAGGAACAAATGTTTGAAAATATTAATATATTAAATAGAATGAAAACATGGTTTTACTAAATAATTTTAACAACATTTAAACAGGTTCATGGATCAAAATTATATATACACTTTTGTTTTAGAACAATGGGTTTGACCTAGGAGTTCCCTAACATTAGTAGGTATGGGTCATTTTTGGAATGTCATCATGAGAGCTTAAATGAATAAAATTAAAAATGAGAATTTATTTAATTTTGATAACTGATATATAGGTTTATTATTCCATAAAATATTGACAATGATCCATAATTAACCTCATAACCTGATAATTATCTAGATATGTAGGAGGGAGTACCTTTGTTGGATATTTTCATTGAATGAGGATCAATCATCAGATCAATGATGGGTGCGCATCGATCACAACAGATCTCGCCAACATTGAAGGTGCATGGAAAAATCATCATTATAGAATGATTTGAATCAAGTTGGAATGAATTATTTTGATTTCCGTTCCCTGTTATAGATTATTATAATGAACCTTAACTAATCCATGAATATATTATCCTACATATCAATCCAATTTAAGGGATGGGATTATTTTTCCAGTTTATTGGGATGGTTTATTCATTGTGATTGCAACTATTAATTTAATACTTTTCCATTATGATTTTGAAAAACCATGATCCATGATAACATCGATTGAGGATCATCCCTATCAAATTGGTTATTTATTTTATACCCCAACTCACAGATCTTTTTGGCATTCTTCATTCATTCCCATGGTTCGAAAATCCAATTTATAATTTATTGTTGCATGTATTATTATTGGAAAAACAATATAAAATCATAGATCTGGTGTTGGTAAAACACCACATAGTTGAGAAGATGTCTTTAATTGCATATTTAACAATGGTTGGGGTTGATTACTCACTATTCATGGTGTAATCAATTACAATGATGATCTTGTTTTTAGGGTGGATTGAAGGCCTAAATCTCATAAATTTAGTAATTGAAAAGAAAAAAACATTAGCATTTGGAGTTTCATAGAGATCCAACCAACTAAATAGAATCAAGAAGATCGGATAATGTGAGTAGGAGAATGAAGAAGGGTTATAGACAACATGGTGTGTAGCTCCTTGAACAACTCGGCATGTACTTCAGGCTCTACATGGACACGAGGTGGATTCCATTGTATTCTTACGTGATATATAATCTCCCACATGGAATCTCCTACACCATGTACACAAGCTACCCCATATATTGATACATTTAAAAATTAATAGGATGATGATGTGTAATTGAACATGGTTGGAGTGCACGGTTGGGAACCTAGTCAAAGGGACATGATTTTTAGTCCACTATACACACTATTTTCACTTATTTTATATAAAATGGTTGGAATGGCACTGACCATTGTATACGGGCAATACATGATGTCAAGGGACATAGCGTGTGACCCTAATACAATCATTCTACATCTTCTTACATTTCTTGAGGTACTTATACTTCATATTGTGGACAACATTTATTAGGGTTCATCCCCTTCCTTGTTACCCTAAATGTATATATGAACCATTTCCTACTCATTGGATTATGATTCCATCAGCTGGACTTCCTATATATAGTCATTGGAATCCCCCAAGAGGCTAGGAGTAGGATCCTATATTTATTCATTCATGACATAGGTGGATTTCATGGTATCGATGTGACCAACACTATGTAGGAGCAGATCTACTATTTAACTGGTTAATATAGATAAAGATGTTTATATCAGCCCATGGCCTTGGTGGTGATCATAATATATTGTATAGTAAATCTCTTAAGATATCTTGGTGTATCTTTCTCATGTAGAGATCTCACCATCAATACCTATCAGTTAGACGTCATCAGCACTACAGGACTCAAGAGTGTGTTTTACCCGATGAGTGCTTCGTGGAATATTCAAGCTGAATTCCTATTACTGGTATACAGTTGTTGAGAATTACTTGTAGATTGTGTTTCGTTCATTAGTTGATATAGATATTCTTGTTATATGTGTTATAGACATATACCTGTATAGAGGTCACTATATCATTCCTTTTTTGTATAGATTTGTTGTTTTGGTGTGTCTAATTGAGTATTGTTATAAACACCATACACTGGATTCTCTATCACATGTCATCTCTTAAGAAGAAAATAGACCTATAGACAGTGTTCAAGGAAGATCAAGACCAGACTGTTCTTAATGAGACTGAACAGAATGTAGTGTGTTCATGAATCATTCAGAAAGTAGTCCCAAAACCTCTTATATACATGTTAGAGATGTGTTAAAAAAATATTCTCATGTTCTATCATTTTTCGAAGTTTACCATTCATTTATTTATGTAGCACTATGGTTGTTGGATATAGTGGTAAGCATGAATTGTTTACATAGTGGTTTTTACATTTCCTCATTTTGTGTGTTGGGAGATGTCAACATGTGAACAATTATATAATAAATACCTCCAATTTTAGTGATATACCAATTCAGTGCTAGTCAACATACCAGAGCATTTGTAGGTGCACATGGGGATTCACATAACATCCCCCACTATGATGGGTCATAACCATTTTTTTCCTTTTGTGTTATATGTATTCATATATATATATATATATATTATGATTTTCATTACATGATGGTGAGTTCTATAATTATATAAAACTCATATACAATATATACACATATCTCTCACATTACATTAGAAAACAGTTAGTACAAAATTAAATTATAATGATACCATTAATATATATTCTACTATATCCCTGAAATAATTTATAGATCCCATCATAGTATATAAAAGAAATTAAAACATAATAAACGATGAGCCTATATTATTTATATAGAAATTATAAAATAAAATCTATCAAATAATAAATAATTAATCAATAATATGGAAAAGAAAAAAAAATCAAATATGACATATCAATTTTTTATAAAATATTAGTATGTACATGGATAACATACAAATATAAATAATTATAAGGAAAATAATAACTAGTTTCATAGTGATAGAATGCATAAGTTTTAACATGATAAGAATATTGTTGTGGACAAATTTCCTAAAATTATAAGTAAATAGTTGAGGTGTATAATAAACACCCAAACTATTTTATTCCATGAGACCTACTGATGCATCCAAGAGCTATAATAAGATCAAATCATTACATAATAATCCCATTTCATTAATCATATGAAAGTATTGAATAATAAATACAATATATCATTAATATAAATATCCGTATTTCCAAACTAGCATATAGAATGCCAATATTTGTCCCTTTTAACAAATAAAATACTCAGATTATAATCCATACAGATTAATTGGGGGATGGTATAATTATATTATATCCCCATTAAATAACAAAATAAATCAAAAGTGTTTACATACATAAAAATATTATTAAAATAAAATTTTACTATTTCAATGAAAATAAGTGAAAAATCTACTTTTATTTTGATAATATAATAAATAGAAAATTAAATAATCTCGTGAAAATTATATTCTTTGAAAAAACAAATAAATTTATAAAGTAATCTTAAAATAAATTTAATCATATTAATGTGATAAAATCTTCATATATTGTAAACATTAAAACAGATATTCCTATCAAACTTTTGGTACAAATTTATAATTACCTTAATCATGAAAAAAACAATAATATTTAATTTAAAACATTAAAAAATGTAAACTGTTATTGATGATTACAGTAAATAATCATTTTATTAGATGAAAAACATTCCTGAAAATATTTTTTGATATATGGGTTTAGAAGAAAAATTAAATTGACTAATGAGGGAAAAAAGGTCAGCCTTGCTTAAAAATGATTTATGATTCATATTAAGTACCAAAAATAGAAAACTGAAATAAGAAAAAATATAATACATAGATAACCATATCAGAATATATATATTGGGTTTTTCATATATAGATCAAATAATTTACATCAAATGAATTTCAAAAATAATAAATCTCAGTTAAAATGATATTAAAAAAAATAAATCCTTACCAAATGTATAAATTTACTTATAATTGAGTTTAACCTACTTTATAATCATCAGAAAATTTTTATAATTCTATTGTACGACAATATTCAGGCTTATAGTGTTATATATAATTCAATTATAACATCATATCACCTTTATAATAAAAATTATCTATTAAAATATCCCCTTTGCAGGATTATTTTTTCATTTGTTGTATATATTTTTGTTTTGTACTTACAATCCAAGAATATTGATTTGGGCTACATCATTAACCTAATATTAATAATTATATGTGTATATAATTATTTTAACATATATTATGTATTAAATAGTCCTTAATAATTCATTTCAGAATCCTTATAGAATCACTCATGTAAGTGTTAAATATGACATTAAAAAGAGTGTGTTGTAATGACATAGTGACTAAGAACGTGGTAGTATATAATCCTAATATAATATTTAAGGAAAGTCATTTATGTATCAAATATTTTATATATTCACTAAAAACAATTTTTTAACTTTGTATAAATGACTAACATTAAAAATAAAATATTTCACTGACGGTGATGGAAGTTTATACACACATATGAACATAAGTTCCATTTTCTTATGAGAACATTAAAAATAAAAAATAAAATATTTTTCCATTCTAGGGTTTATAAAATATTATGAATACTATATATATTTTTTAAATAAATAATTATTAATATCCTTGAGAGGTAGTCATGTAAATAAATCACATCAGTACATTGAAGTGTTTGTCGACACATATACCAAAGAAATACCTTCATATACCAATTGGTAAAGGGAGTTACAAAATTGTTCTCCCATTATATTAAAAAAATATTATTATATTCACGTAACTAGATTCACTATATTAGTTTGGTACAATAAATATAGATTATCTATAAGAGGAAATAAACATTTAAATATTTGGACATACAGTTATATCTACTCTGAGAGACTTCATTTGGCTTACACATTAATCCTTATTAGGGTGGTCCTATAACAAGAAAAAAGACCATGAAATAAATTAAGGAATCTTGAAATGATTCATGGTAGGTTTTTTTGAGATATAATACTCAATTTTGTTAACAAGGGAGTAGGGGAGGTGGCATTTTTTATGTGAGGGGAGGGAAACACATGGAATTACTAAAAAGATATAAAAAATTAAAGTCATTTTCTTGTTGTAGTGGAAATAAATGACGACGACATCGAAATTAAAGTAATATAATGTCACAGTATCTTAATTTAAAAATATTTACACAATTTTATTATTTTTCTTTATTTTTACTATTCAATATGACCAAAAATGTAATTTAACGAATTAAAAATTTCAAACCTCTTGTTTCCATGTATTAAATATAGTTTTTATTCTTAATTTTTTTGATGTGGTAAAAATTTCTTTTAATATGTTTTTTAAAATGAAATTAAGATCATCTTTAGAAAATGATTATTTGAAGAATTAAATTATTTTACACCAAAATTATATATACTTTATTATTCAAATGGAATTAATAAGATTATGTTAAATAAAATTATTCTTATTTTTATTCAAAATAAATTTAAATCATAAAGTGACCTTGTAAATTCATGACTAAGATTAAATAACTAAAAATAGTATTTTATTTGTACATAATCATTAATTAAATTTCAATAATGTTAAAAATATATTTATAAGATCAAAATTATTTTTCTATATATATAATATTACTTCTTAAATATATAATCTTCCTTTTAATAAGGTTTCATAACATCAAAATTATTATATCATTATAATGTAAGAAATTAATTTTTTTGCAAAATAAATAATTATAACTATTCACCCAATAATCAACTATGTCCTAAAAATATCAAAAAATCCCCTAAGTTAATTTTTGAAATGATGAATTAAAACAAGAAAATCATATCAAGTAATTTAATTTTTAAATTTTTTATCTTGTTTTATATCAAATTATTGAATAAATATATTTTATTTATGCATTTTTTATTTAGAAGGAAAAAGTAACATTAATTGATGTTTAGGTTTTACATATTCCCATATTCAAAAATTTCATCATAAAAAATTGAGAATTTTCACATCATTAATAAATTTGGGTAGTCATTTATCAAAATTTTTCTTGATCCAATATAACAACTCCTATACTATGATTTTTATAATTTACATTTACAATCTGAGTCGTTTGATTCCTCAACACATTACCTATACTATCAAAAATATGGATAATATCTTCAAAGTATGATAAATTATGTTCATATTATTTTTCATATTCAATGATAAAATGAATAGGATATGACATGTACCTACTCAATTATGATATATGGAACATATCATAAAATTTATAGAGTCTGGTCAGATTTCCAATTAATAAGAAACAACTCTAATTATTTCATGAATTTTTAAAGTCCCAATGAACCTAAACCTATTTTTCCATTCATAAAAAACATTACAAAAGCATTACATGGATTTACCTTCAATAAATCATTATCTCCCACATGGAATTCAAAATCCTTCATTTTGTTATTAACATATTCGTTCATAATTTTGAATACCATAATATGATTCTTAATAGTCATCACATTCACCATTGTATCTTCAATAATATATAGGAATACTAGTTTCCTTTCACAAACACCATCCCACAATTTTTATTATTACAACTCAATCCAAAATTTTTTTAAAAAGGTTTAATTTTAATGTTTAAATGGAATCAATTATTAAATAAATATTTTTAGAATGTAAAATTCTCACAACACATGCCTTGAAAGAAAATTTATAATGACCTTAATATATCATATAATATTTGAATAGTCATTTAATGTTTTTCATCAATATAATTATTATAGGACATCTCAAAAATAGCTTAGTATTAAGATATTTCAATGTAATAATATGAAATTTTGATGTAATTTAATGATCAAAATCATATAAAATCAAATGAGGTCCACTATGAAGTCTTAAAAATTCATTAATTAAATTCCTCATAATGAACCCAAGAGAAATATCTTCCCTTATAGGGAGAAAATTTTCAAACATGGTAATATTGTTAATAATAACACATATATAGTCATTTATTGTAGCCGTATTTTTGAAATCAAATGATAGTATCTATAGTAACATAACTCATTTCGATACAATAATATATAGATATTGCATCTAAACATTAGAATATCATCTCCCAGTATTTTCTGGATGAAAAAACTACCATCGTGATATATAGTCTATAATATATCATTTCATATTACCCCTTCCCCATTTATTTCCTTCTAATCTCAATACATTTCTTTGCTACATGGGTGTGTCAATAAATATGAGATAATATCTTCATCGAATAAATATATTTTTAGATCACACGAAGATAAAACACAATGACTCTTTACAATTTTTAGTATACCATCTTTATAGATGAAGTATACCAACTTCCCATCATTTGAAACTAATATTTTCATTTTAATATTTTTATCATAAAGTATGAAATAGTCAATTTTCCCCAATATTATTTTTTAAACATTTATTTATAATATATGTTATGCTTCAAATTTATTAATTAATAGAATAACCAATATTATTAAATCCATAAATATTTAATCATTCAGATCCACATTTTAGTAAAAACTCAATGATATTTCCAACACAATTAATCATCAGCCTAATTTTCCTTCTCAGTGTGGTAGTTTGTTGAGAAATCATATTACATGAGTAGTTATAACCTTTTTTGTTGCCTCATGTTGAGATATTTGTATGAGAAGATATATTTCAATGGATTTTGACCTGTATATATATGTATATATATATATATATTATGTTTCACTATAAAGGTAATTACTCAATATCTTAAAATCATATAAACATTTTCTAATATTTCATAATGGTTAATGAATAGTTTGGGATTAAACCAAATAATATAACTCATTATTATCTATCCAGGTGTGTAGTTTTAGGCTCACCCATCATGCACTGAGTGAAGATCATGTTGGTACTCAATGAACCTTTTCAGAGTGTTTACGCATTGCTAAATCTGTTCAACAAATTTATCCACTCTCAAGTATCCAAAAAGGGATTTCAATGTTATTAAACCACACTTTCTCTATATTAACAATAATTAATTATAATATCATATACCTAGAATTATTCCTAGAATATGTAATAGTGTTATGATCTATAATATGTGTTTTTATAAATCCAGTTCAGAACATTTTTACTAAACTTTCATTGATGCCAATTATAACACCCAGACACTCGTTACATAAATCTAGTGGTTATCATACTACACTATCATATGATAAATTAGATAAAATCATAATCTATCAATTTGTTTATTACTCTCGAGATACTACATACATTCATGACTATCATATTATATTTAAAAATGTAAAATAAAATATTAAATTCTTATGAGGAAATAATTATTTATTTTATTATTTCCCTAAAACCATTTATATATCCATTATTGGTTTGATGGGGAGAGTAAATAATAATAAAGGGTGAGTTAAAATTATCAGTAATAGAATGTGTAGTATAGAATATATCACATAGTAATTAAATAATGAATAATATGAAAGTTATAACCAATAAAAAAGATTCCAAATATCCAATATCATAAAAGGTCAAAATATATATGGATGAAATGGAAACATATGTAATATATAATATAACAATAACTAGTTTCTTAGGGATATAATTGATAATGATAGACATCATAATCTAACCATCAAGGCCTCGATCCAAGAAGTAATACATAAAAATATATGTTCTATACACAAACTATTTTGTTTCATGATACCTATTGATTCATATAGGGGTTATAATGGGATTTTTCTATTGCTTATAAATTCCAAAAAAAATGATCATATGAAAGGGGTGAAAAATAAATACAATAAATTATCAATAAAATTATATTTATATTAAAATTAGAAAATGAAATATCACTATTTATCCCCATTCAAAATTAGAAAATAATAATAAAAAGATACATAAATTAATATGTTCGATGTTATAATTAGATTATATTCCTTTTGAATAATAAAAAATATAAAATAATGTTGAAATGGATGATAATAACTTTAAAATAAATTTTTCTCCTTCTTTAATAAAAAGTGAAAAAATATCATCTTCCTTTGAAAACAATTTAAATAAAAATTTCAAACATACTAAGAAAATTATATTCATTGAAAATAATCATGGAAATATATGAAGGTAGATTAAAATAAAATAATGGTTATGGTTCTGTGAAATCTATATGCATAGTAAATGTTAAAAAAATATTCATTCATCAATTGGTAAAAATATTAAAGTGCCTCATTTATAAAATTACAGTATATTTCCTTTTAATAGTTTGAAAATAATATACAATATCATGTACTCGGCCTTCTTATGAACATAAACCTAGTCATCTGACCACATGGTCTCATGTGATACCTTGGTTGACATCTGAGCACACCATAAGCTATTATGCATTGTAATCTCTTTCCCGACAATGGATATCCCCATAGGCCTACACATGTTTATTCTATGAGTTTTTTCCTCACTAATAGACACCCTGGGAAACTTCCCAGAATGTCCTTGGGCCATGAACCATGTAATATGACCCCATGGTCTCCTATAATACCTTATACTCATAAAGATAACACCACATGATATTAACCAATAGTTCCACTTATCGTACTAATGATTATCCATACAAGACAACCCATGTTCTTTCACGTTGTTTTTTCCTCTTTCACACAGACACAAGGAAAATTCCCCGAAGGTCACCCATCCAGATCACTACTATAAGAACCAAGTATTTATAGAATAATATATTTTTATTTCTATTAATATATATTAAAATATAGTAATTTTATGTTAAAGGGGAGGATTTTTTTTGAAAGCATACTTGACATGCAACAACTGATTTCTCTGAAATCTTCCTTTTCACACAACATTGACTTATAAATAAATATAATACAATAATATTATTATTATTTTAAATGGTATTTAACACCTAGATGAATGAATTTCGGGAATAAATAAGAACAAATAAATTTTTAAATATTCTTTTCATGTGTTTAAATAATGATTCATTGGTTACCATGTGTATTATAAATGGAAATAAAACCAATTGAATATAAAGGATGTGTTTTTATGAAAACCAATTTTAAAATTAATAATTGTGTTTATAAAATAAAATCCCACATTATGGATTTTTATATTATGAAAATATATTTTATTTATTCATTGTAATGTTTTAAAATTATCTAATATGTTTATTAGGTAAGATATAAGAAAAAAATCAAATTTCCAATAAAAAGTATTTTTCTAAAAATTCAGTTTTACAACCATTTAACAATGAACCATTTTAAAATATATTTTATGTCACATTAATTTATAATATTTTAAAAAATAAAAATATTTTATAGAATTATGACATAAAAATTTACTTTGGTTAAATTTTTTGTAATTTTTTGACAAGTTCATTTTTTTAATGAATAGTGAAATGTAACTCATTTTTAACTCAAAACTACCATAAAATTTAATTTATTTATATAATAATGTTGACATAATAAATGGATTTATATTTTAATTGGATTAATTTTTTATAATTTATTCTAATTATTGTCATTACGTTTATATTAAATATAATCACATGTCATTCTTTTTATAGATTTTAGTTATAAAAAACCCCGCTTTTGGTGTTAACATCAGGAATTAATATAAAATTAATGAAAACAATTATTCATATTGATTTGGTAAAAATGGAATCCATATTTGTAATCATAATTTACAAATTTTTTGAAAAGATACCTTCTATAGTTGGTCATTATTAATAGTAAATTCTGTAAATATTTTATTTTTCATGGATAAAGGGTATATCTGGTTAATTGGGGTAAAAAATAATATAATAATATTATTAAACAACACTAACAGATGTCCTAATGTAATTTTATGAGACATTAATGACCTTGGTAATCCTTGAGTTTATTTTGGGACTTCATCGATCCACATGGTTGTAAAACATACATTTTATAAGAATTAATTTAATGCAAAGAGAAATATAACATAAACGTGTATCATTTATTAAACAATTATTATGGGGTTATATAAGTGATTTATTTGACTACAAATATTGATTAAAAAGGTAATAATATTTTATAAATCATGGAATATTAATTACAATTTTGAAACACTATATATATAAATTTAATTATGAAACAATGATGATGATGTGATTGCTTCATTATTAATTGATTCGAATAAATGATATTATAAATATTAAAAAAAATGTAATTTGAATATTTTCATATCAAACATAAATTTTGTTATGATTTTGAAAATCTATCTCTGATTTAATTCCTTTTTTTATAATTATTCAAGTTTTTATGACTTCAACAAAAAATCAATTACTATAGTGTCAAAATAGACATAAATGAATTTTTTTTAAATAATATTTTATTAAATAATATAGTTTTCCTAAAAATATATGAATCGGCCAACGGTATTATATAATGTTACAAATGTCTTTAAATATCTACTTACTATTCTCTTGAAATTTATAGTAACAATAGATACCATATATTCTTAAAATTCTAGGAGACATGGTAAGTGTTAATGTTTTTAACTATGTTTCAAAGCTAAAATAAATTATTATCTTTGTGACCTATATTTGTCTAGAAAAATATTGGTTGAGAGGTTTTTAACCCATAAGCATCTTTTCATTGAAATAAGTCTATTTTTGACCATTTGAAACCGAATATAAATTTATAATAAAATAATATTTCAGGACCTTCTTAATGTGCCCCTCTTCCATCTTATAAAAGGCCATCACATCTACCAACAAAACTCACACCCTAAATCCCCTTGACTGGACCAGCATCTTGTCAAATAATCTCCCCAAATCCCTCTATTCCACTTAGAGGCCTTACCATGGGTATAAGGATCTTTAAGACCAGATTTTGGCTCAAATCAAAGGAAGATACCTAATTTAGATATAACATCTCCTCTCATGTTCCTTTCTGTTATTTTACTTTTTCATTACCTATGCTCTTATTATATATTGATTACAAAACATTGTAAAATATAATCAATTTAGTAGGATGTTTATGTGATAAGGATTGAATCTAAAATTACACAGACCTTCATCAAATGGACACAAACATACTGTTTCGGTGTATGGAGAACTACTACCTCCAGAAAAGATGCATGTTTGAATTTATCCTACCACCTATAATGGGGGAAATTATGAGGGAAGTGTAATTATATATGATATATATTATATTTATATTTTCTCTAAGATTCTTTATTTATCATATAAATAATATCATTATTCATTCCATAATTTCTAATTACGATAATATTATTTGCGGAAGTGTGGGCTACCACCCCCACAAAGTGATATGACTTCATGCCATACATGGAACATAAAAATATTGAAATTAATAAAATTATGTAAAATATAAAAAATATGGTATTATACAAGAATAATAATATAAATAGTTATCATTTATTTTTCATTCTATTAAATACGAAAAAGAAATGAATGTAGAGTTCATGAGTACATACGACTTACCATGTTCATGTATGGTGCATTTCATTTCGTATCTCAAAATGTTATGGACTATTTTAAATATATATGTTCTGGATATATAAGATACTTAAATCATGATAATTTTTTGGTGATGATGTAATTTTAAATACATTGAAAATATACATCAAAACATGTTCATTTTCGACTCAGGTATCGAATATCAACAAAACAACTGATATGAACATAAATAATTATGTAATTTTTAATAGAATAATTATATTTAATATAAAATTATTAAAAAATTTGAAAAATTATCTGATTCAAGTAGAAATTAAAAAAAATAATTATTTAGGAATATAAATAATGAATGAGACAAGTCAGACTCAAGGTAAGGTGCTTCGTTTCAATCTCCTTTCATTGAGGCATATTTTGGTTTATACGTGACCTTATTTTATATGGTGTGTAATGATAGAGTTTTTTATATTTAATTAAATTGTTTTTAAATGTAATATTTGGTTTCACTAAGAATTTTAGTAAATGAAAAAGTGAATGTTTTTTTAACATACTCAGTTACAATGACCAATCTACCACTATGAGAATTATTTTATATTTGGATTCCTTACCAAGTCATAGGGTTTATAAAAGGAAAATAAATAAAATATAGTATTTTTAACATATTTGGGTGAAAAAAATGGTTTTTAGAAAGAATTCATTATTTCAATATCCCTAATTTGATATATTTTTATCACAATGTGAAAATGTTTTCTTTTTTATATGCTTGTTTTATGTGTTTTGATTACATTATAGTTATTGGTCATTGATTAAGTATACTGCTGGTTCTGTGATAAACTAAGGGTGGTGAGCCTAAGATACCTTTCTAATTCAATGGGTAACATGACAGAGGTAAACATTAATGTTTCTCTTAATATATTTAAGTAACATATTGTGATTTTTATTCCAAACATAACAACCTATGTGGATATGAACATTATAATTTTAGTATGTTAAGGATGACACAAGTTACATTTATGATTTATTATTTTTATGTGATGTTCATAAATCTATTGATTTCATGAGGTATTTTAAAGAGATTGATATTTATTATAGAAATTTATGATTTATTTGATTTCTATGCATTTATTGGATAATGTTTTCTTTTATTATTATATATTCCTTGCTGATATTTTTATGCTTATCCTATGTTATTGAAATGTTTATTCACATGGTATAAATAAGGGTAAGAGAAAGGAATAATTCATGAAGTTCTTTTTATCAAGAAAATAATTTTTTTATAGATAAGGAGTTTTATTATTGTGAAAACAAATGGTCTGAGTAGAAGTGTATACTTTGTAGTATTTGTGATCTAATGTAATAGTTATGCCCTAGTTATCTAAAACTCTAAACCTGAATATATTTTAAATATGAATTATTGGAATAACTCAATATTGTGTAATTTTAATAACTATGTCTTATACTTTTTATTAGATGATGGTTTAAATAAATCTAGAGGTTAGGTTGTTATTTTAGCATAAGTGGCATGTTTTCGATAACCATAATGTTTTTCATCATAGAAATAGTCATATTTATTTTAGATCAATTAAATGAGTTTTAGATAACATTAATAAGTATATCGTAGTGTTTACCCTCATAATAATATGTATATTATTATTTTACTGATATACTCAGACTAACCTTTTTTAATTTATTAAATGGATTAATCTTACAAGAACCAAAGTAACCATGGATGGAAAAGAAAACTATGGTGGGTTCCTAAATAAGAAAATTAATGAAATGGTAGATGAAATGAAATACATTGTAGTTACCTTTATCCAACTATCTAGAGTCATTATTGAACACTAGAACCTTGGTGATTTTTCTAAGGCACCACATATATGAGAAAAGAATCCCTATGAAAGATCATGTAATATTCACAAAGGTAAGTATATTTAAAAACCTATGTGTCCTAAATTTGAAACGAGACACCTAGTAAAATGTTTTAATTGGTCTAGAAGAGGTTATATTTGTGTTAATGATGTTCATAGTGAAATATCCATCCATGGAAAAAAGAAGAATTCACTTGGCTCTAAGAAAGGAAAGAAATTATTTCGGTGGGATCAATTGAATGTTTTCAATGTGATGTGTGTGGTAATTATGCAAATAGATGACATATGAAGAAGGTTTGGGAAATTTATTATAAATACCGTACATATATATTTTTACCACATCCAAATTCCATTCCAATTTAATATGAAAAAATTAAAACTATCTTCAAATGGTATGGATTCTTTCATATCTCACGTTATGACATTATTGAAATCATAGTAAATTATGAATTATTTTGTTTTTAGGAAATAATTATAAAACAATAATATGAAAAAAAACATGAATAAATGATAATGAATAATTTTTTAGGATTAATATGTTTACATTTTTTGAATTTAAAAGCTATGTTGCATTTATGAATAATGATATGCTTAAATTATTAATGATGTGATTAATTTAGAAGAATTTTAGTATATGTAAACTTTAAGTTGTTATATAAAAATATTAATTGAGGATAAATTTTCTTTTATTTTGAGGATATAGTTATAAAGATCCATTAGGTTTTATAGGATCCTTTAATATTAGGCAATAATTGGTTATTACTTTTAGGGATGAAAAATTATATTAATGAGATAACCATTGACATTAAAATATATTAAAGTTATATTTAAACAATTTATAACATTTTTGTGAATTTTATAAAATTATATAGTTTCTTAAAAAGTACAACACACGAACCGTGTGGAAACCCTTCACTTCTGACAAATCTATGGTAATAGATCCCACAACCAAAATGCGATTAGGATTTATCGCCTACCACTGGCCTATATGAAGTACCTCATTTGTATGACTTAATCGTTTTTGGTTAATTATTTTATGGATCGTGAATAAATTGATTTTTGGAACTTATGATTTATCAAATGGATATCTTTAGTATTTGAAAATGAATTGGTGATTAAGTGATAAATGTTATTTTGGATGACGTTCTCTGTTTTGGGAACACTATATGCCAATGGAAAATATAGTAATTTAGGATTTCATTTATGGATTAATGGTTGAAATATTATTTTCAAAGAATATATATTTTTATTGTTAAGATATGTCAATTTCGGTTATCTATGGAAATGATTAACCTATAATAGAGAATATGTAATTATTTTAACTAATATTCAGTATGAGACATGAAGAGTTGTTGTTATTTGGAGATAAATGTTAACGATTATCATGGAAGACGTTGTGATCAAATCCTTATGAATTTTTTGTTTCAATATTTGTTTGTATTATTTTGAAGAAATTTATGTACAATTGTGTATTGAATGGTATTTGTTGAACATTGGGTATTTTTTGTTGAATTTTTGAGATTAAGTGTATTATTTATTTTTGTAAATGATTATTCTTTATTGGGATTATCTAATCATGTACTGACCATTTTGGTTTTTTTTAATGTGTAAAGATAGGGGAAATATGAAGTTCATAGCTTTTGTGAATATGTGATTATCTAGAAGATGATTCTAGCACATAAGTTTTGACCTTTCATCTTCAATACTCATTATTTCGAGAAAAGGTGAGTTTGTAGTAGAAATTTATTAATGGATGAAACTATACATTAAAAGTATGTATGTTTCCTTATGATCTTATTCAATATAATAATTATGTTCTTGAACATTATGAAAAAAACAAAAAAAATTTCCATTTACTTTTTCTACTGGGGAATCAAATCAATATAAACCCATGACAAGATTATCGGTTTTCATTAGATAACTTTCTCCTGATCATGTTTTCTATCACTCTCCAATAGAAGATGATGTTTATTTATTTCTTCTATATCCATGATTTATTACATGTAATCCTAGTATTTATTATCTCAGAGTACCATTGTGTTTCAATTTATTTATTTTAAAGTGATAGATTTTTTGACTCTTTTCTCAATGTGGGATTATCAATGATGTTTCAGAGCCCAATTTAAAATTTGAGAGGATGCAATTTCCAAACGGGTGAAATGATGTAACAACTAGGTCTTTATAAAATAATATTATTTTATTTATATTGATATTAATGATTAAGATAATAATTTTAGGTAAAGGGGAGTCTTTTTCTGATACAGTACTCGAGACGCAACAATGGGTTTCTCGAAAAACTTACGTTGAAAAAAACATTTTGTTATACAGAAATATAATACAATAATAATATTATTATTTTTAAGGGAAGTTATTTCCTAGATACTGTAATAAAAGTAATTAATATTATCAACTAAATTTCTAAATATGGATTACATTTGTTTATATAAAGATTAGTTGGATACAAAAAATAATAGAAATGGAAAAAAACCAACTGAATATAAATGATGTATTTTTTTGAGATCCTATTCAAAAGAGTAGAATGGTGTTTATAAAATCAAATCACCCTTTTGTGGTTTTATATCATAAAATATATATATATATTATACAATCAATGTAATAGTTTAAATTCATCTTATATGGTTTGTAGATATCATATAAGAAATAATTCAATTTTTCAGATAAAAATGTATTTTTCTAAAAATATAGTTTTAGCTCCTTTTGAAAGTGAACCCTTTTTATGAAAATTTTTTCTAACTTTTATATGTCCTATTTTAAAAAATCTTATATAATTGGGAAAAAATTTCACTTTTGTTAAATTATTGGTAATTTTCAAATAATGTTCATTTTTTAATGAATAATGAAAAATACAGCATTATTAAGTCAAAACTACATTTTCATTATATTTATTTTTATAGTTATATTTTTATATTAATTAGTTTTAAAGTTAAATTGGATTATTTTTTATAATTTCATTCAATTTTGGTCATTGTGTGTAATTAAACATTTAAATTGGATATAAACACATGTCAATCCTTTGATAGATTTTATTTCTAAAAAACCCACTCTTTGGTTTTGATAACGAGAATTAATATTAAATTAATTGTTGAAAATACTGAATTTTGAATATGGAAAAATAAATTCCATATTAGGAATCAGAAGGTCCAAATTGTGTGAATAGGTACCTTTTATTTTTTAGACATTATGAATTGTAACTTCACTAATTATTTTATTTACCTTGTATAAAGGTCAAATCTAGTAAATAAGGATAAAAAAAATATTATTATAATAATAAAATGCCATAAAACAAGTCTTAATCCTATTATATGTGATGTGTACGACCATATTAATCCTTGGGTCTATTTGGTGACCCCATGGAGGAATATGGTTGTGAAAATGACATTTTATAAGAATTCATTTAATGTAAAGAGAAATATAGCAAAAACATGTACCTTGGCAAAATCAATTTTTATATTAGGTTATATAACTTATCTATTTAACTATAAATATTCATTATAATTATAATAATATTTCCCAAATCATGGTATTTTATTTATAATATTTAGATAATAAATATATAACTTTAATTATGAAACAATGATGAGGAAGTGATTGTATCATTATTAAAGTAATAAAATAAATGATATTATAAATATTAAAATAAATGGAATTTGAATATTTCGATGACATAAATAAATTTTACCAATGTTTTTTAATCAAGTTGTTATGGCTCTATCCCAAATTAATTACTTCATAGTGTCAAAATTGACATAAATAGTGTTTTCAAACTAATACAAATTTATTAAACGATATAATTGTCCAAAATATCAAATATTCGTCAAAATGATTAATATAATTAAAAAATGCCATTAAATATCCACACATAGTTCTATTCACATTTTATAGTATCTATAGTTTCCACATATTGTGAAAATTCATCAAGACATGGAAATAGTTAATGTTTTAACTAAGGGTTAATGCTAAAATATAAGGTTAATGTTTTGACCTAAACATGGCAGAAAACAATTCGTAGAGACGTTTTTGACCCTAAATAATCATATCATTTAAATGTATTATTTTAGGACCATTTGAAAATTAAAATTATTTTATAATAAAATAATATATCTTCACCATCCTAAAGTGACCCTCACCCCTCTTATAAATTGCCACCACCTCTGCCCATATTACTAACACCTCTGATGCCCATCAGATCATCAGAATCCTTATAAAATAAGATCCCAACCTCCCTTCATTCCTCCAAAAATATTCAACATGGGCATAAAACATTTCATAAATGCATTTTGGATTAAGATCAATTGATGTTACATAATTTAGAGGTAATGTCTTCTCACAAGTTCATTTCCTTTATTTTCCATCTCCAATCCTTATGCTATTATCAGACTATAATTACATAAAAATAATAGCATACTCAATATACTAATATTTTTTTATGATAAGGATGAAAAATACGCTTACACACACTTCCATATTATGGATATCAACATTTTGTTTCACTGTATGACGAACTACAACCTCATGAAATGGTGATTGTTCAAATTTCTCCAACCACCTATAATGGTGGAAATTATTATGGAAATATATTTATATATGATATATAATATATATATTGTCTCTATGATTTTTTATTTTTCATTTATAAAATACATTTATGATTTCCATACTACATAAATATGAAAAATTCATTTGAGGAAATGCAGACTACTGCACCCTCAAAGTGATATGACTCGTTCATGCCATACATGGAATGTATAAAGGTCTGTTTTTTTGAAATTTTGTAACATATATAAAATATGATATTATACTTTAATTATAATATACCTAGGTATCATTTTGTTTTCATTCCTTTAAATATGAAAAATAATTCAATGTAGCGTTCATGTGTACGTATGGCATACCGTCTCAATGAACGGTGCATTTCATTTATTATATTTAAATGGTATGGACTATTATAAATAATTTTATACTGGTTATAAATACATATATACAGGAAATATATTATACTTAAATCATGAATAATATTCTAGTGATGATGTACATTTGACTACATGGACAATTTACCTGAAAAAAAGTTCATTTTTGACTCAAGTACGTAATATCGAAACAAATACCATTATGAACTTAAATAATTAGGTAATTTTTATAAAATGATGATATGTAATATAAAATGATTAATAAACTTTAAAAAATGTTATTATGCATCTATAAATTATACTATTTTATTATTTAGGAATATAAATAAAGAATGAGACATGTCAAACTCAAGGTAAGGGACATCGTCTGAATCCCCTTTCATTATGGAATATTTTGGATTAATCATGAATTTATATTACACAATGTATAATTATAACATTTTTTCAATTTCATTCAATGGTTTTGAAAAGGAATATTTTTATATAAATCATTTTACAAAACAAAAAAGGGAATGTTTCTTTTTAACATATGTGGTGACAGCGACCTTTCTGCCACCACAAGCAGTATTTGATATTGGGATTTCATAACATACCGTAATTTTTTAAATGAAAAATAAACACCGTATACAATTTTAACATATTTTGGTATTGAAAATGGTTTTTAGAAATCATTAATTATTAAAATATCTTAAAATAATATTTTGTGATTACAATTTTGAAAGGTAATCTATCCATTATTCTTTTTATATATGTTATGATTAATATATGCTTCCTGGGCATTGCTTATGTATACGTTTGGTTACATGATTAATTAAGGGTGGGAAAACCCAAGATATATCCCCAATGTACTGGGTAACATGAAGGAGATAACAATTTATGTTTCTTCTAATAGATTTAGGGAATATTCTACGATGCGTATTGAAAACATAACTCCATATGTTGATATGAAAGCCAAAAATGTAAGTACATTATGGATACCACTAGATACCTTTATGATTTATGATTTCTATATGTTATTCATATATCATAATATTTCATGATTTATATTAAACCACTTATGTTTTATTATTTATAATCATTATTTTTTGATTTGTTTATATTCATAGAGTAATTGTTTCTTTCTTTATTTTATATCCCTTAGAGAGCATTTTATTATCATCCCAAATATTTGAAATTTTTTTCATAGGGTATAAGATACGGTTAGAGAAATTAAGAATTCAAGAATATTTTTGATCAACAAAATAATTCTTTTTAAGTTAAGGAGTTTTATTATGGTTAAAAAATTGGTTAGGGTAGACGTGTATACATTATAATATTTCATATGTAATGTAATAGTTATGGACTAATTTTCTATAACTATAAACCTGAAATGATCCACAATGTGAATTCTTAATGTAACTGAAGATTATGTATGTTTATGGATGGGGATTTATAATTAATCCCACAAAACCATTCATAACTATTGAGTTCTAATCTTGTAGTCTACCAAAAAGAAAGTTACACCTTCTTTACAAGGGTAGTAAAATTTATCCTTTAAAGACTCATTCTTTCCATGGGTGTTACACTCTCCACACATTTAAAGAAAAAGAAAACTAATTATATACCACAGGCTTCAAACCTTGGTAATTCTTCTACACATCCATCTAGGTATGGATATGTTACCATTATTCATGAACTCAGCCATACATATCCCATGAACCAAGTTATTTGACACCATGGGTCTCTTATAATACATTAGTTCCCTTCTTATCACACCACATTCTATTACCCACTAGAGGATCATAACAGACTAATTCATGTCCTCGTAGTCCAAAACATTAGATTTTAGTTTGTTTGGTTCTCACTCACATATACCCTAGGAAAAATACTATAAGATAAATCATCCTAATAAGTAATCTAGGGGAATAATTATTACCTTGGGAGTTATTACTATGTTTTCTATAAAACAAACAAGCATCCTTTCACATTGGTAATAAAAATTTTCATTTTCACGTCTTACTTTTTTATGTTTTTTACATCAAATATGGATGAAAATGTATTTTAATAGTAACATCATAATATGAAATAAAACTCCTCAAAACATTTTATTATACTTTCGCATGGATGGAAAATTTTTCCTGCCAAAGAGGAACTATGGATAGATTTTTATAAAAAAAATATCGATCATATTATGTACCTAAGAGAATAAAATAAAATAGAAATATATAAAATACATAGATAACTATAGGATAAGAAATTATATTGGTTTTAATAGATGAGGATCATTTAATTTCCTTCACTTTAAATTTAATCCCAAACTGTCTCGATTAAATTTAGATTGAAACATTAATCACATACGTCATAAGTGATTTTGACCACCTACATAATAAATTTAAATTTATAATAATTCTATTAAAAAACCATAATCAATATTATAATATCATATATGATCCATTTTATAACACCATATCAAAGAATTATTAATAAAACTTTTTTAAAATCATAGTTCCAATCTATAATTGTTTTGTGTTTCGTGAATATTTCGGTTCAGTAGTTCTAGTCCTTGAACTTTGATCAAGGATCCATATTATCCAAATTTTTAATCATGTCTATTATATTTTATAATTCCATTATATTCCATTTATTTAAAATTACTTAATCATTAATTTCATTGACATTTTAACATCACTCATGTATGTGGTAAAACCCACCCAAACTAGAGTGTGTTATAAAGACGGAATGAGTAAGAAAATTCTAAGAATTAATATAAATATAAAAATTATTTTAGATTTATCATGTAAAAATATTATATATATTCATTATATAAAATTTTATAACTATATACATTTGGATAACATAAAAAATAAAATATATCTCTCACATAGATAGTAGTCAACACGTACAAATAAATGATACATTAATTTTATAATGATAAAATAAAAAATAAATAAGATAAAATTTTATCAGGATTAAATCAATATAAAATAAAAAATATCATATGTATTCCTCAAATCTATAATTATATCAATCTGTTGGAGTCAGTGAAAAAAGTGAATCATATTAATACTTGGAGGTTGTAGTCTATATGTACATATGTGTGATACCTTCATGTCCTATTTTATGAAAGGATGTGTAAAATGGTTCCCCCAAAGTCATAATAAAATCATAGTATATTAAGGATACAATATTCATCATTTTAATACAGTTAAAATATATTTATATGATGTATAAGAAGAAATAAAAATTGAAGGAGTCATTAAAGATGATTACCTCTTTATTGAAATATTTTATTTGGCTTAAATTATAAAAGTTTGTGGGGTTTTCCGTAGGATTATACCATTAGATAAATAATGAAGGGATGGAATATAGTATGTTTTTGGTAAAGTTAATAGAATATATATAGGTATAATGTTTTGTAAATAAAGGGGTATACTATGATCATTTTTATAAGTGATGGTACGTAGAAACACATTATTAATTTCAAGAATACAAAAAAATATTCATTTTCTTTTGAATATAGAAAAATATGTAAAATAAATATAATATAATATAATATAATGTAGATATATATTCAACCAACAATATTTAAACATTTATAAGTGTAACTTATAACATTATCTCTTATTTTAATCTGAATAATAAACCCATTTAAACACTAACTGTAGCAATAAATTTTTATTATTTTATTATTCCCAGTTTCATAAAATGAAAGGGATATCATTACCAAATTTGAACATCTGGATTCCAAAATTATATATATATATATATATATATATTCTAATTCAGTTTTATTTAATAGGTGAAAATTAATTTTAGTATTTGTTCATAAAATGAAATGAAAACAATTATTTGAAAATTGTTTATTTTAATAATAATTATAACGTTAAATAGAAAGAAAGTATAATAGTGACTAAAATATAGTAAATTTTTATTTTTTGTTGCAATGGGGGATTATATTTCATAAAAAACAAACAGAAACTAAAATGAAACATTTAAATTCTTTATTTAGGGATAACGGATAAAATAATTTTTTAATTTTACCAAATACATCACTTATATTTTCTAATTTTTAATAATATCCATCTTAATTCAAAAATATATTTTTATGTGAATTATATTACATATTAAAATATAAATATATGGACTATAAAAAATTTTTATAGGCTTTAAATTTACTACTATATCATTATAATGTCATAAAGGTTATAGTTTTTTTAACATTGAAATTTTATTTATTCTCCCAAAAATAAATTAATTCTGAAATATAACAAAAATTAAACCTCATATAATTTTGATAATTGGAATTAAAAAATGAATTCAATTTCATAAAAAAATTGAAAATTTTGATAATAAAATTTTAAATCAAATTAATTAATAGATATTTGTGAATTTTGTTATTTTTTATTTCTAAATAATAGCATACCTACTATATTTATAGTTCATATATAATAGAAAATGTCCAAATGAGAAATCTAATATGATTGTAGATAGAATAACAAATTCTATAACCATGAAAAGAAATGTATTAAGAATTATGATTATTAATATGGACATTTATAGTTACGAAATACTCCAAAGAACCAAAGTATAGAGTCTCATGGAAGTTTAGGTAATGAAGATGGGGAAAGAATGGAGATTCAACCCCTTCTATGACTGTAATAAGGGAATATACTCATAGTAGAAGCTCACTAAAAAACATTAAGATTTATTATTTCATATAATGAAGGGTACCAATTGGAAATATTCTGAGAAAAATTGAAGAGTTCAATTAATTTTATGGTCAAATATAATGTTCTCCCTATAGATCCACTAGCAATTTTACATTTTATAAGTGAGGAATTTTGGAACTATAAAAACCAGGGAACTAGTCCAAGATGTTAAGATGAAATGAAACATAAAAAAATTCCCAGTATAGTTGAAAAAGTTAATGCTTATACAACAACAATTATAAAATTACTTTTCTAAAAGGATGTGAATTGAGAAACATAGATCATCTTCTCAAAAAGAACAAAGTTATAAATTTTAATCTCATTTAAAACTATTTCTTTATACCTAAAATGCTTGTGATGAACATATATATCCAAAGTCATTTCTATATTAAGTTTTTTATTTCAAATTTTATTGGTACTATTATTATATTATATGTACATAACTCATCTTTAATAGATTATTATTGGAATGTATTTACTATATAATACTTTTATCTATCATGAAGTAAAATTTGATGTGATATTATGAAAGGATTCTCCATATCAATATAATGAAAATGTTATTTGAAAATATAAAAAAACATTAAAATTTTTGAATAAAATCATGATAAAAAATTGGTACATGGTTGTATACATACAACTTATGAAAATAATTGCTCAAATTATTTTGGTGTGTTTAGAAAAAAATTTTTATAGAAACCACAAAACATTAGTTATACTCTAATTATTAGGGGAAAATGATCTTTGTGAAATTTTATGATAGTATAGATGAAACCTCACATGAAATAAAATATTTATTTATATCTATCTTTCATATACCCTTAGGTATTTTCAGTAGTTTTTAATAATTAAAATTCTCAAGATGATATTGGTTTAAAGGGTAGAATGTAATGAACTAAAATTTATCATAGCATTTTTCATAATTAAATATTATGTTAATATCTGCTTCTACAGACAAAAATCTACTAAAATGAAAAAGTGATATATAAAAACCAAATTTGTCCACTATAATATTGCCATTAAATTAGTGCGTATAAATGGATGTAACCATATAATAAAATTTATGAAGTAGTGAAATATAATTAAGTGGGGGTTCTGCTTATTTAAATTCTAGTTCTAATGTTTTGGTGAAAATTGAGGGAATCAAACTTCTCATAGGTCTTAACTGATGTCAGGAAAAACATTTCCTCCAGGAATGGAAAATATCATTCAATGGCTCCATGTGTTGGACTTATCAAACATGTAACTGTTACACAGCTTGTGTATCCTTTCATTGTGTACATGTTGCCAGCCAATATCATTAAGAATATCAACTAATTTATGAGGAACATCATTTATCGTGGAAATTTGTTGAAATAGAATCTCATCACAGCAAAGTAGAGAAAATTTTGTATGTCTATCAAGCAAGGATGGTGGGGCATCAAAAACCTTAGTAGTTTCAATAATATGTTGCATGTGAAGTTACTCTAGAAACTAAATCATAAGAAATATACCCCTCAAGAATATCTTATAAATATGACTCTCTCAAGACTTATTTCAGAGAAGCAGGGCTATCTTGAATCATCTATATGGGAGGGGTTGCGATAGGTTTTTCAAAACATAATGAGGAGCTCACATTGGTTAGTCAACATAAATTATTCACTGCATTTATGGAATGTCAATTGGACTTGTACACCTCTTATCGAGTGAATCAATGTTGATGGACATCATATAGATCGTAGTCATTCTATCAAGGGCCTGATTGAGAATCTTGAGGACCTTAGGGAAGATATTTTTTCCATCATTAATGACTATTATTTTATTAATCAGGACGAAATGATGTTATGGAAAGCGTTGTCGAATGGTGTGCTAGATTCTAATTTTTTCTACAATATCATGATGTACAATACTGAATAGTGGATAGGTGATCTGATCAAAAAATGGTTAATCACATCCAGATTCATGATGCTCTAGAGGCTTTTTCACAATAATATTTCAGTGTATGAAACTATTCAGTGGGATAGGGTTTATCACTTCTCGAGGTGTGAATTCAGTGATCAGCATCGTGAGGATGTTGAACATTTATTCATGTAATGTAATAGCACTTCTTCCATTTGGAAATCCATTATCTACACATTTGAGTTGCACCCTCCCGGCAATGCTTTAATCCTAGAGTTCCTGCAGGTGATGTTTGATGTACAATAGTCCAAACCACTCAACGCACAACTACAGGTCTCATGTCCTAACGTCATAAACTCATATTATAGGTTGCACAATAGTATTTTGCATCGATGATAAAGGTATAATAAATCTTTGTTTCTTTCATATATCATAGAAGCAATTTAAATGGCCAGCTCAAAGGTCAGTGAAAATTGAATCAATTCGACAAGGGAGATCTTTATATTTAGATGGTTTCATGTTATAGGGACCTTCTCTAATCCATGGGGAACTATGGAGGAATTATGGTCTCCCCAGTTTAATGGATGGTTGATATTTAATACAGACTATGCCTCTTTGGGAAATCTGAGACAATTATGTTTTGGGGTGATTTTTAGGGACGCATATGGTGATGTGGTAGAATGTTTTTATGGCTCTTGTGGGCATGAAATATCCTTGGATACTGAAATGATGTAATTTATCAGAGCATTTGATATGGGATTTCAACATGATTGGAATAGTATTTGGTTCGAGTGTGATTTAGCAGTGCTCATGTAGGTGGTTTGGTTGAATTAGTTCTAAATTTCCTTGAAACTCACCTATAAATGGATCAACTTCCTAGAAATGCTTGCGAACATGATTTACTTTATCACACACACATTAAATTAGTGAATTATATTGTAGATGGGATTTCCAAAAAATGTATCTTGGAAGAATGATACATGCGACTAAGCACTGTTCCGGATGACTTGATGCATTTTCTATTTCGGGATAAATTTAAAATACCCTCCTTCCGTATCGTGTAACCCCTTGATCTTTCAATAATAATATATATAATTTAAAAAAAATTAAGTAGGGGTTGTATCTATAGTGTAGATTATTTATCGTTGTTGAAAATAAATAATGACTCATTAGTATATGTTCTATACTAATCTCTATTTGAACTCTACCAATTCTGGTAAGAGAGAAATCACATGTGAGAGAAATTCAAGGTCGTGGAAGTATCCAATAGAACTATACTAGTAGTATCACCAACCATAAAAGCAACGAGATCAAACCTAATGTTTTAATATCATGTTGATATAATCAACGACTATGTAACTATATATTTGGATGATAAAAATATATAATTATTAATCTAGTACATTATTTATCTCATTTTTTCTACATTTTTACTTTTAAATAAAGATGATTTTTATCTTAGTATAAAGTAGTTTTTATTTATTTTTAATTTAAATGATAAATTTATATATATTAATATTTAAATTTCATAAAATTAACTTCATTTTATAATTTCACCTATCAATATTATCCAAATTATAATCTTCGATATTGTTTTCAAATTATTATTTTTGGATGTATTGTGAAAAATACATTTTTACTAAAATGGTAGCATTTATGACTATATCAAGAAGTATGAGATAAAACAATGTAAAAATTTCATTGTAAAATATTTAATATTGGAAGTAAACTATACATTTCAAAATATTATTATGAATTTATAAAAATTATATGTAATAAATATTGTATTATATCCCAATTCCTCCCATTGGTTCGAGGCCCCTGAAACCCTGCACAGGATAGCTATACATGTGGCCATGCGAAGGTGGAGGTTGGTTTTATTGATATAGGTAATGGGGAGGAGTATCTCCAAATTTGTCTTCATTTAAATATATTTTAATTTTTAATTGTTTTATTTGGAGTATTTTTTTAGATTCACACTTACAATTAAAAGTGTCATTTGATAATACAAAAATATGGATTTATGATTCTATTACTTTCCAATAAAAGCACATTTTTTTCTATTCCTTTAATAACATTTTATCTTAGTAGTACTCTATTATGGATATATTTTTAAGCCAAATGAAAGTTATTTATTTTAAAATAAAACATTGTTGTATCATTAAAATAAAATCATTGATAACATTACACTATACAAAAAATTTATGCATAAAAATAAAATTTTTCTAAAATATATTTTTACACTATTCATGTTCAAATGTTAAAATTTATTTTTCTTACACATATAAGTTTAATCTAATATAATATAAATCATTTTTCAATTATTATATACATATTATATAAAAATTTTATTTTATTTTTAGACACAAAATAAAATTACTTATATAATAAGAAGTTGCAAGGGGAAAATTAAAATTAATAAATGAAATAAATTTTGTGGTAATGGGATTAAAACATATTAAAAACATTTACAAATATGATGGTTGATGGATTATAAACCATATCTCTACACAAATTCCACTATTTTTCATTTTTGGAGCTTTAGTCCTTGAATAATATAATGAAATTATTGAAAGGTAAATTGTATTTAATATAATTATATTCTCACCACTTATAAAAGGGGACTAACACCACCCCATAACGGATAACCAAAATTTCAGTTTCCTCATAAATCATAATATTATAAGTTATATTAAAACCCTAATTTAAATAGATATTCTTCTTTTAATAACGAATTATCATATTCCATCTATTTTAATGGAATTCTAAAAAAACACTCAATGTTTTCCTAGTGAGTAATATTTTCCTTAAAAAATCTTTTATATATTACACATTCAATTATAATTGCCTCATTAAAGTATAATTAATTTATTATATTTTGTATACATAATTTTATTATGTTTTCTTTTAATGATTGTTAATCACATTTCCATTTCTGTTAAAAACATTGAAACAACCATTCGATTATTGTGCAAACTACTGCCTCTATGAAGAGACGACATCTGTTTTTCATCATTGCATGTATTAACTTATTATAATATTTAAATTGATTAATATATATGAAATATGTAATATAATTATAAATATAATTAATTGATGAATTATATTCCACCTTCATTCAAACTCATTATATAAGATATGTATATGTGAATCGTGAACTATGTGTACTACCACCTAACCAATATAACATATATTGTTTTCAATTTGGTTTCATTTTTTAGAAGATAGCTAAAAATATGATCCAAATAGATAGAATTATTTAAATAATATCATTATTCATCTATAATAATTATATTATTTAAAATTAAATAACTTTCATATTTATAATTATCCATTAATTATGGTATAGTCATGTTTGAGTTGGTTTAACCAATTACTAGGATAATTCTCTAAAATCAAATAATGGATGACTCTATGAATATTATTACTGATACTATATGATATAAATATGAAAATAATGAATTTATTTATTAATAGTGATGATGAAATTAAACTAAATTGCTAAGGTACCGATACTCTTGTTAAAAATCATCAAAAAATGTTTGTTGTCATTTTCATATTTAAGGATAATAACTAAAAATACAGTATAATTAAATTATTTCATTATAGATAATTATAAATAATAAATCCAAATAACATGAGTGATATAAAAATTATAAATTTATTTACATGAGTGAATATTTATGACTCTATCATAAATCTAGTTCAAACCCATTATGATTACTCAGAACATATATATAAAATAGATAATAAATAATAAAAATACTAAAAAATAATGTGCATAAATGAAGAGTATTAATGGAATTAGTCCTGAAAAAGATTAATAAATAATTAAATATGTTTTTGTTTTTGTTTACAATGATGATTAGACTATATTTGAGGAAACCATTATAAAATGGTATGTTTTTATCTCAATTTGGTTTTGTTGAGATATGAATTGTATTCCACATTTGTCTTGTTAGAAACTGAATCTAGTATCCATCAAAACTAGAACCAAACCCATCATGTGACAATTCTAGAGGGCGTTACCGATCCCCACAAAATTAGACAAGTTATCGAGTATTATAAAATTATAGATTCGAATGATTTACCTAAGTTTATAAACATACAACAACAAAATAATCCAATAAAAAAATATGGATTTTTCAAACTAATATATCTTTTAAAAAAATTTAAAACTAAATTACATAGATTAAAATGACTCAAAAAGACTAAAAAAATTGTACAAACCCAAAAAATGCAATCCCCAGAACCTTTTCATTGAATGAGGTAACACCCTAAAGCCATCTCCACAACACCACATCCCGATGGACTCCTAAAAATGCAAACCATTGGAACAAATGTTGTTCTGAAAACTATGACAAAATAACAATGTTCACATAAAACCAAAGTTGTAAGTAGGTTGTGATCCATAGCATAGTAGGATACTACCACTAATAGATTCCATTTTTAAGCATTCAAAGAAGAAAATAATTCCAGTTTTATAAACAAGATATTCAAGTTACAATTTCTGAATAATGAAACATAAAATATAAAGTGTTTCCAAGTGGGATATTTATAATAATAATCACTTTTAAATAAAAGTACCAGTGCTACAGAATTTTCCTTCCAAAAATTCTGTATGTAAAAGGAATGAATAAATCATCCAATGAGCACATGCAATGAGAAATAACACATAGGCCCTTGCTTAGTGTGGTTCCCACGTACATCAGATCCCGGTCAATATAACCATCAAAATATATTTTCTAATGCACAAGAGCTACTAGTATGGATAATAACCCAATTATAGTTGTCCCATAACATCATCCTCATCATATTATAGTTATTGTTGTAATATTTAACCATTTAATGTGAAACTAAGTCCAAACCCCACAAGATCACTAGCATACTGGTACATGTCCACCCACCTAGATACCTAGGTTTCCCTCATGTTCTCAAACAAGTTCAACAAGCCATGAAATATAATTTTTACACAAAAATAACACCTCTACATTAAAAATCCATCAAAAATTTCACATGTATATCAAACATGTCACATAATCCACCTTTTCATTTAGATTCATTTTGAAATAATACTCACACCAAAATAGCCCATAACACTTTTCAAATCCCTTAAAAACATCAAGAATTCCTTTAATAAATTTTTCTAAAACCTTTCCAAGAATGTATCCATCATATAACAGAACACACACATTTTACATAACACCATTTTCACCTTCAAATTCATTTGATAATCAAACTGACAAGAAACATACTGCAATCATGTTACACACCCCAACCCATTTTAATAAAATTCTTCCCCAATTTATAAAACATTCTGAAAATGTTTGACATCTTAAATCACCTCTTTAACATTCAAAAATCAATATTATGTGAGTAAAATCACCAAAAAATAAATGTACAACATTTTCTCACCTTTTTAAACTCACTAAATCAATTTCATTTTTCATTAAACAAACTCAAGAGGTATAACCATGTTTTTCACAGAAATCCCATTTCAAAACCCTTATTCAAGGAAAAAATAATACCAATAAAAATCCTAAACATAATTGGGAGGCCTAGAAGAATTTAATAAACCATTATACTATGATATAATAATAAATCAAATTATACCATAAAAGAGATACATGAAAACACACATTTCTATAAAAAACATTCAAGAAGTATAACAAGTTATTACACAAAAACCCCATTCAAAACCTATCCTTTAAACCCAAAATAACACCAAAATCCTACCAAAGAAGAATTTTCTGCCCAAAAAACATTTAATATTTCATTTTCATATGTCATAAAACAATTCAAAATATTACCACAAGAGTAAAACAATGAAAACATCCAATTTGAAATAAAAGTGAAACTATAAAATTTACTGATTAACAAAATCCATCAAAAATGAGTTTTTCACAGTAAAATTCATATGAGGAACATTAAAAAAAATTAATTAAGAATTATAACTCATAAAGATATTATTACAGATGGATTAACCTACTAAAAGCTTGAAACCCTCAAATCATGGTGTGAAACATCAACCACACCACTACTGCACAAGGAAGTGAAGAGAAACCAAAAACCTCATAAATTACCCAAAAAGACACAAGGTTAAGCCCTAGTCATATAAAATAGATTTTTTAAACATTACAACAGATGAAAGTGTGTTTAAAATCTTGGAAAAGGGATGAAATCAAATAGTGAAACACTTATTGCACGATTTTGACATTCCCCCCATCAAATCTTCCTTAAAAATTGGGTTCTAATGGAGGGTGGGAGAGAATGGAGGCTATCCATGTAGGTAGGGCATGAAATGTAAAATAAATGGGCCTACTTGGGTTTATTGTGGAAGGGAAAAGTTTGAATTACCAAAAGTATTTTAATGACCTAGACACCGTTTCACGGTTTGGTTGCACAGTTTATTAAACTGTGCGGCCATACCGTGCAGCCTATTCAGTGCACCCAAAAACCTTTCATTCTGCCAAAATATTTGGGGGGAATGAAGGGTGAAACCTTGGGACAAATATAGAAAAAGGATAATGGAATAATTTCCAAATTAAACCATTCATTTCACCCCAAAACTCATCCAGCTCATGGGTACAAACCACCTCAACAACTTACCCCACAAGTGGTTCCAATAGATGTATCACAAAACCTACTCAAAAAAACCACAACATAATACAATAACTTTGTCAAATGAGGAGGCCATGTACTATAAAATACCACCAATACTATGATAATATGTCAATAACACAATTGACACCAAAATTTCAATCTCGAAACTCCCAAAAACACAATGAAATATATGAAACCAAAGTGGATTTGAAACAAGGCATCGAATTGAATATTTGGGTGTGGAAATTATCCCCAACATAAAGGATTCCTTCCAAGGAAAGCCATAGTAAGGCCAAAGAAAAAACCAAACCCAATTGAGAAACCATGAGGCAATCCTTTTCCGAGCTTCATTACCAAGACCAAAACACGTCTAGGGATCAATTATTGAATGAATACTCTCACAAACAATAACATACAATAGTTTCTTAAAATGATCAAGAACATTTGAACATTATCCCAATAGAAAAACCCTCCAATAGTATCCAAAAGTGTCTCAACCAATCTACCCCTATGAACAACAAAAATGAACAAGGTTACTCTTAACTTTCTTTAAATAAACCGTTGGGCACTCTCAAATCCCAATGTTTACCCAAGGAATATGTTGGTAGTTAGATAGAACCGAATGACACTACCTACCACCAAGACACAACCATGAAAAAATATAAGTTACTAGTATGGGGAGAAACAAATGTTCTACCCACCATAAGAGACAACATAAATTTTCACTGGATAGAATTGGGATACTAATAGAGAGAGGACCAAACTCACTCCCCAATACAAGGGGTTGAATTCAATTAGAAAATTACAAATGAACTTACATCAGACTCATAGTGGGTACGCCCACCATAAGAAACAACCATCTTAACCAACTAGAACATGATGACATAGAAATACATAAAAATTAAAAATGTTAGGACGATCGCACGGATAGTCCACACCGTTTGGGAAACCATGCGATAACCATGGGGATCATTCTATCTGCATGGATTTAAATAACAGGGTCGCTACTAATCATGAAAAAACCAAGTGGTTAACCATTATAACCAAAATTAATACAATAATCCATAAACTAAATAGAATCCAAAGAGGTTTGGAATAAAATTTGGCGGTATCATTAGCACGAGCCCCTCCACCTCTTTATATTGAACATGAACAAAAGTAGAAATATGACAAAAATAGAGACTTAAAATATTCCCACCTTTCACACTAAAGATAGGAATTCATACATGGGTTTGAAAGACCCTGATATTTTCCTTAACTATGTGCCAGCTTCTCTCTGGGACCTAAGGCTAGACCTCAAATGATTGAAGCATATTTGACCTCGTAGTTAGGCTTTGAAATCCAACATACAGAACTTCTTCATCCGGTGTTACAAACAACTACAAAAAACCCCATATGGGTTTACTAGGAAAAAACACACTCCAAAAATCACTTTACCCTTTCCTTAAATCACACTAAAATAAGGTCTTAGAGGTTTCACACACATAATATCTTTTTTCTTCGGGTGAGAAACAATAGAAGGAAAGAACACATATAAGACCCTTCCTCTAAAAGAGGGTATTTTGATCATTTTCCATGGGATACATACTACTAACATGATAGGGACTCCTAGAGGAAGGTACGTCCTTCACCATTACAAAAAAACGAACATGAGAAATCATAAGGTGTCACCGAAGATAACCATTGTGACTGATATAAAAAATGCATGGAAATGGACCTTATGAAACATCCCCAAGTATTACATGATTTCAGAAAGTTCCCATAACAGATTATCATGACTATATTTCCCAAACTGGTTTTCTAATGTGTACTCTTACTTCAAAGAGACTATAAAGTACATATAGGCCGTCATAGACACTATCCAGATACTCATCCACACTAACCACCCTAGACCAATTCATCCTTCGATGAATCATGTAACATATGAAACTAATCCTAATTTAACCTTAAACGAGCACTCTCTCACTACAAGAGGATAAAACAAACAATGAAATGAATTTTTTTCAACTCAATCACCAAATCTCGGTAAAAAGATTCCTTATATTTATCAACGGGATGTTCTTATGTTGGATAAAAAATCTGGATTACACTTCATTCGTGCACTAACCCTTAATGGGGGAATACCTTATCCAATAAGAGAACCCAAGGACCCATCCAAGCTAGTCTATTGGTAAATAAATACCACCAAACATACCCAATCACATTAGGGGAACCACTATAAAGAGTTCCCAGACTTTTCTCAGTTGGGTCCACTAACCGACCCTTCAACCCAGTATACCAACCAAAAACAAACCCAAAACACCATTTAACAAGAGGGGTTATTGGAATCAAAAAATCCCCCAACAAAAACAGTTCTGAAAATACATAAGACACACCATCCAAAACTAGTCACCATGATATCATGTTTTACATTAAAAAAAATTATTTGAAAAAAACCCGTTCAGCGGTTAGTGTATCCACTAATGGTACTCCATGGGCCTCACACATGCATGTTTTTCTACCACAACGATCACCCTACCCAAATCCATCCTTACACTCATCCATTCATTCCATAAACCATAAATCATTCCATATAACCCCATGAATGTAGTTGCTCAGGTAAATACTAATGGTTAAATAAAATCCTTTCCACTTATCAAAACACAAACATTCAACCAATACTTATTTTTTCCTAAGACTGCTATCCACGAAATCAAATCCAAATTATAGCTTACCAAAACTTTTATACAGGAAAAATCATTGAAATAAAAACTCGCTTTCAATCTATTCACATAAATTTAAAAACATCTCATCCCATTAAAGGACCATTAAATAGATTATATAACTCTATTCGTAACACCTTTTCATGACCAAATTTAACATTATTTCATGATTTTAAAAGTGGTGTAAACACACCATTTTCCATTTCAAATCAAATCTAAAAATTTATTTCCACTATTAAAAAATCAAAAACATTAATCTTTATTAGAAAATCATTACACAAAAACTTTTTTCTTCTTTAAAACATTTAATTTTATCTTTAAAACCAAACTTCAATGAATTCAAAACTAAAGAACAGATGACAATGAGAAGGGAAACAAGTTTCAGTGGGTGACTTTGAGATTTGGCCAGTGGCCATATTAATGTTACCTAACCGACATGTAGAGTTTTATAGGGAAATATATCTGGCTCAACCTGGCTTTCTGGGCCCTGTGAGCTCATTAAGACAATTAACCCAACTCTGTTTTCATTTCCCCTAATCATAATGAAACTAAGAAAACCAAAGGACTCAGAGAAATCCCATATTCTCCTAGTGACTAGAATACTATCATGAGGTATTTTGGCCAATAAAACTTCCAATAATTTCAATTTCATGCCCCAAAACACCTTGCTCTAGTCTATCCTGACTCTTCCCCGAAAAATATAACCTGAAGTGAGTGAACCTCCCTCGGATACTATTATTAATATTTCACGAACCAAATCTGATCACCCACAAAACAGTGCAAAACCTACCCTGTGACAAGGCCCAAGGGGAATTCCCGATCCACACAGGCTGGAATAATTGCATGGGAATCATAAAATTAATTTTGGGAAAAATTTACCCTAGTTTACAAACAAAAGACAATATACAAAGCCAATAAAGAAAACCTGTATTTTTCAAACCAAACCATAAATTAAAAAAAATTACTACTGAATTAAAAAGTTTAAAATAAATAAATAATACTATAATAAAGGTAAAAACCCAAAAAACTAAATCCCAATTACATCCCCATGGAAAGAGGCACCTCCCTCAAGACATCTTCACAACACCGCATCCTGATGGACCACTCAAAACAGAACCGTTGGAAAAAACGTTTTACCCAAACTTGTGACAAAAATAACCCTGTCTACATACACCAAAAGGTGTAATTAGGGTGTGATATAAATCCTAGTAGGATACCACCACTTATATATTCAATGTGATAGGCATTCAAAGACTAAAAGATTTTAAGTTTTTTAAATAATAATTGATAGTTACAATTTCTAATGTATGCAACTTTAAATAAAAATTGTTTCCAAGAGAAATATTTTAAAGAATAGATACTAATAAATAAAAATACCCAAGATATTGACTATTCCATCCCAACATACCATATGCTTATGGAATGCATAAATCATCCAATGAGCACAAGCAATTGGAAATTACCCTTAGGCACTAGCTAGTTGTGGGTCCTAGGTACCTCGTATCTCGGTGAATTTAACCATCACAATATCTATTCTCATGCACACGAGACACTAGTATGGATCATACCCTTATCCTAGTAGTCCCCAAACATCATCCTCATCATAGTATGGTTAATGTTTTAATCATTAATCATTCTAGGTGAAATTGAGTCCAAACCCCACGTGATCACTAGCATACTAGTACACGTCCACCAACCTAGATACTCGGGTTTCTCTCTTGTGGTTATAAAACGTCAAGAAGCCAGAAAATATAATTTTCAATGAAAATACCACCTCCACAACAAACATTCACCAGAAATCCCACATTTATATCATACAGGGCACATAATCAATATTTTCATTCGAATGCATTTTGAAATCATACTCACACCAAAATAGCCCACAACACAATTCAAACCGTTTTAACACTTAAAAAATCAACTAATAAATTTTTATACCAATATAGTCAAAATCAATAAAACATTTGAAAAAAAAATCACATAATACCCTCTTCACCTTCAAAATCATTTTATCATCAATCTCACAAGAAACTGCCCACAAACATGTTTCACACCCACATTGCAATTTAATAAAAGGCTTCAATAATTTATAAAACATGATGAAAAGGTTTGAGACCTTAAATCACCTCTTTACCTTTCAAAAACTCCATATTTAGGTAATGAAATCACTAAAATAGTACATTTACACCATTTTATCACTTTTCTAAACTCACTAAATGAGTTCCAATGTTCATAAAACAAACCCATGGTGTATAACCATGTTTTTCACAGAAAGCCCATTTCAAAACACTCTTTCATGTACAAAATCATACCAACACCAATCCAAAATAGAACTGGAAGCCCTAGGATCTTTTATTAAACCTTATCATGTGCTACTAAAATACCTCAAATTATACCACAAAGTTTAAACAAGAAAATCCCATATTTATATAAAACACTTTGAAGAAGTATAATATGGTTTTACACATAAACCCCATAAAAACCGCACATTTTAAACCAAAATCACACCGATACCATAACAAATAAGAATTTTTATCCAAAAAAATCATTAATAAACCACATTAATATGTTATAAAATAAACAAAAAAATTACCCCAAGGGTTACACATGAAAAACACCCAATTTGAAATAAAAGTGGGACTATAAAATTAACCTCTTAACATACTCGGTCAAAAATACATTTCACACAATGAAACGAATTTTAGTAACATTAAAAATATTTAAATCATGCATTATAAATCATCATGAAATTATTACTCACGTAATTACCTACCAAACGTGTCGAAACCCTTATATCTTGTTTAGAAACATCAACTGCACCACCGTTGTACCACAAGGAAGTGGAGAGCAACATCAAACATCAAGATTACCCAAACATTCACAAGGTTAAACCATGGGTACTAATCCTGGTTTTTGGACTCTCAATAACTCGTGAAAGGTTTGAAAACCCCTAAGGAAAGAGAAGAAATCAATGAGAGATAGACTTGCTTGCATGATTTTGAGGTTTCCCCCATCAAGTATTCTTGCAAAATTGAGTTCCAATGGAGGGATAGGGAGGTTGGAGACAATACATGGAGGTTGGTAATGAAATGGAGAACATATTTCGGGATTTGGGTTTATTTTGAAGGGAAAATTTGTAATTACAAAAATATTTTAATGATCTGGACAACCTTGCATGGTTTGGCTGCACGGTTTTGTAACCTGTGCGGGAAAACCATGTGGCATGCTCTGGGGACCCAATAAACATCAATTCTCGCACAATTTAAGTGGGGTACAAGTGGGAAACCAAGGTGTAAATATAGTTCAAGGATAGGGGAGAAATTGTTCCAATATAAACCATCCTTTTCACCGCAAATATCATCCATCTCAGGGGTAAAATCCACCTCGACAGCATACCCCACAAGTGGTGCCACATGGAGTGTCACAAAACCAACTCCAAAACACCACAAACTAATACCATACCTTTGAAAAAAGTAGAGTCCATATACCATAAAATACCCCCAAGTCTAAGGTAATAGGTCAAGAAGACAAGACGCACTAAAATATTAAACCCAAAACACCTAAAAATCAAGATAAATCTATGAACCAAAAGATGATTTGAAACAATGCATGGAATTGAATATCTGAGTTTGACATGTTTCATTATAATATATATATTTAAAGGGTTTATTTAAAATATCATGTGAATTAAATCTAGAGTATTTAAAATAAATTAATAGTTTTATATTTCTATGTTATCAATTCAAATGATAATTAATATTTAAAAATCATGGTTAAATATAATATGTTCATTAAGTTAAAATGATTTGGTTTTCTACTTTTTTATTCCATGAACAATTACATTCAACCATATGATTTTATTTTATTTTCATTCCCTCAATATTATGGAATAATTCATTTTTAATTTGATAATTTTACCATCAAAAAATTCATTCTATAAAATTATATCATTCTTTTGAATATTTATTATCCTCATTAAAGATAATTTACAAAAAAATTCGATGGTTTCCGTTATCACTAATGTATACATATTCAACAGGATGCCTAAATAAAGGTTATTTCATGTTATGTTCATAATTCTATTATAAATTTTTTAAAATAATGATTAATTTTCTATTTTATGATGTGGGATTTCAATAATTGTTTTAGGTATAAAAAAACATAACCCTTTTATTTCTCATGTCTTGAAAACTATAATCACAAAAAACTATTTATCACTCTGAATAGATTTTGAAACCCATAATTATTTTATGGATACCCCAACCTACTTCAATTAATTTTAAAGGGGAGATTTATTCTATATCTTTCCTTAAATGATCCTATGATTATTTCAAATATCATCACCTAAATGGTTCACTTTTTTTATTACATCTCCTTAATCATTCTCATGAATTTTCATACATTGTTACTTGATGCCTAAGAACTATATTTCAATAATAAAATAGCTTCATATAAAATTATTTAATTCATTATTATCTTGGTAGTTCATATAATATATTAATTAGTTATGCATTTAGACAATATCATGAAACACACTCTTTCATCCTGAATTATATCACGATTTTGATTTATGTATGCTTCCTTTTCCTCCTGTGGAATTTCAATTCACGTACATATTATTATTTTCATTTTTTGATAGGTGTACCCATATTTATATTGACCTATAATTCATTAGGTAATGTGTAAATATCATCAAATAAAATGTATGGATCATTATGGTGATCATAATTACGAAATGTAATATATGGGTGTGCCTAATATTATATAGCCCTCCTATGCATTGAGTAAATTTTTCATCTCATGAGATATAATGTATGGTGCATGGGATGTTTTAAAAAGAACACTATGTTATGTGATGGGTGCACTAATAACTATATTTCCTTCTAATGACTTTATTAATTTTTTCATCTTATTAGATACCATGTTTGGTAAATTAGCTATTATCCTAAGAAAACTATGTTATGTGATGGGTAGTCCACGAATTATATAGCCCCCAATGCCTTTTTAATGAATGTTTTCTCGAGAGATTTAATTTAGGGGATTAGATTGTGAACCAAATTTACTATGGGACGTTGTACATTATGTTATTTGAAATTGGGGAGTGAACCCAATCCATCACGGGACAAAATAAACTTTGATTGTATTGGTATTGAACCTTGATTCTGCTTATAATGTCATTATTTATATTGTTATTTATGATTTTATTTACTTATGATATCGTTTATTTAGGCTATGTTATCATTCTTATCTCACACTCTTGTATAATGTTTCTTGTTTACTCTTTGGATATTATATATTCTTCCAACATAATTTATGAATAACTCATTTTATAAATTTTTGTTTTATTAAGAAGTTTCTCTCCATTTATGTTTCATTATATCGAAATAATTTATACATTGAAGAAATAATGATAATTTGATAACTTATTGAGAGTTTTAGATCACCCCTTCCATATGATTCCCTTCCCCATGTTGTGAAGATAATTATACATTATGAAAATTGTAGAATTGGATATAGAAGAGTTTATTTATGAAGAAGAGTTCAAATTTTTTGTAAAATAATATTCCTATATAACTACTCATTTAAGATACAAAACCATCTATTCCTAAGATTGTGGGATTGTTTTGTGAGATGTAATGATTAAACTATTAGAATAATTTAAAATAAAGAAAATTTTATCTTGGTTTGTCATAGTTAGTATCAGATTATGTTTTTGTGTGGATTAGTTCAGCTATTTTTTCGATTATGATTAAATAAATTTACTTAAAATAACAGGGATAAGTCAAATTATTGGTTTAAATACTGATATTTTAGTAATGTTATTATTGTTGGGTTTTCATAGATATAACTTCTATATAAATATTGTATAATTGGATACGGGGTCTTTCACCTATGTATCATGGGGTAGTAATCCTGAATGAGGTGTATTGGTAATTAACTCAATCATCACCTAATTTATAAGAATGAATTTGAAATGCACCTCTAGTTTAAAACTCTTAGGTGATATGATTTGGTCAATCCCATTCTATTTACATGAAATTATAATGAATTTATTTTGTTTAAGAATTAGGATAATAATTATAAGTGATTCCAACAAAATGAAATATTGATTTAACCTTGGGTGATTTTGATTGAACTAAAATATATTTAAATGATTTCAATATGTAAGAAATTTTGAAGTTTATTTTTTCAGAAGATACATTTTTATTACACTTTTATTTTGTTAACTTTACATCAATCATGCTAACCTGTTTTGTTTTTATTAATGGGTGAAACCCAAAGGTACCATGTTAACAATGGATTATAGGGATAATACTGATATTATCCAAATGATTAACCTAATGATATATGAGTCATAATATAAAATCATATGGATTTTTAAACATGAAATTAACAATAATGTTTAACAAAATGACCTAGTTTGAGTTTCAAATTATTTAAAATAGTTCATCAATGATGTATCCTGGAATTTAAATAGACGAGTAAGATAATGTAATGAAGATTCAACTTCATTAATCTTCAAATGTTAGAGATGTACCTATAGGAATGTCTCAATGTAAGTGAAAGATGTTCGATCCATGGTATAGGAGGGAATCAAGAAGAAAACAGCTGAGGAAAAAGGAATATTTTAGTTAACATGATGGGGTAAAATAATTTTCTTCATCACAATCCACTAGAAATGTGATGATTGAGATATGAGGAATTTTGGAATATGAAAAAAAAAATTCACTAATCCAAAGGATTAAGATGATATTCAACACATAAGGCATTTATGTACAAGAGAATATAGGAATGACTATACAACCACAAATACTAATATAATTACCCTAAAATATGTGGATGGAAGAACACTGATCATACACTTTTGAATTATTATGTTTAGTATTTATTTTCAATTCAACACAGTTCTTTGTTACTATAATTTTTTCCAATGACACAAAATCATGATCTCCATTTCAATTTTTTTATTTATAACAAATTATAATGGTATGAATATTGTATTACAAGTATATAAGTCATCTCTAGTAGACTATTATATGAATGTTTTTCCTATAATATCCTTTTATCTTTCCCATAGGAAATATTTATGTGACGTTCAGTAGATATTGGCCCACTCTAAATAGAGTCCAAGATAATTCCATAGATGGGTAAAAAATCTAAATTCATGAATAAACCCAACATAAACTATATGTACATGTTTGTTAATATAGTCCATATGAGAAAAACATCACTCCCATTATATAGGGGAATTTTGAATAAATGTTTTGAGAAAACCCCAAAGTTTTTAATTTCATATTATTAAAAAAATAGTATATTATTTAACATTAAAGCCCAAACCTCACTATAAATAATATCTTAATTCATGTATATAATTTATATAGCCTTGCATATTTTCAGTAGTGAGGATTAATAAAAATTTCATGGATTTAATTTTTTTACATGGGTGGATAATGTAACTACCAACAATTTACCTATGTGATTCACATCAATTATTATTATATTAATAGTTGGTTCCATACACAACACCATACTAAACTAAAATATGGAATTCATAAAATAAAATTTTTCAATTATAATATATCTGTTAAATTAAAGAGTACAAACGTAGGTAACCATATTGTCAAATATATAATAGAATGAAATGGAATATAGTAGAGGAAGTATCCTTAAGAAGATGATTTATATAATCTTTAGATAAAGGAAGATATACATGGTTTGTCTCTATTCCAATCCCAAGATTTACTCAAATAGATACAATATGAGTGAAATATTATGCATGTTAAATTATATCCTATGAAAATTACAACCATAACTATAATGGTGGAACCACCAACATTAATTAGAACCAGAGTGTACCTTAAGCATAGATCATATGTGAGTATTTTGAGGTGGTATTTTAAATTAAATCTACGTCAAATAAAGCATAATGTATTTATTGAATATGTTTTTTAACTCCCCAGTTATATATTTCGACTTTTAATGAAATAAAAAGATCATTAACCAGCATACAAATTATTTGTATATCATGTTTAAAGGAAAAAATTTAAAAATTATCAGATTGATAGTATAAAAAATATATATTTTTTTAATTCCAAATATAATTATTATCTAAATAAGAATTTTTTTGATGACTATATAATAATTGAATTATAGCTAAATAATGAAAAAATAGTTTGTCCCAAATCCATTCATTTTAGAACTAGATAAAGAAGTAAATGTAAGTTAAAAACATATAATTTTTTTTTAAGACCACATTAGAATAAATAATGGAAATATATATATTTCAAAATACTATTATAAATTTAGGTAACATATTTTTATCAAATTTTGTATTATTTTACAATAAAACATATTTCTAGTATTTTTATTTAATTAAAAATGATTTTGGAATAATTATGCTTTGGATTACATAGAAATAATAATAAAGGATTTTTTTTATAAAATTGGAATCGAGAAAACAATCATATATAATTTTATAATATATAAAATTTATATAATTATATTATAATTTATCAAAAAAAGTCGGTACTAGTAACAAGAGCTATTATGAAAACTAATTTTAATTACACATTGAAAATTTATTTAAAAAATATATATTAATTTTTTTTAATCAGTAAGAAATAAATATTTAATAATGTACATTATAATTTTAGGCACAATGGATAAATAACATAGGGAAAAACTAGTTACAATTGTAAAATCTAAAATTGTAAAAGTATATATCTATTAGTAATGTAATTGTAACATGATAAAAAATGTTTCTAACTGAGATTTAGAGGGATTGAATATTTTATACCCATTAAAACTCAATTATTTTTCATTATTGGGGCCTTTATCCCTGAAATATGTAATGAAATTATTGTAATGTAACGAATATTTATAAATAACCATTCGAACCACTAATAAAAGAGAATTACCCCCATCGATACATGTAACTAAAAAAATTATGGGTTCTAATGGAAATAAATCGTGTTCTATTTCTACGATAATCCACCTATTCTTACATAAGATTCTTGTCACATGTAATTATCCTAATCCATCCATTTTAACAGAATTCATCAATGAAAACCCAAAGTATATAATGTGATTACTTTTCCCCAAAAGATTATTCCTTTCTTTATTAACATTATGATTATAATTTCTCAATTCCTATATAATATAATCATTATTGTTTGTATAATCAAAATATTTATTTTGTTTTGCGAATAATTATTAATAACTATTCCCAATTCCATTATAAAAAATGAAATAGTCACCCATGTGTTATACAGACTACCGCCTTCATAAAGAGATGACATAAATTTTTCATCACTACCCCTATTCATTAATTTTAGTAATTAAATTGAATATGAAAAACGAAATAACTAACTAAATTATGATTATTATGTTATAAATCATAATCCATCCACTTTCCATCTCGTTATCTAAAAAATGAAACTGTTAACCATGCATTGTTGTCACGACCCGTCCTCAGGGCCCATGCCGTGACTACCCCAAGCCCACCTTCCATAGGCCAGGGGTTGGCGACTAGAACCAAAGGCGTAAATCCCGATAACTGGGAAGGCAATGCCTTTATAAAAGTAAACAAAACACCACAGAGTAAAGTGGAAGTAAAACACTAAGTACAAAAGAAAGAAGTGATGAAAAGTAAATGGGCCAGAATACAAACCCAACTGAAAATACAGCTACAACTGAACAAAAGTACAATAGAAAAAGATAATAGCTCGAAGAAAGGAAGCATCTCTTGGGTCATCGTCCTCAGATCCTACCTAAAGGGTAGGTACAGACAGCGCAGCTCCTGGGTCGTCATCCTCGAATCCTACCTGAAGGGTAGGTACAGACAGCGCAGCTCCTGGATCATCCACCACGGATCATACCTGAAGGGTAGGTATAGATAGCCTCCACAACGCTCTCGCCTGTCAACCTCCTCCGTGTGTCGTCTCGTCGCGAAGTCCACCTCCGGATACTGACTCGTCGTGTGGTCCCCCTCCGGGTACCATCCATTCCTCGAACACTCGGCCTTCGTTAGTGCTTCCTGTCGTCTACAACCAACACAACGAGGTGCAGGCATAGCCAGTGCAGGGGTGTGTATAACGATACTCAGTAGGGACCCTGAGACCCTCAAGGTCTCACTAAAACCAACAAGGTTAACCACAAAGAAGATCTCAACAGATAACCTCTACTTAGGTATATACCCATACATATACCTAAGTTATTAAGTAACCCATATCAATCATGAGGAAACACACCGATTATGAAATCAATGGATAACCACTTCCCAGTTATATGCCCATACATATACCTAAGTTATCAAGTGTCCCATATCAATCATGAGGTAAACAGAAAGGTCATAGAATCAGCTCAAACCAGGATTTTCATTATCAAAACCGTAACTGCTGAAGAGTCACGTCTCTGAAGTGTACAATTGTCATGTCACGACTCCAAGGTACTGCTCACTAACCTAAGATTGCTGAGGTACTCCTCCTGTCGAGTACCGCGGGCCAGCAACCCAAACACAGTAGTGCTTCCCGTCGGGGTATGCCACCCAATCACAGTAGGGAACACCCCCTAGAAGCCTGCATAGGTACTCTCCGGACGAGTACCGCGGGTCTATGCTGTCACACAGGTAGTGCTCCATCCGCCATGGGTCTGCACCCAAACAAAGTAGTGCTCCGTCCACTGGGCTAGTCGACTCACTCCAAGTCGAGTCGGTCAAGCAGTCGTCATGTCTTAGCCAGCTACACAGTCTCCGTACATCACATGCTCGTCTCTGGGAGGGTCTTCTCCACGAGCTACAGGTCGATACTCCATGTATCTTAATGTCCCACGAAGAGGTATCTCAAATGACCGCCTCGTCACAGGGGTCTCAACGAAACCGACAGCGCGTCAATCGGACGCCCGGTCTGTGAGATATTATCCTTTTCTTCCCAGGGGCCCGGTTGGTTTCATGAGCGATCCAACCCGGCCGTATCTCAACTGTACCCCGAACTCTCATAGGGTATACTCAAAGGGACCGTTTCTCAACGTGATCACCAACACCGCTGACGGTTCGTCAAACGGACGTCCGGCCTGAAAGATATCATCTTTTCCGTTCCAGGGGCTCGATTGGATTTCGGGTACAATCCAACTCCTCCATACTCCAACTGCATCCAAAACATAGGCGAAGTATGCCAAAAGTTCTGTCTCATCAAGAGGAATTCAACGAGACAGATGTCGCGTCAATCGGACGCCCGGTCTGTGAGTTATTGGCTTTTTTGTTGTAGTGGCCCGGTAGGTTTCGTGAGCGAACCAACCCGACCGCACTCCGACGACATCCAAACCTCAAGCGGAGTAAGCCAAACATTCCGTCTCATCAAGAGGAATTCAACGAGATAGAGGGCGCGTCAATCAGATGCCCGGTCTGTGAGTTATTGGCTTTTTTGTTCCAGGGGCCCGGTTGGTTTCGTGAGCGAACCAACCCGACCGCACTCCGCCGGAATCCAAACCTCAGTCGGAGTAAGAGAAAAGTTCCGTCTCATCATGAGGAATACAACAAAGTCAACAACACATCAATCGGACGTCCGGAGCTCAAGATATAAGCGTTTCCGCTCCAAGGGCTCGGTTGGTTTCGTATCTGATCCAACCCGGCCGAACCCAAAATATTCTGAAACCTTGAGTGTAATATACCGAAATGACCTTCTCGATCCAAGGGTCGCATCACCGCTGATGGTGCATCGATCAGAGGTCTACAGCTCATGATATGGGCGAAAAACCGTGAGGGGTCCGAAAATGGGGGGTCTGGACCCGGACCGAGCTGGCCAACCCCCTCGGGTCGACCCGACCCGGGTTTGGGTCTGACCCGGCTGGGCGCGACCCGGCCCGGCCGGCGCGATTTGGCGCGGCCTGAGCGGCCCGGCCCGGCCGGCCTAGGCGGCTCAGCGCAAGCCGAGCGGTCGCGCCCAATGAGCCACGCCACCCCCCCCCCCCCCCGCGGGGGCCGCTTCGTGTCACCGGATGCGGCACGCTACCGCGTCCTACGTTCCCCGGTCCCGCGCGGCCACGGGACCCTTGCTCGCCGCCGCGGATTCTTCTGGCGGCGCGCCTCACCTTCTTCTGTCGATCCACATTTCAACAACAAAACGCGGGGTCTTCAAATCGCCTCCTCCACCCGCGGTTTCGTTCGGCCCCAACGGCGCGGCGCAACGGCGCCGCTCTTCTTCGCCGTGTTCTTTCTTATCGTTTCCTCGAGGTGCAACGGCACTACGCTGCCTTTCACATGCCGCAACAAACTCAAACAACAAGGGGGGGAAGGAGGGTCGGCCGTGTTCATGCGGTCCGACCTCCCCCCGTTAGTATGATAACAGGCGGGCCAAAATGAAACCAAGAAAGGCGACAGATGAGATCATGATCAAAAATAAAATAAGCCCCGACAACTTCCCGCAACAAAAAATTCCCAACCCGCAAGGAAAACGTTCGCGGATCAACTAGATAATAAGTTTATCTGTGGTTCCATGTTTTATTTAAAATGAATGAAATGAGGGAATAAAATCATTCTCAAGTAATTCCCTACCTCAAGTGTTGTCATCAAACGAGAATTGTTGCGGAAAGGGACATCGCGGAAGAAGACGTCATGGAAGGGGGATCGTCGCGTCGCAGAAGGAGCGTCACAGAAGAAGCGTTGTTGATTTCCGAGGATTTGGCATTCTTCATCGGAGATCAATGTGTTCTTCGCGTTCTTCGCATTCTTCGGGTTCTTCGTCGAAGAAGAACGGTTTCCTCCTAATCATCCCCACGCAACAAGTTCCAACAGAATAAAAAAAGAACAATATTATTTTATTAACGCACCAGTCAACCTTTGAAATTCAAAAAAGAAAAGAAACGATCGATTAGTTGAGGAGTTTAAAACCGCCCAATTAATGAGGCGTTTATTAACCAGAATAAACACATGGTTGACTTTCAATTAAGAGGGGGTTGCAGGTGCGTTACTTAGGAGGAAAGAAACGGTAGGGCTCGTGTGGGCCCCATCTCACAAATAACCTACCATGAGGGTAGTATATTTTGGGGTTACACCCTATCCACTTAACATAGCTTCAGTGTCTTTAAGTGGCTTAAAACGAAATAAAATAAAGTTGTCGCACAACTTTATTTTATTTCATAACTTAACGCCAAAAAATTAAAAACCACACCTGAGAAAATGCGACTCCAGAAGTAGTGTTTTTAGGAAATTATTTGTTCTGCGAGTTCATCGGTGCCCTCGGATTTCAATTCCGAGCACCGGTTCAAATGTTAGAAAAACCCGCTCATTCGTTCACTGAACGTACCTAAGAGAAACTTCGGAAAATGATTCTGGCCACACCGGGCCTCCGAATCAGGCTCCTTCAGAAACTGCGTTCTTGTAAATTTCCAAAGAAAATTAAAAACAAATTCCCTGAAATTTTCGGGTCTTTACAATTGTGCGGACATCCGCCTCCATGAAGTAACATATCCCATTTTTATCTAATTTATTTATTATTCAATAAACTATATTAAAATGGGAATGTATAGCACAAAAATATATAACTAATATCATTAATATTATTTAATAATGAAATTATTTTAGAAGAAACCGATTTCAAAATCATAATCTTCCACTAATTATGGTATTTTCATGTTTTGGTGGGTATGATCACCTACTGAGAAAATTCTAAAACGTAACATCATGGATGAATCTGGAATATTAATTCTAAAAAATGTAATGTAATAAAAATAAACATAAAATTTTATTTTGGAGTATTACTGCTAAAATTAAACTCATTCACTATGATACCACAACCATTTTATTAATAATCGACGAAACAAGGTCATAACTAAGTTCATATTAAATCATCAAAATCCAAAATCCCTTGTAATTAAATTATATAATTATAAATTATTAAAATGAAAAATTAATATTATATTTAATTACATAATAATTATCAAATATTATTAAATATTGAACATCGACAATGCTATCATGAAAATATTACAAAATGAGCATGGTTACTCACACTTGATATTGTAAATATATAATAGAAAATCTACAAACACATTATGAATGATAATAAATAATGATTATAAATTTTAATAGTCATTAATAAGGTTCTAAAATAAGTAACTATGATGTTTAGGTTTTTCATATAGCAGTTTAGTGTGAGTTCATCAGATTCAGGATAAAAGGAATTTTTTTTAATAATCATTCTGGGTTCTTTAAGATATAAAAAACATATTCACCGCTCGTTTCTTTTTGTGGTGTATGCATTAAAATAAATTTCATTATGTCAGAAATTTGATAAAATATATGTTATTTAAAATAATCTCACATTTTAAACCTTTATAGATGGTCAATCTGAATGATACCAATGATGAATGGGTTACTATTTAGTATACTCCATTAATTGTGTTAAAATGACTCCATTTTAATATATTTGTTCAAATAATGGTTAACTTCCACCGATGTATTTTATTTGAAGATGTTTTATCAAAAATATAGAATGAATTACTCTTCATTTAAATTATTTTTTCATAAATAATTCTTTCTCAAAATGTATATCATTGATGAGAATAATTTTCAATCTCTTTAACGATAGGTCACCCACCATGTTTATATATTGTCTTCCCAAAATGTTATGATCTTTAATTAGTATAATAGTAATATATTTTCCAATTTGACCTTTATATTTTCCATTTATTTATTTTTAAATTAATGTTCTATTTTCTTTTTTATGGTGTCTAATTTTGAAAAATGTTTTTTTAAAATATACAAATTCAACCCTTTAATTTCATATTTCACGACATGTTCAATCTCGATAAAATGATTTTCTTTCTGAATAGATTTTGAAAATCAATATTATTTAATGGAAAACCATGATGGTTCAATTATAGTCTAAAGAAAACTATAATCCATTTTGTAATAAAAAATATGTTATTATAATTATGAAAATCTTTATATATGTGGTTCATTTTTAATTCATATATTTCTTTTATGGATATCATGAATTTTTCAAAAATGGATCTCAATTTTAATAACCTATGATTCTTTAAAAAAATATAAAAAAAAATTATTTAATCCATCAATATCTTGGGAATTCTTATTATATATTTTTAATTTATTCTTTGAGACACAATGTTGAAATACTCACCTTCCTATTGATTTTTTTATAACTATGATTTATTTATGGTTATTGAATTATTTGAATCACAGAAGATGTAAATATTGGTTTTTATCATGTGAATCGTGGTCTTATAATTATATTTTATTTTAATTCATTGGAAAATGTTTCTACCTCATGAGATACCTTGTGTGATGAATGATCATTTTTTTCCATGAACACTTGGTTATGTGATGAGTGCGACCAAAATTTTATACCCTACAATGCATTGGGTAATGTTTCAATATCATGAGATACCACGTATGGTGAAATGGAAATTATCATAAGGACACTATATTTTATGATTATTCACCCCATTATCTTATACCTCTATAATGCATTTGGTAATGTTTTCTATGACAACCCAGCTTTTTATTACATCATAAACATGATTTATTACATAAAACATCACTTGATTCAACAAAGAAGATCGAGAGGCTTAGTGTCCCTAGGGATTAGGATCATTACATAATGACTTAAAACATGAAATACAACATCTTTATTGAAAACATCATTTACATGACCACTACATTCCTTCGTACCGAGCATTGCATGGGATAACCTGAGGACATGCATAAGAAAAGGGTGATCTATAAAACCCAGTAAGGGAGTACACATGGAATAACATGAGGAGTACAATACATGTTATACAATAGGCATATCAATAGATCATAAAAGAAACATGAACATAAAGGCATGATAAAGCATGATAATCATAACATGGAAATGTGGCAACAACACTTAACATGGAATTAGCATGAGCCAAGGCACATTGCACATAGAGCATTAGTAAATCCTCATTGAACATAAATCATGAGTAACCCCCATTTCACTTGAATTATCATGATTAAACACTCATTTCACATGACGTATCATGACAATATACTTTACCCAATGCACTGGAGCTCTATAATGGTGCACCCTTCTTAAACATTTCATTTCATGTATAAGTGTGCCACATGGATCAAAAAACATGGATTCATAAAACATAATCATTTATTCCACGATAATGGAATGTGGAATTCTTACAAGAAACTTTAAAATAAATAAGTAAATGTTTATAAAGGTGAATACCCTTGATGGAGAAATGGGAATGGTATTCACTACACAATGACATTTGCTTAGAAAATCAGTGCGATTTCGGCAGCGTAACAGCGTGACATGAGAATTCATATAAAATGGTTGATTAGAGAGAAAGGAGTTCCTCATCATATTTACATGTAATGGACATTAAGGAGGTCATATAGATACATTTACCAACAATTTTTATAAGGACCCAGCCTTAAACCTTACTTAATATTGAATTAAATGAATAATTCACATTGAGGATCTTTTCAGGTTTAGAGTTTTAGAGAATTAGAACATAACTATTAAATCTTAAAAGATTACAAAGTAGACACTTCTACTAAGTCTCCATAAAATAAAAACTCTTAAAAAGAAAGATGTCTAGATTCCACGTTTTAGATAGCATGACATTCCCTTGATCCCATCCTTGACCTTATTCCACTTTAAGTCTTGTGAAAAACATTTCGAAAAACTTGGGGTGAGCATAAAAAGCGCAGTAAGGGATACAAAAAGAATGAAAACTGTTATTTTTTCAAACATCAAGTAAACCATGTATACTTTATCAAAGTAATACTTTTCACCTTTATGAAGTAATAAAAACTCTTCACTGAATAAAGTATCATTACATACCCTTTTGTAACAAAAGGATTACCATAAAACCCATATAAAGAACACATAACATATATAAAGGTAACTTGGGACATAAACTTACTTAAGTGGAATAACCATACGGTCGACTTCCACACATATCACTTAATGGAATAGCCATACGGCCAATTTCCATACATACATAATGGAATAGCCATACGGCCGACTTCCATACCCAATGCATTGGAGGTTTTAACGTAACCACCCATCCTGGTATTCACGGCACCACCCGTTATATGGTTTATAACGTAACCACCCGTTAAAATGTCTAAGTACCAATATAAAATCATAAAACATAAAACCAATATAAAGGAATGATAACATTTCCACATTTCAATCATAATATAACATAAATATATTTACATAATAGAATCCTTTATCAAAACCATTTTCAATACCAAAGTACATAAAATAGTATATTGTATTTATTTTATTCGAAAAACAATACGGCTTGTTGAGGAAGCCAAAGACCAAATAATACTCGCGGCGGCGGAAAAAGTCGTTGTCACCGCGTACGTTAAAAAAAATTCCATTTTTTCGTTTAGTAAAACGCTTCGTAGAAAAAGATTCCTTTTGTATAAAATTAAAAGTCAAAGGATTTTATACACCGTATAAAATAAATTTGTGTATAAAACGAAATATGCCTCAATGAAAGGAGATTGAGACGAAGTCCCTTACCTTGGGTCCGACTTGACTTGATCGTTCTTTAACGTCCTGAATAATAAACTTGAGTTAATTTATACTTGATTAAGAACCTTTTTAAAGTTCATTGTTCTTTTTATATCATTTATTTCCATGTTATAAACATTATGTAACCATTTAAGTTAATAATGTTTGTTTTTTCAATATTTGGTTCTTATGTCGAAAGTTGACTTCTTACAATTACATGTTGTTCATGTGGTCAAAAGTTCTTTATATCCAGAATGAAATTCCCGATTTGGATATAATATGTATCATATATATCCATCATATACATGTATTTATAATATTACATAATCATTTAGAGGTAAGAAATGAAATGCACCGTTCATGGAGACGGTAAGCCGTACGTACGCATGAACGCTACTTTCATTTCTTTGTCATATTAGTGGAATTAAAACTAAATTAGAGGTATGTATATTTTAATTACAGAATTATATTCATAATTTAGATATATCATTAATTATATATATACATTATATACATGTAATTTTAATAGTACTTTACATTTGGGGATAAGAAATGAAATGCACCGTTCATGGAGACGGTAAGCCGTACGTACGCATGAACGCTACTTTCATTTCTATCTCATACGTTAATGGAAAGAAATAATAATGATATAGAGTTATATTATAATTCCAGTATAACATCATATATAATAACTTTAAATCCATCCTTTACACGTCCCACATATGGAATTAACGAATCACATCACTTTTAGGGGGCGGTAGTCCGCACTTCCTTAAATGAAGATATCGTGTTTACCCATAATGGAAACCATAAAGGTATGGAAAAAATGAAAAATACAGAAGATTAAATAAAACATAAACATATTATATATCATATATAAAAATAGTGACATCATAATGGCCACCCTTGAAGGTGTTAAATGAGTATTGAACAATCATCGTTTCGGGAGGCAGAATTTCGCCATCCACGGAAACCGTATGTTCTTTAACCATTTGATGTAGTTGTGTGAGAGTGTAGCTCAAATAAATATTATAAAAACATCCTATTATATTTAAGATACTGGTTTTGTTACAAAATAAGTAAATAAAAAGAGTTTAGAGGGTTGGAGAAGCAAAATAAAACAAATGAACATGAGAGAATGAATTACCTTTAAAAGTGTAACTCCTTTTGATTTGAGTCTAAAGGCTTCCTTTGAAATGATTCTTCCCAAAGGGAATCCTCTAGGATGAGGAGAGGGATGTGGAGAGAGTAAATGGGCAGGGGTTTGCCGAGCCAAAGGCTTGAGAAGTGTGTGAAATGGGGTAGAGGTGGGGGCCTTTTATAAGAGGAGAGGAGGGGAACTTTTGGAAAGTAAAGAAATATTACTTTATTTGAAAATGTGTTTCGGTTTTAAAGGGTCCCACATTGATATAATTCGTGGATAATGTGATAATGGTTCGATATACACTCATCCAATTGGTTTTGGCCATGTTTAGGTTTTATATTTTTCATTATCTTTCCATTTTATGTAAATCGTCAAATAATGATGTCATCGCTGCATCATTATTATGTCATATATAATTTTTTTATTTAATGTCTAAAAATTATAAAAAAAATACTATGATGTAGGAAATATTTTTCGATTTCCAATGACTATTTATAATCAAAATTTGGACTTGTATAACCCCACTGAAAAATTATTTTAGTAAAACAATTTATGTTAGTGTCATTTTCACTTTAACATTAAATAAAAATATATTAATGTCATCTTCCAACTAAAGTGGCTCCATGGGGTCCCCAAGTTGGCCCATGGCTTGTCTTGGTCGGCCATGACTCAACCAATAAGGTTGGGACATGTTTCTAGGTCATTTCCTATTATTAAAGCATTATATATACCTTAAACTACACTAATTACCACTAATCGCGATTAAAAACTTAATAAGTTACTATTCCCCAAAAAATTATTTTAATCTCATTGAACCACATTTTACTTATTAATGACAACCATGTATGTCGGATTTTCAAAATTCAATACACATTAGTGGTAAACTATCATTTAACTGAAAAATCAGTTTGCTTGATTACCACTTAGTGGTTTCACTATTCATCAAAAATTGAAGTTTTTCAGAAAATTGCCAAAAATTCTCCCTAAGCTATATTTGATATTCCGAATTCAAAAATGAAGTCCATTTTAAAAAATTCAAAACTTATAAGTCAAATTAATTAATTTAATAATTAATTCCCGCTGTCATGACAAATAGCGTGTTTTTGTGAAACAATAAGTATGAAAAGATTGACACCAGTTTAAGTCCAATTTCAAAGTGAAATTGATTCCAATGACCACCATTGGATTAACTGGTAAAAATATTTTCTAATTTCACTTTAAAACCAATTAAAATAATAATCTAATCATATAAATAATTTAGATTAAAAAAAGGTTTTGAATTAAAATACAACATTTTACACTATTCATAAAAAAAATTAACTTTATCAGAAAGGTACCAAAAATTTACACAAAGTAAATTTTGATGTCCCGATTCTAAAGAAGAGTTATATTTGGTCCAAAATAAAGTATAAGAGTGATCAAAACTATATTTAATGACGGTTCACCATTAAAAGGTGATAAGTGAACCTTTAGTGAAAATTAGAGTATATATGCCCGTAAAATTGAACTCTTTCCGTATTTTAAGCTTTTATCTTTTATTGGGTAAATGTAAAAACATTTAAAAACATATATAATCATATTTTAGTTATTTCTATCCATTCCAGCCAGTAAAACGGCTACTCGTTAACTAACATTTAAAATAATATTATTTTATTACTAGTGTGCTACGTATGTTTCAAAGAAACTCATCGTTGCGTATCGGGTACGCTATCGAACATAGCAACACCTTTAAAATAAAATTAATATTTAATTCGTAAATATTAAGAAATATGAAAATTCTTTATTCTTTATTTACCTGGGATGTTACAATTGTAATGGAATTTAGACTCATGATACAAAAGTATTGCTTGAATGTAAAAGAGGAGAGAGAAGTTCCTTTTGGAATTTCGGCATAGTAATGGGTGTACATGGGAGGCATTTAATGAGAGATAAAGGGTCTCCCATCATTAAAAAATAAAGAGGGCAGTATGAGGGAGGTGTGAAACCATACCCCAACATTTATAATTGAAATTAAAAGGGAAAAACAACGTAAAAAAATTGGAAAAAAATGAGAATGGAAGAAAAAATCCTTACATGGAAGTGTGCTTCCAAAGGATAGAGAGAGGCTTGAGAGAGGATTCTTGGGATCTTGGGGCACCTTGAGAGGATTCTAGAGAGATTAAGGTAGTGTTTGGAAGAACTACAAGGGCATTGATTGAGGGGGAAGTGGGATCTTGGGTGGGTTTATATTGGAAAGGTCAGGGAATTCTTTATTATTTAGGTTTGGGACCCCCTATATTAAATTAATCCAAACCACAAACCATCCCATGGTTTTTGCCCAAGTATTTTGGAAAAGGGAAGAGTAAAACAATATTTTATATGGAAATTTACAAACTTCTTAAAATAATAAGATTGCTGATGTGGAGGCGAGTCACAATCACATGGAAATTAATTTAAAAATGTAAAGTGTTGAATATGTCTTGAGGTGTCCATTAATGCTTTGAAAATTAAGTCAAACTAACCCATAATCACATTATTTTAATGGTAAAACATATATTGTCCAATCATAATGATTATAGTATTTTATTACATCACTATTGGGTCATTGTGATGTCATAAAACACATTATATATTTAAACGATATTGAATTTTTACCCAAAAATTTGACTCTCTCAGAATATTAGGAAAAATTCACCATTGGATAATTTCGACGTCCTGATTCATAAAATGACATTTATATTATCTAAATAATTTTCTAGATGTGATAATTTTCATCTTTAAAATAAAACCCGACATTTATCAAAAATTTAACGAGTTTTGATAGAAATAGCTTTCAAATCTTAATAAAAATTATAGTTGCATTCATAAATTTATAAAATCATTTATATTTAATAGAAATAAATTTAATAATAATATTTTATTAAAAAATTATTTAATTCAAAAATCCCATAATTTAATAAAATATATTTCTTAATTAAATTATAACTAAAAACACCATTTGTACGTTAAAAACTATTTACAATGTATCAAAAATGACTAGAAATTATATTCATTAATATATAAATAAATAATGTACATGAACATAGTACTACTAATTTGTTACATAACCCCTTAATACAGCCACATAAGACCTAAGGGTAAGGTGTGCGATGGTGACAGACTCTTGGGGTGGCTCGGATAACATCGCTCGAGTGATAATTTAATTCAACTTCCACTTTTCCTGTAGACGATCATGTTCGAGCTTGACATGATGAGGCTTAGCTTGGGCTTGGTCAAGGGCGAAGCCCAAAGACGCCAACTCTTTTCCGAGCTCCAATAAATGGGATTTGTATGGGGAAATTATATAGGATGAGGCCATCACTGCCTTTGTCTGAGTAAATTAGACTTTATAATGTCCTATATTTATATTAATCATGTGATAACTGTTCAACGACAATATTAGCAATGGTCAAAATTCATAACATAAAACCAAAGAAGTTGACATTTTATATAAACATAAAGAGACATTTAATTAGATCAAGAGAGATTTCCATTAATGAAACTTTCGGTCATTACGATATTCCCCCCTTAAGAAATTTCGCCCTCGAAATTTTCCTTTTACCACACTAAAACAAATGTGGTTAACTCAGCTTCATCATATCCTCTGATTCCCAAGTCACTTATTCAAACTTGTGGTTTCACCACAACATCTTTACTAGGGGCATTGTCTTATTTCGTAGAACTTTTTCTCTACGATCTAAGTTCTTCACTGGTTTCTCATCATAAGAAAGATCATCTTCCAATTGTACCACCTCAGAATAGAGTACATGTGAAGGGTCCGGTAGGTACTTTTTTAAGAGGGATACATGAAAGACATCATGTACTTTGGCCATGGCAGGTGGAAGTGCTAGCCTATAGGCCTCATCCTAGACATGATCAAGAATCTCGAAGGGGACGATGTACCTTGGACTTAACTTCCCTTTCCATCCAAACCTCACGACCTTTTTCCACAGAGATATGCATAGAAACACCATGTCTCAAACATGGAACTCAAGGTCTCATTGATGACTATCTGAATAACTCTTCTGTCGACTCTGGGCTGCCTTGATATGTTGCTGAATGGCTTTCAAGTTCTCCACCATTTCATCAACCATTTCTGGTCCAAGCAGCTGACGTTCACTGACCTCATCCCAACATGCTGGCGTTCTGCACCTTTTCCCATAAAGGGCTTCATATGATACCATTTGGATACTCGAGTGGAAACTGTTATTTTAAGAGAACTCAACCATAAGGCGATGTTGATCTCATCCTCCATTAAAGTCCATTGAGCGCTCTCTCAACATATCCTCAGGTGTTTGGATAGTACGCTCGGACTGGACATCAGTTTCAGGATGATAGATCGTACTGATGTTCAGTTCTGTATTCAGAGCATGTTGAAGACTCTTTCCAAAACTTAGAGGCAAATCATGGATCTCGGTCAGACACAATGGATAGTGGTACTCCATGAAACCTTACCACTTCCCTGATATATATCTATTCTAGTTGATCCAAAGAGAAATCATCCCGAATAGAAATGAATTGTACAGCCTTTGTAAGAAAATCCACAACAATCCATATTGAATTACTTCCATTGGATGTCCACGGAAGTCCGATGAAAAAGTCCATGGTGATGTTTTCCTATTTCCACTCTGGTATGGGCAATGGTTGCATCATCCCCCTAAACTTCTACCTCTCTGCCTTCACTTACTAACACACCAGGCACTTTGATGTATATTCAGCAATCTCCTTATTCATATTATCCCCCCAAAAGTTTTCTCGGATATCTTAATACATCTTTGTGATCCCTGGGTGAATAGAGAAATTTGAACTATGTACATTATCCAAAAGTTCCTTCTTCATCTCCAGACTTGATGTAACACATAGACTTTTTCCAAACCACAAAATTCCTTCTTCACTAACATTAAACTCCATGTATTTCCCTTTTTCGATAGCTCCCACTTTTTCTTGAATTCCCACATCTTCCTTTTGAGCATCCTTTAACCTTTCCAAAAGAGATGGTTGAGAAATAATTTGTGAAAGGATTGATGATGTTCCCTTCTCTATGATTCCCATGTCCATATTAATCAAGTCTAATAATATTGGATCCTTCTTAATTCTCATCAATGATAGAATCGTTGGATCCTTTCTAATTAGGGCATCTGCCACCTTGTTCGCTTTCCCAGGGTGGTAATGGATTGAATATTTATAATCCTTGATGAGCTCTATCCATCTTCTCGGGCGCATATTATGCTCTTTCAGTGTAAATATATATTTAATACTCTTTTGGTCAGTATATATCTCACATTTCTCTCCATAGAGATAATGCCGCCAGATTTTCAAGGCAAAGATCACCACCGCCAACTCCAGATCATGCGATGGATAGTTTCGCTCATGGATTTTCAACTTCCTTGAGGCATAGGATATAAATTTATCATTCTGCATCAGTACACATCCTAATCCCTTCTTTGAAGCATCACTGAATACCACAAAAGTCTCCCCACCTGTGGGTAAAGTGAGCACGGGTACAGTGATAAGACTACTTTTCAACTCCTTGAAGCATTCTTTCCATTCATCACTCCAAGAAAACTTTACTCCCTTTAGATTTATCTAGGTAAGAGGGTTGGAAAATCGTGAGAAATTTCTCACAAATCATCGATAATATCCAGCTAACCCCAAGAAGCTACGGATATCCATTACCGATGTTAGCCTCGACCATCCCTCAATTGTATCTATTTTGGGGGACTCCACAGATATCCCATTACTTGTGATGATATGGCCCAAGAATGAAATCTCCTTCAACTAGAACTCACACTTGTTGTACTTTGCATAGAGGTTCTCATTGTGCAAAGTCTCTAGTACAGTTTTAAATTCTCCTCATGATCCTCCTTGGTTTTGGAGTATATTATAATATCATCTATAAAGATAACCACAAATTTGTCAAGGTAATATCTAAAGACACTATTCATCATTTCCATGAATATTCTAGAGCATTGGTGAGTCCGAAAGACATTACTATGAATTCATAGTGCCCATACCTTGTACGAAAAGCAGTCTTGGGGACATCTTCCTTCTTCACCCTTACTTGATAATATCTCGACCGCAAATCCACCATGGAGAAGTATTGTGCTCCATGCAGCTGATCAAACAAGTCATCGATTATTGGGAGAGGATACTTGTTCTTTATCGTGATTTTGTTTAGTTCACGATAATCGATGCAAAGCCGCATTGACCCATCCTTCTTCTTGATGAAGAGGACTGGTGCACCCCATGGTTAAGCACATGGGCGTATAAAACCTTTATCCAGATTCTCCTGTAGTTGTTTCTTCAGCTCTTCAATCTCTACAATAGCCATACTATATGGAGTCTTGGATATTGGTAGCACCGCAGGTATATGTTCAATTGAGAACCCAACATCTCTTCTTGGAGGAAGACCAGGCAGTTCCATAGGAAACACTTCAGTGAATTTCCTCACAATAGGTATTTCTTCAAGGATGGTTTCTTCCATGGACTCAATCATCTGAGCCAGATACGTGTTCTCATAAGGCAGTAACATCCATGCTTGAGATGATGGAGCTAATGAAGATTCATCTTCCTCCTGAAACTTTTAAAGAATCGGGGGTTGATTCTCCATATGGAGTGTAATTTCCCTCTCCTGACAATTTATGTTGGCTCTATATATGGAATGCCAATCCATGCCAAGAATTGCATCAATTTCCACCAAAGGGAGTATGACGAGGTTCGCCAGGAAATTCAATCCACAGACTATAATAGGGTAGGACTTATATTCATGGGATGCAATGAATTCCCCATTTTTCGTACACTCTGACATCTTTGCTTCCATGATTTTTGGTGCTGTTTGGATTATTCTAATAAAATTTCGAGATATAAAATAATGCGTAGAACATGAATCAAAAAGTACATTCGCTATTCATGAATGAATAACTAGCGTACCTGTCACCACTTTGCTTTCAGGGTTCACTTCGATAGAAGTGATGGAAAAAGATCTTCCTTGCTGCCTTGGCGGTTGTTGGTTGCCTCCAAAAACCCTTGGATTTGGGCACTGATTTGCAAAATGACCCGTCTCTATGAATTTGTAGCATTGAACAATGCGTTGAGGTTCAAACGGAGCATCCCTTTCCTCTGTCGCAGCTGTCGGTCTTTCTTGACGACAGTTAACAGCTAGGTGGACTTCTCTTCCACTCCTGAAGCATTTTTGCATCCCCTAAAGGCAATTTCTAGGGCGCTTCTTTCCGCACTTTTGGAAAGTGGGGTGCTGGATCTTCTTAGCACCGTTGGATTTATCCATCGTCCAACTAGAATTGAAGTCCACCTTATGCTTCTTATCCTCATGATACCCTTGTAATTTCCCCGATCTCCATTTCGACCTTGAGGGTACATCGAATAATTTCCTCATAGCTGTCGAAGTCACGGATTGCTAATGCTTTCTGCAAGCTAGGCATCATCCCACCAAAGAAGCAGTCAACCATGCATTAGGGGGTAACGACAAACCTGGAAGCATATCGTGCAAACCTTGTGAAGTTTTCCTCGTATGCTCCAACAGATTCTTCATCTTTTTTCTTGAGGGAAAGGAAGTCCCTTTCCATCTTAAGCCGAAGGGGGCACAGAATATTTTTATCGAAAAACATCTTTCAGAAATCCTTCCATTACAATGCCTCGATCTCCCCCTCAGGCTTCATATTTTTTATCTACATCCACTATTGATCAGCTTCACCCTCCATATGATAAGACGCGAGGAGGACCTTCTCTTGTTCTGAACATTGAAGGATGGAGAAGATCTTTTCAATGGTGTTGATCCATTTTTCTGTGATCGTGGGATCGGATGACCCACTAAAAGTAGGAGGTCATTGTTTCATGAAGCTCTCGATAGCGACTTGTTCTTTCTTAGGGGGGGGGGGGGGGGGTTGAACATTTCTCTTGACCCGTGTTTCTATTCAAAACTTGAGTAAGCTGAGAGATAAGCTTGACAATGATCGTGATTCCTGCTCCCATTGTATTGGCCATCTCATTAGTACAGTCATCACATTGATCTTCACAACGGTTGTTAGCCCGACTCCTCCTATTACTGTCCATTGTATAGAATAAAAGGAAAGTTAGGGGTAACACATAAAGGGTAATCCAAAGACAATAGTTGATGAGTTATAAATAAACATGTATTTCCTTACTCAAGAGTCTATAGGCTTTTATCTAGGCTTTTCATGATCTACAATCTAACATATATTCGTTGGGGAAACTTTTTTTAATTCCCTTAATAAGGGTTCATACTAATCTTTTGATTTTATCAAAACATATCCCCCAGGAGTGTCATAACCAATAGTGCAGCAAGGACTGTTGTTGTGCACCAGTTCCCGTTCGAGTCTAGCTCAAAGTGGTGTTTTCGGGTTTTACCCCTAGGATACATCTGTGCCAGACCCGCCTCTACCTACTCGTATCCAGACATGGATGTATTTGTTTGATAAACCCCTTACTCAATACTTACCAAAACTTAGGGATTTTTTATTATATGTAGTCCTGTATCTAAGGCTTTAATAGGGTTTCCTAATCCCAAAAATAACTAATCCTATCTTCTGATACCAACTATGACAACCCTACATTTTATTACAACTTAAACATGATTTATTACATAAAACATCACATGATACAACAATTAAGATTGAGAGGTTTAGTGTCATTGGGGCTTAGGATAATTAAATAAAGACTTAAAACATTAAATACAACATCTTTATTGAAAAATTATTTTACATGACCACTACATTTCTTCATACCTAGCATTGCATGGGATAACCTGAGGACATGCATAAGAAAAGGGTGACCTATAAAGCCCAGTAAGGGAGTAGACATGGAATAACATGAGGAGTACATTACATGTTAGAAAATTGGCATATCAATAGAGCATAAAGGAAACCTAAAAATAAAGGCATGATAAAGCATGATAATCATAACATGGAAATGTGGCAACAAAACTTAACATGGAATTAGCATGAGCCAAGGCTCATTGCACATAGAGCATGAGTAAATACACATTGCACATAAATCATGAGTAAAACCTTGTTTCACTTGAATTAGAATGAGTCAACACTCATTTCACATGATGTATCATGATACTATACTTTACCCAATGCATTGGAGCGCTATGAGGGCACACCCTTCTTAAACATTTCATTTCATGCATAAGTGTGCCACATGGATCATAAAACATGGATTCCTAAAACGGAATCATTTATTCCCTGATAAAGGTCTGTGGAATTAATATATGAAACATTACAATAAATGTGTAAATTTGTATAATGGTGAATACCCTTGATTGAGAAATGGTCATGGTATTCACTACACAATGACATTGACTTAGAAAATCGGTGTGATTTCCGCAGTGTAACGGCATGACATAAGAATTCATAAAAAATGGTTGCTGAGAGAGAAAGGGTAACCTCATCATATTTACATGTAATGGACAGTAATGAGGTCATATAGATACATGTCCCAACAATTGTAATGGAATTTAGATTCATGATACGAAAGTATTGCTTGAATGTAAAAGAGGAGAGAGAAGTTCCTCTCGGAATTTCGGCATAGTAACAGGTGTAAATGAGAGGCATTTAATGAGAGATAAAGGATCTCCCATAATTTAAACATAAATAGGGAAGTATGAGGGAGGTCTGAAACCATACTCCAACATTTATAATTGAAATTAAAAGGGCAAAACAACTTAAAGCAAATTGGACAAAAATGAGAAAAGAAGAAAAAACCGTTACTTGGAATTGTGTTACCAAAGGCTGGAGAGAGGATTGTGAGATGATGCTTCGGAGCATGGGGAACCTTGGGAGGATTTTAGAGAGATTAGGGTAGATTTTGGACGAACTCCAAGGGATTTGAGTGAGGGGGAAGTGGGAGCTTGGGTGGGATTATATATGAATGGTGAGGGAATTCTTTATTATTTACGTTTGGGACCCCTTATATTAAATTAATCCAAACCACAAACCATCCCATGGTTTTTCACATTGTTTTTGGAAAAGGGAAGAGTAAAAAAATATTTTATATGGCCAAAGTCTGATCCTCTTAAAATAATAAGGTTTCTTATGTGGAGGTGAGTCACACTCCCATGGAAATTAATTTAAAAAGGCAATGTGTTGAATATGTCTTGAGGGGTCCATTAATGCTCTGAAAAGTAAGTCAAACAAACCCAAAATCACTCTATGTTAATGGTAAAAAATATATTGGCCTAAAATAAATATTATAGTATTTTATTACATCAATATTGGGTCATTATGATGTCATAAAACACATTATATATTTAAACGGTATTTAATTTTTTCCCAAAAATTTGATTGTCTAATAAAATAATGAAAAAGTCACCGTTGGATAATTTCGACGTCCTGATTCCAAAAATGACCTTTATTTTATCAAAATAATATTCTAAATGTGTTAATTTTTACTTTTAAAATAAAAACCGACATTTCTCGAAAATTTCACGGGTTTTGACAGAAATGGCTTTCAAACCTTAATAAAAATTATAATTGCATTCATAAAATAATAAGATCATTAATATTTAATAAAAATCAATTTAATAATATTATTTTAGTAAAACATTTTTTAATTCAAAAATCCCTTAATTTAATAAAATAGATTTCTTAATTAAATAATAACTAAAAACACCATTTTTACATTAAAAACTATTTACAATGTATCAAAAATGACTAGAAATTATATTCATTAATATACAAAAAAATAATGTACATGAACATAGTACTAATTATTTGTTACATCAACCCTTAAAATAGCTGCAAAATACCTAATGGTAAGGTGTGCGATGGTGACAGACTCTTGGGGTGGCTCGGATAACATCGCTCAAGTGGTAATTTCAATCAACTTCGGCTTTTCCCGTAGACGGTCATGTTCGAGCTTGACATGATGAAGCTCAGCTTGGGCTTGGTCAAGGGCGAAGCCCAAAGATGCCACCTATTTTCAGAGCTCCGAAAAATGGGCTTCTTATGGGGAAATTCTACTGGATGAGGCCATCACTTCCTTTGTCAGAGTAAATTGGATTTGATAAAGTCTTATATTTATACAAATCATGTGATCAGTGTTCAACGACTATATTAGCAACGGTAAAAATTCATAACATAAAACCAAAGAAGTTGACATTTTATATAAACATGAAGATACATTTACTTAGATCAAGAGGTATTTCCATTAATGAAACTTTGGGTCCTTATAATTTCATCTCATGAGATACCAGGTACAACACATAGACAATTTTCCTAAAAATAATGGCTTATATAATGGGTGGTCCTTGATTTCTATATCTCTCTAAATTATTAGTTACATATTTATATCTCATTTTAGTATATTTATGGGATCTTGTATTAAAAATAATATACTATATTAATTCATCCACTATTTTTATTAAAATGACGATTTAACAAAATCCACCATGGGACTATGTCCACTATGAAAATTTCTGTAGTGAGCCTAGATTTTTATTGATATTTATGGTTCCATTAGCATATGAAATCATTTATTAATTATTTGTTTACATATTTATCTCACACGCTTATATTATTTAATATTTTTATTTATTTTTAGATTATATTTCCTTCATCCATAATTTATTAAAAATAATGTTATCCCATTTTGATTTGATAATAAAATTCTCCCTAGTCGTTTGTTCTTATATAATTATCATCTACACCTTGATGAAATGTTAAGATGTTTTTCCCTTACTATGAATTTGAGAACACCCATTTCTTATGTTTCTATTTCCCTAGTTGTGAAGATTGGTTTAAATTTTTAAATGAATCGAAGTGAGTATAGAAGTGTTTTTTGGGATACTTTTTTAATAGTTTTGTAAAATAATTTTCCTTTTTAATTAATCCTTAAAGATAATAAAAATTAATTTTATTAGATTTTGATATTATTTTTTAAGAAGTAATGTTCATAATATGGATGTAATTTAAAATAAATATAATTATATCGAGGGTAATAATATTTAATTTCATAGTAATGTTTAGTTATTTTTTTAGTTTTTTATTAATAATTATTCGGATTTTGAATAGATAAATTCATTGAAAGATGTTGTGATATGTCTAGGAATAAGACTCAGAATAGAACAACATCTTAGAATTGTGAAAAAAAATTATATTTTGAGGTTTTATTGAAAATAACATCCATGTCTAGATACAACAATACAGCATCGTAAATTTCATAGATATACAAATGGATGGAAATCTTTAGAGTTTTTTATTAGCTAATTAATTTAATTGTCACTAAATGGATGTCAAAGTGGTCTAATTATACCCCAATTTTGAACTCTTAGGGGTCATTATTTGGTAAATAAAAATATTATAATGTTCAATTATGAAGTATTAATTAGGTTAAAGAATTTGGATAATAAATATGGTAGAACTCAACTTAAAGATATCGAGACTGGACTAAGAGTGATTTTGGTTCCATAAATTTATTATTTCACAATTTCATTTAGTAAGGAATTTTGAGATTGTTATTTGTGGGAAAATTTAGGTTTATTATATTTTGATGTTAATTATCCACCACTCATGTTAAATTTTTTTTATTATTAATGGTTAAAGACCATATGATGAAAATTAACATATCTGTTTTGATATATTGTGGATATTATCCAAATGAGTAAAATAATGGGATAGAAGTAGGTATAAGAAATATTATGATTATTACAAACCATCTATCAAAAATTACGTTGGAAAACAAGGATATAATTTAGTTTCCAAATTCACCAAATAGTTGAAGGGTAGATTTTCATGGAAGTTCATGTGATGAATTTAATGATAGGAATGATACTCAACCAGCTTCATATAGAAAATGTGGGATGAGGCACTTAGGTAAATGTCTTTAGAGAGAAAAAATATACCTAATATATGGTTTATGGAGGGAATAAACAAGTAATTTTCTAATGAAAAAGGAATATTTTTGTTACTCTTTTGAGGAAAAATAATTTTCTCACTACTAATGCACTAGAAATTTAATGTTTTAGATGTGAGGAATTTGATAACATTTAAAACTACTGAACTAATGAAAGGGATTAAGATAAAAATAATCACTGATAACATTCTAGGCCATTTAAAAAAGGGGAATAAAATACAACCACAAATAATAATGCATGTTCCATAAATTATGTATAGTGGGGAACACAGATCAACAACTCAAGGATTAATAAGTTTTGTTCTTTTTTATTTTATTCAAACCACTTATTTATATCAAGAATAATTTCTACTAATATTTAATCATTTTCTCAATTAATGTTTTTTTAAATTTTTTTATAAATCTTAATTGTATGATTTTTGTAACCCATGCATATAAGTCCCCTTTAGAATATAATTATAGTAATTTGATTACTATAAAATAATTTGGTCCATATCTTAGCCAAATTTGATTTAATATTTTTAATGGATTACCCCACTATAAATATTAACCATGAAAACTTCCTAGATATGAAAAAATGAATTTAAAATCATGAATAGACCCCTGTAACCTATTAGTACAATGTTAATTCCCTATGAAAAAACTACACCCATTATAATAGTAATTTTATCCCAAATAGTTAGAGAAAAATATGCTATAAGTTATATTCTTATTATTAGAAAGTAAACCACATCTAAAACATAAGATATATAATGTATGAAAACTAATTAAAAAAATATTCATTTCTCTCATTTCTATTCCTTTAGCTATTTTTAGTGAGTAATAATTAAAATAACAAAGATGAAATTTATTTAATGGGATAAAATATAATGATCATAAATTTCACATACTGTTTTCCTTAAATAAATAGTATTCAAATATATTTTTTATATGAGCATTAAACTAAAATGAATCTTTTAGATGTTAAACTACTATTTTATCAAAATAAAATTTCTATTTTTTATCATGTATAGAAAGTAGTATCCATACTATGAAATAAACAAAATGGAAACAAGAGGTGGAATTATTCATTATGAAATTAATTTATATAAGCACGGGAAGGACGTAGATTCAGTATATGAATATTCACTAGTTATCCCAATCCAAATTCAAACAATTATTGTTGATGAAAAATTGTATGGTTGAGAAGTTCCAGATTTAAAAAACTTCTCTAAGACTTGTTTTGGGGGAATCACCTCCATAGACTACAACATGAATATATATTATGCATAGATATTATGTAGATATCTTACTTGAATATTTGAATATAAATTTTGTAACACCACGACCCCATAAGCCCATAGCTGGTGCATTACATATTAATTTGTAATCATAAAAAGGAATGAGATCCCCAAAGAAAGATCAATTTAGTAGTCTTAATGAAACTAGATACATACATGTAACTCATATTAAATTAGTAAAGGTAACCCAACAAACTATATAACAAAAACTAAGAAAACTGCATCTGTGAAAATTCAGTATATAGTTTCCTCCTCAAGACCTATCAAATGTAAACAAATAAAAGGGGTGAGCTCAAATTCTTAGTAAGGTTTATGAAAATAAAAAGCATGAATCAACAATAACTGAATCACCAAAAAATTGGCATAGTCAAATTGGCCTGGGGAATAAATGAAAAACTTACACCATTAATAAACTAAGAATGAAATTGCATCCATAGGTTCTTTCATAGTGAATACCTCCTGGATAATAATAAAAAAATAAATAAAGAGAATTCTTATGAATTGGATGTCATGTATCTGGAACATGACACCACTATAGCATTGAAATGGTTTAAGTATGTGGGAAAAAACCCATCTGATTTACGGAATCAAGATTCAAAGGTTTTCCCCCAACTGATTTAAAACATGAGACCCGTCAATGCATCTATAGGATATTTCCTACCCCTCCCATTGCTGAAATTCCAAATAATTATTTTTATATAGATTTAATGCAAGTACAATCTTATTTCTAAAAATCCATATGGAGTATAAGATATTTATTCATCAATATTTCCTTAGTTAAAACCACATTCCAAATAAACACCGTATGTGAAAGTGTAAACTAATTTGGAAAATATTCATATCCCTGAAACCAGAATTTTGATATATAATATTGTTACAATTTAAAAAGAAAATTATCTCAAATGAGATGTTGATAAACCACATATGATATATTAGGATCACAATACCAGGTAAGTTTAAATTAAATGCCAACTGAGACAAAGGCCTTTACAATGTTGTAATCAATTGATTTGTATTACCAAAAATTAATAACCAACAAATGAATCACATAATACAGTGAATATAATGATAATCATGATGATATATAGAAAATGGTAGTAAAAATACACCACATGCAAGATATATTTGGTTGACAATGGAATTCTCATGAAATTAAAAGTGAGATAAGAAACCCCTTACCTAATGCCTGATGGTGTTCTCGATTGTCCTCAATGACCTGAATAATCAAATTTAGATTCATTAATTAAAAAATATAGAACCTACTATACATAAAATTTATTTAGTATAGTCTTATTAGGTTTATTAATCACCTTTTTGATAGGTTTAAGAGGATTAATTTTATATTTTTGGAAGAATTGTTTTTCTTGGTTTTCATGATTGGTTTTGAACCTAAAGAATATTTTTTGTATTATTATTTTATATTATGAGTGTAAACGAATTATACAATAGTTAATATTATTAAATACAAATATTTTGATCTGTTTGAACCATGAAAATGGTATCATGACTAGAATAGAATATGGAAATACAAATTGATATACAGTCATCCTTGAATGTGATAAATTCACATATCTCAGATGGTGTTTTCATTTTAATATAAGAGTATGGAAAAAAAGATATGATTATGAAATATTCAAACATAACAATAAAATTACAGTTCATTTAAGGTACTATAATTATAATATCTTTTTTATGAGAAAATATTAGGATTTAAAAGGAAATAAATGATTTCGAAATAAAAGAGAAATTGAGAAATCCATCAAACAAATTCAGAAACCTAATGACATCACATAAAATTCAATAAAATATATTGATTGGAGAAAGGGGGTATCTAATCACTCTTAAATAAAATGAATTTAAAGGGGAAGATGTAATTACATATCCAAACATAATCCAATTGAAAATAAAATAGAAAACAAAAAATGAAATCATTAAGATAATATATGGGTGGTAGATTCTCTTACCCTATAAAGTAAGTCCCAAAAAAAGAAGTATGGGACCTTGGGGTCCTGAAGACAACTTGGGATAACTAATAACTAGAAAAACCCACCAGAGGTTGGAGGATTATGGATTTTGAATTAATGAAAATGAATTGATGAGTGGGTATTTATAGTAAATGAGATGGAGCCTTTTATTATTTTAAAGGGACTCATAATTAGATGATTTTGCAAAACCACAGGATTCCCTAGGTATTTTCCCAAAATTTTAGCCACATTGGACACATAATTACCTATTTTCCAATACACAATTCAAACAACAATTTATATTAATTATTACATCATTATGATGTCATTAAACAAGTGAAAACTCTTGTGTATTTTTACTATTCAAAACAAATTCAAGTATTTTAGAAAAATAAAAAAAATTATCCCTAACCATTTTTTGATAGGTAAAATTAAAAAATGAACTCCATTTTTTAAAAATAATTTCCTAAATATTAATAATTTAATTTTTAAATAAAATTAAAATTTATTCAAAAACAACATTTCAAAATCTATAACTCTTTTTTAATACCTTGTAAATTAACCAACATCTCAATTTCTGATAATTTTAAGAAATTAAAAATATTAATATGATTTACTATTGATATGGTGTATATTACTATTCATATTTCTATTCATAACTGTATGTTAATATTCATCAGAAAAACAGGTTAGTTCTATAAGATTCTAAATAACGTACTAATCACAACCATAGAAGACTGGTTGTTAAGATTCAAAACAAAGATGTGAAAATTTAAGATTATTGGCAAGGTTATGATATTCTTCTATAAATGACCAATTTTAATTTCCCAGAGACTCTTTGCTTTAATAATTATAGGATATTTAATTAATAAAATGTAATTAGGGGAAATATACAATAAAATTGGTGGGTTGTTATAATATTCCCACCCTTATAATGTTGAAATTCAATATTTTCTTAATGCATAAAGATCTTAAAAAAGTTTGGGCGGTTCTTCTTCATAAAAACCCCAGGTCCCCACATCTATTACCCAACATTATGTTTTTTCCAATGAACCTTAACTAGAAAATGAGCTTTATTTATCAATACCTACTGCCTTGTGTGATGATTCATGATAGGCTCTTCACAGTATGGAAAATCAGGTTCGAACATTATTTCTTCATAGGTGAGTACATGTTTTGGTTCTAGAATTTAGTTGTATAATAATGACACGTGGAACACATTATGAAATTTAGAGAGATTGGTTTGAATTGCTAAATGATAAGCTACAAATCATGTACTTTTTATAATTTCAAATGGTCTGATGTATCGGGGGCTCAGATTCCCTTTCTTTCCAAACTGTAAGTCACCCTTCCATGAAGATACTTTTATAAAAACATGATTTCTTACATGGAATTCCAAATTGTTTCTCTGGTTGTAAGAATTACTATTTTTTTCTAATTTGGGATGCTTTAATATGGGCTTGGATTTTCATTACCTTTTAAGTGGTCTCGTATATACATTCTGGTCCTAAAAGCTTCCTCTCTACAACATCATCCCAAAACTTTGAAGTTCGTCATCTCTTACTATATAATTCTTCATATGGAACCATTTGAATGTATGAATGGAAACTATTATATTATGGAAATTAAACCAAAGGTAAGTATTTATCCGACATACTAATAATGTCCAAAAAGGATGATCTCAACATATATTCCAGTGTGTGAATAGTCCTTTCAGGCTACCTATTATTTTGGGGTTATAATAAGTAATCATACGAAGATCAGTATCCAAAGCCCCCTAGATTATTTTCCAGAATTTTAATGTAACCCGTAGATCTTAATTGGAAACAATTGATAGAGGTTCACCATGAATTCTTATAACATCATTAATAAAAGTTCTTTCAAGGCGCTGAATTGGTATATCCTCTCTTATATCCAATAAATCTGCTGATTTTGTGAGAAAATCAACAATTAAGAATATTTCATCATTCCTTCAAGGTGTTCCTAGTAGTCCTATGAAAAAATTCATTGTAATGTCATCCCACTTCTCTATATGAATTTTTAAGGGTTGTATCACCCCTCTGGGATGTTGTCTCTCTTCCTTTACTTGTGGACAAACTAGAAACCTTAACATGTAGTCAGTATTTTCTTACTTCATATTATCCCACAAAAATGTTTCACTTAGATATTTATAAAACATAGTGTTATGAAGTTATATAGAAAAATTGTATCTCTGAGCATCATCTAATTGTTCCCTTTTTAGATCAGGTATTGATGGAATACATAACCTCGTCCCAAATTTCAGAACACCTTCCTCATGCAAAAAGTCTACTAATCCCCCCATTGATAACAGTATCAATTTTCATGGGTAGATTCTCATCATCAAATTGGGATCTTTTTATCATCTCTAGTAAAAATGGTTTTGGAATCATTTGAATGAGGAAAGGTGTTTCCCCTTCCCTAACAATTCCCATATTCTTCTTTAGTAGATCCATGAATATAAGATCTCTGTCAGTCCTTATTTGGGTTAAAAGTTCATGATCATTCCTAGTTAATGAATCTGACTCCTTGTTTGTCTTTTCCAGGTGATAGTGTTTTGAAAAACCAGAATATTCTAGTAACCTGAGCTATATCCTTTTCCTCAGGTTGAGTCATTTTTGTGTAAAAATGTAATTCAAACTCTTATGATCCATATATAGTTCACACCATTCACCTTGGAGATAATGTATTCATATTTTTAGAGAAAAGAAAACATCTTCTAACTCAAGATCATGAGTTGGGTAATTTTTCTCATGATTCATCATTTACCTTGATTCAGAAGCAACAACATTATCATTTTTCATAAGGATGCAACCCATTCTATTCTTTGATGTGGAACTATATATCAAAAATCCATCATTTCTAGATGGAAGAGTAAAAATTGAAGCATTTACCAATCTTATTTTCAATTTCATCAAAGAATTATGTACATTCTTTCATCCATAAAAACATTACCCCTTTATGTGTGAGCTTCGTTAGCGGGTTATCCAGTCAGGAGAAATTATGAATGAAATGTCGTAGTAACCTAATAAGCCAACAGAACTGTGTACCTCAGTTGTGTTCATTGGTGTGGTCTATTCTTGTATGTCTATTTTCTTCTTAGGATCAACTAAGATTCCATCCTTAGATACAATATGGCTAATAAACGAAACTCATTGAAGCCAGAAATCACAATTGATAAACATCCTATATAGTTCATTTCATCAAAGAGATTTTAGAATATTCCACTAGTGATTCTGAAGGTCTTCATAGATTTTGATGTATATGAGGATATCATTGATAAATACAACAACAAAGTCATCAAGATATTCCATGAAAAAACTATTCACTAGATCCATCAATACCATGGGTGCATTAGTCAGTCCAAAATGCATCACTATAAACTTGTAATGCACATATGTAGTTCAAAATACTATTTTTTTGGAATGTATTCCTTCCTCACAAATAGCTGATGATATCTTGATCGAATCATAATCGTTGAAAAAAATTGTAATCCATGATTTTGATAAAATAATTCATCAATTCAGGGAAGAAGGTACTTATTCATTATTTTAATAGCATTGATTTCCATATAATGAAATTAGATCCTCATGGATCCATCTTTATTTTTGACAAAGTGGACATGGGCTCCCCATAGAGAAACACTATGTCAAATAATTTATTTATCACTCAATTCCTCTAGTTGTTTACTAAGGTCACCTAATTCCAAAGTGTCCATTATATAAGAGTATTTGATATAGGTCTCTCACAAGGATTTTAATCAATAGGGAACTAAAATTCCTCATATAGGGGATGTCCAGGTAAATCCTTTGGAAATACATAAATGTATTCTTGCACAATATTTAAATATTTAATTTAATGATTTCTTTATACACCCATAGATATTGTGTTCTTCTCCTCTTTAATAATTTAATTTAGTAGAGCTATTGGGGTTTGATCGAGATAATAATCACATGAAGAGGCTTCTGATCTAATGATAAGGGATTCTACACCATTTTCGAAAAATTAACTTTCTTCATATTAGAATAGATTATTTCATAATAATTTGACAGCAAATTCATACCAATGATTTTGTCAAAGTAAATCATTGGTATGATGAAATGGATAGAAACTGAATCTCATTTATATGACATGAGGGGAAGTGATCGACATGCCTTTGTTGCAATGATGCACCCTATAATAGTTTTTACATACAACTCCATTATTAAATCAAATTGGATATATCTAATTTTCATGGAAAACTGGGAATATATAAATGAATTCGATGATCCAGAATAAAATAACTCATTGGTTGTGTTTGAGGAAACAATTGGAGTATATAGCACCACATGATTTGGAACTTCAACCTCCACAATTGTAATCGAATAATCTTTCCCTTACATTCATGGCCTTTTTTGCGGGATGTTTCTTAGCAATTAGGATGCTAATTTTCTTAGTGTCCCATCTCCCATCAATTTTATCATTTCATATCATTGAGTTGTTACTTCCACATGCATTCATTAGATTCATGACCGTTTTCTACACACTTTTTGAGGACTCCAGTTTCCATTCATGCATTTACTATAATGATTACATCCACGGTTCACAAATAATGGGAATATCTACATTTCATTATTATTCATTGTAACTTCCCCTTTTCTATGGTTATCATAGTACCGATTCTTATAGTGGTGTCCCTTGAACAAATTTGATGTAGAAAATTTCTTCTCTATATTGAAGTTTCTTAATAAAATTTCATTATATGATGAAAATGTTTGACAATCGTGTTCCCTTCAAATACATGGTTTAAGACCTTCAAAGAAACAATCAATCTTTCCTTCTAAGTCATGTACGTAATCTATGGAATACATGACTAGACATGTGAATGTATCCTCAAACTTTTCCACAATCTATTCATTAATTTTCTTTATACCATGGAATTTACTCTTAAATTCGGTTCATTGCACAAGAGACAAATATTTTATGAATAATATTTCCTTAAATGTCATCCAATGTATAACTTCTATTTTTTATTCCCCTATGGTATTCTGGATCACTGACCACCATTTATCTGTGTAACCCTTGAGACAATACACTGCAAATACTACATTTTCATTTTCATTTCATCTTAATTCCTTGAATATCATTTCAAGGGACTTGATCCACTGATCAGACACCACTGTATTAGTAGACTCACTTAATGATGGGGGAATCTACTACATGAAATGACCCAACACAGTTTTAGAATGGTTATTCATCCCAACCTATGTATGTTCTCCCATTATGGTTATGATCTGATCCTCCCTATCATTGAATTTGTTGAAGTGATCAGTAGAGATATCCATACATTTTCCACAACTATTAATTCCACTTCTTCCTTTAGGCTCCGTTTCTAAATACTGAAAGACACTATATTTGGTTATGAATCATAATTTATAATCTCAAATTGAAAAATAATTATCAAAAATTGTAATTTTATGCGTAGATAATCTCATAAACATGGTTTCTCTAAAGAAAAAATTTACATTCAAATCCTTTATAATGGATTGTAATAAAAATATAAATTATCCTAATAAGATCCCCCAATAGTGTAAAATTAGGAGTGTAGCAAGGCCCATTGTCATTAACCAAGATACCCGAGGTCATGGCCAAAACTCTTTTTCAGAGTTTTCACTCCTAGGTACATCTGTGCTAGTGCCACCTCTACTTTTTTGTATCCATATAATGTTTTATTTTTCTGAAATAACCACATAATATATTCCTTACCCGAATTCCATAAAATTGTTGTCTGCTTATCCCCAAATACTACCTAAAGTATTTGTTCCAAAATATACATTTTCTATGATTGATACTGAACATTCTCTAATACCAACTCTAACACCCCGACCCTAGAAGCATAGAGCCGATGCATTAATTGCTTCATTGGAATGATAAAACGGAATGATAACTAGAATGAAAATTGGTTTAGGAGTATTTATGAAACTATATAAATGCATGTAAATCATATTAAATTTGGAATGGTTACACAATACAATACATAAAAAAATAAAAAAATGCATCCATGAGAACTCAATATATGGAATCCTCGTCATACACTATTGAAGGTAAAAAATGAAAGGGGTGAGACCAAATTATCATGAAGGGTTACTAATAGCAGAAGAACGAATCAACAAATACTGAATGATATACTAATTTTCATTATCAAAATGGTAAGGTGAATAAATGAAAACCCTGTGCCATTAATAATCTGAGAACGAAACTGCATCCATAGGTTTTTTATAGCGAAAAACTTATGGATAGTAATAGAAATGAATAAAGATAATGATAATTAATTATATTTCATGTATCTAGAACATGATACAACTATACTACCAAAATAGTTTATGTTTGTGGGTAAAACATGCCTTTTTATGGAAATGAACTCGAAGGGTTTGTCGCCAAATGATTTTTGTCATTAGACCTGTTGATTCATCGAGGGGATATTGCGAACCCTGCTAATTGCTGAAAGTCAAAAAATTTATTTATACATTGATTTAAAACATGTAAAATATTATATCTCAATTTCTGTATAGGTTAGATGATACATATTCATCAATATTTCCATAGTTAAAACAACATTCTAAATAAACACCGTTTGTAAATGGGAATACGCCTTAATAAAATAATCATATACATGAAACCAGAATTTAGATATATAATATATTTAAAATTTCAAATGAAAATGTTCTCAATTGGGAAGAGGATATACTACAAAATAAATATTATGTGAACAATACAATGTAAGTCTTAATGAAATGAAAATTGAGATAAAATATCTTACCACATTGTAAACAATTGAGATGTATGAAAAAATATTAATAAAGCCAAATAAATCACAAAATATCCTGAATATAATGGAAATTATGATAATATATTTAAAATGGCATTAAAAAATACACCACATCCATGAAAAAAGTGATGAACAATAGAATTCTCATGAAATCAAATGTGAGATAAGAAACCCCTTACCTTATGCCTGAAGGTGTTGTTGATTGATCTTAATGACCAGAATATTCAAATTTTGATTCATTAATTAATATTTATAGAAAATATTATACATTTTCTTTGATTTATTACATCCTTATTAGGTTCATTAATGGTCTTTTTTATGGGATTAAGAGGTACAATTTTATTGTTTTGGATGCATTTTCACAATTTGTTTTCATTATCGATTTTGTGCATAATAACTTGTTTTGTATTATTATTTTATTTTATGATTATTCAAGGATTAATTGAAATTTAATAAGATGAAATAAAAATATTATGAGCTGGTTCGACCATAAAAATGGTTTCATGACATGAATTTAAGATGGAAATAATATTTTCAAATTGACATCCTTGAATGTGATAAATAAACACATCTCAGATGGGGTTTTCATTTTTAATATAAGAGGATTAGGAAAAGGAGATGATGAGAAATATTCAATTAGAATAATAGAATTATAGTTCATTTAAGGTATTAGAAATATCATAAAATTTGGACAAGGATAGATGAGAAACGAAAAGGAATGGAAGGAACTCGAAATAAAAGAGATATTTAGAAATCCCTCACGAAAATTCGGCAACATAACGACGTAACATAAAAATTCATAAAATAGAATGATGAGAGAATGTGGGTAGATCATTACTGTTATATAATATGGGTATAATGTGGATTATGTAAAGACTTATCACAATATAATCTAGAAGATAATAAAAGAGAAAACATAAAAATAAATATTTAAGAAAAGAGAAGGGCGGTAGATTCACATACCTTGTAGAGTAACTACAAAAACAAAAATTATGGGACCATGGGTGCTTGAGAAGACCTTAGGATGACTAATTGTGAGGTAAAATCACAATATCATCCCATATTATGTATTTTTAATGAATGAAAACAAATGGATGAGTGGGTATTTATAGGTAAAGAGAGGGATTTTGTTATTAATTTAAAGGGACAACACATTAGTGGCTTTTGCAAAACCATGGGCTTAAACATGGTATTTTCCACTGGTTTTATCCACTTGGGACACCTCATGTCATATTTTACTAGGCGAAAGACGAATAACCTTTTATATTAATTATAACAACATTATGATGACATTAAACTACTGAAAACAGAAAAAGTGTATTTTTACTATTCATGAAAACATTCTTGTATTTTGGAAAAATGCTAAAGATTCACCTAACCATTTTTTAACATGTAGATTTCAAAAATGTACTCCATTTTTGGAAAATAATTTTATAAAGTCTATTAAATTAATTTTTTATAAAATCATAATTTATTCATAATTTAAAATTTTAAATCTATAACTCATTTTTTAATACCTTGAAAAATTGTTCATACATCTCATTACTTTATAACTTTAAGAAAATAAAAAATATTAATTTTATTTACTATTAATAATGTGCATATTACTATTTATAAGGTCATGTTACTATTCATCATAAAAACAATTTGGTTTTATCAGACTCCAAATAAATTACTGATCACAACCATAGATGGTCGTTTTATAATATTTAAAACACAGATGTTACAAATTTGTGTTTAATTTATAGGTTTTGACATTCTCCTACAAATAACCAAGTGTTATTTCAAAGAGACTCAACGATTCATTCAATATAGGATATATAATGAATTGAAATTATATAAGGGAAACATACACTAATATGATTGGGGTGTTATATTATTCTGCCCTCCAGAAATACCATCCTCAATTTTTTTATGTGTACACCCCTTCAAAAATTTGTGGGTGGTTTGTTTTCATTACAACTTTAGTTTCCCACATCACATCCTCTACATTATGGTTACTCTAAATAAAATTTACTAAACGTGTTGTCTAGTTTATCAATACCATCTCCTCTGTGACAATAATCTATATAGGCTATTCACAACATGAAAAATATGGTTCCAACTCTATTTCATAAAAGGTGTGTACATTCATTGAGTCTGGTATATATTCTGTTAATAATGACACAAGGAACACATTATAAGATTTAGAGTGATTGGGTGGCATTACTAAATGGTAGCTTACAACACCAATCCATTCCAAAATTTCAAATGGTCCGATGTACCTGTGGCTCAGTTTCCATTTCATACCTAACCATAAGACACCCTTCCTTGGAGATACCTATAAAAAGACATGATATCTTACATGAAATTGCAAATTTTTTCTCCAGTTTTTAGCATATCACTTTTTCCTACATTGGGAAGCTATAATACGGGGATTAAATTTCATTACCTTTGCAGGTGTATCTTTGTTATGTTCTGGGCCTAAACGCATCCTCTAGCCATCTTCATCCTGACAAGTTAGAGTTCAACACCTCCTACCATATAACGCTTCAAATGGAAAAATTTGAATTCTATAATTAACACTATTATTGTAGTATAATTAAACTAAATTTATGTATTGATACCATATACCATGAAAGTCAAGACAGCTAGATCATAACATGTCTCCCAGTTTCGAATACTCTTTTCAGACTTTCCTTTGGTTTCTGGTGATAAGAAGTAATCTTATGAAGCACAGTATCCAAATAAATTTGGGTACATTTCTAGAATCTTAATGTAAACTAGGGATATAAATTAGACACAATCTATAGAGTTTAATCTGGAAGTCATAACACTTTCATAATATAATGTATTTCAAGGTGCTCATGTGGAAACTCCTCTCTTATAGATAAGAAATATGTGTGAAGATCAAAAATTACCCATATTGCATCATTCCTTCTAGGTGTCCTCATTAGTCCTATAAAAAAATCCATTATAATATCATCCCACATTCAAAAAGGAATTGGTAGAGGTTGCATCACCCCTCTATGATGTTGTCTCTATGTCTTAAATTATTGACAGATTGGACACCTCGACACACTGTCATAAATTTATCATGACATATTTTCCCTACAAAAATGATCCTTTAAATATCTATACAACATAGATCTACCAGGTTGTATAGAAACAATTGTTCAATGATAATAATCTAATAGCTCCGTTTTTAGATCAGGTACTGATGGAACACATAACATCATCACAAATTTCACAACTCCTTCCTCATACATGAAGTCTACCAATATCCCTTTTTAATAGAATTAATTTTCACGTGTAGATTATCATCATCATATAGAGATATTTTTATCTTCTATAGTAAATATGGGTTAGAAATCATTTGACAGAGGAATTATGTTCCCCCTTCCAGAACAATTTCCATATCAATCTTTAGTAGAACCATGAATATAGGATATCTTTCAATGCTCATTTGGGTCAGAATTCAACGATCTTTCTTTTTTAATACCTCTTTCACCTTATTTGGATTTGCTGGGGTGATAGTGTATTTAACAATAATAATCCTTTGGTATCCTAATCTATCTCATTTACCTCATGTTGAGTTCTTTCTACGTAAAAATTAATTTCAAACTCTTGTGATCCATAGATGTCACACATCTTTCACCGTAGACATAATGTATCCATATTTTCAGAGAAAAGATTATTACTGTTAACTCAAGATCATGAGTTGGGTAATTTTTCTCATCGGTCTTCAACTTCATTTATTAATATGCATTTAACATAACATTTTTCATATGCATGCAACCCATTCCAATATTTGATACATCACTGTATATCAAAAATACATCATTTCTAGATGGAAGAGTCAAAATTAGAGTATTGACCAATCTTATTTCCAATTAATCAAAGAATTTTGTACATTATTTCACCCATAAAAACATAACCCCTTTACATGTGAGATTTATTGGTGGGTTAGCCAGTCGGGAAAAATTCTGATCAAACCACTGATAGTAAGCTGCTAGGTTAATAAAACTGTGTACCTATGTTATAGTTTTTGGTGTGGGACATTCTTGGATTTCCATTATCTTCACATGATCAACTATGATTCCATAAAAATAATCATTGTGTCCTTGAAAAGCAAATAAGTGAATCCATAATTCACACATCCTAAACATTCCATATAATTATTTCGATCTAAATTTTCTTAGAATATTCTACATGTGGTTCTCACGGTATTCATTGCTTTTAGTGTTTACTAAGATAAAATTGATAAATACAACAACATAGTCATCAAGGATATTCCTCAAAAACAATATTCATCAGATCCATGAAAATAGAGGGTGGATTTTCTTATCCAAAATGCATCACTGTAAACTCATAATGCTCGTACCTTGTTAGAAATGTTGTATTTGGAAAATCTTCTTTCCTCACACATATCTTATGATATCCATATCAAATGTGAAGCACTGAAAAATATTTTAATCAATGAACCTGATCAAATAAATCATCAACTTGGGGAATATGACACTAATTCATTATTTAATAGCATTGATTTCCCTACAATCAATGCCTAGATTCATTGATCCAACATTCTTCTTTAAAAAGAGGACATGGTCTCCCCTGGGAGAAACACAAGGTCAAATAAATCTTTTATCACAAAATTCCTCTAGAAATTTCATTATCTCCACTAATTCCACAGTGGACATTCTATAAGAAGTATTTGATATATCTATTGTACTAGGAATTAAATCAATAGAGAAATCAACTTCCCACTATAGATGATGTCCAGTTAAATCCAAAGTAAATACGTTAATGTAATATTGATAAATATTTACATATTCATTTTTAATATTTGTTTCCTCACCCATAGATATAGTGTTATATTCCTTTCCAATAATTGCATTCAATTTAGATACTGGGGGTAGATCTAGATCTGAACTAGATGGTGATGTTTATTCTCTAACGATAAGGTATTCTACACAATTTTCAAAAATTGTAACTTCCTTCTTCTAACAATAGATCTTCGCTTCAGAATTTTATAGAAAATTAATACCAATGATTAATTCCATATCAATCATTGGTATGATGACACGGATAGAAACTAATGATCATTTATTTATCATGAGGGGAAGTGATTGACAATCCGTAGTTGGAATGATACATCTCATAAGAGTATTGACTGAAAACTCCATTATTAAATCAAATTGGAAATCTCTAATTTTATTGGGAAACTGGGAAGATATAAATGAATGAGATGATCCAGAGTCAAATGATACATTGGATATGTTTGAGTAAACAATTACAGTACCTTCCACCACATCACAAGGAACATCAACCACCACGGTTGTAATCAAATAATCATTTCCACACTATGGTGGCATTTTCTGAGGAAATTTTACAAGGAGGATAAGATACTCATTTGAATAGTGTCCAATGTCTCTAAAATTTTATCATTGTATATCATTATTTTTTTTCGTACCATTACATTAATTAGATCGATGACTCTTTTCTCCACACTTATAGAAGACTCCCATGAATTTAAATTATTTATGAGGATGATTCCTTCCATAGTTCTTGCATAATGGGAGTTTCTTCATTCCCTTTTTATTATTTGGCGCCTCACCTTTTTTGTGGTCATCATACTACCGCTTCTTATCTTGGTTTACCTTGAACAAGTTTGATCTAGAAAATTCCTTCAAATGTTTTATAGAACATAATAAAATTTCATCATATGATGAAATTTTTGGAGAAGATAGTGCTTCTTGAGGACATGGCTTAAGAACATCAGTGAAATGATAAATATGTTCTTCGGAGTCACGTATGTAATATATGGAATACATGTCTAGTCTTGTAAAGGTAGCCTCATAATCTGCAACACTATTTTCTTTACATTGAATTATAAAATATAATTTACTCTTCATTTCGATTCGTTTCTTACGAGGGAAATATTATTCAATGAATATTTCATTAAAATTATTCCATTCCATATATAATATTTCTTCTTCATATATGGTATTATGGATCAAGGTCCTCTATTGATTAGTGTCACCCGTGAGACAATACAATTCCAACATTAGGTTTTCATTTTCATTGAATCTTAATGAAATGAATATTATTTCAAGGGACTTGATCCACTCATTAGGTAAAACTGCATTAGTAGTCTCACTAAATTATGGGGGCTTCTACCCCATGAAATGAACCAACATGGTGTAGCATGGTCATTCGTCACAACATATGTTTTTTTTTCAGAATATGGTCAGGATCTGATCTACTCCAACATTTACTATGTTTACTTCTTCAGTGGGGAAATCCCAATATTTTCCGTGAGTATTTATTACCCTTATTTAATTAGGCACCATTTCCTAATAACGACATACACTAAATTATATTATGAATAATAATTTATAATCTCATATAGAAAATTACTTAGCATAAATTTTAATTCTAAGCATATCTAATCTCATAAGCATGGTTTCTCTGAGTAAAAATTTACATTAATCTCCTTCATAATGTATTCTAATGAAAATTTAAATTATACTAGGCATACCATAGAGAGTGTCAATAAAAGATTGAAATAAGGCCCGTTGTTGTGCACCAAGATACCCCAAGTCATGCTCGAAATTCCTTGTCAAAGTTTTCAATCATGGTATATTTTTGCTAGATCCACTCTACTAGATTTTATCATTATAGGGATGTATTTTATATAATTTTACACATAATATATTACATAACAGAATCCCAATATGTACTTGTATATTTATCCTCAAATACAACCTTAGGGATCTGTTACCTAATCTATATTTTCTATTCCAGTTTCCATGTTTTCTACGAAAATTCTTCTAATACCAACTGTAACACCTCAACCCTAGAAGCCCAGATCTAGTTCATTATGTATTGAATTTTCATGATAAAAATGAATGAAATCGTGAACGAATGATCAGGTTATTAGTCTTGAAGAAACTAGATACATACATGTAACTCATATTACACTAGGAATGGTAACACTATATAATACATAACATAATCTAAAAAAATATATCTATGAGAAATCAATACATGGTCTCCTCCTAATAACGTATCGATGGTAAAAAAAGGTAGGGATGATCTAAAATGATATGTATGGTTTACTAATACAGGAAGCATGAATCAAAAATAACTGAATCACATAAAAAATTCATAGTCAAAATGGAATGCTGAATAAATGAAAAACATGCGCCATTAATAAACTGAGAATGAAAATACAACCATAGGTTTTGTCATAGTGAAAACCTCCTGGCTAGTAATGAGTAAAAAAGAATTAAGATAATGATTATTAATTTCATGTGACTATTCTAGCACATCATACTATTATATCTTCAAAATTTTTTAAGACTGTGGGTAAAAACCCTTCTGATTTATGGAAACAAACTTGTTGGGTTTTTCGCCAACTGATTTGTCTCAAGAGACCTGTTGATGCATCTATGAGATATAGAGGGCCTAGTCCATCATGAAAATTCGAATGTATTATTTATAAATAGATTTAATACATTGAAAATATTCCTTCCCATTATTTGTATAGAGAAGTGGATAATGATTCCTAAATATTTCCAAATTTAAAACAACTTTCCAAATAAACACCATATGTTAAAGGGTATACATATTAAGACAATTATATTATCCATGAAACCATAATTTTTATATATTATATATTTACAATTTAAAATGAAAATGAGAAGAAATGGATAGTGGATACACCACATATAATCCATTAGGTTCACAATACCACGTAAGTCTGAATAAAATGTAAATTGAGACAATGTCCCTTACCAGGTTGTAATCAGTTGATCCAAATGTCCAAAAATTAATAACTACCAAATTAATCATAGAGTACTATGAATATAAAGACAATAAGAATAATATATATATATATATAATGTTAGTACCAAATACACAACATTATAGAAATAAATGGTGAAAATTGTAATTATCGTGGAATTAAAAGTGAGATTAGAAACCCCTTACCAGATGCCCGAAGGAGCTCTCGATTGATATTAATAACTAGAATAATCAAATATATAATCATTAATTAATAATTGCACAGCCTCGTATATATTTAATCCATTTATTATATCATTATTAGGTTCATTAATTTTATTTTTTAGGGGTTTATGTGGTTTAATTTTTTGTTTTGGAAGTATTTTCTTCCTTGGTTTTCATGATCGGTTTTGTGCATAATAACCTTTGTTTTGTATTATTATTCTATTTTATGAGTTTAATAGGATTTCAAAACACATAATAAGATGAAATAAATATATAATTATTTTTTCAAAAATAAAATAATTTTCATGACCAGAATTCAAGATGGTGAAATAATTGATAACTTGTCGCCCTTAAATGTGATAAATTACCACATCTCAAAGGGTGTTTTCATTTTTAGTATAAGAGGAGGGGGACGATATTGATATGATGAAATATTACATTATAATATCAAAATTATAGTTCCTTTATAGTACAATAATTTTCATATCATTTTTATGAGGTGAGATGAGGAATGAAATGGAATGAAAGGAACTCGAAATAAAAGGGAAATTGAGAAATCACCCACGAAAATTTGATATCATAACGACGACACATAAAAAATTAAAGAAAATAGTTTTATGAGGGAATTTTTGTCACTAATCACTCATAAATAATATGTAATGAATTTGGAAGGTGTAATGTCATATCCCTACATAATCCAATTGAAAATAAATGAGAAAAAATAAAATGGAAGCTTTAAGAAAAGAGATGGGTGGTAGATTCCATTACTTTGTAGAGTCACTCACAAAACAATATGGTTGGTAGCCTGGGGGATAAATGACTCATTGGAATGACTAATTGAGATGTAGTAAGACCAAGGCCTATAGGATTATTGATTTTTAATTAATAAAACTGAAGGGATAACTGGGTATTTATAGTAAATGAGAGGGAGTTTTTTATTAATTTAAAGGGACACCTCATTAGTGGTTTTTGCAAAACCATGGGCTTGCCATTAGTTTTAGCCACATGGGACCCCACATGTAATATTTCAATGTAAAAAGTCTAATAGTCTTTTATATTAATTATTACATCATTATGATTTTATGAAACTACTGAAAACTCAAATCTGTATTTTTTCTATTCATGAAAAAATTCAAGTATTTTAGAAAAATACAAAAAAATCACCCGAACTATTTTTCAATGTGTAGAATTAAAAAATGAAAACCATTTTTTAAAATAAGTTTCTAAATATTATTAATTTAATTATTAAATAAAATTATAAATAATTCAAAAATAAAAATTTTAAATCAATAAAACTTTTTTTAATTCCTGGTAAAATTAATCAATATCTCATTTCCTTATACAATTAAGAAAATAAAAATATCATATGATTTAATATTCATAATGATAGTATTACTATTCATATTATTATTCATATTAGTAGTTTACTATTCAGAAAAAAATATGTTTGTTCTATCAGACTCCAAATAACTTACTGAATGCAACCGTAGATGACCATTTTTTGAGATTCAAAACACAAATGTGGTAAATTTTAGTATAATTTCTTTGTTATGTCTCTATAATATATATAATCAAGTGTCATTTCACATAGACTCATTGATTCAATCAATATAGGCTATCAAATGAATTGAATTTATTTAAGAGAATCATACCGTAAAATTTTTGGGTGTTATAAATAAAGATGATATAAAATTATAATTATTAATTTAATACGTTATTTATCACATGTGTTTCAAATTTTGACTTTTTAATATAAGACATTTTGATTTTTATTTAAAACTAGTTTTTATTTAACATTTTTAAGAGCCATTTATAAATTCTAAAATATTAATTTTAAAAAACATAACATATTTATTAAATTTTTAAACTAATGTTACCCTAATGTGAATTTGTTAGATTTTATTGAAATATATTATTATTTGATTAATTTTTTATAATACATTTTCACTAAATTCATAGTGTTTGTGAGGGTTCAAAGAACAAAGTATAACATAAATACGTCTAAAATATTTTTAATAATCAATAATTTTTTAATGGATTAAAAAAATATATTTAAAAATACTATTATTAATTTATAGAAACTATGTTTAACAACTTTAGTATTATTTTCAAAAACAAGTATTATTTGGTCTTTTCTTTTAATTAAATAGTATTTTTGTAAAATTCATTTTTTATTGATTAGAAATAAAAAAATATAATAATAAACAAATTTTTATTTCAAAAAACATATAAAATAGATAATTTTATTTTATATATAAATTTTAATGTTAAATATTGACTTTTTCTAAAAACACAGTTTTATACATCAAATGTGCTCTTGAAAAATTACCTTCTAAAATGGAAATATAATTTTAATGATAATATTCAATCTATATTGTTGATAAATATTAATATATTATGAAATAAATTCCATTTTATTCTTATTCACAAAGGATATATCCATTATGTCAAAAACTAGTTTGAACCGTAGAATCTAATAATTTACACGTAATTATTTATGTAGTAAAGCAATTAGAACATGTTTAAAACATGTTTATAATTTCATGGTTGAGGTATTATCAACCTTATACACTCCAAAATTCTAATATTTATCATGTATTTAGAATTTATCCATGAATAAAATAATGAATGTTTTGTAAATGGAAGTTAAGAAAATTCAATTCTCATGGATTATAAAAGGGGACTCCAACCACCCCTTCCTGGAACTCCTAAATTTTTTCCACTTAAACCCCATAGATTTTTTTGGATATTAGAATCTTAATTTACATACGAAATATTTTATTCACATGTGATTATCATGAGCCATCCATTTACATGTAAATATCCAAGGATAAATCAATGTTCTCAATATGAGTAACTTTTTAACTAATGATTCTTCAATTATATCATACATTTTCATTTTTCATTTTTTATTACACTAAAATTTATTAATATTTTTTTAGAAAAACAAATATAGTAATGTATGTTAATAACTATTAATCACCTTTCCTAAATTGAATAGATAAAATTAAACTGTCAATTCTGTATTGTGTAGACTACTGCCTCCACCCATTGACGACTTCTTTTCTTCATCACCACACATCATCACTGATTATAATGGTGAAATTGAAGAATAAATATTTAATATTTAATATTATTTTAATTAATTATATTATGATTATGATCCATCTTCATTCCCTCTTATTCTTTGAGAGATGAAAATGCCAATCTTGTGTTGTATGAACTACATCCTCCTCTATGTATCTCATTTTTCATCATGTTTTTTAATTATTTATTAAAGATATTCAAATATTACTATTCATAATACAATTATCAACCTAATATAATTATTATTATGTTATAAGTATATTATACTAAAATAATACACATTCATAATCACAGTAATCCATTAATTTTGGAATGTTCATGTCTGGGATAGTCTAACCACCTACTTGAATAATGTTATAAAATAATATAATGGATGAATAAAAGAACATAATTACAGATAATATTTGATATAAATATAAAATAAATATATAATTTTGGAATGTTAATTCTAAAACTAAAATATTTTACAAAGTTACCATTGATTGTTTATTAGAAATCATTGAAATGTATATGTCAATGAGCTCGGCATCATGAATCATAGAAAAAACCCCCTATAAAAAATATATATTTATAAATATATATATTGAATAAATGTAAATACCTAAAATTTAATCAACCTATTGAATTTTTTTATAATGAAAATTGATGATGGTATCACGAAACAATATTGAATGAAGGAAGACTACTCACACTTGATATTGAAAATATATAATAACTAACTAATGTACACCTAAAGAATGATTATAAATGATTATTACAAATTTTAATTGTCATAAATATAATTTTTAAATAATTAAATATTATATTGATGTTTTTTATAGATTTGGGTAGATTACATTCATGGAAATCATGAAAACAGATAATAGTTTATGGATCTCAATTAGGTTTAATATAGAAATGAATAGCATTCACTACTATTTATTTTTGTATGGTATGTATTTACATTGATTTTTTATTTCATTATTTTAATGAAATATTGTGTATTTAAAGAAATATCCCATGTTCTAGATATATAGTTTTAAAATATTAAATTTGATGAGAATGTAAGGGTTATTGTTAAATTCATTCCATTCATTGAGATAATGTGATTACTATTTGAAAATTTTTATTAAACATTTGCTAGCCTACAACCTTTGATTTTATTTAATGTTTCATTATATTCTTCTCCTAAGAGAGTTTAATTTTAATTTCATTATTTTAATTTGGGAATTTATCTCCCAAAAGGTATACCATTTTTCAGAATAATTAGCATCCTCTTTAATGATTGTTAACCCATTTAATCCATATTTTCTCTAATGGTCAAATTTATATATTTTAATTGGAAATATAAGTATTTTATATGTCATGTGAACATTATATTTCCCATATCCAATTTTTAAAATTATATTTTATATTTCATTTTATTCATTGTGACCTCAACAAATTTTTTATTAAAACATAATGGGGAAACATTCTGATTTCTTGTTACAATACATGTTTCACCTCACTAAAATTCTTTTCTCAATGAATATCTTTTGGAAAAACTATTTATTTTATTTAAAATCATCCTATTTAAATTATATTCAAAATGAAAATTATAATCTATTGACTTATTTAAAATATCCTATTAGAATTATAAAAAAAGTCACTATTGAGGTTCATTTTTATTCTTACTTCTCCTTGATCCCAATAATTAATTTTTATACATTTCAACTCTATATTCAAGACCTATATTTCATTAAAAACAAAAAATTCAAATGTTTTATTTTCTAAATCTCTTGATAATTATTGTTCTATAGAAATTAGTTTTTTAGATAATAATATGAAACCCACTCCATTTTATGGTCATTTCTATGCTTATGATTTATGTATGTTTTCTGTTCCTTTGTAGAACATGTATCCATGTTTATATAATGATATTAATTATGTGATGAATGAGCCTAGAATTAAATATTCCTATATTTAATTAGGTATTTTTTCCATTTCCTGAGATACCATGTATTGTTCAAATGAGGTTATCTAAATTACACTATATTATGTATGGGGTGGGCGATAAATATATATCCCTCTAATGTATTGGATATTGTTTCCATCTCATGTTATTAAAAGTATATTGAATGGGTTGTTTTACTTAGAACACCATATTATGTGGTATGGGAGACCTTAATTATATATCCCCATGATGAATTGTGTAATTTTTAGATCTCATGAGATACAGTGAATTTTTCATGGGTGGTTAGGATAAACACACCATGTTATTTGTAATGTGGGATTGTAATTATATATCCACTAAATTCATTGGTAAAATATTTGAATCTCATGAGAAGTTCTATATGGGATTATGGAGCGATTCTTATCTACTATGGGACCTTTATTACTTTGTTTATGAGAATAGGGAGTGAACTTAATCCACAATGGGACATTGTCTAATATAATAGTCATGGAAGTGATCCTTGACTTATTCCAATGATTTAATTTTTATAATGACATTAAAGATTCCATGACCATATAATTTCAAATCCTTATTAATTTTTTCCTTGGTTATCTCACACCATTGTGTCATGGTAAATATTTGTTTTTGATATTGTATGTACTTTATTCATAATTTGTAGAAAACTCTAATTATACCATATTCTTTTTGGAAGTTATCATTACCACTCATGCTTTCTATATGTTTACGATATTACACATGAGGACATGTTTATTTCTTTTTCCTTAATGTGTGTTTGTTCTCAACTATTTATTTGGTTTTACTTCTCCATTTTATAAAGATAATTATAAATTATGAATTTAATAGATGGTTTTCTAGATTAGTTTGATTATTAAGATGTATTTAAATGATTTTTTAAATAAAATTATTATGTAACTAGTCTACAAAAAACCATAACTTCTATTTAGATTAAATGTGATTATTTATGGAGTTTAAATGTATATATAATGGAAATGATTTAAAAATAAGGATTTTTTTATCATGGTTCATCATTTTTGATGTCTCATAAATGTTGAATTGTTTATTAATTGTAGTTTAGTTTTTTATAGGGATCTGGATAAGATAAATTTAGTGAAAACCAGATGATACGTCTAAGGGAATGGTTTATGAATATTGTAAAATCATGAAATGTTTTTAATGTTATGATTTTGGTGTATCATTAGAAAAAAAACATGGTCTACATATTAAATGTGGATATAGGAACTAGAACAATTGTACCTGGTGGTAGTAACCCATAATGGGGTGAATTTTTTAATTTCCTTTGTAATCACTTAGTGCAAGAAAAAAAACATAAATGTGTGCCCTTTTCAACCCTCCAATATGATATTCTCTAGTCAATAAAATTCTATTAACAACCCATTATAATGTATTTATTATTCTAATGAATCATAATATGGGGTATAAGACATTGAAATAAAAAAAAATCTAGATTGATCCCAACAAGAATATGGATGAACTGATGGGTAATGTGATGGTTTCAAAGACTGGTGTTTTTACGTTATGTTTTTATTAAGACAATTTATTATAATTCAAATAATATGTTAATTATATATCATTCAAGCAAACCTTTTTTTGTTTTATTAACGTATGATAATCGAATAAATCTATTTAAAATGATTTTCTATGAATATGAAATGGTCATCCGAGTAAGATACCTAATGGGATATATTTTTTAATAATAAATTTTATGATTTATTCAAAATATATGTCTAGAAATATAATTTATATTATTTAATTAGTTAATTTTTGAAAAAAATCAAAAATGAAAATGATATAGACTCCTGGAAGATCAACTGATGAAGATAATAAAAGAAATTCAATTCAACCTCTTTCATGTACAAAATTTAGGATGAGACACCAAGGGGTATCTTTTAATAGAACTATAAGATATCTGAAATGTGGTACTGAATGGAATAAATTCACAAGATACCAATCAAAAAATATGATTTAATTTATTGTGATGGAAAAATAAGGATCCACCTAGGATTCACTAGAAATTTGATGTTTTAGAGGTGGGTAATTTGGGAATTTTGAATTCTGGTACACTAATCCCATGAATTAAGATGAAAACCAAAATCAATAAATCCAGAATTCATGAAAACATGGAAAATCTTATACAACTAAAATTATGAAACTATGTTCATAAAATAAAATAGATTGTGTTAAATTGATCATCCAATCAATAAAAACGAGTGTTGTATCTTTATCGTGTTCAACCAACTTCTTTATACGAATAATGTTTGATAAATATAAAATTATCACCTTAATGAAAAGATTTATATTTTCCTTGAAAAATATTTAAGTGTTATTATTATTTAATTCCAAATATATAACTCCTCTCTAACGGATAATTAGAGAAATTTTGTTTCTAAAAATTTTATGTGTACTCTTTTAGGGAAATTTGATGTGATACTAAGAAGAGATTGTCCCTCTATAGATTAAGGCCATGTTAATTTCCATTTATGAAAACAAATTAAAATTACAAATAAATACATGATAATTAATGGGAAATTATTCATTATGTAAACCATATAACAAATATTCCCATTATATTGCGGTATTTGGAACAAATGGTTAAAAAACACAATGATATATATATTTTTATTATCAGGGAAAACATTTCATGACTCAAAATTGACATAGTAAAGATGAACCGCCACTAGAAATAAAATCTTGATTTATTTTTATCATTTAGATAGCTTTTATATTTTCATTATTTAATAGTAATTAAATTTTAAATGATGCACTTTTGTAAGGGGGAACGAGATGATCAGAAATTCCCCTTAGCATTTTCATTAATTAAATATTTTTTTAATAGACTATTAAACATGAAACACATAAGTAAAACTAAACCATGATTTTCTAGAATAAAATGTGATCATAAAAATATATCGATTAAATTAGTGGGTATAAAAGTATTTAATTATAAAATTCAATGATTTTTAGACATATTATTACTTGAATTTCAACATAATAATACTTCAGACAGAAGCCATAGATAATGAGTCCTAGTGAATTTAGAATACTTGGATCATAATAATCAAAAAATTAGCTAAAATAATACTTCATTATATTAATCACTATATTCAGATAATAAATCCATTTGTTCTCTTAAAAATACAAAGGATAACATTGGGAATACAATAAAGAATTGGGTGATCAATAAATCATAGTAAGGGGATATAAAAGATAATGAATCATATTCTGTGACTCAAATAGAATTACATGATATCTTAATAGAGAATATTCATTAATTCACATGTTTTCATTACATAATGAACATGGTATCGTAAAATAATGGAAACATAGGAAGTGGAAGCATTAAAGAACATGGAATAAGTATAAGTCAAGGGTAACTTCTCAGAAAACAACTTGTGATGGAGAGAGTACCATTGCATGTTATGTTTTCTCCAACATCCAATAGATACCATTTCATGAGAATAAAACATTACACAATGCAATAGAGATCTATCTTGTCACACACATAACATAATCAAAGTATATTTCATAAATATTACATTTTTATAAACGGAATTAAATATTTTTCACGTTCGAGTACATATTCATATGTCTCAAATATGATATTCATTTACCAATAATTATGATAAAGGGTAGATAATTGGGTATAGAAATGAAATTTCAAAACTACATTTAAAAGAATATGCTAAAGGATTTTGGGGGAAGAAAATATTTGTAGTTTTCACTAAAATCCATAGGAAAAATAGAGTCATTATAATAAAATATTCTTTTATATTATGAAATTATTACTGAAAATAAAATAATATAAATAGTAATTACATTAATAGAATAGGGAATATAAAATTTTCCCATAATCAAGTTTTATTTTAAAGAATTAATTTGAGAAATGAATATAGGCCATGCATTTTCTCATAAAATAAATGGAGATTATGATAAGTATATATAATACATTTATATATATATAATTCAAAATCATTCAATAATATGAAATAGAGAGAGAGAATTTCGTGATCTGAAGCATGTTTAGGACTGATGTGTAACTACACCAGGCATGCCTCCATGGGCTAGGGGCCGGCGACCAGCCCCAAATAATTACTATTGATGGGGATCCTCTTCTTAAGAACCTATATACAAAAATTCAACCATCTCAATGTATAATTTCATAGGAAAAATAGAAAATGTTAAAAAAACACTATGTAAATAACCATGCATGAAATACCTCTAGACAATAGAAGAGTACGGTGGTGTAAACAGAAAAGTAAAATGGTAAAATCTATGCACAACCAGAATGAAGTCTTGCCCAAAAAATAATAGAATGTAAACTTCTAAGAAATAACATCTCTTGATCTTCAAGATACAACCACCAAAAACATTCTAAATTACAATGTATCCCTATGATATTCTAATGTCACCACTGACTTATCCATCATCTACATAAGATATAACACATGTGGTCAGAGCCCATTCATTGTTGATCATATGCATACCTAATAGGACACCCCGAGAGATGAATGGGAGAAGTAACAGATTCAACATAAATAGAAATATTTTAGATAATAAAAAAGAATCTTTTCAACCCAATCAGGAGGAATCATATCCTTATCCAATCACAGGGTCTCAAAACAATGAGTATATGAATGGCTCATCAAGTCATTCGAATCCATCACAAGAGAGTAAAATCATCGATGCACTATAATATAAACACCAAAAGCATGTGCCACACCCTACGTATCATCACAACCCATTGAAGGAGGGTAAAAAAACTAAAAAGGTATGTGTACAAAAGAATATATATTTATACTCATAGTCAATTACTACCAAAAAAGAGAGAAAGGGGATCTCCATCTCCTAGGTTAGCCTATGAATAATTTTCTCCAACAATTCCAAAATACCATCAATAATTCCCAATATCTTAGACATCTTTTCATGGGTATATGCCTCTATTATGACATGGCACATCACTATGCCACAAAATCGAGGGTGAAAAATCACTAGGTAGAGGACACATTCCCTAGTATGATATTATTGTTCTACTCAGGGTTATAGGACCTATGCCGATCCCAACTAGATGGTTCTACTCCAAAAGAGGATGAGGACCCACGACCAGACCATATAGAGGGTTTCACTCTAAAATTCATCATGTAAGTTTTCCCATCCCCGACATAGCGTTCCACTTGGGATTCGTCAAGGAATCATGCCCAACCTAGCTGGAGGATTCCACTATGGAGTTATCGATGACACATGCCCTGCCGAGTTGGAGGGTTCCACTTTGATGTTTGTAAAGGACCATTCCATGTTCCCGCAAGTGGGTTCTACTCTAGTCTTAGAGGACCCATAAAGAACCCACCTGGATGGATCCACTAGAAATTCATCGAGGAACCATTCCTATCCAAGCTATAAGGTTCCTCTATAGAGTTGTTGAGGACCCATGGTCATCCAATATAGAGGGTTCCATGTGGATTTCCATAGTGTACCCATTACCTATGCAGATAGGATGGTTCTACTATAATAGTAGTAGCACTATTACCATACCAGCTATAGGTTTCCATTATAGGAGTATATTGAGGACCCATGCCCAACCCAACTCTAGGATTCCACACTATAAGTCTTTGAGGACCGACGCACAACCCAGCCAGAGGGTTCCACTCAATATTCAATAATAATCCCTCATGATAATGGCCATCGTCGAGCATCGCCTAACCAAATTTTGTTACCGAAACATTCCACCTCATATCTAAAAATATACAACTATAGTATGAATTGTTTTAAATATTAAAAAACACTATTGACATGATACTCATGCTCTAAAATCTAATTACGAACGAAATAGATACAAAATATTGATGTTTCCCCAAAATGAAAGAAGGGGTATAAGGAATGTGAAAGAACTATAAGGGAGGATATAAGGTTTATAGTATCTCATTAAAGGTAAAAATATTAATTTCTATAATTTTAGAAATCATGTATAATTTCAATTAATGGACAACATTATCAGAAAAAAATGTTTTTTAAAATATTGGGTTGATTTGGGGAATTTTTTGTTGGATGAATATGTGAAAATACCTTGTGCTCTATTAATTTTGTATTTTTATTTTTATATTTTGAGAATGTTTGAGGATGAAATTTATGGAAATTATATATATTTTTTAGAAAACCCAAATATATTTCTTGAATGGTGGTGATCTTGATGCTCTTATCATGTCACCAGGGAATATTGATGAAATATGGTAGAAAGTGTTGACCATGAATCAAATATTTTATATACGGGCATTCAGAATGTGAAAAATAGTTATATCATTAATTATAATTATTAATAAACTACAAATGTAAGTTTATATTATTATGTTATAAATTAATATTGTTATCGATTATTCTTATGAATATTGATGGCTTTTTGATTAGTCCTAATAATTTACCTGATTGATTATTATATTATATTTATTCATGAATGATTGTATGAGAATTTTCTTCTCTAAAAATAATGTATTAATGATGAGATTTTTTCATAAATACAATCATGTTTAAATTAATATTTAGGGATCAATATATTTAGTGTTGGTATAAGGTAACAATTTGTATTTTCCAATGATAATTAATTTTTATATATTCATTATTTGAATCCCATATCAGTTGTAGAGGCTTAAATAGTAGTAATTTTGATTTTATATGTCACTTAATGATTCATAGTTGATCAACAAGAATAATTTAAAAATGAAATATTAATTTTAAGTTCAAAAAAGTTAAATATTACTTTTTTATTCGAATACTCTTTGGGTTGTCTAATAAGATTTCTCATTATGTCTGGAAGTGGATGTTTTCTTTTGGGTTAATAAATTGGTAATATTTTATTTCAGTTTTAAAATTTTATTGATTAGAAAAGAAAATTAAAAATGAACATTATTGATTTTAAAAATTATTTAAACCCAAAATGATATATATATATATATATATATATATTCATATTTTAGATGAAATATTGGAAGATTAGATGTTTATTCACTTGATAGAAGCCTCCAATAAATGGAGGAACATTGTCACATTCATTATTTATTTTAAAGTTAAATTTAATTTAGTTTTTATTCATGGTTTGTTTTGGCGGGTTCCCAATCATTTCTAGAGGAATGGTTGAATTTTCATGAATTGAGCCAAACTGTGAGCAAAATTCCAGATTTAAAAATAAATTTTTATTCCCTTATAACTCATAAATTTTTCAACATTTTTCATCCATTCCAATTCTTAATTATCATCCCCTGACCTATTACCACCACCATATACATTTGGACCATTTATGAGTCTATAATCATGGTTGATATGAGTTTTTATTTAAGGGATTGGGCCTTCCCAAAAGCCCATTTCCTACATTACAAATATTTTATAATTATTTAATATCTCCATCAATATTTACGTTTGTTTAGTGATTTTAACTCACCCTAAGGACCACATACCAAGGTGCTATCATGTGATCTCCTCCCCGTCTATAGATCTCATTTACACCGAAAATCGGGATAAAACTTATCTGAATTTCTCAAATCGCCTAGATTTGAAGAGGAAAATTGATTATTTCACAACTCCTTCATTTTTCACTCTATTTTACCATTAATGTTCCTAAATGAACTCTTTAAACATTTTAAAATCCCCATTGAATTTTTTTCTATTTTAAAATTCAGGTACTAGTATAGATTGGGTGATTTATTCGATATTGTCCAAGGTATGTGATTCCATCATGGTTTTTTCCTTTTCCCTTAGGTTTTCCACCCTCTTTAAATATGTTTTAAAATGACCATAAGTTAGTGTTGGAACCTAGGCTTTGATTTGGTGTCTTTATGGTCAAATATTGTGGTTTAGGGCTCGATTTATATTCCTTCTGGTGCGTCGGTGGTGCGGTTGATGTTTCGCACAACGTTTTGAGGGATTGGACACTTTCGGTTGGTGATTAAATGGTTAACCAATCCTTGGAGAGTTATTTTTTCTATTTTACTATTTTTTATGTTCCTCATATCTTTTGTGTGGTGAAAAAACTATTTTTGAGGGATTTTGTTAAGAATTTAATTTGATAATTTCATTTTTGATGATGTTGTGAACTTTTCAAATGTAAAAAATGTGGTATCTTTTGTGGTAGTTTTATAGAATATGAAATTGATTTAATAGTTGTTGAAAGGGGATGAAAATAATTTTATTTTATTCCTTAGAGACATTTGGGCCTTGGAAGGGGGTTTTTGTAATAAATTTTATGTGTATTACTTTGTCATACTTCATGAGAGTATTTTGTGAAAATGGGTGTTTTCATTTGTATCTTTCATAGTATTATCCAAGGTGATTTTATAACACTTTAAAGTGGTTTTATAAATGCCTCTAGGGATTCCAATTCTACATTGGTAGTGTTTTGGTGTGGTTTCTATCTTGGAATACTGTTCTAAAATGGGATTTACGAGCAAAGATTGTGTATATACATTGGAATTGTTTTATGTAAGATTTAAAGGATTTAATGATTTGTGTAAGTGGTGAAAACATATTGCCAAATTTTTTTTGGAGTGTAAATATTCTGAAATGGTTCATTTTAAATGTGATAGTGGCTATTTTGTGATGTCTTCCATCTTGAAAATGTTCTAAAAAAATGTTTGAAGGATTTAATAAAGTGTGTAAGCGATTTGAAAGTGATATGGGATGTTTTGTGTGAGTGTGATTTGATAAATGAATTTTGGTTATGAAAAAGGGTTTTATGTAACATTTGAGTGAGATGTTATGTGAGTTGTTATATATTGGAATGGTTTTATAAAATTGTTTAATGAATTTGTGGATTTGTTAGAGAAATGTGAAAAGTTATGTTGGCTATTTTTGTGTGAGACAGATGTCAAAAGAAATATGAATGAAAAGTCAAATTTTTTGACTTGTGTGGTATACATGTGGGATGTTTGGAAAGTCTGGGATGTGGAAATTGTATTTTCATATGAAAATTATATTTCCTGACTTGTTGAACTTGTTTGTGCACAAAGAGAAAATGGGGCAATCTAGGTGGGTGGACGTGTACAAGTATACTAGTGAATCCATGGGGTTTGGACTTAGTTTCACTTAGCATTATTGATGCTTAGAACTCTAACTAAAATATGATGATGATGATTGTGGACCACTAGGTTATGTGTATTTTCCCTACTAGTGGCTTGTGTATGAGAACAAATATTTGTGATGGTTACTGTCACTGAGATATGAGGTACCAGGGAACCACAGCAAGTTAGTGCCTAGGGGTTATTTCATATTTCTTGTGCTCATTAGATCCTTTATAGTCACTGTCGGCATACGGTATATTTGGATGGAAATTTCAGTATCATTGGATTTTTTAAATGTGTTGAATCATTAAATTATCCCACTTGATAACTTATTTTTATTAAGTTGAATCTTTTAGAAATTGTAATTAGAAATTTCATGTTTTTGGAAACATTCATGATTTTCATCATTGTATGTTTATAAAATGGAATATCTTAGTAGTGGTATCATACTAGGCATGAGATCACACCATAATTACACTTTTGGGTGTAAGTAGACTTGGTTATTTGTTTGTCGCGGGTTTGGGTACAACTTTTGTGCCAACACTTCTAGTTTTTATCGGTCCTTCATGATGCAGTGTTGTGGAGATGGATTGAGGGAAGTGCCTCTTACCATGTAGAGGTTCTTAGGATGTCTATATTTGGTTTTTTACCTTTTTAATGGTCTTTAAACATGGATTTAAATTATGTAATTTAGTTCTGAAATTTTGTAAAAGGCATTTTTATTTGAAAAAACCAAATTTGTTTTATTTGTGTTTGATTGATGTTTAATGTTTATAAACTCAGCTAAATCATTCCCAAAAATTATTTTATGATACCTAGGAACTTGTGACACCCCATGGGGATTGGGTATGCCATTCAGGCTTTGTCACGGGCCAGGTCGGGTGCCGGTTTTGATGGAGACCAAATTCAGTTTTTGACAAAATTATATTAGAGGAGGTTCTGGTTAACTCTTTGGGTCACATTATTTAGGGAATATTTTGGATTTTCCGAAGTAAGGATTATTGGGAAATGTTATTTTGGTTATGGTTAGTGTTGCTGATCAGCACACCTCATGATGGTATTCGAGTCTCTAGGGGAACTTGGGACATTTCTGAGTCCTTTGGTTTTCATGGTTTGATGAAGATTATGGAAAATTAAAAGAGTGCTGGGTTAATGGTCTTAGTGAGCTCTTAGGGTCTGAAAATCCATTTGGAGCCAAATATATTTACATTTAACACTATCTATGATGGTGATGTGATTGGAGTATGGCTGTCAGCCATATGTCCAAGTGACCCACCAATGCTAATTTCCACATGCATTGTCTTGTTTCCTTTAGTTTTGAAATCATAGAAGTTATGTGTTAAAACATAAATGACATGTTCATAAGAACGGAATTTTTTAAATTATTTTATAATAAATATTAAAGGATTTGAATTGTGAAATGGTTGAACTGAGTTTTTATAATAGTTTTGTAATGGAAAACAATTAGTTTACACCTCTTTTGTAGGAGAAAATTTTGTTAGAGTTGGTTTTGAAAAAGTGTATACAATCGAGTTTTCTAAACTATTGAGATGTGTTTTAATGGGGTGAAATGTTTTGAAGTTAATGTGTATGACTTTAATGTGAGTTTTCATTTAAATTATTTTCCATTTTAGAAAATAATGGTATGAAGTAATTTTGGTTTGATTTTGTGGTTAGCGGTTTTGAGAAAAAGGATATATTGGTTTACTGTTTTGGATTTGATAAGTGGAATGAATTATTTATTTTAACTATTTGTATTACCATGAGTGACCACATGAATGGGGTTACATGGGATGATGGATGGTTGATTGAATGGATGGATTATTTTTAATATGGATATGAGGAGGGTGCCCGATGTGGTACAAAAACATTGATGTGTAAGGCCCAGGGGATACCATTGGTGGATACACTAACCGATGAACAATGTATTTTCAAAAAAATTATTTTAAAGGAGAAATGTGATGCCTTTATGACTATTTTTGGATGGTGAGTATTATTTTTTTATACTGTTGATGTTGTGGGTTTTTTTGAGTCCATGAACCCCACCCGTTGGTACTGTGTTTTGGGTTTGTGTTTAGTCGGTAAGTCGTGTTTAAGGGTCGGTTAGTGGTCTTTGCTGAGGAATGTTTTGGAACACCTTTATGGTGGTTACTTTCATTTTTTTGGATCTGTTTGAGGTATTTCAAGACCACTGGACTAGTTTAGTTGGGTCCTTGGATTATCGCATTGGATTAGGTACACTCCCATTAATGTTTAATGCGCAACTGAAGTGCATCCCATGTTGTATTGCCATTAGAATACCATCCTGTTGATCAATAAAATGAATTTTTTTCTTGATTATTTTAGATTGAGTCTTCTCCCATTCCTTTTTTGGTTATTTTTTGTATCCTCTTTTCGCAAGTGTGTGATCATGGAAGGTTTAAAGAGACCTTATATTCTTAAGTTTCCAGATTTGTTGAAGGAGGAAGTGGTCTGGGTTTGTTAGCATGGATGAGTATCTTGATGGTGTCTCAGAGATCATCTCAGTACTTCGTAGTCTCATAGAAGAAGGAGTTCATGTTAAACTACCAATGATAGAAAATATAGTCATGAGAGGATATTGTGGCCACTTTCTAGAATTGTGTGTTGTTTTCGAATGTTATGTAAGGTCCCTCTCCATGCATTGTTTATATCAGTCGCCATGGTCCTGTTCGGTGACTCCTTGTGATTTCGTGCACTTTATTGACTATAAAGTTAAATGTCGTGCAATACTCTGTGAGTCTCTATTATGTTGGGAGAATATCTTCCTTGGAAAAACATCAAAATCTTCTATTTTATAGGAAGTTTCTTATAGGTGTTCTTTACTTCTATTGATTCTCACTTGAAGAAACAAGGTGTGATGTCTGTGCATTTTCTATGCCCTTGATTCAGTGAAATGTCCAGTTAGGGTAATGTGAATTTGGAATGTGTTATGTCTTAGAAATCTTATCGGGGAATTCAGTGTTGTTTTTTGTGGCATCAAAAAAACAATTCTCGTTCAGCAGGGTCTCCAAAGTCTAACTGTGAGGCCAAAGATGCTTCAATAATTTGAGCTCCAACCATAGGACTCAGAGAGAAGATAGATCATAGTCTGGGGAAATCCTATGGTTGATTAAATCCATGTACAATGTCATATACTTATTATGAATGATATGAAGAGTTTAAAACTTTGGTTTCATCATCTTTATTATGTTGTTCCTGTTCGTTGGAAATTGGTGGAGGCCCTTGTACCAATGTCATCACCTCATGTCATTAACTCTCCCTTTGGATTCCATTGAGTCATTATAGATTGTTGTAAATTTGAATAGACATGTTAAAAAAAAATTGTGCTTGATTAGTAGTCACTGTGTTCCATGAAGCCACGCAGAAAGTATGATCTTCACAGTTAGTGCACAGTTTCCTAAACCGTACGGAATAACCCTGCGCCCTTCCAAAATATTTAATTTTTTTTGTCATCCTGTGTTATCCCATGCTGTTCAGTTTATATAGATGGTTCTTATAGTGGGGAGGCCGACTATGATTCTCATGTACTTTCCTTCATAAATATTCAATGAAATTATTCCCATTGTAATAGGGAGCCCGTTCAGGCCTCCCCTATTAGTGTCCTGATTCTATCTGAGAAAAATATTGGTTGACTCTTATGATACGGTGCCTATTTATGTCCCCCAAACCAATTGCTCATGTTTATCCATGGTCTTGGCATGGTGGTAGGTAGTCTCGTTTGTAACAATCTAGCTACAAACCTCTTCCTTGAGTAACTGTTGGGATTGGAGAGAACCCAATGGTTTAATTAGTGTAAGGTAAGTGTAAAAATGTTCGAAGTTGTTTTTTGTTTGGGGGAATTTTTTGAGTCTTGTTTATATAGTGTATGAGGATTTTTATTTTGGGATAAAGTATATATGTGACTGATCATTTCATAATCTTGGTTTATGTTTGGGTTATACGATAGATCCTCCCTTAATTCATCACTGGAGGTTTTTTTGGCCCTTTGGGTGAATATTGGCAAAGAAGCACATCTTGGTTTTTCGGTTGGGTTTGGTTTGTGTATATGACCATGCCATCGATTTCTAGAGACAAACGTTTTCATAGTGGGGAGAATTTTCACATACATGATTTATTTTAAATTCAAATTTTATTTAATTTCCATTAGTGCTTTGTTTTGGGGGTTTCCCAAGCTTTTATGGAGGAATGGATGAGTTTTCATGAATTGGGCCAAACTGTGAGCCCAATTCCAGGTTTAAAAATTATTTTTTATTCCTTTATAACTCATAAATTTATCAACATTTTTCATCCATTTGAACTAATAATTTTCATACATTAACCTATTAACACCACCATATTCATTTGTACCATTTAGGAATCCTTAATCATGGTGGATATGAGTTTTTATTTAAGGGATTGGGCCTGCCAGGAAGCCCAATTCCCACATTAAAAATATTTTTTACGTCATTAATATCTCTTTCAATATTCAATTTTGTGCATTGATTCTGACTCTCCTCCTTTTTAACATACCCAAGGTGAGCCCCCAAGCTCTCATCCCCCTTTATAGTGCTCGCTGTCATCGCAAAGTTGGATGAACATTATCTGAATTTCCCAAATTGCCGAGACATGAAGTGGTAAATTGATTATTTCATAACTCCTTCATTTCACACTATTTTCCCCCATTCTAGTTCCTAAATGATCTCTTCAACCATTTTAGAATCTCACTAGAATGTTTGGCTGTTTGAAAATTCAAGAACAAGTGTAGTTTGGGTGATTTCTTCAATATTTTTCAAGGTATGTGATTCCTCCTTCGTTTTGTTTCTTTTCCATTACGGTTTCCTCCATCTTTAATTATGTTCTAAAACGTCTAGAACATAAGGTTTAATCCTAGGGTTTGATTTTGGGCCTTTTTTGTCAAATATTGTGGCTTAGGGATGGATTTGTCTTCCTTGTGGTGAGGCGGTGGTGTGGTTGATGTTTTGCACCATGTTTTGAGGGATTCGGCACTTTCAGTAGGTGATTCCATGATTAAAAATTCCTTGATGAGTTTTTTTCTTTTTTACTAGGTTTTCATGTTCATGATATTCTGTGTGTGGTGAAAAATTTATTTTTGGGGGATTTGGTTAAGCATTTAATTTTATAATTGCATTTTCATTAAGTTGTGAACATTTTTTAATGTAATACATGTGGTATATTATGTAGTAGTTTTATAAAATATGAATTTGATGTATTAGTTGATGAAAGGGGATGAGTATTCTGTTTTTAATGCCTTAGTGACATGTGGTCCTTTAGAGGGGGTTTTTGGAATTGTTTTGTTCTGTAATACTTTTTTATACTTCTTGAGAGAATTTTAGGAAAATGTGTGTTTTCATTTGTATCTTTTTTGGTATTATCCACGCTAATTTTATAACACTTTAAAGTGGGTTTATAAATGTATCTAGGGCTTCCAATAATACTTTGGTAGTGTTTTGGTGTAGTTTTCCCTGTGAAATATTGTTTTTAAATGGGTTTTATGAGCAATGAATGTGTATACACATTGGAATTGATTTATGAAATATTTGAAATATTTAATGATTTATTTAATTGGTTAAAACATATTGGTAAAATGTTTTGGAGTGTGTATATTCTAAAATAGAACATTTTAAATGTGATAAGGGCTATTTTATGATGTGTTCCATCTTGGAAATGTTTTAAAAAATGTTTGAAGGATTTACTAAAGTTTGTAATTGATGTGAAAGTGATGTGGGATGTTTTGTTTGAGTTTGATGTGAAAAATTAATTTTGGTTATGAAAAAGGGTTTTATGTAACATTTCAGTGGGATATTATGTGAGTTGTAAAATATTGGAATGGTTTTATATAATTTTTAATGGATTTTTGGATGTGTTAAAGGAATTTGAAAAGTGTTGCTGGCTATTTTGGTGTGAGTAGAATTTGAAAATCAATTTTAATGAAAGAGGACTTTTCTAACCTCTGAGGCATACATGTGGGGTTTTTGGTGAATTTGTTATGTGGAAATGATATTTTCATATTAAAAGTGTATTTTTTTATTGTTGAAGTTGTTTGAGCACAAGGAGAAGACTCGGGTATCTAGGTGGGGGGACGTGTACTAGTATGCTAGTGAATACATGGGATTTGGCCTCAGTTTCACTTAGCAAGATTGACACATAAAAATATAACTAAACTGATGATTGGGGAACACAAGGTTATGGGTATGTTCCTTACTAGTGGATCGTGCATGAGAACATATATTTTTTATGGTTACTCTCATCAAGATACGAGGTATTTGGGACCTACAACGAGTTAGTTCCTAGGGGTTATTTCTTATTTATTGTGCTCATTAGATCCTTTATACTCACCATCGTCATACAGTAAATTTTTCTGGAATATTCATTATCTTGGAATTTTATTTTAAATGTTTTGATTTATTAAAATATCCTACTTGAAATGTTATTTTTTTAAGTTGCATCTTTTAGAAACTATAAGTAAAAATTGAATATTTTTGAAAACTTTCATATTTTTCATATTTTAATGTTTATCGCATGGAATATATTATTGGTGGTATACTAATAGTTTTTGGATCACACCCTACATACACCATTGGGTGTATATAGAGTTGGTTATTTAGTTTTCGCAGGGTTGTGCACAACTTTTGTGCCAACCGTTTAGGTTTTTACCGGTTATTCATGATGGGGTGTTGTGGAGATGGATTGAGGGTGGTGCCTCTTTCCATATAGAGGATCTTATGTTGTCCTTATTTTTATTTTTTACCTTTTAATGGTCTTTAAACATAGTCTTAACTAATGTAATTCAGTTATGATATTTTTTAAAAGACAGTTTTATTTGAAAATTCCAGATTTTTTTTATTTGAGTTTCATTGTTGTTTAATGTTTATAAAAACAGGGAAACTGTTCCCAAAAATCATTCTATGATTCCCAGGAACATGTTCCAGCCCATGGGGATTTGCGACTCCCTTCGGGCCTTTTCCCGGGCTGGGACGGGTGCCTGTTTTGAGGGCGACCCATTTCGGTACGTGATAAACATTGATGAAGGATAATGTATCGATGTTTCCATGGTATATGTATTGCATTTTGGAACTTTCAAATTTTATTTTTTATTTTTTTATTCCCTCTTAATATAAAATTACTTAATCTACGAATCCTGATTTTTATTCAATTATTTTAATATTCAATTAAATATGGATATAGTGACTTTAAAATATCATAAATCACATGTATTTTTTAAAATATATCATTTTGTAATGAATTAGGGTTCAAAATCATCCCTTTAATATTAAAAATTACAGATTTCATTTAGTCAAATACTTTTGTAATTTTATTCTATAATTTTAAATTAATATATTTAATTTTAATTTTTTCAAATTTACTACATATATTTCATGATTTCAAATTATGTTATTTTATTCATTAGGACATATGATAATTAATACCAATGGATGAGTATGGATGTGAACCATATATCCCAATAATTTTCATATTTTATGATTTCAAATGAGGTTATTTTAAATACTTTACTTATCTATAGATCCACTATGAATGTTGTTCAATGCCAACAGATAGTTTTGGTGTACATGTGAGCAATAGAGTAATAGAGGTTGTCCAATAATTAATCAAGGTTTATTATTATTACATGTATCCCAATAAAGGGTGGATCATAATTTGTGGTTGTTTCCTAATATTGATATAACCCATTTTTTTCTATTTTGATAAGACTACAAGTCATGTGGCTATAGAGATATGCACATCGTTGAAGCTATGAAATGTTGTTTTAGATTTCTGATCAAATCCAATGACTTGTATTGGGTGTTATAGAATTGTAGTAGGTAGACATAGAGATTTAGTATAGGGAATGAGGTCATTCCACAAAGAACCTCTATAGGATAGATCTTTTTGGGGATTATGTGAAAACTTGTATACTCCATTTTGGATAATTAAATTTTCCATGGCCTTGTATCAACATCCAAAACATTGAGGAATATAGTTTCTATCATTTTTTAAACATTTATTATATGAATTTAAACAATTATATTAAATATTATATAAATTATTATTAAGAAAATAATATTAATATTAATATTAACAATATTAGTATAGTAAAACCACAGGACAAGATAAATGTGTAGATTATAGTGATTATGAATTGATTTACTGATGGAAAAGATCCCAATATTTTGTGAGTCATTAAAAAGGAAGTATAACTGACTTTTTAATAATTAAATAAGATATTATTATTTTTCAATAATAATTTTATATTAGAGATATTGGCATAATTAAATGAAAGAATTGAATCAATTATTATGAGGATCTAATTACCCACGTAAGATGTTAAATTAGTCTTGGTAAAAAATTAATGATTATTATGAAATGATGAAATACTATTGATTGTAAAGGACTGAAATAATTAAAATTAATAATGATATTTCCATCCAATAATATTAAAATAACAAATTAGTTATAAAGTTCATTATAATTCAATAAATTTGAGATAATGGACTTGTATAAATGGAAGGGGTTTGAATAATGAACTAGAGTAAAAAATACTATATAAGCATATTATCTAAATATGGTTATAATAATAATATTTCTTCTCATAATTTTTCTAAATAAATAGAAAATGATAAATAATAACTTGATTTATATTTTATTTTGTTTTTAATGATACAACTCAACATTGTCAAATTGAAATTTTTTACTTATATGGACTAATTCAAGAAATTTATTAAAAGTAATAAATTTGGATAAAAGGGTTTGAATTAAAAAAAACAATAGTAATGATGAATAATGTTTTAACCCATGATTTTTGATGAAATAATGAGATAACAATTAATAAGTAAATATCCTCTAAAATTTCAAATTCCAATGGATTGAGTAATTAGTACCAAAATTAATGTCTTAAAATTTATGGAAATAGAACTAATAAAGATAATTTAATATTCAAAAATAAACATGTTAGTATATGTTTTATAAATATTTAGATAACCAGTGAGTATTTTTTGGGAAATGTGGTTATAGTAATTTCTATCACACTAGATGACATGAATGTATGTTATAAATAAATAGTTAATATTGACATTATAATGACATATTTTACTTGATAATTCAGTAACTATATATGGTCTATTTATTAATTAGTATCATTAAATGAGTTAACAATGCGGGGATCTATTAAGTATGGTGCATAACGTCTAAAATATTATAAGAAAAGACATATCTGACTTATTAGATGATATTTGGTTTGAGTAATGTTATTTCTTTGTTAAATAATTTATATTGAGTTTTTAGGTATTCTAATGATGGATAGATATCGATGATAAAATGATAAGACGGTGATTTCATTCAACTAATCCACAGTCTTAGGTTTGAGTGAGAGGATGAAATTTAAAATTTTAACCCATGACTCTAGGTTGGGACATATTAAAACCAGAACATGTATTCATCCTCATACTCCCATAGTATCATGTTAGTGGATTTTTAAAGGTACATGAGGTTTTAATATGTGTATATTCACTTATGTGTTCAGATTCATTTTTACCTTTATTTCTATGATCACTATAGATGGTGATTCATTAATTACTTTCACATCTACTGAAAACCATAGTTTGGGTGAATAATATATAGAGAAAAAACTTGTTCCTTTAATGGGGTTAGGTTTTTATTTCATTTATTGTGTAAGATAAATGTATATTCATTTGTTTACTCCAACACTTCATGGATTTTTGGATATTTTTATTCCATTAGTATAACATAGATATGTTTAAATATGTATCCCTCTATCACCCATATTAGTTCATCTAGAGGGAATTATTGGGTAGGAAAATCATAAAGGTATGTGATAAAATAATATTTTATATGATAATGTTTCTATTTCATGAATATAGTTCACTTGTGTGATGGAAGTTATACAATATATATTATTTTGATTGAATGAATGTAATGGTCTAGAATCTAAGATTTATATAGGAGTAGAGGGATTCATAATTAGGATATAATAATATATTGAAAATATAGCAGGATATAGTCTATGTTAGATCATTTTTTAATCTTATATTATCACAGTTATATATTTGTGTGTAAATATTTTTATTTGGTGGATGTGATGGAAGTGATATGTTTATATCTTGACCATTATTGACCATGAATATCACTATAATTGTTAATTTTTTTTATTAAATTGGTTTATCTACAATTTTATTATTATTAATGCATTAAGAGGAAATATTTTCATGGGTATGAATCCCTACATCGTATGAAAATAGTTAAAATTAATTCTCTTCATTGTTTCAAATATCATGAATTGTTAAATTTTGTGTACAATTAGGCCAATATATGAACCTATAGAACTACTTCAAAGGATAGAGAAAGGTGGTATGTATAGTGGCTACTATAATTCATTTTATTTTGATTACTATAGTAAATTTTATACTACTCTTTATCAAATCAATATGGGATGCACTATTTTGAATATAGCGATTCATTCAAATTTTCTTATATTTTATTATGGAGATATTTTTGATATATTCATTTTTTATATTTCATGGTTTGAGATTCATTTATATTTTTGTGATATATTGACATTATACCTCCTAGTATTTTACAGTGATAACCTAGTACTAGGTTTTTTCCACAAGAATATTATAGTAGTGCTTGGGTAGTTCACTGAATTTTATTTTATGATCTTACATTATATTTTGAGAAGGATTTTTATTTTATAAAAAAATGAAATAATTTAATCATTATAATATAAAATTACTATGAGAATAATTAATTCATTTGGATAGAAACATTTTTTATCATGAAAAAACATTTATGAAACAATTAAGGGAGACTCAAAAATGGAGGATGAATAAATTCTTCTTTTTTAATAATGTCATTTATTATACTAATACTTTATGGTAATAGTGTATAATGTTGTGAAGAATTACAACACCAAAAATTTATATTGATGGGTTTTGTTTAATTTATTATATAATTCCTTTATTCTATTTTATTTTTGATGGGAATGTTTCTTATTTTGGTGGTTTTCCTAGATTTCGTAGCTAGGGAGGAGGGACTGGTGAACTGTATATGGGGATCATGTTAGATTGAAAGAAAACTAATTAAACATTAATGTTCTATTTCTTGGTTTATTAAAACACATATATGAAACTTGATTCAATTTGAAGACATTATAATTTCGAAATTTGAAAACCCATTTATCTCTATTAAAACTCTTGTTTTCCCACATAACACACAAGATTCATCCAAAATAATCTGTGGCATCAGTCTCATTTCCATTGTTTCTCCCTTAAATTATTATCCACTACATAAATGGGAAATCAAGTTGAAAGGGAACCCAATCACTTCGATAAGATATTTTCCTTCATTTCATTTTATTCTTTTACAATAGTATATCAATAGGCACAACTTTTTTTGGGTCATATCAAAATAATTTGAAAATTATTATGTTTTAAGGCCTATAAACATCATGTGATGCCTCAATATACTCATTTATCATGTAATATAATTGATCATAGTTTTTAAAAGAAATTGGTTGTTTTTCCATTGTAAACATTACCAAAAACCATGATGATTACATTTATTTCAGCATGTTCTTTTATGATATGAAGTTTCATTGATATTTTTACTTCAATTTTATAGAATGGTTAGGTGATTTATTTTAATTGAATTAATATTTAAATAAAATATTGGCATATATTATTTATAAAAATATATACAATTTTCATTATTTAAAATTAATTATAGCATATTTGGATTCATATAATTGATTATTAAATATTTAAATTTTTTTTTCTAAAAATTAGGTTTTTGATAATTTCATCATTCATACAAGGACTATTTTGGTGTGAAATAATTGAGTTCAATATAATTTTGAAATATTGAATCATTCCCCCGTGATTTATTTAAATTATGTATTAAATTTTCTACTATTTGATTTTTGGATTTTGTTTTACCAATGAAAATTTTGATATTTATATGAATGGAGAAGAAGGTGATGAGAGATGTGATTTTATTAAAAGGATGTATATTTGATTCATTTGTATGAAACCACACTGGTAGTGTGAGTTTAGAGGGTACAATAGATATAATTTATTTTGATTTTATCATGGATCATACACACTAGATTGGTGCCCAAATCATTCCTTGATCAAATAGTTTAGGTTGGATGGTAGGATCGTATCGATGATAACATGGGGGGTTCCATTTAGTGGTTTTATATTTTTGGACACTTAATAGTATGGAATAATTATTTGATTTATTTTTTATGATTTATTTTTAAAATTTTCTGGGTCTATGATTATATTTTATCAACCTTGTTATTAAATAATTACTTTTTACTTATTTTTTCCAATGAATTGTTATAATGTAAAATTACTAATTTATTTTAAATATTTTAATTTCTAAAATTAAATGTGATTACATTTTCATTCCAATTCAAAAAATAGTGTGTGATTTTTTATATGGAGTATATGAAATATTTTTCAAGTATCATATTGGGATTATTCCTTCTCCCAACATACATATATTAGATCTTTTACAAATTTGGTGTTACATTATATAAATTAATTGAAAAAATCTACATTGATGTGTTGGATTTTAGTAGAAATATTCGTAATATAAATAATAGTGTAGGTAAATAATACTCAATTATATCTTGGAGATGGGTGATTTTTTTCATTTTTATTATACATTTTTTGGGATTTTGTATCATCTTAATCATGACATTATCTCATTAGTTAGGGAATTTATTTTCATTTTGTTGTAATATATATATGAGACTCTCCATTATTAAGTGCATATGGATCTGTATTATGGTTTTTTCTGGTGGTTTTCTTTATACGTGATTCATATTTGTCTTATTATTCATTGGGTTTTTTTATATCAAAAATGATTTATATATTAGTGTGATTACACGATTTTATGAAATTGTATATTCAGATTCCTGGTTATAATTCAATACTTATATTATTTCAACAAAGACTCAATCATTTTCCTTTAAATTATTTAGCTTATTTTGATCCCCTGTGATTGTTATTGTATTTTTTTAAACATATAAAGATGGTTAATATTTATTAATACAGTTATTTAACGAAGGTTAGAGATGATTTCTAAGAGATTTATGAAATGAAAAATTCATTTAATAAATTTAAGAGTGACTGGTAATATGTATAGATTAATTGAAGATGTTTGAATATTATTTAGAGGAATTCAATGCTTAATGGGATTTTTTTTCTTTTCATGGTTAATATATTGTGGAGGGATAAGAATTAAAAAATTTGAAAATAAATCTGAATTGTTTGATTTTTGGTTTTTTATGTTGTTATCTTATCTAATGTATAATATTTACCAAGGAAATTTAATCATAATATTTGATACACTCAGTGTTCATTAGATATGTAAGATATTCGGCTAAAATTATGAAAATATAAAAAAGTCCATAATCTTATGTATGATTAATATCAAGTGAGAAGAATAAAAAAATTGGTTCATGGTACAATTTATAATATTGTAATAAAAAATATATTACAAGAGTTGAGTTAGAAAAATTAACAAGGTCTATGATTTTAGGTAGGAGTCATAAAAGTCTTATACTATTAATATCTGAGATGTTTTGACTAGAGACTGAAATTATAATTATATGAGTCATATTAACCAAAACATAAAATTATTGTTTCTCACACTTGTAACACATAATATTTTATATATATTATTAAATTTTTATACTATATAAAATAAAATATTTTGAGAATTATTTGAAACTAAATCAGACATTTCTGTTCTATTTTAAAGATTATCAAATATTATGGACTTGAAATTAATCCATGTTTGATGTTGATATTAATAAATAAATTTTAGGGGGAGATTATATACTTTGTATAATTTCTTTAGTGTATTAATATTATGATTGAATGAAGGAAATGGTTCTCTCATGCCTTGATATGATTAGATTCACTGCAAGGTGCAGTGCACGAAAACATTCTTAACGGTGCCAAAAGGGTTAATTACCATAAATTTGTGGAAGCATGTCATGGTATTTCAGAATTAAAATTGGATAATTATATTCAAATATTCACCATCTAAAAAAATAAATTTTTTAACCCAAATTTTAATTGGAATTATGAATAAAATATTCTACCATGTTTCAATGAATTGTTTCTCTATACAACTATTTAAATATGTTAATGGTGATTAGAATAAAAATGTAAATAAATGAAAATAAATTAGATGATATAATATTTCTATATGGATAAAAAAAATAACTCTCAGTTTCCTTTGGATAATATATAAATAGAATATTTTTGTGTGTGAAATATGATGTTGAAGAAAATATTGAATTTGTTTAACTGTGTGGAGGATCATGAATACATTGTTTATTTTTCTTCAAGGGGAGTCAATTTTTTCTATTATATCAAAATTATAAATAGTAGAATCTAGTGTTTTAAATAATTTCAAAGTTATTCTCTTGGATAGATAATCATTTTCTTAAAAAATAGAATATCTATGAGTAAATTTGATAAAAGCTACAACACACTGGGGAAGTAGTCATAATTTTATATGAGAACCTCATTGAAAAATGTGATGCATTCATATAATATATCTAATATTTTTTTTATTTTTTATCTATTTGTTTTGAATAATCATGTGGTAGAATGATGTTTTAATGTTTTATTGAACACTGATTCACAATGTATCTATATTTATCACCTCATAAGTGATTATAAAAAATGGAATGAATGGAAATGTTATTTCTATATTTCCTCTCTATATTCTCCTGGATCCTAAAAATTATATCATTTGAAATAGAATTTAAATCTATAATGGAAAATGATTTAATACTTTGGAAGAAATTATTTTACAATCTATATCATATCTATATGTATTTTTTTATATTCTTTATTATATGGGGTTATGGTGCCTATTGATACTTCAACATGATCCCTTGTTTCAAAAAATATATTTAAAGTGATTTAATGGTTATAAACTCATTATTTTCTATTTTATTAGTAATTAGACTCATAAAAGTTATGATATATATAATAAAAAATAATATTTCAAAAACTTATTACAAAAATTATGAACTAAATAAAATTGTGGGGAAATCCAAATTTAAAATTAATTGATAGAAATTTTAAAATATCATAATATAAGAATGTTAAGTAGCCAAAAATTACTTATAAGATTGAATTTTATTTTAATTACTATCATAATTTATTGTGATAATCTAGAATACTCTACTTTATAAAAAAATCATGAACATTCTTCCTAAAACAATTTAACTTTAATACCATGGAACATGTAGATTGATATATTTATGACATCACCATTGGTCAATTTAACAACACTCTTTTAAATTATGAAATTTGAGAGGATCATACCATAAATACAATTTTTTAAGGATAATAATGTATTTTTCATGTACTTTAATGAATTGAATATCAAAGATGATCAAAGCTTCTCTATTTATGTTGAAAGTGTTTATTTTTAAAAAAACTCTATGATTAAAATTAAAATTGGTTAAATGGAGGAACATAGAGATAAATCAAGAAAAACAATCAATAAATAATTATAGTTATAGGAGAATGTTCCTAAAAACTTATATTAAGTATAAAATATATTCAATATGTAACAGATGACAATATTATGTATGTTAAAGATCGACCCGAAAATAAAACTGTTTTTATATAAGAATTCATCGTATGATATAATTCTTATTCAAAAAAATGTATTTAGAAATTAAAATTGTATAAAATATAGAAAGAAAACTAATAATATTTTTTTCACAGAATAATTAATAAAAACATTGGAATATTCCATCAATAATATTTTGTTAAATCAACTATCTGTAATCCATATAATGGGTTTTGAATGTTACCAAGACAATGACATGATTTTTATAAAAATAATTTATTTTTACAGTTACTAACGGTTTTGAGGTTTATTTGGAGAAATATGATAAAAACATTTATTAAAATATTTATCTGCCAGGACTAATAAGTGATTAAGAATTAAAGAAGATATATTAGTAATAAATATGATATTTTTAAAATACTCACCATCCTGAGAATATAGATTATGTAAATAATAGTTTTGAGAGTTTCCATGAGGTGTGTGTGAGTTGTTATCAATAATTTCACACATATAATGAATATTTTACATTTATTTTGGATCTGTTAAATTTATTTTAGTGATTTATAAATTCTAATAAACAAATATAGAAAATGTAATAAGGTAATCTTGATAAATAATCAGTTATATCATGTAAATATAAATTTTCATTGATTAAGGATTAGGGTTTCTATTCCAACATGACTGGTTGTATAATTAATGTGATAAATATTAAATGATATAAATGAGTAGATATCATCTCAAGAAATGATATCAATCCAAATATCAGAGGTTTTGAAACATCCAATTTTGGGATGAATGTAATTAGTTCTAATAATGTATTAACTCTTGGAGTATTAAAGCATAATCTGCAAAGGGTATCCTGGATTTTTTACAGATGAAATAAATTTTAATAAAAAATAATTGTTGTTCATTAAATATCATAAAATACAAGTCTATCAAGATAAAATAATTGAGAGCCCTAGGTTATTTATTTCTTGCTAAGTAACATAGAAAAAAACTATTACTTATTCTTGCAAGATTAAATTAGATTGTGGATTAGAAGGCGCTTATATATTTATTAAATAAATATGATGAAGATAATTATATTATTGGATATGAGAAATATATTATTTTTGATATAGTAATCTCTCCTTATTTTTAAAAAATGTCAGAAAAATTAAAATTTTAATCAAAATTCATAGAGAAGGTGACATTAATATGATAATACCATTATAAATGATACACTCTAATTTATTTTTTACCGGTGAGGAAGTCAAAAAGTGGATAAAGATAATTAATCACTTTCATTGATGAATTCAACAGAATTAAATTCATCATGTTCATGTCCTGTATATATCTATTATTATATAGAGTAATGAGTTTTAAAAGAATATAATTGAAGAAAATAGGGCATTCATTGAATAGATTATGGTTTCATAATGTTACTAAGTATATAAACAAATATTTCTATGAATATCATGTTAAAAATGGAATTATAAATGAGTTCAATGATCAATATAATCCTTAGTATAATGTAAACGTTGAAAAGAAGATCAAATCGTTAGTTTATATGAATGGAAAAATTATTTTATTTCATTAAACATCAAATATTTATGTGTATAATAAATTAAAACTGAAGGATTCATTCTAAAAAATTTATAATAATAGAAAAATTATATATGATTCCCTATGAGATGTGATACAAAATAATATCAATGTTAAACACTTTTGGATATTTGATAGTCCTTTATTATTAAAAAATGAAAAAATTGGTGTCAAATTTTATGAAAAGTAAAAAGTTATAAAATATATTTAATATACACCAAATAAAAGTTCATACAGATGTTATGATAAAAAAATAATAGAATTTTGTTGTCTTTAATTATATAACAGTATTTAAAAATTATGAGAAGATCAAAAATATTATCATAGAAGATGATATTGTTTATTATGAACCAACTATAGAAATAGAATTAAAAATTTATATTTACACTAAGGACAATGATTTATCCAAAACTAATAATAATGATGAGAATATATATATATATATATATAAGATCCACACTATGGATGAATGATTATTCTAATAATATTATTATATAATGGAATACTGTTTTTATGGAAACATGGAAGATCCATGAAATTTTTACACTAATTTTAATAAAATATTAAGCCTCAAATAGTTAAATAAAAATTTGAGTACAAATCATGAATTCATTATAAAAATTGAAAAAAAAGACAAACATAAATGAATTAATCATGAAAACCTATTATAATTCCTAGAAAGAGAGACGTTTTGGGGGGAAATAGGTATTCCGAAATATATTTGATCAGAAATGTGATTATGGTAAAAAGAACACTACGCATGTATGCAAGGTGTATTCCCAACATAAAGGTGTTGACTTAGATGAAACATTTCATCAAGATTGTATACATGAGACAATTAGAATTTTTCTTACTATTATACCTCATAGATACATTAAATTTTTCCACATTGATATTAATTTAATATATCAAAATAAAGAACAATATAAAGAAGTTAAAATTAAAAAACTAGAATAATTTATTCCAGACTCAGATGGAATAATGATGAGTATTGAATATGGATCTTTATAAATTGAAGAAATATACAGGAGTATGTTATTTTATGATAGATGAATATATGAGAAGCGTAAAATTATTTAAACAGTCATTGGAATGAAAATTAAATGTAATGAAAAATACCACAATAGATTTTTATATGAAATTGTATATTTATGTTTATCATTTTTATATAAAGAATGAAACCTTATGGGAAGAATTTTTAATGCACCTGAAAGAGAAATTTAGAATTTATATTATCAGATGGATGAAATTATTCATGGTTTTACATGTTACCCATGATTCATGTTACATTATTATATTTTTGGAAAAATATTTTATAGAAATTTTGAATATTTTTTGTAGGTAAAAATCTAGAGGATTTTGTAGATAATTTCATGTAGGAAAGATGATGAGTAAGGTTAGAGTCTAAAAAATTATTAATGAGATGTAATTAAAATGTTAATTGTAAAACACATGTACAAAAATGAATTTATAACTAATAATTTTTTATGGATTCACTCTTTATGTAATTTGTTTATATAATACCAATGAATCACAAAATTTAAAATAAGAAAACATATATTGAGATATATTTAAAATACATCCAATTATAACCTAATGATCAAAAATATAGAAATCTATATCTATATGGATTTAAAAATATTTAATGTGAATACCTATATGTGATAAAATATCCACATATTTTTTAGTCTTTTTAACTATGAGTTTTATTAATCGAATGAAAAAAATTAATCATTAATTTCCTTGATTTTTTACATATGTACAGTATGTGGCACTATAAATAGTAGCTACACAAATGAGATAGATGAAGACCCAGTATTTTATTTTAATATTGAAGAAACATTTACTCTCTTCATTAGCTATGATAATCAATTTGAAAAAAAACTTATCCTAAAATCATGTAAAACATTCCATATCTAATAAAATTGATCATAAATATCACTTTTTTGTAGAAAAGGGTGGCTAAAGGAAAACTGAAATAGGATTTTATTCCATCCAAAAATAAAATAGGTTATATTCTCACAAATCTAATTAAAAATGAGTCCTCTAACAAGTTGAGGATGGAAAATTTTGTGAATATTACTTAAAAAACTATGTTTTGTTATTACATGGGTTAACATCCCATATTTTATCAAGTTGATATTTTCTAAAGGATTCTATATTTTTAATTATTGGATAGGTCAAATCTTGATCATATGTTCATAATGAAAATTAAAATGTTGTAATTCTACTAAATTGTGTTTATTGATGATGAATACTTCTTGGAATATGGTGTAGAAATTTTGGCAGTGTCCCACGGGTTTGGTGCCAAAAAACTGAAATTCTAAAAAGGTGTAGCTAATGGATCATATTTGGTACATAGTTATAGATAATTGTACAGCCTATTTATGTGGTCCATTCTTAATAGTCACACAATTTGAAAAAAATGTGTTGTAGGATAGAGGAAACCTTACAGGCATGTAAAATTTTCAACATTATTGATGCATAGTGGGAACGTGCTTTGACTAACCATGTGTTACAACTCTACGATGTTGAGTATGCCATTAATAGTAGAGGTGCATAGTTGGTTTATATTTTGGAAAATAGATATTCCAAAACAAGTAGCAAATTTAAAAATGATAAATGATATTTTCCCAGAAATTATTTAAGAGATTATACCTTTATTTCCTTCTCCTTTCGTCCCTATGCATGGTCCCCTCTTCCATACTTCCTCCATGAGAGTTCTTCTCAATTATTCATTTGAATCAAGCATTGATAGGTGCATTTGAATCTATGAGAATAACCATAAAATCTTTTAACCTCTATTGATTTATTTGTCTTCTTCCTATATACAACATTTAACTTATTTGAAAATTTTAATTCTGATTCCACAAGATCAATGTGGATTTGGAAACCGATGATTGGATTTTTTTTTCCTTGGAATAGGATACCCCGACATGTTATCTATACATCATCATGGCTTGTTTTATCGTGGTAAGTCACCAGGTTGAATTTCATTGGATTTAAGGCCATTATTGAATTTTTGGATGTTTTTTTACATTTTAATTGGGATTAGTACAATTTATGTTTTTAGATGGTTCAATGACTTCATTTGAGTATTTGGTCAGTGTTATGATGTGATCAGTTCATCAGTTGAAATTTTGGGTTTGAATCATATTTTAAATTAATTGGAATTTAAAATTAATTTGTTGTGATTTACATAATTAATCATTATATTAGTATTTTTATTCTTTTGGTGGTTTTCTAGGATATACAGCCCAAAATGACTCGATCATTCATGTATAGGCCTTGGAATGTGATATCGACCTTTAAATGAAAATTGTAATGCTTCATAAGGTATTTCTTTTTTTCATACATTCCCTATGGTATTTACACATTTTTATGGTAGTATATAAATTATTTGTCATTCCCCTGAGGGTGACACATATGTTTATAGTTATTCTAATGAACTGCTAAACTAAATGATTTAGCTGGTAATGATGGATAAATTTCAAAGTTATCTAAGAAACTCTATGCACTAAATCCCTACTATGACTTGAGACTATGACTGAGATTGAGGATCCTATATAGGATTACTCAATAATGATTGACCTAGATGGTCACATGTATTATGCTCCAACTTTGTTTTCCCTTTTAGGACCCAAATAGTGATTCCCAAACCTATGTATTGACAAAGAGGTTCAAAAAAGTGATTCCATCATTTTCATACAATCCTCAGGGAACTTGAATAGAAAAATTCTTCTGTTTACATATATAGGGGGGGTCTGTGGGTATCCTAGTAGTTGACCAACCACAACTTAGTGTATACGGGTTTAGGTAGAGATGGTATCAGGTGTCAGAAAGATCCTATATCGAACATGATAGCATGGTAGGCTATGACCGTAGTGGTGGGCTTATGATTTTTTTCCACCCTCACAATTTCATATATTCTTTGACTCTGTTACTTTTGTTGGAGATATTATTGTCAGAGGTTGTTTCTATTTTTTGGCCGACGAGACAACTGAAATGTGATTTATGTCAAGGATTCATATAGAATCATTATAGGATTTTGATTCCTAGCCTTGTATTTTATTAATATTATTTTATTAGGGTTCCTAGATATACATCCTTCTATTCAGATATTTATCCTACTTGCATGACTATTAAATTATCGAGATACTTTGATGTACTTCCCATGATAGGTCATATGATCCACACTTGATTCCAATGTTTGAAATGAAGCTCCTCAATTTTTATTTGAGATATATTTGAAGATGATTCCACTCCATTCAAGTGAAGCCCAAAATTATACATATCTTTACGTTTATGTACCATTAATAAAATCTATAATATAGATTGATGTGCTGAGAAATTTATTAAATGGATACTGAGAATCTCATTGGATCCTAAAAGATATCCTTTTACATATCGCCAAAGGATCACCCCTTATGGATTATATGTGCCATGATTTAGTGAACTCCTATAGACCAGGATATATGGATTTGAAATCATACTGCATTTACATGGAATGGTTGGTATGGAATCCATATCAGTGACCTTTTATAAGACGTTCACATAATTCATTGAATCTTTCATTATAGGGATTTTAGGGGAGTTTATGTGATCCCATGGCTGGGAATTGTATCCACCATGATGATGTAGTTTTAGTATATATATGAATAATACTAGATGAATTAGGTACTACCTATTAGTATTATGGGATCATGTATCATATTAATTGCATATGTATTATGTGGCTCAACATCCTGGTCAATACATTATTCCAAGGATGTCCAGATGATCAGGATTACAGACCCAGGGATTGTTTACATTTAGATTCATGTCACTTTTATCCTTAATAATTAGTATATATGTATTTGAATATATAGAAACACATAAATATATATATATAAATGAAATCACTTTATTTATAGTTGTGTCTCGACTAGGTTAATCACTTTCTTTAACAATACCTTCTACGATTTCTCTTTTGGTTTATTTCTAGAATTTATTGACATAATTGTTGTTTTCTAGATGGATACATAAACTGTATATTACTTTCCATATATGTGACCATTTTTTGGTTACCGAGTAGGTTTCATCTCACATAAATCTCAAGCATCAATTTAATTTTGCTTCCCATGTTTATGTTCACTTGTATGCTGGAACACGATGGGCTGAGGCCCGATACTGAGTGATCAGGATGGGTCATATATGTTTGATTAGATCATGTATGTGGTTTGGATCAGTGTAAATAGTATATTCATTTAATTTTATTAAGTTTATTTTATTTTCTCTAGTTTATTAAATTGTCCTAGTGGGAGATCATTTTTGTATATATGACATAGCCATTCCGGCCTTTTATGTTGTTCATACATTATTACATTATACTCTTATTCAGTTTATTTGATTATTATGCACTATGAATATTTACTATTATAGATAATCCTTGGTTATTTCTACTATGTTAATACTCTAGTAAGAGGTAAAAGTCTATCCATATACACATTAGAAGCCTCTAGCATATGGGGAGGTCCGTTAGAGGCCTCTTGGTGAAAATGATCACAGCACTTAATTATTGGAATCTTGGTTGGCACGTTAAAAATTGTAATCAAATAAGACACTTTCTTGTTGTATTACTATTTCAGGTATGGTAGATAGTATTATTATTAATGTGTTAAAAACATGGAAGGATATCAAATTGTTGTGTCTAGAAAAAAAAATTCGAGAACAGGTATTGATTTTTAGGGATATGGGACCATTGTTCTGATTTTTCATGTTAAATTTTACATGTTTTTTTCGTTGGGTGACCAAATTTTTGAGTATTTTATAGTTTATTATATATTTTTGTATCTTATAACACTGTAAAGAGGCTACTGATTGAATTTTCCTCCTGTCTGACAAACATGAGTGGTGTCTCATATGGCATATTCAACATAGGGTTCACATGTTATAAGCCTATTATTGTGGGATTAGAACTAATGATAGAGGAAACATAATTAAAGTGTCAAAAAAACCTAAATGGTATTTTTTATATAGTTTACTAGTTTAATTATACTCAATTGATTCAAAATTTATATCTTTCAATCAGATTGATGTTCATGAGGATTTATGGTGAGATTTTTTATAGTTAGGGTGATGAATCAGTCCTCATAAATAAGAGGTACAACGACCTTGATTGGTTGATAGGGAACATGGTTACAATAATGGAACCCCTCATAGGGTGTTGTTACATAGTATTGGTTATATAATTTTTCCATAACAACTTGTATAGTTTTTTATAGTAGTTATAAGAATTTAATTATACATAACAATACTATTACAGTGATCTATGAAATAGATAATTTAGAAAATATTGTGCATGTATTGTTGAACTTATATAATTATCCAGTCAGATCCTGTAGTGTTATTTTTTAGGTACCATAACAATTATCATATAATAAATCCCTAATGGGGTATTACCAAGTATATATTTTCTCATTGAGGTTCATTTCATTGTCATTTAGTTATCATCATCACCTCTACTGAGTAGTCTATTATGATGATGCTTAGGGAAGATCATGGCCCTAGTATGCCAATGCTTGATAATGTTTTCAATCTCATAGGTTTTTGTTATATGTACCCACTTTTACAAGGTTTTACTTTTGGTATAATTGGTTTGACCTACCTGCCATCATTTTAGACTTGATCAACAGGGCAAAGGTGTCAGTCAAGAGGACATTAATTTTGAATAAACACCATGTAGGTCGATGTTTGGTTGTTTGGGAGAAACCTACTAGAGGGGTTTTCCAGGATACGTACATTCATGTTAAGGCACTAATCATGGTTTTATGATCATCCTAAGACTAATGATCATTAGGTGGTAGGTTTTTGTCATATAAGTTTTTTGCTGACTTTAATTTCAATGAAAATACCTAGGTTGCATGTGTTTTATCACTATTAATGATAGGAAAGACTATTATGGTTCGTGGCCTAGTCAACTATTATTTTTATGGTGTATGCACAAATTTAAAAAAATACGTCATATGATGAGAGTACTTGTAAATAAATCTTGGAACAGGTAAGTATATATATTTTGAAAAGGTGTTAAAATGGAGATTCTAGTTTAATGAAAATAATTTGTTCTAAAACATAGTTATCTTAACCTTATAAGGGATGACACATAAGAGTGTGATTTAGTTGATAACTGTCCACATCAGTTGTGCTTGGCACCATTTAGATCCTTTAATCTGTGAGTGAATTTGTTAAATCCTAGAAATGTTTGTTATATTGACAATATGTGGGAAATTAGGTCAGAATCTATTATAAAATGATAATTTTCTATCCATAGTTGAGTATACATCGACATTAGACTGGGCTCCATGTGACGGTTGAGCTATGGATACACTTGGAGAAGCATTTTTGGGAGACACAGTGTTAGAATATTATTAAAGTAACAAATAGATTAGTTTTATGTGAGCTGGTTTCAGGGGAAATACACAAACCTATTTAGGGAATCATAGTGTACTCGTAGTTTAATAATGATCATTCCATAAACCTTAACACCATCTTGAGTATACTGAGAGTGTATCGGCAACATGATGAGGTATTTTGTAATGTATATATTAGTTTTATGATAAACATATTGATGTTACATATGATGATTGTTATAAGGTAATATATATAGTGAGGAGTGCAATTTTGGTAACCATATTTTGTCCCTCACATGAGAAGAGATTTATTGGTTGTGAGACCGGTCATTCGAGGGTTGTTTTGGATTATTAATATCATTGGATAATTGGACCTATGCATTACCAGATTCCTCAGAGAATTATAGGTATGATTTCATAATTTTTCAGGGCAAAAAATGATTGTGTTTGTTTTTTATAAGAAATATCACTTCGCTTCAGTTACAAACTTTGTTGGTTGTTCTTATCAATGATCTCAATGTTCCTTGGGATATTGTCATCCAGATTCTAGTTTTGATGGAATGTTGGTTACATGAGATGATATTTTTAGAGAATATTTATCCAGCCATGGTTCAACATTAATTTTTTTATATATTTTAAAATGTGTACTGATGAAATAAACCAGACACATTATTATATTGTAATTGGTGCATTGCAAGGATTGGTCTGGGATTTTTATGAAAATCCTATTACATTAGGTTGATTTTTTCATATGAAATTATATTATTCAGTAAGACCATGAAATTTTAACATTATCCTATTCATTTATCAGCATTAACATCATGAGAATAATTCCTGAAGAATCATCATGACACTAGGAAAATTTCTATTTTGAAAAATCCAACCCTGAAATTTCAATGTGTCGAAATTGGCATTGAAAGAAAAAAACCAATATCTGGGATCCCCATAGGTTTATTTTTTGGATGATATGACAATGTGATAATGTCATAGGTTATATGGTCATAGATAAGTATCATCCATGTGTTTCAATTTTTTATTATTATTGAATCAGGTTGGTGGTTATTCATCATATGATTAAACCAGTGTTTGGATACACGTCTGTTATTCAAAAATGCAATGAGGCCATTCAAACATAATTCAAGTGAAAATTAGGTTTATTGATTAATTTTTATGCCCACTATTTCATCTAAAGTATGAGATATTTTTATTTTTGGAGTTTTTAAAGTCTTGTTTCTTGAGATGGAAATTTTGAGGAATTTTGATCATTTAATTACGGTATTTGATAAAATATTTATTAAAGATTCATAATTGGAATTCAAAAGTCATACTTTCTCTTAATAGATTTTTAAAAGAAATAATTAGATTTCAATGATTTATTATAGTTTTTTGGATAATTTTGGGGCTTCGGAGCATAATTTCTATATTTTAGAATGGTATAATTAATCGCACACAGTTAGTGCTAATCATGCAACATAACCATGTTGTCTATTTTCTACTGGTACATTGTTTAAAAAATAATGTGGAAGGTTATAGGAATCCATGTATATAATATTCAATTTAATGAATTAATGATGCATGTTTGTCACATGGGTTCATTAATTTTCCACTGTAAATGCACAATGTTGTTTGTTCCTCAGACATTAGAGGTTCAGGATTGTCAGATAGTGTGGTAAAAAATGCGGTCAAACTGTGTTACTCACCTAAATGGGATAATTTACATTTCATCCCATTTGGGATTTAAGAGGGAAAACATCTTTTCTTACCCTTTATTTCACAATAAGTCTACCATCTTCCTCTAATTTACCATGGTAGTTCTTCCCAATTCTTGGTCTGAATCCAACAACATTAGCTACATTGGAAATCCTAAAGCAATCCTTAAAACATATTAGCATCTAATGAGGTCATTTTATTATACCTCTAAAATATTATTACGTAGTTAGGTAATATTGTTCGGATCCTATGACGTTTCATTTAGTATCTTGAAGTGGCATCAATAATCTAAAATGTTATATTGAGTGAGAAATCATCTTTTGGGGAGTGCCAATTGAGATCCCTGAAATCGATACAAACATTCCTTTTACCATTTTTCTTCTTTACGGGGTCTATGTTTTACATCGACATGAGATATTGGACCCATTGAATAATGTTTTCTCTAATGGTCTTTTTGACTTCAATCATTATTTTATCACCACGTGTCGAGTGAGTCCTTCTAGAAACTTTCTTATAACCACATTGGTTTTCTGGTCAGAACATGTTGTGAGTGGCCACCTCAAGATCGAGGACTAACATTTCTGTATAGTTCCAGGTGAAAAAATATCGATTATAAGTTAGGAATTAATTATCTAAATCTCTCTTTTTAGATGAAATGGATGCACTAATAATATTGGCCTAAACATCCTGCTCAGTGCCCAAGTTTATTTCCCTGAATTTATCAATGGTGATGGAGAATCATTCCATGAATTATGTAGGGGAATCGTTACGTTCTTTTACAACATCATCATCTCCATCCTCCTCATTCTTTTCTTCCCCTTCTATGGGAAAATGATTCTTGAGATGAAATTTTCATAATTTGGTATGGAATAATAATTACTGTCTTTGGGGGTTGAAACATCTTCTTATGTCATGATTGACTATAGGGAACCCTCTAGAGACTGTGGAGTGAAAGGTTGAAGAACATCCATTCCTTATTTAGGTGATCAATTATCCTATTGATCTTTTTTGGGTGATTCAGGAACCACATTGATCCATAAATATGGGATAAGGGAATTTTTATTTTAGCACATGTCATTTTCTTTAGGGCCAGTGCACTTTTCAACACCGTTGGGCTCGATGGCCATGATCGAGATCATAATGATCGATGAATACGTGTTTTAATTTGGACACATGCAGTCCACTAGATTGATGGGACATACGCATTATTCACTGAGAGGCCCTAGAGGTTAGGATGGGACCACCTCAAGTCCATTTGGAGTGGTGAGCCAATCAATCCCACCATTTGATGGAAATTTCACTTTCGGCTCATTGAATTCTACATCTTTGTAATGACACTCACAAGACTCTAATGGGGCCTTATCAGTATCCAGTTTCCCACTCTATCCATTAATTCTATAGTGGACTCACGGATGGTACGATGAAAGAATTTTTCCATGCTAATTCAAACATGTCCATCCTAGTTGGACATTTAAGGCCATGTTTTTTCAGACCACCTGTAATTTTGAGTCGGCAACGATGTCTCTAAGCCATGATTTATGCATGATTTGGCCTAATGGATTATGATCCATATTTTTATAGACCAATATATATATATGGGGAATGGAGTGATATTTTCTTCATTATAGTCCAAATGAAAAAGTGTCAGTAGAGGAATTAGATTAACTATAGAGTCATTGTCAATGAATACCTTTCATATATCGACACTATTTATCTTACCAGACACGTATTTTGGTTTTGTTTTCCAATTCAAAATGTTTTCTATATCATTGTCTATAATGTATATGATATCATATCATTATATAGGACCTATCTCAGTCAAATATAGACCATCCGAGGTTTCCTCAGCATCAAACTCATGGAGGATTAGCATAGTTTTGATGAGTTCTTCCCTAAGGTCTGCTGACAAATTTATTGAGTCTACAATTTAAAAATAGGCTGCTACTGAGGTTAGCTATTTTTGGATTTCATATTTATTCTCCAAAGTCGTAATCTTTCCATATTTTGTATTCTCTTTCACAAGTGCTTTATAGGCATGATCATTGGGTGAATAGGGATCGTCTCCATAGACAAGAGTTTGTTATGCTTCTTTACATTGTGGTTTTTTCAGAGAAAGACTTCTGAGATGTTGTGGGAGGTTAGACATATGTTACTATTTAAATGTATACCCTATGATGACGAGGCCAATGTTTCTTTTTATGGTGGAAGAGAAACATTCTTATTCTTATTGGGTCTGCTAAAATTATCTTCTGTAATTTTTTGGAACATATATAGTTTGAGAAGAGGTGTGGTGAGTAATTTTTTTTCTACCATGGATGTGTATACCCAGATATCATTGGTTTAGATAGCCTCTTACTATGGATCCCCGATTGTATTTGGGGGCTTGGGTTCATATCCAAACACTTCATTAGGGAAGGGATCCACTAATTGAATAGCATTAATGAAGGCAAAGATCAGCATCACATCTGATGATGAATTTTCCTGATCAAATTCATCCACTTGTGCCTTTTAGTTGTGTGGTGCCCGTTGTACCCTTTGGGAGGGAATTTCCCATAACATCATATATGTTGTCAAGAAATCTGAGAGTGTCAAAGCCAACTTTGGCATTAGTGCATATTTTTCTTCTTTCACTTGATTGTCTTGAAACTTGAGGACTATGTGGATGAGGAAATTTGTTGTTCAACATCATGATATGTTGGGGAAATCTCGGAAGCATGAACCATTCTTGGAGGATACCTTGGTATTCGTTGAATATTTTCCATGTCTTCCAACCATCATACTTATTCTATTTTTTTCTGACAAAATTTTCTCATTCCCCTTCTTTATCAAGGTCGGTAGTGGAAACATACACCATGTGTACTGTCTATGGTCCAAGAATGAATTGACTGAAACCAATCCTCCATTGAAATAGGTATTTTTAGAATAAACACTCTTGTATGTTGTGTCCCATTATCCGATGGTAGGGATAGTAAACTTGTTGGTCAACGATACATGCTTCATCATCCCTCTTCGGCTTTGGAAGCCGAGTCATGTTTCAATTCCTGGCCCCAAAAAAATATCCATGAAATTGATCATCCTAGAATGAATACACATTATTAATTCTCTCTTGGATTAGATTTTTTCATCTCCACTTCAATCATTCTAGGGGGAGGGCGGTTGTGGACATCTAGGGGCATGTATGGTTTTGTGCGGGCCTTGGAGCTGGAGTTTGGGTAGATGTGGCTTAATCATAATGGATTCGACTTCAAATGTTCCCACCCTTTTTCCTAGATCCAATGGGTTTTCATGGTACTTGATATTAGTCTGTTTCTTGGAAGTGTCTATTCTATGATAAATGTAAGAGAATTCCCATAACCCACATGTATACTTCACTAGGAGGATGGTTGTTTGAAGCTCATCGTGGTTATTATTGATGTTCATGGAATGAATATTATTTTATGGGGAAGGTCAGTTCATGGAGTAAGTCATAGATCTATATATAGAAATTAAGTCTATTAATCTTTCATTCGACAGCTAGTTGTAGTTCATGAGGTTGGTGACTATTTTTTACATCAATGTTGAACTGAACAGGAAGAGGATCTATTGTTGGAGGTCCTCCCAGCCTATTATAAAATTTCCTATAAATCTAGTATACCATACAATGGATTAACCGTAAAATATCTTCATGAAGAATCCAAGTTTCACTGCTTATATATGTGAATAAGTTCCCTTCATGTGATCACAGTAAGACTTAGGATGAATCCATTGCTGCTCTAGGTACCCAGAGCCATTAAACACTAGAAATACGGGGTTCCCAAAATTAGGTGGTGGTAGGACGTTGCTCACCCAATCGGTGTAAGTGTTTTATTCAAGTTTTATTGGGGCACACCATACTTCCATGGATTCTAATAGATTTGTCAATGATTTAATGGTATTCATGAGCCCTTGATGCATGTACTGTTGAACCTCAGTATGAGCCAGTGTATCATGGGGTGGGATAGGATGTTTCAGCACTACTAGAATGTGAGAAGATACCCATACAGGGGAATCATTAATAGTTTGACCAAAATTTGTTCTGGTTGCTTCCCCAATGGAGAGAAATAATGATTTCAGGGCAAGAAGGGGTTTTGTTAGACTGATGGTCCTAGCACTGCCTCAACGATCATTTCATTCATGCCTCATATTTCAGGATGAGTCCTAGTGGTAGAGGCACCTTTATTTGAAGTGTGTGATGATGCTCTATAAAAGTAACATATCTAGTATAATAGATTTTTTATAGATGTTCAGTTTTAATTTTCCCTATATATTTCATTTCCACCCTTTACGGAGAAAATATATCCCCGATCATCAGTGATGCATTTCCATTTGGAGGAGGTGGTGGGTTGTATGAAACCTTGAAATTATTCTTTATGTTGTTTGGGATTTACATGGGAGGTAGTGAGGGATTGACTGAGGGAGAACCCAAATTTAAGGCAGCCCATTGGTTCTGAGTACGAATAACTTCATGAATGGTGTGGACAAACTCTGGGAGTGAATCACCTTCTCACACATCATCGCCATTTGTATTATCTTTAGTGAGCTCTATGGGATTGACACACATGATGTTCACTGATTATTACAGCATTAGGGGTAGCGAACAAGATGGTTAATTGTATGAGATCTTGATTTGTTTTTTGTTGGATCTTCTCCTCCCATTTCGGGGTCCTCTTTAGGTTTCTTTATGAATGTTTACTCGAATAAAACCATGGCATGACTTGGTTGTGCATCTTCATTATGGGGATATGAGTCATGAGGAAAGAACGAATCAGTAAAAAAAATATTGATTGATCCCCTTAATAAGAAAAAAACTAATATCCTCTAGTCATGTTTTTGAGGTAAAATTAACCCCAACCCTTCAGGATGGGGTTTTCCCCATTCTTTTGTCGTCTTACCTCAACCCATATTTTTTTGTCTTCATTTGATGTTAAAACAACCGCAAGCCTATGGGCTAGGGATGATCTCGTACTATGGTAGTTTCTAATACTATTTTCACTTTCATAATCTCATGTATTCCCATACAAGATTGAGACATATATGTTTTTTGGTCATAATGGGAATTGTCTACTTCCTAGGACATGATCACAGCTCATTTATTGGCATCCAATAGATGAAAAGTCTTTTGGTTGTTCTGAGTGTCCTAGTACAAGAGCTTCTCTATAGAATTATCTTTTCAGTTTGAACACATTGGATACATACAAATGGCCGGTTCATACCAAGCCTGTTAAATTCCTTGAATAGTAATTTGATTTGATTCTTTCCTATGGATAATGAAAATGTAGGATTCCATCTCAAGTGGGCTCTACTGGACGAGGTGTGGGGTGAAATGTAAAACATCATGTGATTCCAATACCTAGATATGAACACCACATGATGAATTGAATATGGTAAACCCAACTTGTGCATCACCTAGAGACATGTTATTTGAAGGTATTTATTCTACCTCTCAGATTGTGGTTATCGTGTAGATAGAAGAGATTCCAAGTTGATATGATGGTGAAGATCCATAAATATGTTGAGATGGTTTGTGCAATGACCATTGGTAAAAAAATCATATCAGCATGTTGATATTTTTACAGATATTGATGTGAAAGTTATGCATGTATTATTCTAAAAACACTCTTAGTATTCTTAACTGAGAAGTAGATGTGGGCAAATACATCACTGGTATGTCATCCCTATATATTTTTATTCTCCCATAAAACAAATTGTATTGTTGTACCACCACGTAATCCTCTACTTGATATGCCCAGTTCGAATATTTCTTCGAGATTTCATTCTGAAGAGTGGGCTTGTAGGATACTCACTGATATGTGAGGGTCACATGGGCGGCTCAGGGGATGAGTGTGGTTTTAGAACATTATCCAGTTGAAAATGGATGTCATTATTCACCAAAATGGTGTCTAACATGTCTGACTCCATATTTATGACCATTTCAACATGTGAAGTCATCCTCATGTTTGGTTTGGTGAGGGGAATACAATCTTTTCAGGGGTATATTTTGATTATGGGAGGACATTCATAGTTGGTTATATAATGGAAAGGGATACAATTTCATCATACTTTCAAACTGTAGGGTGTTTCTCTACAGTTTATACCTCAAGGAGTAGTTTTATGGAGGACCACATTAAGGGGAGGGCCTTCTTACTACTTGATGTCATTTCAGGGCGGACCATCATAGTGACTGCCAATATGGACGAGATTTCTATCATGGATTGATATCGGGATATAGGTGGAATATCTATATCTTAAATTCTTGGGAGGACCTTGTAACGCCCCGACCCCAGCTACCCAGAGTCGGTGCATTACTTCGTAACATTGGCATGATCACAAAAGATCAAGTCTCGAAAGACCGATTAGTTTAGTAGCCTTGGAAACACTAGATACATTCATAAATGTTACATTGCATCATAAAGTGAAAAACTAATAACAAAGTCTTCATAGTCCACACTCATATCCTCTTTTGACTATCCCTGTAGGTAATTCATAAAATACTTCTTCACATCCTGGAAAATATTAAAACATTGAAAGGGGTGAGCTCAGATGCTCAGTAAGTATAACAATAATGCGGAAGCTTTCATAAATAAACATTAACATTTAAGGCAATGTATAACTAAAACAAAAGCCTTTTAAACTTGAACTTCAACATAATATGGCAAAAGTAAAATGAGATAATTCCATTCACTTCTTCACATGGATATTCTACTGGTCGAATAATCACATGCAATATCAATAACCACTTTCATAATGAGGGAATGTATAATGTCGGACATTCTGAAACATTTTGTCAAGGCCTCGGCCAAGACGTCTAAAATGATTAAGGCCTCGGCCAAAACCATAAATCAAATTGGGAAAGGGCCTCGGCTAATTCCACGTCTAGTTGTCTCATGAGACCTACCGATGCATCGAGGAGCTATAGCGGGCTCCACCCGTCACTTATTAAGTCCAATACATTCCTCATATGAATAGTTTTAAACATATCATAAACCATGACATAATCGTATCACATAAAACATGCATAAAGGAAACATAAAATTTCCACATTTCAATCACAAGATATCAATACAACACGTTGATATAATAAAAACGCTTTCAAAACCATTTTCAATACCAAAATAAAAGAATGTTAAAACATTGTATTTATTTTTCATTAAAAAAAATGAAGGCTTGTAGAGGAAGCCGAATCTCAAATAATGGTCACGGCGGCGGAGAAGTCGTTGTCGCCGCATAAGTACGGAAAGAAAAACATTCTCTTTTGTCGTTTAGTAAAACGCTTCGTATAAAAAAGATTCCTTTTGAATAAACGTAAAAGTCAAAGGGGTTTATACACCGCATAAATAAAAGTTGTGTATAAAACCAAATATGCCTCAATGAAAGGGGATTGAGACGAAGTCCTTAAAAGATCATTTTTAAAATAAAATAGATCTATTATGTGTATTCACTATAAGTACACATAAAGAAAGTACAAATACAAGATAGTACATAATAATATCATGACATAATTTGAAAGTAGGAGATTAACCCAAAGAATGGAATTTGGGTTATGAAATTCCCTTACCTTGTGTCCGACTTGATTCGACCGTTCTTTAACCTCCGGAATAATAAACTGGAGTTAATATCTACTTTATTAAGAACCTTTTTCAAGTTAATTATCCCTTTTATATCACTTATTACAATGTTATGAACATTATGTAATTATTTAAGTTAATAACGGTCGTTTTGTCGATCTTTGGTACTTGAGTCAAAAATAGACTTCTTATAATTACGAGTTGTTCATGTGGTGAAATATCCGTTATATCCAGAATTATATTCATGATATAGATATCATATATCTCCTATATATCCAGTATATACATTCATTTATAATATTACGTAACATTTAGAGGTAAGAAATGAAATGCACCGTTCATGGAGACGGTAAGCCGTACGTACGCATGAACGCTACTTTCATTTCAATTTCATATTTAATGGAACGAAATCATAATGATATAAATGTATAATATAATTCCAGTATAATATAGTGTATAATACCATTTACTCTATCCTTTATACATACCACATATGGTATTAAAGATTCAAATCACTTTGAGGGGGCGGTAGTCCGCACTTCCTAAAATGAAATTATCGTGTTTTACCCATAATGGAAATCATAAAGTATGCCATAAATGAGAAATACAGAAGCATAAGTAAAACATAAACATATTATATATCATATATAAAAATAGTGACATCTTAATGGCCACCTTTGAAGGTGTTATATGAGTGTTGAACAATCATCGTTTCGTGAGGCAGAAATTCACCATCCACAGAAACCGTACGTTCTTTAACCATTACATGTATGTGTGTGTAAGTGAAGCTCGAAACCTTCTTATAACAACATCCTAGTATATTGAGGATACTGGTGTTGTTACAAAAGAAATTAATAAAAAGAGTTTAGGGGGTTGGAGAAGAAAAATGAAACAAAACAACATTAGAGAAGTCATTACCTCAAAATCGGGTAACTCTTTTTGATTTGAGCCAAAGGCATCCTTGAGAAAGGTTCTGCCCAGAGTGAGGCTTCTAGGAGTAAGAGGGGGAAGTTGGGAGAGTATTTTGGCAGAGTTTGGCCGATCCAAATGGCTTGAAGGTGTGAATAAGGTGGGAGAGGTGGGGGCCTTTTATAAGTGGAGAGGAGAGGCTCTTTTGGAAAGATTGAAATGTTAAATTATTACACAATGATTTTCGGATTCTAAATGTCCCACACTTATATAATTCGTGGATAAGGTGATAAGGGTTCGAAATATACCCATCCAATAGTCTTTGGACAAGTTTAAGCCTTGGATTTTACATTATCTTTTCATTTTATTAAAATCGTTAAATAATGAGGTCACCGCTGCATCATAATGATGTCATAAATAATTTAATTTATTTAATGTCTAAAAATTATAAAAAAACTCCTATGATGTAGGAAGTCTTTTTAGCTTTATAATGAATATTTATAATCAAAATTTGGACTTGTGTAACCCCACTTAAAAACTGTTTTAGTAAAACAACTCATGTTTGTCTCATTTTTTACTTTAACATTAAATAAAAGGTATTTATGTCATTTTCCAAATAAAGTGGCTGCATGGGGTCCCCAAGATGACCCATGGATTTTCTAGGTCGGCCATGACTCATCCAATAGGAGTAGGACAAGTTTCAAGCTCATATCATATTATTAAAACATTATTTTTACCTTAAACTACACTAATTACCTCTAATCGCGATTAAGAACTTAAAAGTTACTATTCACCAAAAAATTATTTTAATCTCATTAAACCACATTTTACTTCTTAATGACAACCATGTATGTCGGATTTTTGAAAATAAAATCACAGAAGTGGTAATATTTCATTTTAACAAAAAATCAGTTTTTAACAACCACTTAGTGGTTTCACTATTTATCAAAAATTGAAGTTTTTCACAATAAGGCCAAAATTTCACCCTAAGCTATAATTGATATTCCGAATTCAAAAATGATGTATATTTTATGAAATTACAAACATATAATTTTCATTAATTAATTTTATAATTAATTCCCGCTGTCACAACAAATAGCGTGTTTTTAAGAAACAATTTATATCAAAAGATTGACAATTGTTTATGTCCAATTTCAAAGTGAAATTAATTATAATGACCACCATTGGATAAAATGGTAAAAATATATTCTAATTATACTTTAAAACCACTCAATATTATAACTTATCACTATAAATTATTTTGATTAAAAAAGTTGTTTTAAGTATTTTTCACTATTCATAAAAATTTTGATTTTCTCAGAAAATTACAAAAAATTCAACATAGGCTAATTTCAATATTAGGAATACAAAAATGATGTCCATTTTGAAATATAAAATTTCTATAAATTTAAAAAGTGGTTATTACTATTCATAACAGCTACTTTGATTAGTTGCAGTGTGTTAGAACTCGATGTTGCGTACAATGCAAGTTATTGCATTATTGAATGAGAAGCGTATCATGGAAGCTCGGGGTGTTACATTCTCCCCTACTTCAATAAATTGCATCCTCGCAATTTTAAATTTTTCTTTGAAAATAAAAGGTTGAAAAGAGAAAATACCTTTGAGGAAAACCCATATCGGAAATAAGATTAATAAAATTTAGCCTTAATAAGAGGGAAAGGGAAATGAAAAAGTCACCACCCAATTATGATCTTGATTAGGAGAACATTGGTGGAAATTAGAGACATATAATTGGAGGAAAACATAAATATTTGTAGGGAGTGATTGTGGTCATCAATTACAATCAACTGTCAAATTGAGGGCCTCAAAGCCATCAATCTATGTTGATTTGAAATATCATCAGTTCAAAAAGACATAAGGTATTAGGATAACACATTTTTTTTTGTTTTAATATCCCTTTACTAAAGTTTAAGAATTAATTTATTCATTGAATAAGAGATAGGTATATATATATATATTTATGCTTGACAATTAGAGTTTCAACCTTCAACTCATCTTTCACTCAAAAATATATAGAACTCAAAAATATTATACTTATCCTAATTGTATAAGGTTCCAAATATTAACACATACCATTTAGATTAGTAAAATTATTTTCTAGTAACCAGGGACTTCCTGTAGTCTAGTGGTAGGAAATAAAGGCATGTCGCACAATGATTGTGGGTTTGATTCCTGCAGCTTTGTCTGACGCGACGGGTTATGCCCCACCCTGCAGGTTGTCCTTTTCTTAAAACTATAGTATCATAATATTTCAAAAATAATCTTCATAAATTCTTTAACCTTAAACAATACTATCCATGGTTTAACTTAATCCACTCCAACCTTTATAGTTATCCAAAATACCTCTGTCCCGACTATCTCTAAAAGGTCTCTTAATTCCAAAATCAATTTATCAGATTCCCCAAACAAAGTAAAGTTTCCCTTATTGTCACATGCTAAAAATATGATTACCTTCATCATATTAAATCCTTAATGAAAACAACATGTACTGCAGTACAATCCTTATATATATCACATTATTCTTATAACCATAATCTAGTTCTTGAGTCCAAAAACACAAATACAATAGTTATTCCACTTCAACTGTAGTCAGAGCATAAGATTGGCCTTGATCCCTTGGACTTTTCTGAGGTAAGTTTCATTGACGCTTAGGACATTCATTTGCATAATGCCCCATTTCTCTACAATTGTAGCATTCAACATTGATAGCCTCTTTCTTTCCCTTGCAATCACGCGCCTGGTGACCTTTTTCTCCACATTTATAACAAACTCCCATTCCTTTTAGGCAAGCACCGGGGTGATTCTTCCCACAACTATCGCATAATGGAAAATCCTTCTTTCCCTTTTTCCCTTTATCTGTCTCTTGTTCCCCCGTTCTCTTATTCTCTTGCTTTACTTTGTTGTCATAAGACTTCGAGAATTCCTTTTCTGTCTTGATAGCACATGAGACAATATCTTCGTACGATGAAAAGGATTGTGAGACTAATTCTCGACGAAGAAATGGTTTTAACCCATCAAAGAAACGATCAATATTACTCCTTGGGTTACGTATATAATCGGCAGCATGCCTCGCTAACCTTGTAACGTTGGCCTCATACTTTGCGACATTCTCATCCTCCTTCTGCCTCAGACTCAGAAATTGCCTTTCCATATCCGCTCGATGGTCTCGAGGAAAGTATTTTTCTAAGAACATATCTTTGAACTCCTGCCAGTCCATGTTTGTTAATTCATCATCTTCCGTTGTGTTTTGAATTAGTGACCACCATTGATCGGCATCTCCAGTGAGGCGGTAAACTGCCATGACAACTTTCTCCCTTTCACTACTCCCCAAGGCTTGGAATATTTTCTCTAGGGAATTTATCCACTGCTCGGCTACTAAGGGATTTGTACTCCTATTGAACGTTGGTGGATGTTGCCTCATGAATCGATCTAACATTGATCCTCCACGCTATGGATCGGGGTGCTCCATACGGGTAAGTTTATTATTCATAACCTGAGTAAGTTGTCCCAGTGTGGTAATAAGTTGATCAGCACCAGTTGTATCTCCAGATCCACAATAATTATCTTGAGCAGGAGGGAAATCCCTAAATGGAGTGCGTGCATTGATACGGTTTCCATTTCTTCCACTAGGCACCATTTCTAAACAATGGCATAAACTAGATCAGTTTATGAATCAAAATACAGAATTCCATACTTATAAAATACTTATCATAAATTGAACTATTTATGGATATAATCCATAATCATAAAAAGAAATGTTTCCTTTGAGGAAGTATATACTCATAACCCTTCAAAGTGGTTTGTAAAGAAAATGAGAATTATCCTAAGCATATCCCCCGGGAGTGTCGTAACCAAGAGTGCATCAAGGCCCGTTGTCGTGCACCAGTTCCCGTTCGAGTCTAGCTCAAAGCAGTGTTTTCGGGTTTTACCACTAGGTACATCTGTGCCAGAGCCGCCTCTACCTGCTCGTATCCAGACATGGATGTATTGCTCAGAAAACTCATAACATCTCTACAATACCAAAATTCTAGGAAGTTCTTCTATACTAACCCTCAAAGTCTATCTTCGGGCTATGTTCTCTGATCAGAGTTTATCTAAATCTAGCTTCCAGGGTTAGTACTAAACTGCCTCTGATACCAACTGTAACGCCCTGACCCCAGCTACCCAGAGTCGATGCATTACTTTGTAACATTGGCATGCTCACAAAAGATCAAGTCTCGAAAGACCGATTAGTTTATTAGCCTTGGAAACACTAGATACATTCATAAATATTACATTGCATCATAAAGTGAAAAACTAATAACAAAGTCTTCATAGTCCACACTCATATCCTCTTTTGACTATTCCTGCAGGTCATTCATAAAATACTTCTTCACATCCTGGAAAATATTAAAACATTGAAAGGGGTGAGCTCAGATGCTCAGTAAGGATAACAATAATGCGGAAGCTTTCATAAATAAACATTAACATTTAAGGCAATGTATAACTAAAACAAAAGCCTTTTAAACTTGAACATCAACATAATATGGAAAAAGTAAAATGAGATAATGCCATTCACTTCTTCACATGGATATTCTACTGGTCGAATAATCACATGAAATATCAATAACCACTTTCATAATGAGGGAATGTATAATGCCGGACATTCTGAAACATTTTGTCAAGGCCTCGACCAAGACGTCTAAAATGATTAAGGCCTCGGCCAAAACCATAAATCAAATTGGGAAAGGGACTCGGCCAATTCCACGTCTACTTGTCTCATGAGACCTACCGATGCATCGAGGAGCTATAGCGGGCTCCACCCGTCACTTATTAAGTCCAATACATTCCTTATATGAATAGGTTTAAACATATCATAAACCATGACATAATCGTATCACATAAAACATGCATAAAGGAAACATAACATTTCGACATTTCAATCACAAGATATCAATACAACACATTGATATAATAAAAATGCTTTCAAAACCATTTTCAATACCAAAATAAAAGAATGTTAAAACTTTGTATTTATTTTTCATTAAAAAAAATGATTGCTTGTAGAGGAAGCCGAATCTCAAATAATGGTCACGGTGGTGGAGAAGTCGTTGTCGCCGCATAAGTACGGAAAGAAAAACATTCCCTTTTGTCGTTTAGTAAAATGCTTCGTATAAAAAAGATTCCTTTTGAATAAACGTAAAAGTCAAAAGGGTTTATACACCGTATATAAGAAAGTTGTGTATAAAACCAAATGTGCCTCAATGAAAGGGGATTGAGACGAAGTCCTTAAAAGATCATTTTTAAAATAAAATAGATCTATTATGTGTATTCACTATAAGTACACATAAAGAAATTACAAATACAATATAGTACATAATAATATCATGACATAATTTGAAAGTAGGAGATTAACCCAAAGAATGGAAGTTGGGTTATGAAATTCCCTTACCTTGTGTCTGACTTGATTCCACCGTTCTTTAACCTCCTGAATAATAAACTAGAGTTAATATCTACTTTATTAAGAACCTTTTTCAAGTTCATTATCCCTTTTATATCACTTATTACAATGTTATGAACATTATGTAATTATTTAAGTTAATAACGGTCGTTTTGTCGATCTTTGGTACTTGAGTCAAAAATAGACTTCTTATAATTACGAGTTGTTCATGTGGTGAAATATCCGTTATATCCAGAATTATATTCATGATATATATATCATATATCTCATATATATCCAGTATATACATTCATTTATAATATTACGTAACATTTAGAGGTAATAAATGAAATGCACCGTTCATGGAGACGGTAAGTCGTACGTACGCATGAACGCTACTTTCATTTCAATTTCATATTTAATGGAACGAAATCATAATGATATAAATGTATAATATAATTCCAGTATAATATAGTGTATAATACCATTTACTCCATCCTTTATACATTCCACATAGGGTATTAACGATTCAAATCACTTTGAGGGGGCGGTAGTCCGCACTTCCTAAAATGAAATTATCGCGTTTTACCCATAATGGAAATCATAAAGTATGCCATAAATGAGAAATACAGAAGCATAAGTAAAACATAAACATATTATATATCATATATAAAAATAGTGACATCTTAATGTCCACCTTTGAAGGTGTTATATGAGTGTTGAACAATCATCGTTTCGTGAGGCAGAAATTCACCATCCACAGAAACCATATGTTCTTTAACCATTAGTTGTATGTGTGTGTATGTGTAGCTCGAAACCTTCTTATAACAACATCCTAGTATATTGAGGATACTGGTGTTGTTACAAAAGAAATTAATAAAAAGATTTTAGGGGGTTGGAGAAGAAAAATGAAACAAAACAACATTAGAGAAGACATTACCTCAAAATTGGGTAACTCTTTTTTGATTTGAGCCAAAGGCTTCCTTGAGAAGAGTTCTTCCCAAAGTGAGACTTCTAGGAGTTGTAGGGGGAAGTTGGGAGAGTATTTGGGCAGAGGTTGGCCGAGCCAAATGGCTTTATGGTGTGAATAAGGTGGGAGAGGTGGGGGCCTTTTATAAGTGGAGAGGAGGGGCTCTTTTGGAAAGATTGAAATGTTACATTATTACACAATTCTTTTCGGATTATAAAGGTCCCACACTTATATAATTCGTGTATAAGGTGATAAGGGTTCGAAATCTACCCATCCAATAGTCTTTGGACAGGTTTAAGCCTTGGATTTTACAATATCTTTTCATTTTATTAAAATCGTTAAATAATGAGGTCACCACTGCATCATAATGATGTCATAAATAGTTTAATTTATTTAATGTCTAAAAATTATAAAAAAATCCTATGATATAGGAAATCGTTTTATCTTTCTAATGAATATTTATAATCAAAATTTGGACTTGGGTAACCCCACTTAAAAACTGTTTTAGTAAAACAACTTATGTTTGTGTCATTTTTTACTTTAACATTAAATAAAAGGTATTTATGTCATTTTCCAACTAAAGTGGCTCCATGGGGTCCCCAAGCTGACCCATGGATTGTCTTGGTCGGCCATGACTCATCCTATAGGAGTAGGACAAGTGTCAATCTCATATCATATTATTAAAACATTATTTTTACCTTAAACTACACTAATTACCTCTAATCGCGATTAAGAACTTAAAAGTTACTATTCAACAAAAAATTATTTTAATCTCATTGAACCACATTTTACTTCTTAATGACAACCATGTATGTCGGATTTTTGAAAATCAAATCACAGAAGTGGTAATATTTCATTTTAACAAAAAATCAGTTTTTAACAACCACTTAGTGGTTTCCCTATTTATCAAAAATTGAAGTTTTTCAGAATAAGGCCAAAATTTCACCCTAAGCTATAATTGATATTCCGAATTCAAAAATGATGTCTATTTTATGAAATTACAAACATATAATTTGCATTAATTAATTTTATAATTAATTCCCGCTGTCACAACAAATAGCGTGTTTTTAAGAAACAATTTATATCAAAAGATTGACAATTGTTTATGTCCAATTTCAAAGTGAAATTAATTATAATGACCACCATTGGATAAAATGGTAAAAATATATTCTAATTATACTTTAAAACCACTCAATATTATAACTTATCACTATAAATTATTTTGATTAAAAAAGTTGTTTTAAGTATTTTTCACTATTCATAAAAATTTTGAAGTTCTCAGAAAATTACAAAAAATTCAACATAGGGTAATTTCAATATTAGGAATACAAAAATGAAGTCCATTTTGAAATAAAAAATTTCTATAAATTTAAAAAGCGGTTATTACTATTCATAACAGCTACTTTGATTAGTTGTAGTGTGTTAGAACTCGATGTTGCGTACAATGAAAGTTATTGCATTATTAAATGAGAAACGTATCATGGAAGCTCGGGGTGTTACATTCTCCCCTCCTTCAATAAATTGCGTCCTCGCAATTTGAAATTTTTCTTTGAAAATAAAAGGTTGAAAAGAGAAAATACCTTTGAGGAAAACCCATATCGGAAATAAGATTAATAAAATTTAGCCTTAATAAGAGGGAAAGGGAAATGAAAAAGTCACCACCCAATTATGATCTCGATTAGGAGAACATTGGTGGAAATTAGAGACATATAATTGGAGGAAAACATAAATATTTGTAGGGAGTGATTGTGGTCATCAATTACAATCAACTGTCAAATTGAGGGCCTCAAAGCCATCAATCTATGTTGATTTGAAATATCATCAGTTCAAAAAGACATAAGGTATTAGGAAAACACATTTTTTTTGTTTTAATATCCCTTTACTAAAGTTTAAGAATTAATTTATTCATTGAATAAGAGATAGGTATATATATATATATTTATGCTTGACAATTAGAGTTTCAACCTTCAACTCATCTTTCACTCAAAAATATATAGAACTCAAAAATATTATACTTATCCTAATTGTATAAGGTTCCAAATATTAACACATACCATTTAGATTAGTAAAATTATTTTGTAGTAACCAGGGACTTCCTGTAGGCTAGTGGTAGGAAATAAAGGCCTGTCGCACAATGATTGTGGGTTTGATTCCTGCAGCTTTGTCTGACGCGATGGGTTATGCCCCACCCTGCAGGTTGTCCTTTTCTTAAAACTATAGTATCATAATATTTCAAAAATAATCTTCATAAATGCTTTAACCTTAAACAATACTATCCATGGTTCAACTTAATCCACTCCAACCTTTATAGTTATCCAAAATACCTCTGTCCCGACTATCTCTAAAAGGTCTCTTAATTCCAAAATCAATTTATCAGATTCCCCAAACAAAGTAAAGTTTCCCTTATTGTCACATGCTAAAAATATGATTACCTTCATCATATTAAATCCTTAATGAAAACAACATGTACTGCAGTACAATCCTTATATATATCACATTATTCTTATAACCATAATCTAGTTCTTGAGTCCAAAAACACAAATACAATAGTTATTCCACTTCAACTGTAGTCAGAGCATAAGATTGGCCTTGATCCCTTGGACTTTTCTGAGGTAAGTTTCCTTGATGCTTAGGACATTCATTTGCATAATGCCCCATTTCTCTACAATTGTAGCATTCAACATTGATAGCCTCTTTCATTCCCTTGCAATCACGCGCCTGGTGACCTTTTTCTCCACATTTATAACAAAATCCCATTCCTTTTAGGCAAGCACCGGGGTGATTCTTCCCACAACTATCACATAATGGAAAATCCTTCTTTCCCTTTTTCCCTTTATCTGTCTCTTGTTCCCCCGTTCTCTTCTTCTCTTGCTTTACTTTGTTGTCATAAGACTTCGAGAATTCCTTTTCTGTCTTGATAGCACATGAGACAATATCTTCGTACGATGAAAAGGATTGTGAGACTAATGCTCGACGAAGAAATGGTTTTAACCCATCAAAGAAATGATCAATATTACTCCTTGGGTTACGTATATAATCGGCAGCATGCCTCGCTAACCTTGTAACGTTGGCCTCATACTTTGCGACATTCTCATCCTCCTTCTGCCTCAGACTCAGAAATTGCCTTTCCATATCCGCTCGATGGTCTCGAGGAAAGTATTTTTCTAAGAACATATTTTTGAACTCCTGCCATTCCATGTTTGTTAATTCATCATCTTCCGTTGTGTTTTGAATTAGTGACCACCATTGATCGGCATCTCCAGTGAGGCGGTAAACTGCCATGACAACTTTCTCCCTTTCACTACTCCCCAAGGCTTGGAATATTTTCTCTAAGGAATTTATCCACTGCTCGGCTACTAAGGGATTTGTACTCCTATTGAACGTTGGTGGTTTTTGCCTCATGAATCTATCTAACATTGATCCTCCACGCTATGGATCGGGGTGCTCCATACGGGTAAGGTTATTATTCATAACCTGAGTAAGTTGTCCCAGTATGGTAATAAGTTGATCAGCACCAGTTGTATCTCCAGATCCACAATAATTATCTTGAGCAGGAGGGAAATCCCTACATGGAGTGCGTGCATTGATACAGTTTCCATTTCTTCCACTAGGCGCCATTTCTAAACAATGGCATAAACTAGAACAGTTTATGAATCAAAATACAGAATTCCATACTTATAAAATACTTATCATAAATTGAACTATTCATGGATATAATCCATAATCATAAAAAGAAATGTTTCCTTTGAGGAAGTATATACTCATAACCCTTCAAAGTGGTTTGTAAAGAAAATGAGAATTATCCTAAGCATATCCCCCGGGAGTGTCGTAACCAAGAGTGCATCAAGGCCCATTGTCGTGCACCAGTTCCCGTTCGAGTCTAGCTCAGAGCAGTGTTTTCGGGTTTTACCACTAGGTACATCTGTGCCAGAGCCGCCTCTACCTGCTCGTATCCAGACATGGATGTATTGCTCGGAAAACTCACAACATCTCTACAATACCAAAATTCTAGGAAGTTCTTCTATACTAACCCTCAAAGTCTATCTTCGGGCTATGTTCTCTAATCAGAGTTTATCTAAATCTAGCTTCCAGGGTTAGTACTAAACTGCCTCTGATACCAACTGTAACGCCCTGACCCCAGCTACCCAGAGTCGGTGCATTACTTCGTAACATTGGCATGATCACAAAAGATCAAGTCTCGAAAAACCGATTAGTTTAGTAGCCTTGGAAGCACTAGATACATTCATAAATGTTACATTGCATCATAAAGTGAAAAACTAATAACAAAGTCTTCATAGTCCACACTCATATCCCCTTTTGACTATCCCTGCAGGTCATTCATAAAATACTTCTTCACATCCTGGAAAATATTAAAACATTGAAAGGGGTGAGCTCAGATGCTCAGTAAGGATAACAATAATGCGGAAGCTTTCATAAATAAACATTAACATTTAAGGCAATGTATAACTAAAACAAAAGCCTTTTAAACTTGAACTTCAACATAATATGGAAAAAGTAAAATGAGATAATGCCATTCACTTCTTCACATGGATATTCTACTGGTCGAATAATCACATGAAATATCAATAACCACTTTCATAATGAGGGAATGTATAATGCCGGACATTCTGAAACATTTTGTCAAGGCCTCGGCCAAGACATCTAAAATGATTAAGGCCTCGGCCAAAACCATAAATCAAATTGGGAAAGGGACTCGGCCAATTCCACGTCTAGTTGTCTCATGAGACCTACCGATGCATCGAGGAGCTATAGCGGGCTCCACCCGTCACTAATTAAGTCCAATACATTCCTTATATGAATAGGTTTAAACATATCATAAACCATGACATAATCGTATCACATAAAACATGCATAAAGGAAACATAACATTTCGACATTTCAATCACAAGATATCAATACAACACATTGATATAATAAAAACGCTTTCAAAACCATTTTCAATACCAAAATAAAAGAATGTTAAAACTTTGTATTTATTTTTCATTAAAAAAAATGATGGCTTGTAGAGGAAGCTGAATCTCAAATAATGGTCACGGAGGTGGAGAAGTCGTTGTCGCCGCATAAGTACGGAAAGAAAAACATTCCCTTTTGTCGTTTAGTAAAATGCTTCGTATAAAAAATATTCCTTTTGAATAAACATAAAAGTCAAAGGGGTTTATACACCGTATAAAAGAAAGTTGTGTATAAAACCAAATGTGCCTCAATGAAAGGGGATTGAGACGAAGTCCTTAAAAGATCATTTTTAAAATAAAATAGATCTATTATGTGTATTCACTATAAGTACACATAAAGAAATTACAAATACAATATAGTACATAATAATATCATGACATAATTTGAAAGTAGGAGATTAACCCAAAGAATGGAAGTTGGGTTATGAAATTCCCTTACCTTGTGTCCGACTTGATTCCACCGTTCATTAACCTCCTGAATAATAAAATAGAATTAATATCTACTTTATTAAGAACCTTTTTCAAGTTCATTATCCCTTTTATATCACTTATTACAATGTTATGAACATTATGTAATTATTTATGTTAATAACGGTTGTTTTGTCGATCTTTGGTACTTGCGTCAAAAATAGACTTCTTATAATTACGAGTTGTTCATGTGGTGAAATATCCGTTATATCCAGAATTATATTCATGATATAGATATCATATATCTCATATATATCCAGTATATACATTCATTTATAATATTACGTAACATTTAGAGGTAATAAATGAAATGCACCGTTCATGGAGACGGTAAGTCGTACGTACGCATGAACGCTACTTTCATTTCAATTTCATATTTAATGGAACGAAATCATAATGATATAAATGTATAATATAATTCCAGTATAATATAGTGTATAATACCATTTACTCCATCCTTTATACATCCCACATATGGTATTAACGATTCAAATCACTTTGAGGGGGCGGTAGTCCGCACTTCCTAAAATGAAATTATCACGTTTTACCCATAATGGAAATCATAAAGTATGCCATAAATGAGAAATACAGAAGCATAAGTAAAACATAAACATATTATATATCATATATAAAAATAGTGACATCTTAATGTCCACCTTTTAAGGTGTTATATGAGTGTTGAACAATCATCGTTTCGTGAGGCAGAAATTCACCATCCACAGAAACCGTATGTTCTTTAACCATTAGATGTATGTGTGTGTATGTGTAGCTCGAAACCTTCTTATAAAAACATCCTAGTATATTGAGGATACTGGTGTTGTTACAAAAGAAATTAATAAAAAGAGTTTAGGGGGTTGGAGAAGAAAAATGAAACAAAACAACATTAGAGAAGACATTACCTCAAAATCGGGTAACTCTTTTTTGATTTGAGCCAACGGCTTCCTTAAGAAGAGTTCTTCCCAAAGTGAGACTTCTAGGAGTTGTAGGGGGAAGTTGGGAGAGTATTTGGGCAGAGGTTGGCCGAGCCAAATGGCTTGATGGTGTGAATAAGGTGGGAGAGGTGGGGGCCTTTTATAAGTGGAGAGGCGGGGCTCTTTTGAAAAGATTGAAATGTTACATTATTACACAATGCTTTTCGGATTATAAAGGTCCCAAACTTATATAATTCGTGTATAAGGTGATAAGGGTTCGAAATATACCCATACAATAGTCTTTGGACAGGTGTAAGCCTTGGATTTTACAATATCTTTTCATTTAATTAAAATCGTTAAATAATGAGGTCACCGCTGCATCATAATGATGTCATAAATAATTTAATTTATTTAATGTCTAAAAATAAAAAAAAATCCTATGATGTAGGAAATCGTTTTATCTTTCTAATGAATATTTATAATCAAAATTTGGACTTGTGTAACCCCACTTAAAAACTGTTTTAGTAAAACAACTTATGTTTGTGTCATTTTTTACTTTAACATTAAATAAAAGGTATTTATGTCATTTTCCAACTAAAGTGGCTCCATGGGGTCCCCAAGTTGACCCATGGATTGTCTCGGTCGGCCATGACTCATACAATAGGATTAGGACATGTTTCAATCTCATATCATATTATTAATACATTATTTTTACCTTAAACTACACTAATTACCTCTAATCGCGATTAAGAACTTAAAAGTTACTATTCACTAAAAAATTATTTTAATCTCATTGAACCACATTTTAATTCTTAATGACAACCATGTATGTCAGATTTTTGAAAATCAAATCACAGAAGTGGTAATATTTCATTTTAATGAAAAATCAGTTTTTAACAACCACTTAGTGGTTTCACTATTTATCAAAAATTAAAGGTTTTCAGAATAAGGCCAAAATTTCACCCTAAGCTATAATTGATATTCCGAATTCAAAAATGATGTCTATTTTATGAAATTACAAACATATAATTTTCATTAATTAATTTTATAATTAATTCCCGCTGTGACAACAAATAACGTGTTTTTATGAAACAATTTATATCAAAAGATTGACAATTGTTTATGTCCAATTTCAAAGTGAAATTAATTATAATGGCCACCATTGGATAAAATGGTAAAAATATATTCTAATTATACTTTAAAACCACTCAATAGTATAACTTATCACTACAAATTATTTTGATTAAAAAACTTGTTTTAAGTATTTTTCACTATTCATAAAAAATTTGAAGTTCTCAAAAAATTACAAAAAATTCAACATAGGCTAATTTCAATATTAGGAATACAAAAATGAAGTCCATTTTGAAATATAAAACTTCTATAAATTTAAAAAGTGGTTATTACTATTCATAACGGCTATATTGATTAGTTGCAGTGTGTTAGAACTCGATGTTGTGTACAATTCAAGCTATTGCATTATTGAATGAGAAGCGTATCATGGAAGCTCGGGGTGTTACAGACCTCCAGTATATTCATCAATGCGTGGAGGTAATTCTAATTGTTTTATGTTTCTATTGTCATTTCCTTTAGAGTGACCTCCATCATGGTGAGGAATACCATCATATCATGACATCCAACTAAATTGGGTAAAATAAATGTGGTATGTAACATTTGGAGGAATGTCCTGGAGGGTGATTGAAAGGGTGGGAGATTTTGAATTTTTGGTCTCTTGGTCAAGGGATGGTCTACATTGACATGATTCGGGAGATAAGCTCTCATGATTAATCAGTTCTGTCCCATGGAGTAATCCCTCATGGGTGATCTAGGGGGGACCTTCATAGTATCTTGAAGAAAAATTGATGGGAGGACCTTTTCAACTTCTAATTCCACTTATATAATTGCTAATGGGTCAACAAGATCATCATCCTCATTTGATAGATGTCTTATGGAATCAATAACTACAACATCCAGAAGAGGAGAATCAAGATTATGCTATTCATTTTCTAGTTTCCATGGGTGAATATAGTTTTTGGGGGCTCTCTTGTGTTAAAATGGTGTGTCTTGATGTTTTTAACATCCTCGTATGTGGGTACCTTCATGGTTAGATCCTTCGATGTTGTCAGGATACATCAATGATCATATTGAGTTCTGGAAGGGATATATTTCTGCATTGGAGAAACCAAAACATTGGACCAATGTTCCCCAGTGAGAATGAGTATTTTTTTTATATTTTGTTATCCTTATATCAATAAAATAATAATGACAACCCTTCGGGGTTGGAGCAAGGATGCGGGTCTAATATGGATTGACTATCGATTTTTGTAGACGAGTTAACCCACTCGGGGAGACTGGGTCATGGGCATGACTACCCGCCTTAACAACTGCCGCAATCATGTCTTGATGGGCCTAGGGAAAATTACCATTGATTTATTTATGCTATTCATTCATTTCGAATATGTGTTGAGATACATCTTCAATTAGAACAGGTATAAATTTCAATTCTGGTGTTAGAGTAGGATTTTGTTCCTACTCTGGTCCTCCATGTGTTGATAGTGGGTACTAGGAGTTCTCCTGTGTTAGGGTAGACAAAAAAGTCTTCTATTTTCTTTTAGTTGGGATACTCCTACTACATTCACAAGTTTCCATCATATTTTTCTGTTGGGATTTAAATTTGTGCATAGGAATTTGTTCTTCTCGTTTTCTACTGCATTTGTATCACTAGATTGATATGAATCTATATGAATTTGACTCTACGTATTTGTTCATACCACCATAGTTTATTGGTGGGCTTTGTAGTGGTAGGTAGTAATTTTTATCATCATATTTATTTATACAATATTTGACTGGTTACTTTCATATGCATTAGAAATTTTGTATGACTACCCATAGTTTTTCACACTATTTGGATGGCGGGCTTCTTATGCATCGGTGGGGATTTGTATCTGCCTAGAATTTTCTGCTCTATCTGTGCGGCGGGACCAATAATAAATTGGTGTAATTTTCACTGAGTCATATTGATCCATTTTCTATCATTGTTGGAATAAATATGAATGATCAATAATATGTTTATTTTCATATGTTGCTTCCATATTTCAGTGGCTAGCTTGAGAATAGGATGAAAAGTTGTATGTATGCACATGGTATACCTCCATGTTTCGACAGAATACGTCCTCATAAATAATGAGGGTAATTACATTCTCTTTATTTTATATATTTCCTCCCACTATCTGTAGCCCTAGGGGCCCATGTCCTTTAGACTTTAGCAAGATCTCTCGGTGTGGTACTCACCTCAAAACAAGGATACTGGGTTGTCCCATGTTGTTTGTGGCTTCTTCTGGTGAGGGTAAGTGGGAATGACCTTTGTAAAGTTGGGATGAAGTTTTCAGTATCGACCTCATCTACCTTCCTAAAATATGGTTTGTGATTTTTTTTTTATGTTTTGGGGTTAGGACCCTGAATCAATTGTAGATGATATGTGGAGCCACATGCTTCTGGAAAACTGGTCATGACAAAAGAGGCGGCTAGACAGCTTTCACCAATTTGAGGGCATCTCTTTCATCCTCAACCATAGGGAGAGTACAATTTTTTATGGTACTCCGTAATTAGTGTGTTTTAATCCCTGTGTTGAAGACACTGGGTATAACATGGATTCAGGTTCATCGTTGTAGTCATAGCTACCTGTGATGTGACTGATGCACATGTTTGAGAATGTTGTCGAGATTCAATTCGATTAATGGTTGTTCTGTGAATCACCTACAATGTATATGACATGTACAAACAACAATAAACCATCAATTTAGAATCTCATGATAACAATTACAATTGATGATCTTGCTTGGCCATCCTTCATTTGATTGAGAAAGGGGCTTGAGGTGGAATAATCCACCACCTGATTGAATGTTACACATTGGGTTCGCCATTTGTATTTCACCCTAAGGTGCATGTGTGGGAGAAAACAAGATTTCCTGATGGATAACAACTAATTTCTTGTTATTATATATATTTTCACATCAGGATCACCATTTTTGTTTCATCATTAATCACATATTACCCCTTTCATGGAAGGTGGAGGTCATATGGGAATTGGGTGGTGTGTCCTTTTTATTTTTCAAAGGTGGTGACACGTTTTAATTGTCATAGTGGGTGATTACAGAGGGTAAAGTTTTTGTGAAATCTTCCCATGTCTAGTAAAATTTCCTCAGGTGGCCTCCAACCGGTTTATTCACAGATCCAAAAACTCTCAGCGATATTTTTATCCATGATTCATGGACCTACATTTCAAAGGTAGGTGCTCATTGGTAGATATAGTAGATGAAAATTAAGAAATCCATTGCTCGAATAGATGGATTGTTAGGCTCATCAATACATTATAGTGGGAATTAATACCTATTATTAGACACCAATATAGATTTATTCAATGTGAATATGTTCATGAATCCTTTTTCCATTCACAAGCATGTGTCCGTGGATAACCCCTAGGCCTCAAGATCAATCATGGATTTACATCATTCTGTAATTACGGAGATGATGCTTTCATAATCCATGTGATGAGGCACTATGAAGATTATCATCTTCTAGGGGGATGAGATTTGTTTAGTTATTAGGATTAAATGAATAATATGGGACTCCTATGTATACTCATGAGAGGCATCTAAACCCAAATATTTCTATTCCATTTAAAAAGGAACATCACTTTATGTGGTTGTGTGTCAAGGACCCATCCTATGTAGTTCAACATAATGTGGCGAGGACATCTAGGAGAAAGGTTCCTAGTCAAGGTTATTTATGTTACTTACACCAATGTGGCTTAGGATATCTAGAAGTGATACATTATCCTGGGTATAAATGAACCAGTTGGTGATATGGCATTGAGAACATTAGATTAATATGGGTGTTGATCTTGGACCTTTGGTAGGATTCCTATATATCCTAGTAATTTTGTAATCCAATCCTTCATAGTTTATTTTGAATTGGGATATTCTCCCTTGAGGGGGGCCTGTAAAGGGAGATCGATGTGGGGAATACATTGTTCGAGAAGGACCATTTTTAGCCAGAGTTGGTAATTCCACCGTAAAGGAATCCTTGATGAATTGGGGGTCGTGATTGGGGTTATCCTTTGAAAAGGTTCCCCTTTGAGCTAGGGAATTATACCTGAGTCCAACATATCCTGTTTTGGGATAGAATCAAAGTTATAAATTTTTAATTCATTTTGAGATTACATCTAGGAAGAGGCCCATGCTTTGGGGATATGTGAATTCCATGATCGTTTCTAACCTCTAAGTCCACATTAGTCATGATCGATGTGAGAAACATAAATAGTTCAGGGATCTAGAGATCACACATCCCAAATAATCTATTGATAGACGGTATTGGATATCAAATAGATATAAAGAGTGGTATTTGAATGTTCTAATACCCCCCATTTGTTTTCAAACCCTGGATGGTTGGATTACCCTATCCAGGTATGCCATAGGGGAGGAAAATAAGAGCACGAATACAACTTCTTGTAAGATAATCTAGGACCTTAACTCTACAGGAGTGAAATTTTGAGAATTATATGGGGTATACAAGAGTTTAATGTCACATATATGTCTATATGACAACAAAGTTTAATGTATTGTTGAAGGTACTAATACCATACGGTTTAAGGTTATGTGTTTAGGTTAAATTAAACAGAGTTTAACGTCATGTGTTCAGGATGATTTTGGGTTTTTAATTTAAGGTCATACAATGAGGAGAACATGTTATTGAATCCACAATTAACAGTAGTATAATTAGGTTAGAATGTTTTACCAAGGCACGAACATCAGAGGGGAAAAATTGTAAACCCTGACATGCTGATTCTCAAATCAAGAGAAATGATATGGGGAATTAAAGCCATTATGGAATACAGATGTAGGAATAGCCTATCCTGGTAATGGATCTTCATTTTCCTTACATTCCCTTTTTCTGGGCAATGTATGTAGTGATTTTGGGGCATTATTCCATTAGCAAGAAGAGGTTCCCTTAAGACACCGACCATCCATTTCTTACTGGGATAGATTGTGAATATTTATCCTATAGTTTAAGGTAACGCAGTGTGGACCATGTGTTATATAAACTATGATTAACTAATGGACAGCTAGGTTGGGATGTTCATACATGCCTCAAACATGAGTGGGAAAGAATTTTTAATCCATGATTATGGGTATTCTCAAATCAATATAAATTACACAAAGCATTGATGACATTATGGAATATAAAGGTATGAGAATCCTCTCATGAGGATGAATTTTACTCTGGTTGACAAGCCTTTTTTATGGGAAACATATGAAGATCCATTAGGGCACTGTTGTAATAGTCAAAAAGATGTGTACTTAAGAAACTAACTGTATATATTTGATGATCGTTATGTTTTATGATGATCTGAGATCTCTCGATACATTGATCTTGATGAATGGAATGGATGTGTCTCGATAGATAGAAACATTTAGACCATTATTGTCAATGGAATTTTGTTTCAACCTAGAAGAGGTGGCAGAAGATGGATTTTTTTTGAGTGTCTTAAAGAGAATTTCTATAGTTTTTATTGATGAGACAATCACTGGACAACATTAGGGATCAATAATAAATTTTGCTGACAGGAACTGAAAATCTCATGTTGTGACTCTCCATATTTCATGTGTGTCAGTGACGATAATAAAGGGACCAACCTTGATGGAAACGACCACATCCCGATATTCATCCCAGGTAATGGTGTGGGGGATTAACTCCCACAGTATGGAGTGGTGGGTGAAAATAGCATTTTTTTCATAGGATATAGTCCCCATTGGAGCTGTCAGTATCATATGATCAATGAGGGAGCTGGGTTCATATGAGCATCTACATAATGTTTTTGAAATAGGATCATATGTAAACGACATCCCATTAAAGGTCATCTATTTACTATTTCATGTATTGTATAGTCTACGAACCATATTACACTAAGGTACATTTTCAAACATTTTCTTGTATAGCGTCATCCATGAACCGTATTCTGCAAAGGGTCACCCGTGAACTATTTTTTTCTCATTCGGGGTCATATAAATGAAGCCTCATTGTCGGGAATGACACCACCCCCTCATGTATCTTCCAACAACTATCTTCCATGTACCATTCATGGGATATATTCTGTGAATTTCGACCTAAATATGGTTCATAATATGGCTTCTTTGATCTTCTTTGGGTGTAGGATGGATTTCTCTTTCACCCTCTGTATTTTTCTCTATGGCTCACCCCTCTTTTCAACCATTGGTATAGTTATTTATTGATCCCCCTTTGGTTTTATTTATATATCAGATGAGTGGTATGGGTTGAATTTTTTATGATTCTCATGGTGGACATTGTCATCAGGGGGCTTCGTTTGCGGGGGATTGCGATGACACATCATCCATCAAATTTCTTAGTTTGTGGGGGATCTTCATTTGCAGAGTCATAAATCAATACCTTGGCCCTATAAATTAATTTCCTTCATTCATGAGGCACTATGTCCTTCACCTTCCCATGAAGCATTTGAGTCCCCCAAAAATATATTATATGAGTAAAATTTATCTACCTCCATTATGTGAATGACAACATCCATGGAGCTGGAAATGCCATCTTCCACTTACTAACTACATAGTTCATGGATGCCTCGCGAAGTAGCAGATATCCATCTGAAGCATCATTCTGTGAAATATCTTTTGCATCATGGAATTACTTATTCCATTGAATATTTTATTAAATCTTCTTCATGGTTTTATTTTGATCATTTTCAGAGTTTGATAGAATTTTCTTAATCATAAATTCATAACATCCAAGACCATAGGAATTCCACCAGTAGAATATTCTATGATCATAATGAAGATGAGGCTATTATGATGTAGAAGAGTTCCTTAATTGAATTGGATATCAAATAATAATCTAATTTTTACCTGATCCAAGTGAAATAGTGAGTGAAACATTACTATTTCTAGGGTCACATGAAATACCACAAAATCTTTTTGTCATTTTCTATTATAACATTAATTTTTTTCTAAGATTGTTATAAGGTAGTCTTAGTAGATATATTATGAATATTTCATAGGACACTCTTTGTAGGTTTTGTGACTAATAGTATTTGTGTCACTTGATTTTCGGTTGCACAATATTTTTTTATAAATCCTACAGAGTGTAGGTTTAGCAAGGTGGAACTCAACATTTATCTAGGGTATCCTTTTTGGGATTTAATCATATAGAGTGTTTTTATCTATTTTATGGTATTTTTAAAGTCTTTTCAGGTGGATTATAATGATTTCTGTTTTAGATAGAATAGTGTGGACCATGATTTATAGGTAAAGGGAAAAAATTTGGACTCATTAACCGAGAATGAACCAATATAATTCATACATGGATAAAGGACTTTTCCAAACCTAGAATTTTTGTTTCATTGATATGGAACAAGATATGGGGCATGAAAACCAATTGGAGTATGGAAGTTGAGAAAGCCTTCACTGGGGAATTTTTTTTTGTTTTTTAACTTTTCATTATTTTGGGAAACATAAGAAGAGTCGTTGTGGTGTTGTTCACGTAGTCAAACAATGGTTTCCCTAGAAAAATTGCCTCACATTTTATTTGTTCATGTAGATTTATGGAAATTTTGATTTTTTGGAGTTTTTAAGACCACCGTACATTTCCTATTAAGGTAATGATGTCTAAAAGTGGTAATTGAATTTGTATCTTCTTTGTTTGAAAAATAAATCCCACAAACATTTTACCCCTTCCATGAAGTGTGGTAAAGACTCATCTAATCCATAGTATTTTTACCAGGAATGCTCTATAATCTTCAGACATGGGAGGTGAGAATATATATAATCATTCATCTGGTGTTTTCTGAAACCAATGAATAAATTGAGATGAAAAATTCATATGGAGTATGAATGTAGGAAAATAATCTAATGATGATGGATGTTTTTGGATGAATATCTTTTTTATCAGAAACATATATAAAGACGTCAGGGCATTGTATGCATAGTAAAACAAAGGTTATTACATGACACTGGCCTTCCATCTACGATATCCATGGAGGATTATGGGGATTTATAACCTTTAAGAAAAAGATTATGGGTCCAAAAATGGGCTGCTTGAACATGGTATGGGGTCTTAATGATGAAATTTCTTGATAATAGGTAAAGTTGTTTTCTTTACACATGTGTGGGGGGTCCTTACGCATGTCTTAACCCGATGTAGGAAAGTATGGGATTATTTTGTTGCATAGATGCGCCTCAGATATGCTACTCAGGTGACACTATGGATCATTATGATGGTAGGAATCCATCCAAATGTAGTTATTTTAATGTTTTATCATATGCATATACGATTCACACATATTAGTGGGGAATTTTTGTTTTGTGTACAAGCTTTGTGAATAAGTTTGTACTTGTGTTGAAATATCATGTAAAAATTTATTTCATGTATACATTCTTGAACGGAAGAAATTCATTATCGTATTAAGTCATAGTAATGGACATAGCGAAAATGGTATCAAGCTATTTTAATGTCATGTTATTTGTAAATTGATATAGAGACCTTGATTAACAAGAGGATAATCAGGTTGAGGCAACCGGGCTTGTCCGAGACACATGTAAGAATAAAAGTATAAACCTTAGACACAGGGGATTTTGGATCCAAAGAAATGATATTAGGCTTAGAATTCATTAGGAATTTGGAAATAGGAAAATACACTCATGAGTGCAAATTTTACTTTCATTGATAGGTCTTTTTTAGTGTGTTACTTATGCAGAGCCGCAAGGGATTTTTGTTTATAGTCAAAAAAAGGTGTTCGGAGGACACTAACCTTCAATATTGATGTCCTAACACGAATATGAGGATCCAAAACCACTTGAAGCATAATGTTTGATGAATGGATATGATTGTTTAGGAAATATAAAAAAATCATGCCACAATTATCGGTTGAATCAAAAGTCTCCCCACATAGACTTGAACTGTATGTGGGGTGGGACATTTTTCTCCCCATTTCAAAGAGGGGCCTTGTTTTGAAGATATATGAGTCCCAAAATCAGAATACAAACAAAATATTGGTACTTGTATTGGGAGTGGGGGTATTTTAGCTATATTTGGGGTACCGTGATGTTTAATTTCATACAATTAGGACTTTAGGTTATCCGTCCAGGGAAAAAGAACCACAATGTTCATTTTAATTTCACTCAATTAGGACAAGGAACTTGGGATTGATTTTCCATGTTTCACTGAGGGATCTACCAGAGAACTCCCTTTTTTCATTTAGTACATTAGTTTTGTGATAAAAAAATGGGTTAAAAGGGTTTCAATTCTCCCACTAGTGATGGAATATTCAACGAAATGAGCATTTTATTATGTGGGTTATATTGTGCAGTTTTTCATCGTATACCCATAAAATTTCAGCATAATGATTAATGTAATATGATTAGTACAATTAAAATATAGTATAATTTCATTTGGAGTGTATTTTGGTGAACCGACTAGAAAATATACATGTGATTACTCTTGAGACAGTCCCCCAAATAGGGAATGTTTGGGATCCTTTCACGTTGACCTAGAATACATACAAAACAAAAACATTTTTTCTTCATTCCATTGATAGATATTTTTCATAAGACAATGTTCTCACTATTTATCCCATGGTATGATAATAATTAAACCACATGTAGTTCATTAATGAATGTACTCTATGTAGGGCTGACACCTACACAGGGAGAGGGTATTTTTTTAATTTGATGTGGATGGGCCAGGATGATATTCCAGGCATCCCAATGTATCATGTGAGGGTAGGAATCAAGACAAATTTAGTTCTAAATCATTAAATGGCAGGTGACCAATGTTGGAAACAATTCTCTCTTATGTGAAAACATTGTTGGGCCATGCAGTTTGACATCATGCAGTGAGGATGTTGGTTTATCAAAATGAAGGAGATCGATGTGGTGGGTCTGTGTAGTTTTATGACTCGCGGAAAGGACTGTGGAAGCCCAATTTAGCATCTCTTTGTAGGGTATTAATGTTATATAATTGTTCTGGAATATGTATTGTCTATTTGGGTAAGGATATTCTAGAATTCCTTGAATTTAAGGTTCGAAAGAAAGTGTAAACCATGATCATAGGGACCCTCAGATCAAGAATAATGTTATGGGGCTAGGGATACATTGAACAAAAAAGGTAGGAGAAGTATCCCATATGGATAAAATTTACGTTGTTTAATAGACCTTTTTTTGAATCTTATGAATAGCCATAAAGGCATTGGGTGCATCATCAATCAAAGGTGTCCACCTGATGTTGACCTTCCATTTCTGATGGTTGTGGATGTTTGTGGGGATTTAAAATATTTTCAGTTATGGAATTTGATGTCTAAAAAATGAATGTCTAGGTACACATGGAATATCAATAATACAATTTGTTGTGATAAATTGTATACCCTACACATATAAATCTTATATGTAAATTTTTCATGATCTCTTGGAAATCTCTTACTCTGGGAATCATGGTTTGGAATCTCCTACCCATATTTTCATTTTCATGTAGGGGTGGGGAAAATTTTATTTTACTATTTTTCATTGATATAACTAGGTATGAATATATGGGAATCACATCAGATTTAATTATATTGAGAGTCAATTATCACATAGTTCATGGGGAACCTTGTAGTTTAATATCATGCGGTTAGGACTCATTCTATAGAGTTTTATTTTTTGTATTAATGACTACAAAAATACTGTTTTATGTCTTATGGTAAGGACCCAGGCATGTAGTGAATTGGTATGACTATGAAAAAACCTAATACAAAAAATTCTATGCCCATAAGAGCAGTACTTGGTGAGAAACAGGGGATGGAAAAGGATTATTTTATCATACAATGGGTTATGGAAAAGGATGGGGTCGTTTTTGCCTATAATATTTTGATACGATGAGGTGAATGTATGAATACATGTGTTCTTCATATATACACTATGTGTGTGGGAATAAATACAAATGAATTTCTATGTATTTACCTATGAAATCAAACCCATATGCATGGAAGTAAATTTTGATCTGGTAGTGGCTAAGACCAATGATTTGGAATTTTGGATTCACTACGTATCCTTTGATGACTGAAATAAATAATCATGTACCTCTAAAATTTATTTTCTTGTCACGCATGACTCTCGGGGTCCATGGTGTGACTACCATAATCATGCCTTTCAATGGCTAGGGGCTGGCGTCTAGCGCTGAAGGTGCCAACCTTCAAATGGAAGGTAGTATTGTGGATACCTGTACACACACAGATGCCCAACCAAGTCCCAAATCACAAAAGGGACATAAATTTATACTAAATAAACTATGTTAAAATAGGTCTGAAATAATGTGTCCCATAATACAAACCCATGACAAATTACTGAAAATGGTAAAGTACAAAAATTGATCTGATGGATATATGTAGTAAACCCCACCTAATCATGGGAGTTGTAAAGATACTAGAAGACAATGTAGTATGACATGTTCGTCTTGTCCTACTGGGCCTTTCTTGATCTTAGGCCACCAAGTCATGTTCTATATAATCCATCTATCTGGTCTCCCTGAGCACCCTTGTCGAAACCACGACCGTTTACACTAGACACAACACGTGTGGGCAGAGCCTGTTCAAGGGTGACTAACACAGTGTTAATAGGGACAAAAAACAAAAGAAATAGCACACATCAATTCCTCAAAGTAAAGAACGAAACACAAGATAGCTCACACCGAGTATATTCTAGGGTAGTAACAGTAGCATCGTCAGTCACAAACATCAAACTCTTTGGTCGTTGGATAACTCCTCCTCTATCGAGTATAGTTTTCCTACCTGGTCACACAAATCTTCTACCCACTAACATTTATTTGCTATGGTACTCATCCTTGATGAGTACCATAGGTGTTCGGTGTCACATAGAGCTGATCCCCACTGTGGACCTGTCGGTTCACATAGAGTCGCTTCCCACCTTGGCCGAACAAAGGTACTTCTTCAGTCGAGTACAGTGGGTCTTCAGGGTTGCACAGAGCACCTCCCCATCGTGGGAACCTAGAGTCACATATAGCAACATCCCACTAGGCCATCCTGGAGTAGTCTTCAGGTCTCAACCAACCGTATAGTTCTATATATGGTGCATTTTGGAGAATCGATCCTCAATCCATTCATCACTTTTCTGAATCCATGAATGTCACCACTAATCATGCCAAAAGATCTGCCTTCTCAAGAGGGTCCCAATTCCACAAATGGACCATCAATCGGATGTCTGGTTTGCATGATACGAGCGTTTTAGTAACCAGGGGCTCAGTTGAGACAGGGCCTGGTCCGACCTAGTGGGACCTTCTCGAGCAACCCAGCCCAGGGGTTCCATATAACCCAGTTCAATTAGATGGATTCAACCTGACCTGGTACGGGTCAAGGTCAGTCTGGTTCGACCTTCCAGTGGGATAGGCCCAATAGGACATGCTGGACCTGGCCCAATTTGGCCATGGGTCCTGCCCGCTGGGTCGCCCGGTGTCCCAGTCTAATCTAGCTCATCCCAAAGGGGTCGGGGACTGTAACGCCCCGACCCCAACTACCCAGAGTCGGTGCATTACTTCGTAACATTGGCATTATCATAAAAGATAATGTCTCGAAAGACCGATTAGTTTAGTAGCCTTGGAAACACTAGATACATTCATAAGTCATTCATTACATTAAAAAGTAAACAAACTACAATAACATGGTCTTCGTAGTCCACACTCATATCCCTTTCTGACTACCCCTGCAGGTCATTCATAAAATACTTCTTCACATCCTGGAAAAATATTAAAACATTGAAAGGGGCGAGCTCAGATGCTCAGTAAGGTTAACAATATAGCGGAAGCTTTCATCAATAAACATAAACATTTAGGGCAATGTATAACTAAAACAAAATCCTTTTAAACTTGAACTTCAACATAATATGGAAAAATGTAAAATGAGATAATTCCATTCACTTCTTCACATGGATATTCTACTGGTCGAATAATCACATGCAATATCAATAACCACTTTCATAATGAGGGAATGTATAATGCCAGACATTCTGAAACATTTTGTCAAGGCCTCGGCCAAGACGTCTAAAATGATTAAGGCCTCGGCCAAAACCATAAATCAAATTGGGAAAGGGCCTCGGCCAATTCCACATCTAGTTTTCTCATGAGACCGACCGATGCATCGAGGAGATATAGCGGGCTCCAACCGTCACTTATTAAGTCAATACATTCCTCATATGAATAGGTTTAAACATATCATAAACCATAACATAATCATATCACATAAAACATTCATAAAGGAAACATAACATTTCCACATTTCAATCACAAGATATCAATACAACACATTGATATAATAAAAACTCTTTCAAAACCATTTTCAATACCAAAATAAAAGAAAGTTAAAACCTTGTATTTATTTTTCATTAAAAAAATGATGGCTTGTAGAGGAAGCCGAAACTCAAATAATGGTCAAGATGGCGGAGAAGTCGTTGTCGTCGCATAAGTACGGAAAGAAAAACATTCCCTTTTTTCGTTTAGAAAAATGCTTCGTATAAAAAAGAGTCCTTTTGAATAAACGTAAAAGTCAAAGGGGTTTATACACCGTATAAAAGAAAGTTGTGTATAAAACCAAATATGCCTTAATGAAAGAGGATTGAGACGAAGTCCATAAAAAGATCATTTTTAAAATAAAATAGATCTATTATGTGTATTCACTATAGTTACACATAAATAATGTAAAAAATACAAAATAGGACATAATACCATCATGACATAATTTGAATGTAGGAGATTAACCCAAAGAATGGAAGTTGGGTTAAGAAATTCCCTTACCTCATGTCTGACTTGACTCAACCATTCTTTAACCTCCTGAATAATAAACTAGAGTTAATATATACCTTATTAAGAACCATTTTTAATTTCATTATCCTTTTTATATCACTTATTACAACGTTATGAACATTATGTAATTATTTAAGTTAATAACGGTCGTTTTGTCGATCTTCGGTACTTGAGTCAACAATAAACTTCTTATATATACAAGTTGTTTATGTGGTAGAATATCCATTATCTCCAGAATTATATTCATGATTTAGATTTCATATATATCATATATATCCAGTATATACATTTATTTATAATATTACGTAACATTTATAGGTAAGAAATGAAATGCACCGTTCATGGAGACGGTAAGCCGTACGTACGCAAGAACGCTACTTTTATTTCTATTTCGTATTTAATGGAATGAAATAATAATGATATAAATGTATAATATAATCCCAGTATAATATAGTGTATAATACCATTTACTCCATCCTTTATACATCCCACATATGGCATTAACGATTCAAATCACTTTGAGGGGGCGGTAGTCCGCACTTCCTAAAATGAAATTATCACGTTTACCCATAATGGAAATCATAAAGTATAACATAAATGAGAAATACAGAAGCATAAGTAAAAAATAAACATATTATATATCATAAATAAATATACTGACATCTTAAAAGCCACCTTTGAAGGTGTTATATGAGTGTTGAACAATCATCGTTTCATGAGGCAGAAATTCGCCATCCACAGAAACCGTATGTTCTTTAACCATTAGATGTAGGTGTGTGTAAGTGTAGCTCTAATACTTCTTATAACAACATCCTAGTATATTTTTTATACTGGTTTTTTTACAAAATAAATGAATAAAAAGAGTTTAGGGGGTTGGAGAAGTAGAATAAAACAAAACATCATTATAGAAGACATTACCTCAAAATCGGGTAACTCTTTTTGATTTGAGCCAAAGGCTTCCTTGGGAAGAGTTTGGCACAAAGTGAGGCTTCTAGGAGTAATATGGGGATGTTGGGAGAGTATTTGGGCAGAGGTTGGCCGAGCCAAATGGCTTGAAGGTGTGAATAAGGTGGGAGTGGTGGGGGCCTTTTATAAGTGGAGATGAGGGGCACTTTTGGAAAGTAATGAAATGTTATTCTATTATACAATGATTTTCGGATTCTAAAGGTCCCACACTTGTATAATTAGAGGCTAAGGTGATAAGGGTTCGAAATATCCTCATCCAATAGGCTTTGGACCAGTGTATTCTTTGATTTTACATTATCTTCTAATTTTATTTAAATCGTTAAATAATGAGGTCATCGCTGCATCATCATGATGTCATAAATAATTTAATTTATTTAATGTCTAAAAATTATAAAAAAAAACTATAATGTAAGAAATATTTTTATATTTCCAATGACTATTTATAGTCAAAACTATGACTTGTATAACCCCATGTAAAAATTGTTTTAGTAAAACATTTCATGTTTGTGTCATTTTTTACTTTAACATTAAATAAAAGGTATTTATGTCATTTTCCAACTAAAGTGGCTCCATGGGGTCCCCAAGTTGACCCATGGATTGACTTGGTCGGCCATGACACATCCAATGAGGGTAGGACATGTGTCAAGCTCATCTCATATTATTAAAACATTATTTTTACCTTAAACTACACTAATTACCTCTAATCGCGATTATGAACTTAAAAGTTACTATTCACCAAAAAATTATTTTAATCTCATTGAACCAAATTTTACTTCCTAATGAGAACCATGTATGTCGGATTTTTGAAAATCAAATCACAGAAGTGGTAATATTTCATTTAAACGAAAAATTAGTTATTTAACTACCACTTAGTGGTTTCACTATTCATAAAAAATTGAAGTTTTTCAGAACAATGCCAAAATTTCACCCTAAGCTATAATTGATATTCCGAATTCAAAAATGATGTCTATTTAATGAAATTCCAAACATATATTTTGTATTAATTAATTTTATAATTAATTCCCGCTGTCACAACAAATAGCGTGTTTTTAAGAAACAAGTTATATCAAAAGATTAGCAATTGTTTATGTCCATTTTCAATGTTAAATTAATTCTAATGACCACCATTGGATAAAATGGTAAAAATATATTCTAGTTATACTTTAAAACCACTAAATAGTATAATTTATCACTATAAATTATTTTTATTAAAAAAGTTGTATTTTTCACTATTCATAAAAATTTAGAAGTTCTCAGAAAAATACCAAAAATTCAACATAGGCTAATTTCGATATTCCGAATCCAAAAATGAAGTCCATTTTGAAATATAAAATTTCAATAATTTCAAAATGTGGTTATTACTATTCATAACGGCTACTTTGATTAGTCGCGGTGTTTTAGAACTCGAAGTTGCGTAAAATACAAGCTATTGCATTATTGAATGAGAAGCGTATCATGGAAGCTCGGGGTGTTACATTCTCCCCTCCATCAATAAATTGCGTCCTCGCAATTTGAAATTTTTCTTGGAAAATAAAGGGTTGAAAATTGAAAATCCCTTTGTGGAAATCCCACATCGGAAATAAGGTTAATAAATATATAACATTAAAAGAAAGCAAGATAAGTACAAAGGTCACCCGAGATAGCCCATTCTAGGATTCTATGAAAATATGTATATGGAGGAGAAAAAAACCATCAAGGTCTGATGTAGAGTTATAGAAAACAGGACTAGGATAAAGTTTAACTATAAGAAAATCACAATCTTGTGATTGGTTAAACGATCATTGATTCCCCAATAGGAAAAGTTAACCGACAACATTTTTGTTTTGAGTTAACTTTTATAAAGTTGAGGAATTTATTTAGGAGATTTACTAAGAACGTAAGGGAATATACATACTTGTCATGTAGACTTTCATTCTTTAATAAATTTTTACCACAAACCGATCTTTCACTCTAAAAGGTAATACAACTCAAAAATATTATACTTATCCTAATTGTATATGGTTCCAAATGTTAACACACACAATTTAGATTAGTAAAATTATTTTGTAATAACCAGGGACTTCCTGTAGGCTAGTGGTAGGAAATAAAGGCCTGTCGCACTATGGTTGTGGGTTCGATTCCTGCAGCTTTGTCCGACGTGACGGGTTATGCCCCACCCTGCAGGTTGTCCTTTTCCTAAAACTATAGTAGTATAATATTTAAAAAATAATCTTCATATTTTTTTTAACCTTAAACAATACTATCCAAAGATAAACTTAATCCATCCCAACCTTTTTAGTTATCCAAAATAACTCTGTCCAAACTTTCTCTAAAAGGTCTCTTAATTCCAAAATCAATTTATCAGATTCCCCAAACAAATTAAAGTTTCTCTTTTTGTCAGATACTAAAAATATGATTACCTTCATCATATTAAAACCTTACTGAAATCAACAAGTACTACAGTACAATCCTTATAAATATATATCACATTATTCTAATAACCAGAATATAATCCATGAGTCCAAAAGCACCAATACATTAATTATTCTACTTCAACTGTAGTAATAGCATAAGATTTTCCTTGATCCCTTGGCCTTTTCTGAGGTATGTTTCCCGGACGCTTAGGACATTCATTTTCATAGTGCCCCATTTCCCTACAATTGTAGCATTCAACATTGATAGCCTCTTTCTTTCCCTTGCAATCACACGCCTGGTGACTTTTTTCTCCACATTTATAACTAACTCCCATTCCTTTTAGGCAAGTACCAGGGTGATTCTTCCAAAAATTATCACATAATGTAAAATCCTTCTTCCCTTTTTTCCCTTTATCTGTCTCTTGTTCCACCGTTCTCTTCTTCTCTTACTTTACTTTGTTGTCATAAGACTTAGAGAGTTCCTTTCATGTCTTGATAGAACACGAGACAATATCTTCGTATGACGAGAAGGTTTGTGAGACTAATGCTCGACGGAGAAATGGTCTTAACCCATCAAAGAAACGATCAATCTTACTTCTTGGGTTACGTATATAATCTGTAGCATGCCTCGCTAACCTTGTAAAGTTGTCCTCATACTTTGCGACATTCTCATCCTCCTTTTGTCTTAGACTCAAAAATTGCCTTTCCATATCTGCTCGATGGTCATGAGGAAAGTATTTTTCTAAGAAAATCTCTTTGAACTCCCTCCATTCCATATTCGATACGTCATCATCTTTCTTTGTATTTTGAATCAATGACCACCATTGATCGGCATCTCTAGTGAGGCAGTAAACTGCCATGATAACCTTCTCCCTTTCGCTACTCCCCAAGGCGTGGAATATCTTCTCTAAAGTGTTTATCCATTGCTCAACTACTAATGGATTTGTACCCCCATTAAATGTTGGTGGTTTTTTCCTCATGAAGCGGTCTAACATTGATCCTCCACGTTGTGGATTAGGGTGATCCATACGAGTAAGGTTATTATTCATAACCTAAGTGAGTTTTCCCAGTATGGTAATAAGTTGATCAGCACCAGTTGTATCTCCAGCTTCACAATAATTATCTTGAGCAGGAGGGAAATCCCTACACGGAGTGTGTGCATTGATATAGTTTCCATTCCATCCACTAGGTGCCATTTCTAAACAATGGCATAAACTAGATTATTTTATGTAATAAAATACATAATTCCATATTTGTAAAACACTTTACATAAATTGAACTATTTATGGATATAATCTATAATCATAAAAAGAAAAGTTTTCTCTGATAAAGTATATACTCATAACCCTTCATAGTGGTTTGTAAGGAAAATGAGAATTATCCTAAACATATCCCCCAGGAGTGTCGTAACCAAGAGTGTAGCAAGGCCCGTTGTCGTGCACCAGTTCCCGTTCGAGTCTAGCTCAAAGTGGTGTTTTCGGGTTTTACCCTTAGGTACATCTGTGCCAGAGCCGCCTCTACCTGCTCGTATCCAGACAGGGATGTATTTCTCGGAAAACTCACAACATCTCTACAATACCAAAATTCTAGGAAGTTCTTCTATACTAATCCTTAAAGTCTATCTTCGGGCTATGTGCTCTAATCAGAGTTTATCTAAATCTAGCTTCCAAGGTTAGTACTAAACTCCCTCTGATACCAACTGTAACGCCCCGACCCCAACTACCCAGAGTCGGTGCATTACTTCATAACATTGGCATGATCATAAAAGATCAAGTCTCGAAAGGCCGATTAGTTTAGTAGCCTTGGAAACACTAGATACATTCATAAGTCATTCATTACATCAAAAAGTAAACAAACTACAATAACATGGTCTTCATAGTCCACACTCATATCCCTTTCTGACTACCCCTGCAGGTCATTCATAAAATACTTCTTCACATCCTGGAAAAATATTAAAACATTGAAAAGGGCGAGCTCAGATGCTCAGTAAGGTTAACAATATAGCGGAAGCTTTCATCAATAAACATAAACATTTAAGGCAATGTATAGCTAAAACAAAAGCCTTTTAAACTTGAACTTCAACATAATATGGCAAAAGTAAAATGAGATAATTCCATTCACTTCTTCACATGGATATTTTACTGATCGAATAATTAAATGCAATATCAATAACCACTTTCATAATGAGGGAATGTATAATGCCAGACATTCTGAAACATTTTGTCAATGCCTCGGCCAAGACGTCTAAAATGATTAAGGCCTCGGCCAAAACCATAAATCAAATTGGGAAAGGGCCTCGGCCAATGCCACATCTAGTTGTCTCATGAGACCTACCGATGCATCGAGGAGCTATAGCGGGCTCCACCCGTCACTTATTAAGTCCAATACATTCCTCATATGAATAGGTTTAAACATATCATAAACCATAACATAATCATATCACATAAAAAATTCATAAAGGAAACATAACATTTCCACATTTCAATCACAAGATATCAATACAACACATTTATATAATAAAAACGCTTTCAAAACCATTTTCAATACCAAAATAAAAGAAAGTTAAAACTTTGTATTTATTTTTCATTAAAAAAATGATGGCTTGTAGAGGAAGCCGAAACTCAAATAATGGTCACGATGGCGGAGAAGTCGTTGTCGCCGCATATGTACGGAAAGAAAACATTCCCTTTTGTCATTTAGCAAAACGCTTCGTATAAAAAAGATTCCTTTTGAATAAACGTAAAAGTCAAAGGGGTTTATACACTGTATAAAAGAAAGTTGTGTATACAACCAAATATGCCTTAATGAAAGGAGATTGAGACGAAGTCCTTAAAAAGATCATTTTTAAAATAAAATAGATCTATTATGTGTATTCACTATAGGTACACATAAAGAAAGTAAAAATACAAAATAGGACATAATACCATCATGACATAATTTGAAAGTAGGAGATTAACCCAAAGAATGGAAGTTGGGTTAAGAAATTCCCTTACCTCATGTCTGAATTGACTCAACCATTATTTAACCTCCTGAATAATAAACTAGAGTTAATATATACCTTATTAATAACCATTTTTAATTTCATTATCCTTTTTATATCGCTTATTACAATGTTATGAACATTATGTAATTATTTAAGTTAATAACGGTCGTTTTGTCGATCTTTGGTACTTGAGTCAACAATAAACTTCTTATAATTACAAGTTGTTTATGTGGTATAATATCCACTATCTCAAGAATTATATTCATTATTTAGATGTCATATATATCATATATATCCATTATATACATTTATTTATAATATTACGTAACATTTAGAGGTAAGAAATGAAATGCACCGTTCATGGAGACGGTAAGCCGTACGTACGCATGAACGCTACTTTCATTTCTATTTCGTATTTAATGGAATGAAATCATAATGATATAAATGTATAATATAATTCCAGTATAATATAGTTTATAATACCATTTACTCAATCCTTTATACATCCCACATATGGCATTAACGATTCAAATCACTTTGAGGGGGAGGTAGTCCGCACTTCCTAAAATGAAATTATCGCGTTTACCCATAATGGAAATCATAAAGTATGACATAAATGAGAAATACAGAAGCATAAGTAAAAAATAAACATATTATATATCGTATATAAATATAGTGACATCTTAATGTCCACCTTTGAAAGTGTTATATGAGTGTTGAACAATCATCGTTTCGTGAGGCAGAAATTCGCCATCCACTGAAACTGTATGTTCTTTAACCATTAGATGTAGGTGTGTGTAAGTGTAGATCTAATACTTCTTATAAAAACATCCTAGTATATTTAGTATACTGGTGTTGTTACAAAAGAAATGAATAAAAAGATTTTAGGGTGTTGGAGAAGAAAAATAAAACAAAACAACATTATAGAAGACATTACCTCAAAATCGGGTAACTCTTTTTGATTTGAGACAAAGGCTTCCTTGGGAAGAGTTCTGCCCAAAATGAGGCTTCTAGGAGTAATAGGGAGATGTTGGGAGAGTATTTGGGCAGAGGTTGGCCGAGCCAAATGGCTTGATGGTGTGAATAAGGTGGGAGTGGTGGGGGCCTTTTATAAGTGGAGATGAGGGGCACTTTTGAAAAGTAATGAAATGTTATTCTATTATACAATGCTTTTCGGATTCTAAAGGTCCCACACTTGTATAATTCTAGGCTAAGGTGATAAGGGTTCGAAATATCCTCATCCAATAGGCTTTGAACAAGTGTATTCCTTGGAGTTTACATTATCTTCTCATTTTATTTCAATCGTTAAATAACGAGGTCATCGCTGCATCATCACGATGTCATAAATAATTTAATTTATTTAATGTCTAAAAATTATAAAAAAACAATAATGTAGGAAATATTTTTAGCTTTACAATGACTATTTATAGTCAAAACTATGACTTGTATAACCCCATGTAAAAATTATTTTAGTAAAACATTTCATGTTTGTGTCATTTTTTACTTTAACATTAAATAAAAGATATTTATGTCATTTTCCAACTAAAGTGGCTCCATGGGGTCCCCAAGTTTACCCATGGATTGTCTTGGTCGGCCATGACACATCCAATGAGGGTAGGACATGTGTCATGGTCATCTCATATTATTAAAACATTATTTTTACCTTAAACTACACTAATTACCTCTAATCGCGATTAAGAACTTAAAAGTTACTATTCACCAAAAAATTATTTTAATCTCATAGAACCAAATTTTACTTACTAATGACAACCATGTATGTCGGATTTTTGAAAATCAAATCACAGAAGTGGTAATTTTTCATTTAAACGAAAAATCAGTTATTTAACTACCACTTAGTGGTTTCACTATTCATAAAAAATTGAAGTTTTTCAGAACAATGCCAAAATTTCACCCTAAGATATAATTGATATTCCGAATTCAAAAATGATGTCTATTTAATGAAATTCCTAACATATAAGTTGTATTAATTAATTTTATAATTAATTCCCGTTGTCACAACAAATAGCGTGTTTTTAAGAAACAATTTATATCAAAAGATTAGCAATTGTTTATGTCCATTTTCAATGTTAAATTAATTCTAATGACCACCATTGGATAAAATGGTAAAAATATATTCTAATAATTCTTTAACACCACTAAATAGTATAATTTATCACTATAAATTATTTTGATTAAAAAAGTTGTTTTTAAGTATTTTTTACTATTCATAAAAATTTAGAAGTTCTCAGAAAAATACCAAAAATTCAACATAGGCTAATTTCGATATTCCGAATACAAAAATGAAGTCCATTTTGAAATATAAAATTTCAATAATTTTAAAAAGTGGTTATTACTATTCATAACGTCTACTTTGATTAGTCGCGGTGTTTTAGAACTCGAAGTTGCGTAAAATGCAAGCTATTGCATTATTGAATGAGAAGCGTATCATGGAAGCTCGGGGTGTTACAGGGACCATCTGGCCGATGCAGGTTCAGCACATCGGATCAAGCCCCGCCTGCTAGGGGCTCATCTTGCTAGCATAGGGACTGGCTACGTGGTGTGGACAATGTGACCCCCTGGGACGCGGCAGCCAACTATGTCCCCTCTAGTCCGAATGAGGCCCAAAAGTGTAGGTCGCACCTCCTGTGTAGTGCCCTCCTAGATTTATATGTGACTGCTACATCGACCAGTGTGTCATTGATCCTCGTGCCTACTAGGTGGCCCAAACGCATGCCTCCCCTCCACGTGGTGCCCACTTGGCATCGCGTCCTCCCATGCACCGACGTGGCTTATGAGTCGTGGACTCCTGATCAATGCGGACCACTAGTGCGAGCCTCCACCTCCACACAACTAGAGAGGTCGACCACTCGTACTTTTGTCAATGCTGACACATCACAGAATATTTAGCGGGCCACATGACATTCAATGGTGGTTAGTTAATTACGCCACTTTCACTAGTGGTCTCCAAGCGATGATTTATTTACCGCGAAGCCTTCAAACTGGGCATGTCATCGCTTTGGTAATATGACCACCAAGAACACCAGAGCGGGGGTGCTTGGTCCTTGTTCGTGTCAGCCCGATCCCTCTGGGATATAGTTTTTTACAATGTAGTGGATCAGGGAGGATTGTGTTCAATCATTCTTGCAAAAATTTAATCCAAAATAATCAGAAAAAAATATAATCCCCCTCCTATTATAACACACAATCCATGGATCATCTTATTAATGGTTTAATCCGTGTTCATAGTTTTTTTCTAATAATATTGGGTAATAATTTTTAAAATTAAAACCCCTACCCCTTATGATGTCTGATGACGCGACATTCATCCTTGAGGTATTTAAGACATCCACATCCCTTCTTAGCTTCAGTTTTCAAATGTTGTGATGAATAAGATAATGTCCTAAAAAATATTTATTCTTTTATATGGTGGAATCATGTGAAAGGATCTCTAGATAATCCTCAAATTTCGTTAAACCATAATCTCCCAGTGCGTCGAATTAAAAATATAATCACATTGCAGCATTCCCATTATGATGTGACATCATGTATTTATGTTGTTTTATTTAAGAAATAGTGTCACTGTTACGCATCATTAATGTATCGTTACATATTGAGTTTAACATGAAATTAATTAGCCTCATTGACGTGCATCTTCACTGTGTTGTCGTTTTCTCGTAGCATCACCGTCTGCCACTCCAATGAGAGAAAAAATAATAATAATTTATTTAAATTATTTATTATTTTTTTCACAATTTCCTTAAATAACGTTTACCTGTCAGCCCTTCCAGTGGATTTTAATTAATTTATAGGCAAATCCAAGTGTTTTGAATTCAACGGTACGCTCGTATTTTTTATCTGGGCAACCGTTCAGATGATAAAAAATCCATTTGACACGTTTATTCAACATATCATAAAAAGTTAAAAATTTTGTTTCCAGATCACTGGACCTCAGAATTGTGTGCCGTCAGATTTCACGGTATTGAAATAAATCCATATAAATAAACAAATTACACATAAATTCTTAGATGTTACATTCTCCACACTATAGGGATTTATGCCCCTAAATGCAAAAAAACCCACTAAAAAATGACAGGGATACTGAGCATTATTCTAAGCCTCCCACTATTATGTACCCTCCAAGATATTCTCATGATTCCATCAGACGCACAGTAGAGGAATAAACCATCCATGAAGGACCCGCTCAATTTGATTCTCTCTCACTTCTAGGAATTCCACAAATGTCCCCCTATCATCATTGTCAGGTTCTACCTAGTTGATAATGTGTGATGGATCATGAATATACCTCCTCTATTGGGACACCTGGAAAATAACATGAACCTCGTGCATCTTTGGGGAATAATCTAGGTGGTATTCCACATCACCAACTTATCTCAGGATATGAAAAGTACCGACAAACCTCGGATATAATTTACCACCCCGACCAAATCTCTGCAATCCTATTCGAGATGAGACCCGAAGGAACACATAATATCACTCATAAAAACTCCAAAGGTATCTATCTTTTTCCAGCTTAAGACTTTGACATGCTATTTGTAGTCCTCATCAGCTCCTAGAATATTTTCACCTTCTTAGTGGTAGCCCTTACCTACTCTAGAAGCATAATTTCCAACTCCCCTGGGTCTGTCTAGCATATGGTTTATCTGAATGGCCTCATTGAAAAGGCCTCTAATGGATCCATGATAATTTTGGAGTGGTAGTTATTTTTTATGCAAACTCCACCAGTGGAAGGTGTTCCTCCCAACCACGACCAAAGTCAAGGACCCAAGCACGAAGCACGTCCTCCATGGTCTATATGGTCTGCTCTATCTGACCATCTATCTGAGGATGAAAAGTTGTGCCCAAGAATAGTTGTGTCTCGAAGGACACCTATACTACCTTCTACAACTGGGATGTAAATAAGGCGTCATGATATGATAAAATAGTCGAAGACACCCAATGAATTCACACTATCTTTTGCACAAAGAGGCATCCCAATCCCTCTACCATTCCCTACTATCAGATGGGTAAGAAGTCAGCCGAGATGGTGAGCCGGTAAACGATCACATGAATAGATTGATGGATAATAGTCATATGTGGTAAACTCATCACAAAGTCCTTCGAGATACCTTCCAATTTCTAATCTGGTACCTCGAGTTGAAGATTTAATCCTACTGGAACCTGGTGCTCAGACATCACTTGCAATCAAGTGAGGCATTGTAAAACAAATTCATCCACTCCATTCATCATCTCTGGCCACCAGTACTAATGCTAGAGGTCCTGTATCATCTATTCCACTCCATGATGTACCTCTAGTGGTGAAGTGTGGAACTCCTTAAATACCTCCTCCCACAATGCCATTGGAACTGTGGTTCACCCTTTGAAACGGATAATGTGATTCCCACCTATCATAAATACATTAGGAGCCCGTCCTGAGATATCCTAGCATGTCAGGACTTGCAGTCAACATCCCCCATATGTGCATCCCTAACTAACTGTATGAGTTGGGGAGTAACAACCATCAAATGGATATAAATAGCTTCACCATCATCCACGAGGGATACTGGCATCATGACTAAATTCTCTGTCACCTCACTAAGCATCTGCAACCCAGTCCTCCTACTGAGTGTTTCGACAACCATGTTCCCCTTTCTTAGAGTATAGAATATCTCACAATCATAGTCTTGGAGGAATTATATCCACCGTCATAGTCTTCGGTTTAGTTCCTTCTTGGAGAAGATATACATGGCACTCTATTGGTAAGGGTGAACTGTAAACCGCTCTCCCATAATGTAGTGTCGCCACATCTTCATTGCAAAGACTATATCTACCAACTCATAGTAATGGGTCAAATAGTTATTCTCATGATTCCTTAACTATCATGAGGTGTAGGTGATCAAACATCACTCTTGAATTTGGAAAAACCCTCATCTGGTCTCGGATGCTTCACAGTAAACTACATGCCCCATTCCCTCCTAGGGTAGTCTCAAGATGTATTCACTAATCAGTATTCAGCTCATCTCCTGGAAACCCTTCTGGAATCTCTCCATCCACATGAAGTGCTTTCCCTTCAGGTATAAATCTAACATGGGTGATTTAACCTTATATAAGTCAGGAAAGATCCTTCGATAATAATTATACATCCCCAAGAAGCTCTGCACCTCAGTCATGATTCTGGGTAGCTCCCAAGCAAGAACCACCTCTATATTTGCAAGATATACTACAACTCCAACCCCCAAGATGACGTGTCCGATACAGCGGACCTCTCACACTAAAACTAACACTTCAATAGCATACTATAAATATGGTTATCACAGAGGGTATCCAAAACGGTCGGTAGGTGTGTAGCGTGATGCTACTCTGACACTAAAGACACCCAAATGTCATAGACAAATACCACCATGAAGCAGTCAAGGTAGGGATGGAAGATCCTGTTCATGATGCCCATGAACACTACTAGGGAATTGGTGACATCGAAATTCATCACCAAGAACTCATTGTGGCCATAATAGAACCTGAAAACTATCTTTAGTATGTCCCCATCTCGTACACAAAGTTGGTGATAGCTTGGTCTGAGTTATATCTTTGAGAACCCCTTTGCTCCCTTCAACTAGTCAAAGAGGTCATAAATTCTTGGAAGTGCCTACTTGTTCTACATATTTTCCCAGTTCAGGCACCGGAAATCCACACACACCATCAAAATCTCATATTCCATCTATGAAAATAGCACATGGCCTTCCCATGTTCAAGCACCGGGTCTTACGAATCCCTTCTCCTGCAAGTTCTCTAGTTGTACCCTCAACTAGTGAAGCTCTTTGGTAGCCATTAGATATGATGGTGTTAATATTAATGTCGTCCCAAGGTACATTTCAATATAGAAATCTACATATCAATGAAAAGGTAGTCTTGGTACCTCAAAAGGAAAAACTTCCATGTACTCATCCACCAATATTGGAAATCTTGGACACCTCTCTTCCACCACACGGAGGGTGAGGGTATCAAACTTGAGAGTGATCGGTTGTACCCTCCTCCGAGATTGTCTATCCTATATTACAAGGGTTTCCTACTTTTCGATGAAGGAAAAATGTATCCCATATTCAAGTACAGACCACATTATATGCCAAAAACAGTCGATCTGAGCTTGGACTGTGATAACCATTCAATACCCAAAATTGCATCGTAAGGCATCGACACTACTACTAGGAGATCCGAACCGAAGCTTTTTCCTCCATGAGTAAGTTCACACCATCATCACTAGTGTGTAATAATTGAATCACCTCCCATATGAGCCTTTATCCATATGGATCAAGCCAAATTCTCCACAAGAATCACCAAGATCTGAATGAGAGTTGTGGAAAGGAAGGAGTGACTAGCACCCATGTATATAAGTACTGTATCATGTGTCGAGAAGACAAAGATCATTCCTCAGATCATATCTGGTGAATGGTGGTCATAATCCTCTTCTTCTAGGAGTTGAGATCTCCCTTGTATGCCTCATCCCCGAGGTCGGGGTGGACCACCTAGGGGTGGGGGCAGTAATATCTCAAACCATTTCCCACCACCTGTCTCTCGGCCAACTCCCCTGCCACATCTGTCTCCCTGTGGACCTCCTCGCTTGAATCGTTTCCACTTCTTTGGAGGCACCTCGATCATCCACTAGTCATATTTGATGTGGGTTGGGCAGTCACGTCTCATGTTTCCCTACCTGCCGTATGTGTAGCAATTTGAGGGTCCCTGCCGACTCCCTTGAGACTAGGATCCCCACACCACCGACCCTGAGTCCTGAGGTCGTTCTCTCAAAGACCTAGCCCGCTTGGGCCCATAGGTCTATTATCCTCTACCCATCGAAGGCTCTTCTATATACCCATTGAAGACACTGCTATCTGGGGTCTAATGGAGGCTCTATTTGACGGAGCCTGCTTTACCATGATTCACTCCACAATTAGGGCTCGCTTCAGAACCCCATCTTGGGTAAGGATGATGAGAGACAACATTGATGCCCAGATCTCCCACCAAAGTCCCTGATCGAAAGCTCTATCCCTTTATAAATGGACTCTCACTGTGTTTATGGAGTAGTGGGAAATCTCTATAAAACTTGTTGAGTACCTGGCCACCATCATGTTGTCCTACTATAGGTGAAGAAGCTCCTGGATGTGCATAGATATTATGGTTAGGGGGAATCTCTTCCCAAAAAAGACTCTCAAAGTCAACCCAAATGATGGTCACCACATCATGATTCTAGATGGTCAATCTCCACCATCTCATTATCGAGCCCTGATAAAGGCTTACCACCAAGATATCCATCATGTCAGGTAGTGTCATCACTTTGAAAAAGACTAGCATCATATCCTCCGGTTAGTCCTCAATGACCTGAGGATCCATCTCTCCCCCGAACCTAGGAGGACTCTATCTCTGAATCTCATGTAGGGAACTGAGCCTATGAACGTCATCTTCCAGAACCGCTGATAGTAGATGATGACCATCGGGTGGTGGTATCACTAGTGCACAACTCGGTGGGCCATCTCTAGAACTGGTATCGGAACAAACACCTCATCGCTAAGAGGGTTATTCTCAACTCCTCATATTGGGATCCTAGCTGGTTTTCCACATAGAGGCATATTGAGATAGATCAAGATGTACCATAGTTATAAGGTTGTACTTGGTGATTTGACTCTTATTCAAAAAAGAAGGATAAACTTCTATAACCAGTGTTTTATGTTATTGGGCCGGAAAAAGAATTCAAGGTCCTGGTTTTTTAATACGTCGGCCGCAACACCAACACTTGACTCCCCGAATCTAAAATTCGAACATGCAACACTTAACACTATCGCCCAAAAAAAATATCATAATCCTAGTCATTGAGGAGGAAACAACCTCTCAATGATACAAATATTTTACAACCTATCCCCTTGGGCCTATGTCGTGACTACCCCATGCACACCTTCCAAAAATCATGGGATGGCGACTAGCGCCGAAGGCGTCAACCTGCACGTGGGAGGCATTAGCATGGATACATGTACACACACACACACCCAACCATGTCCAAACTTAAAAAATGGAGAAAAGATACTACTTAATAAACTGAGTGAAAATATAGATGAAATAATATGGTCTATAATACAAACCCAAGAAAAAGAATTGAAAATTGTAAAGTACAAAAAGTGCTCTGATTTCCATCTGTAGTAAACCCCACCAGATTGTGAGTGTAGTGAAGCTACTCAATTCCAAAGTAGTACATCATGTAAGTATGGTCCTACTGGGACCCTCTTGGTCCTAGGTTACCATGTCCACTGTCGTACCATCCATCCTTCACTTCTCTCTAAGCACACCTGTCGAAGCATCGTTCGTCTGCACTAGACACAACATGTGCAGATAGATCATGTGTAGTGCTAAGTAACACAGTACTAAATAGGGACCCCAAAACAGAAGAACAAACAGAGTACAATTTCTCAAATTAAAGAAAAAAACACATGACAAATTACACTATGTATAATCTTGTGTAGTAATAGTAGCATCATCATTCACAAATGTCTAACTCCTCGACTGGTGGAGAAATCCACCTCTATCAAGAACAGTGGGCCAGAAAGGTAACACATAGCCACTTCCCATGAACCTTGAACTATTTTCATACTCATATTTGATGAGTACCATGGGTATGCTAGGTTACACAGTGTCGCTCCTCACCGTGGACCTATCGTGACACACATAGTCTTTTCCCAACTCAGACGAACAAAGGTACTTCTCCTGTCGAGTAACATGGGTCTTCCAGGTCACATAATATTAGTCCCCACTATGGGCTTGCTGGGTCACATAGAGTAGCATCCCATTGGGCCATCGTCATGCATTGTTTAGGTCTGAGCCATCCGTAAGGTTCCGTATATACCGTGCTTGGGAGAACCGCTCCTCAAACCATTAATCGCTTTCATAGAGTTCATTAAATTCACTACAAAGCATGATAAATTTTCCACCTTCTGAAGAGGGTCCCAATGCTGAAAACAGTCAATCAATCAGATGTGCGGTTTTCATGACACATGTGTTTTAGTAACTAGGGGGTCAGTTGAGACCACGCCCGATCTAACCCAGTCAGACCATCCCGACCACCCCATACCGGGGTTCCACATACACCAATTCATTTAGATGGACTCTAACCGACCTGGAATAGGTCGAGGTCCGTCTGGTATGGTCTTGCTAGTGGGTGAGACCTGATAGGACTAAATGGTCCCAACCTGATTTGGCCAAGGGTCCAGGCTGTCGGGTATCCCGACACCCTTGTCTAATATGGCCCAACTGAAAGGGCGCGGGTCCGGCCAGCCATATAGTAGGATTTTCCTAGCCCATTAGGGGCTCGTCATGCCAGCCTAGGGACTTGGCATGCAGTGAGGATGGTGTGATCCCCGAGGACGTGACATTCAGCCACGTCCCCTCTAGTCTGAACGTAGCCTACAAGGGCAGGACACACCTCTTACGTGGTTCCCTCTAGTCGTCGCGTCGGAATCCTACCATAGCCATCGTGCCATGAATCCTCCATCCTTCCAGGTGGCCCGGACATGGGCCACCACACAACGTGATTCCCACCTGGTGTCACATCCTCCCACGCACTGTTACAGTTGATGAGTTGTGGCATCCTGGTAAACGCAGTCTGCTGAAGGGTGCCACCACCTCCACACAGCCAGTGAGGCGGGCCACAATTGATGCTGCAGGTTCCAGTGCATCAACGGAATTTACGGTGGGCCACTAGATGTGCTGTAGTGGTCTATCCCTTACACCTCTTTCACCAATGGTCTGGGGTTCCAGATTTTCTTTTACTATTAAGCCTTTAAACTTACCTTTCCATCACTTTGACAATGTGACCACCAAGAACAAATTTGCATGTTTTCCCGAGCATTGTTCGCATCGACTCGGGCCCTCCGCGTTATAGGTTTTAACATGGAGGAGGCTTGGAGAGTTTTGTGTTTAATCATTCATTCCATTTAATAATCCAGAATAATTATCCCAAAAGAAATGCCACCCTCCCATTATAACGCACGATATGTTGATCAACCTTTTCATGGGCTGATCCGCGTTAAACATTTGTTTTAGAAAAGTAACATGTAATAACTTTAAAATTTAAAACCCCTCAATCTTTTTGACTTTTGATGCCATGAAATTCATCCTCATGGGATTTAAGACTTCAACGTCGCTTCTTGGATCTGGTCGTAAAAATGCTTAAAGAAGAAGATAATGTTTTGTTAGCGTTCTATGATTTTTTATGGGGTGTAATTTCTTCACATGTTCACCATAGAATCCCCCAATTTCATAAATCAATATTTTCCCAGCTTGTAAAATTTTAAATAGGATCACATCCCCGCATTCCAATTATGATGGGATGTCACATCATTATGATGTTTTATTTAAGAAACAATGTCACTATTACACATCCATAAACTGTCATTATGTTATGAGTTTAGCAATCCATTAAGGAGCCTCATTAATGCGCATCCTCATCGCCATGTTGCTTCTCTACAAAGTCTCCATCCAAAATTCCGATTTGAGAACGAAAATATAATAATTCATTTACATTTTTTTATTATGATTCTCAAAAAGTCTGAAAAAGAACATTTCCACTCGGCCAATGCCGTCCAAAGTTATATAATTTCTAGGTAAATTCCAGCATTTTCAATTCAATAGTGCACTAAAATTTTGATTTGAGTGATGGTTCAAAATATTGAATATTACACCTGCACGTTTACTGAACATACCTTAAAAAAATTCAAATTTCCATTCTGGGCTCTCCAGACCACGGATTTACGTGTTGTAGAATTTATTGGCCTCGAAATAATTCCATATAATTAAAAATGTACACGGAAATTACGAGACATTACAGTACTCTTCACTGGTCTGACTCGTGTGCTATGAGGGTTAATTTATTGTTTTAGGTAGTGGTGGGGCAAGGATATTAGATCCAAGAATCATTGTGTATCCCATATGAGTTTGAATCAATCCATATGTCTTTATAGAATTCAATTACATACATACGTTTGGTCAATATATAGGGGAAAGGGGAATCTTATTTTGGTGGTGGATAAACCAAGATGTAAGTACTAGGCATCACTAGGTGTCCTAAGATGGTAGGAATCAAGTTGCACATAGTTTTAAGGATCCCTATTCTCATCAATCTCGTGCACCAAAAGGGGGAAGTTTTACCAATTATTTGAGGATTTCATATTGTTCATTTACCTTTTTGTGTGGGGGTAAAGCCATTATTATAATTCTAAGGCTCATGTGAGAAATTATTAGTCTGATAAACAAGGAATATATAGGGTTTCCTATTGCAAGAGAGTGTCAACTAGAGGTTCCATGGAGGCATTATGTAACATGAGGTGGCTGGACCAAGACCATAGATCCTGATGTCTCTATGTTTCCCATTGGTTAATGGGAATCAAGCCAAACAAAGTTCTATGAAGCAACATCCTCAGTTAATTATATTCCATAAAAAATGAGGTGGAGCATTGATTTTGTGGTGGATGGTGGTTAATCTAGGTATAGGCATCTCTACATATCCTATATAGAAAGGATTCAATAAACACATATTTCAAAAAGAATCTTCATACATTGGTCTGGTCCGTATGCATGGAGAAAAAATAGTTTCTTCATTATGGGTGGTGATTGAGCCTGGGATATGCATAACTACATAACCAATATATATAGGAGTAGAGCCACAAGTAGTTCATAAGAAATGGATCCCATGGGGATATGGTACTCACATGGGACACTTATATTGAATCTTTGGGAATATTACCTTTCTTTGACATAGTTCTAACTTCTATATAGAAAATAATTATCTAGAACAAAATGGAAAACTTATTGTTTAATGTCATGTAGTTGGGATGAATGATTCTTAGATGTTTTATGTCATTTGGTTTGAAAAAAGGATCATATAGTTTTATGTAATGTGATCAAGATAAAGTTCAGCCTATGTAAGTGGAAGGGCATATTTTATTCATGCATTTTAATGTTAGGTGGTTAAGAAACTTCATCATGTAGTTTAATATCATCTGATCAGGATGAAGGTGCAGATTTGTTTAAAGTGATGCAGCATGGATTTATATAGTGCTATGAAGTTTATCATTGTGAAGCTAAGATAAATATTGTATAATTACAAACATTATTTCTTCAAGAACCGAGCATGGGTGAGAGCTATGGTGTGTTGTGCATCAATAGAAATTAAGGCATATGTTAGAGTAGACATTATGTATGGTATTTGGTACTTTCGATTTCGTCTCCAATTTCAGTGGTTTTTTTAGTATCTTTGAATTTTTGGGGAACAAAATTATTTCCCCTTCTAGGAAATACCCAAGGAGAACATTTTTGTTGACTTCCCATGAAATCGTGTATTGGTAGACTTCCAAATAGTGTAGAGTGTGATATCTTTTCGCATATTATTTTTCCAAATCGTTAAGTTGTTTTTGAAATAGGTTATCTATGGATAGATTATTGTAGAAGGAAACAAAGAGTGATTGTAGTTTAGCTTCAATCTGTTGAAACAACATCATCTTATATACTAATGAGTATGAGGTTTCTTGAGTGGTCATGAGAGTCGTGGCCTTGTAAGGCCATAGCGCCTGGAAGATCTTATCCAACCATTATTTATTGTCCTTGTCTACAAAATTCAAGATTATATTGGATAGGGTCTTGTTGAAGGCCTCTATGTTCTTGTTTTCCACGTCATGGTATTGGGATAAATGGTTGTTTTTGATTCCATGCTTCCAATATAGCTTGTCTAATTACACATATTATAAATGGGTGCTATTTTCTTTTAGTCTTGTATGTGGGACATCAAATATTTTAATGATGTTGGCTTTCAAAAAGATTAAAATAATTCATTCCATGACCTCTTTAAGAGGTAAAACCTATTCCCATTAAAAAAAATATGTCTTGTTATTTGAGAATAAACATTAATTGTCTATTTGTAGCATGAGTATATGGTCCCAGGATGTCCATTCCCCATATATAGAATTTATAGGAGTACATGGCTATTTGAAGTAAATTTGGGGGTTGATGGATGAAATTAGAATGAAATCGGTAATATTAGAACTACTTGTTGAAGTGAGAACAATCCTCTATCATAGAGAGCCAATAGTACCCAAGCATTTGAATATTTTAGAGGGCGTGGATTCGATCTCACATGCTCTAAATGTTTGGGCATGTACATATTTTATGATGATAGTGGTCTCTTCACCATCGATTCACTAGTGAAGGATCCCATCAAGAACACTCTTATAAGTGGCCTTTTGCTAGTTTGTTTCATTGAACATCATGATGTTGATTTAAAATATCCATATTTTATCCCTTCTTGCCCTATCGAGTGGGAGTACTCCCTTTTGGTGGTAATTCCCAATTGGAGTCATCCAGTTGGCTGTATGACCGTATGGTTTAGTGACAACACTAATCTCATGGATTTCCTCTTTCTTAATTTGGAAATACGGTAAAACCATTCAGTGATGGAAAATGCTGATAACCATTTTATTTTGATAAAGGATAGTGAGAGTTATGGTAGCATTTTCTGTAACACCCCAAGCTTCCATGGTACGCTTCTCTTTGAATAATACAGTATCGTGTGTTGTACACAACTTCGAGTTCTAACACACACCACAACCAATCAAAGTAGCCATTATGAATAGTAATACATACTTTTTGAAATTTCATAAATTTTATTTTTCAAAATGGACTTCATTTTTTGATTTTTAGTATTGAATTTTTCCTATGCTGAAATTTTGGAACTTTTCGGATAACTTTTATATTTTGATGAATAGTGAAAATTACTAAATTTTAATTAAAAACAAATTTTTTAATAAAAATAATTAATAATGATAAATTATTATATTGAGTTGTTTTAAAGTATAATTAGAATATAATTTTACCATTTTATCTAATGGTGGTTATTAGAAATAATTTTACATTGAAATTGGACATAAACAATTGTCAATGTTTTGATTGATATTGTTTCTTAAAAACATGCTATATGTTTTAACAACGGGAATTCATTATAAAATTAATTAATGAAACTTAAATGTTTTTAATTTTTTAAAATAGATACCATTTTTTAATTCGGAATATCTATTATATCATAGGGTAAATTATTTGTATTTTTCTAAAAAACTTCAATATTTGATGAATAGTGAAACCACTAAGTGGTAGTTTAAAAACTATTTTTGTGTAAATAAAACATTACCACTTCTTTGATATTATTTTCAAAAATCCTACATACATGGTTGTAATTAGGTAGTAAAATGTGGTTCAATAGGATTAAAATAATTTTTTGGTGAATAGTATCTTTTATGTTTTATTAATCGCGGTTAAAGGGAATTGGTGAAATTTAAGGTAAAAATGATATTATAAAAATATGAAAATATTGTGAAACTTTTTCTAACAGTATTGTATGAGTCATGGACGACCAAGAAAATCCATGGGTCAACTTGGGGACCCCATGGAGCCACTTGATTAAGAAAATGTCATTAATAACTTGTTATTTAAAGTAAAAATAAAACTATCACAAACATGTGTTGTTTTATTAAAAAAATTATTAAATGGGGTTATATAAGTTAACATTTCGACTATAAATATTAATTGGAAAGATAAAATGATTTAATACATCATGGTAATTTTTTTATAATTTTTAGACATTATAGAGATAAATTTATCTAACGCACCATGATGATGCAGCGATTACCTCATTAATTAACGATTTAAATAAAATGAAAAGATAATGTAAAATATAAAACATACACTTGTCAAAAACCTATTTGATGATTAGATTTATAACCCTTATCGCCTTATCTTCAAAATATATAATTTTGCGACCTTTTAAATATGAAAAACATTTCATAATAATGTAACATTTCATGACTTTCCAAGAGTGCCCCTCCTCTAATCTTATAAAAGGACTCCACCTCTACCACCTTTTTTCACACCATAAAAGCAATTTGGCACGGCCAAAATCTGCCCAAATATTCTCTCAACTTCCCTCTCTCACTCCTAGAAGCCTCAATTTGGGCAGAAGTGTTCCCAAGGAAGCCTTTGGCTCAAATCAAAAAGGGTTACCCGATTTTAAGGTAATGTCTTCTCTTATGTTCTTTTGTTTTATTTTGATTCTCCTACCCCTTAAACTCGTTTTTATTCCATTATTTTGTAACAAAACTAGTATCTAAAATATTCTATGATGTTTTCATGAGAATTATTTTATTTACACTTACACATACCTTCGTCTAATGGTTAATGAACATACTGCTTCTGTGGGTGGTGAATTACTGCCTCACGAAATGATGATTGATCAATATTATTTTAACACCTATCATGGTGGCCATTATTATGACACTATTTTCATATATGATATATATATTATGTTTATTTTTTCCTTATTCTTCTGTATTTATCATTTATGGAATTCGTTTATGATTTCCATTGTCGGTAAATGGGATAATTTCATTTTAGGAAGTGTGGACTACTGACCCCTCAAAGTGATTTGAATTGTTAATGCCATATGTGGGATGTATAAAGGATGGAGTAAATAATATTATATATGATATTACACTGGAATTATAATACACCTTTATATAATTATGATTTCATTCCATTAAATATGAAATAGAAATGAAAGTAGCCTTAATGCGTACGTACGGCATACCGTCTCAATGAACGGTGCATTTCATTTATTACCTCTAAATGTTACGAAATATTATTAATAAAGGTATATAATGGATATATATGATATATATAATATCTACATCATGAATATAATTCCGGATATTATGTATATTTTACCACATGAACAACTTGTAATTATAAGAAGTTTATTTTTGACTTAAGTACCAAAAATCGACAAAACGACCGTTATTAACATAAATAATTACATAATGTTCATAACATGGTAATAAGTTGTATAAAAGGAATAATGAACTTTAAAAAGGTTCTTATGAAAGTAGAAATTAACTCTAGTTTATTATTCAGGAGATTAAAGAACGATCGAGTCAAGTCGGACACGAGGTAAGGGAACTTCTTAACCTAGTTTCTGATCTTTGGGTTAATCTCATACTTTCAAATTACGTCATCATATTATTATGTACTATCTTGTATTTTTAATTTCATTATGTGTAATTATAGTTAATACACATAATAGAACTATTTTATTTAAAAAAATTATATTTGTAAGGGACTTCATCTCAATCTCCATTCATTGAGGTAGAATTTGTTTTATAAAATTTTTTTTACACGGTGTATAAACCCCTTTGACTTTTACATGTATTAAAAAGGAATCTTTTTATATGAATCGTTTTACTAAATGACATAAAGGAATGTTTTTTTTTCATACGTAAGCGGCCACAACGACTTCTCCTCCATTGTGACAATTATTTGAGTTTTGGCTTCCTCTACAAGCCATAATTTTTTTTAAATGAAAAATAAATACCAAGTTTTAATTTTCTTTTATTTTTGTATTGAAAATGGTATTGATAATGTTTTTCTTATATCAATGTGTTGTATTGATATCTTGTGATTGAAATATGGAAATTTTACATTTCCTTTATGCATGTTTTATGTGATACGATTTTTTTATGGTTTGTGATATGTTTAAACATGTTCATATGAGGAATGCATTAGACTTAATAAGTGACGGGTGGAGCCAGCTATGGCTCCTCGATGAATTGGTAGGTCTCATGAGACAAACTAGTGTCTTGGAATGAGGCCTTGACAAAATATTATTTGTACTCTTGGCACGAGGCCTTGGGTACGTGGTTATGATTGTCTGGCATTATGCATTCCATCATTATGAAAGTGGTTATTGATATTGAATGTGATCATTCGACTAGTAGAATATCAATCTGAATAAGTAAATGGAATTATTTTATTTTATTTTTTCCATATTATGTTGATGTTCAAGTTTAAAAGGCTTTTTTTAGTTATACATTGCCTTAAATGTTAATATTTATTTAAGAAAGCTTCTGTTATATTGTTATCCTTACTGAGCATCTGATCTCACCCCTTCTAATGTTTTAATTTTTCCAGGATGTGAAGAAGTATATTAAGAATGACCTATAGGGATAGTATGAGGGGATATGAAGACAAGATGTTGTTGTAGTTTTGTTTTAATTTATGATGTAATGTAAGACTTATGAATGTATCTAGTGTTTCAAAGGCTACTAAACTAATCGGTCTATCGAGACATGATCTTTTGTGATCATGCCAATGTTTTCTAATAATGCACCGACTCTGGGTAACTAGGGTCGGGGTGTTACAGTTGCTATCAAAGACTGTTTAGTACTAACCTTGTAAGCTAGATTTAGAAAAACTCTGATTAGAGCACATATCCATAAGATAGACTTTGAGGATTAGTACAGTAGAACATCCAAGAATGTTGTTGTTGTAGAGATTTTGTGAGTTTTCCAAGAAATACATCCTTTTCTGGATACGAGAAGGTAGAGGCGGCTCTGGTACAGATGTACCTAGGGGTAAAACCCAAAAACACCTCTTTGAGCAAGACTCGAACGGGAATTGGTGCACGACAACCGGCCGTGTTGCACTATTGGTTATGAAACTCCCAGGGGATATGCTTAGGATACATATCATTTTCCTTAAAAACCATTATGAACGATTTATGAGTATATACTTCCTCATAGAAAACATTTTTATGATTAGAGTTCAATTTATGTTAACTGTTTTACATGTATTGAATTATGTATTTTGATTCATAAACTAATCTAGTTTATCTCATTGTTTATAAATGGCGCCAAGTGGGAGGAATGGAATTCGTATCAATGCACGCACTCAATGTAAGGATTTCCCTCCTACTCAAGATAATTATAGTGGAGCTGGAGGTACAACTGGTGCTGATCAAATTATCACCATATTGGGACAACTCACTCAGGTTATGAATAATAACTTTACTCTATGGAGCACCTTGATCCGCAATGTGGAGGATCAATGTTACACCACTTCATGAGGTAACAACCACCAACATTTAATGGGGGTACAAATCCATTAGTAGCTGAGAAATGGATAAACTCTTTAGAGATAATATTCCACGTTTTGGGGAGTAGTGAAAGGGAGAAGGTTGTCATGGCATTTTACCACATCACTAGATATGCCGATCAATGGTGGTCGCTGATTCAAAACACAATGTAAGATGAAGAAGTATCAAGTATGTAATGGAGGGAGTTTAATGAAATTTTATTAGAAAAATACCTTGCACATGACCATCGAGCAGATATGGAAAGGTAATTTCTATGTCTGAGACAAAAGGAGGATGAGAATGTCACAATGTATGAGGCTATCATTACAAGGTTAGCAAGGCATGCAGCATATTATATACGTAACCCAAGAAGTTACATTGATCTATTCTTTGATGGGTTAAAACCGTTTCTCCATCGAGCCTTTGTCTTAAAATATATCTTGTCGTATGAAGATATTGTTTCATGTGCTATCAAGACAGAAAAGGAATTCTCCAAATCTTATGACAATAAAGTAAAGCAAGAGAATAATATAATGGTGGAAAAAGAGACAAGTAAAGTCAAAAAGGGAAATATGGATTTTCCATTCTGCGATAATTGTGGGAAGAATCACCACGGTACTTTCCTAAAAGGAATGGGAGTTTGTTATAATTGTGGAGAAAAAGGTCACCAGGCTCGTGATTACAAGGGGAAAAAAGAGGCTATCAATGTTGAATGCTACAATTGTAGGTAAAAGGGGAATTATGCAAATGAATGTCCTAAGCGTCAGGGAAACTTACCTCACAAAGGGCCAAGGGATAAAGGAAAATCTTATGCTATTACTACAGTTGAAGTGGAATAATTAATGTATTGGTTCTTTTGGACTCAAGGATTATATTCTAGTTATAAGAATAATGTGATATATATAAGTATTGTACTACAGTACATGTTGTTTTCATTGAGGTTTTCATGTGATTAAGGTAATCATATTTTTGTATGTGACAATAAGAGAAGATTTACTTTGTTTGAGGAATCTGATGATACAATTGATTTTGGAATTTAGAGACCTTTTAGAGAAAATCTGAACATAGGTATTTTGGAAAACTATAAAGGTTGGAATGGAAAAAGTTGAACATTCTATAGTATTGTTTATGGTTAAAAAATTTATCAAGATTATTTTTGGAATATTTTAATACTATAGTTTTAGGAAATAGATAACCTGTAGGTTGGGGGATAAACAGTCGCTTTGGACAAAGCTCTAAGAATCGAACCCACAACTATAGTGCGACAGGCCTTTATTACCTACCACTAGTCTAACAGAAGTCCCTGGTTATTATAAAATAGTTTTCCTAATCTAAATATTATGTGTTAATATTTGGAACCTTGTACGATTAGGATAAATATAATATTTTTGAGTTCTATTATCTTTTTGAGTGAAATATGGGTTTGTGGTAAACATTTATTAAAGAATGAAAGTCTACATGACAAGTATGTATATTTCCTTATGTTCTTAGTAAATCTCCTAAATAAATTCCTCAACTTTTTGAAAGGTAAGTTAAAACAAAAACATTGTCGGTTAAATTTTCCTACTGGGGAATCAATGATTGTTTAACCAATCACAAGTTTGTGATTTTATTGTTGTAAAACATTCTCCTAATCCTATTTTCTAAAACTCTCCATCATACCTTGATGGTTTGATTCTCATCCATATCCATATTTTCATAGAATCCTAGTATGGTCTCTCTCGGGTGACCTTTGTACTTCTCTTTCTTTCTTTTAATGTTATATTTTTATTAACCCTATTTCCAATGTGGGTTTTCCACAAATGTATTTTCTATTTTCCACATTTTAATTTCAAACAAAAATTTCAAATTGCGAGGAAGAAATTTATTGAAGGATAGGAGAATGTAACACCCCAAGATTCCATGGTACGCTTCTCCTTGAATAATACAGTAGCGTGTGTTGTACGAAACTTCAAGTTCTAACACACACCACAACCAATCAAAGTTCCCTTAATGAATAGTAATACCTACTTTTTGAAATTTTATAAATTTTATCATTCAAAATGGACTTCAGTTTTGGATTTGGAATATCAAATTTATCCTAGGGAAATATTTTGGAACTTTTCAGATAACTTTTATATTTTGATGAATAGTGAAAATTACTAAATTTTAATTAAAAACAAATTTTTTAATCAAAATAATTAATGGTGATAAATTATTCTATTGAGTTGTTTTAAAGTATAATTAGAGTATAATTTTAGTATTTTATCCAATGGTTGTCATTTGAATTAATTTTACTTTGAAATTGGACATAAACAATTGTCAATCTTTTGATTGATATTGTTACTTAAAAACATGCTATTTGTTTTGACAATAGGAATTAATTATTAAATTAATTAATTCAACTTATATGATTGTAATTTTTTAAAATAGACACCATTTTTTATTTTAGAATATCAATTATAGCTTAGGGTGATTTTTTGGTATTTTTCTAAAAAACATCATTTTTTGATGAATAGTGAAATCACTAAGTGTTAGTTTAAAAACTAATTTTTTGTGTAAATGAAACATTACCACAGCTGGGATTTGATTTTCAAAAATATGACATACATTGTTGTCATTAGGAAGTAAAACGTGGTTCAATGGGAATAAAATAATTTTTTGGTGAATAGTAACCTTTATGTTTTATTAGTCGCGATAAAATGTAATTAGTGAAATTTAAGGTAAAAATGATTTTATAAAAATATGAAAATATCATGAAACTTTTCCTACCCTTATTGTATGTATCATGACTGGCTAGGAAAATCCATGGGTCAACTTGGGGACCCCATGGAGCCACTTGGGTAAGAAAATGACATTAATAACTTTTTTTAAAGTAAAAATTAAATTGTCAAAAACATGTGTTGTTTTACTAAAAAAATTATTCCATGGGGTTATATAAGTTAACCTTTAGACTATAAAAAAAAATTTGAAAGATAAAAATATTTACTACATCATGGTAATTTGTTAATAATTTTTAGACATTAAATATATAAATTTATTTATCACACAATGATGATGTAGCAATTATCTCATTAATTAATGATTTAAATAAAATGAAAATATAATGTAAAATCTAACAATTAAACTTGTCAAAAACCTATTGGATGAGTATATTTAGAAACTTTATCACCTTATCTTCGAAATATATAACTTTGGGACCTTTGAAATTCGAAAATCATTTCATAATAATGTAACATTTCATGACTTTTCAAGAGTGCCCCTCCTCTCCTCATATAAAAGCCCCCCATCTCTACCACCTTATTCAAACCATCAAAGCCATTTGGTCGGCAAAAAACTGCCCAAATACTCTCTCCACTTCCCTATATTACTCCTATAAGACTCACTTTGGGCAGGAGTCTTCCCAAGGATGCCTTAGGCTCAAATGAAAAAGAGTTACCCGATTTTAAGGTAATGTCTTCTGTTATGTTCTTTTGTTATATTTTGCTTCTCCAACCCCTTAAACTATTTTTTATTAATTTATTTTGTAACAAAAACAGTATGTAAAATATACTAGGATGTTTTCATGGGAATTATTTTATTTACACTTACACATACCTTCGTCTAATTGTTAAAGAACATTCTGTTTCTGTGGGTGGCGAATTACTGCCTCACGAAACGATGATTGTTCAATATTTTTTTAACACCTCTCATGGTGGCCTTTATGATGAAAATATTTTCATATATGATATATATATTATGTTTATGTTTTTATTATTCATCTGTATCTCTCATTTATGGCATACCTTTATAATTTCCATTATGGGTAAATGTGATAATTTCATTTTAGGAAATGAAGACTACCGCCCCCTCAAAGTGATTTGAATCATTAATGCCATATGTGGGACGTATAGAGGATGGAGTAAATGATATTATATATAATATTTTATAGGAATTATAATATACCTTTATATCATTATTATTTCATTCCATTAAATACCAAATAGAAATGAATGTAGCATTAATGCGTACGTACGACTTACCGTCTCCATGAACGGTGCATTTCATTTATTACCTCTAAATGTTATGTAATATTATGAATGAATGTATATAATGGATATATATTATATATATTATATCTACATCAAGAATATAATTATGGATATAATGGATATTTTACCACATGAACAACTTGTAATTATAAGAAGTTTATTTTTGAGTTAAGTACCAAAGGTCGACAAAACGATCGTTATTAACTTAAATAATTACATAATGTTCATAACATGGTAATGATTGATATAAAAGGAATAATTAACTTGTAAAAGGTTCTTAATAATTTAGAAATTAACTCTAGTTTATTAATCAGGAGATTAAATAACGATCAAGTAATGTCGGACACAAGGTAAGAGAACTTTTTAACCCAATTTTCGTTATTTGGGTTAATCTCCTATTTTCAAATTATATCATGATATTATTATGTATTATCTTGTATTTGTACTTTTTTATGTGCACTTATAGTGAATACACATAATATATCTATTTTATTTAAAAAATTATCTTTGTAAGGTACTTCGTCTCAATCTCCATTCATGGAGGCATATTTTTTTATACACAAATTTCTTTTAAACGGTGTATAAACCCCTTTCACTTTTACATTTATTCAAAAGAAATATTTTTATAAGAAGAGTTTTACTAAACGACAAAAAAGAATCTTTTTTTGTCATACGTATGGGGCGAAAATGACTTCTCCGCCGTCGTGACTATTATTTGAGTTTCGCCTTCCTCTACAATCCATAATTTTTTTAAAATGAAAAATAAATACCAAGTTTTAATTTTCTTTTATTTTGGTAATGAAAATGGTCTTGATAATGTTTTTATTATATCAATGTGTTATATTGATATCTTGTTATTGAAATGTGGAAATGTTATATAATGACCCATTCTTTACATACATTGTTAATACTTCAAAATTGAAGCACACTTATTACAACATATAAAAAAACCAGGAAAGGACCGTATAGGTATAGTGTCTTTAGAAACTGGGAATCATAAAAAACTGGTTCATAAAGCATCTACATTATCTCCAATTTATTTCATTATATCTATAGTCCCTTTTGGAATATGTTACTTAATAACCTTCTTCCTGACCTGGGGAAAGAAAACATACAAAAGGGTGAGCTCAAATGCTCAGTAAGGGTAAACAAAAGAAATATCAATCACATCATATTCGTAAGAACATAACATTTTGGAAATCCTAACATGAAAAAAAGATCATAATTTCATAACATGGGATAAATCATGGTAGTGAAATGTAATCACAATAACCATAACATAAAACAAGAAGCTTTTTGGCATACAAACATAATCATAGAGAATCATTTATTATTAGTCAAGACTCATTGACAACACTATCTTAGTGGACAAAGTCCATTTTTGAACCGAGTTCATTCCTCATTTCAGTCCTGTTTCACTGAAGCAGATTAACTTGTTGTTCCAGCCATGTCTATCTCATGAGATATAAAATCTTTACCAAATGCATTTGAGGGAGATATAGGTCCCACCCATCTCATAATGATACCATTCTTATGTGTGACACAAAATCATAAACCATATATCATAGCATAACCCATGTAATAAAAATGGGATTCTTCAACATCATGACATCATATAACAGTTCATATGAGATAAAGGAATTCATAAAAATAATTCCATAACAACATAATAAATCAATGTAATAATAGAGATAGAAACAGAACCCTTTAATATCTTATATGGAAAATAATTTTGATAAAACACTTGAACTCCATTCTTGAGGAAAATAACCTTTCTACTTTAAACACACTTTTCCTTTCTTTACATGTCATACAATTCTAAAAAAAATAAGTTGATTAAAAATAAACATGAAAACATGTAAAGGAATCTCTTTGGAAATAAGGTTTTAAAAATCCATTCATGCCGTATAAGTTAAAAAAAATTCTTCTCGTACTTTTCTCAGAAAAGTCAAAAAGTACCTCGTACGAAAGACGACAAAAGATTCCTTTAATATCTTTTACTAAAAACTCACGGAAGGGTAAAATTGGATTTATAAAATTGTAGTTGTATGTAAATAATATTACATATTGAGGAAACATGGATGTGGATGATAAAATACACCCCTAGTAAATTCCAATGTATAAACTATCTCAGAAAAAAATGAGATTGTAATATTTCCCATAACGTAGGTCCTATTTTCTTTGTAAGTGTCTGAACCTCATGTATAATGATTTAAATAATGTCATTGACTTATTCCAGAATCATACCCATAGTTATGATATCATATATGGTCATATTCTTAGCTTATTATTAGTAATATTTCATTGCTACTTGTTATTTGGGTGTTTATAACTTTTTGTTCTTATGCGTGTTTTGTCGAATAAATTCCTATTCTTATTTTTAGGATATAGATACCTCATTTAAAGAATGGTATTAGTGTAATATATATCATATTTATTCACTCAATTCATTTATGTAATCATTATGAAATTAAAATCATGTAGAACGAGTCGCATCACATCGTGGAGATGGTATTTCGTACGTACGCACGAGCGATGATATCGTTCCCATGATCATAGAATTGTATTGGAGTGTATTCTATTTCAGAATCAATATCAGTTTACAATAATCATATATATTCATTATTTACACCATTATACCCATCCAAGTATGGCGGTTGTGGAAAATAGATTACACCATGGCCTGGGACGGTATTCCGTACGTACGCACGCGCGGTGATTTTGTTTTCTGTAGGATGGATAGATGGTGAAATAAGGTTGTTTCATATTTATAATAACATATCAGTATATGAGTGATACTGATGTTATTAAATCATAATGAACCAACTAAATAAGATGAAGTGAAAGAAGAAATAAAGTTGAAGGAATAGGTAATGGACATTACCTCTTCTTTGAAGCGCTTCTTTGAGACCTCCTTTTAGGGGACTAAAATTGGTATTTGAAAAAAACCAGGACCTCTAGGATGTTTCTATTGAAGTGTAGAGGAGAAATTGGCAGGGGTTGGCCGAGCTTGAAGGCAAAAAGTGGTGTGAGGAAGAGAGGGAGGAGGTGCCCTTTTATAAGGGAGGGGAGGGGCACCTTTGGAAAACTAAAAATATTATTTCAGTATAAAGCCATATTCGGTTTTAAATAGCTAAAAATTGATTTATTTAGAAGCTAAGGTGGTTATGGGTCGAAATCCTCTCATCCAATAGAATTTGGACAAGTTTAGTTTACTATTTTTACATTGTCATTTAGATTTAACTTTAAGTTAGATAATTTTACTTTTACCGTGTCTTTCTGTGTTCTTACACTATAAGGTTGATAAACTTACTATAACAAGCCCAATGAACCCCAAGTTGTTTATTATTAATATATATAACCTTATCTAATTCATTTGTCCGATCCTTAGATTTTTAGGAGTAAAATAACAATTAATAATATAATATATTTTTTAAAAACTATTTTATGTCAATTTTGACACTATTTAGTAATTGATTTTCTGAAACTCATAACAGAATGATTAGTTCGAAAAACGTTAATTAAATGACTACGAACTTGTCATATTAACCTAGAAAATTTTTGTAATTCATAAAAAGTCTCAAATTACATTAATTTAGGTATTTATAACATCAATTATGTCAATATTTCATTAATAAGATAATTAATGCATCATCTTTGTGTCATAAATAAAATTAATCATTTAATGTCTAAAAATTAAAAATAAAATACCATTATGTAGGAAATCTTTTTATACTTCTAATTAATATTTATGGTTGAATTTATATTATGTATAACCCTATATTAAAAATTATTTACTTATTAAACATTGATTTTAACTATTTTAACCCTTCTTTAAATAAATTAATAATAAATGTCCTAATCTAATCCAAGTGGGCCTAAATGGTCATATTTTATTCCTATGGTTGTTTTTGGTCGAATTAACCTTATAAAATATAATTAAGACATGTGTTAGGGTAATAATAATATCATTTTTACCCTTAATTACCCAATTTACTTTTAACTGTGGTAAATAAATGTAAAAAGTTACTATTCACCAAAAAATTATTTTCATCTTATTGAAGCACATTTTACTTACTGACATCAACCGTGTCTCTCAGATTTTTGAAATTCTACTCACAGAGGCGGTAAAATTATGTTTTATGTAAATTTGCAAATTCTCCTAGGAGATGAGTAAAAGACGGTGAAAAGTTCAATAAATTTTTATATATCTAAAATTATAATAAAATTACTCCAATGAATTACATTGAACTTATATAGGTATTATGTATCAATTTTTACCTAAAATAAATTTAAATAAAATAAATAAAAAGTCGGTTTTTAAATAGTAAACCAGTGTTTTCACTATTCATCAAAAATTGAATGTTTCCAGAAAAATACCAAAATTTCACCCTAGGCTAATTATGATATTCTGAAACCAAAAACGAAGTCCATTTTGAATAATTAAATTTAAAAAAATTCAAAAAGTGGTTATTGCTATTCATAACGGCTAGTTTTAATAATATTTTAATAGCATATCATTGTTTAGTGAAACTCGGTATTGCGTACGACGCAAGCTATCAAGGAAGGTCCTGATTGCGTGTAAATCAAGCCGAGTTAGTGTTGTGTGTAGTGAAATATTCATTTGATGATTTATATAAAATAAAAACAAAATATTTCTTATAAAAGTCTCAGGTGTTACATTCTACCCCCCTTAAAATTAATTTTTCAATCGAAATTCTTCACCTTAACAAATAGATGAGGATACCTCTCCCTCATCATATCCTCAAGCTCCCATGTAGCTTCTTCTAATTGGAGGTTCCTCTATAAAACTTTCACCAAGCGAGTGGTCTTGTTCCGTAGGACTTTTTCACTATGATCGAGAATCTCTATCAGCTGTTCTTCATTAGATAGATCTTATTCCAATAGTACAACTTCTGAGCTGAGTACATGTGAAGGATCAGGTATGTACTTTCTCATGAGAGAAACATGGAACACATCGTGAACTTGATAGAGATTCGGTGGAAGTGCCAATCGGTAAGCTACCTTCCCAACATGATCCAGTATTTTGAAAGGACCGATATACCTAGGGCTCAACTTTCCCTTCATTCCAAATTTCATTACTCTCTTCCAAGGAGATATTCGTCAGAACACTTTATCACCCACTTCAAACTCTAAGTCTTTTCTTCTGTTGTTGGCATAACTTTTTTGTCGACTCTGAGCTGCTCTTAGGTGGTGTTGAATAGATCAGACCTTTTCTGCCATCTCATCAACAAGATCAGGTCCTAATATCTTTCTTTCCCCATCTTCATCCCAGTAAGTTGGAGTCCTGCATTTATTTCCATAGAGAGCTTCATAAAGAGCCATCTAAATACTGGAGTGAAAGCTATTATTATATGAAAATTCCACCAAAGTTAGGTGTTGATCCCAACCACCTTTTAAATCCATAGAGCAAGAACTCAACATATCTTCTAGAGTTTGAATTGTCCTCTCAGACTGACCGTCTGTCTGGGGATGATAAGCAGTGCTGAAACTCAACTCTATATCCAGAGTATGATGAAGACTTCGCCAGAACATTGAGGTAAATCGCATATCCCGATCAGATATAATAGAATGTGGTACTCCATGCAATCTTATCACTTTCTTTACATATATCCTAGCAAGATGATCCAGAGAGAAATCCTCTCTAATTGAAATGAAGTGTGCAGACTTTGTAAGACGATCAACAATGACCCAGACAGCATTATTGCCTTTGGATGTTTTAGGAAGTCGTGTAACAATGTCCATAGCGTTGTTTTCCCATAGCCATTCGGGTATTGGTAATGGTTGTAACATCCCCTTAGACTTCTGTCTCTCAGCTTTAACTTTCTAACAAACCAAGCATCAAGAGACATATTCAGCAACATCTCTTTTCATGCCATCCCACCAGAAGTACTCTTTCAGGTCCCTATACATCTTCGTGATTCCATGATGAATAGATAATGAAGAACTATGAGCCTCATCTAGTAGCTCCTTCATTAATTCGAGTATGGGAGGAACACAAACCCGATTCCGGAACATTATTATCCCATCACAATCAAGGTTGAATTCAGGAACATTTCTCATCATCTTTTGTAACTCTACATCTTCTTTCTGTCCCTCTTTAATATTAACATGTATAGATGGTTGAACATTCATTTGAAAAAGATACGATTTTCCCCTTTCATTATAATTTCAAGATCCATCCTTTGTAAATCCATATATATTGGAACTTTTGTGATCCTCATCATGGATATACTAGCATGGTCTTGTCGACTTAAAGCATCTGCCACCATGTTTGCTTTCCCAGGGTGGTAATGAATTGAGCAGTCGTAATCCTTAATTAGATCCAACCATCTTCTTTGGCACATATTCAGCTCCTTTTGTGTGAAAATATAATTTAAACATTTATGATCAGTATAAATGTCACACCTTTCTCCATAAAGATAATGCCTCCATATCTTTAATGCAATGATTACCGCAGCTAACTCCAAATCATGAGTTCGGTAATTTTTCTCATGGGTTTTCAACTATCGTGAGGCATAAGATATCACCATATCATTTTTCATTAGAACACACCTCAATCCCTTCTTGGATGCATCACTGTAGATCACAAACCTTTCTCCACTACAAGGCATTGTGAGAACTGGTTCACTGGATAACCTTCTTTTCAACTCATTGAAATACTCTCCACATTCCTCCGTCCAAACAAACATAACTCCTTTCTGAGTCAACCTGGTGAGTGGATTAGATAATCGTGAAAAATCTTCCTCAAAACGTCGATAATATCCAGCCAAACCAAGAAAACTTCGGATCTCAGTTACTGTTTTTGGCCTCGACCATCTTTGGATAACCTCTGTTTTTACTGGATCCACATATATCCCCTCTTTTGAGATTATGTGACCAAAAAATGAAACTTTTTGAAGCCAAAAATCACACTTGGAAAATTTGGCATAAAGCTTATCCTTTTTCAGGGTCTTCAATATAATTCTCAAGTGATCTTCATGTTTTTCCTTGCTCTTTGAATATACAAGAATATCATCTATAAAGACTACCAAAAACTGATCACAATATTCTCTAAAGACTCTATTCATCAGATCCATGAAGATAGAAGGGGAATTAGTAAGACCAAATGGCATCACTATAAATTCATAGTGTCCATACCTTGTATGGAAAGCCGTCTTTGGTATATCCTCCCTTTTAACCCTTAATTGATGATACCCTGAACGAAGATCAATCTTGGAAAAGTATTGAGCTCCGCATAGTTGGTCAAATAAGTCATCAATACGTGGGAGAGGATATTTGTTCTTGATAGTTATCCTGTTATGTTCTCAATAATCATTGCAGAGTCTCATTGATCCATATTTCTTCTTAACAAATAGAACAGGTTCTCCCCAAGGTGACGCACTAGGACGTATGAACCCCTTATCAAGATTATCTTGGAGTTGCTTCTTCAATTCCTAAAACTCAATTGGGGCCATTCTATAAGGTGTCTTTGAAGTAGGTAAAGCACCCGGTACGAGTTCTATTGAAAACTCAACTTCACGATTTGGTGGAAGACCCGACAATTCCTCCGGAAAGAAATCATCAAACTCCAGTGCAATGGGAATATTCTTAATCTTGAGTTTCTCACCAACCATTTGAGATAAATAACCTTCATTTAGTGGAATCAAGACCCATACGATGGAAGAAATTTCCACTAGAAGGTTATTTTCACCCTTGCATCGATAGACGATCAAAGATTGATCTAGAATATGAAATGTGACTTAACTTCATTGGAAATTGATATGAGATCCATATAGAAAAAGCCAATCCATGCCAATAATCACATCAAATTCCACTATAGGGAGGATTACATGATTTTCAGGAAGCACTTTCCCACAAACATCAATCAGAGAAGAATTATAAACTTTTGATGTCACTGTTGTGCCATTAGGGGTTGTCACAGCTAACTCAACATTTAATTGTTGAGGTAATACGGTGATACCCTTAGAAAATTCTTCATAAATAAAGGAGTGGGTGGATCCGGAATCAAATAAAACATTTTCTACTTTAGAGTGGATGGTAAGTGTACCTTTCACCACTTCGTTATCGTACTCCACATCACTAATAGAAATTTCATGTGACTTTCCTTTTTCATTAGCCTTAAGAGTTTATTGATTTTGATCATCATCAACAACCCTTGGATTAGGTCATTTATTGGTATAATGCCCCATTTCCATGCACATGTAACATTGATGTGTTGGAGGTGCACTCTGTGTAGCCTTTTCATTGTTCGCATCACTAGACATCTTCTTCCCATCATTGCGGCAGTCAAATGCCCGATGACCTTCCTTTCCACATTTGAAACATTTACTTGTCCAATTAAGACAACTCCCTCCATGTTTCATTCCACACTTTGAGCATAAGAAAAAACTCATCTTCTTTTCAATGTGCTATTTAGATTTTCCTTTGAATTCCATTTTCCTATTCTTATCAAACCCATATGACTGATGGGGTACTCCAATCTCTATCTAAACATTGAGAGCACATCGAACTATTTCCTCGTAGCTATTGAAGTCACTTATGGATAACGCCCTTCGAAGAATTGGTTTTAGGCCACTAAAGAATCGATTGATATTACTCTCAGGTTGGATAATAATACTAGAAGTGTACCTTGAAAGTCTTGTAAAATTTGATTCATATGTACCAACAGATTCATCATCCTTTTGCTTTAGTTCAAGAAACTCCTTCTCCATCTTTGTTCGTAGAATACGAGGGAAGTACTTATTGAAATATAAGTTCTTGAAATCATCCCATTCCATGGACTCAATTTCAACTCTTGGACTTGTATTCTTGATAATATTCCACCATTGATCTGCATCACCTTCCAAACGAGACACTACTAAGATGACTTTATCATGTTCAGAACATTGAAGAACTGAAATTATCTCTTCAGTAGTACTAATCCATTATTCAGCAACTACTGGATTAGTAGACCCGCTGAATGAAGGTGGACATTGTCTCATGAATGATTCAACAAAATGTTGCTCCTTCCATTGATCGTTTGGAAGTCCTACATGATTCATAGCTTGAGAAAGTTGTGTGAGCATGGATACAAGATTTTTCATTTCAGCTCCCATAACGTTTGGTTGCTTAGGGGGACAATCATTGCATTGCCCGACCCATTTTTCATTAACACGGTTCCTTTGGGTTCCAGCCATTGACAAAAACCAAGAAGATTAGTTTTAGAAACACTAATTATAATAGGAAAACCACATAATCAAGAATAAAATTTCACACTTAAGTTCTTATCCTAGGTTATTCATGGCCATTTCTAAAACACTAAGATTGTGTTCTATGCTTAGACTTATCCTTAGGATTCTTACTAAGGCTTTCACATCCGAGTTTCCAAAGGTTGACCATACCATTGCTCTGATACCAACTATAACAACCCATACTTTACATACATTGTTAATACTTCAAAATTGAAGCACACTTATTACAACATATAACAAAACCAGGAATGGACCGTATAGGTATATTGTCTTTAGAAACTAGGAAACATAAACAACTGGTTCATAAAGCATCTACATTGTCTCCCATTTATTTCATCATATCTATAGTCCCTTTTGGCATATCTTACTTAGTAACCTTCTTCCTGACCTGGGGAAAGAAAACATACAAAAGGATGAGCTCAAATGCCCAGTAAGGGTAAACAAAAGAAATATCAATCACATCGTTTTCATAAGAACATAAAATTTTGGAAATCCTAACCAGCAAAAGTGATCATAATTTCATAACATGGGATAAATCATGGTAGTGAAATGTAATCACAATAATCGTAAGATAAAACATGAAACATTGTGGAATACACACATAATCATATAGAATCATTTCTTATTAGTCAAGACTCATTGCCAAGACTATCTTAGTGGACAAAGTCCATTTTGGAACTGAGTTCATTCCTCGTTTCATTCAGGTTTCACTGAACCGGTTTATCCTGCCGTTCCAGCCATGTCTATCTCATGGGATATGAAATCTTTACCAAATGCATTTTAGGGAGATATAGGTCCCACCCATCTCTTAATGATACCATTCTTATGTGTGCCACAAAATCATAAACCATACATCATAGCATAACCCATGTAATAAAAATGGGATTCTTAAACATCGTGACATCATAAAACAATTCATATAAGATAATGAAATTCATAAAAATAATTCCATCACAACATAATCAAATCAACGTAATAATAGGGTAATAAACAGAACCCTTTATTTTCTTAGATGGAAAATAATTTTGATAAAACACTTGGACTCCATTCTTGAGGAAAATATCCTTTCTACTTCAAAAAACACTTTTCCTTTCTTAACAAGTAATACAATTCTAAACTAAAAGAAGTTGATTAAAAATAAACATGAAAACTTGTAAAGGAAGCTTCTTGGAAATAATGTTTAAAAATCCATTCATCTCATATAAGTTAAAAAACATTCTTCTAGTACTTTTGTCGGAAAAGTCAAAAAGTGCCTCGTACGAAAAACGACAAAAGATTCCTTTAATATGTTTTACTAAAAACTCACCGAAGGGTAAAATTGGATTTAAATGATTGTAGATGGATTTAATTAATATTAAATATTGAGGAAACATGTATGTGGATTATAAAATAAACCCCCAGTAAATTCCAAAGTACACACCATCTCAGATAAAAATGAGATTGTGATATTTCCCTTACCTTAGGTTTGATTTGCTTCGTAAGTGTATGCACCTCCTGTATAATGATTTAAATAATGTCATTGAATTATTCCAGAATCATACTCATTGTTATGATATCATATCTGGTCATATTCTATGCTTATTTTTAGTAATATTTCATTGCTACTTGTTATTCGGGTGTTTATTACTTTTTGTTCTTATGCGTGATTTGTCGAATAAATTCTTATTCTTATTTTTAGGTTATAGATAAATCATTTACATAATGGTATTAGTGTAATATATATCATATTTATTCACTCAATTCATTTATGTAATCATTATTCAATGAAAATCATGTAGAACGAGTCGCATCACATCGTGGAGACGGTATTCCGTACGTACGCACGAGCGATGATACCGTTCCCATGATCGTGGAATTGTATTGGATTGTATTCTATTTCATAATCAATATCACGTTACAATAATAATATATATTCTTTATTTACACCATTATACCCATCCATGTAAAGTGGTGGTGGAAAATAGATTACACCACGGCGTGGAGATGGTATTCCGTACGTACGCACGCGCGGTGATTTCATTTTCCGTAGGATGGATAGATGGTGAAATAGGGTTGTTTCATACTTATAATATCATATCTGTATATGAGTGATACTGATGTTGTTAATTCATAATGAAAAAACTAAAGGAGAAGAAGTGGAAGAAGAAATAAAGTTGAAAGAGTCCGTAACAGACATTATCTCTTCTTTGAAGCACTTCTTTGAGACCTCATTTTAGGGCACTAAATTTGGTCTTTTAAGAATACCAGGACGTATAGTATGTTTCTAGGGAAGTGGATAGGTGAAATTGGCAGGGGTTGGCTGAGCTTGAAGGCTCAAGGTGGTGTGAGGAAGAGAGGGATGAGGTTCCCTTTTATAAGGGAGGAGAGAGGCACCTTTGAAAAAACTAAAAATATTATTTTATTATAAAGCCATATTGGGGTTTAAATAGCTCCAAATTGATTTATTTAGAAGCTAAGGTGGGGATGGGTCGAAATCCTATCATCCAATATAATTTGGAAATTTTAGTTTACTACTTTAACCTTATCATTTAGATTTAATATTAAGTCAGATAATTTTACTTTTACCATGTCTTTTTGTGTTCTTACACTATAAGGTTAATAAACTTAATATAACAAGACAAAATAACCCCAAGTTGTTTATTATTAATATATATAACCTTATCTATGTAATTTTTCTGAACCTTAGATTTTTAGAAATAAAATAAAAATTAATAATATAATATTTGTTTTAAAAACTATTTTATGTCATTGTTGACACTATTGAGTAATTTATTTTTCTGAAAATCATACCAGAATTATTAGTTCTGAAAAAGTAAATTAAATCAATAATAACATGTCATATTTACCTAGAACATTAGTGTAATTCCTAAAAAGTCACAAATTAAATTTATTTGGGTTTTTATAACATCTATTGTGCCAATATTTCATTAATAAGATAATTACTGCATCATCGTTCTGTCATAAATAAATTAAATTATTTAATGTATAAAAATTAAAAATAAAATACAATTATTTAGGAAATCTTTTTATCCTTCTAATTATTATTTATGTTCTAATTTATATTATGTATAACCCTATATTAAAAATTATTTACTTAGTAAACTTTGATTTTAACTATTTTAACCCTTCTTTAAATAAATTAATAATAAATGTCCTAATCTATTCCAAGTGGGAATAAATGGTCATATTTTATTCCTAAGGTTTTTTTTGGTCGAATTAAACTTATCCAATAGAATTAGGACATGTTTTAGGGTAATAATAATATCATTTTTACCCTTAATTACCCTATTTACTTTTAACCATGGTAAATAAAAGTAAAAATTTACTATTCACAAAATTATTTTCATCTCATTGAACCAAATTTTACTTACTGACATCAACCGTGTCACTCGGATGTTTGAAATTCTAATCAGAGAAGCGATAAAATTATGTTTTATGTAAATTTGCAAATTCTCTTAGGAGGTGGGTAAAGGACGGTGAAAAGTTCAATAAAATTTTTATATATATAAAATTATTATAAAATTACTCCAATGAATTACATTGAACTTATATAGGTATTATGTATGAATTTTGACCTAAAATAAATTTAAATAAAATAAATAAACAATCGGTTTTTAAATAGTAACCCAATGTTTTCACTATTCATCAAAAATTGAAAGTTTCTAGAAAAATATCAAAATTTCACCCTAGGCTAATTTCAATATTCCAAATCCAAAAACGAAGCCCATTTTGAAAAATAAAATTTACAAAACTTTAAAAATTGGTTATTACTATTCATAACGGCTAGTTTTAAAAATATTTTAATAGCATATCGTTGTTTAGTGAAACTCGGTATTGTGTACGACGCAAGCTATCAAGGAAGGTCGTGATTGCGTGTAAAGAAAGCCAACCTAGTGTTGTGTGTAGTGAGAGATTCCTTTGATGATTTGTATAAAATAAAAACAAAATATTTCTTATAAAAGTCCCGGGTGTTACATGTTATGTTTCCTTTATGCATGTTTTATGTGATACGATTTTGTTATGGTTTATGATATGTTTAAACCTATTCATATGAGGAATGAATTGGACTTAATAAGTGACGAGTGGAGCCCACTATAGCTCCTTGATGCATCGGTAGGTCTCATGAGACAAACTAGTGTCTTGGCACAAGGCCTTGACAAAATCTTATTTGTAGTCTTAGCACGAGGCCTTGGCTATGTGGTTATGATAGTCTGGAATTATGCATTCCACTATTATGAAAGTGGTTATTGATATTTCATGTGATTATTCGACTAGTAGTATATCCATGTGAATAAGTAAATGGCATTATTTCATTTTATTTTTTCCATATTATGCTGAAGTTAATGTTTAAATGGCTTTTGTTTTAGTTATACATTGCCTTAAATGTTAATGTTTATTTATGAAAGCTTCCGCTATATTGTTATCCTTACTGAGCATCTGAGATCACTTCTTCCAATGTTTTAATTTTTCCAGGATGTGAAGAAGTATATTATGAATGACCTTCAGGGATAATATGAGGGGATATGAAGACAAGATGGTGTTGTATATTTGTTTTATTTATGATGTAATTTAAGACTTATGAATGTATCTAGAGTTTCCAAGGCTACTAAACTAATCGGACTTTCGAGACTTGATATTTTGTGATCATGCCAATGTTATGAAATAATGCACTTACTCTAGGTAACTAGGGTTGGGGCGTTACAGTTTCTAATTCTTGGTCTTGTGCATTTTGTGACGGGGGACTTAAGTCAGTGTCAGATCTAACGAGAAATCTACTATTAGTTCTCAAAAAGAGTTTATTGAAGGGATGAACTCATTTTTCTTCATAACATAGTCACCATTGAATTTCTTGAGGACTATTTTTTAATATCCTTTTTTCTTCATGTGTTTGTCTTGAACATGAAGTTCCACCTCCATGCCTTCAATAAAGGACAAGTATTCTACTTCATTATTTGTGAACCACTTTGAATGTCGGATGGAATAGGGAAGGATGTCTTATTTTAGGGACATGGGTATTAATTTCTAACCAAATTGTATGAGTACATGGTCTTCCATCCTTTATCATAGTGGTCTTTTGGGGGCACCATTGAAGTGCATTTCTATCTTCTATGATTTCTGTTGAATAAAGAATAACTCCTCGTCAGGTAGCTCGGTATCAAATAGATCCATGTCCATTGAAGGATTCTTTAATAGTAAAACTGATAATGCCTTTGATATGACATTTTTTTATTGTATAAACCATATATCAATCTGTTGTTGGATGGCCACCAACCATGACAGGCACCAAGTCCACATTAGATGGCTGAGAAAATACATGAGAGGGTCTCAATGAGAGAACAAATAGACATTGTGTTGTTATAGGTAATGTGTCTTCTTCTAGGCTAAAAAAAATCAAGGATAATCATATCAATGTTTTAACAATTAGTATCATCATAAATCATGGTTCAGATGAGATAATATAGACTATTCTTGCTACCATCATCATTCATTTTTTCTAAGAAGGCACCAAGGGATCACTCTAAGGCTGTCACATGTAGAATGAGTAGTCTTACGTTGATAGTCATAATTTGTACTGGGTGGCTAAGGAGATATATCTTTATATTTTTAAATGCTTCTGGATAATCATTGGTCCATTTATATTCATCCCCTTTTTTCAATATCCTATTGAAGGGAAAAAAGTTGCCTGCAAGGTTGACTATAAAGCACGAATGTATTCTTTTTTTCCTTGGATTATTCTTAAACCTATGAGGTTTCTAAGAGGAGACATTCCATGTATATCCTTTGTCTTATAAATATCAACTTTGATGCCACTTTGGTTTAATAAAAAGATGACAAAATCCCCTGAGGTAATGCCGAAATAACATTTCAGAGGGTCCATTTTTAGATTGTGATGTTATAGATTGATATTCACTATTTAAAGATCTAATAGGTGGTATAAAAATTATCACAACATAACCACCAAATCATCCACATAAAACTAGATGAACATTCCAAGGAAGGATTTTATGATGAGGTTCCTGGCATGTTGATTGGTGTAACCATCATTTTTCAAACTAAAGGGATTTCCTTGTACAAATAAAACAAAATGCGAGACCTAAATGTAGTGTATTATTCATATTATTGGGACATTCAGATATGGTTATATCTTGAATAGTCATCCATGTATGAGATATCCTCATATCTGAAAGTCTCATTAATTTTCTATTTTGTAAATGAGATTGTGAAATCATCTTTCATGAATTTTGGAATGAGACCCATGAAATCGATGAAGACTCTAATATTCCCATTTTTCATCTTGATGTGAACTATATTTTCCAGTTAAATGCAATGTTTGACCTCCTGAATGGATTTAGCTCTTATGATCATGTCTACTTCACCCCTTACATTGATAGCATGTGTTGTGTTGGTCCTTCTATTAGCTTTCTTGAAGGTGTGGTGGTTTATCGACAGGCCTAGTTGGTGAGTGTCCACCTCAGGATTGAGGCCTAAAACTTCCATTTCATTCTATGTGAAAACATATTGATTCTACTTCTGGAATGAAATATATACTTATTTCACTTCAAAATACATGGACACACAAATCAAATTGGGATGCATGTCACCTTCATTGCCCAAGTTTATTTCTATATGGTCATCAATGGTCGTAGAGACACCTTCCTCTAATTCTGGAGGGGAATCCATTAGATCCCTTTCCTCCTCATCTTCTACACCCTCATCATCCTCTAATTCAGTATCTAATGGAAAAAATAATCTTGAGATGATTTCCTCCGAATTAGGAGAGGAATTATATTTCTAGTCTTTGGTGGCTAAAACATATTCCTATCTCCCAACTAAATGGGGGGAATTTTATTGATAGGGATGAGGTAATGTTGGAAGAGATTCGTCTATTTATTATGGTGACAAGGTGTTATATTTTTTCTTTTTTTAGTGATTCAAAAACCACCGGAATCTCTAAACGTTGGTTAAGGTAATTTTTTGAGCACTCACCAATGTCTTGGGGAAATGTGAAATTTTCAACACTATTGGGATCAAAAACCATGACAATGATCATGATGATTGATAAATACACATATAAATATGGAACCATGAACTCCACATGTTTGATTGGATGTATGTATTCTTAACTGATCTGCTTGAAAGGGTTGGCATAGACTAAATCATGTCCGTTTGGAGTGGTGACCCATTCATTCTCATTTTTTGAATGTTGTTTCTCTTTCAGCTCGTATAATCCTGCATCAATGTAGTGTGACATGAATAATTCAAATTTTCCCTTATCAGGGTGAAATTTCAACAAATTTTCATTAATTCTATACTTAACATAGTTATGGAATAATGAGGGAATTTTTTTGCTGATGTAGCCATAGCATTCCTATTATAACATTGAAGGGAATGTAATTCTAGACATCCATAAATTCTGAGTTGATAATTATTCACCCATAAATTTTTTAATCATTATTTTTCCTTATAGAATTTTCACACCTTTTTCAAATCCCAACAGGGTTGTGGTGTATGGTGTCATATTTTTTCCATTACATCCTTACCGAAAATGTATCCACAGTGTAATTAGGGATCAATTTCAATTGAGGACTTTCCAACTATTGACAATGTTGATTTTACTGGAAACATATAGGGGTTTTATGTTCCCTTGGATAATGGAATCGTCATATTATATATAAAGGAAATGACAACATGTCATTTGGTTGGACTGATCTCAGTCACATAGACGTAAAAAATTGATACTTCAACTTCAAATTCTTAGGGGGTCCAACATAACATCAATGCGTGCTTTTTGAGGTCTACTAATAGATTCAGTGCATCTGAGAATAAAATCATGCCTTGTACCACGACTAACTATTTCAAGATGTTATATTAATGCTCAAAGTTCAATGGTTTGTAGGTTATGGATTTTCATTCACATGTTCATATGATGTCTGAGCATTGGGTGAAGAGGGACTGGCTCTTGAGTTAGGATTTGATGCTTATTCAACCCTTTATGGATTTAACCGAGTATGTCTTCTAACACGCTGTGGGTGGTTAGAAAATTGATCTTGTTCCGATAGATACAATGGGATAATAGAGATTGAGTTTATTTTTATATGGGAAAGGAAACATTCATGTCCCTACTGGGCCTGCTTAATGGATCTTCTTCTAGTTTCTGAAACATTGATAGTTTGAGCAGATGTGTGGTCAAGAATTTTGATTCTAAATGGATGCGTTTAGTTCTATACTACAAATAAGCACTTTATAAGCGCTAAAAAGGGCCTTTAATAGCAGTAGGAAAAACACTGTTAAAGCCGGCAAAGATAAAGTGGGGTTCCCCTTTATCAGTGATCAGAAAAGTGCTGATAAAGACTCCTTTTACAAGCGCTAAAAAATAAGTGCTGATAAAAGTACCTATTTATCAGCGCTAAAAAAAGTGCTGATAAAATTACTCCTTTATCAGCGCTTTTTTATCGCAGATAAAGGGGTCCTATATCAGTGCTTCCTTTATCAGTGCATTCATTTTATCACTGATAAAGGACCCATTTATCAGGGATTTTAAAAAAGCACTGATAAAAGTTAAGAAAATAAAAAAAATTAAAAAAATTGAATAAAAAATTCAAAAAATTAAAAAAATTATGCCAATCATGGGGGACTTTTATAGCGCTTGATCCCTCTTTTAACAACAGTTTTCAGACCCTCCAGTGCCCACACCCACTCCCTCCACCCTTTATCAGCGCTAGCACCCAACATCAACCCCCATGCGTGCGCCTCTGCCTCCAGCAGGTTTTGAACTCGAGACCTCCCCCCTGCGCGCCTATGCCCTTACCACAACTCTATTTTGATTTGTTTTCTATTTCATGATATCTATATATATATAGTTATATTTATTTATATAGTAATATATATTTATATTAATATATATATATAGTTATATTAATATATATATAGTTATATTTATATATATATAGTTATATTTATATATATAAATATATATTTCTAGTGATATTAATATATATAGTTATATTAATATATATAGTTATATTAATATATATATTGTTATATTAATATATATATAGTTATATTAATATATATATAATGATATTAATATTTATATATTTATATTTATATTAATATATATCTCTATTTATATATATAGTTATTTTTATTTTTATAGTAATATATATATATATATATATTAATATATATATAGTTATATTAATATATATATATATAGTTATATTAATATATATCTCTATTTATATATATATATTTAGTTATATTTATTCGTATATTAATATATATTTATATTAATATATATATATATATATAGTTATATGAATATATATATTTATAGTGATATTAATATATATATTTATAGTGATATTAATATATATATATAAATATAGTAATATTAATATATATGTAGTTATATTAATGTATATATATATAGCTAGATTAATATATATATATATATAGTTATATTAATATATAGTAGTTATATAAGTATTCATATATTGGTATTTTAAAGAAAATTGATATTAGTTATTATTTAGATAGAGCTAGTATATTTTATATGTAAATATGTTTAATTATTTATTTTAAAATTTTAATTTTTAGGTGTGAATATATAAAAAATATGTACATATAGTTATATATTTTATTATAAATTTCAGTGCATTATAAAAAATGATAAAATTTCAAAGACATAACATCAATATGAATGTAATACCTTGGAATAAATCCAGTCCCCACCAAAAAAAGCCAATAATACCCCCTAAAATGAGGGTGAAAACACAAAAACTGTTAAAAAATCAGGGTACCCCGACTAAAAACTCAGTTTTGGTGGCCTTCTAGGACTATTTTGGCCTCAAAAAATGCTTTACCGGGGCTTAACAAGGCCACAGTGACGTAGAAATCATCGCATGCTTTGATTTGATATGTGGTAGAGTTCAAACGGATACCCGGGTCAAAATTTATGGTCGTTTGATGTTTGAGTTGCATTTTCAACTTATTTTGGATCTTTTTTTAATTTTTTTTAATTTTTTTAGTCTTCAAATTTTTATTAAATGACTATTACTCCATAATAATTAGCAAATTATTAATTAAAAATATTTTTTTAATTTTTTAAGAAGCCATTTTCACTAAATATCTTATATATTAAGTATATTAAGTTTTAATTCACATTTATACTTATCTACAATATATTTAAAATATATATATTATATCTATATCAATATAACTATATTTATATATTAATATATTAATATATTTTTTTTAATTTTTTTTGAATTCGACCCTTTATCAGCGCTTTTAAAAAAAGCGCTGATAAAGCCCCCCCCCCTTATCAGCACTACTAAATAAGCCCTGATAATGGGGGTACCTTTATCAGCGCTAAAAGAAGCACTGATAAAGGGGGGCCTTTATCAGTGCCAAAAAAAGCACTGATAAAGGGGTACTTTTATTAGTGCTTTTTTAGTACTGATAAAGGCACCCTTTATCAGTTCTTTTTTGAGCGCTGATAAAGCACCCACCCCTTTATCAGCGCTTTTTCGTTAGCGCTGATAAGGGGGGGGGGTGCACTAGGAAAAATGGGTTTTGTGGTAGTGCTTGAGGAATATTTTTTATCAATGGCCTCTTCCTATAGTTCCTTGATTCGATTCCAAAATATTGGGTTCATATCTATACTATTCACCAGGGAAGGGACACAATAATAGAATTACATTAATGTGACCCAATATCAGTTCTATATCTGCTGATGATTTTTCACAAATGATATATCTCATTCGTTCCTTTTTGTGGGGCGCTGCTTATTGTTCCATTTGGTGGGGTGGTGCTCATATCTTCATATCTATTGACTTGAATCATGAGAGTGTAAAACATAACCATTTCGTTGGTGCATATTCATATTCATTCACTTGATTTTCTCGACCCTTAAATAATTATGGTTCCAAAGATGTTGGATGTTCCACATCAAGAACTATTGAGTGCATAGTCGGTTGCTTCAACTATAGACAGAGGCTATAATGACCTCATTTGACTATTTTATGAGTAATATAACCATCACAATTCTACTCCTTTTTACTGAAAACATTTTTTCATTCCTTTTTTTTCATTAGGTTGGGTGGTGGAAACATACACCTATTGTGATGGCGGTGGTCCCAATTTGATTATCTAGAACCTACCATTATTTACAGGTGGTATTTGAAGGGGAAAATCTCTTGGATGGCATGTACCTGTATCTGGCGGTAGGGACCATACTTGGGATGATCCTTGAGACCTGCTTCATCAGTCCTCTATAGTTCTGGTAGCTAATGGAAGTTGAAATTCATGGATGATACAAAGTGGACATGTAACTTATCATCATGGAACAAATCCACTATACATTTTCGCTCATTGAATTGATTTCTTCTAGATCCCCTTAGATATTCTTGTTGATTTGGGGTGGCTGTTGTGGTCCAGGGGGCTACACGGTTTGGTGTAGGCATTGGAGATGAAGTTGCTACAAGGGGTGTCTTCTGCATAATGTAGGTGCTTTAGATATTTCAATAATTTTACATTGGTCCAATGGGGTTTCTCAAGACATGATATTTTATTATTTCAATGATTTTTCTATTCTCTATGTAATGACATAGAAATCCCAAAACCCACTTGTATTCTTCACCGAGATAAGGGTGATTGTAGCTCATTTGGGAGATTACCGATGCTCATGGAATGAATATAATATTGGAGGATAATATGGTTGCAGAAGTATGTAAGACCATTCCATCTAGAAATTTTGTATGAAACTCTTTCATTCTCCCATTATTTGTAGTTCTTATGGTTGTTCACTATTGTTTTTGGGAACATTTAACAGAAATTGAAGAGGAACTCCCATCGGAAGACCTACTAGCCTATAATCTAATTAACTAGGAATATTTCAGGGTATACCTGAATCATATAAGTTTAACTACATATTAATTTTATAGAGTTCCCATCATAGGAACCTTGTAAGTTTAATAGTGCCTCATATTCTTCTATGGGTCTCTATATCCAATGAACACTAGGTATATGAAGTTCCCTAAATTTGTTGGTGGTAGAACGTTTCATAGCCAGTTGGTGTAGGGGTTCTTTTTTCAATTATATTGGAGAACGTCATACATCCATGGATTTTAATTGATTAATCAGTGACTCAATGGTATGCATGAGCCATTGAAAAATGTCTTGTTTAACTGGATCATGAGAAGGTGCAATAGGTTGATATATTGGATGTTTACCCACTATTGGAACATGAGGTGGATTCATGCCGTGGGAATCCTGTGTGGATTAACCTAAATGTGTTTCAGTTGCTTACCTAAGTGAGGGAAATATTAATATCATGTAGGGGTTGGGTTTATGAATACTAACAGTTCTTGTGCTTTCTTCAATGAGCTTTTCAGTCATGCTTCATATATCGGGAGGAGCCTTAGTGGTAGAGGCACCTCCGTTTGAAGTGCCTGCTGACATTCTACCTGAGGAACATATCTGGTCAAATGGATCACTTGTAGCATATTCACATTGTTTATCCTTGACTCATTCATTTCTTCCAATTCTAGAGAGAATCTCCCCCTGAGTTTTAGGGACGTGATCACATTGTCTAGAAGAGATGGGTTGTATGAAATATTTCTCTTATTTTTTTGGTATCATTGGATTTTCAATGGAGGTAGCAAGGGATTGACCAAGGGATCCCCCAAATATAAGGTGGCTTGTTGGATCCATGTTTGAACACCCTCATGCTCATTGTGGACCACCTCATAAAGGGAATCATGTTCTCCTATATCATTTTCGTTTGAATTAACTTTAGTGATATCCATGGGAGTGACATCCATGACATTCACCAATTCATTCCACATTGGGGTGGCGTAGTATGTGTTTAATGGTATGATAACATGTTACATACATTGTTGGATCATTTCCAACAATTTATTAGTTGTATTCATGTTTCTCGATGAAGGGATACTCAAAGAGAACCTTGACATGTCCTTTCCATGTGTCCTCTTTCCATGGGATATGAATCATGAGGTGGGACAGAGTGGGTAACCCCACTATTAATCATTCTCTGTAAGAGGGGAATTATGGACATATGTTTGTCATGTTGTTGAGGTAAACAATCCCCCAGCCCTGCAGGCTAGGTTTTACACCATTCCTTTCTCATCTTACTTCAACCCATATTTTCTAGTCTTATGAGGGAATTTTCTTTTCAAAATTCCCCTATCCCCGTGGAATATGGGACACCCCGTGGTACTGTAGTTGTTGCTTTTATTTACGCTTTCATAATCTCACAGATTTCTATTCAAGTGAAATCTAGATAAGGATCTAGGTTTGTAAAAGAATTTATTGCTTCTGAGGACATGAACAATTCTCATTGATTAACATCCCTTAGGAAAGAAGTGTACATAATGTTCTCAGTGACCTAGGTGTGGAGCTTCTCAATGGATTTCTCTCATCGAGCATGGAGCTATTGATAATTACTCAACAACAGTTTATTCCGAACATTATGTCATCCATAAACATGTATTTACATTGATTTTCATCTGGTGATAATGAAATTGCAAGATTCCATTTCTACTGGGATTTTCTGGACATGGAATGGGGTGAAATATTATGCTCCAGGTTTTCATCATCCCCGAATATGAACACCAGATAGTGTTTTTCCAAGGAGACAACACAAATTTTGCAGCTCATGGGGATAGGCCAATTCAGGATCTTTCTTCCACTTCTATAATTATGACCACTGTGTTGATGGAAGATCTTCTAGGTTTATCTAATTGTGAAGCTTCCCCAATATATTTACATGGAGTGTGTACCCATACTAGGGAAAATAATTTCTTTCAACTAAGGGAGAGCCATCCAGATATTGAGGTGAATATTATTAAATAATTCATCTGACAAATATCATGGTATTCTAAACTATGAATTTGTGGTGGCCGATACAACACTAGTATCTGTTGATACTCCATTCCATCAAAGAGTCAAAAAAATTACAAAGGGAATAACATTAGATAGAAATGGGGAAAATACATAAAGAAAATAATTATTTTTAAAGGCATGAAATTTGGACCACTCTTGTCTATCCAAAAAACTGGCAACCTGAAATTGTACTTGGTTTCCACCCATTTGACGTGTATCCACTTGTTCCCAACATTTCATCCATGCAGCCTACATACATGTCCATCCTCATTTCTCCCAAGGTCCCATTTTTTCCTATAAAAAGACCCTTGGGGGCCTAATTTGCACGAGAATATATCCCTCAATCCCAATTGTTGCTCTGGTATCCCGAGTACATCCCCCCAGTATTTTGAAACATTCATGGTTATTCATCAACCCCTTGAGCGAAGGATTTAATGGAGGATCTTTGGACTTAATTCCTTTTAATGATTGAAAAAATAACCCTTTTGTGCCCAAATAATCCACCCTCCCCAAATCATAAATACAAAAACGCCGCATATTCCATTCATAGGAAGTTGAGCTCCCTTCCTCTCGGGTCACCTATGAATGCTCTTGAAGGATTGAGCAAGGTCTCACCCAAGTAGTACCATACAGGTTGTTTGTCGATTAAGTGAACATCATGTCACCCAAGACTTCTTGTGAACCTATAATTGCACACCCTTACCTACATGGTCACCCCTATTTTATTCACATACTCACTTCAGTCTACAAGACATCAAGCCTTTATCAAATCCATTCATGGAATTGATTCTTCTTCTTTGGGTCCCTTGTCTGAAAGGGATTCTACTGAGAATTCCTCCAAAGCCTCTTGACTTATCAAACCTTTGGGAAAGGAAAATTATTGTGTCTCCTATTTGGGTTTGTATTTACACCATAAAAGGTTTCCCAAATTTGATTCACATTAGGGTTAGGGTTCAAGGTGTGTCTATGAGTTTGTATATCCATAGTCACATAAACATTTCTCCTAGAAAAAATGTTGGGAAGTTCCCAATTTGAATGAGGGTTGGGTCTGGGCCTCTCCCTTCTTGAAGAGATGGTTCGGTACCTCATGTCTATAGTAGGGGAAGGTATGGTTAATAGATAATTTTCCTTTTCAAAATAAAGGATAAGTTTCTCTCCCCTATCAGGATCAAATTTAGGGCATCCATCCAGGTATAAGCCATTAACCGTTATCCCTTATTCCTTCCATTGGACTCATGTCCAATGTGAAGATAACAAATGGAAGGCTTATCGCCTGGCCCTCTTCTAGGGTAGCCTTTCCCTCATCCATCGTCCCCACTGTAGGCTCCCCCTCTTTCACTAGTAGAGGAGGAAAAATATGAATGTGAAAGTATCATTGTTGAATCATTCACATCCTCTTCTTTCTCACAATGAGCATGACTCACATGGGCATAGAGATTCATGATGATTATAATATGTACACAAACACTCATGACAGAGTGAACTATGAGAAATCTGATTTCCAACATAACTGAGATACATAAGAAGCCCTATAATGGCCCAATATCACAAGATATCGTACTTAGGAGTCCATCCGTAGTTGCCTTAATCTGGGCATCCTTTTAAGGAATAATCCCCAAAGTAAACCCTCAAATCACCAATGCATCCTTTTTAAGATGTGTGCCCAAATTCCATTCTCTCAAAGGAATATACTCTCTAATGAGGCTTATTGAACTATGTGGGATTTGATTCCAATTTATATGAGATACGTAGGATGCTTACTTGAGGTTCAAATCCAATATATTAAATCAACTATGTTATCCTTGTGCCATATTCCCAACATGGTCTAATCCAATTTGGAATCCCATAAACTTTACAAGTGCCTTGGACTGCTTCAGTAAATGTCCCACACAATGTTTTGACTAAGCACCTTTTTCTTAGATTTCCATACCACATGACATTAAAGTGTATAGATAGGTCCTTTTAACATGACCTTAAAAGGAATGATGTGTCCGATTCACTACCACCCAACTATGATGGTTCTGATTCCTTTCACTAGGATAAGTTGGTAGCACATTTTATGGGAATAGTCCCAAGATCAAACCAATCATTATCATCCATGGATGAAATTAAATTCTAGGTTTCCCCACTAAGTGCCCTAAAATTAGTATCATCATAAAAATGATTAAAAGAATCATTAAATAGTGTATTATAGGATACCATTGATGTAGAACCTTGAATACATACAAATACCTCCATTGATGAATAACCTTGAATACATACTGATGATTCTAAATTTTACAGATGTTAATAAGTGATTGTAAATTACAAAGGATACATATGTAATACTGGGGAATTAATATGGATTCATAAAAATATCTTAAATTTATAATGAGAGTCCCAGAGTAGACAATAATTCCCCCAAAAGGGTGTGATGAGTCCAACCTCCCATCTTATTGGCCTATATAAGTTCATATGTATCGTAATGTTTAAACATAACGAATTCTTTCCATTGGAAAGTAGGTCCGTTTTTGGATAAAGAACTGTTAGATGTTTCCAGTTCTATAAATAAATCCAATGGAAACCACCTGGAAGCAGTGATTATTAAAACTAGAATAAACCTTTGAATGAAATACAAATCATAAATGGTGAACCTGATGTGAATCCTTAACCAAGTTAATAATGTTACCCACCTGTTAGGAACATATAAAATGATAGATTATGTCCATAAAAAAGAATCAATAACTCATGTATCGATCTAAAAGGTTTTTTCTATAGTGGATTTTGTTTTTTTCATGTTTTCTCTCATAATTATCTTCACACCAAAATGGAATTTTTCAAGTTATCATATGTGAAAATCGCTACCATTGTTTAAGCTGTATCCCCATCCATGGGAAGGACGTCATCACCAACACAGTGTCTTCAAAACTGGGCCTCTAATGTTCTTGTAAAGGAATATCACTTGTGTGGTACAATATTGACTTTGGAGGCTGCTCGGCAGGCCCTCCAGGTCAATAAGAATCCTCGATCATATGGCCAATGAAGACCAATGATCAATAAGAAGACGATTCCAACAATCATATTCTACCATTTCAGCTTATTATACCGATAACAAAAAAATCAATCCATATCATAATACAAGGAGGTGGAGCAAGAGGCCACTCAAGGGCTCAATTCAAGAATGAAGGATCCTTCTTGAGGACTCCTACAAGAAATTATCGTCAGCAGAATCGTGTGGTAGTGAACCCCAAACATGATGGGGGTGTGGTCTCTGGATGTTCAGCCTAGGTCTCTCTGACCCAGGCACAGAAGAAGTACCACTGGGGACAATGTCTTGTCAACATGGAGCATGTTCTAACATCTACCCCTTCTAAAGAACACCATTAACCTAACATGATGGAAAATAGGGAACAAGCACATAAACCCGTCTATCCTAATTTTGCTGTCCAACATTGTCGTATAGCAGAAACCCACCAATCCCCATAGGTAAATTTGGTGGAGTAATGCGAACATACACATACACCTTCATATAAGTTATCAGCCAGTCGGAAAGCTCGTCAAACTACATTTAAAGAGGAACAACAATCTAATGGGGTGGCAACTAGTAAACAGAAACATACACTTATTTACAATCACCAATTCTGACAGTAGTATCATCTGTTAATATAGAGGGAATCTTATAATCCATACCTAATGGGAAACATCCATCAGGATCATACACCTGCTCATGTTTATCAATTTTCCAAACAGTCTTGTTTGTTATCACTCAGAGAAGTCAGTCAGAATGCTCTGATGTCAAATTTGGGGTAGACCCAACACTCTGCCCCCATACATGAGTACTGTTAATACCTATTTACAGGAAAAGTAAGACAAGAGTCGGCACATACACCAAATCCAAGATACTAAATAGACTTATATTCCCATTCATGTCACTAACTCACCAAACACATCTTATCAATTGTTAAATGTCAGACTCAAATCCCTGCCCATATTCTAGAAGCATGCCATGATATTATAATAACAACTTCAGCAGTACCAGGGGAACATACACATAAATCTATTTCCACACCTGGGATAACACATCATCATTCCATACTAGAACAGATACATATTTTTATTTTAGTCTAGGAGGTTCATGGGGCATACTCTCGCAGATCATACATACAAAAAGATCAGGAACATACCCCAATTCCAATTGGAGATAATCAGTCAATTATGGTAACCACTCCAAGGTAGACACATACACCTACCCATGATAACCACTTTTCCCAGCAAGTAGTCCCAATTATGTTGAAGAGAACGTCTAAGAAGAAGTATCACCAAGAACTGCTAGAAAATCAAGAGTCAAGCTGCAATTTCGATTCTCTCAATGTTGATGTTCCTGAATCCCTCAGACATTTCTCTAATTCAGCTCAAGATTCTATCCTCTCATTAAAAAATTATGAGATTGGTAGTTGTAATTCAGATGTTCGTCATTGTACACTTAATCATGAAGTCTTGATTCATGAAAATTTGGTCAATTCAAAGAGCCTATCTCTTGATGAGAGAAACAACAACCCTCTGTGTGACCAAAAGACCATGGAGTAAGAATATTTATCCCTTGATATAATCCACCATGGTGATCCTCCCCATGATGTAATTCCCTATGAAGGTCCTATCTGCAGTAGTATTTCGCATTGTCAAGACATCACTAAAATTGACAATGTAGCGATGAGAAAGCCCTCCTATCTCAAGGCACTTGCAGACAAAAGTTCAGTCATGTCTGATGCCTTTTCATTCATAGGAGATACACTTTTTCAACTAGAATACATCTTAATGGAATGGTAATTCTCCAAACCTCCCATGGTTAATTTTACTTCTAATATAGAGAATCCATTTGGCCAAACCATGTGTAGATTTTCTCATAAAATACGATGAAGATGTGTTAAACATGAGGAAAAAATTGGATAAGGAAGAAGTACCAGTCATGTTCTGGACATTTGTAAAATTCTCAGTAAAAAATTCTAGAATTGGTGATATATGACAATATTCATGATATCAAAATCAAATTATGGAAGACTCTTCGTTATTTGAAAACTAAAGTATAACTATATGATGAATTTTAAAATCATGGAAAGGTAATTGAAGGGTTGAAACATCATATTGACTTGAAATATCTCTCTGTTTCCCAACATCCAAAGTATAAAAAACTGCAGATAACCCTTCAGTGTGTAGGCCTCAATTACCTAAAGATGATACGCCTATTCATTTACGATTCCCCATCTAGTATTTGTATGAGGGGATAGGGTGTATATAAATGATTACATTTCATTCCACTCCAAAATTATGAAAATTCTGCCAAATGTTTTCTCATGAAATGTTATTACCCACAGTCGACTATAATCAACAAATTTTTTTTGTAATCATGTGTACGCACATAAACAGGCCTCAACCAAATCTCATCCGAGTTAGGCCCAAATAAAAGAAGTAGTTGAATTACATTTATATCAAGCCTCTACGAATCTTGATCAGGAATCCCACTTTGAATATATTAGGAATCGGAGAATGGAAATGTCTGAAATAGGAAAGCAATCATCAGAAACATGTGATTTGAGTTGTTGTCGGATAATGCACCCAGCTAGTGTCTGTACCAAATTTCACAAAATTAGAAGAGAAGTTGCACGAATTTCAGCCATATCAGTTCAAGAATAATCCTAGCTTGAATGGATTGGGGATCATTTAATTAAGCCTTCTTATTCATTAATCAATGTTCAGATATTTGAAGATGAAGAAAAGGAACAACCCCAACCTACTGGGCTATGGGCATTTTCACATCAGCAATCCAACTATCAACCGAAGTGAATTTTCTCCATACTAGGGAAGAATCCACAAGGAATGTGTACAACTTAACTATCCTAGGATTACCATCAGGTTAATGTCTGCCAAATAGATCCTGAGAATTCATCATATATAAGAACCGAATCTTATGGAATATATAAAGGGAGACGATCTTACAAAAATACCGATAGAATGCTATCAATACATTATGCGTCAGTGAATGTAATTAACACCACTGCAGAAGATCTTCCTGAAAATGATTCCAGTTCAGGGGAATTAAAAGATTAATTTTTTCCCCATAATATGGTACACACTGAGGAAAATTAAGAAGATGTGTGTTCATGAAATCATAGGATTACCTAGAATCTAGATATGACTTCAAATAACCAAATTCCACCCCTCCGAGAGGCATATAACAAGAATAAAGGAAAATTTATGATTAAATATCACTCTTCCACTCAAGAATTTCATTCTTTTTCAGTTGAAGAAATATTTGAATGACACAAAGAGGAAATGAAATAGATGAGAAGAATAAATACAGAGTTACTTCGAAGTAGCATTTCTGCTACACATACTCCCCAAGCAGGACCTCAACTTGAAAATCATATAGGATCTACTCAGTAAAGAGTATTTTTTGTAACTAAAGATGTAGATAATGAATTACCTCCACTGGGTACACAATCACGGAAGGATCAGACACATCCTGATAGGCCCTTTACCATGGGTTATCCAAATAAAATATCAGCACCACCATCTGTGGTTTTGTAGGTCGTTGTACTAGATCAAGCACTAGTTATTATACCTTCACAGGTTCCAGCTCATCCAGATGTTCCCCAAATTCTTATGAATAAAATTTTGGCATTAAAGACTCAATTGAAAGCAATGGAGGAATGATGTGGACTAGTTCAGCTGGAAAAGATACCATACTCTAATTAGGTGGATGCAATTCCTCCCCCACCATGTTTTGTGAATACCACCTTCCCAATCATCAATGTTTTGGGATGGAAATACCCTTTCTATATTCAGGAACCATTATCCGTAAACGAAACTCAATGCTTTGGAAAAATTGATCTCCATAAACATTTTTCAACATTTAGCAGTAGAATGTCAGCTTTTTGAGATATCTTTTTCTGGACTATGCAGCACGTTCCCTTATGTGGCCTTGCATAATTTACCTATATAAAAGGTTTTTTAGTAAAAAGATTGCACTACTTGGCTATACGGAATATGCCCTCATTGGCCCTACATTATACTTCTCCCATAATGGGTTTGTCAATTAATGGATAATTCATTCTTGTAAAATACTTCCTTTAATATTTTATCCCTTTTTCCCATATCATTCCTCAGTTCTAGAAATTGTCAAATCACAGTTTACAATTTTCCCATACATAAATGAATATAATAGTATGTTTCCAAACAAATAGTCAACAAATTTGGAGAGTCTTGTACATTTGGTCAGAGATAATGAACTTAAATTATAGCCAACCAATTTCTTCACTACATGACTTAAAACAGCATAGTACCAATGTCCCCATTACAAGACTTAATACATCCCAATACTAATGTCCTAACTGCATGACTTAAAATGACATAGTATGATTTTAGAAATTTAAATTTCTGATATATCGTAACCATTCCTCAAACACAAAATTAGCATATAAATGGTTTTATTATCCCTGACATATGTCAGTGTAAAATAGCCCTTTCATTCTTAAAATTTTACTCCTTGGAAAAACCACACACTGTGGTCTCAAGTCAACCAAAATCTTATATTACCATATATATCAGCCGCAGAATATTAAATTTCTAAAGAACACTTTTCCTGAAAAAGAAACAACTATACATAGGTGGAATTTCATAGGCTTCCATCATAATAGGCCGATCAGCCAAAAGATTCAAGTATATGTCTATGAAGCATATTCCAATTTTGGCCCTACACAATACATCCCCCATAACGGGTTTGTCAAAATAATGGAAACTTTGTTCATTAAAGAGAGTACCTTATGATGATAAAAGATTTACATTAGGTGACTATAAAAATCATGGCTCATGATTCCCCTTGGAAATATTAAAAGAATATTAAAGCAAATCATAGCCACAGAGTCCGGTTTGGAATCTAATTTCACAATTTATGGTCAAATCTATTTGACCATAAATAATTTCCCTTAATAGTCCATCATGAATGACTCTAAACATCCTACAATAAGAGACATGATACTAACTATATTGAGAACCCACAATTGGAAATCTGACCAAAAGTCGAGTCCCAGCTCACTAAACACACATTTTTTTATGATTTAGGTAATATTGAGCAATAACAAGTCAAGAGATGTAATGTTGGTGGGGTTTTACATATAACCCTTTAAAAAATCAAATTATGCTTACTATGTAACGCCCCGACCCCAGTTACCCAGATTCATTGCATTATTACGTAACATTGTCATTATCACAAAAGATCAAGTCTCGAAAGACCGATTAGTTTAGTATCCTTAAAAACACTTGATACATTCATAAATGTTACATTACATCATAAAGTGAAAAACTACAATAACATAGTCTCCAAAGTCCACACCCATATCCCCTTCAGACTATCCCTGTAGGTTAGTCATAAAATATTTCTTCACATCCTGGGAAAAATAAAACATAGAAAGGAGTGATCAAAAATTATCAGTAAGGATAACAATATTGAGGAAACCTTCATAAATAAACATAAACATTTAAGGCAATGTATAACTAAAACAAAATCCTTTTAAACTTTAACTTTAGCATAATATGGAAAAAGTAAAATGAAATAATTCCATTTACTTACTCACATGGTTATTCTACTAGTCGAATAATCACATGAAATATCTATAACCACTTTCATAACGATGGAATGCATAATTCCAGACTATCATAACCATGTAGCCAAGGCCTCCTGCCAAGACTTCAAATAATATTATGTGAAGGCCTTGTGCCAAGACATGACTTTGTCTCATGAGACCTACTGATGCAACGAGGAGCTATATTGGGCTCCTCCCATCACTTATTAAGTCCAATGCATTGCCCATATGAACAGGTTTAAACATATCATAAACCATAACATAATCGTATCACATAAAACATGCATAATGGAAACATAAAATTTCCATATTTCAATCACAAGATATCAATACAATATATTCATATAATAGGAACATTATCAAAACCATTTTCAATACCAAAATAAAAGAAAATTAAAACATGGTATTTATTTTTCTTTTTTTTTAAAAGTTATGTCCTGTAGAGGAAGCCCAAACTCAAATAACGGTCACGGAAGCGGAGAAGTCATTGTCACCGCATTTGTACGATAGAAAAAAAATTCCCTTTTGTTGTTTAGTAAAACTCTTTGTATAAAAATATTCATTTTTAATAAAAGTAAAATACAAAGGGTTTTATAAACCATATAAAGTAAAGTATAAAACAAAATATGCCTCAATGAATGGAGATTGAGACGAAGTCCCTTACCTTGTGTCCGACTTGACTCGATCGTTATTTAACCTCCTGAATAATAAACTAGAGTTAATTTATACTTTCATAAGAACCTTTTTCATGTTCATTATTCCTTTTATATTACTTATTACCATTTTATGAAAATTAGGTAGTCATTCAAGTTAATAACGGTCGTTTTGTTTCTCTTTGGTACTTGAGTCAACAATAAACTTCTTATAATTAATAGTTGTTCATGTGGTAAAATATCCATTATCTCCAGAATTATATTCATGATGTTGATATCATATATATCATATATATCTAATATATACTTGCCTTTATAATATTACATAACATTTAGAGGTATGAAATAAAATGCACCGTTCATGGAGACGGTAAGCCGTACGTACGCATGAACGCTACTTTCATTTCAATTTTGTATTAAATGGAATTAAAACTAAATTAGATATATATAATATAATTATAGTATAATATAAATGTTATATATGTCACATATGTTCATTAATTTCATTCTTTATACATTCCATGTATTGCATGAACGAGTCACCTCACTTGAGAGGGCTGTAGTTCACACTTCCTCAAATGTAATTATCGCATTGGCACAACATAAAGAGAATAAAGGTATGTTTTAAATTTAAAATACAGAATCATAGAGAGGAAATAAATATAATATATGTCATAAATTAATATATTTCCATCATAATGGCCACCATGAGGGGTGGTAGGAGAAGATAGATAAATCATCGTTTCATGAGGCAGTAATTTTCCATCCACAGAAACAATATGTTCTTTAACCATTAGACGGATGTGTGTGTAAGTGTAGCTAGAATCCTTATCATAAAAAGATCCTAGTATATTGAAGATACTGGTTTTGTAAAAAAAATAAAGGAATAAAAAGAGTTTTTAGGGGTTGCAGATGAAAAATAAAACTAAAGAGCATTAGAGAAGACATTACCTTAAAATCAGGTAACTTTTTTTTATTGGAGCCAAAGGCTTTCTTGGGAAGACTTCTGCCCATAGTGAGGCTTATGGGAGTAATATAGGGAACTTGAGAGAGTATTTGGGCTGTGGTTGGCCAAGAAAAATGTCTTTGAAGGTGTGAATATGGTGGTAGAGGTGGGGGCCTTTTATAAGAGGAGAGGAGGGGCACTCTTGGAAAGTCATAAAATGTTACTTTATTATGAAATGATTTTCGGATTTTAAAGGTCCCACAATGATATATTTATAGGATAAGGTGATAAGGGTTCTAAATATACCCAACCAATAGGTTTTCGAAAAGTGTAAGTCTTATATTTTACCTTATCGTTTCATTTTATTTAAATTGTTCATTAATGAGTTTATTGATTCATCATCATGGTCTCATAAATAAATTTATTTATATAATGCCTAAATATTTTAAAAAAATTACCATGATGTAGGAAATCTTTTTATCTTTTAAATGAATATTCATATTCGAAAAGTTAACTTATATAACCCCATGTAATAATTGTTTTAGTCATACAACAAATGTTTGTGACAATTTTATTTTTACTTTAAATAAAAAGTTATTAATGTCATTTTCTTACCCAAGTGGCTCCATGGGGTCCCCCAGTTGACCCATGGATTTTCTTGTTCGGTCATGACTCATTCAATATGTTTAGGACAAGTGTAAAGGTAATTTCATATTATTATAACATTATATTTACCTTAAATTACACTAATGACCTTTAATCGCGATTAATAAAACTGAAAAGTTACTATTCACCAAAAATTATTTTCATCCCATTGAACCACATTTTACTTACTAATGACAACCATGTGTGTCGGATTTTTTAAATTCAATTCATAGAAGCGGTAATGTTTCATTTAAATGAAAAATTAGTTTTTTAACTACCACTTAATGGTTTCACTATTCATAAAAAATTGAAGTTTTTTAGATAAATATGAATAAATAACCCTAAGCTATATTTGAATTCCTAATTCAGAAATGATATCAATTCTAAAAAATTCAAAACATATTATTTGAATAAATTAATTTAATAATTAATTCTCGTTGTCACAACAAATAGCGTGTTTTTAAGAAACAATATATATCAAAAGATTGACAACAGTTTATGTCCAATTTCAAAGTGAAATTAATTCTAAGGACCACCATGGGATAAAATTGTAAAATTATATTCCAATTACACTTTAAAACCACTAAATAGTATAATTTATCACTATAAATTATTTTTATTAAAAAAGTTGTTTTTATGTATATTTTCCTATTCATCGAAAATTGGAAGTTCTCAGAAAAATACCAAAATTTCAACATAGGCTAATTTCGATATTCAGAATCAAAAAATGAAGTCCAATTTGAAATATAAAATTTATATAATTTAAAAAAGTGGGTATTAATATTCATAATGGGTACTTTGATTGGTCTCGGTGTGTTAGAATCTCAAACTTGCATACAATGCAAGCTATTGCATTATTGAAAGAGAAGCGTACTTTGGAAGCTTGGGGTGTTACATACTAGGCCCAATGTATTATGTAAAAAATCACCCTAAGCTATAATTGATATTCTATATTAAAAAATGGTGTCTATTTTACAAAATTCTAAACATATAAGTTTCATTAATTAATTTTATAATTAATTCCCATTGTCAAAACAAATAGCGTGTTTTTAAGAAACAATATCAATCAAGAGATTGAAAATTGCTTATGTCCAATTTCAAAGTGAAATTAATTCTAATGACCACCATTGGATAAAATTGTATAATTATATTCAAATTTTACTTTAAAAACACTCAATAGTATAATTTATCACTATAAATTATTGTGATTTAACAATTTGATTTTATGTATTTTTTTTCTATTCATCAAAAATTGGAAGTTCTCAGAAAAATACCAAAATTTCAACATAGGATAATTTCTATATTCTGAATCCAAAAATGAAGTCCATTTTGAAATATAAAATTTATATAATTTAAAAAACTGGGTATTACTATTCATAACAACTACTTTGATTGGTCTCGTTGTGTTAGAATCTCAAACTTCTGTACAATGCAAGCTATTGCAGTATTGTAAGAGAAGCGTACCATGGATGCTTGGGGGGGTTACATTCTCCCCTACTTTAATAAATTGCATCCTCACAATTTGAAATTTTTCTTCAAAAATTAAACGTTCAATGTAAAAAATACCTTTGTGGAAAACCCATATCGAAAATAGGGTTAATAATAATATAACATTAAAAGAAAGAAAGGGAAGTACAAGTTCACCTGAGATAGCCCATACTAAGATTATATGAAAACATGGATATGGAGGAGAAACAAACCATCTAGGTCTGATGGAGAGTTCTGGAAAACAGGATTATGTGAAAGTTGACTACATGTAAATCACAAACTTGTGATTGGTTAAATGATCATTGATTCCCCAGTAGGAAAATTTACCCACCAACATTTTTCTTTTAAGTTACCTTTAATAATGTTGAGGAATTTATTTACGAGATTTACTAAGAATGTAAGGAAACATACATACTGGTCATGTAGACTTTTCATTCTTTAATAAATGTTTACCACAAACCCATCTTTCACTCAAAAATATAATAGAACACAAAAATATTATATTTATCCTAATTTTACAATGTTCTAAATATTAAGACATACCATTTAGATTAGGAAAAATATTTTGCAATAACTAGGGACTTCCTGTAGGCTACTGGTAGGTAATAAAGGCATGTCGCACTATGGTTGTGGGTTATATTCTTAATGCTTTGTCTGACGCGACAGGTTATCCCCCCAACCTGCAGGTTTTCCTTTTCCTAAAACTATAGTATTATAATATTCCATAAATAATCCTCAAAAATGTTTTAAACATAAACAATACTATAAAAAGTTAATATTAATCAATTACAACATTTATAGTTATCCAAAATACCTCTGTCCAGACTTTCTCTAAAAGGACTCTAAATTCCAAAATCAATCGTAACATCAGATTCCCCAAACAAAGTATTGTTTCTTTTATTATCACATACTAATAATATGATTACCTTAATCATATTAAAACCTTAATAATAAGAACAAGTAATTCAGTACAATCCTTATATATATCATATTATTCTTAAAACCATAATATAGTTCTTGAGTCCAAAAAACACAAATACAATAATTATTCAACTTCATCTGTAGTAACATCATATGCTTGGCCTTGCTCCCTTGGCCTTTTCTGAGAAATGTTTCCTTGGTGCTTAGGGAATTCATTTGCATAATTCTCCACTTATATACAATTGTAGCATTCAAAATGGATAGCCTCTTTCTTTCCCTTGCAATCACGAGCCTGGTGACCTTTTTCTCCACATTTGTAACAAACTCTCATTCCCTTTAGGCAAGTACCGGGGTGATTCTTCCAACAATTATCACATAATGGAAAATCCTTCATTTACTTTTTCCCTTTATCTCTCTATTGTTCCACCATTATCTTCTTCTCTTACTTTACATTCTTGTCAAAATACTTAGAGAATTCATTTTCTATCTTGATAGCACATGAGACAATATCTTCATACGATAAGAAAGATTGTGATACTAATGCTTGACGGAGAAATGGTTTTAACCAATCAAATAAATGATCAATCATAATTCTTGGGTTACGTATATAATCAGAATCATACCTCGCTAACCTTGTAATGTTAGCCTCATACATTCAGACATTCTCATCCTCATTTTGTCTTAGGCTCATAAATTGCCTTTACATATCTGCTCGATGGTCACGAGGAAATTATTTTTCTATGAAAATCTCTTTGAACTCCCTCCATTCCATATTTAATACTTCATCATATTTCTTCATATTTTGAATCAATGACTACCATTGATCAACATCTCCAGTGAGGTGGTAAACTGCCATGATATCCTTTTTCCCTTTCACTACTCCCCAAGGAATGAAATATTTTCTCTATGGAATTTATCCATTACTTAGATACAAAGGGATTTGTACTCCCATTTAATGTTGGTGGTTGTTGCCTCATGAAGTGGTCTAACATTGATCATCCACGCTACGGATCAGGGTGCTCCATTCAAGTAAGGTTAATATTTATAACCTGAGTGAGTTATCCAAGTATGGTGATAAGCTGATCATCACCAGTTGTATCACTAGCTCCATTATAAATATTTTGTGCAGGAGGGAAATCCCTACATGGAGTGCGTGCATCGATGTGATTTCCATTCCTTACACTAGGTGCCATTTCTAAACAATGTCATAAACTAGATTAGTTTATGAATTGAAATACATAATTACATACTTGTAAAACACTTAACATAAATTGAACTATTTATGGGTATAATCCGTAAAAAAATGTTTTCTTTGAGGAAGTATATACTCACAAACCCTTCATAATGTTTTATAATGAAATCGTGAATTATCCTAAGAATATCCCTTGGGAGTGGCGTAACCAAGAGTGAATCAAGGCCCATTGTCATGCACCAGTTCCCATTCGAGTCTAGCTCAAAGCGGTGTTTTTAGGTTTTACCCCTAGGTACATCTGTACCAGAGCCGCCTCTACCTACTCATATCCATATAGGGATGTTTTTCTCGGAAAACTCACACAATCACTATAATTCCAATATTCCAGGAAGTTCTTCTATACTAATCCTCAAAGTCTATCTTAGGGATATGTGCTCTAATCAGAGTTTATCTAAATCTAGCTTCCAAGGTTAGTACTAAACTACCTCTGATACCAACAGTAACGTCCCAACCCCAGTTACCCCAAGTCGGTGCATTATTATGTAACATTGTCAAGATCAGAAATGATCAAATCTAGAAATACCGATTAGTTTATTAGCCTTGGAAACACAATATACCTTCATAAATGTTACATTACATCAGAAAGTGAAAAAATAAAATAACATAGTCTCCATATTCCACACCCATATCCACTTCAGACTATCCCAATAGGTCAGTTATAAAATATTTCTTCACATCCTGGGAAAAATAAAACATAGAAAGTGGTGAGCTCAGATGCTCAGTAATGATAACAATATAGCGGAAACTTTCATAAATAAACATAAACATTTAAGGTAATGTATAACTAAAACAAAAGCCTTTAAGACTTGAACTTTAGCATAATATGGAAAAAGTAAAATGAAATAATTCCATTTAATTACTCACATGGATATTCCACTAGTCGAATAATCACATTCAATATCAATAACCACTTTCCTAATTATGGAATGCATAATTCGAGACTATCATAACGACGTAGCCAAGGCCTCGTGCCAAGACTACAAATAAGATTTTGTCAAGGCCCTGTGCCAAGACACTAGTTTTTCTCATGATACCTACAGATGCATCGAGGTGCTATAGCGGGCTCCACCCACTACTTATTATGTCCAATTCATTCCTCATATGAATCGGTTTAAACATATCATAAACCATAACATAATCGTATCTAATAAAACAAGCATAAAGGAAATATAACATTTCCACATTTCATTCACAAGATTTCAATACAAGACAATGATATAATACAAAAATTATCAAAACCGTTTTCAATACAAAAATAAAAGAAAAGTAAAACATGGTATTTATTTTTCATTTTTTAAAAAATGTTATGGCTTGTAGTGGAAGCCGAAACTCATATATTGGTTACGGTGGGGGAGAAGTCGTTGTTGTTGTATACGTACGACAAAAAAAATTCCCTTTTTTGATTTAGTAAAATTATTCTTATAAAAAGAATCCTTTTCAATAAAATTAAAATTCAAAGGGGTTATACACCTTATAAAGTAATGTATACAACAAAATATGCCTCAATGAAAAGAGATTGAGACGAAGTCCCTTACATCATGTCTGACTTGAATCGATCGTTCCTTAACGTTTTGAATAATAATCTAGAGTTAATTTAAACTTCAATAAGAACATTTTTCAAGTTCATTATTCATTTTATATTACATAAAACCATGTTATGAAAATTATGTAGTCATTTAAGTTAATAACGGTCGTTTTTTCTCTCTTTGGTACTTGAGTCAACAATAAACTTCTTATAAATAAAAGTTGTTCATGTGGTAAAATATCCATTATCTCCGGAATTTATTCATGATGTAGATATCATATATATCATATATATCTAGTTTATAATTCCTTTATAATATTACATAACATTTAGAGGTAAGAAATGAAATTCCCAGTTCACAGAGACAGTAAGTTGTACGTACGCATGAACACTACATTCATTTCTATTTCGTATTTAATTGATTTAAAACTAAATGAGAGATATATATATATATATTATAATTAAGTATAATATATATGTTATATTGTCACGACCCGTCCTCGGGGCCCGTGCCGTGACTACCCCAAGCCCGCCTTCCATAGGCCAGGGGCTGGCGACTAGCACCAAGGCGTAAATTCCCGGTAAACAGGGAAGGCATTGCCTTTATAAGTAACAACCACCACAGAGTCAGCAAGCGGAAAGTAACTACAAAGTGCAGGAAAGTAAAGGGGGCCGGAATACAAGCCCAACTGAAAGTACAACTGAAAAGTAAAGTACAACAACTGAAGAAAAGACGGCGGCCTCGTGTCGTCCACTGGCAATCCCACCTGAAGGGTGGGTACAGATAGCCTCCAGGCTCCTCGGGTCCCACGTCCGCTCCGAGCACGTCCCGCCCAGTGGTCCACCTCCAGGTACCGTCCTGCTCCACACGCCTCCTCCACGATCAGCGCTGTCCGTCGTCTGCAACCAACACCACGAAGTGCGGGCATAGCCCGTGCAGGGGTGAGTATAAGCTACTCAGTAAGGACCCCGAGACCCCTGAATGTTTCCCGAAATCCACAAAGGATATAGCACAAAAGAAAGATGCAATCACGAAGTAACATCTGACTCGACTTAGGTATATGCCCATACATATACCTAAGTCCCCACTTCTAGATCTGCTCACGAGCTCAAGAACAACTCAATCCACAAAGGAATGCAAGACTCAAATCCACAAGGAGAGTAAACAGTAAATCCACAAAGGATAGTTCAACACAATCCACAAAGGAGAGTAACATAAGATTCAGCTCAACCAGGTATACTTTTTCAGATGACGTCAAAGATGATCACTGATCCATCTAAGTTGTCGGACCCACGAAGGATCGATAGGTACTAACCCCCGCAGAAGACCCACACAGGATCGGGCTCACACAGAACCTGTAGGCAGTGGCTCACACAGAACCGGTAGTAAGGACCCACATAGGATCGGTCTCACACAGAACCTGTAGCACTGATCCACGTGGGATCGCTGAGTGCAGTAGTCGACGCAGTCCACTGAGGATCTCTGCACAGTCGTCGCCGCAGTCCACGAAGGATCTCTGCTCTGCCGTCGTCGCAGTCCACTGAGGATCTCTGCTCTGCCGTCGTCGCAGTCCACGGAGGATCTCTGCTCTGTCGTCGAAGTCACAGCCAGCGCTAGGGTTCCCGCACATAGCGAGCTCGTTTAGGAGGGTCCGCTCCACGAGCCGAGAGGCTGATACATCAACTGACACTTAGTCCGAAGTTGATGTATCCAAAAGTTCCGTATCGACAACAGGATCTCAACGCAACAGACGGCGCGTCAATTGGACGCCCGGTCTGGGAGTTATTGGCATTTTCGTCCCAGGAGCCCGGTTGGTTTTTAGGGAAAAACCAACCCGACCGTACTCCGCCTGTATCCGATCCTCAGGTGGAGTATGCCAAAAGTTCCGTCTCACTTAGAGGAAACTACCACAGCTGACGGTACGTCGATCGGACGTCCGTAACTCAAGTTATGAGCGTTTCCGCTCCGAGGGCCCGGTTGGTTTCGTGTACGAACCAACCCAGCCGAACCCAAAGTCTTCCGAAACCATGAGTATAATATACCGAAACGACCGTATCGATCCAAGGATCGCGTAGCCGCTGACGGTTCGTCAATCGGAGGTCCCAGGCCCAAGATATGGGTGAAAGACCGAAGAAGGCCCGAAAACGGGGGTTCTGGGCCCGGGGCGACCCGGCCCGAACCCCCCCTGGGTCGGCCGAATCGGGTCGGCCCGACCCGGCCCGACCCGACTAGGCCGGGTCCGGTCCGGCCTGGGCGCGGCCCGGCCGACCGGACCGGCCGGCTCGGCTTCGGCCGAGCAGCCGAAGGAGCCGCTGCCGCGGGTTTGACCCGCGGCTTGGAGGAAAACACGGCCCCGCGGGGGCCGCCTGTCACGCGGACGCGGCCGGGCCGCCGCGTCCCTCCCCGGTTCCGCGCGGCCGCGGAACCGGCCGCCGCCGCCGCGGCTTCAGCCGCGGCGGATCTTCTCCACGGCGGCGCGCCGGGCGCCGCCGCCTCCGGTCGCCGGCGCCGGCGCCGCCTTCCGCGGGCCGCCGGAGTTGCTCCGGTGGCCCGTTTTGCCTCCCGTCTGCGCCGTTGCTCCTCCCGGGGGCCGATCTTCACTGCGGAATCAACAGATCGCCCCTGCCGCGCGGTTCGTCGTCGTCCGCCATATCCGCACAACAAAAGAGATCGGCGGAGGGTTGCCGGGTCTTGTTCGTTAGATCCGCACCCTCCGCGTTAGTCATAAACCACGGGAGGAATAATCAACAACAATTTTAAATAAATTAAAATTGTCGGAGATCATGTTCTTTACTTTAAATGAATAAACACGGGGAAAACAAAATATTCCAATCAACCCTTACCTTGTCGTCGTCGTCGGACGAGAGGTCGTCGCGGAATCGCTCGTCGCAGATGAAGGAGATCGTCGCGTCGTCGCGGTATCCGGCGTCGCGTCGCCAATCTCCGGATCAAGATCAAACGGATTTAATTAATTAAATCCGTTGTCATTGAAATTAAAAAAAAAGGGTGAAATAAACGATTCGTTTCTCACCTTAGTTGCCGAACGAGGATCGGCCGCGGAAGAAGAGGCGTCGCCGAAGAACGTCGCGGGTAGAGCTCGTCGACGTCGCAGATCACGGTGTGCGTCGTCGAATTCCGGTCACCGGCGTTCTTCGCGTTCTTCGCGTTCTTCGCGTTCTTCGCGTTCTTCGCGTTCTTCGCGTTCTTCGCGTTCTTCGCAGGGAGGGTGGAGGTTCAGAGGAATTGCACAACGATAGCAATCCTCCAAAATAGACAAGTTGTCTATTTTATTATTTTGCCAACGAACGCAAAACGCGTAAGTAACGACCCGTCAGTTCGTTGAATTAATTCAACGAACGAAACAGCCCATTTATTTCACGAAATAAACCGCCCAATTAAATGGTATGTTAAGAAATTAAAGAAAACGCGTCGGTTGACTTTTCAGTTACTTTGACGGGTTTTCGCGGGTGCGTTACTTAGCGAAAGAAACGGCGGGGCTCGTGCGGGCCCCACCTCACAAATATCCTAACAAGGGATAGGATATTTCCGGATAGCACCCTATCCGCTTTAACTCAGTTCAAGTGGCTTCCAAGTGACTTCCAAGCAGCTTAAGTGAAATAAAATAAAGTTGTCGCACAAACATTATTTTATTTCTGACTTAAAGCCCCAAAATTTAAAAACCACGTCTGAGAAAACGCAACTCCGGAAGAGGCGTTTCTAAGCAAATACCGGTGCTGCGATTTCATCGGTGCCCTCAGAATTCGATTTCGGGCACCGGTTCAAAAGATAGAAAAACCCGCTCGTCCGTTCACTGAACGTACCCGAGCCAAACTTCGGAAATTGATTCCGGGCACACCGGGCCTCGGAATCAGGTGCCGTCTGAAGCTGCGCTCTTGTAAAATTCCAATGAACATTAAGAAAAAAATTTCCTTGAAATTTGCGGGTCTTTACATTACTCCCACCTCAGGGCTTTACGTCCCCGTAAAGATACATCAAAAACTAGGGGAACAAATGGGGGTACTGAGCACGCATCTGAGCCTCCCGCTCCCAAGTGCTCTCCTGGAGGTTCTCGTGCTTCCATCTGACGCGCACAAGAGGAATCGACCGCCCACTTAGGACCCGCTCCTGTCGATCCTCGATCTCCACTGGGACCTCCGCAAAAGTCTCCCCATCGTCCACGTCCAGCTCCCCAAAGTCGATGATGTGCGTCGGGTCGTGCACGTATCTCCTCAGCTGAGACACGTGGAAGACGTCGTGCACCCGGTGTAACTGAGGTGGTAGAGCCAGGCGATAAGCCACCTCTCCTATCCTGCTGAGGACCTAGAAAGGCCCGATGAAGCGTGGAGACAACTTGCCGCCTCGGCCAAATCTCCATAAACCACGTCGAGGTGAGACATGCAAAAAGACGTGGTCGCCATCCTCGAACTCTAGTGGCCTCCGCCTCCTGTCAGCATATGACTTCTGCCAGCTCTGAGCTGTCCTCATCCTCTCCTGGATGATCTGGACCTTCTCTGTCGTGGCTCGGACCATCTCTGGTCCCACGAGTGCTGACTCCCCAGGGTCTGTCCAGCACAACGGTGATCTGCAGGGTCTGCCGTACAACGCCTCGTATGGTGCCATCCCGATGGTGGAGTGGTAGCTGTTGTTGTACGCGAACTCCACCAAGGGTAGGTGGTCCTCCCAGCTGCGACCAAAGTCGAGAACACATGCACGGAGCATGTCCTCGAGTGTCTGTATGGTCCTCTCCGTCTGACCATCCGTCTGAGGGTGGAAGACTGTGCTCAGATGGAGCCGCCTCCCGAACGCCTCCTGCAACCCCTTCCAAAGCCGGGAAGTGAAACGAGCATCTCGATCGGAGACGATAGACGATGGCACACCGTGAAGCCGTACGATCTCCTGGACGTAAAGACGTCCCAAGATCTCCACTGAGCCCTGCTCTCTGATGGGTAAGAAGTGTGCCGACTTGGTGAGTCGGTCGACAATCACCCAAATGGAGTCGTGACCTCTGGAAGTGCATGGAAGTCCAGTCACGAAGTCCATAGATATGCCATCCCACTTCCACTCCGGGACCTCCAAGGGTTGTACCAAGCCTGCTGGTACCTGATGCTCTGCCTTCACCTGCTGGCAGGTGAGGCATCGCGAAACGAACTCTGCCACAACTTTCTTCATGCCCGGCCACCAGTGCTGTTGTCTGAGATCCTGGTACATATTCGCCACTCCGGGATGCACCGCCAAGGGAGAAGTGTGAAACTCTCTCAGCACCTCCTCCCGTAAAGCGACTGGTACGAAGGTACGTCCTCTGAAAAGGATGTCGTTCTCTGCTCCAAGGGAGAAACCATCAGGCGCCTGACCTGAGGATATCAGTGCACGCCGGGTCTCACAGTCAGCATCCTCACGCTGAGCCTCTCTGACCCGCTGTAGAAGTGGAGGAGAGACTGTGAGAGACTGAAGAAAGGCTGCTCCGTCTCTATCCACAAATGATATCTGTAAGGAGGCTAGCTGCTCCGTCGCCTCCTCAAGTAGCTGAATGCCCGTCCTCCTGCTGAGGGCATCGGCTACCACGTTCCCCTTCCCAGGAGTATAGACTATCTCAAAGTCATAGTCCTGGAGGAACTCAAGCCATCTCCGCTGTCTCAGGTTCAGGTCCTTCTGAGAGAAGATATACCTGAGACTCTGGTGGTCAGAAAAGACTGTGAAGCGCTCGCCCATCAGATAGTGCCGCCAAGTCTTCAGAGCGAAGACCATTGCTGCTAACTCCAGGTCATGAGTGGCGTAGTTCTGCTCATGCGACCTCAACTGACGTGATCCGTAGGCGATCACGGCCCACTCCTTCATCAGGACGCACCCGAGTCCAGTCCCTGATGCATCGCAGTAAACTACGTACCCAACTCCCTCCTCAGGCAACCTCAAGATAGGTGCGCTGGTCAATCTCTGTCTCAGCTCCTGGAAGCTCTACTGGCATCTGTCTGACCACACGAAGGGTTTCCCCTTCTTCGTCAACGCTGAGAGTGGTGCCGCAACTCTAGAGAAGTCTGGAACGAATCTCCGATAGTTTCCGGCTAGGCCCAAGAAGCTCTGCACCTCCGTCACGCTCCTGGGTGGCTCCCAAGCTAGCACTGCCTCGATCTTCGCGGGATCCACTGCAACTCCTGCCTCAGAGATGACGTGCCCCAAGAAGTGGACCTCACGTAACCAGAACTGGAATTTTGAGAGCTTTCCATAAAGCTGGTGCTCTCGGAGTGTGTCTAGCACAACTCGCAGGTGGTAGGCATGCTCCTCCTCAGTCGTCGAGTATACCAAAATGTCGTCAATGAAGACCACGACAAATCGGTCGAGGTATGGCTGGAAGATCCTGTTCATGAGGCTCATGAACACCGCTGGAGCATTGGTTACGCCGAACGGCATAACCAAGAAATCATAATGGCCATACCGACACCTGAAGGCCGTCTTCTGCACGTCCTCGTCTCAAACTCTGAGCTGATGATAGCCTGACCGGAGGTCTATCTTTGAGAACCACCGCGCTCCCTTGAGCTGATCGAAGAGGTCATCAATCCGTGGCAGCGGATACTTGTTCCTCACTGTCACCTGGTTCAGGCGACGATAGTCGACACACAGTCGCAAGCTCCCATCCGCCTTCTTGGCGAACAAAATCGGGGAAGCCCAGGGTGAAACACTGGGTCGGATAAACCCCTTGCTCTGCAAGTCCTCCAACTGTACCCGCAGCTCCTGAAGCTCGGCGGGGGCCATCCGATATGCTGGAGTAGATATCGGGGCTGTTCCAGGGTACAAGTCAATGTAAAAGTCTACCTCTCTATGAGGAGGTAGCCCTGGAACGTCGTCGGGAAAGACGTCCACGTACTGGTCCACCACTGCAGGAAAAGCCGGACTCCGCACGTCCACTGCTCCTAGGATGAGGCTAGCCAACTGATGAGAGATGGGCTGCACTCTCCTCCGCGGAAGTCCATCCTGTGCTGCAAAGGTTCCCTTCTCGCCGGTGAAGGTAAACCTGCTCCCGTCGGTGCGAACACATCGCACCTTGCGCCTAAAACAGTCGATCTGGGCATGAACCGTGGATAGCCAATCCATGCCCAAGATGACGTCGTAAGGCCTCGACGCCGCTACAAGGAGATCCCAGCCGAAGCTCTCGCCTCCTAGAGTAAGCTCACACTGCCGGCACCAGTGCGTAATCGTCGAGTCTGCTCCCGTAGGAGTCTCTAGCCGTAAGGATCGAGCCAACGGCTCAGTCGGAATCTCCGAGCTCCGAACAAGGGCATAGGCTATGAAAGAGTGACTCGCTCCTGTGTCTATAAGTACTGCAGCAAGGGTGGAATAGACACAGATCGTACCTCGAATCATCTCTGGCATGTAGGGGTCGTAGGCCTCCACTGCCTGGAGCTGGGCCTGTCCCTGCCCGCCAGCTCCCTGTGGTCGAGGTGGCCCTCCTGGTGGTGGTGGGGGTAGAGCCTGGAAGCGTCTCCCACCACCCGCTGCTCGGCCAGCTCCTCTGCCTCGTCCGCCTCCTCCCTGCGGACCGCCACGGTCGACCCTCTGCCTCTGCCTGGGTGGCCCCTCCACCATCTGCTGCTCCTCTGGTCGGCGAGTAGGGTAGTCACGAGCCATGTGACCCTGCCCGCCGCAGGAGTAGCACAGCCTGCCTCTCGGAAGGCTGGCACTCCGCTGTGTGCCCTGCACTGCTGAGCAGGTGTCCTGAGGTCGTCTGCGTGGGGGTCTGGTCTACCTGGACCCGAGAGTCATCCGTCGGCTACCTGCTGCCGAAGACTCAGCTACCTGCCGCCCTGCGCTAGGTCTCGCCGCTGAAGAAGGCTCTGCCAGGAAGCTCTCGATCAGGAGGGCTCGCTCCAGCACTCCTGCCTGGGTCGGAATGCTGAGGGAGATCAGTGATGCCCGAATCTCCTGTCGCAAGCCCTGCTCGAAGGTCCGGGCCCGGAAGAAGGGGTCCCGTACCATGTCGGTCGAGTAGCGAGATAGGTCAGTGAACCTCGCCGCGTACTGAGCGACCGTCATGCTGCCCTGGCGCAGCTGGAGAAGCTCCTGGATGCGCACCGCTCGGAGGGTGGTCGGGACGAACTCAGAGCGGAAGAGGCTCTCGAAGTCCGTCCAGAGCAAGGATGACTCATCGTGAACCTGGAGCATCAAGCTCCACCATCGTCCTGCCGCCGCCTGTAGGAGGCTCGCCGTGAGAATCACCATGAGATCCGCTGGTGTCCTCACTAGACTAAAGATCCGCACCACCGCCTCTAGCCAGTCCTCGGCGGCCTGGGGGTCCGCCTCACCGCGAAACCTGGGCGGTCGCTGGCTCTGAAACTCATGCAGTGCCCTGAGGCGACGTGCATCGTCAGCGTCTGGTACTGGTAGCATCGGTGGCTCAGCGGGTAAAGCTACCGTCGGTGCCACTGCTGGCAAAGGGCCCTGCACCGAGGCCTCGTCGCTCGATGGGCTGCCGTCGCGCCCTACACTCGGAACCCTAGCTGGCTGTCGTTGCGGGGCCATCCTGAAAAGGAGAACAAGAGCACCACAGTCAGAACAGTATACCTGGTGAACTGGCACAAGTAATCACAAGGAAAACTTGAGACTTTCATAAAGCAGATCAGTATACCCGGTGAGCTGACACAAGTAATCACAAAGAAAACTTGGAACACACACGCAATAAATGTTTTCATGCATTAAGTCGGAAATCAGGAGTTAGGGTCCTAGTGTACGGATACGTCGGCCGCCGCACCAACACTGGGCTCCCTGAACTGATAACCACACTCAATACACTAAACACTATTGCTTCATACAGAAAGAAAGGACGATCAGAGTCTGCGGTAGAACCGACCACCTCTGATACCAATTTGTCACGACCCGTCCTCGGGGCCCGTGCCGTGACTACCCCAAGCTCGCCTTCCATAGGCCAGGGGCTGGCGACTAGCACCAAGGCGTAAATTCTCGGTAAACAGGGAAGGCATTGCCTTTATAAGTAACAACCACCACAGAGTCAGCAAGCGGAAAGTAACTACAAAGTGCAGGAAAGTAAAGGGGGCCGGAATACAAGCCCAACAGAAAGTACAACTGAAAAGTGAAGTACAACAACTGAAGAAAAGACGGCAGCCTCGTGTCGTCCACTGGAAATCCCACCTGAAGGGTGGGTACAGATAGCCACCAGGCTCCTCGGGTCCCACGTCCGCTCCGAGCACGTCCCGCCCAGTGGTCCACCTCCAGGTACCGTCCTGCTCCACGCGCCTCCTCCACGATCAGTGCTGTCCGTCGTCTGCAACCAACACCACGAAGTGCGGTCATATCCCGTGCAGGGGTGAGTATAAGCTACTCAGTAAGGACCCCGAGACCCCCGAAGGTCTCCCGAAATCCACAAAGGATATAGCACAAAAGAAAGATGCAATCACGAAGTAACATCTGACTCGACTTAGGTATATGCCCATACATATACCTAAGTCCCCACTTCTAGCTCTGCTCACGAGCTCAAGAACAACTCAATCCACAAAGGAACGCAAGACTCAAATCCACAAGGAGAGTAAACAGTAAATCCACAAAGGATAGTTCAACACAATCCACAAAGGAGAGTAACATAAGATTCAGCTCAACTAGGTATACTTTTTCAGATGACGTCAAAGATGATCACTGATCCATCTAAGTCGTCGGACCCACGAAGGATCGATAGGTACTAACCCCCGCAGAAGACTCACACAGGATCGGGCTCACACAGAACCTGTAGGCAGTGGCTCACACAGAACCGGTAGTAAGGACCCACATAGGATCGGGCTCACACAGAACCTGTAGCACTGATCCACGTGGGATCGCTGAGTGCAGTAGTCGACGCAGTCCACTGAGGATCTCTGCACAGTCGTCGCCGCAGTCCACGAAGGATCTCTGCTCTGCCGTCGTCGCAGTTTACTGAGGATCTCTGCTCTGCCGTCGTCGCAGTCCACGGAGGATCTCTGCTCTGTCGTCGAAGTCACAGCCAGCGCTAGGGTTCCCGCACATAGCGAGCTCGTTTAGGAGGGTCCGCTCCACGAGCCGAGAGGCTGATACATCAACTGACACATAGTCCGAAGTTGATGTATCCAAAAGTTCCGTATCGACAACAGGATCTCAACGCAATAGACGGCGCGTCAATTGGACGCCCGGTCTGGGAGTTATTGGCATTTTCGTCCCAGGGGCCCGGTTGGTTTTTAGGGAAAAACCAACCCGAACGTACTCCGCCTGTATCCGATCCTCAGGTGGAGTATGCCAAATGTTCCTTCTCACTTAGAGGAAACTACCACAGCTGACGGTACGTCGATCGGACGTCCGTAGCTCAAGTTATGAGCGTTTCCGCTCCGAGGGCCCGATTGGTTTCGTGTACGAACCAACCCGGACGAACCCAAAGTCTTCCGAAACCATGAGTATAATATACCGAAACGATCGTATCGATCCAAGGATCGCGTGGCCGCTGACGGTTCGTCAATCGGAGGTCCCAGGCCCAAGATATGGGCGAATGACCGAAGAAGGCCCGAAAACGGGGGTTCTGGGCCCGGGGCGACCCGGCCCGAACCCCCCCCCCCCCTGGGTCGGCCGAACCGGGTCGGCCCGAACCGGGTAGGCCCGACCCGGCCCGACCCGGCTAGGCCGGGTCCGGTCTGGCCTGGGCACGGCCCGGCCGACCGGACCGGCCGGCTCGGCTTCGGCCGAGCGGCCGAAGGAGCCGCCGCCGCGGGTTTGACCCGCGGCTTGGAGGAAAACGCGGCCCCGCGGGGGCCGCCTGTCACGCGGACGCGGCCGGGCCGCCGCGTCCATCCCCGGTTCCGCGCGGCCGCGGAATCGGCCGCCGCCGCCGCGGCTTCAGCCGCGGCGGATCTTCTCCACGGCGGCGCGCCGGGCGCCGCCGCCGCCTTCCGCGGGCCGCCGGAGTTGCTCCGGTGGTCCGTTTTGCCTCCCGTCTGCGCCGTTGCTCCTCCCGGGGGCCGATCATCACTGCGGAATCAACAGATCGCCCCTGCCGTGCGGTTCGTCTTTGTCCGCCATATCCTCACAACAAAAGAGATCGGCGGAGGGTTGCCGGGTCTTGTTCGTTAGACCCGCACCCTCCGCGTTAGTCATAAACCACGGGAGGAATAATCAACAACAATTTTAAATAAATTAAAATTTTCGGAGATCATGTTCTTTACTTTAAAAGAATAAACTCGGGGAAAACAAAATATTCCAATCAACCCTTACCTTGTCGTCGTCGTCGGACGAGAGGTCGTCGCGGAATCGCTCGTCACGGATGAAGGAGATCGTCGCGTCGTCGCGGTATCCGGCGTCGTGTCCCCAATCTCCGGATCAAGATCAAACGGATTTAATTAATTAATTCCGTTGTCATTGAAATTAAAAAAAAAGGGTGAAATAAACGATTTGTTTCTCACCTTAGTTGCCGAACGAGGATCAGCCGCGGAAGAAGAGGCGTCGCCGAAGAACGTCGCGGGTAGAGCTCGTCGACGTCGCAGATCACGGTGTGCGTCGTCGAATTCCGGTCGCCGGCGTTCTTCACGATCTTCGCGTTCTTCGCATTCTTCGCGTTCTTCGCGTTCTTCGCGGGGAGGGTGGAGGTTCAGAGGAATTGCACAACGATAGCAATCCTCCAAAATAGACAAGTTGTCTATTTTATTATTTTTCCAACGAACGCAAAACGCGTAAGTAACGACCCATCAGTTCGTTGAATTAATTCAACGAACGAAACAGCCCATTTAATTCACGAAATAAACCGCCCAATTAAATGGTCTGTTAAGAAATTAAAGAAAACGCGTCGGTTGACTTTTCAGTTACTTTGACGGGTTTTCGCGGGTGCGTTACTTAGAGAAAGAAACGGCGGGGCTCGTGCGGGCCCCACCTCACAAATATCCTAACATGGGATAGGATATTTCCGGATAGCACCCTATCCGCTTTAACTCAGTTCAAGTGGCTTCCAAGTGACTTCCAAGCAGCTTAAGTGAAATAAAATAAAGTTGTCGCACAAACTTTATTTTATTTCTGACTTAAAGCCCCAAAATTTAAAAACCACGTCTGAGCAAACGCAACTCCGGAAGAGGCGTTTCTATGCAAATACCGGCGCTGCGATTTCATCGGTGCCCTCAGAATTAGATTTCGGGCACCGGTTCAAAAGATAGAAAAACCCGCTCGTCCGTTCACTGAACGTACCCGAGCCAAACTTCGGAAATTGATTCCGGGCACAGCGGGCCTCGGAATCAGGTGCCGTCTGAAGCTGCGCTCTTGTAAAATTCCAAAGAAAATTAAGAAAAAAATTTCCTTGAAATTTGCGGGTCTTTACATATATAGGTCACATAAGTTCATTAATTTTATTCATTATACATTCCATGTATTTCATGAACGGGTCACATCACTTGAAGGGGCGGTGGTCCGCACTTCCTCAAATGAAATTATCTCATTTTCACAACATGAAAAGCATAAAGGTATGTTTTAAATGTAAAATACAGAATTATAGAGAGGAAATAAATAAAATATATATCATAAATAAACATAGTTCTTTCATAATGGACACTATGAGGGGTGGTAGGAGAAGATAGAACAATCATCGTTTTGTGAGGCAGTAATTATCCATCCACGGAAACATTATGTTCTTTAACCATTAGACGGTGGTGTTTGTAAGAGTATCTATAATAATTATCATAAAAACTTCCTAGTATATTTAATATACTTTTTTTGTTACAATAGAGATGAATAAAAAGAGTTTAAGTGGTTGGAGAAAAAAAATAAAACAAACGAGCATAAGAGAATACATTACCTTAAAATCAGGTAACTCATTTGGATTTGAGCCAAAGGATTTCTTGGAAAGACTTCTGCCCAAATTGAGGCTACTGGGAGTAAGATAGGGAAGTTGATAGAGTATTTTGTCAGAGTTTGTCCAGGAAAAATGGCTTTGAAGGTGTGAATAAGGTGGTAGTGGTGGGGGCCTTTTATAAGAGGAGAGGAGCGGCGCTCTTGGAAAGTCATGAAAGGTTACATTATTATGAAATGATTTTCGGATTTTAAATGTCCCACAATGATATATTTAAAGGATAAGGTGATAAGGGTTCTAAATATACCCATAAAATAGGTTTTATATAAGTGTAAGTCTTAGATTATACAATATCTCTTCATTTTATTTAAATTGTTCATTAATGAGGTAATCACTGCATCATCATGGTGTCATAAATAAATTTATTTATATAATGCCTAAAAATTATAAGAAAATTACCATTATGTAGAAAATATTTATATATTTCAAATGAATATTTATAGTCAAACATTTATCTTATATAACCTCATATAATAATTGTTTTAGTAAAACAACACATGTTTGTGACAATTTTATTTTTACTTTAAATAAAAAGATTTTAATGTCATTTTCTTACCCATGTGGCTCCATGGGGACCCCAAGTTGACCCATGGATTTTCTTGGTCGTCTATGACACATCCAATAAGGTTAGGACAAGTTTAAAGGTAAATCAATATTATTATAACATTATATTTACCTTAAATTACACAAATTACCTTTAATCGTGATTAATAAAAATAAAAGTTACTATTCAGCAATAATTATTTTCATCACCTTGAACCAAATTTTACTTACTAATGACAACAATGTATGTCAGATTTTTGAAATTCAATTCAAATAAGTGGTAATGTTTCATTTAAACGAAAAATTAGTATTTAAACTACCACTTAGTGGTTTCACTATTCATAAAAAATTGATGTTTTTTAGATAAATACCAAAAAACCATAATCTAAATTTCATATTCCTAATTCAAAAATGATTTCTATTTTAAAAAATTCAAAACATATAAGTTGAATTAATTAATTTAATAATTAATTCCCATTGTCACAATAAATAGCGTGTTTTTAGGAAACAATATATATCAAAAGATTGACAATTGTTTATGTCCAATTTCATAGTGAAATTAATTCTAATGACCACGATTGGATAAAATTGAAAAATTATATTCTAATTATACTTTAAAACCACTCAATAGTATAATTTATCACAATAAATTATTTTGATTAAAAAAGTGGTTTTTATGTATTTTTTACTATTCATCGAAAATTGGATGTTCTCGGAAATATACCAATATTTCAACATAGGCTAATTTTGATATTATGAATCCAAAAATGAAGTAAATTTTGAAATATAAAATTTATATAAATTCAAAAATTTTGTATTATTATTCATTACGGCTACTTTGATTGGTCTCGGTGTGTTAGAATCTCGAACTTGCATACAATGCAAGCTATTGCATTATTGAAAGAGAAGCAAACTGTGGAAGCTTGGGGTGTTACATACTAGGTCCAATGTATAATGTAAATCAAAATCAGTTAGTGAATGTAATAACAAATACGATTAAGAACAAATTTTTTTTCATTTATTAAAATTTTTCACATTGGAGAATTCACAAATTGGAGTCTCTCTCTTGTAAAAAAACATAAATTATAAAATTCTTTCAACATAATTCCTCAATTGATTGATAGTATCTTGAGCCCCTTCAGCTACATTTTTAAGCATGATTATTTGACTGAACATGCTCTCCTCAGCATGATGAAGTGCTTCTCTAGCATCATTAATATCTTTTTCACTATCCTTCTATACTTCTTCTAATGAGCAATGAATCTGGACATGTTCCCCAGTAATGATATCTAAATCATGTTGAAGGAGAAACTACTGAATGGTCTTAAATTTTAATTTTGTACTTCACTCCCTTGAATTTTTTAGTATGATTAGCCTCAACCTAGGATAGCGCTACGTAGAACTCTTGAATATTGATTGACAGTTTGGCTATTATCAGGTCTGGTAGAAGTATTTTCTCTTTCTCCCTCCTATAAATAATATCTTTCACCGCAGTATGAATTTCATGGTATTCAAAAATGCCAAATCCTAGAATGATAGACAAAGATTAATGTTGTGGAATTAATTAAGTCAGTTCCTCCAGGGGAATCTATGATATTTTCTTCCACATATTTTTTCACGCCTTGTGTCATGTAAGATGAAGAGCCTTATGAAGTTATGGGTCCAATTTAGAATCACTATCATAAGGATAGATTTATTCGGGGACTAATGCACTAAAATAAGTTCCTTGCATTATTCGTCCTTGAAAAATGACATCTCCAAATTCCATGTTGTTTGGCATGATGCATAGGATTCACCTCCATATTTAGCTATTGATGTTGATAGCCCTATATAATAATTATAGAAGTATGGTTATGGTTATATTCAAGAGATAACAAAAGTGAATGAAATAACAATATCCAAATCTATTACCAAATAAATGGTCAGCAACTTGAGAAGACTCTTCTCCAATATTCTCTGTTTCATCAACTCTTTATTTATGTCTCTATATGAGGAGTGATATCTTTAATATGCTCAGGATCATCAGAGTGAATATCAGAAAGATATGTTGTCTGAAGATCCACCCGAGCTAATTTCTCCGTAATAGAGGGGTTGATGTTAATATCAAAAGAGTCATCAAGTATCATTCTGGAAGAAGTTTCTTTAGATGGAACTGCAAATTTTAACAAACCATGTTTAGAAGGTTAATATTAAAAAGATTAATAGGATGAATAATGAGAACTCAGTTCCAGTTGATTCTATACAAGGAACTTCAAAATTGCTTAACGCATTTGATATATTAACGTGTTCTTACATTTATTCAAAATAAATTCCAAAATTCATAATTTCATACAATGTTATCTCAAATCCCATGTTAGTCTTACCCATGAGAACAGTTGGTGTGTTTTCTTCGCAACCTTCCCCCGACAACCTTTTACCCCGAATAGCTTCCACAACAACTGTTGTAGGGTCAATGTCAGTTATTTCCATATGTTCTGGTGCATGTGATAAACCTAAAAGTATCACAGAAGGGATGTTAGTTGTTGTTACATTTTATTCCTTACAAATTATTATTGATTTACCAGAATCCTTCTCCCTCTTGATAGAAGGAACATGAGTAGTGCTTGGAATAGATGAAGGTTATTTTGGGTTCGATGCCTCTTTAGAAACCACTAGATTTTCAAGAATTTGTGTTTGTTCAGTAGCACCTTCTATTGTTCCTTGAACCTTGTCCGTAGTTTCTTTCAAAGAAGAAACAAATGAAGCCCCTATATTCGAAACATGATTAAACACATTTTCATGAATAAGGAATAAAATTCATGACTATCAGGGAGACTCATCATTGATGAGAAAGAACATAACCGTGGATCTCTTTCTTCAGTACTTATGTTTCATCTCCTTATTATAAGGGCTTGCATAATCATCCCCAAATAATGGTATTTGATATTCCAATAACATTTATATTTTCTCCTCTATGGATTGTTTTCCTGGATATATTTCTCCCGATTCAGTGGGATATCCGTTATCTCTAAGAGCAGTGCCTCAAAAGCTATATTGTGGTGAAGGAACTTTAGTTGTCTCTCCTCTACCCAAAATCATGTTAAGAATAAATTTCTCCTATGTAACAATGTTTTGACTAAATTTCATGTTGACGAATGGAAGAGAAGGTGAGATAAAGGAAACTTATATCCTTAGGATCTACAAAGTCACGCCACTCTTCGTCTAATGAAGGATTAATCCTTTCTGTAGTACCACGATATATCATTTACTTTACCCTCTTTATAGTAGGAATTGATTCATCTGTGGAATATATGAACATTTCTTGCTCTCAAATATATGTAATTACCTCATTTCCATTATCCTTAAAAATAATGTCATAAGAAGCTCACAAATCTCGTACTCTTGGAATTTTCAGTCCTTCACACTGATCCATACACATCGTATTAGCATCATAGTATAGACTCTTCCATGACAGAACAGCCTCTTGCTGTATATATTCAGAATGTATGTAAAATGGTTGTGAATAGGATTTTATAGTATTGGATTTTATTTTCTTCTTGACACCCATTGTGATAGATGATGGATTAGAAAATAGGACTCTCTGTTCTTCAAAATGATGGCTACTTGATCGCTTCAATGCGACATTAAACTAAAACGATAGCGTGAAACATTTAATTATAGCAGAAGGGTTATATCTGGAATGAGGTTACTTCGATGAATTTGGATCATCATCACCTATAACCTTTGATTCTTGCGAGTAGTCCCCTCATGATGAATAACTATCTTCCAAATGATGTGGTTCCCTCCTACGAATTATCTTCACCCCAACTCATGGAGCAACATGATTAATTACCTCTTCAGGGTAGGATGGAACCCAGTTTTTGGCATACCAAATAGTTAAACTTCTTACACCATCGGCGATAGGAAAATTAAATACATCCCTAGTCTTCTCTACATATGTCAACAACCATAGTTTCCAAGAATCCATTGGGTGTTTCTCTAATATTACATGCACAGTTGGGGATACAGTATTCTATTATAGACATTTGAATTGATGTGAAAATCTATAAGGAGCATAGGCCTCACAGATTATTTCTATGTCAATTCTAGTGTCCACCACGCCATATCTGCATGCTAGATTATATTCCCTCAGCTCCAAACAGGCCATCCCATCCTAAATAAATCACCTTGTAGGTAGACTCCAAAAAAATGGAATTCTTTATGCATTCTCAATATATCCTTGATTCCATAACCATTCAAGGATAAAGTTAAAATACCCGAAAAAAGCATGAATAGTGGGTAAGAAAGAATCTCCAAAAAACCTATACTCTACATTATACAATATAAGTTTGAAAGTGAGTAGTGATCCATCCCCAAAAATCATGGAATGGTCCCTTTATTTTGAATGGAGACTTCCCATTGTAAATGTGCAACAAACTCCTATGAATCTTGGCCAAAATTAGAGTATCCATCCCTACCATCCTTTCCTCTTCATGTTTAGCTTCAATAACAAAAGGTTTCTATCGTTATGCCTACTTTGGAGACTCAGACTTGTAATAAATGTACACTAAGCCACATGGCCAAAAAACTTACAAGACCTGTCTCTGTAGTAATTTTTGGGTTGACTTCATATCCTCATTTATCAAATTCTTCTTTCTCTAATGATGGCCAAAAGGTGTTCGCAGTACTTCTCTTCTCTGCCCTTGGAAAGTTGGTTAGAAGGGTGTAAGTGGGCACCTTTTACTTCTTCTTTATCAAAAATATTTCAGTCCATTCCACTGGATGAATATATCTCCTGGAGTGAGACTTCATGGTGGTCATGTTCATAAGTTTGTTAAATATTTTTGTCAACTCACGAACCAAAGACGATTTTTTTCTCCGAGTCATTCCATGATACCCTGGGAGGAATAAACTCATCATACAAGAATCCAATGATTGGAGCTCTAGAAATCGTATTAACATCCCATAAGCCGATTCCTACAACTCCTTGTGTTAAATGGAAGGAATGAGTCACTATTCTCCATCAGATCAATAATTCCAGAATGAAATCATCATTCTTGTACACATAAGTTTTTCCAACCCAGATAGCCTCATAAATATCGACACCATTCAAGTCATATGTAAATTCTACACAGGTCTTAAGAACAATGTATGGCCACATCCATGTGGGTTTTACACATCCTCCTTTGTGGAAGTCTCAAATTTTCACACAACCCTTGGAGTGATCAGTATGAGAATCCTAAAATATGGATGAATAATAGTGTGGATGCAGCTCGGGTGTTTGAGCCTTTATATCTAGAGAACACATGCAAAGATGCATAATATGAGCTTTCTCTACTATCCCAACATTAGAAAATGATACCCCTGCAAAAATATTGGCCGACGAAGAGTTGGAATAATCTTGAAACCAAGAATGTGGGACATGGTTCTTTGGATTTGTAACATTAAAATCCAGAAAATGGCCATAGCTATAAAAAGGAAGATACATGATTTCTGAAAATTTGAAATGATACTTCAATATACATTTTTCTATGTCTTGATGGGTGGTGTCGCAAACGTCCAATTCATAATGACAAACGAAATTCATCATGTCATCAATCCTTTTGCTAGCATGCTCATCAGTATTTCCAATTATTTTGGGAGACATTTGGAGCCACAAAAATATAGAAATTATATTTTAATGTAATTTAATTATTGGTGTTTAGACAAAAAATTTGGTTAATGAATTAAGGCGTGTAAGTGTAAAATAGGAATGCATCTATAAGTTGGTGCACAAGTATGGCTCCCCACATATAGTGTGCAACTAAAAAACATACAGAAGAACTATGGAGAAAGAGAATCATCAAAATAATTGAAGGGTTTGATGCCCAGAAATGAAATTTTGGATGTTGAAATGCTTTTAATATAAGTGAGGCCATTATATATAAGAGAAACATGTCACCCTGTGCTCCATCTTCCTCCACGCTACAAACTTGCATGACGAGTTTCTCAACACGTGCAACACTTGTGTTCCCCATTACTCTTTTCCATATCCTTTATTACCTTACCATAGTATAGGATCCTCATTTCATTTTCTGACCCAACTTTGATGGGTGTAATTTTATGACAATCCATTTCATCAAAGAGTCTAAAGAATGACAAAGGGAATCCCCTTAGAAAGAATAGTGGAAAATACATGATGAAAATAAATATTTTCCATGGAATGAATTTTGGATCGCTCTAGTCTATCCAAATCACCGGAGACGTGCAAGTAGACTTGGGCACTACCCATCCGGTGCACAACCAGTTGTGTGCCACATTTCTGTTGCGCAGCCTACTTGTGCACTCAAACTTATTTCACCCAAAGTACTGTTTTTCCCTATAAATATACCGTCGGGGCCCACAATTGTACCAATGAATTTATTTGAAGCCCAATTACTTCTCTGCTATCGCTAGTACTTCACCCCAGTCTTCTGAAACATTCAAGTTATTTCTTCAACACCTTGATAGGTGGATTTAAGGGAGGATAATTTAAATTTTTTCATTTTATTATTTGAAAACCATAACACTAGTGCACCCAAAGAACCCAGCCTCCCAATATCATAAATATGTGCATGTCGTCAATTCCTTTCATATGAACTTCAGCGCCCTACTTCTGGGATTACCTTTCAACACTTTTGAAGGCTTCAGCAATGTCTCTCCCAAGTATTACTATATAGGTTAAGTTTCACATAAGTGAACATCATGTCTCCCAAGCCTACACGGACACCCATATTTGTGAGCCCTTACCTAAATGGGTGCCCCTCATTGATCTAATTACTCTCCTCAGTCTACAAGCCATGAAGCCTTCATAAAAGAAATTCATGGAAATGCTTCTTCTTCCTTACCTCCCTTATCTGAAAGAAACTCTATTGAGACCTCCACCAAAACATACCAACTTATCAAACATTTGGGAAAGGAACATTAGTGGGTCTCCTATTTGGGTTTGTATTTCCATAGTTAGAGGTATCAAACATTTGTTTCACAATGGGGTTGGGGTTCATGGAGTGTCTGTGAGTTTGTATGTCCACAGTTACTTGGATCTTTCTCTCAGAAACAGTGTTGGGCAGTTCTTGGTTTGGAAGAGGGTTGGGTCCTGTCTTCTCCCTTCTCATAGAGATGGCCTGGAACATCAGTTCGTTGGTAGGAGAAGGTACGATTCATAAATAATTTTACTTTTAAAAATAATGAATTCGTCTCCCTTTCCTACCAATATCAATTTTAGGGAAGCCATCCTGGTATAAGCTCATAACCATCATCTCTTCTTCCTTCCATAGGACCCTTGTACATTGGAAAGAGTGAAAAGGGAAGGCTTGTCACCTCACCCTCTTCCCGGTTCACCATGCCCTCATCCATCATCTCCACCGTAGGCTTTCCCTCTTCCACTATTGGAGGAGGAAAATTTTGAAATCTAAAGTTTCATTATTGAATCTTTCACATTCTCTTTCTTATCATACCGAGCATGACCCACATAGGCATAGAGATTCATGATGATTTAAACATGTACACAAATACTCACGACTAAATGAACAATGAGAACATTGATTTCCAATATAATTGGGATACTTAGGAATCCATTTCAATGAACAATCTCACATGATATCCTCATCAATAATTCAAACATAGTTCCCTTAATCCAGGAATCCTCCATAAGAATAAGCACCAAATTAGACCCTCGTGTCACCAAGGGATCCTTTTCTAGAAGTTAGACCAAATTACATTCTCTCAATGGACAATACTCTCATATGAGGCCTATCGAACTATGTGGGAATTAATTCCCATTTATATGGGATATGTATAAAGCCTCCTTGTGTTTCAAAAGAAATGTATTAAATCAAATCTGTTCTCCGTGGCCATATTCCCAATAAGGTCTGATCTACTTGGAAACCCATATACATTCTAGGTTCCTTGGGCTTCTTCATCATAAGCCCCAAACTATGTATGGATATGTCCCTATCACATTTCCTTAAAAGGTATGATGTTTCCCATTCAGTGGCACCAAACTACAAGGGTTCAAATTCATTTCACAAGGATACATAGGTAGCCCATTTTATGGGAATGATCCCAAGATCAAACTCATCCTTCATCTCCCTAGATGAAAATAAATTCCGGAGTTCCTCACTAAGTGGATTAAAAAATAGTATCATAACAATGATGATTAAAAGAATCATGAAATAGTATATTAGTTGATACCATGGATGGAAAACCTTGAATACATATGGATATCTCCATTGATGACGAACCTTTAATACATACTGATGATTCTAAATTTTAAACAGGTTATTATGTGATGGAAATTCCATTGAAAACTTCTGTAATACTTGGTGAATTAGTAATGATTCATGAAAATATCTAAAATTTATAAATAGAGTCCTGAAGTAGACAATAATCCCCCCAACAGGTGTGATGAGTCTGACCTCCCATCTTCTCGACCAATGTAAGTTCCTATGTATCATAATGTATAAAGTTATCGAAGGCCTGAATTTTGAAAGTATGTCCCTTTTGGATAAATAATTGTTGGATGTTTCCAGTTCCATAAATAAATCTAATGGAAACCACCTGGATGTAGTGATTCATAAAACTATGATACACTTTTCAAGGAACTCTGAAACATTCTCTCGTCCATAACGTGTTTTCTTCCCACAAACAATATACTTTTGTATTGTCTGGAAAGGAAATCATCTCCTTTATCGACCCAGTTTGACTACTTCTTAGCTAATTTTGTTGAAGGAGAAGGTTTAGTAAAAGGTTAATAGATGTGTGAGTTGTACGTGGGTGTCTCAAAGGATCAACATGGCCCCAAATCATCATATTGTTGATAAAGGTTGTCTATCTTCATATATAGTGTGTTTGACATGTCTGAATCCATCTTTCATAGTGACTAATAATGAGGGCTTCCTTGAATTTTGTTCGGTGAGAGGATGACCTTCTTCCTAGTGTAGATTTTGACTATATAGAGGACCTTCATAGTTGGTGTTAAAATATAGAGGGATACCATATTAGAGTATTGTCCGACCATGGGGGGTGTAACTATAGTGTATACCAAAGGGAGGACCTTACAAGAAGACTACAATAAAGGGAGATCATTCATACTACCTGATGAAATTTCAGGAACGACCTTAACATCAACTGTCATTATGGAAAAGAATATCATAAAGGCACAATATCAATATGCACAGAGAATATCTGTATCTTAGATTCTAGGGAGGGAATACGAGATGTAATACAATGAGGGGAGGTCCTTATCATTTCTTAATGTCACTATAGGGAGGTCCATCATGGTTAATTCCATCATAGATATCACTAAAATCATATATCTACGTCCAACAACATGGAGAATAATATCTACACTATATAAAATGGTGACGACCACCAGGGATAATGACAGGAAGGGGAAGAAATTCTTTCTATTTGATCTTATTTTCAATGGGATGGCCACCTTGACACTCATATGAGATAATATCTAATGATATATCATTTGTGGCCCACATAGATAGCCCTCTTTAGGTGCTTTGGGAAGGATCTTCCGATATGCATGTAGCAACATTGCATAGAGGGCCTTGACAATTGCAACATCCACAATCATTATTTGGTATATGGTCAAAAAAATATTGATCAGTTTTTATAGATGACTTATGGAATAAAAATCTCCAACCTAGATTATAGAATAATCACGAGTATACTGTAAATTGTATGATTTCATTTTGCACATTTAATTTTTGGACCCGCTATTGTGGGTAACTCGGCCTCCTTACTATTGGTAGTGTCCTTTATTTGACGGTACCTATTCTGTTGGTTTCTGTGAGGACACCAAGATACTCTGATGATAATTGTGAGTTGTAGTAGTGTTATATGCATGCCTTGGAGTGACCACCCCATTTGACTAGTGTCCTCTATATGAAACAAGTACTGTTTCTAGATCAGGTTGACCTTATATCATGGAATACGGTCACTGATCCTCTTGGACTGGAGAAGAGATACAGGTCTACTCCGAAGTGAATATTTCATTTGATGGATGAGTCACCCTGCTCGAGGATATTGGGTTTTGGCCCCGACTCCTATCCTTTTACACAAATTCAACAACATCTTGACTCTCTTGAGTACATTATTTAGGATTGATGTTAGATTCTCTAACATTAATAGGATGTTTTGCGATAAATATTTTGATGGAATAGGTATATATTTCCATTATGATCTCAAAGTATGATTTTTTCTTGCATCGATTCTCCATTTTTTTCTAGTTAATACATGATGTTGTCATGTGTCAAGATAATAGAAATATTATGATATATACTTGTAGTAGGGAAACACTAGATTGTTTCCCTAGTTTCCACTGTATTTTACTGGTGGACATTATATTTGTGAGCATGAATTTTTATTATCTCATTTTCCACTATATTTGTCTCGCGGGCTTGATATTCATCTACAAGAATTTGAATCTTTTTATATTTTATTTCCACCATTTTTGAAAGGTGGGATTTTGTGTGGTATACTAGAATTTTCATCTAACTATTGATTGATAACATAATTGACCGATGAGATTCATATTCATTGGATTTCTTTGATGAAAACCCATAGTTTACCTCCCCATTTGGATGGAAGGATTCCATCCCATCTGTGGGGATCTAAACTCACCAATAATTTTCTGCCCTATCAACATGGATGGATTGGTGAGAATTAGTAGTAATTTTCACTGGTTCATATTTTCATATTTTCTATATGTGGTGGGATTCAAAATAATGAGTGTGAATATTCATGAGATCGTATTTTTCCACCATATTTCTATGGACAGATCTGGAAGTGTAGGCAGAATTATATGTCATCCCATGGAATTCCACCATGTTTGTATGATGGATATCCTCCTTAGAAACTAGGGTAATGAACTGATCTTTATTTTATATTTTCCACCCTTGGTGGGAAGCCTAAGGGGCCTGTGTCTATTGTACCTTTTCTGGATCCCTTGGTGTTTTATCCTCCATAGAATGAGGATATTGATTTGTTCCACATTGGCGACGACACCTTATGGAAGGTGTCTGTGGGTAATACCTATGTCGAAGTAGGATGATGTCATCATTATCGACCTCATCTACCTCATTAGTATGAGGGATGTACTTTTTGTCTCATTCTAAGGATACGCTCCCAAAAATATTATATATAGAATGTGGAGGTACCTGATTCTTGAGTGTTTTTCATGACTAAAGAGGCTGCTGGAGAGATTTAACTAATTTATGGTCCTATATTATAGCCTCCACTGTGGGGAGAGTACAATTTTGATATTACTGATTAATCAGTTCATTTTAAACCCAACGTTGATGACACTGGGTATGCGTTGGGGTTATCTCATCCGTTGTAGACCTAGACACCTATGCGGTCATAGACGCACATGTCTGAGAACGTTATTGAGATTCTATTTGATTTAAGGTTTCTAAGTGATTCACTTAAAATATAGCTGTCATGTAAAAACATAAAATTCTATCATATTAGCATCTCATGATCAAATGTATATTTTATTATCATTCATTTCCATATTTCATTTGAATGTGAAAGGGGCATAAGGTGGGGTAACCCACTACCTTGGTGAAGCATTCATTTTAGGCTCACCATATCTGTTTTGACCAACGGTTCCAGTGTGGGAGAGAACAAAATAGTCGGGAAGATAATAATAAATTTTATTATATTATATAGATTTTCAAGTTGGGTTCACCATTTTTATTTCATTCTAATTCACATCATACACCTTTGATGGATTGAGGCGGTCCCACAAAGAGTAGGTGGTGTTCCATGTTTTTGTTACAAAATAGTTGTCAAAGTTGAATGGTCTTGGAAGGCGATTGCAAGGGTAATGTGTTTGTGAAATTAGACCATGTTGGGTGTGATGTCCTCATATGTTCTCCAACTGGTATATTCACAGAGCTAGAAACACCCAACAACCCTTTTATCAATGATTCAGGGACCTACCTTCCCTAGGAAAGCGATGGTTGGTTGATTTTTCCAACAATACATAAGGAATCCATTGGTGGAGATGATGGAGGGTCGATCCCCTCTCACCCTTTGGGGGGATTATATATCATATTTTATGAATCTGTTATAGGTTGAAGAAATTTTAATTTTTTTGTGAATACTTGTTTCTTTCTGAATAATTGGTCTGCATATTACCCATGGGTCACAAGATAATGAATGGACATACATGGGTATGGAATTTCTGAGACAACCCTATATTAATCAAGTTAATGAGTCACTATGAAGTTTATCATCATCCAGGTGGATGAGATTGGTTTCGATATCAGGATCATACCCAAAAAATGGGCCTCTAACATATCCTCATGGGAGAAATATGATCCCATAAAGTTTAGTTCCATTTAACAAGTCGTGTCACCAATTAAGGTTATGTGACAAAGGCCCATATGTTCCCTTTTAGATTGTGTAGTGAAGATGTATGTGTAAAAGGTTCTTATTCACGGTTTGGTGTGGGACATACTCCATAGAGGCCCAGGATGTCTAGAAGACATACGGTCTCCAGGGTGCCTTATGACCCTGCCAGAAATATGGCCCATATAATAGTAGGGTGATATGGGTGTTGATTTTATACCTCGAGGAGGCTTCCTATGTATATCTGTTTGTTGGGAATCAAATTCGTTATAGTTGAGTTTGATTTTGGACTTTAATCCTTGATAAATCCCATAAAGTGGGCATGATTTGGGGCCTGCATTGGACAATAAAATTATTTTTATCCAAATTTAGGAATTTCACTATAAATGAATGCTTTATAAATTAGGGGGATATGACTGGAGTTACCTTTTTATATGGGCCACCATTAATCTTGGGAATTAGTGGAGTATCCTATGTATCCTATTTTGGTAGGAATAAATGTTCTTGTAGCCAATTTATTCGGAAGTTGCACCTAGGATGAGAACTATTCTTTGGTAATATGTGGATTTCGTCATCCCCACCAACCACTAACACCACATGATTCATGGCCTGTGTATGAAAAAATAGGAGGAACTGGATCTGAAGATCACATGTCCCACATCATCTACTGATAGATGGTACTAGAGTCTAAGGGGGGAGAGATATGTGTTTGAATGTCCTAATACCCCCCTTATTTTAATACCCAATATAGTCTGATTAAACTATCCAAGTATTCCCTAGTCATAGGTAGAGAGGAGCACTAATGAAACCTCTTGTAATAAAATATGGGGGCTTGCCTAAATGGGAGTTCCCTTTTGAGCATCCTATATGGTAAAGTACAATTTACAGTTATATGGATTTGACGATGACATCACAATTTAATTCATTATTGTATAGAATAACAGAATATAGTATAACATAATGTGGTAAGTATGAATTCCAAGTAGGTAAATTTCATGTGGTCGAGATGATTTGGGGTCTTGTAGTTTATGGGTGGGGGGGGGGGCTTTGACATCCTCCATCAAATCAATCACTGATACAAAATTTTTTCCCTTATGAAATGTTTGGAACAAACATAGTATATATCACATTTTTCACCAGTATAACATTATATATTAATATTGTCGTTGTTTTGGACTATAGTGGTGTGTTGATGTATGTTACATTATAATTTCATTTAGTTTAATATATTAATTATTCATCTTATTCTATACAAGTCATGAAAAATATGGGTGTACTTATTATTTTATTTATTATTTCATTTCACAATAAAAATCATCTCCCACATATATATTCTTTTACCGCTGGAATCTATGCCATACTATAATTTTATGTAGGTTTATTTGAGGTCATTGGAAATCATGATCCTGATATTAATTGGTTACTCAAGTAACATTCATTAAAAATACAATCATGGATAACTAAAGGATTTTAGGTTTGGGGAATTTTATTTTTCCTAATATATGGTCTTCAGGACACAATAATTTACCCCTAAAAAGCTTACGTAGCATAATTATTATGGATGGTTGAGTAATAATGGGTATTTTTGGGTCTTTTTATTTTTATTTTTTTTATTTAGTCCCAAATTAATGAGCCTCTAGCATTAAGATAGGTATAAATAAGTAATAATGAGTAGTAAATCTTGCAGAATGTAAGATTTATATCTTTTGTTAAATTTTAAATTCATAGAACAAATTGGAAATTCATATTATCTGAAATATAAAAATAAATAAATTGTAATTTCTAATGTATTTACTATTGAAAACCATGTTCGTATGATTCTGAAAGTTTTTCCTCTAGTTGATTACCCTCTTATATATATAATAGTTATTTTCATTCCATTTATATCTCAATAGAGATTAACATTTTTTAAATTTAATTTGGAGATATTGATACTAATTTAAATGGTTTATGGGAACTATTTTTAAAATGGAAACTATTTTTTATTAAAAAAAGTAATGGAGAAACGAATGTTCTTTCACATCATTCTGTTAGTGAATTCCAAAAATATAGGAATTAATATTGAATGAAAAGTAATTTTATTTTAATACCTACTTTAGTATATCCCATGTCATGAGGATAACCTCCTCTTACCATGTAGGAAAGGGTTGTGAGAATGCACAACAAGCTCAAACAGTAATTCATATTTTCTCTTAGAAGAGAATAATAAGATACTCTGATATACCATTTATAAACGTCAATTAATAGAGCCTATGACCTATGATTTCATAATATACATTAAATTTCATCATCTTATGACCTTCTACAGTGATTTATATGATAATGTGCAAAGTAGAAGCGCATATCGGTGCTGATCTCGACATAGTAAATTTTATATTTTAAAAATCAATTGAATATTGTAGAAGACATAAATGTTGTTAACAGAATCATTCTATTTATATGTTTACAAAAATGGGCACCAAATACCAGATAATATTTTTTCACATTAAATTAAAAATTTATGCAATTTATTAAGATGAAAATATTGCCTCGTTTTTTAGATCATTCTTCATTGTAGGGGTTGATTGTTGAAAAGTCATTTAGGTAATCCATCATTGTGTTTATAGGATCCATGTGTGGAATCCCACTACAAGTGATTCATATGTTATTCTATGATCTCCAGAAAAAAAAGATGAATCATTAATTTATTTTTCGGTTTATTTATTATCATTAATTATTTATAATGATTAACTTTGATTTCTTCATTCATGAAGAAATTATCTCGATCTTATCATTCTTTAGAGGATTTGAAAAGGAATAGGAGAATTCTAGAGGGAAAATTATTTTCCAAAAAAATCTCAATTAACAACTCTTAGAATTCATTGTAGGTCTATTTTTAGACCAACGGTCACGGTTTGTAATTTAATTAATTTCACAAGTTCCCTTAATAAAATGTTAATCCTATGTCAGACCCTATTACATGTATTAAAATAATATTTTAAATTTTATTCAATAGATATCACTATCTGGTGCACTGATAAATTTTTTTTATGAGCATGTGAATTAATATTTATCACTAGTCTAATTCTTGATCTTATAGTGATCCTTTGAATTTATTAAATAACAAAATAAATTAAATATTTATTCATTTTATAAATAAGTATAAAAATATTATATATAATGTTGAATTTTACCTTTTAAATAATTATTCTTTTTATTTACAAAATTGTGAACCCTAAATAATCTTATTCTTCATTATTGTGTACAATAATTTTTTCGAATAAAAAAATTAAATAAAAGACTGTAATTGAGATCAATGAAAGCGCATAGTCTGTGACCCTCTAGGAATCGTTATCAATGGAATAAGAGGGATTTACAAAATTACAAGACTACTATGTATGAAAAAAATAAAATGAAGTTAATGTCCCAAAATAAGAAACAATATATTAGCACTCGATGTGTAATATTATCTGTTTGTCACAATGCATCATCAAATTGGTTTCATACGGATGTTATTAACCAATATGATTTATACATCTTTCTTTGACAATCTACAATAAACACATCATTACACTATCCCCATGGAATTTGATGAGATAGTTCAATTAGAATCAAAGGGACAATATATCAACATCCATAAATATAGAATGGAAAATTCATTCCTCAACTTATTCATTAATAACATTTCATTAGTGATACCCCCAATAATCCCTATATCACCATGAGTTGTTATAATTATGTTAAATGGTAAAACATATAAGTGTGTGAATGATGAAAATAATTAATAATTATCATAATATCTAAATACCATTTAACACATTTCTAGATTAAAATATCTAATGAAACATAGATATGTGGAATTTCAACTAGTGTTTCTCTACACATAATCTCCAATCTCAGAGATTTCCAAGTGTTAACATCATGAAAATAAGTCTCATCTTAATATTAGAAATATCAACTCAGACTAAAAAAGTTGTGTGACCTATCATATAATGTTATTCGATCGTATAACTAGGATTAAGGTTATCATTATTGAATTTTAATGTTCTCATCATAACGGGGAGTTATTATTCCCTCTTAATGTGAAGGATACTCTAAGACATTATTATGATAATGTAGTGTTTAAGTATCAATGCTATCTTATTAGATATTTAAATTAATATTCAATTATTATTATATACATATAATCTAGTGTAAAAATAGTCTTCTAGATCACCAACACTAACTAAATATCAATAGGAATAGTACCAACTACCAAATATTTTCATCGCACTAGAAGTCACATGAATATCATGTTTCAAATGAGCTAAGGATTTAGTCAAGTTGTCCACCATGTTTACATTTATGGAGAGTCTTCTCCCTGTATCTTAAACTCTCTAATACAATACCTTAAGAGATTATACATCCATGGTATGTTCATCAACTTTTGATATGACCATGGATCCATTTCAAAACCCACAAAAATAGTATTATCAGAATAAATTTTGATACGATATTTACTACTAGGTATCACATCCAGGTACTGGAAAAATATTTGTACCCAAACTACCCCTTTAGAATCCCCAATAGCTGTAATTATTCACATTCGACTATAACATTAGTGTCTATTTATTTTTATCAGATATATCAACTGAATTAACCACACATGATGTTGAATATAAATCTCATTTTTTAATTTCAAATCATCATCATTGGTTTTAAAATTATAATCTAAATATCCTATAATGATGAGATCCTAATCTCCTCTAATGTCCCGGAACATAACCTTAGTTCATCTCAAATACATAAGAATAGTCTTTGCTACACTCCATCATCCTCCACCTCAGTCATCTTGATATCTTTCTACCACACATAAGGTATATTCAACATCTAGACAAGTACATAACATAACATACATGACTGACCCAATCATTAATGAATATGGAATCACTTCCATAATTTTTATTTACTCATGTATCTTATGATACATGTTCATAGAAATATTAATTCTATGAGACAATGGGAACAATCCCCTCTCAAATAATTCTATAATGATTAATTAGTAAATTGTCATTTTTTGTGATTTGACTTAGACCATGTAGTATCATGGATCTATTATGTTGGATATTGTTCACAAAAATATATGATGTTATTCTTTTGTACTTCATGATTAATAATGTTTTTAACAAATATATTAAAGAATATAAGACCACTATTTCATTTTCAATATGTATTAATTCATGGATTTACACATGTAAGAAAATGATTGAACACCCACAAAACCACTTATACACTGTTGACTCTCCTTTTCATCACAAAGTCTAAACCACTGAAAAGAGGATATACCTTGAACCCAAAGTGATTCATCCTTTGAAGAAACATCAAAAATTGACAAAGGCATGAACAAAGATTCAAATGAACTTAGGTCGCGCATGTTCCTCCAAGGGTGCACATGTATACTTGTGTGTCGCCCAATGGTCGCGCAAGTGACTTGCATGCCCTCTTGGAATTTTTCCCAGGGTCTTCTCTAGCCTATAAATACCCCTTGTGGTCCCCCAAAATCGAGGTAGAAAAATTTCTAGAAACTCATATTTTAGCTCACGGTGCCCTAGTCTCTTCTCAAAGCTTCCAAACACTTATAAGGTAATTTCTTACATAGAACAGAAGATCTAAAGAGGGGGAGTAAGGAATAAGTGTTGAAACTCATCAACACTTGCGCGCTTAAGTGGCCAGCCCTTAAGGGAAATAGCCAAACTTGCGTGCAGACTTTCTCCTTCAACAGAACTTGCGCGCCACCCATCTGGAAGACTCTAGGGATTGTACTAAGGGTTTGATCCAAGCCTCGCCCAAGTATTACCCTATGGGTTGACTGTCATGCATGTAACCATGTGTCGTGCAAGTATACTTGCGCGAGCAGGACTTGAGCGCCCACGCAGGACTTGCGCGCCACCTTATTTTTGGGTGCCCCTTCTACCTATTTCACCTCTCTTATGCCTATCCACTCATCCTCTTCAAGATCAAGCCTTTAAAACACTCTTCAAATACATTCATGACATGATTTCTTTGTTGGCATCTTTATCTCAAATGAATTCTGTGGAATATCTCTTAAAACCTAGTGATTTACATATCCTCATGTCACTACGGTCAGAGATTTCACTCATTCAACCTCATACTTTAAGATGAGAGAATCCTTAACCTGGGACCCCTTTTTAGGAGTAATCCCCAGTCCATGTTCTCTTAATTTGGTCATCCTCCTTAAGAGTAAGCCCCAAGTCTTTAAGTTCCCTTAATTTTGGGCATCCTCCTTAGGAGTAATCCCCAACCATAATTCTATTAATATGGGCATCCTCCATAGGAGTAATCCCCAAATTCCCAATGTCCAAATTTCCTTAACCTGGGAGTCATTTTCAAGAGTAAATCCCAGCCATAATTTTTATTAACCTAGGCCTCCTCCATAGGAGTAATCCCTAGTTCTCAAATCCTTTAACCTTGGAATACTCCTTAGGAGTAAGTCCTAGTCATAATTATCTTAACCAGTCCTAATTTAATTTTTATTTGGGCTTCCTTATCAGGAGTAAAACCCGATCATAAGTCCCCTCTTAATTTGGGCATCTTCCTCAGGAATAATCCCCATGTTAGAGTATCCAAATCTCTATAAAGTACATATACCTTTATGAACCTTGTTCCTGGGTTTCTTCCCTGAAGTAAATCTTAATCTTCATCTATTCTGGGAAGTAATATACACATAATCCCCACATCATTTCTTATAATTTCATCTTTTATGGAACAATTGTCCGCTTTTGCAAATACATCTTGTTTCTCACATCGAGCATGCCCCACTTGAGCTTAGAGTGTAAAAGTAATTATGACATACTTATTTGAACCATCAATCATGCATAAACATCATACTCCCTTACTCGAACTACATGGGTTCTGATTCATTTTCTAAACAAAGGATACGTAGGTAGCCCATCTGCGGGTACGATCCAAACTCTAAAATAATGCATGTCCTTTTGAATGACAATAAACTTCAAGTGCCCCACTGAGTGGCTTTAAAACAAGTATGGTTATCATAATGACCAAGAGATTTCTATATAATGTGTAGAAATATACCATTAACTAAGAATATCTAAAAAATATAGATGATTTCTATTGATGAAGAACCTCTAATACATATAAAATATTTTCTAAGTCTCATACATATTAATCATTGATTGTCAGATCTAATGGAAAGATCATTTTTCATACTTGGTAATGTAATAAGGATTCACGAACATAACATAAATCTATAAAGAGAGTCCCGAAGTAGAAAATAATTCCCCTAAAAAAGGTGTGATGAGTCCGACCTCCCATCCTCTCGACCAATGAAAATTTTTAAGCCTTATTGGTTCACAACTAATGAGAACCTACCATTGGAATGTAGGTCCAGATGTATATAGAATCATTGGATGTTTCCGGGTCTACGAACAAACCCGTTAGAAACCTCTTGGAATGTTTGTACCTTAAATCTACAAGGTCATCCCCAATTCTAGAGGAAACAAAAAATGGTGAACCCGACGTAAATCCTTAACCAAGTTAAAATGTTGTTTTGAATATTTTGGTAGGCCCCTATTTAATCTCAATGAGAGAGCCAACAAAGAAATCAATAACATATGTGCTCATCCAAAAGATGTAGCAGCCTAACTTATCTTTATTATGTTGGTTATATGAAACAAGAACTCTTTTTTCAAGATCATCTGCATTACAAGAATGGCTTCTCTTAAATTCACACCTGTGAATACCTCTGTTGTGAATTCCAATGCAGCTACTCCTATTGGATCATCGTCTGCTCTGAGGGCGACATCACCTACTAAGTGTCTTCAACGATGGTTATCAAATTTTCTAGTTAAGGAGTACCATCAAAATGGTACCATTCCAACTATAGAGGCTTCTCGACAATCCCTATAAGTGAACAACTCACCCTGGTCATCTGGACAGTGACGACCAATGATCAAGAAGCAGGTGGTGCTAACCACCATCTCCAACCGTTACGGTTCATTATCTCCATAATTCAACAACTATTACCTCAAATAATCTAAAGAGGTGAATGATAAGGCCCTAATTTCCTTAATTCAAGGAAACAAGAGTCCTTCCCGAGGGCTCCCACCAACAATCTCCACCAGACTCATGCGGCAGTACGTCCTCAACATGATGAGGGTGTCGTCTCCAGGTGTTCGGCTCAGGTTCCTCGAACCCGAGTAGGCAAGAAAAACCACCAGAGGCGACAAACAGTTAACAGTTAGCACGTTCTTATCTCTGCCATTTCTGGAGAATTCCACCAACCTAACATGGTTTCAAGAAACAAGTAGGCACACACACCTATCTGTTTTAATCCCACTGTCCAGCAGACTCTTCTGGCAGCAGCACACCAATCTAGCCAGGCAATTCTAGCGGAGTACTATAGACAGGAACATACACCTATTTATAAATCATCAGCTAGTCAGCTGGCTCGTCTCACTACATGTGATGGAGCCGCCATCCCAATCTGTTGACAACTCGTAAACAGGTACATACACCTGCTTACACTCATCAATCCTTCCAGCATCCTCGTCTGTCATTATTGAAGGAAGCTCGTCAACCACGTTCGGTGGAGTGCAATCAGCAGGCATATACACATGCTAGTATTGATCAAGCCTACCAACAGTCACATTTGGTAGCATTCGTAGAAATCAGTCGGAAAACTACAAGACAAATAGGAGGAAGAATCAAATCTCTGCCCCCACACATGAGTACTATTAGAATTCACTAACCGGAATAAAAGGACAGGAGAAGTCACATAAACATACTCCAAGCACGGAATAGACGCATGTACCCATTCCGGCCACTGATGTCCCAAAGAACATTCTGTTAATAGTGAAAGTGAGGAAGAAAATCCCTGCTCATATTCTGGATGCCTTCCAGGATACTATAACAGCTTCAGTAGCATCTTAGGGAAAGACACTTAAATCTATACCTGCCAATGGAGTGACACATCAATAGTTCACTTCGGAACAGACACACACATATGTTCCAGTCCAAGAGGGTTGTGGGGCGTACTCCCCAATATCATACGGACATCCATGTCAGGCACATACACGTGATTTGAGTGGAGATGATCAGCCTAACCTGATCATTTCTCCTGAGCAGGCACATACATCTTCCCATAATGACCACTTTCTTCAACAAGTGGTTCCCAATGTGAGTAAGAAGGTGTATAAGATGAATACCCGCCCAACACAGTCATGAAATCGAGGGACAATCTATAATAAGTCCTTACACAATTATGGAGTTCTTGATGCACTCAGACAATTATCTGTTGCAACTCAAAATTCTACTCTTTTAGTTCCCAATAGTGGGAACATTAATTCCGAAGGTCTTCATTAGATAATTCCTCATGAAGGCTTGCTTCATGATGATTCGGTCAATCTCAAAGTTTCATCTTCAGATGAGAGCCACAAGAACCCTATGTGTGGCCAGAAGACCAAGGAGCAAGATGTTTCATCTTTTGATGTAACCCACCATGGTGGTCCTTCGCATGATGATGAATTTAGCTACGAAAGTCCTATCTGCAGTAGTGTTTGACATTGCTTGGAAAATTATCCAACAGACAATGTAGTGATGATAAAGCCCTCTTATATTGAGGCACTTGAAAATGTGAAGCCAGTCATGTATGATGCTTTACCACTATCAGGTGAAACACTTTCTCAATCAGAAGATGGCCTGGGGTGTAGGTCATTCACCAAACCACCCTTGGGTCGTTCATCTTCTAGTTTAATCAGTGAATTATCTAACAATATTGTGGAATCCGATGAAGCATCAAGGAAGAACCAGCTCTTGTCTAATCAGGTAGAAGATTCTTCATTTAATGATAAAGAGGAAGTACTGAATCTAAGAAAACAACTGGAAAAAGGTGAAGTGCCACTTATGTTTTGGCCTTTGGCTGATTCTCAGTATGACATTCCAGAAATGTTGATGGAAGATGGAATTCATGATATTCATCTCAACATATGGAAAACTATTTTTCAGTTGAAAAAGAAAATATTATCTTATGATGAATATGAAAATCAAGTCAAGATAATAGATGGGTTACTACTCCAAATTGATTTTGCATCTCTCTCAGTTTCTCAATATGTGAATGCTGAAAAACAGCAGAGAGCCCTTCAACGTTCATGCCTTAGCACACTAATAAGATTGAACCAGTTAGTTTCCAATGCCCCATATTGTATTCATATCAGTGGATGGGGTATTCTTGGAGTGCTACATTTCACTGTACTCTCCAGTCTGCAAATCCCACCAAAAATGGTCTCACGCAATGTTATTGCCCATGGCCGGCCATAGTCAATGGGTTTTGTTTGTAATCAAAATCATTCCCAAGAACATGCCTCAACTAGTTATTCTCAAAATCAAGCATACATAGAACAAGTTACTGAATTAATCCTGTATGAAGAAAATGAAAATATTGAATAGGACTCTCGTTTGGAGAAAGCACATCATCAAGTGACAGAAGTGTCAGAAATCATCCAACGGTCTTTTGAGCCGGGTGATAAAAGTGGATGCAGGTTGATGCATCCAGCTAATTTCCAAACTAATGTTCCCAAGATCAGGAGATCTTTCAAGAAAGTCTCAGATATAGCTTTTCAAGAACCACCCCAGCTTGCTCGACTGGGGACTCTTTTAACCCAACCCTAGGAATCAACAAATATGATTTGAGGAGTTGAGCAGGAACAACCCCAGTCCACCGGACTTGGAACTTTTTTAAATCATTAATCCCTCCCTCAAAGAATGTCGGTCTTCTCTCAATTGGGGAAGAATCCTCAAGAGGAACGAATAGCCAAATTATCAGGAGATTCCCTCCAAATTACGGTTCATCAAGAAGTTCCTGAGGGATCGAATCAACTAAAGGCAATGTCTCATCAAGGACATGGAAGACGACAATATTGCATAAATTCAGATAGAAGTTATGAAATGCATTATGCATCAATCAATGCCATCAATTACATAGATGCTGATCCACAAAATGAGTCTCACTTGGATGGATCAGTTGAACATGTTCTTTCTCAAGAAGTTGTACGCACAGACACAAATGAAGAAGGTGTGCGTACACGAAATCAAAGCATTACTCAGAACCTAGGTAATACTTCAAGTAACCCACTTCCCCCTCTCCGAAAGGTGTCTAATAATGGGAACGGAAAGAATTAGGTTGCATACACTTCCTCTACAGAAGGCCAATATCTATCATTAGAGCAAATATTTGCACAACAAGAGGAAGAAATGAAGGAATTGAGGAGGTTGAATGCAGATCTACTTCAAGGTAGTCTTCCTCCTAAGAATGCTAGAGTCATTCAGCTAAGGGAGTTTGTTGCGGCTACTAAGATGGATCAAGAATATCCTCCTCTACCAGTACACTCTCACATGTCTAATCCTACGGGTCAAGTGCAACAACAATCGGCAGTGCTACCATCAGTTGCAGTATTAGACACCCCATTTGTACCAGCTCCAGTCATTACACCTGTTCAGGTCCAAGCTCAACTGGATGTTCATCAAAAGTTAATAAATACTATTGAGTCATTAACCGCTTGGTTGGATGCTATGGAGGGAAAGCATTCTCAAATTCAACCAGAAAAGAAAGCTTACCCTAAGTGGGATGATGCAATTCCCCCCCCCCATCAAATTTTGCACGTACCACATTCCCAGTATTTAATGGTTTGGGAGAACCAGAGAAACACTTAACACATTTTGTTTCTCGTTGTGATCCTATGATGGGAACCCCTCAGCAACAGGAAGCAGTTAAGCTCAGTTGTTTTGTACAGTCATTACAAGGGCCTGCTTTTGTATGGTACACAAGCTTGCAATCCCGGTCAATTACCAGATGGGAGGATCTCTGCTAAATATTTCTTCTTCAATTCAGCTCAACTTTTCCAAAGACAACAATTTTTTATCTTACAAATTGAAAGAAAAGGGAGAATGAAAGGGTTTCAGATTTCAGTGCTTGCTAGAGGGGATTAACTTATTCCCTGAGATTAGCACTCCCTCAAGTGGAATTGTTGCCAATATTTATGGTAAATTTAGGTGATGAGCTATTCACACCGTTGATCCCTAGGAAATACACAGGAGGGTTTTAAGACCTTACTTCAATCGCTCAACAGATTGAAGATTCTCTTATGAATAATAAGGATAAACCTTGTATAATTCTATTAGCTCTAGGAAGGACAATGTGTAAAGCATAGACTGCAACAATTATGCTTAAACAAGCACATATACCTGCTTCTACTTCAAAACCATCATCTTCTCGAAGGGCTCCACCTTCTGAGCACCAAAAATAGAGGCCGTTTCGTCAAGATTATCAAAGAGATCAAAGATGGAAACAATTTGAGGATCTAAAGAGAAATTTTTACTCTTTCCGAAATGAACAAGTTCCTGGTTACTTAATTTCAGCTCTGGAAAATAATTTGGTTCAATTGACAAGGCCCGAGAGGCCAAAAAAGGAAGGAGATGAAGACCTCCCCAACTATTGGTCGTTTCATCAGATGTTGGGGCATCCCATTCAGGAGTGTTTTTTCTTCAAGGGCCTATTGCAAAAAATGGTTGAATTGGGACAAGTCAAACTGAAAGGTTCTTTATCTCAGGTAGCATGTGTAACAGCTACGAATCCAGAGGAAGTGAGCATGTGGCTAGAAGTCAAAAACAAAAATGCGCAAAAATATGAGGATTGGATGGTCAGAAAAACAATCAACCGAACTCATGCCATTTTGTGAACGCAATTGAAAAAACCAATTGTGTCTTCTGCAATGAATGCCACAACAAAACCATCTGCATCAGAGGTAAAATACTCGAAGAAAAAACATAATTCAAAGAAGGAGGAACAATTATACAAAGATGAAATCGTGTCAAAGCCCAAGTATTCATTGACTGTGGCAGATTTTATGCTATCTACTTCGAAGAAACGGGAACTGACCCACCAAATGGCACAACATAAACAGGCTAATCAGGAAGAGTCTTCATCGGATAAAGATTTTATCTTCAGTTCGGTTAATATTATTCAATTAATTTATCCATATGCCAGTTGCAGTTTCGATTTTTATTGGCCTGATTTCCCTGTATCAAACAGAGGAATCAGAGGATGTTCTATAGGCTCAGGATACAGGGGAAGATGTGGATCTTTCAGAGGACACTATTACAATTCTACCCCTTCTAGAAGTGTGTATGCAGTAGAAACTCATGAAATAGCCCTTCAACGAGCACAACAAGAACAAGCAAGTTCTTCTACACAAGGAAGATTCAGTCCTGGCATTGTTATTCTGGAAGATTGGTTGGGGGTTCCACCTTCTTCCTCTCAACAAGTAAATAGTCCTAATCGGTATAATATTCCAAATCTAGGAGTATTACTGACTCCTATCCCAGAACAAGATGCATCAACTTCCAAAGCATCAACTTCTAAGGCACCTACGAAACGACATGTTTCTGTTGGGAAATGTAGACCTTTGGATCAAATGTATGATGCATTGAAACACTTGTCCCAAATACCGGCCAATTTATCAATTCTAGATGCTTTGAATTTATCAAAGGATCTTTGGGAGGCACTCATCGAGGCTTTGTCAAGTCCTCATGAGTTTGAAACTGAAATTGCTACAGCTGAAGTCCACCATATAGAGAATAATGCTACCGTATTCCATGACATGATATCTTTCACAGATGATGATGAAGATGATGTTGTGCATGGACATATCAGACCATTATACTTATATGGAAAGGTCAATGGTGTAGACTTCCGACGATATTTCATTGATAATGGTTCATGAGTCATCCTCATCCCCATTTATAAAATTCGTCGATTAGGCCTCACAAAATCTGATTTATCTCCATCTACTCTGATTTTTCAAGGATATGATAAAAATGAACAAAACCCACTGGGTGAGATTACACTCAGAACTCAGTTTGGAGACCTTGTATCCAATTTATATTTCATGGTTGTTGATAATGACACAGCCTTCCACATCTTACTTGGAAGACCCTGGCTATATCAACATGCGGCAATCCCTTCATCATACCATCAATTCCTCAAATATTGTTTTGATGGTCAAATTGGGATATTGTATGGTGATAAATCCCTTTTCAAAACATTTTAATCTTAATACATTGAGGCGGAATTTTATCACATGAAGGGTAAGGAGAAATCCACGACAGGGGAGGTCACCAATGTTAATGCCCCATTTGGTTTGGGAAAGATTCCAGTAAATCCATTTACACATGTGAGTGTAGATTATGTGTTGCCTATTAGTCGAATTGACAGGATAGACCCAAATCAAAATAATCTTATGGAAACTTCCATAATGTCAATTATAGAAATTAAGCCAGACAACATGGGAGAAAGTGGTGATCCACCAAGCAATGATTAAATCTCAAAAGGAGATGTCTTCATTTCATCTGCTAAAATCCAGCAAGTCTGTACTTCGCCAATCAGGCCCATAGAAGTTATAGTAATTTTAGAGGTAAAAGATGATGTCAATTATCAATCCATTATCTCCTCTATATTACCGAAGGTAGACCCTTCATCATCAATCAGGTCAGAAATGGAAGCTTCTTCTTCAAGATGTTCAAATTTTAACATACCTTTTGATCATGAAAATTCTGCTTCATCATCTACTATGCAAGTAGAAATAGAAGAAATAACAAATGTTAAAGAAGAAGGGGAAGATCTCAGGGATGCACCTCCAACATTTGAAGTGGGTACCTCTACCACCGTGGATGAACTCAGAGAAATAAATCTTGGTATAAAAGAAGATCAACGCCCCACTTTAATTAGTGCTGTTATGAATCATGAAGAGAAATAGATGTATATTTACATTCTAATGAAAAATTGAGATATATTTTCTTGGATCTATACAGATATGTCATTGCTTGATCCTGATGTTTCCACTAATCATTTGGATTTTCTAGAAGAACATCGAGGATTCAAATCAGCTACTAGAAGAAGACACCAAACCTATGATTCCAAAATTAAGGTAGAAGTGGATAATCTTATCAAAGCTAACTTCGTCAATGATGTTCAATATCCCAAATGGTTGGATAATATTTTCCAAGTGAGAATGAAGAATGGGAAAATTTGAGTTTTAATTGATTTTAGAGATCTAAATTGACATTGTCCTAAGGATGATTTCCCAGTACCGATTACAGAACGCTTAATTGATGCAACAGCTGGTTATGAAGCACTTTCCTTCATGGATGGATATTCTGGACGTAATCAAATCTGAATGGCTCTAGAAGATGAAGAATATACAGCCTTCAGAGCCCCTCAGGGTGTGTTTTTCTATCGGTTAATGCCCTTTGGCCTAAAGAATGCATGCGCAACATATCAGCGTGTCATGCATCATATCTTCAAACCCTTTTTGAGGAAGTTTGTTGAATGTTATGTGGAAGATTTGGTGGTTAAATCCAAAAAACGTTCTATTCACATTGCTGATTTAGAAATCCTATTCCACAAACTTCGGCAACAAAATTTGAAGATGAAACCCTTAAAATGTTCTTTTGGGGTAACCTCAGGGAAATTTCTTGTCTTTGTTGTATTCCATCGTGGTATTGAAGTCGATTCTGAGAAGAAAAATTCAATCCTTGGTATGTCACCTCCTCGAAATATAAATGAATTAAGTGTACTTCAAGGACACTTGGCCTTTATTCGAAATTTCATCACCAATTTGACAGGAAAACGTTTACCCTTCACCACATTTATGAAGAAGGGAGTCACTTAAAAGTGTACTGAAGAATGTCAAGAGACATTCGATATTCTCAAGAAGTATCTCTTGAGTCCACTAGTGTTAATGCCACCTGTTGAAGGGATGCCACTTATCCTTAATCTGACAGCTCTAGAGAGATCATTGGGTTCCTTTCTTGCTCAGTAGAATGATGCTAGGAATGAAAACAACCTCTACTATCTTAGTCGGACTATGTTTGAAGCAGAAACTTGATACTCAAATATTGTGAAGGGATACCTATCATTAATCATTACAGTTCAAAAATTGAGACACTACCTACAACATCACGAGTTCCAATAGGTATCTCGCAATAACCAGCTCAAATTCATCATTAGTGGTCCAATGCTTACAGGATGTCTAGCAAGGTGGGCAGATATTTTGCAATAATTTGATATTCAATACGTGTCTCAAAAGGCAATAGAGGTCCATGCATGGATTATTTCCTTTCTGAACACCCTTCAGTAGAAGACACGTCTTTAGATATTGAACTCCTTGATGAGGTAGGCTTCTCTATTCAAGAAAGTCTTCAAAAATGGGAAATGTACTTTGATGGTGCTTCTAGAAGTCATACAGGGAGGAAAATGGAAAATCCTAAATTCAACAAAGTTGGGTTAGGAAGTGTACTCATTTTCCCAGAAAAGGTAGTGCTACCTTATTCTTTCTCATTGTTGGGAGGCGTTACAAATAATGAAGTGGAATACAAAGCTCTTATTGCAGTATTGGAGTTGGCCCTTCAAGCACAGTGAATCACTTAAAGGTGAAAGGTGATTCAGTCCAGGTAATCAAACAAGTCTATGGGGATTACACAATCATAAAAGAAGAACTAATCCCTTTGTATGATTATGTCAGAGTGTTAATGGCAGAGTTTCCTTCGGAACAAATATTTTATTATGTCCCAAGATCACAAAATGCCCAACGTGATGCACTGGCTAATATAGCAACAGATCTGGCAGATCTCAATTGGGTTGAGAAAACCATCAGTATTGCCCACTGTTGTACAATTCCACCTTATGTTCAAATCAGAAGAGATGAAATCAATGAAATTAGTCCCATATCTTAACCATAAGGTCATACTACAGTATGGATGACACCTATCACGTAAAACCTTCAAAATGGAAAACATCTTCCTGATAGAGCCAGGAAAGAACAAGTCTGGAGACATGTGGTCAATTTCACTCTTTTTGATATCCCAGATCACCTAGAGAAAATTCTCTAAAAGCGTGGTTGTGAGGTAGTTCTCTTCATATGTATTGATGGTGAAGAGAAAATGGTTGTCATGAAAGAAGTACAAGCAGATGTATGTAGTGTCCATCAGTATGGACATAGAATATCTGATCAAACTCGAAGGCTTGGATACTTTTGGCCTTCAATGATACAATATTGTGTTGATTTCACAAAGAAGTGTCATTTTTTCCAAGTACATGCCAACTTCATTCATCAATCCCAAGAGTTTCTTCATACAGCTAAATACTCATGGCCATTTTCCACACGGGGAATTGATGTAGTGGGACCTTATCCTTCGAATACATCCAAGTAGTTTAAGTACATTCTTACTACTACTGACTTCTTTTCCAAATGGGCAGATGCAATAACCCTCAAAGAAGTTAGTTATAAATTAATTTTTATCATCATCAAGTCTAACATCATTACCAGATTTGGTTTCCCTCATACCATATTGACGGACAATGGCACCAACTTCTGTTCATCCAAGGTGAGGAAGTTGTATCAAGAATACAACATTAAATCCAATAATTCCTCTTGGTAACATGCAACGGCTAATGGCCAAATATAAGCTTTCAACAAGAATCATTCAAACATACTACAAAAGATGGTGGATAAAGATAAGAAATCATGGCCTGATAAACTCTTTCATGCCTTTTGGGCTTATCGAACCACCACCCGCACTACAACACGGTCAACTCCATATTCATTGTTATATGGAACAGAAGCAGTCTTACCCATTGAGGTTCAACTACCCTCGCTCAGATTATCCATTTGTGATCAGTCATCTACAGATGAACAATCTCAAAATCAATTGGATGAATTGGAACGGTTAGATGAGAAAATATTGTACACCCTGCAACACGTGGTAGTCTATCCGAATCGAATAACACGATATTTCAACAAAAATAGTTCCTCTTCATTCATTCTTTCAGGGAGAATTGGTATTGGTTCTCATAACTCCAATTATACTCGGAATGAATCCCCCCAAGCTTGAGCCAAAATGTGAAGGACCATATTCATTACATAAGGTCTTCTCCAATGGAGCTTATTCTTTTTGATCTCAATGGATAGAGAACTCATCACTACTCCAACCAATTCCAGATTTCTGCAGAAGTATTTTGTATAAACACAAAATACATCAACGGTCCATGCATACGACTTTAAACTATTGGAATTTCATATTGTCCAGCTAGATGTTAAACTGCATCATTAGTTACGGTCTATGCATATGACCTTAAACTATTTTCACCATCGTCCAACATGATGTTAAACTGCTACGTCTTAGAAACATGACGCTAAACTGTACAAAAGTCCCTTACGTCCAGCAAGACATTAAACTGCACCATTATGGTCTATGCATATGAACTTAAACTATTTGCACCATCATCAAACATGACTTTAAACTGTCAAAAAAATCCCTAATACGCCCAACATGATGTTAAACTGTGTCTTTATATTTGTATTTACTGCATTACATTAAACAGAACGGTCCCACTTTCGTCCAACATGATGTTATACTGTATTGTCCCCATCGTCTTATCTATAAGACGCTAAACTGTACAACACCCTTATTGTCCAACATGATGTTTAACTGTGTCCCTATATTTGTCCTACATGACGTTAAACTATAATTTTTCCCTGCTACATGACACTAAACTGTGCAGCACCAATAGTCCACACTGCAAGACTTTAAACTTCATAGTCCCTTCATATATCCAACATGACTTTAAACTGTGCATCGTTAAGGTTGTTGCTACCTCTTGCTTCTCACACTGTGTATGACTCACGTGATCTTAGAGTAAAAATCAACCATAACACCCTCTCTGGGCCTCTAACCATGTGTATGTCCCAGCACCATTTTTAGGTCGTTGTTCTCAAAAACAACTTGATTACTAATTTATTTTTTAATTGAACTATTTGAACTTTGATCCTTGTCTTCTAGACTGGGTACGTAGGCAACCTCCCGATGGTCAAGCCCAAAATCAATATCATCACATCGGTTCACATCCAATTCATACGATGTAGATTCCGGAAGCCACATTCAGAATCAATATCTTTTAATTGGTTCAACTTTTTCCTTTCTATATGAAATTAAATTGTACTGCACCTTTGTCTTGTACGACAACAAACTACAACATTCTTTGATACCTTCACCTGAGAGGGAATCATTATTTACATTGATTTACAATCATGTTATATTCTGAAGACTATGTGAATACATGGAAACGCGTGAACCATTTATCTTGGGTCAAACCATCATTGAACTAAAGTCCCCTTTCACCCTTCACATGTACAAACTAAATCTGAACAAAGGGTATTTATAGATCTATGTGGGTTTTATTCCCATCCTTATGGGATACGTAGGAACGTTCGAGTGTCCCTCGAATCTAGCCCCAAGTCTTTTGGGCCTAACCCCAAATTCCACTTTCAGTCCCCGGTCTTAAAAATCCATGTGAAAAACACACACTTTGTATTTATTATAATGGTCTGAGTTCTATGACACTAAACTATGATCTCTTATAGTTTCATCCCACATGACGTTAAATTGCATTTCAAGAACTACGTGCGGCATGATTCCCATCCTTATGGGATACGTAGTGATGTCCAACATTTTAATTTAGGACCCAACCACCACATTATTATGGTTAGCATTGATCTATGTATCTCTACATACATTGGAAAATACCCATTTTTCTGTGTCATAATCCTAACCTTAAATATCTTAAGATCTCCATAACACATTTTTTTGAATTATGGTCAGAAAATGTCCAATTTCTGAGGGTTCTATTTCCTGACCATGCAGCATGTGCCCTTAGGCGACCTTACAAAATATTTTCTACATTACAGACGTGTCAGCCAAAAGATTATATTATTTTACTATGCAGCCAATGCCCTTAGGTGGCCCTGCATAATTCAACCCCCTAAAATAATAAGATGTATGGATCCGTAAAAAAATCGTCATCCTTAAAATATATATCCCATAATGTTTTTTATGATCTAAAAGTATTCAAGTCTATGGTTTATATTTTCCTTCCCTACGTTTGGGTCAGACCTTCGTATGAGTGACATTCATCCAGTTCATAGACAATTTTGTCTGAAAATATCTTCTCTATATTCAAGTACATCTATCCATAGATAAAACTCTATTCTTTGGAAATTTTGAATCCCCATAAACCTCCACTAGATCTTTAGCGGTAGAAAAGTAAATTTCTAAGAGTTTTTTTTCCTGACTATGCATCACGTGCCGTTAGGCAGCCTTGCATAAAAAGTCTACATAATAGACTTATCATCCAAAAGATGATATTTTTTAACAATATATCCAATTACATTAGGTGGCCCTGCATACTTAAACCCCTAACAGGTTTGTTAAATATTGGTAACTTCATTCTTGGGAACTACTTATTCTAATACCTTTTATCCATTTTTCAAATCATTCTTCATATTCAAAATTTCTTATGTCCTCGTTTACATATTTTTCTTCTTAAATGATTTTGGTAATATGTTTTTAGATAAATTTTCAAGGAATTGCGTCAATTTTAATCCATTCGTTCAAATCTATTTCGACCATAAACATTATCCTTTTTATGTCCAATGTGCATGACATTAAACTTCCCAAAAAAGACAAGGTAAATTTGAAAAAAAGTCATGTTCCAGCTCACTAAACAAACATTTTGCATGATTTAGGTAATATTGATAAATTAAAAGATTCAAATTTTGTAGGGTTATTTATAAAAATCCAAGAAACAGTAAAACTATGCTTACTAGGCCCGTTGTCTTTGGTAAAAATTTAAAGAAGGTAGCGGGAAAATGCGTGCACAGATGACTGAAAATGAAAGTGTTTTCCATTTGATGAAAAAGAATTAGAAGGAAATCCACAAATTGGATTCTCATCTCTTTTCCATGAATTACAAAAGGTTTTCAACATAAGTTTTCACATGATGTACAACATCCTGAGCTTTATCAGCAGCCACTTGAAGCTCATGATCTCGATCAACTTCACTCTTTTCAGCCTGATGGAGTGCATTCTTGGCTTCTGTGATGGATTTCAGCCCATTTTATTGATCTCCCTTCAATGAATTATTGAGTTGGTCATGTTCTCCAGCAACAACATCTAACTGTTGCTAAAGGTGCATCTGCTGGACGACTTTATCTTTGATCTTATGATTCAGCTCCTTCATCTTGGCAGCATAGTCAGCGTCACCTCAGGATACCGAAGCCTCAAACTCACTGATATTGGCTGACAACTTCACCCTGGTCAGATATTCACGGCACATTTTCTCCTGCTCCATGCTTAAGATGACTTGTTTCACCACGTCATGGATCTTTTGATATCCAAAACCGCCAAGTCCCAATATAACAAATAGGGATGATAGTCGTGGGATCATTGATGACAACTCTTCAAGAGGCACTTCAGATATGATTTTCCATATATTTTTCCATGCCTAGCGTTTTGAAAATTAGATCACCTTTTGTACTTCTAGATCTGACTCAGCATCACTATCACATGGGGGAATATAATCCGGGAATAATGCACTTAGGGAAGTGCCCTATTCTACTCCTTCACCCCTGACCTGTGATTCTTCACATTCAATTCCTGTTGGGGCAGAGGTTGAGGCTTCACCTCAATATCTATCCACTGAAATTGATGGCCCTGCATAATCAATTGAAAGCTTTGGTTAGTTTCAAAGGATAACAAAAGTTAATTGGATATCTTGAAAATTAAGAAACATCGCAATTACTGTTAAAACTTACCCAATGGTAGATCAGTATCTTCATAAGGTTCCTCCCCATCTTTCCTAGCCTCAACAGGATTTTTAGGGTGAGTTTGTGGAAGCTCTACGGGGTTCAGCTCCACTTGCGCTAATGTCTCTAAAATAGTAGGGTTTTCTGTACCCCCTTAAGGCATTAGAAGTTCAACAGCTTGTTCAGATAGAGCTTCATATTTGAACCGATCATGATTAGACATGTAATAAAAAGTTATTTTTAATATGACTAAGGATAACACTCACGTCCATAATCGTCTAAATTACATGGTAAGTTAACATGATCTAAAAAATCTTCAAAAGATGCTCCAAGTCCCATCATTTCATACAATGTAATCTCTGAATACTAGTTAATCTCACATGTGGGAGAATTTTGTATGTCTTCTTGGCAACCTTCATCCTGCGGTCTCTGACCCTGAATAGCATCTTCAGATAAAATAGCAGTGTCTGTTACAATGGTAGCCAAAAGCTCGACTGCAGGTGTTGAGCCTAATGTATTATAGAATGGAATTCAGTCGATTTTTCATTAAACATTTTATGAAGCATTGCTATCTTACCAGAAGTAGGTTCTTCTCTACTTTCAACAGCACCAGGAGGTATAGTGGGAACAAACAATGGTTCTTCTCTAGGAGCAACCAAGTCAGTCTGAACTTGTGATTGTTCACCAGTACCCTCCATGGTCCTCAAAGGAGGGTCAGTCCTCCCTCTCAGAGGGTAAATTGAAGAAGCCCCTACAATCCCAAAAAGTATGAGAACTATTTTCATGGGTTAAGACTCATGATTATCTAAAGGACTTACCACTACTGATGAATAGTTTAACTGTGGACTTCCTCCTTCGATGCCTTTGCTTCTTTGGCTTTTTGGGAGTGTTGGAAATCTACCTTATAGGCACTTGAATTGGATAAAGGAAAGCCATATCCAACTCCTCATCCATTGATTGCTAGAATGGAGATATCTCGCCTGACTCACGAGGAGATTCAGCAGTAGCCTGATGGCAGTACCACTAGGGCTATACTGTGGCGAAGGAACCTCAGTAGTTCCGTTCTTTGCAAGCTGCAGGATAAAGAAACTAATTTCCTTGAGTAAAAATGATTTGACTGATATCAAGTCCCAAAGCAAATATGTAAAGAGACATAAATCTTCAAGAACCGCATAATCGTGCCTCTCCTCATCTCCAGAACCACCGGTCCCCTTAGTGGCACCACGATCAATCATTTCCTTCACCCGTTTGGTGATAGGAATGGAATTATCAGTGGCATATATGAGCATTTCCAGCTCCCTGATGTAAGCCCGGACTTCATCAGGGATATCCTTGTAATGGATATCTATAGAAGCAAGAAGATTACCTATTCCATGGAGGTGTAGTTCCTCGCACAAATCCAGCCAGGCAGTTTTGGCACCACAGTATAAACTATGCCATGTCTGGACAGCCTATGTTCATAGATATTCAGTATGTGTACCAAAAGGTTGTCAGGAAGGTCCTACAACCATGGAATTCAGCTTCATCCTAGCTCATTCAACTAAAGATAGAGAATAAGAAAATTATACTTGTTTCTCTATAAAGTAATGGTGATTAAATTCCCACAATGAAGTAACTTACTAGGAGTTGATGGAGTGGGTATTTTGATTATGACTGGATGATTATATTGGGCTCAAGGCCGCTTTTCCACTTGTTGTGCCTCATCATCCCCATATTGGGAATCTGGTGAGTCATTCCTATATGAGGAATCTGGAGAATCAGCTTCACATGGGGAAGTATAATATCCCTGAGGAAGGGTTTCTTTCTCTACAGTTCTCTTCCTTTTCCCCACCTGGTAAACTGGGTGATTCAGCACCCCTCTAGGGTATGATACTATCCAGTTCTAGGCATACCATGTAGTCATGTTATTTGCTGCTTTATCAACTGGTAGATCAAACATTTCCCCAGTATTCTCCCTAGACGTCAGCAACCATAGTTTCTAGGAAACCATATGATGTTTTTCTAACCTGAAAAGAATAGGGGAGATACAACAGTCTGCTGTAAACACTTGAATTGACTTGGAAATCTATATGGAGCATAGGCCTCTCATAGCACACCATCTCTACCAACCAACATGTATGCCCTTAATTCCAAACTGGTTTTCCATCATCAACAACCCGCTCGGTTGGCAGATTTACAAAAGGAATGAAATTAGAAAGATTATACATGCTCAACCTCACCTTAATGTCATAAGAATTGAGAGCTAGTGGAGAAATTCCAGAGAATGCTTACACTAACGTGATGAAAGAACTTCCGAAAATCTATACTATGTTCTGTACATTATACATCTAGAAGTGACTGGAAATCCATCCCCATAAAACCTGGAATGGTCCCACTATTCTTAAAGGATATTTACCCATGAAGACATGGAGTAAACTCCTGTTAATCTTTTCCAAAATGGGGGTAGCTTACCTGACCATTTTTCCCTCAGCCAACTTGGCCGCAATAACGAAGGTCCCTGGCCTGACACCTCCCTTCATGTCCATGACTGTAATGAGATAAACACTGAGCCACAAGGCCAAATAGCCCTCCAGACAAGTCTTTTTTGGCATCCTCTGATTCACCTCATATCCCCACTTCTCAAATACCCCTGCTTCTATGGTCAACTAGAATGTGCTAAGAGAACCCATTTTCTCTGTTTTGGGGCATGTGGTAGGACGTGTGGGCCTCTTCTCCTTGGGCCCCTTTTTCTTGGATCCGTCCTCCTTTGACCCGTTTTTCATCGTCTACTTCTCCTGCTTATCGATAAGAAACATATTCATCCACTCCTATGGATGAATATCCTTTCTATAATGAGTTAAGAAGATATATAAACTCTTGAGCTTGTGGATGATTTTCAATAATTCCAGAGCTAAAGCTGAAGTCTTCTCCAAATCATTCCATGTCACCTTGGGAGGGATAAATTCATCATACATATCACCCAAAATTGGATCCCTTAAGATCTTGTGGATATCCCATAGACTGATGCCTACTTCTCCAGGAGTCAGATGGAAGGAATTAGTTTCTGGGCTCCAATGGCTGATTATCTCTAGAACGAAGTTATCATGTCTGTAAACATATGTCTACCCAGGTCAGACGACTTCATATATCGCAACTCCATTCAAATACTCGACAAACTCTGCACAGGTTTGTCGTACCTAGTATTCCCGCATCCATGTTTGATTCTCACCTCCTCTAGGACGGAAGTCCCAGCTCTTCTTACAGCCTTTGGATTGATCCATCTCAGAATTTCGGAAGATTGATGGATAACAATGTGGTCGCAGCTCGGGCTTATTAGGTTTCAGATTCTGCGTACAAGGGCTATGATGCATCATATGCGCCTTCTCCACTATTCAGGAATTTATAAATACTCCTCCACATGAGATATTTGCTGATGCAAAATTGGTATAATTCTGAAACCAAGAAATTGGGAGATAGTTCTTTGTCTTTGGAATGGTAACTTCTCACAGATGACTGTAGCCATACAACTATAGATAGATGCTTTCTGGGAAATCAATATGATACTTCTTTAGGTACTTTACTAAATCCGGGAGAGTTCTATTGCAGACGGTATAGTAATCATGGCCAACAATGCTCATCATATCATCAATCTGTTTACTAACCAGTTCATCAGCCATTCCAATTCTCTTGGGAGCCATTGAATCTGCACAAAAGATGAATAAATTAACTCTTAAATGGGTTGATTTTTTATAAAATTTGTGATGATATTCGAGAAAATGGAAAAGGTATTAAGGCACTCAAGTCTAATTTTGGCGCACAAGTATGGATGTATCACGCAAGTATGATGTTCCGCCCAAGTTTTTGGTGCGCAAGTATCACCGCACAAGTCTAAATACCTTGACAGCAGTGCGACAATGAAGAAATAGTAGAAAAGAGAGCAACTTACACAGAAAATGGAACTTGCACGACCAGAGCTCGAAATTCTGAAATTCAGTGCTTTACGTGAGAAATGGACACATATTTATAGGCCAGGCCTCAACCATGTGCGCCTAAAGCATGCACGCACAACCAGATGCAACGACGCCTGCACTGCTCAAATCATTTGCGCCACTCTCTGCATGCTCAACACTTGCGCACTGAAGTTTCCTTGGTTTTTCTTCTTTCCTCAGAGTGACATCCTCATTTAGTTCGGATGCAACTCTGTGGGGGGACTTTTGATGATGCTCCTCTTCCTCACTGAGTCTAAACCACTGAAAAGAGAAATTCATTGAACCAAAAGTGATTCATCCTTTATAGAAACATCAAAATTTGAAAAAGGCATGAACAAAGATTCAATTCAACTTGGGTCGTACAAGTTCCACCAAGGTCGACATGTATACTTGTGTGTTGCCCAATGGTCATGTAGATGACTTGCACGCCCTCTTTGAATTTCGCACAGGGTCTTCTCTAGCCAATAAATACCCCTGTTTTCGCCCCATGTTGAGGAAGAGAAATTTCCAAAACTTATAATTGAGCTCTCGTCGCCCTAGTCTCTTCTCAAAGCTTCTAAACACTTCTAAGGTAATTTCATACATAGAAAAGAATATCTAAAGAGTGGGAGTAAGGCCTAAGTGTTGAAACACATCAATACTTGCACGCTTAAGTGGCCATCCCTTAAGGGAAATGGCCACACTTGCGCGCCGCCCTACTCCATCAACAGCACTTGCGCGCCACCCTTTTGGAAGCCTCTAGGGATAGTACTAAGGGTTTGAGCCAAGCCTCGCCCAAGTATTACCCTAAGGGTTGACTATCGCGCAAGTACCCCTGTGTTGTGCAGGTATACGTGCACGATCAGGACTTGCGTACCCACGCATGACTTGAGCGCCACCTTCTTTAGGGTGCCCCTATTTCCTATTTCACATCTCTTATTCCTATCCACTCATCCTCTTCTAGATTAAGCCATCCAAACTCTCTCTAAAGTCATTCATTACATGATTTCTTTGTTGGATTCCTTATCTGAAAGGAATTCTATGTAACATCTCTTAAAACCTAGTGATTTACATATCCTCATGTCACTAAGGACAGAGTTTTCATTCATTCATCCACATCCTTTATGATGAGAGAATCCTTAACCTGGGCCCCCTTTTCCAGAGTAAGCCCCAGTCCATGTTCTCTTAATTTGGGAATCCTCCATTGGAGTAAGCCCCAAGTCTTACGTTCCCTTAATTTTGGGCATCCTCTTTGTGAGTAAGCCCCAACCATAATTCTTTTAATATGGAAATCCTCCTTAGAAGTAATCCCCATGTTCCCAAAATGAAATTTTCCTTAATATGGGCTTCCTTTTCAGGAGTAATCCCCAGCCATAATTTCCATTAACCTGGGCCTCCTCCTTAGGAGTAATCCCCAGTTCTCAAATCCTTCAGCCTGGGCCTCCTCCTTAGGATTAAGACATATTCATAATTCTCTTAACCAGTCTTAATTTACATTTTATTTGGGATTCCTTATCAGGATTAAAACCCAATCATATGTCCCCTCCTAATTTGGGCATCTTCCTCAGGAATAATCCCCATGTTAGAGTATCCAAATCTCCATAAAGTACATATACTTTTATGGACCCTGTTCCTGGGTTTCTTCCCTGAAGTAAATCCTAATATTCATATATTCTGGGTAGTCATATATACATAGGCCCCACAAAATTTCTTATAATTGAATCTTTGATGGAACAATTCTCTTGTTTTACAAATACCTCTTGTTTCTCACACCGAGCATGACTCACGTGAGCTTAGAGTGTAAATGTAATTATGAAATTTTTCGTTGTACCATCAATCGTGCATAAACATCATACTCCATTACTCGAACTATGTGGGTTATGATTCCTTTTATAAATAAAGGATATGTAGGTAGCACATCTATTGTTATGATCCCAACCCTAAAATAATCTATGTCCTTCTGAATGACAATAAACTTCAAGTGCCCCAGTGAGTGGATTTAAAATCAGTATGGTTATCATAATGACCAAGAGATTTCTATATAATGTGTCAAAGGATACCATTGACTAATAATCTATACCAAATACATATGATTATTTATTGATGAAGAACCTTGAATACATATAAAATATTCTCCAAATCTCATACACATTAATCATTTATTGTTAAGTCTAAAGGAAAGCTCATTTTTCATACTTGGTATTGTAATAAGGATTCACGAACATAACTTAAATCTATAAAAAGAGTCCCGGAGTAGAAAATAATTCCACTAAAAAAGGTGTGATGATTCCGACCTCCCATCCTCTCGACCAATGAAAATTATTAATCCTTATTAGTTCACAACTAATGAGAACCTACCTTTGGAAAGTAGGTCCATATGGACATAGAATTATTGGATGTTTCCGGTTCTATGAACAAATCCATTAGACACCACTTGGAATATTTGAACCTTAAATCTACGAGGTCATCCTCAATTTCAGAGGAAACATACACATAATTCTCAAATTATTTCTTTGTGAAATAAAATTTTATTATGGATTCATCAAACTAAATATTCCATGACAATAATTCCTCCATTAATCCCTGAATGTATCTTTTAAATTTCCATTTCATATTGGAATCATCAGGAGAAAAAAACCCTTTGTGTTGTGCCATATCGAAAAATTACTGAATATTCTCATTAAAGAAACCTATTTGGACATCCATTTACCAAATCACATAGTCATGGAAAATTCTATTGAATGTATAATTATGATGGATTTTAATAGATAAACTGGGGAAATGTTTATACAATATTTTAGGACTAGATGTTGTTTGAACACTTTTACAACTAGTCATGCCTTTTATGTACTAACTAGTTCATCCACGTATAATTTATTATTAAATATCCATTTATAACGAATTTCATTTACAAACATTAAAGGATTTACCAAAATCTAGACTCTATTTTAATACATGTAGTCCATTTAAGAATTCATTCAGAACTTTCAACATGGTAACTTTTGTTCCAATTAATAATTCCTTATAGGTTATATGACATTATTATCAACAAATAATGAGTGAAAAATCATTGTGACTAGGAAACCATATCATTCAGGTTCTCTAATGACAATTATAATCTTGTAGAGTACTTGTATCTTTGGAACAAATTCTTCCATGGGGTATTGTGAAATATCTTCCTATTCGTACACTTATATTACTTGAGTATAGACTTCATCAATGTATATATTTCTATAACTATAATTTTTAGAGATGTTATCCAACTCAAGGAATATATATTTTCATTCAATAAATTAATTTTTATGAGTGGAAGTATAGGTAATATCCCTGTATTTTCTTGGGGAATCATATAAAGGTACACTTTATAAATCTGGGTGAATGTGTGTTTTCTAAAGTGGCCTTAACAAATTCATCATACCCTCTCACATATTAGTACAATGACATGGGGTTATTTTTAATCAGAATTGTTATGGAATACCATCTTTTGATTTAGTTATAATCTAGTTCTGTATATGAATTTGTGTCTATAACGCATATCCTAGAAGAGTTATTAGTGCAATAAAAAGATAAATCATTGATCTCTCTATGTCTAATATGCTATTATTCCTCCTTTAAATTACTGCATTCTATTTAGTTTTATAATGATGACTGAGTTGGGATAAAATCTCAAAACTCCCATAAATAATCAATGAATAATTTATTAAAATATTATCTATAATGGTATAAGCATAGCTTTTTATATTATTACTAAGATTCTTCTCAACTCCATTCACGTATTCCTTCAAATTATCAAACAAATACTACTTATACCTCATCAAGTAGACATATATCTATCTCATAATATAATTTATAAATGTAATGAAATATGATTGACTTCCCCTAAATTCAACTTGAAATCATCCACACACATTAGTATAAACTAATTTATGAAGCTATTTAGACCTTTCATATTGTCCACTAAATAGAGTCTATATTAATTTTCCCTTATAAACATGCTTAAAATATATTATTTGGTTTTTTTCAAAAGAATCTAAATATGCATCTTGGTGTATTTCATTCATGGAAATTTTGTTTACATGAACTAGTTAAAGATATAATATTAAGGCGTGGTATGAGTTATGCGACCCTGTTTCATTGTCAATTTCCAAAACAAGGTTTGATTAATGAAACACATAAATACCATTATTTAAATATTACTTAACATAATATATGATTCATTTATAAAATAAAGAAACATTTATTCCAAAATTTAAAAATAAATCCTTCTATATAATATATGGATAGATTCATATTTTTTTGTTAATGTTGAAACATGGTAAAAAAAATTTAAAAACAAGATGATTCTTATTAGCAACATGCGGTGGTACTCCCTAGAGTCCATAATTGTGTGTTATGCTTTGTGGGATACTTGTAGATCTACCTCATCCCTATAAATATTCCAAAATCTACCCAGATCATGTATTTGAGTACATATGTTATCACCACACACTATATCTAATATTAAATTTGTATAAATAGGTAAATTTCATATTATAAAACATACACATGAATCTTATCCTTGATTCTTTACAAGGGTGTAGTTTTTCTTTCATTTTCCTTATACACACATACGAAACCGATATTCTCTTATTCAATTGATTGTACCACATACATTCTCTTCTTGGAATGTCATTATGAAGATGCTTTTGTTCAAGAGAACCTATCATGGCCTATCCGTTTATTCACCTGAAGGAATGCATCATATCCTTGTAAAATTGGTGAAGTATCAAGATAAAATATGGGATATATGTCCCAATTTTATTAATATTGAAATTTATAAATGTATTGTATATTCATAGAGGAATTTATTATAGAATAATATAGAGGTGTAGTTCATCATGAAATATTGACCCTAAAACCTCTGGGTAATTAATGTATCCAATGAGTTTGATTATGTTAGTTATATATGGTGAAACATATCCATGTTTACTCTATAAAAGTGTATTTATATCTCAAATCATTATTTTGTATTTCTCTAGCAGGACAAATCCCACAAACATGTTATAACATGTTGTAATCATCCATGTCATCATGTGACATCATGAGTTCATTGAACATGGATGACAGAATTAAACATTGAATGTTGAACATGTCTCTCAATTATTTAGCAATGTTATAAAAATCTAGATCACTCTTTTTATATGTAAGAGGATTAGGAATTGAGGATTCAACCATGTAATGAATTTTTTTAGGGAAAGATACTATCTATATGTGTCTGAACCATTTCTAGAAATTATTTAGAGTTAGTATATGTTCTTTATCAAAAATAAATTGTAGGGATAATCTAGTCAAGATCATGATAATTCCAATAAAAATAATGAATTATCATTTAAAACAAATTGATATCATTAATTTCAATTTGTTTCTCGATAAGATAAACACAAACAAATTAACCCAATTAATTGTATTGTTAATCGTTTAATAAATTTTCTCAAATATCATCCATTAAAATTAAAATTTTCATCCTATGTGTTTTAAATAAAAACAATTATTTCATTTAATAATTATATAAAATAATACAAAACATTTTACATGGTTGAAACATAGAGAGTACCTATATGGAAAATTAAGTATTGATTTAATTTTAAACTATAAACTCATTAAAAATATTGGGTACTTGTAATGTATCATAATTTCAGTACATGTATTACCAATTTAATTCCATAGAGAACACATGAAAATTATATTTCATATATAATTTAACAGACGGTCTTTTTTATATAATAGTCATACATGATTCATATATTCAAATATTAAATGGAATTAATAAAGAATTTACTATAATATTAAACTAAATGACCATATTGTACAATTAAATTAATGACCCATGGAACTCAGGTTTGTTATGGTTAATAGATTAATTAATTAAATCAAATATTCAGACATAAATAGGTAATGTCTATGATGTGTACAATCCATACACAATACATGTACATCTCATAGCATAATATCTGTAGTATGTTCTTATGGACACATAGTGTACTTATCATAGACATGTAAAAATCACAAAAACATATAAAAAAATATGTATAATGTAATTCAAGTCACACAATGGATTGTTTGTATGCATCATGTACTATATAAACATGGTGTATTAAATGCATGATGTGTTTTGACCCCATGATTTCTAGATTGAAAATACATGGACTACAAGACATGAAGTATATATACAACACATGTTCATTGGAAAAAATTTCGGATACCCTGGATGGTCAAAATAGAGTTCATGGTGGCACTCATTGGAGAAGTTTGTGATTTCGAATGTGGAGGAGCTACAGGTAGCAGATGTTTCATCTATTCATAAAGAAGATTTGGTTATAACTCACTTTTAATTGGGTTGAAAGCAGGCTATGTAGGGGGGTGAAAAAAAGAAGAGTCCCATAGATGGAGAATTGGTGGATATACTGGTTACAATTATTAGTCTTGAGGAATGTGTGAAGGAATTGATAGGTTATGATGTACAAGTTCATGGTGGAACTAATGGTCCTGGATGGGATGAAAATAATAAGAAACCGCAGTTCCTGGCACAAATATATATACAGATCCCTAGCGCAGACATGGTATAGGGTAAGACTGTCTCGATGGCTAAAATAGAGACTCACAGTGGACAAGAGAGGCTTGATGGATTGACTGTATTGGGGACCTTAGACCAAAACATCTTTAGTTCCAAACCTACAATTCACCTGAAGGCCGAGAATGGGGGAATGAAGAATGTATTAGATAAGAAAGAAGGAAAGGGGAAGTTTCTCTGTAAGTAGTGGGGAATCATATAAGGTTCAGGGATTAATCTAGGGAACTGATTTGAGGGTTTGGATGTTCAAGAACCCCCCTAGACTCAAGAGTATGATATGTTAGGTGATGAAAGCTATAGAAAAATCTCAATAGATAGCATTAACACATACAAGGGGAAGGGCCTCACATGCATTAAAAGAAGAAGGGGAAAATGATATTCCAGATTTTGGGAAATGTATAGTGGTCTAAGGACTAAAACTAAAGGGATGCAAGGATTACCATTTTCCAAAGCTGATGGAGAAGAGGTTTTCCAAGATGGGCATGAACAATGAAAGAGAATCCCTACAGAATGGGGAAATTTAGAAACCAAGAAGGAATACTAGAGGCATGGTAATAGAGGATGGGGAGTTTTTGATACTAATTCTAAATTCCTAAGATGAAATGTTAGAAAAAGTTGTATCACCCAATGTATTTGGAGATGAGATTCAAATAATTTATAGAAGATGTTTGCATGTTGATTTCAATGAGGAGAAGAAGTTGTGGATAGAAAAACAAGGTCGAATATTGGAATGCAGTGTCAATCAGAGCATAACCAGCTCATTGGAATTAATATAGACAATGGAGAAGATGCTTACTCGACTTGAAGAGATTATCAGAGAGTACCCAAAAATCTAGGTTAGTCTGCTGCACTGGGAACTCCATAGGGTAGATGATTCATGTAATATATGTATTGTGTTCAATAATTTTGTGAGTTATTTTAACACGTAGTGGTATTTTATTTGAACTATGGTTTACCATTTTTCCTCAAAATGGATCAATAAAAATTTACATTTTCATGGAAGGATATGTGATCATGTGCATAATTTATGATGTTCATACCCAACCTATTATAGATTATAAACATTATTCTTGGTATAACCATTGTCATTTAAAAATAAATAAATAATAATAATGAGAATTAATCAAAAATCATCCATGAAGAATTATATAATTTCATAAATTTTTGTGTCATCATCATGAGTATAGAAACCATTTTATATGTCAAGGTTAATTACGAGACCACCAGATCAGGCCGTCGCATATGTTCCCCGTAATTGATCAAGAATGTAGACTTGTCTCTAATAACAGATTAAGTAGATCAACTTGATTCCCTTAAATATATCATGAGATATAATTCATTACCAACTGAATTAGAGTGTTATATATTTCCCACCCATCACATAATGAATACCATACATATGTGTTCCACATGAACATAAATCCTTCATCATATCATAACCCATGAAAAGAAATGTGATTCATAAAAATTTTATCATAACATAACCCATGTAAAAGAAATATGTTTCATAAATATCATTCCATCATAAATATAAAACGACTATATAAATAATAAGTATTGTATTATTTAATCATAACCTCATTAAATCATCAATAACATCAAATAAGTTTTTCTTATATTGCAAATAATGTTGAAAAATCAGCTAAAAAAATCATGTAAATTAATTTTTTTAAATAAATCAATTACAAATAAGGAGTTGTGAATTGATAAAAGAAAAATTTTTCATTAAAAATATCCTTAAAATCCTATAATGTATGATTCAATGAATAATGGTGTCATGATGGGGAGAATATTTTCTCCTGCCATATATGTTAAAAAACAATTCCTTCTGTATTTTTTTTGAAGTGTCACAAATATAATTGTTTAGAAATAAATAGACAATTATTTTTAAAACCATTTTCTAAAAATTTAATCATTAGTAAGAATGATTATAAACATTCATAGATTAATAGTAAAAACCATTTTTATTTTTATTGAAAACATGGTAATGGAATATAAATATTCACTAGAGGATACTTAATGTCCAAGTGCATGGATACATAGAATGTCACCCCATAACTAGGTTCCCTATCAAAAGAGTCAAACCCAAAAGTCCTTAAGATCATTTCCTAATAACCCAAATAGTATCGTCAAAATACATAAACTCCAAACATCTTCCCCATGAGAAACATGAATTGATACCAATTTATCGTGACCTTTCCCACCTAGGCCCCACCTATATAATTAGTAAACTAGGTGTGACACTAAAATCCAATATATAATATGATAGGAGATAGATAATAGCATAAAATTGGAATATAACACAATTGGAGGCCTTCTCCTAAAGAAATGGTGCTTATACACACCTTCATGTTGATCATAACAATACAAGATAAAAGATCGTGATAACCCAATATAAAACAGATGATTATAATAACTTCTTAAATAGACAGAGTGTTCCAATTTATATATATCCAAGATATAAAATATAAAAAATACAGTCTCAACATGAAATAAATTGACTCCGAACATAAAAACTGATGATGTGGAAGTTACTTCTCATGATCTCTGATGTCGACCACCACCCAGTGACCAATTTCACTAGGTACTCATATGCTCCATCTACACTGGGTTCTCCAATTTCACCATCAAATTGTTTGACATCTATATAAGGTGTGATAAATGAGGTCTGCTCCCTTGAATGGGTGAATATTCATACACCCCATGTACTCCATGAAAACCAAAGGTTCCATCCATGGGTGAGTATACAAAACCCCATAGGGCTCTATAAAAACAAATTGGTATTAATATAAAGAAATAGAAATCTCAACCCATGTGACAAGGAGGAAAAAATAAATCCAACATCATATATGGTAAAAAATGAACCCTAATCTAAGATATGAATCTAAATTTTCATAGAATTTTAACAATGATTATTTCGGTTGTAGCTCCATAGACCCCATATCCAAATCCACGAACCATTTCAAAACTCACAAGAATCAGAATAAATGAATCACACCTCATTGATAAGTACCATAGATATGGGATCACCTACTGATCTGAATGAATCACTCTCCACTAGATCTAAATGACAAGGGAGTACCAACTCCGATGAAAGAAGACTGACATACCTATAATGCATGGGAGTGCTAACTCTTCCGATACACAAGATATGGGGTACCTATTCCATGGAAAACCCAAAAATCATGGGCATAAAAATCCCAAAATCATTGTTATAATGATTCTTGATCATTCACCTGGAATCTGTAGAAGAGGATTCCCTGTCACGTAACCACACCTAATATCTCAGATGTCATGAAAATGGTGACCATCAGGTTCTATGTGGATCTCTATTTAGAGTGGATATCTTGTGACACTATTTTGAGTCATAAAGTATGAGATATGAGAGATATGTCTTTTAAGGGTAGTACATGATGTGTCCCTAGTTTTACAAGGGTTTTACTATGAATTCCAAGACTACTTATGTCTTTTTTCTCCACATGGAATTTTAGGATAATGTACATAACAATGACCCAAAAAATAGCATGTGGGACCATCTGAGATAACATATGAATACACCATGAAAAATAATTAGTTATCCATGTATATTCTTATTCTATGTGGCCCCTATAGAAAACAATGTAACATTTCAATAATCGTGGAAAACCTATATGTTACAGATGGTGGACTACATTCCATGTGTTCCTCTAAAATACCAGATGTGTAATCAGGATTTTCACAGAGTGGTCTCCTAAAGATTATTTCATCCTTCAATACACTATGACTCTAACTCAAATCTTCACATTTTTTATTGAACATGGATGGATCCTCATAGGTGGAGTGATTTTGGTCATCCCTCTTATAAATAATGTTATTTCTATGAGCAAATGAATTATTTTCATTTTTAATCATCCGAAATTTGGAAAACCCCCTTGTTCCTTGCATAGATTTTTTTCCACTATCAATTTTGGAATATAAAAAACTATGATCATCACGTTCATCCATACACATGTCGAAATGAATCCTGGGATTGAATCCCAACACAAACAAGATCAATAACAATATAAAAACCACCCAAAAAATGGATGAGTGTGAAGAACATAGATAAATTTTATATAATTTGATTTTTATGAAATATTTCTCTTTAAATAATTTGATTTTATGGATATCATATGTTACAGGAAACAAAGAATTTATACTTATAATGTAACATTATAAAATTATTATTTTTTAATTATAAAATAGTCATTAAATTGGTATGTATGAATAATAATAACTAAATTATGAAATATATATACTCATGACATTTATAAACAGTTCATTAGTTATAAAATGATTAGAATTAAAAACCATTAAAAAATCATATTGATTAATTTTCTGAAAGGAAATTTTTTATGTGAGAAATGTATTTTTAAATTAATAAATTAAATTAATCATTATTTTAGAATGATTTTAATAAAATTTATATATTATATAATTGAATTTTTTTTTTAAATATTAAATAAATATTTTTCCATACATAGGATAAGAATAAATGAAATTTTATAATTAAATATTCATATTTTTGAACAAGTTCCTGTCATATTTAGTGCACTATAAAATTAATTTTATTAATTTATAGGTATTTAAATATATAAAATTAAATAAATATTTTGAATCAGGAGGTAATTGTTTTTTAAAATTGTCCTCTTTTATTTTTTGTCAATATGAATAGTAAATGTGAAAACAATTATCATGTTGGTAATGGTAAAATCATGTCAATCTAGGTTTAAAATAATTTATAGGGCCATATGATTTCATAATAATTTTTATTTATTAATGTTAATTCTAACTATAAAACCTTTGGCTCGAAAATGAGTTATTAAGAAGATATTTTTACTTGAATGTGAAATAATGTAGTTAAAATAAAGAGAGATAATAAATGTCACATTTTTTTATTTTTAATATACCTTATATATTAACATAATTTAAATAATTAGTAATGAATTAATATTAATAGTAATTTTCTTCATAAAGAAGTTATATTTATATGGGAATTTTATTTATAATTTTTAGAGAATATATAATTACCTTAATTGATTACAAAATTATATTACAAAAATTTATTCAATTAGATAAAAAAAATGATATTGAAAATATTTAATGTTGTATAATTTTAGTATGTTATAATGTTCCATGAATTTAGTAGTTGAATATAACATATTAGTGCTGTTTTAAAATATTAAATTCTAAATCTAATTTTTTCTTTCACATAGACTTAAATAATAATAATTGTGTCACAATTAACATTAATTTTATTTTATCAAAATAATATTTTATTAAATTATTTAAAAATCCTAAAAAATATTGAAATAAGACATGGTGGTTATTATTGGTCCAATAATTCAATAAATAATCCAATTTTGTTCTATTAGTCACCATATAATTAAAAATATATAATCATTAATGTTAAATTTTTTCATATTTAAAAATAAAATAGGTTTTATGATTGTTAATCAAAATGATATGTTTTTAATTTACACCAATACATGTGTATATTATATTGGTTGAAGGGATTAAATCTGGATCCTACATTATCTTTGAATCCATTTACATTTGGATTCATTTTCTTCAAAAAGAATTATTTATAATTTAATATTTAGAGAAATTCAAAAAAATCCCATCACCCCAATTTTATAATAACACCTCATACCTTACTTCTTTAAACCACATTGATCCTTTGAGCTTATCCGAACTCTATAAATTTACCTTATTAACAACTGTATCCACATCATAGATATTTTTTTATCACAAACATTTAACTCTAGATTACATTAGAGGATATCTAAAGGATTAATTCAAAAAAAAAGGAGGTTATATTGCTTTTGAAGCAAGGAAAACTCTAAGTGAGGGTTTTATTTCATAATCCATAAATATTTAGAATTTTTTATATTTAAATTTATAATAGGTAATATTTATATTTCATATAAATGTTTTCTAAATATTTTATCAAAAACCGTTGTACCATTCTTCTATAATTTTTTTGAGTCATTTTTAGCCATGTTTTTCTTTTTAAAACTCCCCTTAAAATGATTATTCTTTGTGTTTTCCAAATGATGTACTTTTTATATTTTCAAACAAAAATACTTAAGGTTCGTTTTTACTTATACATCATGTTCTTATTTTCCTATCATCATGAATAATATTTTATTTTATGATTCCACTATAAGTTTAAAAAATTTTGTTCAAAGAAAATGGATTCCTTTATAAGTGTAGTGTTTTTATAAAAAAAGAAGAGATGTCAAAATAGAAAAGATATTTTCATCTGAATTTATTCATAGTGTTCTTCAAAAATTCTTTTCGATGTAAGGCAACATACATTAATGTTTATCACGATTTACCCAATATATGATACATGAATACCAATTTAATTCTTTGTATTGAAAATTTATGTATATGTTTAAAATATGTTTTTGAAACCAGTTTCTTTTTCATGGGTTATTCAATGAGGAAATATTTATGATACTCATTTATCGTCAAATGTTCTAATATGATTAATGATTCATGATCATGTGGAACACATATGTATGAATTTTATAATATGAAAAGTTGGATATATATCTCCCTCTAATTAATTGGGTAAAGATTCATATCTAATGAGATAAATAAGAGTAAAATGTGAAGTGAATCCAATTTAGTAAGGTAATTTTTACACTCTGATAGTCTAGGGAGTGAACCCTGACTACTATGATGGTCTCGGTAGTGAACTCAATGCACTATGACAGTATTAGGATGAATTAATTATTACTGATGAAATTATTTATTATACTTATATCTATTCCACATTTCCATGTCTTTTTCAAATGTTATGATATCATGGATAATTTTCATTAATTCCTTTATGATTAATGTAATATGAACTACCAAAATTTCTTCAATGATGTAGGACAGTGATATATGATATGCATGGTATTGTTTTTAAATGTGATTTTCATGTTCATATACACATATTCTCATGTTATTCATATGTAATCATTAATATCTCCATTTTTACCGTTACTAAGCATCAAAGCTCACAATTTTTTTTATCATTCCATTCCACATGTTGTGAATAATGGTATTATATATGACATGTCTAATAATAGTTCTAGTTTTGAAGAAATAAGTGGAAGATGAATTTGATGTGGATCATTATGTTTTGTAATAAATTATCAATGTTTTGATCATTAATTACCTAGGTTAAATCTTATGTGTTGTATAATAATTTTTAATACAAACTAATTTTTTTTCATGATTATGTTCATTCCTATAATGAGAATTGTTCTGAAACTATGCATTATAGTTTTAGTTAATGGATGGAAACTAAATTAGTTGCGCTAACAATTAATGCGATTGAGAGTGAAATGATTGTACATCTGGGAAACTAAATGTTATGGATGATAGAATGAAAAATCTTGTTTTTATGCTAACACATCATTTTCAAGCTATGAATCACACTAATATTCCAAACAATAAGGGGGGACAACATTTTTTTGACTCTATCATGGGACAACGCCCCCCTTATTTTAGTGGGTCCACTGATCCACTTGTTTTTGGAAATGGATCAGTACCATTGAAATGATATTTCCCATTTTTCAGTGTTCAGAATGTATAAACATTATTCTGGTTCATTATTGTTTTTATGGTGAATAAGATATGTGGTAGAAATTTACAAAGAACAAAATGTAGTAGGATAAAATTGAATCTTCAGAATGGTCTGAGTTTAAGACTTATTTCACAATAATTACATTCCCTGTATTATTCATATGAAAATAAAAGAAATAAATAAATGGGTTATAGTAGAAGAATTAAAAATCTTTGGTAATAATGAGGGAAACTAATCAAATCTTGTGAGGTAAGCTTCTTGTATTATCATCTAACTTAAAATTAAATATCATCATTTCATTAGTGGCTTAAAATCTCAAAAGGGTATTTTCCATAAAGTACATTAATAGGTATAAAGAAATTGTTTGATGTAATCTCCAGGTAGTGATGGAGATTTACGTTAGCCATTAATCTCATGATTTTGATTATAATAGAAAATTGGAATTTAGTGGAAATTCTAAAGACCATGGAGAAATGATATGAGTTTTACTCTATGTTCAATGTAAGGGAGGAATGATATAATAAATTTACTAAAGGGAACTATTAAATGTTTAATGTTTGATAAACGAAGAATATATAGAAATTTAATGATGAATATATGAAAAAAAGTTATCTTATGATGAGAATATAGATAAATCTCCACAGACTTCACTACTCACACTTCGGTGGATTAAATGAAAAGAGTATGAGAATTATGCTAACCATTTCCCAAATTTGAAGTAGAATTCCAACGAATGATACCAAAAACATCTTAAGCTCATAGATAAATGGAAATCTCTTCTGATAATTATTTGTGATGAGGGGTACGATGATGATTTTATGATAGTTATACGTAACATCTACCCAAAAAAATTTGATATCTTATTTGATTCATAATCTTTCAACTATATTATATCATAATACTTTTCTATTGGTATCATATTACCACCTAAAAAAATAGATATTAATTTTGAATTAAAACCACCAATGTATTGATGATTATATCCCATATCTATCATTATTCACTATCTGAATTTTATGGGAATGTTTTCCAAAAAAAAATTATATTCATATTCTAGTTTGATTCGATGTTATTTTGGGAATGGGTTGGATATAGTAACATAAAACACACATCTATTTCTTATGAAGGGAAGTTATATTTGATAAAAAATAGCTACCTTTGATCTACAATAAATTTGATTAAAATAATAAACTTATAATAGAAATTACTTCTATTTTATGGGACATGATTCCTATTAAAAAGGGTTCTTTATCTCATATGGTTTATAAGAAACTCAAAAAATAATATATGAATATTGTGCATGTGTTTATTATTGTATTTCTTGATGATTTGTATGATCGTCCAAAGAATCTTGATTTTGAGTTTACAATATAACTTATACCTGGTTCAATACCTATTTCCATGACCATATATAGAATGTCACAGATTGAGTTGAATGAATTATTGAAGAAACTCAAGGAGCATTTTGACCAATGATTCATTTTTCTATGTGAGTCACCATAGGGTGTACATATTTATTTTGTTACGAAGAATGATGGGTTAGTGAAACTCTAAATTTATTATAGAGATCTTAATAAAATTAGAATCAAGAACAAGTATTATCTACCCCATATTTATGACTTGTTTGAAAAACTATGAAAAGTTAAATAATTTTCAAATATTGATATTCATTATAGATGTTGTCAATTAATGTTCTAAAATAAGGATATACCTAAGACAAAATTATGTTCAAGGAATAGACATTATGAATATATTATGACAACTTTTTGACTTACTAAAAACACAACTATGTTCATTGAGTTATTGAATAAGGTCATTAGGTACTACTTTTGTCAGTTTTTGATATTATTTATATATGATATTATTTTATTATCAATTTATATGTAATAGGATAAAAGTCTCATGAGGATTGTTCATAAGACCGTGAAGAATGAGATGAATTCTGAAAAATTTACCATGTATTAATTTTTTTTTAAAATGTTTTCTTCATGGTTCATATAATCTCAAGTAAGGTTATATCATTAAACCCTTCAAAGATATGAGTTTGTGAACATTGACCCAGACCAAAAACAGTGATTGAGATCTATAGTTTTCTTAGTTTGGATGGATATTACTAGCGCTTTACGGAGAATCTTTCATGGATATATAATCTATTGACTAATTTGACATGAAAGGAATCCATGTTTCATTGGATGGATGAAATTAATGAATTTTTAAGTAACTGAAGGGAACTATAGTTAGTGCTCCTATGCTTACACAACCCAAAAATAGAGGAGGGGTTCTACAATAATATGGAATATAACAAATATCCTGGAAGAATCCTCATGAATAATGAAATGGTTGTATTTTATGCATAATGAAAATTAATGGTTCATGTGAAAAATATCCAAAATATGATTTTCAGTTAGGTTTGGTAAGTTTTTAATTAAAAAAAGGAGGCATTTTCTCTATGATGAAACTTGTGACATGTTTTCAAATTAAAAAGTTCGAAAGTATATTTTTACTCAAAAAGAGATGAAAATGAAAAAAACATTGCTGGTTAGAGATGATTATATATTATGATCACTCAAAAAATTACCATCACTGTAATGAAAATTGGGTTCCATATACGCTATGATGAAATCAAATAGCTAGATTATCAATGATGTGGATCATAAAAGATCTATTAATTATGGATTTTAAAAGGATGGTGGTAGAAATCATAAAAAATGGAAAAACAAAATCTGAAAAAATGAGTTTTCAAAAATATATTTGAGTGATGATTAAATAGGAACATAATGAAGATTAAATGTTGTAAAATAATATGAGAAATGTTTCTCAAGATCTTAGTTTATCCCAGATGTATAAAGATGTATAGAGATTTGAAAGAGAATTTATAGTGGGAAGCAGTGAAGGGAGATATTATGGAGTATGTTTCTCAGTGCATGGTATGTTAGAACGTTAAGGATAAGAGATATAAGTTTATTAGGATGTAAACACCATTACTCAAACTAGAATGAAAATGGGAAAAATATTCCCATGGAATTTGACATCGGAAACCCAAGGCATTTAAAGGGAATAATGTTATTTGGACTATATTTAATCATCTTATAAAGATAGGACACTTAATTTATATTATATAAGATTAATTTCCTTAGAAACTAAAACGGTTATACATTAATGAAGTTGTAAGACTGCATGGTGTAACCCTATAAATTGTATTTGATTGGGATCCAAGGGTAACATCGATGTTCTAGAGAAGCCTTCAGTGGGATTTGGATACTGAGTTATGATTTTCCACATCATATAATCCACATAAAGAATTTTAGACTTAGATGAATATTAAAAATTCATAATAAATGTTTATTTCTTACTACATGGATCTCAAATGTTGTTCGGTACAACAAAAGCCTTTGGTGAAATTTTCTTAAAATAATAGCTTATATAATAGTATTCAAATGGATCGTTGTCCCCTATAGAAAAATGTATATAACTCAATAATATTGTAACTAATTTTTAGAAATAAATATATTGGGACCTGATCAGGCTGAAAAAATTACAGAGTAGGTCATATCCACTCAATAACATATAAGGGAGATATAGAGTCAAAAAAATGTTCTGCTAAAATCGTTATAAATATAAATAATTTAATACTGATACAAAGGTATTTCTATGAATATATACATTTAAGATGTAGATAAGGGTCGTAAATGAAAATATAATATATCTATATATAGGAACTTTTGAAAAAATTTATCATTTTGGGATAGTATTTTATCAATTGACACTTCCACTAAATCAATCTCCTGTTCATGATGTGTTCCATGTATTTCTCCCAAGGAAGTACGTATCTGATTCTTCAAATGTAATGAACTCATAGGTCATACCGATTGGTAAAAGTAATTATTTTGAAGAAATATAGAAAAAAAATTCTATATCACTGAGATAAAGGTCTATGAAACAAGACCACTCACCAAGTCAGGGTTCTGTGGTGATACCGAAAATTTGGGGAAGCTATGTGGGAAACATAAGATGTAATGAGGACAACGTATTCTCATTCATTTATAACAAAATGAAAAATTTCAAGGTTGAAATTAATATACTGAAGTTTATAATTTAGAAGACCAATTTTTTAAAAAAATATTTTTCTTTAAATCATTTTATTTCATTTATAAGTTGCATTACATGCAACATTGAGTTTAGAATAATAGGATAACATTAGTAAATTATTATGTGTTCGTTATTATATAGTCATTAGATTGTATATTATGAACAGTAATAAATAAATTTTATAATATATAAGGACTAATTATTTATTAAATTATGTTATCAGTTATTACTTGATAGGAATTATAAATATTATTTAAACAATAAAAGTGATGTTTTTTATAGAGAAAAATTAACTTTTAATGGAACAATGTATTTTTTTAGTATTAATAAATTAAATTAATAATTATTGGTGAATTATTTTAATGATATTTATATACTATTTACTTGGTAATATTTTTAAGACACATAACAAATATTTATCTAGGCATATGATAATAATAAATCCAGTTTTATTATCAAAAATGTATTTTATCAAAAAACATGGTTTGTCACATATTATCAGATTCAAAATTAATTAATTTCATTTATAGGTATTTAATTGAATAAATTTAATTACATATTTTTATTTAGGAGATTCATATTTGGTAAATATTAAAAAAATTCATATGTATAGTAATCGTGGTAAAATTAATCACCTCGGTATAGTTAATTCTGGTTAATTTAGGATAAAAATAAGTGATAAGGTGATAATGTTTCATCTTGTTTCTTCATAGAATAATTGAATTAATCATTATGCACATCAGCCTTAAAATTGAGTTCCTTAAGGAATACATGTCCATATAAATGATATACATTATTTTAATCAACAAAAGGTACTAAATGTCATTATCCTTGTTTTTAACATCCTTTATGTGTTTATATAGAGACAAAAAGTAGTTACGAATGAATAATAATATCGCTTTTGTGCATAACGATATTATATTTTTTTGGGTAATAAAATTATACTTTAGAAATCAGATATAATTACCTTAAAGGCTTACACAATTACAAAACAACATTTAATCTATTAATGGAATAAAAGACAAATGATATTAAAAATATTAAAAGTTAAATAATTTTAGTAATTTATAGTGTTCCATGAATTTAATAGGAAGTTATTATATATTAGTGTTTTTTTTAAAATATTATATTCTAATTAAAATTTTGTATTTATGTTTTAATACAAATTAAAATAATAGTATCAAAATTAATAAAATCATATTTTTGGAAAAATAGTATTTTATATTAAATTATTTAAAAATAAAATCTTAATATAAGCAAAGGAGGATATGATATGGTCTATAATGTTATATATTGGACTTATATGGTCTATTTTGAATCTTATAAGTTACAAATACAACATTTAATATTAAAAACATTGTTTACATAGATAAAATTAAAATTGGTTTTCTAAGGGTTAATGCAACGCCCCAACCCTAGTTACCCAGAGTCGGTTCATTATTGCATAACATTGGCATGATCATAAAAGATCAATTCTACAAAGACTGATTAGTTTAGTAGCCTTGGAAACACTAGATACATTCATAAGTCTTACATTACACAATAAAGTAAAACAAAACTACAACAACATCTTGTATTCATATCCCCTCATACTATCCCAGCAGGTCATTCATAATATACTTCTTCACATCATGGAAAAATTAAAACATTGAAAGGGGTGATCTCAGATGCTTAGTAAGGGTACCAATATATAGGAAGCATTCATAAAGAAACATTAACATTTAAGGAAATGTATAACTAAAACAAAATCCTTTTAAACTGGAACTTCAGCATAATATGGAAAAAATAAAATGATATAATTCCATTCACTTGTTCAAATGGATATTCTACTAGTCGAATAATCGCATGCAATATCAATACCCACTTTCATAATAATGGAATGCATAATTCCAGACTATCATAACCATGTAGCCAATGCCTAGTGCCAAGACTACAAATATGATTTTGTCAAGGCCTCGTGCCAAGGCACTAGTTTGTCTCATGAGACTTACTAAAGCATCGAGGAGCTATAGCGGGCTCCACCTGTCACTTATTAAGTCCAATTCATTCCACATATGAAAAGGTTTTAAAATATCATAAACCATAACAAAATCGTATCACATAAAACATGCATAAAGGAAACATAACATTTCCACATTTCAATCACAAGATATCAATACAACACATTTATATAATAAAAACATTATCAAACCCATTTTCAATACCCAAATAAAAGAAAATTTATACTTGGTATTTATTTTTCATTTAAAAAATGTTATGGCTTGTAGAGGAAGCCGAAACTCAAATAATGGTCACGACGGTGGAGAATTCATTATCGCTGCATACGTACGACAAAAAAACATTCCTTTTTTAGTAAAATGCTTCATATAAAAATATTCCTTTTGAATAAGCGTAAAATCAAAGGGGTTTATACACCATATAAAAGAAATTTGTGTATAAAACAAAATATGCCTCAATGAATGGAGATTGAGACGAAGTCCCTTACAAAGATAATTTTTTAAATAAAATAGATCTATTATGTGTATTCACAATAATTACACATAAATAAAGTAAAAATACAAGATAGTACATACTAATATCATGACATAATTTGAATGTAGGAGATTAACCTAACGAATAGAAATTAGGTTAAGAAGTTCCCTTACCTCGTGTCCGAATTGACTCGATCGTTATTTAATCCCTTGAATAATAAACTAGAGTTAATTTATACTTGATTAATAACAATTTTAAAGTTAATTATTCCTTTTATATCACTTATTACCATGTTATGAACATTATGTAATTATTTAAGTTAATAACGGTCATTTTGTCGATCTTTGGTACTTAAGTCAAAAATAAAATCTTATAATTACAATTTTTCATGTGGTAAAATATCCATTATATATAGAATTATATTCATGATTTATATATCATATATATAATATATATCCAGTATATAAATTCATTCATAATCTTACGTAACATTTTGAGATAAGAAATGAAATGAACAGTTCATGGAGACGGTAAGCCGTACGTACGCATGAACGCTACTTTCATTTGTATTTCATATTTAATGGAATGAAATAATAATGATATAAAGTTTTATTATAATTCCAGTATAATATCATATATAATATCATTTACTCCATCCTTTATATGTCCCACAAATGGCATTAATGATTTAAATCACTTTCAGGGGGCGGTAGTCCGCATTTCCTAAAATGAAATTATCGCATTTACCCATAATGGAAATCATGAAGGTATGCCGTAAATGAGAAATAAATAAGCATAATGAAAACATAAAAATAATATATATATCATATTTGATAATAGTGTCATCATAATGGCCACCATGAGAGGTGTTAATAGAAGATTGAACAACCATCATTTTTTAGGCAATAATTCGCCACCCACAGAAACAGTATGATTTTTAACCATTAGACGAAGGTATGTGTAAGTGTAAATAAAATACTTCTCATTAAAACATCCTAGTATATTTTATATACTGTTTTTGTTACAAAATAGGGGAATAAAAAAGAGTTTAAGGGGTTGGAGAAGCAAAATAAAACAAAAGAACATAAGAGAAGACATTACCAAAAAATCGGGTAACTCTTTTTGATTGGAGCCAAAGGCATCCTTGTGAAGACTTATGCCCAAATTGAGGCTTATATGAGTAATATAGGGAAGTTAAGAGAGTATTTGGGCAGAGGTTGGACGATCCAAATGGCTTTGATGGTGTGAATAAGGTGGTAGAGATGGGGGGCCTTTTATAAGAGGAGAGGAGGGGCACTCTTGGATAGTCATGAAATGTTACATTATTATGAAATGCTTTTCGGAATTCAATGGTCCCAAAATTAAATATTTCAAAGATAATGTGATAAGGGTTCAAAATATACTCATAAAATAGGTTTTTGAAATGTTTATGTCTTATATTTTACATTATCTTTTCATTTTATTTAAATCGTTAGTTAATGAGGTAGTTGCTGCATCATCATGGTGTGATAAATAAATTTATTTATTTAATGTTTAAAAATAATAAAAAAATTACCATGATGTATTAAATATTTTTATCTTTCCAATGAAAATTTATAGTCGAAAAGTTAACTTATATAAACCCATGTAATAATTGTTTTAGTAAAACCACACTTGTTTGTGACAATTTTATTTTAACTTTAAATAAAAAGTTATTATTGTCATTTTCTTACCCGAGTGGCTCCATGGGGTCCCCAAGATGACCCATGGATTGTCTTGGTCTGAAATGACTCATCCAATTAAGGTAGGAAATGTTTCAAGATATTTTAATATTTTTATAATATCATTTTTACCTTAAATTTCACTAATTACCTTTAATCGTGATTAATAAAACTTAAAAGTTACTATTCACCAAAAACTAATTTTAATCCCATTGAACCAAATTTTACTTCCTAATGAAAACCATATATGTCATATTTTTGAGAATCAAATCACAGAAGTTTTAATGTTTCATTTACACCAAAAATTAGTCTTAAAACTACCACTTAGTGGTTTCATAATTAATCAAAAATTGATATTTTCAGAAAATTCCCAAAATTTCACCATAAGCTATAATTGATATTATGAATTCAAAAATAGTGTCTATTTTACAAAAATTACAAACATATAAGTTGAATTAATTAATTTTATTATTAATTCCCGTTGTCAAAACAAATAGCATGTTTTTAAGAAACAATATCAATCAAAAGATTGACAAATGTTTATGTACAATTTCAAAGTGAAATTAATTCTAATGACCACCATTGGATAAAATGGAAAAATTATATTCTAATTATACATTAAAACCACTCAATATAATAATTTATCACTATTAATTTTTTTTATTAAAAACATTTTTTTAATTAAAATGTAGTTATTTTCACTATTCATCAAAATATAAAAGTTATCCAAAAAGTTCCAAAAATTTCACCATAGGCTAAATATGATATTCCAAATCCAAAAATAAAGTCCATTTTGAAGGATAAAATTTATAAAATTTCAAAAATCTGATATTACTATTCATAATGGCTACTTTGATTGGTTGTGGTGTGTGTTAGAACTCGAAATTGTGTACAACACACGCTACTGTATTATTTAAAGAGAAGTATACCATGGAAGCTTGGGGTGTTACATTTTTCCCTCTTTCAATAAATTTCGACCTCCCGATTTGAAATTATTCTTTGAAAATAAAAGGTTGAATATAGAAAATAACTTTGTGGAAAACCCACATCGGAAATAGGGTTAATAAAAATATAACTTTAAAAGAAGGAAAGATAAGTATAATGGTCACCCGAGATAGCCTATATTAGGATTATGTGAAAATATAGATATGTAGGAGAAACAAACCATCAAGGTCTGATGGAGAGTTATAGAAAACAGGATTAGAAGAATGTTTAAATAAAAGAAAATCACTAACTTGTGATTGGTTAAACGATCATTGATTCCCCAGTAAGAAAAGTTAACCGACAATGTTTTTGTTTTAAGTTACCTTTTATAAAGTTGAGGAATTTATTTAGGAGATTTACTAAGAATGTAAGGAAATATACATACTTTTCATGTAGACTGTCATTCTTTAATAAATGTTTTCCACAAACCCATCTTTCACTCAAAATGATAACAGATCTCAAAATTATTATATTTATCCTACTTGTACAAGGTTTTAAATATTAAAACATACCATTTTGATTAGGAAAACTATTTTGTAATAACCAAGGACTTATTGTAGGCTAATGGTAGGTAATAAAGGCCTATCACACTCTGGTTGTGGGTTGGATTCCTACAACTTTGTCCAATGCGACAGGTTATCCCCCAACCTGCAGGTTGTCCTTTTCCTAAAACTATAGTATTATAATATTTCGAAAATAATCTTCATAAATGTTTTAACCTTAAACAATACTATCCAAAGTTCAACTTAATACATTCCAACCTTTATAGTTATCCAAAATATCCCTATCCAGACTTTCTCTAAAAGGAATCTAAATTCAAAAATCAATTGTATCATCATATTTCTCAAACAAAGTAAAGTCTCTCTTATTGTCACATAAAAAAATATGATTACCTTCATCATATTAAAACATTAATGAAAACAACAAGTACTGTAGTAAAATCCTTATATATATCACATTATTCTTATAACAAGAATATAATCATTGAGTCCAAAAGCACCAATACATTAATTATTCCACTTCAACTCTAATATCAACATAATATTGTCCTTGATCCCTTTCCCTTTTCGGAGGAATGTTTCCCTGAATCTTAGGACATTCATTTGCATAATGCCCCATTTCCCTACAATTGTAGCATTCAGCATTGATAGCCTCTTTCTTTCTTTTTCAATCACGATCCTGGTGACATTTTTATCCAAATTTATAACAAACTCAAATTCCTTTTAGGCAAGTACCAAGGTGATTCTTCCCACAATTATATCATAATGGAAAATCCGTCTTTCCCTTTTTCCCTTTATCTGTCTCTTGTTCCATCGTTCTCTTCTTCTCTTGCTTTACTTTATTGTCATAAGATTTATATAATTCCTTTTCTGTCTTGATAGCATATAAGACAATATCTTCGTACGACAAGAAAGATTGTGAGACTAAGTCTCAATGGAGAAATGGTTTTAACCCATCAAAGAAATGATCAATCTTACTTCTTGGGTTACTTATATAATCTGCTGCATGCCTTTCTAACCTTGAAAAGTTAGCCTCATACTTTGCGACATTATCATCTTCTTTTGTAACAGACTCAGAAATTTCCTTTCCATATATGCTTGATGGTCATGTTGAAAGTATTTTTCTAATAAAATTTCATTAAAATCCCTCCATTACATACTTGATACTTCTTCATCTTCCTTTGTGTTTTGAATCAGCGACCACCATTGATCGGCATCTCCAGTGAGGCGGTAAACTGCGATGGAAACATTCTCCTTTTCTATACTCCCCATGGCGTGGAATATTTTCTCTAAGGAGTTTATCCATTTCTCAACCACTAATGGATGTGTACCCCCATTAAATGTGGGAGGTTATTACCTCATGAAGTGGTCTAACATTGATCCTCCATGTTGTGGATCAGGGTGCTCCATACGAGTAAGGTTATTATTCATATCCTGAGTGAGTTGTCCTAATATGGTGATAAGTTGATCAGCACTAGTTGTATCTCCAGCTCCACTATTATTATCTTGAGCAGGAGGGAAATCCCTACATGGAGTGCGTGCATTGATAAAATTTCCATTCCTCCAACTAGGCACCATTTCTAAACACTGGAATAAACTAGATATGTTTATGAATCAAAATACAGAATTCCATACTTGTAAAACAGTTAACATAAATTGAACTATAATCATAAAAATGTTTTTGTTGAGGAAGTATATACTCATAAACCCTTTATAATGGTTTTTAAAGAAAATAAGAATTATCCTAAGCATATCCCCTCGGAGTGTCGTATCCAAGAGTGCAACAAGGCCCGTTGTCGTGCACCAGTTCCCGTTCGAGTAAATCTCAAAGGGGTGTTTTTGGGTTTTACCCATAGGTACATCTATGCCAGAGCTGCCTCTACCTGATCGTATCCAGACAGGGATGTATTTCTTGGAAATCTCAAAAAATATCTACAACAACAACATTCTAGGAAGTTCTTCTATTCTAGTCCTCAATGTATATCTTATGATTGTGTGCTCTAATCAGAGTTTTTCTAAATCTACCTTCCATGGTTAGTACTAAACTCCCTCTGATACCAACTATAATGCCCCAACACCAGTTACCCAGAGTCGGTTCATTATTGTGTAACATTGGCATGATCACAAAAGATCAAATCTCGAAAGAAGGATTAGTTTAGTCGCCTTGGAAACACTAGATACATTCATAATTCTTACATTACATCATAGAGTAAAACAAAACTACAAAAACATCTTGTCTTCATATCCCCTCATACTATCCCTGTAGGTCATTCATAATATACTTCTTCACATCCTGGAAAAATTAAAACATTGGAAGGGGTGAGCTCAGATGCTCAGAAAGGATAAAAATATAGCGGAAGCTTTCGTAAATAATAATTAACATTTAAGGAAATGTATAACTAAAACAAAATCCATTTAAACTTGAACTTCAGCATAATATGGAAAACATAAAATGAAATAATTTCATTTACTTATTCACATGGATATTCTACTATTGGAATAATCGCATGCAATATCAATAACCACTTTCATAATGATGGATTGAATAATTCTAGACTATCATAACCACGTAGCCAAGGCCGTGTGCCAAGACTAAAAATAAGATTTAGTCAAGGCCTCATTCCAAGACACTAGTTTGTCCCATGAGACCTACTGATGCATCGAGAAGCTATAGCGGGCTCCACTCGTCACTTATTAATTCCAATGCATTCCTCATATGAACAGGTTTAAACATATCATAAACCATAGAAAAATCGTATCACATAAAACATACATAAAGGAAACATAACATTTCGACATTTAAATCACAAGATATCAATACAACACATTGATATAATAAAAAAATTTTCAAAAACATTGTCAATACCAAAATAAAAGAAAATTAAAACTTGGTATTTATTTTTCATTTCAAAAAATATATGGCTTGTAGAAGAAGCTGAAACTCAAATAATGGTCACGGTGGTGGAGAAGTCATTTTCACCGCATACGTATGACAAAAAAACATTCTTTTATGTTTTTTAGTAAAATGCTTCGTATAAAAATATTTCTTTTCAATAAACGTAAAAGTTAATGGGGTTTATACACCGTATAAAGGAAATTTGTGTATAAAACACAATATGCCTCAATGAATGGAGATTGAGACGAAGTCCATTACAAAGATAATTTTTTAAATAAAATAGATCTATTATGTGTATTCACAATATGTACACATAAAGAATGTACAAATAAAAGATAGTACATAATAATATCAGGACATAATTTGAAAGTAGGAGATTAACCCAAAGAACCGAAATTGGGTTAAGAAGTTCCCTTACCACGTGTCCGACTTGACTTGATTGTTCTTTAATATCCTGAATAATAAACTAGAGTTAATATATACATGTTTAAGAACCTTTTTAATGTTCATTATTCCTTTTATATCACTTATTTCCATGTTATTATCACTATGTAATTATTTATGTTAATAACGGTCATTTTTTCAATCTTTGGTACTTAAGTCAAAAATAAACTTCTTAAAATTTCAAGTTGTTCATGTGGTAAAATATCCATTATATCCAGAATTATATTAATGATTTAAAGATCATATATATCATATATATCCAGTATATACATTCATTCATAATATTATATAACATTTATAAGTAATAAATGAAATGCACCGTTCATGGCGAAGACAAGCCGTACGTACGCATAGACGCTACTTTCATTTATATTTCACATTTAATGGTATAAAATCATAATGATATAAAGGTGTGTTATAATAAAAGCATAATAAAATATATAATATAATTTCCTCCATCCTTTATACGTCCCATATATGGCATTAACGATTCAAATCATTTTGAGGGGGCGGTAGTCCGCACTTCCTAAAATTAAATTATGGCATTTACCCATAATGGAAATCATAAAGGTATTCCATAAATGAGAAATACAAGAGCATAAGAAAAAAATAAACATAATATATATATATATATATATATAATATTTTGAAATAGTTTCATCATAATGGCCACCATGAGAGGTGTTAAAATAAGATTGAACAATCATCGTTTTGTGAGGCAGTAATTCACCACCCACAGAAACCGTATGTTCTTTAACCATTAGACCAAGGTATGTGTAAGTGTAAATAATGTCGTTCTCATTAAAACATCCTAGTATATTGTAGATACAGGTTTTGTTACAAAATAAAGTAATAAAAAAGAGTTTAATGGGTTGGAGAGGCAAAATAAAACAAAAGAACCAAGGATAAGACATTGCCATAAAATCGGGTTACACTTTTTGATTTGAGCCAAAGGCATCCTTGGGAAGACTTCTGCCCAAAGTGAGGCTTCTAGGAGTAAGAGAGGGAAGTTGAGAGATTATTTGGGCAGAGTTTGGCCAATCCATATGGATTATATGGTGTGAATAAGGTGGTAGAATTGTGGGCCTTTTGTAAGAGGATATGAGGGGCACTCTTGGAAAGTCATGAAATGTTACATTATTATGAAATGATTTTCGGATTTCAAAGGTCCAAAATTATATATTTCTAAGATAAGGTGATAAGGGTTCAAAATATACTCATCCAATAGGTTTTTGATAAGTTTATGTCTTAGAGTTTACATGATCTTTCAATTTTATTTAAATAGTTAATTAATGAGGTAATCACTGCATCATCATGGTGTGATAAATAAATTTATTTATTTAATGTCTAGAAATTATAAAAAAATTACCCTGATGTAGTAAATATTTTTATACTTACAATGAATATTTATAGTCGGAAATTTAACTTATATAACCCCATGTAATAATTGTTTTAGTAAAACAACACATGTTTGTGACAATTTTATTTTTACTTTAAATTAAAAGTTATTAATGTAATTTTCTTATCCAAGTGGCTCCATGGGGTCCCCGTGTTGACACATGAATTGTATTGGTCGGCCATGACTCATCCAATAAGGGTAGGACAAGTTTCATGATATTTTCATATTGTTATAATATCATTTTTACCTTAAATTTCACTAATTACCTTTAATCGTGATTAATAAAACTTAAAAGTTACTATTCACCAAAAAATTATTTTAATCCCATTGATTCACATTTTACTTATTAATAACAACTATGTATGTCGGATTTTTGAAAATCAAATCACAAAAGTGGTAATGTTTCATTTACACGAATAATTAGTTTTTAAACTACCACTTAGTGGTTTCACTATTCATAAAAATTGATGTTTTTTAGATAAATACCAAAAATTCACCCTAACTATAATTGATATTCTGAATTCAAAAAATGGTGTATTTTTTACAAAATTCCAAACATATAAGTTCCATTAATTAATTTTATAATTAATTCCCATTGTCAAAACAAATACAATGTTTTTAAGAAACAATATCAATCAAAAGATTGACAATTGTTTATGTCCAATTTCAAAGTGAAAATTAATTATAATGACCACCATTGGATAAAATGGGAAAATTATATTCTAATTATAATTTAAAACCACTCAATAGAATAATTTATCACTATTAATTATTTTGATTAAAAATGTTTTTTTAAATTAAAATTTAGTAATTTTCACTATTCATCAAAATATAAAAGTTATCCGAAAAGATCCAAAATTTCACCATATGCTAAATTCGATATTCCAAATCCATAATTGAAGTGAATTTTGAAAGATAAAATTTTTAAAATTTCAAAAAGTATGTATTACTATTCAGAACGACTACTTTGATTGGTTTTGGTGTGTGTTAGAACTTGATGTTGCGTACAACACACGCTACTATATTATTCAAAGAGAAGCATACCATATAAGCATGTGGTGTTACAGTTAATCAAAATGATAAGGTTTAAAATTACACCTAAAAATGCCTAAAATTATTTTGGTGATGGGATTTAAAACTTATAATACCTTATCATTATTTCTAGGATAATTTTAAGAAATTATTATTAATAATGAATTTATTATAATTTAATCTTTTCAGAAATTTCAAAAGTGTCTCTCACCTCAATTATAAAGGGGAACCTACTCCCCTTTTTCATTACAACAAATTAAGCCTTCTAATAGTACAAAAAATATACTAATTTACCTTATCAATATTATTAGAAACATTCAACAGGTTTTTGTATTCTCAAAATACCAACCCTATAGCCCTTTATAGGATATCTAAAGGATTAATTCAAATGAATATGAGGTTAGAGTTCTTTCTAAGAAAGGAGAACTCAATTTTAGGGTTTTATTTCACAATACAATAAATATTTATGATTTTAATGTTTATTTATCCACTAGATATTATTTATATTCCATATCCATGTTTTCAAACAGTATAATAAAGTTTCTCCATTCTCATATGATTGATTAATGTCCTTTTTACCTATGTTTGACTTTTAAAAAAACAACTTAAAATGCATCTTAATATCATTTTCAAAATGAGGTACATTTCATATTATTCAATTAAAATTTTGAAGTATTGTTTTTAATCTTATATGGAATGTAAATAATTTTACTCCTTCATCACTAATATTTCCATGGAATTTTCCTTTAAAAGTTTACATTTTTCTTTTCAAAGAATATATTTTCTTTTGTAAGTGCACAATTAAAACATGATTTCAAAATTGAATGTTTTTTATCAGAAATTAATCCATGTGAATAGAAAAATCAATTTCCATCTAAAATATCGTTCTTTTATATCCATGATTGTCTTTAGTGTATATTATCTAAGCATAACATTTTTATTATCTTTGTGAATGGTTTATATTAATCATGAAAAGTTATTTATGTATCATGTTTTTAATGGATTATGCGATAATGAGATTTTAATGAAACTCATTTTTTCATTGGGGTAATGATATGATAAATTTTATATGATCTTGTAGTAAACATATATATGAGTTTCATTATGTGATAGGTGTGATAAATATCTCCCAACAATGAATTGGTTAAAGATAAATATATCATGAGATAAATAGGAATAGAATGGGATGTTAAAACAGTTCTATACAGGACATTGCCCACTATGACATTTTAGGGGTTGAACATTGACTACTACGATGGTTTGGGGAGTAAACTTGTTATACTATGAAAATCCTGACAAAGATCACAGACAACTAAGGAAATAATTTTTTATGCTTATTTGTATGCCACAAATCCATGTCTTGTTGCAATATTATGACATCATGGCTCATGTACATTGATTCCTATATGATTCATGGGTTGCGTACATCCATTATATATACCATGACTCAAGATAATGATCAATTATATATAGTGTAAAATTTTCATATGTGAATTTCATATTCTTATGCCCTTATATTCATGTTTTTCTTATGTAATAGTTGATATATATCTTGGTTTCACTTATTGTCCATTTCATCTAACATTTTTCAAATGTTTCCCTTAACAGTGATATGAAGAAACATATTAATTATTATATCTATTAGAAGGGTGATAGTTTAGAATAATTAAGTGGGATATTATTTATATAATTTATGAACATGTTTTTTATGTTTCCATGTTTCCCAAGTAAGAAGACCTATATGATTCTGTCATGGATTGTTATGTTGTTTAGTGAATATTTATCTAATTGTATTTAATATCAATGCATGAATTGTATGGGTCACTATTAGAATTATGTGAGAAATCCATAGAAACATCAAGGTGAGAAACATTATCGACCAATCTGGATTCTGCCGACAAACACCATTACATATAATTCTGAACAAATGGTCTATTAATTATCAATTATTTAATTCCAACCCATTAATAATATTGATAAATAAGCAGTGTATTGAGAATAACATGATAAAAAATAAAATCAAGATAAAAAGTATAATCCATGCACGAAATCTCAATTAACAAGGAAATAATATACAAAAAAATCCCAACATAGTGGTTGGATCAATCCCTGAGTAATAATTAATCATCTGAGTCATCATTGGAAGTATCTAAGAACTCTATCATTGATGAATTTTCCTATAGAAATTCCATCATCTATTCTTGATCCTCATTCGTTTAATCATTGAATGTTCTCTACAGTGATGTAACATCTTTCTCTTAATCTCCCAATGGTATGTGGATAACCGTAGAGATTAGACATAATGAGTTTTGAGTTGAAATTCAATCTATGATAAACATATCATAAATAAAATAAATATATTATATAATTTTCTTAACACATCCTCTAGTGAACACCCTGATATTTCCCAGTCCGGATAAAAGTATCACTGAGAGGGGGAGGGGTGAATCTGTGATTTATTTTTCATCTATATTTATTCATTTCGAAAAAAACTTCACCTAATGTTAAACAGTTATTTCCTTACTGCTAACAATAAAAACCCACATCCACAAGAACACATGATTTACAAGGTTATCTACTATATAGGAGTAGCTACAACTGTGGTATGGTACAAAATCAATCCAGTACCACAGAATACCCTGGAAAATAAACATTTTCTGTGGAATACAATGAGTAAGATACATCCAAACACACATTTACCACTTGGAAAAGAATCTGCGAGTGTGTGTTCACCTTCATAGCACAAATAGGGTAATTCAATGTTTTGTTTCTTCTTTATCACCATTCACAAATTTTATCATTAAATTTTATTTTTCCCTTTTCTATACAGAATTTGGTAGAATATTATTTCAGTCCTCCATGAATTAACCAACCTCCTCCATGAACTATCCTACCTCCTTCATGTACCGCAACTGTCCTCTGCGTACCATATAGTGGGAATACTACTTGGATATATCTTCTTCCAGGAACTGCCTCTACAACACGTACGGAATTTTATTCCATGTACCTCCTTCATGTATGAATTCCTCTTATGTGGAATCCCTTATTAGGAGGACTACACACCCTTTTCATGAACCATATCATCTTTCATGGACACCTTCATCCTATAGAGAATATATATTTTGCAAACTCCTTCCTATGCGAAATCCCTTTGCTCTAACTCTACGTACTTATCCAAAATTAATTCAAATAAATGACCTCTTCTTATATTGTTCTCTATTAATTAATGATGGTATTTGGGTCCATTACAAAGTAAAATAACTCCAAAAAATCTGATAATATTTTTTACCACACTTTTCAATGTGGCACAACTTTCACCGCATACCTATTCTCCTATTGCGAACTGCATGCCTTCTGCGTTCCATTTATTCTTTCTCGCTCCACGTACTTCCTTTTATCATACATAGTCAATCTCCTCTGCTAATGAAAATACATATTCATACCTCATATCCATCAACAACGAACTATATTTGGTTTTTCTGAACACTCTCATGTACCATTCCTGATCAGTTTTAGCATCACCATATTTTCAATGGAGTGTATTTCAAATTCCCTATGTTCAATCAATATCAACTATCTAATAAAAACTAACCATTATTGGCATCATGTATTCTATGCATTTACTTCAAAAGGATTCCATCACAGGTTTTAAAACATATGATATTTTGGAAATAAAAATCACCAAAGCATTGTGTAGTTTTCCAAGGATTTTTACAATGTGAAATGATTTTTCCTCTTTGAAAGAAAAAACAACACTCTACAAAGGAAAACATAAAACATTCTTCTCCATCCATCATGGTACCAACACACAGAATGACCTATAACACATTTCATACAAAACATTTGTCAAAATTTGTGTAAAACACACCTTTTAGAGTAAATGTAGGTCTTATATTTTCTATCTCATACTCTGAACATTAATAAAACCATTATTTTTTTTAAAAAATTATTGATAGTTAAATATATTTAATAAATTTAATATATATTTTTTGGGGTCTGGTGAAACTCGTAAAACCACACAAACCTCAAAGAAATACTATTATATATATATATATATATAACTTCAAAACATCAATATTAGAGTTGTTGTAAAGTGAATTTGTAAGAAGTTGAATATCTGTATGAAATCTATAAAGTGTTAAAATTTTATATAAGGATTTGATCGATTACATGGATTTAACAAATTATAATGATTATTTTATTACTCAATTTTAAATCAATGAACATGTAAAAGAATAATAATTTTATTTTCTAATCCATGGTTTGACAATTTTATCCACTCATTGACTAATAATTTAAAAGGAAATATGGTTCTCATAGGGAGACTCCTCTTAAATTTTATGAGAAATGTTTTCTTCATAACACTGTACCACCACCATCATTTGAATTAAGGACTAGCACTATATGTTAATCACACTGTGCTTCACTAACCTCCAGTTCAACTACATATTATATGGTAGTTTCTAATTAAAAAACCACTTCAATCAAGTCTAATAGTACTATATCAAGGATTTTAGAGAAAAGGAGTTCAATAAAAATTTCAGTTTAAAGAAAATATAAATTTAATGATTATAGAATGAAATTCCCCATATTTTGTCTCTGTTTGGAGAATATGATCCTAGTAACGAACCTATGTAAAATGTAACAAATCATGTAGTGGGTCCTCAATCATTTCATCATAACTAATTTACTCCCAAGGGATCTAATATTATCTCACCGAATAATTAATATGAATATTTGAATTTTTTATTATATAAAAATATAGATTAGTTTTTTATTCTATTTTATTTATATTTAAAATAAAACTAATTTGATGAATTCAATCTCTTAATTGTTTCACATTATATATAATATTTTTGTTGAAATGCATATTGTTGTTGCTTAGTTGTATGTGGTTACAATAAACTGGACACTATTACTTCTTGAGAATACTATATATACTCAGTTGTGTCATTTTCTAATACCATAATGATGGATAATGGTTCTGATATCTCCCTTGGATAGTATAGAGGCTAAAATGAAAATTATTCTTGAATAATGTCCATTTATAATTGATTAAATATTTTATGACCTACCATTTTTTGTTCATCAAGTATGATAACTTCTTTTTTTTACTCTATTAACCATGTGAGTTCTGGAATAAAATGCTCCCTGATCTTAGCCTTGGGATTCCTCTATTCTTCTACAAAATATATATAGGCATCCAATTCATAAATTTCATATTTTTTCCTCTTCGAACTCCAATTCACTTACAAATTCCAAAATTTTAACATTTTATTTGATTGAATGGATTATTTTGTAAAATAATTTTCCATTTTAACATCTTCAAAAGGCTCTTCATGTTGAAAAAAGGTAGAAAAGTATTATTTTCATTTTCATATTCTCATTGTTTTTATCCATCTTAATGTAGATTTCATAAATAGTAGAGGGAAATTTATTTCTTTTATCATTTTATATTTTCAACAAAAACACCATTAGATTTACCAAGTGCTTGATTTTGATGTTATGGTTTCCATTTAACTCCACTAAATAATTACATAGATGTTTCATCACAATTTAAATCTTTTTTGAACATTAAATATTTTTTAGTGAATTCATCACTATATTATTGTCTAAAAAATAAAAAAAATACAAAATAGAATAAATTACATGAAGTGTTCTCAAATGTGGCTGAAAATATGTAGAAGTGTTATTTACACACATTAGAAATGTATAAAATCCTAAGGCATTTAATAGGTAGTTAACCTCATGGATCATTCTATTTATGAGGTTTTGGTTCATTTAAATATATCTAATAATTTTTACTATATATTTTTATTTTTAAAAAATAAATGTTTTTTCTTCAATAATATTTTGGAAAAAAATGGAGAAAAAAATTGAAAAATGATGGCGTAGATTTTAATATAAAAGTGAACAAATTGTAGGTGATGTGGTGTAAGGATAGAAAGAATTATACGGTAAAAACCATTATCAAAGGATTTTTATGGAAAATAGATTTGTCATAGTTATGTAATTAATTATATTTCAATAGAAATAAAAACTCAATTCACTATGTTATGTATTGTAACACTCAACCCATTCATTCGATAAAATTGAAAAATGTCTCAATAAAAATTAATATAGATCAATAAAAAAATATCAAAAAATTTATAGGATGATTCTCTAATTTCTCATAAAAATCCATGACACTTCTCCCCCCACAATTAACTCTATTGAGATAATTATTAATAAAGGAAACCATATAATTGTATGAATAAGTAGTAATTATTAATAGAATATTTAAAGATGTTTCCTAACAACATAAATATAATCCATAATGAAAAAACATTTGAGCAATAGAAATAATAAAAAGTATTTTAAACTGAAATCAAATTAGGAATTCTCCAGTGTCAAAACAAATATGTATTATACATATATTACTAAAGGTTTATGGTAAGAAAACCTATGTGGAAATTAATGAGAACAAACACAAAATATTGGAATAAACATGAGTAATTATGAAGAACACAAATCACAAAATAGGTGGGAATTAATTTTATACATTTTATTAACTCAAGAATAGTTTAAATTTAAACATTATGGAGGATGAAGAGGAATAACAACACATAAATATAGTAACAGAAAATTATAATGTAATTATAGAAATAATTAATAGATAAAATAAGAATAAGAAATAAAAATAGCATAATTTAATTTAAATTAAATCAATAGTCCTCAGGCACTACGAATATGAGTGGAATCCCTAAAATAAAGGGACCATATCCCTTTAAATATAATCAAGTCTATGTCCACTTATTTTAGAGAAATATTTTTTCATAAAATGAAATTGAATTTTACCCCAAATATTTAGGGGAAGCAAATCACCCTAAATCCATCTTCCACGTGGAATCCTTGATCATCACCAACTTCAACAACATTTTATAGAATCAATTTCATTGGACCAACATAATTGTATCATATAATGAGAATCCTAATTCATAAGAAGGCTTCCAACGGTGATTTACATAGATAAAAGAATACAATAGGGTATCAGGGATAAAATGGAATGAAAATCTAGGGAACTATAATTCAAATGGAATGATGGGGATTAGTTTTGGGCCTTGAAAAATGGGACTTTGATTCATTGATGGGATTAGTTAAGAGAAAATATTTGTGACTAGAGATTAAATGATGGCTTTATATATTTACAAGGATGTTCATCTAGAGTGATTATATAGTTTCTAAACACTTCGAATTGGGTAGTAAGTTTTTCCTTGAGTTGTCTAATATCTTACCTCACCAACATAATTTCTATAATTCCTTGAATGAATTGAAATATTGAATCAATAAAATACCTTATCATTATGGTTATATTATTTATATTTTAGGATAGTATTCATCTTTAAAGAAAACTAAGATAACTATTAAATCTTCTGTTAGATGACATCCATAAAGAGTTAATATTATGTGATCTAATTCCACCACCAATTACTATTATGCTGGAAAATTTTAGATTTTTTTTAATATTTTGGCCACACCTTCTGATATTTAATATTGTATGAGTAGGAACCAGTTTGACTTATTCTTACTTATAAGGTTGTAAATGTGATTTATCTAGTATCTTATGTGTGTTTTGTTATATTTATAATTTAATTAAAATATAAATTCCATAAAAAAAATATTTATTAATTATAAATATTTAATTGATAGTCTTCCCTAATTTAAAAACATCGATGGTTGTAGATCTACGAAAATGTATTGTTAAATTTTATTTGGATAGTGCCTACTAATTCATAGAGTATAACACTATATAAGAGTTATGAGAACGAAATCTACCATCGGAAAATCATTCTTAACATAAATCTCTAAATATGGAGTATCCTTTAATCATTATAGGCATACAAAATCCTTGGGGTCTCCCCGTAAATTTAGGTTACTACAAGATTATTGTAATATGGAAAAGGTAAAATTCTTCAATAATTATACATTATTAAATTTTACAAATTCCTTTTAGGCCATCCATAGGGATTATATGGTTTATATGAATATACAAAACATTAATAATAAAAATAGTCTCAACATTGCACATATCTTTATGCACGATTTCTATGATTAAAATATATATAATAATAAATTTCCCTATTTTTCATTTAAAAAACAAGTAAGACCATTGGATTTAACCACTAAGGATAAGTTGAGTCATACATCTAACCCTGGATATAGTGAATTAATTTTGTTAATATCCTCCCATGTGGGTTCATCATGACTTCCTTCCTTTAACTCGTATCTAATCTAGGTTTCTTGAAATTCATTTTTGTGAGAATAAAAAAAAACTTTTTGTATCATAAAATGAAAAAAAATTATAACATAAAAGTCATGATTGGAAGCCACTGAGGAACAATAATCATTGGTACAACCAAAGAGGAAAAATGTCTTTAAATGGTTCATGTTACCCCTCTATCGCAAAACATCTATTATCAAATATTATCATCTTTTAATGATCCAATAACCCGAAAAGAAAATATTACATATTTCCTCCCAATGATTATCTCCACTGGTTACTCTTGAAAAATATGAATCTATCAATATTTTTTGTTTTTTTGAAACTCAATAATATCTCATGTTTTCTAGGTAATGCAATATGATACCAATTTCTTTTTCAAGTAGGATGGATCTTAATTGAATATTTATTTATCAACTAAACTCTATGTTTATAATGACAACTATTTAAAATCTATCTATTTTAAATTTATACGGTGATGAAAAACTAAATATTACTTTTTGGTATGGGGATATCAATATTTCATAAGCATGAATCTCTAATTGGATAATTTATTAGAAATATGAATGTATTTATTATAAAAATATTTATCTCTTACATGATTTCAAAAGAAAACCATTGAAGATTCCAGGTGTTCAATTAAACATACCAATTCTTATAGAATTAGAAAAGAAACATAAATACAAAATTATATATTATTCTACAATTATTGATGTGGAGGGTTATAAATGATGTGGCAACACAAATAACTCTAACTCCATATCATAACATGGTTAGGTCTGATGTAATATGAGCACTAAAATCTTTACTATTAATTACACATCTTTTTTCATGTATAGATAATGGTTGGAAAATAAAAAAGATTTAATAATTATGATGAAAAAAATCTTTTAGGGTATCTATTCTTTCTAATAAATCATCTTGGATATTCAAATTTTTTTTAAGATATTTCTCAAACATTAAAAGATTAAGAAACTAGAATTGAGAACATTTATGAACCATCTCAATTAATATTTATAACATTCATTCCATAGATACATGAATGAAGAATTATTTATGTTCAAGCATTATATCCAATGGTTGGTGAATGTAGGTTCATCATATTTAGAGAACCCAAAGACAATGGTAGTCGATGTATCATCGATACCTTATGTTTTTTAATGAAATGATGGGTGGGATGAATGAATATAAGATATAAAAAAATTACACATTAATTATTATGATTTAATTACTTGAAATATTATTTCTTATGTAAATAGTTTGAAATAAGTATATCTAAATTATCCATACTTATCTTTAAAACAAGTAAAAGTTTATATCATATATTTGGCATCACAGTCCATTAAAAAAATTCACCTTTATTTTCACCAATATAATATAAATGATTAAAAAAATTTACAAGAATATAATCTAGTTGTTACCCTCTTTGAAATAAATCACATGAATTTGGTAAAGAATAAAATAGTAAATCAACAAACACACCATTCTATAGAGGAATAAAAAATATTTTCAATTATTCACGCCAACTGACAAATTTAAAAATATCCAGAGGCATGATATGATGAGTAAGAGTCAATATCCTCTAGAACATTACATAATCTATATCAAGGTAGGCATATAATTTCACGATATCAACATGAATAATTGTTTAATTTATAGATCCCTAATAATTCCTCACCCTACATTTTTTTCATCAATGGGTTAAACAAAATCCACATATTAAGACTAAAAAATCCATGTAATTCAATCATCATGATCTATATGATGTCGAAATATCACCACCACATGATCCAAATGGATCACCCTCTCAGTCATACAAACTATCTACACCAAAAATCAAGGGAGATCACATGTTGATGAGTAAACATTCTTTTCATGGTAACATAATATGCCAAAACATCATGGTTCCATACCAATATGAATTTTAGTGTTTTATTCCATAAATTTTTTAAAGATCTTAGGGAGTACCTCATTAAGGATCTGACCAATCCACAAGAGTTTGAGAATATGGTAATTTCCACTGATTAATTTCATATGAAATAAATTAGGACATAATAATGTCATAAATTCATTTCCTTTAGAGAGTGAGATGAATGTGTGGCCGTTAAAAGGCATAAATTACATATTAATTTACTTGGAAGGATAAATGATGTTAAAATACATCAGGTATTCATGGAATATCCCTACCAAATCAATATTATTATAATATGAATTCCTCACTAAGATTGATATTATGTCAAACTGAACAGGGTTGACGCAACCCATTACCCTACTTGGTATGTCACATGGCCTGAAGCATTGACCTGATCACCATGGGTTGAAAACAAGGACTAGGTATAACCAAAAATCTATTAGGAAGTTTTTCTCCCATGGTAAATTATAATGACCCATTCATAAAATGGGATGGACATTCCAACATGAATAGACCAAACAAAGAATTCCAAAACATCCAGATCACAAAAAAAATGACTAAGAAGATATGATAAGATCCATTATACGTTATATACAAAAAGTTCCATAGTGAGACATACTTATGATACATAAATTAATTTCTCAAAATATACACAAAGGGAATCTATACCAATTATACCAAAATGATGAATTCAATGGGTAAAAGATCCCAAAATGACTCCACATGAGCCAACTCCATAACACCACATTTCTTCAATAAAATAATGGATAACAAAAATCAAGAAGAGAGACATAGGTATGTGGTTCCCATTCCATTACATGAGTCCTAAAAAAATCTATTTATTTCTATAGGAACATATAGTGTGTGAGTAACATATCATTGTAGTATACCACCATGAATATATTTAAGGATATTACACATCCTTACCAATAATCTAGTTTGAAATATCTTTTTAAAACCAAACCATATTTAAAAAATTTGAATTCAAAACAAATATTTTGAAATTTGGTTAATTTTTTATTTTGAACAAAAATGGTTTTCCAAAGAAATTTAAAAAATGGATCAAATATGTTACAGGTCCAAATGGTTTAATATTCTCATCATATCCGACAGGAAGTAACAATGGTGATAATGAAAATCATCATTTACTCAAAACTTTTTCCTAGAAATAAGTTTTCTAATCACAACAAACATGGAACTAATAAAATTAATAAATCATATAAAACATTCTGCAATGATTATGTACACCTATGACTCTAACCACCCTGTTTTAATGTGAGTGAGTCTAATAAAAGTGTTATATCCAGCTATGGGAAGTGGAATATCTCACAGTCTTCCTCGAACCCAACTTCAAGAGAACTCACGATCTCTCAGCTACCAAAATTGAAGCTCTCACAGTATTCTTACCCCATGTCTATCAGATCCCTTTGGAAAAAAATTAATATCATGCGTTCTTCATTCCCAATGTCTCTCATGTTCCCTTGGACAAACCCTCTCTCACACTCTAGTTCACCCTTAAGATACACCTTAACAACAAAGCAAAATCATGTTTCATATAATCAAAATCCATCTAATAATAAAAATTCAAAAATAATGTTGACAATTTTATAAAACACCTTCCTATAAACTTAAACCATTTGGAAACATTTTAAAACTATAAAAACTATTTGATCCATTTCATCAAATAATTGGTACGCACAAGAGCCACACCCATTTGGAAACCCCTCTATAAACAAAAAAAATTCCAAAACAATTAATAAATAATATAAAATATGGGATAAACATAAACCATAATTACATTACATGGATATTAAAAACATAATAAAAAAAGATTCATTATTTAAATAAAATCCTTGGATAAACCCCATAAATAGAGACATATACCATGAAAATGGTTCAAACCTCATCAGTATATGATGATCAAGGATTCACAAAACTAAATCATAATAAAAACAAACTACCACCCTAATCACCTACCATATATTTTTCCAATATACATTTTTTCATAACATATCTCAATGAATGTAGAGGAAGAAGACATTAGAGGGGGAAGGGAAGAAGAAACCATGATTATTGGGGATTTCATCAAGCCAACCAACCTTTAATCTAATAGAAACAAACCAAAATAAAAGCAAGGATGTCTCTAAACCAAGGGAAAAGGGATTCAAACAATGTGGGTTAAAATGAGGCTAAATGGGGTACAAAACATTCAAGGGAATTTATTTAAGATACCAATTTCTAAGTGACCTAGATAAGCCTCACAGTTTGGATGCATGATTAAGAAAACCAGGTGCTAACTATGTGGGTTTATTGTCCCCCAAAAATCAATGCTGCATAGTTACCATGGGGTATCACATGGCTTGAGAAACTATTATCATACCATGAAAACCCCCACTATCACAACCTGGAGCCCTCTCGTGTGTCTTGATGCATAATTAAGGAAACTATGTAATTCCCATTTTTTGGTATTTCTTCCCAAAAAAATCCATTTTTTGTCCCCCGACACCCTAGAAGTCCATGAATAAATAAAATTGTAATTAAAACATAAAATTAGATATACCAGTGACATAATGGATGTCACAAACTCCCCACCATTCCATTATCTTCCCTTAGAAATCCTTCATGTATCCACAAAAAAATAGATGACGTCACTATTAGATCACTAAAGCATCCTAATTTTATATATCATGGCTATCTTCATGACCCCACTAGTGTAAAAAATAACAAAAATATAATCTTCAAAAGGATCAACTTGTTCTGAAAAGATAAAACACAAATAGGATTCTCCACATAGGTGAGATTTGGTTTAACCTACAAATATTCCCACACTAACACATGAGATGTTTCTTGATATTATTTCTTCAACATTAGATATAAATGTTATCATGGATAATGATCCTTCAAGGTGGAAACATTAACTATTATGATACCACTCCAAGGCACTCAACAATAAGAATCAACCAGCCATAATGCAATGAATGTTTTCATGCTTAACCATGTGACGATGACCTAGTAAATCTAGCACACAGATAAATACCTGATCACTAACATAAATTTACAGTCTATTATATAATGGAATAACATATGAAATAGGGTGACTCTGAGAAATCACTAACCTTTTCTGAATTAGTAAAAGTTCCTCGATCATCTCTTATATGAGGATTGGTCTCAACAAGGAATTCCCTATATAACATACTTTACCAAAATCCAATAAATCGATGCTCTCAGTCGATTCTCCACAAGACCTCAAACGTGCCTCTCCATATTACATAGGTCATCAACAAAACAAAGGGTGTAATTAGTGTCTTTTTAGAAACTATTACACCATATAATAATATAAATAGTCGAAATAACTAGATTTCATCCCAATAAGTAAATAAAAAAAGTGTGGAAGTAGTAAATGTCAAAAATAAAAACATGGTGTGATAATTAATGAAATAATGTAAAATAAAAAAATAACCATCTCATTTATATAACATTGATTTACCACTGGTCTAACAACATATATATGACTTCTTAAAGGAATTTGAAATAAATGTATATGGCTCCACTACAGACATCGAACCATATCACATACCCTATCTTCGTGACCCTGACGAGATGCCCCAACATGATCATAAGAATACACAAGAGTTTATTAAATTGATCATGAAACCCTCTGTATCATCCCTCTCCATTATAAAATCAGCACACAACCTAAAAAGGTTGACATAATGTATACAAACACAGCAACATGCATGTACAAGGTTAATAAATAATCATAGCATATAAAGAACTATCCCAAAATACCAACTGAGCAGATTCTCTACTAACATCTAGAGAACTCCCTTATTACAATAGAAAGAGACAAGCACCTGGGAATCAATAAATGACCATTGAAAATTATTTGACCAAAAAATATTACAAAAAAAGTATTTTTTGGAAACACCATCAAATACATACATCAATATAGTCATATCATGAAGAAGGATACAATAAAAAATTATAAATAATCAAAAACTGTGAAAAAAATATCTCATAGTGGTATGTGAACAAACACCATATAACATGTAATATGGCCATAAAAAACCTACTATGAACTCACAAAGGGAGACGAGTCCACGGTCACCTTCTATGTGAATAACAGAGATGAAAACAGAAAATGGTAAAATTAGTGTGTGAGCTATAAATACTAGTAGGATTAAACAAAATATTCTATGTAGTTACTTCATAAGGTAACATAAATATTCTAAAATATGTGTATAATAATTAGAGTACAACACATAATTTGAAAATATAGTCCTGAATATTTAAAAAAACTAATAAAACAGAATTAATAAAACATAAAATTTCATCATTTGAAAACCAAACATTTTCCTAAAAAAATATTTTAAATCCATTAAAGAATATAATATAAGATAATAATGAAAAGAAGATAATATTCACCCAATATCAAATGCGATTAATGCAAAATAAAATATATTCAAGGATCATAATAATGAAAAATACATCAATCATGACCAGTAATCAATAAATCAAGGAATCTTTCATTACATGTAGTGAAAATTAATTATATTGTTTATTTACTATTATATATATGGATGATATGGGTATGAACTAGGTATGATTATGTTTCCACCATATACTAGCTAATAAAAAATCATCATGAAAAATTTCTCAGCTTACATCTAGTCTTATAGGGACTCATGAAAACTAGTTCCATGAACACTTACTTTCTTTCATTCATGATATTATCCGGAAAAATTTACATTTTCTATGAATCCACTAGAAATTGAGATAGTCTACTAGTGAATCATATATCTAGGTCATCCCAACTAACCACTAATATTCTCATGACTATTCAAAATATATGAGTGAGATAACCATGTTATGAGGACCACCCAGGGAGCCTTATATATATATTTCATGGGATCCTTCCGACATTCCTGATATCACTCTCATAATAAGATCCCTCAATGTAGACAATAATTTATTCAACACACATAAATGGTAATTGAACAATAAAAAATATGCAATAAGGGGTTATTACAGTAGAGTATCATTCTAAAGTTTTAGTCATTCTATCATGAATCATCAATTAAATTCAAACCCTTTTACAAAAAAAATTATTCAAAGGGATATCATATTATCATACCTTCAAAAATAATCATAATAATTACAAATGAACCTTTAAAAATTATTTATTTAAACAAAAATTAATAAATAAATTTAATTATTCAAATTATTAAGTTTTTTAATACATTTCAAAACATGGGTTTGCACCCTCTTTCCATGTGAATAAATCCCCATTTCAAATTACCAAACTCTTACCTTTTTAAAATAAAGGTAACATCATTCAAATAGGGTTATTTTTAATTTTAAAAATTGATTTATTTGAAACTATTTAGAAAACATTGAATAGTTTATCGAATTTCATCCATATCATGGAAATTCATTTTAGGAATAAGAACATTGGAAAAATCCATTAAATTAACCAAATTATCCCTAAAAATATTGTCGAGAATAAATAAAAAACATGTCATTAAACAATTCACAGAAGTATTAGAGAGATCAAAATAATATCTATTTAAATTATATCATATTTATTTAAAAGAGAAGAGGGTCAAAGAATATTTCATAGGGAATTTAAAGAACAGTTTTCATAGGATATGCGTGAAAAATCAAGCAACATGTATTTATTAAATATCAATTATAAAAAGATTAAATGATGAGGTAAAATCATATAAACACATACATAAAATATTTATAATTCCTCCACAATTAAGCATAAATGTGTCACCTCTGTTGGTGATCACTGAATCTAGGAAGAATGATCAGGAGGGAATAGAGAAAATACCCTTGATCCACAATTCAACAGCAATCATACAAGATAAAATGAATAACAAGGATTCTATAGACTAATGGTAAAAGGAATAAATAGATAAATATAGATCAATGAGTAAGGATATTGTAACTCACATCAAGTGGATTTCCACTTTGATCGACACTTCGAACCACTAGGAAATGAAGTTGGGAGAGACAAACACCTCAAGATGTCTCTCAAAACCCAAAAGATGAGATTTGGTTTTAGTAGGAGGATAATATGGTTAATTTTTGGGGTTTAATGATTTTAATTACAATTTTGGGGATTTAATTACCATATGAATGGTTTCCTTGGTTAGGTAGTATGGTTAGAACTAACCATGCACTGAAAATTGTGACAGTAGAAGAGATGCATGGTTGTGTAACACAGTTAAGTTAACTATGTCCCAAACATGTGAACCATTTTATCAGGATTCATGGTTTGAATACACAGTTTTTATAACAATTCACAAACTATACACCACTACCATGAATAATAAAAATGTTTCATAGTTTGAAATCATGGTTTGTATAACCATGAACAAATTGTATATAAGACTTTGCACCTTTGAAAATATCCGAAAACCATTGGAAGCAACTCGAAAATTGGTCAAATCATTGGATACTCAAATAAATGGGTCAATAAAATAATAGGTAACATGATGTTACACTCTCAACAACATAGTAATTTATATACCTAGAAGGCTTTCAATACATGATATTGAACAATATGATACAAGAAGAACTCCCTCACTCATGTTGTGATGTGCATGGTATGTGGTCCAAAGGATAGACTCACACAATGTCTAACAACACAAACACAATCCATTATCAACACACAATTATTATCACATATCTCCAAACAAGAGAAATACTACAGACCCAAGATCAGTCTCCCCACCATTTAAAGATCCATCAAAATGGTGTAATAGATGAACCTTTTTTTTACCTTTTAAATAATTTTATTAAATATAAAAACTTATTTTGACATGACACATATTATATTTTGGATAAAACCCATTATTTCAATGTTCACGGTGTTTTTTAGTTGTTTTCCACCCAAAGATATAGATTGGGAGTGAACAGAATGAAAATAAAGACATGTACGATGTGTAATTTATAACGATATGACTTATACCTTTCTCCAGACACAGTCTAGACAACCCAAATACATGACCATATTTCCAACCATAGAAATTAAATCATGTAATCCATGTTAACATTCCATGTATACACTTTTAGAATATGTTCGATGAAGAAACAAAATCCACCGGCCATGTGGGGCGGTACTATATGATGTATAACCCACTAACTGAGCATTGACCTGTTTAATGTCATGGAGTAGTGCACAAATCACCTAGTAGAAGATAAATGATAGAAAAGTCATGTTGAACTTACTATATAGTGTGTACTTTTGGGTACACATAGTGTAGTATAAAAATATATAAATTGAGTGGTTGAAGCCCATGTTTGAGTTTTGACAAGCTAGGGGGAGGTCATGTTGGACTATCGATCGATATCCCTTAGATCCATATTTGAGTTTTATTTTATATTTTTATTTCTTCTGTAGTACAATTTACTATTCTTTTACACCCCTAATTCCTATCATAACCATAAATCTCAACTCAAACGGTAAACTGCGAACATTTTCATAAGACGGTAAATTTATTTAGTTATGGATTTAATAATGATATGTGTACTTTGTAATTGATGTTTTGAAGTGTTGATTTAATTATGAATTTGGATTAAATTACATATTGACTATTGGGTTTGTCTCATACTCCGAAAAACAATAGCATAAATAATTAGTGGAGTTATATTTGGAAAATACATGACTATTTGGTGAGCCCATTTCTCCTTCAATTAGGTATTAAGAACGTGAACACATTTTTTTATTCAACTACCGAGAAAAATAGTTAGACATTAAATACATAAATTATTTAGACCATGAAATGAATGATAAGTTGATTCCACAACGTAAATAAATTTTTTATAATTTCAATATTAATGAATGAAAATGGAAAAAAAATAATCAAATTGCAACCCCGACATGCTTGACTTATGATTTTTTCAATCTTAATCTATTTTAAATTTATTTCAAAAAATATTTTTAATATTTCATTCATGCCAACTTTAATTTATCATCTAGATAATCGAGTAGGACTCGCCATATTGTGCTAATCCCATTGCTTATTTATTTTTACTGTAGTATCTACCCCAACTGCAGATGACTACAATTTTAGTTGGATTAGAAGGGGAAAAATAATATCATTAAAATTTGGTTTTACCATGTAATAGTAGAAGTATCAAATTCTAGTGGCGTTGTCGGGGATCAGGGGAGGCCAGTAGTGGATGTTTAAATAAGGTTGGTTTATCTAGAATTACTCCTTTTCTCTTCATGTTTCTTTTTCTTCAGAAACCCAACCCGACATTAACTCGATTATTATCTAATTGGGGAATGTTGAAATCCATAAGGAGATGATTTTTATCCTCATGATCCAGATCTTTTTTACATGCTCGTGGAATATTATAAACCATACATGGATGATGGCTTCCAATATGAGGCAACCACATATATATTTTTTACACCAGCCATCTCTTATTATCCACCGAAACCACATTTTCAATAATATGGAAATGTTATAATCAATAATATAAGTCGTTACCACATGTCAATAATAATTAAATTATAGGTTGGTCTGACCTAGAATTATGGATGACCAGATCTCTGAGATATGTTCTTATTAGGATACTCTTGTTTTGTTTGAGGCTGAGTGTCCTAATCTATTTTCAACTGAGGAGTAATGTAATGATGTATACCCCATTTATAATTTGTTATAATTTTTAGAAATGATTTTAAAAGAATTTTTTTTGAATATATGGACATATAACATCAAAGAAGAACATAATTTGATCAATTATTTTCTTCAGATCCCTTAGATGATTACATAACTGCTTCAGAAGATTCCTATAATTGGTTTGAGGTTTCTAGAATTATGATAAATGAATCTCAATTGGTGGAGTAAGTACAAAATCACACAATAGAACAAGGACTCCTCTACATATACTATCCATGGAGTAGGGATACAACAAGATGCCACCTATAACACCTGAAGGTCAAGAATCTGGGTTAAAAGAAGATGGAATCTGACACATGTGGTAGTTCCCACAATGAAAACCACTTCCACCATCAGATTATGAGTAATTTACAATAACTTATGTAAATCTAAAGACATAAAAAAGGGCTCTATATGGGAGGAAAATAAACTAATCTCTTCTCTATTCTATTATATTAATAATAGACACACAGTGTTTACTTATTCTCCACATGCTATGCACAACTTTATTCATTTGGGAAACTATTTAAATAATAGAAAAATGAACCTACATGACTTGTGTACCATAGTACATGATGTGAATATTTATTTTTAATGTATATTATATTAATTATTTATATATGTAAATATTATATATGTTGATTTGTAGGAATGATTCATGTGCTGATGGCCAGTTCAGTAGACTGTATCTAAGCTGTTACTACTTCAAATCTCTCCACACCAGCCATTCGTACAAAATTTTTTCTTTTTCATGAATTGTTTTTTTAAATGATTTGTGAGATTTTATAAAAATTAAATTAAACATTTTCAAAATAATGAAAACCAATATTGGCACTGAATTTGATGTCATGGTCATAGCAAACGGATCAAAAATACCCATGTTCGAGTCCAGTTAACCTATTGATTAAAATATTATTTATTCTAAATAAAACCATACTATTTTTATTCTGAAAATAATCATGTGCTTAATGTTTTTATAATTATTTTAAACATTTCCAATGATATGAAATCACATAAGGTTGATGTGGAATGATTGGTAGGGTCAAAACCCATGGTTCATAAGATCAGGGATCGACCTCGGCTAAACTCTCCATATCATTCGAATATTTCATAATTAAAATCAAATTCCATGAATTATTTATTTCAACATGCAGTAGTATTCCTATAAATTAAATATTTAATGTTAATAAATCTTTGAAGCATAATAACCTTCCCTTCAGTGGTTGAGGGATTTCATTCGGATCAGATGGTCCCTGGTTCGAATCGTGCCTCAAGAAATGGACAAAATGCTATAGTTCTATTTTTCATGTTTCATTAATCAATACATGTATTTCTATGATACAATACATGTATATGGATATTTTTAATTTTTAAATATATTTTCAATTTTTGGAATTATATAATATTAAATATAATATATTTTTATAAAAATTAAACATATTAATATTAAAATAAAATATTATATGACATGTATGAATCAGAACATGTTTTGTACCACAACTATAAAATATAAGAACCCTACATGGTTAGAGTCAACGTCACACCCCTCCCTCTTGCCATTATCTTCTCATGAGGTTTCGCTCATATGTCACTTCTCCTCAACACATTTAATCCATCGATTCTTTTCATTTTAGGCTGCAAAATCATCATCATATCCATCATTGGTCCATTTAGGTTTCGTTTCCCCCAATATTTCAGTATTTAACATGTGTTTAGGGAGATTTTCGGTTTGAGCTAGGAATTAAAAAGAACTCAACATTACACGAATTCAACTGGTGAACAGAAGCTGTGTATTTTTAGTACACAACCACATACACTATTTCCCTTATTTCAAAAACATAGCATGTGTACATTAGGTACATTCCATTTATTGTTACACAACCCCAAATATATAAATAACCCTGGTTCTAATCCACTTACATCAATTCATATGATGTAACACACATGATGTGTGTGTTTAGAACATGTCGTTTACTAACATCTCATTAGACATGGTCATGTCATGAGTGTACATGTGTTTTATGCCCATGTATTCTTAGACACTATATACTATTTCACACATGGATTTTCAATTATTTACATCCACCCTTTGACCCATTAAATTTATTGGAACTTACACGACCAACAGCCCATGTCCACATTCACTATGTGTCCACCCTACTAGGATCTATTAATTGGATATTTTTTCACACATTCACACTTGTAGTGGTCCTCTAGGAGAATAGATTTGGAATAGGAATCCATTACATGATGTGTGACATGGAGTTACAACTAATATATTATTTCAATAATATTCTTTTTTTTTCATTTCATTTTTTCACTACTTTTTTCTATTTCATATCATAGCTAGTGGAGATCATGTTAGTAGGAATCATTATGCACTTGCTACTGATGGATACTGACCCTGTGGTATCAATGTTTGGAGGTCAATGAATCCTTTCAGGATTGAGAAATATCTATCGGTGTCATAGATGCTAACTTTTGGGACGCTCCTCTGATCCCACTATCATGACATCACCAGCATACACTTCCAATCCAGTTGGTGAAACATCATTGACTTCCACAACAACTGAGGACCCCAATACAGTAGATATTTCATTTAGCCTGAAATCCTCATGGGATGGTTGGACATAATCCAAAATTTCCATGAATTCAGATCCACCTACAGAGGTTTCTGATGACCATATGCCTATTTACACTTCTGTATACCATACCACCACATCTGGACCATCATTCCCTATAGCTAATGCACCACCAAATCCTACCACAACCAGTGTTTGACCCCAGTTGTTCCCATTCGATGTCTTCAACAAGCATCATCATACGGAGATAGGTTGCATAGAGTGTCACTCCCCACCATCCAGCTATGTGAATGATTCCTAAAAACTATCAATTCTCATCTTTGGGGTGTTTTGGAGAAGATAGATGAGCTACATGGGTATACTCACCTAATATACACACTCTAGGTCATCACTACTACATTCATCAATTTAATTTTAGATTTTGTTGCCATGATCAAGTTTGATGGGTCCGTGTAACACCAGACACTGACTAATACCACTAATTCAGTCTGATTCAGGCTGTCTAGATGCCATTCATAACTGACTACAACCGAGTTTGGCTGAGGGTGAAACTTTTACCCCCATTCAATCACCACAACCCATTTTCCCCCCTCAACCAATCTAATCTCTTTAACCTTATTTCCATTTTTCAGGATATTTCGGGTCTTAACAACATGTATACTCCCTCTTCCAAAAAGATAACTATAATTATTTCCCCTCACATATATATCTTCCATATTTTCTTCAATTTCATTCATGTTTAGTGCCATGAGGATATGGGTGTCATGTGTGTTCACAACATAGGGCTCAACACCTTCATTTTCTGGCTTGATTTCCCAAAAACACATTACTGTTCCACCTCCAATATCCAATCCATTACCCTTGGACAGTAGGGAAATCTGAAAAAATTCTTCTATGCGACATGTTATTCACACCATTTGTGGGGTTATTTAGTTATCTCTCCCTCAAAATATCTTATTCTAACCATATCCTATGGACTTCATCATGCTTAACATTACGAGTATGGTGAAACTGTGGTCATCCTACAATTATAGTATTAAAAATAATAAAAATATTCTCAAATCAATGATAGAATCATTGTGATTCGAAACCATATTTTTGGTATAGAAACCAATAAGTCAAAAGATATATGGAATTCCCCAAATACCTAGTAATTCAAGTCTAATCACGAAGAGGAAGTGTTAAATAACCCATTCATATACTACCTCTTATGTCATGAAACATTCTTAATCTACATTCTATCATGACTCACCCTAAATAAAATTAGGGATCTAAAGAGATTGTGATTTATTTTAAAGAATAACCTCTTCTACATACATTTGTTTCGAAACATACTAAAATACCACCATATATGGTTGACCATTAATCTAATCTCTACGGTTCAGATAAAAATACCTGGGAACCAATAAAAGACTACATGAAATGATTTATTCCAATAAATATCCCATCAAAAAAATTATTTGATAGAAAAATGATTATATACATACATTAGAATAATCTTATGATGTACAATGAGATGATACAACACTATAGAAAAATAAATTCTTCCAATAACCAAACTTATATTGGTCCAAGACCACCCAACATCTTTAATGGAACCCTCCCTTGGTCAACCTATCCTAAACCCATGATGGGAAATGGGGGAACATGGTCCTAGTATATTAATAAGAGAGTTTCAAATTGAAAACAATATATGTAGGTTCCAAGATATAAATAACATGAGGATTTGATTAAATACCCTATCTAGTTACATAATAATGTCATTAAAACATTATAAAGTAGTATTATAATAAATAAGGTACAATTCCTAGTTTTACTATTGTTTTCTAAACATTTAAAATCATTTATCAAACAAAATATATAAAACATTCCATTTCATCATTTAACAAAAAAAAATTCTCTTAAAAATATTTGAAACTCGTTTGATAAGATAATGTTAGATAGTCAATAATATATGTGAAACGCGCCTCAAATAAAATCTATAAAATAGTCAATATAATAGATTCAAGGTGCATAATAACAGTATTAGACCAATCAATACCATCAATCAACCAGGTAAGGAATCTCTGATCCAATGTTGTTATAATTAATGTTGTCATGTATTGATTATCATATATATGTATTTCATTACTACAAAATAGGTAAGATAGTAATTAAAACATATAATAGATATTCAAAAATCATCAAGAATAATTTTCGGGCTTACATATAGTCTCATAGTGTCTCAATAAAACAAGCTCCACACAAACCCACTCTCCTGGATACATGTATGTACCCTAAAAATTTCATGTTCTCTATGGATCCACTATATCGGGCGTGCATTTGATAATGAATAATATATATAGGTTATCAAAAATAACTACTAATTTTACCAATACTAGTCAAACAAGGATAATGGTATAGTCATGTTATAAGGACCACACATGGATCCTTATAAATTTGAAACATGATATCATACCCTCAAATCAAATCTCATTATCACCGCAAAGATCCCTTAGAGTATATAATCACTTTTACACACCAATCAATTATAATTAAGGAATATAAAAGTTAAAATAAAGGATTCTTACATATAGGCTCATTATACAGTTCCAACTGAGCCATTAAGCATTGGAAATTAAATTTAAAACATTTTATATAATGAAATAGTCAAAATGAGAGTCATACTTTCTTCCATTTACAAATATTAATAATAATGATAAATATAGCTTTAATAAAATCTTTTCTCTCAAATAAACCCTAAATCATTGAAGGTATGTGTTGTAATTTTAAAAGGTTTGAATAAATTTCATTACATGGGCTTATTTCCACTTTCATGGTGAATAAATCAATCATTTAACATTACTTAATCATGAGAATTTCAAAACAATTATAAAATAATTCAAAGAGGGTTAATTGAAATTTCTCAAATTTATACATTTTTAACTATTTAAAAAACATCAAATAGTTCATTTTATTTCGTTCAAATCAAATAAAATCGTTCAAAAAATTAAAACTCATGGAAAAGCACGCAATTTAAATAATGCATCCTTTAAAAATTCAATGAAAATAAATTACAACATATATCGAATGAATTACTTAACAAAAAACTAAGATAGCTCAAAATAATATCAATTTAAATCATACCATGTTTAATTAAAAGATAATATTGTCAAAGAATCATTCATAATTAATTTCTATATCAACTTTCTTAGAATATTCATTAAAATTTTGATGTACATATCTATGAATTTTCAATAAATAATGAATTAAAATATGAAGTACAATCATAAGAACAAATACTTGGAATATTAAGAATCTAATTTCAAAAAAAAAATCAAAATGTTTTTCTTCTAATAGTGATCACCAGATCTCAGAATAATGATATTGATAGAATATATAAAAGATTATATATCCATAATTCTATATCAATCATCCATGTTCTAATGAAACATAAGGATTACGTAGCCTATGGGTAGATGTAATCAAAAGACGGAGATGGTTCAATGACCAAGGATAATGTGACACCCCAAAAAAGGATCATCACATTGATCTACCAAAAAATGATGTTGTGAGAGCCAAAATGTCTCTAGATAGAATCCAGAAATCAAATGTATTTGATTTGGTTCGAGTGGGAAGAGTTTAGGGACAGTTGTGGGGGGGGGGGGATTTTAATTACAATTCTTGGGATTTTAATTACTTTTCACCCAATTTCATGGGTTAGGTCACATTGTTATTACTAACCATACACCTAATTCTGTTCCCAAAAAAATCTACTGGAAGAGTTTCATGGTTAGGAGGAATGGTTACTTTAACCATGAACAAACCATATAACCCCTTCTGTCCAGGTTTCGAGGTCTTCTTAACAATTCAAAAATTGTACCCCCTTCCTAGGTTACTAAAAATGTTGCATATTTTGGTTGTATTAATTTTAAAACTTTTATCCAACTAGGAAAAATCCAAAAACATTAGAAAAACATTAAAAGACATCATAAATAAATCACAAAGAGATCCAATCAATTGATACTCAAATAAATGTGTCAAAACCCCTTAAAATATTTAACAGGTGTTTAACCAGTAGGACACCCAAATATAAACCAATACAACTATTGTCATAAGGGCATGATCATGAAACATGTTCAGCCTATGAGAGACAAAACTACACTAATAATTTGAAAAATAACATAAGGAGAAATATATATTAACATTGGGTTCATAATAATTATCAACCATATCTATATTATAGCTTAGTTGGTATGTCCCTAGTCCTATAATATCCAAAATATCTATATAAATATTTATGTCCATACAAATATTTGTACATATATATATCTGATAATGAGAATGATAAAAGAAATCATACTAAGTTTTCCAAGGACAACATCATAATAAACTCAATCTGAATTCAATCCTATAATCTTAGATATGATCAAATAGATATACATAGTCTAGGTTAGGAATTTGGATTCCATACCACTCATGTAATTTTTCATTGTGTCAAACTTCAAGACTGTAATCCTGTTTGATAATAGCAGCTTCAAGCAGGTCTAGAATATCTTTAAATGACCTATGTCACCACATGGGGATACAAGTCTTAACTTTGGGCTCCCAAAGACTAACCTTCAATAAGTAATATGAAGGTTTCTAGGAATCAAATATATATCCTGCTAATGTGGAAATTATTTATATTACATACAAAAAAATCTAAAGGTAATGCAATATAATGTCATATTCCTAGGTCCCAAACCATAGACAATCACAACATTTCAACTTAGATAGTCATTAAGGGGGTGGCCGATAAATGATATGTAAAGAATAATATCTTGATTAGATATTAAAAAACATATTTAGTCAATATCTTTCTTTAAATCATCATCCCTAAACAAGTCCAGGAGAAACTATAAAGGCGCGTTCCCTGATCCAATGGAGTATCATATGTATAATGTTAAGATATTGAGTCTATCCTTAGGGAGCTCATCAACCTACTACTACTCGGCATAAATGCACCCACATGACAACCTTTATCCTCCTCTATAAGGAAAGTGGACTAGACATTCCTAGAGAGACCCAATATAAGTGTTTTACAAGACACACTAAACAATACACCATTGTATCATTGAACAGGAGGAAATCCCATTGAAAAATTGGACTTCCTATAATAGTAACAATAATATTCAATCAAGTACAGATCAGAAGATAGACCCTGTGATATTTTTTTCGCAATCCTAATAGAATAATCATAAAAGATGGAATATATATAGTATATATAAGTACCAAGCCATAGATATTACATAATCTTTTATTAAGATACTAATTCCCAGCAAGGACCTTTTCATGTTTAGATCATTAAAGAATTATTTAATAAAATATACATATTAACTTCATTATTACTTGTAAAAACTTCTAAACAGTATAATTTAAAAAAACTCTTTAAAATAAAGAGTCATGTCTAGTTCCATTTTATAGACATCATGACTTATCCTTAATCCGAACCTCAACCCAATTTATCTTTATGTCCCGTGAAAAATATTTCAAACAAAAACATAGGATGAGAATAAAAATCTCAGTAAGGGTTATAAAACAAGGAATGAATATATTATTCCATTAATAAAAAAAGTAAATGAAACCATACATTTCAATATTTAACATACCACACAAGATCATAAGATTTTTGAATCACACATGGAAATAATAAATCATAAAGGCATCACGTGGCATACATAACAGACTTACGTTTTAGCTTTCACAGCTACGTAGGGAGTTACATTTGGAATACCTATCTCAGTATATTCCATAAATATCTTAGGAGAAATATATATTTTTACCTCCATCAGATTACCTAATGAATTGGAGAGCTATCTCGGGCTCACCCCCCCCCCCCCGTAGTTTCTCATGGAAGCACCCATATATGTAAACAATTCCCAAGAACCCCAATAAATTCCTAACACATAAATCAAACATACAGAAAAGATAAAATTACCACATTGTAATCACAATATATAATTTAAATATATAGAAAAAATAAATCCATTATCCAAAACCATTTTCAATTCCAAAATAAATAATGGATTATAGGGTATTTATTTTCTTTTTAAAAACATTACATCTTGTTATGGAAGTAGAAAAACTAACAAAGATAGCGACGAAGAAAAGGTCATTGTCACCGCATATGTTGAAAATAAACATTCATTTTTTCCATTTAGTAGAAATATTAAAAGAAAAAAATATTCCATTTGAATGATGTTAAAAGTCAAAGGGATTTTATACAGTGTATAAAATAATGTCTTGTATAAATCAAAATATCCCTCAATGAAAGGAGATTGAGACAAAGCCTCTTACCTTGTGTCCAACTGGACTCTTTAGTTCTTTAATCTACTGAATAATAAACTAAAAAAATAATATATACACTATTAGAAACCTTTTTACATTTATTTTTTTTATCACTTATTTCCATGTTATAAACATTATGTAATAGTTTTAGTAAATAATTGTCATTTTGTAAACATTTGGTACTTGAGTTAAACATGAACTTATTATAATTAGAAGTTATTCATGTGGTAAAAATTACATTATATCCAGAATGATAATAATTATTTAGAAATAATATATATCATATATATCCAGTATATATATGTATTTATAATAGTACAGAGAATTTGGAGTTAAGAAATGAAATGCCTTGTTCAGGGAGACAATAAGTTGTACGTATGCATGAACGCTACTTTAATTGATATTTCTTATTTAATATAATGAAAAAATAATGATAGATAGGTATATTATAATTCTAGTATATTATCATATATATATATATATAATTTCATTAACTCCGTCCTTTTTATGATCCACATATGTCATGAAATAATTATATCACATGAGGGTGCGGTAGTCCATACTTCGTCAAATGAAATTATTTTATTTAACCATTATGGAAAACAAGATATTATGATATAAATTAAAAGTACATATTTATTGAGAAAATATAAATATAATATATATCACATAAAAATACAGTTCCATCATGATGTCTACTATGACAGAAGGTTGGAGAAATTTGAACCATCATCATTTCGTGAGGCAGTAGTTCTCCATCCACAGAGACAATATTTTAAAATACATAACATAGAGGTGTGTGGTAGTTTATTTCTAATCCTTACCATAACAACAACCTATTATAATTAATATACTAGTTTTTTATTAAAATAAATTAATAATGAGAGTTTAGTGGGTTGAAGAGGTAAAATAAATGAGAAGAACTTAAGAGAAGACGTTACCATTAAATCAGGTATCTCCCTTTGGTTTGAACAAAAGGGTTTTCTTGAATTTCCTTCGGCATAGTGGAAGACTTCTTGGAGAAAGATAAAGATGAATGGATCTTAATTGGGTAGAATGTGGACAAGCCAATGGGTTTGAGAGGTCTGAGTAATGGGTTAGAGTTGATGGTTGTGTATAAGGGCAGGAGGGGCTCTTAAGGAATGTTTGAAAATATTATTTTGTTATATAATTATTTTTGAATTATAAAGGTAAAAAACTCATTAAATTCGAAGATACGATGACTGTTGTTTGAAAAAAATCATCTAAAAATAATTGGACTAGTTTTAGGTATTTTTTTAAATTTTATAATCTCATTTATTTAAATAATTTATTAATAAGGTAATAACTACATCATAATTGTGTCATAAATAATTTTATTTATTTGATGTCTACAAATGATAAATAAAATAAAATAATAAATTACATTTTTTTTAAAATTATAATTAATATGTATAGTTGAATAGATAAATTACATAATCCAATGTAAAAATTTCTTTACAAAAATATATATGTTTATGTCATTTTCTGTCTTTACATTAAATTAATTAATATAAAGTTTCATTACCATTTCTATGTGGCTCCATGGGTTCCCAAAATCATACAAGGATGCCCAATGTAGGACATGTATCAATAAATTTGATTAGGAAATATGTTATAGTAATTTAATATTATTATAATAATATTTTTTAGCCCTTAGTTACAATATTTAACCTTAAACCATTGTTAATAAAATATATAATAAAATAAATATTCATAAACTCTAAAAAAATATCCCTATTTACACAATATAGACCACTTTATTCCATATATGGAATCCATTTTTTCCAAATTCATAACACATAAGTGGCAGAAATAAATTTAAAATTAATTTTTGTTGTCAAAACATAAACTTGGTTATTAAGAAAAAATAAAAGTGAAAAGATTGATAGTTGTTTATGTCCAATTTCAAAGTAAAAAAATTCGATTAAATGGTAAAAATATAATGTATTTAAACATTATATTCAATTAAAAAGATAATTTAACCATATTAGTAAATTATTTTGAAATGTTGTTTTGAATTAAACTACAATATTTTTCATTATTCATTAAAAAAATGAACATTATCAGAAAAATACAAAAATTTTATCCAAAGAAAATATTTATGTCCCTATTGTAAAGAAGAATTTTATTTTGTATAAAACAATTTATAAAATTGATAGAAAGTATAATTAAAAATTTTTCTCCACCAAATTGTGTTAGATCATCCTTTAAGAGAATATTAGACTATTTGGGCTTAAAGCTGGATTCTTTCTTATTTTAAGAATCTAAACATTATTGGATAAATGTAAAATCTTTTAAAAATAGTATAATAATATTGTAGATAGTTTTGTTAAATCCCTCCAATACAAATACTATGAGTTAAATACCATTTAAAATAATATTATATTATTATTTTTTAGTATGACTCAGCCTTCTGTGCAACATAAGATTTCAAAGGAACCTATTGATGCATGTCATGTACTCCATCTAACATAGGATCTCCATTAATGTAAAATTATTATTTAATTAATAAATATGAAAATTTCATATTATTTATTTACCTGAGATGTTACATCCTTCCCCCATTTTAGAAATAGCTTCTTTACAATTTTATCCACTTATCAAATAAATTGGGGTTTTTATCCCTCATAGCATCCTCAGATTCCCATGTTGCCTCTTCAACCATATTGTATTTCCAAAAAACCTTTACCTGATTAATTACCTTATTCCACAACACTTTCTCTATTCTATCAATAATCTGGACCGGTTGTTCCTCATAAGAGAGATTTCCATCCAACTGAACTACCTCTAGACTCAAAAATTGCAATGAATCTGTTATATACATTCTCAAAAATGAATCATGAAAAGAATTATGTACCTTGGATAAACATTGAGGTAAAGCAAATCTATATTTAATTGGCCCAAATTTATATTTTATTTTATATGGTCCAATGATCCTTGGAACCCAATTTCCCTTCTTCCAAAAATGCATCACACATATCCATGGAGAAACTTTGAGAAAGACAAGATCACCTACCTCAAATGAAAGATCATTCCCCATGTAATCCGAATTACTTTTCATCCATCTCTGAGCTGTTCTCATGTGCTTCTGAATCAATAGAACCTTTTCTTCTATATCATCTACCAATTATGCTCCCATAAACTAATTTTCACCTATATCATCCCAAAATGATGGAGTTCAACACCACTTCCCATATAATTCCTCAAATGGATCCCTCTGTATACTGGAATAAAAAATGTTATTATATGAAAACTCAACCAATGAATGATTATGGTCCCATCTTCCCTGGTAATCCCGTGAACAAGAACGTACAGTATCCTCCAAGGCCAGAATTTTTCGTTCTGACTGACAATCTAATGGAAGTTGAAAAGACTTAATAAAATTTAATTCATTACCCAATGAAATTTGAAGGCCTTTCCAAAAGTTAGAAGTAAACATGCGATCAAGATTAGATAAAATGTATAGGGAAACAATATGCAACCTGAATATTTCTTTTGCATACGACCGAGAATGTTGATCAAGATAAAAAGTATCCTGAATAGGAAAGAAATGAGAATATTTAGTCAATCGATCAGTAATATCACAGAATTCATTATTACATCAAGATGTATTTGGTAATCTCACAATGAAGTCCATTGATATATTTTCCCATTTACACTATGGCACTGGTAAAGGCTGAGGAAACACATTCGGTATCTTCTGCTATGATTTAACCTATTCACATGTCAAACACATCATAGTAAAGTCAGCTATGTCACTTTTTATTCTATCCCACAATTAATACACCCGAAAATATATGTACATCTTAGTACTTATAGGATGATCTGAAAATAGAGAACTATGAGCTTCACATAACAAATCATTTTTTAACTATAAATCACAAGGCACACATAATCTATTTCCAAATCTCAATATACAATCATTATCATTGGTTAAACTAGGTAACTTACCCTTTGGAACCAACTCTACATTTTTCTGCAACTCACTATCTTCCTTCTGTGCTTGCTTAATTCTGTATGATCGAGGTGATTTCCCTTACACCTAAAATAAAACAGAGTAATTTATTCCACTAACAACTTCTATGACAATGTTCATCAAATATTTAATCAACGGATCTTGTTCCAAACGTAACATGGTTAATGTAGCATTAATTTTTATACTCATATCATCAGCCACTTTATTTTCCTTTCTTGGATGGTAAGGAATCATGCAATCATAATTCATGATTAATTCTAGACATATCCGGTATCTCATTTTTAATTATTTCTGAATGAATATATACTTCAAACATTTTGTTCGGTATATATTTAACAATTTACTCTATATAGATGATGGATCCAAATGTTCAAAGGAAAACAACAGTATAAATTTCAAATAATGTGTAGGGTAATTTAAATCATGAGGTTGCCATTGATGTGAATAATAAGAAATTACCAGATCATTCGGCAATAGCACACAACCAGGTCCATTCAATGAAGCATCATTGTAGATAAAAAACACACTATGTTTTATTGGAATTTCCAAAATTTGTGCATTCACCAATCTTCATTTCAATTGTGGAAAACAATCATCACATTCATTTTTCTAGAAGAACATAAAACCATTTCAAGTTAACTTATTCATTTGGATAAATAACCACGAAAATATTTCAAAAAACCTATCGAAATAATCTTACAATCAAATAAAACTATGGATATCGGTAATATTTACGAGTCTTTTCCATTCTTCATCAACATTGTTTAGTAAGATTAGCTATTATTACAATTTTTGAAATAATGTGACAACGGAATAAAATTTTTTCTAAACAAAACCCACACATGATGTATTTCCCATATAGTTTCCTTTTAATTAATATTTTCAAGAAAACACGTAAATGACATTAATGTTAATATTTAATTTTTGAGAAAACCAAAATATCATCAATGAACACAACCGTAAACACATCCAAGATCTCATGGAAAATTTTATTCATGAGATAAATGAATACAACTGGTAAATTAGTTAATCCAAAAGGCATAACCAAAAATTCATAATAGACATATCTAGTATGAAACAGGGTCTTTGGAATGTCTTATTCCTTTACATTCAACTGATGGTACCCTGAACACAATTCAATCTTTGAAAATTACTGAACCCACATGAGTTGATAAAACGAATCATCGATACGAGGAAAAGAATAATTTTTCTTAGCATTGATGGTATTCAAGGATCTATAATCAATTCAAAGTCTCATGAACCATATATTTTTTAACAAACTAGAAAGGAGCACCCCATGATGATGTGCAAGGTAGAATGAATCCTTTATCTGATTACTCTTAAAATTTCTTCTTTAACACTAAAAGTTCACATTGAGCCATTCTATAAGGGAGATTTTGAAATTGGATTAACATCAGGAACTAAGTAAACAGTAAATTCAACATCCTGTTCAAGTATTATACTAGAAACCTCATCCAAAAAATATCAAGATACACATATACCACTGGAACATCATTAACCTAAGTTGTTCATTTAGTTTCAACAATATGTGAAAGGTAAAATTTATTTTCATCTTTTACTAGTTTCTCATCTTCCCGATATGTTATCAAAAGTAATAGTTCATTCTTGTACACGTACTAAAATTCATTCTGAAAAGAAATACATTTTGCTCTGTAGTCAATCTTATCATGGTAAACAGAAATCAAATCCATCCCCAAAATAACATCAATCTCTACTAGAGGCAAAACAATGAGGTTTGCGGGTATATTATTTACATAAATAAGGAAATGAAATTTATTATAATTACTTCTTGTCTCACCATTTCCTCCCAATTTTGTTTACTATATGTTTAGGATTCATATATTTATATGGAATCCCCAATTTTCTAGAAAATATCTCAGAAATTAAAGAGTTTGTCAACCCTGAATTAAACAACATATTGGAATAATCTAAATAAAATCGTGTACCTGATAGTACTTCACTCAATGGACAAACATATAATGAAGTAGTATCAAAGGATTTCAACACTGCTTTCTAATTTAGTCCAGCTTCTTTCCATGAGTTGAGTTCTTTATTGGACATGAATTTTCATAATGACCCATTTTATTGTATTTAAAACATTTTACTGACTGTAAATCAGATTTTGTCTTACCATTACCCTAATATTTTTATGTTCAATTATGAGCCTTATATCCAATTTTACCAAATCTGTAGCAATGACTAGAATTCAAATGGCATTCGAGATTATGCGTTTTACAAAAAATTTCACAAACTATAAACATATGTTTCTTACCATCAGATTTTTTTTGAAGAGTTCTTCCAATTTTCCTGCCACTTTAACCACTTATTATATTGTTTTTCAAAGAACACAAGATCATCAGAAAACTCCATTTCCACCTTCTCTTCACATCAAACAATATTTTAATAACTTTTGACTTCATGAGAAGCTAAATCCCTTCGATAATTTAGATTTAATACTGCCTAAAAATGAATGATTTTACTATCATGATATCATATGATGTTTGGAGAATACCTTTCCAGTTGAGTGAATTTTTATTCATATGTAGCCATTAAATCATCAACCTACCTCAATTATATAATTTTTTCTATCTTATGAATAATCACCTTAGGAAAATATTTCACAAGAAATAGACCTTTGAATTCATCCCAACCACGAAAATTAATATCCTTGTTATCCCTGATATTTTTCACCATCGACCACCACTGATCAGCTTCATCATAAAAATGATATATATAAAGACTATCTTTTTGATGATCTGAACACACATGACATAACAAATTATCTCCAGTTCATTAATCCACCCTTCAACTAGCACAAGGTCAGATGATCCACAAAATGATAGTGGATGTTTCATAATGAAATTCTCCATTACTGACATGTTCTTCTATTGTTGATCTGGATGATCTTGTGCTTTGATATCACCAACATTTATATCCTGAGTCCACTATTCCATCAATAAAACAAACTATTCAGTTCTGATTCCGACAATCTCAGGTTGCTGATTTGGATGGTTGTATTCCTCCTGATGTCGTCCCATCACAACTGCCACATTTCCTCTGTAGAAAACAATTCTAAACAAAGTAATATATTAGGAGAAGAAACATGGTAATCATTAAATTCAATATCATTAACATAAATAAATAAATTAATATTAATTTAATAATTCCATAACTCTTAACGTTATCTAACCCGACCTCTAATAAAATATACTAGGACACAACATTAAACATTACATTATCATGAATTATGATAATAATCCACATCGAGGATCTTTTCATGTTTAGTTCTTTAGATAATAAGTTCATAACATATAAAAAACTACTTGAATATTACATGTAGACACTTATACATAGTATCCATTTTTCATTAAATAAAAAATAATGAAAAATCCATTTTTAGTTCCATGTTTTAGAGAGAATTAATTCTCTTTCATCCCAACCTTGACCCTATTAATCTTTATATCCTATAAAACATTTCAAAAAAACATGGTATAATCATAAAAATCTCAAAAAGGTTTATAAACCATGGAACTAAAACAATACTCCATTAATAAATACATGTCAATGATATCATTATATTCAATATTTAACATAACACATATGATCATAAGATTTATGAATAAAAAATTGAAATCATAAAGCTAACATGTAACAACCATATCATAATTACGTTGTAGCTTTTATAGCTACGTAGGGTGTTACCTTTGGAAGTCCCATCATAGTATATTCCAAAAATATCACAGGAGAAACATTTATGTTTTCTTCCGTCATGTTACCCAATGCTTTGGATAGATATATTGGGCTCACCTGCCCTAGGGTTATCATGGAACCACCCACATACATAAACAATGCCCAAGAACCATAACACATTCCTAACACATAAAACAAACATAATGGATAATAATTATTTAGACATTGAAATAACAATATTTCATTTAAATATATATTAACATAATAAATCCATGGTCAAAACCATTTTAAATACCAAAATATGTGAAGGAGTATAAGTTATTTGTTTTTTATTGAAAAACATAGGTCTTGTTAAGTAATCCAAAAATCAAATAACGCTCGACGCGGTGGAATGGTCGTTGTCACCACATACATTAAAAAGTAACATTATTTTTTTTATTTATTAAAAATATTAGTTTAGAAAATATTCCCTTTGAATGAAATTAAATGTAAAATAGGTTTATAAATTGTATAAAATAAGGGCGTGTATAAATTTAAATTTGCCTCCAAGAAAGGAGATTGAAACAAGTCCAATACCTTGTGTCTGACTTCACTAGTTCATTCTTCAATCTCCTGAATAATAAACTAATGTTGTTGTATACATGATTAAAAAACCTTTTAAAGTTTATTTTTCTTTTTATATCACTTATTTCCATGTTTTAAACATTATGTAATCATTTAAGTTAATAATGGTCATTTTTTCGATATCTAGTAAGTGAGTCAAAAATTGAACTTCATATAACTGCAAGTTGTTCATGTGGTCAATAGTACATTATCTCCTGAATGAAAATCATTATTTAGATATCATATATATATTATATATCTGGAAAATATATTTATATGTAATAGTAAATAACATTTGGAGGTAAGAAATGAAATGCATCGTTTATGGAGACGAAAAGCAGTAGGTACGCATTAACACAACTTTCATTTCTATTTCATATTTGATGGTGTTAAGACTTAATGATGCATAGATATATTATAATTCTAGTATAATATCACATATATATATATATAATTATAGTAACTTGACCCTTTATACGTTCTGTGTATGGGATGAACAAGCCATATAACTTTGAGGGGGCGGTAGTCCACACTTCCTCAAATTAAATTATCGTATTTACCCATTATGAAATAATAAAAGTATACAATAAATGAAATAAAAAGATGTATAGAGACATTATAAATATAATATATATCACATATTAATACAGTGGCATCATAATGGCCACCATGAGATACAATTGGAGATATTTGAACAATCATCATTTTGCGAGGGAGTAGTTCACCGTCCACAAAAACAGTATGTTTGTATCCATTAGATGGAGGTGTGTGGAAGAGTAGTTTGAATACTTATCATAATAATAACTTAGTATATTGATTATACTATTGTTTTTATAAATTAATTTAACAGAGAGTATAAGTCCCCAACCTTAATCATTACTTAATCTTGAGTTATTAAAAGATTTCACATTGAGGATCTTTTCACGTTTAGAGTTTTAGAGAATTAGATCATAAAACATGTATTACATTCCACATATAAACAATGTGGTTACAAAAATATAGTATTATTCTTTCCCATCAATGGAAACATATTTAAAATAAAACATGAATTCTTTATTGACACTTCCTTGACACTATCATCATATCATGTACCTTTCCCTTGACCTGTGAAAAACATTTCATAAAAACTTGGGATGAGCATAAAAAGCTTAGTAAGGGATATAAAAATATGGAAAGGAAACATGGGTACGTATATACATAAGAATGAAATCATAGTTTACCCATAAAAAATAATCACTTTAACATACCTCATCAAATCATGAATAAATCATAGAAATCATAAAACATAAAGGTAACTTGAGACATTCATAACATTCTTACGTAGGGAGTAACCCTCTTGGTTACGTTTGGAATACCCATAACAGTATATTCCCTAAATATCTTCGGAGAAACCCTAACGTTTCACTCCTTTGCGTTACCCAATTCATTGGAGAGCTATATCGGGCTCACCCGCCCTTAGTTTATCACTGAACCACCCGTCTTTATAATAATTCCCAAGAACCTCAACATAATCGCATCACATAAAACATGCATAGAGGAAACATAACATTTCCACCATTCAATCACAAGATATCAGTACAACATATTGATATAAAAACATTATGAAAACCATTTTCAATACCAAAATAAAATAAAAGTAAAACATGGTATTTATTTTTCTTTTTAAAAAAAAAGTATGGCTTGTAGAGGAAGCCGAAACTCAAATAATGGTCACGGCGGTGGAGAAGTCGTTGTCGCCGCATACGTACGACAAAACATTCCCTTTTGTCGTTTAGTAAAACGCTTTGTATAAAAAGGATTCCTTTTGGATAAACATAAAAGTCAAAGGGGTTTATACACCGTATTAAAGATGGTTGTGTATAAAACAAAATATACCTCAATGAAAGAAGATTGAGACGAAGTCCCATATCTCAGGTCCGACATGACTCGATCGTTCTTTAATGTCCTGAATAATAAACTTGAGTTAATTTCTACTTGCATAAGACCCTTTTTTAAGTTTATTATTCCTTTTATATCACTTATTTCAATTTCATGAACACTGTGTAATTATTTAAGTTAATAACGATCGTTTTAACGATCATTGGTACTTGAGTCAAAAATAAACCCATTATAATTACAAGTTGTTCATGTATCCATTATATCCAGAACGGTATTAATTATGTATATATCATATATGTCCTATATATCCAGTACATACATGCATTTATAATATTACATAAACATTTAGAGGTATGAAATGAAATGCACCGTTCATGGAGACGGTAAGACGTACGTACGCATGAATGCTACTTTCATTTCGATTTCGTATTTTATAGAATGGAATCATAATGATATAAAGATATATTATAATTACAGTGTAATATCATATATAAGATCATAACTCCATCCTTTATACGTCCCACATATGGTATTTAACAAATCAAATCACTTTGAGGGGGCGGTAGTCCGCAGTTCCTTAAATGAAGATATCGCGTTTACCCATAATGGAAACCATAAAGGTATGCCCAAAATGAAAAATACAGAAGCTTAAGGAAAACATAAACATATTATATGTCGTATATAAATATAGTGACATCTTAATGGCCACCTTTTAAGGTGTTAAAATAATGTTGAATAATCATCGTTTTGGGAGGCATAAATTCACCATCCACGGAAACAGTATGTCCTTTAACCATTAGATGTATCAGTGTGTAAGTGTAGCTCGAATACTTATTATAACAACATCCTAGTATATTGGCGATACTGTAGTTGTTACAAAAGAAATGAATAAAAAGTGTTTAGGGGGTTGGAGAAGCAAAACAAAACAAAAGAACACAAGTGAACACATTACCTCAAAATCGGGTAACTCTCTTAGATTTGAGCTCAAAGGCTTCCTTGGGAAGACTTCTGCCCAATGTGAGGCTTCAAGGAGTACGAGAGGGATGTGGAGAGACAAAATGGGCAGGTTTTGGCCGAGCCAAAGGCTTTGGGAGTGTGGGTAAGGAGGTAGAGGTTGGGTCCTTTTATAAGAGGAGAGGAGGGGCACTCTTGGAAAGTAAAGAAATGTTACATTATTTTAGAATGAGTTTCAGATTAAAAAGGTCCCACATTAATATAATTCAAGTATAAGGTGATTAGAGTTCGAAATCCACGCATCCAATAGGTTTTTGACATGTGTAGGTCTTAGATATTAAATTATCTATCCATTTTATTTAAAACGTTAAATAATGAGTTAATCGTTGCATCATCATGATGTCATAAATATTTTAATTTATTTAAAGTATTAAAATTATTAAAAAAATACTATGATGTAGAAAATCTCATTATCTTTCCAATGAATATTTATAATCAAAAATCGGACATTTATAACACCATCTAAAAAGTGTTTTAGTAAAACATATCATGTTTGTGTCATTTTTAACTTTAACATTAAATAAAATGTTATTTATGTCATTTCCCAACCAAAGTGGCTCCATGGTGTCCCCAAGTTGACCCATGGATTTTCTTGGTCGGCCATGACACATCCAATGATGGTAGGACATGTGTCAAGATCATATCATATTATTAAAACATTATTTTTACCTTAAACTACACTAATTACCACTAATCCCGATTAAGAACTTAAAAGTTACTATTCACCAAAAAAATTATTTTAATCTTATTGAACCACATTTTACTTCTTAATGACAACAATTTATGTCGGCTTTTTGGAAATAAAATCACAGAAGTGGAAAAGATTCATTTAAACGAAAAATCAGTTTCTTTAACTACCACTTAGTGGTTTCACTATTCATCAAAATTGATGTTTTTCAGAAAAAACCCAAAACGTCACCATAAGATATATTTGATATTCTGAATTAAAAAATGATGTCTATTTTAAAAAATTCAAATCATATCAGTCACATTAATTAATTTAATAATTAATTTCCATTGTCACAACAAAAAGCGTGTTTTTATGAAATAATAAGTATCAAAAGATTGACACCAGTTTAAGTCCAATTTCAAAGTGAAAATGATTCCAATGACCAACATTGGATTAAATGGTAAAAATATATTCATATTACACTTTAATTCCAGTTAAAAATATAATCTAACCATATAATTAAATTAAATGAAAAAGCAGTTTTGATGTAAAATGCAGTATTTTTCACTATTCATTTAAAAAAAGAACATTGTTAGAAAAATACCAAAAATTTATCCAACGTAAATTTCAATGTCCCAATCATAATTAATATGTTTATTTTGACAAATATAGATTATAAAATTGTCAAAAGTTTGATTTAAAAAGGGTTTTCCATCAAAAGGCAGTAAGACAATCTTTTAAGAATATTAGTGTATTCCATGCATAAGATTGTATTTATTTTCATTTTAAGCCTCTAAAACACTATCGTAATCATTAATAGACATAGTTAAAAATATTTATTATTAATTACTTACTTGGTATGTTACATCCTTCCCCCTTTATAAAATTGCGTCCCCGCAATTTATTTACTTATCAAATAAATGGGGGTACTTATCCCTCATTGCATTTTCAGATTCCTATGTTTCCTCTTCCATCATTTGGGTTTTACACCAAACCTTTACCTGATTAATAACCTTATTTCACAACACTTGCTCCCTGTGGTCAAGAATCTGGACCGGTTGTTCCTCATAAGATAGGTTCTCTTCCAGCTGAACTACCTCTGGACTCAAAACATGAGATGGATCTGGCATATATTTTCTCAACATCAAAACATGAAAAACATTGTGTACCAGAGATAAACTCGGAGGTAAAACCACCTGGTATGCAACTGATCCAACTCTCTCCAGAATTTCATATGGTCCAATAAACCTTGGACTTAGCTTTCCTTTCTTACCAAATCGCATCACACTTTTCCATGGTGATACTTTGAGAAAAACATGATCACCTACCTCAAAAGTTAGATCCGTCCTCCTGTTGTCTGCACAACTCTTCTGCCTACTCTGTGCTGTTCTCATGTGGTTCTGAATCAGCTGAACGTTTTCTACCATCTCTTCTACCAATTCTGGTCCCATCAACTTCCTTTCACCCACTTCATCCCAAAAAGCAGGAGTTCAACACTGCTTCCCATATAATTCCTCAAATTGTGACATCTGTATACTAGAATGAAAACTGTTATTATATGAAAATTCGTCCAAAGAAAGATGTTGGTCCCAAATTCCCTGATAATCCATCGAACAAGCTCGTAGCATATCCTCCAAGGTCTGAATTGTTCGTTCCGACTGCCCATCTGATTGAGGATGAAATGTTGTACTAAAATTTAATTCAATACCCAACGACTTCTGAAGGCCTTTCCAAAAGTTAGAAGTGAACCTGGGATCATGATTAGAAACAATGGAGAGAGGAACTCCATGTAACCTAACTATCTCTTTAAGATACAAACAGGAAAGTTGATCTAGGGAAAAAGTATCTCGTATATCATGGAAATGAGAATATTTAGTCAAGCGATCAATAATAACCCAGATTGCATTATTACATCGAGATGTCTTCGGTAATCCCACAAAAAAGTCCATGGATATATTCTCCCATTTCCACTCTGGCACTGGTAAAGGCTGAAGACTCCATTTCGGTAACTGCCGCTCTGCTTTAACCTGTTGATATGTCAAACACTTCATAGTAAAATCAGCAATATCTTTTTTCATTCCATCCCACCAGTAATACTCCCGCAGATCTCTGTACATCTTAGTACTGCCAGGATGAACTGAAAACGGAGAACTATGAGCTTCACATAACAACTCTCTCTTCAACTGTGAATCACAAGGCACACACAATCTCTTCCCAAATCTCAAAACACAATCACTATCAATGTTGAATTCATTTAACTTACCTTTCTGAACCAGCTCTACCTTTTTCTGCAACTCACTATCTTGCTTCTGGGCTTGCTTGATTCTATCTGATAGAGATGATCTCACTGATACTTGAAACAAAATAGAATAACTTCCTGCACCAACAACTTCTAGGCCAAAGTTCATAAAATCCATAACAAAAGGATCACATTCCAAATGCAACATTGCTAATGAATTATTACTTTTTCGACTCAAAGCATCATCCACTTTATTTGATTTTCCTGGATGGTAATGAATTGTACAATCATAATCCTTGATTAATTCTAGCCATCTCCCCTGTCTCATGTTTAACTCTTTCTGAGTGAATATATACTTTAAACTTTTGTGATCAGTATATATTTCACACTTTACTCCATACAAATGATGCCTCCAAATTTTTAAAGCAAAAACAACAGCATTTAATTCCAAATCATGTGTAGGGTAATTTACCTCATGATTTTTCAACTGTCGTGAAGCATAAGCAATTAACTGATCATTCTACATTAGGACGCAACCAAGTCCTTTCAATGAAGCATCACTGTATATAAAAAACTCACCATTCCTTGAAGGTAGTGCCAAAACTGGCACATTCACCAATCTTCTTTTCAACTCCTGAAAACAATCATCACATTCTTTTGTCCAGATAAACTTAACACCCTTCCGAGTTAGCATAGTCATTGGACTAGATAACCGTGAAACATTTTTAACAAACCTTTGGTAATAGCCTTCCAAACCAAGGAAGCTATGAATCTCAGTTACATTTGTGGGTCCTGGCCATTCTTCAAAACCTTTTTTTTGCAGGATCAACGGTTATCCCATCTTTAGAAATAATGTGACCAAGGATAGAAATTTTTTGCAACCAAAACTCACACTTGCTGAATTTCCCATACAATTTCATTTTTTAATGTTTGAAAAATAACCCTTAAATTTCTTTCATGCTCCTATTTACTTTTAGAAAAAACCAAAATATCATCAATGAAAACCACCAAAAACTTATCCAAGAACTCATGGAAAATTCTATTCATTAAGTCCATGAATACAGCATGTGCATTGGTTAGCCCAAAAGGCATTACTACAAATTCATAATGGCCATATCTTGTACGGAACGCGGTCTTTGGAGCATCGTCTTCCTTTACCTTCAGCTGATTGTACCCCAATCTCAGGTCAATCTTTGAAAAATACTGAGCTCCCTGGAGCTGATCAAACAAATCATCGATATGAGGAAAATGATATTTGTTCTTAACAGTGATATTATTCAAGGCTCTATAATCAATGCAAAGTCTCATTGAACCATCTTTCTTTTTAACAAATAAAACAGGAGCACCCCATGGTGATGTTCTAGGTCGAATGAAACCTTTCTCTAATAAATATTTCAATTGCTCCTTAAACTCTAAAAGTTCAATTTGAGCCATTCGATAAGGGGGTTTTGAAATTGGTTTAGCATCAGGAACTAAGTCAACAGTAAACTCAACTTCCTGATTTGGTATTATTCCAGGCAACTCATCAGGAAAAACATCAGGATACTCATTTACCACTGGCATATCATTAATCTGAACACTTCCTTTATTTTCAAAGATGTTTGCAAGGTAACATTCATTTCCATCTTTTATAAGTTTCTTGGCCTCTTGATAAATTATCAACAGTAAGGGTTCATTATTGTACACAAACTGGAAGTCTTTCTGAAAAGAAACTTCTTTAGCTCAACATTCAATCATAGCATGGTAAATAGAGAGCCAATCCATACCCAGGATAACATCAAACTCTACTAGAGGTAGAACAATAATGTTTGCAAGTAGGTTCTTTTCACATATAAGGATAGGAAGATTATTATAAATTATTTTTTCCTAAACATTTCTCACAGGTGTTTTTACCAAAAGTTTAGGAGTCATTTCTTGAGATGGTATTCCCATTTTACTAGAAACATTTTCAGAGATGAAAGAATGTGTAGACCACGAATCAAACAACAAACTGGCATAATCTGAAAAAACAAAAAAAAGTACCAGATACAACTTCATTTGATGGCCCGACATCTGCTGAATTAGTTTCAAAGGATTTCACCACCCCTTTCTGCTTGTAGACTAACTGCTTCCCATCACTCAAGCTCTTTGTCGGACACTCATTTTCATAGTGAACCATCTCATTGCACTTATAACATTTCACTAACTGTAAATCAAATTTGGTCTTACCTTCACCTTGATCCTTTTCAGTGCAATCACGAGCCTTATGTCCCATCTTACCACATCAGTAGCACTTTCCAGAATTCAGAAGACATTCCCCAGCATGCCTTTTTCCACATTTATCACAAACTGGAAACTTAGTTTTCTTACCATCAGACTTTTTTGAAGAATTCTTACCTTTCTCCTACCACCTCGGTCTCTTCTTCTGTGGGTTGTTATAGAACACTTGATCATCGGAAAAATCCATTTCCACCTTCTCATCACATCGAACAAGCTTTTCAAAACTTTTAAACTCACGAGAAGCTAATTCCTATCGATATTTTGGCTTTAATCCTGAGTAAAAACGATTGATTTTACTATCAAGGTCTCGGATAAAATTTTGAGCATACCTTGCCAATCGAGTGAACCTTTCTTCATATGCAGCCAATGAGTCTTCCTCTTGCCTCAATTCCAAGAATTTCTTTTCTATCCTAAGTCGAACAGCCTTAGGAAAATACTTCTCAAGAAACATACCTTTGAATTCATCCCAGTCAAGAGCATCAATCTCATCAGCGTCCCTGACATTTTAAACCATAGACCACCACTGATATGCCTCACCCTCCAAATGGTAAATAGAAACACTAACCTTTTGATTTTCTGAACACCCCATGACATAAAAAATCTTCTCCTGTGCTTTAATAAACACTTCAGCTAGCACAGGGTCAGATGATCCTCTGAATGATGGGGGATGTTGCCTCATGAAATGTTCCACCACTGACATCTTCCTCTACGGTTGATCTGGCTGATCTCGTGTATGGATACCACCACCATTTATCGCTTGAGTCAACTGCACCATTACTGCAACAAACTGTTCAGTTCCAATTATGACCATCTCAGGATGCTGATTCGGAAGGTTATTTCCTTCTGTATGCCTTCCTAGCACTGCTTCCCTGTTTCCTCTATGGAAAACCATTCTGAACAAACATGTCTTAGATGAAGCAACATGGTAATCCTCAAATGCTATATCACTTCAATTTGACAAAAAATAAATTTTTGGATAATAATTTAATAAAATTATAACTCCTGAAGTTATCTAAACTGACCTCTGATACCAACTATAAGGCCCCAACCTTAAGCCTTAATTAATCTTGAGTTAATAAAATATTACACATTGAGGATCTTTTCGGGATTAGAGTTTTAGAGAATTATATCATAAAAATTGATTACATTCCACATATAAACAAAGTGGTTATATAAAGATAGTATTCTTATTTCCCATCAATGGAAACATATTTAAAATAAAACATGGATTCTTTCTTGACACTTCCTTGACACTATCATCATATCATGTACCTTTCCCTTTACCTGTGAAAAACATTTCAAAAAAACATGGGATGAGCATAAAAAGCTCAGTAAGGGAAATAAAAATGTGGAAAGGAAACATGGGTACATATATACATAAGAATGAATTCATACTTTACCTATAAAACAAAAGCACTTTAACATACCTCATCAAATCATGAATAAATCATAGAAATCATAAGACATAAAGGTAACTTGAGGCATTCATAACATTCTTACGTAGGGAGTAACCCTCTTAGTTACGTTTGGAATACCCATCATAGTATATTCCCTAAATATCTTTGGAGAAACCCTAACGTTTCCCTCCTTCGCGTTACCCAATTCATTGGAGAGCTATATCGGGCGCACCCGCCCTTAGTTTATCACGGAACCACCCGTCTTCATAATAATGCCCAAGAACCTCAACATAATCGTATCACATAAAACATGCATAAAGGAAACATGACATTTCCACCATTAAATCACAAGATATTAATACAACATATTGATATAAAAACATTATGAAAACCATTTTCAATTCCAAAATAAAAGAAAAGTAAAACATGGTATTTATTTTTCTTTTTTAAATAAAATTATGGCTTGTAGAGGAAGCCAAAACTCAAATAATGGTCATGGCGGCGGATAAGTCGTTGTTGCCGCATACATACGACAAAACATTCCCTTTTGTAATTTAGTAAAATGATTAGTATAAAAAAGATTCTTTTTGGATATACAAAAAATTCAAAGGGGTTTATACACCGTATAAAAGAAGGTTGTGTATAATAGAAAATATGCCTCAATGAAAGGAGATTGAGACGAAATCCCATACCTCGGCTCCGACTTAACTCGATCGTTCTTTAATGTCCTGAATAATAAACTTGAGTTAATTTATACTTGCTTAAAAACCTTTTTTATGTTCATTATTCCTTTTAAATCACGTATTTCCATGTCATGAACACTATGTAATTATTTAAGTTAATAACGGTCATTTTAACGATCATCGGTACTTGAGTAAAAAATAAACCCTTTATAATTACAAGTTGTTAATGTATCCATTATATCCAGAATGGTATTCATGATGTAGATATCATATATGTCATATATATACAGTAAATACATCCATTTATAATATTATATAATCATTTAGAGGTAAGAAATGAAAAGCACCGTTCATGGAGACGGTAAGCCGTACGTACGCATGAACGCTACTTTCATTTCTATTTCATATTTTATAGACTGGAATCATAATGATATAAAGGTATATTATAATTCCAGTGTAATATCATATATAATATCATAACTCCATCCTTTATATGTCCCACATATGGTATTTAACGAATCAAATCACTTTGAGGGGGTGGTAGTCTGCACTTCCTTAAATAAAGATATCGCGTTTACCCATAATGGAAACCATAAAAGGTATGCCCAAAATGAAAAATACATAAGCTTAAGGAAATCATAAACATATTATATATCATATATAAATATAGTGACATCTTAATGGCCACCTTTGAAGAAGTTAAAAGAATGTTGAACAATCATCGTTTCAGGAGGCATAAATTCACCATCCACGGAAACAGTTTGTCCTTTAACAATTAGATGTAGGTGTGTGTAAGTGTAGCTAGAATCCCTCTTATAACAACATCCTAGTATATTTACGATAATGGAGTTTTTACAAAATAAATGAATAAAAATTTTTTAGGGGGTTGGAGAATCAAAATAAAACAAAAGAACACAAGTGAACACATTACCTCAAAATCGGGTAACTCTCTTAAATTTGAGCTCAAAGGCTTCCTTGGGAAGACTTCTATCCAAAGTGAGGCATCAAGGAGTAAGAGAGGGATGTGGAGAAAAAACATGGGCAGGGGTTGGCTGAGTCAAAGGCTTTGGGAGTGTGGGTAAGGAGGTAGATGTGGGGGCATTTTTAAGAGGAGAGGATGGGCACTCTTGGAATGTAACGAAATGTTACATTATTTTAAAATGAGTTTCGGATTAAAAAGGTCCCACATTGATATAATTTTAGGATAAGGTGATAAGGGTTCTAAATAATGTCATCCAATAGGATTTGGTCATTTTTAGGTCTTAGATATTACATTATCATTCCATTTTATTTAAATCATTAAATAATGAGGTAATCGCTGCATCATCATGATGTCATAAATAATTTAATTTATTTAAAGTCTAAAAATTATAAAAAAACATCTATGATTTTGAAAAGGTTTTTAGAATTCCAATGACTATTCATAATCAAAAATCTGACTTGTATAACCCCATGAAACAATTGTTTTAGTAAAACATATCATGTTTGTGTCATTTTTAACTTTAACATTTAATAAAAAGTTATTTATGTCATTTCCGAACAAAAGTGGCTTCATATAGTCCCCAAGTTGACCCATGGATTGTCTTGGTCGGCCATGACACATCCAATGAGGGTAGGACATGTTTCAATCTAATCTCATATTATTAAAACATTATTTTTACCTTAAACTACACTAATTACCACTAATCGCGATTAAGAACTTAAAAGTTACTATTCACCAAAAAATTATTTTAATCTCATTGAACCACATTTTACTTCTTAATGAAAACCATGTATGTCGTATTTTTGAAAATCAAATCACAGATGTGGCAATGTTTCATTTAAACGAAAAATCAGTTTCTTTAACTACCACTTAGTTGGTTCACTATTCATAAAAAATTATTGTTTTTCAGAAAAAACCCAAAACTTCACCCTAAGATATATTTGATATTCTGAATTCAAAAATGATTTATATTTTACAAAATTCAAATCATATAAGTCAAATTAATTAATTTAATAATTAATTCCCGCTGTCATGACAAAAAGCGTGTTTTTATGAAACAATAAGTATCAAAAGATTGACACCAGTTTAAGTCCAATTTCAAAGTGAAATTGATTCCAATGACCACCATTGGATTAAATTTTAAAAATATATTCAGATTAAACTTTAAGGAAAATTAAAAATATAATCTAACCATATAATTATATTAAATGAAAAAGCAGTTTTTATGTAAAATGCAGTATTTTTCACTATTCATTAAAAAAAAGATCATTGTCAGAAAAATACCAAAAAATTTATCCAATGTAAATTTAAATGTCCCAATCATAATGAGTATGTTTATTTTGACATATATAGATTATTAAATTGTCAAATGATTAATTTAAAAAGGGTTTGCCATCAAAAGGCAGTAAGACAATCTTTTAAGAATATTAGTGTATTCCATGCATAAGATTGTATTTATTTTAATTTTGAGCCTCTAAAACACTATATTAATCATTAATATACATAGATAAAAATATTTATTATTCATTAATTACTTGGGATGTTACAGAGAAAGGTTATGGGGTTTTGGAAGTAAAATAAAAAAAACTTAAGGGAAGGCGATAACTTTAAATCAGGTATCACACTTTGTTTTGAACCAAAAGGATCACATAAATTTTCTTATGCATAGAGTAATGATTATAAGAAGAAGATAGGGATGTAGGTAAATTAATTGGGAAGATTTTGGATGATCCATGGTGCTTGAGAGGTGTGAGTAATCAGATAGAGGAGGTGGATTTTTATAAGGGGGGTGTGGGGCTCTTTAGGAATGTTTGAAAATATTATTTTATTATATAATTATATTCGGTTTATAAAGGTCCAAAACACCATAATGGTTATTATAAGATTACTGCTATTCCAAATTTAATCATCCAATTATAATTGGATATATTTTATATATTTTTTAATATTTTATAATCTCATTTATTTAAATCAATCATTAATAAGGTAATCACTATATCATCACTGTGTCATAAATAATTTTATTTATTGGAAGTATGAAAATTATAAATAAATTAACATGATGTAGGAAATAATTTTATCTTTCAAATGAATATTTTTTGTCTAAGATATAACATATATATACCTATGTATGAATTGATTTACTAAAGGATATATTTTTATGTCATTTTTGTCTTTACATTAAATTAATTAATATAATGTGTCATTATCAAATCTAAGTGATACCATGAGGTCCCAAAATCGACCCAAAGATGCCCAAGATCATAAATATATCATCCAATATGATTAGGACACATATTAGGGTAATTTAATAATATTATTAAATTATTTTATTACCCTTATTTACCAGATTACCCTCTAATCATGGTAAATAAAATATTTACTAAAGTAAATATTCATAATGTCTAAATATAATATTTAACTATTTAAAAAATTTGGACTTCCTGATTCCAAATATAAAATCCATTTTCCCTATTTAAAAACACATAATTGGAAGAAATTAATATATAATTAATTCCCATTGTCAAAACAAAAAGCGTGTTTCTAGGAAATAATTACTATCAAAATATTGATAGTTGTTTATATCCAATTTCAAAGTGAAAATATTTCCAATGACCAAAATTGTATTAATTGGTAAAAAAATTATCTAATTACACATTAAAACCAAATAATTGATAATCTAACCATATAAATAATTTAGATTAAAAGGCAGTTTTGAATTAAAATATAGTATTTTTTACTATTCATTAAAAATGATCATTATAAGAAAAATACCAAAATTTCATCAAAGAAAATTATTATATCCCTATTATAAAGAATAATATTATTTGGTCAAATTGAACATATAAATGTGGAAAGAAATAGATTTAAGACGGGTTTTCTATCTAAAGGAGGTAAATCCTCCTTCTAATGAATATTAGGCTATATCTGTATAAAATTCTATTCTTTCATATTTTAAGCCTCTAAAATTTATTGAAAAAATGTAAAAACATTTTAGAAAAATTTATAATAATATTTTTGTTATTTCTTTTCATTCCCACCAAAACGACATTGTGTTAACTACCATATAAAATTATATTATATAATTACTTTTCAGTATGTCTTAGCCTTCTGTGCAATATGAGATTTCAAAGAAACCCATAAATGCTTATTGGGTACTCCATAAAACATTGCATACCATTTAAATTTAAATTAATAATTAATTAATAAATATGAAAATATAATATTATTTATTTATATTGGATGTTACAGTATATCTAATGATTATAAAATAGTATGCTCAACATATGATTTTTGAGAAGTATATCTGGGTATCATGAAAAAATGATAGGCAATTGGTATGGCTCATCTGCCGAGTCTTGGGATGTATGTCTGTGAAAAATAATAATAATATGTGATTAAATGGATTAGAAGGCATTCCATAGTAAAGAATATCTAAGAATATAGATAAAAATAATATTATTATCCCACATCGCATTTGATACCTAAAATATAAACTAGGATTCAATTCTGGCTAACATATGATCATCAGTAGTATCAATTTGAGTTCATAAATAAATAGAATGGGTTTATGAATGCCTAAACTGACAAATATTTCTATATCCTCATAGATTATACATTTGAGATAGGTTCAAAAGTTAAACATGTTACCATCACTACGCAATTCAATAACATAGATGAACAAGTTCGTTCAAACAACAGGTCCCCATTTGGCCTCTTATGTAAAAACAATATAGAGGCATCCTACATGGAATAAATGAGGTCTCAAAATAAGAAAAGGAATCCTACTTTGGATCTTCAACTGTGAAGGTGATTTGGGTAATACTACATGGCATCCTTTAGAGTAATCCAACATAGTCATTGTACATAGGATCCTTAAAATGATTAATAGGAAGAGTCTAAAAACATAGGTCTCTTAATAATAGAATGTTTATGAAGAGGAATACCATATGGGATTCTTGGAATGGTACTCATTGGCAGAGACATCTCAAATGGGATCCTAGAGAAATGATAATAACTAAAATTAATAGTCCCTGAACATTATACTTGATAGATGAATCATATCCCATCTCAAATAAAAATTATCACTCTTATAATATTGTTGAATTAAATTACCCAAAGAAAAAACTCTTAGTTTAGTCTTAACTTCCTCTTGAAAGTCCAATAAATATCCTCAAGTGTAGCCCCATCAACATATACCCAGAAAAAATACCCAAAATGGACTATTCCTATATTCAATTCTTACTCTGGGTGTAAAGATATGAAAACCCTTAAAAATGGTTTCAATGTAAAATTACACGACTTGTATACCATGGTACATGGTGTGTACCCATTAATAGCCACCCGGGATTGTAATCTATCCAGATAGGGTGTGTAGAAACCCATGTACATGGCATGTAAAACATGTACACAACATGTGCCCTATACAAGGTACATACCTTTGTAAAAAAACAAGTCATTTCCATTTATTTAACATGACCATGTACTTATTACATAGTATGAATCCCACAAGGTGTCTGTCCGTGTGCCATACACAAGGTTCCCGACCATGTATTTTTTTCTAGTTTTGTACATATACATAGTGTGCAGCCCACACGGAGTCTAGTCGTGTGCTCTACACAACCATATTCCTCAACACGGGTTGATCAATCTTGTATTCATATGTATGGATGAGTACCAATAAAGAATATTTTTACCATATATATGGTGTTTACTTACAAAAGATACGATTCCCCAAATAGGAGAAACAAATAACGTGTGTTAATTTACTACGCACAATGTGATCCTGACTTCTGAATGGGAAACCCTAGAAATCAGCCCAAATAGTTATTTTTCCCCCAAAAACATTAGATTAATGGATAATGGGTCAAAAATAGTGATAATGGGGACTCAAAACAATAAAATAGTTAATATATTGTTATTTATAGTAAAACATTAAAATCAGCTACCCTTGTTTATAATTCATTGAAGCATCACCCATTTTTGTGGTCCATGGCTATCACATTACGATCTGACACCTCTTGAGATATGTGGATTTATCTGTACTATTATCCCCCTCTATATATATCCCTATCAATTTATATCAAATACATGTAAAGGAGTAATCTCATAGTATCATGCATGATAATCAAATAAATGAAAAATAAAAAAAATAATAGAATAAATAAAAAGAAAAAGGGAATCTGGCCCAACCCTATCGCCCAACATGAGTTTATTCGGCTTCTTAGTAAAGAAATTAAAATTTGGAATCAATTTAGAAGATTAAATATCAATATGAAACTCCATTTAAATGATATAGCTAAAGAGTTCATGTAAACAAATTATTAATTAATTAACTAATTTAGTAATTATTTATTATTCCTAAAAAAACTGAATGGTTTAGAATTCCCCTAAACATATATCCTCTGGTAAAAACCAATTTATGAGACAATCATAGTGGCCATATAAAATATCCTAGGTCATATTCTAGGAATAAAATAAAAATTTTACCCCTTACAATAATGTGAATGAAACAATAAAAATTTCAACTCATAATTCCAGTCCGAAAAAATAGTGGAGATTACTGTCTCCCCAACAAAAAAAATTCATCCCCTAGAATCATTCATGTTAAAAGATGAATCCATTATCTCATTCTATGAATCTCTGCAAATATGTATTCTTGAATATCCAGGGACTAATCTCACTACGTCATAAACTGTCATGAATGGATAGATATGGACCAACATGGTAAAAGAGTTGGAATAATCTATCATTGAATGATCCATTTTATCTGACTTCAAGAACTAATGAGATTTCAACACTATCAATGACTCTAAGTAGAACAGCTAACTGTAGTATACCTTGAATGTTTTTCTTGTGATATCCTCACACTTCTATGAGAGCACCACCGATTAACACAACTTCCAATACATTCCTTCGTGAACATATGTAGTGAATCCCTCATTATAAGCCATAAGGTTATTTAAGAACTAAAAGATCCACTATATATGTTCTAGCTACTCATTAGGTTCATTGGATCCCTTGTTGCTACAAAACAACGATTTATTTTTCCTCATAAACTCTTGTGTTTGGCCTAATATTAATGTTTTCTCTTGACCACTCACTTAACCAATGGATTGAATACTATAAATCCTAGACTCTACCAAAGCTAGATCAATATGATAGTTTCCCCATGGAGTGTTCTCCAAAACACCCTCTCTAGGCTTATATAACGTTATTCTGGGATGCATAGTCTATAAGAAACAAAAACCATTCTTCCTCAAGAACATTTCAATCTCAAACCACACAAAAAGAACCAAAATAAATCCTCATATTGGTTATTAATAAAAAATAATACCATAAAAATACTCCAAATGATGAAGGATAAAAAATTAAAAAAACTCAATAATTTCCTATTATGCAAGGTTTTTCCACACTCTTAGACTAACAGTGCGACAACCATGTTTGAAACGCAACATGGGTTATAAATGGTTACTACTAACCATGGGAACTAAACATGGACCTCCTCCAGACCACCCTGTTTCAACCCTAAAACTCAAATGGACTTCAATATCACCTGAGGACTCATGACCTTCTTAGTAATACTTGAATATATCATCGAAAGAAACCATAACCCGGATCATATCATAACAGAAAAAATCCTAGACCACCCTTGGAAAGTCAATGATGGAAATGAATAATATCTTTCTACACACTCTTCTATTCATAGCCCCAAATTATAATCTCTCTTACATGTAGTTTACCACTGAATCCAAAAAACCAAATCCTATACCATTTTACCACAAACCATCCATGTTTGACATAAACCATTACCTGATTTGGCCTATCACATTTCCTGAAGCACGTTCCTTAACCCCAATAGCTAGCAGCAAGCACAACAAAAAATGAAAAATATTTTGGGAATTATATTTCCCCTGATAAACCGACATGACCAATCCAAAAAATGAGATGACCACACTGTTATCATCAAATTAAACAATTAATGTCATAACATCTATTGAATATAAAAACAATTAATAATTTAACATAAGAGATGATATAATTAATATACAAACGATGTCATAATAGGACATATACATGTTATCTTCTATCATATCTCAATATATACAAAAATGGGAAAAAGACTAACTATACTAAAATAAATAGTCCAATTCATACAAGATCCCAAGACAAATCATTGTTATCTAACAATGTACGACTATATATCTTATAAAAAATAATGGATGATGGTAATCAATAAGAACCACCCAAGTATATTTTTTCATTTCGTTTAACTGAGACCCAACAAAATATATATATACTTAGAAGTAATTTATAGGTTATGAGAAAAATGTTATAGTATGATACCAACATGAATATATTTAAGGATTTTACACATTCCATTTAATAAACTAGATTTAAATGACTTTTTAAAAATAAACAACTTTGAAAACATTTCAATTCTAAATAAATATATTGAAATCCCATTGGTTTTCAATTTGAAACAAAACATGTTTTCAAAATCAATTTCTGTTATGGATCAAATAATCCAAAAATCCAAATATAAAATCATTTTCACCATATCCCATAATACATAATAACCGTGAGAATAAGAATCATCATTTAATCTGAAAATTATAATGTGAATAACATATCACATCACAAAAAACATGGAAATAATGAAATTTGGAATGCATATAAATTCAAATCATGTTAGAAATTACACCGTAGGATATAAGCATTAGGATCTAACATGAGTGATTCAAAACAATGTATGACAGTATTTTATGAAAGTAGAATCACTCATAGTCCTTTACAGTACCAACACCAAGAGTGCTCATGGTATATCATCTACCAAATTGGAAGCTATCTTGGTCTTCCTACCACAAGGATATCAATGTAATTTAGAAACCAATATAGAATCTCTCATGATCTTCCACCCCGAAGGCTCTCACGGTCACTAAAAAACCCCTCACTCATAACCTAGTTTACCCATGTACTAATCTATTCCATCATAACTATAATCATGTTTAATAAAATTAAATGAAAATTCACAAGAAAATTTCATAAATAAACATACCAATTTTATAAAAAAACATTTCGATAAGGATAAACCATTCCTAAAAATATTTTATAAACCATATTGAAACCAAAAAACCACTTTTATACTTTTCTTCAAACATTTGGGGTCTATAAAAGCCACACCCCATTTAGAAAAACCTTTTTCATCACACAAATTTCTAAACAAAGACATAAAAACATAAAATATGGGGTAAAAATTTCCATAAATCATTTACATGAAATGTAAACAACAATAAACCAGAATCAATTCATAATATAAAGGTAATTAATATAAAATATCCTTAAAAGAGATACCTACACTGTAAATGGTTCCAACAACAACAAAATTAATCGAAACAAATTATAATAGGAAGATGAATGCATTACACACCTATTTCACATGAACAAACCCCATAACATAGCATATATTTATACAAAATACATTATTGGGTAACACATGTCTATAATAAGGGAGGAACAGGTAGAAAGAGTGGGATATGAAGAAGAAACCAAAAAAGAAAGGGGATTAACTAAAAAACAACCTTGAATCCAATAGAAAACCAAAAAAATGTATAGAAGGATGAATCCACCCAATGAAAGGAGGTTCATTCATTATTTGGAGAAGAGATGAGTATAAAAGGGGTATAAATTGGAAAAGGACATTTTGGTAATATTCATATTTTTAATTTTCATGGAAATGATACTTGGTTTGGTCGAACAGTTAGGAAAAATATACACAAAACATTGAAGGCTAAATTCCCAAGAAAACAGAAGTGTCATTGGTGTAAAAAAGAATTGAAATATTTGAGATCTAACCTTGAAAAGATCCAATATCACCAAAATTTATCCCTCTTTAATAGTTAGATTCATTATTACAGAAACCATGCGATAATCGTGGGCCTTGTGTTGTCTTCCCAAAAAAAATACATATTTACTCCCTACGTACATGTGAACTCCATGAAAACACCAAATGGTAAATAAAAAAGAAAATTATTTAAACAAATTACTCAATGAGTTTTCCATATATACAAAAAAAAACCATGTCCCTATCAAACTTGATGTTTCAGTGTTGCAATAAACATGAGTGAAGAACCATGGGGACGATCTTTTTGAGGACTTAATTGAGAGGTATAATGTCTAAAATAATATTCGTAGTGGGTAGTAAGGATATGATGTTTAATTATATGATTGGGAGACCTCGGTTAAATTAATATGAATCAATTATCTCACCATATAATTAGTATTTGAGGTACTTCATCCAAAAAAAAGTACTTCATGGTTATATTGTACCTTTTAATACATGAAAGACAACTAAAATTGGTGTTGGGAACTATAGTAGAGACAAGAAACAACACGTAATATAGGACACCACACACAAGGAATATAAAAAAGGTTTAGTGGCCTCTATATTCAATCATCATAATATTGGAAAAAAAGTTTTTTACTTTAAATCTATTGAATTGAAGAAACCAAACCTTATTAAATAATCCAATCATGTAATAAATAGAAAATGATTATCCAATTAACTTTTTTTATAATAAAAATATGAAATTTTCCATGAACAACATCATTGTATGAAACTAAATAGAGTTCAACCAATAAATTATAGTCACAAATAATTTCGTGTTTACCAAAACTTGTCTTCCGTATATATTTATTAATTTTATGTATAATACTTAGACATGACAAGGGAGAAATAAAAAATGTAAAAATTATTGGGAATTGTTTCATCCATAAATAAATTGACTATATATTCAGAGGAGTATATACTTCCTCCATATGATCACACATTTTTTGGGTATGATGATAGTATAGTTAAACCATTACATATGGATGAGAATATAGATAAATATTTTGACAACCAATTTCTAGATATAGATGAGCTGGTAAATTATAATATTTCATTCAATGAAGCTGTCTTTAGGAATTTTCTTTGATCTAATTTTGATGAATCATGAAACTATTAAATATCTTATATTCTTATTGATTAGGGTGACTATTCCTCCCAATGATTTGGAATGAGACATAAATTTCTTTTTTAGTCACTATGGAGAATTTCCATAGAATTAAATGGGTATTATAGAATAAATCCATCATGAATCCCTAACATTAATATGATCCAATAGAGTGTACTTAAATTATGTTATTCCTTTTGGTATGAATAATTATATTATTATTAACCAATGTTCATTGTACCAGAACTTCAATCACATTTTATTAATAATATTGTATGTTTTTTTAGCTGAATTGGTGATTAAATCATGAAAATTATTATTAGTTTCGAAAACTATATGGAATTTTTTTCCAAACTATAATATAAAATCATGAATATAATCCCCTTGAAATATACATGTGGTTCATCAAGCTATTATTACTTATATTTTTGGTTCGGTACTGGGGAACTGATTTTGTCCCATATAAAACAAAGTGAATAATTGAAATTCAATTCTTATATGATGTTGAAGAGAAAATAAGATTCAATGGAATCCTATATTATATAAAAAAATTCATTACGAATATGATTTGTTATTACTTCTTAAGAAATTTATAATTAATCAGATTTCTTAATAATACGATGATGAATTATAGAATGATTTTGATTGCATCTATTAAGTCCTCCAATATCATCTAGTAACGATGTTACCAAAGAAGAAAAGACACTTGAACTCAATTTGATAACCATGGAACAATAAGATGATGATCTAATGTCTAATGAAAAAACAATAGTCATTGATGTTTTAATTTATTACCTCTATTTAAAATTTTTGAAATCTGAGTTTAGATATAATTATATTGAGAAGAATTATATTTCCCATGTATTTTTAGATCATAAACTAAGTAATTACAGAAATTATTAAGAATTTTTTTTAGTTTTATTAATTAATTCATTAAATAATATCTTGAATTGTCCAGTGGTGAATAGTATGTTAAAATATGGGAAGTGATACCTCAATGGTTTAATATCTGTAATATTCCATAAAATTAAATCAAGATAAGTGATATGAATTATTTATTTTCTACTCATCCAACATTTTATGAAAATATTTGTGATATGGAATTAATAAATTAATGAGTAATATATGTCAAAAGAATACCATAGCCATGTGAGATGTAATTCAATGGTTCCTCTCATATCTCGTTTGAAGAGATAATAGAGAACCTTATGATTATAAATGTTTTATTAATGGTTATCTTCTTATCATCTATAATGAAACTCATATATGATAAATTTCTCTTATTTTATGGTTTCACTAAGAGTGAGGTATAATATTATGCATTTATCATAGTTATTAAATTGGACCATAAAATCAATTTTAAACCATTACATGTCATGGGTGATCTTAAGCTTGTAATCAATCATGTCAATGGGGATTGTGCTATTAATATGGAAGAATTGTCACCCATACTAAATCATATTAATGTATAGATTGTGTGTATTCATATTAAACATAGGATATCATAAATTATAAATATTTAAAATACCCAATACTATTCTTTTTCATCGTAAATACATCACGTCTTGACCGGTACCAAGATGATATGATCACTCAATAGTCACATTAGAGATAATTACCCCCTTATGACAGAACATATTTTGGGGGCATGTGTTAAATTGATGAAACACCACAATTGGATGACTCTTCATCTTCAAAATTTAATAAAAGTGTTTATTGGAACACCAAAATTGAATAATACCTTTTAAATAGAATATATCAAAAATATACATGAACTAAATATTAAATCCATATAAAGAAAATAAATATTATTCTTATTGAATTCTAAATGACATGGGGGACATTTAAAAATGGAACATAAATGATATTATCCTTGGATGTTCCATGGAAATGTAAATTCATATATTAATGAATTACACTATGTTTTTTCATCAGGTTATCATAAAAAATTAATTAATCTATCTCACAAAATTATAATTTTTTACTTTCTATTAGACCTCCACGATGTAGGACAATAAGTTGTACTCAAATAATTATCACACATTCCAGAAACATGTTCCATCCATCTATAAATATTTCAACTTATTTCATACTAAACATATTATTCATACTTTTCAATATAAGGGATTTATGTTGAGATAACATACCCATTAATGATTAAAAAAAAAAATAAGTTCTTTTGCATTTTTATTGAATTCTATTTATAAATTTTATAAACATGATATCATAAAATTATTTTTTTTTTCTTTTTTCTTCTATTACCTACATAATTTCTAATGTGATGTAAATTTTTTACATATCCTCATATTTTCCTCCATGATAATGGGTTAAATTTATATTCAAATTAGTGTAAGAAATTATTCCCATATTAGAAGATATATTCAAAACAATATTCTCACTAACATGATTAAACTAATGGAAAATTAGAGGCATTCAATACAATAAATTTAGTATTATATTAGAATATAGCAGAACAAATAAGAAGAATTTCCCTAATAACATTTTATAATATTATTATCCTATAAACATAACTCAAACTTATGTTAACGCATATTCCCTATTATACATGACTGAAGTATTTTTTATAATTGATGTTAGGTTTCCCTCATTCTATGAAACCACATATGAATAAAATATGGTTGATGAAAAGTCACAAATTCCCTTGGATGCATTTGATACGATCAATGGGAAAGAGATAAGGGAATTACATAATTAATAAATTCATAAAAAAAATTATACATTTAATTTAATTATATTTTTCTCCATCGCAAATTCATTTAAGAAATATTTGTACTATATTTCGTACCCTCCATGATATTTAATGAAATCCAATGTTTGATCCCAATCAGAACGCCCCTACATTGTGCATAACGTTTACTACAAGGGTGTATAATCCTTAATTTTCAATGATGGGGAGCCCATTTACCCCCATAAATGTGAGATTTTTAATGAATTATTATATATATTTCGGTAATATGTGGTTAAGTGTCCCCATTGAGCGACAATAAACAACATATTTCACTTTCATTACGACCAAATGTTAAATATTTTGGTATTTTTCATTCATTTATGACGTTAAAGTTTATAGAGAGGTACTTATACATGACCCAAAACTATTTATCATATCTTATAACACTTTTGAAAAACAGTAAATAGTAATATGTATGAATTTAGTTATTAAATTAAAATAAAAAACATTGTTCTATTCCAATTCCTGTACAAGAATATGAAATTTTTTCATAACAATTTCCTCAAATTAGTTTTTGCCTATTTTAAATAAGGATGATTTATTTTACAAATAGAACATTTTTTGGATTTGCATATTGACATTTTACATTCCCTAAGTCATGGAATATTTCACAAAACCTATCATAAAAAAATCATCTTCATTCACAAGTACATGTGGGATTATTTATGTTTTCATGGGATATATAGTGAAAACCTAGTCACTTATATTGGTCAAAACTGTATTTTTTTCCCTTTGATTCCTAAATAAACTATTTAACTAATTTTATTTCTCATTCACATTAGGTTTTCGCTATCCCTATCACACTAGGGTATCCAACTTGCTTCCTTAAATAACAAGGTATTATCTCCCTTATTTTAATACCTTATTAATAAGTAAATTAACATTATTATTCAATTAATTTGATATAAAATGTGCCTCAAAATATTTTTTTCATAACTGCATCGATTTTCTTCTCTATATCCATTTCAAATGTTCACATTGGTTTTCAATTCCTTACTATATCACATTGAGTCTATTTAACCATTTTAAAACTGTGGTCACCATTCTATATCAATCAACATTAGGGAAATCCAAATATTAGTGTTTTTTATTCCAAACTATATGTGAAATGATTCTAAACCTCACTGGATATGTAGTGTCACTCAATAACTCATATTCCAGACCCATGAAACAATCCTTTAAGAAACCCCACATCAATCACGATGGTGTTCATTTTTTATAACCTGCATGATTAAATAAGTTTTAGAAACCAATTTTTTAATAGGAATACACTAATTCATTTTTTGGTCCTTTTATTATACATCAAAAAACACTCAAATATATTAGGTTCAATCATGTTTATTGAAAAATCATGATTGTCTCATCTGTTGTATTAATTTCATTGGTATTTCATATTACTGGGTATATGAGTTTTTATTCCCTTTTTTCTTAATGATTCCTCCTAGAAATTCCATATCACATAAGTATATGACCCATTATTATTCAAATCCAAATTTACATTTTTTCCATCAATCCAAATGTATGGTTTAAATGGATAAATCACTATAATACTTTCATATGTATTGGAAATGAGTTCATCTTATTTAAATTGGTCAACCTAAAAATTGTGATAATATATGAACACACAATAAGGACCAAAATTACCTATCTATGGAATAAATATGTCCCAAATAAAAGACTCCATATTTCCATTCACCCTTGACACAAATATAATGGAACCTATGATTTGAACTTTCCCAATGATCATCTTAGTTTTTATATCCCATGTTATGATGAAAGACCCATCATTTGAGAATGGGGAGTGATTCATATAACATATCTATTCTCATGGTATCATCCTCAATTAAAGTATCTAATTTCATTACACTGTATATCATATTTCTTTGGCCAATAAAATTGACATAAAACTTTTTAGGATGAAAGCATTTAAAGGGATGAGAAAAGTTATGTAATTTTTCACCAAGAATATTCAATATAACTTATCTAAAATTATGAGAAAAAAATATCATTGAACATGGATTTTATATTCATATATTAATAGAAGAAAAATTCAAATCCTTTCTAACCTAGTTTCTTAATATATGTAAATTTTTAATAAAATATTTAATTTTCTATTAAATCTTTATGTATATGAGTCAAATCTACACTTATCTTAACATCAAGATCATCTATTCATATCGGTGATTTATATGTAGAGTTAGCTGTATCCACTCATAAGATGTTTAAAAATTAAATTATTTATAAAGATATCAATAAATATTGTTATTTTATTAATCCAAAAAATGCGGATGTACCCCCATAAGTTTAGGTCTACTACTTGAAAATTATTCCTAATAGAAAATATAGAATCATAAAAATGGAATCACTATGATAATATTGGTTCTACATGATACAAAAAAACTGTTAATGATTAAATATGAGAATTGATCACTCATCCAAGTCTAGTAATATTTGTGGCTATAGATTCTATTCTTGCCCATATTTTCTTTATCTTTGTCAATAATAATTGCTTCATCTTCAAGGTGTTATATACATTGATTTGATATCTTATTACATAGACCTTGTGAAACAAAAATAGTTCTCAATGATTCTATATTTGAAAAAAAAATTGTTATTAGTTGTTGTTTTTATTGAGATTCTTCATCATTCAATAGGTCCATCACATAAGAAGCTAGCTCAAACGATTTGTGTTATTTGGATCCGACTACTTATTAGTTAGAATCTCCCTAGAATAATTCCTAATATTATCATGAAATGATCATTTGCATGACCGTTGAAAAAACTACATTGTAATCAATAAACAAAAATTTATTTATATAAAAATTTAGAAAAGGGGAACCATCTATTACCAAATTTACACATAGAAGATTGCGTGATTTTTTCACAGATTATTTGTTAGGGCCTACACCTTATCTAAAAATATTCCTTGATATCACCTAGTTTTGAATATATATCACCCTCTATAATGGGTATATATGCATGAATAAGATTGTTTTGATATGTTTTTTATAAATAATATGCACTGTTTATATTTGTTATTCGATTTTTATAAGATTAATGATCTAATTTTTTGACAAAATGACCATAGAGGTATGTTGGGTGGGGGGTTTTGCTTCAAAATCCATTACATATTGACTATTAAAGGAATAATTAATTCATTAAATTCCTAATAAATATGTTATTAGAAAAATAGAAAACATTTTGAGACCTACTTTACCTATAGTATGGAAAATGAATACCTCCTCAGTCTCTATCCTAGGTCCCAATGTTGAAAGGATTTGTGAGTTAAGTGTGTTTTCGGTGGACTCACATAGGTGTATGTTGATACTACCTCAGAATAAAACATAACATTATAATTTTTTTGTAACATAATATATTCACAAGAGGAAATTATTTCAATTATTTTCAAGGTAAATTACAATAAATATGGAAATTCAATTAAAAGATAAATATATATAAACAAACTCATAATATATTTTAAATTAGCTATATTCATCATCAAATATTTTTTTGATATTTGGAATTCAATTTCATTGACCCCATTGTCCAGATCAATGATAGATTATAATCACAGACTATTTTAAGACATGTTTCTAGAGTAAAATAATAATCTTGTTAGAAAAGCAAAAAATATGATCTTACCATATTGAGATCCCTCGTAAATATCAACCACATGATACTCCTATTGAGTTACAAAGGGGTTGGATTAGATATTAATACCAACCTTCTACATCATAAGAACAATATTCTTTAGGTCCCCTATGAAACAGTTTTTTATGGGTCACTTATTATTTTAATTTGTTATAGTCATCTATAAGTAAAAATGTACACTCACTGATTTCATATCTGGATCAAAATTTTCTTCGACACTCATTTATTAATGACATATTATTTCTTATAGATGTTGGGAAGATATTTTAGTTGTATAAGGAACACCCTTCATCCTTAAATACATAAATATCACAAAAACCATTTTTTAAATATAAATCATAACAACAATCCATGAAGAAAGGATAAATTTTCAAACACTATAATAGGACGAACTACATTTTAATTGGTATAAAAACATATTATTCATAAATCCAACACATGGTTATACTATCCTTGTTATGGGTTTTGATGGATTAATCCAAATCATATAAAAGTAATCACATCATGGTTATTTTCTGGATATAATATATATTATATGATAATGAATAATAGTTTTTGTTTTTAAATACTAATTATTATTATTATATATTCAGAGATTCAAGATAACATTATTGTATTTTCAAATGAATCATTTATAGTGATAAATGATTTTAAATGAAATTAAAAATGTTTTAAAAATGGTTAGTAAGGCTATCAATTCTTATCAAATAAATATGAGACCTTTCGATCCTTGGGGTGCATCATTGGTGATTAAAATGGAGGCCAAAATTATTATAATGTTGGCCAGAATTATATACACATCATTACTAAAAGAAGCTACAGGATCTAAATAGGTATCATTATTATTTATATTACATCCAAGATAACAAGAATAAATATTAAATCCTTCATTTGTATTAGGATGTTAACAATATCTAAAAATACCATATGATGGAGGATTCATTTGTCTTGTTCTTTGTTTTATTCAACAACCATAATGAAATAGAAAAAAAAAATACTTTCAGAAAAAAAACATTATTCTTTTTTTATTAACATCATATAGATGGTTTAATTATATATTAAATTAGTATTTGTGGAATGTTTTTGAAGTGTTTTAACCAATGTTATCATTTTTAAATTCCATACATGGTAATAAAAAATCTATAAATATGTTTGGAATTATATTTGAATTTATAATGAATTAAAAAAATGATTTTTATGTGTAATGATTTATGATAAATAAATTACATTTCCTGAATATATTCATAACTGTCACATATTTACAAGATAAATTTGGGTTTTTATTAAAATTAATAAAAATATTTCGTGGTTAATGAAAATTAGAATGAGAAAAACATTCAGAAAATATATATTATAAAAAATTTGATTTTACAAAATGGTTTGAACTCAAAATTATCACAATTTTTATAAAAATAGTATTTCTATAGTAAAACCATGACATGACTAAAAAACTATAGTTTAATTTCGGATGTATAAATTAGCATGGGTTTTAAAAAACATTTCACATTGAAAAATAAAAAGGATCCCATAAAATTTATTCAACTTATAAAGATATATATAATAATTTATATTAAAAATCCACATGTATTTGTGATTTAGTGATGAAAAAAACAATTTCCTTAAATTCCAAGTAACCTTCATAGATTTTGGAGTGAAGGACATTTGATAAATCTAAAGGTCTTTTAAAACATAATAAAAAAACTTTGGATGATTTTATATATGATTAATATATATTTACATTCTTGGTAAATTTATAATGTGTTTAGAAATGATAAAAAAGGATAAATATAAATAAGGTTATATTTATTTTGAAATTTTCATATATAAAAATATGACATGTTAATATTAAAAGTATTTAATGTGAAATTTATTTAAACATTTATGAAATTTTTTTTGGTGGATTAGATCAAAATTTAAATAAAAAAAATGTTTGATATTTAATTAATGTAAATGTTTTTAATATGAAATATAAAATGATTTTGATTTTATAAATATCATATAATTGAAATAATAATAATTTAATATTGAAATCCATTTAAATTTATAATAGAGAATAGCTCATATTGAAATAATGTTTAAATATTCAAGATTATTTACTTAAAAAACGTATATAAAAGAATGAATAAATGTTAAAGAATATAACTTTTTTATATATTAAATATTAAAATGTGTTCATCCAAATTATAAATATTTTAATTGTTAATCTATATAATTTATTTGTTAATTTATTTAATTCATAAATCTAAAGTGTTATGATTATGAAAAAATTTATACCCTAGTTTAAAATATTAATATAATTCTTAAAAATGGAATAAAATTTTTATATATTGTTACTTGTATGGTTGATATTTGATTTACTTATGTTCATCAAATTCTAGGATTTAGTTTCATGTTATGAAGATTAATGTAAATGATTTTTATGAACTATCACTACTATGTCTTATGATATTATTGGAATTAAGGTCTCACTTGATAATTTATCTATGATTGATGAGAAATTGGATGTCTACGATTTGGTGTTGTATGGATTGTATTTTAGGGTAAAAGATTATGATCAAATAATAATATTGGATGGCCCAATAGTTATCCTATGTGTTTAAAAGATAATGTAGGTTTTATGATAGAGGGATTTTGATATCATTATATCAATCCCAGTAATTGGATATATTTTCTTCCAAAATAACTAATGGGGTGTGAGACATTCCATGTATAATTTACATTAGGTATTGATATTATAAAAATAAATTTTGATATTTTGATATTTATACAATACAAAGTGTATATATTATCATTATTTTAGGTATACATGAGTTTATAATTAAAGGATAAATTTATGAATGTTACAGTTTTTTATTTAAATAAGGTGGAAAATATTGTTACTATAGATATTTGGAAATTAAAATAAGACTTCCTTATTTAATGAGTTAGATTTTATATAAGATGTGTATTTTACCGTCATTTTCTTCTTAAATTAGAGTGTTATTATTATAAACAACTATTGATACTAATAAATGAGATGATAGTTTTTACAATTAATATTATTATTTGATAAATTTAATAACTTTTTTCAAAAGAAGTTGTGAATAAAATTGATTTCATCCCAAATAATAGTATTTATCCATATTTTTCTTAAAAAATATTAGAAATGTCCCCACCATCCAAATTTTGAAGATTTAATGAATAAAAATTTCTTCATAAAATATTTATTAAAAAAATTCTAATGGAATATAAGGTAAGGATGTTTATATTTTACCTAATTAATAATGTTACCCAAAAAATTGGTTTTACTTCGTAATAAAAAAGTTTTTTTATTAGAAATGTATTTTGGAGAAAATATTGTTTCCAAATAGCTAGTGATAGAATGTTTCAACATGGAGAGGATAAAAATGAATTAAATAAATTATTATACCTATCAACTTTAAAAGGATTTTCATTTTAAATCTTAAAATAGTTTAGGGTGTATTAGTGGTGAATAATTATAATATAAAGTTAAAAACTAATCATTATTTCCAAATTCTATAAAAGAAAATTTTGGGTAAAACATATCCAAATATGATGATGAGCAGAATAATATTTCAATATGTTTTAAAAAATTATAATCACATTATCATTCGATGTTGTGAATTATATAAGATTGGATATCATGATCATAGTGAAAAAAAGGATCATAATTTCTAATCACACAAATATTGAATCAATATTTCATAATATATGTAATTTATTTAAATGTGTTTAGTAAGAGTATGTATAATATACTCATATAGAGATGTGGTATACATTATATAGTAATGTAATGAATTTAAAAAAACTGTAAATTTTCAACACACATAAAACCTCTCTAATGGTCAATGACATGTTATCTGAATAGAATAAAACATGTGAATGGATTAATTAATGATCTTAAAAATAATTTCAGATCTAAATAATATATCATTTCATATAAAACTATGTCTCTAATTTATATTTTTTCATTTTTTTGTATATATTACATTTGTTAAATTATAACTAGCCTCTCAAAATATGAATTTTAGTTATCATTAATCAATTGTATAGACTTATTAGTGTAGATTATAAGTACATATATATATATATATATATTATATTTTATTTGGTTTCATATAGTGATACAAATTATCTCTTTATGTATTGAAGGAGTTTCATCTTCTATATGAACCAATATGTATACCATATAGAGGGTCATATAAAATGTCTTTGGTATACACATAGGGTATATTTCATGTCAAATAAAAATTACTTGAGGTTGTAAATAAAAATTGGATAAAGGCCTTCATACATTTAAAAATTCTTTACCCCTTTTTGAGGATGATTTATTCTAGGATTTGTTAGATATACTGTTCATAATATTATAGTTGATATTTTAACAAAATGTGAATTTCATTATTGAATAATGATTTTTTCAATACTGGTCTTCTATTCAGATACACTAAGGATTCTTATAGAAATTCCATGATATGTAAAAAAAAATATGTGTCTTGATTTTCATTGGGGAATATGATGTGCTCATCATTTTGGGTTAATCACTAGTGGTATGTTCATCTATTTGGTTATCATATACTGAGAAAATCCAAAACATATGAGTATAATATAACAGATTAATTATATCTATGTATCATGAACACACACTATCTTAGATAATGTTATATTAAGATTATTTATATGATATATGATACAAATATTGGATATAGATAAGAAGATACATGTGTCTAATGAAGAACATGTGATATCCCTTTATTACTTTAGTGGGGATGACATTTTTCTATCATATGCTCTTTAAATATATTAAATTGATAAAAAATTCATAAATTTTTCCATTTTTTAAATGGAACATGTTGTATAAATTTGTGGTTATATTAAATACGACTAAATTTAATTAAATTTGTTTATATAAAACAATGATCCCTACACAAGAAGTTTTTTGGAAGATATCCCAAAATACTTTTTGATGTATTTTCACATGGTTTTACTTATAATATAATATATGGTTAAAATAAATGTTAAATAATTTAAATTATTTTTTAGGATATCCATGATACGAATAAAATTTTACCAGTATTTATATAATATTTTCATATTATTAATGTTCATAAAGTCATTGAGGGTTTATAAAAACAATGACATTGATAAATACATTTACAAAAACAAAAATCAGGATACAATGTTATTAACCATGAAATTGTCTTTGACGGTGTAAACCAAATCATTGCATGGGTTACCAACTATTGGTTTTGAGAAAAGGAATATTATGTATTATTTGATAAAGCATACAAAAAAATATTTCAGCCCATTAAATGGAATCATTATCAGTAAAATAATAAATTATACTAGTATATGAGATTGAAATGGATCAATTTTAGTGTTTCAGTATTTAACGATAAATGGCCATGATGTTAATTTTTTTTAAAATTCTATCCATTATTATTAAAAAATATTTAAGTGTTTGGAGCCTCCAAAAGTGTACATGGATCTTATAAAATGAGAAAACACATTATAATGGGGTAGTAATTGAATGTTTGACACAATACATGGAAATTTCTTGAATTGAAGATATCACAAAAACACACACTCTATCTATATTTTAACAAATTATTTATTTGGCTTCCAGTTCTATAAAAACCATCTCTAGTGTTTAGAGATTCAAAATATATCCATGATACTATAACTGCATCGAATTATTTTTTTACAATCTACCAACATTCATTAACCTATATACAGATGAAAAAATATCTAGGTTTTATACGAAAAATGTCTTTTCATCAATTCTATTTATAAAATTCAAGTAAGGGGATAGATATTTTTGAAAATTGGTCTTGGTGGTTCATTTAGTTTGAATTTAGACAATGTTTATCCTGAATAAATCTCATTATGAAAGGAAAACCACTTTTATTGATCCCAATTATTAATATAGTTTGATGAGGGTTATATATCTGTGGACATCAATGATGGCAGTGAGCACTTATTTAGGAGGTATTCAACTGTCATAGATTTAAACTCACCACCACTCCATAATTATTCTATAGTTTGGGGATTATCCTTTATTAATATATACTTTAAGAGGTACGTGAGGGGATTTATATTTTTAGGTTCTTATAAAAAATGATAAATGGGGGAAAGTAAAAATTTGAATGCAATATTTTAAAGAATAAGGAAATCAATTTACATCCATAATGTCAAATTTTTTAGACTCATATAATTCATCCACATTATTTTTGTCATATTGTTTGGATTATTTTATATCTTCACTATCCTTGATCTATCTTGTTTTCTCTTCCTCTACCCCTTCCTCAATCAATTCAACATCCACCATACATCTATTAAGAACTATATAGGAAATAATGATGTAGATTAAATCACTTACAAAGGGTAACCAAAAATATTATATATTTTTATAAAAATTTGGAAGGAAAGAGGGTTTAATATAATATCATCTAAGTATATACCAATCCATACCCTTATATGATTAGTCCCAATGTATATGTTAACCAAAAACACTAAATGGAAGTTATAATTCCTTATGTTGTTCCAATTATTCAATATAATTGGGAACCCTACACCACTAGTGATACTTACATAGAGCTTCATATCATTTAAACGTATGTATTTTTTGGGGAATCTCTTTCTCCAATAGACATGGTCTCCTCATAGAAGTTATATTTTATAGTTACTATAACCCCCTTTTATAAAAGTTAAATCTAGTTTTTCCATCAACAATAAAGGATAAACCACTTACCGTGATGAATAAATAAATCAACATTGATTTTGTGCAAGACCATGAAATTCTCTAGTTAAAACATAAATTAATTCCAATGCGACCAAGGAATGTGTTTAATCCTTTGATAACATCAAAAAAAATCGGAGTGTGATCATCAGATATGTTTTTCAATGAACTTTGAAACAAATATTGGGAATCTATTTTTCAGGTAGTGATATTTATTGTAAAAAATTAATAAGGAAAAAGGATCGTATATAATATCACCATCGATATGCTATGAAAATAATAAATCATGGAATTTAATCAAATATGATCGCACATCATATCTACTTATAATATCATTTATTGTCATTATAATATGCACTATGTATAATGGAACAACCTCGTGTAGTTTATTATGTTTTCTTATAAGACTACTTATTTTTTAATGTCAGGTTGTATAAATATACCATGGTCATGTAACTTGCAACCTATTGACAACATTACTTATTTTTTCGCATTTTGAAAAAACATAAAATAATAAGATAAAAACAGAAAAGATAATTTTATAAATAATACTAGACATACTATAAAATGGAAAAATAAAATAAAAATAAAAACAAATTCACCAAAACGTAATTCTATTGAAAAGGATACATTCAAAAATCTATGTATCATAATGGCCAATTTGAAAAGGTTACATACCTATATCATAGTATCATTATCATATCATATAAATAGTATATTTGGGGGTGAAATATAACCAAACTCATTATAGAGATATATAATTGGTATCACCCATCATATAACATGTTCAAAATCAATTCATAATAGAAATAGACATATACATTGGAGCATAAACATAAATCTTTTTTAATATTTACCTAGATCAATGTTAACCCACATGTAAGAGATATGACTATCAATATATAAAATTCATAATACAAATATAGTATGAATTGAATTTATAAATTACAATATATAAAAATATAAAACGGTGGGGTATTGATGGTGTACATTATTTTTTAATGGTAACCTTTACAATAACGTTTTTCAGGCTATCCTACAAATGGGTGTTTCAATATAATAATAAAATATATCACCATAGAGGGGGAAACCATGGATATGATTCTATTGGTACCCTCTATTATAATTCACATGACATGTGATATTTTTATTACAAACCGTAGTGGTCATGTGAGCCCAATAATTACCAACAAATACCCTCTCAAAAAACATGTCATCAACATTCCTATATATAATGACAAAATGTTTTTGGTTAAAAATTATTTCTCATTTTAATAAAGTATATGGAAAATTATTTATAGAAAATTGATCTTGTTCAATGGTAATTAAGAAGGTGTAAAAATGATAGTGATGGATTAATCCATTCATATATATTTTATTTCCACTACACTTCATGTACAAAAACAATTTCATAATATAGATTGAAATATAAGATTATTTTCGTATAATGTTATCTTATAAAGATGGAATAATGAAAGAGTTTGGGTAATTGATTATGAATTATACATTACTGAAATATACTTAAGAGGATATAGAATATTAATATCATAATAAATTCAAATTTAAAATATGTTATCATAAATATTTATAACATGGTAAGAAAGAGGAGTGAATGGGAATCTTTATCTCACATAATCATTTTAGATTAGATGTCCCCCCTCGAACCATTAAATGTTTTCATTATTTAAGAGAGATATATGGTAGAGAATAATTTTAATTAATTTAATTAAGGTATTCAAAAAAAATTAATGAAATTCAAGTATTTAGTTGATATTTATAAATATGGTCGGTGGATTTATATATAATAAATAATTGACTATTTAAATGCCCATTATTTTAATTTCTCCATGACATTCCAAAATTCTCTATTGGTTCCCATTATGTGATTATATAATGGTTAGTAAAAACATTTGTCCATGATAAATAATCATGGTTATTTCTACATAATTATATATATATATATAAGAATTCATATTTACATTATTTTACCTTATTTACCAATTTTTACACCATTTTTGTATTTTTACTATAATTTACACAATCTCATCCATTACAAAATTTTAACATATTGAGTCCAAATATGAAATACATTTTATAAAATTTATCCCATAATTATATGAATCTTTTATTTTAAATAAGTGTGAAATGGTTCATATAGAATAATTATCATTAAGTTAAACACCAATTTATTAATATAATAATTAACACAACAATACCACATTTAATCATTCATATATTAACCCCTATTATACCAATATATTATTATGTTTATGGTGTTTAATGTTGGAATTTTTTCATCTTTTTTCAGTAAAAAATTATCTAATAATAATTTCTAATAGCTTTAACTTCCCAAAATATGATTCCACTCAATCCTCCATTATTTATGTTTAGCCTATGCCTGGTCTTAACAAAACCAATGTCATACAATCACTTTTCTATTCTTATATAAATGTTCTTCATAAAGTATACTTTTATTTACTGAATCCATTGTTTATAAACTTCAATTGACCCACTAAGTCCCCACATGAATAAGAAATGAGCTGAATCTACCACCCCAGGCCCGCGTCTAATTGGCTAAAGGATATAAATGAAGACCAAGAAGGAATAACACACACATGGGGAGGAATTATCTAATAAATATGTAAACATCCATATGCCACTATGATATAGACTAAAATTATTTAATACCAATTAAATGAATAAAGTAACTCATGTAAAATATGAATGTGATGAAAATAAAAATCCAAACAATGCATTACAAACTAATGATGTGTAGAGGGAAATGTAATAAAACCCAACCTTCCATGTTAACACCCTCCCTAGAAAAAGAAAAGGAAAATATCCATGTCCCTACAACACCAAAATGAGCATCTCTATTAGTATAAACTTATAATCACTCTTATGTAATGGACGCACCAGTTCCAAATCCTCAAAAAGTTACATTAAACTATACATCATTTTCATAAACACAACACTATAAAAAATATATTTTTTGATGGGTTATTTATGATAGTCATTATTGTATCATAAATAAATGTTTTAAAAAAACTTGTTAATATAGGAATAAATTTTATCATAAATACTTATAATTGCGATGACACATTATGAAATAAATGTATCATTTTACTAATATTTTTAGTATTAATGTGCGAAGTCATATGGGAAATACTCATTTGTGATGAAAAATAAATTTAATTCACAATAGGTATTATTTTAAATGGATTTATAAATCTTGGGAAATTACTTCTTATGATAAAAATGTAGTTTGTATAAAATAGATCTTCATGTGAAAGAATTTTTTGTGATGGGAAAATAAATTTTTGTAGCAATATGTCTTATTTTCTATTGATTTAATAATCTAACAAAATTATATTTTTTTAATAAATGTATAATAGATGGTGGTGTATTATATATGAAAAATCGAGTGAGTCATAAGTAACATTCAAGTGATGGGATATGTTAAATATAGTAGCATATTATTTACGAAGGATACATAATCCATCACAAATTACCATCATAATTATTTGACTATAAGAAAATCATTCGTCGCATATAAATATAAATGATGAACATTTGTCCATAAAATTTTATTTTTCTGAAGAACCCAATGAATTTTCATCATGTTTTAAGAGAACATAAATATCCCATGGTTCTTGATGTGTTTGGTTTATTTTCATTGTCAATATCTTTACCTAAGAAATTCACAAGTATGATGGTGCTTAATATAGATTTTTGGATAAAAATATCATCGAATTATGTTCCATCATTCTAGAAATTTATTTTTGAAATGCATTATAGTTAAAATGAATTTTCTTAGTATTTGTTTAAATTAATTTTGGTATGAATTAACTGATTTTGTTGAGGGGTAATTCATGAAGACATTGTACTACGCAGATAAATTTTAGAATTCCATCTTGAATAGAAATGGTCTCATAAATCATGGATCATCATCGTTGACATCCCCTTCAACTTTTGATTCTAATATCACCATATTAATTTTAATAATTACTGGAATTAACTCATAATATGAATCAATATTATTCTCTATTTAAAACCACACAACTCAATTTTTATGTTCATTCAATTGCAATTTATACAAGATTTTAATTTTCATCACTCATGTTTTTGCTTGAATTCAATAGTAAAAGAAACTAAGAATATTATTTAATATAAAATTGTCTAATATCATAGAGTATTTTATCATTGATGATCAAATTCTATCACACATTAATATTATGTAGCACAATTCCCCCAAATTTATTCTACTGCAGTACCCACATCGTGTCATTTAATCTACTGTGAGTATGGTCCAAACCATTTTATTCTTACATATATGGGTGGACAAGTGATATATTTTGATTCCTGTAATGCCCCAGTTTATTTAACCTTATGTAGAGGGTCCAGTACTGAATTACACATATGAATGTGACTTTTATTCATATAAAGACATTAATTTCCAATTTTAATCAAACATAGCCAAGATCATCTTCACTATAATTTTACTCAAGAATATACCCATATATATGATTTACCAATTTTTCAAAAAACCCATAAAAACCCAATATTAAATGGCCAATCATCATTAATAAATATATAATACAAATTTAAACTACTCCAATCTAAATTATGGGCTACTTTTTTAGAGAAGACCAAAGATACACATGAAAATTAATAGTTTAGATTCAAAATTACATTTAAAATAAATACAAAAAATTGTATGTTTTTTTATATAATAAAAATAAAAAAATAAAATAGTATTTATTTATTTACAATAATACACTAAAAATATATAAATCTTAGAAAATAATATTTACATTGTTTTTTTCTGTGCTGAGGGACATTTATACTTTTTTAAAAATAATATTTAAAAATACATGTTAATATTTAAAAATACATAATTGATGGCCTCTATTGATTCATGAATAATGATAATTGTTGATATTTGAAATGGTATTGGTAATGTTGATTAGGAAATTTTGTACTAATTTTAATATGTATAATTCTACAGATTATCCATGAGTAGGAAATACCTCATTTTAATACCCTTCTTTACATACACCATGATAATTTTGGGTATCCTATAAACATTATTATCAAACACAATAATTATAGTCTCCTTAAAAATTTTCATTACTGTAGTCTAGATGTATCATTGGAAAATTAAAAGTCCTTGATACAGATACATTATATCATATATTGAATTCTATTTAGTCCATACATATATATGATGGGGTTTATATTACCATACAAAAAATTAACGATCTAAAAATTCACAACGTTGAACTTCTTTATAAGCATGTTGTTCAAAATTAAAATATATATACAAATATAGTTCCCCCTTATTTCTAGAAAAATCAAGGAAATATAATGGGTTTCTCTACTATATATAAGATAATTCATTCATATTACTTTGGATATCGTGAATTAATTTTTATAATGGTTTCCTATCTGGATCATCATGAATTTATGCCTTTAACTCATATCTGATAATTAGTTTAAGCAAATCATATGGTCAAAATTCATGAATAATGGTTTGAATAATAAAATGAATAAATGAATAACTCAAGGTGTCTATTTTAATCTCTTGATTATCTATAATATTTAGTAAAACTTAAGAGGAAACTATATCTTGAAATGGTTAATGATACCCTTATATCTGGAGAATTATATATATCCTAGCTCCACTACATTTAATTATAAAATTAAAAAAAATAAAATCTTACATATTTAATCCCAATGTCTCTCCCTACTATATACTCTTGACAAATATGAATATAATAGGTTTATATGTTTTTTATGATATGGAACATACCGTGATCATTGTGTAAAGAAATATGATACAAAGATCTATTTCAAGTAGGAAGTATCTTCACCAAAATTTTATTTATCAATACAACAACATGTTTATAAGGACTAAAATTTTGTATGCCTTTAATTTCAAATTATAGTAGGATGAATGTGTATATATATTTATCATTCTATGAATTATATTGATATATTCCATCAACATTGAACAATAAAAGTTGAATTTCATAGAAATATGTACATATAACCAAAAAGAATTATTAAATATGACATTGACTTCCAAGGAATGACATGACCGATTCTATGTGTTAAATGAAATAAAAAAAATCATTAAATAATTCCATAAGTCACACAATGTTAAAATAGTATATGTTTCTATAACCATAGTTGAGGATACTTACAAAATATTAAGAAAGATATAATACTCAAACTACTTAAAATAACATATTTATGTTTCAACTAATATGTCTACAAAATTTTTAACATTTATTTAGACATTCAATTTCAATAATAGATAATGGGTGGAAAATAAAAAGATTTAAAAAATTTTGCAAAATAAATATTATGGCATATTCATTCATTCTAGAAGAGAATCCAAGATATTTCAACTTTTGTTTATAAAATAACATTCTCAAACATCTGGAAATCACGAATCAAGAGGATACATAATTTTTGAATGATCCCAATATTTGTTTTATAACATTTATTCTTTTGATATAGAAAATAATAATTATTTATGTTCATGGATTGTATCAAAAAGATGTTGGGTGGAGGATTTGTGTATATAGGGAAACAAAATACATAGACTCCATATATATAACCCATAGATATTCTTTTTAAAATAATTATGGATGGGATGAATAATAAGGTTATTTAAAAATTACACATTAGTTTTTCTGATTTTATGAATTGAATTATGGTTTTTTATGTAAATGGTATGATTCATTTATTGATAGATTATTGAACCACAATATTAAAAAAATCCACTAGTTTCTATCATTTCCTCTACATTAAATACCTTTAAAAAGAGGAATAGTTAATTTCACTCATGTAAAATAGAGGATGGGAAAAACACAGTAGAATATTTTCTAGCTGTTTCACTATTAGACATCGATCACATAACATTGGTAAAGTAAAAAATAGTAAATCAAGACATGGACTATTACATTATAATAAGTATTGGAATGAGGTAAAGAGGTTGAATCAAAATCATCTGGAACTCCACATAAATTATCTCAATATAGAGGTAGTCATGTTTGGGGAATTCCTTGAAATCAAGGATATATATCAAAAAAAAATAATGAGTTTACTAAAACAAATATGAAATATTTTTTGATACATTGATTGGAATAGTGGTTGGATGGATATATCTTTTAAAATTCCACTAACCGATATTATTTTTGGTCAATTAGCTAATCCACATTCACCAATTAAGTATCAAACATCTATAATATTCATTCATCCTAATATATAGGTATTGTAAACATCACTGCTACATGATTCCAATGGATCACCCTGTTAGTCACACAAACATTCCACACCTCAAATAAAGGGAGATCTCATGTTGATAAGTATAAATCAACTTTCTAGTAATATAACATTCTTATAAATCATTTTTACATAGTAATATGATATTTAAGATTTCATTCAATTTTTCCGAATATATCATGGAGTCCATAATTAAGTCTTGAACCAATCTTCGTGAGTTTGAATCCATTATAGTCTCTAATAATAATTTTTCAATCAATGAAATTATGTTTGAAAAATATCACAGAGTCATTTCCTTTTTAAATTGGGATGGCAAATTAGTTATATAGGGACACATATTCCTTTAATATTTTTATAAAAAAATTATTTAAAAATAGATAAATACTTCATGAAAATTGATCTAAAATTATTCTTATTATACTATGAATTCTTTTTTCCTTGGATATACAAAAAACATATACCAGATAATGGCTAGTGGAGTACTCAAGAGGTGGTAAATTGAGATCCTAAAAAATAATTTATAGAAAAACTCACTCATCAAGATATGTGATTTGTTCTCTTCTAATTAATTGATAATATAACTGAAAAATACTAAAGGAAAGAGATTGAACACTGAATATTTAGCGTTTTTAGGGAACATATATCCTATATTCCACTCCATTGACACCCTACTCTATGAATTTGGTGATTTTACTATAAAAACATCTTTACTAATGGATCATAGATGAGAAAATGAGTCATTAGTTTAATAAAATGTTCCATGAAATTTAAACTAGGCTCTACCTTCACAATACCTATCCATGTTCTAAATACAAACTATTATAATGATTATAAAAAATACAATGAATAAACATTGAATAAAATAAATTTTAGTACATATTTTTAAGAAGACACTAAATGTAGTCGAATATTCGTCTTTAGAATAAGACATTATTAAAATTATATCTGAGTGTAATCCTAAATGCAATTAATATAACTAGTTAGAAAAATACAAATTTTTTTCGATATTTTTATTGTATATTTGTTAAAATAATTTTCATGAATAAGCGCTTAAATTATTCTCCACAGTGATATATCTCATATTCATAATCTCCTTTCATAAAGCGACAAACTATTCCTTTTATATCCCATTTTTTATATAAGAAAAAGATAATATGAATAGTAGATAAATCAATGCATTGAGACCTTGACAAGACAGTCTATAAAGGACATGCATTCATTCCTTCCATATATAGATATTACTTTTACACTAGTAATGATAGAAATAATATCATTCTTCAGATTAATCAATTCATGAAAAGATTATACATATCGATCATTATATAGGTGTATAATTACTTTTATGATACACTCTAAATGAATGAAATGACTTATCAATATCTTAGAAATGTAATCATGAATGTTTTTATAGCATATAGTTCTTTATATGCTATCTGACTGATAGTACTATTCATTATAATATTTCTTCTTGAAAGACATCATAGGATAAAACAACTTTTCGTCTTCATCTTAAGATAAACTAACTATGACACTGTATATGATTACTATTCAGTATAGGATTAATATGTTAAGTAGGCGTGATACATAGATTTTGTACATTGTATACCTCTCACGAGATTATATTTTATGAATATCATTTGCAGAAGATAATATCTTCCAATATTTTCATTCTGACGAAAACACACGACTTAATCATTCATAATGTCAAACCTTCTGTTTATAAGTTAAAGTATTACATTTTATGTAATCATCAAACACAATATTTTATAATTCTGGTTATATGGAATATATTCCTTGGATCTTTTATCAATAAACACGTTTTCATATAATAAATAATCCACTAATCATAAGATTAAATTTCAAAACAATTTTCAGAGACACTTAATATATCTTTATTAAGATAAGACATAGAAACATAATCTATCCTATAGTCTCCCCAATTTTATGATCATAAAACTAATCAAATAGAAAACAAAAATTACATAAACTATTATTTTTAATTTTTTATAATTTTCATGTAAGAAATGTTTTTTAGGATTATGGATTCTTCCTTTTATTCTCACATTTAATGAAACTATCCATTTGAAAATCATTTTCTTTTCCAAATATTAATAAAAAATACGAGTTTAAATTTTTTAGTAAAATTTATTATTCTACTCTTATTTCCCCTTATCAAATAATAAATTTGAATTTTTTATAGTCTAATTAATTAATAGTTTTAATAGATTATTTTTTTGTACACTACATTTATTCTCCCCCATTTTCTGATATAAAAAATATGTACAGTATGGAATTCTCTTAATAATTCACATAAAAAATTGTAAATTGATAATTCTTCGGACTATGAAAAGAATTTGTCATTATGTTTTTCAATACGTAATAGAGATCAATAAAAAAATAAGTACAATCGAATATGAATAGTGAGCTGATACTAAAACATATTGATCAACTATGCCTACTGAATAGTGTTGGGGTATTAACATTTGATCTTGAGAAATTTCATTGGGGGGTAGTTTCTTGAAGGATATAGGCTCTATAGTAGATAAATAATATTCATGTATATAATGGTCATCTATTTCTCCAAACAAAATCACCCTATATCAATAGAGATGCTCAAAGACCTTCTCAATCTCATTGAGTGATCCTTATTATTTTGGATTGAATGTTAAGAGAATCCTGCAGAGCTCTTGATAAATTGAATCTATCTATTGTAGAATATGATAGTTGAGTGGTTGGAATAATTAATGGTCTAATTTTTTTTGTAAAACCATTGATTTTTCGTTTCAATGAAGTCATCTAGCTCAAATATTTCTTTCAATCGTTGTAATAAAGAATCATGATGATCACCGATGGGAGGTCTGGGTTGATGATTTCCTCTCATTTGAAACAATTTATTGGGACACAGATAAATCCTTTACAATATGTCATTATTAAAAAAAGTATAAAAAAACACTAAAATCATTAGCTCTCCTTTTTTAAATTTTTAAAAAATTAATGAAAACACCCATTACAATTATAATAAAATATTAACTTCTTCATTAATTCAAACTGATTATCTGTCATACAGAATGATTAATAAAATGAAACAACTTGTATTCTTTCTTTAGTAATTGGATGCTCTGGGGATCAACATGTAACATCTCAGGTAAATGAAGAATAATAGACTTTCATATTTATTAATATTTGTGAATTAAATATTAATTTTAGCTTAAATGGGTTTCTATGTTCGATAGCGTAACTGATACGCCACAATGGGTTTCTTTGGAATCTTACGTTGTACACTAATAATATAATATTATTATTTTTAATGGTAGTTAACGCCTAGCCGTTGTTCAGGTGGGAATGAAAAAAACTTACTATAATATGATTATACATGTATTTATATATATCCAATAAAAGTTAGAGGCTTAATATATGAATAAATCTAATTTTAAGCATAATTTATATTAAAATGATGATTAACCGTCTTTTAATAGAGAACCCTTTTTAAATATAGTTTTGGCCACTTTAATAAATTATATATGACCAAATAAAATCCTTCTTAATAATGAGGACGTCATAATTTACTTTGGGTATTTTTTTGGTATTTTTCTGATAAATTTCTTTTTTTAAGGAATAGTGAAAATATTTTATTTTAATTCAAAACTATGTTTTAATTTATTTTATTTATATGGATAGATTATCCTTTTAATTTGTTTTAAAGTGTAAATAGATTATATTTTTACCATTTATTCTAATTTTGGTCATTAGAAGAAATTTCACATTTAAATTGTATATAATCAACAATCAATCTTTTGATAGTTAATATTTCATAAAAACACGTCTTTTGTTTTGATAGCGGGAATTAATTTTAAATTAATTTCATCAACTTCTGTTTTTTGAATTTGGAGAAATGGATTCCATATTTCGAATCAGCAGGTTCAAATTGTGTAAATAGGTAACTTTTTTTAGGCATTTTAAATATATACCTCAGTAAATATTATATTTACCATGGTTAAAGGGTAAATCAGGCAAATAAGGGTAAAAAAATAATATTTATTTACCCTAACAGGTGTCCTAATACTATTGGTTTAGTCATATCTGACCATGGGCATCCTTGAGTCGATTTGGGGACCCCATGGAGCCACTTAAAAGTGATTATGACACTTTATTTTAATTAACCTAAAGTAAAGGCCAAAATGAAATAAACAAATAACTTTTAGTAAATTAATTTTTACATGGGGTTATACAAGGTATATTTTCAACTATAAATATTCATTGGAAATATAAAAATCATTCTTACATTATAATATTTTTTTATAATTTATATACATCAAATAATTTAAATTATTTATGACACAATCATGATGTAGTATTTACCTCATTAATAAATGATTAAATTAAATAAGATTATAATGATTAAAATATTATCCAAAACAGGTCCAATTCTTATTGGATGGTTTTATTTTGATTATGAGTCTTCTTATCTTCAACCATAATTATTTTTGGACTATTAGAAACTGAATATCTTTATATTATAAAATAATATTTTCACTCTTTTCTAAAGAGCCCCTCCTCTCCAATATAAAAAGAGACCACTTCTATGCAGTTCCTCACACCTCTCAAGCAATTTGGATCATCCAAACACTGGCCAATTAAGATACCTACATCCCTATCCTCCTCCTAGAATCCTTACCTTAGGAAGAAGGCACATCAATAAGTCTTTGGTTCAATCCATTGTGAGTTACCCAAATTAAAGGTAACAATTTATCTTAAATTCCTTTTTTTTGCTTCTCCAACCCCTAAACTCTTTTTATTTCCTTTCTTCTGTAACAACAATAGTATCCTCAATATAATAGGATGTTCTTAGGATAATTATTATAACTACACTTACATACACCTTTATCTAATGGATGAAGAACATAATGTTTCTGTGGATGGAAAACTAACGCCTCACGAAATGATGATTGTTCAATTACATCTTACCGCCTCTCATGGTGGCCATTATGATCGAACTGTATTTATATATGATATATATTATGTTTATTATTTTTTTATTCTTATGTACATCCCAATTATATGAAACCTGTGTGGTTTCCATGGTGGGTAAATACAATAATCTCATTTGAGGAAGTGCGGACTACCTCCCCCTCAAAGTGATGTGACTCGTTAATGCCCTATGTGGGATGTATAAAGGATAGAGTTAATGATATTATATATGATATTATACTGTAATTATTATATACCTATGTATCATTATGTTTTAATTCCATTAAAATAAGAAATAGAAATGAAAGTACTGTTCATGCGTATGTACGGCTTACCGTCTCCATGAACTGTTCATTTCATTTCGTACCTCCAAATGTTATGTACTATTACAAATACATGTACATGCTGGATATATATGTTATATATGATACCTAAATCATGAATATCATTCTGGATATAATGAACCTTTTACCACGTGAACAACATGTAATTATAAGAAGTCCATTTTGGACTCATGTACCAAATATCGTCAAATATAACATTATTAACATAAATGATTACATAATGATTATAACATGGTAATAAGTGATATAAAAAGAATAATAAACTTCAAAAAGGTTCTTAAACAAGTATAAATTATCATTAGTTTATTATTCAGGAGATTAAAGAACGGACGGTTCAAGTCAGACACGAGGTAAGGGACTTCGTCTCAATCTCCTTTCATTGAGGCATTTTTAGTTTTATACATGACTTTATTTTATACGATGTATAAAACCATTTGAATTTTACTTCTATTAGAAAAGAATCTTTTCTCTATGAATCGTTTTACTAAATGACAAAAAGGAATTTTTCGTTAACGTAAGCAGTGACAACGACCTTTCCACCGCCATGATTATTATTTGATCTTTGGCTTCCTTAACTAGCCAGAATGTTTTTAAAAGGAAAAATAAATACCAAATACTCTTTTTATGTATTTTGTTATTGAAAATGATTTTTGAGAATGGATTTATTATTTAAATATCTTGAAATGATATTTTATTATTGCAATGTGGAAATGTTATCTTTCCTTTATTCTTATGTTATGTGTTAAGATAATGTTATAGTTCTTGGGAATTATTTACGTATATGGGTCGTTCTGTGATAAACCTAGGGCGGGTGAGCCCGAGATAGCTCTCCAATTCATTGGGTAATGTTATAGAGGTAAAAGTGAATGTTTCTCCTAAGAGATTTAGGAAATATACTATGATGGGTATTTCAATGTAACTCCCTATGTAGTTGTGATAGCTACAATGTAAGTATGGTATGGATGCTGCAAGATACCTTTATGATTTATGATTTCTGTGTGTCTTTCATAAATCTTATGATTTCATGACGTAAGTAAAAGAGTTCATGTTTTGTATGTATTTATGAAAAAATGTTTTTATTCACTGTTTTATAACCCTTACTGAGCCTTTTATGCTCATCCCAACTTTTAAAATGTTTTTCACATGACATAAAGATGAATAGGGTCAAGGATGGGATCATGGAAAAGCCAATCTCTCTTTAACATGGAATTAGACTTGAATTTTTTTAAGAGTTTTTATTTTATGAAAAAAGTGGATTCTGGTTAGACGTGCCTACTTTGTAATATTTTGAGATGTAATAGTTATGTCCTAATTCCCTGAAACTCTAAACCTGAAAAGTTATCCAATGTGAATTATTCATTTAATTCAATATTATTAAATTTTTAAGGCCAGGTCCGTACAGTTGGTATTAGAGGCCAGTTTAGAAAACATTAGGAGTTAGAATTCTATTAAATGATTATCCAAAAAAAAAATTTATGGTCAAATTGAAATGATATATCATTTAAAGATTACCATGTTGCTTTGCCTAAGATATTTCAGTGTTTAGAGGGGTTTTTCATAGAGGAAACAAAAAAGATTTTATGGGAAGGCATGCAGAGGGAAATGACCTTTCGAATCAGTATCCTTTGATGGGCAGAATCAGAACTAAACAGTTTGTTGTAGTGATGGACCAGTTAAATCAGGTGAAAAATGTTGATTGTTTTTATTGATGATATTTTGGTGTTTTATAAAAGCAAAGAGGAGCATGAATGTCATTTCAGTGTTATCATGAAAACCTTAAAAGAAAAGAAACGTTATGGAGAATTCAGAAAGTGTGAGTTTTGGTTACAAAAAATTTATTTCCTTGGTCACATTGTTTCAAAAAAATGGCATAACTGTTGATCTTGCAAAAACAAAAGTTATTGAAGAATGGAAAAGACCCACAAATTTAACTAAGATTCGTAGCTTCCTTGGTTTGGCAGGCTATTACCGAAGGTTTGTTAGAAATTTTTCATGGTTATCTAGTCCAATGACTAAGCTAACTCGGAAGGGTGTTAAGTTTATCTGGAAAAAAGAATGTGATGATTGTTTTCAGGAATTGAAAAGGAGACTGGTGAATGCTCCAGTTTAGGCACTTCCTTCCAGAAATGGTGAGTTTTTTATCTACCTTGATGCTTCGTTGAAAGGACTGGGTTGCGTCCTAATGAAAAATGATCAGGTAATTGCTTATGCTTCATGTAAGTTGAAACCACATGAGTTAAATTACCCTACACAAGATTTGGAATTAGCTGCTGTTGTTTTTTCTTTAAAAATTTGGAGACATCATTTGTATGGAGTGACGTGTGAAATATATACAGATCACAAATGTTTGAAGTATGAATTCACTCAGAAATAATTGAACATGAGACAAAGGAGATGGTTGGAATTAATCAAGGATTATGATTGCACGATCCATTACCATCTGGGAAAATAAAACAAATTGGTCGATGCTTTGAGACGGAAAAGTAATGTCTCATTAGCCGTGCTACGTCTGGAACAAGATCCTTTGGATTTTGAATTTATGAAATTTGGCATCGAAGTTGTTGGTGCAGGAAATTCTTCTCTTTTGTTTCAGGTGTCAGTGAGATCATCTCTATCAGAGAGAATAAAGAAAGCACTGAAGGAAGACAATGAGTTGCAGAAAAAGGTAGAGTTGGTTCAAAAGGGTAAGTTGCATGAATTTATCATTGATAATGATCGTGTTTTGAGGTTTGGAAAGAGATTTTGTGTGCCTTGTGATTCACAGTTGAAGAATGAGTTTTTTTGTAAGGCTTATAGTTCCCAATTTTCAGTTCATCCTGGGAGTACTAAGATGTATAGAGATATTCGGGAGTATTACTGGTGGGATGAAATGAAAAGAGATATTTCTGATATTACTGTGAAGTGTTTGACTTGTCAGAAGCTTAAAGCAGAGCGACAATTACCGAAAGGAATGCTTCAGCCTTTATCGGTTCCAGAGTGAAAATGGGAAAATATATCCATGGACTTTATTGTGGGATTACCAAAGAAAACTCGAGGTAATAATGCAATCAGGGTTATAGTTGACCGATTGACTAAATCTGCTCATTTCCTTCCTATTAGAGATACTTTTTCTCTAGATCAACTTGCTCGGTTGTATGTTAAAGAGATATTCAGGTTGCATGGAGATACCCACTCCTTGTATCTGATCGTGATCCTAGGTTCACTTCTAACTTTTGGAAAGGCCTTCAGAAGTCATTGGGTACTGAATTAAACGTTAGTATAGATTTTCTTCCTCAATCAAATGGGAAGTCAGAATGAACAATTCATACCTTGGAGGATATGTTACGTGCTTTCTTGATGGACTACCAGGGATTTTTGGACCAACAACATTCTTTGGTTGAATTTTCTTATAATAATGGGGTTCATTCCAATATACAGATGGCTCCATTTGAGGCATTGTATGGAAAGATTTGTTGAACTCCAGCTTTTTGGGATGAAGTAGGTGAAAGAAAGCTGATGGGACCATAATTGGTAGAAGAGATGGCAGAGAATGTTCAGTTGATTGAGAAGCACATGAGAACAGCTCAGAGCAGACAAAAAAGATATGCGGATAACCAGAGGAAGGATCGTTCTTTTGAGGTAGGTGATCATGTCTTTCTCAAAGTTTATCCTTGGAAAAGTGTGTTGCGTTTTGGTAGGAAGGGAAATTTGAGTCCGAGGGACATTAGACCATATGAAATTCTGAAGAAAGTTGGATCAGTTAAGTAGAGAGTAGCTTTACCTCCATGTTTATCCCAGGTATACAATGGTTTTCATGTTTGAATGTTGAGAAAGTATATGCCAGATCCATCGCATGTTTTGAGCCCAGAGGTAGTTTTGTTGGAAGAGAATATCTCTTATGAAGAACAACTAGTCCATATTCTGGACCATAGAGAGCAGGTATTGCAGAATAAGGTAATTCACCAGGTAATGGTTTTGTGGAAAAATCATATTGTTGAAGAGGCAACGTGGGAATTTGAAAATTCTATGAGGGATAAATACCCCCATTTATTTTGATAAGTGGATAAAAATTGTGAGGACGCAATTTCCAAAAGGGGAGAAAGATGTAACATCCCAGGTAAATGAAGAATAAGAGATTTTCATATTTATTAATATTTGTGAATTAAATATTAATTTTAGCTTAAAGGGTTTGCTATGTTCGATAGAGTACCCGATACGCAACAACATGTTTCTTCGTAATCTTACGTTGTACACTAATAATATAATATAATTATTTTAAATGGTAGTTTACTCCTAGCCTTTGTATTGGCCGGAATGAACAAAACATACTATAATATGATTATACATGTATTTATATTTATCAAATAAAAGTTATAGGATTAATATATGAATGAATCTAGTTTTAAGAATAATTTACATTAAAAGGCCGATTTACCGCCTTTTAATGGAGAACCATTTTTAAATCTAGTTTTGGTCACATTAATAAATCATATATGAACAATTAAAAACCTTCTTTAGAATGAGGAAATCATAATTTACTTTGGGTAATTTTTTGGTATTTTTCTGATAAAGTTCATTTTTTAAGGAATAGTGAAAATATTGTATTTTAATTCAAAACTATGTTTTAATATAATATATTTATATGGTTAGATTATCATTTTAATTGGTCTTAAAGTTTAAATAGAATATATATTTACCACTTAATCTAATGTTGGTCATTAGAAAAAATTTCACATTTAAATTTTATATATTCTACTGTCAATCTTTTGATAGTTAATATTTCTTAAAAACACGCCTTTTGTTTTGACAGCGGGAATTAATTTTAAATTAATTTCTGCCACTTATGTGTTTTGAATTTAGAGAAATGGATTCCATATTTTGAATCATGAGGTTAAAATTGTGTAAATAGGTAACTTTTATTTTTAGGGATTTTAAATATTTACCTGAGTAATATTTTATTTACCATGGTTAAAAGGTAAATCAGGTAAATAAGGGTAAAAAATAATATTTATTTACCCAAACAGATGTCCTAATCCTATTTGTTGAGTCATACCAGACCATGGTAATTGTTGGGTCGATTTGGGGTCCCCATGGAGCCACTTAAAAGTGATTATGACACATTATTTTAATTAACTTTATGTAAAGGCTAAAATGAAATAAACAAATATATTTTAGTAAATTAATTTTTACATGGGGTTATACAAGTTATAGTTTCTATTATAAATATTCATTGGAAAGCTAAAAAGATTTATTACATCATAGTATTTGTTTTATAATTTTTTGTCATCAAATAAATTAAATTATTTATGACACAATCATGATGCAGAATTTACCTCGTTAATAAATGATTTAATTAAATATGATTATAATGATTAAAATATTATCCAAAACATGTCCAATTATTCTTGGATGATTTTATTTATATTACGAGTCATATTATATTCTACCATAATGATTTTTGGACCATTAGAAACCTAATATCATTATATTATAAAATAATATTTTCACTCATTCCTAAATAGCCCCTCCTCTCCCTTATAAAAAGAGACCACTTCTATGCAATTCCTCACACATCTCAATCCATTTGTCTCTTCGAAAATCTATCCAATTAATCTCCCTAAATCCCTCTACTCCTCCTAGAAGCATTTACATAGGAATAATGCACTTCAATAAGTCCTTTGGTTCAATCCAAAGTGAGTTACCCAAATTAAAGGTAACAGTTTCTCTTAAATTGTTTTCTTTTATTTTGCTTCTCCAACACCTAAAATATTTTTATTTCCTTTATTTTTTAACAAAACCAGTATTATAAATATACAAGGATGTTTTTATGATAAGTTTTCTAACTAAACTTACACACACCTCCATAAAATGTTTGAAAAACATAATGTTTTTGTGGATGACAAACTAACTCCTCACGAAACGATGATTGTTCAATTACATCTTACACCACTCATGGTGTCCATTATGATGGAACTGTATTTATATATGATGTATATTTTGTTTATTATTTCTTTATGTTTTTGTACTTCCAAATTATATAAAACCTTTATGGTTTCCATGGTGGGTAAATACGATAATCTCATTTGAGGAAGTGTAGACTACCGCCCCCTCAAAGTGATGTGACTCGTTAATTCCCTATGTGGGATGTATAAAGGATAGATTTAATGATATTATATATGATATTATACTGGAATTATAATATAACTATGTATAATTATGTTTTAATTCCATTAAAATAAGAAATATAAATGAAAGTATCATTCATGCGTACGTACGGCTTACCGTCTCCAAGAACGGTGCATTTCATTTGGTACCTCCAAATGTTATATACTATTATAAATACATGTACATGCTGGATATATATGATATATATGATACCCAAATCATGAATGTAATTATGGATAGAATGAACCTTTTACCACGTGAACAACATGTAATTATAAGAAGTCCATTTTTGTCTCAAGTACCAAATATCGACAAAATGAACGTTATTAACATAAATGATTTCATAATGATTATAACATGGTAATAAGTGATATAAAAGAAATAATATACTTGAAATATGTTCTTAAACAGGTATAAATTAACTTTAGTTTATTATTTAGGAGATTAAATAACGAACGGGTCACGTCGGACACAAAGTAAGGGACTTCGTCTCAATCTCTTTTCATTGAGGCATTTTCAGATTTATACATGACATTCTTTTATACGATGTATAAACCCTTTGACATTTACATCTATTCAAAAGGAATATTTTCTCTACGAAGCATTTTACTAAACAAAAAAAGGAATGTTTCTTTAACGTATGCGGTGACAACGACCCTTCCACCGCCGCGAGTATTACTTGATCTTTAGCATCTTTAATAAGCCGGAATGTTGTTAAAAGGAAAAATAAATACAAAATAATCTTTTTACGTATTTTGGTATTGAAAATGATTTTTTGAATGGATTTATTATTTCAATATCTTGAAATGATATTTTATTATTTCAATGTGGAAATGTTATCTTTCCTTTATGCTTATGTTATGTGTTAATGTTATCTTTCCTTTAGGAGATTAAATAACGAACGGGTCACGTCAGACACAAAGTAAGGGACTTCGTCTCAATCTCTTTTCATTGAGGCATTTTCAGATTTATACATGACATTCTTTTATACGATGTATAAACCCTTTGACATTTACATCTATTCAAAAGGAATATTTTCTCTACGAAGCATTTTAGTAAACAAAAAAAGGAATGTTTCTTTAACGTATGTGGTAACAACGACCCTTCCACCGCCGCGAGTATTACTTGATCTTTAGCATCCTTAATAAGCCGGAATGTTGTTAAAAGGAAAAATAAATACAAAATAATCTTTTTACGTATTTTGGTATTGAAAATGATTTTTTGAATGGATTTATTATTTCAATATCTTGAAATGATATTTTATTATTTCAATGTGGAAATGTTATCTTTCCTTTATGCTTATGTTATGTGTTAAGATCATGTTATGGTTCTTGGGAATTATTTACATATACGGGTCGTTCCGTGATAATCCTAGGGCGGGTGAGCTCGAGATAGCTCTCCAATGCATTGGGTAACATGAAAAAGGTTAATGTGAATGTTTCTCCTAAGGGATTTCCGGAATATACTGTGATGGGTATTCCAATGTAACTCCCTATGTAGCTGTGATAGCTATAATGCAAGTATGGTACAGATGTCGCAAGTTACCTTTACGATTTATGATTTCTATGTGTCTTTCATAAATATTATGATTTCATGAGGTAAGTAAAAGAGTTCATCTTTTGTATGTATTTATGAACAAATGTTTTCATTCACTGTTTTATAACCCTTACTGAGCCTTTTATGATCATCCCAGGTTTTGAAATGTTTTTCACAGGACTTAAAGATTAATATCATCAAGGATGGGATCAAGGAGAAGCCATGATCTCTTTAACATGCAATTAGGCATGTATTTTTTTAATAGTTTTTATTTTATGAAAAAAAAGGTTGATTCTGGGTATAAGTTCCTACTTTGTAATAATTTTAGATTTAATAGTTATGTCCTAATTCCAAAAAACACTAAACCTGAAAAGATCCTCAATCTAAATTATTCATTTAATTCAATATTATGTAATATTTAAGGTTGGGTCCTTCTATAACAAATGCATCAACTTATTTTTAATTTTCTTATTCCTTGGAACATTAGGCCTTCATTGTGTTTAAAAATTCATGGTCTAGATCATCAAATCTATTCTCTAAGACATAATAATAATTTTCCATAGATCCTGCCATTTTTTTAAATATGTAGATGATTGAACATACATTCTTTCTTACAAAAAATGATAAAAGATAAAATTATGAAACTTTTTTAGAAAATAGTTTTGGTTTCCTTATTTTATTGACCAATTGATGTGATAGAGTCCTGAAGAAATATAGGTATCATTTAGATTTCTTATGTTTTTTCTCTTTGAATATCTGAAATTACTTTTTTGATAACTAGTTAAACCATGTAAACAAAATTGTATTATTCATTATCTATATATTTATAGACACTCGTAACATTTAAAAAACACCCATTTGTTGTAAGGTATCATAGGTGGGTTCAACTAACATTCTTTTCAACCTCTAACTTTATGGAAAACTTTACCTAATTTAAATAATTTCAAGAAACTCTAGGATCCTGGAAAAAAATTATTTTATTTATGCATTATAATAAATGATGTTTCAATTATTCAACAAATGAAATCAAATTTGAATGACCTTACAGTGATATCTCAGTAGTATCTTTTCCGAATATTGGAATATTTGAATTTATGAATTATACAATGACATAAGATAATCTATCTAGTTGAGCTTATATACATTCTATAAGAACTGGTTCTCATTCTCCAACATGAGGGAACTAATCAATTCGATGAGATTCGTTAGTCATTGAAATAATTTTTCTTGAAGATAATTTTACAAATTATTCATAAATAGAATCAATTACAAGATGTGATGTGTTGAGACTTAAAAAGATGTTCTTCTCTTGAAAAAAATAGATAAGTGATAGAAGAGGATAGTCTTTCTCTTTTGACTAGAATGACAATACAACAATGAGGTGAAGTGTATGGATGAATATTTCATCTTCTAGATTCCACAAAATCTAAGACTATCATATAATTTTTGATAATGGTCTCTAAATTATCAGTACATTCTCCTATGTCATCACTCCTAACCTATTTTTCTAGTAACACTAGTATTTCATTTAGGTTGGATGACCCCCTTAGTTGATGTAAGATTATATTCAACTTCTAAGGAAATGGAATCCAACTTTTTTGATGAGTAATTACATAAAAATCCGATTTCCCTTAAAAAACTATCACTTAACATTGTCAAACCAAACAATGAGTGGTTGTATTCTCTCCCAAACAAATTACCAACATTATGAATGACTAATTATAAAATTATACCCAAAGGAATGAAATTTATAGAATTTTTAAATACATGAAGCATATAATTCATAACATACAATGCTATTTTAATAGCATTTTCAATCATTTATATGTATAACATAGTAACGTATTAAAAAAACTTTTTCAAACTCATCATTGGACTAAAATATGGTATATTTGATGAATGTAACAAGGAATTTACTTTCTGGTTATTAATCCATTACTATCTTATTCTCTATATCAGTCTATATAATCCAATATTTTATAATATCTAGATGAATAACTGCATCTATTATGTTCCGATGAGTTATTGAAATTATCAAAGCCTTCTTGAAGGCATTTGAACGCATCAAACAATACCAACGAAGTTAATGAGTAACTCTTATTATTCCCCATTTTCATGACCAAATCATCATTTCCACCAAAATGAAACACTCTTTTCTCAAAGAATTCAATAAAAACCATTTAAAAAATAATCTATGTTTGTATTTCACCAAATACATATTCCCATCCTTGGTGGTTGATAACATTTTTGAGAAACATATTTGTTCCGTCAAGGTAGCCAAATATATTTCTCTCCCACATAGTACATTCCTGTAAGTCTATTGAGGATTGATTTTATTCAATGTTGAACCATCAGTTCTATTTTTTTTCCATTCATGTGGGGATTTAGATGATTGGAGGTTTAGGGAAATATATTTTATGGTAGAAGATAGAAATAGGGTTCAAAGGATTTCAAAATGTTTTTCCCTTGGAGTGTATACACTTATTTTATTATTTTGAAAAAGAGGGGTCACATACTGATTTGCAGTAAAATGATTAATAAAATTAGGTGAAATCACCTATTTTAAATGATTCATACACAAAACGGAGTCACAAAAATTTATATAAAAAAATTGAATAATGTAATTTTTTAATATGAAAATATGATATATTCAGAATAATATTAAAAAAAATTAAACAAGACCAATTCTTATTTAATGAAATCAAATATATTATAATACAATGGTTTAGTAAAAAGTTTAGTTAATTTATTTCATATAAAAACAAGTATTAAATAGATATACTAATTTTCGGCACGATCTCTTACGACATAATGTCTCAAATTAAGGTGCTTGGTTCTTGATTGGTTTATCAGATTATTTAAAATGTAGATAGAACATGTTTTATAATATTTTATTGGTAATCAATTGAAATTAAATCCAAAACCCATTAATGTGTGTTTTTTCCACAACACCTATGCAAAAAAATACCATGATACAATATATATTCATCTTTGGTTGTTGGTATTGTAATAAAGTATTGGTTCTTACTTGACCAAGATGATAAATATTTTCTAGGAAAATACAGATTTATTGAGGTTATGTTCTCATATATTATACATCAAAAAAACTACCATATGAATATGAAGTTAATTTAAATTTAAATGATTTTTTAAAAACAATAAAAAGAGAAATTGTTCCATTAAAATATATTCAATTTATTATAGGATAATTTAAATTATATTAATTATATAAGATTGATATCTTGCATAAAGACATAATGAAAAAAATATTTGGCTCAATTGCAGTAATATATAATAAACTTCCAATATTTCACCTATAAAATTTATTATTAGAAAGTTTTCTACTTTCGTCTATTTTATGTTTAATATTGGATCTCAGTGGACTGGACTAATTCTTACAATTTTCAAGTCCAAACGTCCAAATTAAATCAATTATGTATTTTCCTTGGTTTAAAATATTTAAATTATATTTTTGATAAATTTTAAATCCCAGAAAATATTTTAACTCTCCCATGATGCACATTTAATTTTTTTTGTATAAGATTTAAAATATTATTGCCCACTTTTTGAATTTTTGATCCAAAAATTACACTATAAAAATATTTGTAATAAAAAAATATGAGTATGTGTTTTCTTAAAGAATATATGATCTTCCATTCCTACAATAAAACCATTTGATAAATGAGAAGATATTAATATTTCATACCATAATCAAACAAATTGTTTATATCAATACATGTATTTGATAAGTTTAGAAACATAATTTTGAAATTGAGGGTCTTCCAAATAGGAGGTTGTTCTACCTAAAAATCGACCATTAAAAATTAATTTAAAAAAATATTTATCATCGATCCAATATAAATAAGAATTATTATATGATGTATATTCTAGAAGCATTCTAATATATTCTATCCTTGCTAGAATAGAAAATGATTCTTTATAATCGATTCTATTTTATTGATTGTTTAATTTCCCAAATAATCAATATTTATTTCTAGTTATTACACCATGATCACAAGGATTGTTTCTAAAAACCCATGTCTTTCCAATTATTGAATATTTAGAGGGTCTTTCAACTAAATCACAGTCATTTTTTTCTTTTTAACTTATTTAACTCATTTATTATATCCATGAAACAACTACCATCTGATAAATCATATTGTACAGATATATGAATTATTTGGGACAAAAAGGCAGATAATTCTACTTGTTTCCTATATTTTTTCTAGTTATAACTTCTTTATCTATGCTTATTACAATTGTTTCAAGTGGATGGTCTGAAATATTTCTAGATATTAAAGGAATCACACTTTTTGGTTCACTAGTATCAGCCCTTATTAGATTTGATTAAAATTATCCAAGATCCAAATAATCATCCTTTTTCTAAATATGGTATCATTTATCATATACTTGAGTGAGCCAATTTTTTTAATAGTTTAAATCAATTTTGGTCAAAATTATCACTTTTATAAAACATCAATTGAGATTATTATTTAATAATCTATAAACGTTTGTTAAAAATTCTATAGTAATTGGAATTAGTAGAGTAACCCAGTATGATAGATTCCTTAACTTTGGATTGAGCATTCCATGATTATACTTTGTGTTTAAGATATAATAATTTTATCAAAATACTTTAAATCATCCTACCTGTGTTTTTATATTATTCCATAACTCATAGGGTTTTTTTCATAATTATATTACTTATTAATACTATGCTAATGACAAAACATGCAATATTGACACATTTAGCCCAAATTTGTTTGGAAAATTTATATTCACATAATATGATACTATAAATTTCATACAATGTAATATTTATCCGTTCAGAAAAAAATTTTGTTGATGTTTTATGGGTGTATAAAATATATTCCTAATTTCTTTCATTGAAAAATATAAATTAAATTCCGGATTCTAAAATTGACCTCTATGATCACTTCATAATGTAATGATTTAGGCATACATTTGATTTTTTCACATGATTGCGGAAAAAAATAAAAATAGAAAATACTTCACACTTAGGTTTTACAAATAAAACACATGTAAATCACAAAAAAGTATTTATTAACACAGAAATAATCGATTTTCGAGAAATACGCACATTTCTTGTAGGTATGAATGGATCCATATAGATAATATCTGGTGCCCCTGATGGAGTATCTTATATCATTGGTTTAAATGATGACTTGTTTTTCACTCCCATTTGACATGCACCACATATCTTATTTTCATCCAATTTTAGGTTAGGAATGTAAGGAAACAGATTTTTTTATAAATTTTTTCGATATTAAACATTATAATTCCCTATAATTCTATTCTAAATTCAAAATTCATCTTTTTTAGTATTAAATTTTTTTAACTTTTTTCTACACAAAGAATTGAGATCTTATGTGTAAAAATTATACATTCCTATTGAATTTACCCTGAGAATTTTAACTTTGAAAACTAAAAAAGCATTGTTAGATAAATCAATAGAATAGTAATCATCATAATGTTGAGGGGTACTTATCATGTTATGCATAAATCCATCCATTTAAAGATCTATTTTTATCATATGAGACTAATAATTTCCAATATGTCCAATGCCATCTATTTTTCCTTTTTCATTATCATAAGTTGTGACATAGCCACCATCAATCAATGATAGTGAATGAAGTGGTGATAAATCAACACTCATATGAATTGAATAACCCTTATCAAATAACAATTTTCCATTTATATTTATGAGGTTTGTTCAATAAAATGAAAATAAAAGAATATAATTTTTTAGAACCCAAAATCTTTTGGGTTCCAAAATGTTATCTAGAATAGATTTATGCATCCATTTTATTCAAATTTCTATAAACCCTAGCTACTTCTTTAAAAAATAATGTTTACAAGATGAATTTATTATTCCTTAAAATTGATGATTTTCATATATTATATATGTTGGAATAATTTCCTACTACACTACAACAAAAATATGTTCCTTTTGAATGTTTTCAAATTTTTGAACTAGGGAAAAAGAGTTTTTATAAGATTTTGGCTTTTCACCTTGACGACTAATTCAAAACAATTCTTTCATAAGTTTATTTTGGCTATGAATTTTATTGAGATAATCTTCTAATCTTGTAAAGAAACTTTTGTAATCATTAATTTTTATTAAACTCCATCTATAGGTTCTCTATTATTTTACCTTCTCCAATATTTTAGTTAGTATACATTTCATATTCATTTTTAATGATATATTTTTTTTTGTTCCAGTCATCCTCTTCATTAAAAATATTACTCTATGAGTTTCTAGGTGCATTTTTTCTCTTTTTAATGATTTGATAATTAGTTTCCATATTTTTACAATATTTATTTTATTCATCATATGTGAATTTTTATTTATCTCAATCAAATTCATGCTCAAATTAATATTTAAAATTTACATGATATGAATTTTACATTAGTAATATTTTTTAATTTTGATTAATAGTTTTATCCTCTATTTTTGATGATATAAACTCTCTAAAATCATTAAAATCAAATTAGGTGGTACTCATAAATTCATTATCATTCATACAACTAGCCCTATTGAAGTATTTCATTTTTTCCTTCCAATCATCCATATTTTTTAGAAAATTAGGATTGATATGTCATAGAATATTGAAATCATATAATATAAACTCTTTAGAATTGGTACCATTCTTTCATGCATGTTGAAAAGTATCAGGAATTATATTTTCTATTTATAGAACATTTTGAATTTTTGAGAATGCTATGAAAGCACATTATTTTATCCATAATTCTTTTTGAGTATTACCATTAAAATGTTTTAGTGATTTTTATTCGTTTTTCATCCTATCTACCATATAAGTAGAAACCTTAATAGCATCATTCTATTTTTTCATTATATTCCCTCCAACATCATCATCCAAATCATATTTTTTACTTCATGATATTTTTGATGACATATTGTATATTTATACATTTAACCTATCAAGACTCGTCCCCCTGGGATCGTATCGTGACTACCCCAAACCTGCCTTCCATAGGCCAAGGGTTTGCGACTAGCACCAAAGGCGTATTTCCATAAAAATTGGGAATGCATTGCCTTTACAAAACATAACACACAAAATAGAGTACAAGTATAAGAAAACTCTAAGTAGACTCTATATAACAAAAGATGTGCTGGAAATTAAAAGGGGCCTGAAATAAAAGACGAATAGTAATGTACAAGGTAAAAGACAAAACAGCTAGAAGGTGATAGGTAGCTCTTGTATCGTCAACCACGGATCCTACCTAAATGGTAGGTATAGATAGCATAGCTCCTAGATCGTCCACCATGGATATTACCTGAAGGGTAGGTACAAATAGCCTCCTCAGCACCCTCATCCTTCAACCTCCTTCGGGTACCAACTCGTCGTGAGGCCCACCTCCACGTACCATCTAGTCCTCGTAGACTCTGCCTCTATCAGCGCTGTCTGTTGTCTTCATCCAACACAATGAGGTGCGGGTATAGCCCATGTAGGGGTGAGTATAATGATACTCAGTAGGCACCCCGAGACCCTCATGGTCTCAAAAAATCCAACAAGGATAAACCACAAAGAAAGATCCCAACAGATTACTTTTACAGAGGTATATGCCCATACATATACCTAAGTTATCAATTAACCAATCTCAATCATGAGGAAAACACAAATGTCATTGACTTAGCTCAAACCATGTTCTTCATTATCGAAACCACAACTACTGGAGAAACTCCTCCTCTGTCGAGTACAGTGGACCTATCATAACTCTGAGGTGCTAATCACGAACATTAGACTGCTGAGGTACTCCTCTTGGAGAGTACCACGAGTCTGCTGCCAAATACCGGGCGCTCCGTCTGTTGTGGGTCTGCCACCAAATACCGAGGGCTCCCCCTAATAGCCTACAGAGGTAATCCTCCTGTCGAGTACTGCGGGTCTGATTCCAACTACCAGGCACTCCGTCCGTCGTGGGTCTGCCACCAAATACCGGACGCTCCTTCCACTGGGCTAACCGAATCACTACGAGTCGAATCGGTCAAGCAGTCGTCAGGTATATAGCTACTCAGTCTCTGACTCTGCACGCTAGTCTCTGGAAGGGTCCGCTCCATGATCTACTAGTCGTTACATCCAAGTGGCACGAAGTCTTAGGTACAAGTATCACAAAGGACTGCCTCGTCATAGGGGTCTCAACTCAACAGATGACCCATCAATCGGACGCCCGGTCTCTGAGTTATTATAATTTCCGTTTTAGGGGCCCGTTAGGATTTGGTGTACAATCCAAATTGGCCATAATACAACTGTGTCGAAACAACAGGTGAATTATTCCAAAATAACCATCTCATCAAGAGAAATCCAATATAGTCGATGACACGTCAATCAGACGTCCAGAGCTGAAGTTATAAGCATTTCCGCATTGAGGGCCCGGTTGGTTTCGAGTTCAAGCCAACCCTATCATACACAAAAATTTCTGAAAACATGGTTTTAATATACCAAAACCCCCCTCTCGATCATAGGAATCCTACTCAACTGACGGTGCGTCAATCGGAGGTCTGTAGCTCATGATATGTTCGTTTAACCGAAGACGGTCTAAAAATAGGGGTATGGGCCCGGTCCGACACGGCCCAACACCCCGTGGGTTGGCCCGAACCGGTTCGACCCGACCTGGGTCAGGGTCCGCCGTGGTAGAGGCAACCCGGATCTGCTGGCGCGGCTCAGCCCGACGCTAGCAGCCCGGCCCGGGACAAGAGGCCCGGCCCGGCGCTGGTGGCCCGACCCGCGTGGCTGGCAGACCCGGCAGGGTGGCGGCTCCCAGTGGGGCCCGCCCTAACCGCTGATTGGGGGGGGGGTTACACCCCCCGGTTCTTCGAAACGGTCGGCCATGTTGGTCGGACCTTGGGTAACCGTGGGACCCCTCAGGTCCCACCTCTTGATGACACTGGCGGCCTGCATAGCCGGACACCCTTCCGGATCATCCGTGACTTTGTTCATTCGCCCCGGCGAAATTGGGTCGTGCCGTGACTGCAACCACTATAGCTCTGGCGCGGCGGTTCCATGCCCCAACCTCGGTTCCTATATCTCTGGTGTAGTGAAACGGCACCGCGCCCCTCCATAATGGTTCGTTCCGGCCGCAGTCTAGCTCTACACCGCACGACACGACAGTGTCGCGCCTTTGCGGCGACCCAACAATCATGCGCTGACAATCTGCTCGTAGTTGGTCAAACGCCATCCGGTTCTTGGTAGTCCGCTTCCATCGTATACAAACAACAAACGTGATGGGAAGGGTCGGATCGTTTTCGTGCGTTCTGAGCCCTTCCTCATCATGATGGAATCATGCAGCCAAACGAAACTCAAGAATTGAAGAACGATGATGAACGGTATTAAAACATGAACATAACAACCCCTACCTTGTAAAATGGCACTAAACAATGGTGAGTCCTGGAATATGGGAGTTGTGGAAGATAGGTTTCATTATGTCAACGTCGGGAAGGAAGGAGCCAAGGGTGGCATCAGCGTTCTTCGTTCTTTGTTCTTCATTTTAGGTAGAGGAAAACTCTCGAAGTGATGGGTGCCGTGCTTCGCTTCTAGCATTCTGCCGTTTGAAGAATCCATCCCGAACTCATTCTCCTAGCCTCATTTATATACGAGTGGGGGGGGGGGGGTTCGTCGTTGGCACACAATTCATAAATGTAAGATTTATGATAGAGGGCTCCACCCAATTAATCTGCTGCGGTGGCGCATTAAAAATGGGAGGAAGTCAAAAAGGGGGATATCGGCCCGGGTGGTCCCCATAGAAAAATATCCTCCGAAGGGAGGATATTTCCTGGCAGGCCCCACCATTAATTAACCACAAAAAAGAAAGTGGGTGCTTAATTCTTGGGTGGTCCCCTCATTATAAGGGTGGGTTCATCCTCCCCAGTTAAGAGGGGGATTTAATCCTAAAGGCTCTCCCTAATAAATGAGGGGGAGTCTTGGAGTTATGATTCCCATCTCATTAATGGGAGGCCTCGTGTGGTTTCCCCAACAATAAACCCCAAATGGGAGGTTGGATCTCAGTGGGACCCAACACCATAACCTCTCATGTGTGGTTAGGGTGTGGTGGTCCCACCACCATCTCACAAGTGGAGCTTCTATCCACTTTATCCGCATGGCATGTGTTTAACAAAATAAAGTAAATTGTTCACTTCTTTTTTTTATTAACCCACATAAAACCCCAAAAACTAACTTAATACTCAATCATCTGTGGTCGAGGTGATGGTCTTCTTGTAACGCCCCAACCACAGGTACCCAGAGTCGGTGCATTATTACGTAACATTGACATGATAACAAAAGATCAAGTCTCGAAAGACTGATTAGTTTAGTAGCCTTGGAAACACTAGATACATTCATAAGTCTTACATTACATCATAAAGTAAAACAAAACTACAAAAACATCTTTTCTTCATATCTCCTCATACTATCCCTGCAGGTAATTCATAATATATTTCTTCACATCCAGGAAAAATTAAAACATTGGAAGGGGTGATCTCAGATTCTCAGTAAGGATAGCAATATAGCGGAAGCTTTTATAAATAAAATTAATATTTAAAGCAATGTATAACTAAAACAAAATCCTTTTAAACATTAACTTCATCATAATATGGAAAAAATAAAATGAAGTAATCCCATTTACATATTCACATGGATATTCTACTAGTCGAATAATCACATGAAATATCAATAACCACTTTCATAATGATGGAATGCATAATGCCAGATTATCATAACCACGTAGCCAAGGCCTCATGCCAAGACTACAAATAAGATTTTGTCAAGGCCTCATGCCAAGAAACTAGTTTGTCTCAGGAGACCTAATGATGCATCGAGGAGCTATAGCGGGCTGCACACGTCACTTATTAAGTCCAATGCATTCCTCATATGAACAGGTTTAAACATATCATAAACCATAACATAATCGTATCACATAAAACATGCATAAAGGAAACATAACATTTCCATATTTCAGTCAAAAGATATCAATTCAAAAAATTAATATAATAAAAACATAATCAAAACGCTTTTCAATTCCAAAATAAATGAAAATTAAAACTTGGTATTTATTTTTTATTTTAAAAAAGTTATGGCTTGTAGAGGAAGCCAAAACTCAAATAATGGTCACAGCGGCAGAGAAGTCATTGTCGTCACATACGTACGACAAAACAAAACATTCCTTTTTTTCGTTTACTAAAACTCTTCGTATAAAAATATTCCTTTTGAATAAACATAAAATTCAAGGGTGTTTATACACAGTATAGAAGAAAGTTGTGTATAAAATAGAATATGCCTTAATGAAAGGAGATTGAGACGAAGTCCTTACAAAGATAATTTTTAAATAAAAATGACCTATTATGTGTATTCACTATATGTACACATAAAGAAAGTAGAAATCCATGATAGTACATAATAATAACATGATATAATTTGAAAGTAGGAGATTAACCCAAAGAACAGAAATTGGGTTAAGAAGTTCCCTTACCTCATCTTCGACTTGACTCGATCGTTCTTTAATCTCATAAATAATAAACTAGAGTTAATTTATAATTTCTTAATAACCTTTTTCAATTTCATTATTCCTTTTATATCACTTATTACCATGTTATGAACATTAAGTAATTATTTATGTTAATAACGGTCGTTTTGTCGATCTTTGGTACTCGAGTCAAGAATAAACTTTTTATAATTACAAGGTGTTCATGTGGAAAATATACATTATATCAAGAATTATATTCATGATGTAGATATCATATATATCATACATATCTAGTATATACGTTCATTTATAATATTACATTACATTTATAGGTAAGAAATGAAATGCACCATTCATGGAGACGGCAAGCCCTACGTACACATGAACACTACATTCATTTATATTTCATATTTAATGGAATGAAATCATAATGATATAAAGGTATATTATAATTCATGTATAATATCATATATAATATCATTTACTCTATCCTTTATACATCCCAAAAATGGGATTAACGATTCAAATCAATTTGAGGGGGCGGTGATCCTCACTTCCTAAAATGAAATTATCGCGTTTACCCATAATGGAAATCATAATGTTATGCCATAAATGAAAAATACAGAAATATAAGGAAAACATAAATATAATATAGATCATATATAAAAATATTTTCATCATAATGGCCACCATGACAGGTGTTAAAAGAAGATTGAACAATCATCGTTTCGTGAGGCAGTAATTCACCACCTACAGAAACAATATGTTCTTTAACGATTAGATGAAGGTGTGTGTAAGTTTAAATCAAATAATTATAAAAAAAACATCCAATTATATTGATGATACTTTGTTTGTTACAAAATAAAGTAATAAAAATATTTTAAGGGGCCGGAGAAGCAATATAAAACAAAATAACATAAGAGAAGACATTACCTTAAAATCAGATAACTCTTTTTGATTTGTGCCAAAGGCTTCCTTGGGAAGTCTTCTGCCCAAAGTGAGGCTTCTAGGAGTAAGAGAGGGAAGTTGGGAGAGTATTTGGGTAGTGTTTGGCCGAGCCAAATGGCTTGATGGTGTGAATAAGATGGTAGAGGTGGGGGCCTTTTATAAGAGGAGAGGGGGGCACTCTTGGAAAGTCATGAAATGTTACATTATTATGAAAATCTTTTCGGATTTTAAAGGTCCCAAAATGATATATTTCGAGGATAAGGTGATAAGGGTTCGAAATATTCTCATATAATAGGTTTTTGACAAGTGTTTGTCTTTGATTTTACATTATATTTTCATTTTATTTAAATCATTAATTAATGTGGAAATCACTCCATCATCATTGTGTCATAAAATATTTAATATATTTAATGTCTAAAAATTATAAAAAAATTTACCATGATGTAGGAAATATTTTTATATTTCTAATGGATATTTATAGTAAAAAAATTTAAATTATATAAACACATGTAATAATTGTTTTAGTAAAACAACACATGTTTGTGCAAATTTTTTTTTTACTTTAAATAAAAAGTTATTAATGTCATTTTCTTACCCAAGTGGATCCATGGGGTCCCCATGTTGACCCATGTATTGTCTTGGTCGGCCATGAATCATCCAATAACTGTAGGACAAGTGTGAATATATTTTTATATTTTTATAATATCATTTTTACCTTAAATTGCACTAATTACCTTTAATCGCGATAAATAGAACTTTAAAGTTACTATTCACCCAAAATTATATTAATCCCATTGAAACATATTTTAATTACTAATGAAAATTATGTATGTAGGATTTTGTAAATTCAAATCACATAGGTTGTAAAATTTCATTTAAACAAAAAATTAGTTTTTTAACTACCACTTAGTGGTTTCACTATTCATTAATAATCGAAGTTTTTCAGTAAAATATCAAAAATTCACCCCAAGCTATAATTGATATTCCAAATTCAAAAATGATGTTTATTTTGAAAAATTAATAACATATAAGTTTCATTAATTAATTTTATAATCAATTCCTGCTGTCACAACAAATACATTTTTTAAGAAAAAATATATATCAAAAGATTGACAATTGTTTATGTCCAATTTCAAAGTGAAATTAATTCTAATTACCACCATTGGATATAATGGTAAAAATAAATTATAATTATACTTTAAAACCACTCAATAGTATAATTTATCACTATAATTCATTTTGATTAAAAAAGTTGTTTTCATTTATTTTTCACCACTCATAAAAAATTGGAAGTTCTCAGAATATTACAAAAAATTCAACTTAGGATAATTTCAATATTCCGAATACAAAAATGAAGTCCATTTTGAAATATAAAATTTATTTATTTTCAAAAATTGTGTATTACTATTCATAACTGCTACTATGATTGGTTTTGGGGTGTTAGAATCTCGAACATGCATACAATGAAAGCTATTGCATTATTGAAAGATAAGCATATCGTGAAAGCTTAGGGTATTACATTCTCCCCTCCATCAATAAATTGCGTCGTCGCAATTTGAAAATGGTCTTCGAAAATAAAAGGTTGAAAATAGAAAATACCTTTGTGGAAAACCCACATAAGAAATAGGGTTAAAAAAATATAACATCAAAAGAAAGAAAAAGAAGTACAAAGGTCACCCAAGATAGACCATACTAGGATTATATGAAAATAGGGATATGGAGTAAAAATAGACCATCAAGGTCAGATGGAGAGTTGTAGAAATCTGGGTTAGGAGAAAGTTAACTATAAGAAAATCACAAACTTGTGATTGGTTAAACGGTCATTGATTCCCCGGTAGGATATGTTAATCGAAAATGTTTTTGTTTGAAGTTACCTTTTATAAAGTTGATGAATTTATTTAGGATATTTACTAAGAACGCAAGGGAATAAACATACTTGTCATGTATACTTTCATTCTTTAATAAATTGTTACCACAAACACATCGTTCACTCAAAAAGATAATAGAACTCAAAAATATTATATTTATCCTAATCATACAAGGTCCCAAATATTAACACATACCATTTAGATTAGGAAAACTATTTTGTAATAACCTGGGACTTCATGTAGGCTAGTGGTAGGTAAAAAATGCTCGTCGCACTATGGTTGTGGGTTTGATTCCTGCATCTTTGCCCGATGCAGCGGGTTATCCCCCAACCTGCAGGTTGTCCTTTTCCTAAAATTATAGTATTATAATATTACAAAAATAATCTTCATAAATGTTTTGTACATAAACAATACTATCCAAATTTCAACTTAATCTATTCCAACCTTTATAGTAAGCCAAAATACCTATGTCCAGATTTTATCTAAAAGGTCTCTAAATTCCAAAATCAATTGTATAATAGGATTACTCAAATAAAGTAAAGTTTCTCTTATTGTCACATAAAAAAATATAATTACCTTCATCGTATTAAAACCTTAATGAAAACAACAAGTACTTCAGTACAATCCTTATATATATCACATTATTCTTTTAACCAGAATATAATCCTTGAGTCCAAAAGCACTAATACATTAATTATTCCACATCAAATTTAGTAACAATATAATATTGGCCTAGATACCTTAGAATTTTATGAGTTAAGTTTCACTGAATCTTAGGAAATTCAATTGCATAATGCCCCATTTCCCTACAATTGTAGCATTCAACATTGATAGCCTCTTTCTTTCCCTTGCAATCACGAGCCTGGTGACCTTTTTCTCCACATTTGTGACAAACTCCCATTCCTTTTATGCAAGTACTGGGTTGATTCTTCCCACAATTATCGCATAATGGAAAATCCTTCTTTCTATTTTTCCCTTTATTTGTCTCTTGTTCCGCCGTTCTCTTCTTCTCTTTCTTTACTTTATTGTCATAAGATTTAGATAATTAATTTTCTGTCATGATAGCATATGAGAAAATATCTTCGTACGATGAGAAGGATTGTGATACTAAAGCTCGACGAAGAAATGGTTTCAACCCATCAAAGAAACGATCAATCTTACTTCATGGGTTACATATATAATCTGCAACATTCCTCACTAACCTTGTAAAGTTAATCTCATACTTTAGGACATTCAAATCCTCCTTCTGCCTCGGACTCAGAAATTGCCTTTCCATATCTGCTAGATGGTAATATGGAATGTATTTTTCTAAGAAAATTTCATTAAACTCCCTCAATTACATACATGATACTTTTTAATCTTCCTTTGTGTTTTGAATCAGCGACCACCATTGATCGACATCTCCAGTGTGGCGGTAAACTGCCATGACAACCTTCTCCCTTTCCCTACTCCCCAAGGCGTGGAATATTTTATCTAAGTAGTTTATCCATTTCTCAGCTACTAATGGATTTTTACACCCATTAAATGTTGACAGTTGTTTCCTCATGAAGCGGTCTAACATTGATCCTCCACTTTGCGAATCAGGTTGCTCCACACGAGTAAGGTTATTATTCATAACCTGAGTGATTTTCCCCAGTATGGTGATAAGTTGATCATCACCAGTTGTATCTCCAGCTTCACTATAATTATATTGAGCAGGAGGGTGATCCCTACATGCAGTGCGGGAATTGATACAGTTTCCATTCCTCCCACTAGGCTCCATTTCTAAATAATGGCATAAACTAGATTAGTTTATGAATCAAAATATAGAATTACATACTTGTAAAACACTTAACATAAATTGAACTATAATCAAAAAAAAAATTCTTTAAGGAATTATATACTCATAAACCCTTTATAATGGTTTTTAAATAAAATGAGAATTATCCTAAGCATATCCCCCTGGCAGTTTCGTAACCATGAGTGCAGCAAGGCCCGTTTTCGTGCACAAGTTCCTGTTCGAGTCTAGCTCAAAGTGGTGTTTTCAGGTTTTACCCCTACTTACATCTGTTCCAGAGCCACATCTACCTACTTGTATCCATAAATGGATGTATTTCTTGGAAAACTCACCAAAGCTCTACAACAACAAAATTCTAGGAAGTTCTTCTATGCTAATCCTCAATGTCTATCTTATGGCCATGTGCTGTAACAAGATTTTATCTAAATCTAGCTTCCAAGGTTATTACTAAAGTACCTATGATACCAACTATAATGCCCTGACCCCAGCTACCCAGAGTCGGTGCATTATTATATAACATTGGCATGATCACAAAAGATCAAGTCTTGAAAGAACGATTAGTTTAGTAGCCTTGGAAACACTAGATACATTCATAAGTCTTACATTACATCATAAAGTAAGACACAACTACAACAACTTATTGTCTTCATATCCCCTCATACTATCCCTGCAAGTCATTCATAATATACTTCTTCACATTCTGGAAAATTTAAAACATTGGAAGGGGTGAGCTCAGATGCTCAGTAAGGATAACAATATAGCGAAATCTTTCATAAATAAACCATATCATTTAAGGCAGTGTATAACAAAAACAAAAGCCTTTTAAACTTGATCTTTTGTATAATATGGAAAAAATAAAATTTAATAATGAAATTTACTTATTCACATGGATATTCTACTTGTTGAATAATCACATGCAATATAAATAACCACTTTCATAACGATGGAATGCATAATGCCAGACTATCATAACCACGTAGCCAAGGCCTTGTGCCAAGAATACAAATAAGATATTTTCAAAGCCTCGTGACAAGACACTAGTTTGTCTCATTAGACCAACCGATACATCGAGGAGATATAGAGGGCTCCACCCGTCACTTGTTAAGTCCAATGCATTCCTCATATTAACAGGTTTAAACATATCATATACCGTAACATAATCATATCACATAAAACATGCATAAGGAAACATAACATATCCATATTTCAATCACAAGATATCAATACAATACATTGATATAATAAAAAGAGTATCAAAACCCTTTTCAATACCAAAATAAAAGAAAATTAATTATTGGTATTTATTTTTCATTAAAAAAAGTTATGGCTTGTAGAGGAATCTGAAACTCAAGTAATGGTCAGGGCGGCGGAGAAGTCGTTGTCACCGCATACGTACGAAAAAAAACATTTATTTTTGTCGTTTACTAAAACGCTTCTTATAAAAAGATTCCTTTTGAATAAACATAAATGTCAATGCAGTTTATACACAACATAAAATAATGTTGTGTATGGAACAAAATATGCCTTAATGAAAGGATATTGAGATGAAGTCCTTACAAAGATAATTTTTTAAATAAAATAGATCTATTATGTGTATTCTATATAAGTACACATAAATAAAGTAAAAATACAAGATAGGAAATAATAATATCATGACATAATTTTAAAGTAGGAGATTAACCCAAAGAACAGAAATTGGGTTAAGAAGTTCCCTTACCTCGTGCCCAACTTGACTCGATCATTCTTTAATCTCTTGAATAATAAACTAGAGTTAATTTATAATTTCTTAAGAACCTTTTTCAAGTTCATTATTACTTTTATATCACTTATTACCATGTTAGGAACATTATGTAATTATTTATGTTAATAACGGTCATTTTGTCGATCTTTGGTACATGAGTCAACAATAAAATTCTTATAATTACAAGTTGTTCAAGTGGTAAAATATACATTATATCCAGAATTATATTCATGATTTAGATATCATATATACCATACATATCCAGTATATACATTCATTTATAATATTACATAACATTTAGAGGTAATAAATGAAATGCACCGTTCATGGAGACGGTAAGTCTTACGTACGCATGAACACTACTTTCATTTCTATTTCGTATTTAATGGAATGAAATCATAATTATATAAAGTTATATTATAATTCCAGTATAATTTCATATATAATGTCATTTAATCCATCCTTTATACGTCCCACATATGGCATTAATGATTCAAATCACTTTGAGGGGGTAGTAGTCCGCACATACTTAAATGAAAATATCACGTTTAACCATAATGGAAATCATAAGGGTATCCCATAAATGATAAATACAGAAGAATATGGAAACCAAAAACACAATATAGATCACATATAAAAATATTTTCATCATTATGGCCACCATGAGAGGTTTCAAAAGAATATTGAACAATCATCGTTTCGTGAGGCAGTAATTCGCCACCCACATAAACAGTATGTTCTTTAACCATTAGACAAAGGTGTGTGTAAGTGTAAATATAATAATTCTCATAAAAACATACAAGTATATTGAGTATACTGGTTTTGTTACAAAATAAATAAATAAAAAGATTTTAAGGGGTTGGAGAAGCAAAATAATACAAAAGAACATAAGAGAAGACATTACATTAAAATCAGGTAACTCGTTTTGATTTGTGCCAAAGGCATCCTTGGGAAGACTTCTTCCCAATGTGAGGCTTCTAGGAGTAATAGAGGGAACTTGGGAGAGTATTTTGGGTGAGTTTGGCCGTGCCAAAAGGATTTATGGTGCGAATAAGGTGGTAGAGGTGGGGGCCATTTATAATAGGAGAGGAGGGGCACTCTTGGAATGTCATGAAATGTTACATTATTATGAAATGATTTTCGGATTTTAAAGGTCCCAAAATGATATATTTCGAGGCTAAGGTGATAATGGTTCGAATTCTACTCATCAAATAGGTTTTTGAAAAGTGTATGTCTTAGATTTTACATTATCTTCAAATTTTATTTAAATCGTTAATTAATGAGGTAATCACTACATCATCATTGTGTCATAAAATATTAAATTTATTTAATGTCTAAAAATAATTAAAAAATTACAATGATGTAGGAAATCATTTTAGATTTCCAATGAATATATATAGTATAAAATTCAACATATATAACCCCATGTAATAATTGTTTTAGTAAAATAACACATGCTTGTGACAATTTTATTTTTACTTTAAATAAAATGTTATTTATGTCATTTTCTTACCCAATTGGCTCCATGGGGTCCCCAAGTTGACCCATGGATTGTCTTGGCCGGAAATGACTCATCCAATAAGTGTAGGACAAGTGTCAATATATTTTTATATTTTTATAATTTCCTTTTTAACTTAAATTTCACTAATTAACTTTAATCGCAATTAATAGAACTTAAAAATTACTATTCACCGAAAATTATTTTAATCCCATTGAACCAAATTTTACTTCCTAATGAAAATGATGTATGTCGGATTCTGGAAATTAAAATCACAGAGGTGGTAAAATTTCATTTAAACAAAAATTCAGTTTTTTAACTACCACTTAGTGGTTTCACTATTCATCAAAAATCTATGTTTTTCAGAACAATACCAAAAATTCACCTGAAGATATAATTGATATTCCGATTTGAAAATTGATGTATATTTTAAAAAATTCAAAACATATAAGTTGCAATAATTAATTTTATAATTAATTCCCACTGTCACAACAAATAGCGTTTTTTAAGAAATAATATATATCAAAAGATTGACAATTGTCTATGTCCAATTTCAATGTGAAATTAATTTTAATAACCACCATTGGATAAGATGGTAAAAATATATTCTAATTATACTTTAAAACCACTAAATAGTATAACTTATCACTACAATTGATTTTGATTAAAAAAGTTGTTTTTATGTATTTTTCACTACTAATAAAAAATTGGAAGTTCTCAGAAAATTACAAAAAATTCAACTTAGGATAATTTAGATATTCAAAATACAAAAATGAATTCCATTTTGAAATATAAAATATATTTAATTTCAAAAAGTGGGTATTACTATTCATAACGGCTACTTTGATTGGTCGCGGTGTGTTAGAATCTCGAACTTGCGTACAATGAAAGCTATTGCATTATTGAAAGTGAAGCGTATCGTGAAAGCTTGGGGTGTTGCATTCTCCTCTACTTTAATAAATTGCGTTCTTGAAATTTGAAAATGTTCTTCGAAAATAAAAGTTTGAAAATAGAAAATACCTTTGTGGAAAACCCACATGAGAAATAGGGTTAATAAAAATATAACATTAAAAGAAAGAAAGAGAAGTACAAAGGTCACCCGAGATAGCCCATACTAGGATTCTATGAAAATAGGGATATGGAGAAAAAACAGACCGTCAAGGTCTGATGAAGAGTTATAGAAAACAAGGTTAGGAGAAAGTTAACTATAATAAAATCACAAACATGTGATTGGTTAAATGGTCATTGATTCCCCAATAGGAAAATTTAACCAACAACTTTTTTGATTTAAGTTACCTTTTATAAAGTTGAGGAATTTATTTCGGATATTTATTAAGAACCTAAGGGAATAGACATAGTTTTCATGTAGACTTTCATTCTTTAATAAATTTTTACCACAACCCCATCTTTCACTAAAAAAGATAATAGAACTCAAAAATATTATATTTATCCTAATCGTACAAGGTTCCAAATATTAAAACATTCCATTTAGATTAGGAAAACTATTTTGTAATAACCAGGGACTTCCTGTAGGAAAGTGCTAGGTAAAAAAGGCATGTCGCACTATAGTTGTGGGTTCGATTCCTGCAGCTTTTTCTGACACGAAGAGTTATCCCCCAACCTGCAGGTTGTCCTTTTCCTAAAACTATAGTATTATAATCTTCCAAAAATAATCTTCATAAATGTTTTAACCATAAAAAATACTATACAACGTTCAACTTAATCCATTTCAACCTTTATAGTTATCCAAAATCCCTCTATCCAGAGTTTCTCTAAAGGTCTCTAAATTCCAAAATCAATTTTATCATCGGATTCCTTAAACAAAGTAATGCTTCTCTTATTGTCACATACAAAAATATGATTATCTTCATCATATTCATACCTTAATGAAAACAACAAGGACTGCAGTACAATCCTTATATATATCACATTATTCATATAACCAGAATTAATCTTTGAGTCCAAAAGAACCAATACATTAATTATTCCACTTCAACTATAGTAACAACATAAGATTGGCCTTGATCCTTTGGCCTTTTTTGAAGTAAGTTTCCTTGATTCATAGGACATTAATTGGCATGATGCCCCATTTCCATACAATTGTAGCATTCAACATTGATATCCTCTTTCTTTCCCTTGCAATCACAAGCCAGGTGACCTTTTTCTCCACATTTGTAACAAACTCCCATTCCTTTTAGGTAAGTACAAGGGTGATTATTCCCACAATTATCGCATAATGGAAAATCATTCTTTCCCTTTTTCCCTTTATCTATCTCTTGTTCCACCGTTCTCTTCTTCTCTTTCTTTACTTTATTTTCATAAGATATAGAGAATTCCTTTTCTGTCTTGATAGCATACGAGAGATTATCTTCTTACGATGAGAAGTATTGTGATACTAAATCTCGACGAATAAATTGTTTCAACCCATCAACGAAACGATCAATTTTACTTCTTCTGTTATGTATATAATCTGCATCATGCCCCGCTAACATTGTAATGTTAACCTCATATTTCCGACATTCTCATCCTTCTTCTTCCTCAGACTCAGAAGATGCCTTTCCATATCTACTTGATGGTCATGTGGAAAGTATTTTTCTAATAAAATTTCCTTAAACTCCCTCCATTCCATACTTGATACTTCTTCATCTTCCTTTGTGTTTTGAATCAGCGACCACCATTGATCAGCATCTCCAGTGAGGTGGTAAACTGCCATGGAAACGTTCTCCCTTTCACTACTCCCCAAGGAGTGGAATATTATCTCTATGGATTTTATCTGTTGCTCAACTACTAATGGATTTTTACCCCCATTAAATGTTGGTGGTTGTTCCCTCATGAAGCGGTCTAACATTGATCCTCCTCATTGTGGATTAGGGTGCTCCATACGAGTAAGGTTATTATTCATAACCTGAGTGAGTTTCACCAGTATGGTGATATGTTGATCATCACTAGTTGTATCTCCAGCTCCACTATAATTATCATGAACAGGAGGGAAATCCCTACATGAAGTGCGTGCATTGATACAGATTCCATTCCTCCCACTAGGCGCCATTTCTAAACAATGGAATAAACTAGATTAGTTTATGAATCAAAATAAATAATTCCATACTTGTAAAACACTTAACATAAATTGAACTATAATCATAAAAATGTTTCCTTTGAGGAAGTATATACTCACAAACCCTTTATAATGGTTTGTAAAGAAAATGAGAATTATCCTAAGCATATCCCCTAGGAGTGTCTCAACCAAAAGTGCAGCAAGGCCCATTGTCATGCACCAGTTCATGTTCGAGTCTAGCTCAAAGAGGTGTTTTTGGGTTTTACCCCTAGGTACATCTGTGCCAGAGATTTCTCTACCTTCTCGTATCCAGACAGGGATGTATTTCTCGGAAAACTCACAAAATATGTACAACAACAAAATTCTATGATGTTCTTCTATTTTAATCCTCAATGTCTATCTTATGGATATGTTCTCTAACCAGAGTTTATCTAAATCTATCTTCTATGGTTCGTAATAAACTTCCTCTGATACCAACTGTAACTCCCCGACCCCAGCTACCCAGAGTCGGTGCATTATTACGTAAAATTGGCATGATCACAAAAGATTAAGTCTCGAAAGACCGAATAGTTTAGTAGCCTTGGAAACACTAGATACATTCATAATCCATACATTACATCATAATGTAAAAAAAACTACAACAACATCTTGCCTTCATATCCCCTCATACTATCCCTATAGGTCATTCATAATATACTTCTACACATCCTGGAAAAATTAAAACATTGGAAGGGGTGAACTCAGATGCTCAGTAAGGATAACAATATATCAGAGGATTTCATAAATAAACATTAACATTTAAGGGAATGTATAACTAAAACAGAAGCCTTTTAAACTTTAACTTCATCATAATATGGAAAAATAAAATGAAATAATGCCATTTACTTATTCATATGTATATTCTACTAGTCGAATAACCACATGAAATATCAATAACCACTTTTATAATAATGGAATGCCTAATGCCAGACTATCATAACCACATAGCCAAGGCCCCATTCCAAGACTACAAATTAGATTTTGTCAAGGCCTCATTCCAAGACACTAGTGTGTCTCATGAGACCTACCGATGCATCGAGGATCTATAGCGGGCTCCACCCGTAACTTATTAAGTCCATTGCATTCCTCATATGAACAGGTTTAAACATATCAGAAACCATAACATAACTGTATAACATAAAACATGCATAAAGGAAACATTACATTTCCATATTTCAATCACAAGATATCAGTACAACAAAATTTTATAATAAAAACATTATCAAAATCATTTTCAATACTAAAATAAAAGAAAATTAAAACATGGTATTTATTTTTCATTTTAAAAAAAATTATGGCTTGTAGAGGAAGCTGAAACTCAAATAATGGTCACGGCGGCGGAGAAGTCGTTTTCGTCGCATACGTACGACAAAAAAAAATCCTTTTTTCATTTAGTAAAATGCTTCGTATAAAAAGATTCCTTTTGAATGAACGTAAAATTCAAAGGGTTTATACATAGTATAAAAGAAAGTTGTGTATAAAACAAAATATGCCTTCATGAAAGGAGATTGAGATGAAGTCCTTACAAAGATAATTATTTAAATAAAATAGATCTATTATGTGTATTAACAATAAGTACACATAAAGAAAGTACAAATACAAGATTGGACATAATAATATCATGATATAATTTGAAAGTAGGAGATTAACCCAAAGAACAGAAATTGGGTTAAGAAGTTCCCTTACCTCGTGTTCAACTTGACTCGATTGTTATTTAAAATCCTGATTAATAAACTAGAGTTAATTTATACTTTCATAAGAACCTTTTTCAAGTTCATTATTCCTTTTATATAACTTATTACCATGTTATGAACATTATGTAGTTATTTATGTTAATAACGGTCGTTTTGTCGATCTTTGGTACTTGAGTCAACAATAAAGTTCTTATAATTACATGTTGTTCATGTGGTGAAATATACATTATATCCAGAATTATATTCATGATGTAGATATCATATATATCATACATATATAGTATATACATTTATTTATAATATTACATAACATTTATAGATAAAGAAATGAAATGCACCGTTCATGGAGACGGTAAGTCGTACATACGCATGAACACTACTTTCATTTCTATTTCATATTTAATGGAATGAAATCATAATTATATAAAGTTATATTATAATTACAGTATAATATCATATATAATATAATTTAATCAATCCTTTATACATCCCACTTAATGCATTAACGATTGAAATCACTTTGAGGGGGCGGTAGTCCGCACTTCCTAAAATGAAAATATCGCATTTACCCATAATAAAAATCATAAAGGTATGCCATAAATGAAAAATATAGAAGAATAAGGAAATAATAAACATAATATAGATCATATATAAATATATTTTCATCATAATGGTCACTATGAGAGGTGTTAAAAGAAGATTGAACAATCATCGTTTCGTGAGGTAGTAATTCACCACCAACAGAAACAATATGTTCTTTAACCATTAGACGAAGGTGTGTGTAATTGTAAATAAAATAATTCTCATAAAAACATCCATGTATATTGCGGATACTGTTGTTGTTACAAAATAAACTAATAAAAAGATTTTAAGTGGTTGGAGAAGAAAAATAAAACAAAATAACATAAGAGAAAAGATTACCTTAAAATCAGGTAACTCTTTTTGATTTGTGCCAAAGGCTTCCTTGTGAGGACTTCTCCCCAAAGTGAGGCTTCTAGGAGTATTATAGGGATATTTGAAGAGTAGTATGGCAGAGTTTGGCCAAGACAAATGGCTTGATGGTGTGAATAAGTTGGTAGAGGTGGGGGCCTTTTATAAGAGGAGAGGAGGGGCACTCTTGGAAAGTCATGAAATGTTACATCATTATGAAATGATTTTCGGATTTTAAAGGGCCCAAAATGATATATTTCTAGGATAAGGTGATAAGGGCTCGAAATATACTCATCCATGAAGTTTTTGACAACTTTATGTCTTATATTTTAAATTATCTTTTAATTTTATTTAAATAGTTAATTAATTTGGTAATCACTGCATCATCATTGTGTCATAAAATACTCAATTTATTTAATGTATAAAAATTATAAAAAAATTACCATGATGTATTAAATCGTTTTATCTTTCCAATTAATATTTATAGTAAAACATTTAACTTATATATCCCCATTTAATAATTTTTTTAGTAAAACAACACATGTTTGTGACAATTTTATTTTTACATTAAAAAAAAGTTATTAATGTCATTATCTTACCCAAGTGGCTCCATGGGGTCCCCAAGTTGACCCATGGATTTTATTGGACGGCCATGAATCATTAAATATGTTTAGGACAAGTTTCAAGATATTTTTATATTTTTATAATATCATTTTTACCTTAAATTTCACTAATTACCTTTAATCGTGATTAATAGAACTTAAACATTTCTATTCACCAAAAATTATTTTAATCCCATTGAACCAAATTTTACATCCTAATGAAAATGATGTATGTTGGATTTTGGAAATTCAAATCACAGTGGTGGTAAAATTTCATTTAAATAAAAAATCAGTTTTTTAACTACCACTTAGTGGTATCACTATTCATCAAAAATCGATGTTTTTCAGAACAATGCAATAAATTCACCCTAAGCTATAGTTGATATTCGGAATTCAAAAATGATGTCTATTTTTAAAAATTCCAAACATATAAGTTGCATTAATTAATTTTATAATTAATTTCAGCTGTCACAGCAAATAGAGTTTTTTAAGAAACAGTATATATCAAAAGATTGACAATTGTTTATGTCCAATTTCAAAGTGAAATTAATTGTAATGGACACCATTTAATAAAATGGTAAAAATATGTTTTAATTATAATTTAAACCCACTGAATAGTATAATTTATCAATATAATTTATTTTGATTAAAAAAAAAATTTAGGTATTTTTCACTACTCATAAAAAATTGGAAGTTCTCAGAAAATTACAAAAAATTCAACGTAGTATAATTTCAATATTCCGAATACAAAAATGAAGTCCATTTTGAAATATAAAAATTATTTAATTTAAAAAAGTGTGTATTACTATTCATAAAGTCTACTTTGATTGGTCGCGGTGCGTTAGAATCTCGAACTTGCATACAATTCAAGCTATTGCATTATTGAAAGAGAAGTGTATCGTGAAAGCTTGGGGTGTTACACTTCTTAAGCCAAAACCCGCGCATTGAGTTCAACAATGCCCTCAGATTTCAATTCTGATCTTCGGTTAAAAATATAGAGAATCCCGTTTGTTCGTTTACTGAAAGTACCCGAGCTAAACTTCAGAAATTGATTTCGGACACACCAGGCCTTGGATTCATGTGCCGTTAGAAGCCACAGACTCGTAAAATTCCAAATAAATTAAGAAGAAAATTTCCTTGAATTTTCGTGTCTTTACATTACAACCACCTCATGGATTTACGTCTTCATAAATCTACAACACAAACTAGGGAAAGTAAAGGTGGTATCGAGCACACATATGAGCCTCCCACTCCCATGTGCTCTAATGGAGGTTCCTGTGCTGCCAACAAAAGCGAACAAGAGGAATTGACCATCCTCATAGGACCCGCTCCTGTTGATCCTCAACCTCTACTGGAAACCTGTGAAGGTATCCCCATCATTGATGTCCAGCTCCCCATGGTTGATGATGACGACTAGGTTGTGCACACATCACCTCAGCTGAGATATGTGGATGACGTCGTGCACCCACTGCATCTGAGGTGGAAATGCCAGGCATTATGCCACATCGCCTACTTTGCTGGGGACCTGATAAGGTCCAAATTATTGTGGAGATAACTTGGTGCCTTGGACAAATCTCCATAGACCTCGTCAAGGTGAGACCCCTAAGTAAACATGGTCGCCATCCTCGAACTCCAGTGTTTTCCATCTCCTATCAGCATAGGACTCCTATCTTCCATGTGATGTCTTCTTTCTCTCCTGGATGATCTGAACATTCTCCTGTATCATCAAAAGGGCGCACTGGTTAAACTCTCCCTCATCTCCAAAAAAGCTCTAATGGCATTTCTCTGACCACATTAAGGTTTTCCCCCTTCTTCGTCAAAGCTAAAAGCGGTGCAGCAACTTTGGAGACATTTGGCTCAAATCTAGGTCTGGCCGACTAATGGCTGATCGACTTCACACACGTATGCATTATTCCATCATGTGCTGCTTGTGGTTTCCTTTTCTCCAGCCAAGGAAAACTCATCCCAACTTTGTGGCTAAACCACAACCTTTTTCCCTAATACAGTCAATATGTGTATGAATTGTGGTTTCCCAGTCCATACCCAAACTAACGTCGTAAGGCCTCGACGCTACCACAAATTATTTCCAACCATAACTCTTGCCTCAAGGGTAATATCACACTGTCTGTGTAAGCATGACTCTCGAGTCTCCTCCCAAAGGTATCTCAGACGTGAGGGTCAAGTCCGCAGCTTAACTGGAAACTCTAGGTCTGGGACAAGATTCGTGGAAGGATGGAATGATTCGTATCAATGTTTGTTGTTACGGCAGCTAGTAGTAGACATAGACAGTACCTCGAATCATTCCTAGAGCCCTTGGGCCACACTCTTTGACCACATGTTGCTACACTCGTCCCCTGCACTCTTGCTCCCTAAGCCTGGCGAGGACTACAATGGTAGGTGGTTATAACATGTGGAAATGTACACCACCACATGCTGCTCTCCTAGCTCTGCTTCCACGTCTACTGCTCTACAGATTCATCTTTCCTTAACACTTCCTCTTCTTGAAACATTTTAAATGCCCAAGACTTTGAGACTGGTGTATGTTTCCGGCTTTCTACTGCTATATCCATTCATAAAAATAACATTCAACAACAAATGTTCTCCCTAGAACCGTAGCATAACTAGGAATGCATAGAGGAAAAAGTGTTGGCTTGGATATCCTTAAACACACCTCGCTCAGAGGTCTGAGATCTAAATCACTAATCGTATCATATTCATCGAGTACCAAGAAAGATCCTTAAGCCTCGATGAATACTAATATACTGACACGTCATCATATCGAATCTTTATATGCTCTAGAATACTCTCAGCCACCTCCTCATGCCAGTTCTAAGCCTCCTGAAAGTCGGGCTCGCCTCAGAACATGAGTGGTATCTGATGCTGACACACTTGTAAGGAATTAAGCATACATGTGTCATCTACTGGTACCGCCGGTTGAGACTGCTAACTAATAGGTAGTGATATAGCTGGAACACTACCTGAAGGTACTATCTAAGGCATTGGTCCATGTATCGAAGCCTCAACACTATGCGGACCAACCTCATGGTCACTCACTGGGAAACCCTAGTAGCTCAGATCACTATAAGCTCTTCTATAATTTAACTAGGTGTAGAACACTAGCAATTGACTCCACTCAGTCCACTGCTTCCTGGGAATCTGTCACGCCTCATATCCTCAGAGGCATCTACTGCTAGAAGTCGTGAAACACACTCTCTCAGTGGGCACCGTCCGGTAGTAAAGCTGGTGGCATATGCTACCAAACGGGTGGTGGTGCTACTGGTACCCCACCCGAAGGTGCCAACATAGAAAGAGGGCTCTGCACGGGACCTCGTTGCTCGGTGGGCTGTCATCGGGTACTCTCTCGGAACTCCAACTGACTGTCTATGTGGAGGCATCCTGAACAAATGTGCCACAGTCAAATGATTTAAACCTGGTGAGCTGACCTGGTTTGAGCTGACTGAAAGAAAAATTTTGGAAACACACATGAAATATGTGTTTTCATGCACTCAGTTGGAAATCAAAACTCATGGTCCTAGTCTATGGATACATCGGCCGCCTCACCAACACTGGATTCCCTGAACTGAAGACCACAATTGGTACCCTTAACACTATTTCTTCACAAAAAAGAAAATATCAGAGTCCCAGGTTCTGTGGTAGAACCATCTCCTCTGATACCAATTTTTCACGACCCGTCCCCCAGGGCCCATATCGTGACTAACCCAAGGCCGCCTTCTATAGGCCAGGGGCTGTCGACTAGCACAAAAGGTGTATTTCTCTAAAAACTGGGATGGCATTGCCTTTATGAAACATAACACACACAACATAGTAAAAGAGGAAGGAAACTCTAAGTAGACACTATATAAAATAAGATGTGATAGAAAGTAAAAGGGGATAGAAATACAATCTGAATAGTAAAGTACAAGTTAAAAGACAAAACAACTTGAAGGTGACAAGCAGCTCCTGGATCGTCCACCACAGATCCTACATGAAGGGTAGGTACAGATAGCACAGCTCCTAGATCATCCACCACAGATCCTACATGAAGGGTAGGTACAGATATCCTCTTCAGCGCCATCGTCCGAAAAACTCTTCCAGGTACTGACCCGCCATGAGTTCCACCTCCGGGTACCGTCCAGTCCTCGTACACTCAGCCTCTGTCAGCGATGTCCATTGTCTTCATCAAACACAACGAGGTAAGGGCATAGCCCGTGCAGGGGGGTGAGTATAACGATACTCAATAGGGATCCCGAGACCCTCTAGGTCTCACAAAATCGAACAAGGATAAACCGCAAAGAAACATCTCAATAGATAACATTTACATAGGTATATGCCCATACATATACTTAAGTTATCATGTAACCCATCTCAATCATGAGGAAAACACACATGTCATTGACTGAGCTCGAACCTGGATTTTCATTATCGAAACCACAACAGCTAGAGAATCTCCTCCTCTGTCGAGTAAAGTGGCCATGTCACAACTTTGAGGCACTACTCACTAACCTTAGACTGATGAGGTACTCTTCCTGTCGAGTACCGTGGGTCTTCTGCCAATTACCGGGCGCTCCATCTGATGTGGGTCTACCACCAAATACCAGGCGCTCCCCCTAATGTACTACATAGGTACATCTCCTGTCGAGTACCACGTGTCTGCTTCCAACTACTAGGTGCTCTGTCCGCCGTGGGTCTACCGCCAAATACCGGGTGCTCCGTCCACTTGGCTAACCGAATCACTACGAGTCGAATCGGTCAAGCAGTCGTTAGGTCTACAGCTACTCAGTCTCTGCACTCCACACACTCTTCTCCGTGAGGGTATGCTCCACAAGCTACATGTCATTACTTCCATGTGTCACGAAGTCTCACGTAGAAGTATCATAAAGGTCTGCCTCGTCATAGGGGTCTCAACTCAATAGACGACATTTCAATCGGACGCCCGGTCTGTGAGTTATTAGCATTTCCGTTCTAGGGGCCTGGTTGGATTTTAGGTACAATCCAACCCAGACATACTCCAACTACGTCCAAACCTCATGTAAAGTAATCCAAAAGAACAATCTCATCAAGTGGAATCCAATAAATGTGACGGAACGTCAATCAGACGTTCAGAGCTAAAGTTATAAGTGTTTCCACTCCGAGTGACCGGTTGTTTTCGAGTTCGAACCAACACGGCCATACCCAAACATCGTGTAAACCTTTGTTGTAATATACCAAAATGACAGAGTAGATCCAAGGAATCCTACGCAATTGACGGTGCATCGATCAAAGGTATGTAGCTCAAGATATGTCTATTTAACCGAATATGGTCCGAAAATAGGGGGTCTGGGCCCAGTCCAACCCGACCCAACACCCCCTGGGTCGGCCCGAACCAGGTTGACCCGACCCGGGTCCAGGTCTGGCCTGGCTGGCGTGCCCCGACCCGGTGCAGGTGGCCCGACCCGGCGCTGGCGGCCAGGCCCGGCGCTGGCGGCCCGTCCCAGCCTGCGCGGTCCGACTCGGCCCTTGTGGCTGGCCGACCAGGCGGTGTGGCAGTGCCCAGAGGGGCCCTCCCTAGCCGCTTATTTTGGGGGGGGGGGGGTTACATCATACCCCCCAGTTCTTCGAAACATCCATCCATGTTGTCCGGCACTTGGGTAACTGCGTGACCCCTCGGGTCCCACCTCTTGATGGCAATGGTGGCCCGCACAACCGGCTTCCCTTTCGGATCAGTCGTGGCCTTATGTCGCAGCTTTGTTCAACGGGCACAGGGCGACAGAGCCGCGCCTGGCCACCGCAGCCCACCCTGGCCGCATCCCCTGTAGCTCTGACGCGACGGCGCCGCACCCCTCCACCGCGGCCCGCCACGACCACGACTTCATTCGCTCCGGTGTGGCGCGGCGACAACACACTCCTCCACCGTGGTCTGTTTCGGATGCGGTCAGGCTGTCCCCCACACGGCATGACGGTGTCGTGCCCTTGCGGTGAACCGACAATCATGGGCTGATGATCCTCTAATAGTCAGCCCAATGTCGGCTGGGTTTTCGCAGTCCGCGTCCATCATCCACAAACAACAAAAAATGTGGGGAAGGGTCGGACCGTGTTCGTGCTGTCTGAGCCCTTCCTCGTCAAGATGGAATCATAAAGCCTAACAAAACTCAATAATTGAAAAACGAAGATGAACAGTTTTAAAACTTGAACATAACAACCCCAACCATGTAAAACAACATTAAACGATAGAAATTCATGGAAGATGGGCATCGCGGAAGACATGCGTCATTCTGTCAACATCGGGAAGGAAGGAGTTGGGGGTGGTATCGGCGTTCTTCGTTCTTCATTATTTATTGGAGACAGAGTAAAACACTCCAACTGCTGGGCACCGTGCTTCGCTGCTAGCATTCCGCCGCTTGAACATGTCATCCAGAACTCATCCCCCAACCTCCTTTATATAGGGGTTGGAGGGTTCGTCATTGGTAGGCAAGTCATCAATGGAAGATTTAGGATAGAGGGCTCCACCCAATTAATCCGCTGTGGTGGCGCATTTAAATGGAGAGGAAGTTAAAAAGGGGGTTATTTTCCCGGGTGGTCCCCACATTATAATATCCTCCAAAGGGAGGATATTTCCTGGAGGGCCCCACCATTAATTAACTACAAAAAAGAAAGGGGGGTGGTTAATTCTTGGGTGGTCCCCTCATTAAAAAGGGAGGTTTCATCATCCTCAATTAAGAGGGGGATTTAAACCTAGAGGCACTCCCACATAAATGAGGGGGAGTTAAGGAGTTATGATTCCCCTCCCATTAATGGGAGGCCTCGTGTGGTTTCCACCACAATCAACCCCACATGGGAGGTTGGATATCAGTGGGCCCCACCTCCATAACCTCTCAAGGGGGGTTCAGATGTGGTGGTTCCACCACCATCTCCCAAGTGGAGGTTCTAACCACTTTATCTGCACGACATCTGTTTAACAAAATATAATAAATTGTTCACTTATTTTATTTTATTAACCCACATAAAACCCCAAAAACTAACTTCCATACCCGATCATCTACCATTGAGGTGAATGTCTTTTTAAGTGAAAACTCGCGCTTTGAGTTCAACGGTACCCTCAGATTTCAATTTCGAGCACCGGATCAAAAGATAGAAAAACATGTTCGTTCGTTTACTGAACGTACCCGAGGTAAACTTCCGAAATTGATTACGGGCACAACGGGCCTTGTAATCAAGTTCCATCAGAAGCCACAGGCTCGTAAAATTTCTACGAAATTAAGAAAAAAAATTCCTTGACAATTCCAGGTCTTTTAATAAACTCTTAATATTTTTTAATGGAATGTAAAATTCTAGTCCACTTTTGTGGTAATATTCTATGAAAATCCAATGCTTCTTTGGGTTCATTTAGATATTCTACTAGAGAAACAATGTTATTATCATTCTTAGTCAACCTTCCATTCAGTTTGTTAATACCACCCCTTCAAAATTTTTGAATGTTTCAATACTTAGCTTTTCTGTATCATTTATATGATATTTCACATTATTGGTACCTTCATGTGAAACTGCTATAGATGTCCACATTTCATTTTCTTTTTAAAAATAATAAAATCGATTTAATTAATCTAATATAAAATTATATATTATAGCATTCATAGATTTAGAATTCATATCATACTTTTATTATGTGTTATCATCCCATTATTGAGTTATTTTCATACCAATATCAATGTAATTTTAGGATTTTAGATAATCATTCAATCCAATATTCTTCAAATAGATGGCCATGAGATCCTATAATAATGACAAAATTTCACCATTAATGTATTTATCTCTAACCATTGAAATACCTTCTTGGTTATCATCCATTTTAGAAAAATGAAAATGGATATTTGGACTTCAAAATTTAAAAATTATGAAATGAAGAGTCACAAGATCTAATACAAAATATTTTCTTCGATAATAGATAACTGAATACTCAATAGGGGGTGTGAATATAGTTCCAAAAAAATATATTTTTAGAAAACCTCCCTCTTCAGGATATTTTAATTTTTATATTTTCCTTATGAATGATAGGATTGGGAAAATTCTAAGGAATAATACTACACACTTGATATATATAGTGGTTTGGGTATCATAAATACACTATTCTACTCCACCATCACACTACTCCATGATATTTGTTTTCACTATCAAAGCTCTTCTGTCAGGGGCTTCTAACTGGGAAAATGTAGCTATCACTTAATAGAAAGTTCTAATAGTTTCAACTAGGTTCTTCCATTAAAAGACCTATCCATAGTCCCAATAAAAACACTTATACTATGTATAGAAAAAAAATAATATTAATTAAAATTGAATGAAGAGGATGAAACACACTATTGAAATAAGAATCTAAATTTATTCAAAGTTTAATATTGAGAATATGATAGTATTCAAGGAATTACTTGGAATTATCTTTAGTGAAATTTATAGAACCATAAACAACAATGTGAGTTGTAATGTTTAATATATTATATAAATGGAAATTTATTGAATTTGAATGTATGAGTGTTACAATTTTTACTCAAATTCATCTTTCAGATATTCTTGATCTCTCTTAATGAGTAATCTAACTTTTCTTTTTATATATCATTCTAAACATAAGAATGAGATAATCCTAATGATCAAGTGAGCCATAAACTGATAAATTGATAAGATGGGATATAAAGAACATGCATCCATTGCTTCCAAATACAGAAATTACATTTATTGTAACAATGTCATAAATGTTATCATTCTTAGAATATTTCCATTCCTGTAAAATATTTTGAAGACCATTCATTCCTTAGATAGATATTTCATTTTCTAATACACTCTATAAGAGAGAAATTACTGATCAATAGATTATCGATGTAATATTGAAAATATAAATAATATCTAGATATTATTATGATATTTAACTGATAGTACTTTTCATTGTAAGATAACATACAGAGAGTCTTTGTAAGATAATCATCAAGTCATCTCCATCATAAGTTAAACATACATTTATACAACATAGGATAAATATTCAGCATCAGATGAATATGTTACGAAGGTTTGATATGTAGATTCAATGGATCCTTTGAATATCCTGAGATAATCTTTTATGAATATCCATTCCACAAGATAACAACTTATCATATTTTATAAGTACTAAATGATCTGACATGATTATTCAGAATCTCATCCATTCTATTCACAAGATAATTCCTTGAATAGTTTGTTAAACTTCCGACACATATATTTTATAATTCTTAATAGATTCAAGATATTCTTCAATTCTCATAATATAAAACACATTTACATAGATCGAAATATTTACTAAATATAAGATAAATTTTCAAAATTATTATATAAAACAATTAATATATACAATTTCTAATAAAATTTGTGGTTTTAAATCATTAAAATATAAAAAAACTATGATATGTTGGAAGAACATAATCATTGTAACAAACATGTCCCCATCCAAATAGATGATCATGTGTTGAAATGAATGTGATTGTAGAATTCTATAGAAGATCTAGCTAAGGACAAAGATGAGATATGTGGGGTAAAATATGGTGTCCATGGGGATTTTTTAGGATATAATCTCTAATGATATGATTATGAGACTATGGTTCCCCCAATACGTTTCCATATCCGGTTTATATAATTAATATTTTAATTACATCATCATTAAAGTGAGTGTAGTATGCAGTTATATTATTATTTTTAATATATGTGTGACCCAAAAAATAGGTGTTGGGTACTATATGAGATATAAGAAAAAAACAATTATATAGGATTCCACATACCTTGAAGATCTAAATTGTTTAGTGGTCTCCAAGATGAATCTAAAATAGTTTGTTAATTACAATTTCCTAATATTATTCAATTGAATTAAGGAAACTACTCTTCATTAAGATGAAAAAGACGATATTTTCCAAAAACCACATATTCTTATGAGTGAAAATAGGTACAAACACATAGACTCCAACATAAAAAATATTTTCCCACCAAAATAAATCATTAGTAGATATAAATTTATCCTAACCATGGTACTTCAACTCAGCAACAATGAAATACAAAGAAATATAAAATTTCATTGGGATCGATTCATCAATCAATATAGTGACAATCTATTCATATGGGTATATACTCCTTCAATTTAAACATACATGTGTTGAGGATAATGATAGTATAGATGAACCATAACTTGTGGCTAATAATACAAATCAACAATCTCTCTTCCAAGACCTAGATATAGATGATTTGGTAACATATTCTATTTTTTTCAATTATTATGTATTTATGAAAATTCCATGATCAAAATTACATTACTTTTGGAAACAAATAAACATTTAATCTCAAAATTTATTAGGTTGATTATGCCTCCCTATGAGATATAATGAGATTTAAAATTATTTATGAGTCACCATACAAAATTTATGTAGAACTATATGAATATTATTGAATCTTTACCCCAGAAATCCACAACATTCATAGAACCCAGATAAGTGTACTGATACCATATTACTTGTTTTTTATGAATAATTATAGTTCAATTAATTATAATTCCATGTAATACAACATGAAACCCCTATTATGCCTCATGATGGAGTTTTTTGTGGTTGAATTTGTGATTACATCATGAAATGTTTTGATACTTTTACCAACATCATGAAATTTTTTTTGAATCTATAATAAACAAAATTAATATGAACCCTTGAAATGTACATATAGGCCCACATTTGTAAAATTATTCAGCTTTTGGATTGGTATAGGAGTATTGAAGACGATCCTAATAAAACAATGGAAATCGTTGAAATTACTCCCCTATGGGATATTAGGGCATTAATAAGATTACAAGGGCCCGTATAATATATAATAAATTTCATTATGTATCCCATTTGATGATAGTTACATTTTAAGATATTGATAATGAATTATCCATCATTCTAATAGTATGTGGAATTGTAGAATAATTTTTATGAAATATATTAATACATCCTACATGATCTAGTTTTCCTATTTCGATAATAGAACACCATTTATCCCCTATATAATACCCATGAAATATTCCCTCAATTATCTCTAATCAAGTATAAACCATTGGAAATGAGATTATACATTATTATATTTGTTAAAAAAATGTTATAATATAATAATAGATATAATTTTATTAAAGATAATATTCTCTTCCATGTCATTTTTTGTTATTAATATATAACATTACTTAAAATAGAATTATGTTTAGTTAATTTTATGCATTAGATAATTATGATATATCTTGATCGTTCCCATGTTGACTAGTTTATTAGATAAATGTGAAGTGATTCCTTAATTGTTAAATATCTAATATATTCATTAGAAGTAAATAAAATTATGTACTATAATATGTTTTTTCTATACACATCCAAAATTTGATTAATCTTCCCATAGATATAGAATTATTATTTGAAGAAGAAATATTTGTAAAAATAATACCATATATATGGGAGATGTCTTTAAATGGTTCTTCTCAAATAACAACTGGAAATAGTGAAGAAAACTTCAATCCTATTAGTTTTCTCGTAAGATCTATCTTATCTCTATAATAAAGAAACAAATAGCTTCTCTATTAATATCATTATATGGTTGAAATATCAATGACGAAAAATATGAAGTATTTATGATAGATATGAAATCAAACCCTAAACTCCCTATAACCCAATAACATGTTAAGAGTGATTCATATCTAGAATACATTCATGTCAATGGGGTTGTTCCATCAAGAAGGTAGGATTGGCACCATTACTGAATAAGTCAAGATTATAGATGACGTTTTTTCAAATTAAATATTTGGTGTTATTTATTCTAATGATACATAAAACCCAAAATGATTCATTGTTCATATTATCTAAAACCCTTAATGACTCATTACGAGATGATATTATCATTTACATGTCATATTAGATAGTTATAACCCATTTTGACCACAAATATTTCGAGGAAATATGTATAATTAATAACACTTCACAATATGAATAGTGTTATTCTTCCCAATGTAATAAAATAAATTATAATAATAACCAAATGTTCAAAAAAAAGTTAAATTGAATACATACGAAATAAAAAATACATGAAATATAAAATCCATAAAAAGGAAATAATTAATATCATTTATATTTTACAAATAACATGGAGTTCATTTATAAATACAACATCAATGTCATTATACTCATATGTTCCAATGAAGAGTTAATTCTTATAGTTATGAAAGAATACTTTCTCATTTTGTGTGGTTCCCATCAGGAAGGAACTAATCGATCTCATAAAATTAAGAGGATTAGTAACTATTAGCCCTCCATGATATATGACTATATGAGGTTCTCAAATAATTATCACACATGCCAGATTCATTATCCCTTTATCCATAAGTTACATGAGTTGTTACATGATAAAATATAAACATAGTCCTTTTCAATGTAAGTGATATATATCAGGAGGCATCATTATTTAATGAACCACCAAAAATCATGGTTTATCATTATTTTTATTGACTTATTTATCAAGATTTAATAAAAAAAATCTATAATGAAATTTTGAATAATTATTATATCCTTTCTCTTTATTTCACATTTAATCAAGATTTATTAAATAAAAATTCAGTTAATAAAAAAAAGAAAATAAATATGTCAAGTGTATTTGGGGATTAGGCAGATTACATAACAATATAAAAAATGAAATTCCCATCTTTATTGAAAAAATATGTTACAAGAAAAAAAAAATATTGTATAATTTGTGTTGTGTGGGATACCCTAAGGATATACATAAGAAAAGGGTGAGATATAAAGTCCATTAAGGGAATAAAAATGTCATAAAATGAGGAAATACAATACACATTAGTCAATAATAAAATCAATAGAGTATAAAAGAAACATGAATATAAAGTCATTATATATAATTATATTCAAAACCTGGAAATGTGGTGACCAATTAAAACACTGCATCACTATCATAATAGAATTAGGTGAACCCTTATCCAAAATTGTTTGAAAATTTTCTTATAAAATAATCAGGTCAACCTATGTCCTAACATGATATATCGGGATACTAAAAATTACCCAATGGGTATATTATTAATGAGTATTCCACTTTGTACTATTCAATGGGTATATTATTAATGATACAGATACTTAACTGTCATTTAAATATAATTGGATATAATAAAACAGAATTAGTGCATGAGTATTCTATATATATATATATATATATGAAATTTTATAAATGGAAAATGAGTTTTATTCATAAATGTTTGGTTCATTACATTACTTTTATTGTTACCCACGTAATGTATAATTTCATCAAAAGATTTATACTTCCTTGTATTTTCCATTGATTTAATGGTATAAATTTTTATCCAAATGAGTTAATGAAATTATATTAAAATTAGAAGATATATTTATACCAATACTTACATTATAATGATTTGACTTATGGATATGTATATTTATTAAAAAAAACCATTTTGGAATCTATTATAAGTTGGAATAATGAAATAAGATGTGTTATCATGATAAAATTTTATAATATTATAATATTACAAAATGGACTCCTACATATGTTACCCCACATTACCTATAGCACGTTATTGAAGTATTTTTCCAATTTAGGTTATTTTTTCCTCATTTTGAACCACCACATATAATAAAATTATGAAAGAAGAAACGTAATAAATTTTCTTAGATACATTAAAACTCTCAACGTGAAAGGTACATTAGCATTATATAATTATGTGATTTAATAAAACCATGTAAATTATTAATATTATAATATTTTTGAACCTCAAACATTCAATTAATATGAATTGTTATTGGTTTTCATATGATACATGATCTTTGGAAAAAGGAATCTGAATGTTATAACACAAATAGGGAATCATTTTCATTGTTTAGAATTTTTACTCCAAGGGTGTATACTCCATTATCACCATGGATGGGTAGATAATTTAACACTAATTAATGTTTGATTTTTGAAATAGGTATTACATATATGTTATTATTATGTGGTCCATTATTCTCATTTATTGGACATAAATAGAATGATATATTATCCTCCCCATAAAATATTAATTATTTTTGTATTTTGGACCTCTTATAATATTAAAATGCCTAATGTGGTCCTTACTATATATATGAAAACTATTTAAAATGTCTTATAACCTTAATTAAAAATATTAAATAGTAATATAAAAGATTTTTTTTCATGAAATTATAATATACCGACTTGTTATATGCTTATTCTTTCACTATAGATTTATATTTTCTCTAACATTATAGTCATGTTCGAATTTTACTATTTTATATCTCAATGAGTTATTTTCTATGTAGAACCATGTCTGTATTTTTATATTGACATCTAGATTTTCTCACCCTCATATATAGTTTCTCTTAACCTATGGTAAAAATTTCACTTCAATCAAAACATCATGTGGTATGATTTATGTTTTCACGTGATTTTTAGTGACAACATATCCATTGTATTAGAACAAAGTGTATTGATTTTACATTCCATTCCCTAATCAAGCGTAGTTTTTATATTTCTCATCCACTTTTCATTTTATCTATCCATTTTACAAAAGGGTACCAATTTTCCATCCATCAATTACATTGGTTCAACTCCCTTATTAATATACCTTTATCTAGAATTAAATTATCACAATTCTTCAATTAATATGATACATAGTGATTCATAGTCATAATATCTTCTTTATATATACATCTATTTACATATCAATTTCCATTTCACATTTTCACATTAGTTCTTTATTCCTTACCGACTCACCATGGGGAGATTTAACCTTTTTAAAACAAGTTCCACCTTTCAAAATTAATTAAAACCTATGAAATCCATGTTCTAGTGAATTTTCATTCCAAACAATTATGAAACATGATCCATAATTTCATCACATATGGAGTTTCACTCAAGAAATATTATTCTTGACTCTTGAACAATTCTATTAGGTAAACCCATCTCAATCATAATGGGTTCTATTTGTTCATAACATATATACTAGAAAAATATTGGGAAAAATATTACACAATGAATATAGTAATTCCTTTTTTTGTTACACATTATCCACGTCCAAAAATACTCAAATATGTTGGGTTCATTAATGTTTATTGAAAATTCTTATTATATTTAATTTATCTATTAATTTAATTGTGGTTTTAAATCTATAGTTATTTTAGTTTTTCATTCCCTATTTCATGGAAATTTTCTCCTAGATTTATTTGTCATGCAATGATATAACTAATTATTAATATAATCATTATTTATAAATTTAGATTTGATTAAGAAATTTATTTTCATGATTTAATTTATTTAATTTTACTTGTTGAGTATATTATAATTATTCTAGATTTATTCCCTTACCTATCACTTATAATATTATATTGAACTTGACACATTAAAATTTTGATACACTACACTTTTTTCCAATATCTATACCCTTAATCTACTTGGTGTATTTGTAATAAATAATAAGATATTAAACTATATATAATCATTTAGAGGTTAATAAAATATATATAGAACTTGTCATAATAAAAACATGTAAAGGGGGAGATATGGAAAATTCAAGTCAATTTTAATCACACCTCTCAACAAATTTTATAGAAAATTAAGTTTACAAAACAAAAGTAGTATATTACTTATAAGTTCAGATATTAATCATAGATAAAAAACAAGCCTCACATATTATGATGATGAATATATGTAATAGTTAAGTAAAATATTTATATTTCCATTATGTCTCTATATAGTCGAGTCTAATCTACACTTATCTTCACATCGAGACCACATATTCATATCGATGATTTCAATTTAAAGTTACTTATTTATATACTACAGGTGTTTTTTAATTAAATGGTTTAGATAGATATTGGAAAATATGGTTATTTAATTGATCCAAAAATGATGTGGGACATACATAATTTAGGTCCACTCCTCAATTTATATTCCCATCAAAAAATATAGAATCATTAAAATTGAATCACTATGAAAATATTTGATCATCTAGATGCACTAAAATAATTAATGATTGATTAAAAGTGTTGGTAACTCATCATAGTCTTGTTATATATGGGGATGTAGATTCCACTCTTGTGAAAATATTCCTTATCATCACCATCGAGTGTTGAGTTATCTCATGATAAATTACTAACAGTATTTACTTTTATGGAAAATTTAAATACTTGTAAAAATAGTCTTATTATATTCCAAATAAGTAATATACATCGCCAGATCCAAATTTGACATTTAGAATTCAATTTTTATCGTCCCTTATTCTATTACTATGATAGTAGATATTCATAAATCAGGTTAATACGTGTCTCTAGATTACTATCCTAACAAAATTGTAAAAGGATATATAATAAATGATATTACCATTTCAAGATCCTTATTTCTCATCCATCACATGAGTATCCTATTAAGTGACAGAGGGGTCAAATTAGATAAGAAGACCCAAAATATATGACATAGTTACCCTGGTCTCGAGGATCCCTACAAATTTATTTCATGGGTTACTTTTTATGAGATGTTTTAATTAGTGAATCCATTTACTATTATATGGTTACTAGTTTCCTACATTGTTCAATATTTTCATAAAAAAATAAATCTTCGAGGTGTAATGGTTTCTTTATGATTTTTAGAATAATTCTAGTGATATAAAAATGAATCTTGATTCATAATGTCATTGCAATATTTTAAAATAAATTTTTTTCAATAGAAATATAGACAAGTGAGAATAAATAAAGGATAAAATTTCCACTAATCATACACGATGAAAAAAATTTAAATTGATAAAAATACATACTAATGATAGTATCATGACATGTTTGTATTACCCTTTCTTGGTTTTTGATGGATTAAAACTCATCGTGGAACGGTTCCCACATCATGGTTGGGTGTGTGAATTTTTTTATTATTTGATTATACATAATTTTTTCTTCTTGTAATAACTTATTGTAGTTATTAACTTTTAAAATATTTGATATAACATTGAAATAGTTTCAACAGAACAATTTATAGTGATAAATGATTTTCAGTAATATGGTAAATGATTTAATTTTTTTTCTAATGTTCCCAATTATTATCAAATATATAGAAATCCTTTATATCCTCCGGGAGTGTCATTGTTGCTTATAAATGGAGGAAAAATAAATTATAATGGTATTGAAAATTTTAAGTAAAATATACCTAATATTAAATCATTGAACTATTTATATGTCTATGTTTCTATTTCTATTGATATTATGGCTAAATAAGATAAAGAAAAAATCATTACTATGAATTTATATATTAACAATAGATCATGGATATCCTTTGAATAATGGGTCATTTAGATGCGTCTTAGTTTTACTAATCAACAGTAATTTTGGATAATAAGGGGATTAATTTCATTGAAATGTTATATTATTCATTTATATTTATCAAATTCAATAAAATAGTTGAATGACATATAAAATAATGTTTGTTGGCTAGTGTTTTGTGATTTAACTTGTTTTATCATTTTAGAAACACTTATGTTGTATTATAACTTGATTAATTATGTTTAGATTGACATTCAAATAGAAATATTGTTAAAAAAGAGTATTTTTATAGAAATATGGATGGATTTAAAAAAATATTATGTTTCATGAAGATTTTAATAGTTAATACATATTTTTAAGAGATATTTGGGTACTTTATAAAAGATATAAAACTATGGGTGTAATCATTGGAAAACATCTACCAAAAAATATATAAAATAATTAGATATGTTTCTCAATGAACTCTAAATTAAAATATTGTGATTTTTTTATCGATATCTAATCTTTTAAGGAAACGTATATAGATAAAAATTTTCATATATAATATCACCTAAGATGAAAATTTCCAATAATCAATCATTTAATTGAATCAAATATGAACCAAACCATTAATAAAATCATCTATTGTGATTTTATTAATCCCCATGAATAAATGAAAAAACCCCATATTGTTCCCCTTGATTTCATATAGAACTACTCCTTTTGGATATGCATTTTTTTAAGGATATTCATTTTTTAAGGGATGTCAAATGGAATAAAATAGAAGAATTGTGACAAAATATTCAAATAATTTCATGTTATCCCAAGTGAACTACACACTTAAAACACTATCTTAGTTGGAATACAACACATCCATTTCTTAATATTCATTGTATCAACTAAAAAACACCCTCTAAAATGATGTTCCCATTGAAATTAACATATCAAATATAGATTATACAGATTGAGACCAATCCATATAGATGATTCTCATGATGCAATTATAGTATTATCCTTATATTCATAGAACACTCTTTCTATATCTAAGAGTAAATAAAGATTTATTCTATGAAATATACTTTGAATAGGTCCTTCTACGATTTGAAAATCCATATTATGCATCCCATTAACACTATTGGGATGTTTTTAACACAAAAAAGAATAATTAAGAACTCATAGTGTTCGTAGCGACACATTTATTATATCATTTGGATTTTATCCTCTAAAAATAAAATATAATCATAAGTAGAGTTGAGAAAAATATTAAACAAACATATTGATCTATTTAGTTTATGGAAGAGATTATTTGTTCTGTAAAGAAGATATTTTTTCTTTTCTACTGCCTTATTTAGGAGGTGGTGGTCAATATTACTCCTAATACATCATTCTTGCATTCTTGTAAATAAAATAGGGTCCACCCTAAAAATACACTTGTTCTAATATATCATTACTATGAAAGGAATTTTATTTTCATATTTACTTTATTATTCTCAACTGAGTCCATTTGATATGTCCCTAAGGATATCGATGTAGTACAATGTTAAATATCGATGTTGAAAGAAACCTGAAGACGAGTAAGTGACCCTGGAACATTCATTTGTAAATAATCCACATAGTCTTAAACTACTATCAGTAGCTCTTACTCTTTATAATAAGTGGAACATTGATATATAAAAATTACTTAATGAGTAATTTACCATAATAGCCTATGATTTTTCTCTAATCTCCCTATCAGTGGGTCCTATTAACTAGTAATGGTGAGTTATGGTCCATATGCATGATTACATATAAATCATTATAATTAAAAATATTAAATATTGATACATTAGATATATAGTTTATTTTGAGTAAAAATAAAAAGTTCTTATCTATTTGATGAAGAGGTCCCAAAATAACTTCTATCTCCAATTTATAATCTCACACTAACCATAGATATGATAAAAGGAACGATCACTACCAATATAAATTTCTAGCTGAATTGGTGGACATAGAAGATCTGTTGGGATGTATTGATCCAGAAGATAAGATGCATCAACATATGAATAAATCACACAATTATCAATGTGAATGTGAGTTGAGGTATAGAAAAATCATATCATACCTTGAACCATGTCCAGTGTAATTATTCAAATTCATTCATTCCCATCCTCTTTCCGATTTCCAAATCTCCATTTCTCTATGCCAAAAACACTTAACATGTAGGTGGTGGGGTGGAGTGGTTAAAAACACCACACATACCTAGATGATCGGATATCATGTATTCCTCTATGAAGTCTACCCTATCCACATTGGAGTGATCCTCGGTTTGTGAACTACCTCTATATGAAAGATTTGTCTAGAATTCCATGTTTTATAGAATCTATTTCATAACAAGATGGTGAAACTTAGATCTATATACAATCGAACACCACAAATAAAATAAACATTTATCTATTGGATGAGTGGAATAAACCTAGGAATCCTTGTATTCATAACTATGATACATATACTATAAATATGGCTACTACAACAAATAAAATACTATATGCATCCATTGACAAGATATTAATTATGATTATACGGTAGTACTTAACTATTATTTTTCATACCAATACAAAATGACCAACTAATTATACCAAATTTTGGAATAATATTTTATTGAAGACTTTATTTTTTTGAAATACAATATTATGATGAACACCACACTTTAACATCTGGGTATAGAAGTACTCATCATGAATCTTGTCTCATCAATACCTCATGAGGATTATGAACCACATTTTTATGAGGATACTATCATTATACCTTGTTGATAGTATTACATCATTTAAAATAAAATCATTTGTAACATTTCAATTTACTATTCCTCTTTCAAAAGATACTAAAACTCTATCTATTGTAAATTATCATTACCACGAGTATAAGGGATCAACGAATACCATTGTCTTATTTTTCCATGAAGAAGACTCATCTCGTGAAGCACAATATAACCAATCAGATTAAAACAAAAAAATAGTTCTGAAACTAACCCTATATAGAAATATCCTTACAAAGGATTTATCTATCCTCCAAAAAATATCAACCCTGTATATTTGTAATTCCTTAAGTGTTCTCAATTGATGGTTTATCTCATCCTTCTCAATGGGGGATATCATCTATATTGTGAGTGGGGCTTGTAACTAAAAAACTAGAGTGGGATAAAAAATATCCTCTTCTTGTGGGTAAAATAGACTATATAAATCCGTGAATAAAGTTATTTTCAGTCAAATTACCAGGTTGACAAAGTAAAATTACAAGCACGGGTTCAATAAATCTCTACTTCTGAATATGAGTATCCTGTTTATAAGGTGGAATCATAAATTTCACAAGACAAACCCATGATTATCATAATAAATATTGATTAATATTGAATGATAACAAAACTAACATGCTACATGATTCATGTAGTATCCTATTAAATCCATCAATTGATGCTTTGGATTTATGAGATAACTAATAATTTTATTAATTTATGGGTAAAAGGATATGTTGTCCTCTCACACCAATCATTGGGATCCCTGAACTATCATCATAAATCAAGATCCATTAACCCTATTTCCATTAATATCTCCAAGAAATCCTCATAAATATATAACCTAAAATCTATAATAATAATACTAAAATAAGTTTTATACAATTCTGATACAACTAGATCAACAAAGAACCCATCTAGTCTTATAGTAAGCTAATATTTCTACCTCATACCTTTCTATATTATGCTATATAATATTGACATTAACCAATAAATACTATCCCACACATGAATGGACTTATCCTGTAAACCAATAAAGATCTTTATTCCACCATTAAAAAGTATAAAACTATGTAATTCCCAATATTTAAATAAAAAAACTCCAGTACAACAAGAATGTGACCATAATAAAAATCATAATAATCAATTAAAAAATATGAACTATGGAAAATAAAAAACTGAAAATTCTATGAAAATTATAAGTTTTGATTTAGGTAAAAAGGTAATCTCTATTTATCAGAAAACCCATATATGATATCTTACAAAAGAAAACATAGTTAATATCAACTATTAACTAACACCACCATATCTATATCCACTATAACATCTATTAAACTATAAGGAATAGTCAAATATAGGAAAAACTATTTGAATAAATATAATTCAAGGTTGGGAATAAAAATACCAACTAGGATACCCAAAAATAAAAAATTAAAATAAGTAAATAATTTCATCTCATTGTAATGTCAATATATTCATTTAATATAACATGCATAGAGTTATTGTTCAAGAAAAAAATGTTCAATTGATTTACAACATAAGAAGGACCCTATAATACCCTAATCAATACCTAAATAAAAAAATATGATCTATTTTAAAATTTTCGCCTATAAAATATAACTTCGTGGTAGAAGTGAATGGGAGAAAATGAATCACAAGATTAAACATCAGCCGAGTGAGTAACTGACAACTATGGAGGACCGATACCGTAATGGGTGTTTTGTGAATTTCCTAAGTGGGTCACAAACTCCATGAGTAGAGGATACATACCCCCTTTTTTCAAGAGGGTTACAAAATCCACTATATTCATGTATGACCTATACCCAAGAGAAAGATATACACCTAGAGGGTTCCAAACCCAAGGATTCCCTAGTTATCCACCACCACACATCATCATCTCTAAAACCCTATGAAATATCATCTAACAATAATATAATCCCCAAATCATGAATATATATATACTATGACATTTTATAATAATGAAATTCCCATAATAAAATAAGCATACATCTAAAACTAAAATTTTTCTAGAAATATATGTAGAATATAACATTATTATAATTACATATAATTTATAGTTGTGTTAAAACATGTGTAGGAATAATCATAGAGGTTTTCATGTAATTTAATTTCCCTACTATTTTGATGATTATTGATAAAGTGTATCCAAAAAGTTGTAAGACATAAGGGTCTTCATAGAAGTCTTGGGTGACTATAGTTGGTATAAAAATAGTAGTGTATCAAGTGTGTGACATGTTCTCTTAGTAAACTATGTGTATTTCACATGGAAAATGTTATGTAAAATTTAATCTATCAAATTAATGGAATAGAAAACTAATCTCATGAATAGTAGTTTAAAAAGTGTGTATATGTGATGTACATGGTTTGTGGATCGTATCTAATAAAATGGTCATATACATGGGGCAAACACCAAGGCACATAGTTAGGAAATTCATGTAATATGAGATAGAATCTCTTGTAATATGATTTAAAAAATATAGGTTTTTTAGTTTTGAGTCAAATAGTGAGTCACACTGAATGATTCTCAGATACAAATTCTAGTTGACATTCATTTCCTTCAAATGATAAAATCTAGAAATATAAATGTAGTGTGAAATGAAAAAAAACCATGTATTATTAAATATAAAGAATACTAAATCATTATATTCTTACTATGAACACCGTTTCTACTATCACCTCTAACCGTGCATCCAAATTTTGTTTAAAATATAACCTCTAAACTCTTTAACAAGCCACATCTGGGGTGATTTTATGGTTTCCTTTGCGACATGATCATTTTAATTTACCTATTTGTCAAAACGAGACTGAAATACATAATTTTAGGACTATCGTTTTTCATAGCATTATCAAACCAGAAATGAATTCAGGCTAGGAGATTAGAGAATTATAATTGATAATATAGTGGTAAGTGGAATGTTTTACCACCCAATAATGGACTATGGTTCTAGTTTGTCAAACAGCGTGAGTACATTAGAATGATTGTTATTCTGTGAAACCACAATAACTTCGATACAAAATCCACAATAACTTATCACATTGATTATTTCATCTCAATGTCACAAAAACTAAATAAAAAACCAATATATTTTTCCTTCCTCATCCAAGTGTACTGATAATGGGTCACCAAAGCACCTTAACCACAATAAGTTTTTTTCCATACATTTAAATTCAATAAAATATCGTAAAAATACCAAGAAATGGTAATAAAATAAATGGATATAAATAAATGTGGAAAAAAAATTATGGTAATCAAAATATTTTTCCTATGTACATAAGAGAAACACAACTGATTTTCTTATATTACAAGAATTATAATATACTAAAGTCCCTGAATACCTTTTTAGGAGTTCTTAACCAGTTATCTAAGTTTCACCTCCTTCAAACGTTCATGGATGTTATTCTTTATCAAATAGTAAATACTAATTTCCAGTAACAAATTTATTTTTTTACTTTCCTCAGTAAACATTATAGATACTTCATTATATAGTCATTCACTCATTTATTATTCTATACATGGATGAAATTGTCTGAATGTTTGAACATATGATAGTCTTAGTCTCTCCTAGATATTTTTTGTTACCATTTTCTATTCAAGGAACAAAAACAATTTATAATTATGTTATGGTGATGTGATTCCAGTATCATAATTCTTATAACATGAATCTGACTTGTAACAGGCTTCACATCCCAATAACCCCCCACATGAAAACATTTTTAAGGTCCCTTTTGAAAACACTCCCACGATTTGGTAGAATTTATTTTTTTCAATCTAGATAGAACGTAGTGTTAACTTTTCTACATTATTCCACAAAATCCCTACTAATTCATGATTCTATATTAGAATTTATTCAACTAATATTTCGATGAACATTCACACTATTTTTTGGACTTCTCATCTTCAGATGTTCTAAATCATTGTATTCTATTATGTTTCTAAAGAAGTAATACTTTTGGATGATATAACTCATCTTAAAAAAACCATATTATGAACAATGTGAATTACCCATTAATTATAATAAATTAAGATTCATCCTTTTTGAATTCTTCCATGTTCCCTTAGAAACTACTTCATCGAAACTAACTCTTTTTGACATTACATTATAGTAATATTCCATACATTCATTGTACTTAATTAATATAATCGACTAATTTCATGACATAAAATTTATTTATAATCCTACATATATAAATAAAAAAAATTTGTTCTCTTTTAATTATAGAAACAACTAGCGAATACCTTAAAAATAAAATCTTGTTATGGATATTCGTTTTCAAAGAACAAGGTTATTTCTTCAATTCATATTTGGTAATGATTCATAGGGTTACATTGCATGTTTAAATGTAAAATAAATACAAATCCCCAAATATAATTCAATATATATATATATACATACCAGTCATTTTGTACATGATCTTTTTGACATCTAATTAGAACAGAACATTTTTCATGTAATTGTTTTACCCTTAAATTACTGGTTTATACACCTTTGAAAATTTGAAGGGTCTGGAAAGTGGTGTAAAGAATGTTTTTCATCGGGCCATCCCACATTTTTCATTGATATTATAGGTTTATTCTCCTTGGGATAACACCAATGTTCTTTCTTTCCTTTCCATATTGATCAGTATCCACAAGATTTTATTTTCATCTCCGTGATCATTAGTTTTAAAGTTGACAAAAAATTTCATCTTCTTCTCTTGGATACAGAAAATATTTTGAACTTATAAAAACATATCATCCATATACAAGAGTATTGTTATAAATTTTTATTCATCCAACTGATTATAGTAACAAAAATTATCTACGTTGAACATTTTGAATTAGTATTATAATTTTAATTCAACTAAATTAAAATTCCAATATCACGATTCTTACTTTAGTCTATAATTTTTATTTCAAATTCTATTATATGACCCGATTCCATTATTTAATTAATCCTACTTCATTATTCTTATAAATTTCATTCTCAAATTCATTTTTATAGAACATAATATTTATATATATGTGTGTTAAAAGTTAAAATCATCAGATAACAATATGATTAGTACTGGTTGGATAGTTTCAAGATTGAAAATGAATGTGAATGTATCTGATAAATCAACTACTAGTTTTTTTACATCCCATTTACATTAGATGTGAAATTAAATTATTTCTTTTATAGAATCCACTTCCTTCAAATAGATATCCTATTTATTATCAGGATATAATTTTCTATGTGGTATATCAAAAAGTTCCAATTTTTTTTGAAAATTATGTATTCTATATATAAATATATAAATTCCATTTTTGAGTCACTATGTGTTTATACCTTTTCTAGGAATTTGGGTTACCTTAAATCAATTAAGAGTATAAAGGTCATACAAGCCCTAAACACTTGAAACTGTCTACAATATTTTATTGGACTGCTCTACTAATTTGAATGATCTAAATTACTCATATATTATGTAACTTATATATCTCTATCTTCCTATATCCCTAATCATGGCTTTACTACAAATTAAACTTTATTGAGTATCTTCCACTAGACTAACCCATGAACTATCAATGTATCCACCAGAGTTCTCAAGATATTGAGATATTTTAATATTCACACATAGATAAACATATAATTTGATAATTGATTTGATTATTAGAATTTCCTTCTCTATCATGTTCCAATACTTATATATATCCTTATTATTTGAGAGGAATGTTTTTCTCTTGATGAATTGTTTTCTTTCATTAGTCAATAACATAAATATATAATTATAATCACCATTTTAAATGAAAACTAATGATTTGGTTTTTCCTATGATATTGATTCAATATTTAATGTCAAAAAGGAAATATACTAACCTTTAAAATACTTTAGTATAACCAAAATTGTATTTTTTACTAGACCATGGATTCATTCTATATTCCTTCCTAACTATCGATATTGAACTATTGTTGATCTGATCTGTTGTTGTGTTGAGTACCCAAGCCCAAAATCCCATAGGTATTTTTCAGTGAAATCCCATGATCAAAGCAGGATCCATAAATGAATGATTCACTATTTTAGGAAAATAATTCTATAATGGTTTTTTGGGAACAATATTCTCATGTAATATTCTCTAGTTCTTAAATAAATTGCGGATGATATATCAGTTATATTCACCAACATTTTCAAGGAGGATGAACCACAACATTCGACTTCATTCCCCATCCACCAAGGATTATATTTATTAAATTATTAAATGAAATAATTATTACCATTTTGATATTAAATCTATAATTTATTATTAGAATAATCTATAAATGATTCAGTATATAGAGATCCATCATGAGACTAGATAGGGTTATGTATCCAAAATTTGGAGTTAAATAGTTACAAATTCTAAGCATTAATATTTCATCCATTATTTTTGAAGGAATACCTTATATGTTTCCCCATAAAAAAGTCTATATATTCCCATTTATATTTAATAATTATTCATTATTCAACAATAAATAATAAATTTCTTATTTTTTTCATTATGGTGTCTGATCTTGTAATGGGCAACATTTTATGCATCAAAATTTATACTTCTAATTACTATAATTCCTTCTAAACATCATATATAGTAAACAGTTACATATTTTACTCCTTTTGAGACCACCATGGGACATTAAGTTAATATATACACTTCATTATAAAAGGAGGCTCCATACCTTGCATCCTCATGTTTTCGAATGAAAATGAATTGTTTCATTAGAACATTAGTATGGATTACTTATATGAGCATTTAGAAGCCTCCCTTGTTCATTTGAATGTTCATGAAATTTTTTTGCGACAACATATAGGGGGTTTTCATCCCTTATATTAGCTTTTAAAAACATGCCTAATACAAAATTCTCCTTGCATATTCATTCAATAGATGGATGAAAGGATACTCCAGAGTCAGTATTTCAGGAATTGTTTTAAAGTATTAACAATCAACAAAAAGTTTTTTCTGCAATAATTTAATCTAAATAAATTTTAAATATTAGATTTTGGATCCCTTCTAGTTTTATCTTTTTGATTATTTTAACTCCACATGATATTCCCTTTCTTCCAAAACACCATCATGTTGGACATGAGCTATCAAAAATACACCATATTTTTTTCCTAAGAACCATATTATGATTATATTTTTGGACATATCCTACGAGGTGAATATACACATCTGTAAAAAAAATTTACACTAATTCATGGGACCTGAACTTCATTCTATCTAATCACATCATTCATAATTAGGATTCAAATATCCTAAAAAAATATTTTGTCTTGGGAACTACTAAAATTAGTCTCCATTGTATAAAAACTATCCCAAAGTTAATATAAAATTATTAGCACCAATACATAATTAGTGAATGATAATTTAACTGATTTTATCTACTCGTATATAATTTTGAAATCATTCACATAATATACATCTAGTATTCCTTCCTATTATCTGAAAATGAACAATTTCTACATCATGATTAATTTGTTAAGTGTTTTTGGATTCTCATACATATCTTCCAGCTCATTCATCAATTATTTAGATGACTTATTTTTCTAAATTATAATGGAAACATTCCATGTTAATGAATTACTCACCAATGGAAATACCATATACATGACAATTACCATCTTCCCTTGTCAATTTATATTGATGTACACTAGATATTGGAATACATAAAATTTTTTGAATCATATGATCATATTTATGTATTCTATAGAGGCCAAAATCAATTATATTAAACATATAAGACTAGAAATTTATTTCTTTTAACACTATAATAACCAATATATGTTAATCCCAATGAAAAAGAAAATCTATTAAGGAAACAGATAGATAATATGCTAACTCAAATGTGTTGAGTGAGAACATAACCAAAATCCACTAGTACAACCTAGAATAAGAACCTCTATTTTGATAACACTTGATAAGAGTATGGGTACCCATGAAACCACCAGAACAATGATCCTTAATATAAAATTCTTTTTTGACTATACTTTTAGTGCATCCTGATAGAAAATTAAAAAAACTATAAAACATTCCCCCCATTGAATAACTATACCGGAAGTATAAATTCACCAAAACCTAACAATGAACAAATTTCAACCTTATATATAAACTTAAGAAAAATTTTAAAAATATAAAATTCAATAGTTATTCAACAAACAGAGACACATAAATACATAAATGAACACCAATGTACAAATATTAATTTGATGTCTTATCAGATGTTTATGAGAGAAACACTATGATTTTTATATTAATAGAAATACAATAATTTCATTTACTAGAAAAAAATTAACATAATATTAAATTATAGGATATTGAAACATTGTAATACTATAATCTTCTAATAACCATCACGTTTAAACAAATTTAATTAGGATACACTACGTAGAATGTCCCAAATCTTTTTTATATGAGTTCTCATCCATTCATACATGTTTCTAAGCATTTAAAAATTCATGTAAATTCTTCAAACAATAATGGAAACAACTGATTCCAAATAACATATTGAATTTTACCGTTTTCCTAGGTAAACATTCAATATAGGTTATTCTAGAGTATTCCAGTCACAGAAAACTCAAAGCCTCTATGATATCAATTGTAGATAAAAACATATGATGGTTAAACTAACACATATTGAGTTTTCAATGTTGATTACTACACACTGAGTCAAAACAAATTATACTAATCATATTTCTGTGAAGTGAATCAGGTGTTATAGTTCATGTAACATGATTCTCATATCCTAAAAATGACTTTAAATACCATAAATAATAATATGTAAAGGGAGTGAATTTTCATGGTTTAAACACACTAAATGTATTAAAAATAAATGATTAATGTTTTATTTCTCAAATAATTACGTATGAAAAAATAAATAAATATTATATGTGTAATCAACACCATAAAATTTCATTTCAAAATAAACAATGAATTACACATAAAATTAATTATTCTTGATAAACATGGAATCATCATACCCACATTCATCCCCTGATAGAGAATTATTTTTTTAAATTGTTAGTCTAAAATGATGTGATAATATATTAAAATCAATTTTTATATTACATCTTCTTTATGAGAAAATAATTAATCAAATTTAATTATATTTTCTATTATAAATTCATCCAACTACTTTTAATTGTATATAAATTTTAAAATAAATTGGATTTGTGAAAATATAATGGTTTAACAATAATTTTTTATGTGTCATTTATTTTTAGTACATCATTGTAAAAACAAATGATATTAATTAATAATCATCGTATATTGTAAGGTACATTACACATATACATTAATAGGAACATCCAAGGACACATATAAATGTGGATTTCCAACTGGCATGCCTTGTATTAATAATATCTTTCTCAAAATATTATTAAAGGTGTACACCATGAGAAAATGTCATAAATATATATGAGTCTCCACCTCAAATAACATACATCATTTATGTCTGGTAAAATGATAAAATTTTATTATAGAATTTATATTCAAGAATATAGTCAATACACTTATATGTTATAATCATTTTTAGGAACTGTTAAGACCTTTCAATGAGATAGTTATCCTTTATACATTATCCAATATTATATACCATATATGATCTTCCATGTTGTGATAAAAACATTATAAATTAAAAAAAAATGAATAATGGCAATCTTAAATAAAAAAATAGTTTTTTTTCAAGGATCTATCTTTACTAGAATCTCACATTCACTAGATCCAACTACTTAACCCCTTTGTTTTGTAAGCTATCACATGAAATAATTTGTTCATATAATATAAGGATTTCATTATTCGTTTAAAAAAATTATACTCCATGGAAAATCATCTCACTATGTCTTTAAACCTCTGGGTAAAATACTGTAATAGGTATTTTTTTTAATTATTATCATCACTTGTTTGTGTGAACGTTGATCCGTTAGGAGAGACACAAAATTGTTTTTACAAAAATATAAATGGCTAAGGTCATTACTTCTAGGATATCATAAAAATATTATAAACATTTGTGTATCAAAAAAAGCTTCTTTAGATACATCAAAAGTTTTTATATATATGTACTAAAATAAATATTTGGAAATAATTGGCTACATTGAACTCTTCCATCTCCCAACTCTTATGTTGAGTATAAATACATATACTAATGTCAAATTCAGATTATTCTGATATGTTTGAAATCTATAATTTGTAAAACCCATTATGAATTTCCCCACACCTCCTCCACATACTAAGAACATATCCTTATTTAGACTGGAATGATAATGGCCAACATTAATAACAAACCAATGTTGTTATTTATGTTCATATTGATATCTTAGTACCATAATAAGGGCATAAAAAATAGAAATCCTAGCATATGACATTGAAAAATAACTAATCATGACACATATGTGTTTCTGATCATACTCACTATCTCTCTATCATTATGATTGAGTATATATTTTCTCGGAAATAAGTATAATATATAACACCAGAACAAATATATTCATTGATTATTCCGAATAAAATCATTTTAATATCAAATAAATTGGTATGACTTGACATATCCTTTTAATATTATTGGATCTATCAAGATTTATCTTGATACCATATATGCAGGCTACTTCACCTATATGATTCATAGAGAAAAACTATCTCAAATAGTATGTGATTGACTATAAGGCTCGTATATCATTTAAAATATGTAATATTTCATTAAAACATTAAACCATGATGACAGAAAATTCCCCCCAAAAACACCTGAAAGCAATTGAATCAAATAATTTATTAATGGAAAAAAAAATTTATAGTTTAATTAATATAACTGTTCAATGGCCTGGATTAATTCAACAACCAATAAATGCATCTTCAAAATTTTCATACCCTTTTGGAATTATCATGTATTATAAAACCGTTTGGTTGCTTCATAAAACAATTTACATAAATGTTCTTCTTAATGAAATTGTTTTTGAAACTCATATACAAAATCTCATTGTCTTTGAAAGACATTATAAAAAGCAATCTTTTGATGTATTTAAACATAGATAATAGAGAAATGGTTTTATCATAGTCCATACCATGATATTTGTTAAATCATTTAGACATAATTCATATCTTATTGGTATTCACATTACCTTAAATGTCATGTTTTATTATGAATACTCATTTTCAACCGACAAGATTTACATCAATAGAAAATCAACAAGAACCCAAAATTGGTTCTAATACATCGAATACATCTTATAATTCATGATATAATTCCATCGTTTAACATATGAGATCTCCAATACTAACTTATACAAGAGAGTGTCATCATTTTAAACTGATAATGAGTCCCCATCCTTAGTGATTAAAAATCCATATCTTTTAGGTTCCCCATGCTCTGTAGTGCTTCTATATATTAATTGTGTATCAAGAAAAATATCTTTCATGGGTAAATAAGGAGTCTATTCAGATACAAATTCAATCATATATTGAGAAAAAACTTCATTGAATTAAATATTTCATCCATTATCCCTTTTAAGGATGTTCTCCCTCTCAAGAAATATGGAAGTTCTTTTGATAGTTTATTTTTAATCATAGTGTATGTATATATTGTATCCCATGATTGCCTTTTTATATATTATAAAGACATGCATTGTTCCCTATGATGAAAACATGTTTCTATATGTGGCCGTAAAAATTCTTCACATCCCTGTACATGTAAATTTTAATAAAAGTATTTCCCCACATACACTAATTTATATGGTATTCCATTTTTCACATTATTTGGTACATATTTTAGCGAGTGTTCCACAATATGTAATTAATATCTGCAGTGTTATGATAGAAAATATTCCTGACTCATAATCAAACAAACCATGTTCAAAAAGGTTAAACTCCACCTTTTAAAAAGGCCATTCCACTACGGTGTAAAAAGTTAACTAAGTTGAGAAAAAAAGTTTATCTACAATAAAATGTAAATAAATTATTGGTTATGATATTAACCACCTAAATCAAATTAATGATTATATAGCTTCTTACCATGTTGAATCTATACTAAATTGTTGAACTATTTGAACTTCTCAAAGGAATCAAACTTATAACTCATCATGTAAAATAACCATATATAATCATTTCATTAGTAAAATCTATTATTTTAGAATACCCACAACAAGATTATACTTGAATATGTACACACATATCATTGTGTGGAAATTCTATAATCTCTATACCTTTTTCTCCTTATCAACCAAATTGAGATTTGGTTACATTTCTTTATAAGAATTAATGATATATATATATATATATATATATATATATATATTAGCTTTAAAATGTTTAAATAAAACCTTTTATAGAGTTATATAGAAAATTATCATTTACATGAAGAATATATTTACTCCAAAATTGAGGTGTAATGATTCATGAGAGCCTTATTGATTATCGGTTTTCAATACACGTTTTTTGTCAACTAATACATATGGACCAATATTTAAATGAATCATAACATATCATTTGTTTTCTTTGAAAAATAAACATATTTTATTTGAATAATAAAAAATAAAAAGAATACCTAGTTCGGATATATATATAAAGTTCTATATAATAGTTACAGATTCAACATTAGAATTTCATACATTAACATTTCATAATTTTAGAAGAATATTCAGAACAAATCATATCTATACACTATGAATAATTGTAAAGGGTTTAATGTAATTTGAAACTATAAATATGAAATAAATATTTTCATGATATATCTTCAACATATACCCTAATGTTCATCACGCATTATACTCTTCATTGGCATACCCTAACTAATATCGTTTATTAGAACCTGAGGAAAGAAAACATAGGAAAGTGTGATACCAAATGCTTAGTGAGGGTAAACATGATAGATAATAATTGAAGATCATATATAATCACAACATAAGAATTAGTGTATTATATATCGATCATAACATATTATGTTCATACCCACTCTGTCATAGATCATAAATGTGAGTTTTGGAATAAAATATTATCATTTAAAATAAATGAATATTTAATGTAATGATTAATAAAAAACAAATCACAAAACATAATATCAAAAAATAATCCTTAAAATATTTCATAAATGTGTAGAACCATCTTATGCTAAAAAATATATCATATGTTATGGTAAAATATTATGTATTGGGCACAAGGATAGGCTTTTATTTAAATTTAGTATGTTTTGTGTTTATATTTAATCCTTACATGGATGATTAGGATGTTGTCAATTAAAGGGCTCTTACATTTACAGAAGACTACATTATTGATGGTGGCGACATTTATTAGGGTTTCCCATATTATTGGGTCCAAAAATTGGAAAATGAAGATAAGTGTTTTTTGGAAAATGGAGTTGTTCGAAATTTGAAGGGGGTTTGGCAACATGAAAACATGTCTTGTTCTAGGATCATTGCATTAAAATATGGAAAATGAAAACTTTTCATTAAATATTTATATTTATCTAAAAGATGAGGTTTCTCTGAAGAGTCTTACCCACCCAATGCGACATCAAAAGGGGATTTGCATGCTCAAAATGAAACTCAGGTGAACCGGTGAAGACACGCCAGAAACATGTTCCCTGGTAATCGACGTTAACAAATAGACAGATACCCCATATAAAGAGATATAAATTTTCTACGAAAATCAGGTTCTTCTTCCACATGAAATAATTTCACACATAAGGGATGTTGATAGAGAAACTTGCGCAAAAAGTGTTCATTTAGTATAAAAAGAATAACTGAACCATTCCGTGTGTCTGCGTGAAAGATAAGGGTTGTGTGAAAAATAATTGTTGAAATAAATCCATGTTTCGCATTCTAAAATCTCGCATGCAATGGTATGTGTCTCACACAAATGAGAGTGTGTTCATCTAGTAATCTTTGAACAGCCATCTTGAATGATCAATTCTTTGATGTGCATCAATTCAGGACTGGGATGCATGACGTTTGTCATACTATATAGAGAAAAATACCTCAATGTCAATATATTGAAGAGACCATCATGTGGAAAACTGAGTATGTCTTTACCCAAAATAGTGACATAGGTGGATTCAACAAAACTGTTCTGAGGGAGGCATGGAGATATCCCAGAATTATTGTACAGGTGGTGTGTCTGGCATGGAGTTACTATGACCAAAATTCTATATTCCACATCTAGTGAAGTTTATTGTACATTGGTATGCCTAAAACACATACATTATATGATCCATGGTTGTAGCCCTTATTGGTGAACCAAGTCAAATTGATGTGTTGTCTTTCTACATGTGATTGTTTTATTACGTCTATAATATATCATGTAGGTTTAACACGTTCCTAATAGTATGGTCAAATTATAAATCCTTTTTAAATGAATATTTTACACTATGATTCACCCCTAACCTCTTATGGTGATCCGGGGTACTACCAGTGGTATCAGAGGCAGGTTGATGGTGTTAAATATGTCTTTCATTGTAGTCATGGTGAACCCTGTAAATGTTAGGTGAGTTCCCCATTTGATGGAATGGACATTCATATATTGGTGAATAGTATGATATCTCATCTGATATCTCTTAGAAAGGAAGTCCTTTTTTCTACAGCTAAATAAATTCATGTCACTCATCCAACATGGCTTTCTAGGAATGATACATATAAAAAATGATTGATACATACATTGAAGAACATAATGCTCTCACAATAAAACAATATTATCAGATATATCTAAATGTGAAGAGATATAATTAATTAGTGATTTTGTTGGAAAATTTTAATAATATATATAAAGAAGAAAACAATGTGAAGGAGATGAAGTTAAAATTATTTAACAATAGGTTTGATTATATAAAGAGGAATCCAAATGTCAATGCGGATTCCTTCATCAATCAAATTACTGATGTTGGAGAAATTAGAGGGTTCGAGAAGAAATAAAATTCATTGAAACTATAGAGAAAATATTGAGAAGGGTTCTACCTATATATATCCCAATCGTTTCAGACCATAAGCAAAGTGATCTATCTATCTTTCTCTAGATGATATGCTGAGTAGTCTGGTGGCATACAAAATTAGACTAAAGATATAAGATGTAATGACATGTGTCAGTAAGGAAATGGCATTCAAATCCACAGACAAACTAGAAATTTTAAGATAAAATGTTGATAAAGATATGGATGAAGTATAACTTCTTTTACTCATTTCCTAAAAAATTAAAAAAAAATGGGATATTCTAAAGAACAATTCACTTGGATTTTTTCTTTATGGGAGATTTGGGAATATTTATTCTCACTTTTCAAGGAATATTGATGATGATGATGCTAAAGCTATAAACTCACAGAATCGATATAAAATGTAGTATTAAAAGTGAAACTTCAAATATGTAATGAAACTTTAGAAAAAGTGATTTTTCTAGGATGGATAGTATGATGATAATGAATTATATTATGAAGAAGAACCAGAGCGTAAATATTGAATCAATGATTCTATCATGGCCAATGTTGAGAACTTAGAACCATTAGAAGATAATTATATAGATCATTAGTTGAGATACAATGTAGATTTAATGTTACTACTTAATGATGATCTTAGTAATGTCGATAATCAAAGTAATATATGCAAAAAATGGAGATCATTTGTCAAAGAATCATCTGAATATGTTGATCTTCTTCATGAATAAATTAAATTACTAGAAGATGTAGTGAATGTAAAATCAACAAACCTTGTAAGAACAAATTATGTAGTGGATGTGAAGAATAAAATTAAAGGATAATAAAATGAAATCAATGGCCCCACCTCTAGAGTGATGGATAGGTCAAATATTATTGAGGTTCTTGAGGAATAAGTTTATACAGTTTGGAGTAAATATGAAAATGAATCCATTTCCAAATAAAAAAAGAAGAAAATATAGTTTTCAAGGTACTCATATGTCGAGCTATTATAGAGAGAAAAACATGTTTCTGGTAGAGTTTAAATTATTTTGAACCATCCAAGACCCGAATTTATGTGAAACAATTGAATTAGTCGTTATTCCAAAATATCAAATTTTACAAGTAAAGTGTTCTATACTGAAGGAATGATTACTGTTGGACATGTCGAAAAATCACTTAATGTTTTAAAAAAACTCTCAACTCAAACTAAAAAGATAATTTAAAACTATCCTCTGGTATGTAGAACTGATAGGAATCCGAACAATTTTCCAACAGAATAAGACATAAAGTGGAATTTAAATGAGAATACATTTCCACTTATAATGTGTCAATTCTGCAGATACCGATGACATACCATGTCATATTGCGGAAGAGAAAGGATAAATTTTGAATGGGGAAGAGATAGGAGTTTAACATTGGATAAAAAATTCATATCATACTTCTTATAGAATATTTTTTCTATGGATATCATATTTTTTGTTCTAACATTGAACATAAATATATTTATTTTATGTAGAGGAATGACCATAGAAATTCATAAAAAAATTAGACATGGGACATTATTCACAACCATACGGTGTATCTATTAAAAAAAGTCTTTTCCTTTGAAAAAAATTTATAAATATTAAGGACCCATGCATGAGGACTAGATATCTGAAAATAAATCCCTATCCATAACTCAATCTAATATTTCATGTACGGAAAAGAGGAAAAATGAAAAATCCAACTTTATAAAAGTATATCACAATGCAAAAATGAAAAATATCATTGTGATTGATGATAGTGGGTGATCATCCCATATGATGTGAAATGAAGAACTATTAATAAATATTAAGATAAAGGTTAATGGAACAATAAATTTTGGTAATGATAGGGCATTAAATAGAAAAAGTAGTGGAAGTATGGAGCATTCTAAGTGAGAGATGAAGAAAAATGATGTTCTTTTTGTGGGTTTTCTGCCTCACAATGTCCTTAGTGTTAGTGGAATCTATGACTTAGGTCTTATAGTGATGTTAAAAGAAAATTAGTGCACTATAAAAAGAAAGATATAGAATTCTCTCATGAAAGGTTGGAGAATAGATGGAAACTTATCACAAGTTCATATTAGATGCAATAATTTATACCTATCAATTTAAGAAAAAATCACTTCTGGCACTGTAGGTTAAGGAATATTAATCAATAGTACTTGGAAAAAGATATTTACGCTGAAGATAGTCATGTATATCCTCAATTTGATGCGTTAACATGAAAAGAATTTTAATTATTGCATATCAGAAATGTTTTTCGGTAGTTCATATCAGACAAAAAATAGAAGGGCATCAAATTAACTTGATTTGATCCATAAAAATATACGTGGAATGATAAATTTCCATATAATTCATGGATAAAGTTATTTTTCTCCTTCCATTGATGATTATAGTATAATGTAATGTGTGGTGGTTATACATTGAAAATGGAAATTTCACGATTTACTGAAATCTAATATCCAATAACTGAGAATTATAATGGATGAACAATCAATGTTCTGTGGCTTGACAATGGAGGGGAATACCCATCCATTGAGTTTGAAAATTACATAGGGAATCATGTAATACAATATAAGGTTGCATATATGAGAACCCCACAATAAAATGAAGTTGTTGAGAATACAATTCTATAGTTTAACAATACTGTGAGAATGATTCTGATTGATAGTCATATCCCTTTTCATTTTTGAAATGAGGAAATTAAATATGTAGTGTATATTAAAAATATAATTGGGATTTATATGGGTGAATCCAAAAAACTTTTGAGTTGTGGCATGGATGGAATCCCTACTTGAAGTATTTAGTTGTTTTTGGATGTAAATGTTTTATCCGAAACAAATAGGGATATCAAAAAAATTGTGGTGATATAGCACATCAGAAAATAGTCCTCATATATTCAATAAATATGTTATCCAAATCATTCTGCAATAAACATCATGGAAAAATAGTTTAAACAAGTTATATAAAGATCATTGATGATAAAATAAAAAATGTGTCAAAAATTTTTTATAACTATTTGAATGAAGATGAAGATGAACTTAAACATGGAATTCATCAAAATATAGATGTAGATGAAGGCATACATGATTCACAAGAGTAACATAATGATGTTGAATCTGAAGAAGAATATAAAGGGGAAACCATTACTGGAGAGAAATCTACTAAACTTCACATGACAAAATGAGGAGAATAAATTGATCAATCCAACATAACAGGGTTTTATAATGCACCCACCCACAGAAGGATAATTGTGAATAATGCACAATAAGAATTTTGTTCAGTTGTGGAAACATCCTCATTTAACGAAGCTGAAAATGATGAATCATTGTTTAAATGCATAAATTATGAGTTGGAGTATACCAATAAGAACAAAACAAGGTATCTAGTCAAGATACCTGAAGGTCACAATGTGATTGGTACGAAGTTGAATTTTGTGAAAAATACAGTGAGCATGGTAATGTGATCAGAAGTAAGGTATGGTTGGTGTGTAAATTATATTCACATATTGAAGGAGTGGATGTTGAAGAGAAATTTTCTCCAGTGGATAATCTAGTGTTAATCAATAATTTTCTTGCCATAGAAATTCAATGTTGATACTAAGTATATCAAATGGATGTAAAAAAACTTTCATAAATATTGTTCATGATGATAAACATATTATTGAACAACCAGTGGGTTTTCTTCTTAGAAATATTGAAATTAAGGCCTACATACTAAATAAATATCTCCATATATTGATATAGGAATCACATGCATGGTTCTATCATCATGATTAATATCTGAAAAAGATTGAATTCAAAATAGTAGTGGATCAAAATATCTATTTGAAGAATTCATAGAATGACTAGTTCATGGTACTGGTGTAAATTTATGGTAATATTTTTTATCGAAACATGTAGTGATCATGGGATGAATATCCCAATCATATGAAAATAGAATTTGAAATCTCTATTGTTTGTGAAGTCAAATATTTCATAGGACTTTAAGTGATTAATATGGAAGAATTCAATTTTATTTATCAATAAAATTATGCAAGAGAGTGGATGATGAAATTTATTATACATGACTTTAATGCATGTTCCAATTTGATTTCAGTTGAATCTTGATCTGGAATGCATGAGGATGTGACAATTGTATATCCTGTAATGTAAATGAGATTTATTTGAAACGTACTCTACCTGACAGGGACACATCTAGATATTTTCATTGAAAACATTATTAGAAGCCCACATTCAACATAATCTGAATGAAAAACATATTGTTGAAGTGGAAAGAATATGTACATTCAAGGTACTCGGAATTATGGATTATACATTTCTACTGTAAGAGATAGTGAATTGTCGGAGTTTTCAGATCCTTACTAGGCTGGATATGTTGTTGAAAAAAATTAAAAAATTGGTTAAGAATTCATTATTAGAAATAAAATTTTGGGATGTTTGCGTAATAAATAATAAAGTACTTATATTAGTATTGGTAAAGTAGATTATATCTTAGCTATAATGTCTTGGACACAACTACTGTGGATGAAGCAACAACTGACCGGTATTGGTGATAAAGTGAAATAACCAACGATAATTAACTATGATAAATATAGTGAAATTGATCATAAAAAGAAAGAAAATTCAAAATTATTATATGAAACACATTTAAACCAGATTTCACTTCATCAAGGACATGTTTATATAAGGCATGGTTAAAATGGATCATGTGTGAAATTATGAGAAAGTGGTTGCTAATCTTACCACCGAATCATAAGGACTATTTTTTAGAAACATCGGTAGAATCCCATTGTTCAACCACCTCCTATTGTATGATGTGGTTACAATTGTTCCTCTATCCCCAATTGTATAATTTTTTTTTGTTTGTGGAGGTCATGTATGTTTATGTGGGAGATACGATCCATGGTGAGTATACATTTAGTAATTCATGAAAAAATTACATTCATTGGATTTTATTTCTATGGGGGAGAATTGATCAATCTAGTGGTACAAATGATGAAATATGGATAATTGTTAAATTAAAAAATCATAAAACCAGGGAGAATGATGAGTTATGAAAGGAGAAATTGGTCATTGAAAAAAAAATGGGTGTTAGGAGGATAAATATAATCATTTGAATACATGAGAATCGAATTCAGGCTTCCCCTTTTGTTTTTACCCTAAATATTTCTGATTTAGAGTATCATTATTGCGTGAGTTGATTCTTGAATATCATATTTCCATAGTGGCTTTTTCTCTAATGAACAGATCCACAGATTGGCCAAAAAACCCAAAGAGGGAAATTGTTGTAACCATGGATTGTCATTGTTGTAGGTGGAATATGGTTTATGTTTACTGTTTATCATTAAATGGATGATCTAGGATTTTGTACGGAATGGATATTACAATTCAAGAAGGAAACTATAATGAAATAGGAAACATTTCCAAGTGTTTTCAAAAATTTTATGTCAAAAAACTAGAAAATGGAGAGAACTGTTTGTGGAAAAGTGAATTTCCCACAATATTTAAGTGGGTTTGGAAACATGTGCACAAGTCTTGTTTCTGGACCATTTCATCAAAATATGATATTTTAAAAAATTGATCAAAATATTAAAATGTGTACAAAATATTAGGTTAAGCGGGAGATTCGTATGCACCTAACGTGACATTAAAAAAGGTTTTTTGTCTCATAATGTTACATACATTTACCAATGAAGACAAGTCAACAACATTCACCCAAGGTCATTAAGGCCTATAAATAAATGGTTACCCCATCTCTCGAGTTATATTTTTTCATGAGAAATGTGGGTTCTTTTTCCTGACAAAAGACTTCCATGCTGATGATAAGTAGAGATTGAAACCTAAAACAACCAATAATTTTTTTTATTTCATAAAAGCCACTCTAAATAGGGGAAAGTGGTAACCTCAAAAATTACAAACCCATATTCTACTGGAATTGATCACAACATCAAAATTAAAAACCCAAAACAGACTACATATTACAGCGGAAAAATATCAGAGACTAAAGATTCAAAAAAAGGACACCCAACCCGATGGGCCTTGATCAATGAGCGACCTGCGACAACTAGTCGCGTCGCCAAGTGAAACCTAAAAAAAACTGCTACATTGATCTAAAAATACCATGTGATCCTTGTTTTGTGTCTATGTGAATTATAATGGGATTGGAAAAAATATTTTTTTTTCAAGAAATCAATGTTTTTCAAGAATCCAAAATCTTGTGTGTAGGGGAAGGTGTTTCTTCAAATTGTTAGTGTGTTCTTCTAGTAAGCTTGGAACATCTAGGTTGTTTGATATAAAATCCCATGTAAATAAAGGATTATATATTTGAATATATTTTCATATGTGTTAAAAAAAATATTTTTTTACTTTAAAGGGGTTTTTATTTTTGATAACGTACCTGATAGGGAACAATAGTTTTATTTGAAATCGTACATTGTACACAATGTTGGGTTATATAGAAAAGTAATAATGTAATATTATTATTTTAAATGGTAGTTAATGACTAGCGACTATAATTGTAGGAATAAATATAACAAACTAAAATATGATTATTCAAATTTGTTAAATGTTTTTACATTTATCCAAGAAATGTTAAAAGCTTAAAATGTGAATGAATCTAATTTAATGCATAATTTATATTCAAAGGATGATTTAACCAAATTTAATGGTGAACCCTCTTAAAACCTAGTTTTTTTTCAATTTTATAGGTTCTATTTGACCAATTAAAATTCTTCTTTAGAATCTAGAAATCAAAATTCACATTGGGAAAATTTTGTTATTTTTCTGATAAAATTTAATTTTTTATTAATAGTTGAAAATACTGTATTTTAATTCAAAACTGCCTTTTAATCTAATTTATTTATATGTTTAGAATAAATTTTAATAGGTTTTAAGACTAATTAGATTAAATTTTTACAATTTAATCCAATGATCGTCATTAGAATTAATTTCATATCGAAATTGGACATAAATAAGTGTCAATATTTTGATAGTTTATATTTCTTAAAAACATGCTTTTTGTTTTGACAATGGGAATTAATTTTAAATTAATTAATCCAACTATTATGTTTTGAATTTATAAAATATCAATAATTTTTGAATTCATAATATCAAATATATCTTAGGCTGAATTTTTGGTATTTTTTCTGGAAAACATCAATTTTTGAAGAATAGTGAAATAACTAAGTAGTAGTTAAAAACTGAATTTTTCTTTTAAATGAAATTTTACAACATTTTTGAATTGAATTTAAAAAATATCACATACATGGTTTTTATAAGTAATTAAAATGTGGTTCAATAAGATGAAAATATTTATTGGTAAAGATTAACTTTTGAATCTTATTTACGGTAGTTAAAGATAAATAGGGTAATTCAAGGTAAAAATAATATCATAATAATAAAAAATTACCTTAACAATTGTCCTACCCTTATTGGATGAGTTATTACCATCCATGGGAATCCTTGGGTATATTTTTGGAGCCCATGGATCTACTTAAGAGTGACAATGACACTTTATTTTAATTAACTTAATGTAATGGAAAAATTGACATAAACATATATCGTTTAATAAAATAATTTTTATATATGGTTTTATAAGTTATCTATCTGACTAAAAATATTATTTTATATGATATAAAATTTAAATACATCATTGTAATTTGTTATAATTATTTATAATTAAATAAAAAAAATTATTTATGACACAATAATGATGCAGTGATTACCTCATTAATAAATGATTTAAAAAATAATATTATAAAGATTATACCGATATCCACAACCTGTCCAATTATTATTGGACGATTTTATTTCAACCATTAGTTTTCTTGTCTTCAACTTTAATTAGTTTTGGACCTATATAAACCGAAAATCATTATATAATCAAATAATATTTTCACACATTCATAAAGAGCCCCTCCCCCTCCCCCTTGTAAATATGCCTCACATCTAACCCATTCCTCAAACCTCTAAATTCCCTTATCTCATCCATAATATGACCAATTAATCTCCCTACATCTCTCTCATCCTCCTATAACCATTACCTTAGGTTGAAGGAACTTCAAGAAGTCCTTTTCATTCAAATGAATGGGATAGACCCATATTAAAGGTAACAATTTCTCTTAAATTTTTTTCTTTTATTTTATTTCTCCAACACCTAAAATATTTTTATTATTTTATTTTATAACAACAACAGTATACTCAATATAATGGAATGTTTTTTGAGAAGTATTCAAAATACACATTCACACACCTCCATCTAATGGGTAATGAACATACTGTTTCTGTGGATGGCAGACTAACGCCTCACAAAATGATGAATGTTCAATTATCTCATATCGTTTGTCATGGTGGACATTAAGATTTAATTTTATTTATATATGATATATATTATTTTATGATCTATTTATTCTTCTGTATTTTTCATTTATTTCATAAATGTATGGTTTCCATACAGGGTAAACATGATAATTTCATTTGAGGAAGTGTGGACTACCGCCACCTAAAAGTTATATGACTCATTAATTCCATATTTGGGACATATAAAAGATGGATTTAATTATTTTATATGTGATATTATACTGGAATTATAATATACTTATGTATCATTATGTTTTAATTCCATTAATATATGAAATAGATATGGTGGTAGCGTTCATGTGTACGTACGTCTTACCATCTCCAGCAACGTTGCATTTAATTTCTTACCATTAAATGCAATGTACTGTTATAAATACACGAATATACTGGATATATATGATATATAAGATATCTAAATCATGAATATCATTCTGGATATTTTGAACATTTTTCCACATGAACAAAATGTAATTATAAGCAGTCCAATTTTGACTCAGGTACCAAATATCATCAAAACGAACATTATTAATTTAAATGATTACATAATATGTATAAAATCATAATAAGTGATATAAAAGGAATTATACAATTAAAAACATGTTTTTAATAATGTAAAAATTAACATTAGCTTATTATTCAGGAGATTAAAGAATGAACGGGTCATGTCAGAAATGAGGTAATGGACTTCATCTCAATCTCATTTCAATGAGGAAAACATTGTTTTAATACAAGAGTTTCTTTTATATTCTATATAAAAACCCTTTACATTTCATTTCATTCAAAGGGAATATTTTCCTATGATGCATTTTACTAAATGACATTAAAAGGATGTTTATTTTTAACATAAGCAGTGACAATGACCTTTCTGCCACATCAAGTATTATGTGATCTTCTAATTCCTTAACAAGTAGTAATATTTTTAAAAGGAAAATAAATACCAAATAATCTTTTACGTATTTTGGTATTGAAAATGGTTTTGATAATCGATTTTATATTTCAATATATTTTGTTCATATATTGTGATTAAAATGTGTAAAGGTAATCTTTCCTTTATATTTTTTTTATTTGTTATGATTATGATATGGTTATTGGGAATTGTTTACATATATGGGTGGTTCCATGATAAACCTATAGTGGATGATCCTGAGATAGCTCTCCAATGCATTGAGTAAAATGATGTAGGTAATCGTGAATGTTTCTCCTAAAGGATTTACGAAATATACTCTGATGGGTATTCAAAATGTAACACCATACGTAGTTGTGGAAGCTATAACATAAGTATGTTATGGATTTCTCATGTTACCTTTATTATTTGGGTTTACTATATAAATATTATGATTTCATGAGGTTGTTAATGATCTTATGTTATATATGTATTGAGGAACTAATGATTTTTTTCATTATAATATTGGCCTTAATGAGATATTTATGCTCATTCCAATTTTTTAAATGTATTTCATAGGATATAAACCTGTACAGGGTCAAGGATTTGATCATGGAAAATTCATTTTGTCTAAAAAATGGGAGTAGACGTGTCTCTTTTTTTCAGCAGTTATTATTTTATGAGAATAATTGAAACTACGTTGATGTGTCTAACATGTAATTCTTTATATGTGATGTAATAGTTATGGCCAAATTCTGTAAAATTGTAAACCTAAAAAGATCCTCAATGTGAATTATTCTATTAATTCATGATTATGTAATGTTTATGGTCGGTTTCTTATAGATGGTATCAGATTTCGGTTTAGATAAAATTAGGAGTTAGGGGGTTGTAAAATTAATATCTATAAATTAATTTATGGTAATATTGAAATGATAGCTTTAAAAAATTACTATGTTTCTTTGCCTATGATATTTTTGTGTTCATAATGTTTTTCCACATAGGAAACACGACATCTATGTTGGGACAAAATCAGGTGGTAGAGAACCTTCCAAATTAGTAACTAGAGATGGTGGTATCGGAACTAAAAAGTTTCTTTTAGTGATGAAACAGCTGACTCAGGCTCTAAATAGTGGTGGTATCCATGCATGCGATCATCTAGATCAACCATAGAGGAACATGTCAGTGGTGGACCATTTCATGAGGAAACATCACCAATTATTCAGATGATCATCTAGCCATGTGCTATAAAAAGGGTGGAATAAAGCAATGGAGAATATTTTTGATATTACGGGGTGTTCAAAACATCAAAAAGGTTAGTCTAGCTATTTACCATTTTGAAGGTGATGCTGATCAGTAGTTGTCGATAGTGAAAAATATCAGGGATAGTGAGGAGATTGGTGCTCCTGATTGGGATGAATTCAATGGTATGTTTTTATATAAATATTTTCCTATGGTGGTTTGTCCTAGGATAGGAAAAACAATTCTGTGAATTCAGGTCGGAGGATGACTCAGGGGCTACTTGTGACGAAAAACTCACTTGACTGGCAAGGTATGCTCCAAATTTCATACGAGATCCTGATAGTAAAGTCAACAGTTTTTACTGAGGATTAAATTCAATTTATCAGAGGGAATTAGATTCTCGTGAGTTAAAAAGTAATGAAAAAGTAGTTCGATGTAACGACCCGACCCAGAATCCACGAAACCGGTGCTCCGAGATGCTTCACCACAAGGCCTCAAGCGCGCCTCCCCATATGCCAGAGGCTGCCGACTAGCAGTGAGGGCCTAGGGTGTGATAATTGGGAGACTATTCCCTCATACCATTGTTAGAAAACAATGTAAATAACTATGTAACATTCATAGTGGAAAGTAACGAGATTGAGGAAGTAGTAAAAAACTGAAATAGATCTAGTTGAAATAGTAAAATTATATAAAAGCCCAAACACCTATCTAATACAATACAACACTGGCCACCCACTGGCCGACCAAATAGATACAAGTACAAATGCAAATGAAAGTAAATGTATAGGGATCTACTACTAGCTCCGAGCCAATCCATGTAACTGATATCCAAACACTGTCGAACTGTAGCAGCCCGATCAGTAGAACCACTCGTGAAGCTCTGCTCGATAATGAAAAATCGGGCCTTAGCCCTATCCACTATGAAACTTGTGCTCAACCTGAAAAGTAGAAATAAGGCCGACACGTACACCGAGGTGCACGTGTAGAGGTTAGAAATAATCTCAATAGGGCACCCTGACAAGAAACCTATAACTATGCTGCTAAAAGTGTATGCAACAACAATGTGCTTAGCCTAGCTGGAACACAACAAAAGAAAGTAAACCAAACGTGCAACCACATTTGAACTCAGGGTATGCAATCCCTGTCAACTGAGAAAGTGCCACCATGGATGTCCATATCTATATACATATACATGTATAGTCCCATACCTATACACATATACATAAAAATGAATATTTATGATTAAGTGAATCAAATAACAAGAAACCACATCAGTAGTCGATCATTGTAACCATCAGCCCAATATCCTGGACATCTGGTGCGAAGGAATTGAGCTGGATGTCATTCCACTCAAGTCGTGTTTCATTATGTCGATCTATGGGTCCGTAATCCCATTGAAATATACCTACTTAGGTCAATGCTGGAAATATATCTCTAAACCAGTTAACCAAAAACAAGAAACCAGTTTAATATAATTCTATTCTGAGTTTCACCAAGACTCGGCGACGAGTGACAATCTCCTATACCAATGCCACCTCAGAAACCACAACATGAAATCAGAAAGAAAAAGTTAACAACAATTCCAAGCCTATGATGTAGCTTGGCAGGTTCAACAGAAGAAATCACCATTGAAAATATAAAATGTAACCAGTGTCCTTAGTCATGTGAATCCTTGCCCTCATGAGAACAGAAACAAAACCCTTAGGTGACTGCCCTTAGGAATAATGAATAACACCCTTAGGTGTTAGAGATATTTCCCTCAGGCACAGAAGCTACTGCCCTCAGGCATGAGAAATGATGCCCTCATGCTAAACAACATTGTTCTCATGCTAAACAAGCACTGCCCTCAGGCAAGATAAAGGTTTCCCTCATTCTAAACAGAAAATTCCCCTCAGGTGAAACAAAACACTTCTTTTGGGATAAATAATATACTTCCCCAATAATTCCCTAGGAAATCAAGTAACTAGGCCAAGCCCAAATACAAAAAATCATTTATATAAACATTCTCTCAATAAATTACAATTCATAGCATAATCATGGAATACCCTCGGGTATCCTGGCCAAATAGCTAAATAATTTAATGCACCCCTGGGGTGGTCCTGGATCCAAGAAGTGATCCCAAACAACAGTTTAATTTATCATTAGATTATCTATGAATTTATAAATATATTTCAGAAAAGTCCTCAGCCATACGACACCCCAACAATGGGTTCATAGCACAACGATACAAAAAATCAACTCAACAGTTGGAAATAAACATCAGACCGCCTACTACTCAGGCACACAAGGAAAAGTAGGAATCCCAACAAACAAGAAGATGCCTCACATCAGGCTCAACAACCACCAACCAGGAAGCACCTATGGTAACCACTACAACATCAACAACCCAAGCCAGATATAAAAAAACAATTGAGGGTGGCCCAAACACCCAACCCAACAATACATCCAAAGCCCAAAGGAATCACCAGTTTGGCACGGGTTCTAGGTGTCACCCCATCACCATCTCTACCCAAACCCAACGTAACAACTCAGGTCAGTCAAACAAAGGGCACCCGCCAGGTCCCACAAGTCAAACACCAAGGGGTCATTCTACTCGGTATCCTCTAGATAACTAGAGATAAGGAATTCCACATGGGATCCTTTGAAAAGAGGAATCCTACATCGGATCCTCAGCAAAGTGGAATCCTACATCTGATCCTCGAATGAAAATCAAATAAGGCAACCCATAACAGGGGTCCTTTCATGAAAACAAGAGAGAGTTCCAACAAGGACTCTCTAGTTCATCACACAAGCAAGGCATCCCTCAGGGGACCCTTAGAAGCATCTGGTCTCATGGACTCATGGGTCAAGAAGCCACATCTCAAAAGGGAAAATCCTCCATAGAAAAGATTATGAGAGATAGATCATATATCATCTCATATTAATGGACTCCACTATGTTGGTCTGAACACCCAACCTAACAGCCTTGTCAGGTCTCACCCTCAGGTGAAGGCTGGTCTTGATAAATGGAGCAGGAAACCCCCTCCATTTAGATAAAACCCCAAAAAACCATTTAGAAGACCTTTAAATGTAAAAAGGATTCCTCAATTTTGATCTATGTGAAAAACTCTTAGAATCGACTACTCACACATCCAATTCCGACTTCCAGATCATAAGATATCCCAAAACTACTAAACCGGAGTAGTACATGGCCAGAGTACATGGCCAGAACCCATTGGGTCTGCCTGTGTAATAGTACACTGTGTGTACGTTACTGTACATGGCGTCTACTGTTCACAAAAAGTTACACTGTGTCCGTTTTCACCAAAACACATGCCCATGTACCACTACACGGCGTGTACTCAAATTACACGACGTGTACTTCAAAAAAAAACCCTTAAAACCGTGTTCTATTCCACATGGCCACCCACTACATGGTGTGTTCTCAAGTACACGACATGTAATTTTGAAAAATTCAACTTCCCTAAAAAGGAAGAACACACGGCATGTTCCCCTGGAACACACGCCGTGTATACTAGTTTTCCGACGGGAAATCCCTAAAAACACACTGAACGCCTATTTTCACCCCCAAAACAATAGATCAAGCCCCTTGGGCATACCAGAAAGCAATATAAGGCTTCAAAAACATAAAAAACATGTTTTAAAGCAATAGATGGAAATAATGGCCCTACCTTTGGGCTGAAACCACTAAAACCATGGTTGATTTCACGGTCCACGGATGTCGTACGCCGACTCAGCGCGTTGAGGGCTTCGAATTGGTACCCTTTTCACTTTCCTTCTCTCATTTTTTCTCGATCTACCATTTCTCTCATGGGACACGGACAAGGATAATACACACATGGTGTGTGCGTAAGAAGGAGGAGGGAGGAAGAGAGAGAAAAGAAAAGAAAAGAAGAAAAGAAAAGGAAGAAAAAGGGGCATGGGCCGGCCCCGACACCCGACATGAGTTTATTCCTTAGGCTAAACTCCCCATTTCGGACTCAACTGCGCAGGTGGAGTCTCAATCCGATGCTCCATTTAAATGAGATTTTTAATCAAACTCACATGAATAAATTAATATTTAATTTAATAATATTAAATATTAAATATTCCGTCAAAATTAAAATAGCACAGATTTCCACCAAACTAATGTCCTAGGTTAAACACCATATTCCATGACCAACGGAGCTATCAGGAAAATTATCTAAGATAAGTTGGTAGGGTAAAATGTCCATTTTACCCCTCACAAGTACCCAACAGCAAAAATTCAAATTTCTTATCAAAACTGCTGTATGGAAAAACACGTGTTCTTACAAACTCTCCACCATAAACCTTCTCGTCCCCAAGAAGCCTAGTGAAAGAACCTAATGTCATACTCATAACTCGAGAATCTACAAAAACAAGCTATCTAGACTATCCGACAACCATCCTTAGAGAATTAGCAACTACCTTCTATGTAGAAGATATTCAACTACGACCAAACCGGTACTCTCTACCATTGGAATACCCTTGTCATCATCTTAAAGGAAACTCTTAGCTCAAAAGCTTCTGGAAACACCGAAGTTTAACCTAAACAAGGAAAACCACCCTCAAAAGGAAAAAGGTGTACTCCCCACCATATGGCGTTCCTTACACCACTCCAGGAGCACAACCAGAACATGTTCCATCCTCAATAGGGATGAACCATAGGAAAGAAAAAGGAGCTCGATGTAGGGTCGAAGCTATCTCAGCATACTCAAAACAAATCAAGATAGTGCATGATCTTCTCTAACATGAGTACACTATGATTTTACTGAAGGTGTGTCCAGCTCCCTTCAAGCTATGCTAACATCCCGCCAAAACTCCACCAGGATTCAAGCATAGGTCAACCTTTCTCACAAGGCCTCACAACTAGGTCACAATGTCCTACCACCTAGCCCAAAAGATACAAAACATCTCATAAGAAGGTAATGATCATAAGGACCAATGAGAGTCAAAAACAAAACAGAACCTACAAGGGCCATGGTCCTCTCTTAGCATCCTCATAAGGAACTACTCCCTGGAGTTCACAACCCAGGCAGAAGAGAAACAGAACTGACACTCATCGGGTATATGTATACAGAAATTCCACTAGGACTTCCATTTCACAAGAAAATCCATGGTATCTATCGGCATCGTCCTCAACGATCCGATTAGATAACCACATATCCGGAAAAAACAACACCCAATAAGGGTTAAACAGAAAGGCATCACATGCCACATAGTCCAACTGGGGTCACTACACCACCTGTGCACAAGGACTGAGTCATCAACCTTAACAAAATGCCTCAACGTAGATCCACACAACCTGCCATCAGAGTAAAATGTATTTGTAAGCAGACCCAAAGGTCTCAGTTGTCAGTAATAACACACACTATCAGGCCTATATGTTGTGAATCATGTGTGCCTACTATGATGCATGAGACGTCTCTTGACTTTGCCAGCCAGGAGTCAAAATCCATCCCTGACATCTTACCAATGAAAAAGAGCCATAGATACACAGTAAACCAAAACACCACACAACATGTGCATCGCTCAAGGATAAAATCTTATACAACTGTAACATAACAAAATCAGAACAACAATCCCAAACCGTGGAAAACATGACTTATTACTCGAACAAGTGTTCTGGACGCACTAGCCCGATATCCATCATAGGTTCCGACACATTCCTAATAATCATGTATACCATATCCCAAATAGTAAACTGATAAATGAAAACACCTTTGATACCACATTGTAATGACCCGACTCAGAAGCCACTAAACCGGTGCCCTGAGCCGGTTCGCCACAGTGACTCATGTTCACCTCCCCATATGCCAGAGGATGCCGACTAGCAGCGAGGGCCTTGGGTGTGATAGTGGGGAGACTATTCCCTCATACCAGAGTAAGAAAACAAGAGAAATAACTATGTAACATAAACAGTGGAATGTAAAGAGAGTGTGGAAGTAGTAAACAACTGAAATAGAACTTGTTGTAATAGTAAAATGGGATAAAATCCCAAACAGATATGCAATACAATACAACACTAGCCACCCACTGGCTGACCATAGGGATACAAGTACAAATGAAATTGAAAGTAAAAGTACATGGAACTACTACTAACTCCGAGCCAATCCACATACCCAATCTCCAAACACTGTCGAACTGCAGCCACCCGATCAGTAGAACCACTCAACCAGCTCTGCTCGATCAAGAAAAACTGGGCCTTAGCACTATCCACCATGTAACTCATGATCAACCTGAAAAGCAGACATAAGGTCTACACATTCACTGAGGTGCACATGCAGCGGTGATAAATAATCTCAGTAGGGCACCCCGACAAGAGACCTATAACTATGATGTTAAAAGTGTATGAAACAACAATGTGCTCAGCCTGGCTAGAACATTACAAAAGGATGTAAACCTAATGTGAAACCATAGTTGAACATAGGGTATGTAATCTCTGTCAACTGGGAAAGTTCCACCATGGATGTCCATATCTATATACGTACACATGTATTGTCCCACACCTATACACATATACATAAATATGAATATTAATGATTAAGGGATTCAAATAACAAGAAACCACATCAGAAGTCGATCATTGGAACCATAGGCCCGATCTCCTTGATATCTGGTGAAAAGGAATTGAGTTGGACGTCATGCCACTCAAGCTGTGTATCATTAAGTCTATCTTTGGGTCTTTAATCCCATCGACATATACCTGCTTCGTCCAACACCGGAAATGTATCTCTGAACAAGTTAACCAAAAACAAGCAACCAGTTCAATATAATTCTATTCTGAGTTACTTCGAGACTCATCCTTGACCGACAATCTCATATACCAATGCCACAGAAGAAACCACAACAGGAAATCATTAAGAGAAAGATACCAATAATTACATGGCTCTGATGTATCTTGGCAGGTTCAACAGAACAAATCACCACAATGAATATACAAAGTAACCACTGTCCTCAGACATGTGAATCCTTTCCCTCAGGTGAACAAAAACAAAATATTTAGGTGACTGCCCACAGGAATAATGAATAATGCCCTCAGGTGTAAGAGATATTTTCCTCAGGCATAGAAGAAACTACCCTCAGGCATGAGAAATGATGCCCTCATGCTAAACAACACTGTCCTCAGGCTAAACAACACTGCCCTTAGGCTAAACAAGCACTGCCCTCAGGCACGAGAAACGTTTCCCTCAGGGTAAACTGAAACTTTCCCTCAGGTGAAAAAAAACACTTCCCTCTGGCTAAATAAAATACTTCTTTCCGGCATTCCATAGGAAATAAAGTAACCGGGGCAAGCCCAATATACAAACAAGCATTTATATACACATTCTCTCAAAAAATTGCAATGGATATCATAATAATGGAATACACTCGGGTATCCTGGCCAAATGGCTAAATAGAGCAAGGCACACCTGGGGTGGTCCTGGATCCAAGCAGTGATCCCAAACTACAGTTTAATTTATCATTAGATTATCTATGAAATTCTAGATATATTTCAGCAAACACCTCACCCATACGACACCCCAACCATGGGATCGAAGGACAATGATAAACAATATCAACTCAATAGTAGGAAATAAACATTAAACCACCTACTACTCAGGCACACAAGGAAAAGTAGGCATCCCAACAAACAAGAAGATGCCTCGCGTCAGGCTCAACATCCACCAACTAGGAAGAACCTCTGGTAACCACTACAGCATCAAAAACCCAAGTTAGATATAAACAAACAAGTGCGGGTGGCTCGAATGCCCAACCCAACAATACATACAAAGCCCAATGGAATCACCAGTTTGGCACATGTTCTAGGTGTCACTCGATCACCATATCTACACAAACCCGATGTAACAACTCATGTCGGTCAAACAAAGGGCACCTGCCAGGTCCCACAAGTCAAACACCAAGGGGTCATTCTACTAGGGATCCTCTAGATAACTAGAGAGAAGGAATCCTACACGGGAGCCTTAGTAAATCGGAATCCTACATGGGATCCTCAAAAAAGAGGAATCCTACATGGGATCCTCGAATGAAGAACAAAAAAGGCAACCCATAATAGGGTTCCTCTCAAGAAAACAAGATACAGTTACTACATGGACTCCCTACTTCAGCACACAAGCAAGGCATCCCTCAAGGGACCCTTAGAAGCATCCGGTCTCATGACCTCATGGGTCAGAAGCCACATCTCAAAAGGGAAACATCCTCCATAGAAAAGGTTACGGTAGATAGCTCATACCTCATCTCATATTAAAGGTCTCAACTAAGTTGGTCTGAACACCCAACCTAACAATCTCCCCAAGTCTCACCCTCAGGTGGTGGCTGGGTTCGATAAATGGAGAAGGAAACCACCTCCATTTATGTAAACCCCTAAAAACCCCATTGATATGACCATTAAATGTAAACCTTATTCCACCATTGTTATCTTCACCAAACAACGCTCAGAATAGACTACTCACATGTCCAATTCCGACTTCTAGATCATAAGATATCCCTAAATTACTAAACCAGAGCAGTACATGGCTAGAGTACATGGCCAGACCCCATTGGGCCTGCCTGTGTAATAGTACACAGCGTTTACATAACTGTACACAGTGTGTACTATTCAAAAAAAGTCACACTAAGTCTATTTTCACCCTAACACATGCCCATGTACCACTACACGGTTTGTACTCAAAGTACACGTCGTGTACTTCAAAAAACCCTTAAAATCGTGTTCTATTCCACACGGCCAGCCACACTGGCACCCAAAACATTGTGTGTACTCAAGTACATGGCATGTAATTATGAAACCTTCATCTTCCCTGAACATGAAGAACACACGACATGTTCCCCTAGAACACACGCCATGTATACTGGGTTTTCCAATGGGAAATTTGTAAAAACACTGGAAACACCTGTTTTCGCCCCCGAAAAAACAGATCGAGCCACTTGGAAATACCAGCATGAAATATAAGGCTCTAAAAACATAAAACAACATGTTTTAAGGAAATCCAGGGCAAAAACATAAATGTCTCTAACTTTGGGTGGAAACCGACGAAGCCTCGGTTGATTTCACGGTCAACGGATACTGCATGCCAACTCAGCACATCTAGGGCTTCGAATCAGTACCCTTCATTCCTTAATTATCTCCCATTTTCACAATCTGCAAATTCTACCCTGGGAAATGGAAAAGGATAATCCAAACTTTTTTCATGCGCCATAAGGATGAGGGAGGAAGTGAGAGAATAGAAAAGAAAAGAAGAAATGAAAAGGAAGAAAACAGGGCTCGGGCCGGCCCCAGCACCCGGCATGAGTTTATGCCTTCCCTAGGATAAACTCCCAATTTCGGACTCAATGACATAGACAGATTCTCAATATCATTCTCCATTTAAAATTTATTTCCAAATGAACTCATGTGATTAAATTAATATTTAATTTAAAAATATTAAATATTAAATATTCCGCAAAAGTTTGAACAACCTAGATTTCCACCAAACTCTTGTCCTAAAGTAGACACACTATTATAGGACCAATGGAGCTGTCAGAAAAACTATCTGAGATTAGCTGGTAGGGTAAAATGACCATTATAACCCTCATGAGTATTTAACAGCAAAAATTCAAATTTCTGTTCAAAACTGTAGTTTGGAAAAACACAGGTTCTTATATTTGATGTGTGGAGAAGGTGGAAATGGTGTTTGTTGATGATTAGGTCTTCTTTGACAGAAACATGAATAAGAGGTCGAGGTGGTAGATGAAAGGGAGTAACTCTTCAAAAAAGACTAATGGTAATAAACGTAAGTTTAAAATTTGTGAAAATTGTGGTAAAAAGAATGTTGGGGAATGTCTCTTGAATTCTAGTAAGTGATACTGATGTGGTAAAATGGGACATAAAGCTCACAATTGAACTGAAAAGATCTGGGTAATTATAAGAAAAAATATGATTTATTGTCATTAAAATTTTTATGTACAATTAAATGGGTCATTATGCAAATTAGTGTCAAACTAAGAACTCAACTGGGGGACAGCATCCAAAATACAAGCAGAAAGGTGTGGTGAAATCCATTTCAACTACATACGTTGAATATGAGCCATCAAATGAAGTAGTATCAAGTACATTGTTTGTTTATTCATATTATTCCAATGTGTTTTTTGATTCGGGATCTACATATTCATTCATTTTTGAAATGTTTTCTAGAAAATTGTGAATTCCATCTCAAAATATGAACCCTAAACTTACGTTAAAAACACCTGTAGGAAATGATTATATAAAAATAAATTATAATAACCTTCTTGTCCATGTGTGCGGAAGGAATCAACTTGAAAAACATACTTTTTTGCCTCTAGTAGACTTTGATGTTACTTTCGGCAAGGATTGGCTTTCTGTTTATCAGGCTAAGATTGACTGTTGACCTAAAAAATTTTCTTTTCAGAAATATTCGATGTTTGTGTACAAGAATGAACCAATTATTTTGATAATATATCATGAAGCTGAGAAACTAATAAAATATGGAAATTATTGTTACCTTTCACATATTTTTTAAAACAATGGATCAGTTCATATTAATGATGTTCCAGTGGTAAATTAGTACCTTGATGTTTTTTCTGATGAGTTTCCTGGTATTATACCTGATCAGAAGTTGAATTTACTGTTCACTTAGTTCCTGATGCTAATCTCATTTCAAAAACCCCTTATCAAATGGGTCAAATTTAACTTTTGGAGTTAAATATAAAATTTTAGGTGTTATTAGATAATGGTTTCATTCGACATAGCCCCTCAACATGGGTTGCTCCTGTCTTATTTGCTAAAAAGAAATATGGTTCAATGATACATTTAATTTATTATAGATAATTGAATAACATCACTATTAAGAACATGTTTCCTTGGCCTCATATTAATGATTTGTTTGATCAGATCTAGGGAGATTAGTATTTTTCGAAAATTGACATGAGGTCGGGGTACCATCAGTTGAAAGTAAAGGAAAGAGACATTCCAAATATCGCATTTCATACTTGATATAACTATTATGAATTTTTAGTTATGACTTTTGGTTTAACCAATATACCAACTATATTCATGTATCTTAGGAATATAATTTTATTTGATTTCTTGGATAACTATGTGGTTGTGTTCATTAATGATATTTTGGATTATTATAAAAGTAAATAAGACCATGAAAGTCATTTAAGGGTTGTCTTTCAAACATAAAAAAATGAAACTATTTTTCGAAATTCATAAAGTTTGTGTTTTAGTTACATAAAATTTCATTCCTTGGACACATTATTTCAAGAAATGGGATAAATATGGATCATGTTAAAACAAATGTTGTTAATAAATGGACAAAAACCACATATATAATCGAGATCTGTAGTTTTATTGGTTAGGAAGGTTATTACTAAAGGTTTGTTGAAAATATTTAAAGGTTATCTATCCCACTGACTATGTTAACTCGAAAAGGTGTTATGTTTTTTTGGAAAAAAGAATGTGATAATTTTTTTTTCAGAAATTGAAATGAAGATTGGTGAATTATCCTGTATTGGAATTACCTTCAAGAGATGGTGAATTTGTTATCTACAAAGATTATTCATTGAAATGACATGGTTGTGTCATTATGCAGAATGACCAAGTAATTTCTTATACATCTCGTCAGTTGAAGCCTCATGTGTTAAACTACCTGACACATGATTTGGAATTATATTTTTTTTGTTATTTCATTAAAAATTTGGAGGCATCATTTTTATGGAGTAAAATGATAAATATATATTGACCACAAATTTTTTAAGTATATATTCAATCAAAAATAATTGAACATGAGATATAGGAGATGGATGGAATTAATCACGGATTATGATTTCGTGATCCTTTACCACCTGAAAAAATAGAATAATGTGGATGATGCTTTGAGTTGAAAAAATAATGCTTCATTAACCATTATACAATTAGAACGATATCCTTTGGTTTTTGATTTATTGAACATTGGCATTCATGTTTCTAGTGCATAAAAATCTTATGTTTTGTTTTAAGATTCTATGAAATCATCTCTATTAGATAGAATAAAGAAAGCATAGAAGGAAGATAGTGAGTTGCTGAAAAAGGAAGAGTTTTTTCAGAAGAGTATGTTTCCTAAATTTAACATTGATAATGATTGTGTTTCAAGATTTGGAAAGAGATTATGTGTTCTTTGTGACACACAATTGAAGAATGGGATGTTAATTGAAGCACATAGTTCCCCGTTTTCAATTCGTCCTGGTAGTACAATGATGTATAGTGATCATCTAGAGTTTTACTAGTGGGATGGAATGAAAAGATATATTGCTGATTTTACTGTGAAGTGTTTGACTTATTAGCAGGTTAAAGCCTAGCGACAGTTACCGAAAGGGATTATTCAGGCTTTACCAGTACCAGAGTGGAAATGGTAAAATTTATCCACTAACTACATTATGGGATTATAGAAGACATTATCAACTAATAATGCTATCTTGGTTATTGTTGATCGATTCACTAAATCTTCTCATTTAATTACAATTCAAGATACTTTTCCTCATGATCAACTTTCTCAGTTATATTTTAAAGACATTGTTAGGTTGAATGGTGTTCCCCTCTCCATTTTATCTTACCATAAACCCAGGATTACTCTTAACATTTGGGAAGGCCATCAAAAGTCATTGGGTACTGAATTAAATTTTAGTACAACTTTTTATCTGCAATCAAATTGGCAGTACGAACCAAAAATTCAGACCTTGGTGGATATTCTATGAGCTTGTTGACAAGATTATTATGGAACTTGGGACCAACATATTTTTTTGGGTGAAAACTATTATAATATCCATTTTCATTCTAGTATACAAAAGGATCTATTTTAGGTATTATATGGAAAGAGTTATCAAACTCCATCTTTTTAGGATGAAGTATATGAAAGGAAGCTGATGGGACTAGAATTTGTAGACGATATGGAAAAAAGGATTAGTTGATTCAAAAGAACGTGAGAATATCTCAGAGAAGGCATAAAAGTTATACGGACAATCAGAGGAAGGATCTTTTATTATGGTATGTTATCATGTCTTTCTAAATGTTTCTCCATTAAAAAGTGTGATGTGATTTGGTAAGAAATGAATGTTGAGTCTAGCTTTAATTGGACATTATGAAATCCTTTATAAAGTTGAATCAGTTGCATATGAAGTGGCATTACCTCCATTTTTATCCCAGGTACACAATGTTTTTCATGTTTCAATGTTGAGAAAGTATATGCCAGATCGATCAATTTTTTAAGCCCAAAGGTAGTTCAGTTGGAAGAGAATATCTCTTATAAGGAACAACCAGTCCATATTATTGACTGAAGATAGAAAGTGTTCAATATAATGTAAATCACCAAGTGAAGAATTTGTGGAAAAAGAATATGGTTGAAGAGGAAATTTGAGAATCTAAAAATGCTATGAGGGATAATTACCCCCATTTATAGGATATGTGAATTAAATTTGCGAGGATACAATTCACAAACAGTAGGAATGATGTAACATCTCAAGTAAATAATGAATAATAGATTTTAATTTTTATTAATATTTGTGAATTAAATAATAATTTTACATTAAAGGGGTTTCAATGTTCTAAATAATACACAATACGCAACAATGTGTTTCTTTGAAATCTTACGTTTCACACAACGTTTATTCGTACAGAAAAATACTAATATATTATTATTAATTTAAATTTTTATAAATGTCTAGCCTTTATAATGGAGGGAATAAATATAACTAACTACAATATGATTATACACCTATGATAAATGTTTTTACATTTATTCAATAAAGGTTAGAGGCTTAAAATGTGAATGTGTCTAATTTAAATCATAATTTACTTTCAAAAGATGATTTACCACATTTTAATTGTGGACACTCCTTAAATATAGTTTTAGTCACTTTTATATGTTTTATTTGAACAAATAACATTCTTATTTTGAATCAGGACATCAAAATTCACTTTGGGTAAAATTTTGGTATTTTTCTGATAAAATTCATATTTTGATGAATAGTGGAAAATACTCTAATTTAATTCAAAACTGCCTTTCAATCTAATTTATTTATATCGTTAAAATATATTTTTAATAGGTTTTAATGTGTAATTAGATTTTATTTTCACCATTTAATCCAATATTTTTCATTGAATGTAATTTCACTTTGAAATTAGACATAAACAAGTGTCAATCCTTTAATAGTTAAAATGTCTTAAAAACACACTTTTTTGTTATGACAAGGAGAATTAATTTTAAATTAATTAATCCAACTTCTATGTATTTAATTTGGTAAAATAGACATAATTTTTTAATTCATAATGTCAAATATATATTAGGCTGAATTTTTTGTATTTTTCTGAAAAACATCAATTTTTGATGAATAGTGAAACCACTAAGTAGTAGTTAAAAACTGACTTTTTCATTTAAATGATCTTTTAATGCTTTTTTGAATTGAATTTAAAAACTCCGACATACATGGATATTATTAGTAAGTAAAATTTCCATCAATAATATGAAAATAATTTTTGGTGAATTGTAACTTTGGACTTTTATATACAATGGTTAAAGGTAAATATTGTAAATCAAGGTTAAAAGAATATCATAATAATACAAAATTACCATAAAACTTGTCTTATACTTATTATATTAGTCATGGACGACCATGGGAATTCATGGGTCTATTTTGGGACCCAATTGAGCCACTTAAGAGTCATAATGACACTATAATTTAATTAACTTAACGTAAAGACAAATATGACATAAACAAATATCTTTTAGTAAATTAATTTTTACATGTGGTTATATAGGTTATATCTTCGACTATAAATATTATTTTCAAAGATAAAAAATTTTCCTACATGATGTTTTTTTATAATTTATGAACATCAGGTAAATAAAATTATTTAAAACACAATAATGATTCAGTGTTTACCTCATTAATAAATGATTTAAATAAATAATATAATAATGAATAAAACAATATCCAAAACCTATCCAATTCCTATTGAATGATTTTATTTCAACCATGAATAATATTATCTTTGACTAAAATTATTTTTGGACATTTAGAAACCAAAAATCGTTATATAGTAGAATAATATTTTCACACATTTTTAATGAGCCCCACCTCCCCCTTATAAAAATCCCTCACCTATAACTCATTCCTAAAACCTCTCAAATGCCTTAGATCATCCAAAATATACCCAATTAAACTCTCTAAATCCCATTCCTCTACTTAGATGCCTCAGCTTAGGAATAAGGAACATCAAGAATTCCTTTTGGTTCAAACCAAAGGGAGTTGTCTATAATAAAGTTATTCGTTTCTCTAAAAACATTTCCTTTTATTTTACTTCTCCAACCCCTAAACTATTTTTATTATTGTCTTTTATAACAAAAATAGTGTCCTAAATATTATAGGGTTTTATTTGTAGAAGGATTTTAACTACACATTCACACACCTCCATCTAATGGGAAAATAACATACTGTTGTTGTGGATAGCAAAAAAACACCACACGAAACGATGATTGTTTAATTATCACCTACTGACTCACATGGTGGCCATTAAGATAGAACTATATTTTTATATTATATATATTTTGTCAATGTCTTCTTTATGCTTAGGTATTTTTCATTTATATCTTACCATTAGTTTATCTATAATGGGTAAATGAAATAATTTCATTTGAGGAAATGCGTACTACCGCACCCTCAAAGTGATATAACACGTTAATGCCATATGTGGAATGTATAAAGGATGGATTTAATGATATTATATATTATATAATACTAGAATTATAATATACTTATGTATAATTATGTTTTAATTCCATTAAAATACGAAATATAGATGGAAGTAGCGTTCATTCGTACGTACGGCTTACCGTCTCCATGAACGATGCATTTCATTTCATACCATAAAAATTTATATACTGTTATAAATACATGTATATTCTACTTATATATGATATATATGATATCTAAATCATGAATATCATCTTGGATATGGGGAACGTTTGACCACATGAACAACTGTTAGTTATAAGAAGTCCATATTTGACTCAAGTACCAAATATCGACCAAATGACCTGTATTAACTTTATTGATTACATAATGTTTATAACATTGTTATTTTAACAACCCAATATTTCATAGTACATTATCTCATTAAATTAATTCAATGTCATGCACTACACGCAAAACTGAGTTCAATCACACCACAACTTACTAAACTAACTATTCAAAAAGCTATTATAAATAGTATTAACTATATTTTTAATTTTATATAGTCTATATAATTTTAATATCCATATAATGTGTTTCTTAGACATAATATAAGAACAAAATCATTTTTCAGATAAAAGAATTATTTTTCAAAAAATGTAATTTTACGACCTTTTAATGGAGAACACATTTTAAAAGCAATAATTGACACTTTTATATATTTAATTTAATGAATTTAAATTCTTCTTTAGAAGCGGGACATAAAAAGTTTAGTTTGGATAAATTTTTTGTACTTTTCTGATAACTTTCATATTTTGACCAATAATGAAAAATTCCTTGTTTTAATTGAAAATAACTTTTTTAAATGAAATAATTTATATAGTTAAATTAGTAATTTGAAACGTTTTGAAGTATAATTATATTATATATTAATAATTTGATACAATTTTGGCCATTATAAGTAATTTCACATTTATATTTGACATAAACACATGTCAATCTTTTAATAGTTTTAACTTTTTAAAACCCCACTTTTTGGTTTTGACACTGGGAATTAACATTATATTAATAACTCCAACTTCTATGTTTTGAATTGGTTAAAATATACCTTATTTTTTAATTCAGTATATCAAAATTAGGTTAGGATAAATTTTTGGTATTTTTCTAAAAACATTCAATTCTTGATGAATACTGAAAAACACAACGTTATTATTTAAAACTAACATTTTATTTAAATAATTAGTTATTTAATTTTTATTTAATTTATGTAAAAATAGATATATAATACAAATATAAGTTCAATTTAATTCATTGGAGTCATTTCATAATTTTTTTAGATATATAAAATTTTATCAAACTTTTTAATGTCTTTTACCCACCTCCTAGGAACATTTGCAAATCTGCATAAAAATTAATATTACCACTTTTGTGAGTTGAATTTCAAAAATCAGAGAGACAGTGTAAATATCTGTATGTAAAATTTTGTTCAATAAGATTAAAATAATTTTTTTTAAATAATAAATTTTGACTTTTATTTACCACGATTAAAATTAAATATGGTAATTGAGGGTAAAAATGATATCATAATTACCAAAAAACATGTCCTAATTCTATTAGATATATATTATTCTAAATAAAACATAGGAATAAAATATTATCCTATTTGGTCCACTTAGATTAGATTTGGAAATTTATTATTATTTTATTTAAAGATGAGTTAATAGAGATTTAATTCAAAGTTTAATAACTAATCCATTTTTAATATAGGGTTATAAATAATATAAATTAGACTATAAATATTCATTATAAAGATAAAAATATTTCTTATATAATTATATTTTATTAATAATTTTTAAAAAATAAATTATTTAATTTATTTCTGACAAAATGTTGATGTAGTAATTACCATAATAATGAAATATTCAAATAATTGATATTATAAATATCCAAATAAATGTAATTTGAGACTTTTGAGGAATTCCAGAAATTATCTAGTTTAATATGACATTTTTTTATTGAGAATATTAATTTAGTTAAAATTAATATAGTTGTTAGGACTTTAACAAAAATCAATTATTAAATAATGTCAAAATTAACATAATTGATGTTTTAAAACAAATACTATATTATTGGTTGATATAATTTTCCAAAAAATATACGGTTTGTCCAAAGGGCCTTAATAATATTATATATGTCATTAATGAAAATATTGGTGTTCTATTAGTAGCTTATAGTATTTTCATTAACCATATAGTGTAAGAATACAAGAAGACATAGAAAAAGTTAAATTATTTAACTAAGAGTTAAATCTAAAAGATATGGTTAAAATGATAACCTAATATTTTCTAAAACTTTTTGGTTGAGATGATTTAGATCTATATAAACATTATACTATAAATAAATCATTTTTGATCCATTATAAAACGAAAATTATTTTATTATAAAATTATATTTCAAGCCTTTCCTAAAGTGACCCTCACCTCTTTTATAAAGGGCACATCCCCATCTCTTAATTTCACACCACCAAATCCTTTTGGCTCAGAAAAACTACCCTAATATCCTCCCTACATAACTCCCTTTATCATATATGACTTTTATTGGTCATAAAACCAACTTAATGTGCCATTTTGATCGAATCAAAAGGAATAACCCGAAGAAGATGTACATATTTCATCTCCTCTTTCAAGATCATTTCTTCTTCCACTTCCTCATTCTTTTTTTCCATTATATAATTATAACTCCATTATATTTTATATAATTTTTTGTTATTATAAATTTGGTACAACCATGTTCATTATTCTATCCATTCTATAAATGACAATGTCACCGTACATGTGTACGTACGGATTACCGTCTCCATGTCGTGGGGTGATTTTTTATTCAAACACTTCATTATTTGGATGGGTATTATAATGTGTATAACTGATGTAAATAATAAATATAACATGTTAATTATTCTGTATATTTGATATACCATCGAATTACAGGTGATTTTTTCAACAATATAATGATATTTTCGCTCGTGCGTACGTACGAATTACCGTCTCCACGACGCGATAGGATTCATTTCCATGTTCACCATTCAACGATGTTTATAAGCTATATATCATTAATAAGTATGTAATATATGACATAATAATTCTACTATAGATATATATTCATATATATATTTATGTACTTATATATATCTTATTCAATTAGTTCTGTTCAATATGACATGGAAACTGAAACAGCCTTAATGCATACGTACGACCTACCCTCTCCATAAATGGTGTTTTCCACTTCATATATATGTGTCTTATAATTATTTATAATCTAAATATATATGATATATAAACATTTTTTTTATTATGTAATTATTTAAATCACGATCTAAGTGATACAATCATGATTAACAAGTTAAAACCCATACGATAAAGAAACTGATTATTACCCGAAATGATAATTTAACAGGGATATTATTATTAAATTGGTAATATAAATCCATAACTGAATTATGTATGATTTCATAAATATTAATATGGTTCTGGAATAATTTAATAACATACTAATTTCATTATACAGGAGGCTATACATACCCTTGACTAAAGGAGAGTACACATTAAGGGTTAATTTCACAAAATCTTTATTATCTAAGGTGGTTTTTATAGAGGTATCTACTGGGACCTTTTATCATCCACATCCATGTTTTCTTAAAAATGTATTTTAAACATTTTTTCTAATTACTATACAATGGGTTAAATTCATTTATACACTTATTTGACTTTATATGTTTTGGAAGGAATCTTTTTGTTGTTTTCCTAACAAGGTACTTTATGACCTTTTCGACAAAATTAAGGTAATAATGTTTTTTAACTTATACGGCAGGTGCGGCTATTTTCCTCCATTATAACATCATTGAAGATTTACTGACAATATTGTAAGAATATTTTTTAAATAAATGTTTTGTTTTATAATTATATGTCTTTTACATGATTTCAAAATAGAAAGTGATATTTCTATAAAAATATTTTTGATTTAATCTATGTCAACATCCTTTGATGGATTTTAAGTGTATTTGTAGTTGAATTAATTTGAAACAAAACATCCATATTGTAACGAAGGATTTGTGATATGTTTGACTATGGGTGTGTTATTTTCACACCATTAATGGTTTATGGATAATTTATTGAAATTTTATAATATAGTTTTAATATGAATGTTTATGTTATATGAAACCTTTTCATATGAGGAATCAATTGGACTTAGTAAGTGAAGGGTGGATCCCGCTATAGCTCCTCGATGCATTAATAGGTCACATGAAAAAAGTTGCGTCTTGGAAAAACGCCATGAATTTTTTTTAGTCTTGGTACAAGGCATTGACTATGTGGTTATGAAGTCTAGCATTATGCATTCCATCATTATAAAAGTGGCTATTGATATTTCATGTGATTATTCGACTAGTAGAGTATCCATTCGAATAATTAAATGGAATTAGTTGATTTATCTTGTCTATATTATGCTAGATTTTAAGTTTAAAAGTATTTTAATTTTGTATAATACATTTCATTAAATGTTTATGCTTATTTATGAATGTTTCCACTATATATTTATCCCTACTAAGAATCTGAGTTCACCCCTTTCTATGTTTTAATTTTCCAGTGATTCCAAGAATTGTATTATGATTGATAAGAGGGGTTAAGCTAGGGGATTAACGGTGTTCTCAAAAGAACATTAATGTTTTGTTTTATTTTCTAATTTTTAGTGTAAGGATTATGTATGTAATCGATTTTCCATGAATTCTAAACTGATCGGTCTTTCAGAACTTGATTCCTTGTAATAATGCCAATGTATTATAATAATGCACCAACTCTGGCCTTCTAGGGTTAGGGCCTTACAGTTGGAATCAGAGGGAGGTCAGCAATAACATTTGAAACTATATTTAGAAAAACTCTAATTATAGAACATTACCCTAAGATAGACTATGAGTATTAGTGTAGAGGAACATTGTATAATTTTGGTAATGTAGAGATTTTTTTAGTTTTTCATGAAATACATCCCTGACTGGATATGAGCAGGTAGAGGTGACTCTGGTACAGATGTACCTAGGGTAAAAACAGAAAAAACCGCTTTGAGCATGACTCAAACAGTAACTGGTGAAAGACAACAATCCTTCCTTCACTCCTAGTTACGACACTCCCTGGGGGATATTCTTAAGATAATTATCTTTTAATTTACATACCATTATGATAGATTTATTAGTATATCCTTCCTTAAAGAATTTTGTTATTATTGTGGATTATATACATAAACTATTCAATTTATGTTAACTATTTTACAGGTTTGGAATTTTGAATTGTGTTCATAAACTAATCTAGTGTATGAAATTTTATATAAATGGAACCCAATATATGGAGTGAGAACTCCAGCAATACACATGATCCAAAGTGTCAGAAATATCATATCTTTCCTCGTATTTAGCCAACATTTAGAAAGGAAATAGTATCTCATGTATTATCATCATATGAAAAAAGAGTGTAACATCCCAAGTAAGTAAATAATTATTTATTTTCTTATAGTATGTCTATTTATGAATTATATAATGTTTTAGAGGTTTAAAATGAGAATAAATCCAATCTTAAGCATGAAATACTCTAATATTTTTTTAAGACTGTTTTACCACCTTTTGATGGAAAACCATTTTAAACCAAACATTTGACAATTTTATATGCTCTATTTGTCAAAATAAACTTATTCATTAGAATTGGGACATTGAAATTTACATTGGATAAATTTTTGGTATTTTTCTGACAATGTTCATTTTTTAATGAATAGTGAAAAATACTGCATTTTACTTCAAAACTGCTTTTTCATCTAATTTAATTATATTGATAGATTATATTTTTAATTGGTTTTAAAATTTAATTATAATAAATGCTTACCATTTATTACAATGGTGGTCATTAGGATTAATTTCACTTTGAAATTGGGCATAAACAAGTGCCAAACTTTTCATGGATATTGTTTCAAAAAAAACTCGCTATTTGTTTTGACAATAGGAATTATTTTGAAATTAATTATTGAAATTTATGCATTTAGAATTTGGTTAAATGGATGACATATTTTTAATTATAAGGTCCAAATTATGTAATTAAGACTCTTTTGTTTTTGGACATTATGAATAGTAATGATGGTAATTATCATTAATTATCGTGATTAATTAGTAATCAGGTAGTTATTGATAATTAAATAATATCATAATAATAACAAATGACCCCAAAATGTGTCCTAATTTTACTATTTGTGTCATATCCGACCATGGGATTCCTTTTTCAAAACATAGGGACCCCATGGAATCACTTTTGGGTGATAATGACACTTTATCATTTTATTTTTAAAGAAAGGAGAATATCACAAAAGTATGTAACACCTAAGTAAAAAATTTTAGTTTTCTCTACATAAACTATATCTTGGACTATAAATAGTCATTGGAAATATAAAAGTATTTTATACATCATAGTATTTTTTTATAATTTTTAGACATTAAATAAATTAAAATGTTTATGACACCATGATGATGCACTGATTACCTCATTAATGAACTATTTAAATAAAATGAAAAAGATAATGTAAAATCTAAGACATACACTATTGGATGAAATATTTCCAAAAATTATCACCTTATCCTCTAAATATATCAATTTGGGACCTTTAAAATCCGAAACTCATTTTAATATAATGTAACATTTCTTGACTTTCAAAGAGTGCCCCTCTTCCCTCTTATAAAAGGCCCCCACCTCTACCTCCTTACCCACACCTCTAATGCCATTTTATCAGCCATGAACTGCTAATTTTATCTCTCCAAATCCCTATCTTCATCCTAGAAGCCTTTCCTTAGGCACAATGCTTTTCAAGAAACCCTTTTGGTTCAAACCAAGAGGAGTTACTCGATTTAAAGGCAATGTCATCACTTGTGTTCTTTTGTATTATTTTGCTTCTCGAAGCCCCTAAAATCTTTTTATTCCTTTATATTGTAACACAAACACTATATTCAATATACTAGGATGTTATTATGAGAAGGATTCGAGCTACACTTACACAAACCTCTGTCTAATGGTAAAGAACATACTGTTTCTATGGATGGCGAATTTCTGCCTCACGAAACGAGGATTGTTCAATCGTCTTTTAACACCTTTCATGGTGAACAATAAGATGTTACTCTATTTATATATGATATATAAAATGTTTTTTTCCTTATGATTCTATATTTTTCATTTATTGCATAACTTTATTGTTTCCATTATTGGTAAGAGCGATATCTTCCTTTTCGGAAGTGCGGACAACCGCCCTCTCAAAGTGATTTGATTCGTTAATGCCATATGTGGGACGTATAAAAGATGGAGTTTATGATATTATATTTGATATTATACTGGAATTATAATATACCTTTATATCATTATGGATTCATTCCATTAAATACTAAATATAAATGAATGTAGCGTTCATGCGTACGTACGACTTACAGTCTCCATGAACGGTGCATTTCATTTCATACCTATAAATGTTATGTAATATTATAAATGCATGTATATAATTGGTATATATGATATATATGATATCAAAATCATGAATATAATTCTATATATAATGGATATTTTACCACATGAACAATTTGTAATTATAAAGAGTTTATTTTTGGCTCAAGTACCAAAGATCAACAAAACGACCGTTGTTAACTTAAATAATTACATAATGTTCATAACATGGTAATAAGTGATATAAAAGGAATAATGAATTTGAAAAAGGTTCTTCAAAAAGTAGAAATAAACTCACGTTTATTATTCAGGAGATTAAGGAAGGATCGAGTCAGGTCGGACACGAGGTATGGGACTTCGTCTCAATCTCCCTTCATTGAGGAAAATTTTGTTTTATACACAAGTTTATTTTATATGGTTTATAAACCACTTTGAATTTTATGTTTATTCAAAATGAATATTTTTTTATACGAAGCATTTTACTAAATGAAAAAATAGAATGTTTTTGTCGTATGTATGTGGCGACAACGACTTCTCCGCCACCGTGATCATTATTTGAGTTTAGGCTTCCTCTACAAGCCATAACCTTTTTTAATGAAAAATAAATACCATGTTTTACTTTTATTTTATTTTGGTATTGAAAATGGTTTTGATAATATTTTTATTATATCAGTGTGTTTTTGATATCCTGTGATTGAAATGTGAAAATTTTATGTTTCTTTTATGCATGTTTTATGTGATACAATTATGTAATGGTTCAGGGGAATTGTTTAGGAAGATGGGTGGTTTCGTGATAAACTAAGGGTGGGTGTTCCCGTGGTAGCTCTCCAATGCATTGGGTAAAATGAAGGGGTTAAAAACTAAGGTTTCTCCGAAGAGATTTAGGGAATATACTGTGATGGGTATTCCAAATGTAACCATGAGGGCTATACACTACATAAGAATGTTATGAATGCCTCATGTTACCTTTATGTATTATGATTTCTATGAGTTATTCGTGATTTGATGAGGTATTTTAAAGTGATTATGTTTTATTAGTAAAGTATGATTTAATTAATTCTTATGCATACATGGACTAATGTTTTCATTTCGTACTTTTACATCCCTTGCAGATCTTTTTATGCTCATCCCATGTTTTTGAAATGTTTTTCACAGGTCAAGGGAAAAGTACATGATGTGTTGATAGTGTCGAGGAAGTGTCACGAAAGAATACATGTTTTATATTAAATATCTATCCTTTGATGGTAAAAATGAATACTATCTTTTATGTGAGCGCCTTGTTTAAATGGGAAATATAATGCATGATTTATGATCTAATTCTCTAAAACTCTATACCTGAAAAGATCCTCAATGTGTATTCTTGAAATAACTCAAGATTAAGTAAGGTTTATGGATAGGGCCTTATAGTTTGTATCAAAGGTCGTTTTAGATAACATTAGGAGAGAGAATTATATTAAATGAGTATCCAAAAACATTTTTATGGTCAAGTTGAAATGAAATAGCATTTGAAGATTACCATGTTGCTTTATCTAAGACATGTTTGTTCAGAATGGTTTTCTTTATAGGAAATTGGGAAGCAGTGCTACGAAGTCATACAGAAGGAAATGACCTTCTGAATCAGCATCCTGAGATGGTCGTAATTGGAACTGAACAGTTTGTTGCAGTAATGGCACAGTTGACTGAAGTGATAAATTATGGTGGTATCAATTCACGAGATCAGCCAGATCAACCGCAGAGGAACACGTCAGCGGTTGAACATTTCATGAGGCAACATCCCCCATCATTCATAGGATCATATGACCCTATTCTAGATTATGGGGGGATTAAAGCACTGGATAATATTTTTGATGTCATGGGGTGTTCAGACAATCAAAATTTTAGTCTTACTTTTCACCATTTGGAGGGTGATCCAGATCAGTGGTGGTCGATGGTTAAAAATATCAGGGACACTGATGATATTGATGATCTCGACTGGGATGAATTAAAAGGTATGTTTCATCAGAAGTATTTTCCTATGGATTTTCGACTTAGGATGGAAAAATAATTCTTGGAATTGAGGCAAGATGACGACTCAGTGGCTTCATATGAAGAAATATTCACTCGATTGTCAAGGTGTGCTCCAAATTTTATCCAAGACCATGATAGTAAAATCAATCATTTTTACTCAAGATTAAAGCCAAAATATAGAAGTGCTTTAGCTTCTCGTGAGTTCAAGAGTTATGAAAAACATGTTTGATGTGCTGAGAAGGTAGAAATGGAGTTTGCTGATGATCATGTTTTCTACAGAAACCTACAAAAGAAGAGACCAAGGTGGCAGGAGAAAGGGAAGAATCCATCAAAAAGGACTGATGGAAAGAAAACTAAGTTTCAAATTTATGATAAATGTGGTAAAAGGAATGCTGGGGAATGTCTTCTGAATTCTAGAAAGTGCTACCAATGTGGTAAGATGGGACAGAAGGATCGTGATTGCACTTAAAATGATCAGGGTGATGGTAAGACCAATTTTGATTTATAGTTAGTGAAATGATTCAAGTGCAATGAGATGTGTCATTATGAAAACGAGTTTCTGACAAAGAGCTCGAATGATGTTAACCAGTCAGACTGCAAGAAGAAACGTGTGTTGAAATCCTTTCTATCTATTTCAGCAGATGTTGGGCCATAAAATGAAGTGGTATTAGGTACTTTGTTTGTTTTCATAGATTATTCTAGTGTGTTGTTTGGTTCAGGATCTACACATTCTTTCATCTATAAATAATTTCCTAGTAAATTTGGAATACCTTCTCAAGAAATGAATCCTAAACTTATGGTAAAAACACCTGGGGGAAATTTGGAGGAAAAAATAATTTATAAGAATCTTCCTATCATTATCTGTGGAAAGAACCTACTTTCAAACCTTCTTGTTTTACCTCTAGTAGAGTTTGATGTTATTCTGGGTATGGATTATCTCTCTGTTTACCATGCTAAGATTGATTGTAGATCTAAAAAAGTTTCTTTTTCATAAAGACTTTCAGTTTGTGTACATGAATAAACCCTTACTATTGATAACATTTGAAGAGGCTGAGAAACTTGTAAAATATGTAAATGAATGTTACCTTCCACATATTGTTGAAAACAAAGGAACTGTTCAGATTAATGATGTGCCAGTGGTAAATGAGAATCTTAATGTTTTTCCGGATGAGTTTCCTAGAATAATACCAGATCGGGAAGTTGAATTTACTGTTGACTTAGTTCCTGATGCTAAGACAATTTCAAAACCCCCATATCAAATGGCTCAAATTAAACTTTTAGAGTTGAAGGAGCAATTGCAAGATTTATTAGAGAAAGGTTTCATTTGAACTAGCACATCACCATGGGGTGATCCTTTAATGTTTGTTAAAAATAAATATGGTTCTACGAGACTTTGCATTGATTATAGAGCCTTGAATAACATCACTTTTAAGAAAAAATATCATTTTCCTCATATCGATGATTTGTTTGATCAGCTCTAGGGAGCTCAATATTTTTCAAAGAATGACCTGAGATCAGGGTACCATCAGTTGATGGTAAAGGAAGAAGTTATTCTAAAGACCACGTTTCTTACAAGATATGGCCATTATGAATTTTTAGTACTGCCTTTTGGGATAACCAATGCACCTGCTGTATTAATGGACCTTATGAATATAATTTTTCATGAGTTATTGGATAATTTTGTGGTCGTTTTCATTGATGATATTTTGGTGTTTTCTAAAAGTAAAGAGGAGCTTGAAAATCATTTTAAGGGTTATTTTAACAACCTTAAAAGAAATGAAATTATATGGTAAATTGAGCAAGTGTGAGTTTTGGTTGAAACAGATTTCTTTCCATGGTCACATTGTTTCTAAATATGGGATAACTATTGATCCTGCAAAAACAACGGTTGTTGAAGAACGGCGAAGACCCACAAATGTAACTGAGATTCATTATTTTTTTGTTTTGGCAGGATATTACCAAATGTTTTTATAGAAATTCTTCATGGTTATCTAGTCCAATGACTAAGATAACTCGGAAGGGTGTTATGTTTATCTGGACAAAAGAATGTGATGATTGTTTTCAGGAAGTGAAAAAAATATTGGTGAATGCTCTAGTTTTGGCACTACCTTCCAGGAATGGTGAGTTTGTTATCTACAGTGATGCTTCATTGAATGGACTTGATTGTGTCCTAATGCAGAATGATAAGGTAATTGCTTATGCTTCATGTCAGTTGAAGACTCATGAGGTAAATTACCCTACACATGATTTGGAATTAGCTGTTGTTGTTTTCACTTTAAAAAATTGGATGTATCATTTGTATAGTGTAAAGTGTGAAATATATACTTATCACAAAAGTTTAAAGTATATATTCACTCAGAAATAATTAAACATGAGAAAGAGGATATGGCTGGAATTAATCAAGGATTACGATTGTACAATTATTTACCATCCGAGAAAAGAAAAAAAAGTGGATACTGCTTTGAGACAAAAAAGTAATGCCTCATTAACTATGTTATGTTTGGAACGTGATCCTTTGGTTAAGGATTTGATGAAATTTGGCATAGAAGTTGTTGGTGTAGGATGTTCTTCTATTTTGTTTCAGGTATCAGTGAAATATTCTCAATTAGACAGAATTAAGGAGGCAAAGAATCAAGATAGTGAGTTTCAGAAAAAGGTATAGCTGTTTCAAAAGGGAATGTTTCAAAAATTAAACATTGATAATAATTGTGTTTTGAGATTTGGGACGTTATTGGATGTGCCGTGTGATTCACAATTGAAGAGACAGTTTTTATGTGAAGCTCATAGTTCTCTGTTTTTAGTTCATCTTGGCAGTACTAAGATGTATAGAGATCATCAGGAGTATTAATGGTGGGATGGAATGAATAGAGATATTGCTGATTTTATTGTGAAGTGTTTGACTTGTCAACTGGTTAAAGTAGAGGAATAGTTACCGAAGGGGATGCTTCAGCCTTTACTAGTACCATAGTGGAATTTGGAGGATATATCCATGTACTTCGTTGTAAGATTGCCTAAGACACCTCGAGGTAATAATGCAATCTGGGTTATTTTTGATCGCTTAACTAAATATGCTCATTTCCTTACTATACAAGATACTCTTTTCCTAGATCAAATTTCTCGTTTGTATCTCAAAGAGATAGTCAGGTTACATGGAGTTCCCCTCTCCATTGTATCTGATTGTGATCCAAGGTTTACTTATAACTTTTGGAAAGTCCCTCAAAAGTCGTTGGGTACTGAATTAAATTTTAGTACAGCTTTTCATCCTCAATCAGATGGGCAGTAAGAACAAACAATTCAGACTGTGTAGGATATGCTACGTGCTTGTTCGATGGATTATCAGGGAAGCTGGGACCAACATCATTCTTTGGTTGTGTTTTCTTATAATAACAATTTTAATTCTAGTATACAGTTGGCACCATTTGAGGCATTATATGGGAAGCAGTGTCGAACTCCAGCTTTTGGGGATGAAGTTGGTGAAAGGAAGTTGATGGGACTAGAATTGGTAAAAGAGTTGGAAGAAAAGGTTCAGCTGATATCGAAACACATGAGAACTGCTCAGAGTAGGTAGAAAAATTATGCGGACAATAGGAGGAAGGATCTCTCTTTTGAGGTAGGTGATCATATATTTCTCAAAGTTTCACCATGGAAAAGTTTGATGCGATTTGGTAAGAAAAGAAAGATGAGTACACAGTTTTTTGGACCATATGAAATTCTGGAGAGAGTTGGATAAGTTGCATACCGAGTGGCTTTACCTCTGAGTTTATCTCAGGTTCACAATGATTTTCATGTTTCAATGTTAAGGAAGTACATGCAAGATCCATCTCATGTTTTGATTCTAGAGGTAGTTCAGTTGGAAGAGAATCTATCTTTTGAGAAAAAACCTTTCCAGATTCTTGACCACACGGAGCAGGAGTTATGGAATAAGGTGATTCATCGCGTAAAGGTTTTGTGGAAAAACCACATCATTGAAGAGGCAACATGGGAATCTGAAAATGCAATGAGGGATAAATACCCCCCACTTATTCAATAAGTAAATAAATTGTGGGGTCACAATTCTCTAAAGGTGGGAATGATGTAACATCCCATGTAAGTAAATCATTATTTATTTTATTATAATTTGTATATTTATGAATTATATAGTGTTTTAGAGGTTTAAAATGAGAATAAATCCAATGTTAAGCATGGAATACTATAATATTTTTTTAAGATTGTTTTGCCACCTTTTGATGGAAAGCCATTTTTAAATAAAATTTTGAAAATTTAATAATCTCTATTCGTCAAAATAAACTTATTAATTATAATTAGGACATTGAAATTTACTTAGGATAAATTTTTGGTATTTTTCTGAAAATGTTCATTTTTTAATGAATAGTGAAAATACTGCATTTTACTTCACAACTACTTTTTCATAAAATTTAATTATATGGTTAAGTTATATTTATAATTGGTTCTAAAGTTTAATTAAAATATATTTTTACCTTTTAATACAATGGTGGTTATTGGGATTAATTTCACTTTTAAATTGGGCATAAACAAGTGCCAAACATTTCATGGGTATTGTTTCAAAAAAAACCCTCTATATATTTTGACAACGGGAATTATTTTTAAATTAATTAATGAAAATTATGTGTTTGTAATTTGGTAAAATGCATTCCATATTTATAATCAGTTGTTCAAAATTATGTAATTAATACTCTTTTGTTTTTTGGACATTTTGAATAGTAACGACGGTAATTATCTTTAATTATCGTGATTAATTAGTAATCGGGTAGTTAATGATAATAAAATAATATCATAATAATAAAAAATGACCCCAAAATGTGTCCTAATGTTACAGGATGTGTCATGGCTGACCATGGGATGCCTTGTGCCAAACATAGGGACTCCAAGGAATCACTTTTGGGTGATAGTTACACTTTATCATTTTATTTTTAAAGAAAGGAGAATATTACAAAAGTATGTAACACCTAAGTAAAAAAAATTTAATTTTGTTTACATAAATTATATATTAGACTATAAATAGTCATTTGGGAAGCTAAATTGATATCCTACATCATAGTATTTTTTTATAATTTTTGAACATTAAATAAATTAAACTTTTTATGACACCATGATGATGCAGCGATTACCACATTAATGAACGATTTAAATAAAATGAAAAGATAATTTAAAATCTAAGACTTACACTTTTCAAATACCTATTGGATGAGTCTATTTCGAACCCTTCTCACCTTATCCTCGAAATATATCAATGTGGGACCTTTAAAATCCGAAACATATTTTTATATAAAGTAACATTACTTGACTTTCCAAGAGTGCCCATCCCCCCTCTTATAAAAGTCCCCCACCTCTACCTCCTTCCCCACACCTCTCATGCCATTGGCTCATCCACGGTCTACTCACATTATCTACCCACATCCCACTATTCAACCTAGAATCCTTACCGTAGGATGAAAGTTCTTCAATAAACCCTTTTGGTTCAATCCAAGAGGAGTTAGTCAATTTAAAGGTAATGTCTTCACTTGTGTTCTTTTATTTTATATTGCTTTTCCAACCCCCTAATATCTTTTTATTCAATTATTTTGTAAAAACATTAGTATCTTCAACATACTAGTATTTTGTTATTAGAATGATTCAATCTACACTTACGCACACCTCCGTGTAATGGTTAAAGAGCATATTGTTTTTGTGGATGTCGAATTTCTGCCTCACAAAACGATGATTGTTCAATATTCATTTAACACCTTTCATGGTGTCCATTAATATGTCACTCTATTTATATATGATATATATTATGTTTATCTTTTCCTTATTCTTCTGTATTTTTCATTTATGGAAAATTTATTAGGGTTTCCATTATGGGTAAACGTGATATCTTCATTTTAGGAAGTGCGGACTACCGCCCCCTCAAAGTGATTTGATTCGTTAATTCCATATGTGGGACGTATAAACGATGGATTTAATGATTTTATATATGATATTATACTGGAACTATAATATAAATTTATATCATTTTGAATTCATTCCATTAAATATGAAATAGAAATAAATGTAGCCTTCATGCGTACGTACGACTTACCGTCTCCATGAACGGTGCATTTCATTTCTTACATCTAAATGCTATGTAATATTATAAATGAATGTATATACTAGATATATATGATATATATGATCTCTAAATCATGAATATAACTCTGGATATAATGGATATTTTACCACATGAACAACTTGTAATTATAAAGAGTTTATTTTTGGATCAAGTACCAAAGATCGACAAAACGACCGTTATTAACTAAAATAATTACATAATGTTCATAATATGGTAATAAGTGATATAAAAGGAATAATGAACGTGTAAAAGGGTCTTAAGAAAGTTCAAATTATCTTATGTTTATTATTCAGGAGATTAAAGAACGATTGAGTCAAGTTGGACACGAGGTATGTGACTTCGTCTCAATCTCCTTTCATTGAGTCATATTTTGTTTTATACACACCTTTGTTTTATACAATGTATAAACCCCTTTGTATTTTACATTTATTCAAAAGGAATCTTTTTTTATATGAAGAGTTTTTCTAAACAACAAAAGGGAATGTTTTTGTCATACGTATGCGCAGACAATGACTTCTCTGCCGCTGTGACCATTATTTGAGTTTCAACTTCCTCTACAAACCATAACTTTTTTTAATGAAAAATGAATACCATGTTTTACTTTTCTTCTATTTTGGTATTGAATATGGTTTTGATAGTTTTTTTATTATATCAATGTGTTTTTGATATCTTGTTATTGAAATGTGGAATTCTTATGTTTCCTTTATGCATGTTTTAGGTGATATGATTATGTTATGGTTCTTGGGTATTGTTTATGAAGATGGGTGGTTCTATGATAAACTAAGGGCGGGTGAGCCCGTGATAGCTCTCCAATGCATTGGGTATTTCAAAGGGGTTAAACGGTAAGGTTTCTCTAAAGATATTTATGGAATATACATTGAGGGGTATTCCAAAAGTAACCATGAGGGTTACTCCCTACGTAAGAATGTTATGAATGCCTTAGGTTACGTTTATTTCTTATGATTTCTATGAGTTATTCATGATTTTATGAGGTATGTTAAAGTCAATAAGTTTTATGATTAAATTATGATTTCATTAATTCTTATGCATTCATGGACTAATGTTTTCATTTCAAACTTTTATATCCCTTACTGAGCTTTTTATGGTCATCCCATGTTTTTGAAAAAAATTTCACGGGTCAATGGAAATGTACATGATGTGTTGATAATGTCGATGAAGTGTCACGAAAGAATCCCTGTTTCATTTTAAATATGTCTTATTTGATGGGAAAAATTAATACTGTCTTTTATGTAACCGCCTTGTTTAAATGTGAAATGTAAGGCAAGATTTATGATCTAATTCTCTAAAACTCTAAACCTAAAAACATCCTCAATGTGTATTATTGAAATAAATCAATATTAAGTAAGGTTTATGGTTGGGGCCTTATAAATAGTATCACGTGTTATAATATTTGTAAAGAATATTCTGATTCATATGTCTTTGAAGTGATGTTGGGGAAGAAAATGATGGTTGAGAGAATGATGGATAATGTGAATAAGGGAAACCATAATTTTCTCATATGTGATAACTGTGGAAAGAATCACCTTGGTAAATGCTTGAAGGGAATGAGATTTTTTTTAAGTGTGGAGAATATTTTCACCGAGTATTTGATTGAAATGGTAAGAAAAATGTTTCAAATGTACAATGCTTTATCTACAAGGAGTTGGGACACTATCAGAATCAATATCCAAATCATCAGAGTATACCACAAATGATGTTGTTGGATAATAATCAAGTTATGATATTACCACATATAATGAGTAATGACTTGTGTTCTTATGTTGATATTAAAGAATTATGTCATTTTAGTATTTTATCAATGATGTACTGTTAATGAGTTATTGAATTTGGAATAAGAGATGAATTATTTGGATAAATTATAATGGATATTATTGACATCCTTGGAGCTAGTTAATGGTATTTTTATTCTATCATTGTTTGGGTTTACATCATTTTTGAATATAAGTAATCTATCCAGTATTCTATAAAGAATAATGGAGCATGAATGTAATAAATGTAGTTATATGATAATTCAAGGTGTTACCATGGTTTAAAAGAATACATGATGAAGGTATTGACATGTTATTAAATGGAAAAAAGGATCTTCACTGTGTTTACCTTCTTTTAAATTTTCTACTGTGAGTTTATACATAAGTATTTTGAATAATTCTAAAGGTTGGAATCAATTATGTTTGAAATTAAATTCTATTGTTAAGGTTAAATCATTTCATGAGATTATTTTTGGATTGTCCTAAAAAGGACAACCTGGAGGTCGGGATGTAAATCGTCGCATACAGCAAGGCCGCGATACATGAACCCACAACCAAAGGGTGACAAGGGTGCATCACCTACCACTGGCCTAAATGATGTCTTGATTTGTATAATGTAGTTTTTTTTAAAATATTCTAACAAATGAATATAAATTCATTATTTAACCCTATACGATTAGGATAAATATAATATTTTTTAATTTTATTATTTTTTGTATTGAAAGATGAGTTTTTGGTAGTAATTAGATGAAGGATGAAACACTACATGCCAGGTACATATATATATATATATATATATATATATATATTCCCTCTTATTATATGAATAACGTGATTCTTAAACATCACAGAAGATATCTTAAAACAAAAAATGTGTCATCCTAATACCTTTTGTTTTAATGAACTGATGATAATTTAAAGCATCATAGATCGATTTCTTTGAGCCCCTCAATTGTAAATTTGTTTGTGATTAATGACCTTAATCACTCCCTATAAATATTTACATTTTCCTGCAAAATATTTTTCTCTAATTTCCACAAATGTTCTCCTAATCAAGATCCTAATTTGGTAGTGACTTTTTCATTTTCCATTCCCTCTTATAAAGACTAAATTTTATTAACCAAATTTCTAATGTGGGTTTTCAACAAAGGAATTGTTATATTTTGAATCATTCATTTTCAACGAAAAATTTCAAATTGTGAGGATGAAATTTTTTAAAGGATGGGAAAATGTGACAACCTGAGATTTCATAATACATTATCTCAATAAATCCATTCAATCGCTTTCGCTACACGCAACACCGAGTTCGAGAACACCACATAATACTAAACTAGCCGTTCAAAAAGAAGTTATAAATAGTATTAACAACATTTTGAATCATATATACTCTATATAATTTTAACATCCATATTATGTGTTTGTTAGACATAATATAACAACAAATTCATTTTTTTAGATAAAAGAAGTATTTTTCAAAAAATAAAAATTTGCCACCATTTAATGGAGTACACTTTTTAAAACCAATATTTGACACTTTTATATTTTCAATTTAATGAAATTCATATATTCTTTAAAAGAGGGATATAAAAATTTAGTTTGGATAAATTTTTTATTCTTTTTTGGAAACTTTTATATTTTCTGGAATAGTGAAAAATACTTTGTTTTAATTGAATAACACTTTTTAATAGAAATAATTTAGAGTGTGAAATTATGAATTTGAAATTTTTTTAATTATAATTAGATTATATTTTTTTTATTCAATACAAATTAGGTCATTATATGTAATTTAACATTTATATTTCACATAAACACATGTTATTTTTTGATAGTTTTTACTTTTTAAAAAGCTACTTTTTGGATTTGACCACGGGATTTAATTTTAAATTTATCAATGCCACTAATATGTTCTGAATTTGGTAAAATATACTTCATTTTAGAATTGGGAATAACAAGATTTTCTTAGGATATGTTTTTGGTATTTTTCTGAAAACATTCAATTTTTGATGAATAGTGAAAAACACTGTGTTATTATTTAAAACCAACATTTTATTTAAATAATTAGTTATTTTATTTTCATTTATTTTAAGTAAAAATATATATTTAATAAAAATATTACTTCGATTTAATTCATTAGATTCATTTTATAATACATTTAGATATGTAAAATTTTATCGATCTTTTTACCGACTTTTACCCACCTCCCAAGAGAATTTGAAAATCTGCATAAACCATAATTCTACGGCTTCTATGAATTGTATTTAAAAAATTTGAGAGACACAGTTAATATCAGTAATAAAAATGTGGTTCAATAAGATGAAAATATTTTTTTCGTGAATAGTAACCTTTGACTTTTATTTACCACGGTAAAAAGTAAATAGGGTAATTAAGAGTAATAATGATATCATAATTACCCCAACACAAGTACTAATTCTGAAGGATAAGTATAAATCGACCAAAAAAACCTTATTAATAAAATATGAAATTATTTGGTCCACTTGGATTAGATTAGAACATTTATTAATATTTTATTTAAAGAATAGTTAAAAAAGTTAAATTCAAAGATTAATAAATAATACATTTTTAATATAGGGTTATACACAATATAAATTCAACTATAAATATTCATTAAAAAAATAAAAATATTTCTTACATAATTATATTTTATTTTTAATTTTTATACATTAAATAATTTAATTTATTTCTGACACAATGATGACGCAATAATTACCTTAATAATGAAATATTCAAATTATTGATGTTATAAATATCCAAATAAATTTAATTGGAGTATTTTGATTAATTAAACTAATTTTATAGGTTAATTTTTCATGTTACGATTGAACATATGAATTTATTTTAATGTAATAAAGTTGTTAGGACATTAAGAAAACCCATTTATTAAATAATATTAAAATTGACATAATTGAGTTTTTAAAACAAACTCTATATTATTGGTTGATATAATATTTCTAAAAATCATGTGATCAAAAATGGCCTTAATAATATTATATATGTCATTAAAGAACCAGTTAGGTTTCTCTTGGATGTTTAGAGTTTGTTCATTAACGATAGAGTGTAAGAATACAAGAAGACACTGTAAAGGTTAAACTATTTTACTAATAGTTATATCTAAAAGATAAGGTTAAAATGGTAACCTAATATTGTCTAAAACCTATTGGTTGAATGGTTTTCGATCCATCCCTACCATAAAATCTAAATAAATTATTTTGGAGCCATTATTAATCGAAAACAAATTTATTATAAAATAATATTTAAGGCTTTTTTCTGAAGTGACACTCACCTCTCTTAGAAAAGGGAACTTCCCCTTCTCTTAATTTTACACCTCCAAATACTTTTTACTTAGACAAAACCTTCCAAAATATCCTCCCAACTTCACCCCCTTCATCCTAGAGTCCTTTCATTGGTCCCAAAACCAACTTACATAGCCCTTTTGATCAAATCAATAGAAAAAACTTGGAGGAGAGGTAAATATTTCATCACCTCTTTCAAGTTTTTTCTTCTTACACTTCCTCTTTATTTATTTATTCCATTATAAAATAATAACTCAAGTATCTTATATATACATTTATGTTATTATAAAAATGGTACAACCATATTAATTATTATATCCATCATATAAATGACAAAGTAACCAAATGTGCGTACGTACATATTACCATTTCCACGTCATGGTGTGGTTTTTTATTCAATTACTTCATTTTTTGAATGGGAATAATAATTAGTATAACTGATGTAAATAAAAAATATAACATTTTAATTATTATTTATATATGACATACCATCCAGTCAAACACGATTTCACTGTCAATATAATGATATTGTCACTTGTGCGTACGTACAGATTAACGTATACATGACGCGATGAGATTAATTTCCATGTTCACCATTCAATGATGATTATAAAATATATATCATTAATAAGTATGTAATATACAAAATAATAATTCTACCAGAGATAAATATATATATGTAATTACATATATCTTATTCACTTAGTTCCGTTCAATACGATATGAAAATTGAAATAGGGTTTATGCGTACGTACAACCTACCCTCTCCATAAATTGTGTTTTCCATTTCATATATATGTATTTTATAAATATTTATATTCTAAATATATATGATATTGAAATCATGTTTTATATTCTATATGTATTTATATCATGATCTAATTGATACAATCATGAGTAACAAGTTAAGAAATATACGATAAAGAAAGAGATCATTACCCGAAATGATAATTTAACATGAAAATTATTATTAAATGGATATTATAAAGTCAGAAATGATTCATGTTTGATATCATAAATATTAATATAGCTCTGGTATAATTTAATAACATATTAAGGAATTTATAAAGGAGGTTATACGTACCCCGACTCAAGGAAAGTACAAGGTAAGTAATAATTTCACAATCTCTTTATTATCCGAGGATGTTTTTACATAAGTATCTACTAGGACATCTTAATCTTCCACATATGTGTTTTCATGGAAAATTAATTTTAAAATTTTTTACTATTTAGTAGACAATGGTTTAATGTCATTTATACCCTTATTTGACCGAATATGTTTCGAAATGAATCCTTCCGTTGTTTACCTAAAAAGGTAATTTATGACCTTTTTGACAAAATTAAGGTAAGAATGTTTTTTTAACTTATACAGCGGGTGCAGCTATTTTCCGCCATTATAACATCATCAAAACATCCCTTACATTCTTATAAGAATAATTTCAAAATAATTTTTTTCTTTTATAATTATTTTACTTTTAAATGATTTCAAAATAGAAAGATATATTTCTCTATAAAAAGTTTTTATTTCATCTATGTCAATATCTTTTGATAGATTTTATGCTCATTTAAAGTTGATTTATTGTGATACAAAACATCCATATTGTATTTAAGGTTTTTTGATATGTTTTCTTGTGAATGTATTATTTTCATATGATCCATGTTTTATGGACAATGTATTTACATTTTGTATGCTAGTTTTTATATGAATGTTTATGTTATGGTTAAACATTTTCATGCGAAGAATGCATTAGACATAGTAAGTGATGGGTGGAGCCCGCTATAACTCCTTGATGCATCAGTAGGTCTCATGAGAGAAACTAGTGTCTTGGCACAATGCCTTGAAAAAATCTTATTTTTATTCTTAGCATAAGGCCTTGACTATGTGGTTATAAAGTATGGCATTATGCATTCTATCATTATGAAAGTGGCTATTGATATTGTATGTGATTATTTGACTAGTAGAATATCCTTGAGAATTAGTATATGGAAATATGTGATTTTATCTTTTCTATAATATGCTGATGTATATGTTTAAAAGTCTTTTGTTTTAGTATAATAATTTTTTAAATGTTTATTCTTATTCATGAAAGTTTCATTTATATTGTTATCCTTGGTGATCATCCTATCTCACCCCTTTCTATGTTTTAATTTTCCCAGGATTCTAGGAATTGTATTATGATTGATAAGTATGGTTAAGCTAGGGGATTAATGGTGTTATCAAAGGATCATTTAGGTTTTGTTTGATTTTATAATGTGTAATGTAACATTCATGTATGTAATATATTTTCCAGGACTACTAAACTGATCGGTCTTTCAGTACTTGATTCCTCTTAATCATGGAAATGTATTAAAATAATAAACTAACTCTAGGATAACCGGGTTGCGGGGTTATAGTAATAAGTGATATAAAAGAAATGATAAAATTGAAAAAACATTATTAAGCAAATAGAAATTAACTTTAGTTTATTATTCATGAGATTAAAGAACGAATGGGTCATGTCAGACATGAGGTAAGAGATTTCGTCTCCAAATCCTTTCATTGAGGAATATTTGGTTTCAATACATGAATTTATTTTATATGTTGTATAAACACCTTTTTGTTTTAATTTCATTCAAAAGGATTCTTTTTCTATGAACTGTTTTACTAAGAGAAATAAGAGAATGTATCTTTTCAACGTAAGTGGTGACAATAATCCTTCCACCACCACGAGTATTATTTGATATTTGACTTTCATAGAAAACCATAATATTTTTAAATGAAAAATAAATACCATATACTCTTTTATGTTTTTTTAAAAATAGTTTTGATAATGGATTTTTTATGTCAATATATTTAGTTGATATATTGTTATTGAATTGTGGAAATGTTATCTTTCAATTACGTTTGTTTTATGTCTTATGATTATGTTATGGTTCTTGGAAATTGTTTATGTATACAAGTGGTTCTATGATAATACTAGGGTGGGGGAGCCTGAGATATCACTCCAATGAATTGGGCAACATGACAGATGTAAACATTAATGTTTATCATAAGAGATTTAGGGAATATATTTTTATGGGTATTCCAAATGTAACTCCCTACATAGTTGTGATAGCTACAGCACAAGTATATTATGTCTCCCACATGTTACCTTTATGATTTGTGTCTACTAAGTAAATATTATGATTTCATGAGTTATATTAAAGATATTATTTTATGTATGTATTAATGAACTAATGTTTTATTTCATTATTTTATAACCCTTACTAAGCTTTTTAGGCTCATCCCACATTATGAAATGTTTTTCACAGGACTTAAAGATGAATATGGTAAAATATGGGATCAAGGACATGTCATGCTGTCTAAAACATGGGACTAGACATGTCTCGTTTTTTCAATGAATTTTATTTAATGAAAAAATGATTATTGAGTAAAAGTTTCTACCTTTTAACATTTGAGATGTGATGTAATAGTTATAGCCTAATTCTCTAAAACACTAAACATGAAACGATCTTCAATGTTAATTTTTCTTTTAAATCAATATTATGTAATGTTTAAGGCTGGGTCTTTATATTTGATCAATGATTTCAAATGCATCAATTCCTGACATTGAGGAAATTTTATCACTTGATGGATATTGACAAAGACTTAAATTTCAATATATTGATGAGACCTTCAAGTTGCTAAACTGAGTAATTCTTCACCCATAATAGTTAGTAAGGGGAGTCAATATATGTGTTCTGAGGGACACAGTTAGTTATCCTTTAATTCATGTGAAGGCCTAGTGCATAGAAAAAATTGAAGATGATCAATATATAGTGTTCCAACACTCTTGGGGATTATTTTATTATGGTACTATCAAGAAATTATCCACATATTCTCCTTGGATGTAGCGCTTAGTGGTGATCTAAGTAAAAGTGTTGTGTTGTATTTCTACATGTAATTTTTTATTACTACTCTAATCCATCATACAATTTTAAAGAGTTCCAACCAATTTGGGAACAATATCTGTCACATTAAAATAAAATGTTGACATCGTCATTCACGCCTCCACTCTTAGGGTGTTCTGAGGTCCTAGTTTGAGGCCATTATATAATAAAAAATTGTGAATAAAAACATCCTTCTCATATCATAGAGAATCATGAATCACTAAATGTTTACCATATAATTTTATATCAATCATCCCTATTTGTTTCCTATAGTGGATAACACACACCTACTCATTTCACAAAATTATATCTTAAGATATATGGTTTTAACCACTGCATTAGAGGGTTATGATGGAAATGATCATCACGTAATGAAAACCAATCATATCTTTTCTGTAATATCATAAAATAATTATCATTTCATCATTGAATTACATATGTAAAAGAAATGAGTTTCATAAACATTCAATCATTTAATCATATAATAACATAGGGAAATAGGTTTTATACAAATTTAATTAAAATATAATTAACCCTTGTTACAGAAATGGGTTTTATTGAATAAAAAATAAATTAAAACCATCATAATCCATATTGAGGAATAATGTGGATTGTATAATAAGATTATATACTCAGTTAAGAATAAAAATGTGACAACCGGGTCCCGGTGACAGCACAACCACCCCGCATTAACATGGTCATCGTGTCCTGGCCCACCAGGTACCACCAGTTGCCCCGCGGACAAGTGGGGCCCACCCTAGGGTCCACCCACATTTCTGGACGAGTCATCTGACTAATGATAGTCCCCACAGCCCAACATATGTCCTTTCCACTGTGCTTTTTCCTCACTCACACACACCCTGAGAAACTTTCCAGGAGGTCACCCATCCTGATCACTACTCTAGGCCAAGAACGCTTGACCATGGAGTTCTAATCAGACAGGCTCCCAAAAAGAAAGGTGAACCTTGTAGACATGAGTCATATCATTTACTCATTTAACCCTTTATCATTTGGGGATGTTACAATAAACCTCCCACAGATACAAATATTAGGATCGAATATTATAATAATGTATATAAGAGGGGGTTATATATATATAAAAATTATAATTAACCATAAACATTACCAATATTGATATATAGAATGAATCATGTGTCTCATGATATATAATTTATAATCAAATTCACTAGAAACTGATATAATTTATTAAACAGAGTTAATATATAATGTGAATGACAAAACTCAACTTTACTTATAATGTGTAAAGTAAAAATAATATAATTAATAATAAGATAAATATACCTTTACAAATTTATAATGTAATAATAACATAAAACTTATAAAGTAAATAAGAATAATTTAACCATCAGTATAAAAGGATTCAATAACCATGACATAAGGTATCCAAAACTTCAACCAAACAATATGGTCTATTTTTCCTTACGAAACAAATAGCACAATCATGAAGATTAAAATAATTTATCTATTCCTATACTTGAAATCCTGTGGTCTAAAACATCAAATTCAATGGTCTTTTTATCCGTTAAATCCCACAATCAAACCATATTGGAGTCAATAATTACAAAAGTAAAAAAGCATCATGGATTTAACAATCCTCTCAGATATTCATGAGAACAAAATCCCATTATGTATTTACAAAATTAATTTAACAAGACATTACAATATAAAATATTTTCACGTAGGTTGATTTGAAAAATCACTGGCTCCCACCTCCATGAATGCACATCAATTTATCGGAATGACTCCGATTATAATATTTCATGATTCTTGGAGCTGATTATAGTGGGTTCAGAAAACCATCAACACAAATTCCTAATATGTTCTATACAACATCTTCTAATGTTATTTGGATAGAATCACCACAATTGTATAAAATTCATCATTCAATAGAATTATTTTTATCATATAATTATAATATTTATTATTTTGATGGAATAAATTTTATTTTTATTGATAATTCAGAACAACATTTTACTCTTGGAAAAAGCCTTGTTAATATAATAAACTAAAGTATGATTGTCTGATGGACTAGAAATTTTTATTCTTGTAGAAATTTTTTGTTTTTATGTTAGATATAACTCATAATATAATGATTAAGTTCATCATATTAAAAATAATTTTTCATATGGTCTATCAAATTTTTTTACAAAAACATTCCAAAATACATATGAAGTATATAATAAGTAAAAAATTGTTTTAATAATGTATGTTGTGATTTTAAAAAGTAATTATTTAAAATATATAATTTGAAACAATTAATTCATCAATATATTGTATACATGTGTGGAGTACCACCTCCATGTTGAGATGTAGTTCACCCTCCATCTCGATTAAAAAATGGATATTTTTTATGGTGGATCTAATATTTAAATGTTTTATTTATGAAATAATAATAATTTTTAACTATAATATTTTATCTATCGTCTTACATTTTCATTCATTGGAAGATAATAACATCTCTCCTATGAATATGTTGACTACCACCTCCATGAAGCGATGTGATTTTTTTTATTTTCACTTTACATGAATGGTAATAAGGATAAAATTACAAAATATATATGATATATATATGATATTATAATGATTCTATAAATTTATTTATTATTTACCTTTATTTCACACTAACCATTGAAAAGATGAAGCGTCATTATTGTGTATGTATAGAATATCACCTCTATGAAGTGATGTAGTATATTTTTTATCATCTTGTTATATGAATAATTATAAAAGTGTATCTTATGAATTAATATGATACTTATTTTAGTATTACAATTATGGATATTTTGAATTCATGATTGAGGTACAATTACCTAAATCTTATGACTAAAATATATATAAAATTTAACGGGTTAATGCCCAGAGCATTGATTTTAATAAAAGAATTATAATAAATGGGTGAGAAGATGTTATAATTAAATTTTATTTGGTATTATTTGTATGTTTATAGTTATGGAAAATATTTATGATATATCTAAATTTATTATACATATTCATTTTATCAAGTATAAAGAGAAATAGTACATGATGTTTGGAATTTATGTATAAATCCCATTTTAATTAGGAATGTTTATGAATAAAAATATTTTGATGAAATTATATGATATTTATTTAATAAAACCCTTTATTTTTTCATCACATTTGGTTATTCCTCTTATTTTCATGTCTTGGTACCATTATTCTCACTTTGATAATTATAATTGATGAATTTTTAACGAAACGTCAACATTTTGTCCCCTTTGGATGATGAATATTTTCTTCCATGTATAATATCATCAGAAATAATTCTAATCGTTATTATTTATATTTAGATAGGTATAGAATGGTCATATTCACTACCTTATACATTATTTTTAATGGGTAAAAAATGAATCACTCAAAAAGTTTTTTGAACAATTTTTTTGAATATCTATAAAAGTGTACATGGAATGTCTTATTTAAACATATACAAAATGAAAAACATTTACCACTATTATATAAATTATTTTATTTAAATATTCATTTAGAATATTATGTCTTTATTTTCTATGAAATGTATTTTGTCAATATTCTAAGATTCTTTATTCAAAATTTTATCAGGTTTTCAACGAAATGTTTTCTTTTAAAATAATTTTTCATCTATGCCAAAATCCATTAGGTATTTTTTGTAAAGACCTGGAAATTTCAAGGAATTTGTTTTTTAATTTTCTTTGGAATTTTACAAGAACGCAGTTTCTGACGGCGCCTGATTCTGAGGCCCGGTGTGGCCGGAATTAATTTCTGATGTTTAGCTCGGGTACGTTTAGTGAACGAACAAGCGGGTTTTTCTAACTTTTGAACTGGTGGTCGGAATCGAATTCTGAGGGCACCGATGAAACCGAAGCGCCGGTAATTGCTTAGAAACACCTTTTCTAGAGTTTCGTTTTCAGGAGAGAGGTTGATAAAAATTGTGGAAGATAGAAAAAAAAATTTAACTACAATTTTTATTTTCTCTTGTGGAATTAAGCTTTGGGTGGAAGTTGGGTAACTACCCAACTTCCCATAGAAGGTTTTGAGAGTGGTGGGGCCCACACAAACCCCACCCCTTCACATTCCTTAACTCCCTCAACTCACATTTTAATTTGATAACTTATGTTTTGATAACTTATGATATTAATGAAGTGTGTTTAATGTGAGTGTTTGAATTTCAAACTCTTGAATTTCAAACCTTATGTTGTGTTAATAAAATAAGTAAGGGACTTATTTTATTTTGGGTTAGAGCCATGTTGCTTGAGAGATTTGGGAGAAAAGCTAACGGAGACTTGAGTTCCTTAATCCTCTTCGTCGAAGAACATGAAGAAGGCGAAGAACGCAAAGAATGCCGGATTCCTCGGAGGTCGACGTCTCCTTATGTGACGTCTTCTTCCGCAACGTCTCCTCCCGCGACGCCTCATACGGCAACACCGACGACATCTTCTTTCGCGACGTCTCTTTCCGCGACGAATCCTCGTTCGACGAACCTCCATTCAAGCAATGTCAAGGTAGGGAATTGTTTGGTGAATATTAATGAACCCCATGTTACTTCCTTCTAAATCAAAGAATGCGGATCAACTAAACATCAAGTTCATACGCGAAAAATATGTTTTCGGGTTGTGAATTTTTGTTTGTAGGAAAACTGTAGGGGTTTATTTAATTAATTTGTTCATGATTACTACTTGATGTTCTTCGTGGAATTTGACCAATTGCTATCAATTAACGAGAGGGGGCCGGACCGCACAAACACGAATGACCCTCCTCCTTTATCCATGTTTGTTTCTAATGTGGTTGGAACGGAAATGGCGCGGTGTCGTCGCACCGCGCGGGATCTGGCGGCAAGGAATGCACGACGCCGTCATCCCGCGCTGTGAGATTGATCCAAGTCGCGGCGCCGTCGCGCTGCACCGGAGAACCAAAAAAGCACCACGGCCGGAGCGGCCGCGGTGGAGGGGTGAGGCGTCGTCGCACCGCACCGGACGAATTAAGGTCGTGACCGGTACCGGGCCGCGGCGGAGACTGGGAAACGGAGGCCGGAAATGGGCAGCCGACATCGGAGTTGGACCGGCGGCCCGAAACGGGCCGCCGGTGTCGATGTAGGTCCCGTGGTGGTAGAAACCGGACGGCCTGGGCTGGCATGGAAAAGCTGGGAGTTCAAACCCCCGGCCGGCCAGCTAGCGGCCCCCATTAAGGGGGGCCGCGATTACAAAATGTGGGGGGGGGGGGGGGGATGCAGAGCCCCCCCACAAACCGAATGGCTCGGCCGTTCGGCCCAACCAGCTGGCGCCGCGCGCTGGGTCGCCCCTCCGGGCCGACCCAGGGGGTCTCGGGCCGGGTCGGTCCGGGCCCGAAACCCCCGTTTTCGGACCCTTTTTGGTCTTTTGACCATATCACGGGATACTGACCTCCGATTGATGCACCATCAGTTGTGATGCGATATTTGGATCGACACGGTCGTTTCGGTATATCCCACTGAAGGTTTCAGAATACTTTGGGTTCAGCCGAGTTGCTTCGTACACGAAACCAACCGGGCCCTCGGAGAGGAAACGCTCATACATTGAGCTCCAGACATCCGATTGACATGCCATCGACTTCGTTAAATTTCTCTTGATGAGACGGAACTTTTTGCTTACTCTGCTCGAGGTGTAGACGCCGTCGGAGTGTGGTCGGGTTGGTTCGCTCCTGAAACCAATCGGGCCCCTGAAACGAAAAAGCCAATAACTCACAGACCCGGCGTCCGATTGACGCGCCGTCTATCTCGTTGAATTCCTCTTGATGAGATGGAACTTTTGGAATACTTCTCCTAATTTTTGGTTGCTTTTGGATAGTGGCCGGGTTGGATTGTAACTGAAATCCAACCGGGCCCTTGGAACGAAAAAGCTGATATCTTTCAGACCGAACGTCTGTTTGATGAACCGTCAGCGGCATAGGTGATCACGTTGAAAAAGTCCCTATGAGTATACCCTATGAGAGTTCGGGGTACAGTTGAGATACGGCCGGGATGGTTCGCTCACGAAACCAACCGGGCCCCTAGGACGAAAAGGCTAATAACTCACAGACCGGGCGTCCTATTGATGCGCCGTCTGTTGCGTTGAGACCCCTATGACGAGGAGGTCCTTTGATATAATTATTCGTGGGACTTTGATATACTTGGAGTATCGACCTTTAGCTCGTGGAGCGGACCCTCCCAGAGATGAGCGTGCGGAGTACGGAGACCTTATAGCCGACTGCATGACCGACTCGACTTGGAGTGAGTCGACTAGCCCAGTGGACAGACCACTAATTTGTTTGTGTGTAGACCCATGGCAGACGAAGCACTACCTGTGTGATAGTGCAGACCCGCAGTACACGTCCGAACAATACCTCAGCAGGCTACTAGGGGGTGTGCACTACTGTGTTTGGGTGGCATACCCCGGTGGGAAGCACTACTGTGTTTGGGTGGCTGACCTGCGGTACTCGATAGGAGGAGTACCTTAGCAGTCTTAGGTTAGTGAGAAGTACCTCGAAGTCGTGACAGGACCAATGTACACTCCAGAGACGGGGCTCTTCAGTAGTTACGGTTTTGATAATGAAAATCCTAGTTTGAGCTGAGACTTTTGACCTTTGTGTTCACCACATGATTGAGATGGGTCACTTGATAACTTAGGTATATGTATGGGCATATACCTGGGTAGTGGTTATCCGTTTATTTCATGATCTTGGTGTTTTTCTCATGATTGAGATGAGTTACTTGATAACTTAGGTATATGCATGGGCATATACCTAAGTAGAGGTTATCTGTTGAGATATTCATTGTGGCTATCCATGTTGGCTTTAGTGAGACCTTGAGGGTCTCGGGGTCCATACTGAGTATCGTTATACTCACCCCTGCACGGGCTATGCCCGCACCTCGTTGTGTTGGTTGCAGACGACGGGCAGCACTGACGGAGGCCGAGTGTTCGAGGACTGGACGGTACCCGGAGGTGGACCACACGACAAGCCAGTATCCGGAGGTGGAATTCACGACGAGACGACACACGGAGGAGGTTGACTTGCGAGAGAATTGAGGAGATGCACTATCGGTACCTACCCTTCAGGTAGGATCCGTGGTGGACGATGCAGGAGCTGTGCTGTCTGTACCTATCCTTCAGGTAGGATCCGAGGACGACGACCCAGGAGCTGCTTCCTTTATTACAGTTGTTGTCTTTTTCTGTTGTACTTTGTTCAGTTGTAGTTGTACTTTCAGTTGGGTTTGTATTTCTAGCCCATTTACCTTTCATCACTTCTCTTTGTACTTAGTGTTTTACTTCTGCTTGTACTTTGTGGTGTTTTGTTTACTTTTATAAAGGAAATGCCTTCCCAGTTATCGGGATTTACGCCTTTGATGCTAGTCTTCAGCCCCTGGCCTATGGAAGGCGTGCTTGGGGTAGTCACGACACGGGCCCCATGGATGGGTCGTGACAAATTGGTATCGATGTAGTCGGTTCTACCACAGAACTTATAACTCTGATTTTTTTTTTACTTTCTGTGAAGCAATAGTGTTAAGGGTACCGAGTGTGTTCTTCAGTTGAGGGAGTCTAGTGTTGGTGCGGGCGGCCGACGTATCCATACACCAGGACCCTGAAAACTGATTTCCGACATTGTGCACGAAAACACTGATTATGTGTGTGTTTTCAAAGGTTTTCCCTTACAACAGCTCAAACCAAGTCAGCTCACTAGGTATAGTCGTTTGACCGTGTCACGTTGTTTCTTTCAGGATGCCTTTTAATGGACGACCAGCTAGAGCCCAGAGGGATGCGCGTAATGATAGCCTGTCGAGCAATGAGGCTTCGGTACAGGGTCGTCTTGCAGTTGAGGCATCAGCGGAGGCACCAGCGGTACTACTGTACGTTTGGCCACCGATGCCACCAACCCCAGCAATACGTGATGCATGCCACTTGAGCTCGCTACACGAGTTCCAGCGCCAGATGCCACCCAGGTTCTAGGGAGAGACGGACCCGCATGCGGCTGAGGATTGGCTGGAGGCAGGGGTTAGAGTCTTCAGGACAGTGGGGACGCCTACAGACTTCATGGTGATCTTTGCTTACAGCCTTCTTCAGGCAGCAGTAGGCTGGTGGTGGAGCCACTTGTTCTAGTTTTGCGACGGGATGACCTTCGCATGGGAAGACTTAGAGACCTTATTCAGGGTGGATTTTGTGCCAGTAGCTCTAAACCCCGAGTGTGTTCAAGAGATTTTTCCTTTGTCGCGTGTTTTTCGATCAGTAGCCAAGTCATCTGTGGGTAGTAGACAGATGATGCAGAGGTCCAGGAGGACCATACCAGCTATTGGGCGATCTCGGGTTTTAGGACCGGTGGTGCAGGGCACCCGGGGTGGGGTCAGAGCCAGCCGTATGAGGAGCATGAAGTGTTATGAATGTGGCAGGAAGGGTCACCTAGCACGTTACTGTCCGACCCCCCGCGCTGATGACCCGTAGGTGTCGGAGGAGCCACCAAGGCAGTAGAGCTCCGGGAGCAGGTGGACAGGAGCGGAACTAGTGGATTTGTCCCTTGTACTTCTAGTTACATAATGTTGTTGTATTTGTGTCTTTGTACTATGAGCTGCAATAATAAAAAAAGTCACTTATCTTTGTGATGTTTTCTTTCATGTCCCTTTGTTTGGTTGATACTGAGTGGTCCCGTTTAAAACGGTTGACTTGACCCTCACTTTCAAGATTCCTACTGGAGGAGATCCAGTGACCTCACACCGATGCGGACAGTGTGACTCGACCCTTGGAGGCGAGAGTAACAGTTGGATCTCTTGGTAGTTATGTCGAGGCCTTATGATGTCATCCATGGCATGAATACATCATTGATGTCAGGATTGACTGTATTAGGCAATGGGCGTGGTTCATCTAGGGGATGAGACTGAGTTTCTCTTTTCAGCAAAGGAGAAATTTTAGCAGCTCTTCCAGATCATAGGCAAAGAAGGTGAAGATCATCCAGGAGCAGATGAAGACTGCACAATGCAGTAAGAAACAGGAAACTGGCGCCCGTATTAGAGACTCGAGCATGTTAAACGTTTCAAGAAGAGGAAGATTTAAGGAGAGGTTAGTCTGCGAAGCAGCATACGTGGAGGAAGCGCTAGGAGAGCAGTATGTGGTGGTGTACACTTTAACATGCTACAACCACCCACCTTAGTTACCCCCACCAGGCTCAGGGAGCTGGAGGGTGGAGGAAGAGAGTAGCTGCATGCAGTCAGGGAGAGTGACCCAATGACTCTAAGAATTATTCAAGGGACCGTCTATGTCAACTACTAGCTACTGTAGTAACAGACATCGATATGAATCATTCCTTACTTTCACAAATCTTGTCCCAGACCTAGAGTTTCCGGTAAGCCGAAGAATTGACCCTCCCATCTGGAGATACCGTGGGAGAAGACTCGATAATCAAACTTTCGCCGACGGTGTGGTCAGACCCTCGAGGCGAGAGTTTCGGTTGGAATCTATTGGTTGTAGCGTCGAGGCCTTGCGACGTTGGTTTGTGTATGGACTGGGCAATCACAGTTCATACACAAATTGAAGGTATTAAGCAAAAAGGTTGTGGTTTAAATACGACGTCGGAATGGGTTTTCCATGGTCGGTGAAAAAGGAAACCCCAGGCAGCACCGGGTAACTCATGCACAGGAAGGTATGACCGATCACTCTTGAATCGGTCAAACATACCCTCGTGGGAGCAGTTGTTTTGAGTTCCAGTTCTAAATAGGAATTGGAGACCTCTAGAGTTCGTGGATGACGTTCAAGTCCTTATACGGGTCTCACCTCGACGAGGTTTACGGAGATGTGGCAAAGGCAGCAAGTTAACTCCGAGGTTCAGCGGACCATCTTAGGTCCTCAGATGGGTAGGTAGGATGGTTTACCGCTTGACCTATCCACCTCAGTTGCACCAGGTGCATGACGACTTCTATATATCTCAACAGAGGAGATACATGCTCGACTCATCGCATATCATTGACCATGAGAAGCAAGAAGATGGTGATGGGGTTACTTCCATGGAGGTTCTAGTGGGGATCGAGTATCGACAGGAGTGGATCCTACGAGGATGGTCGATTCCTCGGGTGCACTTTCTTCGGCAGTACGAGAGCCTCCAGGTAATCACATGGGATCAGAAGGCCCATATGCGTGCTCAATACCGCTTTTGTGACCCTATTTTGTGTTGAAGCTTTACGGGGATGTAAAGCCCTGAGGAGGGAGTAATGTAAAGAGCCGGAAATTTCAAGGGAAATTTTTTCTTAATTTTCTTTGAAATTTTACAAGAACGCAGTTTCTGACGGCGCCTGATTCTCAGGCCCGGTGTGGCCAAAATTAATTTTGGAAGTTTAGCTCGGGTACGTTCAGTGAACAAACGAGCGGGTATTTCTATCTTTTGAACCAGTGCTCGAAATCGAATTACGAGAGCACCGATGAAACCGCAACGCCGGGTAATTTCTTAGAAACACCTTTTCCGGAGTTGCATTTTCACAAGAGAGGTGGATTAAAATTTTGGAAGATAGAATAAAACTATTACTACAATTATTATTTTCTCTTGTGTATTTAAGCTTTGGGTGGAAGTTGGGTAACTACCCAACTTCTCATGGAAGGTTATGAGAGTGGTGGGGCCCACACAAACCCCACCCCTTCACATTCCATAACTCCCTCAACTCACATTTTAATTTGATAACTTATGTTTTGATAACTTATGATATTAATGAAGCGTGTTTAATGTGAGTGTTTGAATTTCAAACTCTTGAATTTCAAACCTTAAGTTGTGTTTATAAAATAAGTAAGGGACTTATTTTATTTTGGGTTGGAGGCTTGTTGTTTGAGAGCTTTGGGAGAAAAGCTAAGGAGACTTGAGTTTCTTAATCCTCTTTGTCGAAGAACACGATGACCGCGAAGAACGCGAAGAACGCCGGATTCCACGGAGGTCGATGTCTCCTTCCCCAACATCTTCTTCCACGACGTCTCCTTCCACGACGCCTCTTACCGCAACGCCAAAGACGACTTCTTTAGCGACATCTCTTTCCGCGACTAATCTTAGTTCAACGAACCTCCTTTCAAGCAATGTCGAGGTAGGGAATTGTTTTGTGAATATTAATGAACCCCATGTTACTTACTTCTAAATCATAGAACCTGGATCAACTAAACATCAAGTTGATCCGCGAAGAATTAGTTGCGGGTTGGAAATTCTTGTTTGCGGGAAAACTTTAGGGTTTTATTTAATTATTTTGTTCATGATTACTACTTGACGTTATTCGTAAAATTCGACCAATTGCTATCAATTAACGAGAGGGGGCCGGATCGCTCAAACACGGTCAAACCTCCTCCCTTATCCATGTTTGTTTTTAATGTGGTTGGAATGGAAATGGTGTGGTGTTGTCACACCGCGTGGGATCAGGCGGCAAGGAATGCGCGGCGCCGTCGCGCCGCGTTGTGAGATTGAACCAAGTCGTGGCACCGTCGCGCCATGCCGAAGAACCGCAAAAGCATCGTGGCCGAAGTAGGCTGCGGCAGAGGGGTGCGGCGCTGTCGTGCCGCACTGAACAAATGAATGCCGTGACCGGTACCAGGCCGTGGCGGAGCGTGGGAAACGGCGGACGGAAATGGGTCGCCGACCTCGGAGCAGGACAGGTGGCCGAAAACGGGCCGCCGATGTCTGAGCAGGGAGGCGACCGGCCGTCGCCAGCCCCGTGGTGGTAGAAACCGGCCGGGCAAGGAAATGGCGGGGGTTCAAACCCCTAGCCGGCCAGCTAGCGGCCCCCATTAAGGTGGGGGGCGCAGTTACAAAACGCGGGGGGGGGGGGGGGGGGGGGGGGGCAGCGCCCCCCGCAAACCGAACGGCTCGGTCGTTCGTCCGAGCAATTTGGCACCGCGCAGGGCCACCGTGCTGGGCTGTGCCCAGCTGGGCCGACCCAGACCTGGGTCGGGTCGACCCTGTTCGGGCCGACCCAGGGGGTCTCAGGCCGGGTCGGTCCGGGCCCGAAACCCCCGTTTTCGGACCCTTTTTGGTCTTTTTCCCATATCTCGGGATACAGACCTCCGATCAATGCACCGTCAGTTGTGATGCAATCGTTGGATTCATACGGTCGTTTCAGTATATCACATTCAAGGTTTCAGAATACATTGGGTTCGGCCGAGTTGGTTCGTACACGAAACCAACCGGGCCCTCAGATCGGAAACACTCATATCTTGAGATCCAGACATCTGATTGACGTGTCGTCGACTTCGTTGAGTTCCTCTTTATGAGACAGAACTTTTGGCATACTCCGCTTGAGATTTTCACGCCGTCAAAGTGCGGTCAGGTTGGTTCGCTCACAAAACCAACCGGGCCCCTGAAACAAAAAAGCCAATAACTCACATACCCGGCGTCTGATTGACGCGCCGTCTATCTCGTTGAATTCCTCTTGATGAGATGGAACTTTTGGCATAATTCTCCTGAGTTTTGGTTGCTGTTGGATAGTGGCTGGGTTGGATTGTACCTGAAATCCAACCGGGCCCTTGGAACGGAAAAGATAATATCCTTCAGACCAGATGTCTGTTTGACGAACCGTCAGCAGCGTTGGTGATCACATTGACAAATGGTCCCTATGAGTATACCCTACGAGAGTTCGGGGTACAGTTGAGATACTGCTGGGTTGGTTCGCTCACGAAACCAACCTGGCCCCAGGGACGAAAAGGCTAATAACTTACAGACCGGGCGTCCGATTGACCCGCCGTCTGTTGCGTTGAGACCCCTATGATGAGGCAGTCCTTTGAGATACTTCTTCGTGGGACTTTGAGATACATGGAGTATCGACCTATAGCTCATGGAGCGGACCCTCCCAGAGGCGAGCGTGCGGAGTACAGAGACCGTGTAGCCGACTGAGACCTGACGACTGCTTGACCGACTCGACTTGTAGTGAGTTGACTAGCCCAGTGGACGGAGCACTACATTGTTTGGGTGCAGACCCATGGCGGACGAAGCACTGCTTGTGTGACAGTGCATACCCACGGTACTCGTCCGGAGAGTACCTTAGTAGGCTGCTAGGGGGTGTGCACTACTGTGTTTGGGTGGCATACCTCGGCGGGAAGCACTACTGTGTTTAGGTGGCTGACCCGTGGTACTCGACAGGAGGAGTACCTAAACAGTCTTAGGTTAGTGAGCAGTACCTCAGAGTCATGACAGGACCACTATACACTCTAGAGATGGGGCTCTTCAACAGTTATGGTTTCGATAATGAAAATCCTGGTTTGAGCTGAGACTTTTGACATTTGTGTTTACCTAATGATTGAGATGGGTCACTTGATAACTTAGGTATATGTATGGGCATATACCTAGGTAGTGGTTATCCATTGATTTCATGATCTTGGTGTTTTCCTCATGATTGATATGGGTTACGTAATAACTTAGGTATATGCATGGGAATATACCTAAGTTGAGGTTATCTGTTGAGATCTTATTTGTGGTTATCCATGTTGGTTTAAGAGAGACCTTGAGGGTCTCGGGTTCCCTACTGAGTATCGTTATACTGACCCCTGCATGGGCTATGCCCGTACCTCGTTGTGATGGTTGCAGACGACGGGCAGCGCTGGCGGAGGCTGAGTGTTCGAGGACTGGACGATACCCGGAGGTGGACCACCCGACGAGTCAGTATCCGGAGGTGGGCTTCACGACGAGATGAAACCTGGAGGAGGTTGACGGGGGAGAGCATTGAGGAGTTGCGCTATCTGTACCTAACCTTCAGCTGGGATCCATGGTGGACGATCCAGGAGCTGCGCTGTCGGTACCTACCCATCAGGTTGGAACCCAGGACGATGACCTAGGAGCTTCTTCCTTTCTTCCAGTTATTGTCTTTTTGTGTTGTACTTTGTTCAGCTGCAGTTGTACTTTCAGTTGGGTTTGTATTTCTGGCCCATTTACCTTTCAGCACTTCTCTGTGTATTTAGTGTTTTACTTTCGCTTGTACTTTGTGGTGTTTTGTTTACTTTTATAAAGGCAATTACTTCCAAGTTATTGAGATTTACGCCTTTGGTGCTAGTCTCCAGCCCCTGGCCTATGGAAGGCGGGCTTGGGGTAGTCATTACATGGGCCCTGAGGACGGGTCGTGACATTTATAATTTTTTTATTAATAGTTGTTACATTTTTTTAATATTGAGAAACATCCCATGTTTATAGTTTTGTGATTTAAAATAATGTTATATACTATTATTTCATTAACATATACTTTTATACATATTGTATTTAATTTTTACACATATGAAATATTTTATCATTCAAACTCTTGAAAATCATCATCTTAGCAGACCCCCGATTTTCAATGGGGATGATAATTAATTTTAGAGATATTATATGAAAACCATTTTTAGTAACACAAAGGTATATGTCTTTTTTATTATTTATGGAAATTAATGAATAACATAGAAAAAATATTCTAAATTTATAAATAAATTAATGTTATAATATTAATTCAACTACAGAGTTATAGATACTTCATTGTGCTTCATGATGATAAATTTCTATAGTAAAATTTTATTTTGTCAGGATAAAAATAGTATTAGGAATATTTTCGAAATTACACATTTTGGTACATATAAATTATAGAAACATGAATAGAAATACACAGAGAAGTTTATCATTTATTTTATTTAATTTTTGGATAAATTGCGTATTAAATTTAATCATAGATTCATGACGAAATTTATAGTTTACAGTTTATGTGTGATAATGATGTTTCTTATAATATTTTGGTTAAAATGATCTATGAGATTATGCCACGAGAATGGGTATAAAATATAAAATATCCTAATTAAACAAATTATATTAAGTAGTTGAGCATAAGTTATTTTATTAGTACTCTTATATAGTATAAGGGATGATTTAGAACTGATGTTGAAAAAGAAAAAAAATGGTTCAGTATTTCTTCTAATTCGAATGAAATAAAAAATGTGAGATCTATAGAGAACCATTATAAATCATTAAAGATGAATAATATTAAATTTTATTCTGATAGTAATTCTTCTAAACAATATGAAAAGGAGTTATCAAATATTTATAATAGAATGATAAAAAATTGGGAATAAATATTGTCCATATAAGTATAAGAAGAATTTGAATGATAGAAATGAAATAAAATGATTCTTATTTAATAAATTTCTACAATTTAACAAGGTATGGTTATATAATTTTTTACATTCCTAGAATAAAAAATAAATAATATAATAAAATGAACATAGATATATATTCTGATAAGTTCTGAAAGAACAAAAATAAGTAAATTCTAAAAGCCTGAGAAACATGGTGCGAAAGTGGAGGTGATATTTCATTAAAAACATTTATGATACTGGGAGGGAATATTTGAATCATATAAGTTTCTTTTAAAAATTCAAAATAATTACAATTGATTTATTGATATAGTATATTCTAAAACCATGAAAATTCTTATATTAAATAAAAACTACCATAATATTGAAATTCAAAACAATTAAAAATATTGGTATGGAAAAACTAATTCATAAAAAAGAGAAAATATTTTATATACATTTAATGAAGTATAGAGATTCTATATTTTCATAGATAATTAAAATTATTATATTTATAAAAAAACTTGAAAATCATATGGTAAAACATTTTAGAAAATATTCCATAATTTCATTACATACAACAGAAATTTAAAATCATTCAAATGTTCAAGGAAAATATGATCTTCATAAAACTGATTTTCTAAATGATTTAGAAATATAAAAAAGTATCAATGATATAGTAAATTTTGAGTCCATTATAATTTATAATTACGATACAAATTTTCTCTGAGAAAATATTTTTAGGTATTATGTTATGAAAAGGTACTTTCAAAATTTAATACTATTAATGAAAATTATGATTCTATGTATAAACCAATAAAATGTCAATGAAATGTTTTAGGCATTTATTTTACTAATAATAAACAAAATTTATAAATTAAAGATTTCATTAAAGATAATTCCACATTCTATTCTAAATTTCAATGTAGTTGCCATTGTAAAAATAGGTCTTCCTTAAATACGGACCAATCATTAGGCATTCATAATGTGTATTTTTGAAAGGATTGGAAACTACTGACTATTTAATACTGTTTGATAGATATGGATTAAAAAATATTATTTTTTAATAATCAATGATTCAAGTAGGGTTGGGTTCTAAAATACTAATCCAATTACCTTTAGTAAAATAAGAAGTGTACCGGAAGTAATATCATTTTATAGGAAGACAATGGATATTCAAGACATATGACAACATTTCATTTCAAATTTAATGAAAAGGTTTTGGAAAATCATTTATCCATCATCACAATAAAATATATATATATTCAATGTACTAATGAAATTATTTTTAATATGACCCCATTGATTAAAGGATGTAAAAGATGAAATAAATTTAAAAATACTTGTTAATAAGATTAACTCTTCCTGAGTAAACCTCCTTTAGATCCCATCTTATATACTCATAGAATTGAATTTTATGTTTAACATAACATATAATTTATGGAAATTTAATGTTTGAAGAAATTTTTTATGGGTTTTGTGGATCTAGGTGACACGAAGTTATGTTATGAATAAAGAGGAAGGGTATCCTTTTATACGTATAGGAATGGAAACTAATGGAATTAGTAAAAATAGCAATGTATAATAAATTAATTTTCATGTGAATGTGGAAAAATTGGGATATAATTTGAAATATAAGATAATATATGGTTAAATAAATTTTACCAATAAAATTTAGTTAGGTTTTTGTGGTATTAACAATTATATCTTTTCATTAAACTCCTTTTTTAATTTATTATATCCATAACTATGAAAATGAATTATTAAATATTTAAGGGTTATATGGTTTCCTATATGTTAACAATTAAATCATATTTGGATAAGGTATGATATTTTATAATTTTTAACCACTTATATATTATCCTAAATGAATTTTATGATTTGTAAAATTTTAAATTATATTTATTAATATAAAATACTATTAAAGTAATTTTATAAACAATTCAAATAATTTGGATTTAAATACATAAAAAATGGGAAAAAAATATAATCCACTTCTTCATAAATAAAATATTATTACTAAATATAAAATAATTTTTAACCATATTTCATCCCAATACAATACTTTTAATTTTTTTAAATTATTTACTTTGATTGACCATTACATTCAAATGCACCGTCTCATTCTTGTTTAAGTGATTAATGTAGATTTATATCAATTAAAATTATAAATAAATTAACATCATCAAAATAAATTCATTATAATTTACATAAACATTGATATTAATTGAAAATTTATTTTATCCATATGGGAATATATAATATAAATTTATAATTAAGAGAGTGAAATTTTGAATTTTTCTTTACAAAAAATATTATATAGGACATTATGAGTGAAAAGGATAAAAGATTCCATAAATACATAACATATATGAAGATAAATTAAATCCACTAATATAATAGGGCGGTGGAATGTTCAAGGTATATTTTAAATTATTTTCAAATTAATTTTAATCATTATTAAATTGATTTATATTTTACTATGGTCACTTATATTTTATAAAGATACTTTTCAAAAATCTAAAAAAGGGACATATTTAAAATTTTTCAAAATCATCATTATGAAAATGGAATATTTTTTTCAAAGATAAAATTTTATAAGTGGCTAAAATTAATTTAAAAATTAATTTATAAAATGTGAGCAAAGTATTATTTTTTAGTATAATGCATTTTTCATGCATGATATGATCATATATTAACATTATCATTAGTAATAATCAGTATATAAATTTAAATTTACATATAATGATACATAATCTATATATTTAATTTAAATTATTCATCACTTGGGATTATTTTAATTAATTTAAATGTCAAAAAATTAAGAACATAAAAAATATTTTATGAAAAATACCTATTAAGAATAAAAAACATATGCCAAAATAAAATATAATGTTTATTCTACTGGAGTAATTATGATTATATTTATTAAAATTGATTTTATTTTAATTTAGAACCAAATAAAAATTTTAAATAGAATTCTAATTTACTTGATTTAAATAAAAGCAATAATTTTTTTAAAAAACTTGGTATTTATCACTATTAATTGAAAAATAGTTTATTTATACAAGTTACAAAACTTAACCATAATATGATAATAATATTCCAATTTTAATAAGGATATTATATTTAAAAAATAATATTATTTAAATTGGAAGAAATTAATAATAATATTTGTATATATAATTTAACTGAAATCATTTTTGAATAAAACATAATTTTGAAGCATAAATTGACTTTTCTAAAATTAGAGAAATATTAATTATGGATAAATCAATGAATTGGAATGACAGAAAACCATTATAAATATTTTTCAATATTTATTTATTTATATTCATATCTATAATTAAACAGGTCGGTTATAATAGAATGTTTTCACAATTCAATAGAATATACTATTTGATTAATTTTAGTGTTTCTTCTCAATAAATTTATGAAACACTTATAATTTTTTTAAAGATAAAATTTATTATAATAACATGTGGTTTTTATTTCTCCCCCATTAAATAGATTATTTTCTCCCAATTTTATTTCAAACAACAATGGTTCAATATTAAAAAATATATTTTTTTATAACCATATCATACTAAGGGGTAATAAGGCATTTTTGTATTAAAAAAATAGAATAGTCTAAAGCATAATGATTTCATGAAATAAAACAAAATTGTCACCCTAGGTTTTGAAAAAACATAATGACAATATATATACATGGAGGATAGAAATAACATTGATGATCCAATAGAAATTGTTACATAACATGGTCATGAGAATATTAACGATGAAAAAACTTAAAAAATTTGAGGGGTTAAAACACCAACAATTAAATAGAAATAATGGTAACATGATATCATTTTTCTTTGAATAACATTTTCATAATGTCGATGAGTTATTTTATTATCAATATAGATAACATGATAAAATATACATATGTGATTTATTTTCATTTCATAAGCATAATTTCATCATTTGGTTGTTCTTTGATAATTTTTCAAATCATCTCTCACTCCAAGAAATGAATATTGAAGATATATTTATCATTCCAAAAGAAAAAAAATTATTGTTTAATGGATCGTAAGATCCATAATAACAATTCAGTCATTCCATATCTATATATGTACCAAATCGATAATGGTAAGCACAATTTATCCTATATTGATAAATATATTTCATTAATATTTAAAAGCACAACAAACACACCCAATATTCAACATAATTTGTCCAATAAGTAGTTACACATAAGGATCCTTCATACTATGGATTAAAAATTGAAATCTAAAAAAAATTATCACAAATTTGTTCTAATATCAACTTTATCAATTATCCCTAGATAACATGAATTATAAAATAATTTTATATAACAATCATTTTTTCAAATTGATCATATAATCTATTAAAAAATATTATAAGAAAAATCACCATAAAATTCAATAAATATATATATAACTCTAAATATCCATTCTATCCTTATTTATGATATAAAATCATAGACTATAAAATATATTACTTTAATACAAAATTTTATTAAAATTCATTAATGAAAACATAAACACATTATCATAAAATAAAAAATAAATTCCACAATCATAAATACCATCCAATTTACAATATCAATATATATCAAATCGGTATCCCAATAAAACATCATAAAATCAAACTTATGAACAAATACGGGTTATCTTTCCATGAATCAGTTTTTTCAATAAAATATCATCTTATCATCTAATTACTTTTCAATTTTGTTTTTGTAATTCAAATAATGATTTTGAATCATTAAAGAAAACCCATTATATGACAATTCTGAGATTTTTAATGATTTATATTTCTAGAATCCCATTAATAAACAACTCTAAAACTTTATTCTATAATACCAATATATAAAAATTTAATTATTCCACTTTATTTATAAACTATTAACTAGGATTCATAATCATATTCTTTAATACTTAATTCCATTAATAATTATTTTGAAATCTCATCATCATAAATAGTAATAATTTTAACCAAATATCCTTTCAAGTACTCTTCTCAATCGTTTCCCATTAAAAGTTGACTTTTATAATATCAATAATTTTCAAATTTAAAAAATTCAACTGTCTATGATAAGTTAGGGAAACCAGTATTCTCATCTACTTCATAACTCTATATTTTCATTTTCCTCACCAATTACTTTCTCTATGTTGTTATTTTCCACATCAAAAAATCCTCATGTTCCATTGAAACATTTTCCCTAATGCTTCATACCAAATTATATACATGTATAATTCCAAATTTTCTTTCCTCCATTGTCTTTATGAAACACAATTTTTATCATATTTGTCTTATCTAGAAACTCAGTTATTCCCATATTGTTAATCATATTTTTAGATATATGGTTTTCATAATAAAGTATTTCAAATTTTATCCCTGGTTTCATTTTATTGGGAATGAGGAAAATTACTACATCATACAACACTTTTGGTGTAAAAACATTAATTTTTAGTTCCATCCAAGGACTGAAACAGAAGATCATAATGTGAGAAACCATAATCATAGTGATCAATCCAACCATAAAACTGTATTCATCAGATGTCTAAATCATAACACCTTATTTTATACACCAGTGGTGACCAAGTTAATAGATAAATTTCCATTTCATATTAAATACCCATTGGTGCATCTTATCCATAACTACAACCATGTACTAGTATCCAATAAGGGATGTATTTGTTATGAAAACAATAGTAATTTAATTACAACAATTTAATTTTTTATCCAATACAAATAATTATCCACATGGTCTTCTACCAATGCTCTCTAATATTAATCTCCAAAAACTATTAATCCCTACTATTATTCTAACATAAGAAACCATATAATTTCATGTATTACTCTATTATTAATTTAGATCAATATTCAATAAATATCATAATAGTATAAAACCCTATTACCATATATTTTTTAGTGTACTTGGAGACTATATATGAGGATGAAATAGTCTACACTTATGCACATTTGGAACATTTCATTTCATATTTATTATAAATGATGTCGACAATGGTTGGTATGTAATAATAATAAAAATTAAGGGTATTTATGTTATTTAATTAATTATGTATTAACTGATAAAATATATTTCTTTGAGGTAGAAGAATAAATAAATTGAAATAGGATGTGTAGTTGGATCACATATTATTCAATAAAACTCATTTTGATCCCTTCTTAAACACCTATATAATAGTTTTCTTAGATGAATTGAAATTATAATTCATGAATAGGGTTTTTTAGATGATAACATGGTATTGTTTTTTAATCTACTAGGCTCATAGTGGTTTTAATAAAATATAGGATGGTTATCAATCTCTAGGAAAGTGAAAACACGCAAACAAAATTATAAAATATATTAAATTCATATTAATTTGAAATTGAAACCATGTGGATATAATTTAGAGTATAATATAGTATATGGATCTGAATATATAAATTAATAAAATTTATATAGTAATGAGATATTTTTTAATCTTTATCTTCTAGTTAAACCACTTTGTTAACCAATTGTAACCATAACCGTGGTAAAACCATTTTCAATATTAATGTGTCATAAAATTACTTATAAGGACGATTTTTCTAATTAATGTATACATGGTTAAATTTTATAACATTTATTATCCTACATATATTATTGAAATATTTTAATTAATTTTTAAAAAAAAATTAAAAATATTATTTTACGTAAAATACTATAAAATCGATTTTTATAAAAAAAATAACATATTTTGACATTAATGAAATCAATAAAATAATGGAATTATAATACATTCCATTTATAAATAAATAAAACAATAATTGTTAACTATAAAATCCTTATAAACCCATTAATTCATCCAAAAACCTTAATTCTAATTTTTTTAAAATAGATTTACTTTTATTCTTCCAATACATTAAAATGATCTATATTTGGATTGCATAAAATTTAATCATATTTATATACTCACTAAAATTATAAATTAACTACCACCATAAAATAATTTTATTATTCTCAAAATAATCTTTAATATTTATTCATAACATATTGTAATACATATGGGAATATATAAGATAAATTTAAAAAGTAAGAGGGTAATTTTTTGTATTTTTCCTTATGTAGAATATTAAATAGGTCCTTATCAATGAAAAAAACCATGTATAAATTAATTAAAAAAATTATATTAGGATGAACAAAAAACTCATTCAATTGTTTATTTAAAGTGTTATGTATATTTTAAATACTATTAAAATTATTTTTAACCATAATTAATAATGATTCCCATTTTTTATTATTATATCTATTTTCCATGTCTGATTAAACTGTATTACAATGACTACAAGAGAGGGGGTGATAATTGGAGCTTCTAAAAAATTAGAACTAACAAAAAACATTAAATCATTTTTTTTATAAAAAATCATTGCCTCTTATTTCCAATGTTGAAATCTAATTAAATTATTTTTTATAAACATTATATAAATAGTGTTAAAATAAATATTTATTATAAAAATAAATCATTATATAAATTAAAAATAGAAAATAAAAAATTATAAATAACAAACATAAAAAATTATAAATATCTAATGTAAAACATATATAAATGTTATAAAATAATATTAACACATTAACCGTCTTTTTAAATGATTTAAAAACAATGACTTATGGTATTCACAGTTTAAATAAACTGTAATGTTTGTTTCTTTTTTCAAGAAGAAACCACCTTGATCAGAAAGATCATAATATCTATGTCTTTTGTGCCCTGGAAGACTTTGATTGCTATGATCGAACATGGAAGTATTCCTATACATACAGGTTGTGGATCAAACCTGGTCATACACAAAGAATAAAATCACATAAAATTTATTAATGAATTTTTCGTCTACATATGTATGCCTTAAAACTGATAACACTGTAAATATTATAATGAGTGCACTAGTAAAAATACGTTACAGAAATCTGTAAAAAATATCCAGATCTATATATTTGAAAAGTATCAGATTCATCCTCCTTGAATGAACCAATATATAGTGTCAATTCACCAAATATAATATTATGTGGTTCACAGTGTTAGTTGAAATGAACATGGGTGAACTCTATCTTGACAACTCATTATGTTCTGTACAGACTTCATCAAATGGTATCTCTATTATAATTATCACATCACTATCACATTTAGAAGTTTAAGCAACAAATTGTTTATCGAATAATATAAACCATCAAGATTTTTTGGGACAAAAAATAGGATCTGATTTTTTTACGAGGATCCATCCAGAGAGTATTTCTACCTCTTCCCGATGAATATTTATTTGACTAACAAAGTGAGACATTGTCCAGTGAGACATAGATATACATTTTTGGTTGGACATTATTAAAATAAAATTTAATATAATACTAATTTATTCATATGATTGACAATGTACATGTATTTCCAATTTTAAATTTCATTCCTTTTATAAAGATAATCGAAAATTGTTTTTCATCATATTATAGAGATTCATCTGACTATAATGATTAAATGGTTATAAAGTATTATATGATTAACAAATATTTTATAATTAATTTGTTTCCACATTTGATAAATCATATTTTCTTTCTAAAAACTAATTATAAAAAATTGGGAAGAAAATAATGTTAATAAAATATGGTATTTGATTAAGATTGTTGTGATTTTTAAAACCAATGGTTCATTGTGTTGAATGTATAACTGTTAACTCAACATACCATAGTTAAGATTCATAATGACAAAAAATAAAATAGAACTGTTTACTATATTTATAATTCAATATTCCAAATATGAAATCTATTTTCTATGAATATTAATTTGAATTGGTATATCTTAAATTAAAAGAAAACCTGTAAAACATGATGATTGTTTTAGGAAAATTCAATTTTTTGGAGAAGATGATCTTAAATTAGATCAATAATATTTTATAATCATTATATTGATTTCAATTAATATATATAGATATATATTTTATAAATTTTATTTAAATTATTCTTAATTATGTATTATATTTATTAACTTAAATGGGGTAATATTATTCACATAAAAATAATTTTATAAAAAAGAATTTTTTGTATTATAATAAACTTATAGAAAAATAAAATATAATATTTTTCACCATCGAATTATTTATTATATTTTTATTAAAATATAAAATATTTTAATTTAAAACTAAATCAATATTAGAATGGGAGTTTTCAATTTCATTATTTACGTAAAAAAGACAATTTTAAAAAAATTAGTATTTTGCACTATTCACTATAAAATAAACCATTTCAAAACAATCACATATATTCACACAAAAAAAATAGTTTTATTCATATTTATAAAAAAATAATAATTTTTGAATGATATAAATATAATTTTGTGAAAATAAATATGACATCGATTCATAAAATGAAATAAAAACTAATTTTGAAGAAAACATATTTTTTTCATATAATGGAATTTCTGAAATTTTATTAATTATTAATTAGAAATTAATCAATAAATTAAAATTATAAAAACCATTGTCATTATTTTTTATAATTTGGTTAATCTAATTCATAAGAATATGTAAATAGTTTTCTTATAACTGTCACATGTAAATAATTATAGTTCAATATTATATCACGAGTTCATTTAAACTCAATGTTTTATCCAACAAAATCTATAAAACACATAAAATATATTTAATTTTAAAATATATTATAAACTATCAAATTTTTATAGTTGAAGCAAATAAAAATATTTTTATTCCATGAATGATTCAATTGGAAATGGATCATAATAGTCTCTAAAAACCAAAGTTGCATGTCATTCTATATTCCCTTCTAAAAGGCCCACTCATAATCTGGTAATATTATTTATTATAAATAGTTAATGAATATATATCTATATTTCAGAACCAATAATTTCTTTTAATACCTAATTTTTATATATATAAATATTCACTCAATAACGAATTCACCTTGATCGTAACCTTTCTTCTTTAATTTGGGGTCATTCTTCATCCGAGGGCATAATATTTCAAATGAAAAACATACTGTATTTTGTGATTTTTTTGCCTTTGGATCTTCTTTATCTCAAAAGGAATGTATTGAGGAACCTTAGACATAGAAACAATCTTGGGACCCTTTTCCTTGCTCTTCATTATCATGTTCACAAAAATGACTACACACTATTCATGCCTTATGACTATCAATTTGTAGAATCAAAGTAAGGATTTTAGATAAAGTAATATCACTATTTCTCATATTATATTTCATAAATAAAGTAGAAAAAGAGTTCTCTAATGAAGATATAATTTGATCTATGTGAAAATAAAAAACGATATTAAATCCAAATATGTATAAGAAATCTATCTGTCCAATCATATTAATTATAGGTCACCATAAAAACATTGACTCTCTAATATTCATGTGAATGGTTCACTATATATCTCATGTCTCTATTGTATCTTCGTCTTGTTGATAAAGATAACTATTGTGAGACATCACTCTATTTGAATCTATATCTTTATGTTACTTTATGATATCACTAGATGTGGATGATAGCATTAAAAATTGGATATCTATTTCATCATCCATAGGTAAAGAGATACCTCTTCATCAGTATCCACCTATGCATGAAAATCATGAAATGGGATTTCCATCATGTATAATTTCTGTTTATGGTTTTTCATAATAGGTATGAGCCTATTACCTTCCAAGAAATTAGAGATTTTTAGAAGGATATGCTTATATATTATAGATTATAGAGATATAATAAAATTCACATGGTTTTACATTTATACAAAAAAATAATTGTATAAATGTATTACTTTATCTCTACAATGAAAGTAAAATAATCTTTTTCAGTTTATTAACATCATATTATATTATCGAAACCCAAATTCGCTCACCATTGAATTCAAAATATTCCATCTTGTAGATATTTTAGGGTCATGGACCTTTTTTCCCCTTATCATTACCCATGTAAAGGCTTGGTAAGTTACATGAAGGTTTTTAGAATGACATAACTTTCCAACTACAGTAGCTCATTTATCCTTGATTTGTTTAATAGACCCCAATACTGAAATCAGGTGTTCACATTTCCTTAAAAGTTTCGTCCAAAATTACACCAAGTGTAGGTAAGTATACTTTTATTGATGAAACATTGGTAAATTCAACCCAAACCCATATTTAGACCTCCTCATTAAATAGTACATCCAAATGAAGTCAATATCAAACACTATAATATATTGATACTATTATAAATTATTTTATGGGATGTTATGGATATTTATTATTATCGTAGAGTGATAATTTTCATTATGCATTAATTTAACCTCTTATATTATTAAATTATTATTAATATTAGATTAATTTTACTTAAGTTATAAAAAAACTTTATTAGATAAAATTCATGGATTTTCTTGTTTACATTAATTTAAATTATATAATTTCTAATTCATTAATTAAGGTGATCACAATAATGAATTAATATGGAAATTAACAATGAAACTTGATATAAATAATATAATAAAGAAGGAATAATAATGATCATTCCTAATGGTTAGATTATCTAGATAGTGGTAAATTATCAAATAATCCTAAGGGAAAAACAGCTTGATCTATTATTTTTTTCATGGTGGATCATTCCATATACAATAATATGTAACACCTTGATTTGTTTCAGCTTTATTTCGAACATGAACAACAACCACTCTCTCGGTAGATAGATCCATTACATAATCATTACTCACATACATGTCAGGTATCAAAAATATTGGATTAGATATTTCATATAAATTAAATTGTGGAAATATATAACATTACATAATGAGAGTATGAGATGCTACAGAAGCCATCATTTCATTTCAATAACAATAAATTATATGGAATCTAATATCATACATAGGTATGTTCTAAGACCATCCAAAATATTATAAAAATTAAAAAAATTCCTTTTATTTAAAATTGATAAAGAAAATAAAATTCTATAGAGGCAATGACATATACCCTCAAAATATTCCTAGTATGTTTATTGTATTATTTATTCAGATATAATATTACTTAAAAGATGTGAAATATAATTATGAGGTGTATATTCTTAATATATAACAAACTAAAATATTTAAATTATGTGGCATGTAGTGCGATTAACACATATGGAGAACAGTGCAAGTAAATACTATACACAACTTATAATTCATAATTTAATCATTAAATTAAATTAATATATAATTATTAATAAGATAACAATGTGTTTATTTTTAATACATTATGTATAGAATAATATTAATTATGTTTAATTATGTAATATTCATATATTTCCTCATCTAGTTTATCGAAAAAGCAATGGAATATTACACATTGTGTACATGGGATACATGAAATGCAGTATCTTCTCCCCAAAATCATAACTAATGCCTATGGGACTATGGATTTTTAGTAATGGATTTTTAGATGGTAAAAAACATTTAAACCAACTAAAAGATGGGTGACATTGCTGTTTCTTAGTTTTCCAGTCCCTGTTTTAATTAATAAATTCATAACACTTCTTTGAACCCATGTTTTTAGCCATGAAAACATTTAATGTAAATGATATGTAAAAAACATTATATGACATATAGTTTGAAAAATCACGTTTCATAATAACCTAATCAACATATAGTTTCCATTTAATTTTATTCATGTTTGATTAGTGAACAAAACTGTTGATTAATTTTTTATTCAACATATTATATTTGACATGGGTATATTATAATGACCAATGGGCTACATTCCATGATGTCTTTTGTAATTACGAAAAAATATGGGTTCCTTTTTAGAAATATTTTAATGTTCTCAATGTTTATTTAATCATTTTATTGGTTATATGTGTTTGAATGTAAGAATATAAGAGAATATTTATATTGAACCATTATCATTTTACACATAAATATTACATCATTTTTATAAATATTCAATAAATTTCAAAATAACACATGCATGGGGACCATAATGAATTAGTTTATTTAAATACAATATAAATAAAAACATATTAACTGAATGATCTTCAATAACTCCAAAAAAATTATTCTCACATCATATAATTCTTATGCATATATACATAAAACCATTATTTATAGCCCGGATAAAGGAAAAATAGAAAAGAGTGATCTTATATTCTTATTAAGGTAAAAAATTAGAGATAAAAACCAATTATTATAAGTGATCATATAACAATATTAACTATATGAGGAAGTAATCATATATTATGATAATCACACCCCAGTAGTCAAATATTTGTAATAATAAATCTTACATAAAAAACTTACATAATAAAATAAATATATAATAAGTGTATAAAATCGAAAATAATCAATCATGATAGATGGATAAATATCTATAATAGACAGGATTGATGTAGATGGATATGAAATTATTTTTTGTAATATTTCATACATTGCACAAAGAAACACCCAAAATCCAAATTGGTTAAGTTCCTTTGAAAAAATATAACATATTCTTATAATTTGGTTAAAGATATAAAAAAATATTCCTCAATGATATTTCCCTATTGTTTTCCTAAAAAAATATTTTCATTATATCATTAGTAAAAGCAAACATATAAAATTGGTAAGCTCAAATTCTGGGTAAGGGTAAACAAGGTAACTATTGAACAAAAAATGAACATAAGAGTGTAAAAACATGAAAATAAATTTTTACAATAATAACATTTATAAAATATTTGAGAATAGTATTTCATGTAATTTATATTGGTACATCACATGTTAGATATCATAATGGAACATGAGCCATGAGAAAACATCATTATCATAAAACATGAAATTATTGCAAACACATATGATTAAAAATAATTTCCATAGTAGTCAATGATCTTACACAAGACTTTAATTTTGTAAAACTTTCACTCCCCCAAACATCATTGCAAAATATTACTTTATTAATGTTAGTTCACTCATAGTTCCATCCATATATTACTGAATAAAGTATACATACTATTCCATCCATATATTACTATACTGATATCCCTTTCTATTCTAGCCTTGTATTACCAAACCAAATTCATTTACTATTATACCCCTATATATCTCATTAGATATAAATATTTAGCTGATGTAATGGAGGAAAATATTGGTCTCACTAATCAAATAATTAAAAATACTCCTATGTGTTCTGCAATAACATAAATCATATTAAAACAAATAAAAATAAATGGATTTCATAAATATTATCAAAGAATAACAAAACCCATGGAAATAAATGGGTTTCATAAAATCATTACGTTATAAACATAAAAAAACAAAAACAATAATATTTATAATATTATTGAAAAAATAACCTCATTATAACCTCGGTAACATTGGGGATAAAACATAAAAATAATTCATTAAGATAAATTCCTTTTTTCTAAATAGATTTTTTTATTAAAATTACAATAAAATTTATATTAAACTATATTAATTAAAAATAATATATTATGCTTGTAATGGGATCTTCAATGCATTAAAATTCATTAATGTCTAAAAATTCATTCTTACTATATAATCTCAAAATACATTCTTCTCATATTTTTTTAGAAAATTATAAAAATACCTCATTTGGAATAAAAAAATATTCCTTTCCAAAAAATTAGTAAAAAAGAACATATGATTTTAAAAAATATTAAATTTTATATATGAATGTTAAAAATATATTGGAAATAATTTTTTAGGAAACATGTACATTCAAGTTATATTTTTCCAAGTAAATACACACATATAAATAATCTCAGATAAAAACGAGATTGTTAGATTAACCCTAACCAATTTATAATCTGTTGAACTGTATGGACCATTAAAAAATTATATAGATATTTAAGTAACATAATATTCATAATAATAATAATATCAATCACGGGTAGTATATACTTTACACAATATAAGTAGGTTGTGTATATGCATGTGTACTATAGAAATAAAAGTAAAAAAAACCTTAAAATATGTCTAATTTCAATTGTACATATAAGAAAAAATGTATAATATTTTAATAAATGTTATTAACAAATTAAATAAACATAACTATATTTATGATATCATATATGATCAATTTTCTTCCCGATTAATAATATTTCATTACTGTAATCTTTTAGGGTGTTAACTATTTCATTTTCTTATACATATTTTGTCATATAAGATATGGTTATAACTCATTGAATATATTATTGTCATTTCAAAAATTACATTATGGTAATATATAGAATATATATTCACTATATACATTTATCTCATTATTCTCTAATAGTGATCAGGGAGAATGAATTACATTGTATCATGGAGATGGTAGGCCGTACACACACTCGAGAGATGATATCATTAACTTAGTGGTGAAATGGTATGGAAGTCGATGGAATATATATTTATAGAATAATCATGATGTCATAATAATATATATATAAATATTATTTACCTCATTCTACCCATCCATGTAATGCGGTGATGAAAAACTGATTACACCCCTATGTATAGATGGTAGGTTTTACATAACCACATGTGGTGATCTCAATTTTCGTAGGATGTATTTATGGTGGAATATAGTTTATCAATAATTATAATAATATCTAATAATATATATTATATTATTTATTACTTTATAATGGAAAGACACATTATGTGGAAGTATAAGAAGAAATACAATTGAAAAAGTCAGTAAAAGAGATTACATTTTCTCTCATGAGATCCATATTGATGTCCTCTTAAGGAAAATATTATGGGTATTTTGAGAAGGCCAAGTCCTCTATAAAATGTAAAGTGATGTTTAAAAATTGAAATGTAATTATTATGTCTGATATTGAAGGCTCAATGAGTTGTCAAGAAATTTGGTAGGATGTTCAATTTTATAATTAAAGTGGGAGCACTTTTGGAATTTCAAAAATATTAGATTTATAATAAATTAAATATTAATAAATGTACTAAAATGATATATATTTTAATATTATATGGGATAAGGTTGTAATATCATAAATTGATCTTTTTTAGACATGATTCAGTATTAATTGAAACCTTATCATTTTATTTATTCTTTATTTTTCGTTTTTAAATGTTTCTATGGTAGTATATTTTTAAATATTAAAAGAGTTAAAATTTTACATATATGTTATAAATTAGACCATAAGTGGGGAATTTATAACATTTTAGACACTATAATAATTATGTGGTATTTTTAAATATGTTTTATTATTTTCAAATAATTTAAGCAAATATTATTTTGGTATAATATCACTATTGTCAATTTTGATAATATTAATTTCTTTGATATAAAAAAGTATCAAGATAATAATTAAATTAAAAAAAATATTTCCAAAAAATGTAAAGATTATTTATAAAATTAATTTTATATATTAATTATCCCATATATTATTTACTCTATTATTATTAAAAACATATATTAGATATTTTAATTAAAAATAATAATTACTACATCAGCTTTGTGTATCTATTTAATAAACACATTTCTGCAGTAAGATTTCTTGATGTAGAAAAATATTCTATATTTAATAATAATATTGGCAGTATTGTTATTATATTTTATGTTATATTAAAAATTATATATTATTTAAATCATGAATGTGACATCATTAAATTTTTATAAAATAAAAAATTATAAATAACATAATTTAACCCATGTATCCAAAAACATAAAAGAAACATATTTATTTTATGAAAATATGATTATTAATTTAAAATTTAACATGGATTTTCATTAATTACAGTCATGTATCCCCATGTGGACACATAAGAGATATTAAAGACCAATAAAATAAAATTGTGTTATTGATATAAATATTATATAAGTCATATTCATAAACAAGTTTTATCTAAATGAATTAATTTAGATTCATAAGTGTTAGAGGTATAATTTCATTCAACTAAATGTTTTTCGCATTTTAGGGTCATTTTATTATCATTACGATTTTTTGAAAAATTAACCTTATTTACCTTTTACTAGGGTGATAGAATTTACCATGGTTACTATTCATGATGGAAGAAAATAAAAGGTACCTATTTATTAAATTTCTAACTTTAATTTCAAATTTGATATTAATTTTTTAATATTCAAAACAAAGAGGTTTTGTAATTTAATTTAATATTCAACCTATAAAATTTAATGAAAAACAGTATTTATGAAAAATTCCATTTTAAAACATAAAATTTAACTGTAATAAATTTTCCTATAAAATGAAAAACCAATCAGAAAAAATAATTTTACAACATAAATACAATAAATGAAAATATAGTTTCTTTAATAAATATATGTATTTCTATATACATTAAAATATGAAACATATGAGAAAAATATAATAAATTTAACCAAAGAAAATTTTGATATCCCAATTTCAAATAAGTTATTTAATTTTTCTTGTAAAAATTATAAGGTTCCCAAAATTATATTTAAAATGGGTTCAGTAGTAAAAGGAGGTAAATTGATCCTTTTGAAATATATATCATCTTATTCATTGAATTATATTTATTCTTTTTTGTGCATTTAAATTTTTTTCGATGATTATCAAAAATATTTAATTGGATATATAACTAATTTTAATTACTTTATTTTATAATGTCAATATTAAATTTTGAAAATAAAATTAAAAATATTTTCTTTATATTCATTTATATGTATTTTTATTACTATGTAATTGAAAAATAATAAACTCTTCTTATAAACCCTATATTTTTATTATTTTATTGATACTATTCATAACTAATAATTTTACATCTATCTTATTATCATATATTAAAGAAATAATTTTTGAATAATCTCATTGTTTCATGTAACACAATATAAGATGATATTTCATGTAACAAAATACATCAATGAAATCAAATTATTTAAAATATATATCTCATAAAAATATAAGTGTATTATATTCTACACCCATAAAATTAATTTCTTCATAGAAATTCAAATGGGTTATTAAAGTTATAAGACATAAAAGTTCCTTTCATTGAAACCAACATTGTTAGAATTAATACTAAAACATTATTTTGAAAAGTAATGTTAAAAACACAATGGTTCCCCAATGTATCACATAACTATTTTTCATCATAAGAGAACATATATGGGAATTAAAAATGATGATATGTAAGATAAATCATTCCAATAATTTTTAATAGAGAGTGATATAGAACCTGGTTAGGAGAATGATAAAAATTACAAATACATAAATCACCGATCGTTAAAGGGAAAATTTGAATCATCAGAAAATAAGGTTATAGGATAAATTTTTAGTTTCATGATTCATTACCTAGAGTTGAGGGATTTTTTCTAAGAAAATATTATTACATGACTAAGAATTATATCATTTTTCATTATGTCTTGATCGACCTCAACATCATCTATTTTTCTAAGAAATGAAGATGAATTTTTCAATCGTAAAGTATTATATGATAATGATTTCCAAATAATGATAGGTAAATATCAAACAAAATGTTAATAGAGGTTATAAAATATGCGTAAATTCTTATACAGAGAGATTATACTTCAATTTATAAAACATCTAACAATTTCTTAAATAATAACAATTATGATCCTTCTAATGGATTAAAATCCAAAATATTTGAAATAAGGTCACTAAATTTCAAAATATTTTTTCCATTAATCCACCAATAAACATCAAATAGCTCTTAATTGTACATAACCAAAATGTGAATACTTTTATCATTTATTATCATTAAATATGGCAACGAATAAATTCAATATAAAAAATTATTGAAAACATTAATTCTTTCAAAAATTATCTCTTTACCCAGACCATAAATTCAAAAAGTCTCTAAACTCAATAAAAGTAACAATAAACCACCTTATCATATCATAAGTCCTATGGAAATCAATATTATCCCATTTATAATCAAAAGTCACATTATCACATCTTCCCAACATTATGCAAATATAAATTGTTATTCTTCCCACAATCATGTGTTTTCATAAAATATCACAATACCACCACAATTATATTCACTAATGTTCTTAAGGAAAACTACCCTAGACCAATCCACATAAGTTTCAGTATTCATTAATAACATATAACTACTTCTATAAATTTATTCTTGAATTCCAATACAAAAACACTACATCATTGAACCACTTCAATATCATAAACCGTAACACCCATAGTGATATCATTATATTTACCTTTGTGTTTATACTTAAGAGTTATTTGACCTAAATAATCATCATTTTCCCTTGTATTTGGGAAATGGATAGAATAATTATCATTTTTGTTTCACATGAAAAACTGAATTTTCTAAATTTTACTATTTAGAGCATTGTCTTTAGTTCCTTTACTTTGGTAGTAAAAATCTCAATGAAATTATTTCACACACATAAAAAACATTTACTATCCCCCTTAATACAATTTACTCCAAGATTACTTCCACACTTCAAGCATAAACTATAACTAATATTCTTCCTTCTATTGTTATTAGAGTTCCATTTCATTTCATTCATTAATTTCTTATCAAAACCATGGAATAAATTGGTAGCATAAATCTCTCTTTATTAAATAAGAACATAGAGATGGAACATAAATAAAAATAAGTTCTTGAACTTATATTATTCCCTAACATTAATTTTATCTTGTTACCTTTTACTAATAATAATGTGGCCCTAATGGTTAAATTAACCTTTAATATGATACATTCCCACCCTAAAATATTCACATTCTAAACAATTAATAATTAAAAATTTATTTTCTATGGTACAAATACATTTCTTCGGAACTATTGGATTTATTGTTCTATTAAAATAATGTGGGTGTTTTATTAAGATGGATTAATGAAATTGGTGTTCCCTGCTTTTATAATTTGTAAGCCTATTAAGATTAATGCATTGATAAGTTTGTGTGGTCACAAAAACAATATCCAACATTCCATCTCCCATAACATTTTTTTTCAAGAGGATTATCATTGCATTTTTCATCACATTCATTATTAACATGGCTCCTTCAGGATCCATCCAATGACTAAAATAAGAAATAATAGTGTGAGTAGGAATATTGTTACCAAGAAACCCGCATAGTCATAGGTAATTACATATAATATTTCAATCTAAGACACCATATGTTAAATCCTATATTATTAATTATCATTAAGAAAAAACTAGGACTATAATGTAGTCATAAAATTATAGTAAGATATATTTGAATAAAAATTCATAGAAATATATCATGGGGCATTACAATAGTTTTCTCATCCATGTTTCCAAAATATGACTAATTATTTTCTCGGATACCAACTACAACGATCCTGGTTTAACATATATAGACATTACATTATTTTCTCAGAATTTATAATACATTATAAACACACATGAAAAATTACCATATTAGATTAGAGAAATTGTAAACATGGAACATATTAATTTAATTTGGTTAAAGAACTTAACTATCTCCCATTAAGATCTTATATATTAGTTTTATTACCTAAAACCATTCTTTATATCACAAGGAAATGAAAAAAATTGATATGGGTGAGATCAGAAACTCAGTAATGGGATAAAGGTAAATATAAAACAAAACATTAAAATCAGAATATTAGAACATCATCATAACCTTTAACAATCATCCCTTATATAACTTATTTAAAAATATTGAGTCATGGAATAAATATAGGTTGTTTATAAGGCAGAAATCATAAAATAACATGATCCATGAGAAAACAGCATTGGTATAAAACATGGAATTCTTGCAAGCACATAAACTTAGAAATTAATTTTTATAGTAGTGAAATACCTTTTACAACACCATCATAGTTTAATGAGTTCACTACCCAAACCATTTGAGTGAAAAATTCCATTATTGATACATGTTCACTCCTCCTTCTAGTATTTCATTAATGAACTAAGTTTACTTTCAATTCTTGCCCTATATTTATAAATTGATATCACATCCCATTATAGTGAAACACTACTAAACCAAAATATTTTCCCATTACAAACAATCAATCTCTTGATATATAAAAATTTACCCAATTAATTAGAGGGTTATATTTTCCCAATTAATCACATAATTAAAACAATACATATGTGACCCACAAGTACATAAATCATATAATAACCCGCAAAAAGAAATGTGTTTCATAAATATCATCAAATCACAACCTAACACATGGATAGAAAGGGTTTTCATAGATATTATACCATTATAATCATAAAAAAACCATAAGAATAATTGGGATAATAACATTGAAGAAATATCATAATTATATAATAAGTGACATTTGAGATATCATTTGAAAATTATTTTGGAGAAAAATATCATTTTGTTTTTGAAAAGGTCTTAATTTCATAAAAATATGACAAATATTAAAACATTTCTATAAAAAATAACATTTTTATGTTACAATAAGAGATTCAATTAATTATATAATTAGAAAATAATAAAAAATAATTATTTTCATATATGATAAAAACACATTCTTCTCCGACTTTTCGTGGATAAGTCAAAAAGCATCTCACTGGGAAAAAAAGAGATTCCATTCATACCATTTAGTAAAACATCAGATATGGTTAAAAATACCTTTAAACAATTTTATAATAATTTTAAAGATATATTGGAAAATATTTTTATTAATCATGCCCATGGAAGATGAATATTCTGCAGTAAATACTTATATATAACAATCTTAATTAATAATTTGATTTTGAAATTAACCCTTACGACTAAATAATTTGTGAAGTTTATATACCCATAAATAAATAAAATTATATGGATTTTTAAATACCATAATAATAATAATCATCATAATAACAACATTGATTTTTAATATATACAAAAGACTAAATAAATAGTTACTGTATAAGGCATGAATCCACCGATATAAAAGTGAGAAAAAATCCCTTCTCTTATGTCTGATTTCCATTATAAATATCCAAACTCATATATAATTGTTTTAATAATGTTATAAAATTATTCTTGAACCATATTAATATTTTTAATATCATATATTATCATATAATCACTCATTTAATAATATTTCCTTATTAAGATTATTTAGGGTGTTAATTGATTCATTTTATTATGAATGTTTTTTCATATATTTTTTGGGTTAATTACTTATAATATGGTATTTTAATTTAAAAAATTATATAATGATAATATATATCAAATATATTAATTTTAAAAATTTATATAATCACTCTTTAATGATGATCATGGAGAATGAATCACAGTGATTCCTTGAGATGGTAGGTTGTACATAGCCACAAGCGATGATATCATTCCTTTAAAGGTGAAATACTATAGAAGTTGATGATATATATATTTACAGAATCAATATCATGATACAATAATATATATATATATATATATATTTTTCCTCATTCTTCCAACCAACTATAATGGTGATGACAATCAGATTACAACACGATGTGGAAACAGTAGGTCGTACATAAACACACATGGTTATTTCATTATTCATAGGATACATAAAAGGTGGAATATGGTGGGCCCATATTAATAATAACATCTAATAATAAATATTATAATAGATTTATTACATTATAATTTAAACATCACATTAAGAGGAAGTATAATAACAAATAATCATGGGAGAGTATTTACAAAAGATTACATTTTCATCAGCGAGCACCCTCTAGTGATTATCTTATGCACACTATAGTTGGTATTTTTAAAAGAGATAACCTCAAATAATGTGTGTCTGAGTTTTTAGAAGTGAAATGGGCATATTATAGTCAATAGTTAAGTATCAAATAGTTATGATGAAATGAGGAACGAAATTCCCTTTTATATTTGATCTGAGGGAAATTTTCGAATTTCAAAAAATATTAAGTTATGATAAATTAAATATTATTCCAAATACCTCTAGATTTTCATATATTATATCTTTATATGTTATATGGTTGTAATATCATCATCTAATAGATTTTAGATAATTATTTTATAAATTTAAACTTTATCATTATAAATTTCCATTAGTTAACCCTTATTAAATTTTAATAATATAACAAATTTTAAATATTAAAAGACTATAATCTATACTTATTTGATGTCAATTAGATCAAAAATGGAAAATTTTAAAAAATTTAGAGTATATTATAATTATTATATATTTTAATGATGATTTATGATTTTTATATAATTTAATGAAAAATTATTTTGATAAAATAAAAATAGTGTAAATTTTAATACTATTTATTTCATAGTTTTTTAAAAATATATAGATAAAAATTTAACTTCAAATAAAACATTTTGTTATATATTTTTGATTTTAGGTTCATCTAATTATTTTTTATATATTAATTGTAGCATGTTATATTTATATTAATATTTCTAATAACCTATATTTTCTATTTACATTAACGAAATAATTACAAAATAAACACTATGTAGTTATTTGATAAAACAATTTCATTAATAATATAACTCGATGAAGATCAATATTATATATTTTATAATAATATTTATAATCAAATTTATCTATTGTATAAACTTTTATTAAAAATGATATATTTTTTAAAACATGAATATGCCTTGTTTAAATTTTTATTAAATCAAAAATAATAATGAAAATAATTTAACCCTTGTAGACCAAAATGTCAAAAATAAATTTAGAGTCTTAAAATATGTATCTAAACCTAAACAATAACATTGATATTAATTCATAACACTCATCTATCGCTGTGTGGACACAAAAAAGATATTAAAGACAATGATAATGAAACTTTGTGTCTTTCATTTATTTAAATATTATATAAGTAATTTTCCAGTAAAAGTGTCCATTATATGAAATAAATTCGATCGTTATGTCTGAAGGGACTAATTTCATACAACCAATATCATTTTATCATTTTAGGGTAATTTTATAGTCTTTGACATTTTAAATTTTACCTAATTTACACATTACTATGGTGTCAAAAATAAATACTATTACTATTCATATTAGGCAAAAAAGTTAAATAATTTATAAATTTAGACCATCAAAATAAAAATATGGAATTAATTTCCAAAGACAAATATTATAATATCTAGTATTTAATTTAATATAAAAGAAAAATTATTCCTTAGAAAATAGTTTTTCTGAAAATGCCCTTTTCAAACATGAAACATTTTTATAATAAATTTGGGTAGAAATTCTTTTACAAACCCTGATATTATTATTTTTAATCAAAATAATCAAATTAGGATTAAAAAAAAGAATTCAAAAAAATATAACCGTGAAAAATTTTTAAATGAAAATACAGTTACATTAATAAAATTAGTATATAAGAATTCATAAAAAGATTAAACATATCATAAAAATATATAAAAATTAACAAATGTAAATTTTGATAACCCAATTTCAAATAGTATGTTTAGTTGTTTTCAAAAGAAAATAATAAAAGATTAAATAATTAGATTTTTAATGGGTTTTCCATTAACTGTCGGAAAAAATACATATTTGAAAAATATATCTATTTGTTACTAGAATTATATTTATTATTAACTTATTCCAATAAAATATGTTGGATGAATATAAAAAAAATTTTGAACATGAAAATAATTGTAATTATTTTATTTAATAGAGACAATATAATTTTTTAGCATAAAAACTAAAATATTGACTGTATATTCAATTTGTTGGTATTTTTGTTTCTAAGTAATTGGTAAATAATAAATTTATCTTATATTATATATATTTTAATAATTATTTAATAAAATTGATAAAATCTAGTTTAACGACTATGTTATTACGTTATATTAAATAATAATTATTATTATGAACTCAATTTTCCTTATAAAACAATATAAACTGCTGTTGTGTGTAACAAAATAAATCAAAGAAATCAAATTATTTAAAAAATTAAATCCCATAAAAATATCATGGTGTTATATTATAACAATTATAAGACATAAGTTATTATGATACATAGAATCATTGAAAATTATTTACTTAGTCAGGGCTCTCAAAAAATGATATCTTAGTAGATCAAGTTCACTCTCTATTTCCATTATTTCCATAGTTAAGGTTCACAACCATGAATATCTAATTAGATAGGGTTCATTAAATAATTGGGTTCACTACCTATTCCATTCCTAATTATCCCATGATATAACCATCTTTACCCTATGTAAAAGAGGAATATATTATTCTATTCCCCCAAATCACAGAATAAAAACCATATATATTTGTACTAAAAGATCATAAAAGATTAATTATATCTTCATATCAAAACATGTCGATAGAAATAGTTAAAAAAGACATTTCATTTTTTTATATTATCAAAAACTATTGAAAATGATATTGTTTTCATAAATGTTTCCTCATAACTTAATTAACTCACAGGAAATAAATTATTTTCTTTAAATCATCCTTCAATAATCATGACTAAAATCATTGTAGATATCAAAAGAGGATGATACCATGACATCATATCTGTATTGAATCATAGAAATACACAAAATATGTAGACATATATGAAAAATAATTTAAAATAACATTTGAAAATTCCTTTGACAACTAGAGAAAAATATTCTTTTCATTTGATAAATTTTTAAGTAAAAATTCCGATCATGTTGAGAAAAAAAATTTCATTGAAAATAAATATGGAAATTTTTAAATTATATTTCAAATAAAATAATTGTCATGATGGTGGAGAAATAACTTCATAATATATATGTTAAATGGGAATATTTCATTAACACTTTTGAAATAAGTCAAAAATTAATTATCCAAAATAAATTTCATTAAAAATATTATTTTGAAAGAATTAAAAATAATCTAAATGTTAATTTAAATTGAAAATTAAAAATATATAATGTATATATATAAATTCTCATAAATGTTTTTAAATAGAAAGGATAGAGAAGAACAAGTTCATCGACCAAAAAGGAATGGAGGTCAAGTATTCTTCAAAAACATTTTCTCAATCATTTTAAGAAACAAATTGAGAAACAATGTTTCTAATAGATAAGTTATAATAATAACCTATGAAGATGAAAATATTAATGGTTTTGGGGTTATAATTAAAAAAAATTCTCTCAATTAATATTTGACATAGATAAAGATATTTTAAAATAATTTTTCAGCATAAACCCATATCTTAAATAACATATTTCATCTAATATATTTCAATATTCAATATATTAGATAAAAATTTATTATAAATATATTCCATAACCATATTCATATATAAACTAATTTAAAACATTACTTTGTAATTTTCAATGATAATTTTATTAACAATTTCATCATTAAAATGAACAATTGGAAGAAAACTAACCACTTTTCCAAGCATGTTTCGGTTCACTAGTTCTAAAATAACTATCATGGACATGATTTCTTCATATAAAGAATTTTAACCATGAAATTAGAAGGGTTTTTAATCATATTGTACAATTTTATAATAATTCATATAAGTAGCTATGAGAAATGAATAACATCAATTCGTAGAGACAGTAGTTCATTCATATACATGAATGATTTATACACTATTCAGAATATTGAAAAAATAAAAGTTAAATACTAGATAAAATTAAATTAATAAATATTATGTCATAAATATCTTAAATATTCATAAAATAAATTGTAATTTCCATCAATGTAATGATGAAATGAATGTTGAGTAACATCTCTTCATGTTATTGTAAACCACACATTTTGATGAACATCATTATGGTTTTACAATGATATAAAAGGTAAGAACATAAATAATATATTATAATTAAATAATAATAATTTTTCCTAATTAAAATATTAAATATTAAATCCATCATAATGACTAGTAATGATTGATGGTTATGAAAACAAAATACATCGCTTCATGAGTCGATAGTTTACATTTACACATTAACGATGACTTCGTTTCTCATTTGGTGAAGAATGAGATGAATATAGGTTAATAAATCAAAATAATATCATTTATGTCTATATAAAATAATGATTTTATTATATAAAAATGGATATCAGATAACTTAATTAGGTATAAAGATTAATAAAATAAAAAACGTGGTTAAGAGTTATACATCTTCTTTGGAAAACATCCATTGTCTTACATCGTAATCCTTATAAGGATGGTATGATGATTAGTATATAACATATATATCATGGATAGGAGTTTAATGAAGTTATTAGGGTATTTGTTTTCCAATATAAAATTATAATGAATTGTGAGGAATATAGGATAGGTAGTAACCTTTTTTAATGGAAAAACATTAAATAATTGGGATTTCTGAAAATATTGAAATAAATTAATGTTTTAGTTAAGAAAAACTTATCCAAATGAAAAATATTATAAGTTTATATGATATAGAATTGAAATATTACCATAAAATATATTTTATACATTTTAGGATATTGGTTCCCATATAATTTTAGTTTTAACCATTTTAGCATGTTTTAATTCTTATCGTAGTAACCGATTGTTTTATCAATGGTACTATTCATAAGGACCCAGAATAAAAGTGTCTTAATTTCTAATTTTGTAAATTATGATTCAAAATTTGGAATTTTTTTATCAAATTCAAAATCTATAATTGGAAGAAATTTTTTGGAAATAAAAAATCACAATTCGATGAAAAATGGTTTTCTGAAAACGTTTATTTAAAAAGTTTTAAATTTTTTTGTACAAAAATATAGTGTATTATTGATTAAAATGAAATTTATTGGATGATTATTATTTTTTAAAAAATAACCAACGAAATTTGGAAAATAATATCAAATTTGATATCACATTTCCAGTTCATGAAAATAAAATGCATTTTTCATTAAAAACACTAATTGTTACTATTTATCAAAAACCAGTAGTTATAGAAATTTCCTAAAAAAATACCTCGATGTTAATATTGAAATTAAGATTTAAATAATGATATTCTATTTATATAAAATAATTTCAGAAAATTGTATAAATTAAGTTTCATTTTTCTCACCCAAAATGAATAAAAATTATTTTTGAAGAAAACATATTTTTGATGCATAAAATGACTTTTCAAAAAATTGTGTAATTGTTTTTCATGTGTTAATAAATAAATATTAATTATATAAAACCGTAATAAATATTATTTATGTGTTTATTACTTTTCATACCACAAATTTAATTACTATGTTTTTTTGTCACATTCAAATAATAATATTTTAATAGTATATCACAATTCGTTTAAACATAGTGTTGCTTGTAATGAAATATATAAAAAGAAATTAACTTTATTTATAGAGTAATATAATATAAAATAATGTGGGGTTACATTCATACCACATATAATAATTTTTTCCTTCAAATTTCATCACTCTGATACAAATAATTTGGGTCACTTCTCCCTCATATCATCTATTGTTTCCCACATATCTTTCTCAAATTTATAGTTTCATAGAAAAACATTGATTAGTTGTGTAGTATTATTTCACATCACCTTATATAATTTATAAAAAATCACCTTTGCTTGTTACTAATAATAGAAATAATTATCATGTGGTATAACCCCCGAGCCTAGTACTGGTGAAGAATCAAGTATATAGTTCCTCAAGAAAGATACGTAGAACACATCCGGAACATAATAGAGGTTTGGTGGAAGCTAAAGGGGAGAAGATAAAATCACAATACAATCAGGAATCTCAAAGAGGATAATATATTTATGGATATGTTTCCTATTTTTTCAAAATATCATAAGCATCTTCTGAATATATTTATGTAGTAATACATTATCACTATCATCGAACTCGATATATCAATGAAAATAATCAGCACTAGATTTTTTCTAAATTGAGATACCATGATCTGTGATCAATGGATATAACCTTATATGATATTTCCTCATTGTTATAAAATAGATTTATTTCAAAAAATTCACCCAATATGTTAGAATTATGAACATCCTACCTTAGAAGGATTCATAAGGTGACATCTGAATCCTAAAGTGAAATATATTATTGTAAGTAAGTTTTACTTATGGAATATATTAATCAGAAACAATTTTCAATTCCATAGAACAAGATCATGGTATATACACTGGACTTTTAATGTTCCTCTCAGACTAACCATCTGGTAGAGTATGATATGCAGTTACAAAGCTCAATCCCATACATTATGCAATCTAAAGACTTATCCAGAACGTCAACATAACCCCCAAATATCTATTATAAAGAATATAATTTTGTACTTTATGTAATCATATCACTAATTTAATGTATATCCTAGAAATAGGATCCAGATTAATAATTTCTCTAGTGGAAATGAAATTTGTTGATTTAATACGGTGATTCACTATAACTCGAAAAAAATTGTTCCCTTAAGATTTTATCGAGAGTTCAATGATAAAATGCTTGGTAATTCATTGCCATTTACATTTTTGTAAGGGTAATGGATACAAGATACCATTAAAATTATATCTCTTGGACTTGACATGTTTACATAACAATAATTGAGATACAAAATCTATATTATCCCTTTTAAGTTTATCCCACATGAAGTAATATTTTATATCCCTATATGTCATCGTACTTGTTATTGAAATAGTGAATGATTAATGATGATATTTGAAAAAAATCCCATACATTATATCTGGTATTTAGGGGCACATACTTAGTGGTTAAACCTTATAATTCCATCATGATAAAGGTATAACACAACAAAATTATTCACCATCTTCCAATGTTTCACCATTATGATAATTATTTTATATTTTCAATTAAAAATAATACTTTATACTATAAATCATGTTGTTGGTTAATTTTTCTACTGAAATAAGGATTAATATTTCACTCTGTCATTCTAAATGGGGATCCAACCTAGTTCTTTCTTTGATTCATCAATATAGATCACAAACCCTTATCCAATGCATGGAACTATAAGTATAGGTGCACTAACTAGACTTCTTTTTGGCTGATTTATATTTTCTTCATATTCATTTATATTATGAATCATGACTCCCTTAAAATTAATTTTTTTATTAAATTATGTAATAATAAATAATACCTCACAAATTATTGTTGGTATCCAGCCAACATAATAAATATACAAATCTTAGTCACATCTGTTGGTCTGGGTCATTACTCAATAAATTTTGTATTTGAGGGATCTATAAATATACCCTCACATAAGATTATATAACACTTGAATGAAAATTTTTATAACAATAATTTTCACTTGATGAATTTGGAATACAATTAAACGTTCCTTAGGGTCTTAACCATAATTATCAAATGATCTTTATGAACTTTCTTTCTCTTAGAATGTATAAGAATATAATCTATAAAGACTTCCAAAAACACTTATGCTAATATCTAATTTACCTACTCATTAAATCCATGAAGACAATGATGAAATCAATAAATAATAATGGAATAATTATTAATTCATAATGACCATAAGTTGTAAGTAATAATATCTTGGGTTTATCATCATTTTTAACCCTGAATGGTGATATCCAAAATAAATTTAAATATTTAAAATTCATTGACCTCAATATAGTTGATCAAACAATTAATAAATGCATAGTAGATGATAATTTTTCGTAATAATTATCATGTTGTGATCATAATAACCAGAAAAAGATAAATGAAACACTATTTCTCTTATAAAAATTGAATATATTAAACCAATGAAGATGTATTAGGGTTTAGGAATCCCTTATCAATATTATCATGGACTTTATTTTTTAGTTCATTCAACACAATCTTGTATTTTTAAAAGGAGTCTTTGAAATTGGTGTACCACTATGTATGAGTTATATTGGAAACTCTACTTTATAATTTGGGTATGACTATAAATTGTTTCAATAAATACATCATAATAATAAAAAATAATAAGCATATATATTTTTTTAGTTTCTACAAAAAAATTTCACATTAATATCCCTCCTGAATATGTAGTAGGAACCATATAATGGAAGTGAATTCCATTATATGTTCATATTCATGCTTATAATAAAAATAAAATCATAGCATGATTTATAATATCAATCAAAACTTCCTATCATCAGATATTGATATGGGAACTATAATTAACCCAACCATAGAATCCCGGAGTGGGTAGTTAGTTTATTATGTTAGTTCTAAATGTAAGTGATCATATGTAAAGACCCATAAATCTCAAGGAATATTTTTTCTTAATTTCATTGTAATTTTATGAGTACACAGTTTCTGATGGAGCCTGATTCTGAGGCCTGGTGTGCCTGGAATCAATTTCTGAAGTTAGGCTCAGATACGTTCAGCGAACGAACGAGCGGGTTTTTCTAAATTTTAATCTGGGACTCGGAATCGAAATATGAGGGCACTGATGAAATCGGAGGGCCGATAATTGCTTAGGGGGACCTTTACTGTGATCACTGTTTCCCGAGAGGGGGAGATAATTTTTTAGGATTAAGTGTAAAGTGAAATATAATTGTGTTACAATTTTATTTCACTTCTAAGTGTTTTAATTCCATGTGTGGGAGTTGGGGTGGGACCCACTTGATCCTAAACACCTATTGATAATATATTAGTGAGGTGGTTCCCACATGAGACCCCACCTATTCAAATTATCTAAACCCTCTAAACCACCCATGCAATAAATGTTGTGGCTACCTCTCTTCCTCATAAATGCATGCCAACCTATCTCACCATTAATTTAGTGAGTTAAGATTTTGAATTTTAAAAATGTATGGAAAAGTAATAAAATAAGGCAAAGGCCTTATATTATTTTGGATACTTCATTGTGTTGAGAGTGGGATAATTCTTCACATTTGATGAACTTCATCTTCTTCGCGAAGAATTCCAATGCTCCAATGAAGAACACCGACTCGGCAATCACAGTTCTTCATCCTCTTCTTCCTCCACGACAAGGGAGATTTTGCCAACCACGGTGATCGTTGCCAACGACAATGTAACTTCCTTATTTATCTCCACAACAAGTGAGGAGACATTGTTTCGTCCTCGGACGCACCCCGAAGTCCACGAAATATACATCCGACACCCACGACGTCCTTCTCCGCAATGCCCGGCGTATGATGTCAAATATCAACTTAGGGGTTTGGAATTTTTGTTTGTGATTATTCTTGCCGTTCTTCATCATTCATTTTGGGGCCTCATAGTATCATTTTAACAGGAGGAGGTCAGACCGCACAAACATGGCAGACCCTCCTTCCCCTTTGTTGTTGTTCGTTGCGGCTCCAAAAAAGGTGCCGAGGTGCAACGGCGCTACGAGGAAACATAGAGGAATGCGGTGAAGAAGCGTGGCGCCGTCACACCGCGCTATTGTGGCCAAAAGAATCTGCAACCGGAGTTGGGCCATGGCAAAGGGGCACGACACCATCGTGCCGTGCCGGAGAACCATGAAGGGGCGTGGCCGGGGTGGGCCGTGGCAGAGGGGTGCGGTGGGGTCGCGCCTCGGCGGTCGGACCAGGGCCACAGCCTCTGGTCACAGCGGAGCAGGAGAGGGCGGCCGGAGCCACCGGCCGCAGGTGTACTAGGGGTGGGACTGACTGGTCCCGCGGTGACTCACTGGCCGGTCAAACCGATAGGTTTCCGAGAAGCTCGGGGGTCGTAACCCCCGGCTAGAAAGAAGGGAGCGGCCCACACGTGGGGGGGGGGTTCAATCAGGGGGGGAAGCCCACCCCACCCCCCCCCCATTTTCCACCTAGTCACACGGGCACCATGCCAGCGCCAGGCCAACCGGAAACCCAGGTCGGGCCAGGCTGCGCCGGCAGGGCCGGGCCGCGCCCACCGAGCCGACCTAGGGGATCTCGGGCCCCAAACCCCCCTAAAACTGGATATGCTCTCTTAAAAGCCCATAAAATGGGCTACGAACCTCTAATAGAAGAACCTTCAGTTGCGTATAGATACTTGGATCGAGACGGTTGTTTCGGTATATTTTACTCATGGTTTCGGGGAACTTTGAGTATGGCCGGGTTGCTTCGAACACGAAACAAACCGTACCCTCGGAGTGGAAACACTTATAACATGAGCTCCGGACATCCGATAGACATGCCGTAGACCTTGTTGAGTTCCTCTTGATGAGACAGAACTTTTTGCATACTTCACCTTAGTTTTGGACGCAGTTGGAGTAAGGCCGGGTTGGATTGTACCCAAAATCCAACCGGTCCCCTAGAACGGAAAAACTGATAACTTTCAGACCAGACGTCCGTTTGACGAACCGTCAGCGGCGCTGGTGATCACGTTGAGAAACGGTCCTTATGAGTATACCCTATGAGAGTTAAGGGTACAGTTGAGATATGGTTAGGTTGGTTCATACATGAAACCAACCGGGCCCCCAGGACGAAAAAGCTGATAACACACAGATTTGGCGTCCGATTGACACGCCGTCTATTGTGTTGAGTTTCTGATAATGTGGCTGACCATTGGGATACTTCTTCGTAGAAATTTGTAATACATGGAGTATCGACCAGTAGCTCATGGAGCAGACCCTCCCGGTGACGAGCTAGCAGAGTGTAGAGTCCTAGTAGCTGGCTAAGACTTGACGACTGCTGATCGATCATCTCAGAGTGATTCAGATAGCCTAGTGGGGTGCGCTTTGTTGTAACAGCAAACCCATGGCGGAGGTACGCTTGGGTGTAGTAGTAGACCCGCAGTACTCGACAGAAGGAGTACCTCTGTAGGCTATTAGAGGGTGCGCTTGGTTGTAGCGGCAGACCCATGGTGGGATGCGCTTGGTTGCAGCGGCAGGCCCACAATACTGAACTGGTGGAGTACTTCAACAGTCCAAGGTTAGTGGGGCGTATTTGGTTGTAGCGGCAGGCCCACTATACTCGACAGAGGAGGAGATCTCCAGCAGTCGTGGTTTCAAAATCATGAATAAAATCCTGGTTTGAGCTGAGACAATAACCATTGTGTTTTCCTCATGATAGAGATGGGTTACTTGATAAATTAGGTATATGTATGGGTATATACCTATGTAGAGGTTATTTGTTGAGATATTTCATTGTGGTAATCCTTGTTGGATATAGTGAGGCCTTGAGGGTCTCGGGGTCCCTACTGAGTATCGTTATACTCATCCATGCAGAGGCTATGCCCGCACCTCGTTGTGTTGGATGCAGATGACAGACAGCGCTGAAAGAGGCCGAGTGTTCGAGGACTGGACGGTACCGAGAGGTGCACCTCACAACGAGTTAGTATCCGGAGGTGGACTTCACAACGACACAATACTCGGAGGAGGTTGACGGGTGAGAGCGTTGTGGAGGATATCTATACCTACCCTTCATGTAGGATCCGTGGTGGACGATCCAGGAGCTGCGCTATCTATACCTACTCTTCAGGTAGGATCCGAGGTGCATAACCCAGGAGCTACTTGTCTTTTCTGTTGTAATTTCATTTAGTTGTAGCTGTACTTTTCAGTTGGGTTTGTATTCTGGACCATTTACATTTTAGCACTTTCTTTTTTACATATTATATTACTTCCTCTTGTACTCTGTGGTGTTTTTTTATTTTTATAAAGGCATTGCCTTCCCAGTTATTGGGATTTACGCCTTTGGTGCTAGTCGCCAGCCCCTGGCATATGGAAGGCGGGATTGGGGTAGTTAGTTTATTAAGTTAGTTCTAAATGTAATTAATCATATCTCAAATAACTGAATGGTTTTTTAGTCGTGATAAAACATATCCATTATTTAATCACATTGAATTTGAAATCATAAAATAAAATAAAATATTTTCATCAAGAAAATCATTATTCCCTCTAGTATATCATTTCTTATCAATAATAATAAAACTTCTAGCTTCTTGGGGAAATTATACATACAAAAAGGGTGATACCATATGAATTTTAATTCAATTAATACATCACAATCTATCATAAATTGAATAAGGAATGAATAATATGGTTGGAAAAAACTATGATCAAATAATTCTATATAAATAATCATGTGATCTTCAAACAAATCGATTCATATCATAACTATTTTAATAATCAACTGTACGTTAATAAATAATTTCATAATAATGGAATGTATAATTCTACTCATTATAAAATTATCATAGAGGCATATTACCATGATATCATACATACGTGAGTATGTCCATCGACAAATACCCATATGGTTTGTCTCATGAAACCTATTGATACATCGAGCTACTATGTAATTATGTGACCCACCTATCAGTTAAAAAGTACATGTATTCCTCATATTAATAAGTAATACAACTAAATCAACCTGAAATATAATCAATAACAATATGTATTAGAAAATTTAATATGGAATGTAAATACATTACCTAGTAAAAGTAATCATAAACCATCAATGTAAATATTTTTTATGGTATCATTATATTATTACCTCAATAAATAGAAATATACAACAAGGGATGTTGAAAAATATGAATATAATTCTAACATGTCACTAGAAATATTCATGAATAAAATACCTTTTTCATTTTTGAATCACTTATTTTAATATTATAAATTTAAAACATATCATGGGAAATATTTTATTTGGAAATAATATTGGAAACATGTAAAGGAATCCTCAAATCAAGGATTATTAATGATAATGGTAGAATCTATTTTGTTTTTGTATGTTAAATGAAATATTATGTTCAAATATTTTGTAAAAGGGGCCTCATTTGGGAAATAAAGAGAATATTTTTTAAAAACATTTAAAAATTACATAAATAATTCAATGGAGAATAGTTTAAACATACATAAAAATATTATAAATAAAATATGTACATTTGATAAAAAATTAATTATTGAATGAAAAAAAGTTCCATTTTCATTAGATAAATTATTTTTATATATTTATTAACCAAGTGAGAAAAATGAGAGTAAATCCAATAATTTATAATAATTACCAGAGGAGAAAATATAAAATCAAATTAAGGTACAAATATTATATAATCTTCCCAATAGAGACTAAAACATAAAAAATCTTGAATAATTATGTTGTTGTGAAATAAACCCTTATATTAAGATAAACTTTAATCTAAATCACTACAAACTCTAGTATAAGGAATTTAAATTTATTATAATTTAATTAAAAACATAATTTACAAAATAATTTAATATATAATCCACTTATAACATTTTATCCCCCATTTAATAATTATTAGTTATTAAAATCGTCATCTCATGGTTTTAATTATTTCATTTATCATGGATGTTTCGGTTATACAGTTTTGGTCATTGTATATTGATCTGGGCTCCATAATATCAATAAAGTAAACCATGATATAAATATATTTAATATTAATTATATATATATATATATCGATTCATCTATAAAAGGGGGCTATCGAAAAATGAATTACATCGTTCAATGGGATGGTAATCTATTTGAAGCCATGGATGTTTTATTCAATTGTTTGATGGATAAAAAAATTAAATAATAATACACATCTCTAGAATAATAATAATAACATTAATAATATATTTATATTTATATTTATATTTATAAAACCAATCATTATAACCATCTAATTAAAGTCGTGATGAAAAAATAATTACATCGCTACTTAGAGATGGTATGATGTGTGCACACAGAAGAGATATTTTTCGATTTCCATAGAATGGAATGTAGGTTGATAATTATTGTTCCTGCCTCTTAATAATAATATATTATATTTATTATACTAATTTTTTTTAATGGATACCATTAATTTATAAGAGGTAATATCATAAACAAAATTCAAAATGAATGTTAAATATTTTTACCGATTTGTTGAGAAACCAATATTATATTACACCTTAAACCATGAATCAATATCCTTTTAAAATATATATATATATAAGATAGTGAAGTAATATAGTAATGTATTATTGTAGGTTTTTTCGGACCTATAATGATCAAAATGTGTGATGAATAGAGGGGAAGAGGTTCCATTTTCTATGCAAGCTAAGGGGCACACTTAGAATTACATGATGTGTTAAATTAATATAAATTAATTTTTATAAAAATGTGTATCAAATTTGACATATTTATAATCTATGATGATTATATGTCTAAATAATTTCATATAATAAATTTAATAATATTAACTAGTTTTTTATTCATTATGTCGTAGTTTTAACCCATGTTGATCTTTTTGACAATTACATAAGATTAAAAGTTTAATTTTATTTAAGGGTTCATAATGTTACCATAAAAAACAATGTGATCCATAGGTGTTTATTGACCGATATTTTTAAATATATCCCATTAACATGGATTATGATAGTATTTTTAGATATTTTAAATCATTTAATAAATATGTTTTATTCTAAAATATCATTAATTTTATTTTTCAAATTATTAATTAACATTCAATTTATGATTTCAAGACAGTTATAGAATTAAAATATAAACCAATTAAAAAATATCTACAATTTTATATTTTTTATAAAAAATTCATGGAACATAATTATTTTCCTATATTTTATTACTTTTAATATTTTTACAACCATTTATCTTATGTTTTTATAAATTGAATAAATATCATGTCATCATTATAACATCCTAGGTAAATAACGAAAATAACATTTTAATATTTATTAATATTTTTGAATAAATAGTAATTTTACTTTATAGTGGAATCTATGTTCAATGGAGTAACTGATTCACATCAATGAGTTTCATTGAAATCTTACATGGCACACAATGCTGAGTAATACTAAAAAATATTATAATATTATTATTATTATTTTAAATGTTAGTTAACACATAGCCATTATATTGGAGGGAATTAACAGAACTAACTATAATATGATTATATATTTTTGTTAAGTTTTTTTAAATTTATCCGATAAATGCAAGAGGCTTAAAATGTGAATGAATCTAATTTTATGAATAAATACTCTAATATTCTTTGAGTGGTCGATTTACTACATTTTGATGGAAAATCATATTTAAAAATAAATTTGTTCACTTTTATATGTTCTATTTGACAAAATAAAATTCTTCTTTAAAATTGGGACATCAAAATTTACATTGGGTCTATTTTTGGAATTTTTCTGATAAAGTATATTTTTTAATAAATATTTAAAAATAATACATTTTAATTCAAAACATATTTTTAATATAATTTATTTATATGGTTATGTTTCCTTTTTAAATGGGTTTAAATTGTAATTAGATTATATTTTTACCATTTAATACAAATTTGGTCATTGGAAATAATTTCACTTTGACAATGGACATAAACAAGTGTCAATCTTTTGAAATTTATTATTTCTTAAAAAAACAATTTTTGATAATGGAAATTAATTTTAAATTAATTAATAAAACTTTTATGTTTTGAATTTGGTAAAACATACCTAATTTTTTAATTCGGAAGATCAAATATATCTTAAGCTGAATTTTAGTTATTTTTTTGAAAATCATCAATTTTTTATGAATTGTTAAAACACTGACTAGTAGTTAAAAAACTGGCTTTTTAATATAAATGTAATTTTACAACTTTTGAGAATTTAATTTTGAATATTTGACATACATGTTATTTATCAATAAGTAATTTTTTTTTCAATTAGATTAAAATAATTTTTTTTGAATATTTACTTTTCCCTTTAATTTACTACGGTTAAAGGGAAATACGGTTATTCAAGGTAAAAATATATTATAATTATAGAAAATTACATTAAAACATGTCCAAAGATTATTTTATGAGTAATGGCTGACCAATAAAATCCTTGGGTGGGATTTTTGGCCTTTGAAATCCTTTTGGGTAAGATAATGTCATTAATAAATTTCTATTTAATGTAAAAACAAATATCACAAACATGTATTGTTTTGATAAACCAATGTTAATGTGGGGTTATATAATTTATATATTTAAATATAAATATTAATTAGAAAGATTAAAATATTTCATACGTCATTGTATTATATTTATAATTTTTAGACTTTAAAAAAAAAATTATTTATGAAAAAATAATGATGCAGGGTTTAACTCATTAATTAATGATTTAAATAAATAATATTATAAAAGTTAAAAAAATATCAAAAACTTGTCCAATTGTTATTGGATGATTATATATAGAACAAGAGTAATTTTATATTCCAATTTATTAATTTTTGGTCCTTTAGAAACTGAAAATCATTATATTATAAAATAATATTTTCAGACGTTCTTAAAGAGCCCCTCCTCCCCCTTATAAAAAGACCACATCTCTAACCCATTACTCACACCGTTTGAACCCCTTGGATCATCCTAACCGTGACCAAATAAGTTTTTCAGATCCCTCTCTTCCACTGAGAATCCTTACCTTTGGATGACATAACGTCATGAAATCCTATTGGTACAAACGAAAGGGAGTTACCCGATTTAAAGAAGCATCTTCTCTTAAGTTTTTTCCTTTTATTTTACTTCTCCAACCCACTAAATTATTTTTATTCATTTATTTTATAACTACACTCGTATCCTCAATATAATAGGATTATTTTATGAGAAGTATTAAAACTGATCCTACCAATACACATCCATATATTGGGTAAAGAACATATTGTTTCTGTGGATGACGAACTACTACCCCCCAAAATGAGGATTGTTCAATCTTCTCGTACTATTACTAATAGTGGCTATTATGACAGAAATGTATTTATATTTGATATATATTAGGTTTATTTTTTCATTAATCGTGTATAAGTTTTATTTACAATCATACCTTTATGTGTTCTAATATGTGTCATCATGATAATTTCATTTGAGTAACTGTGGACTACCACCCCTCAAGGTTATATGATTTGTTAATGACATACATGTAATGTATAAGGGATGGAATTAATGAAATTATGTAACATGTATATCATATGATATTATAATGGAGTTATTATATACCTTTGTATCATTAATTTTTCATTCAATTAAATATGAAATTGAAATGAAAGTTGTGTTCATGCGTACGTACGGCTTACCATCTCCATGAATGGTTCATTTCATCTCTTATCTCCTAATGTAATGAACTATTATAAATTTATATAAAAAATGGACATATATTATATATATTATATTTAATCCATTAATATTTTTCTAGTGATAATATACTTTTGACTAAATGGACAATTTGTAATTATAACATGTTCATTTTTTATTCAAGTGTCAAATATCGATGAAACAACCATTATTAACTTAAATTATTACATAATGTTTATAAAATGGTAATAAGTGATATAAAAGGAATAATAAACTTGAAAAGGGTTCATAAGAAAGTAGTTTTTAACTTTAGTTTATTATTCAAAAGATTATATAATGAACGGGTCAAGTCGGACCAAATGTAAGGGGTTATCATCTCACCTTTTTATTTTCATGAGATTCATGCAATGTTTTCTAATATTTTCTTTTGAGTAGTGTGTGTATGACCTGTGACTGTATTAATTGAGTAATATAATTTAATTTATGGGTATTTACATTTTCATTTATGATCCTTCATTCTTGTGGTGTATGTTTCATAAGTTGAAAAATCGGTAAGGGAACCTTTACCACTTTTTTAAAAGACTTATTTTTTTGTATGTATTTTAATTTATATATTCCTGTGTTGGGATATGTTTCTATACAACCCTATCGCTATTAATTTTTATCACTATGTGATTAGAAACCATTTTTTCTCTCAACAACCCATTTTTTGAAATTTAATGTGACGGCGTTGGGCTATCTAATTCATGTAAGGGACTTTCTTAACAAAATTTCAATTATTTGGATTAAACTTCTACTTCTTGATTATGTATTCATATAAACATTTGTGAGTGAAATATGATTATTTTAAACATAATATATAGTTATATTTGGTGTATATATATTTTTCGCACATAATTTTTTCATTGATTTATGCTTAACTTAAAGATACCGTATTTATAAGGGATTTCCTATCAATTTACATTCCATTGAAAATCCTTTTTTGTTACACACAAATTCACTTTTATATGGAGTATATACTTCCCTTTGACATATTATATCATGAATCTCCTTATTCACATGATATTATAAGAATTTTTTAATTTTATTCTTCAATTACTTTTATTCAAGACTATATGAAGTGGTAAAGGATTATTTAACTAAAACGTCATTTTGAATGTATTAAAGAATTATTATTTGAAATATTTTTCATTAATGTTCTGGTTTTCAAAATGTTTTTTTGGATTTATATATATGGACATTAATGTTTTAAAATTGTAATTTCATTAAATGCTTCAATGTTTTATGGGACACTTTCATTCAAAAATACCTCTATTAAATGTTTTATATGTTTTTGAAAATGGTTCAATAAAGCATTGATTCTGTCAATATCTTGAAATGATATGTTGTGACTATAATGAATAAATTTTATCTTTCGTTTATGTTTTTTTGCGTGTTATGAATATTTTATGGTTCTTGGGCATTTTCAAGTATAAGGGTGGTTCTGTGATAATTGTAGTGAGAGTGAGCCTGAGATAGCTCTCTAATGCATTGGGTTACAAAACAGAGGTAAACATTAATGTTTCTACTAAGAGATTTATAGAGTATATAGTGTTGGGTTTTCCAACTCTAACTCCCTACATAGTTATTAAAGCTAAAACATTAGTATGTTATAGATTCCACAAGTAACCTTTATGATTTAAGATTTATGTGTGTTATTCATAATTTTTTTGATTTTATAAGGTATGTTAAGATTAAAAAGTATGGTTTCATTTATTTTTATTTTTTGTTGGGATAGTGTTTTCATTCCTTATTTTATAACCCATTATGATATTTTTATTCTCATCCCATGTTATGGAATGTTTTTCACAAGACTTAATAATGAATAGGGTCAAGGACGGGATCAATGAAAAGTTATGTGGTCTAAAACTTAGATGTAGACATGTTTTTTATGGTTTTTATTTTTTGAAAAAAATGGAAACTGAGCAGAAGTGTCTAATTTGTAATTTTTGATATGTAATAGTTATGTCCTAATTATATATAGCTATAAACATTAAAATATTATCAATATGAATTATTAACATATTTCAAGATTATTTAATGTTTAAGGTTAAGTCCTTATAGTTGGCCTAAGAGGTCGGTTTAGATTAATTCCATGGCTAGGGTGTTTATTAATCATTAGTGACATAAACCTAATGGATAACATATTAGAAAGGGTCATAATAATTTTAGAGGTGATAAATGGTTATTTCATTTTGGGGTGAAAAATGAAAGGTATTAGATAACCATTGATAATAAAATATGCTATGGTTATTTTGGAGGAATTTCTCTCTTTTTTTTGGAATGTTATAAAATTTTATAATTTTGAAAAAAGGAAAACACGTAGAACATTTGACAACATATCAAGTCAGAAAAAGGTATAGGAATTGAACCAAAAACCGAAGTGTGATTTGGATTAATTGTGTACCATTGGACTATGTGAAGTCTTAGGTTACTGTAGCTAATTTTTATCGAGTAAAATTATTTTACTGGTTAAGAATAAGTTGATTTGGGATCTTATGTTTTATCAAACATACAGCCTCGTTATAGGAAATTGATTTGGTAATTATGTGATAATGGTTATTTTGAATACATTCTTTCTTTTATAAACATTATATGCTTAAGGAAAATTTAGTACCATGGGATTAAATTTGTGGAGTAATGGAAGAAATATTATTTTTCAAGAATCAATGTTTTTATTGTGGAAATAAGGTGAATTAGGTTATTTATGGAAATGGTTAACCTATATTAGAGAATAAGTGGTTAGGTTAATTACACATCAATATGAGACTTTAAGAGAAGTCTATGTTTTTGGGGATAAAAGTTAAGATTTACTATGGAAGAATATGTGATTAAATCCTTCTGAGTTTTGGGTTTCAATCATAGTTTGGCTTGTTTTAAATAATTTTATGTAAAATAGTATATTGAATTGTCTTTATTGAAATTTGGGTTCTTTTTATTGAATTATGGAAATTAAGAGTAGTATTTATTTTTCTTAAAGGATTATCCATTTGGGGACTATCTGATCGTGTATAACCAATTTTGGTTTTGGTTGATGTTTAAAGATAGGGGAAATATATAGTTCATCTTTTGTAGATTATGTGATACTCTAGAATTTTATTTTAGCACCTCAGGTGTGACCAAGTCATATTGAATAATTACCGTTTGGAGAAAAGATGAGTTTGTGGTAGAATCATATTAAAGGATTAAACCCTACCTAACACGTAAGTATATTTACTTATGATCATAGTCTAGTTATTATTGACATTCATCAACTCTAAAAAATGTATCCTGAAGAAAAAATGTTATAAGATCCCTTTTATCATCAGAATTTTGACCAACCAAATATTTATGGTATTGTGGCGTTTAAATTTCTCTGATCATGTTCTCTTCCACTCACTATTAAATTGTGAGAGTTAAATTCCCTTTCATTTACATGTTTTAATAAAATAATTGTATATAATGTCTTGGGTGACCTTTGTACCTTTCTTACATTATTTTTATGTGATATTTTCATTGACTCTTTTTCAAATATGTGACATTCAATGATCTTTCCGGGCAAATTTTAAAATTACGAGGATGCAGTTCTCAAAATGTGGGAAGGATGTAACATCCTCGATAAATAAAGAATATAAAATATTCATATTTATTAAAATTTTGTAATTAAATATTAATATTACATTAAATTGGATTCTATATTTTAGGTCGTACTGATACACAACAGCAAGTTTCATTGAAATCTTACATTGCACAAATTGTTGAGTTATACTAAAAAATAATATATTATTATTATTATTTTAAATGGCAGTTAACACATGGCCTTGGTATTTGTAGAATGAATAGAACTAATTAATATATTATTATATATGTTTGTTAAATGTTTTTACATTTATCCAATAAAAGTTACAGGCCTAAAATTTGAATGAATCTAATTTTAGGCATAAATACTCTAATATTCTTCAAAAGGACGATTTACCACCTTTTGTTGGATAACCCTCTTTAAATATAGTTTTGTTCACTTTTATATGTTCTATTTGACAGAATAATATTCTTATTTATAATTAGGATATCTTAATTTCCATTGATTAAATTTTTGGTATTTTTTTAATAAAGTTCATTTTTTATGAATAGTGAGAAAAGCAGCATTTAAATTCTAAATTTCTATTTAATATAGTTAATTTATATGGATATCTTGTCTTATTAAATGGTTTTAATGTGTAATTATATTATATTTTTAAATTTTAATTAATTTTTGGTAATTTGATGTAATCTTACTTTGAAATTTTATATAAACAAGTGTCAATCTTTTGATAATTATTATTTCTTAGATACACGGTTTTTGTTTTGACAATGGAAAATAATTTTAAATTAATTAATTCAACATATATGTTTTGAATTTTGTAAAACAAATCTCATTTTTGAATTCATAATATTATTTATAGCTTTGGATGAATATTTGGTATTTTTATGAAAACCACCTATTTTTTATGAATAGTTAAAAAAAAGAAAAGTAGTTACAAAACCGACTTTTTCATTTAAATAAAATTTTAACACTTTAGTGAATTAAAATTCTAAAATCTGACATTCATGGTTTTCATTAGTAAGTAAAATTTTGTCCAATAACATTAAAATATTTTTTGGTGAGTACTAACTTTTGACTTTTATTTACCGCGGTTAAAGGTAAATTGGGTAATTAAAAGGGAAAATAATATTACAAATATATACAATTTCCATAAATACCATGACATGTCCCCCGGGACTCGTATTGTGACTACCCCAAGCCCTCCTTCCATAGGCCATGGGCTGGCGACTAGCACCAAAGGTGTAATTCCCTAAAACTAGGAAGGCATTGCCTTTATAAAACATAATTACACACAACGAGAGTACAAGCGGAAGAAAACAATAAGTAAAAATTGTATAAAAAAAGATGTGATGGAAAGTAAAATGGGTTGGAAATACAATCCAAGCAGTAAAGTAAAAAGAAAATTCAATCATGTATAACTAAAATACCATCAAATGGACGGTGTCTAGCATCCATGGATTGTTCACCACAAATCCTACCTGAAGGGTAGGTACAGATAGCCTCCTCAATGCTCCACATCTGTCTGCCTCCTCCAGGTACTGTCTCATTGTGAGGTCCACCTCCGAGCACCGTCCAGTCCTCGCACACTCCGCCTCGTTCAGCATTTTTCGTCGTTTGCATCCAACCCAACAAGGTGTGGGCATAGCCTGTGTAGGGGTGAGTATAACGATACTCAGTAGGGACCCCGAGACCCTCAAGGATCTTAATTGTGTTTACCTTCCTTATAAATTTTATACTGTGAGATTGGAAATAAGTATTTTGGATATGTCTAAAGGTTTTAATCAATTATGTTTGAAATTCGATTCTATTGTTATGGTTAAATCATTTCCTGAGATTATTTTTGGATTGTTCTAAAAACGAAAACCTGGAGTTCAAGATGCAACATGTCGCGTCCGGCAGGGCCGCGTTACATGAACCCGCAATCAAAGGGTGACAAGGGTGCGTCACCTATCATTGGCCTACATGATGTCCTTTTTTGTATAATGTAGTTTTTTAAAAGAATATTCTGATAAATGAAAATAAAATCATTTTTAACCCTATACGATTATGATAAATAGAATATTTTTTAATTTTATTATTTTTTGTAGTGAAAGATGTGTCTGTGGTAGTAATTAGTTGATGGATGAAACACAACATGCCAGGTATATGTATATATATATTCCCTCTTATTATATGAATAACTTGATTCTTAAACATTACAGAAGATATCTTAAAACCAAAAATTTGTTATCCTAATACCTTTTGTTTTATTGAACTGATGATATTTTAAATCACCATAGATCGATGTCTTTGAGGCCCTCAATTATACATTTTTTTTGTGATTTATTACCTTAATCACTCCCTATTAATATTTACATTTTCCCACCAAATATGTTTCTCTAATTTCCACCAATGTTCTCCTAATCAAGATCATCATTTGGTAGTGACTTTTTCATTTTCCATTCCCTCTTATAAAGACTAAATTGTAATAACCCAATTTCTAATGTGGGTTTTCCACAAATGAATTGTTATATTTTGAATCTTTTATTTTAAAAAAAAAATTCAAATTGCGCGGACGCAATTTTTTGAAGGATGAGAGAATTTAACACCCTGAGATTTCATAATATGTTATCTCAATAAAGTAATTCGATTGCTTTTGCTACACACAACACTTAGTTCGAGAGCACCACAAATTACTAATCTAAACGTTCAAAAAAAATTTATAAATAGTATTAACAAAATTTTTAAACTTATATACTCTATATAATTTTAACATTCGTATTATGTGTTTCTTAGACATAATATAAAAAAAATAATTTTTTAGATAAAAGAAGTATTTTTCAAAAAATGAAATTTTACCACCTTTTATTGGAGAACCCTTTTTAAAGCCAATATTTGAAACTTCTATATATTAAATTTAATGGAATTAAATTCTTCTTTAAAATAGGTACATAAAAATTTATTTTGGATGCATTTTTTATTCTTTTTTGATAACTTTCATATTTTGAGGAATAGTTAAAAATACATTGTTTTAATTGAAAACAACTTTTTAGTAAGAAATAATTTAAAGTGTGAAATTATGAATTTTAATTTTTTGTAATTATAATTAGATTATATTTTAATTATTTAATAAAATTTAGGTCAATATATGTAATTTAACATTTAAATTTGACATAAACACATGTAATTTTTTGATAGTTTTTACTTTTTAAAAAGAAGATTTTTGGTTTTGATAGCAGGATTTAATTTTTAATTCATAAAATCCACTAATGTGTTTATAATTTGTTAAAATATTCTTCACTTTATAATTTTGAATATCGAAATTGGCTTAGGATAAATGTTTGGTATTTTTCTGAAAACATTCAATTTTTGATGAATAGTGAAAAACACTACGTTATTATTTATAACAAACATTTTATTTAAATAATTAGTTATTTTATTTTCATTTGTTTTAATTCAAAATATATATATAATAAAAATATTTGTTGAATTTAATTCATTAGAGTCATTTTATAATATATTTAAATATATAAAATTTTATCGAACTTTTTACCGACTTTTACCCACCTCATAAGAGAATTGGCAACTCTGTATAAAACATAATTCTACTACTTTTATGTGTTTTATTTCAAAAATTTGAGAGACATTGTTAATATTAGTAAGTAAAATGTCGTTCAATAAGATGAAAATATTTTTTGGTGATTAGTATCCTTTGACTTTTATTTACCACTGTTAAAATTAAACAGGGTAATTAAGAGTAATAATGATATCATAATTATCCATAAACATGCCCTAATTCTGTTGGATAAGTATAAATCGACCAAAACCAACCTTATTAATAAAATATGATATTATTTGGTCCACTTGAGTAGATTAGAACATTTATTAATATTTTATTTAAAGGATATGTAAAAAAGTCAAATTCAAAGTTTAATAAATAACCCACTTTTAATATGGGGTTACACATTATAATAATTAGACTATAAATATTCATTAAAAAGATAAAAATATTTCCTACATAAATAAATTTTATTTTTAATTTTTAGACATTAAATAATTTAATTTATTTCTGACCCAATGATGACGCAATAATTACGTTAATAATGAAATATTAAAATAAATTATATTATAAATATCAAAATAAATTTAATTGGAGACTTTTTATTAATTAAACTAATTTTATAGGATGATATTTCAAGTTAGGATTGAACATAAGAATTTATTTTAAAGTAATACAGTATTTAAGACTTTATGAAAACCCATTTATTAAATAATATTAAAATTGACATAATTGAGTTTTTAAAACAAATTCTATATTATTGGTTGATATAATATTTCTAAAAATCATTGGATCAAAAAATGTCCTTAATAATATTATATATTTAATTAATGAACCAGTTATGGATCTCTCGGATGTTTATAGTATGTTCATTAACCATAGAGTGTAAGAATACAAGAATACACGATAAAAGTTAAACAATTTTACTAAGAGTTAAATCTAAAACATAAGGTTAAAATTGTAACCTAATCCTGTCTAAAACCTATTGGTTTAAATTATTTGGATCCATACCTACCATAGACTCTAAATAAATTATTTTTGAGCAATTATAAACCGAAACTAAATTTGTTATAAAATAATATTTCAGTCTTTTCCTAAAGTGACCCTCGCCTCAATTAGAAAAGGGGACTTCCCCTTCTCTTAATTTTACACCTCCAAAACCTTTTTTCTCGAACAAACACATACAAAATATCATCCCAACTTTACTCCCATCATCATATAGGCATTCATTTGATCATAAAACCAACCTATGGAGCCCTTTTTATCAAATAAAAAGGAAAAACTTGAAGAAGAGGTAAATATTTCATCACCTATTTCAAGTTCTTTTCCTCTTCCACTTCCTCTTTCTTTTTTGTTTCCATTATAAAATAATAACTCCAGTATATTCTATATACATTGATATTATTATAAAAATGGTACAACCATATTAATTATTATATATACATCCTATAAATTACAATGTCACCATACATGTGTACGTACATATTACCGTTTCCACGTCATGGTGTGGTTTGTTATTCAATCACATCATTATTTGAGTGGGAATTATAATTAGTATAACTGATATAAATATTAAATATAAAATATTAATGATTATGTATATATGATATACCATCCAATAAAATACGATTTCATAATCAATATAATGACATTTTCGCTCGTGCGTACGTACGGATTAACATCTTCACGACGCGATGAGATTCATTTCCATGTTCACCATTCAACAATGATTATAAAATATATATCATTAATAAGAATATAATATATAAAATAACAATTATACTAGAGATATATATATATATATATGTACTTACATATATCTTATTCACTTAGTTCCTTTCAATATGATATGAAAACGGAAAAAGCGTTTATGCGTACGTACAGCCTACCGTCTCCAAAAATGGTGCTTTCCATTTCATATATATGTCTTTTCTAAATATTTATATTCTAAATATATATGATATATAAATCATGTTTTATAATATATATGTATTTATATCATGAACTAATTGATACAATCTAGAGTAACAAGTTCACACATATACGATAAAGAAAGAGATCATTAACCAAAATGATAATTTTACATGAAAATTATTACTAAATGGATAGTATAAAGTAATAAATGATTCATTTATGATATCATAAATATTAATATAGCTATGGTATAATTTAATAACATATTAAGGTCTTTATAAATGAAGTCATACGTACACCGACTAAAGTAGAGTACAATGTAAGGGTTAATTTCACAATCTCTTTATTATCCGAGGTTGTTTTTACATAAGTATCTACTAGGACATCTTAATCATCCACATATGTGTTTTCTTGAAAAATGCTTTTTAAATATTTTTTATATTTCCTAGACAATGGTTTAATGTCATTTATACCCTTATTTGACCTTATATGTTTTTAAAGGAATCCTTCCACCGTTTCCCTAAAAGGTACATTATGACATTTTCGACAAAATTAAGGTAAGAATGTTTTTTTAACTTATAAATCGGTGAAACTATTTTCGGAAATTATAAAATCATCAAAACATCCCTTACAAGATTATAAGAATATTTTAAAAATAATTTTTCCTATTATAATTATATTACATTTAATTGATTTCAAAATAGAAAGAGATATTTCACTAAAAGAAATTTGATTTCATCTATGTCAACATCTTTTGATAGATTTTAAGCTTATTTAAAGTTGATTTATTGTGATACAAAACATCCATATTGTATTTATGTTTTTGTGATATGTTTTCTTGTGCATGTGTTATTTCCATATCATCCATGTTTTATGGGCAAATTATTTGCATTTTTTATGCTAGTTTTAATATGAATGTTTATGTAATGTTTAAACATTTTCATGTGAAGAATGCATTGGACTTAATAAGTGATGGGTGGAGACCGCTATATCTCCTAAATGCATCAGTAAGTCTCATGAGACAAACTAGTGTCTTGTCAAAAGGCCTTGAAAAAATCTTATTTTTAGTCTTGGCACAAGGCCTTGACTACGTGGTTATGAAGTCTGGCATTATGAATTCCATCATTATGAAAGTGTCTATTGATATTGTATGTGATTATTCAACTAGTAGAATATCTTTGACAATTAGTATATGGCATTATGTGATTTATATTTTTTACATTATGCTAATTTTTATGTTTAAAAGTCTTTTTTTAATCTAATACATTTTCTTAAATGCTTATACTTATTTATGAAAGTTTCATCTATATTGTTATCCTCGCTAAGCATCCAATCTCACCCCTTTCGATTTTTTAATTTTCCCAGAATTCTAGGAATTGTATTATGATTGATAAGTATGGTTAAGCTAGGGGATTAATGGCATTCTCAAAGGATCATTCATGTTGTGTTTTATTTTCTAATGTGCAATGAAACATTCATGTATGTAATCTATTTTTCAAGACTACTAAACTGATGGGTTTTTTGGGACATGATTCCTCTTAATCATGGAAATGTATTAAAATAGTAAAATGACTCTGGGATTATGGGGTTTTGGAGTTATAGTAAAAAGAGACATAAAAGAAATGATAAATTTGAAAAAAGATGATTAAGAATATAGAAATTAACATTAGTTTATTATTCATGTGATTAAACAATGAATTGGTCAAGTCGGACATAAGGTAAGGGATTTCATCTCAATATCCCTTCATTGAGGAATATTTAGTTTTAATACATGAATTTCTTGTATATTTTGTATTAAATGATTTGTGTTTTAATTTCAATCAAAAGTAACCATTTTCTATTAAGCGTTTTACTAATAGAAATAAAATAATGTTTCTTTTTAAGGTAAGAGGTTAAAATAATCCTTCCACCGCCACGAGTATTATTTGAGCATTGACTTTATTAACAAACGGTAATATTTTTAAAAGAATAATAAATACCATATACTCTTTTATGTATTTTTTTTGAAAATGGTTTTGAAAATTGATTTGTTATGTCAATATATTTAGTTGATATATTGTGATTGAAATGTGAAATGTTATCTTTCCTTTAATATTGTTCTATGTGTTATGATTATGTTATGGTTTATGTGAATTTTTTATGTATACAGGTGGTTCTATGATAAAAATAGGGTGGGTGTGTAATGTCCCGGACCTCTCCGGTCCACTACCTTGTGAAAATGTGGTGTTGGAGGTGTTTCAGGAGGTCAAGGTGACTTATCCACTAGCCGCTTCCTACCGGTAGCTCGGTCTACCGGTAGCCGCTGCCTACCAGTAGCTCAGTCTACCGGTAGCTTGGTCTACCGGTAGCTCGGTCTACCGGTAGCTCGGTCTACCGGTAGCCGCAGTCTAACAGTAGCTCGGCTAACACTTTGCCAAATTTCTAGTTCTGTGAATAGTGTTTCCAGAATCCTAAGAGCTACTGATTCCTTTCTTTTCCAAATTTCATGTTTGAATAGTGTTTCCAGAATCCTAAGAGCTACTGATTCCTTCCTTTGCCAAATTTCACGTTTGAACAGTGTTTCCAGAATCCTAAGAGCTGCTGATTCCTTCCTTTGCCAAATTTCACGTTTGAACAGTGTTTCCAGAATCATAAGAGCTACTGATTCCTTCCATTGCCAAATTTTGAGTATGTGAATAGTGTTTCCAGCTTCCAACAGTTTTGCACCTTTGACATTTTCTTTGACGTAAAATACATTTTAAAACCTTATTTTAAGGATTTTAAGACTGATTCAAAGGCCATAAATCCTATATTAATTATTCCTAAGACCGGGATGTTTTTACTTGGTCAAACTGTGTGGGTTAATGCGATCCGTTTTTAATGGAGAATAAATTGGATCTTAAACCGTCACCTCTCTAATTTTTTTAAAAGGGATGAGATATCATTCTTTGTTGTTCTTCCTCTTGGTTCTCATCTACAAGATGTTATAACCTTGCAATCATTCCCGTAGGAGTGTCACAATCAAACGTTACTCGGATCAGTTCCGCTCTTTTTGATGCAACCAAGATGTGTAGATCATTCTTCCATATAAGTTGACGCGAGAGAAGGATTGTGGCCTGTTGTGTGGATAAAGGATGTCAAGAACTCTTCGAGGTTGGGGATTCATGGCTTCTCTAATTGTGTATGTGCAATCGTAGAATTAACATGATTTATTCCTTTGGATCACAATAAAATTGACCTAATTAAATACTTGGACCGGATTAAAAGAATTGTTTGATCGTATAATGTTGCTTTATACCGTGGTAACGGTTTGCCTCAAGTTTTCTAGTTAGAGTGATATCTATGTTTTCATTGATTTGTTGTTCGTTCATGATAGAAATTGATAATGAACGTAAAGCTGGAATTAATTTGCTAAAGATAAAGAGGCATGAAAATTATTCTTGTTATTGTTGTTGTTGTAGTTGTTCTAATTTGCGGATAATCAAATTAGGGAAGTAAGAATTGTTATTTAAATTTTGATAGCTTATTGATTAGGTCTCCCGTAATTGGATCCTACGAATAACTAATCTTCTTGTTCAATATGGATTAATGAACAGATTGTTTTTGAATTTTTAAAAGGGTTCTGAGTTACCCTCTTGTTGTTAAAGGGTCAAGAGCCAAGGTTGTGATTGTTGTTTTCCTACGCTTGTATTGTGATGTGAGCCTGGATGGGTGTGGTGACATGTGGAGGCCTGGAGGCCTTGTGGTTGTGGTAGAGGATGACGCCTAGAGTGGCGAGATGCATCAGTTTATGCATGTGGATGTCGAGGAGGACACCGAGGGTGATGGAATGGGATGGATGTGGTTGTTGGATTCTTGTGGGTTCTTTGAATGTTTATCTGTTTTGTTTTTCCCCACTGCTCAAGGCAGCTGGTCTTGCTTGCCCTTCTTCTGAAGGAGGCAAAGAAGCACGGGGTATGCCACATGCTTTCCGTGTTTAGCCTCTCGAGGGAGAATGGGTCTGTGCTCTTTCTATAGGTGGAAAAGACTCGACGGGTAGTATATCTACTCACCGTGTTGAGCCTCCTTTGTGTTTAGTAGCATAGGATAATTTTCTAGAATGCCTGGGAATGTGGTAATGTTACTCTATAATGAATGTTTGATTAAATGGTGATAATCCACGGGGATGGAGGTGCTAGAATTTAAAGGTGATGTGAATCTAAAAAGGAGCAGTTGATTTTGAATGTGATGCCATTTCAGTTTAATGTGGAATTGTTCATTCTTAATTAATTTTTAAAGAATTAATTAACGTTAAGTGGAACTGGTAAAATGAGAATGGAGTAATCTAATAAAGCTCTTCAAATTTTTGTGTGCTTATAGGATACCTAGTCTTTGAAGTAGAAGCCTGGAGTCTGAGAGACGTTAGCAGCAGTTGTATATAAGACTAGGTAATGCCCATAGTGTGGATGTGAGTTACATATATATTCTGTACTTTTTGTGTTTCTATACGCTACTCCACCCTGTCGGTAAGGGAAACTGACACCCCGGGGATTCTGAGCCCTGGGGGGGGGGGGTGTTTTCCCCAACATTCTGATTGGAGGTTGAATGGCTGACTACCCCCCTTTGGCCTCGCTCTCTTCTCTTGGTAGATACTTGTGCATGAGGCACAATGGTTAGTTACCCCATATATGTGTGAAGAGGGTTGTAATGGCTTGTGGTTATTCACACACATATATTCTTGATATAGTATCCAATGGACTATTATAGGTGTAATGTGTATAGGCTATGATGGCTTGAGGATCCTTACTCGGAGTATGGGTTGTAATGGCTTGAGGTATTATACCCGATGTATGATACACGTTATGCGGGTTGTGGTGGCTCCCGGAAACTACCTGGTTACTTTTAGTTGTGAGGACGGTGTGGTGCTTCACCCAGGTTTCTGCGGGCAAGCCTATGTGGTGCACGAGGTGCAGATTGTGGAGCTTAGCCCAGGTGTCTACGGGCAAGCCTTTGGAGAGAGATGCACAGGACCCATGTCGTTGGTGCAAAGTGGAAAACCAGTGGGGAAGTAGTAGCGGGGTACCCTTGAAATTCTTTACTATATGCTATATTCTTGTATGTGTTACTTGGTGAGAGTATCCATGGTGAGGTTGGGAACATAGTATACCTGTTTAGGTTACAAGTTAGTTTCACTTGTTGTTCACTAGGCTTTAGCATGATTTCTTTACTTTTGCACGAGAGGCTTGGGGAGGATCCTACTGAGTATACTGTTATACTCACCCTATGTTCATATAAACAGTTTTTTCAGGTCACTTGGAGCAGATTAGAGATCAAGCTGGTTACTACTAACTTGTGGTTGGAGAAGGAGCTGTTCGGGCTTGTGGTCGCTGCCGTTTTGCTTTCTTTTGGGTAATTTTAATGTTCCCTTTCAGTTTTAGTACTTTTGCATGACATTTCATATATGTACTTGGGTTTCTTTTATATTTCAGTTAAGAGTTCGAGTAGTTTGGAGTCTATTCTATCTCTCTCTTCTGCATGTGTTCTCTTAAAGGGTAATGCCTCCCATTTTGTATGGTTATTATACCCCCGGTGCTAGTCGCCAACCCGGGGCCTACTGGAGGAGGGACTCGGGGGGTCATTATCTCCCTTCTCACATTGCCAGCCCCGGGGGGTACACATTGTGGGGAGGGGGTCGTGACAGAGTGGTATCAGAGGTCTGGTTGAGGGATAGGATGGAGTTTGGAGTTAGGCACAACTGAGGATGCATGGGATGGTAGGGAAATAGTGTCATTCATGTTTAGCAATTAGGGTAAACACTGGAGACCAGCAGAGACATAGGCGTTTAGGGCCCCCTATGATCCCATGCACGGACCTTTATGTTTTAGATGGCTACTAAACAAAGTGATACATGTTGCAGGGTAGAGACCTAGGAAAGGATCATGCATCATTATTCTTTGTGCCTGTGTTTGAATGGGTAGACCATGGGATAGTTAACTTAAACTTAATAAAACAAAACAATTAATTAATGTTGAGTCTTCCATATTCCAGGCTTAGGAGTTCTAACAGTTGTTATTTAACAGGTATGGCTCCAGGTCGACGTCCTCGTCAGGTTTGTGAAAAAGATGCCCAGCAGGCTGTTCCAGCAGATCACCGCCGAGTAGAGGTTGACGAAGATGACACATGGAGGAAGACACTTAAAGAGTTTCATTGCTAGAGTCTATAGAAGTACGAGGGATCTGTTTCAGATGTAGTCACAGAAGACTGGTTGGAGGAGGTCGAGATATGCTTCAGTTCGATTCGTGCTCGGAAGGAACACTGGGTTTCCTTGGTTGTGAAGATGCTACGTGGAGCAGTGAGGAAGTGGTGGTTCTTGTTCCTTGGGGATCTCGAAGAGTCAGCGATCTCATGGGAGGAGTTTCAAGAGAGGTTCAGAGTCGAGTTTCTTTCATCGATTGCGAAGGCGTCTAGTCTCCAGGAGCTTCTTATCCTTCGACAGGGGAGCTCCAGTGTTCGGGAGTTTGGAATCCGTTTCAGGAACCTTCTACGATATGCTTCAGATCTGTTACCAGATGAGGAGGCCAGGGCGAGGCATTTCGAGGAGGCTTTGCATCCAGAGATCCAGCGCCAGGTCACCCCATTTATGCTAAAGACATATCTTGAGGTGTTGACGAGGGCAGAGGTTGTTGAGAAGAATTTTTCTAAGACCGGATCGTCACGAGAGGGGAATCGTCATGATTTCTCATGAAGTAGAGTTGTGGTCAGGGGTTCCCGGTTTTTTTGGGGAGAAGAGTTTCCGTTCACCGAGGGGTAGGTCCCAGCACTTCCCATCTCGTTTCTCTGGAGGCAGAAACTCTCAGGCCTATTCCAAGGGATCAGGCGCTTGTTTTTCTTGTGGTGGTCGTGGTCATCAGTAGTGGGAGTGCCCGACTTTTCAGAGAAGCTATCGTGCACCGGGCACTCCGCACCCGGTTCCTCCGTTGAGGCAGTTCCATCCAAGGCAGCAGCAGCAGGTTGCACCAGCTTTAGATCACAAGAGGGTAGATGGAACATGTAGAGGACAGCACCATGATGCTCCCCGTCCTCAGAGAGTAGAGCACGACTATGGTGGTGGTCGTCATCACGGTCAAAGAGGTCGTGGAGGAGGTCGTGGTCAGCTTCATGCTCTAGCATTTCCAGACCCAAGCGATCCAGATGTCATTCGAGGTACCCTTTTCTTGTTTTCTACCTTGGTGTATACCTTGTTTGATTCAGGAGAAACACACTCCTTCATATCACCTACCCTTGTCCATGCTTTGGGACTTGAGGTAGAGAGGATTCCAGTGCCCTTGGCGTTGACTACGCCGGTTGGAGGTCGAGCCGACTTGTTTGAAGTATGTAGAGACTGTGAGCTTGTGTTGGGGAAACACCGCTCTTTGGGAGATTTCCTATGTTTAAAAATACAACCATATGATGTCATACTCAGCATGGATTGGTTGTATTCGGTGCAGGCTATTGTGGATTGCTACAGGAAGAAGGTCGGTTTCATTGATGAAGATGGAGTGGAAGTTGTGTTTATTGGTGAGAGAGATCCCCGAATGAGTCATAGACGAGTTCCATCCTTATCATCCATGATGGCTGGGATGATGATGAGTTATTCATAGGTTCAACAGTTGGCATTTCCTAGGGTCGTAGAGGAGTACACTGACGTCTTTCTAAGAGAGGTTCTATCCTTACCCCCTCGACGAGAGATCGAGTTTGGGATCGAGCTATAGCCAGGAGCATCCCCTATCTCTATGTCTCCATATAGGATGGCCCGCACTGAGTTACGAGAGCTACGTATTCATCTTGATGGTCAGTTACAGTGTGGTTTTGTTCGGCCAAGTGTGTCACCTTGGGGTGCACCAGTTTTGTTTGTTAAAAAGGCTGATGGTAGTTTGCGGTTGTGCTTCGATTATCTTCGATTAAACAAAGTGACAATAAAGCACCGTTATCCTCTCCCGCGGATTGATGACTTATTCGATCAACTGAAGGGTGCAAGATGGTTCTCAAAGATCGACTTGCGGTCAGGATATCACCAAATGCGTGTAAAGGATGAGGATATCCCAAAGACTGCTTTCCGTTGTCGTCATGGGCATTATGAGTTTGTTGTAATGCCATTTGGCGTGACAAATCTTCCAGCTGTTTTCATGGGGTTGATGAATGCTGTGTTCCGTGAATTCCTGGACAAGTTTGTTGTGGTTTTCATCGATGACATCCTTGTGTACTCCATATCCGAAGAAGAGCATGCAGAGCATCTACGAGTCATTTTGGGAGTTCTTCACCAACATTAGTTGTTTGGGAAGTTGTCCAAGTGTGAGTTCTGGGCTTGAGAAGTTCGTTTCTTAGGGCATGTTGTGTCCCAACAAGGAGTAGTTGTGGATCCATCGATGATAGAAGCAGTGGTGTCTTGGGTAGCCCCCAAGACCGTGTCAGAGGTGCGAAGTTTCCTTGGTCTCGCAGGCTATTATAGGAGTTTTGTAGCTAATTTTTCCAGAGTTGTGAATCCTCTGACAACTTTGACTAGGAAGGATCAAGCTTTCATATGGACTGATCAGTGTCAGTAAGCTTTCAAGTATCTAAAAGAGAATTTGGTAAGTGCTCTAGTCCTTTGTCTTCCAGGAGAGGGAGTCTAGTTTGATGTTTTCTGTGATGCTTCACATCTGGTGCTAGGCTGTGTTCTCATGCAGCAGAGGTCAGTTGTTTCTTATGGGTCTCGGCAGTTGTGCCCCCATGAATGAAACTATGCCACCCATGATCTTGAGTTAGCATCTGTGGTGTTTACTCTAAAGTTGTGGAGACATTACCTCATTCGTGATCACTTTGTGGTTTTCACCGATCACAAGAGTTTGAGGTATGTTTTCTCCCAATGTGACTTGAACTTGAGGCAGCATCGGTGGATGGAGTTCTTGCAAGAATACGTCTTTAAAATATCATATACACATGGAAAATGGAATGTTGTAGGTGAAGCACTAATCGGAAAGACACGTAATAATGTTTTGCGTGAATCTGGTGATTCGTGGAGAGTGATGGAAGAGCTATCATCTTTGCATCTTGATATGGGATAAGTTGGGGGTAGAGGTTGTCTTTTCCAGATGACGGTGTAGTCATCCCTAGTGCAGAAGGTGGAAGAGTCTTAATTGGGTGATCTAGAGGTGGAAGTCTAGAGAGGCAGAGTTTTTTGTGGTGAGTCCCCCGATGGTTGGTCGGAGGATGAACAACATCGAGTGTTGTATCATGGCAGGATTTTTGTTCCCTTGGCGATGCGTGAGACGGTTCTCCGAGAGTTCCATAGTTCACCCTTGGCAGTAAATCCTGGTGTGACAAAGATGTACCGATCCTTGAGGAGTCAGTTTTGGTGGCCTGGGCTGAAACGTACGGTTGCTGAGTGTGTGTCTCGATGTTTAGTCTGCCAGAAGGTGAAGGTCGAACACCGTGTTCCTGGTGGTCTTCTCCAGCACATAGAGATTCCTCAGTGGAAGTGGGAGGACATATCGATGGACTTTGTTACAGGTTTACCTCGAGCTCTGGGAGGACATGACGCTATATGGGTGGTAGTGGATCGTTTAACAAAGTCGTCCCACTTCATAGCGATCAAGGAGTCGAGCTCAGTGGAGGTTTTGTCGAGGCAGTATCTAGAGGAGGTGGTGAGACTCCATGGAGTACCTAGGACGATCATTTCTGATAGAGATCCTCGTTTTACCTCCATGGAGTACCCTAACACATGTCCTAATTCTATTGGATAAGTATAATTCAACCAAAAACAAATTTAGGAATAAAACATGAACCACTTTGTTCCAATTGGATTAGATTAGAACATTTATTATTATATTATTTAAAGAAGAGTTAAAAGAGTTAAAATCAATGTTTAAAAAATAAATAAAATTCACATAGGGTTATACATAAGATAAATTTGATTATAAATATTCATTAGAAATATAATATTATTTAATAAAAAATGGTATTTTCTTTATAATTTTTAGATATTACATAATTTAATTTATTTATTACACAATGGTGATGCAGTAATTACCTTATTAATAATATATTAAAATAATTGATATTTTAAATATCCAAATAAATGTATGTTGAGACTTTAAATGAATTAAACTAATATTATAGGTCACTATGATATGTTAGGGTTGATGAAATGATTTTTTTTCAAAATAATAATACTGTTATGAATTTAACAAAAACAATGTACCAAATAGTTTCAAAATTGACATAAAAGTGTTTTTAAACAAATATTATATTATTAATTGACATTTTATTCCTAAAAATATATTGTTCGGCCAAAGGACTTATATAATGATAGGTTTATCATTAATGAACCACTTGGGGTTGTCTTGGATGTTTATAGTATGTTTATTTACCATATAATATAAAAATACAATGAGACATGGTAAATGTAAAACTGTATAACTAAGAGTTAAATCTAAAAGATAAAGATAATATAGTGAACCAAATCAATCTAAAACCTATTATTTGAGTGGTCTCTGACCCATACCCACCTTATCATTTTAAATAATCCACTTTGGAGTCAATATAAATACAAAATTATTTTATTATAAAATAATATTTCTAGCTTTTCATGTGGTTCCCCTCACCCCTCTTATAAAAGGTCACCCCCCATATCTCTAATTCACACCTTTAAAGCCATTAGGATCGGCCAAAACCTACCCAAATACCATCTAAACTATACTCAATTCATCTTAGTGGTGTTAATTTAGATAGAAAGCCAACTTAGGGAGCCATTTTGATCAAATCTAAAGGAAGAACCTGAAAGAGAGCTTAATATTTCATCACCTCTTTCCAGTTCCTTTCTTCTTCCACATCCTGTTTCTTTGTTGTTTCCATTCTAAAATAATAAATCTAGTATATTCTATATAATGAGATGTTAATATAAATATGTAACAACCAAATTAATTATTCTAATTATCTTTTGAATGACATGTCACCATACGTGCGTACGTACGGCTTACCGTCTCCATGTCGTGGTGTAATTGTTATTCAATACAATATTATTTGGATGGGTATAATAATGATTTTTAATTGATGTAAATAATAAATATAACATGGTAATGATTCTTTATATATGATATAACATCCAATTATTATTATTTTAATATCAAATGAATGTGATTGTCGCTCGTGCATACGTATGGATTATTGTCTCCACGAATGCGATGAGATTCATTCCCCATCGTATCCATTCAAGACTAATTTTCATTAGATGGTTAAAAATAATGTTTTGATACTTGATATAAGTCTGTATTTATAGAAGATACGTCACATCCATAAAAAATATGACTCACATAACCAAGAATATAATGGAAAATGAATCTATTAACACCCAAAACAATGATAAAACTATGATATTATTAAAAAAGCAATGTTAAAAGATCGTATAAGATTTCATATTAATGTATATGATTATTTTATAATGTAATAACAATTAATTCACCATTATATAGGAGGTTGACCTACCCTTGACCAAGTAAAAGTACAAGTTAAGGGTTAGTTTCCCAATCTATTTGTTATTTGAGGTTGTTTTTACGTAAGTATCTACTGGGACCTCTTTATCATCCACATCCATGTTTCTTAAAAATGTATTTCAAAAAATTCTTACTATTTTATGGACTATGGTTTAAAGTCATATATAACCTTGTTTGAATTTTTATAAACTTTTTATAAAGGAATCTTTCCGTCATTTTCCAAACAAGGTATTTTTTATAATTTTCGAAAAAATTATGTTTATAATGACTTTTTTTAACTTATACAGCGGGTGTGGCTATTTTCCACCGTTATAAGAAAATCTAAGCATCCCTTACCCAGTTATAGAAATAATTTCAACATAAAATTCTTTTATAATTACATTACATTTAAATTATTTCAAAATAGAAATAAATATTTCTCTAAAAAGTATTTGATTCCATCTATGTCAAAATCCTTTGATGTATTTTAATTTTATATGAAGTTGGTTTATTATAATACAAAACATCCATATTGTATTGAAAATTATTTGATATGTTCGACTGTGGATGTGTTAGTTTTACAACATTCATGGTTTATGGATAAATTATTTACATTTCGTATGCTATTTTTAATACGAATGTTCATGTTATGTTTAAACATTTTCATATGAGGAATGAATTGGACATAGTAAGTGATGGGTGGAGCCCGCTATATCTCCTTGATGCATCGGTAGATATCATGAAACAAACTACTGTCTCGGAACAAGGCCTTGAAAAAATCTTATTTGTAGTCTAGGCATAAGGCCTTGACTATGTGGTTATGAAAGTCCGACATTATGCATTTCATCATTATGAAAGTGGTGTTTGATATTTCATGTGATTATTCGACTATTAGAACATCCATGTGAATATGTAAATGGAATTATTTTATTTTATTTTTTCCATATTATGCTAAAGTTCAAGTTTAAAAAGTTTTTGTTTTAGTTATACATTGCCTTAAAATTTTATGATTTTTATGAAAGTTTTCGCTATATTGTTATCCTTACTAAGAATCTGAGCTTACCCCTATCTATGTATTATTATTCTCAAGATGTGAAAAAGTATTTTATGACTGACCTGCAGGGATAGTCTAAGGGGATATGAGGATGGACTATGGAGACTATGTTGTTTTAGTTTTTCACTTTATCATGTAATGTAAGACTTGTGAATGTATATAGTGTTTCCAAGGCTAGTAAACTAATCAGTCTTTCGAGACTTGAGATTTTGTGATCATGCCAATGTTATGTATTAATGCACCGACATTGGGTAACTGGGGAAGGGACATTACAGAAATGGTTATTTATAACTATATCTACTAGAGAAAAGATAATTATTCATACAATATAATTTTCACATAAAAAAATACATGGTTACGCATACAGGATAAATTTATTCCAAATTAATCTCATCCACAAAGCGCACTAATACTTTTAAAAAAATTACATCCATTTATTTCAACATTGGGTCATCCATGACCGAGTGGTTATCATATAGAATCGGGTATCACCCAAGTAATGCCCAACTCCCATAAATTTACAAGAAAATGACTGTAAATGGATTCACGGGATCATTTTTATTTTATTCCATAGTACTCTTCATTATTACTCAGTAATTATTTACTTAATTTCCCACTTTTCTGGACATAAATCATTTCTTTGTCACATTGAGATACTTTCATTGGTGTCCCCTTCCACATTTACTACATGATGGAAATTGATCCTTTATTTATCCATTTTCTCCACTACTAGATATCTTATCATTTACTACATTTCCCTCCTTTGTTGAGTATGGGAGTTGGTTAATATATATGTTGTTGATCATATTTTTGGAAAATGAATTAGGCATGAATAGGATATATTTCGCACCTATCAAAATTCCATTTCATTTTTCATTTACAACACTATTCCAACCTACTAAAACATGTTCAATATTACTATGACTTCCTTGGAATCCATCCATTGACTAAAACCAAACGACATTATGTGAGTAAAAATAGTCATAAAATCATTTATAGATTATCATAACCCCTTTTTCCAATCTAAACCACCATAGGATTATCCACAGTTATTTATTCTCATCTTATACAAAAATCTTTCAAATCAGTTTGTAAATAAAATATGAATAATCCTAATCATACCCCCAAGAGTGTCACAACCAAGAGTTCAACAAGTCCCGTTGACATGCACCAGTTCCCATTTGAGTCTAGATCAAAGTTGTCTTTTCCGGTTTTACCCCAAGGTACTTATGTTCTAGAGCCCCCTCTACCTGCGCGTAGCCAAACATGGATGTATTTCATAGAAACCCCATATAATAGTTATTATACCAAAAAAATTTATGTCCTTCTATAATAATCACCAAAGTCTATCTTAGGGTAATTTTCTCTAATCAATGATTTTATAAATCTAGTTTTCAAGGACTGTACAAAAATTACCTTGATACAAACTGTAACACCCCGTCCCAAGTTACCCATAGTCAGTGCATTATTACACATCATTGGAATTATCACAAGATATCATGTCCTGAAATACCGATTAGTTTTGTGGCCATGGTAGTACTAGATACATACATAAATTTTACATTACATCATAAAATACAGAAAAACACCATTGTGTCCCCTTTGAATACACTCATATCCCTTAGCCTATTCTTATAGGTTAATCCTGATATACTTCTTCAAATCATTGGAAAAATAAATCACAGAAAGGGGTGATCTCAGATGCATAGTATGGAAAAAATATAGTAGAACTTTCAAAAATAGGCATAAACATTTAGGGAAATGTATAAGACTAAAATGCAATCATTTTAAACACAAACTTCAGTATCATATTGCAGATATAAATCGAATAATTCAATTTATTTATTCACAAGTATATTCTATGAGTCAAATAATAAAATGAAATATTTAAAGCCAATTTCATAATGATAGAATGCATAATTCCGGACATCATTACCACATAATCAAGGCCTCATGCCAATACTACAAATATGATTTTTTCAATGCCTTGTTCCAAGACAGTATTTTTTCTCATGATACCTACCAATGCATCAAGGAGCTAAATATGGCACCACCCGTCACTTATTAAGTCCAATTCATTCCTCTTATTAAATGTTTGAAAAATAAGTTAAACATTCATATTAAAACTAGCATTTGAAATGTCAATATTTTATCCAAACCCCATGAATGGTATAAAAATAGCATATCCACAGTCAAACATAACTCATTCAGTGTAATATGGAAGATTTTATTATAATAAATTAACCTCAATCAAGAATAATGAAGGATATTGAAATAGATAAAAATAATTATTAATGTTATTTGAGGGAAATAATGTCTTTTACTTGAATACATTTAAAAGTCTCACTATTTATCAAGAGCTCGTTTAAAATAGATTTTTGAATCAATGTGTCCCATACCACATTGAAAATTTTCAAAGGAACTTTTATTTTAAAACATTCAGGTCCCTATAAATAAATCCTCAAAACCATTTTTAAAACTTGGACATTAATGAAAAAGTTTTAGAAGCATAAATCTTTAAAACATATAGAATGATATTTAGATAGAGTTATTAACCAAATGAGATAAGTTTGAGTAAAAATAATTGAGGGAGTAAAAACATTATAAAATCATGGGAATAAAGGGATTCATGATATACTATGCCAATGTATCATATAAACAAAATATAAATATGAATTGGTGAAAAACAACAAAGAAGTCAAAATGAAATGTAAATTGAGATGAATTCCCTAATATAGTCCTTATCATTATGTTAAAGGATAAATCAATAAAATAATTCTGTGTGAAAAATATAAATACACACAATATGATTGGATATATAGTGTATGTAAATTAGAGGACATTCAAACATATTTATGTAAAAACAAAACCAATGACTTGGATGTTTAACTCAATGAATGGAAATTTATTTAAAATTACTCTTATCATGTTCATTTCGATGACTTGAGAATTTATCAATGGAGTTATTATGTGTATAAAAATTATATCCACAAAAGGGGAGTGGAAATTACTATTGATGTAAATAAATAGTTATTTCACACACAATCATGGAGAAAAATAATCAATCAAGTTTGCGTTGGACCCAATGAGTGGAAATTGAAATTAGAAATTCCCTTGCTGATTTGGTATCCTACGAAACATACACCCCATTAAAGAAGGATAATACAATGAAGATCTGAATAACCATAATTTAAATTATATTACACAAATAATGCAATCATGGGTTGTACATAAACCACAAAAAAGGAAATATTGGCAGTACATCATGAATCTCACGCGAATAAGAAGTGAGATTAAAACCGCATAATTTGTAATTTTCCATAGGATATGGTAGTTTAACCTCTGGTATACTGGTGAAATAATTTATTTTTAAATTATAAAATATCAAAATACATAAATATTATATCATATATGATCTTCTAATATTTCATTGTAAATGATATTTCAGTATTTTTATTTTTTTGGGTATTAACTGATTCGTTTTTCTTTTATATGTTTTTTTATGTAAGTCATGTTTTTATGTATAAAAAGTATTTGATTCATATACAAAATGATATTATGTTCATAAAAATTATTTTTAAATCATAAAATTAAAATTATTCTTGAATAGTTACGAGGGGGAATTAATCTTATCACGTTTGTAGAGACGGTAATCCGTACGTGTGCACAAGCGACAATATCATTCAATTATTGGAAAATAGTATGTATTTAGATGGAATATCAAATCTAAAGAATCATTAACATGTTATTTTTATTATTTACATCAATTTTACTAATTATTATTGCCATCCAAATAATTTATTATTGAATAACAAACTACACCATGACGTGGAGACGGTAAGTTTTACATACACACTTATGATGACTTTTTCATACATAGGATTGATAGAATAATGAATATGGTAGTACCAAATTTAAAATAACATAATAGTATGTATAACATAACAGGGTAAATACTTTTGTATGGAAACAAAAAAATAGGTTGTGGAGGAAAAATGAACTTTGAAAGGGCTGGTGAAATTATTTCCTCTTTTTTGGGTGATTCTTATTAATTTGATCAAAAGGACTCCATAATCTAGCTTTATAATCAAATTAGTGCCTATAAGGTGATGTGAGGGTAGTGGGGAGGATATTTGAGTAGGTATTGCCTGAGTCAAATGGATTTGGAGGTGAAAAATTAAGAGAATAGCAAGTCCCTTTTCTATAAAAGAGGTGAGGGTCACTTCAGGAAAAGCCGAAATAATTGTTTAATTATATAGTCATTTTTTGTTTTTAATGGCTCAAAATGAAATTATTTTCAGGAAAAGGAGGGGATAGTTCTAAATCTTTTCAACTAATAGGTTTTTAACATGTTTCTGTCACCATACTAACCTTATATTTTATATTTAACTCAGATAAATAGTTTAATTTTTACCATGTCTTCATGTATTCTTACACTATATGGTTAATAAACCAACTAGAAATTTCTAATAGAACCTCAAGTTGTTCCTTAATGACATATATATAATTATATAAAAAAAATTTCTGATACTAATATTTTTAGAAATATTATAACATTTAATAATATAACATATTTAAAAAAAATTTATCTCAATTTTGACACTATTTATTGTTTGGATATTGTTAAAGTCATAGAGGCATGATTACATTGAAAAAATTAATTTATTCAACCATAATATGTAATATTAATTAAAAAAAATCATTTAATTCATCAAAAGTATCAATTTTAATTTGTTTTGATATTTATAATATGAATTATTTTAATCATTCATTAATAAGGTAATTCCCCCATCATCATTGTGTCAAAAATAATTTTTTAATTTAATGTCTAAAAATTATAAATAAAATACCATGATGTAGGATATTTTTTTATATTTCTATTGAATATTTAATGTCAATTTTACCTAATGTATAACCATATATTAAAAATATTTTTGTTCTGAAAATATGAATTTAACACATTTAACTCTTCTTTTAATAAAATAATATTAAATGTTTTAATCTAATCCATGTTGAAAAAATAAGATCATATTTTATTCCTAAGATTTATTTAGTTGAAAAAAACTTATCCAATAGAATTAGGACATGTGTTAGGTTTATTATAATATCATTTTATATTTATTTATCCTATTTACTTTTAACTCTAGTAAATAAAAATCAAAAGTTACTATTCACCCAAAATTATTTTCATCTTAGTGAACAAAATTTTAATTCATGATATCAACCGTTTCTCTAGAAATTTTGAAATTCAATTTACTGAAGCTGAAAATTACGTTTTATGCAAATTTTCTAGCGTGCCTAGAAGGTGGGTTTAAAAACATTAAAAATTTCAATAAAATTTTATACATCTAATATTATGATAAAATTACTCCAATTAATTACATTGAACTAATATTGGTATTCTATATCAATTTTGATATAAAATTAATTTAAATAAAATAAATAATTATCTAAAGAAAAAGTGATTTTTTAAACAATAACTCTGTGTTTTTCACTATTAGTCAAAAATTGAATGTGTTCAGAAAAATACCAATACTTTATCCAAACTAAATTTTTATTTCCCGCATCTAAAGAAGAATTTAATTTCATAGGATTTATGATATAAAATATTGAATTTGTTTTACAAATGGTTCTCTATTAAAAGGTTGAAAAACTACAATTTTTTAAAAATACTACTTTTATCTGAAAAACAGAATTTCACAATATATTATGTCTAAAAACACAAAAGATGGATGTTAAAATTATATGGGGTATATATATATAAAATATAAAATGTGTTTATTACTATTCATAATTTTTTTAAATCTATTTTGATAGTTTGTGGTGCTCTTCAACTCGATTTTGCGTACATTGCTGGATATTGTTTTATTCAAAGAGAAGCGCACTGTGGAATCATGGGGTGATACAAATAAAAAATAAAAAAATAAAAAATCACACTAAACAGATATCATTTATCAATAATTAATAAATTATTAGAAATAAATTTTTTAACTACTATGATTCCACCTGATGGTTTTTTGTATAATTGATGTGTCATTTGTGTATAACCATCATAAATTTAATAATAATTTAGGAATTTAATACGTATTATATGATGAATGACTCTATGGGAAATTTAATTTAAAAAGTGATTACTTGAATTTTAAACTATAACAAAAAAATATCAGGACAAATAATTTATTATTCATTAATTTATATAAATAATTACCTTTTGATGAAATTATTTCTTTTTTCATTAATCAGATGATATATTTACATCTATTTATTATTGTATGAAGTAAATCAACGGTATATTCCATAACGTGGTGATCTATATGTTATCTAAAATCCATTGATATTTTTCATCAAAAGATTTATGTGCTAACATGGAAGATACTAATGAGTTAATTGTTCATCATTATTTTACATAAGAATCACATTTGGTGAAGGAATATCATTTTTAACAATAGACATCAGAAGCATTTATGACAGTATTTCTCTCCATTATCTATAATTCTTTTAGGTAGGAGATCTACAAGGCCTCAGATGATTCTATATAATTCATCATGCATACCTATTAGAACAACTAGGGATTGATAGAATATAATAACCAAGTTTAAATAGATATGGGTTTAAAAAATATGCACATGGACCTTAATTTTTCAATAACTCCCTGGTAACCCCATTCCTAAATAATAATAGAATTATTATTATTTAATTTAAATTTACTAAATTAATAGATAAAATTATAATTATTTACATTAAAAGTTAAATTAATATTCATTCAAATAATATTTAATATAAAATTAATCACTGGACAATAAAATCCAATCATTCATTCTCCCCAATATTAATTGACCATTCAATAATGACAATTTATTTAATAAATATATTTTACTTCAATATTTTCATAATGATAAATAAATATTATATTCCCTATAAATCTTAATAAATATATATTAAACATTCAACACACATATATTATATCAAAAACTAGTTACTGAATATATTTTATACAACTTAACATTAATAATTATTAAAATAGGCATGATAATAATATATTGCCAACCTATTAATTTAATATATAATTTATCTAGTCTTCTATATATGCATAGTGTGTTAACCTATATTCCTCAATCTATGTGACATAAGTAATTACCTCCCAAATTCCAAATGTTAGATTATATAAGCATTTCAAGGAACTCATTGAGAATTAATTTAGTGTCACAATAACATAAAAATTTCGATGGATACTCAACGTGTAATATAATCCATGTATCTCTATAACTATAATCAAGTAGGTTTCATGCTAAATCCATAATAAAATTTATTTGATGTCTCATTTTTTTTTATTTATAAAAATTAACCTTCTAAAAATATTCAACGATTATATAATTAATAAAGAAATTACATTTCTATTTAAGGCACTATTATTTCAAACTTAATTAAATAATTTAGGGGAAAAATCCATTATTTAATTATTCATTAATTTAATATCACTCATGACAAACCCTAAACACCCAAGTCCCTACAAAAATATAAGGTCTTGACTATCTTCCACAGATAATATTATGGAAATATTCATATGAATTTATAATACTCTCAAATTATTGGGAAAATTACACATTTCTACAAATAGGATCATCTAATGACATATAAAAATTTGGATTTCCTACTGGCAGTTCATGTTATTATAATTCTAGCTCAAATGATTACTAATGGAATACACCATGATAATTTGTCTCAATGTCCTATGAATCTCCACCCCAAAAATCATGTATCATTTTTGTCTTATCAAATGATATAATCTCTCTGTAGAATATATATTCAAGAATATTATCATGATATTTCTATGTTCTCATAATAGTAGGGAATTTCTATAACCTTTTAGTGTGATCATTATTCTCAGAAAATTAACACAAACTAGGTCACATACGTTAACATCCCTATTGTTATAATAAATTAATTAATATTTAGAACAATTAAAAAGGGTAATTATAAAGAACATAGTTTTTGGATTTAGGGAAAAAACTCCAATGGATTATAATTCTAGTAATTAATTTTTATTGTAAAATTTATATTTGGATTCGTAATGGTTGGGAACAAATTATATATAATGGAAAATATTTCACCATTATTTATGAAATTATTATTGATAATTATACCTGACAATCTAGATTGATAATCCTATAGTTATTTCATGTAAAAAAAATTAATGTGCCTCTATTTTTAAAAATCAAAAATAATAACTCTAAGGATGTTGAAGATATAAGTGAATAGGATAGAGAAGAAGAAAAAAGAAAAAATAAAATTGGAATTATATTGAATATTTTTTGTGTTAAATAATAAAGTTAAGGTAGATCCAATACTTCATTATCAATGAGATAAATGTGTATTGATGATATAGAAAATATATTTACATCATAGTGTAATCTATTTTGTTAGAGATATTGAGCTTCATAACTGTTGAGGGAATGATTATACCTAAGAATTAGAGAAGAATAAAAATTAAGAGAGATTTATTTTTTATTTATTGATAATTATTCATGTTGAATAATAAATCTGTGGATCCCACACTATGATATTTCAATATTATAATTTATAAAGGAAGGAAGTGGTAGCCAATTGTATTATTGTGTATCAAGGGAGTATTACATTTACAAAATATCTAGGAGGGACACAAGAATTCACTATTTTTGATAATTCTTCAGGGTGATACAATTAATTTATATATATAAACATGAAGTCTTATTTGAGGCAATAGTATGATAAAAAAAATTCTTTTCTTTCATTATATAATATTTGTGACAGGAATATGGGTCCCGAGATATTCCCTTTCATGAGAAATAACATAATATTAAAAGGGAATATGTGTGTATAGGATAAAAAATACCTTACATTGGGGATGTTGTCTACATATTTTAGGTGAACCCCATTATGAATATGGCGGTCCTTTATTTATTTCATATTTATAGTATATACATGTTAATAATAGTAGGGGAAAGAGAGATAGATAGAGATAAAGTCATGGAATAAGTGGAGTAGTAAATAATGAAAATGGTTTTAATCGGTAATAAATTACCCATAAATAATTGAAACCACTAATCATCGATGGTCATATCCAAAATGATCCAAACAGTATATATATAATTCCCTTTTCATTATAAATTTTGAGAAATAATAAATATTGAAAATATTTTTCGCCAAATTATAAATCTTCAGTTGGAAACTACTACATATACAACATTTATCCATGTTATATATCACATTTACTATCATTTTAATTTAATGATGTTTGCAGAAAATCTAAATTCTATTCTATTTTATTAGTAAAAATAAAAATAAATATAAGGTAGCATTATCATTACTAAAATAACAATGATACAGACTATTATTTTTTCAATTTTTTCATTCTCAACACAAATTTTTTATCAGCACAACCCCACACCACAACTAACCCTACCCACACACAAGGGCCCCCACCCACCCCTTTCTGTAGCATCTCCTTGTATCCCATCCCCCCATTTATTATCTCTCAAAACAACCTCTCGTACTCCCTCTTATGCAATTACTAGGATTGAAACATGGGACCTCTAGGATTCAAAGTGAATAACTATCATTACTTTTTTATCTATTTTATAAATATATATATTTATAGGTATATAATTACATGATTATTTTTCACATATTTATTCCCATAATTATATATATTTATAAAATTACATGTCAACATATAAATATTTTTAAACACATTTATAAAATATGTTTCTATGATTTCACACATTTCTGTGTGTTTATATTTATATTTATGTGTGTTTGCACTGATATTTTAATATACATATATAATTATATATATTCAAATAATTATTTTTCAATATATTTATAATATATTTTTATGTGTTTTTTTATGTTTATATATACATATTTATGTGTGTCTATATATTAGTATAAATATAATTATAATGATAATTAACAATATATATATTAATATATATTTACATATATAGTATGTTACTATTTTATAACATTGATTATAATATTTTCATGAATATATATATTTTTCAATACAGACACACTCACATATTTATATTTAACATTATATATATATATATATTCATATTCATATATTTTTGTAGTATAAATAAAGGAGATGATTTATTATATTAAAGGATATTAACAATTATTTTTTATTGACATGTTGTTTATGAATTTATAAAGGTAAAAATATATTTAAATATTTATTCATATAATTAATTTTTTCATCTGTAAATATATGAAAATATCTATATATTTATTTAATTTTCAATGTAAAATATGAAAACAAAAATTAAAATTTCAACACCATAATATCCATATCAATGCAATAACTATGGGTAAATTTAGTCCCCATAAAAAACATAAATATAATCTCTTATTAAACGATGAAAATATATCAGTTATTTAAAAATTACTGTATTAGAACTAAAAAATCAGTTTTTGTGGACTTTTGGAACTTTTAGACCTTAAAATTTGTCAATGGTTTCTCTTTAGATCACTTATATGTATCTCTATTGACAAGATTATATTTGATATCCTATGGAGCCTAAACAAACACCGCAATCATAAGTTATTCCCATTCGATGTTGAAGTTATGTTTTTAACTTATTTTAAGATATTGATTAATATATTATTTTTTCTATTGCAAAATTTTTATTAAAAATCTATTTATCAAAAAAATTCCAATAAATATATAATATTAATTTGTAGTTATATTTGATCAATTTTTAACTAATTATATATTATATTATGTTTTAATACTAATTTAGTATTATATGAATCATATTTATGAAAACATGTTTTTTATATTTCAATATATATATATATATTATTTTAAAAAAATTATAATTTATTTTCAAGGTGTCCTTTTGTCATCTATATTAAAAACAAAAATAAAGGCTTTATTCATTAATACTATGAAAAATGATGATAAAGGATAAGAAATGTGTGCATAATGTAACCCTTTATCACATTTAAAAAGAGATTATAAATAACACATTTATCAGTTCTTCATGGTAGTATTGATAAAATTACCCCCTTTATCAGTAATTTTTTAGCATATAAAAACAAGGACAGTTAAAATAGGGAATTCTTTAGAAGTGGGATAATTAGACCAATTAATTTTCAATTATTGATATATATATATACTAATATTATAAAAATGTATCAATAAAAAACTGAGAACATTCTTTGAAAATTCATTATAGATTACGAATCATTAATTTTATGATGTTATGGTTTGTATTAACATATAAAATGCCAATTACGTGGGCTACTTAACACATTCTTCACAGTATATGGTCCAAATGAACTTATCCTCCTTGCATATTATATTGGTTAGTGGGATGGATAATAATTATTAAAATATCCCAAATTTATAATTCAACCTAGATAGACTAGAAATTCTATCAATATGACAACCCTACTTTTATTACAAACATAAAGAAGATTTATTACATAAAACATCACGTGATACAGCAAAGAAGATCAGGAGGTTTAGTGTTTTTGGGGATTAGGATAATTATATAAAAACTTAAAACATGAAATACTACATATTTATTGAAATCTTCTTTTACATGACCACTATATTCCCTCGTACTTAGCATTGCATGGGATAACCTGAGGACATGCATAAGAAAAGGATGAGCTATAAATCCCCGTAAGGGAATACACATGGAATAACATGAGGAGTAAAATACATGTTTGAAATTATGCATATCAATAGAACACAAGAGAAACATGAACATAAAGGCATGATAAAGCATGATAATAATAACATGGAAATGTGGCAACAACACTTAACATGGAATTAGCATGAGCCAAGGCTCATTGCACATAGAGAATGAGTAAATCCTCATTGCACATGAAGCATGAGTAATCCCTCGTTGCACTTGAATTAGAATGTGTAAACTCTCGGTTCACATGAAGTATCATGATACTATAATTTACCCAATGCATTGAAGCGCTATAAGGGCACACCCTTCTTAAACATTCCATTTCATTCATAAGTGTGCCACATGGATCATAAAACATGGATTCATAAAACATAATCATTTATTCGACGATAATGAAATGTGTAATTCATATATAGAACTTTATATTCAATAATTCAATGTGTATAAAGGTGAATACCCATGATGGATAAATGGGCATGGTATTCACTACACAATGGCATTGGCTTAGAAAATCGGTGCAATTTCGGCAGCGTAACAGCATGACATAAGAATTCATAAAAATGGTTGATGATAGAGAAAGAGGTTTCTCATCATATTTACATTAAATGGACATAATGTGGGTCATATATATACATGTCAAAACAATTTTAATGGAATTTAGATTCATGGTACAAAAGTATTGCTTGAATTTAAAAAAGGAGAGAGAAGTTCCTTTCGGAATTTCGGTATAGTAACGGGTGTACACGGGAGGCATTTGATGAGATAGAAAGTGGTATCCCATCATTAAAACAATAAGAGAGAAATACGGGGGAGGTGTTAAACCATACCCCAGCCTTTATAATTGAAATTAAGAGGGCATAACAATATGAATAAAATTGGACAAAAATGAGAAAGGAAGAAAAAACCCTTACTTAGATGTGTGCTTCCAAAGGCTTGAGAGAGGCTTGTGAGAGGATTATTGGGAGATTGGGGCACCTTGGGAGGATTCTAGAGAGAGTAGGTCAGAGGTTAGATGAACTCCAAACTCTTTGAGTGAGGAGGAAGATGGATCATGGTTAGGTTTATATAGGAAAGGTGTGGGAATTCATTATTATTTAGGTTTGGGTCCCCTTAGATTAAATTAATCCAAACCAAAACCATACCACGGTTTTTGCCCATGGGTTTTGGAAAAGTGAAGAGGAAAAAAATATTTTATAAGGCCAAAGTCCGAAAATCTTAATATAATATGGTTACTTATGTGGAGTTGAGTCACACTCCCATGGAAATTAATTTAAAAATACAAGGTGTTTAATAAGTCTTGAGGGGTCCATTAATGCTTTGAAAAGTAAGTCAAACAAAACAAAAATCACATCATTTTAATGTTAAAACAAATATTGGCCGAACATAAAGATTATAGTATTTTATTACATCACTATTGGGTCATTATGATGTCATAAAACATGTTATATATTTAAACGGTATTTAATTTTTACCCAAAACATTGACTGTCTAATAAAATTATGAAAAATTAACCATTGGATATTTTCGACGTCCTGATTCCAGAAATAAAATTTATTTTATCTAAATAATGTTTTAAATATGTTAATTTTCACTGTTAAAATAAAAACCAACATTTTTCAAAAATTCACGGGTTTTGACAGAAATGGATTTCAAAACATAATAAAAATTAAAATTTCATTCAGAAAATTATAAGATCATTTATATTTAGTAAAAATTATTTTAATATTAATATTATCATTTTTTAAAATACTATTTAAATCAAAAATCCCATAATTAAATAAAATATAATTCTTAATTAAATATTAACTAAAAACACTATTTGTACATTAAAAACTATTTACAATGTATCAAAAATGACAACGAGATATATTCATTATTATATAAATAAATAATATACATGAACATAGTACTAGAGATTTGTTACATAACCCCTTAAAACAGCCGCATAAGACCTAAGGGTAAGGTGTGCGATGGTGATGGACTCTTGGGTTGGCTCAGATAACATCCCTCAAGTGGTATTTTCTATCAACTTCCACTTCTCCCGTAGACGGTCCTGTTCGATCTTGACATGATGAAGCTCGTCATGGGCTTGGTCAAGAGCGAATCCCAAGGATGCCACCACTTTTCCGAGCTCTGATAAATGGGCTTCGTACGGATCAATTCTACTGGATGAGGTCATCACTTCTTTTTTTTTTCTGAGTAAAATGGATTTATTAAAGCCCTATATTTATACTAATCACGTGATCACAGTTCAACAACTATATTAGCAACGAAAAAAATTAATAACATAAAACCAAATAATTTTACATTTTATATAAACATATAGATACATTTAATTAGATCAAGAGGGATTTCCATTAATGAAACTTTGGGTCGTTACAATATTCACTCTTAAGAAAGTTTTCCCTAGAAATTTTCTTTTTCCCACACTAAAACAAATGTGGGTAACTCATCTTCATAATCTCCTCTGATTCCCAAGTCGCTTCTTCAAACTTGTGGTTTCTCCACAACACCTTGATGTGGGGCATTTTCTTATTTCATAGAACTTTTTCTCTATGATCTAAGATCTTCACTGGTTGTTCCTCATAAGAAAGATCATCTTCCAATTGTACCACCTTAGAAGAGATTACATGTGAAGGGTCTGGTATGTACTTCCTTAAGAGGGATACATGAAAGACATCATGTACTTTGGTCATGGTAGGTGGAAGTGATGGTCGATAGGCCACATCCCCAACAAGATCCAGAATCTCGAAGGGGCCGATATACCTTGGACATAACATTCCTTTCTTTCCAAACCTCATTACCTTATTCAACGGAGATATGCATAGAAAAAGAATGTCTCCAACTTTATACTCAAGGTCTCGTCGACGGTTATCTGCATAACTCTTCTATCGACTCTGGGCTGCCTTAATATGTTTCTAAATGGTTTTCACCTTCTCCACCATTTCATCGATCATTTCTGGTCCAAACATCATACGTTCACCGACCTCATCCCAACATTTCGGTGTTCTTCACCTTTTCCCAAATAGGGCTTCAAATGGTGCCATTTGTATTCATGAGTGGAAACAGTTGTTATAAGAGAACTCAACCAGAAGAAGATGTTGATCACATCCTCCTTTAAATTCCACTGAGGTCACTCTCAACATGTCCTCAAGGGATTGTATAGTCTGCTCAGATTGGCCATCAGTTTGATGATGATTGGCCGTACTGAAGTTTAGTTCAGTATTCAATGTATGTTGATTCCTCTTCCAAAAAATAGAGGTGATTCTTGGATCATGATCAGACACAATAGATAGTGGTACTCCATGAAACCTTACCACTTCTCTGATATATATCTATGCTAGTTGATCCAATGTTAAATCCTTCCGAATAGCAATGAAGTGTGCAGTCTTTGTAAGACGATCCACAACAACCCAGATTGCATTTTTGCCTTTGGATGTCCTTGGAAGTCTGGTGACAAAGTCCATGGTGATGTTCTCCCATTTCCATTCTGGTATGGGGAATGGTTTCATCACCCCTTTAGTCTTCTACCTCTCTTCATTCACTTCATGACACACCTGGCAATTTGATTTGTATTCAGTGATCTCCTTCTTCATATTATCCCACCAAAAGTTTTCTCGGAGATCTCGATACATCTTTGTGCACCCTGGGTGAATAGAAAAATTTGAACTATGTGCATCCTCAAAAAGTTCCTTCTTCTACTCCGGACTTGACAAAAAAATAGTCTTCTCCCAAACTGCACAATTACTTCTTCATTAACATTAAACTCCGAGGATTTCCCTTTTTCGATAGCTTCCACCTTTTCCTGAATTCCCACATCATCCTTTTGATAATCCATAAACCTTTCAAAAAGAGATGTTTGAGAAATAATTTGTGAAAGGATTGATGATGTTCCCTTCCTTATGATTCCCATATCCATCTTCATCAAGTCTAAGAAGATTGGATCCTTCTAAATTCTCATCATTGATAGAATCACTATGTCCTTTATACTTAGGGCATCTTACACCTTCTTTTCTTTCCCAAGGTGGTAATGTATTGAACAGTCATAATCTTTGATGAGCTCTATCCATCTTCTCTGATGCATATTAATTTCACTCTGTGTGAATATATATTAAAGACTCTTGTGGTCAGTATATATCTCACATTTCTCCCCATAGAGATAATGACGCCAGATTTTCAAGGAAAAGATCACCACCGCTAACTCCAGATCATTTGTTGGATAGTTTCACTCATGGATTTTCAACAGCCTTGAGGCATAGGATATCACTTTATCATTCTACATCATCACAAAGCCTAAGCCCTTATTTGAAGAATCACTGAATACCAAAAAAATGTTCCCCAGTTGTGGGTAATGTGAGCACCAGTGTACTGATAATCCCCCTTTTCAACTCATTGAAGTATTATTCGCATTCATCACTCCAAGAAAACATGACTCCCTTTCGAGTTATCTTGGTATGAGGGTTGGACATTCATGAGAAATTCCTCACAAATCATCAATAATATCCATCTAACCCCAAGAAGCTATGGATATATGTTACCGATGTTGGTCTCATCCATCCCTCAATTGCATCTGTTTTGGAGGGATCCACTGATATCCAATTTCTTGTGATGATGTGGGCCAATAATGAGACCTCCTTCGACCAGAAATCAATCTTTCTGTACTTTTCATAGAGCTTCTCCTTGTGCAAAGTCTCTAGTACAGTTATTAAATTCTCCTCATGATCCTCCTTGGTTTTAGAGTATATTAAAATATCATCTATAATGACTACCACAAATTTGTCGAGGTAATCTCTAAAGACTCTATTCATTAATTCCATGAATAGTCCTAGTTAATTTGTGAGTCTGAAAGGCATTACTATGAATTCAGAGTTCCCGTATCTTGTATGAAAAGCAGTCTGGGGGCATCTTCCTTCTTCACCCTTACTTGATAATATCCAGACCGCAAATCTTCCTTGGAGAAGTATTGTCCACCATGCAGCTGATCAAACAAGACGTCGATTAATGGGAGAGGGTAGTTTTTCGTTATCATTATTTTGTTGAGCTCACGATAATCGATGCCAAGGTGCATTGACTCATCCTTCTTCTTGATGAAGAGGACTGGTGCACCCCATGGTGAAGCACATGTGCGTATAAACCCTTTATCCAAATTTTCCTTTAGTTGTTTCTTCATCTCATCAAGATCCACAACAGCCATTCTATAAGAAGTATTGGATATTGGCAATGCCCTGGGTATAAGTTTAATTGAGAATTCAATATCTCTTCTAGGAGGAAGGTCAGGCAATTCCTTAGGAAACACATTCCCGAATTCCATCACAATAGTAATTTCTTCAAGGATGGTTTCTTCCTTGGACTCAATCATCTGAGCTAGATACGCGTGCTCATAGGGCAGTAATATCCATGCTTCAGATGATGGAGCTAAATTAGATTCATCTTCATCCTTACAATTGTAAATAATCGGGGGTCGATTCTCCATGTGGAATGTGATTTCCCTCTCCCGACAATTTTTGTTGGCTCTATATAAGGAAAGCCAATCCATGCCAAGAATTGGATCAAATTCCACCAGAGGGAGTATGACAAGGTTCGCCGGGAAATTAAATCCACAGATCAAAACAGAGGAGTACTTATATTCATGGGATGCAATGATTTCCCCATTTGATGTACTCACCAACATCTTCACTTTCATGATTTTTAGTGGTGCTGGGATTGTTCTACTAATCTTTCGAGATATAAATGAATGCGTAGAACCTGAATCAAAAAGTACGCTCGCTATTCTTGTATGAATAACTAGAATACCTGTCACCACTTCGTTGTCGGGGTTCACTTCGGTATAAGTGATGGCAAAAGCTTTTCCTTGCTGCCTTGGAGGATGTTGGTTGCCTCCGAAAACCCTTGGATTAGGGCAATGATTTGAAAAATGACCCAGTTCTTTTCATTTTTAGCAATGAAAAACACGTTGAGGTTCGAACGAAGCGTTCCTCTCCTCTATCGTAGCTGTGGGTCTTTCTTGCCGACAGTTAATAGCTAGGTGCCCTTCTTTTCCACACATAAAGAATTTCCTCATCCCCTTAAGGAAATTTCCATGGTGCTTCTTTCTGCACTTTTGGAAAGTGGGGTGCTAGATCTTCTTAGCACCATTGTATTTATCCACCGGACTACCAGCATTTAATTCCACCTAAGGATTCTTATCCCCATGATACCTGTGTGATTCTTCGATCTCCATTTCGACCTTGAGGGCACATCAGAAAATTTCCTCATAGTTGTCGAAGTCACTGATTTCTAATGCTTTCTGTAGGCTAGGCTTCAACCCACCAAAGAAGCGGTCAACTTTTTATTCTGGGTTAACAAAAAAGATGGAAGCGTATCGTGCAAGCATTGTGATGTTTTCCCCATACGCTCCAACAGATTCTTTGTCTTTTTCCTTGAGGGAAAGGAAGTCCCTTTCTATCTTAATCCATAGGGTGTGAGGAAAATATTTAACAAAAATCATCTTCCGGAAATCCTTCCATTCCAACGACTTGAACTCCTCCTTAGGCTTCGTATTTTTGATCAACGTCCACCATTGATCAGATTCACCCTCCATACGATAATCCGCCAGGAGAACTTTCACTTTTTCAGAACATTGAAGGATCGATATGATCTTTTCAATGGAGTTGATCCATTGTTCAGTGATCGTGGGATCAGATGATCCACTAAAAGTAGGAGGCCTTTATCTCATGAATCTCTCGATTGCAACTTGTTATTTCTTTGGGGGGGTTGAACGTTCCTCTTGACATGTGTTTCTATTCAAAACTTGAGTTAGATGAGAGATAAGAATGAAAAGGTTCATGATTCCTGCTCCCATTGGATTGGGCATCTCATTAGTACAGTCATCACACTGATCTTCACAATGGTTGTTAGCTCGAGTCCACCTATTACCGGCCATTGGATGGAATAAAAGGAATGTTAGGGGTAACACATAAAGGGTAATATAATGAAAAAAGTTGATGAATTATAAATAAACATTTCTTTCCTTAACTCATGAGTCTATAGGCTTCAATCTAGGATTTTCATGAAATATTTTCTAACATATATTCTTAAGGGATTTTTTTTAATTACCTTAATAAGGGTTCATACTAAGCTTGTGAATTTTTCAAAACATATCCCTCGGGAGTGTCGTAACCAAGTGTGCAGCAAGGCCCATTTTCATGCACCGGTTCCAGTTCGAATCTTGCTCAAAGCGGTGTTTTCGGGTTTTACCCCTAGGATACATCTGTGCCAGAGCCGCCTCTACTTGCTCGTATCCAGACAGGGATGTATTTTCTTTATAACCCACTTATTTAGTAATTACCCAAACATAGGGATGTTTTAATAATACATAGTCTTGTCTCTAAGGATTTACTAGGGTTTTATAATCCTAATCCCAAAAATAACTAAACCTGTCCTCTGAAACCTACTATGACAACCCTTCTTTTATTACAAACATAAATATGATTTATTACATAAAAATTAACTTGATACAAGAAATAAGATCAAGAGATTTAATGTATTTGAGGCTTAGGATCATTAAATAAAAACTTGAAACATGAAATAAAACATCTTTATTGAAAAATTCATTTACATGACCACTAGATTCCATCATACTTAACATTGCATGGGATAACCTCAGGACATGCATAAAAAAGGGTGAGCTATAAAGCCCAGTAATGGAATACACATGGAATAAAATGATGAGTACAATACAATTTAGTCATTAGGCTTATCAATAGAGCACAAGAGAAACATGAACATAAAGGCATGATAAATCATGATAATCCTAACATTGAAATGTGGCAACAGCACTAAACATGGAATTAGTATGAGCCAAGGCTCATTGCACATGGAGCATGAGTAAATCCTCCTTGAAAATGAAGCATGAGTAAACCCTCATTTCATTTGAATTATCATGTTTCAACTCTCATTTCACATGCCCTATCATGATACTATACTTTACCCAATGTTTTGGAGCGCTATAAGGGCACACCCTTCTTAAACATTTCATTTAATGCATAAGTGTGCCACATGAATCATAAAACATGGATTCATAAAACATAATCATTTATTCCACAATAAAGGAATATGGAATTAATACATAAAACTATATAATAAATAAGTAAATGTTCATAAAGGTGAAAACCCTTGATGGAGAAATGGGCATGGTATTCACTACACAATGACATTGGCTTAGAAAATCGGTGCAATTTCAGCAGCGTAACAACATGACATAAGAGTTCATAAAAATGGTTGATGAGAGAGAAAGGTGTGTCACATCATATTTACCTGAAATGGACAGAAAGGTGGTCATATATATACATCTCCAAACAATTTTAATGGAATTTATATTCATGATACAAAAGTATTTCTTTAATGTAATAGAGGAGCGGGAAGTTCCTTTCGGAATTTTGGCATAGTAACGGGTGTACATGGGAGGAATTTAATGAGAGAGAAATGGGTATCCCATCATTCAAAAAATAATAGGGCAGTATGGGGGAGGTGTGAAACCATACCCCAATATTTATAATTGAAATTAAAAGGGCATAACAATATGAATAAAATTTGACAAAATGAAGAAGGAAGAAAAAACCCTTACTTGGATGTGTGCTTCCAAAGGCTAGAGAGGGGCTTGTGAGAGTATTCTTGGGAGCTTGGGGAACCTTTGGAGGATGCTAGAGAGATTAAGACAGAGGTTGGACGAACTCCAAAGGTCTTGAGTGAGGAGGAAGTGGGAACTTGGTTGGGTTATATAGGAAAGGTGAGGGAATTATTTATTATTTATGTTTGGGTCCCCTTACATTAAATTAATCTAAACCAAAAACCATCCCATGGTTTTTTCCCATGGTTTTTGGAAAAGGGAAGAGGGAAATAATATTTTATAAGGCCAAAGTCCGAACTACTTAAAATAATAGGGTTGCTTTGTGGAGGTGAGTCACACTCCCATAGAAATTAATTTAAAAAGACAAGGTGTTTAATAAGTGATGAGGGGTCCATTAATGCTTTGAAAAGTAAGTCAAACAAACCCAAGATCACATTATTTTAATGGTAAACTATATATTGGCTGAAAATAAAAAATATAGTATTTTATTACATCACTATTGGGTCATTATGATGTCATAAAACACATTATATATTTAAACGGTATTTAATTTTTACCCATAAATTTGATTGTCTCAGAAAATTATGAAAAATTCACCATTGGATAATTTCGACATCCTGATTCCAAAAATAACATTTATTTTATATAAATAATTTTATAAATATGTTAATTTTTACTTTTAAAATAAAAACAAAAATTTATCGAAAATTCACAGGTTTTGACAGAAATGGCTTTCATAACTTAATAAAAATTATAATTACATTCATAAAATTATAAGATCATTTATATTTAATAATAATTAATTTAATAATAATAATAATATATTATCATAATATTATTTAATTAAAAAATCCCTTAATTTAATAAGATATAATTATTAATTAAATAATAACTAAAAACACTATTTGTACTTTAAAAACTATTTACAATTTATCAAAAATGACAAGGAGGTATATTCATTATTATATACAAAAATAATATACATGAACACAGTACTAGAGATTTGATACATAACCCCTAAAAACAGTGGCATATGACCTAAGGGTAAGGTGTGTGATTGTTACAGACTCTTGGGGTGGCTCGGGTAACATTGCTCGAGTGGTAATTTCTATCAACTTCCACTTCTCCTATAGACGGTCCCGTTCGAGCTTGACATGATGAAGCATGGCTTGGGCTTGCTCAGGAGAAAAGCCCAAGGATGCCACCTCTTTTCCAAGCTCTGACAAATGGGCTTTGTATGGAGAAATTCTTCTGGATGAGGCCATCACTTCTTTTGTCTGAGTAAAATTGACTTGTTAAAGCCCTATAATTATACTAATCATGTGATCACTATTCTAAATATATATTAGAAACAATCAAAATTCATAACATAAAACCAATGAATTTTACATTTTATATAAACATACAGAGACATTTAATTAGATCAATAGGGATTTCTATTAATGAATCTTTGGGTCATTATAATCAATATACATCTCAATCAAAGGCATGGACAACTATTATTTGACATTATTCTTTTATGGATCAACTAAAATACCTTTATTTGTTACTAGATAGCAGAAATATTTCATTTCATACTTATTGATTTCATTATTTATGAAATATTCTTATATCTTCTTCCTCAAGTTTTTAAAAAAATTATAATCTTTATGAACATCCTAAACTTTGGAATAAAATATAATATTCTCAATAATGCACACTAGAAACATGTAAATAATTTAGGCAAATTATCTGTTCATTATATATATAAATAAAACATGTAAATTTTATGAACCAAAGGGAATCACTACAAAATCAGAAGAGACTACACCTTTTTGAACATATGTCCTTTGAGATATCTTCATTTATCACGTTATGATGATAATATCGAGAAAACATTTCATTTTTATAACCATATTAATTTCCAATTAGGATTATATAAATAGATCACCCATTCATGTAAAATTATTGTTATCACTAAAACGTTTCTTCCATGACCAGTGTTGTAAGGGCCTTGTTGCATACTATAGTTAGATGTTACATGTCATGTTTTTGTTCGAAAAGTACCCTCATTTATGAAACATATTTAAATGTGATCTCCATATACTTAATTGTTTCTAACTCACAGAGGGATGTCAACTCTTAAAACATGTATATTTATCTAGGGATATGGTTGTGGAAATATTTTATGTGGTATAATCTATGTAACTCATCAATTGTATAGAATGGTTTTTAAAACCCATGAAATCATTTCTGAGGAGATTCTTCACCTTATTTTACCTTGTAAAACACTTTCTAAAAGTAACTCTTATTGTTAGGGTGTAGTATATTTAACAGGATTTTATTTGACTAGGAAAAGAAAATAGATACGTAGATTAAAAATTATGTCCATCTTAAATTGGTATTAATTTTGAGTTAAGTAAATAAGGAACTATGAAGAAACTATGTTGACCATGTAAAAATTACATTGAACGATCAATAATGATATTATTAAATAATAATCCATTTTTTGTCATGTGATATTCATATCACTCATGAATCATTTTTCATAATTTGGAGATATTTTCCAGATGATCAAAAAATTCAATGAGGAACCTAACTCATTTATAGTATAGAGATGAATCCCCACTATAACCAATTGAATCTGGCGCAATGGATCTATAAATTTAAATTCCAAGGCGAAACAATAAAATTGAAAATGACATATTTTATGTGTTGAATGTTACTTTGATATTACGAGAATATATTAGTAGATTTCTCTGTAATTCCACACCATTTCACACATTTTGAAATGATGAAATTAAAAAAGGAATGAATTTTGTGAAATCACATTGTTTATTGTAATAGAATTCATGATAATGAATTTAGATAATACTTATCTCTCTTAGACTATAAATTTATTCATGAATAAGGGGGTGAAAACTCGTGAATGATTCTATTGGTTATTCTGATCATTTATAATATTTTTTAGTCTAGTATATATATAAACAAAATAAAAACCCCCTTGATACATAACACAATATTTTAATAATGGTAATATGGAATAAACCTTATGTGATAACAAGTCATTAATCCCCATATTTTTAGTGAATCTCATTCATTCATATAAGGATCCAATTTTTCATGCATGATTCTTATAAATTTACTTCTCTTGCTCTAATTGTTTAATCTTTCTTAATATTTCACATAGGGTACTCCATTTTTAAAATACTTTTCCATACGTATTAAATCACATTAAATATACCAAAATTATATATTTTACTCCATTCAAAAATTGAAAATTCACAAAATTCATATTTAATCAAGTAATTCTCCAAATCCATCAAACATACGTGATCGGATCACGAAGCATTCTTGGGGAATTCCCACTGATCATGAATTACTTCGACAGTGGGAATTTGAAATCCCACTAGATATATTCAATGGTTTTTATCATTGAATTATATGATTACTATATACAATTAATGAATTACTCCATTAATTATAATGGTTATCACATTTTAATGAAAGATTTGGTATTTTTGGGAAAACCCTCATGGCCCGCACAGTTTATATTTTTTGAACTAACAGTATGTCTCCCCAGAATTGAACTAACCCATTGACCAATGAATAGTTCTAGCATATAGTGAGATTAAAGCATAAATGGGATATAAAATTCCTTTATATACCAACTATTATTTAATGGTTCACATCACCATTGTGTCGAGTCATCTTTCCAAATCTAGATTCCAATAGACCCTAAACACCTAGAAAAGGCCACTAATACGTAATCCCTACAACAAACATGTATATGATAGATTAACCAATTATTCTATTAAAAATTAATTTCATCAAATATAAAATGGTTGTAGTCATATTTACATATAATACAAGAAATGTTCTTAGATTTATGATCTTAATTGGAACACCATTGGTCTTGAACATATGACCTAAAAAGGTTAAAAATATAGTATTTAATTCCCTTATAAGGGATATATCAGTATATCTACTATGGGAATAGTACCAAATACATTATACCAATAACATCCCATGATGGAGAAAAATTATAAATTGACCAATTCTATTGAATTAAATAAATCAATATCCATCCAATGAGGGTGAAAATAGAGAACATAACATATATATAAAATATAGAACAGTTGGAACATATAAATGTTCACATAAATTCATTGTGTTGATAAATTAAATTCTTTATAAGGGTAATCAATATTATTTATAAGATGGATTAGATGAATATGTATTAAATCTATAAGAGATTCCAACCCTATGATTTAAGATCCTTTATGAGATTATTTGACCACACATCCTCTTGATGTTGATGTAAAATTCTATATGTTTTTCATTTATTATAATGTATTCCTACAATTGGAAATTGGGGTCACAAAAAAACAAACAAACATGGGTATAAAATATCATTCAATATAGATATTTATTCATAATCATAACATCATTGAGTTCATGATAATCATTATATAATCACATATATTTATCATTAGTTCTCAAAAATAAAATTAAAAAACCCCATGATGACACTTGTGGGTGGATAAACCATTTTCCCAAGATATCATGGTGTTGGTTCATCAATATTTCTAACTAAAACGGTACGATTTATTATGTAGTTTTATGTATGTGTAGAAATCATATAACTTGTGCAATTTAAATACCATTTTTTCATCCTGGAAGAGGATTATGATACTATTTTGGGAATGCATCCATATATTATTCTAGTAGGAGTACATAACTTGTCTTTATTCTATCATTTTATTCCATTATTTTATTAAGGCATCAGTACACAAATTATTTAGTAAAATATATATATCCTAATAATATGTCAAATCATGAGTTTCATTCCTATCAATAATCATGAAAAGTAATTTTTGTTGATTCACAATATTAATAGTAGTTAGAGTATATCAATTTTTTATATTGGGTATATAAATTGAAATCCAATTGATATTTTAAGATTGATTCAAATTGACAAATGAATGAATTACTAGATTCATATGTAATAATTTACCAAAACTAATATTGAGATTATACTTTAATATTTGGTTATAGAAATATGGAAAATTTTACTATATTTCTAATTAGTTAACCATTAAAAGATAAATAAAATTAAAAATATTTATAGTTAATCATGATAGAATGAATTTATATGTTGATCCATAGTCAAATTATGTATAAGAACCTTTGGAAAATGTGATATATTTCTTTTAAAAACACTGGATGGGTTTTTCTAACTACAATTTTTTAATAGCTCTCACACTTCAAGGTTGGTAAGTAGTTTTTTAATTCTCTTTTTGATTAATAATTATATGATTTTATGTGGGGTTTTAAATAAATATAGGTAAGTAATTGGTAATGGAAGAGGGAGTTAGAACAACAACGGTATCAGGTAACTGATGGGGGGGAACTGATTACATGGTAGGATTTAGTGTGCCTTATATTGGATACTAGTTTAGAAATCAGAATCCCAGTAGAATTTAATTAGGTTCTTGCTAGAAACAATATAATCTTTTTAGATAAGGGTTAAAAGTTTTGATTAATAATTAAAATTAAATCCTTTTAATAAATTTTACTCATTATATCCCTTATTTTATTGTTTGGAGCACCTATAATTGTTCTATATTCTCAATTATATTACCTCCATGTGACCCAACCAAAACTCATTGTTTTAATTACTCACCAATAATCTATGTTGGATACCTTTTAGAAATGATAATGTAGCATAACCATCGTATTAATATATATTTTGAAATTATTATGTATTAGAATGAATCTCTAAAAACCATATTCATCAATATTTTTAAATTAATCATCCCGTTAGACCAATCATACTATATATAGTTTTGAATTGTTTTATTTATTATTTTTATGCAAGTAATCCTATATTAATCTTTATTTTATCTTTTTTAGAAAAATGAGTAAAATATCTAATTTTTAACACATGGGTTTTCTATATATTTCATGAAGTTTATATTCTCCTCCTCCAGCTGATGGTTTAGATTCTGTAAATCATTTGGTATGTAAAACCTATTATTTAATATTTTCATAGTGGGTATGGTAATAGATATATATATATTTATAGTATGAAATAACCAATAAATTGTAATCTTCAAAAAATTAATTAAAAGTAGTTTTATTAAATTGAAATTATGTAAACCATTATTCTTATATAATATACATTTTATTATTCATTGAAATGAATCTTTAATATTATTGATGTGAGTTCTTGACGTGAAATTCATGTTTACAAGTATTTATATATGTTTATAGTTTTTTATTCCATTATAAGAGGCTAACATATATACTTGTTTTTTTGTTTATGCCATGATTAAAACTGATATATATGCTATTATATTTTATACTATAATTAGAGTTTCTGTGTATATATATATATAATTTATATACAATTGTTATTCTTCCAATTAGTTACTATAGGTATGAGTCGGTGATATTGTTGAATATGTCCTAATTAGGTTATAAAGGTCCTGAGAAAAGTGTGTTTTGTTTGATACATACTTACCCATTATTCATATGGATATATATATATATATATATATATATATTCATTCCCTCCAACAATATGATAGCCCTTCTTTGTAATGATGGATATGTATGAATATATATATATATTCTAACATTCAACGTATAGTGAAGCTAGTTTAAGTTCCACATGGAATTCCAAATGAAAGTGTAGCATTATAGAATATATGTATGGATTGAAGGAGGTTCATTTTAATTGTGTTATATATTTATGATAATGATATAATTGTTGGACTATCTTACATTAAATATCATTTGATTATAAAATGTCTTATTAATTAATGTTTTTATTTCTTACCATATAGTGTTACTTCATACACTCAATATTAAGACAGATATGTATGGTTTAGGGGGTGGATACAAACTAGGTATGATGTACTAATAAAATAGTTGTTTTCATATGAAATGGATTTTAAACATTTTATATATGATCAATTAATGTAAAATTTACAGATATATGAGAGATGATGGATAAAATATCTCTGTGTATTGAAATTTCTAGTGGATGATTATCGTATTTTATGAACATTGTCTTGGGTTCCTTTGATACTTACTTTGATATAATGTTTATTGATATAATATTATTTTTTCTAGTGATATTTCTCCTATTATGTTTTATTCATCAATATAAAATGGTTATTATTTTTTTAATTCATTAATAATGAATTTAATATATTAAAATATATTTTTTGTGTGGAGTTTTAATAAATATATAAATTAGTTCAATTTATATATATAGAATAAAAGTACTCCTGAACATACATGTTCCATTTATTGATGTATAATTTTTCATGTTTAATATATCTTATGTTTTTATAGGTCAGACTAATTGTTAGTTAAAATTTTTATGTTTAGTAAATATATAACGAGGGAAAATTTAATCATTTATTTCCATAATTACCCTTAAAATTTTGTTCCAACATCTTGTGAATGAGAAACACTCTTGATGTCATATAGTGGCCTACATTTGTTCAATGGATGAATCCAAATCATGAAGTTAAAAAATTCCATAAATGAAACTATATAGGTTGATTGGATTTGAGATTAACAAGTATATAAGACTATCAAGATCCAATATGTTACACATAAATTTACATGTGCATCATAAATATGGTGGAAGATTCAATTACCATGGGTAGTTTATGTTTATCGTGGTGTCTTCTTGATTTTGTTATATTCCTTCTACATCTCATATATCATGAGTTTATCTGTATTTTTACTCACATATAGTTTAAAATGATATAATATTTTCTATCATGCATTTGATGAGTTTATTTCTAAATCCCCTTTTAAATTTTTATAAATATAAATAAATAATAAACAAATTATGTTTTCATAATATGGTTCTTATTAAAAAATTAATGAAAAACATAAAATATATTTTCATATTATTTTTTCTTGAAAAACAAATATTCTTCTACTTTCTAAACGATTTTCAAACCATTTTATTTTATCATGAAAATTTTATAAAAACATGATAAATATCATAAATTATTGAGAGGGGATGACTCTTAGCCTGGATATTATAATATTTTTCATAAATTTGATACTGTTATTGACTATTCAAAGGATAATATGATTTAATTATTGAAATTAATTTATAATATTACACCTTGATAATTATATACTATTATGAATTAAGAAGATGACCATAACATTCTTAATACTAGGCGTACAAAAAATTTATAGATCCTTAAGGGGGTTTCTTGACAAAATTATGCAACCAGACAGTGAGAACCTTTATGTCTACCTATAACTAGTGATATCATGTGTAATTTTTAATTTCATCATCCACTAACCATTCATGGTGATGTCTCTCTATAGGAGCTAGTGATGTGGGTAAATATTATCCATCAAATCATTGAGATCATCGATACCCTTGGGTAGTATATGGTGAAATTGGAAACATTTATTCTTAAAGGGGCTATTTATTGATGGTGGTTTATAATGAATAATTAAAATAATGATTGGTTATTTACCCTAAATGTATTACAAAATAAATCCTTAAAATAAATAATATCTAGGAACACATAATCAAATTAAATATCTATAGGTTATATCTATCACAAAGGGTTTTATGATGATGATATAATAGACTAAACAATTCACCATCCTTCTCTATTATTAACATTTTTTGAGTGATTAATCTCGAAACACTGGACCTAAATATGCCTTCTAGACTAAGTAGTTCAATTTGTTTTGTTTCATTTTTTTCACCATTAAATATTTTTTAGGGATAATCATATAGTTGGTGTATTGTCTTGAACCTATTAGACTAACAAATCTCATATCAATCATAGTTTATTTGATACTATAGGTACTCACATCATTCATTATGATATATTTATAAAAAATGTGAAATGTTAAGATTTTTCATAATTTCCATCTTTTTTGGGAAGTGATTTTAGCCATAAGGAAATTATTATGGTTCTAATAGTGCCTTTACAGTTGAGTATTTAATGTAAGATATTATAGAAAATAAATATACTTTGAGTGTTACTATTTTAAAATCAGAAATTCTTGAATTCAAAATATTTTATACATGTTATTCACATTAATTTATTTCTATGTTAATCTTATATTGTCTTGAATTAGGGGAGAGATATCTCAATGGAATATGAATATTGATTCTCCCTTAAGAAAACAATTTGAAATGATTAATATATATACCTATTATTATATTATTTTTGGAACATTTAGGTACCTTTAAAATCATCCATCCATAATATGAAAATATTTGATAATATATTAAGTATGTAATTATTAACCTAATTGAAATATCTTATCGATTAATATAAAAATTGGGTAACTTTTCCTCTCTTGATTTTAGTAAACATACTATTATTAGAGTTTATGAGTTCTAAGTACGTGGAGATGGACAACATTAATGAATTATTGGAAAAAATGCCTCATAGATGGATACTATGGTGCTTGTGAAATCATAGTTGAAAAGATGATTGTGTTACTATATATAGTAGGATTTTTTTCTAATATATTTAAATTGTATTTTTTAGGATTTACTCCCAAATTATTTTTATAGTAATAGATTTAGTGTGATATGAGAATAACACTAATTTATTTTCCACTTTTGGTATATACTTGATTGAACTAATGGAATTCAAAATTCATTTTGAGGATATGGGGAAGACATGTTTATCATCCACAATACATCTACTTGGGCATGTAGTATTATATTAACCATTAAAGTGACAACAAACTAAGATTATGTATGGATTATCATAAGTAAAATTAGGTATCCATTAATAATTATTATTCATTTTACTTATTTGATAATTGAATGGGGGGATATATGATTTTCAATGAGTAACATGTGATTGGGTAGTCATCAGCTTCATGTGATAGAAGAATATACTCCAAATATGAGTTTCAAAAGAAAATATATCCATATTGAGTTCTAGAACTACCTTTTAAGATGAAAATACTACTTTTTCCTTGATAGATTTAAAGAATATGATATTTCATATATTCCTAAACTAATTTGGAAATATTTTTATAGATGAAATTATTATGTAATTATGAACTTGATATGATTATGATATCCTTCATTAGGTTGTCTTTAATAATTTGAATTATAATTATAATTATGATAAAATTTTGAAATATTTATTATGGATCTATAATAAAAAAATCCACATCGATGTAGTATTTGAATATAAAATTTTACATGATTTTGAGTAAATTAGAAAAAAAAATTATTCGAAACACCAAGGAATGTATTATATATTTATATTCTATTTGGACATAATTTTAATTATCGCTGATTCATTCAAATTTTTTTATTTTAATGATTTTTATATAGATGAAATAATAACAAAGGTTGATTTATTTTTAAAAGTCAGGAGAGACTCGATGGAGGAGAGATCCATAAATGATTTCCTGAAGATATTAGATCTTCTATTTATATTCATGGATGATTAATGGTTCTTACTATAATGAAGGAATAAGTAATGATATAGTATAACTAATCATGATCTACTATTCATCTAAGAATCATTTTATTAATCATGATATTTTCTAATTATTATTGTTGTAGAACATTGTAACACCCTGAGATTTTATGATATATATTCTTTTTAATTTATTTTATGTCTTTTAATGTACACTACACAATGATTAACTTGTACTATATGAAACATCATATTAGCATGCAGTATATGCTACACTATTCTTGGCTAGTGTTACACACAATTTCAAGTTTATTTTGCAGGAGTTATTTTCAAAAACATTAAGTATACATTTTGTTTAATGTATAAATTAAATAAGTTCTGATTATCTTATTCACAACACCAAAGGGATCTTCCACTACATGAAGCCTTGACTTGGCTTGCATCACATGTAATCACGACCTTTCTCGATACCGTGTGTAGTACGCAACACCAGGATTCGATAAACAACGATATATTGTTATAATATTAATATGAACAATAATTTATGAATAGTATTAACTAAATTTTGAATATTATAAAATTATTATTCATCTTACATATTTTATAGAACATGGTATGAGAACAAAATAATGTTTTCGGGTAAAATAAGTAGTTTTAAAAAAAATGCAGTTTTTCCACCTTTTGATGGCACGCCGACTTTGAATATAGTTTTTTGACATGTTTATAAGTTAAAATTGACAAAATAAACTTCTTATTTGGAATCTGGATATAAAAATTTACATTGGATAAATTTTTCATATTATTCTGATAACTTTCATATTTTAATGAATAGTAAAAACACACTATATTTTAATTATAAACAAATTTTTTCATTGTAATAATTTATATGGTTAAATTATAACATTGAATGGTTTTAAAGAATAACTAGAATATATTTTTACCATTTAATACAATGTATGTCATTACCATTGATTTTACACTGAAGTCATAGGTAAAACCATTTCAATCTTTGACAATGTTTTAACTTTTAAAACCCGTTTTCTTAACAGCGGGATTAATTTTAAATTAATTACTGAAACTTCTGTTTTTTGAATTTTGAAAAATGGATTCCATATTTAAATTAATTGGGTCTAAATTATGTTAATAGGTTACTTTTATTTGTTTGATATTATGAATAGTAACTATGGAAATTTTAATTTACTGCAGTTATAGGTAAATCAGGTAATTAAGGGTATAAATATGATTATAAAATTACCCTAACACCTACCAAAATTCTATTGGACGACTAAAAGTAGGCTAATATCACCTAAGGGTCGTAATATTTTCATTATATAGAATTATGACCATGAAAATAATTTAATTATTACTAAAACCATAGAAAGTGACAACATGTCACTCTCTTAAAAAATATAAATATAATAATTTTAATTTAGTGATAAAAATCATGAAACATCGAACATGAATAGTATCCTGAAAGATAATAAAATTATATACATCATGTGAATTTATTTAAAATTTTTAGAGATTAAATAACTATCCTTAAAGGTGACACAATTGTGATGTTGAAATTATTTTATTGATTGAAATATCAAATAAATGGTTTTAGAAATATTAAAATAAATATTATATGCACTATTTAATGCTCTCGAAGAATTTTATAAATAATCATGACATGTTTTTAATCTATTAAATCTTTTATTTTGTTAATATCTTCTGTGTGGATGTTATTTAAATTCAAATAAATGAATAGTGTCAAAATATACACTATTGTTATTTTATAAAAATAACATAATATAAAACTATTTAAAAATCACAAAAATATTTAAAAACTATAAATTAAAATTTATATGGTCGAAAATTTCATTAAGTATCTAATTATGGACAATTCACAACACATAAGTAAATATTTAGAACAATTTAAAATTTAGAATCTTATTACCACAAATAAATTTAAATCGATTCAATAAGGATAAATCACGTTGATAAGGTTTAAAATAAATTTCCAACATGTCTAAATTTTATTGGTTGATGGGATTACAACCCTATCATATCTAATATTCGAATATTAGTCATTTTTGGTGGTTTTTAAGTGGGGTATGATTTATTATAAATTAATATTTGTGAGGGTTCAAATGGTGCCCCTCTCCTCCCTTATAAAAGGGAACCTCCTCCCTCTCCTCCTTTCACAAACATGAGAATTATAGATTAGAAAAACCCTGACCATTTATCTTATAAACATGTCTAGTTATATCATAGAGGTTCTGGTCTTCTCAGAATACGAACTCTAGTTTCCTAAGAGGAAGTTTAAAAGAGACACGTCAAGGAAGAGGTAATCTCTTCTACCGATTCATCAAGTATCATTCTTCTTATTCTTACTCTTTTTTATTTGTTTAATTATAAAGTAATAACATAAGTATAACTCATATACTGATATGTTATTATAAATATAATGCAACCCTAATTCTCCTTCTATCCAACCTATGTAAAATGAAATCACCGCGCGTGCGTACGTACGGAATACCGTCTCCACGCTGTGGTGTAATCTATTTTCCACCACCACCTAACCTGGATGGGTATAATGGTGTAAAAATAACTATATTTGTTTATTATAACATGATACTGATTCTAAAATTTTATATCATCAACTCCAAATCCATTCATATAATTATGGGAATGATATCATCGCTCGTTTGTACGTATGGCTTACTGTCTCCACGATGTGATGCGACTCGTTCTACATGATCTTCATTGAATAACGATTATATAAATGAAATGAATTAATAAATATGATATATATTACACTAATACCATTCTTTAAATGAGGTATATATAACCTAAAAAGAGTAATAAGAATCTATTAGACAAAACACGCATAAGAAAAAAAAGCAATGAACACCCGAATAACAAGTAGTAATGAAATATTATTAATAAAAACATAAGAATATGACCATATATGATATCATAACAATGAATATGATTATGTAATGATTCATTGACATTATTTAAAACATTATACAAGAGGTTCAGTTACATACGAATCATATCAGACCAAAGTTAAGGGAAAATATCACAATCTCATTATTATCCAAGACTGTTTATACTTCAGAATATACTGGGGAATACTTATCATCCACATCCATGTTTCCTAAATATATAACATTATTTATATCCCCCTAAAACTTTTTAAATACAATTATACCTATTGGTGAATTTTAGTGAATGATATGAAAGGAATATTTTGTTGTTTTTCATACGAGATACTTTTTGACTTTTCCTGCCAAAGTACGACAAGAATATTTTTTTAACTTATACGGCATGAAGAGATTTTTACGGTTTTATAACACATGATTTTTATGAAGCATACTGTACAATATTTCATGACTATTTTCAAAAAATTCCTTTTCTTTAAACACTGCAGGGCATTTTGTGAAATGAAAATGATTTTGAAGAATAAAGGATATTTTCCTCAATAATTTATTTCATGTGTTTTATCAAAACCATTTTCCATATATGATGACATTATTTCATATGTTTATGTTTCCAGTATAATTTCTCTATTATTTACATGGTTTGATTATTCTTATGATGAAATTATACCCATTTGTTTTATATAGATTATGTTATGATGGGATGATGTTTATAAAACCCATTTCATTCTTTGGGTTATGATGAATGATTTATGTTTATGTTTTGGCACACGTAAGAATGATTTCATTATGAAATGGGTGGGACCTATATCTCTCTCTAATGCATTAGGTAATGAATTATATCTCATGAGATAGACATGTCTGGAATGAAAATTTAATTCAGTTCAGTGATATAGGATTGAAACGAGGAGTGAACTCAATTCAGAAAGGGACTTTTTCCACAATGATGGTCTTGGAAGCAATGCCTTGGCTACTATGGAAATCATGACATGTGCTTAATGGTTACCAAAATTACATGTTTTATGACCATGCTATTTTATCATGTTCAATGTTCCTTTTTGATCTATATGAACTTCCAAGATTTATGTCATTACTCATGATTTTGATATTTTATATTCATGTTCTTACGTTCAAATGTTTATGGATTGTTTTATGTTCTCCATGTTTACCCTTACTGAGAATTTGAGCTCCCCATTTTTATGTTTTCTTTTCCCCATGATATAAAGAAAGGTTTTAGGTAAGAAAACAATAGGGGACGATCTTTATGGGAAATGTTGAAGATATTTCACCATGATTAGAAGATTATGTTCTGAGTTTCCAATCACACTAAACTAATACGGTCTTTGGGAGTCTATTTTTTTCATGTATTAATTATTACTCAGAAAATAATTTAATGTGTATGTATTTTATGTATGGGTCACTATAGATGGTATCATAGCAAAGGTTTAGTTAACCTTTGGAAACTATGATGCGAAAACATTAGTGAGATCCCTAGATATATTTCTAAGGTATGTTTAGGGATTTCCCTAAGGATAAGTATAAGTATTGGTTATAGTCCTACAATTATGGTAATAATATTATAATTAAACCTAAGAAGTTATATATTGATGGTAATACCCTTTATTATGTTTTTTTCCTATCATGATTTTTGCCTCTCAAGCTTTTATTTTTGGGGTTTGGACGATGGATGGAACCTGAAGGAACCGTGTTGATCAATGTAATGGAAAATGCAATGATTCTCCTCCGGAACAATAAAACTTAATAGGAGATGGAGTGAAAAATATTTTTTCTATACTTACATAAGATATGAATCATTCTAGACATCCAAATGAGCAGAGAAAAGAACAATATTCTATTGAGTCCTTCATGAGGAAACCTCCACATTCTTTCAGTGAGTCTTCTGATCCAGTTGTTTCTGAATAATGGATCAGTACCATTGAGAAGATTTTTCCATAATTCGTTGTACAAAGCATGAAAAATTCATTTTTGTAGATTACTGGTTAGAAGATGAAGCAAACCAGTGGTGGACTCTAATTATGAATACAGGGCCCCACGATGAAATTAAATCCATGGATTGGGTCGAGTTCATGAACTTGTTTTTCAGTATGTACTTACCACATATTCATTGAAAAAATATAGAAAAGGAGTTCATTTAGCTTAAGCAGAAGGATGATGAATCCATTGGTATATACAAAGTGAATTTTATAAGGCTTTCAAGGTATGCATCTGGCATTATCATCCAACCAGAAAGTAATGTTGATCGATTCTTCAATGGCTTAAAACAAAGTCTTTGAAGAGCTTTATCTATATGAAAGATTAGTACCTATGAAGAAATTGTGCGTTGTTATATCAAGGTAGCAATGTAATTTGTTCTTACGTATCCATCTCATGGTTTTGAAAAGAAATTAAAGATGGAGTTCAAAGAAAAATCTCAAAAAAATGGTAAAATGAAGGTTATTTTTTATTTATGTATGAAGTGTGGAATGAAGCATGGTGGAGATTGTCTTAAAGGTACTGGAAAATGTTTTAATTGTGGAAACGAAGGTCATCGAATAGCTGAGTGTCGACGTAATGAGATATAGGTAGATAATGATGTGAATAGAAAAACGACTACATATAATGGACCACCAACACTTCAATGCTTAATTTGCAAGGAAATTGGATATTATGCTAACCAATGCCCTAATCCAAGGGTTAATGATAATCGACATCAAAAAATCTTAAGGAAAAGGACAAAGGGAAGTCACATGTGATCACTATTGGAGATGTTGAGTATGAAAATGATGTTGTGGAATGATTGTGTTTTTATGTAACGAGATTTAAAAATAATGTTGTGTAATATCATTTATAGTATCATGGAATATTAGAATATCTATGTAATGGTTTGTTGAGGTTTTCGATTATTATATGGTATAGGTGACCATGAAAAGTGATTGATATATTTTTGGAAAGCGGATGATATGCAAAAAATGAAGGGATAAGAAGAAAATAATATGTTTGATAGTATTCATGAGCTCATAATAGAGATAAAGACAAAGTGATATCATGGTTTGAGTATATAGAATTTTGGGAATTTTGTTACGTGGAAAGAGTTTACTTTTAACAGAATTAATGTTTTCACGAAAGTTCAATGGGTATTAATTTTTTAATAGAATACATGATTACGGTATTCACATGGATGGAATGTGACCAACAAGAAGATATATTTTATAGGGGATAAATGATGGTATTCACATGCTTGGTAGAAGACTTTTCTAGTAGTCGTTTTCTTTATACTGTGAGATTGAACAGAACTATTTCTGATAAGCCTAAATTTTTTAATGCATTAATTTGGAAATTAAATGTTATTTTTTATGGATATAAATTTTTTATATTATTTATGGAATGTTTTAATAGTATAGTTTTAGAAAAAGTAAAACCCGTAAGATGTGCGACAACCCGTCGTGTTGGACAAGGTTGAGTGAATCAAACCCACAGCCGAAGTGAGACATGCCTTTATCGCCTACCACTAGCCTATATGAAGTCCCTGGTTAGTATAAACTAGTCTTATTTTATTACGTAGTATAATAGATGAAGTATAAGTCCATTTTTTGAGCCATTAATCTCACCATCGATGGACTGATTCATATAACTTTTTATAACCATATATTTGAGATAGAAATAATGACTTTTCATTCTATCTCATGATCTCCTAACACTTCATGGAAGACAAATTACACTTCATTTCAGTATGAGATGAAGTGGATATTGTTCAAGGCACAAACAACAGTGAGATTGTACCAAAATCAAGTGAGTATTTCTTTTAATTCAAAAATTCATCAACATTAGGGAAATGATCTTGAAAACCAAAAACGTTGTTCTAGATGGTAACTTAGACCATAAAAAATTTATGGCTTTGTGATTGTTGGAATTTTTATAGCCATGTTCTCTACCGCTCTCCATCAGAACAATACAGTTAGATTTTTCATCCATATCCATACTTTCACTGATGTTCTCTTATGTGGAAACCCAGTGATGAGTTAATTTGGGAAACCATTACATTTCATACTTCAATTTTTAAAAGTTAGTCTTAGTATTTCTTTTTATGGTGTGGGTTTATATGAATGAAATTATCATGTAGTAATTGATTTATAACCCCGACAAATTTTGAGGGAGAAATTCATTTTAAGGGAGCTAGAATATAACATCCCATGATTTTATTAGGTATATTCTTTTTAATTTCTTTGATGTCTTCTATTGTACACTACACCAAGATTATCTTGTACTTTATGCAATAATATATTATCTTGCAGTATACGAAATACTATTCTTGGCTACTGTTACACACAATTCCAAGTTTGTTTTGTGGGAACTATTATATGCAACATTAAGTATAGATTTTTCTTAATGTATAAATGAAATATGTTTTTATTATGTTATAAACAACACCAAAGGGAGATTCCACTACATATAGTTCTGACTTGGCTTGCATCACACTCAATCGCGACCTTCCTCGATAGCGTGTGTAGTACGCTATATCGGGATCCGCTAAACAACAAGATATTGTTATAATATTATTATAAATAGCTGTTTTGAATAGTATAGACTACAGTCTTAATTTTATAACATTATTATTCAACATAAATATTTTCTAGAACATGGTATGAGAACAAAATAATTTTTTCGTGTAAAATAATTATTTTAAAAAAAAAGCAGTTTTGTCGGGGTTTGATGGAACACCCACATTAAATCTAGTTTTTTACATTTTTATAAGTTTAATTTTACAAAATAAAATTGTTATTTGGAATCAGGATATAAAAATTTACTTTGGATAAATTTTTTATATATTTCTGATAACTTGCATAGTTTAATGAATAGTAAAAACATGCTGTATTTTAATTAAAAAGAACTTTCATCAGAGGAATAATTTATATAGCTAAATTATAATATTTAATGGTTTTAAAGTATAAATAGAATATATTTTTACCATTTAATATAATATATGTCATTACCATTGAATTTACATTGAATTCATAGGTAAAAACATTTCAATCTTTGGCAATGTTTTAACTTTTAAAACGTGTTCTCATAACAACGATATTAATTTTAAATTAATTACTGCAAATTATGTGTTTTGAATTTAGAAAAATGGAATCATTATTGGAATTTAGTGGGTCCAAATTATGTTAATAGGATACTTTTATTTTTTGATTTTATGAATAGTAACTACAATAATTTTAATTTACTGTAGTTAAATTTAAATCAGGTAATTAATGGTAAGAATAAGATTTTAAAATTACCCTAACACCTGCCAAAACTCTATTGGATGACTAGAAGTCAAACCATATAATATAAGGATCGAAATAGATTCATTTTATGGACTTTTGAGCATGAAAATAATTTAATTATTATTAAAACCAAATAAAGTGACAACATGTCACTCTCTTAAATCCTATAAGTATAAAAATTTTAATTTGGTGATAAACATCATGAAACATCGAACATGAATAGTATCCAGAAAGCTAATAAAATTATCTACAGTGTGTGAATTTATTTAGAATTTCTAGGGTTTAAATAATTATCACTAAAGGTGACACAATAGTGATGTAGAAATTATTTTATTGATTGAAATATAAAATAAATGGTTTTAAAAATATTTAAATAAATATTTAAATAAATATTATATTAACTATTTAACGTTCTACAAGAATTTTCTAGAAAAATATGACATTTTATGAATCTATTATTTCTTTTATTTTGAACATATATTCAATGTGTATTTTATTAAAATTCAAATAAATGAATAGTGTCAAAATTGACACTATTGTTATTTTATAAAAATAACATAATATAAAATTGTTTAAAAATCAAAAAAATATTTAAAAATTATAAATTAAAATTTATATGGTCGAAAATGTAATAAATTATCCAATCATGGACAATTTACCACACATAAGTAATTTTTTATAACAATTTAAAATTTAGAATCTTATTACAAGAAATAAATTTAAATAGATTAAATAAGGATAAATCAAGTTGATAAGGTTGAACATAAATTTCCAACATGTATAAATTTTACTGGTTTATGATATTACAATCCAATATCGTATAATTTTTGAATATGAGTCATTTTTGGAGGTTTTAAGTGGGGTAGGATTTATTATAAATTAACATTTTTGAGGTTTCCAAAGGTGCCCCTATCCTCCCTTATAAAAGGGAACCTCCTCCCTCTCCTCTTTACACAAATTTGAGCCTTAAATATTGGCCAAAACCTGCCCATTTCTCAACTCAACATCTCTAGTTATATCATATATGTTATGGTCTTCCCAAAAGACTAACTCTATTTCCCTAAGAGGATGTTTAAAACAGACATGTCAAGGAAGAGGTAATCTCTTCTACCGATTCTTTCAAGTTGGTTTATTCTTCTACTTACTCTTATTTATTTGTTTCATTATACCCTAATAACATCAGTGTCACTCATATACTGATATATTATTATTAATATGAAATAACCCTATTTCAAATTCTATCCATCCTATATCACCGCGCGTGCGTAGGTATGAAACACCGTCTCCACGCCGTGGTGTAATCTGTTTTCCACCACCACCTTACTTGGATGGGTATAATGGTGTAAAGGATAACTATATATGATTATTATAAAATGATATAGATTCTTAAATATTATATCACCAACTACGAATCCATTCAAATAATTATGGGAACGATATCATCGCTCGTGCGTATGTACAGCCTACCATCTCCACGATGTGATGCGATTCGTTCTACATGATCATCATTGAATAATGATTATATAAATGAATTGAATGAATAATATGATATATATTACACTAATAAATATCTATAAATGAGGTATATATAACTTAAAAAGTGGAACAATAATCTATTCGACAAAACACGCATAAGAACATAAAGCAATGAACACCCAAATAACAAGTAGTAACGAAATATTACTAATAAGAAGACAAGAATATGACCATATATGATATCATAACAATGAATATGATTCTGTAATAAGTCAATGGCATTATTTAAATCATTATACTGGAGGTTTGGATATGAACGATTCATATTGGACCTAAGGTAGGGGAAAATCTCACAATCTCATTTTTATCTAAAATTGCTTATACTTCACAATTTACTGGGGCATATTTATCTTCCACATCCATGTTTCCTCAATATGTAATATTATTTATATCATCCTACATTTTTTTAAATCCAATTTTACCTATTGGTGAATTTTAGTAAAATATATAAAAGGAATCTTTTTTCATTTTCAATAAGAGATACTTTTTGACTTTTCCGGCCGAAGTACGAGAAAAGTGTTTTTTTAACGTATATGGAATTAGAGGATTTTTACAGTTTAATAATGCATTATTTTCATGAATCTTAATCTACAAGATTTCATGACTATTTTCAAAAAAATACTTTTCTTTTAAATCTGCATGGCATTTTGTGAAAAGAAAATTCTTTTGAAGACGAAATGATATTTTCTTTAAGAATTCATTTCATGTGTTTTATTAAAACCATTTTCCATATAAGATGACATTATTTCATATGTTTTTGTTTCATGAATAATTTCTCTATTATTTACATTGTTTGATTCTTCTTAGGATGAAATTATATCCATTTTTTATATGGATTATGTTATGATGAAATGATGTTCATGAAAACCATTTTATTCTTTGGGTTATGATGAATGATTTATGTTTATGTTGTGGCACACATAAGAATGATTTAATTATGAGATGGGTGGTACCTATATCTCCCTCCAATTCATTGGGTAAATATTTATATCTCATGAGATAGCCATGGCTTGAACGGAAAGTTAATCTGGTTCAGTGATACAGGACTGGAATAAGGAGTGAACTCGATTCAGTAAGGGACTTTCACCACTATGATGGTCTTGGCGGTAATGCCTTAGATACTATGGAAATAATAATAGGTGCTTAATGGTTTCCCCAATTACATGTTTTAATCCCATGCTATTTTATCAGGGTTAATGTTACTTTTTGATCTATATTCACTACCATGATTTATCTCAATACTCATGGTTTTGATGTTTTTTGTTCATGTTCTTACATTCAAATGTTTAGGGATTGTTTTATGTTTCCCATGTTTACCGTTACTGAGAATATGAGCACACCCTGTTTATGTTTTGTTTTCCCCAGGATATAAAGAAAGGTTTTAGGTAAGAAAACCAATGGGGAAGATCTTTATAGGAGATTTTGAAGACCCTTCACCATGATTAGAATATTATGTTCCGAGTTTCCAATGACAATAAACTAATACGGTCTTTGGGCATCTGTTTTTGTCATGTATTATGTATTTCTCAAAATTAATGTAATTTCTATGTACGTCAAGTATGGGTCTCTATAAATATAACATGAGAGATAACTATTTTTATATCAAAGATCATCACATAACTATAGCGTAAATTAATGTATATGTTACAAACATTTTTATTACATCTACTCCCCCATTACAATATAAAGATGTGATAAAATTAAAATAGATATTTTGAATAACATTCCTCAATATCTATGATTTCAAGATATGGTTTGGTAAATTTATGATTTTATAACCATCTAAAATACTTTATTACACATATGATAATTATCCACTTTTGAGAATATAGTAAATATTTAGGTCTATGAGACTATAAATATCCATATTCTACTAGCTAATTTTGATTCCAATTCACAATGAATATTTACAATTATTTTATGGCTAAGATAATAACAGTTTATTTGAAATCAATTAATGTTAAATAAATCTTATCAACTGTCGATAGATATTGAATGAGGGAAAAAATTATATATTTATTTATATTCCTAGGTTTTTTATTATTTATTTTGGAATCTCTTTGGAGGATCACATGTCACTCATAGACTTTCTATAACATCCCATGTAAATGATGAATGAGAAATTTTTATAATTATTAATATTTGTGAATTAAAAATTAATTTTACTTTAAAATGGTTTCTAGGTTCGATATCATACCTGATACACAGCAACGAGTTTCTTTAAAATCTTGCATTGCACACTAATAATAAAATATTATTATTTTAAATGGAAATTAACTCCTAGCCATTGTGTTGGTGGGAATGAACAAAAATAACTACAATATGATTATAAATGTTTGTTAAATGTATTTACATTTATCCAATAAAATTTAATGGCTTAAAATGTGAATGAATCTAATTTTAAGCATAATTTACATTAAAAGGTCAATTTACCGCCATTTAATGGTGAACCCTCTTTAAATATAGATTTGGTCTCTTTAATACATTCCATTTGACCAAATAAATTACTGCTTTAGAATGGGGACATCAAAATTTACTTTGTGTATGTTTTTGGTATTTTTTCGATAATGTTTATTTTTTAATGCATAGTGAAAAATATTGTTTTTTAAATCAAATTTGCCTTTTAATATAATTTATTTATACGGTTATATTATCTTTTTAATTTGTTTGAAAGTGTAATTATAATTTATTTTCACCATTTAATCCAATGTTGGTCATTATAATTAAATTCACTTTGAATTTGGACATAAATAGGTGTCAATATTTTGATTGTTATTGTTTCTTAAAAACACGGTATTTGTTTTAAAAATGGGAATTAATTTTCAATTAATTAAAGAAAATTCTATGTTTATAATATGGTAAAATATACATCATTTTTTTAAATTGGAATATCTAATACAGCTTAGGCTGAATTCTTGGTATTTTTCTGAAAACATCAATTTTGATGAATATTGAAACCACTCATTAGTAGTTAAAAAAATGAGTTTTTCATTTAAATGAAATTTCACCACTTATGTGAATTGAATTTTGAAAATCCATCATACATGTTTTTTATTAGTACGTAAAATTTGGTTCATTAAAATGAAAATACTTTTTATGAATAGTAACTTATGACTTTTATTTACTGCGGTTAAAGTTAAATAGGGTAATTCCAGGTAAAAATAATATTATAATAATTAAAAATTACCTTAACACAAGTCCTAACCTTATTTGATGAGTAATGGTCAACCATGTAAATCTTTGGGTCTATTTTGGGACCCCATGGAGCCACTTATGAATGACAATGACATTTTAGATTAATTAATTTAATGTAAAGTCAAAAATGACACAAACAAATATATCTTTTTAATTTAATTTTCACATGGTGTTATATAAGTTATATTTTGGACTATAAATATTCATTGAAAATATAAAATTATTTCCTACATCATGGAATTTTTTTATAATTTTTAGACATGTTATAAATTAAATTATTTATGACACAATAATGATGTCGTGTTTACCTCGTTAATAAATCATTGAATTAAATAAGATTATAAATATTAAGATATCAGCCAAAACCTGTCCAATTTTTATTGGATGATTTTATTTCTACCATTAGACATCATATCTTTTATTCTAATTATTTTTTAACTTTTAGAAAACGAATACCATTATATAATAAAATAATATTTTCACACCTTCCTAAAGAGCCCCTTCACACCCTTAAAAAAGGTGACCATTTCTATCTAATTACTCACACCTATAAGGACTTTTGGCTCGTCCAAAATCTACCCCATAAATGTCCTTACATCACAGTCATCCACCTAGAAGCCTTAACTTAGGAATAAGGCACTTCAATAAACCATTTTGGTTCAAACAGAAATGAGTTACCCAAATTAAAGGTAACAATTTTCTTTTTTTAATTTTTTTAATTAACATATCCAACAACTAATCTCTTTTTATTCCATTATTTTATTACAAAACCATAATTATAAATATACTAAGATGTTGTTATGATATGTATTCAAACTACACTTACACACAATTCCATCTAACGGGTGAAGAACATACTATTTCTGTGGATGGCAAACAAACGCCTCACAAAATAATGATTATTTGATTATCTACTACCGCCTCTCACAGCGTACATTATGATGGAACTGTGTATATATATATATATGATATATTTTATTCTTATTGTTTCTTTATGATTCTATATTTTCCTTTTATATAATACCTTTATGTTTCCATTATTGGTAAACACGATAATTTCATTTGAGGAAGAGCGGACTACCGCCCCCTCAAAGTGATATGACTCTTTAATGAAATATGTGGGATATATAAAGGATAAATTTAATGATATAATGCAAGATATTATAATTTAATTTTACAATAATTAATTATAATTATGTTTTAATTCCATTAAATTATGAAATATAAATGAAAGTTGCGCTCATGCGTACGTATGGCTTACCGTCTCTGTGAACAGTGCATTTCATTTCTTATCCCCAAAATGATACGTATTGTTATAAATAATTATATATATTGGATATATATGATATATATGATATCTAAATCATGAATATCCTTCTGGATATAATGAAATTTTGACCACATGGACAACTTGTAAATATAAGGTGTTCATTTTTTACTGAAGTACCAAATATCGACAAAACGAACATTATTAACTTAAATGATTACATAATGGTTATAACAATGTAATAAGGTATATAAAAGGAATAATAAACATGAAAAATGTTCTTAAGAATGTAAAAATTTACATTAGTTTATTATTCAGGATTTTAAAGAACGAACGGGTCATGTCGGACACGAGGTAAAGGAACTTCTTAACCCAACTACAATTCTTTTGGTTGAACATATCTTTCTTATTTATGTTATTTTTTTCTTATGTGAGAAATGAATTTTTATATCTTATCAAGTATTTATAATTTATTTATGTGAGATTATATTGAATACACATAAGCAATCTGTTTTATTTACAAAATTATTTTTTTAAGGGACATTGTCTAAATCTCCTTTCATTGAGGCATATTTTGTTTTAATACATGAATTTCATTTATACACTGTATAAAAACCCACAAATTTTCAAAGGGAATATATTTATATGAATCGTTTTAATAAATGAAAAAAGGATGTTTATTTTAATGTAAGATGTGACAATGACCTTTCCACCGCCGCAGGTATTATTTGTTCTCTAGATTTCTTAACAAGACATAATTTTTTTTTTCAAGTAAAATAAATACCATATACTCTTTTAGGAATTTTGGTATTGAAAATGGTTTTGAAAATTGATTTGTTATTTCAATATATATTAGTGGAATATTGTCATTTGAAATGATGAAATGTTTTCTTTCCTTTATATATGTTGTATGTGTTATGATTTTATAATGGTACATGGCATTTGACGGGTGGTTACATGATAAACCAAATGATGGGTGGTATCGTGATAAACCAGGATGGGTGGTTTCGTTATATCCTCTAATGAATTGGATATGGAAGTCTACCGTATGGCTATTCCATTTATTGATATGTGTGGAAGTCTACCGTATGGTTATTCCATTTAAGTATTTTTATGTCCCAAGTTACATTTATATGCCTCTATATGGATTTTTTGGTAATATTTTTGTTAAAAATGGTATGTAGTGATATTTTATTCAGTGAAGAGTATTTACTAATTCATAAAGGAATAATCTTTTAGTTATGTTCTAGTATTCATGGTTTACTTGTTGTTTTGACAAACTAACAGTTTCCCTTCTCTCTGTATCCCTTTCTGAGATTTTAATGCTCATCCCATGTTTTTGAAATGTCTTTCACATGACATAATGTGGAATAGGGTCAAGGATGGGATCAAAGAAAAGTCATGCTGTCTTAAACATGGAACTAGACATGACTGTTTTTTCCAAGAGTTCATGTTTTATGAAGAAAAATGGAAACTGAGTATAAGTGTCTACTTTGTAATCTTTTGATATGTAATAGTTATATCATAATTCTCTAAAACTCTAAACCTGAAAATATACTCAATTTTAATTATTTGTTTTATTCAATATTATGTAATGTTTTATTGTCGGGTCTATATAGTTGGTATCACAGGTCAGTTTAGACAACGTTAGGTGTTAGGGTACTATTAAATAAATGTCTATAAATTAATTTATGGTAATATTGAAACGATGTAGCATTTAACGATTACCATGTTGCTTCGCATATGATATTTCTGTCTTTATAATGGTTTTCTACAGAGGAAATAGGGAAACTCTGTTGGGATGACATTCGGAGGGAGACAACCTTCCAAATCAGTAACCTAAGATGGTCGGAATCAGAACTGAATAGATTGTTGCAGTGATGGCATAGTTGATTCATGCTATAAATGGTGGTGGTATCCATGTACGAGATCAGCCAGATCAACCACAGCGAAACATGTCATTAGTGGGGGATTGCATTAGGCAACATCCACCATCATTTAGAGGATCATCTAAACCTGTAGTATAAGAAGGGTGGATTAAAGCATTTGAGAATATTTTTGATGTCATGGGGTGTTCATAACATCAAAATGATAGTCTTGCTATTTATCATTTTGAAGGTGAAGTTGATCAGTGGTGGTCGATGGTGAAAACTTTTACGGATATTGATGAGATTGATGCTCTAGATTAGGATAAATTCAAAGGTATGTTTCGGGAGATATATTTTCCTAATGTGGTTTGTCTTAGAATGGAAAACAATTCCTGGAATTGATTTAGGAGGATGACTCACTGGCTTATTATGAAGCAAAATTCACTCGACTGTCAAGGTATGCTCCAAATTTCATATGAAATCTTGATAGTAAAATCAACCATTTTAACATAGGATTGAATCCATGATATCAATGATCATTAGCAACTCGTGAGTTCAAAAGTTATGAAAATCTTGTTTAATGTGCGGAGAAGGTAGTAATGGTGTTTTTCGATGATCAAGTGTTCTTTGAAAAACAACAGAATAAGAGGTCCAGTTGGCTGGAAAAGGGAAAGAATTCCTCAAATAATCTAGGAGGTAAGAAAATTAAATATCCAACTTGTGGGAAGTGTGGTAAAAATGATTCCTAGAGAATATTTATCAATGTGAGGAAAGTTTTTCCAGTGTGGTCAGTCTGGTCATATTGCTCATAACTTTAAACAAGATGATCAATCAGGCAATGAAAAATCATCAGTAATATGTTTTAAGTGTGATGAAATTGGATATTATGCAATTTAGTTTCCAGATAAGAACTCAACTAAGGTAAAGTATCTAGAGTACAAGCATAAAGGGGTGGTGAAATCCATTGCAACTACTTCAGAAGATGTTATCCCATCAAAAAAAATAGTATCAGGTACACAATTTATTTGTTCATATTATGCCAATGTGTTGTTTGATTCAGGGTCTACACACTCTTTCATTTCAAAGAAGATTTATAATAAATTGGGAATTACATATCAAGAAATGAATACATAACATATCGTAAAAACACCATGAGGAAATTTTGAGACAAAAAAATATTATACGAACTTTCCTATCCTTGTGTGTTGAAATAATCTACCTGCATACCTTATTGTGTCGCCTCTAGTAGGGTTTGATGTTTTTTTGGGAATGTATTGGCTCTCTGTTTATCATGCTAATATTGACTGTAGTGATAAATAGGTTTCTTTTCAGAATGATTTTCATTTTGTGTACAGGAATGAAACCTTGCTTTTGATAACATATCAGGAAGCTGAGAAACTAGTCAAAGACGAAAATGAATATTAACTTGCAGATATTGTTCAAAATAAAGGAACTGTTCAAATTAATGATGTTACAGTGGTAAATGAGTACCTTGAGGTTTTTCCTGGTGAGTTTCATTGTATTATACCTGATCAGGATGTTTAATTTACTGTTGACCTAGTTCCTGATGCTAAGAAAATTTCAAAACCCCCTTATCGAATGGCTTAAATTGAACTTTTAGAGTTAAATTAGCAATTGAAGGAGTTATTAGATAAAGGTTTCATTCAACCTATCACATCACCATGGGGTGCACCTTTATTGTTTGTTAAAAATAAATATGGTTCAATGATAATTTTAATTCATTATAGAGCATTGAATAACATCACTTTTAAGAACAAGTATCCTTTTCCTCATATTGATGATTTGTTTGATCAGCTCCAGAGAGATCCGTATTTTTTGAAGATTGACTTGAGATCAGGGTACCATCAATTGAAAGTAAAAGAAGTAGACATTCTGAAGACTGTGGTTCATACTATATATGGCCATTATGAATTTGTAGTTATTCCTTTTGGGTTAACCAATGCTCCTATTGTATTCATGGATATTATGAATAGAATATTCCGTGATTTCTTGGATATGTTTTTGGTTGTGTTAATTCTTGATATTTTGGTTTATTCCAAAAGTTAATAGGAACATGAATGTCGTTTATGGTTTGTCTTGAAAACCATAAAAGAAAAGAAACTATTTGGAAAATTCAGTAAGTGTGAGTTTTGGTTATAACAAATTTATTTCCTTGGTCACGTTGTTTCAAAAAATGGAATAAGTATTAATCCTGTTAAAACAATAGTTGTTGATTAATGGACAATACCCACAAATATAACTATTATTCATAGTTTTCTTGGATTATAAGGTTATTACCAGAGGTTTGTGGAATATGTTTCTCGGTTATCTAGTCCAATGACTATGTTAACTTGAAAAGGTCTTATGTTCATTTGGGAAAAAGAATGTGATGATTGTTTTCATGAATTGAAATGAATATTTGTAAATTCTATAGCTTTGGCACTGTAATCCAGTATTGGTGAGTTCGTTATCTACAATTTTGATTCGTTGAAAATACATGGTTGTGTCCTAATACAAAATGATCAAGTAATTTCTTATGATTCACGTTAGTTAAAACCTCATGAGTTAAATTACCCTTAACAAGATTTGGAATTAGCTACTATTGTTTTTTCTTTAAAAATTTGGAGGCGCCATTTGTATGGAGTAAAATGTGAAATATATTCAGATCAGAAAATATTAATGTATATATTCACACAAAAATAATTGAACATGGGAGAGAGGAGATGGATGTAATTAATCAATGATTATGATTGCAAGATCCACTTCCATCCCATAAAATCAAATAAAGTGGGTGATTATTTGAGTCCAAAAAGTAATGCTTCATTAACCATGATATGTTTGGAACGAGGTCCTTTGGTTTTTTGTTTTAATAAAATTGGAATAGATGTTGTTGGTGCTGGAAATTCTTCTATTTTGTTTCAAGTGTCAAGGAAATCGTCTCTATCAGACAGAAAAAATCAAGCTCAGAAAGAAGATAGTGAGTTATAGATAAAGGTAGAGTTGGTTGATATGGGTAAGTTGCCTGAATTTAACGTTGATAATGGTTGTATTTTGAGATTCGGAAAGATATTATGCGTGCATGGTGATTCATAGTTGATGAATGATTTGTTATGTGAAGCTCATAATTATTTACTTTTAGTTCTTCCTGGCAGTACTAAGATGTACAAAGATCATTGAGAGTATTACTAGTGGGATGGAATGAAAAGAGATATTGCTGATTTTACTATGAAGAATTTGACTTGCCAGTAGGTTAAAGCTGTGCAGTAGTTTCCGAAAGGGATGCTTTATCCTTTATCGGTGCCGAATTGGAAATGGGAAAATATATCCATGGACATTGTTTTTGTATTACCAAAGACTTCCTGAGGTAATAATGAAATCTGGGTTATAGTTGATCGATTGACTAAATCTGGTCATTTATATCCTATTCAAGATACTTTTTCTCTATATCAACTGGCTTTGTTGTATGTTAAAGAGATAGTGAAGTTGTATGGAGTTCCCCTCTCCATTGTATCTGATCGTGATGCCAGGTTTATTTCTATCTTTTGTAAAGGCCTTCAGATGTCGTTAGGTACTAAATTAAATTTTAGTACAAATTTGTTTCCTCAATCAGATGGGCAGTCAGAATGAACAATTCAGACCTTGGAGGATATGCTACGTGATTGTTCACTGGATTACCACGGATGATGGGACCAACATCTATCTTTGGTTTAATTTTCTTATAATAACAGTTTTCATTCTAGTATACAGATTCCTCTATTTGAGGCATTATATGAAAAGCATTATCGAACTCCAAATTTTTTGTATGAAGTTGGTGAAAGGACGCTGATGGGACCAGAATTGGTAAAATAGATGGTAGAGAAAGTTCAATTGTTTCAGAAGCACATGAGAACAGCTCAGATCAGACAGAAAAGTTATGTGGATAATCGGAGGAAATATATTTCTTTTGAGTTATGTGATCATGTCTTTCTCAATGTTTCTCCATGGAAAAGTGTGATGCATTTTGGTAAGAAGGGAAAGTAGAGTCTGAGGATTATTGAACATTATGAAATATTGGAGGAAGTTGGAATAGATTCGTACAGAGTGGCTTTACCTCTATGTTTATCCCAGGTACACAATGTTTTTCATGTTTTGACATTGAAAAAGTATATGCCTGATCTATCTCATGTTTTGAGTCCTGAGGTAGTTCAATTGGAAGAGAATCACTCTTATGAAGAACAACCAGTCCAGATTGTTGACCATAGAGATAAAGTGTTATGAAATAAGGTAATTCACTAGGTAATGTTTTTGTGAAAAAACTATATGGTATAAGAGACAATGTGGGAATATAAAAATTCTATGAGGGATAAATACCCCCACTTATTTTGATAAGTGAATAAAAATTGTGAGGACGCAATTTTCAAAAGGGTGGTAGTACGTAACATCCTTGGTAAATGAATAATAAGATATTTTCATAATTATTAATATTTTTAAATTAAATATTAATTTTACTTTAAAAGGGTTTCTATGTTCAATAGCGTACCCGATACGCAAGAATGGGATTCTTTAAAATCTTATGTTGTACACTAATAATAAAATATTATAATTTGACATGGAAGTTAACTCATAGAAATTGTATTGGTGGGAATGAATTATACTAACTATAATATTATTATAAATTTATTTTAAATTTATTTACTTTTATCAAATAAAATTTATAGGCTTAAAATGTGAATGAATCTAATTTTAAGCAAAATTTACATTAAAAGGTTGATTTACCGCCTTTAAATGGAGAACCCTCATTAAATATAGTATTGGAAACTTTAATAAATTATATTGGACCAACTAAAATCCTTCTTTAGAATGGGGGAATCAATATTTACTTTTAGTAGAATTTTGGTATTTTTCCGATAAAGTTCATTTTTTTTAATGAATAGTGAAAAATATTGTATCTTAATGGAAAAGTGCCTTTTAATATAATTTATTGATATAGTTAGATTATCTTCTTAATTGTTTTTAAATTGTAATTAGAATGTATTTTTACCATTTAATCTAATGTTGGTTGTTATAATTAATTTCACTTTGAATTTGGACATAAACAAGTGTCAATATTTTGATAGTTATTGTTTCTTAAAAACATGGTATTTGTTTTAACAACAAGAATTAATTTTAAATTAATTAATGAATCTTATATGATTAGAATTTTGTAAAATAGACATAATTTTTGAATTCATAATATCAAATATAGCTTAGGCGGGATTTTTGGTATTTTTTTGAAATACATCAATTTTTGATAAATAGTGAAACCACTTAGTAGTAGTTAAAAAAACTGACTTGATCATTTAAATGAAATTTTACCACTTCTAGGAATTGAATTTCAAAAATCCATAATTCATGGTTGTTATTAGTAAGTAAAATTTTGTTCAATAAGATGGAAATAATCTTTGGTGAATAGTAACTTTTGAATTTTATTTACCGCAGTTAAAGGTAAATAGGGTTATTCAAGGTAAAAATATTATTATAATAATTAAAAATTACTTTAACACTTGTTCTAACCTTATTGGATGAGTAATGGAAGACCATTGGCATCATTCGGTTGATTTTGGGACCCCATGGAGCCACTTATGAAAGATAATGACATTTTTGATTAATTAATTTAACGTAAAGTCAAAAATGACAAAAACAAATATTTATTTATAAATTAATTTTTACATGGTGTTATATAAGTTATATTTTTGACTATAAATATTAATTGGAAAGATAAAAATATTTCTTACATCATGTTATTTGTTTTATAATTTTTAGTCATCATATAAATTAAATTAATTATGACACAATAATGATGCAGTGCTTACATCATTAATAAATAATTTAATTAAATATGATTATAAATATTAAAATAACATCCAAAACTTTTACATTTATTATTTGTTGATTTTATTTCGACCATGAGTCATTTTATCATTGACTCTAATAATTTTTTAACTTTTAGAAAATGAATACCATTATATAATAAAAAAATATTTTCAGACATTCCTAAAGAGCCGCTCCTCCCCCTTATAAAAGGAGACCATTTCTATCCAATTCCTCACACCTCTCATGCATTTTGGCTCGTCTAACCTCTACCCAATTAATCTCCCTACATTCCTATCCTCCACCTAGAAGCCTTACTTTATGCAGAAGGCACTTCAACAACCATTTTGGTTCAAACCAAAGTGAGTTACCCAAATTAAAGGTAACAATTTATCTTAAATTCTTTTGTTTTATTTTCATTTATTTTACTTATCCAACCCCAAAACTCATTAATTCCATTATTTTATTACAGAACCATTATCCTCAATATACTAGTATTTTTTATGATAAAGATTCAAACTAAACTTACACACACCTACATTTAAAGGGTGATGTACATACTGTTTCTGTAGATGGAAAACTAACGCCTCACCAAACGTTGATTGTTCGATTATCTACTACCACCTCTAATGGTGGATGTTATGATGGTACAGTATTTATATATGTTATATTTTATGATTATTTTATTTATTCTTCTTTATTTTACTTTTATATATTACCTTTATGTTTTCCATTATGGGTAAACATGATAATTTCATTTGAGAATGTGCAGACTACCACCTCTTCAAAGTGATATGACTCGTTAATGCCATATGTGGGACTTATAAAGGATAGAGATAATGATATTATGTATGATATTATACTGTAATTTTAATATACTTATGTATCATTATGTTTTAATTAAATTAAATTTTGAAAAAGAAATGAAATTTGTGTTCATGCGTACGTACGACTTACCGTCTCCATGAACGCTGCATTTCATTTCATATCCCCAAAATGTTACATACTGTTATAAATACATATATATACTAGATATATATTATATATATGATATCAAAATCATGAATATTATTCTATATATAATGAACTTTTGATCCCATGGACAACATGTAAATTTAAGGTGTTCATTTTTGACACAAGTACCAAATATCGACAAAACGAACATTATTAACTTAAATGATTACATAATGTTTATAACATAGTAATAAGTGTTATAAAAATAATAATAAACATAAAAAAGGTTCTTAAGAAAGTATAAACTAATTTTAGTTTATTATTCAGTATATTAAAGAGCGAACGGGTCTTGTCGGACATTAGGTAAGGGAACTTCTTAACCCAATTCCCATTCATTGGGTTGAACTTATCTTTATTATTTATATCGTTATTTGATTATGTAAGAAATGTATTTTTATAACATATAATGTTTTTATTCTTTCTTTATTTGAGCTTATATTTCATACACATAAGCGATCTATTTTATTTAGAAAATGATATTTGAAAGGGACTTCGTCTCAATCTCCATTCATTACGGCATATTTCGTTCTAATACACGACGTTATTTTATACACAATATAAACACCCTTGAATTTTCAAAGGGAATATTTTTCTATGAAGTGTTTTACTAAATGAAAAAAAAGTATTTTTTTTAAACATAATCTGTGACAATGACCTTTTCTCCACCGCGAGTATTATTTGGTCTTTTTCTTCCATAACAAGTCGTAATGTTTTTGTTCAAGGAAAATAAATACCATATACTCTTTTAGTATTTCTGTATTGAAAATGGTTTTGATAATGGATTTTTTATGTCAATATATTTAAGGGATATATTGTGATTTGAAATTTGGAAATTTTTTCTTTTCTTTATATATGTTTTATGTGTTATGATTTCATAATGGTACTTGGACATTTGATGGGTGGTTATGTGATAAACCAAATGACAGGTGGTGTCGTGATAAACCGGGATGGGTGGTTATGTTATCACCTCCAATGCATTGGGTATGGAAGTCAGACGTATGGATATTCAATTTAGTGATATTTTTTATGTCAATCGTATGGTTATTCCATTTAAGTATGTTTAAGTCCCAAGTTAACTCTATATGTTATCTATATGGGTTTTATGGTAATCTATTGGTTACAATAGAGTATGTAGTGATATTTTATTCAGTGAAAAGTATTTACTAATTCATAAAGTTGAAATGTTTTACATATGTTAAATTATTAATGGTTTACTTGTTGTTTTGAAAAACTAACAGATTTCATTCTTTTTGTATCCATTACTGATCTTTTTATTCTCATCCCAGGTTTTTAAAATGTTTTTTACAGGACGCAATGTGGAATAAGGTCAAGTATGGGATCAAGGAAATGTCATGTGGTCTTAAACATGGAACTAGACATGACTCTTTTTTCCAAGTGTTCTTGTTTTCTGAAGGAAAATGGAAAATCAGTATAATTTTATACTTTTTAATATTTTGAGATGTAATAGTTATGTCCTAATTCTCTAAAAATCTAAACCTGAAAAGATCATCAATTTGAATTATTTTTTTAATTCAATATTATGTAATGTTTTAAGGTCGGGTCCTTATAGTTGGTATCAGATGTTGGTTTTGAAAACATTAAGAGTTAGGGTATTGTTAAATAAATTTCCATAAATTAATTTATGGTATGATCGAAATGATATAGAATTTACAGATTACCATGTTACTTCCCCTAAGATATTTATGTGTTCAGAATGGTTTTCCGTAGAGGAAACATGGAAACTATGTTTGGACGACATCAGGAAGAAGACAACCTTACAAATCAATAGCCTGAGATGGTCGGAATCAGAAATGAAGAATTTGTTTCAGTGATGGAATAGTTGACTCATGCTATAAATGGTGGTGGTATCCAAACACAAGATCATCTAAATAAACCATATAGAAACATGTCAGTAGTTGAGTATTTCATTAGACAACATCCCCCATCATTCAAAAGATCATCTTACCATGTTCTAGCTGAAGGGTGGATTAAAGCACTGGAGAAGATTTTTAATGTCATGGGGTGTTCAGAACATCAAAAGGATAGTCTCCATGTTTACCATTTTGAAGGTGAAACTGATCAGTGGTGGTCGATGGTAAAACATATTAGGGATAGTGAGGATATTGATGCTCTTAATTGGGATGAATTCAATGCTATGTTTCTTGAGGAATATTTTCCTTAGGTGGATCGTCTTAGAATGAAAAAATATTCCTAGAATTGAGGCCGCAAGATGATTCAGTGGCTACTTATGAAGAACAATTCACTCGACTGGGAAGGTATGCTCTAAATTTCATTTGAGATAATGATAGTAAAATAAACAATATTTACTCAAGAATGAAGCAATGATATTGTATATCATTTTCCTCTCATAAGTTCAAATGTTATGAAAAACTTTTTTGATGTGCGAATAAGGTAGAATTTTTTTTCTAATGATCAGGTGTTCATTGAAAAATAGAAGGCTAAGAGTTCCAGTTGGTAGGAAAGGGAAAGAATTTATCAAAGAATCATGGAGGTAATAAAACAAAAAATCCAACTTGTGATTAGTGTGGTAGAAAGCATCATGGAGAATGTTTATCAATGATTGGAATGTTCTTCGGGTGTGTTATGTCTAGTCCTATTGCCTGTAACTATAAGAAAGATGATCAAGCAGGAAATGAAAAGCCATCATTAAGATGTTTTAAGTGTAATGAAATGGGTCATTATAAAAATGAGCATCAATAAAAGAACTCATCTAAGGGAAAGATTCCAGACTACAAGCAGGAAGGGGTGGTGAAATACTTTGCAACTACTTGAGCTGATGTTAGGCCATCAAACGAAGTAGAATCAGGTACACTGTTTGTTTGTTCAGATTATGCCAATGTGTTGTTTGATTCACTGTCTACACTCTCTTTCATTTTTACGAAGTTTTCTAATATTTGGGAAATAATATCACAATATATGAATACAAAACATATGGTAAAAACACCTGGAGGAAATTTTGAGACAAAAAGAAATTATAAGAACCTTCATATCCTTGGGTGTAGAAATAATCTACCTGCAAACATTATTGTTTTGCCTCTAGTAGAGTTTAATTTTATTTTGGGTATGGATTGGCTGTCTATTTATCAAGCTAATTTTTAGTGCAGAGCTAAAGAGGTTTCGTTTCAGAATAATTTTCATTTTGTGTACAAGAACAAACACTTTCTTTTGATAACATATTAGGAAGCTGAGAATCTAGTAAAAGATGAAAATGAATGTTACCTTACATATATTGTTGAAAATAAAAGATCTTTTCAGATTAATGATTAGCCAGTGGTAAATGAGTACCTTTATGTATTTTTTAATGATTTTCCAGGTATTATACCTGATCTATAATTACAATTTACTATGTACTTAGTTTCTGATTCTAATATAATTTCAAAACCCCATTATCGAATGGCACAACTTGAACTTTTAGTGCTAAAGAAGTAATTCCAGGAGTTATTAAATAATGGACTCATTCGACCTACCACATCACCATGGGTGATCCTGTCTTGTTTTATAAAGAGAAATATAGTTCAATGATACATTTCATTTATTATAGAGCATTAAATAACATCGTTGTTAAGAACAAGTATCCTTTGCCACATATCAGTGATTTATTTGATAATCTCCAAGGAGATCAATTTATTTCGAAGATTGACATGAGATCGAGGTACTATCAATTAAAAGTAAAGGGAATAGAAATTATGAAGACCGCATTTCATACTAGATAAGGCCATTATGACTTTTTAGTTATGCCTTTTGGGTTATCCAATACACCTATTATATTCATCGATCTAGTGAATAGAATTTTCTTGTGAGTTCTTGGATATGTTTTTGGTGGTGTTCATTGACGATATTGTGGTTTATTCCAAAATTAATGAGGAAAATGAATGTTGTTTATGAGTTTTCTTGAAAACTATAATAGAAATGAAACTATTTGGGAAATTCAGAAAGTGTGAGTTTTGGTTACAAAAAATTTCTTTCCATGGTCACGTTGTTTTAAAAAATTGAATAACTATTTATCCTTCTAAAAAAATTGTTGAAGACTTGCCAAGACCGCAAAATGTAACCGAGATGTGTAGTTTTCCTTGTTTAGTAAGATATTAGTGGATGTTTGATGAAAAGTTCTCACGGTTATCTAGTCCAATGACAAAATAAACTCGAAAAGTTATTATGTTCATTTCGACTAAATAATGTGATGATTGGTTTCATAAATTTAAAAGAAGATTGGTGAATACTGTAGTTTTGGAACTAGTAACCAGAAATGGCGAGTTTGTTATCTACAGTGATGCTTTATGAAAAAGACTTGGTTGTATCATAATGTAGAATGATCAGGTAATTTCTTATGCTTCACATCAGTTGAAACCTTATGAGTAAAATTACCCTACACATGATATGGAATTAGCTATTATTTTTTTCTTTAAAAATTAGGAGTTACAATTTGTATGGAGTGAAATGTGAAATATATACTGATCAAGAATGTTTAAATTATGTATATTAAGTCAACAATAATTGAACATGAGACATAAGATATGACTGTAATTAGTTAAGGATTATGATTGCACGATACATTACAATCCTAGAAAAGAAAATAAAGTGATGATGCTCAATAACGAAAAAGTAAGTATTCATTAACCATGTTACATTTGGAAGGAGATCCTTCGGTTTTTGATTTGATGAAATATGGCATAGAAGTTGTTGGTGCAATAAATTATTCTGCTTTGTTTCAGGTTTTAGTGATATCATCTCTATCACACATAATAAAGCAACCTTAGAAAAAATATAGTGAGTTACAGAAAAATGTATAGTTGGCTCAAAAGGGTATGTTGCATGATTTTAACGTTGATAATTATCATGTTTTGAGATTTGGAAAGAGATTATGTGTGCCTTGTGATTCATAGTTGAATAATGATTTGTTATGTAAATCTCATAGTTCTCTATTTTCAGTTCATCCTGGCAGTAATAATATGTACAGAGATCTTCAGGAGTATTACTGGTGGGATGGAATTAAAAGTGATATTTATGATTTTACTATGAAGTGTTTGACTTGTAAGCAGGTTAAAGCAGAGTGGTAGTTACTGAAAGGGATGCTTCAGCATTTATCGGAGACAAAGTGGAAATGGGAAAATATATCCATGGACTTTGTTGTGGGATTACCGAAGACATATCATGGTAATAATGCAATATATGTTATAGTTGATCAATTTACTAAATATTTTCATTTTCTTCTATTTTGAGATAATTTGTCTCTAGATCAAATTGCTCGGTTGTATGTTAAACTGATAATCAGGTTGCATGGAGTTCCCTTATATATTTTATATAATCATGATCCTAGGTTTACTTCAAACTATTATAAAGGCCTTCAGAAGTAGTTGGGTACTTAATTAAAATTTAGCACAACTTTTCATCATCAATCTGATGTGAAGTCAGAACAAACAATTTAGACATTGGAGGATATGCTACGTGGTTGTTAACTGGACTACCAGGGAATTTGGGAACAACAACATTCTTTGGTTGAATTTTCTTATAATAAAAATTCTCATTTCAGTATACAGATGGCACCACTTTAAAAATTATATGGAAAGCATTGTCGAACTATAGCTCTTTGGGATGAAGTAGGTGAAAGGAAGCTGATGGGACAATAATTGGTAAAAGAGATGGAAGAAAAAGTTAAATAGATTCATAAGAATACGAGAACAACTCAGATCAATCAAAATAGTTAGACTGATAAATGGAGGAAGGATATTTTATTTGATGTAGGTGATCATGTATTTCTCAAAGTTTCTCTAAGGAAAAGTGTAACACGTTTTGGTAAGAAAGAAAATATGAGTCTGAGGTTCACTGGACCTTATGAAATTTTAGATAAATTTGGGTCAGTTGCGTAAAAGGTGGCTTACCCTCCATGTTTATCCCAGGTACACAATTTATTTCATGTTTCCATGATGAGAATTTATATGCCAGATCCATCTAATGTTTTGAGTCTATAGGTAGTTAAATTGGAAGATAATCTCTCTTATGAAGAACAACTAGTCCAGATTATTGACCTTATAGAGAATGTGTTGTGGAATAAGTTAATTCACCAGGTAATGTTTTTGTGAAAAAACCATAAGGTTTTAGAGACAACGTGGGAATCTGAAAATGGTATGAGTGATAAACACCCCCAGTTATTTTGATAAGTGAATAAAAATTGTGAGGACACAATTTCCAAAAGGGGGGAAGTATGTAACATCTAGGTAAATGAAGAATAATAGATTTTCAAAATTATTAATATTTTTGAATTAAATATTAATTTTACATTGATATGGTTATTGTGTTTGATAGTGTACCTAATACGCAACAACAGGTTTCTTTAAAATCTTACATCGCACACTAATAATAAAATATTATTATTTTAATTGGAAGTTAACTCCTAGCCATTGTATTGGAGGGAATGAAAAAAACTGACTATAATATAATTTTACATGTTTTCTAAATGTGTTTACTTTTATTTAATAAATGTTATAGGCTTAAAATGTGAATAAAACTAATTTTAAGCATAATTTACAATAAAAGGTCAATTTACCACCTTTTAATGGAGAACACTATTTAAATCTAGTTTTTGTAAAATTAATACATTCTATTTGACCAAATAAAATCCTTTTTTATAATTGGGATATAAAAATTTACCTTGATGAGGTTTTTGGTTTTTTTAGGATAATGATCATATTTTAATGAATTTTAAAAAATATTGTATTTCAATTCAAAAGTGCCTTTTAATATAATATATTTATATTGTTATATTATCTTATTGATTGTATTTAATGTTTAATTAGAATATATTTTTTCTATTTAATCCAATTTTAGTCATTGGAATTAATTTCACTTTGAATATTGACTTAAACAAGTGTCAATCTTTTGATAATTAATGTTTTATAAAAACACACTATTTGTTTTAACAATGAGAATTGATTTTAATTTAATTAATGAAAAATAGATGTTTAGAATTTGGTAAAATAGAAATCATTTTATAATTATTAATATCAAATATATCTTAGGCTGAATTTTTGGTATTTTTTTGAAAAACATCAATTTTTGAGGAATAGTGAAACCACTTAGTAGTAGTTAAAATTACTGAAATTTTCATTTAAATAAAATTTTAAAACCTTTTTGAATTGAATTTTGAAAATATTACATACATGTTTTTTATTGGTAAGTAAAATGCGGTTCAATAAGATGAAAATAATTTTTGGTGAATCATAACTTTTGACTTTTATTTACCGCAGTTAAAGGAAAATATGGTAATTCAAGGATAAAATAATATTATAATAATTATAATTACCTAAACATTTGTTTTAACAATATTGGATGAGTAATTTCCGACCATGGGCATCTTTGGGTCGATTTTGGGACCCCATCGAGCCACTTATGAATGATAATGACATTTTAGGTTAATTAATTTAATGTAAAGTCAAAAGTGACATAAAAAATATCTCTTTGCAAATTAATTTTTACATGGTGTTATTCAAGTTATTTATTTTTATTTAAATAATAATTGGAAATATAAAAAAATTCCCTACATCATGGTATTTGTTTTAGAATTTTTATACATCTTATAAATTAAATCATATATGACACAATAATGATGCAGTGTTTACCTCATTAATAAATCATTTAATTAAATAAGATTATAAATATTAAAATAACATTCAAACCTGTCCAATTCTAATTGGATTATTTTATTTCGATCTTTAGTCATCTTATCTTCTGATCTAATGATTTTTGGACCATTAAAATCCAAATACCATTATATAATAAAATAATATTTTCACACTTTCCTAAAGTGCCCCTCCCCACCTTATAAAAGGAGAACATTTCTATCCAATTCCTTGCACCTATCAAGCCTTTTGGCTCATCCAACCTCTACCCAATTAATCCACCTACATCCCCCTCCTCCAACTAGAATCCTTACCTTAGGTATGAGTCACTTCAACAAACCATTTTGGTTCAAAACAAAGTGAGTTACAAAAATTAAAGGTAACAATTTCTGTTAAATTATTTTATTTTATTTTGTATTATTTTACCTCTCCAACCCCTGAAATCTTTTTATTCCTTTCATTTATTAAAACACCAGTATCCAAAATATACTAGGATGTTGTTATTATAAGTATTCAAACACATACACACACCTCTATCTAATTGGTGAAGAACATACTGTTTCTGTGGATAGAAAACTAACGCCTCACTAAACGATGTTTTTTCGATTATCTCCCACCCCCACTCATGGTGTCCATTATGATGGAATTGCATTTATATATTATATATTTTATGCTTAATGTTTTATATATTATTCTTTATTTTCCTCATATATAATACATTTATGGTTTTCATTATGGGTAAACACGATAATTTCATTTGAGTAAGTGCAGACTACCGCCCCCTCAAAATGATATGACTCGTTAATGCCATATGTGGGACATATAAAGGATAGAGTTAATGATATTATGTATGAAATTATACTGGATTTATAATATACCTATGTATCATTATGTTTTAATTCCATTAAAGTATAAAATAGAAATGAAAGTTGGGTTCATGCGTATGTACGACTTACCATCACCATGAACGGTGCATTTCATTTCTTATCCCCAAAATGTTATGTACTGTTATAAATAAATATATATACTTGATATATATGATAAATTTGATATCTAAATCATGAATATAATTCTGGATATATTGATCATTTGACCACAGGGACAACTTGTAAATATAAGTTATTCATTTTTTAGTCAAGTACCAAATATCGAGAAAACGAACGTTATTAACATAAATTATTAATTAATGATTATAACATGGTAATAAGTGATATAAAAGAAATAATAAACTCAAAAATGGTTCTTAATAAAGTATAAATTAACATTATTTTATTATTTAGTTTATTAAATAAAGAACGGGTCACGTCAGACACGAGGTAAGGGAACTTCTTAACCCAATAACCATTTTTCGGTTGAACTTATCTTTATTATTTATGTCATTCCATGATTATGTGAAAAATGAATATTTACATATTATCATGTATTTATACTTTCTTTATGTGATCTTATAGTGAATACACATAAGCAATCAATTTTATTTAAAAAATGATATGTGTAAGGGAATTCATCTCAATCTCTTTTCATTGAGGCATATTTTGTTTTAATATAGAACTTTCTTTTATACGCTGTATAAAAACCATTGACTTTTAAAAGGTAATATTTTTCTATGAATCATTTTACTAAACAAAAAATGGGATTTTTTTTAACGTATGTGGTGACAATGACATTTCCCCCCTCGTGAGTAATATTTATTCATTGGCTTCCATAACAATCTGTAATGTTTTTTTTTCAAGGAAAATAAATACCATATACTCTTTTATGTATTTTGGTATTGAAAATGGATTTGATAATTGATTTTTATGACAATATATTTAAGTGATATATTATTATTTTAAATGTTTAAATGTTTTATTTACATTATATATGTTTTATGATCAAGAAGCACCAATAAAGGAATCTATGTGCAATGTTTCCCACCTATCGCCACCTTCCTTTTCTCCGCCTCAGGTCAGCGGCGGATTCTCTCCCGGTTGTTCTGCTCTTTGTGATCGCGGTTTGTGCATCCTCATCCAGTGACAACGTCATGGCTTTGTGGATCAAAGAAGTTTCAACATTGTTGCCATCTTCATGCCCTATCCTCTGAATTGGTTAGGGTTTCCACGACGGTGCAGTGTAGGCATGGGGTCGAGTCTGTTTCTGTGTTGAGGGTCACAGACACATTTTTGCGTTGGATATGGGAGTGTTTGGGAGTTATTTTGTGGTCTCATGTGCTGTCATGAAGGTGACGACGGGAGCGATTCTAGATTGTAGAGGAACAATTCTCTCATCGCTTGTTCGGGTGGTTGGCTTTCCAGTGATGATTTTAGTTCCTTGTTTTTAATTTTTTTCTAGTTGGTTGCGATCTGTGGAGTGATTCTGGTATTTCGGTGAGTATTTGAGGTTTTTGGGTCTATGGTGGTGGGTTGAGGTAGCAAGAGTCATCAAGATTTTTAATGTGTTCCTACTATTGTTCTTATGATTGTCCCGTTCTTCTTGGATTTAGTTTTTTGATCTGTTTTGGAAGATTCTTCTTTGGTTTTGGGTGACCCTATTTTTTTTGTTGCGGTGAAACGTTTGGAGACTCTATTTTGGTGGATTGACTTTGACCGAGGTAGAGATGAAGGCTTTGGTGAAGGAGGTCTTATTTTAAATTTTGAAATTTGAATCTGGAGCGGTTTTTGGCTCATACGTGACGCTGCTAGCTGGTTTGTCGGAGGTGCGGTGATGGTATTGCTGTTTGAAATTTTTAAATTTTGAATTATGTATGGTGAAATTTACTTTTGGAAGGTCGTGTATTTGAGTGATTGTTTCTCTATGGTTTCCACTTTCCTCAAAGTGTCCATTTAATGAATTAAAAAAACGAATTTGGCATTATATATATTTTATGTGTTATGATTTTATAATGGTACTTGGATATTTGTGGGTGGTTACCTAATAAACCAAATGACGGGTGGTTCGGTGATAAACTAGGAAGGGTGGATACGTTATAACCTCCAATGCATTAGGTATGGATGTCGGCCGTATGGCTATTCCATTTAGTGATATGTGTGGATGTCGACCGTATGGTTATTCCATTTAAACATGTTTATGTCCCAAGTTACCTTATTATGTTCTCTATATGGTTTTTATAGTAATATTTGGGTTACAAAAGGGTATGTAGTGATATTTTATTCAGTGAAGAGTATTCAATAATTCATAAACGTTAAAATTATTACTTAAATTGAAGTATTCATGTTTTACTTGTTGTTTGAAAAACTAACATATTTCCTTCTTTGTGTATCCCTTACTGAGCATTTTATGCTCGTCCCATGTTTTTCAAATGTTTTTCACATGACATAATGTGGAATAGGGACAAGGATGGGATCACAGAAAAGTCATTCTCTCGTAAACATGGAACTTGACATGACTCCTTTTTTTCAAGATTTCTTGTTTAATGAATAAAAATTGAATCTGAGTAGAAGTTTCTACTTTTTAATATTTTGAGATGTAATATTTATGTCCTAATTCTCTAAAACTCTAAACCTGAAAATATCCTCAATGTGAATTATTCGTTTAATTCAATATTATTTAATGTTTTAAGTATGGGTCCTTATATTTTTTCTTCAATAAGGTCTATCAATAATCTATCAATATTTCTCTATTTGATTATTCGTATATTAGTCATTTTCTTACTCCACCGTGATTTATAGAGATTTTAATGTCATATTTGATTGGTCTTAAAATAGATTATGAGATGTATGAATTGGTAAATATGATATAATTTTGGTTGATTTCTACATGGAGTGTCAATAAGTATTATGATGATCATAGGTTTTGATCTTTAGAATTCTAGGTTTGGGATTATTTTTATCATTGATTGTATTATTTTATTAGGCCAATAAAGGATGAAAAATTGGAGGAAGATGACTACGAGTTTTATTGGAACATTCAACATCATATAAAATATTATATAGTGAGATTATAGATTTGATTTCCTTCCTCCTGTGTAATTTCTTTCATGTTTCACAACTAATGGGATACATAAAAATCCTACAAATATTATTATGTTTGATTGTATGAAATTGGATGATGATGGTTACATTGGGGAAAACCTATTTTTTCGATTGACATGATTATGAATTTTATGAGAGGTAAGGTTACTTATATAGATCTAATATGATGTTTGCTTGACCGACATCTAGATGAGACATAAGATAGTAATGTTATGGTTTAAGCATAATGGATTATCTTTTTTCCTTATGAGTCACATAAATTTTTAACATGGAAGAGACTTCTGATAGCTGGGATTTTATAATGACTGTTATTATATATAGTCTTCACATTCTTTTTTCATGTTTTTCTAAATAAAATGGATAAACATTGTATTTTAGGTGGGTTTGGAAATAAATTGATGGAATTATGATGGAAGAGTAAATATATTTGGTTTAAAAGTAACGTTTGGTAACTGGTGGAATGGTATCAGGTACCCAATGGTATTTGGTATTACCTACAGTTGTTTCTGATGTATCGATCAAGTACCTCGCATGTAACAACCCAAAATATTTTCAATGTAATTTCTCATATTATAATTATGTTATATACTATAAAACACATATATCAAATATATAACCTAATAAAAACATTATTCACATTAATTAATAATATCATAAGTGGTATTTATTGAAATTAAGGAACCTATATTGAATGAATAGTAACATGGTCAATGGAATAATTATATGACCATTATGAATAGTAACCCAACCAATTTAATAGTAACAATATCTATAAAATTATAAATATAATATAGGAATATTTTAAATTAAAATATTATATATTTATATCTTTGAATGCTTGAATAAATGTTTTAAAAATGATAAAGTGTCTATATTTTTGTGAAACATAAACTTTTTTACACTATTATTATCAATATAATAATTTAAAAGAAAATTTATTTTCATAAAATATATTCATATATTAATATTTTTTGACTTATAATTTTTATATAATTTTATAGGGCTTTAATTAATTTTTAATAGTGTTATAAAATCGGTTATCACAATAAAAATGATATATTTTTTAATAAATGATTATTTCAAAAAAATTTAAATTTTACATATTTATTAAATAATGATAGTTAAATTGAGTAAATTTTTTCAATCTACACATTATAAAATGGTTATGGTAATGTTTTGTTATTTTTTAAAAAAATATTTTAATTTTTTGATCTTTGAAATACAATAATTAATGGTATTTAACAAATATATTAATGATTGTGTCGTAAATGTTGTATTTGTGAGGTAAGAACCCATTAGTTAAAAATATATTGTTCCATTAAATTTATTTTGTTATTGTAATAAATAAAATTGATAATCATTATCCAAAATAAAAAACAGTGTTATCATATAATCCATGAATCCCCTCTTCTGCCAATATATATATCACCCCTCAACACCCCATATTCTCATTGCTCCAAAGCCCTAAATCATGTTTAAATAATTAAAAACTCACTTACCAATAATATTTCACATGTATATTAGGTTATATTAATAACAAAATTCCAAACCCAGATTCTTTATGGGTGTTCTCAAGGAGACAATATATAAGAAGAAATTTATCAATCTTTCTCTTTTAAAAACCTTCTTTATTATAATTCATCATTTCTAACATAATAAAAATTTACATGTAAAATTCAATATTATATATATATATATTAATTAGTTATGTTAATGTAATACCAATAATCAAATCACTTCTCTTCTCCATTTATTCTAAAAATTAAAAATCATCCTTGAGGAGTTGATTCACGATATTCATGTATAATGAGTTGCCATTTTCCATTACATCCTTCATGACAAGTCATAAAACCATTATTATTGTCAAATATTATTTAAAATTTTATATTATATAATTATTCATTTTTTTATAATTATATATTTATAATATTATGTACTAAAATCAAATTAGTTCGGGATGATCAAAAACATCTATAATAAACTAATCATTTTTTGATAATGTATTGTCTAATGAATCATTGTCATATATGAAAATAATAATATATATGGTACCATTACAAATTATTTATGTATGTTAATACCACATAATTACAAATTAGGTGTTTTTAATCCATTTGACAAAATATCCCATAATTAAACTGAAGGGAACCGATAATAAAATCATGAAACAAACACACCTAGAACAATGAAATTAAAAATTATAACCCATCCAAATGGTCTTAAAAAAACATAATAAATTTTTAATAAATTTATTTTATGTTTAAAAGTTTTGGTATTAAATTATTAATAAATCTAATTTGATTATCTAGTATACTAATTGAAAGTCAAGAACGCTTTTGGACATATGGTAAGGGATCTCTCCGAAACACTCAATTACATTTAGGTAATCATTTTATCTATTTACAATAATGTAATTATTAATTATTCTTATATAATTATTCCATATTATCTATATATATTACAAAACTATGTATAAATATCCATTCATCCATATTTTAGTGTGATATATATGTTTAAAAAGGTTCCATTATAAATTCCTTTCGATAAGAAAACCCTATGAAAGAAAACATCCAAATTTCACGCCATTTTCATGCTAAATTAATAATATATTTTAATATAAAATTATTTTTAGGAAATCAATAATATTATCAGGAAAATTTATTTTAATTAATTTGTGGTCTCATACAAACAAGTATACAATTTTTATCTTTAAAAGATCTTTAATATATTCACGTAAACCGCACTAAAGAGGCTCATTTGTAATGTTTTTTGAACACTATTTATATAGCTTCTCAATAATGATGAACACAATTTTTCAAGATATATACCCATTTTATGTTATAATATTCAATATAATTTTTAAGCATCAATTTCATAGACACAGTTATGATTTTCTATTAGGTTATTCTTAAATACATGATTACGATACCCATTTCATTCCCTCGGAAAACCTTATGTTTATTTAGTATATTTCACTCTTGATGAGAAAAAATTTGCATTCACATGTTATGATGTATTGACCTATAGTTTTCTCTATTTAATTTGATAATTTTGATAGTCATTATAGATCATGTATTAGATTATAGAGTAAACCAAATCCATTATTGGACTTTGTCAACAATGTGATATAGTCATGGAAGTTAGCCTCGAGTCATGTTTATGTCATGTTATATGTTACTACCACATTTTTATTTTTCCATGATAATGTGATTACATGTTTTATGTGATATGAATCTATGATATCATTTGAGTTCCACTGATTTTGTGTTATCATGTTATTCATTCTAACTGATGTATTATTATTTATTCATATGTTTATTCCCATACTATGTTTTTTAGATCATCATATTGTTCATTTATTCTATAGGTTGTCCTATTAATATATATATACTCAAAGGATGTTAGTAAATCATTATGAAGATTAAATAAAATATGTTTCCATACTGGTTTCATGTTATTTAATTATGTATCTATTCTTAAAAATTCATGAGATATAAATATCCTTGGTTTGTATTTGATGGTTAATTATTGGTAGAGTCATTTGATAATATATGTAATAGGATACTTCCACTTTAGTTGGTATCTAAGAACGGTCTAGTTATTTTTTGATATTAGGACAATAACACTTCTTTTAAGAATCCATGGTAAATTTCTTTCATAATGAATAACCTATACTTATACTTATAGGATCATATATTAGGATATAATTTTCATTTATATGATTATACTTTAATGTTAAAATTTACTTTTTTATAGACTAATTACTTATGTATTAAATCTCTCTAATTGTAATTTCTTTTCTTATTTAATAATTTGAAATAGGAGAACTGATTACAATAATAAATTTCATAGGAAATATGATGATCTTACAAATGAAATGACAAGTTTGATTTGAGAATGTGATAAAACAGTCATTATAATAATAGAACAATTGTCTCAGGTTATGAATAATATCATAAATCATGTGTAACACCATCCTTCTCTTAAGATAGATAAATTTTTGGTCAAACCCATTATGTGTAAAATACCTCATATCTTTACCGGATCTTATGATACCCTCATTTCATAATAATAGGTTAACTCCATAAAAAAATATATTCATCTTCCACCAATGCTCAGTAGAATATAATTTTATATTGAAGGTATATAATTTTAATGGGTGGGATCTGATCCATTGTAGTAACTAATCAACAGCACAATGTACAAGGAGGAAATCGATTCCAAGGATCGAGAATCATTAACTAAAATATATTTCAATAAATAGTTTTACCCAAAAAACTATATTAATATGTATAGGCATTTACCTAGACTGAAGCCAAAGGAAGATGAGACTATTTTGGAGGTTAGAAAAAAACATCCATGACTTTCACAATATTCCATTGGTTTTTGATAAAAACAGAAAACATGTGAGTTAGTTCATTAGTGGACCAAAACTGTAAATGTGATATGTGTTGGAGATATGATACATTGAATGATATTGGGGGATTTTATATTTTTACCTTAAGGTAGAGATCTATATTAGATACTCTTAGAGTCCTTATAGTGTTGGAGAGAAAAATTGGAAAACATAGTTTAATATGGTAGGAATAATAGATAAATCCAATGATAGAAATAAAACCCAATATCCCACATGACAAATGTGTTAGATTAAGAATCATGGGAACTATCTAATGGGAACCAATAGATGATCTAAATGTGTGAAGATAGGGGTATCTAGGTAATTATTTCTAATGTGATATAAATATGGAATAAATGTGGAAGAAGAAAGAATGGTATGGATCTACACTCAACATGTAGTGTACTGTTTTAACTACAAGGAACATGGGAATTATATGATCCAGTACCCTAATACAATGATTGATTAAGCTAACCAATAGCAACAATATTCATCACAACAAAGAATGTAATATTTTATCACAACATATGAGGTGGTTCCTGACAATGATGTGGTGATATGTACACTGGTAATTCATTCATGAATAGAAAACGTACTACTCTATTATAGTTCTACACCTTCATTTGTATCGTGAAAATTCTATAGAACTATTCAAACAAAACCTCAAAACATGGAAGTTGAGTTGTCTATGAGAACAAAAAATGGGACAATTATATAACTAATGTATATAACTCCACACTTTTTAATGTTTGTGGGTTTAACATTTCAAAAAATATTTTACTATTCATTTTTTATGAGGATCGCGTTATATTGTGCATGGATTGACTATCTTTATATAAATAAAACATCAATTTTCAGGAAAAGTAGATCACTCATCACATCACATATAATCCTCCAATTAAATATAATTTTAATTATTATGATTAATCTATTTCGGAATAATCATCTCAAATATAGATATTATTTCCATGTATGTAAGATTATCTATCTCAAGTTATTGATGTAAAGAAGAGAATCAAGCATAAATAAATACCAATTGTGAGGGAATACACCGATGCAATCCATGAATAATTTACGTGTTTTCCTATTGATCAAGAGGATGAGTTCATAAATTTATCTTAATCCCGATCCTCTTATAATAACAATTTCTCTTTATGGAATGTCCACCATTGAGATGGAAGAGCTGAAGAAGTAGTAATGAGTGAATCTGGACTGGGGATTCATATAATATATTTCTTCACCAAGGGGTGAACTTTTCCTATTCATTAATAATAAGAATGTATTAATTAACCACTGTATTTATTATTGAGATCTCAACATAATCATTATATATAAGCAGTTTCCCCAGCCCTAGACAGATGAATTTTTCAATAAAAAACTTGAAATAATGTTTTTATCTAAGGTGGTCCATCTTTTAGGATGTCTCTAATTAATGATGAGAGTATTATATTACAAATACTAACTTTCAATGGAGTTATTGAAACTATAATTTCATAGGTATTCCCTTCATACTCACTAATTATCGAGCAATATTCATGTACTTAATGAATATTATCTTTAATGATTACCTCAACTAATTTGTTGTATACTTTAAAGATGATATTCTAATATAATCTAAGAGAATGGATGATCGTGATGAGAATTCATATGCTATGAAAAAGAAATGTTATATGGATAAAATTTATTCACTGTATATTAAATGTGAGTTTTGTATAGAGGAAGTATCATTTTTGGGGCATGTTATCACTAACAATGGAATATCTGTAGACCCTTCCAAGACATTGAAAATTTATGAGTGGCCCCAAATAACATCTGTAATAGAGATCCATATTTTTCTTAGATTGTAATGCTATTATCGATGTTTTGTGAGGTATTTATCTCGATGAATAACCCTCTAACAAAGATAAAAAGTACACGTTTAAAGTATGTATGGATAGAAGAATGCAAAGAATTATTCAAGGATCTCAGAAAGAGGATAATCACTACACCTATAATCACAGTACAAATAGGTGGATAAGGTTTTGTGACATAAATTTATTGTTAAAAGAATTTATTGGTTTATGTACTTTTATATAATGATAACTTGATAGCATATACCTCATGGAAATTGAATATCTAGGAGTAGAACCACACAATGCAGGATTTGTACCTAACTACTAGGGATTTTTCCTTGAAAATCTAGAGTCACTGCCTCTATTGTGAGAAGTGTGAAATATAAAATGATCAAAAGAGTCTAATATATATTTTCACATAGAATAATCTCAACACACATCATAGAATATGGTTATAGCTAATCATGGGAATTGATTTCCATATTCACTACCATGAGAGAATGGAAAACAAGGTATCTTATGATCTTATTAGAAAATAACCTGCTACCCTTTCCATGATTGGGATTGAGAAAGACCACATATTCGTGTATTTAAAGAGGAAATATTTTGAAATCATAATGACAGGGTATACATCCTATCTTAACCCAATGATTGTTCGTCCATCTATCTCTGAGAATATCAAGGAGGAACCATGTGATGATCTGGAGCTAAAAAATAAGGGAAACCCGATAATGGAAAGGAATACACATGACATCCACATCAATGAGGATTGTGTGATTCAGTTTGGGACATGAATTTGGGTTCATTCATCACCTAAGATAAATAAGGATCTATAGGATAATTCTCATGGATCATGTTTTCCCATACATTTGTAAATTTACAAGATATACCATTACTATCGGGATCACTTCTGGTTTGAAAATATTAATAATGAGATTATATAATATATCTAAATTTGTTAGGTATGTTAGAAATTTAGTGCATAGTGATAGATGTATAAAGGGTTGATGCAACCATTTTCATTACCCACATGAAATTATGATAGTTTCATTGTGGACATTATTGTTGGTCACCCGAAAACATCCAAAGGAAATAATGTAATATGGGTGTTGTAGGATTGAACCACCAATAGTTCCGTAATTATCACTATTCGGGTAGATATCTAACTTGAACAACCTACCAATATAAATGTGATGGTTGTAGTGAGGCTTCATGGTGTTCCACATTGGGTCATCTCTGATCATGATCCAAGATTCACATATAAATTATGGAAAATTCTTCAACATTATTTTTCATAATAAATTTAATTTCAACAAGACATATCATACCATACTGATGGAAAAATTGAAATGACTATTTCGACAATCATGGACATGTTGGGATCCTACTCAAAGGATTTAAAAGGATGATGGGATCATTCTATCCCATTGGTTGGGTTCTCTTACAAAAAAATATTCCACCGGAGTATTGAGATGTCTATATATGAAGATCTAAAGGGGAAGAAATGTTATACTCCATATTTTTTGGATTAATTTGTCAAATGAAATACAATTGGACCAGATCTTATGCGAGAGATGATAGTGATGATTCATGAATTCGAAAAAAATATCAAATTTGCACAGATTAAGAAAAATATAGATCGTAATAACCATTAAGGGATATTAACTTTGATTTTGGAGACAATGTATTACATTAAATATCTCCATGGAAAAGAGTCACATTATTTTTAAAGAATGGAATTTTAGGCAACGATACAATGGACCCTTGAGATCCTTGATCTCAGAGGGGAAGTGGCCTATCATCTTTCACTTCCACTAAATATGGCTCATGTTCATGACATGATCAACATATCTTTGTTGATGATGTACATACATGGAACCTCAAATTTACTAAATTCGTAGGTGGTAAAATAGTAGAACGACCTCTTATTCAATGAGAATCCATTGAAGATATTTGACCATAGATAGAATGTCCTGTAGAACAAAAATACTCCTCTTATAAGAGTGTTTTGAATGAATCCTAAGTATGAAGAGGTGACATTGGACCTAGAAGAGGAAGTGAAGGATAAAATATCTTCACTTGGTTTTACCATAGTATATAAAATGAATATTTGAGGGGAAATTTTTAAAAAGGGAGAAAAATGTAACAACCCAAAATTTTATCAGTGGAATTTAAGTTATAATAAATATTTCACAAAGTATAAAGAACATACATAATATAAATAAAAAAGTAAAAATGGTATATTCATAAATAATTTATGAAATAAGTAGTATTTATAGAAATTAAGGATTCTATACCAATGGAATAGTAACCCGATCTTTTGAATAGTAATATGAACGTTAATAATTGTTACATGAACAATAGAATAGTAAATTCATCTATGATAGTACAAATAATATTTAATTATCTTATAAATAAAAATATAACGCATTTATGTCAATAAATAAGTCAACACATGTTTTAAAAATCATGAAGTATATTTAGTATTATTTTGAAACATAAATATTTATTTACAACATTATAATTAATATAATGATTAATTTATTTTTTTCAATAAAATAGATTCATAAATTAAAATATATTTTATTATAATTATAAAGTAATTTTATGATACAATAGTTATTATTATAAAGTGTCATAAAGTTAGTTATAATATTAATATCATTAATTTTTTTAAAAAGGATGAATTTAATTAAAAACTAAATTTTTGTATTTAGAATATTATTTTACTTAAATATATTCCTTTTTTGAAATATATACCTCAATAAATGTTTAGGTTGAATGGTTGATATTTTTATAAAATAATTGAATTTTTATTGAATAACGAAATACTAAAATTTACAGAATTTTATAAATACATGAAATATTGAGTCATTAATGATGTATAAATGAGATAAGAATAATTTTTTTGAACAATCATACACCATTTAGAAATTTTATTCACATAAATTATCTATATTTATAGTATTGATCAAAATTAATAAACAAATGAATAAAATAATAAGAAACACCCATCTCATCACACTATAAATACCACCCCTTCTCATCACATCTCTATCGCCTTGAAGATTGCCAAATTATACCAAATTACCTTCCAAATTACCTTCATTATGTATATGAGTTTCTGATACCAATTAAATACCAATCCCTTGTTCCTTAAAGTGGATCTCAAAGAGACTATATACATGATGTAAAATCCTCAACCATTCTATTTTATATTATTTATTTTTTTACCTCATCATTTCCTCAATAATAAAAAGTTACATGATAAATATTATTTTGTATATATACTATAATATATTTTTTTTAATGAAATATCAATCATTAAATCCCTTCTAAACTCATTTTATTCTAAAACTGAAAACATCATCCATGACTTGCTGATTCATCGCCTTTGTTGAATAAGAGTTTTCGTTGTCCATTACCTCGATCAATGGTGGTCATAAAACCATTATTATGGTTAAAACCTATTGAAAATTTTGTATGTTATCTTTTCTAATTTTATATAACTAATATATATATATACATAATGTTAAATAATTTATGAAAACTATTTCGTGCCAATCGAAAAACTGCCAAATTAATTTTATCATTTTTCATTGACATTTTAACTAATGGATCACTATCATATATGAAAGTAAATTGATATGTAAAATTTTAAAATACATTAATTATATTAATAATATATCCTTTAACTTTTTTTCCATTTCAGAAGATCTCCCATAATAAAACTCAAGGGAACTGATCATAAAATCATGATACAAATGCACCCAGAAAATTAAAATTAAACATTATAACCCAACGAAATGGTAATAAATGAATTTAATAAAATTTTAATAAATAAAATATATGTCGAATGGGTTCTAAATTAAATTACTAATGAATATAATATTATTATTCAGGACATTATGTTAAAGTTCATAACACACATATATATATATGGTAAGAGATCTTTATGATCCTCCCAATTACCTTTGTGTTATGATTTTTTCTCTCATTACCCCAATAAAATAATTAATTATTATTATTTTATTATTCAATTATTATGTATATGCTCAAAAAATATGTATCCATATCCATTAATCCATTTTTTATATATATATACATGTTTAAAACTATTAAATTCTCAATTCAGAATCACAAGCAAGACCGATTAATGTGAACTTCCCAATTTCTTACTCGTTTGCAAGTACACAATATAATCTATTTTAAGCCATTGTTTTTTCATAAATAACTCATTTTATCATTCAAAAATATCTTATTTAAAAATGTTTTTATAAAAATTATTATGCATTTTTCAACATTAAAGACACCGTAATATTTTCCCATAAACCACACCAAATTGGCTCGTTTCAACAGATTCTTAATCACACTTTTTACATGTTTTCATTCATATGGACGTTATTTTCTAAGATATATGCCTATTTTACCTTATGAATTTCCATGAATTATTTAAATCCATTATTTCATGGACTCTATTATTATACACCCATTGTATATGCCTTATGATGTGATTACAATACCCATTTCATTGTATGGGTTACCATTATGTTTATTCCTTATGTTTGATTCTTCTTATGGAAAACATATACAAGAACATGTTATAACGGGTGCACCCAAATAACACTCTAATTCATTGGGTAATGTTCAGTGTCATGAAATTCCATTTATAGAATATGAATTATACCTAATTCATTGTGTGAGTTTTTCCACAGATGGATATAGTCATGAATGTTTGCCTTGACTCATGTTTATGTCATGTTTTATATTTCATTACACATTCCTATGTTTCCGTGATAATATTATTCCATGTCAAATTCTCTATGATTATATAAGATTATTCTTATAACATGCACTTCATTTTATCATGTCATGCCTTATAACATCCATGTAATTAATTATTACTATTCCCCCCTTACTCGGTTATTTATCACACCCCTTTATTCATTATTACTGAAGTTATCTAATAATGTTGTAAGAACGCAAAAGAAGTTTGGAGAAAATTATAGTGATTAATATAAGATGTTTTTATTTTGGTTTCATGTTTTATCTTTATATACCTAGTCTTTCAAAGACACTAGACTTTACAATCCTTGGTATTTATTTTAAATATAATTATGTATTAAATCATGTCATAAAAAACATACAATATATGATCTCTTTACAGTTTATGATAATTAGGTATGCAATAAAAACAAATATGTTTTTTAATCAGAACTAAAATGGTAATTGTATTATTAAAATTAATCCACTTTCTTCCCATTCAAATCAGATATCCTTCATTTGGTTGTTATAATATCCCACATCAGTTATCTATTCTCCCTAAACGCACCTCCATGTCAACTAGAATTCGATCTATGTATATATTATTCACCAATATGTAATAGGTCCTACCATTATTGGGATTTATGTAAATGTTGCTTTATTATTAATCAATTATATATTATTATTATATAAGTAGAATTAATATAAAATCCAATTTTATATAGGTAATGAAATCAATATTATCTTTTGAAAATTAATTCTTTTAGTTGTTAAAGGATTGTTTTATCAATGATCATGAGATGAAGAATCCAACATGGCTCTTAATTTCTATTTTTTATTATATTGGTTAGTAAAATAACTATTTATTCAGGCTTTGTCATTTCTTATTTATTTCTTGGAAACATCGTTTCTTCCTTTATCTATTAGATTAAGTATCAATAAATGGGTTTTTACGAGGCCCCTCCTTTTATAAAATATTATCATAGTAGATGTGATAAAAATATAATGCGGATGTGTGAGGAATAAAAAAGAAACTATATCCTACTAAAACACTTCAATAGTGTTTTCTTGTTAAATAATAATTTTTTATATGATTATTATTCTGTACACTATTTATTATTAATCCGTAATATGCATGTTTCGTATCCCTTTTGTTGTCCAACAATTCCCCCTTCTCAATGCCATGAGCATGTAATATGGGCTTACAATCTCCATATTTATTTCTCCCTCTTCAAGGTTCATACCTCATTCTCCCCTCCCTGTCTGGCATTATTTTCATTCTATGGTCCCATTCTAGGGTTATATTGTTCCCCATTATTAATGTTATAATCATCCATAGTTCTCCTTCTCACACCACTCTTTTTGAATGACCAATTACACCAGACCCCATATTTCTCTGATGTGATGGAGTTCACATTGATTTTAGATTATATTGTCACACATGCTCTGTGATGATTTCTATGCACACTACTCTATCCATGTCATCATTTTATTCTTTTTTCATCATCATACTCTTCCTTTATGAACCAACCATCATGTTATACCACATATAGATCCTTCACAACGGATCTTGTAGCGGCTTCAGACCCTGATAAGGGATCAGTTCGATGATGGTTTTATGTACTAAAAAAAATTAATTATAAGTATGAATTAATATAATTATTCATTATGTATAATTACTAACAAACCATTGATTAATTAATTATTAGTAGAAAATAACTAATAATAAAATTATAATAATATCTTCTTATTTAATAAAATATAAATACTAAATTATAGTTATTAAGTAATTATATTTAGAGAATAACATAATATGATTAATTACAGAATGGATAACAAATTTACAATTAATTAATATGATTACTAATTTATAATTAAGTAATTTTTAAAATATATTTCAATATAAATGTAAAAACTATTTTATAATTTATATATAAAAATTCATATAAATTTTTATAATTATAAATATATTTAATGATTTATTAATATTTTATTATAAATATATGTACAAATATATAATTATAAATACAAATTTATTTATATTAATATATGTTAATATAATGTGTTTTTATTATCATATAAATAACAAATAATTAAAAAATATAGATATACTTAAATAATTTTCAAAATTTCTGTATAAATACATTTTAAATTTAATTATAAATATATTTAATATTTGCATATAAAAATATATATATTTATATAATTATACATATTTATATAATTATATATATTTATATAATAAATTTCATGTATAATAAATTGAATATATATATATGTGTGGGTTAATAAATATATATTGTTATAATTATTTTTAAATATTGTAAATATATTTTTTTAAATATATTTATATATAATTTTTAAAATATTTATTTAAAAATATATATTTATAGTTATAATTATAAAAATATATATAAAATTTTAAATATATTTATATTATTATATTATTTATAAAAGTGTATATTTTTATTTTTATAAAAACATTTTTATAAAAAATAAATAAATCTATATATATATAAATATATAAAAATTTATAATATTAAAAAAATATATATAAATAAATAATTATAAATAAAATAAATATATTAATTATTTAAATATAATTATTATAAAATTTTAATTATTTAAATATTAATTTTTTAAATGACTTAAATATTTATTAAAAAATAATATTTATTCTTTTATACGTATATAAATTGTATTTAATTTTTAAGGGGGAGGGGTTAGCACCACATTACCTGGTTCTCTACCCCCAAATCCCCCTAGTGGCATTTGATTTGGCCATCAGGTATCATAGGAACAATTATAATAAAACTTACAGAATTTTATTTATAAAAAAAAAGTTAACAAATCCTTCGTCGAAAATTTTTCTATTGTGGTGGATATTATTTTGATATAACGAAGATAGTGTTCTTTTCTGACATGGTCTGTGATGAAGATGGTGTTATTGTGTGTCTGGGCATGCAATATAATGTTGCTCACGACCAATAGCAGGCCAATTTTGTGTGAAATGTTAATTTATAGGCATTTATCATATTCTTGGGGCATTAATGTGTGAAAGTATTACTTTTTAAATTATAGTTCCTTTTGTGAATTTTTTAATTTCGTTTTGGTTTATATGTAAGGATCTAACTCAACCATAGAAGTTATTTTTTATAAAATGAAAAAATGGACGTGGATGACCTATGGGATACTCGATGTGTAGGTTGCATATAACAGTTTTATATGCCTCAATGAAAGATATTTGATTGATAGATGAATACTTGTAACATTTAGACACACACACAAACACATATATATATATTATAATAGGTTAATTTCAAGGATATATATATATATATTCGTTCTCCCTTAATAGATATATATGGTTTGAGTTCCACTTAGTATACCCTATGAGGGTGTGGTTCTTCCCCATTCATTTTGATCATTTTATGAAGTAGTTTTATTTGATTTATGTAATGGATTTATGTGTTTGAGCAGTATAACATACAATACTAAAAATTTTATATAGACAATGCATCCCTACAATATTTCCCAATGAAAATCCTATTAATTTATCATTACAATAGAAATAGTCCATGATTGTATTTAAAAGTAAATAATATAAAAAATATAATTTATATTTTGATAAAATTGATATAATTATTTATCTTATATGTTATAAATTATCATAATTTTGTTGATATTTTTTTGGAAATAATATACTATATGATGAATAGTGAAAATAACAATTTTACTAAAACTATTACATTTAGGACATCATTATGGTTTAAAGACGCCTATAAAAATTTTAAAACTTTTTTATTAATCAGATATATATTTAATAAAAAAGTATAAAAATTTAAAATATTATATTTGATTTAGAAACCTGTGTTTGAATTTTATAAACCCAATTAGTGTTTTATTCTAATAAAAGAACTATTTTTGATCATTTTCATTAATTAAGTAATTACAAGGTCACTTTTAGTTTTTAATGTCATTAAATATCACATAAACATATTTTGTTAACAATAAACCAGAAAGATTCATAATAATAAAAAATTTACTTGATTTTGATAAAAGATCATTTTATACATGAATATGCCTTAAAAGTTTATTTTTAGTAAAAAAATTTATACATATATTAAATTAATTTTTATCAACATTATAAATTGATTGTTGTAGAATGGATTGCATATATGGGGTTATAATAATTTATATTGGATAATAAATTCAATTTAATGATTTTTTATAATGAATATTTTACATGGTAAAACATCGACACCATGTTAAGGGTTAGAATAATCTGAAGATGGGGGATGAATTAATCTATGTGATAAGGCTAAAAATATTTCTTTCAATTTTATAAATTTGATTTAATGATTTCATTTATCTATTACATTATCCTATAATAGAAATTAAAATAATTTTGATTCACTTTACTTGATAATGACACTTATATTGTAAGAGGATTTTTTATATTTACAAGAATCTAACTCCTCCCCATGATAAAAGTTCACCTCATCCTTTCACATATCTACCCAATTTGAGAACCATATTTCTAGAACCCTCTACCGAGATACCCTCCCAACACCCTAACCCATTATACTTTTTTTCTTCTATAATTAGCAATATATGAATCCATTAAGTCTTATTAATGTATATTATCCATGTAAAGGTATATAATCGTACAAAGATTATTTATGTTCCATTCTTATTAAATATCCTTCAGAAATTATGTAATCAAATTAACATAATTAAAATAATATAATCTCTATATATAAAATTTTTATTTTTATTTTACATCTAATTTCCATCCAAATGGTATGTAAAGGTGTCACTCATGTGTAAGTGCGAATTACTTCCTCTATGAATAAAAATATTATATTTTAAACTACCGACCCATATAAAAGATAATATATATGTATTTAATTAATATATATGATTTTATGATATAATTCATGATATATAATTATAAATTGTTTTCAATATTGTTTTCTTCCATTCCATAATTAAAAATAACATCACCCATGTGTAAGTGTAGTTCATCGTCTCTACAAACCGATGTATTCTATTATTCATCACTACATGGGACAAATTGTTATCAAAATATTTTTTTGTAATTTATAAGATAATAAAGATTCATATATTTCATGAATATGATTATGAAAGGATGACACTAAATCACACAATATTATAACAAAATCCATTAATATGCATTAATTACTCGAAACATGCTCATCAACAACCTTATCTTTAAAAAATGTAAATAATATTATCACGGTAAAATAGTAAACATTTGTCAATCAATAGAAATTTTCTATTAAAATAATTAAAATAATATTTTTATGATGATATTTTCATCAAATAATGGGGTTCTACCATACCATTACAAAACATGGGCGATACAATAAAATATTTCTAACATATGAAGATGAATATAAATGTTAACTAAAAAATACATGTGTAGTATATTACTATAATGGAATAATATGAATGATATTAGATATGAATAACTTTCTAGAAAAAATAGTTAATTTAGTTATATATTTCTATTTTTATTTTAAATATATTTGTTGAATTTCAAAAGTAAATGGTATGGATTTATTAACTCACATTAATTTCATTGGGATATATTCCAAATTCACTAAATCGTTTATATTTTGTATGAAAATAATTTCCAATAAATATTTTTACCATTATTTCATTTTATTAATGGGATTTAATAATACATTGCATTTTTTTATTTTATTGGCTTATGTTCGTGTTTTTCAATTTATTAAATAGGGAAAATATTGAAATCTTGTATGCTAGTTTTCCAACAGGGATTTTTATTAAAAAGAAATGTAAATTTTGTATTTTATTATATATTCAATTTTTTAATATGATGAATTAATTTGGAAAGGTATCTGATGGGTGGGTCATTATATTATATAGCTTCTCAAGGACACATTTGGTCTCATGAGACAAACGAGCTTTGATATTTTGTGCATTCCATATTTATTTGTGTATGATGTCTTGGGTTGAGGCCATGATAATAAGAATGTGTTATCTGAAAATTTTCATTTCATCGTTATAAAAGATTCAATTTTTGTCCATGTGATTATTAATGTTTATATTGTATCCAATGATATATTCCCCATTCATGATATTAGTTATGAGACATATTTTATTATTTTTTATCTCTACCATAATATCCTTGACTTATTTATTTTTTGATATATCTTGATGTATAGTTTCCCTTATAGATCATCTGAGCTCACAATTTTTAACATCTCCCTAGGGTTCCAAGAATTTACCTGTAAATTTTTTGTGGGTATAATTGATGAATAAATAAATTTCCATTTGAAAAGTATGTTTTATTTCATATATTTGAATGTAATGTGAGAATAATGTATAAATCAAGTCTTTTAAGACATTAAAACTATTTAATCCCATTGAATGAGATCTTTTGTATATTATTCCAATATAGTAAATTAACCACTAGCCCAAAATTACTATATTTAGGGTTGTTACAATTGTTATGAGATAAAGTTTAATAAGAACCTTAGAAAATATATTTATTAAAACATAGATGACATAACAAAACCATAAGACATAATCTATGGAAAATTAAATATTATATTCAATTAAAATATTTTGGGAATTATTATATTATGCTATTTACAGTAAATAAAATCCTTTTATTGATTCAAGAAAGTATATATAGACTTGGGTATAGATGAATATATGGGTAATAACCTCAAAATTTGGTTGTGTATTAACCCAATATAAAATCATTATAAACCAAGTGGACAAAATTGATTATATAGATTGAAAATTTTGAGGGATGTTCTTTGGTTGATTCATATTATATTTTTGAACCACTATGATGGATTAAAAACTTTTGTTATGATTTGATGATATTCCCAATAATTCAAATATTTTTATTCAGGGATTAACTTTGCATAAATTATAAATTTATTTAATGTGTCTTAGGAGGTCTTGAAATAAAAAATATGATTAAAAATATACAACGTAATGAGATAATATACTATATTCTTTTATTTATAAATGGTTCCTATCTTACGGAATGAAAATTTTATCATAATTTTTTACTTATATTGGGATTTTCCTCATCATAGAGTTAATGAATCCAATGAGAATAGTAATATAGATTAGAATAATATAACTATATTAGGTCAGTAGACTGAGTTCATAGAAAATAACCTTCCCGTATAGTTGAGAAATTGATTATGTCTTTATAGAATATATTTATCACTTTGAGATGTAGTAGAAGGAAAATATTTTTGACGCAAATTTATTATCCAAATAGAGATACAGAGAAATGGGTTTCATTAAACCACAACACTAAAGAGTTAGAGAGGATAAATTCCATTTTTTAAATATAAATCTAAATCTATAGAGATCACAACGAATGTCGTCTATTATTTATGTAGTCTAAGAAATATGATTTGCCAATTAAATGATAGGATAAAACCGGTAATCATAATGCAATTTGTCACTCATACTTTTTAGTATACATTGGTATAGTATCATGTTCCATCAAGACAGAGAGTGAATTATTCATGTCTTATAAATTAATTATAAATCAATAAAATTGGTAGACAACATACCTATCAATAAAAAAATCATAAAAATCAGAAAATGTAATATAGACAATTTTAGCATGGATGAAATGTGGAAGGAAACACCGTGGAACATACATGAATGGATTGAGAGTTTACTTTAATTATGGAAGGAAAATGAATCAGACTCCAGAATTCAAGGAAAATAAATATTCATTTAATTTATTTTCATCTAACATTATGGAGATAGGTATGAACTGAAATGAATTACCCATGTGTATATGTAATTTACGTAACAAAATTACAAGTGATAAGGGATAATCATAATAAATCACAACAGCAATAGTTGATGTCCCAAATAAGGTGATTTCATGTACATTTATTATCAAATCAATGTAATATAGTGATTTATTTTATTTATGATCTAGTAACAATTAAATATCTTTCATTTCTGATGAGAAGATATAATCATCCACTAACACTCTGAGGAAGGTGTTGTAAATCATGATACCTAGTGGCAAACTTATTTCATTAATAATATATCAAGTGGTTTATTTTCTGATTCATAGATATTCCCTAGTTCAATACGTAATTGGAATAACTATATTAGACATTGAGATATTAATTGATATGTATTATATTTCTATGTATATTGCAAGAATTTATTTCCATGAGAAAAATATTGTTATTATTAAAAGGGTTAAATAATAACATTTAATTATGGGAGATACATCATTATAAAAATATTATTTGCATCCACCTCCAGTATCTCACTCTAATGGAATTAAATGATAATTGAATGACAAAAAAATATTATATATATGGGGATGAAATCCAAGTGATAGAAGATGTGGATGCAATAAAGGAATACATTTATTTACAAGTAGAAGACTTACTGAGATATATTCAAGATCATAAATATTATTAATCTATTGAAATAATCACTATTAAAAAACCGATATCAAATAACTCCTATAAAATTGAATAAGTAGAATATTTAGAGTTAAATAAACCGCTATAGAATTATTGTTATACATGATTTATACACCATATTGTTTCATGTTGGAGAGCCCATGTCCTGTTTGGAAAAAAGGTGATGGGTCTTTGTGGGGTTTCATTGATTATAATGAGATCAATGACAATAATATAGTTAATAAATACAATTTAACATTATTGATGACTAATTTGAAAACCCCCAGGAGATAAATACATTTCCAAATATTGATCCTTGTTCTTGTTATCATTAGTTAAGATTGAATAAGGATGAAAAAATTCAGATGGAATTTTATACAAGGTATGTGAATTATTGGATAATGGTAATGCCCTTCGGGTTAACATATACACCCTCAGTGTTTATAGATACAATGATCATTGTATTCAATTAATATATTCATATTTTTGGGGTATTTTTTATGATATCTCAATATAATCTAAAATCAATTGGAATCATTAGAATATCTTAAAGAATATTTTTGATACTATTTCATAAATTCTGTTATATAAAAACTACTATTAAAATGAATTTTGGCCCTTAGATGAATATTTTATTTGACATATTTTATCTGAGGATCTTTTTTGGGCCATCAAAGAAATGATAGAAAAACATACCCCAAAATAATGAATTAAAATGAGATATGTAGTTTCTTTTAATTACCAAGTTACTCAAGATGATTTATTCTAATTATTTTCATGGTTATACAACCTGGTATCGAAGTTGAAACATAAAGTGGTTAAATTCACATGGTTAAGAAAATTTGAATAATGTTTTTGAGAAGAAAAAGAAGATATTGGTTAATGCATTATTATCGAATTATCACATGGTAGATAATGATTTTTTATATATAGAGAATCATAAAAAAGTGGAAAAGGTTGTTTCCTTTTTTATTAATATTGTGGTATATTAAGAATCAATGAAATTTAATATCCATGAAAAGAATTATCCATCAACTGATCTTGAATTGGCTGTTGTAATATTTTCCTTGATAATGTCAAAGAACTATATCTATTGGGAATTTTGTGACATATATTCAAATAATAAATGTTTCTAGCATAAATTATAATACAATTAGAACATCATGAGGTAAATGAGATTGTTTTAACTATGAAAATACCATGATTGCTTAATGTACTATCAACCTGGGAAGGAAAATAATGTGGATGATATACTGAGTATGTTGTACCATGGAATTATAACCATGGATATGATTAAAAAAGATCCCATTTATATTAATTTAGTATTGTTGGATATGGTAATGCTTACGTACAGGTAAATAATATTAATTTTATAAGAAACTTCTAAACCATATTTACTAGAAAAATTTGTCAAGTCGATATAGGATAGTAGGGATTTGAAAATGAATAGCAATGATGTGAATGTATGGAAATTGAAAAAATTAATTTATAAAGATAGAGTTCTGATGTTTGGAAATATGTTATATGATCCATCCACAACAGAGTTGAAAAGGTTGATACTATACAGAGTACATTTATTCAATTTCTCTATACACACTAGTATAATAAATATATACCAACATATAAGAGAAAATTTATGGTGGGTTGGTATATAGTTGGGAATTATAGACTATGTGTGTAGATTCATGATGTACCTACATTTTAAGGTGAAAATAAATCCTCCTAGATGATTCATGATAACACTTCCAACAACAATAATAAATTTATTCTATGTTGAAATATAAAATTCCAATAGACATTCAATGAATAATAGTTGTAATTATTTAATATGATTCCTTATTGATTGCTTTTAAAATCCGGTACATCTCACAGTTGTAAGGGAATATATAACCCTTGATCACCTTTAATGACACTATATTAATGATGTTTTGAGACATAAAAGTTCAATTATAACAATTGTGCCCAGTTTACATCAATATTTTGGAGGACTCTTTTGGAGGATTGCAATTTTCAGATACATCTGATAACCACCTATCATCCCCAATGCGATTGTTAATCTATAAGAAATGTTTTAAAATTATACACAATGATGAGATAACGATCAGTGGACATTATAAGTATGTTGGATCAGTAACTACAATTGGTGAAATTTCTATATAGTAATTTATTCTTTTAAGGCATCTATATGAAATTTAATAAGTCATTTTATGTTAATATATGATATAGTCAACTTTATTTGGATAAGGTTAGATAAATAAATCTTATAGGTTTGAACATATTAAGGATAAAAATACGAGAGTATAGACTTTTCAGAGTCATTTAATAGTTGATCAAAATATGAAAAAGAGATATTTTGATAATCAATTGAAAGACATGGAATTTAAATTGGGGGATCATGTATTCTTAAAGGTGTCTCTGTGGAAAAAATCTATTTGATTCAGTAAAAAGGGGTAGTTATGCTCTTAGTACATCATGAATATTGATGATTTATAGAAATTTATAGTTTTGTATTAATTGGAAATTACCCAAAACATCAATAAGCACACAATGTATTATATATTTCATTATTAAAGAAATAAATTTTGGATCCAATATATATACTCACCTTTAAGAAAATAGAGTTTAAACATTAAATGATTTATAATAATGATTTTTGATGGATTATTGATTCTGGATACGAGGTGTTGTAGAATCAGCAGAATCATATGGTGAATTTTCTTTAGAGTAATTAAATCTATTATATGAAACATGGATTCCTAAATAATCTATGTAGAATGATTACCAAAATTTATTTATCATCAATCATATATCACAATTTCGACAATGAAATTGTTTAAGTATGAAGAATTTAATCCATGAGATACTATTATAGTATGTAATCACAATATAATTTTAATATGATAAAATAGATGAAATTTATACATTAAAACTTCAAATTTATCATAGGGATATTATTTTATTTTAATAGATAATTAATTTCACAGTGAATAGTTAAAAATAATACCTTCAAATAAAATTACAATTTTACATCATAATTTTAATTTAATATTGAATATATAGTTTTTACATACATTTTTATAAATACTATTTTAATTTAAGAAATAAAATAATGTAATTTAATATATCATTATGGAATTAGAACCAATGTTTTTAATTTTAAACAGAAAGTTATGTTTTATTATAATAAAAGAAATATTTTCTATCATATCCTTTAATTAATTAATTAAACGGTTAAATTTTGTTTTTATTGGATTTAAAGTAATATAAATATTATTTCATTATTAATAAAGAAATAAGTTTCATAAATATGAATCATATACATGATTTTTTGTTGAAAACTAATTTTATAGATGAAAATACATTTTTGTAAACTATTATTTGTTTTGTTTTGTATATGAATATAAATATTAATTTTTATAACCTTTAGAAATTTAATCATATTAAATTTATTACATAGTTTTTATTATAATAAAAATTAATATGTAATAATCTTATGATAATATTTTTTCATACAAACTAATATCCTCTTTTGTAAATTCTTTTTACCATGACAAGGGTCAAAGGGGTTCAAAATTGTAGTTAATCTTTGAGATAAGAATTCAAATATCTATAAAACCTATATAAATTTAGTTGGTTGAGATGATTATTTTATTAAATAATAAATTATTATAAACTTCAATTAATTGGATGACTTCCCTTTATAGTGCCTATTATTTTATTTAAATGTTCTTTATATTTCCTAGATTTACACATCTCTCAATTAAAGAAGGGAACCACATCTTATCACTTCTTGAAACAACTTTAGAGAAAAAAAGTAGTATGTTTATACCCAAATATACTCTCAAAAAATTATTGATGAACTATAGTTTTTTTTCTTTTTAAAATTCCCTTATAAGAACAGTTAATGTTGTCTTTGAAATAAATTATCCAAGGAAGAGGTATGTGATATATCCATTAACATTATTGTGTAATTATTTTTTAAAATAATAATAATATATTATATAAAATTTATCCTAATTAATATGTATATTTAATTTACTAAAATTATTTTATTTTAAATTTATAACAACTTTCTATAACTTTTCGATCTAATGGAAAATAAAACTGTCGCCCATGTGTAAGTGTGGGTTATCACCTCTAGGAGGTGATATATTTTATTTTATTGTCATAAACTAAAATAGATTGTTATATTGAGCTATTTAATGAATATATATATAAATGTGTCTATGTTATATACGATATAGTAGTGGTTCTTTAGAGATAAATTATTGTGACACCCTAATATTGCATTGTATGTTTTCTTTTAAAATGAATTCAATTTCTAGTGTTGCACGCAACACTAAGTTTGAGCCTACAATGATCTCTTAACCTAGTCATTTAAATAGTAGTTATGAATAGTATTAAGAAAATTATAAAATAGATATATACTGAATATAATTTTAACATTCATCTTACATGTTTTCTCGACATGATATAAGAACAAATCCAAATTTTTTCGCATAAATGAACAATTATTCAAAAGTGAATATTTTGACAGATTTTAATGGGGAACCAATATTAAATCTAATTTATGTAAATTTTAGAATTTCAATAAGGAAATATAAAATAAATTTTTAATTTATAATGTGAAATTCATTTTATGGAATTTTTTTTGTATTTTTCTCAAAAGAATAGTTATTAGATGAGTAGTGAAAAAATACTACATTAAAGTTAAAAAATTATTTTATCTTCAAATAATTATTATATATTAAATAAACCATTAAAGAGACAGTAGGTTAAAAATATATATATTATTAAAGTATATATTACTAGAATCATTTTTACCTTGAAATTAGATATAAAATCTTATCAAACATTTGAACGATTCCTTCTACACACATTCTCACCACATCTATGGGATTACTGTTAAACATAATTTAGAGACTACTATCAATTAAACAGGAAAAAAAGACATAAAAGGTTATAATCATTATTATATTTAGTTTCTAATTAAATCATCTTAATTTTTCTGGATATTTTGAATAGTAAATTTTGTAAAATTTTATTTACCATGGTTAATTGTAAATCATGTAATGAATGGTATTAATAATATTGAAATATTATTAAATTACCATTACACCTATCCCAATTCAATTGGTTAATAGGATTTTTACTAAAATAAATCTTAGTCTAATATTATAATCATTTTATTTAACATGGTGATGAATCAGACATTTGTTATATTTTTTTAAAGATAAGTTAAAAATGTCAAACTCATATTTTTAATTACAAAATCATTTTTCATACAAGGTTATAGAAAAGATAAATTAAAATATAAAATTTCATTTAAAATATAAAATATTTATATTCCTCATGATAATTTATTTTTTTAATTTTATAGAATAAATAATTTAATTAAGGGCATTCAAATTAGTTACATTGTAATTGTTTACTTGTTTAAAATATCAAAAAATGACATTAGAAATATTAAAATAAATAATATTTGACATAAGTAATGACATTCATGAAATTTAAAGACAACATAGACATGTAACTAGTATCTTATAACAGTGTTTTATATGTTACAATGTTGTTCTGATATTTTTAAAAAATATTGAATAGTATCAATATTTACAAAAAGGACATAATAAAATAAATTATATTTTATTAAAATATATAAAATTCGTATAAATATAAAATTTCACAAACTTACTACAATATTGTAAAATATATTGGCAAAGATCCATTTGATGTTATTTTCTCTTATTATAGTTACCATATTAACCCTAAAGAGTAAAAAGACAAGTTTTCATAGAATGATTTAAATTGTTTAACTAGTGTTTAAAAAATAGAATGTTAATATTTTGACTTAAACATCTATAAAAATAATTTTTTCAGAGGATTTCATCTCATAATGAAATTTAATTCAAATTATATCATATTGGTGATATTTAAAATTAAAAATAAATCAATATTAATTTTATATTTTCAAGGATTTCATATAACACCCAATTTTCGGGGGTTGTCTGTTGTTTTGTCTTATCTTTTGTATTTATGCTTTCCCCATATTTTGAGGTGTTCCAAATTTTAATTTCATGTATTGGATGTTTTTGGTTATTTTTTGACATATTCTACGTTAGCGTAAAAGGTATGTAGAGCAGGTGTCCTGAAAAAAGAAGTTTGTAACACTCTATGGGGAAAATCTTTATGGGGTATGTTTCTTATATGGAATATCCCATTGTGTTATATGCGAGTTTGGGTGAATGTGGTGATTTTTGGGAATATTTGAGCTCGCACAGTTAAAAAACATGGTTAGTTTAATAAAAAAATTAATTGTACATGGGGTCGCATGGTAAAGGCACAAGATTAGTTTAATCATACAAGTAAGTGTACTCGGGGACACACGATTTTTCGACAATTTGACTAACCAAGAATACTATTTGTGCAACCCGTACAACACTAGACAGTGGCTCATTGCATGGTTTGCACGTAGGTTGTTAAAACATGCGAGATAACCATAAAACCCACACATTAAATGGTATTTTGGTATTTAATCATTATTTTTAATTGGGGGTTCTTTCTTATGCCACACTCATTTAAACCCTATGACCAAAATTACTCCCACGGTAGTTTGTGGATCCTCCAAGCCCCTCCAAGTTGATTTTATGGTGTATTTCTGGTGAATCTTCACCCAGTTGGAAAGGTTAAAGGTACCATATCTTGTCCATTGATTTACTAAAATTTTCAAGTTTCATTCCAACCCTAGTTTCCACAATCAGTAAATTTTCATACCTATGTTATTGTGAAATTTTGGGATTTGTTCATGTATGGTTCCACTTGATAGATCACTTCTCTTGGAACCCCGATGGTGTATTTCGGTGTGAGAAACATTGATGAAACATGGACTTGAGTAAGGATTCCCATGAATTTTCCTTTTTTAATTGAATAATATTTGATTTAGTTCATTTCACAACTACTTTATATGCAAAATATTGATGTGTAACCATTAAAAAATTGTTTGGGAGTGCAAGGTGGTGTTTTATGCATTGTTATGTGATAAATAAAATTGTTTTTTAAATATTTCACACCATGTGTTCGATAAAATTCTTATTTAGATTTTATGAGTAATTAGTGGTATGTAAACAATGGTTTATATTAGATAATAACTATGTGTAATGTGAAAGGATTACTTTAAATTTATTAAAAGAGTTTAAGTGGTATAATGTTTAATAGAAGTGTATATTTGGATTTTGAAAATGGTTTGTTAGGTGATTATAGATTGTGTCCCAAAAGAATGTTTCATCAAAATGGTTTTGGATTGTAAATTTGGTATCTATTACTTAAATAAATTTGTATACAAATTGTTTTTGAATATAAAATAGTGTGTTTACACCATTTTAAAATGATGATTTCTTTTTCATATAAAGATAATGGGTTGGTGAACGGAGCTTGAGACACATTTGGAACTTTTTTTCTTGTGGATAAAAGAATTATTATGAAAAACTCAATTTGATGATTCTATTTCATTTTTATGTCTAATGTATGAGATGTACTTGATGTGAAAATCATGTGATCCATTATAAGAATAGAAGGTCCTCGATATATATTCCGTGGATATTTATTTTTTCAATATAATGAGATCGATCGATGGGGTGACTCAAGTAATGCATGTTGTTTAATTAATATTTTATTTTCCTTTTATTGGATGCTAGGTTGGCATAAGTTGGATCTAATATTTTTTTAAGAGACCTGGGAACCTGGCATAGTGAGAGAATTCCCTGAGAACAATTGCTTCCCTGGAATGATTATGCACTGGATTGAGGCCAATAGTATGTGGCTATACTAGGTTTATTGTTAGTTTATTTTCCCATCAATATTTCTAATGTTAGGTTGTTAGGAGTTTTTAGGGTACATTTATTTCCATCAAGTGATGCATGCTTATAGGAATGTGTTTCATGAATTAGTATTTTCTAGATTAATTAGGACCTCATATGTTCACCCAAACCTATTGTCACTTATTTTCTTGTAGTGATGATTGAGATTCTTGTTACTTGTATACTCTTGTATATTCATTTCCATTTCCATTTTCATATTATTATTGTTCTTACACCTTGAGTGGTATGGTTTTAGGTTAAAATGGTACATTGTTTTCAATTACTAATGCAAAAATGTTTTGGAAATTATATTCAGTCTATCTATCTTTCATAAATAAATTTTCATCACTCACATTGAAAAAATCATTGGTTCATTCCTGATAATAATTTTATTTTTCAATGATAAAAAGGGAAATGGAAAATTTTTTGTTTTCATTTAAAATTGTATTAAATTAATTTCATCATATATTTTATTTTACACTCGAGGTTGATGTTTATTTTATATTAAATGATGTGTATTTGGAATAGAATGTTCGGGCTAGCCTACTAAGTTTTAATACATTCAACTTTCAGTCTTAATTATTTTTATTTGATTTTACTAGTTTTACCTCTGTATTAATTTCCATGGGTGATGTTTGGGTTTTATATCAAAGAGGTACCTTCAGGGTCACATGTAAGAATTGTAGAAATCATGTTTATTTGGTCTCTGTATAGTTTTTTTTCTATTTTGGTGTATTTCCATATTTGAATAGAAGATGTTCTGTTTGGATGATATATATATATATATATATATTGGGTTTTTCAATTTATCTACTTATTATTTTTTCATATAATTCCATATGTTAACTTATTTTCTGGTTGAATGTATTTTCCATCACATTAGGATCAGGAATACTCTTCGAGCCTTCCACAAAATTGGCTTGGATAACCGTTCAACGGTCGACCTGGGTTTGTTCATTAAAATGGTATAAGATAAGGTTGGATATTTATAGGACCTTTAATTTCATAGTTCCCTATGCAATATAAGGATTTCTAGGTACAAAGATTAATAATTTTAGGAATATAAGGGTTGGAACATGAAGAACTTCATGAGAACCTTCTCATTCTTAACCCCAGGTTTCCATGAGTAGTCTAGTTTTTTTGGTTTATTTTGCTTCTTGCCGATTTTTTTTGGGATATGAGATATGAGTTCAGAAAAAGGTTTTCGTGACCTCACAGGGCCTTTTAATACATATGGATTTTGGGGCACAGTTTTAGAAGGCTCTATATGATAGTGGATTGTTTTGAATATGGTCGTTAACTATATATGAAATTTTCCAATTGAGAATAGTTTTCCTATGAGAATTTTTGGGTCTTCATATTTCAAAATATTTTTTTAACCCTTGAGTTTGAATTATGAAAACGAGGTTATAGTGGTAATGGTTGGATTTTGAAAGGTGGGAAAACTATTTTTAAAATTAACCTTTATGTACAACAGTATAAGAATTTTACTTTTTAAAAATGATACTCTGGGGTAATATAGAAACGATTTAATGAGATTGGATTTTTATAATCCAAACACAGGGATTATGGAAAACTATTTTTTGAAAGAGTTTATTTGTTATGGATTTTTATTTAAATGGAAAGGGGTGTGAATTTATTCAATTGGTTTTTGGATAGATTGGGATTTCTTGGTATGTTGGAAAATGTTTTTAATGAAATGAATTTATTTATTAGATTTAAATTCATGGGATTTTAATTTATATCATTGTTAAATAGATTGAAACATGGAATCTAAGCATGGGTTTTTCCATGGTAGTTAGTTAGAATATAGAATATTTCCTAACTGTTTTGAATTTGGTTGAATAATTTTTTTAAAAAAATGAGAATGTTTTATTTTGAACATTGGGGTGATCCATGAGTTCTCAAATTCATGAATATGTATGGGAAGTGGTTGGATGATGATGTGGGTGGAGAGTTCCCAGGAGTGGAAGTGTTGATGAGTTCCTAGTATGGCATGAGTTGATATGTTCCTATACTAGAATAGAAATTTTCATGTTAGTGTGACTCCCTAGAACACTACTGGTCAGTGTGAAAATTCCACCATGTTTTTTTTCAAAAGTGTTTTTAAGATTGAAAATGTGTTGTGTTTGTAATACACTTATTTTTTTGATTGTTTTCCTCTATTTTGGAAGTGTTTTCTATTTATATATATTCTCATGAATTATAATTAATGCTTATGTTGTGTCCAGAGATGTAATCATGTTGGAGAATAGCTGTTGATATAGCATTTTGAATGTTTCTAGAACGGTATTCGGAAAAATTGATCTAGTTTAACATTTTTTCGGTGTTTGTTCTATATGTGTTTTGATTCTTGAGATTGTTTTGATAGAGCTATTGGTTTTATTGTCCCCTTGTCATCACCCCAAATAGTTTCTATGAATGCTAGTGATGTGGTTATGGGTGATTCCTTGATTAAAATATTTCTAGTACACCAATATGTGGATTTTGTTATCATGTTCAAATGCTAAATTGAACTCCATAAAGGATACCCCAAACCATTTTCCAGAGTAAAGAGTTGTTTGGGATCGACATAATTTTCCTTCCTTTTATAGTGTTTTTATCAGTTGTATAAGTTGTTCTCAATGGTGTTTTGTGTGTTTCATTAGGTTCCTTGTTCATTCTTTTCTTTGTTAGGAGTGATAATGAATAGTGTGTGCACCTTCTAATTCCATATTTTGGAGAATGTATGTTGTTTGAGAAAATGTGATTTTTGGTGTGACATTATCTTCTATTTTTTGGATAGTCATGTGACTAATTCAGGAACCAAAATAAGAAGTTCTGATTAGGTATTAGCATCATCGGACTATGAGGTAGTGGATGCATCAAACATCATGGTTTTAGCCGAAGGAATCAGAGAGCAACTAGCACATATTCAGGAGTCCTGGGTTTGTGGGGTTTTTTGATATTCTCATTATACCACCACTATGGTGAGGCTATTCCTATATTTCTATTGTGGTCTCCCTATCATTGAAAACTCCATCCTGTTTTAAAGAGAATGATGGACTAATCCCTCAGGAAACAACTATTATTATTCCTTTTATGATTAAGGTTTCCGATCAGTTTTCATATGTGAACCACCCATGTGAATTGGTAATGTCATTGGCCTATGGAATGATAGTGCTGATGACTCTTGGGTAGTTTTAAATTGTGGATTTTGTGTTCCACCCATTAGTCCCCTTCCCACCATGCCCCTTCTGTTGTGGATTTTTGGTCCATGCATGTATTTTTTCATGTTTGATTAATATCAGTAGTTCTTAATGATGGGGAGAACCATATAGGTCTCATTAAAAATTATTCTTTTACAAATTAGTAATGGGTTGAAACAAATGGTTGGGAGTATATTGGGGCCTCTTTTCTTTGTGGTCTTTTTTGGATTGGTTTTGGTGTTAGTTTTGTTGAAGTGGATTTCTTTTGAATCTGTTTAATTTTTATGAAATACTTTGGGATTCAGTAAACATTGATATTTATTGAGTGTAACAAATAGTTCATTTCGAAGTATAGTTGTGAAGGTTGTGGCTCTAATTTCTCATTTATTTTTGGGAATTGGTTCCAGATTGCTGGTAAGTTTCATAAAGAGGAATAATTTCTATTTTACTACATATGGATTTTTTTAGATTGATGGGTTAGATCTTATAGTATGGATAATATTTAGTCAATGATACATAAACTAGAAAATGTTGTGGTTTTATGGGTGTGGGATGAATTATTGTGGATAGAATTTTAAAACTTGTATTTTTGTTTTCATCCTTTGTTTTGTCTTAACTGATGGATCCTTATTTTTGTCCAAATTTCTTTGTGTTCTCGATTTAAATTTTTATTTGTGGGGGATTTGGGGTGTTTTTTGGACCTATTAATGGTTATCGGAAATGGTATGAGGTGTCTTTGTCTAGGAAAATGTGTTTTCTACCCTCCTAGTGGTGCCTTTTTATGTGGTTTTTTTGTTGGATGTTTTATCCCTTTGAGTTAGATGAGTTTCGGGGTGAATGTGGTGGTTTTTGAAGAGTTTTCCATGGTCACATAGTTAAGTCACATAGTTAGTTAAATCTAGTAGATAAGTGTGAAGTGGATATTATATTTTTTCCATGGTTTAATTAACAAGGAATCTAATTGTGCAGACTATGCAACACTAGATAATGACAAATTACACATTTTGTACACAGATTGTTAAACCGTGTGATATAATTGTAGAACCCACTTGGGAAATCATATTTCTATATTTTATACTTCTTTATAATTATGGTTTCCTCTATTAGATTCACCTATTAAAAACCAATGAAAAAAATGAAATCAATGATGTTTTTTGGATCCTTTAATCCCCACAAAGTCATTTTTATGGTTTTTTCATGGAGAATCATCAACTAGTTTGAATGGATAGGGATACCCTCTATTTCTAAGTTGTTTTTGTTCTATATTCCCTTTCACAACTAACTCTAGTTTCTATGATTAGTATATTTTCAAACCTATAGTGGTATGAAATTTGAGGTTTTGATCGTTTTTAGTTCCACATGATAGATCTTGGATCATAAAACCCTTGTTTTCATTATCTTCTGTGTTTTATTGGTGTGACATTGATTTGAGGTAGGTTTCCACTGATAATTACTTTTTAATTCAATATTAATTTATTTCATACCTTTCTCTCCTAGCTCATATGAAAAATATTTATGTGTTAGATTATAAATATAGTTTTTTGTTTTCTAATGTTCTATTTTATGCCTTGTCATGTGATAAATATTTTTTTTGTTAAATATTGCCCACCTAGGGTTCAAGAAAACTCAATGTTATATTTTGGGAGTAATTGATAGTATTTAAATAATTTTTTTGATATGTTTATAACTATATGTCATGTGAAATGATGTAATTGTATTTCTTGAAAGAGTTTCATGTTGTTTTATGTTTAAAATAAGTGTTTATGTTGATTTTGAATATTGTCTTCCATATGACGATGGATTGTATCCCATTTTATTTTTTTAAAATAGATATGGTTTTTATATGTTTTATGAGTTTTTTAAATGAATTGTTTTGTAAATAGATTTGAAATGATAAAAGGTGTGTTTACACATTTTTGAAAATATGTATTGTTTCTTCTAAAAATGATTGTTTTGTTAATGGAGCTTGAGTCCCTTTGGGAACTTCTGTAAAAGTGGGGAATGTATTTATTATGAAAACATATATCGGATGATTATATTATTTCATTATGTTTAATGGATGGGATTTACATTATATATAATCCTTGAGATCCATTATGAGAATTAGATATCCTAGTCAATAAAAACATTGATATCTATTATTTCCACGATACGTGATCGGTCCTTGGGATGAATCAGGTGATTCATGTATTTTAATTAGTAATATATTTTCATTTTATTAGATGATTAATTACAATCGGTTGTCTCAACCCATTACATGTGAGAAATGGGAACATGGAATAGTGATTAATTTTTTTTAAAATGATTGTGGCACAAGATAGTGGCCCATAATAGGTGGATATATTGGGTCAAAAACTATCAAATTTTTCCATCATTCAGTCCAATGTTATGGTGGATGGGAGTGTTTATGTTTTTTTTTTGACTTTCATTATTTTAGTCATGCTTCTGGTGATGTGTATCATGTATTATTTTGTTCTGGATTGTTTAGGATATCCTTGTTTCACCTGTTTCTATTGAAACCTAGTTTCGGGCCGTGATGATTGAGAAGTGTTTAACATGGTTACTTTTTTCTATTCATTTTCATTTCCACTAAGGTATAATTATTGTTCATTATTCTTGTGTAGTATAGTAATATATTAAAATGGAATATTGTTCTCTAGTTTGTAAGAAAAAATGGTATCAGGAATTCTTTAAACTCTTTCTCTCTTTCACAACTAAAAGTACATCTTTCCCTTTAATTTTTTTTGGTTCTATATTGATAATATATTGTGATTTTAATGGTAAATATTGAGACAGACCGTGTTTGGGATTCCATGGAAAATTTATTAAAAGATTATCTTCGTAGATTTTATTTCAAACTTGAGGTTGATTTTTCATTTATTTTAGACAATGTGCAGTGGGAATGGATTGGTTCGGAATGATTAATTAGATTTAATACACATGATTATAGTTCTATTTTGTTTGTTTTTTCTTACATGTTTTAAGCCTGATATTGATCATTGTGGGTTACTATTGGGTTTTTTATTAATGAGTTACCTTTAGTGTCACATGGAGACATTATAGATGTTAGGTAATGTTTTTTCAATGTGTAGTTTTTTTTTCAGTTTTATTATATTTACATATTTTTATAAAATATTTTCAGTTTGGATGTTCTATATACATATGTGGTTGTTCAGTTTATCTCTTTACACATTGGAAAAAGAGTTATCTCAGTTCACTCTACTGATGTTCAGAACTAATTTCCAACCCATGGGGAGGGGTAAGGTCATTAGAACCATTACATGGATGGGATTGGGTGACCATGGGTAGTTTTTGGTTGGTTAATTAAATTCCAAGAGTTCCTCTCTAATATCTTATATAAAGGAACTTCCTACTACATATACTAACACCACATTAAACATTATTAATCTACCCAAACCTTCCCATTCCTTAATTTATGTCCTTTTCTTTTTCTACACTATCTTCTAATATTGTTTCCATAATAATGTAATATCTATAGTATCATCCATATATTGAGATTTTATTATTATAATGGGACCAAAATATTCATCATTTTACCCATCTAATGAAAAATAACATCACCATGCATGCGTACATATGACTTACCCTCTCTACATAGTAGTGTAAAACTAAATTCTTACAACCTTTATTTGGATGGGTATAATGACTAATATAAAGGTTATATATTTTAAATTTGATGGTATATTAATATATTATAATTAATATACCATAAAATTCAATACAACATTACCATTAATGGAAGTATACCATTTCTCTTCCATATGTATGACCAATCATCACCAAGACGTGATGATATTAATTCCACACATTGACCAATTAATAATTAATAAAAAAATGTATATGATGAGGGAATATAATATTCATGAAAATAATATTATTCTATTTATGAAGAAAATTTATCGTATTAATAAGATTCAATACTTACCCGAAAATACAAACATAAAAAAATGATGCAGTTTACAAACAAAACAATGGAAATAATGAAATATTATTAAAAGAACGACATAAGAGGATCATATATGATATCATAATTATGGATATAGTACATGTATAATTAAATAATTCTATTTAACATTTATATTGGAGGTTAAATCTACCTCAAATAAAAGAAATTTCATGTTAAAGGATTCACATTTAACATTTTTTTACTTCTTTGAGATATATTAATTTTTTCACCTTTTAATCCTTATGTGTTGTGTATGAACAACCCTTTGATATATAATCTCATAAATATCATTAAATTGACCATATTTAATGTTTCAATTTATAATTATTACAATTATAGTGCATATGAAACAACTTATTATATGTGGAAAGATATATCTTAACTCAATTTTCAATTATTGGGTTAATCTTGTATTTCATTGGTTATGTCATGTTAAGTTTATGTGTGAAATTAATTTTGATTATATCTTGTTTTCTATAAATTATATTTATGTGAATTTAATGTGAACACACAAAATAAATCTATTTGATTAATGATATAATATTTTTATGGTACACTGTTCCAATATCAATTCATTGAATCATATTTTGATGATATATATTGATCTTATTTTATGAGGTGGATATAATTCTCCAATATAACATATATGATGAATATAATTATTGTCATGATATTATAAGTTTAATTTAATGTTATTAAAAAATGGGGATTATTATTTAAATATTAAAAATATGTATGGTACACATTGGAATGTGTAATGATTATTTTCCTTATTAACATTTCAAGGAAAACATGTGAAATATGTTATCCATGTCAACACCCTTTAGTGAATCCTTTTTTTGGTTGTACTCTAGTAAAACCATTCATCATATTATCATTTTTATTGGTAAAATATTCATATTCCATATGAATATTTCATCAAATATGGATAGTTATTGAGTTTTAATGCATGTTGATTCATTTGTAATATTTATTCAATTATGGAATGAATTGGACAATGTATGGGATTTTTAGGGCCCACTATAGTCCCTCGATGCATCAGCAGGTCTAATAAGAAATTCTAGTTTGGTTTTTTACATATTGAAATATGGTTTCTTGGATGAATCCTTAACAATATGTTTATTATGTCCAACATTCTTCATCCCCTCATCATGAGAATAGTTATGTATATTCCATGTGATTATTCAACTAGTAAAATATCTGTGGTTATGTTTCCAAGCACATGGGATTATTTTAGATTGTATTATTTATTATTTCAAAATTATTCACATGTTTATGTTTGATTGTTTGGTGTTTTAGTTATAAAGAATTCCATAATGTTTATGATTATTATTATTAATATATTTTTTTGTATTGTTACCCTTACTAAGAACCTAAGCTCACCCATTTATTATGTTTTAATCTCCCTAGGATTCCAGGATGTTTATCATGGATAATATATAGTGTTAATCAAGGAGTATAATACCATTATAAAACAATTTTCTATGATGTATTTTATATTTTAAGGTGTAATATAAGGTTTATATATGTAATATGGATTCCAAACATACTAAACTGATTGATGCTTTGAGATACTAGTATTATTTCTATGACAATGAAATAAAGGAACCAACTCTAAGATATTGCAGTCGGGGTGTTAAAATTGGTATTAGAGAATGTTTAGTATAAACCATGGATAATATATATAGAAATAAAATATTAGAAAACATAATCCTTAGATAAACATTGAGTATAAGAATAAAATCAAATCCTAGAATTTTAGTAAGTTATAGATTATGTGGGTATTCCTAAAAATATATGCTTGTCTGGATACAATAACTTGATGTGGTTCTGGGACATATGTATGTAGGATTATCAAATCTAACAAGGATATTTGGTATTATTTTAGTGCAACTAGGTACACAACAATGACCCTTACTATGAACCATCTTTGACACACCTAAGGGTTATGCGTTTGATAATTTATATTTTATTTACGAACAATTATAAAAAATTTAAAACTATATATGCCCCAATTAAACCATGTTTATGATTATGGGATTATATATTCATAAAAATAAATTTTTTAATGTTTTTTACATGATTGAAATAATGCATTATGTTTCATAACATAGCCTAGTGTATGAAATTTGTTAGAAATGGTGCATAGAAGAATGTTTGGTTAAGGATAGATTAAGTTTTCTATTTATATTATTTTAGTAAATCCATTATTCCAAAAAAAATAGAGGAAAAACCATTAAATTGATACATAATGTTCAAAGATGAATCTTCTCTCTCTTCCATGGTATGAAATTTCAAGTATAATCATGAAATCATTCTCTGGTAATTTTTTAACATTTATCAACATCCATGAAATTTGAAAGAAATAGTACGAGGCCTGTCATACCCATTGGTTCCCTGTTTATTCATAGGATAATGGTTTGTATATGAAAAAATTATTCTATTATCATATTTCCTACTATTATATCCATGGATGGTATTACCATGGTATTTTTGTTTTCATCACCCTAAATAATCCTTATAATGAACTCGAAAATACTGAATGTGTTTTGGAAGTGGGAGACCTCTGAGTAGCTTAAATGTATCAAATTTTAAATTTTTATATACTTGGAAGTATGAAACATAATTTTGAGTCCTTTTAAGAAGACACAATTAGAATTTTTATAAAGGTTAGGCTCACAAGGATGTTCAAAAATTATATATTGAAAATAAATCCTTTCTAAATATTTATAAATATCCTCATACTTTTATCAAAAAATCACTTATTATATTTTGAAATAGGGGATAAAAAATTTGGAGGATTCTTTGAGTTACCATTAGAATTCATGTTCCCTTTATCTTCATGAGAGACACCAATAGTCATGATCTAGATGAAGGTATGAGTTGTTGTTAACAAATTTTTTCTATTTTAAATAATATAAAAAAATATTTTTGGAAACAATTGATGAGATATTAATGTATAGGGTGCTTATTGAAAAACATATTAAATAGGTTATTTAGTGATTAATATTTTTTTAATAATGTCTATCATTTTTATATGGGATGATATATTAATATAGTTTTATAAAAAGTACAACCAACTAGTTGGGTGAAAAAAATTTGTGTTCAAAAAGTCCTTGGGGGTTTTAATGAGAAATCAAATGGTGATAATGGTGAAATTTCTTCCACTAGCCTATATGAATTCATAGTTCTCAGGAAAATTTCTTGTTATTTAAAATATCTAATGGAGAAATGTTATATTCATTTTAGGGACATTTGTTTTATCAAATAGATAATATTGGGATTGGTAAATGATTTAGTAGTAACTAATGTTAATTTCAAAGAAGTTTATAATTTCTGTAATAATATAATATTATGGTAAACATAAATAATTGTATTTTTTATTAAAAAATTATTCTATTATAGACTTATGGTGATTCAAATTCTTTATAGAAATGATTTTTAGACATTTGAGATTATGAGAATTTGGAAATTTAGTTTTTAGTATCAGACTTTAAGGGTGGTTTATGTTATTTTGAAGACTACATAATAAAATCCTTCTAATTTTTAGGTGTTAATATCATTCAAAAATATTTTTCGGAAGGATAGTTTTTTTCTGAATGATTATGTTGAACTTTGATATTTTACTATTAAATTTTATTGAATTATTTATAAGTAATTTTCTTAACATATCCTAACCATTTTTTGTTAATGAATAAAGATATAATGAATATATAGTTATACTTTTTTGTATTTTTTAATCCATTTATGTTTACTCAAAATAATATTTCATGAAAATTATATCTTAAATACTCACCATTTATAGAAAGAGATGATTTTGTGGTAAAAATCGATTAAAAGATATAACTATACTTCTTAATTAAGTGTGTTTCCTTAGGTTTTTATTATTTGATGTAAATGAATTCTTCAATAATAAGGAAATTGTCATAAAAAATATATTTTCCCAGTACCTTCTTTTTTTATTAATTAAAGTTTCCATTAGAACCTCATAGTTTTATAGTATTCTGATTATTAGCATTATTCTGACCATGTTCTCTACCTCTCTCCATCATAACTTCATGGTTATATTTCTCGTTCATATCCATTTTTTCCTACATGGAACTGTAGAATGTGTTATCTCCATTTACCTTCATACTTTCTCTTTCATTATTTTAAACTGGAGGTCTTAATAACCCATTTTTTATTGTGGGTTTCCCCATAAATGAATATTGAAGAATCAAGAAATGATTTTCAAAGTGAAATTTAGAATTTAAAAGTTAAAATTATTAATGGAAGTGGTAATTTAACACCGCATGATTTTATAGTATATTTTCTTTTTAAATAAATTATATTGCATGCATTGAATGCAACACTATGATCGATCCCACAACGATTTGTTAACCTAACAATTTAATGTGAATTCATTAATAGTATTAACCAAAATTTGAAACATAAGTATATTACATAAAATTTTTACATTCATATTAATTTTTTACTAGACATGATATAATAACACATCCAAATGTTTCTCTTAAAAGAATTATTTTTCAAAAATGTAAATGTTACCTATTAATAATGGCGACCCAATTTTAAATATAATTTTTTACAAATTTTAGAACTTTTCATTGACAAAATAAAATTCTTATGTGAATTAATAATGTCAAAATTATGTCATGGACATGTTTGGTATTTTTCTGTGAAGTTTCATTTCTTGTTGAATAGTTATAAATACTACATTATAGTTAAAAAAATTGAGTTTTAATTTAAATAATTATTAATCCTTAAAATGGATTTTAATATCTATATAGATCAATAATATATATATAAATATATTAATCTAATGTAGGTTATTGAAATATATTTTATATTCAAATTAGGTATAAAAACTTATTGAACTTTTAAATGTTTCCTTTTACCCCCTTCTCACAACATCCATGGGATTAGTCTTAAATATAATTTAGCCAGTGTTGTGAATTTAATTTGGAAATAGGACATATCGGGATGTAATCAATATGATATTTATATTCTAATAGGATCAACATATTTTATTTGTATATTATGTATAATAGCTTTAGAGGATTTTTATATACCACTGTTAAGGGTAAATCAAGTAATTAAAGGTAAAAAAATATTGTAATATCGAAAAATACCCTTAACACATCTCCCAATTTCATTGTATTAGTGGGTTTAGATGAAAATAAATCATAAAAAAAATTAACAACTTTTTAAGCCACTTGGGTAAGAATAATTAATTTATTATATTTATATAAAGATATGATGAAAACGTTATAAACTTATTTTTAATAATTAAATAATTTTTAATATAGGGTGATAAATAAGATAAATTAGACTATAAATATTTATATTAATTATAATAATGTCATATTCATCATGATAATTAAGATTTGAATTTTTATATAAGAAATAATTTAATAAAAATTCTTAATAATGATGTAGTAATTGTTAATTAATGAAAATACAAATGAAATGATATTAAAAATTTCAGAATAAATATAATTTGACACAATTAAGGATATCAAAACAAAAATTATATATAAATTATATATATTAGTGATATATTTAACATTTTTAATAAGTTATCATGTTTTTTTGATATTTATAAAATAATAATTAATGGAATCAAAATTGACATAAATGATACTTTAAAATAACTATTATTTTTGTAAATGGTATATAATTAATAAAAATAAAAAATCAGGCTGATGAATATAATAATGTTAAATATTTCATAGATTTTCCATCCTTTTTGTTTCACATTTTATATATACAATATAAACCATAAATAGTAAAAAAAAATGTTGTCACGGTAAGAATTAAACAGTTTAACTATGTGTAAATAAAAAATGTTAAGGTTAATATTGTAATATAAACATGTATAAAACCATTGGTTGAGATTAATTATAGACATACATTTCACACCTTTAAAATAACTCACTTTGGGGCTATTTTATATAAAAAATCAATTTATATGAATTTAATATTTTAAAGGATTACAAAAGTACCCTCCAATCTCTTATTAAAATATAGATCCTCATTCACTTCATAACACCACATTAATATTTCTAAAATTACCAAACCATTCCAAATTATCCACAAAATATTTATAGTTATTATGTAGAGGCCCTGATATTTTAAAAATATTAACAATAGTTTCCTTAAGAGGATATCCAAATGAAGTCCACTGCAGAAGAAGTAATTGTTTTACCAATTTATTTATGTTAATTTCTTCTTCTACTTCCAATTCCTATTTTGATTCTTTTATAATATAATAAATATAGTATCACATATATTTAGAAAATTCATGATTATTATTATACAATCATATTACCCTTCTTATGCATCCAAACAAAATTAATATCACCATGTGTGCATATGTACGTCTTACAGTCACCACAATATGCTATAAGTTATTTTTTTACACAAGATTATTTGGATTGGTATAATGTTGAAAAATGGATATAAATAATATATATTAAATAAAATTTAATTTTTCTAATTAATAAACCCTCCAATTCCTTACCAATTATCCATTAAGGGAATGATGTTATCACTCATGCATATATATGTCTAACCATCTCCATGATGCGATGAGATTGGTTCTCATTAATAACCATTAAGGAATGATTATAAAAAATTTATATAATGATGGATTCAAAAAATTATGAACTTAATATCATTTTGAATGTGAAAAAAATATATCCTATACTTATGAAACATGACTCGCCCGATAAAACAAACATATGAAAATGAATCAGTTAACACCCAAAAAATGGTAATAAAAAAATATAATAAAAAACTATATAAGAGGATTATATATGATATCATAAATATTAATATTGTTCTATAATAATATACTAAAATCTTTTAACCATTATACTAGAGGTTAATTCCCCCTCAAATAAAGAAAACACTATGGCAATAATTTTTCATCTCACTTTTTTAACTTCTTTGAGATATATTCCTTATATTATTCACTTGTTTTATGTGGATTTATAGTAAATACACATAATGAGTGCATCTAATTTAAGATATAATCTTTTTAAGGGACTTTGTTTCACTATACTTTCATTAAAACATATTTGGATGTTATATATTGGTCTTATTTTATGAGGTGTATGTACATTTACTTGGAAACATATATCATTAATATTATATTTTCATGATACTATGAGATTCATATAATTTATTTCCTTTGTGAGTATTATTATTAAAATGTTTCAATGTGGAATGGGATACTTTGGAATGGTTAAAGATTATTTTTCTGAAGAATGTTTTAAACAAAATATTTCTAATATTTTAATCTCTGTCAACATCATTTGTCAAATATATTGTTGAGGATGTTCTCAAATGATACCATTAATTATGTTACTTTTTAAAAAGAATGTATTGATATTTTTTATGACTTGTAATTCCAATATGTATAGTTATTTATTTTGTTCATGCATATTGATTCAATTGTATAATTTATTCATGTATAGAATACATTGGGCACAATAAGTGAGAGGTGGGGACCCCTATATCCCCTATATGCATTGGTCGGTCAAATGAGAAAAAATAATTTATGTTTTTAACTATTTATCCATGGTTTCATGGTTGAAGCCTTGATGTAATTTTTATGATGTCCAACATTATGCATTCCCTGATTATGAAATTAGTTATTGGTATTTAATATGATTATTCAACTAGTAGAATATCCATTTTTATTTATTCAATTTTATGTGATTATTTTATATGGTGTTATTTATTATTTACCTATTATTCTCAATAATATGTTTTAATGGTTTCTATTTGAGTTATATAGTAAAACATAATTATTATGGTTATTATTAATAATATCATTAATTTATGCTTAACCATACTGAGCATCTGAGATCACCCTTTTATTATGTTTTATTATTCATACGATTATAAGATTTATATTATGACTGATATATAGGGTAAATCAAGGATAATAATGATGTTCTTAAAGGATTTTATATATTTTATTTTATGTTTTAAAGTGTAATGTAATGTTCATGTATGTAATCTGGCTTCCAAGACTGCAAAACTGATCTATCCATTAAAATTTGATTAATGTATCTAGTCCAATGTAATAAATTAAGGCACCGAATATAGGAAATTGATGTGGGTGTTAAAATTATTATTTATATTATTTACTTACATCCAATTAAAAAAATAAAACATTGCTCATGTGGTGGTTTCGGATACCCCATCCAAAAAATGATGTATTACATTTTTCATAACTGATATACATGGAACAATCTAAAAATATATTTTATGAATTTATATGATATGAAATATTATTATGTTCCATTAATATGTTTATAAAATTATGACCTAAAACGTATTGATATTGTAAATTAATATGTTAATATTGGTAAATTACCTGAAATAATTTCATCATCGATTTCATCTTCAGAAGTTGTAAATAAATTTATTTGGTAAAAATATTAAAAATTTATAAATAAATAAGGGAAATATATTCTAATCCATTGAATATTATTTTAATGATTATTTTTTTTATAAATTAATGGAGTTTTTATTTAACATTTATAAATATGAAATTAATTATTGCAAATTACTGATATTTTTTAAAGAAAGTAAATATTAACAAATTATTGTGTAGTAAATTATTATTATGAGAGAATATAAAACCATTTAGATACTAAAATTTTCATGAAAAAAGTCATTAATATAAAAAATATTTATTTTAATGGTGGTTAATGAACTTCTATGAAATTCATGAGTAAAATTTTAGGGTTTATTATCTCATTTTTATTTCATTGAGATATATTACAATTCGCTAATTGTTTTATATTGTGTGGTGTATATAAATCCAATTTTTTTAAATCATCAAATATAATAGATTTAAAAATATGTCTCGTTTTTTATCATTTATGCGATTATGAACAGGTTTTTCTATTTAATGACTTTGTAAAATATTGACATCCTATATTCTACTTTTCAAATATTGATGTTCATTACTTTGGAATGATTATTATGTATTGTATTTTTTATTCACTAAATTCATACAATGAATGAATTGGAACTAGTAAGTGACTATTGGGGACTGATATTAGATAGCCCCTTGGAGAATTGGTAGGTCTCAGGAGTCAAACTAAATTTGGTACATGGCGTATGACTTACCAATTTATGTATGATATCTTGGAATGAGGCCATGATGGTGAGATTATGACATCTAGAACAATGAATTATAACCTTATAACACCAGTTATATTTATCCATGTTTTTTTTATATATTAATTTTATCTCTGAAACAATTCCCCACTCAAGATATTAGTTATATGAAAAATGTCATTTTTTATCTATTCTTTATTATTCATGTCTTATCTATTCTATAATAGCCTCCACTATATTATTTATATTAATAAAAATCCTATTAAAACATTGTATTTTTTTATCATCCAAAGAGTAATGATATTTGAAATAAGAATAATTTTAGGGATATACATGATTAAATATGAAATATCTCAATTGAATATATGTTTTATTTCTTGTTTTTTACCATAACGCAAGAATCATGAATGTATCTATTCTATTAATACTAAAAAACTATTTTATATTGTGTAATGTTATACATTAAATATTTTCCAATGTAGTGATTTAACCACAATCTTTTGGTTTCTGAAGTCATGGTAATACTCATTACTAATGAACTATATATTATTTACATTGATTCTTTACAACTTTATATTATTGCTGCATACAATAAATCTTCTGCTAGATATTAAGGTGTATGGTGTTGACCACATACTAGGTATGATGCACTAACACCAAATTTTTGTTCATTCATATTTTATATTGACATTTTTGTAAGCAATCTATGTAATGTAAAATTATGTATTCATGTGGGATATTATATATATAAGTAAGGATTAATATATTTTTAGAGACGATTATGATCATAATTTAAGGATATGAATTTTGGACACCCTTGATATTTTTTATATTATGTCAATGGAGTCCCAATAATATATTTTAGTGTTAGTTCCAATTTTTGGATCATATATATTATGTGTACTCTGTAGTCATGTTTGACTATTTAACTATATATATTACTTTTTTTATTTTTTTGAGCATTCAAACATATATAATGTAACTAAAATTATAATTGAAAATTGAAATGAATCCTTTGACATAATTTTTTTCATATAGTTAAGACGTTTACATTGAAAATTAGTTTTTATATGAATATTTCATGAAGATTTTATGGTATGCTCATTTTATATTAGTTAAGAACAAAAAGGGGGACAAGTTCTTCCCACCATTCCTTAACTATCCATTTATATCTATCCCAACCACTATTGATTGGGATTCATTATGGTTTCTTATGGTGACTTTTTAAATGAGTGAACTAGATTATGAAACGTCTCAAATTTTGTTAGAATAATCATAATCATGATCTTCAGGCTTAGTGTGATGGGAATTTTGGAAAAACTATTTTGAATTTTTATTACTTTCTTGGGATATGAGTTAATCTCCATAATTCATCATCTAATTGGTAAATATTTATGATAATTCCCATAAACAAAAATAATTAATCAATTAATCTATATAGGGATAATTTTTATTAAAATAATGGGATATATTTACACCTATTACACACTTAATGAATTTCTTAATTCCATAAATATATTGTCATCAGTGCATACACCTTATTTTTTATAGGTGATATACTAAAATTGTTTCCAATATTTATTTTTTCTATGTATGATTTTAGCATGATTTCCCCTTTTAGATACTGTTTAAACACTCCTTGGGACTACTTATTATATTATATATCTATTTATAACTTTCTATCATAATTAAATATTTCATCATGGATATCAAGTACTTAGATCGCTAAATCCTCAAAGAGACGTACCATTAATCTGTTATAGATTTTTAAAAATTACCTTTTTGACCAATTAAAAAAACTATAGAATACCATATAATTTGGTTAATTGTAGTAGTATATTTTATAATGGATTTATCATTCCTATACTTTTGATTATGTATTCGGAGTGCTTTCATGATTTTTACTATGTGAGGAAATTTTTCTCAAGGAGTAACTTCCTGAATACAAACCATAATATAAATTCAACATAATAATGATACTTTGTATTGTTTATGAATTTACAAAATTATTTATATTCTCCTTTAAATTTACAAACAATTAGAACGTCCTTTTTTTGTGTTATAAGATTCCAAAACATAGAGAATATTTTATAATGAGGATATCCACCATTGAACTACAAGTGGTACCAAGATCAAAACATTAATGAAGGTAATTACCTCTTGAACATCATAATTTCTAAAGGTCCATTATATATATAAATATAATGATTCATATGTTTTTATTGAAATATATTACATGAGTCATTTAATAGAATACTGTTATAAGGATTTCCATATTTTTATCCATGACATTTTGTTGAAAAGTGGCACGATTAACACAATATCCATTATCTCTACATTAATCAACTGATTATTGTGAAATTCATTCCACTATCCATATTAAAAAATCAATGAAAATTAATTAGAGATAGTTATATATCTAGTATAATATTAATTATTATAAAGAGTTTGAGATTTAATATTTAAACCATAATTTTTTATACTTTTTAATTCAAATGAAGTGGTTTATCATAGGGTTTTAATCATAATTACCTAAACATAACTAATCTATACATTGATAGTTTTTTTAAAACCTAAAACCAACACTCCAATATTTATCTTTATAAATACGTAAATTTATTATATAAAATTGTTTATATAAATATTAATCATATATCCATTTCTTCTATTGACATTGGGAAATAGTAAAAATATATAAAAATAATGAAAAAAAGATTTTCATATATGATTTGTTAGTAAATTTTATAATATCATGATATTTATGCCTTATTATTATTACAAAATTCTATATTTCATAGGTAAATGGAAAACATAAGAAAAATGAAATCTCAAATAATCATTAACAAAATCTCTAAGTTATGATTTAGTGGTTAGGAATAATCAATCAAAAAATATGGGTTAAAAATAACGATAGATTTCATATATAGTTATCGTATTAATTCAATAAAAGGATGGGGTGAATTAGTTAATAATGGTTTTTGTTAGATTGAGTTATTTCACTACCTATCTCACACACATCGAGTAATGCAACAAAAAAATCACACTCTATATACAGAGTTCTGTATATAAAATTTGTAGTTAATCCTTTGCATCATCCAAACTCAATATAGAACATAAGATTCACTAGAATAAAAATTTTGGATAATAATGAGAAGGTGATATCCATGAACTCGTGGATACTATAAAATTATCATTATTATCCTCGGAAAAATCTCTTCACCACTATCCACTATTATCTTATATTCTATGGAGGAAAATAATTTCCTTTTCATCTAATAATTGTATGACAATAATATAAATATATATTATTCTTATTCATAGGTTGAAAATATCAAAACCATGTCCTTAATATTTTTTTTCACTTTACTACACTACTCATTCCCTTACTCTTATTTTTTTAACTATTATAAGTCTTTTTATTCTTCCACGTTCAGCACACTACACACGCACTTCAACTCTCTCCATATCTCTAGAATAATCCTATCAATTTTTCTATATTTATATATATCATTATTTCCATTTTATATAAAACCAAACACCTTATATTTCTTCCATGAAAATACCTATTTGAATATATGTAACCCAATAATAACAATATTCACATTTGTATTTAAAATTAAACATATTTAAACCACAATTAACATCTCCAATTATATTTTAATCCATTAAAACATATGTAAAATATTTTTTAAAATTAATATGATTGGAGACATAGGAGAGAAAGTGTGAATATCCATTAAATCATCAATTAATTCTTCGAATAAAATATACTAAAAAATAGAAACTCTATTGACCAAAACATCTTGTTCCATTACCATGTCATGTTGTATGTATTCTTATTACCATTTAATAGTCCATTTATTTCACCATAGAAAATTTTAATTCATTTCAATACAATTATTATGATTCAACACGAATCTTCTCTTAACATACCATGTTCCACAACATGTTTTCTAATCAAAATTTTAGATAAAAATAATTTATGACACCAGGAATTGTACAATGTAATGGAGTTCATCATATAGATCCTTGGAAAACAACTATGCCATTTATCTCCTTCGAAGAAAGACTTCCTAATTCTTCAATAAATTATCAAAATTCCAACCAATAAAGGACCATGACATGTTTTTAGTTGATTCAATTCCTATAAAACCAGACAATGTTTTAATAGTAAATAAATTTACCCACTATAGACAGAAATATAAAACATCACCCTTGAATTAAGGCATCAAAGAAAATTTATAACTCACAAATTAAAAAAGAAAAACTCCTCTATGGTATATTTTTTATTTTTCATTAAACACTCGGAAACATTAGATTAAAAAAATAAATTGAAACACCTATTTTGCAAACCCATCTACATATTTTGTAGTTATGTCAGCAGCTTAAATGGAAAATGGAATAGTCAAAACACACTACTCAAACCACAATATGTAATAACACTTACAATCCACACATTTAGATCATTTTCACTCACTATATATTCTCTATGACATTTTCATATGTTTCTATGGTGTGGTGGTGTCACCGAAACCTAAACCACCATAAAAATCAACTATTAAACCTCGTAAATTCTTTGATGTTGCTAAAATAATTCCAAAATTATGGAATTTACATCATATAAAATTAATCATCATGAAACACATGATTTTGAAGTTGATTTAGGGGTTTAAAATAATTGAAATAAAAAAATTCACATCTAATTTAAGAACATCATTACTTCTCACCTTCTTCTTCATTTGCTCAACAATCACACTAAATCATCTCTTGGGCTGAACATTCTAATTATTTATATTTTTTAAGAAAATTTGGAAACCAATTAACTGTCATACTCAACACACTATAAATGAATCCATATTCAATGATTATAATAACATGTTATCAAAATCAGTGTAGGAAATGAGAATATTGAACAATAAAATCATGTTATAGATAATAAGGAATTATATTTACTTCTTCTTTTTATGATACAAATTATACATGATACAACTATGAATACATTGGATAATACTTTTTAATCAACTTCAACTATTATTTCAGTTATAAATAATGTCTATTGAAACTATATATAACATTTTCTTGGATACATACTCAACAAACATGTTAGAAAATTTCGCATAATGACTTCACAACATTCAATTTTTAATATATGATAATAAATACTTGACCCAACCCCATAAATAATATATTTATTACCAATAGGAAAAATACATATAAATTTATATTCTCAAAAAAAAATCTGCTCCCTTTGTAAATAATTTTTTTGAATATGTAGTGGTATAAATATAATGTGATTTATGTGGCCTTGATCCCCCTATAAAAATAATTTCTAAATAACTGGTTAGAGAGGGGGGATAATAATCATAACTTAAATATTGATTGATAAATATTGGTAACTATTCTTTAATATCCATGGATTAGTATTCATCTCCCCATTGAATGAGAGCCAAATTTATTATCCACGTTCTACTTCAACTCCCATTTTATATTAGTATTACATATATTGTTTTTTAATTCAATAAAATGACAGGAATTTGTCAATTTTTTATTTCTTCTCATGAGTTATTTATTTTCATAATAATAAACATATTATCCTAGAATGGATGAACATTAAAATTAAATTTTCTCCAGTCTATTGTTATTGGGTTCACACTTCTAGATTTATTCATTAGTACACCAATTTCTACACTATTAGGATTCAAAAATCAACAATGCCTCTATTTTATTTTCATTCTTCATCATTCAACAAAAAAATTTCATCATTGATTTCATTCTACTGTCATTGAATTTAAATCATTTTGGATATTTTTTTTAAAATTTATATATTGTATATAGATATAGTATTTAAAAATACGACCTTAGATATCAAATCTCCCGCACACATCAATCAGTATTTCAAAACGGTTCATCAACTAATAATTTGTTGTCGATTAAAATTATATTTTACATTATTTATTTTTACATATTTCCTCCCAATCAAGGGTTCCTTTTATCACTATTAATTGGAAAAAAATTTATTCTTCTAGATTAAAAAGACATCATCATATGAATGTAGCCTCCAAAGAACTACCAATAACCTTAAAAGGAAATCATTTTTCATGAACTATTAATCCTTTAAATATCTTTACTCGTATTAAATTGGTATTTATGATAGATTTTTTGACATCCATTTGATGAACTATAACTCTATGCCTTTATAAACATGATCATATTCCATTTACATTTTTTACCAAAATTATATCTTCAGGCATAATAGAATATTTCAATTGTATTTCTAGAAATAATTGATTCTAAATCATAATATCTATAGTTTTTCTTCTATTTTCTCACCTTATCTAGGAAAATAACATTTACATAAATGATTCCATTTTCTTTATAAATAATTGGTTAATATTACCATAGATCATAAAAATATTCAAGTCTCTCATCAATCAAATAAATATACACTTTCCATGGGAAATCCAACATTTCATGCATGGAATTAGATTAATCACATAAACAATTTTCATTATAATATTCATTTTCTAGTATATCCACCATGATTGATTCATGACTTATGCATTATATGATACAATTATGTTTCCTTAATTTAACTTTTGTTTTTAGTATAGTGAATAAATCTTTTAATTCATAACTATTAAAAGAACATCATCTTCTTTCATTATAAATTCATATTTTTCAAATTCAACTAGATTGGATAAAATACATAATATTTTATTTTATTTATCAAACTCAAATACTATAGATATGTCCTTCTTAAATTACTTCTTTAATATGGAATCAATTTTATATTCATGTAACACATCCCCAATACTAGATAGAAACTATAATTTATTTGAGTAAAATTTGTTGCATGAATTATTTTCAATTATTTTTTCAATGAATGTATTCTAACTTATACTACATGAGGAATTATCACTATCACATTAAAAATGTAAATTTTTACTATTTTTGGAAAAATAACTCATTCTTTTAAAAGATTTGGAGACATTTATTACAATACTTAATGACATTATTATACATATTAAATTCATGGAATTTATTCTTGAAATATCATGTGAGGACTCATATAGAAATTGTATACTACATTATTTCATATTTAGAAATCTTATAGAGAAATGCACTATACCTCCATAGTTGGAAAACTGTAATGGTGAAATATAAAGAGATTTACCTTTACATGTAGGGAAACCTCTCGAGATGAGTGTTATGATCGTGTTAGAAATCACATCAATACATTCATCTAAATTTTAACATCAAAAATCCTCTTTTTCATCTCAATAAATTATCAATGTGTACTATTATTTATTCATAGAATTAAATGGAATTTAATTCTTAGTAAACCCATTTCATATTTATCTCTATTTCTTTTTAACCTTTTAAGTGAACAAAATGATACTTAACTTATCCAATAGACTATTTTAAATATCATCTTTCTCTAAAAATGAGAAATTACAATCAATTATATCATGTATGATATAGAGAATATTATAAACCACTATTGAATCTTTAAGAGTCTCACTTTGTCCTCATGGTTCTCACCACACCACGGAAATTTAAATGAATTTATTGATAAAATGTCCTTCATTAATATATATATATTAATAAATATGTCACTAAATAAATAATGTAGATCTTTTTTATTTGAAATTTCATTCATATATATTTTTATAGCTTGGCCAAAATTCCCCTTACAACCTTAATATGTATAACATTCAACAATATATTTTTTCTAAAGGTGAGGAATGAATTGAATTCCTTTCATGAAAATAAATCTCTAAATTCATCATAGCATCCCAAGTTAAATTTTCACTCCCAAAAATTATAAATCCATCTATATAAATATATATTACATCCATTCCCATTAAAAGTAATTATGTTATCATTTGATAGTTTCAATTTTTTTCAATTCAATTTGGAAACCCCCTTATTATTCACAAAGTTAATACTATCTTTAATAGATATAAAACTACAAATAACCAAAAAAACTATATTTACCACACTTAATATATAAACTCATATACATATACACTTTTTAAAGAGAGAACAAGACTCATTTAACAAATGATATAAAAATATATTTTTAGTGAACATAATATTTCTGATTTTCATAGGAAAACTAGTTTCTTTAATTCCAATTATTATACAAAATTCTAGTATAGGTTCATTGAGAGGGGGATAAAATCATTAAAAAATAATATATTTCCATTTATTTTTAATTATTGTGAATTTAAACTCACTCACTTGTTAGAATGATGGATCTCACTATTTTACTCACTCATGTTGTTGAATAAACTTATTAATGGACACTTGATGTACAAGCGTGAATTCTCAAAATGAGTAGTTAATCCTTGGAATGATCTAGACTTTCTAGGGACCATATAATACAATAAAAACAAAATTTAGTATTACAATGAGTGTGAAATCTCCATGGACATGTGTATATAATAAAATTACCAATCCTATCTCTCAAATTGCCTCATGAAAAAAGAGGACTTTAGTAATGTATTTTTTAATGGTAAGGATTATAAATATCCTCTAATATTTATCACTTGAAAACATATTGTTCTCTTCCACTTAATCCCTAAAATGAATAGGTGTAATTTTTTTTATTTTTATCCACACATCTCTACATGAATCATTATTTTCGTCATGTTCATCATGCATTTATAAAAGTACTATTTATTTTATATGAACCCCTCACTACACATATAGACAACTGTTCTATATTTATAAATCAATCATCCCAATTGTTCAATAATTATCAAAAAAAGTATTCATTATATAAAAGAACACCAAACTTTCCATCTATTTCCACGAAATACAATGTTCGAATATATTTGATACATAAGTAGTTTTCATCACATATTAATTTAAATTTTAAATTCTAATTAGAAATTACATCAATTGTTCTTAAATTCTCATACTAATGATTAATCATTTAGATAATACATCAATTGTTATTAACCAATTATATAATTGGATATATTATATAGTTTTTGGGAATATCACTTTAACCATCAAATGGGCCTCATCATAGAGTCCCCTAAAAATTAGAACTTATTTTAACCATACCTTCATCTTCTTTCACTATGTATTGATGTATTCAATTTTAGAACCTTTTTATAGACAAATAATTTCACCTTGGAAAAGAGAATTTTCATTTTATTCTAATTTATCCAAATTAATTTAAAACTTCTCTTAATACACCCAGTACCACGTAATGATTTCAAATCACAATTATAGGTAGAAAAATTTTCATCACATTACATCATGTACTATAATGTAAATATCCTCTTATCAAAACTTAGACATCATCCATGCCAATTCACTCAGAATGAAATAATTTCTATGATAAAAGGATGACTTAACGAAATGGTAATAAATAATGGAATATAATCATGTATTTATGGATTAAATTCTTAGAAAACAACTAATATGTTTGGAAATGTTTAGAAACATATGCCCCATAGATAATTAAATTCCACATTAAACCGTAATGAAGATTTTTATAAAATTCTAACAAACATGTATCTAACAACATATCCACCTAAACGACATGTTTGAGATTTATTGGTTTTTAAAAGAAAACATTGCAATTGAAACAGTCACTATAAAATCTATTTTTGAATATTAACACACTTTTTTACCAAGAAATGTCGTCCATTATACCATGTAATAGTTGGAACATTTTCCATAGACAATGGTATAGAAAAATTACCATTTTTATCCAATTACTCCTTTTACGTATCCTAAACTATCTCTTTCATCATTTTTATGTACTACCATGGTGTGTTGATGTCTTATTCACCTAAAAAACTTCAAACATCACTCTTTAACCAAAATCATTCTATTTTTTTTAAATCATTCCAAACCATTGGAATTAATGTTATATCGAATGATTAATAATGAAACATTATAATTTGACCATGTTTTTTGTGTTGATAACTAAATACCACTCAATAAACACATCTACAGTAAACACTTATTTACATCTAGTCTTCTTCTTTATTGGCCCAACAATATTCTGAAAAATTATCATTAGTTCAATAATAAACATGAAATAGCTAATCAATGAAAACGACATATAAATAAGAGATCTACCAATATAAAATAATAATAATTTTTTATTATAATGGTATATATGAAAGAATATAACATATGACATCTTCATAAAACATAGTGAATCAGCAAGAAACCAATAAATTAAATTAATAAGAAATGAATGAAAAATTAAACATAATGAAAATTGTGTGGGAAGACCTATAAAGGTATGGATACCCCCTAATGTTTTTCTATCATATTGTTTCGTAATATTGATTTTCATTTACATTCCATAATTCAATAATATTTTCTTCGACAATGTATCTATAAAGATAAAACATTGTCCAATGCATTAAAGGGATAATCAAATGGGCCAAATTATCTTATTACAATTAAATTATCGATGAATTACTTGAAATTAATACATATATGAGAGAATAAATTTACATCAATCATAAGGTACACTGCATTAATGGTTAATCCCTACATATGAGATGTGGGTTTGAATCTATTATATTTCTAGTGGAATTATTTTTTGAATGTGGGATTTATGTATTAAAGTTAAACTAATACATGGTGGAATAAACCACATGGTGGTTTGTTATTTTGTAATCTATAATGTAGTGATGGTCACTACACTATGGTTTTATGCACGAATGATCATTTATTATGAGATAATGTGCGGATTAACCTATAAATCTTAATATATTCTATCGTGTTTAGTTATATAACTATTTAAAGATGATTAAAATAGTTTTCACATCCGAATAAATCATATAATGATAAAATAGTTTTATATTATTATAATATTATATTTATATTGACTAGTAACATATGAAATATTTCATTCATGGAGTGCTATTGGATTATTATATAAATAGATTCATGGTTTATGAATTAGAAATTACTTGTGGCCATGATTACATCACTACAAATCTCATCATATCCAAGGTACTCTCTCAAATAATTGTTTTATATAGAAAATCAGATGTTGTGGTCATTCCCTAGTATTTTGAAATTAATACATGTTGTGGATACACTAGGATAAAGGATTAATTTGGTTTCTTCTTAGTGGAATATATAATTATCATGTATAAGAGCTTATATAGATCATTTAATTAGGGAGAAAAATTATGTTATTCAATTATATGTATTTAACCCAAAAGGAAACGATTTATTTTTAGGAAAATAGGTTTCCATTGATTATTTCTATTATATTTTTAAAATATTCCCCACATTTAAAATATTTTTATATTAAAAAAACCCACATCCATTTCTTATTCAGTGAACTTCAAATAGATGGACAATATGAAAAAATGATTTTTTTAAAACAATAAATTCTTTTATTAAAAATTGTTATATTTTATTGATTTTTATAAACCATGATTTCCTTTTATAGAAAACAGTCATAGATTTATAAAATTTAAAAAACCATATCTCAATTTTTAAAATATAGACAATAAACTTTTTTTAAAAAATATTACATCATAATATGAGAAATTTATGATGTGGTTTTTCTTAAAAATGGTCAGGGTTAGTAATTAAATCATATTTCTATAACAAAACCATGGGAGAAATAAGAAATCCATCATCATGGATTACTTAGTATAAATTATATAGGCATTCCCTCATCTTAAGAGAACATATGTGGCCATCATTAGAAAATGTTGTCACCTATGAAAAACCACATCATTATTACTTACTAAATATAATAATCGTTTTCAAAATATAATAAACAACTTTTTAATCATTTTAATGAACTTCATAAATATTAGGGAAATGGTGATTCACTACATTCCAAAATCCTCTTTTTCAAATGTAATCTAGGTTTCATGTGATTTTACATGGTATTTTTTTAATATGATTAATTTTTTTAAAAGCAAGGAAATAAAATATTTTAATTTAATTATTAAAATTTTATGTTTTAACATCATATTTTGTAAAATTATATACAGAATTGAATAAATTATTTGTGGTAAATTTTATTTATGTATACAGAAAATAATAATTGTAATATTCAGTTTGTGTAAAATATTTATATGGAATATAAAATGTTTATATGATTTTATAATTGATCATTAAAAATATATATTTTGAAATGAATGAGTGTGCATAAATTGAATTTAAAAGGATAAATTTAAATTATTCATAATTATACTTATTTTTAATGATTATATACTCATTTTTGGAATTTCAATAATGAATGTTTAATTAAATATTTTTAATAATTGTTTATTTTTTATGTGTCCATAAATATTTATCTTTACTATCAATTAATGGAATTATCATTTATTTATATTATCCCCTTTTATATTAATAATTAATTTTTTTATATTTTGAATTTATTTATACTGTCATTTGATGTGTTAAATTGTTTCTTATAATTTTTAATTTTTATTTTAAAAAATTAAATACATTTTGTGACATTATATTTAGTTATATTTAACCATGGATATGATTTTTTTGTGAAATATGAAAATGAAAGTAGTTTTTTATATTTTTTGTTCATATCACGTGTTATATATCTACTATCTATAGTAGACTTGGTTTATTTTCTGCCTACGTGTCACGTTCCTATCATTCTACATCACCAAAAATGCTCGATTTATACCTCCAACCCAAAAAAATTCTCACGGTCTGCTTCCCCCCCTGATCGGGATTTTCCTCCCATTTCTGCTAGGGTTCTTGTTCCCCTACAGTTCTCGACTCCCCTATCCCGCTCCCATTCCCAACTCTCCACTCCAGTCCCACCATCACCTCTTCATGCTCCATCTCTACGGCATGCTCCATCTCTATGTGCTCCACTTCAAACTCCACTACCTTCGACTCCTCCGCAACCGGAGACTATAGCATCATCTCTTCCACGTACAGGTCCTCTGCTCAACCTACGGTTCATGTTCCCTCAAGTGCGAAGAGAGTAACCTATTCCATGAATTTCATATCCTTTCCTAACATTGTTTGTCATGGGAAATCACCAGGGGCTTAATCATGGAGCGTCTATGGATTTTCGCATCGAACCATGTAAGTATCGACATTGAGCGCGCATCGAGTATCCTAATTTATGATTATTTCTATATATTTTTATCAAGAGACATGAAACAAAATATTTTCAATGATGATATTAGTTTTATGTGCATATTAATGGTTATAATGCTCTGATTTCAGTTTTTTTTCAGGTGGCCACCTCCTATTCATGCCTTCATGTCCAAGAAGTCTCCCATTCCACTGCATGAACAGCAATAAATCACCTTGGTAGGCCTCCCATTGATTTAAGTCATATGGAATGATTTCTGTTCCTTCGAAACTCAAAAATATAGGTCTGGATTTCCCCATTGTGCATCTTCAACCCATTACTAAACACATCGTGCATATAGTAATTTCATGTATTTTATTCCTCACATATTCAATTTTTCATTAATGTTTCATGAGATCTTACTTTAATGTCACAAAGGCATCTATTTTTTATAATTTCTTCTACTATCATAATTATTTGAATGAATCTATTATTTATGGGGGATTCATATTTTTATTGCATGTTATTGTGGTCTATGAAAATGTTGAACCGATTATTGGTGGTTATGTGTCTTGTAAATATTTTAATCAATACATACTCATAATGACTGCCTTGTAGGTAAAATTTCAATATGTATTTATATAGTCATATTTTATAATACTATCAATATTTTTATTAATTTTAGTAGAACCGATACCTATATGTGAAAATATTCATTTCTATTTCCATTTTTTCAAAACATAATCACACAACCTTATATTATGTACCAGAAAATATGAATCTTATCTTAGAAAATCCATTGTAGAGGAATGTCTTTTAGGGGAACCTACTATCTTGGATACATCTATATCCCTACTGAACTGTATATTTTTCTACAAAGCATGTCACCGATGATCATGGATGTATTCTTCCCTCTAGACTTTTGGACTTGTATCACTTATTGATACAAATTTTCAATGTATAAAGGGAGGTTCCTGGCTTGAAATGATATACTTAGAAACGAATTTCTACATGTAGGCCTTCCTTTATGTATAAATATTAATGAATGTGTTGGAAGATCATGAATTTGAATATTTAGTAATAAGGTAAACTGTGATTATCCTTTCTATTTTCTACTATTTTAACTATATATGTATTTAATAAACTTTTATTGCAATATTCTATACTACTAATTTATGCATTCAATATATTCAATATAATGAATTTTAATTATAGGTTTTGATCTAAAATAAAAGAGGACAAGTTGAAGAAACACTATATTGTGGAGGAATACACAACCGTAGAAGGTAGAATGCGAATATCATTTAAAGAACTACATATTTTGTTACCTCAGACACCCTTCTTTTCAAAATTAAATTATTGTGTGAAAACATTTTGTTACATTTTTTTTGGTTTCAAATCTATCTCCAATATTCTGAAATTCACATGTACATTATTCATGTTTCAAAGATAATTATGATTAATTCTTATTTGAATTGTATGTTATTTAATATGTATAATTTCACAATGGTATAAGCTAATTTGTATTCTGTTTCATAAAAAATTTGGTTTACCACTACTGTCATGATGTCTTATAAACTTCTACAATTATTAGTTATAATTTGAATAGTCTGTTACTTCATTTAGAGGTTATTTGTTTTAATGAAAATTTATAATTTTCACATATGATATGATAATTACGATCGTTGTAGAATGAGAATGGGTGATAAATAATTAGTAAACATTAATAGTGTTGGGATGGTCTGCGTCCTACATACTAGGTCACACGGTGGAGTTAGACTATAATTTGAAAAAATTCCCTATCAATGCAAGTAGAGTACTGTTGCATTTTAGCGCTGTGGATATTTAAAAATTATAAGCAGTACTGACATTGGGTTAGTTTTTCTTATATGATCATGTTTCATGAATTGGATGTCAAATCTACCCTGTACGAAAAAATTCATTCTGATGCACATATCTGGAAAGACCAGTTTACCTATAAGGGTGTGTTTGTTATCATTTTACTGCATGTAAGAAGATTTCCCAACACCATTTTACTTAATTTTGTTTTATTATGTAGATGTACTTATTTTGAAAACATGGTACATGAAACCAAACCGAACATTATGTTAACAAACACACCCCAATGTTATCAAAGCCAATGAATGAAAAATGTAGGTAAACTGGTTGTTAAAATATAGTGTTCAATGTTGTAGATTAGTTATATGGGTGTGTTTGTTATCAGTTTGCATTATATAGGAATATTTTCCAACACCATTTCACTTGATGTTTTTGTTATTTATAAGTACTTTTGTGAAAAAATAGCACATGATACCAAATATATCCTTATTTTAACACAGTCACCCCAATCTTAGAAAATAAAATCAATGAATAATATTAATAAACTGACCATTAAAATGTAGTGTTTTTTTAGATTACCTCTATGGAAAACATAGCACATGCAGCCAAATAGATCCTTATGTTAACACAGTCACCCGAATGATAGAAAAAAAATCAAAGAAAAATATAGTTAAACTAACCATTAAAATAAAGTGTTTTTCTAGATTACCTGTATGTGAGTTTCTGTTATAATTTTCTAGTATATAGATAGATTTTCCAAAACAATTTTAGTTAAATTTTTTATTCTGTATCGGTACTTCTTTGCAAACAAGGTTCATAAAAACAATAGAACCTTATGTTAACAAACACACCCCAATGTAATAAAAGAAAATGATGCAGACAATGTCAGTATCGAGATATGAAAGGTTATAAAGGAGACTTCATATGAGAGAATGACAAATGGGTACAACAGTGATATATTTCGTTGAAACAATTCCATAAACATACTGAATTTTAGGTTCATAACATAACAGAAAAATCACCCACGAGCACCCAAAAACTATGTTCTGCTACAACATTTGATTCTGTGCAATTGAATTCTGACTTGATTAGAGCATCACACATCTCACTTTCACCTATACCTGCCAATGGTTAGTACTTTTTAATTTTACCAACATTTGTTTATATAGTAAATAGATTAAATCTGAATAATCTCATTTTCATTACCCATTTTACTTTTGAACTAGAAGTGGATCAAGATTATGGATCTTCTTTGCTAATTACTATTAAAACAAGCCTTAGAAAAGGTTTTAGGGGAGGGGAGGGGAAGGGGCTGGGCAGGTTGGAGGGGAGGGGAGGGTAGGGGAGGATGAAGGTAGACAGAGGGGGCTGTTGGGGGAGAGGATGGGCAGGGAGGGAGGGGAGTGGTGGCAGAAGGGGCTGGACATGGGGGAGACTGAGGTGGGAGGGGGAGCTGCTATGATTGGGTGGGATATAAGTAGAGGAGGAGGAAGGGGAGGGGTAGAGCTATGTAGAGGGTAGGAGGATATGCTGGAAAATTTGGGGGGGGGTGACAAGCTGGCCATATTAACAACTTTTTATATTTCAATTTGTACTGATTTTTCTATTATTGCAATTAGTAGTGATTTTTCATTTTCATATTAATAATTGTTTTCATTGAATTTTTATCAAGATTAATTTCACAGATTACTACTATAAATAAATAATCCATTTTTATGAGATGTTTTTTTTCACTTCACTACATTACCTAGGTTTTTTTCATAGTAATATGTCTCATTTACTAACATTAAATGTTAGGGGGGATTAATGGGTCAGAAAAAATTTTGGTTTGTGGGCAGAGGAGGGAGGGGAGGGGCTGGGCTGGTTGGAGGGGAGGGGAGGGGAGGAGAGGGGATGTTGAGGGCAGGCGGAGGGGGGAGGGGGTTGCTGGGGGAAGAGGTTGGGCAGGGGGAGAGGAGGGAGGGGATGGGTGGATGAGGGAAGGGGGAGGGGGATGGGCATATTGGAGGAGAGGGTAGGGGAGGGGAGGATGAGGGTAGGGGGGAGGGGCTGGGCAGGTTCAAGGTGAGGGGAGGATGAGGGCAGGGGGAGGGGGCTGCTAGGGGAAGTGGATGGGTAGGTTGAGGGGAGGGGAGGGGGCGTGAGGGGATGGGAGGGGAGGTTGAGGGCAGGGGGGAGAGGGCTGGGCATATTTGAGGGGAGGGGAGGGGAGGGGAGGATGATGGCAGGGGGAGGGGTTGGGCTGTTCGAGGGGAGGGGAGGGGAGGGCAGGGGAGGATGAGGGTAGTGGGGAGGGTGTACTGGGGGAATAAGATGGGAAGGGGGAGTGGTGGGGGAAGGGGTTGGGCAGAGGGGAGGCTGAGGTGGGAGGGGGAGCTGTTGGGATTGGGTAGGAGATAAGCAGAGGAGGGGGAAGCGGACGTGTAGCGCTGGGTAGGGGGTAGGAGGTGGTGCTTGAAAATTGGGGTGGGTGAATAGCTAGCTATATTAACCACCTTTTCTATCTCAATTACTACTGATTTTCAATTATTTTAATTAATAGTGATTTTTCATTTTTAGACCTATTATGATTTTGACTAAACATCATATTTTTATCATCTTATTCATTCTTTTTTTAATAATCCTATTCATGCTTTTTTTATCAAATTAGAATAGTTATGATAAAACATCATATTTTTTAATCTGCATTATTATAACTGTTATTATTTTTATCGTTTTATCATCTTATTAATGATTCTTTTATCGTCATATTCATGCATTTTATTCTACATTTTTTCTGAACTTTCTTCTGTATTTTTTCATCGTGTACTAATGATTGGATTTCTTTCTGCATTTTTTTCTTTTGTTTTTTGTACATTTTTTCATCATTTTTTTTGGTTCTATATGACATTTATTTGCTTATGAGTTTTACATATTCATTAATAATAATTCATGTTTTTTATTTTTGTATGTACAGATTGTAGCAGGTACTAGAATTTGAAGCTGAGGATTTTCAACCTTATATCTTCTTGTAAAAAAACATTCAGATTGGATGACTTTTTCAGTTCATTTTGCTGAAAAGGTTCTGTAAATTTTTACTTTCAATCTTATGTAGCACTTATTATTTTTAAGTGTGTTTAAATCCATCATTATCATATTTCTCATATTTATGATTAAAACAACTGTATAGACCCGAAGCCTGACTTACATGAACATTACATTACATTTGCGGAATACTTAGTACATAACAAAAACACACACACAAGGACCGTAATAGTTTAGTGTCTTTGGATACTCGGAATATAATCTTCTAATCGTGGTGAAAGATCTTCAACATCTCCCATAAAGATATTCTTTTTTTTATACCTAAAACCTTTCTTTATATCCTGGGGAAAAGAAAACATAAAAGGGTGAGCTCAAATGCCCAGTAAGGGTAAACAAAATAAATATCAATCACATCATATACATAATCACATAACTTTTGGAAATCTTAACCTGCAAAAGAGATCATAATTTCATAACATGGGGTAAATCATGGAAGTGAAATGTAATCACAATAATCATAACATAAAACATGAAACTTTGTGGAATTCACAAATAATCATAGAGAATCATTTCTTGTTAGTCAAGACTCATTGCCAAGACTATCTTAGTGGACAAAGTCCCTTTCTGAATCGAGTAACCCTCGTTTCAGTCCTGTTTCACTGAACCGGTATAACCTACCATTCCAGCCATGTCTATCTCATGAGATATAAAATCATTACCCAATGCATTGGAGGGAGATATAGGTCCCACCCATCTTATAATGAATCCTTTCTTATGTGTGCCACATAATCATAAAACATACATCATCGCATAACACATGTAACAAAAATGGGATTCTTGAAACATCATGACATCATAAATCAATTCATATAAGATAAAGAAATTCATAAACATAATTCCATCACAACATAGTCAAATCAATGTAAAAATATGGATAGAAACAGAACCCTTTATTATCTTAGATGGAAAATAATTTTGATAAAACACTTGAATTGAATTCTTGATGAAAATATCCTTTCTTCTTCAAAATCAATTTCTTTTCACAAAACATCATGCAATTTTAAAAGAAAGAGATTTTATTGAAAATAGTCATGAAATCTTTTAGAGGAATCTTCATGAAAATAAGGCTATATAAAACAGTAGAAATCCGTTCGTGCCGTATAAGTTAAAAAAACATTCTTCGTACTTTTGTCGGAAAAGTCAAAAAGTACCTCGTACGGAAAACGACAAAAGATTCCTTTCATTTCTTTTACTAAAAACTCACCAAAGTGTAAAATTGGATTTAAAAAAAATTGTAGTTGGATGGAAATAATATTACATATTTAAGAAACATGGATGTGGATGATAAAATACACCCCAGTAAATACTTACGAATAAACAATCTCGGATAAAAATGAGATTGTGATATTTCCCTTACCTTAGGTCTGATTTGCTTCGTAAGTGTCCGAACCTCCTGTATAATGATTTAAATAATGTCATTTACTTATTACAGAATCATATTCATTGTTATGATATCATATATGCTTCACTTATGACTTTATATTACCCATTCTTTTGTAAATTCCATGTTAAAGAGCGTTTTGGGTAAAATTGTTTTATTTGTCGTCCGTGTTTTGACTTGTAATTATTCATATGATTATTTAGATCATGATTACTTAATTCCAGAACATAAAACATGATTTATATATATATATATTCAGGATATACATATATATAATAAATCATTAAATGGAAAGAAATACACCGTTCATGGAGTCGGTAGTCCGTACGTACGCATGAACGTTGTTTTCGTTTCCTTATTGAATTGAATGGAATTAAGTAGATGACATACATATAAATATATAAATAAATCCAGTATCATTATTATGTCATATATTTCATTAGTACATATTATATATACTTTATAATCATTCATGAATGGTTAATCATGGAGAATGAATCTCATCGCGTCGTGGAGACGGTAGTCCGTACGTACGCACGAGCGATGATATCATTTCCATAAATATTGAATTGAATTGGAGTGGATTATACAATATATCAGAATCAATATGATGTTGTAATAACTATGTATAGTTATTCTTTACACCATTATACCCATCCATGTAAGGTGGTGGTGGAAAATAGATTACACCACGGCGTAGAGACGGTATTCCGTACGTACGCACGCGCGGTGATTTCTTTTTCCGTAGGATGGATAGATGGTGAAATAGGGTTGTTTCATACTTATAATAACATATCAGTATATGAGTGATACTGATGTTATTACTTCATAATGAAACAACCTAAGAAGAAGAAGTGGAAGAAGAAATAAAGATGAATGAATTGGTAACGGTAATTACCACTTCTTTGAAGCGCCTCTTTGAGACCTCCTCTTAGGGAACTAAAATTGGTCATTGAGGAAGACCAGAACCTCTAGGATGTTTCTAGGGAAGTGGAGAAGAGATTTTGGCAGGGGTTTTCCGAGCTTGAGTGCTCAAATTGGTTTGAGAAGGAGGGGGAGGAGGTGTCCTTTTATAAGGGAGGAGAGGGGCACCTTAGGAATATCTCAAAATATTATTTTATATTAAAGTCAAAATAGGTTTATAATGGTTCCAAAGGGTCTTATTTCGAAGATAAAGTGGGGATGGGTCTAAATCCTATCAACCAATAGAATTTAGACAAGTTTAGGGTATTATTTTAACCTTATCAATTAGATTTAACTCTAAGTTAAATAATTTAACTTTTACCGTGTCTTTTTGTTTCCTTTCACTATATGGTTAATACACTTACTATAACATGTCAAAAGAACCCCATATTGTTTATTATTAATACATAAATCCTTATCTAAGTCATTTGGCCGAACCCTAGATTTTTAGGAATAAAATAACAATTAATAATATAATATTTGATTTAAAAACTATTTTGTGTCAATTTTGACACTATTTGATATATGATTTTTGTGAAAGTCATAACAGAATTATATGTTCGAACCAAGTTGATTAAATCAACACTAATATATCATAGTAACCTATAAAATTAGTTTAAGTCATAAAAAGTCTCAAATTACATTCATTTTAGCATTTATAACATCAATTATGTTAATATTTCCTTAAAAGTGTAATTACTGCATCATCGTTGTGTCATAAATAAATTAATTTATTTAAAGTCTAAAAATTATAAATAAAATATCATTATGTAGGAAATCTTTTTAGTTTTCTAATGAATATTTATAGTCGAATTTATCTTATGTATAACCACATATTAAAAATGTTTTAGTTATTAAACTTTGATTTTAACTATTTTAACTATTCATTAAATAATATAATATTAAATGTCATAATCTAATCCAAGTGGACCTAAATGGTCATATTATATTCATAAGGTTGTTTTTGGTCGAATTACACTTATCCAATAGAATTAGGACATGTGTTAGGGTAATAGTAATATCATATTTACCCTTAGTTACCCTATTTACTATTAACCGTGGTAAAAAAAAGTAAAAAGTTACTATTCACCAAAAATTATTTTCATCTCATTGAACCAAATTTTTCTTACTGACATCAACCGTGTCTCTCAGATTTTTGAAATTCCATTCACAGAAGCGGTAAAATTAAGATTTATGAAGAAATTAATTTTTTTAACTACCACTTAGTAGTTTCACTATTCATCAAAAATTGATGTTTTTCAGAATAATGCCAAAATTTCATCCTAAGCTATATTTCATATTCCGAATTCAAAAATGAAGTCTATTTTATCAAATTCATATCATAGAATTTGCATTAATTAATTTTATAATTAAATCCCGCTGTTAAAACAAATAGCGTGTTTTTAAGAAACAATATCTATCAAAAGATTGACACTTGTTTATGTCAAGTTTAAATGTGCAATTACATCCAATGACCAACATTGTATTAAATTGTAAAAATATATTATAAATATACTTTAAAACTACTCCAATTAATAATTTATCACTATTAATTATTTTGATTAAAAAAGTTGTTTTTTAGTAATTTTCACTATTCATCAGAATATGAAAGTTATCCAAAATGTACCAAAATTTCACCTTAGGCTAAATTCGATACTCCGAATCCAAAAATGAAGTTCATTTTGAAAAATAAGATTTACAGAATTTTAAAAAGTGGTTATTACTATTCATACCGGCTAGTTTTAATAATATTTTAATAGCATATCGTTGTTTAGTGAAACTCGGTATTGCGTATTACACACGCTATCGAGGAAGGTCGCGATTGCATGTAATGCAAGGCAAGTCAAGGATGTGTGTTGTGCAAGCTCCTTTTGGTGTAGCGTACAACACAAGACATTAATAAAATTAAAAGGAATATTTTTTATAAAATCTTGGGCTGTTACATTCTACCCCCCTTAAAATGAATTTCGCCCTCGAAATTCGTTGGGGTTATAAATGGTTTACTATTTGAAAGTTTCTTTAATATAAACCCACATCGTAAAAAGGAATATCAAAACCAATCTTTAAAAACAAAAGTATGAAACGTAACGGTTACCCAAATAAACTAATCATTGGGTTTCCACATAGGTGAAAATATGGATATGGAAGAGAAATCTAACCATCATGTTCTGATGGAGAGTGGTAGAGAACATGGCTATGAAAAATCCAATAATCACAAATCCATAAATTTGTGACGATCTAAGGTACCATCCAATTCATCAGGTATAAGATCACTAGGACAACATTTTTGGTTTTCAAGATCATTTCCCTAAAGTTGAAAATTTGAATTGGAATAAATGCTTTCTTTATTTTGGTACAATCTCACTATTGTTCGTGCCTAGAACAATTTCAACTTCATCTCTTAAATAAATGAAGTTGAATTTGTTATTCGTGAAGTGTTAGCAGATCATGTGATAGAATGACGGGTCATTACATCTGTCTCAAACAAAAGGTTAGCAAAAATTATATACATAAGTCGATCTATAGTGAGATTAATCATATATAGTTCCTAACATGGACTTATACTTCATATATCATACTTCTTAATATAATAAAACTAGTTTCTACTAAACAGGGACTTCCTGTAGGCCAGTGGTAGGCGATAAAGGCCAGTCGCACTTCGGTTGTGGGTTCGATTCCCACAGCCTTGTCCGAAGTGATGGGTTGTCGCCCGTCCTGCAGGTTGTCCTTTTTCTAAAACTATATTACTATAACATCTCATCAATAATATCGAAAAACTTCTATCCTTAAACAATACTAACTTATTTCCAACATAATCCATTTCAATCTTTAGGCTTATCCATAATACTGCAGTCCACTCTCATAACATAGTGAAAACGATTACCAGAGATTTAATACCATTGTTTATCCCCATATATCATAAGATATGTCTTGTTGGTCACATTACAGACATTCAAAGGCCTTAATCATGTACTCTCTTGAATACCCATTGAACCTTAGTGAAAACATGAATATAGTTAAAAGTTAATACCTTCCACATACCAAAATACTCAAAATTCTATATACTCAAACCATGATATCACTTATTCCTTATATCAATCATGAGCTCATGAATACTTTCAAACATTTAATTTTCTCCTTATCCCTTCATTATGCGCATATCATCTACATTCCAAAAATATCTGTATAACCATTCATGGATACTGGTAACATTAATCACACACTTTCAAAACTCAAGGAAAGACAACAATGTAACAATCCTTAGATGTATCTTTATTCCATAGTACCATGAGATTCTTTATACAACATTACACTTGATAAACATGTAATCATTCCACTACATTCTTAAACCATTGACCGAGCTTCAACAATTCTTTCATCTCACATATCATTTGTAGTCTCTTCATCATCATCCACATAAATACTTCCCATACGACCATACTGATTATCTTCATGTGACTTTCCCTTAGGTCATTGGTTTGCATAATGCCCGTACATTCCACATTTAAAACATTTAACCATTGTTGATGTCGTAGAAATACCATTATCCTCATCCATGTTGTTAACTGAACCTTTTCCTTTGAATTTACTTGCTTTGTGTCCTTCTTTTCCACACCCAAAGCATCTTCCAGTTCCTTTGAAACATTCTCCTTGATGCCTCTTCCCACTTGAATTACATATGGGAAATTGAACTTTCTTTCCTCTATGATCATCATGAAACTCCATCTTTCTCTTATTAGCCGAGTCAGGAAACTTACCAAATTTTACTTTATTGATCATATTATGAGATTGCTGATTTGGCATAATAATTATGTTTGGACTTCAATGTCCCATTTCATTTGGTTTCTCATGAAGAATATCATTCCATTGTCCATCATATCCTCCATTATCGTGAATCATCTTGTTTCCAGCCATTTTCTAAAACCCAAAAAGAATAGTGTGAGAGGCAAAAATCATGCTAGGGAAAACAACATAATAAAGGGGAAGTACCTTCAATATCTAACATCTTAGGTTAAATTCGAAGATCGTTAGAGCAGTTCTAGGACTATAACCTATACGTATACTTAACCTTAGATACATCCCTAGACATACCTTAGAAATATCTCTAGGGATCTCACTAACGTTTTCGCATCCTAGTTTCCAAAGGTTGACTAAACCTTTCCTCTGATACCAACTGTAGAGACCCGAAGCCTGACTTACATGAACATTACATTACATTTGCGGAATACTTAGTACATAACAAAAACACACACACAAGGACCATAATAGTTTACTGTCTTTGGAAACTCGGAATATAATCTTCTAATCGTGGTGAAAGATCTTCAACATCTCCCATAAAGATCTTCTTTTTTTTATACCTAAAACCTTTCTTTATATCCTGGGGAAAAGAAAACATAAAAGGGTGAGCTCAAATGCTCAGTAAGGGTAAACAAAAGAAATATCAATCACATCATATACATAAGCACATAACTTTTGGAAATCTTAACCTGCAAAAGAGATCATAATTTCATAACATGGGGTAAATCATGGCAGTGAAATGTAATCACAATAATCATAACATAAAACATGAAACTTTGTGGAATTCACACATAATCATAGAGAATCATTTCTTGTTAGTCAAGACTCATTTCCAAGACTATCTTAGTGGACAAAGTCCCTTTCTGAATCGAGTAACCCTCGTTTCAGTCCTGTTTCACTGAACCGGTATAACCTACCATTCCAGCCATATCTATCTCATGAGATATAAAATCATTACCCAATGCATTGGAGGGAGATATAGGTCCCACCCATCTTATAATGAATCCTTTCTTATGTGTGCCACATAATCATAAAACATACATCATCGCATAACACATGTAACAAAAATGGGATTCTTGAAACATCATAACATCATAAATCAATTCATATAAGATAAAGGAATTCATAAACATAATTCCATCACAACATAGTCAAATCAATGTAAAAATATGGATAGAAACAGAACCCTTTATTATCTTATATGGAAAATAATTTTGATAAAACACTTGAATTGAATTCTTGAGGAAAATATCCTTTCTTCTTCAAAATCAATATCTTTTCACAAACATCATGCAATTTTAAAAGAAATAGATTTTATTGAAAATAGTCATGAAACCTTTTAGAGGAAGCTTCATGAAAATAAGGCTTTATAAAACAGTAGAAATCCGTTCGTGCCGTATAAGTTAAAAAAAACATTCTTCGTACTTTTGTCGGAAAAGTCAAAAAGTACCTCGTACGGAAAACGACAAAAGATTCCTTTCATTTCTTTTACTAAAAACTCACCAAAGGGTAAAATTGGATTTAAAAAAAATTGTACTTAGATGGAAATAATATTACATATTTATGAAACATGGATGTGGATGATAAAATACACCCCAGTAAATACTTACGAATAAACAATCTCGGATAAAAATGAGATTGTGATATTTCCCTTACCTTAGGTCCGGTTTGCTTCGTAAGTGTCCGAACCTCCTGTATAATGATTTAAATAATATCATTTACTTATTACAGAATCATATTCATTGTTATGATATCATATATGGTTCACTTATGACTTTATATTACCCATTCTTTTGTAAATTCCATGTTAAAGAGCGTTTTGGGTAAAATTGTTTCATTTGTCGTCCGTGTTTTGACTTGTAATTATTCATATGATTATTTAGATCATGATAACTTAATTCCAGAACATAAAACATGATTTATATATATATATATATATATTCAGGATATACATATATATAATAAATCATTAAATGGAAAGAAATACACCGTTCATGGAGACGGTAGTCCGTACGTACGCATGAACGCTGTTTTCGTTTCCTTATTGAATTGAATGGAATTAAGTAGATGACATACATATAAATATATAAATAAATCCAGTATCATTATTATGTCATATATTTCATTAGTACATATTATATATACTTTATAATCATTCATGAATGGTTAATCATGGAGAATGAATCCCATCGCGTCGTGGAGACAGTAGTCCGTACGTACGCACGAGCGATGATATCATTTCCATAAATATTGAATTGAATTGGAGTGTATTATATAATATATCAGAATCAATATGATGTTGTAATAACTATGTATAGTTATTCTTTACACCATTATACCCATCCATGTAAGGTGGTGGTGGAAAATAGATTACACCACGGCGTGGAGACGGTATTCCGTACGTACGCACGCGCGGTGATTTCTTTTTCCGTAGGATGGATAGATGGTGAAATAGGGTTGTTTCATACTTATAATAACAGATCAGTATATGAGTGATACTGATGTTATTACTTCATAATGAAACAACCTAAGAAGAAGAAGTGGAAGAATAAATAAAGATGAAAGAATTGGTAACGGTAATTACCACTTCTTTGAAGCGCCTCTTTGAGACCTCCTCTTAGGGCACTAAAATTGGTCTTTGAGGAAGACCAGAACCTCTAGGATGTTGCTAGGGAAGTGGAGAAGAGATTTTGGCAGGGTTTGGCCGAGCTTGAGTTCTCAAATTGGTGTGAGAAGGAGGGGATGAGGTGTCCTTTTATAAGGGAGGAGAGGGGCACCTTAGGAATATCTCAAAATATTATTTTATATTAAAGTCAAAATCGGTTTATAATGGTTCCAAAGGGTCTTATTTCGAAGATAAAGTGGGTATGGGTCGAAATCCTATCAACCAATAGAATTTAGACAAGTTTAGGGTATTATTGTAACCTTATCAATTAGATTTAACTCTAAGTTAAATAATTTAACTTTTACCGTGTCTTTTTGTTTTCTTTCACTATATGGTTAATACACTTACTATAACATGACAAACGAACCCCAAATTGTTTATTATTAATACATATATCCTTATCTAAGTCATTTGGCCGAACCCTAGATTTTTAGGAATAAAATAACAATTAATAATATAATATTTGATTTAAAAACTATTTTGTGTCAATTTTGACACTATTTGATATATGATTTTTGTGAAAGTCATAACAGAATTATATGTTCGAACCAAGTTGATTAAATCAACAATAATATATCATAGTAACCTAAAAAATTAGTTTAAGTCATAAAAAGCCTCAAATTACATTCATTTGAGCATTTATAACATCAATTATGTTAATATTTCCTTAAAAGTGTAATTACTGCATCATCGTTGTGTCATAAATAAATTAATTTATTTAAAGTCTAAAAATTATAAATAAAATATCATTATGTAGGAAATATTTTTATCTTTCTAATGAATATTTATAGTCGAATTTATCTTATGTATAACCCTATATTAAAAATGTTTTAGTTATTAAACTTTGATTTTAACTATTTTAACTATTCATTAAATAATATAATATTAAATGTCATAATCTAATCCAAGTGGACCTAAATGGTCATATTATATTCATAAGGTTGTTTTCGGTCGAATTACACTTATCCAATAGGATTAGGACATGTGTTAGGGTAATAGTAATATCATATTTACCCTTAGTTACCCTATTTACTATTAACCGTGGTAAAAAAAAGTAAAAAGTTACTATTCACCAAAAATTATTTTCATCTCATTGAACCACATTTTACATACTGACATCAACCGTGTCTCTCGGATTTTTGAAATTCCATTCACAGAAGCGGTAAAATTAAGATTTATGAAGAAATTAATTTTTTTAACTACCACTTAGTAGTTTCACTATTCATCAAAAATTGATGTTTTTCAGAACAATGCCAAAATTTCATCCTAAACTATATTTCATATTACGAATTCAAAAATGAAGTCTATTTTACCAAATTCATATTATAGAATTTGCATTAATTAATTTTATAATTAAATCCCGCTGTTAAAACAAATAGCGTGTTTTTAAGAAACAATATCTATCAAAAGATTGACACTTGTTTATGTCTGGTTTAAATGTGCAATTACATCCAATGACCAACATTGTATTAAATTGTAAAAATATATTCTAAATATACTTTAAAACTACTCCAATTAATAATTTATCACTATTAATTATTTCGATTAAAAATGTTGTTTTTTAGTAATTTTCACTATTCATCAGAATATGAAAGTTATCCGAAATGTACCAAAATTTCACCTTAGGCTAAATTCGATACTCCGAATCCAAAAATGAAGTTCATTTTGAAAAATAAGATTTACAGAATTTTAAAAAGTGTTTATTACTATTCATACCGGCTAGTTTTAATAATATTTTAATAGCATATCGTTGTTTAGTGAAACTCGGTATTGCGTATTACACACGCTATCGAGGAAGGTCGCGATTGCGTGTAATGCAAGGCAAGTCAAGGATGCGTGTTGTGCAAGCTCCTTTTGGTGTAGCGTACAACACAAGACATTAATAAAATTAAAAAAATATTTTTTATAAAATCTTGGGCTGTTACAACAACTCTATTCTCTTTCATTGAGCTGTCATTTTTTATTTCAGAAGCCGCTTTAATGTTTTTATGATTTATCCATAAAATGAATTCTACTTTCTATCCTTGAATTTGAGTAATTCAAAAAAATTTAAAATATCCATATTTTTGTCACCACTTCAAATGGTGTCCCAAAATTATATGCACTCATATTCCATAATAGCAGACCAGGTTATCTAAAATATGTTTTTTTGTTAGTGATGTTATAACATATGTTTTTTTGTTTCAATATACAATAGGTGTTCCTTTTCTTGATGATAGATCAAGTAGACATGGTTTGTGGGAGGATTTTTGAAAAAAAATCTTCATTTTTCTGATATTTTCATCCCAATAGTGATTTTATAACAAATGAACTTCTACTACATGTTTTGGGTTCATTTAAATTTATTTATTCAATTTTGTTTTCCTACCTTCTATGTTGAATTGGACCTGATACGTATTATTATTACATATCTTCATCACTATTGTCCCCTCTTTACATTTAATGCATAGTGTTGGATTTCCTGTTATATTAGTGGTTTTATCCTTACACATTACATTAACTTTTCATGAGGTATTTTCATCCCACTGGCTATTTTTTAATATTTTGTTCGAATGGATCCTTTGATTTTGGTCATCTATATGTATTATATTCTGTTTTTCATGCTTTCATAACCTATTATATTTATTATGTGGCATGATATCCCTACTACTTTGTCTCATGAAATTTTATAGGAATCTCTTATAAGATCTCCATATATTGTATTATTATTATAACTATCCACTTACAATTCCCTAGGTATGAAATTTTCTACAACATTGATTCCACTACTGTTGGATTGAAAATTAGTTTATGATTCTGAATTACCTCAGTGTGCAGGTCATGGGATTGTAAGAGTCCTTGATGCATCAATTAAGCTGCTTTATGTGATCCCGGACATCCTATGTGCTACTTTGAATCTTCTTTTCATTCATGTCCATTTATATATTACGATTTATATAATTCTATTGTGTGCTTAATTTCCATTTGAATGTTCTTTTTCAGTTGGATATTTCATTCATGTCCATTTCTCGGTGACATTAATAATTATTCTACATATTCAGGTATTCTTATGTAGTATACTTATGTTGTATATATTCTTATGTTGTATTATTTTGCTACATATTTGGGTACTCTTATGATGTGTTAGACAAGGAAGATTCCAACCAATCTTATATTGGTGAGGCAAATATGAAATGCATTGGGATCATCTTTTACTTGTTGGAAAATTACTCCATGTCTAAACATCACAACATCTATATTTATGGATTTTTTTTTGTATTATAATTATTCCTCAGTGCATCTAATATTTTTTATTAGATAAACTATTGTTTAAGTAAATTCTCATCATCTTTGTGTTTCATAGTATGAAATATTGTTTTCCTAAATGCAGTTTATATTGATGTCAGGGTTCCATACTTGACTATTCCAAAGTGTTTCACATTACAACTGATGTATCATAATTTAACATTTTATATCGATGTCTTCTTAATAGATTCACTTATAATTACAAATTATTCACCACTTATTTGTGATAAAAATACATTAAATGTTATTGTTTCTTCGCAATTATTACAAATAATACTCTTAAGAAGACAAACAATAAACTATTATGTTTTATAAATAGTAATCTTTAGTTAATAATATGATTTATTTTATAGTGTCGTGCATCGCATGGGTGGAGTACTAGTGTTTAATAATTTAGGCATTTATTATGAATTAATCTATTTATTATCGAAATTTTGGTAAGATTACTAAATAAAATGAGGGTTTATTAATTTTATTGAAGAGTTAGAGTTGGATACCAATAATAAAAAAAGCTCCCATTGAGGGGATTTTTATTTTATATTATCCTGGTGATTTAAATGTAAAGGTTATATATATTTTTAAATTAATTTAAAGGATCTGATTATATTTATCGATATGTAATAAAAATTATGAATTGTAAAAAGTGTTCTACCTTAGTATGTTTTGAAGAATTTAATTTTGATTAGGGTATATGATAAAAAAACAAAATGATTAGGATGATACATATATAAATGCACTATATGAGATAAGGTTTTAATATTTTAGACCCCATTAAACATATATAACACGAGATATAAACAAAAAAAATATCCAATGGATGATGTTACTTTATGTGAAGCAGTAGGAAAACGTTTTCATAATGACAACATAGACCAAGGTACTCTATAAACAAATTATAATAAATTAGAAAAAATCTTCACAATCAATATGGTTTCTCAGGAATAAAAAATTAATGGTTCTATCTATTAAATTTAAAAATTATTCATAGGATTGAGTTTTGATTTGGGTATACTCTTGTGGGTAATAGTATAGTTCAGTCCATGTTGGTCCATTGGGGGAGTATTTTTTATTTTTTATCATTATAACCGATATACTAAATAAAAATAAGTATGAAGTGTGATTTTTCAAAGATAAAACTAATTTAAAAATATATTATTTAGAATATGATAGAAAGTGTTCCCCATACCCAAAATTGATATATTTGAATGAATATGGTCTTTCTTTTTGAAAATAAATCTAAAAACAGATAAAATAATTTGAGATAAAGTTATTAATAATTTATTTCTCAAAATATTTCAACAACAATAATATGTTTTATTTCATAAAATAATGACTTTATGTTATCGAGATATACTATTATGAAAATATAAATTTTTAATATGTAAGAGAGAGCATGTTTAAATAGAGAGAATGTGAATGTGAAAAAATAAATTATTATACTATTATAGTTTAAGTAAAATTAATTTTGAATCGTAAAATTGATTAGGATATTTTGGTAAAGAATTTTCCAAATATAAGTAGGTTCATTTTTGTATTTTTACTAAATGATCTAAAAAATTGAATGGAAAGGTTCAACTTGATGATGATGATAGGTATAGAACATGTTCAACGAATTTTAAAGTAGTTAACATCATAATATTTAATAATGTTAACTATTGGATCATTAACATTATGACCTATGTGTTTACAATATAGATAATAAATCCCATTCTCCCCATTATTCAAAAATATTTATTTAAAAATGTTAACTATTAAAGGCATTTAGTTTGACGATTTATCAAATTGTAAAATAGAGATTTAGATGTAATTATATACGAATGAAATGCGTCTAAAAAAACCCCAATGGTAAAATAAATGTATGGAAACCTTATTGAACTATCACAATAGATATTATTAGAAAAAACATTATGACTACATAGAAAAAGGTAGTCTATATACAAATTAAATTAAATTAGAAAAAACCTTCACAATCAATATGGTTTCTCAGTAATAAAAAATTAATGGTCTTATTTATTAAATTTATTAATTATACATAGGATTTAGTTTTGATTTGGGTATACTCCTGTTGGTAAAAGTATGGTTTAGTCCATGTTAGTCCATTGGGAGAGTCTGTTTTATTTTTTTAACATTATAACCTATGTAGTTAATAGAAATAAGTATGAAGAGATATCTATCAAAGATACAACCAATTTAAAAATATATTGTTTAGAATATGATTGAAAGTGTTACCCATAACCAAAATTGATATATTTGAACGAATAAGACCTTCTTTTTTGAATATAAATATAAAAACAGAAAATATTAATTGTGATAAGGTTTATAATAGTTTATTACTTTAAATATTTCAACACTGAAAATATGTTTTATTTCATAAAATAATAACATTATGTATTAGAAATATATTGTTATGAAAAATATAAATTGGTAATATGTTAGAGAGAGAATTTTTAAACACAGAGAACGTGAATGTTAAAAAATAAATTATTATACTATTATAGTTTAGGAAAAATTAATTTTAAATCATATAATTGATTAGGATATTTTGGTATAGAATTTTCTTAATATAAATAGTTTCATTTTATTATTTTTTCTAAATGATCTAAAAAATTAATGGAAAGGTTAAACATGATGATTATACGTATAGAACATGTTCCAAGAAAATTAATATAATTAATATCATAATATTTAATCATGTTAAGTATTGAATATTTAACATTATGATCTATGAGTTTACCATATAGATAATAATTCCCATTCTCCCAATTATTCAAAAATATTTATTTACAAATATTAACTATTAAAGGAATTTAGTTTGTAGTTTAACAAATTGTAGAATAGATATTTAGAAGTAATTATATACAAAGGATATGATTTTAACAAAGCCCCAAAGGGAAAACAAATGTATGGAAACCCTATTGAACTATCACATAGGATATTATTAGACAAAAATTTATGTGTGTTATTTAGTATTCTTATAAGATTTTATGAGTATATAAATGAATCATTAACTATAAATTTAAGTCATTAAATTATCATTTTGTTTTTGTTGGAATAATATATTAATTGAATTGAAATGAAAATTGACCTCTCCATTTATCGATTAATTTTATAACTAATTTATGATCATAATGAATTATTATATGTTGGTATGAAATATAATGTCTTTTTTGAGTCTCATTAATTATAATGATAAAAAAATATTATCAAGAATTATAAAAAAAATAGATGATCCAACAATTATACGTGACAGATTTTCATATAGTATTTTATTATTTTTTAGGGATTCACCATTTATATTAAATCATTTTGACATAGGATTATATGATTCGTTACATGACAACCATAAAACATTGGTTTTTTTCTTATTCAAACCATGTTGGGGAGCTAATAAAGGAGTGGATTAATGTTTTTCTAATTAGTTTATCAGTTAATTCTTAAAATAGATGTTATTTTTTCCTCATATTAAATGAATTATATATAATACCTATATTTAGTTACTTTATTTAATTATATCATCACACCTAGATAAGTGAGATGTGATATTATTGTCTGTCATTATAAGGGACTTGAGATGTTTTAATGTATCTGGGTAAATGAAAAATGATCAGTTTATCTATCTGTATTATAAATCCATTGATAATTTGGAATAAAAGAGTAGTATATAAAATATTAAAATAATAAATATATTATTTCCAATAAATTTATTATATGAAGAGAATATATTATAATAAATATTGTATATAATAAAAAATAAGAAACATTTATGGAGATAAATGTGTTTAATGATGATAATTTCAAATCCCTTTAAAGATTCAGTAGTACTGATGTTATTTTAGAGCATTGTCTTTTACTAAATTCAAGGTATACGGAATCAAATTTTTTTATCGATTTTATAAATCCATGTGGGGATACACTTTATTGTAAAAGTAACAAACAGTTTTTATTACAAAGAATTTCTGTAAAATTTTAAGATCCATCGTAAATGTTTTTTGGTTTATATAAAAGGGGTATTTTAATGAATTATCAAAATTTGTTACATATGATGTTAAATGTGGAGAAAATAAATTATAGCATTTTAAAAAATATTTTTTGTAAAAAAACCATATGTAAATATTTATACGATTTCAAAACATATTATATTTAATGTAGCATAAGGTGAATAATATACTATATTTGTGATTATTTAGTTCATGTAGGCCATGATAAGATATATGAACTAAATTTAAACCAAATCATAGTGGTATAATACATTTCATGGTTTGTACTTATTTAAACCATGATTTAATTGTGGACAGTATGGTATAGTTTTATATATTGAAGTGAATTCATTATTTTATAATGTGAGAATAATATTATTTCTAATACTATAAGTTATAATGTTGAATTTGATTATCATGTGATGATGATTATAGGATTTATAAATTAAAAATAATTATTTAAATTATCTAAAATTACTCAAGAATTTGAGTTTATAGTTATATAGAGTTGTAACCTAAGAAACATTTAATTCAATATCCAAACATTTATGAAATATTTGGGATCAAAGGATTTTCTTGGAATGAAATATAAAGTTGTTCCCGGTTTCTAAATTTTTTTATATGCGACTATTATTTGATCACTACAAATGTCTTTAAATCTAATACTCTCTTTTCCCCTTGTATAAATGTTCTCTAAGATTGTTATGAATGAGGGATCCATCCAATGAATATAGAAATTTTTATCAATCATGGATACCCTATGACAAATAATCATATTTATTGATTTTTAAAGAAACATATAATGTTCATGTAGAATTTAATAGAGTAATCAATTCCTCAAACAATAATTAGCATTCCTAATTTATAATATTTAATCTAAAATAAATGGACATTTATTTGAAAAAATGTTTTTTTTGGTTGGTTTTTACATTTTTATAAAATTATTTACTTTTATAACACCATTAAATTTAATCCCAATATGAATACCCTTTAATTAAAATAAAAAAAGAATATGGTATTAATGGGGTATAGTATATTCCAAAAGAAACCTCTACAATTATTCGCGTGAAAGGTCAAATAGTTTCCCAATACATGAGTAAAATGTTCAAATTCAAAATTAGAAAATAGTGAAAGAATTACATCTGTCACTTATGGTAGATTACAAAAGATATGAAATATTAATATAAAAATAAATAAAGACCATGTGACCACAGTGTTACCAAGAATAGAACATTTAAAATAGAAGTCTACAATATCCCACATTATGGAGATAAAAATATTGTGATGAACAATGCTTTTCTTATGAATAGTGTATATAAATAGGTATTTGTAAAAACATTAACATCATGATTGGTTAGTAATAAATAAATAAATATTCACAGATATATTAATCTTTTTTTATATATATTATTTCTATAACTCTATACATAGATATAAATTTGGATAATTGAGATCGAATATTTAGATTATTTCATCATTTTAATGGATTATAAAGAGATAATGATGAGAGCGTTTGAGTGATATATTTAAAATTATATATAAATAGAATGATATTAATATGAATACATTAGAATAATTGGATAAGAAATGGGATTTTAAAATTGATTATAATAAAATAATAATACGTGGAAATGAAATAGTGGTGGACAGTAACCGAGATGTCCCACACATTACATATATAAGTATTACATCATGTTAGATGAATAATTAATTAATCTCATTACAATACATACCACAAAACAATAAAGAATTACTGTATTTAGAAATGATATATATTATAATATTATTTTATGAAATTTATTTAGAGTGTCCCATAATGTTCATCTCACACATTTCTCTTCTTAGGAATACCATATTTAAAATATTTTTTTAATACCAAGTGAATGGAAACATAAAAAAGTGTGAGATATGGTGAATAGTTAGTGTAAATATAAGAGATATCATTTTATGATGATAATTTATCATAAGATATGTAAAAGGGAATAAGAACGTGATAAAAACTAATGAAATTCATAACAAATAGTTCAAGGATAATTATTCATCTATCACGGTATAAGTGTATTTTCTAAAAACGTACATTAGTAATAAGAGTGGGGAATCACTAATAATCTATCAAAATCTATGAAAACAGATAAAATCATTAATAAACACATTTTTGGAAAACAAATTATAAAAAATAACTTACTTAGTTAAGGATCACTACCAACAATATCATGGTGGGAAGAGTCCACATAGTTGATTGGGTTTACTACCCATTCCATCATTTTTTTGTGAAGGTTCATCCATAAGACTATCTTAGTGAAACATTTCACATAATGGATTAGGTTCAATCATCATTCAATCATTTTCATAGTAACAGTTCACTCTCAAGACAATAATATTTAATGTAATCCATTATTGAAAGGGGTCCATTCCCTGTTATAGTTCATATTGTTTCCTGAATTATATTGCATTTCTTAATTAATTATGGGATATATAATTCTGGTAACACCAATTATATAATGAAAATTTCACATATGTCTTCCAAAATATCATATAATCATTCCTTATTTAATTATAGTATATCTCATTGAAAAAAATGGATTCATAAAGATTTCATCATAACACAATAAACCTATTGGAATGAAATCTGTTCGAGAGAATTATCATAAATTTATTGTAATCCTAATCTATTATGAGAAATAAATTTTTTGGTATCAATGATCATCTCTCCAGTAGAGAATTACAATCCTTAAAGGATGATGAAAAACATGAACCATATCACTAAAAGAGAATAATGATATTTTATTTAAAGTAGAGATAATATTTTTTCAATCACTAAATTTAGAAGATAATAAATCCATAGAATATTACATTAAATATTTTATATTAAAATAATAATAGAAACATGTAAAGTAATCTTCATCTAAAATAATTTTTCCAATTTCTTGAAACACTCTTATTGTGTGAAATTCAAAAATAATTATTCTTCTAAATGTTTTGGTAAAAAATCATAATTAAAATATTAAAAAATATTGTAAAAAATAAAATTTTAAACATTTGAAATAATGTCAGATATTTTTGAAAATGAGTACTTGATGATATATTTATAATCATGCATTTTGAATAATATGATTATTAAATAAAGAAGAAATAAGATCGTTTTTGGGTAAAAAATATTTTCTCTGTCATTTTATGTGAAAATATGTATATGAATATAGTAAAATACTTGAAAATTGTAAGAATAACCATAAGATAATAAAATATATTGGTTTTCATGTATAATATCAATGTTACATCCCTTAATATAAATTTAGCATACATAATCCCCTAATGAAATGATTATATAACATACACTCCTATAAAAGGTAACATATTTCTTCAAAAATGATAAATAATACTATAGTTTGAATATAGATTTTTATTATTATATTATAGAACTATATTTATAAATTAATTCCAATGAATCATTAAATTTAAATTTCAAATTATCCTTTGATCAAAAATTCTTCATAAAAATTCATATTTGAGTGAAAAACAGTTTTCTTCATGCATGTTTATATTCAATGATTCTGTTCATTACACCATGTTGATGGTTTAATATTATAAAAAATTTTATTTTTCATAAATATCATATTTATTCATTATATACACATTTATAAATTTTCATATAATGGTATTATGAAAAATTAATTACAGCTCTTCATGGGGATGGTAGTTCATACATACACATGAGTGATTCCTACACTTATTAATATTTGGTATAAATAAAATGTAAATAATAATTCAAAATTATGTAATTATAATAATATCATATATATCCTACATATTAAATAAATTTTTAATTATTATTTTCTATGTATAGTGGATGTGAAATATGAATCACATCCCTTCGTGGTATTGGTGGTCTGCACATATACACGAGAAAGATTATAATTTTACAAAGGATAGAAAGAATACAGAAAATGGATTTAAATTTTACATAAAAATATATAATAATAGTTAATATATTTATAAAATCCTTTTTTTATTATTATAAAATATATTGACTGTTTTTAATATAAACTAAACAAGAATAGTCTTGGTAAAACATTTACCTCTTTATCGGGAATCCCCCTTTGAAAAGAATCATAAGTAGTTAGGGATGATTATTTTATTAAAAAAATCATAAAGGACATATATAATTTGTTTTAAAAGTACATTGGTATATTTTTTCATGATAAAGGGCTCCAGAGTTTAGTTGAAGTGAGGAGTGTAGGTTCACTTTTATATGTAGGGGGAGTGACACACATGTGATTATTCAGAATATCAATATATAATAATGTTACTCATCTGGTAATGTAGCACAAAATTGGATATAGTTAAAATATAATATGTGATATTATATATATAAATTCACACTACATGAATTAGACATGTTTTTAGATAATGTTATTCCTTCTCTTTTTTGTTTAACCCCTAATTTACCATTTCTAATATTACTGTAGTAACATTATTTTTACCATGGAAACTATTTATAATGATGAAAAGACAAATAGGTATAATTATGAAATAAGAATTTAATTTCTAAAATAATGAAAATAATTTTATCAGATTATATTTCTATAACTAGAAAATATTAGTTTTAATATAACTTCTCCAAATATAATGAAACCCATTTTTTTTTTGAAAAACTCTTTTTTAAGCATAAAACTATATTCAAGAGAATTTCTTTCACATAAACAACCATAAAATTAATTTTAGAATATTTTATTGACTAAACTACATATATATTTAAATAAAATATTATATAAATATTATTTGATTTAATTTTTTATGATAAAATATTTACACATACACTGTGTTCTTCATAAAAACAATTCATTTTAACATTGAAATTATATTATTTCAATTTTAATACAATTAATACCTAATCAATTATTTTTATTAATGTGTAAAAAATAAATTTTCATAACATAATTTTTAATATTCATTCCATCCAATACATCATCCAAGTGATATAAGTCGTATCTAATAGAAAAATTTCAATAGTATATTTCGGTTCGATTAGTCATTTTGTTATGTTTAAAGAAACACATCAAAGACATCAAATTTATTTAGGGATAATTATATCATATAATATCAGGTTGTTACATTGTAACACCCTTATAATAATTTCACCTTTGAAATTCAGTTACTCTCATACAAACATCTGAGGATACATCGACCTCATCATATCTTCATGTTTCTATATAGATTTCACAAATTTGGGGTTTCATGAAAAACAATTGACTAGGTGAGTATAATTTCTCCATGAAAAATTATCTCCTTCGTCAGGAATCTATATTAGTTTCTTCTCATAATTTAAATCATGGTCAATTGTTAATATCTTTATGTTTGATACATGTAAAATGTCACGTTTGTTCTCTCTTATGGAAGATACCTAGAACACATCATAAACATGAGAGAGATTTGGTGGAAGAGCTCAGAGAGAATAAATCATATCAATATGATCATGAATTTAAAACCAAATGATATATCTTGTGGTCCACTTTTTATTCCCTAAAAATATCATAACATTCTTCCAATGAGTTAGCCAATGGAATAACTTATCACAAACTCCAAATTCTGGATGTCATATACGATTGTCTTTATAACATTTCAATTGAATCTGAGAGACCTGGATGTGTTATTGAATGAATCTAAAATTAATTGTAAATTATTTAGATAGCTTCATTACAAATAGATTTATTGAAAAAAATTCATCCCAATAAATTGTATTTCTACACATCCTTCAAAACAAGAATTTATAAAGATCCAACTAAATGATTGAGTGAAATCAATTATTTTAAGAAAAATAGAATAAATAAATATGTTTGTCCCATCATTAATTTAAATAAATAAATAATTATATCCACAAATATTCTAGGGGATTAATGGAACTCTCAGGCTAATTATCTTTCTTATAATGATAATATGTTCTAAATTACAACATAATATTCAAATATTTATTAATAATTATACATAACATTGAGGGAAACCCGAGATCCCGATTAGAAACAATATAAAGTGGTACTTCAAGAAATGTTATCACTTATTTAATGTAAATCCATTATATATGATCAAGAGATAAATGTTACATGATTGTAATTATGTTTTATTACTTCATATTTTGATCGACTATAACCAAAAAAACATTATGTACATTATATATTTTGGGAAGACTTATGATGAAATCCATTTTGATTTTTTACCATTACCATTTTGGAATGTTTAATGGTTGGAACAACATATAATACGTATGTCCCGTAGCCTTACCTTTTTCATTATATGGAACCCAGATAAATTAAATTTAATATTTAATCTCATTTATTTAAAATAGAAACAACTTTTTAGATCTCAATACATATTCATATTCCAATGATGAATAGATAATGATGAACTTTTAGCTTCACCCAAAATATCCTTATTTAGACACATTATGAATAAGACCCATACATGGTTATTAAACCATATTATGTGATTATAATATCTCATAAAATAAGTAATATTAATAACTTTATTCTGCAATTTCACACCCCCTTCTACAAATATTAAATCCCTTCATGAATGGATGGTTTAAATTTTTTCACATAAAGATATGATATTTCTTATTTCCCCCTGAATTCATGATTTTGATTCTCGGAATACATAAGAATTAGGTCACTTTTAATGCTCCAAATGTAAAAATGAACATGGTATTAATGAATCATATATTCAGACACTATTTTTGACTTCCTCTGGTGGGAATGTGTTGGGAATGCATAATAATCATTTAACTCAAACCATTTACATTACTATGCATTAAATTGTTTTAGTTTGAATATATACTTCCAGATTTTACAATTTATATATATGTCACACCGATCTACAAAATGGTAATGCCTGCATATTTTTGGTGTAAAAATATACAAATTCCAATTATAAATCATGTCTCCACATATTTTTTACATTTATTTTCTTTATGAGTGTGGGATAAACTATCACTATATAATTTGGAATAAGGATGAATCTCAATACCTTCTTTTATGTATCACCTTGTATGAAAAATTCTTCATTAATACATAGTATTGTGGGAATTTGTGAACTAACATGTGTTATTTTCATCTCCTTGAATTTTTATCACATTCATCTTTCCAATGATAATTAGCACCATTCTATATAGACATGGTTATTGGGTTTAATGACTATGATAAATATCTCAAAAATAATCATTGGTATATAATAAATCTAAGAAATTTATGTATCTGAGTCATCATGGTTGGTCTACGAAACTACTTAATAACTTATATCATTTAATGATCCAATTATATTTCATTTCTTGAGATTATATGACATATTAATAAAACAATTTATATAAAAATACGAAATTTTATAAATTTTGAATACATCATATTGTAATTTATGTTCTCCTACACAATCCCCAATAGATAATCATGCGATTCCATTCTCATGGAATATATAAGAATATCATCTCTTCTAACTACGAAAAAACATTTTAATTAATTTTTTATGACAATAATAATTATTTAAATGAAAATATAATAATAATTAGTAATTCCAAATAAAATAAATATATATTCCTAATGACCAAACATATTTTGAATTTTTTCCTAGTTAGACCCTCATTCTTGACCCTCAATTAATGAAATCCAAAATGAAGGTCAATATATTAAAAGTATTAATCTCATAAAATTTTATAAAAAGATTCATTAATACAATGTAGATGATGTAATATATTTAATGAGATATTTTAATGTTCCTAATAATGAATGAAAAGGTACATTGAAACATATTTATTTGTAACAAAAAACAAAAAGTGCATCCTTTAGCGACACACTTTGACAATAAAATCCCATATCTATATTCTTTTAGAGTTGTATATTTAATTTCTATAACTCAATGATGTACATTCTATATATATTCATTTAAATATATGTAACACAATATATTATTTACATTGAAAATTAAAATTCATTTTTTTGGGATGAATATGCATGCCTTTATGATATAGATTAGAATATTCCTAACAAATAGGCATATTTGAAAATCTCGAGTTCCTACCCAACCATTTGGGATTAATATACATCTTTGATAGGTTGTAATACCCTTAAAATGGAAGTAGTTTTCAATATACATTAATATTCATTATTTTATAGAAATATGATCTTATATTGAATGTGAATATCACATGTGACTTCCCTTCCTTGAAAATTGATATATTATATGTATTATCATGAAATTTCGAACTATAGAGAAGTGGATAAGTGTAACTGATACATCATTGTCAAATTAATCAATTAAAATATATTAATCCCTTATATGTTCCATATGTTAACCAATAGATTAGGGAATTGACTTATACAATGTTCATGTTCCCCATATATATGATGTTGAACTACAAGTTGTACCTTTGGATATTCAGTAGTTATCTACAAAAAACTCTTCATTTTCACTAGGAAATTAGATTCTATATGCCCATATTTTCTAAATATAATGTTTTTTCTCATTCTATTAATACATTTCCATTTTATATTTATCCGGTATTATTGAAATTTAAGAATATAAATCATCTTCCCTCCATGGTCTATTTCAATTAATCTTTACTAAAACTCATTTTTTATCGAATTTTTTGAGTCAATAGACTAATATTGGTTAAATTTGTTAATTAAAATATGCGAAGAATAATTAAAAATAACCAAAATATTTTTTCACACCAACTTTTATCCCAATTGGTTTCTCATCTAGACAATAACAACATTATACTGCACACCCATTACTAACATGGTTCATCATGGTTTTAGAGATTTATTAAAATAAAAAATTATAGTTTGAGTATCAAAAATAAATAATAAGATTATTAAATCATATGATTACGAAAAAAATATTATGATTTCCTAAATTAAAACAATATATTCTTACCCATGATACTTTATGGTCTTCTCATATCACTTTATCTTATCATAGTTCTTTATATATTATATCAATTCATTAATATTAATTGTTTATAAGAATAATTTGATTTAAAAAACCCATATCCCTCAAAAAAATTTATACAATTGTGATGTCATAGACACAATCATCATGAACTATGTGATGAAAAAGTTGATACACATCCATAATTTTTCATGATTTTTTTCCTATCTGATTTTGTGCTCCATCCACTTCCACCTTCAATTATCATGATATATATTTAATTATTTGAAACCCATAAAATATCTAACATAAATAAAAAAAGAGCTTATCCTTTATATATTCTTATCCATAATGTTTTCATTAATGTTCTCAAATAATACATTATAATAATAGCTAAACCGTGCTACAAGAAAAAATGAGTAATCATAAACATTACATACATAAAAATAAATATTTGATAAATTTAACAATAATACATGCTAATTGTTTTATATTGATTAGTGTATTTAGAGTCTAGATATATAATAATCCAATTTCTAGAAATCGCTTCACCTTCTCCCACAGAGTTCTTCTTAAATTGTATGCATCCTAGAAATACCCTACGTAAACCATTAATTAATAACACATTGAATAAAAGTATATAAAATGGTAGGATCACACTCATAGTCTGGGTAAACATAAGAGATATCCATCCATGATCACAAGTTATCAAAATATATGTATACATGTATTATAACATGATCAAAACTTATGATATTCAAAACTAGTTTTCCAAATATTAGTAATAAGGAATCATAGAATATGTATCTTTAATAAAAACCCTTTAATCCATAAGTGTGTCGACTCTTCAATAAAAATTCACAGTACATGACAATATATCATTAACATAAGAAATAAGTATTTGACATTATAGTATCCTAGAAAATCATTTTCTTAGTCACATCTCACAAGAAACAAAATCATAGTGGACATTGTCTGGTAGTGTATTGGGTTAAATACCTATTCAATCATTTATTTAGTAAAAGTTCACTCCTAAGACTATCATCATGGTCAATGTATCAAATGTGACTGGGTTCACTTCCCATAACTGTCTACACTATCTAATGATATATATTTCTTTACCCAATGCATTATAGGGTTATATAATTTATATCCCACCCATCACATAATTAAAACCACATATATTTGTCAAAAAACGTCACACACTAACCACGAGATTCCCTAATGCCGGTGTAGGGTTAAAATGGAACATGGTGTGTAAAGGCTTGTTTTTAAATAAGAAAGTTGATAAAACAATTATACATCATCTTTAACTAAATAGGATATTCATGGTTTAGGTCTTAGAGAATTAGATAAATTATTACATTTCTTTCCAAACTAGAAGATAAATAAACTCCACCAAGCATCCACAAAACAAAGTAATTCAAATCTACTAAACCTGTAAAATTTAAATTAAAATGTATGGTGAGAATATGAATTCCCAGTAAAGGGTTTTAAAATAAAAAAATGATGAAATTGAAACCACTTGAAAATATTCCTTTAAAATTATATGTAAAAAAATTTTATAAGGAAAGAATAAAAAAACATTTGATCAATGAATAAAAGTGAACATTTCAAGGAATACTAATAGGGTTATAATGAAACATATTCCAATCATAGGCATGCTCATTCAAAATATTAGGTGTGAAGCATATAATGTAAGAGTCATTCTAACTATAATAGGTACGACATGGAGAATTACTACTACTAAATTTGTAACTACACGCAACACAAGATCATAATTATGCATAAAACTATTACTTCATTTTCATTCATTACTAACTATAAGATGTAAATAGGCATATTAATTCTATGACTGCCGAACAACATGACATAAGCATGTACTTATTCTGATTATCATTATAATAAACACTTTATCCATGAATATTCTACTAGTCATAATGAGGGAATTGCATACGCAGGACTGTGACAAGACATCGTGCCAAGACCATAAACTCTGTGTGGAGGCCTCCTTCGAAGAACAAAAATCAAATAGGGAAAGGCCTCATCTAATTCCATTACTAGTTTGTCTCAAAAGACCTACTGAGGCATCATGTGGATATAGTGGGTCCCACTCACCATAATATAAGTCCAATGCATTCATTATTTCTTTAAATCAATGTGCTCTTACCACTTTGATTTATTAAATTACATATCATTCAAAGTGTCAAATAATACTTGGTTATATATTTAATATTATTCATGGTGTCCCATACCACTTTGAATAATTTAATTTTTCATTTCATATTATTCAATGTGTCTTATATCACATTAAATAATTTAATTTACCATTTCATATTATTCAATGTGTCCCATACCACATGGAATAATTCAATTTACAATTTTATATTATTCAATGTGTCTCATACCACATTGAATAATTTGGTTCATAATTCCATAAAAGGACATTTGAGTCTGATTACGTTATTTAACATTAACATATCTAAAGTGAGTCATCCATATAAGTGTGTATAGAAATACTATCTACTGCACTTCTTTGGAAATAAATGACACATATGATAAGAATATTATATCACATGTGACAATAACTAAAGAACACAAATTACTGGTTTGTCCCATAAAATGATAACCCCTAAAATCCTTATCATGAATGTAAAATTTTAATATTCTAAAATACATAATTCTAATATTAGGATAATTTTCACTTATTTTTTAAAACTTGTAATGATAAATGATCATATTTATCATAACAAAACATAATGATTGAAAACATATAGTATAGTAGATTCAAATGATTTAGAAAAATAAATATTCCATCCTTAACGTAGGAGTGAATACACTAAGGTGGCTGTTGTTGTTGTACAAATATGGGATAAAAAGAAAATTATAAGAACTACATGATCACAAGGTGTATACATGGATTTTTACAGACCAACACAATGTTCAATAAAGCATTATGAACATCATACATCTCACAGATATAATTAAACCATAAAAATTGGTTTTTATGAAAAATAAATCAGTTTATAATTATGATTCAATTTAATATACTTATAACTGTATATATATATATATAGAAATAGAATAAAATGACATTGAAAAAATGCTATGTATAAGAAAAATAAGTCCGTATTATTAAAAGGATTTGTGAACAAAGCTATTTAATTTAATATGATCATAAGTACGTACATATAACAACAAATATATACACTAATTATATATATATATATATATAGGATTTTTTAAAAAATGAAACTGTTATAACCATTAATGGAAACCTGATTTCAAAAACAACATTAATGGTTTTTAAAACAGAACATAAAAAAGTTTATAAACCCGATAGAATAGAATATAAATAGTACATATATTTATTTATTTATTATATACAAAATCTATATAAGATATTTCATGAAGAAGGAAATATAGAATTCCTTTACCAGGTTTTAAGGAAGAGAAGAAGTTCGGGGAAGCTCAATGCAGGCACTGGACAAGATGAACACCCATAGGGGTCTGGTGGAACTGAGAGTTATAAATATAAAATATAAAATATATGTTATATATTTTTAATGAAACTGGCCTGGAAAACTAAGACCCATTAGAATAAAATAAGACTATGGGTGTCGGTCTTTGTGGAAAATGAACAGAACAAGGGCCACTCAGTGTCATGGGTGGAGGAAAAAATAGAGAAAGTGGAAGGTAAGCGTGACTGGAATAGTGCATGCTGGAGGAAGAAGGGGATGTGGAGGATGGAAAAAATAAATTAAATGGATGGTTGAGATCTTATCATGACTCAATAGGATGTCTACGACATGACATGGGGATATAAAAAGAAGGAATGGTCTAGATTAGATCATATTTTATCAAATGAACATGAGTGATGTAATGTTTTTATAAAAGAAATGAATGGATTTGATTAGATTTTGATCGATCAGAAGGTTGGTAAAAACAAAAATAATAATATACAGCTACTGGAGATGTAGGAATGAACTGAAACAGAGATCTTAGATCACATGTTGTGGGATTTGATTATTCATATCATCTTTTTCCTAAAAATATTCCGTCCCATATTAAAATGGGGAGGCTTCCTGAGCTCCCTTATAGGCCCATAACTCCTAGAATATATGAAAATTACTCTCTCCCCCTCCTGGTACTCCATCATACTAGGTTCTACAGTCGCACTCTGTTCCCACCCTCACCGACGTGCTGCCTTTCACCGTAGCGTGCTACATGGTTCCTTCATGCATGCTTAAGAATTGCACTCACGCCCATTGGCCAGCCGATGCTGAGGCTGAAGGCTGAGGCTTGGCCCCTTACTCCCATAGTAGCGTGTGCTGCCTCTTTAGCATAAATAGAGGGTTATCCCATTGGGAAACATTTTATTATGAACTAACATTCAAAATATGTTATAAAATAATATAAATGATATATAACCAATTTCATTATATATTGTATATATTTAATTTTATAAAACATTGTTTCGATTTTAACATTTTATGATTAAAGTGCACAAATATTTAAAACATTCAAGTGGATTAAAATAATTAGTAAGAACATTACTTATTATTTATAAAAACAATGTTTAATATAACCATAGACAACCGATTTATCAAATTTAATACTATTAATTTAAAATTCAATTAAATTATAATCATGCAAATTTTTAATCATTATAACCATTTGATAATTATTTCAATTACATACCAATGATTGAAGTCATACTACATTTTATAAAATATGCTTTTAAATTAAAAGCTAGGATGTCCAAGATGAATGATAAGATATGTAAAACAAATCAAAAAAATGAAAATGCGTAAGATATTTATATTGTATTTATGATAATTCAAATAATATATCAATAATTATTAACTTAAATATATTTATTTTAACAAAATACTAACATTCACATTATTTTCAATTCAAACCTCCCAAAAAAGAAATCAATGGTCATAAGCATCTCCAATGGTCACCTATAGGAGGCAGTGGTCATATTGCATTAGGGTCTTATAAAATCATAAATTAGGGTGTTCCTAAATCAAGAAAAATTAGATAAGATTGTGTACATCATTCCCCTGATACGTAGCACGACAGTTCTGGTTATGGCTATACTGTTCTCTATGGTGACAGATCTGAATGACATCAACTACTATCTTGGGATTTTTTTTCATATTTGGTAGTCTCCCTATAATTTTAATAGGTATTTTAATAGGTATTTTTTGGTATTACAGTTTTCCTTTGATCTTGTTGTAATGTATAAACATCAGTGTTTAATTATATAAAATTCCATGCATTTAGTTTTCATGTTTTGTTCAAATAACATGAAAATTAAATAGAATAAAACCATAATATTATTATTATATGTGAAAAAGTGTTGGGCTGTCACATTATCCACACCTATAAATGAATTCCATCGTCAGAATTCTAAAATAAATATACACAAACCACTAGTAAACATAAACACACATCACATCCATCATCCCTTCACTAGGACCACCACCGAGGGTAGGGTGTTGACAACCTCTGATGGATTCATAGAGTAGTATTCAGATCCTTGATTTCTTTGGTCCAAACACATTGTGGATAGCTAGGGTCTATCCTATGCATATATCAATCGATATTCCACCGAGAGGAATGATAGGTGTGGAGGTTAAATATTTCAGAGTGGATTCGATTCATATAAATCCCTCGTACCACATCATGAATAAAAACATAGATGTCATAGGATTCCCCATACATACTCAATATCAAGACCTAGAACTAGTAGGCCACATGATGGTCACCGTACAATGTGTCTTCTAGAAACATACATACAACTGGTAGTTATTATACAATGTGAATCATATTAAAAACCCTTTTTTATACTTTCCAATTTTTCTATATTTGAAAAATTGTGCATTTGCAATATGGTAACATGGGAAATTTCCTCCTTGTTAGATACGAACAATGTTTTTCCAGTTTGAGACATAATGGAATTGTTTATAGGTTAAACATATGTTTTCATATGTTTGGTGTTCTTTTAAGTATATCTAGATAATTTCCATATCTAAAAGTTCCATATAAAGTGAATTTTGATTGGTTGGTGAACTCATGTCTTCTATATAAATATTTCATGAGATATGTTTTATTCAGAAAAGCATAACCATATTGAAATAGCTGATTTATTTGTAAAATCACATTAAGGTATAAAAAAATATAACATTATTCAATTATAAAATGTTCCTAAACTCAAGGTTTTACATAACTACTCCCTCACTCTCAAAACACTAGTATTCATTTCCTAATATCCTATAAGATGACACTTCACCAAATTCATAGATGTCTGTGGTTTCCTCAATTACCAAATAAGAGGATCCTCAAATTGGTTCTAAATTCATCAATTTATTTGGTCCAAATGAAAGACATGAAACTATGATTAACCACATGTGAACATCTAATGTTTAGTGTGAGACAAGCATGTCATGTATCAAGTTGAGATACATTCGTATGAAAATTATGTCAATAATGTAAGTGGGTGGTCTCATTCTTAAGAACCTAAAAGTCCATAATTTTACCACGAAAATCATAGGTCGAGACATGGAAATGGAATACTTATTAAGGGTCACCCTCCTAGAAAACATCTTGAAATTCCTCTCAAGATGTAGCTTTCCCTTCTATGGTGAAAAAATTAAATTATCACTCAAAATATTTACCTTTCTGAGCATAAAATGATAATTAGGAGTTCATCATCAAGAAAATAGTCTAAGCCTCCTCCTTAGTGAATTTGGAGCACATGATGAGAATTTTATTTATAATAGAGGTTCTTGCATGGAAAACGATTGTTTTCAAAAATCTTGTATCCTTTAAAACATTATTTGACCACTATGGTTTCTAATACTTTTGTATGAAGGGAAAGAAGTCCTCATTCAATTTCCATCTAAATGTTTTTAGGAGACATATACTTAGTGAGGCATAAACATTTTATTATTATTTTTCTAATTTTACATGGTTTTCTAACCTGATATTTCGATACCATCTATCACACCCCAACCCTAGGCTTCCTCGAAGTTGATGTAGATTTGAAATAAAACAGTGTGTAATTTTTTTTCTCAAAATGAAAGATGATAAAACAATTACACATCATGTTTCACTAACGATTATCTTTTTGGTTTAGGTCCGATAGAATTAGGTACAATTATTACATTTCTTTCAAAATTAGAAGAGTAAGAAAATCCACAAAGCTTCCACCAACCAAAGTAATTTAAATCTACTAAACCTGTAAAATTTGAATCAAAATGTAGGGTGAGTATACGAATTCCCAGTAAGGGGTATTAAAATAAAATAATGCTTATATTGAAACCTCTTGGATAAATTCTTTTAAAAATATTTATAATACATTTTAATAAATAAATCATAACATAATATTTGATCACAAAATACATGTGAACATTTTAGTAATATTAATAGGGTTATAACAAAACATATTCAAATCATAGGCATGATTATACAAAATATTGGGTGTGAAGCATATAGAATAAGAGTCATTCTAACTTTAACATGTATGACATACTGAGGTAAATGTTTCAAATTTTCAACTAGAGGTAATACATCAACAATGTATCACATAAAATAATAACTTCAATTTCTTTCAATACTAACTGTAAGCTGTAAACTGGCTGGTAAATTCTCTGAATGATGAAAAAATTCCATAATCATTTACTTATTATGATTCTCATGGTTATAATCTCTTTAAAATTGAATATTTTCCTAATAGAATATTCAATTGTCAATTAAATTACAGTCATAATGAGGGAATTGCATATGCGGGAATGTGTCAAGGCCTCGTGCTAGGAATCTAAATCAAATAGTGAAAGTCTTTATCCAATTCTACAACTATTTTCTCTCATGAGACCTAAATATGCATCGAGGGGATATAGTGGGCCCCACTCACCACATAATAATTCCAAATTAATTAATAATTTCTTTAAATTAAAGTTCTCAAACAACTTTGATTTATTAAATTACATATCATTCCAAGTGTCACATAACACATGGTTTCTTATTTTATATTATTCATTATATCCCATTCCACTTTGAATAATTTAATTTATCATTTCATATTATTCAATGTGTCGGATACCACTTTGAATAATTCAATTTATCATTTTTAATATTATTTAAAGTGTCCCTTACAACTTTGAATAATATTTTCCTCAATTATATAAAAGGACAATTGAGTTTGATTACGTACTTTAGAATTAACATATCCTAATTGAGTCATTCATATAAATGTGTATAAAAATACTAATCATTTAATGACTATGGAAATAAATGAAATGTTTGATATGTAGATTATATAACATGTGAAAATAACTAATGGAAAAAAATTATAGTTTTTTTACATAAAATGATAACCCATAAAATCCTTATCAAGAAAGAAAATAATTTAATATTCCAAAATGATTAACTCTAAAATTAGTATAATTGTCATTTATTTTTAAAACTTATTGTGATAAATGAATAGATTTAATATAATAAAACATAATGATTGAAAACATACATTGTAGAAGATTCAAATGCTTAGAAAAATAAATATTTCATCCTTAACATAGGAGTGAATATACTAGGGGACTATTGTTCTGGTATAAATGTTGGTTAAAAAGAAAATTATATCAACTACATGAACACAAGGTGTATACATTGTATTTTCTCAACCTATATAAGGTTTAATAAATTATTATGAACATTATACATCTCATAAACATAATTAAATCTTAAAATTTTGTTTTTATAACAACTTAATTAGTTTATGATTAAGATTCAAATGTATATGCATATAACCATATACAAATATATAGTTCATTTGAAAAAAATATCATTGAAAACAAGCTTTGTATAAGAAAAATGTATCTGTAGAATTAAAATGATTTATGAGTAAATCATGTTGATTTATATTGAACATAAGTATATAAATATTACTATATACATATATACTCACATTATATATATGTTTGTATATGTTTTTTTTAAAATGAAACTGTTGTAACCATTAATTACCAATTACTTCTAAAAAACACCATTTAAGGTTTTCAAAATTAAACATGGAATGTTTCAAAATCGGATTGAATGGGATATAAAAAATAAATATATAAATATATTTATATATTTCTTATATACACTTCATATATATGATATTTCATGAAGATGGAAAGATAGAATTCCCTTACCTGGTTTGAAAAAAGAGAAGAGGTTCGAGGAAGCTTGAAGGATGCACTAGAGATTAATAACACCCACTGGGTTCAGGTGCAAAAGAGAGTTGTATATATAAAATATAAGTTATATATTTTTAATGCAACATGCATGGAAAACCAAGACACCTCGGGTTAAAATAAATATGAGGGTGTCAATACTTTTGTAAAAAAAATAACAGGGACATTCGGTTTCATGAGTGGAGAATAAATGGAGAAAGTTAAAGTTGAGTGCGACTGGAATGGTGAACGCTGGAGGAAGAAGATGAAAATGGGGAAGAAAACTAGAAATAAAATGGACTATTGAGTAGTTATTGTGGCACGATTGGATGGCCATGACATGAAGTAATGATTTTAAAATAAGGAACTATCCAGATTATATCGTATTTTATCTAAAAATCATAAGGGATGTGGTGTTTTTTTAAAAACAAATGAATGGAAGCAATTTGATCACGATCGATCGGACAATAGAAAAACATTCAAGATAACTTGTGGCTACTGGGGATCGAGGACTGAATCGAAATAGATGGCATAGATCATGCATAGTGAGATCTGATGGTTTAGATTGTGTTTCACCTAAATTGTTTTTCCCTAAATAAAAATAGGGAGCCTTCTCAAGCACCCGTATAAGCCCAAAGCTCTTGGAATTGGTTCAGACTAATCCCTCCACCATCCCGGTAAAACCACATACTAAGTTTTGTGGGTGCACTTTGCACCCACCCCCACTAACAGGCCACCCCGCACAGTGGTGTGCTACTTGGTTCCTTTACGCATGCATGATTCATGTTCTCACAGCCTTTGGACGACTTGTGTTTTGGCTAAAGGCCTAGGCCTGGCCACCTACTCCCATAGTAGTGTGTGTTACCTCTTATGCCCTACTGGAGGGCTGGTTCGTTGGTTAAATTTTTTTATGAAGTAATATTAAAAATAATTTCTAAATTCATAGAAAATATATTTAACCAATTTCATTATATAATACATATCATTAATTTTATAAAAAAAATTCTATTTTAACATTGGATGATTGATTTACCCAAATACTTAAAACATTCATGATTCTTAAAATACATAGTAAGACCATTGTTTCTTATGTTTAAAAATAAAGTTTAATATAATCGTAGAATTTTTATTTATCAAATCTAATATTGTTAATTTACAATATCTTTCAATTATCATCATACAACATTTAATACATTTGAAAATATTGAAAACTGTTTGAAATACATACCTATGTTGGAAATCATACTAAGCTTTATAAAATATGCATTTAAATTAAAAACCATGATGTCAAAGATGAATCATATGATATGTAAAACATATCAAAGAAATTAAAATTATTAAGGATGTTATAAATGATATATGAAAATTCAAAAAATATATCTTAAATTTTTATGTTAAATTTATTTTGGTTTAACAAAAAACTAACAGTCGCTTTAATTTATACTCTAACCACCCTTAAATGAAAAAAATGGTCATAAGAATATCCAATGATAACCTAAAAGAGGATATGGTCGGATTTTTTATGGAATAATAAAATCATGAATTAGGGTGTTCTAAAATCTAGATAATTTTTCTAAGATGGTGCCCATCATTTCCCGGATGCATAACACAGCTATTGTGGTTATGGATATGTTGTTCTGCATGGTGACAGATCCAAAGGACATAAACTATTATCTTCAGATTTTTTTATATTCTATGGTCTCCCTATAATTTTAATTTTGTATTTCAATTAGTATATTTTGGGTAGTATGGTTTTCTATTGATCTTGTTGTTATATAAACACTTCTGTGTTTAATTAAGTAATTTTTCGTTTGTTTAGTTTCCATGTTTTGTAAGGATAGAATGAAAATTAAAAAGAGTAAAATAATAATAATATTATTAGATGATACAAAGGTTTGAGGAATCACAAAAAATATCATAAATAAATTCAAAATTTCATCAGATAATTACCCATAAAAATAAAAAAAAATTATAGAATCATCCATAAATATTCTTAATCATTGTCTATAAATATAATGAATGTTGATTGTATAGCATGATCATATCCCTAGTTAATAAAAATAATCCTTAAAGGAAGTTTGTATACATAAAAAATAATATCAAAATAGAATTTTAACATTTATTTTAAATTTAGAAAATTTAATTTCACTTAGTATTATTATAAAATTATAATCACTAGAATATTGTTAAAATTATTTTCTTTGAAAATAACCCAGTAAATGTGAAAATTCTACATCAAATCAAATAATAATCATAATAGTGGGGAAAAAATTTGTAAATTAAATGTTAAATTTAATGATCAATAGAATGTATAGACTATTTATGGTGGGTTTGATTCTATGGAGAGTCATTAAAATTTCAATCATTCTTAAATTAACCAATATAAAAATCAAATTTTTTTATCCCCGTAACATTATAACTAAACCTCAAAAGCATTTAATGAAAATTAAAATTATGAATTAGACATAATTTTTTACATGGTTTAGTCCCAATGTTTATACTTATTCGTTATCATGATGACTCTTATTTGTCTATAAATATCCACTATATAAAAAAATGAATATAAATGTGAAAACTCACAAAAATATTCTTATGTCTCCTTATATGAAATATTACTAGTTTCCACATGTAATAATATTTCATTACTTTACAAAGATGGTAAAATTTTGAAACATTACATTATGATCATATTCTAATCTATATAGAATAAATAACTTACATCTTATGTTTCCGAATTACGTACTTTTTTTATATCAACTCATATTTTTTATGTAGGTTGGAACTTTATTCTAAATACAAATATTTATAAAATGTTAACTCTTCTTCGACAAATCATATTTTCTATTAAATTTTTATCATCATAACCTTCTGTGATTCTTCACTATATAATATCAAATCACACAAAAAAGTATTAAAAGAAATAAACTCAACATATACAAATTTTTTCATAAAAAATAATAGATACAAGGAATTTAAACTCCTGAAAAATTATACCCTCACACAACTGGTTGATCAGCTTCAAATATTTTTAAACATTGGGTTCTATAAAAATATTTTCAAACTAAAGAATCATATAAAATATTCAAATCCTCAAAAAAATAGTACTATATAATAAGACATATTCTAATTATATTACAACTTGATCATCTAGATTAATATTATTACAAATAATTTAAATTCAATGAATATAAATTTCATGTCAAATATAATTAAAATTTTTCCGCATTAGAAAACAAAGGTTGTTTCAAATTTGTATGTCATATTTCTCTCATCATTACAGACTATTTTAAACTACATTATATGCACGAATATATGCCTTCCATTTCCCCCACACTTTTCTACAATCTGATCATGCTTGAATATTTTTCTTCCATTATATCATTATGTTTATTAAAATTCCTTTAAAATTTATATTAGAAATCATTTTTTGATACAATATTTTAACCATTTTCACCAACAAGTATTTTTTAGGTTACCTTTTTTTCTAAATAACATAACATATTATATCCCCTCTTCATTTGAAAATGATGAAGGACTATATTTTTCTCATAACAAAACAACTCAAAATTATTCTAATTATTTAGGTGTTGGTTTGCTCATATCTACTAATATTTTTTTGAAAAAAAAATTAATTATCATCACACTTTTCGTATTCTGAAAAGTCACCATCAGTATTGGGCTACATTTGGAATATTTTCCTTCCTAATATTATCATCTTTACTTTTATTATTCCCATATTCCATCTATAGTAGCAGAAATATTCTAGTTTGACTGGTGGATCATTAAATATTGTCTTTCCATTGATCTCGAAACCCTATTATGTAAATTATTTTCTGTATGATAATTCTTTTTCTTCCATAACTAAAACACACTAAATAATAAATACAGATTAAAAATAAAATAACATCAAAAAAATCATATGGTTATTGAATATCCCCATATAGGTATTTATGAATCAATATCAATCAAAATTATCCTAAAATAAAATCAATCCATAACATTTCTTATAGTGGGTTTTCCTAATATAAAAAAAGTCCTGATCAATATTTTTTTGATAGAATCCTATCCCTTGGTTGAAGAGAAATTTGGTTGAAATGTTATTGATATACTCTGCATCAATCATCTTCCAAAATTATGACATAAAAAACGTTAACTCCTTCATTAAATGATAATATTGGTTGTAGAAATGATATTGATATAATCTCCCACAATCATATTCTAGAATTTTAAATTTTAAAAAATTTAACTCCCCTATTTAGGATAACAGTAGCTTGAAAATCCTTAAATATAAATTATAGAGTTACAATTATTTTTCCCATTTTACAACATAATCAAAATTAAAATTTGTGGAAACTAACAAAAAAATTTAAGTTAGTGGTGGATGATGAACATATATTTTCATTTATTTTTTATGAAATAATTGTATTAATATATCATTGTTGAAAATAAAAAACAATTGATACATTATTGTAAACTAATCATATATAAATTTTTTATTATAAAATATTTCCCTAATGAAATGATACATAATATAAATATACATTAAAAGGGATAGTTGAACCATATTATTAAAAATATCAACTTCACTTTGATTTTAAAAATTAAATTTCAATAAATTTTTAACATTAAAACCCATGAATTATATTTTAACATTCATCATCATCAATTTTTTATATTTTAGGGTTGTGGAAACTTATTTTTATTCTTCTATAATCATCATAAAAAATAGATTTTAATTATTACATATAACCAAAATTTATCCCAAGAATAAATTTACTCATGATTTTGATTTTTGATCATTTAAATATCTATCCCAATTTATTTTAGTTCAACTATGTATGTTTAAATCATAACCACATCAACAAATCTTACCATAATTTTATTTTTATTTAATAAACATGTAGAATTTTTTGGTAAAAATGTGTGAGTACATTGGATCACATTGATATCATTGAATAATGGTTATGTTATATACAATGTCTGATCATGATGAATTAAGATAAAAATCATAAAACTATAATCCAAAAGATTATTGGATTCAAAATAATCTTGATTTCATCATTAATCATTTTAACACCAACTGTAACGGGTCTCGTAACTTATTTTGATTCTCCTATTAAAAATTTATTTAACTATATTCTGTGATAATTTTCATGTGATCTAAATATGAATTTCCCTATCTCATAATCATATATTCCCAAAATGGAATTTCACTCACCAAACAATGAAATCTCAAAATTCAAATACATTTGTTTAGAAAATTGATCACAATAACTATACCAGTCACAATTAAATTTCATTTTAATAAGGTAAAAAATTTTATATGAGTTCTTGTAATCATCTCTAAAAGGTATATGTTTCTATCAACATTATTAGTAGAAACTTTTATCTATATTAAGAAATAATCATGTTTTGAAAACCAAGAGTGAGGGTCATATTTCAACACATACAAAAAAATTACATTTTTCAAACCATTGTTCCATTATTAACATGTTTTATAGAGACCCAGGAATTTTAAACATATTAATACATGAATTTTTTACATAAAAATACATTAATTGAAGCCCAATGATAATGGGTCCTAGTGAATTTATAATATTAGGTTCAAAATATATCAAGGAATTCTAAAATAAGATTATTTTTATTTCATTCTATATAATGACATCATAATCCAAATTTGATAACCTGATAAATACATTGAAAATATGGTATATTTAAATACACCTATACAAGAATAAATATAATAAGGAAGCAAAACTTTTGAGTCAATTGTGTAAAAATATATCATAAAAGCAATGTCTCGAGAGTAATCACATGGGATAATAACATAGACAACATGGTACACAATATAAAGGAATCATATGAAATATGGAAGAAAAATATATTGTGACATATGAATGAGTTAATTATAGCTATTAGATAATATAAAATGGTGTAAAAAGTGATATAACAGAATATTTTTACTCTCTAATCCCATACATGATGCAGCATGATACCAAAGTTTTACAAAATGCATTGGTGTCTTATCTGGTTAAACCCATCAAAAATGATTAATATTATGTGTAACAATAAAATGAAATCAATCATAATACATAAAAAATAATAACTACCCATGGAAATAAATGGGTTTATAATCTTGTATCATATCATAAACAACAGAAATTTAATAATGTAGGAATTTATAAGACAAATAAAAGTAATGTATTATCCCATTATGGTTAAAGATAATGAGATAGGTAAATATGTGAAAGACATATATAAAATATTTATTAACAATCTATAACATAAATTTATTCTCCATTGATAAAAATGTTTTTAAAATATTATAGGTAAAATATCTTGAGGAGGATACCCCTTTAAATTTGGAATTACTAATGAAAACCATAGTTTTCATATAGGATATTATCAAAAACAATTTCTTTAAAAATAACTATGTATTAGTATAAATTATTATTAAAATTATTCAGAGGTTTTTACGGTGGTTAATTCAATTCAGTTCGTAAAATTTATAAACACATTTCCTTCGCGCTATTTTAAAAAGGTAAAAAAGTACCTCATTCAAAAAATTACCAGAAAATTCATTTCCAAATGTTGTGTAAAAATTTAACCATGGGTAAAATTTTCATTATTAAATTGTTTATATAATTCTTAAATGATTATTGAATGTATTTTTAGAAACAATGAATATGTAAGAAATATTATTTCTGATCGAATAGAAAAATAAAGTAATATTTTCATAACTGTATTTCCCTGATATATTTTTGTTCAAAATGAATTTTCACTGACTATTACATAATATGTTAATGAATTAGTATAGGTTAATAAATTATATTGGCTTTAGGGTAGTGATATCAAACAATTTCACTATGGGATACTAAAACATAAACAATCATTAATAATGGTGATATTGTGATATAAACCTAACCAACATTGAAAATGTTTAACAATAACCACAATGAAATAATAAAAATATAAATGAAACATTAAATAACATGTAGGTAAATATATTGATTATATAACTTCGAAATAGTTATTATATATACCACAAAAAGTGTGGTTAATATAGAAAAAGTCATACTGAAGTAAAAGTGAGATGAGAAATCTATTACCTCAATCACAAATGTTTAATGTATATCCATTATATATTGTTTAATACACTTATATCATTTTAATTCTATGTATATATGTCTAGGATAAATTACATGAATATTTAAAATTTAAATAATTTATTTTAAGGATATATTAAATAACATATTCGGTTATGTAAATGACATGTGTTTTTATGTCTCTTAGGAAACAATTTATAAATGGAATTACTGGCCTGAAAAAGATAAAATGGTTCATTATTTAATTAAATTATGTAGAATAATAATGATATAATTATCATTTTTTCATAAATTATAACATTAAAACCATCCATTAAATATGTTTATGAAAAATGAACTACATTACAATCATGGAGATGATTTTCCTTTCATATGCATGAGTAACATTTCCATTTTTCAATGAACATTATGGAAAAATGTAATTTTTTTATTATCATTTCATTATGATATGTATATAATAAAATTAATATTATTTCCATTAATAAACACATATTTTCTATCCAAGTGATGCGGTAATAAGAAACCAATCACATCTCTTCCTAAGGCAGTAGCCCACCGTACTCATGAATGATGTTATATGTTTTCAATGGATGACATGGTAGGAAGGTATGTGATATTTAAATATCATATTAATATTAATATTCCCTTAATATGATTTATTAAATTTAAATCCATCATCATGTAAAACCATGATAGGTGATGATAGAATGTTAATTAAATCAGTTCGAGAGGCGGTACCCCACCGTATACAATAATGATGGTCATATTTCACATTTGATGGAAGAGGATATGGATAAATATTACGAAATCAACATAATAAAATCTTTGTTTATAAGATAATCTAGTGTTATTATATTTTTATTTTTAAGTAAGATTTAGTAGTGGTAAAAGAAGAAGTAAAAAAAGAATGAGTATAGTGAAGAAGATTGCCTTCTCTTAGAAGAACCTATTATATATCTCTTATTAAGGGTCCTATGTGTAACAATCCAACTTTAATGCCATATCATAATAGTACTCGACCCAAAAAAATCATAAGAGAAGGGATTTCCGGATTCTCATAGGATGGAAACTAGAACCCAGGAATCAAGCAAAAACTAGAGGGAAATATTTCTCCCACCCTGAAGAAACAATATTGCACATATACTAAAAAGAAACAATAGAAAAATAGATAAATATAGTCCATGACTAAGAAATAGTGGAAACCGAAAAACTCATATTAAGAAATAATATCCATGTATAGGTCCAGCCACAATGGTATACCAAAGTAGAAAAGATAGAAACTAAACCATGTGATTGTGTTGGCATAATCCCACCATTTCACAACTATCTACCCTACTCAACTGACAAAATAACACATCGCCTTACTCTGGAAACTTCTCATTACTTACATAGAAATACAAAACTTCTTATATTCACCATAGAATGGGTAAATTGGATGTGAACTAAAAGATTTAGTAGGGTACCATCTAAGTTTTCAATAACAAGTCTCTATACAAATATGTAAAGTATTCCAATTTTAAATAAAACATGGCATGATATAGTTGTAAATTTTATTTATCAAAGAATGGTAAATACTTTCCATTTATAAAAAATGTCCAAAAAAATTGGTATGTACATCAATTTCATGAAATATTTCAATTCCTATTTACTAAAATACATACATGTATATAAAACCCAAAATAGTATAAAACCAAAGATAGGTAAATCATGTTAAGGAACTCCACAGGTCTCACTACCTGACTATTCATACAAAAACAACTGAAACTTACACCACATGTCCTTAAAACACATACATGTGGAGTATAGGAACACCCAATGAGTGATCCCCAACAATGTCAAGATCATTTTTCCCTAACAACATTCCATGGGAGTATAGAAAATATGCATGATCAAACATAATGATTGTATTATGCATTATGGTCCTAAGTTGATCCTTCCACCAATGTTTCCATGGCATTACAAGGGTTACATTTTGGAATTAATTTCAATAATTTGAATATAACATTTTATTTTATTTACCATACTCCCAATCAACCTTTTATTATAAATCCATATTCCCAAGAATAAAATTCTTGAATAAATTAGATAGAAATCAATTTTTTTAAAATAGATGAATTACAATTCATAAAAAAAATGCTCCAGGCAAAGCCAGCTATATCCAAACATGGGGTTACACCTACCCTCAAAGGAACCAAAAATAAAAGGATCAAAACAAAAAAAATATTGTAATGAGAATCTATCTAAAAACCATTGAATTGATACAATTTAAAAAAAGCTTTTCTGAGAAGATGAGAGAATATACCTAAAGAACACACACCCGCTATACAACAACCAATAATGGGAACAAGCCCCAGAATAGTATCAGATGTGGATCTTGAATGAAACTAGAGGAAATATCACCATGACTCTACAATTCTGGTATCAAAATTTTATTACATTACCATGATAAAATAAATGAATAATTTGAAATACTTAATCAGATGGAGAGACACAAACCAACTACAATGGTGATTAGTCACTTAAAAAATCAATAGAGATTGAAAAGATACTCATCATATTTATGTATAACACATCAACCCAACAGAAACAAGTATTGTGGGATAATGAAATTACATATCACTCATATGGTTTCCTAAATTCAATATCCTCATCATTTACATGACATGTAAACTATTTAAATGTCCTGTAATCCATGAGACTTAGATAAACTAAAATACAATATTTTAACATTTTATTATCATGTATACTCTATTCATGCTATGTTTTTGGATCACCGAATCCACCCAATTGAACTTACATGTCATATAATCCAATTAAAAGATATATATATTTCTTATAGATTACAATAACTACAAAGTTTAACATGAAAAACCTAAACAAGCTTCGACATTCACCAAGATATGGGGGGGGGGGGACCATGTAAATCCATTAACACCTTTATAACCAAAATCTATTAATTTAAACAAGAATACCTAAACATTCTTTCATTTCCCCCCCTCAAATAATTTCATCCTTAGGTCTCCCAAGATGTACCAAAATTAAATATGAATTCAAGTAAAGGAAATGGAATTACCTGAAAGCAAGTAATCATATGTTAAAAACTACCTACCATAATTATTTCAGTGCCTATAATGTCATGTGGAATAATTAAGTCTAGTAAAGAGGTGAGGTAATTTCTCTCTCAATAGAAAATAACACACCCAAGTCTCATGATAATCCATTCCACTCCTCCAAATCACTATTCCTAACTAAACTGAATTCCATTGAAATACTTTCACACGAGATTCCATGATATCAATTATCTACTAAACAATAGAAAAAATGGGCTCTAACTCAATATCATCCCAATTAATAACATGATAGGGGTTCGGATGAAATTTCAATAGTCGTTTTATGTGGAAAACATCATGAATTCCTATCAACTTTACTAGATATATGAACTGATAAGATTAATTATCAATCCACTCATTGACCAAAATGTTCTAACATATATAAGAGTATACATTAACTATTTTCCCAGCCTACAGTGTCCAAATGAGGATAATCGTTTTGGAAAACCCACTCCCCCAAGGAAAAATCCAACAAACTGTACCTCATATCTGTGTATTGTTTACACGGACTATACAATGTATCTTGACATTCATGTTTTTACTAAATCCTTGTTGAAATCTCATGAACCATCCTTCATACCACCAAGGATGTTTCACAAATATCTACACAATAAATAGGTGACCATCATGGGTAAATATAAAAATCACAAATGGATCCATTCAAATCGATAACTGATACATTTTGTTATAAGAAAACAAATGTAATCCCAGATATATTTCCCATGATCCAAAAAAAATCCAAGGCACATGCATAGAGAATATCCATTAGGATCTGAAAAACATACTCTATCCAGCCATGTATCTATGGATGAAAAGGGTAACTCAATATAAATCGATCCCCCATTACAACATCTAGAATTATCATGAATAATGAAGAAAATCTTCAATGCATGTGTAAGAAAAATTCATATAGAACCCAATGTATCTTCATAATTTTATACACATACACCTTAAAACGATCATAAACTTTTTCAAAGTCATTGTTTGTAATTAAATGAGGTGAATTTTTCAATCAATCAATCATACCCTAGATAAAATTATTCCTATAGGAAGTCTATAATAATTTTAAAAAATTACATTAATACTTTATCCGAGTCCAGAAACAAAAAATGGAAGAGGCTGGAGGAAACCTAATGGTTTCAATTGATCCACATTTAATAATTTGTAGGTGTAACAACATGAAACATAATCTGCAATGTCACACTTCATACATGGCCACCAAAATCAACATCACATGTCATTGTAAATATTTATAGTTACCACATGAATTAACCCCAATTAAAAATAAATATAAATCCAAACTCATCTCTTTACTTGTTCAGGGACTAAAACATGATCCCCATAATGGGTTACAAATATGAAAAGAGTGACCAACCTGAAATGGTAACCCCACCATATATGGTTTCTAGAATTATTTTGAACATATCATCCTACTACTAAAACCAAAAAACAATATCAAGGGGATATAAATAGAATTCAACAGTGGTCAAAATCATTCTACATACATCCCCCTAACCATCAAATTTTAGCATAGAAAAAAGCCCCATATTTTTCAAATATTTTGCTGATTCCATGATAACCTATGATGGTAGACTCCCACTAAGAGGATATGCAACAACATTCCAATTTCTTAGGGTGTAGGTGATATCAAAGTCAGGAATCCAAAGATATTCCACCCATCATCTCTATCCGAGATTCATATATTTTTTTGGAATATATAACTCATAATTCTATGGTCAAAAGATATTATGAACCAATCTAAAAAAATTTAACGCCAGTAATGAATAAGCGCATGAATAACCATTGAAACCTATAAATCATTAGTGAGGTAATTTTTTCCATGAGGTAAAATCTAGAAAAAGTCATAATACACCACATGATAATCATTTTTAAGAACACACCCCAAACGGACATGATCATAATCACATAGAATTGCATTCCCTACCCAGGATCAAGTAATATCAAAACATGTTTTGATTTCAAAAGTAATGTCAACTAGTTTAAAGACTACTATCACTAAGATTCACATATTAATTTCACTCATTTAATAGAAATTGAATTAAAGGGTAATTACAACATAGATAATCCCATGAAAAATCATCAATAATATATAGAAATACTAAGGTGGATCCTAATGTAAATGTAATCCTTGGATCCTAACATGACAAGATATCCCTTAACATCTCCAAATCAAATTTTAAAACATTCATTAAAATTACATATCCAAAGTAAATTAATTCTTGATTAATGAAAACAAAATTTAAAATATTTCTATGTAGATGGTGACTTATTAGGATTTAAAAAACCTACCTCAAATAGTGTTCATGCTCTCTATCGGATCTCAAATAAAAAAATATCATATATGTACACTAACATAATAGTTTCGATACACTAATGTAAAAATTGATTCATTAAATCCATAAAAAATATATGAGTGTTAAATTTATCAAATGACATAATACGATATTCATATTTTCAATACATACTTGTACAATCTGTTATCGATATATTAAACTATTATAATCTGAGCGGATGATAACCCGACAGAGGATGAATTTTTGAAAACCACATTCCATCATCAAACGATCAAATAAATTGTCCACATGTGGAAAAGGATATTAATTCATAAATTTTATCCATTTCATCATATGATATTCCACTCACAATTGAATTAAACCATCAACCTTCTTTGCAATATCCAATATGGATTCCCATTGTAAAAAAACAAGGTGAAAAAAAACATTTTTACGATATATATTCTAACTAAATCATGATCAATTTATGTTCTACCGGTTTTATATGATATGATGGTCTAAATATAGGCTCTATTCCTAGTAAAATTTCAATGGAAAACTCTTCCCCCTCTCTAGAGAAATCTTAGAGAAATAATTTAGGAAAATCCTAGAAACACATAAACAATAAATGGATGGTCATCAATAGAATAAAAATCATTGGGTATTACTACAATAGTAGACAAAAAACTCCTGAGCTCTAGGTTAGACGATATTAAATAGAATGAACTTGGATCCCACTCTCCCTGAAATACCCATGATCTCTAATAAGCTGTAATAAACAAGACATGCTAGTGATAATATTAAACCTAACAATGGAAATAAAAAATAGAATTCTTCCCAATTTTGATGTTAAACAAATCCAAAATGAGAATAATAATATAACAAACCATTTCCACAACAACTATCAATAGTACACAATGATACTAAAACCCTTTCCCTTTCCCTCCCTAATAGGTGTAATTAAATCCATAACAAAGGACATGTGTTCAATCCAAAGGTTAATCATATCAAATATAACTCAAGATATAAATGATTCAAAAGCACTAAAATTATATAAAAAAATAAATACTGTGGATGCAACAAAGATGGTACATCTCAATATTGATGGACCCATATGCTCCTCCACAAAAACTCATATAATTTAAGAAGGTGATTCTCTTTCATGGCCTATGTCAGGATGAATATAGTATTTGATGCATTGGTAAGCACCACATTACCCTTTAGAGATATTGATCCATGGAAAAATCATGGATTAGACAAAAATGGATAGAATCGCTATAGATGATCATAATTGCCAACAAATTTATAAATCTTTTCTTGTACATGATATGAACATCGACTGTGTATGACCATACCACACTAATTAAAACTAAAAAGAACACAATTAGAAGTTACCAGAGTATTCTAGAAGACCTTTTACTAAGAACCACCTTTTAACTCCTACAGTTATGTTTCCCCATTCTTCTTTTCCGTAGCATGCCACTAGTGTTTCCACTAGATTGAAAAAAAGGTGAAGAATATCCAACCTTGCCTATAATATTTATCTATTAAATTATATACATGTTCTGTATCACCACATAGGTATAAATGTTCATCATAAATACCTGTAATATGATATGTAGTTGAAAACACTATAGGTACATTTGAGCTTTCTCAAAATTTACAACCTCTCATGCAAAATAAACCAACTCAACAAACAAATTATTGTATTCTGACACTACCTACTCTCCGTATGTTATAGAGAGGAAATATAGATACTTCTATATCATCAGTAACTTTAGATAAAATATATTGAATAAGAGAGTCTTAAAACAATTACATAACCATCCCATATGCTTATCAACATATAATTTTGAATTGTACCACCTGTAGTTGGGTCCATCAAGTTGAAATACCACACACTTCATCTTAACACTATCTGGTGTATCTAGGAAGGAGATGATATGATTAATATTATATATCTAGTAATCTACCTCTTGAGGTTCATCTATACATTTAAGGATGATGGACAATAATGTAACAACTCTTGTGTTCAATTCCAGTCTCTACTGAGTCCTTGTTGTACCTCAATGACTACGTTCAGAACTTATGGTACATTCTGATCAATATCATGAACATCCAAAATGAGTGCCTCATTAACATATTGACCGATTTGAGTATTTCCTTAAGGATCGTAGGATACACCTATAAAAGGATATCGAAAAATTCCTCTCATAGGTATACTACTGGACAACGAAAAATAAGGATATGATCATACAATAGAACAATCTCAATTAAAACTTGTAAAATAATATAAATGAACAAATACTAACATATATTACACAAAATATATGACAAATATCACAAAATATCATAGAATATTATGTCTCATGGCAGTAAGTGATGCCTAGGAAAAAGTCATAATATACCTATTATGTCTTCATAATCATATATACAGTCTATAAAATGTCCCATGATATGTATCATTAATGACAGATCACCTCTGATATCAAACTGAAATGAAAAAACCCAAATACACTCTGTAAATACTACATTACTTGACACATCACATAACCATAGGGCATTCTTGATCACCACAAGCTATTGATTAGAACCCACGAATAAAATAGTTGATTGATTTTTCCCAACCTAACGAAAAAACATGTAGCGTATATGGAATAGAAACAAAAATATAGGTGAAAAATATATTCCATAATATAAAAAAGATGCATAAATTAGACAAATGAAGAGTTAAAGAAATCTAAATGTATAAGTCCAACCACAAATGGCTACCAAAATAGGAAAAAAAATATAACAAATTAAAGTGATTTCATGGGCATACTCCCACTATTCCCTACCTACTACCAAACTCACCAGATTGAAAACCTCAAAAACGCACAACATCACCTTTATATTACTTGTATCCTAAGACCTAACTTAGTGTACAAACTATAAAAATAATATGTAATTTGTGAGGCAATAGGTTTACTAAGGTCCCTCTTAGGTGTTACATTAATAATTCATTTTAAAAATTAATCAATTAATCTCATTTTGAATAAAACACAGAATTATAAATTGAATATAAGTTTTATCAACTCATGGAAAATATTATCTTTTTTCATTAAAATTTCTAAAAAAATATAGGAATATCAATTTATAGAATAAATATAATTAACATTTAACAAAATACATATAATTCAAATGATATCCATCATAGTAAAAATAAAAGAATAGAAAAATTACACCATGAAACTGAATATGTTATGCTAGAAGACTACTTGTACCACAAAAACTGAATAGTTCACAAAAATCCTGATAACATAAACCTAATATAGATAGGTGAACACTTTGAGTGAACCCCAGTATTGTGAATAACATGTACCTAGAAAAATAGGACTAAGGATTAGTGAAAATTCAAATTAGATATCCTTTTGAAGAAAGTATAGATGATGGCCCAAATCAAAACCTTTCACCAACATTCCTAAGGAATACAATCTCCTGCATTTTAAAAATCATTAAAATTATTTAGAAATACCCATTTAAATATATAGAATGAACTATTAAACCACCATATTTTATCAGGAATACACATACATATAAAAAAAATAATGAAAAATGTAATTATAAATGAATTTAAAAGCCAGGAGCATTATAATTTAACAATATGGGCTAGAGACCGAAACACCTACCCTAAAACATAGGGTAACACTTTCCCAAAAATGAATCACTAACATAATATCACATGAAAAAAATGAGGCCCTAGAATCAACCTAAACATGACTGAGTTGATTCTATTCAAAAAAAGTGTTGGAAAATAAGAGGAAATAACACACCTCAGTCATGTAAACTCACTTCCCCACAACCAAAAAATGAAATAAACCCCAGAAAAATATCTCTTATAGATCTAAAGGGATGAAATTTGAAACTTCAAATTTATAATATACCATGATCCAATGAATATATTATAATCAATGCAAAAAAAATTCATAAATTCTTACGTGACCAATGAGATGAAAACTAACCACAAAGGTGATCAACTGCTAAAAAATCAACATGGATAAAAAATAAACATAATAAATCTATATATAATACTTCTATATATAATAATTCTATATTGAGTTAAACAGGACCCATGGGTGAATGAAAAATCATTTCACCCATAAGACACTATAAAATCCATTTCTGTGACATTTACATTGTGTGAAGTCCCTTTACATGTCGTGTAATACTTGAGACTCAGATACACTTAAAAAACCTTCAAATTTTAATTAAAAACCTATATTTTCACAATACATGATATATAATATGTGCACTATATAAAATCCATTTATGTTGTGTACCAGGTTAACGAAATAAATAATAAATAATTCTCCCACATTATACTCCCATTACATGTTGTGTATTTTTCTTATATACTATAGAAACTACAGATTCTAACACCAAACCCCACAAAAAAACACAATCATTCATTAAACTCAAGGAGATACCTATAATTTATATAACACCATTATACCTTCTCTCCATAAGTTTAATAAAATTACATCATGTATCTTTAACTATTTTTTTCCCGCAAATTGTCTCCATCATCAAGAGTCCTAACACACACACAAAATCAAATCAAATTAGGTAATAGAATGAGAATTAGCTGAAAGCAGGTAATATGATGTAACATCGAGCATAATAATTTTGAAATAATTTAAGATATATAATGTGTTTGAGGATGTTGGAGAGATATTTTTATAGGTTTTAGTGGACCCAAATTTCAGGATATTTCTAAATATGTGAGATAAAGGGTTCCCTTTTATAATTGAAGAGGATTGATATTTTTGTAAATACAAAAAACAATTCAATTATAGGAAGTCAAACTCATTATTAAACAATGAACTAGATAGGTGAAATGGCCGATAAAAACCTCATGAATTAAAAATAAAAATAATAATTTTATATCATTTTTTCTTTCGTTTACCACCCCAGTAAATTAATTTTAACATTAACTACGGAATCATATTTTTACTATGTTTACTATTCACATTGACCATGTAATAAAATTGAAATAATTATATAATATGAATTTTTATAATTAAAACTATGTAATCCATAGTTTCATATTAAATTCAAATAATTATAAGAATATAATTTAAAATTAATCCCATAAATCATGACTACAAATAAGTTCCAATATTCATTTTCCAGCATAAGATTATTATACATTAACTGTATGAGTATGGATAATCATTTTATGAAATTAAATTTATATATCAAAATATATGTTATATAAATTTAATTTTCATATTTCTTTAGTAGGGTTTATTTTATTTTATTAAAAATTATTGACATTTTTTATTTAAATATATTTTCCAGAAAATCATATTTTTACGCATAATAATAATATTTCAAAATAAAAATAAAAATAACATATTATAATGAAATTATATTGTTTTTTATAAATAAAAATGATTATATATCAGTTTAATAAAAAATATAGAATATATTGGGACGTTTAAATTACTTTATTTAATGAAAATAAATGATATTATTTGAAAATTCGGTAATTTTCACTTTTTAATAAAAAAACTATGTTTTCCTAGAAACAAGAAAATTCAACCATAAATTAATATTTATATTATTATTCCAAAAATAACATTAATTTTATAAAATTAATGTTATGAATGTTACAAATAAAAATAAAAATATCTACCTACAAGAAGATATAATTGTTTTTAAGAAAACCAGTTTTTGAATCCAAAAATAACATTACTGAAATTATATAAATTAAAATTATAAATTAATAAATACAATTTGGTTATATATAACCATCATAGATATTTTTCATAATATGGTTCTTCCAATTCATACCTCTAATTTTAAAAGATAGGTTATAACAATCATTCTTAAATAGTAATACATTTATAACATATTGTGATTAATTTAATCTTTGTATTATGTGTTATATACATTATCCATGATAGTGTTATTTTAAAATAATATTGTGATACATTATACCCACTTAAATAAATTTCATCCTCATAATTTAAACTTTTTATCAGTTGGAAATTTCAAAAATACTTTGTAGAAAACCCAAATTTTAAAAAATAATAATTATAATTTCCTCTCAAAATAGAGAAATAGATATACATAGGTCATATAGAATAACACATGTCATGTATTTCAAGTAGTATAACATTAGGAGGAAGGTAAAATACACAAATAAAAGAAAATTATAAATAATTATGTTGAGATATAGAGATCATTTCTCATAAGAAAGTTAATTATCAAGAGGAAGTTAACATCTAAAAACCCAAAAAGATTAGATGATTTAAGAGTAAAATTACTCATCAGATATGATTGAAATATGATTAAATTTTAATTTCAAGTTACTTTTCCAAGATTTGATGGATTTCGTTACTATTAAAATAGAGAACTATAGGAAATATACATAAATGGATTCACTTTAATTCAAAAAACAATTTCATTCTTTAGAAGTTCATTGACCACATTCCACTTATCCTCTTCCTCTATAGAATGAATATCGAATCTAAATATTTTATCCTTGAAGAAATAAAATTAACATTCAAAAGATCAAAATATCCATTAAATAGTAACAAGATATTCATCATTTATTTATTAAAAATAAACAATATTTAAGAAAAATTATGATAATACCCAAAATAAATGTGAATATGTTAATGTTTAAAAATTAATAATAAAACCAACTATTTAATAAAAATCATTCATTAAATAAATATCCCAATATCCAAAATAACCTAAAGAAGAAATTATTTTAACCTCAACTGTTAACTCATACAATTCAACTTACTTCTCAAAAAACATAATATAATTCTTCTTGAATAAAATTTTATATTAAAAATAAAGGTTATATATGTTTAAACCTAATATAAATATTCCCGAAATATGATTAATAACATCTAAATCCTTCAATTTTGTAAATATTTGATCCGATAATATTTTCTCCAAAATAAAATTAATATTAATGAACCATATAATTTAAATAAAAAATATCATACAAACTACGACATCATGTAGGGTAGTGGTAGGAAATACACACTACTCTCCCTTTAGTTGTGGAATCAGTCCTTGGGCCCTTTTCAAATGTGATGAGTTGTTTCCGGTTTTACATGTTTTCCTTTTGATAAAACTAAATAAATAATTGACAATCACATTCATAATTAACACTTATCCTAATAAATTTTCATGAATATAATGAACATCTTTTAAAATATAAATACCTATCAAATCACTATTTTTAACCTCTGTGTTTTTTTTCACTAGGAAATTCTATTTCAAAAAAATAAAACAATTTTAAGTATCTATAATTTATCCAAATTAATTAACATAAAATAAGTTTAAATTTTACTCAATCACATTTTTGTAAAAAATTTCACCTTATAATTAAATCAACTTTATAAGACATTAATACCATCCAAAATGTTTTGTTCTATCCGTAAAAAACTAATGAAAAATAATTCATATATGTTTAATGATTGGTATAACTAAATTACCATTAACAAAAATATATCAACAAAATTATTATCAAATTCCAACTCCTTAACACTAAAACAATTCTACTTCATTGATTAACATAACATGTTCCTATAATAATTAATCCTAAGAATAATGTTTTAATACAGATAATTTCCAATTTCCCCACATAAATTAAATTGAAATGTTAGTGGCTCCATAGGTTGAACATTATTTCCATATGTATTATTAATCAAACTCTTTATTTTCTATATAAAATTAACTAATTTTTACCTTCCTTTTATTAATTTAAATAATATAATAATACAATTAATTAATTTCCCATGGTGCTTATTGAAAAAAAAATTGACATGTAGGAGGAAACTGAATATACTTTTCTCTATAATATTTAACTCTTAAACTTCCATGAGAGTACATACTTATATTCCTTGATGTGTTAAGAAATTTAACAATGTTATAGCTGTTTTTTTAATTTTATATAGCTCAATTTTAATGATCATAGGATTTCTAAAATATATTTTCATTAAATTATATCTAATTAGAGGAATAATTACATTCAACATCAAAGTGGTTGTTTGTATTATTTCTCATACTCTTCATCACTGACTAAAAATAATAAAGCAATCAAGATTATAATTAATAAACATAAAAGGCGAAAAATATAAAATATCTAGCAATAACATATAAATGATTACTATATCATGACACATGTGTCTCTGAGTTTCAATATATGTCATCCAATGTGATATTTCCTTGTAGGATTTATAATATATATTGTTTTTCTCTATTTTTAATTATGGATCATGAAAAAGTTTTGAATTTCCATGGAATACAAAATAGTATTGTCAAACCATGTGTGAAACAATGCCTGTTTTTATGCACTAGTTAATGATCAAGTCAACAACAATGTGGTTTCTTGGAGCTATTATATCTATGTAAAACTATTATAAATCCACATCCACTAGTAGTATCCATATATGGATGTAATTTCCTAGAATCTACTATCTATATAGTTCACCAAAATTGGATGATATTTTTAAGTACCTATTCTTGTTCTTATAGTTTACCAAGTATTCGTACTAAATATTTCTAGTCCAAATCCCAAAACATTTATAGAAATTACCTTAATACCAACTATAGAAACTCAATCATTTCAAAAATATTATTACATTTTGTTAAATATTAATATCCATTAATTAATACCAATTATCGGGGGGCCGAGTGTATTTGGAAGACTAGGTTCATAGTAAATCAACTGAGATTAAAATAAATATTTTTTATTTTATTTTACAAAGTAAAAAATTATAACCATTACTTATCCCAAAATTCATCATATAAAAAGTGGACTATATAGACCAAAGGTGGGAACTAAAAATCCCTAGAGTTGAAGAAACATGATAAGGAACGTTCACTTGTGAGTCAAAGTATAGAATGGTAATATAAAATAGAAGGCTCAACAGTAGTAAAATTTGATAATAAAATAAATAAAATGGTATCAAAAGATCATTTAATAATTGTAAATGTGGCATAAACATATAACATGATGTAAGCATTAGTTAAGGATAACTTCCCAGAAAATTTTACATTGTTGAGAAAGTCCCATAAGGGTTTAGGTTTACTCTTTAATCCCACAGATGATAAATCATGATACTAAATCATTAAACAATTCATTTAAGTAATACCTATGAGCATCCATCATACAATTTTCATGATTATGTGTACCGCAAAAAAGAAATAAATTATATGGACAAACATTGGAATTACCCATGGAAATAAATGTGTTTTATAATCTTTTCTCATATCATTACAAAAGGAAATATCGTAATGAAAAAATTTGAGTGATGATCATAAAGAATGTATTACCCCATCAATGTACTGGATAATAATATACGTATATATAGTAAATACATATATACATAATTTATATTTAATCCACAATAAAAAAGTTTTTCTTTGTTGAAGATAATATTATTTAAAGATTATAAGGAATACTTCATGAAAAAATTACCATTTCACAATGAAAACACTTCATGAAAATATATATTTTTTCATAGATATTATATAAAAAGTCACTAAGAACATTTAAATATTAAATAATTATTTTTTCTAATTATTTTTTCTAATGGCGGTTATTTCAACACATGATGTATATATAAAAACATTTTTATTTTATTTTAAAATTGATAAAAAGTATATCATTTGGAAAATGAAATGAAGATCCCTTTAAAAATATATTTTCAAATGAAAAATATGATTAAATAATCTTTTAATAAATAAATTGGATAATGTTATGAAAAATATGGAAATTAATTTTATAAAACATTGATATGGTAGAGAAAGAATTATTTATTGAAGGAAAAGATAATGTTGTGTTTTATTAAAAACATTTACACAATAATTTTAAATAAAAATGAGAATACAATGGTAATATTACTTGAAAATTTTCTGAATAACCATATTTTATGAAAATCAATTGTGTTTATAGTATAAATTTATAATAATTATCTCATGGGAGGATAAACATATACAATCCCTAAAAATAAAGAGATTGTGGAATAAACAGTTACCACATTGGAATCAATAGACTAATAACCCCCATGAAATAAGTAAATTGAAATTAATAATTAAATAAATTATATCTAAATATATTAACGATATAACATTAAAATTGGTTGAATATATACAACAAAAAATATATACCAGGTGAATATGGCATAAGTCACAAGGATGAAAAAGTTTGATGAGAATCCCTTACCTCATGTCCAGAGTTATTGTATATATAATTTATCTCACGTATACTAAATAGGTGTAATTTTTTTAAGAACCACTTCCATGATTTATCCATTAATTTTAATGAATTTACATCATTTATTTTAATTGTATAATTAATTATTTATTCAGATATGTCCACGTCGGGTGTTTTGAGGATTCTGAATTCATAATTTCAAAACAAAATCTGTTTGTTGACAATGGTAAGTAGTTAATTATTCCATAATAATAATTATAATAGTCCATAAATAAATATAATTTTTATATAGAAAATTTACTTTTAAATTCAAACATTAAATATTTTTATTGAAATTGAACTTTGTTACAAATATATAGACAGTAGGTCATACATAATCATGAGTAACGATTCAGTTTTTCAATGATATTGGTGAGAAGAATGTATGTTTTCATTAATAATTAAATATTGAAAATTATAAAAATATATATATAATTATTTCATCAAATACACCTATATATTATATCCATGTGATGCAGTAATAAAACACAAACCACATCGCTTCATAATGATGGAAAATATATTATATTGGTTCTTGAGGAACTACTCTATCGGAATCATGGTTGATATTTTCATTTCCCATTTGATGGAAGAGGAGTGGGATAAATATTATTACATAATGGTAATAATATATCAGTAATTATTAGATATTTTTGTTTTTATATTTTATTTTTAACACATAATTTTCTTTATAAAATTAAGAACTAAAAAAAGAAAGAGCTCAGTGAAAAATATTACCTTCACTTATTGGAACCTTTTATAGATCTCTTAAAAAATACAATAAGGATGGTCTTTTCGGATGAATATAAGATCAATTATGTGGATAGGGAATTTTGAGAGATTTTTTTGTGGGTTTTGTTTGAGCCAAATGGCATCGATGGTAAGAATAAGTTATGGTAGTGGAACCCTTTTATAGTTGAGAAACGGTGAGATTTTTGTAAATACCTAAGACTATTCAATAACGGTAAGTCACTATCAATAAAAGGCTTCTTATATTGTTAATTGATGGATTATACTAGTTATATGGATAATAAACATATAATATATTAAAAATTCAACATGTTACTTCATTCAACTCTTCTGTTTGACCACACTAGTAAATTTGTTTTATCATTGGATGGGGTAACATATTTGTACTATTTTTCTTATTCACTTTGCCTAATAATTAAGTTTAACATATTATATAATATTAATTATTGTATTTCATATATATAATCAATTTTATAAAATTCTATTTACATAATTGTTATCATTTAATGTTAAATTATACCCATAAAATGTGTTGAAAAACAATTTTCAATTAAATGCATTTTTCAAGCATAAGATGACCTTACAATAACTATATGACAGGTGATAATAATTATATGAATGTAATTTAATATAAATAAATATATAATCTATAAATTTTATTAAAGTCATTCCTTAATAGGGTCTATTTATATTAATTAAAATATATATACTTAGTCAATTAAAAAGAGTTTGCGGAATCCCTTGTGTTTATGAATAAAATAATCTCTTACAAGAATCATGAAAATTGATGATTGAAATGAAATTAATTATATTATTATAATATATATCATTTTATAATTTAAGATCAAATCCAAAATATTTTTTTACTATTAATATACTATATGTCTAATGATATGAAAATAATTTAAAATTTTGTAAATTTCATTATTCACTAAAACATAAATCTACTGAAAAACATTACAATATTTCACACTATGTTAATGTTGATATTCTGATTTAAAAGAAAATATTTTTAATTTTACAAAATTACATTTCTTGAAGATTGAAATATTAATTATTATATTTTCCCACAATTGTAAATAACAATCAGTTTTGGAAAAATGTATATTTAATGCATAAAATTACTTTAGTAAAATTTGATTAGTTATTTTTATTAATTAATAATAAAAATTAGATTATATAAAATATTTATAGATATTTTTCATGATATGGTTATTAGTTTTAATACCACAAATTCATTTTCTATGTTATAACGACAATTTTAAATAATAATATTTTAATACTGTATCATTGTTAGTTTTATCATTGTGTTATGAGTTGTATAGTCAATACAACAAATTTTTATTTTAAAATATGATTTTGTTACAATTATGAAACAATAAAGTTTCTCAATATATACTTATTTATCAATTTCTGTATTTAATTGTGCTGATTAAATGTCAATTTCAAATAGATTGTAATTTTTTGAGTAGAAGCAACTGAAAACATTTGTATAGTTTCATTCCTTGCAACAGGAAAATATTTTTTCAAAATCAACCAATTATATTTTTGGATAACGTTTATAAAATGAAATATAATAATTTAATGAAATTCCCCCCAGTGATTTCATTTTATTTCTAAACAGCCATTTTCTTCCTATAATATTCATTCCCTATAATTGAGGAACAATATATCAGGTTTCATTTTAATAAATTTTATCCAAACAATCATTCAATGAATTTTATCATTCTTTTATTGTAAGAAGTTCTGAAATGGAATGTGGTTCCACTAATGATATAACTGATTTCTTATTATCTAATATAATTTTCCATTGGGTCTGAAGTAGGAATTCGAGACATTAGATGACATTATCTGGTTTATCTTTTTCTATAAAATTTTAAATTTATATCTTCTTCCATTATTGCTATACTCATCACTAGTCTTGATGGAATCTACATGCACAAGGTAATTCTAATTGTCATATTTTTCTCTTTAACTTATCCAAGAGGTTCTATTATATCTTTTGTTAATTCATCCACTTCATATTTAACCATTTCCTTTATAGTGAGATTACTTTCAAGGACATTTACATCAAAAGAAACAAATAAAATATATAGATATTTATTTCATCTCTATAACCTCATTCATTGGGTAAATATCTCAAAAAATCATAATTTTGACTTTATATAAAAATCTCATAAATCCATAATTTTTTATTTTGATTTACCTATCCTAAAAAGTAAAATCATTTAATTTATTTGTTATTATTATAAAAAATAGAATATGGATTTTTTTGTTCTGGTCGACAAAAACAACTATCATGACTATGTTGAGTTTTAATTAAAACATCATCTTAATTTTTTTAATAATATATTCAATGAGAATTATTCTTCTCTTATCATCTTTGTTTTTATTTTTCTTATCCACTAGTATATTTTATTGAAGATTGTATTAAAATTTTTACTATTGTTTCATTCAATGATTCTATAGGTAGTAATCAAATGTGTTGTTTGTGTACTCCATTCCATTGTCCTTTATCAGCTTTTAAATTCAAACACAAACTATATTTCATCTTCCATTTTGAAAATATTAAATAATTAAATATTTATTGATTAATATTTAAAAAAATATGCATTGTTAATTTGAGTGAAAAAATCATTAAAACTAATAATATAAAAATCATTTTTTGTGTTATCTCATCATCCCATATAGTTCATTGTATTTTAGCTTATGTGGTTTGGTGGAATAAATTTAGACATTATTTTGACTTCCACTATAGAGACCCCAAACATTATGTACATGGACATTACATTACTTTTGCGGAATACTTAATACATAACAAAAACTGACACCAAAAGACCGTAATAGTATAGTGTCTTTGGAAACTCGGAACATAATCTTCTAATAATGGTGAAATATCTTCAACATCTCCCATAAATATCTTCCCATTTTTTTTTCTTACCTAAAACCATTCATTATATATTGGAGAAAATAAGACATATAAAGGGTGAGCTCAAATTCTCATTAATAGCAAGCATGGAGAAAATAAAACAAATCATATACATTTGAACATAAAAACATGAACATAATGTTTAAACATCAAAATCACGAGAAATGAAATAAAGCATGGCAGCACGTAAGGAATAGATCAGAATGGAACATCAATCATGATAAAATAGCATGGGAATAAAACTTTTAAAGGTGGAAAAACATTAAGCACAAGATATGATTTCTATAGTAGCCAAGGCATTACTGCCAAGGCCATCTTATTGGACAAAGTCCCTTTCTGAATCAAGTTCACTCCTCGTTCCAGTCCTGTAACACTGAACATGATTAACTTACCTTTCCATCCATGTCTATCTAATGAGATATAAATCATTACCCAATGCATTGGAGGGAGTTATAGGTCCCACCTATCTCATAATCAAATCATTCTTACGTGTGCCACAAAATAAACATAAATCATTCATCATAACCCAAGGAGTAAAATGGGTTCCATAAACATCATCCCATCATAACATAATCCATATAAAATAGATGGCAATCATATCATCATAAGAAAAGTGAAACCATGTAAATAATAGATACATTATAGTTGAAACATAATCATATTAAATAATGTCATCTTAGATGGAAAATAGTTTTGATAACACACTTGAAATTAATTCTTGAGGAGAATATCCATTCTTATTCAAAATCATTTTCTTTTCACAAAATGCCATACAATTTTAAAATAATAGGATATTGTTGAAAATAGTAATGAAATATTATATATTAATCATCAGGAGAATAAGGTGTTATGAAACCATAAAAATCTGTCCATGCCGTATAAGATAAAAAAACATTGTCCTCGTACTTTTTTCGGAAAAGACAAAAAGTTCCTCGTATGGTAAAGAAAAGAATGATTCCTTTCATAAAACGAATTAAAAGTAAAAGTGGGGGAAACATGGCATTAAAAATACATGGAATATTATTAAACACTTTATGAAAAACATTTTATGGGCATGGATGAAAAATATATCCCCAGTAAATACGTACGAAAAAACAATCTTGGATAAAACGAGATTGGAATAGTTATCCCTTACATTAAGTCTGATATACTTATTACGTATCCAAAACTCATGTAGAATTATTTAAATAATGTCATTTACTTATTACAGAATCATATTCATTGTTATTATATCATATATGGTTCACTTATGACTTTATAATACCCGTTCTTCTGTAAATTCAATGTTAAAGAAGTGTTTTGGGTAAAATATTTTAATTTATCATCCGTGTTTTGACATTTAATTATTAATATTATTACATAGATCCTAATTAATTAATTATATAATATAAATCATGATTTATATATAATATATATTCATAATATACATATATGTAATATATCGATAAATGGAATTAAATTCACCATTCATAGAGACGGTTGGCCGTTTGTACGCATGAACGTTGTTTTCGTTTCCTTATTGAATTGAATGGAACTAAGTAGAGGATATACATATACATATTAAAAAATATAGTAGAATTATTATTTCATATATTTAATTATTACTTATTATATATACTTTATAATCATTCTTGAATTGTTAACATGGAAAATGAATCTCATCGCGTCGTGGAGACATTAATCCATACGTACGCACGAGCGATGATATCATACCCATATTTATTGAATCGAATTGTAGTGGATGATATAATATCATAAAATCTGTATGAAGTTATAACAACCATATATAGTTATTATTTACACCATTATACCCATCCGAGTAAGGTGGTGGTGGAAAAACATATTACACCACGACGCGGAGATGGTATTCTGTACGTACGCAAGCGCGGTGATTTCGTTTTCCGTAGGATGGATAGAAGTTTAAATGGGGTTGTTTCATATTTATAATAACATATAAGTATATTAGTGATACTGATGGTACTACTTTATAATGAAACAACTAAATAAGAATATGTTGAAGAAGAAAGAAAACATGAAATAATCGGTAGAAGAGATTACCTCTTCTTCGATGCACCACCTTTAAACTTCTACTTTGGTAACTAGAGTTGGACTTTTGAGAAGACCAAAACCTATATGATATAACTAGGGAGGTTTAAATGAGTAATTTGTAGGGGTTGTCCGAGCTTCAAGGCTCAAAAGTGTGTGAATAGAAGAGGTAAGTGGTTCCCTTTTTATAAGGGAGGAGAGTGGCACCTTAGGAAAACATAAAATATTATTTTAAAATGAAGCCATATTTAGTATTTAATAGATAAAAATTGATTTATTTAGAATATAAGGTAGTTATGGGTCTAAATCCTCCCAACCAATAGGTTTTAGACAAGTTTAGGTTACTATTTTAACCTTATCTTTAAAAATTAACTCTAAGTTCAATAATTTAACTTTTACCGTGTCTTCGTGTATTATTACACTATATGGTTAACAAACTTACTATAACAAGCCAAAAGTACCCCAAGTGGATCATTATTAATTTATATAACCTTATATAAGTCATTTGGCCGAAACTTTGTTTTTTAGGAATATAATATTAATTAATAATATAATATTTGTTTTAAAAACTATTTTATGTCAATTTTGACACTATTTGATAATTGATTTTTTTGAAAATCATAAAAGCATGATTTGTTCGAAAAAAGTTAATTTAATCAATACTAACATGTAATATTAACCTATAAAATTATTTTAATTCATAAAAAGTCTCAAATTACATTTATTTGGATATTTAAAACATCAATTATGATAATATTTCATTAAAAAGGTAATTACTACATCATCATTGTGTCATAAATAAATTAAATTTTCTAATGTCTAAGAATTATAAATAAAAAACCATTATGTATAAAATCGTTTTATGTTTCTAATTAATACTTAATGTTGAATTTATCTTATGTATAACCCTATATTAGAAATGTTTTAGTTATCAAACGTTGATTTTAACCTTTTTAACTCTTCTTTAAATAATATAAAAATAAGTGTCCTAATCTAATCCAAGTAGACCTATAGGGTACTATTTTATCCCTAAGGTTGTTTTTGTCGAACTACACTTATCCAATAGAGTTAGGACATGTTTTTGGGTAAGAATAATATCATTTTTACCCTTAATTTCCCTATTTACTTTTAACAGTCGTAAATAAAAGTAAAAAGTATCCATTCACCAAAAATTATTTTTATCTTATTGAACCACATTTTTCTGACTAATATCAATACTGTCTCTTTTATTTTTGAAATTACACTCAAATAAGTGGTAGAATTATGTTTTATGTACATTTGCAAATTCTCCTAGGAGGTGGGTAAAAGGCGATCAAAAGTTCAATAAATTTATATATATATGAAAATATTTTAAAATGACTCAAATTAATTAAATTGAACTTATATAGGAATTATGTATCAATTTAGACCACAAAAAAATTTATGTAAAACAAATATTAATTTAAATAAAAATTCGGTTTTTAAATAGTATCATAGTGTTTTTACTATTCATCAAAAATTGAATGTTTTCAGAAAAATACCAAAAATTCACCCTAGTCTAATTTCGATATTCCAAATCCAAAAATTAAGTCCATTTGGAAAGATAAAATTTATAAAATTTCAAAAAGTGCATGTTACTATTCATAATGGCTAGTATATATAATATTTTAATTACATATCTTTGTTTAGTAAAACTCAGTATTGCGTACAACACATGCTATCGTGGAAGGTCGTGATTGCGTGTAAAGCAAGCAAATTCAGGTTTGAGTGTAGTGAAAGATTCATTTGTGGTTGTGTATAATAGAATCCAACAATATTTCATTTATACATTGAATATATATATATACACTCAGTGTTTGATAGAATAACTTCTATAAAACGAGCTTGCAATTTTGTGTAACATGATCCATGGATAGTGTTCGTATACTGAAAGCTAATACAATGTTGCGTATAGTGAAATATATTATTGGTGTATCATACAATGCAAGAAATCAAATAAATTAAAAAGAATACTTCTCATAAAATCTTTGGGTGTTACATTCTACCCCCCTTAAAATGAATTTCGCCATTGAAATTCGTCGGGGTTATAAATGGTTTACTACTGAAATGTTTTAATAGAAACCCACATCGTAAAAAGTAATACCAAAACATATCTTTAAAAATTAATGTATGAAATGTAACGGTTACCCAAATTAACTAATCAATGTTTTTCCATATAGGAGAACATAGGTGAAAATTTATATATGGAAGGGAAATCTAACCATCAATTTCTGATAGAGAGTTGTAGAGAACATGTTTATGAAAAAGCCAATAATAAAAAATCCATAAATTTTTTATGATCTAAGGTACCATATGATTCATCAGATAAAAGGGCACTATGACAAAATTTTTGGGTTTCAAGATGATTTCCCTAACGTTGAATAATATGAATTAGAAAAAAAATACTTACTTTATATCTGTACAATCTCACCGTTGTTCATTCCTTGAACAATTTACACTTCATCACTTAATGAAATGAAGTCTAATTTTTAATTTGTAAAGTGTTAGTAGATCATGTGATAGAATGATGGGTCATTCCATATGTATCAAACAAAATGTTAGCAAAAGTTATCAAATATACATAAGTCTATCTATGGTGAGGTTAATCATATATGATTACAAAATTGGAATTATACTTAATATATCATCCATCTTAATAAAATTAGTTTCTACTAACCAGGGACTTCCTGTAGGCCAGTGGAAGGTGATAAAAACCTGTCACACTTCGGTTGTGGGTTTGATTCCCACAGCCTTGTCCGACATGACGGGTAATCTCCCATCTTACAGGTTATCCTTTTTCTAAAACTATACTATTACATCATTCCAGAAATAATATCAAAAATTTCTAGCCTTAAACAATATAATCTAATGTCCAACCAAATGCATTCCAATCTTTAGACTTATCCAAAATACATCTTTATAATATTATAGTATAAATAAAATTATTACTGCAAAGGACATATATCAATAACGTGAATACCATCATTTATCCCCCATATATCATAAGATATATCTTGTTGATCACATTACATACATGTGAATACCTTAATCATATATTCTCATGAAACATGAATTACCATCGATCCTTAGTGAAAACAAGACTGTTGTCAAAAGTTAACTCTTTGCACATAACAAAATCCGAAAAACTCTGTACACTCAAATCATGATATCACTTAGTCCTGTTATCAATCATGAGATCATCAATACTACCAAACATCTCATTATCTTCTTATCCCTTCATTATGTGAATATCATCTAATTTCCAAAAATAACTAAATAGCCTTTCATGGTTACCTCTACCATTCAACATATACTTTCAAATACTCTAGGAAAAACAATAGTGTAACAATCGTTAGATTTGTCATTATTCCATAGTACCATTACCTATACAACATAACTCTTGATAAACCTAAATCATTCCACTACCTTCTTAAACCATTGACTGAGATTCAATAATTCATTCATCTCACATATCATTTGTAGTCTCTTCATCAACATCAACATAAATACTACCCATATGACCATGCTGATTCTCTTCAAGAGACTTTACCTTAGGGAATTGTTTTGCATAATGCCAATACATTCCACATTGAAAACATTTAATCATTGTTGATGTCGTATAAATTCCATTATCCTTGTCCATCGTGTTAACTGAACCTTTTCCTTTACACTTACTTATTAGGCATAATAACTATATGTGGACTTCCATATCCAATTTCATTTGGTCGCTCATGTAGAATATTATTCCATTTTCCATTTTATCCTCCATTATCGCGAATCTTCCAGTTTCCAGCCCTTCTCTAAAACCCAAAAATAATATTTTGAGAGGAAAAAATCATGCTAGTAAAACAACATAATAAAGAGGGAGAACCTTTAATATATAACATCATAGGTTTAATTCTAAGATCGTTACTGTAATTCTAGGACTATAACCTATACGCATATTTAACATTAGAGATATCCCTAGACATACCTTAGAAATATCTATAGGTATTTCACTAAATTGTTCGCATCCTAGATTCCAAAGGATAACTAAACCATTACTCTGATACCAACTGTAGAGACCCCAAACATAACGTAAATGGACATTACATTACCTTTTTAGAATACTTAATACATAATAAAAACAGACACCAAAGGACCGTAATAGTTTAGTGTCTTTGGAAACTCAAAACATAATCTTCTAATCATGGTGAAAGATTTTTAACATCTCCAATAAAGATTTTCCTCTTTTTTCATACATTAAACCGTTCTTTATTTCCTAGGGAAACGAATACATATAAAGGGTGAGCTCAAATTCTTAGTAAGGGTAAGCATGGAGAAAATAAAAAGAATCATATAAATTTGAACTTAAAAACATGAACATAATGTTTAAACTTCAAAATCACGAGCAATGAAATAAAAAATGGTAGTATGTAAGGTATATATCAGAATGGAACATCAATAATGATAAATTAGTATGGGAATAAAACTTGTATTGTGGAAAAACATTAATCACATGATATTATTTCTATAGTATCCAAACCATTGCTTCCAAGACCATCTTTGTGGACAAAGTCTCTTTCTGAATCGATTTCACTCCTTGTTCCAGTCATGTAACACTGAACTAGGTTAACATACCATTCCATCCATGTCTATATCATGAGATATAAATCTTTCCCAAATGCAATAGAGGGAGATATAGGTCCCACCCAACTCATAATTAAATCATTATTTTCTGTGCCACAAAATAAACATAAATCATTCATCATAACCTAATGGGTAAAATGGGTTTCATAAACATCATCCCATCATAACATAATACATATAAAACAAAAGGATATCATTTAATCATAAGAAAAATGGAAACCAGGTAAATCATAAAGACATTATATTTGAAACATAATCATTCTAAATATTGTCATCTTAGATGGTAAATAGTTTTGACAACACACTTGAAATGAATTCTTGAGGAAAATATCCTTTCTTATTCAAAATATTTTTCTTTTCACAAAATTCCATGAAATTTTAAAAGAAGATATTTATTTTTGAAAATAGTCATGAAATATTTTATGGTAATATTTATGAAAATAATGTGTTATGAAACCGTAAAAATCCATCCATGCCGTATAATTTAAAAAACATTCTCCTCGTACTTTTGTCAGAAATGTCAAAAAGTTCCACGTATGGTAAACAAAAAAATGATTCCTTCCATAACACAGTGTACAACTCAAATCAGGGTAAACATGACTTTAAACATACATGTAATAATATTAAACACTTTATGAAATACATTTTATTGGCATGGATGAAAAATATAACCCCAGTAAATATGTACGAATAAACAATCTCAGATAAGAACGAGATTGGAATAGTTATCCCTTACCTTAGGTCTGATATGATTCGTAGATAACCAAAACTCTTATATAATGATTTAATTAATGTCATTTACTTATTACAGAATCATATTCATTGTTATTATATCATATATGGTTCACTTATGATATTATATTACCCGTTCTTTTGTAAATTCCATGTTAAAGTAGTGTTTTGGGTAAAATCTTTTCATTTATCATCCGTGATTTAACTTGTAATTATTAATATCATTACATAGATCATGATTACTTAATTCCACAATATAAAACATTATTAATATATAATATATATTCATAATATGAATATATATAATAGATCTATAAATGGAAAGAAATACATCGTTCATAGAGACGGTAGGCCGTACGTACGCATGAACGTTGTTTTCGTTTTCTTATTGAATTGAATGGAATTAAGTAGATTACATATATATATATATATACATAAATCCAGTAGAATTATTTATTCATATATTTCATGATTACTTATTATTTATACTTTATAATCATTCTTTAACTGTTAACATGGAAAATGAATCTCATCGCATCGTGGAGATGGTAATCCGTACGTACGCAGGAGCGATGATATCATTACCATATTTATTGAATGGAATTGGAGTGGATGATATAATATCATAGAATAATTATGATGTTATAATAACCATATATAGTTATTCTTTACACCATGATACCCATCTAAGTAAGGTGGTGGTGGAAAAATATATTACACCACGGCATCGAGACGGTATTTCGTACCTACGAAGGCGCGATGATTTAATTTTCTGTAGGATGGATAGAAGTTGAAATGAGGTTTTTTCATATTTATAATAACGTATAATTATATTAGTGATACATATTTTATTACTTTATAATGAATCAACTAAATTAGAAGAACTTTAAGAAGAAATAAAATTTGAAAGAATCGGTAGAAGACATTACCTCTTCTTCGACGCACCTCCTTTAAATTTCTTCATATGGAACTAGAGATGGTATTTAGAGAAGAAAAGAACCTCTATGATATATCTAGATAGATTTAGAAGAGTAATTGGCAGGGTTTGGCCTAGCTTCAAGGCTCAAAAGTGTGTGAAGAGAAGATGGAAGGGGTGCCCTTTTTATAAGGGAGGAGAGGGGCACCTTAGGAGAACTTAAAATATTATTTTATAATAAATTCATATTCGGTTTTTAATAGCTCCAAATTGATTTATTTCGAAGCTAAGGTGGGGATTGGTCGAAATAATCTCTACCAATATGTTTTATACAAGTTTAGGTTACTATTTTAACCTTATCTTATAAATTTAACTCCAAGTTAAATAATTTATCTTTTTACGTGTCTTCTTACTTTCTCACACTATATGGTTAATAAACATAATATAACAATCCAAACGAACCCCAAGTGGTTAATTATTAATATATATAACCTTATCTAAGTCATTTATATTAACCGTAGATTTTTAGGAATATAATAACAATTAATAATATAATATTTGTTTTAAAAACTATTTTATGTCAATTTTGACACTATTTGGTAATTGATTTTATGTGAAAATCATTAAATCATTATTAGTTCTAAATAAGTTAATATAATTACTTATAACATGTTATATTAACCTATAAAATAATTTTAGTTCATAAAAAGTCTCAAATTACATTTCCTTTTCTATTTATAACATCAATTATGTTAATATTTCATTAATAAGGTAATTACTGCATCATCATTGTGTCATAAATAAATTAAATTAGTTAAAGTCTAAAGAGTATAAATAAAATACCATTATGTATGAAGTTTTTTTATATTTCTAATGAATATTTATAGTATAATTTATCTAATATATAACCATATATTAAAAATGTTTTAGTTATTAAACTTTGATTTTAACCTTTTTAACTCTTCTTTAAATAAAATAATAAAAAGTGTCCTAATCTAATCCAATTGGACCTAAAGGGTAATATTTTTTCCCTAAGGTTGTTTTAGGTCGAACTAAACTTATTTAATATAATTAAGACATGTTTTATGATAATAATAATATCATTTTTACCCTTAATTACCCTATTTACTTTTAACCTTGGTAAATAAAATTAAAAAGTTACTATTCGCCAAAAATTATTTTTATCTTATTAAACCACATTTTACATACTGATATAAACCATGTCTCTCAAATTTTTGAAATTCCACTCACAGATGTGGTAAAATTATGTTTTATGTATATTTTTAATTTTTTTTATGAGGTGGGTAAGAGACGGTCAAAAGTACAATAAAATATATATATATCTAAAATTATTATAAAATGACTCCAATGAATTACATTGAACATATATAGGAAATATGTATCAATTTTGACCAATAATAAATTTAAATAAAATAAAGAATTATTTAAATAGAAAGTCAGTTTTTAAATAGTAACCAATTTTTCCACTATTCATCAAAAATTAAATGTTTTCAGACATATACCACAAATTAACCCTAGGATAATTTCGATATTCTGAATCCCAAAATAAAGTCCATTTTGAAATATAAAATTTATAAAATTTCAAAAAGTTGGTAATACTATTCATAACTGTTAGTTTGTATAATATTTCAATAACATATTGTTGTTCAGTGAAACTCAGTGTTGCATACAACACATGCTATCGTGGAAGGTCGTGATTGCGTGTAAAGCAAGCCAAGTCAGGGTTGCGTGTAGTTCAAGATTCATTTTTTGTTTTTTATAACAGAATCCAACCATATTTCATTTATACATTGAATATATATATATATATATACACTCAATGTTGCGTAGAATAACTTCTATCAAACAAACTTGAAATTTTGTGTAACACGATCCAAGAATATTGGTGTGTATACTGCAAGCTAATATGGTGTTGCATATAGATCATGATAATCTTGGTGTAGAATACAATGAAATACATCAAATAAATTAAAAATAATACTCCTCATAAAATCTCGGGGTGTTACATCCACTAACAACCATTTTTTTCATAATGTTTTTCTAATAACAATATATTTATCCTTTAGGTGTGGTAAATCTCCCATGACATCATCCCTTGAAAATGTGCACATACTCTTCTACCTAAAATAAAAGAGTCTCTATTTCCAAATATTATATTTATTCTTTGACTATAATATCAAAAATTATTAGGATAAACAATCTTAAAAATATTACCAATGGTTCTTTCACCATTATTAAAAAATTTACTACTTTAAAACAACAAATAATTTGATAATTTTTTTTTGGATATAACATCTTCTATATCAACACACGGTTTTATTGAACTAAGTTAGTTTTTTATGTCCATCATGAAATTAAAGATACAATTAATTTATCTTCCAATCTTTAAACTCAACCTTACCAATTCTTCCGATATTTAATGAACTATCATTTCAAAATTTGAATCCTCCCCCCTAATGAATTTAATTGTTTTTCATGATTATTAAATCTAATATGTTATGCGAGGAAGGAAAACTAACAGCTATACATTGTTTTTTATTTTTCTATATATTTTATCAAAATATCAATAATAGAATATTTATCATTTATCTTCCACTTCAAAAATTATATTTCATTTTCATTACAAGTATTTTTCCCCAAAAGTGTTGTCATATAATATTCAACATAATTACCCATCTAGTCACACATTCTATAAATTTCCTCTATGAATTCAATTAAAATACTACCTTATGGATTTTTAACATTTGGTTAGTTTTATTTTGAATATTATGTTAACATCATTAAATTCATTCCCTTTATTCCATTGTTGGTTCCATTTAGTTCAGTCCATCTATGATTAAGAGACATATTTTTCCAAAAAATATGACTTCTGTTCAAATTTTATACTAAAACAACAATATACAATAATACTTGATCTTCTATAGTGGTATGACGTTTTCTAGGGATACGTTTTTGGAGATATAGCATCTAATATCCAATGGAATGGGGAATCATTATTTTGGAATTCATTTTCACTATTGTTGATTTGAAATTTATCTCACATACATTTTTTACCAACAATTACTGATTATTAGCTTTTAAATCATCATGTTCATTAAAATTATATGAAATTTTATTTTTATTGGATATGGATTTAACCTGATTTTCTAGACAATTTCATTTCTAATGTTTTTGATGTTTTAGATGCCACCCACAACGAATTGTTGAAATTTTTATTCATAATCATCATATTATTTTCCACATGAATACATATTTTTTAAGTCTTACATATATATTTATATATTCTATAATGTTATTTATCATCGGATTTCACTATATTTATATATAATATAACTTTCAAAATGATGTTTCGAATTTCATTGATATACACATCTTGATTTTTAATAAATTAATTATTATTTCATTATATCTTATCATTAATTATTAAATACTATAGAATAATTAATTTGTTTTTTATTCTTTACAAGAAAATTTTCAAGTTATTATCCCATTAATGATAATATTTAGGTTTTTTCTCCATTTTTCTTATTTACCACATAAATTATTTTTGTTCCATTTAACTTGATCCATGAATGCTATAAACATCTCTAGAACTTTGTTTTCTGATTAATTGATGTTAGTAGAGTCATTCACATAATTTTACTCAAAAACTTATTTTATTCCATCTGGATATCTTTTCATACTTATAGTGGGGTTTTTAACATCATTATAGGTTCTACCTAGTTTCTTCTCCAAGGGTCTTCATTCTAATCTCCATTATCTCATTCTTTATATTTCTTATTTTGAATCTGTGTTTAAAAAATTGAAATCCACCCTCCAAACATTTTTAAAGGGTTTTCCTTTCTACTTTACTCTATTTTTTTTTGAAATTATAAGAGATTGGGGACATAATCCTTATAATTTTATTGTCATTATTTTCCTTATATTTCAATTCAATATAGGTAATTACCGCAACTTATGGTTATTATATTTTCAGATTACTCTATGATTTAGAGTTTATATCCTCCATATTAATCTTTTTTAATTTTGTATATTTCATTATTTCATATAAGACAATAAATTTATATATTTCATCAAGATATAAGTTGTCTATTTATTTTAATACATTTAATTTTTTATCAATCCTAACTTGAAATTTTCTCATCATTTTTCAAATAATAGTAAAATATTTTAAAACATATATGTTTTATATCTTTTTTTTATAATTTAATTTACTCTGGTGAAATAATAATCAACAGTTGTTTCATCAACCTTAATTATATATCGAAACATGCTTCTACAGACCAAACTCTTTACTTATTTTACTTTAACTGTTCCCTTGATGATTATTTCATGTTTTTTCTATGGTTACTTAAATGTTTTGATAACCATCACCTTCATATAAACATTTTTAGATAAGTACATTAGTATAATATTCTATAACTTTCCATTTACCTCAAGGTTCTATTTCTCAGTAAATGAAATATGTTTATATTTATCTATTTTTGGACATGCTACAGTAACTACGTCTATCATATATTTTCCATGATATAGGACATATGGTATAATTATATTTTTTGACCTATGATAATCTTTTTCATTGAAATCATATATACCTCTATTATATAATCTGTTCATATAATCCATGACAAAGAATATAGGTATCATATAGAGGTAACATTAAACTTTAATAAAAATTGATGTTATAAGAAATTTATAAACCACTGGGAATGGTGGCTTCAATCAGTGGTGATATATTCTAATTTCTTATAATATAAAATTATCATATATATATTGTTTAAGTATCAATACTCTCAAAATTATAACTCATCTACACCAGTATGGAGTGAAAATGGAGATAAGGTAAGGCAGACAATATTTTACAATGTTCGAACCATGTGTGGGTAACTAGTTTTTTTAAAAAATAAATGTATTAAAATATGTCCATAGTATAACATAAGTGAATTAAAATGATGTAACTGTAATAACATTCCTTATATCTACTACAAAATATTGTTTCTACAAGTTATAAAATTTTATTCTTCTTCAGTTATAGTAAAACATTGTAACATGAAATTTTTATCTATTTTAAATATATCTAGAAAAATGTATTTGGAACCATAATTATTATAATATATACTTCTAGAATTTCAACATTTATTTCTTTAAGAAGTTAGAAATTTCATCTCTTCAAAAATATTTCTATAATAAAAACTATTCTATTACCCTTCATATTATTTGAATTGTATTGGTTGGACTCACCTTTTTTTAATCACTCTATAATATCAAAAACCTAGAAATAATTCTTGAATGAACAGGAATATTTGTATAATAATTCATATCAAAGAAATAAAAGATAAAAAGAATTTGAACTACAAAAAACGACATATTACTACTTTTATGGAGAACCATAAATGATTCCTAAAATATCAAATTCCACAAAAATATAACTAAAATAATACATATGCTCGTCATTTAAAAACATCCTCAAAACATGTCTATAATTATGAACTTTTTTGTGTGAATATTAATATTTGATCACCCATATTAGCATCATAATAATTAAATTCATTTAAAATAGTTTAATGTTTATCAAGAATCTTTAAGTAAAATTTCTTTTTTATCTAGATAATAAAAGTAGTGTGATAATTTTTCTATTTTTTGACAAACTTTATTTGAATATAAACTATATACATAGTTTTAATTTTTTTTACACTTAATATAATTAAAAAAATGATTTTTCTAAAATTAAAATATTATATTATGAATATTGGTATTCAGGAATGTACACATTCTATTTCCTATACTCTTTTCATCATTTTGTATAATATTACTACTAATCAAAAATGTATGCATTCTTTTAGTTTACTCTTCCATATAATCATCATTCTTCTAAAACATATCTAAAACATTCGTTCCACTTTATATACATTAGATCCCCAATATAATATTTATTTTGGTTAAATATTCATCTAATGATCATAACCTATTTCATGACATATTTATATTAAAAAATATCAACTCAATTGTTTTCTAATAATGAAGTTACTCATAGTTCTTCTCAGGTTTTATTTTTTGGTGTGCTAATATATTTCAGGTATTTTTTGATATCAAATAAAATTTTTATATTCTAATCTATATTTTCATATAACAATGATTCATCAGAAGAAAAAACATTCATATAGATAATTTCTAATTTAAAAATTTTCTAATTAACTTTTCTTCATCCAAATATACATCTATAACAACAACCTTTGTCCGATTTAAGTAGTGAACCATACAAAATTCTCCATAACGATTAACCGAACACTAAAATTTTTGGAATACTATAATTATAATAATTTTAAGAATCATAATAAATAAAAATATATATATATATTTAAATTGGATTATAAAATAAAAAAAATTTATAAAAATAAAACTTATGGTTTTTTAAAACAAATGATTAGGTTCATATGTTTTTGGAAAACATGTTAACTATAATGTTTAAAAAACATTGAAAACATCACTTTTAAAATATTGTAAACAATAAAAAATATGGTTGAAAATTAAACTAAAAATAATTTCATTATATAATGTAACATTCTTGATAAAATTTTAAATTACATGGGAATAGATGAATAAAATATTCCTACTAATGATGAAATATGGTAGGTTTTTATTTAAAATATTTTTTCCATAATTTTATGTATCATAGAGAGATGAATAGTAATAATTATTTATATTTTATATATTTACCAGAGTTTAATTAATTTTATGTGGTTTAAATTATAACTTCTATATAATTTACCTTAATAAAAATTTCACATAGACATTCCCAAAATTAAAAAAGTTTTTCAATTAAACCCTTAACTTATGTAATTTTTTTCATTGTACGGATACAAAATAATATAATAAATATAAAATTATCATAAATAAATTATATAGAAATATTCATAAATTAATTATTATTAGTCAATACATTATAATTTCTAATTATAATTTTACATTAAGATATTTATTAAAATGGCTATTCTTGTAAATAATTTTATTTTTTCAGGAATGTCTCAATATGATGGTTTGGGTCCTTCTATCACGGTCATGGATTCCTCATTTATATATATATATATATTGAAAATAATATAATAAAATTTATATTTAGTCATTACTTACACTTTTATAACCATTAATATTTATATATGATGAAATATTACTTACATCACTTCCCGGACAAGTTAGTTCGTACATATGAACATGTTATGATTCAACCTTTAGTTATATGGGATAAAAGAGTGTTAAATAGTAAATCAATATTAATAAATGATAAATACATAAAAAATAATATATTTTAATTAAATATATCTTTACGATCAGTCATGTAAATAGAAAAAGGAAAATTCATCACATCATTTTATGAAGGAGGTAGTCGAAAAACACGCACAAGAGATGATATAATTTAAATAAGAAGTGAAATAGATATCAAATGGATATAAAATAAAAATATATATAATTATATATTATAAAAAAATTAAATCATATTAATACTGTTATAAACCATTTTTTTGATTTTTTGAATAATAAAATATGAAAAATATTCGTAAGAACTAAAATATATTCTTCACGTATCCTCATTTGAAAAAAACCGATTAGGATTATAGGATTGTTATGTTGTGAATACAATAACATCAAGGTCATGGATAACTATGGATGGAATGTATTTGGGTAGATATTTTTGGATATAAAGGGAATAATTGGTGTGGATAATTAAAGAGAGGTAGCAGCCTTTAAATGTGAGGGGAGTGACACACTTGTAATTATTAAGAATACTAAGATGTAATAGAGTCAATATCATGGTATAGTGGCTAAAATTTGATAATTATTTTATATAAGATTATATAAGTTAAAAATAAATCCTAAAAAATGATTTAGGAAAATTATTAGGTCATTTTAACCATTATCTATTTAGTTTATCCCCTTGTGATCCCTTTTATCTTTTACCAATATAAGATGACTTTAAATATGGTTAATATTTAAAATGACCAAAATTGAAGTTGTAATAAATATTAAATTTTTAATTATTTATTACAAATATGGAAACCATTTTATGATATTGAATTTTAATCAGTTTTTTAATCTTTTATTATAATAATTTCACAAAACACAATCAATATATATTTTAGAAAAAATCATTTTTAATAATAAAATTTTATTTTTTCCTTTCCATTGACTATTGAAAAATAGTATATGAAAGTTAATATAATTTATGTAATAATTTGTCAACATGATTCAACAAAACATTAATCAATAGTTAGTAATATATTTTTTTATGATGAAAACAATTTAGGTGCATAAAATATGTCATCCAACAATAAATCTCTTTTTTACCTTAATTTGATTTTAATTACATTTATAAACAAATTATAACCAATGAATTAAACTTATAAATTCATATAAAATTATTATCAATACTTTTTTAGTCCTATAAATAAATAAATAAACCAAAATATAGGTGATAACTATCATATTTAATAATAATATGACAAAAAAATATTGTGGTTCTTTTAAACCAGGTAGTGTGTATAAGGATAACTATCAAAGTAATAAAACATATTTAAAATAATTATGTCATATAATATAATGTTTTTATAGAAAAAATTACATTAAATAATATTATTGTCTTATTTCTATCCATTAAAACTACAAATACTCTTCATGACTAAAGAGTGGTTTATGAAAGAGAATCCATAAGATATCTATGAATACAGGACATGGAATTTTTATATATAGAAATGGGAGGAAGAATTGGAATTAATTTATGTGGTGAGAGTGACATCATGTTCTAAATAATTTAATATTTTGTTTTTATATTATCATAAGATATGTTCTTCCCCATAATTCTCTATTACTAAAACTAATATTCCTCTATAATGTTTTGTCCTAAAAACAATCTATTCGAACATACATAATGGAATTTGTTTATTCTTATATATATATAATGTCAAATTTATCATATATTACTGTATTTCACCTTTTTTCCAAAATTTTACTATTTTCTTAAAAATTATCAAATTTAACATGCTACCTAATTTCAATATTTAGATTCCAAACTGGTAATACATCGTATAATAATACTTTCATAAGGTTTTTTGGCCATATTATTATTATAGTGATTTTACTAGATCAAAATTATACCATAGATGATTCTTCTTGAACAACAATTATCAATTCATAGTATCATATTTCTATAAGTAAAACTCTAGGGATGCTAAAAAATACCAACATTGGATAAATGTTATATATATATGATTTATTACAATTCTAGTACATTGTTTCAACTTTCTATATAAATTAACATATTCCACTAACCTCGAATTGTCACCTTTTATAATAATTTTTTTTATAATGATAATATTTATATTTTAGGTAATCCCAAATGATCATCATACTAATTGTTAATATAATATCATCATAAAATTAACACTTTTCATTATCATGTTTTGTTTTCTTATGAAATGTATTCAATGACATGTATAATTTTTTTGATTTGTATTATCATCATAATTATTTTTATTGGAGAATATAAGGGTTGACAGACTTATATGTTAGCTTTAATATTTTTTTTCACTTCTATTCAAATTATTAATCTATAATAAATATAGATATTTTTGTCATTAATTTTTAATGATTTATTACTTTAATATATTAGGTATTATATTGTTTCTACATTTTTTATTAGGAATTTATGATTATGATTCAATATATTTTCATAATACTCGCCGATAGATGTCACTCCTTTCGTCAAGTACCAATACTATACCAATTTCGACATAATAGATACCACTAAACTCTAAAGAAAGATTTATAATAGATAGAAAATATAAATCTTTAGAATATTCATTCTATGATATTATAAGAGATTAAAATATATATCTAACCTATTCCCTTATTAGATAATTTTAAACTAAAAAATGAATTTCTGAAATTACATGGGTCTTTAAATCACAGAGTTTCTTCTTGAATAACATTGAACTCAAATATAGCTAACAAATCCTTTTGATGGATTTTAAAAATAAATTAACTTATTGTTATAGTTAATTTGGAGATAAAAACGCTATATTGTTTATATAGATTCATATTATATAGAATTTTAATGTACCATGTGTCTTCAAAATACATAAAATAATGGAGTATCTCTTTTTATGGAATTGAATAACACAATTAATTCCATTATTATTGTAAATTATAGATTATATAATTATATATAGAGAGAGGATAAGATATCCAATGTAATAGGTACTTTAAATTTATTATCATTAGTATAAGTTTTTATGTGTGAATTCTACACACTTTTTAAAATGATGTAATTAAATTTATTTAATGTGAAATCATTGTAATTACATGATTTCAAAACATATGACTTTTCGAAAGATTCTAAAAACATGGATAAAATATAAATTTTTTTCTCATAAAAGATAATAAATTATATTTTGGATTAATTAGAAACCCGTTCATTGATTTCAAAAATGAATATCCCAATATTTTTTGATTTCAACTTTAAAAATAAATTTTGTTAGTGGGTGGGTATTTATTTTAGAAATAAATAATTATTTTCGAATAATATTGTAAATACCTGGAAAATTTAGAGAATATTTTTTAAAAAAATACTTCTGAATTTTACAAGTACGCAGTTTCTGATGGTGCCTGATTCCGAGGCCCGATGTGCCCGAAATCAATTTTTGAAGCTTAGCTTGGGTACGTTCATTGAACGAACGAGCGGGTTTTTCTAACATTTGAACTAGTGCTCGGAATTAAAATCTGAGGGCACCGATAAACTCACAGCACCGGTAATTGCCTAAGGGGCACTTACCATAGTTGCGTTATCAAAAGAGGAGAGGATAATTTTTGGTGGTGTGTTTATGTAATAAATAAAAATTGACGGAACAATTTTTATTATTTTTGTAAGGGTGGTTTTTCCTCCCATGGGTAGTTAAGGGTGGATCTCACAGCCACTTAACTACCCAAGTGTGGGGGATAGAGTGATGGGGTCTAAAGGACCTCCACCATTTAATTCCATCTAAACCCCTTAGTAAACCCCACCCCATTAATTTGAAAAAACTTTTTTAAATTTCTCCTAAATGTATTAAATTATGTCGAATCATAATTTAATGAGGAACCTTCCTTTCCCCCTTTTTATTTTTAATCTTCCAACGTGTTTAATTATGGGGAACATTCTTTCTCCCAACCTTAATTAAATGACAACACATTTTAATTAAGGTGGTGATTTAATTATGAGGGAGTCCCTTTGTATGGATAATAAAATAATAGGGATGCCTGTTATTTTGGTTATCATGGGAGAGAGCTTCGTTGTGCGACGAAGAACGCCAGCCTCTGATGAAGGATAAAAAATAATGCTGGTTCCTCAGAGATCTACGATGCGACGCCGCGTACCGTGATGTCTACGATCCTCTTCTTTGCGACGCCAAGTACCATGATGCCTACGATCCTGTTCTCCATGATGCCGAGTACCGTGATGCCTATGATCCTCTCTTCTGCAATGCCGTGCACAACAACACCGATGATCGTCTTCCTTGACAAGGTAGGGGATTTGGAATTTGTATGTTCTTTCCCATGGGAGTTATTCCCTCGTGCTTGGTATTATTTTTGTTTGGTGGTGCTTAAAACCTCGGACATGGTGGGTGGGGGTTAACGAACAAGCCCGACACACCGATACTTTGTTCTTGTTGTGCGGAACAATTGGCAATGGCGAAGAAAGGCCGTAATGGTGATTGGAGGCCTTAATATTAATCTATGGGTCCCTGGGGGACCACAGACGCATTCGGGAGCAAGAACGGACCTCCTGAGGGGCTCGGTGGCCCGCGGACATCTCCGGTGGCACGAGTTGCCGGGGGCCGGCACCAGCCGGCCGCCTGTATGTGGCGTCACCCCGGCGCCCCACCTGAAGGAACCACCGCGGAAGAAGCCGCGGATGTAGGCGGCCGGATCCCGCGGCCGCATGGGATCCGAAAGAGGAGGACGCGGCGGCCACCGTGTCCATGGAGCGCAGAGGGGGAAAATTTTTCCCCACTGATAGGCCCACTGGATGAGCCAGCGCACCCCCCCCCCCCCCCCCGGCCGGGCCGGGGTGGGTCGTGCGGACCGGACCCGGGTCGGGTCGACCCGATTCGGGCCGGGCCCAGACCCCCATTTCGGTCTGTTTTCTGTCATTTTCCCATAACATTGGCTGAAGACCTATGATCGATGCACCGTCAATTGCATTGGGATCCTTATATCGAGATTGTAGTTTTGGTATAATACACTCATAGTTTTGGAGAACTTTGTGTACGACCGGGTTGGTTCGAACACGAAACTAACCGGGCCCTCGGAGCAGAAACTCTTATAACTCGAGCTCTGAATGTCTGATTGACATTCCGTCAACTTTGTTGGTTTCCTCTTAGTGAGAAGGTTCTTTTGGATTTCTCATCTTGTGGTTTGAACATAGGTGGAGTATGGTCGGTTTGGTTTTAGCTTAAAAACCAACCGGGCCTTGGGGACGAAAAAGCCAAGAACTCTCAGACCGGGCATCTGATTGACGCGTCGTCTGTCGCGTTGAGTTCCCATTGACATGACAAAACTTTGTGATACATAAAATTTTGAATTCGTGATAGTTGATGGATCGCCCCCTTGGATCATGGAGTGGACCCTTCCCGAATCGAGCATGCTGTGTGCGGGAACCCTAGAGCTGGCTGCGACTACAACGGTGACACTTGGATCCTCCGTGGGTTCGGCAGTGAGGACGATTTTACGTGGATCCTCCATGGATTCGGCAGTGACAATGACCGTACTGGGATCCACCATTTCTTCGACGGTGATGACTACTATTCTTGTATCCTATGTGGGTCTGACAGTATTTGACTCTGTACTTGTATCCTATGTGGGTCCGACAGAGTAGCTGGTCATGTATTCTTTGTGGGTCCGAAATCTTAACTGGTCTTGTATCCTATGTGGGTCCAACAACTTAGATGAATCAGTGGATACATATGATCATCTCTATCGCCTTACGAAGTGTATACCTGTGTGTGTTGAGTCTTGAATCTCAATCATTATCATTGATGTGGTTGTCTTGTTTTCCTTTGTGGACTGCGTTTTGATTTTCCTGTGTAGTCTGAGATGAGCAATCCATTGTGGACTAGGTTGTTCTTGGGCTCGGGAGATGGAGAAAAACTATAACTGATGACTGAGGTATATGTATAGGAATATAACTAAGTAGTGTTGTTGATTCTTCTTGATTGTATCTTTCCTTTGTGGTTTATCCTTCATGGATTTGGAGAGACCTTCGGGGGACTCGGGGTCCCTACTGAGTATTGTATACTCACCCTTGCACGGGCTATGCCTACACTACGTTGTGTTGGATGCAGATGACAGACATCACTAATCGAGGTGGAGGCTTATGGAGATGGATGGTACCCAGAGTTGGACCACTTGGCGGGACGTACACGGAGCGGATGGCAGGACAGAGGAGCTGTGGAGGCTATCTGTACCCACCCTTCAGGTGGGAGTTCCTGAGGACGGCTCGTAGTTGCTGCTTTATTTTTCTTCTGATGTACATTTTTTTCAATTGTAGTTTAGCTTCACTTGGGATTGTATTCTAGCCCATTTACTTTCCAGCACTAACTTTTGTACCCAGTTTGCTGTGATTTTACTTCAGCTTGTGTACTATGTGGTGTTTTTTTCTTCTATAAAGGCAATGATTCCCCTTTTTCTGGGATTTGCACCTTTAGTTCTAGTCACCCGCCCCTAGCCTATGGGAGGCGGGCTTGGGGTAGTCATGGCATTGTCCCTAAGGACAGGTCGTGAAAAACTGGTATCAGAGGAGTCGGTTCAACCGAAAAACTTAAGACTCTGATAATTTCTTCTCTGTGAGGAAATGATGTTTAGAGTAATGAGTGTGGTTATCAGTCCATGGAGTCGAGTGTTGGTGTGGAGGATGACGTAACCATACACTAGGACACTGACTTCTGATTTTCGACTCAGCACACGAAAAAATTGATTGTAGGTGTGTTTCAAAAGTTTTCTTTGTGATTACTTAATGTGAGCTCGCCAGATATATTGTATTAACCCTGGCGTACCTGTTTCTTTTCAGGATGGCCCCACGACGGTATCAATCTAGGGTTCCGAGCATTGTGCGAGAAGACAACCCACCGGCCTCCACCTCACCCATACACACCGTGTGTGTGGCCAGGACACGACCAGTACGCGGCCATGCGCGGCAAGGGAGTACATAGTGTGCACTTACAAAGTACACGGCGTGTACTTTAAAAATTTCCAGAAACTCCTCTTTTCTCAAAAATGACAGAAAAAGGAAAGACATAACTGCAATGAAGATCCAGGTTCATACATTTTTCACCTAAATAAATCAAATTTACAATGGAAGGTAAATTTTTACGTAAAATACCTATATTTTTAGAGGTATTATTTTCATAAATGATTTACATTTATATATTCCATTGTGAATAGTAATAATATAATTTTTAGACACTCATAGAAATTGAATTCTGTAAAATAGCCTTCATTTTTTAATTTGAAATATCAAAATTATCTTAGGGATAATTTTTGTATTTTTTAAAAAGCATTCATGTTTTTATGAATAGTAAAAAAATACATTATTAATCGACTTTTTCATTTAAATAATAGTTTAAATTTAATTTTATATTATTTTAAAAAAAGTTACACAATTCATATATTAGTTTAATTTACTTAATTTTAATCTGTTTCCAAATATAATTAGGTATATAAAAGTTTATTTAATTATAGAACGAATCTTTTACCCACCATATATGCACATTTGCAAATTAGAATTAAACATAATTTTACACTTTTATGAATTGAATTTCAAGCATCTGACATAATTGGTTGTAATCAGGAAGAAAAATTTAGTCTAATAGGATCCAACAAAATTGGTGAATATTCCCTTTTGAATATTATTTACCATGGTTAAAGGTAAATTTGGTAATTAACGGTAAACATAATAATATAAAAATATAAAAAATCGCTAACACTTGTCCTAAACTTATTGAATGAGTCCTGGATGGCCATTACACCCCTTAAGACGTATATTTTCCCATTAAAATCCATTTGGTTGTGATTAAGAAATTAATATCATTTTCTTTTATGTAAAGGTAAAAATATCTTAAACAAGACTCTTATTACTAAAATAATTTTAATATGTGGTTATAAAAGTTATCTTTTAAACTATTTATATTCATTAGGATACTATTAATATATCCTATAGAATGATTATTTATTTTTAATCTTTATGTATTAAATAATTAAATTTAATTATAACATAATTATAATGCAATAATAGAGTTGTTAATAAAACTATAAAATAAATAAAATTATAAATATTATAATAAATATTATATGAAATATTTGAATCCATAAAAAAATTTTATGACTGACTATGACGAGTTTGGATAATGTTGATGATATTTTGTGAGGGATTAAATTTGTTATTCCTTTAAAAAATCATGTTTTAAATAGTGTCTAAATTTACATAAATGAGATTTAAAAATAAAAAATATTTTTTAGAATGATATAAAATTCATAAAAATATAAACTCCTTAAAAATGACAAGGATAGGGATAAAAATGTCATTAATGATCCCATTTAGGTTCACTTGAAATTTCATAGTAACAATTCTAACAATGTGGTGAAAAAATACAAGAATTCATGGTAAGAGTTAATCTATTTTTACTATGGATTAAATCTAAAATATAAGGTTAATTGTATGAACTAGCCATATATAAAACATATTGTTTGATATTATTTCTAACTTCCATCATCATAACCTAGTATTAAATTAATTTTGATCCAAGTATAATGAATATCATTTTACAGAAAATTACAATATCAAGATTTTCCTAAAGTGCCATTTACCACTCTTATAAATGAGAAATTATCCTTCTCTTTAATTCACACCTAAAAAGCCCTTTGGCATTGAGAAAAAACTTCCATTTCCAATCCCTAATTCCCTCAAATAGATACAATTTTTTTAGAAATCCATCTTAATGAGTTTATTTGTGCAAATCAAATGTTGATACCCGAAAAAGAGGTAATCATTTTATCACACTATTTAAAATTCATTTCTTCTTCTAATACCATTTCCTAGGTTATTACTATACTAAAATAATATATACATCATCGGATATATAATGATATTTTATTATTATTATGGGACTACCATATTATTTTTTTTACTGATCCTACAAAAAAATATCACTATGCATTCTTGCATACGACTTATCGTGTCTACACCATGTTGTAAATTTTTTTTCATCTATATATTATTTTTATGTGTATAATGATGAAAATATAAATTATATAATAAATATAACATGAAATTGTTTCTGTAAAATTCATATTCCAAAAAATTTCAAACCGTTTAACCATTAAGGATATGATATTCCCACTCCTGCTTACGTACAACTTATAGTCTCTACAACACAATAAGAATCATCTTCCACATTCACCATCCAAGAGTGGTTCTAAACATATATATTAAGAATAAGTATGAAATAATTGACATTATAATTCTACTTGAATAATATATATATATATACATACTTACATATACGTTATTCAGTTACATACATTCATTACGATAAGAGTATGGAAACATCATTCATTGTATGTATGACCTACCGTCTCCATGAATGGTGTAATTAATTTCATATTTATATCTATTATATATATTTATATCTTGATTATATATGATATATAAATAATGTTATAAATTCTATAAGTAAATCATGATCTATTTAATACGATCAAGAATAATAAGTCAAAATACAATAGATTAAAATGTGATTATTTCCTAGAACATTGAATTAACATGGAATTAAGAATAAATAAGTAATATAATGTCAAAACCCAATCATATATTATATAAATAACATTATAATGATTCTTTTCTCAATTTATAATATTATTAAAACCATTATATATGAGTTCTGGACACATACAATGATTATCATACATAAGGTAAGGGTAAATTCCACAATTTCATAATTACCCAAGACTATTTATATGTATGTATTTATTGGGAAATATTTATTATCCATGTCCATGTTTTGAAAAAATAAATTTCAATTTTTTTACTATCTCTAAAAAATTGAAAAACTGTTTTAATTTCTAGAAAACTTTTTCAACGAAATATTTCTATCGTTTTATAAATAAGTTATATTGATACCTTTTCGAAAACTTAAGGAATGAATGTTTTTTTAACATAGAATATTTAAGAGAATTTATTTGAATTTATATTAACATTTCATTTTTAAGATTCTATTATAACCTTACAATGTTATTTTCAAAATAAAATTTCTCATTTACACTTTCACCACATATAAAATATTTCCAAGTATAAATGGGATATTTCTTTAAAAAAATTTAACTACTTCTGTCAGATTATCTTCATATATGTCGGCATCATTTGTTGGATTTTAAGATTAATTAATGTTTATTTATTGAAGGTTTTATTATATGTTTGAAAATGGATGTGATATTTTGATGAAATTCATGGTTTATTGTTAATGTATTAATATTTTCTACTCTAGTATTAATATGAATGATTATGTTATGTCTTTCCAAACTCATTTGAGAAATGTATTGGACTTATTAAGTTACATGAAGGGACCACTATAGCACCTTAATGCATCGGTAGGTATCATGAGTCATACTAGTTTCTTGTAAGAAGGCCTTGATGGTTTAATTTTGAATAGTCATGGAACAGGGCCTTGACTTTATGGTTATTATGTATAGCATTATTAATTCCCTCGTAGTGAGATTATTTTTTGATAATACATTCAATTATTCTACTAGTATAAAATCCATGTGAATTTTAAAATATAATTATTCTATTTCTTCTTTCTATATTATGTTGAAGGTAATGTTTAATGGGCTTGGGTTTTAATTTTATACATTGTCTTATATGATTACGCTTATTTATGAAAGCTTATGTTGTATTGTTTAACTTTACTGAGTGTCATAGCTCACTCAGTTCTTATGTTTTATTTTTCCATGATGACACAAAGTGTATTATTATTGATAAGTAGGGTAAATCTAACAGAATTATGGAATATTAATGTATTTTTGATGTTGTATTTTATACTTTTAATGGTAATGTAATGTTCACATATGTAATATATTTTCCATGATAGCTGAACTCATTAGTCCATTGGAATTTGATACCTTATAATCATGCCATTATTTTTTTAATAATTAGTTGACTCTTGGTAACATTGTCATGGAATTACATTATCTGTCCAAATAATTGTTATATTGTACTTGAAACATAGCTTCATGAATCATGGATTCTCCTTTAAAAATAGTCAAGAGTCATTCCCGCATGGAATGTAGCTATTCATATGACATAGAAATTATGTATATGTTTTTGATACTAATCCTCCTTACACTTTGAATCCTTTTTCATAAGTTTCATTATCTAATTTTTTATAATGATATTATTTCAGTACTAGTCAAAATCAAATGAATTTATTTTATGAAGTTGTTTATTCCCAAAAATTAGATATAGAATTGCATTTGATTTTTGTATATGTAGAAATTGTTTCATTCAAATATAGGAATCCCATTATTGTTGAAAACTACTAAAATGACTTCATAGAGAGAATAACATCACGTTGAACCATGTGCTATGATACCACTTGTTGGACTTAAATATGGTTTATACATTGAGAGGGATGTGAATTAGAGTATTTATATTTTTCAATCATCCCTCACCAATGATCTTATATAACATTTTTTAGGAACTCTTGCTACCTCACAACAATTGTGAAGCATTAATGTATTAAAATAAATGGATATGAAAATTTACTTGAATAACCCTAAAAAAACTAATAAGGGGAGCATGTAATTGAGATGTAATGATTACACTGGAAACACTAAACACATTACCAAGGTCATAAAATTTTTTGTGACCATACTGACAGTCCATGTTTACAACCATTGCAAAATAAATGAAAAAAATTGATGGCCTTCCAATAGTATAGAACTCACTACCACAATTTTAATCATACTTTTATACCAAAAAAATAAGTTGACATTATACTAAGGATTGTTTATAAATCATCCATTCTTTCATGAACCTCCAGTTATTCAGCCTCATATAACACCTTTTTATTATCATTTCACTTTCCAGTGTGGGCCTGAAATACTCAATTAATTCCTAAATAATGATATTCATTATATTCCAGTCATCAGATATAATATTATAGTGAATATAAGGATATATATATTCTCTTTGTATATATATATTAAGAGTCCATATGATCTGCTACTTCATTATTTTTTTCACCATTTAATTATATTCATTACATTTTCAAAAATTAAATATTTATATTTTTGATTATAGAAACTCTTATTTAATTACTATGTTTTCTATTTTATTGAATTATAAAAAATGGCCTTATATTTTGTAAATAATAATCTCTATAGGCTTTCAAATAATCCAATATATAAATCACAAATGATCTATCTATGGTAACCAACACAAAATTAAATCCCATATTATAAAATATTGTATGACAAAAAAACATTAAATCAATAGAGACCTTGTATTTAAATCACATAAATGGTAAGAATTTATCATCCCATTAATCACAACATGATTTTAACCTTCTACATTTGGATTATGTGTTAATTGGATTTAATGATTGATAAAATATTTCATAAAAAACTGCATGTATCCATTATTTATAATATTTACTGGGATAACCATTATATGATCCTCCCATTCTCTAAAATAATCCTTTTGAATTTTGTGGAATGAATATTATGAAATCCTCGACTCATAGAAATATATAGTTCAATTTTTATTTTTTATGAATTTAATCCCTATAAAATACTACATGCAACATCAACACATCTAATGTATGAAGATATAAATCATTCATATGAAGATAAACATTTTATAGAGTTAATAATCCTTTCTTTTTCCATATTCATAACTTCCAAATTAATATGTTAATTATATTTAGAAATATTTATAAATGATGAATATCCTGTTGTGTATACATGGAATTCTAACTTTTCTGAATATCATTAAATTTTTGAAAATATATTACATAACATCTATAATTCTTACATAAGATTATGTCATTTTTACATGTACGCACAATGGTCTAATTCTAATCTAAATTTTACTCAGTTCCAAAAAAAATATTATATATATCATAAGATATATTATTTTGTAATGTTTTAGTGTTCCCTATAATATATTTCATATGTATGAAAAATATCATATGTATGTCATGTATTATCATTAGTTACGAAAAAGTTTCAAGGTAAATATATTTCACAAATGTTGAGATTTGTTATGTACCAATGATTTCTTCCTTATATTGAAAGAAATATCCCAGCTTCCACAACAGATTATGCATCTCTATTTTTATCCAAATTCTACTATAACATAGAGAAAAATGAAAGACACAAAGGTCCTTATCTAGAATGATAAATCCAACACAAATATTTCTTTTCTATAATTCATATAAAACGTTCCTAAATCTTATATAGCCTTAAAAATAAACATTTTTAATAATATAATAAGTTTTATTGAATGATACTTTAATCATTGTTTAATGAAAAAATATGTGAAAAATAATTACAATGGTATTGTTTCAAATCGTTTTAGTCATTGAATATGTCTATGAGGACATAAAAACAACCCATCGTATGTCTTTATTCATCATGAATCAGTCAACCGGTTTTCCACATCTGAAAGAAAAAAAAATTCTTCCTTTTAAAGACACTAACTTATTCATGGTGAACATCTTATTTCTCCTTTATAGTACCCTGACTATTAATTCTCATGGTTAAACATCTTGGAAAAAAAGTCCTTTTCATTTCCTAAATTACTCAATGGTAATAGCATAATATAATTTTCATAGAGTAATTTTATTTCTTCCGCTACATAAATGGAGTTTTTTATTAGATTATTTATCTGTGAATAACCAAATTAACATAATTTTTATTTTATTGTATGGAATAATAAATTTCAAGAAAAATATTTTCTAAAAATACTATCTCTATTTATAAAACGTATGACCTCTTATATTTTAGATTTCACATTTTTGTAGGTAATCTAGAACTACTACACAATAGTTGAATGACCCTTACAAATTCAATCTATCATAGAATGACCCTTACACAGATTGTAATGATGCATACACATCTTCAAATTACTCGTATGAAATACCTACGTTTCACTTTTACATTTTGATATAACCCTTATAAAAATTTATATTGATGAAATGTTTACAAATAACTATTATAGATCTCAAATTTCATCGATTGAAATAAATTTTCATTATTGATGACTCTTTTGAAAAAATAAAATTAATCTTATGTGTGTTTCTAACAAATCTTATGTTTTCCCTTCCCCTTATAGATAACTCTTTTGTAAATTATGAATAAATCTTTGGAAGCTCAGAGATCCTCTTATAAACAGGGTACTTCACCTTGTTATTACAAATTTTCTTAGAGTTACCTTTATGATATAGGAGAATCTATTTTTATTTACAATTTTCTACACTCCATGTATGATCCAAGAATTATTTGGAGGTGTGTACATGATTAAATTTTGGATTAAATCACTTTGAGTGGGTTTTTGAAATGTTTCATGTGTTTATGAGGATTTATCAGGGTGTTCCCTAAGTTTTGGACACAAAAGGGGAGAAATTTTCTATCCATTGCATGTTTCATGGTTGGTTCATGATTAATATTAAACATGTTATATAACTATTATTACCTTGAGGTAGGGTTCACAGTTAGTAAAACTATGTAAAGGGGAGGCCAAACCATTTAGGATTCAACATATTAATCCTACATGATCAAAAAATAATTTTTCAAACTATGAGGGATCCTAAGAAGTTGTGTGACATGGCCATACTATTGTACTGGGGTTCGTTCATGGTTGGAACATAGATTTGATAATTTTGTCGCCAAAATGTGTGCCTCATTATTATGGGTAAATTTACCATTTCCCATTGATAACAATTCTTACCCACCCAATTTTCCTCCCCATTGAAACACTACTAGAATGAGTGACGAAAAAACAAAATTTAACGTTCCAAGGATTGATATCTCTCATTTCTAAGCTATTGGAAGACATATTGGGAGCAGATCACAAATAGGAATGAGTCAAACAATCTACTTTCTTCTTTTTGTAGATTTGAGATTTTGGAATCATTTTAATTCCTTTGAATATCAAAAAATATCTTTTTAAAATGGTTTATAGGGTGAGTATTTTATGTGGTTTTCTGAAATCAATGTCTAATGTTAAGAGACTATTATCATGGAAATCCAGGAAGGTGGACTACAAATTATGTTCCTTAGACATGATAATTATTTTATGTGTATACAGTTGTTTCATAGTACCATCTAGTTGTTATTTTCTATCCTTATGAATAATTGATTATTGTTTTGGTCAAATAATGAACTGTGCCCATAATGATCCATGTAGGATTCATTGAGGGTGAGTGAGACCCAGGTATGGGCCACCATGGGGTGTTCCACTCTCTTTCATATTGAATTATGTTTTTATGTGTAAAAAATAAATTTGAAGGGATATTTACAAATATAAATATGTTGGTATCCAATCTTGATCTATGAAATGTATTTAATGGTAATTGTGTCTAGTTTGTTGACATTAAATGAGGGAGTGTTTTGTAATTGATAAATGTGTTTAATTTATTAAGGCCTCTAAATAACGAATTTGTTTGATAAAGGATTATACACATAAATGGTATACCTGTTAAAAATTTCTAAACTATGAATTGTATATGTGTTATATGTGTTAAAGCATGTGAATGATATGTCAGTTAATGGAATAATCAGTGAAGATGATAGATGATTATAATGAACTGGGGTTTAGAAATTCTAATGGTGTTTAATGAGTTATAATTTTTTATTAGAAATATGTTGAATGATTAAAAAATAATGTACACATCTATTTTTGGTATGCATGGTATTGGGATTGAGGATCTACACCCACATGTTGGGTTATAATAAGGATATAGACCCCACCACTATAATGCATGGGTCCAGGAGTCAGACTAAGGTGTTATGCCTCTAACAGATGCTTGGTATATGAAAACATAGACTAAGGCACCAAGGTAAGTGTTCTGTATTTATTTTGTTAATGTTTTCCCCGGTTATATAGGGAACATTTTTCATCCCCTAATTCAAAATTGCATGAAAAATATAGGCCAATGTTTTTTTTGTTGAAAATGGATAACCCATGGAACGATATTGATTGGGGAAAAATTGAACCTTTTTAATTAATTACTCAATGTTGATATTTTTTTAATATCATTTTCACAATGTAAATAAAAAATCATTATGTTATACTGAATTTGTTATAGACACTATTGGTGGTTTCCTACTTAGTAGTACTTAATCCCTACTCAGGCCTCCATTGGGTACCTGGATAGACTTTGTGATAAGATATGGGGACAAGGGAAAACACATTATCCTAGAAGGTTGAGTTGGGCATGGGGTGTGAAAGAATGAGGGAACCAGACATGGAGTCAGATCCAATTTGTGGGATTCATCAGTTTCCCTTTACTTTGGGTTTTCCTCAGACTTGGTACTGTATTGAATGAGATAGCCAATTCACTATATAGTTATGGGAATGTACCTAATTTTAGGAATTAGATTATGATTCGTGTTTTTGGTTTACTTATTTCCTTCATTTTTTTGATTATAATGATAATGATGTTACAGTATCTCTACATGTTCTATTATACCTTGACTTCTAGTTGACATCCATTGTAATATGGGGATGGTATCCTAAATTCACGTGGAGACCCATCCCATGGCACCACGATCAATGTCTATTGGCCAGGAGATGTTACAAAGTGGTATTAGAGGCATTTTTAATTTATGTTCTCTTAGTATTTCAGAATTATGGATTGGAAACTAGAATGTGTAAGGCAATAGGGATTTGATTGTTCATGGGATTAGATCACACATACATAATGGAAAACCCATATACCAAGGTTCAGATTGATGTTCTTGATTTTTGTTATTAAATATCGATGATTGTTTACCTTTGGTGAATCACAATCTGTGTGATCTAAGATTTTTTTTCCAAATTTTTTGTTGAATGAAATGGAATGAGGTTGTGAATACATTCATAATTTATGATCCTATTAGTATATGTGACATGAATCATGGTAATAAAACATGGGTAAAACTTGTGAAATTCGAGATAGAAAATTATTTTCATCTTCTTAGGAATTATAAAGGAATTTTTTTTAACAAAGATGATGCAATTAGATAAATGGGGAGGAATTTAATAGAATAGTTCAGGAATAATGCCTAATTAATAGTCATAAATGGATCAAATTATTTTTTTATAATTTAAAAAGAAAAAAGGTGCCTAAAAGATACATATTATGTTGTAAATGTAACATTGTTAATAATTATGTCTAAATAAATACTTATGATTATGTTATTTTTTTACACCTTGTTGATAAAAACCTATGGTAGGGATGGATGATGGTTGATATATTTGTGTGAAAAAATTTATTAGGATAATGTAATTAGAAAAAAGGTTTTAATAGTTACTATAGATCATTATTATGAACCAACTGTTGAAACCTTATGTCATGGGTTTCGTGATGTGTGTCTGGAATTGATTAAGGATGCCAATATGACGACTTGTTGGGGTTGTGTGACATGAGGATATAACTAAGTAAACTCTTCTAGTAGAGGATCTTGATACCATATTATTAAATTAATATAGAGGGGAATAATTGTTCCATTTTTTTTCTCATTTGTACGATGGTGATGGAGTGGGTTCTAGGGTGGGTTGTGATGAGTACATTTTAATTTACTAGAGATTTTCATTTACATATCCTACCAAAAATCTTAAGAGATGGTGTACTGGAGGAATGGGAATTGTAGAATTATTCTAGCCAGAAATTATTGTATCAGTTAGAGACTCTTCTTGAGAAGAGAGTCGTGATGGAGAATTATATTTTGTGAGGACCAGAAAAGGGCTAGTGGGAAATCCTGGTTTTCATTGAGAAGAAATATGGTGTATTGTTGAATAATATTAAAGAAATATTTCAAGAACATTTATAGATAGATATCATGATAATGGGTAAGGATTCATTGTTTATATTCATGACCGATGGGACTATGGAAGTGATTAATTACAATGACCACTTCAACAAATATAATTATTTATTCATATGTTGTTGATGGATGAGGAAGCTATGGTAAGTTGTTTTCTAGAAGAACTTATAACTGATATAAATTCCTATGTGAGACTCTTCCATTTAAATAGGTCTAATGAAGTGGTTGATCATGGACTTATTTTAGGAGGTAATATAAAGGATTCTTATGATGGTGGACATGTGGCTCCAGTTGGGTGATCCGGTAGCAAAACATCCAACAGTGGGGAAAATTATTTAAATAATTTTCACTAGGATATCTGTGTAATAATTATCTAAATAAGAGGAAAATCCTCTTAGGTTGGTGATCGTTTTCAGTATTTTAGTGTGGCGGGCCGGGACACATGTATCATCAGTGTCCCCAACCACAGGTAGTGTGCCGACTATTTGGATGGATAGGGAACGTGTAGAGGTTCTATTCGAAACATTAACATAAGGAAAAAAATTTAGGATCAAGTATTATATAAAGTATAAGAAGGGGTTCAGTTACCCTATATCAGGTAGAATTTTTAGATCTACCAACTGTACTGGGAAAGGTAGAGGATTGGGTACTCTAGGGGATTAGAATCCACATCATCATGGTGGTGTATCACAAGGAACTCCGATAGGAGCTCCGGTTAGAGGGGTATGTTGGCTTCATGTATTTATTCCTACACCTAGAGGTTATCAGTATAGACCATCAATAGTTTGAGGAATGAATCTGGTAGATTCTACTCTTTCAAGAGCCTAATTTTATAATGGATCCTCGAATTCATTTTTGTCTTATAGTTTTTTTTTAATTTGATGGTTGTAGTGGTGGAAAATTTTAGTTGCGTTATGTCAATTGATACACCATTAGTTGTTCCAGAGGAATATCTCCATCAATTTAAGGAGTGTATCAATGAGGTAGGTAGGAATCGTTTCCTATGGCACTGGTTTGTGCCCAATATGTTATGTTTTAACCTAATATTTGGTATAGATTGTAATGTTTTTTTCAATAATATATGGACCATTAATAATTTTGGGTTTTAGGCCCCTAGAGGGAAACTATTATGTCTTCCAGGGGGATTGGAATATTCCAAGAAGACCATGTAAGACCAGTTTGATAAAATTTGTGTGAGGTCACAACCTATGTAGAATATATTGTGTTGGATGATGGTGAATTTGGGAATCATGGCATTCCTCTTATGCTGGATCAATCTCTGGATGTGTTTCATGAAGATTTTTTAGGGTTACCACCTGATCGATATGTGGAGTTCATGATTGAGTTGTTTCCTTGTGAAAAACCTATTTTTATTCCACCATATAGAATAGATTCACATTAAAAGTAGGAACATAAAATTCATTTGGGGTAATTAGAGAATAACGCACGTATTCGTCCATGTACATCCCCATGGGGATTTCTATTTTTTCTAAGACATATTATTGGATATTATTTTAGTGCATTGATTATAAGATGTTTAATCTATTGATGGTTAAAATGGATAACCTCTTCCAATAATATGTGATACTTTTTTCTATATGAGAGGTGATTTAGTGTTATCAAAAATTTATTTGAGATCAAGGTATCATCAGCTGGAGGTGGGAAGTTCAGATATACCACATGACACCTTCTAGAGAGGTTATAGTTTGTTTGAGTTTCTTCTGATGTTATTTAATTTGACCAATGTTATAGAATTATTTATGGCTGAAATGAACCAAATAATTCACCCATACCTAGATCAGTTTTTGGTTCACGTAGTGGATGGAATCTTGTTGGACTCCAATACTCAGAAAAATCAGTCCTAATGTGCTGTAATTTTCTTGATTACACTATGTGATAATTGTCTATACACCGTGTAATCTAGGTGTTATTTATTGATTAACATGGTACATTTAATGTGTCACATCATCTTAGAAGATGGCGTGTAGTGGAATCGTAGAAAGGGAAAGAAGGTATATAATTGTGGCAACCCAAGAATAGTTTTTGATATTCAACTATTTGTGGGTCTAGCATGATATTATTGGAGGTTAATGAATGAATTTTACCATTTCGAAGCTCCTCATTCAGGCCTAACAAAGATTGTAATCATTATTGAATGGTCTGGGAATGTGAAGATTCTTTTCAAGAGTAAAATTAGTAGTTGACTACAACATCAATTTTTATCCCACATGATCAATGTAAATAGAAAATATTGTATTTCAATGCACTTGGTTTTGAGATTGATTAAGTATTGATGTAGGATTATCGGATTGTGGTGTATGAGACATGGAAGTTGGGGACTCATGAACATAATTACCCTGTGCATGATCTTGAGTTGGTTATGGTGGATTGTTCCTTAAAATGGCAGGAGTATAATTTTTTGGGAGAGAGGTTTAATATGTAAACTGATCATAAAATAATAAGAAAAATATTATCCTAGTTTTATTTGGATATTCCTCCAAATGTATGGGTTGAGTACAGGATGTACTTTGATTTTGAACAAGCCTACATTCCATGTAAGGGAAACATAATTTGTAGATTATTTGACTTGGATGACACCAACTTAGGAAATTTTGTAAACATGTTTCAAGGGGAGGATGTTGGAGTTGTTTTATGAGATTCACTTAGAGGGTTGGGATGGAAAATGGTAGATTACCATTGAAGAATTGGCAGTTGATTCAACATTTCTGAGTTAGATCATGAATATTAAGTACAAAGATCCATCTTGTTTTGTATTGAGGGAATGTCTCTAGGGTGTAGAGGTATCATCCTATTGGACTATTGATGATTATACAATTATTAAAGGGTATGTCCATGTTTTTGTTCTTAATTTTATTCTTGATGTTTGGATGCATGATTTTCATGTCTCAAAATGGACTTTTAAAGATTGTTTGACCAAATTGTATCACGATCATCAAGGAATGTATTGGTATCCAGGTATGAAGATACTGTTTATAGATTTTGTGACATGATTCTAAAACTGTTAGCAAGTGAAGGTTCAACATCAGTGACTTGGTGTCTTTATACATACTTTACCCATTTTGGAATAGAACATGGATTATTTCATGATATATTTTTTGGTATGTTCTGAAGGATCCATAGAAGATTCATACAATATGCGATGTTTTGTATTCATTGGATAAGTGTTCTAATTAACTTCAATTAGGATAGACCTTAACCATTGACCAATTGGCTGATTTTTATGTTTAAGAGATGATGTGGTTTCATAGGGTACCTATGATTATTGATTAGTATCATGATCCAATTTTTTACTTCATGCTTATGGTAGGGGTTACAGAATGATCTTCGTACCCGGATATTTTTTTGTATTGCTTCCCACCGATAGAACGATTGGATTTTAGAGAATAAAATTCATTTACTAGAGTAATGTTCAAGGTATTTCATCATAGACTTCAGTGTATCTTGGAAGAATAACTTGGAAACAATTGATTTCACCTATAAAAACTGTTAACAGGAGACCATTCACAAGGAACCATATAAGAAACACAACGTTAGGCCGTGTATATCTTTGTTATGTTGGATGGAGGTTAGGGAATAATAGTTATTGTGACTAAGTCTCATGTAAGAGACATCATGGCATGTTTAGTTGATTCAAAAATGTGTAGTTATAGCTCAAAGTAGGACAAAGCTATATGATATTATTGCATCATTAACCAGTTGAGTTTTGTGGCGTCCTAATGGGTTTTTTTAGGTTTCTACATGTTTGGGTCACTATTTAATTATGAAACAAGGTATTATAGTGCCTCGGTACATGAGGCCATTTGATATTGTTAAGTAGATCATACAAGTGGCATGTTGATTAGATTTTTCACATTGGTATAGTGGCATGAACAATTTTTTATGTGTCCTTATTTTGAAAGTATCACCCTAACCCATCTAATGTGATTGATGTTGGAGAATTAGATATTGATGATAATGTATCCATTGAGGATAATCCATTCAATATTGTGGATCAAAGTGAGAATGTTTTAGGAGGTAATACATTGTCATTAGTTTGATTGTTTTGGTAGCATGGTAACATTATAGAAGATACATGGGAGGATGAGATATATATCTGGGCCTAGTCTCCCAATATCATTAAATTGTAATATAAGTAATTCTTGGGAGTGATGCTTGAGACCAATCCATTTTATGGTGGGTAATTCATAAGATCCCAAACATCTTTTTAGGAACATCAATGTCTAAATTTATTTTTAAATAACAATAAGTGGGTTGATGATATGTTTTCTGAGAATATGAGTAGTCTCATTGTTGTTGTGGTTGTTCTATATATATGAATAAGGGGAGAAAGTGTCCATCGAGTGCATTTTTCAAGGTTAGTGTGTGGTTAGTACTAACTGTACACCCTAACAATTCTTACCTAGAGGTAGGGTGAAAAATGTTTTAACACATTCAAGGGGGAGAAAAATACATGTGGGCTTGGATAGATTTATCGTGCATGGTCACTGCATGGTTTTCAAGCAACGAAGGCTCCCTTGGAAGTCATACGACCGACCACCCCCTTGATAGAGGGTAGCACACTGTCTGCCCAACCATGTGACCAAATTCATGTTCCTCATTAAAGTGGTTAAATTTTCTATTTACCCCCATCGGATTTATGTTATGTCACATAATTTTCATACCCATTGTTCATCCAGTATCTATAGTGATGAACCAACCCCTCCTAAACATTCAAGGATTGTCCTCCATGTTTCTATGCCATTGGGAGTCCCGTTAGGTGAATATGAACACCATGGTTGAGTATAACACTCTTATATATTCTTGTTTTTTATAATAGGAATTTGAAAATCATTCTTATGCATATGAAGTTCTAAAAACAACATTTTCTAGTAGGTTCAAGGCTGGGACATTAAATATTGGTTGTTTTGAATCAAATTCCATGGTTGAGTAGGTGATCCCCTTCTAAATCAAGGTTGGTTTTATAAAAGTTATATACCTCAGTCAAGATGTTGTTTTATTTGTATGTGGTCGTTTCATGTTAAGGGACACAAATGGTGTGTACCACAATCATGAACATTCAATTTAGATCTATAGTGTAAAATATAATTGTATAAAGATTGATCCTATGATAATTACGTTGATATGTTATCTTGAATTATAAAATTTAACTACTAGTAATTGTTTCAGGTTTATTACAATTCATAAGGGGTTATTTTTAAATGATAAATGTGTTAAATGTATTAAGGCATGTAAATGGTGGATGTGTGTGATAATGGGTTAGAAACATAACTAATATAAGAGTTAATGGGTAATTAATTGAGAATGGTATATGTGTTTAATTGGTTAATGCTTGTAAATAATAATTGTGTTCATGGGTGTTTCATTATTCTTTAAAACACATGTTCTAGTTTTAAGAATCATTGTTTCCACGCGGTTTAAATTATATTTATTAATGGAATCGGAAAATTCCAACAATTATTTATCAAAAGCGTGCTACTTTCAAAAGGCAGGTGTTCATTATGTTTGAACATTACAATATTAAGAACTTGAATTGGACGAGGGGATGGGAGGTTGGACTCATCACACCCTTTTGGGGGGAATTATTGTCTAATCTACGACTCTCTTTGTAAATTTAAGATATTTTTTTTGAATCTGTATTAATTCACCAGGTATGTGATAGGTATCCCTTGGAATTTATAATCACTTTTTAACATGTGTAAAATTTAGATTCAGCAGTATGCATTCATGTTATTTCATTAATGGAAATATCCTTATGTATTCAAGGTCTTCCATCAATGGTATTATCTATTATACCAATTAAAGATTATTTTAATCATCATTGTGATGATACTAGTTTTTAAGCTGCTCAGTGGGGCACTCTGGAATTTATTGTCATACAGGGGGACGAATGTTTGTTTTGATAACTAGATCATTCCCATAAAATGATATATTTATTTTTCCTTGTGAAAGGAATTAGAATCCTCGAAGTTCTATGCCACTTAATTTCACACATCATACCTTTTATGGTAATGTAAAAAGGACCTCTATGAAAATGTTGCATGGTCAAAATGTATTATGTGACTTATTCTAATGCATCCCTAGGAACTTGGAAAGGATATGGGTTTCCATGTAGTGTATGACTTTATAGGGAATATGGCCTAATAAGAACAGGGTAGATTTTAAGTGTTGGGTTTGTTCCATAGGGAGGATTCCTACATATCCCATATAAATGGGAATCAAATATCATGCAGTTTGATAAGTCTCATAGGAGAGTATGGTCCTTTGAGAGAGATGAGGTTGGGATTACTTACGAAAAAGGATTCCTTAATGATTTCAGAGTTAAATTTTTGGATTATTTCTAAGGAGGATTCCCAGATTAAGGGATTTAGGGTTAGATTCCCGAGGAGGATGTCCAATGATCATGGGCCTTGAGAAGGCTTCCTATGTATCCTAGTTTTGGTGGGAATCAGAGTTCATGTAGTTCCTTATAATTAGTGTTTTTTCACATGTTGTAACCATCATGTATCTCTAGTCCAATTTAAGTCATGGTTGGTTGTGAGAAACATGAAGATGTAAAGGATTCAAAAATGACACTTCACAAGTTTTCTCATCGAATGATTGAAGAGGGTGTGTCGACCGCGGAAGGGGGTGAGGTGACAAGCCTTCCCACTATTCTATTTACATTGGATAAGAGTCCAATGTAAGGATGAAAGGATGATGGTGAGGGGATTACACCAGGATGGATTCCTTAAATTAATCATGGTAGGAATGGGAGACTTTTTCCTTTCTTTCATGGAAATATAAATGTTAACTATACCTTCCCTACCAAAAACCTAACGTTTTGGGTCACCTCTTTGAGAAAAGAGAGTCCAGGACCCAACCCTCCTCCAAACTGAGAACATCACAACCCTGTTTCGGGGTGAAATGTCCATGTGACTGTGGATATAAAACCCCACAGAAAATCCATTAATCCTAAACTAATTGTGATGTAAATGTGTGAAACCACTGAGTATGGAAATAAAAACTAAAATAGGAGACACACTGATGTTCCTTTCCCAAAGGTTAGATAATTCATGAGGTTCTGGTGCATGTCTCAACAGAATTCCTTTCAAAAAAAGGGAGCCAATGAAGAATAATCCTTGTGATGAATAGCTGAGGATGTCATGATGGATTGTAGACCTAAGAGAGTGAATAGATTAAATGAATCAAAGAGGTGCCCCTAATTAGATATGTTCATGCAAGTTTGGTCGTGCTAGTACACTTGGGTGACCTGATGTTCACTTAAGCAACAAACAACCTATATAGTAATACTCAGGTGAGTCCATGCTCAAAATTTCATGATTTTTCATAGGTGATCCAAGAATTGGGGCGCTCATGTTCCTAGGAGAGGAATGGGAGTCGGGCAAGTATTTCTTACTTTGGGAGGTTGGGTGATTTAGCCATCCAATTTTTATGGTTTTCAAACACTAAAAGGACTTAAGTCTAATGATCCTCCATTAAATCCATCAATCAAGTTATTGAAGAACTTCGTTTAATGTTTCAAAAGATTGGGGAGAAGTACTAGGGAAATGAGAGCAGTAATTGTGCTTCACGGAAATTCGTCCATACAAATGGGGTCCCCAAGGGTCTATTTAAAGGAAAATAATCATTCTTGGGGGAAATGAGTAGGGTACGAAAGTGACTTGCACACTAGATAGGGAGCGCTATGTGGCTTTGTGCCATAGGTGTTTTGGATTGAATATGGTGATTAAAAATTCATGATTTTTCATATATTGATTTTTCGTAAGGTATTTTCCCATTTTTTCTATAGGGAAACCCTTTGAGATTTTTAGACAATATGAAAAAATGTAGTGTCAACAAAACCCCCCCATCAGAATTGGATCCAAAATGAAAATAGGATCCAATACTGAGGAAATGTAATGTAGAAAAAAGGCAAGGGAGATGGGGCATGAAAGTATTCAGAGCACAAGTAGACTTGGGTGTGCAAGTGTGCAACCCATTGGATTTCTAGCATGAAGGGTGATATCGGTCTCTTATATATAATTTTATCACTTCTACAAAACGTTTTTCAACTTATGAATTCTCAATTCTTAGCATTCATGTATTATATCCAGACACTTCTACTTTACCGTGCTTCATCTGTACATTTTTTACCTTCATTCAATAGGTGTGGCACCATTCTTGCGCTCTGACATATACTTGCGCGCAAAGTATAAAACATGCGCACCTTAATTCATTTGAAATTATTTTCCAAAAACCCAAAAATGAACTAACTTTAAAAAGATGATCCCTATATTTTTATAGGTTAAATGGAACCCAAAATAATTGGAACTCATGGTGATATCTCTAGAAATATGATTGATGAAATGATGAATGTTGTTGGTCTTGATTACTTCGATGTTTGTGAAATAACTTTTCTGGGCATATCAAAATATTCGAAGAAGTACTATTTCAACTTTCCTCGGAGAACCTATCTGCCTTTGTATAGTTATGTCCATTTTTAGGATACTAACATTTCATATCCAAATAACTATATCCCACATTATTGATTTAGTATTATAAAAACTTCTCATCAGCCAATGTTTTCATTGGGGGATCATTTTCCAGTGTTGGGATAGTATAGAAACCTCATATTATGAATCATAGCCGTGTGCTCTAGATTTGAAGGCATAAAGACATGAGCTACATACACACTATTATTCATCCATATTTCGAGATTCTCAGTCAGATTAGTCCAAGGGATGGAATAAAAGAATGGATTTCCACCCAGGAGGAGTTGTAAAACCCGCATCGATGTTGGAAAAATGAGTGTGAAAGAAATGTGCAGAATTTGAAGATGATTTGAGAATCGTCTGGATTTATGAATATATTTCAGTTGGGAAAACCTATGTGTATAGTAATGATGATTTCACGCCAGAGTTATTAAGTCAGTGGATCCTAGAGAATAATTCCTTTCATTTAATGCATGGAGAGGTAGGTATTAGTTTGTGGGATTATTACAATCTTTCTGGAGCTCCAATCCATGGAGACATATACAATGAGTCTATTCCTCCCAAGGTGACATGGAATGACTCAAAAAAGACACCATATTTGGCTCATGAGTTGATGAAAATATTTAAAAAATAAAATAACTCAATCACCTTGAAAACTCGCATGAGGAGGGACATTCATCTGGTGGAATGGATAAAAATATTTTTGAAAAATAAGAAGGAAAAGAGGTTCATTTACACCCATCCAACTAGTTATCCAAGGGATGGGGATATAGGAACTCTTGACACCTTTTGGTCATTTTTGGAGAAGGTAGAATTTGAAATACGGGGATATGATTTAAACTCAAAAAATCATGTAAAGACACATCTGGATGGTTTCTTGGCCATGTGACTCAGCATATATTTATTTTCAGTCTGAGACACCGAAGGAGGTGTGAGGCTAGGATCCTTTGTTGTTGCAGTGAAGCGGGTAGACAGAATGATGTTAGTGTTGGATAATCCTGTTTTATAGATGAGTCATAGGGGTTTGCTGCATATTTACAATGTAAACTCTCCCTTTAGAATAGTGGGGACATTCCATGGGTTGTGGGGATGGATTGTTACTCACATTATAACTTATGTTGTACAAAGTGGAGTATATGTTTTTGGAGGTTCTTTCCAACTGTCTATACAATAATTTTCGTGTATTTAACCCTTTTATTTGAATTCATATAAAAACATGGTTATATTGAGCGTGCATAACGTATATCATTTTTTTATTTATAGGATTCCCCCTACAGGGAAATAGGTTGATGACGGCACTTCCAGTTTGGAACTGATAGCATATATGCTAGCTTATAGAGATGGCGTGTTGGCCTCCATAATCAACGAAGAAATCATCAGTGAGGCCTATGATCCTTATATATTTTCACATAAATTATAATTTCTCAACAGAATATTATATCCCCTCCCGTGCATGTCAGATTAGAGTAAAACCCAATGGTAGCCCGACAACTATGGTTGTTGTCATCTTCAGAGAAGATAGGGGCAGTTTTTAATTTACCCATTGCAGAAGTAGTGAACAGATTAAAAAACAGGAATATTAAAACCTATGTCTCCACATACCCTGAAGGGATATTAAATCATGTCTTCCCTAGTGTGGGGATAAAGAGAAGTAGCAGGAAAGAACCCAATCGCTTGGAAGATAATTATCAATCATCAGAGGCTGACTTGAAAGAATCAGAGAGTGGAGGTGATGATGCTCCAAATCCAAAAAAGATACCTTGTGCTAGATATAATATTCTTAATAGAATAAAAAGAGCCACTACATCAATCCCTACTAAATCCATATCAAGACCTTCTAGTTTCCATCATTCTGAAGAGCGGAAAGTTCCATTTTCCAATCCTTCATCTTTGACTGTGAGTTCTGGGAAGAAACATAAGTCCAAGGTTATAAGATCCTCTTCACAACCATCAGACAAAAATTGTGAATATATAATATTAGAGGCTATTTGAACATGTCAGAGTCTATAATGTGATTCTATGACCATATTGATGGATCTGTGCGAAGGACTACATATTCGAGGAGTAGGTGATTCACAGGATTCATCTGACATTATTTTTAAGTATAATCCCAATGAAGTATGTACACACATTCGAGAGATAGAAATTCTAGTATATGTTGCTTAGGAATCAAGTACTACCACAAATTGGTTAATGGAAATGATGGATTGTGGTACCAATAATGTAATTAATCCTTCATTATACAAGAATTGCGTGACTTTGTAGATACTGATGATGTAAGTTCTTTTTTTTTGGTATCTTCCTCCATTTTGAAACTGTAATATTAATGAAAACATTGATACAAAAGAGAAATTTTGTCTTAACCTAGTGTTTGGTAATTAAAAGAAATTGAAATTTCATTACCACAACATTGTCTTGGAGGCACTACTCTAGGAGCTACCAGATCTCCCCGTGAATCCGGAAAAATATCTCTAGGCCGACAGTACATGGAGGATGAAATAGAGAGGGTACTAGGATCATTGATAACTATCTTTATAGATGATTATGCTAGACCTCCAAAAAATATGAAGTATCAAAAGCTTTAAAAAAATAAAACCATGGTTATGTGGTTTCATATTAGTGGTAAGTTTTCCTAATAATCATGAATTGTTGTTTTATTCATGAAAAAGTGTTTAAACTTTTGAAGATTACATGGGATTCTTCTATTTATTCTTTGAAATAATCCAATGATAAGACTCAAGGAGCCATAGAAGGTGATTATGAGAAAACACAAATTCCAAAAAAAATCCATGGTTCTTGAAGAGGAATTGAAGCCAACGAAACCAACATCTGTCTCCATCACTGCTTCGTTTCCTACTATCATAGGAGAGGAAGCTTCTGGTAAATTAATAATTTCTTATAAAGCATCAAATTCAACTATAGATAACATCCATTCTATGAAAATATCTGGGTCATCACATGCACCAGGACATGTGGCAATAACTGATGTTGAGCCCACAAGTGTTGTTGAAGAAGCTACTCAGGGTCACAGGTTGTCGGATGAAGGTTGTAATGTAAACACGCCAAGTGTTCCCACGGGTAAGAGTAACCTGGGATCTGAGATATCATTGGATTAAATGATGAACCTTGGAATGTATTTTGAACAACTAATATAACATGTTAAAATATCAAATTCTTTAGATGAATTTGGTGTTCCTTATAATCAATTGGATGCGAGTTCTCATTATTCATCCTGGTAATCATCTTATGATTATCCTGCTAACCCTGGTTGATTGGAGAATGCAGTTCTATCTAACGAAACTATTGTTGATATAGTACCTGAAGGATGTATTGATATTAATGTTAACCCTACTATTTCATATACATTGGCTAAAGTCAATATTGAAGTAGTAGGTCTTCTTGAGATTCACTCTGAAAATCCTAAGCATATTAAAGATAACACTCTTCAACCTGAGACATCAAATAGAATTTCTAAAACTGAAAACGTTGGGGAGTATTCTTCTCATGCTATTGAACTACTACTATGTAATAGATACTAATATTATGATTGCATTAATTTTTATTATCTCTTAAATATAACCACGATTCCTGATTTACCATAAAAGGCTATCAACATCAATGGCTAGGTCTGGAGGTGAATACTTTGCATCAGCCCAAACAACATTTGATGGTGGAGAAACCATTATCCATGAAGGAATAGGGCATGGCACATCTTTAAGTGCTTTATTCCTGGAATATACCCCTCTTTATGAGAATGATTATGAATCAAACCCGAGAATACATAAGGCTCTTCGTCTTTCTCATCGTAAAGCATGGAAAAATATCTGGAAGATAATAACTAAGATTCCACTTGAAGAATTGCCTTCTATATTTACATGACATTTATCTCTATTTATCAGGATGTGATTTGGCAGTTTTGAATACCATGAAATTCATAATTCGGTGAAATAGATTATCGAGAGGAGGGAGAAAGAGAAAAAACTTCAACGAGACTTGATATAAGCCAAACTGTCTATCAAAATTTAAGAGTTCCAAGCAACATTGTCTCAAGATAAGGATAATCACAATGCAATGATGAAGGGGGTGACAAAAATAATTAAAGAAAATACTTCTAATCAATTGTAACTTCAACAAAAGTTATATTTCATTATAGGGGAGTTGACAAGCTTCATAGCTCATTATAAGAAGTCCGGAAGGAAGGTGGAAAATCCATTATAGATTCTAAAGATGTACTTAGTAATGCTGAAGAGAGAAAGTTTGGTCAGATAAAAAACCGAAAAAGTAGTTTATGGGACATAAGAAGCTATCAAAAAAATGATTAATTATGTAGAAATCATTTTGTAAAAAAATAAGAGATAGATTCAAATTTGTGGATACTTATCTATAAAGAAATTTCATAAATAAAAATTATTTTTTCTGTAATCAATTATGTTTCCACTTTCATTATTTGATTTTGTTTTACATAGGCCATTGGGCCCAATATGCATAATGAGGTTATATTTAGGTTCGAAATAGCTTTAACCATAATGAAAGAATTAGATCCCAAACAAAACTCTATGGCTAATAATTTCTTTAATATTATTTAAATATTTCCAAGGGAATCTTGAGTCACAGTTATTATGGTCACCAAATCTAAAAGCTATATCAACATAAGGGAAGTTTCTTCCAAGAATGAACTAACCATTATTTGAAAAAACCTGTTATGGGGGATGTATTATGCAGGGAAAACTAGGGCATATGCTGCATCACCAAATAGTGGCATCTTTTGACTGATAATAATTTTCTGTGGGAAACTTTTACAAAGACACATAAGGAAACATGACACATATTCTAGAAAAAGAGATCATTGATGATTAACATTATTCTAGTAGTAGAAAGGGGAAAATACGATTTGGATGACTCAAGACCACATTGGGTTTTCTTGCCAATGAAATGATTTTTAAGAGTGAAAAATTGATATTTTACACTAATAATAGCCATGGATAGGAAAACTGTTTCTATATAAATTTAGTGTATGAGTAATGGATAAAATTTATCAGAAAGAAAAATTTATAACATAATATTATTCAGTTTAAAGACTTGTAGTAGGGATGTTGTGTGGATTTAATTTATGTTATTGAGCTTTGACCAAAGGTATTGAAAAACTCTCCCAATTTCATGATAATTTTTTTGGAAACATACTATCATATTCAGGTATGGAAGGGAAAATTGTAAAATGTTAATTGGGAATCTCTAAAATTGAGGAATGAAATGGGAAAATGATTATATGCATTAGAGGAAGTCTTTTCTAAGAATGAAGTTTCCATTATATGAAAAACCCATTATGGGGGTTGTGTTATGCAGGGCCAACTAGGGCATATGCTGCATAGCTAAATAATGGAATCTTTTGACTGACAGGCATGTTATGTGGGCAACTTATGCAAGGCCGCCTAAGGGAATGTATTGCATAGTCAAGAAAATGGTCTCTTAGAAGATTTGATGTTCTATTGATAAAATTCAATGAAAGGTTACGAAGATTCATATTTTCTGAAGCATAGAGTTTGGTTTATGGAGAATGGTACCAGAATATGGAATGGGTATTTCCAAACAAGATGTCCAAATAATCGGAGGAATATGACTTTTACGAGGGTTTGACCCAAACGTAATAGATATGGTGTCTATTGTTTTAGATCATACAATAAGTACATGAAATGGAAATAATATATAATATGTGAGCAAGTTATTTCAATTTTAAATCATAAGTTATTGAATACATGGTGAGGAAAATGTGTAATCCATGATCTTGAATACTTTCAGATTGTGAGAAATATAATAGGACAACTATACTTGAATTACCATTTTCAAATACAGATTATTGTATATTGTCATTAAATATTAAAGGGGACAAAGATACTATAACCAAGAACGATGTCACCCTTATTTGACAAACCTGTTGTAAGAGTTGTATTGTGGAGATCCAACTAGAGAATATGCTACATAGCAAAATAGTGGCATCTTTTGACTAACACGGCTGTTATATAGATAACATATGAAAGGCCATATAAGGGAATGTGCTGCATAGTCAATAAAAAGGGGTCCCATGTATTAGAAACTCTATCACCAGAAATTATAGAGAATGATTATAATTATTTGAAAATTTTTAGTATTAAGAGTATAAAATATGCAATAGGTTTATGTTAAATTCATATGAGAAATATTTGATCCAGTATTGGGCATGATTTTCAAATTATTTACATAGATCTGACTCATATGTAAAATGGATACTTTCTTTGTTTCCTTCAGATTAATATGGTGATATGTAGTTTTATGTTATGTAGTGAGGACATTTTACTATACAGTTTTAAGTCACGTTGTGTGGAAATTTTACTAAGAAGGTTTAAGTCATGTAGGGATGAAATTTCCACCCATAAATAATTTAAATAACGTACTTATATAAAGAAGAACCTTATCCAATTCCTAATCTCACATGAGCTATTCCCGGTATGAGAAACAAGGAGTATTAAGGGTCTCTTTTATAATACAAAGATGACACAAATATAGAATGGGGGTGTCATATTTCCATTTATTTTACCGTCATGCATTAAGGATGACAATGAACCGATATGAAAGAAAAAATATTGTAATTGTATTAATGGATAAAACCCAAGTGTCGCTATATGTCTTATCGGGGAAAGAATCAAGTCATACATAGTTCTTAAAACATTTTCTATGCAGATTTGATTCTTATACAAGAAATAATGGGGTTTTTTATCATAGATGGACCCATTATTGATGATCTCGGCATCTATATGTATCTCAAAATAAATGAGAATGAAGCCGTGTGTTGTTATTTAAACAATCATTCCTTACGGTAATGGAGATTGACATGAAGAATGGGGGATTTTGACATGTTCTGAGAGAACAATGAATATTTAAGACATAAAATGGTATAAGGAACAAATCATATATCTTAAATAATCAATCTATATAGATCTGATTCTTATACATGTGGTGAATAGAAAATAAGAAGATTGTGTGTGTGTGGCTGGGCCCAAAATTATAGATCTAGGCGTCTCTACATATCTCATTGAAAATTAAAACATGGCCTCTATGAAGATCTGACTCGGACATAGGAGAGAGAGAGACTCACGTACTACTAAGCAGTAGTGATGATGTCAATGATGTTTTTTTATGGAAGCTTCAAAAATCAAAAAGTGAGGATGTTAGTTGTACTAATGTTTTCATGCAGTTTAACATCATGTGAAAAGGATGAAGATGCTATGCATTTTAACGTCATACAACATGGACGTTGGTAGTTGTGCTGTATAATGTCTTGTGACTAGGACAAGATGGATGTGTAGTTTTATATATTGCTACAAGGACATGGTTTTGTGATGTTTAAAGTCTTGAAGTGAGGACAATTTGTAAAAAGATACACCAAGTATTTCTTCAAAAAACTCGCATTGGATGGAGTTGTGATAAGCTCTCCATCCATTTAGATTATGGAATAGGCTCCATTTAAATAGACATTATGTATAGTATAAGGTCCTTCCCACTTTGGTTCATGTTATGGAGGTTTAATTCTGGGTATCATTGGAGTCCTAGGGACCAATAACAATTCCCCTTGAAGGAATGAATAAATGTGAACTTTCTTATTAAAAGCTCGTGATATTTTGTTTTGATACACTTATAAATGACAAAAGGTATGAAATCTTATCTCATCTAATCATTTCAACTCATTGAACTATTTATGAGATATTTCATCTGAAGACAATTGATCATAGATTTCAAATCTAAGTGATGGAAATTGTATTTCAATTGGCAAAACTTCTTCAGTTCAATATACCAATGAATAAGGAGTTTCTTGGGTAGCAGTATGGGTAGTTGTATGAAAATCTCATAAAGCATTAAAAAGTTTATCAGACCTGATTTTTTATCATTATCCACCATCTTCTGGAGTATATTTGATAGGGTATTATTGAAGGCATCTACCTGTCCATTGGTCATTGCATGATAGTGAGTTGAATGGGTGGACTTGATATTATGTTTCTGATACATCTTTTTTATTTTAGCAGAACAAAAATTGATGCCATTGTCCATCCAAATAGTACGAGGGACACCAAATATGGTGATGATAATATTTTTGACAAAACTAAAAATTATTTTGGATCTGACTTCATTGAGAGATATTTTCTTCATCCCATTTATAGAAGAAGTTTTTAAGATTGAGAATATACTTGAACTGCTTAGCCATGGCCGGAAGATAAGGCCATACTACATCAATTAACCATGTGGAAAATATCCATGTGTATTTAGTTGTATGTAGTAACTCTGGTAGGGCTGATGAATGAATTTGGCATGCACTTGACCAGGGTGAAATTTTTTAGTGAAATCTATAAAATCATGTGTCATTGAAGCCTAAAATTATCAAATCCTTTGGATTTTATCAGAGAGTATGTGCCCAAATCGGTGGGCACTACAAGCTCCTGAATGTACTTCTTTCATGATAGCTACGGTCTCTTCTCCATCAATACATCTAATGAGAATTGCATAAAAGCCATGTTTGTAAAGGATATTTTGGCAGTCTATACTATCATAAAGTGTAAAATTGACTGCTTTTTGTCGAATATGTTCTTTTTTATCCATATCTAGTGAAAGTGCACCATTTTGATGATATTCCATGATGTATGTTTTCCATCCCGTGGTATGGCCATATTGGTCAAAAATTGGGAACATTTCATTAATTTCTTATATTCTGGTTTGAAAAAAAATATGAGACCACACGTTGATGGGTTATGCTGATAATTGTCTCATCCCGATTTGGATCTTCCAAGGTTGAAGCTGCATTATCCAATGCATCTACTTGATCATTTTCTGATCACAGGACATAAGACAATGTCGGTTCTGAGGGAAATTTAGCCATTAAACCTATGATGTAACCAAACAAAGGAATTAAATCTTTTTTTATGATATATTATTTCCCATTAATTTGTTTTATTACCAATTATGAATCAGTTTTTACCTTTAAATTATCCATTTTCACTTGAAGGTATAATTCCAAACCTGCAGTGAGAGTTTGACATTCTGCTTCATTGTATGTACGACCTTCTGATAATAGGAATGAATAAGGAAATACATCCTTTTCTTGGGAAATAAGTATAATTCATTATCCAACCTACTAGAGTTTAGGGTATTCCATTCCCTTTCCTATTGTACTTCTGGAAGCACCATCCAAATACATTTCTTATGTTTGTGAATTTTCTTGAATAGAGAAGACCTCTTCATCATGAAGCTCAATATTAAATGTTGCATATTCTGTAGATGGATGATAAACAAGGAAGTCAGCCAAATAATGGCCTTTTACTTCCTTTTTTGGTACAAACTGGATATCAAATTGTTGAAAAATAACAGCCCACCATGTCCGAAGTCCATTAAGTATAGGACGACTGAGTATATATTTGTGTGGATTATTATGAGATACAAATTTGATCTCTTGATGTTGCAAGTAGTGCCTCAATTTCATAACTGCAAAGATTAATGCCATGAAACATTTTCCAATACTTGAATATAGAGTTTCCACATCAATAATAGTTCAACTGAGATTGTATAGGCTATTCTCATTCCATGATTTATTCCTTTGGGTGAGGAAGGCACCTAGTGATCGTTTTAATGTTGTCACATAGAGAATAAGTGATATTCCTTAAGTAGGTGGCATTAATTCTGGATGACTCAAGAGATATTTCGTGAGGGTATTAAATTATTCTTTGACATATTCATTCCATTCGTATTCTTCCTTAATCTGGTGAAGGGTAAACGCATTCTTGAAAAATTGGCTATAAAGCGCCAAATATAGGCCAAATATCCTTGGAGTACTCTTAATTCATTCAAATTTCTAGGATTTGACATACCAGGGATTGATATTGTTTTCTCATGATCAACTTTGATACCATGATGGCATTCAACGAAGGCATGCAATTTTCCTAAGGTTACCACAAAAGCACATTTCAAGGGGTTCATATTCAAACTGTGTTGCTGAAGTTTACTGAATATGGTTTTAAAATCATCCAATTGATTGGAACGTTGTCTAGACTTTACCACCAAATCATCCGCACAATATTCAAAAAAAATTCATCAGAAGGGTTTGATGATATGGTTCTTGGAACGTTGGTATGTTGCACCTATAGACTTTAAGTGAATGTGCATTACCCTATATAAAAACACAACTTGAGGGGATCTAGAGGTAGTAGATTCTTTATCCTCTTGGGCCATTCGGATTTGATCATACCAAGAGAACCCAACGGTGAAATAAAGGTCATCATAACCAACCATTGTATCAATTAAAAGATATGTAATCAGGACTGTAAAATCATATTTAGGAAAATTCCGATTAAGATATCTGAAATCAATGCATACTCTAATTTTACCATTCTTATTTTTCCCCGGGATAATATTATCCAACCATTTTGGATACAGAACAACCCTCACAATGTTAGCCTTTATAATCTTATCAATTTCATCTTCAATTTTAGAGGCATGAGTTGGGTGTGTTCACCTTCCTTATTTTGTAAATCCATGACGTTCTTCTGGATAACACACATGATGGGTGTTTATATCAGTATTAAGACTTTAAATTTTTGTATAATTCCTTGAAAATATATCTCTATGTTTTTTAGAATGAATTTATACACCTATTTCAATTCATAGTTCATGGAGGCACTAATTAGAGTTGGGCGTATATCTTTTTCTGTACCCAAATTGATTTCTCTATGTTATTTCACGGTGGTAGAGGCACTTTATTCAAATGATGTAAGTGAATCCCCATGATCTTCCTCTTATTCTTAATTATGTATTACCTCTTCTGTTTCCACTTGAATTGTAGACGATGAGGCGAAAATTCCTGTGTTTGGGGAGATATTAGTATTTGAACATCCAGAAGAAAATGCCAACATATCTGACCCTACTAATGAAAAATAGTATTCCTATGGTAATAAAGAGTGATTGAGGGATTCACAATCAACATATTTATCTTCCACTTGCATTACCACAATCTATTCTACTCTGTTTGATGATGTAGAGGTTTTTTTAGTTCAGAAGATGAGATGAAAATATCTTCATTCTGGGTTTCATCAATACTTAGGGTATCAATAATTTCATCTATGTTTCCAGGATCAATTAACATAATTGACATTATGGAAGTTATTGGATGAGTCTTTAGGTTTGGTTTTACCCTTTCAATTTAATTGATGGGTAAAACATAATATATACTCAAATGTATGATTGGATTTGCTGGGATCTTGTCTAGTCCATTTGGAGCATTAACTTTGGTTATATCTTTATTAATGGGCTTCGTTCCTTTTGTGTGATAAAACTATTACTAAATGTATTGAGATTCACATATTCTGAATGGATCTGTTTCACCACATAATGTTCTAATTTGTCCAATGAAACAGTATTTTAGACATTGGTGGTATGATGAAGGTATGGTTTCATGTTGATACAACCACGACCTTCCAAGAAAAATATTGATGGTTGTGCCCAGAAGAAAAACCCTGAAATCTGAATTAGACACAATTTCTCCAAATTTAGTTCTGATTGTAATCTCTCCTAGAGGTTCTTGTTAATTCTTGTCATATCCTTGATACATTAATTCTGATGGAGATAAGTCAGACTCAGTCAGGACCAATTGACAAAGTGTACAAATGGGAATGAGGTTGACCCCAGATCCATTATCAATGAAGGCTCGTCAGATATCTATGTCATTGAACTTTCCTGAAAAATATAGAGGTTTGATTTCCGAATTAACAACATCATTTTAATCTTTATCCATAACAGATATAACTGCATGAAATTATGCAGGATCATCCCTCATATGGTAAACCTCAGCTGTTTCAACTTCAGTATTAAATTCTTGAGGATTTTACAAAGCCTCAATGAGTGCTTCTCAAAGATCATTTGACATATTCAAATCATCCAAAATTGATAACTTGGCTAGTACATGGGACAATTGTTTCAGGACATCCTAAATATTTTCTAATGATTGGCATTTCCTAGCAACTGGATGTGGTTTTTTAGGTTCTTTGGTAGTTGATGCTTCTGATGTAGATGTACTCTATGTCTGAGCAGAAGCTGGAAATATTTCTGGCTTTGTTAAATTAGGCTGACTAAATCTATTCATTTGATGAGGAGAATATGGTGTGTCTTCAAATCGGTCTTCCCAAAAAATTATTTCAGAACCAAAACTATATTTCATATAATAAAATCTCTGTTTCTATTGAGCCCACTAAAGGAATCTTCCATGAGTTTCTACAGCATATATGGTTCAAGAAGGGGTAGATTTAAAATGGTGGTTTCTAGAATTCCGAAATATTTTACTGTATCCTCAACCTTGGCCCCTTCCTCCTATTCCCATATTAGGTTCAAGGAATTATTTCTCATTATAATCAGAATCAACATTGGCATAAAGATCTATTAAATGGATAACATTAATAGAACCAAAGATCAATTCGTCATCTCATGAAGATTCTTCTTTACAGGTTAATTCTGGTTGTCCCATTTGGCGGGGCGGTACCTGTGCTTTTGAAACAGATGGCATAAACCCTGCCATGGTAATGGAAATCATTTTCCATGACATGATCTTGTATTATTCTAACCACTCTTTTTCCTTATGATCACTTTTCTTCTATTTATGAAGTTGTTTTGGCTATGACAAGAGTTGTAGAAGACACAATTTGTTGTTTGAACTTTGTTCAAAAAATATCATGAGTCTGGTTGACCTTTTTCCTGATCATCCAATCATCATATTTTTTCACATTTTTACTTTTAACCACATTCCATTCTCCCTCTTCCTATGGATTGGTAGCAATAACCCATGATACTTGAGTTGATGAACATTTCAATTTCACTTGTGCAGAGTCTACCATATTTTGCAGAAGGTCTTTGAAAAGAAATCAATCATGAATGGGGTGTCCCAACATCTGATGGTGGAGAAAATAGTTTGGATGATCTCCATATCCATCTTTATTTTTCTTTTTTAGCATTGGATACTGAACCAAATTTTTTTCTAAGGCTGAGATGATGTAACCAGGAATATTTTTTCCATGAAAGAATAAACATTATTATTTAATTCCACAAACTATTTACACCTTTGATATCATTGATCTTCTTGAGAAAGTAGTCATTGCTGTTGATTCTTAGGAGGCAGATTCCTTCAATATGGTGAGGGTCATGATGTAGAAACAGGTGTAGGGTCATATTTGAGGGTGAATTTAGTATCTTCTTCCTTTCCTATCCTCCTCCCCAGATCTGATTGAATTACACGAGTTTTAGCCTCAGTTTCTATAATAGAATATTCTATCTGTTGAGCGATCTATGTATGGTATTTAAACCTACTTGTGTATTTAATATGTATCAATGGTATTTGTAATTATTCAAACATATTTTCCACGCAAATTGGAAGAAATTATTCTTGAGGGAGTGCTAGACTTAATAAATATGTTAATCCTTTTAATCATGCAATGAAATATAAAACTACTTCATTATCACTTTGTTTATAATTAGTAAGATCAAAAACATTCTTCTATGGTAGCGTTGAGCTAAATTGGAGAAGAAATTTATAACAGATATCTTCCCATTCAGTAATTGATCAAAATTGCAAACTTTTATACCAGAAAAAAGATTGACATTTTAATGAATACACAAAACACATAAGCATAACAACTTCTTATTGTTGATAAGTTCCCATCATGGGATCAAAATGAGAAAAATAAATATGTTAGGTGTTGTTTCGAATCTACTGAACCATTAATGATTCGTAATGTGGTATTCACAAAATTTGGTGGGGGAGGAATTGCATCGACCCATTCAGGGTAAGGTCTCTTTTCCAGCTGAACTGGTGGATGTCGTTCCTCCATAACATCCAATTGAGTTGTTAATCACTCAATTTTGTTCATAATAATTTAGGGGACATCTGAATTAGTTGGAACCTATGCAGGTATAGCAACTGGATCTTGAGCTACTGCATCGACCGGTAAAACCACTGATGGTGGTGCTGATACCTACCATTGTTGTATACCCAATGGAGGGAATTCATTATATACATATGTAGTTACTAAAATTCCTCTTTGTTGAGGAGATACAACAAGATTTTCTAGTTGAGGACTATCCTAGGGATACCATCCAGCAAAACTGCTACTTTGATGTAACTCTATGTTGAATATTTTCCACTCCTTCATTTCCTCTTCTTGTTGGTCAAATCTCTCTTAAAGCGAAAGAGATTGACCTTCTCCAGTTAAAAGTTAGATGCAATCTGATTTTTTCCCTTCCCCTTTATAGATGGCTTTCAGAGTGGGGGGGAGTTAGTTACTTAAAGGCATACCAAGATTCTGGGTAAGCCATTTATTTTGGGTAGGCACACCGTCTTCATTTTCCTCTGTGTGCACCGTATTATAGAAAATAACTTCATCTTCTGATTCCCATGAACATGACTTATTTTCTAGGGGATCTTCTACAATGGTGTTGATGAAATATACTGACATGTAATCCATCGATTGAATTCTGTTAGTATTTTTGCAAGATCGTCTTACTTTGTGTCCTTCATGAGACTCCATCCCCCTATATGATGAATTCCATAGAAATATTTGGCAGATAGTAACCCAATGGGAATACTTGGAGAGTTCAGTTTAACACTTTTCTTGTGGAATCTTCCCTGATCGAGAGAAAACAGAATTCCATTGATGAGGGGATTGTAGATGTCAAAAATCCCCTAGCCCTGTTGTCTGGGGCTATTCATGTTCTTCTTCTTCCAATATTTGAAAATTGTTTAATGAATTTGAAGGTTGTATTAAATTATCCCCCAAAATTTCATTAAGGGGTTATTCATGAAATGCTATGGCTGAAATTTTTGAAAATTATCTTCTAATTTTGATAATTTTGGTTCGAACATGAGCTGGGAGCATAATCCATCATTCAATTAAATCAAATGTTTGATAATATTGTTGGTCAATTTTGGACATTTTCATCCTCTGATGCCTGACATCCCGTAAAAAGGATTCATGTTCCGGATTCCCATATGCCTAATGTAAAGTACCTCAAAAAACTCTTTTCTTTGGTCTGATTATGATGAGAACTGGCTGAGGAATGTTCTTGAATTTTCTTTTGATTGCATTCAAAACCAATTTATTGTGGCCGACATTGGGGAATAACATTGCATGAAACCACATTTGGTAGAATTTTCTAATTTTGGATTGCAATGAAATACAATGCTCTATAAGAACCCCAACCTCCGATATGAACATTAGATAGGGAATCCGAAATTAACTCGCATAGCATCTTTAGAGCATTGATACATGAACACTGAATGGTTCTCTACTGTTTTTCATCATTTGGGTGTTGAGAAACTGAGAGAGATACCAAGTCAATTTGGTGCTGCAAACCTTCTATTACCTTTACTTGATTTTAATGTTCATAATATTGTAAGACTTCATTATTCAGATGACAAATATTTTAACATATGTTGAGACAAATTTCATGAAAGCAATCATCTGTTCTCAATTCTGGAATGTTATACTAATAATTCTCTAAATGCCTGGACATGACTGTGATTTCGCATTTAGCTAATTTTTTCCTCGTGTTTAACATAATTTCTTCATCATTTACTAGAGATTTATCCAAAATATCTAACAAGAGTGGATTCTCTATATTAGAAGATGAATGACCAAAATGAGGTTAGAGGAATTACCACTACCACTCGCATTATTTGGTAATGAGATGATAGGATCACAGGAAACAACATATAAATGTCTAAGGGCTTCATGAACTCCTGCATTAAGAGGATCCAAATCACAACATAACTCTTGATATTCCAACAATTTTTTGTGAGACTTTTTCTTGGATGTTCTCTTATAAATATTTGGGGCCATGTTCTAGGAAAAGTGGTTAACATTGGTAGGTATATGTGCCTTCCATGGAATGGTTACCGGAATGAACCAATTACCTCCATTTGGAAGGGTTGTATGTTCCCGATCTTGTTGTCCATATGATATGGGGAATATTCTCTATGAACCTCTTGGAATGGAACATAGGGGTGTATCTACTGGTGTATGTCATGAAAATTTTTCATCCCATGTGAGGGGACATATGTATGTGTCTGTTTTCTGGATATTGCTGAAGTAGTTGTTAAAATATCCAAGCATGATTTCAGAATATGGGCAGGGATATGCGTCTTCCCTTTCACCATTTATAATTTTTCTTTTTTGAATTAACTTGTAAGAATGATAATATACATCCAATCTTTATCTGGAGTAGTTTTAGGTTCCTGATCATTTCCTCCTTTCCCCGTCAATGGATATTGACAGTACTCAAGCATGGGGGCATAATTTTGGGTCTACCCCAAATTTGTCGTCGGAGCTTTCCGACTGACTTCTCTAGGTGCTACTAAATGAGACGGTCGACAGGCTTAATGATCATTGGTAGGTGTATGTGCCTACTAGATGTTTTACCTCATGTATGTTTTATGGACATCCTCCTATTCTAATAGGAGATACTGCTGACATAATTGGTTATAGTAAATAGGTGTATGTTCCTATTTACCATTTTCCACCACATTAGATTGGAGAAATTCTTTAAATGCAGCCAGAAAAGGCAATTGACTGGCTGATAACATGTAAGTAGGTATATGTGCATTTTCACGGTACTCCAATGGGTTTATCTAGTGGGATTTGTGGGTGGCTGTTTGATGAGTATGCTAATAAGAAAAATTAGGACGGACAAGTGTATGTGCCTGCTCGTTGTTTTCCATCATATTAAATTGATGGACATCTCTGAAGAAGGAATAGGTGGTAACCTACTCCCTATTGGCTAGAAATTTTCCCTGGAAGTTCTTCTTGCATGCTTGGGTTTGAGATACCTGGTCCAAACATCCATAGGAAACAACCCCATCATGTTGGGGGTACATTATCGCGTGATTCTGGTGGCGATTGCTGGTGGGAGTCCTCACGAAATACTCCTGTATTCTTTAATTGAGGCCATGAGTGACCTATTGATCCACCTCTCTATATTATGTTAGTAATTGAATATTATGTTTTATGGATAAGGACCTTAAATGGTTATATACGGTGACTGGAACCATTTTCTTCTTGATTATTGGTCGTGTTTGGCCAGATGACCAAGGATTGTTTTTGATCTGGATGGTCTTTCGGGAAGCCTCCAAAGTGGGGATTGTACAGTTCAGGTTATATTCATATATCATCACATTAGAGACCCAGCGTTGAAGACACTAGGATGGTTGTGATTTCATTCTTGTAGATGAATATCTAGCTTGTTTAGCGGTCATGAAGTTCACATATGTTGTCTTGGAGAAATCCATTATTTGGATTTAAGAGAGTTATGTGGAAAACATCAATACAAAAACAATCTCCATTAAAACAAAATCTTTTTAGATGGATGCATGAATGATTAATTCCATTTTCTGGCCTCCTTTTCAATTGATATGGTCCTAATAGGTGGGTAACATTATTAACATGGTTAAGGATTCACATCGGGTTCACTATTTTTGATTCGTAGTTCCTTGAAACACGTGTTCTAGTTTTAAGAACCACTATTTCCAGGTGGTTTCCATTTGATTTATTTATGGAAGAGGAAACCTCCAACAATTTTTTATCCTAAGGGGACCTGCATTACAAAGGAAGGAATTCATTATGTTTTAAATTACGATACATAAGAACATGCATTGGTCGAGAGGATGGGTGGTCGGACTCATCACACACTTTTGGGGGGGAATTAATGTCTACTCCAGGATTATCTCTATAAATTTATAATATTTTCATGAATCCTTATTAATTCACCATGTAAATCATATTTATCCCTTGAAATTTATAACCACTTATAAAAATGTGTAAAATTTTGAATCATCATTATGCATTCATGGTTACTCATTAATGGAAATATCTGTTTGAATTAGAGGTTTTCTATCAATGGTATCCTTTAATATACTGATTGGAGATTATTTTAATCATCATTTTGATGACACTATTTTTTAAGACACTCCATGGGGCACTCTAGAATTTATTGTGATCCAGGGAGATGATGTTTTGTTTTGATCTTGGGATAGTTCCCATAAAATGAGCAAACTATGTATCCTTGTGAAAGGAATCAGAACCCTTGTAGTTTAGTGTCACTTAATAGGAAACATTATACATTTTAAGGTCAAGTAATGAGGACCTCTATGTGAAATGATCTTGGTCAAAACATAGTGTGGGACTTATGCTGAAGCAGCCCAAGGTACATAGAAAGAATATGGGTTTCTAAGTAGGATCTGACCCTATTAGGAATATTTCCCAATGAAAACATGGTTGATTTGAATTGTTGGGATTGAACCTCAAGTAGGCTTCCTACAAATCCCATATAAATTTGAATGAATTCCCACATAGTTCGATAAGATTTATAGGAGTGTATGGTCCTTTGAGAGAGATGATTTTGGGCTTACATCCTAAAAAGTATTCCATGATGTCTTGGGGGTTTAATTTGGTGATTATTCCAGAAGAGGATGCCAAGATTAAAGGAATTTTGGTTGTATTCATGAGGAAGAAGTCCAATGAGTTCGGGCCTTGAGATGGATTCCTATGTATCCCAGTTATGGTAGGAATCAGAGATGTCGTAGTTCCTTCCAAGGAGTGTTTTTGCACATGTTGTAACCATCTTGTATCTCTAATCCCACCTATGTCATGGTCGGTGTGACAAACAATAGGATTTAAAATATCTAGCAATGACACTTCACACTTTTCCTCCTCCACTGATGGAATAGGGTTCATCGACCGTCGAAGAGGGCAAGGTGATGAGCCTTCCCTCTCTTTTAATTACATTGGAAAGGGTCCAATGTAAGTAGGAAGGAATGATGGTGAGGGGATTCCACTAGGATGGCTGCCCAAAAATTGTTCTTGGTAGGAAAGAGAGACTTCTTCTTTCAATCACAGAAAAGTAAGTGTGAAATTTACCTTCCTAACTAGAGACATGAGGTTCCAGGTCACTTTTTTAAGAAAGGAGAGGCCAGGACACAACCCCCCACTAAACCAAGAACTTCCCAACACTTTTTCATGGAGAAAGGCACATGTCACTACGGATATAAAAACCCACTGACATTCTATGAATCATAACCCCATTGTGAAAAAATATTGGGAAACCACTGACTATGGAAATAAAACCCCAAATAAAAGACACACAGATGTGCCATTCCCAAAGGTTTGATATTTCATGAGGTTTAGGTGGAGGTCTCAATAGAATCCATTTCAAAAATAAGATCCAACAATTAACAATACATGCCATGGATGGATGAGGAAGGCTTAATGGCTTGTAGAATGAAGAGAGTGAAGAGAATAATTGAATCTAAGAGGGGTGCCAAAGTAGATAAGGTTGTGCAAGTATAGTCGCAAAATTACACATGGGAATCCTAATGTTCCCTTAAGTGATTAACAACCTATATTACATGGGAGAGACCTTTCTCAAGCCTTCAAGTTTATTAATAGGTGATCCATGAAGTGGGGAGATCAAGTTCCTATGAGAGTAATAGGTGGCGTGCAAGTATTTCTGAATTATGGAGGTTGCACGCATTAGGCACGCATTTGTTATGGTTTTCAAACCCTAAAAGGACATTAGTCCAATGATCCTCACCTTAATCCTCTACTCAATTTGTTAAAGAACTACCTTGATTGTTTCAGAAGACTATGACGATGTACTAGGTCGACCAGAGTTGCAATTGGGCTTCATGGTAATTTGTCTGTACAAATGGAGTCCCCAAGGGCCTACTTATTGGAAAATAAGCAACCTTGGGTGAAATGATTTGGGCACAATAGTAACAAGCCCCCCAGATAGGGGAATTCAAGGATGTTGTGTGACATATATAGGATCACAAGTAGGGTGTGCACCACTGGGGTTTGGTATTGACTAATGCGATTCAAAATTCATTCTTTTGAAAAAATATATTTTTTCTCATGTATTCTGATATTTTTTCTAAGGGTATCCCCTTAGACATTTTTAGACACTTTTAAGGAATGGAGTGTCAACAATGGGTTATTAAATGAGGATGAAAAATTTGTTGAATTAACTATGTATTGGAAGTGGTAAATGTGTTTAATGAGATACCTTTTGTGATTGGAAATGTGTTTAATGGTAAAGAATCATTGACACATGTATTGGTGGTATGTGAGGTATTATAATTGAATCTATACACCAAAAGGGTGGATTTTAATAAGGATCTAAACCCCACCCCAATAATTTATGGGATAGGTAGTCAAACTGAGGATTTTTGACCTTAATAGATGTCTGAGATATGAAGAGATGGACTGAGCCTCCACTATAACTGTTATGTATTTTCTTGTGTAATATGTTATATAGTGCTATTCAAATCACGATTCTTTCCATTATATATATATATATGAATGAAAAATGATAATGTGTATTGATGAAATTGGATAACCCGTGGAATAATATTGAATGTGGATGAAGTGACACTTGTTATTTAAATTTTCCTTGTTTATCATTTGAATATCTCATTTTTTATGTACCTGCATATGATATCACTTTTACTGGATATTTTATAAGTATTTTTTCTAGTGGACTACTTAGTCATAGTCACACCCCAATTGGGATACTATTAGGTACCTGAGCATACTTCTAGGTTGCAATTCAAGGCAATAGAAATGGAATTATGATAGATTGATGAGTTATGTAGGGGATGTGGACGAATGAGGTGTCTAGACCTGGATTCCAGAACCATTTAGGGGATTATTCATTTTTTCTTTATTTTGGGTTTTCCTTTCCTAATGCACTTTATGAAATGATATTGAATATTTTTTGTATGATTTTGGAATTGTACCAAGTTTTGAAAAATAGATTGTGTTTCATGTTTATAGATTACATATTTCCTTCATTTTGTATTTTATTAATTATGTCTTACTATAATAAAGATGGTATAGTATTCTGAAATTCCCTGTTAGACCCCTATTTCAATTCTGAAGCCTCTAAAAAATATGTAGAGGATTTCCTGTGATAATGTGGGACCTGTCTTGAGGCACAATGTTTTATTGATACTGGTACGGGGACATTAAAAAGCTATATCATAGGGGTTTTTTTACAATGTCATACTATTTTAGAATAGTATATGGGAAACTACGATGCATCAGTCCTAGGTAATGAAATCATGAAAGTGATTCACTATGCCATTTTTGAGTGAAAACCCAAGTACGCAAAGTGGTTTTTTTGTTCCTGATGTGTGTTGTTACAATTGAATGATATTTCACCTTGGGTGATAAACTTTTTTTGGGATGTGACTATTTAATATTATATTCCACATGGTTGAAATGCATGAGGTTGTGACTATATGCATCATTTTAGGAACCTAGGGGTATATGTTATATGCATCATGGTAGGTATGCATGGAGAATACTTATAGAATGTAATATATAAAATTATTCTCATTTTCATTGAAATTTAAAATAAATGGTGTTTAATAAAGATAATTCTATTGAGTAAAAGGGGAATAAAATAATAGAATGGATAATGATTAATTCCTAATGAAGAGTCATGAATGGTTAAAAATCATGTTTTTCTAATTTGGGAAGATATAAAGGATCCTAAATGGAAATAAAATTTGTTCTAAATATAATGTTGCAAAAAATGGTGTCTAAAGAATGACATTTTACTATTTTTGTCAGTTAACCCCTTGATTACCATGAACCATAGTATTTATGGATGTGGTTAGAGATATATGATTAACCAAGTCTATAAGGATAATTTTTTAGTATTTAATGTATATGGATAGTATAGATGAATTTATTGTACGAACTTTGTAAACCATATGGTATGTGGTTTGAGATGTGTATTTTGAACTGTATTTAGATTCCACCACAAGGATGGGTGACATTCGGGTGATATGAGGATATATATAGGAATGCCCCTCCAAAAATAATGTGTGAAACCACATTATTCCAAGGAAAATGAGTGAAAGAAATGTTCTGTTAGGAATTTTCTCATTTTATACAGATGATGGAATGAGACCCAAGATAAATTGTGCTGATAATGTTTGACATTACATTATAGTTTCATTTCCCACTCCCCCAAATTTTTTCTAGATATTAATTAAAAAATGAAAATAAATTTTAGATAGAGTCCTTATATATGATATCAGATCACATATACACTCTTTCCAAAAATAGAGTATAGTTAGCAGCTTCTATATTCTATGGACCAATAATGCACAACATGAATTTCCTAGATCAGACTGAGTAGGAAGAAGGTATATTGTGTAATTATTTCTATGAAATGATTATAATATACTTCTATCTAATGAACTTGAGAAATGATTGGGTTTTATATTTTTTAAGGATAACTCAAGGGACTATGGATATGATGGATTATATTAGTTTCTTGACCGATATACGACACTTTATTCCATCATTTTTTAGGGATGAGGTAGTAATGAAGAGGAATTTTTAGTAATGATGTGTACATGAGACAAATTCACATGTTTATATCATTAGTTTAATAAGATTCATTTAGTTGGGGTATCATTCATATTTTTATATGGAAAATAAAATTAATCTTTTGATGGAGGGAATGTGGATCCATTTGGATTATCCGGTGGTGCGACATTCCATGGTGGGAAACACTATTTTGAGAGTTCTCAACATGATAGTTGGGGATATAGTAGACATTGAAGTGAAATTCCCTCTTTCAGTAGTGATATGTTTTTGGCGATTAATGTGGTTGTCCACGACACATGCACGGTTAGTTTCCTCAACCACTGGTTGAGTTTCGAACATGTGACAAGATGGGGAATGTGAAGTTGTTCTGGAGGAACCCTCATTAGATGGAAAATAATGGAAGATCATGGTCGATGCAGATTGTATGTTGTTGTTCAGTTACCCCATATCATATGAGTAGTTTAATCTTTACCAATAGTGTCGGTTGATGAGTCAAATGTGGTAACCTTGGGTGAGTGTTTCCAAATCAGGGGGTAGTGTAGCACCAGGAACTCAGAAGAGATACTAGGGTAAAGGGGAAGGTTATCTTCATTTAGTTCAACCTACAACTAAAGGTGGTGAGGCTAGACCATTGATTGTTCAAGGTATGATTCTTATATCATCCGTACATTATAGTGCATTATTTGATATAGGTTCCTCATATTATTTTATATCTTCTTTGTCTTTGAATGTGTTTGGTGTAATGGTAGAACTTTTGTATGTGGTTTTGTGGATTGATACAACATTACATATTCTATTATAAGATATCATGGATGTTAGGGAGTGTACCCATTAGGTTTGTGGGACTTGTTTGTGGTCGAGAAATATAGTTTTTAACTAATATTGGGGATGTATTGGATAGTGTTATTTAGGGACCATATTGAATACTACCATAGTATGGTAACAATAAAATACCCAAATGGAAATATATAGGTTCAATTTGGGGAATGGGATATCATTGTAGACCATGAAAGAAATGTTTGGAAATAGTTTTCTGAAATCAGAACCCAGTTGTATTGTCTTGTGATGGATGACAGTGGAGTAATGATGATTTCCGTTCCTCCCATTGTGAATCAGTTTTAGTTTGTGTATCAGGAGGGATTTTTTAGGTTTCCACTAGGGAATTATTTTGAGTTTATGATTGATTTTTTGTATGGAGAATAACATATTTCTGTTCATCCATATAGAATGAAATCAACATAAAATCAAGAAATTAAATATCAGTTGGGGAAGTTATGGGAATAACGAATTTATTTTTCTAAGTACGTGTCCATGGGGATCATAAATATTGTTTCTAAGATGGATGATTGGAAAATTAGGTTTTTCCTTATTTATTAGAAGTTTAATCATTTGAAATTTATAAATTGATACCCACTTCTGTGAATCTATTATTTTGCTTCCCATTCAAGAGGTTCATTAGTGATCTCAAAAATTGACTTGCTATCAGTGTATCATCAAATAAGGGTGTTAAATTTTGATATACCACACACTACCTTGAATATATTTCATGTTTTTATATGTTTTTATGATTCTACTAGTTTTTAATAATGGTCCAGTAGTGTTTATTTCCTTATTGAATATAATATTTCAGCCCTGCCCGGATTATTTTTTGTTTCCATTGTAGATAAAATTTTGGTAAACTCTAAGACTAATTATGATAAATATAACCATATTGATATCATCTTGAGTACACTAAGAGATAATATTCATTAATATTATCCTTCAATGATTCATCTCTCGATTAACCGGTCAAATTAATTGGGTAACATCATCTCTAACGAGTGTTCATGCACTTGGATAAAGTGCAAGGAGTTGTATCATGGAAAAATATAGAGAATGTTTTTGATATTAAATGTAGTATGGGTCTAGTATAATATTATCAAAGTTTCATTATATACTTTTACCCAAAATAGAAACACCGTTTCGAATATAAAAACAATGGAATCAGGTTTTAATTAACTAGGGAATGTGAGGATGATTTTCATGAGATAATGAAGCAGTTTACTACAACACTACATTTTATTTTACCTAAGTTTAGTAATGAGTATATTCTATTTTGTGATGGGTCTGGTGTTCATATAGGTGAATGTATTATGAATGATGATCGATTTGAGGAGTATGGGTCTTGGAAGTTGAGGCATAATGAATAAAATTACCATCTGCATGATCTTTTGTTGGTTGTAGTGCTTTTAGATTTAAAATGATGTTGGTATTATTTATTGGGATATACATTTACTATGTAAAATAATAATAAAATATTTAATTACATATTATTCAAAAGATATTTCAATCCGAGGTAGTGAATATGGGTTGAGAACATTCATTACCATGATTTTGTGATGGTCAACATGCTGGGAAATGGAAACATCACTGTATAACCATTGATTCGTAATAGTAAAACTTTGGTGGATTAGGAATCTAGTTCTAAGTAGTGGATAATGATGTTTTTATCTCATATGCATCACGAAGCTTAGGATAAATAAGGTAAGATTACCCTTTCATCCTTAGCAGCCAAGTCCACGATTCTAATCTAGAACAAATAATGGATGTATGAAGATCTGTACAGTTTGACCATAAAGGAACGTCTCGATGGTGATGACTCACCTTTCAATTAATTTTTTTTAATAATGAGCTCTTTTATATTCATGGGAATGATTCTTTTCATAATTGGGTATGCATTTTTTATGTTCAGGTTTTATGACAAATAATTGGTGGTTCATCAATGTTTGAACCAAATGTATGGTGATATTCATAGAAGGTATTTGTGGACAGGGATGAAGAATGTGGTTTTAGGTTCTGTGAAGAGATGCTAAAACTTTCAGCAGGTGAAGTTCGAGAATCTGTGATAGGTTGGTTTGTTACATCATTTAACCAGTCGATAATTAATGTGGTATAACGTCATGATGGATTTTTTGGTATGTATTCCAACTATTCCATAGAGAAATTTTGTAATATTGTTTGTTTTGGATCAGTTATAATATATGGTACCATTATTGTAGATATAAGAGACCATACCTATTGACCCGTTGGGTGATTTTTACATTAAAGAGATACTGAGGATTCATGGGATGCCACAAAATATTGTTTTGAATAAAGATACATGTTTTACTTCATGTATCTATTAGGGTTAACATAAGTCACTTCATAACCATGTCCATTGAGAATGGATTTCCTCCGACATATAGAGAAGAAGTCAGAGCATACCATCCTGGTGTTAGAGTACCTGTTGAGGGAATGTGTTGTAGACTTTGGTGGATATTGGGAGAATCCATTATAACATGACGATTTCAACTATAATAGTATCTATAAGGTGACTATTAATGTGGAACTATATGAGTAACTCTATAGTAGGCTTCGTAGATCTCTGTTATTTTGAAGGGAGGCTGGGAAATTAGTGTTTTTGGGACCGAGTCTGATGTAGGAGTTGTTAGGGAAGGATCGTTTGATTTGAAAGAATATGGATATTGAACATATAAGTATAAGTTATATATTAATCAGCAACTTTGAACTCTTGAGTTTATGGTGGGTAATCGTGTGTTTCATTGGGTGTCTCCAAGGCTGGGTAACAATCGAATTCAGAAACAAGGTAAGTTGGAGCCTATGCATATGGGGTTGTTGGAGATTGTAGAAGTGATCATACTAGTGTAATACTGATTGGAGCTTCCAAATTGGTATAGTGGCATGAATTATGTTTTCCATTTGACAAAGGCTACTGTGTATTAATGTAAAAGGATAACTAATGTAATAATGTTGAATATTGATAAAGGGAACCATGTTAATTAATGGATCCCATTTATTCCTTTTTTGTCTCATTTTCTTTTTATACTAGCATATATTATCTATTAGACTGGCCATTTTGTAGACACTGTTGGTAGTGCCCTATTGAGTTATATTGACACCCTACTCAGGACACTATTGCGTACCTGAGTAGGCTTCATTATTGTAATTGAAGACATGCTAAAAGAACATGCACTACATGGTTGAGTTGGGAATGTGATGTACATGATTGAGTGATCCAAACATGGAGTCAAGACCTATTTTCGGTATTCTATAGTTTGTCTTTTTTTCTTTGTATATGGAGTTGAAAGTCATGGAATAGCATATTTTCTGTCTGGTTGTGATATTTTACCTATATTTAGGAAGTAGATTGTGATTCATGTTTATATTTTAATTATTTCCTTCATTTTTTTATTTTATTTAATGTTTATTACTCTAATGAAGAGGGGATAGATACCACATGTGCTCAATTAGACCCTCATTGCTATTCAGGAACCTCTGTTTTAATGGGAGGTACGCCTAGGTCATGTGAAATCCTGGCTAGGGAAAAAATATTTTATGGGTATCAATCCATGTAATATACACTCTAACATATATTGACACTTTTGAATAGAGTAAAATGACTCTTTAAAATATTATTGTTAACAAATTCTCTAATTCAAATCTAATAATCCTAAAAAAACATTTAGATCAATTACAAAAAAATTAATCACTCAAAACATCTAAACATCATTAAACTAAAAAAATAAAATCTATTTAATGTGATTTTGAATTTTATATTTTTTTAATCAAACTAAATAAACATATCTAATTCTTCCAAAATTCATATTTTAAGGAAAATTTTAAATATCAAGAGGAAACATCATCAACAACTAATATCATGAAATTTTATTGGGACCTCAAAAATGTAATCATGTTAAAAAAACATCATCATGGTCACAAAAATATTTAAAAAACAACAGTTGGTCTCAAAAAAATAGAATTATAATATTTTTCTGACTAAAAAAGAATAATATTTTTAGAAGGATTATTTGAAAACAGTAATCTAGATTACTTTTGACATATAAATAAAAATAAATAAATAATTACATCTAAAAGAAGATTATTTATTTTAAAATGTATAAACCGGCCCAAACTTCTCGAATTATATATCCACGGATAGTTTTGGTTGAATCACTTAGTTAGAGGTATGAAAATTAATTTATAAAGAACACCATGATATAACATAATATCTATCAAAGAAGAAATATTGTGTTATATTTATAGAGTTTTGATATTTTTTATACAGACAATATAGTTTCTATTTCAAAATTTGACTATATAGAGAAATAATGGGACATGAATCAACGATGAAACAAATATTGTATATAACAAATCACTAGGTGCAATGGTTTGAGAAAATTAATTGAATGGAAATATATGAGGCCATGGATTATAGATAATGACATATTTTCCATTATGAATAGTGATATGAATGAATAGAATAATTTTGAATGATATAAAAGAGATATATTTACCTTTTTAAGGATGGTTAATGGAAGATCAACAGTGTTGCAGTGACTCAAATTGGTAATGATTATATTAAATCAACAAATATGTTATTTTTAGCGGATGAATTATAATTTCATAAGTGTATCTAAATCATCAAATAATGAAAATGTAGTAATTTTTAAAAATAATTTTTATTTATTTAATACATTAAAAAATAGAAAATTAATAAAAATAGGGTTGAGAACCCAGTGAAATATTTTTATGTTAATGAAGAAAAACTATGGTGTTACCTGAATATAGAAGCTAGAAAAAAAATCATATAATACATAGTTATCATGGATAAATGAGAATGATGAAATTTACCAAATATGAAGTTATTTTCATCATTCCTATTTTGAAGTGTCGAATCTTTTAATAAGTAAAAAATAATTCGAAAAGGTAAGATGGTGAATAAATTTACCAAGGGTGTTCATATCCAAAATTTATTACCATTGTAGTTGGTTAAATATAATGGTCTTTGACTCTTGAATAATAAGTCAACATGTATATATTTGGATTTCTTTACATTTTTTTGATAAAATTACTATATTGTAATACCTTATCTTCATGTCCCACAAATTCAATTACTTTTACATCTTTAAGATATTTCGGAGACTAACTGAAAAAAATAAGTCTCTACTAGAAGAGACAGAGATCAAACAATATAAGCAAGCATGAAGATAAATCATTTTCAGTATCTCTTGAAAATAATGGATTTTGATATGAGATTAGTGAGCATTACTCTCTATGAAAAAATATTAAGGACGAATGAAGTAATATAAGTGTTTTAAATATGGATTGAACTTTGATAAAAAATAATGATAAATTAAGATACATTTGGATTAAAATATCACTACATATTTAATTAATCAATGCATGTAATTAATGATTCAGGATTTGGATATCAATATATATAATATATTTTTAAATATTTATCCAAGTTTAATACAATTTAGAGTGATTAAGATTTAATTTTTGACCAATAAAATATGTATAGTTGTAGGAAAGCATAATGAAAATTATAAAGATATAATATTTCTTTATTTTACCAAAAATATAAGTGTATATAGATGAAAAAAATGTAAGGATAGTTTATTATTATTATGTGACATTTTTTTAAATGATGATGAAACCATGAAATCAATAAAATTTTTGGATGAGGGTGATGTTGTCACTCTTGAGCCAAATACTTTATTGAAATGATGATATTCAAAATGATGATAAAAAACATTCATTTTAAATTGATGATGCAATAAATTGGAAAATAATATGAATAAAGTTAAAAGATAAATGAAATTTTTGTACTGAGAGTATTATTAGGGATTAGAATCAAGGGGTACGTGAATGATTAACAATCCTTATAACTATTTGGAGTAGTCTACTTTAAAATATTGTACCCCAAACTATTGGTGATTATTTTAAACATAAATAATGGATTCAAAAAATTATTAAATCTATATATAATGTAAAACATAATGAAATATGGTAGCTTATGACTATTCCAAAATAGAATAACATCAATGGAAAAAATGTTATTTTTATGAAAAATAAAAATGAAAAAATGGATGTTTTATGAAATTAAACTGAGACCTGCACTAAATCTATTTACTCAAATAAAAGGAAAGTATTTTTATGAAACATCATCTATTATTTTTAGGATTGTTACAATCAAAATATAGCATTATATTTTATATTAAAAAAATTTCATTGTTTCTCTAATGTATTTGAAGTCTATATTTATGAATGGTGAACTAAATGATAATGTTTAATTAGAGACAAAAAAGAGAATTATGATTGATATAGATGGATAAAAAGAATAAAGATTGAATAATAATATATATGGTTAAAATAAATCCCTAATAGATTGGTCTTAAAAGATATATTGTCACTTGATAAGAATATATTTCTTAAAAGTGAATGTGGGTAAAAATATAGATGTATATAATAATTACACAACATCAATATTTGGGATTGAGTTTTTTGGTGATGTAATATTTTTTAGTAAGGTGGATAATTTATGTGAATACTTTTCATACAAATTATATAGAATTTGGAAATTTTATTTATTAGGGAGATGAAATTTTTCATGGGTTTACAAGTTAGCATAATTTTTTTTTTCATATTTTCATATCACTAGAAACTATCCCAAGGTGTAATTGAATAGGTTTGTTATGGATAGATCATTTAGAGTGAATATAGACATCATACATGGAATGAAGCTGAGTAAGGATATTGATTGGAAGAGCGTGTATGATAATACACATTAGAAATTTATTGGAAGTCTCTTACAGATGACATTATTGGGGAAAGATTCTTTCATTGTGCTAACTCATTGTGTTAGGTACCAATTAAATCCTAAAAATTAATATATGTTGAATAGAGAGATATTTTTGTGATATATTATAACTATTTATTATTATGTTCTTTAGAATTATAATGAAAAATATTTTTACTTACAAGGATTCACTAATACTGATTGACATTGAAATGTTAGTTGTAGAAATCCCACATCAATGGGAGTATGACATGATCAGACGCATCAGGACCCCACATGTGTGGTCGTAAGCTAAGTGTTCCATCCCATGATTTATTCCAATAGGCCAAGTTCTATTGAATAGAACTAATATGGAATATCAAAGATGATGGGAGGCTATAACCTAATGATCCTATATGAAACACATACATTTACACATGACCTAATAATACAGAAAACATAAATAAATATGATCTTATAATATATATTTCATTAAAATGACAAATAGATTTACAAGGATAAACAAATACATGATCTATAATGATAAAAGTAACGAAACATAGAAACAAATAGGTAGGAAAAATTACTGATCAACTAGGTTATTGTGGTCTCTACTACATGCTAGCTTGAGACATGAACATCACCTACACCCACAACATCTTGGTACTTCAAGGATCCAACAACCCTATGTTTGCCAATGTTTTTGTTAAAATGATTTTCATCAGCATAAGTCACAGAATATGTAAGATAATTTTACCATATAGGTGTCAGTATATAAAAACATAGTATGATGCAAAAAAATAAGATTAAATAACAAGAAAAATTGATTAATCAAAATCATAGCACTAGAAGGAATAAATATATTATGAAATTTAGAAACCCAATTATGATTATCATGGTGATTATTTTTTATAAAGGGTTGAAACCATGATATGGTAATGGAAATGGCCATTGGAGGATGAAATCTATATTACCCAGGGCCATTGATATGTTCTTGAGTGCTACACTGATGTCATCATATATTTTAATATTGCCAATACATCTCACATATAGAAATTCACCAACATGGAATCCACTCCAATGATAATTTCCTATCATAATTTTACTTACACTCCCACCATAAGAACATATATGATCTATATTTAATGTCCAATCCTTCATGTACAGTTATCTCTAAGGTTTCCTATAATTATACTTATAGGTGTTCACATTTTACAGGGTTGGAAGAATTAGGAGGGACTCTCTATGAAAATTATAATCCACATTTCATAATCTCATAACCCTATTTAGGTTTCTTAATTAGGCCAAAAACGTATGAAGTTAATTAGAAAATATATGAATCGTGTATCCCAAATTTTTAAAACATTAAAAACTTCCTATAATATAACTTTTATCCTATTTCATTCAAACTATGGTGAATGACTCCTCATCAGATAATACATTAGGGTACCATATTCCCAAATCATTCTTAAAGGACTCCACACTAGATAGAACTATTGTCAATTCCTTCTTCTTGGGAAACCATTTTAAAATTCCCTTAATAGTGCAATATATTTATGCTATTGCATATCACATGTTAAGACACTTTTCTGGGCCTCTATTTTAGGGGCACTCTTTTCCCAATATAATTACCATGTTTTCCTTATTACCTTCCCCTTCTACATGGTCAAAACGTTACCCTAGCCTTCAATTAGAATTACATATTCACCCAAATATATTGTTCTGAATCTATACTGACCCTAAATTTCTAATTGGGTTACAAAATCACTCTGTCATTTCTTATAGGGTATCATTTCCCACATAAACTTATGCTAAACCCAATGGAATTCCACTTGTAAACTCAAATTCATAGGTTTCATAAATGGGCTAAAAATATTTCATGAACACTCATTATAGGTTATAGAAGAACATCTAGGTGATATTCATATATGAATCCTCTCGAACTTCTTAAATTACATTATTGGCCTTAAAACACCATTTTCAACATGTTTTATCTTGTATTACCTTGATAAAAGGAATCCCCTATTTGTTCTATTTAATGGATAGATCCATCAAGGGGGTTTATATTTATGAATCACCATGATAATTATAGTACTCATTGTGAGAAATCTAGTGAGACCAATCCCAACATAAGATTCCCAACATTTATCCCTATATTTGAAATCTAATCGGCCAAGTCACCTAGTTGGCCGCTTTATATACTCAACGATAATTGAAGAGATTAAGTCCCCTTGGGAATCCTCAATGTATATTTTATCTAAACATAGGTATAGAATCATGTGTGTAAGCCCCTATTCTTTTTTCATGGTGATATATTCTCATGAATCCATTTATGATTTTATACAACCACTAGTTGAAATTATATAGAAACCATTATCGGAATCATAATAGTTGTAATATAGATCTCATTATGAAAAGGACTCCTACATTGTGTAAGCCCAAAAATTTAGTTTTCACCTATGTCACTAACCATGAAAGGTACCTATTGGTTTCCCACATTAAAGCCGCAACTAATTATCATATGTCCGTATTTCCCATTAAACCACCCTCAAATTCATATATTCCATGTGATCCCTCATACTACAAAGGCCCATATTCATTGTGAGTCGAATTAGAAAATGCCTCTCTCGTGTGATACCCCCCACCACTCGAATCATTATTGTCATCCCTTTCAGGAGTCAACATTCTTACTGCATGGTACTAAAATAGCATGGGATGGTCCAATCAATTGATCTTCAAATGGTTGATCCTCAAAACATGTGATATTATTCTTGTGAATTTTGAAAATAGTATTCATATATATGGATAAAATTAGACACCCAATATTATAACATAGTAGGGTCATACTCCTTAATAAAAACATATCATCACTGAGTGATTTTATTCATGATAAACATCACTTCCCATCAGCTTATATTCCCTATGATTTTTATAATAAATAAAACTTATTCAATATTCCATATGGATATATCATGTCATTTTGAATATTTTTACTAATAGACATAAATAATATTAAATTTATTATCAAGAGTGAGCCCCAAAAAAACAATTTATATGAACCATTCAAAAAATGTCCATAATATATTAATTTAAACTACGTATTATAAGATATGGTTGGATAACATTGAGATGTAAAAAAAATGGTTAATGTTAGAGAACCCTAAAGGTCTGACAAGTCCTAGTTAGTGGCATTGAAATTTGATTGTTTTGATTCCCTTATTACTGATAAAAAATAAAAACCTCTTATCGTCTTGGTCCTAATACCATGAACACCTACCGCTTCATTAGACAAATTTAATCATTGGAGTGATAAAATCAATATACATAAACTATAGAATTACTAAATAACACAATGTGCCTATGATATATAAATGGATGTTCACAAGAAAATGTTATTTTTATTAAATTATTGGCATAGTGGTTACTATTAAAAAACTGGGATTTGAGAAAGATTCATGAACATATAATAAATCTATAATAGATTCCCATAATAGGATATATTTTACCCCAAAGGGAATGAAGATATCAAAATCTCATCCATGTGATAGATGTATTCCCAATGGGTTTTGGGTAAATCCACATAGATTTCATTCCTTTTGAATGTATGAATTCATTGGCAGAAAAAACACTATTCACTTGATTTTTCGAAAAATAATACTGACCCAGTTTAACCATCCCTTGAAACAATACAAAAATGGGTGAGGGGTGTATGTGAGTATTTGGTGTGTATATATAGAAAAAAATAGTGAATATGACATGAGTCAGATTCATATGCAAGTGATCAATTGACCATGATTTACATATGATTCTATATTAACAATTAACATGTTTTTAGTTTTTGACCCTTTCACGATTATTAGTGTTTTCAACTTACACAAATAATATAGAGTTCTTTTGGATTCAAATGGTAAAATTAATCCACACCACCTCTAATGAAATCCTATATCTATAATCAGTTGGAAATTATTAAGATCCAATAGTTATTTATATTCATTATCCTAAGATAAAAACATACAAATTAGTTGAGAGGACTTTTGTGAAAATTTAGAATATTAGTATGTTTTCACTAACCGTGAATATCCAATCCCAAGTGAAGAGTGAGAGAAATTATGAGTACCATATCCATGATTACATCCCCACATTGAAGGCATCTCATGAATTATCAGTTATGTGAATCCTCACCTATAATAAAATTAATTGTGGTTCTTCAATAATAACATTGATGTTATTGACATGAAAAAATATTTTGGGAGTATTTCTCCAATGAAAGACTATTTTAATATACCATAACTTATAAATGTGTAAGTAGATGTAGTTAAAATTACTACTATTATTCATAATATTCCTAGGAGGGATTCTGCTAGTATATGAAAACATCACTAATGTCATATAACCTCATCCACTTAGTAATAAAAAATGCAACAATTAGGCAGCACCAGACCCATTTACACAGAACAAGCATCCTATTAGAAGGTATCTCTAAGGATTACAGACCACTAACGAAAGGAAGATGGATTATTTTCAAATTATCACTGAAAAAGCCCATTATATCCTTGATGAAGATAAATAGAAGGGGCATATTCATAATTACCCAAAATAGAATAACATCATATCATATATTTCTAATTATGAGAATATAATAACATTATAAAATCCACCAACTGACAGAAAAATATTCATACTCTCATAAACACCAAGGGAGATCATCAGAAAATTAAAATAGTTACTCTAGAGAAATCACATATCCATGCTTCCTTTAAATTGGATCACATAAACATCATCATGGAAAATATAGGTGAATAGAGTGATTAAATGTTTGTTATTATTAGTGTTAACTTGAATATAATCTTATTCACTTCAGGGTAGGCCTGTATTCGTGCCACTAATATTAGGGTTCACTGATATATATTTCTATCAACCTAGGATCATGATCATTTACATGCTCCCATTATAAGAACCCATTCGAATATCCTTATTGTCACCCTAGAGAATAATAATATTTCTTCTCCATTCAAAAATAATCTACAACCCATAATAGAAAAAACATAGGCAATTGCTTAAATTTCATCCCGCACATATTATGAACACTGGAAGATTCCATATGAACCAATTGAGAAAAATGATGATATTTATGTTATTACCAAAATATAAAACCAAAATATTCCATCAATTATTAAAGACTAGAAGTTGGTCCATATTTCTGATCCTTCCAATTCTTACAAGGATCACTGATATATTCTTACAATCATCCATGAAAGCTATTGAAATCCTCATATGACTTTAAGGGGGACTCCTAGGTTGGTAATGACAAATAAAAGCTATCAAAAAAACTATTGATCTATGATTTTTATTGTTGTCCTAGCCCTACTCACACTTCCAAAAATATCTAGTTATTCCGATCAAGGTAATTATATAACCTATGGGAATTGTTATATTCTATCCGTAATGCATAATAGAATTCTAGTGACCCATCAAATAATTTGGGTTCCAGAACAATGACCTACTGATTGATTATCAATGAGAAAAATAATATACAACAATAGAGTTCTTCAACATCATATTATCAACATCAACTATGGTGAACCTTGATAGAGTACTATCCTGGAGGTTTTATCCATGAAAATATATAGATAAACCATGTAATTCTTCCCCATGGTATATGATATGATATTCATCCACATATCATGAATAATAGAAGGAAATAAAATTATACCCATAATAATCTTTTGGCAGATAGTAATATTGAAGATCATCCCTAGGAAATCTAGTCCAATGGACATGGTGATAACTCATGGTGTTCATTATAATGTTTTTCCTAAAAATGAAATCCCATTCTTACAAGATTTTCCTACCCATGATGAAACTACTATTGGATTACCCTCACGTTGAGAGGAACTCACGATTTTGATGTTAACTATGAAAAGTTCCTCTTTACTGAATATAGAAATATCATCTCACAGAAAAGATATTATAGGGATATGGTCAACATCTTCACCTCTCCTAGATCATTTATCATATGATACATCTATAGAGTTTCTAAATTACCCCACTTACCTTTATAGGGTAGTAGGAAAATGGAATCTACTGACAAATAATGTCTAATAATCCCTCATGGAGGACTAGTAAAATTATATTGTTACATTGGATGAGATGGTCAAAATATATGTACAAGTCTTGTTCAAGACCATATCCACTGCCCTGTATGAAATTTATGAGTCCTTGAAAGAGGATTTCTTAACCTTCATAAGCTAAAACCTATGGGATGTTCAATATTATCTCAAGGAAGGGAATATTTTCTTATTTGGAACATGATTAACAAATCAAGGTGGTGATAGATATCTACCATCAGGTTTATTTATCCACCATCTTTGTAGAAAAAAACATGAAGGAAGAAATGAACTAGGAAAAAATTCATAAGAGTAACCTCCACAATATTAAGGTACCTCAGTCTTTAATTGTGGATCCTCAATCATAAATCCACATATGGGTTTGGGGAGAGTATATTTCGAGACACATTATATTATTTATTGATCTAACTAGTTTGTTTTGTGGACAAAATGTAACATTACTACACCGGAATAGGTCTAATGCGTAAGATTTTCTTATTTTAGTTGGTCTATCTAATGAAATCATTTTATTATGAAAACATGAAAATGGTTTTTTTGATATGATAGATCCATTTAAGGGATCTTGAATAAATAAAACATGACTGCCGAGTAAGAATAATATCGAATAAATGATAATATTCAAACAATATATATGTCTCTAAACGAAAAAACTGATCTCCATTAAAAGGATCTATATCCATCCCATTCTAGTATATAGGAAAAAAATATCGAAGATACCTAGTTGGTGCTACATCTATTTTAGTATAAGAGAAACATTAGATAATAGGGCTTTTGGAATGTTTACCACAACCACTACAATAGAATCATCATAGTCATAGTGAATCTAGAATGTAATGGTTGTGGAACCAATTCAACCCTACCCCTAGTGTCGTGGGTACATATATTAATCCCTTCAAAATTTGAATGAAAATACATCATCTTTGTGAAAGGGGAAAATTAGAAAAAGAAAAACTCACAGTTCCTCTACTTGTACAATGTTTCTATTTTTCCAAGGGAGCGTTAAGTGAAAGTCACAGGAGACACTCCCATGATCTCCCTCCACAAATAATTTAATTTCTGTCCTTCTAAGGGATGAAATAAAAAATGGTCATCTATGAGTTAAAATTCCATGTAGGATCACTATCCACCCCTCCATAGATATTTCAAGGATGAAAATTCTACTTACTACTCAAGGGGACATATGGAAATGATTCCGTTTATGTGATATGTACTAGTAAATTTCATTATCTTTTTCATTACAAATAAATCCTAGAAAAACCCAGATGTAGAAGAAGTCAATTAATATATACTGAAATAAGATGGCTTTTTCATAATTAAATATTGTGTTCACATCAAGATATAAAGGTTGCCTCAAAATTTTGGTTCTTTTTCAAATATTTAGTTATTTATTACTGATCCTTATTTATTTTCGGAAAATGGAAAGGGTTTGGTTACATAAACAACACACTCACCACCCAAGTAAGATGTATATCTTTTAATAAAGTGATGTTTCACCCAATAATAATCTGAATTAGAAAAAATAAAGTGGATAAATTCTAACTTAATCGTAGAAAATATTCTTGCAGGGTATAGTTCTCATGGAGATGTTAATGCCTCTCCTTTAATACATACTCAACTAGAAGGAATTACCAAATTGTAATATTATAGTCCAACCACCTAATCAGGTTTGTGTCCAAACCTTTATTTTATCCAAACATGGTTTCTAAAGAGTACTAGGAATTACACCATTAAAATTTTCAATATCATTTCAAACAATCTACACTAGGCCTACTGTGAAAAAATATGGATTGTACAAATAGATGTGATTAACATATATGTCTCTACCTTGTGATCTTAATAGTGTATAGTGTTAAGAGACATTTCCACTAGAGATAATTTAATTCATTGAGTACATTTCATCTAGAATGGATACTGTTTGGGAGATACATGTTCTAGTATAGGCAAATAGAAAGGCATATATTGATTGGGGAGATGCTATAACTATGCCACCTAATTTTAGAAATTTCACATTCACATTACTCAACATCATGGGATTATGAGAGAAACACCTATCATAATTAATGTATTGATGTGGTCCCATAATGATATCATTATATCAATAAGTATCAGTGAAGAATATATCATTTTCCAAATTGTGAATCAACTACCAATTTTTGATATAAAGTTGTTTTTTATGTTCAATTTTGATCAAAATATATCTTTGATGATGGTTATACTGATTATTTATCACAATTATAAAATAAAAAATAGTTCTTGAATATTCAAAATAAAAAATAATAAAAATTAATACATATTTTTCTATTGGAAATGACTGACCTGCCCTAATAATATGCAAGTTCCTTATGATAATATACTAGATACCAATATAGAAAAACACTAAATGAGATAAAAACATTATTAATTACAATAAAATTTCATCGTAGATTTTAGGAGATTTTAGTTTTTTTTAATGTAGATTATTTAATGTGAAGATCAAAATACAATTCTCGATTGAAAAAATAAAAACAATTAGAAAACATGTAGATCGGATATTGTAACCATCAAAATCAAATGGAAACCAATGAAATCTGAAGAACATAAAAATATGAAATACCATATAGTTCATAACCATAAATGGAACCCACAAAGACTACCATCTCATGAAAAAGTGATGTATAAAAATCACTTGAATTGTATGAACCCCAATGAAATCTGAAGAATCTAAAAATATGAAATACCATAGGGTTCATACAGATAAATAGAACCCACAAATAATTCCTTGTCATGATAAGATGATGTATAAAAATCACTTGAATTGTATGAACTCGGGGCAAAAAGTACATTAATTTTAATGAAAGTGGGTTCGATTTTAATTTATCATGGCCAATGGAAATAACCTACTCAAATTACCATTTTATAAGGTGATTGATGAATTATAATATAAATAATAACCCTAATTGAGGTCTCTTAACTCCGAAACTAGCTCAAAATATATAATACGACATTATTTTCAAGGATATAATCTAATGGATGGTTGATTTTGGGTCAGTGATGCTTTGAAAGCCACTGGCACATGTGACCCATATTTTTGGTGCCTAACCATAAGAGGAATGAAAATGGAAGGAAATACCGAACATCAGCGCATAGTATTTTGATTTTTGTATGAATTGAAATTCAATAAACATGATGAAAACCATACTTTGGGTGAAATTGTACCATGTAGTGGTAACCCAAGATCCCCTATAATATTAATGATGAAACCTTTAATAGATTTTTCTTCTAAATGTTATTGAATCCATTATCTGAAAAAATAAATAAGAGATGAGTAATTATTATGGAAAGATAAAATAGTTGAGACTAATTAAAACTTCTTATCTATATCATATTGAGAGTGGGAACCATCCCCAAAAACAAGGAAATGAGCATCACTCCATCAAGTAGAGTACTCATCAAATGAGGAATATTTATACTAATCAGAAAATGTCATTCAACTAATAGAAACCATCCTTAGAGAGGATGAAAACATTTATAAACAAAAAACCATGTTTATAATTATGGTAGTGGTCACAATGGGTGGGGATTTTTTAGGGGATGATGTTGAATCATAATTCAAAATGAAATAAACATTTCTACAGAGGGTATACAAAACATAGATCCTTGAGGATAATCACTTCAAAGATCCCAAAATGAGCATTGATCTTTACTAGAGTTATATATGTCTCACTCAGATCCTTTTATAAAAAAGGATCTACATATAGATATACAATCTCTTAGTGAATTTTAGATTTTGGGAAGGCTAGTTTATATCAATCAATGAAATGAAAAAATGAACCTCTATTTTGATCAATAAATGGTGTTTATTTAATAGTTTGGAGATATATCCAAACTCTAGACCAAATAACCATACTAATATAGGATGTGCAGTCCCTTTGCCTAAAAATTGGATATTAAGAAATAGTTGGCCAATATTTTCCCTAAAATATCTATTTTGGATGCTCTTCACTTATACACAAAAACCAAGTAAGCCATCACTGAGTCCTTATTGATCCCTCAGATGTATGATGTCTAATGTTTTAGGGATAAGGAATATATAATGGATACTAGTTTCCATGATTGACCTATAGTCATTTCCTTTATAACCATGGACTAGGAGGTGGCCATACATTGATATATTAAACCATTATATATAAATGGAAAGGTAGGTGCCATTGACATCCATCAACCCATCATTGATAATTCATACTATATGAAACTCATACTAACCTAAATATACCACTTAGTATGTTATTGAGTGAAAGATATAATTCCATCCAACCTTTATATTTAGGTACTTGAAAATGTGGTCATAAGACACTATAGAAGTTCAAAATCCAAGGTCAGTTAACTGTTATTATATATGAATTTTAATTTATATTTATTTTGTAAGGCACTTCATTTTATATTTTATTGGTTAGTTCATATAAATATAAATATGTGGATGTTTCACCATCAAACCATCAATGACTCCAAAACTCCATTGATGTAAAGGATAAGATTTTTAAGGGATATGATCCGTTTTTTGAGAATTGCAACACCCAATACATACACATGGTTTTAAAAAATAGAGGGGAATCAACTGATGGTAAACTATACCATTCATATAAAATCCACCAAATCCTTGATTATTTTATATATAATCTCATAGATCCAACTCAACAATGAATACATTTTTCCCATCATTTGAATTGAGGAATGAACTTACTATTTGGAAATTCATCGATTCTTGTATGTTTCGTTTGAAAAAAATATAAGGATCCTTAATATTAGAAGGAAATCATGGGGTTTCTATACATTTGCCCTTTTCCTCATGATATCCATTGTATCATCAATACATATCCATGAAAAGCATAGATGTGATCCAAGAAAGATAATTACACCATTGATATTCATGAACATATTCTATCTCTTAAAACTCCAGATATCATCACATCATCCACCCATATATTATTGATATAAAAGTTGGAAATATCCAGGATAACCTTTTATTATCCTTAAGATATATTTTAACCCATATATGATCATCTATATTAAACAATTTACCTTCATATTATTCTTATAATTATAGTAAGGATTAATATGAGGTTGACTAAGAATCAAATATGTTATTCTAATGTATTTGGAGGGTAGCTCTACCATAGTACATGAGTAGAGATAATTAATTTGGGCATATATGAGGATTGTGGGCCCTTGGTGACCATCATATCTATGTCCCCAACTGAATTAGATATGTATATCTCTTTCTTCAAGTATCACTGGAATTTTTATTTATAGATATATTTACTTTTTTTACTATATTTGATCTTGATATGTATATCCATCGTTTTTAGTTTATAGTGGACTACTATGGATTGAAATAGAAATCAAGGAGGATGTATCCAACCAATTTTTCTATGTTATAAGTCGAAGTTAATAGGATCATAAATTACAAAAACATCCTATAATTTTAGTTATCAAAATAGCTGTAAAATATTTTACCTATAATGAAAAAGAATGAAAAATAGCATTTTTATTGATTTTTGGGATCTCAATGGACACTTCTTGAGGGATTAAGTATCATTTATAATCAAATAATTACTTATTAAAATTAAAATTGGTTTCCATGACCTTACTTTTATGGATGTGTACTTTGACTAGTACCAAATATGTGTGGACCCCTTTTGATATTGAGGAAACTACTTTCAGCGAACCCTACGGTGTTTATTACTATCAAGTGATTCCCATTATATTGAATAAATTATCCATAAAACACAATATAGGTAGAAACCATATCACTATAACCCATATGTTGAAGAAAATAGAGTGATATTTTGATAATCTAATGGCCAATTCCTAACAGTATTAAGATAATATTGAAGAAATTCTTACAGTTTCAAACAGGATTTAGAAAAAAAATCCTAAAAAAATCCATTAAAATGTTCTTCTAGGGTAATATAAAATGAATTTGTGGGATTCATGGTTTCCAATGTGGTATCAATGTTTATCATCTGAACACTAGGTCTATCCATTATATTCCATGAGATAATAATTTAAAACAGTTTATTGGACTATATGATATTCTTTCATATTATGAACACATAATATCCAATAACACTGAATTTTTTTACATTCATGAATTCGGTGAAGAATGGAGTCACTAGGCAGTTGGATTATTATTTTCATAAATATTTAAATTGACTCAAGTAGTGTATATAATTACCAATAAATCATATGCAACATGTGGAAGTAATGTCATATATATTTTATATATATATAATAAAAGGATCACTCATTGAACTCCTTACCAAGAATGATGGTTTTGGATAAGAAAAAAAGTCAATATTATCATAGTTGGACCATGTTTTACACTATGAGTCTATACTCTAATATTGATTTTTTTTTCAAGTTTTTAGAGTACTATAATTAAATAATTTCCTAAATTATCAATGGGTATATAATATATCTATTATAAACATACTTCAATGTATCATTCAATTGCTATTATTATCCTGATGACTATGATAATGGGTTTTCATCGAATAGTAGTTTGAAATAAATTTAATCTATCAAAATGTGCCTAAAGGTAAATAATTAAATGATTTTATCACAATACACACTTTTGTAGAGAATTCACAATTAAACACATGTCTTAATAAAGGAGTGGGTTTTTTCTATTATGAAAATCCCTAAAAATTAAATATTTAATTTAATGGAGTATCTATATAAAAAATAATGTTGTTAAAAAACCAAGAATAATATTATTTTTTAGATATTATAAATATCTCAATAGTAAAAAATGTTCTACAACACACCATATTTCCATTGAAAGGATTGACTAAAAATGATATAAAGCACCAAACCCTGATTGTAGAATTAAAATTGGACTTGAAGGTACTGATGAAACATAGGATAATTAAGGGAAACTCAAATTTAGTGATTAAGTAGATCACTTGTGATTATTCCATTAAAATGGATGTATTGGTCATCTTTATTGATTATTTAATAGGTTTTATAATAAAATTCCCTCTAATAATCAACATCACATCACATCCCATGTTTTATAATGACTAATCTATTTTGTTGAATAAGAAATCCATAGCCCTTTAGGATCATAAACATGTTAAAATGGTAATTTTCATCTCAAACCATTGGATGGTCTTACCATTCATCAATAATGGTATGTGGTTGATCAATAGAATTAATTACACCCCTTATTTTATTGATCCCAAATCCTTATTTACTAATACAAAAACAGGTTGGATGACTACTACAGTATACTACCTAAAAGGAATAAATAATCTACTAGATGTTGTAATGAATGAATATATTTTCTGTTTGGTAGTATATTTTATCACATATGTTGTCCAACATTCCTAGAAATCATATAAAAAAGGTTTTGAGTGAATCCTCCAAAGATGAAATTATGCAGTAGAGACCCTCACTATTATAATGAAATACCACATTTTTGCCTGCAATTACCACCATGTAAGATCTAAGGTATTCTAAAAAATTGAATAAATTGGATACTTATCATTGAAAGTGATACAAGACTATATTATATTTATAAATAACTGCCCATGTTTTAGGATACATACCATTTTTACCCATTAACCCATATTGACATTACACAGTACTTGATACTGATAGACATTTTCCATTTGAGGGATTTATATCCTAGGGCCATAAAATGAAGCTATATCCAAATAGTAAATGTTTTCAAATACACCTAAATATTTATTTTACAGGTGGTTTGATTCTATATCTCTCATGGATGTATGAAACAGGATAATATTAGATTTTTGAAAACTATTATTATTACAAAATTTGGAGTCCTTAACAAAATATTTATGTTTAATGACACCGATTTCAGCTCCTCCAAGTTGAGTATTTTATATCATGAATAAAAAATTAGTCCACCAACTTATTCTTAAAAAATATAATCGTGGATTCATAAATAGACTGTTTCAACAAAACATTATCTAATAGTATATAAAGTATGACAGATAAATACAATAAATCTTTAGTAGAAATGGATCTATAAGATTTATGGGATTTTTAGACCATAACCCATACTGTTAAATATAAAATACCATATTAAATAGTATACATGAAAAAGGCATTCTTCCTATTAAGTTATAATTTATCTCACATTACATCACTATATGAATGAATTTGATTAAATATGAGTAGTCTCAGATCATACCAGAATAGTTGAAGTGTCTCAATGAGAAATGGTTAACTCATTACACAACCTTAAAATCCATAAAATATAAGTCTTATGAGTGTTCGATGAGAACTTACATCTATTTTTAATACCATAATGAACATTGACATTGGATTTTAAAAATCTAATGTCAGATAAGAAGAAACCCATGATGCTAGAGCCCAAATAAGAGGATCCTACACTATACCGTAGGTATACATAAATGTATCTTATTCCATAACCATGATGGATTTAGAGAATATTGTGCCTTCCCAAATGTATAATTTCTCATGAAATGCATCATCTCTCCCAGATGAGTTTCAATAAGTCCAATATATATGACAATAAATAGAATAACATAAAATTTCCAACCACATGAACATAAAATGTGGAGTATTTATTTATATAAATACAAAATTAGGTTTTATAGAATATCATAACATATCTAATGATGTTACTTCAAATGAATTATAATCCACTATACATAACCATTCAAATTTATTTGGTTAGACTATTAATGAGACTCACACTCCTAACACAATAGTCAAACCAATGTCGTAAATCTCAGGGAATGATCTACTTATGTATCAACGGTCTACATTGAGATAAAATTACATTGAAATATGAGAACTAAATGTGGTTTTATTCTCATTATCATATAATATAAATTTATGTTAATATCTTATATCCTACCCCCAGACATAGATTTGACCTATACACTTTTTATTGCCCAGTAGTGAGATGTATAAAAATTCATGCAAAGTTATAACATTCCCTCTCTCATGATGGTACCTGTAAATTTCAACACAATTTTTCTATAAATGATCTAGATCATATCATAGATAATTTTATTGGATGAAAAATTTATAGGTTGATTCCCATTAGATATGGATATATAGTGTAGCACTGATCACCCACCATAAGCCTAGTTGTAAATTCGTCATTTCTCAACCACCTGTATGTGTATAGTCTCATCATTTACATTGTTTCATTTTATAGATCATATTATATACTATGAAATCAATAAATATTGGGATGAAATATACCTTTTTTATATGAACTACATGTGGATCTATTCTGATTATTTCAAGATATGTATTGATTTCTGCACTATTATACACAAGAAGAACATTAAATTCTAATTATTTCACTCACTTTATCTTAGTACAATATCCCTAGTCGATCCACATCATGTTTTATCACATTTCATGACACTAAGGGAAAGATATTGTAATATTTAAATGGGACATGCAATTTATTTTGTTATTGCATCATGTTAAACTACATGATATGTGGTCTAATTTGGAAGAACTTAAACTATATAGAGCATCTTATTTTTCATGGCCTAATTTTCCTACATGATATCCAAATAAACATAGGATCCCCATTAACGGATGGATTTTAGTCATAATCTCGTGGTGAAATAAAATTACATTACATTTGAAAATTAAATATAAATGTTTAACCCCTTCCTGGTCATATAGGATTACATCCCTTCTTTGATAGATAATAGAATGGAATCATTTCACTCACTCTAACATATTACAAAAATATAAATTGGATCCCTCATTTATAGTATTATTCATCCACAAACCATTGAAATAATTATAAACCCTCCTAATGTAATATCCTGATATGTATAAGGTTAATTTACTAGTACTTTTCAGTGATTTATTTCAATCATTTTATGATGTATAGTTAAACAGGGATCACTTATCCTAGTCCCATACAAAAAAATTCCAAAAAAAATTCCTACATTGTCTTAATGTTTTTTTCCTCTTATTCAATTCGGGTTTTACTAAACATTTTGTATTAATGAGAAAATTCGATATGCTTTTCCCATGTGTTATAACTATAGAAAAACCCATGAAAATCTTGTAGTTGTATGTTTATATAATTTATAACTCATGTTTCATAGTTAAAATATTATAAAAAATATGACACACTATCTTATTCTCACTACATAAAATTGTATATTATGTTATATTCAATATTATTGGGATAAGTAATTCCTCTCCACCGTGTGAGAACTAATTACATATAGGATTCCATGTCAATTATTTTTGGATTTATTATTTATGAATATATTATACAACCATAATGTTATAATCCACTTTACCTGGGAAAAATCATTTCTCCTTTATATAAACAATTTGTTTCTTTATTCTTGCTAACCCAGTATACATAGTGATTCTTATATGTTTTATTATAGTCCCAACTATGAATCTTAATCAAATTAATCCACCTTATATCCTAATGTTTGCTACCTCTCCATTCACATTGGTTTTTCTCTAGTTGTCCCCACACTCTAAAAATTTTATGAACTATTTTTGGATTGGTTCTAGTATACATATGACAAGTAGTGTCTTCCAAACTACTATAACTAGACATATAATCCATAATTTCTCCTAGTGTATGATCATTAGATCATTAATTCAATCCTCACACAAGGTTATTTAAATTTTCACTTGTAAATATATACAAAACATCCCCAACACAATGGTTTGTGTATGAAGATAAACTATATATCACCTATGTCCTTGTCATGTTATGTTAAACTACATGACATATAGTCCATTCAATATTAATTTAAACTATTTTTTATATTACACCGTATATGGAATTAATCTAATTAGATATATGTATTCAATGACATATCTTTTTATTAAGCCTCTCTTTACATAAGATTTTGATCGACATAAAAAAAATATTGTATGTGTAAGAGATCATTGTATGGGGGATCTCACACTCACTCACTCACTCTCTCTCGCCCTCTTTGTAATGAGATGTTATGGCTAAAGTTACATTTAAGTATCATGTTATTATGACTCACTTAATAGGTTATAAGGATTACATGCCAACATATACCATAACAACCCATGAATTAATTTTTGGAATTTATGTATATATTGTGATGATTAATATCCACTATTCTAATCCTATGAAACAATTATATTGATTTTACTCCGAGTCCATAGGTGCTTATCAACTCATGTGGTGCTAATAAAAATCATTAGTACATGATGTTAAACTTCATGGTATATGTCCTCTTCATAAAACCCTAATCAAATGAACATATTTACCCTCATCACATAATGTTAACCTAAAATTCATATGGAATATCTTTAAAAAAATTAAAATTTCATAGAGTGTACCATTCTACGGAACATTATTTAAATACACGAGATTAATATCCATTGATTGGTGAAAAATATAAGGGAGGATACATTAGGGTAAATTTACCATTTTCCCTATTAAAATATATTTTTTTGTGTCTATATAATCCTACATGGATACAAGTTAAATCATTTGTCTACACACAAACATGGGGATTATTCTTTTTGGAATCCTATTATTGGATATGAAGATTCACCTCCACTACATTTTAGAAAGATCAAACATGATTCAATCCAATATAATAACTATGAATAGAATAATTATTTTTATTTCAAGATATATTATTATGTTTAATCAATACATATTTTAATTGACCAAAAACAATAATTTGACTACATTCCTAATTATTATCCCCAAATATCCCAATTAATGTAAACTCTATACTGAATGGTTCCTTCAATATTTTAAATTATCCCTAAACCTGAATCAAAATTAATTCCTTGAGTGTTTTAATTTCCATTAAACTTATATGGATATTTATGAAAAATTTATTCATCTCCAATGTACCCCTCTTCTTGCAAATTTTTGTTGCACAATATTCATCTCCACCAACTAGAGACATATTTAACTGAAGGAGAAATTCTTGTAATCTTTGTATGAATCTGTGAACATTTCTATGAAACAATGTTTGAAATTTCTTTTGAAATAATCCTTAAAATATTTTTACCGTATAAATTTTTTATTAAAATACCACAAGCCTTGATTTAAATCCTTATAATTCCAACTTTGTGGGTTGTGGTGAGATTTTAGTTTTGTGATCCCCATCTGGGTTACAATCTCATGACCCCTTACCTTTAGTTTGTGAACAATGACCTTAAACTATGTGTACAAATTATCATATTATATATGGTATTATGATTTTTTATTTAAATCACCTCGTGTTTTTTCATTCCCATTCTACGTATGTCATCACACATTTCATTGTCCATGAACTACGACCATACATAATGTGAATCCCATTTTGATATGGTCTATACTATAATTTGGCTCTTTATTTGCATTGGGTTTTGTAGTTCAATCATTAGTTACGCCATCTAAATTTATAGTAAAAATATTGTTACCATGGAATCTATTTCCCAATGGTCAAAATTTCATAAAACATCATCTAAAAATTTATAATATATAATAATTATTAGGATGACAACCTATTGAGGGTGGTTTATGAAAAACTAACAAATCCACTCACTAAATCTCACTTTTTAGGACCTAGGTAAATTTCAGAGTATAATTAAAAGAATTAATAAACCTTATATGGTCAAACATACTACCATTGTAAAGGTGAATATATTATAACTTAACTTATATGTCTAGGAAGAATTATGATCAATTTCATTTAATATTTCATAACCCTAATTTATTATTTAATTCATGTCTGTTTATCCTTTAGGTAGCCTAAACCCTTCATCAATACACATCACTTCATAATCCCACATTATTATTTAGGTGTTTGAATCATCAAAAAATATCCATGGTTATGGTAAATGAGTTAATTTTACAATAATGGACACCTCATCTTGGCAATGTTTATGACACAATATTTTGTACTTCCAACCATAGGCATCATCATGCTATATAGAAGGCCCACTTGTATTTTTAGTCACTGATAGTATCAAAGTTGAACCTATCATTAAACTGTATTCCAAGATCATCCTCTATATATGTGTCACATATCATCATTTCACTTATTCAAATATCTCATGTTATGATTTACATTTGCCATATCCAAACCATTCATGTGGATCTGAATAAATTGTTTGATACAAACTCATACATTGTACCCATTCTCAATGATATAATATAACATCATATTCACGAAACATTTATGGAACTATTTGTATTAACCTTTAACACATTATATTATGGTAAAAAATCTATGGACTAATGATTTTTACCATTTTTAGGATGGTCCATAGTAATATTGGTCATGTATTCACATCGGGATGTCACAAATCCCCATATGATATTTTTTAAAGCATTATGAACATACATATCATATATATAGTTCAAGAACCATGACCCTAATATAGATTAATCATACCGCAATGATTTCTATATTGGGTTAATTTGTTTTTCTCATTCATGTAGGGTTTATCCCACCAATGTTGTTGAGTAGACCATATTATATTTTGGTCAAATTTGTTTAAGAATAAATATCAGCAACCATTGGTTAAATAACCTTGTCCATGAATTATTTTCACAATTCCTTAATATTTTCAGTATCAATGGAATTTCATACTTCATTATTATCTTGGTTTATTCACTGATATTTTTTGTTGAGAAATCCTCATTTTACTTTGGTAATTAATACCTGTACTAAAAAACTAGGCATGTGGGGAAACATATATGACTACAAATTACATATGAAAGAATTTGTAGAATTCACTAGGTTTAATACTAGTAATGTGATACATATAAAACATTATTTTTTCACTCTATAAGGAATGAACATCACATAACCTAGGAAATATTGTGCATTTTAAAATATGAGAAAAAGGTATAAAACATGTCACGAGAATGTATTGTAATGGGAATGAAAATAAAACATCAAATCCCAAACCACATGGTCTCCCATAGTATGATGTAGGAAACTTTCAAGGTAAAAAACTGAATCAAAAATATTATGGGGTCTACTATATGGTCAAAAGAAATCTAAGACATTATCACTAGGGCCCTTGATCTTGTTAAAATTTACAATATATTCATGTTACATTTACCCAATGGTTACTATAATTCATTAAAAATGAACGAATATGTATATTTTATGTAATTGATATCTTTTGAATATTTCATTCCTTGTTCCCAATGAAATTCACCTTCATGACTATAATTATACTAGTCCACGAACACTTCCTATCTGAATTGACTAACTCTTGTGTACAATGATTATATATACATCTCTATATCAGACGTTACAATAACTATATGTGGCACACATCTAGTTGGTAATCATATTCAAAATCCATGTGGGCTAAATATATTGTATGAAAATTCACACACACCATTATATTTGTCATGCCTAGACCCATCAATTAACACATGTCCATGATGAAATGTACTTCAATATATGAGTGGAATTACTCAATTTTATGGTGATTATAAATTCTCCACAATTTTTGGCATAGATATTACCATTTTTTATCACATTTATAATAGAAAATAATCTTTTATATCTACGATTTATAATGATGGATTTTTTTCATGAATACACATTTAATAAAAAATTAATTGTTGTTTTAATTAATTGATAAATTTTTCCTCGATAGATAATGTTTTATTCAAATGTGAAAGGATAAATTTGTAATAAAATCCAATGTAAAAAGACATAAAGAGGATTGAATTCATGATTAAAACGAAACTCTACATCACATAATATATCTAGAATTTAATCTAAAATAGAAAAATGAATATTTATTTTGAATCAAATCTGAAAACACTAGGGAAAAATTCACGTCATAAATCACATATTCATGATATAAAAATATATAAAAATAGCTGATGGATGGAATAATGAAAAAACATGATAACCATAGATATACAGTAAAATTTCATGTCATGAAATAGTGTCACTCCATGAATCTTGATGATATTAATTTATTCTTATGATTTAAAATAATAAATATATGGTATACTGATATTATAGCCTCATAACATCAATATTTTAATTGAATAGAATAAATGGAAAATTATATGGAATATAAGCCACATGGGGGATATTTTAACAAAAACAATATGGGGATTAAAATGATATCAATTGTAATATATATTAGTGTTACTAGGAAAAAAATACATTGTGTTGGAGTCCCCCTCCTTGCCTATTCCACATTATCTTTTTTGTTTTTAATTCTTTTATTTTATTCCATCATCTCAATTATACTATGAATTGTGATTTTTTTGTGACATGGTGATTTCAATGAATTTTAATTGGTCTGTTATTTATATAATTTTGGGTAAATAATTCATCTTGAGGTTTTTTATTCATAAAATTACTCATATCATTTTCTCTATCATTCATTAATGCATGAAAACGGTATTATCAGTGGATGGGGGTGATTTTTAAATCATTACCAATTTTCATTTTCATCATGACCATTAGGATTATAAAATTATATGTTTAATTTTTTTTATTTACCAATCATCTGATTATTATATTAACATAACCTTTGGAAAATGATAGTCTTAAGAAAGATATTATCTAACATAACAACATGATTAACAAATAAATTATTCTGATTAACATATAATTGTTAATTAGAGATATTATATTCTATTACTCATTATCCCATATTTTATCTTACATGACACCTGTAGACGCCGGAAAAGTCCATTGTTCCCAAACGAAGCTCCGGATGCGGAAAGCGAGGTCATATTTGGAGTCGGAAGAATGTTTCGGAGGGCCCGGAGGCCTTGCGCGGAATTTCAGAGGTCTGCGCGCAAAGATGACGATCCGCGCGCAAAACCCCCGGGATGCGCGCAACTCCCTTGCGCGCGGTGCCCGATTCTGCGCCCGCGAGGAGAATTCCGCGCTCGCGCCTTGGATTCCGCGCCCGGGGTTGCCTATAAATACTAGGCGACCCCCAACGTTTCAAAGGTTGCTGGAAGTCGAACGGTCTCCCGCGCGCGCAATTCAACCCCTTCCGCGCGCAATGCCGATCTTCAGGTAACCTCCTTTCTTTCGCGCAATAGAGCCTTGGGGTCCGCCTTCGCGCGCAATCCCCTTGGCTCATTTCCTTTGAATAAATTTCAACCCGAAGGCCTTTGCGCGCAAAAGAAGCCTCTTGCGCGCAATTGCCCCCGGGTGCGCGCAATCCAACCCGATTGCGCGCACCCCCCATCTTCAAAGTGGCCATTCGTTAGAGAATGAGCCGTTGCCCCCGCGCGCTACCCGAAGCCCGGTGCGCGCAATCCCCATCATCCGCGCACGAAGCGCTGGCCCAATTGCGCGCCAGCCCGCCATTTTGCGCGCCGATCCACGGTTTTGCGCGCAAAGCTCCTCTTTTGCGCGCAATCCGCCAGGGTCGCCTCCCTTGACCCTCTGCGGGTACCCGCCTGCGTGGCGCTCGATGATCCTCATCCTGGGTGCCCGCACCGTGCGCTGTCTTCCCGTGCAGCCTTCCAGGCTCGTGCGAAGTGACACGGACCCGTCGGCGGCAATCATTCGTCCAGCATGACGTTAAACTGGATATTCGTCCAGCATGACGTTAAACTGCATATTCGTCCAGCATGACGTTAAACTGCATATTCGTCCAGCATGACGTTAAACTGCATATTCGTCCCGCATGACGTTAAACTGCGCATTCGTCCAGCATGACGTTAAACTGCCCATACGTCCAGCATGACGTTAAACTGCACATTCGTCCAAGCTGCACGATGCTAAACTGCCTAGCCCCCCATCGTCCCCGCTGCAAGACGTTAAACTGCCAAGTGTTTCGTCCTCAACACACGACGTTAAACTGTACTTCGTCCGGCAAGACGTTAAACCGTCCGCTTCGTCCTCAACACACGACGTTAAACTGTACTTCGTCCGGCAAGACGTTAAACCGTCCGCATCGTTTGATCCCGTGCCTCGCACGCAGGGTCTCCCCCGGTTTGGATGTGGCCCCCACCCACTCGTCTCTGCAGGGATGTCGGGATTGTCCCACTTTTGGGACGATTTAATGGGAGTGGCTTTTCCCTACGGGGGCAGGGTATTACAAACCCCTAGTTTCTTGTGGGGGGCTGCACATGTGTATCTCCATTGCGCTCCCCCACTGCCGAAGCCAGTAGAGGGTGTGACTGGGATCGAGGTGTCTCCTACTTTCGGTCCAAGTCCCTTCCAACTGAGTTTTGCCGCATCCGGGCTGCCTCAAGTGCGTAAGTCCTGACAGAATGAACTACGTGGACTTTAATCCCTGTCTACTAAACAGGGTACGTAGGAAGCCTCCTTGAGGTCCAAGCCCGCCACCTGGTCGTCCCGGTCGTATTTACGTCGGTTCGTCCATCAGTGGACCCCTCCAGGGTTCACGCTTGCGTCGATTCACCTATGAATCCGCCCCTGTGGGAGACTGCCCGTGTGTATCTCCACTGTGCCTCCCCACAGCCCCTTTTCCCATTTCTCCTTTTATCGTCCAGCATGACGTGAAACTGTGATCCACCCGGCCATTCCACCCCCCTCTGTGCGAGGTGGTCCGGTTCAATCCTCCGCCCGGCGGCCTAGACCTCTTCGTGAGTCGGCTTGCCGACGTCCAGCATGACGTTAAACTGTATACCCGAACTACGTTGACTTTGATCCGTGCTAACGCGCGGTACGTAGGAAGCCCCTACGGGGTCCAAGCTCTTCACTCCATCATCCATCCTGATCCTTACCCGTGCCGCCACATCCCGGTGGGGTCATGCCACTTCACTCCACTCCATATCATTTGGGAAGCCGCCCATATGCTGGCCCCAGCGTCGGAGGTTCCCCGCAAGGGGTTCTGTCATCTGATCCACTTTTCGTGTTGATCGGTCCGATGCCGTCCCCGCTGGACGTTAAACTCGCGGCATACCCCGTGTTAAACATGGGAAGCTGAGGAAAACCTCAGGTGACACAGTTCCCCGCACCTAGTACGGGATTCCTCAGGCCATCATGCCTTCGAGAAGCCCTATTAGGGACGGAAGACAGACGTGCAGAGCCGCAGTGCTACGACACGCCCCCAGCACCCAGAGCCACCCGGCCTTCTCACCGCAGGTTGCTGCCCCGCCCAGACCCCTTGGAGCGTCCGGGCGGAAGCAGCGTAATTTACCGGTGTCCATGAAGATATGGCGCCGGGAACGAGATTCACGAACATTTTTAAGTCTATGAGGGAGACCCGGATTAGGCGACGAGTTCCGAGGAGACGTCCAAGGAAGGAGGAGCCGACATCCCATCATCCCGATTTCGATCAAGGAGCAGACGCCCCTGAATAAGGGACGAATGCCGCCCGCCCTTGGAAAGCGGGATTGCGGGACCACAAGCCGCGCGCCCATCCCCTCGGGTTGACGGGTGCACGCGCGAACGCGTCCTGGCGGAACAGCGTAACCCGACGCACATCCGCACCGAAACAGAAAAACGGTGAACCCGACGTGAATCTCTTCTCCTCGATACGAAGACCGATGGCTTTCAGAGGTGTTGGAAGACCGGCGTGTTGCCCGGCCAAGCATTCAGTCTTACCCGCCAGGGGCTGGGGAAGTGAAATCGGGCACTCCGTCTCGCAACGTCGAGGGCCTGGGTTCCCCCCACGGAAGGCGTCGTGGCACTAATGTTGGTTGTCGATTCCTTTTTCCTGTCAGTGTTAATGGGTCATTCTCCCTGCTTTCAGAAATCAGGTCGCCCGATCCAGTGCCCGATCGCCACCCGCCCACTGGCGCAGGGGCAGGGGAAACACCGACGCGGCTACTCCGCGCGGTCCCGCCCGTTCCACAGCCGTCCCAGCAGCCGCAATTGCGGGACGACCACGCCCTCTCTCCCCCTCGGAGGTCATCCAGAGAAGGGTGATCAACACCCTGGTGTGGAGATACGAGGAAGAGGGAGTCATCCCCACTAGGGAAATGGCTCGCCTAGACCTTGAGGAGGCTGCGCCTCGCCACCACCACCGCCCCCGAGGGCCGCGCAGGGAGGCACCGCTGCCTACCTCAACGTCCAACCGCTTCGGGAGCTTATCCCCGGAGCGCTCTGACAGTTCCCTTCCCTACGCGGATGAGGTGGAAGAGGCCCGGGATCACCCTATCCGGGATTCGCTCCAGGGATCTACGATAAGGACTCCCGCCAGGCCACGGCGACACCGCCGCCAGGCCTCTCCAGTCGAAGAGCGGGCTCTCCACCTGCCCCGCGCCGCTCATCCCGACTCGTCTGTCTCGACGCCAACATCGGGCACGAGCGGAAGAGGATGCCCACCTTGGGGCTCTAGCAACAGCGGCCACATTGGCCCAAGCCACTGCTGGCTCCAGTCTCCAGGCCTCTGCGCATCCTGAGCAGGGGAACTCCTATGCCCGACCTGGATCGAGGCCCCGACCGCCCCAAAGGCAGGTTGGGTCGACTCTCCCGGTTGCTGGCACTGGCAGTAGCCACCGCGGACCACCTCGCGGTAGCGCTATTCACCGGCAGGATCTACTCTGTGTGGCCGATCCAGGAGGCATGGGTTATCCCACCTTCTGATCCCGGCCCGGAGTCCTGCCCGGAATCATCTCTCCCCGCGTCCCCTTTGATATCTGTCCCGGTGCCCCTCGCACCTTGGTTCCCAGTCCTCTTGGCCCCAGCACCAGTGCGGCCGGAGGACGCCAGGACAGAGATCAGCCCTGCCCCGGAGAACCACCCAGGGGCAGGAAGGCAAGGCGTCGACGCCGAGGGAAGAATGTTACGGAATTCCGGACGGAGATCCGACCGGTTTGCTTCTCTGACTCAGAGGCGGAGTACGATTCGGCGACAGAGCCCCTTCCCCAATCCCGCCAGTCAAGGGCAGGGGTAGGAATGCGGCACGTCAGCCTCGTGCTACCCGAGAGCGAGATCGATGTGATCCCCGCTTCTCTCCGAAGGTATATCCGGAGTAACGAGGGCCTGGTAGACCCCCAAGGATCAAGCTTGCGGTTGGTACCGGCCCCTCCGGAAGTGCCTTCCGCCTCGATCGGAGAAGCCGGAGACTTTTTCTGGGGATCGACGGTCGAACCACGATCTGGTGCACCCTCGGCGAGCACCGATGCTACGGCAGGATGTTCGCTCGCCGGCCCGTCCTATCGTGATGTGGTAGCCAGGGCAACCCCACCCTCAGAGGGCGGCCCGGGATATGGAGGCCAATCGGCCTGTTCGCCGTATTCACCGTCGGCCAGCCCGTCGGCCCGGCGGCCCACCTCGGCACCACTACCAGTTCCCCGTCCGTTCCCAGCCATGGAAGAGGACCAAGGAGATCTGGGTCCCGAGTTTGAGTCGTGGAGCTTCTGGACCGTCCTTGCAGAGGGCCACTTCCCTGAGAAGTTTTGGCCAGTCGCAGGACCGGGCTTTGATGCACCCGAATCACTCACCCCGGATGAGTTCGAATGCTTCCGCCGAACTCTCCGGGAGACTCGCTCCTGTCTTCACCGCCTACAAATGCCATACCCCGGGAGTCAAGCGCACCTGGAGGATATTGGTGAGCAGTGCCGTCAAATTGACCTGGCCATGCTCCCCGCGGTTCGGCACCCCGGGTCATTTGGGCACCACGAGGCCCTCCAACAACGATGCGTTGAGTGTTTTCAAGTACTCCGCAAAGTTATCGAGGAAGCCACTCCCCACGTGTATATCCGTGGATGGGGGCAGTACGCTGCCCTACGCTTCAGTGTGATTCGCCGACAGCCCGATTCGCTGGGTGGCCCTGAGGGTATATCCCCAGGGACAGAAACAGTCAATATGGCTGACCTGTCGGGAGAGGGGAACGACTTGGAACTTCTCGACGGGGGCTTCCCCCCTGAAGACAAGCCGTCGTCAGATCCATCAGTGAGAGTTACTCGTCATCAGAGAAACCTCTTGGGGCTCCCCGCACCCACTGAAGCACTGACGTTGAGCCGAAACGTCAGCAAAGGAAAAGAGCACAGCGAGGCTATAAGGCCCGCCGACCCATCTGCCTCCATGCAGAGGGCAGAGGAGGATCCCGAGAAGGCTACGCTACGTCAGCAGCTCGCCGAACAGAAGAAGCTGGTTGACCAGCTCCTCGCCGAGCGCGCTGCAGAACGGCGGCCTGACTACGGTGATCCCAGGCCAGGACAGCAGGGACCGGAACAACCGCTCCTCGACGAGACTCTCCCGGGCAACCGTGATTACGCCGTGTTCGCCGACAGGAGAGAGGCCATTGCCTATGGCAAGAGGGCGCGGTATGTTTCGCCACACCCTCCCGAGCGGCGTGACTACCTGAGAGATCCCGCTCGGATTCCTCCCGCTGCCCCAAGGGCCGCTCCGCCCGCCATCCCACGAGCTGCCGAGTTCGACGACCCGGTCGACGACCCGATTGAAGGGCCATGCAATGCGCTCGTGGTTAGAGATCCTCGCCAGGACTGGAACCCATGTCCGGACGATCCGATGGCGGCACTCATTGCCCGCTTGGAAGCCTTGGAGACTCGGCAGGTGGCGATCCCACCGGACGGCAAGCCCTACCCAGCATGGGTGGATGACATGCCGGCGCCTCCGGGATTCGGGAATCCCACTTTCGCCCCCTTCAACGAAACTGGAGATCTGCCACAGCATTTAGCCCACTTCAACTCGAGGTGCGGGCCTATGTTGGGGACTCCGGCGCAGCAGGAGGCCGCTAAGCTTCGCTGCTTTGTTCAGACACTGGAAGGGCCAGCATTTGTCTGGTACAGCCAGCTCCCCGTCGGGTCGGTAACCAGCTGGGAGGACCTCCGTAGACAGTTCCTCTACCAGTTCAGTTCCACGACCCGGAAGACAAGTATCACAGACCTCTTCAAGTGCAAGCAGAGGCCTGATGAGCGAGTCGCGGACTTCGTCGCCTGATGGAAGGGTCTCACGTATTCCCTTGACATGCCATTGACTCAGGAGCAGTTGCTGACAATGTGCGTCGGGAACGTCAAGACCGAGATGGTCCCTTCCCTGATCACTCAGAATTACCCCGGAGGGTTCAAGGACTTCTCAGACAAATCTCAACGTCTTGAGGAAGCCCTGCAACAGGCCAGCCAGGCACACCCGCTGCCTCCTATGATTCCTGCAAGGAGAGTCAATAGGGCTGAGCCCGCTGCTGTTGCCCAGATAGAGGCCCCCAGGCCGTTGGAGCTGCTGCCGGCGAGGCCAGCTCCACAGCCTCACAGGAACCCGCCTCCACGGGCTCAGTTCCCGGCCCAGCAGCGGCAGCCTCAGAACCGGCCGGCCCCTCCGCGTAATATACCGCCGCAACCCAGGCGAGATAATCAGGGTCCACCTCCTCGGCAGGCCCCTCCAGCCCCTCGTCAAGACCACGCTCCCAGGGGGCCCGCGACACCTGACTTACTCATTCCATGAGGATCAGGTCCCCGGTTATTTCTGGAGCGCCCTGGAGCAGAGGATTGTGCGACTGCCTGAGTGTTGGAAGCCAGAGGAGGCACATCTTACGAATAACCCCCGCTACTGCCCCTACCATCGGGCCCTGGGGCACACCATCCAGCGGTGCTATGTGTTTAAGGATTGGCTCCAAGACCAGATTAACAACAATGTAATCAGGTTGGGCCCAGCTCCAGCACAAGTGGCGGGCGTGTTCGTGGGATCAGATGACGATAGTGGCAACGAGGACGAATGGCAGCTGGTCTCCGACCGCGGATCCCAGAAGTATAATAACTGGATGGCCCGCAAGACGACCATTCGCGCCCATGGAATCATCCGTGCGCGCTTGAATCAGCCTGAGCCCCCAGAACCTGCGGGTGCTGCTTTGGCATCGTCGTCCCAGCCTGCCTCTTCCAAGAGGAGCAAACGGCGGCAGCGCAAGAAGGAAGAGCGCGCCCGGCCGGTTCCGCCACTATCCCGCACTCTCGGCGATTTCATGCCCCCGGAGATGGGGGTCCCTCCTCTGATCCGCCCGGTGATGGATGATTCGTCCGATGACGGTATTGGGTACGCTTCGGTTAACACCGTCGAGCTGGTAAATCCCTTTTCGGTTCCCGACGTTGAAGAACACCAGGTGGACCTCCCTAGTGTCCCCGGTCGTCGCTACCGTCGGAAGAACCGCAGCAACAGGAGTCGCCGGGGCACAGCCGTTGGTACCTCCAGCCAGGCCGTGCACGCCACCGAGACTAGGCAGCAGGCTCAAAACCGAGCTCAGCGCGCGCAGCCCCCCCATCCGGGGATGACGGATTCGCCTCCGCCACTGTTTGTGGTGTGGGACCAGGCAGAACCGCCTCAGCCGCGTCGCGACCAGCTCCGCCCTGCCACAAGTCCATCCCGGCCTCCTGACTCCAGTACGGCGACCATTTCCCGGACTGTGACCAGTGAACAGCGAGATGCGCCGAGTACCAGTCGGCCGCCGATCCAACCGGCAAGGCCCGTCATGCCACCAACCGCAGAGCAACCTCTTGCAACCAGGGGCTCGCACTTGGCCAAAAAGTATGATGTCCTGAAGCACTTGGCCGACATCCCAGCAAGGCTCTCCATCCTTGAGGCTCTGCGCATGTCATCTGAGATGCGCGAGGCACTCGCTGAAGCCCTGAAAGCCCCCTCCAGTTTGAGACAGAGGTTGCGGCTGCAGAGGCCTTTCACGCCGAAACGATCGAGGACGCCGAATGTCAGGCAGTTATCTCGTTCTCTGGTAAGGATGAAGACCCTCCTATACAGGGACACATTCATCCGCTGTATGTCACTGGCCAGTTCAATGGCCTTGAAGTCTAGCGCTGTCTTGTCGACACGGGGTCCGGGATTAACCTGATTCCAACTCGGACGCTCCGGAGATTGGGGTTGTCTGAGGACGACTTGATTCCCTCCGACCTCAGGATCCAGGGGTATGATCGCACCGAGCAAACCCCGGTCGGCAAGATACGTTTGAAGACCCAGTTCGGTGACTTGGTTGCCAACACCGAATTCATGGTAGTCTCTCAGGACACTGCGTATAACGCATTGATGGGCAGGTCATGGCTTCACCTTCACGCGGCGGTTCCCTCGTCATACCACCAATGCCTCAAATACTCCCTTAATGGTCGAGTAGGTGTGCTTCAAGGAGATGCCTCTCCTTTTGCCTCATGTGAAGCCCGCTATCTGGACGCGGACTATTACAAGAGCAAGGATAAGCAGATCCTGGCAGGTGAGGTTGAGCCTGTCGCTGTTGCAAGTGATCCCTGGGCAAGTCTGGATGACGCTTACGTCCTCCCGATTCAACGGTTGGACGTCGCCATGGTCTTGACGGTCCGCGAGTCTCCTGATGAGATGGTCGCGACCGCCCGCGCCAGCACCAGCGGCCCAGCAGGATCTGGTAGCCCCAATGCAGTTGCCAACGCAGTCTCTCCCGTGGATGATCCCTCCCCGAGTGGAGAGGATATGGAAGATGCACCCCCAGCCTTTGAGGAGGGCGTCCCCTCCACGGTCGATGAGTTAATACAGGTGAACCTTGGAACCGAGGCCGATCCAAGACCCACATTGGTTAGTGCTGCCATGCCCTCTGAGGAGCGGCAGCAGTACGTGGACTTTCTCAGGCAGCACCGTGATGTGTTCGCTTGGGGCTATGACGAGATGCCGGGGCTAGATCCTCAGGTAGCCGTCCACCGCCTTGGTCTCCCGGCGAACCATCGCGGGTTCAAGCAGCCTCCCAGGAAGATGCACCCGTCCCACGGTGCCATGGTTGAGGCCGAAGTTGACAAGCTTATCAAAGCCAACTTCGTGAGGGAAGTTCAGTACCCCAAATGGCTGGCCAACATTGTGCCGGTCAGGAAGAAGAACGGGCAGATCAGAGTCTGCATCGACTTCCGCGATCTCAACCGCCACTGTCCGAAGGATGATTTTCCCCTTCCAGTGACAGAGCTGTTGATTGATGCCACGGCAGGGTTCCAAGCCCTCTCCTTCATGGATGGATACTCCGGATACAACCAAATTCGGATGGCCCCTGAGGATGAGGAGTTCACTGCCTTCAGGGCCCCCCAAGGTACCTTTTGCTACCGGGTCAAGCCTTTCGGCCTGAAGAATGCAGGTGCCACCTATCAACGGGCGATGCACCACATATTCAAGCCAATCCTCGGCACACTGGTGGAATGCTACGTCGACGACTTGGTTGTCAAATCGCGCCAGCGTCAGGACCATCTCAAAGATCTTGAGAAAGTGTTCAGCTTCCTCCGGTCTCGATGCCTGAAGATGAACCCGTTGAAGTGTGCCTTTGGGGTCACCTCCGGAAAGTTCCTTGGATTTGTGGTAAGATACCGGGGTATTGAGATCGACCCAGAGAAAATCAGGGCGATTAGCCAGATGCCTCCCCCAGGTACCGTCCGGGAACTGCAAGGGTTCCAAGGCCACTTAGCCTATATACGCCGATTCATCGCGAATCTGGCCGGCAAGTGTAAGCCCTTTTCTCGGCTCATGAAGAAAGGTGCCACCTATGTATGGGATAAAGAGTGTCAGACCGCTTTCGAGGAAATCAAGAAGTACCTGCTTCAACCTCCGGTCCTGATGCCGCCTGTATCCGGGAAGCCGCTGGTCCTCTATGTGACCGCCCTGGAACGGTCCCTGGGTGCCCTTCTCGCCCAGAAGAACAACGAGGGAACAGAGAATAGCCTCTATTACCTCAGTCTCATGCTCCTCGATGCAGAAGTTAGGTATTCCCCCATCGAGAAGAGCTGCCTGGCGCTCGTATTTGCCGTACAGAAATTACGGCACTACTTGCAGCACCATGAGGTACAGTTGGTTTCTCGGGTAGACCCGTTGAAATATATCCTGAGCCGGCCTATGTTGACTGGCCGCCTAGCGCGGTGGGCTGTGATTCTCCAGCAGTTCGACATCAGGTATGTGTCTCAGAAGGCCATCAAAGGGCAAGCATTGGCAGACTTTCTGGCAGCTCACCCGACCTCCGCGGATCAGCCGCTGGATCTAGGCTTTCCTGATGAGACCATTCTCTCGGTTGATCGAGCCGATTCATGCTGGCAAATGCACTTTGACGGTGCATCCCGGAGCCCCACCGGTAAAAGACTCGATAATCCTAAGCTCAACAGAGTGGGCTTGGGCATCGTCTTCATTACCCCGGAGCGAGCCGTGCTGCCATACTCTTTCCTGTTGTCAGAGGGCTGTACCAACAATGAGGCGGAATACCATGCCCTCATCACCGGCCTCGAGTTGGCTCTCGAGATCGACGTGCCCCGTCTGTGCGTGAAAGGGGACTCCGAGCTGGTCGTTAAGCAGATCAATGGAGACTACGTTGTCAGGAAGCCGGAACTTGTGCCATTGTTGGAGTGCACCCTCCTTCTGATGGCCCGGTTCCCTTCTCGGCCGGAAATTGTCCATGTTCCCCGGTCGCAGAACGGTCGAGCAGATGCTTTGGCCAGCCTCGCTGCGTCACTTGCGGAGCCTGAACAGGACAACCTGATCTTCCACGTGACGCGCCGCAGGCTCATCGCTCCCATTATACCGGAAGAAGATCGCGGTCCGTTGGTAAGTAATCTCACCACGGTTGCCCCTATGACCGGAGCCCCGAGTACCCCAGATATGACAGTCGGATCAGCCCCTTATTGGAGGACGCCTTTGGTTGAGTACCTCCAACATGGCATTCTTCCATCGGATCGGGCCGAGCACGAGCGAGTTCGACGCCGCGCATCGCAGTTCGTCCTCCAGAGCAGTCCCGGCCTGGAGCAGATCCTCTACAAACACGGATTTGATGGTGTTCTCCTCCGTTGCCTTCAGGGAGTTGAGATCCCACGAGTCATGCAAGAGGTCCATGCTGGTTCATGCGGCGCCCACCAGACTGGGCCGAAGCTGTCCCACCAGATTCGGAGGTTGGGATACTTCTGGCCCTCTATGATCCATGACTGCATCGAGTATGCCAGGAGGTGCCATGCGTGCCAGGTTCATGCGAACTTTGTGCATCGGCCGCCGGAGCTACTCCATACTACAAGGTATTCCTGGCCCTTTGCAGTCTGGGGACTGGACGTTGTGGGACCTTACCCGCCGGCGACAGCTCGCCAGTGCCGGTTCATTATGACCGCCACGGACTTCTTCTCCAAATGGGCAGAAGCGATTCCGCTCAGAGAGGTCAAATCCTGTTCGATCGCTGACTTCGTGACCTCCAACATCGTCCATCGATTTGGAGTGCCTACGCTATCCTCACGGATAACGGAACCAATTTCCGAGCAGCCGAGTTGAAGAAGTTGTACGCCAAGTATAACATTCGCTGGAACCATACATCTCGCTATCATGCGCAGGCGAATGGACAGATCGAGGCGTTTAACAAAACCCTCTCTAACATTCTGCAAAATATGGTTGGTCAGAACAAGAAGAGTTGGCCGGACAAGCTCCCCAACGCCCTCTGGGCTTATCGGACGATGACTCGCAATTCCACCCAGATGACCCCTTATTCCCTGGTGTATGGAGCTGAGGCCGTCCTGCCCATCGAGATCCAGTTACCGTCCTTGCGCACTGCGGTCTACGACCAGCAAGCGCCGGACAGAGTTGCTGAAGCCCGTCTAGTCGAGTTGGAAGCACTGGATGAGAATAGACTTCGCGCTTTGCACAACTTGGAGAGGCATCAAAGCAGGATGGCTCGAGCTTTCAATAAGAAGGTTCGCCTCCGCTCCTTCCTGCAGGGTGATCTAGTGCTAGCCCTAAGAGCGCCGATGATCCCCGGCAGGAAGCCACCCAAGTTGGAGCCCAAGTGGGAGGGACCTTTTGTTGTCCACAAGGTCTATCCCAATGGCGCGTACTCCCTAGCGACTATGGATGGTGAGCGTGTCACTCCTCCCACCAACGCTAGGTTCCTCAAGCAGTACTTTGTCTGACTGCACATACGTCCAGCATGACGTTAAACTGCACATTCGTCCCGCATGACGCTAAACTGCACTTCGTCCCGCATGACGCTAAACTTCACTACGTCCTGCACGACGTTAAACTGCATTCGTCCAGGCTACAAGACGTTAAACTGTTCAGCATTCGTCCGCGCTGCAAGACGTTAAACTGCCAAGTGCTTCATCCTGCATGACGCTAAACTGCACTACGTCCGAGCTACAAGACGTTAAACTGTTCAGCATTCGTCCTGCATGACGTAAAACTGCCCCTCAAGAACTACGTGTGGCTTGATTCCCATCCTTATGGGATACGTAGGACCGCCTGAACATTCATGTTTCAGGCCCAGCCCCATCCTTCGGGAATTTCCATCCCATCTCGGGCCCTTGGCCCAGTTACCCCCGGGTGTGCGGCGTATGGTGTGAGCGCGGGGCTATGCCCTCATTCACGTCGGTTTGCTCGTCACGCTGTACGCCCCCCCCCCCATGTTTGGGGATGCCTTCTGCTCCCCCCTTCTTTTTCCCTCATCGTCCTGCATGACGTTAAACTTCCTTTCAAGAACTACGTATGGCTTGATTCCCGTCCTTATGGGATACGTAGGACCGCCTGGACATTCATGTTTCAGGCCCAGCCCCATTTCCCGGGAATCTCTATCCCGCGTTGGGCCTCTGGCCCCAGTTCCCCTCCTTTTTGTGCGAGGCGTATCGCGTGAGCGGGGGATTATGTCCTCATTCACGTCGGTCTACTGGCCGCGCCGTACGCCTCCCCCGTGTGTGGGACTACCTCACACCCCTCATCGTCCTGCATGACGTTAAACTGCCTCTCAAGAACTACGTGCGGCTTGATTCCCATCATTATGGGATACGTAGGACCGCCTGAACGCTTGTGTCTCAGGTCCAGCCCTGTCTCTTGGTTGATCACGGGGATCTACCCTCTTTTGGTTGCTCTCAAGGTGAGTCCTCCGACCCTTCCCGGTGACCCGTTAACATGTTTTGGGTACTTCGGTCTATGACTCGTAGTGTCAGATTCAATCCCGACAAGTCCTGTGTTGCTTGTCAGGCCTCGCGCTTCCTCTTGTTCGAGCCTTAACTCAAAGGGATCCTCGTTAGCGGTTTGGGTACGATGCCTCAGTGCTCTCCCACCGCTCCGGGTCGATTTACCGGCGGGTCTTGGGCCGAAAATCGATATGAATCCTGCGATTGAGCGGTTGATGCTCGTTTTCTTGCCCCGTCTTAGGCTGACGCGATCAGATGTTGTGTTGCGAATGCGTCAGCAACATCCTTGATCGCCATGTCAGCTCCTTCAGGCTCTGAACATTGGTTGCGCAGTCCTCATCACACTCCGCCTTTGTGCGTTGTAGTGGAATCTTGACACTCTTTTCATACTGACCTTCAGTACACCTTTACACGTTAGGCAGACCAACCAAGGTAATGATGTCGTTCGAGGCTCCCATGATCTGAGCACCAAGGATATATGCGGATGTTCTCCCCAAGGGCCATGCGTAGCTGGACCCTTGTCCCCATAAGGAGGGAGGAGTCGCTCGAACAATCGCGTTCTGAGCCCAGTATATCTGGAGGCTAGCATCTCTACCCCTCGGGTGATGGACATACGCATGCCCCTATCCCAAGACTCTTCTCCTAGAATCGTGCGTGACCGCAGGGCTGGGTATGCTCCCACCTCCGTCGTGTCCGCCGTACCGCGATAAGCGGATTCCTCCATGGTCCGAACCACACGACCTTAAACTGTGTTGTCTTGTCCTACCACACGACCGTAAACTGTGATCGTCTTGGCCGCCCGACGAGAAAATGGCACTGCATCGTGATGTTCCCCTCAGGGGGCACTCATGTTGGGCGCTGGTTAATAACCATGCCATTCATCAATGCCTTCCGTGGCTTGATTATTGTGGCGACGCCAGAGATCTCTCAATCACAGGCATTTCGCCGCACAAAGAAAAACCATTCATCTTTAAGGACAAACAAGAAATATCAAATGCCGCTCCTTCTGTGTGCGAGGGTCAGACCCGCATTCTTCCCCGCGCTGGTGCCCGATTGTGTTGCGCCGCGCTTCGAGAACTACGTGCGGCTTGATTCCCATCCTTATGGGATACGTAGGAACGCCCGGATGTTTGAAACTTCGGGTCCAGCCCCCCACCTCTTAGAGATTCCCCCTTCTCTGGGGAATCCGCCGCCTTCAGGTCACCCTCAAGGCGCGTTCCCCGACCCCTTGCAGTGGTCCACCGGTGTCAAGAGTACTCTGGTTTATTGCCAGGAGGGTCAGGATCCGCTTGGTCAGGTTTCCTCCGCTTTTCAGGCTTCGTGCTCCCTTTCATTCGGACCCATCGTCTACGCCCTGGGTGGAGCCCCCGTGAACGGTTCGGACACAATGCCTCAGTGCTCTCCCACCGACTCGGGCCGGTACCCCCAATGGCCTCGGGCAGCAAATCGATATGAATCCTGCGATTGAGCGGTCGATGCTCGTTTGCTGCCTCATTCCACCAACGGTTAGTGCGATGTTGATGCTGCTTTTCCGCCACGGTCGGCAGTACTCTCATATCGTCACGCCGGTGCTCCCGGTCCTCGAGTGAATGGCCGCATGATTCACATTTCCCACCTCCCATTCTGACCAGGCGAAACCTCGGCACTCTCGACACTATCCCTCAGCGCATCTTTGCATACCCGAGGGATGGGACCACGATGCAGCGTACTTTGAGGTCTTTATGGTCCGAGCTCTAAGACCTTAAACTAAGATCTCTCCTTTTGGTCCGAGCTCTAAGACCTTAAACTAAGATATCTCCTTATGGTCCGAGCTCTAAGACCTTAAACTAAGATCTCTCTTTATGGTCCGAGCTCTAAGACCTTAAACTAAGATCTCTCTTTATGGTCCGAGCTCTAAGACCTTAAACTAAGATCTATCCTTATGGTCCGTGCTCTAAGACCTTAAACTAAGATCTCTCCTTATGGTCCGAGCTCTAAGACCTTAAACTAAGATCTCTCTTTATGGTCCGAGCTCTAAGACCTTAAACTAAGATCTCTCTTTATGGTCCGAGCTCTAAGACCTTAAACTAAGATCTCTCCTTATGGTCCGAGCTCTAAGACCTTAAACTCAGATCTCTCTTTATGGTCCGAGCTCTAAGACCTTAAACTAAGATCTCTCTTTATAGTCCGAGCTCTAAGACCTTAAACTAAGATCTCTCCTTATGGTCCGAGCTCTAAGACCTTAAACTAAGATCTAGCCCTTATGGTCCGAGCTCTAAGACCTTAAACTAAGATCTACCCTTATGGTCCGAGCTCTACGACCTTAAACTAAGATCTCCCCTAAACGGGATTCTACGTCCTGCATGACGTTAAACTGCACTTTCAGAACTACGTGTGGCTTGATCTCCAGCCTGATGGAGTACGTAGGAACGCCCGGGCATTCCGACTCAGGTCCAGCCTCAGGGATCGTTAAGTCCCGCCCCTCCTCGTCACCGGCCGTCTGGCCTGACTTCGGGTAGAGTGGTGCAGTTGTGATATTCTCCCCGATTCAGCTCGGGATGCCCCATCGCAAGGATGGGAAGCGACGGTTTCCTCGTCAGAGAGGTGCTGTCTGAGAATTGAGGTGACTCACGGCCAGATTAGTGCATCCTCCTAATACGTTTTCCCCACGGTGGCGCAATTTTGAGAGCGTTGGATTCTGTCCGAACAAATCGTCACTTCGCCCCACGCTTCGCATGCCCTGTTGATCTGGATTTTCCACCCTTGTGTCTGAAGGAACCCCAAAGCGGTATTCATGATGACATGTGGTCCGCCTCCTGCAATATGAATGAAGGCCTTTTTCGGTCCGTCTATTGCAGTTGTTATGGTCGATCCACTGTCCGCCTACCATCTTGGGCATTTCCTGGAAGGCCGACCGTTGTGGATGTCCGGATTCGGGACACGCGATTCACCCTTTCTCATTTCCCTATGTTCGGATAAAATCTCAACGCCCCTAGCGTTGTCCCACTCGTGTGTTGGAACAGGTTGGGGGAATGGTACATTGATTAGGTCTGAGGTCTCCTTTCCTAGGAATGACCTCCCTCTTTTCTCCAGAAATCCAGGCCCAATTATGGATGCCTGATGCTTGGTTAACACTCCCGCAAGACAGTGAATTGTGGTTGAGCATATTAAACCAAAAGATGAAGATAAATATATTGATTCATACAGATGGATCAAAGTAGCGGAAGCAAATGTTTTGGGAATGGCAAAACAAAGCCCTTAGGGATTAGCATGCTGAATGAGTCTTTCTAATGCCGCTACCCTTTGGCTGGTGGCCTCCAGAGCTGCTTCTCGCTCTCTGCGTTCCCTCTCTTCGTCGGCGGTCGCAGCACGCAGTTCGTCGATTCTGGCCTGTGCACGCTCCCGCTCGACTTGAATTGTCACAATCTGTTGGCCCGCCTCCGTCAGCTGTACTTGGGCGTCAACCAGCTGAGCTTCTAGTTGCTCCACAAGCTCGGTACACGTCGCGACGAAGGCCTCCTTCTCTGCCGCCTGCCCTTCGAGGCGCCGGACTTCCTGCTCCGCCGCGAGGAGCGCCCGCATGCTCTCCGACATGTCCCGACTTTGTGTGACGTCGGCACGCCGGCAGCTCTCGCGCATCTTTTCGGCCATGAAATCACGAACCGTCAGATGGAGGCGTTGAGCATCACCTCCCCCGGCACACAGGAAGCGCAGCCAGGTCTGAAGTGATCCCATGCGCCCCAGCCACTCCGATGGGTCTCGCTTGAGGAATCGCTGGATGCACTTCCACCCCCTACGGTGCGTTATCCGGCTCTCCTCGACCGCCTCCGTGTCCGAGTCGTCCATCTCCTCGGGATCGGCGGGCCGGTAGGCAGGGAAGGCAGCCAGCAGGTCTGCTGCAGGGTCCGCCCCTGGGAGGTCCTCACGAGGGATAGGTTCCCCAACATCCGGGCGACCTTCTTCTCTCTCCCCAGCGGCGCTGACACCCTCGTCAGCCCCCGACCTCTCTCCGATGTCAGCACCGCCGGCGTCCGCAGCCCCCTGATCAGCAGTTGGTGGGGCCGTCTCGGTTTGGGAAGTCTGTTCCGGAGCAGGAGGCATGTCCACCACTGGTCCACTCGTAGATGGCCCGGGTTCGGCAACCCGATGAGACTCCAGTGTTGAGATCACTGCGCAGGGCATGCCATGGTTAGTCACGGATCGTCAACGGCAAGCACCAGCAGTAAAGTAAGGAGACTTACGGGAGTTCGGAGCGTCATCTTCCGCTACCCCGGTCGCCGCAGGAACAGTTGCAGCAGGGGACCCTTCCGCGCTTGTCAGTTCGGTAATGGGTGCCTGGCCCCCGCCTTGTCCTGCTGGCGCCCCTCCTACTCCCGCTGAGGATGCCTGACCAACATCCGTGCGCTCCTGAGAAAGATGGAGAAATGGGTTAGAAGCTGCATAAGAGAGTGGATGAAGCAGATTGAGTAGGGATAGAAGCGGACCTCGAGGAGCTCAGTGACATCAACGTTGTCAGAGCCGGCCACCTCGCCGCTCTCCCGTGGGCTCCCCTGATGGGACCTTCCCTCGGAGCCTTCATCCTCCCCCATTTCCTCCTCTTCTTCGGAGTCGTTGCTACTGTCGTCTTCTTCTGGCGGCATCTGTTCCGGAGCGGGCTCGTGACCGAGCATCACCTTCACCAGAAGGGATGGCTCCGCGCGCTGACCACGTTGGCGCGCGTACTCGTCCATGGCCGTCAGATACGCATACTGCCGGTTGAAGTCCACCCTGTCGGCAATGTGGAGGCGCCCGACCTCTGGCAGATGGATTCCTTCTCTGAGAATCTTTCGCCAGATGGCGTCGGTCCCCAGTGACTGCCGCAGGGTCATCCAGGCCGACCACAGCGCCGGGAAGACTGCATCGTGGGAGGGTTCGAGCAGACGTCTCACCTGCTTCCCGGGCCGCTCTTCGACCGCCGCATGTGCCCCCCCTCTGGGCGCCGAGGTCGTAGCGGCAGCTCGCGATGTGCCCGCCGCCGAAGTCCCTGCCCGCGCCGGCTCCGCTGTTTGGCGCGCCTCCGTTCTCCCCCATGTGGCGGCGCCTCGCCTCCTCCCTTGACGCCCGGTCTCCGCACGGGTAACCTCGAGCCACCGAACTAGCTTCCGCAAAAGCCCCTCAGGGTACGCGATGGCCCAGTGTTCGGCGTACTCAGTTGCCAAGCCTGCGTCAACTCCTGTAGGAGGGAGAGTGATGACGTCGCCAGAGCCGAAAGCGGCAAACATCAGCCACATCTGGCGAAGGACGCCAGGGTTCGTCTCCTCCCGGACAGCAGTGAATACCCTCTTCGGCATCCGTTGAAGGCACCCGAACTGCCTGGCGAACCGGGTCGGCACGTAAGGCTCGCAGATCACCTTCCCGTCGATCCGAGCCACGAGCACCCCGCCCCGCATGTTCAGGAAGTATTCATGCTGCTCCAGCGGACCCTGCCCATTGTCGATCATCTGGCCGACGGGAGTGGGGAATAGACTGAAGTTGAAGTTGGCATGATTGCCAATCCGGATCCGCACGCCCTCCTCACTTAGGGTCATCGGAGCGACCCCCGCGATGTTCAGCAGGGAGGGTCGCAGGCCGTTGCCCGGAGGAATGATGGCGTTCGGAAACGTGTACCCACCGAGGTGAGCAGCCACCCAGCCGTGGAAGAACTGAAAGGGCCCACAGATCCTTCGTGGCGACCCCCCTCGTGAGATGCATCCCAGGATGGCATACAGCCTCGCCAGCACTGGGACCCCGAGGTTGTATCTATTGTTGGCGGCCATAGCGCCCGCCATCGCCAGTGTCGCCGGGCGAACGCCCATTCTCGCGTCCCGCACTGGCAGGAGCCACCCACTCAGAAAGGTGGCCAGGAACGCCGCGTACCGGACATTTGGGTCCCGGGCCTCGATGACGCGGTACCCCCATGAGCGGTAGTCACCCGTCTCCAGGACCCGCCAGTACGACCCGTTCCGGCTCCTCTGAGCTGCGGTCGGGCACCGCTTCCCCCTGCCTGGCATCTTGACCGCCGGGTCATGCTCCAAGAACTGGCCGAACCATTCCTTGTAGGCTATGTCCTTCTGGAAGTCTTTGATCCCGAGCCGCTGCGTAGCCAGGTCAAGCAGATGCCAGGTCAGGATGGGAGTCCGTGACCTGTCCTCCCAGATGTTCTTCGGTGGCAGGAACTCATCGTATTGGTAGCCCTCTAGCGGGATACCTCCGATGCAGTGGATGTCCCAGAGACCGATGCCGACCTCCCCATGGTGAAGATGGAAGGTGTTGGTATCCGGAGACCATCGGGTGAACAGCTCCGGCCCGAGCTCGGACTGCTGGTAGAAGTGGAACTGCGACGTCCACACTGCCTCGAACAGGCCGATGTACCACAGCTCCTCTGCGAAGTGATCGCATGTGTGGCGTACCCAGAATGCCCAGGCCCACTCACTGGTGAAGTTGCCCCCAGACCGCAAGTCCCAGTCCTTCAGCCAGCCCTTGGTGTCGTCCGTGACGCTCTGGCGATATATGCTCGAGTAGAGGGCTGGAGAATTCTCCGCAGTAGGCTCACCCCCATCAATGGTTCGCGTCCTCGGGTTCAGGACATAGACATCCAAGTGTCTGGTCTCCCTGGCAGGATGCCCATTGTTGGTGATGTTATAGCGGAGAAGCTCGTCCTCCCGGGTCACCCAGGTCCGCGGCGCATCAATCTCGAACCCTGGCACCAGGACCTCATCTAGGATGCCGAAGTTCTAGAGCGGCAGGTTGTCCGACAGTGGATATGTCTTCTGGGCCGGCGTCAGTAAGTCGAACAAGGATTGATTGTTGGAAACAATCTCCTTGGTCCGTAAACCTCCTCGTTCGTCGCCATCTCAGCCCTGCGAGTGGCGGCATCCCCCTCATTTCCTCTGTGCGCGGCCATCTCAGAAGTTTCGGGAGTCGTGCGGGTTAAGGGATGAAGCGTGCGGGATCGGACGAGGCTGGTAGAGAAGTTTGAAGGTTGGCGCGCAATCCAAGTGGGCGGCGCGCAATTGGGAAGACTGTCGCGCAAAGTTCCGGGTTTTCGCGCAAAGACAGGCGGAATCCGGACGGTTTTGCGCGACGAGCGGGCGAATTCCGCGCCGGAAAAGGCAATTTCGCGCACGAGAGCAGAGATGCTTATCACGCGGAAGGCCAGTGTACGGCACGGAGGGACCCAGTGCCCCTATTTATAGGCGAGGCCGGGGTCCGCGCTGCGCGGAAAGCGCTTTGCGCGACCGAGGCGGCGGATTTCGCGACCGGCGCCCCTTTTTGCGCGCCTAAGTCCCGCGCCGCCCAGGACTTCGGCATTCCGGCGTCTCCCTCGGAACCCGATCGTTGCGACCTCTCGCCGATCAGATTCCGAGGGGGGGCTTTTGTAGACGCCGGAAAAGTCCGTTGTTCCCAAACGAAGCTCCGGATGCGGAAAGCGAGGTCATATTTGGAGTCGGAAGAATGTTTCGGAGGGCCCGGAGGCCTTGCGCGGAATTTCAGAGGTCTGCGCGCAAAGATGACGATCCGCGCGCAAAACCCCCGGGATGCGCGCAACTCCCTTGCGCGCGGTGCCCGATTCCGCGCCCGCGAGGAGAATTCCGCGCTCGCGCCTTGGATTCCGCGCCCGGGGTTGCCTATAAATACTAGGCGACCCCCAACGTTTCAAAGGTTGCTGGAAGTCGAACGGTCTCCCGCGCGCGCAATTCAACCCCTTCCGCGCGCAATGCCGATCTTCAGGTAACCTCCTTTCTTTCGCGCAATAGAGCCTTGGGGTCCGCCTTCGCGCGCAATCCCCTTGGCTCATTTCCTTTGAATAAATTTCAATCCGAAGGCCTTTGCGCGCAAAAGAAGCCTCTTGCGCGCAATTGCCCCCGGGTGCGCGCAATCCAACCCGATTGCGCGCACCCCCCATCTTCAAAGTGGCCATTCGTTAGAGAATGAACCGTTGCCCCCGCGCGCTACCCGAAGCCCGGTGCGCGCAATCCCCATCATCCGCGCGCGAAGCCCTGGCCCAATTGCGCGCCAGCCCGCCATTTTGCGCGCCGATCCGCGGTTTTGCGCGCAAAGCTCCTCTTTTGCGCGCAATCCGCCAGGGTCGCCTCCCTTGACCCTCTGCGGGTACCCGCCTGCGTGGCGCTCGATGATCCTCATCCTGGGTGCCCGCACCGTGCGCTGTCTTCCCGTGCAGCCTTCCAGGCTCGTGCGAAGTGACACGGACCCGTCGGCGGCAATCATTCGTCCAACATGACGTTAAACTGCATATTCGTCCAGCATGACGTTAAACTGCATATTCGTCCAGCATGACATTAAACTGCATATTCGTCCAGCATGACGTTAAACTGCATATTCGTCCCGCATGACGTTAAACTGCGCATTCGTCCAGCATGACGTTAAACTGCCCATACGTCCAGCATGACGTTAAACTGCACATTCGTCCAAGCTGCACGACGCTAAACTGCCTAGCCCCCCATCGTCCGCGCTGCAAGACGTTAAACTGCCAAGTGTTTCTTCCTCAACACACGACGTTAAACTGTACTTCGTCCGACAAGACGTTAAACCGTCCGCTTCGTCCTCAACACACGACGTTAAACTGTACTTCGTCCGGCAAGACGTTAAACCGTTCGCATCGTTCGATCTCGTGCCTCGCACGCAGGGTCTCCCCCGGTTTGGATGTGGCCCCCACCCGCTCGTCTCTGCAGGGATGTCGGTATTGTCCCGCTTTTGGGACGATTTAATGGGAGTGGATTTTCCCTACGGGGGCAGGGTATTACAAACCCCTAGTTTCTTGTGGGGGGCTGCACATGTGTATCTCCATTGTGCTCCCCCACTGCCGAAGCCAGTAGAGGGTGTGACTGGGATCGAGGTGTCTCCTACTTTCGGTCCAAGTCCCTTCCAACTGAGTTTTGCCGCATCCGGGCTGCCTCAAGTGCGTAAGTCCTGACAGAATGAACTACGTGGACTTTGATCCCTATCTTCTAAACAGGGTACGTAGGAAGCCTCCTTGAGGTCCAAGCCCGCCACCTGGTCGTCCCGGTCGTATTTACGTCGGTTCGTCCATCAGTGGACCCCTCCAGGGTTCACGCTTGCGTCGATTCACCTATGAATCCGCCCCTGTGGGAGACTGCCCGTGTGTATCTCCATTGTGCCTCCCCACAGCCCCTTTTCCCATTTCTCCTTTTATCGTCCAGCATGACGTGAAACTGTGATCCACCCGGCCGTTCCACCCCCCTCTGTGCGAGGTGGTCCGGTTCAATCCTCCGCCCGGCGGCCTAGAACTCTTCGTGAGTCGGCTTGCCGACGTCCAGCATGACGTTAAACTGTATACCCGAACTACGTTGACTTTGATCCGTGCTAACGCGCGGTACGTAGGAAGCCCCTACGGGGTCCAAGCTCTTCACTCCATCATCCATCCTGATCCTTACCCGGGCCGCCACATCCCGGTGGGGTCATGCCACTTCACTCCACTCCATATCATTTGGGAAGCCGCCCATATGCTGGCCCCAGCGTCGGAGGTTCCCCGCAAGGGGTTCTGTCATCTGATCCACTTTTCGTGTTGATCGGTCCGATGCCGTCCCCGCTGGACGTTAAACTCGCGGCATACCCCGTGTTAAACATGGGAAGCTGAGGAAAACCTCAGGTGACACAGTTCCCCGCACCTAGTACGGGATGCCTCAGGCCATCATGCCTTCGAGAAGCCCTATTAGGGATGGAAGACAGACGTGCAGAGCCGCAGTGCTACGACACGCCCCCAGCACCCAGAGCCACCCGGCCTTCTCACCGCAGGTTGCTGCCCCGCCCAGACCCCTTGGAGCGTCCGGGCGGAAGTAGCGTAATTAACCGGTGTCCATGAACATATGGCGCCGGGAACGAGATTCACGAACATTCTTAAGTCTATGAGGGAGACCCGGATTAGGCGACGAGTTCCGAGGAGACGTCCAAGGAAGGAGGAGCCGACATCCCATCATCCCGGTTTCGATCAAGGAGCAGACGCCCCTGAATAAGGGACGAATGCCGCCCGCCCTTGGAAAGCGGGACTGCGGGACCACAAGCCGCGCGCCCATCCCCTCGGGTTGACGGGTGCACGCGCGAACGCGTCCTGGCGGAACAGCGTAACCCGACGCACATCCGCACCGAAACAACACCCCTTTTCTAATTTTTATCATTCCATGTCTCAATAAACAGCCTTCAAATGTTTATAATTTTGGTTTCATTAAATCCATTTTTAGATTTAAGTCTGTATATATAAAATAATATTTTTTATATAACCTATATTTATTGGATAGAAATAACAATTTTAAATTTTAAATTGATAATTTAAATACAATTCATAACATGAAAAATAATGAAAAATTAAATGCAATAACATTTGATCATGAATTCATAATGAACATTATCTTGGATTGGATGTTCATGTTTAAAGTCGGAATTTATATAATTAATTCATTAATAATGGAACCCTAGGATGATTGAAGATGGTTTCCCCCCGCCCTTCCTAGAGGTTGGAGGGGGGAGGATAAATTGGTATGTCCACCTCTGAGCTCATAGAAACCGTTTATTCCATTCTCTAACCCTAATTATCTCTCGGATTTCCCAATGATCTCTTTAATCAGGAAGGTTCCCAATTTTCATCTTGGTGCTCCGCAGTTTCCAATTACGATTCCAGAGTTCTTGGAAGCTTCAAGTCATATATATCTAACACTATTCACATGTTCCAATATTTTATGGGCCTCAGTTGATGACTTTGATCGATTCATCTTCAGTAAATGGGATTTTCAAGACAATTTTGTTGTTGGTCTTATGGATAGATGACACTTCATGATTCATTTTTCTTCAAAAGCTGGTCTGATTCGGGCCTGGTCCAGTCCCCCTTGGAGATGCAACTATTTCAAATTTTCTGTTATTAGATAGTTGTTTGATATTTTCATGAATCATGATCCAACCTCCAGTGTGATATGGGTAAGCCTCCCTCGACTTCCTCTACCTTTTCATAATCCATCAATTCTTCATATTATTGGAATTATGGTGGTTATTTTTCTTTGTTCTGACATTCACACTTCCACTATGAGCCACCAGATCAATCCTCACATCTGTGTTGAGATAGATGTGTCAAAGCTTCCAGTGGAGTGGTTTTGCAATGCAGTTGTTACAGAGTTTAGATGGAAACAAGAAGTTGTGTTTGAGTCATGTGGAAACTGCTATTTGAACTGCTGTCGATTTGGACATTTGGCATCGGAGTGTCATGATAAATGTTTCAAGAATAGGAACTATGTTCCAAGGATGAGGACTGGTGAAAGACAGAGGAGGGTGTGTGTAACTGATCCTAGAAAGGGCTCTGGTCTGTTGAATATGGGTGAATCGGCAGTGCACAAGGCTGATGAGGTCTCCTGAAATATAATGGTTGCTATCGTTTTTAATCGGTTGAAGAGTTTTCTGTAGGTTGGGGATGGTGGGAATCAGGATGATGACAAGTGTGTCTCTAGTGTTGGAGGTGAGTTTGCTATTAGAAATAGGGTCAAGGGGGTTCAACCTGTGGTAGTGGAGAATTCATGACATTTAGTGCATGATGGTCCAGCTATGGGGGCTTTGGAAAGATGTGATAATGAGAAAATTGGTCGGAATAAGGTTGATGGAGGGGTCTTGATTACAGTTCCTACAAGTAACTATTTTCAATGATTGGAACATGAGGATGCAGATGCGACTAACCCAATAAATAATTGTTCCAATGTGGATAATGGACCTGTAACACACCAGGTAAATAAAGAATTTGAAATTTTCATATTTATCCATATTTGTGAATAAAATATTAATATTACTTTAAAGGGAACACTATGCTCGATGGCGTACCCAATACACAACAACGAGTTTCGTTAAAATTTTATGTTGCACTCTAATAATAAAATAATATTATTTTAAATGGTATTTAACGCCTAGCCGTTGTAATGGCAGGAATGAATGGAAGTAACTAAAAAGGATTATATATGTGTTTCAAATATTTTTACTTTTATCCAATAAATGTTAGAGGCTAAAAATGAAAATGAATCCAATTTTATGAACAAATCTTCTAATATACTTTAAAAGGTTGGTTAACCACCATTTGATGGATAAACCTTTTAAAATATAGTTTTGACAATATTATATGTGGTATTTGTCAAAATAAGATCCTTCTTTATAATTTTTACATCAAAATTTACTTTGTGTATATATTTTTTATTTTTCTGATAAAGAACATTTTTATTGAAAATGTTTCTTTTTAATTAAAAACCTCCTTTTCATTTGATTTATTTATATGTATAGATTATATTTTTAAATGAGATTAAAGTGTATTTTAAATATATTTTTACCATTTAATCCAATGGTGGTCATTTTAATTAATATCATATTGAAATTTGACTTAAACTAATGTCAATCATTTAATAGATATTGTTTCTTAAAAACACACAATTTGTTTTGACAGTGGGAATTAATTATTAAATTAATTAATGCAACTTATATGTTTTGAATTTTTTAAAATAGACATCATTTTTGAATTCGTAATATCAAAAATATCTTAGGGTGAATTTTGGATATCTTTCCTGAAAAACATCAATTTTTGATGAATAGTGAAACCATTAAGTGGTAGTTAAAGAAACTGTTTTTTCGTTTAAATGAAACTTGGACACTTCTGTAAGTTGATTTTCAAAAATCCGACATACATGGTTTTCATTAAGAATTAAAATGTGGTTCAATGAGATTAAAATAATTTTTGGTGAATAGTAACTTTTAAGTTTTATTAATCGCGATTAATGGTAATTAGTGTAAATTAAGGTAAAAATAATGTTTTAATAATATGAAATGACATATACACATGTCCTACCCTCATTGTATGTTTCATGTACGACCATGAAAATCCATGGGTCAACATGGGGACCCCATGGATCCACGTTGGTTGGAAAATGACATAAATAACTTTTTATTTAAAGTTAAAATTAAAATGTCACAAACATGAGTTGTTTTACTAAGTCAATTTTAAAAAGGGGTTATAAAAGTCATATTTTTCACTATAAATATTCATTAGAAATATAAAATGATTTCCTACTTCATGATAGTTTTTTATAATTTTTAGACATTAAATAAATTAAATTATTTATGACACCATGATGATGTAGTGATTACCTCATTATTTAACGATTTAAATAAAATGAAAATATAATGTAAAATATAAGACCTAAACATGTCAAAAATATATTGTATGGGTGTATTTTGAACTCTTATCACCTTATCCAAGAAATATATAATTTTGGGACCTTTAAGATCCGAAAATAATTTTATAATAAAGTAACATTTTATAACTTTCCAAAAGTTCCCCACCTCTCCTCTTATAAAAGGCCCCCACCTCTACCATCATACCCACACCGCTCAAGCCATTGGCTCGTCCAACCCTTGTCCATTTTGTCTCTCCACATCCTTATCTTACACATAGAAGCCTCACTTTGGGCAGAAGTATTCCCAAGGAAGCCTTTGAGCTCAAATCAAAAAGAGTTACCTGTTTTAAAGGTAATGTCTTCCCTAGTGTTCTTTTGTATTATTTTTCTTCTCCAACCCTCTAAACTCTTTTTATTTCTTTCTTTTGTAAAAAAATCAGTATCTTAAATATACTATGATGTTTTTATTTGAGGTATTCGAGCTACACTTACACACACCGTTTTCTAATGGTTAAAGAACATAGTGTTTCTGTGGATGGCGAATTTCTGTCTCACGAAACGATGATTGTTCAATATTCTCTTAACACCTTTCATGGTGGCCCTTATGATGTCACTATATTTTATATATGATATATATGGTATTATGTTTTCTATATGCTTATTAATTTTATATTTAAAACATTCCTTTATTCTTTTCATGTTGTGTAATTGCAATAATTTTATACGAGGAAGTGTGGACTACCGCCCCCTCAAGTGATGTGACTCGTTCATGCAATACATGGAATTTATAAACAATAAAATTAATGAACATATGTGACCTATATAAAATATATATTATAATTTAATAATAATATATATATATATCTCTCTTAATTATTTTTAATTCCATTAATATGACAACGAAATGAAAGTAGCGTTAATGCGTACGTACGGCCTACCGTCTCCATGAACGGTGCATTTCGTTTCTTTTTATCTCCAAATGTTATGGAATTGTACAAAATGAATATATACTGGATATTTATGATATTTAAAACATTAATAATATTCTGGAGATTATTTACCTATAACTACATGGAAAATTCTTTTCCAACAAGTTCAAATTTTACTCATGTACCGAACATCGACAAAAACGTCTGATATGAACTCACTTTGTTAACCAACTATTATAACATTATAATATGTGATATGAACAGAATAATAATATTTAAAGGAGGTACATAATCAATTATAAATTGACCAAATTTTATAATTCAGGAGATTATAGAACGATTGAGTCATGTCGGACACGAGGTAAGGCAACCTACCCCTCTCTTTCTTTTTTAAGTACGCTCTTTTATGTCACTCCTTTTAAGTTTATATTTCGTATTATTGGGTTGTTATTTTATATTACTCTTACTTTAATTTTTATGTTCATATGATGAGAGACCCTACTTTCTCTCATCAATTCATTTTGGATGTTTTGATTGGCGTCGTTAGGCTGCCGAATTTTCGTAAGAGATCGACCCTCTCACTTTCTTTTTTAGTACTCTCCTTTATGTCACTTCTTTTAATACCTTATTTGTTATGTTTGGGGATGTTATTTTATATTACTCTTATTTTAAATTTTATGTTATTATTATGAGAGACCCTATTTGATCTCAATAATCCATTTTTGGAAGTTTTATGTGGTGTTGTTAGGCTTCCGAGTATTCGTAAGGGATTTTTCATCTCACTTTTATTCTCGTGAGTTTTAGGATACATTTGCCACCATTTCCTTTGAGTGGTATATGTACTTACCATTATTCTACTCTTTTTGTAATATAATTTCGTTTATGATCATTTACATCAATGTTGTATTGTCCTTCTTTCATGGGGTGTATGTTTCGAAAGATACCCAAATCGGTAAGAGTACATTTAACCCTCCTCTTTTTAAAAGACTTATTTTGTTATGTCTATTAATTCACATAATATTATGTTTTGATATGTTCTTATATATCCTTATTTATTTAAATTTTATTTCCTAGTGATGAGATACCATTTTCTCTCTCATGAACTCATTTTCTGAATTTTAAAGTGACGTTGTTAGGCTATCGGATTTTGGTAAGGGAACTTCTTAACCCACTTTCAATTATTTGGGTTAAACCTATACTTCTTGATTTTATTATGCCAATATTATGTGTGGAATATCTATGTTGTAATCTCCACAAACCTTTGTGTGTATATACTATTTCTACACATAATCATCTCATAGATAGATTCATACGAACTTGTATGGGAAATCATAACTCAATCTCATTTCATTGAGTTAAATATATATGTCATTGGTTTTGTTTTTCCAAGACTATGTGTGAATGACCTCTGATTGTTTCACACTTAATATCCAATTATATTGGGTGTGTTTATATTTCTCAAAAATAATTATGTGATATATTTATCATTAATTTAAGGATACCATCTTTATATTGGATTTCATCCCAATTTACATTTCCATTGAGACTTCATTGTTGTGATGCACCAATTCACTCTTATATGGTGTGTATACTGTCTGTTGAAATATTATATCATGAATCCATTTACTCTCATGATATTATAATGTTCAGATTAATTGTTATTCCAAAATTATTTGTATTCAAGAGTCTCTCATTTTGTTAAAAACTATTTAACAAACACATCGTTTTAAATGTTTTAAAGATTAATTATTCTAAATCTTTATCTTTAATGTCCATGTTTTCAAAATGTTCTTCAGTATTTATTTATTTGGACATTAATGTTTTAAAATTATAATTCCATTAAAATCATCAAAGTGGTATGGGACACTTTGATTCAAAAATCTCTTTTAAACGTTTTTTGAAAATGGATTGATTAATTCAATATCATGGAATTACTTATTGTGATTGCAAATGAAATGATGTTATTGAAATGTTAATATTTTCAACATTTTATGTTTAACGATGGTAGTTGGACATTCTAAGGGTGGATCTGTGATAAACCATATGACGGGTGGTGCCGTGAATACCAGGAAGGGTGGTTATGTTATAACCTCTGATGCATTGGGTATGGAAGTCGGTTGTATGGCTATTCTATTAAGTGATATGTGTGGATGTCGACTGTATGGTTATTCAATTTAAGCTTGTTTATATCCCAAGTTACATTTATATGTTATGTGTTCTTTATATGGGTTTTTATGGTAATCATTTGGTTTCAAAATGGTTATGTAATGATCTTTTCTTCAGTGAAGATTTTTTTACTACTTCATAAAGGTGAAAAGTATTACTTTGATATAGTATTCTTGTTTTACTTATTGTATTGAAAAACTAATAGTTTTCCTTCGTTGTGTATCTTTTACCGGGATTTTTATGCTCATCCCATGTTTTCCACAGGACTTAAAGATGAATTAGGTCAAGGATGGGATCAAGGAAAGACATGTTATCCAAAACATGGAAATAGACATGTTTCTTTTTAAGAGTTTTTATTTTATGGAAACTTAGTAGAAGTGTATACTTTGTAATCTTTGAGATGAAATAGTTATGTCCTAATTCTCTAAAACTCTCAACCTAAAAAGATACTCAATGTTAATTATTCATTTAATTCCATAATAAGTAATGTATAAGGTCGGGTCCTTATAGTTGGTATCAGAGGTCGGTTTAGATAACATTAGAGGTTAGGGTATTATATAAGCATAAGTGACATTACCATAATGGTTAGGATTTCAGAAAGAGTCATAGTTTTAAAATAAAGTGAATGAGTACGTATATCTTAGTGTTTATCTTCCACATTAGTACATGATGATTTTGATGATACACACACACTGACATTTTTCATTTTAGTAAATGGATGGATCTAGCAGGCACCAAAGTGACGATGGGTTAGATGGAAACTGCGGTGGTTCTATGATTTATGGACTGGATGAAATGGGGGATTCAATGAGGAATCTCGTGGTTGTGCTAAACTAACTATCCAGGAGTCAGGATCAACCACTTGAACCTTGGTGAGTTATCTAATGCATCATGTACGATATGACCAACTCTATGTGGAAGTTCCAGTAATAATTATAAAGGTAACCATTAGGGTTTATATGATCCATGCTTTTTAGGTAATTATGGGTTACTTTATGATATGATGGAAAATGAATGGAATGAGATAAACTTGAAGTTAAAATATGTTATGATCATTTTTGAAGATTTTATATCGTTTTGGGGAATGTTTTAAGAATTGTGTAGTTTGCGAAAAAAGGAAACACACAGATCGTGTGACAACCCATCGAGTCAGACGAAGCTGTGGGAATCGAACCCACAACCAAAGTGCGACTGGTATTTATTGCCTACCACTGGACTACATGAAGTCCCTAGTTAGTTTGACTAATTCTTTTTAGTTAGATGATTTTAGGAATAAAGAGTATGGTTATTTTGGGTTATCTATGGAAATTATTAATCTATCATGTAGGATATGTGATTAGGTTAATTACTTTTCAATATGAGACTTTAAGATAAACTACTGTTATTTATGGATAAATGTTAATTTTTACCTTGGAAGACTTTGTGAATAAATCCTTTAAATATTTGGGTTTCAATATTAGTTTGGTTTACTTTGATGAATTTTATGGATAGATGTTTATTTAATGGTCTTTGATTAAATTTGGGTATTGTTTGACAAATTTTGGAGATTAAGAATAGATTTTTTTATAATGGATTATCTTTTTTGTGTATTATCTGATCTCATACTATCCTTTTTTGTTTTATTTTTGGTTAAGGTCTAGTGACATGGGATATATATAGTTCTCTTTTTTGTTGATTTGGTGATTCTCTAGAAGTTGATTATATCTCTCTTAATGTGAACAAGTCATTATAAATACTCGTCTTTTAGAGAAAATATGAGTTTGTGTAACAAATATGGTAAAATTTTAAAGTCAACATGAAAAGTAAGTATGTTTCCTTATGTTTTAGTTATGATCATAAATAAATTCTTCAATGAAAAGTAACTTAAATAAAAATTTATGTTATTTTTTCCTACTAGGGAATCAAATACCGTTTAACCCATCACAAGTTTTTTATTTTCTTATGGTTAACTTTCTCCTAAAAATGTTTTCTATCACTATCCATCATAACATGACCCTTTGTTTTTCCCCCATATCCATGTTTTCCAACATGGAATCCTAGTATGGGTTAACTTGGGTGACCTTTTTACTTCCCTTTCTTTATTTTAAAGTGATAGTTTTACTGACTCTTGTTCCGATGTGGGATTTTCAATGAAGTTTCCAAGCCCAATTTTAAAATTGTGAGGACACAATTCGCAAATTGGGGGAAGGATGTAACACCCCAGGTAAATAAAGAATATGAAATTTTCATATTTTTCATATTTTTGAATAAAATATTAATATTACATTAACGGGAACTCTATGCTCGATGGCGTACCCAATACGCAACAACGAGTTTCTTTCAAATCTTATGTTGCACTCTAATAATAATATAATATTATTTTAAATGGTAGTTAACGTGTAGTCGTTGTAATGTTGGGAATGAATGGGACTAACTACAAAATGATTATATAAGTGTTTCAAAAAAATTTAATTTTATCCAAAAAATGTTAGATGCTTAAAATGCAAATGAATCCAATATTAAGCATAAATCATCTAATATTCCTTAAAAGGTCAATTGACCACCTTTTGATGGAGAACCCTTTTTAAATATACGTTTGACAATTTTATATGTGGTATTTGACAAAATAAAATCCTTCTTTAGAATCTGGACATCAAAATTTACTTTGTGTAAATTTATGTTATTTTTCCGATAAAGATCATTTTTATTGAAAATGTTTCTTTTTAATTCAAAACCTCCTTTTAATCTGATTTATTTATATGGATAGATTATATTTTTAATTGAGAATAAAATTTATTTGTAATATATTTTTACCATTTAATCCAATGGTGGTCATTGGAATTAATTTCACTTTGAAATTGGACTTAAACTAGTGTTAATCTTTTAATAGATATTGTTTCTTAAAAACACGCTATTTGTTTTGATAGAAGAAATTAATTATTAAATTAATTAATGAAACTTATATGTTTTGAATTTTTCAAAATAGAAATCATTTTTTAATTCGGAATATCAAATATATCTTAGGGTGAATTTTTGGTATTTTTCTGAAAAACTTCAATTTTTGATGAATAGTGAAACCACTAAGTGGTAGTTAAAGAAACTGTTTTTTCATTTAAATGAAACATTGCCACTTATGTGATTTGATTTTCTAAAAATTTACATACATGGTTATCATTAAGAAGTAAAATGTGGGTCAATGAGATTAAAATAATTTTTGGTGAATAGTTACTTTTAAGTTTTATTAATCGCGATTAAAGGTAATTTATGTAATTTAAGGTAAAAATAATGTTTGAATAATATTAAATGACATAGAAACATGTCCTACCCTCATTGTATGTGTCATGGCCGACCATCAAAATGCATGGGTCAACTTGGGGACCCCATGGAGCCACATTGGTTGAAAAAAGACATAAATAACTTTTTATTTAAAGTTAAAATAAAAATGTCACAATCATGAGTTGTTTTACTAAAACAATTTTTAAATGGGGTTATGAAAGTCATATTTTTTACTATAAATATTAATTAGAAAGACTAAAATATTTCCTATATCATGATATTTTTTATAATTTTTAGACATTAAATAAATTAAATTATTTATGACACCATGATGATGCACTGATTACCTCATTATTTACCGATATAAATAAAATGAAAATATTGTGTAAAATATAAGACCAACACATGTAATAAAAACTAATGGATGTGTGGATTTAGAACTATTATCACCTTATCCTAGAAATATATAATTTTGGGACCTTTAAAATCCGAAAATAATTTTATAATAAAGTAACCTTTTATAACTTTCCAAGAGTGCCCCTCCTCTCCTCTTTTAAAAGGCCCCCAACTCTACCACCTTACCCACACCTCTCAAGCATTTTTATTGGCCAAAACCTGCCCATTTTGTCTCAACACATCTTTATCTTAATCCTAGAATCCTCACATTGGCCATAAGTCTTCCCAAGGAAGCCTTTGATCTCAAATCAAAAAGAGTTACTCGTTTTAATGGTAATGTCTTCCCTAGTGTTCTTTTGTTTTATTTTGCTTCTCCAACCCTCTAAACTCTTTTTATTTCTTTATTTTGTAACAAAAAAATTATCTTAAATAAACTAGGATTTTTTTATGTGAAGTATTCGATCTAAACTTACACACACCTGCATCTAATCGTTAATGAACATACTGTTTCTGTTGATGGTGAATTTCTGCCTCGCGAAATGATGAATGTTCAATATTCTCTTAACACCTTTCATGGTGGCCATTATGATGTCTGTATATTATATATATGATATATATGGTATTTATGTTTTCTATATTCTTCTTAATTTTATATTTAAAACATGCCTTTATTCTTTTCATGTTGTGCAAATGTGAGAATTTCATATGAGGAAGTGTGGACTACCGCCCCCTCAAGTGATTTTACTTGTTCATGCAATACATGGAATTTATAAAGAATGAAATTAATGAACATATGTGACCAATATAACATATATATTATACTGTAATCATATTATATATATCTGTATCAATAATTTTTAATTCCATTAATATGGCAAGGAAATGAAAGTAGTGTTCATGCGTACGTATGGCCTATCGTCTCCATGAACGGTGCATTTCATTTATTTTTATCTCAAAATGTTATGGAATAGTAAAAAATGAATATATAATGGATATATATTATATTTAACACATTAATACTATGCTGGAGAGGATGTAACTATAACTACATGGAAAGTTATTTTCCAACAAGTTCAATTTTTACTCATGTACCGAACATCGACAAAAACGTCTGATATGAACTAACTTTATTAAACAATTATTATAACATTATGATATGTGATATGAACTGAATAATAACATTTCAAGGAGGTCCTTAAGAAATTATAAATTGACCAAATTTTATTATTCCTGAGATTAATGAATGATCGAGTCATGTCAGACACGAGGTAAGGGAACCTACCCCTCTCTTTCTTTTTAAGTACACTCTTTTATGTCACTCGTTTTAAGCTCATATTTCTTATGATTGGGATGTTCTATTATATAACTATTACTGTAATTTTTATGTTCATATCATGAGAGACCCTATTTTCTCTCATCAATCCATTTGGGATGTTTTGATTGGCGCTGTTAGGCTGCCGAATTTTCGTAAGAGATCCAACCTCTCTCATTCTTTTTAAGTACTGTCCTTTATGACACTTCATTTAATCTCTTATTTCTTATGTTGGGGGATGTTACTGTATATTCATATTTTTTATATTTTATTTTAATATGATGAGAGACCCTATTTTATCTCAATAATCCATTTTTGGATGTTTTATGTGGTGTTGTTAGGCTGCCGAGTTTTCGTAAGGGATTTTTCATCTCACTTTTATTCCCGTGAGTTTTATGATACATTTTCCACCATTTCCTTTGAGTGGTATATGTACTGCCCATTATTCTATACTTTTTGTAATATAATTTATTTTATGAGTATTTACATCAATGTTTTATTGTCCTTCTTTCATGGGTTGTATGTTTCGAAAGATACCTAAGTAGGTATGGGAACCTTTCACCCTCCTCTTTTTAAAAGACATCATTCATTATATCTTTTAATTCACATAAAATTATATTGGGATATGTTCTTATATATCCTTATTTATGTAAATTTTATTTCCATGTGATGAGACACCATTTTATCTCTCATCAACCCATTTTCTGAATTTTAAAGTGACACCGTTAGGCTGTTGGATATCTGTAAGGGAACTTCTTAACCCACTTTCAATTCTTTGGGTTAAACCTCTATTTCATGATTTTCTTTTTCCATGATTATGTGTGGAATATCTATTTTGTAATTTCCACAAACCTTTGTGTATATACTATTTCTACACATAATCTTCTCACTGATAAATTCTTACAAACTTGAATGGGAAGTCATAACTCAATCTCATTTCATTGTGTTAAATATCTATGTCATTGGTTTTGTTTTTCCACGATTATGTGTGAATGAAAACTGATTGTTTCACACGTAATATCCACTTATATTGAGAGTATTTATATTTCTCACACATAATTATGTGATAGATTTATCCTTAATTTAAGGATATCATCTTTATAATTGATTTCATCTCAATTTACATTTCCATTGAGACATCATTGTTATTATGCACCAATTCACTCTTATATGATGTGTATAATAGCCTTTGACATATTATATAATGAATCCCTTTAATCTCATGATATTATAAAGTTCGGATTAAATGTTATTCCGCAATTATTTTTATTCAAGAGTCTCTCATTTTGTTAAAAACTCTTTAACAAAAATATCGTTTTAAATGTTTTAAAGATTCATTATTCTAAATCTTTATCTTTAATGTCCATTTTTTAAAAATGGTTTTCAGTATTTATTTATACGGACAAGAATGTTTTAAAATTATAATTCCATTAAAATCATCAAAGTGGTATGGGACACTTTGATTCAAAAATATCTTTTAAACGATTTTTGAAAATGGATTTATTAATTCAATATCATGGAATAACTTATTGTGATTGAAATTGAAATGTTGTTATTGAAATGTTTATATTCCCAATATTTTATGTTTAATGATGGTACTTGGACATTTTACGGGTGGATCCGTGATAAACCATATGACGGGCAGTGCCATGAATACTAGGACAGGTGGTTATGTTATAACCTCTAATGCATTGGGTATGGAAGTCGGCCGTATGGCTATTCCATTAAGCGATATGTGTGTAAGTCGACCGTATAGTTATTCCATTTAATTATGTTCATGTACCAAGTTACCTTTATATGTAATGTGTTCTTTATATGTGTTTTTATGGTAATATTTTGGTTACAAAAGTTGTAAGTAATGATCTTTTATTCAGTGAAGAGATTTTTTACTATGTAATAAAGGTTAAAAGTATTACTTTGATAAAGTGTTCTTGGTTTACTTGTTGTTTCGAAAAAATAACGGTTTTCCTTCTTTGTGTATCCTTTACTGGGCTTTTTATGCTCATCTCATGTTTTTGAAATGTTTTCCACATGACTTAAAGATGAATAGGGTCAATTATGGGATCAAAGAAAGACATGCTCTCTAAAACATGGAACTAGACATGTTTCTTTTTAACTATTTTTATTTTATGCAAACTTAGTAGAAGTGTATACATTGTAATCTTTGAGATGTAATAGTTATGTCCTAATTCTCTAAAACTCTAAACCTGAAAATATCCTCAATGTGAATTATTCATTTAATTCAATAATAAGTAATGTTTAAGGTCGGTTCCTTATAGTTGGTATCAGAGGTCGGTTTAGATATCTTTAGAGGTTAGGCTATTCAATAAGAATATGTGACATTACCATAGTGGCTAGGATATGAGAATGAGTCATAGTTTTCAAATAAAGTTAATGAGTACATATATCTTATTGTTTATCTTCCTCATTAGAACATGTTCATTTTAGTGATATATGCACACTGACATTTCTGTTTTTAGTAAATGGATAGATCTAGCAGGCACCAAAGTGACAATGGGTTGATGGAAACTGTGGTGGTTCTATGATTAAGAGACTGGATGAAATGGGGGATTCAATGAGGAATCTCGTGGTTGTGTTAAACTAACTATCAAGGAGTCATGATCAACCAATTGAACATTGGTGAGTTCTCTAATGCATTATGTACGAGATGACCAACTCAATGTGGAAGTTCATGTAATAATTATAAAGGTAACCATTATGGTTTATATGATACTTACTTTTTAGGTAATTATGGGTTACTCTATGATATGATGGAAAATGAAAGGAATGAGATACACTTGAGGTTAAAATATGTTATGATCATTTTTAAAGATTTTATCTCATTTTGGGGAATTTTTTTAGAATTATGTAGTTTTTGAAAAAGGATAACACACAGACCATGTGACAACCCATCGCGTCGAACAAATCTATGGGAATCGAACCCACAACCAAACTGTGACTAGTATTTATCTCCTACCACTGGACTACGTGATGTCCCTGGTTAGTTTGACTAATTTATTTTAGTTAGATGATTTTAGGAATCAATAGTATGTTTATTTTGGGTTATCTATTGAAATTATTAAACTATCACGGAGGATATGTGATTAGGTTAATTACTTTTCAATATGAGACTTTAAGAGAAACTAATGTTATTTAGAGATAAATGTTAATTTTTACCTTGGAAGACTATGTGAATAAATCCTTCAAATAGTTGGGTTTCAATATTAGTTTGGTTTACTTTGAATAATTTTATGGATAGATGTTTATTTAATGGACTTTGTTGAACTTTGGGTATTGTTTGCCAAATTTTAGAGATTAAGAATAGATTTTTTTTATAAAGGATTATCCTTTTGGGTATTATCTGATATCATACTAACATTTTTGGTTTTATTTTTTGTTAAGGTATGAAGGCATGGGAAGTATGTAGTTCTCTTTTTTGTGGATTAGGTGATTCTCTAGAAGTTGATTATAGCTCTCTTAATGTGAACAAGTCATCCTAAATACTCATCATTTGGTGAAAATATGAGTTCGTGTAAGAAATCTGTTAAAAGGTGAAAGTCAACATGAAAAGTATGTATGTTTCCTTATGTTTTAGTTAAGCTCATAAATAAATTTCTCAAAGAAATGTAACATAAAACAAAAAAAGTTCTGTTAATTTTTCCTACTGGGGAATCAAATACCGTTTAACCCATCACATGTTTGATATTTTCTTATCATTAAATTTCTCCTAAATATGTTTTCTATCACTGTCCATAAAGACATGATCCTTTGTTTTTTTCCTCCATATCCATGTTTTCCAACATTTAATCCTAGTATGGGTTAACTCGGGTGACCTTTGTACTTATCTTTCTATATTTTAAAGTGATAGTTCTGCTGACTCTTGTTCCAATGTGGGATTTTCAATGAATTTTGGAAGCCCAATTTTAAAATTGTGAGGTCGTAATTCCCAAAAGGGGGGAAGGATGTAACACCCCTGGTAAATAAAGAATATGAAATTTTCATATTTATACATATTTTTGAATAAAATATTATTATTATTTTAAAGGGAACACTAGGCTCAATGGCGTACCCAATACGCAACAACGAGTTTTTTTGAAATCTTAGGTTTCACTCTAATAATAAAATAATATTATTTTAAATGGTAGTTAACACCTTGTCGTTGTAATGGCGGGAATGATCGTAACTAACTAAAAAATGATTATATATGTTTTTAAAATATTTTTACTTTAATCCAATAAATGGTAGAGGCTTAAAATGAAAATAAATCCAATTTTAAGCATAAATCTTCTCATATTCTTTAAAAGGTCGATTAACTGCCTTTTGATGGAGAACCCTTATTAAATATACTTTTGACAATTTTATATGTGGTATTTGACAAAATAAAATTCTTCTTTATAATCTGGACATCAGAAATTACTTTGTGTAAATTTTTGTTATTTTTCCGATAAAGATCATTTTTGTTGAAAATGTTGCTTTTTAATTCAAAACCTCTTTTTAATCTGATTTATTTTTATGGATATATTATATTTTTAATTGATATTAACGTTTATTTAGAATATATTTTTACCATTTAATCCAATGGTGGTTATTGGAATTAATTTCACTTTGAAATTGGACTTAAACTACTATCAATCTTTTAATAGATATTGTTTCTTAAAAACACGCCATTTGTTTTGACAGCGAGAATTAATTATTAAATTAATTAATGAAACATATATGTTTTTAATTTTTTAAAATAGACATCATTTTTGAATTCGGAATAATAAATATAGCTTCGGGTGAATTTTTGGTATTTTTCTGAAAAACATCAATTTTTTATGAATAGTGAAACCAGTAAGTGATAGTTAATGAAACTGTTTTTTCGTTTAAATGAAAATTTGCCACTTATGTGATTTGATTTTCAAAAATACAACATACATGGTTGTAATTAAGAAGTAAAATGTTATTCAATGATATTAAAATAATTTTTGGTGAACAGAAACTTTTATGTTTTATTAATCACGATTAAAGATAATTAGTGTAATTTAAGGTAAAAATAATGTTTTAATAATATGAAATGACCTAGAAACATGTCCTACCCTCATTGGATTTGTCATTTCCGACCAAGACAATCCATGGGTTAACTTGGGGACCTCATGTAGCCACTTTGGTAGGAAAATGACATAAACAACTTTTTATTTAAAGGTAAAATAAAAATGTCACAAACATGAGTTGTTTTACTAAAACAATTTTTAAATGGGGTTATACAAGTAATATTTTTGAATATAAATATTAATTAGAACTATAAAAATATTTACTAAATCATGAAATTTTTTTATAATGTTTAGACATTAAATAAAGTAATTTATTTATGACACTATGATGATGCAGCGATTACCTCATTATTTAACGATTTAAATAAAATGAAAAGATAATGTAAAATATAAGCCCTACACATGTAAAAAACCTATTGTATGGGTTTATTTCGAACTATTATCACCTTAACCTAGAAAAATATTATTTTGGGAACTTTAAAATCCGAAAAGAATTTTATAATAAAGTAACCTTTTATAACTTTCCAAAAGTGCCCCTCCTCTCCTCTTATAAAAGGCCCCCACCTCTACCACCTTACCCCCACCTCTCAAGCCTTTGGCTCATCCAACCTATGCCCATTTTGTCTCTAAAAATCCTTATATTACTCTTAGAAGCCTCACTTTGGGCAGAAGTCTTTCCAAGGAAGCCTTTGAGATCAAATCAAAAAGAGTTACCCGTTTTAATGTTAATGTCTTCCCTAGTGTTCTTTTGTTTTATTTTTCATATACAACCCTCTAAACTCTTTTTATTTATTTCTTTTGTAACAATACCAGTATCTCAAATATACTATGATTTTTTATGTGATTTATTATAGCTACACTTACACATACCTTCGTCTAATGGTTAAAGAACATACTGTTTCTGTGGATGGTGAATTTCTGCCTTACGAAACGATGATTGTTCAATCTTCTCTTAACACCTTTCATGGTGGCCATTATTATGTCACTATATTATATATATGATATATATGGTATTTATGTTTTATATATTTTTCTTAATTTTATTTTTAAAATATACCTTTATGCTTTTCATGTTGTGCAAATGCGATATTTTCAAACGAGAAGTGTGGACGACCGCCCCCTCAAGTGATGTGACTCATTCGTGCAATACATGGAATTTATAAAGAATGAAATTAATGAAAATATGTGACCTATATAACATATATATTATACTATAATTATAATATATATATTTCTCTAAATTATTTTTAATTCCATTAATATGAAAAAGAAATGAAAGTAGTGTTCATGCGTACGTACGGCCTACCGTCTCCATGAACGGTGCATTTCATTTATTTTTATCTCCAAATGTTATGGAATAGTACAAAATGAATATATACTGGATATATATGATATTTAAAACATTAATAATATTCTGAAGATGATGTACCTATTACTACATGGAAAATGCTTTTCCAACAAGTTCAATTTTTACTCATGTACCGAACATCGCCAAAAACGTCTGATATGAACTCACTTTATTAAACAATTATTATAACATTATAATATGTGATATGAAATGAATAATAATATTTAATGGAGGTCCTTAATAAATTATAAATTGACCAAATTTTATTATTCATGACATTAAAGAACAATCGAGTCATGTCAAACACGAGGTAAGGGAACCTGCACCTATCTTTCTTTTTAAGTACAGTCTTTTATGCCACACCTTTTATGATCATATTTCTTATGATTGGGTTGTTATTTTATATTAAACGTACTTTAATTTTTATGTTCATATGATTAGAGACCATATTTTCTCTCGTCAGTCCATTTTGGAAGTTTTGATTGGGGCCGTTAGGCTGCCGAATTTTCGTAAGAGATCCAACCTCTCTCTTTCTTTTTAAGTACTCTCCTTTATGTAAATTCTTTTAATCTCCTCTTTGTTATGTAGGAGGATGTTATTTTATATTCCTATTTATATACATTTTATTTTAATATGATGAGAGACCCTATTTTATATCAATAATCCATATTTGGATGTTTTAAGTGGTGCCGTTAGGCTGATGAGTTTTCATAAGGGATTTTTCATCTCACTTTTCTTCCCATGAGTTTTATGATAAATTTTCCACCATTTCCTTTGAGTGGTATATATAATTCCCATTATTCTACTCTTTGTGTAATATAATTTCGTTTATGAGTATTTACATCAATGTTGTATTGTCCTTTTTTCATGGGGTGTATGTTTCGAAAGATACCCAAGTCGGTAAGGGAACCATTCACCCTCCTCTTTTTGAAATACATATTTTGTTATGTCTTTTAATTCACATACTATTATGTTGGGATATGTTTATATATATCCTTATTTAATAAAATTTTATGTCCATGTGATGAGATACCATTTTCCCTCTCATCAACTAATTTTCTGAATTTTAAAGTGACGTCGTTAGGCTATCGGATTTCTGTAAGGGAACTTCTTAACCCACTTTAAATTATTTGGGTTAAACCTATACTTATTGATTTTATTATGACAAGATTATGTGTGGAATATCTATGTTGTAATTTCCACAAACCGTTTTGTGGATATAATATTTCTACACATAATCATCTCATTGAAAAATTCTTACAAACTTGTATGGGAAATCATAACTCAATCTAAATTCATTGAGTTAAATATCTATGTCATTGGTTTTGTTTTTACAAGATTATGTGTGAATGATCTCTGATTGTTTCACACATAATATCCACTTATATTGGGTGTATTAATATTTCTCACAAATAATTATGTTATAGATTTATCTTTAATTTAAGGATACCATCTTTATAATAGATTTCATCTCAATTTACATTTCCATTGAGACTTCATTGTTGTTATGCACGAATTCACTCTTATATGGTGTGTATGATGTCCTTTGACATATTATATAATTGATCCCTTTACTCTCATGATATTATAAAGTTCAGATTAAATTTTATTCCGCAATTATTTTCATTCAAGAGTCTCTCATTTTGTTAAAAACACTTTAACAAAAATATCATTTTAAATGTTTTAAAGATTCATTATTCTAAATATTTATCTTTAATGTCCATGTTTTCAAAATGGTTTTCAGTATTTATTTATACGGACAAGAATGTTTTAGATTTATAATTCCATTAAATAATCAAAGTGGTATGGGACACATTGATTCAAAAAAACACTTTTAAACGATTTTTGTAAATGGATTTATTAACCCAATATCATGGAATTACTTATTGTGATTGAAATTGAAATGTTGTTATTGAAATTTTTATATTCTAAATATTGTATGTGTAATGATGGTACTTGGACATTTTACTGGTGGATCCGTGATAAACTATATGATGTGTGGTGTTGTGAATACCAGGATGGGTGGTTACATTATAACCTCTAATGCATTGGGTATGGAAGTCGGTCGTATGGCTATTCCATTAAAAGATATGTGTGGAAGTCGACCGTATGGTTATTCCATTTAAGTATGTTCATGTCCCAAGTTACCTTTATATGTTATGTGTTCTTTATATTGGTTTTTATGGTAATCTTTTGGTTACAAAAGGGGTAAGTAATGATCTTTTATTCAGTGAAGAGTTTTTTTACTTCTTCATAAAGGTTAAAAGTATTACTTTGATAAAGTATTCTTGGTTTACTTGTTGTTTTGAAAAACTAACAGTTTTCCTTCTTTGTGTATCCTTTACTAGGATTATTATGCTCATCCCATGTTTTTTAAATGTTTTCCACAGGACTTAATGATGAATAGGGTCATGTATGGGATCAAGGAAGGACATGCTCTCTAAAACATGGAACTAGACATGTTTCTTTTTAAGAGTTTTTATTTTATGGAAACTTAGTAGAAGTGTATACAATGTAATCTTCGAGATGTAATAGTTATGTCCTAATTCACTAAAACTATAATCCTGAAAAGATCCTCAGTGTGAATTATTCATTTAATTCAATAATAAGTAATGTTTATGGTCGGGTCCTTATAGGACCTCATGAGGCTACTGCTGCAAATGACAAAATGAGGATGGTGCTATGTGAAGATCCTGAACTTGGGGAACTTCCACAATGCTTATAATTAATTGATGCTAATGCTTAGTTTCAGTAGAATTAGTCAAGAAATTATCAAAATGTGGTTATCCCATGAAAATAGGGGGATATTTATGAGGGTGATCATGAAAATAATGGTAGATTGTTGAGGCCGACGTATAGAAGAATTGTCCAGGGGGAAGTTAAAGGTGGCTGAGAACCGGGAGGCAATGATTGAATCATTGTGAAGGCGGTTGAGGAAATATTACTCCATTTTTTCAATGTCGACGTCCACTAGGTCATCCTTAACAACGGGATGTAGGGAAGGTCTAAATAATGGTATACAATATTCTAATGAATTTATTTCCTTGGAGTGGTTGAATCTTAGGAGGACATATTCCAAAGTCTTGAAGCATTATGAATGATCAGAATGGGAATTGGCCACTACGGAGGAATGTTTATATTATGGGTGTGGCGACAGGATTGGTTCTGATGGGTTCTAGTTGATGTTTCTGGACTTATGTACTCTTTTACTGAATTTTTATTTTATTTTAATAAATGGTCAGAGGATATCCTCTGACTGACTTTCTAGGTAATTCATTAATAACCTGAAGAAATTTTTCGTATAAAAGTTGTCTTTTTTCATTAGGTAGAGGATACTGAGACCAATGATGTTTCATAATATCAAATCTAAAAAACATGAAAACCCAATTTGATTTCTAAATTCACTCCAACATAATCCTTGAATTTGTAAATTCAAGAACATAGTCACATATTGTTAAAGAAATATATTTTTCTATGATCTCATTATCAATCAATATTCAATGAATAAATCATTTAAAATCCCCATAAATAACCATTATCCATATCATGTGTTCAAAATTGGCCTCACTACTAACTACACCACATTATTAAAGTTATATTATTTTAAGTTTTTATAAAAAAAATTAATTTGATTAACCCTATAAGATATAAGGATTTTTATGGGGGATCAAATACATTGTTCTTTTTCTAAGGATAGTTGAAAAATAATGTATTCAGTTTTAAAATATTAATGAATTTCTTTTCTATTTTCCCCATTTACACATGGTTTGTTAATTGTGTGATTTTGTTTTTGATTATTTATCATAAAATACTCCTTAATTTAATAATGAAAATAAATTTTCAATTATGATCCAGAAAATGAAGAAATTTTATGGATAGAAAACAATGTTATGAGCATGGATGGATGATAAAAACCAAAAAATGTTTCTGGTTATCATAAAAAGATCTAGGGTTAAGAATTATCACATTTTATAGGAGGCTATAGAACTTGGAACTATAAATAGGATTCCTGGTTCCACCCATCACATCTATGAAGATTGATGTCAAAATCGTTATCATCTAAATGATTTTTGAAAACATTAAATTCTTAATACTACAATTTTAGGATCCAAATACACACCTGGGATGCCGTCATTAAAATTTTGATATATTCAACTCCAAAATTCTTTGACCAATGTGTTATGAATTTTCCTTTTTAGATTTTCACTAATTTAATAAGCTCTAAAATTCACAAAAAAAAATTCCATGCCATTACATCACTATGTGGGATGGGTTGGAAAAGAACCATCTCACCCATTTTTTTACTCCATCTATATCCATGTATATTAATGTTTATATTTTAAATTTTAATCATTTTTAAGTTGAATCTATTGGTATTTCATAGGATTTTTTCATATATATATTAAAAAACATTCCAACTTCACAGAATAGATATAAGGTGATTATTTCATACAATCATTTATTGTTTGTCATATAGAAACATGTAAATTAATGATTTCAAAATAGGTGTCTCGTTAATGATGAAATAAAAGGAGAAAAATTAAAACATAGTAAATGATGTAAAATTTAAATACTTCTATTTCCAATGTAATTGAACAAAAAGAAGGGGAATCTACTTTTTTAGTAATAATGAATGGATGGAAGACCAGATGGAAGCACTAATGTCAAAAAATGGACAATACTATGGGATAAAAACAAACCTAAGGTATGAAAATAAATAAAGATAATTATAATTATTAAGATCATGGAAATACATATTTGGGTTGGTATCCACAAAAACAATTTCATGGTTATCAGAAATACCCACTGGGATTTTGAGATTATTAAGGGCCACCAATATATAGTCAAATCAACACACTAGATGAGAATTTATCCCAATTCACAAATACCATGGGAGTCACTAATAATGACCTAAAATTGTATTTAAATGACAATGTAACTACAATTATTTATTTAAAATTTAAATTAATGGACCAAAAGGTTTTACTGCCAAGCCGGAAATTTAAATGTAGAAAAATAACAAAAGAACATAAAGAGTCACTTTAAAGAGTAATATTATGACCATTATAAGTCAACCCATGTGACAATATTATTGACGTCATTATAAATAGAGGAAAGATTATAGAATTCAACCCATAAACTAAAATGGTTCAAGTATAAATACAAGAATAAAATAACAGAAAACAAAAGGAAGTTAAGGAATAAGTATCAAAATAACATCCTTTTTTGTGTTAAGGATTTTATTTCCATGGATGTTTAATTATAGAAAATTTAACACATAATGATGTATGTTTATTGAAAATATTAATAAACTGCAAATTAACATTTTTGATTGCATAATACATTGAAGACATGGTATAAATGTGGTGTTCATAATAGAGATGGTATCTGACCCGAAGAGTCTATATAAATATTATACAATCCCCATCACATGAGAGTGTTTAAAAGTGATGTCATGGGATCTCATGAATAAATTAACACACACATATAGATGTTCAATTATAATCAAAATCGGTTCAAATCATTTTTGGTGGGATATATATGATATATGTGTCCATTTGAACATAATAACATCCAAAAATTCAAGAGTCTAGGACATAAGGACATGAAAACAACAATGGTTACACCGTAACGAAAATACTATAGTAACCATGATGAATCATCGAAGAAATTATGTTCAAGATGAATAAGCTCAACTTCCTGGTGAACATTTTCATTTTAGATATTGATGTGAATATCAGACATATTATTCTAGTGAGATTAGTATTTTTGATCATATGAGAATAGATGGATCTATAGAATGTAGAAAAATGTTTATAAATCAAAAATGGTGTAGTGAGTTTCAAAATAATCTAGAAAATGAAAAATTATTATCTGAGATAACAACTAGTTGGAGGACATCAATCCCAAGACATAATATGTTGACATCACTATAATTAAAAAGTATGATATAAAATATAATAAAAAACATAGAATGATATGGGAAAAGATTATTTTTGATGGTTGAATGTCCATAAAAGACATGTTTTAATAATTAAATTTTTTATGGATGGTACATAAAATTGATAAAAGTTTTTCATATTTGAAAAATAAAAAATGGACTAGATTAATGTAGTTAGTTTTTTTGGTGTGCACTTAGAGTAAATTTCACAGTAGAGAAATTAATGTTCCCACATATATAGAGGGACCCTAGTCACAATTATTCATTGATTGCGACCTGCTAACATCTTTACAACTACAAGTTACATGAGCTAATATGGTCTATGTTCAAGGAAATGACATTATACAAAATCCATTCAAGGTGGTAACATGAATTTTTTATGTTTCCTATTCATTCTATTTTTAGTTTTTGGACCTCTACTCCAAATATTTTCAAATTTCATTAAAGAAACGGTTACAAATTCACATGTGTTTTTCCTTTTTAGGTCCGGAGAGGGAGAATACATATCTATTTATTTTCATAATGTTTTTCTGTCTTTATAATCTCCGGAGAAATTATTCATTAAGTTATAGTTTTATTGGCATTGTACCATGGGTTTATACTGGGTTCACTCTTACCCTATTTGATAAAAATGGATATCGTGTTTTTCTTTTCATTTTTTTAGGCTTGACAAAAACAAGTTTAAAAGAACACTTGAAGAAAATTGGAAGTCACCAGCCAATGAATTTTCTGAAATAAAAGATTAAAAGATTTGATATTAACATTTTTAATTCTCCCATCTGTATATTCTTAACAAATAAAAAATTAAAAATTCATTCCTTGCACTTGAAATTTTTATTTATTTTCTAATCAATGGGTTAAATAATACTCTGGATATTCATCATTGTATCATTTTAATTTAATTACAAATAAATTGAATGGTAAAAATACTATAATGAATAAGTAATGACAAATATGTGGATTTTGATTTTATGAATCCTGATTGGAGAGATAAGTAAATTCTTATAAATGAACGATTTATAAGATTTTACATTATTTGAAATTTAGAAAATATGTAAGTATTGGTTTATTTTAAGTGTGTATAAAAATGTGTGATTATCCCAATTACATGATCTGATTATTAATATGGTTTTTATTCTTAATTTATTCAATCATTATTATGTATACTTCTTCGGTGAAATATTTTAATGTTTTTTATATAACATGATTTTCATATTAGTAATGTTATGATTGTACAAATTAACTTTTCAAATGATTGAATCATATTTTTGATAATTAAATTCTATGAGTTTCACATTCTAATTGTTCTTTAATAATCACATAGATCCCATTAATATTATTTGGTTAGAAAAAATCATTCTTTAGAACTCTCTTAACATTTCTTACCCAACTCAATGTATTTCACATGATTATCCAAAAATGACTATGAGGGAGATGATGCCTTGTTTGAAGGGATTTATATACTGAATGGATATTTCTCAGTAGATATTCATTGGATATTGGAAAAAATATTAATATTTATCTATTCAATATATCATATTTCACACCTTCTTAAAAACCTAATTAAATAAAAGAAAATTATAACTGGGGTGTGTTTTGGAGGGTCAAAATCATAATTTACTTGAGAAATGATTTTTTTCATTTGGGGTAAGGTGGAAAATATATTACTTATTGTGATCAAAATATTAATATATATATACATATATATATTAAAGTATTTAAATTGAATGCATAATTCATTTTAATTCATTTATTAATCACATTACATATTTTTGGGAAAAATTGGAAATTCGATTTGTAATTGGTAGAATTTACATTGAGCCTTTATTGAATATCTGGGAATGAATAATACAGATTAACATATTTTTTATATTATCCTGTATTACATAAAAATCGCACCTTCCAATAATTATCATTTTCATTTGAACTTAATAATCAATCCCCCATTATTATTTATGATTTTTTATCGATGGGGTGGTAAATGATGTTGCACTAAAAGACTATGGTAAAGAAAATGAATTGATCTGTGTGAAAAAGTCATTGTAAATTTTTTTACACTGATTATGCGGTAAAAATAATAAATTGATGTAAATCAATTGTGTAATTTATATGTAAAATGAATTGAGAAATATGAATGGATTATAGTAAGGTAAGTGATAATTCATAATTTAAAATTTAAAAAAACATGATTGACATATTTCATTGAAATGTGAGGGCTGAAATATAACATTTTTCTTAATCTTGAATGTTTATTTTCTATTTAATCAATTGATTTGGTTGAAATTGAATATAAATATTGTCATATTTATTGCAAATTGTAATATTTTTATAGTTTTTTCTTAAAAACAATAATGGTTTTACGTGCGAGGGGATTTGACTGCTGCATTTTAAATATATACCTTTTAATATAAAAAATTAATTTAACCATAAATCTTGTTTTTATATTTAATGTTTATTTAGTTTTTGATATTTTACATGTAAAAAACATTAAATTTCAAAACATGAAAGATCAGATAGAAGTTTGGATTAAAATTATTTTCGCATTGTATGATATGTCAAGTGTCAAATACGAAGAATATAATTAAATAATCAAGAGGAAATGGATCCATAAAAATAGAAAACAAAAAAATAATATCATAAATTACTTATTCATGATTTGAAAATCAACTAGAATTTATGTTGGGAGGATGAATAATTAAAAATTACACCTAGTGGTGGACTATGAAAAGTTAGGGTGGGATACATATGGTCAAACTATGAATCTAGATGGTATAAAACTTTACTTCTAATTTTAAAAAATTTATATTCATGTTCAAAATATATATTTCTCTATAAACATTGATATTTATATTGATAGATTAAATGTATTATTTTACAGAATTTAAGCCACCCAAATATACATTTCACAAAGAAATATATATTTTGAGAGGAACATCAAGGTATTAGAGAACAATGGTCTTTGGTAAGGTGTTGTGTTTTGATAGAGTACTATATTATGCATACTACAGATTTTAATTTAATTTTGAATATTATTATTTTTCCACACCCTATTGGTTTGAATTTGGTGGGTAGTGATTTTGTGGAGCTGTTTTTTCTATGATGGGTTGTTAATGTAATAAATATGTTATTTTGACAATATATTTCATATGGGGTTTTTTTCATTCATAAATTTTATCATATCTCTTACTCTATAATTAATTAATATTTAATCATAATATTATTGTTTTTTTTAATAATCAGATCAATGATGGAAGGGTATTCAATATCATTGCATTACGATAAAGGCCCAAGGTTAGGAATATTGAAAATTTAATTGTGTCTTAGATTCTTGTATTACCATTTATTTGGAAGATATTTAGCCTTTAATCAAATCACTTAGTTCCATGTAATTCACTGGGTGTTCCACCAATAGTAATCTCCAAGTATTTTGTGGGTCAATTATTTTTCTTTATTTACTATAATAACATTAAAAAATTGTTTTACCAAATTTATTCAAATCTTATGGTTAGGTGTCCTTATAAGAATACATAAAAATCACATCTTTGGGGTTATAAAATTTATTATATTCATTATCATTGGATTTTTTTTATTCCTCTCTCAATGTTACATAGAATTTGTATACCTCACTACCAAATTCTATTGGGAACACCTTTTTGATAGTGAATACCAATATATTGAGCTCTGTGATATATTTATAAAATTCAATGGGGTTGGTCTTCGTATTGATGTATGAAAGATATTTTATATTTCCATGTTTGGGAATATGGGAACACATTTAAGGGCCACCATAAGTCCATGTCATTAATAGATACATGCTAGTTTTTACAATATTTTTATGGGCTTAGGATTTAAGATGTATGGGGGAGAATTAACCATACCCTTACCTGGTATTGAGGTGGATTTTGGATCGTTGAACTTTCTTTATTCTATATGTCATCCTATTTCTTATGGGACTTCTACTTCGCATTATTGGATGGGTTATATTGGGAAGCCATTAAGAATTGTTCCATAATAAAAACATTTTTGAAATGTGACCTATGGGAGGGGAGGAATAAATAAATTAGGGACCTCTTCAGCTTCATGTATATTATAAAAAGCCTTATTGGACATATCCCACTATATGGGGTTGATTTTAGAGTGAACCTTATAATAGTTTCCTATAGTATTTCTCAAGCTAGTAATGATATTAGAGAGTGAGTGTACATATTTTTATCCTGTTAAAGGCCTCTATGGAAGAGTGTGTGATTAAAACCATGGTGTTTTCCTAGTTTATCATTACTTAGAGCATTGACACCATCATAAAATTTCACTCTTTTATACATCCATCATCAATTCCACGTTTTCAACTATGATCACTATATCTAATAGGGGAACCAATAGTGAACATTTTCCTTATATATGGTATAAACTATATCTAAGAAGGTAGTGTGAAATATGATAAACCCATTACATATTATTATTCTCCAAACTATGTATTGTCATCATTGATGATTCCCTAGGTGGAAGGGTCAGCATATAAAATGATCTGGAACTCTAATTCTATTCTCAACAGTTTTCTGGCATCATTATCCTTTAATGAAATTTCCCAAATACTTGAAAAATCAAAGATAAATGAACCAAATCTATATCTTTTTTACCTTAACTTCTCAACAGTGTTAATAAAAACATAATTGTTCCCCCACACATCACTATTGAACATGTACCACCACTAAAAAAAGAATATATTCTTCCCATTATAAACATGTAACAAATATTTATAGATCTTCACCATTATTTGATTCACCTACCATAAAGGTTACTCCCCTACATGTTTCACCCCTAACAAATGAACTTATAAAAACACCATTATTGGAGTCACAGATTGGGAGGAGGTAGATACAAAACCACTTCAACAAAAACCCAGTTTGTCAGGTCTGTAGATATATTCTGTGGTAAACATCATGAAATAATTATATATACTATCCTTGATCTAACTATAGCTATTATATACATGGGGAACCCCCTTTAATTCATTGAATTATTCCCAATTATATTTTTATTGGTTGGACCCTTCCCATGGATTAGCATAAATATGTTCATCCTTGTCTTAAAAATGATATTGGTCTGTGAACAAGAGTCTTCCATATGGTGTTTTTGACATTCACTATTAGTGTATAAATTATTATAGGTTATCGCCAAATATATCCCATTGACTCATTTTCATGGGGGAACATACCATATATATCCCCTAGTGTTGGTGACCTAGATAAATTGTTGTTGTCTCATAAGATAATTCTATCATTACAATGTGTTATATAGAAGGAATTTATATTCATATTTTAGAATCTAAATGGCATAAAAACAAATCCATGGTTATTATAGTCATAATAATAGATGGATATCACCTTGAAATCATTCATTGATTCATTAAACAACTTTTGGACCCAATATAAAATTATCCACTGGTTTTTTACTCATTCAATAGGGTGTAATTCTCTATCTCTCTTTAATCATTTCAATTGATCACTTTTTAAGAGGTAAAATATATGTTTGAATAATTTCATATGGGGTAACAATAAGAGTGAATTGGGTTTCAGGTTCTTCTATGATGTTTTAATATTTATGATAAAAATGTATCTCCCTCATGGAAAAATTTACCCTTTGATGATACATAAGCTCTACCAATATCCATATACTTCATGAACCCGTAGTGAAGAATTTTGTTATTTGGTTGAGGGATGAGGACTTCCATTAGGATACCATGATTATGTATTGGAATAAAATTAATAAAATAAGTAATATTGGTGGAATTTTTATATAATTACACCGAGGGATTAATTGTTGGACATGAATTGTATATAATAATTCTCTATAACAACCTAATCAATCTCCTTGATTTGAGCAGTGACATCAGCATATGAAATAGGGACCGAAGAACTAGGAATATTATTCCAATAATGGAAGTAAATATAATATCAATAATATAAATTTGATATTAGAAAAACTACTGAAGGAAAAAATGAAAATAAAACATGAAACCAGCCGTGTGAAAATTTGATAAATTAAATTTTTTAGGTTTGTTCTCCTATGGTACTTTATAATTGATCTTTTCCATGGAATCATTATTTAGGTACATCTTTGTTTGTAATTTAACAAAAAACATTCTCTTAGGTCAAATCACATAGGTAGAGGAGTTTTTAAAGGATCATGTGAATCCATAAATGTCATGGCCATGCTAAGGATAAACATTAATTAAACCTGATTACATTAGATAATGTGAAATACTATAATGAAGAGAGGGTGCAAATTTACAGGCATCACCCAATATATTATATGATTGAAAATAGTGGAGTGGAATCATATTTTTATATATATTTGTTTTCTTAATTATCTAATTTGACCATCCACGTTAATTTCTCAAGTATAAACACATGACTACTGGAACACATTGATAAACTATTAGTACAAATATAATGCATATGTGGTGAATCACACTTGAGTTGTTACCTAGTCCAAACAAATAAGACAATACTCTTCCTCAAACATAATATTCAAGAAAAAATTACATCTACTATATAATTTTCCATCCTTTTTCTAATCAAATCTATTTCTATGTGTAATTTATTAGTCCTAAATGATATCAAAAAGTGGAATCCTTAGTATAGTGAAACAAAACACCCCAGGATGTGGAATTTGACTTCACCAAATGCCATGTATATGCACCATGATAGACTTTCCTAGAACCCCATATGTGTTCCTAGTGTATGGGTAACATTACATGGTTTAAAAACTGGTACATCTTGTCCTTCCTTGTGGGTTCCCTTGTATGAATTATTCTATGTTCCCTCCTTCTATAATTTCTGGAACCACAATCTAGCACAAACCTTGATGTTCCCTAGTCTGTATCATTATGTTAAAATATAACCCTATGGTTAGTCATTTAAAGCACATATAAATTTTATGAGTTAATCAATAATATAATATTATTCTTTTCACCCTAGTCATTAGACCCCATTTAGTCAGATTTCTAATACCTAAAGCCTAAATTAATTACTCAGAAAAAATGGTTATTATCTCACCTAAAGGCATAACACATATAAGTCATAAATGGATACTAAATAAACCCTAGTTATTTAATAATTGGGTCAAGTATCCCTTACATAATAATAAATTAGGGTTCCACTCATTCAATTTATACATGAATTCCTTTTCATTTACAGGGACTACAACCCCCGGCCAACCACTAGCATGAACATTCAACAGAACCCTTAATCGGGAACCATATTCACCTAATGAAATATCATTTTGGATAAAGTTCATCTAGTAATCCACTTCATGTTTACCCATTAACAACTCCCATTACACGTGCACAACAACCACTGTCCATTTAATCATTATATGTACTTCCCCGTAGTCTTCTATTACGTGTCTTTATTCACCCTATCCTCCTATTAGGAGAAAATGTTGGCCTTTCAATTCCATTAGGGTCAAAATTTCAACAAAAATATTGTATGGAAAAAAATATTCAATTTATAATCTACTAAACCTATAAGGAATATTTTTATGAACCATCTTTACTCAATTTTTAAAAATGTGATAATAATATTTCCCAAAATACCTTACCGATGAGTTTATTTTTACGCATAAATTTGATAATTTAAACTGTTAAACATATAATTATTCTATCAAAAGCAGTTGTATTATATTGATTTTATTCATTTTAGGAACCTAAAATATTTTCAAAATCAATTAATAAGATAATATAAAGGAATTAAAATAATTCATTTTTTCAGATTTTTTATTAATAATTTTCAGTTTGTAATATGTAAGTAGAAAAGAGGAATTTGTAAAACAATGATCCATCCCACACAATACCTCAATCCATGAAAGCCTCATCGATATTCCATGATGATTTTTATGGCTAAGAATTCCCACAAGGATGCATCTCAAAGGATGAAAAAGGAATATGGGTCACGTGTAAAAGAACACCTATTCATATGTTTGGTTGAATCATTCCATGATCGTGCATGTTGGATCAATCCATGTAGCTGTTTATGAGTGTAGTAGTAGATCGTCCCCTCTGTAAGAATGTGTGATATTGAGAGTATGAGTTTAAAAATTATGATGAGTGCATCTTATCTAATATATGATAAGTGATATATTATTGTGAAGGGGTACTATGTTATTCTTCAAGAGACATTATCTCAAACATTCTCACACATGCACCTATGTAATGAGATCACTACCCTCCTAATCTTATACCAAAACTTCACTTAAAACAAGGCTATTCAATGAAGTGGATAAGGGTTTCCATAGTTATCAAAGAGGATTATTCCATGGACTTGGTTCTAAACCATTACTATCAATAATTTTAGATGAACTTGGCTATGGATTTACATGATCAGTAAACCATAGACCCCTGTTCATAAGATATAAAAGAAATGAGCCATGATTCCGGGAATCCACTACACCCTGGAGAGTCCCATTTTAGTGGAAATGAGGTTTTTAAGAGAGACAATGTTGACATCGTTCTCCAAAGCACTTCACTGTGGTAATTTGAGGCTATGAAATGGTTCACTTCATATCACATTCAATTCCATGGTTTTTAAAATAATTGCATGTTTCAAATATCTAATGTTATTAATCTATCCACAATATGTGAAAAACAATTAGGCTGATATATATGGTAGAAAAATGAGATGTTATTCATGGGGTCTCTCTTGTGAAGGAGGAATCAAGATAACACTACCAATTAAAGAGATAACACGAGGCAGATCATGCACATTAGAACTAGGGAGAATAACCTAGACCTCCCTCCTACATGGATAAAAATTCATTTTCAATAATATTATCCATGAGTGAGGATCATATTGAATAAAATAGAAATAAATGGAGAATGTTGATTAAAAAATCAAGAGGGAAAATTATTTAAAAAACAAAAGACATGTGAGAGAATCAAGGAGGGTTGATGTTTATAAATAGAGATCATTACTTCCATTCCGTGAGGGTGAATCCATACCTAGACAACCCAGACAAGACTTCCATAAACATGGGGGGAGGTTTAAATATTTACATAATAGGGTAAGTGGGAGATAGAAACCCGATATTAGAATAAAGAGTGGAGGAATATGGTCTCTATCATGTATGAGGCTACTGAATTAGGATTTCTATTTTTCATTCAATTTTTCAATTAATATTTTAATTATTGTTTCATATTTCATTGTGAAATTAAAAGTAATGTGTTTCTATTTTTTCATAACACATTTCTTTTTGAACATAAAAGTTGTTTTTTTCCTAAAGAACAATATTTATTCATATTAATATATATATTAATCATTAATAACATGGTATTATTTTAAATTTTTATTTGATTAAAAATGATTAAATAACACAATTTATTATTAATTTTATTTAGACCAAATCAAATACAATATATTCATAAAAAAGATATTAAATTTAGAGGACAACCCTTACAATGGTGAATAGGAGTTTGAGAGTGAGATCCAGTTTCAACCCCACCTTACATTTTGAGATTAGTATTCATTTTCATATCTTAGTAAAAGTTAACCATAAAATAGAGCAGGATAATTTATATTTAACTAGTTGAGTCTAAAAATATACACTAGTTACTATATTAAAAATCATGGATAATAAATTTATAAAAACAACCCCCAATATCCACTCAATTCGAACTGTCTTTTTTATCATTTTTTTTGTAATGACCTAGGTATTTATAGTATAATTATTATTTATTTATATTAATATTTATGAATAATTTTTTAATTTTACATTAATGGGGGCTATTTTTCCAATACCGTACGTGGAACAGAACAACGAGTTTATCCAAAATATTTTGTTTCTACCAAAATTGAGTCATACAGAAATATAAGAAAATAATAATGTTATTATTTTAAATGGTAGTTAACAACATGTCATTAGAAGGGATGGAATTAATTGTATCAACTGAATTTTGGATTATGGTTTACACATGGTTAAATAATTATTCATTGGTAACGAAATTTATTAGAAACGAAAATAAAAACCAATTGAATATAAAAGATGTTTTATTATGAAAACCTATTTAAAAGGGAATAATTGTGTTTATAAATTCATATCACCCTTTTTGGATTTTTATATAATTAAACATATATATTATATACTAAATTTTATATTTAAAATTCATCTTAAATGTTTTATAGATATGATTCACCAACAAATTCAAATTTTCTAAAAAAAAGAATTATATTTCAAAAAATAAAATTTTACTGTCTTTTGATGGAGAACTCATTTAAAATATAATTTTTGTCACTTTAATATGAATTATTTTAAAAAATAAAATTATTTCATTGAATAGGGACATAAAAATTTATGTGGTTTGAATTTTTGGTAATTTTCTAATAGAGTTCATGTTTTAATGAATTGTGAAAAATATAGCATTTTTAAGTTAAAACAGTCGTTTCATTTAGTTTATCTGTATAATTAGATTTTAATATTATTTGGATATATAGTCTAATTATATTTTTCTATTATAATTTAATTCAATTATGTTCATTGAATTTAATTTATCATCAATATGGATATAATCACATATCAATCTTTTTTATTGATTTAATTTCTTAAAAACAACCCTTTGGGTTTTATCAACTGGAATTAATTTTAAATTAATTAATGACAAATCTGAATTTTTAATTTAGAAAAATTTATTCCATAATTTAAATCATAATTAACAAATTCTTTTAATAGTTAAATTTTATTTTTGGACATAATGAACAATAAAACCAGTAATTATTTAATTTACCATGGTTAAAGGGTAAATCTGGTAAATAAGGGTAAAAAATAATATTATAATATCATTAATCTACCATAAAATAGGCATTAATCCTATTATATGAGATCTGTATGACCATGGGCATACTAGGGTTGATTTTGGGACTCCGTGGAGTCACATGGGTGTGAAAATTACATTTTATAATAATTAATTTAATGTAAAGGGAAATACAACATAAATTGGTATGTTTTACTAAAAACAATTTTTATGGGGTTATATTAATGATAAATTGAACTATAAAAATTAATTACAATGATAATATAATTTCATAAATCATGATATTTTAATTATAAATTTTATTCATTAAATAAATATATTTAATTATGACACAATGATGATGAAGTGATTGCTTCATTAACCTAGGATCCAAATAAATGATATTACAAATATTAAAATAAATGTAATATGAATATTTTAATTCCATTAAATAATTTTATTGAATATATTTACATATTATAATATCAGTAATTAATTTGTATAAGGAATCATGTTTTTATGACTTTATCAAAAAACAATTACTTTATAGTGTCAAAATTGATATAAATGATTTTTTAAAAACATAATATTTTATTAAATGAGAAAATAGTCCTAAAATTAAATATTTGTCAAAATTAAATATATAATGTTACTAAAATTTTAATGATACACTTATGGTTATCTTGGAAATTTATTGTATATATAGGTACCATGTGTTAGAAGAATTCAGGATGGAAAGTAAAGAGTTATCGTTTTTAACGAAGGGTTAAAACCAAAATATAAGGTTAATATTATGCACTAAACTTTTATAAAAAATTTAGATGATAGGTTTTCGACCCAAAATCTTCTTATAATTAAAATAAATGAGTTTTGGATCATTAAAAATATAGAATTTATTTATAATAATTTAATATTTCATGACCTTCCTAAAGTTCCCATCCTCCCTCTTATAAAAGGCCACCTACTATACCCACATAACTCACACCTCTCAGGATGTTTAGATCATCCAAATTACTCTAAAATACTCTAAAAAAATCCCTGAATTCCTCCTAAAATCCTTATCTTTGTCAAAAGGCAATTCAAGAATGCATTTCGGCTCAAATCTAATGATGTTTTTTTATTTATAGGTAACACATTCTCTCTAGATCTTTTCCATTGTTTTTCTTCACCACTCCATATTCCCTTCTTATATGTTGATTACATAAAAACAAAAAAATAATCAATATGATGGGATTTTTTTATTATAATTATTATAAATACACTTACCCACACCTCCAATTAATGGATACAAACATACTGTTTCTGTGTACTGTGAACTACTGCCTCATAAAATAATGAAGTTTCAAATTTCCCATACCGCCTCTCATGGAGGTAATTATGATGGAACAATATTTATATATGATATATATTATGTTTATATATTCTCTATTCTTATTTATTTTTCCTTTAAAATATACCTTTATGCTTTACATGATGTGTATATTCAATAACATCATTTGAGGAAGTGTGGACTAACCCCCTCTTAAGGTGATATAACTCGTTCATCACATACATGGAATGTATAAATAAAGGTGTTAATGAAAATAAGTAACAAATATAAAAAATGATATTATATTGGAATTATTATAAACATATGAATAATTTAGTATTCATTCCTTTAATTATTACAAATAAATGAAAGTAGTGTTCATGCATACGTAAAACTTACTGTCTCCTTGAACGGTGCATTTCATTGATTATATCCAAATTTTATGGAAAATTTTAAATACATATATACTAGATATAAATAATTATATCCTGAATATATATGATACTTAAATCATGAATAATATTTTGGTGAAAATGGACTTTTGACTATACAGACAATTTTGATCAAAACAAGTTCATTTTCGACTAAAGTACCAAATATTAACAAAACGACCGATTTGAAATTAAATAATAATGAAATGTTTTATAACATGATGATAATTAATATAAATAAATAATAAACATGGATAATATTCTAAATAATGTATAAATTATCCTATGTTCATTATGGAGGAATTTAAAAAACAAACGAGTCAAGTCGGACAAAATGTAAGGGAACCTTTCCCCCTCCTCTATTAGTCAAGAGTTATTTTATGTTTTTCATTTTAATAACCATTTTATTATGTTTGGGAATGCTCTTATATATCATTATTTCTATTAATTTCATTTTAAAATGATGATAGGACCATTTTTTCTAATCTAATCATGTTCTAAACTTATAAGTGACATTGTTAGGCTGCGGAATTTTTATTAGGTGACTTCTTAACAAAATTTACATTCATTAGGTTGATCTTATACTACATGACTATTTCATTCTATGATTATGTGAGAAATGAATTTTTTTTATCCTATATTGTAATTATAATTGATTTATGTCGATTTATATTGAATACACATAATTAATATATTTTATTAACAAAATGATATTTCTAATGGAATTCCTAAACTCAATTTCCTCTCATTGGGTTTTATGAAAAGTTTGTTGATAATATAATTCCATGATTATCTGTGGAATTAATTTTTTATTTATTTATGTTGTTATTTCTACTTCTATTTGTGTGGATATACTATTTCTACACATAACCATTACTTTTGATAAATTTTTCATCCTTTATATAAACTTTATAAGAGAAATCGTAACTCAATTTCATTTTATTGAGTTAAATATCAATGTCATTGGTCTTATTTCAAGAATATGTGTGAATGAGCTATGATTTTTTAAACATTATATCCACTTAAATTGAGTGTATTTATATTTTTCACACATTATTATGTCATTGGTTTATCCTTAATCTGATGACATGATCTTTGTAATGGATTTCATTTCAATCTATTATCATTGAGGCATATATTGATGTTATAAACCACTATTATCCTATAATGTGGATATAAAACCCTTTTGACATTATATATCATGAATTATTATATTCTCAAGACATATGATGTTTTTTAATATTATTCATTAATTATTTTTATTCAACTATTTCTCAAGTGGAAAGGGACTCTGGAATTAAAACAAAATTTAAAATTTTTAAAGATATATTCATTTAAATCCTACTATTTATTGTCTATATTTTCAAAATATTGTATAAAAATTAATTTATATGGATATGAATGTTTTTGAAAGATATTTTTTTCGAAATCATAAATGTGGTATGTGACAAATTGATTCAAAAAATTCTTTATTAATTGTATTAAATGGTTTTAGAAATGGATTTAATATTTCAATATCTTAAATTTATTTCATGTGATTGCAGAGTGAGATGTTCATAATTTCAATCATTTATGTGTTATAATTATTTAATAGTACTTGTACATTTGATGTGTGGTTACTTAATAAACCAAATATGGGTGGTTCTATGATAAACCTTTGGTGGGTGATATCGTGATAGATCTTTAATAAATTGGGTTATGTGACAAAGGTAAAGGTTAATGTTTCTTCTATGATATTTATGAAATATACTATGATGTTATTCCAAATCCAACTCCCTATGGGGAAATGAAAGATACAATGTGTGTATGTTATGGATTCTACAAGTTACCATTATGATTTTTTATTTATATTTTTTATTCATAAGTAATATTATTTAATGAGGAATGGTAAAGGGTTAATGTTTTATGACTAAAAAGTATGATATCTGTGTTTTGTATGTATTCATGGACTAATGTTCTCTTTCCATGTTTTATATCCCTTAATGATCATTTTATGCTAATACAAAGTGTTCGAAATGATTTTCATAATATATAAGGAAGTGTAGGATTAAAGAAGAATTCCAGAAAATAATTATCAAGAAAATAATTATTTTTTAGTTATGTAGTTTTAATATTGTGAAAAAATTGGTTAGAATAGAAATGTATTCTATTTAATATTTGAGATGTAATGTAATAGTTTTGGAATATTTACCTAAAACTACAAACATGAAAATATCCCAAATGTGAATTCATGACATATCTCAAGAATATGTAATTTTTAAGGATATTCCCTTATAGTTTTTATTACAGTTCGGTTTATATAAATTTTGATGTTATGGTGTTATATAATCATAAGTGACATGTTTTATTAAAAAATGATAGAAAATTTGAAATAGTCATTGTTAATTTAAATAAATTTAACGAGTTTAAGATAATGGGAATATTTATATCTTAGGGTTTACCCTCCTCATAAGAATTTATAGGTTTATTTTATTGATATACTCACACTAACCTCTTTGGTTTTAGTAAATGGATGGATCTAGCAGGCACCGTAGTTAAATTGGATGCGAAAGAAACTTTCGTGGTTTTTTTTAAAAAGAAACCAAACAAAATGGGAGAAACAAGGAGAGATATTGTTGTTATTATTACCCAACTATCTGGAGTCACGATTTACCACGTGAACCATAGTTATTTTTCAATGTAATTATTTACATGAGAAAATAATCCATATGGAATTTCAGGAAATAATCACAATGGTAAATGTATTAAAAAACCTATGTGTTATGTATGTGGAATGAACCACCTTGTAAAATGATTCGAATGGAAAGGAAGATGTAATAGATGTTATAATGATGGTTATAAAGCACACCCTTTCCTGGGAAGATGAATCATTCAGTTGGATCTAGTAAAGGGAAATAAGTTATTTCCAAGGTATCACCTGAATGTATTAAGTGTAGCGTTAATGATTATTATTCATATAATATTCATACGAAAAAGGTATGGGAATGGGATCTGAAGAAGTGTACAAATATATGTTTACAAATTCTAAATTACATTCAAATTGAATATGAGGAAACTAAAAATGACCTATGAAAAGGAATGGATTATTTCAAAGCGTATTTTTTTTAAATTATTTAAATTTTAGGACATTATGAATGAATTGGTGGTTAGGAAATAATTAGAAATGAATAAGATGGAAAACTATATATAATTGATGATGAATAATTTTCAACAATAAATATGTATACATTTATAGAATTGAAGATTTGTGTTGTATCTATGGATGATGATATGTTTAAATGTATTAATGATGGGGTTATTTTGGAAGAATTATAGTATTATTATACCTTAATATTTTATATAAAAATTTTAATTGAAGAATAATTAACAGTTATTTTTTGGATATGGTTATAAATAACTATTAATATTTATATAATCCTTGAATATGAGGAAATTATGGGTTATTACTTATTAGGCTGCAAAATATGATGTATAAGATAACATGTGAGGTTAAAATATGTTATTGTTATTTTTAGTAATTTATCAAATTTTTTGGAATGATATAAAATAATATAGTTTCTAAAAAATGAAAACACACAAACTGCTTGAGAACCTGTCACTTATGAAATATCGGCATGAATCAAACCAAAACCAATGTGATATTAGGATTTATCACCTACCAGTGGCCTACATGAAGTCCCTTGTTACTAGGACTTATTCTTTTTTATAAAATCATTTTATGGATTAATAATAAGATGATTTTGGGAACATAATCTTTATAAAATTTATAACCATATTATAGAAAAATTATTTGGTTATTATGTGATAAATGTTATTTTGTAAGACATTCTATATTTTGTGAATACTAAATGTCGAAGGAATATATAATATATGGGATTTAATTTTTGCAGAGTGGTTAAGATATTATTTTGGATGAATCTATGTTTTTATTGGGTAAATATGTTGATTTGGGTTAATTATGGAAAAGAATAACCAATAACAGAAAATATGAGATTGTGTTAATTACATTTCAGAATGAGACATTAAGAGTAGTCGATGTTATTTTCATATAAATGATAAGATTTATCGTGGTAGACTATGTGATAAAATTATTATGAATTTTGAGTTTTAATGTTACAATGAATTATTTTGATTAATTATATGGACATTTGTGTTTTGAATGGTCTTCGTTGATCTTTGGGTAGTATTTGTTGAATTTTGGAGATTAAGAGAAGTATTTCTTTTTATAAAAGCTTATCCTTTTTGGGATTATTTTATCTTGTACAAACCATTTTGGGTTTGGTTAATGTATAATTGTATGGTAAATATAATATTTAACTTTTTTGGATTATGTGATTCTATATATGTGGATTATAGTACTTCATATGTTACCATGTCGTCTTGAATACTAATCGTTTGGAGAAAAGATTAGTTTGTGGTAGAAATTTATTAAAGGACGAAACTCTACTTAAATGTCTGTATATTTCCTTATGTTCTTATTCAATATCATAAATAAACTCATAAACATAATGAAAAGGAACAAATAACAAAAGAAATTTTACATTTACTTTTCCAACAAGGGAATCAATGACTTTTTAACCCATCAAAATTTTATTATTTTCTGGTAGTTAACTTACTTCTGATCATAATTCCTATCACTCTCCATCAGAACATGATGGTTATTTTTTTATATCCATGTTTTTCTATATTTAATACTAATATGCGTTATCTAAGGAAAACATTGTACATCTATTTAATTCTTTTAAACTGATTGTTTTATTGTCTCTTTTTCTAATGTTGGATTTTTAATGATGTTTCTGAGCCCAATATCTACATTACGAGGACTAAATTTCCAAAAGGAGAAAATTTTGTAACAACCCTGGTATTTTTTGAATAATAATTTTTTATTACTATTAATATTAATTCATAAGATATTAATTTTTCATTAACGGAGATAGTTTTTCTGGGTAGAATAGTTGATACACAACAATGGATTCTCTTAAATCATACGTTGCACATAACATTCAGTTGTACAAAAATACAATAAAACAATATTATTATTATTTTAAATGGTAGTTAACACCTAGAAATTTAAATTATGATAATAAATTTTATAAAATATATTTTAAAAGAGGTTTTACAAATTTTTAAATAACGATTCATTTCTTTCCATATTTATTATAAATGGAAATAAAAACAAATTGAATATAAATGATGTTTTTTTAAAACATATTTTAAAAAGAATAATTATGTTTATAAAATCATGTCACTCTTTATGGATTTGTTTTATAATTAATAATATATTTTTTATATTCAATTTATTTTTTTTAAAATCATTTTATATGATTTATAAATATTATATAGGATCATATCCAATTTTTCTGATAAAAGATGTGTTTTTCTAAAAATGGTGTTTCACCGCCTTTTGGTGGGGAAGAATTTTTAAATCTAGTTTTTTAAACTTTTATATGTCCTTATTGAAAAAATATAATAATTTTATATAATAGTAACATAAAAATTTACGTTTATTAAATATTAGGTAATTTTCTAATAAATTTTAGTTTTTAATGAATAGTGAAAATTACCACATTTTTTAGTCAAAACTATCTTTTTATTTAATCGATTTTTAAATATATATTGTAATACTAATAGGTTTTAATCTGTATCTATATTATATTTTTATCATTTAATCCAATTATATTCAATGGAATTAATTTGACATTTAAATTGGATATAAACACATGTTAATATTTTGATAGATTTTATTTGATAAAACCCCGGTTTTTGGTTTTGACAACGGTAATTATTTTTAAACTAATTACTACACATTTTGTGTTTTCTATTTAGAAAAATCGATTCCATATTTATAATCAGATTTTCTAAATATTGTGAGTATGTACCTTTCATTTTTGTCCATTATTAATAGTAACATCCGTAATTGTTTTATTTACCAAGCTTAATGGCTAAATCTGAAAAAAAAAAGTTGAAAAAGTATTATTATAATAATATTAAACTACCATAAACCACGTACTAATCCTATTGGATTATATATTTCAACTATTTTCATCCTTGTGTCAATTTTGGGACCCCATGGTGCCACTTGTGTTCGAAAATAACACTTTATAAGAATTAATTAAATGTAAAGAGAAATATAACATAAACATGTATCTTTTAATAAAAAAATTGTATATGGGGTTATATAATTTATTTATTTGACTATAAATAGTAATTTAAAATCAAGTAATATATCCTAAATCATCTTATTTTAATTTTTTATACATTAAATAAATAAATTTAATTATGACACAATAGTGATGAAGTGATTGCATCATTAATAAAGGATACAAATAAATGATATAATAAATATTAAAATAAATGAATTATAATATTTTGATGGATATTTTTATATATATATTATATTGACATATTATCTTTGATTTAATGCCTTTGTATTTATGGAATCAAGTTTCTATGACTTTAACAAAAATCATTTTCTTTATAATGTTAAAGTTGACAAAAATGAGCTTTTAAAAAAATACAATTTTACTAATTGATATAGTAGTCCTAAAAATACATGATATGTTCAACTGACTTATATAATTTTTAAAATTTCACTAATTATCATCTTATTTTTCTCTTGGGGTTTTATTGTTTCTATAGTTACCATATATTATAAAAATTCAAGATGGCATGGTAATAGTTAATGTTTTTAACTAATGGTTAATGATAAATGATAAGGTTAATTGATGATATAAACTTGTATAAATCCTATTGGTCAATATGGTTTCGAATAAAATTAATATTATATTTGAAATAAATGTGTTTGAGACCATTTGAAACTGAAACTCAATTTATAACAAAATAATATTTCAATACCATCCTTAAATGCCCCTCCTTCATCTTATAAATGGCCACCATGTCTACCCACATAACTCAAACCTTTCAATCCCCATGTCTCATCCATCATATTCCCAAATACTATCCCAAAATCCCTACCTTACTCATATAATTCTTACCTTGTATGGAATGAAAATCAAGAATTCTTTTTTGGTGAAAATAAAAAAAAAGTAACCCAATTTATAGGTAATTTCTTCTATCATGTTCTCTTCCTTTATTTTCCTTCTCCACTCCATATGATATTATTATAAATTAATTACATAATATAACCTATATTATCAATATAATAGGATTTTATTTTGTGAATTATTTTAACTACACTTACACACACCTCAATCCAATGGATACAAACATATTATTTCTATGTACGTCAAATCACTTCCTCACGAAACGAAAATTGTTCAAATATCCCCTACCACCTCTCAGCATGGAAATTAGGATATAACTATATTTAAATATGATATATATTATATTTATATTTTGTCTATGCTTATTTATTTTTCTTTTACCGTATACTTTTATGATTTCCATAATTTGTAAATGTGATAATTTAATTTGAGAAAGTGCGGACTACTGCCCCATCAAAGTTATCTGACTCATTAATTCTATACATGGAATGTATAATGTATGGATTTAATGAACATAATTAATTTATATAAAATTTTATATTGGACTGTATTTATAATATACCAATGTATCACATAGTTTTCATTCCTTTAAATATGATAATGAAGTAAAAGGAGCATTAATACGTACGTACGACTTTTGGTCTCCATTAACGGTGTATTTTATTTCTTATCTCCAAATGTTGTGGACTATTATAATTTCATATATACTGGATCTTAAAACATATATACTTGATATATATGAATCTTAAATCATGAATAAATTTTTTTTGAGGATGTTATTTTTGTTACATGGAAAATTTACATCAAAACAAGTTCATTTTCGACTCAAGTACCGAATATCGACAAAATGAATGATATGAACACCAATAATTATGTAATTTTAATAACGTGTTTATATGTAATATACTAATAATATTAATCTTCAAAACGTTTCTGAATGAATTATATACTAACCTAAGTTTATTATTAATGATTATAAATAACGAACGAGACAAGTAAGACTCAAGGTTAGGGAACCTTTCACCCTCCTCATTTAGTCAAGAGTTATTTTATGTTATGCCTTTTAATTTTAATTTTATTATGTAGGGAATTATTCTGATATATCCTTATTTCTATCAATTGTAAGTTCAAATGATGAGGGGTCATTTTTGATATAATCAAATCATTTTCTGAATTTCTATGTGACATCGTTTGGTGACCGAATTATCGTAAGGGGACTTCTTAACCTAATTTCTATTCCTTGGGTTGATCTTCTACAACATTACTATGCCATGATATGATTACCTAACAAATGAATTCTAATATATTATCTTTTATTTGTAATTTATTTATGGATATTTATATTTTATACTCAAAATTGTTCTATTAGATAACCCAAATGATATTTGTAAGGGAATCCCTAAAATCAAATTCCTGTCATTGGGTTTTATGCATACATAATTGATTATATTATTTCATGATTATGTTTGGAATCACATATTATTTTTTATGTTTTAATTTCTACATCCTTTTGTGTTGATATACTATTTCTACTGATAATCATCCAATTTGGTAAATTTTTATGTCATTTATATGAACATTTTAAGGGAAATCTTAACCCAATTTTATTTCATTGAGTTTAATATCAATGTCATTAGTTTTTTTTAGATAATGTTTTTGAATGACCTATGATTTATTTAAGCTGAATTTCCACATAAATTGAGAGTATTTATATATTTCACACATAATTATGTCATTCATTTACCCATAATATGATGATACGATTATTGTAAGGGATTCTATAACAATCTCCATTATTAGAGGCATATCTTGATGTTACAAACCTTTATTATCCTATAATGTGTATTTAAAACCCATTTGAGATTATATATCATGAATGAGTATATTCTAATGATATATAATGTATTTTTTAATGTTATTTGATAATGATTTTAATTCTTGTGTTTCTCAATTGGAAAAGGGCTCGTTAATTAAAACATCATTTTAAATTTTTTAAATATTTATTCATTTTAAACCTTATAAATCAAGTCCATATTTTCAAAATGGTTTTTATGATTTAATTATATGGACATGAAGTTTTTAAAATGATAATTTATTTCATGTTTTTCCAAAATGTATGTGACACATTGATTTTGAATTCTTTTTATGAATTATTTTAAATTGTTTTAAAAAGGGATTGAATACTTAAATATCTTGAGTTTATTTGATATTATAAATGAGTAACGTGTTGATCATTTAAATAATTTATTTTTTTGATTAGTTAATAGTACTTAAACATTTGACAAGTGGTTACGTGATAAAACAGATATGGATGGTTTAATGAGAATCAATGGGCGGTTAGCCTGTGATAGCTCTCCAATGCATTGAGTAATGTGATAGAGGTAACATTATTATTTCTCCAAATTATTGAGGGAATATACTATGAGGGTTATTCCAAACGTAACTCCCTATGTGGCTATGAAAGAGAAAATGTTAGTAGGTAATGGATTATTCATGTAATATTTATGATTTTTTATTTCTCCATATTATTCATAAATATTATGATTTAATGAGGTATGTTAATGAGATTATGTTTTATGATTGAAAATTATAATTTCTTTGATTTGAATGTATTCACGGACCAAAGTTGTCTTTCCTTATTTTATATCCCTTTCTACAATTTTTATGCTCATCCCATGTTTTTGAAATGGTTTTCACATTGTATAAGGAAGGGTAAGTGAATGGAGGAATTGAAAAATATTTTTATCAAGAAAATATTTCTTGTTTTAGTTAATGAGTAGTATTATTGTCAAAAAAAATTAGAGTAGAATTGTATACATTGAAATATTGTATAATTGATGTAATATTTATGGAATAATTCTCTAAAACACTAAACATGTAAAGATCATCAAAGTGAATTCTGGACATAACTCAACATTATGTAATGTTTAAGGATGGACCATATATAAACACACATATATAAATGTTTTTAGTTATATAAATTATAACACCTAGTCCAAACAATTGAAACCGCATAACCTTGTTCTTCATTGGATCGACCTTATCCTATTTCAATTCTACTTTTTTGTAGTTATTTTAGTAATGTGTCTGTAAATTTTTATTTTGAAATTTTCTAACCAATGAAATGATGATCTCAAGTGACATCAATACTAGATCCATTTATGAGGAACATTTATTTTGAAATTCAATAGAAAGGAAAAAATTTCCCCTCATTTTCTATTTTATGATATTAGTTTTATGATTTTTTTAATATGCTGGGAGTATTCAATTATTTTTATATGGAACAAGATACATGAATTCCCATATCTATTTTGAAATCAATCATTGATGCCTTTTAAAATGTGTTGTAGATTTAAAAAAATATATCACTACAGATGGGAGCATGAAGTCCACCCAAGAGAACCACAACCACACAATAATCTATAACATGAACTACTCATCATGTAATTATATATCAATTTCGGATTGAAACTCCTATAATATATAGATAATAATCCCGGTATTGTAGAGGATGAATCCGTGGAGTGATCTACCTTAGTAGATCCATTAGGAAGCATAATTGATCTTGACAATGAATATGAGGAATTAACATTTCTAATGATAAATGTGAATTTTCCCTAGATGGAACCTAATTGACTGATGATGAGGTGGAAGAAGAAAATACCAACAATATTTAAGAAAAATTCTAAAATCAGTTAGAGGAAATGTTAACGGATTTTGAAATATGATAGCACAGTATGGTTATTTTTGGAATAGAATCCCCATGAAAAAGGGAGAGATAATTTTTTTGAAATATAAATGATAATGGAAAGATTTTAATCCTACCATAAAAAATATATAAATGGATAATGGTACCATATGTGGATTTTTCAATATATGTAACTCTAACCATTTAGTTTTTTCACTCCATTATACTTCTCTCAAAATTAAGAAGATGATCTATCAAGTAGGGTGAATATTAGAAGGGTTGCACGAAACACTCATTAAAGACAGAATTAGTTCCATATGAAATTATTGTATCTATAACCTACTCTTATTACATAATTTAATAGGTAATTTGAAGCCTAATATTGTTAATAGAATCACTTATAATGAGGAAATGAGAGTTTATATTTACTTTAATTATTAGTTTACGATTTTATTTTAGGTTGTAGTCAAAAAAATCCATCCCCTTGAAATTTCTTCCATTTATTTAAATATTCCTACAAATTCACTATTTATATTAACAATTAAAGCCCATATTTTATTTGGAATAAGTCCATAATTAAAAAATACAAAATAAAAAATTCTTCATGATAAGGGGAGTATGATATTAAATTTCATCATATAATTTTACTCACCAATGAAATTTCATGAATATAATTGTCATGATTTAAGGACATTAAATGCATGCCCACACGTAGATTAGTTCTTTAATTTCTATCAATGCTAAAAATAATTGTGAGAAACTGCATTATTCCATGTGTTATTTTTCGATGTGATGAAATTAAACATGTAATAGAGGGAATGTAGTGATCTAATCAAAACATTATAATTTAAAATCAAAAAATTATTTTTTTTATTTTTCTTCACATGATGGTGAAATTTAAAATCCATCTTTCATTATTTAAATTTCAAAAGATCATATTTATTAATTGTTTATTAAGACACATGCCATGTTTTATTTTGCTTAATTACAAGCTCTTATTCATTATAGGTTTCTAATCCAATATTTCTAATATATCATAGTATATTTTATTGAGATGAATTTGTACACATTACTTAATGAGATTTGATTTTTATCATGCAAAAACAATTATAGTAAAATTATTGAGGCTTTTTGATTTATTTTTCCATTATCCATGAGATCTACATAACATTTATCTTTAATTTCTACCCTATATACCATAATGTCTTTGATAGGAATATCCACATCATATAAAACATTATCCATTCCAAACTATACATTAATGTTTTTCTTGATTTTCCTAGATCATTTGTGGGCGAATTGGGATTTCGTTGAATTTGGAGATATGAATATTTAGGATAATTTTTTATAGGTTTCTTATTGGATATTCATGAAAATTATCACATCACAATTCATTGATTATATTGTTCAACCCACTAAAAGATGAAAATAAGGAAATTAGAAGAACAACAAAAAAGAAATAAACTGAAAGAAAAATTGTGGGTTGAGTCATGGAGGGTCAAAAATCACAACAACATAATGATTTATTTTTCTCATTTGGGTTTGGTTGATGGATGTGAAACTTATAATATCATAAAATTTATAAATTTTGAAAAAAATTAAAAAGAATGAAATAATGTTGGTAACACATTCATTATTTTCATTGTTCATGACCTTACCTGAGTTGGGAAATGTAGATGTCACTTTTTGATTGGGATAAACCAATGGGTTTAATTTTATGATCATTATCATAATTAGAGATAAATATCCTTTTATAGATTAATGTTTTATTCCTCACTTATATACTATCTTTAATCCTCCAAACAATTTAATCCATAATTCATATTCCTTCTTATTTTTAGTTATATTTATTTTTATTATGTATAAAAAGTATATAATTTCAAATTTCAAAAGTATTGATCATGTACTCAATGTATGAGGAAAAATAAATATAACATTCATATTGAGTGATGAGAAATAAAATTATGGTATATCAAAACATGGTATATTGATAACTATAAATTAAAATACATTAATGTAAGTGATGATTAATTACATAACCTTTTCTTGGTAATTTAAAATGCATTGTGTCTATTTAGATGTTCAAATCAATTTTTATATGTGACACATGATAATTCCAACACCATTAATAATTGTATTGATAAAATGATTTTAAATTTTAAATATTTATATTATAGGGGTTTTATTTTCATTCATTTTAGAAATATATTATTTAGGAATGTCATGGATTAATATTTAGGGATTTGATTGGCTAGTTTTATGCCTAAATTTAATTTTTTATTTTTTAATATCTAATGTTATTAATTGAGATGGAAAATATTTTAATATATTTATTTAATTTTCATCACATTTTTATAACATATTTTAGGAGGAAATAAAATAATTGAAATACATTATTTTACCATACTCTATTTTTAATAGTTTTTTTTGAACGTAATGTATTGGTGGAAAAGGGGTTATTTGTAAAAAATGTGGCTACCCACACTATCCCTCAACCTAAAGGCCCAAGGACTCATAACTGTCCCTTGAAGAGATGTATGGGAAACAAATCCCATGGGAAATGCCTTCATGGGAATTAAATGGATGATAGGTCATGCATAAGAGTGGATGTGTCCATAGGTTAGGATAATCCCTATTTGGAGAATTTCATTCGGAATGATCCATTTTGTTGTGCGTGAGTGTAATAGTATCCTATTTAATAGAAGGAATATTATTAGTAGATGATAAATATTTACTAATTATGTAGTGTGAAACGAATCGAATATTTAATGTAAGATGATGTTTTTTTCCTTGTTTTAGTGAAATTAATTAAACGATGTTATTTAGGTAATTCATGTTTGTTATCGAACTCCGAAATAACCAACATTGTAGATTATCCAACCTATACCACTTCTTTTCTCCTCTATGTTGTACGCCTTCCATGAATAATTATAATGATCTCCTTTCCCACTAAAGATTCTATCTCCACTATGCCACATTGAATGGAATGTGGTTTACTATCCAAAGGAGTCTGAAGTTAGTAAGATGGACTCTATTGTGGACTAACTGATATGTCGTCAGTACTATGAATTTTGGATCAACCTAGATGCACTATTTTACCATTACTGAATTGTGGAGCAGTTTTCACAGTAGAAGTATGAAATTAGTTATAATGTGTGGACTCCACTACAACATGGAGGGTTATAAATTGGAAGAACTGTGGATTTAAAGGGAGATGAAGGATTAACAATGGTCTCAAGCATTGTACCATAGCCATGCACGACTTTTCAAGAATCTTTTATAGACCACCAACCACACCGTATTATTTAAATAACATCATCTTTCAAATACTCAGCATTCATGGGATATCCATAGTTCGTTAACACATTTCATGGAAAATAATGAGATAAAAATTGAATAATTTATGGACATAGTCTCATTTCTTAAGGTGGAGTAAAAATAAAATCCACAAAGTAATGAGATGAATCTTGTCATATCACTAATACTCAATCAAATATGACATTTAAAAACCTCAATCATGAATGAAAAAAGGAAATTTTTTCATATAATGTATCCCTGAGTAAGGAAACATTTTAATGAAAGGAAATAACGGGATAAGAATTATTAAAAAAATAAAAGTGTTAAAATGAGTTTTAAATGAAAATATAAGAGAGATAATGGAGGAGGGACGCTTATTATAAATGGAGTTAATTTATATTGTGAGATGTTTGGGAAACCATAAAAATATAACCTATAGTATATTGTAAAAAACATGGTGGTGGTTCAATTTCATAGGTAGGAGTCTAAGTGAGATATATCAAGCTTATGTTTGAAGCAAGGGCAGGGGAAGATGGTCATCATGAAGCATAAGTATAGTTAATTAGGTTTTAATACCATCATTCAATTTTTTCATTTTTTCTTTTTAATTATGAGTGCATATATAAGTTAAAAAGTAATAGGAATGGGATTCTATTTCTGTGCAACATGTTTATTTTATAACTAACTTTATATTCCTTTTATTAAAGAGAATGAAATTTATGCCTATTAAATGAAATATTAATCATGAATAACATGGTATTCTAGGTAATGGTGAGTTTGATACAATATGATGAGATTGAAACAAAATTAATATCACATTGATTTTAATAGAATCATATACTCTCTATTCCTACTGAATGCGATGAAATTTATAGGATAAACATAAATGTTGTTAGGGGAATTAAGAGAGTGTGAGACAACATTAACATTTCCTTCCATTTGGAGGTCAAACACCATGTATCTAATTTGTTTATTTGAAAACTTGAAAGAGGTTATTGGTGAGTCATATAGAACTAGTTTTGGATGAAAAAATAGAATTAACTCTAAAAATATATCATGGATAATTAATTTAATAAAAACCATTCTCAATATCATCTCACTTAACATCTTCATTTTTTCATTTTTTTAATCTGTCCTTACCACATTACTAATTATGTTTAGTAATTTTTAGTTAAATAAATTTTAACAACCAGCCATAAATATTGAAAACTTATAACCATTTTCCTTGTGGGATCAGACCCATGTTACAAATATTCAATGTCATAGCAGCTAGTGCATTCATGTTACTATAGATTTTTATTTTGATATTTCTTGAGAGAAGTATTGGTGCACATGGCTGACATCACTCGTGAACCCTCTTTTTACCATATCTATTAACTACCATTTGTTACACATATAGTAATGTGACATAGCCACATGAATTACATTAATTGGTTATACACAAAAGAATGAACAAAATTATTCATTTATTCCATTTGATAAAAGGAGTGTCCTATTTATCTTCCCTAACTAATAGATTCATCATGAGATTTATAATCATGTATCAACATAATAAAGATTTACATCATCATGAGAAAACTAGGGATACAAAAACAATCCTTGGATTCTCATGTTTTATTCCCTATATATGTCATCTAATCATCCAAGCAATCCAATATAAATCTTGGTCCAATAAATTATTTAGGGGGAGAAAAAATTCATTGGAAAGCCTTTAAGAATATATTTTTCATAAGCAGTCTATGAAACATTTTTGTAAGCCCAAATTATAATTTATTGTTATTGTATTATATAAGGTTCCATTCATCCTTATGTATAACCAAATGTTTATAAGAGGTAAATTATTACCTGGGACTACTATTTTGTTTAAGTATTGAATTATAATTAATACCCACCATAATTAGTGTAATACCTAAAAATTAAATCTTCAACAAGTCACTAACCATTTCAATAATCTTTATGAATCCCATATGTAAGCCCCAAATCATTATCACAAACAGCTATCCCCCATGTAACCATACTTGTAGAGAAATATTCGATATGATCCATCCAATTATTAAATTATATATTCTTAGTGAGGTAAATTTGAAAGAGTTTCGAACAAAAATTTTGGATTTTACATGTAAAAATTTAGAATATTCCATATAATATTTTTGAGTCATGCGCTAAGATGGCGTAGGATTATAAGGCTCGATGATCCCAAAATAATGTTTATAAAAAATATTAATTATATTCTTATTACTGGAACATGATTTTATTTAAATAATGGAATATATCCTAGAAGAATGTTCGGATATAAAATATGAGGGCACACTTGTGTCCGGAATGTAGATTTTACCATAGGAGTGACACATGTTTTGATAGTGTGTCTAGCCTATAGAAAAAGTCACCAAGGACGTATCTATAAAAAAAATAATTAAAAAAATTATTTTATGATCAGTTGTAAACCATATTATTCATGAAAGGGGGCACCAAATGGAAATCTAAAACCATCGTTGAGTTCATAATGCATTGTTTTCCCTAAGTCAGACCTAATGATGGTTGGCATGGTATGTTCAGATGAGGCAGTCAATGGTTGTATGTTCAGTGAGATAATTAATTAATCTAACTATTTAATTAATTAATTTTGGACCTATATTGAAAATATATAACTATATCACCATAGACATATTCCATGGTTATCCTTATAATCCTATAGAATCTTGTGAAATTTGTGCTCCTCATTCTATTGGAAGATCACTACAAAACACTTTATTATGACATATCATGATGTAGTGAATGAAACAACTTCCTATGATCATATTTAGACATTGTATTTTATTAAAAATGATCCAAACTACATGAATCACTCTTTAATTTCTGTTTCCATAGTTTACGGTAAATATTTTACCATTTTCATCCCTTTTCTTGAATCTGTTCCCTCGAGAAATATCGCATGCACCCATGACTGATGATTTATATATTTTTTATTTGGTTTATGTAATTCTGGGAGAATGTTCCATATATTCGGCCAATAACTTGTGCCCAACTATTAGAAAACATTTGTTCATATTACATTATTACCCAGTTTAATGTGTTCATCTCTTTTAAAACCACATTATTCCTCGTTCAATAGTTGTCGTACAACCCAAGCTCGATCAGGTGCCCAGATTTGTAGAGGGTAGGTGGAAAGAGAATAGTGTGTCGAATGAAGACTAGATCAGGGTAGATCAGGGTCCAAGTTTCATAGTTGTATAGTTGATTCTAATTTCGGGCTTAGAATGGAGGTGTGACAACATGTGAAATAGCTGGCAGTTTTGTGAGGTGTGTGGAAGGAGGTCTGGTGGGTGGTTGGTCCAGATGGTGGGGGCTCATGGTAGCATGGAGAGAAGGCGGCTCCAAGTGGATGGGACGACACTCAAGTGAGATAGCCAACACAGCAGTTAAGCGAGGTTGAGGTAGTGACATGGGTGGGGAGCACACCTGAAATAGGGGAAGATAATTTTTAAAATTATAATAATAAACACTATAATATCTTTATTAATAATATTATTAATATTGTTAAAAAACAATCTACTTATATAAAATCCCAATTTAGCATCTTTTTGATTCACCGTTAGTGGAAATACAACATTTTCATTGAGGTAGACTTTTTGATAGTGAGGTTGGATGTTTTTTAAGGTTCCCAAAACTGGTTAAAGAAATAGTCAAATAATAATATATTTCATTCAGTAATAAAACATTGAACTCCCATAACTCCTGAATTGTATGTCCAATTGATGTTCATCCATAGCGTTGTGACCTTAAAATTAAGGTGGATATTTCATGACCAATTTTGTGTTATTAAATTTTGCTTGAGGTGTGGGGACCATGAAGGCTGGTTCGAGCATAGTGTCGTGAAATATATATTTTTCATCGGGTGCCTGATTCAGGTGAATGAATAGTCAATCCAATGTTATTTTCCACTAGAATCATAAAAGTGTGATCTGTTTCTTTATATAGGTTCATTTGAAGAGTCATATCATTGAAATTATGTTTTTACCCTTCGGAACATCGACGAGAATTGTGCACTCATTGGCCATTTCTCCATATATAACACATAAATTGGGAGTACATTCACATGCCTATGTTTAAAAGTAGAGAGCTTATTACATGTGTATATAGAGGTACATGTTCATGCAATGGGCCAGGTCACACATTATGTGGGCAGCATACATGTCGTGTACCTCACAATGAATCTTCTATCTCTTATATATCCTTATTTTGGACACAAACATTGGACCATGAGTATCTAACCCTATGTATTATTCCATGTATATAAGTATGGTTCCCTATATAGTAGATTTTTAGATACAATAAAAGATGTCCCAGGTGTGAATATTAATCAGGTGATGTCTGAAGAAATCTTTGTTTAGGAATTAGAATAAGAGTATATCTCGGGAAAACCATCTAGTAGGGATGATCATTGTAGTTCCTCAATGATTTCTAAGTGGAACCCTCCCAACGGCTGGGCATGGGTCCACAATGCTATTAATATTAGAACCATTCTTCTAGAAAGGGAATAGCTCCTCAATAGTAATTATCACGGATCCCTCTTATTGAAAAGGGAATGGGCCCTCAGCCTATTTCATGTGGCACCAATCTTCCGGGAAGGGAATGGGTCCTCATTGATATTTAGAGTGTCTCCCTCCAAATAGTTTCGGCATGTATTCTCAACATATTCTGACTGGAACCCTCCATTCATTCTAGGCATGGGTCCTCGATTACACTAGAGTGAATCATTTTAGTCATGCAAGGGAGGGGTCATCAACCTTGATATATTACCTCTCGGCTGTGAGGGATAGTGAAAAGAAATGATTTGATGTATATTTTTACTCAAAAGGAATATATACTCTTTCCCGCACTGAGATTCCTCCCTGATAAGTGACCTATAACATTGTGGGTGAGTCAGTACCACCAAAAGAAAATAGTATCAAGTTGTGGTGATTGGGTCCCTTCGACATATTTTTCCTGGAATGATGCATGATGTGCTGGTCTTTGTAGATAGACTAACTTTGTAACATTTGGCTAGTATTCTTCATTAGAAGATCTATGAGATGGATATCCCCTTACAATGTCATTTGGGTTTATTTTATTTGGTATATATAGACATATATATATATCTTGTTTCATTACACACTCCTTGGGTTTTTGTTACTCTCCTTCCATGACAAGCGAAGACGTGGGGGTATGCGATGAGAATTCTGTGTCTATCATCTCAGGGTTAGATGAGTCTACAATCATAAAATAGGTAGAAAGGACTCGATTATAATTTTATATTCTCACTATTTTGAGCTCTTTGTGTTTGGATGTGTTTAATTTCACTCTTATATAGGGTTGACTTGTACAATTTTACCATACCTTGTTTAATGTATTGCATTATTTTTTAATTGTATCTCTTACTTCACCCCCTTCATCATTCATCAAGGATATCAACTATGTATGAATATACTCACCCCAAGATAGTATTTTCCCAAAATGTTTCATGTCTTTTGTGCATGATAGACAAGTTTTTTGTAACTTAAGAGGATCACATGGATACAATTTTCATGGACCGTGTATAGTTGTCATTGCTTAGGATTTAGTAGATGTTCATTATAAACATTTTTAAATTTTTAGGTTTTCTTCATGGTTGGCACAAAATACTGGTTGAGAATGTATTTTTTCCATTTACATTTCATTTTAAATTATCGTATATTGTACTTATTATAAATACACGAATATTTCGTATATTTCCAGCAGTGTTTCTATATTTACTTTCATTTACACTATAATATTGCATTTATTTTTCTATGTGTGTGCATACAAGTACTTAGGAAAAAGAACCCCCAAGGTTAGTTTTTCCATTGACACAAGTCACCATCCCCTGGTCTACGGAGGTTCTCTTAGGGTAGTTGAGACTCATGCCCAAACATGGGTCGGGTCGTGATAGATTGGTATCAGAGGTGGTTTGAACCATGAGACATTATTCATATATTTCCATTAAAGGGTTATTGTTTGGGATTAGGGAAATAATCTCAATGTCTCATGAGTTTTTAACTCATTCCATGGATCCTAGTGATGTTATGGGTAGTGGGCATTTCCATTCAGCTGGACCTTAACGACCTTCTTGTTTACATGGTATGCCGAGACACTTTTTACAGGTATTAATGATAGACGCTTCATATAGGATTGACTCTTTGACTATACATCTTAATTCACCTCTCCTTTTTTTATTGATATACATGTATATATATCATTTTCTATGCGTGTGTTCTCATCTGATAATGGTACTCCATAATAACTTTCATGATTCCTCTACGATGACAGCCAACCATGATACAAACATTGGTTCATTATGACAACCCTATAAGTAATGAGACCTCAGATCAGGGTCCATCATGTGATCCTCTTCCTCCAAGGGGTATGTTTGGAGAACCTCCACTTATTGAGGAGTAGATCATCCTAGCAGTGAAAATTGGGGGATGTGAATAGGCTAAGAGGACTCTGTTAGTAACAACGTGAATGATCGATGAGGTTTTTTTGGTGATCTAGATCCCCAGGAAAAAGTGTATTTTCCAGAGTCATTAGTCTACCTTGTCATGATTATTCATACCCTAGTACAATAGATGGTGGATTTGGTAGCTAGTACTTTCTGTACAACAACTGGGCATTGGTAGATCATGGATACTCAGATGCATGATTAATCGATGCTCTCATGGGATGACTACTAGTATATATTTTCTGGGGAGTATTATCCCTCTTGGTTATGATCTATTTGGATTAAGGATATTCATGTCATCCACTAGGGATGAATGATTTGGTCTCAGTACTTGTCTAGATTTATTATCCTTACATTATACTATCTTGGCATGATTATAGATGGCTACTTCTAAGAATGAATTTTTGAGCTTGGACTACAAAGAGATATATGAGCTAGTGAAGTGACCATGTGCATTCCCACATATTTCAAGGTTATAGAGAGGGAACTTATACAAGAATGATTTCTATGAGATGGACATTAGATAATTAGTGATGGAAGTGAGCATGATAGAGCTAATCTATTTAATGTCGTTGGTAGTCGCCATATATCTCGGAATATGAGACTGTATTTTGAGCAGGCTCAGGCACATGGTCATATGGGTCCAGGACCATGTAGGGGACCATGACTTGCAGGGGAGGGGTGGTGCTAAAAATGAGACAAATAAGGTCACATGGGGAATGATTTCTCTACACGATGTGCTAATGAGAATATGCACATAGCTAAGGGAACACCATGGTAGATACAATGTCATGATTAGGGGTCTCCCAAGTAGGGACATGGTTGTCCCCATGGAGTTAAAGCTACAAGATGCGATTAAAGAGATAAGGATGGTGGATGTGTGTATGAGATCCTTCCACCTCCACCACTAGGTATCCATGTCAGGCTCATGGAGCTAGTAATTGGAGCCAAGGATAGCTATAGTCTTTGAAGGCTTATAACCCCATAGCAAACGAGATGATAAGAGTTACACTCTTTGTACTTTCTACTTTATGCGTCATAAATATGTAGAAAATTTTCCGAGGTACATTTTTCATTCCCATCATTTCTAGAAGTGAAATCGATGTGACATGGGTCATCGTTGTAACCCTATACTGGTGTTTGTCAATACAGATTCAAATGTATAAGGAAGAGGGGTTATTCCACTATAGAGATGCATTTTTTTGACGTGAGAAAAATCATGAGGGAGAGTTATTGTCGTTCAAAGGAGATATTATAATGGTGTGATGGATCAGTCTCTTTAACTTGTGCATTTAGGTAAGGGTTATGCAATGGAGTGTAAAAAGAGGTCCTAGAATTGCCAGTGGAATTTTCATAGTTGAAACTTTTTTATTGGGATGCCACTAGTGTTTGTGGTAGAGTTTCTAGTTTGGGTTTACTCTTCATCCAAGAGAGACAAATATATGAATGGTTTTCCACATGGATTTCATGTCTAACTTCTAATGGTTGGATGAGTCTATGAGTTATGTGATTCTGAAACCTGCTTCTTTACACATGATATTATTTAATAAAATGATTATAAAACCTATATATTTCCCACATGTAACAATGTAATGAAATAATAATCATACCCATTTCATTTCATGGGTTATGATATTATGGTTATGAAACCCATCTCTTTTTATGGGTCATAATATGAAGAATGGTTTGTTATATTTTGGAACATGAACTTATGATTTAATTCTGTGACCAGTAAGACCAATATCTTCCTCCAATTAATTAGGTAATGGTAAATGATTTATGATATCAATGGGTAAAGAGGAGGGAATCCCAATCATGAAATAATAGAGTATAATAATATTGAAACATGATGGAACATCGGGGGTGTATCCTGGTCCAGAAACTAGAGGGAATCCTAATCCAAAAACAAGAGGGTACATTAAAGGAAATCCCAAGCCCAAAATAAAAAGGTTCACGAGAGGGAATCCCAATACTAAAAAAGGGGGTACACAAAAGGTAATCCTAATCCTAATGTATGTACATGGGTTATTATCCCAAGACTAACATTTTATAAATTCCTTGGTAGGTATCCTTGATATATGGTTTTCTATGATTATTTATAATCCATAATTGAATTTCTTATTTGTTTTATTGATCTAATGTATTATGATCTTGGTTACGTTATGATACACAACATATATATTTCCATCCTTTATTCCATGACATTAGATTACCATATTTGATATTTCTGTTATGATCTTCAAGTATTATGATCATGTTTTAATACCCATATACTCATGTTGGGCTTAAATATCTCCCTTGTTTACCCTTACTATGCATCTGAGATCACTTTATTCATATGTTTCCTTTCCCTATGCTATGAACATAATTTTTATATAGGATAAATAAAGGGGATGAAATTCAAGGTACATGATTATGATATTTTACAAATTTAAAAGATTATGTATCTGTGTTCCAAACTATTACGGTCTTCAGAAATTTTTTTTATAATGTGATGAATATTCATTTGAAATTATGTAATATATATGTATATTAACTTGGGTCACTATTGTTGGTATCCAATGAATGATTTATTATAAATTTTGAATCTTTGGTATGAAAAAAATATTGAGATCCCTAAGAATATATATAAGGATATGTCTAGATATTTTTATAGGGATAAGTCTAAGGATGAATTAAATTATATGAAATTGTCAGTGATTTTTGGTAAATGATTGATCATGTAGTTTTCTAGAAATACATCCATGTCTAAATAATACAATTGGATATGGCTCTAGTATATATGTACATAGGGGTGATAACACTGAAAAAATTGTATTGAGCTAGACTCATTTAGGAACTGGAGCATGACAATAGACATTGCTACACACCATGGTGGACATTCCTTTGTGATATTATTTGTGAATTCAAAAGCCCTCTAGGAATCATTGTGAGGGATTTAAATAGAATACAACTAAAAACCCCTAGGAAAAACCTAATATTTTAGAGATGAAAAATGTATTTGTCATAATTTAGACATCCTCTATGGGTTTTCTCATGATTATATGGCTCCCACTATGATGATTATTCTTTACTAAAAGATATTCGGTTTAAGTAAACGAATGGATGGAACCTGATGGAGTTGTGTTAATGAATAATAAAATGGATAATTCAATGATTATACTCTTTAGCACTAAAATGTTATGGGAGATGTAATGATAAACCTTATGGATATTCTCACGCAAATTCGAAAGCTATGAATCATGGTGAACATAAAAATGAGAAAGGGAGTAACAATTGATCTATTGTGTCATTCATGAAGAAATTCTTAGATTAATTCCATGGATTTGCTAACCCAATAGTTGATGAGTAATCGATAAGTACCCCCAAAGAGAAATTTTAGAATATACAGTGTTCAGAGCATGAAAAAGTCACAATCGTAGTTTTCTATGTGGATGATGAGGTGGATAAATGGTGGTATATTTTTTAGAATATGTGGTGACAAGATGGAGTTGACTCCATGGATTTAGATGAGTTCATGAAATTATTTTAAATTATTTACATTCTAGTTATTATTCAAAATAATATATACTAGGAATTTATAGAAACTTAATAAGAATGATGATGAAGCTATTAGTGGCTATAATGAAAAATTTATACGGTTTGATAGATACAGATTAAGTATAATTATCCAACCTAAAATCGAAAGTAATGGATTCTTATGTGTTCTGAAACATAGTATTGAAAAAACATTAGATATAATAATCTTTATCAGTTACAAAGAATTTTTTTATGTTCTTTCAAAGTGGATATAGAGTTGTAGATATGTATCAATCTGATAGATTTTTTAAAAAAGGGTTGAATGAGTTCAAACGAAAAAACAACTATAGAGAAAAGAAAACAAGCCTTTCATTATTTAAAATAATTGGGAAGAAACATGGAGGTAATTTTCATAAGTGGAGTACTCAATATTTTATTTGTAGAAGGAAAGGTAATAAAGATGATAAGTTTTTATGTAATGGGAAGGAGTTACCTATTGTTAATAATAATAAAAAATCCCCACAAAATTCACCTATAAAATGTTAGTGTTTCAATTGTATGGATTTTGGCCATTATGCTGACATATTCCCCAATAAAAGGACTAATGTGGAAAATAAGTCCCAAAAACTCTGAATAAAAAAGAAAAGTTAAATATTATGTGATAATTATTGATGAATTAATATATGATAGCTATGGAATACATGTCTACTAGACCATAGTTGGAAAGAGATATTTTATTTGGTATGCATAACCATTATGAAAATCTTATTGTTTATCCTTTATTAAAATTCCATGTGATTATCCCCCATATCATGAATTTTATAATAATAAAATCATATATAATATTTTAATAGTATATGGATGGACTCATGATTCCATTGAAAATGTTTTTTGAATAAGATTTGATCTTATTTGAGAATATTTAATGCTTAAAGGGTGAATTGTATTTTGGAAGAGTTGCAAGGATAACTATTTATGGAAGGGTTTATGTTAAAATTTGGTTTTTCTTTTAGATATTGATGTATAATATCTCCATATGAATAATTATGAATATTGAATAAAATGATCTAATATTTTTCATCTTATAATGATAGATGGAAAGACATATCATTCTATTTATATACCTCATGACCCGCTAATGATTTAGGAATGATAAATTTTCATTTATTTTATCGATAATGAGATGAAATAGAAATTTATTAGGGAAAAACAAAAGGGTGAAATTTTATACATTATATTGAGGGAATAATGTTACTATATCCTATTGTAAAAAATATTTGAATTTTGGAAAAATGAATTCAAATAATATATAGTCCTCTTATCATTAAATTATTATGATATCAATAACCATGTTAAAGAGTTTTTAAATTTTTCATAACCTTGTTTCATATCATTCTCCATCAAATCATTATGGTAATATTTTTCTTCCATATCCATTTTCCACAATCAACCAATGCTCTTCTATATGAAAACCTAGTTATGAGTTGTCTTGGGTAAACGTTTTGTTTGCAACATTACTTTCATTAGAATAAGTTTTAAAAATTATTTTAATGATGTGGGTATATATGAAAGGAAAATGTAGAGACCCTAAGCTTGACGTACATGGACATTACATTACTTTTTCAGAATACATAGTACATAGAAAAAACAGACACACAAGCACCATAATAGTTTAGTGTCTTTGGAAACTTGGAACATAATCTTCTAATCATGGTGAAAGATCTTAAACATATCCCATAAAGATCATCCACTTTTTGTTTCCTTAACTAAAACCTTTATTTTAATCCTGGGGGAAAAATAAAACATAAAAATGGTGAGCTCAAATTCTCGGTAAGGGTAATCATGGATAAAATAAAAAATACCATATACATTAGAATTTAAAAACATGGCAATAATGATTAAACATCAAAATCTTGAGCAACGACTTAAAACATGGTAGTACATAAGGCATAGATCATAATGAAACATAAATCATGATAACATAGAATGGGAATAAAACAAGTAATTGTGGAATCCATTAAGCACATGTAATGATTTCCATAGTAGCCAAGGAATTTCTGCCAAGACCATCTTAGTCGACAAAGTCCCTTTCTGAATCGAGTTCACTCCTCATTCCAGTCCTATAATACTGAACCGGATTAACATACCATTCCAGCCATGTATATCTCATGAGATATAAATCTTTACCCAATGCATTGGAGGTAGATAAAGGTCCCACCCATCACATAATAAAATCATTCTTACTTATTCCTCAAAATAAACATACATCATTCATAATAACCCAACGAATAAAATGGGTTTCATAAACATTATCCCATCATAACATAATCCATATAAAAGAAATAGATATCATTTCATAATAAGAAAAGTGAAACCATGTAAATAATAGATACATTATACTTATAACATACACATATGAAATAATTTCATTTTAGATGGAATATGGTTTTGATAAAACACTTGAAATGAATTATTGAGGAAAATATCCTTTCTTCTTTAAAATCATTTTCTTTTCACAAAATGTCATGCATTTTTAAAATAATAGAATTTTTCTGGAAAATAGTAATGAAATATTGTTGAGGAAGCTTCATGAAAATCAAGCTTTATAAAACCGCAAAAATCTTTTCATGCCGTATAAGTAAAAAAAAATTCTTCTCGTACTTTTGTCAGAAAAGTAAAAAAGTACCTCATATGAAAAACGACAAAAGATTCCTTTCATATCTTTTACTAAAAACTCACCCAAGGGTAAAATTGGATTTAAAAATTTTTAGGTGGATGGAAACAGTATTACATATCGAGGAAACATGGATTTGGATGATAAAATACACCCCAGTAAATACCAAAGTATAAACAATCTCGGATTAAAATGAGATTGTGATATTTTCCCTTACCTTAGGTTTGATTTGCTTCGTAAGTGTCCAAAACTCCTGTATAATGATTTAAATAATGTCATTGAATTATTCCAGAATCATACTCATTTTTATTATATTATATATGTTTCACTTATGACTCTATATTACCCGTTCTTTTGTAAATTCCATGTTAAAGAGCGTTTTGGGAAAATTCGTTCCATTTGTCGTCCGTGTTTTGACTTGTAATTATTCGTATGATTACTTAGATCATGATTAATTAATTCCAGAATATAAAACATGATTTATATATAATATATATTCATAATATACATAAATATAATAGATTAGTAAATGGAAATAAATACACTGTTCATGGAGACGGTAGGTCGTACGTACGCATGAACGCTGTTTTCGTTTCCTTATTGAGTTGAATGGAATTAAGTAGATGACATACATATATGTACACATAAATACAGTATCATTATTATGTCAGATGTTTCATGGTTACATATTATATATACTTTATAATCATTCATTAATGGTTAACGTGGAGAATTAATCTCATCGCGTCGTGGAGACGATAGTCCGTACGTACACACAAGCGATGATATCGTTCTCATGATCGTGGAATTGTATTAGAGTGTATGTATACTATTTCAGAATCAATAACAATTTACAATAATCATATATAGTTATTATTTACACCATTATACGCATCCAAGTATGTCGGTGGTGGAAAATAGATTACACCATGGTGTGGAGATGGTATTCTGTACGTACGCACGCGCGATGATTTCGTTTTCCGTAGGATGTATAGATGGTCAAATAGGGTTGTTTCATACATATAATAACATATCAGTATATGAGTGATACTGATTTTATTACTTCATAATGAAACAACCTAAGAAGAAGAAGTGGAAGAAGAAATAAAGTTGAAAGAATTGGTAACGGGCATTACCTCTTCTTTGAAGCGCCTCTTAGTGACCTCATTTTAGGGCATTAAATTGGACTTTTAAGAAGACCAGGACCTCCAAGATGTTTCTAGGGAAGTGGAGAAGAGAATTTGGCAGGGTTTGGCAGAGATTGAAGGCTCAAAGTGGTGTGAGGAAGAAAGGGAGGAGGTTCCCTTTTATAAGGGAGGAGAGGGGCACCTTTGGAATAACTAAAAATATTATTTTATTATAAATTCATATTCTGTTTTTAATAGATTAAAATTGATTTATTTCGAAGATAAGGTGGGAATGGGTCTAAATACTCTCATAAAATATAATTTAGACATGTTTAGGTCATTATATTAACCTTATCTTTTAGTTTTAACTCTTAGTTAATTAAATTGACATTTACCATGTCACTTTTTATTTTTATATTATATTGTTAATAAAATTACCATATACATCCAAGAGACCCCCAAGTGGTCCATTAATGATACCCCTATAATGATATAAGTATCGTGTCCAAACCTTAGTTTTTAGGTATATAATAACAATTAATAATATAATATTTGTTTTAAAAACTATTTTCTGTCAATTTTGACACTATTTGGTAATAGATTTTTGTGAAAATCATAACAGAATGATTAGTTCAAAAAAAATTAATTAAATCAATATTAACATGTCATATGAACATATAAAATTATTGGAATTCATAAAAATCCTCAAATTACATTTATTTGGGTATATATATCATCAATTATGTCAATATTTCATTAATAAGATAATTATTGTATCATCATTGTATCAAAAATAAATTAAATTATTTTAAGTCAAAAAATTACAAATAAAATACCATTATGTTGGAAATATTGTTATCTTTCTAATGAATGTTTATAGTCGAATTTATGTTATGTATAACCCTATATTAAAAAGATTTAGTTATTAAACTTTGATTTTAAATAATTTAACCCTACTTTAAGTAAATTGATAATAAATGTCCTAATCTAATCCAAGTGGGCCTAAATGGACATATTTTATTCATAAGGTTGTTTTGGGTCGCATTACACTAATACAATAGAATTAGGACATGTGTTAGGGTAATAATAACACTTTTAACCTTAATTACCATATTTACTTTTAACCATGGTTAAAAAAAAGTAAAAAGTTACTATTCACCAAAAATTATTTTCATCTCATTGAACCAAATTTTAGTCCTTGATATTAACCACGTCTCTCGGATTTTCGAAATTCTACTCACAGAAGGGGTACAATTATGTTTTATGAAAAATTCATTTTTTTAACTACCACTTAGTGGTTTCACCATTCATCAAAAAATGAAAGTTATCCTAAAAGTACCAAAATTTCATCCTAAGCTAATTTCGATATTCCGAATCCAAAAATTAAGCCCATTTTGAAAAATGAAATTTAAAAAATTTAAGAAATTGGTTATTACTATTCATAACGGTTGGTCTTAATAATATTTTAATAGCATATCATTGTTTAGTGAAACTCGGTATTGCGTACTACACACGCTATCGAGGAAGGTCGTGATTGCGTGTAATGCAAGGCAAGTCAATGATGTGTGTTGTGAAAGATAATTTTGGTGTAGCGTACAACACAAGACATTAATGAAATTAAAAAGAATATTTTTCATAAAATCTCGGGGTGTTACATTCTACCCCTTAAAATGAATTTCGAACTCGAAATTCATCGGGGTTATAAATGGTTTACTACTCGAAAGTTTCATTAATAGAAACCCACATCGTAAAAATGAATACCAAAACCAATCTTTAAAAAACAAAAGTATGAAACATAACGGTTACCCAAATAAACTAATCATTGGGATTTCCCCACAGGTGAAAATATGGATAGGGAAGAGAAATCTAAGCAGCATGTTCTGATGGAGAGTTGTAGTGAACATGGCTATGGAAAATCAAGAAATCACAAATCCATAAATTTGTGATGATCTAAGGTACCATATTATTCATCAAATATAAGAGCACTAGGAAAACATTTTTGGTTTTCAAGATCATTTCCCTAAAGTTGATGAAATTGGAATTAGAAGAAATACTTTCATGATTTTGGTATAGTCTCACCGCTGGTCATTCTTTGGACAATTTCCACTTCATCTCATAAAGAAATGAAGTTGAATTTTTCATTCGTGATGTGTTAGCAGATCATGTGATAGAATGATGGGTAACTCCATCTATCTCAATCAAAATGTTAGAAAAGTTATCAAAAAATACATAAGTCCACCTATAGGGAGATTAATCATATATAGTTCCTAAAATGGACTTATACTTCATATATCATACTGCTTAATATAATAAAACTAGTTTCTACTAAACATGGACTTCATGTAGGCCAGTGGTAGGTGATAAATGTCAGTCGCACTTCGGTTGTGTGTTCAATTCCCACAGCCTTGTCCGACGCGATGTGCTGTCGCCCGTCCTGCAGGTTGTCCTTTTTCTAAAGCTAAATTACTAAAACATACCATCAATAATTTTGAAAAAAAAGTTCTATCCTTAAACAATACTAACTTATGTCCAACATAATCCATTCCAATCTTTAGGCTTATCTAAAATACTTTGGTCCATGCTCATAGTATAAAGAAAATGATTACTTGAAATGTCATCCACCAAGCATGTGAATACCATCATTTATCCCCCATATATCTTGTTGGTCACATTCCAATCCTGTGAATACCTTAATCATGTATTCTCTTGAAAAATGAATACCAATTAAACCTTAGTGAAAACATGAATGATGTCAAATGTTAACTCTTTCCTCATATTAATATCCAAAAATTCTATATACTCAAACCATGATATAACATTCTCCTTATATCATTCATGTGTTCATGAATACTATCAAACATTTAATTTCTCCTTATCCCTTCATTATGTGCATATCATCTACATTCCAAAAATATCTGAATAACCTTTCATGGATACTGGTACCATTAATCATACACTTTCAAAACTCAAGGAAAGACAACAGTGTAACAATACTTAGATGTCTCTTTATTATATAGTACCTTGAGATTACTTATACAACATTACACTTGATAAACATGTAATCATTCCACTACCTTCTTAAACCAGTAACTAAGATTCAACAATTCTTTCATCTCACAAATCATTTGTAGTCTCTTCATCATCATCAACATAAATACTACCCATACGACCGTACTGATTCTCTTCATGATACTTTCCCTTAGGGAATTGGTTTGCATAATGCCCGTACATTCCACATTTAAAACATTTAACCATTGTTGATATTGTAGCAATACCATTATCCTCATCCATGGTGTTAACTGAACCTTTTCCTTTGCACTTAATGGCTTTGTTTCCTTATTTCCACACCCAAAGCATCTTCCAGTTCCCTTGAAACAATCTCCCCGATGCCTCTTCCCACAAGATTTACATGAGGGAAATTAAACTTTCTTTCCTCTATGATCATCATTAAACTCCATCTTTCTCTTATTATCTGATTCGGGAAACATACCAAAGTTGAGATTATTGATCATATTATGAGATTTCTGATTAGTCATAATAACGATGTTTGGACTTCCAAATCCGGTTTCATTTGGTTTCTCATGAAGAATATCATTCCATTGTCCGTCATATCCTCCATTATCATGAATCTTCCTGTTTCCAGCAATTTTCTAAAACCCAAAAATAATAGTGTGAGATGTAAAAATCATACTAGGGAAAACAACATAATAAATGGCTAGTACCTTCAATATCTAAGATCTTAGGTTTAATTCTAAGATTGTTAGTGTAATTCTAGGACTATAACCTATACGTATACATAACTTTAGGGACATCCCTATACATACCTTAGAAATATCTATAGGGATCTCACTAAAGTTCTCGCATCCTAGTTTCCAAAGGTTGACTAAACCATTCTTCTGATACCAACTGTAGAGACCCTAAGCTTGACATACAAGGATATTACATTACATTTGCAGAATACATAGTACATAGCAAAAAACAGACACACAAGGACTGTAATAGTTTAGTGTCTTTGGAAACATTGAACGTAATCTTCTAATCGTGGTGAAAGATCTTCAACATCTCCCATAAAGATCTTCCACTTTTTGTTTCCTTACCAAAAACATTTCTTTTAATCCTGGGGGAAAAATAAATCATAAAAAGAGTGATCTCAAATGCTCAGTATGGGTAGGAATGGATAAAATAAATCATACCATATACATTAGAACTTAAAAACATGAACATAATGTTTAAACATCAAAATCTTGAGCAACGACTTAAAACATGGAAGTATATAATGCATATATCACAATGAAACATAAATCACGATAACATAGCATGGGAATATAACATGTAATTGTGGCATCCATTAAGAACGTGTAATTATTTCCATAGTAGCCAAGGCATTTCTGCCAAGACCATCTTAGTCGACAAAGTCCCCTTCTGAATCGAGTTCACTCCTCATTCCACTCCTCTAATACTGAACCGGATTAACTTACCATTCCAGCCATGTATATCTCATGAGATATAAATCTTTACCCAATGCATTGGAAGGAGATATAGGTCCCAACCATCTCATAATTAAATCATTCTTACTTGTGCCACAAAATATAAATACATCATTCATAATAACCCAATGAATTAAATGGGTTGCATATACATTATCCCATAATAACATAATCTATATAAAAGAAATGGATATCATTTCATAATAATAAAATTGAAACCATGTAAATCATAGAGACATTATACTTAAAACATACATATATTAAATAATTCCATTTTAGAAGGAAAATGGTTTTGATAAAACACTTGAAAAGAATTCTTGAGGAAAATATCCTTTCTTCTTTAAAATCATTTTCTTTTCAAAAAATGTCATGCATTTTTAAAAGAATAGTATTTTTCGGGAAAACAGTCATGAAATATTTTTGAGGAATCTTCATGAAAATCAAGCTTTATAAAACTGTAAAAATTTGTTTGTGCCGTATAAGTAAAAAAACATTCTTCTCGTACTTTTGTCGGAAAACTCAAAAAGTACCTCGTACGCAAAACGACAAAAGACTCCTTTCATATATTTTACTAAAAACTCACCGAAGGGTAAAATTGGATTTAAACAATTTTAGATGGATGGAATCAATATTAAATATCGAGGAAACTTGGATGTGGAAGATAAAATACACACCAGTAAATACCAAAGTATAAACAATCTCAGAAAAAAATGAGATTGTGATATTTTCCCTTACCTTAGGTCCGATTTTCTTCATAAGTGTCTGAACCTCCTATATAATGATTTAAATAATGTCATTGACTTATTACAAAATCATACTCATTGTTATGAAATTATATATGGTTCACTTATGACTTTATATTACCCGTTCTTTTTCCAATTCCATGTTAAAGAGCGGTTTGGGTAAAATTGTTTCATTTGTCGTCCGTGTTTTGACTTGTAATTATTCATATGATTACATAGGTCATGATTACTTAATTCCAGAATATAAAAAATTATTTATATATAATATATATTCAGAATATACATATATATATAATAGATAAGTAAATCGAAAGAAATACACCGTTCATGGAGACGGTAGGTCGTACTTACGCATGAACACTGTTTTCATTTCCTTATTGAGTTGAATGGAATTAAGTAGATGAAATACATATATATACACATAAATCCAGTATCATTATTATGTCATATGTTTAATGATTACTTATAATATATACTTTATAATCATTCATGAATGGATAACGTGGAGAATGAATCTAATCGCATCGTGGAGAGGGTAGTCCGTACGTACACACGAGCGATGATATCGTTCTCATGATCGTGGAATTGTATTGGAGTGTATGTATACTATTTCAGAATCAATATAACATTAAAATAACCATATTTAGTTATTATGTACACCCATATACCCATCCAAGTACGGTGGTGGTGGAAAATATATTACACCACGGCGTGGAGACGGTATTCTGTACGTAAGCACGTGCCGTGATTTCGTTTTCTGTAAGATGGATAGATGGTGAAATAGGGTTGTTTCATACTTATAATAACATATCATTATATGCGTGATACTGATTTTATTACTTCATAATGAAAGAACCTAATAAGAAGAAGTGGAAGAAGAAATAAAGTTGAAATAATCGGTAACGGACATTACCTCTTCTTTGAAGCGCCTCTTAGAGACCTCCTTTTAGGGCACTAAAATTGGTCATTGAAGAATACCAGGACCTCTAGGATGTTTCTAGGGAAGTGTAGAATATAATTTGGTAGGTATTGGCTGATATTGAAGGCTCAAAGTTGTGTTACCAAGAAAGGGAGGAGGTTCCCTTTTATAAGGGAGGAGAGGGGCACCTTTGGAATAACTAAAAATGTTATTTTATTATAAAGTCATATTCGGTTTATAATAGCTAAAAATTGATTTATTTAGAATCTAAGGTGGGGTTGGGTGTCAATAATCTCATCAAATAGAATTTAGACATGTTTAGGTCATTATATTAACCTTATCTTTTAGTTTTAACTCTTAGTTAATTAGATTGACATTTACCATGTCACTTTGTATTTTTATAATATATAGTTAATAAACATACCATATACATCCAATCGACCACCAAGTCATCCATTAATGATAAAAATATCATGATATAAGTATCTTGGCCGAAACTTATATATTTTAGGGATATAATAACAATTAATAATATAATATGTTTTTAAAAACTATTTTATGTCAATTTTGACACTATTTGGTAATTGATTTTTTTGAAAATCATAACAGAATGATTAATTCGAAAAAAAACAATGAAATCAATATTAACATGTAATATTAACATATAAAATTATTTTAATTCATAAAAATTCTCAAATTACATTTATTGTGGTATTTATAACATCAATTATGTCAATATTTTATTAATAAGACAATTACTGCATCATCATTGTATCATAAATAAATTAAATTATTTTAAGTCTAAAAATTACAAATAAAATACCATTATTTTGGAAATCTTTTTAGAATTATAATTAATATTTATAGTCGAATTTATCTTATGTATAACCCTATATTAAAAATGATTTAGTTATTAAACATTGATTTTAACTATTTTAACCGTTCTTTAAGTAAATTGATAATAAATGTCCTAATCTAATCCAAGTCGGCCTAAATGGTCATATGTTATTCCTAAGGTTGTTTTTGGTCGAATTACACTAATACGATAGAATTAGGACATGTTTTAGGGTAATAGTAACACTTTTACCCTTAATTACCCAATTTACTTTTAACCATGGAAAAAAAGTAAAAAGTTATTATTCACCAAAAAAATATTTTAATCTCATTGAACCACATTTTAGTCCTTAATATTAACCGTGTGTCTCGGATTTGTGAAATTCTACTCACAGAAGCGAAAAAATTATATTTTATGAAAAATTCAGTTTTTTTAACTTCCACTTAGTGGTTTCACCAATCATCAAAAAATGAAAGTTATCCAAAAAGTACCAAAATTTCACACTAAGCAAATTTCGATATTCCAAATCCAAAAATAAAGTCCATTTTGAAAAATAAAATTTCCAAAATTTTAAAAAGCGGTTATTAATATTCATAACGGATGGTTTTAATAATATTTTAATAGCATATCATTGTTTAGTGAAACTCGGTATTGTGTGCTACACACGCTATCGAAAAAGGTCGTGATTGCATGTAATGCAAGGCAAGTCAAGGATGCGTGTTGTTCAAGATCCTTTTGGTGTAGCGTACAACACAATACATTAATGGAATTAAAAAGAATATTTTTCATAAAAAATCTGGGTGTTACAGAAAATTAATATATTAAAACATTTATAAATCTATCAAATTTCGTGGGAGAAATTAATTTTATGGGGGTAGAATTTAACACCCTGAAATTTTGTGAAATAATATTTTCTAATTAATTTAATATTTTTATGTTATTAATTTCATGAAACACTTAATATATTTCGTGTAATATTCAAGAGTGAATTTATTATTTCATTGTATGTAATAACAAGTATAATTTTCACTACAGTGAACACTTATATTATCTTTCGTTACATGAAACTCTATGATTGGCTTGTGTTACAAATAATTATGATTTCCTTCGATAGATTGTGTTACACTCAAAAACTGGGTTTACAAAACTATAACATAATTCTAATATTATTTTTAAAATATTATTATAGTTGTAACATATCCATTTCAATTTGTGTTATTAAAATATGATTTGAAATTTTAATTTAAAATTAGCCAATTGGTCGTTAGCTAGTTATATATTAAAGTAAGAAATATTTGAAAAAATGAATGTTATTTTATTAGAAATTATTTTATATGTAAAAACACATATTTAATCTCAATATAGTTAACAAACCACTATTTATGAATGTTATTGTATATTATATATTCAATAAACAATTCAATAATCAAAACTATTTTATAGGCATAAGATAAGTATAAATCTATTTTTATAAATAAAAAATGTATTTTTCAAAAAAGTAGTTTCACCACCTGTTAATAGAGAACCCATTTTAAATATAAATTTAGAAAATTTTAGAATTATTATTTTTAATAATCAAATTAATTTTTGATTATGGAATATCAAAATTTAGAAAGGGTGATTTTTTGGTATTTTTCAATAAATATTAAATTTTTGATGAATTTTGAGGAGTACATGATTTTAGTGAAAATTTCATCTCCATCTAATTTATTTATATACTTAAATTATATTTTAATTTTTTAAAAGTTTAATTATAAAAATTTTATTTAAATTAATCTAGTTTATTTCATTGAATCCAATTTACCATTTACATTTGATATAATATAAATTTAAACTTTTAAAAATTATCGCTGGAAAACCCCGATATCGTAACACGTCTATGGGATTAATTTTAAATTAATTTCAATAAATTATGTGATTAGAATTTTCACAAATAGATTTAATATTTATAATAATTATAAATAATTATTTATAATAATAGAAGCATATTTAATGTTGAAACATACTATTGAAGGTCATTAAAATTAAGTAGAGTGATTAAGATTAAAACGATTTTAATTAATGACTAATATTAAAACACTAGTTGTATTAATAATCCCTCACATGTCTAAATTTTTTTCCCTATGCTTATTTAGGAAATGAAACTTATATTTATCTATATGGATCCATTTTTAATCCTTATGGGACATATAAAATTTGGGGAGCACACAATTCTTTTCATGATTACTCAATGTGCCCTTTTATCTTCTTATAAAAGGCCTCCTCTCCTCCCCCTCTCCTTACACCCCTCATGACATTTTTTTCTTGAATAAAACCTTCCCACATATCCTTAAAAACTGCCACTATTAATCTTATAATCCTCCCTGTGGTTAATATTCCATCTATGGAATCCCTTTTGTGAGAACCAAAAGGAGTGACCCAGTAAAGAGGTAACATCCTTCTTCAAGATCATCTATTTTATTTTCATTCTACACCAGTGAAATATTCTTATTCCATGATTATTTAACAACCTATGTGTAACACCCCATGATTTCATAGTAATTTATTTTCTTCCAAGTGATTCAATAATTTTCTCTACATGCATCATCGAGTTCGAGCGCACCATGAATCACTAAACTAACCGTTAAAAAGAGATTATGAATAGTATTAACTGAATTTTGAAATTTATTTACTTCATATAATTTTATAATCCATATTATGTGTTTCTAAGACATAATATAAGAACAAAATCATTATTTCAGATAATATAAGTATTTCTCAAATAATACCAATTTACCACCTTTTAATGGAAAATCATTTTTAAAACCAACATTTGAAAATTTTATATATTCAGTTTAATGAAATTAAATTCTTATTTATAATCATGACATAAAAATATATTTTGGAAAAAAAATTGGTACTTTTTTTATAACGTTCATATTTTTATGGATAGTAAAAAATACTGTATTTTAATTGAAAATAACTTTTTTAATCAAAATAATTTTTATTGTTAAATTATACACTTGAATTTTTTGGATGTATAATCAGATTATATTTTTATCATTTAATACAATGTATATTATTATAAGTAATTTCACATTTAAATTTGACATAAAATCATGCCAATATTTTTATAGTTTTTACTTCATAGAAACCCGCTTTTTGGTTTTGTCAACAGAAATTAATTTGAAATTGATTAATACTACATCTATGTTAAGAATATAGTAAAAAAGAATTAATTTTTGAATATGGAATATAAAAATTACCTTAGAGTGAATTGTTGGTATTTTTCTGAAAACATTCACTTTTTGATGAATAGGAAAAAGAACTGATTTATTTTTTAAGAACCAACATTTTATTTAAATAATTATTTAATTTATATAGATTTATAATACCTATATTAGTTCAATATGATTCATTGTAGGCATTTTTATAATTAGATGTATAAAATTTTGTTGAACTTGTTACTACCTTTTACCCACCCTCTAGGAGCATTTGCAAATTTTCAAAAAACATAATTTTACCGCTTCTATGAGATGAGTTTCAAAAATATAAGAGACACAATTGTAACAAGTAATTAAAATGTGGTTCAATAAATGAAAATAATTTTTTTGTGAATAGTTACTTTTTCCTTTTATTTACCACGGTTAAAAAAATAGGGTTATTAAAAGTTATAATGATAATATAATTACCCAAATGGATGTCTTAATTCTATTGGATAAGTATAATTCGTCCAAAAATAAACTTAGGAGTAAAATATGATCTTTTTGGTCCACTTAGATTAGATTAGTACATTAATTATTATTTTATTTAAAGAACAGATAAAAGTGAAAAAATCAATGTTTAATAACAAAACTTTTTTTAATATAGAGTTATATATTAGATAAATTAAACTATAAATACTTATTAAAATCTAAATATATTTCTTAAGTAATGATATTCTATTTATAATTTTTAGACATTAAATAATTAAATTTATTTAGGAAACAATGATGATGCATTAATTACCTTATTAATGAAAGATTAAAATAATTGATATTATAAATATCCAAATAAATGAAATTCAAGCATATGATGAATTCAAATAATTTTATCCGTTAATATAAAATTTTAGGGATGATTAAAAAAAATTGAAGTAATAATGCTATTATGATTTTCAGAAAAACTAAATACTTAATAGTGTCAAAATTTACCTAAATGAGTTTATAAAACAAGTACTATATTATTTGTTGATATACTGTTCATAAAAACCATAGGTTTGGCCAAAGGGATTAAACAATATTATATATGTCTCTAATGAACAACTTGAGGTTCTCTTGAACGTTTAGAGTATGTTTATTAACCATATTTTGTAAGAATACAAGAAGACACTGTAAAATTTAATCTATTTAATTAATTGTTAAATCTAAAAAATAAGTTTAATATGGTGATCAAAACTTGTATAAAACCTATTGAATGAAAGAAATAGACCCATACACACCTTATATTATAATTAAATCAATTTGGATCCATTAAAAATCGAAAATGATTTATAATAAATAATATTTCATGGTTTTCCTAAAGGGACCCTCACTACTCTTATAAAAGGGTACATCCCCTTCTCTTAATTTAATACCTCAAAAGCCATTTTCCTTGTCCATGCCCTTCCAAAATATTTTCCAAACTACGGACACTATATTCTAAAGTTCTTCTTTGTATTATAAAGCCATCCTAAGGAGCCCTTTTGATCAAATCAAAAGGATGTTCCTGAGTAAGAGGTAAGTAATTCTCCAACCACTTTCAAGTTATTTTTTTATTCCACTTCCTCTTTCATTTTTGATTCCATTTAAAAATAATAACTATATAACCTCATACATACTGGGATGTTATTATAAATATGGTACAACTATATTCTTTATTCTATCCATCCTATAAATGACAATGTCACCATACGTGTGTACGTATGGATTACCGTCTCCACGTTGTGGTGTAATTTGTTATTCACAAACATCATTATTTGGATTGGTATAATAATGATTATATCTGATTTAAATAAAAAATATAACTTTGTATGATACTGTATATATGATATACTATCAAATTATATAATATTTCACCATCAAAAGAATGATATTATCGCTTGTGCGTACGAACGTCTTACCGTCTCCACGACGCGATGAGATGTCATTCTGTATTATAAGTATTCAAGAATAATATTAATTTGATGATTAAAAATAATGTTTAATAACTTTATATAATTCATGATATGAATCAAATACAACCTATCCATAACAAACATGACTTATGTAACAAAACAAATAAAGGATAATAAATCAGTTAACACCCGAAACAATGATACTGCTAAAATATTATTAACAAAGATATATTAGAAGATAATATATGATATAATATTTATGTATGCAGTTATTTTATAATTTAATAACAATAATTTAACTATTATACAGTAGGTGAACATACCCTCGACTAAAAAAGTACATGGTATGGGGTTTTCATCTCACTTCTTATTCCTGTGAGATTCATGCTATATTTCTAGTATTTCATTTGTTGCAGTGTATATACTACCCATGATAGTAATATTTGTGTAATATAAATTAATTAATGGGTATCTCCATATTTATCATATGATACTTCTTTCATGGGGTGTATGTTTCATAATTTACCAAATCAATAAGGGAATTTTGTATTTCAATTTCCACTCATTGGGCTTTACGCAAACTTCATTGATTATTTTACACCAATTTTTTTTTGGAACCACTAATTATTATTTATGTAGTAATTTCCACTCCCCTTTCTGTAGATATTACTTTTATACAAATAATAAATCCATTGATAAATTCACATTCCATTGATACGAACTTTTTAAGGGTAATCTTAACTCAATTTCCATTCATTGAGTTAAACATCAAAGTCATTGGTTTTGTTTTTACAAGAATATGTATGAAAGTAATCTGATTGATTTAAACTGAATATAAATTTATATTTAGTGTATTTAAATTTTTCACACTTAATTATTTCATTTATTCATCCTTAATATAAGGATACTATCTTTATAAGGTATTTCATCTCAATTTACATTCCTTTACGACCTCTTTGTCGTTATGCTCCAATTCACCATAATATGGTGTGTATTCTCCCCACTGACATATTATATCATGAATCCATTTATTCTCATGATATTATAATGTTTTGATTAATTTTATTCTTCAATTATGTGTATTCAAGCGTCTTTTATTTGGTTAAGAACTCTTTAACAAAAATATTATTTTAAATGTTTTAAATATTTATTCTTCGTAATCTTTCTTGTTAATTTCCATGATTTAAAAATGGTTTTATGTATTTATTTTTAAGGGCGTAAATATTTTTAAATTAAAAAATCTTTTAATATTTTCAATGTGTTATGTGACCCTTTTATTCAAAAATCACTTTTAAATGACTACTTTGATAAATAGTACGACATTTAAATGATTTCAAGAAAAAAGGGTAATTTCTATCAAATAGTTTTAACGTCTATTATCATCTATGTGAATATCCTTCAGTGTATTTTATTATTTATTGAGGATGATTTATCATAATGCAATCATCTATATTTTATTGATGGAGTTATGTTTGACTATGGATGTGCTATTTTTATGCCATTCATGGTTTGTGGTTAAAATATTTTCATTTCCTATGCTTGTTTTAATACAAATGTTTAGATTATGTTTCAAAAAATCATATAAGGAATGAATTGGACATAGTAAATGACAGGTGAAACTCTCTATATTCCCTTGATGCATCAGTATGTCTCATGATAAAAACTAGTTTCTTGGCATGAGGCCTTAACAAAATATTATTTGTATTCTTGGAAAGAGGCCTTCACTATGTCGTTATAATGTCTGTAATTATGCATTCCATCATTATGAAATTGGATATTGATATTACATGTGATTATTTTACCTGTAGAATATCCTTTTAAATATATAAATGGTATTATTTTATTTATCTTTTCAATATTATGCTGAAGTTTAAGTTTAAAAGGCTTGTGGTCCAGTCTTATACATTTCATTAAATGTTTATTCTTATTTATGATTGTTTCCTCTATATTTTAGTCCTTACAAAGAGTCTCATCTCACCCATTTCTTCTGTTTTATTTTACCCAGGATTCAAATAAGTATATTACAATTAACCTACATGAATAGGCTAAGAGATATAAGAGTGTTCAATGGGGACACAATTTTGTTTGTTTATTTTTGGATGTAATGTAATACTTATTTATGTATCTAGTACTTCCAAGGCTAATAAAATGATCAGTATTTCAGTACATGATTCCTTGTATCATACCAATGTTATGTAAAAATGAACTGATTATGAGTAACTAGGATGGAGGCATTACGGTTGGTATCGGAGGATGTTTATTACAAACCATAAAAGCTAGATTTAGAAAAAATATGATTAGAAAACACTACACTAATGTAGATAATGAGGATTATAATAGAAGGACATCCAAAAATTTTGGTAATGTAAATATTGTGGGGGTTTTCCAAGAAACAAATCCTTGTGTGGATATGAGGAAGAACAGACGGCTCTGGGACATATGTACCTAGGATTGAAAACTCCAACAAGGATTTTTGGGTGTCACTAGGGATATCCTATTACAAAAAAACATACCTTGCTGCACTCTAGGTTACGACACCCCCAAGGTATATTCTTAAAGTAATTTACATTTTCTTTACAAACCAATTTGATGGATTATAAATGAAGGTGAGAATAAATAACCCTTGTAACATACCAAGTAAGTTATGAATAATAAATATTTTTATCTATGTCTATTAATGATTAAGATAGTGTTTTAGAGGCTTAAAATGAAAATAAATACAATCTTATACATGGAATACACTAATATTCTTAAAAGATTGTCTTACTGCCTTTTGATGGAAAACCCTTTTTAAATCAAAATTTTGACAATTTTATAATCTATATTTGTAAAAATAAACATATTCATTATGATTGGGACATTTAAATTTACATTGGATAAATTTTTGGTATTTTTCTGACAATGTTCTTTTTTTAATGAATAGGGAAAAATACTGCATTTTACATCAAAACTGCTTTTTCATTTAATTTATTTATATGGTTAGATTATATTTTTAATTGGTCTTAAAGAGTAATCTGAATATATTTTTACCATTTAATCCAATGGTGGTAAATGGAATCAATTTCACTTTGAAATTGGACTTAAACTGGTGTCAATCTTTTGATACTTATTGTTTCATAAAAACATGCTTTTTGTCATGACAACGGGAATTATTTATCAAATTAACTAATGTGACATATATGATTTGAATTTTGTAAAATAGAAATAATTTTTGATTTCAGAATATCAAATATAGCTTAGGGTGAAGTTTTGGTTTTTTCTGAAAAATTTCAATTTTTGATGAATATTGAAACCACTAAGTGGTAGTTAAAGAAACTGATTTTTCATTTAAATGAAACTTTTTCACTTTTGTGATTTGATTTTCAAAAATCCGACATACATAGTTGTCATTAATAAGTAAAATGTTGTTCAATGAGATTAAAATAATTTTTTGGTGAATAGTAACTTTTAAGGTCTTAATCGCGATTATAGGTAATTAGTGTAGTTTAAGGTAAAAATAATGTTTTAATAATATGAGATGAGCTTGAAACATGTCCTACCCTTATTGGATGTGTAATGGCAGGACATGAAAATCCATGGGTCAACTTGGGGACCCCATGGAGCCACTTTGGTTGGGAAATGACATAAATAACTTTTTATTTAATGTTAAAGTTAAAAATGACACAAACATGATATGTTTTACTAAAACAATTTTTACCTGGGGTTATACAGGTCAGATTTTTTATTATAAATATTCATTGGAAAGTTAAAACGATTTTCTACATCATAGTTTTTTTTATTTTTAGACTTTAAATAAACTAAATTATTTATGACATCATGATGATGCAATGATTACCTCATTATTTAACGATTTAAATAAAATGGAAAGATAATGTAATATCTAAGACCTACACATGTCCAAAACATATTGGATGAGTGGATTTCAAACCATTATCACCTTATCCTCTAGTTATATCAATGTGGTACCTTTTGAATCCGAAACTCATTTTAAAATAATGTTACATTTCTTTACTTTCCAAGAGTGTCCCTCCTCTCCTCTTATAAAAGGCCCCCACCTCTACCTCCTTACCCACACTCCCAAAGCCTTTGGCTCGTCCAACCCCTGCCCATGTTGTATTTCCACATCCCTCTATTACTCTTTGAAGCCTCACATTGGGTAGAAGTCTTCCCAAGGAAGCCTTTGAGCTCAAATCTAAGAGAGTTACCCGATTTTTAGGTAATGTGTTCACTTGTGTTCTTTTGTTTTATTTTGCTTCTCCAACCCCCTAAACACTTTTTATTCATTTCTTTTGTAACTTATCCAGTATCTTAAATATAATAGGATTTTTTTATAATAAGGATTAGAGCTACACTTACACACACCTACATCTAATGGTTAAAGGACATACTGTTTCCGTGGATGTTGAATTTATGCCTCCCGAAACGATGATTGTTCAACATTCTTTTAACACCTTAAAAGGTGGCCATTAAGATGTCACTAAATTTATATATGATATATAATATGTCTATGGTTTCCTTAAGCTTCTGTATGTTTCATTTTGGGCATACCTTTATGGTTTCCATTATGGGTAAACGCGATATCTTCATTTAAGGAAGTGCGGACTACCGCCCCCTCAAAGTGATTTGATTCGTTAAATACCATATGTGGGACGTATAAAGGATGGAACTATGATATTATATATGATATTATACTGGAATTATAATATACCTTTATATCATTATGATTCATTCTATATAATATGAAATATAAATAAAAGTAGCGTTCATGCGTACGTACGACTTACCATCTCCATGAAAGGTGCATTTCATTTCTTACCTCTAAATGATTATGTAATATTATAAATGCATGCATGTACTGGATATATATGACATATATGATATCTACATCATTAATACCATTCTGGATATAATGGATACATGAACAACTTGTAATTATAAAGGGCTTATTTTTTTTACTCAAGTACCAATGATGGTCAAAATAACCGTTATTAACTTAAATAATTACATAGTGTTCATGACATGGAAATAAGTGATATAAAAGGAATAATGAACACAAAAAAGGTTCATAAACAAGTAGAAATTAACTCAAGATTATTATTCAGGAGATTAAAGAATGACCGAGTCAAGTCGGACCCGAGGTATGGGACTTCGTCTCAATCTCCTTTCATTGAGGCATATTTTGTTTCATACACAACCTTATTTTATACGGTGTATAAACCCCTTTGACATTTACGTTTATCCAAAAGGAATCTTTTTTATACGAAGCATTTTAATAAATGACAAAAGGGAATGTTTTGTCATACGTATGCGGCGACAACGACTTCTCTGCCACCGTGACCATTATTTGAGTTTCGGCTTCCTCTGCAAGCCATACTTTTTTTAAAAATAGAAAAATAAATACAATGTTTTACTTTTCTTTTATTTTGGTATTGAAAATGGTTTTCATAATGTTTTTATATCAATATGTTGTATTGATATCTTGTGATTGAAAGGTGTAAATGTTATGTTTCCTTTATGCATGTTTTATGTGATACGATTATGTTTAGGTTTTTGGGCATTATTATGAAGACGGGTGGTTCTGTGATAAACTAAGGGTGGGTGAGCCCGATACAGCTCTCCAATGCATTGGGTAACGCGAAGGAGTGAAACGTTAAGGTTTCTCCGAAGAGATTTAGGGAATATACTGTGATGGGTTTTCCAAACGTAACCAAGAGGGTTACTCCCTACGTAAGAATGTTATGAATGCCTCAAGTTACCTTTATGTCTTATGATTTCTATGATTTATTCATGATTTGATGAGGTATGTTAAAGTGCTTATGTTTTATGTGTAAAGTATGATTTCATTCTTATGTATATGTGTACCAATGTTTCCTTTCCATATTTTTATATCCCTTATTATGCTTTTTATGCTCATCCCATGTTTTTTGAAATGTTTTTCACATGTCAAGGGAAAGGTACATGATATGATGATAGTGTCAAGGAAGTGTCAAGAAAGAACCAATGTTTTATTTTAAATATGTTTCCATTGATGGAAAATAAGAATACTATCTTTATGTAACCACTTTTTTTATATGTGGAATGTAATACAAGTTTTATGATCTAATTATCTAAAACTCTAAACCCGAAAATATCCTCAATGTGTAATCTTGTAATAACTCAAGATTAAGTAAGGTATAAGGCTGGGGCCTCATAGTTGGTATTAGAGGTCACTTTAGATAACTTTAGGAGTTATAATTTTATTAAATGATTATCCTAAAATATTTTTTTATTGTCAAATTGAAATGATATAGCATTTGAAGATTACCATGTTTCTTTATCTAAGACATGTTTGTTCAGAATGGCTTTCTGCATAGGAAATAGGGAAGCAGTGATAGGAAGGCATACATAAGGAAATAACCTTCCGAATCAGCATCCTAAGATGGTCGGAATTGGAACTGAACAGTTTGTTGCAGTAATGGCGTAGTTTACTCAAGTGATAAATGTTGGTGGTATCCATACACGAGATCAGCCAGATCAACCACAGAGGAACATGTCAGTGGTGGAACATTTCATGAGGCAGCATCCCCCATCATTCAGAGGATCATCTGACCCTGTACTAGCTGAAGGGTGGATTAAAGCACTGGAGAAGATTTTCAATGTCATGGGGTGTTCAGACAATCAAAAGGTTAGTCTTGCTATTTACCGTTTGGAGGGTGAGGCAGATCAGTGGTGGTCTATGGTTAAAAATGTCAGGGATGCTGATGCGATTGATGCTCTTGACTGGGATGAATTCAAAGGTATGTTTCTTGAGAAGTATTTTCTTATGGCTGTTCGACGTAGGATGGGAAAGCAATTCTTGGAATTGAGGTAAGAGGAAGACTCAGTGGCTACCTATGAAGAATGGTTCACTCGACTGGCATGGTATGCTACAAATTTTATCCGAGACCTTGATAGTAAAATCAATCATTTGTACTCAGGATTAAAGCCAAAATATCTAAGGGAATTAGATTCTTGTGAGTTTAATAGTTATGAAAAGCTTGTTCGATGTGCTGAGAATGTGGAAATGGAGTTTTCCGATGATCAAGTGTTCTATAACAACCAACAGAAGAAGAGATCGAGGTGGCATGAGAAAGTTAAGAATTCTTCAAAAAAGTCTAATGGTAAGAAAACTAAGTTTCCATTTTGTGATAAATGTTGCAAAATGCATGCTGGGTAATTTCTTCTGAATTCTGGAAAGTGCTACCGATGTGGTAAGATGGGACATAAGGCTCGTGATTGCACTGAAAAGGATCTAGGTGAAGGTAATACCAAATTTGATTTACAGTTAGTGAAATGTTATAAGTGCAATGAGATGGGTCACTATGCAAACGTGTGTCCGACAAAGAGCTTGATTGATGGGAAGCTGTTAGACTACAAGTAGAAAGGGGTGGTGAAATCCTTTGCAACTACTTCAGCAGATGTCGGTCCATCAAATGAAGTTGTATCAGGAACTTTGTTTGTTTTTTCAGATTATGCCAGTGTGTTGTTTGATTTGGGGTCCACACATTCTTTCATCTCTGAATCGTTTTCTAGTAAAATGGGAATACCATCTCAAGAAATGACTCCTGAACTTTTGGTAAAAACACCTGGGGGAAATGTTGAGGAAAAAAGAATCTATAAGAATTATCATATCCTTATCTATGGAAAGAACCTACTTGCAAAACTTATTGTTCTACCTCTAGTAGAGTTTGATGTTATCCTGGGAATGGATTGGCTCTCTATTTACCATGCTAAGATTGACTGTAGATCTAAAGAAGTTTATTTTCAAAAAGACATTCACATTGTGTACAAGAATGAACCCTTACTGTTGAAAACTTATCAAGAGGCCAATAAACTTGTAAAAGATGGAAATGAATGTTACCTTGCACACATCATTGAAAATAAAGGAAATGTTCAGATTAATGATGTGCCAGTGGTAAATGAGTATCCTGATGCTTTTCCTGATGAGTTGCCTGGAATAATACCAGATCGGAAGTTGAGTTTACTATTGACTTAGTTCCTGATGCTAAGCCAATTTCAAAACCCCCATATCGAATGGCTCAAATTTAACTTTTAGAGTTAAAGGAGAAATTGAAAATTTTATTAGAGAAAGGTTTCATTCTACCTAGAAATCACCATGGGGTGCTCCTGTTTTATTTGTTAAAAAGAAAGATGGTTTAATGAGACTTTGCATTGATTATAGAGCCTTGAATAATATCACTAGTAAGAACAAATATCCTTTGCCTCATATCGATGATTTGTTTGATCAGCTCCAAGGAGCTCAGTATTTTTCAAAGATTGACATGAGATCGGGGTACCATCAGCTTAAGGTAAAGGAAGCAGATGTTCCGAAGACGGAGTTCCGTACAAGATATGGCCATTATGAATTTATAGTAATGACTTTTGGGCAAACCAATGCACCTGCTGTATTCATGGACTTAATAAATAGAATTTTCCTTCAGTTCTTGGATAAGTTTGTGGTGGTTTTCATTGATGATATTTTTGTTTTTTCTAAAAGTAAAGAGGAGCATGAAATACATTTAAGGGTTATGTTGCAAACATTAAAAGAAAAGAAATTGTATGGGAAATTCAGAAAGTGTGAGTTTTGGTTGCAACAAATTTCATTCCTTGGTCACATTGTTTCTAAAGATGGGATAACTGTTGATCCTGCAAAAACAAAGGTTGTTGAAGAATGGCCGAGACCCACAAATGTAACAAAGATTCGTAGCTTCATTGGTTTGAAAGGCTATTAATGAAGTTTTGATAGAAATTTTTCACGGTTATCTAGTCCAATGACTATGCTAACTCGGAAGGGTGTTAAGTTTATCTGGAAAAAAGAATGTGATGATTGTTTTCAGGAGTTGAAAAGAAGATTGGTGAATGCTCCAGTTTTGGCACCACCTTCCAGGAATGGTGAGGTTTTTATATACAGTGATGCTTCATTGAAAGGACTTGGTTGCGTCCTAATGAAAAATGATCAGGTAATTGCTTATGCTTCACAACAGTTGAAAACTCATGAGGTAAATTACCCTACACATGATTTGGAATTAGCTGCTGTTGTTTTTGATTTAAAAATTTGGAGGCATAATTAGTATGGAGTAAAGTGTGAAATATATACTGATCACAAATGTTTAAAGTATATATTCACTCAGAAAGAGTTAAACATGAGACAGAGGAGATGTCCGGAATTAATCAAGGATTATGATTGTACAATTCATTACCATCCGGGAAAAGCAAATAAAGTGGTTGATGCTTTGAGTCGAAAAAGTAATGCTTCATTAGCAATGTTTCATTTGGAACGTGATCCTTTTGTTAAGGATTTGATTAAATTTGGCATAGAAGTTGTTGGTGCAGGAAGTTCTTCTATTTTGTTTTAGGTATCAGTGAGATCATCTCTATCAGATAGAATCAAGCAAGCACAGATGCAAGACAGTGAGTTGCAGAAAAAGGTAGAGCTGGATCAGATAGGTAAGTTGCATGAATTAAACATTGATAGTGATTGTGTTTTGAGATTTGGGAAGAGATTTTGTGTGCCTTGTGATTCACAGTTGAAGAGAGAGTTGTTATGTGAAGCTCATAGTTCTCCGTTTTCAGTTCATCCTGGCAGTACTAAGATGTACAGAGATCTGCGGGAGTATTACTGGTGGGATGGAATGAAAAGAGATATTGCTGATTTTACTGTGAAGTGTTTGACATGTCAACAGGTTAAAGCAGAGTGGCAGTTATCGAAAGGGATGCTTCAGCCTTTACCAGTGCCAGAGTGGAAATGGGAGAATATATCCATGGACTTTGTTGTGGGATTACTGAAGACATCTCGAGGTAATAATGAAATCTTGGTTATTGTTGATCGCTTGACTAAATCTGATCATTTCCTTGCTATACGATATACATTTTCCCTAGATCAACATTCCCGTTTGTATCTTAAAGAGATAGTCAGGTTACATGGAGTTCCTCTCTCCATTGTATCTGATCGTGATCCCAGGTTCACTTCTAACTTTTGGAAAGGCCTTCAGAAGTCGTTGGGTACTGAATTAAATTTTAGTACAACATTTTCTCCTCAATTAGATGGGCAGTCGGAACGAACAATTCAGACCTTGGAGGATATGCTATGAGCTTGTTTGATGGATTATCAGGGAAGTTGGGACCAACATCTTTCATTGGTTGAATTTTCATATAATAACAGTTTTCATTCCAGTATACAGATGGCACCATTTGAGGCGTTATATGGAAAGCGGGGTCGAACTCCAGCTTTCTAGGATGAAGTGGGTGAAAGGAAGTTTATGGGACTAGTATTGGTAGAAGAGATGGCAGAAAAAGTTCAGCTGATTCAGAAACACATGAGAACAGCCCAGAGTAGGCAGAAGAGTTATGCAGACAACATGAGGAAGGATCTAACTTTTGAGGTAGGTGATCATGTTTTTCTCAAAGTATCACCATGGAAAAGTGTGATGCGATTTGGTAAGAAAGGAAAGCTGAGTCCAAGGTTCATTGGACCATATGAAATTCTGGAGAGAGTTGGATCAGTTGCATACCAGGTGGCTTTACCTCAGAGTTTATCTCAGGTACACAATGTTTTTCATGTTTCGATGTCGAGAAAGTATATGCCAGATCCATCTCATGTTTTGAGTCCAGAGGTAGTTCAGCTGGAAGAGAACCTATCTTATGAGGAACAACCGGTCCAGATTCTTGACCACAAGGAGCAAGTGTTATGAAATAAGGTGATTAATCATATAAAAGTTTTTTGGAAAAACCACATGATGGATGAGGCAACATGGGAATCTGAAAATGCAATGAGGGATAAGTACCCCCATTTATTTGATAAGTAAATAAATTACGGGGACATAATTTTCTAAAGGGAGGAAGGATGTAACATCCCAAGTAAGTAATGAATTATAAATATTTTTATCTATGTCTATTAATTATTAAGATAGTGTTTTAGAGGCATAAAATTAAAATAAATACAATATTATGCATGGAATACACTAATATTTTTAAAAGATTGTCTTACTGCCTTTTGATGGAAAACCCTTTTTAAATCAAACTTTTGACAATTTAATAATCTATATTTTTCAAAATAAACATATTCATTATGATTGGGACTTTGAAATTTAAATTGGATAAATTTCTTTGTATTTTTCTGACAATGTTCTTTTTTTAATGAATAGTGAAAAATACTGCATTTTTCATAAAAACTGCTTTTTCATTTAATTTAATTATATGGATAGATTATATTTATAATTGGTATTAAAGTGTAATATGAATATATGTTTACCATTTAATCCAATGGTGGTCATTGGAATCAATTTCACGTAGAAATTGGACTTAAACTAGTGTCAATCGTTTGATACTTATTATTTCATAAAAACACGCTTTTTGTCATGACAGCGGGAATTAATTATTAAATTAATTAATGTGACTTATATGATTTGAATTTTGTAAAATATTCATCATTTTTGAATTCAGAATATCAAATATAGCTTAGGGTGAAGTTTTGGTTTTTTTCTGAAAAACTTCAATTTTTGATGAACAGTGAAACCACTAAGTGGTAGTTAAAGAAACTGATTTTTCGTTTAAATGAAACGTTGTCACTTCTGTGATTTGATTTTCAAAAATCCGACATACATGGTTGACATTAAGAAGTAAAATGTGGTTCAATTAGATTAAAATAATTTTTTGGTGAATAGTAACTTTTAAGTTCTTAGTCGCGATTAGAGGTAATTAGTGTAGTTTAAGGTTAAAAAATGTTTTAATAATATGAGATAAGCATGAAACATGTCCTACCCTTATTGGATGTGTCATGGCCGACCAAGACAATCCATGGGTCAACTTGGGGACCCCATGGAGCCAATTTGGTTGGGAAATGACATAAATAACTTTTTTTAATGTTAAAGTTAAAAATGACACAAACATGATATGTTTTACTAAAACAATTTTTACATGGGGTTATACAAATCAGATATTTGATTATAAAAAGTAATTGGAAAGATAAAAAGATTTTCTACGTCATAGTATTTTTTTTATAATTTTTAGACTTTATATAAATTAAATTATTTATGACATCATGATGACGCAGTGATTACCTCATTATTTAATTATTTAAATAAAATGGAGAGATAATGTAATATCTAAGACCTACACATGTACAAAACCTATTGGATGAGTGGATTTTTAACCCTTATCACCTTATCCTCGAATTATTTTAATGTGGGTTCTTTTGAATCAGAAACCCATTTTAAAATAATGTAACATTTCTTTACTTTCCAAGAGTGCCCCTCCTCTCCTCTTATAAAAGGCTCCCCACCTCTACCCCCTTACCCACACTTCCAAATCCTTTGGCTCGGCCAACCTCTGGCCATTTTGTCTCTCCACATCCCTCTAATACTCCTTCAAGCCTATCTTTGGGCAGAAGTCTTCCCAAGGAAGCCTTTGAGCTCAAATCTACGAGAGTTACCCGATTTTGAGGTAATGTGTTCACTTGTGTTCTTTTGTTTTATTTTGCTTCTCCAACCCCCTAAACACTTTTTATTCATTTATTTTGTAGAAACTCCAGTATCTTAAATATACTAGAATGTTGTTATAAGAAGGATTCGAGCTACACTTACACACACCTACATCTAATGGTTAAAGGACATACTGTTTCTGTGGATGGTGAATTTATGCCTCCTGAAACGATGATTGTTCAACATTATTTTAACACCTTCAAAGGTGGAAATTAAGATGTCACTATATTTATATATGATATATAATATGTTTATGTTTTCCTTAAGCTTATGTATTTTTTATTTTTTTCATACCTTTATGGTTTCCATTATGGGTAAACGCGAAATCTTCATTTAAGGAAGTGCGGACTACCGCCCCCTCAAAGTGATTTCATTCATTAAATACCATATGTGGGACGTATAAAGGATGGAACTATGATATTATATATGATATTATACTGTAATTATAATATACCTTTATATCATTATGATTCCATTCTATAAAATATGAAATAGAAATGAAAGTAGCGTTCATGCGTACGTACGGCTTACAGTCTCCATGAACGGTGCATTTCATTTCTTACCTCTAAATGATTATGTAATATTATAAATGCATGAATGTAGTGGATATATATGGAATATATGATATCTACATCATTAATACCATTCTGGATATAATGGATACATGAACAACTTGTAATTATAAAGGGCTTATTTTTTTACTCAAGTACCAATGATCGTCAAAATGACCGTTATTAACGTAAATAATTACATAGTGTTCATGAAATGGAAATAAGTGATATAAAAGGAATAATGAACTTGAAAAAGGTTCTTAAACAAGTAGAAATAAACTCATGTTTATTATTCAGGAGATTAAAGAACGACAAAGTCAAGTCGGACCCGAGGTATGGGACTTCGTCTCAATCTCCTTTCATTGAGGCATATTTTTTTTATACACAACCTTCTTTTATACGGTGTATAAACCCCTTTGACTTTTACGTTTAGTCAAATGGAATCTTTTTTATATTAAGTGTTTTACTAAACGACAAAAGGGAATGTTTTGTCGTACGTATTCGGTGACAACGACTTCTCCACCACCAAGACCATTATTTGAGTTTCAGCTTCCTCTATAAGCCATACTTTAAAAAAAAATACCATGTTTTACTTTTATTTTATTTTGGTATTGAAAATGGTTTTCATAATGTGTTTATATCAATATGTTTAATTGATATCTTGTGATTGAATGGTGGAAATGTTATGTTTCCTTTATGCAAGTTTTATGTGATACGATTATGTTGAGGTTCTTGGGCATTATTATGAAGACGGGTGGTTCTGTGATAAACTAAGGGTGGGTGAGCCCGATACAGCTCTCCAATGCATTGGGTAATGTGAAGGAGTGAACCGTTAAGGTTTCTCCGAAGAGATTTAGGGAATATACTGTGATGGGTATTCCAAATGTAACCAAGAGGGTTACTCCCTAGGTAAGAATGTTATGAATGCCTCAAGTTACCTTTATGTCTTATGATTTCTATGATTTATTCATGATTTGATGAGGTATGTTAATGTGCTTATGTTTTATGGGTAAAGTATAATTTCATTCTTATGTATATACGTACCCATGTTTCCTTTCCATATTTTTATATCCCTTACTGAGATTTTTATGCTCATCCCATGTTTTTTGAAATGATTTTCATAGGTCAAGGGAAAGGTACATGATATGATGATAGTGTCAAGGAAGTGTGAAGAAAGAATCCATGTTTTATTTTAAATATGTTTCCATTGATGGGAAAGAAGAATACTATCTTTATGTAACCACTTTGTTTATTTATGGAATGTAATGCAAGTTTTATGATCTAATTCTCTAAAACTCTAAACCCGAAAATATCCTCAATGTGTAATCTTGTAATAACTCAAGATAAAGTAAGGTTTAAGGCTGGGGCCTTATAACCCTGGTTAATCCTAAAGTGTTTTATATTGAAAATATGGTGTTATGATATTCTTTGAATGTTTTTATGACTCATACTGTGATTTCTTGTATAATTCAAAGGATGGATTCGAAGGAGCTCATAGAAAAATTGAGGATGATGTTAAAGGTGGGTATAGTGGTGAAAATGAGCAACGAAATGGAATGTTGATAGGTGTAAAAGATTTCATGTTCAGGCTGAATCATTTTTCCAAAAATATGATCACCAACATATATATTAACCAACTCCTGAACTCAATAGAAAGAGAAAGGCTGTGAATGATAAGATCTCTTACAGTGGAGACCATGGGGAAAAGAAAGCTCAATTTCCATCATGCATGAAATGTTGAAGGAGGCACCTAGGAATGTGTCTCAATGGAACAAATAAATTGTATTTGTGGGGGAAATAATATCATAAAGTAATTTATTGCCGAGAAAAATAATTTGTACTATTGAAGAAAATAATAATGATCCTAATAATCAAATTATAGTCATTTTCCGTAAATGTATGGGACCTTGGTATTACCTGAGTCAATTCCTTTTTCTATAAGATAACCTCTCAGTCATGGATGATCCTATGTGGAAATAAATGGATGGATAAATGTTTAAAAGTATCGGATTATATTGGAATACTATTATCACATATGTGTAACCATGCTGTTTGTTATGTGAAAATTATATTTGAGGAAAAATTATCATTTCTTATGAGGATATAGTTATAATGAACTATTTGGGTTTATGTGATCCTTGAATTGGAAGCAATTACAAGTTATTAATTTTTGGGATAAAATGCGAGGTATGAAATAACATTTTTGGTTAAATTATGTTATGGTTATTTTGAAGATTTTATCTCAATTTTTGAATATTATAAAATTTACTTTTTGAAGAAGGACAATACACATACCATGTGAAAACCCATCTTGTTTGACATAGCTGCGGGAATCAAACCCACAACCAGAGTGTGATTGGGATTTATCACCTACCACTAGACTACATGAAGTCCCTGGTTACTGTGACTACTTATTTTTAGATAAATGATTTTATTGATCAATAATAAGTTTATTTGGGATTTTATGTCTTATCAAATGGATATCCTTAGTATTGGAAAATGATTTTGTGATTAAGTGATAAATTTTATATTTGAAGTCGTTCACTCTATTTGGAACAATATATGAATATAGAAAATAGAATATTATGGGATTTAATTTGAGGAGTAATGGTGGACATTTAGCAGTGTTTTTATTGTGGATTTATAGGGACATGGGTTATTTATATAAATTAATAACCTATCATAGAAAATATGTGATTAGGTTAATTACTATTAAGTATCTGACAGTAAGAGTTATCGATGTGATTTGGAGGTACAATTTAACGTGGAATACTACGTAATCAAATACTTTTATGTTTTGGGTTTCAATATTAGTTTGGATATTATTGAAGGATTTTAAGGACAAGTGTTTATTGAATGTTATTTATTGAACTTTGGGTATTGTTGGTTTAATTTTGGAAATTGAGATTAGTATTTCTTTATCTAAAGTATTATTATTTTTGGGGATCATATGATCTTATAATAACCATTTGGGTTTTGGGTAATCTCTAAAGATAGGGGAAATATATTGTTTATCCTTTGTGGATCATGTGATTCTCTAGAAGTTGATTCTAGCGCTTTAGGTGTGACCCCGTCATCTTGAATACTCATCGTTTGAAAAAAGATGATTTAGTGGTAGGAATTTATTAAAGTATGAAATTATACATAAAAATTAAGTATATACCTTTTGGTTTTTAGTCAATCTCATAACTAAATTCCTCAACATTATGAAAATGAACTTAAAATAAAAAAATTTATCCATTTAATTTTCATACTGGGAAACTAATAACCGTTTATCCAATCACAGGTTTGTGGATTTCTTGTTGTTAACTTTATCATGATCATGTTTTCTATCACTATACATTAGAACAATACAATTAGTTAATCTTCAGTAACCATGTTTTACAACATGGAATCATAGCATGGGCTATCTCGGGTGACCTTTGTACTTCTCTTTCTTTCTTTTAAAGTGATAGTTTTATGGACTCATTTTTCAATGTGGACTTTCAATGAAGTTCCCAATAACAATTTTAAAATTGAGAGGATGAAATTTCCAAATGGGGGGAAGAATGTAACACCCCAATATTTAATAGTCAGTTATTTTTATTAAAGTAATTCAATGGCTTGCGTTACAAGCAACTCCGAGTTTGAGTGCACCACAACTTACCAAACTAGTCATTTAGAAAGAAATTATGAATAGTAATAACTGAATTTTAAATTTTATATACTCCATATAATTTTAGAATTCATGTTATGTGTTTCATTGACATAGTATAAGAAAAAATACATTTTTTCATATAAAAGAAGTATTTTTTTTTAAATATGCAATTCTACCACATTTTAATGGAAAAAACTTTTTAATACCAATATTTGACAATTTTATATAATAAATTTAATGAAATTAAATTATTATTTAGAATCAAGATATAATTATTATTTTGGAAAAAAAATTTGTACTTTTCTGATGACATTCATATTTTCATGAATAGTAAAAAAATAATAAATTTCAATTGAATTTTTTTTAATGAAAATAATATATAGTGATGAATTATGATTTTAAATGGTTTGAAAGTATAATCAAATTATATTTATATAATTTAATTAAATTTAGGTCATTAAAAGTAATTTCACATATAAATTTAACATAAACGAATGTCAATATTTTGATAGTTTTTACTTCTTCAAAACATGATTTTTGGTTTTGAAAATAGGATTTAATATTCAATTAATTAATGCTGAATCTATGTTTTTAATTTTGTAAAATAAAAATCATTTTTGAATTTGGATCTCGAAATTTTTAGAGGGTAAATTTTTGGAATTTTTCTGAATACTTTTAATTTTCGATGAATAGTGAAAATAAATGATTACTATTTAAAAACCAACTTTTTATTTAAATAATTATTTATTTTATATAGATACATAATACATATATTAGTTAATTGTGATTCATTAGTTCCATTTTTATAATTAAATGTATAAAATTTTATTGAACTTTTTATCGACTTTGACCCACCTTCTAGGAGCATTTTCAAATTTGCCTAAATCATAACATTACCACTTCCATGAGATGAATTTAGAAAATCCAAGAGGCATTGTTGACATTAGTAAGTAAAATGTGGTTCAATAAGATGTAAATAATTTTGGTTGAATATTATCTTTTGACCTTTATTTAACACGGTTAAAGATAAATAGGTTATTTAAAGGTAAAATTGATATTATAATTAACCAAACATTTTCCCTAATTCAATTGGATAAGTGTAATTCGAAAAAAAATAAACATAGGAATAAAATATGGTCCTTTTGGTCAACTTGGATTAGATTAGAACATTTATTATTATTTTATTTCAAGAAAAGTTAAAAGTGGTAAATTCAATGTTTAAAAACAGAACTATTTTTAATATAGGATTATATATAAGATAAATTAGACTATAAATATTCATTAGAAATATAAAAATATTTCCTACAAAATTTTATTTTAATTATAATTTCTAGACATTAAATAATTAAATTTATTTATAAAAGAATGATGATGTAGTAATTTCCATATTAATGAATGATTAAAATAATTGATATTTTGAATAAGAAAATTAATATAATTTCAGACTTTTGAGGAATTACACTAATTTTATAGGTTAATATGACATGTTAGGGTGTATTAAATATTTTTTTTCAACGTATTCATGATGTTATGATTTTAACAAAAACCAAAAAAAAATACTGTCAAAATCAACATAATGTGTTTTTAAAAGAAATACTATATTATTTGTTGATATAGTATTCTTAAATATCTAACGTTCATCCAAAGGGATTAAATAATATTATATATGTCATTAATGAACCACTTGAGGTTCTCTTGGATGTTTATAGTATGTGTATTACCCATATAGTGTAAGAATACAAGAAGACACTATAAAAGGTGAAATATTTAACTAATAGTTAAATATAAAAGATAAGGTTAATATGGTGTCCTAAACATGTCTAAAACGTATTGGATGAGAGGAATTTGACCCGAACCCACCTGAGCTTCCAAATAAATCAATTTTAATACATTAATAACCGAAAATGTTTTAAAATAAAAATATATATTATGGTTTTTCTAAAGTGACCCTCACCCTCTTATAAAACAGTACATCCCCTTCTCTTAATTTCATAGCTCCAAAGCCATTTGGCATGGCCAAACCTATCCAAATATAATCCCAACTTCTGTAACTACAACCTATAGTCCATATTTTAATCTGAAATCCCACATATGGATCCCTTCTGATCAAATCAAAAGGAAGCACCCGAAGAAGAGGTAACAATTTCACCACCCTCTTTCAAGTTATTTTCTTATTCAACTTATTCTTTTTTTGATGATTCTATACCAAAATTACAACTCCACTACCTCCTACATAATTATATGTTACAATAAAAATTGTACAACCATAATTTTTATTCTATCCATCCAATAAATGATGAAGTCACCATAAATGTATATGTACAGCTTACCGTCTCCACGTCGTGGTGAAGTTTTTTATTAAAAAATATAATTATTTGGATAGGCATAATAATGATTATAAAATATGTAAACAATAAATATAAAATGTAAATTATTATGTATATATGATATACCATCTAATTATATATGATTTCACCGTTAATAAAATGATATTTTCCCTCATACGTATGTACGACTTACCATAAACACGACGCGATGAGATTTCATTCCCCATCGTAATAATTGAAGACAATTTTCTATTCTATGATTAAAAATAATGATTAAATACTTGATATCATTATGGATATGAATAAAATACATCTTATCTATAACAAACATGACTTACGTAAAAACAATATAAAGGAAAACGAATCAGTTAACACCAGAAACAATGATACTACTAAAATATTATTAAAAAAGAGATATTATAAAATCATATATGATATCAAATTTATGTATGTGGTTATTTTATATTTTAATAAAAATTATTTAACTATTATCCATGAGGTTAATTTACCCTATAATAAGAAAAAGTAAAAGGTAATGGGTTTTCATCTCACTTCATATTCCCATGTGATTCATGCTATATTACAACTATTTTCTTTTGTGTGGGGTATGATCTGCCCATGATTGTATTATTTGTGTAATATAAATTAATTTGTGGTTATTTAAATCTTCATTTTTTTGATAATTCTTTCATGGGGTGTTTTTTTTTTACATTACCAAATTGGTACGAGCATTTCAAATTGTAATTTCCACTCATTGGGATTGATGCATACTTCATTGATTATTTTACTCAATGATAATGTGTGGAATCACTATTTATTATTTACATAGTAATATCTACTCCCCTTTCTATGGATATAACTTGTATACACAAAATAAATCCGTTGATAAATTCGCATTCCATTGATATGAACATTTTAAGGGAAATCTTAACACAATTTCTATTCATTGGGTTAAACATCCAAGTCATTGATTTTGATTTTATAAGAATATGTGTGAATGTAATATGTTCCATTTACAAGAAATATCCAATTATATTGATTTTATTTATATTTTTCACACATAACTATTTAATTGATTCATCTTTAATCTATTGATATAGTATTTATAAGGTATTTCTTCTTAATTTACATTCCTTGGAGACCTATTATTCGTTATGCACCAATTCACTATTATTTGGTGTATATACTTTCTTTTGACATATTATATCATGAATCCATTTATTCTCATGATATTATAATTTTTTGATTAATTTTATTCCTAAACTACTTGTACATAAGAATCTCTTATTTTGTTAGGAACTCTTAAACTAAAATTTTGTTTTAAATGTTTTAAATATTTATTCTTCTAAATAGTTTCTGTTAATGTACATGTTTTAAAAATTGTTTTAAGTATTTATTTATATGGACATAAATTTTTTGAAATTAAAATCCCTTTTAAATGATTCAATGTTTTATGGAATTCTTTGATTATAAAATCTCTTTTAAACTACTTCTTTGACAAATAGTATGACATTTAAATATTTTCAAGAAAAAGGGGACATTACACTCAAATAGTTTTATTGATTATTTTCATATATTTGAATAACAATTAGTGCATTTTATTTGATATTTAGTTTTATTTATCATAATGAAATCATCCATATGGTATTAAATGAGTTATGTTTGACTTTGGATGTGCTATTTTTTTCATTCATTATTTGTGGTTAAAATATTGACATTTCGTATTCTAGTTTTAATAAAAAGGTTTAGATTATGTTTTACCCTTTTATTTGTGGAATGAATTGGACTCAATAAATGATGGGTGGAGCCTTCTATAGCTCTTATATGTATCAGTAGGTCTCATAAGACAAACTAGTGTCTTGGAACAGGGCCTTGGCCAAATTTTATTTGTAGTCTTGCCACGAGACCTTGACTATGTCGTAATGATGTATGAAATTATGCCTTCCATCATTATAAAATAGGCTATTGATATTACATGTGAATATTTGACTATTAGAATATCCATATAAATAAGTAAATGAAATTATTTGATTAATCATTTCAATGTTATGCTGAAGTTTATGTTTAAAATTATTGTGTTCTATTATTATACATTTCATTAAATGTTTATTCTTATTTATAATTGTTTCTGATATATTGTTATCATTACTAAGAATATGAGATCACCCCTTTCTTTTGTTTTATTTTTCCTAGGATACATTGAATTATATTATGATTAACCTACTGGAATATGCTAAGGGGTATAAGAGTTTCAAAAGGGGACACAATGTAGTTTATTTATTTCACGATGTAATGTAAAACTTATGTATAGATCTATTACTTACAAGGCTACTAAAATGATCAGTATTTCATGATAATATTCCTTGTATCATGCTAGTGTTATGTAATAATACACCTATTCTAGGTAACTAGGGTCGGGGTGTTACACTATGTATCCTTAATTAACAAACATATTTTTATTACATGTCTTCATCATACCCATATCCACAGATCCACTAAAATTGTAATGAACATATCCTTCTTTTGAACGATGAATTACCACTCCCCAAAATGATGTAGTTCATTTTAACATTACCACCTATAATGGTTGGGAATTATGATGGAAACTCATATTATATTTTATATATATGAAATTTATGATATATTTATTCTTATTTTTATATTATATGACAAAAAACTTCATAATTTCGTGTTTTTGTAAATATGAAAACTTCATTTATTGACGTGTGGATTACTACCTCCCCAATGCGATGTAATTCATTCACACATTACAAGTAATATATTGAGGATGTGTTTAGTGAACTTATATGATATATATCACAAAATAATGATAAAATAATATATATATACATATTTTTCATTTATTTTTATTATTTTAATATGATAAGAAAATAGTGACAATGTTCATGCCTACATACGGTCTACCGTCTCAATGAATAATGTATTCCATTTCATATATATATATATTTTATATATTATTAAAAATATATATATATTTAATATATATGATATGTACATAATGTTTCACATTCTTTATATTATTAAATCATGATCTCTGAATGAGTATCAAGAATAAAAATTCAAAATATACAAGATAAATAAAATAGTTATTACCAAACACATTAAATTGACATGGAAATGATAATGAATGAGTAATATAAAGTCGTAATAGAATCATATAAGGTATAATATATAGTAATATTGTTCAATGGTAGATTTATATTAAACATATATTTATTATACATTATATTTGAATATGTATGATGAAAGTCAATACATAAAGTAAGGATATTCTTGTCTCGCTATTTATGTCCATGATATACATGCGGTTTCTGCACCGATCTCATAATATGGGTTTATGTAATGAAAATCAATTTATTATATGAAATTTATACAAAAATTTATGTGTATTTACATATCCATTTTATGATCTCTCATTCATGGGGTTTATAGTTCAAAAGTTACATAATCGGAAAAGTAATTCTTTCTCTAGTTGAGACACATGTTATGTCACACACCTATATGATTTATGGTTTGTACATACTTCCTATTTTCATTTTATATGATGAATATCCATATATAATTGATATTTCAAGATATAAAATATATTATTCCTTCATGGGTAATTTGATTCAATGCTACCAAAGTGGTATCAATTTATTTCTATAATCTCATATTTGTAAGGATCATTTATAATTATGATTATATTTATAAAATAGTATCATCCATATCTCATGATTTATCATGAATGTTCTTATCCTATATTTATAAATTATTTATGCATGTATTGGTGTGATTTTTTACCATATTTAATACTTATAAAATTAAATAATGTGATTTTTGAAATATTATTTATTTCTCTCCTCAGTCAGAAATTTGATTTATTCAATAAGCCATGTATTCTAAAAATTATTTCTAAAATGTTTTACTATGATGTGTAAAAAAACAATTTACCCATATTTTAGTTTTTTAATAAAACATATTTTAAAAATATTTATCTTGTTTCATAATGATATTGAATGTTTTCTAAACTGTTTATGGTACAAAATGAATGTTCACTGTGTATATATTTACCTCATATCCTGACCTTAATTTCCATGGAGCTCCCATTGAAATTTTATAAGGTTATTATTAAAGAAAATAGTTTTTCCAATACATTAAAAATTCATTATTTTCAATAAAAATGGGTTTAAATATGATTTTCATACTTATTTTATGTTTTCAATGTATTTTAAAATAAAATCGTTTTCAATATATTTTTAAGTTTCTATTACATGTTTTAAAAAAAAAAATAAACTATTAAAAATGAATTAGGATTTAAAAATATTTTTTCAAATGTAATGTGATATTTTCATTATGAAATTTTTTCAATTAAATTACAATTATTTATCTATATGAATGTGATTTTTTAAATGGTTTGATGACAATTTTTTCAAAGAGGGTATATTTTACTTATGAAATGTAAGATGTAATCTTTCAAAATATTTCTCCATATAATATTGCATGCTTCATTATAGTTTATAACATACTGGGGATATGTTCCAAGAATACCATTCATAATCTCACATTAAAGGTTTATGTTTTGATGAAATTTTTTATGACACATTATTATCTTTGATGGGTTACATGCTTTTGAAACACTCAAATTTTCATGGGTTATTCTTTGATGAAATGATATAGAACCCTATATATTTTCCATAGGTGATGATGTAATGAAAAATTAATGATAAAAATTAAACTTCATGGTTTATTATTAGATTTTTTTGGAAACCATCTTTTTTTATTGGCCATGATATGATGAATGTTTTTTATCATATAGAACATGAATGAATGGTTTAATAATGAGATGGGTGAGACCTATATATACCACCAATTACATGGTAATGATAAATTTTTTATGATCTAAAATGATACATGGGAGGGAATCCCAGGACATATATAATAGGGAATCCTATTCCTAAAATAAGTGGGTACAAAGGAGAGGATCTGAACCCCGAAAAAAGTGGGAATCATAGGCTCGAAACAAGTTGATACACAAGAGGGAACACTAATCCCAAAAAAATATTGTATATATGAGGGAATCCTAATCCTAAAATAAGAGGGTACAATGTAGGTAATACCAACCATTATGCAGATATATGGATTATTATCCCATGACTAACATGTTTTTAAGGTCATGGTATGTTGGCATGAAATATGATTTTCTGTAATTATGTGTATTCTATAATTCCATGTATTACTAATCTATTATAATATCATGGATTACTCTCTTGATTTTCATATGATTCATTTCTTATTAACTACCAAATTTTACTCCATGAATCATTGTTATGATCATTGATATGCATGATATGATCTTCAAATTATGATCTATTCATCATAACCGTATTATCATGTTATGCCTACCAATATCCATTATTTTCCCTCATTGAGCATCTAATCTCACTCATTAATTATTATTCCTCTCCCCAGGTTGTGAATAATGGTTTTAATTTGGATTACTAAATGGCATGACTTTTAAGGGATATGTTTATGATCTTTCACCAAGTTAGATGATTATGTTTCCATGTTTCCAAAGACACTAAACTATTACAGTCCTCAAGCATGTATTTTTTAATTTGAAGAAAAATCATAAAAATTATGGAAGAAGAATGTATGTTAATACATGATCACTATAATAAAAACATTATATTATATTGTCAAATATATGGAATATGTAATATGACCAAATGAATAGAAACTGATTTAAGAAATTTTTTCGCACTAGGTAACACTGAATTCAAATCCCCTTGGATATGATAATTTTAATTTAAACACAAAATATACATAATTAAAAATTAATCCCAATATTACATGTAAATGGGGCAATATATACACCATATAAATCATATTAGGTTCATAACATTATAATATTCCTCATTTAAGGGAATTTTAGATGATTTCCACTACAATGATCTTATCATTGAAGTGGGCGATTACTCAACTAATTGACTATGGGTATAAAATGAAAATCCAAATATAGATACTCTATATACAATATAAAATAATAAAATTTCATTACATAGATAATATTAGAATGGAATTATTAATTAATTATTTTTTTATCTCAAGGAATAAAAATTTAGTTTTGAAATCTCTTAACTCATGCTTCCTTTTTGTGGAAATTTAATTAATCTAATGAATAGTATTTTAAAAAATATTATTAACTCATAAAGTAAAAATTATAAAAATTATAATATCATATATGATAATTTTTACCATCTTATTACCCTTCAATTATTATTCATTCATTATTTTAATTATTTTATGTGTTAATTGCCTTGATTTCTCATTCCTTTTTGGTAAAGAAAGATTTTGTTATTATTTTTTATATTATACAGTTTAAGAATATCTAGAACAATAAACAGGAAATAATTATTTTATATATACATAAATTTAAATTTAAAAAAATCATGGATGATGGTTATGAAAAATTATGTATGTTACGATCATGGAGACAATCGGTAATACATACGGATGACTAATGTTCCAATTTTCCAATGATCATCATGAAAGGATGGTTAGTAATATTTTATTATTACATTATAATCCTAATATATATATATATATATATTTATTTTTGTTTAAATAAACATATATATATTTCATCTATCTGGAAAGGTGATGAAAAGAAAGTCACATCGCTTCGAGAAGGAGGTAGTCCACACGTACACAAATGATGTTATCATTTTTTAGTGTAAGAAATAAAAATAAATATTATAATTTAAGAATGATAAATATTCAATTAATATCATGATTAAATATTTTATATCACATATATTTATTATATTTTTCATTATTACCTTCTATGTTAAGCATTAGTGAGAAACGAATCACATCGCATCGTAAACTGATAATCTACCATACACACGAGTGCCAATATCTTTTCCCCTATATAATGGAAAGAAAAAATGTAATATATATTATAATGAATCGTTATATTTAATAATTTTATTAATATCATATGTATAACTTATATCCATCATCATACAATACTGTGATAGGTGGTAATAGAAAAATGTATAACATTTGTTTGTGGGGCGGTAGTCTTTCACACACATGATTGATTATTTAGTATCCCATTTGACGGAAGTCTAGATTGATGAATGTAGTGAACTTATAATAAAATAATATATCTATATATAAAATAATTATTTAATTATATATTAATAATTTAATTATAATAATGGGTTTCGGAGGAAGAAACAAAAATCACTTATTGAAGAACATACTTCTTCATTAGGTAACATCTTTAAGTTTCTAACAAAGAATTCCATTAATTGATTAACATTAAATTTAATTATTCTATAATGATATTAGAGAGTTTTTAATGTTATTTGGTTATATATTAGATAAAAAATGTTTTTAATGTGTGAATAATAGTGCAAATTGGGTGGTTATTTATAAGTGAGGTGAATGACAAGCTTGCAACTTTTGAAATGAAAAATCTGTAGACATTTTTTCAAAACAAAAAGCGTAAAAATAGAGTATTATAGAGACATAGAAATTATATATTGTAAATATTTCTATAAAATTTATTTTATTAAAAAAATTTGTTCATTTAAAAAATTATATTTTTAGTTTAATCCTTTGTAAATCTATTTTTCTTTAACAATTATAAATAATTTTTAATGATTTCAAAATTATTATTTTATAAAAAATCATGTCAAAATTTTTTATAATATAATTTATTGTGATGAAAAATATGGAAGATATTTTTCCAGATACATTGCAATGAATTGTGAAAATATAATTTCAATTTAACACTATAAACATGATGACAAAGCAGGTTTTAAAAGAGAATTTTTTTAATGTTTAAAAAGTGTTTATTTAAAAATTAACTATGAAAATATCTAAAATGACATAAATTGGATTAAAATATATATAATTGAACTAATATTATCTTATAACTAATTGGAAATATTTTTTATAATTACAAATAATTTAAATGAAATTTCATTTTTAAATTAAAATTCTGAGTTTTAACAATTTATTAAAAAATGAATATTATAAGAAATAATATGAAAAACTAAACATATGATAATTTTAATATGATGATTTTAATAATGAATAATATTTTTAAAATAAATTTTAATAAAACTGTTAAAAATTATTTCTAAATTATTTTATCAATAAATGACTAAACCATTTTTTAGAAAAAAATACAGTGGTTCAAAAGACATTTCTTTATCTTTAAAATGATTTTTATCTTATTTATAATAAATAGATAACCCTAATTTAAAAACATAATTAATAATATTCATCAATGATAATTTAAAATGATGGTTATAATGGTATATTGTACAATTGTTTATTTAGACTCAGGTTTGCGTGTTCTGCCAGCTATTGAAGAGATTAAATTTAAAGAATAATATTTCATTGGATATTTAAGATTGGTGTTTTATGTCTCATACACTATTGAATAAAATATTCTAATTTTTTATTTAAAGGGTTTTTATATATTTCCTCACACATCACTAAAAAAATACAATGCATTCGTTATATGAAATGAATGAATCATTGTCAACATAAGGTTTGTATTGAAAAAATAACATATAAAATGTAAAAACTAACCCCAATTAAATATGAAAAATTATAAACCACCCATATTAACATGATTTATAATAATAAAATTGTAAAAAATCATTAAAACATATCCCAAACCATCTAATTAATGAATAATTATGATTTAAATACAATATATCCCTAGTTAATCATAAGTACAAAACATGTGTTATGTCTTCTCTAAATTGAAATATCATAAAATGAATTTTAAAAAAATATGGATGAAAATTTCTATTACACTTTGAAAATCACATTTAAAAAAATTCACCATATATTTTGAAAATATATGTTTTTGAAAATTAAGATGTAAATTTTTTTAAATGTCCTTTAAAACAATGAGTGGTCATCACTGTGGAAAATTATGTTCATTCTATAAAAATTAAAATATTGTTTCCTTTCATATTTTCTTTAAATACCAGACATACCTTGTTTTAAAAATGACATGAATAATCCATTGATTTTTTTGAAAGTAAAATTTTTAAAACTTTAGTTAATAAATTATTTATAAAAGGATAAACATATTTTCTAAAATGTTTATAGAATACAAGGATTTTTAGGAAAAGTTTTTTAACTCGAAGATAAATATAATGTCTTATTTTTTAAAAAAATATTATCACCTATTTTATGTACCAAACAGTTTAATATTATAACAGTGCAAGTTAAATTGTATTAAATACTATAGAATAATAAATTTTATTGATTTTAAAATATAAATATTAAATATTTTTTCCAAGGGATACTTAAACAAAACAAATCATGATTAATTATTAGATTGTGAAATGAACCCTTGCCACATTGGTAACTTCTAAATCGTATAAACCACAAAATATATAATAATTAAATGAATCATTAAATAAATTTATGATAAATATATTAATGTTTTAACATATGGAGGTGTCAGTGTATACACCATGAAAATGATTTAGTTGTGAATATGGCATATGTATTAGAGAAGTAAAAGTGACACGACAAACCCTTATCTAATGTTAAACACACGTGTTATGTGTCTAAAACTTTGGTATAAAAAATATAGTTTTTTTATAAATATTTTAAATAAAAATAATAATTTATATAATACCATATATTATTTACTTATAGTATTTTATAACATTTTTATTAATACTCATTATTAAAATAAGAATTTTTTATTATAATAACATTGTTTTCCAAGTTTTTTTCGATAATATTGGAGAATTCAATTTGACCTAGTTTAAATCATATATGCACTATAAACCATGATGTAAATATAATATATATTCATTTTATGTGTATTTATATTAATCTATCAATGTTAGAGTTATAAAATAGAATACATCATTTATGGAGACCGTATGTCATACATACGCATGATGACTGTTTCCATTTTCCTCAAATAATGTATCAAAATTAATATAAATATTAATTAATCCTTATATATTAATTATTATATAATTTATATATATTATATTAATTAAGTACTTTATCACCATCTTTGAAAAAATAAAATGAAAAAAATTTCATATCACTGCGTGGAGGTGATAGCACACACGTCATCTTCAGTGCCATTATTATTTTCAAATAGAATAGATGAAAAAAATTTATATCTGATATTATAATATAGTTAATATAATAATTTCGTAATAATAATATAAAATTTTAAATACACTATTACATTTATCCTTGAATGATGGTAAGGGAAAACAAATTACATTGATTCACGAGGTGTTATTCCTCGATACACACCATCGATGGTTTTATTTCTAATTTGATTGAAGTGGAGATGTATTTTAGTTATTATATTATCATAATAAAATATCATTATATAGAAAATACTCGTGTTATCATATTATAAAATTTTAATCAGTTTTGAAGGAGGTGGAAGAAGAAATAAAAATAATAATCAAGTTGAAGAATTTTTCTACTTCTTCTGAAATTATCTATAGGTATATACTTTAATTCTTACAATATGTATTTATAATCGAAATAAATAAAATATAATTTGTGTTAAGAAAAAATAAATAGATTTATGGGGGAATTTCTAAAATAAAATGGTTTTTGTATTGTAATTATGTTTTCCAATTTTCACTATTAATTATGTAAAAAATTTAAGTTGAAATTATTTGATAATATAACATAATATTATTTCATACATGGATTAAATTTTCTCATATTAAATTTACATAAGTGTATGAATTATATTTATAATTAAACCATACACATGATGATGAATCAATTTTTTTAAATTATATTCTCCAAAGTATAAAATGTTTTAATTTTATAATATAATATAAAATGGATTCTAGTGAACTAAATTTTCCAAATTGTAATAATATAAATATATATATATATTACTTAAAAACAATTTTAAATATTTTTTAACTTTGTTAATATTCTAAATTAAACGTATTTCAAAATAACAAATGAGAGATTTTCACTATTCAATGAAAAATTATTTTTTTGGAAAAATCCCAAAATCAACAAAACATTATTTTGACATATAGATTAAATAATTTTTTGATTTTTTGTAATTATTTTTCTAATATTAGTGAACAATAATTTCAAATTATGTTTGAAATAGAAGAATAATCCACCACATTTAACAATATATGTTTCCAAAGACTATTCTTTTTCATTCAAAATATTATTATTTTATTAATAATCAAAGATAACCCTTGAATTTGTTTTATACATGTGTAAAACATTTGATTTTCATTATTTTGTTATTATCATTCATAAATTCCTTCTTAAAAGCTATTTCGTAATGGTCATGTTTAAAAAATAATATTTTAATAGAGTATCGTGTCTCATTCAAACCCAGTGTTGTGTGCATTACATACTATCAAGGATATTGAATTCACTTAAAAATAAATATATTGTAAATATATAAGATGTTAAATTCTATTTATGATCATGTAATTTTAGGTCATATACACTATCAAATATTATGCACTTATTTCAAAATTTCTAGGTGTTATGTTATACCACCTAAAATAAATTATTTCCTCACTTTTTAGTCTTGATATTAGTAATCAAGGGTCTAACATTTCAGAAACCCATATTCAAATAAAAAAACATTAAAAGGGTTAATAAAACATCACTTTGATAATATATAAAGGTAACTATGATTTGTATCTTGAATAATCACGTAATTGGGTTTCAGAATAGGAGAACATTAAAGGAAAGTGGAGATAAGGACATAGATGAAAAGTATAAATAATAATGGAGAGTGATATAAATCATAGTTCACAGGAAACTAAATGATCTTGAAAACATAATGAACACAAATACAAAAATAATTGATAAGTTAAGAGACTATTTTATTAAAAAAAATTGAATATTCAAGGACATATTTTTTGTTTTAATATCCTTTTCATTGAGATCAGGACTTCCTTTACTATATTTAATTAGAATATAAAAAAACATAACTAAGTGATATTTCATTATTTTATAAGAACAATTCCATATATTTGTTTTTCATTGATCAATTCTAATTTATTATCTTACAATACGAAATGAATACCTGATAGGAATGTTTTTCATATATAACATAAACAAACATTTAATAAATAGTTCGATCAATAAAAGTATAAAATGTCATTTCACATAAATTTTTATTTTTTCCAATAGAAAAATGGATAGTAAAATTTACCCAATATATTACATTATTCTCATATAACTTAATATTAACTTAAAAAAAACTCAATCCATTTCACAAATAGTTTAACATAAGATTCATCTTAAATATGTGTGTCCAAATTCCCTGTCCAAGAAAATAGAAGGGTGGTTAATAAATAATCATTATTTTCATTAAAAAATATAAATGGGTTAGATAATGTCGCCATCAAAATGTGTGTATACATTTATTACCATAAAGAAGTTATGAAATCATTAATTTTCTATAAATAACATATCTGGTTCTAGAATATTTTCCATAAATCAGAACATGTAGTAAACTCCTACAAAGATAACATGAACAATAAAATCCCCCTAAAATTGCATAGTCACAAATACTATTCTATAAAAATATCGTTATCATTATTATCTCAACACTGATCCCAAGTTTTGGGTTATCTTACCTAAATCATGATTTAAAAAAAATCATCTTTCCACTGAGACACATTCCTTGGTCATTAGTACCATTAAATATATTCTCTCAACCCCTTAAATAAATTGTACGATATTAAAATCCTTATAAATTTTGTTATTTTTATAAATAAAATATCATAAAAAACAATACTATAGCATGATTCAAAAATCCAAATAAAATAACGTTAATAATTCTAATATTTTCTTATTCCATCAACTATGATTCGAAACCTTATTCCTTAATGCCTTCATCAATTAATATTTCATTCGTTGTCTCTTCATCATCAAAAATATAACCATTACATTTACAACATTTTTTATTCTCTAAATGCAATTTTCAAAAAGATTATTGATTTTCAAAATTCCCACAATTTACAAATTTAAAATATTCATCTATTGATAGTACCCTAAAGTGTAACATATTAATAGAAATTATATTAATCAAAAAATTATTTCTTCCTTAGAGATTAAATTAATTCTTTCCTTATTTTCTAAACATATAACATTTTTCTATTCCATTAAGACACACTCTTGGGTTTCTCATTCAAAATTTCTAACATAAAAAGAATTGATCATTCTTTCTTCCATGTTATCTCTAATTCAATCTCTTTATTGACAACATTGTTTTACTCATTGGCGAGTTGGAGAGTAAGATAAGGTGAATGTTGTTAATCATCAAACGTGATATCTAATGAGGAAAAATCAGAATATCCATAACCCTAATCAATAATCCATTTTATCCCCATCATCTAATTTCTATCACATTTTACATTAACCTAATTCATCCAGGTTCCTTAAATATAATAAAATAAAAAACAATGTGTTAGAAACATTAATCATAATTGAAATTCACATAGTTATAATGAATCATTTAATAGATTTCCAAACCAGAACAACATCTTTAAAATCTAATATACCAAAGGTTTAACAAATATTTTCTTTGTTTTTCATCTACTCAAATACATCATGATGGTTAGCAATGAAAATGTAGATTAATATAGGAATAACTACTATGAGTGTCAGTATAGGTTCACAATAAGGAATTTTTTCTCATACCCTATAATGATTGAGTTAATATTGACGTTCCATTTTAGAGTTATTACAACTTGGTACACGTGTTACAGAACCATGTCCACTTATATTATCAATAAAGGGGTGTATTTATTAGAGAAACCACATCATATTCACCTTACTAAAACATTGTAATATTCCTCTATACATATCGTTAAAGGGTGTCATTAGGTTATATTCCAAAATATATGTATTCCAAAATCTAGTTCTCAAGGATTCTAACACACCTCCCTCTAATGCCAACTTGTAAATGCCTCAACACTAGTATCAAAAAGCATGTTTTTACTTTACTAAATTACAAATAGATATATGGAATCAAATATCAATGGGAAAAATAATATAACAGTCTATCTAAATGAGTTACATAATTTAAATGAAAATTTCATTTGAATATATCAAATAATTTTTTTTGGATAATTTCTTTAGTCCTTGAAATAATATCCCAACATTTGAATAAATAATCATCTTGGTATCCTAGAAGAAAACATACGAAAAATGGTGATATCATATACTTAGTATGTGTAATATTATCTAGGAATTTATCATGAATAAATAATTATCCTCAAAATACAAATATAAATAACATAAACAATTTTTATTTTATAAAAAACATATCATAATATGGTAGAAATAAATTATTATAAGATAAATCCATATAAATTATTGCATAAGATTAAAACATATCCATGAATGTTATAACAAAATGAATAATATTATAGAAATAAATTATTAATACCATAGTAATGCAATTAATAATTTCAGACAACTGAAATATATTGTCAATATCTATCACATGATAGTTTAATGATGTGGTTAGAAAACCATTTTATTTGGACAACTAATTTGTTTTATAAGACCTGTTATTTCATCTAGGGGATAAATATAACTAGGACCCACCTATCACCTACTATGTCTAATGAATTTCTGATATTGAAGGGGTGAAACAACATCTACAAAAAAATTATACTAAAATACTAACATATTAAATTTTAATATTTACACAAATCAAATCATATCAATCTTAAATCATCTAGAATAATATGGAAAATAGTAATAAGATTTTATATCCTTGGTCAAACTGGGCATAAACCATCCAATTAATTAATAAGGTAGATATCAGTACTATATATCGCCAGTAAATCATAATTAAAATTATGGTTTGATGTCAAAGATTAATATAAATTATGTAAAATTTCATTAAAAATTTTCTTCAGAAAATAACGATTGCACATTTATATTGACTTTTTAAAATAAAAATTAAAAAAAAAATATTTCAAAAAACATATCATTGAAAATTAAAATTTGAAAAAAAAATTTAAGATAATAATTAAAAATTTTCATATTCATCTTGGTAGAAAATTCAATTCATTAGATACATGTAAAAATAATGACTGCGTTCACATTTTATGTAAAATCCAAACAGACCTTGTTTTGAAAACGATAAGGAGATTCAACTAATTTTATTATTAAATGTAAAAATATGTATAAATTTATTTAAAAATTTATATAAAATAGGTTAAAAATATTTTTCGGATCATTTTGTCAAAATATGGATTTTGATGAAAAATGATTTTCAACTAAATAAAGAATAAACTCTTGTTTTATTATAATCATTTCTAAAATATATTAATTAAAAAAGATTCTAAAATTGGACTATTACTTGATAAATTTCATGAATAAATATATTAAATTTTAATCAATTTACTATAAAATATAATAATCAAATAATTTTCCAGGGGACACATAAACAAAACGTAACCTTGAAAAATAATGAGACTTTAAAATAAACACTTACCACATTGGAAACTTCTAAATTGTCATCCCCATAAAAGAAGTAATCATCAAATTAAACATTAAATAAATTTAATGTAATATAATTAATGATATAAAATATCAAATGGTTATAATATACACCCTTTAATGGAATAATTGTTTAATATGGAGTATGTATCTTAGAAGTAAAATTGAGGCAAAAAACCCTTACATCATTTGAAAATTCCATGATTACTGTATAAATTTATTGTATAATAATTAAAGGATATTTATAAAAAAATTACATAACCACACTCATATACATAACACAATATATTATTTATTTATATTATTTTATCAAGTTTTTTATTAATATTTCTTTGATAAAATCACTCTTTCGGGTGTTAATTACTTTGTTTTCATTTATATTTTTGTATAGTAATTTTGGTCCTTTTAATTTTATCAAAGTTAACTCAAAGAAATATAGTGATAAATGATTTAAATATCATTTATATTTATATTATATGTATCTATATTAATCTTTTAATGTAAGAGATAGAAAATACATTACACTGTCTGTTAGAATGGTATGTCGTACGTACTCATGAACATTGTTTCAATTTTTCACTATGGATGGAACAAAAGGAAAAGAAATATTAATTATTTTTTAGTTTATAATTATTATTTTATATATTATATTAATATTAAAAAAATTTATACTTATTACTATAAATGAAATAACAAAATTAAAAGCAATTCACATCGTTATGTGGAGGTGATCGCCAATAGGCACACATGAGTACCATTATTATTTTTAGAAATATTGAATGGTAAAAATTTGTGTTTTATATTAAAATTCAAAAAATGTATCATTTTTTTAAATATTATATAAATATTTTAAATTCATCATGATATCTATCCCTGAAATGTTGGAAGGAAAATTAATTTTCTAGTTCCCAAGACAATAGTTTATAGTGAAAATTATTCATGATTTTGGTTTCCCATTTGATGGAAATAGATATTGATATGGTTTATTAAATTAACATAATAAAATCCAATTAAATATTATATACAATAATTAATATTTTATAATAGTATAATATGGATTAAATTATGATGAATAAAAAATAGTGAAAATAATATCCTTTAATAATTTTATATGTTCTTAGGAGAGCCTATTTTTGTTCATGCATAATGATTTACAATTAGGGATTAAAAATAAAAATAATTCTTATAAAATATTAGTATTTAGATTAGTAAATGATCTACGTAGATTATAGAAAAAACCATGGGTTTTAGAACTGTAAATAGGGCTGGATAGGGGGGTTCCCATTTATAAGTATGGGAGAAGATATATAATATTTTTTAAATATATATAATAAGCCACAATTTTTATCATTGAAAAATGATCCAATATGGGTATTTATCATTTATTATTGAGTTTAAGGTCTAAATATTTCAGAAAAATATGTTTTCTAAATGTTTTAGATAATTATTAACATTAATATTATTAGTGTAACCCCCGATAAACCAATTTTTACCTTAACTATATGAATTACTTTTTATAGTTTTAACAATTCATTTTGGTAAATAATTATGTATAAATTATTATATAATTTAAATTATTATAATTACATATATGAAGTCAATTTTTATAAATATTGTTCAAATAAGTTAAAGAATTCAATTTAAAAGTAATCTACTGAGGTGATAGAGAAGTGGTTTTCCCAAGAGAAAATATTCAAATGAACAGAATGATTAATTATCAAAATTTAATGTGAAATTTATTCAAATGACCTGAATTTGTTAAACATAAATTTAATTTGAATATCTTTAAATTCAAATAAATTTAACACAAAATTTATTTTTGTAAATATTTTAAATTAAAATGAAATTTTCAATCAGATACATTATTTTCAAAATTCAAGAAAAAAATAAATATTCAAAAAAATCCTAACAAAACAGAAAAAGTGAATCAATACATTTTTTACTTCTATTATAAATTTAATTTTTGAATTTATTTTCCTAATGTTCTGAATATTTTATTTTAAATTATGCAAGAAAACCGTCAATGAACTGCCTTTATTGAAATGTAGATTTTTAGAAAATATTTATTTTTTAATAAAAATATTATTATTTTATTTATAATAAATAGATCATAATTGAATTTATTTTATACATTTATAAATAATATAAATTTAATAATTAAGTAATTTTTATTCAAACCCTCTTTTTTAACATCTAGGTTATCTTGATCGTATTTAAGTAAAAACATTTTAGTAGAGTATCACTTTCTATCCAATCATGGTATTTCATACATTGTAATCTATCAATGGGATTAAATTTTTAAAAAATAAATATATTTTAAATTATATGGTATCACATTAATTTATAATCTTAGAGCTGTGTGTCATATATTTTATCCATTATGGTATTGCAATTTAATGTTTTTTGGGTTGTTCCAACTATTATATCAAAAATATAAAAACCTAAACATTTATAAATGGAATTACCTCACAAATGAATAAATTTATTATTATGTAATAAATCTATAAAGAAGATACACACTATGATTAACCTATTATTTTAGAACCATATAAATTTATCAAAAAACAACAATTATAATAAAAAATAATTAAGCATCAAAACCTTTGTAAATATAGTTATTTTACAATTACTATTAATGTTAGTATATATATATATTGATGTTTATAAAAAATATATTTGATATTTAATAATGAAATGATTTCCCCATTTTTTATGATCATACAATATAAAGCCCATTTATCAGAGCATCTAAGGGAAATTGATTCATTGGGATTTCCCTTCACCTAGTATAACTAGAAATTCAATAGCTATAACATGATAGAAACTGTTTATGAAATTGGTTCAATATTATCTACATAAATACCCAAAACATTTTCATCAAACCACCCTAAGAATTATCCACTATCATAGACCATACCCATTTTTTGTACTCTAGTATAATAATCGATTATGTATCTTGACCCTGTTAACATGAATTTTAATATATACATATTTTTAATAAAATAATGATTATATTTATCACTTTTTCTATATATATATTATTATATAATGAGTATGAAAAAATTTACTTTTATATGAATAATATCAAAATAGCATTTCTTGGAAATGTACAATTTTAATTAAACCAATATATTTGAGAAATTCCATAATTTATGAAATAAATTTTTTTTATGAAAAAATATTATTAAATAATATTTATTTAAAACAAATTATAATAAAATCATTTGAAGTTCAATATAAATTTTATAATGGTCCAAAGTAATTTAGTTTCATAATAACTAGTAGTTTACAGAAAATAATATTTTAATATAAAGGTTTAAATCATCATATCTAGAAAATAATTTTGGGAAAAAATAATTTTTATTTTAAATAATTATTTTGAAATTAGAAAATAGTCTATTATTTATAATTCTCTAAGAAAGGTAAAATTTTGGACAGAAAATCAATGAAATATAAATTCATTGAATGTATTGTGACACCAAAAAAGTCCAAAAATTATGTAATAAATATTATTATATGAATCCATATCCAAATAATGGATTTCTCTAAAGTAATAGAATTTTTAAATTTTTTGTTAATTTTTTAACCCTATAATTATTCATCAAAAAAGTAAATTATATTTTTAAGGGTTTGACAATAATTCTTTATGAACATGACTCACTTCAACACCGTCAATTTTATTATCTTAATTAGTTCACTTCACTACCACATAAAATAAAAAAACCACTAAACCATTCCAGTATAAATATAAATCTATATGGGAAGGTTTGATGTCTAGAATACATTGACAATTACATTGATTAACATAGAGATAGAAATTAATAAAGAACCCCTGCTCTTTTTCTATAAAAAATAACCCACCATCCCATTATTATTTACTCCAAACCCATTGATCATGAATTTACTCTACATATCCCTCTATAAATCCCTCCGAGAGAGTTCCCATTTTCTTATGAAGACCCAACCATGATTTTGGATCCAATACATCAATGTAATTTATTCTAACCTTTTCCTTTTAATTCAAATACTTTTGTTAGTATGAATTTCAGTTAGAAATTTTTAAGGTTTAAATGAGTTTTTACACATCATATTATCATCATTATGATTATCAATTATTGAGAGACCACCATTAACTATAATTACCCCCTTCCCTGAAACATTACATAAACTAGTTATGCTACAAAAATATTCGATTGATTTATCATGCCAATCATTTATTACAAGTATAATCATCCCCATTTTCAAGTAATAGTATTAAATTTGTGTACTTATCCTTTATTGAATGTGTATTTTATTATATAACCATGTCTCTATAATCATGGGATTAATAATTATGAATGAAATTTTTATGTTGAGTGATATTAATGGAACCATAATGCATATCCATGATAATATTGTGATTGATGGTCCCTAATTATATAGTCATACAATTCAATGGGTAATGTTTTTTCTCTTGAGATATCACATATGGATCATAGATTATTATAATTTTCACACTATGTTCTGATCTCTTTGTGGTTTTCCTTGAATTATACATAAGGTGATATTTATTCTGTTGTTTTCAGAATCATAATATGCCTTATACTTATCACTTGATATAACTATTTCAAGACCCTGAATATGATTCACTATTTTTATTTTCATATCTTATACCCCCTTTAGTCACATTTATTTCATTTATTATTGCTTTTTTATGATTTATGTCTCACCCCTTTCATATGTATGTCCCCAAATCATCCTATGAAATTTTATAAGATTAGTGTAATTTTAAGGATATGTTGTAGAGTGTTAAATAATTTTGTTATATCCTTTTTAATTGTCATTGTGATATCTATATATCTAATTTCCCAATGATTTTGGGCCTCTCAATTTTTTTGGATTGTATTAAGTGTGTTTGTTTATATAATAAATAATTTATTAAGTCTTATAAGAGATATGGGTTTTTATAGTAGGTATTATTGAAATGTACGGTTATTTTTGGATAATAAGACTACAATAAAATAGTGAAATTTGTAAAGATAATACTAAATATAGTAAAATATAACTATTTTTTTATGTATATAGTGCGTATTTTCCAGGAAATTAAATCCTTACCTTGATGCTGCATGTGGATGTGGATTTATCATAATGGTATATAGGGGTAATTACGATGGAAATAGAAGATTGTGTATTAACTCAATCATCACCTAGTGAATAAAATTTATGCCTTACTGAATAAATTTTTTGACCCTACAGAGGATATTGTTTGGTAAATTCAAAAAATATTTTTGTGCCATAATGAATGGAACAAAAAGAGATTTGAATTTTAATGTTCACAAATTGACCATATACATTTTATAATGAAACCTTTAAATTCATAGGGTATGAAATATATATCATTTATGAGTTACCACTTTAATGCTCATTATTTCATTTTTATGAGTTTAATAGTTTTACCATTATCAATGATAATTTTTCCATTACCTTTTTCAATGTATTGAAATTGGATGACCAGAGTCGACAACCAATGTGATGGTAAATATTATGATATACAAGATGAAATGTCTGACCCAATGGGAGTAGGATTTGAGAAAATAATAACAAATCATAATCAATTACCTCATGTTTTTAATAGAAACAAGAATTTGGGGGAAACCCGAATCCATATATGAAAGTAAAACATGTAATTGCAGCCTTTATGTGATAATGTTGACTATATTTTAGTGATTCTTATGATCCATTAATCATAGAAATATGGATCAACTACATTGAAATGATCTTTCAAATCAATAAATTCATTGTGAAAGGAAAGGTGTTTGAATCTATATTTTACATAAATGTAAAATATAATAAATTTTCCATGTTGATCTAGAATACAGATCGTGAAAAATAAATTGAATAGGTGGAGTGGAAATAATAGAATAATGTATTCTTCTATAAATATTTTCCTCATATAATTTTAATGAAAATTGATAGAGAGTTTTTTCCCCATTAAAATGGATGATGAATCCATTGGTGTTTATGAGGAAAACAAGACAAGAGTTTCAGGATATACTTTAGATTCATTATTTACCTTGGAAGTAAGGTTGAATTATTTTTCAGTTTAATAAATTCAAATATAAGAATGTATTTAGTGATTAAATACTTTTACTATTATAAGGATATTTTCTAATGTTCCCAAAAACTAGAAATAGGGCTAAAATAATCTCTACTATATCATGGGTCAAGATATATGATAAATATAATGGTTCGTACTTCTAGGCAATAAATTGAGAAATATAATTATTGTAATAATTTCAAACACCCCACTTGTTAAAAGTGCAGGTAAAAGCATCCAATAAAAATATTTAAAGGGTAAAAGAAATGATTTAGGTTTGGTAAATAGGGGAACAATTATTGTAAATATGAATGAAATAAACACACCAATTTTATCAAATAATTTATCCCCTAGTAATCCCTTAGCACATTGTCATATGTTTCAATTGCAAGGAAAAAAAATATTTGAACCAATGTACTAAACCACTATTTTTAATAAGATTGATGAGGATATCCACTATGTCCTAGACATAATGAGAGAGAATATTAAATCACAATTTCAATTTTGGATCCTAATAATAATTTTCTAACTGATATTACATATATTCAAACAATATTATGAAACATACAATCATATTTTGGAAATAGAAAATCTTTAATATATTGAATGTTTGGTACAATTATTGAAACATCACATGACAACATGGAAGTAAATTTTTTTAAAAAATAGTAGATGTGTCAATTATTGATTATATGGATTATAACATAATCACTAGTAATATTTTATAGTTTTTATCCCCAATGAACATTTTTATACACCATTTAGTAAAAATTTGATGTTATTTTGTGTTTAAATTATCTCTCCTTGTATAGATCCAACATAAATTATTGGGATACAGCCTCTTGGATAATGAAAGGGACAACGAAAATAATTTTTTCCCCTACTTTGATCCCTTATTTAATGTCCTAGAGATTTGAAAATTTGTCATTCATGATATCATCCTGACCGTTGTCACTAATGTTGATAACACTTTATTCATTGGTGATCACCTTGATCTTGAAACCAGAGACACTGTCTTTAGCCTGAACCCTAATAGTGCCCAGGGACCCATAGTTTTTAATAATGTATTCTACTAGAAATATTGGGATATCTTCTAATTTTTTGTTTATAAACAAGTTAAGAATTTATTTTCTAGTGGATGTTTACTACATGGGCTGAATTCCCAATTTCCAACTTTGATTCCCAAGGTAGACAATGCCTCTACAATTTACCTCATTATACCCATATCTACTATGAACACTCTCTATAAAATAATTACCAAAATGATTGCGAATAAAATTACCTCTATTATAGATAAACTTTTCTCCTAAAATCAATATGGTTTTTTTCAGGGTATGATCCATCCATGATTGAATTTTTCATTACTCTGAATGTACTAACATTTCAAAGAATAAAAATATATGAGGTAACATTTCAATACAACATTAAATTAGGAAAGCCTTTGATATAATGGATTAGGATTTTATCTTCAAAGTTCATCATGGATTTGGACACAATAATATATTAATCTCTAGAATCAAACCCATTATTTCTAAGCCCACATTTCCATCTTGATCAATTTATTTCCAAGAGGATACAGCAATTGCCCCCAAGGTGTCAGACAAGGTGACCCCTTATTTGAAATCATTTTTTCTATCACAGAGTAAAATTTAGGTCTTCTTCTCAACCATATTGGTTGAACAAATAAACATAAAACGTTTCATTATTATAGAAATGTGAATGATCCGACTCACCTTATTTATGTTTATGACATCATTCTATTTCTTAAGGGTGATATAAAAAACATCACAACTCTCAGTTCTACTCTCACTCATTTTGAGGACATCTTGGGTCAAGTCATTGCCAGGAAAAAATCCTTCATATGTTTTGGTAGATCCATTCTAGATAGTAGAAAAAACACTATCACCATTGAACATGGAATTAAATAAGGAACAATTCTTTTCAAATACCATGCGGTTCACATATTCTCGGGAAGACACAAAGCTTTCTATTTTTCAAACATTTTTTATCAAATTCTTAATCATATTTACTTTTTAAAAGGCATTTATGTCTCCATGGCAGGGAGATTAGGTCTTGTCAAGTCGAACATTGCCAATAAATTGGCCTACTATATGATGGTCTACAATTGACAGGCTGGTCATATTTAAAAAATGAATTTTATATCAAAATATTTATTTTAGACTAGAAACACATTGGATAGGAAACTTCTAACTATCCCCTGGCCTAATTCATGTAAGACTTTAGAAAAGGGTGGTCTTGGTGTTAAAAACATAAAACTATTTAATCTGATCCTTCATTCCAGACTCATTTGGAACCTGATTCACAATGACACCCCCTCAATTGATTTATTCAAAAATATGTTCCTTGATTGATTTAAGAGAGGTTAAAAGAACTTCCGAACTCTAATATATATCCCTCCATCAAAAATATTTAGGCAATCATTATAACCAATGTTATATTGATGGTCACTAGAAACGCCTCCATGAAATTCTGGTTAGAAATAATGGATCGGTTTTCCTCTTATTTTATTAATTTCTCCTAACCATTTTCAGGAAAATATCAACAACACTATTAAAATAGTTCTCAATACTAATTTTTATACATTTCTTGATAATGTTGTTCAAAAAAATAGATAATTACTAAATTTTTATATTAGATGATTTTCTAATTTGTTAAGAATCTCACAATGGATTGGTAAAATTCAAAAATAATTTGTATCCATTCATTTCATCACTCTGAAAATTACATTAAGTTGATTAAATTCTTTGATAAGCCTTGGATTAATCCATCAATACTCACTCTTATTTTTCGTCTTACCCCGAATAGGGTTCCCACTTATTATTGTTTGAAAGTTTTTGTTATCCATATTTTTTTAAAATGATGTCTCTTTAATCAACATAGAGTGGATACTAACCATTTATGTTTGTCATATGCTAACACCACTCCTCTTTCGAACTATTTTTTTGACCTCACTGATTGTAGGTAGCCGATTCTTAACTATATAAATGCATAGTTAAAATGCTGTGTTGAAATAAAGAAATACCAACAAATAAAAAAAACATGTTTCTGGATGGGGTTTTAGAGATTATTCAAGTAATATGGTATGATTGATGTTATATTCTTCAGAATAATTTCTCAATTAACATTATTGTAGGTAAAATGGATATTATCCTATTTATTCAAGAATAAACATTAATTACGAAATGGGATGTGGAAACTCTTTGGAAGATTTTATGATTCTACAATTTCTTCAGGTTGTTGCCACATTCATCTAACTGAGACACATGATTGATTTTTTTTGGAGACCACTATTCACATGGTGGAATAAAATCAATCAGGAAGAATCCACCAATGGAAATATGTGTCCCACGGGGTGTGGCACCATCTTCAAAAATCATCTTGGTCAAGTCATTGGGTGCTTTTGTGGAGGCTAAGGTACTCTAACCTCTATAGAAGATGAAATGATGATTGAGATTCATGTCATTTCCTTTTCCATGCACCATGGTTGGAACAAAGTTTGGATTAAAAGTCATTCGGCAACTATGGTGCAGGCCATTTGAAATGGAGTGATTCATCTAGAATGGACGCTTACTATGTGATGGATGAATTTTCTTAGTTCTCATCTTGACAAAAATTTTCATTGCAACTCATACTTATCATGAGGTGAGTATGGTTCTATTGGTCTGGCCAAAAAAGGGGTTGGGTAGGACATATCCATGATGGAGGATCTTCTGGACAACATGTTTCCTCTTCATGCGAAAGATTACAATATGATCTCATCTTTTAGACTCTTATATGCTCTTTTTTTAACAAATTTTTCATTCGTATTTTGACAAAAGCACCACCTTATTAAAAAATGAACATTTAAAGAATTTTGTTTCTATATCAAATATCTTATAAAAGGATATTTATATGTGATGTATTGTAAATTTTAAATTTAGATGGATAATGTAACATTCATGGGGAACGTTCTCACTAGTAAATGGAAATATGTGGAGCATTTAAAGATAGAAGAAATTGAAGTAATGAATATACCAAAATTTATGATAGGTATCCATAGGATTCGTTGATTACTCAGAATATTCCTTTATTTCTAATAAAATTATTTGTAATATCAAGTTGAGTAACCAATATAAATCAAGAAGAAGAAATTTTTTTCAAGAATAAAGAATGATGTTAGAGTTTTAATGATTTAAATAAGAGTCTAATCACTTCAACAATGCTCACATAACCCACTATTGGGAAATACATTTTTCTACCAATGATGATGCATCCAAAACAATATTGGGTTGTGTACTCATGAAAAATAAAAAATTTATTTCTTATATATCATACCAATTCAATATCCATGAGTATAACTACACGATGGATGATTTGGAATTGGATTCAATAATAATTACATTGAAAATATGGAATCATTCTCCCTACAATGAAAATTGTGACATATATATAGATCATAAAATTCTCAATTATATATCTACATAAAAAGAGATCCATATTTACTAGTGATGTTAGTTAAAACTGATGAAGGGTTCTGATTGTTCAATCCGTTACTATCATGGGAAGGAAAAAAGTGGTATATTATCTATATAAAAATAATCCAAATTACCTATTCATCAGGAGGATTGATGTTTATATAATATTATTGTACATGAAAATGTTGGAAATGATAATACTAAAAGTAATTTCATCCAAAATTTCTCAAATAACTATTCAACCATCCATCCTTTAGAGTATCAATGAATCCCAACAAAATGATGAGGAACTATAGTTATAGGTATAGAGTATTCATGTATTAATATTTTTTAAATATAAAGTTATATTATTTAGAACCAATATATATGTCCATTAGAAAACATAATTGAATACAGAAATTATAGATGATGCACGTAACTCATTATTAACTATTCATACATGATGAAATAATCATTACAGACATGTGAAGAAAAAATATGGTGGATAATATGATATTTGTAATTGAATAATTTTTATATTGATGAGTCATATGCCACCAAGTCTAGGTTTAATGTCACAAGTCATATGGTAAGGTGCAACCATTTCCTATAATAGTCTAGAAGCATATAAAACCTTGGATTTAATAATAAGAACCCCCTTTATATCTAAAGGTAATATCCATATTTTGGGTTGTAGTTTTCATCCTTAAAAACTCAATACATTTAATTTCTACCAAAAAATATTTCTCTATTAAACATCCCATTAATATAAAAAAAATAAGTTAAAATTCATCGTGGTGTACAACTATCTATTTATTTTGATCAAGATCTTAGGTTTACCACAATGTTCTGGATAAGCATTCAATACAAATTGGATATAGATTACAGTTTTATTACTTCCCATCATCCTTGTATATATTGTATGTCTGATGTAAAAATTCAAAATCTAGGGATTATTATGAGATAATTTTCAACATGTTTTTGAGCATTTTCAGATCAACAAAATATCTTATTGGTGTTCTCATATAACAATAACATCTAATCATATGTGCTTCTATATTGTAAGGGGTGTCAAACTCCAACATTTTGGGAAAATGTGGGAGGAAATAAGATTATGGGACATGATATTATCTATGAGATAATATAAATGTTTTAAACCATTAAATGACATATGAAATATGTGAAAATTTTACATAAAATATATCTAAACTATAATCAACATGAATTATACATTGATTTGGACGATATTATTTTCTTTAAAAAATCATCATGGAAGAAATTCATGAGTTTTGGAGAAAAGGTAAATCTTACTCCTATATACATCAACCCCTTTGTGATCATTGATTGCATCAGATCCATGGTCTATCAACGAGAACTCCCAATTAACCTCTCATAAGTACATAATGTGTTCTAGGTATCCCTATTATTAAATTACATACTAAACCCCTCACATGCACTGAATCCACTGGTGGAAACTTTGGAGAATAATATTTTCACATGTGGATAAGTTTGTACATTTTTCAATCAAAGAGACATAAATCTATGATATAAGAAACTCACCCTTTAAAGTAATTTGGGGAAACCATAAGTTTGGGGAGGCTATATGGGAACGATATGAGAAGATGAAATATGAGTACCCTTATATGTTTTATTGTAATGAATATAATTTTTTATGGAAAAAATTTCAATGGGGAGAATTTAATAAACTAGACTACTATAATTAAAATTTCCCTCGGAATAAATAAATGGTCTGTTTTACAGTGTTTTTATAGAATGAAAATGAACTAGATTTCATTTTTTATTTTTTACAATTTCATAATATATCCATTATTTAATTTTTGGGATTAATATATCCTTAATAATAATAAACCTTGTTACTATAGATACCTTATGGTGACATTTGGATTAATACATTTTAATGGTTATGATATTATCTAATTAAAATAGTGAGAAAAAGGATGGCCACCACTTATAAGATCATACCCTATAAAGGGTATTAATGAGAGCTTATGCTGCAGACAGAATTATATGGATATACCCTTGTTGAATTCAAAGATGTTATTCATCAAATAAAACTCAAATAAACCCATTTATGATAGGAGTTCAAGCATATCGTAAGGAAATTTCCTTTAACATCTCATATTCTATTGAATTAAAATATAATTGACATTAATGATTTCCTAAATAGCTTTTTGGTTTACAGTTCTATAGAATTAGTAAAAAATTAGAATTATTAAACCCATACATTAAAAGTGGAAACTTAAACTTAGTATCATTTTTTCCATCAACGAAAATTATTTTAAAATAAAAAATCATTTCTCTTCAGGGAACCACTTCGATACATTCATCATGAATCTTAATATTTATTTTTCCAATAATTTAGACCCATGAAAAAATTTTGATACATTGGATGGTCTTAAAAATATTAGTGATGTAAATAAATAAAAAGAAACCATTACTATAGTGAAATATATAAAAAATTCCTAAACACATACATTTTTACCATAAAAGAGGGATCATAATTTACAAAAGGTCATTATATTACATTTTTAAAATAAATTTATTTTCATGAAAACTCATATGAAAGAATATAAAAGATAAGTAGGAAACACGGTATAAAATTTTCTATATCACTCTTAGAAACATTGTTACTCTCTCAACTACAAATGGAGTAACCATTAGAGTTTCATTTGGAATATCCACCTTAGTATATACTTATCATCTCTGAGGAGAAACATAATCGTTTAATCCATCAAATAATCAAATGAAATTGAAGGATATTAAGATATCAAATACCCTATGTTTACCATAGAACCACCCATAATCATAAATATTTCCCTATAACCATTAAATAATACTGACAAAAAAAATTTATATATGAAACATTATTTTGGATGACTAATTTTCCATTTTATCTAACATTTAATTTTTAAAAATGTTGTGCACTCATAAATGGAAAAAAAAATTTGAATGAAAATTATAATTCTAAAATAAGTATATAAAATTTCTATATAAATAAGTAAGAAAATAAATTCATGTCGTATAAGTTATAAAATATTTATTTTTAATATTTTAAAAATAGGTGAAAGAGTTAATTTAAAAGAGGGTTTTTTAAATATATCTCATTACATAAAACATTCCTTTTTGAAAAGATTTGAGTGAAATTTAAAACAAAATATTTTTAGATATTTATACCCATATATATATGTACATAAAAATCATTTTGATAATATGAAATGAAATATAATTATTAGAATAATAAATTTTTAACACATTTAAATTGGTGTTTTAGTTAAAGAGTATCTCACAAAAATAATATCATTGAACTGAGTGTTAATAAATTGGATAGATTATGTTTATATGATGTAAAAACATAAAAAACATGTTCAAATATAAAATAAAATATTGAAAAGTATTTTCACACATAATCTTTTCTTTATATAATGAATTAATTTTAAGATAATTCAAATAATTTAAAATTTAGTTAAGATATACATTACTGCATTATAATCACTCTAACTGCATGCCACATGAAAGTGTAATATTTTAAAAAACATTAAAAATAATGAAAATAAATAAATTCCCAATATAAAATTTTTTGGGGAGTTATATGCACATTTGAAAGGAATATATGTTCATAACATTAAAAAATTCCTCGATGAAAAATATTTTATATGAAGTATGTTACCTTTATTCAAGAACATCACATACATATGTTAGCATCCTAAATAATAATCATTGTATAATAATTTATTTTATTTAGAAACATTTTATAGTTTATTATTATTTTTATTATAGCACTTATTAGCATGTTATAAAAATTACGTAATTATTTTAGTTTATATTTGGCATTTTAACGATAAACAGTTTTGAGTCCAAAATTACATTAGTATGATTTTAATAGTCAATGTACAAATTAGTCCATAATATACATAATATTATTCATGAAATAATCATATATTTTATAAATCTATCCATTACATATATTTATGAAAAATGAATTATGTTACCATCGTGGAGAAGGAAGGTAATACATACGCATTAGTAACATCTCAGTTATTCAATGATCAATACGGAAATTAGGTTAGTATTAACATATCTTTTAGAATGATTAAAATACAAATAATTTCACTTTATTTATTTAAAAATACATATATATATATATATAACATTAATGTGATGTTGTGATGAAAAAATGAATCTAGTCACCGTATATATGTCATAATTCACACATATCAACAAATGATGTTATAATTATAATTTTCATGGAAATTTTACAATATAAATAATATATTATTTTAAAAAAAATCTAACTATTTCATTAATATCATTTAAAAATGAAAATTAACCCATTATATACAGTGTAGAGGGATTGTGATGAAAAATGAATTTCATCAGGTCACGTTGTGGTAGTCCTTCGTACAAATAGAAAATGAATGATTTTTCCATTTGATGGAAGAGAAGATGGGTGTGGGTCATGCACCAAAATAATAACCTATCAGTATATGCATTATAATGCAATTATTATTTTATACTTTTTGAATAAAATTTGAAGGATGAAAAAAAAACACAAAAACAACTAATTAAAAATTATACATATTCTTAAGAAATAATATGTTTCATAACACGTTAAAACCATTAAGGGTGATATTATGCATAAACTAAGACCTATAGAATATAGTGAGGGACAATAGGACTGGATATTTGAATATATTGGAAGAAACAAAATTGTTTTTTAATTATAATCAAATGATAATTAGATCATAAATTTTTTAAGAGAGGGTGGGTACTCCTGGAATTTCTCAAAATTGTAATTTAATAGAAATTAATTTTCATATAAAAATTCCTCTATAATGATTTTATTAAAATATAGGAAGATTATGTGTCAAACTAACTTGATAATATAATTCTTACACAAGTTTCGAATTTTTTAAAATCCTTATATTTTGGTTTTAACCCTTATTTATCCCCTTTAACTCTTAACATGACAACATGTGTATTTACACACTTTGATTGTTAATATAATATCATAAAAGAAATACCCATAATTGAATTAGTGAATATATTATCAACCTTAAACCTATAAAACATCTTAATTAAATAATTTTAGGAATTGTACTTTATTTAATAAAATATTATTTATTATAAAATATCTTTCATGTCAATTTTATCATTATTCATTACGTTGAATTTTAAAATTTTAAAAAATATCATAAATTAGAAAAAAAATTATATATCCCTAAAATATTTTATCCACATTTAAAATTATTATATAAAAATTATTATCTAATGTTATATTTATTTTTAAATAATTAACATTTAATATTTTATTCTGTCATTAATTGAATAATTACTACATCATCTGTGTGTCCTCATTTATGATGATTACATCATCCCTAAATGTTTTAAATAAATGACCATGATATATATATATATATATATCACATTATTTGAAATTAATATATAGTTATGATATTATCTTCTTGATATACCTATATTAAATATGGTATGTTATTAAAAATAAGAGTATGACTTCTTGACATTTCATTATAAAATGTATAATAAATGTCAAACTCGCATTCAACTGGAATCAAAATGTCATAATATGGATCCTAGAATTATTATGGTAATATATAATTCATAAAATAAAATTTATTCATGTTTTATTGTCATTTTCTACAACCTATCATTTTCTGTCTGGCCTTTATTACTAGATTTACCATTTACCATGGTAATAATATTACTAACGTTAATATTCATATATGAAAAATATAGAAGTAAACTATTTAACAAACAAGGAAATTATGATTCCAAACATTTAATCCATTTTTCAAAAATCCAATCATCGATGTATCATAATTTTATTTAAAATTAAATTATTTAGATATAATGAAAAGCAGTTTTTTGGAAAAATACACTTTAAATATAAAATGTTTTAATGATAAATTCAAGTATAAAATACATTTAAACATACCTAAATTGATATTTTTAAATAAATATATAATAGTTAAAATTTTAAACTATTCATAAAAAAGATTTTAACTTGTAAATACTTGACAAATTTAAATTATGAATAAAATTTTGTATTTTTCATTATTCGTTGAAACAACAAAATTTTCATAAAATTATCAAAATTTTACCATAGATAAATACTGATATGATTATTTCAATAATTATGTTAATTTTATCGTTAATTTTTTTTGAAAATCCACTAAAAAATAATTGAATTCATTTACATTTAAATTATTAAAAAAATATTTCAAGAAAATATTTTTTGTTGAATAAAACGAATTAACTAAAAATATAGTACCTAGTTAAACAAATTAATTAACAACTTATAAATTATTATGAATATTATATATTTTATAGTAAAATAAATAATATTTATTCCCTCTAATTTAATTGTTATGTTATAATGGACACATTTAAAGAATATATTTTTGTTGTTTGTTTATGCTCAATGTTGTGTATTTTAATAGTATGAAACATATTATATTCTTGTGAAAAATGTTATGACGTTACATTCAACCCCCTTTTTTGAAATTTCACCCTCACAATGTTTTACTCTTTATTGGTTATTAGGGTTTGACTTTTCAAAATACCTTTCTTGAAATACCACATTATAACGAGTGCAATAACAATTTCATTTGTAAAGAAAGTAAGAAAGTATGAAGCTCACATGCAATAACACATACTATGATTCCATATAGGAAATAATGGACATATAAGAGAAGACTAACTTTCATTTTCTCGTAGAGAGTGATTGAAAACATGTTCATGTGAATGTGAACAATCATTAAACTATTATTCTATGATGAGATAAAATGGAATTGATTTCTTAGTATGAATAGTATACATATAACATTGTTGTTTCATGATATTTTTTCACATATTTAATGAATTAATTTACAACATGTAATTTTAATATAAATAAATAGGCATAACTTAAATTTCAAGTTTCATCCCATAATTAATATCCACCCTAATATCAACTTTTTCACTGGATGGTGTGTTTGAATTTTTCATGCTTAATGTACTAGAATTGACTTCTATATATCTCTAAATAAAAAAAGAAAAAAAATCTCTTCACCCAGTCTTTATGAATTAACCAAAAACAAAATGGTTAGGATATGATATGATAATTACTAAAATTAAACGACCTTCCAAATAATAGAAACTACTTTCAATCTCCAAAATCAAATAGTAGTACCCAATGTTCAACATAGAAAATTAAATGAATAATATTCCTCAAAATTTCTTAAAAATATTAAAGACAAAGATTAAAACCCAAAAAACAAATATATTTGACCACATAGTTTACTATGAGAGTATTAATATTTTCCAAAAAATAAAATCAATGATTCTTAATGTCTTATACAAAAATGTAATATCCATAATAATTTAATATCGATGTATACTAATAATTTCAATAAATTTCTTGATTCACCATAAATCCAAAATAAAATTATATATTATTTAAAAATATAAATTATCTTTAATTTCTCACATAAAATAACATACTATTCCATTTACCTTAATCTTATATGGTACCCAATGAGGTCAACACCTTATGAAATGTCATTAATTACTTAATTACCAAATATTTATCCAATACTATATAAATATAAAAATTATTAATTAGATAGTTAAAATAAAGATAAAACGTGTATATACTAAACATAACCTCTCATAGGCCACTGGTAGGTGATGCACCGTTATCAATTTCTATTGTGTGTTAAATTTCTATAGCCTTTCCAACCCCAATGAGTTCTTATAAATTCTACTGTTTTTCCTTTTTCCTAAAACTATTTAATTTTTATAACTTCAAAAAAACTATGATGAAATCATCAATAATAACCATAATATTTTTTTACTTCAAAGTTTATCTTGTGCCTTTAATTTTGCATCACAAAATGTAATAAACTATAATTACCTCAAAAGTGAATATCTTAAGAAAATATTTAATCAACTTAGGATATCATTAATTAAATAAAAAAAGGGGATTCTATGAAATTGAAATTATGATAATCCAATAAAAATATAAACTCATGGTGATACCCCACACTCTTAATAAAACTTCCTAATCTCTAATGTTTCCAATCCCCATCTCAGATAACTACCCTAAAAACCCAATATTAATCATATAATATTCTATAGAATTAAACAAGAATTAAAATTATTTATTTGTTGAAAATATTGATGGCTTGTTGTATTAAATAATTAGGAAAAAACCTACACATTAAACCTAAACATTAAAATTGTACACTTTTACTCTATATCAATTTTTATCCACCAAAATAAACCATTATAAAATATGATGTAATTTTTTTATAACATATCATTGATACATTTATTATGAAATCTTTCTCATACTTAAAAATATTTAAGGCACATGAGAAAAATTTTAAAACATTATATAACCAAAAAAAATTTAGTAAGGTTATTAATAGAATATAAACCCTTATACAAGTTAAAAGAAATTAAAATTTCATTAAAAATATATATTTTGACCCCAATAAATTTCATTATTTGTAAACTTTTATTATCATATTTTTTGGAAATGAAAAAAAAATTCATCAGAAAACATAATCAATCATATAAATGATATGATGGTGACATGGGACACCATTTTATATATCACTCTTAATAATAATATAGATCTCCTGACTACACAGATATTAACCATAATTCTATCATTTGGAATAACAACTGCAATATATTATTATATTCTTTTAGGAAAAAACTTGTAATTAAATTTTTACTTATTTCCTAATACATTGGTGAGGTATAACGGACTTAAACACCCAATGATTATCACAGAACCACCCAACCCCACACAAAATCCCAAGATACAAAACATAAGCATAACACATAATTTTTTAAAATGGAAACATTATTTAGTAAAATGAATTATCAAAATTTAAATCACTTTTTTAAAATAAAATTTTTTCACTCATAAATTATTACATTTTATTTCAGAATAACATAGTAAACAAGTAAGGTACACTTAAAAACATTAAGTAATCATAAAAGTGTTTAAATATGTTCATTCCCTAAAACAAAAAAAAATTCATTTTTTACTTTTCAAAAAAATAATTGAAAGTTTAATTTTATATGAGGAATTTTAAAAAAATCCCTAAAATAAAACAAATAAAATATACCTATTTGAAAATATTTGAGAGAAATTTTAAAATTAAAATTCTAAACAATTCATTTCAAAATAAATACATTCATAAAAATTGTTTTCTAATTATGGATGTGAAAAAGAATGATTTAGAAGAATATATCTTTCGACCATTTAAAATGATATTTTAGTTAATGAGTCCATTTTAAAGATCATATCATAAATTTAGCATCAATAAAATGAATAGTTTATGTGTATCCACTATAAATAAACATAAAAAAGTTCTAATATAACATAATATACTAAAAAACATCACATAAAACATAAGCATGGAATAATTAAAGAAGTAGAATATTAACCTAATAACTAGATATTGAGATAAGAAATCCCTTCCAACTTTGTAATTAGTTGAATCATATTACAAAATAAAGTGAAATATTTAAAAAAATATGTATCATGAGAATAAATAAATGCATGATATAAAATTCAAATGGGAGTTATATACACCTCAGAAAATAAATTAATTGCATAACATAAAAAATATGTCTCAATGAACGATATTTGAGATGAATCTTATTATATTGACTCCAAAACACAAAATTAATTATTTATATTACTTCATAATAAATCTAGAATAGTTATTTAATTTATGGAGAAATTTTTTAATGTTTATTATTATTTTTATATTACTTATTATCATTTTATAAAAAATTATTAATTTATTACCTTTATCAGGGACATTTTTAAGATATTCGTTACGGGTGTCAAAAATTATTTTCGAGTGATGTCTATATTTAAAATGTTAATTAATCCATCATAGCCCAAAAAATATTCATAACATTATAATACTATTGAAACATCAATAATTATTGTAAATTCATCTATTAAATATGGCTATGAAAAGTGAACTATATTACAATTATAGATATGGTAATCCATACAGATGCATTAGTAATATTTCTATTTTAAAATGATAATTATGGTGAGATGTTAGGTATTAACTTATTGTTAAAATAATAAAATAATATAATTATTAACTTATTAATAATTTAATGTTTCTGACCTATATCATTCATGTTATATCGTGACTACCCCAAGCCCACCTTCCATAGGCCAGGGCTTGGCGACTAGCACCAAAAGGTTTAAACCCCTTAAACTGGGAAGGCATTGCATTTATAATAGTAAAAAACACAACAAAGTATGCAACTATAAGTAAATCACTATGTAAAACTATATACAAAATAGTGTTCTGAAAGTAAAGGGGGCGGAAATACAATCCTAACAGTATAGTACAATACAACTGAAAAGCTAGTACAACAGAAGGAAGGAAGTAAAGTAGCTACTATGTCAACCTCCATAATTCCCACCTGAAGGGTTGGTAAATATGGCCTCTTCAGCACCACAAATCTGTATGTCCGGTTCGTGTACGTCTCGCAGAGTGGTCCACCTCCAGGTACCGTCTAGTTCTGCTACTCATAGCCCCGATCAGAGCTGTCTGTTGTCTGCAACCAGCATAATGAGGTGCGGGAATAGCCTATACATGGGTGAGTATAACGATACTCTGTAAGGACCCAAAGACCCTCAAGTTATCATAAAATCCAACAAGGATAACCCCAAAGTACGGAGTCAACGGATAACCAATACTTTTGTATATTCCCATACATATACCAAAATTATTTAGTAACCCATCACAATCATGAGGAAAACACGAAAGTCATTGAATCCGCTCAAACTAAGATTTCAGTGAAGTATAGAAGTACAAATGATTATTTGTGAAGCTAGATCATCTTATTCTGTCAAGAGGCACTTCTTCTGACCATATGGAGTCTGACCCACACTGGATCGATAAGTACTAACCCCTGCAATGTCCCACACAGGATCTGACCCACACAGGATAGGTATGTGCTGATCCACAAAGTATTGCTAAGCGCTGATCCACACAGGATCTAACCCACACAAGATCAGAATTCACTGACCCACACAGGATCGTCGAGCGGTGACCTCCGTATGATCTGTCTCCAACCTCCGCCTCACTATTAGCCACTGGATTCATCGCACCCGGTGTGCTTGGGTTCCATAGAAATTTCCCTCGAGATATCTCTCATACCTAGACCGCCAAAAACCTCCACTAAGTAGTAACCTAAAGGACCACCATGTCTTAAGGGTTCCAACGCGATAGACGGTGCGTGAATCAGACACCTAGTCTGTGAGGTATGGGCATTTCCGTTCCAGGGGCCCTATTGGTTTTCAGGATCAATCCAACCCAACCGTACTCCATTTGTGTCCAAACATCAAGTGGGATATTCCAATTGAACCGTCTCTCTCTAAGATTTCTTTCACCACAAACGGTTCATCGATCGGAATAACATAGCCCTGGATATGGGGACAAAGTGGTAAACTGGCCATAGTGGGTCCGGGTCCGGTCCAACCCAGTCGGACCAACCCGGCCCGACCTGGTCTGGACTGAGGTCTGACCTGATCTACGGGTCCGATCTGGTCTGAGAAAGTATCCAGACTCGTGTTGTAGGTTGCCCGATGGGCTGACCTAGTTGTGCCCAGCGGCCACGAGCATTGTGCCATGGCGCGGTGTGATAGCGCCGCATCCCTCTACCACGACCTGTCCTGTTCGCGGACCTCTGCTGGCCTCCGTGCTCCGTGACTACGCCATGTGCATTTTCCGTGACCCGTCATGGAAGAGGCTCTCCTTCAATGTGTCATGGAGGAATTGTGCCCTCTTGGTGACCAGGCGGCTTTGCGATGTCGGTTCCTTCATGGTCGGCCTGATGTCAGTCGACGTTGCTCTGCCTCCGCCGTCAACACAACGAGAACAAAAACAAGGAGGGAGGGTCGAACTGTGTTCGTGCAGTCCGATCCCTCCTAGTTAATATGATATCAATCGGAAACAAGAAGCACAACAAATCGATGGAGAGAGGAGGGAAAAAACTCATAAATAAATCAACTCAAATCCCCCTACCTCGATTACCGACGATCGTTGAAAAAGTCTCGGAAAGGCGGAGACATCATTCCATTGATTTCGGAAAACGAAGAAGGGTACTCATTGTTCGCGGATGAGAATTCGGAGGTGACGATGTCGAAGGCGACGTCAGCTTTCTTCAAAGATGTTGGTGTTTCCTCTTCTTGTCCTAGTTGAAGAGTGACAGAGATATGTCCATCATTCATCATTGGAGAGGGGTGTTCTTTGTTGAAAGTTTGATGTTCCCCAATGTTTCTCCAAGCCATCCTCTCTCAAACATCCACCAAAGGAATGTTTCCAACCCAAAAATAATATACTATCTCTTACTTTAATGGTTGGAAATAATTCAAATGGATTCAAATTAATTATGTTATTTCACTTAATTAACTGGGTGGAGTTGGCACATTAAATAATGGGGGAAGGTGAAGAGGATCTTCACTTAATTGGGGGTTTAAGGGGGTTTAAAGCTCGTGTGGGCCCCACCTTTTTTATTACAATAGATGTTTAAAATTTGGGAGGTCCCCACTAAATAATATCCTACCAATGGAGGTTATGTGCAGGTGGGACCCACCTCTATCCTCCACTTGGATGTTTTAAAAACCAACAAATTAAAACAATCACACCTTATTTTTATTTAATTTAATTCAGAAACCCAAAATCAAACTTCAAATATCGTTAAAATGAACCTGCGGTGAAGGTCTCACTAAGAAATCACTGATGCAGTGAGTTCAACAGTGCCCTCGGATGTCAGTTCTGAGCACCAGTTCAAATGATATAAAATTCTGCTCATTCGTTTATTGAACGTACCCGAAAAAAACTTCAGAAATTTATTCCAGGCAGAGCGGGTCTTGGAATGAAGCACCATCAAAAACTGCGGACATGTAAAAATCCCATGAATTTATGAAAAAAAGTTCCAAAATTTTTTCAGGTATTTAAATTCTCTACACCTCAGGGCTTTATGTCCCTATAAGCTACAACTAGATATATGGGAACAAATGAGGGTACTAAGCACGCATCTGAGCCTCCCTCTCCCATGTTCTCTCCTAGAGGATTATGTGCTGCAAGAGAATGTGCACCAGAGGTATCGAACATCCACGTAGGACCCACTCCTGTCGATCCTCAATCTCCACTAGAACCTCAATGAACATCGCCCCATCATCAATGTCTATCTCTCCATGTTCGATGATGTGGGAAGGTTCGTACACCTATCTCTTCAGCCGATATACGTGGAAGATGTTGTGTACCCTATGTAGCTGAGGTGGAAGAGCCAGGCGGTAAGACACCTTGACTACTCTGCTGAGGACCTGGAAAGGTCTGATGAGTCTCAGAAATAACTTTTTTCCTCAGCCAAATCATTGTAGAACTCATTGCGGTGAGACCCGTAGAAAGATGTTGTATCCATCCTCGAACTCCAGAGGCCTCCGCCTCCGGTCAGCATACGATTTCTTCCTGCTTTCTGCAGTCTTTATCCTCTCCTGGACGATCTTGACCTTCTCCGTGGTAGCATGGACCATCTCTAGTCCCACTAGTGCTGATTCCTCGGGTATGTCCAGCACAGTGTCGATCTGCATGGTTGACCATGCAAGCCCTCAAATGGTTCCATACCATTGGTGGAGTAATAGTTTTTTTGTAGGTAAACTCCACCAAAGGTAAGTGGTCCTCCCACCTATGACCAAATTCGAGGAAACAATTATGGAGCATGTCCTCAAGAGTCTGAATGGTCCGCTCAGTCTGTCCATCTGTCTAAAGATGGAATGCGGTGCTTAGATAAAGCTGCATCCTGAATGCTTTCTACGACCCCTTCCATAGCTAGGAAGTAAAGTGTGTGTCACGTTCAGAGACAATAGAATAAGGTACTACATGAAAACACAAAATCTCCTGCACATAAGGATGTCTAAATATTTCTACTGAGCCCTGCTCTATTATCGGTAATGAGTGGGCCGACATGGTGAGTCATTCAATGATCACCCATATAAAATCTTGACTCCTGGATGTACGTGTAAGACCCATCATGAAATCTGTGGATATCTCATCTCACTTCGACTTTGTGACCTCTAAGGGTTAAACCAAGCCTTTTGTTACCTGGTGCTCCACTTTCACTTACTGAAAAGTGAGGCATCATGAGACAAACTATGCTACTACCTTCTTCAAACCTGGCCACCAGTGCTATTGTCTAAGGTTCTGGTACATCTTCTTCACTCCTGGATATACCACTAGAGGGGAAGAGTAGAACTCCCTCAACACATCCTCCTGAAGTGATACTGGTACCATGGTTCATCCTTAGAAGAGGATGACATGCTCCCCACCTTCAGAAAATCCATCAGGTGTCTACCCTGTGGATATCATAGCAAGTCGTGTGTCACAGACAACGTCTCCACATTACACCTCCCTGACTCACTGAAGAAGTGTAGGAGTGACTATGAGAGATTGAAGAAAGGCTTCTTCGTATCTATCCATAAATGATATCTGTAATATATCCAGCTGCTCTACCACCACTCCTAGTTGTTGTAAACCATATCTTCTACTAATATAATTTGCAACAATGTTCCCTTTCCCATGAGTATAGACTATCTCGATGCCATAGTCTTGGAGGAACTCAAGCCTTTGCTGTTATCTCTGGTTCAGGTCCTTCTGAGAAAAGATATACCTGAGACACTTGTGATTAGAGAACATGGTAAAACATTTGCTCATAATATAGTGCAACCACATATTCAAGGTGAAGAACACTACTTCTAACTCTTGGTCAAGGGTAGTGTAGTTATGCTTGTTTTGTCTTAGCTGCTGAGAATCATATGCAATCACTTCTCGCTCCTGCATCAGGAAAAACCCATGTCCGGTCCCTGATTCAACACAGTAAATTAAGTACCCTATTCCCTCCTCTGGAAGCCTCAATATGGGGGCACTATTCAGCCTCTGCCTCAACTTCTTTAAGCTTTTATGGCATCTCTCCGACCACACGAAGGGTTGCCCATTCCTTGTCAATGCTGATAGTGGTTCTTCAACTCTGGAGAAGTCTAGAACAAAGCTCTGGCAATATCTAGCCAAGCCCATGAAACTACGTACCTCAGTCACACTCCTAGGTGTCTCCCAAGAATGAACCTCCTCAATCTTCGTTGGATCTAATGCAACTCTAGCCTTCGATATGACGTGTCCTAAGATGTTAAACTCTCAAATCTAAAACATCCACTTTGAGATATTACCATAAAGTTGGGGCTCTCACAGTGTGTCTAGTACTACCTGCAAATGGTAGGTTTGCCCCTCCTCAGTAGTCGAGTAGATTATTATATCGTCGATGAAGACTATGACAAATCGATCGAGGTAAGGATGAAATATACATTTCATGAGACTCATGAACACTGGTGAAGCATTGGTTACACCGAAAGGCATAACCAAGAACTCATAGTGGCCACACCGACACTTGAATGTCTTATTCTGCACATCCTCATCTCGAACTCTGAGCTGGTGATAGCCAGATCTGAAGACTATCTTCGAGAACCATCGAGCTCCCTTGATCTGATCAAAGTTGTCGTCAATCCTTAGGAAAGGGTACTTGTTCTTCACGGTCTCCTAGTTCAGGCGACAGTAGTCGACACAGAACCTCAAGCTCCCATCTGCCTTCTTGGAAAGCAGAATTGGGGTTGCCCAGGGAGAAACACTAGGCCAAATGAATCCCTTTCCCTAAAAATCCTATAGTTGTACCCACAGCTCACGAAGCTCAGCGAGATCCATCCGATATGCTGGTATTGTTATTGGGGTCGTCCTGGGGTACATGTAATGTTAGAAGTCCACCTCTCAACGAGGAGGTAATCCTGGAACATCATCAGGGAAAACATTCGTGTACTAGTACACTGGTACAGGATAACTCGGACTCTCCGCATAAAATGCTCCGAGGGTAAGGCAGGCCAACTGATAAGTGATTGGCTGCACCCTCCTCTGAGTAAGTCTTTCATGTGCTGTAAAGGTTCCCTTCTCTCTAGTGAAGTTAAACCTGGTCCCATCCATGCAGACACTCCTCATTTTTTCCCTTATATAGTCAATCTGAGCATTGACTGTAGAGAACCATTCCATACCCAAGATGATGTCGTAAGGCCTCGACAAAGCTCTGAAGATATCACAGTTAAATCTATCATCTCATAGAGAAATCTCACACTGCCGGCACCAGTTCATAATCGTGGAGTCTTCTCCCGTAGGAGTCTCAAGATATAAGGATTGAGCCAATGGCTCCATCAGAATCTCCGAGCTCCGAACGAGGGCTAGATATGAAACAATTACTGGCACCTATGTCTATAAGAACTATAGATAAGTTAGAGTAGACAGATATAGTACCTAGAATCATCTCTGGAGCGCGATGGTTGTATGCATCAGCTTCCTGATGCTGTGCTCTCCCATGTACGCCAGCTCCCTACGGTCGGGGTGGTCCTCCTGGTGGTGGTGGTGGCAACACCTCAAAATGTCATCCACTTCCATCTGCTCAACCAGCTCCTCTACTACATCTACGTGCTCCTTGTGGACCACCTCGATTGAGTCCATGCCTATTCCTGGGAGGTCCCTCAACTGACTAATGATCGTCTGTAGGACGGTTCAGACAATCAAGTGCCAAGTGACCCTACCTGCCGCATGAGTACTAATGTCTGCTCCTGGCATATGTGTCTCTGGTCTATGTGCCTCACACAACCTATCCTAAGTAATGTGGTCGAAAACCTATGGGTCTGGCCTTCTTGGACCTCTGCGTCATCTGTCCACTACTAGATGTAGAAGACTCCGCTGCATGTCAACTAGTAGTGGGTATCGCTGCTGGTGACTGCTCATCAAGCAAATTCTCAACTAGGGGAGCTCTCTCTAACACCCCCACCAGCATCGGGATGTTGAGGGAGCTCATAGAGGCTCTGATCTCTCGCCTAATCCCCTGCTCGAATGTTCAGGCCATAAGGAATTGGTCCCGCACCATATCTGTGGAGTAGCACGTGAGGTCGGTGAACCTCTCTGAGTACTGTTCTACTATCATACTACCCTTCTGTAGATGTAGTAGCTCCTATGTCCACACTGCACGAAGGGTGGCTAGTAAAAAGTCCTCCTGAAAGAGGCTCTCGAAGTATGTCCAGAGTAATGCCACCTCATCGTGTACTTGAAGCATCAGGATCCACCATCTGCCTACTGCTGCCTGAAGGAGACTCGCAGCAAGAATCACCATGAGGTCTGCTAGTGTCCCTACCTACCAGAAGAATCTCACCAGAGCCTCCTACCATTACTCAGTGGTCTATGGGTCCATTTCTCCCAAGAACCTAGGAGGCCGCTAGAGCTGGAACTCATGAAACATGCTCAAGTGGCTTGCATCATCTGATGTTGGGGCTGTTGGCATCGGTTGCCCAACGAGAACTAGTACTGCTGGTTCCTTTGCTGGTAGAGGGCCATGCACTGAGGCCCCATCACTTGGTGGGCTGTCAGAGTGTATGACTCTCGGGGATCTAACTGGTAATCCATGGGGAGGCATCCTGAATGAAACAGATACGACATGGTCAAAATATTTATACCTACTCAGCTGACCTGATTGACTGATTTAAGAAAACATTAAATACACTCATACATTAAGTGTTATCATGCACTAAGTCAGAAATCAGTAGTGAGGGTCTTGGTGTATGGATACGTCAGCCGCCGCACCTACATTGGACTCCCTGAACTGAAAACCGAACTCGGTACCTTTAACACTATTGCTTCACAGAAAAGAATGTTCAGAGTGATATGTTCTGTAGAAGAACCGACTCCTCTGATACCAATTGGTCATGATCTGTCCCCCGGGGCCCGTATCATGACAACCCCAAGCCACCATTCCATAGGCCAGGGGATAGAGACTAGCACCAAAAGGCATAGAACCCTAAACTGGGAATGCATTGACATTATAATATTAAAAAAACACAACAGAGTACGCAACTGGATGTAAAACACTATGTAAAACGGTATACAATAGAGTGTGATGAATGTAGAGGGGCCAGAAATACAAGCCCAACAATAATGTACAATACAAGTAAAAATCTAGTATAACTGAAGAAAGGAACTAAAGTAGCTTCTAGGTCATCCTCCAGATTTACCACATGTATGGTGGGTACAGATGGCCTCCCCAGCACCCCATGTCCGTCCATCCGCTCCGTGTATGTCTCACCGATGCGTCCACCTCAGGGTACCGTCCAGTTCTGCTACTCTCAGCCGCGATCCGCGCTGTCCTTTGTCTGCAACCAACACAACGAGGTGTGGGCATAGCCTATGCAGGGTTGAGTATAAGGATACTCAGTATGGACCCCGAGAACATTAAGGTATAAGAAAATACAGCAAGGATAACCACAATGTACGGAGTCAACGGATAACCCTTACTTAGGTATATTCCTATACATATTCCTAAGTTATATACTAACCCATATCAATAATGAGGAAAACTTGAAAGCCATTGACTCAGCTCAAAACAGGATTTCAGTGATGTATAGAAGTATATAGGATTAGTCACGAAGCTAGATCATCTTATTATATCAATAGGCACAGATTCTGACTATACGGAGTCTGACACGCACATGATCGATAGGTACAAATCCCCGTAATGACCAACATATGATCTGACCCACATAGGATCGGTATGCACTAATCCACATAGTATCCCTGAGCACTAACCCACATAGGATCGCTGAGCACTAACCCACACAGGATCTGACCCACACAGTATCGGTATGCGCTGACCCACACAGGATCACTGAGCGCTGACCTCCATTGGATTCTTCGCACCTGGTGTGCTCGAGTTCCATAGGATCTTCCCTCAAGATATCGTTCATACCTCGACCGCCACTAAAATCTACTAAGTAGCAACCCAAAGGACTACCATGTTGTAAGGGTTCCAACACAACAGACGGTGTGTCAATCGGATGCTCGGTCTGTGAGTTATTGGCATTTCTGTTTCAGGGGCCCGGTTGTTTTTTAGGTTTAAACCACCCCGACCGTACTACAACTATTTCCATACCTCGTGTGGGGTATGCCAAAAGAACCATCTCGCTCTATGATTTATGTCTCCCTAAATGGTTCGTCGATCGGACACATGTGTCCTAGGATATGGGAAAAAAGGTGTAAAGTGGATATAGCGGGTCCAGGTTCGGTCCGACCCAGTCCGACTGACCCGGCCCAACCCGGTCCGGACCGGGGTCTAACCACATCCACGGGTCCGATCTGTTTTGAGAAAGTGGTTCGGCCCGAGGGATCGGCCCGGCCGAAGGCAGCCCGGTCGAGGTTAGCCCGATCAAAGGGCTGCCCATCCGTAGGATGCCCGGTAGCCTACCCTACCGGTGCCCAGGGGGGAGATACTCGCCCCTAGCACCTGAATGGTTGAACCGCTCGGGTGGTACAGAACCGACACCAGGTGGCATTGGTCCCGCACATGCGGGACCCGATGGGGACTCTCACCTCCCAGTTAGCCCGAGTGGCCAGTCGCTCTATGCCACGGCGCGGCGCGATGATGTTGTACCCCTCCACTGCAGCCCGTCGTGGTCATGGCTCTCCTTTGACACGACACGGTTGCATCCCACCCTCATGGAAACCTGGCGGATTTGCACTGCCGGTTCCTTCGTGGTCGGCCCGATGCCAGCCGTTGTTGCTCCACCTTTATCATCAACACAACGAGCACAAAAACAAGGGGGGAGGGTCGGACCGTGTTCTTGCGGTCCGAGCCATCCTCGTTAAGATGATATCAGTCGGCAACAAGAAGCAAATCAAAAGGATAGAGAATGAAGGGTAAAAACTGATACATAAATCAACTCAACTCACCCTACCTTGTAGAGACCCAATTATTGACGTACATGGACATTACATTACTTTTACAGAAGACTTAATACAGAACACACATAGACACACAAGGACTGTTATAGTTTGGTGTCTTTGGAAACTTGAAAAATAATCATCTAATCATGGTGAAAGGTCTTCAACATCACCCATAATGATCTTCCTCTTTTGTTTTCTTATGTAAAACCTTTCTTTAAATCCTTGGGACAATAAAACATATATAGGGTGAGCTCAAATGCTCAGTAAGGGTAAGCATGGAAAAAATAAGACAACCCATATACATTTGAATAAAAACATGAACAAAATGTTTAAACATCGAAATCTTGATTAGTGACATAAAACATTAAAGTACGTAAGGCATAGGTCATAAAAGAACATTAATAATGATAAAATATCATGGGAATAAAAAATTTAATTATGGAAAACCATTAATCACATGATATAATTTCCATAGTAGCCAAGGCATTACTGCCAAAACCATCTTAGTGGACAAAGTCCCTTTCTGAATCGAGTTCACTCCTCGTTTCAGTCCAGTAACACTGAACCAGATTAACATACTGTTCCAGCCATGTCTATCTCATGAGATATAAATCATTACCCAATGTATTGGAGGGAGATATAGGTCCCACCCATCTCATAATGAAATCATTCTTTTGTGTTCCACAAAATCATAAATCATACATCATAGCATAACTCATGTAATAGAATGTGATTCTTAAACATCATGCCATCATAACATAATATATATAAAACAAATGGATTTCATTTAATCATAAGAAAAGTGAAACCATGTAAATAATAGAGATATTATACTTGAAACATAAACATGCTAAATAATTTCATGTTATATGTAAAATAGTTTTGATAAAACAGTTGAAATTAATTCTTGAGAAAAATATCCATTCTCTTTAAAAATCATATTCTTTTCACAAAATGCCACACAATTTTAAAAGAAAAATATTTTATTTAAATTATCCATGAAAACATGTAGAGGAATCTTCTTTAAAATTATGTGATATGAAACCTTAAAAATCCGTTCATGCCGTATAAGATAAAAAAACATTCTCCTCATACTTTTGTCGTAAAATTCAAAAAGTACCGCGTATAGTAAACAAAAGAGAGGTTCCATCCATATGATATGGTAAAAGTAAGAAAAGGGTAAAAATGTATTTAAACATACATGGAAGGAAATTAAACATTTTATGAAAACATTTTGAGAACATATGGACATGGATAATAAACATAACCCCGGAAAATACTTACGAATAAATAATCTCGGATAAGAGTGAGATTGGAATAGTTATCCCTTACCTTCGGTACGATATGCTTTGTACGTATCTGAACCACCTGTATAATGATTTAAATAATTTCATTGACTTATTACAGAATTATATTCATTGTTATGATGTCATAAATGTATCACTTATGGCTTTATATTACCCGTTCTTTTGTAAATTCCATGCTAAAGCAGTGTTTTGGGTAAAATCGTTTTATTTATCGTAAGTGTTTGGACTTGTAGTTCATGATATTATTACTTATATCCTTATTTATTTAATTCCAGAATGTAAAACATGATTTATATAACATATATATTTAGTATATACATATATATATATGATAGATCGATAAATGGAATTAAATACACCGTTCATGGAGACGGTAGGCCGTACGTACGAATAACGCTACTTTCGTTTCCTTGTTGAATTGAATAGAATTAAGTAGATGACATACATATATATATAAATAAATCCAGTATCATTATTATTTCATATATTTCATGATTACTTATTATATATACATTATAATCATTCATGAATGGTTAACATGGAGAATGAATCGCAACGCGCCGTGGAGACGGTAGTCCGTACGTACGCACGAGCGATGATATCATTCCCATAATTATTGAATTGGAGTGGAGTGGATGATACAATATATCAGAATCAGTATGATGTTATAATAACAATTTATAGTTATTCTTTCACCATTATACCCATCCAAGTAATGTGGTGTTGGAAAAACAGATTACACCACGGCGTGGAGACGGTATTCCGTACATACACACGCGCGGTGATTTCGTCTTCCGTAGGACGGATAGATGGTGAAATGGGGTTGTTTCATATTTATAATAGCATATAAGAATATTATTGATACTTTTGTTATTACTTTATAACGAAACAACTCAAGAAGAATAAGTTGAAGAAGAAAGAATCTTGAAAGAATCGGTATAAGAGATTGCCTCTTCGTCGATGCACCACCTTTAAACTTCTTCTTAGGGCACTAGGGTTGGTCTTTTGAGAATACCGGAACCTGTATAATATAACTAATGTGGTTTAGAATATGAATTGGCAGGGTTGGCCGATCTTCAAGGCTTAAAATTGTGTGAAGATAAGTGGGAAGGGGTTCCCTTTTTAAAAGGGGGGAGAGGGGCACCTTTGGAAATATTAAATATATTAATTTATAATAAATATAAACCCACTTAAAAACCTCCACAAATGACTCATATTAATAGAATAGATGAGATAGGGTTGTAATATCCTCATCCAATAAAATATAGGCATTCATGGAATTTATTTTAAACATTGTCAACTAGATTTATCCTTATTTAATCTATTAAAATTTATTTATGGTAATAAGATTCTAAATTTTAAATTGTTATAAATAATTACTTGTGTGCTATGAATTATCCATAATTATATAATTTATGACATTTTCGACTATATAAATTTTAATTTATAATTTTTAAATATTTTTGTGATTTTTAAACAATTTAATAATATAATATTTTTATAAAATAACAATAGTGTCAATTTTGACACTATTCATTTATTTGAATTTAAATAAAATCCACACAAAATATATATTCGAACTAAAATATTTAATAGGTTCCTAACATTTATAGTAATCTATAAAATTAGTGGAGCACATTGAATAGTTCATATAATATTTATTTTACTATTTGTAAAACCATTTGTTTGGTATTTCTATTAATAAAAGAATTACTACAACATCTTTGTATTATTATTAAATATACGTATTTGTTGCATAAAAATTAAAAGTAAAATTCTAGGATGATAATAACTCTTATATATTTAATAATAATACATTTAGTCGGATGTATCTTCTAAAAAACCCAAATTTTAAAATGTTATATTTATTAAATTATGAAGGTGACAACTTTGACATCATATAAAATAAAATAATATAAGTGTCATAATCACTTTTATAAGACTCCAAATGGTCATATATTCGTTAATTGTATGCTTATGGTTTATATATACACTACCAATAAGTTTTGTTCATGTTTGTGAGTCCTTTAATATGTATTACTATTTCAATAAAAACAATATTAATGATTTTTTACTAAATAAATAATTTATGCATCATTAATGTATAAGATAATAATGTAATTAAATAACACTTAAAAATAAAAAAAATTACCATGATAAAGAAAAATATTTTATCTTTCAAATTAGTATTTATAACTGAATTTATATTTTGTATAACCTTATATTAAAAACACTTTAATTATTAAAGTTTTAGTGAGACATATTTATCTTTCCTTTAGATATAATAAACTAAAGGTCTTAATCACCTCCATGTGGGTTCTAATGGATTCTATTTTGACCCAAATTTGACTTAGGACTAAATATAATTATCCAATTGTATTAATAAAAGTGTTAGGGTAATTTTATAATTTTATATTTACCCTTAATTACCTGATTTACCTTTTACTATGGTAAATAAAATTTACCGTAGTTGCTATTCATAATTCACAAAAATAAAAATTAGTCTATTAATATAATTTTTACCCACTTATTCTAAATATGGAATCCATTTTTCCAAATTCAATACACAGAAGTTTCAGAAATTAAATTAAAATTAATCCTGTTGTCGAAAGAAAACGGGTTTTTGTTTAAAACATTGCAAAGGATTGAATTGATTTTACCTACGAATTCAATGTAATATCAATGCTAATTAAATACATTATATTAAATGGAAAAATTATATTTTATTTATACATTAAAACCATAAAATATTATAATTTGTCAACATAAATTATTATGATGAAAAAAGTTGTTTTTAATTAAAATATAGCGTGTTTTTACTATTCATTAAAATATGAACGATATAAGAATTATATGAAAATTTTATCCAATGTAAAAGTTTATATTCTGATTCCAAAGAATAATTTTATTTTGTAAAATTGAACTTATAAACATGACAACATCTAGATTTAATGTTGGTGCACCATCAAAAGGCGGAAAATCTGCATTTTTTTAAAAATACTTGTTTTACCTGAAAAATTTATTTTGTTCTCATACCATGTTTTATAAAATGTGTAAGATGAATTATAATGTCATAAAATTAAAAATTTATTTACTAATATTCAATACGGCTAGTTTATAATAACATAATATCCATATATCATTGTTTAGTGAAACCTGGTATTGCGTAAAACACACGCTATCGAGGAAGGTTGCGATTGCGTGTAATGCAAGCCAAGTAAGGGTTGCGTGTAGTGAATAACTCCTTTGTTGTTGCGTATAACAAAATAAAACCACATTTAACTTATAAATTGAATATATATATATATATATACTCAATGTTGCGTAGAATAACTACTATAAAACAAACTTGAAATTGTGTGTAACACGATCCAAGATTAGTGTTGCGTATACTGCAAGCAAATACGGTGTTGCGTATAACACAAGATAATCAAGATGTAGCATAAAACAGAAGATATGAACAAAATTAAAAAGAATATATCTTATAAAATCTTGGTTTGTTATATTCTACCCCCTTAAAATGAATTTCTCTCTCGAAATTCGTCGGGGTTATAAATCGTTTACTATTCATAGAAACCCGTATCGTAAAAAGGAATACCAAAACTTATCTTTAAAAACTAAAGGATGAAATGTAATGATTACCCAAATTAACTAATTTCTGGGATTCCACATAGGATAAAATAGGTGAAAATATGGACATGGAAGAGAAATCTAACCATCAAATTCTGATGGAGAGTGGTAGAGAAAATGGCTATGAAAAATCCAACAATCACAATGCCATAAATTTGTGATGATTCAATGTACCATCAAGTTCATCTGATATAAGGACACTAGGAAAACATTTTTTATTCATGGTAATTTCCCTAAACGTGAATAATTAAATGAAATACTTACATGATTTTGGTACAATCTAACTATTGTTCATGTCTTGAACAATTTCCACATCACCTATTAAAGAAATGAAGTTGAATTTGTCTTCCATGACGTGTTAGCAGATCATGTGATAGAATGATAGGTCATTCCATCTGTCTCAAAAAAGGATAGTACAGGTTATTAAATATACATAAGTCCATCTATAGTGATATTAATCGTATATGGTTCCTAAAATGGACTTATACTTCAAACATCATACCACTTAATATAATAAAACTAGCGTCTACTAACCAGGGACTTTCTATAGGCCAGTGGTAGGAGATAAAGGTCTGTCGCACTTCGGTTGTGGGTTCGATTCCCGCAACCTTGTCTGACGCGACGGGTTGTCGCCCGTCCTACAGGTTGTCCTTTTTCTAAAAATACATTATTATAACATCCCATCAACAAAATAATGTTCTAGCCTTAAACAATACTAACTTATGTCCACAATAATTCATTCCAATCATTAGGATTATCCAAAATACTTCTATCCAAGATCATATTATAATGAAAACAATTAGTAGAAATGTCATTTGTTGAGCATGTGAATACCATCATCTATCCTCCATATATCATAAGATAAAACTTCTTGGTCACATTACCAACATGTGTATACCTTAATTACGTATTTTATTAAAAAAATGAATACCCATTGAACCTTAGTGAAAACATGAATGTTGTCAAAAAAATAACTCTCTCCACATACCAAAAGCCCAAAATTTTGATATAATCAAACCATGATATCACTTTGTCCTTTTAACAGCCATGATCTCATTAACACCATCAAACATCTCATTATCTTCTTATCCCATCATTATGCGCATAACATCTACATTCCAAAAATATTTTAATAATCTTTCATGGTTACCTGTACCATTTATCCTATAATTTCAAAAATCAAGCAATGGAAATAGTGTAACAATGCTTAGATTTTTTATTTATTCCATAGTACCTTACATTATTCTTTATAAACATAAAATCATTACACTACATTCTTAAACAATTGACAACGCTTCAACAATTCTTTTATCTCACATATCATTTGTAGTCTTTTCACCATCATCAATATAAATACTACCCATACAGCCATGATGATTCTTTTCATGAGACTTTCCCTTAGGGAATTTGTTTGAATAATGCTCTTACATTCCACATTTAAAACATTTAACCACTGTTGATTTCGTAGAAATACCATTATCCATGTCCATGGTGTTGACCGACCCTTTTCCGTTTCACTTACCAGCTTTGTGTCCTTCTTTTCCACACCCAAAGCATCTTCCAGTTCCTTTGAAACATTCTCCCTGATGCCTCTTCCCACATGATTTACACGAGGGGAATTGAACTTTCTTTCCTCTATGATCATCACAAAGATCCATCTTTCTCTTATTAGCTGAGTCGGGATACATACCAAAGATGAGATTATTGATCATATTATGAGATTTCTTATTTGTCATAATAATGATATGTGGACTTCCAGATCTAATTTCATTTTTTTTCTCATGAAGAATATCATTCCATTGTCCATAATATCCTCCATTATCGTGAATCTTCCGATTTCAAGCCATTTTCTAAAACCCAAAAGAATAGTGTGAGAGGAAAAAATCATAATCAAGGGGGAGTACTTTAAATATCTAACATCTTAGGATTATTTATAATACTGTTACTGTAATTCTAGGAATATAAATTATACTTGTACTTAACCTTAGGGACATTCCTAGACATACCATAGAAATATCTCTAGGGATCTCATTAAAGTTTTCGCATCCTAGTTTCCAAAGGTTGACTAAACCTTTACTCTGACACCAACTGTAGAGACCCAATGATTGGAGTAGATGGAAATTACATTACTTTTGCAGAATAATTAATACATAACAAACACAGACACACAAGGACCGTAATAGTTTATTGTCTTTGGAAACTTAGAAAATAATCTTGTAATCATGGTGAAAGGTCTTCAACATCTCCCATAAAGATCATCCCCTTCTGTTTTCTCACCTAAAACCTTTCTTTAAATCCTGGGGAAAAGAAAACATATAAAGAGGGAGATCAAATGCTCAGTAAGGTTAAGCATGGATAAAATAAAACAAACCATATACATTTGAATAAAAAAATGAACATAATGTTTAAACATCAAAATCTTGAGCAGTGACATAAAACATGGAAGTACGTAAGGAATAGGTCATAAAAGAACATTAATCATGATAAATTAGCATGGTAATAAAAAATTTAATTGTCGAAAACAATTAATCATATTATATTATTTCTATTGTATCCATGGAATTACTACCAAAACCATCTTAATAGACAAAGTCCCTTTCTGAATCGAGTTCACTCCTCATTTCAGTCCTGTAACACTGAACCAGATTAACTTATCGTTCCAGCCATGTCAATCTAATGAGATATAAATCTTTACCCAATGCATTGGAGGGAGATATAGGATTCACCCATCTCATAATTAAATCATTATTTCGTGTGCCAAAAAATCATAAATCATACATCATAACATAACCCATATAATAGAATGTGATTCTTAAACATCATGAAATCATAAAATAATTATATAAAACAAATGGATTTCATTTCATCATAAGAAAATTGAAACCATGTAAATCATAGAGATATTATACTTGAAACATAAACATGCTAAATAATGTCATCTTAGATGGAAAATAGTTTTGATAAAACACATGAAATGAATTCTTGAGGAAAATATCCTTTCTCTTTAAAAAGATTTTTCTTTTCACAAAATGCCACACAATTTTAAAAGAAAAGGATTTTATTTTAAATAACCATTAAAACATGTAGAGGAATATTCTTCAAAATTAGGTGATATAAAACCATAAAAATCCATTCATGTCATATAAGTTAAAAAATCATTCTCCTCGTACTTTTGTCGGAAAAGTCAAAAAGTACCTCGTATGGTAAACAAAAAAAAGATTCATTCTATACGATGTGGTAAAAGCATGATAAGGGTAAAAATTTATTTAAACATACATGGAAGGAATGTAAACATATTATGAAAACATTTTGATAACATATGGACATGGATAATAAACATAACCCCAGAAAATACTTACGAATAAACAATCTCGGATAAGAGAGAGATTGGAATAGTTATCCCAAACCTTAGGTCTGATATGCTTCGAACGTATCCTGAACTCCTGTATAATGATTTAAATAATGTCATTGAATTAATACAGAATCATATTCATTGTTATGATGTCATATATTGCTCACTTATGGATTTATATTACCCGTTCTTTCGTAAATTCCATGTTAATGCAGCGTTTTGGGTAAAATCGTTTTATTTATCGTACGTGTTTGGACTTGTTTTTCTTGATATTATTAGTTATATCCTATTTTAATTAATTCCAAAATGTAAAACATGATTTATATAAAATATATATTCAGTATATACATATATATATGATAGATCGATAAATGGAATGAAATACACAGTTCATAGAGACGGTAGGCCGTACGTACGCATGAACGCTGTTTTTGTTTCCTTATTAAATCGAATGGAATTAAGTAGATGACATACATATATGTATACATGAATCCAGTATAATTATTTTGTCATATATTTCATGATTACTTATTATATATAATTTATAATCCTTCATGAATGGTTAACATGGAGAATGAATCTCATTATGTCGTGGAGATGGTAGTCTGTACATACGCATGAGAAATGATATCATTCCCATAATTATTTAAATGATTTGGAGTGGATGATAAAATATATCAAAATCAATATGATTTTATAATAACTATTTATATTTATTCTTTCACCATTATACCCATCCAAGTAAGGTGGTGTTGGTAGAACAGATTACACCATAGCGTGGAGACAGTATTCCGTACGTACGCACACGCAGTGATTTTGTCTTCCATAGGATGGATAGATGGTTACATGGGGTTGATTCATATTTATAATATCATATCATTATATTAGTGATACTGATGTTATTAATTTATAATGAAACAACTAAATAATAATATTTTTAAGAAGAAATAATCTTGAAAGAATCGGTAGAAGAGATTACCTCTTCTTCGACATACCTCCTTTAAACTTCTTCTTAGGTCACTAGGGTTGGCCTTTTTAGAGGACCAGAACTATATGATATAAATAGAGAGGTTGATAAGATTAATTCGCATGTTTTGGCTGATCTTCAAGCCACAAAAGGTTGTGAAGTGAAGTGGGAAGGGGTTCCCTTTTTAAAAGGGGGGAGAAGCGCACCTTTAGAAATCTTAAAAATATTAATTTATAATAAATTTAAACCCACATAAAAACCTCCAAAAATGACTCATATTAAAATATTAGATGAGATAGGGTTTTAATATCATCAACCATTAAAATTTATACATGCATGGAATTTATTTTAAACATCATCAACAAGATTTATCCTTATTTAATCTATTAAATTTAATTTGTGGTAATAAGATTATAAATTTTAAATTGTTATAAATAATTACTTATGTGTTGTTAGTGATCCATAATTAGATAATTTATGACATTTTCTACTATATAAATTTTTATTTGTAATTTTTAAATATTTTTGTGATTTATAAACAATTTAATAATATTATATATTTATAAAAGAACAATAGTATCAATTTTGACACTATTCATTTATTTGAATTTAAATAAAATCCACAAAGAGGATATATTCAAAATAAAATATTTAATAGGTTCCTAACATGTCATATTAATCATGAAAATTAGTGGATAACATTAAATAGTACATATAATATTTATTTTACTATTTGTAAAACCATTTGTTTGATATTTATCTTGATAAAATAATTACTACAACATATTTGTATAATTATTAAATATACTTATTGGTTGCATAAAAATTATAAATAAAATACTAGGATGAATATAAATATTATATATTTCATAAAAATACATTTAGTAAATTTTACCTTCCAAAACTCCCCAATTTTAAAATGTTATATTTATTAAATTATGAAGGTGACAACTTTGACATCATATAAAATTAAATAATATAAGTGTCATAATGACTTATATAAGAGAGATTGGAATAGTTATCCCAAACCTTAGGTCTGATATGCTTCGAACGTATCCTGAACTCCTGTATAATGATTTAAATAATGTCATTGAATTAATACAGAATCATATTCATTGTTATGATGTCATATATTTCTCACTTATGGATTTATATTACCCGTTCTTTCGTAAATTCCATGTTAATGCAGCGTTTTGGGTAAAATCGTTTTATTTATCGTACGTGTTTGGACTTGTTTTTCTTGATATTATTAGTTATATACTATTTTAATTAATTCCAAAATGTAAAACATGATTTATATAAAATATATATTCAGTATATACATATATATATGATAGATCGATAAATGGAATGAAATACACAGTTCATAGAGACGGTAGGCCGTACGTACGCATGAACGCTGTTTTTGTTTCCTTATTAAATCGAATGGAATTAAGTAGATGACATACATATATGTATACATGAATCCAGTATAATTATTTTGTCATATATTTCATGATTACTTATTATATATAATTTATAATCCTTCATGAATGGTTAACATGGAGAATGAATCTCATCATGTCGTGGAGATGGTAGTCTGTACATACGCATGAGAAATGATATCATTCCCATAATTATTTAAATGATTTGGAGTGGATGATACAATATATCAAAATCAATATGATTTTATAATAACTATTTATATTTATTCTTTCACCATTATACCCATCCAAGTAAGGTGGTGTTGGTAGAATAGATTACACCATAGCGTGGAGACAGTATTCCGTACGTACGCACACGCAGTGATTTTGTCTTCCAGAGGATGGATAGATGGTTAAATGGGGTTGCTTCATATTTATAATATCATATCATTATATTAGTGATACTGATGTTATTAATTTATAATGAAACAACTAAATAATAATATTTTTAAGAAGAAATAATCTTGAAAGAATCGGTAGAAGAGATTACCTCTTTTTCGACATACCTCCTTTAAACTTATTCTTAGGTCACTAGGGTTGGCCTTTTTAGAGGACCAGAACCTATATGATATAAATAGAGAGGTTGATAAGATTAATTCGCATGTTTTGGCTGATCTTCAAGCCACAAAAGGATGTGAAGTGAAGTGGGAAGGGGTTCCCTTTTTAAAAGGGGGGAGAAGCGCACCTTTAGAAATCTTAAAAATATTAATTTATAATAAATTTAAACCCACATAAAAACCTCCAAAAATGACTCATATTAAAATATTAGATGAGATAGGGTTTTAATATCATCAACCATTAAAATTTATACATGCATGGAATTTATTTTAAACATCATCAACAAGATTTATCCTTATTTAATCTATTAAATTTTATTTGTGGTAATAAGATTATAAATTTTAAATTGTTATAAATAATTACTTATGTGTTGTTAGTGATCCATAATTAGATACTTTATGACATTTTCTACTATATAAATTTTAATTTGTAATTTTTAAATATTTTTGTGATTTTTAAACAATTTAATAATATTATATATTTATAAAAGAACAATAGTATCAATTTTGACACTATTCATTTATTTGAATTTAAATAAAATCCACAAAGAGGATATATTCAAAATAAAATATTTAGTAGGTTCTTAACATGTCATATTAATCTTGAAAATTAGTGGATAACATTAAATAGTACATATAATATTTATTTTACTATTTGTAAAACCATTTGTTTGATATTTATCTTAATAAAATAATTACTACAACATATTTGTATAATTATTAAATATACTTATTGGTTGCATAAAAATTATAAATAAAATACTAGGATGAATATAAATATTATATATTTCATAAAAATACATTTAGTAAATTTTACCTTCCAAAACTCCCCAATTTTAAAATGTTATATTTATTAAATTATGAAGGTGACAACTTTGACATCATATAAAATTAAATAATATAAGTGTCATAATGACTTATATAAGACTCCAAACGGTCATATATTAGTTAATTCAATTCATATGGTGTATATATACACTAAAAATAAGTTTTGGTCAGGTTTGTGTGTCCTTTAATATGTATTACTATTTCAATAAAAACAATATTATTGATTTTTTTACTAAATAAATAATTTCTGCATCATTAATGTATAAGCTAATAATTTAAGTAAATAACAATTAAAAATTACAAATAAATTACCATAATAAATAAAAACATTTTAGATTTAAATGAGTATTTATAACCGAATTTATATTCTTGATAACCTTATATTAAAAATACTTTAATTATTAATGTTTGAGTGAGACATTTTTCACATTCCTTTAAATAAAATAAACTAAAGGTCATAATCACCTCCATGTGGGTTCTAATGGATTCCATTTCGACCCAAATATGACTTAGGACGAAATATAATTATCCAATTGTATTAGTACAAGTGTTAGGGTAATTTTATAATACTATATTTACCCTTAATTACCCGATTAACCTTTTACTATGGTAAATAAAATTTACCATAGTTACTATTCATAATGCCCAAAAATAAAAATTAGTCTGTTAATATAATTTATACCCACTGATTCCAAATATGGAATCCATTTTTATAAATTCAATACATTGAAGTTGCAGAAATTAAATTCAAATTAATCCCGTTGTTGAACGAGAACGGGTTTTTATTTAAAACATTGCAAATGATTGAATTGATTTAACCTACGAATTCAATGTAATATCAATGATAATGACATAAATTATATTAAATGGTAAAATTATATTCTATTTATACTTAAAAACCATTAAATATTATAATTTAACCACATAAATTATTATGATGAAAAAAGTTTTTTTTCATTAAAATATATCATGTTTTTACTATTCATTAAAATATGAAAGATATCAGAATAATATGAAAATTTTACCGAAGGTAAAATATTATATCCTGATTCCAAAGAATAATTTAAATTTGTAATATTTAACTTATAAAAATGTCAAAATCTAGTTTTAATGTGGGTGCACCATCAAAAGGTGGCGAAACTGCATTTTTGAAAATACTTATTTTACCGAAAAAATTTATTTTGTTCTCATACCATGTTCTATAAAATGTGTATGATTAATTATAATGTCATAAAATTCAAAATTTATGTACTAATATTCATAACGGCTGGTTTATAATAATATTATAACCATATATCGTTGTTTAGTGAAACTCGGTATTGCGTGCAACACACGCTATCAAGGACGGATGTGATTGTGTGTAATGCAAGCCAAGTCAGGGTTGCGTGTAGTGAAAGACTTCTTTTTTGTTGCGTATAACAAAATCCAACCACATTTAATTTATATATTGAATAAATATATATATATATAAATATATATACACACTCAATGTTGCGTAGAATAACTACTATCAAACACAATTGAAATATTGTGTAACACGATCCGAGATTAGTGTTGCGTATATTGTAAGCTAATACGGTGTTGTGTATAGCACAAGATAATCTTGGTGTAGCGTACAACAGAATATATGAACGAAATTAAAATGAATATATCTTATAAACTCTCGGGTTGTTTCATACCTTGATTTTCAATGATCGTTGACGAATTCGCGGAAAGGAAGATGACGTTCCATCGAGGTCGGAAAAGGAAGAAGGGTATTCATCATTGGCGGACGAGCATTCAGAGGTGAAGATGTTGAATATGACATCGGCGTTCTTCAAGGAGGACAGCGTTTTCTCTTCTTGTCTCGGTTGAAGAGGTAGACGGAGATGTCTGTCGTTCTTTGTTGGAGAGGGGCATTCTTCGTTGAAAGGATAAAGTTCTCCAAAGTTTCTGCAAGCCCTCCTCTCTCTAAGTTCCACCAAAATAATGTTTCCAACCCAAAAATAATAGAACATCTATTATTTTAATGGTTATCAAGAATTCAATAGGATTCAAATTAATTAAGATATTTCACATAATTAAATGGGTGGAGTTGGCTCATTAAATGGTGGGGGAGGGTGAAGAGGCTTGCCACTTAATTGTTGGTTTAAAGGGGTTTAAAGCTCGTATGGGCCCCACCTATCTTATTGCAAGAGATATTTAATCTTCGGGTGGTCCCCTTTAAGTAATATCCTCCCAAGGGAGGTTATGTGTAGGTGGGGCCCACCTCTAACCTCCACTTGGAGGTTTTAACCTCTAACAAATAAAAATAAGCACACCTTATTTTTATTTAATTTCATTAATAACCCCAAAATCTAACTTACAATCTCATTAGACCACAACTGTGTTGAAGGTCGCACTAAGAAATCACGAACACTGTTAGTTAAATGGTGCCCTCATATTTCAGTTCCGAGAACCGGTACAAAAGATTTAAAATCATGCTTGAACGTTTACTGAATGTACCCAAACAAAACATCAGAAATTGATTCCGGGCACACCAGGCCTCGAAATCAAGCGCGGTCAAGAACTGCGGACTCGTAAAAATCCCATGAATTGAAGAAAAAAATTTCCATGGAATTTCTAGGTCTTTACAGTCCTCTAAAAACATTTCATGATAAAAATATCCGTTCTTATTTGAAATATGGGTTTTAATGCATACAATCATTTGAAAATCATTTGTATATAAAACAACATGAAAACATATAAATAAGGTATGAAATCATTTTGGAAAACAATTTCCTTGAAAAAATTAAAATTTACATTCAAAACATCTCTAATACAATTTCATTTTTAAACCCTTGATTTTTTTAATGAATGACTAAATGTTTTTTAAAAATAATCTCATTGAAAATATGAAAAACAAATAAAGAATGAATTTTTTGAGAAAATCATATTTTTTGAATATTTATAATGTAATAGTGAAAACATATTTAAATCCACTTCATTTAAAACACATTTGAATTTTGTAAATAGGGTTGAAAATAATTTGAAAAAATATTTCCAAGAAAAATTTTAAAAAAAGATTGAGACTGTTTTCAATAAAATCATGCAAAATTAATTGTAAAAAAATTCATATAGATTATCCTTTTTAACAATTTAATGGTACATTTATTGAAATGGTGGTAGGAAAATCCATACATGTTATATGAGGTCAAAATAACATTTCTTTCGCATAATAAAAATGATAGAAACCTGCTTTGTAGAGAAAGTGACAAGAATATTCACTTAAATAGATTAGTTAACTAAAAAATGTTAAAATTTTATTATATATATTATTGAGTAATGGTAAAATATTCTTGGATACACTTATTTGAAAACATAGATTTCCTACTGAAGAGAGTTTAATGTCGATATTTCATAAAAACACTTTATTAACTATCTTGTGTACCAAAGTGTTAAAAATGTTACCAATAAATGATTATATCATGAAATAATATTGTAGATGGAAACTAATGGATATTATTATGATATGTATAGTAATATTTCCTAATAGTATGAATAAACAAAAACAATCTCAAAAAGAAATGAGATTACCTCAATAAACACTTATAACATGGAATCTTGGGATCATGCTCTCCATGAAAAGAAATTTAGTTAAATTAATAAAATAATATAAATAAAATATTTATATTTATTATATGGAATGTGAAATGGTATTATATTACACTAAAAAGTATTTTAGGTGCATAACAAAACACGATTCTCAATGAATGAAAAATGATATAAAAATATTTTTACCAATTTGGTATGTTTTTAAAATTAATCCCAATGATAGAAAGAACATAAAATGGAAATGTGAATACAAAAAATTTTATGAAAAAAGATAAGTAAAAAAATTGAGGTAGTATATACACCACACAATATGAAAGAGTGTAGAACATAGCTTGTATCTCGTAGAAATTAAAAGTAGGATGAGATCCCCCTACCTTGTGGCTTGACTCTCTCCATACTCATACAAGATTCATATATAATAATTATAATTTTATTATACATCATTTACATATAAATATTCATATATATATTTCAATGTATAGTTTCATTATAATATTATATTACCTTTTTTATGTTCCCACGTTAATGTTTCACTTCGTGTAATACTTCCTTTGTCCTTCGCATGTGTCTTAATTTGTTATATCATTAGTCCATATAATTATATCATGATTAAATAATTTATAAAATGATATAAATATTAGGTATATCCATTATATGTATATTATAATAATCTAAATCATAATGAAGTATGTAATGTAATACACCGCTCATAGAGATGGTAAGTCGTACATATGCATGAATGTAGTTTTCCATTTTTTTGTCGTATTGAAAGAATGAATTTAAATGAAATATATATAAATATATATAATTATTAAATTACCATTACTGTGTCATATATATCATATAATTTTATTAAACATATTCTTAATACATTTTATGTGGTGTATGAATGAGTCACGTCACTTTGAGGGGGCGGTAGTCCACACTTACTCGAATGAGATTATCAAACAAACCCCAAATGGAAGTTAACGATATGCGAGTTTTAAAAGGAATAAAAATGAATAAAACATAAACAAATATAATATATTACATATATAAATATTATTTCAATCATAATATCCACCGTGATTGGTGTTAAAGGATAAATGATCAATCATTTTTTTGTGAGGTAGTAGTTCGTCATCCACAGAAACAGTATGTTCAACATCTATTAGATGGATGTCTCTATAATTGTAAGTCAGAAAAATTGAATAAAAACATGCTAGTATATGTAAGATATAGGTTTATCACAAAATAAGGCAATAAAGAGAGTTTATGGGTGTATAAGGATAATTATGGGAAGGGTCTTGAGAGAAGACATTACCTTTTAATCGGGTAACTCCTTTTTGTTTGGTCCAAACGACATCCATGAGAGGGTTTATGCCCAAAAGAAGTATAAAATGACTAAGATGGAATATTGGGGAGGAAATTTGATCATGTAATTTCAGAAATTAAAATTATTTATTGGTTTGAGAATATGGTAGATGTTGTGGCCTTTTATATGGAAGGTAAATGACTCACATGGTATATTAAGAAACATATAAGTTGTGCACATGTTCTTACCCAAACAAATTCATACCAAACCATCCAAACAAAGTAATTGAGTTTCTATGAATGATATATCTATATAAAATTGGGTTTCTATAATTATCTAGGTAATATTTTCCCTTAATTTTATGTTTTAGTCCCCAATAATGCTTCATTTGGCCTTCATTATTGTGATTAATTTTAATCACTTTTAATAATAATTTTTTCCAAAGCATAACATGGAATTAATTGAATATAAATATTATACAGAATAAAATGGTGTACATAGAATTTTTAAAATAAAAATTTTTGAATCGAAAAAATTATGATTAATGTTAATCCGGTAGACAGCACGAAACAATGGGGTTTTAATGTAGGAAAAATATCAAAGGCTTGTTAAAATATTTTTTTTTTCATTTTTAATTTGATGCCTATCATAAATAATTTCATTTTATTTTTATATTTAATATTAATATAATGTGACCTTAAAACATTTTTATAATATCATTTATCATTAATAATTAATTACACAAAAATGTAGTTTTTAACTACAAAGCAGTATTTTTCACTATTAATCAAAAAATGATGTTTCTTAGAAAAATCTAAAAACATTCTTAGCAGGATAATTTATACAATATAAATTAAAAAAATAAGTTATTTTTTTAAAAATAATCATTTCTATGTGTTTAAAATTACTTTTATAAGATGGTAATTAGGTGTATTTTTTTGAGAAGATTGTATTCTTAAACATAGAAGGACATTACCGATAATCATAACATTTATTATCATCATTTTTTATTTATATAAAAAAATTATAAAAATATTTGAAAATTAGTTATTACTATAAATATTAAAATTTTATTGGATAGGTTACAATTATCTTATTTAATTAAATAAAATAATAAAAATATATGTTTTGTAAAAACTCACTTTTGTGTGCATTGTACACCAAGTCGATGTTGCATGTATCGCAAGCCATGGTGGCATTGAGTTTAGCGTAATTCAAGTTTTTATTGCATGTTAAAATAATGTCTGACTTAGTATTTCAATATTTATTTATAATCAACTACTTCCAGTGTTATGTGTAAGAAAAAATATTAAAAATATTAATTAATTTGAATAAATAATTCCCAAAATCTTGACGTGATACATTCTACCCTCCTTAAAATGAATTTCCCCCATTGAAATTCATTTGGGCTATAAATGTTTTAATAAATTAATGACTCATTCATAAAAACTCATATCGTAAAAGTTTAAACTAAAAAATATCTAAAATTTGAAAATTTGAAACAATAATTATTACACAATGTAATATATTACTAGGTTCCACATTGGAGAACAAAAGATGGGAGTTAATATTAGACATGGTGGAAAAGAGTAATTATATATATTGAGTGATTTATAAAACGGATAAAAAAATTTTAATGATAAATAGAGAGTAGAGGGACTCAAATTCCTAAATCTAGGATGATTTAATAGGGTATCAACTCAATGAATATTAAAGTAATATGAATAAAAATTACCACTTTTTGAAAATTGAATAATTCTCGATAAATTTCAATTAACAAAATATCATTCATTGGTTTTGCATTTATAAATTTATAATACACCCATTACCACATGGAATGAATTTATATCAATTAACAATTATGAATAAATCACTAAAATATGCTTTTAATGTATCATAAGGCCCATAAAAGTACAAAAAAGTATTACTATTTGTCTCTCAAAATCAAGATGCATTGATCTATAAAAATAAAACTAAAACTAATATCTTATCATAAATATTTATTTATTAAAAATAAATTCATATTAACAAGGATATCGCGTAGTTCAATGGTAGGCATGAAACACTTATCATCATATGGTCATGGGTTCAGTACTTGGAGCCTTGCCAAACATGATTGGTTGTCACCCGACATAGATAATGTCACTTTTTAAAACCACAGTAGTATAATTTATAAGATGAAAATCCTTGAAATATGTTTAATCAATAATTTTAATTTTAAATTAGGATTTTAACACAAACTCATTGCACAAATACTTCCTCAAAAGATTAACTTAAAAATTTCAGGAACAGATAACCTTATAACCCATCATAAAGATAAAAATCCAAAACCATAGAAAGAGAGTCACAAAATTAGATTAATATTGAATCTAATGTATCACAAAATATCTCATTGTTGAAACAATCCAAAAATGGAAATACCCTTATTGTATATTTCCATGAACCTTGGAATCAACCAGAATTTCTATAGATCCTTTTGGAAAAAAATCATTCTTCCTCATTCCAATGTATATTTGATTTACTCCTTAAATACCAAAATGTTGTAAACCTAATTAGTGGGGGAATACACGACCTATAAATATGTCCTTACTTAGTTCTAATGTAATCATTATTTTTCAATTTAATTATTCATATCCAACATAAATTTATCCATACAACATTATCTTTAAATAAATAACATGTTATGGGATAGATTACCTTAATAAAAAGTTAAAATTCATGTAATTATATTTCATGTATTTCATGGCCATTCAACATAATATTATAAATCTTTAGAAAAAAATTAAATAAATAATTCATACATAATTCACCATTCTAAATTCATGAATCCAAATACATTAATACTTGGATCACATAATCCTTAATCTATTTAAAATATACGACTTTCCATCACATTTCATTCATAGTAACATATTCATCAGAAATGCGACCATTACTCACACAAACTTTATGATTATATTTAGTAACATTTCTCTTGGTACATTGTGTGGTATAATGATCATTTATTCGACACATAAAAAACTTAACTTTTGATGATATGTTAGGGAGGCCAAAATTCCCATCTTGTTGGTTAACCGAACTCATCATTTTTTCCTTGTCATCACTTTCTTTAAGTCCTTCTTGTCCATAGTAAAAATAACTTTTTATTACTCTATGACATTCACTTTGGTTATTAATTCCACATTCCTGATACAAATGAAACCTAGTCTTATTTCCTCCATGGTATCTCATACCCTAACACTTAGTGAACTCATTCTTTCTCATCCTCGGTGAGTCTGAGAGTTTGATAAGGTAAACCTTGTTAATCATGTTCAGTGAAAGTAGTTAAGAATGATCATGACATCATTCAATCGAATGATAATCCCACTTGTTTTCTCATCAGAAAATCATCAATTTATTTAAACAATAATCTAGTTTATTAATGTTCTTAAAATTGACTAAAACAAGAAGCATAGTGTGATCATTACTTATCGCAGAAGAACACCACAAAATTAATAAAATAATTAATTATAGTATGTCTAAATCATGACCTATTCTATAATATATAACACATTTGGCTTATATTAGGTTTTTCATTGCTAACTTATATCTAAATACATTATGATTTTCAGGAAGAGTTTGTTAATTACCAAAGGACATCCCTAGGGTGTGTCAAAATAGGTGTGCAGTAAGGTCCGTTTTCACGTACCAAATTACATTGAGTCAAGACATAAATGTATTTTTATAGTTGTTGCCCAAGGGTATATCTATTATAGATACACATCTACTTTTCATATCTACATAGGGATGTATTTCATGAAAACCACTCATTATATACTTTAAAAAAATTCTAGGACATTTTCAAAAAAAATAACTCATCCTTATAATAATCCACAGATATATCCAAAGTTATATACATAGAAATATACCTAGGGATGTCCCTAAGGTTTTCTCATCCTAGTTTCTAATGGATAACTACACATTTTATATGATACCAACTACAATGACCGATGACATACAAACATAGACATTACATGTCTTTTTCATAATACATAATCATTATACAAAATGATTCCCAAAGACCATAGAGTGTATGGTGCCTTTGGAAACATGGAAACACAGGCATGGTTGCATAAGTGAGAAAAAATATCTACCACAAAGTTCATCACGAGTGGCACCCTTCTTAGACACATCAAACAAAATACATAACCTCAAAACCTAAAGAAGGAAACATAAATATGGGTGAGCACAAATTCTCATTAAGGTTAAATAAGGGAGGAATGTATGAATAAACATGATCATAATGGTATTAGATTATGATCATGAAAATATAAGTCCAAGAACTACATTTCAAAGATCATAGAATAAATAATAGAGTATCTCAAGACCTGAATCATAATGAAATTAATATCATAAGATGTGAAAGAAAAACGTATGAATAAGATATGGAATAATTCCAACACATTATCATATATTGATTTCCAAAGAAGAAAATGGATCATAGTTAAGATCATCTTAGTGGACAAAGTTATTTATTAAACTGGGTGAAATCCTATTCCAGTACTTAATTACTAAACCAAGTTAACCATCTTTCAAGTATGGTATTACTAAACTATGTAAACCCGAATTCTATCACTATATTATTGAACCGAGTAAACCATCATTCTAGCCTCGTAATATTGAACCGAGTAAACCATCATTCCAACCATGTATTACTGAACTGAGTAAACCCTAGTTCAATCCCTTTATTACACAAGCGAGTAAACCCTAGTTCAAACCCTGTGTTACTAAACCATGTAAACCCTAGTTCAACCCATGCATGTCTCATAATATATAAATCATTATCCAATGAATTGGTGTTAGATATAGGTCTCACTCGTCTCATAATGAAATCATACTTACATAATTCACAAGATCATAAACTAACAAATCATTACCCGTGAAATGAAATGGGTATCATAAACATGTAATCATATCATAATGTTTTTAAAGAGACATGTTTCATAATCGTTTCATCATAAACATAACCCATGAAAATAATTCAGTTTCATAATTATATAACCCACAATGGAGAATTGGGTTTCATAAACACATTACCCATGAACGAGAAATGGGTTTCATAAATATCATGACATTCAACTTAACACATTAATAGAATGTATATGAGTTGACCATTATATCAATTTTTATAGGGTATTAGTAACACCAATAGATGTCATCATATATGGAAAATAATTTTTAAATATCTTCTAAAATTATTTCTTGATGAAAATATCCTCTCTTGTTTGAAAAATGATATGTAATGCATAAATCATTTGAAAATAATTTTCTCTAAAATACGGTGAAAAAATATAAAGATCACATGAAATATTTGGGAAATCTTTTTCCTTTTAAAATATTTTCAATAAGATTGAAAAAATTTTAAATCCCTTTTCCTTTGAAAACACATGAAAACATTTAATTAATTATTGAAGTTTTTTAGAAACCCATTTATTTGAATATAAATTGAATAAATATAAAGAATTAATGAAATTAATTTGAATATATTATTCCATGCAAACATAAAAAAGAATCTTCAAATTATTTTATAAACAATTTCTTTGAAAATACTTTGAAATCTGGTAAATAGGTCTTGAAAATATTTTGAAAATTGTTTTCGATGAAAACATATAAAAGAATATTGAATCCATATTGAAAAAAAAAATCATTGAAAATGACTTTTAATTACTTTTCATTAGATATTATCATTTTTATCAATGTAAAGGTTTATTCGATGAAATGAAGGTGGGTAGATCCATTCATATGAAACGAGATCAATAAGAAATTTATTTTTCATGGAAAAAATATTGGAAAAGTACCTTTTTAAAAAGTGAAAATAATATTCCCTTAAAGAGATAGTTAAACGGAAAAAAAATTAAAAATTTCATTTTGATATTATAGAATAATGGTATAATATTCTTGGAAACTATTTTTATAAAACATTGATTTCCGACCGAATAGAGGGTAACATCAGTATTTCCTAAACACACTTTATTAGCTATATTATATACCAAAGAGTAAAGAATATAACCAATACATGAATATATCATGAAATAATAGAGTATAAGTAAACTCCTGAATATTCTTGAGTGCTAGATAATAAGATTTCATCAAATTAATCATAAATGTAAACAATATCAAAAAGCTGTGAGATTGCCTTAATAAACTCTTATAACATGGTATCATGGGTTCGTGTTTTCCATTAATTGAAAGGTAATTAAATGAATTATATAGTATCATGACAATATTTATATTACTGAAATGGAATGTAATAATTATGTATATTTCCCACGAAAAAATTTTAGGTGAATAAAAAAACATAAGTTTCAAAGAAGAAAAATTGAGAGAAAAATCATATTTACCAATTTAGTATCTATTGAAAATTAATACCCACGGTAGAAGAATCATAAAATGGTAATGTTAATACCCATAAATTTCACTATAAAATACATATAATACAATCACATGCATTACATACACCCAACAAAAGGAAAATGTGCTAACATATCTTGTATCTCATAGTAATTAAAAGGGAGATTAAGTCCCCTTACCTTGTGTCTTGACTCTCTCTATACTCATACCAGAATTCTATACAATAAATATAAGATTATTAATAATATTTTACAATAGAATATTAATATATTTATGAAAATTTTTATTATTTATAAAATTATTTGACCTGCCTATTAATGTTCTTACATTACGGTGTCACTTTGTATAATATTCTGTTTGTCCTTCGCATTTGTTTTAATTTGTTATATCTTTGGTATTTATACTTATATCACTATTCCATAATGTAAAATATGATCAAAATATTATGTTTATCTAGTATAATTATATTATAATAATATATATCAAAATTTAGTTCATAACAGAATACACAGTTCAATGAGATGTTAAGCCGTACATAGCATGATTACTATTTTCAATTTTTATTATTACATTGATAGAATGTATATAAATTACATGTGTATATATATAATTGTTACAGTATCATTAATATATCATCTATATCATATATTTACATTAAATCCAACCTGAATACTTTTTATGTGGTATGTAAATGAATCACATCGTTTGAGGGGGTGGTAGTCCACACGTCCGCAAAAGAGATTATCGTAAAAACACCAAATGGAAGGTAAAAATATATTTGTTGCAAATGGAATAAATATTAATAAATAAATAATATATATAATATATTACACATATAAATATATTTCACATCAAAAAGGGCACGATGATTTCTGGTAATGGAGAATGGAACAATCATTTTTTCGTGAGGTAGTAGTTCACTGTCCATCGAAACATTATATTCATCATTTATTAGATGGAGGTGTGTGCATGTGTAAGGTAGAAATATAGAATAAAAAAAATACAAGTATATCTAAGATACTTTTTTCCTGCAATAAAATAATAAATTTAGTGGAGGAGGGAGAAGTAAACTAATGTTAATATTCATGATAGGTGGTGTTACCTCTTAATTAGGTAACTCTTTTCGGTTTGTACCCAAAGGCTTCCTTGAGAGGTTTTCATCCCAAATGAAGGCTTAAATTTCTAAGGTAAGATTTTTTTTTTGCAATTGTTTCAGGTATTTTCCTAACATTATAGTCTTGAGAGGTATGAGGGATGGGTAGAGGTGGTTCCCTATTATATAAAGGGAAAAGGACTCAAATGAATGTTTGAGAATAAAATTAGGTGCGCACATGTTCTTACCTTCAAAATGTATTAAAAAACCCACATACCTTAATAAAAGATGGTTTATGGAGAAAATATAGACATAAATTGGGGTTTTACAAGTGTCTAGTTCATTTGGGACTTTAATATTAATGATTAGTCTCTAATTATGTTTAATTTTCCCTTAACACCAGTGATTAATTTTAATCCCTTTTACTATTAATTTTGGAAAAAAGATTACATATAATTATTATAATCTAAATATTAGACTAAAAAATAGTTTATATAATATTTTTGAACTTCCTATCATAGAAGAAGAGAAATTATGATTAGTAAAAATCCCACACACAAGATGAAATGATAGAGTTATAATTTAAGAAAAAGATCAAAGGAATCTTATGATTATTTTATAAAGTTTCAATGTGAAGCTGATCCTACTTAATTTAATTGTAATATTATATATAATATTAGTCTATTGTGACCTTAAAACATATTTATAATATAATTTAACATTGATAATTAATTAGACCAAAAGATAGTTTTTAACTACAAAACAAATTTTTTTACTAATCATCATAAAATGATGTTTTGTAGGGAAATCCCAAAAATTTAAACAGGTCTTATTTAGAAATTATGAAATAAAAAATGAATATTATTTTTTCAAATTCAATTTTTAAATTCATATAAAATTACTTTCATTAGAATAGAATTAAAAGGAGTTTATTTGAGAAGACAATATTTTTAAATATAGAATAACTTTACCAATAATTATATCTGATATTATTCATATGTTATATTAATATAAAAAAATTGTACAATTATATTAAAATAATTTATTAATATTCATATTACTATGTTAAATGACATGGTTATAAATTTCTTATTAAATAATTAAATCACTAAAAAATATTTTTTTTGTAGAAACTCAAAGTTGTGTGCATCCTACGCTAACTCGGTGTTTCTTATAGAACATTATAATTTGGTATTGCATGTAGAATAATCCATGTTGGTACTATGTGTGAATAAATTTTATAGGGAGTTATTGAGGTCATAAAACAAAATCAAGTGAAATATATAAGATATTTTGAGGGCATCAAATTCTTAAATCTATGATGTTTTAAATTTCCATCATCTCATTGAATATTAATTTATTAATACAAACAAAAATCAATCCCTTTCAAAAAAATAAATAATTCATTAAAAATTTCTATAAATAATTCATTCTTGGTTTGTCCTTTGAATTTTTTTTAATTTATCCATTACCTCATGGAATTATTGTCTATAAATTCACATTGATTAATAATGAACTAAAATACATTTTAAATATATCTTAATGACCAAAAAAGTATAAAAAACTGTAATTATTTTCTATTAAAAACAATATGCATTATTATATAATCATAAAATGTAACATGAATAGTTTATCAAAAAATTATTCATTAATGATAAATTCACATTAACCAGGATATCACATAGTAAAACAGTAGGTGTGAAACCCTTATCGTCCTTCGGTCATGTGTTCAAGACCCATGACATTGCTGGATTTGATTGGTTGGAACCCAACATATGTGATTTCATTTTTTAAAACGTGACAAATATAACATATAATATGGACATCGTAGAAATAAGGTTAATAATGGATTATCCTTTTCACCAAGGGTGTCATCAAAAACTCAATTCATAAATACTTCATCCAATGTTTAATATAATCTTTTCATGAAAAGATAACCATATAACCGTAGATAATGATTAAAATCCAAACCTCTAGAAAGAGAGTCATCAAATTAGATTAACATTGATTCCCATGTATCTAAAATTATCTCTTGATTGAAACATTACAAACATGTCAATATCCACATTGTATATTCCCATTAATCATAGTAACAAACAGAATTACCAAAAATCCTTTTGAAATTTGTACATGGTTCCTCAATTCGATGTATATTGGATTTACTCCTTAAATCCAAAAATGTAGTAAAATTTATTTGGGGTAGCATAAAATAACATTAAAAAGGCCCTTAATTAGTTATATGGTTATCAATACTATCTTATTTACATAATAATATCCCATGTATCTTTATCTATACAACATGACCTTATCATAAAAACATGTTAAGGGTTACCTTACACTATTAAAAATGTTTTCTTTCATGATATAACCATTCAATACCATTATTACCATTCAATATATTATTATAAATACATAGATAAACATAAACTAACCAATACATACATAATTCACCATTATTAATTCTATAATTCTTGTACATAAATACATTAATTACATAATCCTCAATCGATTAAAAATAATACCTCATTCATTTCACATTACATCAATAGTCTCTTCATTATCATAAATGTAACCATTACTTGCACCACCGTGTTGATTCTATTTAGTAACATTCCTATTGGGACATTGAGATTCATAATGACCATTTATTCTACACATAAAACACATAACCTTCAATGAAAACATAGTGAGGTGAAAATACCCATCCATTTCATTAACTGAACTGTCCATTTTCCTGATGAAATAACATTCCATGTATCCTTATATTCCATAATAAAAAACAACTTCTTAATATTATAAAACGTTAAATTAGTTGATTCTATCCACATTCCTGTCACATAGGAAACAGAATATTCTTTCCTATATGGTCTCATTTACCAAAACTCTCAGGTAAATCCCATTTTCACTTCTTTGGTGAGTCTGAGAGTTGGTTAAGGTAAACATTGTTAATCATGATCTGTGAAAACAGGATAGCCATGATCAGGAAATCTTTCTCTCTAGTGATCATCCTAGTTGACTTCTCATCAGAACATCTTCTATCACATTCAATATAAATCTAGTTCATTCTAGTTCCCAATGGTGACTATAACTAGAAGCATAGTGTGATCATTACCTATCACAGAAGAACACTACATAATGAGGAAAATAATTACATATAGAATGCCTAAATTAGGAAACCTTCTTTAATATATCACAGTTTTGGTTTACCTTTTGTTATTAATATCTAAATTATATATAAATCCTTCATTATGGTGAATTAATAGTTTTTGAATTACTAAATCATATCCATCAAGAGTGTGAAACCAGGTGTGCATTACGGCCCATTTTCATGTACCAGATTACCCCGAGATAATCCCTGAACAACTTGTTTGAGTTGTTAACCCTAAGTACATCTATGTCAGAGCAACATCCACTTGTAGTATCCATACATGGATATATCCCATGGAAACCACACACTTTATCCTTACCAAAACTGTAGGACATTTTCATAGATGTTAACTCATCCATATACTTATCCTTAGAGATATCTATATTCATATACATAGAAATATGCTTAGTGATCTCAAAACGTTTTTCTCATCCTATTTTCCAATGGTTACCTATACCTTTTCTCGGATACCAACTATAGAAACCCTCTATTTACAAACATAGACATTAAATAACTTTAATGGAAGTCATAAACATTATTAAAAATGATCCCCAAAGACGGTAGTTGGTATAGTGCCTTTGGAAACCAGGAAACACAATCACGGGTACATAAGGGAGCTACATTATCTCCCACTAGGTTCTTCACATATATCACCCTTCGTAGACACATCAAACATAATATTTATCATCATAACCTTTGGGAGGAAACATAATTTTATGATCTCAAATGCTTAGTAAGGGTAAATAAGGAGGAATGTAAGCATAAAAATTATCATAATGTTGTGAGAATGTGATAATGAAAATATAAGATCATAAATTGCATATAAAAGATCAGGGGAAATAGATTGTAGGTTCATATGAGATGAATAATAACAAAATAAAGGTCATAATCCATGAAATCATAACATAGAAATAGGACACAGAATTGTGGGAAAAGATAAGAATATATTGATTTACATTATATCCAAGACATCACTACCAAGACCATTTTAGTGGAAACAAAAATCTACTATATTAGGTGATCCCCCATTCAAGACCTATATTTCTGAACCAGATAAACCCTCATTCTAGCCCTATATTTCTGAACTAAGTAAACCCTCATTCCAGTTCTATGTTACTAGACTATATAAACCCTCCATATATCCATGTTTGAAAAATCCATGTAAAGCCTCATTCAATAGATTTATTACTGTATCAGGTAAACCCTTGTTCCTACACTATATTTCAAAACTAGGCATACTGTTAGTCTAACCCTATATTACTAAAATGTGTAAAACCTTTTTCTAGACCTATATATCTAATGAGATATAAATCATTACACAATTTATTAGTAAGAGATGTAGGTCCCACCCATCTCATAATGAAATCATTCAAACACAATCGAAAAGATCATTACTGAACATATAACAACCCTTTATATGAGTTTTCAATCATAGACATGTAAACATATCATACCATGTATAAATATATAAGCTTCATAATAATTTCATCATAAAATTAACTCGAGAATGAAGTAGGATTCAAAATCATATAACCCGTGAAAGTGAAACAGGGTTTATAAAAAAATTTCCAATATAGGAAAAATAGATTTCATAAAGATCACGACATTAATCATAACTCATTAATGTATGGGATATAACTATAACATTTAGATCATTTCATATAGGGTATGAGTAACCCCAATATTTTTCATCCTAGATAGAAAATAAGTTTGAAATTTCTTCTCAAAATGTATTTGTATAAAAAATATAAATTCTTATTTTAAAAAGGATTTTCGATGAATAAAACCATTTTGAAATAATTTTCGTACAAAATACATAGAAAACTGATGAAGTATACATGAAATTATTTTGATATCCTTTTTACTTGAAAATTTTTAAAACAATATTTGAACATTTTAAATAACTTTAACATTAAAATCACATGAAAACATTTAATGAATGATTGAAAATATTTTGAAAACCATGTCATTGAATTTTTTTTGATGAAAATTAACAAAATATTGAAAACATTTAGAAAATAATATTTCTTTAAAACATATAAAATGTTCCTGAAAACGTTTTCAAAATCAGTTCTCTAAAAACACATTGTAATCTTTTAAATAGGGATTCAAAACATTTTAGAAATAGTTTTCCCTAAACAATTATAAAATATTTTTGAATCCATTTTGAAAACAATTTCCTTTGAATGTTACTTTTTTAAAAAAATCATAATGATAAAAAAATTTAACAATGCAAAGCGAGTTTCGAAAAAATGATGGTGGGTAAATCCATACATGTTAGAAGAGGTCAAAAAACCTTCCTTTTTCATGGTAATAATGAAAAAAAATGTTCTTTGTTTATAAAGAGAAAATAATATTCCCTAGAATATATTGTTAAAATAAAAAAAATGATAAAAATGTATTTTAGATATTATAGAGGAATGGTATAATATTCTTGGAAACTATTTATAGAAAACATAGATTTCTAATTGATGAGAGGGTAATATCGAGCTTTCCTAAAAAAATTATTAACTTTCATATGTAATAAAGAGTTTAAAATGGTACTAATACATGAGTATATCATAAAATAATAGTGTAAAAGTAAACAATTCAATATTCGTGAGATATTAATAATAATATTTCATCAAAGGAAGAATAAAAATAAATAATCATGAAAAGAAAGGAGATTTCCTCAATGAACTTTTATAAGTTGGTATCTTGGGATAATGATCTAAATCAAAGGTAAAGTAAATAATTAATATGTATAATATCATGAAAATATTTATATTAATGATATTTAATGTAATATGGATGTACATTCTCCAATAAAATTAATTTATGTGCATAAAAAACACGAGCCACAATGAAGAAAAATGGAGACAAAAACATTTTTAACAATTTGGTATAGTTTGAAACATAATCCACATGAAAGAAGGACAATAAAATCAGAATGTGAATATAAATAAATTTATATACATGATACATATTAATAAATATGAGGAAGTACATAAAACACACCAAAGGAAAAAGTTGTGAACATAGCATGTATCTCACCAAAATTAAAATTGAGATTAAATCCCTATACCTTGTGTATTGGATCTTTTTTGTACTCATATATGATTCTTTTATAATAAATATAAGTTTATTATTCATTTTTTATAAAAAAAATTTATTATATATATTATCATATATGGTTTTAAAATAACCATATATTACATAGTTTTTAATAGCTTTACATTAAAGTTTCACTTCGTGTAATATATGATTTGTCCTTCACATGTTTCGTAATTTGTTATATCTTCGATCGTTATACTTATATTATTATTACAAAATATAAGACATGATATAAATATCTAGTATATCCAATATGAGTATACTATAATAATCTATAATATAATTATTTATATAATGAAATACACCATTCATAGAGATGGTAATCCGTACGTAATCATGACCATTTTTTTACATTTTTATTGTCGTACTGATAGAAAGTTCATAAATTACACACACAAATATATATATATATATATATATCACTATTAACATTAGTCAATTTTAATAATCATTTTAGTCCAATATTAAAATGATTTTATAAGAATACAAATGTTATACATAATACAATGATGTATGATGGATTTTTGAAAATTAAATCATAGATGTGGAAGAATTAAGATTACTGTTAATCTTGTATACGAGACGAAATAACATGGTATTAATGTGGGAATGAATTTAGACATTTTTTGAGATGTTTTTATTCAAATTCAATGTGAAGTTCATATGAATGAATTTAATTGTATTATTACATGTAATATTAATATAATTTGACCTTAAAAATATTTATCATATCATTGATCATTAATAACTAAATTGAAAAGGGCAGTTTTTAACTACAAGCAGTATTTTTCACTATTCATAAAAAATTTTGTTTCTCAGAAAAATCAAAGAAAAACACAATTGGCTAATATAATATTATAAATTAAAAAATAATTTTTATATTATCAAATTGAATTTCCAAATGTATATAAAATTTCATTCAGTATATGTTAATTAAATGATTTTTATTTGAGAAAACTACATTTTTTATAATTATATGGACATTACCAATAATAATATTTTTTATTATCCGTATGTTTATTATGTATAAAAAATTTATAAAAATATTTGAGAAGTTGTTTTTAAAAATCATATTTATAATTTTATCATCTAAGTTATTATTATCTTATTTAAATAATTAATATAATAAAAAGACAATTTTCATAGAAACTCTGTGTTGTGTGCATCGTACGCCATGTTGGTGTTTCTTGTATCGCAAGACAAGTTGGTATTAATTGCATAAAAGAAAAGTTATTATAAAATGTTAAATGAATGTATGAAGTAGTGTTTAAATATATATATATATATATAATTAACTAATTTTACTATCATATGAAATAAACAATATTGAAAAGATTAATTAATTCCAACAAAAATATCTAAATCTCAGGGTGTTACATTCTACGACCTTAAAATGAATTTCTCCATTGAAATTAATCTGGGTTATCAAATGATTAATAATTTAATGTTTTATTCATAGAAACCCACATTTTAAAAATAGATACTAAAATTTCATTAAATTGGGAAATTTAGAAATATCATGGTGACACAGGTAACATAAAACTAGGTTACCTCATAAGAGATAGAGGTTGGGAGTGAAGATTGGACATGGAGGGAAAGCCTAAATATTTACAGGGACTGATTTAGGTCATAAATAAAAAACAAGTGAATTTCCAAAGGAATGTTGGGGGATATAAAATAATAAATCTCTAATTATTTAAAAATCCATTAACTCAAAAAAAATTAAGTTATTAGGACAAAAACATGATCCCTTTCAGAAAATTGAATAATTGTCGATAAATTTCTCTAAACAACATTTTATTCTTTGTTTTTATTTATCAAATACTTAATTGATCTATTATCTAATGGAATGAATGTCTAGAAATTAGAAAATATTTAATAATGGACTAAAACATGATCAAATGAATCATAAGGCCAATAAATGTATTTAAAAATTTCTAACTATTTTTCACATAAAAACAACATGATTTAATCTATAAACAAAAAAATTGAAACTTATAGTTCATGATAAATATTTATTCATTACAATTAAAAACACATTAATGAGGACATCATATAGGCTAGTGGCATGTGTGAACCCCTTATCGTCTCGTGGTCATGCGTTCAAGACTCACAGCATTACCTGACATGATTGGGTGTCACCTGATATACATGACATCCATTTTTAAGCAAAAACTAATACAATATATAAGGTGTACCTCCCTGAAATAAGGTTGATAACTAATTATCCTTTTAACCATGGTTTTCAACACAATAATATTGCACAACTACTTCCTCTGAAGTTTAACTTAATCTTTTCAAGATTGGATAACATTATAACCCTTTATAAAGATGATAATTAAAACCCTTAAATATAGAGTCACGTAATTAGATTAACATTGATTCTACTATATCGTAAAGTATCTGTTGGTGGAAACATTACAAACATGAGAATACCATTATTTAATATTTCCTTGGAACATGGTAACAACATTAATTACTATAAATCCTTTTGAAAAAATGCATTCTTCTTTATTCCAAAGTATATTGGATTTAATCCATAAATAAAATTTTTTTGTAAACATCATTAGTGGTAGAATAAAACACCTATAAATAGGCCCATACATAGTTCCAAGGTAATAATTAATATCCAATTTACGTATTTGTATCCCATGTATCATTATCAGAACAACATTATCTTAACATAATCAACATTTCAAGTGTTACCATACATTAGTCAAAATGTTATCATTCATGAGATAACCTTTCTAGTTCATCATTTTCATTCCAAATATTTTTGTAAAATATTAGAAAAACATAAACTAAACAATCCATACATTATTCACTATTCTTAATAATGGAATCAACATAAATAAATACATTTAATATATCATAATTAATCTATTAACAATAATACCTCTTTCTGTTAAATTGTTTTTGCAATCTCTTCATCATCAACATTGTAACCATTACTCACACCACCTTGTTGATTCTATTAAGTAACATTCTTCTTAGGCCATTGAGTTTCTTAATGACAATTTATTACACACAAAAAAAAATTATCCTCTGAGGAAAACATAGGTATTCCAAAATTTGTTTTTATTTCGTTAAATGAAATCTTCACTTTTACCTCATAATCACTTGCTTTGTGACCTTATTTTTCATTGTAAAGGTGACTTCATCCTCCTCAAATACAACAACATGGGTGATTCTTTCCACTTTCCTAACACCAAGGAAACCGACTCAATATTTTTCTATTGTCTCCCTTACCCAAATTCCCCTTGAACTCTTTCTTGTTCTTCCATGGTAAGTCTGGGAGTTTGTTAAGGTAAAAATTGATATTTATGTTCAGTGAAAACTAGTTAGGCTGGATCACAACATCATTCACTCCAGATATCAACCAACTAGACTTCTCATTAGAAAATCTTACATCACATTCAATATTAATCTAGTTACTTCTAGTTATATCCATTGACTAAAACTAGAAACATAGTGTGGGAATATATTATCATAACATAACCCCATATAATAATGAAAACAATTACTAATAGGATGTATAATCATGAATACTTTTGTAATATATAACACCATGGGTTTATCCGAGGTTATTAATGCTAACATATATCTAAATACTTCTTGATGGATCCTAACGAGTTCTTGAATCCCAAAGAATATCCCTCGGATGTGTCAAGCCAATTGTATAGCAAGGCCCAATATCGTGTACCAGATTACCATGAGTTAAGACGAAATATCTTGTTGGTGTTTTTACCCATATGTACATCTTTTCCAGATCCACATCCACTTGTATTATCTAGACATATATGTATTTCTTTGAAACCACTCACTCTTTCCTTCATCAAAATTCCATGGCATATTACAAAACAGTAACACATCCATATACCTATCCTTAGAGACTTACCTAGACATATACATAGAAATATTCCTAGGGATCACACTATGGTTTTCTCAACCTTTTTTTTCAAATTTAAACTATTACTTTTCAATAACACCAACTATAGAGAATATCACATTTCAAACATAGACATTACATAACATTCACTGAATACATAAACATTATACAAAATAATGCCCAATGATTGCAATTGGTATTGTGCATTTGGAACCCTAGAAACTTAAACACTGGTATATAAATGAGCTACATTTTATCCCAGTTGGTTATTTGTTACTAGAACCCATTTTAGAAACATCCAACATAATATATTTCGTCATAACATTAGGAAGAAAAAAAGGGGTGGGCTCAAATACTCAGTAAGCGTAAACAAGGGAGACATGTAAGAATGAAAAAAATCGTATGGGTATCAGAATGTGATCAGGAAAATATAATATTATACCATGTATATCAAATTTCATGGCAGAGTGATTTTAAATTCATAATACATGAATCATAATTAAATAAATAGAATAATACATGAAAGCATAATATACGAATAATAGATTGTATTATTGAAACACATAAGCATATATTGCATTCCATAGTGGCCATGACATCACATCAAAGACCATCTTAGTATAAAAAGTCCCTTACAGAACTAGGTGAACCCCTGTTCCATTAATGTATTACAGAACCGAGTTAACCATCATTTCAGCCATGTATTAATGAACTGAGTAAACACTCTTTCGAGCCCTATATTACTGAAGCTAGAAACTATCATTCTAGAAATATATTACTGAACCAAAAAATCCCGCATTTCAACCATGTATTAATAAATTTAGTATACCGTTGTTGAATCCCTTTATTACTGAACCGCGTAAAATATCCTTTATTTTTTCAAAAATGACTTTTAATGAATAAAATCGTTTGAATGTTATTTACATTGAAAATAAGTTGAAAATTTATAAATAATATATGAAATCATTTTTAAAACCAATTTACTAGAAAACATATAAGATAAGATTCAAAACATTTTAAACACATTTTCCATTGAAAAAACATGAAAAAATATTTTAAATTTATTGAATTTTTTTTGAATGATATTTCACTGAATATAATTTTAAAACATATAATTAATTCTTGAAATCATTTTGATCCCCTTTATTTGAATACACTTTGAAATGTTATAAAAAGGGATTGAAAACATTTTGATAAAACACTTCCATAAAAAAAATACGATATGTTTGAAACATTTTAAAAAAAAAATATTCTTTGAAAAAATATTTTTATAAAAATTTATTAAAGTATATACTTTTAAACAATTCCAAGAAAGATTCAGCAAAATGGCGACAGGTAAAACCGTACATTTTGTACAAGGTCAAAAGAATATTACTTTTTCATGGTAAAAATGATATAAATGTCCTTGTTTGGAAAGTGATAAGAAGATTCCTTTGAAGAAACTACTAAAAGAAATAATTGGTAAAAGATTCTTTTGGATATAATAGGTTAATGGTATAATATTCTTAGAAACCCTCTTCATAATGCATATATTTTCAACTAAAGTGATGGTAATGTTGGGCTTTCCTAATAACACTTTCTCAACTATATTATGTGCCAAAGAGTGGAAAATGGAACCAATACATGAGTATATCATGAAATAACCATGTATAATGAATCTCATGAAGATTATTTAGATATGGATAATATGGTTTCATCAAATTAAACATAAACACAAACAATCTCAAAAAAGAATGAGATTGCCTCAATAAAATCCAATAACATGGTATATTGGGATCTTGCTCTCAATGAAATGAATGGTAATGGCATGAAGAATATAATATCACGGGATATTTATATTCATTATATATCATGTAAAATGGAAGTATATTCACACTGAAAAAGAGTTTCAGTGTATAAAAAACATGAGTCTCGAAGAAGGAAAATTCAAACAAAAACATTTTTACCCATTTGGAATCTTTTGAAACGTAAACCCCTAGAAGGAAGTATATTCAATTGGGAATGTGAATACATATAAAAATATGTATGAGATACATAGAATAAAATCACGAGTAGTACAAACACCACACAAAAGGAAAGTGTTGTGAACATAGTGTGAATCTCACTGAATTTAATGGAGAGATGAAACACATTACCTTGTGTCTTGATTATCCCCGTACTCATACAAGATGTAAATATAATACATATAATTTTATAAAAAATATTTTAAATAATAATTTTATTTTATATATAAATATATATGGTTTTGTTATAACCTCATATTACCCTCTTTTTAATGATCATGCGTTAAATTTTCACTTTGTGTAATATACTCTTTGTACTTCTCATGTGTCTTAATTTTTTATATCTTTGGTACTTATATTTATATCATGATTCTAGTATTTAAAAAATAAAATAAATATCAGTTATATCTAGTATATTTATATTATAATAATCTATAGGATAAGTAATTATGTGATAGAATACACAGTACATAGAGATAGTTAGATGTACGTACACATGAACATTCTTTTCCATTTTTATTGTCGTATTGAAAAAAATTATTTAAATGATATATGAATATATTGGTATTTATATATACATATAATTATTAATTTAATGTTAATATATCATATATATCATATAATTTCATTAAACCCTTACTTAATATATTCTATTTGGTGTTCGAATGAATCACATCACTTTGAGTGGGTTGTAGTCCACAGTTCCCCAATCATTATTATAATAAGAACACCAAATGGAAAGTAAAAATATGTGTGTTATAAAAATAATAAAGAAGAATATTGAAATAATAATTATAATATAATATATATATAGTTTCCATCATAATTTACACCATGATTGGTGGTAAATAATAAATGAACAATCATCGTTTCGTGAAGCAGTAGTTCACCGTCCACCGAAATAGTATGTTTAACAACCATTATGTGGGAGTGTGTGTAAGTGTAGTTCATACCCTTTTCATAAAATTATAATATTATATATATGATACATTTTATTTCAAAATATATGATATTAAAGAGAGTGGAGGGGTGGGGAAGGAAAAATAATGTAAAGGAACTTGAGGGAAGATGTTGCATCTTAATCAGGTAACTCCTTTTAGTTTGTGCAAAAACGATTCTTTGAGAGGGTTTATTCCCAAAGGGAGGATTCAAGGTAGAATAGAGTATTGTTGGGAGTAAAATTTTGTCAGGTATTGTCCAAAAATAATAGGTTATATATATTTTAGGAATGGGTAATGTTAGTGACCTTTACAGGGAATGAAAAGGACTCACATGGAATTTTTAGAAACAAATTCGGTGTGCACAAGTTCATACAAGGAAAAGACATTACAAACTAACAAAAAATAATGGAAGGTTTAATTGTTATACAGGGACATAAATGTAGTGTAGGAAAAGTGTATTGGTCATTTGGTCCATTAATTTTATGGTTCAGTCCACAATTATGTTAAATTTGGCCTTAACTGTTGTGATTAATTTTAACCACTTTTACAGTATTTTTGGTCAGAAATTTACATGGTAATATAAGACTATAAATGTTATAATAAATACAATAGTTTATTTTTTATTTTTTAAATTACATTCATAGAAGCAGATAAATTACGATTACTGCTAATCCTGCAGACAGGATAAGATAAGAGGGGTTTTAAATTAAGAATAAGTTCAAACATTTATTACGAATTTTTTATTCAGTTTTAAAGTTATATTGATCCTAATAAAATTAATGGAATTATGATATTTAATATTCATATAATTTTACCTTAAAAATATTTATAATATAATTTATAATTTATAATTAATTAGTCAAAAATACTATTTTTAACAATAAATCTTTAATTTTTACTATTCTTCAAAAAATTAAATTTATCGAAAAAATCCAAAAAATACAACCTATTATAAAATAAAAATTAAGAATTCAAAAATTAAGATTATATTATCAAATTAAATTTATAAATATGTGTAAAATAATATTCATTATATGGTAATTAAATAAAGTTTATTGGAAAAAATTTTGTTTTTAAACATAGAAGGACTTTACCAATAATTATATCTCTTATTATCATTATGTTTTATTTATATAAAACTATTTTAAAAATATTTGTAATGTAGTTATTACTATTTTGATATATATGTTTAAATTCTAGTTTTATATTTGACTATTTGAATAATTAAAATAATAAAAAGATACATTTCATAGAAACATCATGTTCTGTGCAACGTATGCCCAGTTGGTGTTGCTTGTAATGAAAGCCAAGTTGTTATTATGTGAAGGGAAATCCATGTTGGTATTTAGTGTGAATTGAATGTTTGATATAGTTTTTTAATATATAAAATTAACTATTTCCAATGTCTTGTGAAATTGAAAATATTTTTTAGATAAATTAAATCAATAACATATTTCTCAAAATCATGTGGTGTTACAAAATTGGCATAATAGTGAGGTCTAAATTATTATGACTTTGGGTATGAAACAGATTGATGATTAGGGATGTGGTTGGGGTGGGGAAAGTGGTGTGAATGAGACTGTGAGGTTGAGGGTCTGGGTGAGAGCATCAGTGTCTACAGTTTAGTAGTATGGAAAATGGGGCTCAACAAAAAGGGATTGGGGTTGAGAGGGATTGGGGGATCATGGGGAGGGAACTAGGGATAATGGATTTTTGAATAGTTGAATTAATTCGATGTAGGGGTAAAAGGGATTTCATTTTTTTCAATAGGAAATCATTAGAAGATTTTAAAATATGTTTCTATAAAATTTATATATTTTTAGGGAAGGTATCCTAAAACAATAATAAAAATACACTACTAAACCATATTTTTTCTATACTTTGCCATGAGATAGATTAGGTAATAGTTTTTTCCCTTGTGAAAATTCATCATCTCTCCAACTGTATAAGACTCCCCCTTAATCTCATATGAAAATGAGTTTTTTCACTCATTTTTTCTCATTTTAAATAAAAATATATATATAATCTGTCTTGACTAGTTCTTCTTCCGTTATAAATAACATTTCATCATGATCACAACTCATATTTTTGTACTCATCCATCATCACCTTGTCTGTTCTGACCTCATCAATATAGGATTATTCATTCTTGATTATCTCGTTATTTTCTTCCATGGACTTTTTCTCTCCTTTAGTAATTTTTTCCTAAACATTTTAATCTCTTTAATACATACTTCCATATCACATTTCAATTTACACTGTATTTATATCCTATATTCTCCAAAAATATCATTTTGTTATTAATCCTACACTTTTGTATATTATAAAAGGAAATAAACAACATCATATAAAGTTTTATTTGAAAATCATTTAGGATTCTCCTACTTGATCATTTAATGACACATCTTAATAATTTAGTTATTTTTTTTTCATGTTATCAATTTTAAATTCTTGACATTCCTCACCTTTCTCAGCATATTCTTATTTTATATTCATTTTCTTTGGTCAAATGTAGTTAATGTTTCCAAATATCATAACAATTCAATAATTACAGTAATTATTTTAATTTTGAATTCTACTATCCCTTTTTGAACCCTCGTAATATAAGGTAATTAATATATATATTCCTTTCACCACATTTGATTTCTGAATCTCTTGTTTCAAAAATAAATTCTTTATTACATTTTAATTTTGAAATTTATTCAAATGAAATATCATATTTTCCATTCATCATAATTGATGGATTTTTCCTCATCTCATAAGGTAAGAGTATCTTGTGTCACTCATATATTTTAATAATATTTTTATCTTTTTGGGATGATATTTTAGAATAAAATTGGTCTGTAAAATAATTAATTAAATGTTTTACAATGATAGAATCTTGTAACTTCTCACCAACCATGAGATGTTTCTCATAATCTAATTGAACCTTATAATAGGATCACCAATGGCCAAATATTTATTCACATTTTTGTCATTGAATTTTCTCTTACAAAATGGTATCTTGGATTATTTTAATTTGATATTATATTATTATTTACTTACACATTAATCAATATATTTACAGTAGTCTTGATACCCATGGAATATTTGTAAACCATCATTCATAGAGACATCAAGATAATGTTTTTTTACTATCCTTGATACCTTATGTGTTAATTTTCAGGTTGGTTTATTAAATAGTAATATCCAAGAAATATATTAATTTCATTTCCATTCTTCTTCTTATATACAATATATCACAGAAAATTACTTATTGAACACAATTAAAACATCTTAAGTCAAGAATTAATGAATTATGATGTATTTCTAGAAGTTATGGAACCTATACCGATGAAATAGTAATATAACATTAGGAATAGTAATATGACCCTCATTAATATCAAATCGGTCTAATGAATAGTAACATCATCCATTAATGTATGTATAAAATTTATTAAACTTATAAATGGATGTATCATGTAATTATATCATAGTATAATTAAATGAAAATTTTAGAAATTATTACATTAATTGATGGTATTTGGGTAAGTCCACAATTTTTAAATATAATTTTATAATTATAAAATTATTTAAAAGAACATGTATTAATTAAAAATTTATTTATAAAATAACCATATTTTGTCTTATTATTTTAGGACAATTTTATGAGACCTCAATGAAATTTTGGAAGTGTTATAAAAGTAGTTATAAATTTAAAATTATTATTTTTTGAATAAATTAATTATATAATTTAAAATTAAATTTCTTATATTTGGAAAATTATTTTTATAAATTTGAGTTAATTTATTAATTATAGGCATCAATGAAACTTTTGTATAATCTTTGGGATTTTCCTAAAATACTATAAATTTAAGTGAACAACAAAATACGATAATTTTTAATAAATTATAAATACATTATTAATTGAGTCATTAGAGATATTTAGTTGTTGTTAGAACCCTTAGTTCCAACTAAAATTCACATATTAATTTATTTAGTAACAATAATTACCACTATTTATTTTCATGATAAAAATAATAAAATAATGAGAAATCACCACTCCCTTCCACAAAAAATACCACCCCTCACCCCCACATTTCTTACACCTATAAGCCTTGGATATTGTAAACATTGTTTCTAATACTATCCCCAATCCTCTCCCACAGTTCCAAGATAACGTTTTCTTAAAAAAAGTATAAAAAGAATCCCTTTATGGTGGTTTTCCATAATGAGTATTCAAAAGGTAAAATCCACTTCATTTTCCTTTTAGTTACTTTTGAAGTTCATATAATGTATTATTATCTCTCCACGTCCTCAGTCCAAATGAGAGTGAAAACTCCAATATAATATATACAAAATAATGTTATGATTTTAATGTAATATCTTCACTTTATCTCCTTTCTCCATATTCTGTTATGAAAATGAAAATTTTCACCCAAGAGTTGCTAATTTGAAGCCCTCATGGACAAAAAACAATTTATTCTCAAATTTCACATTCACGTCTTTTAATGAATAATTTTTTTGTTTGTAGAAAACTATAATATAATTATATAAAAATTTTATATGTTATTTAAGAAAAATATTTACATAAAACAAAATGAAATAACAAAATGAGTTCATTATGATCAATAAAAGGCGTAATAATTGCAAAAGATTATCACTAAATGCCTTATTGAATGATTCATCCACATACAATATAAAAACTGATATATATAACCATTTAAACTTATGGTTGTTCATTATTATAATTTAAATTCAATTATTTATAATTATACCCATTCCACATGAACGTCCATACTCAAATACAAGTACACCGATTTTGAAAACCAGGAAACAAAAATTTTATCTTATAACTCATAAAAAAGGACATAAATGAACTTAATAAAATTATAATAAAAAAGAAACATGTAGATAAATTTATTAATAAATTAATTAATAGATTGAATATTATTATCAAGGAATATTTGGTCAATTGCATAAAACACTCAGACATAAGGTTAGGATTATTTTCCCAACATTTGATTTTTATTCGGGCTATGCTTCCTTCCAGTAAACACAAATAAAATTCATCATTATTTTAAATTAACTATTCTTAATTCTATTTATATGTTCAGAAATCATGTTTCAATAAAATTTCTTATTTTTTTAAAATAATTACATGTTTTTTCATGGTTAATTATTAAATTCCCCCCAATTAGCAAGACCGATTAAAGGGAACATCTTGATTTCATACCCATTTTCATATACCATACATATTATTATTTATGAAATTATTATTCTTAATAATTAAATACTTTTTCCATAAAAACCCATATTTTTTTAATTTTTGGTTCTATTCAAACAATTTTGACAAATAAAATTGATTTCTTCAGTAGAACACTTCCTTGCAAAGTAAAAAAAGATATTTCTCTGAATAATTTCTCGATATTTTTATTAGAGTATATTCATTTGTTTCAACACCTATATATAATTTTATGATATTTTTACATTTAAATATTTCTTAATATCCAAATAATTTTATTAAATGGATCATTATTAGTTTGATTGTGGATGTGTTATCTTGATACCATTCACCATACTACTCAGAATGGTTAGTGATTATGTTTACGGATATGGAAAATTTGTTTACATTTCATATATATATGTTTGTTATGTTTTACACCATTAATATGAGGAATTAATTGGACTTAGTATGTGATACATGGGGACCTCTATAACACCTCTATTCAGTGCTAGGTCTCATTAGAAAAACAGAATTGGGTTTTCACTGTGGGGTTACACTAATATTATCAAAAAAATTAGTTGTGGCCTTGAAGATATGTTTCAGAGGTCCAAAATTATGAATTACCTTGTTATAATATTAGTAATTGATAAACCATTTGATATTTTAGTATAATAATATACCTGAATAGGGTTCATTATCTTATGATTGGTTTTATGGATTTCTTTACTCTAAATTCATTCCTACCATATTATGGTCATGTTTATTTTAAAAGTTATAGGTTTTTTGGTTAATCACCATGCCTAATGTTTAGGATTACGTTAACTTCTATTTTCTTAACTACCCTTAATATACATAAAATTTAACACGTTTTTGATGTTTTATTTTTTTTCGGGATGTGAGGATAAATATAATGAATGAGTTTCAGGTATAATATATGAGTTAATGATGTTTCAAATGGAATATCTATATTTAATTTCTTTTGTAATGTAAATAATATATTTTTATCTGGATTTCCAAAACTAAAAAACCATTCAGTACTTCATGATACTACTACTTTGTTATCATATCAATGTTATAAAGAAAGGAACAATACCAGGGATACTAGGGTCGAGGTCAATATAAGATTCATCTTAAAAAATTGCTGGAAAATAATTATTTTCAATTAATCACACCCTTCGGCAAAGTGTTAAATTTTATGTTCGCATCATAATCCTCCAAATGTCAAAATATTTACAAATGATCAAGGGAAAAATATTTCCGTTGATTAAGTTATTATTTTTTATGGCTCATAATTATAATAAGATCTTAAGAGGAAACCTATCTTTAATACCACATGTAGTTCCTAGGTAGGGTAACCAATGAGAGGGGGGTGTTAATAAGTGGTAACCTTTTAAAATTTATCATCTTTCAAAATTAAAAATCATAAACCTTTTTAAGTCATCGATACTCTCAATAATATCTCCGAACATCACCGAATATGTAATAAAATATGTTAATATACATCACATAATATATACACGTCTTGGTATAAAATAATACTCCTTTAGAGGTTGGATAGATTCTCTAACATCTATTATATACTATATGTATGAGTGACTACAATAAGAATTAGTTATTAGTTATAATCCATTGATTCATTTTTTTCTTTATTCAACCCTGTTATAATATTCTCGAAACTGGTTATAAACCATTCGACACTGCAATTTTGATTTAATGATAGTGAGACCAATATAATCCCTATATTTCAACTCTACTAGATATAAATCAATCTTCCACCACAATTAGGTAGGTTGAACATGTATACTCATTTATAATCCTTATGAATATAAACAATAGTGGGTGTATTGATAGTATTAACTAGATCAAGAATAAACTAGTTCATTCCATTCTTCCTCTCTCCTTTTTTAGATGTTATATTGACTCTTCAATTCCTTACAAAGTTATTAATATGTTATTTCAATTTATTTTCAATGATAAAATATTTATTTTTTTTGCTATTAATTGTTTTATATAAAAAATTAATAATATTGTCAATATTAATTCTTAAATATTTATGGATATTATTTGATTTTTAATATTTTATAAATATTCGATGTTTCTATAGAATGGTTCTATTTATTCATATATCATTGAACATATATATTGTTCTCATTTATGAACATATAACAATTTATCCCTTGAATTTTTACATGATATATGAATTCTCAGGGACTCATTATCTCATATACATTCACTTCTTAATTATCCCTTAAAATACTCATTTATGTAGGGTTTAATAACTCTATGTTATAATTAAGTACCAAATATTGGTATCCAAAAAATAATAACTCATTTAATTCCCACAGAAAACTCTAATATTTGATAGTATGTGTAACGACCCAAAGTTTCATTAATAGAAAAACTCTCTTGATCCAGTTAAATGTTTCTTTATGAAAAATGTTTTTTTATATGATGTCAACTTCTTTAGTTTTACGTTAAGATTTGTGACCGTTACTTTTATAGCCGTTGAACAGTGATCATCTGGGTAGTATAAATATAAGGCTTTAACGAACCCATTTCTACTCAGACAAAGGAAGCGATGGCCTCATCCAGTAGAATTTCCCCTTACGAAGACCATTTTTCAGAGCTCGGAAAAGAGGTGGCGTCTTTGGGAATTTCCCTTGGCCAAGCCCAAGCTGAGCTTCATCAAGGCAAACTCGAACGTGATCGTCTACGGGAAATATGGAAGTTGATTGAAATTACCACTCGAGCGATGTTATCCGAGCCGCCCCAAGAGTCTGTCACCATCGCACACCTTACCCTTAGGTCTTATGCGGATATTTTAAGGGGTTATGTAACAAATAAGTAGCACCATGTTTAGGTACATTATTTTTGTATATAATAATGAATATAATTTCTAGTCATTTTTGATACATTGTAATTAGTTTTTAAAGTACAAATGGTGTTTTTAGTTATTATTTAATTAAGAATTATATTTCATTAAATTAAAGGATTTTTGAATTAAATAATATTTTAATAAAATATTATTATTAATATTAAATTAATTTTTTATTAAGTTTAAATGTTCTTATAATTTTATGAATGCAATTAAACTTTTTATTAAGGTTTCAAAGCCATTTCTGTCAAAACCCATGAATTTTTTTATAAATGTTGGTTTTTATTTTAAAAGTGAAAATTCACATATCTAGAAAATTATTTATTTAAAATAAATATTATTTTTGGAATCACGACGTCGAAATTATCCAATGGTGAATTTTTCATAATTTTCTGAGACATTCAATTTTTTGGGTAAAAATTAAATACCATTTAAATATATAATGTGTTTTATGACATCATAATGACCCAATGGTGATGTAATAAAATAACATAATACTTATGTTCGGCCAATATGTGTTTTATCATTAAAATAATGAGGTTTTGGGTTTGTCTGACTTACTTTTCAAAGCATTAATGGAGCCCTCAAGACTTATTCAACACCTTGCCTTTTTAAATTAATTTCCATGGGAGTGTGACTCACCTCCACATAAGCAACCCTAATTTTTTAATAAGTTCGGACCATGGCCTTGTAAAATATTGTTTTCCTCTTTCCTTTTCCAGAATCCATGGGCAAATACCATGGGATGGTTTGTGGTTTGGATTCTTTTAATATAAGGGGTCCCAAACCTAAATAATAAATAATTCTATCACCTTTCCTATATAAACCCACCCAAGCTCCCACTTCCTCCTCACTAAAATCCCTTGGAGATCGTCCAACCTCTGCCATACTCTCTCTAGAATCCTCCCAAGGTGCCCCAAGCTCCCAAGAAGCCTCTCACAAGCCTCTCTCTAGCCATTGGAAGTACACTTCCAAGTAAAGATTTTTTCTTCCTTTCTCATTTTTGTCAATTTTCATTAAGTTGTATTGCCCTTTTAATTTCAATTATGAATGTTGGGGTATGGTTTCTCACCTCCCCCATACTACCCTCATATTTTTTGAATTATGGGAGAACCCTTTCTCTCTCATTAAATGCCTCCCATGTACACCCGTTACTATGCCGAAATTCTGAAAGGAACTTCTCTCTCTTCTTTTACATTCAAGCAATACTTTTGTATCATAAATCTAAATTCCATTTCAATTGATGGGACATGTATATATATGACCTCCTTACTGTCCATTACATGTAAATATGATGAGTAACCCCTTTCTCTCTCATCAATCCTTTTTATGAATTCTTATGTCACGCTGTTACGCTGCCGAACTCGCACTGATTTCTAAGCCAATGTCATTGTGTAGTGAATACCATGCCCATTTCTTCATCAAGGGTATTCACCTTTATGCACATTTACTTATTTATTGTAAAGTTTCATGTTTGAATTCCACATTCCTTTATCATGGAATAAATGATTATGTTTTATGAATCCATGTTTTATGATCCATGTGGCACACTTATGCATGAAATGAAATGTTTAAGAAGGGTGCGCCCTTATAGCGCTCCAATGCATTGGGTAAACTATAGTATCATGATACATCATGTGAAATGAGTGTTTACTCTTGCTAATTCAAGTGCAACGAGGTTTTACTCGTGCTTCAAGTGCAATGAGGGTTTACTCATGCGCCATGTGCAATGATCATTGGCTCATGCTAATTCAATGTTAAGTGTTGTTGCCACATTTCCATGTTATGATTATCATGATTTATCATGCCTTTATGTTCATGTTTTTCTTATGCTCTATTGATATTCCTATTTCCTAAAATGTATTTTACTCCTCATGTTATTCATTGTGTACTCCCTTACAGGGCTTTATAGCTCACCCTTTTCTTATGCATGTCCTCAGGTTATCCCATGCAATGCTAAGTACGAAGGAATGTAGTGGTCATGTAAAGGAAGTTTTCAATAAAGATGTTGTATTTCAAGTTTAAAGTTTTTATGTAATGATCCTAAGCCCCAAAGATACTAAACCTCTTGATCTTCTTTGTTGTATCAAGTGAAGTTTTATGTAATAAAGCATGCTTTTATTGTAATAAAAATCAGGGTTGTCATAGTTGGTATCAAAGGATAGGATTAGTTATTTTTGGGATTATGAAACCCTAGTAATGCCTTAGATACAAAACTAAGAATAATAAAAACATCCCTAAGTTTTGATAAATACTATGTAATTGGTTTACCAAACAAATACATCCCTATCTGGATACGAGCAGGTAGAGGCGGCTCTGGCACATATGTATCATAGGGGTAAAACCCGAAAACACCGCTTTGAGCTAGACTCGAACGGGAACTGGTGCAAGACAACGGGCCTTGCTACACTCTTGGTTACGACACTCCCGAGGGATATGTTTTGATAAATTCACCATCTTAGTATGAACCCTTATTAAAGGAAAAATGCCCCTAAGAATATATGTTAGAAGGAAGATCATGAAAAGCCTGGATTGAATCTTATAGACTCGTGAGTTAAAGAGATTAAAGTTTATTTATAAGTCATCAACTTTTGTCTTTGGATTACCCTTTACGTGTTACCCCTATCTTTCCTTTTATTCTAGCCAATGGCCGGTAATAGGAGAACTCAGGCTAACAACCGTTGTGAAGATCAGTTTGATGATTGTACATATGAGATGCCCAATCCAATGGGAGCGGGAATCGCGAACTTTGTCACGCTTCTCTCTCAGCTAACTCAAGTTTTGAATAGAAACACTGGTCAAGAGGAATGTTCAACCCCCCCTAAGAAAGAACAAGTCACCATTGAAAGCTTCATGAGACAAAGGCCTCCTACTTTTAGTGGATCATCCGATCCCACGATCACTGAACAATGGATCAACTCCATTGTAAAGCTATTCTCCATCCTCCAATGCTCTGAAAAATAGAAGGTTCTCCTAGCGGCTTATCGTAAGGAGGGTGAAGCTGATCAATGGTGGACGTTGATCAAAAATACGAATCCTGAGGAGGAGATTCATGCTTTGGAATGGAAGGAATTCCAGAAGATGTTATTCGATAAATATTTTCCATGCACCCTCCGTCTTATGATGGAAAAAGACTTCCTTTCCCTCAAACAGAATGATGAAGAATCTGTGGGAGCGTACGAGGCAAACTTCACAAGGCTTTCACGATACACTTCCGGCTTTGTCGTTACCCCCGAATGCAAGGTTGACCGCTTCTTTGGTGGGCTAAAGCCTAGCTTGCGGAAAGCATTAGTGATCCGTGACTTCGATAGCTATGAGGAAATTGTCCGATGTGCCCTCAAGGTTGAAATGGAGAACAGAGAATCACAGGGGTATCATGGGGACAAGAAGAATAAGGTGGACTTCAATGCGGGTGGTCCGATGGATAAATCCAACAGCGCTAAGAAATTATAGCACCCCACTTGCCAAAAGTGTGGAAAGAAGAAACCTGGAAATTGCCTTAGGGGGACAAGAAAATGCTTCAAGTGTGGAAGAGAAGGGAACCTAGCTGTTAACTGTCAGCAAGAAGGACCTGCGGCTACGACAGAGGAGAGGAACGCTCCGTTCGAACCTCAACGCATTGTTCAATGCTACAAATGAAAAGAACCGGGTCATTTTGCAAATCAGTGCCCTAATCCAAGGGTTATCGGAGGCAACCAGCAACCTCCAAGACAGCAAGGAAGAACTTTTTCCATCACTTCTGCCGAAGTGAACCCCGACGACGAAGTGGTGACAGGTACGCTGGTTATTCATTCATGAATAGAGAATGTACTTTTTGATTCAGGTTCTACGCATTCTTTTATATCTCAAAAGTTTAGTAGAACAATCCCTGCACCACCACAAATCATGGAAGTAAAGATGTTGGTGAGTATGGAAAATGGGGCAATCATTGCATCCCATGAGTATAAGTCCTCCCCTGTTATAATCTGTGGATTGAATTTCCCGGAGAACTTCGTCATACTCCCTTTTGTGGAATTTGATGCAATTCTTGGCATGGATTGGCTTTCCTTATATAGAGCCAACATAAATTGTCGGGAGAGGGAAATCACACTCCATATGGAGAATCGACCCCCGATTCATTACAAGTGTCAGGAGGAAGATGAATCTCCTTTAGATCCATCATCTCAAGCATGGATATTACTGCCTTATGAGCACGCATATCTGGCTCAGATGATTGAGACCAAGGAAGAAACCACCATTGACAAAATGCCTATTGTGAGGGAATTCGCTGAAGTATTTCCCGAGGAACTTCCTGGTCTTCCTCCAAGAAGAGATGTTGAGTTCTCAATTGAACTTATACCTGGGGGGCTACCAATATCCAAGACTCCATATAGAATGGCTGTTGTTGAGCTTGAAGAGATGAAGAAACAACTACAGGAGAATCTGGATAAAGGGTTTATACGCCCAAGTGCATCACCGTGGGGTGCACTAGTCCTCTTCGTCAAGAAGAAGGATGGGTTAATGCGGATTTGCATCGATTATTGTGAACTTAACAAAATCAAGATAAAGAACAAGTATCCTCTCCCAAGAATCGATGACTTGTTTGATCAGCTGCGTGGAGCACAATACTTCTCCAAGGTGGACTTTCGGTCGGGATATTATCAAGTAAGGGTGAAGAAGGAAGATATCCCCAAGACTGCTTTTCGTACAAGGTACGGGCACTATGAATTCATAGTAATGCCTTTTGGACTCACCAATGCTCCAGCAATATTCATGGACTTGATGAATAGAGTCTTTAGAGATTACCTTGAGAAATTTGTGGTAGTATTTATAGATGATATTCTAATATACTCCAAAACCAAAGAGAACCATGAGGAGCATTTAAAAACTGTACTAGGGACTTTGCGCAAGGAGAAGCTCAATGAAAAGTATAGCAAATGTGAGTTTTGGTTGAAAGAAGTCTCATTATTGGGCCATATCATCACAAGCAATGGGATATCTGTGGACACCTCCAAAACAGATGCAATTGAGGGATGGCCGAGGCCAACATCGGTAACTAATATCCGTAGCTTCTTGGGGTTAGTTGGATATTATCGACTATTTGTGAGAAATTTCTCACGATTTTCCAACCCTCTTACCAAGATAACTCGAAAGGGAGTAAAGTTTGCTTGGAGTGATGAATGCGAAGAAAGCTTCAAGGTTTTGAAAAGGAGGCTTATCACTGCACCCGTTCTCACTTTACCCACAAGTGGGGAGCATTTTGTGGTATTCAGTGATGCTTCGAAGAAGGTCTTAGGATGTGTGATGATGTAGAATGATAAAGTAATATCATATTCCTCAAGGCAGTTGAAAATCCATGAGCGAAACTATCCAACGCATGATCTGGAGTTGGCGGCGGTGATCTTTTCCTTGAAAATCTGACGGCATTATCTCTATGGAGAGAAATGTGAGATATATACTGACCACAAGAGTCTTAAATATATATTCACATAGAAAGAGCTTAATATGCGCCAGAGAAGATGGATAGAGCTCATCAAGGATTATGACTGTTCAATACATTACCACCCTGGGAAAGCGGACAAGGTGGCGGATTCCCTAAGTAGAAAGGATCCAGCTATTCTATCAGTGATGAGAATTGAGAAGGATCCAATCTTCTTAGACTTGATGAAGATGGATGTGGGAATCATAAAAAAGGGAACATCATCAATCCTTTCACAAATTATTTCTCAACCATCTCTTTTGGAAAGGATAAAGGATGCTCAAAAGGATGATGTGGGAATACAAGAAAAAGTGGAAGCTTTCAAAAAGGGAAAATCCTCAGAGTTTAATTTTAATGAAGAAGGAATTGTGCGGTTTGGGAAAAGACTATTTGTTCCATCATGTTCGGAGCTGAAGAAGGAACTTTTGGATGATGCACATAGTTCAAATTTATCTATTCACCTAGGGGGCACAAAGATGTATCGAGATCTCTGAGAAAACTTTTTGTGGGATAATATGAAGAAGGAGATCGCTGAATATACATCAAAGTGCCTGGTGTGTCAGCAAGTGAAGGCAGAGAGGCAGAAGTCTAAGGGGATGATGCAACCATTGACCATACCAGAATGGAAATGGGAGAACATCACCATGGACTTCGTCACTAGACTTCCAAGGACATCCAAAGGCAACAATGCAATCAGGGTTGTTGTGGATCATCTTACAAAGACTTCACATTTTATTTCTATTCGAGAGGATTTCTCTTTGGATCAACTGGCACAGATATATATCAGGGAAGTTGTACGGTTGCATGGAGTACCACTATCTATTGTGTCTGACCGAGATCCAAGATTTACCTCTATGTTTTGGAAGAGTCTTCATAATGCTCTGAATATTGAACTGAACTTCAGTACGACCTATCATCCTCAAACTAATGGCCAATCCGAGTGGACTATCCAAACACTTGAGGATATGTTGAGAGCGTCCTCAATGGACTTTAAAGGAGGATGGGATCAACATCTTCCTCTAGTTGAGTACTCTTATAATAATAGTTTCCACTCGAGCATCCAAATGGCACCATATGAAGCCCTGTATGGGAAAAGGTGTAGAACACCGGCATGTTGGGATGCGGTCGGTGAACGTAAGCTGCTTGGACCAGAAATGGTCGAAGAAATGGTGGAGAAGGTGAAAACCATTCTGCAGCATAACAAGGCAGCCCAAAGTCGACAGAAGAGTTATGCAGATAATCGTCGACGAGACCTTGAGTTTAAAGTTGGAGACATGGTGTTTTTACGCATATCTCTGTGGAAGAAGGTCATGAGGTTTGGAAAGAAAGGGATGTTAAGTCCAAGGTACATCGGCCCCTTCGAGATTCTTGATCGTGTAGGGGATGTGGCCTATCGACTAGCACTTCCACCTACTATGGCCAAGGTGCATGATGTCTTCCATGTATCCCTCTTAAGGAAGTACATACCAGACCCTTCACATGTACTCTCTTTTGAGGTGGTACAATTGGAAGATGATCTTTCTTATGAGGAGAAACCAGTGAAGATCTTAGATCGTAGAGAAAAAGTTCTACGAAATAAGACAATGTCCCTCGTCAAGGTGTTGTGGAGAAACCACAAATTTGAAGAAGCAACTTGGGAGTCGGAGGATATGATGAAGCTAAGTTACCCACATTTTTTTAGTGTGGTAAAAGGAAAATTTCGAGGGCGAAATTTCTTAAGGGTGGAATGTTGTAACGAGCCAAAGATTCATTAATAGAAAATATCTCTTGATCCAGTTAAATGTTTCTTTATGAAAAATGTTTTTTTATATGATGTCACTTCATTAGTTTTACGTTATGATTTGTGACCGTTACTTTTATAGCCTTTGAACAGTGATCATCTGGGTAGTATAAATATAAGGCTTTAACGAACCCATTTCCACTCAGACAAAGGAAGCGATGGCCTCATCCAGTAGAATTGCCCCTTACGAAGCCAATTTGTCAGAGCTCGAAAAAGAGGTGGCGTCTTTGGGCTTTGCCCTTGACCAAGCCCAAGCTGAGCTTCATCAAGTCAATCTCGAACGTGATCGTCTACGGGAAAAGTGGAAGTTGATTGAAATTACCACTCGAGCGATGTTATCTGAGCTGCCCCAAGAGTCTGTCACCATCGCACACCTTACCCATAGGTCTTATGCGGCTATTTTAAGGGGTTATGTAACAAATAAGTAGCACCATGTTCATGTACATTATTTTTGTATATAATAATGAATATAATTTCTAGTCATTTTTGATACATTGTAATTAGTTTTTAAAGTAAAAAATGGTGTTTTTAGTTATTATTTAATTAAGAATTATATTTCATTAAATGAAAGGATTTTTGAATTAAATAATATTTTAATAAAATATTATTATTAATATTAAATTAATTTTTTATTAAGTATAAATGATCTTATAATTTTATGAATGCAATTAAAATTTTTATTAAGGTTTGAAAGCCATTTCTGTCAAAACCCGTGAATTTTTTTATAAATGCCGGTTTTTATTTTAAAAGTGAAAATTCACATATCTAACAAATTATTTAGATAAAATAAATATTATTTTTGGAATCAGGATGTCGAAATTATCCAACGGTGAAATTTTCATAATTTTCTGAGACATTCAAATTTTTGGGTAAAAATTAAATACCATTTAAATATATAATGTGTTTTATGACATTATAAGGACCCAATGGTGATGTAATAAAATAACATAATCCTTATGTTCGGCCAATATGTTATTTATCATTAAAATAATGAGGTTTTGGGTTTGTTTGACTTACTTTTCAAAGCATTAATGGAGCCCTCGAGACTTATTCAACACCTTGCCTTTTTAAATTAATTTCCATGGGAGTGTGACTCACCTCCACATAAGAAACCCTAATTTTTTAATAAGTTCGGACCTTGGACTTGTAAAATATTGTTTTTCTCTTTCCTTTTCCAGAAACCATGGGAAAATACCATGGTATGGTTTGTGGTTTGTATTATTTTAATATAAGGGGTCCCAGACCTAAATAATAAAGAATTCTCTCACCTTTTCTATATAAACCCACCCAAGCTCCCACTTCCTCCTCACTAAAATCACATGGAGTTCGTCCAACCTCTTCCCTACTCTCTCTAGAATCCTCCCAAGGTGCCCCAAGCACCCAATAAGCCTCTCACAAGCCTCTCTATAGCCTTTGGAAGCACACTTCCAAGTTAGGGTTTTTTCTTCCATTCTCATTTTTGTCAATTTTCTTTAAGTTGTATTGCCCTTTTAATTTCAATTATGAATGTTGGGGTATGGTTTCGCACCTCCCCCATACTGACCTCTTATTTTTTGAATTATGGGAGAACCCTTTCTCTCTCATTAAATGCCTCTCATGTACACTCGTTACTATTCCGAAATTCTGAAAGGAACTTCTCTCTCTTCTTTTACATTCAAGAAATACTTTTGTATCATGAATCTAAATTCCATTTCAATTGTTGGGACATGTATATATATGACCTCCTTACTATCCATTACATGTAAATATGATTAGGAACCCCTTTCTCTCTCATCAAACCTTTTTATGAATTCTTATGTCACGCCGTTACGCTGCCGAAATCCCACCGATTTCTAAGCCAATGTCATTGTGTAGTGAATACCATGCCCATTTATCCATCAAGGGTATTCACCATTATGCACATTTACTTAATGATTGTAAAGTTTCATGTGTGAATTACACATTCCTTTATCGTGGAATAAATGATTATGTTTTATGAATCCATGCTTTATGATCCATGTGGCACACTTATGCATGAAATGAAATGTTTAAGAAGGGTGCGCCCTTATAGTGCTCCAATGCATTGGGTAAACTATAGTATCATGATATTTCATGTGCAATGAGTGTTTAATCTTGCTAATTCAAGTGCAACGAGGGTTTACTCGGGCTTCAAGTGCAATGAGGGTTTACTCATGCTCCATGTGCAATGAGCCTTGGCTCATGCTAATTCAATGTCAAGTGTTGTTGCCACATTTCCATGTTATAATTATCATGCTTTATCATGACTTTATGTTCATGTTTCTATTATGCTCTATTGATATCCCTATTTCCTAACATGTATTTTACTCCTCATGTTATTTATTGTGTACTCCCTTACTGGGCTTTATAGCTCACCCTTTTCTTATGCATGTCCTCAGGTTATCTGATGCAATGCTAAGTACGAAGGAATGTAGTGGTAATGTAAAGGAAGTTTTCAATAAAGATTTTGTATTTCATGTTTAACGTTTTTATGTAATGATCCTAATCCCCAAATACACTAAACCTCTCGATCTTCATTGTTGTATCAAGTGATGTTTTATGTAATAAATCATGCTTAAGTTGTAATAAAAATCAGGGTTGTCATAGTATGAAACAATTCCATGTTGTCCTCCTCGTTGTATGGTTGAACACATATCATCCTACTTTCAATAATGTTACGATCATGACCCGTGATTATTATGATTAAACCATGAATAAAATCTTGTCTGCATCGTCAAACAAATTTCATTTGAATTTTGAGAACCTGGAAACTCATTACATCACCTTGTAGAAAAGAGAATATATGTATATGAATATGGATCAACCACATGTATTAAACTATATTAGACACATGAACACATAAATGATTAATAGTGTTAATATCTCTATGTCATCTATATAAAGTACTCTATCTTGACCATATAAACAACTCCCCCTAAAACACATGAGCAATCCAGATCAGCTGTATGAATAAAAATATTCAATCACAAGAACCATGTCTTGATCTACCTCATGTATTAATACCTACACACAACCCCTACCTTCTCCCATCAATTTAATTTTAAAATTCATTATTACCTTTATATATGTCATGAAAATCATAGATTACCTTTATATAACTCATCTTCTTATATCTTTGTACCCTGATACAACATTACATTGTGTTTATGAAGAATGTTATACTCATTAGTACCATTACACATATTCTTAGATACCTTTACATAGTACAAATATGTATACCAATGTCATATATCTCTTCAATAGTTGTACACAGTTCCTGACCTACCATATTGTATGTAATGGAAATTGATGTTGCCCTTATACGAATGGTTCTAATATCTCATTACACTTATGTTAGCAAATTTAATTTTAATCAACAATTAAATAACGTAAAATTATAATCTTACCTTCATATAGATGGTATCTTTTTACCATTACAAGCTGTTGGAAAATACATTTATAAAAATAATCAAAATCATTGTTTAAATTTATTCGACCTAAAGAATGTAAATATTACCTTTATATCGGTAATAATTTCATTTAAAAAATATCTTAGGCCTTCATCAATCACATTATATTATGTATAATATCTAACCAATTACATGGATAATGTTTCATCAACCATCAAATATTGTATTTTAATAGAATATTAGTGAAAGTATTTTAATATATACATTTCCACCTTGTTTTAAACATATCCACATGAGTTCTTCAAAACACAGTTTCAAATAACATAGAGATTTGGATGCATGGTCAAAAATAGAATATATTGATAACTTATGAATTAATAACAATTTTCCTTGCGTCATCACTTCATTGCAACACTAAACTAATATTTTTCTATATATCCAAATGAAACACTAACATGAGGACTTAAAAATGAAATATTTTATTCCAATTATATTTTTAAGGATTTATATTATTGATTATTAAATTAATAAATAAATTTATTTTTTTATAATATGTTGAATACATTTGAATTTTAATTTTAAAAATAAATGTTGAATTTCAAATTGATTTCTCTCTCCTATTGTTATATCTGTATGTTCAATGTTATTGACATCATTAGAATCATATGAAATGTGATATAAGTATTGAGTTGTATATAATCAAATGTAAATAATAATCAAATGGAAAAATTAATTTTCAATTTTACCATAATTATACAAATTCTAATCCAATATTGACATAGTGCTTTCACAAAATATGAAATAACAAAAAAAGGTTATTTTAGGGTTACAATGAGATACTGTTGAGTATAAAAAATTGTATTAATTTTTCTGTAAGATATTATTGTTTCTGATAAAATATCTAATTGAAAAAACATGAAATTTAATATTACCTACATATATATAAACACAAAATAAAAAATTCTCCATGAAAATTTCTAAAAACAAAATATAATGATTAAAATGGTCCAGATGTTAATAAAAAATAATAAAACATAAATAAATACATTTGTGAATGGTAAATAAAATAACCAATAATCTAATAATTTTCTACTTAAGGGACAATTTACACTAAAAGTAGCATTCCTAAAACATTATCGAATTAATATTTTCAAAACATCTAATTATTCTTATATATAAAGGGGAAATTCCTCTACCCATTGCAAGATACATCAAATTCATAATTATGTTGACTTAATTTTATGAAAATATCTACCTAGAAATTTTTTTCAAAGTCTAAATTAATGTTGTTTCATTATGTATTAATATATATTATAAACAAGAAATATTTCCAAGAATAAATATGAATTTCATATTTCAATGTAATATAATCATTTTATTTCTTTTTTTATCTTAAAAAATAATTACATTTTATTATAAAATGAATCTAATATAAAATAAAAATTAAATCACTATACTTATTTAAAAATGATAATGTAATAGGATCATTTCATATTTCTTCTCATCAATAAATTATATCATGTTCTTTATCAAGTTTGTTGAATCAATACCAGGGAAAAATATATACAATTTTAATCATGGTCGATTAAAAATACTAATATATTGGAAGGATATGGTATTAATATGGAATATTTTTTTGGATATGGTTATTTAATGTTAATATTATGATGGGAATAATTTATAAAAAATCAATATTTTTATTTAAATTTCTGAAACATGATCGTTATGGATTTTATCTTCATTAACTTTAACTCGATATTCTGTTTGAAAAACATGTGATTAAAAAAGATTGAAAAACTAAGACTCTAGCACCTAATCTTTTTTTGAGAAAATTTATTTATAAACAAATAATGTTGATCAATATCACCATTCAAAAATAATAAAGAATCAATTTGAACTTCTAATATCCTATGATAAATATATACTATAAAATACTATAATATTTGTATCAAATGATAATAATTATATAATTAAAATGAAATAAATATATAAAATGATCGAAAATATATAGTTGAAAAGGTTATCATTATTATATAGGCAGTAACATTGAGTTTAATAAAAGTTGATATTAAGGTGGGAGAGTCCTCCAGTTGATCTACCTTTCGATAATACATTTCTCTTCTATATCCATATATTTTACTTGATATGTCATTTAATAAAAATATCCTCTTATCATTGCTCAATTTATATGTATGATTCATGTGTATTTATGATTAATTTTTTTTTCTTAAGAATATATAAAGAGAATATTTTTTCTTATTTATCTTATCTTTCTCACACGGTAAGTTTCTTTCTCTTATTTATCCTATTTTATTTATATAACATCAAATGAAAAAAGTTAAAATTATTTTCATTTAATGATTATTTTTCATATTAAAAAAAGTGTCATTAATTTTAAATGAAAATGTTAAATATTTTTTATAACATAATCACTAATTTTTATACAATTTTTTGTCTATCTATGAATGATTTATCATATATGCAAATACTGTTTTATACACATGTATTTCACATGATCCAACTTTTCATGAAGGATAATATTTCATGATATTATTAAATTTATTTCTTTGGGTAATTTATTTTTATTCCTAAATATAAAATGTATAGTTCTTTCCATATTTTAATGGGATTATTAAATTTTTACCTTTATTGGTTTATGAAATTTTTTATGTAACATACCATGATAATAATAACGTGATGTGTTGATTCGTATAAGAATTAATTGTCCAAAACATTTATTGGATAACATTTATTCCTCCTAAGATTATAATGTCATATAATGTGTGGTGTTAGCCCAATATTTTAAGAAATTAAATATACATGGTTAACCATATCTCGTAAAATGTTAATATCATCATGGTTAATATTGACATGTGCATATGACATCATAGGATTATTCTTATGCCACACTATAATGTAATTACATTTTTTTAATATTTATGATTATGTTTCTATTATTTATCTTCTACTGTGTATGATTTATTCAAGCAATTATCAAAAACATTGATTATTTATTCATTACTATGTGTTCATTTAATGGTGTCTGTTTTATTGTATTCTTCATGATCACCATTATTCCACAAATAAATGTTTTCCCTAACTATGTGTGATCAAACCCCATTTCTTGTGTTTCTCATTCCTCAAGGATGTGAATAATAATTTTCTTAAAAGAATTTATAAATTGGAATAAATTGTCTTCAATTTTATAAAAGAAAAATATTATATATTGTTTAATCATATAGATATTTTGGGGATATCCAAATTTAGTAAACTTTTGGTTTCTCTGAGTGTTTTTAATTATTATTTGTAATGTATAATAATTTAAAAGGTTTTAAAATATATGTAAGTTATTGTTGTGTAATATGACATAAGAAAAACATATAGAGTGGCACCAGAACAAATGTTTTAATTTAGGATTGGCATTTATGAGTTGTTTCATTGATAATTTATTCGAAAAAGTGTGCCTTCATTGGTCTCTTCAAAATTTTTGAATATTATTAGAAAAATATTAATATTGTTTATAGATTACAAGTTATTGAATATAGTGACTAAAGAATAATTATCATGTTCTTATGATATATTACATTACCTGGCCTTTTAATACCCAACATGTGGTGGTAGTAAGTCTAGTGTGATACCCCAATCTTTCCTCCAGAATGGAAGGGATAGTAACATGTAAATAGCTGGAATAAAATGCATTTTACGACTTATCTGATAAGAACATGTAGAATAGAAGAATCTATGATACACAATAAAATCTACAAACATTTTTAGATAAATATTAAGACTAAACTAAATACAATGTGCATAAGAGATGTTATTTCATAGTACAATGATCCACAGGAAAAATTAAAAAGTGTAAGTACACAAGTAATAGAAAATAAATACTAGGTAAACAAAACACTAGTATACGATTCCACATCTTCTATATAGGGATTCTAAAATAGTCTCCATCTACAACTACCACTATGGTGAACAATAAGAAGATATAGTGTAATGTCTCCTCTAACAGAACAATTTCCATATCTTCAAATATCATCCAAATACTATGAAACATCAATATTGACACAAAACTAGTATAATTGAATCCCATGTCAAGGGTAGTATTAACATAATCCTTTTATTCTTGGAAAATAAGAAGAAAATATTGTCCAATAATTCATATCAAACCCAAATTTAGAAAAACAATAGGCGATTTCTTAAGGGACTAAGATATTCTCTATTGTTAATAAAACCATGAAAATGGGAGAATATAATATTTAATTTTCATAACTACATGGAATTATATCACACTTATAACCAATGATACCTTGAAAAGTGTGATCCCCACAATACCTATGTTTATAAATATAATATAATATTGAGACTATACATCATCCATAAAGGCATAAAATGATGATATAATTTTAAAAGAATTTAGCTGTTTATATATCATATATTACATAAATTAATATATTAAATACTCATATAAATTGTTTTATACCTCGATAGAATTGGATTGGGCGACCATGTCTCACTAATGTATGTGTGTATCAGCAGAGGAAGTACCAGACCCCTATAGAAGAAAATTCCATGACGTTAAGAGGAATCCTGAATCCACTAATAGATGATTATTCCAAAAAATATGTGGTATTACTTGTAAGGACCTGGCCATAAAACATTACGTAATCATGAATTAAATGAATAATTCACATAGAGGATCTTATCAGGTTTAGAGTTTTATATAATTAGGACATAACTATTACATCTCAAAAGATTGAAAAGTAGACACTTCTACTAAGTTTCCATAAAATAAAAACTCTTAAAAAGAAACATGTCTAGTTCCATGTTTAAGATAACATGTCTTTCCTTGATCCCATCCTTGACCAAATTCATCTTTAAGTCCTGTGGAGAAAGATTCAAAAAATTGGGATGAGTATAAAAAGCCCAGTAAAGGATACACAAAAAAGGAAAACTGTTAGTTTTTAAAAACAACAAGTAAACTATGAATACATAATCAAAATAATACTTTTCATCTTAATGAAGTAGTAAATACTATTCAATGTATAAAATATAACTACATATCCGTTGTAACCAAAATATTACCATAAACCCATATAATGAACACATAACATATAAAGCTAACTTGGGACATAAACATACTTAAATAGAATAACCATACGGTCGACTTCCACACATATCACTACATGGAATATCCATATGGACAACTTCCATACCCAATGCATTGGAGGTTATAACGTAACCGCCCGTCCTGGTATTCACGGCACCACCCTTCAAATGGTTTATCACGTAACCACCCGTCAAATGCCCAAGTACCATTACAAAATCATAATACATAACATTATATAATGGAAAGAAAAAATTTACATATTTCAATCACAATATATCACTTAAATATGTTGGCATAAAAAATCCATTATCAAAAACATTTTCAATACCAAAATACATAAAAGAGTATATGGTATTTAATTTTTTTAAAAACATTACGGATTGTTAAGGAAGCCAAAGGCCAAATATTTCTCGCGGCGACAGAAAATGTCGTTGTCACCACATACGTTAAAATAAACATTCCTATTTTTAATTTAGTAAAATGCTTCGTAGAAAAATATTCCCTTTGAATGAAATGAAAAGTCAAAGGGGTTTATACACTGTATAAAATACAATTCTGTATAAAACAAAATATGCCTCAACGAAAGGAGATTGAGATGATGTCCCATACCACTTTGATGATTTTAAAATTTTAAACAATTAATATCCATATAAATAAATCCTTAAAACCCATTTTTAAAACAAGGATATTAATGAGAAATATTTATAAGAATAAATCATTAAAACATTTAAAATGGTATTTTAGTTAAAGAACTTTTAACAAAATCAGACACACATGAATAAAAATAATTGAGGAATATCATTTAATCAAAACTTTATAATATCATGAGAATAAAGGGATTCATGATATAATATACCAAAGGACAGTATATACACCAAATAAAAGTTAATTGGTTCATAACAACAATGAAGTCTCAATAGAAATGTAAAATGAAATGAAATTCCTTATAAAGAAGGTATCCTTAAATTAAGGATAAATCAATCTCAAAATTATGTGTGACACATATAAATACACACAACATAATTGGATATTAAGTGTAAAACAAACATATGACATTCACACATATTCATAGGATGACATATTCAATAACTATAAGTTGAACCCAAAGAAATTGATATTGGGTTAAGAAGTTCCCTTGTAAAAATTCGACATCCTAACGGCATCACTTTAAAATTGAGAGAATGAGTTGATGAGAGTGAAAATTGAATCTCATCACTTGGACATAAAATTTACATCAATAAGGATATAGTAGACCATATCCCAACATAACAATATGTAAATTAAAATACCCAACAAAAAGAAGTCTTTTAAAAAGAAGAGGGTGAAAGGATCCCTTACCGACTTGGGTATCTTTCGAAACGTACACCCCATGAAAGAAGGACAATACAGAATTGATGTAAATACTCATAAATGAAATCATATTACACAAAGGGTAGAATAATGGGTAGTAAATATACCACTCAAAGGAAATGGTGGAAAATGTAGCATAAATCTCACGGGCATAAAAGTGAGATGAAAACCCCCTTATGAAAACACGGCAGCCTAACGGCGCCACTTAAAACATCCAAAAATGGTTTGATGAGATAAAATAGGGTATCTAAAAATATTAAAATAAAAATTACATATTGAGTAATATAAAAAAACATCCCCCAACATAATAAAGAGGATATTAAAAGAAGTTACATAAAAGAGATTACTTGAAAAGAAAGAGAGAGGTTGGATCCCTTACCTTAAATCGGACTTCTCTTGTTCGTTTCATTATATTCCAGAATAATAATCTTTGGTAAATTTATAATTTTTTAAGGACCGCATTTAATGTTTATTATTGAATTGATATCACATATTATAATGTTATAATAATTAGGTAATTATACGAGTTCATATCAGCTTTTTTTTCGATGTTTGGTACATTAGTAAAAAATGAACTTGTTTGAAAATGATTGTCCATGTAGTTATAAGTAAATAATATCCAGAATAGTATTAATGATTTAAATATCATATATATCCAGTAAATATTCATTTTATACTATTACGTAACATTTGGAGATAAAAAGAAATTAAATGCACCGTTCATGGAGACGGTAGGCAGTACGTACGCATGAACGCTACTTTCATTTCATTGTCATATTAATGGAATTAAAAATAAATGAGAGATATGTATATTATAATTAAAGTATAATATATATGTTATATAGGTCACATAAGTTCATTAATATCATTCTTTATACATTTCATGTATTGCATGAATGAGTCACATCACTTGAGGGGACGGTAGTCCACACTTCCTCGTATGAAATTATCGCATTTGCACAACATGAAAAGCATAAAGGAATGTTTTAAATATAAAATACAGAAGCATATAGAAAACATAAATACCATATATATCATATATAAAGTACAGTGACATCATAATGGCCACCATGAAAGGTTTTCAGAGAATATTGAACAATCATCGTTTCCTGAGGCAGTAATTCTCCATCCACAGAAACAGTATATTCTTTAACCATTAGAAGGAGGTGTGTGTAATTGTAGATCTAATATTTCTCATAACCACATCCTAGTATATTTAATATACCAGTGTTGTTACAAAAGAAAGGAATGAAAATATTTTAGGGGGTTGGAGAAGCAAAATAAAACAAATGAACATAAGAGAAGACATTACCTTTAAATCGGGTAACTCCCCATGGTTTGAAGCAAAAGGGTTTCTTGAAGAGCTTTCTGCCAAAGGGAAGGCTTATAAGATTAGAATAGGGATGTGTAGAGATAAAATGATCTGATTTTGGTCGATCCAAAGGCTTTAGAGGTTTGTGTAAGGGGGTGGAGTTGGGGGCCTTTTATAAGAGGGAGGAGGGGCATTCCTGGAAAGACTTGAAAAGATACTTTATTATAAAATGATTTTCGGATATTAAAGGTCCCACAATTATATATTTAGAGGATAAGGTGATAGGGTTAAAAATACACACATCTAATAGGTTTTTTACCAGTTTATGTTTTATATTTTACCTTATCTTTTCATTTTATTTAAATCATTCATTAATGAGTTAATCGTTGCATCATCATGGTGTCATAAATAAATTAATTTATTTAATGTCTAAAAATTATAAAACAAATACTATGATGTATGAAATATTTTTATCTTTCCAATGAATAATTATAGTCAAAAATATGACTTGTATAACCCCATGTAAAAAATGTTTTAGTAAAACAATACATGTTTGTGACATTTTTATTTTAACTTTAAATAAATAGTAATTAATGTCATTTTCTTACCCAAGTGGCTCCATGGGATCCCCATGTTGACCCATGGATTTTCATGGTCTTCAATGACTCATCCAATAAGTTTAGGACATGTTTCAAGGTCATTTCATATTATTATAACATTATCTTTACCTTAAATTACACTAATTACCTTTAATCACGATTAATAAAACTTAAAAGTTACTATTCACCAAAAAAATATTTTCATCCCATTGAACCAAATTTTACATCCTAATGACAACCATGTATGTCGAATATTTTAAATTCAAATCACAGAGGTGCTAAAATTTCATTTAAATGAAAAATCGGTTTTTTAACTACCACTTAGTGGTTTCACTATTCCTCAAAAATTGAAGTTTTTCAGAAAAATACCAAAAATTCACCCTAAGCTATATTTGAAATTCCGAATTCAAAAATTTTGTCTATTTTAAAAAATACAAAACATATAAGTCTCATTAATAAATTTAATAATTAATTCCCGTTGTCAAAAAAATAGCGTGTTTATAAGAAACAAAATATATCAAAAGATTGACACTAGTTTGAATCCAATTTCAAAGTGAAATTAATTCCAATGACCACCATTGGATTAAATGGATAAAATATATTCTAATTTACTTTAAAACCAATTCAAAAGATTATCTGATCATATAAATAAATTATATTAAAAAGAGGATTTGAATTAAAATACATCATTTTTAACTTATTCATTAAAAATGAACTTTATCGAAAAAAAAACAAAAACATACACAAAGTAAACATTGATGTCCCGATTCTAAAAAAGGATTTTATTTGGTGAAATATAACATATAAAATTTTCAAAAAGTTTATTTAAAAAGGGTTCTCCATCAAAAGGCGGTTAATTGACCTTTTGAAGAATATCAGAATATTTACTCTTAAAATTGGATTCATTTGCATTTTAATCCTCTAAAATTTATTGTAAAAAGTAAAAGTATTTGACAAAAATATGTAATCATTTTGTAGTTAGTTTTGTTCATTCCCTCCATTACAATGGCTAGGCGTTAACTACCGTTTAAAATAATATAATTTTTTTATTAGACTGCAATGTAAGATTTCAAAGAAACTCGTTGTTGCGTATTGGGCACACCATCGAGCATAGTGTTCTCTTTAAAGTAATATTAATATTTTATTAACAAATATTAACAAATATGAAAAAGTAATATTTGTTATTTACCTGGGATGTTACATCCTCCCCCCCTTTTGGGAATTGTGTCCTGGAAATTTTAAAATTGGGCTTGGAAACTTCATTGAAAGCCCCACATCAGAAAAGGAGTAAATTAAACAATCACTTTAAAAGAAAGAATGGGAAGTACAAAGGTCACCCGAGTTAACCCATACTAGGATTCCATGTAAGAAAACATAGACATAGAAGACAAAACAAAGTGTCATGTTCTGATAGAGAGTGATAGAAAACATGATTAGGAGAAAGTTAACCATAAGAAAATCACAAACTTGTGATGGGTTAAACGGTATTTGATTCCCCTGTAGGAAAAGTTAACGGACAACATTTTTTATTTAAGTTACATTTCATTGAGGAATTTATTTATGAGCTTAAATAAATCATAGGGAAACATACTTTCCTGTCCTTTATACTTCCATCTCGTACTATATTTCTTACATATGCTCATTTTTCCTCCAAATGACAAGTATTTAGGATGGAATGTTCACATTAAGAGCACTATAATAAACTTCTAGAGAATCACCTAATCCAAAAAAGAGAATGATATATTTCCCATGTCTTTAGACCTTAACCAAAACCAAAATTGTTAGAACAAGATCAGATATTCCACAAAAGGATAATCTTTTATAAAAAGAAAATCTATTCTTAATCTCCAAAATTTATCAAACAAAACCCAAAGTTCAACGAAGACCATTCGATAAACAATTTGTCCGTAAAATTCTTAAAAGTAAACCAAACAAAGATTTAAACCCAAATAGTTTATGGATTTAATAACATAGTCTTACAAGTTAAAAATTAATATTTATCTCTAAATAACATCAGTTTCTCTTAAAGTCTCATATTTAAAAGTAATAAACTTATTCATATATCCTCCATGATAGGTCAATATTTTCCTAGATAACCCAAAATCAACTTATTCATGACTCATAAAATTATATAACTAAAAATGATTTGTCATAATAACAAGGTACTTCATGTAGTCCAGTGGTAGGGGATAAATACCATTTGCACTTTGGTTGTGGGTTTGATTCCCACAGCTTTGTCAGACGTGACGGGTTGTCACATGGTCTGCGTATTGTCCTTTTTCCTAAACTATATAATTCTCAACACATTCTCCAAAAAGTGATAAAATCTTCAAAAATAACCATAACATAATTTAACCTCAATTTTACCTCATTTCTTTCATCTTAGATCATATAGTAACCCATAATTACCTCAAAAGTAAGGATCATATAAACCGTAATGGTTACTATTATAATTATTACCTGAACTTCCACATCGAGTTGGTTTTATCGTACATGATGCATCAGAGAACTCACAAAGGTTTAAGTGGTTAATCATTACACATTGATAGTTGTATTAGAGTACCCATGAGATTCCTCATTGAATCCCCCATTTCATCCAGTCTCTTAATCAGAGAACCAACATAGTTTCCTTCAAACCCATTGTCACTTTGGTGCCTGCTAGATCCATCCATTTACTAAAACAAAAAAGGTCAGTGTGAGCATATCAATAAAATCATCATATAATAATGAGTAACATAAACACTAATATATAGTTATCCAAGTTATCTCAAACTCAATCTAACATTAAAAAAATAATGACTCCATCTAATATAGTAACCATTTTGGTTATACACAACTTGTTACTTATGCTTAAACAACACTCTAACCTCTAAAGTTATCTAAACTGACCTTGGATACAAACTTTAAGGACTCGCCCTTAAAACATTACATTATCAGGAATTAAATGGATAATTTACATAGATGATCTTTTCAGGTTTAGAGTTTTAGATAATTAAGACATAACTATTACATCTCAAAAGATTAAAAATAAGACAATTCTACTACGTTTCCATAAATAAAACTCTTAAAAAGAAAAATGTCTAGTTCCATGTTTTAGATAACATGTCTTTACTTTATCCCATCCTTGACCCTATTCACCTTTAAGTCCTCTATAGAACATTTCAAAAACATGGGATGAGCATAAAAATCCCAGTAAAGGATACACAAAAAAGGAAAAATGTTATTTTTTCAAAACAACAAGTAAACCATGAATACTTTTTCAAAGTAATACATTTCTCCTTTATGAAGTAGTAAATACTCTTCACTGAATAAAATATCACTACTTATCCTTTGTAACCAAAACATTAGTATTAACCCATATAAATAACACATAACATATAAAGGTAACTTGGGACATAAACTTACTTATATGGAATAACCATATGGTGTACTTCCACACATATCACTACATTGAATAGCCATACGGCCGAATTCCATACCCAATGCATTGGAGGTTATAACATAACCACCCATCTTGGTATTCATGACACCACCCTTCATATGGTTTATCACGTAACCACCCGTCAAATTCCCAACTACGATTAAAAAATCAAAATACATAAAACAAATATAATGGAAAGAAAACATTTCCACATTTTAATCACAATATATAACTTAAATATATTGACCTAACATATCCATTATCAAAAACATTTTCAATACCAAAATACATAAAAGAGTATACAGTATTTAATTTCCTTTAAAACAATACGGCTTGTTAGGAAGCCAAAGGTCAAATAGTACTCGCGGCAGCAGAAAAGGTCATTGTCACCATGTACGTTAAAATAAACATTCCTTTTTTTCATTTATTAAAAAGTTTTGTAGAAAAAGATTCCCTTTGAATGAAATGAAAAGTAAAAGTGGTTTATACACCATATAAAAGAAATTTGTGTATAAAAAAATATGCCTCAATGAAAGGAGATTGAGACGAAGTCCCATACCACGTTGAAGCTTTTAACATTTTAAACCATTAATATCCATATAAATAAATCCTTAAAACCCATTTTGAAAAAATGGATATTATTGATAAATATTTATAAGAATAAATCATTAAAACATTTTAAAATGATATTTTAGATAAAGAGTTTTTAACAAAATGAGAGACACGTGAATACAAATAATTAAGGAATAACATTTAATCAGAACTTTATAATATCATGTGAATAAAGGGATTCATGATATAATATTCCAAAAGATAGTATATACACCATATAAGATTGAATTGGTGCATAACAACAATGAAGTCTCAATAGAAATGTAAAATGAGATGAAATCCCTTATAAAGAAGGTATCCTTAAATTAGGGATAAATTAATCTCATAATTATGTGTATCAAATATAAATACACCCAATATAAGTTGTTATTTAGTGTAAAATAACCATAGGTAATTCACACATATTTATAGGATGACATATTCAGTAACTACAAGTTGAACCCAAAGAAATCTGAATTGGGTTAGGAAGTTCCCTTGTAAAAATTCAACAGCCTAACGACATCGCTTTAAAATTCATAGAATGAGTTGATGAGAGAGAAAATGGTATCTCATAACTTGGAAATGAAATTTACATCAATAATGATATAGGAGAACATATCCCAACATAAAAATATGGAAATTAAAAGACCCAACAAAAAGAAGTCTTTTAAAAAGGGAAGGGTGGAAGGTTCCCTTACCGACTTGGGTATCTTTCGAAACGTACACCCCATGAGAGAAGGACAATACAACATTTATGAAAATACTCATAAAAAAAATTATATTACACAAAGAGTGTAATAATGGGCATTACATATACCACTCAATGGAAATTGTGGAAAATGTAGCATAAATCTCACGGGAATAAAAGTGAAATGAAAACCCCCTTACGAAAACTCAGAAGCCTAAAAACGCCACTTAAAACATCCAAAAATGGTTTGATGAGATCAAATAGGGTCTCTCATAATAAGAAAATAAAAAATACAGAATTATTAATATAAAAAAAAATCCCCCAACATAAGAAAGAGGATCTAAAGTACGTGACATAAAAGAGAGTACTTGAAAAGAAAGAGAGAGGTTGGATCCCTTACCTCAAGTCCGACATCTTTTGTTCGTTTCTTTATATTCCTGAATAATAAACTTTGTTCAATTTATAATTTCCTAAGTACCTAATTTAATTTTTATTATTCAATTAATATCACATATTATAATGTTATAATAATTAGTTAATTATGCGAGTTCATATCAGCTGTTTTTGTCGATGTTTGGTACATGAGTCAAAAATGAACTTGACTGAAAATAATTGTCCATGTAGTTATAAGTAAATAATATCTAGAATAGTATTAATGAATTAAATTTCATATATATCCAGTACATATTCATTTTATAATATTCCATAACATTTGTAGATAAAAAGAAATTAAATGCACCGTTCATGGAGACGGTAGGCTGTACGTACGCATGAACGCTACATTCATTTCTTTTTCAAAATAATGGAATTAAAAATAAATGAGAGATATATATATTAAAATTCCAGTATAATATATATGTTATATTGTTCACATGTGTTTAATAATTTCATTCTTTATATATTCCATGTATTGCATGAACAAGTCACATCACTTGAGGGTGCGGTAGTCCACACTTCCTCGTATGAAATTATTGCATTTGCACAACATGAAAACCATAAAGGCATGTTTTAAATATAAAATACAGAAGCATATAGAAAACATAAATTCCATATATATCATATATAAAATATAGTGACATCATAATGGTCAACATGAATGGTTTTTAGAAAATATTGAACAATCATCATTTCGTGAGGTAGTAATTCTCCATCCACAGAGACAGTATGTTCTTTAACCATTAGAAGGAGGTGTGTGTAAGTGTAGCTATAATATTTCTCATTACAAAATCCTAGTATATTTAAGATACTGGTGTTTTTACAAAATAAAGGAATAAAAATATTTTAGGGGGTTGGAGAAGAAAAATAAAACAAATGATCATAAGAGAAGACATTACCTTTAAATTGGGTAACTCCCCATGGTTTGAAGCAAAAGGATTTCTTGATAAGATTTATGACAAAGGGAAGGATTATAGGATTAGGAGAGTGATTTGTAGAGATAAAAGGAACATATTTTGGTAGAGACTAAGGGTTGATAAGTGTGGGTAAGTGGGTAGAGGTGGGGGCCTTTTATAAGATGGGGGAGGGGCACTCATGGAAAGTCTTGAAAATTTTCTTTATAATAAAATGATTTTCGGATATTAAAGGTACTAAAATTATATATTTCTATGATAAGGTGATAAGTGTTCTAAATCCACCCATACAATAGGTTTTTGACAAGTTTAAGTGTTATAGTTTACCTTATCTTCTCATTTTATTTAAATCGTTTATTAATGAGGTAATTGTTGCATCATCGTGGGGTCATAAAAAAATTACATTATTTAATGTATAAAAATTATAAAATAATATTATTATGTAGGAAATATTTTTATCTTTACAATTAATATTTATAGTAAAAAATATGTCTTTTATAACCCCATGTAAAAATTGTTTTAGAAAAACAATACATTTTTATGACATTTTTATTTTAACTTTAAATAAAAAGTTATTAATGTCATTTTCTTACCCAGGTGGCACCATGGGGTCCCCAAGTTGACCCAGGGATTTTTTTGGTCGGCCATGACTCATCCAATAAGGTTAGGACATGTGTTAAGGTCATTTCATATTATTATAACATTATCATTACATTAAATTACAATAATTACCTTTAATCGCGATTAATAAAACTTGAAAGTTACTATTCACCAAAAAAATATTTTCATCCCATTGAACCACATTTTAAATCCTAATAACAAACATGTATATCGGATTTTTTAAATTAAAACCATATTGGTGGTAAAATTTCATTTAAATGAAAAAATCAGTTTTTTAACTACCACTTAGTGGTTTCACTATTCATGAAAAATTGAAGTTTTTCAGAAAAATACCAAAAATTCATCCTAAGATATATTTGATAATATGAATTAAAAAATGATGTATATTTTACAAAATTCCAAAAATATTAGTTGCATTAATAAATTTAATAATTAATTCCCATTTTCAAAACAAATACCGTGTTTTTAAGAAACAAAATATATCAAATGATTGACACTAGTTTAAGTCCAATTTCAAAGTGAAATTAATTCCAATGAACCCCATTGGATTAAATGGTAAAAATATATTCAAAATTAAGTTTAAAATAAATTCAAAATATTATCTAATAATATAAATAAATTAGATTAAAATGAGTATTTGAATTAAAATACAACATTTTTCACTTATTCATTAAAAATGAACTTTATCGAAATAAATAACAAAAACATACACAAAGTAAATTTTGATGTCCCGATTCTAAAGAAAGATTTTATTTAGTCCAATATAACATATAAAATTTTCAAAAAGAGGATTTAAAAATGGTTCGCCATCAAAAGGCAGTTAATTGTCCTTTCGAAGAATATTAGAATATTTACGCTTAAAATTGGATTCATTCGCATTTTAACCCTCTAAAATTTATTGTAAAAAGTAAAAATATTTGAAAAACATATATAATCATTTTGTAGTTAGTTTTGTTCATTCCCTCCGTTAAAATTTCTAGGCGTTAACTACCATTTAAAATAATATTATTTTATTATTAGAGTGCAACGTAAGATTCCAAGGAAACTCGTTGTTGCATATTGGGTGCACCATCGAGCATAGTGTTTTCTTTAATGTAATATTAATATTTAATTCACAAATATTAAAAAATATTAAATTGTAATATTCTTTATTTACATGGGATGTTACAGTACCGACTCCACTAATTAAGGTCCCTTCCCCATTATATAGGGTAGTACCTAAACTCTATCATCATATGGGAGATTTTGAATTCATATATATGTGCTGCTGGGTTCCTAAAATTATTCATTCACATAATACATATATGGATAGATAGGGTTTGGACCTAATATTTGATAAAATCCATAAATGTAATTCAAAAATATGATGAACTAAATCATGGAATTCATAATAGACTCGCAAAATGAAAATTTATTACCAAGGTTCGACATTCATTTTTATTAACAATTATTTCACTAGGTTATTCCAACGATCTTTCAGAATTTTTGTTTTTTTTATGAATTGTGCATCTAGTATTTGTTATTGTTTGTAATGTAATTATTTTTCATCAAACTATGAATTGTATTTTGATTTATCCATTACACGTTGATTCGGTGGGGTTCCTGACCACTTTATCCTGATTTTTCTCTAGTTCATGAATTTCCTATAAATGTTCTTTAGCTGTTTAGTGGTTAGGTTTTCACTAGCTGCAATTATCCCTCTCCCTTAATTAATATTTCTTCATATTGCGTAATATATGATTGACCTCAATTATGTATGATGAATCTTGGTTACAAAGTTGATTCGGAAAAAATAAATCCAAGGAAGATGAGATAATGGAAAAGCGGGATGCTATGTGACACACATAAAAAGACAATATTACATCTATTTTGAATGAATTAAAATAAGGGGTGATGGATTAGAAACATGGTGTTGTTTTTAAAATTGTAATACCACTAGGAAGGACACCAATTTGTCTGATATGGTAATTTATAGTGTGAAAGAGAAATTGGGGGTTATTTTAGAGGGTGAAGACATGGAAACCGAAGGTATATCAAAATATTTATCATGGGAAAAGATAAAAAGCATGTTGTTAAGTTGAACACACATTATAGCCATCATAGTAACTATTATAAGGGTATAAAATATTATAAATATTATATGGAATTTGGAATCTTTTGAAACATTGTGTTGTCAATGTGATGCTAAATTCATTATGCATGTGATTATGTTGGTCAAACGAGTACTCACCCAACATAATAGAGTGTATTTGGAGAAGAAGAAATTTAAAACCTATACTTAATGGAAAATTACATAGTAAATAATCAATTAGAAAAACATAAAATACATTTCATATTGAGGAATAAAAAAATATGTACTTTGGGGCCACATGACTATACTAAATTGAAGTAACCACTTGGTACTTTTATAGGAAACACACATCATGTGCTACATGGGACACATTAGATATTCTATAATGACCTGGACCACATGATAGGGAAACACATTAATTACCCTATTAGTCCATCTATAATGTACATCATATTAAATTTCATATAGGTTGACCTTACATGAAATTTTAATGGATATAGACATTGAGACTTCTATTGAGTAGTCATGCACTATGTACCGTTAGGATACATATTATGTACTATTATAAACATGATATATTTTAATATCTTCTTTATAAGAAATTGAATAATGAATTTTTGTACGTTGATAAGAATATTTTTTGGATTTATATTCATTTTTTATGTGCTCATAGGTAACATCCATGATATGGTGACGATAATACATCTATGTAGTATTCAATGGTGAGTGAAAACCTGTTGGATATTGGAATACGAGAAGATCATATGAATGTTTTGAAACATGTTGAAAATTAAGTCCCATAATGAATTTGTCACATGAACTAGAATAGTAAATTCATATTACTTTATAATATGATATGAATAAGAAACTAACATAGGGATTTTAGAGAATTATTCCATGAAACTCTTCTTGTGTCAGCATAATATCATGATGTTGAAATAAATGTTTTAGTACTTTCTATATAGTTTTTTTATTAAAAATTGTGAATTTTATTTAAAGGTGTGGAGAAAAATACTCTCCCTAGAGGTTTAATTAGAATTTAACCATTATAAGGGGGTTTCAATTGTTCATATATTTATTTCACCCTATGGTGCTTCATGAAATTTAGTGTGAAGGCCAAAAAATAATCTCTTAATGATAGATTATTTTAATACTAAGTAATTTTTAATTTTAATTGGAGTTGATAATAATAGTTATGGAATGCATATTTACGTTTATGGAATATGTGTTCTGGTATCCCATAGATTTCGTGTCAAATGGATTTAAGGTGGGGATAATGTACTAACTAAGATTTATATTGGATGAGACAGAGCACAAAATTTTATTTTCATTTTCTCGAGACATACACAGGGGTAACTATGTAGATTTTCTATAGAATGATATCTAAGAAATATTTTTTTATTTATTTATTGATCATGTGGTGTAGTGTATACCCCAATCCTGGGTTATGGGAAGTTCCCAATATTAATTAAAATTATGGGATATTTAATAATTATATTTAAATAAATTCATTCTGTGAGTATGGGTATATTGATATAATAAATGGTGAATTATATAGAAATTTGGAAACCATAGTTGAGAATAGGATAACAAGTTCATTGTAAGAGTCGCATAGAAATCATTCATTTTATATTCCTCTAAAAAGTCTTATTGTGGGTGTGTTACTACAATAATTTTTAAAATTACAATAAATGTTTGAAACATAATATTACCCTAGAATATCTTTATTAAGATTCCTACTATAGTTTAGTCACTTTTGGAATTTAGAAAAAAACCATGGATTGATAAATAGTGGAGGGATTAGATATGTGATTGCATCGCTGAATGGATCATGTGGTGATGATGAATTGAACCATGGAATTCACAATTTATTGAAGGGATTGTGATTTTCTATTGAGGTATGGATTTTATTATTATTTATGACTAATTATTATATCATTCTAATTTGGTACTTTTATTGATATTGATTTATATGGTGAATAATTTTTCTATTTTTCAAATATAGGTCTCATTATATTTTTACCCCAAATATATAATTTGATGATGATTTATCTCTTAAAATGGTATATGACAGATTCCCCAAAAATATTTAATTCATTATTATAATTATCTATGTTTCCTATAGAACTCTCATGTTCTTGTGTGACACTTGATATACAATTATAGTAAGTAAAATTTTTATTTTAATAAAAAAATATTACAATTTTCATTTTAATATTTCATTATCAAAAATTCTTAATATTATATGATGAATATCGATTTTGAGCTTACATGGTAAAAAAATCATATAATGGATTTATAATATTTTATAATAGAAATATGTGTTTATGAATTAATTAATATTTAGTATTTATATATTCCTCCATTTATTTATAATATTTAGTTATAAATGTTTTATTTATCTATATATAGATAATAAATTTTTTATAAATACATACCTTTTCATTTGGATGTAAAAGTGATAATTTCCTAAAATTATTTTCCATTCATAAAGTCAAACCTTTTAAATTAAATTAAACAACCATTAATAATGAATTAATTAAATAAAGTTTATCGATTATATTTTAAACATACTTATTAAATTCAACAATATTATGATTAGTAGTCATAGATATGTAATAACATCTTATGTTTGAAAAATAAATTTCATGAAAACTATTTTTAGCAATGTTTTATGGGTTTATTTAAAATTAAAATTCACCACTTATGTGAATTAAATTAGATTAAATGGATTAAATTTTTTTGAAATATAATTATTAATTATATTTAATATTTTCACGTTGTTTTTTCATAATCAGTAGTAAAAATAATATAAATTAGATAATACAACTAAGGTGAACACGTTATTCTCAGGGGGTTAATATAAGAATATATGGGTTAAAATGACCCCAAAACATTATTAAATATAATTTTTTTTTATTAAATTCTACGTTAATATTATCTAATTTTTATATGAGTAATTAAGAGGAATTTTTACAAGAAAGTGACTTAATAATATTGTAAAACATGGAAAAGTTTCATGTGTACTGCTCACCTCAATAATAAAATGGAACCACCTCTATCAATTCCTCAAACCTATTAGTGCCATTTATCTCATAAAAGAGTACCATGATCTCTCCCTAACAATATTATCCACAATACAGATGGTGTTTTATTTCAAAAATACAATTAATAGGGACCTCAAAAATAGATCAAAGGTAATCCCCTTAACGATCCTCTTTCATTTTTTTCATTTTATGTAATCGCATTCAATATGTTATATAAATTATAAATTAATAAGAACCGTATGTATAAAAAACAGATATATTATTATATTTATTGTATAATATTTTTTCATCCCCTTCTCCATAATATTTGAAACAAAAACATTGATTACATGTATGATGGGCTATCATCTGGTGAAACGATGTAATGTGTTTTCCATCACCGAAATGAATGGTTTTCCATAATGATTGAAATAATAAATATATATTATAGTTATTAAATAAATATAATTCATTAAATTTATTATATCATCTAGTTGTTTCCTCATTCAAAAATTGAAAAATTATAACATCTCTCATGCATTGATACGACTTACCGTCTCCATAAAGTGATGCATTTAATTTTCCACATTAAACACTAAATAATAAATAAAAATTATATATAATGAAAAAATATATTATTAATTAAATTAAAATCAACTTTCAGATTATGTAGATATATACAATAAGAAATAATTGTACCTTTCATGATAAAACATGAATGAGAAAACAAAGCATTTAACACCTGAAGCAATGGTAACCAGGAAAGATAGTCTTCAAAGAGGTGATGAGATGTTATAAATGGATCATATATGTTTTTTTAAATATGAATGCAGTTCTGGTATAAAATAATAAAATTTCTAAAACCATTATATAGGAGTTTAAATAATTTTCAACTAAGGCGAATCGTGTGGTAAGGTATTTCGTCCTTATTTCATATCACTTTAAACATTTTGGGTATTATACAGTTTTTTACTTTTTTGATGTTTATATCATAACACTTTTATATATTTAACATGAATAAATATTTATTAATGATAATCTATGTTTCAATTCATGTTTAATATTTCCAAGGGTACTGAGTGAAATGTTTTCAAAAAGGTAATAATTTATTATTCAGTATCATTTTTTGGATATCTCTAATATTTATTGGTGGAATATTATAATCTATCATTCACAAAAACAATCTATTAGATTATCATTTGATCATTTAGGGAGGTTCTATATATTAGTAATATTTTTCTATACTTTAACTCGAATCAATTAAAGATATTATTAAAATAAAATATTATATTTATTCCCTTCTTGATCAGGTATATTTTTCTTCCATGTACAAACATTCCAAAATTGTTTATGAAATGTGATATTTATTTTTTCCAATGGTTTACCCTGGATATTTTACAGTATACATTAATTTATAACAGGTTCAAATATAATATTTTGAATTTATTTTAAATGGTAAATTTTGGTTTTCTTCTTAAAAATTCTAAATGAATGTTTCCCCTTAACATATACAATGTAAAAGGACATCCTACAACTATAATAGTTTTAAAATGTTTTGCCTCTTCTTTTCTCTTACAAATTTCCTAAAAAATAAAAACCATTCATAAGATATTATATTAATTTTTTTCTCCCAATTTTATTTATTCTACTAACAATAGTATTTTTTAAAACCTATTTTCCTTATAAATTGACTGTAATATTTTATCTAGTATATATTTTGTGGTCATTATCTATTTCATAATAAATTCACATTCATGGGATGTTTTTTAATTTTAAAATAAGTTCCTCTTTAATTTATGTAGTCTTTGTATAATTTATATTCTAATTTCTAAAATCTCATTTCATTTACAAATATGGTGTTTTAATATGAATTTTATTTTATTAGCTAGGAAAATCACAATATTTTATATTTATTACTCAATTCATGTATTTATTGATAAGTAATATTGTTTATGAATTTAATTTACCACAAAATATATGAACAAATCATTAGATATGCATAAATGGTTCGGGCCCAATTATAAATTGCCCCTTGATGCATCAAAAAGTCTCCTAAGAAAAACCAGTTGGCCAAAATTTTTAAATGGGGGTTTGTGTATAGAAACACATAGTTTAAACGATCTTAATTGAATACCTTAATAGTTGAAATATCATTATGCCTAAGATCATGAGTTTTAATATTAAAAATTTACTTCCTTGGGAAGTAAGTTCCATGATATTACTAAATTGATATTATCCATGTATACATTTCATTCTCAAGTTGTTGATTAAATTGAATTTCATTTTAGTTATCTTCCATTCCATATTGAGTATTCCCTATTTAATCATGATATCCTACACTAAGTGTAATTATTACTACGCATAAGATCTTACACTTATTTTTCTTCTTTTCCCCATAATAGAAATAATAAACAATTAAATATGTTCAAGTATGAGGAATATTTACTTTCAGTATGTTTTTTATATTTTACGTCCAATATAATTCTAGAAGCATGTTTGTTTCTTGTTATTAATGACCAATAAACCGATCGATCCTTAGTGATGTGATATCTTGTAACTAGTTTCAATGTAATAAATTAGAAAATTAATGTTGTTTACTATAGTTGGGGTTGTAAAATTTTTATTGGTTGAGTTCACATCAATAATGATTATCTCCCTTATCTCTCTCCATATTCATCATGGTTACTTATGGTATCATATACTTTTTTCTCGTGTCATCGATTATGAAACATGGATATTATATGGATTATGAATAAATGACACTAAGGAAGAGGTGATATTGGGTGAGTGAGATGGTAGTCAGTGCCCATGGTGAGGATTTAGAGTGGCCATCCAAAAATGGATTTGGACAAGCGATGAAAGATGAATTATGATGTGGAATTTCATGGTTGATTGGATCAATTATATGTATCCTTAGTGGTTATAAATGAACATTTATGGATAAAATTGATATTAGCGGTGCATCTAGGTGGATTTTTTGTATAAATAAAAAAGATGTGAGATTTTTGTTGAGGAACATGGCTAGACATCTTGTATTCTATAAGAACACATGATGTGTACCGCCATGGTTGTTATTACAATGTTATTGAATATTATAAATATCACATGTAATTTTTATGGGTTTATATTCTAGATATCTTATATATCATAAAAATACATATACGTGAGGAAAATTTGGCTTGTAATGTAAACACCTAGAAATATTGTGTGTATTTATAGTACGAACCATATTAGGCCTTTATAACATGTATAGGGGAAATATTTCTATCTTGGATCATTACAATGAACCGATGTCCATGTATTGTTATAAGACCTTTTATATAGACTTTTGATAGTTGAATTATCTGACTGAAGGTATACAAAAACTTCTGTAGCTGAAATCGCTTAGCCTCCAACACCTTGGACACACTTTTTATCCAGATATATAATGTTCCCATGTATTTGTGATAAACACAGACCAACCCATTATTATAATACCCTAAATAAATCACAATACATTAAATTTTTGTTGAAATCATGTTTCATTAAAATGGATGAACATGATAAGACTTATCTTGAGGGGATACATATCATACACCTCTAGGATATATTCTATATAAAATTTTAGCCATGGAGGGTTTTTTGTCTCCTTTCATATGAATTGCATTTTGGAACATGATACATCCAAATACTTTTCTCACATAAAAGGATGTAATACACTTTTCCATAGCATAAAATGTGCGGAATTATGTGGTATAGGAATATAAGTCTACTTATATTTATATATTCAATAATATGGATTGCGTCTGATGAATAGAGTCTTCACAGGGTATTGTAAACACCCTAACAGGTGTTGATGATAATCCATGAATCCATCATATTATTTAAAGAGTTTGATACTCACAAATATTTATAGGGAACATGTCCACAGGATTGGGAAATGGGTAGACACTCCATAAATGTAAAATAGTCTTCTGTTCGACACCCAAAACTGATAGAGTTCATTAATCCAAACTTACTGAGGGTCAAATCCCACTATTCTTAGTATTTAGTACTCCCTTGTCTGGAATAGAAAAAATGATTACATGTCGGTCCTCCATTTGGGATCATTTATCCCTTGACCAACACATATACATCATATAGTTATGATCCATTTATTTTTAATAGGGTTTTAATTAGTGTCTTGTGTAATTTTAGTTTTTAGGATGAAATAGTTAAAGGGTGTAAAGGATTTAGTGACAAGTATTTTTTTTAACTGAGAATTAAATCAAATCACGAGTTTTAGAGTCCTAAGACCTCAATAGTGTTTAAAATAAATCTTAGACCTAATATAAAACCATTTAAGTGTTTTTTTATTGTTTTATATATATAGTAAATTGTGTTTTTACCTATGGTCTAGATTATAGCTAGTTACCTAGAATATAAATTTTTGGGAGAATTTAATTTTTATTATTTAAATAAATATTTATCGGAAAAGAAGGATTTCCAGATCATCTAAACAAAATTTGATTGAAACCTTGAAACCATTATTGAGCTTGGAAAAGGATTATTTACCCTAGTGTTGGGGTAAAATTAATTTTCATTATAAACCCCTGAGATAGATGGCTTCAGTTATGTTCATAAAATAACTCATTAATTATTAATTAAAGTATGAACCCTAAAATTTCATTAAAAAATATCTAATATGATTTATATATAACAATAGAAAATAATTTCATTGACTCAAATGCAATTCTAGGAGAAACAGGAAGGGTCCCAAATATGATAACATTTATTAATATATCATAAGGAGAAAATTAAAAAGACCATGGAAATGACTGCAGATTTTAGTGAAAACAGTTCTCCACTAAGGTATATATTTGGTTTGAGTTTATATCTAATTTATCATTTCATACTAATTGGTTTTTGAATTTATGTTGTTTCCTAAAATGAATAATTCTTTTCATGTTCATAAATGAATCATGTATTTTATATTTCTATTAACATTTGACTTTATTTTGATTCATACATTTTAATGTAATTATATAGATACCCTTGGAACATTGCATTGATTACTCATGGGTTATAAATTTTACACTATAATTTTGGGTTCTTTGGTTACCATGTTTTCACTGACCACAATTCTCCCTTTACCTTAATTTAGCATTACTAATTACAATGGTTCAATCTATCCTCTATCATGAGTAATGGATCATGGTGATTGTGTGGATCACAAACTAAAAACAAAATCTGATATGTGTTAGTGTGAGTGTGTAATAGATTTAAATGCACAAAGTTGGGATTTGAGGAATTTGTTTATCATGAATTCTATAGAGTCTTGATGTATTGGCTATGCAGTGGTGTGGATTTTATGATTTAATTATCAAGAAGGAACCTCGATAGTCATATATGATGATTGGTGATGTGATAGAGTGTTTTTTAGTTATTTCGGTAGAAATAAAATAGAAATAAGAGACATATAAAAATATAAAAGAATATCAAGTAATTTAGCTCAATGGAACACACATTGTGTAACATATTTAATATAACTAAACAACGAAACTCGAAAACAAATTAAATCCTTCTTATGATAATTCTAGAACATTATATGTTCCCTAAAATTTTTTTATTTCAAAGATGAAATTTATTAAAAGGTCAGTGTATATTGTGACCCAACTAATATATTTGAAATAATTTATTTGTATTTGAGTTGTGTGGGTCTTGTATCTTAAATAGGGTAATTAGTAGTTTTTCAATAGAAGTTGATCTTTGAATTTTTTTATGGTTTAAATATACATGGAATTTATTATTTACCCTTAGACCATGATTTGGTGAAATTTCAAGCGAGATAAATTTATAGGGAAAATTAATATTTATTTATTCAATGTGTTCGTGAAATTAATAACAAGTAATTAATTTATTTAATTAAAAGTTAAACATCGTGGTTTTTATGGATTTTTTGGGTTCCCTAATAAAGGTATAGTTTTTATAGAACATCATTAAACATCAAGATTAAATATTTTCATGCATTAGATTAAAATAATTTTTTTGTAGTAATGTGATAATGGAATGTCATGGTTATACTGCAGTTGCATGTCACAAATGGGGTGGTGTGGCATTTAGAATTCTAGAATCAAGTATTATTGACATGTCAAATCCTTTATTTTAGGTTTCAAATTTAGTTTTTTATATGAGGAATATTTGATACATTATGTGGATATTTTTGGAAGAAAATAATAATTTTATCTAATAATGTTTTCCCCACTGCAAATATTCATCATTAACTTCATTTATTCTATATGTGTAATGATTTTAATGATTCCCTCTCTCTTTAACTCCCACTCTATGTCCTTTCATAACAATGAATAATTCATCGTGTTATTCATGCTGTTTTTGTTCTTTATATAACGGTTAAGATGATGAATTATGTGAGTAAAATAATAAAAAATGATTTTACATGTACCATAGATGTAGGACATGAAATTTTTTTATTCACCACATTTATTATTTTTTATTTAAATACCATCTACTTTTGATCAAATCACATGAAAATTTGATGATGATGAAACAGAAAAAAATTAATGTTTTTCAAATATGATTATCTTTCGAATGGTTTGGGGTTATTTAATAGTAGAAAAACTTAATAATATTTTAAATTGGTGGAATTATTATTTGTTTGATTTCTCTGATTGTAGTTTTTGGTGGTGATTAAAATATATATTACTTCTTTTAAAACTCATTAATATTAAATGGAATTTTTCATAAAATGAACATGTTTATATTAGATAAAATATTATATTAAGAAATTAATAAAATGAATAATAATTTAATATATTATTATCTTCCTCTCATGGATTAAAAAATTAATTTATTCCTCATATTATAAAAATATTCATTTAATTTCATATACTATTAGAGTAATTTTATTTCATAGTAATGAATGTGATTTTTAAAGGAATAAAAAATTTAATTGAAATATATGATTTTTGGAAATCATGAAAAATATAATATATTCATCATATATATTGTCATCAATGGATCAATAATATATAGTATTTTAAATATTTTATTTTTAGGAAGGTATAAACATTGGGATGAAACCTTCATGTTTGTCATTATTTTTTGTCTCATGAATTTCCCATGGAATGTTTCACAAGAATTTTTTTATTAAAGATGATTGTTCTATATTATATGGATATTCCAAAAAAATATTATATTTTAATTTATTTATTTATTAAATAAAGAATCATTTGATTATTCATAACCCATTGAAAATAGATTTATCTATATATAATGATATTTTTCTTGTCTCATGATCAGATTCGTTAATGAACCCAAAATGAAACATCATCCAAATGTTGTCTAGTATTCTTTTAGTAAACATGATATTGAATATTCTATGTTTTTAATTCATAAATATGTGTGGGGTATCATGACACTCTAATATAGTAAAACAAGAAAATCGACATGTTTATCCACATGATGGAATTTAAACAATGAGTTTCAGGAATGGTTCTGAAAGTGGTGAAGGGTGATAGTCTAGATTAAAGAGAATAGTCAATAATCATAATAAAAATGTGTACTTGAGGCCACATGGTTTCTAGGTTCAACCACTAATGGAGGAAATCTAGGGGTAGAGGTGAATATGACATTAGTGGTGAAATGATGTTGTTTTGAAATTTTATGACAATATACCATGTAGTCCTGAAAAACATTCTATGTATGTCACCAGATTCAGTAACCATGAAGAAATTATTTCTACATTGAATGTATCTATAATATAAACACTATATCTCCCATCGATTGAATCATATTTACTGAAATATTATATTTCATGAGACCCTTGTCACACATCATGTTGTGTTACACTGGGCTCCTCACCATGTCATATTTCTAGAAAAACATTCTACCATTTAAACCAACATAAAATGTAATTTCATTATAAATGTAGTTTATGTTGGATTAGGTGGCTTGATATTTTATGTTTTCACATTCCAAGATCCTACATAAGCATACATGTGGATTATTATATAGATATATCATATACATAAAACTATACATCATGTTTTTCATCAAACTCACATTATTTCATAAGAGGAAAACATGAAAAAAATTATATAAGTGGGATTAAATTGTGTTCCTCCTAGAAATACTCACAATGTTACCTACTATAAATGTCATGTAATTTGTTATCATATTTGTTGAGTTGTCATGGTACATGACTACTCTTTTTGTAGAGGCATTCATGATATACACCAAACTAGACACATTATGTTCTGGTCCATTTATAATATTATATGTGATTTCTTTCCTAGATGGAGATATTTGATGTACAAAAAGTCAATTTATAGTATCCTCAAACACAAAGTACAACAACATGATCTCCTTATTCCTTGGACTTAGTTTTCATCATTTATTATATTATTTGAGAATCTTGTCTCCCATGTAAAGATGATATGTAGAGGGTGAGACAATTAGATTAGAGATTATGTTGGTACCCCCTGTGTGTTGGGGTACTGTCATATTGGTATGGGGTTTAATTATAACGACCCTACACCTATAAGTATTTAGTTAGTAGTTAATTCATTACATTATTACTAAATACATGTTATCACATCCAAAAAATGGAATAGTGTAGTAGTCTTGCTAAAACAGACACATACATAAATCCCACATTACATTTGGAAACATAAAATACAATATAGTATATACATTGGGATAATATTTATTCCTTCAATAAAAATCCTGAATATGAATAATAAAAAATTTAATGGAATCTTTGGGAAATGAATCATACTAATTGGGCGAGTTAAGATGATCTATAAGGGAAGTTATATAGTATAAGCTAAATAAGTAATTAATAATATAGAAATCATGAATGATGATTAAATAATTCCATTTAAAAAATAACATGATTTTGAAACTGAACCATTCATATAAAAACTACTCAAATAAAATCCTGAACATAAATAAATAATTTCATAGTAATGGAATTTTTAATTATGAACATCTAAACCAACCATCAAGGCATTACGTGAGGACATCTACAAACACTATCATGTCATCGTTCCATTACATCTGTATGAATGTGTCAATAATTCTTGAAGAACTGAATATATTTGGTACCATTAAAGCTAACAATTAATCTAGTAGATGGGTAATTATTTTCCAAAACCATCACTTAATAATAAAAATGCGTTCATGAAATTAACTAATAATACAACATAATCTATATGCCTAAAAAGATTTAACATTCTGTAGATGAATCACTAGAATATATAATTTCACTAATTTACATAGATAAATATATCTTAAACAATCTCTATAAATATGATGTCTATTATAATCGATTTATATTCTAAAAATAATATTAAATAATGTATATTTAATTAGGTTGAGCGACATTAAAAATATTAGAGTAAAATTTCATGTTGAAAATACCCTTTTCATATAGAAATTCACTTATTTTAAGAATAAAACATTTATGAAATATTAAGAAAATAATTTTCATTTACTGAATCATTGAAACATTGAAAAATTATAAATTAAAAATAAAATAAATGAGATTTCATCATGGTTGGAAATTATGTTCATATAGTATATGTTAAAAACAAATCATCCTTTACCATTTAAAAACATCAAAAAGAAACTCTTTATGATATAGACAAGCATATTTATTTTAAACCATTTTTTAAAAAGTAAAACACAGCTAAAAGTATAGTTAATTTAAAATTTTATAATATTAATAACACCATTTTAGACAACTTATGGAATATATTAACATTGTAGAGAAGTATTCTAAACAGAGTAGAAAATCAATGTCGGGTATCCATTAGACATTACTATAGAATCACAAGTAATTAATCACAAGACAATGAATGGAAAAATTTTGATTTCCAAAAATTAAAATAAGAGAATAAAATATATTGTTCTTAAAATATAAAAATAAAATAATTTCTCTCATATAGACTTAAACAAAAAAACAATTGTGAATAATTATGAGACTCTAAAATAAACTATTAACATAACTTTGATGTTCTTTATTTTGGACTTAAAATCATTTATAATAAATATTGATTTATTATACATATATAAAATAACTATATTCATATTTTTCATACCTTATATTATTTATTTATAATCATTTATCACTAATTTATTAATAGTTCATTTGTTAAAATCACTATTTTTTATCATAATTCCATTTTTTATGTATGTTTTGGAATGGAATTCTTGGTCCCTTATAATTTATCATGGTTCAATTATATACAGAATTATAAACATGATATTAATATAATATATATTTATTATTCATTTAAATAATTTATAAAATATTGATAATGAAAAATGAATTACATGTTTTATAGAGATAATAGGCCGTACATATGCATGAAAAATGTTTTCATTTATCAAAGGATGAAGGGAAAAGGGTAAATGGTAAGTAACATATATAGATTTATTATTATAATATATATACCATATATATTCTTTAAATATATCCTTATTACCATTTATATACTACAGAAATGAAAAACTGATCACATCACTTTGTAGTAGTTGAAGATAAAATGTATGCACGAGAGACATTATCGTTTTCCAATAGTGTATATGGTAAGAAGGTACATATGATATAATAATAATAGAATAACAATCATGTCATAAATTTAATAAATAAAAATTAGATCTATTATAATTCTCATCCATAAAATATAGTGATTGTAAATCAATTTTATAAATATGTGGAGATGAAAAGTCATACATACATACAAGAGATACATTCACTTTCCATTTGTTGGAAAGGAGGGCAGATAATTATTATTTCAGTTTCATTATAAAATTTAATTATATTTTGGAAAAATAATTTGTTATTCTAAATTCAAAAACATAAATTTATATGTGGTCAATGAATAAAATTATAAAAACTAGTCAGGTAATACAATTACATATTCCTCAAGAGACATTCATCGGATACTATATTATGGTACCAATGGTTGGTACTTTGAGGAGAAAATAAAATATATAACATTGATACATATTTTTATAACATATTTGGTGAGGTATTTGAAATTATAACTTGATCAGATTTGTGTAAAGTATATAAGGAATGAATTTCCTTTCATAAAGAAGGGAAAGACAAACTTGGAATTGTTAAATATGTAAAAATATAACTTGGTCATTATCTTACTAAATACTTAAAAATATATATATTTTTTAATAAAAGGTATGATATGGTAAAAAAATTATTAAATAATAATACATGGGGAGGTTTAAGTGGTATTTTAAACCTTATATTTTAACTTAAACCCTTCTTTGAAGTATTTCAGCATTTACTGCATTAATTTATTTTTCACTCTCATGGGGTTATAATTTTACTTATAAGGATAAAATTGTATCATAAATGAACAATATAGATCATTTTAGACCATATATTATCCCCATTATTCTTTTTTTGAATTTTAATTATTTTTAAATAATTTATTAAAAAATTATTTTATTCAAATATAAATATTATTATTTTTGACACTATTCATTTAATTTATCTTCAAATACATCATGAAATTTTTTAATTAAAATATAAACCATTAAAATATTTTTAATAAGATAAATTTCTCTACAATATTCCTAGATCCCAATATCCTTCAATATTGTGTCACTTTCAATATTGTTTATTTCATTTACTTGTTTTCCAATAATTGAATAGATATTATCTCATTATTGTGTAAAGAATTAATGTAATTATATATTAATAAAAAATTATATACCATAACTGATATTATTTTATTATTATGAAAATAAAAATCTACCTTCATTAACCTGTTTATTTTACCCTTATGTGAAGACATAAGATATTTTTAAAAGTATTAGAGTGACATTTTTTTATTTTTTATTTTAAATATTATATAGTTCATTTTCAGGGTAAATTGTACCTTAAAATTTAAATTTTGTTACTAAGGTGATTAAAGAATAATTATATTCATATAATATGAAATTAAAAGAAAATGGTTACTTTAACAATTAGATTTAACATAGTGTATCTATATTTACCCTTTACTATGCCGATAAATTTTACCATGGCCACTCTTCATAATTCCAAGAATGGGACATATTTACCAAATTTTAAACTCATTATTTCAAACATGGAATATATTTTACCAAATTTAATACAAATGAGTGGATGAAATTAATTATACAATACCTTTAAAAATGGGATGAAAATTAATTTTTAGAAAACAATATTTTTAATCTTAATACTGGTTCTATTCAGATATCAAGGATAAAATATTATTTTAATGTTAAAATATTATAATGAATATATTACATATAATTTTCCTTGAAATAATTAACCAATATTTGATATTTTAATTTAAGGAGATAAACACATGTTTTCTGGATAAAAATAATTTTCTAGAGAAAACTATTTGTTTACATTCAAAAGTTTTTTATTTACATTTCTCTTCAAATGATAATCTGTGATTTTATTTTATAAATTTTTTTTACATAAATTAGATTATAATATTCATACCCATAAATTTTATGCAAATTTTTTAATGTTGTAATATATTATATCTCATTCATACTTGGGGTTTCATGTATCAGAATATAATAATAAAAATTGTTAAGAGAAATATATATTAAAATCTCATGGTGTTACATTATACCAACTTAATAATTATTATTCCCTATAAAATCTATCATTAATATATATAAAATTATTATATAAATATATATTATTACATCTTCTGGTTCCCATGTTACTTTTTTCATATCTGATTTCTCTATATAACAGTAACAGGGTGAGTAGTATTATTCTATAACACTTTTCTCTAAAATCCATGATTTTTAATTTCTATTCCTCAATGGAAAGATAATGGTATGATTTTATATCTTATTATTTCCTTAAAATTTAATGATTAGCTATGTACTTCTTTATAAGAGATATATTGAACAAATTAAATTATTTAATGTTATTTTTAGGATGTGTTAAATGATAATCTATAGTCCTAATGTGATCAAGAATATCAAAGGGGCATATAAATCTCGGGATAATATTTCCCTTACATCAAAATATAATCAAAATATTCCACAGAGAATCCACCAAAATAACTTCTCACTATCTTTAAATTCGTTTTCCCATTGATGATTTACATTATAAATTTTTTTAACGTTGAGCTTCCCTTATATTTTATTGAATTTTTTCTAACATATATTTCATTTAATTAGCAAGATCGGGTCACAATAATATAAATTTTCTTACTTCATTTTACCACGGTGGACTTATAAACTTTTTCCACATCTGAATTTATAAGGAGACATCTTAGTACATAAGTGAAAGGTATTATTATATGAAAATTCCAATAAGGAGGGTGATGACCCCAACAAACATTTAAATCCCTAGAGCATGATATTAACACGTATTCTAGAGTATTAATATTCATATCAGAATAATCAAATATATAATAGTGATAAGTATTATTGAGAATCAATTTTATTCTAGATCTCAGTGAATAATTTTCTAGACCATTGAGGTAATCATTGGATCCTGGTCAGATATAATAGATATTGGTACTCATTACAACCTAACAAACACCTTAATGTATATTATGGAAAGCATATTAAGATTTCAATATTCTATGATAGCAAAGAAGAGTGATTATATTTATAGTTATTGCTGAAAACCATTATAGTATTATGGATTTTTTATTTTTTGTGGAATTTGATGACAAAATATAGGGTTATATTTGTGACACTCAAACAATGGCTCCACTGAAAGGTGCCTCCATCCAGTATTCCATCTGGACACAAGCACAATACCAATAGTGCCAAAAAAATACCGAACAGAATTGAGGTCTAAGGGTGTTCCCATAGGGGAAATATTCATTCATTTTAGAGGGGAACAAGATATATGTATATGTATAATGTAGATATATATACATAGATAAAGTAGTATAATGAATAATGAAAACTAGTAATGGATGGTAAGGATAAAAATCCACCAATAATAATCAACTCAAAATCTAAAAAATATCATATAAAAAAATAATCTTTCTATCATGTATATATAAAGAAGTAAAACATGGAAATAATTTGGCAGAAAATACATTATATTAAAAATAATAAAAATGAATGCAAAGAATTATCCAGCATCTTGATCATCGTCTCGGTAATCTGCTACCAGGATCAATCATACTGAATTAAAATAACATCAGGTGTCCATGGTTGGATGATTACCCTTTTCAACACCCACAAACTTGTAATTGTTATGGGGATCCCATGATAGACTATATAAGGGGTGAGATAAATCAAATTAGGCCACTAATAATAAAATCTATAAAAATACATTTTGTGAATTTAAACAAAGCAGTGGGATGTGTTATATATATATGTACTGTAATGATAAAGAAATAATTCATGCCTACTTCATCCTTACCTGGTAATGTCCCCAAACATGAGATCATTTAGTTAATTATGTTCAAGTTTATAATAAGTATATTATATGTAAATAGTTTTATTGATATTGATCAGTATCATAATAATGATAATGGATGGTCTAAGGTGTTAGTAAGGAATCATTTGCCTCATGGGTTTTCAAAACCATAGTAAATATTCATGTAGTCTAGAAATAAAGGTTCTGAGGGTAATATAATTGGATTTACAATAAAATTACACTTTAATATATTCTAATTGTGTCTATGTATCCAATCCATAAATATCTTAGAGTAAGTATGGCGGGGTGAAATGAGGTGCATCCATGGTTCCATGTGTTTGAAGATATCAAGATGGATCCAAGGAGTGTATCCAAGACATCCTAAAATATTGATAGTAGAGAAGGTAACTTGTGGCATCATTCTAGGAATCCTCTAGTAAACAAGAATCATGTTACATAGTGTTTAACTCCCTTATAACCCCACTATTTTATTTAAAATGGTGTCATCTGAGTACTTAGGGAATTCCCTCATGAATCAATGCTTGGATATAATCTAACCGCTCCTATAACAATAAAAAAGGTCTATATGAAATAGTAAACATATAAAAATATTTCATTATTCAATTGAGAATACATAATACTAATTGAAATATTACATTACTAAGTTCGTTCAATTACCTTTCATTTGTGTGCCAATGTATATCATGGATATTCAACCATATAGTACATTAATTACATAATAATTTAATAAGATCATTCATTTACCATTCATAATCATCAAAATTTGGGATAAATATATTAAACCGATATCGATTCCATTATAAATATATAATAACTCCAAGTTATATATATGGATAACTAATTTCCACTCGATATTTTAAAGGATCATTAATTAATTTAGAACAGGAATCTTATCAATGTGATTCCATCACAACAAAATGGTGTCGTAGATAAATCCATCATGGTTTATAAAGTAATACAATAAAGAAACACCCTAAATGGTATTTTTTATTGGGGTTATAACCTCCAATAATGAGATGAAAATAATTATATGTGGCTTTAATAATATGTGAAAAACAATTATAATCATGGAATTTTTTTTGATGCAATGCTTAGTGGTATTGGAATGTGCACAACAATGATAGTTTATAAAATGATGATACATTTAGTTAAATTTCATAGATCAACAAACATAGGACTATATCACTATAATTATCGGGTATCATCTCTTAGTTTTTCATAGACCAATTTAAAATGGAAGAATTGATCAATAATCGGGAAATAGGGTATATGATATTGCATTAAAAAATTGTCATTGAGAGTAAAAAACAACAAACTAAGCCTAAGGATTGAATTTCCTAACTGGTGGAATCCAATGTGGAAAAAAACTCAAATCTGATTATGGATTTTAGAATTATTCAAAAAACTAAATTTAGGAGTAAGTGGAGCTTCCAATAGAAGGAGGTGTTGTGTGGGTGGGAAAATAAATGATGGATAGAGAATTCTCCTGAAAATAGTGGTCATGCCTCTTATATATAAAAATGAAGCTATAAATTTATATTTTCGGTAAATTAATTATATGTAGAGTAATTATCAAGGTATCCCTTATAGGTAAAACCATTTAAGCATCCCGAAAGGTTCCAACCAAATAGTTACAAATCGTGTATTGGATACATGTTGTGTATTCCAAATACATGTATTGTACATGGCCAATAGCTTACATAGACCCCCCTAACTCTTTCCTTCCCAAAACATCATAAAATCCCATGACCCAACATTAGGATCCAAGGAATTTAAGGTAACTTAATCAATGTTTAAAACAAAAATAAAAGGATTTATACATGTTATGAAAAATCGGGTACTTACTGCCTTCCCCATTAAAGGTGTGAAATGTGGAATACTTCATGCTGGGAATGGTACCTATGTGGTAATAACAAGTGTTAGGATGTCAAAAAAATATATCAATATCATTAAATGAATAGATAAAGAAGCAAAAATTCTTCCCTTCCCATTGTATGAATCTATTCCCAGGTATTGGTGATAAATGCAAGAAAAATAATCCACGAACATAAACTCTAGAGGTCATCAATAGTGATCAACCTATGATTTATATTTAGACTGAACAACATACTTTCGCATCTTGATTAGATAACCTTGATCTAATCGCTCCTGAATAGGACATGGAACTAGTAGTGTACCCTCTATGACGTACAACTAGTACTGGGGTAACAGAATAACCCACCATACAAATCTACATAATGATTTATTTGAATCATCTCATGAAAAAAATTATTTTAGGAAAATATGAATAGTGTACCCAAAATACGTTACTACTTGAAGGAAACCTTGGTAAGGAAATGAAAATATCTATAGAAACATCTTCACATTTTTATTATGGGACCATCAACACTTATAGAAACCAACTAGTTTATTGGTGCTCTAAATTCACCTACTAATACGTGGACCACCTAGTTATAAAACCTATATTCTAAAAAATAATCCTAGGACAACAATACTTGATTCTCATATCTCGATATACCTTGGAGATGCATGGATAAAAAGCTCACTCTAAATCGTGAGACTATCACATCTGTTCCTATCTCATATCTATAATTACCTAGATTATTGTATATATACATAGGATGTGTTCTCCATCAATATATGATACTGGAGGTAGTTTATCTATAGAAATACTATCATGGAGAACCAAGACATCAAGATCTTAAACCCATCTACGTATTAACCTTCCCGTGTGGTAATAGGTAATTGTTAAGGAAGAAAGATAATACCAATCATTACTCTCATGAAACCTTAGACGTTTATCAGAAAATATGGCCATAAATATCTAATCACCATTGATATCTATCAGGGTATGAACTTTTGTTTTCAGACATAGCGCGTCAGCTACCATGCTATAAGGCCCCAGCCTTAAACCTTACTTAATCTTGAGTTATTACAAGATTACACATTGAGGATCTTTTTAGGTTTAGAGTTTTAGAAAATTAGATCATAAAACATGCATTACATTCCACATTTAAACAAAGTGGTTACATAAAAGATAGTATTCATTTTTCCCATCAACGGAAACATATTTAAAATAAAACATGGATTCTTTCTTCACACTTCCTTGACACTACCATCATATCAAGTACCCTTCCCTTGACCTGTGATTTTTTTTTCAAAAACTTGGTATGAGCATTAAAAGCTCGGTAAGGGTTATAATAAATATGGAAAGGAAACATGAGTTCATATATACATAAGAATGAAATCATACTTTACCCATAAAACATAGGCACTTTAACATACCTCATCAAATCACGAATAAATCATAGAAATCATAAGACATAAAAGGTAACATGGGGCATTCATAACATTATTACATAGGTAGTAACCCTCTTGGTCACGTTTGGAATACCCACCATAGTATATTCCCTAAATCTCTTCGGAAAAAACCTAAACGTTTCACTCCTTCGCGTTACCCAATGCATTAGAGAGCTATATCGGGCTCACCCACCCATAGTTTATCACGAAACCACCCGTTTTCATAACAATTCCCAAGAACCATAACATAAACGTATCACATAAAACATGCATAAAGGAAACATAACATTTCCACATCACAAATTAACATTTTAGGATATTGAAATAATGAATCCATTAAAAAACCCTTTTTCAAAACCCTTTAAAACATTTAATAAAGAGATTTTTGAATCAAAGTGTCCCGTACCACCTTGATGATTTTAAAATTTGAAACCATTAATATCCATATAAATAAATACTTAAATCCATTTTTAAAACATGGATATTAATAAGAACAAATCATTAAAACATTTAAAGCGATATTTTGGTTAAAGTGTTTTTACCAAAATTAGAGACACTTGAATACAATAATTGAGGAATAACATTTTTTCAGAACATTATAATATCATGAGAATAAATGGATTCATGATATAATATTCCAAAGGACATTATATACACCATATAAGAGTTAATTGGTCCATAACAACAATGAAGTCTCAATAGAAATGTAAAATGTGATGAAATCCCTTATAAAGAAGGTATCCTTCAATTAAGGATAAATCAATCTCAAAATTATGTGTCACAAATATATATACACCCAATATAAGAGGATATTAAGTGTAAAACAGTAAGAGGTCATTCCCACATATTCAAAGAATGAAATATTAAATAACTACATGTCGCACCCAAAGAACTCAAAATTGGGTTAAAAAGTTCCCTTGGTAAAATTCGACAGCCTAACGGCATCACTTCAAAATTCAGAAAATGATTTGATGAGAGATAAAAAGGGTATCTCATCACTTGGACATAAAACAGACATCAATAAGGATATATAAGAACATATCCCAAAATAATAGTATGTGAAATAAAAGACATAACAAATGAAGTCTTTTAAAAAGAGGAGGGTGAAAGGTTCCCTTACCGACATGGGTATCTTTCGAAATATACACCCCACGAAAGAAGGACAATACAACATTGGTGTAAATACTCATAAATGAAATTATATTACACAATGAGTAAAATAATGGGTAGTACATACACCACTCAAAGTAAATTGTGGCAAATTTAGCATAAATCTCAGCACATATTCATTTTATACTATTCCATATCATTTGGAGATAAAAATTAAAAGCACCGTTCATGGAGACGGTAGGCCGTATGTACGCATGAACGCTACTTTTATTTTTTGTCATATTAATGGAATTAAAACAAAATGAGATATATATATATATATGCTATAATTCCAAAATTATATCCATAATTTAGATGTAATATATTGAATATATATTCATTATATATATGTACTTATAATAGTACATAACATTTTGAGATAAGAAATGAAAATTATCGTTCATGGAGATGGTAAGCCGTACGTATGCATGAACGCTACTTCCATTTCTATTTCATATTTAATGGAAATAAAACATAATGATATATAATAGTATTTAAATTCCAGTATGTTATCATATATAATATCACTAAATATATCCTTTATACGTACCACATATGGTATTAACGAATCAAATCACTTTGAGGTGGTCGTAGTCCGCACATTCTTAAATGATGATATCACGTTTACCTATAATGGAAACCATAAAGGTTTTCCATAAATGAAAATTACAGAAGCTTAAGTAAAACATAAACATATTATATATCATATATAAATATAGTTGTTGAGTCAATAAGGTTTTCCTTATGACTTTTCCATTCCTTCATGTTTTGAAAATCACAAACACCTTATCTTTAAGGAAAAATGCTTTCTTAAGGAAAATCGCTTTTATAAGGAAAAATGCTTTCTTAAGGAAAATTTCTTTATAAGGAAAAATGCTTTCTTAAGGAAAATCGCTTTTATAAGGAAAAATGCTTTCTTAAGGAAAATCGCTTTTATAAGGAAAAATGCTTTCTTAAGGAAAATTGCTTTTATAAGGAAATTTGATTTCTTAAGGAAAAACGCTTTTATAAGGAAAATTATCCTTATCATATTTTCATCAATATTTTTCTTAAGTATAAGTTTCGGATTCGTTTTCTCGGAGTCATTAAAACTTTGATATAAAAGCATTCTGTTTTTAGGATTCGGTTCTGGACAAGAACTATAAGGAAGTTTCATTCCGAATTCCGGATATGAATTCTAACTAAGTTCTATTCCAGATTCAGGATACAAATTCTGAAGAAGAATTCTCATTACGAATTCTAATGAAGAAATCCCATTCTGAATTCTCATTACGAATTATGAAGAAGAATTCTCATTACGAATTCCAATGAAGAATTCCCATTACGAATTCTAATGAAGAAATATCATTTCGAATTCTCATTACAAATTCTTATGATGAATTCTCATTACGAATTCTGATGATGAATTCTCATTACGAATTCTGATGACGAATTCTCATTACGAATTCTGATGATGAATTCTCATTACTAATTCTGATGATTAATTCTCATTACGAATTCTAATGACGAATTCTCATTACGATTTCTGATGACGAATTCCTATTCCGAATTCCTACTCCGAATTCTCATTCCGAATTCTTCTATTAAACAGAATCTGATTATCATTGTTTTATACACTCTGAATTTATTCACTCTGAACCTTCACTCCGAAATTTCTTTTCCGAACCTTTTTGTTAGAGTTTAAAACGATGTCGTACTTTCTGTTACACTTGTTTTGTTATAAAACGATGTCGTCTGTTTTGTTATAAACTAACCGTTGTCTAAGTGACACGTGTACAGGTCCCTCCGAACTTTAAGGGAAATATGACCGTTGGAGAAGGAGCCGACCTTACCTATAAATAGGAGCTCATTTGAAAGAGCTCGGTGCTGTTGGAAAAACAACTGAGTTTTGTGCCTACATGCTGTTGAAGTGATTTCTAGAGAGAGAGTCTCTTATTAACTCTCAAAGCTTCGTGCGACTCCGAATGTTGGTGATTACATTCGAGGGCTTCCGGGGATAGGAAGACAGAGGTGCCGACTACCTTAAAGATCGAGGGCTTTCCTGCTAAGAAAGACAGAGGTGCCGACTACCTTAAAGATCGAGGGCTTTCTTACTGAGAAAGACAGAGGTTTCCAACTACTTTGAAGTTGAGGACTTGCGGGGATAGAAAGACAGAGACACCGATCTTCGTATCGAGGGCTTACCCTGGTGTGGGTAAGACAGACTTTCTTGAAAGTATAAATCAAGGGACCTTTATCCAAGGTTGTTGGATACCCTTCTCTTTGGGTTAAAAGACTATTATCTTGTTACTAGTAGTTTTACTACTTGTCTTTATTCCGCTGCAAATTGTATCTTAAGGAAAGTATAACTTTCTTATACCTCTTTACTTACTCTGATTAGTTTAGATTCTATACGCTTTAAGGTAGAATCTCATATTGTAACTTTTGTTAAGTTTCAATCTCCGGAATCATATTTCCGGAACCTACTTTTGGAATCCCTTTCCAAGTTCAGTTCGGTGTTAGAGGTGTTGTGAATCTACTTAGTTTAACTTTGTTAAACTTAGCTCTTTCCTTTTCTTAAGGAAACTCTAGTTATTCATAACTAACTTTAAAGGTTCCAAAGGAATTTTTAAAGTATACAATTCACCCCCCCCCCCCCTCTTGTATATTGAGCATCTCATATTATATTTCGATCCTACAATTGGTATCATAGGTTGGAAACCTCTTACTCTATACCATTATTACATTTGGTATCAGAGGCAAGGTTACTGAAATACTTGTACTCACATACAAGTTTTTCTTGCTCACTCTTCTATTCCGAACTTTGTCATTCCGGATTATCCATTCCGAACTTTTCCCATTCCGAACATTGTGATTTCGATTCTAAGCTACTAACAAGTTTGTATCCAAGTTATTTTTTAGTATGGCACGAATTAATGTTGGATCGATTGACAATCTGAATCCTACAAGGCCACCAATATTCGATGGTAATGATTATGAATACTGGAGAGATCGTATGAAGACTTTTGTTATCAATACTGGAGTAGACAACTTTGTGATGCTTACTGGTGATTATAAAATTCCTGACAAGGAAGTCAGAACCTTTTCTAACCAGGAAAAGCAAGAATATCAACTCAACTATAAGGTACGCAATACTTTATTATGTTCAATGACTAGAAATATATATAGCCAAATTTCTTCTTGTGAAGCAGCTAACTGTATATGGAAGAAGTTAGAGGTTACACACTTTGGGACTTCTAAAGTGATTGAGACTAGAAGAGCTATGCTTAGAGCTGAATATCATGGCTTCAATTTTCCTTATGGAGAACCTATCTGTAAAGTTCAACAAAGATTTATGACAATCGTCAACAGTCTACAATCTATGGGAGAGAAAGGTTTAGATGATGAAGCTCTTGTGGACAAGATAATTGACATTATGCCCAATGAATGGGAATCCAAGAGAACAGCTATAGATGAGAACAGGAAGGTCACTCAAATTACTCTTGATGAATTATTTGGAACTCTTCTACAACATGAGACCAGAATGAAGAGAGATGCTGACAACATCAAGAAGAAGAATGGAAATGGAACTGTTGCTTTTACTACAACTTCGAATCAAATGAAAGCTAAGACTCCTGAGAGAGTAACCAGATCCAAATCGAAGAAAGTCATTTTCCAATCCGAATCTAGTGAAAGTGAAGTTTCAGAAAATGAATTAGCCAATCTTGCTCGAAGGATGAACAAGATAGCTGGACAGAGAAACTTTCAATCCAAGTATAAGAAGAAGGATAGGAAAGATAAGAAAGATGGGGATGTTACTTGTTATGAATGTAAGAGAGATGGACATATTAGACCAGATTGCCCTATGCTCAGAAAGAAAGAAAGGAAGGAAATACATTCAGACATGAACAGGAAGAAGTATTACAAAGCCAAAGCTAAGAAAGTTCTGAAAGCAAATGACACCTGGAGTGCCAGTGGTGGTGACTCTTCAGATGAATCTTCTGAATATGAATCTTCAGGACAGAAGAATCTTGGTCTTATAGCCAGATTACCTATTGATAATCATTGTCTTATGGCTAAGGTACGAAATGCTGAATCATTGACCAATGTTTCTTTAAATCCTAATGATAGTAAGTATTATAACTCTTCTGATGAAGAATCATCTTCTGATGAGGAAAATACTTTACCTACTTTTGAAGAAGTCTCTAGATTTGCTGAACTTCTTGAGATTGAGAATTTCAAACTCAACAAGAAACTTGATAAGGAAAATTCTAGGAATTCTATTCTTACTAAAGAGATATCAGATCTTTCTAAAGATCTTGATAAGAAAAATGCTGATTTTGAAAATATTTCAAAAAATCTTGAGGAAGTAAGTTCTGAGAAGAATAAACTTTCTAAAGAATTAGAAAAAGTAATTTCTAATAAAAATGTTTTCGAGCCTAACTCTAGTTCAAAAACTAATGATTTTGAGGATAAAAACTTGGTTGTAAAACTCAAGTCCGAAATTTTTTCCTTAAAGAAATGTTTATCAAACTTTACCCATGGTAAAGAAAATTTTGATAAGATGTATTCTCAAATACGACCTTTAAGAAATAAATCCGGATTTGGTTATACCCATGCAAAACCAGTTTTCAGTAACAATTATTTTGTTCCTCAAAGTGCCCCATTTTGCACTAAGTGTCAATGTGGTGGTCACTGGGAAAAAAATTGTTCCTTAAACAAAACACAATCCTTAGGTTTTCATAAAGCTTACTTTTCTAAGAAAATGTGGATACCTAAAATTTTATTGTCTGGAAATCTCGGATCCAAACAAGTTTGGATTCCGAAAGTATAACTTTGTTCTTAATTTCAGGAAAATAAAGAAAGTTCCAGCAACAATATTTGGTACATGGATAGTGGATGTTCCCGGCACATGACTGGTAACAAAAGCTTTTTTAAAAAGATTATCAAAACTAAAGGAGATATTATTCTTCAGTTTATCGGAACGCAAGATCAACTTGCTGATATTTTCACAAAATCCTTGCCTTCTGATAGATTTGAATATATTAAACAAAAGTTAGGAATGATAACCGTAAGGTAATCTTCCTTAATTAACTTTCTGTTGAAAAAATCTCCTTACAGTAATAAACTCCTTTTCATAGGGGGAGTACATTTGATTTTTTGTTTAACAAAGTTTTCCAAAATTTGTTTTCGAACTTTTCGGAACGAAAATTTCCGGAATGGAACTTCCGGAACTACCATTTTCCAGAATTGATATTTTCGTACAGAATACTTCTGGAATGAAAGTATTCGTATTGAAAATTTCCGGAATGGACAACTTTCGTACTGGGACTTTCATAACCAAATTTTCGTACCAAGTTAAGTTTTTCGTATTAAGTTTTTCGTATTGAGTTTTTCGTATTGACTTTTCATATTTACTTTTTCATATTGAGTTTTTCGTATTGACTTTTCATATTTACTTTTTCGTATTGAGTTTTTCGTATTGACTTTTCATATTTACTTTTTCGTATTGAATTTTTCGTATTGACTTTTCATATTTACTTTTTCGTACTGAGTTTTTCGTATTGACTTTTCGTATTTAGTGTTTCGTACTGAGTTTTTCGTAGTCATCTTTATATTACCCATTACGAATAACTTTCCTAATCTAATCCGAAAGGTATGATTTCCTTACTGATGTTTTCGTAATCATATTTTACTTGCTGGCAATTTCTTATAGTTTGTTTTTGGTTTTCGGATTTCTTAATTCTTTACTTTAATAAAACCTCAAAAAGATCGGATTCAAGCTTTCAACCGTTAGATCTGATCTCAGATCGTTCTAAACCGTTAGATCAACCGAGGAAGTTGAACCGTCATTCCATTGCCTATATAAAGGGGACCCTATTTTCTCATCCCACATCGATTTCAAGCTTTTGCATGCTGAAGCTCTGACTCTCCGATTTAAGGTCGTTCTGAATCACAGTTTTCTCAGTTCCGAACTTCAGTCTTCTCTGTTCCGAATATCTCAGAGGACTTCTAATCCGAATGTCTGCAGAGTTAGCTTCTCAAGAAATGTCTTTAACCAAGCCTATTTCTCAGTGGTTAGTCTACAGAGAGAGGTTAGTTCATCCGAATTTCTTCAGCAACTACGATTCTATTATTTCAAAGAATATCAAGCTGAATGGCTGGGAAGGTGTTGCGGTATCAAAAACCGGAAACCAAGATGAAGTGTACTCTGACTTGCTTGTCGAGTTTTATGAGTCAGTTTCTTTCTTCGAGGAAGATAATAGAGAAAAATTTTCTTTCAAATTGTATGGCAAGACATATAAGCTTTCTTACACCAAGGCTGCAAGCTTGGTAGGGCTAAGTTATGAAGGAGAAGCTGAGTTTATTTCCCACGTATTGCCAGACTCTTTGGGTAGTTTCAACAAGGAAAAGGCATTAGAAATTCTCAGATTGGATGATGACAAGGCTCCGAAAATTGCAAGCCTATCTACAAACTTCCGGATTCTGGAGTTATGGGTGCAAGGGCTTATTGTACCGAGAAAAGGAGATAAGGATAGTCTGAAGAAAAGTGAGATATACATCTTAGATTTCTTGATAAATCTAAGAAAGTTCAACTTGATGAAGCATATCCTTCTTAACATTGAGAATTTGAAGAAGGGGAATCTGAGAGCTCAAATTGTGATGTACCCAGCAATATTGTCAAAGCTCATAGTTCGGTGCCTAGAATCTTTTAAGGTAGCTTGCAGTTCTAAGCCGAAAGTTTGTAAAATCATGTTTCTTAGTGATGCCACTCTTAAGAGAATGAATATAGCTTTTGACAAGGAGTCAGGGAAGTTTATAGATCTACCTCCTCAAGAAGAAGTGACACCGAAAGTGGCTGATCCGGAATCATCCAAGCCGGTAAGGAAAAGGAAGCTGAAAGAAGTGGTTGTCGAAGCTGAGGAACCCAAGTCTAAGGAAGTCCACTCCGCACCTCCTAAGTCTAAGAAGAAGAAAACCTATACTGATGAGGTTGCAGCGAAGTGGAGAGCTGACAAAGAGAAGAGGAAGGAAGGAGATCCACAGTTCGGATTGGATCCTGCAGAGGCCAAAGCTCTGAAAGAGAAGGCCGCTGATGAGCTTGAGAAGCAAGCAAAGGAAAAGAAACTGAAGAAGAAAATGTCCGAGGCTGAGGTAGCTCAGGCCTTGTTAAAGTTCAACGAAATGGTTTCAGCAACCATTCCCGTTCCGAGATCTTTTTCTCTGGAATCTCTACCTGAGACTCCAGGAAGAAATCTTCTTACTCCGGAAAAGGCTGTTGCTACTGAGGAAGTAGAGCAAGTGGAAGAAGTTGAAGAAGCTGCTGAAGGAAGTGGTGAGACAGGAGATGTGATCAAACAAGTAGATGAATACAAGGGAACTCCTTCGGAACACCTGTCGCTCCGAACATCTGAAGCTCAATCTTCAAAGCTTGTCACTCTGACTATGGAAGAAGAGAAAGGCGAAGAAGAAATTTCTTGTCTGAGAGAAGAAGAACATCTTTTACTTGATGCTGCTCAGAAGGAAAATGTACAAGTTGCTGATGAGGAAGATAGGGTTGTTCAAGTGTCTGATAGCGAGAAGATATCTACGGAATAGGTTTCTATTCCGGAAAAAGATAAGGGGAAACGAATTCTTGCTGATACCCCGAGTTCAGAAAAGAGTATGAGGAAGGAAGCTGGTAGTTCTTCTAAGAGGAAGTTGGAGCTTATTTAGGAAGAAAATTCTCCGAGCAAGATGTCAGATTCGGAGTCATCATCGTTGGGCACGATTTTGTTGTTCAGTCCTTGAAGAAGTTGGTGGGAACCATTCCAACCTTCTCCAGTATTGACTCTCGGTGCCAGATGCTCCAACATGCGCTAAATCAGAAAACCGATTCCGTATCCATGGTAATGGATAAGTGTGTTGAGATTGAAGCTCAGTTCAAAACTTTCTTCGTTGGTTACGAAGCACATAAAAGATCTTGCAAGAGGATGACAAGCTGGTCGAAGAAGAATGTGGAAGAGATGAGGTTGCTGGATGAGTTTCAGGAAAATGTTAAGGATGCATTTCAAACCGAGGACAAGAAGTTTCATGAGATGACTGCTTCATTCGATGAGAAATTGACAGAGGAAAAGAACATTCGGATTCAGGAAGTGAGAGATCTGAATGGAAAGCTCAACTCCGTTAATCAGAGTTGGAAATTTGAAAGGGATCATCGGATAAATTTTCTAGAAAGAATGAAGGCTCAGGAAGAGAAGATGAAAGCTCAGGAAGAAAAATTGAAGGCTCAGGAAGAAGTAATTGAAGCCCAGTCAGCAAGAATAGTTTCCTTAGAGAAGCAAGCAGAGGAAGATCATAAGGACCTCAAAAAGATCAAGACAATTCTTAAGGGGCTCATGTCGAAGGAAAAAGACCCGAAATGACCAATCCGATCTTTTTGTTGTAATCTGTTTTTGTTGCTGACATTTCAAATATAATGAGAATTGTGCTTGTTGATTCTATTGTTGTCATTACTAATCTTTCAGGTACTTTGTCATTTTTTTCCATTCCCTCCAATTCTTTTTGAAAATCACAAAGGGGGAGAAGGAAAAGATCCTTAAAGAAAAAGAGGAAATCTAATAAGTGCTTATCAAAGGGGGAGAAAGAAAAATACCCAAGGAGATAGAACTCTAATAAGAGTTTGTTTAAGGGGGAGTATTTCTTAAAGAAACATCACTCCGGAAATATGAATACGATCCTTAGAGATTCAAAGCCTAAGGGGGAGTTAGTCGTATTCATATATTTCTTAAACCAAGGGAGATAAGCTTTAATGTGTTTCTTTGTTCTTAGAATAGCTTTTTCGTAAGGATGTTTGTGCTTTCCAAAAAGGGGGAGATTGTTGAGTCAATAAGGTTTTCCTTATGAATTTTCCATTCCTTCATGTTTTGAAAATCACAAACACCTTATCTTTAAGGAAAAATGCTTTCTTAAGGAAAATTGCTTTTATAAGGAAAAATGCTTTCTTAAGGAAAATCGCTTTATAAGGAAAAATGCTTTCTTAAGGAAAATGGCTTTTATAAGGAAAAATGCTTTCTTAAGGAAAATCGCTTTTATAAGGAAAAATGCTTTCTTAAGGAAAATTGCTTTTATAAGGAAATTTGATTTCTTAAGGAAAAACGCTTTTATAAGGAAAATTATCCTTATCATATTTTCATCAATATTTTTCTTAAGTATAAGTTTCGGATTCGTTTTCTCGGAGTCATTAAAACTTTGATATAAAAGCATTCTGTTTTTAGGATTCGGTTCTGCACAAGAACTATAAGGAAGTTTCATTCCGAATTCCGGATATGAATTCTAACTAAGTTCTATTCCAGATTCAGGATACAAATTCTGAAGAAGAATTCTCATTACGAATTCTAATGAAGAAATCCCATTCCGAATTCTCATTACGAATTCTGAAGAAGAATTCTCATTACGAATTCCAATGAAGAATTCCCATTACGAATTCTAATGAAGAAATATCATTTCGAATTCTCATTACGAATTCTGATGATGAATTCTCATTACGAATTCTGATGATGAATTCTCATTACGAATTCTGATGACGAATTCTCATTACGAATTCTGATGATGAATTCTCATTACTAATTCTGATGATGAATTCTCATTACGAATTCTAATGACGAATTCTCATTACGATTTCTGATGAAGAATTCCTATTCCGAATTCCTACTCCGAATTCTCATTCCGAATTCTCCTATTAAACAGAATCTGATTATCATTGTTTTATACACTCTGAATTTATTCACTCCGAACCTTCACTCCGAAATTTCTATTCCGAACCTTTTTGTTAGAGTTTAAAACGATGTCGTAATTTCTGTTACACTTGTTTTGTTATAAAACGATGTCGTCTGTTTTGTTATAAACTAACCGTTGTCTAAGTGACACGTGTACAGGTCCCTCCGAACTTTAAGGGAAATATGACCGTTGGAGAAGGAGCCGACCTTACCTATAAATAGGAGCTCATTTGAAAGAGCTCGGTGCTGTTGGAAAAACAACTGTGTTTTGTGCCTACATGCTATTGAAGTGATTTCTAGAGAGAGAGTCTCTTATTAACTCTCAAAGCTTCGTGCGACTCCGAATGTTGGTGATTACATTCGAGGGCTTCCGGGGATAGGAAGACAGAGGTGCCGACTACCTTAAAGATCGAGGGCTTTCTTGCTAAGAAAGACAGAGGTGCCGACTACCTTAAAGATCGAGGGCTTTCTTACTGAGAAAGACAGAGGTTTCCAACTACCTTGAAGTTGAGGACTTGCGGGGATAGCAAGACAGAGACACCGATCTTCGTATCGAGGGCTTACCCTGGTGTGGGTAAGACAGACTTGCTTGAAAGTATAAATCAAGGGACCTTTATCCAAGGTTGTTGGATACCCTTCTCTTTGGGTTAAAAGACTATTATCTTGTTACTAGTAGTTTTACTACTTGTCTTTATTCCGCTGCAATTTGTATCTTAAGGAAAGTATAACTTTCTTATACCTCCTTACTTACTCTGATTAGTTTAGATTCTATACGCTTTAAGGTAGAATCTCATATTGTAACTTTTGTTAAGTTTCAATCTCCGGAATCATATTTCCGGAACCTACTTTTGGAATCCCTTTCCAAGTTCAGTTCGGTGTTAGAGGTGTTGTGAATCTACATAGTTTAACTTTGTTAAACTTAGTTCTTTCCTTTTCTTAAGGAAACTCTAGTTATTCATAACTAACTTTAAAGGTTCCAAAGGAATTTTTAAAGTATACAATTCACCCCCCCTCTTGTATATTGAGCATCTCATATTATATTTCGATCCTACAATAGTGTCATCTTAATGGCCACATTTTAAGGTTTTAGAAGAATGTTGAACAATCATCGTTTCGTGAGGCAGAAATACACCATCCACAGAAACAGTATGTTCTTTAACCATTAGATGTAGGTGTGTGTAAGTTTAGCTCGAATACTTCCTATAACAACATCCTAGTATATTGAAGATACAGTATTTGTTACAAAATAAATTAATAAAAAGAGTTTAGGGGGCTGGAGAAGCAAAATAAAATAAAAGGACACAAGAGAAGACACTACCTTTAAATTGGGTAACTCTTTTTGATTTGAGCTCAAAGGCTTCCTTGGGAGGACTTCTGCCCAAAGTGAGGCTTCAAGGAGTTAGCGAGGGATGTTTACAGGAAACATGGTCGGGGATTGGCTGAGCCAAAGGCTTTGGAAGTGTGGGTAAGGTGGTAGAGGTGGGGGCCTTTTATAAGAGGAGGGGAGGGGCACTCTTGGAAAGTAAAGAAATGTTACTTTATTTTAGAATGAGTTTCGGATTTTAATGGTCCCACATTGAAGTGATTTTAGGATAAGGTGATAAAGCTTCGAAATCCATCCATCTAATAGGTTTTGGACATGTTTAGGTCTTAGATTTTACATTATCATTCCATTTTATTTAAATCGTTAAATAATGAGGTCATCGTTGCATCATCAGGATGTCATAAATAATTTAATTTCTTTAATGTCTAAAAATTATATAAAAAAAATACTATGAGGTAGGAAATATTTTTATCTTTCCAATTACTATTTATAGTCAAATATCGGACTTGTATAACCCCATGTAAATTTTTTATTAGTAAAACATCTCATGTTATTGTCATTTTTTACTTTAAAATTAAATAAAAATTTATATATGCCATTTTCCAACAAAAGTGGCTCCATGGGGTCCCCAAGTTGACCCATGTATTTTCTTGGTCGGCCATGACACATCCAATGAGGGTAGGACATGTGTATAGGTCATTTCATTTTACTAAAACATTATTCTTACCTTAAACTATACTAATTACCTCTAATCGCGATTAAAAACTTAATAAGTTACTATTCACCAAAAAAGTATTTTAATCCCATTGAACCAAATTTTAATTCTTAATGACAACCATTTATGTCGGATATTTGAAATTCAAAACACAAATATGGCAAAATTTAATTTAAATGGAAAAATCAGTTTTTATAAGTACCACTTTGTGGTTTCACTATTCATCAAAAATTGAAGTTTTTCAGAAAATTACCAAAAGTTCACCCGAAGCTATATTTGATATTCCGAGTTCAAAAATTATGTCTATTTTACAAAATTAAAAACATAAAAGTTTCTTTAATTAATTTAATATTTAATTCCCGATGTCAACACAAATAGCGTGTTTTTATGAAACAAAATGTATCAAAATATTGACACTAGTTTAAGTCCGATTTCAAAGTGAAATTAATTCCAATGACCACTATTGGATTAAATGGTAAAAATATATTCTAATTTAAATTTAAAACCAATTCAAAATATAATCTAATCATATAAATAAATTATATTAAAAAGAGGTTTTAAATTAAAATACAACATTTTTCACTATTTATTAAAAATTGAACTTTTTCAGAAAAATACCAAAAATTTACAAAGTAAATTTTGATGTCCCGATTCTAAAAAAGAATTTTTTTTTCAAATATAACACATAAAATTTTCATAAAGTTTATTTAAAAGAGTTTCGCCATCAAAAGGCGGTTAATCGACCTTTTAAAGAATATTAGAATGTTTACGCTTAAAATTGGATTCATTCGCATTTTTAATCATCTAACATTTATTGTAAAAAGTAAAAATATTTGACCAACATATATAATCATTTCTTATTTAGATCTATTCATTCCCTCCATCACAACAGCTAGGCGTTAACTACCATTTAATATAATATTATTTTATTATTAGAGTGCAACGTAAGATTACCAAGAAACTCGTTGTTGCATGTTGGGTACGCCATCAAGCATGGCGTCCCCTTTAAAGTTATATTAATATTTTATTCACAAATATGGATAAATATAAAAATTTCATATTCATTATTTACCTGGGGTGTTACATCCCTCCCCCCTTTGGGGAATTGTGTCGTCGCAATTTTAAAATTGAGCTTAGAAACATCCTTGAAAGTCCCACATCAGAACAAGAGTCGGTAAAACAATCACTTTAAAATAAAGAATGAGAAGTACAGAGGTCACCCGAGTTAACCCATACTAGGATTCCTTGTTGGAAAACATGGACATGGAGGAGAAAACATAGGGTCATGTTCCGATAGAGAGTGATAGAAAACATGTTTAGAAGAAAGTTAACCACAAGAAAATCACAAACTTGTGATGGGTTAAACGGTATTCGATTCCCCAATAGGAAAAGTTAATAGGAAACATTTTTTATTTAAGTTACTTTTTATTGAGAAATTTATTCATAAGGAAACATAATCACTTATCATGTTGACATTCAACTTTTATTAGATTTCTTACACAAACTCATATTTTCTCCCAAAGACGAGTATTTAGGAAGACATGTTCACTATAATCAACTTCTAGAGAATCACCAAATCCAAAAAAGAGAACTATATACTCCCCATGTCTTTAGACATTAACCAAAACAAAATCAAAAAAGTTTAGTACAAGTTCAGATAGTCCAGAAAAGGATAACCCTTTACAAAAAGAAAATCTATTCTTAATCTCCAAAATTTTTCCAACAAAATCCAAAGTTCAAAGAGGACCGTTCGATAAACAAATGTCCATAAAATTCTTCAAAGTAAACCAATCTAAGATTGAAACCAAAATATTTGAAGGATTTAGTCACATAGTCATCCAAGTTACATCATAACATTAATCTCCAAACAACATCAGTTGCTCCGAAAGTCTCGTATTGAAAAGTAATTAACCTAATCACATATCCTCCATGATAGGTTAATAATTTTCATAAATAACCCAAAATCAACTTACTATTAATTCATAAAATCATCTAACTAAAAAGAATCAGTCAAACTAACCAGGGACTTCACGTAGTCCAGTGATAAATACCAGTCGCACTTTGGTTGTGGGTTCGATTCACGCAGCTTTTTCCGATGCGATGGGTTGTCACATGGTCTGCGTGTTGTCCTTTTTCCAAAACTATATAATTCTTAAAACATTCCCCAAAATGAGATAAAACCTTCAAAAATAATCATAACATATTTTAACCTCAAGTTTATCTCATGCCTTTCATTTTCCATCTTAACATATAATAACCCATAATTTCCTCAAAAGTAATGATCATATAAACTCTAATGGTTACCTTTATAATTATTACCTGAACTTCAACATCGACTGGTCATATTGTACATGATGCATTACGGATCATACCAAGGTTCAAGCGGTTGATCATGACTCATTGATAGTTGGTTTAGAACAACCATGAGTTTCCTCATTTAATCCCCCATTTTATCTAGTATCTTAACCAGAGAACCACCACAGTTTCCTTCAAACCTGTTGCCTCTTTGGTGCCTGCTAGATCCATCCATTCACTAAAAATAGAAAAGTCAGTGTGATTATATCAACAAAACCATCATGTACTAATGAGGAAGATAAAAACTAAGATATACTTACTCATTCAATTTATCTAAAACTAGGACTCTTTCAGAAATCCTAACTATTATGGTAATGTCACTTGTGCTTAATGAATACCCTACCCTCTAAAGTTATCTAAACCGACCTTTGATAACAACTATAAGGCCCCAACTTTAAACCTTACTTAATATTGACTTATTACAAGATTACACATTGAGGATCTTTTCAGGTTTATAGTTTTAGAGAATTAGATCATAAAACATGAATTACATTCCACATTTAAACAAAGTGGTTACATAAAAAATATTATTCATTTTTCCCATCAACAGAAACATATTTCAAATAAGGCATGGATTCTTTCTTGACACTTCCTTGACACTATCATCATATCATTTACCCTTCCCTTGACCTGTGAAAAACATTTCAAAAACATGGGATGAGAATAAAAAGCTCAGTAAGGGTTATAAAAAATATGGAAAGGAAACATGAGTTCATATATACATAAGAATGAAATCATACTTTACCCATAAAACATAGGCACTTTAACATACCTCATCAAATCATGAATAAATCATAGAAATCATAAGACATAAAAGGTAACTTGGGGAATTCATAACATTCCTACGTAGAGAGTAATCCTCTTGGTTACGTTTGGAATACCCACCACATTATATTCCCTAAATATCTTCAGAGAAACCCTAACGTTTCACTCCTTCGCGTTACCCAATGCATTGAAGAGTTATATCGGGCTCACCCGCCCTTAGTTTATCACAGAACCACCCATTTTCATAACAATGCCCAAGAACCATAGCATAAAAATATCACATAAAACATGCATAAAGGAAACATAACATTTCCACATCACAATATAACATTTTAGGATATTGGAATAATGAATCCATTCAAAAAAATCCCATTTTCAAAACCATTTAAAACATTTAATAAAGAGATTTTTGAATCAAAGTGTCCCATACCACCATGAAGCTTTTAACATTTTAAAACATTAATATCCATATAAATAAATCATTAAAACCATTTTGAAAACATTGATATTAATAAGAACAATTCATTAAAAAATTTAAAGCGATATTTTGGTTAAAGGGTTTTTACCAAAATTAGAGACACTTGAATACAATAATTGAGGAATAACATTTAGTCAAAACATTATAATATCATGAGAATAAATGTATTCATGATATAATATTCCAAAGGACAGTATATACACCATATAAGAGTTAATTTGTGCATAACAACGATGAAGTCTCAATAGAAATGTAAAATGTGATGAAATCTCTTATAAAGAAGGTATCCTTAAATTAAGGATAAATCAATCTCAAAATTATGTGTGACAAATATAAATACACTCAGTATAAGTGGATATTAAGTGTAAAATAATAAATGGTCATTCACACATATTAAAAGGATTATATATTCAATAACTACATGTTGAAACCAAAGAAATCAAAATTTTGTTAAAATGTTACCTTGGTAAAATTCGGCAGCCTAACGGTGTCACATTAAAATTCAGAAAATGAGTTGATGAGAGATAAAAAGGGTATCTCATCACTTGGACATAAAATTTACATCAATAAGGATATATAAGAACATATCCCAACATAATAGTATGTGAATTATAAGACATAACAAAAGAAGTCTTTTAAATAGAGGAGGGTGAAAGGTTCTCTTACCGACATGGGTATCTTTCAAAACATACACCCCGTGAAAGAAGGACAATACAACATTGGTGTAAATACTAATAAATGAAATTATATTACACAATGAGTAAAATAATGGGCAGTACATACACCACTCAAAGGAAATTGTGGAAAATGTAGCATAAATCTCACGGGAATAAAATTGAGATGAAAAATCCCTTACGAAAACTCGGCAGCCTAACGACGCCACTTAAAACATCCAAAAATGGATTGATGAGATTGAATAGGGTCTCTCATCATATTAAAATAAAATTTAAAGAAAGAGGAATATAAAAGAACATCCCCCATAATAACAAATATGAGATTAAAAGAAGTGACATAAAGGAGAGTACATAAAAAGAAAGAGAGATATTAGATCTCTTATGAAAATTCTGCAGCCTAACGGTGCCACTCAAAACTTCCAAAAATGGATTGATGAGATAGAATAGGGTCTATCATCATATGAGCATAAAAATTAAATTAATAGTAATATAAAATAACACCCCACTCACAAGAATGATGAGCTTAAAAGGAGTGACATAAAAGAGTGTACTTAAAAAGAAAGAGAGGAGTAGGATCCCTTACATCAAGTCCGACTTGTCTTGTTCGTTTCTTTATATTCCTGAATAAAAAACATTGGTCAATTTATAATTTCCTAAGGACCTACTTTAAAGATTAATATTCAGTTCATATCACATATTATAATGTTATAATAATTGTTTAATAATGTTAGTTCATATCAGACGTTTTTGCCGATATTTGGTACATGAGTCAAAAATGAACTTGTTTGAAAAATGATTGTCCATGTAGTTATAAGTAAATAATTTTAAGAATAGTATTAATGATTAAAATATCATATATATCTAGTACATATTCATTTTATACTATTCCATATCATTTGGAGATAAAAATTTAAAGCATCGTTCATGGAGACGGTAGGTCGTACGTACGCATGAACGCTACTTTCATTTTTTGTCATATTAATGGAATTAAAACAAAATGAGATATATATATATATGTGATAATTCCAGAATAATATACATAATTTATATGTAATATATTGTATATATATCCATTATATATATGTACTTATAATAGTACATAACATTTTGAGATAAGAAATGAAATGTACCGTTCATGGAGACGGTAAGCCGTACGTACGCATGAACGCTACTTCCATTTCTATTTCATATTTAATGGAAATAAAACATAATGATACATAATAGTATTTTAATTATAGTGTTTTATCATATTTTATTTCATTAAATATATCCTTTATACGTACCACATATGGTATTAACGAATCAAATCACTTTGAGGGGGCGGTAGTCCGCACTTCCTTAAATGAAGATATCTCGTTTACCCATAATGGAAACCATAAAGTTATTTCATATATGAAAAATACAAAATCTTGAGTAAAACATAAACATATTATATATCATATATAAATATAGTGTCATCTTAATGGCCACCTTTGAAGGTGTTAGAAGAATGTTGAACAATCATCGTTTAGTGAGGCCGAAATTCTACATCCACAGAAACATAATGTTTTTTAACAATTAGATGTAGGTGTGTATATTTTTAGCTCGAATAATTCTTTAAAAATATCCTAGTATATTGTAGATACTGTATTTGTTAAAAAATAAATGAATAAAAAGAGTTTATGGGGTTGGAGAAGCAAAATAAAACAAAAGGACACAAGAGAAGACACTACCTTTAAATTGGGTAACTCCTTTTGATTGGAGCTCAAAGGATTCCTTGGGAAGACTTCTGCCCAATGTGAGGATTCAAGGAGTTAGATAGGGATGTTTAGAGGAAAAATGGGCAGGGGTTGGTCGATCCAAAGGCTTTGGATGTGTGGGTAAGGTGGTAGAGGTGGGGGCCTTTTATAAGAGGAGAGGAGCGACACTCTTGGAAAGTAAAGAAATGTTACTTTATTTTAGAATGAGTTTCGGATTTTAATGGTCCCACGTTGATTTGTTTTGAGGATAAGGTGATAAGGGTTTGAAATCCACCCATACATTAGGTTTTGGACATGTGTAGGTCTAAGATTTTACATTATCTTTCCATTTTATTTAAATCGTTAAATAATGAGGTCATCGCAGCATCATCATGATGTCCTAAATAATTTAATTTTTTTAATGTCTAAAAATTATAAAAAAAATACTATGATGTAGGAAATATTTTTATCTTTCCAAGGAATATTTATATTCAAATATCAGACTTGTATAACCCCATCTAAAAATTTATTTTAGTAAAACATCTCATGTTATTGTCATTTTTTACTTTAACATTAAATAAAAAGTTATTTATGTCATTTTCCAACCAAAGTGTCTCCATGTGGACCCCAAGTTGACCCATGGATTTTTTTGGTCGGCCATGACACATCCAATTAGGGTAGGACATGTGTCTATGTCATTTCATTTTATTAAAACATTATTCTTACCTTAAACAACACTAATTACCTCTAATCGCGATTAAAAACTTAATAAGTTACTATTGACCAAAAAATTATTTTAATCCCATTGAACCACATTTTAAATCTTAAGGAAAACAAGTTATGTCTTATTTTTGAAATTCAAAACACAAATATGGCAAAATTTCATTTAAATGAAAAAATCAGTTTTATAAGTACTACTTAGTGGTTTCACTATTCATCAAAAATTGAAGTTTTTTAAAAAATTACCAAAATTTCACCCTAAGCTATATTTGATATTACGAATTCAAAAATAATTTCTATTTTATAAAATTCAAAACATATATGTTTCATTAATTAATTTAATAATTAATTCCCGCTGTCAAAACAAATATCGTGTTTTTGTGAAAGAAAATGTATCAAAAGATTGACATTAGTTTAAGTCTGATTTCAAAGTGAAATTAATTAAAAAGACCACTATTGGATTAAATGGTAGAAATATATTCTAATTTCACTTTAAAACCAATTAAAAAGATAATATAATCATATAAATAAATTAGATTAAAAAGAGGTTTTGAATTAAAATACAACATTTTTCACTATTCATTAAAAATTGAACTTTTTTGGAAAAATACCAAAAATTTACATAAAGTAAATTTTGATGTCCTGATTCTAAAGAAGAATATTATTTTTTCAAATATAACACATAAAATTGTCACAATGTGTATTTAAAAGATGTTCTCCATCAAAAGGCGGTTAATCCACCTTTTAAAGAATATTAGAATGTTTACGCTTAAAATTGGATTCATTCACATTTTTAATCCTCTAAAATTTATTGTAAAAAGTAAAAATATTTGACAAACATATATAATCATTTTTTATTTAGTTCTATTCCTTCCCGCCATCACAACATCTATGCGTTAACTACCATTTAATATAATATAATTTTATTATTAGAGTGCAATGTAAGATTCCCAAGAAACTCGTTATTGCGTGTTGGGTATGCCATCGAGCATAGCGTCCCCTTTAAAGATATATTAATATTTTATTCACAAATATAGATAAATATAAAAATTTCATATTCTTTATTTACCTGGGGTGTTACATCCTTCCCCCTTTTGAGAATTGCATCGTCGCAATTTTAAAATTGAGATTGGAAACATCTTTGAAAGTCCCACATTGGAACAAGAGTCGGTAAAACAATAACTTTAAAATAAAGAATGAGAAGTACAAAGGTCACCCGAGTTAACCCATACTCGGATTCCATGTAAGAAAACATGGACATGGAGGAGAAAACATAGGGTCATGTTCTGATGGAGAGTGATAGAAAACATGTTTAGGAGAAAGTTAACCACAAGAAAATTACAAACTTGTGATGGGTTAAACGGTATTTGATTCCACAGTAGGAAAAGTTAGTAGACATAATTTTTGTTTTAAGTTTATTTTTATTTAGAAATTTATTCATAAGGAAACATAATCACTTATCATGTTGACTTTCAACTTTTATTAGATTTCTTACACAAACTCATATTTTCTCCAAAAGACGAGTATTTAGGAAGACTTGTTCACTATAATAAACATATAGAGAATCACCTAATCCACAAAAGAGAACTATATACTCCCCATGTCTTTAGACTTTAACCAAAACCAAAACCAAAAAGGTTAGTACAAGATCAGATAATCCAGAAAAGGATAACCCTTTACAAAAAGAAAATCTATTCTTAATCTCCAAAATTTGTCCAACAAAACCCAAAGTTCAATGAGGACCATTTGATAAACAATTGTCCATAAAATTCTTCAAAGTATAACAAAATAAGATTGAAACCCAAGTATTTGAAGTATTTAGTCACATAGTCTTCCAAGTTACATCGTAACATTTATCTCCAAACAACATCAGTTGATCCTAAAGTCTCGTATTGAAAAGTAATTAACCTAATCACATATCCTCCATGATAGGTTAATCATTTTCATAAATAACCCAAAATAAACTTACTCTTAATTCAAAAATCATCTAACTAAAAAGAATCTGTCAAACTAACCAGGGACATCACATAGTCCAGTGATAAATACCAGTAGCACTTTGGTTGTGGGTTCGATTCCCGCAGCTTTGTCTGATGCGACGGGTTGTCACACGGTCTGCGTGTTGTCCTTTTTACAAAACTATATATTTCTTAAAACATTCCCCAAAATGAGATAAAATCTTCAAAAATAATCATAACATATTTTAACCTTAATTTTATCTCATTCCTTTCAGTTTCAATCTTAACATATAATAACCCATAATTTCCTCAAAAGTAAGGATCGTATAAACTCTAATGGTTACCTTTATAATTATTACCAGAACTTCCATATCGATTGGTCATCTTGTACATAATGCATTACAGATCATACCAAGGTTCAATTGGTTGATCATGACTCCTTGATAGTTGGTTTAGAACAACCACGAGTTTCCTCATTGAATCCCCCATTTTATCTAGTATCTTAATTAGAGAACCACCACAGTTTCCTTCAAACCTGTTCTCTCTTTGGTGCCTGCTAGATCCATCCATTCACTAAAAACAGAAAAGTCAGTGTGAGTATATCAACAAAACCATCATGTACTAATGAGGAAGATAATGACTAAGATATACTTACTCATTCACTTTATCTAAAACTAGGACTCATTCTGAAATCCTAACCATTATGGCAATGTCACTTGTGCTTAAAAAATACCCTAACCTCTAAAGTTATCTAAACCGACCTCTGATAACAAGTTAAGGCCCCAGCCTTAAACCTTATTTAATCTTGAGTTATTACAAGATTACACATTGAGGGTCTTTTCTGGTTTAGAGTTTTAGAGAATTAGATCATAAAACATGCATTACATTCTACATTTAAACAAAGTGGTTACATAAAAGATAGTATTCATTTTTCCCATTAACGGAAACATATTTAAAATAAAACATGGATTCTTTCTTGAAACTTCCTGGAAACTATCATCATATCATGTACCCTTCCCTTGACCTGTGAAAAACATTTCCAAAACGTGGGATGAGCATAAAAAGCTCAGTAAGGGTTATAAAAAATGTGGAAAGGAAACATGAGTTCATATATACATAAGAATGAAATCATACTTTACCCATAAAACACTAGCACTTTAACATACCTCATCAAATCATGAATAAATCATAGATATCATAAGACATAAAAGGTAACATGGGGAATTCATAACATTCTTACGTATGGAGTAACCCTCTTGGTTACGTTTGGAATACCCACGACAGTATATTCCCAAAATCACTTCGGAGAAACCTTAACGTTTCACTCCATCGCGTTACCCAATGCATTGGAGAGTTATATCGGGCTCACACGCCCTTAGTTTATCATGGAACCACCCATTTTCATAACAATTCCCATGAACCATAACATAAATGTATCACATAAAACATTCATAAAGGAAACATAACATTTCAACATCACAATATAACATTTTAGGATATTGGAATAATGAATCCATTCAAAAAAACCCATTTTAAAAACCATTTAAAACATTTAATAAAGAGATTTTTGAATCAAAGTGCCCCTTACCACCTTGAAGATTTAAACATTTTAAACCATTAATATCCATATAAATAAATCCTTAAAACCATTTTGAAAACATGGATATTAATAAGAACAATTCATAAAAACATTTAAAGCGATATTTTTGCTAAAAGGTTTTTATCAAAATTAGAGACACTTGAATACAATAATTGAGGAATAACATTTAGTCAGAACATTATAATATCACGAGAATAAATGGATTAATGATATAATATTCCAAAGGACAGTATATACACCATATAAGAGTTAATTGGTTCATAACAACAATGAAGTTTCAATAGAAATGTAAAATGTGATGAAATCCCTTATAAAGAAGGTATCTTTAAATTAAGGATAAATCAATATCAAAATTATGTGTGAAAAATATAAATACACCCAATATATGTGGATATTAAGTGTAAAAAAATAAAAGTTCATTCACACATTTTAAAAGGATGACATATAAAATAACTACATGTTGAACCCAATGAAATCAAAATTGGGTTAAAAAGTTCCCTTGGTAAAATTCCACAGCCTGACGGCGTCACTTCAAAATTCATAAAATGAGTTGATGAGAGATAAAAAGGGTATCTCATCACTTGGACATAAAATTTACATCAATAAAGATATATTAGAACATATCACAACATAATATTATGTGAATTAAAAGGCATAACAAAAGAAGTCTTTTAAAAACAGGATTGTGAAAGGTTACCTTACCAACATGGGTATCTTTCGAAACATACACCCCGTGAAAGAAGGACAATACAACATTGGTGTAAATACTCATAAATGAAAGTATATTACACAATGAGTAAAATATTTGGAATTACATACACCACTAAAAGTAAATTGTGGAAATGTAGCATAAATCTCACGGGAATAAAAGTGAGATTAAAAATCCCTTACGAAAACTCGACAGCCTAACAACGCCACTTAAAACTTCCAAAAATGGATTGATGAGATCGAATAGGATCTCTCATCATATTAAAATAAAATTTACAGAAAGAGGAACATATAAGAACATCCCCCATCATAACAAATAGGAGCTTAAAAGAAGTGACATAAAGGAGAGTACATGAAAAGAAAGAGAGAGATTAGATCTCTTACGAAAATTCGGCAACCTAACGGCGGCACTCAAAACTTCCAAAAATGGATTGATGAGAGAGAATAGGGTCTATAATCATATGAACATAAAAATTACATTAAGTGTAATATAAAATAACATCCCAATCACAAGAAATATGAGCTTAAAATAGTAACATAAAAGAGTGTACTTAAAAAGAAAGAGATGAGTAGGATCCCTTACCTCAAGTCCGACTTGTCTTGTTCGTTTCTTTATATTCCTGAATAATAAACATTGGTAAATTTATAGTTGCCTAAGGACCTCCTTTAAAGATTATTATTCAGTTCATATCAAATATTATAATGTTATAATAATTGTTTAATAATGTTATTTCATATCAGACGTTTTTGCCGATGTTTGGTACATGAGTCAAAAATGTACTTGTTTGAAAAATGATTGTCCATGTAGTTATAAGTAAATAATTTCAAGAATAGTATTAATTATTAAAATATCATATATATCCAGTACATATTCATTTTATACTATTCCATATCATTTGGAGATAAAAATTAAAAACACCGTTCATTGAGACGGTAGCCGTATATACGCATGAACGCTACTTTCATTTTTTGTCATATTAATGGAATTATAACAAAATGAGATATATATATATATATATATATGTTATAATTCCAGAATGATATCCATAATATAGATTTAATATATTTCATATATATCCATTATATATATGTACTTTTAATAGTACATAACATTTTGAGATAAGAAATGAAATGTACCGTTCATGGAGATTGTAAGTCGTACGTACGCATGAACGCTACTTCGATTTCTATTTCATATTTAATGGAAATAAAACATAATTATACATAATAGTATTTTAATTCCAGTATGTTATAATATATAATATCATTAAATATATCCCTTATACATACCACATATGGTATTAATGAATCAAATCACTTTGAGGGGGCGGTAGTCCGCACTTCCTTAAATGAAGATATCACATTTACCCATAATGGAAAGCATAAAGGTATGCCATAAATGAAAAATACATAAGCTTAAGTAAAAAATAGACATATTATATATCATATATAAATATAGTGTCATCTTAATGTCCACCTTTGAAGGTGTTAGAAGAATGTTGAACAATCATCGTCTTGTGAGGCAGAAATTCGCCATCCACAGAAACAGTATGTTTTTTAACCATTAGATGTAGGTGTGTGTAATTTTAGCTCGAATCCTTATTATAAAAACATCCTAGTATATTTTATATACTGTATTTGTTACAAAATAAATAAATAAAAAGAGTTTAGGTGGTTGGAGAAGAAAAATAAAACAAAAGGACACAAGAGAAGACACTACTTTTAACTTGGGTAACTCCTTTTGATTTGAGCTCAAAGGCATCATTGGGAAGACTTCTGCCCAAAGTGAGGCTTCAAAGAGTTAGAGAGGGATGTGGAGAGGAAAACTGGGTAGGGGTTGGCCGAGCCAAAGGCTTTGGAAGTGTGGGTACGGTGGTAGAGGTGGGGGCCTTTTATAAGAGGGGAGGGGCACTCTTGGAAAGTAAAGAAATGTTACTTTATTTTAGAATGTGTTTCGGATTTTAATGGTCCCACAATGATTTTTTTCGAGGATAAGGTGATAAGGGTTCTAAATACACACATCCAATAGGTTTTGGACATGTGTAGGTCTTATATTTTACATTATCTTTCAATTTTATTTAAATCGTTAAATAATGAGGTCATCACTGCATCATCATGATGTCATAAATAATTTAATATTTTTTATGTCTAAAAATAAAAAAAAAATTATGTTGTAGGAAATATTTTTATACTTCCAATGACAATTTATAGTCAAAAATCAGACTTTTATAACCCCATGTAAAAAATTGTTTTAGTAAAACATCTCATGTTTGTGTCATTTTTTACTTTAACATTAAATAAAAAGGTATTTAGGTCATTTTCGAACCAAAGTGGCTCCATGGGGTCCCCAAGTTGACCCATGGATTTTCTCGGTCTTCCATGACACATCCAATTAGGGTAGGACATGTTTCTAGGTCATTTAATTTTATTAAAACATTATTTTTACCTTAAACTACATTAATTACCACTAATCGCGATTAAAAACGTAAAAAGTTGCTATTCACAAAAAAATTATTTTAATCCCATTGAAGAACATTTTACTACTTAATGACAACCATATATGTCGGATTTTTTAAATTCAAAACACAAAGAAGGAAAATTTTCATTTAAACGGAAAAATCAGTTTTTATAAGTACCACTTAGTGGTTTCACTATTCATCAAAAAATGATGTTTTTCAGAAAATTACCAAAAGTTCACCCGAAGCTATTTTTGATATTCCGAATTCAAAAATGATGTCTATTTTAAAAAATTCAAAACATATAAGTTTCATTAATTAATGTAATAATTAATTTCCGCCGCCAAAACAAATAGCGTGTTTTAATGAAACAAAATGTATCAAAAGATTGACACTAGTTTAAGTCCGATTTCAAAGTGAAATTAATTCCAACAACCACTATTGGATTAAATGGAAAAAATATATTCTAATTTCACTTTAAGACCAATTCAAAAGATAATCTAATCATATAAATAAATTATATTAAAAAGATGTTTTGAATAAAAATACCACTTTTTTCACTATTCATTAAAAATTGAGCTTTTTTGGAAAAATACAAAAACATTTACACAAAGTAAATTTTGATGTCCCGATTATAAATAAGAATTTTATTTTGTCAAATATAACACATAAAATTGTCAAAAAGTGGATTTAAAATAGGTTCTCCATCAAAAGGCGGTTAATCGACCTTTTAAAGAATATTAGAATTTTTACGCTTAAAATTGGATTCATTCGCAATGTTAATCCTCTAAATTTTATTGTAAAAAGTAAAAATATTTTACAAACATATATAATCATTTTTTATTAGGTTCTATTCATTCCTGCCATCACAATAGTTAGGCGTTAACTACCATTTAAAATAATATTATTTTATTATTAGAGTGCAACGTAAGATTCCCAAAAAAACTGGTTGTAGCGTGTTGGGTACGCCGTCGAGCATAGCGTCCCATTTTTAGTTATATTAATAATTTATTCACAAATATGGATAAACATAAAAATGCTATACTCTTTATTTACCTGCGGTGTTACACATTCTGCCTTTTCTCGGCATATACGAATGTTGAAAATTTATGTACATAAGAACCGTGAACTATATTCACTATTTATGATTCAATTAATTTTTTTAAAAGATATATTTGTGGAGAGTACGATTTTTACAAACCAAAAATCACTCAATAATTAGATAGTGTCTCTAGAAAAGTAATGCATGGACAACAACTAATATCTCATGGGTATGAATCAGGTTGTTTCTCTCAGGTTGTCTTAATTTGAAAGACATGTATGCAATGACTCTAACATTTTGCATCATCACCACATCCATTTTGATGCCTGATGCATCACATAACAGCATATAGCCTCTTCAAGGATCTAGAATAATTAGAATCAATACTAAGGTAAGACTTCCTTTTGAGCTCCTGATAGGATTTATCACATGCTTCTAATCTAGGGAACATCACACCCATGTTTTTAGGATATGTAATATGTGACGAAAGTCATGTAAAGTGATATGTTAAATTCATATAATATCTATCCAACAACAAGAAAATCCATATATCAATCACATTCATGGGTGCTCTCATGTTACCATAGAACATACATTCTCCGAGATGACAAATACTCTTAAAAATGAGATGATATAAACCAAGAAGTAAACATTCTAAATCTTCATGTGGAACCTTGAAATCTTGGTATAATGAGGATACCATATCAATGTGTTCAAAATGTCCTCATGATTTTTGGAATTGTAACATCAAGTATTAGAATGAACCAAGATGTTATCCATTAAAACCACAACAAGAGAATCTAGATAGGGATTCAAATCCCTATTCTTAACATACATGAAAACAGTAGGGGAATTCATTTGACCGAATGTCCTAAAGAGATGATCATATAAACATTACAGACTTCAGGATTTCATACATGGTATATCTGAAGGCCTGAATCGTACCTGATGATTTCCTAATCTAATGTTGATAATCAAGAATAACCCGAATCATTATATTTTTTCAATGAGATAATCTATATGAGGTAGTGAATATATGTGATCAATTATAATATGGTTCAACAATCATTATCCCACGCATATTCAACAAAAATTAAATGCCTTTTTTGAAAAAATATTAGTTTAACCATAATAATAAGTAATAGGTGTGATAAAAAATATAGACTCAAAATCATTAGATTAACTCATGAGCTCCAACAGATCAGTATGTTCTATCAAGTATGGATTATTATATAGTAGATTTGTTCTTTGAAAAATCTCTATAAAAAACTCCACCCCCTCTCTTAGGAAGTAATTTATAAAAATCCTTAAGAAAGACATCACTAAAATGATATACTATTAGATGAATATATATGAGATGTATTCCATGGTCCACCATGTCATAAACAGAAATCGGGGCAGTCAATCCACCTAGACCCTAATTCTCTTGTCAAAATCTACCGGCCTAGACATTCAACTCATCCTTGTGAAGTTAACTAAAAACCTCTGGTGATGTAAATGAAACTCTGTGGCGATATTTGTCCTCATTGGAATGATATGATACAAACTAGTTCATCCCAATAAATACATAGAACCTCATTATCCTGATGATGAATATGTTTCATTCGATGGTATAGCCACCTATATCAAGGGTATAGTCCCTACATTGGCATATGCCATTCTGGCCGAACTCTCATTGATGCCTCTATGGTCATCACACAAGAGTAATACATAATTTATAGTCTGATACTTTTTACAGTTGATAATGATATAATGGATTGGGAATCACCTTAATCAATTAGTGAACATACAATAGTAGAGGATTCTATAATATTATCTTCTAATGTTGATGTTCTTGCACTATGATCCTTGGGTATCATCCATAAAGAATGAATCCAACCAGATCTGAATCCCTATGTTACTTTTGTTCCACCTCGAGTAGGCCTTCTCTACTCATATTGATTATAATAAGTCTACCTTCCATGGACACAACCTCCTCTTTGGCCTACACTTTTGATGCTACTCCGACTCCCTGCCTGACTTCAAACAATTGATCCTCCATCAGAATGTGGAGATGGTAAGGATCCTCTTCTATTTTAACTAGATGAAAAAGGTTTAAAAATATCTATAATTTTTTCCCATACGGCTGCAACAATGACACTCAGAGGGTTCACTATCTCACCGGGGCTTTGTATGCCTATGCCATCTACGCAGTCATAATAAAACATTGATACTAGTTTAGATACTCTATCTGCCATTTCAATGATAGGAAACCTCAAAGACATGATTCCTACATCTAGAAGAACTATTGGAACTCATTAGAATTGAACCTCTATTCCTAGAACTATTGATCCTCTATAGTTCAGCATTGTAATAAGAGTTTGGTTCATCATAATAGAAATATTTGGTAGGAAAAATCACATATGAACAGATTCCATACATGATACAATCCACAAAACATCTCTATCATGATAGGTCATCACATGAAAGAATCGGTGAAAATAATTTCAACCTATAAAAACAAACATAATATTCTATAATGGTAATAACATCATTCCATATGTGCATAAACTCTCTTACATGGTAATCTCCCAGCATCTGGGTGAAACGTAATTACCAAAATTAGTCTAGAAGTCCACCCAAATCATTAATTTATGAGGAATAGAAAATCACATCCCACCAACGTTTGATGAAACCTCATAGCATGTATATTGAAAACTTGACCCTCCTCTTAGGTGGTGTATCTAGATGCTTTATTATTGAATGAGTGGACTCTAGAAAAGTATAATCCTCTTTCAGACTGTCATCCCCTATAAATATAGAAAGTTTCTACTTCTAGAACCCATGAGTAAGATGAACTACAGTTCATGTGGTTCATGAAGAACCCAGATGAAATTTATCATATCTAGAATGCACTCATGAATAAATGTTTTAGTCCTAGTTTGTGAATAAAATATAGTCCCTCATGTGGTCCTAATTAAGTGATCTCTAGTGTCTTAAGGCCCACCACCTCTTTAGTGTGATTTTTTACATCATTAAGGAACATGAACAGAGGAATTCATGTTGTCAAATTTTAATAATTTCTAATAAAATATCATTTAGCGTGTGCTTTACCCAACAGTTGAAGTACATAAACTGTAATAAGGGAAATAGAGAACAATAATTTTTTTCATGAAACATTGTATTTTCCCAGAGCATGAGATAACTACTACCAAGAGATACTTATAAACATGTTCCAAATAATTAAAATATCTATTCTATTGTCCCAAAATAATAATGCAAAAAAATAATTCCTTGATAACACATTGTGACATCTGGAACCAGGTTGCACTCAATGTCTCCCCAAGCTAGTGTGCCCCATGTCCATATGCACGCTTCCCTATATACCTAAGGATACAAACCAACAACTAGGGCCTATGGTGTGTTTGTGGGGACACATTACCCTCATGTTAGAGATGATCATAGTGGATATAGATGAAAAAATATGTTAGTTAATAGTAGTGGAACTAGTATAATGATTAAAAATTAACATTGGATAAAAGGGTAAATATCGACCAACAATAATAACATTAGAAGAAAAAATTTATCATATAAATAATGTTAATTCTTTATATGTCTCTTAAAAACAAAAAAAAAATACAGGATACAATGTTGGGAAATACATTCAATAAAAAAGATTCAAAATTAGTCCAAAATACTATCCAACATCTTCATCAACAACTCAGTCACCAACTACTGTGATCTGCCCTAAATAAAAAAGGAATGATTAGGTGTCAAAAGATGGATGCTCCCCCATTTCAACCACGTTATATATGAATTCTACTTGGGCAGCAACAGAGGCCTGAATATGATGTGATAAACATCTCAATAGGCAGCCACCATTGTGGTTTATATAAATCAATTCATGGAAGTTAAAATGAGCAGTGTGTGGGTATATGTATATATATAAGAAATTAAATACTGATAAAATAACACATAACTACATTAGCCTTATCTAGTAAAGTCTCGAAACATGAGATCATTTGATCAATTAGGTTCCAGTTTATAATTAAATGATTATATAGTAGTAACATCTACGATACTATTTAATTTCATAATAATGATACAAGATGATCGAAGGTGAAACCAAGTCATTCGTGACCAATGGGTTTGGGAAACTCATAGTAGTAACTTAGGGAATTTATAAATAATGTGTCTAAGTGTAATCCAAGGGTATTTCCCAAGGCCTTCACCTATAATAGATTCTAACTATGTATACAATTCTTATCCATAATAATATAAAGATAATCATTATTATTCCCAATGGGGTGGGACCAAGGTGAAACATTTTCTATAATTTCTAATCTTATAGAATCTATGCTTAGTGTGTGAAACAAGGGATGATAAATGATAATTTCATTGCTCATGATGTGATACTTATGTTTTGGGACTAAAATTATATTATTTACCATAAAAATCAATTGTTAGGGAGACATCTAACATATCCTGGTTATCATAGTAATTAGAGTCATCATAGATCAATTGATTTCTCATATGGATAACTGATGAGGTAGGGTGATCATTTCTAGGGACCAGTTGAATCCCAATGGCCATGATTTTAGATTCTTTCAAATAATTACACCGAAATGGATGTCTATTTAAGCTCAGGACATGGTAAGGGATCATATATATCATTCTTATTCCAGGAGTTGGATTCATTATAGTTTGGTTTATTAAATCATATACACTAAGGAGGATCAAACCACTATAGATGTTTATAGTGAATATTTCAGGATCATTTCAACTCCCTAATCCCACATGATCCATGCTCATTGCTAGAAATAAGGGATAAAAATTTATCAATGTCATCACTTTGATGAAGGGACATAGATGCTGGGATATCCCTGGTTGATCAGTATGGTACTCGAACCATGGGAAGAGGTGAAATATGTATCCTAGATATTGAAGGTATCATAGTCATCGTAGTTCCATTTTATATTGGGGATTAGACACTGAGGATACCCATTTTATCAGGACATACGCACTGAGGAATATAATGTTATCAAGTCTGAGGATGCTTGGTTTTGCTTGTCTGAATGGTACCACAAGACACAGATGAATTTTCTTAGGAAACATCATATGTTCTTGCTATATTTTTCAAGGGAATCCCATGATCTATCTAATAATCCCTTGATTCATTCAAAAGAGATTACATGACAAATATTGAGGGTGTATCAACATTACGCGAGAATTGGATTCAAGGAATTCATGTATAATGGCTAAAATCCTTGGAAGGCATCACGAGGCCTGCTCGGAATGTCTATAGGGAATCACAGGACTTGGTTCAATTTCCTAGAGGGTGTCATGAGACATGGCCATAATTCCAGGAGGGAATTATGTGTCTCAGTCGACATACCCTGAGGGTATCGTAGGAAATTTTTTGTCATTCCTTGATTTAATAGTGTGACATGAGTGATATGAGAGAACATTCTTATATGATCCAGGAAATATATATGAACGACATTGTAAGGATCAGGTTAGTGACCTAGAGGGTCTCATGATATCAAAGTCTTTTCCTCAGGAGACCATGTGAATTTCTCTAACATGTCCAGATGATTTCGATTGTCCTGAATAATATGTTTAAAGAGGGTCGTGAGATCTTGGGTACATTTCCAGGAGTGTTCATATCAGTTTGGATGACACATGTGATTTGAAAAGGTACCTTAGAGAATTATTTTTTTCTTATGTCTTCCACATTTAATATTTTTTCTATCCTATGTATTTCAATGACCTTAGGTTCATTCAGTGTCAATTTCTTCATGTCTTGCGTGATCTGGAGGAATTACGGTATGTTTTTTCACACCATGAAACCATCAGATTATGTGAACTATGTATGATAATGTTATTTACCATATGTCTATCACATGATATTTCCATCTATTTGGAGTTTTATTACCTAATGAAAGTCTTTTCAGTCTTGAGATCGGCTACTATGAGAAGTTCTCCCTGGCCCCTGTGCTTGAGATCCTCGAAGTTAAGAGTATAATTATTCATATTCCAACACTTTTTTTCATGTAAGGGTATATAATATATTGGCATATCCACCCTGATTTTTTGGCTCATTATGAATAATATCATGAATGATTCCACGATGGAGACAGTGAGGGGACCTGGTGCCATGTAACATTACAATTATATTCTTTAGACTACTCTAATGTTGTTGAAAAATTTTCTACTATTGTGATACCCTCTAAAAAACACATCCATTATTAGAATATTTGAAATTAATGGGGACTTCTTTAATCACATTAACATGTCGAAGGACTTATTTATTATCATTTTTACATGTCCATGGTCCTTCATAAAATCGATGGTCATGTAGAATGGCATCTGCACAATGCTTGAAGACATTTATGTGGTTTCTACGAGACAATGATGGTTTGTCAGTGCTCTCATCAAACCATGTTGTGGAAGTCCATAGTGCATTGGAAGAAATTTATGATCGTGAGATGATTCTTCCTCCTCAATATCAATTCCCAATATTTTATGTGAAAACGGTTTGGATCCATGTGATATTTCATGAGTAATGTCATGGATTACTACTATTATTTTTGATGCGTCACTTGACTAATATGGGTCACATAGGGGTGCACGAGGATTTAATTGACAAACACATATGTTTTTCCTTAGTGATCCAAGGGGAAGCATATGGTTTCTAATATATACCTGAGGCATTCCATGATATGAGGCTAACAAGCCAAATGATGAATATGGACTGATGTGAAAACTGGTGATCATTTGGATGGGACAAAGGATGGATGTTTGGGTATCACTACATATATCATAAAAAATGATAATCATTCCATACATATTTCAGGAAATTACATTACGATTAACATCACGTGTTATGGACATAGGTTAACCAATGTGAATTTACATGATCATTGTGGGATTCCCAAGGGTGTAAGTCCGATAATCCCTAGTTATCACATGAAAATGATATTCAAGACTCATAGTTCTGAAGAGATATGTAGTTTGATGTCTTTTAGTGTAGAGTAATTGTATAGGGTTTAATGGCTCATATTAAGGTCTAAGATGAGCATTTTCAAGTTGATACTCTTACATCGTGTGGGTAATTCCCTTCCAAAATTCCAAATCCCATGTGAGTTATTCGTGGTGTGAGACACCAGGAGTATAATTTCTCCTATGCCGATTCATTTAAGAGCGGGGAATGTGAATTTTCATTCAGGTTGTTGCTATAAGAAGATATTGGATCGAGGAATCTGAACATATATTGTTGAAAATAATATTAAATCTTTATGTAGTTCTAGGAAACCTATGATGTTTAATGTCATGTGGTAAGGATGTGGGTGAATCATCGCAAGTAGAAATGTATATTATGGCTCCATGCATTTTTTATATCATGTGGTAAGGAAATTAGATCACCAAATGTGAATGGAATCTAATCCTATGGCGGGACCCAAGAATAGTGATTTGGGCATCACTATGTATTCAGTGATGATATGAATCAAGACATACATAGTTCTTATAAAACCATGTTGTTTAGTGTCATTTGGTAATGATTTACCCTGTATGTTATATTGTCATATAGTCAGGAGAGATTTTTACAATTTAACATCTTCTACACATGATGAATTCTAGGACATACTCTGATGTGGATACCCACATTGATACCTTATTAATATTATTTCTTTACAAGTATTCTATTTGTAAGTGGTGTGACATTCTCCCCTTCATCGTGGCTAGCTAATATTACCCATTATGATTTACCTTATGTATTAAACATACTCTATCCCACATGGGATCAATTTCAGGGAATTAATTCCCAATATCCTTAGGGTTCAAAGATCTAGTACCAAATCACCTTAGAGAAATAAAAAAATGATAACTTTTTTATTTAAGGAAAATGCTATCCATTTTTGATAGAAATCATAGTTTTTAAATGTTCACAATCTATTCTCATATAGACATTGAAATTCATCTAGACACGTTTCTAATTGTTTGGATTCTTAGAGCTTCGTGTAAATGGCTATTTCGATTGATGGAAACTATAATTCTATGGGTGGTACTTTATCTATTCCAAAAACATATGATTATTGAGGTTCCAATGTGGCGGTATGCATGGTGGTAAGGTAGTCCTATAAATCATGAAGGATTTTATCCATTCGGGACTTCATATCTTCGTTAACCATCATATGAAGTATGTTTAATAGATTCTTATTGAAGGCATATCTATCAATCATCCGCAACATGCTAGTGGGATGAGTGATTAGACATGAATTATTCAACTTGGAAGAAATTTTTCAACTCTATGGAATAGGGATTAGTGTCATTGTCTTGGAATATGGTGTGAGGGACCTCAATCCTTGTAATGATATGGGAATTCACTAAGTTGATTATATTCTCATCCTAGAATCCATGAGGGGTATTACTTCATCACACTTGTAAACGATATAGATAGTATTAAGGATGTAATTGAGAAAATTAGTTATGTTTGGGGGATATATCCCTACAACAACAGTCCCCCAAATTACAAATGACCAAGAATATTTAGATGTAGATAGAAATTTAGGGGACTGATGGATGAAGTTTTCATTAATATGACATGCTTGAAATTTCTTATTGTATTTCACATTTTCCTATATCATGTTTTTCTAGTAATATCTTAACATCCTGATTTTTTCTGCATTATGATTCATTGATTAGGGGTCATGATGAAACGAGGACTCAAAAGGGGACTCTTACAACTATACCCTAACATAGCCAGTGATGGGGGCCAGTTCTTCCTTTTAAATGGCTTATTCACCAGTGATCTACTTTATCACAACTTCCGAGTCACCTTTGATATTCAGGTATGTAAATTGGATCTATAATGAGAGGTCTAATCCAACCATGTGTTCTTCGTATTACGCCACATTATTTATGTTGCCTTTATATAGTGAGGTGTATAAAAAACTACTTTGTCTAGTGAGAGAAATAAAATACCTAGACTAGCCAATTTGAGAATTTGGTTTTCAATCCTTGTGCCAAAAAGGCTCTTGGTGGAACTATAAAATTACATATCCCATATTTTGGGAGTTTCATGGACACAGAAGACCTCTTCCTCCTGGATCTCGAAGTTATCCAGTGTATTTCATGTGATAAGATGTGATCCGAGGAAATCATCCATCAATTATCCCTTTCAGTAACATTTGTGATACGAACAGAATATTGTATTACTATACAATGACCACACATAAATCCAATCACCTTTTCAATATAGGGTAGCCAATGATTTACTTGAGAGGATCAATATAAAATACCAAGTGGATTTCTTGGTTCTACATGTGTTTCCTCCTCTTTTCACCACCAAGATGACTACAGTGAATTATTTTGGACATCAGACTAGCGGGTTTCCACACCTGAAATTTTCCAGCTGAGGAAGTATATACTATTTTCAGATCCCATGTCATTTTCATAATTTTGGAAGGAACCCCGAGACGGTTCCATAGAGACCACATATAAGATATGTTTCCTCCCTTCCATAGGAGGCGTCAAAACTGCTAGGTGCAACAAGAAATTATTGAGGATTTTGAAGGATTTTTGACATTCATCATCCCATTGATAGATGATTCCCTTCAACATTAGAATGTGAGGGGAGGGCTTTTCTGACCATGTTGGATATGAATCATTGAATTTTGGTGAGGAGACCTTGGAATCCCAAAAGTTATATTGGATTTCTATTGGTGAAATTTCCAAAATAGAACTATTTTTATCTATATCATTCTCAATGTCATGGCGGCATACCACAAAGACAAGGAACATTACTGATGTTACCTATGAAGAACACTTCAGTAGATTAATCATCAAACTATGTTTTCATATCTTTTAAAATATTTTTCAAATATCTAGGATGTGATCACATCACTGTCATTGTTTGGAAACCATATCATTGACATAACACTAATATATCTTTCCCAATAACAATTTAAGGATGTCATAAATGGAATGATGTTATGTTGTTTAAGTTTTGTTTAATCCAAAGTGCATGAACTGATAGCATAAGATCCTTGTGTCACTCTAAAGGATGTGGATGTGTCCTATTCGGGGGGGGGGCATCTTGATCTGATTGTACCCTGGGTACTAATACCTAATTTAAAAGGATTAGAAACTGACAATATCATCAATAATGAGTTCTTGAATCCGAAATGGGAAATAATATTTCAAGAAATTCATATTATGCTATTTGAAATCAATGAAAACCCTCATCCTCTAGTTCTTTTTCATGACAGGGAAGATGTTTGAAATCCATATTTAGTATTTCAATTCTCAGAAAAATATGGATTTGATCAACATTTCATCTTCTACCTCTATATTGGTGAGATGAGAGGGTGTATACTCTTACATTCCTGTTTGAATCCTTAATGGTCATATGGAAATCCCGGATGGTGAGTAGTCACATCTACATTATGTCCAAGAATTTATGTATAGTTCTTTGTGAACACATATAATTGATACATTAAAAGTAAAATATTCATCTATTTCTATTCGAGGGACATGGAGACACTAATCAGAGTATGCCAGAAAACTTATTGTGTTCCCATATTTATATTCTTTAGCTCTTCTATGGTGGTGGAGACACCTTCCATGAATTTTAAAGGGGAGTAGTTGAGATAATTTTCATACTCTTGTATTTATAAGTCTATGGACACATTTTCATGTGAATATGGAAATATGGGGGCTTCTCGGTCACTATAAGGGTGAGGGGGGGGGGAATTAGAAGAGACATCATCACCCCATTCAATCTTATTCATTGTAGGGAGATTTCAAATATTATTGTATATTACATTTTCATTGAGAATACTTGATTCTAGAAAATATGAGATTTGATCTACTACTTCAACCATGTTTTTGGGGAGCACATAGTAAGAATCGAGCATGCAATAAGAATTTGCAGTGGTGGCACCACGACATTGGGAGATGAAACCTTGGTATCATCACCCACAATTGGTTTCATGCCTCCCTTCTAGTAGAAATATGGTTTAACATATGTGGATCTATAAGCTGTAAAGGGGGAGTTATCCTCATTTTGTATTCCAATCATTCAATTGATGGGTTACATCAGTCATTTGTAGAATTTCAATAGTTCTAGCATGTGGCTATAGATCCAGGACCTCCTGAACAAGAAATAATATGCGGTGACTTACTGGATAACCATGAACTCAGCATCAAAAGTGATTTCCCAAAATTTCTCTTCGATTTTGATCTTCCTAAGAGGTATTTAGAAACACTTATCACACCACTAAATGGCCATGTTTATGGGGGATAAGACCCCTACTAAATTTCCAAAATACTAGATATCTCAAAGTTAGATGAGACTGATCTGAGAGCTATTATCAATTATAACACTTTGGAAATTGATATAATTTTTTCATCTCATAATTTATAAGGTTTTGATTTGACCATGGATGGCCTCTTAATGATCTTTATTAGTGAATGAGATGGAAACCCGACAGTCTGAGGACATGGTCTCCACTTGACAGACATTGGCTATAGTGACTTCTGTCTTTAATTATTGTGTTCCTTGGAGGGCTTCAACAAGTGCATCCATGAGTTCATTTGAAAGACAGAGTGGATAGAGGAATTATACATTAGTTGGGACTATATATATATATATCTATTTTGTAACATCATACTTTTATGTCATGGGTTGGAGCTTCATGATATGGGGCTGCTAATAAGCCCACAGTTCAAGAGCTACAAAATTTGAGGTAGATGGACCTAGTGTGTTTGTATATGTTGAGGTAGTATCTACTTCCAGTGGTGCATGTCATATCGGGATTCCACATTTCTTGGGTTTATCATATTTTACCCCCATTAAAAGGTCATGCAATAATATCAGATACTAAAAAAAGTAGAATGGCTCTGACGGACCACATTGCCTCTTTAGATCCTGATAGATTGTTTTTTCATGACTCTCATATACATATATGTCCCCTATGGGGATATGGTTGGAATATTGAGTCTGAAAAAATATGTGTTGTCCCATGTATCTTCGATTTCAGTGCATGAGAAATCTCATTCCTTGATTCTGTGTGGGAAAACAATATTTAGGGTGTATTCATCCTCGAAGAAGGATTATTCCAAGTTTATCACATTTATGAAACCAAATATGAGCTCCTTATCTGATGTGGATTCTATTTGGTGGGTTTTTTCCATCTTATGGATGTCTTAGGGAAGGAACATACATGATTTACAGATTTATTTGGAGTAGAATATGAATCTTCCTCCTATGTCCCTTCCTACTACTAGTTGTCAAATCCACATTTCAAGGGAACATCTGATTACTCCTTATTTGGTGGTGGGGAAATCGTTAGCCTTCATTAACTATGCATTGAGAGTGATATAGTTAAATAACATGTTTTTTGAATCATAAAATTGAAATACCTTTTCACTTCCCATGATGAAAAGTTCTTCCAACTGTCATCTTCTTCTAACTAGACAATGGTTATTCTAGCCACATACTCATGGGAGTTGTATAGTGTCACCTTTCCATATTCATCCATGAATTGATGGATGTCTTTGAAGATGAAAAAAATCATGAAGATTATAACACAACATTCTATTATAAGCATATTAGTAAGGATGTTCAGTGGGGTCGAATTAATCATAATTTCTAGGATATGTATTTTTGAGTAGTTTATTATCCCTAAATGTAAATAAATAGGTAGTGAATTGATAATTATGGACGGATTATAATTTTTTCTCCTATTACTCAACTCTTTGTACACCTAAATTTCCGTGTATTTATGGGTGAGGTAGATTTTATCATTCTCGTCCCTCGGTAAGAGGTTCTAGTTAGTTCAAGACCTATATTGGTGCATGGATGGGCACCATGACAAGATTGAGAGTGTCAACCGTAGCTTTTTCTCTTACAATATTTTCCATAGTATTGTGGTCATCATTAAATAAATGAATCATGATTCCCAGAATTTCCTCTTCTAGAAGTTCATCTATTTCAGGAAACTCTCCGAACACACCTAGATTTTCATCATGATTAATGGTGTGTGAAATTAATCCCTAATATTTTCAGCATAGAGTTATAGTATTTTCTTATATGATAGGGGGATACTGAGTAAATATATTAAAACATTCCATATTCATAAGTTAGTATACAAATTGTGGTTATCATGATTTGTTTTTCATTTCATCACATTTAGGGTAATAGTTTTACTTATTGTTGAACTAAACAAATAAAGGAATTAACAACAATGGTTTATCCATCCATCAATGGATCCTTCTTTCATACTACTGTACCAAACAAACCATGGCCTTATTAGAGACTGTATATAACCCCTCATATTTGTTTCTTACTAATGATCTAGGGGCTCCATAATCATCCCACATCCTAATATGATGTATTTGAGATTTTGTTTAGGGTTGCATGTTCCCTCAAAGGTATATAAGTTCGGTTTTTCATAATTGGGTGGAGTTGGATATCATCCACCCATTTTGGATATGTATCCCATACAAGAATTATATGTACGTGTCACCTTTCTCTGAATATCATTCATGTATCGATGGATTCAGTTATATTATGTATCTTTGGGACACTTTTGTATGAGCCTCCTTATATCCACATAGAGTAGGTGGGGGTCGATGGGGTCGTACATCCTTCATCTCCCACTAATTCTCTATCAATCATATGAATGAATCATTACCCTCATGATGGAGGGGATTTTGGAGCAATAGAGGGAAGTCATGATAATTTTAGACATCCCCATTTAGTTGCTCTATCTGTCTAGATTTCGATCCAATCTGATTTTCAGATGCCGCTCTTGTTGGAGTATTAGAAATGGGTGGTATAATATTCCTTTTGGTTGTATGTGATACACAGAAGGAATGCATTCCTTATGCACCTCCTCATTGAGTGGTCTAAGAGATCATATTTCACACTCATATTTGAAAATATATTCCTCTAAGGAATGAACATTAGATCTTATGGGAGGTTATTAGGATGTAATTGTACATTTCCCTCTTTCTTGGATAGTATTCCACTTCTGTGGTGGAAACTCCTTATTTTTTATTTCCAAATTTTAAAACCTTCATTGGTTTCAGTTTTAAAAAACCTGATTTGATGCATCCAAATCACCCTCTTCCTACAGTTCATTTTTTGTATCCATATTTGTTTATGTATTTATGGATGTCAAACATATTGAACGTGACGATATCCATAGACGCATATTGGGCAATGGTGGTTCTGCCATTTCATTTAATTTTATAGGTCTATTCTGTATTCCCATTATCATGGTCATTATTTGAACCCTCAAAATTTTTGGATGTTTTGGATTATGGCCCGATGATGTTTGATTTCCTTTATAATACAGTCCTGCTATATTATCCTATGAAAACTGACATTTAGGGAGTTTCCAATTGTGATTTTCATGAGAGACGGAACCAATAATGGTTTTCAGGTTGTGGTTGGAACAGGTAGGATGCTGACCATTGATTTCTTCCTCCCAACCTAGAAGAGACAGAATCTACATTTGGTGATAATGATGATGAAAATTCCCCTAGCAATGTGGGGTGGTGGGCTATTTGGTGTCAACATTAGAACCGATTGTTCCTTTTTCTAAGGATCCAATGAATCCACTTAGGGACTTAAAGATTCCATAGATAGAAAAAAATATAAATTCACCCTGTCTAGTGGATTTTGGTGATCTAAAATCCCCACTAATTATTCCCAAAACCTATTAGGTAATCATGAACCATGAGATGGAGATTTAGATATAAATTCCCCAAGCCCAGTGGGCTAGGATTCACCTACAGTTTTTAAAGGTACGTCCTAACTCTTCATGGTATTTTTGAATCTAAGGGGTGGATTTAGTGGTAGATATTATTTTATCCATGGTGGATGATTCCACTCTTGGGATAATGTTATGAAATATTCTACAATGTCCCATCTTGTGTGGTGAAACTATGATCCCATTGAAACAAGGTGTGAAGGCATCCCTTGATGAAAATTATATTATATGGGAAGCTGTGTAGATGACTATAAGATCAATCTACGTGTTTAAAATGTATTGTCATTTCTTGGAGGGACCTATTTTTACGTCTTTTTTTTATTTCATCTTCCTCTGTTTTTGATTTTTGGGAGGCATTAATGTGATGATATTTATTGTACTGACCTACTATCCTGAGTGTTTCTTGATCCTGTGGTACCTCAAGACGTTATAACATTACAGGATGCCAAATGTGAGGGGTTATATTGTTTCAGAGGTTCAAAAAAATGTAATGCTCCATACTATCCCCATCCTCAAATATGGATTGATGATGTGGCTTCAGATATCAGTTGATGAATCATCCTGATTCAATAACGGAAAATAGTGTTTTTATATATACGATGAGCTTTTACAGTTTTGGATCCTGGGCCTGGGATATAGTATATTGGTCATGATGAGAATACTGTATCATGAGGGTATAAATGTTACGCAAATATCTTTGATAAGGGAGATATCGATATATAGTAAATGGTGATTATCCCTCATAGATTTTCATAGGTAAGAAATGTACTCCATTTCTAGCTTGTCTATGATTTCATAATATGAAGTATAATGGGGCAAGAACATGATTGGGATGTTATATCTGGATAAATCTCTCCATATTTTAATTTCACCCTCATCATAATCATATCTAAGTACCTCCATCAAGTCACACCATTAAAGATAGATCTGATGGACAACTACTGATTGGAGTGGGTTTTTACAAGATGTTTATGGGGGACCATATACAGTTGACCCCGATGTTTCATGAACCACTCTATATGATGGTGTAATATTTTATTTACACCTCTCTAGAAATATGTGTATGGGAAAGGGGAATATTTCCATGTCCATTGGATATATCATTTTAGATATGTTGTCCATCTATTATGATAGTATTAGAGTCCTAGTGATCAATCTCCACACCACCACAAGGAGAACTACAGTGGCATTTAACGTATTCTACATATTCTGAAATAAAAGATTCTAAATTAGATCAATGTGTTGATAATGTGTCTCAAACAACCACAAGGGAACTTTCATTGAGTATATTTGGAATGTGGCACATGTTTTTTATATTTTTGTAATATTTCCACTATCTTTTTGTGATTTCATAGAGATATGAACCTTTTATGCGAAAGGTGTCAGAATGTGTATATAACCATCTGGTTCTATGAGAGTAGGATCCCAATGATGAGAATATATTGGAATATTCCAATAAGGTGTCTCAATTTTGAAAAGGAAATTATTTTGTCATAATTCAGTTCCAAATCAAAAATGGTGAGCCTCAGTCAGTAGAGAAGTGTGGGCCCAATCTTAAGCCTTTGTGATATGCCACTGTTCTTTTATGGAATGACTGTGATTATTCCCCACAACATTTCTCACACTCACACAATGAGACCCAGTTAGAATATAAATATGATCATGTTTTGAATATTCATTCATTGCCATAATATTTCGACGAACCTCCAGAATGGGAGATGGAATATGATCGTCGACCTGTATTTCCTTGGTATGATGATAGTTTTGTCGTTAATTGGAAGATGCGGTAATATGCTCCTTGACTCTGTGATCTGACTGAGTATTCTAGGAAGATTCCTTGACAAGAATATGAGCATTTACAGTGGTTTGGGACGTACTCACTTGGTTTTCCTTAGCCAACATGGGGATATATTACTAGTCATGGGGATACGGACTATGTTGACTAACTTCTTTGATTGGAATATGACCATGATATGAGGACTTTACCCCTATCATTTGGTGAGTCCCAGAGTGATTAGAGATATGGGGAAGATCTAGGTCTATTGTAATATGTTATAAGACTTTATCAAAGGGCTTGAACCCTTGTCCCAAGGAATGTTTTGATATCACCTAGTGAGCCCCAGTTGGAATAAGAGTATGAGCTCCATATGATGCCTCATCCTTTATTGGAATATATTGGAATCCCCTCTGGATGAGTGCAAGAGTCTTTCCTTTCACAGGTAAAACCATTTTTTCAAAATTATCCGATTTTTTAGTTTCCACAAAATAAATATATAGGATTACGAACTTGTCTCATTATCTTCATAAATTTTAGAATATTCTAGCATAGCTCTTCACCAATTTCTAATATATATTTTCATTTTAGAAAAGTTTGTATAATGATAGAAGAATGCACATTTTCTATCTTAATGAAGCACTGGTTGATGCATTTTATTGATGTAGGGATATGCACCCACTTTATTCCTCCTGGTTCCATCAGATTATTCTGATTAAATTCACGAAAGGAGATAGAGATATGAGCCACCCCCTTGCTTTCTATTGGAATATGTCCATAGAAAACTTCATAGCTAGTTGGGAATGAGCCTACATGCTAGTTTCTACATGAATATGTGAGTAGGCATGTTGAGTCAATAAGGTTTTCCTTATTAATTTCCCATTCCTTCTTGTTTTGAAAATCACAAACACCTTATACTTAAGAAAATCTATATTTTACTTATCTAAGAAAAATTTCCTTCTATAAGTAAATTTACCCTAAACTAGAGTTCCTTATACATATCAATATCTTTCTTAAGTATAAAAATCATATTCATACCTAAAACCTCATAATCATATAATACATAGATATGAAGCATTCTGTTTTAGGATCCGAATTCTGGATACGAACTATAATGAAGTTCCATTCCGAATTCTGGATATGAACTCTAACAAAGTTCCATTCCGAATTTTGTATTCGAACTCTCATAAGGTTCCACTCCGAATTATGAACTCCGAACTTCTATGAGTTTGACTCCGAACTTCTACGAGTTCGACTCCGAAAATATATGAGTTCGACTCTAAACTTTTATAAGTTCAACTCCGAACTCTGTAAGTTCATATTCAGAAATCTAGTGAAACTAGACTCCAAATTTTCATAGAAATTCAGACTCCTGATTTCTACAGAATTCAGGTTCCGAATTCCTATAAAAGAGAATCTGAATATCTCTTTTTTACAGACTCTGAATTTTTTTTGGTTAGACTCCAAACATTTATTTTCTTACATTATGAACATTAGTTTAACTTATTCTTACATATTTTCCATTACGAAACGATGTCGTGCTTTTAGTTATTGACTAACTATTGGTTAAGTGACATGTGTTTAGGTCCCTCTGAAATTCAAGAAGAAAAATGACCGTTGGAGGAGGGAGACGACCGTTGGAGCTTCGCCTATAAATAAGAGCTCATTTGAACGAGATCGATACTAAAATTTTACAAATCTTTGAGATATGTTCTTACATGTTGTTGAAGTGGTTTCCAGAGAGAGATTGAGGCTCTTATCAACTCTCATACTTTGTGCAGAAAGTTTGAACAGCTTGTTCAAACTTTTCCTTGTGCAGACTTGCTTCGTGCATCTCCGATTGTTGCTGATTACAATCAAGGGCTTCTGGGAATAGGAAGACATAAGCTTCCAACACGTTGAAGTTGAGGTCTTCCTTTATGAGTAAGACATAGGTTCCGCCTACTTGATAGTTGAGGGCTTGCGGGAATAGAAAGATAGAATTTGATCATCGTATCGAGGTCTTACCCTAGTGTGGGTAAGACAAACTAGCTTGAAAGTATAAATCAAGGGTCCTTTATCCAAGTATGTTGGATACCCTTCTCTTTGGGTGAAAAGTGTTATTCTTTGTTACTTGTAGTTTTACTACTTATTTTTCTGTTTCATTTTGTATTGTTAAGGAAAGTATAACATTCTTATAATTCCTTACTTGTACTCTGATATAGTTAGATTCTATATGCTTTAAGGTATAATCTTAATCCTTGTGACTTTTGTTAAGTTCCATTTTCGGAATCACTATTCCGAAATCTAGCAAGTCTTTAGTACTCATAGAGGTCATGTGAATTTTATTGTTTAACTTTGTTTAACATAATCATTCTAAAATTTCCTAAGGGAATTTTTAAAAGGTACAATTCACCCCCCCCCCTCTTATATCTGGGAATCTCATTCTTATTTCAATCTCAAGTTTGGTATCACAGAGTATATCATACTAAGAGTCATATCATCCTAACAATTGGTATCATATGGAGGTTAACAATCTGAGTTAATCACATGATTATATTCAGAAGACTTTCTTTCTCTTATAACTTTCAAGATTGCATAATCAGATTCATATTTATGGATTTATATTTTTTTTCAGAATCTGATTTTCGGACTCATAGTTCGAATTCACTTTTTCTTAGAGATACAATTTTTTTATTACTTATAATATTTTCTCTTACAGACTTATACCTCTAATAAGTTTGTGTGCCATGATTTTATTAAGAATGGTAGGTTTAAATGTTGGTTTTATTGACAACTTAAATCTAACCAGACCACCCATTTTGATGATAATGATTATGAATATTGGAGAGATCGTATGATGACTTTCATTATTAATAATGTAGTAGATAACATTGTGATGCTTACCGATGGATACAAAATTCCTGACAAGGAAGTAAGTTATTTTACTAATCAAGAAAAGCATTAATACTAACTCAAATATAAGGTACACAATACTCTACTTTATTCAATAACTTGGAACATATATAGCCAAATTTCTTCTTGTGAAACAGCTAAATGTATATGGAAGAAACTTGAAGTTACACATTTTGGTACATCTAAAGTGATTGATACTAGAAGTGCTATGTTGAGAGCTGGGTATCATGGTTTCAATTTTCCTTATGGATAACCAATTTGTAAGGTTCAATAGAGATTCATGAACATAGTGAATAGATTACAATCAATGGTAGAGAAAGGTCTAGATGATGAAGCCCTTGTTGACAAGATCACTTATATTATTCCCAATGATTGGATGTCTAAGAAGACAGCAATCGATGAGAACAGGAAGGTCACTCAAATCTCTCTTGATGATCTGTTTGGAACTCTTCTTAAACATGAGACTAGAATGAAGAGAGATGGTGACAACATAAAGAAGAAGAATGGGAATGGTATTGTTGCTTTCACTACAACATAAAATCACATTAAAGATAAGACTCCTGAAAGAGTAACTAGATTGAAGTCTTTGAAGGTTATTATCCAATCCAGATCTAGTGAGAGTGAAGTCTCAGAAAATGAGTTAGTTAATCTTCCTCGATGGATGAACAAGATAGCTGGACAGAGAAATTTTCAATCCAAGTATAAGAAGAAGGAATGGAAAGATAAGAAATATTCATAGGTCACATGCTATGAATCCCAGAGAAGTGGACACATAATACAAGAATGTCCTATGCTAAAAAAGAAAGAAATAAAATAGAGGCATTCTGAAAGGAACATGAAGATGTTTTACATTCCTAAAGATAAGAATGTCCTGAAAGCTAATTCCACATGGAGTGCTAGCTGTGGAGACTCTTCTGAAAGCGAATCTTCTGAATATGATTCATCAGCTCAGAAGAATATGGGATTCATTGCTACTACTTCTTTTCCACATACATGTCTTATGTCCAAGGTACGCTCTACCGAGGCTTTAACAAATTTATCTCTTGATAAGAATTACTATTCCGAACATAGTACTTCAAATGAAGATACATCATCTTTAGAAAATGAAAAACATTCATATGAAGAAGTATCCATATTTTCAAAGTTACTTGAAACAAAAAATTGAAAATTTTCTAAGAAATTAGATAAGGCAAATACTAGGGAAGAAATTCTTACAAAAGAGATTTCATATCTTTCTAAAGATCTTAGAGATAGAGAAGAGGTGTTAGAAAAACTTTCTAAATACCTTGAGAAAGAAAATTCTGATAAGGAAGAACTTTCTAAAGATCTTAAGAATGCTATTTCAAAGAAAAATATTTTTGAGGATAAATATAACTCTAAGGAAATGATATCTGAGGATAAGAATTTAGTCATCAGACTAAAATCGAAAATATTTTCTCTTAAGATTCTCCTTGAAAAATTTACTTCTGGGAAAGAAAATTTTGACAAGATGTATTCTCAAATCAAACCTCACGGAAACACTACTAGAGTAGGTTATACTCATCAAAACCCTATTTTTAAAAACAATTATTTTGTGACTTCTAATGCCCCTTTATGAACTAAGTGTCAAAGCGGTGGGCATTGGAAGAAAAATTGTTCCTTAAATAGAGTTCAGTCTCTTGGGTTTCATAAAGCTTATTTTTCTAAACAGGCGTAGATACCCAAAATTTTGTAATCTAACAATTCCGGATCCAGTCAAGTCTGGATTCCGAAGACCTAAATTTCTTCTCATTTTTAGGAAAATATGGAATGTACCACCAAAACTATATGGTACATGGATAGTGGATGTTCTCGGAATATGACTCGTAACAAAAGCTATTTTGAAAAGATTATCAAGATGAAAGGAGGAAAAGTAACTTTCATTGATAATGCTTCTGGAGAAATTATTGGTATAGGTAATATTGTTCTTCATGGAAAAACATTGATTTCAAATGTTTTATTTGTTAAGAGTCTTAAGCACAAACTCATTAGCATAAGACAATTATGTGATTAAGGATATACTTTTAAAGAGGATATCATTATTCAGTTTATCGGAATGCAATATCATCTTGCTGACATTTTTACAAAATCTTTACCCTCTGATAGATTTGAATACATTAAACAGAAGTTAGGAATGATAACTGTAAGTTAATCTTCCATCAATAACTTATGTTGAACCATTATCCTTACATTAATAAACTTATTTTCATAGGGGTAGTACATTTGTTTTTGAGTCTTTCAAATTTTTCGTAATGATTCATTCAAAAAATTTCGTAATGAGTATTTCAAAATTTTCTTAATGAAGTTTTCATACTGAAAATTTTCGTAATGAATTTTTTGTACTGGAAATTTTTGTAATGAAGATATCATACTAGAAATTTTCGTAATGATGTTTTCGTATTGGAATTTTCTTAATGATAATTTTCGTAATGAGAATTTTTGTAATGAGAATTTTCGTAATGAGATCTTTCGTAATGAGAATCTTCATAATGAGAATTTTTTTAATGAAAATTTTCATACTGAGAATTTTCGTAATGAAGTTTTCATACTGAAAATTTTCGTAATGATGATTTCATACTTAAAATTTTTGTAATGAAGTTTTCATAATAGAAATTTTTGTAATGATAATTTTCTTAATGAAAATTTTCATAATGAGAATTTTTGTAATGAAGTTTTCTTACTCATACTTTTCGTAGTGAGTTTTTCGTAGTGATTTTTTCATAACAAGTTTTTTGAAGTCAAATTATCTTCAAGAATAATATCACCTATTATGAATAAACTTCCTAGACAATCTGAAAGGTTTTTTTTCCTTACTCATGTTTTCGTGGTCATTTTTTAGTTCCTAGTAGTTTTTATTCGTTTTAAAAAAATATCTAATTCATTTTTTTTCTCCATAAATCTGAATGTTTTTCTTAAAACCTCAAAAGATCGGATTCAATATTTCATTGAGGATATAATTTCAATTGTTAGATTAGATCAAATAAATTCTCAACCATTATATTGCTTTTGGAAGTTGAACGGTTAGCTCCATCGCCTATATAAAGGGCACCCTTTTTGTGTCCCACGTCGTATTCAAGCTCTCGTGTGTCGAAGCCCTGCCTCTTCTCTTAATGGTCGTTCTGAATCATTCAGTGCTCCTCCATTCCGAATGTCAGTAGAAACTACTTCCAAAGATATGTCTTCAATGAAACCAATATCAAAATGGATAGTCTACAGGGAAAGGTTGGTCCATCTGGATTTCTTCATTGAGTATGATTCTCTAATTTCTAAGAATATCAGACTCAATGGATGGGAAGATTTATGCGTATCAAAACCAGGGGGTCAGGATTTTGTTTATACAGATTTTCTTGTAGAATATTATGAGGGTGTTTCCTACTATGAAGAAGATGTAAGAGACAAATTTTCTTTCAAGTATTATGGGAGGACTTACAAAATTTCTTACACCATGGCTGCAAACATGGTAGTCGTATCATATGATGGTGAAGCGGAACTTTGTTCCCATAAGCTACTAGATGTGCAAGGAAGATTCAGCTAGGTGAAGGAAATGAAATGACTTGGGATCATAGATGATAAAATAGTGAATATTGATCACCATTCCACCAACAAATGGATTCTCCAATTGTGGGATCAAGGGTTTTTTGATCTGACAAGAGGAGATAAGGATAACCTAAAGAAAATTGATATCTACATCTTAGATTTTTTGGTAAATCTAAGGAAGATAAATTTGATGAGGCACGTTCTTATTACAGTTCATAATATCAAGAATGGAAATTTGAGAGCTCAAATCATTATGTATCCTGCTCTTTTATCTAATCTCATTATTCGGTGTCTTGATTCATTCAAAATTTCTTGCACATCCATGATGATAATTTGTAAGGTGATTATGATAAGTGATGACAACTTAAAGAGGATGAAAGATGGTTTTTCAAAAGAATCAAGTGAGTTCTACAATATTCCAGAGGAAGAGGCCGACGTCGCTCCAGAAAATGTAGACAAGGTTAAGCCAGAGAAGAAGGTTTCTATGAAGATGAATCTAAAAGAAGTGGTTGCGGAAGAAAAGATTCCCAAAGCTAAAGAAACCAAGTACGCACCTCCCAAGCCAAAAAAACATATAACTTATCCAGATGAAGTAGCTGCTAAATGGGGGGAAGATAAAGAGAAGAGGAAAGAAGGGGATCCACAGTTTGGATTGGACCCTTCTGAGGATAAGTCCTTAAGAGTGAACATTGTGGATGAGTTAGAGATACACGAAAAGGGGAAGAAAATGAAGAAGATATTGTCTGAAGCTGAGGTGGTACAATATCTGTTGAGAGATACATAATTATCCTCTGAGAAAATCCCCGTTCCGGAAACTTTTGATTTCCAACTATTACCAGAGACCCTTGGGAAAAAGTACTTCACTTCGGAAAAGTCTAAAGCGAAAGAGGTTGTTAAAGAAGTAGAGAAAGGAACTAGTGAAGAATAAGTGGAAGAAGTTGTTGAGGAAATTGATGATGAAGAATTAGAAGAAGGAAGTGATGATCTAGATTCCCTGATTAAACAAGTAGAATATTATCAATAAAAGGTAGAATCTTCAAAAGCTAGTCACTCTAAGAAAGGGAGTTGATAAGGAGAGTAAAAAAGATGATTTTGAGGAAGAAGAGAAAGAAAATGAATTATCTGAAGAGGAAGTAAGCTATGAGAAGTAGTTTCTTGAAGAAGGAACAGTTAAGGAGAAACCGGATGAAGATAAGATTGTTCAAGTACCTGAATCCAAGGAAGAATCTCGTGATGAGGCAGTTCCAAAAATTAATAAGGGGAAGAAAGTTCTTATGGACACCCCAAAAAATATGTTATAAGAAATAAAGTGGTTGGGGGATCTTCTAGAAAGAAGCTGGTGGAGATTGAAGAATAACAATCCCCAAGCAAGTTATCAGATTCGGAGTCATCAGCGTTGGGTCATGATATTGTTGTTAAATCCTTGAAGAAGTTGGTGGATAAAATTCTGATCGGTCCCACCATAAACATCAGATGCTAGGTGACGCAACCCATCATGAATCAGAAGTCATAATCCTTATCTATGTTGATATACAAATGTGTGAAGATTGAATTAGATCATAAAAATTTCCTTACCAATTATGATGTTCACAGAAAATCTTGCAGCAAAATCACATTATGGTCTAAGAAAGTTGATGATGACTTGGCTGAGTTTGATCGTTTTCAGAATGATGTTAAAGATTCCTTTGACACTGAGGATGATAAGATTAACAATCTTCAGTATAATCTAACCCTTTAGAAAAATTCTGAGAATCAACAAGTGAAGGACTTAAATGGGAAGGTTAACTATCTTTCTCAAAATTTTAAAAGGGATAGAGATATTCGGATTGAGCTTGAAGAAAATCTAATAATGAAAGATGAGTTGTTGAAGATATAGGAAGAGACCATGAAAGATCAGGCAGAAGTCCAGAAAGATCAAGATGAAAGGATAAAATCATTGGAGAAGAAAGTTGAGGAGGATCAGAAAGATTTTATGAAACTGAAAACCTTAATGAAGAAGCTTATTCCGAAGGAAAAGGAAGACAAATAGACTCAATCCGATCTTTTGTTTCATTTTTCTTTCCTTGAAAAAATTATTTCTACTCTAATGAAATTTTCGTTTGGTTGTATCTTTTGTTGTCATATACTAATGTTTCAGGTACTTTATTTCTTTTCCATTCCCATAAATTCTTTTTGAAAATCACAAAGGGGGAAAGGAAAAAAGAACAACTCAAAAGGGGAGAAGGAAAAAATCTAAAATGGATAAGAAAAATATCTATGTGAAGAACTATCCATATCTAAGGGGGAGTTTCTCGTTACAGAGTTTTTCATTCCTATGATAATGAAAACTCCACTCCGGAAATCCAGAATACAATCCTTAGTGTTCTTAAGCCTAATGTGGAGTTAGTTGTATTCATCATTATCTATGACCCAAAGGGAGATAAGTTTTTATTTCAAAGTCTAAAAATAATTTTAAAGTCTTTATATTCTTTTTCGTAAGGTTGTTTGTGCTTTCCAAAAAGGGGGAGATTGTTGAGTCAATAGAATTTTCCTTATGACTTTTACAATCCGTCTTGTTTTGAAAATCACAAACACCTTATACTTAAGCAAATCTATATTTTACTTATCTAAAGAAAATTTTCTTCCGTAAGGAAATTTACACTAACCTAGATTTACTTATACATATCAATAACTTTCTTAAGTATAAAAATTGGATTCATACCTAAAACCTCAGAATCATATAATACTTAGATATGAAGAATTCTATTTTAGGATCTGAATTCGGGATACAAACTCTAATGAAGTTTCATTCCGAATTCTGGATACGAACTCTAACAAAGTTCCATTCCTAATTATGGATACAAACTCTCATAAGGTTGCACTCCAAATTATGGACTCCGAACTTCTATGAGTTTGACTTCGAATTTCTACGAGTTCTACTTCGAACTTCTACGAGTTCGAATCCAAACTTCTACTATTTCGACTCCGAACTTCAATGAGTTCAACTCCGAACTTATTTGAGTTCGACTCCGAACTTCTCTAAGTTCGACTCCAAACTCTGTAAGTTCGGATTCTGAATTCTAGTGAAACCAGACTCCAAATTTCTTTAGAAATTCAGACTCTATATATCTAAAGAATTTCGGATTCAAATTCCTATAAACCAGAATCTGAATATCTATTTATTATAGACTCTGAATTCCTTTTCAGTTAGACTCTGAACTTTTATTTTCTTACATTCCGAACTTCAGTTTTACTTATGATTAAACTTGTTTCATTACAAAATGATGTCATGCAATCAGTTATTGACTAACCGTTGGTTTAGTGACACATGTACAGGTCCCTCTGAAATGCAAGGAGAAATATGACCATTGGAGGAGGGACCCAACCGTTGGAGCTTTTCCTATAAATACGATCTCATTTTAACAAGCTCGATATTGAACCTTGACACATCTTTGAGATCTGTGCTTACATGTTGTTGAAGTGATTTCTAGAGAGAGAGGATCTTATCAACTCTCAAGCTTTGTGCAGAAAGTTTGAACAGCTTGTTCAAATTTTTCCTTGTACAGACTTTCTTCGTGTGACTCCGATTGTTGCTAATTACAATTGAGGGCTTCTGGGATTAAAAAGACAGAGGTTTCCAACACCTTGAAGTTGAGGGCTTCTTTGTTTTGGAAGACAGAGGTTCCTACTACCTGATAGTTGAGGGCTTGTGGGGATAGCTAGAGAGACTCCGATCTTCGTATTGAGGGCTTACCCTGGTGTGGGAATGATGGGCTTGCTCGAATGTATAAATAATTGGACCTTCATCCAAGGTTGTTGGATACCCTTCTCTTTGGGTTTAAAGAGTTATTATTTGTTACTTGTAGTTTTACTACTTGTTTTTTCGCTGCATTTTGTATTGTTAAGGAAAGTATGACTTTCTTATACTTCCTTACTTTTACTCTGATATAGTTAGATTCTATACGCTTTTAGGTAGAATCTTAATCATTTTGACTTTTTTAAGTTCCATTTTCGGAATCACTATTTTAAAATCTTGCAAGTCTTTAGTAATCATAGAGGTCTTGTTAATTTTCTTGTTTATCTTTGATAAACATAATCATTCTAAAATTTCCTAAGGTAATTTTTAAAAGGTACAATTCACCCCCCCCCCCCCCCCCGCTCTCTTGTATCTGAAAATCTCATTTTTATTTCGATACAAAGTTTGGTATCACAAATTATATCATACTCAGAGTCATACCATCCTAACAAGGCATTGTCTGCATGAGTGGGGATATGATCTCTCTATTGAATATCCATTTCCATCCTTCCACGATAATCCTTCCCTGTTACTTGTGCATGGGAGTCAGAGGTGGAAGTGTCATAGGTGGTACCCTTAGTAGGCGACTGGTGGGTACTGGAGTGATGATACTATTGATAATGGTTTTATGGTTCCCTTCGATGTGGTACATAGTCTAATATTGAACCAGATTTTGATTTTTGGTCCACCTTCATTAGATATGGTAGGTGACATTTTTTCACTCCAAGGATAAACTATCTACATTGTTGGTTGTAGTGATGAGGGCTATTGGATTTGTAGCAACCCTTTTTAGATGATGGGGATTTTTCATCTACCTTTGATGGAGATACTATTGGGAATATTTCATGGTGTGGATTTTATTCATTCAGTGATACTCCTAGGCCATCATATTTTCCACCTTCTATTAGAGCAGTCGAGTAGGTGAGATTTCTATGTGACTCATAGGGGTTTCCATTATAGATATCTTATTAGAGTGAACACTATATTATGAAGATGTTTTGTTTCATTGGTATGTTATTAATGATATCAGTATCTACAATCACACCGAAAACAAAGAAAAATGATACCAATTAGAGTTATATAATAGGAATAAAAATACTCAATCAGATATACAAGATTAACATAATAGTCTGACATTCCATATTTTTCTATTATACTCATCATTATTTCTCAACATGGGGATATAATTACAAGAATTAAAATTACGTAAGACCATATATATAATCACACAGGTCATACTTCTTTATGGTATACTGTTTGGAAATAAACATGGAACATGATATTCCTGTTAGGCCTGTTAATTTTTTTTACATATGGGGGAAAGAAAAATGATTCGACGGATTATAACCCAATCATTTGTTTTTTTAATTATGCATGTTGGGTTGAAAAAAATTTGGTATATATTTGGAAAAAATGGTCTGCTGGATTATAACCTGGGCATTTTGTTTATTTATAGATTCATGTCAAGTTCACCATTTTTTTGATGGATTCAAGGCATGGAATGTGTTTCTCTTGATGGAATGGTTGATGAGATAATTTTAGGGCCTCTCTCAAACTCTTGCATTAGATTTTTAAATTTTTTTCCTTACCTAGATACTCCTGGTGGTTTCCTCATCTGTATCTGCGTAATGACTAAAATTCTTTTGGCCAGTATTCATCTAGTTTTTCTGGACCAAAGGTTCTTAGGGACTTGCATTAGCCTAGATAATGGGATGCGGTCTAATCATGCCATTTGAAGGGGGTTTTTCCCATAATCCATGTTTGTCTTAAATATTCAATATGTATTTGGGAATCAATTACTAATCATGGTATGTGGCTTGTTACCCTAAACAATTACTATATGTTGATTCTCCTACAAGTGAAAAAGTATTTGATCTCTATTGTGAGTTCATATATTTGTATCCAAGGATCTCCTCTATTTTCTAGTAACATGAGAAGGCTTATATGATGATGTTATATAACCAAATTCTTTATAATGTGCTTCCATGACATGATGAGTATAATATTCCAAAAAGGGTATTGATCCATAATGATGTATTCTACATATCCTCGTTATTTGAGAAATAAAATTCCATATAGTTTGTTAGTCTCCTTGATGATTTATGTCATGAAGTAAGGATTTATATGGATTCGTTGGTATATGGTGTAACACACAAATATTTCATAGTAAGTTATTTTCTTTAATTAATTAGCTTCCACTACAAGAAACACTGAGTTCAAGTGCACCACGACCCACCAAACTTGCTGTTCATAAGCAGTTATGAATAATATTAACTAAATATTAAATTTTATATACTTCATATAATTTTAGAATCCAAATTATCTGTTTCTTAGAAATGATATAAGAACATATTCATTTTTTTCAGATAAAAGAAGTATTCTTTAAAAAATGCAATTTTATCAGCTTTTAATTGAAAAACTTTTTTAAAACCAATATTTGACACTTTTATATATTAAATTTATTGAAATTAAACTCTACTTTAGAATCGGGATATAAAAATTTAGTTTGGATAAATTTTTGGTACTTTTCTAATAACTTTTTTATTTTGAGGAATACTGAAAAATACTAAATTTTATTTGAAAACAACTTTTTTAATCGAAATAATTTATAGTGTTAAATTACGTATTTTAATGGTTTCTATTTATAGTTAGATTGTTTTTTTTTCATTTAACACAATTTAGGTTATTATAAGTAATTCTACATTTAAATTTGACATAAACACATGTCAATATTTTGATAGTTTTTTTTTAAAACCCACTTTTTGGTTTTGACAATGAGAATTAATTTTAAATTAATTAACACAACTTTAATGTTTTGAAATTGGTAAAATAGAATTTAGTTCTGAATTCAGAATATCAAAATTATCTTAGGGTATACTTTTGGTATTTTTCTAAAAACATTTAATTTTTTATGAATAGTGAAAAACACTCTGTTATAGTTTAAAAACAATTTTTATTTAAATAATTATTTATTTAATTTAAATTTATTTTAAGTAAAAATATATGTATATTACATATAAAAGTTTAATTTAATTCATTGCAGTCAATTTATAATAAAATTAGATGTATAAAATTTTATTGAACATTTTACCATTTTTACCCACCTCTTAGGCGCATGTGAAAATGCACATAAAACATAATTTTACTACTTCTGTGAGTGGAATTCCAAAAATATTAGAGACACGGTTGATATCAATATGGAAAATTTGGTTCAATAAGATGAAAATAATATTTGTTGAATAGTATCTTTTTTCTTTTATTTACTACGATTAAAAGTAAATAGGGTAATTGGTGGTAAAAATAGTATCATAATTACCCTAACACATTTCCTAATTCTATTGGATAAGTGTAATTAGACCAAAAACAACCTTAGTAATAAAATATTATCCTTTAGGTCCACTTTGATTAGATTAGGACATTTATTATTATTTTATTTATAGAGGAGTTAAAAGAGTTAAATTCAAATTTTAATAACTAAAACATTTTTAATATAGGGTTACACACTATAAATATTCAACTATAAATATTCATTTGAAAGATAAAAAGATTTCAAACATAATAGTATTTTATTTATAATTTTTATACATGAAATTAATTAATTTATTAATGACACAATGATGATGTAGTAATTACATTATTAATAAAATATTAAAATAATTGATATTATAAATATCCAAATAAATTTAATTTGAGGCTTTTTATGAATTACACTAATTTTATGAGTTAATATGACATGTTAGGGTTTGTTAGATGAATTTTATCTAAGCAATAATACTAATATAAATTTAGAAAAAAACAAAATACCAAATAATATGAAAATTGACATAAAATAGTTTTTTAAACAAATATTATATTATTAATTAATATTATATTCCAAAAAATCTATGATTCCTCCAAAAGATTTATAAAATGATTGGTTTATAATTAATGAAAAAATTGGGGTTCTTTTGAAAGTTTATAGTATGTGTATTAACAATATAATATAAAAATACAAAGACACATGGTGAATGTCAAACTATTTAACTAAGAGTTACATCTAAAAGATAAAGTTAATATAGTGACCCAAAACTGTCTAAAACCTATTGGGTGAGTCTTTTTTGACCAATACCAACCATATAATTTAAATAATTTATTTTGGATCCACTAAAAACCAAAAATTATGTTATTATAAAATAATATTTCTAGCTTTTCCTAAGGTTCCCCTCACCCCTCTAATAAAAGGGAACTCCACATTATCTCTAATTATCACATTCAAAGCAATTACGATAGGCCATAGCATGCCCAAATATCCTTTCCAATATCCTCCATTTATCATAGAGGACTTAATTTAGTCATAAATCCATCCTATAAAGCCCTTTTGATCAATTCAAAAGGAAGAACCCGAAGAAGAGGTAAATATTTCATCACCTCATTCAAGTTCCTTTCTTCTTCCACTTCCTCTTTATTTGTTGTTTCCATTCTAAAATACTAAATTCATTATATTCTATATACATTGATGTTATTATAAATATGGTACAACCATATTCATTATTCTACACATCCTTTAAATGACATGTCACCATATGTGTGTACGTACGGCTTGTCATCTCCACATCGTGGTGTAGTTGTTATTCAATACATTATTATTTGGATGGATATAATAATGATGTAAAATTGGTGTAAATAATAAATATAATATGATAATTATTCTTTATATATGGTATAATATCAAATTATATATAATTGTAATATGAAAATAATATTATTGTCGCTCGTGCGTATGTAAGGATTACCGTCTCCATGAACACGATTAGATTCATTCCCCATCATATCCATTCAAGAATAATATTCATTTGTTGATTATAAATAATGTTTAATGACATTTCATAATTATGGATATTAATAATATACATCCCATCCATAACAAATATGACTCACATAACAAATAATATAAAGGAAAATGAATCAGAAAACACCTGAAACGATGATACTACTAAAATATTATCAACAAAGCAATATTAGAGGATCATATATGATATCATATTTAAGTAAATAGTTCTTGTAGAATTTAATAAAAATTATTTAACTATTATACATGGGGTTAATTTACCCTCAACCAAGGAAAAGTACAAGGTAAGGGGTTTCTTATCCTACATTTAATTCCGTGAGATTTCCGTTGTTCGCCACTTATTTATTTCATGTGGGGTATTGAGTACTGCAATTTGATATATATATATATAAATCTCTTTATATTCATGGTATTCTATGATTTATTTGGTGGTTATTAAATTTTGGTCATATGAATCGATTGATTACAACAAAGTAAGGGTTTTTCATCTCTCTTTTTATTCCCGTGAGATTCATCCAATATTGGACACTATTTCTTTTTGTGTGGTGTATTTACTATACATGATTGTATTATTGGTGTAATTTAATTTAATTTATTAGTATTTACATCTTCATTTTATGATCCTTCTTTCATGGGTTGTATGTTTCATAAGTTACCAAATTGTTAAGGGAATTTCAAATTTTTGATTTCAACTCAATGGGATTTACGCATAATTCATTGATTATTTTACTCCAAGATTATGTGTGGAATCCCTATATATTATTTATGAAGTAAATTACACTCACCTTTGTTTGGATATACTTTTGATACACATAATCACTCCATTTATAATTTCTCAGGTCATTGAAGTAAACTTGATCTTAACTCAATTTCAATTCATTGAATTAAACATCCATGTCATTGGTGTTGTTTTTAAAAGAATATGTGTGAATATCCTATGATTGATTTACACTGAATATCCATTCATATTTAGGGTATTTATATTTTTCACACATAACTACGTCATTGATTTTTCATTTACCTAATGATACTGTCTTTATAAGGGATTTCATCTCAATTTACATTTCTTTGAGACTCATTTGTTGTTATGAACCAATTCACTATTATATGGTTTATATACATTCTTTTGATGTAGTATGTAATGAAATATTTTATGCTAATTGTATTATAATGTTTTTATTACCTAAATTGGCTATATTCAAGCGTCTCTCATTTGGATAGTAACTCTTACTAAAATTCCATTTTAAATGTTTTAAAAATTTATTCTTCTAAATCTTTCTCAATAATGTACATGTTTTAAAAATGGTTTTATGGATTTATTTATATTATCATTAAAGATTTAAAATTAATTTTTTTAATTATTTTAAATTCGTATGGGACACTTTGATTCAAAAATCTATTTTAAAATGACTTCTTGACATATACTGTGACTTTTAAATGTTTTCATGAAAAAGGGGGATATTTCTCTCAAATAGTTTTGTTGATTATTTTCATCTATGTAAATATCCTTCATCATTCTCAATTGATGTTAATATGTTATAATAAAATCTTCCATATTGTATTGAATGAGTTATGTTTTACTGTGGATGTGCTATTTCTATACCATAAACATTTTTGGATAATGTATTGGCATTTCTTATGCTAGTTTTAATACGAATTTTAATGTTATGTTTCAAACTTTTCATATGAGGAATTAATTGGACATAGTAAGTGATGAGTGAATCCTGCTATAGCTCCTCGATGCATCGGTTGGTCTCATGGGAATAACTAGTGTCTTTGCACAAGTCCTTGAAAAAATCTTATTTGTGGTCTTGACACAAGGCCTTGACTATGTGGTAATGAAGTCTGGAATTATGAATTCCATCATTATGAAAGTCGCTATTGATATTGCATGTGATTATTCAACTAGTAAAATATCCATGTAAATAAGTAAATAGAATTATTTGATTTTATCTTTTTCATACCATGATTAAGTTCATGTTTAAAATGATTTTGTTTTTTTCCTATACATTTCCTTAATTTGTTTTTCTTATTTATGAAAGATTCATTTATATTGTTATCCTTACTGAGCATCTGAGATACCCTTTTTCTATGGTTTATTTTTCCCCGGATATGAAGAAGTATTTTCTGACTGACATGCAGTGATAGTCTAATGGGATATGAGTTTGGTCTATGGAAACAATGTTGTTGTAGCTTTTAATTTTATATTGTAATGTAAAACTTATGAATGTATCTTGTACTTCCAAGGCTACTAAACAGATCAGTCATTCAAGACATGATTCCTTATATCATGCCAATGTAATGTAATAATGCACAGACTCTGGGTAACTGGGGTCAGAGCGTTACAGTTGGTATCCGAGAAAGATTAGAACAAACCATGGAATCTTGATTTAGATAATCTCTGATTAGAACACATATCCCTAAGATAGACTTTGTGGATTAGTATAGAAGAACATCGTAGAATTTTGGTATTATAGATAATTTTGGGAGTTTTAAAAGAAATACATCCCAGTCTGGATATGATCAGGTAGTGGTGGCTCTAGCACAAATGCACCTAGGTGTAAAACCCAAAAACACTGCATTGAGCTAGACACGAATGGGAACTGGTGCACGACAACGGTCCTTGCTGCACTCTTGGCTATAATAATATTGGGGATATGCTTAGGATAATTCAAATTTTCATTACAAACCAATTTGAAGGATTTTAATATAATATGTTAATAAATAACTGTCATTAATCCTAAGGTGTTTTAGATTGAAAATAAGTTGTTATGATGTTTTTTAAATTATTTTATAACTCAAACTATTCTTTCTTCTATTAGTCAATGGAAGGATTCAAAGGTAGTCATAGTAACTATGAACAAGATGTACAAGGTGGGAACAATATAGGAAATTAGCAATGGAATGGAATGTTGGTAGGTGTAAAATATATCATGTTCATACTAAATCATTTTTCCAAAAATATGATAAAAAATATATATATTAACCAACTCCAGAACTCAACAATGAAGAGAAAGGTGGTGAATGATAAGATCTCCAATAGTGGAGACCATGGAGAAAAGAATTCTCAATTTCTATTATACAGGTAATGTGGAAGGAGGAACCTAGGGAAGTGTCTAAATGGAACAACGAAATGCTTTATGTGTGGGAAAAAAGGACATAAATTAAAGAATTTTCGTGGAAAAATGAAGAGTACTATGGAAGAAAATAAAAATGATCCCAAGAATCCATTTAAAGTAATTTTCCGTAAATTTAGGGGACATGGACATTACCTGAGTGAATGCCCTATTCTATAGGACAACCCCTTGGTCAAAGAGTAACCTATGTGGAAATAAATGGATGGTGAAATTTTTAAAAGCATTAGTGCTTTTTGTTGATGGGATTACATTGGAAGACATTTCTCTTATGTATAACCTTGTAGTTTATTATGGGAAAATGCTATTTTAGGAAGAATTGTGTTTTCTATTATTGATAAAGTTAGAAATAACTATTTGGTTTTATATGGTCCTTAAATTTGAGGTAATTACATGTTATTAAATTTTGGTATGAAAATGCGATGTATGATATAACATTTGGGGTGAGGCTATGTTATAGTTATTTTGAAGAATTTATCTCTTTTTGGGAATGTTATAAAATATAGTTTTTAAAAAAGTACAACACGCAGACCTTTTGGCAACCCATCACATCAGAAAAAGCTAGAGGAATCGAACCCACAATCATAGTGCGATTGTGATTTATCGCCTACCACTGGACCTCGTGATGTCTCTTGTTAGTGTGACTAATTCTTTTCAGTTAAATGATTTTATTGATCAATAATAAGTTGATTAGTAATTTTATGTCTTATCAAATGGATTTCCTTAGTATAGTAAAATTATTTGGGGATTAAGTGATAAATGTTATTTTAGACGACATTCACTCTGTTGGGAATACTATAAACCTAAAGAAAATAGAATACTATGGGATTTCAATTGAGGAATAATGATGGATTTTTATCTATGTTTTTATTGTGGATTTATAGTGATTTGGCTTATTTATGGAAATGATTAACCTATCATATAGAATATGTGATTATGTTAATTACTTTTAAGTATGTGACTTTAAGAGTTGTCGATGTTACATGGAAATAAAATTTAACGTGGAAGACTACATAATCAAATTCTTCTATGTTTTGGGTTTCAATATTATTTTGGATAATATTGATGGATTTTATGGACAACTGTTTAGTGAATAGTATTTATTGAACTTTTGGTATTGTTGGATTAATTTTATAAATTGAAATATGTATTTATTTCTCTAATGTATTATTATTTTTGGGGATAATATGATCTTGCACTAACCATTTTGGTTCTGGTTAATATCTAAAGACTAGTTAAATATATATAGTTTATCCTTTGTGTATTTTGTGATTCACTAGATGTTGATTATTGCGCTTCAAGTGTGACCAACTCATCTTGAATACTCATCGTTTGAAGAAAAAGATGAGTTAGTGGTAGAAATTTATTAAAGAATGAAACTCTACTTAAAAATTAAGTATATATGTTTTTGTTCTCTGTCAATCTCATAAATAAATTCCTCAACTTTATGAAATGGAACATAAAACAAAAAATATTATCCGATTAATTTTTCCACTAGGAAACTAAATAACCTTTATCTCATCATAATTTTGTGGTGTTCTTGTTGTTAACTTTCACCTAATCATGTTTTCTATCACTCTCCACTAGAACATGAGAATTATTTTATCCCCTATATCCATGTGTTTCCTACAAGGAATCTTGGTGTGGGTTTTCTCGGGTGACCTTTGTACTTCTCTTTTTTATTTTAAATAGATAGTTATATTAGATCTTTTTCCAGTGTGGGACTTTCAATAAAGTTCCAAAGCCTAATTTTATAATTGATGGGATGAAATTTCAAAAAGGGGGGAAGAATGTAACACCCCAATGTTTCATAGTATGTTATTTTCTTTAATTCAATGGCTTGCGCTACACACAACACCGATTTCGAGCACACCACGACTTACCAAACTAGCCGTTCAAAAGTAGTTATGATGAGTATTAACTGAATATTGAATTTTATATACTCCTTATATTTTTATAATCCACATTCTATGTTTCTTAGACATAATATAAGAACAAAATAATTTTTTTCAGATTAAAGAAGTATTTTTCAAAAAATGAAAATTTACCAACTTTTAATGACAAAAGATTTTTAAAACCAATATTTGACACTTTTATATATTAAATATAATTTAATTAAATGCTTCTTTAGAATAGTGATAAAAAAAATTTCTAGATAAACTTTTGGTAATTTTCTAATAACTTTTATATTTCGATGAATACTGAAAAATACTAAATTTTAATTGAAAACAACTTTTTTAATCAAAATAATTTATAGTGTTTAATTATGTATTTGAATGGTTTGTAAGTATAATTATATTATATATTTATCATTTAATACAATTTAATTTATTATAAGTAATTCCACATTTACATTTGACATAAACACCTGTAAATATTTTGATTGTTTTTTCATTTTTTTAAAACCCGCTTTTCGGTTTTGAGAGGAGGAATTAATTATAAATTCATTAATGAAATTTTATGTTTTGAATTTGGTAAAATAGAATTTATTTTTTAATCCAGAATAACAAAATTAGATTAGGGTAATTTTTTGGTATTTTTCTAAATGCATTAAATTTTGATGAATAGTGAAAATCGATGTGTTATCGTTTAAAACTTACTATTTATTTAAATAATTATTTATTTTAATTTATTTTATTTTATTTAAAAATATATGTATAATACCTATATAATTTCAATGTAATTCAATGGATTCATTTTATAATAAAATTAGATTATAAAAGTTTATTGGGCGTTTTACCGTCTTTTACCCACCTCCTAGGAGCATTTGAAAATTCACAGAAAACTTAATTTCACCGCATATGTGATTGGAATTTAAAAAATACAAGAGACACAGTTGATATCAGTAAGAAAAATTTGGTTCAATAAGATGAAAATAATTTTTGATGAATAGTAACTTTTTACTTTTATTTACTACGGTTAACAGTAAATAGGGTAATTGAGGGTAAAAATGATGTCATAATTACCCCCAACACATGTGCTAATTATATTGGATAAGTTTAATTCGACCAAAAAATCCTTAGGAATAAAATATGATTCTTTAGGTCTACTTGGAATAGATTAGGACATTTATTGTTATTTTATTTAAAGAAGAGTTAAAGGAGTTAAATTCAATGTTAAAAAACTAAACAATTTTTAATATAGGATTAAACACAATATAAATTTGACTATAAATATTCATTATAAATATAAAACAATTTCCTACATAATGGTATTTTATTGTTAATTTTTGGATATTAAATAATTAAATTTATTTATGACACAATGGTGATGCAGTAATTACCTAATTAATGAAATATTAAATTAATTGATATTATGAAAATCCAAATAAATGTAATTTGAGACTTTTATTAATTAAACTAATTTTATAGGTTAATATGACATGTTATGGTGGGTTAGATGAATTGTTTTCGAAGTAATAATGCTATTATGAATTTACAAAACACAAAATACCCAATAGTGTTAAAATTGACATAAAAGTGTTTTTTATACAAATATTATATTACTAATTTATATTCTATTTCTAAAAATCTAATTTTTGGCCAAATAACTTATATAAAAAAAGGTTTGTCATTAATGAGCCATTTGGGGTTCACTTGATTTTTAATGTATGTTTATTAACCGTATAATATAAAAATACAAAGAGACAAGGTAAATGTCTAACTATTTAACTAAGAGTTAAATCTAAGAGATAAGGTTAATATAGTGACCCAAACATATCTAAAACCTATTGGTTGAGTGGGTTTAGACCAACCCCCACCTTTCCCTTTAGAGTATTATTTTTTGAGACATTATAATTTGAAAATGATTTTATTATAAAATAATATTTATAGATTTTCTTAAGGTGCCCCTCACCCCTCATATAAATGGGCACTCCCCCTTCTCTATAATTAACACCTTCAAATACATTAGGATCCAACAAAATCTACCCAAATATCCTTCAAAATCGCCTCCCTTCATCCTAGAGGACTTACTTTAGTCAGAAAGCCAACCTAAAGAGCCCTTTCGATCAAATCAAAAGAAAGAATCTGAAGAAGAGGTAAATATTTCATCACCTCTTTCAAGTTCTTTTCTTCTTCCACATTCTCTTTCTTTGTTTTTTCCATTCTAAAATAATAAATCTAGTATCATATAAATACATTGACATTATTATAAATATGGTACAACTATATTCATTTTTCTATCCATCCTTTAATGACATGTCATCATACGTGTGTACGTACGACTTACCGTCTCCACGTTGTGGTGTAGTTGTTATTCAACACATTATTATTTGGATGGGTATAATAATGATGTATAATTGGTTTAAATTATAAATATAACATGATAATGATTCTGTATATATGATATAATGTCCAATTATATATGATTTTAATATTAAAAGAATGATTTTTTCTCTCATGCATACGTAGAGATTACCGTCTCCACGAATGAAATGAGATTCATTCCCCATCGTATCCATTCAAGAATAATTTTCATTTTATGAATAAAAATAATGTTTGAATACATTATATCATTCTGTATATGAATATGATACATTCCATCTATAAAAAATATGACTCACATAACAAAGAATATAAAGGAAACCGAATCTGTGAACACCCGAAACGATGATACTACTAAAGAATTATTAACAAATATTAATTAGAGGATCATATATGATATCATATTTTTTTTATATTGTTCTTGTAAAATTTAATAACAATTATTTATCTATTATACAAGAGGTTAATGTACCATCGACCAAGGAAAAGTACAAGGTAAGGGGTTTCTTATCTCACATTTAATTCCGGGATATTTCCATAGTTTGTAACTTATTTATTGCATTTGGTGTATTGTGTACTTCCATTTGATATATATATAATCATTATTCTCTTTATATCTATGATATTATATGATTAATTTGGTGGTTATTGAATTTTGGTGATACGACTCGATTGATTACAATGAAGTAAGGGTTTTTCATCTCACATTTTATTCCCATGAGATTCATGCTATATTGGCCACTATTTTAATTTTTGTGGTGTATGTACTCTCCATGAATGTATTATTAGTGTAATATAATTTAATATATGATTATTTAAATCTTAATTTTATGATCCTTCTTACATGGGTTGTATGTTTCAAAAGTAACCAAATCGGTAAGGGAATTTTAAATTTCTATTTTCAGTCAATGGGCTTTATGCATACTTCCTTGATTATTTTTCTCTAAGATTATGTGTGGAATCATTATTTATTATTTATTTAGTAATGTCCTCTCCCCAATGTGTGGATATACTTTTGATACACCTTATATCCATTGATAATATCTCACATCATTGATATAAACTTGATGATAACTCAATTTCCATTTATTGAGTTAAACATCCAAGTCATTGGTGTTGTTTTTACAAGAATATATGTGAATGTACTCTGATTGATTTACACTGAATATCCAATCATTTGGAGTGTATTTATATTTATCACATGTGACTATGTCATTGATTTATCCTTTACTTAAGGATACTGTGTTTATAAGGGATTTCATCTCAATTTACAATCATTTGAGGCTCCTTTGTTGTTATGCACAAATTCACTTTTATATGGCATATATAATATGCTTTGATATAATATATAATGAAATCATTTATTCTCATTGTATTATAATGTTTTTATTTCCTCAATTTCATGTATTCGAGTGTTTCTCATTTGGATAGTAACTCTTACTAAAATACCATTTTAAAAGTTTTAAAAATTTATTCTTATAAATATTTTTCATTAATGTCAATGTTTTAAAAATGGTTTTAAGGTTTATTTATATGGACAGTAATGTTTTAAAATTAAAATTCCTTTTAAAAGTTTAAATGTGGTGTGGTACACTTTGATTCAAATATCTATTTTAAAACTTCTTCTTGACAAAAACTGTGACTTTTAAATGTTTTCATGAAAGGGGGGGATATTTCTCTCAAATAGTTTTGATCATTTTTTTCATCTATGTCAATATCCTTCATTATTCTCGATTGAGATTAATCTGTTACAATAAAATCTTCCATATTGTATTTAACGAGTTATGTTTTATTGTGGTTTTTCTATTTTTATACCATTCATTGTTTGTGGATAAAGTATTGTCATTTTTTATGCTAGTTTTAATATGAATGTTTATGTTATGTTCATTAATTTCATATGAGGATTGCATTGGACTTAGTATGTGATGGGTGGATCCCACTATATCTCCTCGATGCATCGGTAGGTCTCATGAGACAAACTAGTGTCTTGGAATAAGGCCTTGACAATATTTTATTTGTACTCTTGGGACAAGGCCTTGACTATGTGTTTATGAAGTCTGAAGTATGAATTCCATCATTATGAAAGTGGTTATTGATATTGAATGTGATTATACGACTAGTATAATATCTATGTGAATATGTAAATGGAATTATTTGATTTTATCTTTTTCATACTATGCTGATGTTAAAATTTAAAATGATTTTTTTTAGTCTTATACATTTCCTTAAATGTTTATTCTTATTTATGAATGCTTCCGCTATATTGTTATCCTTACTGAGCCTCGGAGATCACCCCTTTCTATGTTTTATTTTCCCCAAGATGTGAAGATGTATTTTCGGACTGACTTGTATGTATAGTTTGAGGGGATATGAGTGTGATCTATGGAAACAATGTTATAGTAGCTTTTCATTTTATAATGTAACTTAAAAATTATGAATTTATCTAGTACATCCAAGGATACTAAACTGATCGGTCTTTCGGAACATGATACCTTATATCATGAAAATGTTACGTACTAATGCACCGACTCTGGTTAACTGGGGTCACGGTGTTACATATCGAGTATTCAAGATCGATTCCTGGAGGGAATTTATATGTATCTCGGTTATGTGTAAGAGTCAGAGTCGTCATAGTACCTTCATCAAGATTTATATATCGAGGTTACCTCAAACACTAGAGAAACCTATAGTGAAGGTGATGTGATTATTAAAGGTCCCTAAATTTATTTCTTCTATGCTCGTTGTGAGAAACAAGGGATATAAAATGATCATTTCATTTCAGATGATATGGGACTTATGTGTATAGACTCCCATGAGATGATTTATCATAGAGATCATGTCTTAGTGAGACGTCCTTCATATATGGGATATGGAAGGTATTAGTGTCATCTTATTTTAGTGGAATTATCAATATACTAATGGATGAGTTAAGGTCGTCATATCTTATGACTAATTAGATCCCAATATATGATATGTCGGTGTCGTGAAAATTCTTACAATGCAGTGGGTGTTTATTTGAGATTGGGCCTTAGGAAGGTGTCCTACATGTACTAGTTATTGTATGAATCAGATTCATCATATTTATGTTTATTATGTCTTAAACACTATGGATACCCATACCATTTGGAGTTTTATATTGAAAATTTCATGATAAATGAAACTCCCTAAGACTATGTTTGACATGCTCATTCTGAGAATCATGTTATATCAAGTAATCAATTTTATCTCTTTTCATATGGTTAACTGATTCTAGTATTTCCTAGGTATAACAGTGTGGAACTTGATCCTTTTGTAATGGTGGAATATGTATCCTATAGATTGATGATATCAGAGACTCCACGGTTATCCTTATATTAGGTCTTACACAATGAGTATTAACATTTGATTGGGGATTACAAAATGTGGATGAATAATGTTATCAAGTCTAGGGATTCCCTGGTCTTCATGTCTGGAGGGTGCCTCATGACCCATTTGACTTGACTTGGAACCCATCATATGTCCTGGATAGATTTTTCATGGGGAATATCATGATTTTTCTAGAGTTACCTTGTGTCATTTTCAAGAAATTGATTGACACATAGGGAGGGTGTCACAATATTCAGTGTGACCATGTTTGATGGATATCATGTATCTTTAATAACATCCCTGGAAGGAATTATGAGACGGAAACATCATATCTAGTTGGTGTCATGAGTCTCGGTTGACTTGAGTAGAGGGTGTTACGATACTTGGTTGTCATTTTTATGGGGCATTAGTGTACTTATCTATCTTTCCTAGAGGGTGTTGTGAGAGCTTGTTTGTCATGCCTAGATGTAACAACGATACATGAATGATATGAGAGAAAATTGGACTATGTTTGAGTTGATGTATCATAAGGATATCTCAAGGATTGGGTGATGAAACAAGAGGGTACTACAACATTAGAGTGGTGTCCCAGGAGTGGGGACCATATGACATTATCTAACAATTTCAGAGGATTTTGTTTGTCCCGAATATCATTTTTCAAGAGAGTTGCGAGCTCTAAGTGACATGTCCTGGCTTTGTTGTGTGCCTTCAGATGAATCACACGAATCGCAAGGCGGCCAAAGAGCATGTTTTTGTTTAAAAAATCATCCACTATTATTCATGGTTAAAACCATTGTATTTATATTTTCTTAGGATCATTAAGTATTAGTTTCTTTGAGTTGTTCATGATCTGGAGGAATTGTAGTATGTTTGAACACCATGCTATCAGCCCTTCAAGTGATCAATGAATGATCATGTGATGTAACTAATTTATGGGAAATTATTACTCCATCCGTTCTCCAATATATTACCTAACAAAATAATTTCTGATCACGAGATCATCCACACTGAGAAGTCATCTCTAGACACTTTTCATAAAAGACTATAAGCAGAGAGTCAAATCCTCTAGAGTATAATCCTTTTGTGTTGGGATGGGGAAGTCAAAACCATCTCAAACCATGTTTATCTGTGATATTTAGACCTATCTATTATTAGTCTCGGATGGATTCAGTGAGGGGATATGGCACCATGTAGCTTCATGAGTCTCGGTTGTGGATTTATCGAGGGTGTTTCTTGATTTTTAGTGAAAAAAAGTCCCTCCCATCAACACATATTTTTGTAACACCCCAAGCTTCTATGGTACGCTTTCCTTTAAATAATGTAATATCTTTCATTGTATGCAACTTCGAGATTCTAACACACTGCGACCAATCAAACCAGCCATTATGAATAGTAATACCCACTTTTTGTTATTTTATAAATTATATCATTCAAAATGGACTTTATTTTTTCATTCGGAATATCGAAATTATCTTATGTTGAATTTTTGGTATTTTTCTGAAAACTTTTAATTTTTGACGAATAGTTAAAAACACCGAGTTATAGTATAAAACCGAATTTTTATTTAAATAATTAATTATTTAATTTAATTTTTTCATGGTAAAAATAGATACAAAATACCTATATATGTTGAATGTAATTCATGGGAGTCATTTTGTAATAATATTAGATATATTAAATTTTATCGAACTCTTCACCGTCATTTACCCACCTCCTATGAGCATTTGCAAATTTAAATAAAACATAATTTTAACGCTTCTGTGAGTTGAATTTCGAAAATACGAGAGACATGGTTAATATCAAGGAGTAAAATGTTGTTCAATAAGATAAAAATAATTTTTTATTGAATAATACCGTTTATCTTTTATTTACCACGTTTAAAAGTAAATAGGGTAATTAAAGGTAAAAATGATATTATTATTACCATAACACATGTCTTAATTCTATTGGAAAAGTATAATTCGACCGAAAATAAACTTAGAAATAAAATATGAACCTCTTTGGTTCACTTTTATTAGATTAGGACATTTATTATTATTTAATTCAAAGAAGAGTGAAATGAGATAAAATCAAGGTTTAATAATTAATAAAAATTAATATTGGGTTACACATAAGATAAATTCGACTTAAAATATCCATTAGAAATAAAAAATTATTTCTTACATAATGGTATTTTATTTATATATTTTATAATTTAAATAATTTAATTTATTTATGACACTATGATGATGTAGTAAATACCTAATTAATAAAATATTAAAATAATGGATATTATAAATATCTAAATAAATGTAATTTGAGAATTTTTATGAATTTTAAAACTTTTACAGGTTGATATGACATATTATGGTTGGTTAGATAAATTATTTTTTCGAAATACTAATGTAACATCCCATGTAAGTAATGAATAATAAATATTTTTATCTATGTCTATTAATGAATTAGATAGTGTTTTAGAGGCTTAAAATGAAAATAAATCCAATTTTAAGCTTGGAATACACAAATATTTTTAAAAGATTGTTTTACTGCCTTTTGATGGCAACCCATTTTTAAATCTATCTTTTGAAAATTTTATAAGCTATGTTTGTCAAAATAAACTTATTATTTATGATTGGGACATCAAAATTTACTTTGTGTGAATTTTTGGTATTTTTCCGATAAAGTTCATTTTTTAATTAATAGGGGAAATGTTGTATTTTAATTCAAAACCACTTTTTAATATAATTTATTTATATGATTAGATTATCTTTTGAATTTGTTTTTAAGTGGAATTAGAATATATTTTAACCATTTAATCCAACGGTGGTCATTGGAATCAATTTCACTTTGAAATTGGACTTAAACTGGTGTCAAGCTTTTGATATTTATTGTTTCATAAAAACACGTTATTTGTCATGACAGCGGGAATTAATTATTAAATTAATTAATTTAACTTATATGATTTGAATTTTTTAAAATAGACATCATTTTTGAATTCATAATATCAAATATTTCTTAGGGTGAAGATTTGGTATTATTTTGAAAAACTTCAATTTTTGATGAATAGTCAAACCAATAAGTGGTATTTAAAGAAACTGATTTTTCGTTTAAATGAAACTATGCCACTTCTGTGATTTGATTTTGAAATATCTGACATACATGGTTTTCATTAAGAATTAAAATGTCGTTCAATTAGATTAAAATAATTTTTTGGTGAATAGTAACTTTTACGTTTTTAATCGCGATTAGAGGTAATTAGTGTAGTTTAAGGTAAAAATAATGTTTTAATAATATGAGATGACCTATAAACATGTCCTACCCATATTGGATATGTCATGACCGACCAAGACAATCCATGGGTCAACTTGGGGACCCCATGGAGCTACTTTGGTAGGAAAATAACATTAATATCTTTTTATTTAATGTTAAAGTAAAAATGACCCAAACATGAGTTATTTTACTAAAACAATTTTTACAAGGGGTTATACAAGTAAAAGTTTTTATTATGAAGATTCATTGTAAATATAAAAATATTTCATACATCATAGTATTTTTTTTATAATTTTTAGACTTTAAAAAAATTAAATTATTTATGACATCATGATGATGCATCGATTACCTCATTAATAAAGTTTTTAAATTAAATGAAATGATAATTTAAAATCTATGACCTACACATGTCCAAAAACTATTGGATGGGTGGATTAATAACCCTTATCACCTTACCCTCTAATTATATCAATTTGGACCTTTTGAATCCGAAACTCATTTTAAAATAAAGTAACATTTCTTTACTTTCCAAGAGTGCCCCTCCTCTCCTCTTATAAAAGGCACCCACCTCTACCTCCTTACCCACACTTCCAAAGCCTTTGGCTCGGCCAAAACCTGCCCATTTTGTCTCTCCATATCCCTTTCTTACTCCTTGAAGCCTCACTTTGGGCAGAAGTCTTTCCAAGGAAGCCTTTGAGCTCAAACTAAAGGGAGTCACCCGATTTTATGGTAATGTCTTCACTTGAGTCCTTTTGTTTTATTTTACTTCTCCAACCCCCTAAACTCCATTTATTAATTTCTTTTTAAACAACACCAGTATCATCCATATACTAGTATGTTGTTATAATATGGATTCGAGCTACAATTACACACAGCTACATCTAATGGTTAAAGAACATACTGTTTCCGTGGATGGTGAATTTCTGCCTCCCGAAACGATGATTGTTCAACATTATTTTAAAACCTTCAAAGGTGTCCATAAAGATGACACTATATTTATATATGATATATAATATGTTTTTGTTTTCCTTAATCTTCTTAATTTTTCATTTTGGGAATAGCTTTATGGTTTCCATTATGGGTAAACGTGATATCTTCATTTAAGGAAGTGTGGACTACCGCCCCCTCAAAGTGATTTGATTCGTTAATGCCATATGTGGGACGTATAAAGTATGGAGTTATGATATTATATATGATATTACATTGGAATTATAATATTCCTTTATATCATTATGATTCCATTCTATAAAATACGAAATAGAAATAAAAGTAGCATTCATGCGTACGTACGGCTTACCGTCCCCATAAACGGTGCATTTCATTTTTACCTATAAATGATTATGTAATATTATAAATGCATGTATATACTAGATATATATGATATATATGATATATACATCATGATTATAATTCTGGATATAATGGATACATGAACAACTTGTAATTATAAAGGGTTTATTTTTGACTCAAGTACCAATGATCGTTAAAACGACCGTTATTAACTTAAATAATTACATAGTGTTCATGACATGGAAATAAGTGATATAAAAGGAATAATTAACTTGAAAAAGGTTCTTAAACAAGTAGAAATTAACACAAGTTTATTATTCATGAGATTAAAGAACGATCAAGTCAAGTCGGACCCGAGGTATGGGAGTTCATCTCAATCTCCTTTCAATGAGGCATATTTTGTTTTATACAAAACCTTCTTTTATATGGTGTATAAACCAATTTTACTTTTACGTTTATCCAAAAGGATTTTTTTTATACTAAGTGTTTTAATAAATGAATAAAGGGAATGTTTTTGTCGTACATATGCGGCTACAACGACTTCTCCGCCGCCGTGACCATTATTTGAGTTTCGGCTTCCTCTACAAGCCATGCCTTCTTTTTAAAAGAAAATAAATAACATGTTTTACTTTTATTTTACTTTGGTATTGGAAATGGTTTTCATAATGTTTTTATTATATCTATGTGTTGTATTGATATCTTGTGATTGAAATGTGGAAATGTTATGTTTCCTTAATGCATGTTTTATGTGATATGATTATGTTATGGTTCTTGGAAATTATTATGAAGACGGGTGGTTCCATGATAAACTAAGGACAGGTGAGCCCAATATAGCTCTCAAATGCATTGTGTAATGCGAAGGAGTGAAACGTTAAGGTTTCTCTGAAGAGATTTAGGGAATATACTTTTATGGGTATTCCAAACGTAACCAAGAGGGTTACTCCCTACGTAAGAATGTTATGACTGACTCAAGTTACCTTTATGTATTATGATTTCTATGATTTATTCATGATTTTATGAGCTATGATAAAGTGCTTATGTTTTATGGGTAAAGTATGATTTCATTATTATGTATATATGTACCCATGTTTCATTTCCATATTTTTATATCCCTTACTGAGCTTTTTATGCTCATCCCAAGTTTTTGAAATGTTTTCCACAGGTCAAGGGAAAGGTACATGATATGATGATAGTGTCGAGGATGTGTCAAGAAAGAATCCATGTTTTATTTTAAATATGTTTCCATTGATGGGAAAAATGAATACTATCTTTTATGTAACCACTTTGTTAAATGTGGAATGTAATGCATGTTTTATGATCTAATTTTATAAAATTTTAAACCTAAAAAGATCCTCAAGGTGTAATCTTGTAATAACTCAAGATTAAGTAATGTTTAAGGCTGGGGCCTTATAACTAATGTTGTTATGAATTTAGAAAAAACAAAATACCAAATTGTGTCAAAATTGACAAAAAAGAGTTTTTAAATCAAATATTATATTATTAATTGGTATTCTATTCATAAAAATAAATGGTTTGACCAAAAAACTTATATAATGATATTTGTATTAATAATAACCACTTGGGGTCCGTTTGGAATTATATAGGATTTTTATTAAACATATAATATAATAAAACAAAGAGATATGGTAAATGTCAAACTATTTAACTAACAGTTAAATCTAAAAGATAAGTTTAATATAGTGACCCAAACATTTCTAAAACATATTGGTTGATTGGTTTTCGACCCATCCCCATCTTATACATTATATAATCCACTTTTGAGCCATTAAAAACCGGAAATTATTTTATTATAAAATAAAATCTCTAGCTTTTCCTAAGGTTCCCCTCACCCCTCTTATAAAAGAGCCCTCCCCTTCCCTCAAAATCCACACATTAAAATCCTTTTCACTGGGCCACCCTCTTCCCAAATACCCTCTTAACTATTCTCCATTTATCCTACAGTCCTTCTTTTAGTCAGAAAGAAAACCTATAGAGCCCTTTTGATCAAATCAAAATGAAGAACCGAAAGTAGAGGTAAATATTTCATCACAACTATCAAGTTCTTTTCTTCTTCAACTTACAACTTCTTCATTGTTTCCAATATAAAATAATAACTCTAGTATCTTCTATACATTGTGATATCATTATATTTATGTTACAACGATATTCATTTTTCTATCCATCCTTTTAATGACATGTCACCATACGTGCATAAGTGCGGCTTACCGTCTCCACATCGTGGTGTAATTGTTATTCAATACATTATTATATGGATGGGAATAATAATGATATTTAATTTATGTAAATAATAAATATAACATTATAATTTATCGTTTTATATGATATACCGTCCAATTATATATTATTTTAATATCAAAACAATGATATTGTCGCTTGTGTGTACGTACGGATTACCGTCTCCACGAACACGATGAGATTCATTCCCCATCGTAATCCATTCAAGACTAATTTTCATTAGATGATTAAGAATAATTTTTAATGACGTAATATCATTTTTAATATTAATAAGATACATCCTATTCCTAACAAACACTTCTTACAAAAAAATGCTTATAAAGGAAAATGAATAAGTTAACACTCAAAACGACGATAATACTAATATATTATTAACAAAGCAATATTAAAAGATTATATATGATATCATATTAATATAAATTAGTATTTTATAATATAATAATTATTATTTCACTATCATAGAGAAGTTTAACCTACCATAGACCAAGGAAAAGTACATAGTATGGGGATTCATATCACACAATTAATTGTGTGATATTTTTATTGTTCACCACTTATTTTTTTCATGTGATGTATTGTGTACTGCCATTTGAAATATATTATCTTGATTCTCCTAATATTCATGGTATTATGTTATTCATTTAGTAATTATTATCTTTCGGTCACGATACTAGATTGATTACAACATGGTAAGGAGTTTTCATCTCACCTATTATTCTCGTGAGATTCATGATGTATTGCCACTATTTTATTTTGTGTGGTGTATGTACAGCCCAATAATTTTATTCTCTTTGTAATATACTTTAATTTTTGGGTATTTAAATCTTCATTGTATGATCATTCATTCATGGGATGTATGTTTCGTATGTTTCCAAATTGGTAATGGAATTTCAAATTTCAATTTCCACTCATTTAGTTTTACGCATACTTAATTGATTATTTTACTCCAAGATTATGTGTGGAACCACTATTTATTATTTATGTAGTAATTTCTACAACACTTTCGGTGGATATACTTTTGATACACATAATCGCTCCATTGATAAATTCTCAAGTCATCGATATGAACTTGATAAGGGTAATTTTAAATCAATCTCCATTTATTGATTTAAACATTCAATTCATTGGTGTTGTTTTTACAAGAATATGTGTGAATGTCCTATTAATAGTTTACACTAAATATCTAATCATATTGAGTGTATTTATATATGGCACACATAATTAAGTCATTGATTTATCCTTAACCTAATGATACGGTCTTTATAAGAGATTGCATCTCAATTTACATTTCATTGAGAAATCCTTGATGCTATACACAAATTCACTTTTATATGGTGTATAGAATGTACATTGTCATATTATATCATTAATCCATTTATTCTCTTGATATTATAATGTTTTGATTAGCTCAATTATTTGTTTTCAAGTGTCTCTCTTTTGGTTAGGAACTCTAACTAAAATATCATTTTAAATGTTTTAAAGATTTATTATTCTAATTTTTCCTCATTAATTTCCATGTTTTAAAAATGGTTTTAAGGATTTATTTATAGGGAAATTAATGTTTTAAAATTAATATTCCTTTTAAAAGTTTCAATGTGGTATTGAAAACTTGTATTCAAAAATCTATTTTTAAACGGCTTCTTGACAAATAGTGTGACTTTTTAATGTTTTCAAGAAAATGGGGGATATTTCCCTCAAATAGTTTTGATGATTAATTTCATCTATGTTAATATCCTACTTTATTATCAATTAGGTTAATCTGTTAAAATACAATCATCCATATTGTATTGAATGAGTTATTTTTGACAGTGGATGTGCTATTTTGATACCATTCATGGTTTGTGGATAATGTATTGACATTTCTTATGCTAGCTTCAATACGAATGTTTATGTTATGTTTCACAATTTTCATAAGAGGAATGCATTGGACTTAGTAAGTGACAGGTGGAACCCACTATAGCGACTCAATGCATCAGTAGGTCTCATGATACAAACTAGTGTCTTGGCACAAGGCCTTGACAAAATCTTATCTGTAGTCTTGGCCAAGGCCTTGACTATGTTGTTATGAAATTATGGAATTATGAATTCCATCATTATGAAAGTGGCTATTGATATTGAATGTGATTACTCGACTAATAGTATATCCATATGAGTAAGTAAATGGAATTATTTTGATTTATATTTTCCATATTATGTTGATGTTTATGTTGAAATGGATTTTGTTTTAGTTCTATACATTGCCTTAAATATTTATTCTTATTTATGAATATTTCCGCTATATTGTTATCCTTATTAAGCATCTGAGGTCACCCATATCTATGAATTATTTTTTCCAGGATGCGAAGAAGTATATTATGATTGACCAACAGAGATAGAATATGGGATTCCAGTGTTGTCTATGGAAAGAATGTTGTTGTATTTTTCCATTTTATGATGTAATGTAAACCTTATGAATTTATCTAGTACTTCCAAGGATACTAAACTAATAGGAATTTTGAGACATGATCTTTTTTTATTATTCCAATGATATGTAATAATGAACCGACTCTGGGCTTCTGGGGTCGGGGAGTTACAGTTGGTATTTGTTGAATTCTAGTAAAAACCATGGAAACTAGATTTAGATAAACTCCGATTAGAGCACATTTCCCTACGATATACATTGAGGATTAGTATAGAAGAACATCCTAAAATCTTTTAATTTTAAAGATTTAGTGAGTTATCCAAGAAATACATTAATGTCTGGATACGACAAGGTAGAGGCGGCTCTGGCACATATGTACCTAGCGGTAAAACCCGAAAACACCGCTTTGAGCTACACTCGAATGAGAATTGGTGCACGAAAACGGGCCTTGATGCACTCTTGTTTACGACACTTTTGAGGGATATGCTTACGATAATTTACTTTTTAATTACAAACCGATTTGAAGGATTTTAATATAAGATGATAATTAATGACCTTGGTTAATACTATGGTGTTTCAAATTGAAAATATGGTGTCACGATATTCTCTAAATGATTTTATGACTACTATTACTCACACAATGATTTCTAGTTTTAGTCAATGGCTGGATTCCGAGGAAGTCATAGTAACTTTGAGAATCATGTACATGTAGGGAACAGTGGTGGAAATGGGAAAAATGTAATGTTGATTGGTGTAAAAGATATTGTGTTCATGCCAAATCATTTTTCAAAAAATATGATCAAAAACATATATATTAACCGACTCCTGGACTCAACATAGAAGATAAAGGTGATGAATGACAAGAGATCCAGAAGTGGAGACCATGGAGAAAAGAATCCTGAATTTCCATCAAGTAGGAAATGTGGAAGGAGACACCCAGGAAAGTGTCTCAATAGAACAAAGAAATGATTTTCATGTGGGTAAGAAGGAAATAAAGTACATAATTTCCAAGGAAAAATTATGTGTACTATGGAAGAAAGAAAAAATGTTCCCAAGAATCCATTTAAAGTCATTTTCCATAAATTTAGGGGACCTGACCATTACCTGAGTTATTTCCCTATTCTATATGATATTATCTTGGTCAATGAAGAAGTTGTGTGGAAATAAATGGTTGGAAAAATGTTTAAAAGTATTAGTTATCCTTGTTGATGGGATTACATAGGAATAATTTTATCTTGTATTTTTAACCCTGTAGTTTGTCATATAAAAATGATATTTGAGGAAGAATTATATTTTCTCTTGTGGATAGAGTTATAAATATCCATTTGGTTATATATGATCATTAGGATTGAGGCAATTAAAATTTATTATATTTTGGAGTGAAAATGTAAGGTATGAGATAACATTTGGGGTTAATTTATGTTATGGTTATTTTGAGGAATTTATCAAATTTTTGTAATGTTATAAAATATAGTTTTTGAAAAAGGAAAACCTGCAGATCGTGTGAAAACCGATTACATCGGACAAATCAGTGGGAATCAAACCCAGAACCAGAGTGCAATTGTGATTTTTCATCTACCAATGGACTACGTGAATTCCCTGGTTAGTGTGACTAATTATTTCTACTTAAATGATTTTATTGAGCAATAATAAGTTGATTTGTGATCTTATGTCTTATCAAATGAATACCCTTAGTATAGGAAAATGATTTGTTTATTAAGTGATAAATGTTATTTTGGAAGACGTTCGCTCTGTTGGGAAGAATATATTCCTAAAGAAAATAAATTACTATGGGATTTTATTTGAGGAGTAATGGAGTATTTTTATCTATGTTTTTATTGTGTATTTATAGTGATTGGGTTTATTTATCGAAATGATTAACCAATAATTGAGAATATGTGATTAGATTAGTTACTGTTAAATATGTGACATTAAGATTAGTCGATGTCATGTGGAGATATAATTTAACTTGGAAGACTACATGATCAAATTCTTCTATGTTTTGGGTTTCAATATTAGTTTGGATTATATTGAAGGATTTTAAGGACAATTGTTTATTTAATGGTATTTATTTAACTTCGGGGTATTGTTGGATTAATTTTAGAAATTAATATTAATGAATCTTTCTCTAAAGGAATATCCTTTTGGGGTATCATATAATTAGTAATAACCATTTTTGTTTTGATTAATCTCTAAAGACAAGGTTAATATATAGTTTATCATTTTTGGATCATGTGATTCACTAAAAGTTGATTCTAGCTCTTCCAGTTTGACCAAGTCATCTTGAATACTCATCGATTGAAAAAAAGAGTTATTGGTAGAAATTTATTAAAGAGTGAAACTCTACATAAAAAGTATGTATATCTCTTTATTTTATTAGTCAATATCATAAATAAATTCCTCATATTTATGAAATGTAACTTAAAACAAAAAAAATGTTGTCCGTTTACTTTTCCTACAGGGAAAATAATGATCGTTTGTCTCATCCCAAGTTTGTGGTTTTCATGTTGTTAACTTTCTCCTGATCATGTTTTCTATCCCTCTCCATCAGAACTTGACACTTATTTTAGCTTCCATATCCAAGTATTCCTTCAAGGAATCCTAGTATGGGTTATTTCGGGTGACTTTTGTACTTATCTTTCTTTCTTTTAATGTGATGATTTTATTGACTCTTTTTCTGATGTGGGTCTTTCAATTATGATCCCAAGCCCAATTTTAAAAATTTCAAGGATACAATTTCCCCAATGGGGGGAAAATTCAATACTCCAAGCTTCCACGGTACGTTTCCCATTGAATAATGTAATAGATTGCATTGTACACAACTTCGAGATTCTAACATTACGCAACCAATCAACTAGCCGTTATGAATCGTAATACCCACTTTTTGAAATTTAAAAAATTTTATCTTTCAAAATGGACTTCATTTTTGGATTATAAATATCAAAATTTGTTTAGGGTGAATTTTTGGTATTTTTCTGAAAACATTCAATTTTTGAGAAATAGTGAAAAACACTGAGTTATAGTTTAAAACCGAATATTTATTTAAATAATTAATTGTTTTATTTAAATTTATTATACGTCAAAATAAATATATAATACTTATATATGTTCAATGAAATTAATTTTGTAATAATATTAGATATATATAATTTTATAGAACTTTTCACCGTCTTTTACCTACCTCATAGGAGCATTTGCAAATTTACATAAAACATAATTTTACAGCTTCTATGAGCTGAATTTAGAAAATCTTAGAGACACGGATAATATAAAGAAGTAACTTGTGGTTTAATAAGATAAAAATATTTTTTTGGTGAATAGTAAATTTTAACTTTTATTTACCACGGTTAAATGTAAATAGGGTAATTAAAGGTAAAAATGATATTATTATTACCCTAACACATGTACTAATTCTATATTATAAGTATAATTTGACCAAAAACAACTTTAGGAATAAAAAATGAACCTCTTTGGTCCACTTGTATTAGATTAGGACATTTATTATTATTTAATTTAAAGAAGTCTTAAAAGAATTAAAATCAATGTTTAGTAAATAAAAATTTTTAATATAAAGTTACGCATAAGATAAATTTTACTATAATAATTCATTAAAAAGATAAAATTATTTCATAAATAATTGCATTTTATTTATAATTTTCAGACTTTATATAATTCAATTTATTAATGACACAATGATGATGCAGTAATTACCTAATTAATGAAATATCACATTAATTGATATTATAAATGTCCAAATAAATTTAATATGAGACTTTTTATGAATTCAACTATTTTTATAGGTTCATATGAAATATTATAGTTGGTTATATGAATTTTTTTTGATGTAATTATTTTTTTTTTAAATTGAGAAAAAACAAATTAACAAATAGTGTGAAAATTGACATAAAAGTGTTTTTAAAACAAATATTATATTATTAATTGATATTCTATTCGTAAAAATATAACGTTCATCCAAAATACTTATATAATGATAGGTTAATCATTGTTGAACCACTTGGGGTTCTCCTGGAAGTATATTGTAACTTTATTAACAAAATTACACTACTAGAAAATTGGGCTTTGGAGCCCCCTTACCTATAGCGACCGCCAATGGCGGTCGGTAGGTTTTCCTAAAAAAACAGGGGGGCTTTGCCCCCCCCCATATCCTTCTCTCCCTCCTTTTGCCTCACGTCTTTGCCCCCCCCCCCCCGAACCCTTCTCCTCGCTCGCCTCTCCGCGCACCCTCCCCAGTCGCCACGCTCCCTCCCTCGCCGCCCTCCCATGTCGTCGTGCGCCCTGCCCCATCACCACACGACCTCCCTCACCGTCATCCCCTGTCGCCCTGTCGGCCCTTGCCCTCTGTCGTCTTCCCTCCAGCCGCCCTCCACTTTTCCCTCCACTCCTCTTTCCTTCCTCTGCCTCCGGCCGCCCTCCGCCCTGCGGCTGCCCTCCGGCCTCCCTCTGCCCTCGGCTCTCCTGCCACCCACCTCCGGCAGCCCTCTGGCCTCCCGCCACCCGCCTCCAGCCTCCAGCCCCTCTGTCCTCCGACCCCTCTGCCCTCCGGCCTTGGCCCTCAGCCCTCCGCCAGCTCGCCCCCCCACACCCCGAACACCCCCCACGCACCCCTCCAACCCCCATCCCCTCCGTCTTCGTCCCATCCATCGTCGTACCACCACCGCCCGTCCCCTCCCTCACCATCCTCTCCCTTGCTAAACCGCTGCCGCCCGGTCCCCTCCCTCCCCACACGTCTGCTACTCGTCCCCTCGTCAATGCTTCCCGTCCACTCCAGCACCCCATGTCCTTGGTCCCCTCCCTCGTCGTCCCACCCTCGCTGCACCTTCGCCACCTCACCGCCTCCTCTCCTCCGGCTCCCCATCGTCGTCATTGCCCGTCCCCCTCCCTCGTCGCACCACCTCCGGCTCCGGCTCCCCTCCGCTGCCTCTCCTATCCCTCGTAGCACCGCCTTCGGCTCCCCTCCCTTCCAGGTTTGTAGCGCAATCAGGAATGACATGGGCTTTCACTTACATTATTATTTTATAAATGGTTCAGAAACAATTAATAAGTATTGATTTTATATATATTTCATATGAAAAATGAAAATATGATAAGTCTTGTTTAAATGTTTGTTATATGGATCTTATTCTGGATAAGAGTTGGATTGATCTTCCAAATATAACATCTAGAGAATATTTCAATGACATTATGAAGTTTATTGAATTTACCAGAGGATTTTAAAGTGACTATATTAGTTTTCCATGTAGAAAATGTGCTTATAGATATCAATTCACATGAGATACTGTGAGGGAGAACTTATTCTTTAATTTATTTCTGAAAAATTATAAGATTTGGACTCATCATGGAGTAAAATATGTTCGTTGTCAAAATACGGATGCAGTTCAGATGTATGTTGATGCAAGGATGAATGATCCAATCCATGAAATGCTTACTAAAATGGTAGGTGGGTTGGATCCTGAAGGCATTGACATCCAGAATCTTGAGACCGGTGACATAAATCTTCGCTCTGGTGTAGATTGTGATTCAAGGAGGTTTTATGAAGCACTTGATGATGAAAAAACAGACTTGTATCCTGGTTGTACTTCTTACAATAAATTGTCATTTATCGTGGACTTGTTGCATTTGAAGACTTTGAATCATTGGTATGACACATCATTCAACATGTTGTTGGTGTTAATGAAAATGGTTCTTCCTGTCGACGCTAAGATTCTCGAGTTGTATTACCGTTCTCGTATGTTGACAGAGAACATAGGTTTAACATATGAGACCATAGATGCATGTGCAAACAACTGTATGTTGTTTAGAAAGGAAACTACCCATTTGGATATTTGTATGGTTCGTGGTGCTTCCAGGTGGAAATAGAATAGGGGAAAGCAGACTCATCAAAGTCATATTGCAATACAGGGGAAACTGATTTCCGTAAAACAAACGCGTTAATTTCCCCTTAAATCGAGGTTGAATTTTTTTTTGTCATCTAATGTTTCTAATTTAATGAGATGGTCTGCAGAAAGAGCTCATGAAAGTGATATATTAACCCAACCAGAAGACTCTCATGCATGGAAGGATTTTGATAAGAGATATCCCGACATTTCTAAAGATTTTCGTAATGTCCGATTGGGATTGGCAGCAGATGGTTTCAATCCATTCAAGTCTATGGTTGGTGCAACTCAGAGCACATGGCCAGTGGTGTTGGTTCCATATAATCTTCCTCTGTGGAATTGTATGAAGAAAAAATTTATATTACTTTTCACTCTTATTGATGGACCTAAAAGTCTGGGGGATAAGATTAATGTTTATATTCATCCATTGATTGATGAGTTGAATGAATTTTTGGGCGATGGTGTGATGACTTATGACTGTGAAACAAATGAAATGCTCAAATGTAGGCTTCTTTGTTGTGGACAATCAATTACTTCCCAGCTTATGAAAATTTATCAAGCTAGAGTACGAAAGGAGAATTTTCTTTCTCTTATTGTAACAAAAGTAAAACACTTGTATGGAATAATCATTCCAAAAAATCGGCATACATGGGTCACAGACGTTTTCTCCTCCCTCAGCACAGGTTCAGAAAGAACAGAGTGGAATTTGATGGTTCTAGAGAGTTCATCCCAGCACCAAAGATCATGACAGGAGTTGAAATGTTATCCACAGATTGAGGAAGAAAACAACCGCATGGTATATGAAATTAAGGGTTTGGTGGCTCTTCCAATACGTAATATTCGTGCTATGAGTAGGCAGCGCAGTCATAATTGGAAAAAGAAAATTATTTTTTATAGTCTTTCGTATTGGAAAACTAAAATTCTAAGGCATAATTTGGATGTCATGAACGTTGAAAAAAAATTTGTGATAACATATTGTGGACCATTTTAGGTGTCATTGGAAAATCAAAGGACCATTTCATGCACGCCATGATTTGGAAGAAATTGATTTAAGGAAATAGTTTCATTTACAGTTAGCTAAGGGAAACAAGGAATATATGCCTATTTCACAATATACGTTGACTACAAAGGATAAATATACATTTCTTTCCATTTTTAAGATGCTCATGGTGCCTGATGGTTACTCTTCTAATATTTCAAAGTGTGTGAATATGACGAGCAAGACATTTCAAGGGTTCAAAAGTCATGACAATCACTTACTACATTAGTAGTTGATTCCAATTAAAATTTGTGATTTTTTATCCCCCAATGTTGTTTAGTCGTTGATTGAGATGAGTAATTTTTTCAGACAGCTTTGTTTAAGAAATCAACGAATGAGTGACCTAAAAAGGTTATAGGACCGAATTGTACTTACACATTGTCACTGTGAGAAACTATTTCCCCCTTAGTTTTTTGATGTTTTGTTCTACTTGATAGTGCACCTAACTGATGAAGTAATGGCTATTGGTCCAGTGCAATTCAGGTGGATATATCCTATTGATCCGTATTTGAGTACATTGAAACGATTTTTATGCAATAGAGCTCATCCGGAGGAATCAATAGCCAATGGTTATTTGATGGATGAGTGTACTACTTTTGTGCAGAATATATTATGGATTTTGAAACAAAATTAGATAATCCCTCTCGAATTCATGATGGTCCGGTTGGATAAACAACCATATATGATAAGGATAACATCTAGTGGATACAAGCGCATCGATATATCTTATTCAATACTCCATCAGTTGCACCATTAATGTAGAATGTATCTTATCACTTTTATTGTTTAACTTTTACATGTTTTTTTGCATAAGGTGATCATTTAAACATCGTGTTATCATTTGTAGGAAATACAATAATGAGATAAAATAATTGATTTATCGTGCGACTAAGTCGAAAATTCAACAATCTCATTATCCTTTATTTCATGATTGGTTCAAGGATTATGTACGTATAAATTGATTTTCATTATGAGTGAAGTATTATAATAATTTCATTTTTCATATATAATTATTGAATTCTATGAATTAGTTAGGTTCATAAGCTGAGGGAGTTAGGGGACCCCACGATAACTAATGAATTTATCCAACTTGATGAGGGTCCATCTATAACGACTCATTTTTATAAATCTATAGATGCTAATGGTTTTTGATTTCACATTAAATATGTTGACAACCAACGAGCAACATAAAACAGTGGCATCAGTTTTCCATTTGTCGATTCTGGTTATTACTATAGTCAATTGATAGACATCATTGAAGTTGTATACACACAAGGGTTGAAGTACATATTGTTAAAGTCTAATTGTGTTGATCCAGTGTGTGGATGTATAGTCGATCAGTATCAGTTTTCATTGGTGAATTTTAACTATATGATATAAAAATATTAAAGAGTTGATAATGAACCTTTCATTTTGACATCACAAGTGGAACAAGTATTCTTTGTTACTTTTCCTTCGAATCCAAATTGACAAGTTGTTGTCAAAATGGCTCTGCAAGGAGTGTTTGTATTTGAACAAGATGAACCCAATACTGTTTCTTTTGTTTCCCAAAATCTTGATCAACATACCATAGTTCAACATGAAGAAGATATTTATTCGTTCAGAGCGGTTGTTGAAGGAGAAACGGTCAATTTTCATGCTTAATGAATAGTATAATTGTTTTCCCGCTATTCAGCCTAGGATATCCTAAATTATCTATCCATTTTATAAATCCTTTTAAGTTTTAATCCTCACTATTGGAAGTTTATTTAGTTATAAATATTTGGGGTGATTTAACTCATGTTATATTGATGTTATTGTTTGTGTATCTTCCCATTGTGGTATTATTCATTTGGTTCATGTGCTGCTTCAAGTTTTATTAATTCAATTTGAAATTTGGCTATGCATTGATTGGTTTTGTACATAATTTGTATATCTGTTTTGTTAACTTTCTGATTTTTTAAAATTCATTCACAAATAATTATTCAATACCTTTTTGTTTGATTAACATCTATACAAGTTTTATTTTTTAAAAAACATTCTAATTTATCATTTGGACACTATGTATAATCCCCTTACTAATGTTTTCCATGACTGCAGGCTTGTTAGGGAAAGAGGCAAGAGATCCACATCATCCATCTAAGGCATCTATGTCACAGGGTTGAGGTATGTTTGATTGTCATTGTCTCTATTTTTTTTGTAATTGATAAACATATATATATATTTATAACATCTGTCAATTTATATATAAAATTGTTTTCAACAGAATTAGACTCGACTGCTTCTTCTTCTCGTAAGAGAGGCCCTGGTCATGGCATATTTTCATAGAATTCCGAGACAACTTTTGATGTTTCATTTTATAAGGTATTTCATCTTGTGTGATGGAATACCACTGCATTTATTCACCAGCTGGGTCATATCATACGTGACCCACATCGATTTCCATTGACCACGCGTGACTGGGCTTCTATCCCTCATGTCACATTAGATCGTATTTGGAGGGAGGTTCAGGTAAGAAGACCATTTTACATTATTCCCTGTGTATAAAAAATAATAACATATGTGATTTTTTTCTTTAATAGAAAAATTTAAAAGTATGTCCCGATGAGTTTCAGCTAGTGTGTATGTTCAAATGTCGTAAGAAGTGGAAATATTATAAAGGCAAAGTCAAGAGGGACCACTGGGTACCAAATGTTGGTGCCCCAGACATTCTGGAAAAAGTCCCGAGTGGGGTCTTCTCGGCTCAGTGGCATGATTTTGTTGCATATTGGTCTAATGAGGGTGTTGCGGTTTGTATAGTTATTTTGGTATATACATTTTCATGAATTTTTTGATTTGTTTGAAATTTGAATGATTTGAATGTAGGAGGTGTCAACACGCCATTCTGAGAATCGAGCATTACAAGGACCACCTAAGAGGCTCGAGACTCGTCACATGTCTCAGATACAACATGAGGTATTTATTATTCATTTTTTAATTTATTAATTAATATGGTTTTGTGTTTATATTCTATTCATATACAGTTGTGGGAGCAAGGTGAACCGACTGATAAAATGTCGGTGTGGATGAGGACTCATGATCGCAATGATGTAGAGGCTGCAACATTGATAGTAAGATCTTGTACTCATTACCAACAGTTACATAAAATCTGTATATTAATATATGTATATATATTTAAATATTTCATAGGCTCAATTTGAAGCTGAGTTAGATCATCTTCCAGATGACCATGGATAGCTTCCCATGCGAAGGGATGAGATATTTCATCGAATTATTGGTCGGGACGAGCATGGATATAGTTTGACCTATGGAACAGGGATTCCTCATTCTCTAGTGTCACGCACTGCAGTTTTCGGTCCTGTTGTTGCTCAGATGACATAGTGTTTGTCATATTTCGAGGCAAGGATGCGCGCTTCCGATGAGGTAAATATGCAATTGATCGCTGAGGTTAGAGCACTGCGGAAGTATGTGCGTCCAGGTGATGGTGCATGAGATCAGATGACACAGGTTTATACTATATTTATTTATTTATTTTATATTATTTTTGTTATGAAAATATTCATAATGTTTTATTATTGTAGTCCTCGAACCCACCTGATGGAGGTAGTAGTCATGACCACGGATGATGCATCATATTCACGAGGTGTGTTTCTGTTTATAATGGTGGGGTTGTTATTTATATTTAGGTTGGATTTCTAGTGATATTTTTTGTGATTTCGGGGTATCATGTGTGTTTTGGCCTGATGCAATGTTTGTGTGAATGAATTGAGAAGTAACCATGAAATTGATTAATGATTTGGATATTTTATGTTCATTTAATTCTTCAATGTTTTCAATTGCATGTTCTGTAATATTTTTGAAAAAACCATGTGATTCCTAATATAAAACATTAAACTTGTTTTTGATGAATGAGTTGAGGTTCACTATTTGTAGTCCAAGGCCCACCCCGAACAGCTCTCCCTTTACCCCAGAAATCCCTCCTCGCACCCCGGACAGCCCGCCCCACCCCGGACATCCCTCCCCACATGCCGGGCAGCCCTCCCCGCACCCCGCACAGCCCTCCCGCACCCCGGACAGCCCTCCACACACCTTGGACAGCCCCTCCACGCACCTCGGACAGCCCCTCCCCGCACCTCGGGCATCCCCTCCCCGCACCCCGAACAGGCCGCCCCCCCACCCCGGACAGCCCCCCCCGGAAATCCCTTCCCACACCCCGAACATCCCCCTCGCACCCTGTTTACCCCCCCCCCCCCACGCACCCCGGACATCCCTCCCCGCACCCCGGATAGCCCCCCCCCCCCCCCCCCCCGCACCCCAAAAAGCACTCCCCGCACCCTAGACAGCCCCCCCTCCCTGCACCCCGGACAGGCCCCCCCGCACCTCGGACAACAATCCCCCAACCACGGATAGTCGCCCCGCACCACGAACACCCCCCACCCCCCCCGCACCCCAGACAGGCCCCCCGCACCCCGGAAACCCCCCCCCCCCATTAACCCTGGAAAGCCCTCCCCCCGTACGACAACAACTGTTGTGTGAATTTTGAAATGGTCGGGCAGACAGCATGTCAATCGGAGGTGTCGTTTGACCGCGGTGACCAGAAACGCGTTTCTAGAGTCATAAAACACCAAAACGACATGAGATGGTCAAATTAATAGAAAATGTGCTCCGAATGACCTAAAACCACATGAAAACAATAGGAATATTATTCATGACATGTAGGAGGAGACGACACGCCCATCTGATGTGCGGTGCGCACGGTACGAATGATTGCGTCATTTTCAGCTGCTCGGCGCGTGCTAAAAGGGCACGTTGGGGGGTCAAAATCCTCCGAACGACCTCGGAATGCCATTAAATAGTACGAAAACAGCTGTTGTGTTAATTGTGAAAGGGTCGGGCAGACAGTACATCAATTGGAGGTGTCGTTTGACAGGGGTGACCGGAAACACGTTTCCGGAGTCATAAAACACCAAAATGGCATGAGACGGTCGAATTCGGAGCAAACATGCTCGGAATTACCTGAAACCACACGAGAAATAGGAATATTTTTCGTGACATGTAGAAGGAGATGCAATGCCCATTGGACCTATGCTGCACGCGGTATGATCGATTGTGTTGTTTTTCAGCAGCTTGGCGCGCGCTAAAAGGGATCATTTGACTGTCAAAACCACCCTAACGACCTCATAATGACATGAAATTGTATGACAATATACGTTGTGAGTATTTTAAAATGTTCAGGTAGACAGTAAGTCAATCATAGGTGCCATTTGACAGTGGTGACCAGAAACGTGTTTCCGGAGTCACAAAACACCAAAACGGCGTGAGACGGTCGAATTTGGAGAAAATGTGCTCCATATGACCTGAAACCACACAAAAACAACATGAATATTATTCGTGATGTGTAAGAGGAGATGGCATTCCCATTGGACGTGCGGTGCGTGTGGTACGACTGATTGTGTCGTTTTCAGCAGCTCGACGCACGCAAAAAGGGCACGTTGGGGGGGTCAAAACCACCCGAACGATCTCGGAATTCCATGAAATCATACGACAACATCCGATTAGTGAATTGTGAAATGTTTGGGTAGACAGAACGTCAATCAGAGGTTTTGTTTGACCGCAGTGACTGGAAACGCGTTTCTGGAGTCATAAAACACCAAAATGGTGTGAGACAGTCGATTTCGGAGAAAAAACGTGCTCCGAATGACCTAAAACCACAGGAAAACAATAGGAATATTATTTGTGATGTGTAGGAGGAGATGGCATGCCCATCGGACATGCAGTGTGCGCGGTACGACTGATTGTGTCCTTTTTAGCAACTCGGTGCGCGCTAAAAGGGCGCGTTGGGGGGTCAAAACAACCCGAATGACCTCAGAATGCCATGAAATCATACGACAACAGCCATTGTGTGAATTTTTAAATGGTATGGTATAAGCCATGTCAATCGGAGGTGTCGTTTGACCGCGGTGACTAGAAACGTGTTTCCGGAGTCATAAAACACAAAAACGGCGTGAGACGGTCGAATTCGGAAAAAACGTGCTCTGAATGACCTTAAACCACACGAAAACAATAGGAATATTATTTGTGATGTGTAAGGGGATACGTCATGCCCATCATACTTGCGGTGCGCGCAGTACGACTGATTGTGTCATTTTTAGCAGTTCGGCGCGCGCTAAAAGGGCGCATCATGGGGTCAAAACCACCCAAACGATCTTGGAATTCCATGAAATCATACGACAACAGCCGTTGTATGAATTTTGAAATGGTCGGTTAGACAGCACGTCAATCGGAGGTGTCGTTTGACCGCGGTGACCAAAAATGCGTTTCCAGAGTCGTAAAACACCAAAACGGCGTGAGATAGTCGATTTCGGAGCAAACGTACTCCGAATGACCTGAAACAACATGAAAACAATAGAAATATTATTATTGACGTGTAGGAGGAGACGATACTCCCATCGGATGTGCGGTGCGCGGTACGACCGATTATTTCATTTTCAGCAGCTCGGTGCGCGCTAAAAGGGCGCGTTGGGGGGTCAAAAACACCCGAACAATCCCGTAATGCCATTAAATCATACGACAACAACCATTGTGTGAATTGTGAAATGTTCTTGTAGACGGAACGTAAATCAGAGTATTAATTTGACCGCGGTGACTGGAAACGTGTTTACGGAGTCATAAAACAGCAAAACGGCGTGAGACGGTCGAATTCGGAGAAAACATTATCCAAATGACCTGAAACCACAGAAAAACAATGGAAATATAATTCGTGATGTGTACAAGGAGATAGCACACACATCGGACGTGCGGTGCGCGCGGGACGACCGATTGTGTCGTTTTCAGCATCTCGGCGCGCGCTAAAAGGGCGCTTTGGGGGGTCAAAACGACCCGAACGAACACATAATGCCATGAAACCATACGAAAAAAAGCCTTTGTGTAAATTGTGAAATGGTTGGGCAGATGACACGTCAATCGGAGGTTTCGTTTGACCGCGGTGACTGGAAATTCGTTTTCGGTGTCATAATACACCAAAACGGCGTGAGACGGTCGAATTCGGAGAAAATGTGCTCTAAATGACCAGAAACCACACTAAAACAATAGGAATATTTTTCACGATGTTTAGGAGGAGACGAGACGCCCATCGGCTGTGCGGTGCATGCAGAGAACATTCTTTTTTAGACAACAAAACAATTTCACAAACTAAACCAATTGATAAGAAAAAAATCATGAAATGATAGCATTTCTTAAATTGGTGGTTTTTAATTATTATAGCACCATGATATGAAATCAAATTTAATTTTATTATATGTACATAATAACTGAATAAATATATCTAATTTAATTTTGATTTTTTAGTTGTTTTTTGTCTTATTGTAGGTTTATTGTAGGAGAAGATTGAAATGGATGGACCTTCTCGGATCGTTGAAGCACGTTTATCATTTATTGTTTATGACGATGTTGATTTTTATGATGTTTGAAATTGTTTTCTATTTTTTATGATTTTTACCTTTTTTTATCTCTGTTTTTTCACCGTGAATTACAAAAACACAATTTGTACATTTCATTAAATAAATTAAAATCCACAAAAAATACCACAAATTAACCCTAACACATTTTTATGTTAAGTTTTTAAAAAGATAAGTTTATATTGAATTAAAAAATTTATAAATGTGATAGAATTTATATTTAAAATGGGCTCTCCATTAAGAGGTAGTAAACTTACCTTTTTAGAGAAATACAAATTTTAAGCATAAAATTTGATTTAATATTACCATATGCTTAACAATCCTATTGGATAAATAAGAAAAATATTTTATTTTATTATTATATATTTATTTATTTAATCACTATAAACCTTAAATAAATGTATTTTAATTATTTTCTATTATAATAAAACACATTTGTAATCTTAAAAATATTTCATTTATATGCACTATGAATTTTTTTTAAAAAAAATTCCTAGTATAGCGACCCCCTGTGGCGGTCGCTATAGGCTGCCTGCCGGGTCAACATTAGTGACCCGCAATGGCTGTCTTTGTAGGCCTGAATTTCATCCACCTAAAGTGACCGCAATTGGCGGTCGCTGTTGGCCTATTGCAATGAGGCTAAAGCGACCGCCAATGGTAGTCGCTGGGCGGTCTCTAGAGGCCTATAGCGACCGCCAATGCCTGTAACGTCCCAAATTTTCATTAATGGAAATATCTCTTGATTTAATTAAATGTCTCTTTATGTTTATATAAAATTTCAACTTCATTGGTTTTATGTTATGAATTTTGATCGTTGATAATATAGCCGTTGAACAGTGATCACATGATTAGTATAAATATAGGTCCTTAACAAATCCAAATTTACTCAGACAAAAGAAGCAATAGCCTCATCTAGTAGAATTTACCCATACGAAGCCCATTTATCAGAGCTCGGAAAAGAGGTGGCATCCCTGGGCTTCTCTCTTGACCAAGACCAAGTTGATCTTTATCATGTCATGCTTGAATGGGACCGTCTACGGGAAATGGAAGTTGATAGAAATTACAACTTGAGCGATGTTATTCGAGCCACGCCAAGAGTCCGTTACCATCGCACACCTTACCCTTAGGTCTTAGGTGGATTTTTATGGGGTTATGTAACTAATCCATAGTACTATATTCATGTACATTGTTTTTGTATATAATAATGAATATAATTTCTTGTCATTATTGAAACCTTGTAAATAGTTTTTAAAGTACAAATGGTGTTTTAGTTATTATTTAATTAAGAAATATATTTTATAAAACTTAGGGATTTTTTAACTTAATATTATTTTAATATAATATTATTATTATTATTATTATTAGATTATTTTTATTATATATAAATGATCATATAATTTTATGAATGAAATTATAAGTTTTATAAAGGTTTGAAAGCCATTTTTTGTCAAAACCCGTGAATTTTTGATAAATGACAGTTTTTTTTAAAAGTGAAAATTAACATATATAGAAAAATATTTAGGTAAAATAAATGTTATTTTTGGAATCAGGACGTCGAAATTATCCAACAGTTAATTTTTCATAATTTTTTGAGACAGTCAAATTTATGAGTAAAAATTAAATACTGTTTAAATATATAATGTGTTTTATGACATCATAATGACACAATAGTGATGTAATAAAATACTATAATCTTTATTTTCGTCCAATATATGTTTTACCATTAAAATGATGTGATCTTGGGTTTTTTTGGATTACTTTTCAAAACATTAATGTACCCCTCAAGACTTATTAAACACCTTGTCTTTTAAAATTAATTTCCATGGGAGTGTGACTCACCTCCACATAAGCAACCCTAATATTTTAAGAAGTTCGGACCTTGGCCTTATAAAATATTATTTTCCTCTTCCCTTTTCCAAAAACCATGGGCAAAAACCCTGGGATGGTTTGTGGTTTGGATTAATTTAATATAAGGGGTCCCAAACCTAAATAATAAAAAATCCCCTCACCATTCCTATACAAACCCACCCAAGATCACACTTCCTCCTCACTCAATACCACTGGAGTTCATACAAACTCTTCCCCTTTCTCTCTCATTTAATGCCTCCCATGTACACCTGTTACTATGCCGAAATTTCTAAAGGAACCTCTCTCTCCTCTTTTAAATTCAAGAAATAATTTTATATCATGAATATAAATTCCATTACAATTGTTGGGACATGTATCTATATGACCTCCTTACTATCCATTACATGTAAATATGATGAGAAACCTCTTTCTCTCTCATCTACCGTTTTTATGAATTCTTATGTCATGCCGTTACGCTACTGAAATCGCATCGATTTTCTAAGCCAATGCCATTGTGTAGTGAATACCATACCAATTTCTCCATCAAGGGTATCCACCTTTATGCACATTTACTTACGTATTACAATGTATCATGTATGAATTCCACATTACTTTATCACGGAATAAATGATTATGTTTTATGAATCCATGTTTTATGATCCATGTGGCACACTTATGAATGAAATGAAATGCTTATGAAGGGTGCACCCTTATAGCGCTCCAATGCATTGGGTACGGTATAGAATCATGATACATCAAATGCAATGAGTGTTGACTCATGCTAATTCAATTGCAATGAGGGTTTACTCGTGATTTATGTGCAATGAGGATTTACTCATGCTCCATGTGCAATGAGCCTTGGCTCATGTTAATTCCATGTTAAGTGTTGTTGCCACATTTCCATGTTATGATTATCATGCTTTATCATGCCTTTATTTTCATTTTTTTTCTTATGATCTATTGATATGCCTTTTGTCTAACATGTATTATACTCCTCATTTTATTCCATGTGTGCTCCCATACTGGTCTTTATAGCTCACCCTTTTCTTATGCATGTCCTCGGGTTAACCCATGCAATGCTAAGTACGAAGGAATGTAGTGGTCCTGTAAAGTAATTTTTCAGTAAAGATGTTGTATTTAATGTTTTACGTTTTTATATAATGACCCTAAGCCCCAAAGACACTAAACCTCTCGATCTTCATTGTTGTATCAAGTGAAGTTTTATGTAATAAATCATGATTATGTTGTAATAAAAAGAAGGGTTGTCATAGTTGGTATCAGAGGATAGGTTTAGTTATTTTGGGATTAGGATTAGAAAACCCTAGTAAAGCCTTATATATAATACTAAGTAGAATAAAAACGTCCTTATGTTTTGGTAAGTACTGAGTAAGTGGAATATCAAAAAAATACATCCCTGTCTGGATACGAGCAGGTAGAGGCGGCTCTGGCACAGATGTATCCTAGGGGTAAAACCCGAAAACACCACTTTGAGATATACTCGAACGGGAACTAGTGCATGACAATGGGCCTTGATGCACTCTTGGTTATGAAACTCCTGGGGGATATGTTTTGATAAATTCACTAGCTTAGTATAAACCCTTATTAAGGGAATTAAAAAAATCCCTTAAGAATATATGTTAGAAAGTAGATCATGAAAAGACTAGATTGAAGCCTATAGACTCATGAGTTAAGGAAATAAAAGTCTATTTATAATTCATCAACTTTTGTATTTGGATTACCGTTTATGTGTTACCCCCTAAAATTACTTTTATTCCACACAATGGTCGTTAATAGAAGGACTCGGGCTAACAACTGATGTGAAGATCAGTGTGATGACTATATTAATGATATGCCCAATCCAATGGGAGTGGGAATCACGAACATTGTCACGCTTCCCTCTCAGCTAACTCAAGCATTGAATAGAAACATGGGTCAAGAGGACATCCAAACCCCCCTAAGAAGGAACATGTCGCTATCGAGAGGTTCATGAGACAAAGGCCTCCTACTTTTAGTTGATCATCTGATCCCACGATCGCAGAACAATGGATCAACTCCATGGAAATGATATTCTCCATCCTTCAATGTTCTAAACAAGAGAAGGTTATCCTAGCAGTTTATCGTATGGAGGGTGAAGCAGATCAATGCTGGATGTTGATAAAAAATACGAAGCCTGAGTAGGATATCGAGGCGTTGAAATGGAAGGATTTCCAGAAGATGTTTTTCAATAAATATTTTTCGTGCACCCTTCGGCTGAAGATGGAAAGGGACTTCCTTTACCTCAAGAAAAAAGGCGAAGAATCTGTTAGAGCGTACGAGGCAAACATCACAAGGCTTGCACGATACACTTACGGCTTTGTCGTTACCCCCGAATGCAAGGTTGACCGCTTCTTTGGTGGGATGAAGCCCAGCATGTGCAAAGAATTAGCGATCTGTGACTTCGACCGCTATGAGGAAATTGTTCGATGTGCCCTCAAGGTCGAAATGGAGATCCGAGAATCAGAAGGGTATCATGGGGATAAGAAGCGTAAGGTGGACTTCAATGCTTGTGGTCCGATGGATAAATCCAATGGTGTTAAGAAGATCCAGCACCCCACTTTCCAAATGTGTGGAAAGTATCACCCGACAAATTTCCTTAAGGGGACAAGGAAATGCTTTATGTGTTGAAGAGAAGGGCACCTAGCTATTAATTGTTGGCAAGAAAGACCCGCGGCTGCGAAAGAGGAGAGGAACGCTCCGTTTGAACCTCAACACATTGTTCAATGCTACAAATGCAATGAACCGTGTCATTTTGCAAATCAGTGCTCTAATTCAAGGGTTTTCGGAGACAACCATCAACCACCAAGGCAGCAAGGAAGATCTTTTTCCATCACTTCTGCTGAAGTGAACCCCGAAAACGAAGTGGTGATAGGTACACTAGTTATTCATTCAAGAACAGTGAACGTACTTTTTTATTAATGTTTTACACATTATTTTATATCTCGAAAGTTTAGTAGAACAATCCCAGCACCACAACAAATCAAGGAAGTGAAGATGTCGGTGAGTACGGGAAATGTGGAAGTCATTGCATCCCATGAATATAAGTCCTCCCCTGTTATAATCTGTGGATTGAATTTCCCGATGAACCTCGTCGTACTCCCTCTGGTGGAATTTGATTCAATTCTTGGCATGGATTGGCATTCCTTATATAGAGCCAACATAAATTGTCGGGAGAGGGAAATCACACTCCATATGGAGAATCGACCCCCGATTCTTTACAAGTGTAAGGAGGAAGATGAATCTCCTTTAGCTCCATCATCTCAAGCATGGATATTACTGCCTTATGAGAACACGTATGTGGCTCAGATGATTGAGTCCAAGGAATAAACGATCCTTTATGAAATGCCTATTGTGAGGGAATTCACTGAAGTGTTTCCCGAGGAACTGCCTGGTCTTCCTCCTAGAAGGGATGATGAATTCTCAATGGAACTTATACCCAGGGCTTTACCAATATCCATGATTCCATATAGAATTGTTTTTCTAGAGCTTGAAGAGCTGAAGAAACAACTACAGGAAAATCTGGATAAAGGGTTTATACGCCCATGTGCTTCACCATGGGGTGCACCAGTCCTCTTCGTCAAGAAGAAGGATGGGTCAATGCGGCTTTTCATCGATTATCGGGAACATAACAAAATCACGATAAAGAACAAGTATCCTCTCCAAATAATTGATGACTTGTTTGATCATATGCATGGATCACAATTCATCTCCAAGGTAGATTTGCGGTCGGGATATTATCAAGTAAGGTTGAAGAAGGAAGATGTCCCCAAGACTGCTTTTTGTACAAGATACGGGCACTATGAATTCATAGTAATGCCTTTTGAACTCACCAATGCTCCCGCAATGTTCATGGACATGATGAATAGAGTCTTTAGAGATTACCTAGACAAATTTTTCATAGTCTATATAGATGATATTCCAATATACTCCAAAACCTAGGAGGATCATGAGGAGAACTTAATAACTGTACTAGAGACCCTACACAAGGAGAAGCTCAATGAAATGTATAGAAAGTGTGAGTTCTGGTTGAAGGAGGTCTCATTATTGGGACATATCATCACAAGAAATGGGATATCTGTGGATCCCTCCAAAACAGATGCAATTGAGGGATGGCCGAGGCCAACATCGATAACAAATATCCGTAGCTTCTTGGGGTTAGCGGGATATTATCAACGTTTTGTGAGAAATTTCTCATGATTGTCAAACCCTCTTACTAAGCTAACTCGAAAAGGAGTAAAGTTTTCTTGGAGTGATGAATGCAAAGAAAGCTTCAAGGAGTTGAAAAGGAGGCTTATCACTGCACCCGTGCTCACTTTACAGACAAGTGGGGATCTTTTGTGGTATTCAGTGGTGCTTTGAAGAAGGGCTTAGGATGTGTGATGATTTAGAATAATAATGTGATATCATATGCCTCAAGTCAGTTGAAAATACATGAGCGAAACTATCCAACGCATGATCTGGAGTAGGCGGCGGTGATCTTTGCCTTGAAAATCTGGCGGTATTATCTCTATGGGGAGAAATGTGAGATATATACTAACTACAAGAGTCTTAAATATATATTCAAACAGAAAGAACTTAATATGCACCAGAGATGATGGATAGAGCTCATCAAGGATTATGATTGTTCAATCCATTAGCACCCTAGGAAAGCGAACAAGGTGGAAGATTCCCTAAGTAGAAAGGATCCAGTGATTCTATCAATGATGAGAATTAAGAAAGATCCAATCTTATTAGACTTGATGAAGATGTACATGGGAATCATAGAGAAGGGAATATCATCAATCCTTTCACATATGATTGCTCAACCGTCTCTTTTGGAAAGTTTAAAGGATGCTCAAAAGGATGATGTTGGAATTCAAGAAAAAGAGGGAGCTATCGAAAAAGAAAAATCCTTGGAGTTTAATGTTAATGAAGAAGGAATTGTGAGGTTTGGGAAAAGACTATGTGTCCCATCATGTTTGAAGATGAAGAAGGAACTTATGGATGATGCAAAAAGATAAAATTTCTCTATTCGCCCTGGGAGCACAAAGATGTATCAAGATCTCCAAGAAAACTTTTGGAGGGATAATATGAAGAAGGAGATAGCTGAATATACATCAAAGTGCCTGGTGTGTCAGAAAGTGAAGGCAAAGAGGCAGAAGTCTAAGGGGATGATGCAACCATTTCCCATACCAGAATGGAAATGGGAAAACATAACCATGGACTTTGTCACCGGACTTCTGAGGACATCCAAAGGTAACAATGCAATCTGGGTTGTTGTGGATTGTCTTACAAAGACTGCACATTTCATTGTTATTAGGGATGATTTATCATTGGATCAACTGGCACTGATATATATCATGGAACTGGTAAGGTTGCATGGAGTACCATTGTCTATTGTGTCTGACTGAGTTCCAAGATTCACCGCTATGTTTTGGAAGAGTCTTCAAAATGCTCTGAATACTGAACTGAACATCAGTACGGCCTATCATCCTCAAACTGATGGCCAATCTGAGCGGACTATGTAAACACTTGAGGATATGTTGAGAGCATGCTTAATGGACTTTAATGGAGGATGGGATCAACATCTCCCTTTGGTTGATTTCTCTTATAATAACAGTTTCCACTCGAACATCCAAATGGCACCATATGAAGCCCTGTATGGGAAAAGGTGCAGAACACTGACATGTTGGGATGAGGTCGGTGAACGTAAGCTGCTTGGACCAGAAATGGTCAAGGAAATGGTGGAGAAGGTGAAAACCATTCAGTAGCATATCAAGGCAACCCAGAGTCGAAAGAAGAGTTATGCAGATAATCGTCGACGAGACCTTGAGTTTAAAGTTGGCGACATGGTTTTTCTACGCATATCTCCGTGGAAGAAGGTCATGAGGTTTGGAAAGAAAGGGAAGTTAATTCCAAGGGACATCTTCCCCTTCGAGATTCTTGATCATGTCGCGGTTTTGACCTATCGACTAGCACTTCTGCCTACTATGGCCAAAGTATATGATGTCTTTCATTTATCCCTCTTAAGGAAGTACATACCGGACCATTCACATGTACTCTCTTCTGAGGTGGTACAATTGGAAGACGATCTTTCTTATGAGGAGAAACCAATGAATATCTTAGATCATAGAGAAAAAGTTCTATGAAATAATACAATGCCCCTCATCAAGGTGTTGTGGAGAAACCACATGTTTGAAGAAGCAATTTGGGAATCGGAGGAAGTGATGAAGCTGAGTTACCCACATCTGTTTTAGTGTGGGAAAAGGAATATTTCGAGGGAGATATTTCTTAAGGGGGAATATTGTAACAACCCAATGTTTCATTAATGGAAATCCGTCTTGATTTAATTAAATGTCTCGTTATGGTTATATAAAATGTCAACTTCATTGGTTTTATGTTAAGAATATTGATTGTTGCTAATATAGTCATAGAACAGTGATCACATGATTAGTATAAATATAGGTCCTTAACAAATCCAAATTTACTCAGTCTAAAGAAGTGATGGCCTCATCCAGTAGAATTTCCCTATACGAAGCCCATTTATCGGACCTCGGAAAAGAGGTGGTGTCCTTGGGGTTCGCTCTTGACCAATCCCAAGCTAAGCTTCATCATGTAAAGCTCAAACGGGACCTTCTACGAGAAAAGTGGAAGTAGATATAAATTACCACTCGAGCGATGTTATCTGAGCCACCCCAAGAGTCTATCACCATCGCACACCTTACCCTTAGGTCTTATGCGGCTGTTTTAAGGGGTTATGTAACTAATCAATAGTACTATGTTCGTGTAAATTATTTTTGTATATAATAATGAATATAATTTGTTGTCATTATTGATACCTTGTAAATAGTTTTTATTGTACAAATGGTGTTTTTAGTTATTATTAATTAAGAAATATAATTTATTAAATTAAAGGATTTTTGAATTAAATAATATTTTAATAAAATATTATTATTATTATTATTATTATTATTTTATTATATATAAATGATCATATAATTGTATGAATGCAATTATAATTTTTATTAAGGTTTGAAATCCAATTTTGTCAAAACCCGTGAATTTTTTATAAATGTAGGTTTTATTTTAAAAGTGAAAATTAACATATTTAGAAAAATATTTACATAAAATAAATGTTATTTTTGGAATCAGGACATCAAAATTACCCAACAGTGAATTTTTCATAATTTTATGAGACAGTCAATTTTTTGAGTAAAAATTAAATACCGTTTAAATATATAATGTGTTTTATGACATCATAATGAACCAATAGTGATGTAATAAAATACTAAAATCTTTATTTTCTTCCAATATATGTTTTACCATTAAAATATTTTGATTTTGGGTTTGTTTGGATTACATTTCAATGCATTGATGGACCCCTCAAGACTTATTAAACCCCTTGTCTTTTTTAAATTAATTTCCATGGGAGTGTTACTCACCTCCACATAAGCAACCCTAATATTTTAAGAGGTTCGGACCATGGCATTATAAAATATTATTTTCCTCTTCCCTTTTCCAAAAACCATTGTCATGAACCATGGGATGGTTTGTGGTTTTGATTAATTTAATATATGGGGTCCCAAACCTAAATAATTATGAATTCCCTCACATTTCCTATATAAACCTACCCAAGCTCTCACTTCCTCCAAAATCAAAGCCTTTTGAATTCGTCCAACCTCTTCCCCTTTATCTCTCATTAAATTCCTCTCATTTACACTCGTTACTATGCTGAAATTCCAAAAGGAACTTCTCTCTCCTCTTTTAAATTCAAGCAATACTTTTGTATCATGAATATAAATTCCATTACAATTGGTGGGACATGTATCTATATGACCTCCTTACTATCCATTAGATGTAAATATGATGAAGAACACCATTCCCTTTCATCAACTGTTTTTATCAATTCTTATGTCATTTCGTTATGCTGCTGAAATCGCATCGATTTTCTAAGCCAATGCAATTGTGTAGTGAATACCATGCCCATTTCTCCATCAAGGTTATTCACCTTTAGGCACAATTACATATTGATTATAATGTTTCATGTATGAATTACACATTCCTTTATCATGGAATAAAAGATTATGTTTTACGAATCCATGTTATATGATCCTTGTGTCACACTTATGCATGAAATGAAATGTTTATGAAGGGTGCACCCTTATAGCGCTCCAATGCATTGGGTAAAGTATAGTATCATGATACGTCATGTGCAATGAGTGTTGACTCATGCTAATTCAAGTGAAACGAGGGTTTACTTGTGCATTATGTGCAATGAGGATTTACTCATGCTCCATGTGCAATGAGCCTTGGCTCATTCTAATTCCATGTTAAGTGTTGTTGCCACATTTCCATGTTATGATTATCATGCTTTATCATGCCTTTATTTTTATGTTTTTCTTATGATATATTGATATACCTATTGTCTAACATGTATTTTACTCCTCATGTTATTCCATGTGTACTCCCTTACCGGGATTTATAGCTCACCCTTTTCTTATGCATGTCCTCAGGTTATCCCATGCAATGCTAAGTACGAAGGAATGTAGTGGTCATGTAAAGGAAGTTTTCAATAAAGATGTTGTATTTCATGTTTTATGTTTTTATGTAATGATCATAAGCCCCAAAGACACTAAACCTCTCAATCTTCTTTGTTGTATCAAGTGACGTTTTATGTAATAAATCTTGTTTAAGTTGTAATAAAGAGCAGGGTAGTCATAATGCCGATCCCTATAGCCCGAATTTTTAGTAGTGTAATATAAAAATATAAAGAGACATGGTAAATGTCAAACAATTTATCTAAGAGTTAAATCTAAAACATAACATTAATATAATGACCCAAACCTATATAAAACCTATTTTTGGGTGATGTTTGACCCATTTCCACCTTATCCTTTAAATAATCTACTTTGGAGCCATTAGAAACCGAAAATTATATTATTATAAAATAATATTTCTAGCTTTTCCTAAGGTTCCCCTCACCCCTCTTATAAAAGGGATCTCCCCCTTCCCTCAAATTCACACCTTAAAAGCATTTTGTCTCGGCCAAACTCTATCCTATTACCCTATCAACTGTCCTCCCTTCATCCTAGAGGCCTTCCTTTTGTCAGAAATCCATCCTATGGAGCCCCTTCAATCAAATTAAAATGAAGAACCCGAAAAAGAGGTAAATATATCATCACCTCTTTCAAGATCCTTTCATCTTCAACTTACTCTTTCATTATTGTTTCCATTCTAAAATAATAACTCCAGTATCTCATATACACTGTGATGTTATTATAATTATGTTAAAAACATATTCATTATTCTATCCATCCTTTGAATGACTTGTCACCATAACTGTGTACGTACGACTTACCGTCTCCACGTTGTGATGTACTTGTTATTCAATACATTATTATTTGGAAGGGAATAATAATGATGTGTAATTGATGTAAATAATAAATATTACATTATAATGATTATATATATATTATATACTATCCAATTATAAATTTTTTATTATCAACATAATGATATTGTCGCTCGTGCGTACGTACGGATTACCGTCTCCACGAACGCGATGAGATTGATTCCCCATCGTAGTTTATTCAAGAATAATTTTCATTAGATGATTATAAATAATTTTTTAAAACATAATATCATTCTGAATATGAATAAGATACATCTTATTCATAACACACACTACATATGAAACAATGCATATAAAGGAAAATGAATCAGTTAACACCTGAAACGACGATAATAATAAAATATTATTAACAAATAAATATTAAAAGATCATATATGATTTCATATTAATATATATGATTATTTTATAATTTAATAACAATTATTTCACCATTATATATGAGTTTATCTAACCATCAACCAAGGAAAAGTACAATGTAAGGGGTTTCTTATCCCACTTTTAATTCTGTGAGATTTCCATTGTTCGCCACTTATTTATTGCATGTGGTGTATTGTGTACTTCCCTTTGATATATAGTATCATGCTTATCCTTATATTAATGGTATTTTTTGATTCATTTTGTGTTTATTAACCTTTGGTCACATGGCTAGATTGATTACAACATGGTAAGGTGTTTTCATCTCAGTTACTATTCCTGTGAGATCCATACTATATTGCCACTATTTTCTTTTGTGTGGTGTATGTACAGCCCAATTATTGTATTCTTTTTGTAATATACATTAATTAATTGGTATTTACATTTTCATTTTATGATCCTTATTTCATGGGTTGTATGTTTCATGTGGTACAAAATTGGTAAGAGAATTTCAAATTTCAATTTCCACCCATTCGGTTTTACGCATACTTCATTGATTATTATACTCCAAGATTATGTGTGGAATCACTATTTATTATTTATGTATTCATTTCCACTACCCTTTTTTCCATATACTTTTTATACACATAATAAATCCATTGATAAATTCTCAAGTCATCGATATGAGCTTTATAAGGGAAATTTTAACTCAATCTTCGTTTATTGAGTTAAACATCCAATTCATTGGTGTTGTTTTGACAAGAGTATGTGTGAATGTCGTCTTATTATTTTACACTAAATATCCAATCATATTTAGTGTATTTATATTTTTCACCCATAATTATGTCGTTTATTTATCTTTAACATAATGATATGGTCTTTTTATGATATTTCATCTCAATTTACATTTCATTGAGACTTTTTTGTTGTTATACACCCATTCGCTTTTATATGGAGTATATAATGTACATTGACATAGTATATCATGAATCCCTTTATTCTCATGATATTATAATGTTATAATTACCTCAATTATTTGTATTCAAGTGTCTCTGTTTTTTTAATAACTCTAACTAAAATATCATTTTAAATTTTCTAATGATTTATTATTCTAAATCTTTCTCATCAATGTCCATGTTTTAAAAATAGTTTTAAGGATTTATTTATATAGAAATTAATTTTTTAAAATAAAAATTCTTTTTAAATGTTTCAATGTGGTATGGGAAACATTGATTCAAAAATCTATTTTTAAATGTCATCTTGACAAATAGTGTGACTTTTAAATGTTTTCAAGAAAAAGGGGGATATTTCTCTCAAATAGTTTTAATGATTATTTTCATCTATGTCAATATCCTTCATTATTCTCTATTAGGTTAATCAGTTACAATAAAATCGTCCATATTGTATTTAATGAGTTATGATTGACTATGGATTTTCTAATTTTATACCATTCATGGTTTGTGGATAAATTATTAACATTTATTATGCTAGTTTCAATATGAATTTTTAGGTTATGATTCAAACATTTAATAAGAGGAATGAATTGGAGTTAGTAAGTGATGAGTGGAGCCCGTTATATCTCCTCGATGCCTCGGTAGGTCTTATGAGACAAACTAGTGTCTTGGAACAAGGCCTTGACAAAATCTTATTTTTAGTCTTGGCACAAGGCCTTGACTATGTGGTTATGAATGCTTGGCATTATACATTCCATCATTATGAAAGTTTCTATTGGTATTTCATGGTATTATTCGACTAGTAGAATATCCATGTGAGTAAGTAAATTGTATTACATTTATTTATTTTTTCCATATTATGATGATGTTTATGTTGAAAAGGATTTTGTTTTAGTTATATACATTGCCTTAAATGTTTATTCTTATTTATGAATGTCTCTGTTATATTGTTATCCTTCCTGAGCGTCTGAGCTCACCCCTTTCTATGTTTTATTTTTCCCAGGATGTGAAGAAGTATATTATTAAAATCCTACAGGGATAGACTATGGGATCTCAGTGTTTCCTATGGAAACAATGTTGTTGTAGATTCCCCTGAAATTGGAAGAGAATGGCATGGTTTTGGGTGGCTAGAAAAGGCCACACAGTTTGGTCGCACAGTCCCAAAACGTATAGGCAAACCATGCTGGTGTGTCAAGATCATTAAAATATTTTTTAATGTCCTATTTACCCACCCAAAAATATGTCTAATCTTCATCACTATTCCCCGTTTCATTCCCTACCACCATGGCCATACTCCAAGGTCGCTCTCCCTCCCTTGAGACTCATTTTTTAGGGAGATTTGATGGGGTAAAAATGAAATTCAAGCATGTAATAATTCTTTTCTATGATTTCTTCCATCTCCATAGGGTTTCTATCACTCTTTTTTGATGTTCCTATTATCCAACAACTAGAGCTTCGTACATAGGGTTTTAATTTTTTAATGGACTAATAATGAGGTTTTTGAATGGTTTTCTATCACTTGTGGTGCGGCGGAGGTGAGGTTGAAGTTTCACAACAAGATTCAAGGGTTATGACTCAAAAGGTTGGTGATTCCTTGTGTAACCATTTATTGATGAGTTATTTTTCTTGTTTTAATTCTTTTTAATGTTCCCAATATGTCATCTGTGGTGTGAAATAATTTATTGATGGATTCAGTTAAGTATTAAATTCTATAGTTTCATTTTGATTTAAATTGGGTGTATATCCATGTGAAACTCTTGGGGTATTATTTTGTTTATTCTATAACATATTTAAGTAGTTTAGTATATGTTTTTTTTGAGATTCCATTAATTCTTTGGTAGGGAATGGTTTAATTTTGGGTTTTAAAGAGGATTTTTGAATAGTTTTGATGTGTAAAACATAATTATACTTCTTGATATTGTTTTATAAATATGTGTGTTTTCATTTATATCTTTTGTGGTATTAATAAAGGTAATTTTATAACACTTGAATGTGGATTAATAAATGTCTCCAGGGCTTCCAATTCTATTTTGGATTTGTATTGGTGTGGTTGGGTCTTCAAAGAGGGTTTTAAAAATGGGTTTTGTGGGTAAAACATAGTTATACCCCTTGGGTTTGTTTTATGAAAATTGTGAATAATTTAACAAGTTACACAAATAGTGAAATTGATTCTTATGTACTTTTATGGTAGTATTATGTCCTTAAAATGATTTTTTGGAAGATTAAGTGGTAAATTTTTATTCTAAATATTTTGTTAACATTATATAATTTTTCCAGGTGATTTATAAAATTGTGATGTTGGTGCGAAACATGTTTCGGGCAGTCTTGTGTGAGTGTGAAGTACAAGATGGACTTGTTTTATAAAATGGGTATTATATAACATTTGATTGGGATTTTATGTGATTTTTAGTTTCTTGGCAATGATTTTATAAAATTATTTAAGGATTTGTTGAATTTTGAAAGATATGAAAAATGTGTTGTGGCGTATTATGATGTGAGTTGGATTTCAAACTAAAAATGAATGAAATAGTAGATTTTTATGACTTGTATGGTATAAATGTGCTATTTTTTGTGAAATTCTGATGTGGAAATGATATTTTCATGTTGAAATCATATTTATTGGATTTTTGAACTTGTTTGAGCACCAGAGGGAATCCTAGGTATCTTGGTGGGCGGACGTGTACTAGAATGCTAGTTATATCGTATAGTTTGGCCTCAGTTTCACTTATCATGATTGATGATTAAAATGAAAAATAATCTATGATGATGATGAATGGGGACCCATAGGTTATCAGGATGTTCCCTACTATTGGCTCATTTATGAGAACATATATTGTTATTGTTACTCTCACCGAGATACGAGGTACTTGGGTCCCATGGTTAGCTAGTGCGTAAGGGTTATTTCGTATTTTATGTGCTGATTAGATGATTTTTTTCCATCGGCATATGGTTTGTTTGAATGGAAAATTCAATAGAATATTTATTTATTTTCAATTTTTTTATTATTTAAATTATCTCACTTGAGAACTGTTTTTCTTTTAATGTTTCATCTTTTAGAAATTGAAACTTGCATTTCATGTTTCAGAAAATATGAAAACTCTTTGTCTCTATATTTTTATCACAAGTAATATCTTATTGGTGGTATCCTACTAAGCATTTTATTACACCCTACTTACACATTTTGGGTGTTTGTAAACTTGGTTTTTTTCCAAGTTGGTTAAGTTTCTAGTTCCAGTGGTTCGAGTTTCTAGGAGGACCTTAGTGTTGAAGTCTTGTGGAGATGTCTTAAGGGTGGTGTCTCTTGACATGAGGGTTATTGGGATGTTTATTTTCAATTTTATACCTTAGATATATTATTTTTGAGTTGTTTTAAACAATGTAATTCAGTTATGAATTTCTGTAAAAGACAATTTGGTTTGAAAAATCCAGATTCGTTTTATTGGATTAATTTGTTGTTCATGTTTATAAAATCTGGAAAATAATTCCTAATTCCCATTTAATGATAGTTTGGAACTTTTACCGGCCTGTGGGGATTGATAATGACCTTTAGGCCTTGTTGTGGGCCTGGTCAGGTGCCGGGTAGGATGGCAACCCGGCTTGGTTCGTGAAAAAAATGGTATTAGACGAGGTTCTAGTTAACGCTTTGGGTCACGTTAATTGGGGAACCATCGGGATACTCTAGAGTTTCAATTTTCAGGACTTATTATTCAGGTTATGGGATGTTTTCCAAATATCTAAACCTCATGAAGGGATTCTTGTCGCTAGAAGAAGTCGAGACTTATCTAATCCTTTTTTTAATGGTTCGATGATGATTAGGGGAAATAAAAATAGAGTTGGGATAATGTTTTGATGATCTTGTAGGGCCGGGAAAGACATGTGGAGCTGGGAATATTCAATAGAACACTCAACCTGATAGAGAATTTGTTTTTTATGGCCTCCAACCATATGTCAAAGTCACCCACCGAAAATAGTTTCCTCTCACATTTTCTTCTGTTCTTTAGTTTTGAAATCTTGGATGTTTTATTTTAATAAAAAAATCACATGGTTTTAAGAAGAGTAATTTTCATGTAAATTTTTTTTCTAATAAATATGGAATTTTATGATTTTTAGAATAATGGAACAAAACATTCATAATTGTTTTGAAATGGATAATGGTGTATTTAAACCACTTTTGAAATAAGGAAATTATGTTAATGTTGATTATGAAAAAGTATTTACAATATTGTTTTCTTAACTATTGAATGGTGTTTTAATGGGATGGGATGCATTGGAATTAATGTGATTTAATTGTAAGTGTGTTTTAATATTAATGATTTTTATTTTCTAGAATTTTATGTATGATTTTATCTAGGATTCTGATTTTGTGATTAGTGGTCATGAGAAAAAAGATGTGTTGGTTGACCGTTTTGGTTTTGAAAAGTGAAATGAATTTTTATTTTAATTTTTGGTATTTCCATAATATTCTACATGCATTTGGTTATATGGGATTATGGATGGTTGATGGCATACTGAATGAGTGTCGGGATGGATATGAGGAGGGTGTCTGGTGTCGTATGAAAACAAATATGTGTGAGGACCATGGGGTACCATTGGTGGATAAGCTAACTGCTAACCCATTTGTTTTTTCAAAGAATTCATTTCAGATGAAAACATGATGTATTGCTGATTGGATTGGGATGGCTTTTATTATGTGTTTTTTAAAATTTTGATGTTGTGGGATGTTTTGATTCAACGAACTCATCTTGTTTGAACCGTGTATTGGGTTTTTTCTGGGTCGGAATGTTGAGATGAAGGGCCAGTTAGTGGTATCTTCTAAAAAATGTTTTGGGTTGTATTTATGGTGGTTATATTTTTATGTTTAGATATGTTTTGTGGTATTTATTGACAAATTAAACAACTTGGTTGGTTCCTTGGGTTCTATCATTGGTTAAGGTACTCCCCATTAACAGTTATTTCATGACTGAAGTGCAGCCCTGATTGTTTCTCCTTTTTAAAATCCTCTAGTTGATCAATGTAACAAATATTTTTTAATCATTGTAGAATTAGTCTTCACCCTTTACTTTTTTGTTTTGTGAATTCTCTTGTAGTGGGGGAGTTCTCGTTGAAGGTTTAAATAGACCATAGTTTCTTATGTTTCCTGATTCTTCAATGGTGGAAGTGGTCTGGGGTTATTAGTGTGGATGAGTGTCTGGATAGTATATAAGAAAGCTTTTGGGTCCTTTGTACTCTCTTCAAAGTAAGGGTATATATTAAACCACCAGTGTGGGTAATCTAGTAATGAGAGTCGTTTAGTACAATTTCTGTAATTTTTTGTTTTTTGGGGACTTGGAATAATTTCCCCTTCCATGTATTGTTTCTATCAATCACAATGGTCATGTTCGGTGACGCCTTGTGATGTTGTGTTCACGTTGACTATAAAGGTGATGTTGTGAAATCCTTTGAGAGTATCTAACATGGTGAGACTGTGTAACCATTGTGAAAACACTAAAATAATTTTTTAGAGGAAGGTGGTTATATGTGTCATTTAATTCTCTAGTTTCTCACCTAAATAAAAAAGGTGTGATGTGTGTGTGCATCATATATGCCCTTTTTTTAGTGTGATTCTGGGTTTGGGTAAATTGTGTCTGGAATGTGTGATGTGTTGGTTAACCCATATGGGGTTGCGGTGTAGTTTATTATATAAATGAAAGAAGAATTTTCATATTGGGGGATTCCAAATCATAACTATGAGGACTAAGATTCTTCAATCATTTGAGCAACAACCATAGGTCCCAATTAGAAGTTGGCTCGTAGTTAAGGGAAATCCCAGGGTTATTTAAACCCTTATACAATGTCCTATTCATAATATGAATGATGGGAATAGATTAATCATTTGGTGTGATCATTATTTAGTACACAGTTTGGTAATGGTTAGTAGTGACCATGTGTTAGGAAGCCATTGAGAAAAAATGATCTGAACGATTAACTCACGACTTCCCAAACAGTCCGGACTAACTGTGTGGCCACCCCAACTTATAAAATTTTGGGGTCTTTCTATGTTGGCCCATTTAGGTAGTTAAGATGACTGGTTCATAGGGTGGGGATACCCACTATGATCCTAATGTCTATAATTTTGGGAATGTCTAATAGAAGTATACCCCTTATACAGAGAGTCAGTTTGTGTCTCCCCCTGTTAGTTTCTCAATTCGGTCTCAGGAAAATTTGAGTTGTCTCTTTTGGTGGGGACCCTTTTATTTCTCCCCATACTAGAAACTCATATTGGTCCCTAGTCATGTATTGGTGGTAGGTATCCTTGTTCGGAGCTATCTAACTACCCACATCTTCCTTGGGTTAACGTTGGGATTGGAGAATGCCCAATGGTTTGGTTAAATAAATGTAACTGTAGCATTGTTCATTGTTGTTGTTTGTTTTGGTAAATTACTGGAATCTTGTTTTTATAGTTTATGAGGAGTTTTCATTTGGGATAGTATCTATATGTTCTTGATCATTTCAAGGATGTTATGTTTGTTTTGGACGTGAGATTATTCCTTCCTTAATTGATCACTAGAGGTGTTTCGCCCTTTGTGGGCGAAACATGGAAAGGGAGTTTGTCTTAGATTATCTATTCAGATTGGTTATGGATTTGGAATTGATGTGGATTATAGAGGAAAAGAATATTTAGGTTTATGTGAATTTTAACACATGAATTTTTAATTCTATTCTTTGGTTTAAATCCATTTTCAGTTCGTAGATTTCTCTTGGTGTTCGGGTGCTCTGGGATTTAAATTTTGTTTTGTATTGCGTTCTTCACCTATGAAAATGTTCATGGGGGTCATGGATGGTAATTGGCCTCCTCTTTTATCCAAGAGATTGTGTGATTTTATACGGGTTTTTAGTAGTATTAGTGACACACCTAGTGGAACCACTTGTGATGAATGTTGTCGAAGTGGTTTGTACCCTTGAGTTGGATGAGTCTTAGGTGATAAAGTGGTTTTCTTTTGGGTATTATTTCCCCCTATTCAGTGAATATTTTCCCCCTTGGTTTTCCCCTTGTACCCCATAAAATTGGAGGATAATGGAATGGTTTTTTAGGAACATGCCACACAGTTTTGCCACACGGTTCCAAAACCGTGTCGGCAAACCATGCAGGAGTGTCCAAATCATTAAAATATTCCTGAATTTCTTATTTTTTTCTCCTGGAAATAAGACTAATCTACTTTATTATTACCTAATTTGTTCCCTACACTTCTGCACAGTATCTGAGGTCACTCTCCCTCCCTTAGGACTCATTTTTGGAGAGATATTTGATGGGGGAAAACAATAAATTCATGCAAGTTACTCTTCCTCTCTTGTATTTTGTCCATCTATTTAGGGGTTCTTTCAATATTTTTGAAGTTCCTATTGTACAGAAACTAGGGATTTGTTCCCAAGGTTTTCCTTTTATTTTCTTGTTCTTATATTGAGGTTTTAGCTTTTTTTTCAATCCTTAGGGTAAATTAGTGGTGCGGTGGAGGTTTCACACTCATATTCAAGGGTATTGACTCAAAAGGTAGGTGATTACTTGTGTAACCATTTCTTGATGAGTTAATTTTATTGTTTTACAGATTTTTCATGTTCCCAATATTTCACGTGTTATAAAAAACTGTTTTTATAGATTTGGCAATGTATTTAATTCTATAGTTTCATATTGATTTAAATTGGGTGTATTTCCTTTTGAAACTCTTGTGGTATTATTTTGGTTATTCTGTAACATATTAAAGTGGTTTATTTAATGTTGTTTGTGATTCCAATTATGCTTTGGTAGGTTCTTGGTGTGTTTTTGGGTTTTAAAGATTGTTTTGAATAGATTTTCTTTGTAAATCATAGTTATACTTCTGAGGGAATTTTATGACAATATGTGTTTTCATTGGTATATTGTTTGGTATTTTTAATAATGATTTTATAACACTTGAAAGTGGTTTCATAAATAACTCTAGGGATGCCAATTCTTTTTTTAATTCGTATTTGTGTGGTTTTATCTTGAAAGATAGTTTTTAAAAAAAAATTGTGCGAAAAACATAGTTATACCCCTTGGGTTTTTTACAAAAAACGGGAATGATTAAATGAGTTACACAAAGTGTGACAAGGATGCTTATATACGGTTTTTGTGGTAGCATTTCCTTAAAATATGTTTTTGGATGATAAAGTGTTTAGTATTTATGTCAAACGTTTTGGTAATGTTTTATAATTTTTTGAGGTGATTTAAACAATTGTGATGTGGGTGTGAAACATGGATCGGGATATTTTGTGTGAGTGTGATGTTCAAGATGGACATGGTTTATAAAAACGGTATTATGTAACATTTCAGTGCTCTGTTATCTGATTTTCATCATCTCGGGAAGGATTCTATAATATTTTTAAAGGATTTATTGAATTGTGAAAGATATGCAAAATGTGTGGTGGCATATTTTGGTGGGAGTTATATTTCAAAATTAATTTGAATGAAAAAGTGTATTTTAGTTACTTTTGTGGTATACAAGTGGGATTTTTGGTGAAATTGTTATGTGGAAAAGATATGTTCATGTGAAAAATCATATTTCGTGGCTTGTTGAACTTTTTTGATAACAAGAGGGAAACCCAGCTATCAAGGTGGGTGGATGTGTACTAGTAAGCTAGTGATCCCATGAGGTTTGGCCCCAGTTTCACTTAACAAGATGGATTCATTACACAATAACTAAACTTTGATGATGATTAATTGGGAACAGTAGGTTATGGGTGTGTTTCCTACTAGTGGCTTGTTCATGAGGACATATATTGCTATTATTACTCTCACCGAGATATGAGTTACCTAGGACCCACAACTATCTAGTGTGTAGGGGTTATTTTCCATTGCTTATGCTCATTACATGATTTGTGTTTATAGTCAGTATACGGTGTGTTGGCGTGGAACATTTAGTAGCATTTTTATTTATTTTAAAAGTAATTATTCTTAAAATTACCCCACTTGAAAATTATTTTTCTTTTAATGTTTCATATTTTAGATATTGTAACTAGAATTTCATGTTTTTGAATACTTTCATGATATTCATCTTTAAATTTTTATCACTAGGAATCTCTTGGTGGTGGTACCCTACTAGGATTTGGCTCAGACCATACCTATAAATTTGGGTGTAAGTAGAATTGGTTTTTTTGTGGTCGCAGGTTGGATACAGTTCTTAGTTCCAGTTGTTCGGGTTTTTAGTAGGACCTTGGTGGTGATGTCTTATGGAGATGAAATGAGGGTGGTGTCTATTTCTATGCGGGTTCTTGGGATTTTTTTCGGTTTGGTACCTTTGATATAGTCTTGTTGAGTTGTTTTAAATAGTGTAATTCAGTTCTGAATTTTTTTAAAATATTGTTCGGTTTGAAAAATGAAAAAACATTTTTATTGGATTAATTTTTTTATGTTTATGAACATGGGGAAATCATTCCCAATTTTCATTTTGTGATACCTAGGAACATGGTCCAGTCTCTGGGGATTGGGAATTCCCTTCGAGCCTTATCGCAGGTGGGGTCGGGCACCGGGTCGGATGGTGACCCGACTTTGTTCGTGACATGCAGACTTCCAAAATACCTCAAAATAATTGTAGGCACATAAGAGGATTCCTCCTCATTATTTTGTTCCCATTATTTTATGTGAAAATTCTTGGGATCTATGCCTGATGGAATGAGTAATTTCAAAGACAATTACACTATTTTTTGGTGATCTGTCACATGACTGATTTGCATTGTTTGAGGGTGCGTGAGAATTTGATGGAAGAACACATTTATTTTTACATAGATAAAGAATAGAATAACATGGTTTCCTTGAGATTCCCAATGTTTTATGTGTGATGAGGTTTATAAGACAGATGACTCTCACAAGATGGGAAAAACAAGTCTCGAGTGTCTCACAGTGATTTGTAGATCCCTATGGGTGCATTGCGTGTATTTAATAATCATGGGTGGTTCCTTCCCATTGGTAAATTTCAATCCCATATATTACAATGAGTTTTCTAGACATCATCTCCTAATTATATGTGACTATGTCACATCATCAATATGTGATCTTGTGATGGGATAGACACCTTTCTTCATAAAACCATTATTTATTAGTGTGCTCTATCAGATGATAAGTAATGGATCTTATGATGGAATGTGGACATTTTTAGGGACACTTTCTTTTCTCTCCTTTTAATGAATCTCATTTTCTTTGATGGGTATTGTGAAGGTGTGCGAGAATTGTCATGGATAGTCACATATATCTCTCTATATGTTTCTTACATTCAATGATAAATCTTTTGATGACATGAAGATATGGTCACGAATAGAAACGTTTTTATCCCATGATGTGTCATGTATTGAATTAAAGAATGATGTCATAGAGTGGCCCGAGGTGTTTTCATGTTAATTCAGCATGCAAAAGGGTGTAAGGAAGTTGATCCATGTTGCCCCAAGAATGTTACATATCCCAAGCCAAATGATTGAGTTTCACGGCTAGTGGTTGTCATGAGGGTGGCGTATGATGTCCAAATCCTCATGTCCTCTCATAAAGGTCCTCGAATGACAGAGCCTCACGTAGAATCTACTTCTAATTCCTATTATGCATCAATATGGAATATTTATTTTCTTCACAAGGTGAGAGGGGGCACAATATGGATCTTCTAATGAGGACATAAATACTACATTTGTGTGGTGCTGAATTTCAATTAGTTTGACATGGTTCATGGAGTCTTGATTTTTATTTAATAATTAGATTTTGTGGTGTATCAGAAAATTAATCAATAGTTAATCCTAACCAGAACCTGAGTCATTTTCCACAATTATTTTCAAAATATGGTATATGGTAATTTAATCTCCATATGGGTAGAGGTGGGAAGGTGATTTGGGATTGCTTCTGTGTTCTCCATATGGTGTTTGTGAGCTCTTAGATTTATATTTGTGGTAGTATGAATCCAACACTGTATTACATTCCTTCACAATATGTGATACATGTTTCTACTACATTCACATGATTTTATATGTGGTGAAACAACCTTCACATGAGGGGATACATGGTAAATCAACTCTCTAAATGAATTTTTACATGGAAGAAGAACATGGTTTCTCACCCCATCAGGTGAATGAATACACGAGGTCCTTCCTACATAGGCAACTTTCCATAACCATTATACTGGATTTCGATGCCCTACATTGTGAGGAAAAAATGATATATCTATTAATATAAGCAACAACTATGAGATGTTGATCCCATTACAATATTTTTAAATGAAATATTATCTGACCTTTATGCTTCCAATAAATATGGTTCATTTTTTAATCCATTCAACCATTCATCACACTGTCATATTTAGATACAAGTATATTAGTGAATTGAATCACCCTCACATGATAATACATTTCATATTACTGTTATATTGTAATGACTGGGATTTTAATTTATCTCCATCTCCAAGAAGTGAAAAATAATCTCGAGTCTAAGAATGAATATGGGGATCCGTTGATTCTGAGTCCTTAGTTGTTTCACATGAAAAAGACGTTGAGGTAAAAATTTATCCCAGTAATTTAGTAGATTCAATTTACCTTCCTTCAATATTTCTCTGTTATAAACATACGTGTTATTCACATATGGTGTTGTATCCATTACCGATCCCCTAATGATCAGTCACGGAAGAGAAGATGGTCATGAACACCTTTGGATCTCTCTATGAAGTCAATAAAAATGGTAGTTCAATACTAAGTAATTATAGCATAATAAATACTATTTTCTATGTCATTCAGTCAATATCCACTCTATGTTTTGCAGGAAAACTAAAACTCTACTGCTATGATGTTGAAGAAAACTATATTTGGTACTTCATTATTTATTTTTCTCACATGAAATGCGCTAGTTTGAACAAAACATTCTACTTTATTTATTTTATTTTATTAATTTTCATAATTATTATTTAGAATAGATAATAATAATAATAGTAATAATAATTCTTCAATTTTCATAAACAATGCACACATACTAGGAATCATTATAATAGCTTTCTGCAATATGATCATCTAATCACATCTCCCATGTGTCCGTTTATAGAAATGTGTGTCATGCATGATTATGATAATTAATATGTATATTGAGGATAATTTTGTTATTATATAAACATGGAATATTAATAATCAAGGGGGTGGAGATATAAAATAAAATAAAGGATCATGAGGAAAAATTTTACCTCTTCTTTTAGTAACTTTGTTTATATTGAATAAAATGGATTACATTGTTGGATTTCTCCACAAAGAAAGGATATTAGGATCAATGGAAGGATGTATTGAGATTATTTTATCATATTATAGTTATAAAAACTCATCCTTATCCTATATATACATTAAATCACTTTTTTGAAATATATAAAACATTAGACAAGTAGACAATCATAGACTATATTAGTTTGGGGCCAACGGAAACATGGAATTGTAAACACTACTACATAAATGACTAAATTATACCCCACTAGGTTTTTCTTGAATAGAAACCTTCTTAGAATCATAAAAAATACATATATTCATTTTTATTGGAATGAATCATAAAATTGGGTGAGCATAGATGCATAGTATGGGTAAACATGGGAGATAAGTAAGAATAAACAGGTGCATAGGGGTATGAAAACATGATCATAAAATTTGAAGATCATACCCTAAATATAATAAGACCAAAATGATGAAGCACAACATAAATATTTTCAGTTTATCAAACATGAATTTTTGGGAAATAATGAACATAATCTACGAAATCATATCATATGAATAATACATGATATTTTTTCAGACATAAAAATGTGATATCAATCCATATAAGTTAATATACATTTCTAGAACTTTTTAGGGAACATAATGTGATCTGAACATACTTGGTTAGAGAAATCCCCATATTGAGTCATAGTAATTTAATTTTATGGGATCAGGTCTTCCCATATTTATAATGTTTATTGGGTTTCCCCATATTAACTTATTAGATCTGGTTTCCCCAGTTTTAATCTTCATGAAGACTACACCAAATAGGGGGACACACCACCATCCCTAGTTGCAACCATTTCATTGTAAGTGATCAAGTTTAAACATATTAATCGATTAAATAAATCCAATCAACTTGATTCCTATCATTATTTCATGAGATATAAATCTTCACCCAATGCATTAGAAAGAGATACAAGTCCCACTCCTCTCATAATAAAACAATTAATACATGTAAAGACGATCAAAAATCATTATATCATCACCCATAAATGACTGTGTTATTTATAAACTTCTTATCATAATCCCTTGAAATGAAGATTTGTGTTATACAAAAGTAATGATATCTTAACCGGAGTAAAATTACAGGTTTCATAATTATTCTGTCAGAGTATAACCCATGAATAGAAAAGGATTTGAAAATCATATAACCCGTGAAACTAATGAGTGTCTCAAAAATCATACTATAAAATCATAATCCATTCATGAATGAATATGGATGGATCCATTGGATCATTTCCTATATGGAATGCATAACATAAATGGATGTTATTTTATATGGAAAATAACATGGAAATATATTTTTAAAATATTTCATTTGGAAAATATCCTTTATTATTTTTAAAAGAGTTTTAAAACATAAAACCATTTTTGTTGAATTCACTAAAAACATAAAAATATGTCTTGAAATTATTTTGAAAACACTTTCCCATGAAAACTAATTATATAATCCTAAAAAATAAATTCAACAAAATTTTCCTTACTATCATATAAAATAATCATGAAAACATTTTGATAACCATTTTATTAAAAATTATATGTAAACATTCCTCATTTATATTACATTTAAATATTATAAGGAATACTTGAAATCAATTTTAGAAGGATTTATTTTAAAAGAACATAGATTTTTTATTGTAAATAGAAATAATGTCAGATTTTATTAAAACAATTTATTAATTATCTTAAGTACCCAAGAGTATATAAAAGGTACCATTGCAACGATATAATATAAAATTATAGAGGGTATGAAAATTCATGAGTTAAATTGTGTTTTAGATTATAATATTTCATCAATGGCAGCATAATAATAAAAAATATCGATAAATGGGGAGTAATTAGCAATAAATTGTTGCCACTTTGGTAACATTAATTCATAATAAAATGGGAATAGTAACATTAAATGAATCATAAATATTATTAAAATAATAATATCCATGATATAAATTTTAAAATATAGTATATACACCACATATAATCATATAGGTTCATAATGTGGCTTGTGTCTCAAAGAAGGAAAATTGAGACAAAAATTCTTTTTGCCGATATGGTTCCTTCTGAATCATAAACCCCCTGATGAAAATAATAAAATGAATATTTAAATACCCAAAACATTAACTTTTATATGAATATAATTCATACATGGTTAGTATATACCCCATCAAAAATATGTTAGGGGTGAAGATGACATGTATCTAACATATATAAAAAGTGAGATTAAATACCTTACATGTGACTTGACCCTAAACGTATTTGTTCAAAACTTATATATAATAAATATAACATTATTATATATATATATATATCACAAAACCATAATATTATATCTAATAACATATAAGGTTTTATTATAACTTTATATTAGCAGATTAATGAAAATTATCTGGTAAGGTTTCACTTCAGGTAATATTCGCTTTGTTTTTCGAATGTGTCTTAATTTTTTGTATCTTTGGTCCTTATAAAAATATCATGAATCAAATAATATATAAAAGATAATATAAAAATACTTTATATTAGATCTATTATTATTATAATAAATAGGATAAAGATATATTATGTAACGCCCCAACACTAAAAGCCCAGAGTCAGTGCATTATTACATATCATTGGCATGATCACAAAAGATCATGTCTCGAAAGACCGATTAGTTTAGAAGCATTAGAAGTACTAGATACATTCATAAGGTTTAAATTACATCATAATGTGGAAAATTACAATAGCATTGTTTCCATAAACAACACTGAGATCCCATAGGTTATCCTTGCATTTCAGTCATAATATACTTCTTCGCATCCTGCGAAAAATAAAACATAGAAAGGGGTGAGCTCAGATTCTCAATAAGGATAAAAATATAGTGGAAACTTTCATAAATAAGCATAAACATTTATGGAATTGTATAGAACTAAAACAAAATCCATTTACTTAGTCTCATGAATATTCTACTAGTCAAATAATCACAATAAATATCAATATCCACTTTCATAATGATGGAATGCATAATTCAATACTTTCATAACCACATAGTCAAGGCCTTGTGCCAGGACTACAAATAATATTTTGTCAAGGCCTTGTTCCAAGACACTAGTTTGTCTCATGAGAGCTACCAGTGCATCGAGGAGCTATAGCGGGCTCCACCCGTCACTTACTAAGTCCAACGCATTCCTCTTATAAAAAGTTTGAAACATAATATAAACATTCATATTGAATCTAGCATAAGAAATATCAATACTTTATCCTCAAACCATGAATGGTATAAAAATAACACATCCACAGTAAAACGTAACTCATTCAATACAATATGGAATATTTTATTGTTACAGATTAACCTAATCGATAATAATGAAGTATATTGTCATATATGAATATAATAATCAAAACTATTTGAGAAAAATATCCCCCTTTTTCTTGAAAATATTTAAAAGTGACACTATTTGTCAAGAATCCATTTAAAAATAGATTTTTGAATCAAAGTGTCCCATACAACATTGAAACTTTTAAAATGAATTTTAGTTTTAAAACATTAATGTCCATATAACTAAATCTTTAAAATCATTTTTAAAACAAGGACATTAATGAGAAATATTTAGAATAATAAATATTTAAATAATTTATAATGATATTTTAGTTAGAGTTCCTAACCGAAAGAGAGACACATGAATACAAATAATTGAGGTAATAAAAACATTATAATAGCATGATAATTAAGGGATTTATGATATACTATGTCAATGTACATTATATACACAATATAAAAGTGAATTTGTTTATAACAACAAAAAAGTTTCAATGAAATGTAAATTGAGATGAAATATCTTATAAATATGGTATCCTTAGGTTAAGGACAAATCAGTGATATAATTATGTGTGACAAATATAAATACACTCAATATGATTGGATATTCAGTGTAAACCAATAAGAGGTCATGAACATCTTTTCTTGTAAAAACAACACCAATGAATTGGATGTTTAACTCAATAAATGGAGATTGAGTTAAAATTATCATTATCAAGCTCATATCGATGACCTTAGAATTTATCAATGGAGTGATTATGTATATAAAAAGTATTTCCACAGAAAGGGTAGTGTAAATTACTATATAAATAATAAATAGTGATTCCACACATAATATTGGTGTAAAATAACCACTGAAGTATGCATAAAACCAAATGAATGGAAATTGCAGTTTGAAATTCCCTAAACAATTTAGTAACATAAGAAAGATACATCCCATGAAATAAGGATCATAAAATGAAGATTTAAATAACCATAAATTATATTATATTATACAACGAATAAAATCATTGGGTTGTACATACACCAGACAAACGAAAATAGTGGCAATATAGCATGAATCTCACTGGAATAGTAAGTGAGTTGAAAACTCGTTACCATGTTGTAATCAATTTAGTAACGTGCCCAAATGTTATTAACCACCAAATTTATCACATAATACCATTATTATAAGAATAATAATGATAATATATATCAAATGGTAGTACAAAATACACCGCATGCAATAAATAAGTGGCGAATAATGGAAATCTCACAGAATTAAAAGTGAGATAAGAAACCCCTTACTTTGTTCTTTTCCTTGGTCGATGTTAGGTTAACCTCCTGTATAAAGGTGAAATAATTGTTATTAAATTACAAAATAATAATATATATTAATATGATATCATATATGATCTTTTAATATTGGATTGTTAATAATATTTTATTATTATCATCATTTCGGGTGTTAACTGATTCGTTTTCCTTTATATGAATTGTTTTGTAAGTAGTGTTTGTTATGAATTGGATGTCTCTAATTCATATTCATAATGATATTAAGTATTAAATCATTATTTTTAACCATATAATGAAAATTAGTCTTGAATGGAATAAGATTGGAATGAATCTCATCGCGTTCGTGGAGACTGTAATCCGTACGTACGCATGAGCCACAATATCATTCTATTGATATTAAAATAATATAGAATTGGATATTATATCATATATAAAAAATCATTATCATGTTATATTTATTATTTACATCAATTACACATCATTATTATACCCTTCCAAATAATAATGTATTGGATAACAATTGCACCATGACGTGGAGATGGTAAGTCGTATGTACGCACGTATGGTGACATGTCATTCAAAGGATGGATAGAATAATGAATATTGTTTTACTGTAATTATAATAACATCATAATGAATAGAATATACTGAAGTTATTATTTTATAATGGAAACAACAAAGAAAGAATAATTGGAATAAGAAAGGAACTTTAAAGAGGTGATGAAATATTTATCTCTTCTTCTGGTTCTCCCTTTTAATTTGATCAAAATGGCTCCTTAGGTTGGCTTTATGACTAAAGTAAAGCCTCTAGTCTGAAGGGAGTTCAGTTGATAGGTTATTTTGGTAGATTTTGGCCGAGACAAATGGTTTTTAAGATGTGAATTTGAGGTAAGGGGGAGTGCACTTTTATAAGAGGGGTGAGGGGAACCTTAAGAAAAGCTAGAAATATTATTTTATAATAAAATAATTTTTGGTTTTTAATGGCCTCAAACTGTATAAGGGGTTTCTTATCTCACTTTTAATAAACATACTTTATACTTCTAATAGAACCACACATGGTTCACTAATGATACACATATCATTATATAATACTTTTGGATGAACCTTATATTTTTAGGAATATAATATAAATTAATAATATAATATTTATTTTAAAAACTCTTTTATGTAAATTTTGACACTATTTGGTATTTTATTTTTTTATAAATTTATAACAGTATTATTAATTAAAAACATATTAATATAACAAACCCTAATATGTCATATTAACCTAAAAAATTAGTGGAATTCATAAAAAATCTCAAATTAAATTTATTTGGATATTTATAATATCAATTATTTAAATATTTCATTAATTAGGTAATAAGTACATCATTATTTTGTCATAAATAATTTAAATTATTTAAAGTCTAAAAACTATAAATAAAACTCCATTGAGTAGGAAATATGTTTAGATTTATAATTAATATTTATAGTAGAGTTTATATTATTTCTAACCCTATAATAAAAAATTTTTAGTTATTAAACTTTGATTTTAACTCTTTTAACTCTTCTTTGAATTAAATAATAATAAATGTCCTAGTCTAATCCAAGGGGACCAAAGTGGTTCACATGTTATTCCTAAGGTTTTTTTTGAATTATAATTATCCAAAATAATTATGACATGTTTTAGGGTAATAATAATATAATTTTTACCTTTAATTACCCTACTTACATTTAACTGTGGTAAATAAAATTTAAAAGTTCCTATTCACAAAAAAAAATATTTTTATCTTATTGAACCATATTTTACTCCTTGGTATTAACTTTGTCTCTCTGATTTTCGAAATTAAACTCACAGAAGTGGTAAAATTATGTTTTGTGTAAATTATCAAATGCTCCTAGGAGGTGGGTAAAAGACGGTGACAAGTGCAATAATATTTTATATATCTAATATTATTATAAAATGACTCCAATGAATTACATTGAACATATATAGGTATTATGTATCTATTTTTACCTAAAATAAATTTAAATAAAATAAGTAATTATTTAATTAAAATTCAGTTTTAAACTATAACTCAATGTTTATCACTATTCATCAAAAATTGAATGTTTTCAGAAAAATACCAAAAATTCACCCTAAGCTGATTTCGATAATAAGAATCCCAAAATGAAGACTATTTTTAATGATAATATTTATATAATTTCAAAATATGGATATTAATATTCATAAGGACTTGTTTGATTGGTCCTGGTGTGTTAGAATCTTGAATTTGCGTACAATGCAAGATATTACATTATTAAAAGGGAAACATACTTGGGAAGCTTTGGGTGTTATATTCCTCCCACCATTTGGAAATTGTATCCTCTCAATTTTTAAAATTGCGATTGGGAACATAATTGAAACTCCCACGTCGTAAAAAGAGTCTACAAAAAAATCACATTAAAAGAATGAAAGAGAAGTAAAAAGGTCCCTGGAGATAACCCATACTAGGATTCCATGTAGGAAAACATGGATGTCGAACATAAACTAAGTGTCATGTTCTGATGGAGAGGGATAGAAAACATGATCATGAGAAATTTAACAATAAGAAAACCACAAACTTGTGATAGGACAAGTGGACATTAGTTTCTCAGTAATAAAAGTAAACATATAACGTTTTTTAAGTTATATTTCATAAAGATGAGGAATTTATTTATGAGATTGACTGAGAACATAAAGAGACATACATACTTTTTATGTAGAGTTTCATTCTTTAATAAATTTCTACCACTAACTCATTTTTTTCAAACGATGAGTATTCAATATGACTTGGTCACACAGAAGATCTAGAATCAACTTCTAGAGAATAACATGACTCACAAAGGATAAACAATATATTTACCTTGTCTTTATAGATTAATCAAAACCAAAACGGTTAGTAAAAGATTAGATGATCCCCCCAATAAATATTCTTTTAGAGAAAGAAACATTAATCTTAATTTCTTAAATTAAACCAATAATACACCAATGTTAAATAAATAAAATTCAATAAACAATTGTCCCTGAAATCCTTCAATATAATCCAAACTAATATTGAAACCCAAAACATAGAATAATTTTGTTGTGTAGTCTTCCACGTAAAATTTTATCGCCAAATGAAATCGACTACTCTTAAAGTGACATACTTAACAGTAATTAACCTAATCATATATTCTCTATTATTGGTTAATCGTTTCCATAAATAAACCAAATCACAATAAATCCAAAATAAATAAATAGATAAAAATCCACCATTACTCCTCAAATGAAATCCCATAGTATTCTTTTTTTAGGCATATATTGTTCCCAATAGAGCGAACATCTTCCAAAATAACATTGATCACTTAATCACAAAATCATTTTCCTATTCTAAGGTTATTCATTTGATAATACATAAAATACAAAATCAAAATATTATTTATCAATATAATTTTTTAACAAATAATAATTTGTCACACTAATCGGGGACTTCACGAAGTCCAGTGGTAGGCGATAAATCCCAGTCGCACTCTAGTTGTGGGTTCGATTCCCACAGCTTTTTGCAACGCGATGGGTTGTCACACGGTCTGTGTGTTGAACTTTTTCAAAAACTATATTTTATAACATTAAAAAAATTAGATTAATTCCTCAAAATAACATCAACATAATTTAACCATAAATTTTATCTCATACCTTGCATTTTCATCCCATAATATAATAACTTGTAATTGCCTGCAAACCAATGATATTATAAACCCAAATGGTTATTTATAACTCTATCCACAAGAGAAAAGATAATTCCTCCTCAAATATCATTTTCATATGACAAACTGCATGGTTACAAATACAAGAGAATATTATTCCAAAGTAATCCCATCAACAAGGAGCGCTAATAATTTTAAACATTTCTCCAACCATTTATTTCAACATTGCATATTCTTTGACCAAGAAAATATCCTATAGTATAGGGCATTCACTTAGGTAATGGCCAGGTCCCCTACAATTATGGAAAATGACTGTAAATGGATTCTTGGGACTATTTTTATTTTCTTCCATAGTACCCTTCATTTTTCCTCGGCAGTTATTTACTTTATGTCCTTCTTTCCCACACATAATGCATTTATTTGTTCCATTGAGACACTTTCCTGGGTGTATCCTTCCACATTTCTTGCATGATGGAAATTGAGTATTGTTTTCTCGATGGTCTCCACTGTTGTAACTCTTTTCATTCATCACCTTTCTCTTCTTTTTTAAGTCTAAGAGTTGCTTTATATATATGTTGTTGATCATGTTTTTGGAAAACTAATTTATAATGAACATGATATCTTTTACCCCTACCGACATTACATTTTGTTACTCATTTCCACCATCGTTACCACCATGTACATTCTGCTCAATGTAACTATGAATTCCTTGGAATCCATCAATTTAATAAAACTAGAAAGCATTGTGTGAGTAAAATTAGTCAGAAAATCATTTAGATAATATCATAACACCATATTTTCCATTTTAAAAACCTTATGATTAACCAATGTCATTTATTCACATCGTATTTTAAAATCCTTAAAATCTATTTATAATGCAAATGTAAATTATCCTAAGAATATCCACCGATAGTGTCATGATTGAGAGTGCAGAAAGGCCCGTTTTCGTGCAGCAGTTCCCATTAGAGTCTATCTCAAAGCAGTGTTTTTGGGTTTTACCCCAAGGTACATATGTGCCAGAGCCGCCTCTAGCTGCTCGTATCCAGACAGGGATGCATTTCATGGAGAACTAAAAAAACCTCTAAAATACCAAAATATTAGGAAGTTCTTCAATAATAATCCCCAATTTCTATCTTAGGGCTATGTTCTCTAATCAGGGTTTATATAAATCTAGTTTCCAAGGTTTGTACTAAACTTCCGCTAATACCATCTGTAACTCCCCAACCCTAAATGCCCAGATTCGGGGCATTATTACGTATCATTAGAATGATCACAAAAGATGAAGTCTCGAGAGACCAATTAGTTTAGTATGCTTGGACGGACTAGATACATTCATAAGGTTTACATTACTTCACAAAATGGAAAACCACAACAACATTGTTTCCATAGACAATACTAAAATCATATAATCTATCCCTATAGGTCAGTCATAATATACTTTTTCGCATCCTGGGAAAAATAAAACAAAGAAAGTGGTGATCTCAGATTACCAATATAGCGGAAAATTTCATAAATAAGGATATACAATTAAGGAAATGTATAGAACTAAAACAAACGCCTTTTCAACATAAAATTCATCATAATATGAAAAATATAAATCAAAATAATTCCATTTACTTACTCGCATGGATATTATACTAGTCAAATAATCACATGAAATATTAATAGCCACTTTCATAATGGTGGAATAAATAATGCCAAACTTTCATAACCACATAGTCAAGACCTTGTGGCAAGTCTACAAATATGATTTTGTCAAGGCCTTGTTCTAAGAAGCTAGTTTGTCTCATGAGACCTACTGATGCATCAAGGATCTATAGCGGGCTCCACCATGTCACATAATAAGTCCAATTCATTCCACTTATGAAGAGTTTAAAACATAACAAAAACATTCATATTGAAACTAGCATAAGAAATTCCAATACTTTATCCACAAACCAGGAATGGTATAAAAATAGCACATCCACAGTCAAACATAACTCATTCAATAAAATATGAAAGATTGTATTGTAAAAGATTATCCTAGTCAAGAATAATGAAGGATATTGACATTGATGAAAATAATCATCAATACTATTTGAGAGAAATATCGCTCTTTTTCTTGAAAAGATTTAAAAGTCACCCTATTTGTCAAGAATCCGTTTAAAAATTGATTTTGGAATCATAGTGTCTCAAAACACTTTGGAACTTTTAAAATGAATATTAGTTTTGAAATATTAATGTACATATAAATAAATCCTTAAAAACATTTTTAAAACATGGACAATATTGAGAAAATTTTAGAATAATAAATATTTAAAACATTTAAAATGATATTTTAGTTAGAGTTATTAACCAAAATTGTGACACTTGAATACCAATAATTAAGTTAATAAAAACTTTATAATATCGTGAGAATAAAGGGATTCATGATATACTACATTAATGTAGATTATATACACTATATAAAAGTGAATTGGTGTATAACCACATAGAAGTCTCAATGAAATGTAAATTGAGATGAATTATCTTATAAATACTGTATCCTTAGGATAAGGTTAAATAAACAACATAATTATGTGTGAAAAATATAAATACACTGAATATGATGGGATATTCAGTGTAATCTAATAAGAGGACATTGACACATATTCTTGTAAAAACATCACCAATGAATTGGATGTTTAACTCAATAAACGGAGATTGAGTTAAAATTACACTTATCATGCTCATATTGATGATTTGTGAATTTTTAAATGGTGTGATTATGTGTATAAAAAGTATATCCACAGAAAGGGTGGTGGAAATTACTACATATATAATAAATAGTGATTCCACACATAATCTTGGAGTAAAATAATCAATGATGTAAGAATAAAACCAAATAAGTGGAAATTGAAATTTGAAATTCCCTTTACCAATTTGGTAACATAGAAAACATACATCCCATGAAAGAAGGATCATAAAATGAAAATGTAAATACCCATAAATTAAATTATATTACATAATGAATACAATCGTTGGGCTGTATATACACCACACAAAAGAAAATAGTGGCAGTATAGCATGAATCTCACGGGAATAGTATATGAGATTAAAACTCCTTACCATGTTGTAATCAATATAGTCATGTGACAAAAATTTAATAACCATCAAATGAATCACAAAATACCATAAATATAAGGAGATTAATTATAATATATATCAAGTGGTTGTACACAATACACCATATGTAATAAATAAGTGGTGAACAATGGAAATATCGCGAAATTAAAAGTGAGATAAGAAACCCCTTACATTGTACTTTCCTTGGTAGATGGTAGGTTAAACGTCTGTATAATGGTGAAATAATTGTTATTAAATTATACAAGAATCATATATATTAATATTATATCATATATGATCTTATAATATTGCTTTGTTAATAATATTTTAGTATTATCATCGTTTCAGGTGTTAACTGATTCGCTTTCTTTTATATGCTTTGTTAAATAAGTATTTTTTGTTATGAATAGTATGTATCTTATTCTTTTTCCAAATGAATTAAGTATTTAAACATTATTTTTAATCATCTAATAAAAATTAGTCTTAAATGGATTACGATGGAGAATGAATCTCATCGCGTTCGTGGAGATGATAATCCGTACGTACGAAAGAGTGACAATATCATAATTTCGATATTAAAATAATAAATAATTGGATGGTATATCATATATAAATAATATTAATCATGTTATATTTATTATTTACATCAATTACACATCATTATTATAACCATCCAAATAATAATGTATTGAATAACAATTACACCATGACGTGGAGACAGTAAGTCGTACGTACGCACGTATGGTGACATGTCATTCAAATGATGGATTGAATAATGAATATCGTTGTACCATAATTATAATAAAATCACTGGGTATTGAAGATAATAGAGTTATTATTTTATAATGGAAACAAAAAATAAAGAGGAAGTGGATTAAGAAAGGAACTTGAAAGAGGTGATGAAAAATTTACCTCTTCTTCGGGTTCTTCCATTTCATTTGATCAAAAGGGATCCTTAGGTTAGATTTCTGGCTAAAGTAAGGCATCTAAGATGAAGGGAGGATAGCTGATAGTGTGTTTGGGCAGAGGTTTGCTGAGAAAAAAGGCATTGAAGGTGTGAATTTGAGAGGAAGGGTGAGTGCCCTATTATAATAGGGATGTGGGGCACCTTAGGAAAACCTAGAAATATTATTTTATAATAAAAACATTTTCGGTTTCTAATGGCTCTAAAGTGGACTACATAAAGGATAAGGTGAGTATGGGTCGAAAATCACTCAACCAATAGGTTATAGACTTGTTTGGGTCACTATATTAACTTTATCATTTAGATTTAACTCTTAGTTAAATATTTTGACATTTACCATGTCTCTTTTTATTTTTATATTATATTGTTAATAAACATACTATATATTACCAAGAGAACCCCATGTGGTACATTAATGATACACCTATCATTATATAAGTCTTTTGGATGATCCTTATATTTTTAGGAATAGAATATCAATTAAAAATATAATATTTTTTGAAAAACTATTTTATGTCAATTTTGACAGTATTTTGTATTTTGTTTTTGCGAAATTCATAACAGAATTATTACTTAGAAAACAATTCGTCTAGCAAACCCTAATATGTCATATTAACATATAAAATTATATTAATTCATAAAAAGTCTCAAATTACATTTCATTGGATATTTATAATATCAATTATTTTAACATTTCATTTATCAAGTTATTACTCCATCATCATTGTGTCATAAATAAATTAAATTATTTAAAATAAAGAAAATCACATTATTGTAGGAAATATTTTTATCTTTCTAATAAATATTTATAGTCGAATTTATATTTTGTGTAACCCTGTATTAAAAAGGTTTTAGTTACTAATATTTGATTTTAACTCTTTTAACTCTTCTTTGAATTAAAAAATAATAAATGTCGTAATCTAATCCAAGTGGACCAAAAAAGTTCATATTTCATTCCTAAGGTTGTTTTTGGTCGAATTATACTTATCCAATAGAATTAGGACATGTGTTAGGGTAATAATAATAATATAATTTTTACCTTTAACTGCCCTACTTACTTTTAACCGTGGTAAAAAAAGTTAAAAGTTACTATTCACCAAAAATTATTTTTATCTTATTGAAACACATTTTACTCCTTGATATTAACTGTGTCTCTCGGAATTTTTAAATTCAACTCATAGAAGTAGTAAAATTATGTTTTATGTAAATTTTCAAATGCTCCTAAGAGTTCAATAATATTTTATATATCTAATAATATTATTAAATGACTTCAATGAATTACATTGAACATATATAGGTATTATGTATCAATTTTGACCTAAAATAAATTTAAATAAAATAATTATTTATTTAAATAAAAATTTTCTTTTGAACTATAACTCAGTGGTTTTCACTATTCATCAAAAATTGAATGTTTTCAGAAAAATACCAAAAATTCAACCTAAGATAATATCGATATTCCGAATCCAAAAATGAAGTCCATTTTGAAAGTTAAAATTTCTCAAAATTTAAAAAGTGCATATTAATATTCAGAGTAGCTTGTTTGATTTGTTGCGGTGCGTTAGAATCTCAATGTTGCGTACAATAAAATCTATTACATTATTCAAAGTGAAACATACCATGTAAACTTGGGGTGTTACATGTGAAATGGAGTACACCATTCATGGTGACAGTAAGTCGTATGTATGTATGAACATTGTTTCTATTTTATTGTCATATTGAAAGAAAGAATGAAAAATAGAATATATGAATATATTTATATAATATCATTAAATTGGTATTTTTATTTCATATATATCATATAATTCCACAATACTCATCCTTAATACATTCCATGTAGTTGGTGAATGAATCACATCGCTTTGAGGGGGCTGTAGTCTACATTTCCTCATTTGAAATTATCATGTTTACACAAAATGGAAATTATAATGATATACGTTATAAAAGAATTAAAAAATACTAAATAAATAAAAAATATAATATATATTATATATGAATATATTTTTCTTCATAATTTCCACCATGAGAGACGATAAAGGAAGAATGAACAATCATTGTTTTGTGAGGCAGTAGTTTGTCGTAAACAAAAAAAAAGTATTGTTTCCAATTATATGAAAGAGCATGTAATTTTAGTTAAATACATTATAATAACAAAAAATAAGTGTATTTAATATTAAGTTTATCAATTTAATCATGTAATAATTATAATTGAGGTGGTGGAGAATGAAAATAAAAGAAAGGATCTTAAGGGAGGGAGTTACCTCTTCCTTGGGTAATTCCTTTTTCATTTCACCAAAGGTATTTAACTATTTTTATTCATCCAAAATGGATTAATCACGGATTAAGGGTGGGAGTTTTGGAAGTGTGTTGTGCATATATTTTCTGATCTTATGTGGTTGAGATTTGCAAAGAGGTGGGAGGGGATGTGGCCTTTTATAAGTAAGGGGGAGACACTCTTGGATCTTGTAAAAACAAGTTCGGTGTGCCCACATATTTACCTATAAAATTCATAAAAAATCCATAAATCTCTATGATGAATGTTTTGTGGACTAAATATGGACCTAAAATTTGTTTTGGATAAATAGATAGGACGTTTATGCCCATAATATAATGGTGTATTCTTTGGTTAAACATAAATTTACCTTAATGGTTGTAATTAATTTTAAAGACATTCAGTAATAATTTTTGAAAAAAACTAATTTGACTATAAATGACATTATAAATTATTATTAATAAAAATACTTAATCCATTTTCACAAATTCTAATTCCATAAGTGGCAAAAATTAATTTAAAATTTATCCCTTGGACGGGATGATGATGCATGTTTTTAAAGTAAAAGAATTTAAAACATTACTGTGTTTTTTATATTCAATATCAACATAAAAATGATTATAACGTCCTAAATTTGATTGATCGGTAAAATATTTATCAATTTAAACATTAAATACAATTTATTATTCAATATAACACAACAAATACATTAGACAAAAAAATCTAATTAAATTTTTTTATTTTTAACAATTCCATTTAAAAAATCAATCTTATATAAAAATAACCATAATTTATCATAATGTATTTTAAATTTTTCTATTTCAATAATGAACATTAATTTGATATATTAAATCTATTAATTTTTTAAAAAATGGATTTATGATGGTTTCTCCATTAAAAGGTGGTAACACAACATTGAAAAAAATATAGGTTTTTATGCATAAATTCGGGGTTCTTATTATATTATGTCTATAAAATATATTGGTTGAATATATATATTATTTTATTGAATATATAAGATATTTAATTTATTAATATATGCAATTAATATTATAAAATTTAATTTATTAATACCAAACACCATCGAGTGTATAAAAATGAAAATATACCGTTTATATTAATTGGTTCTTATACATTATTTTAAATTTAATTTGTAACCTATTAAATCATATTATAGTTGTGTAATTCATATAATATCATATTTTATTTAATTCTACTAATATATTATAGTTTAACTTCTATGTTATATATTATTATATTAAAATGTGATATATTGATAATATATTGTTGATCAGTAAAAGCAGATATTGTGTATTATGCAGGCCATTGTGGAAAGTCATTTTTGCACATAACACAATCTAACCAATGTGTTATATGTAGATAAATATAAAATATATGGGGCATAGGGAAATTTTTTAACTTGGTGTTGGGTATATACCATGTAAAAAATAATTATTAAATATAAAAAAAAACTATTTTTAGTGTTTCATGAACTATAATATTTTAAAACTATTAAATTGAATTTAAAAAAATATTTTACAAAATCTTAGGGTGGTAGATTCTACCCCCGTAAAAATAATTTCACCATTCAAATTCATCTGGTATATTGATGGTTTAATACATGAAATTTTTATTAACAGAAACAGACATCATAAAAATGAATACAAAAACATCACTTAAAAAGGGAAAGTATGAACCATAATGTTTACCCCAAGTAACAAATAACATGGTTTCACCATAGTAGAAAATATATTTTGAGTGAATATTTCACATTGAAGAAAATATTTCATATTTATAGGGAGATACTGATTTAATAAATCAAAAACTATAGAATGGTTAAAAAAATTGATGTCCTCAATGTCATAAATCATGATAATTTAAAAGGACATCGATTCAAAAAAAAATTATGTTATTATGGCTACAACGACTTTGGATCACTATTCTAACATGGGTTAATTGTTTTAATGGACATGTTTATAAGGATGTATAATTTCATATTATATTTAAATAAAAATATTCATTATTTATTTTTGAATTTATATTTTAATAATTCCTCAATTACATCAAGAAATGGATGTCTAGAAATAAACTTCGGTGCATGGAGTACTAAAATACACTTTTCTTATATCTCAAGGACAATAAAATAATGAGAAGTGAAACTATTTGCCTTTAACTATTCAACAAAATCAATATGTTTAATACATTATTATCATAAAATAAAAATAAAGTTTATTTGTTTGTCACAAAAATTTATTCATAACAAATAATTAAACATTAACTAGGATATTGTGTAGGCCACTTTAATGTGTAGATCCTTTACTGTACTTCCATTATTAGTTCAAGACCCATAACCTTACCAGACGTGATTGGTTGACACCCTATATACATGATGTCTTTTTCTAAAACCAATCTAATAAAATTTTCAAAACAAATCTGATGGGTGTACTGGATATAAGGATAATCAATAAATATATTTTTAACAAACATTTTCAATACAATATCAAAACAAAAATACATCCAACAAAATTTAACATAAATGTTTCTTGAATGGTTAACTTAATAACCCTTATAAAAGATGAAAATCAAAAACTTTGGAAAATAAATCAAAAAATTAACGTAAAATTGATTCCCAAAATATCACAAATTATCACTAGGTTGTCACATTCAAAACATGTGAATACATTCATCAAGTATTCTATTGAAATTTGGTAATCAAGTGAATTACCAAATATCCTTATTTAAAACATGAATGATTCTTTATTTAAAATTATATTAGATCAATTCATCAAGTTAAAAAATGTTGTAAACATCATCAATGATGGCATACCCCACCTGTCAACATTCCCTTAATTAGTTACATGGTAATCAGTAGTGTCCAATTTAATTATTCATATCCCACAATTATTTATCCAAACAATAGTATGTTAGAATAAATAATATATTCACGGTTACATTTCCCTTAATAAAATGTTTTCCATGGACAAAACCTTACCATTAAATCACATTTCAATTCCATCAGAACCATTAATCACATTTGTGTCAATCCATTGAAGGAAACAAAAACATAAAAAACATTATATATTTCATAATTCTTGGATCCAAATTCATAAAAATGTTGATTATTACACTTCATCCTTAATACATTATCTAGTTAACCTTAGAATATTACATAATACCTCTTTACTTACTCATTTTATCTATAGTATCGTAGACATCAGTACTGTATCAGTACTGTAGCATTGACGACACTGTAGTGGAGGAGGCACTATTGTAGGGTACTGTAGAGGTGGCAGGTACTGTAGTAGTTACTGTAGTAGTGTGGGGACTGTAGCAGTACTATTCACTGAGGGGTCTTTTGGGCCAAAAAATGGGCTTTCAAGCCTTTCATTCAGGGCACTTGGCTTTGGGCCTTCGGGCTATGTAATGGGTCTCCCTCTAACCACACTAAAGAGGTCTTTTCTTTAAATAATAAATTGAGCCTTCAGCCCCAACCTTTTTAAAAAAATCAGCAATTAAACTTTTACTCACACCACCTTGTTGATTCTCTTCAAGATAATTCTTCTTGGGACTTTTCTTTTCATAATGAACATCTATTCCTTACTTAAAAACACTTATCCCTTGATGATGTACTATGGAGGCTGGCATTCTCATCCATTTCATTAACTGAACTCTTCATTTTCCATTACATTCACTTTTTTTGTTTTTCTTTTCCATAATGAAAACATCTTCTTATTCCCCTAAAACATTCACTAAGGTGATTATTTCTGAATTATTAATATAGGGGAAACTATAACTTGTTTCATCAATGGTCTCCATGACCCAAAATCTCCAAAAAAACCTTCATTCGCATCTTTGGTGATTCCCAGAGTTAGTTAAGGTACATATTTTTAATCATATTCTATGAATACGAATTAATAATTACCAAAAAAATCCATTTATCCTCAGATCATCCTGTTTGACTGCTCTTCAACAAATTGTAAGTCACCTTTAATATTAACCAATTTTTTCTAATCCCACCATTTACAGAAACCATAAATCATTTTGTGAGCAGCACTTATCCTATTGGAAAAACACATAACCATAAAAAATAATTACATTTAGGATGTATAAATCCGGAAACATACTTATTTAATCTATAATACCTTATTTTTACCTAAGGATATTCATAGTAATCCTATATTTAAATTTCTCATTATAGTCTATAATGATTTCATGAATTCACAAAGCATATCCCTTGGGATTATCAAACCATGTGGGAATCAATGCCCTTTTTCATGTACCATGTTAGGCTATGTCATGCCAAACACACATTTTCATATTTCTTACACCTAACTACATCTGTTTTTGATACACATCCACATGTAGTATCTAGGAAATGATTTATTTCCAGGAAACCACTCAATCTATCCTTTACCAAAAATCTGATACATTTTCCTAAATGTTAACTCATCCTTATACTTATTCTTGGAGACATCAAAAAACATATCCATAGAAATAAAAGTAGGGATTCAACTAAAGTGTAACGATACATGTTTCAAAAGGTGGACTAATACTTCGCTATGATAAAATATATAACAACACATTCTTAACATACATATACATTACATAACTTATTTGTAATACATAAAGAATTAAAATATATGTCCCCAAAGAACATATTTTTGTAGTTCCTTGGGAATCATGGAATCATAAACACTATTAACTAAACGAGATACATTACCTACCACTATGTTATTATTGAAAATATCCCATATTTGAAACATAAAACATAATACATATATTCATAACCTGAGGATGGAAAAAGAAAAATGGGTGAGCAAAGATACATAGAATACTAAACAAGGAATAAATATAAGAAGAAAAACGATAATGGGGGTATAATAACATGATAATAAAATTATAAGAGCTAACCCATCATATCATAAGAACAGAAACATAAATCATGACATAAAGATTAATGTTTTATTAAAAAATGAATCCTAAGAAAATAAAGAACATAATTTATGAAATCATATCATAGGAATAAGACAATGAATTTTGGCCTACATAAACATGTGATATCATTACATATCACCCAATATGTATTTCTAGAACATATGGATGAACATCATGGGAACTAGAACTTCTGGTCATGACACACCACCATCCCCAATCATAGTCCTTTCTTTATAATGTAATGGGATTACCCATCTTCCCCAATTGGATAGGGTTTCCTCTTCTTTATATAGTGTACATTTTTCCCCATCATCCATCTTCCCGATTACTACACCTACTGACTGCAACACCCCACAATCCATAGTCTCATTTTTTTCATTTAAGGGATCATGTTCCCCATCTTACTATTGCAGATCAAACTTCTTTACTTCATTTTCACCATTATCTCATGACATACAAATCATTAAACATTGCATTATAGGGAGATATAGGTCTCACCCGTCTCAAAGAAAATCATTCATACGTGTTCCATAAGATAATAAAACAAGCATCATATCATGAAAAATAAAAGATATGGATTTTATAAAAATCTTATCATAATCACACGACATTAAATGAGTTTTAGATGAATGTAATTGTATATTAACATGAGGAAAATGATATATTTTTTAATCATTTAATCAATGTATAACCCTTGAGAAAAAGAGGGCCTTAAAAGAATAACACCCATGGAAGTGAAACAGGTTTGATAAGAATCAATCCATATAAACATAAACCATTCATGAAATAATTTATTTGGAATCATTTGACAATTTCCTATATGGGTAAGAGTAATATTAACTAATTACATCCTAGATTAAAAATAACATGTAAAAATATTTCAAAAATATCCTAAGGAAAATGTCCTTTCTTATTTGAAATGTATTTCAAAAAATAAAAAATTAGAAATACATTTTTTTGGAATACATTAAAAAATATAAATAATAATTGAAATCATTTTTAAAACAATTTTCCATAAAAAATAGAAAACATTATCTATTAAAAAAATTATGAAATCCATTTTCCATGAATATATTTACAATATAAATAAAGTCATTTAGAAACCGATTTCATTGAAAATACTTTTAATAATTATAAATAATTCATGAAATAATTTTAAAAAAATCATTAAATTTAAATTTAAAATTTAGAATTAATTTTATAATTTTTTTTAAAAAAAACTTACTTTTGAAAAAAACTTATTTCTGACTGAAAGGAGAAATAAAGTTGAATTTTCATAAAAACATTTAATTAATTCTATTAAGTAAAAAAAATTATTAAAATGGTACCATCACATTGATAAAATATGAATATCAAGATTTTATGAAAACTCATGATAGTTTTTTAGAGATGGATCATAAGATTTTATCAATGGAAGCATGATTGTAAACAATATCGATAAATGATGGGATTGTACCAATAAATCGTTACCACTTTGGTAAATTTGAATCATAATATGATATAAATAATTAAATTAAATTTATATAAAATATCAAGAATATAAACATATTCTTGATATAACATGTCAAAGGTAGAATACACACCTCATATTGAAATATAAGTGCATAACAAGGCATATGTCTCAAAGAAGGGATATCAAGGCAAAAATTACTCCACCGATTTGGTGACCTCTGAAAAATAAACCCCATGAAATAATGATCATAAAATGGATATTTAAATAACCAAAAATTTATGTATATGATTTATATAATACAAAAAATGGTCATTATATACACCACACAAAATATGTGAGAGGTAAATATGGTATGTATCACCCAAATATAAAAAGTGGGATGAAATCCTCTACATTGTGTCTTGACTGTCATCGTACTTGTTCAAACCTCCTCTATAATAAATATATGTTTATAATATATATATCTTATAACCATATAATTAAATATTATACCATATATGGTTTGATTATGACTTTATATTTTCCCCTTATTACCAATTGTATGTTAAGGTTTCGCATTGTGTAATATTCGATTTGTTTTCACATGTGTTTTATCTTGTTTTATCATCAGTCCTTAAAATTATATAATTATTTTTTGAATTTAAAAAAATATATAAATGAAATTTATAATTATTAAATTTTTTATTTATAATATATAGATTATAGATGTATGAAATTGAATACTCCATCCATGGAGATGGTAGGCCTTATATTCGCATGGTTGTTGTTTTCTTTTTTATTTTATTATTGTAAGAAATAATGAAAATGATATATATATATATATAACTAATTATATTATAATTATTATAATATATATATATATCATTTATCGTCACAGAACACATCTTTAATACATACCATTTAGTGTGGGAACAAATCACATCGCTTTGAGAGGACAGTAGTCCACACATCCTCAAACAAAATTAAATTACAAAAAGTTAAAAGTGTAAAGATATGTCTTATATGATAGTTAAATTATAAAAAATACATTATAAATAACATAAATATTATATATAAAAATATTTTTCCTCATATTTCCCTCCATGAGTGTCGGTAATGGAAGAACAGACAATCATCATTGTGTTAGGATATAATTTTCCATACACATAAACTGTATGTTTATTTATATTCATGAGGAAGAGCATGTATGTTTAGTTAAAACCAATTTAATAAAAATATATCAATATATTTTTGATTTAGTTGTTTTTTTATAATAACGTAATAAGTAGAAATGTGGTGGTTCAATAAAAATAATAGAAAGCAGCTAGATGGATGATGTTACCTCTTCTTTGTGTAACTCTATTTTGTTTTCTCCCAAGGGATTACACTAATTGATTTCTATCCCAGGTTTGTATTAATTGATTATGGTATGGATGTCTAGGTATTAATTTGGAATAATATCATTTCACTTTTTTGGTTTGAGACGTTTCAAGAAGGGGGATATATGGTGTCCTTTTATATAGAGGGGAAGGGACACACTATGAATTTTTGACCAAATGTTATTTGTAACAACTTTTTTACCATAGAAAAAATAATACAAAAAAACTATATTATTATATGTTTATAGAAAAAATATGTCCCTAAAAACGTTGTTGCAAAATTTTATAGATCATTTGGGACTTTAAGTTTAAGGTTTATTCCCTTGTCATGATTAATTTTACTATAATGACTATGATTAATTTTACCAAACACCTTTTGGTAATAAAATATTAGCGTATTACACTTCCTTCCAAAAAAACCAAATCGGACCATATCCTAGATTTAGGGTCCACAAAAAATAACATCACTTATAAAATGGTTTGTCTCGGAATAAAAATATTTGTACCTACTAAGAAAATTGGGTTCCTATAATGTATTCCCGTTTTCATTCTGGTATGGGTTATGGATGTAACAACCCATTCAACATAAGTCTCTTAGACTTAAATTTATGACATACAAGGAACTATGATACATACTCTAAAATATATCTCTTCATGTTTCCCAACCATAAATATTATTTTAGATCTCTATAAATCTTTTTTCAACAATTATTCATAGTGAATGATGATCTATGTTCCTCATACAACATTTCCTTATTAAATTATGGTATTGGTGGGACACAAAATGTTTTCTTCATCCTTATCATTAGAGCATGGTCTTGGTTGAACTCAAAAACATTAATCACCATCTTCCAGAGTTCCAAATAGTCATTATTTTATTTCCTAATCCTATCATGAATCTGTGGATCAATATTCATATGTGAAAGATAAGATCATTCCCCTTTCCTCATTGATTTAAGATCCGTATTCTATAAATCCATAAAAATTTGATCTCTTCCAATTCTTATCAATGAAAAAAATTCATCACATTTTGGTTTAAGTAATTGGACACCATGTTCTCCATACTACAGTTGAAATTCATTGAGTAACCATAATAATTTATTAACTCCACCAATCTTCTCTAGAACATATTCAACTTTTAATATGTATGTATTTGAATGATGATTATATATTTATTATATATATCACACCTTTAAAAATAATGATAACTCCCTTATATTTTCAATTCAAAAAATACTTCTTACAAATCTAAAACATGAGTCGATATATTTTTCTCATGAACCATCAGTTTAAATAACCCATTATCTTTTTATATATCATAATGCATGATAATAAATCCCAATACATTCATTGATGTATCACTATAAATCATAATCCATATCTATAGTAAATGTTGTTGTAAGAACATGAACTACAACAATCATTTTATTCATTTATTTGAAGAATCTCCACATTTATATATAATAAATAACATAACCATCTATAAATTTAACCTATTTTATGTATTATATAGTCATGATAAATCTATCAAAAACTGTAGGTAGTATCTATCGTAGAAAATAATAAATCATATTTCAATTACTATGGATGGTGTTGGAAATTAATTAATAACTCTTCCCCTTGAAGGACCCACTCATACACAAACACATGAAATTATATGACATACAAATGAAACATTCTAAGGAAAAATTTAAAATTTGTAATCTTTCCATACAACATTCCATTTGACATGGTCATCGGTTCAATTATAAAATATTCTTTATACTCTTTCTCTCTTTTTTGAATATATTATAAAATCTTCTATGAATTGTACCAAACACTAGTAATTGTAGTTTTTAAATACCCTATTCATTTAATCCACGAATATAATAAGAGAATTGGTATGCGAAATGGAATTACAATGAATTAAAAATGGAAAAATCTAGTATGGATGGTTGTATTTGGTATATCCTCATTCCAAATCCATAGTTGATGATATAAACATTAAAAAAATCAATTAAAAATACATAGATTATCCTAATTGATCAAAAAATAATCAATCAGAGGTACATGGTACATTTTATTAATATTAATTATGTTATGTTCTTGGTAATCATTTAAATGAATCTTTTAACCATATATATTCTTAAAAAAAGACTTTTTCACCCCATTAACATTTACTTTATTGAACGAATCCCTTATCTAGTTTCTCTAAGAGTTTAATCTTCATTTCTTACAACGAAATCAGAGTCATTCTATACGGGGTCCTTGAAATGATTCCACATTGAGTAAGAGTTTTATTGAAAACACATCTTCAAGAGTTGGGGAAAGAATAGGAAAGTACTAAGGAAACACATTATCATATTCCCAATCAATAGTAATATTTTAAATTTTGGGTTTGTCCTTAACATTTTGAGATAATACCCATGATGAATAGGTTTAAAACACATATGATGGAATTAATATCTATTGGGTGTTCCGGTTCTTAATCATAATGATAAATGGTTGACGGTTTATTTGAATTATAAAATGTAACTTCCCTTCCTCGATAATTGATATCAGATCTATACTAAGAGATAAAATTTATAATAAAAATTACATTTAATTCAACTAGTGTAAGAATAAAAATATATATAGGAAGAATCAATCCATAATAATTTATCATCTTGGATTTATAGACATGAGATATAGTCATCCTAACATTAAGATTTTTTACTTCCAACACAATATATAAAAATTAATGTGGTCATAAAATACCCTCATAAACCTTTTTAGTTATAAATTAGTGGTTATAACCAAAATCAGTTAAACCATTCTCAATTTCGAAGTATATTATAATTGTACCATTCACCATGTCTATTGGATATTTCACAATGGTTATAATAATTGAATAATAACAACATTCTCCCATTATCAACTTTTATGGAAAGTTCATATGACATTCAGGGAATAAATAGGAATAGTTCCCCATATAATTATAATTAATGAATTGTACTATGGTGGATTCCACCTTACCATTGCTTTCAAGATAATAATGAACATTTTCTCTACAGATGATGAAAATTCATTTTCCTTTTAGGAATCTAACACGGTCTTTCCATCCAAAAGTATCAAATTTTAAGAAATTATTCTTTCTCTTCTTCTTCTTACCAATTTTTTCTTTACCACCCATTTATTCTATTTAATTCCTTTAAATATATAATACATTGAGAATTATTTCTCTATCTTAAAAGGATGTTATACAATAACATCTTATAATGAGAATTCTTGGGTTATTATTTCCTTCATAGGATTATCTTTAACAAATTACATAAATTTCCAACATTAATCTTTGAAATATATATATATTCTCTATTACTCTTTTTTATCATTTAATGAGAGATTCAGACTTAAGAATCTTATCCAATTTTAAATATCTTAGAAAAACAATTACTTATCCATATCCATTGGTTATTTATAAGGAAAATATTCTACAAATAAATTTTCATTAAAATCCTTATATTCTAATATTCTTATCCCTCCCTCATCTATGTTGTATTGAATCAATGGCCACCATTTATTCACATTCCTTGGGAGAATAAATTTCCATGAAAACCTTCTCCCATTTACTACTTCTCAATTTGATAAATATAATATTTATTGATCATTTCCATTACTCACCTATAAATAGATTTACAGTCCCATTTAATAGTGGTGGTTTTTGATTCTTGAAGTAGTCTAACATTATTACACCATGTTGTAGATCAGAATGTTGCTCCATACGAGGAATGTTATTGGTCATAACATAAGTCAACTACCTCAAAATAGAAATAATTCGTTATGATCTGGAAAAAAATATAAATTTATATTCTTTATATGTTATAGGAGGGAAATACCTAAATGGATTATATGTATTGATATAGTTTTTGTTTCTTATTCTAAAATAAATTTCTAAAAACATTAAAACACAAGATTTGATCAGAACAATATGAATCATAAAGTATAATTTCAATAATACTAAAAACCTTAACCTAAATTTACAATTTATGTATAACTAATATAAAAATAATAATCTACATTTTTATGGGAATATTCTGATAGTCCTTCATAAGTTTATGTTCCCTAATATATTTTTTCGTATTTCTATTTCATAAGTTTTCTAGTAATATTTATTGGATAAAACAATAAACATAGTAAACCTAGTTTACACAAGTGAAAGGTTACATTATTAAATTGGTTCTAAATAGAATAAATTCCATCTCAAAATAACGAATTGTGTATATATTTTGTTAAAATATATAAAAACCAAAAACACAAATTAAAAATTAATTGATCACATACAAGATATTATTTTATTTAGGAACATTCTTATTCCATCTAGCATATATTTCATATAAATTATAATAAATTTCATAGAATCATAGAGAAAATAAATAAAAGAAATGGGTGAGATCAAATGCTTAGTAAATGAATTAATATAGTTGAAGTTAAATATGGAAAGAATAATGTTGAAGGAATAAATGATGATAAAGTAATTCCACCCAAATAGTCACCTGAGTTTGAATCATATCCATAGATATAAAAACATTACCAATAATTTAATGGACATAAATTACTTATTTAATAATGTTGAAATTCATAATGTAAGATAAATATAAACTTACTGTCAAGGCATTAGGACCATGATATCTAAAAATACAATCATTATATCAAGCCAAAAAATATATTTCAATGGGTAAGTCCTTGTCTAAGAACACAATTTAATATGTCTCACGAGACCAATAAATGGATCAAGGGGATATTTAAACATAGTCCCTAAACAATGTTTAATAATTCAAATTCATTCATTATATGAACAAATAATACAATATAGTCATTATGCCTAAAAACAGTAATTTTTTATATTAGAAGATTAAGCATATGAAATTTTAATAATTTTCTTGCTTAAACTGATAATAAACCATACACATAAATGTGGTGGTTAGTATCATTAGATTTTAATCTAAATAAAATAATAAAATAATGATTGTCGAGTATATGAAAATACATTAAAGAGATCACTGGAATGTCTCTTGAGAGAAATATCATTCTCACATAGAAAACCACTTATTTAAAGTCTAGAATACATCCCGTATATGAAGGGAAAAATTATATTTGAATAGAACTTATATAAATTTAATTTAATTATAAATAAAATTCTATACATGATTGTGAAAAAATATTTAGAATACTTATAAGTTAGAAAAAACATTCATTTTACACTTATGTAAACATGGAAACAACACCGAATTTGGAGAATGACAAGAAGAATATTTGTACAACATTTATAAAAAAATTAAAAAATAGGAAAAAATATAATTAAAAAATTATATTGGAATAATATAAATACCATTTAAGTAAATATTAGTAAAATATGGACATGTAATATGAATATTCTCAATCCTCTAAAAAAAGGGATGTTTTTCTTAAAAAATTATTTTTTATCTTGAGTACGTAAAGAGAGACAAATGAAAGAAGAATTTAAAATTTATAAAACTAACCATTGGGTAATAAAAAAATATTTCATTTTAGATATAAAAATAAAATAATTCTTCCAATTAATACATTAACATATAAAATCCTAAATAATATTGAAATTTTGAAATAAACCCTTACCTCAAGTTTTACGATTATTGTACGTGTAGAACAAATGGTATAAAAAATATATATTTATTATACATATATTCCCTAACATACTAATATATATCATAATATATAATATTTCTTGAAAATATTTTATCAAGTGTTTATTAACTGTTATTTGTTAAAATCAATGTTCTGGGTAATAATTGCTTCGATTTTCATATATGTTTTGGTTTGGTAGTTTCTGTACTTTTACCTTTATCATGCTTACACCATCACTAGAATATTAAAAATGATAAAAATATCATATATATTAATTATATATTTATATTATTCAACAAAATATATAGATTGAAAAATAAATTACACCATTCATGGAGACTGTATGTCACATGTACAGTTGAATGTTGTTATCAATTTTCAACAAATGAAATTAGAGAAAGAAATCAATATTCAAATTTAAAAAAACATACAGTATATAAATAATATATATTTATTAAATATAACTTTTTTACAATCCATAAATAATGGAAATAAAAAAAAATCACAATGCTTCATGGGGTTCGTGGTCCACACTTACACATGAATGACATTTTCATTTTATAGTGAATTGGATGGAATCAATGTATATATAATATTATAATTATTGAAGCATAACTATTTCAAAAATACCAAATATAAAAATTAAATCATTCATATTTTCCATTCATAAAACATGATGATGAAATATAATGTATCTCTATGTTCAGATGGTTAGTCATATGTATGAACGAGTGATACTTTGATGTTTCATTTGATGAAAACGGGGTAGATAATTGTGGTTCCATAATAATAATAACATTTAATATATTTTATATTATGAAATTATTATTTTATTATAAATCGCATGGATTTAGACTAGTTAAAAGACGAAATAAATTGTAAGAGGTTAGGTAAGATGCTGACTTCTTAATTGGGATAAATACATTATATCCCTTATTATTGAACCTAGTGTATGTATTTTGTGTATGAAAACACTTATATAAGGTGTATAAATATATTTATGAGATGTTTGTATAGGTATTGATGGATCTAGGCAGATAAACATTGTGTAAATAAAATAAGGAATGGGATTTTGTTTATATGGGAGGGTAAGGACACAACTGAAATTTTAAAAAATATTAAAATATAAGTAAGTCATGGTCAGAAAAAATTATCTAAAAATGAAATATATCAAAATATAAGTTATGATGTGGTTTAAATATCATATAAATATAAAATATTCATAGGTTTTTTTGTCAGGAATTTTAAACATTATCTTTTGGGTTAATCTTACTATTAACCTATTTTAACTTTAACTATTGTAACATATATTAAAATCACAAGGGTTTATAATTAAACATATATTTTAAATGATGTCCTATGAAGGAAAAGTTAGTGAAAGTTTTTATCATATCTTATCCTCCTTGTCCAATTTCAAATTTTAATTATTTTTAAATAATATAATAAAATGACATTTTCATAAAATATAATTACTGTAATTTTTTAAACAATTTATTTAATTTAACTTAAAATTAATAATGAAAAAGAGGAAATTATAATATAATTCTATGAATTTCCCAAAATATGTAACATTATTCTATAAAACTAATGGTTCAAAAAAACTCTCCAAAATTGTAAAGACCCGTAAAATTCAAGGGAAATTTTTTTCTTAATTTTTTTTAGAATTTTACAAGAGCGCGGTTTCAGACGGCACCTGATTCCGAGGCCCGGAGTGCCCAGAATCAATTTCCGAAGTTGGCTCGGGTACGTTCAGTGAACGAATGAGCGGGAATTTCTAACTTTTGATCCGGTGCTCGGAATTGAAATCTGAGGGCACCAATGAACTCGCAGCGCTGATATTCGCTTAAGGAGACCTTTTCCGAGGTTGCATTTATTCCAAGTTGAGAGTTAGTTTTTGGGAGTTTAGAATAAGTTAAATAAAAATTTTGGATTACAAATTTTTATTTAAACATGTTGGTTAACTTCTCTAAAAGGAAGTTAGGGGTGGGACCCACACCCACTTAACCTCCCTTGAGAGGATTAAGTGTGGTGGGGCCCACACAAACCCTAAACTTTTCCTCTTCTCTCCCAAACTCCTTTAACCCCTCTTTAAATGACATGACAATTGTAATTTAATTTTTGGAGTTATCCTTTTTGAATTTCAAACCTTTGAAATTCTTTTGTTAAGTTTGTGAATAAAATAAGCTCTTATCTTATTCTGTTGGGTTAGAACTCTTTAGCCATCTTGTGAGGATTTGAGAGTTTTTCTTCCTTCTTCAATCTTTGACGAAGAACGCTCAAGCTTGACGAAGAACGCTCAAGCTCCGACGAAGAACGCCACTCCTCTCTTCTTCGTCTTCCGTGTCAACGAATGGGAACGCCGCTTCCTCCTCGGACTCCCTTCGTCGGCATACGAAGATTCGCCAACGACGTACCTCTTCGGACGTACCTCTTCGTCATCGGATTTCACAAACGACTACCGCGACGCCCGACCTCCGCGACGTTGTCTTCCGCGGGATGTTGACAAATCTTCGAACTTATACCCAAGGTAGGGGTTGTTGTTATTTGTTTATTTATTTATCTTTGTTCGTGGTTCTGGCATGACTAACGTAAGGATTTTAAGTTGTGTTATCATTTAACTTGAGGGGGCCGGACCGCATGAACACGGCCGAACCCCCTCCATCGTTCTTGTTGATTTATCTTGCGGGTGGAAACAAGGTGGCGTGGTGCCGTCGCACCACGCGGATAATCGTATGTTTATTTTGCGCGGTGCCGTCGTGCCGCGCCGTGGAAGAATCATCAAGAACGCGACGCCGTCGCGCCGCGTCAAGCGGAATCGGAGGTGCGGTGGAGGGGCGCAGTGTCATCGCACCGCGCCAGACGACGAACACCACAGCCGGTTCCGGGCCACGGCGGGACGAGAAGACCGGCGGCCGGGCCGCCGGCGTCGGAAGCCGGAAAGGGGACCGGATTTTCCAGTCCCGTTAGAGAAAACCGGCCGGCAGTTGGCCGACCGGAAGGTCAAAAGGCGGGGGAAATAAATTCCCCCTGCCAGCTTAAACACCCCCCCTAATTTATGAGGGGGGGCGGTTTCCTTTGGGGGGGTAGGCGGCCCCCCAGTTTAATCAAGCAGGCCCCCACGAGGTGGGGCCGTTTTCCAAAAGGGCGCGGCACATATGCCGCGCCGCCACTCCAAGAAGCCGGGGGCTTTGCCCCCCCGCGCGCTACCTCCGTGCGGCGCCAGGCCGCCGCGCCGCCAGGCTGCCGTGCTGCCGCGTCGCCGCGCCGCCGGCCGGTCCGGGTCGGACCCGGGTCGGGTCGACCCGGTTCGGGCCGGCCCAGGGGGGGGTGGTCGGGCCGGGTCGGCCCGGACCCGGACCCCCCCCGTTTTGAATCAGTTTCGGTCTTTTGGGCATAACATGAGTCACGGACCTCCGATTGACGAACCTTCTGCGGCAACACGATCCTTGGATCGAGATGGTCGTTAAGGTATATCTTACTCAAGGTTTCGGAACACTTTGAGTTCGGCCGGGTTGGTTCGTTCACGAAACCAACCGGGCCTTCAGAGCGGAAACGCTCATATCTTGAGCTACGGATGTCCGATTGACGTGCCGTCAGCTTTGTTGTGTTCCTCTTAGTGAGACGGTTCTTTTGGCATGCTCCGCCCGAGGTTTAGACGCAGGTGGAGTATGGTCGGGTCGGTTTTTCCTTAAAACCCAACCGGGCCCCGGGGACGAAAATGCCAATAACTCTCAGACCGGGCGTCCGATCGACGCGCAGTCTGTTGCGTTGAGTTCCTGTTGATGATACGGAACTTTTGGATACATCAACTCTAGACTTTGTGACAGTTGATGTATCAGCCTCTCGGCTCGTGGAGCGGATCCTCCGAACGAGCTTGCTGTGTGCGGAACCCTAGTGCTGGCTGCGTCTGTTACTGTGACTGCTACTGCTACTGCTACTGTGACTGCGACGAAGACAGTACAGAGATCCTGTGTGGATTCGACGACGACGACTACAGCACTCAGCGATCCTACGTGGATCAGTGCTACAGGTCCTGTGTGGGCCCGATCCTGTGTGGGTCCGATCCTGTGTGGGTCTTTGCGCTCAGCGGTCTTGTGTGAACTAGCGCCTACAGGTCCTACGTGGGCCCGATCCTGTGTGGGTCTTTTGCGGGGGTTAGTTACCTATCGATCCTTCATGGGTCTGACGACTTAGATGGATCAGAGATAATCTTTATCGTCTTTCGAAGAGGTATACCTGTTTGAGCTGGATCCTTTTGCTTTCCTGTGTGGATTGTGTTGTGCAATCCTGTGTGGATTACGTTTTGTTTCCTGTGTGGAATACGTTTACTTTCCTGTGTGGACTGAGTTGTACTTGGGCTCGGAGGTTGGAGTGTATTTGAATTGATGACTTAGGTATATGTATGGGCATATACCTAAGCAGTGTCGGTTGTTACTTCGTGATTGTACCTTTTTTTGTGGTTTATCCTCTGTGGATTTGAGAGACCTTCAGGGGTCTCGGGGTCCCTACTGAGTAGCTTATACTCACCCCTTCACGGGCTTTGCCCGCACTACGTTGTGTTGGTTGCAGACGACAGACAACATTGATCTTAGCTGAGGCTTGCAGAGCAGGACGGTACCTGGAGGTGGACCACTGGACGGGACGTACTCGGAGCGGACGGCGGGACCCATAGAGCAGTGGAGCTATCTGTACCCACCCTTCAGGTGGGATTTCCAGTGGACAGCTCGGTGTAGCGGCTTTTACTTTTCAGTTGCAGTTTTCCCTTTCGAGTTGTACTTTACTTTCAGTTTGGGTTTGTATACTGGCCCATTTACTTTTTCGCACTTTCAGTTGTACTCTGCTTTTGCTTAGTGTTTACTTTCTGCTTGCTTACTCTGTGGTGTTTGTTTACATTACAAAGGCAATGCCTTCCCTTTTTACTGGGATATATGCCTTGGCGCTAGTCGCCAGCCCCTGGCCTATGGAAGGCAGGCTTGGGGTAGTCACGGCACGGACCCCGGGGGCGGGTCGTGACAAATTGGTATCAGAGGAGTTCGGTTCTACCGTGAACTCTGATCTTTTCTATGTGAAGCAATAATGTTTAGCGTATTGAGTGTGGTTATCAGTCCAGGGAGTCCAGTGTTGGTGCGGCGGCCGATGTATCCGTACACCAGGACCCTGACTTCTGATTTCCGACTTAATGCACGAAAACATTGATTGCGTGTGTGTTTCAAAGTTTTCTTTGTGATTTCTTATATCAGCTCACCAGGTATACTGTTCTGACCGTGGCGCACCTGTTTCCTTTTCAGGATGGCCCCACGACGGTAGCCAGCTAGGGTTCCGAGAGTCGAGCGTGACGACAGCCCACCGAGCGACGAGGCCTCGGTGCAGGGCCCTTTGTCAGCAGTGGCACCGGCGGTAGCTCTACCCGCCGAGCCCCCGATGCTTCCAGCAGCAGCCGCTGACGATGCACGTCGCCTCAGCGCACTGCATGAGTTTCAGTGCCAGCGACCACCCAGGTTTCGCGGGGAGACGGATCCCCAGGCAGCAGAGGACTGGCTGGAGGCAGTGGTACGAGTGTTTAGGCAAGTGAGGACACCAGCAGACCTCATGGTGATCCTTGCTGCGAGCCTACTACACGCAGTAGCAGGACGATGGTGGAGCTTGATGCTCCAGGTGCACGATAAGGCATCTGTAATTTGGATGGACTTTGAGAGAATCTTCCGCTCGGAGTTCGTCCCAGCCACCCTTCGTGTGGTGCGTATCCAGGAGCTTCTTCAGCTGCGGTAGGGCAGCATAACGGTCGCTCAGTACTCGGCGAGATTTACCGATCTCTCGCGCTACTCGACCGACATGGTATGGGACCCATTCTTCTGGGCTCGGACCGTCGATCAGGGTTTGAGACACGAGATCAGGGCATCACCGATCTCCCTCAGCATACCGAATCAGACAGGAGTACTGGAGCGGGCCCTTCTGATCGAGAGCTTCCTTGCTGAGTCTACACCAGCGCAGCGACCCACCGCAGGGCGGCACGTGGCAGAGTCACCTGCAGCAGGCAGTCGACGGATGACTCAGGGGTCCATAGAGACCAGACCTTCGGGCAGACGACCTTAGGGCACTAGCTCAGTAGTGCGGGGCACACAGCGAGGAGCCAGTCCTTCGAGAGGCAGACAGTGCTACTCGTGCGGCGGGCAGGGCCACATGGTTCGGGACTGCCCGACCCGCCATGCCGAGGAGCAGCAGACAGTTGAGGGACCACCGAGGAAAAGGCAGAGGGTCGACCGTGGTGGTCCGCAGGGAGGTGGCGGATGAGGCAGAGGAGCTAGACGAGTAGCCGGTGGTGGGCGACGCTTTGAGGATCTGCCACCACCACCACCAGGAGGTCCACCCCGACCACAGGGAGCTGGCGCGCAGAGATAGGCACAACTCCAGGCAGCAGAGGTCTACGACCACGACGCACCCGAGATGATTCGAGGTACTATTTGTGTCTATTCCACCCTTGCTGCAGTTCTTATAGACACATGAGCGAGTCACTCTTTCATAGCCGCTGCCCTTGTTCGGAGCTCAGAGATTCCGACAGAGCAGTTGGATCGATTCTTATGGATAGAGACTCCTACGGGAGCAGACTCAACGATTACACACTAGTGCCGGTAGTGTGAGCTTACTCTAGGAGGCGAGAGCTTCGGCTGGGATCTTCTTGTAGCAGCGTCGAGGCCTTACGACGTCATCTTGGGAATGGATTGGCTATCTACGGTCCATGCACATATTGACTATTTTAGGTGCAAGGTGCGATGTGTACGCACCGACGGGAGCAGGTTCACCTTCATCGGCGAGAAGGGAGCCTTAGCAGCACAGGATGGACTTCCGCGGAGGAGAGGACAGCCCATTACTCATCAGTTAGCTAGCCTCATCCTTGGAGCAGTTGACGTGCAGAGTCCTGGTTTTCCTGCAGTAGGGGATCAGTTTGCGGACGTTTTTCCTGACGACATTCCAGGGCTACCTCCTCGTAGAGAGGTAGACTTTTATATTGACTTGTACCCCGGGACAGCCCCGATATCCACTCCAGCATATCGGATGGCCCCCACCGAGCTTCGAGAGCTACGGGTACAGTTGGAGGACTTGCAGGGCAAGGGGTTCATCTGACCCAGTGTTTCACCCTAGGCTTCCCCGATATTATTCGCCAAGAAGGCGGACGGGAGCTTGCGACTTTGTGTTGACTATCGTCTCCTGAACCAGGTGACAGTGAGGAACAAGTATCCGCTACCGAGGATTTATGACCTCTTTGATCAGCTCAAGGGAGCACGGTGGTTCTCGAAGATAGACCTAAGGTCAGGCTATCATCAGCTCAGAGTCAGAGACGAGGATGTGCAGAAGACAACCTTCAGATGTCGGTATGGCCACTATGAGTTCTTGGTTATGCCTTTCGGTGTAACCAATGCTCCAGCAGTGTTCATGGCTCTCATGAACAGGATCTTTCAGCCATACCTCGATCGGTTTGTCGTGGTCTTCATCGACGACATTCTGATTTACTCTACGACTGAGGAGGAGCACGCCTATCACTTGCGAGTTGTACTAGACACACTCCGAGAGAACCAGATTTATGGTAAGCTCTCGAAGTGCCAGTTCTGGATACGTGAGGTCCACTTCTTGGGATACGTTATCTCTGAGGTGGGAGTTGCAGTGGATCCCGCAAAGATTGAGGCTGTGTTAGCTTGGGAGACACCCAGGAGCGTGACTGAGGTTCGGAGTTTCTTGGGACTAGCTGTATACTATCGGAGATTCGTGCCAGACTTCTCTATAGTTGCGGCACCACTCACAGCTTTGACGAAGAAGGGAAAACCCTTCGTGTGGTCAGACAGATGTCAGCAGAGCTTCCAGGAGCTGAGACAGATATTGACTAGCGCACCTATCTTGAGGTTGCTCGAGGAGGGAGTAGGGTACGTAGTTTACTGCGATGCATCAGGGACCGGACTCAGATGTGTTCTGATGCAGGAGCGGGCAGTGATCGCCTATGGATCACATCAGTTGAGGCCGCATGAGCATAACTACGCTACCCATGACCTGGAGTTAGCAGCAGTGGTCTTCGTTCTGAAGACATGGCGACACTACCTGATGGGTGAGCGCTTTACAGTCTATTCCGATCATCAGAGCCTCAGGTATATCTTCTCGCAGAAGGACCTGAACCTGAGACAACAGCGATGGCTTGAGTTCCTCTAGGACTATGACTTTGAGATAGTCTATACTCCTGGGAAGGGAAACGTAGTAGCCGATGCCCTTAGCAGGAGGACGGGCATTCAGCTACTTGGGGAGGCGACGGAGCAGCTAGCCTCTTTGCGGATATCCTTCGTGGATAGAGATGGATCAGCCTTCCTTCAGTCTCTCACAGTCACTCCTCCACTACTGCAGCGAGTCAGGGAGGCACAGCGTGGGGACGCTGACTGTGAGACACGGCGTGCACAGATATCCTCGGGACAGACACCTGATGGTTTCTCCCTTGGAGCAGAGCACTGCATCCTTTTCAGAGGACGTACCATGGTACCAGTCGCTTTGCGAGAGGAAGTGCTGAGAGAGTTTCACACTTCTCCTTTGGCGGTACATCCTGGAGTGGTAAAGATGTACCAGGACCTCAGACGACAGCACTGGTGGCCGGGCATGAAGAAGGCAGTAGCAGAGTTCGTTTCTCGATGCCTCACCTGCCAGCAGGTGAAGGTAGAGCATCAGGTACCAGCAGGCTTGGTACAGCCCTTGGAGGTTCCAGAGTGGAAGTGGGACGGCATATCTATGGACTTCGTGACTGGACTTCCACGCACTTCCAGAGGTCACGACTCCATCTGGGTGATTGTTGACCGACTCAACAAGTCGGCACACTTCTTACCCATCAGAGAGCAGGGCTCAGTGGAGAGCTTGGGACGTCTCTACATTCAGGATATTGTGCGGCTCCACGGTGTGCCATCATCTATCATCTCCGATAGAGATGCTCGCTTTACTTCCCGGCTTTGGAAGGGGTTACAGGAGGCATTCGGGACGCAGCTACGTCTGAGCACAGCCTTTCACCCACAGACGGATGGTCAGACGGAGAGGACCATTCAGACTCTCGAGGACATGCTCCGCGCATGTGTCCTCGACTTTGGTCGTAGCTGGGAGGACCACCTACCCTTGGTGGAGTTTGCGTACCACAACAGCTACCACTCCACCATCGGGATGGCACCGTACGAGGCATTGTACGGCCGACCTTGTAGATCTCCTTTGTGCTGGACAGACCCAGGGGAGTCAGCAGTGGTGGGACCGGAGATGGTCCCGGCCACGACAGAGAAGGTCCAGGTCATCCAGGAGCGGATGAGAACAGCTCAGAGCCGGCAGAAGTCATACGCTGACAGGAGGCGGAGGCCACTAGAGTTTGAGGATGGTGACCACGTCTTCTTGTGGGTCTCACCTCGACGTGGTATTCAGAGATTTGGACGAGGCAGCAAGTTATCTCCGCGCTTCATCGGACCCTTTCAGGTCCTCAGCAGAGTTGGCGAGGTGGGTTATTTCCTGGCTCTGCCACCTCAATTGCACCGGGTGCACGACGTCTTCCACATATCTCAGCTGAGGAGATACGTGCATGACCCGACGCACATCATTGACCATGGGGAGCTTGACGTTGATGATGGGGAGACTATTACGGAGGTTCTGGTGGAGATAGAGGATCGACAGGAGCGGGTCCTGCGTGGGCAATCGATTCCTCTTGTGCGCATCATATGGCAGCACAGGAATCTCCATGAGAGCACATGGGAGTGGGAGGCTCAGATGCATACTCAGTACCCTCATTTGTTTCCCTAGTTTTTGTTGTATCTTTACGGGGACGTAAAGCCCTGAGGTGGGAGTAATGTAAAGACCCGTAAAATTCAAGGGAAATTTTTTTCATAATTTTCTTTAGAATTTTACAAGAGCGCGGTTTCAGACGTCACCTGATTCCGAGGCCCGGAGTGCCCGGAATCAATTTCCGAAGTTGGCTCGGGTACGTTCAGTGAACGAATGAGCGGGAATTTCTAACTTTTGATCCGGTGCTCGGAATTGAAATCCGAGGGCACCAATGAACTCGCAGCGCCGATATTCGCTTAAGGAGACCTTTTCTGAGGTTGCGTTTATTTCGGGTTGAGAGTTAGTTTTCGGGAGTTTAGAATAAGTTAAATAAAAATTTTGGATTACAAATTTTTATTTAAACTTGTTGTTTAACTTCTCTCAAAGGATGTTAGGGGTGGGACCCACACCCACTTAACCTCCCTTTAGAGGATTAAGTGTGGTGGGGCCCACACGAACCCTAATCTTTTCCTCTTATCTCTCAAACTCCCTTAACCCCTCTTTAAATGACATAACAATTGTAATTTAATTTTTGGAGTTATCCTTTTTGAATTTCAAACCTTTGAAATTCTTTTGTTAAGTTTGTGAATAAAATAAGCTCTTATCTTATTCTGTTGGGTTAGAACTCTTTAACCATCTTGTGAGGATTTGAGAGTTTTTCTTTCTTCTTCAATCTTTGACGAAGAACGCTCAAGCTTGACGAAGAACGCTCAAGCTCCGACAAAGAACGCCGCTCCCCTCTTCTTCGTCTTCCGTGTCAACGAAAGGGAACGCCGCTTCCTCCTCGGACTCCCTTCGTCGGCATACGAAGATTCGCCAACGACGTACCTCTTCGGACGTACCTCTTCGTCATCGGATTTGACGAACGACTACCGCGACGCCCGACCTCCACGACGTTGTCTTCCGCGGGACGTTGACGAATCTTCGAACCTATACCCAAGGTAGGGGTTGTTGTTATTTGTTTATTTATTTATCCTTGTTCATGGTTCTTGCATGACAAACGTAAGGATTTTAAGTTGTGTTATCATTTAACGTGAGGGGGCCGGACCGCATGAACACGGCCGAACCCCCTCCATCCTTCTTGTTGATTTATCTTGCGGGTGGAAACAAGGTGGCGTGGTGCCGTCGCACCACGCGGATAATCGTATGTTTATTTTGCGTGGTGCCGTCGCGCCGCGCCGTGGAAGAATCATCAAGAACGTGACGCCGTCGCGCCGCGTCAAGGGGAATCGGAGGCGCGGTCGAGGGGCGCGGTGCCGTCGCACCGCGCCGGACGACGAACACCACGGCCGGTTCCGGGCCGCGGCGGGACGAGAAGACCGGCGGCTGGGCCGCCGGCGTCGGAAGCCAGAAAGGGGACCGGATTTTCCGGTCCCGTTGGAGAAAACCGGCCGGCAGTTGGCCGGCCGGAAGGTCAAAAGGCGGGGGAAATAAATTCCCCCTGCCAGCTTAAAACCCCCCCTCATTTATGAGGGGGGGTGGGGGGGGGGGGGGTTTCCTTTGGGGGGGCAGGCGGCCCCCCGGTTTAATCAAGCAGGCCCCCACGAGGGGGGGGGGGGCGTTTTCCAAAAGGGCGCGACACATATGCCGCGCCGCCACTCCAAGAAGCTGGGGGCTTTGCCCCCCCCGCGCGCTGCCTCCGTGCGGCGCCAGGCCGCCGCGCCGCCAGGCTGCCGCGCCGCCGTGCCGCCAGGCTGCCGCGCCGCCGGCCGGCCGGTCCGGGTCGGACCCGGGTCGGGCGACCCGGTTCGGGCCGACCCAGGGGGGGTCGGGCCGGGTCGGCCCGGACCCGGACCCGGACCTCCCCGTTTCGAATCAGTTTCGGTATTTTGGCCATAACATAATTCGCGGGCCTCCGATTGACAAACCGTCTGCGGCAACGCGATCCTTGGATCGAGACGGTCGTTTCGGTATATCACACTCAAGGTTTCCGAACACTTTGAGTTCGGCCGGGTTGGTTCGTTCACGAAACCAACCGGGCCTTCGGAGCGGAAACGCTCATATCTTGAGCTACGGATGTCCGATTGACGTGCCGTCAGCTTTGTTGTGTTTCTCTTAGTAAGACGGTTCTTTTGGCATGCTCCTCCCGAGGTTTGAACGCAGGTGGAATACGGTCGGGTTGGTTTTGCCTTAAAAACCAACAGGGCCCCGGGGATGAAAATGCCAATAACTCTCAGACCAGGCGTCCGATCGACGCGCCGTCTGTTGCGTTGAGTTCCTGTTGACGATACGGAACTTTTGGATACATCAACTCTGGAATTTGTGACAGTTGATGTATCAGCCTCTCGGCTCGTGGAGCAGATCCTCCGAACGAGCTTGTTGTGTGCGGAACCCTAGTGTTGGCTGCGACTGTTACTGTGACTGCTACTGCTACTGCTACTGTGACTACGACGACGACAGTACAGAGATCCTATGTGGATTCGACGACGACGACTACAACAATCAGCGATCCTACGTGGATCAGTGCTACAGGTCCTGTGTGGGCCCGATCCTATGTGGGTCCGATCCTGTGTGGGTCTTTGCGCTCAGCGGTCCTGTGTGAACCAGCGCCTACAGGTCCTACGTGGGCCCGATCCTGTGTGGGTCTTTTTCCGGGGGTTAGTTACCTATCGATCCTTCGTGGGTCCGACGACTTAGATGGATCAGAGATCATCTTTATCGTCTTTCGAAGAGGTATACCTGTGTGAGCTGAATCCTTTTGCTTTCCTGTGTGGATTGTGTTGTGCAATCCTGTGTGGATTACGTTTTGCTTTCCTGTGTGGAATACGTTTACTTTCCTGTGTGGACTGAGTTGTACTTGGGCTCGGAGGTTGGAGCGTATTTGAATTGATGACTTAGGTATATGTATGGGCATATACCTAAGCAGTGTCGGTTGTTACTTCGTGATTGTACCTTTCTTCGTGGTTTATCCTCTATGGATTTGAGAGACCTTCAGGGGTCTCGGGGTCCCTACTGAGTAGCTTATACTCACCCCTGCACGGGTTTTGCCCGCACTACGTTGTGTTGGTTGCAGACGACGGACAGCGTTGATCTTAGCTGAGGCTTGCAGAGCAGGATGGTACCTGGAGGTGGACCACTGGACGGGACGTACTCGGAACGGACGGCAGGACCCGTAGAGCAGTGGAGCAATCTGTACCCACCCTTCAGGTGGGATTTCCAGTGGACAGCTAGGTGTAGCGGCTTTTACTTCTCAGTTGCAGTTTTCCCTTTCGAGTTGTACTTTACTTTCAGTTTGGGTTTGTATACTGGCCCATTTACTTTTCCGCACTTTCAGTTGTACTCTTCTTTTGCTTAGTGTTTACTTTCCTCTTGCTTACTCTGTGGTGTTTGTTTACTTTACAAAGGCAATGCCTTCCCTTTTTATTGGGATATACGCCTTGGCGCTAGTCGCCAGCCCCTGGCCTATGGAAGGCGGGCTTGGGGTAGTCACGGGACGGACCCCGAGGGCGGGTCGTGACAAAAATTTGATTCTCTTTAATATTTGAAATATTGTTTATTTCATATTTTATTTAATTGAATAAATATTGTGTTATCATTGCATAAGAATTTAAGGTTATTTTTTCATAACTAAAAATTAAAAATAAATTAAAAAAATAAAAATAATTTAATTATTATAAATATATATTTATTCATTCATTCTCTACATTCATTTGTTCTTCTATGAACTCGCAATATATATTTAAATGAAAGAGAGTGATATTTTTTATTTTTTATTACATTGAATATTATATAGGTAATTTTCATTAAAATAAATACATTAAATAAATACATTTTTAGATTAATATTATGTGGGTATAATTTCATTTGTATGATAACAAAATAGAAGAAAACTAATATCTTAACACTTAGCATTTACATAGATTAATTAGTTTTACCTTTTATATAGGTTATAAATTTTTCCACAGCTACTATTAACCATATCAAAAAATAAAATGGATATATTTACCAGATTTAACCAACTTGGTTCAAAATACTAAATCAATTTTATTAAATTCATTACCTATACGTTAAAAAAAATATTATTTTACAATAATTGGGTATAACACGATGAATCCCGATTTTAGAAACATACATTTTTAAGCATACAATTAGATTTATTTATATCTCAGTCCTAAAATAATTAGAATAATTTTATTACATTTTATTGAAAATATAACATATAAATTTTACTAAAATCATTCCCCAATATTGAAAATTTTAATTTATTTTTAAAAAATATGATGTTCTCATAAAACCATTTTTTATAAAAAAAAACTCTCTTTTAGATTCAGCAGATTTTTTCATATCTAATTCATAGATAGTAAATAAATTTATTTTATTCTTAATTTTTTCATTAATTATTTACTATTATCCATAATATCAAATTTAATGGATATGTTATAGTGGTAAAATATATTAGGATTAATTTATACTCTAGGTTCTGTGAATCATAAGCTATGCTTTTTTTGAGAATTATATAATAAATTTTTGGTGTGTTACATTAGAAACACCTTGAAGAAAATATATATATTCAATATTAGACCTCAATATGAATATGCATTTTAGGTACACTATGGTATGTTCAATAATGTCCATCTATTAATGGATTCTTTAACTCAAATATATCATGGAGTCATCCCTTCTCAGTGAAGTCAGTACACCCCAGTATGTTGACATGTGTTCCTGTAATAGTTCTAGGTACTTACTCATATGATACACACATAAATCAATGGGGTGTAGTTCCCATTTATAATCTCAATGGGTTGGGATTTAGGTTATAAAATTCATTACATTTAGGACTCACATAACACTTTATGTATCCAGAAGTATATGCATTTGAGATGTTGGTTAACATTTTAGAAATTATGTTTAAATTTATTTTATGAAATTATAGTACGAGTATTAACATCATCTATATTGTGGATTATGATAATCAAGAAAATTTTTGCAAATATTGTGATATGATCAAACATGAATATGTAATACAAGGGATAATTTATTCCCTTTTTCATGATTTTCATAACATTATATCATATCCAATTTCATTGGGACACCATATGATATTCTATATAGATGGGTTTGAGATGAATTGTTAGGTTATCTTTACTATGTGTTTTTGTGAAATCCAACTGTGTATTTTTATAATTAACTCTATATGAGATTCATTCCAATAATATCTAGGATTTTAAATCGAATGAATAGTCTAGAGATGAACTAAGAATATGTGAAGACAATTGAGATAGGTAAAATCTTATACTACAAATAATAAAGGATTAGGGTTGATACAACTATACATAGAGTTTATTCTAGGTGACTCTATAGAGGGTAGGAGTCATAAAATACTTGGATTAAGTTTTAACAGGTTACTATTATCTTTTAAAGGTTTATTTCCCTTCATATATTTGTACTTCATATTCATTGATATCTCATGATCACATTGTATATAGATTAGTTATCATAACTATCAAAAAGTTTTTTGGATGTTATATTTATTAGAGATACATTTATATTATAGGTATTTATAGTTTATGGAATACCATGTATGTCCTTACATTTTAGGGATAGTCTCTAGACCCTATCATATTAGTGGAATAAATGTGGTTTCACACACTTCTTACTACTAACCAATGGGTGGTCTTAATGGATTAGTTCCTTTTAATAGATAATTTTGTACCTATATGAAAAGAGAAATGTGGTCTTCTAAAATATATTTATGACCATCATATCACAAAATGAGTTATAATGGTGATGATATACCTATTCTAGATAATTATATATCCATAAGTGAATTTTACGGTTATTATTCTCTTTGGAGAAATGAATATTGAAACTATATACTTTTTGTCCAGAAAATATTGTGTTCCAACCATATCATATTTTTTTGTACTCATGATTGGAAATTGAATTGTTAATTATAATAAAGAGTAGTATCATTCAGAGTGTCTTTTGATTTTTTTTTGTTTATTCTAAAGGATTATTAGTTATATGGGGAGCTTATAAGATTTTATTATATATGTATGTGCTATATTTTATGCATCACGTAATTTTAGACCATTTTTTAGTAGTGGACCACAAAAATATCCTGGAGAATTATAAATGGAATCCAACATATATTGTTTATGAGGATATAAATTTCATAGGATAATAATATTATTATTAATGTTTCATACATGGGTTTTCATGAATTTATAATAAATAATTATATTAGATTAATAAATGGAATTAATTTTATTTGATAGAGGAGTCACAAGATTATATTTTGATGACAGATCCAATTCATTGATTAACCAAATATGATATCCCTTATGAGGTTTCATATGTTATCTCATATCAGGGTTATGGATATGTATTTATACAAGAGACAATAGAAATTTATTATGGTTCTAAAATCATACATCTTAATTATCATAACATTACTACTAATAGTTTGAAGAAAATATATGTATTTTTTTCTTAATCATGAAATAAATTATTTAATTGCTGAATGATTTTTATATTATTAAAATTGTAAATGATTTATATATGTCATTTTTAAGACTAATTTAATTTTATGGTAGATATAGTGGTATTACACTCTATGATTATGGTTTCGATATGACATATACTACTATACATCATATTTTGGCTGATGATTCTTTTAGTACATAATTTTAGAGAGGATATACTAAATTGATGATAGAAAAATTTAAACCGAACGAATGTTTTGAATAATTATCCTTGTTTTTAAGGATTTCAATGAGTCATTATGTCTTTATTAAATGTCCCAAATATCATCGGAAGTATAGTTGGTGGATATGTATTAGTTATGAGACCCAGAAGTGGAAACATACATATATTACATTATTAATGCTAATTCTTATTGTGGTTGGTATATAGATTTGGAATATTGGGTGGTATTCTAATAAAAATTTATTAATTCCTTATATAATAAAAATCATGATTTATGGTGATTTCCATTATTAATATTTATCAATTCATCAATGTTTTTAAAATATGTATCCCACATTAATAGGGAAGTTTTAGTGACATGGGTGAAGAAGGTGGCATATTATTTTGTTTCGCAATTTCTTTTATATTAGAAGGTGACAGAAAAACATCAAGATCAAGAGATATTGATTAATACATTAAAAAATATCATTTAGAAGTGGGAGGAACTCATTATGAATTCTATTAAAAATTACCTTATATATTAAATGGATTTTTTTTCCATTAATGTTGACAATGATCTATTACAGAAGTTAACTTGTTTTTATATATATTAAAGTATCAATCATCATTGATAGATTATAAATTATTCATTTGATGAAGGAAGTAATGATTTATGGAAATCCAAGGATTATAGTTTCCAATAATGGTGTTTAGTTTATAAAAATGAAATGGTTGGGGCTGTGGGGTGCCTTTGATACCCAGTAATTCATTAAAATATCATTTCTCAAAGAAAAAAATGTTCAAATTGACGGAACTATCTATAAATTGGAGGATATATTGATTCCATGTATACTATATTTTGGAGTATCATTGTGGATCATTAATAATTTGTGATTTTTTCTTATATTTACAATTTACATTCCTCTATTAGTATGGAACCTTATGATAAATATTTGTGGAAACTATGACATTCAATTTTGTAATGAGTTAAGGTGGATATGTTCATTATAGTTAGGCTAGATATGGTATAATATATGATATATGGTTTTTATATAATTTAGGATCTGATGATAACTGCACATAGTATATAAAAATACTATGTTCTTAATAAGTAGAGACCATTTGACTTTATAGTTGCATACCATACGTATTTATTAGAAAATCCTCAATGTGGAAAAAAGTGGTTGAAAATGAATTTAATATTTACCTATATTTTTTATCCCTTTTGAGTGTTGGAGTAAGTTAGAGAGATATACTATCAGTTAAAAGTACTTCTATAAATGAAAATTCACAATTATGTGTTCCATGTGTCTTAGTTTTATAATTATTATCATAATTTTTCATATTTTTTTTTATTTTAGTGATGTGGATATCATTATCAATTTTTATATATGTAACTAAGATATTACTTTAGTTCTTTTTATTCTAAAAAAATTCGGGTGTATAGGAAATAACAAGACAGATCGAATCAATGATATCGGTGATATATATTAAATTATATGGATTTATTCTTGTTCTATTTTAATATTGTTTTTTATTGATGGAAAATCAATAAACGTGTTGATATGTTCATTTTCCCTTTCATGATTATGGTTTATTAATATTTTTGTGGTAAATGTTAATTGTGTGTGATGTAGATACATTGAAATTAGAATTTTATTCATTTATATAATGATAGGATATTTAGATTAAGAATTTAAAATTATAATATTGGAGCATAAAAAAGAAATTTTGAGCATGATGTTTGATTCAATACATTATTACTATTGGATTTGATTCAGTAATTTTCATAGGTGGTTGGTTTTTCCAAAAAAAATATCATTTCAAATTAAAATATTAATATCAATTATTTATTTAATTAATTCATTATATATTAATTATTTTTATTATATAATTAATTTTAATGATGATATATTTTATGGTGGTGATGATGTAATTTTTTTTACCAAGTAGAGCCCAATATGTTTTTAACGATATGTTCTGTTAAAAACATAAAATTAAGGGTTTAAATAAAATGTAATGTATTCAATACATGAAAGATAATATAAAAGTTGATGAATATTTATAGGGTGAAATTAATGAGATAGAGTTAGAGCAATTCTAGGGCCTGCTTTTTTTGAAACTGTTTGTGTTTCAGAGGGATTCACTATTCTACGAAGTTATAATAATGGAAAAACACATAAAGTATTTGTGGTGTAGTAAACTAAGATAAACTATTATGAGGAATGAGATATATATGAATGATATTTAATTTATTCAATAATTACATTCATCATGGAATCAATGTCATTTATTCTAATGTAATGACATAAACTGTTATAAATAAAATTACTTTTCTATTAATTAATTATCATGTGCATATAGAAAACACATGAACTTAATATGGTTTATTATATAAAATTGGAATTATATTACCATTCATTGTCCTCAAAATCAATAATATATCTGTTGAATTGTTATCACATGAGTAGTATAAATATATGGTTTAAACAAATCATTTTAACACACAAAATAGAAGTAATGGCCTCAAGTAGTAAGATCATAACCTATGACACCCATTTGTTGGAGATTACAAGGAAGATATCATTTCTGTTCTTTTCCCATGGCCAATCCCAATCCTAGATCCATTTAATTAAGCATGAGTGAAACTATTTATGTGATATGTTCAAAATCATCGAGATCATGGCCTAATCCATGTTCACATAATAACCTAATGAGAGCCCCAACAATGCACACCATACTCATAGGGCATATTCTAGTGTAATAATTGGATATGTTACAAGTCCATAGCATTATTATTTTGTGAATTAGTTTTTTATAGAATAATTAATATACTTTCATTCTATTGTTGTTTCTTTGTAAATAATCATCAAAGCACACATAGTTTTTTTGTTTAATATTCAAATTTATCTAATAAATCTATTTTAATGAATTAATGGATTTAGTTAATTTAATATGATTTTATGAAAATAGTATTATTAAATTAATTTTATTTAATATAAATGATCATATGATTTTTAGGAAGTCAATTTTTATTTTTATTAAGATTTACAAACTATTTTTATCAAAATCCATTATATTTCAATAAATGTCACTTTTTATTTTAAATGTGAAAATTAAAATATTTAGAAAATTATTTGGATAAAAAAGAAATATTATTTTTCAAATCACATTTTTGAAATTATCCAATGGATAATTTTTGATAATTTTAAAAGGTAGTTGAAATTTTGGGTAAAAATTGGTTACCATATAAATATATAATGTGTTTTGTGACATCATAAGGGACCCAATAACGATTTAATAATATTATATAAATGGTACATTCATAAAAATATATTTTTTTCACATAAAATAATATAATTTTAGGTTTATTTGATTTATTTTATAAATCCATAGTGAAATCTTCAAGACGTATAAAATATTTTATGATTTTTTCCTTGAATGTGTGACCCACCTACACATAAGAAAGGGTAATATAATAATATATTCATCCCTTAAAAATTAAAAATAATATATACTACTCCCATTCTCTAGATACCATGGTAAAATACAATGGGATGGTTTGTGGTTTTGAATATTTAAGTGTATAGGGTCCAAAACCAAAATAATAAAGAATTAACCCACCTTTCTAATATAAATACAACCAAGAATTCATTCCTCTTCACAAAATATCTTTGAAGTTGGTCCAATATATGCCCCTGACACACTAGAGTCCATCCAAGTCTCCATTAAGCTCTTAATTAGAATCTCCCAATCCATTGAGATCACAAATCCAAGTATGGGATCTTCCACCCTCCTCTTTTATCGAGCATTTATTTCATGTTATGTATGTTAATTTCATTTTTTTCTACATGGTGATATCTTATTTAATATATAAATTACTTCCAAATTGATTTATAAATTATGATATTCTCTTCCCCTCTAAATTATCCTCCCCTTTGATCCTTTAAGTACAACCATTACTATTCCAAAATTCTATAAGGGAACTCCCTCTCTATTATTTCTTAAAGAACCTCTTTTATGTCATGGATTATAATTTCTAATTTTTGACTTTGGATATGTTTATACATAACCCTAATACATACTAAATTATTTTTAACTGATGATAGGTTCCTTTCACTCTCATTAATCCCATTTATGTTAGTTTTAATCCACCCGTTACTATGTCAAAATTCTTTAAGGGATTCCTCTCTTCTAATTTACATTCAAAAATATATTTTATATTATGAATATAAATTCCATTTCACATGTTTTGATATTATGTTCCATGATTAACTTACTTTACATACCATGTATGAATTATTTTATACCCATTTCACTCTCATATAATAAATTTATTAATTTCCATATGATGTCATCATGATTCCAAAATTTCACCACAATGTTTTTACGCCAAAATCATTATGTAGTGAATAATTTAATGATACCTCTATCAAGGGTATTCACCTTTATGCATAAATAATTATCGAATTATGTATTACATGTATGTATTCCAAACTTTTTTATCATGGAATAAATGATGATGTTGAATGAATCTATGTGATAAGATCTATGTGGCACACTTATGTAATAGATTTAAATGATTAAGAAGGGTTCGACCTGATCACACACCAATGCATTGAGTAATTATTAGTATCATGGGTTTACATGATTCTTTTATTTTTATGTCATATTTTTTCAAGTTTTTATCATATTTCAATGTTATGAAAATCATTATTTATAATACCAATATGTCCATTTATCTTCTGCTCCATTGATATGTTGATTTCCTGACATGTATTGTATTGTTCATTTTATGCATTTTTACTTCATTTTCGTAATTTATAGCTCTCCCTTATCTTATGTATGTCCTTAGGTTATCCCATGAAATGATATGTGTGAAGTAATTCACTGGTCGTGTAAAAATATTTTAAATAAAGATACTGATTTTATATTATAAGTTGTCGTGTACTGTTCGTATTCCCAAAAAAACTAGACCAATCAATATTATGAGTTTTATTAAGACAAAGTTTATGAAATAAATCATGTTTAAATTTATAGTAATGACCAATGTTTTTATAGTTGGTATTAGAGTATTGGTTTAGTTATTTTTGGTATTAGAAATATGAAACTCCAGTGAAAGGCTTAGGGATAAGTCTAAGTATAAGAAAATACTCCCTAAATTTTGGTGAGTATATATTGAGTGGTTTATCAAGAATATCTATCTTTAACTAGATAAAAATAAGTATATGTGGCTTTGAAATAGATGTATCTAGGGGTAAACCTCGTAATCACAGTTTTGAGCTAGACTCGAATAGGGAACTGGTGCACGACAACAGGCCTTGTTGCACTCATGGTTTGACACTACTAGGGGATAGGCTTCAGTAAATTCCTAATATTATTATGAATCATTATTAAGGGATCAAAAAAAATCACCTAATAATATATATTAGGAATTATATCATGGATAACATTGATTTAAGATTATAAATTCATAAGATAAGGAGATAAATTAAATTTATACGTTATCCCTTTAATGTCATTAGATTTCACATAAGGGGTTTAATAGTTTAATATACTCATCCCCAAGACTATATTGGATAAAGAATATCTATAATAATTATGAAAAATTTAGGGTTATAATCCATAGTTCTATGGATTATTTTATATCCCTAATGTTTAGTAGTGTAATCCAAACATCACCATAAAGAATGGAAGTAGATATATTGGTGAAAATGATCATCGGTGAAATTAGTCCATCCCATGAATATGACGCATACCCTATCAAAATTTGTGGATTTAACTTACTGGATAGCCTCATCATTCATCCCTTTGTATAATTTGACACAATTTTTTGCATTGATTGTATTTCCCTATATAGAGACAACATAAATCATCACAAGACGGATACCATATTCATATGGTGAATCAACTCTTGATTCTATAAAAGAGAAAGGAGGTGTTTATATCTTATATAGTACCATCATCTTAAGAATAGATATTAAATCCCTATGAGCATATGTATCTTTCTTAGATGATTGATTGCATGGAAGGAACCATCCTCAAAGAGAAGACTATTGTAAGGGAATTCGTTGATGTGTTTCCTAAGGAATTTATTGGTCTTCCTCCTAGAAAAGATGTTGAATTATTGATTGAACTAATTCATGGGGAATTTCCAATATCCAAGACTCTATATAAAATCGATTTTGTCACAATTGAGGAGAAAAAGAAACAACTTCAAGAGAACCTCAAATAATGGATTATTTTACCAAGTTCTTCATCATGTGGAGTACTAGTCCTTTTCATCAAGAAGAAGTATGGGTCAATGTGAATTTGCATTGATTATCATGAGATCAAAAAATTCATGATAATGATCATGTATATTTTTCAATAAATCTATGACATGTTCAATCAGCTACATGGAGAAAAATACTTCTCCATGGTGGATCTGTGGTTGGGATGTTACCACATATCGGTGAAGAAGAAATATAACCCCAAGAATACTTTTCAAACAATGTACGAGCACTATGAATTTATAGTAATTCCATTCGGACTCACTAATGATACAGAAATATTTATGGATTTAATGAATATAGTCTTTATATATTACCTCAACAAATTTGATGTAGTCTTTATAGATGATATTCAAATAAACTCCAAAACCAAGGAAGAGTATAAGGATCATATGATGATTGTATTAGAGACCTTGTGGAAGGAGATACTCTATGAAAAGTATATAAAATGTGACTTTTGGTTAAAGGAAGTTTCATTATTCAGGCATATCATCACAAGCAATGGGATATATGTGGATCCTTCTAAAACAAAAGAAATTTAGGAATGGATGACACCGATATTTGTGAAGGGTATCCAAATATTCTTTGGGTTAGATGGATATTATCACTAATTTTATAAACATTTATAACAAATTTCACACCATATTAAAAATATAACTAGGAAGGGAGTATTGTTTTATTGAAATGATGATTGTATAGACTGATTTATGGACTTGAAGAAGAGGCTTATCACTACTCAATTGTTTAAACTACCCACAAGTGGGGATATTTTCTTACTCTTCTTTAATGATTTGATGAAGGGACTGAGCTATTTGTTGATGCATAATGAGAAATTCATTGGCTATTCCTCAAGGAAGTTGAAAATTCAGGAGCAAAACAACACCATGCATGATCTCGAACTTGTAGCTGTGATATTTTAGTTGAAAATTTAGTGGTATTATCTCTTTGGGGATAAGTGTGAAAAATATAAAGATCAAAAAAGTCACAAATATATATTCACACAGAAATATATGAATATAAAACAATAAAGATTGTTAGAACTCATCAAGGATTGTGACTGCACATTCCATTACCACATTAGGAAAACGAACAAGGTCGAAGATTCTCAATGTATAAAGGCCTAGTAATATTATAATTGAATAGAATTGAAAAGGATCCAATATTCCTAGAATTGATGAAGTTGGACATGACAATCATTATGAAAGGAAAATCACTAATCCTTTCATAAATTATATCTCAACAACTTATTTTGGAAGGGTTAAAGAATGCTCAAAAATCTGAGGTGGTAATTTAAAAGAAAGTGGAAACTATCCAAGAAGGGAAATCCTTAGAGATTAATTTTAATGAATAAGGAATTGAGATTTTGGTTCAATAATATGTTTTCTATCAAATAAAGAGTTAAAGAAAGAACTTTTGGATGATTCACATTGATTAAATTTCTCCATTCTTCTAGAAAATAAGAAGATGTATCGATATCATTAGGAGCAATATTGGTGGGATAACATGAATATGGGTATCAATAAATTTACATCAATGTTCCTGGTATGTCATATAGTGAGTCAAGAGAGGCACACGTATAAGGGGACGATGAGACCATTACCTATAAAAGCATGGATATTTGAGAACATCACCATGGGAATTCTCACCAGACATTGGGAGACATACAAAGGAGACAATGCTAGATCAGTTGTTGTGGATTTTCTAGAAAAGACTACACACTTCATTGAAATTTGAGGGTATTTCTCATTAGATAAACTAACACAGACATACACTAAAGAAGTGGTAAGGCTGAATTATGTACCAGAATAGATTGTATCTAATCGACATCCATGATTCACCTATATGTTCTGGATGAGTCTCCAACCCACTCTAAATACAGATTTAAATATTAGTATGGCTTATCATTCTCAAACTAAGAGAAAATCTGAGTGTACTATCCAAACACATGAAGACATTTTGATAACATGATCAATGGTCTTCAAATGAGGATGGGATAAACATCTTCATCTAGTTGAGTTCTCATACTAGAATTGTTTCCAATCAAGCATCCATGTGGCTCCTTATGGATCCATTTATGGGAAGAGGTGCAGAACACTGACTTGTTGTGATGAAGATGTGGAAAGAAAAACATTATTTCCAGAAATTATCTACGAAATGGTGAAGAAGTTTAAGACCATAGAATAGCTCATCATCGATTTCCAGAAACGAAAAAAGATCTATGCTCAGAATCATAAATTATACATAGAGTTTGATGTCATAGACAATGTATTCTTCCTCATATCTCCATGGATTATAGTGGTGAGATTTGAGAAGAAGGTAAAGATTTGTCCAAGGTGCATCATCCATTTTGAGTTCATTGATCGCATAGGAGTTTTGGCCTATCGACTAGAAGTCCCTCCAAACATGTCTCATGTACATGATGTATTCCATGTATCACTCTTTAAAAATTACATACTGTACCAATCACATGTACTCAATCCATAGGTGGTACCATTAGAGAATTACCACTCCTAGTAAGATAATTGGGTGAATATCAAAGAACGTTTGAAAAAAAATCTATAAAAAAAGACAATTCCCATAATCAAATTATGGTGGAGAAAACACAAGTTTGAATAAGTGAAAGGGGAACCAGAAGAAGTGATGCAGAAGAGTTACCCTATTCATATTTACTTTTGGAAAAATAAATTTCAAGGGAGAAATTATTTAGGGTGGTGGTGGTTGTGATGACCCAAACTATTATGAATAAAATTCCTTTTTTTAATTAATCGGATTATGTATATAGAAAACACATGCACTCCTTTTGTTTTATTATATCCCATTGGATTTAAATGACCATTAATTATCCTTACCATTGATAATATAGTTGTTTTATAGTGGTGATAGAAATAGTATAAATATTGTGTTTTATGAATTACTTTTGGCAGAAACTAAGGATGTGATAACCTCAAATAGCATCATAAAACCTATAAATCCCATTAATCGAATCATCCAAGGGAGATAATTTTTTTAAAAAATTTCCCTAGACCAAGTCCACGCTGAGATCAAACAACATAAGCATGAGTGAAACTATTTATGGGTGAAATTTATGCTCATAGATATCATAACCAAAACAATGTTCACCGAACGACGCCATGAAATCCCCACTATCATACAGCTTACTCTTAGAGTGTATGCTGGTGTGATAAAGGGATATGTAACTATACCATATCATTATTATTATGTTATTTTGTTTGTATTGAATAATGAATATTTTTTCATTCTATTATTGTTACTTTGTAAATAATTCTTAAATCCCAAATAGCATTATTGTTAATATAAAAATTTATTTAAGAAATATGTTTTTGAAAATTAATGAATTTTGGAATTAAATAATATTTTATTAAAATATTTTTTAAATTACCTTTGTTAAATATAAATGACCGTATACTTTTTATGATCATAATTGTAATTTTTATTAATGTTTGAAAACTAGTTATATCAATAAGATTAAATTTTAAAAAAATATCTGTTGTTATTTAAAAATATAAATTTAACCTATTTAGGAATATATGTATATAAAATTAATATTATTTGTTATTAGGATTTCAAAATTACACAATAGTGAAATTTTTATAATTTTCTGAGATAGTCTATTTTTTGACTACAAATTAATTTCCATATAAATATATAATGTATTTTATGATATCATAAATGACCCATTTGTGAGGTAATAAAATAATATAAAGTGTATCATTAGACAAATATATATATTTCTTTAAAATTGTTTAATAATAGGTTTATTTGTTTCATTATATAAATCTTATTAAATCCTCAAAGATATATAAAATATTTTGTGAATTTAAAATAATTTCCTTGAGAGCGTGACTCACCTCCCCACAAACATAGAAAATATATTAAAATATATGGTACATAGTCTATTAAAATAATTTATTCCACTCCCTATTTATAGAAACCATGGGCCAATACCGTTTTATGATTTGTGTTTTTGAATATTTTAGTGTATAGGGTCCAAAACCAAAATAATAAAGAACCCCCTTCCTATATAAACCCACCCAAGTACCCATTCCAGTTATCTAAATCTATTCTAATATCTACTATACTATTACCTGTACTCTTTAGAGTCCTCCCAAGGTTCCCCTATGCTCCCAAGAAGCCTCTCCCAGACCGTTGGGATCCCACATCCAAGTAAGGGATCTTTCACCCTCCTCTTTTATCAAGTATTTCTATCATATTATGTATCGTAATTACCGTTTTTATGATTTTTGGATATCATTTTAATAAATCTCTAACTTCACATTTTATGAATATATTATTAGAGTAGATTTCACTCTCATTTATCTCCCCCTATTATCTTATATGGTCACCCATTACTATGGAGAAATTCCGTAACAAATCTCTCTATCTTCTTTTTCATCAAGAACCTCTTTTAAGTCATGAATTTTAATTTAAATTTTCTTGATTTTGGATTTTTAATTTCATGACCAAAGTACTATGTAATTGATGTATAAATGATGATATATTCCATTCACTATCATTAATCCCCCTTATGATCATTTAAACCCACCTATTACTATGCTGAAATTTCATAAGGTATTTCTCTCTTCTCATTTCTATTATAAAATTTCTATTATATTATGAATATAAATTCAATATGAATTGTTTGGATATTATGTTACATGATCCCCTTGTTTTCCACCCCATTTATTAATTATGATATACCACTTTCCCTCTCATCATCCCAAATTTTTAATTCAATATGACGCCATCGTGCCGCCAAAATTGCGCCGCGATTTTCCATGCCAAAACCATCATGTAGTGAATAACATATTGATACCACTATCAAAGGTATTCACCATTATGAAAATGTTATTAAAAAATGGTTAATTAAATTTATTTATTCCACATTATTCGCTCATGATGTAAATTTTTATGTTGAATGAATCCATTTAATATGATGAATGATGCACACTTATACATGAGATTGAAATAATAATGAAAGGTGCACCCTGATAGTGCTCTAATGAATTGGGTAATTCTTAGTATAATGTTACATAATTTTGGGAAAGTGTTTTACCTTAATAGTCTAAATTACTTTCATCTATAATGTTGAAATAAGTTATTACTATATTCATTTACATTAATTATGAAGCGTTTTAAGTTGTATCAACATTTCATTGTTATGATAATCATGAAATATCACGCCTGAATATTTATGTTTCTCTTGTGATCCATTGATATTCATATTGCCTAACATTTGATGTATTCTTCCTTTTGTTATTTGTTTACTACCTTACAAGGCTTTATATCTCACCCTTCTCTTATGTATGTCATCATGTTATCCCACGCAATTCTACATACGATGGAATTTTGTGGTTATGTAAAAGAAGTTTTCAATAAGGATATTTTATTTTTTATCCACAATTTCCATGTAATGTTCCTAATCCCCATATACACCATATCTCTCAATCGTACAAGTTGTATTAAGTGTGTTTTTGTGTAATAAATGTTGTTTAAATGTGTAATAAAGAACATGGTCCTTATATATAAATTCCCATCTCATTTGGAATCCCTATAAATAAATCATGTTTTTTCATGATGTGTATATAATTTTTAGTAATCTGTTAAAATAATCTAGTGGAAAGTTGAAATTGGGAATGATTATTGGGTATAAAATTTGAATATAAATTTATTTATTCCTTATATATGAAAGTGATGAAATATGATTTAGATGATATTAATAGAAATTAATAAATAGGTGAATTAGAATGTGAATGTTTTTGAAAGTGTAATTTAATTGATACATAATCTAAAATTTTTATAAATAGAGGTAGGTAAATTATGGGAACAAAATGCGGTAGAAATTAATGTGAATTGTATTTTGGTTGTAAAATATTGTTCCAAATTCATGTCTGAATTATTGGATAAATTATTTATAGTCCAAATTCATTGATTCTTTTTCATCAGCATTTATATGGTATTTTATTAGTCTGAATATATATTTTTGAGCCATTAATTTTGAAAAACATTATAAAATTCCTTTAGAGGTGATGATGATAGATTTAAAAACATTGGATTAATTCTTAAAAGTTAAAAATGTGTTTAGTTCAACTTATTAGAAAATATTAAGTATTAAAAATTTTAAAGGATGATTATGTAGAGAGTTGAACAGTGGTTGTGACACCATGGCATGGGACCATGCCACCTTCTATACATAGATACCATTTTATTAATGAGTTACACAATGGTTGTGACACCTTGGTAAGAATAATTTCAACAAATAATTTGGTGCATTTAGATTGATTTATAAAATATGAGTAAAAATAGGGGTGAATTGGTAGCATTTGTAGAATTTTAATCTCTTATGACACACCTAGATAAATAGCTCTAATGTGACTATCTAGTTGTTTGAATTTATATTAATATGGTGGACGGTGTGGAAATGGTTAAAGGTGGTCTTGGGTAATATCTAGGTTACATGATGAGGTTATGAAACATTTATATTCAATAGATATGACTAATGATAATGATGTGATATACTACATCATATTATTTAATGGTGGTTGTACTACATTTTATTGTGGAATATGTACATGAAATTATTATATTACCGAGGATATTATTATATACAGTTGACTAGGTGAAAGAATAAATATATGGTTATGGTCTAAATCTATCTACTATATATGTGAGTTACATCAATGTTTTTACTACTGATTTGGTAGTGGTTGTGTTTGTGGGTATGACTATAGTGGGGATAGTGATAGTGATAATGGTGTGGATGATATTTATTTCCATATTTGATATTTTTTTATGAATTATTTTGGTGTAGGATGAGGATGGGAGAGTCCATAATGGTTAAAATTCATTAATACAATGACATTCCTCAATAACGGATAAATTGATAACTGGTTTGGGTTGAGTTTTGTGAGACCCTAAGGGAGGGAAAATAAAATACCCATGAGAGGACATGTTACTAGATAATGACCAAACAAATATATGAGTATGTATGTTGAGTTTCATGTGTGTTTATAGATACTAGATTACTGAGATATTATTGAATGTTCCCTAATAGTGTTTTACTACCCAATAGAGGTGATTGTAGTGACCCAGACCCAAAAAAACTTGATTCAGTGTCTGCTATAAATTTCAGTGGCATGGATACACGTAATTAAATCTCTAAGGACTGATGTGATTAATAGCCTTGGTAAATCATATTAATTTATTGAGTCGTTATTTATGAATGAATACAATAATTAAAACATAATTGTTTTCTCTTTATATGAATTACATACGGTTATCTCTAATCCATTTGGTAAATCCATACATATCATTCATTGTATTCTTCTTGGATTCTTGGGGGAAGAAACATAATACATGTGATCTCCAATTATCATTATAGGAAAAATATAGTGTAATAAATAATAAACCAATGATAATAGTAATAATGGAATGGTAAATAATAGATCACACTAACCATGTAATCAATAAACTGAGAAGGAAGTAAATAAACAATATGGAAAAATAATAAATTGAAACACATGACATTTAAACAACTATATAATGTAAAATAAATATGGGAATGTAGGAAAATAAAACACATTCCACATAATCAATGAACAAATGATTAAATATTTCCATAGACACAATGATGAAAACTCTCATGGATGAATAAAAACTAAAATAGAATGAAGGAAGTAATTAATTATTATATTCCATGATTCCAAAGTACATTGAGCCATTACAATCATGGGATAGTTTACCTGTTTCAATTTTTTAAACTAAATTGTCCCATGAGACAACTGGTGCATTTATGTCTTTCTAGTAACCTCTATGGATTTCCTTAAACGGTCTAAAACCCATGTATTCATTGAGGAAAACATTACTTGTTTCAAATAAACAATATCAAATATCAAATATTCCTATTGAATAAATAATACAGATTTATCAGTATTTTCCCAAATAATAAAATATCATTATAATTAAACATTGTATGAAAAAATTTATACTATTTAAGAAATAATATTATCCATGAAAAATGATATAAATATTTAATGGAAATTAAATGTCAAATAATAATAAAAAATTAAATATTTCAAGGGGACTAATATGAATCAAGGAAGTGAATGCAAATACAATCTTAGGAAAAATCAACCATAATCTTCCCATCATAATATAAATGATGGTATCAATACTGTATAACCCAAGTAGAGTAAAATTAAATGTTGTTTTCATTGATTAATGAAACATTATAAAGTGATATTCTACAAACATTATTGTGTAAAATATCCTTTTGTTTTGAATAAACTTTTGAAATTCATTCTCATTGAAAAAAACCTTTTAATAATAATATAATATTTAAACAAATGACCATTGGAAAATATGTACTTGTTGTATGAGGTAAAAAATATTCCGTTTCCATGGTCAATGGTCTGAAAATTTCCTTGTCTAGAAAGTGACAAGAATAATCCTTTGAAAACATTGGTAAATGGAAACAAGGGTAAGAATATATTTACCAAATCATTTTTAAATATTTTTGGAAACATTTTAATAAAAAAATGTTTTTTAGTAGAAAACAAATTCTCCTACTAAATAGATAATCAAAGTTAGGTTTAATGACAAAAAATTCCTTAAACATTTTGAGTAACAAAGAGTAGAAATGGTACTAATACTTTAAAATTGTTTTGAATAATCATAAGAGACAAAATTAATGGTTTTATTGAACAAAGAGAATTTAATTTTAACAAATGTAAATATTATTGAAATATCATTAAAGTTATTATTGAGTAAAATAATCATTAAACATTCCATAGTATCCTATACCACTTTCAAATATTAAAATTTATAATTATCATGAAGGAATAACATTAATTGAATGATTAATATAATATTAAGATAAAAGGATTAATGAGATAGTATTAAAATGGGTAAGTAGATACACCACACAAAAAAAAATAAGTGGGGAACATTACATTTATCTAATGGATGTAAAAAGTGAGATGAGAATCTCTTACCTTGTGATTCCTTTTGAGTGAAAGCACTTTATCATTTGGTATAATAAAAATATGTTAACTTTATAGTTTCCTCGGAATATTTACATGTTTATAACTAATTTTATATCATGTTTTACTATGTTATATATAAGTACATAAAAACTAATTTTATATTGGTCGTTTTGATTAAATTTGGTTTATGAGCAAAAAGAACATTGGTAGGTAATCCATGGTCAATGGGGTACTAATATAACATCCCCAAAAGAATGATATTGAAACCAATACAATATTCCTACCTAAATTTTACTTTTAAAAGTAATAATTAAATATGGTTATTGAAATGAATCCATTTTATTATCATCGAGACTGTAGTCCATGTGCACGCATGGGTAACCTTCAAATTTTTTAATGATCAATATGGATAAAAGATAGGTATGATTATATCATTAAATAATAATTTTTATATCATTAATAAAGTATTATTTTAAAATTTATAATTATATATATAATTATTGTGATGAAAAAGGAATCACATCAAAGTGAGGAGGTGGTAGTCCACACGTCCACCTGCGGCCTTTTCACTTTTTATGTCTATGTGAAAGGGTAATATATAAAATTATATATATATATATATATTTTAATTATATAAAGGTTTTAATTTCAAAAATATACTATATATTATGTGAATGTATAATATTTTTAATTAAAAAATAATTTTCACACTACATGTATCGTGTGAACGAATCAGATTCTTTTGAGGGGGATTTCTTCCACACTTCCTCAAATGATGTTATCATATTAATGAAAAATGAAAATAATTAAACATATAATTTTTAAAATAATTTTATAAGAATAAAAAAATAATAAATATAATATATAACATTTATAAATAGAGTATCCATCATAATTTCCACCATAAGTGGCGGTGAAGGAAAAATGAACAAACATCATTTTCAGAGGCAGTAGATCGTCGTACACAGAACAATATGTTCATTACCCATGAGATGAAAGTGTGCATGAGATTAGGATTACAATTATCATAATAAAATTATATTATATTGAAGACACTAGTTTTTTTTATACAATCACAGAATAAGAAGAGTATAGGGGCTGAAAAATAGAAATAATACTAAAGATCTTTAGGATGTTTATTACCTCTTAATCGGGTAACTCAATTTGGTTTAATCCAAAGAATTATGTGGAAGAATTTATGACCAAATTGAGGAATCAATATAGATGAGATTTATTTTTGGAAGATATATGTAAATATATTGCCTGAACCTATGTGTATTGAGAGGTGTGGGGAATGGGGAGAGGTGGTGGCCTTTTATAAGGGAGGAAGAGGACCCACTTTTTATTTTTAAAATTAAAGTTTGGTGACCTCACATTTTTATATAAAAAATATATTAAAAACCCACACTAATACTATAATTTGGTTTTCATGGATTAATTAGGTACCAATAACAATTTTGGGATAATTGGATAGTTCATTTGGGCCCTTAAGATAAAGGTGTACTCCTTTGTTAATGATAATTTAATCTTAATAATTATAATTAATTTTAATTACATTCACAAAAAAATATTTTAATAAATTAAATATTATGTTATTATAAATTATAAAATATTATTATTATATATTTTTAATCTATTTTTAGAAATTGACATTTTATAAGTGGAAGAAATTAATTTAAAATTCATCCCTTAGGTGGGATGATAATGTGGGTTTTCAAAGTAAAAGCATCAGAAACATTGAAATGTTTTTATAATTAATAATGAGGAGAAAGTTTTTAAAAGTAAATAAATTTTATTAATGTATAAACATAATATGTAATTAACCCTTAAAACCAATTAAAATTATATTTTATATTGATAAAAAAATTATATGAATAAGTAGTTTTGAACAAAAAACCAGTATTTATAACTACTCAATAAAAAATTAAATGTCTCTGAAAAATATCAAAAGCACAAACAATCAAAATTATACATTTTAATTTTCTAATATGAAGTTTATTATTACATATTAAATAAATTAAAGTGTCAAAACGTATTTTGAAAAAAGTATTTTCATTAAAAGTGGGTAAATTTGGATTTATAAAAATAGAGGTTTTTATGTGTGAAATAAGGTTTGTTATTATCTTATTCATGTAAAATCCAATGGATTAATATCAAAAATATTTTATTGGATATATAACATATATATTTAATTAAAATCATTCACTAATTTTAATTAACTATGTTTATTAACAAAAAATTACTTTGGAAGCATATAAATAATAATATTCCTTTTATATCTAATTGATTCTTATTTTCATTTCTAAATAGTTGGTAACCAATAAATTCATTATAAATTTATATAAACCTTAAATTATTATAAATGATTTAATAATATTCATAAATGTTAACATAATTTCTAGGTTATATCTTATTATATTAAATATTAATATTTCAATAATAAATTGTTATTTGGTGAAACTTGGTCTTGCTTCTAACGCTTGTTATTGAGGAAGGTTTCACATTTGTGTAACACAATATATCGAGAAAGGTCTCGTTTTTAAGAAATTATATATATCTTGATGTTATGTAGCTATATCATGATTTGATTTTATTAAAAATACTAAATATATAGTAGTGTCTCAAGAAATTATATTCCCTTACGTGCTTGATGATGCATGTCAAGCACGTTATGGAATACAAAGATGTACATTATAATTTCATTGTGTTACTGTGATAATATATTGAAGTACTATTGATTTTATAGTTATATTAGTTTACGTTATATTTTATATTTTATATTAAGTTCATTATAATTTTTGGTTCAAATGAATAGTAGACACAACACAAATTATTTACCACGGTTAAGGTCAAAACTGATTTAGAGGGGGTTAATCTAAAAATACTAGGGACAAAATGATCCAAAAACTTGTTAAAATCTCATTTTTTAACATTATTTACATCTGATAACATATAAGGTTCTATAACTATACATTTCAATTACTTATGTAATGATAATAACATTGTCATAATTCATTACTTTTAAAAAATACAAATGTGTCATCTCCCCAACATATAAAATGTCTCCCTATATTATCATATCCACACATAAAGATCCATTTGGATCATCCAATACCTACCTTAATTATTTCCTTAAATCCCTACTGATATCTTATAGTCCATATTATTATGAAAACCATCTAATAATTATTTTTTTGTAACTTTAAGACCTTTTCAAATGAAAGGTACAATTCTTAACCGAGCTTTTTAGTATTTAATCGCCAACATCCATAAAATATTCTAAAATATGATTAATATTTAGATTAGTATCTATAATATATGTATATGTAACTATGTTAATTTAATAACCTATATAAATATCCTCTTCTTTGAAATGTGTAACAAAATAGTTGATCGGGTGTACAGTGGACAACCACCTCATGAACTCAGGTCATTTGTTTTCCATCACCACCTCACACAAATGGATTTAATAATTTATTTATCTTTAATTTAACATAGAAATTACCTAATAATTATTATTAAATTAGAATATCACATCTAACTTCTTACCTTCCAATTCACCAGAAAATAATAATGTTTTTTTTTGTGTTCGTGTGGACTACCGCCTCCACAAAGTGATGTAAAACATTTATATTTTATTTTTTCATGGATGGTAATATGGTCAGATTAAGATAAAATATTTATATTTTTATTATATAAAAATTATTCTAAAAATTGAAATATTATTTACTATTTTGTTTCCATCTGTATGAATATGGAAACAACTTTCATGTGTACGTACGGCCTACCGTTTCCATGAACGATGTAATTCATTTTTCTAACTGTAATGTATTAATATAAATACTTATTCAGTGAATATATATATATATATATTATATTAATATCGTGATTAAAATTATGGATATTATTCAACCATGATCAATGTACAAGGATCGACATCGAAAAACCATAACATATGTGAAAAATAAAGCAACTATAACTTGAAATAGTGATTTTTAACAAAGAATTGTTAATAAATGGGTGATAAAAAGGTACAAAAAAATATTATATGGTTTCATATAACTGATATGTTATCAATACTATATTTATAATAAATATTTTTTATTAGATAGGATTTTTGCCAAGGTAAAAATGAAGTCAGACCTGAGGTAAGGGTTTCTCATCTTTCATTTACTTATGTTAGACACGTTCCATATTTATCAACTATTCCTTTTGTGTAGTGTATATATAATTACCCTTTGATATGATATATAATTAATCAATTTGTATTTATTATATTTAAATTTTCAATTTAATTTATTTATTTCATGGAGATTACTATTCAATATTTACCAATGTAGTATTAGTAATACGATTACAATATCATAATTTGTTTGTATTGTTAATGATAAAGTTTCCAATGATAATATATAATAATTTATCTCTAAATAAAATAATTAATTTGTTATTAATAAGGTTATTAATGAAAATCTCAAGTAAGATTACCATTTTACCTATCTTTGATACATAAAATTATTGATAACATTTATTTACAACAATATTATTTTATGTGCCTCTTCGGTCCAATGTATTTTTCTCCCATATACATGTTTTATATACATAATTTCAAAAACATTTTAAAATTATATTAATGAATTTTGAAGACATTTTTAACCATATTTGATCATTTACCAACTATTTTTAAATGAATCATGTTTCTATTTTCTAAATGAGGTACCTAATAACATTTTTACAGTAGTGTGAATTGAATTATTTTTAAATTATTTAGTGTGTAAGGAGTTAACATCCATCATAAAAACTATATGTTTCTAATATTAATTTAAAAGTTTCAATTATTATTTTCACATAAACTGCATTTCATATTTTTTGTTGGAATCCTCATGTATTAATCATGATTTAATGATCACAAGTTCAATTTAGTTTACAAATCATGTTAACTATATGTAATCTAACTCACATCAAATGTTCAATAACATAGTAAAAGATATCCAAAGATCTTAAGTGCTATACACTCAGTTTGGATACTATATACTATCTTGATTCCCTTTATAATGATTTCTCTAGCAAATGATTATGTTTAATTCATTTCATAAATACTATTTGTTATGTATGAATAAAGATATTTGCATAAGTCAAGAGACACCATGATAATCAGACACCGTGACATCCAGACACCAGGACATCTAGACACCTTGATATCCAGACACTGTGAACAAGACATCGTGAACAAGAACCCATGAACAAGACATCGTGATCAAGACTACCTGAACGAGACACTATAAACAAGCAGAAATCGTGACCATGAGACACAGTGACCATGAGACACCATGACCATGAGACACCATGACCACGAGAAATTGTGTCTGCAAGACACCATGACCAATCCAGACACCCTGTGAAGGAGACATTGTTTCCATGACATGCTTTGACACCTTTTCCTAATATATTTTTTGGTCTTTCAATTTAATATCTAATGGTCTTATTTGATGATTTTAATGCACTAACAGAATTAATGTTTCTTCTTAGACATATCATTGGACAATAAGAGGTACTAGGTGCAGAATACATGCAACGTGTCAGCCCCAACACATGAACTCCATGATAAAAGAGTAATTAAACCCAAAAACAAAAAGAGGTGGACATACGTGAGAGCAATAGTACGATACTAAAGAACAATCTAGTGGGCGTGAGTGCGCCAACAGAATACATACTTAGAGAATTTGGCTCATGAATCTTGACTCTACTGAAGAACACATGAAGCATACTAGAATCATGATAATATCTTCGCACTGTAAAACACCATGAACAATACAAGATGAATCTGTTTAAATTGAAATACTCTCTTTTCCATACACGGACTTAAGTTATGAATCTGCTTCATCTCTGAAGTCTAGAGCTACAAAGACAAATACTCAAAGAACTTCTAAATCTATCTTAATACTTTTGATCTGTTGTGTATCATTTTGATAACTTTTGAGTATAATGTGTATCTGTTTTACAACACACTTTTTCTCCATCATTAAACTGAAGGAAAGAAGATATCCTTACTCAATAATTTATTTACTCTTGTGTATACCCATAGATATGTGTGGAAGATGTCCTCATGTGGTCTGGTTTTCGATACCCTTGAAAAACTATGGAAGAGGTCTATGTGTGACCTGGACAGTACTATGTAACGTTGTTAACCCCGATCCTGGTTGTGGATCATGTTTATTTATATAAACTGCTTGGTGGCAGGTGATCACCAAGTGGAGTGGATTTGGTCTCGACTTGAGACTGAACCACTTGTTTCATATTTTCATGGGCTACTCAATTTAGTCTTCTCTGTTTTACTACTGTTTCCCTCTGGAATCGGGGATGAACTCATTGATTGAAGGTTCAAACATTCCAATCGGTTTCTAACGGGTTTGTTCATAGAACTAGAAACATCCAATGATTCCATATCCGTTTGGACCTAATTTCCAAAGTTATGTGCTCAATAGTTGTGGATGGATGAGGCTTAGGAATTTGCATTGGTTGATAGGATGGGAGGTCAGAATCATCACACCTTTTTGAGGGGAATTATTGTCTACTCCGGGACTCTCTTTATAGATTTAAGTTATGTTCGTGAATCCTTATTACATTACCAAGTAAAAAATGCTCTTTCCTTTAGATCTGACAATCAATGATTGATTTGAAGGAAATTTAGAGAATATGTTAAATGTATTTGATGTTCTTCATCGATAGTGAATCATCTGTATTTGTTAGAGATTCTTAGTTGATGGTATCCTTAAAAACATAAAAGCCTCTTGGTCATTATGATGACCATACTGGTTTTAAAGTCACTCAGTGGGGCACTTGACGTTTATTGTCATTCAAGAGGACATAGATTATTTCATTGTTGGGATCGTACCCGCAGATGGGCTACCTACGTATCCTTTTTTTGTAAAAGGAATCATAACCCATGTAGTTCGAGTAAGGGAGTATGATGTTTTTGATTGATGGCTCAAAGAAAGATTCCATAGTTACTTTTACACTCTAAGCTCATGTGAGTCATGCTCGGTGTGAGAAACAAGCGGTATTGGTAAAACCAAACAATTTTTCCATGAAAGGTGCAATCATAAGAATTGATGTGGGGCTTATGTATGTATGATAGCCCAAAAATAGATGATTATTAAGATTTACTTCAGGGAAGAAATCCATGAACAGGGTCCACAAAGGTATATGTGCTTCATGGAGATTTGGATACTCAAATCATGGGTCTTACTCCTAAGGAATATGCCCAATTTAGGAGGGGACTTATGATTGGGTTTTACTCCTAAGAAGGAAGCCCAGATCAAAAAGAATTATGACTGGTTACGAAAAATTAAGACTGGGGCTTATTCCTAAAAAGGAGGCCCAGGTTAAAGGGATTTTAAAATTAAGGGACTTGGGGGTTACTCCCAAAGAGGATGCCCATATTTGAGACTGTGGCTTATTCCTGAAAAGGAGGGCAAGGTTAAGGGAATTATAGTTGGGGATTACTCCTAAGGAGGATGCCCATATTTGAGACTTTAAAACTGGTGCTTACTCCTATGGAAGATTCCCATATTAGGGGACTTGGGACTTACTCCTAAATAAGATGCCCAAATTAATGAGGACTTTGATTGGGGCTTACTACTGAAAAAGAGGCCCAGGTTAAAGGAATTAAGGGTTGGGGATTACTCTTGAGGAGGATGCCCATAATTTGGGGAATTATGACTAGGGATTACTCCTGAAAAGGAGGCCCAGGTTAGGGGATATGGGGCTTACACCTAAGGAGGATTCCCAGATTAGAGGACTTGGGGGTTACTCTTAAAGAGGATGCCCAAATTTGAGAATTATGATTGAGGATTATTCGTGAAAAGGAGGCACAGGTTAAGGATTCTCTCATCGTAAAGGATGAGGTTGAATGAATTAAATCTCAATCTTTTGGTGACATAAAGACCTATAAATCACTAGATTTTGATAGATGTTCCATCGAGTTCCTTTCAGATAAGGAAGACAAATCAAGAAATCATTCCATAAATGGATTTAAAGAGTGTCTTGAGAGCTGAATCTTGAATAGGAGAGGTGGAATGACATAAGAGGGGTGAAATGGGCAGGAAAGGCACCCAAAAAGGTAGGGGCATGCAAGTCCTGGCAGGTGAGCAGGTACTGCGTGGGCACGCAAGTACTGGTCATGCAGGTATAACAGTGCGACAAATGGCTACTTGCGTGATTTTCAGTCCTTGAGTAATACAAGGGCGAGTCTTGGCTCAAACCCTATGTATTATCCCTAGAGGCTTTCCAGAAGATGGTGTGCGTGTTATGATGAAGAAGTAGGGCAGCATGCAAGTGTGGTCATTTCCCTTAAGGGTAAAAACACTTAGGCGCGCATGTATTAGTGAATTATAACACTTAGACCTTACTCCTCATGTTCAGACCTTCCATTCTAGGTAATGAATTACATTCGAAGAGTTCAGAAGACCTGAAGAAGACACTTGGGCCTTCAGAGCTCTGTCTATGAATTCTGGAAAAATTTCTCTCTCAAAATGGGGGGCCCACAGGGTCTATTTATAGGCTGAAGAAGACCCCAGGCAGTTATCCTTTATGGCGCACAAGTCACTTGTGCAACCATTAGGTGGCACGCAAGTATACTTGCGTGATAGTGAGGTAACTTGCGCGGACCTTGTGCTTTTGAAGCCTTGTTTATGCCTTTGTCGAGTTTTGATGATTTATTCAAAGTATGAATCAGTTTGAGCTCAGATATTCCCCTTTTCCAATCTTTTGATTCTGTGACGAAAGGAGCATCAACAAAAGTCCCCCTCAGAGTTGGATCCAAAAGAAATGTGGATGTGACTCTGAGGAAAAGAAAAAAACTAAAGTAAAGGCGGTGCGCAAGTGTATGGTGCACAGGCTGTGGCGCACAATGTATGGCGTGAAACCTTCAGCTAGATAGACTTCGGTCCATAGGGTACGGTTGTGGCCTATAAATGTGTGGCCCCATTTCTGTACAAAGCATCCCAATTTCAAAATTTCGAGCCCTCGCCACGGAAGTGGCCTTCACCACGTAGGTTGCTCTGTTTTCCACTGCTTCATTGTTGTCTCGCTGCTGTAGAGGTGTTTGGACTTGCGCGGTTTATACTTGCACTACAAAAACTAGCGTGGAACATTAACACTTGCGCGCCTTAATTCTTTTCCATTTTTCTGAATTCCATCACAAATTCTATGAAAAATAAACACATTTAAGAGTGAGTTTATTCAACGTTTTTGTAGATTCAATGGCTCTCAGGAGAATCAGAAAGGCTGATGAACTGGATAGCAAGCAGATTTATGACATTATGAACATTGTTGGCCACGATTACTATGATATCTGCGACAACACTCTCCCAGATTTGGCTATGTACTTGATGAAATATCATCTTAATTTTCCACAGAGAATCTACTTGTCTCTGTATGGTCATGGTCATCTGTAAGGAGTAAATGTTCCAGATGCAAAGAACTATACACCTGAGATGCAGCTGCACTGCTACTCCTCTATTTCGTTAATGTTGTGCATTAAGAGAAACAACATTGGTGTGAACTTTCAAATTTTTACTCCATGCCATTTCCTTGCAGATATGAAAATGGAAAACCCATGGGATGAAATGTTTTCCACTGCCAGTTGGTGGAGAGAAGAAAAACATGGAATTAGAGCAATATCTGAAAAGAGTACTCTCTCCAAATGGATCTTTACATCCAATGCTCCATTATCAAATCCATGTATCCATCTTCCAAGTATCTTGGACAAAAATAGAGTAATTGTTTGATCAGTAGAAAAATTTTTCAAACCACACTCAAGAACATCCTTTTACAATTGTTCCAAGAAGAGATGGTATCACTGCATCTCTTATTGTATCTAGTTGAATGAATGAATTCCAGGTGGTTACTGATGAAACTCAGGATGCCGTAAATCAATTTAAGAGTTATACTGAAAGCCTCTTGTAATTATTGAAAAAGAGAGCAGATTCCAGTCTATGGATGTCCTTCTATCTCCCGTGTATCAATGAAAAACACTTTCACTTTCAATCATTTGTACCTGCATTATTTTTCTACATGCTTTAAATTTTACCTAAGCCAATGGGCCTAGTAATCATAGTTTCATTTTTACTAGGATTATTATAAATAACCCTACAAACACTGAATCTTTTAATTGCTCAATATTACCTAAATCATACAAAATGTATGTTTAGTAAGCTGGAACATGAATTTTATTTAGAGTTCCTTTGTCTTTTTTTGGCAGTTTAAAGTCATGCACATCCGACATAAAGAGGATAATGTTTAAGGTCAAAATAGCTTTGACCTAATGAATTAGAATCAACTAAATTATTTGACGATTTATCTGAAAACATATTACCATACTCAAGTATGAGGGAAAATATGTAAACTATAACTTATGAAAATTTGGATCTGAGGAATGATATGAAAAAGATATAAAAGGAAATAGAAGAAGTAGTTTCCAATAATGAAATTACCCTTATTTAACAAACCCGTTAGGGGGTTGAATTATGCAGGGCCACCTAAGGGCATTGGCTGCATAGTCAAATAAATAGAATCTTTTGGCTAACAATTATGTTATGTAGATTGTTTATGCAAGGCCGCCTAAGGGAATTTACTGCATAGTCAGGAAAAAGAACTCTCAGAGATTTACATTCCTAGTGCTAAAAAGCAAGTGAAAGTTTATGAAGATTCAAATTTTCCAATGTATAGAGTTTGTTGTATGGAAAGAGGTACTTGAATATGGAGAAGATATTTCCAAACAATATTATCAAATAACTGGATGAACATAACTTTTACGAAGGTCTGACCCAAATGCAGGGAAGGAGAATATAACCGATAGACTTGAATAATTTCAGATCATGAAAAAGTATATGGGACAAATATGTTAAGGATTGATATTTTTTTGTGGATCCCTACAAACATTCATTTAAGACCAATAAGGACAAAAGATGCTTTCTTCCTAAGAATGAAGTTACCAATATCTGACATACTGTTATGTAACAACCCGAAATTTTGAATAAATCTTGTTTCTTAATTTTGTGTGTTATTTTTTTTATATACTCAACAAAAAAATTTAATTTGATAACATGAGTATAATTAAAATGAGACCGTTGGGTTTTTGAATTTTATATGACCATTGGTCAATATGACCGCTGGAAACTAAACGTTTTGATTATTGTCTCTAAATACAAGTAATCTTGGTTAATTAATATAGAAAGAAGATTGGATGGCCTCATCCAGTAGTCTTGGACCAATCGAAGCCCATCTAACAGAACTAGGGAAGGAGGTAGCACCACTGGGCTTTGCTCTCGACCAAACCCAAGCCAAACATCATCATGTGAAGTTAGAACAGAATCGCATTCGTGAGAAGGTCAAACTGATAGAAATTACTACTCGTGCGATGTTGGCCGAGCCTCCCTCAGATTCTGTCACCTTAGCACACCTTACACTTAGGTCCTATGCTGGTGTGATAAGGGGATATGTAAGGAGACCGTAACTGCCTTGTGTAATCCTTTGTTTTTATTAAAAATTTTGATTTCTTCTTATGATGAAGTTTATGAATTTTCAAATGACCAGATAAATATAGTATGCATATTTTTGATGAATTTTAGAAAAAGGACATTTTAAAAATGTTTACGTAAACCTTAAATAATAAAAAATGTGTAATGATTTTCAAAAAATGGTCCTCTACAATTATGTTCAGTACGAAATTTAGAGTCTAATAAGATCAACATAATTTTTGATGAATAATAAATTATGAATAGTGATTTTATGCTTAGGATTAGTAATGTGACCAAATGGATTAGTAATCTCACTTAAAGAAAGTATTAATATAATCTAGGCACCTTGATTAAGTAATGTGATTCAATAAAATGGTTAAATAACAGTTTCATATATTATTATTAAAGTGTTAGTTCTTTCGGGTGAATAGTGTTTTTTAATTAAAAATTTAATTAAAAATATTTAGAAAATTATTTTTATAAAATGGATATCATTTTTGAACTCAGAGCGTTGATATTATGTTATGGTAATTTTTGGGGATTTTTCTGAAAAAATGAATTTTCGGTGAATAGTGTGTTTATTTAAAAATTAAATTAAAAATACATAGAAAATTATTTTTATAAAATGGAGTTCATTTTTTTAATCAGAGCATTAATATTTGGATAAGGTGAAATTTTGGGATTTTTTCTGAGAAAGTTGATTTTTTTAGTGAATAGTAAAAATACAGTTTTAGGGTTTCGGTATGTTTAATGACATGATAACTATGTCATGATGATTTCATGGGATATTTTAAAGGTTTTCTGACCAAAGGTGATGAATTATTGTATTTGGGGCCTTATGAGTCCTAAATCCATGGAAAATTCCATGGGAGAGAACATGGTTTTGAGAAAAGCACTTGTGAGGTGTCCCTTCGCCATTAATGCCTTGTCCCCTCACTTTCCCTATAAATACCAAGCCCTCCTCTCATCCATTCGACTCCAAAACCATCCTCAACGAAGTTATGGTATCCTTACCTCCCAAGGAGTCCTCCCAAGGTTCCCCCAAGCCCTCAAAGTCCAAACCATTGAGTTTTAAGAGTTACATTTTAAGGTAAGGGATCTGACCTCTCTCTTTCTTTTCAAGTAATCTTGTTTATGTCATTTCTTTTATACTCCATGTTCTTATGTTGGAGGATGTTCTTATATAATTATATTACTGCCCTTTTCATGTTAATATGACGAGAGACCCCATATTTCTCTCATATATTCGTTTTAATACTGTTTAAGTGACGCCGTTAGGCTGCCGAATTTTTATGGGGATTCATTCACCCTTCTCATTCTTTTCAAAATTCTAATTTCCTGTCAAGTCATTCAAGTTCTTTTTTTATTATGTTGGGGAATGATCTCTATATCTATCATAATTAACTCTTATGTTCATATGATGAGATACCCTATTTTATCTTTTCAAATCGTTTTGTTGAAGTTTATGTGACGCCGTTAGGCTGCCGAATTTTCATGAGAGAAATCTACTTTTTGTCTTCCTTCCATGTTTTTCATTTCAAATGGTATTTCCTTAACATTTCGTTACCATGTTCATATATCCTTCTTATTCTATCCCTATAATGTTTTATGGGTCATTTATGAATGTTTGACCCATGTCCCATCTCCTTTCAATGTTTTCTAAAACCCCAAAACATAGTCGTTATGCTGCAGAATTTTCGTCTCAGAATGCCTCTATTTTCTCAAAATTATTTGATGTTATAAATTGAATACTCAAAGCTCTTATTTATACAATGGTATTCACATATATATCAAAATTTTCTATTTTAAATTCTGGTATTTACATACATGAGACCGGATTTCCATTTCCGTGTGTTTAATGTGACATTAAGATCATGTCTTTAAAGTAGTTTTTAAAATGTGATGATTATGAAATGAAACCCATTTATTTTATTCTATGTGGGTTATTTATGAAATGTTTGATGATGATATATGTATCTCACATGATAATAATGGAAAATTTATGGGTGCTCCCTGATAGCGCTCCAATTCATTGGGTAATGATGTAACCACTAGAAATTACAATTTTCACGATATATTGGTGAATAACTTTGTTAATTTTCAAATGACACCTTGGGGATGGACCTTGGTGATATGTTCATGATTGTCTAGGTCAAATGATGTAGCCACATCTTCATGTTATGAAAAATGTTATTTTTATTATGATATATCTCATGATTTTTTTCTCATGCCTTAAAGTTATTTTCATGACCTTATTGAAGTATCTCAAGATCACATGTAAAATGTATTTATTGTTTCCCTTACTGGGCCTTCTGCTCACCCTTTCTCTTGATGTATGTCCCCAGGTTATGAGATGAAGTAATGAACCTAGGATTAACATAAGGAGAAGCATTTCAAGTGTTTAAGAAGAATGAATTTTTGTTTCATGTATTAAGTTCCTCGTTTCCAAGACACTAAACCTTAAAGATCCCCAGTTTTGTATAATGTAATGAAAGATTATGTGATAAAAAGGCGGGATGCTATAGTTGGTATCAAGGGATGGTTTAGTTATTTGTGGAAATTTGGATATGAAAACATTAGGAAGAACCCTATTGAGACGTTTAAATATAGGAAAGCGTCCTGGTATTTTCGTGAGTATTGAGTATGGGGTTGCCAAGCAAATACATCCCTATCTGGATACGAGCAGGTAGAGGTGGCTCTGTAACAGATGTACATAAGGGTAAAACCCGAAAACACCGCTTTAAGCTAGACTTGAATGGGAACCGGTAGATGACAATGGGACTTCCTACACTCTTGGTTACGACACTCCTGGGGGATATGCTTTGGTAAATTCATAAGCTTAGTATGAACCATTATTAAAGGAACAAAGATAAAATAAAATAAAGATTCACATAAGAATATATGATCATGGATATCCGAGATTGGAACCTAGGGGATCACAAGTTAGGGTATACATTCCTTCTACAATTTTATCCTTTTATGCTTACAGTTTCCTTTTAATGAATATTGGCTAAGTATTGAAGCCCCTAATTATACATTCTTTTCTTAGTTAATGGCAGGAAATGGAAGAACATGTCCCAACAACCAATATGATAGGAAATGTGATGATTGATCTATTGATGTGATAGAGATGAAAAAAGATTAGGTTGAAAATATTGTGATTATGCCAAACCAGCTATCAAAAATCACAATTAATAATTTGTACCTAGTTGAATGCCCAAATTCATTGAGGAAGAAGAGGACAAAGTCTCAAGGATGTTCATATGATAGAGTTGATAAGGGAAAGAGGACCCAATTTACTTTGTGCAAAAACTATGGAAAGGGGCATCAAGGATAATGTCACAAAGGAACTGAGAGATGTTTTAAGTGTGGGAAGATAGGGTATAAAGTAGCCAATTGCATTAAAAAAATGTATAATGTGATTAATGGAGATATGGTTTGAACTAATGTGCCTTATACATTTCAATGTCGTAAATGTGGATAAGTTAGAAATTATCCAAGGAAATTCTCTCTTGGAATGGGTGAGAAGCATGATGAGCATCAACAATCTTCAAGGACAAGGTAACAATTCAAGTCCTATGCTGAGATGGATCATGATTACTGAAGTACATGTAACTTATTCATAATAATTGTCTATGTCATGTTGTATTTTATTTCGTGCTCTATGAGCATATCTTTTATGTTTTCTAAGATCAACGAGTCACTACCTAAGATGATTTTATAATATTAAGTAAAACATCTATTGTTATGTACCACATGTTGATGTAGTAAAGATGTTCTTGTAAAAAAAGGGTGATTAGGGGACTAAAAGATGATTATTATTTTGGAAGACGTTAACCATTTTGGGAACCCTATTTGATCAAGGTAAATAGATTACTACGGTATTTTCTTTGAGGAGTTAAGGATGACTTATATTTTGAATAATTGATGAATTTAAGGTGGACATATAGTAATTTAGGTTACTTATGGAAATGATTAACCTATCTTGGGGTAAATATGTTTAGGTTAGTTACTTTTTTTATAAGATGTTAGGAGTGGTTGATATTGTTTGTAGATGAATGATAATGATTACCTTGGAATATTATGTTATCAAATCCTTCTTGTATTTGGGTTTCAATCTTAGTTTGGTATATTTTGGGGAATTTTAAGGACCATTATTTATGGAATGGTCTATGATGAACTTTGGGTAGTACCATGGAACTTTGAAGATTTAAAGTAGTTTCCATTCCTATGGGATTCATTATTTTTGAATTGTTGTCTTACCTTAACTTTTCTATTTTTGGGATAATGTTTAAAGATAGAAGAAACAGATTGTTTATATTTGGTGGATTATGTGATTCTCTATAGGATGATTCTTGTGCTTTGATGAGGCCAAGTAGTTTTTAATGCTCATCATTTGGAGGAAATATTAGTTTTGGTAGAAACTTTTTAAAGGATGAAACTCTACTTGAAGGTAGGTTTATTTCCTTGTCTTTTTATTCTATGTAGTAAATGAATTCCTCAAAACTATGAAAAGGAATGTAAAACAAAAACTTTGTCAGTAAACGTTTCCTACTGGGTAATCAAAGGCCATTTACACACATCATAAGTTTCTGATTTTATTATTGTTAACTTTCTCCTAATCATGTTCTCTATCACTCTCCCTCATAACTTGACCCTTTATTTTTTATTCCATATCCATGTTTTCCTACATGGAATCCTAGTATGGGTTAACTCAGGTGAACTTTGTACTTACTTTTCTATCTTTTAAAGTAATAGTGTTACTGACTCTTCTTCCAATGTGGGACCTTCAATGAAATTTCAAAACCGAAATTTAAAAAATTGTGAGGACACAATTTCTTAATGGGGGAAGATTGTAACGACCCAAAATTTTGAATTAATTTGGTTTCCTAATTTTCTGTGTTAATTTATTTATTTTTATATACTCAAAAAATGTTTCATTTGATAACATGAGTATAATTAAAATGAGACCATTGGGTTTTTGACTGTTATATGACCATTGGTCAATATTACCGCTGGAAACTAAAAGTTTTGATTATTGTATCTAAATACAAGTAATCTTGGTTAATTAATATAGAAAGAAGATTTGATGGCCTCACCCAGTAGTCTTGGACCAATCGAATCACATCTAACCGAACTTGGGAAGGAGGTAGCACCACTGGGCATTAATCTGGACCAAACCCAAGCAGAACTTCATCGTGTAATGTTAGAATGGAACCACCTTCACGAGAAGTTCAAACTAATAGAAATTAAAACTCGTGCGATGTTGGCCGAGCCTCCATCAGATTCTCTCAGCTTAGCACACCTTACACTTAGTTCATATTCTGATGTGATAAGGGGCTATGTAAGGAGACCTAAATTGCCATGTGTAATCCTTTTTTTTAAATAAAAATTTCAATTTCTTCTTATGATGAAGTTTATGAATTTTCAAATGTCCGGATAAATATAGTATGCATATTTTTGATGAATTTTAGAAAAAGGATATTTTAAAAATGTTTATGTAAACCTTAAATAATTAAAAATTTGTAATGAACTTCATAAAATGGTATTCTACAATTATGTTCAGTACGTAATTTAGAGTCTAATAAGATCAACTTAATTTTTGATGAATTGTAAATTATGAATAGTGATTTTATGCTTAGGATTAGTAATGTGACCAAATGGATTAGTAATCTCATTTTAAAAATTTATTAATATAATCTAGGAACCTTGATTAAGTAATGTGATTCAATAAAATGGTTAAATAACAGTTTCATATATTATTATTCAAGAAATAGTTTTTTCAGGTGAATAATATTTTTTAATTAAAAAATTTAATTAAAAATATTTAAAAAAATATTTTTATAAAATGGATTTCATTTTTGAACTTAGAGCGTCGATATTAATTTATGGTATTTTTTAGGGATTTTTCTGAAAAAATGAATTTTTGGTGAATAGTGTATTTATTAAAAAATTAAATTAAAAATATTTTGAAAATTATTTTTATAAAAGGGAGTTCATTTTTTTAATCAGAGCATTGATATTTGTTTAAGTTGAAATTTTGGGATTTTTCGGAGAAAGTTGAATTTTTTGGGAATAGTAAAAATACAGTTTTAGGGTTTCGGTATGTTTAATGACATCATAACTGCATCATGATGATGTCATGAGATATATTAAGGGTTTTCCAACCAAAGATGATGAATTATTTTATTTGGGGCCCCATGTGGCCTAACTCCATGGTAAATGCCATGGGAGAGCACATGGTTTTGAGAAAAGCACTTGTGAGGTGTCCCTTGGCCATTAATGCCTTGTCCCCCTCACTTTCCCTATAAATACCAAGCCCTCCTCTCATCCATTCGACTCCAAAACCATCATCAACGAATTTCAGGTCTCCTTACCTCCAAAGGAGTCCTCCAAAAGTTCCCCCAAGCCCTCATGGTCCAAACCTTTGAATTTTAAGAGTAATATTTTAAGGTAAGGGATCCGACCTCTCTCTTTCTTTTCAAGTAATCTCATTTATGTCATTTCTTTTATACTCCATGTTATTATGTTGTAGTATGGTCTTATATTTTCATATTACTTCCCCTTTCATGTTCATATGATGAGAGACTCCATCTTTCTCTCATCAATTCGTTTTAATAATTTTTAAGTGACGCTGTTAGGCTGCCGAATTTTTAAGGGGATTCTTTCACCCTTCTCATTCTTTTCAAAATTATACTTTCATGTCAAGTCCTTCAAGTTATTTTTTTATTATGTTGTGGTATGACCTCTATATCTATCATACTTAACTCTTATGTTCACATTATGAGAGACCCTATTATATCTTTTCAAATCATTTTGCTGAAGTTTAAGTGACGTCGTTACGCTGCCGAATTTTAATAAGAGAAATCTAATTTTTTTTCTTCCTTCCATTTTTTTCATTTCAAATGGTATGTCATTAAAATTTCATTACCATGTTCATAAATCCTTCTTATTTTGTCCCTATACTTTTTTATGGGTCATTTATGAATGTTTGACCCATGTCCCCTCTCCTTTCAATGTTTTCTAAAACCCTGAAACATAGTCGTTATGCTGCAGAATTTTCGTCTCAGAATGCCTCTCTTTTCTCAAAAATATTTTATGATATCAAGTGAATACTCAAAGATCTTATTTCTAAAAGGGTATTCACATATATATCAAAATTTGATATTTTATATTCTGGGATTTACATACATGAGGCCCTCTTTCCCATTCCGTGGGATTAAAGTGACATTAAGATCATGTCTTTAAAGAAGTTTTTAAAACGTGATGATTATGAAATGAAACCCATTTATTTTATGCTATATGGGTTATTTATGAAATTCATGATGATGATATATGTGTCTCACATGATAATAAATAAATAATTAAGGGTGCACCGTGATAGCGCTCCAATGCATTGGGTAATGATGTAACCACTAGAGATTACGATTTTCACGATATCTTGGTGAATAACCTTGGTAATTTGTAAATGAAACCTTGGGGGTGGACATTGGTGATATGTTAATGATTTTCTATGTTAAATGATGTAGAAACATCTTAATTTTATGAAAATGTTATTTTTATTATGATATATCTCATGATTTCTTTCTCATGCCTTAAAGTTCTTTTCATGACCTTATTGAAGTATCTCTAGTTCACATGTAAAATGTTTCTCTTGTTTCCCTTACTGGGCCTTCTTCTCACCTTTTCTCGTGATGTATGTCCCCAGGTTTTGAGATGCAGTAATGAACCTAGGCAGAACATAAGAAGAATCCTTTGAAGTGTTTAAGAATATTTTTTTTTGCTTCATGTATTATGTTCCTAGTTTCCAAGACACTAAACCTTAAAGATCCTTAGTTTTTTATAATTTAATGAATGATTATGTGATAAAAACACGGGATGCTATACGTTAGGGTGTTTGAATTATGCAGGGAAACCTAAGGGAATTGGATGCATAGTCATATAATAGCATCTTTTGGCTGACAGTTCTGTTATGTAGACTATTTATGCAAGGCTGCCTAAGGGCACGTGCTGCATAGTCAGGAAAAAGAACTCTCAGCATTTCAGGCCTTTTGTGATTATATTTCAAGAAAAGGGTTATGAAGATATATAAGTATTCAAGATTGTGATTAGGACACATAAAGATGGGTATTGTCCAATGTATGCAGAGATACACGGATCAATGATAACCATAATCATGTTGTGGCTGGGTCCTGAATGGAAATGTTGGACTTCACTACATATCCCATAAAGATGGGAATCAAGCCATACATAGTTCTTGAACTACATTTTAACATCATGTGGGACAAATGGATTATAGATATTAGTTTAGGGTCATAGATCTTGGACCATTATAAGAAATACACAGTGTGTGTTTTCATGGGGACTTTTCAGCCAGGGGACTGAAAGTGTAATTTGAGGTTAGGCCCAAAAGACTTGGGGCTGGATTTGAGGGACACTCGAACATTCCTACGTATCCCATAAAAATGGGAATCAAGACCACGTAGCTCAAGAAATACCCTATGTACAAATTTGGTTCATACATGTGAAGTGTGAAAAGGGACTTTAGTTCAATGATGGTTTAACCCAAGAAAAAAAAGTTCATGAATTGCCATCTATGCACGTAGTCTTTGGAATATAACTTGATTGAAAATCAATGTATACAATGATTCCCTCTCAGGTGAGGGTATCAAAGAATATTTGTAGTTTATTGTCATACTGGACAAAAAGTGTTGTACAGTTTTACGTCATATAGCAAGGATGAAAGTGAACCAAGTGTAAAGATATTAATTCTAGGGTCGGTTTCATGAATCAACATCGTATGAGATAGAGGTGAACTGATGTGAAGATATTGATTTTGGACTTGAACCTTGGGAGGTTTCCTAGGTACCTAGCCTGGAAGTCAAGGATCAATGTCTGTGTAGTTCAATTAAAGAATGAATTAGTGATCAATTTGTTCTTGGGGACAACGATCTAAAATATTGTGTTGGAACTTACACATGGTTAGTAGCCCAGAGAGAGAGAGAGTTATGGTTGAAGTTTTCTCTGAGATCACGTGAATCATACTCGGTGTGAGAAACAAGAGGTAACAACAACCCTAAAAATGCATAGTTTAATGTCATGTAGGACATATAAAGGGACTACATAGTTTAATGTCTTGCAGTTAGGACTATTGGTGCTGCACAGTTTAGTGTCATGTAGTAGGGACAAAGTACAGTTTAATGTCATGAAGGACATAACAAAGGACTTTCTGTACAGTTTAGCGTCATGTAGTCAGGACGATGGGGACAACACAGTTTAATGTCATGGTGGACAAAAAGAGGACTGTGTAGTTTAATTTCATGCAGTAAGGACAAATGAGAACACATTTTTGGTGTCATGTTGGACGTATTAAGGAATTTTTTCAAAATTTAACGTCATGTTGGACGAAAAAGGGATGATACAGTTTAGCATCATGTTGGACGTAAGTTCCAATTGTTTACGGTAATATGCATGGACCATTGGTTATGCAGTTTGACGTCATGTTGGACAAGAGGGACTTTTATATAGTTTAACGTCATATATCATGGACGATGAAGGGTGACACAGTTTAACGTCATGTAGGACGTATTAGAGAACTTTTTCACAGTTTAACATCATGTGGGACGAAAGTAACAAAAATAGTTTAAGGTCATATATTTGGACCGTGGATGATGCAGTTTAACGTCTTGTTGGATGGTGGTGCAGTTTAAGGTCATACTTGACCGGTGATGATATATTTTGTGTTTATATAAAATATTTCATCAAAAATTTGTCATTGGTTGGAGTAGTGATGAGTTATCCATCCATCAAGATTAATGAATAAGCTCCATTGGAGTAGACCCTATTTATTGAGTATGGTCCTTCCCATTTTGGCTCAAGCTTGGGAGGTTTCTTTCATAGTATCATTGGAGTTCTGAGAACTAATACCAATTCTCCCTGAGTGAATGAACGAAGATGAAATTTTTTGTTAAAAGCTTGTGCTATTCGATTCTTATAGACTTCCAAGTGGTGCAAAGTGCACAATATTATCTCATCTAACCTTTCTAATTCATTCAATCGCTTTTGAGATTGCTCATTTGTAGATGACTGATCACAAATAGCTACTCTGAGCGAAGGAAATTGAACTTCAATGGGAAATATGGCTTCCATTCCATATACTAGTGAATATGGAGTTGACCGAGTTGTAGTTGTTGAGTCAATAAGGTTTTCCTTATGACTTTTCCATTCCTTCTTGTTTTGAAAATCGCAAACACCTTATCTTTAAGAAAATTGCTTTTATAAGGAAAATCGCTTTTAGAAGGAAAATTTCTTTTATAAGGAATATCGCTTTTGTAAGAAAAATTATCCTTATCATATTTTCATCCTTATTTTTCTTAAGTATAAGATTCGGATTCATTTCTATATTATCGGAATTGTTTGAAACTTTGATATGAGGTATTCTGTTTTTAGGATCCGAATTCTGGACAAGAACTGTAATAAATTTTCACTCAGAAATCCAGATGAGAACTATAATAAAGTTTCATTCTGAACTCCGGATCCGAACTCTAATTAATGTTCTACATCAGATTCAGGATGCGAATCCTTATGATGTTTTATAATGAATTCTCATTACGAATTCTGATGACGAATTCTCATTACGAATTCTGATGATGAATTCTCATTAAGAATTATGATAATGAATTCTCATTACGAATTCTAATGATGAATTATCATTACGAATTCTGATGATGAATTCTCATTACAAATTCTGATGACGAACTCTCATGACGAATTCTCATTCCGAATTCACATTCTGAATTCATCTAGTAAACAGAATCTGATCATCTTTTTTTATACACTCTGAATTTATTCAGACTCCAAATTTTCACTCCGAACATTCATTTTGCTTATGACTTTATATTTTGTCTACTCTTTATTATTTTCCTTACACTCCGAACTTTAACTCCGAACCTTCACTCCGAATCTTTTTAGTTAAGATTTAAAACGGTGTCGTATATTATGTTACACTTGTTTTGTTATAAAATGATGTCGTGTATTCTGTTATGAACTAATCGTTGGTTAAGTTACACATGTACAGGTCCCTCCGATTCTTAAGGAAAATATGACCGTTGGAAAGGAGGCCGACCTTACCTATAAATAGGAGCTCATTTGAAAGAGCTCGGGGCTGGTGTGCTGAAAGGATGACTGATCTTTGACTCAGGTGATTACATGCTTGAAGTGATTTCTAGAGAGAGAGAGGCTCTTATTAACTTTTAAAGCTTCGTGCGACTCCGAATGTTGGTGATTACATTCGAGGACTTCCGGGGATAGGAAGACAGAGGTGTCGACTACCTTGAAGTAGATGGCTTCCTTGCTGAGGAAGACAGAGGTTTCCAACTACCTTGAAGTTGAGGGCTTGTAGGGATATCAAGACATAGACACTCCGATCTTCATATCGAGGGCTTACCCAGGTGTGGGTAAGACAGACTTTCTTGAAAGTATAAATCAAGGGACCTTTATCCAATGTTTTTGCATACCCTTCTCTTTGGGTTAAAATACTTATATCTTGTTACTTTTAGTTTTACTACTTTTTATTTCCGCTGCATTTTGTATTTTAAGGACAGTATAACTTTCTTATACTTCCTTACTTGTACTCTGTTTCATTTATATTCTATACTCTTTAAAGTAGAATCTCATATTGTAATCTTTTGTTAAGTTTCAATTTCCGGAACCATATTTCTGGAACCTACTTTCGGAATCTCTTTCAAAGTTTTCATTTGGTATTAGAGGTGTTGTGAATTTTCTTAAGTTTAACTTTGTTAAACTTTGACCTTTCCTTTAATTAAGGTAATCATAGTTATTCATAAATAACATTAAAGGTTCCAAAGGAATTTTTAAAGTATACAATTCACCCCCCCCTCTTGTAAATTGAGCATCTACATTATTATTTCCATCCTACAATTGGTATCAGAGCAGGTCTCTGAAATACTTATACTCACGAATAAGTTTTTCTTTCTCATTTTATCATTCCGAACTTTACCATTCAGAACTTTCTCATTCCGAACATTGTAATTCCAAACTTTTTCTACTAACAAGTTTGTGTGAGAAGGTTATTTTTAGTATGGCAGGAATTAATGTTGGTTCAATTGATAATCTAAATCCTACAAGACCACCAATATTTGATGGTAATGATTATGAGTACCAGAGAGATCGAATGAAGACTTTTGTTATCAATACTGGAGTAGACAACTTTGTTATGCTTACTGGTGATTATAAAATTTATGAAAAGGAAGTCATAACTTTCACTAACTAGGTAAAGAAAGAATATCAACTCAACTATAAGGTACGCGATACTCTACTGTGTTCAATGACTAGAAATATATATAGCCAATTTTCTTCTTGTGAAGCAGCAAATTGTATCTGGAAGAAGTTAGAGGTTACACACTTTGGAACTTGTAAGGTGATTGAGACTATGAGAGCTATGCTTAGAGCTGAATATCATGGCTTCAACTTTCCTTATGGTGAACCAATCTGTAAAGTACACCAGTGATTTATAACTATCGTCAAAAACCTACAGTCTATGGGAGAGAAAGGTTTAGATGATGAAGCTCTTTTGGATAAGATAATTGATATCATGCCCAATGAGTGGGAATAAAAAAAGAACTGCTATAGATGAGAATAGGAAAGTGACTCAGATTTCTCTTGATGAGAATTTTGGAACTCTTCTCCAACATGAAACCAGAATGAAGAGAGATGCTGACGACATCAAAAAGAAAAATGGAAATGGTACTATTGCTTTTACAACAATATCAAATCATATGAAAGCTAAGACTCCTGAGAGAGTAACCAGATCCAAGTCTAATAAGATGATAGTTCAATCAGATTCTAGTGAGAGTGAAATATCAGAAAATGAATTAGAAAATCTTGCTCGTAGGATGAACAAGATAGATGGCCAGAGAAATTTCCAATCCAAGTATAAGAAAAATGAAATGAAAGATAAGAAAGTTGGAGAAGTTACTTGTTATTAATGCAAGAGAACTGGACATATAAGACCCGATTGCCCTATACTCAAAAAGAAAGAAAGGAAATAAATACATTCAGACAGGAACAAAAAAAAGTATTATAAAGAAAAAGATTAGACCGATCTGAAAGCTAATGACACCTGCAGTGCCAATGGTGGTGAATCTTTAGATGAATCTTTTGATTATGAATCTTCAGGACAGAAGAATCTTGGTCTTATAGCCAGATTACCTATTGATAATCATTGTTTTATGGCTAAGGTACGAAATGATGAATCACTGACCAATGTTTCTTTAAATTCTAATGATAGTAAGTATTATGACTCTTCTGATGAAGAATCTTCTTATGATAAAGAAAATACTTTACCTACTTATAAATAAGTCTCTAGGTTTGCTGAACTTCTTGAGATTGAGAATTCTAAACTCAAAAAAACTTGATAAGGAAAACTCTAGTAATTCAATTTTTAAAAAAGAAATATCAGAACTTTCTAAAGATCTGAATAAGAAAAATGCTGATTTTGAAAGTATTTCAAAAAATCTTGAGGAAGTATGTTCAGAGAAGAACCAACTTTCTAAAGAATTGGAAAATGTAATTTCTAAGAAAAATGTTTTTGAGCCTAACTCTAGTTCTAAAACTAATGATTATGAGGATAAAAACATGGTTGTAAATCTTAAGTCGGAAATTTTTTCCTTAAAGAAGTGTTTATAAAACTTTACCCATGGAAAAGAAAATTTTGATAAAATGTATTCCCAAATACGACCTTTAAGAAATAAATCTGGATTTGGTTATACCCATGAAAAGCCAATTTTCTGTAACAATTATTTTGTTCCTCAAAGTGCCCCATTTTGTACCAAGTGTCAATGTGGTGGTCACTGGGAAAAGGATTGTTCCTTAAACAAAACCCAATCTCTAGGATTTCACAAAGCTTATTTCTCTAAGAAGATGTGGGTACCTAAAATTTTAATATCTGAAAATCTCGGATCCAAACAAGTTTGGATACCGAAAGTCTAATTCTCTTCTTGATTTCAGGAAAATAAAGAGAGTACCAGCAACAATACATGGTATATGGATAGTGGATGTTCCCAGCACATGACTGGTAACAAAAGCTATTTTGAAAAGATTATCAAAACGAAAGGAGGAAAAGTAACTTTCGGAGATAATGCTAAGGGTGAGATTGTTGGTATTGGTAATATTGTTTTTCATGGTAAAACATTAATTTCAAATGTTCTTTTTGTTAAGGGTCTTAAGCACAACCTCATTAGCATAAGTCAGTTGTGTGATGAAGGTTACCATGTGAATTTTAGGAATGATAAGTGCTTAGTTCACAATTCCAAGGAAGAATTTATTCTCTCATCCAATAGGCAAGAGAATGTTTACACCATAAACTTAGAAGATCTTAGAAGCCTAGATTTACCTTGCCTTAGTGAAATGGAAGATCATTCCTGGTTATGGCATAGAAGACTAGGTCAATGTAATCTTAGAAATCTATGTAAACTCTCTAAGAAGAAACTAGTTAAGGATCTACCAGAACATAGACATGAATCTTCTAAAGTTTGTGATCCTTGTCAATATGGAAAGAAACATAAATCTAGTTTTAAATCAATTGGTGAATTCTCAACAACAGATTCATTACAGTTAGTGCACATGGATCTTTTTGGTCCAACACAAACTGGAAGTATTGGAGGCAAATACTATGTGTTTATTCTAGTTGATGATTACACTTGATTTACTCGGGTCTATTTTCTAGCAAAGAAGTCTGATGTTTTTTCCTATTTCAAAAGTTTTAGAGCTCATGTTAAAAATGAGAAAAACCTTCCATTGAAAACTATTCATAGTGATCATGGAGGAGAATTTCAAAAATCTGATTTTGAAACTTTTTGTAGTAAAAAAGGTATTACTCACAAATTTTCAGCACCTAAAACTCCTCAACAAAATGTTGTACTTGAAAGAAGAAATAGAATTCTTCAAGAAATAACTAGAACCATGTTGAGTGAATATTCTATAGCTAGAAATTTTTGTGCTGAAGTTGTAAGTACTGCTTGTTATACTATAAATCGAGTTTTGATTAGACCTTTTCTTAATAAAACTCCTTATGAATTATGGAATGGTAGAAAACCAAGACTATCCTACTTTAAGGTTTTTGGTTGCAATGTATTCATTTTGAATACTAAATATAACTTAAATAAATTCGCACCTAAATCTGATGAAGGGATTTTCTTAGGTTATTCCACAACTTCTAAGGCATATAGAGTTTTCAATAAAAACACTTGTACTGTTGAAGAAACATTACATGTATAATTTGATGAGTCAGATCCTTTTGTTTTCAAAACATCTCAACCTATATCCTCAGATGTGTTTTTATAAACTGATTATCAACCTTTGATAGAAGAAACTTCTGATAAGGATATTGTTCAAGAATATATTCCTGAAACATTTACCCCAGAAGACGTTCTACACTTTGTTGATGAACATGCTTTTCAAAACCCAAATCAGGCGTTTCTTAATAATCATCCCAGTGATAGTATCACAGGTGATGTAATTCAACCTATAAGGACTAGAAGTTCCTTAAGCAATGAAGTAGAACATCTAGAATTTCTTTCCCAATTAGAACCTAAAAGCACTGATGATGCTTTAGGTGATGATGATTGGATCAAAGCCATGCAAGATGAACTAAATGAATTCGAAAGGAATAAACTCTGGACTTTGGTTGAAAGACCTAAGGAAACTTCTGTAATTGGAGTCAAATGAGTTTTTAGAAATAAATGTGATGAAAATGGAGTCGTAGTAAGAAATAAATCTAGACTCGTTGCTAGAGGCTATAATCAACAAGAGGGAATAGACTATGAAGAAACCTATGCTCCAGTAGCTATACTTGAATCTATCCTTATTCTACTTGCCCTTGCAGCTTTCTTTAATATCAAACTTTTTCAAATGGACGTGAAATGTGCTTTACTTAACAGTTATCTTCAAGAGGACGTTTTTGTTGAACAACATCATGGATTTGAAGATACAAAACATCCTGATTATGTTTTTAGACTTACCAAAGCTCTGTATGGCCTTAAACAAGCCCCACGAGCATGGTATGATAGACTAACTGGATTTTTGCTTCAAAATAACTATGTTATGGAAAATGTAGATCAAACCCTTTTTATAAATAAAGATAAGAAAAATGTTTTGATTGTTCAAATTTATGTTGATGACATCATATTTGGTTCAACTCAGCAATCTTTGATCGACTCTTTTGCAAGTCTAATGAAATCTGAGTTTGAAATGACCATGATGGGTGAGTTAACATTCTTCCTTGGTTTTCAAATTTCTCAAAAACTAGAAGGAACTTACATATCTCAACATAATTATATTAAAGATCTTCTTAAAAAGTATGGTTATGACAACACTAAGAGTATAAGTACTCCCATTGGTACCTCAAAATCTTTAGATATTGATGAAGCTGGGAAACCAGTAGATCAAACATCTTTTAGAGGTATGATATGAAGTTTACTTTACTTAACAGCTATTGGACCAGACTTAATGTTTTCAGTATGCTTATGTGAAAGATGTCAATCCAATCCTAAGGAATCTCACATAAAGGCAGTAAAAAGAATTTTTCGCTACCTTAAGGGAACCATGGATCTAGGATTATTTTATACTTCTGGAAATGATGTTGTTCTAAAAAGCTTTTTTGATGCTGACTTTGGTGGATGTAGAATGGATAGAAAAAGTACATCCGGAAATTGTCATTTCTTAGGAGATTCATTAGTTTCTTGGTCTTGCAAGAAGCAACATTTTGTAGTACTCTCCACTACTGAAGATAAATATGTAGCGGCTGGAAGTTGTTGTGCTCAAGTTTTGTGGATGCAACACACCCTCACAGACTATGGCTTGAGTTTTACTAAAACTCAAATTTTGTGTGACAACACAAGTGCCGTTGCCCTTTGTAGGAACCGTACACATCTCTCTCGTGAAAAACACATAGATATTAGGCATCACTTTCTTATGGATCACACACCTAAAGGAGATATTATTCTTCAGTTTATCGGAATGCAAGATCAACTTGCTGATAATTTCACAAAATCTTTGCCTTCTGATAGATTTGAATACATTAAACAGAAGTTAGGAATGATAACCATAAGGTAGTCCTCCTAAATTAAATTTCTATTGAAAAAGTATCCTTATAGCAAGAAACACCTTTTTATAGGGGGAGTACATCTGATTGTTAGAATAACAAAATTTTCCAAAATTTGTTTTCAAACACTTTGGAACTAAAATTACGGAATGGAATTTCCGGAACTACAATTTTCCAGAAGGGATATTGTCGTACAGAATACTTCTGGAATGAAATTGTTCGTATTGAAAACATCCGGAATGAAAAATTTCGTACTAGAATTTTCATAGCGGGGTTTTCGTACCAAATCTTTCATAATAAGTTTTTCATTTTCAAAATTTTATAATAACTTTTTCGTACAGAGTTTTCCGTAATGAGATTATTTTTTGTAATGAGTTTTGCGAACTATTTCGTAGTAAAGTTTTTTTTGTAGTTTTCATAAAAATGTTACCAATTACGAATAATCCTCCTATGCCAATCCGAAAGGTATGATTTCCTTACCCAAGTTTTCGTAATCATATTTTACTTGCTGGCATTTTCTTATATTTTTTTCAGATTATAATTTTCTTAATTCTATGTTTTAATAAAAACCCCCAAAAGATTGGATTCAAGAGAATTTGTTTTTGAACGTCAGATCTGATCTCAACTTATCACAACTGTTCGATCAACCGTGGAGGTTGAACCGTTTTTTTTGTTGCCTATATAAAGGGGGACCACAAACGGTTGTCCCACATTGGTTTTCAAGCTCCAGTGTAGTAAAGCTCTGCCTCTCTGTTTTATGTCCGTTCTGAACCACATCTTTTTCAGTTCCGATCTTCTCAGAGGTCTTCAAATCCGAATATCTGTGGATGCAGCTTCTCAAGACATGTCTTCTTCTAAGCCGATTTCAATGTGGTTAGTATATAGAGAGGGGCTGGTTCATCCGGATTTCTTCAACATGTACGACTCTCTTATTTCCAAAAATATCAAGCTTAATGGTTGGGAAGATGTTGCAGTGTCAAAACCCGGGAACCAAGATGAATTGTATTCAGACTTACTTGTTGAATTCTATGAAACAGTTTCTTTTCTTAATGAAGATGGAAAGGAGAAATTGTCTTTTAAGTCTTATGGTAAGACTTATATGCTTTCACATGCCAAGGAAGCCAGCTTGGTAGGGCTAAATAATGAAGGTGAAGCTGAGTTAATTTCTAATGTGTTTCCGGATTCTAAGGGTAGCTTCGACAAGTAAAAACCCTTAGAAACTCTTGGACTGGATGATGACAGGGCTCTGAAGATTGTTAGTTTGTCTACAAATTTCAGGATTCTAGAGTTATGGGAACAAGGTCTTATCGTACTGAGGAAAGGTGACAAAGATAGCTTGAAGAAGAGTGAGATCTACATCCTAGATTTTCTGATAAATCTGAGGAAGATTTATTTGATGAAGCACATACTTATCACTCTTGAGAATTTGAAGAATGGAAATCCGAGAGCTCAGATTATTATGTATCCATCAATCCTCTCGATGTTGATAGTTCGGTGCCTTGAGTCTTTCAAGGAGGCTTTAATGTCTAAGCCAAGAGTTTTCAAGATTATGCTGGTGAGTGATGGTACTCTTAAAAGGATGGATGTAGCATTTGATAAGAATACTGGTATGTTTGTTGATTCTCCTGCTCAAGAAGAAACAGTTCTGAAAGTTACTGATCCGGAATCCTCTAATCCGGTAAGGAAGAGAAAGCTGAAGGAAGTGGAAGTAGAAGCTGAGGATCCCAAGTCTATGGATGTTAAATCCACACCTCCAAAACCAAATAAGAATAAATCTTACCCAAATGAGGTTGTTTATAAATGGAGGGAGATGAAAGAAAAGTGAGTTCAAGGGGAGCCTCAGTTTGTCTTGGACCCTGCGGAGGCTAAGGCCTTGAGGGAAAGAACTGCCGAAGAGCTAGAAAAACTAGCAAAAGAAAAGAAGCTCAAGAAGAAGATGTATGAGGCTGAGGTAGCTCAGGCTTTGTTAGAATTCAATGAGATGGTTTCTGCGAACATTCCTATTCTGAGATCCTTTTCGTTGGAATCTCTACATGAGACTCATGGAAGAGAGTTTGTTGCTCCGGAAGAGGCAGTATCTAAGCCTGTTGAGCAAGGTGAGCGAGTTGAGCAAGTGGAAGAAGAAGAAGATGTGGCTGAAGGAAGTGGTGAAACCGGAGATGTGTTAAAACAAGTAGATGATTATAAGGGGACACCTTCAGAACACTTATCACTCCGAACTTCAGAAGCTAAATCTTCGAAGCTAGTTACTACAGAAATGGATGAAGAGAAATGAGAGGATGAAGTAGCATATCATGGAGAAGAAGAACAACTTTTAAATGATATTGCTCAGATGGAAAACGTAGAGGTTGGTGTTCAGGATGTTGCTGATGAGGAAGATAATGTTGTCCAATTCTCTGATAGTGAAAAGAAACCTCCAAAACATGATTCTATTCCGAAAAAAGGCAAGGGAAAGCAAATTCTTGATGATACTCCAAGTTCTGTAGTGGTGAAGAGAAAAGAAGTTGGTAGTTCTTCAAAGAGAAATCTTGACCTTGTTGAAGAAGAAAATTCTCCAAGAAAAGTTTTGGATTTGGAGTCATCTTCATTGGGGCATGACTTTATTGTTCAGTCTTTAAAAAATTGGTGGGAACTATTACAACTTTCTCAAGTATTGAATCAAGATGCCAGATGCTCGAACATGCTTTGAATCAGAAAACAGACTTCGTGTCTATGGTTATGGAAAAGTGCGTTGAGATTGTGGCTCAGTTCAAAACATTTTTTGTGGGCTATGAAGCTCATAGAAAATCTTGCAAGATGATGACAAACTGGTCGAAGAAGACTGTAGAAGAGATGAGGCTATTCGACGGATTTCAAGACAATGTTAAAGATGCTTTTGAGACTGAGGACAGGAAGATAAATGAGCTTACTTATTCATTTGAAGAGAAGCTGACAGATGAAAAGAACTTCCGGATTCAAGAAGTCAGAGATCTGAATGGGAAGCTAAATTTTGTCTCTCAAAACAGGAAGTTTGAAAGAGATCATCATATTGAGTTTCGAGAGAAATTGAAGGCTCGGGAAGAAAAGATCAAAGCTCAGGAAGAAAAAATTCAAGCCCAGAAAGAAAATATTGAAGCTCAATCTGCAAGAATAGTGGTCTTAGAGAAGCAAGCTGAAGAAGATAATAAAGACTTAAAGAAGATAAATACTATTCTAAAGGGTCTCATGGAAAAGGAAAAAGATCCCAAATAGACAGATCCGATCTTTTGTTGTAATTTAACTCTTTTGTTGTTGAAATTTTCAATCTTAATAATTTTTTTGTGCTTGCTCATTTCTTTTTGTTGTTACTACTAATTTTTCAGGTACATTGTTATATTTTCCATTCCCTTGTATTAATTTTGAAAATCACAAAGTGGGAGCAGGAAAAGAACTCTAATGAAAGGGAAAAAGAATCCTAACAAAGGGTGAGAAAGAAAACAAACTCTAATAAGAGTTTATCTAAGGGGGAGTTTTTTAATTAAAGAAGTCTTTCTTATTTATAATGAAGTGTCACTCCGGAAATCTAGAATATGATCCTTATAGTTTCAAAGCATAAGGGGGAGTTAGTCGTATTCATCAATATCCTTAAAGCAAAGGGAGATAAGCCTTAATGTTTTTCTTTCTTTTTAGAATTTATTTATCAAGGATGTTTATGATTTCCAAAAAGGGGGAGATTGTTGAGTCAATAAGGTTTTCCTTATGACTTTTTCATTCCTTCTTGTTTTGAAAATCACAAACAACTTATCATTAAGAAAATTGCTTTTATAAGGAAAATCTCTTTTATAAGGAAAATTTCTTTTATAAAGAAAATTGATTTTGTAATAAAATTTATCCCTATCATATTTTCATCCATATTTTTCTTAAGTATAAGAATCGGATTCATTTCTATATTCTCGGAATTTTTTGAAACATTGATACGAGGTATTCTGTTTTTAGGATCCGAATTCTGGACAAGAACTTTAATAAAGTTTCACTCTGAAATCCAGATGAGAACTGTAATAAAGTTTCATTCCGAACTCCGGATACGAACTCTAATTAAAGTTCTACATCAGATTCAGGATGCGAATCCTTATGAAGTTTGATAAAGAATTCTCATTATGAATTCTGATGACGAATTATCATTACAAATTCTGATGACGAATTCTCATTACGAATTCTGATGACGAATTCTCATTACGAATTCTGATGAAGAATTCTCATTATGAATTCTGATGACGAAGTCTCATTACGAATTCTGAGGATGAACTCTCATGTAGAATTCTCATTTAGAATTCACATTCCGAATTCATCTATTAAATAGAAACTAATCATCTTTGGTTTATACACTCTGAATTTATTCAGACTTCTAATTTTCACTCTGAACATTCATTTTTCTTATGCCTTTATATTTTTTCTACTCTTTAGTTTTTTCCTTACACTCCGAACTTTAACTTCGAACCATCACTCCGAATCATTTTAGTTAAGATTTAAAACAGTGTCGTATATTTTGTTACACTTGTTTTGTTATAAAACGATGTCGTGTATTCTGTTATGAACTAACCATTGGTTAAGTTACACATGTACATGTCCCTCCAATTTTTAAGGAAAATATGACCGTTGGAAAGGAGGCCGACCTTACCTACAAATAGGAGCTCATTTGAAAGAGCTCAGGGCTGGTGTGCTGAAAGGTTGACTGATCTTTGACTCATGTGATTACATGCTTGAAGTGATTTCTAGAGAGAGAGGCTCTTATTAACTCTCAATGCTTTGTGTGACTCTGAATGTTGGTGATTACATTCGAGGACTTCCGGGGATAGAAAGACAGAGGGGCCGAATACCTTGAAGTTGAGGGCTTCCTTGCAGAGGAAGACAGAGGTTGCCAACTACCTTGAAGTTGAGGGCTTGTAGGGATAGCAAGACAGAGACACTCCGATCTTCGTATCGAGGGATTACCCTGGTGTGGGTAAGACAGACTTTCTTGAAAGTATAAATCAAGGGACCTTTATCTAAGGTTGTTGGATACCCTTCTCTTTGGGTTAAAAGACTTATATCTTGTTACTTGTAGTTTTACTACTTGTTTATTTCTGCTGCATTTTGTATTTTAAGGAAAGTATAACTTTCTTATACTTCCTTAATTGTACTCTGTTTCATTTAGATTCTATACTCTTTAAAGTAGAATCTCATATTGTAATCTTTTGTTAAGTTTCAATTTCCGGAGCCATATTTCCGGAACCTACTTTTGGAATCTCTTTCAAAGTTTTCATTTGGTATTAGAGGTGTTGTGAATTTTTTTAAGTCGAACTTTGTTAAACTTAGCCCTTTCCTTTACTTAAGGTAAACATAGTTATTCATAACTAACTTTAAAGGTTCCAAATGAATTTTTAAAGTATACAATTCACCCTCCCCCCTCTTGTAAATTGAGCATATACATCATTATTTCGATCCTATAGTAGTGTGGGTGGTAGTCCAATAAGCCTATAAATCATGGAATACTTTATTAGGCCATGATTTCTTATCTTTATCCACCATCTTTTGCAGTATATTTGACAGAGTCTTATTGAAGGCTTCTATCAGGCCATTAGCCACTACATGATACAGAGATGAATGGTTGGATTTGATGTTGTATTCTTGATACAACTTCTTCACCTCAGATGAACAGAAGTTGGTGCAATTGTCCATCAATATGGAATGAGGGGCACCAAATATGGTAATGATGTTAGACTTGATGAAGTTAAAAATGAATTTAGAACTAACTTCCTTAAGAGGTATTGCCTCTTCCCATTTGGAAAAGAAATCAGTAGCAGTAAAAATATACTTAAACAGATTGGCTGTAGCTGAAGGGTAAGGTCCCACAACATCCATTCCCCATGTGGAAAATGGACATGAGTATTTAGCTGTATGAAGAAACACTGGAGGTTGATGAATGAAGATGGAATGTACTTGTCATGAATGACACTTCATTGTGAAATCAACACAATCGTGTATAATTGAAGGCCAAAAGTATCCAAGCCTTCGAATCTGATCAGACATTCTAGGTCTAGACTGGTGGGCACCACAGATTTCTACATGCAATTCTTTCATGACAACCATTGTCTCTTCACCATCAATGCATCTGAAGAGAACTCCATCAAAACCATGTTTGTAGATAAATTTCTCTAAGTGATCTGGGCTATCATATAGAGTAAAATTGACCACACGTTGCCAGATTTGTTCTTTCTTGGCTCTATCAGGTTTAAGTGTTCCACTTTGAAGTTATTCTCTGATAGGTGACATCCATCCTGCAGTATGACCATACGGTTCATGAATGGGACTAATTTCATTAATTTCCTTTGTTATGATTTGAACATAAGGTGAAATTGCATGATGGTGGGCAATACTGATTGTTGTCTCGTCCTGATTTGGATCTTCCAGAGCTGTGGCTATATTAGACAGTGCATCAGCTTGAGCATTTTGTGATCACAGGACGTAAGAAAATGTCAGTTCCGAAGAGAATTATGCCATTAACTCTCTGACGTAATCATACAAATTGATTAGTTCTTCTTTTCTAATGGCACAATCCCCATTGACTTGCTTGATTACTTGGTGTGGATCACCTTTCACCTTTAAGTGATTCACTTGTGCTTGAAGCGCCAATTCCAAGCCTGCGATTAAAGCTTGGTATTTTGCTTCATTATTGGTACCAACTTCCCATAATAAGAAGGAATAAGGTAACACTGCCTTTTCTGGAGAAATGATCACAATTCCTACGCCAACTTTGTTGAATTTATGATTTTCCATTTTCCTCCCTGTTGGAATTCTAGAAGCACCATCAAAATACATTTCCCATGCATGGGGACTTTATTGAATAGAGAAAACTTCCTCATCCGGGAGTTCAATATCTGAAGATGTGTCTTCCGATGAAGGGTGTTCCGCTAGGAAATCAGCCAAAGCGTGGCCCTTTATTGCCTTCTGAGACACATAATGAATGTCGAATTGCTGCAAAATAACTGCCCACCTTGCCTGATGTCCTGTAAGCATTGGACAACTAAGGATGAATTTGAGCGGGTTATTGAGAGATACCAATTGGACCTCATGATGTTTCAGGTAGTGTCTCAACTTCTGCACTACAAATATTAATGCTAGACAGCAGTTCTCAATACTTGAATACAGGGTTTCTGCTTCAAGCCTAGTCTGACTGAGGTAATAGAGGCTATTTTCATTCCCAGCATCATTCTTCTGAACAAGAAAGGTACCCAATGATCAATGTAGAGCTATCACGTAGAGGATAAGTGGTCATCCGTCAATAGGTGGCATGAGTACCAATGGACTCAAGAGGTATTTATTGAGAATATTGAATGCTTCTTGACATTCTTTGGTCCACTGGTAATTGAATCCCTTCTTTATCAATTTGGTGAAGGGTAAACTTTTGCCTGCCAAATTGGCGATGAAGCGCCGAATATAGGCTAAGTGTCCTTGAAGTGCTCTTAATTCTTTCAGATTTCGAGGCGGTGACATACCAAGGATTGACTTTGTCTTCTCAGGATCGACTTCAATACCACGATGGAATACAACAAAGCCGAGAAAGTTTCCTGAGGTTACCCCAAAAGCACATTTTAAGGGGTTCATCTTAAAATTATTTTTTCAAAGCTTGCAGAATTTGAAATCCAAATAAACCAAGTGATTAGAAAGTTGTTCGGATTTAACCACCAAATCATCCACATAGTATTCGACAATCTTCCCTAAAAAGGGTTTGAAGATACGATGCATGGAACACTGATATGTTACACCTGCATTCTTTAATCCAAAGGGCATTACCTGGTAGAAAAACACACCCTGAGGGGATCTGAAGGCTGTGGATTCCTCATCTTATGGGTCCATTTAGATTTTATTATATCCAGAATATCCATCCATGAAGGAAAGTGCTTCATAGCTAGCTGTTGCATCAATTAAAAGTTCTGTAATCAGAACTAGGAAATAATCCTTAGGACAATGCCGATTAAGATATCTGAAATCGATGCAGACTCTAATTTGTCTATTCTTCTTCTATATAGGGAAAATATTAACAAACAACTTTGGATATTGAACTTCTCTGAAGAAGTTAGCTTTTATAAGCTTATCCACTTCAGCTTCAATTTTGGAAGCATAAGTTGAGTGTGTTCTTCTTGCGGCTTGCTTAAATCATCTATGTTCTTCTGGTAAACCCAAATGATGAGTAGAAATATCAAGATCAAGCCCGGGCATCTCTGTATAGTTCAAAGCAAATATGTCTCTATTTTTCATTAAAAAGGAAATATACATCTCTTGTTCTTCAAGATTCATGGTCATACTGAATAAAGTGGGGCGTTGATCTTCTTTTGTACCCAGATTTATTTCTCTGAGTTCATCCATAGTGGTAGAGATACCCTCTTCAAATGCTGGAGGAGCATATCCGATATCTTCCTCTTCATCTTCATCATGTGTTATTTCTTCCATTTCAACTTGCATAGTAAATGATGATACAGAATTTTCATGATCAGAAGAGATGTCAAAATTTGCACATCTTGAAGAAGAAGCTTCCATTTCCGACCCGATTGATGATGAAGGGTCTTCATTGGGTAATAAAGAGGAGATGATGGATTGGTATTCAACATCATTGTTCACCTCTAATGTTGCTATAACTTCTTCTGGCCTGATTGGTGAAGTATAGACTTGTTGGATTTTAGCAGACGAAATGAAGACATCACCATTTGGGCTTTCATCACTGCTTGGAGGATCACTAATTTATCCCATTTTATCTGGCTCAATTTCCATAATTGACATTATGGATCATTCCATAAGAGAATTTTGATTAGGGTCTATCTTGTCAATTTGACTGATAGTAAATACATAATATGTACTCACATGCAGAAATGAATTTACTGGAATCTTCTCCAAACCATATGGAGCATTAACTTTGGTAATCTCCTTTGTTGTGGATTTATCCTTTTCATTCATGTGATAGAATTACGCCTCAATGTATTGAGATTCACATGTCTTGAACGGGCCTTATCACCATAAAATGTCCCAACTTGACCATCGAAACAATATTTGATACATTGATGGTATGATGAAGGGATATCCACATGTTGATGTAGCCAGGGTCTTCCAAGAATGAAGTTGAAGGCTGAGTCTTGATCAACAACCATGAAATATGAATTGGATACAAGATCTCCAAACTGAGTTCTTAGTGTAACATCTACCAGTGGTTCTTGTTCATTTTTATAATATCCTTGTAACATCATGGTAGAAAGAGATAAATTAGATTCCATGAGGCCCAATTGACCAAGTGTACGAATGGGCTTGAGGTTGACTCCTGAACCATTGTCAATAAAATCTCTTCGGACATCTATGCCATTGACCTTTACAGATATGTAAAAAGGTCTAATATGCCCATGCACAACATCATCTTCATCTTCATTAGTAAAAGATATTATTGCATGTAATTCTGTAGGATTATTCTCTATGTGATAGACTTCAGCTGTAGAAATTTCAGTTTCAAACTCCTGAGGACTTGACAAAGCCCCCATGAGTGCCTCCTGAAGATCTTTTGATAGATTCAAAGCTTCCAGAATTGATAACATGGCTGGTACTTGGGCCAAGTGTTTCAATACATCATACTTTTGATCTAGAGGTTTGAGTTTTCCAACAGGAACATGTGGTTTAGTAGGTGCCTTGGAAGTAGATGCGTTGGAATTTGATGCATCTTGAATCGAGATAGGAGTTGGAAATATTCCTGGTTTTGGAAGATTATACCGATTAGATCTATTTACTTGTTGAGAGGAAGAAGATAGAACCTTCAACCGGTCTTCCTGAATAACTGTGCCAGGACTGAATTTGCTATTGGTAGAAGAACTTGCTTGTTCTTGCTGAGCTCGCTGAAGGGCTCTACCAAGAGTTTCTGCTGTGTACATTGTTCTAGAAGGGGTAGAATTGGAATAATTGTTTATGAAAGATCCACGTCTTCTCCTGTATCCCGAGCCTCTGGAACTTCCTCGGATTCCTCTATTTGATACAGGGAATTCAGGCTCATGGAAATTGAAACTACGACTGGCATATGGATCTGTTAATTGAATCATAATAACAGAACTGAAAATCAACTCTTCATCCAATGAAGACTCTACCTGATTATCCAGTTTAGGTTGTGCCGTTTGGTGGGACGGTGCCCGTTGATTTCAAGTAGATGGCATGAAGTATGCCAGGGTCGAAGACAACTTAGGCTTTTACACGTACTCATCTTCTTCTTATTCTTTTTCTTTCATTGAATCATGTCGTTTCTTTGAGGATTTTCCCTCTGATGAAGAGGGTTTTGCTGTGGCATTCATGGTAGAAAGTAGAATTGGTTTCTTCAATTGCATTCTCAAAATAGCATGAATTCAGTTGATCATCATTCTGACCATCCAATGATCATATTTTTGTGCAGTTTTGCTTTTGACTTCATGCCACTCGCCTTCCTCCTTTGGAACTGTAGCAGTAACACATGATACCTGGGCTGAAGAGCCTTTCTGTTTTACTTGTCCCGAGTCTACCATCTTTTGCAGGAGGTCTTTGAAGACAAAACACTCTTGGATGGGATGCCCCAACATTTGATGAAAGGGGAAATAATTGGGACGGTCTTCATCTCCTTCCTTGCTTGGCATTTTGGGCATTGGCATCTGAACCAAATTATTTTCTAAAGCCAAAATTAAGTAACCAGAAACATGTTCATTTTGGAAATAGTATGTTTTTCTTTTTAGATTCTCAAATTGTTTTCATCTTTTATCTCATTGATTTTCTTAACTAAATGGACTTTGTTTTTGGCGCTCAGGAGGTGGAGCCCTTCAAGAAGATGAAGGGTTTGAAGTAGAAGTAGGTACAGGTGTTTGTTTAAGCATAACTATAGCAGTTTCTGCTTTATCCATTCTCCTTCCTGGAGATGATGGGATTACACGAGATTTAGCCTTAGTCTATATAAGAGAATATTTAATCTGTTGAGCGATTGAAGTAAGGTCTAGAAACCCTCATGTGTATTTCACAGGGATCAACGACATGCGTAATTCATCACGCAGATTTTCCACATAGATTGGAAACAGTTCCTCTTGATGGAGTGCTAAGCTTAGGGAATATGTTAATATCTTCCAGTGAGCAATGAAATCATAGACTCTTTCATTCTCCCTTTGCTTACAGTTTGTATGATCGAAAACTATTGTCTTTGTCAATGTTGAGCGGAATTGAAGAAACAATCATTGACGGAGATCTTCCCATCTGGTAGATGACATGGATTTCAATCATATGTACCAGACAAAGGTTGGTCCTTGCAAGGCTCACAAAAAGAATCTGATTTTCACTACTTCTTGTTGCTCCGGAGTTCCCATCATAGGATCGCAACAAGACACGTAATGCGTCAAATGTTGTTCAGGGTCGCCTGGTCCATTGAAAATAGGGAATACAAGGTTCCCAAAATTTGATGGGTGAGAGATTGAATCTACCCATTTAGGGTAATCATTCTTTTCCGGTTGAACCTGTGCACACTTCCCTTCCATAGTCTCTAACTGAGCTGTTAATGACTCAATGGTAGTTATTAACTTTTGAGAAATATCTGGTTGAACTTGGACTTGGGATGGTGCAATGACTGGAGTCTGGATTGGTATGGCATCTAGTACTGAAACTGATGGAAGCACTACCAATTGATGTTGCACTTAACCCGTAGGATTAGACCTGTGAGGGTGTACTGATAAAGGAGGATATTCTTGATCCACCTCAGTAGCTGCAACAAACTCCCTTGGCTGACTGACTCCATCACGCTTAGGAGGAAGACTACCTTGAAGTAGTTCTACGTTCAACCTCCTCAATTCTTTCATTTCTTCTGCTTGTTGCGCAATTATTTTATCTAGTTAGAGCGATTGGACTTCTCTAGAGGAAGGATATGTAACCTGATTCTTTCCCTTCCCCTTTTTTGATCCCTTTCAGATAGGGGGAAGGGGGTTAGTTGAATGAAAACCCAGATTCTGGGTAAGCCTTTGATTTTGTGTACGCACAGCTTCTTCATTTGTGTCTGTGCGTACAACTTCTTGAGAAGAAATCTCTTCATCTGATCCCTCTGAATGAGCCTCATCTGGTGGATCAGCAACAACTGAATTGATGACATTAATTAATGCATAACGCATTGCATCTCTTCTATCATAATTTCTGTGATATTTTCTTCATCCATGTCTTTGATGAGACATTTCCTTTTGTTGATTCAATCCCTCAGGAACTTCTTAAAGAACTGTAATTTGGAGAGAATCTCTTATAATTTGGCTCTGCGTTCCTCTTGAGGATTCTTCCCCAATCGAGAAAAGACCGACTTTCTAGGACGACGGGATTGATGATTTGAAAAAGTCCCCAGTCCGGTGGACTGGGGCTGTTCCTGCTATTCCTGGTCAACTCCTCGAACCCCATTTGTTGATTCCAAGGGTTGGTTTAAAAGACTCCCTAGTCTGGAAAGCTGGGGTGGCTCTTGACATGTTATCTCTGAGACTTTCTTCAAATCACTCCTAGTATTGCGGACCTTAGTGTGGAAATTAGTTGGATGAATCAACCTGTATCCACTTTTATCACCCAGCTCGAAAGACTGTTGGATGATTTCCGACACTTCTGTCACTTGATGATATTCTTGATCCATATGAGAGGCTTGTTCAATATTCGCATTTGCTTGATGCAGGATTATTTCAACAGATTTTTCTCTGTATTCTTGATTTTGGGAGGAACTAGTTGTGACCTATTCTGGGGAAAGATTTTGATTACAAACAAAACCCATTGACTATGGCCGTCCACGGGCAATAACATTTCATGAGACCATTTTCGGTGGGATTTGCTGACTGTAGTGCACAGTGAAATGTAGTGATCCATGAACGCCCCATCCTCTGACATGAATACCAGATGGGGCATTGGCAATTAACTGGCACAATCTTCTTAGTGCGCAAAGGCATTAACGCTGAAGGGATCTCTACTGCTTTTCAGCCTTCAAATATCAAGAGACTGATAGAGATTCCAAGTCAATTTGACGTTGTAACCCTTCTATTATCTTAAGATGTTTTTCATATTTATCATAAGATAATACTTTATTTTTCAAATGACAAAGAGTATTCCATATGTTGAGACGAATATCGTGAATTCCATCTTCCTTAAACATCTCTGGAATGTCATACTGAGAGTCATCCAGAGGCCAAAACATGACTGGCACTTCACCTTTCGCCAGTTTTTTTCTCATGTTCAGTACTTCCTCTTTATCATTCAATGAAAATTCTTCTACCTGATATGACCAGAGCTCGTGCTTCCTTATTTCTTCATCGGATTCAACAAGATTGGTAGAGAAATCACTGATCAAACTAGAAGATGAATGATTTAGGGGTGGTTTAGAGAATGACCTACACCCTGGGCTATATTCTGATTGAGAAAGTATTTCACCTGCTAGCGATGATGCAACAGACATGACTGGTTTCGCGTTTGCAAGTTCCTCAAGATGAGAGGGATATTCGGCACTATATTGTCGACTAGATCATTTTCTGGGAAATGTGCATCACTACTATGGAGAGGACTTTCATAGCGAAATTCATCATCATGGGGAGGACCACCATGGTGGGTTACAGCAAAAAATGATATATCTTGATCCTTGGTCTTCTAACCACACAGAAGGGTTTCTGTGGCTCTCATCTGAATATGAATCTTCAAGATCGACTGAATTCTCATGAAACAATCCTTCATGAGGAAGTGTCTGTTGAAGACCTTCGGAATTAATGTTCCCGTTATTGGGAAATGTGGGAGTAGAATCTTTAATTCCAATAGATAACTATCTAAGGGCTTCAAGAACACCAGCATCGAGCATGGTCTTGGTACAGATTGGCTCTTGATCTCCTGACTGTGTTGGGTGGGTCTTCTTCTTAGATTCCTTCTTACTCGCCTTGGAAACCACTTTTTGACAAAAGTGGTTGCTCTGAGTAGGTGTATGTGCCAGATCAAGAGAGATGACCTGGTTAGGCTGATGATCTCTACTCAAATCAGGTGTATGTTCCTGGCTTGGTTGTCCATATGATATGGGTGAGTATGCCCCACAACCCTCTTGGACTAGAACAGAAGTGTGTGGTTGTTCTGGAGTGAACTTTTGATGTGTCACTCCACTGGTAGGGATAGATTTATATGTCTTTTCCTGAGATGCTGCTGAAGCTGTTATAATATCCTGACAGGCACCCAAAATATGAGTAGGGATTTGCTTCTACTCTTTCACCATTGATAGAATATGCTTGGTGACTTCAGCTACTGAAACGTGGATATACATCCATTCCGTGCTTGGAGTAGGTTTATGTGACTTCTCTTGTCCTCCTTTTCTTGTCAGTGAATCCTGACAGTACTCAAGTGCGGGGGCAGAGAGTTGAGTCTGCCTCTTGTTTGTCGCCAGAGCTTTCTAACTGACTTCTCGGTGTGCTACCATGTAAGACTGTTGGTAGGCTTGATTAATACTAGCAGGTGTATGTGCCTGCTGATTGTACTTCTCCGAATGTGGTTGACGAGCTCCATCATATGTAGTCAGAAGAGCCTGCTGAATAGCTGATGATGTATAAACAGGTGTATGTTCCTGCATATAGTACTCCACCAGAATTGTCTGGCGGGATTGGCGTGATGTTGCCAGACGAGTCTACCAGATAGTGGAATTAAAACGGGCAGGTGTGTGTGATTGCTCATTGCTTGACACCATGTTAGGTTGGTGGACTTCTCTGGAGATGGAAGAGATGAGGACCTTCCCACTGTTGACCGGATTTTACATCTGGCGATTTGTCTTGCCTGCTTGGGTTCGGGAAACCTGAGTCGAACGCCTGGAGTTGACACCCTCATCATGTTGAGGGCACACTGTCGCACGAGTCTGGTGGTGATTGTTAATGGGAGCCCTCGGGAAGGACTCCTTCTTCCTTGAATTAAGGCCCTGAGGGACCTGCTCATTCACCTCCCAAGAATATGGGATTGAATGGTGATTGCGTTCCGGGGATAACGACTCGAAATGTTCGGAGACGGTGGTTAGCACCGCCTGCTTCTTGATCACTGGTCGTCGTTGTCCGGACGACCAGGGTGAATTGTTTAACTGGAGGGCTTGTCGGGCAGCCTCCAGAGTTGGAATAGTACTGTTTTGACGGTACTCCTTAACCAACACATTTGATACCCAGTGTTGAAGATGCTGAGTAGGTGATGTCATCCTCAGAGCGGATGAAAATCCAGTAGGAGTAGCAACAATGTCATTCACAGTAGTAGTATTCACAAGTGTAAACTTGAGAGCAGCCATTTCATAGAATGCAGAAAATCATGGAAAAGAGTGCATGTTTGATATAATAGATGTAATCAAGATAAATTCATCCACTACATCTTTTGGATGAGAACATATGTCAATGATTGTTTTTGTTGTCCCTATAATTGATTTTAAATAGGGGCCTAACAAATAAGAAAATCATCATTTTAACTTGGTTAAGGATTCACGTCGGGTTCACCATTTTTTGTTTCCCTCTAGAATCAGGGATTACCTCGTTGATTGAAGGTTCAAACATTCCAGTAGGTTTCTAATTGGTTTGTTCGTAGAAACGGAAACATCCAATGGTTCCATATCCATTTGGACCTACTTTGCAAAGGTAGCCGCTCATTAGTTGTGGACTGATGAGGCTTAGGAATTTGCATTGGTCAAGATGATGGGAGGTCGGACGCATCACACCTTTTTGAGGGGAATTATTGTCTACCCGGGGACTCTCTTTATAGATTTAATTTATGTTCGTGAATCCTTATTACATTACCAAGTATAAAATGTGCTTTCTTTTAGATATGACAATCAATGATTGATATGAAGGAAATTTAGAGAATCTTTTATATGTATTTGAGGTTCTTCATCGATAGAGAATCATCTGTATTTGTTAGAGATTATTAGTTGATGGTATCCTTAAATAGATAAAGGTCCCTTGGTCATTATGATGACCATACTGGTTTTAAATCCACTCAGTGGGGCACTTGATGTTTATTGTCATTCAGGAGAACATAGATTATTTCAGTGTTGGGATCGTACCCGCAGATGGGCTACCTACATATCCTTTGTTTTGAAAAGAAATCAGAACCCATGTAGTTTGAGTAAGGGATTATGATGTTTATGATTGATGGCTCAAAGAAAGATATCATAATTACTTTTACACTCTAAGATCACGTGAGTCATGCTCAGTGTGAGACACAAGAGGTATTGGTAAAACCAGACAATTGTGCCATGAAAGGTGAAATCATAAGAAATTATGTGGGGGTTATTTATGTATGACTGCCCAAAAATAGTTGAGGATTAAGATTTACATCAGAAAGAAAACCATGAACATGGTCCATAAATGTATATGTGCTTCATGGATATTTGGATACTCTAATCATGGGGCTTACTCCTAAGGAAGATGCCCAAGTTAAGAGGGGACTTATGATTGGGTTTTTCTCCTGAGAAGGAAGCCCAGATCAAAAGGAATTATGACTGGTTAAGAGAAATTAAGACTGGGGCTTATTCCGAAGTAGGAGGCCCAGGTTAAAGGGATTTGAAAATTAAGGGACTTTGGGATTTCTCCCAAGGAGGATGCCCATATATGATACTGGGGATTATTCCCGAAAAGGAGGACCATGTTAAGGGAATTATGGTTGGGGCTTACTCCGTGGGAGGATGCCCATATTTGAGACTTTAAGACTGGGGCTTACTCTTAAGGAGGATGCCCAGATTAGGGGACTTGGGACTTACTCCTAAAAAAGATGCCCAAATTAATGAGGACTTGGACTAGGGATTAATCCTAAAAAAGAGGCACAGGTTAAAGGAATTAAGGTTTGGGGCTTACTCCTGAGGAGGATGACCATAATTTGGGTAATTATGACTGGGGCTTACTCCTGGAAAGGAGGCCCGGGTTAGGGGATCTGGGGATTACTCGTAAGGAGGATACCCAAATTAGAGGACATGGGGATTACTCCTAAAGAGGATTCCCAAATTTGATAATTATGACTAGGGATTATTACTGAAAAGGAGGCCCAGGTTAAGGATTCTCTCATCTTAAAGGATGAGGTTGAATGAATTTTTTGGTGACATAATGATCTATAAATAACTAGATTTTGAGAGATGTTACACGGAGTTCCTTTCAGATAAGGAAGCCAAGTCAAGAAATCATTCCATAAATGGCTTTTAAGAGTGTCTTCAAGACTGAATCTTGAATAGGAGAGGTGGAATGACATAAGAGGGGTGAAATTTGTAGGAAAGGCACCCAAAAAGGTAGGGGCGTGCAAGTCCTGGCAGGCGCGCAGGTACTACGTGGGCATGCAAGTCCTGGTCGTGCAGGTATACCTGCGCGACACATGTGTACTTGTGCGATTTTCAGTCCTTGAGTAATACTTCGGCGAGACTTGGCTCAAACACTTGGTATTATCCCTAGAAGATTTCCAGAAGATGGCACGCAAGTTCTGATGAAGAAGTAGGCCGGCGCGCATGTGTGTTCATTTCCCATAGGGGTAAAAACACTTAGGCGCGCAAGTGTTCGTGAATTCTAACTCTTAGACCTTACTCCTCATGTTTAGACCTTCCATTCTGGGTAATGAATTACCTTTGAAGAGTTCAGAAGACCTGAAGAAGAGACTTGGGCGTTCAGAGCTCTGTCTGTGAATTCTGGAAAAAATTCTCTCTCGAAATGGAGGGCCCACAGGGTCTATTTATAGGCTAGAGAAGTCCTCGAGAGGTTATCCTTTAGGGCGTGCAAGTCACTTGCACGACCATTAGGTGGCACGCAAGTATACTTCTACGACAGTGAGGGAACATGCGCAACCCTTGTGCTTTTGAAGCCTTGTTCATGCCTTTGTCGATTTTTTATGATTTCTTCAAAGGATGAATCACTTTGAGCTCATATATTCCCCTTTTCCAATCTTTAGATACTGTGACGAAAGTATCATCAACAACTACTTTACTGTATATTTCAGAAATATCTATATTCACTTTGATAATTACTCTTAGAAAGAATTTATAATTGTCTTACCTTAGTATAATAGCGTCAAAAGTAATATTAATAACTAATATTAAGATTACTAAGAACTAATCAATCTTCTAAGAAGTTATTCAAACAATCAAACTCTTATAACAATATAACCTTGATTAACTGAGCTGTATTTATTCTTTTGGGGAAACATATTAGAAATTCTTTTTAATCAGAATTTTTTATAGATACTCAATTCACCCCCCCCCCCCCTTATTGAGTAATCTACTATAACCAACATATGGTATCAGGGGTTGTTTTTTAAATTTATTATGACTTAGTTTAACCTTATTCAAGAGTGATTTTAGTTGTACATTAGTGATCTGTAAATTTCTGTTAATTCTAAATTTATAGCTCTGTTAAAATATTTCTTTATTATGGATAATAGATTGGAAGGTTCTGTAGCCAACAGAACACTGTTTTTTAATGGAACCAACTATGCTCAATGGAAAATTAAAATGAAAATTCATTTAGAGAGTATGGTTTTAAAAATTTGTTCTTCTATTATAGATAAATATAAGATTCCTACTACTGATATAATCACATGAGACGAACCTATCAAAACTTCCTACAATAACAATTGAAAAGCCATGAATGCTCTATACTTCTCTTTAAGAGATGAGAAATTCAACAGAAATTTTGTTTGTAAAGTTGCTCATGAGATTTGGGATACTCTGAATATCTCACATGAAGAAGAATTTAGTGTAAAATAAATGAGACTTAATACATATACTATTAAATTTTATAACATTAAAATGAATCCGGATGATCCTATCTCTGACATATATTTTAGGTTCCTTGATATTTTCAACACAATGATTTCTCTTTGATGATAATTCACTTCCAAGGAACAAATCATGAGAATTATCAGATGTATGCCTGACAGTTTTAGAGGAACCTATGTCTCTATCATATAATAATGTGACATCATCATGCTATCTATAAAAGAAATCATTGGTAAACTGATGATGTGTGATGAAGAACTAAAAGTTAACTCGGAATAGGAGGATGAACCAAAGAAAAATCTGTTGCATTCAAGACCACCACCTCTAAGTACAAAAACAAAGGTAAATTGGAAGCTTCTATAGAATTTTAGAGTAGTGAACAATCATAACATAACAATTATGAGTAATTGTCTCAATTAGAAAGAAAATTCATGATATTTTACAAGAATAAGATCTTTTTTCGAAATCTTAACTTCAAGGAAAAATATGACCAAAATGGAAATTTGAAGAAGAACTGGAAAAGAAGTGACAAGGCTAATGAGATTATCTTCTATGAATGTAAGTGCAAAGGACATATCAATGAAGACGGTCCAAAGTTCATGTATAAAAAGAGATATGAGAAGAAGGACATGAAGCATAAAAATGAAATGAAAGAAATCTGGAGTGCTTTTGAGGGCAGTTCAAGCAACTCAGAAACATTACATGACGAAAAGGAAAAAAATCAAATATGTATTTTATGAAAAACACGGCTGAGGTAACACTAGACACTTCTGTACATAATTCATAATATTCTAAAAATGAGAGTGACGCTAAATATATTACTAATGAAGAAATTTTTGAACACTATTACAGGATTGAATAAACATGCAATGAACTAAAAGACAAATTTAAATCATTGATGAAATATTATGATCTTATTGTGACTGTTAAATCTTAACTCACAACCGAAAAAGAGAAAAATGCTCAACTGCTCAAAGAAAACAATGAATTAAAAATGTATAATGAATAATTATGGAATAACCTAGAAAAGTTTACATATGGGAAGAATACCCTTAATATAATTCTAGGAAAACAAATTTCCCCTTAATACAACACTTTCATTGGATATCAACCTAGAAAAATAAAACTTGGTAGAACAAATTTTGTTTCAAGATCTAGGACATATAGTTTAACTCCCAGTTCCGGACACAAATCGACTATTAAATTCATGATACACATTCTACTTTTTCAAGTTGTTTTGGAATTAATAGTGTTTATTTTTCAGAGACATAACTTAATGCTTATAGGAAACCTATGAGGCAAATATGGGTTCCTAAAGCACTTATTACTAATTTTACTTGACCCAAACAAGTATGGTTACCGAAATCATTTTTTTCTTAATCATTTTGTAGGAAAGCAGCATAAAGAGTTCCTCGAAAAGTGTATGGTACTTGGATAGTGTATGTTCAAGACACATGATAGGATAATGCTCATTCATCAATAATATAATAAAAAAATGGATTACATGTCATATATGGTGACAATTCCAAAGGAAAAATCATTGGCCTCGGCCAAATCGGTAACTGTAACTCATTTTAAATTTATAATGTACTGTTTGTTGATAGAATAAAATATAATCCTCTTAGTATCTCCCAATTATGTGATTACAGATTTCATGTAACACACCAAGCTTCCATGGTATGTTTCCCTTTGAATAATGCAATAGCTTGCATTGTATGCAACTTCGAGATTCTAACTCACATTACAACCAATCAAACTAGCCGTTATGAATAATAATACCCACTTTTTGAAATTTTATACATTTTATCATTCAAAATAGACTTCAATTTTTTATTAGGTATAACGAAATTATATTTGGGTGAATTTTTGGTACTTTTCTGATAACTTTTATATTTCGATGAATAGTGAAAATTAGTAAATTTAAATTAAAAAAAGATTTTTTAATCGAAATAAATAATAGTGATAAATTATGAATTTGAGTGGTTTTAAAGAATATTTAGAATATATTTTTACCATTTAATACAATGTTGGACATTGGCCATAATTTCACAATTAAACCGGACATAAACACGTATCAATCTTTTGATAGTTATTATCTCTTAAAAACATGATTTCTGTTTTAACAACAGGAATTAATTTTAAATTATTTTTTGCCAATTCTGTGTTTTGAATTTAGAAAAATGGATTCCATATATGGAATCAGGATTTCCCAATTTTTTAAATTGGTAACTTTTATTTTTATACATTAGGAATAACTACTTCGGTAATATTTTATTTACCATGGTTAAAGGGTAAATCTGGTAAATAAGGGTAAAAAATAACATTATAATAATAAATAATTACCCTAAAACGTGTCCTAACCCTATTGGTTGATACATTTCCGACCATGGGCATATTTGGGTCGATTTTGGGACTCCATGGATCTACTTTTATGTGATAAGTACACTTTATATTAATTATGTTAAAGTAAATACAAAAATGACATAAGCATATATCTTTTAGCAAAACAATTTTTACATAGGGTTATATATGTTATATTTTCGACTATATATATTAATTAGAAAGATAAAAATCATTCCTACATAAAGTTATTTTATTTATAATTTTTAGACATTTAATAATTATATTTATTTATGACACAATAATGATGCAATATTTTCCTTATTACTGAAGGAATCAAATACTTGGTATTATAAAAGTTAAAATAAATTTAATTTGAAATTTTTGATGTCATACATGAATTTTATTGGTTAATATTGCATGTTACTATTTATTAAATGAATTTTATTCTAATTAATAAAGTTTTAAAGACTTAAAAAAATCAATTGTTGAATATTGTCAAAATTGACATAAAAGAGTTTTTAAAACAAATATTATATTAAAAATTGATATTCTATTCATAAAAATCTACGGATCAGCCAAAGGACTTATATCATGATAGGTGTATCATTAATGTACCACTTTAAGGTCAATGGGATGTATATAGTATGTTAATTAACTATATAATATAAAAATACAAAGTGACATGGTAAATGTCAAACTAATTAACTAAGAGTTAAAAAAAACGATAAGGTTAATATAATGACCCAAAACTGTCTAAAATCTATTGGTTGAAAGGATTTACACCCATAACCTCCTTATAATTTTAATAATCTACTTTGGAGCCATTATAAACCGAATATGTATTTATTATAAATTAATAATTTAAGATTTTCCTAAAGAGACCCTCCTCCCCCTTATAAAAGGACACCACTTCAAACAAATTATTCATACCTTCAAAGCCTTTTGGTTCAGACAAAACCTTCCCAACTACCCTCTAAACTATCCTCCCTTAATCCTAGAATCCTTAATTTAGTCATAAATCCAACCTATGGATCCCTTTTGATCAAATCAAAAGGAAGAACCTGAAGAAGAGGTAATGTTTTCACCACCCTTTTCCAAGTTCCTTTGTTCTTCAACTTATTATTTCGTTGTTGTTTCCATTATAAAATAATAAATCCAGTATCTTATATATACTATGATGTTATTATTAATATGGTACAACCATATTATGTATTTTATCCATCCTTTGAATGACATGTCACCATACATGCGTACGTATGGCCTACTGTCTCCACGTCGTGGTGTAATTGTTATTCAATACATTATTATTTGGATGGGTATAATAATGATTTTTAATTCATTTAAATAATAAATAAAACATGATAATTATTCTTTATATATGATATAACATCCAATTATATATTATTTTATTATCAAAAGAATGATATTATCACTCATGCGTACGTACGGACTACCCTCTCAATGAACGCGATGAGATTCATTCTCCATCGTCTCCATTCAAGTATAATTCTCATTTGATGATTAAAAACAATGTATATAGACTTGATATCATTACGGATATGAATAAGATACCACCTATTCACGACAAACATGACTTATGTAACAAAACATATTAAAAAAATGAGTAAGTTAACACCCAAAATGACGATAATACTAAGATATTATTAAAAAACAATGTTATAAGATCATATATGATATCATAATTATGTATATGGTTCTTGTATAATTTAATAACAATGTTCTAACTATTATATAGTATTTTAACATACCATCGTCTAAGGATATGTACAAGGTAATGGGTTTTCATCTCACTCCTTATTCCTGTGAGATTCGTTCCATATTGCCACTATTACCTTTTGTGTGATGTATGTACTGCCTATAATTGTATTCTTTGTGTAATAAAATTTAATATTTGTGTATTTACATATTGATTTTATGATACCTCTTTCATGGGGTGTATGTTTTGTAATTTACCAAATTGGTAAGGGTTTATTTCACAATCTCTTCATTATCCGAGGTTGTTTATACGTAATTATCTACTGGTACCTCTTTATCATCCACATCCATGTTTCATAAAATTGTATTTCAAAACATTCTTACTATTTTACAGAATATGGGTTAAATTCATTTATACCCTTGTTTGAAATTTTATAAGAAGTTTATAAAGTAATCTATACATCATTTTCCAAACAAGTTCCTTTTTAACCTTTTCGACAAAATTAATGTAAGAATGTTTTTTAATTTATACGGTGGGTGCGGCTATTTTCCACCATTTTAAAATCATAGAAGCTTACCTTAAAATATCATAATAATATTTTCAATTTAAATGTTATATTTTATAATTATGTGACTTTTAAATGATTTCAAAATTAATATTTTAAGGTACACTTTTTCAAGATCAGAATTTTAAATGTTTTAATGATTTATCTTTCTAAATATTTTATATTAATGTCAATGTTTTCAAACTGATTTTAGGGATTTATTTATAAGAAAATGAATGTTTTGAAATGATATTTTTTTTCAAAAGTTTCAAAGTGGTATGGGACACTTTGATTCAAAAATCTCTTTTAAATTACTTCCTTTATAAATGTGTGGGTTTTCAATGATTTCAAAAAAAGAGATATTTCTCTCAAATAGTTTGGATTTCATCTATGTCAACATACTTTGATGGATTTTAAGCTTATTTGAAGTTGATTTATTATGATACAAAACATCCATATTGTATTGAAGGTTTTTTGATATGATTGAATGTGGATGTGTTTTTTATACCATTCTTGGTTTATGGAGACAGTGTTTACATTTAGTATGCTAGTTTTAATATTAATGTTTATGATATGTTTAAACCTGTTCATATGAGGAATGCATTAGACATAGTATGTGATAGGTGGAGCCCGCTACAGCTCCTCGATGCATCGATAGATCTCATGAGACAAACTAGTGTCTTGACACGAGGCCTTGACAAAATCTTATTTGTAGTCTTGGCATGAGGCCTTGGCTATGAGGTTATGACAGTCTGGAATTATGCATTCCATCATTTTGAATGTGGTTATTGATATTGCATGTGATTATTCTACTAGTACAATATCCATGTGAATATGTAAATGGAATTATTTCATTTTATTTCTTCCATATTATGCTGAAGTTCATGTTTAAAAGGCTTTTGTTTTAGTTATACATTGCCTTATATGTTTATGCTTATTTATGAAAGTTTCCGCTATATTTTTATCCTTACTGGGCATCTGAGATCACTCTTTTCTATGTTTTATTTTTTCCAGGATGTGAAGAAGTATTTTATGAATGACCTGCAGGGATAGTATTAGGGGATGTGAGTGTGGACTATGGAGACTATGTTGTTTTAGTTTTCATTTTATGATGTAATGTAAACATTATGAATGTATCTAGTAATTCCAAGGATAATAAACTAATCGGTATTTCGAGACATGATCTTCTGTGATCATGCCAATGATACGTAATAATGAACCAACTTTGGGTAACTGGGGACAGGGCATTACAGTTAGTATCAGAGGAAGTTTTGTATAAACCATGGAAGCTAGGTTTATATAAACTCATATTAGAGCACATAGACCTAATATGAAATTTGAATATTAGAATATATGAACTTCCAAGAATTTTTGTATTGTAGAGAATTTTTGAGTTTTCAGAGCGATACATCCCTATCTGGATACGACCAGGTAGAGGCGGCTCTGGCACAGATGTACCTAGGTGTAAAACTCGAAAACACCGCTTTGAGCTAGACTCGAACGGGAACTGGTGCACGACAACGGACCTTGCTGCACTCTTGGTTACGAAAATCCAAGGGGATATGCTTTGGATAATTCTCATTTTCGTTACACACCATTATGAAGGGTTTATCAGTATATACATCCTCAAAGAAAACATTTTTATGATTATAGATTATATACATAAAATTTTTAATTTATGTTAAGAATTTTACAAGTTTGGGATTATTTATTGCTATTTATAAACTAATTTAGTGTATTCCATTGTTTAGAAATGGTTCCCAGTAGAAGGAATTATAACTCCAGCAATACGCATGATCCAAAGTTTAAGAAGGATCATATCTTTCATGGCCTTAAGCCAGAATTTAGAAGGGAAATAATCTCCCACATATTATGATCATATGAAAAAAGATTATCATGTGTTGATAAGATAAGTAAATAATTCTCGGAGTCTTATTGCTTTGAAGTGAAGCTAGAGAAGGAAAGTATGGTAGAGATAAGGATAGATAAAGGGAAGACGGTAAAGAAGTATTTTCTCATATGTGATAACTGTGGAAAGAATCGCCATGGAAAATTCATGAAGGGAATGAAAGTATATTATAAGTTGGGAGAAAAAGGACACCAAGTACGTGACTACAAGGGTAAGAAAAAGGTTTCAAATATATAATACTTCGTCTGCAAAGAGTTTGGACACTACGTGAACCAATGTCCCTATCATCAAACTATGCCGCAAATGATGTTATTTGATAATAATTATGTTATGATACTACCACAGATGAAGAGAAATGACTAGTGTTCTTATGTTGTTATTTTGGAATTATTTTATTGAAGAGTTGTATCAATGTCGTACTGGAAATAAATAAGTATTGTACTACAGTACTATTTCATTGAGGATTTGAGATTTTATGGTACTAAGAAAAGTGACTCTACAATAAGTTAATCTTTTTGGAAATTACATGTTTGAAGGAAAGAAAAAACTTAATATGGTCCTAATATTGAGGTTATAATTTTGGTATAAGATATTTTTTATTTGGTAAATTATATTGGATATTCTTGACTTCCTTGAAACTAATTAATGATTTGTATATTCTGTCATTGTTGGATTTTACAAAAAAAATGGATGGATGTAGTATATCCAGTATCCTATAAGGAATTAGATATCATGAATGTAACCAATAAGGTTTTATGGTAATTCAGGATGTTTCATTGTTTTAATAGAATACATGATGAAGGTATTCACGTGTTATTACAGGTTAAAAAGGATCTACATTATGTTTACATTTTCATATAAATATTGGACTGAGGGTTTAAATAAGTACTTTGGATAAGTATAAAGGTTGGAATGGATTAAATTTTACATTGGATACTATTGTTAAAGTTTATTTTGATATTTATAAAAAGGACAACACGCAGACCGTGTGACAACCCGTCGCATCAGACCAAACTACAAGAATCGAACCCACAAACATAGTGCAATTGGGATTTACCACCTACCACTAGACTACGTGAGGTCCCTCGAGTGTATAATGTAGTTTTCTTTTTTAAAATGATTTCTGATAGATGAATTGTATATTTATTTTTGGAACTCGATACAGTTAGGATAAATAGAAAATTTATGAGTTCTATTACTTTTTGGAGTGAATGATGGGTTTGTGGTAACAATTTATTAAAGAATGAAAGTCTACATGACAAGTAAGTATATTTCTTTACGTTCTTAGTAAATATCATAAATAAATTCTTCAACTTTATGAAAGGTGACATTATACAAAAATAATGTCGGTTAACCTTTCTTACTGCGGAATCAAAGACCATTTAACCAATCACAAGTTTGTGATTTTCATATAGTTAACTTTCTCATAATCTTGTTTTCTACAACTCTCCATTAGACCATGATGGTTTGTTTCTCCTCCATATCCATGTTTTTATAGAATCCTAGTATGGGATATCTCGGATGACCTTTGTACTTCTATTTCTTTCTTTTAATGTTATATTTTTGTAAACCCTATTTTCGATATGGGTTTTCCACAAAGGTATTTTCTATTATCAACATTTTATTTTCGAAGAACATTATAAAATTGTGAGGACATAATTTATTGAAGGATGGGATAATGTAACACCCCAAGCTTCCACGGTATGTTTCCCTTTGAATAATGCAATAGCTTGCATTGTACGTAACTTCAAGATTCTAACACACACTACAACCAATCAAACTAACTGTTTTGAATATTAATACCCAATTTTTGAAATTTTATACATTTTATCTTTCAAAATGGAAATCATTTTTGGATTTGGGATATCAAAATTAGCTTAGGGTGAATTTTTCGTACTTTTCTGATAACTTTTATATTTTGATGAATAGTGAAAATTACTAAATTTTAATTAAAAACATCTTTTTTAATTGAAATATTTAATAGTGATAAATTATGAATTTAAGTGGTTTTAAAGTATATTAAGAATATATTTTTACCATTTAATAAAATTTTGTTCATTGGACATAATTTCACAATTAAACCAGACATAAACAAGTATCAATCTTTTGATAGTTATTATCTCTTAAAAACACGCTTTTTTGTTTGAACAATGGGAAATAGTTTTAAATTAATTTCTGTCACTTCTGTGTTTTGAATTTAGATAAATTTATTCCATATTTTGAATCAAGATGTAAAAATTGTTTAAATAGGTATCTATCATTTTTATACATTTTGAATAATTACTTCGGTAAATATTTTATTTACCATGGTTAAAGGGTAAATCAGGTAAATAAGGGTAAAAAATAATATTATAATAATAAACAATTACCCTAAAACGTTTCCTAACCCTATTGGTTGATACATTTTTCAACCATGGGCATCTGTGGGTCGATTTTGGGACCCCATGGATCCACTTGTAAGTGATAAGGACACTTTATATTAATTAAGGTAAAGTAAATAAAAAAATAACATACGCATATATCTTTTAGAAAAACAATTTTTACATAGGGTTATATATGTTATATTTTAGACTATAAATATTCATTAGAAATATAAAATGATTTTCTACATTATGTTATTTTATTTATAAATTTTATACATTTAATAATTAAATTTATTTATGACATAATAATGATGTAGTATTTTCCTTATTTTTTTTAAAAAAAGGGTGAGATCTGGTCAAAAGACCCGAACATAGAGATTTATTCAAAAGAAAAGAGAAGCATACAAGTTACTTGAGACGAAAAGAGGGCAATTTTCTAGAGTCATTAATAAAAAAAGGTGTCTACTCCAGAGGGAGGTCATTCCTCCATGTGATCCCATATGAGACACCCATGTTGGAAATCCCATCAGCGATCAAATTAGCCTCACGATACGTATGAAGGGAAATAATGTTGAGGCCATTGAGCACGGTGAGGTAGTCAATCCAACAGGGGGTGAGAGACCAAGCAAGATGAGCATCACCCTTCCAGATGGCATGCACAATAGTAGTGGAGTCGCTCTCGATCTAGATATTATTTTAGTTGAAAATATTTTCATAGGAGATGGCATGAATGGTATCAAGAATTTCTATCTCCAACACAGAAGCAATGTCGCAGCTTCCATAGAGGCATCCGAGGATCTGATCTTGATGGTCTCTAAAAATTCCTCTGCATCCCGAAAGTCCAGGTTTGCCTTTTGAGGCTCCATCCACATTAACTTTAATCCATACAGGTGGAGGTTCGTGCTAGAATACTTCAATAGTGTAGTGTGGCTTCAGAAAATTACCTTTGACACCAATTCGGCGAAGGGTTTCAAGATCTATGACAGAATTTTCACAATAGCCTTTTTGGATTGTGGCTGCCTCTTTTATAGAAATATGATTCCACATTTTACCTGCATTAATATTAAAATAGTTATTGATGAAAAAATAATCATTTCTACCATACCATTGAATATGAAGAAGCTTCGCAACAACAGTAAGAAAGAGATTCTTGATTTGTGGAGACCTCGGAAACTCCAACGTTCTTTTCAATTGTGAGAAAATAAATGTTTCCAAAAGCCATCTACACTCAAAAGGTCAAAGATGTAATTCCAAAGGGCCATATCAGTATCACAAGATAAAAAAAGATGATTAATTTCCTCTCGATGTTGATTGCACAATCGACATTTAGAACAAAGATAAAAGACATAATATTGCAGGAAAACATCAGTTGGGATTTTTTGATGAGAAATACGCCACATGAGTGTAAGACGAGAGGGCTTGATCTAGGCCTTATTGAATTTGGCAATCCAATTATAATTTTCATCCTCATTTGGGAAATGATGGTAATAATATTTTTTAGAATCCAACAGGTCATTATGAACCGGTTCCCAAACCAGAAAATCCTCATTGGAAGTGAAATAATAATTATCAACAACCTCCTTGATAGGATCCGAGAGTTGAGAACCATAGGAATTGATCATATCCCTGATAGAGCAATTTGTGGGATTATGGGAGAAAGTATTAGGCATCTCCGATATGAGGGGGGAGCCAGTCCAGTTATCAAACCATAAATTTAAAGAAGAATTCTTATTAACAAGAAATCTGGAATTTTCCAAGATAGAGTGAAAAGAAGATTTGATCGATGGCCAGATAGAAGAATCCATGTAATTAAAAGAACCTGATTTAATCTTATCAAGGAAACGAATTTTGAAAAATCTCATGGAAAGAGAGTTTTTATGTATGAGAGACCATGTGAGTTTTCCTTGAAGGGCCTCATTAAAGGATTTAATATTCTTAATACTGATGCCTCCATTTTCAATGGGTTTACAACAAGTGACCCAAGAGACCGTAACCAATTTTCTATCCAGATTACTTCCACTCCAGATAAAGTTTCTTATAGTAGTATTTAACCCATGAATTAGGCCCAAAGGCCATTTATAGACCATCATGGAATAAACCAGCTTACAGAAAATGGTGGATTTTACAAGGAAAACTCTTCCAGTCATTGAAAGTGATTTTCCTTTCCAGGAATAAAATTTCTTCTATATTTGATCTATAGTGTGTTTAAAATAACAAGCTTTGGGACGACCCCCAAATATGGGGACACCAAGTTAAGTGAAAGGTAAGGTGCCTTCTTTAAGCCCTAAGACATTGGTGATAAGAGTTTTCCTATTAGAGGAATTTTTTTTACCAAAGTAAATAAAATATTTTTTCATGTTCATACACTGGCCAGAGACCTCCTCATAATTTGAAATGATGGATTTAATTTTATTGATATTTCTTTTATCTCCTTGGAGGAAGAGAATAATATCATTCGCATAGAGAATATGTGAGGGAGCATGAAGATTTCTGGAAGCAATAATAGTTTTGATTCTGCCTTGCTCAACGTTGAGGGAGAGCAGTCTACTAAGGTAGTCTTCAGCAATAGAAAAAATGATAGCAGAGAGTGGGTCACGTTTTCTGACTCCTTTGGGTCATTTGAAGTATCCCCTAGGAAAACCATTAATAAGGATAAAGATATTGGCTGAGTTGAATATGTTTTTAATTTTACATACAAAGGAATCATTAAAGGCAAACTAGAGAGGACTTTAAAGATGAAGGTCCAGTCAATCGTGTCAAAGGCTTTAGTGATGTCCAACTTAATAGCAACATTTCCACCTCTAGTGTTTCTATTCAATAAATTAGTGGATTCCGAGCCAAGACAAATGCAATCTTGTATATATCTTCCTTTAATAAAGCTGAACTGGTTCTAAGAAACAATTTTGTTGCTGATATTATAGAGCCTATCAGCAAGGATCTTAGTGATAATTTTAAAGAGAGAATTTAAGAGGGCGATGGGTCATAAATGGTGAATTTCATCTGCATTTTCAACTTTAGTAATTAACGTCGGGAATTGAGAGTTGAGAGCATGGTGGAGAACCCATTTTTCAAAGAAAGATTTAACTAAATTACAGACATCTTTTTGAAGGACATCCAAGTGTTTTTGATAAAATCCATTGTTAAAACCATCAGGACCTGAAGCACTGTCTGGATTAAGACCGAAGATAGTGTCTTTAATTTCCGAATCAAGGGGGATGCTGTTGAGAAAACGATTATCCTTTAAAGTAACCATTCATGGGATAATGTTCGGCAGGATATCTTTGTTAATGTTGGGACCGTTGAAAATGTCAGTGAAGTTGGAAACAACATGATTAGCAATCTGTTCCTCCGAATCGATGAGTTTACCCTCAACTATTATGCAAGAGAGAGGCTTACAAGCTATCCTACTATACAGAAGAGAGTTGTAAAATTCGGTGTTTCTATCACCATAATTGAGCCATTTTGTTTTGATGATTTTATTCTTTAAGTTATCTTTAATGTTAATTAGAGAGATCAATTTAGTAGAGATGTTGATTTCTTCCTAGGGATCGGTATTGAAACTGAATATGCTGTTATTATTCTGAATGAGAGTCAACTCCTTCTCCAAATCCTGAATATCTTTATCAATTAAATCAGATTTATCATCACACCACTTTTTATGAATTCATTTATGGTTTTTCAACTTAGTGGTGCAAGCAAAGGCGTCATTGTGGTTACCCATATTAGTCAAGGAAGAATTGATAAGAGAAACAAAATATGGGTCCAAAGACCACGCCAAATTAAATCCGAAAGGAAAAGAAAGTTTCCGAAAGTTTTGAGGGATGCTAACTAAGATCGAATGATGATCAGAAGCAAGTTTAGTGAGGTTAGCACACAGGATCTAGTTCTATTTATCAAGGGCAGGCTCATTAATGAAAGATCTATCGAGTTTACTCGCCACCATCTGGTTGTAATGATGTCTATACCAAGTAAATTTGGAACATGTAAGGTTAATCTCAATAAGATTATTGTCTTCTATGGTAGCATTAAATTCTCTAGTAGAGATTGAGGAGAAAGAATGACCAATTTTTTTATAGGGTGAAAAAATAGCATTAAAGTCACCAACCAAGACCCAAGGGTCTTGAATCTTGGCATTGATGTCTGAAATCTCATTCCAAAGAGATTTTTGATCCAGGTAATTTTTTTGGCATAAACAAAATTATTGAAAATGTGAGTGTTATCCAGGTTTCAATCACACGTCAGAGCTTAATCAGAGAGAAAAAAAATGTTTTCATTTTGTAGTGAAGAGTGATAAAAAATCTAGATAGAATCAACCTAACCATTATTACCATCACCCAAGAAAGAAAAACCAAGATTGCAGAGATGCATAAATCTAGGGGAAAAGATAACTTTGGGTTCAGTAATGGCAAGCAACATAGGATGATGGGTAATAATAAAATGTTTCAAAACATTAAGGGTGTCAGGGTTTGCAATCCCTTGACAAATCCAGTAGAGAATATGCATTATTATTTACCCTTGGGGTTTGACCCTCCTTTATTTTTATTTCCAGCATTTTGACATCTAGTTTTCCAAGGGGAACTGTTCTTGTTGGGAGTACATGTTTTATCCTTTTTACCTATGTGGAGACACAGGTTTAACAATGTTTCTTACTGCCTTTAAATCAGTAATTTCATAATTAGTCAACAAGCAGGAAGGATTGCAAAAATGGGTTGTATCCATGGGACCCAAATCTGAAACTGTGGCATCAACCAGAGCAGGGGGATTTCCATCAACCAAAATAGAAACCCCCTGATGGAGGGCCAAAGAACTAGAAAAGCTGGGTAAAGCCTTTGAAACTGAATCAGTTTCAAGGGGTTCAGAGGCTGAAATAATGGCATCAACCAAAACAGGGGGAGAAGTCTGCATTGAAACATTATTAGAACAACCTGCAGATAAAGCACACTGGTTAATGGGAGAAGCAGAGAGGCTAAGTGGAGAGGAGGTTTTGCTTCCAAACAAAGGAGAAGTGGGAAAAACACAAGGAATTGAAGTGGTATCTTTCCTATTGCATTCCATTTTATCAGAAGTTAGTGAATCTTGAAAACATGTAGGTGAACAGTCTAAAATAGGGGGAGTGTGAGCTAGGTTCTAGAAGATGGGCCATCCACACTTCTGGTCACGGGGGACTCACCCTTATGAATGCAAGTCTGAGAATCAGAAACTAGAAGAGAATATTCAGGAATAAGGCCATGTACCAAGGTTAGGAAAGACTCTAGGCCATCTTTAGAGTGAGACTCAATCAAGGGGTTATGTATAATCTGATTATCTTCATTTTCTAGTTTTTACTTGATGGTCTGTTGCTCTAATTCCTGATCCTGTTTCTCCACCTAGTCAGCCCAAGATACCCCAGGCTCTTTCATGGATTTAGGAATCCATTTTCCTATTTTGAATTGGGGTGGTTCAGTTTTATCAGGTAAGGGGACTCTTTCCTTCTTCTTTTTTCTGACTTCAGTCCAATCATAGCGATTATGATGATTGGGGGATCTATGAACCATTCTACAAACTTGACCAAAATGTCCCACAATTTTACAGAAGTCACCAAAGGAAGGCAGGGTTTCATACTCAAGGTCAATTACAGTCTTCTAATCTTTGGCATGAAAAGATATAGTTTTAGAAGGTTTAGTTTCAAGATTGACATCCACTAAAACCCTTGCATACACACCCAAGTCAGCATTAATGGTCCTTTGATAATTTTTAGGGGGTTCCAATGGCGGCTGATAAGTCATTAAGTATCATAGGGTGCCAAAAAAACCAATTCAAGTTGTGGAACCTAACCCAATCTTGTGCAGATTTCCCTCTTTATGTATTCAGATTGAAAGAAAAATCCCAATATGAAAGTCTCATAAATCCATGCTTCAGCATTAAATTACCTATCTTCAATACACAATTAAGATCCTCCTAAGAGTAAAGTAGCATATGAAAAAAACCTTTTCCCAAATGGATCAATTTCCAATTTTCTATACCCCAGCAAATTGAGATTCTTTGTTTGAGTTCAAAAAAGGACCAGGGTTTGTCTCCTTTAGCATACGAGACACGTCCCATTAAAGAAAATTTACAGAGGTTTTGGCGCTGTGCAATTTCTTTAGGATCTGCTTCAACAGCAAAACCTCCATCATCAAATTGCTTAATGGTCGAGCGAGGTTTTGTACCTAAATAAGAGGAATCATGTGATCCTTTAAGATCTTTGAGAAAGAAAATACCTCAAGGGGCTCCACTTATTGGAGGATTAGATCCAAAATACAGAAGGGTGTTCCCTGGGTCTAAATCTTCCAGATTTGAGCTTTCCTTTACATGATGCTTTTGAAGAACCTCAGTGAGTTCCCAACTAGGATCGAAACCATCCATAGAAAATAGAATGAAGCAGAAGATGAAGGAATTTTAAGGGTTTTCAGCAGGCTATGTTTTATCGAGCTCTTTGGAATGCGAGGAATTGTGAAGCCCTCTCAGTTGCATCTCCTTATTAATGATGGAATCAAATAATTGGTATTATAAAAGTTAAAATAAATATAATGTTAATGTTTTGATTCCATCCACTAATTTTATTGGTTAATAATATATATTAGGATTTCTTAAATTAATTTTATTCGAATTAATAAAGTTTTTAAGAGTTTTACAAAAATCCATTATTGAATAGTGTCAAAATTGACATAAATGAGTTTTAAAAAAATATTATATTATTAATTGATATTCTATTCCTAAAAAAATAATATTTAGAAAAAAGACATATATCATGATATGTGTGTCATTAATGGACTACTTGGTGGTCTCTTTTAATTATATTTGTTGTTTATTAACTATATAATATAAAAATACAATGTGACATGGTAAATGTCAAACTAATTAACTAAGAGTTAAAACTAAAAGATAAGGTTAATATAATGACCCAAAACTGTCTAAAATCATTTGGATGAAAGGATTTAGACCCATACCCACCTTAGACATTCAATAATCTACTTTGGATCCATTATAAACCAAATATTAATTTATTATAAATTAATACTTTATGATTTTCCATAAGATCCCCTCCTCCCCCTTATAACAGGACACCACTTCTAACCAATTCTTTATACCTTAAAAGCCTTTTGGTTTGGCAAAAATCTACCCAAATACCCTATAAAATATCATCTATTAATCTTATAAGACTTAATTTATTAACAAAGACAACCTAAGGATTCTTTTTTTGATCAAATCAATAGGAAGAACCCGGAAAAGAGGTAATGTTTTCACCACCAGTTTTCATGTTCTTTTCTTCTCCAACTTCTTCTTTCTTTGTTGTTTCCATTATGAAATAATAAATCTAGTATCTTCTATATACTATGATGTTATTATATATATGTACAACCATATCCATTATTCTATCCATCCTTTGAATTACATGTCACCATACGTGCGTACGTACGGCCTGCCGTCTCCACGTTGTGGTGTAATTGTTATTCAATACATTATTTTTTTTATGGTTATAATAATGATTTGTAATTAATGTAAATTGTAAATATAACATGATAATGATTCTGTATATATTATATAACATCCAATTATATATTATTTTAATATCAAAATAATGATATTATCCCTTGTGCGTACGTACGGATTACCGTCTCCACGAACGCGATGAGATTCATTCTCCATCATATCCAATCAAATATAATTCTCATTTGATGATTAAAAATAATGTTTAAGTACTTGATATAATTCTATATATGAATAAGATAAAACTTATCCACAACAAACACAACTTATGTAACAAAACATATTTAATAAATCGAGTAAGTTAACACTCAAAACGACGATAATACTAAGATATTGTTAAAAAATAAATGTTAAAAGATCATATATGATATCATAATTATGTATATGGTTCTTGAATAATTTAATAACAATGTTTTAACTATTATACTATAGTTTAACATACCATCTAATAAGGAAAAGTACAAGGTAAGGGGTTTTCATCTCACTCCTTATTCCCGTGAGATTCGTGCCATATTGCCAGTATTACCTTTTGTGTGGTGTATGTACTGCCCATAATTGTATTCTTTGTGTAATACACTTTAATTTATGTGTATTTACATATTAATTTCATGATACCTCATTCATGGGGTGTATGATTCGTATGTTACCAAATTGGTAAGGGTTTATTTCACAATATCTTCATTATCCAATGTTGTTTATACTTAATTATCTACTAGGACCTCTTCATAATCCATATCCATGTTTCTTACAAATGTATTTCTAAACATTCTTAATATTTTATAGAATATGGGATAAATTAATTTATACCCATGTTTTACTTTTTATAATAATTTTATAAAGGAATCTTTACATTATTTTCCAAACAAAGTCCTTTTTATCATTTTCGAAAAAAATTAAGGTAAGAATGCTTTTTTAACTTATACGGAGGGTGCCACTATTTTACACTGTTGTAAAAATATTTGAAGCTGACCTTATAAGATTATAAGAATATTTTCAAATTAAATGTTTTATTTTATAATTATATGACTTCTAAATGATTTCAAAATTAATATTTCCAGGTACTCTTTATCAAGATCATAATTTTAAATGATTTAAAGGTTTATCTTTCTAAATATTTTTAATTAATGTCCATGTTTTCAAAATGATTTTAAGGATTTATTTATATGGACATGACTGTTTTGAAATGATATTTCTTTTCAAAAGTTTCAAAGTGGTATGGGACACTTTGATTCAAAAATCTATTTTAAATTACTTCCTTTATATATGTGGGACTTTTTAATGATTTAAAAAAAGAGATATTTCTCTCAAATAGTTTTGATTTTATCTATTTCAACATACATTGATGGATTTTAAGCTTATTTGAAGTTGATTTATTATGATACAAAACATCCATATTTTATTGATGGTTTTGTGATATGTTTGACTATGGATGTGTTATTTTTATACCATCCATGGTTTACAGAGAAAGTATTTACATTTCGTATGCTAGTTTTAATATGAATGTTTATGTTATTTTTAAACCTATTCATATGAGTAATGTATTGGACATAGTATGTGACTGGTGGAGCCCGCTATAGCTCCTCAATGAATCGGTAGGTCTTATAAGACAAACTAGTGTCTTGGCACGAGGCCCTGAAAAAATCTTATTTGTAGTCTTGGCATGAGGCTTTGGCTATATGGATATGATAGTCTGGAATTATGCATTCCATCATTATGAAAACGGTTATTGATATTTCATGTGATTATTCAACTAGTATAATATCCATGTGAATAACTAAATAGCATTATTTCATTTTATTTCTGCCATATTAGGCTGAAGTTCATGTTTAAAAGTCTTTTGTTTTAGTTATACATTGACTTAAATGTTTATGCTTATTTATGAATGTTTCTGCTATATTTTTATCCTTACTGGGCATCTAAGCTCACCCCTTTCTATGTTTTATTTTTTCCCAGGATGTGAATATGTATTTTATGAATGACTTGTAGGGATAGTATAAGGCGATATGAGTGTGGACTATGGAGACTATGTTGTTGTATTTTTCATTTTATGATGTAATGTAAACATTATAAATGTATGTAGTTATTCGAAGGCTACTAAACTAATCGATCTTTTGAGACTTGATCTTTTGTGATCATAACAATGATATGTAATAATGCATCAACTCTAGGTAACTGTGGTCGGGGTGTTACATTTCATTTTAGATTTGAAAATTATGCTTGCAATGTCTATAATATTAAATATGAATTAGTGTTTTATACTTTAAGAAATTAAAATGTTTACTCTGTTAACTTAGATTCTTTAGCTTCTCAAAATGCTTCATGTTTAAGTGTATTTCATAATGAGTCTTGTCTCTGGCATAGAAGACTAAGAAACTTTAATATTCACTCTCTTAGAAAGATAACTAGAAAAAGTTTAGTTAATAACTTACACAAACATGACATTCCAAATGAAAAAGTATGTAATCCCAGTCAAAAGGGAAAACAACACAAAATTTACTTCATACTAAAGAAAGCAGTGTCATCTTCTCATCCTCTCAAACTGGTTCACATAGATTTATTTGTAACATCTATCATTTCTAGTTTAAATGGGAAACACTATGTTTATGTTCTTGTAGATGAATTTTCAAGATATACTTGGACGTTCTTTCTAGCTAAAAAAAGTGAAACATGCTCTTATTTTACAAAATATTCATAGTCTGTGGAAAATCTTAGTGGACTTAGAATCAAATCCTTAAGATGTAGTCATGGATATGAGTTTGAAACTCAATAGTTTGAATCCTTTTTCTCACAATATGGTTATAGTCACAATTTCACTACCCCTAGAACACCTCAAAAAAATGGAGTTGTAGAATGAAGGAATAGAACCCTACAAGATATTGTTAGATCAATTATATCAAATATGACCTACCTATTTATTTTTTGGCTGAAGAAATCAATAAGACATGCCACATAATCAATAGAGTGTTAATCAAACCCATTCTTAAGAGGGCTTCTTGTGAGTTATGGAACAATAGAAAACCCAATGTTTAATACTTCAATGTTTTTGGCTGCAAAGTCTATATTATTAATACTAAGAGAAATCATGAAAAATTTGCATCCAAGAGTGATGAATGTATATTTTTATGATATTCCATATCCAGTATGGCCTATAGAGTATTCAATAAAAGAACCAAATTTGTGGACGAATCGTTCCATGTCAAATTTGATGAAACAGATCCACATGAGCCTCAAACCATTCTAGAGAACCTGGAGGATGATCCATTGAATATGAACATTTATCCAATGTCCTCAAACCATTTCGTGAAAGAATCTGTGATAACTTCCATTTCTAGAAATTATATAGACTCAAACCATAATAAACCTGAACTTGTTGATGAACCGGAAATCACTAGTACCTCCTTTTCTAGAGCTGTTAGAACTCTTAAGAACCATCCTTTAGATGTTGTTTAAGGAGACCTAGAAAAAGGAACACAAACTATAGCCTCTCTTTGAAATCAGGTATCACGTCAATTCTTCATGTCACAAATTGAACCTCAAAACATTAATTGTCTCATAAATGATGAATTTTGGGTGATGGATATACAAGAATATGTTTAAAAGGAACAATGTTTGGAAATTTGTTGAAATAAATTTAGAAACATTCACCATAGGCACTAAATGGGTGTTTAGTAATAAGGTAGATGAGGCTGGTAACATAGTTATAAATAACGCTAGATTAGTTACACAAGGATATAATCAAGAAGAAAGTATTGACTATGAGGAGACCTTTTCACCATTAGCTTGACTTGAAGCCATAATAATCATGCTTTCATATGATACACATATAAAATTCAAACTATATCAAATGGATGTTAAGAGTGAATTCATAAATGGGTATATAGTTGATGATGTATTTATTGAACAACCCCTAGTTTTACCAACCCCCATTTTCCAAATAAATTTTTTATATTATCAAAATCTTTATATGGTTTAAAAAAAGATCCAAGAGCCTGGTATGGTCGATTTAGTAATTTTCTTAATTCCTATGGTTTTACAGAAGGAATAGTTGGTCCAACCATATTTAAAAAATGAATCTCAAATGATGTTTTAGTTATTCAAATATATATAGATTCCATTATCTTGGGATCCTCAAGAAATTATTTATGGGTTGATTTCTCTAAAATGATGCAAAATGACTTTGAAATGAATTTAATAGGTGAACCAAAATTCATTCTTGGATTTAAAATCTTTCAAACTAATGATGTCATTATCTTAACTCAATGTAAATATACTAGAGATCTTCTAAAACATTTTGAATTGGATATCACAAAATGTAGTAACACTCCCATGAGTAACACTTGTATGATGGATCTTGATGAAGATACAAAATCTGTTGATCAAACCACTTATAGAAGAATGATTTGACGTTTACTCTACATAATTCTTGTTGACCTGACATTATTTTTAGTTTGAGTATGTGTTATTGTTTTCAAGAAAATCATAAGGAATATCATTTAAATGTTGATAGGAGAATTTTCAAAAACCTCAAGCATACACCCAATCAAAGACTATTATATCATTGAGGAAAAGCATTTGAATTAGTTAGTTATTATCATGCTGACTTTAGTGGCTGTAAGTTAGATTGAAAAAGCACCTCTGGAACATGTCACTTTTTATGAAAGTTACTAGTATCACGGTGTAGTAAGAACCAAAATTATGTTTGATTATCAACTGTAGAAGATGAATACATAGCTGCTAGCAGCTGCTGTGAAAAAATCTTGTGGGTGAAACACTCATTGCTATATTATGCATATCTATTCAGGAATGTACCTATAAATTGTGACAACACAAGTGCTATTAACATTTCAAAAAATCTTGTTTCAAATTCTAGGACATATCCTATTGATATAAGACATCACTTTTTGAGAGATCACTATTAAAAGGGTGATATCACTTTGGAATTCCTTGCTACAGAGTATTATCTTTATAATATTTTCACCAAACCACTAAATTCTGTAATAACAAACTACATCATTCATGAATTAGGGGAGATAAATCTTACGTAAATGTCTTACTGGTTTATATTTTATTTTTTTATGTCTTACTATTGTATCTCTTACTGCTTCATGTTTACAGTCTCACAATTACTATTTCATGATTACTATCTAACACTTATTGTCTCACTGTAACGCTCATTTACTGTCTCACCGAAATGCTCATTTGTTGTCTCACTGTAAAGTTCATCTTTAGTGTCTCACTGGGAAGTTTTTTCACTGTCTCACCGTAACTCTCAGTTACTATATCACCATAACATTCATTCACTGCCTTATCGTAAAGACCAGATATGGTCTCACCATAATAATTCATTATGATTTTCCTTTACGAATTAAAAAACATATCACAGTAATTATTCATTTCACTTCTATATTTTTCCCATGTTTTTTAATTTGTGATTTTTGGTATTCCTAAATGATAAAATAAATGAAGTATCACTTTTCCTTCACTTGAGCTCTCTTCTATTCACTCAATTTGTATCACTTCCTCAAACCTTCCTCTTTTCTCTCTCTCGAACCTTTAGTGAATGCCCGGGATGAAACTCCCTTCATCATCGACTCCTGAGAAACATAGCTCATTGAAAAAGAAAATCACACCAATGATAACACACAAAAGGTACTCTAAACCCAAATATAGTAAACCAGGTTGTAGTACTTGAAAAATAGGTTTTCCCCAAATGGATTCGGTCATGTTTGTCTTCGGTTCTAAATTTTTTAAACGAGCAAGGCTGGTTTTAGTGGTTTTTGAAGGATGATAGACCTATCTACCGAAATTTAGTGTCTCAATTTTATCAATATGTTCAGTTCTCCTTTGATTATGAAGATGGGTATTTTGTGAAAAGATGGATAAATGGGAAGAAATTATCCTTCTCTTCGAGGTTATGGGACGCATGCCTTAGGATACCTCATAAAGGCATCTGTGTGGACTATTAGAGGGGACCTACACATTCTAATGAATTATTTTTCTCGGAAGATACTCTGAAAAGTGTAACATGAAATGGAACCAAGAGAAGAACCATTACTGTTGAAATAGATGGAGAATCAAGTCTTTGGTTTGTGTTTATAAAGAACCTGATTAGCCCAAGAAAAGGTGATTTTGTTGTACTAAAATATTAGAATGTGTTTCTAATTCATCTTATAAAAAATGGGCATAAGATCAACCTCTGTAAGTATATCATACACTGTATGTGTGAACTGATCAAATCCACATCCAAGTCAACCACCCTTTTTTACTCTCAGCTTATCTCATCCATGCTTTATACCAAAGGTATTGTCGGACCTAATGATAAAATTATACAGGATTGTGAGTACTGCCTTTCTAAATTCATTATCAAGAGGATGAAAATAAATTGAAATCCTTTGAAAAGGCATGGGTTGAAGAAAATGATGGATTTTATGAAAAAATCAATATAGTAGAACATCCCTCAAGACCAAAAGATATTTATAATCCTGGTTCGAAACCAGATGGGGATGATGATTATTTTGAAGACGAGGAAGACTAAGAAGATGATGTTTTTCCCCCCAGGGAAACTATTTCTGTTGAGGAAGACTATACTCTTATCCCTCATATTGTAAGTGAAAAGAAAGGACATGCTTCAAAAGAAGTTGAAAATCTAGAAGATCAACCCGAGACTGAAACAGTATTCTATCAATGAACCTGAGAATAAGGATATGGAATAAACTATAGAAGAATAATTAACCGTTATGAAAGAAGATTATCTTGAAGAACTACTGGTGTAATAATCTATTACTGATGTCATTCCTTTGGCTGAGGAAAAGATAGAGCTGTCATTTGAAATAGCTAGACAGGAAAAGAGTGAGGAACTAAGAGATGAGATTGTAGAATTATATCAATACCCTAAGCACCTAAGTCCTGAGAAGGATGCAACTATTGAGGGGGAGAAAACAATAAATCTGGAATCTATTGAATTACCAATCCTGATTATTTCAAGCCAGGTAGAAGCACAGTATAAATTTCCCAATATCAATGATATGAATGACTCTAAGAAAGTTCTAGTAAAAGGCTTTGACCATTCTACCATGTTCCAACTTAAATCTGTATTTAATCATGCTTTTGAGAAGGAACCTGATCTTTTATCTGTCCCTATATCTAAACCATCATCAGAACAACCATCCTTTGTGAGTAAAGATGATCTAAAATAATCTGGAGCTACTCTTTTGTCTAGTGTTGAAAATGTACTAAATTCCAAACCTCCTCTTGTGACACATTTGAGTGAGAAATATTCCTCACTATTATTGGAGAATTTTATTTGGAAAATACAACAAATAATGCTTCATGATATTTAGGAAGATAGAGTTGAAAATAAACTTGTTAGTGATGAAGTGAAGACTCTAAGATGTATGATTTAAGAAATACCTAAATTCATGAATTCTAGATCAGAGATTTTTTATCATCCTATAGAAACTATTGTTCCTCCAACCCAATCGAATGTTGCCTCTGAGATTCAACCATATTTAGCTTCCATAGGTGAAAAGGTTGCTGAAAGTAAGAGAAAAATTGTAAAGGAGATCAGAGATCGAGTAGCTAATCATGATAAACTCGCTGATGAGTACACATGGTTTCTTCAAAAGGTTCTAAACAAAATAAAATCTCTGACCACAACTATCAATGCTTCTAAGGTATCTGAGAAATCATCTTAGCCTTCCCTAGACATTAACCACCTCAGAATAGTGGTAAAAGAAGAATATCATACTATTATTAATGGCGTCAATAATGATTCTCTAAATTATGTTATCAAGAAAAGTGACTGAGTTCTTGATCTTTCCCAAATCCATTCAAAAATTTACAATGATTCTTAGTAAGAAATTAGAAACAAAGTTGATTTCTACTTCAACCGAATCTTCTCAAAGACGGACATGACCAATCACATTAAATATCTTGTCGAAAATTTTAGAATTCCTCCTATTACTCAAGCATTCGAGACCCAAGTTCAAAAGCTCACTGAGTTCACTTGTCTGTTGGATATGTTTGTGGAAAATAAGGATGATGTTGAGAAAGATAGGTAGTATGGTGGAGACATCATTGTGGATTTTATCAATCTTCTGAGGCTCTATCTTCATGTCTAGTGTACAACCATTTTTTCCCCTGTGGCTACACCTTTGAGACCAGGTCTTCCAATATTCACCTCTACCCTAGCCTCCATTTCTATGTCTATTGATCAAGAACATAGTCAGATTAGGCTTGTGATCCTTGATCAAAAATTGCCTCACTATACTACTGCACCTACTCTGGCCCACTCTGTCTTTGATGGTCTTCTTTTACCTTCTCTATCAACCAGCTCACTCCCTTCTTCTACCTTAACTTATGCTCCCCTGGATTTCTCTTCTGCTACTGCTTCTAAAGGAAAAGATAAGACTAGTTAATGAAATAAGGACAATTTTTATATTATTTTGATGGTAATCTTGTTTCATGTGTTTCACATTTGGAAATGCCTCTCTATTTATCTAATCCATTATGCACTTTTCATGACTCTTTTGTATTTTTTGATACATTTTGATAATCCCATTAGGGGGATAAATATATGAACAATTAATAAATATATGAGACTATATAGGAAAAATATAAGAGTAGAGAACTCTCATTCTATATATGTTATATGCTCATTCGAATTATGTCATTAGGACAAATACAGACTCTAACGTTAAATGATTTCTGATAATCAAAAAGGGGGAGACTGTTGGACTCCTAATGTATTAATTTTGTTTTAATGATCCAAAATATTATTTAGTATACAAAACATGTTAAATATATGTAATATATCTCACATAAAATTTTCAGTAGCTTTGTTAAAGATATCCAATGGTCTTGAGTGCTATACAATTAGTTTGCATACTATATAATATATTGATTCACTTTATAAACATTTCTCTTAAAAATGATTACGTTTAATTAATTTCATAAATACTATTACTTAAGTATGAATACAGATATTTACCTAAGTCATGAGACACTGTGACTAGAAGAAACCTTGATATCCAGAAACCATGACATCCATACACTGTGATATCTAGACTACATGAACAAGACACCGCGAACAAGACACCGTGAACAAGACACCGTGAACAAGACGCCGTGAATTAGACACCGTGAACAAACCGACACCATGACCATGAGACACCATGACACAGATACACTAGGGCCTTGAGACATCGTGACTGCGAGACACCGTGATTAATCTAGACACTATGTGAAGAAGATATCATTTCCATGACATACTGTGACACTGTTTCCTAATATATTTTTTGGTCTTTCAATTTAATCTCTAACAGTCAAATTTGAAAAATTTAATGCACTAAAATAATTAATGTTTCTTTTTACACATATCAGCAAAATGTACGAGGTACAAGGAGAAGAATACATGCAACATGTCAGCCCCAACACATGCACTCCAATATAAATGAGTAATGCAGCCTAGAAACAAAAAGAGGTTGATATACGCGAGAGCAGTAGCACAATACTGAAGAACAAGCTGGGGGGTGTGAGAATGATAATATAATAAATTTTTAGAGAATTGTCTCATGGAACTTGACTCTACTGTAGAACACACAAAGCATACTAGAATCCCAAGAACATCTTCGCACTGTAAAACCCCATGAAGAAAACAAGCCGAATCTATCCGACTTGCGACACTCTATTTTCCATATGAAGAATTGAGTTCTGCATGTGCTTCATCTCAGAAATCCAGAGCTGGAAAGATAAACACTCAGATCATTTCTAAACTTATCTCAATACTTAACCTCTATTTTGTATCATTTTATTAATTTTTGATCAGAGTGTGTATCTGTATTACAGAACACTCTATCTTCAACATTAAACTGAAGGATATAAGTTATCCTTACATAAACATTCTTTTACTTTTATGTATACCCATGGATTGCTGTAGAAGAGGTCCTTGTGTGGCATAGTTTTCTGTACCCATCAAGAACTATAAAACAGGTCCCTCTGTGACCTGTAAAGTATTTTGTACTGTTGTTAACCCCAATCCAGGATGTGGATCAAGTTTATTTATATAAAATTCTTGGTGGTAGGTGATCACCAAGTGTAGTGGATTAGGTCTCGGCTTGAGACAGATCGACTTGTTTCATATCCACTGTGCTGCTTAATTTAGTTTTCTCTATTTTAATGCTTTACTGTATAATTTAGAAATCCATAAATTCACATTGATAGTTACTCCTGGAAAAAAGTTATAACTGTCTTTCCTTAGTAGAATATATCCAAAAGTAGTTTCAAAAACTGGTATTAGGATTATTGAGAATGGATAAATCTTCTAAGATGTTATTCATATAGTCAAACTCTTAGAATAGTATAACATTGATTTATTTGGAAGTATTTAATCTTTTAGGGTAACATATTAGAAAAAAAATTTAATCAGAAGTTTTTATAGATACTCAATCCCCCCCTTGAGTAATCTACTCTAACCAAAAATATTCTATATCTTTTTTACTTTTTAAATGATATATTATGGTGGAAATGTTATTTTCCAAAGGAAGGTTCTTAATGAAATTCTTATTGTATTTTTATACATCAATGAAAATAAACATCAATATACATATAACCAAAAAAATATGTGATAATGATACAATAATTATTATTTATCTCGAGTATTTATGATTTTTTGACTATTATAGTTCTATTTTGATATTATTCTCCATATTATTCTAGAGGGTAATGATAATGTTTTTTTATTTTGGATATTATTAACATATGATATGATTGTTTTTCTATTAGAATGTTTAAGTATATTATATTTATCCTCTTCTTTATTAAAAATTAATTGGACTTATTATGTGATGGGGACCCATAATTAAATATATTGTTGATGCATCAGTAGGACTCATGAGAAAAACTAGATTTCGTATTTTTTTCAATTCCTTACAAATTCACATTTATTGTTTTTGAAAGAGGCCTTGATGATACAATTATCATGTCTTGAATTATGAATTTCCTTTTTATGAGATTATTTATTCCATTACATGTGATAATTTTTTTTAAATATAATGTCCTTGGATATGTTTCATATTAATGAGATTATTTATATGACACTATATGGTCATTTTTATTCTATCAATATTATTCATCATGTTTATGTAATTAATTTAATTAAATGTTTATTAGTTATTTACCTTTCTATTTTTATTATTCCATTTTTAATAATGATATCTTCTATTGCATGCATACCAATACTGGGTATATAATGTCATAGATTTCTTATTATTATTTTCCCTCTATGGTAAATATTTGTTTTATAATTTATGTGAAGGGATATGCTAGAGGGAATCATAATGCACATAAAAAAATAAAATATTTTATATTTTGTAATAAAATGTTTTGTGATATCCATTTATGTATCAAGTTTAACTAGACTTATAAAATAGTCAATATTTTGGGATTAAAATTTATGTATCTAGTAATAATGTTATAAAGTAACCAAAAACAATGGGATACAAAGGCATGTGGTATTACGTTAGGTATTTGAGAACTTTTAGTAGAAACTATGGTATCTAGATTTAGAAAAACATTGATGTTGAAACATAACACAATGATGGAATTTGAGGATATGTATAACAGATCATCCTAAAGACTTAGTGGGGAAGATATTATATGGATTTTTCTAGAAATACATCGAGGACTAGACACTACCAGTAGAAGTGTCTTTATAAAATATATAAATATGTGTAATAACTCTGAAATGGGAGTATTGGGATTTGAATCATTAATTTCAAGGGAAACTACAAGGGGACCTGTTACACACATAGTTTGACACTCACGGGTGATAATATTGGGTTAATTCATATTTTTAACAACATATTTTGAAGGATTTAAAAATTATACTAATATTTGAAAACATTTCCAATGAGATCATTCTTATGAGTATGATATTATAAATGAATAAAATTTTCAATTTATGTTATGTGCTTCAATTTTTTTGTGATTATTAATTATAGGGTTATGATCTATTATACTTCACCCCATTGTTTGTAAATAATGCCTTGTATATGGGATGGAGACAATATAAATTCACATACCCCATTTCAGGACTACCATAATGGTAAATATTATGAATTTGGAGCTGAATCTATATATCAAATTGAAAAAATTATAACCATATTTGGGTATCTGACTAGGGTTATAACCAATAATCTTCCATGTATGGAGTATAATACAAATAAAAAATGTCGTACCACAATGTTAGACCACTTTATGAGTTAAAATCCAAATCATTAAATGAGAATAAAAATATATGTTTATCTATGAAATGGATAAGTTCATTAGAGTGGATATTTCACACTTAGGAATGTACTGAAAGGTATAATGATTGAATGTAATTTTATCATCTCTCAGGGGTTGTGTATTAATGGTAGTCATTTATTCAAAACACTAAGTATGATGAGAAAATAAAAAGAATATAATTTATGGATTTTAATGAACCATTCATGGAAAAATATTTTCATCATGAACAGCAAGTGGATATAGAGAGTTAATTATTGAGTCTAAGATAAAAGTAATAGTAAAACGATACAATGTATAAAGAAATAATTACATCTTTATAAAATCTTTCTGCTGATTTTGGTTATAATCTAAAGAACATGATTGATTTTTTCTTTGAAATAGATAACCAAATACTTAAAAACGATCTATTATCATAAATATTATAACTATATGTTGATATACAATAATATTCTATAAATATAGGTAAAATATTCTTCAATTCAAATGAATTTAAAGAAAAACATTAGAATAATATGAAGATAGAGAAAAATGAACTAGATGATGTAGAGAAAGAGAAGTTTCCAACATGTGATACTTGTCAAAATAATCCACTTGGCACATTTCTAAGAGAGAGACAAGTTTTTCTATGGAGAAAATTTTCATCAAGATCATGATTCAAAGGGTAACAGAGAATCCCTCAATGTTTAGTTATTTATCTATAAGGATATAAATAATTATTATAATAAACAACCCAAATGTTAATTTATATTACCATAATAAAAACGAATGGGAGAATTTATTTCATATAATGTTTTTAAAAACACCATGGAAGTTCCTAACAAGGTGGTGAAAGGTAATATGATTACCCACTCTAGGATTTCAAATATTTTATTTGATTCTTATTATAACTACTCTTTTATTTCTGAATAATTTTCTTAAGGAATCAAATCAACACCTCAATGATTAGATGTTGAGTTACTATTGAAAACTCCAAATGGTATGATGATCACATATCATGTTTATAATTCTTCCCCAAATAATAATTGTTGGAATATTCATCTTGTAAATCTTTTTATTCCCCTATGGATAGATTGGATATTATCCTAGTAATATATTTGGTTTCTATACATAAATAACATTCAAATTTCTGAGGAATGGAATTCAATATTGACATTTTGATCCAACGTTTGACGGTGTTCCAGAGTGACAATATATATATTAAAATCCTACGGAAATCACATCAACTAATTTTTTCTTGATTCGTATTCAAGATTCGTGTGTTTCTTTAATGGTTTGGAAAATATTATTATTAATGATATTTCTATTGCATGGGAGTTTTTTAATGTCTTTATTAATGTCTTTCTTAGTCTTCCACTAAATTATGAAGTTGATCTTTCAACAGAATTTATACTTGGTTCTACAAATATTAGGAAAACTAAATATATAATTTCCCAAATTGAGATGTTGTAATTAAATAATCAACCCCAATAAAATCATAAATAAGGATTAATTTGTAAAAGTGTGTCACTTTTGGGTTCACAAGTTCTCATTATTAACAAGAATGATATATCAATGATAATTGTTATTGATTTTCTAAATCATAACAAGAATAATATCAGTAAAACAGATCCTCTACCACGTATTGATGATTTTTTGGATCATTTATGTGATCCAAAATACTTATCCAAAATATATATTCAAACTGAGTACTTTATTTTTATTATCAAAATTAATTCAAATCCATGATGTCCTTCTATATATATCATGTTAACTATGGATTTATAGAGATAAAATTTCAATTAAAAACCCATCCACAATATTCATATTTGAAAGGAATAGGGTACTTTGAAGTTACCATGATAAATTTTTGTTGGTTATATATATGATATTGAAAAATATTCAATGAGAATGGATGGCTATGAAGATAAGTTTAGAATAAAACTAAATACCCTAATAATGTAAAATTTATTTGACAATATTACCATTTGTGTATTTTTTCATTATAAGGTTTCATTCATGGGTAAATTTTTTTCTATGTGTATATCATTAATTCCTTCAAACAATGTTGTTATTGAGAAATAACATAGATAAAACCATAGTAACTAAGAACCATAGTATTCTAGGTATTTATTGATATTATTGAAACTTTTTGGTGAATTTATCACATATATATAATCCACATACCATGTCAACTCAAACTAAATCCTTTTTTTGGAAAGATAAATATGAATAAAAATTTAAGGAAATAAAAAGAGAGGGAATTCAACACACCTATACCGAAATTACTATATAATAGTAAAATATTTTTAATATATAGTGATTTTTTAAACAATGGATAGGTATTTATCATCATGTACAATGATATGTAATAGATAATGTCTCGTAGGAATTAAAACATCATGATAAAAATTACCCTACCCATTATTTTTTATTAGATGTCATTATTTCCCATTAAATATATTAAGGAATTATATTTATGGAAGGGGATTTGATATATATATATATATTGATCATAGAATATTAAAGTACATATTCAATAAAAACATATTAACATGAACATGAGTATATTATTCAATCTAATAATATATTAAGGCTACTTAATACATTACAAACTAAGGAAGGGGAATAAGGAGGATGAGGCGCTAATATGAAATGATCATTTTTTATTATATATAATGAGGATAAAAAAAGATTAATTAATTCCGAATTTTTAAATCTTGAATAAGGAAATATAGAAGGAAAGAGAAGAATCATATATTAATCAAATGGAATTCTATTCATCAATCTGTGTGAGTGTTAAAGAGGTTCAGAAGGATGATGTCGAGCTGAATAACAATGTGATAAGTGTTGCTGAGTTTAACAATGATTGTGATGGAATGATAAGGTTAATGAACCAAGAATGTGTCTTAACCATACCAAATCTAATGAATTGGGCTATTCGATGAAGCCCATAGTGCATCATTTTATATTCATCCAACAAGTACAATGATTTATTGATATTATAAAGAGTATTTATCGTGTTATGAAAACAAGAGACGTATCATAGAGTATCTATCATGAGGATAGCTATACCATTATGTTATGTATGAGTGACTGAAGTCTAAGGGGAAGTTACATCTATTATACACACTATAATGGAAATGGGAAAATATTCACTATTAAAATTTCATTGGACTCTATAAAAGTTCAAGAAGCTATAATGTTATATGGGTTGTAGTGGAAAAACTTACTTTATTAGAACACCTAATTACTATAAAATAATAATTCAATATTTATAATATTTTAAGAATATGAATTAAGGAAGTGGTAATGTTACATAGAATACCACATTCAATTATATCTAATCATGATTCGAGCCTCACTTCGATGTTCTAGAGAAGTATTCAATAAGATCATAAAGCAGAATTAAATTCCCATAATACGTATCAACTTTAAAAAAAATTTATTATAATTGAAAAATTAAAAAACTAGTGTATTTTCAATGATCTTGGTATATATGTATTTCAATTTTGTTTGGGATCAACACCATCCTCTAATTGTTTTTTCTTACAACATAACATTTGAATTAGAATTCATATGGTTCCTGATAAAGGATTATTTGGAATGAAGTATAGAAATATAACACGGTAGGATGAATTTGGAGAAATAAATATATTGGGAACTTATATATTCAGAAAAAAATGTTTTAAAAATAAATGACATTAAACATCACATAATGATTGCTCAATGTTAATATAAAATTTAAGTTGATATTAGTCGATGTGATCTATAGCTTGAATCTGGAGAGAATGTGTTTCTTTGAATTTCAATATAGTTATAGTTTTGATATTTTGGAATAATAGAAATTTTATACTTAGTTATATTGATCCCTTAAAAAATATTAATCGAGTATGGATGGTGTCTTATTTTTTAACACTTCCATTGAACCTCTCTCAAATTCATGATGTGTTCAACATATCTATCCTGAGAAAGATCATACCTAATCTTTTAAAACTAATTATATTTGAGGGCATGGATCTTAATAATTATATTTCCTACCAATATAAATTATAAAATATTCATGATTATACAATTAAATTTCTAATAAATAACACCACTCACCCGGTAATAGTTTTGCTATGAAACCCCTGTTTTTAGGAATCTACATTAAAACCCAAGGATGTGATAAGGTAGAATTATACTTAGATTTTTGTATTAGACTGAATGAATTTTTATGGAAAAATACATTTCTAATGGGGTATAATAGGACTTATAGATATTTTTATAAATACTTGTTCAAAATAAATTTATTTTCTTTGATAACTAGCGCTACAAACAACATAATTTTTCAAAAATCTATAACATTATATTAATATAATTATTTCAACATGAAAATTATAACATATATGTTAAATATTGTGGTGTGAATATGGATAAAAATATTTAAAAAATATAATAAATTTTCTGGTCTTATATATAAAAAATACATTTATAAATAAGGACATGATGGTTTGCGTAATCATTTCCTGCTTTGACGGAAAATTTTTTTAAAAAAAATATGTTTATTGTTTTTTGTGAAAAAATAATATAATTTATTTTTCAATCATTTAAAAAATTCATTTCAATAACTAATCTTTATATTTTTAATTAAAATAAAAAAAATTAATCTAGGGTGAATTTTTTTTATTTCTCTCAAAAGTTTTTTTTTTCAATGAATTCTTGTAAAATAATGATTTTTATTAAAAAACTCCCATTTCATTTAAATAATTTACAATGTTAAGTATCTTTTTTAAAAAATTTTAAAAGTTTAAAGTGCTATATTATGTTATTATTAATCCAATTTAGTTTATATTAATAAAATTAATTTTTATATTTTATATTAAATATTTTTATACTTATGAAGATATTCTCATTGGAAAACCTATTTTTCCTCGTGTCTATGGGTATATTTTTAAATTAAATTATATTTAATTATTTGAATTTTATTTTAATATTTTTATGCTACATTTTGAATTAGTTTAATAAATATTAATAAAATAAATTCAATATACTTTTTTTCAAAATTAATAGTAGACAAAATAAAAAAATTTAATTGTGTTTACGGTTAAGATGAGTTTATCAGGGGTTAAACTAAAAATATAGTGGTTAAAATGACTATAAATATAACCGAATCCAATTTTATAGAAAACTATTGACCATATGGAATTTATTTTTCAAATAATGATTTATTTTTAAGTCTTTTGGCCTGAGAAAAATATGGGAATAATTTTTTTCTTTTCAATAATTTCATGTATTTCCTTCCCCCTCTTATAAAAAGACACATTATTTATTATTTTATCCACAAATAAAGAATCATTTTTCTCATAAAATACAAATAAAACTACTTCCTTTATTCCCTATCAACATTCTATAACCCTTTTTTATTATCAAGCCCTCCTAATAATACTTTGGATGCTAACTTTAGAGGCAGTCCGATAAAGAGGTATTATTCTTAACTGAGCATTTTAAAAGATTATTTGTTCTTACACATCACTAAATTATTATAAAAATGATATGAAAAGGAAATAATACTATATCTTATAAACTTATATTTTATTATTTTAGTGGAACAACATCTATCAAAATCCTTTTCTATCATATGTGAAACCAATTTTTCGATCGTTTGTACAACAGACTTCCACCTCTGGAACTGATCTCATTAATTTTCTTTCACCACCACTCAATGTTTGATGTAATTACGGTTTTAATGTTAATATAAGATATTTATGATATAAATATACTTTTAACATTATAATATCACATCTAAATCCTTACCTTAAAATCCATTGGAAAATTATAAACATCATTCGTACGTAAGAATGGACTACCCCATCCTCAAAGCGAAGTGAAATGTTTTTTATTTTATATTATAATAATTATTAGTAAGGATATATTTACTGAATATATATAATATATATTATTAAATAATTTTTCTTCAAATGTGACATATTATTTATGTTTCTTTTTTATATTTGACAAAAAATGGAAACAATGTTCATGCGTATGTGAGACCTACCTTGTAACACCCCAAGATTTCATAGTGTGTTAGTTCTTCAAAATAATTCAATAACATTCACTACAGGCAACACAAAGTTCAAGCACACCATGACTTACCAAACAAGCCGTTCAAAAGAGGTTATGAATAGTATTAGATAAATTTTAATGTTTATATAATCCTTATAATTTTAGAATCCATATTATGAGTTTCTTAGATATAATGCAAGAACAAATTCATTTTCAGTATTGCACTTTTATCAACTTTAATAGTGAACCCTTTTTAAATACTATGTTTTAAACTTTTTGACTAAATGGGGACATCAAAAATTTAAAATGAAACATCCCAAGCTTCTACGGTACGCTTCCCTTCGAATAATGCGATAACGTGTGTTGTACGCAACCTCGAGTTCTAACACACACCACAACTAATTAAACTAGCCGTTTTGAATACTAATACCTACTTTTTGAAATTATATATATTTTATATTTGAAAATGGACTTCATTTTTGGATTCGGAATATCAAAATTAGCCTAGGGTGAAATTTTTGTACATTTCGGATAACTTTCATATTTTGATGAATAGTTAAAATTACTAAATTTTAATTAAAAACAACTTTTTTGATCAAAATAATTAATAGTGATAAATCGTGAATTTGAGAGGTTTTAAAGTATATTTAGAATATATTTTTACCATTTAATATAATTTTGGTCATTGGACATAATTTTACAATTAAACCGAACATAAACAAATGTCAATCTTTTGATAGATATTACCTCTTAAAACCACGCTTTTTGTTTTGACAGCGGGAATTAATTTTAAATTAATTTCTGCCACTTCTGTGTTTTGAATTTAGGAAAATGGATTCCATATTTGGAATCAGGATGTCCAAATTATGTAAATAGGTAACTTTTATTTTTACACATTTTGAATAATTACTGCGGTAAATATTTTATTTACCATGGTTAAAGGGTAAATCCGGTAAATAAAGGTTAAAAAAATAATATTATAATAATACTAAATTACCCTAAAACGTGTCTTAACCCTATTGGTTGATACATGGTCGACCATGGGCATCTTTGTGTCAATTTTGGGACCCCATGGATCCACTTGTAAGTGATAATGACACATTATATTAATAAAGTTAAAATAAAAATAAAAATGGCATAAGCTTACATATTTCAGAAGAACAATTTTTACATAGGGTTATACATGTTGGATTTTCGATTATAAATAATAATTAGAAAGATAAAAAGATTTCCTACATAATTATATTTTATTTATAATTTTTAGACATCAAATAATTTAAATTATTAATGACACAATAATGATGCAATGTTTACCTCATTAATAAATAATTTAAATAAATAAGATTATAATGATTAAAATATTATCTAAAACCTGTCCAATTCTTATTGGTTGATGTTATTTAGAATATGAGTCATCTTATCGTCTACCTAAATGATTTTTGGACCATTATAAACCGAATACAAATATATTATAAAGTAATACTTTCACACTTTCCTAAAGAGCCCCTCCTCTCCCTTATAAAAGGAGACCACTTCTACTCATTCCTCACACCTCTCAAGCCACTTGGCTCGTCCAAACTCTGCCCAACTAAGCTCCCCACATCCCTCTCCTCATCCTTGAAGCTTACCCTTAGGCAGAAAGCATTTCAAGAAGTCCTTTGGTTCCAACCAAAGTGAGTTACCTAAATTAAAGGTAACGATTTCTCTTAAATTATTTTCATTTATTTTGCTTCTCCAACCCCCAAACTCTTTTTATTTCCTTTCTTTTGTAACAACACCAGTATCCTCAATATACTAGGATGTTGTTATAAGAAGGATTAAAACTACACATACACACAACTCCATCTAATGGATGATGAACATAATGTTTCTGTGGATGGCAAACTAACGCCTCACGAAACGATGATTGTTCAAATACATCATACCGCCTCTCATGGTGGCCATTATGATGGAACTGTAATTAAATATGATATTAATGATATATATTTTATATATAAGCTTCTGTAATTCCATTTTATTTCATACCATTATTCGTTTCATGTTGTATATACATAGGATAATTTCATTTGAGGAAGTGCGGACTACCGCCCCCTTAAAATGATATGACTCGTTCATACCACACATGGAACTTATAAAGGATGGTGTTAATGAACTTAAGTAACATATATAAAATATTATATTATACTGGAATAGTAATATACCTATGTATCATTTGGATTCGATTCTTTTAAAATAAAAATTAAATGGAAGTAGCGTTCGTGCGTACGTACGGACTACCGTCTCCACGAACGCGATGAGATTCATTCTCCATCGTTTCCATTCAAGTATAATTATCATTTAATGATTTAAAAATGATGTTTAAGGACTTGATATCATTCTGGATATGAATAAGATACAACAAACATGACTTATGTAACAAAACATATAAAAGAAAATGAGTAAGTTAACAGACGAAACGACGATAATACTAAGATATTATCAAATCAATATTAAAAGATCATATATGATATCATATTAATGTATATGATTCTTTTATAATTTAATAACAATTATTTCACCATTATACAGGAGGTTAAACTACCCCAACCAAGGAAAAGTACAAGGTAAGGGTTATTTCACAATCTCTTCATTATCCGAGGTTGTTTATACGTAATAATCTACTGGGATATCTTTATCATCCACATCCATGTTTCTTAAAAATGTATTTCAAAACATTTTTACTATTTACAAGAATATGGGTTAAAGTCATTTATACCCTTGTTTGACTTTTTGTAAGAGGTTTATAAAGGAATCTTTCCGTCGTTTTCAAAACAAGGTCCTTTTTAACCTTTTCGACAGAATTGAGGTAAGAATGTTTTTTTAACTTATACGGCGGGTGCGGTAATTTTTCACCGTTATAAAATCGTCAAATCTTCCCTTAAAATCTTATAAGAATATTTTCAAATTAAATGTTTTATTTTATAATTATGTGACTTTTAAATGATTTAAAAAAAATAGATATTTCTCTCAAATATATGAAAATCCAGTGCAAATGTATATGTATTTAACGCAAGCTTAAAAATGTTTTCAGAAAACCCGACTCTTGACTATGGTAGACAGGAAGGGATTGGGCGTGGACCCATCATGGCCTGTAATTAGTCGAGTAGTCTCAGAATTATTTATTTTGTTTTCAGAAGCTTGCATAATGTTTTTAGAAAAACACTGGAGTATATTTTAGCAATTTTAAACGTAAGTATCTTCTAAAACAATTTCATCGGTAGGTCTCATGAGACAAACTAGTGTCTTGGCACAAGGCCTTGACAAAATCTTATTTTTAGTCATGGCACGAGGCCTTGACTATGTGGTTATGACAGTCTGGCATTATGCATTCCAACATTATGAAAATGGTTATTGATTTTTGCATGTGATTATTCGATTAGTAGAATATCCATGTGAATAAGTAAATGGCATTATTTCATTTTACTTTTGCCATACTATGTTGAAGTTCAATTTTAAAAGGATTTTGTTTTAGTAATCCATTGCCTTAAATGTTTATGCTTATTTTGAATGTTCCGCTATATTGTTATCCTTACTGGGCATTTGAGCTCACCCCTTTTCTATGTTTTATTTTTCCCAGGTAGTGAAGAAGTAAATTATGATTGACTTGCAGGGATATTATGAGGGGTTAATAGTGTGGATATGAAGACTTTGTTGTTGTAGTAGTTTTTCACTTTGAAATGTAATGTAAAACTTTATGAATATATCTAGTGTTTCGAAGGCTACTAAACCAATCGGTCTTTCGAGATTTGATCTTTCTTGTGATCATGCCAATGTTACGAAGTAATGCACCGACTCTGGGTAGCTGGGGTCGGGGCGTTACAGTTGGTATCAGAGGAACTTTAGTACAAACCTTGGAAGCTAGATTTAGATAAACTCTGACTAGAGCACGTAGACCTAAGATGAACTTTGATGATTAGTATAGAAGAACTTCCTAGATTTTTGGTATTGTAGAGATTTTGTGAGTTTTCTGAGCAATACATCCCTATCTGGATACGAGCAGGTAGAGGCGGCTCTGGCACAGATGTACCTAGGGGTAAAACCCGAAAACACCGCTTTGAGCTAGACTCGAACGGGAACTGGTGCACGACAACGGGCCTTGCTGCACTCTTGGTTACGACACTCCCGGGGGATATGCTTAGGATAACTCTCATTTTCTTTACAAATCATTATGAAGGGTTTATGAGTATATACTTCCTCAAAGAAAACATTTTTATGATTATGGATTATATCCATAAATAGTTCAATTTATGTTAAGTGTTTTATAAGTATGGGATTATGTATTTTGATTCATAAACTGATCTAGTGTATGCCATTGCTTAGAAATGGCGCTCAGTAGAAGGAATGAGAACTCCAGCAATGCACATGATCCAAAGAGAAAGAAGGATCATATCTTTCATGGTCTTAAGCCAGAATTTATAAGAGAAATAGTCTCCCATGTATTATCATCATATGAAGAAATAATATCATGTGTTGATAAGATAAGTAAAGATTTTACTGAGTCCTATGGATTTGAAGGGAAGCAAGAGAAGAAAAGGATGGAAGAGAGAAAGATAGATAAAGGGAAGAGGGAAAAGAAGAATTTTCCCATATGTGGTAACTGTGGAAAGAAACACCCTGGAACTTGCCTGAAAGGAATGGGAGTTTGTTATAAGTGTGGAGGAAAAGGGCACAAAGTACGTGACTGCAAGGGTAAGAAAATGGTTTCAAATGTACAATGCTTCATTTGCAAGGAGTTTGGACACTACGCGAACCTATGTCCCAGTCATCAAACTATGCCGCAAATGATGTTATTGGATAATAATCAAGTTATGATACTACCACAGATGAAGAGGAATGATTAGAGTTCTTATGTTGATTATGTCAATTGAGTGTGTATCAACAATTTACTTGTTATAATAATTATGGAGTATGTAAGGATTGTACCGCAGTACTATTTCATTAAGGAATTGAGATTGTGTGGAACAAAGAAAAGTGACTCAATAGCAGGATAAATTTTTGGAAAATATATGGTTGATAGAATATAGTTCTGATACTGAGGAAGTTATTTTAGAATAATACATGATTGATTTGGATAAATTATATTGGATATTATTGACTACCTTGAAGCTGATTAATGATTTTTATATTCCATCATTGTTGGGTTTTAAAACATTTTTGGATTAATGAAGTATATCCAGCATTCTATATGGAATAAGGGAACATGAATGTAATCAATAAGGAATATGGTAATACATGATGAAGGTATTCATATGCTATTACGGGGTAAAAAGGATCTATATTATGTTTAACTTCCTTATAAATGTTGGACTGTGAGTTTGGATAGAGGTATTTTGGATAGTTCTAGTTTGGATTATTTTGGATTTCCATAAAAGGACAACCCGGAGGTTGGGCGGCAACCCGTCGCGTCCGGCAAGGCTGCGAGACTTGAACCCGCAACCGAAGGGCGACAAGGGTGTATCACCTACCACTGGCCCACGAGATGTCCTGGATAAAATAATTTAGTTTTTATTAAAAGATTTTTTAGATGAATTATAATTCGTTTATTTTGGAACCCTATACAAATAGTGTAAATAGAATTTTTTTTACACTCTATTATCTTTTAGAGTGAAAGATGAGTATGTGGTAGAAATTTATTAATGGATAAAACTCTAATTATAAAGTAAGTATATCTCTATATGATCTTAGCCAATCTCATAAAAAATTACTCAATATTAAGAAAAGCAAATTAGAACAAAAATGTTTTCCTAGATGGTACCTTAAATCATCACTAATTTATGGCTTTGGGATTGTTGGCCTTTTCATAGCCATGTTCTCTACCACTCTCCATCAGGTAATTGATGGTTAGATTTTTCTTCCATATCCATATTTTACTACATGGAACCCTAGTATGTGTTATTTTCGGTAATCTTCATACTTTCGACTCTTTATTTTAAATAGAGGCCTCATTAATTCATTTTTCGATGTGGGATTTCAACTAAGATATTTTGAAACGTCAAAAATGTGTTATCCTAATACCCTATGTTTTGTTGAACCGATGGTATTTCAAATCATCATAGATTGATGAATTTAAGGACCTCAATTTTATACTTGTTTGTAATTGATGACCTCAATTACTACCTATAAATATTTACGTTTTTCCTCCAATTATATGTCTCAAATTGCCACCAATGTTCTCCTAATCGAGATCATAATTTGGTGGTGACCCTTTCATTTCTCTCTTCCTCATATTAAGACTAAATTTTAGTAACCCAATTTCCGATGTGGGGTTTCCCACAAATATATTATATATTTTCAACCTTTTATTTTCGAAAAACATTTTCAAATTGCGAGGACGCAATTTATTAAAGGAGGGGATAATGTAACACCCCAAGATTTCATAGTGTGTTAGTTCTTCGAAATAATTCAATAACTTTCACTACAGGCAACACAAAGTTCAAGCACACCATGACTTACCAAACAAGCCGTTCAAAAGAGGTTATGAATAGTATTAGATAAATTTTAATGTTTATATAATCCTTATAATTTTAGAATCCATATTACGAGTTTCTTAGATATAATGCAAGAACAAATTCATTTTCAGTATTGCACTTTTATCAACTTTAATAGTGAACCCTTTTTAAATACTATGTTTTAAACTTTTTGACTAAATGGGGACATCAAAAATTTAAAATGAAACATCCCAAGCTTCTACGGTACGCTTCCCTTCGAATAATGCGATAGTGTGTGTTGTACGCAACCTCGAGTTCTAACACACACCACAACTAATTAAACTAGCCGTTGTGAATACTAATACCTACTTTTTGAAATTATATATATTTTATATTTGAAAATTGACTTCATTTTTGGATTCGGAATATCAAAATTAGCCTAGGGTGAAATTTTGGTACATTTCGGATAACTTTCATATTTTGATGAATAGTGAAAATTACTAAATTTTAATTAAAAACAACTTTCTTGATCAAAATAATTAATAGTGATAAATAGTGAATTTGAGTGGTTTTAAAGTATATTTAGAATATATTTTTACCATTTAATATAATGTTGGTAATTGGACATAATTTTACAATTAAACCGAACATAAACAAATGTCAATCTTTTGATAGTTATTACCTCTTAAAAACACGCTTTTTGTTTTGACAGCGGGAATTAATTTTAAATTAATTTCTTCCACTTCTGTGTTTTGAATTTAGGAAAATGGATTCCATATTTGGAATCAGGATGTCCAAATTATGTAAATAGGTAACTTTTATTTTTACACATTTTGAATAATTACTGCGGTAAATATTTTATTTACCATGGTTAAAGGGTAAATCCGGTAAATAAGGGTTAAAAAAATAATATTATAATAATACTAAATTACCCTAAAACATGTCTTAAACCTATTGGTTGATACATGGTCGACCCTGGGCATCTTTGTGTCAATTTTGGGACCCCATGGATCCACTTGTAAGTGATAATGACACATTATATTAATAAAGTTAAAATAAAAATAAAAATGGCAAAAGCTTACATCTTTCAGAAGAACAATTTTTACATAGGGTTATAAATGTTGGATTTTCGATTATAAATATTCATTAGAAAGATAAAAAGATTTCCTACATAATGATATTTTATTTATAATTTTTAGACATCAAATAATTTAAATTATTAATGACACAATAATGATGCAATGTTTACCTAATTAATAAATCATTTAAATAAATAAGATTATAATGATTACAATATTATCTAAAACCTGTCCAATTCTTATTGGTTGATGTTATTTAGAATATGAGTCATCTTATCGTCTACCTCAATTATTTTTTTACCATTATAAACCGAATACAAATATATTATAAAGTAATACTTTCACACTTTCCTAAAGAGCCCCTCCTCTCCCTTATAAAAGGAGACCACTTCTACTCATTCCTCACACCTCTCAAGCCACTTGGCCCGTCCAAACTCTGCCCAACTAAGCTCCCCACATCCCTCTCCTCCTCCTAGAAGCTTACCCTTAGGAAGAAAGCATTTCAAGAAGTCCTTTGGTTCCAACCAAAGTGAGTTACCTAAATTAAAGGTAACGATTTCTCTTAAATTATTTTCATTTATTTTGCTTCTCCAACCCCCAAACACTTTTTATTTCATTTCTTTTGTAACAACACCAGTATCCTCAATATACTAGGATGTTGTTATAAGAAGGATTCAAACTACACATACACACAACTCCATCTAATGGATGATGAACATAATGTTTCTGTGGATGGAAAACTAACGCCTCACGAAACGATGATTGTTCAAATACATCTTACCGCCTCTCATGGTGGCCATTATGATCGAACTGTAATTAAATATGATATTAATGATATATATTTTATATATAAGCTTCTGTGATTCCATTTTATTTCATACCATTATTCGTTTCATGTTGTATATACATACGATAATTTCATTTGAGGAAGTGCGGACTACCGCCCCCTTAAAATGATATGACTCGTTCATACCACACATGGAACGTATAAAGGATGGTGTTAATGAACATAAGTAACATATATAAAATATTATATTATACTGGAATAGTAATATACCTATGTATCATTTGGAGTCGATTCTTTTAAAATAAAAATTAAATGGAAGTAGCGTTCGTGCGTACGTACGGACTACCGTCTCCACGAACGCGATGAGATTAATTCTCCATCGTATCCATTCAAGTATAATTATCATTTAATGATTTAAAAATGATGTTTAAGGACTTGATATCATTCTGGATATGAATAAGATACAACAAACCTGACTTGTGTAACAAAACATATAAAAGAAAATGAGAAAGTTAACACACGAAACGACGATAATACTAAGATATTATCAAATCAATATTAAAAGATCATATATGATATCATATTAATGTATATGATTCTTTTATAATTTAATAACAATTATTTCACCATTATACAGGAGGTTAACCTACCCCAACCAAGGAAAAGTACAAGGTAAGGGTTATTTCACAATCTCTTCATTATCCGAGGTTGTTTATACGTAATAATCTACTGGGATATCTTTATCATCCACATCCATGTTTCTTAAAAATGTATTTCAAAACATTTTTACTATTTACAAGAATATGGGTTAAAGTAATTTATACCCTTTTTTGACTTTTTATAAGAGGTTTATAAAGGAATGTTTCCGTCGTTTTCAAAACAAGGTCCTTTTTAACCTTTTCGACAGAATTGAGGTAAGAATGTTTTTTTTAACTTATACGGCGGGTGCGGTAATTTTTCACCGTTATAAAATCGTCAAAGCTTCCATTAAAATCTTATAAGAATATTTTCAAATTAAATGTTTTATTTTATAATTATGTGACTTTTAAATGATTTCAAAAAAAATAGATATTTCTCTCAAATATATGAAAATCCAGTGAAAATGTATATGTATTTAACGAAAGCTTAAAAATGTTTTCAGAAAACCCGACTCTTGACTATGGTAGACAGGAAGGGATTGGGCGTGGACCCATCATGGCCTGTAATTAGTCAAGTAGTCTCAGAATTATTTATTTTGTTTTCAGAAGCTTGCATAATGTTTTTAGAAAAACACTGGATTATATTTTAGCAATTTTAAACGTAAGTATCTTCTAAAACAATTTCATCGGTAGGTCTCATGAGACAAACTAGTGTCTTGGCACAAGGCCTTGACAAAATCTTATTTGTAGTCTTGGCACGAGTCCTTGACTATGTGGTTATGACAGTCTGGCATTATGCATTCCAACATTATGAAAATGGTTATTGATTTTTGCATGTGATTATTCGATTAGTAGAATATCCATGTGAATAAGTAAATGGAATTATTTCATTTTACTTTTGCCATACTATGTTGAAGTTCAATTTTAAAAGGCTTTTGTTTTAGTAATCCATTGCCTTAAATGTTTATGCTTATTTTGAATGTTCCGCTATATTGTTATCCTTACTGGGCATTTGAGCTCACCCCTTTTCTATGTTTTATTTTTCCCAGGTAGTGAAGAAGTAAATTATGATTGACTTGCAGGGATATTATGAGGGGTTAATAGTGTGGATATGAAGACTTTGTTGTTGTAGTAGTTTTTCACTTTGAAATGTAATGTAAAACATTATGAATATATCTAGTGTTTCCAAGGCTACTAAACCAATCGGTCTTTCGAGATTTGATCTTTCTTGTGATCATTCCAATGTTACGAAGTAATGCACCGACTCTAGGTAGCTGGGGTCGGGGCGTTACATACCTTCTCCCGGAAAATTTAATTCATTTTTCTATCCAAATTTATGAGTGTATATATACAAATAATATTAATATATATTATATTTATATCATTATTAAAAGTAGATATATTTTGCAACCATAATGTGTGTACAATGATTGAAACTAACAAACAAAACATATGTGAAGAACAGAGTAGTTATTACTCAAAATAGTGATTTTTATGAAAAAATTATAGATAAATGATTGATGAAAAGTTATAAGTATCTTATATATATATTAATATATATATTATTGTTTTAATTTAATGAATATGTAATAAATATATTTTTATTATATATTATGTCCGAACACATATGGAGGAAATCTGGAAAAAGTGAATATTTTCTCATCTTACAATTACTTCTATGAGATATATGCCATATTCACCACTTATTCTCCAGACTTGTTTATATATAATGTATATTTGATATGTAATATCATGGATATATTTATCCTAATATTATTTATAGTTTCATTTGATGTTATTTATTTTATAGGTCTTTTGACTGAAAAGTTAATAAAGAGGTCACAGTTTTTTCTATTATAATCTCATCGTTTATTGTGATTATTTATGATGATGTCACCAAAGATGAAATATCATGATATATATACCTTGAAACTCATAAATTATATTATAATATGGTTATTCTTGATATTTTTAAATAATAGTTTAATTTATTATCTCTTTGTTTCTTAACATGATTGAAGAAATGGTTTTCTGAGAAGTGAACATTATTTTTATATTCGATCAAAAAACATTTCCTTCCATATAAAAGTTTTCAAAATGTATTTTAAATAAATATTTAACCTTATAAAAATGATTTCATTAAGAAATTTTTACCAATTATTGAATTTATATAAAATATTTTTAAATGAATCTTCTTGTAATTTTTCGAATAACATTATTTTTGAATTTTTTTGCAATGTGTCAATGGAATATAATATTTTAATTTACACAACAAATACAACATTACACAACATCATGACCACTAATTATATTTGTTATTTTTTTTCATGAATCCTTCTTTTAAAATAAGATGTTCTTCTTAATATTCTAGAAATTTTTTCTCTTCGAATTGATAGTCAAAGTGAAAAGGTTAATTTTCACTATACTTTTTAAAAGAAATTTTTTATGGTATTTATATTCATGAATGGGAAAAATAATGTTACATATGATAAATTAGTAATATGTTATATTGATATCACCCTTATTATTTCTCTAGATTGTTTATTATAAGTTTGAATGAAGATATTCAATTTGGATACCATTCTCCATATTACTCGGGATTGTTTATGATTATGTTTCTTGACTTGTGAATTATTAACATGTCATATGATTTATTTTCTAATAGATATTTTTACATTAATTAATATCTCCTCATTATGAATTAGGAATACATTTGGACTTATTTTTTATGGGTGGGTTTAGGAATTAAATAACCCCTCGATGCATCAGTGGGTCTCATGAGAAAAACTATCTTCAGTATTTGGTTGAGGTATTACAGATTTATATAAGATATTCGGGCATCAGGCCTCAATGTTATTGTTATGATGTATGAAATAGTGAATTCAACCATAATGATATTATTTATTAATTCCTATATTATTATTAAATAAGTTATAATATCTATATAATAGTTTCATGAAAATGATAATACATTTATGGAATTATTGGATCATATTTTATTCATACCATATCATTCATCATGTTCATGTTATTGTTTAAATGGAATATATTTTAGTTAATATACATTACATGTTTAATATTCCTTATTTTTTTTAATAATATATTCAATTTTACGCATACCCTAACTGATCATCTGTTCCCACACCTTTATTATGTTTCTTTCCCCCATGATGTTATGATTTGTTTTATGATATATCCACATGGCTAATCAAAAATATATAATTAAAACATGAAAAAAATACAATATATTAATTTAAATTTTCAAATTTAATGCATAATCCAAAAATGTATCTATTTTACCAAGACTACTAAACAAATAAGTCCTTCGAGATGTGATTCATGATATCTATTAAAAATATAATACTGCAACCACTAAATATATACCTCTAGGGTTTTGGATTTACATATGAAATGATTATAAGGTTATTAAAAAATTATTTTTCCACCGAATACAATCCAAAACAATTCATAATTCAAACTCATGAATAATGGAATAAGGTATAGTAGTTCATCAGTCAGGAATTATATTGGAATCATAGAACAAGATCTATGACCAAATATCATTGCCAAAAGATAACTTCATAAATTATTGGAATAAACTATAGAATAACCTAAACATAGAAATATTATTTCAATGAAACATACCAACACATTAGTCACATATTAGGATTAGAATAACCACCCATTCACTTACATTGAGCTTGGGATTATCTCCCATGTTCCCCCATTCATGCTTGTGATAACCACCTATGTACCATCATTCAAGATTGGGATTAAATAATTTAAACCATCTTTTAGTCTGGAACCACAAATAATGTACCATTCGAGATTATAAGACATTAATTTTAACCCAATTCATTGGAGGATATAAAATTCTAGTCCCAACTATAACATAACCATAAATACATTCATATATATTACACAAGATCACAAAATAATCAGCACAACAACATATCATACATATTATAAAATAAATTGATGATTTAAATATCTTATCATCATAATCACAAAGGATAAAAATAAATAACATTTTGCATATCATAACACCATATCCCTTGAAAATTATATGTAACCTCAACGAATGATACCGTATATGAAAAAATCCTTTAAAAGATCACGAGAATATTTCTTCAGGAATACACACTTTTTATTTTTAAACAAATTATTCAAAATCAAATGTTTTTCTAATATATTAATGAAAAAAATATATTTTCAAATAACCTGGTCAAAATTTAATGTAATATTCGAATCATTGAGCCTTCATAGAGGACATAAATTTATCTCATACTCAGTACATTAAAAAAAATCATTTAAATTTTTTTCTAAAGGCATTACAGTACCCAATTCATAAATTGCAAACAATATTCATTTTAATATTTTTTATACAAATTAAAATATCTGTAATGATTAATTTATATATCCATAATAATATATTAAAAACAAACTTCAAATAATATTTAGATAACATGTGCATGTAAGAAAATGATTCCCGACTAAAAAGAGAAATAATTTCACATTTTCATAAAACCATTTCCCATATCATTTTATATAATAAAGAGTGTAAAATGGAACTAATACATACAAATAACAAGAATAAACAATGGTGCATAAAATAAAATGGGAATATTTTATAAGGATCATATAACTTCTCAAAATAAAAATTCAAGTATAAATAATTCATATTAAATGGGATTAACACATAAATATCTTACGGATTTTGTATCTTTTGAGTCATAATTCTTTCAAAAAATAACATCAAATGAAATAATAAATTCCATCTATATAAAAATATTCATGTAATAACTTATCAATGATGAATTATGTACTAGATGAAAGAAGTATGTGGTGAATATGTCATATATCTCACAGAAACAAAAGTGAGATGAGAAAATATTATATCAAGTTTGGCTAGGTTTATCATTTCTCTAACAAGCTATATAATAAACTTATAATTATCATAAATTTATAAAATTAAAATTCATACACCTATAATATCATATATTATCAAATTAAAACATTTGAAAACCTATTTATTAATAATTTATTTTTAAAATTAATGTTTCAAGGTGTGAACAATTTTGTTTAATAAAGGTTTTGGTTCAGATGTTCCAGCCCTTGTACGTTTAGCATGGTTCTGTCAGATACAAAATTTAAATATTGATATAAATTTAATTTTAATTTATTATATATATATATATATCTATGATCACCAATGAAATGTATATATAAAAAATGAATTAAATCATTCATGGAGAGAATAGTTTATTAGTACACAAGAATATGGTTTTCATTTTGTTATGAAAATTAAAAAGGATAAATAATATTATAACATTAATAAATTATAATTATATCTTAAAGATCATATATAAACATTAAATTCATCATAATAACAAAAAATCAATGATGTTGAGGGAAAATTAATTATATCATTACGTGGAGGTGTGAGTCCACACATCCACATGAGAAATAATTTCATTTCCCATTTGATAGAAAATAGCTTTGATAATGGTGTTACTTAATAATAATATTTTATTATATTTATAAAGATAATGATTTTATCATTTTATAATGTATTCCATAATTTAGTGGTTGTATAATGAGAAATTAGTTGAATATGTTTGTGTAAAATGATTATCTCTTCCTTAATGGACCACCATTAGATCCCTTCTTAAGGACACATGAAATGGTTCATTAAGAATATTATACAATAAAATAAAGGATAGGTAATTTCATAAGAGAATTTGTAAGTGTTTTTGTGGTGTATAAAGTTGGTGTAGTGAAATTGGAGGAGGAGGGTCATATTATTTTGGAGGGAGAGGACACACATAGAATTTTTCCAAATATTAAAATTTAATAATCTCATACATATGTTAAAAGGGTCAAAATTAATCATATTAGAATATTATATTATATAGGATAGAAAAATTTCAATAAATTAGGATTTGTATAATTTTAATTAGAAATATAATGGTTATCTCTTAGTTTACACCACCGTAACCCCATTTTAACGTTATCAAATGTAATAAAAATTTACTCTTTTAACTATTCATTATGGAAAAAAATATGTTGAAAATTTTATGTTTGATTATATATTTTGATTTAAAATATGGGATCCATTTTACAAGATTCCATTAATATTAACAGAATAAATAACTTTTCAAATAAACCTACATAATGCATTGCATAATGTTTTTCTGAGAAATTGGATTTTTCAATAAAAAATGTTTTAGTTAAGAATAATTTAAACTCAAATGACATATATTGGAAGATTATAAATTAAAATTAGCTAATTAAATTTAAAAACAAAATTTAAAATTGGTATTTTAAAAACATTAGTTGAAAAGTATGTTTTCTATAAAATCATATTTTTTAATAATCATTGATAAATTAGCCTTTTTTGAAAAATAAAAAAATAACACCATAAGATAATTTATATATTGCTATTTAAAAAATTATAACATTTTTATAAAAATAATTTTCAAAAATATTTAGAATATAATTATAATATATGCAATCAAAATAAAAGTAAAATTATTTTTTTGTGAAAATTTATTTTTGAACCATAAAAGGACTTTAATGAAAATTGATTACATATTAAGTTTTAAATAATGAATAAATATTCATCAAATAGGAGAGATATATATATATCATAATGTTTTAAATTATTTTCATAACCTTCAAAAAAGAGCTATGTTATAATGTTATACAATATCATAGTTTATTTTGACATGGGGTTGCATGTAAACAAAGTTATAAAATATTTCAAATTTATTTCAAATGAAATAAGTTTAAAATTATTTGGATTTATAGAAAATCATGACATTTATTATTTATAGAATCACATAAATTTATTCCTCAGAATCCATAAACATTCAAATATATTTCTCATTGAAAATATATCATAAATTTCATTCAAATTATTAATTTAAAATTTCATAAAATTAAAATAAATATATTATTTATATAAATTTGTAACACTAATAATTATATATCTAAATATTTATATTTATATTCAAGAATAATTTTGATAATATATATATCATAAAATTAAATAATTATTTTTTGATGCTAGGTTGATATAGATTTTCATTGTACCATATTACAATTCATTAAAAATTAATAAACTAGTGTCACATTAAATAAATAATTTTCATGTTTGTTTCAATTAAACTACCTAACTATCATACTCCACAAGATTAACTAAACAATTTAATATTAGAACTATTTCTTATAAGAGTTGATTGAGACTATAACATATCACATAGAATTAACTCCAATAATTCACTACATGTGATTGACTGGAATCAAAATTTCAATTATAATATAAGAATTAAACATAATAATGTGTGATTGAAATATAAAATCTCTATAAATATTATTACATTATTTCTTCCTTTAAATAAAATTTCTTCAAAAATAAATAAATCCTATAAAATAAAATTCATAAAACTATAAATAATATAGTTTTAATGAAAAATTTATCAATAAAAATTAATAATCTATAAAAGAAAACGTAAAACCATAGTAGAAAATATATTGTCCTATTTGTGATAATCAAAACAATGTTATGTTGGAATAAAATTTACAATAACAAAATCACTAGATATAATAATATAGTGGTCACGTATATTTGTTTAAATACATAACAATTATTTCTTATGACAATTAGTTATAAATATTTTTCATAAGTTTTTTATATTAAATTTTTAGTTAATATATATATATATATAATATTTCAATAATTGAATACTGGTTGATGAGATATTGCATGATTTCAATAAAACTTTTCAATATGATAATTAAATATTTATTCCAATGTTACCAATATTTAGTAGTACTCATTTTGGATTTCATATATTAATGCTCATACATTTTTTATTAAGTAGTTATATTATTTATAATAAATATATCTTATAGTGAATAAAGAGCATGTGAGGTTTTTTGTATAAATATTTTTCATATACCATATTAGAAACATGATCAATCCCCTTTAAAAATACTAATATTGTATCCTAAAATTTTAGGCTAAATGAAATATTAAATTTTAATCAAGTCTCCTTACTATAGTATTTCTATTTAGCCTCAAAATCTATTTTTTCATTCCTATTTTTAGATTCTTGGTCCACTTAATTTACATACTCAGTTTATTTCCATACTTATTCTTTGTCAGATTCAAACTAAAACAAATTTTTTTAATTTTTTTTTTAAATTTTATTAAATTTTAGTAAATGATTATGAATTTCTACCTCATACAAGCTCCTTAAATACTAATAAAATAAAAAAAATTATCTCTTTTATGTAAAATTATAACATTGATGAAGTATATTGTTTTGGGAGAGAACAATTGAGCATTGATATTACTGAATTTTATTCACTTCTGACAGTTCTTTCTAATGATGATTTTTTGGTTGAAAGGTACATTGAATTTGTTTTATGAATGACAGATTAATTTTGAAATTATTATGAAGTGTATATTACATTTAGTTTTTCATGGTCAGGTTTTATGTTTTTGAATATTTTATAAGTATCTATAAAATTCATGATGAAAAAAAATTAACTATAGAGACAATTTTTTTCAAAATATTGATGTAATGATTAATAGGCCACAAAAAGATTAATTTTATAAAATAATTGATTTAAAAAGGTAATAAAAATCAAGAGTTTGATAAGAAAAATTATGTGAAGTAAAAAATACTTATGTGCACTAGGTATTTGTTCTATGAAAGTAGTAATTTCCTTACAAGCGCATAACATATATTGGAGATTATTAAACTTTTTTTGGTATAATATTTACAAATGTGAAGAAACTGAGTTTGTGTATTATAACTAAAAATAATAATTTTATTGATATCAAACATAAAAACTGCATCTTGTAGATGTGTAAATAGATTAAATTATTTTTAATATACTAAAAAAACATACAATATGACACATATAGAAAAATACATTTTAGATGAATAATTCACGTGCCATTATACAACACCTTAAGATTGATTTTTATTAAAAAATAATAATAAAATATTTTCATGTAAAAATATTATTATAATATAATATATAGTAGCATTGAACTTATGTGTCAAAAAAAATGTTATATTACAAAAAAATTGTAAGGTCATCCACTAGATACCACATTTCTCATCTTCAAGAATTTAATGTTTTAATGATGACAAATAATAATAATATATATATATATTAAATACCAACTTATTTTATTTTTGAAAAACTAACTTAAAATAGTAGATATGTTTTAGAAAATAAAAAGTATAAAGATATTATAATGGTTTATCGTATCATGAAACTCATAGGGAATGTAGATTAAAGACTAAATATATGAATTAGAAGTTGTGTGATGACTTTTCCTAAAACAATTCCCTAATATAGGATATATTTACTATAACTATGGATAAATTATGAAAAGAAATTAAAAAGGAGAAGAAAAACTAATGAAATCACGATAACTGTCATAGGATTCTATCAAGATATTTCTCATCACATAGGTCTTCATCAGAACTTTATATTTATAAAATTATATACAATGATTATAGTTTATCTGGATCAGTATCATAATTCAATTTCCATGTTAAGAAATGTTATAAAGTCAATAAAAAGATCTAAATTATCTCCATGGGATAAGATTAATGATCAGAATATAAGGATCATCGGCTACTATAATAAATTATATAAATGGTTTCATGAGAAACAACAATAGTTGTAATATTCAAATTAGCTAACTATAAGATAGAGTACATATTATTTATTATGGTATTATTCATATTTATTTTGATTTCTATCTATATATAAAGGCTTGGAGATTAGTCATTTCAAAAATGGATCAAAATGAATTAGATATAGATCACGTAATAAAAATAGAGAACATCAATTATTTCTCAGAAATTCAAATACTTGACGTTTAATTTTAAATATACTCCTCTTCAATGAGAATCACTTTATTCCCATATTTCATGTATTTATCTTCAATACCATTTAATTAATATTATAATAATTTTAAAATAACAACAAGATACAATCAGTTGGATCCATTAACAATATATCATGCAGTCCAAAGCTTATATTTCTTTATCTGTTTGTTATTAGTTCAACAATAATGTATGGAGGACATTAGGGATTCAAAAAGGCATCATGAAATTTTAACTTGAAAAATAAGAAGAAAAAAATATTATTTAGTGAATATAGAATTTTTATAGTAGTTTGATCCAAATTGGAACTACTATACTCTTATATATCTCTTCTCAGAGAGAGGTTCATCTTCAATACATTATTTTTTAGGGGAATTATAACCAAACACAACTTGCACCATTTATAGTATAGTTCTATATAGAAAGAGGTTATTGATTTTTTATGGGGTGTACAAAACATTAAAAACATTTTGAGGAGTCTCTAAAATATCCTAACATTTATAATTCAAGTGTCAAAGCTAGAATAACATTAATTTAGAATTTGTAAGTCACCACCCAAGTACCGTGAATGATTTTTAATATGAATGTCATAAAATAGAAGTGAAATCACATGTAACATATATCAAGTAGTGTTACATGCGCAAAGGAAAAAGATAAAAATATTTTGTTAAAACAATGAAGCACCACCACTAGTTCATGAGTATTAGATCAACTCTTCTCATTATGGTTGTATAAATAGATGTTATTTGGGGACTATCCTTGAGAGATCATCAGAAATGGTAAAAATGTATTCCATATCACTTGATGTTTTTTAGAGGTGGAGTGGTTGTTATTACTAAAATATAGAAGAGTGTATCATATAATGTAATCATTTTTACAATAATATAATCCTCTTAAAATTTCATGCAACTTTTATGTCCTTTATATAAAATTTCTATGGATCACAAATATTACAAAACTCATGAAAATTATTAAAATAATTATAACCGTGTCTTCAAATTATATCTAAGAAAATAAAATCCATAAATATCATGAGAATTCAAACTAATTTAATTTATCATATGAATAATTTATAAAAGGGTAATCTTTTTCAAATAAACTATTAAAACTAATCACATAATACTCATTCCAAAAATTCTAAGACTTTCACAAGAAATTTGATTGTGTAAAAATATTTTCTAAATTCATGCATTAAATATTAGGATAATAATATACTTTTATCTTATTAAAAACACTTTTATCATGTTCATATTCGTTTAAAATTAATATTAGAACATTTAATATAATCAAAATATTAAATATAGTTGTATTCAATCGTATAAAATATAAGTTGTAAATATTTAATATGGACATAAAATACTTATTAATGAATTACTAAATATAATTTCAAGCACTCTAAAATAAATTTGAATATGATAAAAATAATTTATAATTAAATTATAATCCAATAGAATATTGAATATTTTATAAAATTATGATTTTTTTAAAATAAATTTATTTTAGACATATCAAAGGTGAAAGAAATTAAAGAACCTAGTATGTGTGATACCATTAAAAGTCATAGGTACCATAGTTCCAAAACTCGTAAATAATGGTAAAAATTTGCCTTTGAATTATTGGTAAAATTAGATTTTTAATTGGTGGTATCATAGTTGTTGAAGTGATGGTAGAATAGTTTTTAATGTAAAGGTATCTTAGTTTTTGAATTTATAGTTTCATAAATTTGAAAATGTTGGTAGCATAAATTTTTAACACAAGAAAGCATACATTTTTAACTAATAAAATGAAAAAAATTACCAAAATATTTTAAAAAAAACATAAATAAAAAAATTGATGTAATAGAAGAAAATGTTTTAAAATAATTACAGAAAAAATAATATCTAATTGGGAAAAATATTACCCTAATAGACCATTTAAACAATTTACACATTACTTTTTCTAAAAATAAAACATCATAAATATATGTGATAAAACCCACTGACATTATTGACAAAGTCAATAAACACTAAACAATAAAAAAAATGACATCTGATAATAATATTAATACATATGAAATAAGAAAATTAAATTTATTAAAGAACATATACAATGATGTGCATAATTAAAAACATTATGTATATTAGCAACACATGTAAATCATATGCAGTTGGGGTTTGGCTTAGTGGTAAGCACCCCGTAATACTACATGGAAAATGGGGGTTCAAAACCCATAAGGCGCAGGTTACGGTAGCAGTACTGTAGCGCTACTGTAGCGGTGGCAGAACTGTTCATCAGTGGGTACTGTAGCGGCGACAGGGTACTGTAGCGGCAGCGATACTGTGTGGTACTATAGCAGCAGGTTACTATTCACAGAATGTGAATTGGCCTTTGAATTTGGGCCTATGGGCTATGTAATGGGCTACAAGCCCACAGGGCCTTCGGACTATGTAATCGGTTTCTCTCTACCCAGTTAAAAGAGGCCTTTTCTTTGATTTAATAATAAAAATGAGGCTTCGGCCCCAACCTTTAAAAAAACACATGTAAATCATATAAAATCAATGATAAAATTTATTATAAGGGAATTTCCATTAAATAATAATAAAATCACATGATAAAAAACCCCATGTGAGGTAACCTTAATAAAAAATGAAGTGCATGAAGAATTTAATTCATGTACCAGAATGTGAGATAAGTATTTGTGAACAAAAACATGAGAAACATAATAGAAAATAGATGAATTATATGATGAATATAAAAGTTTAATAAATAAAAACTAATAAATAAAAACAATATCAACTTATTAATTTTATTACGAAACCAAAAATATAAAACCAAAAAAATTATATTTTCTTCCCAATATTGTAATAAAAATAACCCATCAAATAAAAACACCCCGTAATCATATGTTGATATAATAAAATTAATCATCCGACATTCCAGGATCATATTTAATGATCTCAAACTATGAAAAGACTACTAGTTTAGTAAATATATCAACAAGAAAAATCTCCATATTGAAACATTCTAAAACGACATATACCGTCTTTACATGATCTATAATAAAATGAAAAGTAGCATCTCTAAAATTTCTTCTAGAATATATTCATGGTTATTTTTAAATATAAATTATTGATGTATTGTTATATTATGTAGGAATACAAGGAAAACACATACCAGAAATAAAATAATTTTTTTAATCCATACTAATTGAGTTTAGAACCTATTACTTGAAATATACTCTTCTTCAGTAGTAGATAAATCAATAGATACTAGATTCTTTCAAGACATCGAAATCCAAAAAATTATTAGTAATTGAAACTTGTTGTATGTTCTTTTTTTTATCAATTATACAACCTCCAAAATCAAATTGATAATATGGTATTAAATAAAAATAATTATTCTTAGAATAAAATAAACTTGAACTAGTAATTCCAATAATGTTTTTATTTTTTCATTTAATTTAATTAATATTAATCTATTTAAGATCAACTTGAAACCTTACACATAAAAAACATGTCCAAATCATAGGTCTAGATGTAGTTAATTGAATAAAACTACCTATAAGGTATTTTTAAACACTAACATCATCAGATCTACCAAAATAATCAAAAAAATTACTACAATCATAAGAATTAAACACAAAACAACTACTCACAAGAGTTTTCAACGGTTTACAAAAAATGAGAACAAAATTTATGACCTAGTCTTTAGTATACAAAGATTTTTATGAGGGATACCATCTTAATTTGAAAAATTTAAAATGCATGAAATTTTTTTAGTTCTCCCGTTTTGATTAATTCAATCTTAGATGACCCCAAAAGATACAAATTATTTCATATAAAATATCTAGATAAAACAAAAACTATATCATCAATATATAATTTTACAATTAAAATATCATTTGAAACTATTTAATAGACCATTTAGAATCAACATTACCTTTCTTGAAAACATTATTCATTTTAGGTATTGATATCTAATCATACCCATCACGATGTTTTTTGTTTGAGACCCCACAAAAAATTAGATAACATATAGACAAGATTAGGGAATTTATAATCCTAAAAACTAGGGGTTAATTAATATAAACTTATTAAGATATAAAACTATTTAGGATATAACTTTTATCATCCAATTTAAAGAACATAAAACCTTCAGAAAAAATATGTATTAAAAATATTATAATAACATCTAACTAGGAAACAATTGAAACTGGCTCATCAAAATCTATACCATATTCTTGAGAATGTATTCAAGAAATAAGTATGGAATTATTTGTGAAAATATATCTATATTCAACATTATTTTTTCCAACAATTAATTTTTTTTGAATGACTACTTATGTCCATGTAAATCTACTAAATACCAAACATTATTTCATATAAACTGGTTAATATCAAATTGCATAGAAACAGTCCAATAAGGATTATTTAGATCATAAAAAACATTATTATGAACATGATAATGAAAAAAAGAGTTAGAATAGATGAATAACGTAGATCTTCAATAATTAATTATAGATATAGAATTATCATTGACACTGCCAATTGGATGATCTTTTTGAATCCTCTAAAATATTGGATCATAGTGACAAAATAATTTTTACCCTCTATAGATTATATATCTAGAGATTTTTCTATACGAAAATTAAAATACCAAAAATTATCTTCAACATTATATAATGAAAAATTTTAAACATCACAAACATCCTAAAAAATACTATATATAAAATCTTCAACAACCATGGTATTATTATTATAAACTCTATAGTCATTACTATAAATATAATAACAAATGAATATTCCTTGAAAACATTTATCATAAAATGTTTTTATATTATCAAACATATTAATGATAAATACTTTACAACCAAAAATATTAAAATAACAAACCCTTATATCTATACCATTAAATAATTTATAAGGTATTTTAATAATAAACTCTATTCAAGATAGAAAAAAAGTATAAATATATTCTTAATAAAAATTCTAAGAAAAACTATATTCATTATGCATGCCGTGAACTATTTCATAAACATTTTTATTTTACCTTTCTACAACACCATTTTACTAAAGGTTCTAGGAGCAGAATAGTAATGATTATAACAATTATCTTCAAAAAACATATCAAACTCAAAATCAAAATAATCATTACCTTTATTAATTTAATGAACGATATTAAATAACAATTCATCATTTGAATAATCATATATAAAGGAGTATATTTAGTTAATAATTTAGGGTTATAATATATTACACATCCCATGTAAATATATTGAAATCATCAACAAAAACACATTGCATACCAACAAAAATAGATATTTTTATAAGAATAAATAAATGTAGATACACCAATTAAATCTTCATGAAAGAAGAAACATTATTAATATATTTCGAAGATTCTATGAAATGATTTCCTTTTAATCATGTATCACAAACAGAAACTTTTCTTACCTTTATCATTGGTAAGTATAAAACATTCCAATGATTGGATAAAATGTGTATCATTATTAAATGACTGTGTACAAGCCTTTGATATCATAAAAATCCATATTTTACAATATCATTGATATATATGATGTTTTTTTCTGAAAGATAAGTGAAATTAATAAAGAAAATATTATCCTTTTGTATGAAAAAATATAATATAATTATCTTTATGCATTAAACATCCATTATCATCAAACCTAAGAAAAATATTTTCATTAAAAAGTAATTGTATTCTAATTTAGTTATCTTTAATCCCTTCAACATATAGAGCATTAGAAATTAAAAAGTATTAGAAATTCATGATTCAGTGAATCCACTAACCTCAACTTTTATGTTCTCTCCAAAATTAAAAGTGCCACCACCACTTTTTTATAGGAGATGAAATTTTAAAGGTCAGTAGTCATGTGCCGAGAACAACCACTTTCCATGCACCAAGTTTTTTTATTTTTAAGTAATTTATCCTCATTTGTATTATACATCATGATGCATAGTATTCTTAAATCATTCTCACTGACAGATTCATCACTTGAATTATATTCTTTAGTGAAACCCCATCCAACATGAAAGAACATTTCATTTGCTTCATATATTTATTATATCTCCCTTCATGATTCAAATTTTGAGAAGCATGATTGATATGAACCTTCCTTATAAATTCATAATAAATTACATTTAGTTTATATGTATTATATTTTTACCTTCTTGGTAATTATTTATATCATCATTTAGTCTATTCTAAAATGTTTTTATTCTATTCATTATGTTATAAATCCATTTGATTTTATTTTCAATTTCTCCTAGGACACTTTTCTTTGCCTTTGATTTTGAAGAGTTATTTGAATGATTTATATGTTGTTTAAAATAAATATCATTCTTCTTTAAAGCATGTTATTCAACCATATTCATCAACTCGTGTTTATTCTGTAATAATAATCTAATGAGTCCATTCAGGGTATACTCTATATTGTTCATCTTTAATCAATACAACTATTCATTCTGTTCCACATTCTTTGTATTTAGATAGAAATATTTCAACATGTACATGGATGTCTAAGCTTTATACAAGTTATTTCATTCCATTCACTATGTTTATAAACTGGTTGTATATCTATTTTACTATTTCATATTCATCTATGTTGAAATCTTGGTACTAGGCTCGATGCATTCTTTTTTTTTCTAATAATATTTTCAGATCTACGATGTGTTAATTGAAAAACATTTTAGATATCATAATATATATTATATGAAGACACATGACTAAAAACATTCAATTAAAAGGTTAGTATAAAATATTCACAATAATATAAAAAAACAAAATTATGTGTATCATTTACAATAAGGGTATCAGTATTAGGATCATGAAACTTATAAGTTGTTGCTATTATTTTCTAATGATCAATTATAAATTACATTAGATGAGAATCCACTTTTTTCTAGTAACTATAATCATTACCATTCAAATGTGGAGGTTTTTTTGGAACACACCAATTTTTATGATTTATTTTATCCATGTTAAAGAATATTAGTTCTTAAACTATATAATCTATGAATATATTTTCATAAAAATTAAAAAGACATAAAAAAAGAAATAAATACTCTTAAGGTATTACTAAATTCCAAAATTAATTTTTTCTTATAAGAATATATGGGTTTTAGGGAAAATAAATGTACCTAAACTATCCTTAATAATGATCAAGATTTTATACCAAGTTGTTGGAAAACATTACGATGGTCTAGAGTGGTAATAATTGGCCTTATGAAATTTTGAAATGATAACATAGTGGAAATCCTAATGATTCAGAGAACATAGAACTTTTATATTAGTCTACACTAAATTTTACATTGTATTCTCTTACACCTCTCTACATAGTGAGAGATATGTTTTCTCTACCTTGTTTTTGAGTGGAACCATAACCTGATACAATGATTTAATTCTATAGTGGAGGTGCAACTAGGAATAAAAATTGAACTTTTTATAGGGATTGTCAACCATTATAAATTTTATTGGGGCAATCTATAACCTATCATGACTTTTATAATTTGGAAGTCAGGATCTGAATAATCTTTATTTAAAATCTAGGAGTCATAAACCAAATTAAGATAATAAATAATTAAAATAATTAAAAAATTATATATATAAATCATTTGTGAATTATGAGAAGTAGTGTTATAGACATTGGTGGACCGTGAAAAATAGAGACATAGAAAAAAAGAAGCACAAAGACTATTTTATGTATACTGGATTGTCTTTTCTAGTCAATGTAGTAGAAGTAAAAGTAGTTTAGGTACAACTATTGACATATCGTCAGTAATGGTAACAATTTTTATTGAATCAAATTAATCTTTTTGGAGTTTGAGAGTTTGCAATTATTTAAATTTAAAAAATTGTATTATCATAAATTATCTTATGCACTCATATGTTATTTCCATATCCACTAACATGTTATTTATTTCATTCATATAAAATCAATCAAGATTACTATAATGAACCATAAATTACATACATTGTTATTATATCAAAATTGAAGCACACTTATTACAACATATAACAAAACCATAAAAGGATCGTATAGGTATAGTGTCTTTAAAAACTGGGAAACATAAACAACTGGTTCATAAATCATCTACATTTTCTCTAGTTTATTTCATAATATCTAATGTCCCTTTTGGAATATCCTACTTAATACCCTTCTTCCAAACCCGGGGAAAAGAAAACATACAAAAGGGTGATCTCAAATGCTCAGTAAGGGTAAACAAAAGAAATATCAATCATATCATATTCATAAGAACATAACATTTTGGAAATCATAGTCTGCAAAAGAGATCATAATATTGTAAGATGGGATAAATCATAGTAGTGAAATTTAATCCAAAAATTCATAACATAAAACATGAAACTTTGTGGCATACACACATAATCATAGAAAATAATTTCATATTAGTAAAGGCTCATTTCCAAGACCATCATTGCGGACATAGTCCATTACTGAACCGAGTTCACTCCTCGTTCTATTCTCGTATCACTGAACCAGATTAACTTTTGGTTCTAGCCATGTCTATCTCATGAGATATAAATTTTTAAACAATGTATTGGATAAAGATATAGGTCCCACCCATCTCATAATGAAACCATTCTTATGTGTTCCACAAAATCATAAATCATAGCATATCCCATTAAATAAAAACATCATGCCATCATAACATAATCCATATAAGATAAAAGGACATCATAAAATTAATTCCATCATAACATAATAAAATCATTGTAAAAATAGGGATAGAAACAGAACCCTATATTATCTTAGATGGAAAATAATTTTGATAAAACACTTGAACTCCATTCAGGAGGAAAGTATCCTATCTACTTCAAAATCATTTTTCCTTTCTTAACATGTCATAAAAATTTAAAATAAAAGTTGATTAAAAATAAACTTGAAAACTTATAAAGGAAGCTTCAGGGAAATAATGTTGTAAGAAATCATAAAAATCCATTCTTTCCGTATAATTTTAAAAAACATTCTCCTCGTACTTTGGCCGGAAAAGTCAAAAAGTACCTCATACTAAAAATGACAAAATATTCCTTTAATATCTTTTACTAAAAACTCACAAATGGGTAAAATTGGATTTAAAAAATTGTAAGAGGATAGAAATAATATTACATATTGTGGAATCAGGGATTTGGATGATAAATATTCCCCAGTAAATTCTGATGTATAAACAATCTCGGATAAAAATGAGATTGCAAGATTATCCCTTACCTTAGGTCCGATTTGCTTCATACGTTTCCAAACCTCTTGTATAATGATTTAAATAATGTCATTTACTTATTACAGAATCATATTCATTGTTATGATATCATATATGGTCATATTCTTATCTTCTTATTAGTAATATTTCATTGCTATTTGTTGTTCAGTTGTTCATTGCTTTATGTTCTTATGTATGTTTTGTCGAATAAATTCTAATTATTCTTTGTAGTTTATCTATACCTCATTTCAAGAATTGTATTAGTGTAATATATATCATATTTATTCAATCAATTTATTTATATAATCATTAATCTATGAAGATCATGTAGAACAAGTCGCATCACATCGTGGAGATGGTAGTTGTATTTAAATGTATGTACACTATTTTAGAATAAATATAACTTTACAATAATCATATATAGTCATTCTTTACACATTTATACCTGTCCAATTAAGGTGGTGGGGGAAAACAGATTACACCATGGTACAGAGACAGTATTTTGTACGTACGCACGCACGGTGATTTCGTTTTCTATAGGATGGATAGAAGGTGAAATAGGGTTGTTTCATAATTATAATAACATATAATTATATGAGTGCTACTGATGTTATTACATCAAAATGAAACAACTAAATAAGTGGAAGTAGAAGAAGAAATAAATTTGAATGAATCTGTAACGGATATTACCGCTTCTTCGACACACCTTTTTGAAACCTCCTCTTAGGGCACTAAAATTGGTCTTTGAAGAAGACCAGGACCTCTAGTATGTTTATAGTGATGTTTAGAAGGGAAATGTTCCGGTTTTGGATGATCTTGAAGGCTTAATGTTGTGTAAAGAGGAGAGGGAGGAGGATCCCTTTTATAAGGGAGGAGAGGGGCACCTTTGGAAACCTCAAAAATATTAATTTATAATAAATTTAAACCCCACATAAAACAGCCAAAATGACTCAAATCAGAATATTAGATGATATAGGGTTGTAATCTCATCAACCAATAAAATTTAGACATGTTTGGAATTTATTTTAAACATTATCAACATGATTTATCATTATTTAATCTATTTAATTTTATTTGTGGTAATTAGATTCCAAATTTGAAATTGTTATAAATAATTACTTATGTGTTGTTAATTTTCCATAATTGGATAATTTATGACATTTTAGACCATATGAATTTTAAAATATAATTTTTAAATATTTTTGTGATTTTTGAAAAATTCTATATTATGTTATTTTTATAAAATAACAATAGTGTCAATTTTGACACCATTCATTTATTTGAATTTAAATAAAATCCACACAGAAGATATGTTCAGAAAAAAGGCATTAATAGATTCATATCATGTCATATTTATCTATAAAATTAGTGTATCACATTAAATAGTTCATATAATATTTATTTTAATATTTTTAAAACCATTTATATGATATTTCAATCAATAAAATAATTTAAACATCACTATTGTGTCACCTTTAATGATAATTATTTAATCCCTAAAAATTATAAATAAATTGACATGATGTAGATAATTTCATTAGATTTCTATATACTATTCATTTTCTAAGTCTCATAAAGTTTATCACTAAATTAAAATTATTATACTTATAAGATTTAAGAGAGAGACATGTTGTCACTTTCTTTGGTTTAAAAAATAATTAAATTATTTTCAAGGTCAAAAGACCATAAAGGGAATCTAATCTTACCCTTAGGTGATATGGGTCTACTTTTAGTCATCTAATATAATTTTGGTAGGTGTTATAATCTTATTTTTACCCTTAATTACCCGATTTACCATTAACTACAGTAAATAAAAATTACCGTAGTTACTCTTCATAATATCAAAAAATAATAATAATTACCTATTAAAATAATTTTGACTCACTAAATTAAAATATTTAATCCATTTTTAAAAATTAAAAACATAGAAGTTGCAGTGATTAATTTAAAATTAATCTCGTTGTTAAGAAAACGAGTTTTAAAAGTTAAAACATTGCCAAAGATTCAAATGTTTTTACCTATGAATTCAATGTAAAATTAATGTTAATGACATAAATTATATTAAATGGTACAAATATATTCTATTTATACTTTAAAACCATTTAATATTATAATTGAACCATATAAATTAATGGGTTGAAAAAAGTTGTTTTTAATAAAAATATAGCGTGTTTTTACTATTGATTAAAATATGAAAGTTATCAGAATAATATGAATGATTTATTCAAAGTAAATTTTTATATCCTTATTCCAAAGAAGAATTTTATTTTTGTCAAATTGAACTTATAAACCTGTCAAAAACTAGATTTAAAGTGGGTGCGGCATCAAAAGGCAGAAAACCAACATTTTTTGAAAAATACCTATTTTAACCGAATAATTTATTTCGTTCTCATACCATGTTCTAGTAATGTGTAAGATGAATAATAATTTTTTAACATTCAAAATGTAGTTAATATTATTCATAATTGCTAGTGCATAATAATATTATTACAATATATCGATGTTTCGTGAAACTCGGTATTGCTTACTACACACGCTATCGAGGAAGGTCGTGATTGCGTGTAAGACAAGCCAAGCCAATGTTTTGTGTAGTGAAAGTTTCCTTTGGTGTTTCATATAACAGAAGACATAAAAACATATTTCTCATAAAATCTTAGGGTGTTACATTATACACCCCTTAAAATGAATTTCACCCTAGAAATTCATCATTTCGTAACAAACAGATGAGGATACATCTCCCTCATGATATCCTCAAGTTCCCATGTATCTTATTCTAATTGGTGGTTCCTCTATAAAACATTAACAAAGAGAGTGGTCTTGTTTCGTAGAACTTTTTTGCTATGATCCAAAATCTCTATCGGCTTTTCTTCATAACAAATATCTTGCTCTAGTGGTACAACTTCGGAGCTTAGTACATGTGATAGATCAGGTATTTACTTTCTCAGTAGGGATACATGGAACACATCATGAACTTGAGAGAGATTCGGTGGATGTGCCAATCATTATGCTATATTCCCAACACGATCTAGTATTTCAAAAGGACCAATATACCTAGGGCTCAACTTTCCCTTCTTTCCAAATCCCATTACTCTCTTCCAAGTAGATTTTCGTAAGAACACTTTATCACCCACTTCAATCTCTAGGTCTTCTCTTCGGTTGTCGGCATAACTTTTTTTGTCAAATCGGAGTTACCCTTATGTTTTATTGAATATATCGGACCTTTTCTTCCATCTCATCAACAAGATCAGGTCCTAATAGCATTCTTTCCCCAACTTCATCCCAGCAAGTTGGAGTTCATAATTTTTTTCCATATTGAGCTTCATAATAATCCATCTGAATACTGGAGTGAAAGCTATTACTCTATGAAAATCCCACCAATGTTAGGTGTTGATCCCAACCACCTTTGAAATCTATATGGAAATCTCTCAACATGTCTTCTAGATTTTGAATTTTCCTCTCAGACTGATCATCTGTCTGAGGATGACAAGCAGTGTTGAAACTCAACTCTATATCTAGAGTATGCTGAAGAGTTCTCCAAAACTTTGAGGTAAACCATGGATCCCGACCAGATATAATGGAAAGTGGTACTCCATGAAATCTTACAACATCTTTTACATATATCCTGACAAGCTGATCAAGAGATAAATCCACTCTAATAGCAATGAAGTGTGCCGACTTTGTAAGACGATCAACTATGACCCAGATAGCATTATTGCCTTTTGATGTTTTAGGAAGTCCGCTGACAAAGTCCATAGTGATATTTTCAAATTTCAATTAGGGTATGGGTAATGGTTGTAACATCCGCTTATACTTCTATCTATCAGCTTTAACTTTCTAAAAAACCAAGTATTGAGTGACATATTCAGCAACTTCTCTTTTTATGCCATCCCACCATAAGTACTCTTTCAGGTCCCTATACATCTTCTAGCTTCAAGGATGAATAGAGAATGAAGAACTAAGAGCTTCATCCAATATTTCCTTCTTTAACTCTGTGATGGGAGGAACACAAACTCTATTCATGAACCTTATTATTTCATCACAATAAATTTGGAATTCAGGAACATTTCTCACCTTCTTTTTGTAACTCTACATCTTCTTTCTGTGCCTCTTTAATCAGCACATGTTTAGATGGTTGAACATTCATTTGAGAACGATAAGATTTCTCCCCTTCCAATATAATTCCAAGATCCATCCATTGTAAATCCATAAAAATTGGATCTTTTGGGATCCTCATCATGGATAAGCTAGCGTGTTCTCATCGACTTAATGCATCTTCCACCATGTTTTCTTTCCTAGGGTGGTAATGAATTGAGCATTCGTAATCCTTAAAAAGATCCAACCATCTTCTTTGGTGCATATTCATCTCCTTTTGGGTGAATATATACTTTAAACTTTTATTTTCAGTATAAATATCACACTTTTCACCAAAAAGATAATTCCTCCAAATATTTAATTCAAAGATTACCGCAACTAACTCCAAATCATGAGTTCGGTAATTTTGCTCATGGATTTTCAACTGTTGTGAGGCATAAGCTATCACCATATCATTTTTCATGAGAACACACCCCAACCCCTTATTGGGTGCATCACTTTAGATCACAAACCTTTCTCAACTACAAGGCAGTGCGAGCACAATATCACTACATAATCTTCTTTTTAACTCCATGAAATTCTCTTCACATTGCTCTGCCCAAACAAACGTAACACCTTTCTGAGTCAATTTGGTTAGTGGGTTATATAATCTTGAATAATATTTCACAAAAGGTCAATAGTTCCCAGCTAAACCAAGAAAACATTGGATCTCAGTTACTGTTGTTGGTCTTGACCATCTTTCAATAACCTTTTTTTTCTTGGATCCATAGATATCCCCTATTTTGAGATTATGTGACCCAAAAATGAATCTTTTTGAAGCAAAAATTTACACTTGGTAATTATGGCATAAAGATTCTCCTTTCTCAGGGTCTTCAATACAATTCTCATGTGATCTTCCTGTTCTTCCAATCTCTATTAATAGTCAAGAATATCGTCTATAAAGACTACCACAAACTGATCAGGATAGGCCTTAAAGACTCTATTAATTAGATCCATGAATATATCAGGGGAATTAGTAATACCAAATGGCATCACTATAAATTCAATGTATCCATACCTTGTACGGAAAGTCGTCTTGGGTATATCCTTCTTTTTGACCCTCAATTGATGATACCCTGAACGAAGATAAATCTTGTAAAAGTATTGAGCTCCATGTAGTTGATCAAATAAGTCATCAATGTGTGGGAGAGGATATTTGTTCTTGATAGTGATCTTATTATGTTCTTGATAATCAATGCAGAATATCATTGATCCATCTTTCTTCTTAACAAACAGAATAGGTGCTCCCCAAGGTGATTCACTAGGGCTTATGAATCCTTTATTAATATTATCTTGGAGTTGCTTCTTCAATTCCTGCAACTCAATTGGGGCCATTATATAAGGTGTCTTTGAAATAGGTAAATCACCTGGTACATGTTCTATTGAAAACTCAACTTCAAGATTTGGTGGAAGACCTATAAATTCCTCCAGAAAGACATCATCAAACTTCTGTAAAATGGGTGTATTCTTAATCGTGAGTTTCTATCCAACCATTTGAGATAAATAACCATCATTTATTGGAATCAAGACCCATAATATGGATGAAATTTCCACTGGAAGGTTATATTCATCCTTGCATCGAAAGATGATAATAGATTGATCAGGAGTATTAAATGTGATTTCCCTTCTTTGGAAATTGATATGATCACTGTATAAAGAAACCCAATCAATGCCAAGAATCACATAAAATTCAACTATAGGAAGGATCACTATATTTGCAGGAAGAACTTTCCCACAAACTTCAATCGGAGAAGAATTGTAAAATTTTGATGCGACTGTTGTTCCATTAGGGGTTTTCAAAGATAACTCAATATCTAACTGCTGAGGTAATATGGAGATACCCTTAGAAAATTATTCATTAATATAATAGTGGGTTGATCCAGAATAAAATAAAACATTTTCTACTTTAGAGTGGATAGTAAGCGTACCTTTCACCACGTCGTTTTCATACTCCACATCGCCGATAGAAATTGAAAGTGACTTTCCTTTGTCATTAGCCATATGTGTTTGTTGACGTTGATCATAATCAACAACCCATGGATTAGGGAATTGATTACCATAATGCCCCACTTCCTTTCACTTGAAACATTGAAGTGTAGGAGGTGCATTCTATGTATCCCTTTATTTGTTCGCATCATTAGACATCTCCTTCCCATTATTCCAACGTTCATCTGCCCGATGTCCTTATTTTCCACACTTAAAATGTTTAATGGTCCCTTTAAGACAATTCCCTCCCATGTTTCTTTCCACACGTTGAGCATAAGGGAAAACTGATCTTCTTTTCAGTGTGGTCTTTATATTTTCCTTTGAATTCCATTTTCTTCTTATTATCAAACCCATATGATTGATGGGTTACTCCAATCTCTATCTCATCCTTGAGAGAACATCGAAAAATTTCCTCGTAGCTATTGAAGTCCCTTATGGATAACACCCTTTAGAGACGTGGTTTTAGGACACTAAATAATCGATCGATCTTACATTCAAGTTGGATAATAATCCCAGAGTCGTACCTTCCAAGTCTTGTAAAAGTTGATTCGTAGGTACCAACAGATTCATCATCCTTTTGATTTAGATCAAGAAACTCTTTCTCCATTTTTTCAAAGAATACTAGGGAAGTAAATATTGAAAAATAAGTTCATGAACTCGTCCCATTCCATGGAATCAATTTCGTCTCTTTTCCTCATTTTTTGATAAGTTTCCAACATTGATCAGCTTCACCTTCAAAACTATATACTGCTAAGATGACATTATCATGTTCAAAACATTGAATAACTGAAAATATATTTTCAGTGGTACTAATCCATTGTTCATCCACTAATGGATTAGTAGACCCGCTGAATGAGGGTGGATGCTGCCTCATAAAGGATTCAACAGAATTCTGCTCCTTCCATTGCTCGTTCGGAAGTCTTTCATGATTCATATCTTGAGAATGTTGTGTGATCATGGCTACAAGATTTTTCGTTCCATCTTCCATAATTTTTGGTTGCTCAGGGGGGGAAATCATTGCATTTCCCATCGCATTCCGCATTAACATGGTTCCTTCGGGTTCTAGCCATTGACTAAAACCAAAAAGAATTGTGTGAGCAACACTAATTATAACAGGAAAACAACATAATCAGTAATATAATTTCACACTTTAGGTCTTATCATAGGTTACTCATGGCCATTTCTAAAACACTAAGATTGTGTTCTTTGCTTAGACCTACCCTTAGGGTTCTTACTAAGGCTGTCACATCCTAGTTTCCAAAGGTTGACAATAACCTCCCTCTGATACCAACTATAACGACCCATACATTACATACATTGTTATTACTTCAAAATTGAAGCACACTTATTACAACATATAACCAAATCATGAAAAAACCGTATAGGTATAGTGTCTTTAAAAACTGGGAAACATAAACAAATACTTCATAAATCATCTACATTGTCTCCTATTTATTTCATAATACCTAGAGTCTATTTTGGAATATCCTACTTAATACCCTTCTTCCTGACCTAGGGAAAATAAAACAAACAAAAGGGTGACCTCAAATGCTCAGTAAGGGTAAATAAAAGTAATATCAATCATATCATATTCATAAGAACATAACATTTTGAAAATATTAACTTGGAAAAGTGATCATAATATCATAACATGGGATAAATAATAGTAGTGAAATGTAATCCCAATAATCATAACATAAAACACGAAACATTATGGAATACACACATTATCATATAAAATCATTTCATATTAGTAAAGTCTCATTTCCAAGACCATCATAGCGGACAAAGTCCATTACTGAACTGAGATCACTCATCGTTCCTATCCTATATCACTGAACCAGATTAACTTGTCATTCCAGCCATGTCTATCACAAGAGATATAAATCTTTACCCAATGCATAGGAGGGAGATATATGTCCCACCCTTCTCATAATGAAACCATTCTTATGTGTTCCACAAAATCATATATCATAGCATAACCCATGTAATAAAACCATCATGCCATCGTAACATAATCCATATAAGATAAAAGGACATCATAAAATTAATTCCAACAGAACATAGTAAAATCAATGTAAAAACCGGGATAAAAACATAACCTTACATTATCTTAGATGGAAAATAATTTGGATAAAACACTTGAACTCCATTCTTGAGAAAATATCCTTTCTACTTCAAAAATATTTTTCATTTCTTAACATGGCATACAATGTTAAAATGAAAGAAGTTGATTAAAAATAATCTTGAAAACTTGTAAAGGAAGCTTCTTGGAAATAATTTTCTATGAAATCATAAAAATCCATTCATTTCATATAAGTTAAAAAAACATTCTTCTCGTACTTTGGCCGGAAAAGTCAAAAAGTACCTTGTACTAAAAATGACAAAATATTCCTTTCATATCTTTTACTAAAAACTCACCAATGTGTAATATTGGATTTAAAAAATTATTGGAGGATAGAAATAATATTACATATTGAGGAAACATGGATGTGGATGATAAATATTCCTCAGTAAATTCTGAAGTATAAACAATCTCGGATAAAAATGAGATTATGAGATTTTCACTTACCTTAGGTTTGATTTGATTATTACATATCTGAACCTCCTGTATAATTATTTAAATAATGTCATTGAATTATTACAGAATAATATTCATTTTTTAATATCATATATGGTCATATTATTTTCTTTTTATTAGTAATATTTCATTTCTACTTGTTATTTGGGTGTTCATTGCTTTATGTTCTAATATATGTTTTATCGAATAAATTCTTATTATTCTTTTTAGATTTTAGATACCTCATTTCTAGAATGATATTAGTGTAATAAATATCATATTTATTCATTAAATTCATTTATATAATAATTATTCAATGATGATCATGTAGAACGAGCCGCATCACATCATGGAGACGGTATGTCGTTCGTACGCACGAGAGTTAATATCATTCCCATGATTGTGGAATTGTATTGAAGTTTATGTACACTATTTTAGAATCAATATAACTTTAAAATAATCATATATAGTTATTATTTACACCATTATACCCATCCAAGTATGGTGGTGGTGTAAAACTGATTACACCACGGCGTGGAGACGGTATTCTGTACGTACGCACACACGGTGATTTCATATACCATAGGATAGATAGATGGTGAAAGAAGGTTGTTTCATATTTATAATAAAATATATTTATATGAGTGATACTTATGTTATTACTTCATAATAAAAAAACTAAAGAAGAGGATGTAGAAGAAGAAATAAATTTGAAGGATTCAGTAACAGATATTACCTATTCATCGACACGCCTCTTTGAAACCTCCTCATAGGGCACTAAAATTGGTCATTTAACAAGACCAGAACCTCTAGTATATTTATATGGAATGGAAATGGGCAGGGTTTGTCTGAGCTTGAAGTCTCAAATTTTTTTAAAGAGGAGAGGGAGGAGGTTCCCTTTTATAAGGGAGGAGAGGGGCACCTTTGGAAACCTAAAAATATTAATTTATAATAAATTCAAACCCCACAAAAAAACATCCAAAATGACTAAAATCAGAAAATTAGATGAGACAGGGTTTTAATATCATCGTTCATTAAAATTTATCTATGTTGGGAATTTATTGCAATGATTATCAACTTGATTTATCCTTATTTAATCTATTTAATTTTATTTGTTGTAATAAGATTCTAAATTTAAAATTATTGTAAATAATTACTTATGTGTTGTGAAATTTCTATAATTGAATACTTTATGACATTGTAGACCATATAAATTTTAATTTATAATTTTTAAATATTTTTGTGATTTTTAAACAATTTTATATTATGTTATGTTTATAAAATAACAATAGTGTCAATTATGAAACCATTCATTTATTTTAATTTGAATAAATTCCACACGGAATATATGTTCGAACCAAAAGAATTAATAGATTAATAACATGTTATATTTATCTAGAAAATTAGTGCAGAACATTAAATTGTTCATATAATATACACTTTAATATTTTTAAAACTATTTATTTGATATTTCAATCAGTGAAATAATTTCAACATCACTATTGTTTCATCTTTAATGATAATTATTTAATCCCTAAAATTATCAATAAATTAACATGATATAGATAATTTCATTACATTTCTAGAGACTATTCATTTTCGAAGTTTCATTGAGTTTATCACTAATTTAAAATTATTATACATATAAGATTTAAGAGATTGACATGTTGTCACTTTCTTTGGTTTTAATAATAATTAAATTATTTTCATTGTCTAAAGACCATAATTTGAATCTAATCTGACCCTTAGGTGATATGGGTCTACTTTTATTCATCCAATATAATTTTCTCAGGTGTTATAATCTTATTTTTACCCTTTATTACCCGAATTACATTTAACTGCAGTAAATAAAAATTAACGTAGTTACTATTCATAAAATCGAAAAAAATAAGAGTAGCCTATTAACATAATTTTGACCCACTAAATTCAAATATGGAATCCATTTTTAAAAATTCTAAAAACATAAGTTGCAGTAATTAATTTAAAATTAATCCTGTTGTTAAGAAAACTAGTTTTAAAAGTTAAAACATTGTCAAAGATTGAAATGTTTTTAACTTTGAATTCAATGTAAAATTAATGGTAATGACATACATTATATTAAATGGTAGAAATATATTATATTTATAATTTAAAACCATTTAATATTATTATTTAACCATATAAATTATTGGGATGAAAAAGTTGTTTTTAATAAAAATATAGCATGTTTTTTCTATTTATTAAAATATGAAAGTTATCTGAATAATATAAATAATTTATAAGTAAATTTATATATCTTGATTCCAAATAAGAATTTTATTTTCTCAAATATAACTTATAAATCTGTCAAAAGCTAGATTTAAAGTGGGTGCGTCATCAAAAGGCAGCAAAACTTCATTTTTTGAAAAATACTTATTTTACCCGAAAATTTTATTTTGTTCTCATACCATGTTCTAGTAATGTGTAAGATGAATAATAATGTTATAAAATTCAAAATTTAGTTAATAATATTCATAACAGGTAGTCAATAATAATATTATAACAATATATCGATGTTTCGTGAAACTCGTTATTGCGTACTACACACGCTATCGAGGAAGGTCGCGATTGTGTGTAACACAAGCCAACCCAGTGTTGTGTGTAGTGAAAGATTACTTTGGTGTTGCGTATAACACAACACATAAAAAATATTTCTCATAAAATCTCATGGTGTTACAATTACAATAGCTAAAGATAATTTTAAATTGTTTTGAATAAAAAAAACAAATTCAAATTGTTTTATTAGAGAAAAAATATATGTTATAAATATTGAAATAATTCACTCAATTGTAAACATATTTTTAGAAAATTTTTATATTCATGAATTAATTTTAAATAAACCATTCATCCAAATTACATCAAACTTATTCAGATAATTCCATGATTTTCACATGCATGTTGATCATATTTAAATAATTCCAAAATTATTGAATTACATATTGAATAAGTAAATATACTTTGACCAAATTAAAAACATATAGAATATCTAAAAATACATTATAAATTAATTATTCGACATTTATAATATTGAATAAATGTAACAAAAATTATATTTAAATCTAGAACAATAATGTGGCGTATATGTTATATAAAGTTAGAAATAGGTACTAAAGAATAACTAAATATAATTTTCAACACACTAATATCAATTTTCAATGGATAAAAATAATTTATAATTAATTTAAAAACCAATAAAATTTTAAAAATTTGAGAAACAAAGTATAACAAAAATTGAAATAAAAAAATCGATTTTAGAGGGATATTAAAAATTAAATAACGTGATATTTGTTTCTAATATTAGAATTCCAAAAATTGACAATAAAAAAACTAAAAACTAATAGTTTACTATTTTTTGAATTGATAGTGACAAACTTTTTTAAATGGTTGTAGCATAGTTTTTTAACTAATAGTACTATAGTTTTTTGAAATAATGGAAGTATATATTCTAAAATGGAACTAGTATTATTTTCAAAGAGATTGTAGATGAAATTTCGAACTTGAAATATAAAAATTAAAAGTATAGAAGGGAAAAATTCCATATAGTTGAGGGAATTTTTTCAAAATACCCTAAGAGAAATAAGGTTAACTAGAAAAAGTAAAAAAATTGAACTAACATAAGAAAAAAATATGTGACCCTAATAATTTAATTAACATATTAACAAAAAAATAACATGTCACCCCTCCACCCATAAATTTACTAATTGAACTTAATATCCTACATTTTAATAAACAAACATGAGGTATCAAAGCCTACACATAAAATATCATATTGTTTTTTTATAAAAATCTGTATTTTGAAGAACTTATAGAAATCCTTTTTCCGTCAAAATGTATCTTCAACAAAAATTATATAACTTTTAATTTTATATTCCCTTATAAAGTTAATATATATTATCTATCTTATAAGAATGTTTTAATATAATAATATAATATATAAATGTGTATATAAATTTAAAATATTATTCATGGAAAATATTTCATTCCATTAATGGAAATAAATTTCTTACTCCATATGAATTTTTAAATTTTGATTTAATTGTTTTTTATATTTTTGGAATATCTAATTTTGTAGTTGTGTCCAACACTTGTTTTATCACATTACACCACTCTTGATGTTAATAATTTTCTTGATATTATATTTTATATGGATCTACTAGTGATAATGACTACTTTCATTTTTAAACATCATATGAAAATGATAGGTGGAGAGACGAGTGATAAACCTCAATTAAATGTATCATATGAATACTAAATAAAATAATATGTTGAAGAACTAATGATCGTAATAAATAATATCTCACTATTAAAAAAAATATATGAAGAAAAATAGTAGTATAAATTTCAATATTTTACATTATAATACCCTTCTTAAAAGGAAAGGAAAAAAAATGAAATGATTATCTTATTAACTCACAATTCTTAGTGGGAAGCTCATCCTCTAAAAAATTATGATGATAAAAAAGATGAAGAAAATCCTCAATATCATTCCACTAATGATTCAAATTGAAAAACAATTGATACCTCTATTGATTATAAATATTCTACTAATTCCTATAAATAGGATGATGTTATTAAACAACTAGAGTCATCTACAAAAGATTCATTCTTCAATGAATAATATAATACAAAATCCTTATAGATTGAAAATCGTTATATTCATTTATATAATTTGTTATCATTTTCATAAATTTTAAGGGAAATTAATATCAATATTTTTATGGAAATATATTTTATATATATGTAAATCAATAAACAATACACTAAACATAGAATAAACTCAAATATTAAATCATTTAATTAAATAAAAAAAACATAAAAAAATATATCGTATAGAAAATTATTCTCTAAATATAAATTTGAAGTAAATATCATGTAGACTAAAATTTAATATTCAAAGAATGTTGTCCATAAAAATATTGATGGAATTATAAAATACAAAAAATATTTATTCTAGAGAAACCAATAAAGTGAATATACATTATATAATATTTAAGAAATAATGGAATAATGTTATACTAAAATTATTAGGACACATTTGATAAGGAAACAAATGTATGTGGGAATTCACATATGTTTAGACGAACAAATAAGTGTTTCTTGATGAAGAAAGCTCAATATTTTTAATAAAAATGATATTTGTGTCAAGTAAAATAAATATGGTTTCAATTAATCCCTATTACAAGCAATCAATGAAAATATATATTTAAAACCAAATTTTGTTCCATATTTTATTGAAAATATTATATGTGGATTTGAAAATCCACCTTATTAAACACTCAGAATGAATGTATACCATCTCTCAAGTGTATTTAACAATGAATATCATTCTAAAAGAATAAAAATGATTTCTCTGTTACTGTTAAAAAATAAAATAAATCAATTTTAAATAAATTCTTTCATGTCTCCACACTAAAAAATATAGTATCTATGTCCATTTAAAATAATTCATTACGGTCAGTTTTATTCCACCCAAAAAAACTTTTACAATGATTGTTTTTATTTTATATTATAGAAACCCATATACAAGAATATTAATTGTCATTTATATTTTATCTTATTAAAATCTATATTTTCCAACTATAATATTTCATTTTAGAAAAAAACAATTTTTTTTAAAACTAAGAAAAAAATGGTTAATTTCACTTGGGAGATTAAATAATTTTAAAAGGGTGGGGGTTATTTTATATTATAAACATTATAGAATCATAAATACTTCATTCTAGAAGAAACACTCATCTATTATCAATGAGGGTAGAGATATCATTATTTTATAACTATTATATTATCATTCAAAACTAGGGGATTAATGTTGTAACCTAATTTTTTTTCAAAGGAGGAAGGTGTGTTTAATGGAGAAAATGTGAAAATATAAATCATGATAATTTTTTTTAATGATTAAAAATTTAGGTATTTCAGTTGAATCAACACCCAAGATATAAACAATAAATATAATTTTTCTTATCTTTTTTCAACTAGAATATTAATTCTCTAATGAACCTTTTATGTTTATGATTTTCTTTCATTATAATATATATTATTGTCAACAAATTGGGGATATTATTGGGTAATTATTTTGAAACAAATATCCACATCTACTAAAATTACATATTTTAATGTTAATAAGTAAATAATATAATTATTATTGATCTAATATAAGTGAATTCAGTGAAATAATTATAAAACATTAATCTATATTCTAGGTAAAAAATGTATAATTTTATTTAAACTAGTTATCTTACAAATTGTATGATAATAAAAGTGGATGGAACGTTAAATAGGATAAATAGTGGATAAGGGAATAATTTAATGGTTTCAATTTCTTCTTTGGGATAATATTTACCCAAATAGAATTACAAGGTTAAATAATAATATAAAAATAATGAATGATTAAATATATTCATAAATACCATCAAATATTTATATTCATTCCTTCATTATCATCTATTACTTCATTTTATATTGATTCCTAGATGATGAATTATAAAATTAATATATTTTCATGGTCAATATCTCATTTTAATGGTTATATTTCCACATATTGTGAATTAAAAATTTCAATCCCTAAACGATCAATATAAATGTTTCTATTAGAATCCATTATTTCAATAATAGTTGAATATATGAATGGTCAAAAATTCTACATCAGACACAATAGTCAAATAATTAATCATTGAAAGAGATAACCTACCAAATGAGATAGACACATTTCTTAATTGTAAAATTAATATCTCTATATAAGTACAAGGTGATATACAATTTGAAATAAAATAATGAATTTATTTCAGCTAGATTAACTAAATGTAAATTGGATCATAACAAAGAGATCGCTCTTTTTTGTACATCACGTTGTTGATTTTGGAAAACATATTTTTTTAAGATCCAAGTAATTATTCTTGGATTTAGTATCATTCTAATAAATATCTTGGTCCTTATCATTATACTTGTATTTTTTATTTTTTAAAATTTCACCAGGATTCCACCATTGTAATACACATTTATATTAACCTCTCTTCATTTTAAACAAATAAGAAATTAGATAAGAACATATAACTCTATAGATATTATTTTATGAAAATTTTTAAATAAAAGTACATGTTCCTTTGTTGATATTTTTTTCAAATAATTTAATAAGTTAATGACTATTGTATTTTTCAAACATAGATATCCAAATTAACTCATTTTTAGAAAATATTAGTATAATATCCCCTGATGTTTTGTGTAAGAAACAAATAAGTTTCCATGTATATTTTTTATATAAAATTTTGGAAGATGTGATTTCATAGTAAGAACATATTAAACCTTTCTTATGTCTTATCATCAAATAATTTTCTTTAAAATCATTATTTATCATACAATTTATTCTATTGATGATAAAATTAGTTCATTTTTTCATATAGTTAGAGTAATTTCGAAGAGAGAGCTAATTTTTTTTACCCACATATCGTGTTTCTTTTAATATCCATTATTTTTATGGATATATATTATTTTATGTATTTTCCATAAAACATCATATAATAATTTGAGGTTATAGATTAATTTATTTGTAAATTCATTTCTATAAATAATTTTCTAAAATAAATAATGGTAAATGTGTTTCATTATTTTTTTTTATTAAATTTAATTTCTAAAATATACTTAATTTTATTAATTTGATTTTTCTATTTGAGTTGAAATTTCAATTAACCATTTTTTAGTTTTTTAATTCCCAATGAGTTGAATTTTCTACTCTAGTTAATATCTTACCATTTTATGTGGAAACAATAACCTTACTATATAGTCAAAAAACATTGGTGTTATAAAAATATCCTAAACTTTATATAGAAATGTTTTGGAAAAACATATTCCACGGGATATTATGAGTTGGAATATAAAAATAAATAATACATATCAATGATAAAAAATTAAGGAAAATGATGATTATTTTATAATTTGATTATATAAAATTATTTTTATTGGCCAAGTCAACACATAGGATTCTAAACACCTGAGTAGACCCACAATAAATATTGTAATGAGTTCCCCAGTCATGAATGAATGAAAAATGATGTTGTAGGATAAAAAATATTCAATTGATAAATTTTTTTAGAATAATGAAAGATCCGAAATATGAAATTTAAATTTTAAATTTATTAAACCAAATAAAAAATAGATTTAAAGTAATAGAAGTAAAAAAAATCAAAACGATGTTCATATAAAACAACAATATCCCATTGCATTGTATAATCTAGATTAGAATATAACAAACAACATTCTTTTAGGGATACCAAAAGAAATCAAATGTTATATGAATTAATATCGTAATGTACATTGATTTAAGGCCTATTATAGGGCCAAATTCAATTAGAATTAAATATCTAATCATGTAATACTATGTTATACCAAGGTTATGTTCCAATGACCCATATAATCACTCATTATTGTCATTAAAAAATTTCTCTAAATGGTGTTCAAAATATTAATGGGATGTTAGGTAAATAGGTGGTTTTTGGTTATTTTTAATGGATGAAAAATATAATTAAACAAAGGAAACATATAGGCTATTTGGATACATGAAATAATCAAATGGCCTTTATATATTCATTTATTTTACACTTTATATATAACTTAATTTATATAAAGAAATCAGTATAATTATTTCATTAATACCCTTCCATAAATCTTTTGGAAATTAACAAACTTGGAATATCTTAAGTGAATATCCTGAACCAACTCCTCCATAATTCATGCGAATTTCAAAAACATAAATCTAATTTTTGAAAACATCTATGTATCTAGTTCTTATATATGTCATTAATATTTTGGCCAACTCAACTTCATAATATGTAGTGTTGTTCAAGATAATAGATATATAACATATGGTGTAAATATGATAATATATTTTTATCCCACATGGTTTTAATGATCATAATTTTCATCCTGAACCATCAAATCATAACAAGATAGTATAAATATGTAGAAAAAAATTAATAAATAAAGAAACGTATTTAGGGGATCTATAAAATTATTGTGGATCAACACCTGTGGTTTTAACTCCTCATTTGAGTAGTTGTAGAAGCATAGTGTTGGAAGAACACGAAAAAATAAAACCATAATAAAGAAATGATGAGATATAAACTGCCATAATTGAAATATTAACTATAGTATATTGAAAACATTGTAACAATTTATAGATTTAATTGAATAAATACTATGTTAATACAATACTATTCAAGAGTCCAAGTGATATCATAAGGTATTGAATAGTGGGAAACCAAACAATTGAGACCTTATCATACATTTGTTGACATTAGTATTAGAAACATTAGATTCATATAATAATTAACTATGAAAATTAATATTTCTATGTGGATTTGTCATTAGTGGTCTATGTTTTCTGTTTCCATGTAGCATGATTCGAAATATTCCATATTTTCAAACGTTTCCATCATAGATGAAATGTATACTAGATATATATCCAATATCCAAACATAAAATTTATGAATTTTAGAGGTTGTTATGGAGGGATCTAAATAATTAAAATTTTAATTTTAATTTTTAGGTTATTAAGAGAATCAAATAATTTTGGGGTGTCATAGCTTGTGTTATAAGATTTTGATTCGTCTTTGGGTGAGTAGACACTTTTTTAGGAATGTTCATCCATTTAAAGGGATTTTTTAGTTTCATCCGGGATTAAGATAATAGTATACAATAATAGATATTGAGTTGTGGATCATAATATATTATAGGGTGATAGAGAATCCAAAAATATAGGGGATTATATTTATTGGTGAAAATACCATGTTCTTGCAAATGAGGAAGTGTTGACCGAGGACCTGATCATTTGTTGTTAGGATGGGGCTATATTATTAATGGAATATGATTTGTTAAATCTCATAGGTTAGTTGGGTGAGGTTAATATGCTGAATTGAGTCATGGAATAATTTCTTCTTGAATATTAGTAGAGAATATTATGTTACTAAATCATAATGATAATGAACCGTGAGTGGAGAATGTTTTAGTGGTATAATAAACAAGGGTAATCAATATATCTGTTATTCAATTATGGGGGGAGGTACTACACTTCATAATTTTTGTTTGGAGTGAGTAATCCAAGAGGGTGGAAAATTGAGTCAATAATAAAAAATTATGTTAAGTATTTTGTTGATATAAAAAACCTTTTAATAAAAATAACTGGCCAATGAATCAAAATAGAATATCAATATAAGATCTTTTCTTTAAAAATATTCGACTAAGTGTTATTAAGTCTCAGTTAAAATTGTTTGTATATGTAACCAAACTATTGAAATCATTTTAATTACACTGAAACCTATATAAATAGTAATTTAGATTAATTATCAAATTGATTGTTTTGTTTATATATTTTAAAATAAACTCAGACAAGACATTAAAAATACCCAATAAAAATGACATAATGGAATAAAAAATTGTTCAGTCTCTATATGAGACTTAATTTTATCCACTATCCAATCACTAACATCCAAGTGGATTATTATAATAATTAAAAAAATCAACAACCAAGATTAGGTAACAATCAATAGGTATAATACATCTAGGATAAATATTGTCTTCCATAGTTATACATGGGGTGTAAAGATAACATACTTCATAAAAGTACCTCTTCCACAAAAACTATGGGAAAAATATGTAATAAAATTTCAGAATAAAAAGTATTCACTAGTTTGGTGCAGGAGACAATGTGTGTTTAATAACAAAGTAACAACATAATTATCAATAAAGAAACAATATATAGTAATATAAATAATGAATATGTATATTCTTAGACATGTATTCTTAGCATGTTCAATGACCTCAAATTAGTTTTAATGAGAAGTTTGAGATTCATTCAAGAAAACTATATCAGGAAATAGGATCATTGGAATCTGCAAGAATATTCATATTGATCCCAACTAGTGTCTTAATATATCTCTATAATAAATTTGTTTCCTTTGTGTCATTGATATTCAAAGAACAGGAATTATTAATCTCATGATGATTCATAGATTTAATGGAACATAATTTTTCATAAGTTAGTAAACACTCTATAAGTCATATATATTGAGTACTCAGAGGGAGAGAGATGTCCTTCCTATATATATATATCCTCATTTGTTAGAGGAGATCCACAATCCTCAGATCATATTTTACTTAATATTTAGGTATTGGTCAAATTATCATATAATAGATATAGACGTTGAGATATTCATGCAAATTTCCATGAATAGAAATGGTAGAAAGTTACTAGTGGTGACTTAGCATCTAGAGGTATCTCAAACTCACACTACCTCGGGAAAGTAGTGATGGTGATTCAGAGTCTAGTGGTGAATCTTCCTAGTGGTAGATCCTCTAGTAGTATCCCCTCTATATGTAACAATTATAATGATTAAAAGGTTGGTGTTGACATGTTTTAGTGTTATTTCATGTCTACCAGTAACAAGTATTGGCTGTGACTCCTGGATAATGGTGATTCTTCAAAATACTATGTAATATTATATAAAATATCATTACTAAATATAATTCACCATACAACATTTGAATCATTCATACTAAAATAATCAGGTTTTTGATCCATAAAATATTTTATTTTCAAACATACTCTACACAGGGAGATATTAATATTCTCCCAGTTTTGCTGATCACAAAACATGGAATTTTATAAAATATGTAATAAATGAGTAATAAAAATAATTATATATGCATTTATTTATAGAAAATATGATTATCATTTTAGAGGATATATGAATGATATAAACAATTTATATAAGAAATTAGAAATTTTTATTAAATTTGTCACAAAATAATTTTAATTTTTGGGGTGTGTTACCTGTATAAATATAAATCCTATTATATATCCCCCTTCGAGATTATAAAAAAATATGAAAAAATAAAATGAACAATTAATATTGAGGAAAATAATGTTAATTAATTTAAAAAGATATAAATAATTTATATAAAAATATAATTATTAAATTTACAAACACATAATCCAAATCAAAAAGACTACATCAGAATTTATTCACTGGTTAAGAGTTGGTGTATTATCAACTTCTCTTTTCCATTTATCCTTTTCTATGTAGAAAGGGTATACAATAGTGGTTAAAGTTAGAGAATAGGTGGTAATGAATGGTATTGTGGTTGCAAGAGGAAGTACTTCACACACAAGAACTGGAATGAGGCACTTGATTGCATAAGGGGTAAACAAACTCAAAGGTTGAAAGAGTGGAGGCAGAAGACTATCTCACTAAGGTATCATAACAGGTCTGTATCAAATTGGATCTATGGTTTTGGTGGAAGGAAACATGGTCCCCTGAATGTATCCTCTTACAATAAAAGTATTACTATAGACATGGAGGAAGGGTCACATTAGGTTGAAAAAATGAAAAATTAAAATACCCTCTCATTCTGTGGAGCTAAATAAATCTTATTTCTTATCTCTGGATCATTGTAGAGTCGGTTTGAGAACCGTCAGTTAACTCACATGTTCTTTGAATAATCTTATCACTAATAGAAATCAGTAATTTTCCGTGAAAAAATTTAAATTATCATACATCTAATTATTTGTATGAGTCATTGAAAAATAATATTTTATTTTTTTCTTGGAGATGTACTTATCAGTCCTGAGATAATTCGAATATTCCATTATCATCTGAATACATGCTCTCTATGAGGATGTAGAATCCATATATGTTCCTTATGTGTGTTCAAATCACCCATAAAAATTTGTATCTCTTCCTTGAGAACATGATAGTGCATATCCCTATCAATATTCACTGATGTAGGAGGAGGTTAAATTTATGTAAATGATGTAGTAGTCATCATTTCTAACTTCAATGAACTAGATTTCATATAATTTGATGAAGTGGATGTCATATCCACTACTAATGTTTTCAAACATTTTTCCTCTATTTAAAATCTTTTATTCAATACTCCTAGTTCTATAATATGAAATATTACTCTTGATTGTATTTTTGATATAACCAATTCAACCAAAAATTGACTTCTTTATTCATTGGGACATGGAATTGGAGATGGTTAAGATAATAAGGTAGTTGTAAAATCTAAAACTAAATTCCATCTCATGGATTCCATGTAACTATTCACATTCATTTGAAAAGAAACTAAAACATTTTGGTCACTACATAAGTACGTAGAATAGTTTGAGAAAAAGGATGATTCCTTTTGTAATTACTCACTTTAACCTAACTTGATCTGTAGATTTCAATTAGATTAAAAGAAATTAACTCCCTATATTGATCAATTTTATCAATTAAGATTCCTTCAATTCTGACTATTTTTTCAGCCTCATCATCATAGGCATTAAATTTAAAACCATTTCTAATAAAACCTTGATACTTTTCCAATTTTTCAAATGAAAAAACAATAGTTCTAGTATAATGAAGGATTGGTAATTCTATGGGTACTTGAGAGGTTTAACCAATTTCAGGAAAGGAAGGGTAATGTTATATATGATTAGTTTGCATGTTATCCACTACTCTAATTGATCCATTTTTGTTGATTGATCAATAAGATTGGGAGTATTCTCCCTGTTACTTGCATATTCCATAACTTCTTTATGAACATGATGTAAATAATCTATCTTAGTGTATTTAGAGTGAGTATAATTTTGAGTAGAACATGATACCACTAGGGATAAAGTATGTATTTGAACTATTTCATGATCAGGATCAACAAAATCCACTCCATTATTTTCACAATCATCATTATTATTATTTACATGATCAACTCCATGATCATATAAATTTTAATTATATCCATCATCATGATCCTCATTATATTCAGTTTCATTTCCATCAGATTGGTCATGATCGTAATCTCTATTTTCTTCTTTAGATTCATTTTCATTAGTACCATTACCATTATCATTTTGGACACTTTATGTTTTAGAGGATGATAACTTAATCTGAGCCCCTACATCTATATAGGTTTTTGAATCATAATATGTAATTAAAAGTGATTCTCGAGTAGGTAGAGAATCTATTGAACAAACATATTTATTCTACAACATTTGGAGGAGATTTAGGAATATCGGAATCAATCCACACTTCCACTAAAAATTCTTCTGATTCTACCTATTATACATCCAGTTAAACTTTTTCACTATCTACAGCAGATTACTCAACTAACTCATTAGATTCAGGACCACGATTTAACATTTCATTAGGTCTTTATGTATGAACAATATGGTTGAAATCATCATAAAACATTTCATTATCTCTAACCAAAAATTTCATATATGGATTCCAACTTACAGTAACCCTTTTACAAATGTTCTATGAAAATAAAAAAACACTGATTTTATCATCATCTGTTTATCCGTCTTTAATATAACCTTAGAATCTATGATAGATGATATCATTTTAGTGTCATTAAAGAGATTTATACTGATCTCTTATTTCACATGTCAAACATATCATTCATTAAAATCAGAAAAGGTTTAAATTTTTCTCTTGTTTCATCATATAAAGAATATAAACATCCTAATATCACACTATATTGAAAACTCGTTTCATTGGACAGAAAACATGTTTAAAAAACATGAATAACAAATTATTTTCAGAATCATGTTCTGCATCAGTAGGTCTCTATAGGGTACCATCTCTTGACAACTACAGAAGAACATATTTATAATTTAAAATTTCACTTTCACTTGATAAACTACCTTGAAAATAAACATATACTCCTTTATGAGGTAATTTTATGTATTGGGTATATTCCTTTGAAGAGAAATAAATTACTTCTCTATTAATGAAACTTTTTAACCCATTCATTTTCTTTCCAAATATAAACACAACATTCTAGTAGAAATCAAAGAACAACATCAGATAATAAACTCAGTGGTTTTATGTGAACTAGTTCTTCCATTTGTGTTTCTCTATAACATTCAATACCAGAATATTTCTTGATGGAATCCATATCCCATCGATTTTATTTTCTTCTTTGATAGACATTTTTCATATGTGGGTTCTTGGAAACAATATCCAATCTACTGGAATAGACTTTTTTTCATAGTTTTATTTATCTCTTCCATATTTGATTCAACTACTAGCATTAGATGGGACATTTAGATCGATTCAAGGCTAATGTGGAACAAAAGAGAATTATGGTCAATTCAAGCGGAATGAAAAGGATTAGGAGATCTAGTATCTTAGGGGTAGTGAATCGATTTGATTAATCATGATACTTTTATTATTCAAAAAATCTAAATAAATAATAATAAATTGAAAATAACAAAAATTTAATTGGTAAATAAATATAAATGGAAATAAAACCATGGTATCTAAAAATAATGGTGACCTATTTAACGATGATTTCTCATCAGTGACTCATAAACAATAACTCATAAACAGTGAATTTTCAAAGGTGGCATATCAATGGTGACTAATCAACAGTAAATTGTCAATGGTGACTTGTCAACGATAACTAGTCAATGGTGATTCATCAATGGTGACCCATTAAAAATATTTATCTTTTCGAATTCATGTTTTATATAGTTTAATCTCTTATAATTCAACTGCATTATGAAGAAATCAACAAGCTAATTTCCAGTTCTAATAAATTCTAAAATTATATAACATTTTTTATAATAATATCTCAAGAAGAGATGTCTTACATAAATATGTAATGTTCTATATTGATATAATATATTTTTTGAAATTATTATCTCACTTGTGTTGTCATAATTTATATGAAAATGACTAAATTTGTTTCAAAATTATAGTAATTTATGTTTTATCCTCATGTTTTTTGCACAGAAACTGCATACAACTATGTATCTGCTTTTGTAGTGGATAGTGCAAAAAAATATCATTTCTTAATACATAATGAAACAAGGGATTTTCCTAAAAGATGAAATGTTCCTGATGTGATTTTTCTATCTAATATACGACCCACAAAATCAGCATGTGAATAACTTACAAAATCAAAATCATGTTTACATAGATTAAAAAATCACAAATTGGATGTATACATGAAGTGTTTGCAATTTATTTCTCCAAATAAATAATGAGACTCTTTTGAATTAACTCAATTGAGAGAACAAATACACAAAATAAACATTATATTGGGAAGGCTAACAGTTGAGTACAAAATAATTCTAATCATTCCTATTTAACTTGTATGATCTACTGATTTCTTAGTTTCATCAATTGCTAGTTTACAATATGTACTCATGGGTGTATCCCAATTTTTAATACTCTGTAGGAAAAAATATTTTAAAATATCTATATAATATTTACATTTATTTAAGATAAATCATTCCTTATATTAAAAAAAATTAAATCCAAGAAAGAAGTTGTGTTCTCCTATTGAAATCATTTCAAATTCATTTTGCATTAGTTATGAAAAAACAATTCATAGGGAATCTTTAGTATATCCCAAAATAATATCATCTGTATAAATTTTTACGAATAAAAGATCATTTGAAAAAAAAATATTAAATATTTTGGATCAGCTATACCTTATGAAAAAAATAAAAAAAATATGTTAGCCTATTATACTAAGCTATAGGTGTATGTTTTAAACTATATAGATATTTTGTAAATTTAATAATACATTTTGTAAAATGTGGATTCTCAAACATAAGGGGTTATTCAAAAACCATACTTAATTATAAATCCATTTATGAATTCACTGTTAACATCCAATTGATATAATATGAAATCCAAATTTATTGAATAGGAATGAAGTATCCTAATGGATTGTATTCTTACTACATGTGAAAATGTTTCTTCTCAATCAATACATTCTTCTTAATTAAAACCTTATGAAACAATAATATATTTTTATCTTACTATAATGTTGGAATAATAATTTTTTTTCATAAAACCAACTTCGATAAAATAGTTGAGGTGTCACTAGTTCAGTCAATATGTTTCCAAATATTGTTTATTAGAAATTTATTAAGTTTTTATTAAATAGATATTACCCATAATTCATTATTGATGAAATCATTAATGTTATTAGGTTCATGTTTTGACCATAAGGCATGGTGTTAATTTTGATTCAAAAGATAATCTCTATTTTGTGTAAATTTATTTATGTTTTCTATAATTGAATCTAAACGGTGGTTTCTATGAGTCCAAACTGATCTTTGAAAAAAAGGTTGGATGTCTCAAGAACTTCTTTAGGTTTGTCTTCTGATAATTTATTGGGTGATCTATATCCATGTTTAATAGAAATTTATGAAGGTTTCAAATTTATTTAAACATAAAATAACATACTAAAGTGTTATAAGAAAGTATTAGGTTCAAGAGGATCATGTGAACAAATTATTCAATTATTTTGGATTTCTAATTTCACACACTATAAGATTTAAATGAACTTTAATCCATAATGAAACTTCTTTCAACGCTCTTAGACAAAAACATATCTATATTATCCATTGAATTATGAATAAAACATTGAAAAAAACTATAATGTAATTAACATTTAGATTTATGTCATTCCATAAGTCATATGGTGTTCTTTTTAAAAGAGGTATAATTAAAACATTACATATAATATAATAGGTTGTAAATATATATTCTTCTGAAAATTATACTGATAAGTAATAATTGTTTAGTATAGTCTGGCCAATCTCTTGAAGAGTTGTATTTTTTATTTCTTCACACCATTTTTGTAGGTTCCTAGGAGTAAATAATTTATAGTTATAACTATTTTGAAAACAATATGTTTCAAATTCATGATTTTTGAAATTATCAGCCATGATCACTCTCTAAGGTCTTGATCCTAATTTCACTACGGTTTTCAGTCGATTTGGAATACATAATGAAGTAAAAAGTTTCAATTTTTTGAATGTGAAATACTGCCTATGTTTATCTAGGGATTTCATCTACAAGAACATGGAAATAATTCTTTCCATTTATACAAGAAAATCTATAAGGTCAAAAGAGGTCCTTATAAAAAAACTCTAGAGGATGAGTGTTTGAAACATCATTGTTAAATTTAAATAAAATATTATAATATTTCCCTTTTTTTATCTGATGAAGTTTCACATAAGGAAGAAATATTTATAAGAAGATAAATAAATTATGTCAATGGAATAAATATTATCATTCCTTAAAGTAGTAAAAATAATAATATTTTTTTTGTTAATAAAATGATAGGAATTGTTTTCCAATTGTACATAAAATCCATCATCACATAATTGAGATATGTTAACCAGATTATATTTTAAACCATTAATATATAAAACATTGGATATTAATACGAAATTATAATTACAAATTTTTCTATGGATACTAATTTTCCCATTAGCATTGTCACCAAAAGTGACATGACCACCATCAATATTGATCATATTCTTAATGATTGAATACTCACCCGATATATGTATGGATTATCCACTATCCAGAAACTATAGGGTTTTTTTGGATGTTTTCAAACAGGTTTTACACAAAATAATGTTTATCCCAGAAATTATTTTGGTATCCACGTCCTCTTTGGTCATGTTTTCTTAGTAATAAGATATTTTGTAATATTTAATTCCAGAATGGGTTTCTTTTGAAAATATTGTATGTTTCTACAAACAAATATATTATTAGGTCTAGTTAAGTAGTTTTTGGAAGTATTCAGATTTTCAAGGCTTGAACATGATATAAATCTATTTTTTTAATCTATGCTAGATATATAATTGAGAGATACATGACATCCCATTATTTGACATAATGATTTCTTACCATTGGTAAAAATTTATATGACTTTGTTTATATGATAATTTTGAAATTTTAGTTCATTGTTCTCTTTCAGATGCTGATAATTTTTCTCTTTTTCAAATGTATGGTCATTTTTAACAATTACTATCAAATAATGTTGTTTCTTAAGTGACTTATAGTTATCTTTTACCTCATTAAAAGTATTATCTAGAATGTTATAGTAACCGTACAGATCATTAGTGGTCATTTTTTCTTCATTATCATCATTTTCATCATTTTCAAAAATGTATGAAATATTAGTAGGAGAAACATGAAGAATTGTTTTTACCTATGATGTGTTTTCAACAAAGAAAATTTTTTCCTTGTCAGAATTATCTTCCTTATTAGTGTTTGAATCACTTGATATATCATTGGAGGAACTCCAGGTAGACATCATGGATCTCTTGAATCTTCTATCCTTATCCTCATAAAACTTTTTATATTTCAATTAGGTATTGTCTTCTTCAATGGTTTTCCTCTTACATTCATATCAGGTGATTTAATTTAGAGTGTCATCCTTTTTCTAATCCTTTTTTCACATTCCAATTTTTTCATAATTTCTTGTAAAATTAAAATTCTTGAATAACTTCTTTTTCCTACACAATATCTTGAATTTTATTTCCATTTGGGCCATCTCTTAATCACTCCGATCAGAATATTATTCTTCCCCAGTGTCTTTAGTTTGTAACTTTTTCTCTTTTTCTAAAGGGTCATATCCTAAATACTATAAATATTATTTTTGTTTATTCTTCATATATCTCAATGTTGATGTTAATCTCTTATAAATTCATCATTATCTTTTCAATCAATTACACATCATGTAATTTAATCACATCATAATACTCTCAAATAGACACTGATGTTCCTATCCATCTGTCTGATAATCATCAGAGAAATATCATCACATAATCTTTCTCTATCACTTATTTTCCAAGTGATTTATTAGTATTTAATATTTTATAGAACCTGACATACAAATCAGAAATAGGATCATCAGATTTTATTTTAATAGTATCATTCTTGATTGTGTATTTATGTAATGCAATTTTGACATCTGATGTTCCTTCATATGAAAAATATAAGGTATAACCTATTTTAAAAATGATTTAGATTTATATATTCTATTAAATTCATACTCAACCAAGGTAGGTAACAATGAATTTTGAGATTTACAATTATTATTATAAGTGGCTTTTGTAGCATCGATCCTAGTAATTTTTGCATTGTGTGGTATCTCAGATTGATCTTCTATTAATGTCTAAATGCCAAAAACCATTATTTATAAATAAATTTTCAATTTTTATTTTTTATTGAGAATAATTTGACCAAATATAATATGGAGGTCAGTTGATAGCAGATAATTCTGGTCTATTTTCCAAAAATAAATAAAATTTATAATTGACAGAAATTTGAAATCATTTAGAATACAATTAAAATAATAATTGAAAATTTTAATTTTTAAAAAATATTTGATACCAAATGTTTTTCAGAGTGAGTAACTGAAGATGGTGTGAAATTAGTTCCTAATCAAAATTTATGTTAAATGTTATGTTGAAATAAAACCCCTGAATAATAAAAACTATCCAATTAATTAGAATTGTTTCTTGATATAAGATCAATCCCTTTAAAATATTGAATAAAGAGTGATTATGTATCCATTTAAATAATGTTTGGAAATACCTTATCTTTTGAAATAAATTTATTTTTACAAAAACAATTATAACATCTAGTTAATATAATTTATCAATGAAATAATTTTAGTTTTTATATTTAAAAACATTCTAGGATATAATAGTAAAACAAAACAGAATAACACATTCAAACTATGGAATACACAAGAGGTACAATCTCAAGATGACACTTGATCACCATTATTTGGTAATGACCTGCTACCAAGAATATTAACTTGAATTAAGAATAAAATACCTAGCTACAAGTTATCCAGTCTAAAGATAATATTCCACTATTTTATGTGGGGAGTAAATATAGCACATGTCATATAAATACTTCTTCCACAAACTCTGTGAGAAAACAGATGTAATTAAATGAGAGAATAAAAAGTATTATACAGTTAGGTGTTGGAGAAATTGTTCATCAAATAAAAATTGAAAACAAACTTCTAAAAAGAGAAAAAATAAATAGTAAGACAAATAAAGAATATATAGAATCTCATTATTGAATTCATGGAATTATCAAGGTCCTCAAATCAGTGTTGATGACAATATTGAGCATTGTTTTTTATAATTGTATCAGAACAGAGGATCTGAAGAGTCTACAGTAAATTTCCATTTGATCATTGTCTGCGTCTCGATGAATATTTTTAATTAATTATTTGAATCTATGATGTTTCTTAACAAAACATGAATCAGTAATCTGGTGATGACTGATAGATTAAATCAAAAATAATTTTTATATAAATCATTAAACTGTGTATATGTCAATGTTATCTAGTTCTGAGAAAAATATATCCTTCAAGTATATAGAGCATCATCTGTTGGGTGAGATCCACAATCCTTGGATGAGCTTTTACTATGCCTTGAATGCCTGGTCAAATTATCTAATAATATAAATAGTTTTCGATCCATTCATGCATAAGTCCTTAGATATAAATGGTAGAAATATGCTGGCGATGACTCTCCATCTGAAGTTATGTCAAACTGGTAGTACCTAAAGCTAGTGGTTATGGGGACTTAGAGAATAACGGTAGCTCTCCCTTGTAGTATCTCTTCTGGTGATAACATGGCTGGTGATGACAAGGCTGGAGGTGACTCGTTTCAGTGGTAGCTTCTCTCTCCCGATAACAATCCTTGGCGTGAACTCCCAGCTATAGGTGACTCTCTATATTACTTAGAAAAATTATTATAAAAAATTATTACCATATAAAATTATATCATATAAAATCTGAATCATTAGTACTAAAATATTCATGGTTTGTGATCATTAAAAAAGAGAGTGTGAAACATACTCTACATAAAGAGATGCCAAACATAACCATGAATGTTCTATGATTTATATCTGTTTATATTACAATTTATAAAATAATTGGGTGTCAACTCATTTCTATGGCTTGTATAGTTCACGAAATCAAATTCAATGGGAATAATGTACTCATTGAACATCCATACCCATTATCACATAAGAGTACAAAGGATTACATTGCAAATTTCTCTATAAATGTAACATCCTAGGTAAATAAAGAATATGACATTTTTATTTTTTTTAATATTTGAATATAAAATGTTCATATTAATTTAAATGGAATTCTATGTTCGATGGCGTACTCAATACGCAACAACCATTTTTTGGAAATCTTACGTTGCACTCTAATAATATTATAATATTATTTTAAATGGTAGTTAACACCAAGCCATTAAAATGGCATGAATGAAAAGAACTAAATGAAAAATGATTATATATGTTTGTTAAATGTTTTAACAATTTCCTAATAAATGATAGAGGCTTAAAATGTGGATGAATCCAATTTTAGGCATAAATACTCTAATATTCACTAAAAGGTCAATTTATCCCATTTTGATGGTGAACCCTCTTTAAAAATAGTTTTGGTCACTTTTATACATTCTTTTGGACCAAATAAAACCCTTCTTTACAATCGGGACATCAAAATTTACTTTGTGTATGTTTTTGTTATTTTCCCGATAAAGTTTAATTTTTAATGAATAGTGAAAATGTTGTATTTTAATTTGAAACCCCCTTTTAATCAAATTTATTTATATTGATATATTATCTTTTTAATTGATTATATATTTTAATTATAATATATTTTTACCATTTAATAAAATGGTGGTCATTTAAATTAATTTCACTTTAAAATTGGACATAAACAATTGTTAATCTTTTGATAGATATTGTTTCTTAAAAACATGCTAATTGTGTTGACAATGAGAATTAACTATAAAATTAAATAATACAACTTATATGTTTTTAATTTTTTAATATATAAATCATTTTTGAATTAGGAATATCAAATATATCTTAGGGTAAATTTTTGGTATTTTTCTGAAAAACTGCATTTTTTGATGAATAGTGAACCCACTAAGTGGTAGTTAAAAAACGGAATTTTCGTTAAATGAAACTTTACCACTTCTGTGAATTGAATATAAAAAATCCTACATACATGGTTTTAATTAGTAAGTAAAATTTGGTTCAATGGGATGAAAATAATTTTTTGTGAATAGTAACTTTTAAGTTTTATTAATCGTGATTAAAGGTAATTAATATAATTTAAGGAAATATAATGTTAAAATAATATGAACTTTAAATTACACTTGTCATACCCTTATTTTTTGAGTCATTTACGACCAATAAAATCCATGGGTCAATTTTTGGGACCCCATGGAGCCACTTGGGTAAGATAATGACATTAATACCTTTTATTTAAAGTAAAAATAAAAATGTCACAAGCATGTATTGTTTTAATAAAACAACTTTTAAAAGGGGTCATATATGTTATATTTTCGACTATAAATATTCATTAGAAAGATATAACGATTGTATACAACATGGTAAATTGTTTATAATTTTTAGATGTCAAATAAATAAAATTATTTATGACACAATGATGATGTAGTGTTTTCATTATTAATGAAGGATTTAAATAAATAAGAAGTTAATGTTTAAAATAATATCAATAACTTATCCAACTCTTGTTGGATGATTTTATTTCGAACATGGGCCACCATATCATTGAATTTAATTATTTTTGGACCATTAGAAACCGAAAGTAATTATATAATTAAAAAATAGTTTCATGCTTTCCAAAACAGCCCCTCCTCTCCCTTATAAAAAGTCCTCACGTCCTACCCATATCTCACACTTCTTAAGCCTTTTGGCTCGTCATAACTCTAATAAAATAAGCTATCAATATCCATATATTCATCCTAGAAGCCTTACCTTAGGCAGAAAGCTCTTCATAAAACCCTTTTGGTTCAAACCAAAGGGAGTTACCTGATGTAAAGGTAATGTCGTCTCTTATGTTCTTTTGTTTTATTTTGATTCTACAACCCCATAAACTCCTTTTATTACTTTATTTTGTAACAAAACTAGTATCTTCAATATACTATGATGTTTTTATGAGAATTATTCGAGGTACAATTACACACACCTCTATATAATGGGTAAAAAAGATACTGTTTCTGTGGATGGCGAATTACTGCCTCACGAAACGATGATTGCTCAATATTCTCCAACCACCTCTCATGGTGTCCATTATGATGGAAATATATTTATATATTATATATATTATATTTATGTCCTCTATATTCTTATGTATTTTATTTTTAAAACATACCTTTATGCTTTTCATGTTGTGCAAATGCGATAATTTCATTTGAGGAAGTGTGGACTACCGCCCCCTCAAGTGATGTGACTCGTTCATTCAATACATGGAATGTATAAAGAATGAAATTAATGATCTTATGTGACCTATATAAAATATATATTATAATTTAATTATAATATATATATCTCATTTAGTTTTAATTCCATTAATATGACAAATAAATGAAAGTAGTGTTCATGCATACATACGGCCTTCCATCTCCATGAACGGTGCATTTCATTTTTTATCTCAAAATATTATGGAATAGTATAAAATGAATATATACTGGATATATATGTTATTTAAATCATTAATAATATTCTGGAGAAGATTTAATTATAACTACATGGACAATTGTTTTCAAACAAGTACATTTTTTGACTCATGTACCGAAATCGACAAAAACGTCTGATATAAACTCACATAATTAACTAATTATTATAACATTATAATATGTGATAAGAATTGAATAATAAACTTTAAAGGAGGTCCTTAATCAATTATAAATTAAACAATGTGTATTCTTCAAGAATATTAATAAACACACAAGACAAGTCGTACGTGAGGTAAGGGATCCTACCACCCTCTTTCTTTTTAAGTACTATCTTTTATTTCATTTATTTGATGATCTTATTTCATTTGTTGAGGGATGTTAATTTATATTACTTTGACTATAATTTTTATTATCATATTATGAGAGACCCTATTTGATCTCCTAAATCCATTTTTAGAAGTTTTATGTGGCGCCGTTAGGCTGCCGAATTTTCGTATGGGGATTTCTAATCTCACTTTTAATTCTGTGAGATTTACATTGTTCGCCACATACTTATTTCATGTGGTATATTGTGTACTCCCATTTGATATATATTATCATGATTCTATTTATATTAATGTCATACTGTGATTCATATTGTGTTTATTATCTTTTTTTCATAGTACTTGATTGATTACAATGAGGTAAGGGGTTTTTATCTCACATTTTATTCCCGTGAGATTCATGATATATTTGTCATGATATCCATTGAGTGGTGTATGTACTGCCCATTATTCTAATTTTTGTGTAATATAATTTTATTTATGGGTATTTACATCAACAATGTATAGTCTTTCTTTCATGGGGTGTACGTTTCAAAAGTTACCCAAATCGGTAGGGGAACCTTTCACCCTCCAATTTTTAAAGCACTTCTTTTTGTTAGGTCTATTAATTTACATCTTCTTATGTTGGGATATGTTCTTATATATCCTAATTGATGTAAATTTTATGTCCAAGTGATGAGATACTGTTTTTCTCTCTCATCAACTTATTTTCTTAATTTTAAAGTGACGTTGTTAGGATGTCGAATTTCTGTAAGGGAACTTCTTAACCCAATTTCAATTCTTTGGGTTTAACATATACTTCTTGATTATGTCGTGCTATGAATATTTTTAGATGAACTCCGATTGTTTTACACTTAATATCCACCTATATTTGGCGTATTTATATTTTTCACACATAATTATGTAATTGATTTATCCTTAATATAAGGATACCCTTTTTTTACGGGACTTCATCTCAATCTCTATTCATTGAGTCATATTTTGATTTCTACACGACTTTATTTTTATATGGTGTATATATCCATTTTGACTTTTCATTTCATTCAAAGATAATATTCTATCTACAAAGTGTTTTACTAAATGGAAAAAAGTACTGTTTCTTTTTTAACGTAAGAGGTGACAACGACCATTTCTGTCACTGCAAGTATTATTTGATCTATGGATTCCTTAACATGTCATAATGTTTTTAAAAGAAAAATAAATACCATATACTCTTTTTATCTATTTTTGTATTGAAAATGGTTTTTATAATGGATTTTCTATTTCAATATCTTAAAATGATATATTTTTATTAAAATGTGGTAATGTTATCTTTCCTTTATTCTTAAGTTCTTTGTTATGATTATGTTATGGTTCTTGGGAAACGTTTATAAAATCAGGTGGTTTTGTGATAAACTAAGTGTGGGTGAGCCCGAGATAGCTCTCCAATGCATTGGGTAACGTGAAGGAGTTAAACTCTATGGTTTCTCCGAAGAGATTTAGAGAATATACTGCGATGGGTATTCCAAACGTAACCATGAGGGTTTCTCCCTGCGTAAGAATGTTATGAATGTCTCAAGTTACCTTTATGTATTATGATTTCTATGATTTATTCATAAATATTATGATTTCATGAGTTATGTTAAAGTGATAATGTTTTATGAGTAGATTATGATTTCATTGATTCTTATATATACATAGACTAATGTTTTCTTTCCATATTTTTATATACCTTAATGAGATTTTTATGATCATCCCAAGTTTTTGAAATGTTTTCCACATGACTTAAAGATGAATAAGGTCAAGGATGGGATCAAGGAAAGACATGCTATCTAAAACATGGAACTAGACATGATTCTGTTTAATTGTTTTGATTTTATGAAAAAATGAAAACTGAGAAGAAGTGTCTACTTTGTAATCTTGTGAGATGTAATAGTTATGTCCTAATTCTATAAAGCTCTAAACCTAAAAAGATCCTCAATGTGAATTATTAACTTAATTAAATATTATGTAATGTTTTAAGGATATGGCCTTATAGTTAGTATCAATGGTTGGTTTAGATAACTTTAGAGGTTAAAGTGTTGTTTAATCTTAAGTGACAAGTTGTGTATAACCACAATGGTTAGTATATTAGATGGAGTCATTGTTATTTTCGAAACTTGGAATGAGTTTGAGATAACATGGATAAGTATATCTTAGTGTATATCTTCCTCATTAGTACATGATGATTTTGTTGATATACTCACACTGACATTTTTTGTTTTAGTAAATGGATAGATCTAGATAGGACCAAAGTGACAATGGGTTTGAAGGAAACTGTGGTGATTCTCTGATTTAGATACTGGATGAAATGGGGGATTCAATGAGAAATCTCGTGGTTATTCAAAACCACCTATCAGGAGTCATAATAAACCACTTGAACCTTGGTGAGTTCTCTAATGCATCTTGTACAAGAGAAAAAACTCGTTGTGGAAGTTCAAGTAATAATTATAACGGTAACCATTAGGGTTTATATGATCCATACATTTGAGGTAATTATAGGTTACTATATGTTATGATGGAAAATGAAAGGCAAGAGATAAACATGAGGTTAAATTATGTTATGGTTATTTTTAAATATTTTATCTCTTTTGAAGGAATGTTTTAAGAATTATATAGTTTTGGAAAAAGGAAAACACGCAGACCGTATGAAAACCTGTCGCGTTGGACGATGCCATAGGAATCGAACCCACAACCGAAGTGCGACTGTTATTTATCGCCTACCACTGGGCTACGTGAAGTAACTGGTTAGTTCGACTAATTCTTTTTAGTTAGATGATCTTACGAATCTGGAATAAGTTGATTTTTGGTTATCACTGGAAATGATTAACTTGTCATGGAGGATATTTGATTAGGTTAATTACTTTTAAATATGATACTTTAAGAGTAAATGGTGTTATCTGAAGATAAATGTTAAGATTTACCTTGGAATACAATGTGATTAAATCCTTCAGGGATTTGGGTTTCAATATTATTTTTGATTAAATTGATGAATTTTATGGATAGATATTTATAGAATCGTCTTTGATGAACTTTGGGGTTTGTTTGAAAAATTTAAGATATTAAGAGTAGTTTTTCTTTTTATAAAAGATTATACTTTTTGGGGATTATCTGATCTTGTACCAACCTTTTTGGTTTTGGGTAATGTCTAACGACATGGGAAATATTTAGTTTTATTTTTTGGATTAGGTGATTCAAAAGAAGTTGGTTATATCGCTCTTAATGTGAAAAAGTCATCCTAAATACTCATCTTTTGGAGAAAATATGAGTTTGAGTTAGAAATATTGTAAAAGATGAATTTCTACATGACAATTAAGTATGTTTCCTTATGCTTTAGTTAATCTCATAAAAAATTCCTCAATGAAATGTAACTTAAAACATAAATTTTGTTGGTTAACTTTTTCAACTGGGGAATCAAATACTGTTTAACCCAGCACAAGTTTGTGATTTTCTGGTGGTTAACTTTCTCCTAATCATGTTTCAATCACTCTCTATCAGATCTTGATGGTTTGTTTTCTCTGACATATCTATGCTTTCATGTAATTCTAGTATATGTTTTCTCAGGTGACCTTTGTACTTCTCTTTCTTTCCTTTAAAGTGATAGTTTTATTGAATCCTGTTCCGATGTGGGGCTTTCAATGAAGTTTTGGAGCCCAATTTTATAATTATGAGGGCACAATACCCAAAAGGGGGAAGGATGTATCATTCCATGTAAATAAATAATATGAAATTTTCATATATATTAATATTTTTTGGATAAAATGTTAATATTACTTTAATGGTAATGTTATGTTCTATGGCGTACCCAATACGTAACGATTAGTTTTTTTAAATCATACATTACACACTAATAATATAATAATATTATTATAAATGGTAGTTAACGCCTAGCCGTTGTAATGGATCTAATGAATAGAACTAACTACAAAATGATTATATATGTTTGTTAAATATTTTAACAATTACACAATAAATTATAGACTCTTAAAATGCAGATGAATCCAATTTTAGGCATAAATAATCTAATATTCACTAAAATGTCGATTTATCTCCATTTGCTGGTGAACCCTCATTAAAAAAAGTATTGTTAACTCTTATACATTCTTTTGGACCAAATAAAATCCCAGTTTAGAATCGGGACATCAAAATTTACTTTGTATATGTTTTTTTATTTTTCTGATAAAGATCAATTTGTAAAGAATAGTGAAAAATGTTGTATTTTAATTCAAAACCTCATTTTAATATAATTTATTTATATTTTTATATTATCTATTTAATTGGGTTTAATGTGTAATTAGAATATATTTTTATCATTTAATCAAATGGTGGTCATCTGAATTAATTTTACTTTGAAATTGGACATAAACAATTGTCAATCTTTTGATAGACATTGTTTCTTAAAAATATGCTAATTATTTTGACAACGGGAATTAATTATAAAATTAATAAATGAAAATTATATATTTTTAATTTTTTAAAATAGACATCATTTTTTAATTTGGAATATCAAATATATCTTAGGGTAGATTTTTGGTATTTTTCTGAAAAATGTCAATTTTTATGTATAGTGAAACCACTAAGTGATAGTTAATAAAACTAAATTTTTTTAAATGAAACATTACCGCTTCTGTGAATTAAGTTTAAATAATCTGACATACATGGTTGTCATTATTATGTAAAATGTGGTTCAATGGGATGAAAATAATTTTTGGTGAATAGTAGCTTTTAAGTTTTTTTAATCGCGATTAAATGTAATTAATGTAATTTAAGGTAAATATAATGTTGAAATAATATGAAATTACCTTAAAACTTGTCCTACCCTTATTTTTTGAGTTGTTTCCGACCAAGAAAATCATTGGGTCAATTTGTGGGACCCCATGGAGCTACATGGGTATGATAATGACATTAATACCTTTTATTTAATGTAAAAATAAAAAATTCACAAACATGTATTTTTTTACTGAAACAATTTTTAAAAGGGGTTATACATGTTATATTTTCAACTATAAATATTCATTATGAATCTAAAAATATTTTCTAAAACGTGGTAATTTTTTTAAAAAAATTAGACATCAAATAAATAATATTATTTATGACACAGTGATGATATAGTGTTTAAGTCATTAATCAATGATATAAATAAATAAGAAGATAATGTTTGAAATAATATCCAAAACCTATCCAATTATTGTTGGATGATTTTATTTCTAACATGGGAAACCTTATATTATACTTTAATGATTTTGGGACATTTAGAAACATAAATTAATTATATAATAAAATAATAGTTTCATGCTTTCCAAAAGTGCCCCTCCTCTCCCTTATAAAAAGACCCCAATTACTACCCATCTCTCACACTTCTCAAGACCTTTGGGAAGTCCAACCACTACTCCAATAATCTTTTAATATCCCTCTATTAATCCTAGAAGACTTACCTAAGTATTAAAGCTCTTCAAGAAACCCTTTTGGTTCGAACGAAGGTGAGTTATCCAATTTAAAGGTAATGTCATCTCTTATGTTCTTTTGTATTATTTTGCTTCTACAAACCCCTAAACTCTTTTTATTCCTTTTTTTTGTAACAAAACAAGTATCCTAAATATACTAGGATGTTTTTATGATAGTTATGAGATCTACACGTACACACACCTCTATCTAATGGGTAAATAACATACTGTTTCTGTGGATGTTGAATTACTGGCTCACGAAACGATGATTGTTCAGTCTTCTTCTACCACCTATCATGGTGTCCATTATGATGAAAATATATTTATATATTATATATATTGTATTTTGTTCCTCTATATTCTTATTTATGTTATATTCAAAACATACCTTTTGCATAGCATGTTGTGGTAATGCGATAATTTCATTTGAGGAAGTATGGACTACCGCCCCCTCAAGTGATGTCACTCGTTCATGGAATACATGGAATGTATAAAGAAAGAAATTAATGAACTTATGTGACCTAAATATCATATATATTATAATTTAATTATAACATATATCTCTCTAATTTAGTTTTAATTCCGTTAATACGACAAAGAAATGAAAGTAGTGTTCATCCGTACGTATGGCATACGGTTTCCATGAATGGTGCATTTTATTTTTTATCTCCAAATGTTATGGAATATTATAAAATTAATATATACTGGATATATATGGTATTTAAATAATTAATACTATTCTGGAGATTATTTACTTATAACTACATGGACAATTATTTTCAAACAAGTTCATTTTTTTAACTCATGTACCAACCATCGACAAAAACATCTGATATGAGCTCACATAATTAACTAATTATTATAACATTATAATATGTGATATGAACTGATTAATAAAATTTAAAGTAGGTCATTAATAAATTATTAATTGACCAAAGATTATTATTCAGGAATATAAATAAACGAACAAGACAAGTCGGACTTGAGGTAAGGGATCCTACCTCCCTCTTTCTTTTTAAATACTCTCTTTTATTTCATTTCTTTTAATATCCTCTTTCTTATATTGGGGGATGTTATTTTATATTACTATTACTGTAATTTTTATTTTCAAATGATGAGAGACCCTATTTGATCTCATCATTCCATTTTTGGAAGTTTTAAGTGGCGCTGTTAGGCTGCCAAATTTTCATAAGGGGATTTCTAATCTCACTTTTAATTCCGTGATATTTACATTATTTGCCCCTTAATTATTTATTTTGGTGTATTGTGTACTACCATTTGATATATATTATCATTATTATATTTATATTCATGGTATTCTATGATTCATATTGTGTTTATTATCTTTTGGTCATACGACTCGATTGATTATAATGAGGTAAGGGGTTTTTATGTCACTTTTTATTCCCGTGAGATTCATGCTATATTTGTCACGATCTCCTTTGAGTGGTGTATGTACTACCCATTATTATACTCTTCATGTAATATAATTTATTTTATGGGTATTTACATCAACATTGTATAGTCCTTATTTCATGCGGTGTACATTTTAAAAGTTACCCAAATAGGTAAGGGAACCTTTCACCGTCCTCTTTTTAAAGGACATCTTTTTGTTAGGTCTCTTAATTTTAAAGTCTTATTATGTTGGAATATGTTCTTAAATATCCTTATTTCTGTAAATTTAATGTCCATGTGATGATATTCCCTTTTTACCTATCATCAACTCATTTTCTTAATTTTGATGTGACGTCATTAGGCTGTCGAATTTCTGTAAGGGAACTTCTTAACCCAATTTCAATTCTTTGTGTTAAACCTATACTTCTTGATTATGTCATGCTATGAATATGTGTGTATGACCCATGATTGTTTTACACATAATATACACATATATTGGTTGTATTTATACTTTTCACACATAATTACATAATTTATTTATCCTTAATCTAAGGATACCATCTTTGTACGGGACTTCGTCTCAATCTCCTTTCACTGAGGCATCTTTTGATTTCTACACGACTTTATTTTTATACGGTGCATAGATACATTTTGAATTTTCATTTCATTCAAAGGGAATATTCTTTCTACTAAGAGTTTTACTAAATGATAAAAAGGAATGTTTCTTTTTTAACTTAAGTGATGACAACGACCTTTTCTGCTGCTGCGAGTATTATTTGATCTATGGATTCCCTAACAAGCCGTAATGTTTTTAAATGAAAAATAAATACCATATACTCTTTTTAGGTATTTTGGTATTGAAAATGGGTTTTATAATGGATTTACTATTTATATATCTTAAAATGTTATATTGTTATTGCAATATGGGAATGTTATCTTTCCCTTATGCTTTAGTAATGTTTTATGATTATGTTATGGTTCTTGGGAACTGTTTATGAAATCGGGTGGTTCCATGATAAACATCGGGTGGGTGAGCCCAAGATAGATCTCCAATGCATTGGGTAACGTGAAGGAGTTAAACTCTATGGTTTCTATGAAAATATTTATGGAATATACTGTGATGGGTATTCCAAACATAACCATGAGGGTTGCTCCCTATGTAAGAATGTTAGGAATACCTCAAGTTACCTTTATTTCTTATCATTTCTATGAGTTATTCATAAATATTGTGATTTAATGAAGTATTTTAATGTGCTTATGTTTTATGAGTAAAGTATGATTTCAATGATTCTTATGTATTCATGGGCTAATGAATTCTTTCTGTATTTTTATATCCCTTACTGAGCTTTTTATGCTCATCCCTTGTTTATTGAAATGATTTCCATATGACTTAATGATGAATTGGGTGAAGGATGAGATCTTGGAAAGACATGTTATCTAAAACATGGAACTAGACTTCTTTTTTTAAGTGTTTTTATTTTATGAAAAAATGGAAACTGAGTAGAAGTGTCTACTTTGTAATCTTGTGAGATGTAATAGTTATGTCCTAATTCTCTAAAACTCTAAACCTGAAAAGATCCTCAATGTTAATTATTCATTTAATTCAATATTATGTAATGTTTTAGGGATGTGGCCTTATAATAATAGAGGACCATGGGTTTTGGTTGATAATATATGGTTGGTCCATATATTTTACATTTCCCTTCATAAAATTTTTAGGAATAAATTTTCCATTATTAAATCAGAAATAAAATAGTTATTTAGATTTTTATTCTTCAATTCTAATATAAGATATAATTTAATCACATAAAATTATGTTTTAGTGAATTTTCATGTTAAGATATACATCTATTATATAAAACTAAAATGTTATTATTTATTATATTTACAATAATTTATTATATAATAATAATAGAAAATACTTACTAAAAGTATATGAAAATTGAGATGAATCATTGTCCATTTACTCATCGAATTCTTCTCAATAGTAACATTAGCTGATAGTCAACAAAACACCATGAAAAATCTTTTTCTAAATAATTCATAATTGTTAAATATTTATGTAAATACTAATAATGACTTGTAATTATCTTTTCAATCCAGTGGTATTAAATATTTTCATCTTAATTTAAAATTTCACAAACATTTATTCACCGCTATGAAATTGACTAGATGAATTCATTTTTACCTTTCATTTTTAAGTTCAGTATTAACCTTTATTCCATCTCCCTTTAAATCCAATCACTTATTCGCACACATTTATAAAAAAAATGTTCCTTAAAATTATTTCTAAAACAATAATAAGATATATGAAATTAATTTAGTCATAAAAGCATGTATTCTTAGAGGTTATTAGTCACAACTAAGGCATTATGGTAATGTTTGGAAAACTGGCTGTCAAATTTTTATTTACTCCTTTTTATTAGATATAATTTTTCACACACAAAAATCATTTTTTGGATGTTTTTGGATAATTATGTATTAATATGAAATTTTCAAACAACTGTAATATCAATAAATTTCATTAATTACATGTTTTAAAGTGATTCATTTAATTTTTAATTTTATTTAGAAATAATTTTACCAATGTTTATGTTAATTGATCATGTTTAGGATTAATATTTTATGGTCCACATAAATCTATTCAAATTTAAATCCATTTCTAAATAAGAAAATAAGAAAATTAAATGATACAATCATGACTAATCTATTCTAGAGAATAAAATAAATGATTCAATGAAGTTCTATAAGCTAAAAATACCATTCATTAAATAATCGTGGAAAATAAAACATATATAAATTCCATTATGCTAAAAATCACCTTCACTTTATCTTTACTAGTCATTATAATCTAAAATAAACATAAACTAATAGAAAATAAAAAAAAATTGTATGAAAAGGTAAAACTTTGTTAATTTATGAAGTAAAATTAGTTTACCTTTATAACTTCGTGTTTTCTTTTTCCATTATTAAATTTAATGAAATATGAGTATTTTATTCAAATTATTGGAAAATGAGATAGATATATAGAAAAAAAAAATTTGAATTATCACATAATTAGTGTTCTGTTTAAACTGCCTATCGCAAGTGAGATTATAAATAAACCCTAATATGAATGTGGATTGGATGTATGTGATGTAATAAACCACATCTGTCTTCCCCTAATGTCAATAAGTGAACATCGGGATTATAGAATCTTAAATGAAGAGTAAAATATCCCAACCTCAAAAATGAAATTATAAGATATAGTATATAGGTATGGTGAGAGAAATATTTAGGAATTACTATTTATATAATCCTCTAATATTATATGTTCTGATATGTCTTGACAATGTAAGGGACTCAATTAATTTAGTGGGATTTATTATTTTTCAAGAACTGCCTCTTTAGTGGGTTCATCTTTAAAATTACACATAATTTTTTTTGTATTCACATTCATAATCATCTTCACTCTACATTAACAGTATAGGTACTTATTTGAAAAATTAAAATCATGGGTAGTGAGTAGTAATCTTTAATAGTGTAAAATAAAAAAATATTCCAAAGTAAAGTTCAGTCAATTTAATCGATCATTTATAAAAATTTGTTTTTTATAAAGGGTTATTGTGAGTAATTATATTTTTTGGGAGAGAATAGTTCATTAATATGATTCTGATATCTATAGGGATAAAAAAATGTGGTAGTGCATAACTGATACTTTGGTTACTCATACACATAATGATATAACACTGTGATATATAGGGAGAATATAATAAGATTTCTCTATATGGATCTAGGATATAGTTTTATAAGAAATTATTTAAGATCATTTGTGATCTCTTTAAACACCATTTCCTTTTCAATTAGAATAGTCAACCCCCATTATCTACAATCCTATTAGTGTAGTTATATAAATAATATTAGTGGGATAATCAAATATACATTCCATAATTTCATATTTTCTTTTTAATTTAGATAATGAAATTATTTATGAAGTGAAAACAAGAATGAGTGCCTAAATTTCCTCCCTGGAAATAGTTATAATGATTGATAGTTTATTATGGGGCCTAATAAAATTAAAATTTATAGATTTTAAATTCTAGAACAACAGAATACCATGATTATCTCTCAATGAGTTATCTAGTCACACATTTATCTAATTAATATATTTTTGTCTAACTATTTTTAGGAAAAAAAATTGTTATTGGGAGAAGATGTAGTATTTCATTTGTATTGAATGAATAAAATAAATAAAAATGAAAAACAAGTTTATTGGGGAAGGATAGATGCTACAATAGTATTTATAGATTCTATCAATATATTATTTAATTTATTAAATTTACATAAATAACATACTCAATGTCTTATTTTTATTACTCTCTTTCCACAAACGATGTAGTATTAAACACAAATCAAAATAATCCTTATATATAAATCCCCAACTCTTCCAAAAGGATACGTTAGCACACACACCTCAAGATATAGTGTTAGACCTTCCAAGAATCTAGAACCATTATATATCATTTCCCCTTACCAATAAAACTCAATCATATATAGAGTTTAATAAGTGAATGGGGGAAGAAGATATGGTTGAAAGAGAAGAGTGGAGTTGTGTATGTTCTGAGTGATGTAGAAGCGTGCGATGGGTGGTGTCCAAATTTTCATATTCCATAATCAATGACCAATCATAGTTCTATATAACTATGAATGTTGTGATACATGGAATTTAATCAATGAAATAGAGAGTGGATAAAAATGATGGAACCGATATATATGAGATCAAAATATATTGCATAAAATTAATTTAATTAAATAATTAATTACCACTGAGAAATTCATTCTTTGTGGGTGTATCCTAAGATAGATCATTTGTGCACCATCATTATGATGTAGAATACAGGTTTTGATTTCTTTTGGTTATAATCTATATGAGTTCCACGAATACCTAAATGTCAATGATGGAGCCTCTGAATTGTAGAATATAATTTTCTTTCGATTGCTTCATCCTCCTTGACCACCTTGATAATCGTTTCCAAATCAGTATCAATAATCTAGTGGAAGATGATTGCTTTCCATTTTTAAGATAATTCATATAGAAAAAAGTTCATTGGGATTGAGGGTATTATACAATATTGGTTTATGCATCCAAAAAATGAAATATCTCTTTGAGAAAACAACATAACTAGGTATTTATATTTATAGGGTTAAAATAAAATAATTTTACAAGTTCCTTGAAATATTTATTTAATCTTAGAAATTATCCATGTCAAGACCTAGAATAAAGTCAATTTATTTGTTAAAAAAATATATCATTTATATTCTCCCATAAATAAATAAATATTGTATTTAATAAATTGAAAATAAATATTTATATGACATCATGCATACATTAATAACTATTAATACAAGCATGGGATTAATATTTATTCAACCTATGAAATAATAAATTTTAATATATTATTTATCTAAGATTCTGGATACACTATGTGAGTGAACCACTATGCATCTTTCTCAGTGGAATTTGGGAAAGTATGCTAATGTCCAAGGATGGAATCTAGAAACATGCCATGGAATCCGAATAGAATGATGTTAATACCATGTTGAAATTTCAACACATACGAACTCTTCCTCGGTAATAGAAACCCTTTATCATGATATCTCTAATAAAGCAGGTTGCACGCCGGTGTAATCAGCCTCTGTGCTTGATGTCTCTTTCTTTGACATTCCCGGAATAAAACATTCCAATAGAACACCATGTCCTGGAATTAATTTAGGGTATATCATTTAGATCAAATTAACAATGATATTAACTTCTCTTAAAGAACATATGTGATAAATTTTATCTTGCATTATTCATTAATCCAATATTTCTCGTGACGTACCCAACGTACCCTACCACAACGTGGACATCTATTGTCAGAGTTTTCATCAATAAATCTAAGTGTGAAATTCATAATACCCATTAATAGTAATCTTATATTATATAGACCAATATAGATGTTGGTAGATATAAACATCCAATGGCACATATAAATGTGGACTCCATCTTGGAAGGTCTCGTTATCTTAATATCCATCATGATAATACAATGGGCGTAAACCCTCTAAAGGTGCCTCCAATTCCTAAAAGTGTCTACCCATGACAGCCTGTATCATTTTTTTCCATTAAATGATATCATTTGACTATAAAATATAAATTCATGAATAATGTGGTATCACTTTCAGGTTATCATCATATTGGGGAACTTTTATGAGCTTTTAGTGTGAGAACTAATCATATTGAATTATCACATACTAGGTCACAGTAAAGAACAATGATTTCGTAATAAGTTCGATATTAATATTCAATAAAATGAATACATTTTTATCATAAATTACTAAAAATATGGTTCTAGAAAACAAACTCCAATAGAATCACACTTAATGTACATCCAATAGGTAACAACTTTTAGTCTGTTAGATTTCACATGATATTCATTAGTCTCCTGAGATATGACATTGGTCAAGGGGTCCACCGCGTTCTCTTATGTGTGAACTATACTCAGAACTAATTCACCCCTCTGGTAGAAATCTATCAAGAGTTGATACTTCCAGATTATATTCTTTTTTCATTGGTGCGACCTTTTCACATTTCCATGAGACACCATTGTATTATTATCACAAAACAATTCGATAGGGTCTGTAATGCTAGGTTATACATAATGATCTTGTAAAAAGATCTCAATCCAAATGGATTACATGTATATATCTGAAGCTATTATATACTCATGATCTACTACTGAATTAGTGAAAACTGGATTCTTTGAACTCTTCAAGGTCACAACACATCTATTGAGGAAAAAATGTTCTTATTGGGAATTAATATCATTACAATCTATCTAAAAACTATCATCATTATAACCTATGATTCACATCTCCTAATCTCCTCCATACAACAGGAACATATCCTTAGTACTTCTCAGATACATATGGACAGTTATAACAACAGTCCAATATTGTTATCCTAAATCTTCTTGATATCTACCAACCATGATCAGTGCATATGAAGCATATATTCTAGTATATAACATGGAATACAAGATTGATCCTATCATCGATGCTATTGGTTTTATACTAATTCTCTATTTCTTATGTTGTTTTTAAGGATAGATTTTACTATAAAGATGTAAACAATTTGAAACTTGTACCAATCAACATATGGATTGTTCCATAATAAATATATTTATTATTTAGTCAATATATGTACTTTGATTTAGTCAATTGAGCCTCTTGAATCTATCAGAAATGATCCTTATCGTGAGAATAAATGCTTCTTCACCAATTTCCTTCATGCAAAAACACATTTATAACTAGTACGTAGAAGATTATGTGGCTTATATGTTGTTTCAAATAAGTAATATGTCATCAACATATGATACTAGGATAATGACAACATTCCCAGTAAACCACATGTAAACACATATATCCCATTAATTAATAAGAAATCCAAATTTCTTTTTGGGACCATTAAATTGTATGTTCCATGACCTATATTCTTGCATTAATCCATAAATTGATATACATGACTTGAAAATCATTTTTTCATCACCAAGAGTCACAAACCCTTCTAGTTGTGTTATATAGAAATATTCTGGATGGTTCACATTAAGGAATGCAGTATTGATATAAATATTCCAAATCTCATAGTCATGGAAAGCTGTTATAGAAATTATAATTATAATGGGTTTAACCTTGGAAAATGATGAAAATGATTCAACATAGTCAATTCTTTGGTGTAATTTAAACTAATTTTCCACTATACATGCTTTATATGTACTTAAATTTTCATCCATGTCCACATTACTCTTAAATAATCATTTTCATCCAACAATATTTACATCCACTAGAACATTGAATAAACTCAAACATGGTTCTGATACATGGAATACATTTCAGAATTCATGTATTCTTTCTATATTATAGGTTTTTAGCTTCATACATCCTCCTAGTATGAGAGAGTTCTATCATTTTCAACCAATAATCAATCATTATGCTTGATGACTAGAAAACTACATTTATCTGGTTCTTTTTCCTCTCTTACACCCCAACATAGTACTTCTATTTTAGGAACTACATATTCTATGGGGATCTATAGAATTAGTTCATGTACAAACTCTTCCCTATCTTTTTCATCAACTTCATTATAGTCAATATTTCTCCCAATATAATTTTTTACAATGTCCTCCCCTTCAATAATGACTTCTTTTCTGGCGACAGTCAATTTATTGTATGAGTGGTTTTATATACAGTATGCTTCTATTTCCTTAGAATAATCTATAAATATAAACATAATTCCCTAGGGTTGTCGTTTTTTCCTCATAAGGCCTTAAAAATTCCTCCAAATCATGTACAAGTCTAAAAGAAAAAATGGGTTTCATTCCACTCCATAACTCAAAGGGAATTCAATTTTTTTAATTTACTTCTTACTTGGATTGTTGTGTATTCTACAGCTTGTAATGAATATCCCCGAAAGGAAAATGGAAGATCATCATGAGTCATCATCAAGCATACCATGTTTAAAAATATATTGTTTCTCAATTTACTAACACAATTCCACTGTGGTGTATAAGTTTGAGTGAGTTGAGATAGAATCTCAAAAACAGTTAAAAAGTCGATGACTTATTGATTATGATATTCTCCCCTAGATTTTTTTGACGATTCTTAATCTTCATACCAAGATAATTATACACATTATTCTCGATTTATTTAAATTTATCAATGGACTCGGATTTCAACCTCATCAAGTGCATATAACTGTATCAACTCAAGTCATTAGTAAATTTTATGAAGTAAGAATGTCACATAAAACATCTTCTATAAATGATCAACACAATAGTGTGTACATATCCTAGAAGTTCATTGTCCCTTTCACTTGGTCCACCAAAAGATGGTTTAATCATTTTTTATTTTAAACAATAATGAAATCTATCATGTGTTTTTAGTTCAAATGTTTCCAAATAACCATTGTGACATAGAATTGTCAAATTCTCCTTGATAACATGAAAAATATAGTGATGAAAATGTAGGGTGTTATATGAGTCATGTGAAAATGATTCCTTATCGATTGAAAACACCGAGTTTTCATAATTTAATACATAAATATTGTTATTTAAAGGTTCTATACCATAACAATTTTTTTCTTATAAATTAAACAACATTTTTTTTGAATTTTAAAATAACTCCATCAATATATATACGTGATATAGAAATTATGTTCATGGTAAATGTAGGTAAATAATAATAATATCCTATAACCAAAATAATCCATGTTGGTAATGGATTGTAGTAGTCACAAATGGACAAAGAAGACAGCCTCACACCACTTGTATCCCATAGATCAACCTCTCCTCTTGAAATCTTGTACATTCTACTTAGTTGCTGCATTTGGATATATATATGCCAGAACTACAACCTATGTGAAATACCAAATATGAAGAAATGGATAGACTGCACTCGGTAACGAATGCATCTTTATCTTCCCCTTGTATGTGGGTGTAGTTCCTCTTCCAGTGGTCGGGCATTCCATATAAAAAACATACAAATTTCTTTTCTTTATTCTACCTTTGGATGTTATTCTTCTTCTTAGGATTGTGTATGAGATCTTTGCACAATTTATAATCCTTGTGTCCCTTTTCACTGTTCTCTATTTTCTTGTTTTCTATAAGGACTATAGGTTTATCATTCCCCATTGTTGTATCTACTTTGAGAATCATGTTAAAAATAACCTAAAGAAACCTCTCATTATTGATATTGTTATAATTCAGAATAAATACGGAGAAGGTCTTGGTAGGTGATGAAAGTGTGAGATATGTACAAAACATATCTAGCAATTTTATCCCTAATATGTCCATGTGTTCAATGAAGCTTGTAATCTTGAATACATGAGGCCCAGCTACCGTAGACCCTCTAAAAATAGTTTTTAACAAGTAATTGGAGATCGCCTAACTCTCTTACCTCCCCTTCTCTTGATTGAGATCCTGAAGGTGATACATCATGCTATAGAAATCTATATCCATCAGTTTCCTCAAAATATCATTGGTCATGGAAGATAACATTAATAACTAAACATCTAGAGCATAATTCATATGTTTCTCAAATGGAGATAGTTCTTCTTCACTTGCCTCATTTATAGGTACTACTGGTAATGGTTCTGCCACCATATACAAGTTTCTTTTAAGGAGAAGGATGACATGTATGAGAATTTTCCTCGCATGTAAATTTGTTCTCGTGAGGTTTTTTTTCTTCTCCCATATGTATCATAGTGATATGATTGATTTAATTTTATTATTGTTTCTACAAAAGCAATTAAGAATAATTTTATTACATTATCTAATAAAATTTATACAAATAAATAAATATTATATTTTTAAGTCTCCCACTATTTTATCGAAACCCAATATCCTCTACTATTGGAGTGAAAATATAATCTTGTATAGACATTCTAGTGGAAAGGACCCTTATTCCCCATATTATTTACAAATCTTTTGTTGTTCATGAAACTTGAATGGTTTAATGTAGGTATTCCAAAGGCCAACTACTTTAACTCAGAGTTCCTTGATCTACAGTGTGGTCTCCACAATCCTCAAATCATTAATTTATATTTCTTCAACCATTTCCTCTCAATTACAGCATGTCCTTCTTTGGAATTGAACATATGATGTAAATTATGTTATGGAAAAATAAAACCTTGTGATAGAAATTTTCAATAGTTTAAATCACCCGAACATTGACTACTAGAAATTACACTTATAGACACGATTTATAATTATCAATATTGGTCTAAAATCCATGTCTATAGGTATAAGCCACAGTTTTGGGAGTCTTGAATTTTCCTAGCATATAAATATGGTATATAATATAGCCACATTTATAAACTATGGACATATTTAATTCAATTGGAATCTATAGCTATAGTTTGGAAGAGAGGCTATAACATCATCATTCCAAAAAAATAAATTTGCATTCTTCAAGGCACAACATTGGAAAAAAAATCATATTATGGGTTAAATAAACTTCATTTATATTGGGGAAAACATAAATATTGATATTTCAACCTATAATACATCAGTGTGATTAAATAAAAGACAAATACAATTAGCCACATATATATAAAATTATAGTGTACATGAACCATAACAAGAACCATCAGTTGACTTATGTCTCCAGTCACACTATACATTCAGAAACCATAATTCCTTCTCTTACCAACCCTCAAGCCCTTGATGGATGTGATCTTCAAATAATTCTCTCATGAATAATGTTCCTATCTTCATTCCACAACAACTAGGAAAAAGTAATGGGTAACATCTTTATTTCAACTTAGCTAATTCTTAGATATCGAAATAGTTTTTATGTGTGACAATGGAATAGAGTGGGAGGATGATGATATAAGAACTAAATGAATTCCTCGAAAAATGTTACACATTCACTTATAGTGGATTAAATAGTCTATGGATATGAATATCAAGGGTAATATCTAATAATATAATAAGTAAAGTAATAATGAAATCATGTTTTCCCAAAATGAAGTAGTCAAATCCATATTTAACATATTAATTAGTTGTATACATAGTATATCCTGATGAACCAAAAAATGTATAATGAAAGATATTTTATTTACAAATGTACTAAATTATAAATCCAACACAAAATAATTTTTGAACAAGATTGTGTGAATTAGTATGAGAAACTTTTTGAGGTGGCATAACTAGAAGTGGCCATCTGATGGTTAATCCTCAATATATCCTTTAATAAATACATGTTTCTCGAAACTTTCATGGGCCATTTCATTATTAAAAATATCCTATATAGTTAAAAATATATGTAAAAATATACATTCTAACGTGGATGTGAAAATAAGAACACTTAATTTTTTACAATAAGGATATTCCACATATCAACTATGATGTGAAACTCCTTGAATATGTTCTACCACAAGTATCCCTCTATGAGTACCAAATATCAATATTGGAAAATAAATCACCTAAAATATCCCTCATCAAAAATACCAATCATAATAATCTAGAATAGAACATAAAAATAATGAAAATAAATCAATATTACCCATATTCTAGGAAACCGACCAAACCAAACAGTGAAATAATGTTGGAAACTGCTAGGGAATAAAGAAATTATAGGGTCAACTACAACAATAATTCCCTTAATTGAACCTACTCAAAAAAATACAGGCATCAAACACAGAATCATGGAATAAACATAAACATAAGAATGAAAAGGGAACTAAAACTCTTCTGAAAATAAGAATGAAAAATTAATGGAATTACCTACATAAAATGATTGAATACATAAGGTGCAACATGTTACTGGAAAATATTAACTCTATATATAAGTACCCAAAAATTAATAATGAGTCTCACTAAAACAAATAATTATAATGATAAAGGCCATGGAAATCTACACCAAAATGATAATGTTGAATGTATGACATTTTTTGAATAATGATATCTTTTATAACAAAAGACACTATAATAATATGAGTTACCATTAAATCCACATACAAGAACGATCCTTGAAAATATCAATTATCGAAACATCGTGTACCCTTTAATAATCGCACATAAAATAATGATAATGAAGAACCCAAAGTAAATTATCAATTATTAACAAAAATTTCACCTATAACTCAATGAAAGATTGTGACAGTTTCAAACAATTAAAGATGTAATTATTAAATTTTTTTCAGACTGAATATTAGTTTATGAATATATATTACTGGTTCTCCTTTTATAAATATGTTCTAATTGTAAATATTTTAAATAATTATTCATCCAATTATAAAATATAAAATACAATATAAATTTCATATTAAAAATTTCTTTTAAAAATTATCCTTTATAAAATGGACTACTTAAATTTTTTAAATATATCATTTTAGAGTATAACCAAAGAAATAACTTCCCATGGTTTCCCATTGGCACACAAGGATTATGGAGTAACGGTATATTTTTACCACCGTGACAATCTACTAAATTTGATCATTGGAACATTCACTTGGCTATCATATCATAGTGTATGGGGATAATTTTAGTATATCATTATTTTATCTTTTATCTTTTTCTATATTTATTAACATTAGGGTTATCTAGTTTCAATAGAATTCTTTCACACATACATACACAGAATAATTGAAACAACCTGTTGTTTTCTTTTAATATTCATCCATATCACTGCTCTATTGTTTTGTCCTTGGTTCAAATATTCATTTATGTGTAGGTATTTCATTTAGGAACAAAATAAACACCACCTATTTTTTATAACTTCTTATCATAATTGAATAATAATATCTGCATTTTTCAACAAGTGGTGTCAAAAAAACCATAAAACATAAAATGTGAATATGGGAGATCATAGATTATATAATCATAATAGATTTAGGTTGGAAATACGGACCCCGTCCATTCTTATATAAGTGGGACTGTTATTATTAAAGTTACAGAATGAAATTTATTTAATTTTTGGAATATTAAATTAGAAAACATGGGTACATCAATGTGTTAGGGAGACAAAAAGAGAAATAAAAATAAAGATAATCCTGCATAACCAAAATCATAATCTTAACATTAATATATTGGAATAAAAAACACAACAAAAATAATGATAGATACCAACTACAATAAAATATTATCAGTCAATAAAATAATAAATAAATAATATTTCTTAATTGATTTCATGAATGGTTGTCTTTTTTAAAAAATATCAAAAAAATGCCTGATAAAATCCACAAAATATTCCTAATTAATAGAAGCTTTAAAAATTTTAGGAAATAAAATATTATTACATTATGTAAATCACTCACCTAACTCCAAAAAAATTCATGAAATATTCATCAAGGACATGAATCATGTAATTATAAAAATCAATCTTCAGTTTTTCCATTTCAATAAGTCTAGAGTAAAATTTAATTCTCATCAATAAATGAAATAATGAGATTTAAATAAACTTCAAAGAACTTAAATTTACCATGATGAATCCAAGTCAGATTTTGGTATAATTAAACAAGTTTATAGAAGAATAGATTTCATAAAAAATTAATTATGTAAAATAAATAAAAGATCCACACCCCTACATAAAATATTGTTTTAGAAACATGTATTATTTTTCAATAATAGATACCTTATTGAAATATAGTGTTTTTTCAAGAAAATACCAACCAGAAATATAGTAGTTACTAAAAGACATATATTAAGACAATAATAGAAACACCCTCTTGAATATATACTTTCTCATATTGATCATATTAGTTGATCAATAACATACTGACTTGAATATATAGATAAATTAAAAATGGTAGTTTTATAGGAAAATATATATCTGATCACATTTCACATTGTACATTGTAAATACATGTCTTCTTTCATATATAAATAACATAAAATTGTGTTTTGGTTCATTTATTATTTAAATAAGTCGCAACAATTGATTTTTTCCAATGTGATACATTTATACAAAAAAACATGATAGATTAAGAGGGTGGTATATTAAGAATATGTGTGATGATGAACATATGGATTGGTATCCTTTTAGGTGGTTGGTTGTAGGTCTACTACAAAAATGTATCGCGATATAATAGGCATGGCAAAATATATAACATCCCCAGATATACTAGTTACTATAAGTCGTATATTATTCGAAAGATTTATGATCCATGTAGATTGAAGATGAATTCCTTGATAATGGGATATTTGAGTTAATATCATTTGGTGATTAAGATAATGGAATTATATTATTACTATTCATGTGGAAAAAAGGATTATTAGTTATGGTCTGGGGTTGGAAAAAGTGTAGGGCTATGAGAAGCACATTAATTTCATAAAGGAAAAAAATTATATAAAGTGTCTCAATTTCCAAAAACCTTCCCTATAAATTACTTGGAATAAGGTCCACTATATTATATGACCCATATTTTGGTGGAATCATTGAATTATGCATACATTGATTGTTTATTTTAAAAAATATACAATGATATGATAGTTTATTAGACTGTTGGAAATTTTATAGTGCTTTTGAATAAGAGGAAATTTATATCTTTATTTTCCCACACTGATTTAATACTAGTTGACATGTTCAACTAAAATATTGGTATAATATGTGAAGGTTAAGTTTATTTCTATATAAACTATATTAATAAATAAATATGCATAGAAAATATTTCAAATTATTAAATTTATTATGGATAGATACATTTAAAATGTTTTTATTTTTTTAGGTTGTTTATTTTGTTTTCATTAACATATAAACAATATAGAATTTATGGTCTGTAATTTTAAAACAAAATCCATATAAGCTAAAAAATTCAATAAAATTATCATATAAAATCATATTTTAAATAGGAAATTTAGAATCACTAAAACATCAATAACTAAACAAAAATAAAAAACAAAAGGAATCAATTTGAATGAGTTTTTAATATAAAAGTAAATAACAGCTGAAATTAATTATTACATACCATTAGTAACAATTTTCACTCTTACAATAAGATCGACATTCTTATTCTTGTGAATTTAATAAATTCATCCTCAACCATACACTGAAATAAAGAAAACAATACATATAAAATAAAATGGGACGATTTTATATTAATTAACATTTGTGTATTGAAATTTAAACAAACCCTTGGATAAAAATCTAACGTTAATGTGACTAATCTTCCTCCAACTCCACCTTCCCCTACCTCCAAAATAGAACAATACAAGCAAAGCGTACATAAATGTTTCATCAACAAGACATTCAAAACTATTCATCAATGAACCTATAGTACTTATTTTGTATGATAAATTGACTCCAAATTTGCATGAATCAATTATTCTTGGAAGATAAAAGGGTGAAAAACTATAACACCATGAACCCATATACATCATTTTATGAAAGTTTCATGATTGTAGGGGTCACAAACCATGTATATTTGAAGAGAACGTTCTTTTTTTTGAATATTAATCTTTTGGTCGACATTAATATTTTTATAGTTGGTGATATAAAAATAATAAAAATCAATAAAAACCCAAAATTTCAATACTTATATCATTAGAGATGGAATGAAATAACATATGTTACATAAAAAATTGAAAATTTTACGTAATACATATATAACAGATAAACCAAACATTATTTATGTTTTTTAGTACTTTAAAAGAAACCAATTACTAAACAAAAACATGACTAAAATATAAAAAATAGAATATATGATTAATATGTGATGTACTAATTCTTTTATCCATAATTTTTCAATTTATGATTACTTATTTTTCTATTTTTAATATGTTTATTAGTAGGTAAAAAATAACCATTTTTCCTTTATTTCAATGTTTATATTTATTTTACTATGGTTTTTCTCTGTGTATATCAGATTGTTGTACATACAACATATTTTATGATTGAGGAGGTCAAATATTATATATTTATTTTTAAACTATAATTCTCCCCACTTATTGTGTTATTTCAATACATATCATGGGGAAAAATTAATATCATATCATGTATCAACATTTAAGATTGAGTATGAGTTATTTATTTTTAATTTCTATTACTATATCAGATTTTCAGTTTTCTAGTTCCTTTACACCAATGTTCTATAGATGAAATATCTTTTTTTACCATTGGACGGTATTATAGTTTTATGATTTTTTGAGAATATAAATCTAAAAAACCAACTATTTTTAATAGAAATTATAATGGTTATTAGTGAGAATATATGTACTAATATGTTATTTATACTTGTGTTTATCAGATTCTTTTTTTTGATTCCTCGTGAAATAGTTTCTCTAATGGATGAGGTATTTTCAATGATATTAAATAGTTAATAGTTTCTTCCTGAAAATGAGTTATCATATTATCTGTCGGATTTGAAAATTAAAGATATTCTAAAAAAATAATTTTAATCTAAAAGGACATTATTACTTGATACAAATCATATTACAATATTAAGTCATTGTTAGTTAAATTTAACTCTTAAGAAATATGGGAGTAAATTCAAGTGATAAAGAATAAACATACCAAAATAAAAATGGAATTCAAGTGGATCTCTTATGTAAAATATCTGATTAAATTAATTTTATAAATGATTACTAAATAAAACTAGTTTTTCGAAACATTAATTAATAATAATTTAAATGCATCCGTTAATTATTCTATTCACTACATTCTTTAAATATCTAGTTAATTATACTAGAACTATAGGACTCAATCCATGTTTACACGTCTGTCAAGACAACCTCAATTATATTAATATATATTCACATTGCAACATTAATTAAATATAAATTTTAGATAATTCCTTATTATAGAACTATCCATTTAGGAAACCAATAACTAAATAAACACTGATTATCATCATTACTATTTATACCATAATACCACTTTGTTAAGTGTTACATCCCAATCCTAACATACCGTCTTAGATCATAACACCATGAACATGATATGAATAGGATAAGGCATTGATGATTCCATCACCTGTAATTGAACCCCATCATATTTCTACTAGTGTTTGCGTTATGGGTAAAACCCCTTCTCAATGATATGGAATTATGTATACCAGAGTAATGTCTATGACTAATCAATGGAATGTGGAAAGGGTCATACACAAAAACTGGTTCAACAAACCATACCATGTGAAATGACTATATATAATTCATATTATATCATAATACCCCTACCAAGATACTCATTTTCTATCAAAGTAGTAGCCATGATCAAAGTAACCATAATCTGTTTAAAATTAAATTTGATTAGTATAATAGAGAATGGAATGTTGAACATATCAAAGTAATACTCATGTTTGGGAAATAATTATATCATAAAAATTGATACATTTAACAAATTAAAAGGTAGAGTTGTTATATAATTCCATATCTCATCATACACTATAACTAATGTTCATTTTAGGCAATTACAACATAAGAATATGTAATTCATGTGCATCACATTATGGTTTCTAAATATATAAAAAGGAATTAAGAGAAGCATAACATAGTTTATAAAAAATTTCTATTTATTATATACATTAGAGAAAGGTGAAACAACTTCTATGTTTTATGTGATGATAATTTCTGATGGTTTTGTAATACCTATCCCAACAACTCACTGATTATTTCATGGGGGTAACAGGGTTTTACTAATAAAATTATAGGTAATCGATAATTTTTTGTATTTTTTATACGCAATAAATACCCAAAACATCATGGAAAAATGTTTCAATTGGGTTGTAATTTATGAATTTAGGATGCCCATTTTTAAGTTTTATTCTTTTTATATTAGGTTATCATAAATTGGGTTTTCTTCAGGGAGAACATAATATAAATTTTCAACGATATCAATAGTTTAACATTCAACCCTATAATTTTATATTATGCAGTATAAAACCTATTTTATAAAAAAGGTCGTTTTGTAAAATTATTTTATGTGAAAAATGTTTTATATATGATCAGTAATGTCTTTATGAAATAAAAAAAACATGTTGTAGCTTTCAAAAAAAATTGTTTATGTTTGAACCCAATTTGTAAAACTGATTAATTTTAGGAATAAAATCATTCCATTACCCTTGAAATAAACACATCCATTATCAAATCACCAATGAAAATCTGAACTGACGTCGAGTATCAATGTTTATAACATATGTAAGTATAATTGAGATGTAATGATTCCCTCAGAAATATATCTTAATGATACAAGATGGTATGTTACAATTTTAATGTAAGTCACAATATCCATTATTGTTAAGTGCAAACTAAATTCCAATTATACTAGACATGTTCATATGAATGTATTCTAGGCATCATGAATATCAAATGATTGCAAATCAGTTATTAAAGCCACATGAGGAGTGGCTGATACAACAAACTATATTGTGAGAAATATCATAAAATGGAATTATGATTCTTTAAAAAATAAACCATTCAAACAAAATCATTATTGAAAAATATTTTCATACATAAATATGTACATTGAAAACCATAATATTGTTCTTATACATGTAATGAATCAAAACATAGAGGAAAAACCAAGATGATAGAATCAATAATTAAATGAGAGAATAGAAATATATCTTGTAAACATGAAACAAAATTAAATTCTTATTAGAGGATTATTATGTTTATAAAAGAAGTTATAACTAGATTATTACCTTTCTTCATGAAAGTAAATGAGATTTGATATAACAAAACAACACACATTATTTACATTCATTGGATTGTAGTTGAACTTACAATATATAATGCCTTGTAGAAACCTATTTGGGACAACATATATGGGTTTTTTTGGAACGTTCTCTCATGAAAAAGGATAAAACGACCTTGAGGGGAAGCGTCATAGGTGCATCATGTGATGATGTGTGGAAGTTCCTAAAGAGAATCACCAACGGTGAGGTGATGTGTCCATGACCTATGGAATTGTCGAGTGTGGAGGGTCGTGCAGATAAGATCTTGAGGTCTGGTTGGGTGGAGGCCGTAAGTGGTTTCTTGATATGCATTATCACAAGAGGTTGCATTAAGTAGAGTAGATCTCGCAACGGGTAGCATCGGGGGAAGACAGTCAAGAGAGGGAAGCTTGTACAGGAAGAGATTAATGTGAAGAATATGGATAGGGATAGGAGATCAGTCAATGGAAGAGGTCTCAAAGAAGAGATGATATAATTGGAGGGGTTGGGAGGATGAATCAAAAATAATAAAACCAATTACAATGGACCTTAGTGAATAGTGGCATCAAATACAGATATACCCATTGTTTTAATTAATCCATGGAAACAAGTTAATCTATATCCATTGAAAAATAATAGCCTGCCTATAGGTACATGAATATAGATAATTTTTATATTACTGTTTGTATGGTCAAGCACATTGAACTACAGTTTAATTTTAATAGGAGTAATTGAAGGCCCTGGTGAATTTATATTTTTTTAAGGGATTTAATCCTTTCATGTTAAAATTTCCAATTATTATATTTATCACATTCTTGTTAATATTATGTGTCATGACCCATCCTCGTGGCCCGTGTCGTGACTACCCCACGCCCGCCTTCCATAGGCCATGGGCTGGCGACTAGCACCAAATGCATAAATCCGGATAAAAAGGGAATACATTGCCTTTATGATAGTAAAAAACACAACAGAGTTCACAAGTGAAATAAGACTATGAAAAAATAAGTACAAAAGTAAGTGTTGAAAAGTAAATTGGCCAATATACAAACCCAACTGAAAGTACAGTACAACTGAAAATCTAGTGAAACAACAGTAAAGTAAAGCAGCAACCACTGAGTCGTCCTCTTGAATCCCACCTGATGGATGGGTACAAATAGTCTCTCCCATCACCATGGTTCCATCTTTCTACTCCGTGTATGTCACACCACGTGCTCCACCGCTGGGTACTATCCTGCTCTATACGCCTCTACCATGATCAGTGTTGTCTGTCATCTGCATCCAACACAATGTAGTGCGGGCATAACCCGTGTAGGGGTGAGTATATGATACTTAGTAGGGACCCTGATACCCCTGAAGGTCTCCCAGAATCCATATATGATAAACCATAAGGAAAGGTGCAAACACGAAGTATCAACCAACCCTACTTAGGTATATGCCCATACATATACCAAAGTTATCAACCATATTACAACTCCAACTCTCGAGTCAAAACACAACCTAGTACACACAGGAAGAAGTCATTCACATCAATGATAATGATTGAAAGTCAAGACTCAGATCACACAGGTATGAAACTTTTGTAGAGTGATAGGGATGATCAGATGTAGTCACTGATTCATTTAAGCTGTCTGACCCACATAGGATACTAGACCAGCTAAGCTGTCAGACCAACTCAGGATAAAAGACCAGCTACTCTGTCGGACCCACTCAGGATACAAGTACAGAAGTCATCACTGTCGAACCCACAGAGGATCCCAGAATAGAAGTCATTGTCGTCGAACCCACGTAGGATTCCTATACGGTAGACGTCATCGTCGAACCCACGGAGGATCCTTTTACGATAGTTGTCGTCATCGAACCCACAGAGGATCCTAGTATGGAGGTCCTTCTCGTCGAACCCACGGAGGATCCTTGTATGGAAGACTTCTTCATCGAACCCATGGCGGATCCTAGTACAGTAGACGTCGTCATCGAACCCACTAAGGATCCCAGTATGGTAGACGTCATAGTCACATCGAGCTATAGGGTTCCCGCACACAGCACGCTCGATTCTGAGAGGGTCCTCTTCTCGGGAAAATGGGATGATACATCAACTATCACGATGTCTAGAGTTTATGTATTCCAAAGTTCCTTCTCATCAAAAGAAACCCAACACGATAGATGGCGCATCAATCGGAAGCCCGGTCTGAGAGTTATTGGCTTTTCTGTTCTAGGCGCCCGGTTGGTTTTTAAGCTAAAACCAAACTGACCTTACTATGTCTGCATCCAAACCTCAAGTGTAGTGTGGAAAAAAGAACATTATCATCAAAAGGAATTCAACATAGTTTATGTCACGTCAATCGAACGTCCGGTCCTTAAGTTATATGTGTTTCCCCTCCATGGACCCGATTGGTTTCGGGTTCGAACCAACCCGGCTATACCCCAAAATTACCGAAACCTCGAGTGTAATATACCAAAATTACCATCTCGATCCAAGGATTCCTACGAAACTGATGGTCTGTAGATCAGACATCCATAGCTCGTGTTATGGAAAAAATACTGAAAAATGGTTCGAAGTGGGGGTCTAGGCCTGGTTTGACCCGGTCCAGCTGGCACGGCCCGACCCGCGTGACCCGTCCCGGCCCGGAAGGGGGGGTATGCTAGCTTAGATAGCTGGCTGAGCGGGGGTCGTAGCCCACGAATCTGTGAACGCAGCGCCAGGCTGGAGCCGCTTGTCTCTGTAACCCGCGTAGCTGTGGGATCCCATCCTTGGTGCCACGACCAGTGCCACAGCGGGCTTCTACCAGCGGCGTGGTGGGGTGCCACTGCCTCCAGGCGGTCGTTTGGTGGCACCAGACCAGCGACCCACGCCGCTGCTATCTTCCGCGGGCCACAAGAGTCCTTTCAGTGGTCCGTTTTTGCTTCTGTCTGCACCTGTGGTCATCTCGAGATCTGTACATCACTGCGAAGGCTCCAAATCGCCATTGCGGTCCCGTTTTGTCATCGCCAACATCCCGCGCATTAAGAAAAATATGGTGATGGGTCCGATTTTGTTTGTTAGTCCATACCCACCGCATTAGTGGTTAAAAACAACATCTAACAATTAAACGCCATGCTCGAGGGTATAAATCAAATAAATGAAATATAAAAAACCCCACACCTCGTAGTTGACATTGTTCGTCATCGAGCCACGGAAGACGAGCGTCACGGTAGTTGGGCATCCTGGAAGAACGGTGTCGTCCTATCAATGATGGAGGATGAGTCATTGTCGTAGGAAATGTAGGCTCCTTGACGTCGAGGTGCGTCCGAGGAAGATCCATCGTTGGAAGAAGTCCTTCGCATTCTTCACCAGGGATGTTCTTCATCAGAGAAGGATCACCTCTCTTTAATTCTCCAGAGCCCCTTTTCCCCACAATTGATTTTCCAACGCAAAGAAATAAGAAGGTCCTCTAATTAATAGAATTGCTATCCAATTCATATATTAATTCAAAAGAGGTCTCAATTAATTAACACTGACATTAATTATAATATTTGGCACATTTAATGGGAAGAGGGAGGTGGGAAGGCTACACCATTAATGAGGAGTTGTCAATGGAAACATCAGCGAATTAATGGGGAGTTGAAGGTTGGGGCTCGTGTGGGCCCCAACTCACAAACATCCATACTTGGGAGGAAATAATCAACTCACAAAATAAAATTGTGTACCACACAATTTTATTTAGATTAAGATTAAACCCCCAAAATTAACTTTCGACCCACATAAAACGAAATTGCGGTAAAAGTTCTCTTAAGAGAATACTGGAGCTGCGAGTTCATCGGTGCCCTCAGATTTCAATTCTAAGCACTGCTTAAAAATATAGAAATAACCTGCTCATACGTTTACTGAACGTACCCAAACCAAACATCAAAAATTGCTTCCGGGCACATCGGGCCTCAGAATCAGATGTCATCGGAAGCCACAGACTCATAAAATTTCAAAGTATTTTAAAAAAATTCCTTTAAATTTTAGGGTTCTTAAATTATGTAGGAATACTTATGTGATTAAACATTTATTATATATTTTTATGAATTATATGGTTTAGTTTTTTTCTATCTTGCATTCTTTTTAATTCATTAATTATGTTATTGCGACGATATATCCATAATGAAATAACTATGAAAATAATAAAATTAAAAAATGAAGCAATATGACCATGATCTCTTAATAGTTGTTAGTTTATCTAGATATTGACAAACTAACTATTGACCTAGGGGAAAACACCTTGAACTAATTAAGGTTCATGTTGAATTTTTTCCTCTATTTAAATATATATCTCTTAGGATTGGTTTCACATCGAATCCAAACTTAAACTAACTCCAGTAGCTTGGGAACATTATCCATTACATATACCTTTTAATCACATGCATGTGAGGAAAAATGGATTTTCATAAAATATGCCATGGGTTTGCAGGAACTGAATAATGAAATTAGGAAAGGAACGCATGCCAACAATTAAATTTAATAATAGATTAAATAAAAAAAAATCACCTAAAAAAGTTATGTTCTAGCTCATGATCATCCACATACATGAAACAAATTACGTATTTAATAAAAATAATATTCAATTCTTAATCATTCTTATTTAAGATAAATCTTGTCCAAATGAATTAATTATTATCTTTAATTAATCAATCCTTTTACCTTAATTCATGACCAAATGTCCATGAAACTGACATACATTATAATTTTAAATAAATTAAATAACTTCATTTAAAATAAATAGTTTTAATTCATCTACCTTGCGAAAAACACAGTGAATAACCATAAAATATCACCCAAAATGTTTATATTAATATACGATATTAATCTTGGGACATATGGAATACCTGAATTATCACATGCATTGATAATGTGTACTTTACATATGATGGCATGAATTAAGTCATTTTTCAATCACTTGATATTCATTTATTTATGTAGAGTAACAACTTGTAACATGACTCATACATGATACACAGATCTAAATATTATAATAATATTAATTGAACAAATAATATATATTCATATTAAAACCTATTATATGGGGTGTCCTATCATTATGAACACACACAAGTACATATCTTAAGGTTTACATAGTAGAAGAAATACATTTTTATTATCGTGTCACTTGATGTAAGTACACTACATATATATTAAATCTACGTGGCATGTATACCCTTAATTGTATACAAGAGGTACATACCTAGGGACTCTACGTGTATAAAATACCTTTGAAGATTTGGAGAACATGGCGTGTCCAATGGGCCATACACTATGTTGACTCTATGTTATAATATCACCAGTAAGGTAGGTCATGTATGGAATACATATCTCTTCTCGGATATAAAGGGACTACATACTCTATATATATGATACATGTCATGTAGTCCATCTTACCATGTTCCCTTTAATTATGGTAAACACGTGGTTCCTTAAATACTGTAATTAATGGAATAATAAATTAAAAATATTGAATTCATTTCAGAATAATATTATGATGATTTTAATGTTTTCAAATAGTTTGAAACTCTATTTACACAGTGTGTAGTCTCATTTTGTTTATCTAGAAACCATGGAACCTCCGAGTGAGTTCCATAATTTTATTTTAATCATAAAATTAATCGACTCAATTAGATCTATGAGGAATAAAAGAGGAATAAATAGATATCGCAATTAAGATTTAAAATAATGATTAAACATGAATTGATAAACATAATTACATATGTGTAAATAAAAAATTATTTTTGAGGAATTATAAACTATTATGTTCCCCCTCTGATACCAATTATAGGTTATGGCTGTCGCGGAAGAGTGCGATGGGAGGTGGCCAAAATTTATTTTCGATAATCAATGATCAATTTGAGATATATATTATAATGAACATCATGATCTACAGAATTGAATAAAATAAAAAGATAATTGATAATAATAATAATAATGGAATAAGTAGAGATAATATCGACACATATTTTTTATAATTAATTTAATTAGATAATGAATTACCTCTAAGAAATTAATTCCTCATTGATAAATATGGAGATAGATCAGTGTTTCACTGTAATTGAATTGTATAAACCAAGGGTAGATTTCAAATATTAGTGATCCACACATGTTTTTGGAATCTCCAAAAATCCCTAAAGGAGTCTCTCTGTTCTATCACGGATGATTCTTGCGCTTGCAATGTCTACTTTGATTTCCAAAAGAATATCTCACAAAATGTTCTTCTTGATCAAGTGGATGATGAATTCTCTCTGTTCTATGGAGAGTTCTTGGATAATGGAGCTCTCTAAGATTGATTGGATTCTCAAATATTGTTGTCAAATAGGAAAAAAATTATTTGAGTCATTGAGAAAATATCATAATTGGTTATTCATATTTCTTGGGATAAAATAAAAGAATTATACATGTACCCTGAATTGTTTACTTAATACTAGAAAATATCCATTCCAAATAATAATACTGATAATGTTGTTTTTCTAGATGTGCTTAACTTGACAATTATAATTAAATATTATTATACTTAATTAATATTTAATATAATTATTTCTCACTTGACCATTAAAATCGGTCTTCCATTCCACCAAAATATTTATCCGAACTTGAATAAAGTCTATTTATTTGTTAAAGAAATATCAATTCATTATTCAAAAATAAATTAATAAATATTATATTTACTAAATTGAATAAAAAACTAATATGTGATCAAGTATACATGATTAATTATTTATCCAAATATAGAAATAATATCTATTCAACCTATTAAATAATAAATAATAATTTATTATTTAACGGAGATTTTGGATTCACTTTTTATGTGACCCTTTAGTCCTCCTTCCCTGAAGCATTAGGAGAGAATCCTATCATCAAGAAATATTCCAATGCACCTGTAGGGACCAACTTTAATGACATAATTACATCTCACCTCATACAAATTCTTATAGTGTAATATAACCACTTCATCATGATATCTCAATTCAAGTAGATTATATGTTGGAGCCATCAACCTATCTACTCGATGTCTCTTTATTGAACTTTTAGAAATATAATTTTCCTATTGAACACCATTTCCATGGACTAATTTTTCTTATTTCATTTCCATTAAATGGCCTAAAAAATTAAATTACATTAAAGAATAAAAGGGATAAATTAGTTTTTACACTATTCAATAATGCAATATTACTCGTGATGCACCCAACGTATCATACCTCACTACGAACATCGATCATCATTTTTTTCCTCAATACATATATATTCATGAATAATAATACTAATTATTTATAATATAAACTTCTAAGGACCAACACACATCTGTAGAAAGAAACCTCAAATGATCCATATAAATGTTAGTTTCCTACTGGAGGGACTCATTTTCATAATATCCAACTGGATATTTCTAATGGTGTACACCAAGAGAAGGAGCCTAAAATTAATATGAGTCTCCACCCCCAATAGAATATTTAATCTGTTTCCTAACAATTATATCATCTGGATATAAAACATATATTCTAGTATATTTCGTATCACATTTGCGTGATCATTATAGCAAGAAACTGATATTAACATTTAGTGTGATAGCTACTCTTATGATGTTATCACATATTATTCCACGATTGAGAACAATAATGATGTGATAATTTATTCATTAATATTTATAAAATTGAATATATGATTATCATAGTTTATAAATAAGATGTTTCTAGGTAACGAACTCCAATAAGTTGATCCTCTAGGAGTTAATTGTGATAATTTCCACCAAAACCCTTCAAATGATAAAAAAATAATAAAAATAATTTTTTAAAAAAAATTAGGATTGGGACTCAACTGATTCAAATAATACACAGGAATCAAACCCATTAGTTTTTTATCATTCATTGAGGGTTTTTGAATTCTTAATGTATTAACCACATGAAACAATGATTAAACTGGAAGGAGAAAATGGTAAAATGACAAATAGAATTGAAATTATATTTAATATGTTAAAAATGTAGATAGAAATTAAATAATTAATGGAAATAATAAAATCAAATCTATAAGAATCATGATAGGGAGGAAAAGTGAAAATGGGAAGAACCAAATAGTGGGAACCCGAACCATAGTGACATTCTCCTCTAATAACTATTCTTGGTAATGATATGGCCTTTGAGAAGTCACCATGAACTAGAATCTAATAACATGGATCATATGAGAGGATGATTTATCTATGATTATTATTACATTAAATTCTATATGATTTTTAACTTCCCCATTATCGATTATCTTTACTATATAATGGATCAACGAAATTCATAAACATTGATGGTCTATTTTCCCATTTTGACGTGAAGCATGATAAAAAATTGTACTTTTGTATGAAATTTCATGATAAACCTCTATGTTTTTATAATATGGTTCCATTATATTTAGACTAGTTTTATAAATGTTCTTAGTGGTTCTATATTGATCATTGTCATTAACTATGTGTTCCAAGTGGTTTTTAATGAGGTTGTGTTCTTGAAATTATATTATGGGTGATGTAACTTATGTTAGATGGTGAGGACACATTATATAGTTAACAGATTCTATGTTAAGGAGTGGGATTATATTATATGGGTTTGAATAACATGGTATGTGTTTAGGTATGTTCTGGGATGATTTAGTTTTCATTTAGTCTCGTAGTGTGTAGTGTAGTGATAGAGGCTCCGTTGGATGATGATATTAATCTACATAGAAAATTCATTATGATATGTTATAAAAAGTTAAACAGGTCAAGAATTAGACACTATAACAAGACACATGTTCTATGTCATGTATTATATATTCGAAGATATTTTTTATGTTATTTTAGGCAAGAATTATACATAGCATTGATTTATGAATCCTTGATGGCCAACAAGGTTGTTTCATAATTCATGTCACTAAAATGGGATGATAATGAAAAATATGTAAAGCATTTTCTAACACTAAAATAAACAAGTATGATTCCCACATTGATCATTCACGTGTTTAGTTAAATGATTTATATGTAACATCTTATGATTTTAAAATTAATGCTATATTGATATCCCATAAAATACAGAACCCCGTGTTTAAAAGAACCGTGATATAATAGTATTTTAATATAACAGTTATAACATAGTTGTTAAATTTTAAAGTTTGAATATGATTAAAAACATTAATATATATATATATATATATATTTATATTTATATATACCTACACAATAAAAATTTATTTCTTATATTTAGGAAATAATGACTCAATTTTTATGTAAAGTCATTTATGCTTGAAAATTATGTTTCCTTCAAAAAAAATTTATATTTATTTTTTATCTAATATTATAATTTATTTATGGAAAATATGAAAGTAATATTTCTTCAAAAGTGATGTAATTTTTTAACTTTCACTATATTAACTATATTTAAGGTCAATTTTTTTTATTTCTTCTGAAAACATTTATTTTTCATCAAATAATGAAAAATAGTTATTTTTTATAAAACTATGATTCATTTTATATAATTAAAGTAATTTAAAAGTCTAATTTTTTTATTTTAATATATCATAAAACAATGATAATAATTCTATTTATATATATTGTTTAATTAATTGAATTATAATTTTCATTATACATTATTTGTGCATAAGTGGATTTTTGGGCTGAAGAAAATATCTATAAAAATAGTTATTATTGTATCTTGACAATTAATATTAAATTATTTTCTTGCACATATAGAATTTGTAGCGTTAAAAATTGATTTAATATTTTTATGGTAGAATTAAATTTTTTTAAATAGTTTCATTTATATTTTTTGTTTATTATCAGTAAATGTAGAAAATATTTGTCTTTTGAGAAAGGGTTAATCATGTAATCGAGTATAAAAATAATTTTATAGGCCATTAAATTATAAATAATATATATTTATTTTATTTTATAAGTGTTTTTATACATATATTTTCCAATATTATAATATTTGGCGTTTTATTATATCATTAATTTGATTGTAACACTTGTATTATTTTCAGTAAATATAATGTTAAAAATTTCAGTCTCTATATTTTAATAACTTTAATATTATTTGATAGGTATAGACATAAAATATGTTCAATAAAAAAGCTAATTTGAATGATAAAATATTTTTTTATCAAGGAAATTATTTTCATTTTTTATTATTAATATAGTTAACTTAAATGATGACAGAATGATAACACAATGCTTCGGCAAAAAGTAGAAAATCATGTAAATGATATTTAAGACTACAAAAATAAATAACATTTTAGTGATATTTAGTGTCCCATTAATTTTAATGATAAATAAAAATTATTAATAAAATTTTAACATATTATATTAGATTTTTGTTTATCATATTATTTTCAACGTCAAAATAAATAAATCTTTTAAAAATGAAATTAATGATATTTTATGTTAAATAATAAATTATTACATTATATAAAAATAATAAATATATTAAAACGGTTCAATTAGGATGTTAAATGTTCTAAACATTCATCCATTCATAATTTACGAGACAACTGTCACCTTTTATTTAAAATTATAATCTATTAATAGAAAAATGTTATTAAATCCGCTAAGGTGGAAATTGGTTATACAATATGTTAAACTGGAATAAAAGAACTAAAATAATATCCAAAATAATATGTATTTAATTTTATGATTAAATAAATATCATTGAATATTTATATTTAAATAATGTTTATTTTTTATCACTGGGTATAATTTATAGACACATTATTTTATAATATTTTTTGAATTTTGAAAAATTTATTTAATGACATTTTATAATAATTTTTTTTCAAAACAATTAAAATGACTATAAATACTTTTTTCATCCAATTAAAAGCTATATCCATTAAACGATTAAAAATTGACCACTTTTCCTTTTATTTATTCTTTCATGACTCCTATAGTGTAAAAAATATTGATATCATGGAAATCGTCATATGGGTTGATGGGTGTTAAATCAAAGAGTTATGCGTAAAAATATCAAATAAAAATGATAAAAAATTATTTTGTCAGATTATTTAGACCATTAATTATATTATATTAAGATTATATCAATTTAGATATATATTTCCTTTAAAATGAATTTTTATTAATTTAATACTTTATGAAATTCCATGAATGAACCTCCATTCACTTAAAAAAATGAAACCTCCTCTCCTCTCTTCCTAAAATATTTTGTTCACTCTATCTTTGAAATGACCATCCCAAATCCCTTCCTTTTATAACTATTTATACCATATATTCCTATCATTGATTATAAAACCCAACTAGGAAATATTTCGGTGAAAACAATAAGAATTTTTCTGAAGAAGAAGTATAATTCTTATCCAACCATTTTCATTTTAATTATTTTAATAAATAATTCAAATTTTTTAAAAAAATTATGAAAAAGTAATAGTTTTATATTAAATATATTTAAAATTATCATCTTAATATATTTCATGTCGTGGGAAACAAAATCAATATTCGAGTGTGTGGAAAACTGCCACCTCGTGAACCGATGTGATTTTTTTCATCACCACCTATCAAAAATCTTTATAATGATGTGTTTGGTGAATAAATATGATTTTAATGAAAACATTATCATTCTTTGAAATTAATATATAATCTATTTTCCAACATTTTTATTAATTCAAAAATTATGACATGTCTCATTTGAACGTGTTAACTACCACCCCCACCAAGCGATGTGATTCATTTTCCATCACCTCATCAAGTGGAAAATTTATGTATGTATATAAAGGTATAATATAGTTTTTATGATATACTAATCATTTTATAATGATAAAACTACACTTACCTTCTTTACATCATTATCTTTAATTAATGGAAATGCTACTCAAGTGTTTGTATAGGTTATCACCTCTATGATTGTAATGTAATTCATTCTACCAAAATGTCATTAAGTTTTTAAAAATTATAACTTATGATCATATATGATAAGAATTTCATAATTATTTTAATATATATGATTTAATAATGATCACTATTACCATTTTCATCCTATAGAAGTCATTTTGGATATATAAACTAAATTTTGTCAAAGCATCTGACATAAACTTAATTTAATATGTAATTAAATATAAAATAGAAATAAATAGAATAAAAGATATAATATATATGAAAAAATATTCTAAAGGAAGTAAATAAATAACTTATATTTGTTATTAAATAAAATAAAGACTATTCTTGATGATTCCGACTCAAGGTAAAAAGATATTTAACATAAAATGCCATTTTAAATGTTTTTAATATATATTTTCAAAATACTTTTCATCAATGTACAAATTATTAAATGTTTTTTATTGATGAAATTATATGGAAATTAATTAATTATAAAGAAAGAATTGTAAATTTTTTACATATATTTTAAAAAGAAATATTTTCAAGGAACATTTTCACTAACTTTACAAAAATTAATAAAATAATGTTTTATTTTATCATATATGGTGTCAATAGATTTTCCCACCATCATAACCATTATTTTTAGATTTATTTTAATTGAAATTATTTATTTGTTTTTAAACAATTGAAAACCTATATACCTTTTAATCTACTTTTTTTAAATGTTAATTTTTAATCTAAATTGAATTACTATATCTAAAAGTGATATTCATAAGGTATAAAAGTATTTTTTTTTCAAGAGTTTTATGATGAATATTTGAAATAATAAAATGTGTTTTCCCTGATATGGTACATGAGAATTATTACTGAGAAGCAAGTGAGTTAGATATTGATTATTAGACTTCTGATCTCCATTATATATCTCTAATTAATTGGATATTGTTCCTTGTCTATAGGGGTGACATGGATGGAGTTAAGTAGTGTATTTTCTGTTATGGACTTAAGGAGGAACTAGATATTTATGACATTAGGTTAACATGGCTTATAAATATTATTATATATTTTTCATAATTTGGATTTTATTTTATTATTGTGGTTTTTAAATATTTTCTTGGAGAAAAATGTTTGTCTTTCTTTTATAGGGTTATGCTTTATTTCGTAGGCTCAATGAATATGCTGATAAAGGTAAAAAATGTTTATTTTATCATTTTTTTCACAATACTAACACATTTCATTATTTTTTTGTTCCTTACTTTCATATCTGTTATTATCCATCATTTTTATATTTTTTCACAGGGCTTAAGAATGGGAAAGAACAATGAATAAGTTTAGATGCATCTAATGTAGATTTTTCATCAATAAAAAATTAATTTATTTTTAAAAAATTATATTATGGAAAAATATAAATACTAAAAATATTTGTCAAGTTTCTAATATATGGTTTTATTTTTTATGATTTATGTCTTAAAAGTCAAAACATAAAACCCAAATGATATTTGGTAATGCCAGCTAGTGAATTTTTGTCTAAAGACCCAATATAATGTATTGTTTAATGTGGGGTCCTTGGAGTTAGTATCATATAATTGATTAGGAAAATATAGATATTATAATAATGACATATGAGGTCATATTAAGGGTTCTGGATACCATCATTGGCTTATAATTTTATGATTTATCATATGTTAAAAGTCTTGAAAACTGCTTTCTATGTTTTAAGTGATAGGGTTTTAATGTAATTAATTATATTTTGGGAGATATATTGTAATTTTGAGGCATGAGTAAGAAATAGTTTTAATGTGAAGGTTTATTTTAAAATAATCCCATGAAATTATTTAATAAGTTCATAAAATATATTTGAATGTGATAAGAATTATATTAATATTGTTTTAGTAGAATTTAAATCAACTTGATGTGGAATCCCCCATCCCATCCAGTAAGGATATAGGGATTGAACCCAAAATTGAAGGGAGATATGGTTCTAGCACCAACCACATGGCTATAAGATGTCCTGGTTAGTATGACATAGGTTTTTAATAATATAACATAATGCATTATGTTTTTTATAGAACTCATGTTTTATCATAAAATATCCAAGGCATAGGAAGGATATTTACTGACAATATCATTAATTGTTTTTAAAGAATATAACTATTTTGGGGAAATTATATGATTAACATAAATTTACATACCCTGGTATGTACTAATATATTTTATTGAGGAATAAATATTAAAATTTCTTTTGGAAGTTTACTAATTTTTATTTGGGTTTTATAGTGATTAACAAATTTTAAAAAATATTTTAACAATTTTTTAAGATTATATGGACATGGAATATATAATTTTGGTATATTGCCTTATGAGTGACTAATTTAGATTATAGATAAATAAAAAATTAATATAAGAAGTGTATGGTATGAAATCTATCTATTTTTTGGGTTTTTTCCATTGTCAAATGTATTTTAATAAATTTTATGGATTATTATTTATTAAATGCTGTTTGATGAGATTTGGGTGTTATTATTGAGGAATTTGAGATTAATTTTTTATTTATTCATTTGATGGTTTTATTTTTTTGTAATATTCATACAATATACTAACCTTGTTTTTTTTGTTGATTTCGTAAGATAGGAAGAATATAGTGATATCATTTTTGGACTATGTAACCTATTATAAGTTGATTTAAGTGCCTCAAGCATGAAAAATTAATTCTGAATACTCACCATGTGGAGAAAATTTTGAGACAGTGGTGGAAATTGATATATGGATGAAAATATAGTTTTTAAGTAAGCATATATCCTTAGGATTGGGTTATAGATGTTAGAGTAGTTTCATGACTATATAAAAATGATCTTAGAAAAAAAATGTAACCTATTACATCATTTCTGATGAATTGATGGTCATCTTTACACCAGATTGGATTATGGTTTTTTTGTTATTAACTTGATCATGATCATTAAATTTTTTATCATCAATTATCTCTATCAATATACATCATTATTCAGACGTTAAATTTCTTCCTCAAGGTTAATATTTTAACTTCTCTCTAATGTTCTCCTATTTTGAAATTTTTGTGTTTTTTTAAATGACCTTCATACTTCCCTTTCCCAAATTACAATAGGATGTTTTATGAACCCTATTTAAGATGTTGGATTTAAAAAAAGGTATTTTAAATGTAAAACATATTATTATTTTGACCAAGTTCAAATTTCAGTGATTATATTTTTAAATAAGAGAGTATAAGAAAAAATATTGATATTTAAAAAAGAAAACTATATTTGATATGGAATATAGTATGAAACACAACGATTAAACGAACCACAATATATTACTTTTTAAATTTCACGTGCATAACCATGCAATTAAAATGGAAAGAATTAATATTGTTAAAATCATTGTGTAATATAAATTATTTTCCTACTAAATATAGATTTATTTTTTAATTTTTAGTAAATAAACACTCAATTTTTTAGTAACATCATGTTATGATTCAAGAATATTTTTTCTTCCCAAATGATTTTTATTTCATTTTTATATAAATTTATAATTAATTTATAATTTTTCAGAAATCGTATTTGAAAAAAAATTATTGCATTTTTTTAAAATAAACATATAGAAATTATCAAAGGGTGATATTTTTGTATTTTTCTAAAAATTGTTATTTTAATGAGGTTAGTGAAAAATGAAGATTTTCAAAAAATTAATACTTCCTTAATTAATTAAATTAATTTAAGTGCGGAGTGAATGTTATTTACAAATAGCAGAGAATCTCCTCAGGCAAGCTCTTGGGCACAAATGACGTTTCTCGTCGATACAGCCTAATTGATACAACCATCATGTTGTGGGTGCCTCCGTGTTATAGATCGAGAAGGCAATGGCTATTGGATTGGTGTTTCCTGATCCGGTTGGGCCGAATGCTTGTGGCCCGCAACTGTAGCAATGTTGACCACTGTATCGGAGATGACCGACCGACACCGATAGGCACTGTAGTGGTGCAGACTTTGGGGTCAACTTTACTGTAGTGCTTTTGACAAAGCCAACCGTCATTCACTGTAGCGACGCGGACCACTTTTCGAACAGTGATTGTCTTCTCCATTGTTTTATAACCCATTTTCGGGCTAGGGTTTCTACTGAAATCCTCTGTAATAATGTGCTCCCGAATTATAGTGAAATTCATCCTCACCCGTGGACGTAGGGATTTTTCCCGAACTACATAAATTACTGTGTCCCTTGCTTTCTTTTTTTTCTTTTTTTTCTCATTTCCGTCGTTGTGTCTCCCAGAGATTCTGCAACAATGGCTTCTGTTGAACCAAAATGGTAGTGATCATTAAAAGGGAGCGGTGGAAAATTGCAGAAGGAAAAAACATTTCCAGAAGACAATGTTGTTCGCTCGTCGATTGAAAGAAGAAGAGGGATTTCCTTCCTTGAAGTTCTTAAAGGTACAGATCTAATTGAAACATCCCTTACCAGACCGAAATTATGCAAGAACTTTGATGACGATCGTTTCATAGTTGACACAGATCCCAACTCCATTAAACATAGTACACAGCTATGTAAATTCTCTGTTTTGGGTCATACTTCATATATTAGGGGGGATAAGCCTCGAATAAATACAATGCATAAATTGAGAAACGCTCATTATTGGGGCTTCTCTGACTGGATATTAGTACCAATTGGTCATGGATATTTTCATATCTTATTTAAATCTCTGTAATAGTTCGACAGAGTCTGGAAGCTTGGTAGGATTCATCTTAAACCCGGCCACCTGCGAATCACATAATGGGACTCTCCTTTCAATCCTCACACATGTAAGAATAATTTGGCTCAGGTTTTGGTTCATCTGCACGATCTCAATTGGTTATTATGGCATCCAAAGATCTTGAATGATATTTCTTCCCATGTGGTCACCACCCTTAAAATTTACAAGCATACTTTGCATGCTGAATTAGGAATGTTTGCTAGGGTCATGGTGGAAATCAATTTGGATTCTAACATTCTTAATTTTATTAGCATCAATGCAAATTAATACAAGAAATAATTTAGAGTTGAGTATAATTGAATGACCACATTTTGTAAACTATGTATGACTGAGGGCCACTCCATCCAAAACTGTAGATCAGTGAAAATCCAAACTGTTCATACCAAGGATAATGATTGGATACGTGTTAGGAAAAATAGTAACAACAAGGGTATTTTCATTGGAAAACCTGACCCTACACAGAAAAAGAATAAAGTTTGGGTGAGGAAACCGGCTGTCCCACACCTGATTGGAGAAATCTCGAAAAGTTCTTGGGTTGAACTTGTGGGAAAAGATGAAAATTATAATGAAAAGCTTGTTATGTTAGAGGAAATCGAAAATATGATCATAGTAACCGTAGATCAGTCTCCAACCGAGTTTTTATTGGAGGAGTTCTATAAGATCCCATATTCTATAACTAGGAAGCACCTCATTGGGGTAATTGACTCCACGAAAGATGATCTGGGAAAGGTATATTCATGTGACAATGCCACCTCGATGAATGAACTAAAAGGGGACTTATCTTCACAGTTTTATTCATGTAGTCACACAATACAACAGGTTGAGGGCCCAAAATCTGATGCTAGAATTGCCTCAGCCCATCACATGCTGAAGGAGTCCTCCACAGTGGCACCAGTCTCTAACCAAACTGACAAAAACAGTGCTGCTACGTCGGGAATTGTAGGCGACTGTGTTGCATTTGTTCCGAACTCTTCATCTATTTTGGTGAATGCTCAAATGACTTTTCTGATTGAAGGCCCTAATATGGATGACACATATGGAGAAACTCCCACTTTGAACCTTAATGATAATCAGTTGGATGCATTAAATGGAAGCTCAATGGTTCCTCTATTGACAGATTCCACGCCTATTACAACTCATAAGGGTGAGAATGCTGATGCTGCTAATCTTTTATGTTATTATTCTATTGCAAAATAGGGTAAAAAATCTAATCTAGCCTTAGCTCAAAACATCAGATGATCTGCTGGGGGAAAAGGCTCTGGATGTAAAAAATGGGGGTTTCTCCAAATCTAGCTTCAAATGAATCTTCTTTTTTGGAATTGTTAGGGTATATCAAACACATACAATTTTATTATTTTAAAAATGGAATATTATGATTCATAGAGCTAATGTTTTTTCTACTAATGAACCTAAAGTTATCTTTTCATCATGAACCATGCATCTCTGCTCCTATGGTTATAACTTTTTAGGAGCTTGCAAATAGGGAACTTCTTTTGAAACTCTTTGGTTTTTTTTGATTCCTCTCTCCAAAATGTTTATATCATCCATGTTTCAAAACAAATGTTTACTTGTGATTTTTTGTTTGATCGGTCACACATCTTCTACATGATTTTCTATGTTAAGAACAGATATGAATATTGAAGACCACTTTAGAATTACATTTTTTCTGTCTAGTAATAAACATGATCTTTGGTTTGTAGTTGGTGACTTCAATGCTATCATCAACTCTAGTGAGAAATTGGGCCCAACTCACTTATCTATCTCTTTTCAGGGGTTAAAATCATAAATATATAATAGTAACCTAGTAGAAATAAACCTTACAGGTGCAATGTATACTTGGTATAGAATAAATTACAATAGGTTGGTTTCTAGTAAAATAGGCAGAGCATTCACGAATGAATAATCATTGAATAATTAGAATATTATTTCTTACATAACCCTCCCCATGCTAAACTCTTATCATCATCCCATACTTGTTAGCATGCATATTAAAATCCTAAGACACTCTCCACCCATAAGATTTAAAAATGTATGGTCCTTTGATCCTGAATGTTCTAGCATTATTAATAAAATTTGGTTGTCTATACAACATCAAAATGACTCTTCTGCCTATATTACCATACTCTAACCACATAAATAATACCTTAATGGTTAGTGCATTAATAAATCCTAGAATAATGATAGTGACATTACCTCTATTGAAATTAAACTTACCCAAATTCAAAACTCTAGTACTAGCTCTGCCTTAGCTGTTGATCCTCAACATGAAATAAATACTTCTATGATACTTAATTCATTACTGGACCTTAAGGATAACATGCGTAATAAATTATCAAAACTAAATGTCTTATAGAAAGTGATAGGAACACTAAATTTTACAATTATCTTCAAAAAATAAAGAAAGTTAATAGGCTTCTTAGTTTTCATAGAGATGGGAATATCATCATTGACACTAAAGAAGGTATTGCTAATCATGTTGTCATTTATATTGAAAATATTTTCAATGGTCAAAACATAATCAAGGATCTCTTTACAGATGGAATTCATGTATTGGTTAATGAAGAATATAATGATTATCTCCTAAGCATTCATCTTGATCATGAAATCAATGACATTGTCTTTAGAATCAATCTGGATATTGCCCTCGACCCCGACGATTTTAACAACGGATTTTATCAGTAATTCTTGTAATTCATCCAATCTAATGTTTGTAAAATTGTTAAAACCTTTTTTCCAATGGTTGGATTCCCCATATATTGAATGACCAATTTCTCTTTTTAATTCCCAAAGAGAGAAATGCCTATGAGATTAATCTTTTCAGACCTATTTCCCTCATTAATTACCCTTAAAAAATTATCACCAACCTCCTTGCCAACAGGCTTAATGAGATAATATTTAGAATTGTATCAAGGAGTCAATATGGATTTATCAAGGATATATCAATCCGGGATTGTATATGCCTTGCCTCTGAATGTTCTAATCCTTTAAATAGATATACTGGAGGGGAAAATATTAATATTAAACTTGATATTAGGAATTCCTTTGATACCATTGACTGGAGTTTTTTTTCAAAGTGCTTCAGGTATTTGGTTTCAATGACTCATTCATATGAAAGACTAAGACTCTCTTAAATTTGGCCACTATTTACATCCTTATCAGTGGCTCTCCCAAGTGTAACATCAATTTCACTAAAAGATTTAGGTAGGGGGATCCACTTGGTGCCACTATTTTCACTATCGCTGTAGATTACCTTAGTAGATTACTCACCCGCCTTGTTTATCAGAATGAAATCCAACTTATTAAATATTCTAGAAACATAAATGTCCCCACACATCTCCTTTATAGTGATGATATTATCCTCTTCCTTCATGGAGACAAAAATAACATTCAAAAACCAAAAAAGTCCCTCTCTCATTATGAAGATATTTCTAGTCAAAATATTTGTTGGTGCAAATCCATTATTTTCTTTGGAATTTTTTTCCCTCTTCTAGAAAAAGTTCTATAATAAATATCTTAAATATCAAAGAAGGATCGTTTCCCTTCATATAACTTTGTGTACCCATTTTCGTGGTCAGTCTAAATCTAGATATTTTTCAAGAAATTTGGATCAAATCCTTAGCTAGTTCACCTCTTGGAAGGGTAAATCCCTCTCTTTGGCTTGTAGAATCTGTCTGGTTAAATTCAAAATTATTTCAAGAATTGTTTAATCATAGATTGTCTACAAATGGACAGTTGGTCTCCTCAAAAAAATAATGTTTATATAAAATATTTCATTTGGTCTAGAAGCACGCTGAACTAGAAACATGTAACCATTCCCTGTAATAATTCTTGTCAGCCTTCGGTAAAAGGTGGTCTTGGCATTAAGAACCTCAATCTTTTCAATGAAGCCTTGTAAGCCGGAATAACATGGAACCTCATTCATAACGATTCTCCATCCATTGTTTTTCTAAAGAAGGTAAACTCATGATATATTTGTTCTTCTATTTTGTCTTCTTTAAGAAAGTCCTTCTCCAACATTATGATTAATTAGAGATGGATGGTAAGCAAATGAATCTTCTAGGAATTTTTTGCTATATAACTGGACTGGTACTCCATTAATCACCATGATCCCTCCTAAATTCTTAGATCTCTAACCCTCCTGATAATGTAATTCATATAATTAATAACTATCGCTTGTCAAACTCCGATGATTTCTTTCTTTAGAAACCCACTCATAATGGTGTTCTTAACTCCAAGGCTTTTTACAATCACAATTTTCAAAATTTGGCTAGCAACATTAGCTGGACAAAATCTTTTAATAATCCTTGGATTAAGAATTCAAGGTTTACTCGTGTTTGGTGCACTGCTCACAACGGAGTCCCCACAGATGTTTTCCTCCAGGCATTTGGGATTCATCTTTTCTCTAAATATATCCTATGTAACCAACATAGAGAAGATACTAACCATATTTTTATGTCTTGTGGGATAGATTCTTCCCTTTATAAATAAATTTTTTGACATATTTGATTGAAGATGGATTTTTATTGACTCTCTCACCATACATCTAAAGCACTGTATGGATATTAAAGCCTCCTTTCAAATCACTAATAATTTCCTTGATGTTGTGGCGGAGCACCACCATGTGATATGGTATGGTAGAAATGCTATTATTCGTAACAATTCTTCATTCAACTTCCATGCAGGTCAGATGAAGATCCTCATTGTTATTCGTGAAGCTGCCTCGATTCAGATGGCTTGAAGTGACAACATTTTCAAAGACATTGAGATTCTTCATCGTCTTAGGGTTGATGGTATATATCATCAACCTAGGTATATTGTTGATGTTTTCTAGCAAGCCCCGCTACATAAATTTTTTAATGTGAATGTGGACGGAGCTTCGAAGGGAAATCTGGGTCCCTCAGGATGTGGTTCTATTTTTAGGGTTCACCTTGGGAAATGCCTTTGATGCTTCTATGGAATTTGTTGTATCGCTTCATCCCTGGAAGCTGAAATGATGTGTGTGATTTGTGTTGTTTCATATTCCAAGCAACATGGCTGAAATATTATTTGGATTGAAAGAGATTAGACCATGATAGTCTAAGAAATTTGGAATGGATTGGTGCATCTGGCGTGGCCTCTCACTACAAGTTGGATTGGTTGTCTTTAAGCGCTCATGGGGATGAGTTATATTGACACTCATGCCTTTCATAAAGTAAACAAAGTGGCAAAAGACCATGATAATAGGGGTGTTAACCACGGAATTACATGGATGTTTGACATTTCTAAAGATCTTCTCCCTTTTCATGATAATTATTATAAAACATTTCTGTTGTTTAGACTTTTGTAACCATTGACTTCTTTATTTTTATATATTGTGTCCCGGTCTTTGACCAGAGCATCATCTTTATAAAAAATTAAATTAATTTAAAAAGTATAATTACTATTTGAATCCTAAATGAAATTAACATAATTATTATTTACTTATATATAATCTAATTAATTGCATTATAATTATGTTCATAACTAATATTTTTTAAAATTTGTTTTTTTCATAAAAATGTATTTTTCTAAAAAAATATCTTTTATTTCATTTTTCAGTTTAATAGTAATTTTTTTCCTAATTATATAAATTGAATAATTAAATATGGGCCCCATATTTTATATCCTGAGATAAAAAATTTGTAAATAGGACCCTTTTATTTTTTGAAATTATGAATAGTAAAAAAAGTGAATATTTTTTCCCTCTGTATAATTAAATTGGCTAATAATGGTTAACTATTGTATGGTACAAGTTACAAATCCCCTTAATATGTTTATATATATTATCAATTAAGTGTTTTTAAACAAAAAAATTCAATATTCAAAATTTTTTGAAATTTCCTTCCACTTTCATTCGATTATAACACATGTAATATTTTAGGAAAATATAAACTCAGTATTGTCACTCTCTTACATTTATTATCTATATTATTTCTTGAACGGGATAAATAAAGAATAAGTTTTGTTAAAAACAAAAATATCAAATATATTTCAATTATTTAATATTAATTTATTTTTAATTTTTAGTAACGAAATAATAACATTAAATGTTTACACATTGTTAACACTGTGCTTGTTCAACAAATAGAAAAACCAGGTAAATAATTTGAAAACTATTAGAATAAAAATTTTAAGAGTGATTTTTATTATTAGAAAAAAAAATTAGATACAAATAACTTATTTAGAATGATTTAATGGAATATATTTTATTTCCATTATTGTAATATTGATTTCAAAATCAAATAAAATGAATAGTTACGAAAATAACATTAATCATATTATAGGTTAAATAATTTTTTGTTAAGTTATATAAAAATAAAAAAATATTTAAATAAGAATTTTTTTTATCATAAATGGTCTAAAATTTAAACTATTTTCAATTTATAATACACTTTTCACCTTTTATTTTAGATTATAGTCCTTAAATTTTGAAAAGGTCATTTCTATAGTTAAGTTTTAATTTTCCAAACAAAGGATTTTATAAAAATTATATGGTTTAACATAACATATAAACCTATATAAATTTTATTTTATGATTAAAATAATACCATATACTCGTTATATTCAAATAAATGTTATTTTTAAATAATTGTACATGATTAAGATACATATTATATTAAAATATTATATGAATTTTCCTAAATGTCATTAATAATATTTCATAATAAACAATATTTTATTAAATTATCTAAAATTAATATAAATATTATATCATAAATGTGAATATTATCTTGCTTACAATAAACACATGGGCCATTTATAGACAATTTTTCCTTTCATAGTAACATTCTTTACTCATGTAATGTGATAAAAATTGATATCAACGTTACGTCAAAAGGATTTACACGGATTAAAACAAAAATTATAATGTGATAAACATCATCTAAACATGTAAAGTTTTTATATTATGTGATTATTTGGATCCATTCTAATTTTATCTTTCAATTATATCGATTTGGATACATTTATCATTAATAATTAATTTATATTAATTTAATACATTAATAACATAGAAGAACACCTCTCCCCTTACAAAAGCGAACATGTAACCTCTCATCCTCACTCATTTTGTGACGTCTATATCATCCAATACCAATAAACATTCCTTACTTATATTACTTAACATTTTCTATAGGACTTTTATGATTATAATTTTATCCTAGATAATATTTTTATATAAACCTTAAGAGGTTCTCTCAAGAATATGTAATGTTCAAAACCTAATATATTCATTTAATTTTATATTCTAACACAATGAAATGTTATACAAACATGATAAAATAATAAAAATATTGTATTACACATAATTATATGTTTCTATATTAATGGTATACCGAATATTCAACTACTCCTCCAACAAATTGGAAACAAAACCGCCATTTGTGTGTATGGAGGAATACCTCCTCAGGAACATATGTGATTCGTTTTCCATAACTGCCTCTCATGAATGGTTATAATGATTTATTTAATATATATATATATATGATATTCATGAAATAATTATAATTTTTCAAAAATAAATATATAAACTAATTTATTATCCTTAAATTTATTGGAATACGATAATGTCATTTGTGTGTACGTGTGGACTACTACCTCCACTAATGAATGTGATTAATTTCTAGTAAAAAAATCACATTGATGATATGTATATATGTTTATTTTAAAAAATAATTTGGTATTTATGATATAATTATTATTCTATAATGTTATGATAATACTTACCTTTTTTACATCTTGATCATTAAAAAATAGAAATGTAACTCATGTGTATAAAAAAATTAAGATCTACATGATTTTTCTATAGATTATTATTCAAAATTGTATTTACTAGTATTTTTTAAAATAATAAAGTATTTATAAATTTTTTAATTATTTCAGGATTATTTTTCTAGTGATTATTGAATAATGACCCCATTAAACAATGTCATCTTACAAAATATGATTTGAATATATGTATAGAATATCTTCAAAATGTCCAAAAATATATTAATTGATAATGAAATTAAATATAACTTGGTTATACAACAATAAAAGGTATAATAACATTTTAAACTATTCATAATAATGAAAATATTTATATAATAATATTATTAAAAAATATAAATAACATACCTAGCGAGTCAGAATCAAGGTTTGATACACTTTAACATAAAACCTCATGTTAAATGATTTAATGATGAATTTTTATACAAAAAAACATTCATACCCATGAAATTAAATTTATTTTAATGTTGTATTTATATAGACATGAAGGAATTACAATGGGAAATTTTTTTCGTTCATAAAAATTCTTCCAAAGTGAATCTTTTCGAGAGAAATTTTGACATTCATTACAATGTAAAAAAAGAAGTGTTCTATTTTAACAAATCTTGTGCACCTCCACAATTATTTTTTTGTTTTGTATCACATAATATGATTAAATGTTATATTAAAATAAAAAGTGTCTTTAAATTTTTATGTGAGTATTTGTTTTTAAAAAAATAGGGTCTTTAAAAATGGATTTTTCTTGGGATATATGGTAGTGTTTTTTATACATTTTCAAAAGTTTTTTTCAATGGTTTTTTAACAAAAAAGTGAAAGAATAAGTTTTTTATTCATGATATGGTACTTTATAATTATATATGATAAGTGGGTGATCTCAATATAACTTATATGATAGGTGATGTGAGATCCTGAAATGTTCTATAGAAGTTTCGGGATCATTTATAGTAACTCATTGGCCTTATGTTAAGTACATGTCAATTCATATTTTCCTTGAAGAATGTTTGGGTTAAAACATGAAAAAAAAATGATGATATAAGCTAGTGCATGATAGGAACATGGTTTTCCCTAACCATGTGATCTAGTCTAGAAAATCAAGTAAAATAATAAAAAGAATTTTTCCACGGTTGGTGGATAGTTTTTCATACCCTACACCCAAATAGAGGAAAGTATACACCCCATCAAATATGTGAATTATTAAGGCATATGTTTTAGGTAAACTATTCACTTCTACCCAGAAATCATTTTTCAGGGTTTGAATTAATATGAAAATTAATTTTTAAAGTATTGTAACCCCTTTTATAACCTAAGTTGACCCCACTGATACATAAACAAATTCTCTAATTTTTTAGAATCTAGAGTGAATTTTGAAGGATCCCAACCTCCGTTCATGGTGAATTGAGTGGATGATTGAGGATCTACACCACAAAGAGTTAGATAATGTTATCATGTGTGGTTTCTTCTCTCATTACCCTTCTTTCCCATACATGAGGGATTGTTTTTCCAATTTTGAATGATCTAGATCATGTTTTGGGGATCTAGATAAAAAATTATGGATCTATATCTACAATTAAGGGATAATGATTTTTTCAATCATGTATATAGTTTTTGGATATAGATATTTTTCTATGTCATTATTCTATTTAATGTATATGATTTTTGTTGATTAATCTATCAAAAACAAAATGAGGTATATGGTATATATATTAAACCAAAATATCTTGATTTAAATTACATTTATGAAATTTTTTAATTCCAATTTGATTAATATAAATTGAGTTTTTTAATAAATCACATAATTTGGTGAATTAATTAATTAATGAAATTCTGACATTTTGTATAATGGGTTTTTGGATGTTGAATAATTAATTATTGAAATAATTATTAAGAATTTGGATGGTTGAATTGAATGATTACTTGTTAGATTAATTATTAGAAAATTTGCAATGTTATTTGGAAAAATAATTGTTTAATTAATTGTGGAGTGATTAAGATTGTTAAAATTGAATAATTATATTTCAGGTTAATTTTTTTCATATTAAATTGATTAATATTGAACAATTAATTGATTAATTATTTTTGGGATATTTAATTGATTGATATGGAAAAATTAACTGGGTAATTAATTGGGGAAATTGAGTTGATTTACATAAAACAATTAATTGATGAATTAATTGAGAATACATAATTGATGGAGATAAAACATTTAGTTGATTAAATAATTGTCGTTATTCAAATACTTATATTGGAATAATTAATTGTTGAATTAAATAATGGGAAATATGGGATTAATTAATTAATTGGGTTTATTCAAAAATTTATATTGTAAGTATTTATTTTTGAATTAAATAATGGGAATGATGGGATTAATTAATTGATGTATTAATAAATGTATATAATTTGATTCTTTGATAGTTGAATTACTTAAGGTGATTGATGGGATTAATTAAATAGAAAATTAATTAAATAGAATAATGTGAGAATTAATTATTGAATTAAATAATATGATTTATGGACTTAATTATTTGATTCATTACTTAATGGGAGTAATGTTATTATTTAATCGGTTAATTAAATAATTATGTTGATATGATTAATTAATTCATTAATTCAATAATTCATTGATGTAAAGTGATTTTTTAATTATGAAATTAATTAAGGGAGTTGGAATAAACTCTTTACATGATAATTAATCGAAGGGATTGAATATGATTAATTAATTTTTAAATTAATTAATACAATTTACCTCAACAATTAATTGATGAATTAATTGATAGGATGGAATATGATTATCAAATTATATATTTAATTAATGGAGTTGAAATGAATAATTAATTCATGACATACTTTATTGGATTCAATGTGACTAATTATTAGTGGAAATAATTAATCGAGTTGGAATGAATAATTAATTGTAAAATAGTTTAAAGGGATTGAATGTCATTAATAAAATTTTTAATTAATTAATGGAGTTTAAATGAAAAAAATAACTCATAAATTAATTGAAGGGGATATACTAGAAAATAAACCAATAGATATAGTTCGAAACTGTGGTCATAGGCCAGAAAACTATGGAAATTACATATGGCCATCGTTTTCCAAAACTGGGTATGTTGAATATTTTGCAATATTTATTTCCAATTTCCAAGGTTTTGACGATGTTAATATGTGCATATAGATAAAATTTTAACCATTTAAAAATACCCCTTATATCCATGATTTAACCTTTGAAATAGACCCCCCCCAATATCTACAGTTAAATAGTGGTAATAGGTTCCCTATAGATGTGTTTAAAACATTGGAAATAGGATCCCTAGAGCCGTGGTTAGAACCATGGAAATTTCATCTCTATAGACGCAGTAAAATCATGGAAATAATACCCAATACCAAAAATTAAAACCTTATTTATATACTTTATATGGAATAAAAAGATAGTAAAAAACCTCCCATTCAACTCAACAAAATATTTATAGAAATGTAAAAAACATAAATGGTTACACAAATAAAAATATTACATACGAATCAAAAAGAATTAAAAAAACAAAAACAACTTACTAAATAATAAAAAAAATATTGAAATTCAAAAAAAAAAATCACTCAACATCATCATCATAATTTGAAACATTTTCTGCATAGATATCAATAGAATCACTGTGTGTGCCACCAACACCTGCACCTAAACCTTCTCCACTAGCACCCTCGCTCTCATATTCTACCACTCTACCAACACCCTCTACATCATCACCATCCTCTACACTAGAATCATCAGCTAAAAAATCATTTTCATCATCATATGTCAAGAATAGAATCAATAAACATACATCAACTATTAATGCACCCTCTAGTAGAAGTGAAGATCATATAAAAGATATCACTTTAAACAATTCTTTGATTTTATTTTTCTTCAACTATAGATATTGTTGTCAAACTTTTTTCTATTTTGTCTCAATAGTGTTATCAAACTTTTGTTTTTAACCAATCCTGCAATATTTATAGAAAATAAAAACCTAAAATCCTATATTAATACGGCACAATTTTCTTTCAAGGTCTACAATGAACTCTATCATTGTGCTCTCCAACTAGTACCTAATGTAAGTGATCATTTGGAGAAATTTTGTCTAGTTCCATTACCATATTAACATGAAGAAAATACTATAAATGGGACTTATATTATTATTAGATAATGAAGGAAATAAATAATAAAATTAAACCACAAAAAGAAGATTGTAAATTATAAAATAATAAGAAAAACTACAAATTTAATTTTGTGCAACCAATTATTCCAACAATTATAGAACAAGATTATGTTCCACTGATGAGAAAAAATATTACTGTATCATCATTATAAAATTCTTAAATTATTATAAAGACATATATATTCAGCATATAATTTAAACAAATAGTTTCTCAAAACATGATTAACAGTAGAAGGACGCATTATTTTTTTCAGAGATACTATATGAGAGCTAATATAATAAGCTATTTCAACTTCAGAATAAATATAATGAACTATTTAAATATAGAAAAAATTATATGTGCACTACTTTTTCAGTGCTATAGTGTCATTAAAAGGACCTATTTCAACATCAAAATAAATACAATTAGTGCTACATTATCATCACATTTTTAGTGAAATTTAGAAAAAACGTTGACAAAATCAACAATATATCCCTAAATTTTCTTTGGTTAACTCTATTAATTCTCATGGTAACTCTATATAGTTTCTTAATAGGTAAACATAATTAATATTGAACAAATACATGTTTATATTTTTAATGATGATAATAAATTTGTTGTGTCTAGATTAGTTCACAAAACGAGACATGAAGAGATATCATTCTTACATAAATTGATCTATAATAAGAACCTAGAGAAAACACACTAGAAAAGATGCATTGAATTATTCCTTTATTCATTGAGTATTTCATTCTTTATCTCTACATTTATCCCAATAAGAATTTGAAATCACTATTTGTGAATGATAGGTTTTGGAAAAAATGTGATGAAATTTTCACACATAAATAGAATCATGTGTATTTTTGAAAAAAATTGGTCGGAAATGTACAGAAGAATAACCTATTTTAACAACTTTAAGATTGTTTGTTCAATGTGAGATTAAAACCCAAATTTCTTCCCTCCTAAGAAAGATTAAACTCCCTTTCCTACCAACTATATATGTTTATCTAACAAAAGAACTAGACCCACAATTTAGATGAATAAATTGATAAAAACACATCAAATTCAATTAATGGGATTTTGAATTCCATCTCACTGATCATGTGACGTAATTTTTTTATACCTACTGTTCTCACCCAACATCCCTTGTCTGGTATCATTACGAAGCACCGTGGTTTCCTAGATACTATAAATAAGAAAAAAAAATTAGATTCACCATTTAATATAAGTAACCTATCCACTATTGAACATTAGTATAATGAATTTATCTAAGATACCTTGATAAATTGGAACACCCATGCAACTATAAAGGAATGCCCATATGAATCAAGATCAATCTCCTTCAATAACATGGTTCTCGAATGACTCATTTTTATTATTTATATAATATGATCATTTGTAAACAAGAGGTTTATAAATCCATCAAATCAGATCATAAGTGGGGATGTCCAACTACCAAATTCATCATACAAGAAAAATATGTCTAACCCATGTGGTTTTGTTTCAGATGACTTTTTGGGTCAGAACACGGGTTACCATGGAATACAATAATGAAACACCATTCATGGGGTGTTCTACATTATTTTTGTAACCTCCATTGATTATATGAACACACACACACACACACATATATATATATGGCTCTAGAATATGAAAAAAAAGATTGTAATTATAGAATTACCATTTAATAAAAATCACCTTGTGATACTGGTGTGTCGACAAAAAAATGGTATATTAAATGGTAATAAATTTGGGCAAAATACATAGAGAACATAAAGTAGAATTGTATAACTCTCATTATCAATTATCATTCCTTATTATTTCCTATATTTAATGAAACTAAAGGAATTTATCAAAACACTGAAAATATTACATATGATAATATATTAAAAATTCACCATCAAGAGGATAATAAACAATGAATTGAGCATTAGGATTGAAGATCCAAACTAGAAAACATAAAAAAAGAAAACAGATCTGAAATCAGTGTCTGGATTAAAATTATATTCAAGAACAAATATTTAAATGTCAATGGATCTTCCAACTAAATAAGGTGTTGTGCAAGAGATAAAAGAAATAATGGAGGGGTGATTATATTGATAATAGAGGTATTTCATTTTATTTTAAAAATGAATATTGAAATTTATATGGTGGGTAAATTCATTACATATCAAGTAATCCTAAGGGTTTTCCCTTTAGGTAAAACAATTTACACATCATCAAAGGCGATGAATAACAATTACACATTGTGTATTGGATAAATTATGATTATTCCAAATACAAGTCATGTACATGGACTGCATCATACATAAATCCCCCTGATTCATTCCTTCCCAGAACAACCTAACTATACCATGACCCAACATTAGGGACCATGAAAAAGAAGGGAATATAAAAAATGCGCTATTTAGAAATAAAAGGATCTGTACTTGTTATGAAAAACTGGGTTCTTAAAGTCTTACACCTTAATGGTGTGAAATGTGGAATACTTTGTGCATTTCATAGAACCTATAAGGAAATAATAAGTGTTAGTCTACAAACTTGAATCTATCTAAAACCTCAAAAAAATCATAATAAAAGAAAAAATACTTTATTCTATTCTATATCTATCTATTACCATGTATTGGTGACAAATATAAGAGAAAAAATATCATCAACCTCAAACTCTCGAGGTCATCAATAATGACCATCATAAGATTTATATCTACACTAATCAAAAGAAATTTTCTTCATGATTAGCTAAACATTCTCTAATCTCTCCAACACAATTCATTCACCAAGTTGTGCACCCTCTAAGGAATCGAACCAGTACATGGGTAAATGTAATGATCCACCATATAAATCCTCATAATTATCTATCTAAATCATCTCCTAATAGGTATTATTGTAAGAAACCTTGAAGAGAGTTATATTATTATCCCAAAACTCAATTATTTAAAATATTCATTCCATATCATTTCCACTATCACCAATATCATCCAATCAGATTTTCCATCAGTATTGTGGTGATAGTATATACTTAGAATCACCTACTAGAAGATGTCATATTTGATCCCATACATGAAACATCTCACTCACGAAAAGTCATCACTATTTAGAAGTAGTAGAAATAATTTCAACTCAAAAAAAACACATTTAATATGCCATGATGGACATAAAACAATAATCTAGGTGCATGAATTATCTTGTTTAGTCAACTCTCAACATCTGAGGGAAAAGTAATCATAAAAGGTAGTATGGAACTCCACCCACACCATGACCTGATAAATCCTAGAATGAGTAATCACATTCCACCACAATTTTATTAAATCACACAACATATAGGATTCAAGCTTTTCACTCCTCTCTAGAGTAGTCTCTAGATGCCCTAAGATAGATAGAATTGCCACCAGTAAAGACTCTACCTCTTTTAGATTGTCATCCCCTCAAAATATTAGAGGATACAACTACTGAAGCTCATGAGTATGATTATCCATAGATGGTGCAGGTCATGGTGCACCCTACAATAATGAATTAGATTTAGAAAAATCTCATGGATCTAAGTTTCAGTTCCCAATTCCGGGAAAAAATAGGTGGTTCCCCATGTAGCACTATTGGAGGGATCACATGTGGCTTAGGGGCCACCACCTTGAATGTGTGGATGTTTCCACCCACCTTTCTCATGAATAGGGGACTTCGTGGTTTCATAGCTCTAAAAATTTTATGAGAATTTGTAAAAAGGAGTGAAAAAATATAGAATCACTCACATAAGTGTATTACAAGATTAGTTCTCACTACCCACCATACAACCACAGATACAACTTAGCAGTCCATGGTATTTGTAGGTGTTCAATTTTAATTTAAATATGTTTTATTAGGTGAAGGGAAAACTGTAATTTTCATCTTTATTTATATAAAAACCTTTTTCAATTTATAAGTCAAGATTTACATTAAATGTTTTCATTTTATTGTATATATATGACAAAGATTCAAAAAAATTGATCTCCATTCTATGAAAATAATGTAACATAAACAATATATCTAACAGTGAAACCCATTTAATTTTAACTTACCCCCGTACAATTTGGTCTAATAATGTATTCATTATTATAATATTTCTCAACTCAGTAACCCACTACTTCCAATTCCTAAGGCCCCACAAACATCATGTATTTAAACTGGTAGTCACTCAATCAAAGCTAAATAACATCTCATGTAACTAGAGGTATATAGATGACATTGTAAAAACAACTATTTATTATTCCACCATAAACCTAAACAAGAAAAAACTATTTATATTTATATTAACACATTAAATAACCAATTGCATTACCTTATAAAAGATAACATCATCAAAATAATGTATAACAACAATGGAACACTCAATAATCATAGTAAACCCAAGCAATGAAAGTAGTGAAATGAACGTATATGGAATTGTATATTCATGTAATTTTATTTCTAGGTGCCTATAATGATGCATGATTGATTCTTTCATTCCCTTATCACATTAGACCACAGATAAAATGAAATTCTAAATCACAATAATTTTAGTAACCGACATATAGAATGTGAATCACCAAATGGTTTTTAAGTACATCAACTGTAATAATAAAAATAGAGAACAATAATTCTTATTTTTGGAAAGACGATATTTACCATAAACATCAGTTCTTTACCCCCATTTGTTTTCATCAGAACAAATGGATAGCACAAGTTTTCCAATATTCATAAATCCTTATAGTGTAAGATAATACATTAATCTCTAAAACCTTACCCAAAGATTAAGATAAACCATTCTAGAAACGGTTAAACATAAAACTCTTTCATATGATGGAATTCCATACCCATGAAAGAAGGTAACCTAATTTCTAAGGAATATCTTAGCATTGATCCCTCATATATAATAAAGTATCACGTGGTTGTTTCATACAAAACAATTTAATACCATTATCATTTATTCCCTTAAAACATGGTGATAACATGAATTTTCACAATTACATAAAGAAAACATGAATGTTTTCTTTTTCAAAATTATATAAGATATTATCCATTAATCCGAAAGTGATGGAAACATAATCAAGGATAGTATAACCACTTATCAACAAGGACTTAATTAGTTCTCATATAATCAGAACTCTCTAATTTACTTATTATTATCCCACATATATTTATCCAAAAAAATTATCATAGAATAAAGAACATAAAAGGGTTATCATTACATGGTCAAAATATCACCTTTACATTAAATCAGTTTATTAGTACGTTGGAAAAATTCTTTATAAATGTATAAATCCTAAAATAAATACATAAACTGAAAAATCCTCAAATATTTCACCATTCATATAACATAATTAGTTAAAAAATATATATATATATATATAATCTATTATTCAACTTTTTAAATATTCAATAAGAAATCTACCTTATCCTATTAGATAATACCTATTTAATTTCACATTTCATCTATACTATCATCATAATTAGAAATATAAAAATTACTCATTCCCTTTCTGTGGTTCTCTTCTTGAGATTTCTACATGTGACATTGATTTCCATAATGAAAATTCATTACACACATAATGAATTTATCCTTCAATTATGTCATAGGGAGGCCAATATTCCCATTTATTTTGTTTATCGAACCCTTCATTTTTTCCATTATAGATACTTTTTTATGTCTTTCTTTTACAAATTAAAAAATTCTTCTTCGTATAAGAGATTCATGTAGGTGACTCTTTACAAATTCTTGACACAATTAAAACCAAATGTTTTATCCTCCATTGAATATACTAATAAAACTCTCAATAAACTCATTCCATATCACCCTTGGTGAGTATTATAATTACTTAAGGTACCCATATTTTCTTATGTTCCAAGAAAACTAACTAGGAATGTTCAAAAAATCATTCACTCCAAAGTCCTCTGATTTCACTGCACATCAAATAAGTTATGTTTCAAATTCAATGTTGAGCTTGTTTTTTGGGATCCAACCATTGACTAAAACTAGAAATCATCGAGTAAGAGACAATTACCATAGTGATTAACAACATAATCATGAAAATACACTTATAGGATATCTCAATTATTATAACTTTATTAATCTATGACAAATTAGAATTATCATACATTATTCTTATCCAAAATCCATTCAAATCGTTCAAGATTGGTTGTAAAGAGTTTGTGAATTTACAAAGCATATCACCCAAGGGATATAAACAAGGTGTGTAGCAAGGCTCGTTGCCATGTACCAGATTATGCTTGAGTCAATCCTAATGCACCTTGTTGGATTTGGTACCCTTAGGTACATAGGTTCTAGAGACTCATTATGAAAAGATATATCAAGGAACATCATGGAAACTACACCTACTGGGTGGGACACACTTCCACCCATAGTCACGTTCATTTACCTATATGAGTTCAGTTTTCATATATTCTTGAAGTGGATATTGATTTACTTATTTCCATAATTTTTATAATTTTCCCATCTTCCCATAGTAGATTGGATTTCCCCATCCTACCATATTGGATATAGTTTCCATTTCTTCCCATTTTGGATCGATCTTGACACCCGGATTACCATCATTATCTCATGATATATCAATATATAACTAAATCATTGAAGGGAGATATTGTTCCCAACTTTCTCATTATGAAACCGTACATATATCTTCCATAAGATCATAAAAAATCATATAATAACCAATGAAATGAAATGGGCCTCAAAAACATGTTATCATATAAAAAATCTAGAAAAATAGACATGTTTTATAATCATTTAATCAATTTATAACTTATAAAATGAAGCATGTTTCATAAGAATACAACATATGAATGAGAAATAGGTTTTATAATCAAATAACTCTTAAAAGATAAATATGTTTCATAAAAATAATTCCATAATAACAATAACCATTAAGAGAAGAAGTATGAATAGATCTAAAGAAACATTTTCCTAGATAGGAACGTGTGCCACCAATAGATGCCATCTTATATGAAAAATAATTTAGAAAGTTCTTTTAAAATTCTTTCTTTAAGAAAATTTACTTTCTTCATTGTAAACAATATTTTTATAACATAATAAATTTTTGAAAACATTTTCTTTTAAAATACATTAACAATATATAATGAATACTTGAAATAATATTGAAAACAAATTTCCTTGAAAACTTATAAAAGAAGATCTAAAATATTTTTAAAACCATCTTCCTTGAAAATATAAAAAATAAGGTTGAATTTTTTTCAAGAATACTTAAAAAACATGAAAACATTTTGAAAATAATTTTTGATGAAAAATTATTAAATAATCTTCAAATCATTTTGAAAAAATATAAAAGAGGCTTGAAAATATTTTGAAAGCCAATTTACTTGAAAACACATAAAAAAATTTGAATAAATTTTGAAACCCATTTTCCTTGAAAACCATTAAAATAATCATGAAAAAATTTCAAAAATGATATATCACTAAAACATATAATGTAATATTGAAAACATTTTGAAAACTATTTTCCTTGAAAACATATAAAATAAGCTTTAAAACATTTTGAAACTTATTTTCCTTGAAAACATATAAAATAATATTGAAACCATTTTAAAATCCATTTTACATGAAAAAAAATGTATCATTAAAGTCTTATTAAAAACGTGGTTTTGAAAGAAAACCTAATTCTAACTGAATGGAGAAAAAAGCATATTTTCATGAAAGAATATTCTTAATAATATGAGGTTAAAAAGAGTTGAAATAATGGTACCAATACATCTATATACAATTAATAACCCTAAGGTAAGAAAATTCATGAAATTTTAGGATATATAGATAATAATATTTAATTAATGGAAGTATAATTATAAACTATCTTGAAAAATGATGAGATAATAATAATAAAACATTACCACATTGGTAATAATAAATAATAATAGTACTAAAATAATGAAATTAAATGGATCATAAAATATAATGAAACTGATTACATTTAATATATAACATTTCAAATGTACTACATAAACCTCGTATTAAAATATAAGTCCATTACATGGCATGTTTATTAAAGATTAGAAATTGAGAGAAAATTATATTATTGATTTGGTAACTTGTCAATCAAAACCCTCATGAGAAAACTATAATAAAATAGATATTTAAATACCCATAAATTTAATTTGAATAATAATATAATAATTCCATCGGTAATTATAAATACCACCCAAATGAAATAAGTGGTTAATAAGGCACGTATCTCGCCAAAATAAAAAGTGAGATGAAATTCCCTTACCTTCTATGTTGACTTTTTTTATACATGTTAAAAACTCTAGTATAATAAATATACGTTAACTATAATTATTCAAAAAAATGATACTGTTATATATAATAACATATATTATTTGGTTTTGACTCTATATTATCCATTTACTAATAGATACAGGTTAATGTAATGTTTTGGGGAAATCCCATTTTTTTGTATATCTCTTGACTTGTTATTATTGATCCTATTACATAGATCATGGATTAATTATTTAAAAATTGTTAAACTTGGTTATATTATAATATATATTGATTATATATGTATTTTTAAAAATCAATATTATATAAAGGTATTAAATTAAATACACTATTCATGGAGACGGTGGGTCGTACACACACATGACTGTTATTTCCATTTTATTATCATATTGAACGAAAGAAAGTAAATAACATATATGTGTGTGTATATATATATTATAATTAAATTATAATTATTATTTCATATATGTCATATAATTTCACTAAACACATCCTTAATATATTCAATGTATGGTGTGAATGAATCACATCACTTTGAGGAAGAAGTAGTCCACACTTCCCCAAAAGAAACTATCGTACATACACAAATTAGAAAATCAAGAAAGTAGGGGTTATATAATAATTCCATAAGAAAAAATACATCATAAATATCCTATAAAACATATAAAAATACAACTTCTGTCATAATTGTTAATGATGATTGGTTGTAATGTAATAATGATTAAAAATATTTTGTGAGGAAATTGTTCAATGAAAAATTGAACAGTATATTCGCTACCCATTAGAAGGATGATTGTGCCAGTGTAGGTCGAAACCTTTGAATAATAACTTTAATATATTTTTTTCATCAGTATTTGAGGTGTGGAATGGTTTTCTATCGATATTTAGGTTAATGGGGTTTTAAGGCCCTACTCAATCACTTGTAATAGGTATGCCATCTATTCCCAGATTCCTAGAAAGTCTAAATGGTTACCTCATCCCTAACTGGGTATAGACCTAAGATCCAAAGGATTTAATTCATCTAGTTTTTTAGGCCCAGTGACTCTTGGGGGCTCACATTAGTTGAGAGAATGAGATTTCAGGTACATCAATACCTTTTGTGGGAATTATCGCCATCTACGAAACCCCCGTATTGATTTAACATATGTTAGTGAATCCAATTATGATCTGGATACATAATTGGTTAACCTAAAAATATTAATACGGGGTAGGTACCATTCACCTGTAAATGAAAATGATCTCTTTAGTGGGTCCATATGTGTGTATCTGATGTTCTCCACCATATAAAGGTAATGTACGGTTGCTTATATGATGAATCAATATAACAAGGTGCTTCAAAATGTGCTACCATGTGAGAAGGAGGTTAATATTATAAGGTTGGTTATGAGTAATAATGAGTCATCCGATGTATCATAGTTATTTTAGGAATCAAAACCCATTGTGTTTGTTATAACCATGCAGTTTTATGTTATGTAGAAATGATATATATGGATGCATTGGGACACCCAGTATTACCATTGAGCCCTAGAGAGAGATGTCTTACAAATCCCAAGTATATAGATTTTCAGATTTCTTATTGTTCATTTGTTTTTTGACTAATATATTGTGATTACCATTAATATTTTTGAGACCCATGGTATAGATGATGTTATTATTGAATATCCTTAAGATTCTATGAGCTATGATTAGTGTGAGAAACAAGGAACATAAAATTTTCATTTCATTGCATACAATGTAGGACTTATGTGATGGGAATACCTAAGATGATTTATCATAGAACACTGGTCTCATAGGGATATCATATGTATCTTGGTAATTGGAGGAATCAGATTCATCGAAGATCATTTGATTTCTTCGTTTGTTGATGGATGAGGTAAGGTGATCATCTACTAGGACTATTTGGATCCCAATGGACGAGATGTCAGATTTGTGAAAACCTTACACAAATAGGGGTTTTGGATTAAGATTAGGCCTTAGGAAATTGTCATATATATCCTAGTTATTACATGAATCACAGTCATTATAATTCTATTTATTGTGGCTTACACACTGAGGTTTCACATACCATTGTAGATGTTTATAATGAAAATGTTGTGATCATTACTATTCCTCATACCCATATGATACATTTTCATTATGAGACACAGTTCATAAAATTTGATCAATATCATCACATTAAATACGATACATAGATTCTAGGAGCTAATTATTAGATCAGTACAGAACCCAAACCTAAGGGAGAGGGAGGATACATCGTCTAGATATGGAATTAGTTTGAGTCATTGTAGTTTTCTTTTATTCTGGGGCTTACACACTGATATATCTATATGATCGGGGCATACAATATGAAGACATAAAATGTTATCATGTTATGGGATTCCCTAGTCTTCTTGTTTGGAGGGTGTCTCATGACCCATTTTACATTTCCCAGAATCGATCGTATGGGCTGTCGTGCTTGTGTTGGGGGAATCACATTATCTATATAACATGCCTTGGAATCATTTTCAAAAGATGGATTGACCCATATGGTATGTTTAATAAGAGTCAGTGTAAATAAGTGGGATAAATATTGCGAATATTGGCTAACATAACATGAAAGAATCATGAGACCCAGCCATCTTGTAGAGAGTAAATCATGGGTCTCAGCGAAATTTCCCATAGGGTATCATGAGACATGGCCATCATGTTTGGAGGGATTCATGGTTCTTAACGTATATTCCTAGAGGGTGTCACGAGAGATTTTTTTCCAAGTCTAGATGCAATAATGAGATGACTGATATGATCGAATGCAATTTTATGAGTCAGGTGATGTATTTGAAGACATTGAATGACACGGGTGTTAGATCTAGTTGGTCTTGAATGATCAATGTGGTGTCCCTGGGAGACCATATGACTTTCTCTAACATTTCTAGAGTACTTCACATGACCCAAATATCATGTTGACGATGGTTCATGAAATCTAGAAGACATGTCCTGGTGCTGTCTCATATATTTTCATGACTTATGTGAAGCACATGGGGGCCAGCGATATTGTATTTTTATTATGTCTTCCACTTCTTATCATTTTTATAATCCATGTATTGAGAATTCCATAGGTTCATTCAATATTAGTTTCTCCAAGACATTCATGATTTATATGACATGAATTTTGTTTTATGCACACCTTTTATAAGCCCTTTATGTGATCTATGAATTATCGGATGAAGTAACTCATCCATGGTGAATCATTTCTTCTATTTTTCTCCAGTATATTACCTGATGAAAGACATTATGGTCCTGAGATCAGACACTCCAAGAATTCCTCTCTATCCCCATCACCTATGAGTCCAAGAGCCGATAGTCGAATCATCTAGAGTCCAAAACTTTTTTCATGGTTGGGTGGGTTATTTATAGATATCACCATTTTTTCACTTTGTGTGGCTTATCTATAATGTATCCATGATGGAGTTGATGAGGGGATCTGGCACCACAAATTCTCGTGAGTCTCTATCGTGGATCACTATGAGGGCATCACATTCATTTTAGGGACCTTGAGCCCCTCTATTATTAAATTATTTGCAATCAATGGGGACTTGTCTGATCAAACAGATGAGTTAAATTACTTCTTTATTTTCATGGTCATATGTCCAAGGGCCTACGCAAGATGAAAATGCCTATTGAAAAGAATTTGCGAGATTCTTGGGGACTTTTAGGGGATTTCTGATGTATAATGATGGGTTTTTATAGGGCTATCTCAAGAACCCATTGTGGACTTCCCTTGGACATTGAAACTAATTTATGACCACTAGATGCTTTCAACTCCTCTATATTTTATTCCCATAGTTTTATGTGACAATGGATGGGAGACAAGCAATATTTCATTATAAATGTCAACAAAAAATACTATAATTTTGGGTGATTTGTCGTCACAGTGATATGTGTCATATAGGGGTGCACAAGCATTTTATGAAAAACCCCTATGATTTTTCTAAAGGAGATGTTGGGTATAATATGATTTCTCATATACACTAAATAGTTTTCATATGAAGATGTAGAAAAGTCAAAGGACATTCGTTATATGAGGCTTAAATGTCCATAGGGTCTCGAAGATATTTGTGGATTTCCATGCATGCATCACATGGATTTTATGATCATGAGTAGTTCCCTCCATTTTCGGTGTTTTTATCCCATACATTTTGAGGTGTTTTGTGTACCCTTTACTAATTGTCTGTGAGGGATTCACATGATCAATATGGGATCTTGTAGTGGTCAACACACCTTTCCATGGAAAACACTCATGTTTTGCTATTGTGTGTAGGAGGATCAGTGATTGATATTGTGATGGTGTGCATTAATTTAAGTGATAGTGTATTTTGTATCCTTTAATGCATTGCATATTCATTGATGTGATTCGTGATGGCGTGTGAGAGTTTTCAAGGATAGTATCATTTCCCACCTTTGATATCACATGTACTCAATCATGAATCTTGCGATGACGTATGAACATTTTTTGGGTTTTTCGCTTTGATCTCCCTTGATTTGTGACATATTAAATGATTTTGTGATTTCCTAGTGTTACATGGGGTGTTTTAATGTCATGTAATCATTTAAAAGGGTGTAATACAAGAGTTTCATCTTAGCGGTGATGTTGAATAACCCAAGCCACTTGAATTTATAGTGCGGATAAAGGGTTGCATGATGGCATCATATGTTGTCAATATCCTTAGTGATCTCATAAATGGGGTCAAAAGATATATTCTCTCTTAGATAAAACCACTCATTCCATTGGAGCATGAAAATGGAATATTTATATTCTCCACATGGTGATATCATGAATTTCCTAGCGCACCTAAAATACACATTAATAATGCATGTGTGTTACGTGGAATTTCATTTGGATCACTTTGGTGCATTGAGACTTGAATGTTATTTCATTCTCATATTTTTTTGTGTACCAAAAAAATCATTAGGACTGAATCATAACCAAACCACAAGTAACATTCCATAATTCTTCACTTAATTGGGAATGCAGTAATTTAATATCCTTCAAGGCGGATGCAATAAGGTAATGTGAGATCACTAACATACTCACATATCGATGTATGAAGGACACTTTCTTGAGATCTCTCAAATGAAGTTTGATGTTTTGGGCATTTGGGTGTAGCAGAGTGTCTCACCATGGTCTTCTATCAATGTAGGAAGTAAATTAAACAACATCTTAACAGTATTCAAAATATAAACCCTAGTATATCTTGGTAACATGCAATTGCATCACCCTTATTTTAATGATGTTCTTGCGTTAGCTTACAACCCGTGGTTAATTAGAGCACATATCCACTCTGTAAATAAGGAATAATTGAGTTTAAGCATTATATTTGAACTCTACAAATTTATAACCTATTGTCTTTTATTACTGATTATGATCGCACTATCACAATTTACACAATTCTCAAGCTCACATGTTTCTGTGTCAGTGGTTCAATTTCATTCCATGTTTCATGTAAATTTAAAACTCAATTAATATATAATATTATGAAAATTACATTATCTCATTGATTCAAAATAAATGAATGAATAAGGTGAGTGGTAGATAGATTTCTAAGAAAACTATTATTCTATAGGCGGCGTAGTCATCATAGAAATGTATTGCATTTGAAAAGATTTAGAAAGGGTATAAACCAATAGTGTTTCCACTCATGAATTATATCCTAAATAGGATAATTTATTACAAATAGAAGTGAAGAAATCGAGGATAATAGAAGAAATTAGTGAAGAAATAATGAGTTTATTATTCAAAAAAGGTATAACACACGAAGAAGAAGAAGAAAAAGGTTTCTTTGAAGGGATTATTGCTACAAGAGATACCCTATTGAAATGGTTGGAGAATTGAAGTATAACAAATTTTCATCTACCCTCAACTTCCTAATTCATGTCTCAACACCTCAAAATTTACAAAACACAAATTTATAGAGTGGGGGTGGATAGGTTTAAAGAGGTTTCACGTGTGAATGGGAAAATTCAGAAAAATAAATTAATCCAATTTCACCACTTGTTTGACCACCAAAACCTAAGACCTAGGTATCATTATAAAAGGATGATTTATGAAAAAAATTATTCTTCGAGCTCCACTCAAAATATGGGCCTATTACAAAATCGGATGTAGACGTTATGGCCCAAATACAGAACCAATGTCTAATATAGAGAGTCCATCCCAACATTGACTTTATGACTCATTTTCACTAAAAAATTGCATTATATAACAAAAATTTCCTAAATAAAATATTTATAAAATTAAGTCAATAACACATTTAAAAAATATTAATTTAAAATTATTCAAATTATATTATTTATGTTCAAAATACTATTGTGAGTTTTTAAAGGGTAAAATTAGAATTTCCTTCAAATTTTCAAATTAATGATATAATCCAAAATATTTTATAAATAAACATATTTAATAGAATGTGAAAATATATTTTCATTTATTATCAATATAATATTAAACAGAATATTGGTTTACCAACTCCCCCACACATATCCTTTTTCACTCCTAGGAAAAACCTCATATCAAGTATTCCAAAAACAATTGTGACAAGATATGCAGATTAATATTTCTCATTCCACAGTACAAATATAAGAAAAGTAAGAATCTCAAAAAGAGTCAAAATCAATAAATATTGAATTCATTTTCTCATAAATTATGTCAAAATTGAATCCTTTGAGATTTATAACAATAATCATACAGAAACAAGTAATCGGTATACCACCATGCTAATTATTCACGTGTGTGTGTTATAACCATTCCAAGCTCTTAAATCCACCCATTATTATGTATATTCATCTCAATTAAAGAAATTTTTATTACCCAATTTAATTCATTGAAGATGTTCTATATTTCATTGAAATTGAATTTCAAGACCCATTCACTTAAGAATTACTAAATTTAAAACATTAATCTCTAGACATTGATATCCTTGTATGTTGTACATTTCATCACTCCCCTCAATTTTTTAGTTTCACTTTGAAAAAAACTCACACTCAACTCTTAACCCGTGTTTGATTTTCTCACGATACTAATTGTAATAGTTAGAAAAATATCAAAGGTCGATGAAGAGTGGTTTTTGGCCTATCCAAGACACAACCCATATTTGTGTTTTGAAGGCATACAACAGTCAGATGACAGGTACAAAGATAGGCCAACTAGTTAAGTGTATGAAAATGATCATAATAGAAACAAACTTATGGATCAACCAATGAATTTTTTTACCTAACATGATTGTACCTTCAATTGTGTAGGAAAAATTTCACAGGTAATGGTTGAGTGAAACTTTGTGCGGAGAAATCAATGAAACAATTTACCATGAAGAAATATCAGAAATAATGATATGAAAATCTAAAAAGTTTTATAATGACACAAAAATAAATATCATTGATTAATTAATTTTTTATAAAAATAAACCCTTGATGATAAAATCATCCTCATGCTTATAATTCTTCCAATTAATTTATAAAATAACAATTCCCCATATGTTCCACATCAATATGCTACTTGACATATTTTTTTAACTGATTTTTTTGGTTTTTTTGAATAGTTTAACTTAAAACATAATAGAAAAAACAAAAAAACACAAAATTAAAAATCCTAAATATCTAATTCAAAACTTTTTCCCCTCCCCACACATAAAATATGGGATTTTCTTGAAATGTGAACCTATGAGATTATATATGAACATTTAATGTATAATTTTAAATAGAACTATGAATAAATAGTGAAAGGGTTTAGAACATCCTGATATGCTCAAGTGGTGATGGGGTCATGATGTGTGATGAAATTTAATTCATTAGTATGAATTACCTCAATTTATTTCTTCAAACGTTTCACATTGACTATAATTCTCTTTCTAGTGTCCTCCTGTGAGATATCCATTGCACCATAACGAAAAACATTACATACAATATAAGGACCTAACCATCTAAATCATAACTTACTAGGCATCATCTTCAGTCATGAACTGTAGAGAAGTACTTTATCTCCAACATAATACTCCTTTTATTGGATCATTATATCATGATATACTTTTGATATTTCCTTGTAGAGTCTTGAGGTCTCATATGAAGACAATCTAATCTCCTCTAGCTCTTAAATTTGCTGCTTCCTTTGATTTCTAGCTTTGGCCAAATCCACGTTTCATTTCTTTATAGACCAATAATCCAAATTCTCAACTTCTATATGGATATGACACACTTTCCTAAAAAAATCTAAAATGGGGACCAACTGATGGGTGACATTAATGTTGTTATATATGCCCATAGTGCATCATCTGAGGACTTTCTCTAATACTTCTTATTCGGCTTCAAGGTTTTCTTCAAAAAAAATCAACTCTTGATTTTAAACCCAATATTGAAATTTTTTTTGGGTGTGATATGATGTAGATGTTTAGTTTTTTCACCCCATACATTCAAAGAGGGAATAAAAAATCCGATTAAAGAAGGCTGTCCCTTGGTCACTGATGATGGCCTTTGGTACACCAAACTTAAAAAATGTCAATGTCTTGAAAAAGTCTACCACAACAGAATAATAATTATTCTTAGTGGACTTAACCTCAAACCATTTACTCACATAATCAAAAGAAAAAAATGTACATGAAAGCAAAAGAACAAGTAAAAGGACACTTAAAATCAATTCCCCACACCTCAAAAAATATAACCAAATAATATGGGATTTTGAGGTCTCTCATGTCTTCTATAAATGTTTCTCATGTGTTGGAAACTTGTGCACGACATAAAAAACTTATGATCATCATATAATAAGCTTGGGAAATATAATTTATAGTCTAAAAAAATCCTAGCTGTCCGTTGTGGTCCAAAGTGTCTTCCACATGAATGTGTTTGGGAAAAATGCAGAACAGACTCAAACTCATGGTCAGCGAAACTCCTCCAAATGATTTTATCACTACATGTGAGCCATATGTAGAGATCATCCCACACTTAATACCGAGACAATCTTTTTAATTTCTAGACTTCATGTTTGTTTAAATTTGTAGGGATTTCAAATGGAAAAAGGTAGAACACTAAATATTCATACCAATGATGCATACCTGAGATGCAATAAGGATGATCATTATGGAAAGTGTCCCGAAGTGGTACTTAGTCCATGTTTTCAGCCTCTAATTTGTGAGTAATGATACTCATGAGGTTCACCATCAGGTTTTCTAGCACATTCTTATCCTTTATCTCAATATTTATTTCTTGACGGAGGATCATCCATCAGAAAATCATGGGATATGCATTCTGGCTTCTCCAAGAATTACCTTAGTGTTTCATGGTCCAAAAAACAACTATTTATTGCCTAATAAATATGAAATAAAATTATCAAAAGAAAATATGATGACAATAAACTCTTTTTCTATGGTTGTGTAGTTTGATTTTTCTAAATATGTTGTCCTCGATGCATAGGCAATCACATGTGAATGTCCCTCCACCCTCTGTGATAAGACATCCCAAACAAGGAATCTTGCGGTGTCACACATATACTCAAAAGGAAGCTCCCATCATAGAGGATTTATGATCAGTGGAGGGCTCAGAAACTTAATTATCTCATCAAAGGAAGCCCTTTAAGAATCGTCAAAAATAAAATTAGAATCGTTTTGAATAAATCGTGACATTGGAAGAGAAATGTTACTAAAATATGTGATGAAACACCAATAAAATCTTGCATTACCTTGTAAATATCTAAAATCACACACACATGAAGGAAAAGTTAAGGATGAAATGATATCTACTATAGATCTATCAAATTCTATCCCATGTTTTGACAGTACATGCTGTAATAAAATCCCATGCTCTACCAGGAAATGACACTTTTCAAAGATTAAGACCAAATTCTTATCAATACAATGAGTCAAAAACATTCCCAAAGTAGATATACAATTCTAAAATAATGACCCATACAATATAATATATTCCATGAATAACCCCAAGAAGGTGTCAATGAAATCAAAAAATAATAACCATGTAACTATGGAAGGTACCTAGCGCATTGAAATGTCCATATGGAATCATTTTGTTGGAAAACGTATTGAATAGACAAGTGAATATTGTATTCTCTTGATCCTTCTGAGAAATATGAACCTGATAATATCAAAAAAAAATCAATCCAATAAACAATAGAGTGTTTGTCCAGCTTGTATCTCATGCTTTTGATCAATAAATTGGACGGGGAAATAGTCCTTATGAGTGTACTGATTTAGTTTACTATAATCAATACACACACGCCAAATATTATGTACCCTCATTAAAAGTAACTCCTCTATCTAATTTCTATCAACAGTAACAGACCTTTTCATAGGCACAACGTAAATAGGACTCACCCACTGGGAATCTAATATGGGATTTATTATACCTTCCCCGAGAAATTTTTCATCCACTTTTTTAACAACCACTAAAAGTGTTGGATTCAATATCCATTGTGCCTACCTAACTGGTTTAGCCCCTTCCTCATAAAGAGTCATATGCATTCAAATGTATGATATAATACCAGATATGTCAGCCAAGGTCCGCCAAATTGCCATAATTTTCTCCCCCAAAATATTCAAAAGGTTTTCTTCATGTTTAAAACTGTGATTGTTTGAATTTATAACATATAATTTCTATCCACAAAAAAATAATGAGTATTTGATATTTGGTTGAAAATGGCTTGACTTATAGTGGAGTGGTGTGATGTATGGAAGGAAAAATTGAAGAAACTGAAATATGTGCACAATAAACATTAATATCAAAATATAAATCATAAAAATCACAGAATAAAGCATCAAATCAATCAAAATACTCAATAGCCAAGTCATAATCAGTGTGAACATGATCAAAATCTGTATATTAATACACATCAAAATGAAATCCAAGAGAGTATTTTATGTAAGAAACAATTGTGGAAGTACTCTTAGACACCAAACTAGAACCAATACTCATTATATCCCTAACATTTAGACAATAAAATTAAATGGGGTTTTTATTTAGTGGTTCAAATTGGGAGATAAAAAATACAGAATGTTTTTTGGAGGGGTACTTCTTGGATTCCAATACATTAATTATAACAAATTCATCTCCAAACTCCACAGAATGAGTAAACTCATTAAAATTTATGATAGTATTTGCAGTTTTATGTAATGTTCTACCTAAGATAATGGAATAATGAAAACATACATTGTCATCCTCCATATTAAGAACATAGAAATCTACTAGAAACATCGTGTCTCTTTCCTAAACAACAACATCCCCAAGGACTCCCACTGGAAATGTCGTAGCTCTATTCTCTAACTACACCAATACTCTCATAGACTTAAACTCACCAAACTATAAAAAAGTTAATACATAGTGAGGAATCACATTTATGGAATATCCCAATCCACAAAGAGTATCAGAAAAGTGAAACTCCTATATGGATCATGGAATGGAGAATGTATCAATATCCTTGCACATTTTTGGCATTTCAAGAGTTGGTGTATTGAGTGTGGACACATTCCATCTAATATTTATCCTATAATTTCCCTTGAGCCATCTTTGATTAGTAAAATGTTATTTTATTAATTTTTCATACATTAGGATTTTTATGATGGCTCCTAGTAGAGGGATGTTGATCTCCACATGCTGGAATGTTTCCAATAACTATTTTTTGCATTGCTTCTTTAGTAATATTCTTGGTTTGTACAACACTATTTCTAAATAGAAGGGCTTTATGAGGAACATCATCAATATTTTTCTTACCATTGTCTTTCTCCTTTGGTTCCTCATCAGTTGGTATAGAATGGGCTTAATTGGTGTTGAGTTGATTCCCAGTGAAACGTTAAGTACAGATATGTCAGTTGTTTGCTCCCCACATCCCAATGTGATAAAACTAACATTCCTATTTGGATTTGGAGTTGGTTGGATTGGTATATTTCTAGAATTATTATCTACCAGTTCCTAGACGGTAGTGGAAATCTTGATCATTTGATTCTATAACTACCTCAGCTCCAAACTGCGACTCTTCAACTCATTAAATTGATTAAGAAAATTTTCTTTCAAATGATCATCAATGATAAAATATAAAATTTTTTTAGAAGTCCCTTGTGGTTGAATTTTTTAATCTCGAGATTCAAATATCCTTTGGGGTTGTGGAAATCCTTGTTTGTAAGTCAAGGGATTCTGGAAATTTTGTTGAAAAGTGGGCCTTTGTTGTTGTTAAGAGTCATACCTCATGTCTGATTGATGCTTCCAACCTTGGATGTAAGTTAGAGAAATGGAGTCATACCTCTTCTGGGTATTTGTATATTTTTTATGATGATATGGTCTCCCAGGGAATACAACTGTGCAACTGTCTGTCTCTTTTTTATTGGGGTAACAGTTAGTTGGGTGGTCTTTTTTAGTGAAAATTACACAAGACCTTGAAGGAGTGGGTTGGGATGTATTTTGAGCCAAAGAAATATTCCCCACCATAGTGGTAAAATCATCCTACTTGTTATCAATTAAATGAATATCTAGAAAATAAGTGCATACATGATGCATTCCCTTAACATGTGGCGTACCTCGATCACCATATTGTTAAGAGTTTTGGGAATTTTTTTTAATAAATGCATGGGATTATATTGGTGTCTTGTCCACCAATGATACTCCAGCCACCACATCCACCATGCCTCTCTCCATAGGAGTGAGTCATTCATAGAAGTATTATATGTGGAGTTTCTCACTGATTTGGTTATGTGGAAATCTTGCACACATATTCTTGAATCACTCCGAGTACTCATACACTGACTCCCCTTATCATTACTTGATCCCTGATATCTCCTTAAGAATGGGTGTGGTCCTTGATGCGGGAAAAAATATCTTCAAGAAAATATGTTTCATATTGGTCCAAAATGTTACAATTTCAGGTTGTAAAAAATACATGCAATCCTTTACAACTCCATCAAGTGAAAATGGGAATGATCTTTGTTTTATTGTTTTGTTAGAAAAAATTTCTTGGTTTATGGTTTGAGAAAACCAAATTAAATTATTTTAAAATTTTCTTGGGATCCTCACTATATAATCCGTGAAATATTGGAAAAAGGTGAATTAATCCAGATTTTAATTGATAGTCTGATTCAGGATTTGGGTATACTATACAATTTCGTTGATAGTTAATATCATGTGAAGATAATTATTTAATTGTTATATTATGTTTATTTCCATTATTTTTTTCCATTGGTTATTGTTTAACATTTTATATAGAACTGTTTCCAATTTCAGTGTTCCAAGAACTAAATAATTATTCAACTGGTTTAATGTGTAAACTACTCATAGACTAAGAATTTTGGATTCGAGACATAAGGCTGTGTTCAATAATAGGGTCAGGATATAAAAGATCCATGGAATGAGTTCCTGTCATAAATTATATAAAAATAAAAAGAATTAAAGTGGTCCATAATAAGAATGGTATGTTTGGGTTGATGGTCCAATAAGAAGATGATAAAAATAAAATAAGAAGAAGAAAAATTATAATGGGTAAAGAAGGAAGAAAGAAGTGAATAAGAGAATAAATTATAAAATAAAATAAGTAACTCTAATTGGGTTAAATAAATACTTTCCTCCCCAGCAATAAAACCAATTTGAAAGGCATTTCCACTGGTGCTCTCAAATGAAGTGTGATTTTTGGGTACATGGGTGTGGCATAGTGGCTGACCAAGGTCATCTCTCAAAGAGAGAATTAAATAAAAACAACTTCTTAATGGTATTATAAAAATAAAATAAAAGAGAATAAAAAAACTATCTAAAAATGATGAGGGTTTTTTTAACATTAATAAAAGAAGGGAAATAATGTTGTAAGAGGATTGAATTATTGAGTTTTTGTTTTTGAGATGAAACTTGATTGATAAAACACAATAAGAAGTTGTTTTTTTACAATATTTTAAAAGGAATAATCAATATAACTTGACCTATTCAGTCAATTATGTATAATTTTCAATTAAATTAACATCCACTTAATTATAATTCAAAAATTCAATAACCCTATAAACCTATAGGAGCTCACTTAACAAAAAAGATAAAATTACCTAAACCCTAGGCTAGCTTCAGAACATGCAAACGTAACAACCTTATTTGATTGATATTATTAGGATAGCATACGGTCATTGGTTAATTAGAGAAAATATAAGTTCTAGAAATTAGGGTTAATTTTGTATTGTTATTATATTTGAACTCTTCAAATTTACCCCTTGTGGTCTTGTATTTCCGATTAGGATCACACTCTCAAAATTTACAAAAATCTCAACCTCAGGTGTATTTTTTAATTTGTTCAATTTCGTGCATAGGTTATTTTAAATTTAAAAACATTAATATTTCATATTATGTTTATTATAGTTTCTCATTGATTTAAAATAAATTAATGAATAAGGTAATAGGTAGATAAATTACTAAGAAAACTACTCTTTCATGGGTGGTGTAGTCATCATAGAAATGGATTGCATTTGAAATGATTTTGAAACTATGTAACCCTATATCATTTATACTATTGAATTACATCCCAAAAAGAAAGATTAACATGGATGATAGTTAAAAAAAATTAGGAATAAAGAATAAATTAATGAAGAGCTATAGATTTTATTATGCAAACAAAATTATTACAACACAAAGAAGAAGAAGGATTCCTCGAAGGGATCCTTACTTCAAGAGAAACCTCTATTTATATGGTTGGATAATTGGAGTGGATCTATTTCTCCTCTTAACTAAACTTTCTAATACACTTCCCAACACATCCAAATCATAAAAACATCAATTTATAGAGTGGTGTGGAGGCCATGATTAAAGAGATTTCAAGTGTGATTGGGGAAATTCAGCCCAATAAATTAATCCAAATTGCACCACCTATTTGACCACCAAAACGAGTGTACAATCTATCCTTCCATATTATTGATTTGATATAAAATCCTTCATCTATATTCTAACAAAATTTTGGCCTAATCTGATGAAGTATGTATATGTTATGTCCCCCATATAGAACCAATGTCCAATATGGTGAGCCCAACCCAACTTTTACTTCATGACCCATTTTCACAATACAAATGCATGATTTCACATAGATTACCTGAATAAAATGTGTATACATATTATTCAATAACACATTTACAAAATAATATGTTCAAATATTTAAAATAAAATTATTTATATTTGAAATAGTACAATGAATTTTTAAAGGGTAAAACATGAATTTTAATCAAATTTTCAATTGGAATATCTAATCCCAAATATTTTATAAATAAACATATTAAACAAAATGTGGGAACTTTTTTCATTTATAACCTATAAAATAATCATAAATTTATTTTTATAAATGTTCAAGAGATACTAGCCTTATACTTGTGGTAGTATGAATCCAACATGGTATTATATCCCTTTGCAAGATGGGAAACGTGGTACTACTGCATTCATATGAGGGTATATGTGGTGCCACATCTTTTACATGGAGGGAAATGTGATGCCCCAATACATTTCTTTAATGCATTAATAAAGGAGGATTGTGGTATCTCACTCATTCATGGGTATGTATACATGATGATCTCCCTGCATAATCATATTCAGTTGACTACTATTGAGGCTTGTGATTCTTAGCATTGCGAAGAAAAAAATAGATATATATTCAAATTGGATATGTGCCAGAGATATTGATCTATTTCTAGTATTTATAGATGAAATATCATTTGGAAATGACATATATGAGAAATATATCTCATTCATTAAATCCATTACACCATTCATCACATTAATTTATTTAGATCATAGGATAATGGTGAATTTAATCATCCATATGTGAAACAATGGTTCATATTGCTGTTATCTTGCCAAGAATATATTGTTGACGTATCTCTATATCCATGAGGTGGGAGGTAATAAAATTTCATAGAATGAATATGGGGATCTTTTGTGTTTGGATCCTTGGTTGTTCTTCTGGCCCATGAATGTGAGGTTGAAATCTATCCCCATAATAGAGGAGTGGCACCATATATTCCTTCAATATGTTTCTCTTATAAATATACAGCTATTTTTTAGATGGTGTTGTATCCATTCAAATTCCCCTCAATATCAATAGTGGTTGATAAGATGGTCTGAAATATGGGTCAATCTCTATATAGTGGTAATCGATATGGTATTACAGGCATGAGTAATTTCAATGAAAAGAAAAATTTCTTGCTTGATAATGTCATATCCATTATAGGCACATTTGGAAAACCATAATCCCAACATCGTGATGTTGAAGAAGACCATTGCGGTGTTCCATTCATTTTTTTCTCATGCGATATGAACCTCATTGATCAAAACAAACATTTCCATTTTATTTATTTTATTTTATTCATTATCATTATTATTATTTGTAACAGATAATAATAATAATAATAAATATAAAACTCCTTCAACTTTTCTATATAGTGTACACATTCAATGAATCATTATCACATGTGTATAAATTATGATAAGCTAATTATTCATCACATGTTTCTATTTACAGTAATGTCTCTCATGCATGATTATGATCATTAATAAATGAACCCCTTGTATATTGATTCATTCGGAACAAAAATAATCTTATTTTAAAGTAAATATAGGACACATTATTGTATATTTGGATGATGATGGATTCCTCCTTCTTTACACTATCATTTAATGTATAAGCTAAATATTATATATTTTCATCCAATTTTATTTCATTCATGATGTGCATGTATTTTTTATTGATTTAATGTTATGAGAATAATATATGCTACCCATCAATTTCATAATATCATGTAAACCAAAATCAATGGATCTAAAATTTTAAATAATAAAATATTCTTCTCAATTATATAACTCATGAATTCCCACTAATACAATATTATTTATCATTGTATATTTTATTGTAATGTTGAGATCACATTATTTTCAAAAGTATTTCTCTGCTAGCATATATGACCTGAAGGGTGAGTGATTTTTTATTTTTACATAATGTGATATGCTTTCTCTAGACAAGAGCTCTCAATTTTAGTCCATATAATGGGCCTCATAATAAATTAAAGGATAAATAATTGTTAGGAACATTAGTGTAGGGTCTTTTAGATCATACCTTATATCGCTTCAGTAATGGATCTTTTAGATCAAACATTCTATCTATTTAGCTTACAGTCTCTTAGCTTGAAACTTATATCAGTTTAGTTAAAGGTCCTTTACCTCGAACCTTATATCTCATTAGTCTATGTCCTTTTAGCATGAACCTTATATCACATTAGTTTTCATTATTTTATCTCGGATCATCTATCCCATTAATATAGGGTATTTTTTCTCAGCCCTTCAATTGGATTAGTTTATGGTATATTAACTCGAACCATATATCTCATTAGTTTAGGATCTTTTAGTGCATACCTTCCATCACATTAGTTTATTTCCTTTTAGGTTATAACTTCAATAACATTATTTTAAGGACATTTAACTCAAACCATCTATATGATCCTGGGATAAGGGGATGATGTTCTAGGAATAACCTTAGAAAATATTAAGTGATATGATCTTTTGTGGCTTTCCTAAGTCTCAGGAGGATCGAATGGCCCTTTTTCATAGTGATTCCTTTGGTTGACAGCCATAGTTACATATTCATGAGCCATATGCATGCATTCGTAGTCAAAAAATGGGACTCATGAAGCCATGTATCTTTTCTAGGGGATATGGAAGATTTATAAAGTAATATTGGTTGAGGGTGAAAATACTAGGGATACTAGGCCTGGATAGATATTTGTAGAGTGGGATATATAAATAATAATGAAAAATCATGAGTCTATGAATATGGGATAGGGCCAACATGCCAGGTATGTCCAGTAACATTTTGATATGATTTGTTCTACCATGGTATTATGGGGGTTCACAAGGATTGGAATAAAATTGTTACAAGGAGGAGATGTCTTTAGTGGGATAGTAAAATCCCAAATGTGTCGATAACATGACCTTGATAAATTTATATCCACTCTTTTACAAGGGCTATTGAATATTTATGGAACAAAATATGGTTTAGGTAGAAATACTAGGTATACTAGGACCACCTGGATTACTATAATCTGAGTGAAATAAATCAAAACCCAAAATATTAAGCCTATCAATATAGGATGTGGTAGACATGTCGAGTAAGTATTATATCATTTTGATATGTTTTGTTCCACCTCAATGTTTATGGGGATCACAAGGATAAGAAACTCTATTCTTGAAAGGAGGATATGTCTTTATTGGCGGGACAGGGTTGTTATGTGTCGATAGAAGGGCCAAAAAATTATGGTCTCCAATTTGGTCCAAGGGTCATGAAATATACCTCATTAATCAAACCTCTAGATGATCAAGTTGTGTAAGGAAGGAAATCTATCTAAAAAAACTGTGTTCGACTATGGAAATCCATTTATTATGTTATGAAGCATGATCCCTACACCATATAAACTTAAATAATGAGTTGTAAGCCATTAATGGTTTGATAATGGATTGTCTCATTTCATATTTGATAAAGGGTACAGAACAAAGTGATGTAATGCCGAGGATGATGAATCTACTCATATTGATTGGTAAGAAGACTGTAAATCATGTTAAAATGTTCATGGACTTGGAGGATGACATAGTACATTCGTATTTTATTTGATTAGACACACCTAGGTGTGATAATGTCAAGGATTAAAAATATTGTAATATCATTTGGGAAGAGGGACACATTTTGTTGACATCCATAAGTGCATATGATGCAGTAATGGTCATGTGTTCATAGTCTAGAAGAGTGTCCCTAGAGGATTGATATCTTTTCAATGGTCCATGATTTTTTTGGATATCTGAGGCCCCCACATCATGCACTGTGATTTGTGGAATGTGTAAAATAAAAAGATAGTTCGAGAAAATTATAATTTTTCCATCACCTAAAGAACATATTATCTCATCGAGGAGATGTGAAAAATCAATTCTCTAACATTTTTTTCACTAGTGTGTCTGGAAAGAATAGATTGGATTTTACTAGGGAAAAAATTCATTACCTATTATATTTATTCCTTATATGTTAGTGCCCTATTTTTCCTCAAACTCTATGAATGAGGAATATAGTGGGTGGAAACATGAAATATTCTCATATTTCTTACTTTAGGTTTTCAACCGGAAACTTTTTGTGTCTCTTTGTTTATTAGTTTAAGGTCATTAAATTGCAACCATATAGGATAGAGTTTAAGGTTATATAGATTTGACAAAAAAAAGAAGTTTAAGCTCATGAATCAGATTTAATTAATATTACAGATGTCAAATAAGAGCCTAATTAGAATTCCTGAGGTCAAGAGTACTCCATCATCCTTTTGAGTGGGTTGTGGAAATTTTGAAAATCACTGCACAAGATCCAAAGGTTAGGAGAAAGTATATGTGACAATCATACAGGGTATGTCCCGTAACAAATTAAGATTCAAGGCTCCATTTCATGGATGTTAGGGTCATGAGAATCCGAATTCACTTTATATTGGACCAATATGTCATCAGTTTGAGGGTCTAATTTTTTTTCCATCAATATCGTGGTCAAATGAGAGATATATTTTTTCCATTTCAATAGAGATGAATGGATTGTGGTAACCTAAGGTATAAAAGATGTGAAGTGTTTTATATGGATTGAAATTTTTTAAAAGATGGTAGAAGCACCCCCTACTCTGGTTTACCGAGGTATGTATCATGTTATTCATTAATAAGGAATGAAAAATGGGAGATGATATTCATAGTTTATTATCATGTAGTGTGGATTTTGGTCATGTAGTTTTAATTTCATGCAACCAAGAATTGTTCCTTATAGTTTATCATCTTGTGGAATGGATATATTTATTATGTAGTTTTAATTCCATTCAACCAAAATGTTTTCCTTTCAATTTAACCTCATGTGTTGAGGATGTATTTCCCTGTAAATTATCGATATGTGGTATGGATATAGGAACTGACATGAGTAGATGAAAATGTTTTGGTTAGTCTCATGGGTGAAATTATTTGCATCACTTCATATCTGATTCAAATGAAAATCAAACCACATGTTGTTCATAAATGAAAAACTCTCTCTTTTCTAGACTACCTTGTATAAAGAGGTGGTCATTGTTTCCTTTCATTCTTGTAGATGGGCCTATTATTATATTTCTAGATGTCACTACATATCCTATGATGACATGAATAAATCCACACATATATTTGGAAGGGACCATTCATTTTAGTGTCATATGACAACGGTGAATATGGACCTATGTCAAAAATGGAAATGTTGTTGCTTGTCCTAATGATAGATGTTTATCCATCACTACCTATCTCGTTAAAAATGATAATAAATCCATATATGTCTCATTAAAATCAATTTACTTTAATGACATGCAGTGATGATAGAGGAAAACCAACATGAATTGACATGCTGATTGATGTTGGGCCCAAGGGTGGAAGTTTCGGTGTCACGAAATATCTTGTGATGATGGTAAGAAAATCACATAAAGTTTCATAGAGTTGTGCAGTTTAACATATTGCAGTCATGATTGATGGTATGCATTTTTTCAATCTCTTATTCAGGACCTCGATGAGCCTTTCATAGCATATATGCCTTGTTTGAGTGAGTAATCCCCAACTGAAATTCTGACGACCATATGAGCTATGATCATTTTCAAAAACAATGAACCAAAAGGGTCCCATATAGAGTCATTTAAGAGAAGGGAAGGGGAATTTTGTTTCATGTGGTGGGTGGACAAATATATAAGATCAAGGAATCCCTACTTATCACATTGAAATTGAAAATCAAACATATGTTGCTCTATGAAACACGTGCATTTTAACGTCATGTAGTAAGGACATGGGTGATTCTTTGTGAATAAAGATGGATATTGTTTCTCAGAGCAATTTTATGTCATGAGGTTAGAACATTGTGTTTCCCAACATGATATGAAATTCATCATATGCATAGACCCAATAATTTTTCTTTGGGTGTCACTAAGTATCCTATGATGATAGGAATGAATCCATACATAGATCTTAGGAAACTGTGTAGTTTAACATTATGTGTTAAGGATGTACTCCGTGGAGATTACTATCATGTGGTCCAGATAGATCTATAGAGTTTAATTTTATGTAATCAAGATGAATTATGAGATATACTATAATGTGGGAGCGAACGTTGATATCTTATGGAAAAAATTACTTCAGAAATCTCACATTGGATGGTGGTGTGACACTCCCCCCATCCAGGGTGGCTAAAAAATAGGCTCTATTACAATGAACCTTAGATATTATATAAGGTCATCTCATATAGAATCCAATTTTGGATCTTCATTCGGGGTATCATAGTGGTTTTTGGAGCTAACACCACTTCTCCTTGGAGGAATGAACTAAGATCGACAATTTTATTAATGTCACATGTTATCTAATTCTGATAGACCATAGTGTTGTGAAATTTTCACAATATATTCTCATATAGTTATTCCAATTCATCAATCCCATTTTTTGTATTTTATTATCTGAGTGCAACAAAAAACTGTCTCTTTAATGTGAATGAAACTCTTCTTCTTTGGGTAATAAAGCATCAGGTCCTTACACCAATGAGTATAGCATTGCATGTGTGTAAGTATGCATGGTGGTGGGGTAGGCCCATAAATCATGGAGGAGTTTATCATTCCAATAATTCTTATCCATATTCATAATATTCTTTATTATGTTCCATAGAGTCATATTAAAATAATTTATCATTCCATTTTCTATCGCATGATTTAGAGATTAGTAATTGGATATGATATTGTACACCATATATAGTTTCATTAACTATATGGAATATAAATTCGTGTTATTTTATGTCAATATAGTGTAAGGAACCCCGAACCTAATGATGATATGGGAAATCATGAAGATGATTATATTATTCATCTATATATCCTTTATGTGTATTTACTCAACACATTTAGAAATTAATTGTATATAAGTAAGGATATTCCGGGATTTATTAGTTGTGTCTGATGGATATGTCCCTACAGCATCCACCCCCAAATGGAAAATGGAAAGTAATATTTAACTATATGTAGAAATTCGAAAGGGGCTGATTGATGATGTTTTCATGAATCTGGAATGCATGAATTTTCTTGGTGAATTCTACATAGTAATGTATCATGGTTTTCATATAATATTTCAAACTCTCGATTTGGTGGGAGTGACTAATTCCATATTGATTGAAATCATATGAGAATGCATAAAATTCTTCTATGACAGAAACAAAACACCTTATACTATGAACCTAAGGATAATTCCAACAAATCCACATTTTTAGAGGACTTTTTACTCATTTGAACCATACTATAGAGTTATTTTTGCTGACTAAAACTAAATAAATTCCCTTCTTGAATGATCTGTTGGGAGAATCCCATTTTAGATATTACTAACTATGGGTTCCATCCATCTAAGAGCATTCATTGGTTTTTCATGCCCTGAGGAAGCAATGACCTGATAGATTTCTTATATATCACATATGATGACTTATGATACCATTCTTCATTGTGAGATATAGATGATTGCTTCCTCATAGTTAGGTTCAGTGGGGATGGTAGCTGCATTAGCGAGTGCATCAATATGATCATTCAATGATTGGGGGATGTGATGTAATATGGTCCCAAAAGGTAACTCTATAATCAATCCCCTAACATAGCCATTGAGTGGGTTTATTAATTCCTTTTTTTATGGATTATTAAATATTTATCTTCTTCATCTCTAATTTTGAGTCATCTTTAATATTTAGGTGATTAATGTTCAGCTATATTGATAGTCCATATCTAGTGATGAGGGCGTGGTATTCCACATCATTATTTTTGAATCCTTAGATAGTGAGAATTATTATAGAAAAACTAATTATTTTAGAGATACAAATAGAATCCCTAAACCAACCTGGTTTTTCTTTGGGTTTCCATCGTTATGCTGATAGGTCTTTGGGAAGAAACATCAATGTACATATCCAATGTTTTGGAAGATTCATGAGCACAATATATCTCTTCATCAGGGAGCTCATTTTCCATCAGTGTATTTTTTGTGGAAGTATGTGTTTAGAGGAAATGAGAAAGGTATTTTTCATTTAATAACTTATGTGATATAAAATGAATGTCATATTACTATAGAGGGACCACCCATGAATCCAAGAACCCAATTAACATAGGGAGGCTGAGGATATACTTGAGTGGATACATATGAGAGACCAGGTGGATTCTATGGTTATTCAAGTAATTAATCATCTATTTCGCCACAAAGATGAGTGGAAGGATGTTCTTTTCACTATCATAATATATGATTTTTGTACCATGAATTGTCTTGATGAGGTAGTAAAGACTATTACCTCATCTTGAATAATTTTTCTATGCAAGGATGGTGCCAAAGAAGTTTTCCTTGGTGTCTATATATTAGCTGAGTGGCCTACCTTCCACCATAGGCATCAAAATTGGTGGGTGAAACAAGTACTACATCATACATTCAAAGGATTTTTTACATTCATCAACCTATTGGAACAAGATAACCTACTTCATTATCCCGATAAAGGGGGGGATTCTTTATCTAGGTTGGATATGAATTTTTTAATGCTGTTGAGGTTCCCATGGAGTCATATTAGTTATTAAAGATTTATGGGGCGGAGATATTTATAAATTAGAACTCCCCTTCTCTGTATCAACCTCAATGTTGTGGTGGCATTATAAAAATCCATGTAACATTTTTGATGTTACCCTGAATGAACAATTCAATGGATATATCTTTAAAATACAATGTCATAGATTTTCCATGATTTTTTGGAGTTCTGTGAAGTGACCACATTACTGTCAGGATTTTACAACTAGGTCGTCGACATAATACTAATCATTACATTGTAATAAGTTATTAAATATTCTATTCATGGTGCATTGATATGTAGATATAGTGTTATTTAATCCAAATGGAATGACATGATAATAGTATATCTTTTAAGGTTCTTCTATGTCTATGGATTCTTCATCTTTTGGATTCATCCAGATTTAATTTTACCCTGAGTACCTGTCCATTAAAGAAATGTCGTGGAAACCAGAAATTTTATTGATCAATAATTTTTTGATCAGTAGTAGGAAATTTCCCTTATAGAAATTCCTATTAAGGTCTATAAAATCAGTTCAAACACTAATGTGATCATTCAGTTACATAATTGGAATGATGTTGGAATTCTATATTGGGTATTTCACTTCTCATACAATGTTATCGTTTATCAACATGTCAAATTCAACCTCTACATTAGTTTCATAAGAGTGGTGCATCCTCTTAGCTTCTTATTTGATTCCTCGAGGTGCATTAGGCTATTTGAGATGGTGCATGCCCACATCTGGCTTCAGTCTTGGATTTTCTTTGTTGTTCTAGGAGAACACATATCGATGATTCCTTAGAGGTGAAATAGAGATATAATTATATTAGAAGGTCATGGAGGCACTAATCAGAGTAGGTCAAAGGTCTTCTTATGTTCCCATATTTATTTTCATGATCTCATTTATGTTGGTGGAGACAACTTTCACGAATGATGGTGGATCATTCCTCATATCATCCTAGTCATCTTACATTTATGTTTTTTGGGGACATTTTTAGGTGAAGATAGCAATCAAGGGGCTTCTCTGTCAATATGACGGTGATGGAGGATTTTAGATGAGACTTTATCATCCCTTTATATCTGATTCATTGTAGAGATATGATAGAACTGACTGTATTTTACATTGTCATTGATGATAATTGAGGCATAGACCAATGGTATTAGATATTCTCTTTCGATGATGTTTATGGGGATCAGATATCCACCATAAAACATGCTATAGGGATTCGTAGGTGCGGTCCCAAAGCCATTGGAATTTTTAACTTCTATGTCATCATCCACTATTTGATTCTTATGTCATATCTTATAGAAATATAATTTATTATATGTGGATCTGAAAGTCTTGGAGAGGTTTTATGTGACCATGCAGTATGCCTACCTTTCCATTTATGGGATACATCAGTCATTGATGGAATATAGGTGGTACCACCAAGTGGATATGGAGTCAGGGCTCCCATGAAGAACAAAATATGGGGTGTCATTATAGATATCCAAGAACTAAACATCAAGCCTGAGATCCCCAGAATGGGATTTTAGTTTGATATTCATGAGAGTCCTTTTCTCACTCTTATCATACCCCTAAATGATTATCTTTGTGGGGGATAAGTCCACTTCTCCATATCTCAACCATTAGAGATTTTTCATTGGGACGCATTTGTACCCAAATCCCTTATCAGTCAACACCCATTGAAAATTAACATTATCAGATATTCTAGAAATGTATAAGGGCTTGATGTTGATGTCATGTACATGATATTGATTAGTGAATGATATAGAGACATGACATTAAAAGGACATGATGTCCCCATGATAAATCTCTACTGTAGTGAATTTTTTCTTGAATCATGTGTGATCGAGAGGGCTTCAACATGTGCCTCCATATGTTCTTTTGAAAGCCATATCTCTTCACAGATTAAGACAGTGTATGGGAATAAATATATTTATTTTAGAACATCATACTTTTGTTCCATAGTTCTATGTATCCATATATGGGCCAACACTTGGGAATGGGGTTTAGAAGCTGAATTTTCATAAGTAGATAGACCTGGTGTTTTTGTAAAGGTTGAGGGAGTATCTACTTATTTTGGTTCAGGATGATTTGGCATTCCTCATTCCCTTGATTGATCATATTGAACCCATGTTATGTGGTTATCCATTTTAATCAGATGTGGTTGAAGGTTGGAGGGATCTGCGACACCTCATTTCGTCTTTTGAGACTAATGGAGTGATTGGTGATGAGTCTTGGCAATATATATTTCTTCTATGAAGAAATGACTTGAATATTGAGTTTGAACACTTCTATGATGTCCCACGTATCCTTGGTTTTTGTGCATGCAACCTCTGATTCCCCTATTATGTGTGGAAAAACCATATTCGAGGGCATATTCATCAAAAGAAAAGGGTTCATCTCAGTGTATAATTTTGAAAAAACCAAAGAAGAGAACCTCGCCCGATGAGGATTCTATTTGGTAGGGTGATTCCCATCCCGAGTATGTTGAATATAAAATATGCAAGTGTTATGGATATTTATGGAGTAGAATACGAATCTTCCTCCTCCATCTCTTACTATATATGGTGGTCACATCCACTATTGGGAGGCACATATAATGTCTCCTTCTAGGGTGGTGGAGCTATCATGAGTCTATGAAAAATGTAATTTTAGAGTTGTGTGAGATCAATCAAAAGTTTTTTGAGGAATATATTTTTCAAATATTTACGATTTCCTGGAAGAATACTTGTGCCAATTGTGCTCTTCTTCTTGAATAATGATGGTTATGCAAACCAAATTTTTTGGGGATTTTTCTAGCATCACTTATCCAGAGATAAACATGCATTGATGTATGTCCTTGAATATGAAACAATCCAGGATATTATAGCACATTATTCTATAGAAAGGGAAGTTGTATGGATGGTCATGATGTTTAATTGATTATGCCTTCTAGGATATAGAATATTGAGATGGATATTATCCATTAGTTCCATGAAATAATATAGAACATGTTCATTTTATAAAGAGTATATTGTGTTAATATTTTAATCAATTATATGGCAACCCTGATTTATCTTTAATTATTTTCAAGGATTATTTTGTGGTTTATCTAATTTATTTGAGGTGTTAGACTATTTATGTCCAACCTGGGAGATTTTATGGGAACCACATCATGCTTTAGAGTGATAACTGCAACTTCTATTCTACCTGATTTTTCACCTATGTTGAGAGCATGAGTTGAAACATGGATTGGGATTACTGAATTGTGTCTTCAAGAAATTGTGACATTTCATAAAACTACTATAACCCACCAATATATTTAATGGGGATTAGTTTTATTTTCAAGTCATCCTTAATATTTTCAGTACAGATTTCTAATAGTTCTTCCTATGAGAGGCGGATGAAGAGAAAATCAGATAAACCTCCCCATCCTTCTATTAAATCACACACCCTCTCATTGTCTCATTGTTTGAAATCCATTTTAATGAAGATCATTGTTTATTTCAATGTCTAATTAATTGATATTGGAATTTTTGATAATGTTCTCCCCATCATGTAATTGATCCCGCTGTAGAATGTTTTACAAACAAATGTTGGCCATGTTTGAGTCTTCATAGAACATGTCATAATTTTTTCTTCTTTTTTTTATCTCAGGGGCCCATCATTGGACCACATTAGGATAGGAACTTTGTGAGAGGTTGTTTTGGTTTTCATACACCATCAATGGTAGAGAATTTAGGGTTTTCAAAGGTGGGTGGAGTTAGAGTATCATCCACCCATTCAGGATATGACTTCCTTTCAAGATACATATGTTTGTGGCACCCATCCATGGCTTCCATTTTATTATCAACTGATTCAATAATGTTATGTAAATCTAAGATAACTACTTTATAAGCCACATACCATCCATATAAATGATTGGGGTCCAAGGAGGTGGTCTCTCCTTCATCTTTTACGGATTCTCAATTCATCCTATGACTGAATTATTACCCTGAAGTGGGAGGGGCTATCCATGAAATGGTGGGAAGTCACAATAATTTTAAAATTCCTCATTTAGGTGTAATGGCTATCTCGATCCTGATTCTATGTGACACCTAGACAACTTTATTTCTAGAGGATTGGAAATAGGAGGGACAGAATTCATCTCTTGGTGGAGATGATACCCATCTAGAATATTTCCCCTTAGAATCTTTAAATTTATTTGATGGAGTGATCGTATTTCACTATAATATTGCGAAAACTATTCTCATGGGTAAGGAATGTTAACTCTTCTAGATAGTGATCAGGATTTAGCTGTATCTTTCCCTTTTTCTTTGAATGTATTCCTCTGAGGAGGTGGACACTCGTTATTCGGTGGTTCCAAATTTTGAATCCTTCTTTAGATATGGGTGAATGAGATATCAGTTAGTATGTCTAAATCACCCTCCGCAGGGAGAATATATTTTGTGTTGTGGGCCTATGTGCCTATGTATTGATCGATTTCATCCATATTGATAGTCAAAATATTCAAGGAGTAATTTCTAGAAATGTTGGTTATTCTATATCATTCAACACAAAAGTTTGATTCTACACTGCCTTCATCGACGTAGTTATTTGAACCCATGTCCATGTTGGTCCATTCTAGCTTGGGACTGCGATTGGGTTTAATTTAATTTTCTATAAACTCCTCCCATAATGAACTATAAATAATTACTTTGAGGGAGTTTTCTAATTTTGATTGTCGAGCAAGCCCTGACAAATATAGGTTTTTCTTGTAGAAAGATGAACAAGAAAGATGTCATCCAATTATATCATCCACCCATCTTAGAAAAAAATGATTCTCTATGGGTGATAATAATGATGATAAATCACCATACCTATAGGTTGGGGTTCATTTGAGGCAACCATTAGTACTTATTGGTCCTATTTTTGAGGATCCTGTAACTCTAGTTGGGGACATGATAATTCTTGTGATGGACATGAAGTTATAAAATACCCCAAACCAATGGGATGAGGTGATTCAGAATCACCCATGATTCTTGTAGGACCCTTTTAGGTAATTATGAACATGAATATGGTGATATAATTATATATTCTCTTATCCAAGTGGGATGGGGTTACCTTGTATCTAGTTAGGTTATGTCCTGAATCATCTTCAGAATTGATGATCTGAGGGGTGGAGGTGGTGGTAGAGATTATCTTGTCTAATGGGGGATAATCCTTCTCTTGGAAAACATTTATGGTAGCTACATCAATGGCCCTTATGTTGTGGCACTACTATTCTCAGGTGGGAGATGAGTGCAATGACAACCCATGATGAGAATTGTTTTTCATGGAAAGCAATCTAGATGATTGTAACATCATTATCCCTATTTGAAATGTATTCTCATTGGGTCTGATGGTTTCATATTGATGTTTTTTGTCTTTTTCTAGAGGTTGATAGAGAACCATATATAGTTGGCCCCAATGTTTCGATCAAATCTCTATATGTATGTCTCATTGGTTTCCACACCTCTCCCAATAGATGTTTCTTGGAAAGGGGATGACTTCCTAGTCCAAGTTTGATATCAGTGTGTGGATGTTGACTACAGTGGATGTCAGGAGTAGATTCCCCACAATCCATCTCCCCAACATCTTGAGGAGGAATATTGTGGGAAATAATATGTTTTTCTTATACATTGATAGAAGGGTCGGCATACCATCCAGGTGTTTATAATTTGTCTTGAATGGCCACAAATACACTTGCATTAAGAAAATTGGGAATGTGGTATATAATATGCATCAAAAGAATAATATTTATACCAAACATTTGTGATTTCACATGGATATAAGACTGCTATGTGATGGGTTCTAGAACATGTATATAACTGAATGGTGTTGCAGGAGTTTGATCCCACAAGTGATAATATATTGGAAAATGATAATAAGTTGTCTCATTATTAATGGGGATATGATCATTCAATGAGGAAGGATTCATTCTCAGATGGTGAGCCTCTGCCCAGACAAAAGTATGGGCCTGATCTTGAGCCTTTGGGATATTTCATTGGAATGCCTTGAATGGATTTTGAGCCAACCCCCTCGAATGTTCCACTCTCATCTGGTGAACCCCAGCTGTAACATGAATATAATCCTATTACAAATTTGTATTCCCTACCAGAATATGCCAATGGACCTCCGGAATGGGAGATATAACATGAGCCTCCTCTTGTACTGACATTGAATGATGCTGGAAAATCTGTTCATCGGTGGGTGCATGAATATATTCCTTACTGGAGTATTCCAAAAATATTAACTAATATTAATATTCACATGTCTTGTGGAATGTTCCATTATCACATGGTTAGTCTTGACAAAAACGAGGATACATTACTGATCATGGGCCTTTGGAGTAGGATTTTAAAGTTCTTTGATAGAAATATCAACCCATCCTAAGGCATATACCCATTTCAAGTGGTGGGATATAGCCAGAATGGGGATATAAACCTAATCATGTGCCTTTGAAATATGCCATCAAATTTTTTAGACAGCCATGTTCCCATGTTCCAAGGCATGTGCCGCTTTCACCTAGTGAGCCCTAGTTAGAACACGATTATGAGTCCAGTCTGATGCCTCAACATTTATGAGAATATGATGATAATCCACCAAGATGTGAAGAGTGTATGCATGCTCTAGTAAAACCACATGTTTTCAATGATCTAAATGTTGAGTTACCCTGGCTATACTAACAGGAGTTTGTGACTGTCCCTATATTTTCAACGGTTATGGAATGTGTCGGTGGAGCACTTAAACTGTTGCTAAAATATATTGGAATTTTAGAAATGTGTGTGAATATATATAATACTTCCCAATTTAAATCTCCATTATTCAATAAAAAATCATTAATTGAAGCAATGATATGCCCCACTTTGAACATCCTTATGCCATAGGATTATGCCGATGGACTTAATGCATGAGTATAGGGATATGCACCTCCCCCATGCTTGTTATTGTAATATTACAGTAGAATTATTCCCAACAAGAAGGGATATAAGCCTATTTACTAGTCCTTGTAGGAATATATCAGTATGAATCTTCAACAGAAGTGAGTATATGTATATTCTCTTGTATATCGAGTTCCATCCACCCCTAATGTTCGTTACTTGATTATTTTTCGTGCGTGTTAGAGGTGGCAACATTCCGGGAGGTACCCCCAGCAGGCGACTGGTGGGTACTGACGGGATGATACTTGAGATGGTGGATGGAATGTACCCTGCCCAGCGGCCCATGAATCCAAATGGAATAATATTTGGTAACCTATTCCACCTTCATCAGATAAAGAAGGGTGTAGTTGTTGCTATACGGGGATAAGCTAAAAATGTGGTTGGTTGTAATGACAAGGGATACTAGAATTACAGTAGCATTCACATAGTGATGAGGATTCACTGACTACCATTCTTAAAGAGCCTCATGGGTGGATTCCGTGGTTGGAATTATATTGTGTCAATAGTACATATGGACCATGGTTTTTCCCACCATCTGTTGGAGCTGTGGAGCAGGTGATATTTCTTTGTTGACTCATAGGGGTCATAGTCACATATGATTTATCAGTTTGAACACTAGATAATGAATACATTTTCATGGGTCATGATTCTATCGATGATATCTATATCTGAAATCACGTAGAAAATATATAAAAAGGTTACTAATCAGTTCTATATAGTAGGCATAAAAATTCAAAATCAAAATTTTAGATTTAACATAATTGTCTTGTTTTCCTTATCTTACCATTATACACACATTGACATGTCAACGCAATGATGTACCTATGAAAATCTAATTTACAGAAGATCATACATATGATCACACCAGTCATAATTCATAGTTGGTATATTGTTTTTCAAAATAATGCTTTCCAATATATTCATGTTGGTCATATTATTGTTTTTTCATATAGGGGAAAAATATGTGGATGAATTATAACTCAATTTTTTTTTATTTCATAGATTAATGTCAAGCACACAATTTCTTATTATGTATAGTCATTAATAAAAATGGAAATATAAATTAAAAAGTGGTCATTTTTTAGTTTAGAGATTCATGTCAGGGTCACAATTTTTTTGTTTGGATTTGAGGAATGGAATGGGTTTTCCTTGATAGTTCGGTTGATGGGGTAGTTTTAGGGCCTTTCTCAGTCACTTACATTGGGTTTTTCATTTTTTCTCTATTTACAATAAACTCCCAATGACCCCCTCAACCATATATGGGTATATAAATCCTTTCCAACGGTCAGCGGTCATCTATGAGGACTAATTGGATCTCGATGCTCATATTGTGGGATTAATGTAAATACTTACAACGAAATGTCTGTTTATTTGTGCTCATTCCTCATGATGGTAGATTCCATGTCCTAGTTTTTGTAGGAATTAGGTGCATCTCAGTTCAGTTCACTAAGGCTTACACACTAAGGTTTCTTGTACAATTGTGGAGGTTTATATTTTAGATGTTAGGACCACTGAAACTCCATATGCCCATGTGATCCATGTTCATTGTGAGAAACAATGGATATGAATTCATCAAAGTCATCAATTTGAATAATGGAAGAAGATGATGGGATTTACTTGCATGATCAGTATGTAACTCCATCCATGGGGATAGGTGGAATACATATCCTAGATATAACTGGAATTAGATTAATCATAGATCCCTTTATGTTGGGTCTTACACACTAACACTTCTTATTTGAGCAGGGATTACACACCGAGAATAGAAAATGTTATCAATTCTTGGGATGCCTAGGTCTAATTGTTGGGAGGGGTTCGCATGACCCATTTGACTTATCCAGGAATCCATCTCATGACCTAGCTAGTTTGTCAATGGTTCATTGCATGGGTGACCTGACGTGCCTGGGTTTCATTTATATTAGTTTTATCGACTCATACAGAGGGTATCATAAGAGTTAGTTTGACCTTGTTTGAAGGATGTTACATGAATAGATAATATCCCTAGAAGGCATTGAAAGAACTATTCAACATGTCTGGAGGGCGTCGTGGGTCTTAGATAACTTTCCCTGATGGTGTCTCAAGTTCTTATTTTTCTTACCCAGATAAAACACTGAGACTAGACTGATATGAGGGAGTTCCATTATATGAGTCATTCGGTATATCTAAAGGATGTCACAAGGCACTGGTGATATGCCCAGATGGAATCAGGAGATCAAAGTGGTGTCCCTATGGGGGGGAGCATATGACTTTCTCAAACATCTCTAGATGATTTTTCATGTCACATATATCATGTGGAAGAACATTCATGAAATCTAGAGGAAATTTAATAGCGTTGTCGCATGTCATCAAATGAATCACGTAGAGCATATGGGGGATAGTGAGTTTGTTTTTTTCCTACTTAAGACTTACACTATTAATATTATTCTATGACATGTATTAAGAAGGCCTTAGGTTCATTTTCTATTAGTTTATTCATGTCTTGTGTGATCTGAAGGACTTACATATGTTATTCGGATTACTTGCCTATAGCCCATCATGTGATCTATGATTTCTCACACAAATTACATTATTTATAGCACATTATTACTCTATATTTATACCAGTATATTTCCTGATGATAGTCTTTATGATCATGAGATCAAATTCTCTAAGAAGTGCACTTTATTAAATATTCCTGATAGTGTATAAGCGAATAGTCAAATATTCTAGGGTCCAACACTTTTTTCATTTTTTCTATGGGGTATTTATAGAAATCATTAACATAATTTTTCTATTATATTTTTTGGAATATCTATCACGAGTCTAGTCTGGATTCAGTGAGAGGATCTTGCACCATGCATCTTTGCGACTCATTACCATGGACCACTCGGAGTGCGTCACTTGATTTTCAGCGTCCTCAAATCCCTCTTGTTAAGACCTATATTATTGGTTTATTTCAAGTTAATGTGGTCTTGATTGATCACATGGAGGTGTCTAAGGAATTTTTAATTGTTATGTTGACCTATAAAAGGGACTTGACAACATTCAAGTCCCTATTTAAAGGTGTATGTGAGATGCTTGATGACATGTATATGGATTTCCAGGAGACAAAGATGGTTTGTGTGGGGGTCTCATGGGACCACATTGTAGACTTAAAATGTGTGTCTCAAGAATTTTATTACCATGATAGGTTTATGACTCATCCTTATTTTATTTATATTTTTTCATGATACCTTGTTTGCGATCCATGTGAGTCACCATGAGTAATTTCAAGGACAATTACTCTATATTATAATGATGTCTCAGATAGACGATATGAGTCATATGGTTGTGCATGAAAATTTTATGGAAAACTCCATATATTTTTCCATAGGGAAAAAACATGAATAAAATAGTTTCCTAAACAACCATGATGCTTTTTGTGTGTTGAGAGTAACAAGGCACATAAATTTTGTGAGACTAGGCAGACATTTCACCTGGGTCTTATGGTTCTCTACAAATCCACAAGGGCACATCGCGTATATTTTAATATCATTCTTGGTTCATGCCCTTTTTGGATATTTTTATCCCATACATTTCATGAATGTCTGTGGACTTCATCAACTATTTTTTCGTGAGTTTGTCACGTGATCAATATGAGATTATAAAACGGTTCACATGCCATTCCCTGGAAAACCCTTCTTTTTAATATGGTGTGTCTCATGATTAGTGATTGATCATGAGATGGTGTGTGCACATTTTCAGGGATAATGTATTTGTTCTACATTAATGAATTTCATGTTCATTTTTGGGCCTCATGAATACATGTGAAAATTTTCAAGTACATTCACTTTGATCTCTTTTGATGGGTCACATATTCAATGATGAATCTTGTGATGATGTGAAGACATTTTTATGGATAATTTCTTTTATCTAACTTGATGTTTTACATATTTAAGGACTATATGATTCTATAAAGTGAACCATGGTGTTTTCATGTCGTGTAATCGTCCCATGGGTGTAGGGAATGTTTCACAATCTATCTCAATGATGTGGCATAAAACAAACCACTAAAATGTGTTGTGTTGCTGAATGATTGAATGAGAGTGTTTTATGATGTCTAAATCCTCATTTGGTCCCAAAAGGGGGCTTGAGGGATAGACTCTCACATAGATTCCACTTATCAATCCTATGAAACATGCATGTGAAATATTTATATATTCACATGGGGATATCAAGAACGACACAAAGTTCCTAATGGGAACATGAATATTTCTAATGTGTTTTGGGGAATTTCAATTGGATAAACATAGTTCATTGAGTAATGAATGATAATTTATAATTGGTTTTTTCGGAACATCAAAATATTTCTTCAAGACATGATCATAACAGGATGGTGATTCAATTTCCAAAATTTATTTTATAAAATGTTATGCAGTAATTGAATATAATTCTAGGTGAAGGTAGGAAGGTGATATGTAATAACTTATAGGTTCACCTAATGGTGTACTTGAGATCATAGCCTTATTGTGTAGTAGTATGATTCAACATGGTGTTATATCCCTTTGCAATATGGTATATGTTGGGATATTACCTTCACATGAGGGGATATGTGGTTCCATAACCATCATATGAGGGGATATGCAGTGCCTTACAGTATTATCACCACTTTAGGTGAATGAATATGTTAAGGCCTTACATTATAATCCTCTTTGCATAGCTATTATGAAGTACTATGATTATCTTCATTTAGAGGAAAACATTTGATCTCTATTTGGAGTGGTAGTAGCTTCGAGATATGGATCCCCTTACAATATTTGTAGATGAAATGTCGTCCGACCATCACGCATCAAATAAATAAATATCATTTAATAAATCCATTCCACCATTCTGGGAACCAACTTCTTCATATCCAAGGATATTAGTGAATTTTATCATCCCCACTTAGTGATATAGTTCATATTACTGTAATCTAACAAAGACCTATATTTTTCACATGTCACCATTTCAAAGCTATGCAAGATAATCATGAGTTTGAGAAAGAATATGGGGAATTGATGAGTCTAGATCCCTAGTTGTTCTATAGACCTATGAAGGTTACGTAAAAATATATCCCAATAAAAGATGAGTGGAATTTTTTCATCCTTCAATATTTATCTTTTATATACTTACATGTACTGTGAAGATGGTGTTGGATACATTCACAAGCCCATCATGATTAGTCTTGGTAGAGATGATGGTCTACCACGCTGTTAGATCTCCCTATGGCAGTAATCCATATAGTAGTCCAGGCATGAGGAATCATAGAATAAAAAGTATTTATTTATATATTTTTGGTGAGATATCCATTCCAGGCACAATAGGAAAACCAAAATCACAGCATCGTGAGGTTGAATAAGACCTTGTGTGGCACTCCAATATTTTTTCTCACATGATATATGCCTGTTTGATCAAAACAATAAATTTTATTTTATTTATTTAATTTTATTCACTATCATTTTTATTATTTGTAATATATGATAATAATATTAATAATACAACTCCATCAATTTTTCTAAACAATGAACACATCCAACGAATCATTATGTGTATACATTATGAACAACTAGTCCCTCGTCACAGGTGTCCATTTACCGTGAAGTGTGTCATATGCAATTATGAGAGTCAAAATGTATATTGTGGATACTTGTGTTATTATATTACCATGTAATATGATTAATTGAGTTGGTGGAGAATGGAAATAAAAGAAAGGATCCTAATTAAGTATGTTACCTCTCCTTTGGGTAACTCTATTTTCCTTGAATAAAAGTGATTAATTTGTTGAATTTCTACATAGATGAAGTCTTTAAAGAGAAATGGAAATATTTTTTGATCTTATTATATCAGTTATTAGGTATATAACTAATTATTAACCTACATATACATTACATCAATTATTCAAAAAACATAAAACACTACAAAAATAGATCCCAAACACCGTATTAGATTATTGCCTTTGGAAACCATGAATCATAGACAACTATATATAAATGAAATACATTACCTCCCATATGGTTTTTTACAATCACCCTTCTTAGGCACGTAAAACATAATACATATCTTCATAACCAGGGGATGGAACCATAAAAATTGTCATCTCAGATGCTCAGTAGGGGTAAACAAGGGATAAATGAAAGCCTAAAAATGTGCATAATGGTATGGGAACATAATCATAACCTGAGAAGATCATACCCTACAAATAAAAAGATCATAAATATGAATCATGGAATAAAACTTGGCATTTAAAAATATGTGAATCATTAGAAAATAATGATCATAATCCATGAAATCATATCATAGGAATAAGGCATGGAATTGTTCAACATATAAACATGTGATATCATTATGTATAATTAAAGTTTAATTTATATAACTTATCAAGGAAAATCATGAGAATTGTACCTATTGGTAGAAACAAACCATTATCCCTAGTCGCAGTCATTTCTTTACAAGGGATCTGGTTGCCCCATATTCTCTAAGTGGATCGGGTTCTTTTGATAATGCATTTTGTTTCTCGATCTTCCATCTTCAAGATGACTAAATCTATTGGAAAAGACACACCACTATCCCTAGTTACATTCCTCCCTTGTAAGGGATCAGGTTTCCCCATCATCCCAAAGTAGATAAATCATGACAACTTGATTCCAACCAATATCCTTTGAGATATAAATCTTTAATCAATGTATTAGAGTATTATATGGGTCCCACCCATCTCATAACAAAATAATTCATAATTGCTCCAATAGAAAATAAAACATTTATCATATCACGAGCCATAAAAAGATATTGGTTTTATAAACATCATATCAAAATCCAAAGAATTTAAATCGGTGTAATAAACAAGAAATAATATCATTACAGGTGAATAAATACATGCTTCATATTCATTTCATCACACTATAACCCTTGAAAAGAAGCGGGTTTCCAAAGAAGGCAACCCATGGAAGAGAAGCAAGTGTCATAATATTCATTCCATATAAACATAAACTATTCAAGAAATAATATTGATGGAATTATTGGATAATTTCCTATAAGTAAAATTGTAACATCAACGGATGTTATCCAAGATAAAATATAACATGTAAATATATTTTTAAGACATATCTTAAGGAAAATAAAATTTCCTCTATGAAAATGTTTTTTGAAATATATATCATTTAGAAACCTAATTTCTTTAATAATATATTTAAAACATATAAATAAGGCATTCATTCATTTTGAAACCATTTTCCATTGGAAACATAAAAATGAATTATGAAAATATATTGAAAACATTATTCCATAAAAATATATAAAGTAATATTACAATCGTTTTGAAAACCATTTCATTGAAAATAACATTAAAACTATTTTCATTAAAATTACATTGAAAACATATGAATAATACTTGAAATCATTTTTAGAAGACATTCATTTAGAGAACAAATATTTTTTATCGAAAGGGAAAATAATTTTTTATGTTCATAAAATAAAACATTCTTAATTTTGTTAAGTAACAAATATTTTAATAATGATACCATTACATGGATATAATATAGTTTAAGAGAATTATTAAGTGTTGTTATGATATGTATCATAATATTTCAGCTATTTAATCATAATCAGAAACACTCTCAATAAACACAGAGACTGTAGAAAGAAAATGTTTCCACTTTGGTAACAATGAATCATAATGAAATCGAAAAGAATAAAATTTAATGAATCTCATATATCATGAAAATAGGTAGATTCATTATATACCATTTCTATTTTCACATATAAACTTCATAATAAAATATAGGTTTATAACATGGTATGTGTCTCAAAGAAGTAAAATTGTGAAAAACAATTACTTTGATGATTTCGTATCTTTTGAAACATAAACACCATGAATAAAATATCATAAAATAGATATAAAAATATCCAAAAATGTATGTTTAAGATTAATATAATACATTAATGGTTAGTATATACACAACATAAAAAATTTGACTAGTTAATATGGCATGTATCTCACACAAATAAAATGTGAGATGAAATCCCTTAACATGTGTCTTGACTCTCATCCTATTCATTCAAACCTTTTGTATAATAAATATAAGTTTATAATAATTATGTAAAAGTACCATAATATTAAATATTATATCATATATGTTTTATTTAAAGTTTATATTATTATTTTATTAACAATTCTATGTTACAGTTTTAGTTCGGTTGATACTCAGTCTATTATTCCCATGTGTCTTAATTTGTTGCATCTTTGGACCTTGTAATTATATAGATATTTCAGAAAATTAATCTATTACATAAATATAAACAATATTAATTTTAATAGTAACATAATTATCAATATAATATATATTTAGAGAAATTAATGCACAGTTCATGGTGATGGTAGGTAGTACGCATGCACGTCATTTCAATTTTATTATCATCCTTAAAAAAATTAAATATATGTATTTATGTATATAATATAATAAAATTAGTATTATTATTTCATATATATCCTAAAATTTTACCAAACAAATCATTAATACATACCATTTTTTGTGTGAACGAATCACATTGCTTTGAGGGGGCGGTTGTCCACTCATTCTCAAAAAAAATTATCGTATTTACACAAAAATGGAATGTATAATAATATGAGTTATAAAATAATTATAGAAGAATAAAGACATTATAAAAACTATACATATTATATCTAAATATATTTTTCATCATCATTTTCACCATTATAGGTGGTAAAGGAAATAAAATAATCATCATTTTATGAGGTGGTAGTTTTCCATACACTTAAACTGAATGCTCGTTACCCATTAGATGAATGTATGGGTAAGTATTTTCCAAGATATTATAATAAAAAGCAATGTGTATTTAGTATACAATATTTTTTATAATCATTTAACAAATATAATTGTTACGGTGGATAAATAAAATAAAATAATAGAGCTTGAGGGAGGGTGATACATCTTCTTTGGGTAACTCTTTTTTGTTTTCTCCAAAGGTGTTCCTTGGATTTCATTCGTACCAAAGGGATATTTCAATGATTAGGGGTGGTATTTTAGTGAGTTAATTGGGAATATCTTGGAAAATCCTATGTCGTTTTTGGTGTGTTGGGAAGGGGGATACATCATGTATTTTATAGGGAAGGGTGGGGACATAGTTGGCCTTTTTGAAACATGTTCGGTGTACCCACGTTTTTACCTAAAAAAAGACATCCAAAATACAAAAAACTATAATGGATGTTTCATTGCCTAAATGTAAACATATAATGGGTTTTTAACAATTATTTATGTCATTTTTTCCATTAATATTAAGATTTATTCCCTTGTTATGTTTAATTTTAATCATTATAATTATTTTTAACTACATATAGTAATACTATTGGGCAAAAACTATGTTGACCATATTAGAAATTAAAAATTATGATTATTCAAAAAAATTAATCAAATTTTATAATATTTAATCAAATAATTTGAAAAAATTAATTGAAAATAATCTCAGGGACCAATTGAACGTGTGGGGTTTTGATGATTTATAATTCAAAATATTGATATGTTTTTGTTTTTAATTTCAATGTGAAATTGATTCTAACAACCAATAATGTATTTCCTGAAAAAATTTATATTATTAAGCTTTAAATGAAAATTAAAATTTAATATAACACTACAAATATATAGGACAAAAAATAAGACATGAATTAAAATTCATTATTTTTAACCATTAATTTAAAAATGATTTATTACAGGAAAATATCAAAAATTAATCCTAACCTAATGTTTATGTTTTAGATTCAAAGATGAAGTTCAATTTTTCGTATTAAATCAAAGTGTCAATAATTTAATTTAAAATTTCTTCTCTATAAAAATGAGGTAAAACTACATTTATAAAAATACATATTTCTACGCATAAAATTTGGTTTCTACATATTTTATGTCTATCAGAACATTTGGATGAATGTCAAAAATATTTTTTTGAATTTATAATATATATATTATTATAATAGTAGTAAATATTGGAAATTTATTTAATTTATTTATACCAAACAAATTTGGAAGAAATAAAATTAAAAAATATCCATTATATTAATTGGTCCTCATATTTTCATTTCTACTTAATTTGTAACCAATGAAATAATATTATAGTTTTCTAAATAATGTATTTCCAAAATTTAGTTAATAAAACTCATATCTTCTAATTTAGCAGTTGTGTTATATCAAATTATATTAGATAGTAATATTTTGATAATATATTATTCATTGGTAAAATATTGTATTCCATGTTACGCAAGCCATCATAGAAAGTAATTTTTGCATGCAACACAAGTTGGACTTAGTGTTTTGTGTATATAAATCTAAAATTAATGATTAATGTAGTGTATGATTAACTTGGTGTTTCATATTAATCAAGATAAAACTAATCCTTTAATATAAAATAAACTATTTTCATCATTCTGTGAAATGTAAAATAACAAAAAGATTAAAATAATTCCAAAAAAAATATTTCACAAAATCTTGGGGTGTCACATTATACACCCCATTAAATGAATTTATCCCACAACATTAGTCAGGGTTATATAAGGTTTAATACATTAATGTTTAATTAGTATAAATGGAAATCATAAAAATGGAATACTAAAACATCTATGAAAATGTAAAGTTCGAACTATAATAGGAAACTGTATTACAATATAATTACATTTAAAAAAAAGGAGAACATAGGTTGTCGGTGAATATTGGACATGATGGAAAATTGTGAATATTTATAGAATGTTTTCTAAGGACATAAATCACAAAAAATTAAATGATCAATGAAAATTGAGGCCACATAGTCATAAATCTGTTATGATTTAAATGTTTATCTATTCCAAAAAATTAATGTATTAAGCAACAAATATTTTTTTGATCACTATTCTGACATTGAGTAATTATTTTTTTGAACAAAAATATAAGGAAATATAATTTATTTATATATTTAAATATACAAAATTTCATTATTTGGTTTTGATTTTATCTATTTCTAATTCCTCTATTACATTAAGAAATTGATGTGTAGAAATTAACTTTCATTCCTAATATACTATAATAAACTTTTAACATATCTTAAGTCCCATAAAATAATGAAAAGTATTACTATTTGTATATAAATATTTTTAAAAATAAATATGGTTAATACATTAATCTCTAAACATAAAAAGTGACTCTACTGGTTCATCATTAATATTTATTCATAAAAAACAATTACACATTATCAATGATATCATGTTGGAAAGTAGTAGGTGTGAAACCTTCATCATCTTTACATCATATGTTCAGGAGCCATATCATTTTTGAGTATTATTGTTAGTCACCTACATACATGATATACTTTTCTATAGACACACTAATATAATTTCCAAAATAAATATTATATGCATATTTGAAATAATTTTAATCACAAAATATAACTTTAACCATGGTTTTCAATACAGTCTCTATAATTAAATATTTCATCAGAAGATTAACATAAAATTTTCATGAATTATTAAACATATAACCCTTTTATGATATGAAAATACAAAACATGAGAAATAAATTCATGAAATCATAATGACATTGATTCCCAAAAAATAACAAATTATCCATATGTTTTCACATTCCAAACATGTGAATTCTGTCATCACGTATTATATTAAAACAAGGTAATTACCTAAATAACCAAATATTATTATTGAAAATAGATATTTTTCCATATTAAAATGTATATTAGATCTATTCCTTACAATAAAAAATGTTTTAAACTTCATTAATTATAGAATAAACCACAACTTAATAAGTCCTTATTTATATCCAGGGTATTCAGTAAAGTCCAATTTACTTATTTTTATCACACATATAATTATCCAAACAACATTATCTTAACATAAGAAACATATTAAGGTTTTATTACCCTTAATCATGAATTATAAAAGGACACCCCCTTTCCATTAAATTAGTTTTTATTCCATTGGAACCATTCAATGTGTTCGTTTAATTCCATATCTAAATAACATTAACTAAAAAATACTTATATATATATAATTATTCAAGAATACAACGGATTAAAATTATATTATTCTACATCATAATTAATACATTAACAAGGATACCTCATCCTGTTACATAATTCCCCAATCTATTATGACTTTATTTGTAGTCTCACCATCAGTAGCAATGTAACCATTACTCACACCACCTTACTTATTCAATTAAATGTCATTCCTCTTGGGACATTTATTTTCAAAATTACCACTTATGATATGATAAAAACACATAACAAATTTTTATTTCTCAGGGTTGAAAATATTATCATCCATTTCATTAATTGAACTCTTCATTTTTCACTTGTAGAAACCTACATTATGTGATTCTTTTCCACATTCAAAAAATCTGTTTGTTCCCATAATACATTAACTTAAGTTATTATTTCCACATTATTGACACACATGAAAGTATAAATTAATTAATCCAAGGTCTATATCACCAAAACTCCAATAAAAAACATTCCTTCACTTATTTTGTGTGTCCAAGCGTTGGTTAAGGTAGACATTTTTAATGATATTCCGAAAATCTAATTATGTATGATCAAAGTATCCTTTACTTTTATGATCATACCATTTAACTACTCAATAGAATTTTTTTCCATTTTAACTTTAACCTCGTTCATTCTGGTTCCCACCAATGACAAAAACTAGAAATCATTATGTGATAAGCACTTATCACAATGGAAAAACTCATAATCATGAAAAAATAATTATAGGATGTCTAAATCATGACACATACTTATTTAATCTATGACCCCATAGGTTTGTCCTTGGTTATTCATAAGCGTACTGTATTTAAATCCATCATAATGGTCCTTTAAGAATTGAGTAATTCCAAAAGCATATCCCTTTGGAGTACCAAATCATTTGTGCAGTAAAGAATGATCTCGTGTACTATGTTATACTGAGTCGGGCCCTACACAAATTGTTAGATTTTGTACCCCTAGGTACATCTATTCTATATCCACATCCACTTTTAGTATCCATACAAGGATTTATTTCTAGAAATCACTCACTCAATATTTTTCTAAAATTTTATGTCATTTTTCTAATTGTTAACTCGTCCTTAAAATTAATCTTACAGATATCCCTAAGTATCTCCTAAAAAATATACATATAAATATCAGTAATGATTTTCCATAATAGTTTTTAATGGTTGAATAAACCTATACATTGATGCAATCTATAATAAACCATTATTAAAATACATAGACATTGCATTAGTTTTTCAGAATGCATAAAATATTACACAAAAATACACCCAATGATTTTATTAGTTTAGTTCCTTTGGAAACGTGAATTACAAACACTAACACATAAATGAGCTTCTTTATATCCCACTGGGATCTTTTTGACTACCACACTTAAATGAAATAAAAACATAATACATATTTTCATAACATAAGGAGGAAACATAAAAATGGGTGGTCTCAGATTATCAATAAGGTTAAAAGGTGATAAATTTAAGCATAAACATGATTTTATAGGTATGATAATGTGATGATTCCATTATAAGATCATACCCTTCATATCATAATATCTGAAACATGAATCATGGAATAAATATTGATAGTTCTTATGAAATTAGTCATAAGTTAATAAAGAACATAATTCATGAAATCATATCATGGGAATAAGACATTTAATTGTGGTACACATAAAAATGTGATATCATATTCTATAAGTCAAGATTAATTGATATAACTTATCAAATTACATCATAGAAACTACACCGAATTTGAGGGACACACCACCATACCTATTAAAAATGAATTCCTTGTAATGGATTGGTTATCCCAGTATTCCCAAAGTGAATAGGTTTTCCCAATCTTTCTAAAGGGGATAGGTTTTCCCCATTTTCAAATAGTGGCTCAGGTTTCCCCATATTCCATCTTCATGATAAGTACACCTGCTAGGAAGCACAGACCACAATCCCATGTCGTACTCCATTCCTTGTAAGGGTTTGGGTTTCCCTGTCTTCCTAAAGAGGATTAACCTATTTAATTGATTCCGAGCATTATCTAATGACGTATAAATATTTACCCAATGCATTTAAGGGAGATATAGGTCTCACCCATATCATAATAAATTAAATCATACATATGCTACAAGTTAATAACACTTTCATCATATCAGGTCTAATAAAAATGTATGGATGTAATAAACATCCTATAATAATCCTATGAAGTGAAATGGGTGTCATAAAGTTGTAATTATATCTTAAATCTTGGAAAAAAATATGTTTCATAATCATAACATCAATGTATAACTTGTGACGCGAAGTGGGTTTTAGAAGCATATAACTCGTAGAAGAGAAACATGGGTCATAAGAATAGTTTCATAAAAACAGAAATCATTCAAGAAATTATATTAATGTTACCATTGAATAATTTCCTATAAGGGAATGAGTAACATCAAATAATGTAGTCTTATATTGGAAATTACTTTTAAATTTATTTTGAAGACATTTATTTTGGAAAATATCCTTTCTTCTTTCCAAATGATTCTTAAAGAAAAAAAACATTAGAATTTTTTTTTTCTATTATAGTAAATTTAAAAAATACAAAGAACACTTCAAATAATATTAAAAACATTTTAACATTAATATATAAAAAAATAATCATTAAAACCTCTTGAAAACCTTTTCCCTTAAAAACATTAAAATAAGATTGATAATAATTTGAAAACCATTTAATTGAATATAAACTAAATACCAACAAATATTCCTTGAAAAAAAATTAAATCATTTTTCATAGAAATTGACTTTATTATTTAATAATATTTTAATAAATTTTTAGAAAAAATGGTTTTGAAGGAACTTATATTTCCGAACAAAAGAAAAAATAAATTCAAATTTTCAAGAAACTATTTTCTTAACTATATTAGGTACCAAAGTGTTTCAAAATGGAACCATTACATAATATAATTTTCTTATAAATATTATAAGAAACTGCATTAGAGATTTATTGATATGGATTATAATATTTCATCAATGGAAGCACAATAATAAATAATCATGATAAATAATGTGATTCTAGTAATGAATGTTACCACTTTGGTAACATTGAATAATAATATATTAGAATTAAAATCATTAAATGAATCTAATATATCATCAAAATAACTATGTTCATGATATAACATTTATAATAAATTTTATACTCCTCATATAAAAATATTGGGGAATAACTTGACATGTGCCTCATAGAAGTAAAATTGAGATAAAAATTACTCAACTAATTTTGTCACTTATGAAACATATACTGCATGAAAGAAATAAAAAATAATGAATTATCAAATTCAAAATCATATATAATTATATGATTAATTTAAAAAATTATTTTTTAGTATATAAACCAGGAAAAATAAGTTAGTGTTGAATATGTCATGTATCTCAAAGAAATAAAAAGTGATTTGAAATCCCTTACCTTGTGTCTTGAATCTCATCATAGTCATTCAAATACTCTGTATAATAAATATTTTTTTTTTAAATCAATGAAATAATAATATTTTTATATATAATAACATATATCGTTTGATTATGACTTTATATTACCCTCTTATTAATAATTCTACATTAATGGGTCACTTTGGGTACTATTCTCTTTGTTTTTTCATATGTGCCTTGATTTGTTGTATCTTTGGTCTTTATACATATATCATGATTTAAAGAATATTAAACATGATATAAATATATTTTAAAATCACTATATTTTTTTTATAAAAATCAATAAAATATATATGTATGAAATGGAATATGTTGTTCATGGAGACAGTAGTTTGTCCATACGCATGAAGGATGTTTGTATTTATTTTCAAATTGAAAGAACAATTGAAAATAATATAAATGTATATATTAATAAAATTTAATTAAATTATAATTATTATTTAATATATATAATATATTTCTAAAAGAATATTTAATATATTCCATTTAGCGTCGTAATGAATGACATCACTTTTAGAGGCAGTAGTTCACACTTCGTCCAATGAAATTTTCATAACTACAAAAAATGGAATGTATAAAGGTATGTGTTACAAATGAATTAAATACGAATAAATATATTATAAATATAATATATATTATATGTAAATATATTTACGTTCATAATTCCCACTGTGAGAGGTGGTAAAGGAAGAACGATCAATCATCCTTTTTAGGGGGTATATTATTGTACACATAAACAGTATATTTATTTCCCATTAGATCTATGTGGGTGTAAGTGTACATATAAACATTATCATAAAAACATATTATTATGTTTAGGATTATGTTTTTGTTTATTTATCATATAATAAGGATAATTGAGGTTGTTTAGAAAGAAAACAACAAAAATTAGTTTTAAGGAGGGTGTTTCTTCTTTTTGGGAAACTCATTTTTGTTTTTAACAAAGGGGTTCATTGGTTGGATTTATGACCAAAAGGATGGTTCTTGGATTAATTTATAGATTTTTGTGATTGAATTGGGGAAATATTTTCCAATACTATTTTTTTGATAAGTGTGAATAAGGGGGGAGATGTTGTCTTTTTTAAAGAAGGGAGGGGACAAACATTGATTTTTAGAAAAAAAATGTTAAGTGTACAAACGTTTTTATCTAAAAAATAAAATAAAACCAAATCAATTGTACAATTTATGATTTATTGATGAAATAATTCTATAAAATTTTTGTTGGATAAGTTATTATGTTATTTGGGCCCCCATGTATAAGGATTATTCCCATGTTTCTCTTAATTTTACAATAATCCTTGTAATTAATTTTAATTACAATCACTAATCCATTTGGTCAAAAGAATAGTTGAACATATTATACATTATAGATAATTATAATTTTAAATAAGGAATCCATTGTTGATTATTTTAATCAAAATTAGAAGAAATTAGTTTAAAATTAATCCCATGGACATTACGACAGTGTTGGGTTATAAAGTAAAATAATTCAAAATTTTATTATAATTAAAAATTAAATTTCAAAGTTAAATAGATTAAAATTAAATAACCTGTATTAATGAATATAATATTTATATATTTAACTTTTATAACCAATTTAATGTTTAATTGTACACTAAAAATACATTTAATGACAAAGTAGTTTTTAATTAAAATTTAGTATTTTTAACTATACATTAAAAATTAAATCTTATATAAAAAAAATCATTTAAACCTAGTTTTTATTTTTCTATTTAAATGTTTAACATTATTTTAACACCTTAAATAATTTAAAGTGTCAATTTTTTGATATAAAATGGGTTCCCTATTAAAATTTGGTAAATTTAAATTTATAAAAATATATGTATTTATGCATAAAATTTGGTTTCTTTATATCTTATATCAATAAAATATATTGGATGAATATAAAAAATATTTTAATTAACATATAACATATATATTTATATAATATCACTCAATAATTGTAATTATATTATTTTATTAATACGAAACCCCTTTGGGTGTATTAAAATAAAAATATATCATTTATATTAATTTTCTTTTATATTTTCATTTCTATTTAATTGGAACCTAATTAATTCATCTTATAGTTGTGTAAATAATATAATTCATTACTTAATTAATACTACTCAGAACATCCAATTGTATGGATAGTTTATATCTTATTATATTATATAGTAACATTTTAATAATATATTATTGTTCGGTAAAACATCCTATTGTGTGTAACACAAACCATAGAAGAAAGTCATCAGTGAATTTTACACAAACTATCATCGATTTTCTCTAAAGGTAGTGATTAAATTTGTGTTGTGTGGAGTACAATACTAATGTGGTGTTTCATATACCGCAAGCCAAACAATGTTCATTAATATAAAATAATTTATTTTCAATGTTCCATGAAAAAAATATCAAAAATATTAAATTAATTAGAAAAAATATTCTAAAAAATATTTAAGTGTTACTTTGGGTGATTCATGGTGTTTTAGAGGTTTGAATATGTGAGAGGGGTTCATTCCATTAATAGTGGAGGAGTATTTTTTTCATGTAAATGTTCTAAAAAGGAATTCCACTTAAATATTTTTAATGAAAAGTGGATCCAGTGATGGACCAAATTCGATCCAAAGGAAGATCGGGTCGTGATATAGCTGTAAAATATATTTCAAAGAAGTTTTTAGGTCATTTTGGATCATAAAAGTATGGTTTAATTTTGTGTTATGTTAATTTTCTTCCTAATCATCGTAATTAATTTCAGTTAAATTCAATGTAATTTTTTTGAAAAACTAATTTTACCTTATTTGTAATCAAATATTTTTCTTAGTTATAATTTTTAATGAATTATTAAAAATTTCAATCACAAAAATGGTAGAGAAAAGATGACAAAACATGTTTTTAAATTAAAATTTTTTCAAAAGATTTGTATATTTTTATATCTAAATAAAAAATATAAATTAATTCTACTAACATATATTTTAATTTATTGGATTAAAATTTATCTAATTTAAAATTAAATGTAATTGAAAATTTAATTTATCCTAATAAATAATTTTGATGAAAAATGATTTCTGAATTAAAATCTTAAATTTTCACTATTCATCAAATGTAAAACTATAGTGAAAAAACAAAAATTCTCCATAATATAATTTTTATGTAAATATTTATAATAATAATTTTATTTTGAAATATAAAATCCATAAAATTTACAAAATTTGGATTTAAAATTGGTTTTCCATTAAAAGGTGACAAAAATAACTTTTTAGAACAATATATCTTTGTATTTGTATAATTAGATTTATTCTTATCTGATGCCTATAAAATTTATCAGTCTTGTATAAAAAGTATTGATTGAATATATTATTTATAAATTTAATTGAAAACATTAATAAAAATTGGTTTGTTTAATTTATTGATATCAATGTTTTTTTACAAACAAAATAGTTAAAAAAATTAATTTCTATATTATCAAATAGTTATTAAATTTACTCATAATAATTGATAAAAACCGAATTATTTTATAAACATGTGTAAATAAATTTTTTCACAATTTATCAAATCATTTTTAAATCATACATTCCAATGGATATGTGGAAGTTGTAAAAATAATTTAATTGTATATTATAGTTCAGTAAAAACTCAGCCTTAATTGTTACACAATATATTGAAGTAACTCATAATTCAGTGTAACAAAATCCAAGATTAGTGTTTCATTTACAGAAATATTATATATGTCTTGTATGTAGTGAACACAAGCAACACACAATAATTTATAATTACAAATTTTAGTCAATATTCTGTAAAATGAAAAATATGAAAAAGATTAAATTAAATTAAAAATAAAATAATAAATCTTAGGGTGTTATTGTTCTTACCAAAACAACTAAACTGTCTCACATTCCTAATTTAGTGTCTAAAATATGTAATATCACATAAACAATGGCTAGACTCAAAATATAAAATAATAATTAACTATTAAGAAAAAGTTGGTTTCTATAATATTTTTCTATTTTCATTATGTTATTTGTAATAGTTGTAACATTCCCTTAAACTTAATTATCTCAACCGTAGCATTATTACATACAAGGCACTGATATAAATACTCTAAAAAATCTTTCTTCATGTTTTTCCATGATAAATTCAATTTTACATATCTATAAATATTTTTTACTTCAAGAATGAATTTATAATGATGGAATATGTTATTCATCCAACATTTCTCTATTCAAGTATGGTATCGGTGGGACACACCCTCAGTTCCTAAAACTTATACTTATATCCTTTTCATGGTAGAACTCAATAACATTTATCACCATATTCTATAGTTACAAATATTCCTTTCGTGCCTTCTTAGTCCTCTCATGAAAGTATGTCTGGACATTCATATGATAATGAAAAGATCATTCCCCATCCTCATGGTTTCAAGAACAATATTATGTAAATCAATAAATAAGGGATCTCTTTCCATTCTTATCAAAGAATAACATTCATTTTCATTGTGACTTAGATCATTGGACACATTTTTCTTCATCCTACCATGGTAATGTATTGAGTAACCATAATAATTTATTACCTCCACCCATCTTAGTTAGAATATATTAAACTATGTCTATGTAAATATATAATTGAATATTATATAATTAGTATATATATAACACCTTTCAAAATTAATATAATTCCTCCATATTTTAGATGAAAATAAAACAATCATTCATACTCAAAATCACCAGTCGCATGATTTAGCTCATGAACCTTCATTTCAAATGAGGCATAATATATCAACATATCATTATACATGAGGATACATCTCAGTTCCTTTTTTTATCACTATAGATAAAAAACCTTCTATAATATAGGGTAGAAAAAGACCAGTAACAATAACCATTATTCTTTTTAATTATTTGAAACACCCTTAAAATTTATTAATCCTAACTAACATAAACCTCTTCAAATTCAACATGGTTAAAGGATTATAAAGTCATGATAAATTTATCAAAAATAATTTGTAGTATCTATTAAACCAATATAATGTTTATATTTTCATTACTATGGTTGTTCTGGGATCTTTATTATTAAATTCCCCCTCTGAAGGATCCCCTCATATACCCTCACATTAAAATTATATGACATTAGAATGAAAAGTTCTAAAACAAAATTTATGCTTAATAAATATTGAAAATAACATTCCCTTTATTATGGTCTTCAGTTCATTTATAAAATATTCTTTATTCTCTTCATTTCTTTTTGAATATACAATAATATCATTCATAATGTTTATCGCAAACTAATCGTGGTAGTTTTTTAAAAAAATCTTCATTTAATATGTGAAGATCATAGGAGAACTGGTAAGACCAAAATGAAGTTACAATGAATTCATAATGAAAACCCTTAATCTATATTGTCATATTTGGTATATCCTAATTCTCAATCCTTAGTCGATGATATAAATATTAATGATCTGTTTTGAAAAAATATTGATCTTGTCACAATTGATTAAAAAATCATCAATTTGGGATAGTAGATACATTTTATTAACAAAAATATTTTAAGTTTTTGATAATTATTGAAATGACACATTAAATCATATTTATTTTTAACAAAAAGTTCATATTCACCCCCTAGAAAAGAACATTTAGAATTAATCCCTTATACAGATTATCCAATATTTTCATTAATAATTCTTATAACTAAATCATTTTAATTATATTTGGAGTCCTTGAAATTTTTGTAGTATTGATTATGAGTTTTATTGAAATGTAAATTTTATGATTTGGGGGAAGATTAGGAAGGTATGTAGGTAATACATTATCATATTCCCAAAAAAATAGGAATGTTATCAATGTTGAGTTTCTCTGTAACCATTTGAGATAAGTAGCCCTCATTATTATGTATACAAACCAATATGATGGAATTAATTTCCATTGGGTGTTATGGTTCCTCCTCACACTAATTGATGACTGGATATTTATTTTATATGTAATCTACAACTTCCCATCATTGAAAATTGATATTGGATGTATACATGGATATAAAATCCATAAAAAATTACATATTATTCAAATATATAAAGAATATTAAATTTATAGGAAGAACCATTCCACAAACACTTATAAAAAAGGTGTTATGGACATGAGATGTGGTAATTCTACAATTAGGCTTTTCTCTTACAACTCATTATCTAGTCATTAAGGTGGATATAAAATACCATCATAAAATTATTCAGATTAAAAATAGTGGGTAGAACCATAATCAAATAAACAATTATCAATTCTTAATTGGATGATAACATTCCATTTTACCATGTATATAAGAGAATCCATATTAGTTGTAATAATTTAAAAAGCATTACCTTCTCCCATTTTCAAATCTTAATAGTAAGTTCCTTGAAAATTTGGGGAAGTAGAAGGAATAGTGCCCCAAATAATTACAAAAAAACTATACTATGATGGATTCTCCATTACCCTGGAATTTAGTAACCTAATGTCATTTTTCTACACACATGATGAAAACTACTTTTCTTATTAGGATTTTAACTTGGTAATCTATTCAAAAAGAATCACATGTCAAAAAAATATTATTTATCATATTCCACTTATAAATTTGTTTCGCTGCTATCATTTTCATCCATTTATTTCCATTATATCCATAATACATGATCTACTATTTACAAATCTTTATATCATGTGATACAATATCATCAAATGATGTGAATATTTTGGATACAATTCCCTTCATAGGATTGGTTGTAACTGATTATTAAAATGTCCAATATTACTATTTCAATTAGGTATATAGTATATATCATCCCATTTTTACCATGTAAAGTGATATTTATAGTAAATAACCTTTTTAAATTCATATTGACTTATATATAATAATATTATATCCATATCCATTGGTTTTTTGTAAGATTTTTTTTTCATATTAATTTTCTTTAAAACCCTTCCATTAAATTCTTGTTATTTCTTCCTTATCAATAATATTTTTAATCAATGACCATAATTTATTCACATCCTTAGAGGTAGAAAAATTTCCATGAAGCCTTTTCCCATTCATTACGTCTCAATGTGATAAATATATTCTCTAAGTAAAGTGTCCATTACTGGCCTATAAATGTATTTTTTGTCCAATTTAATGATGATGGATTTAATGCATGACGAAATCTAAAATTATTACAATGTTTTGGGGATCAGAATGCATATAAAAATGAGAAGTTTTATTTATCATAACATAGGTGATATACCCCAACATTGTAATAATTTCTTCATCTCTAGAAAAAAACATAAATTTAGCTTTGTTATCATTTCCATGATTTAAACAGTAACATGGATTATATGCATTGATATAGTTTAAAACCATTACTCTAAACATCATTTTTAAACAATCAAACACATTATATTATATCACAACACTAGGAATCATAATGTATAATTAAAATAAGAGTGAAATACTTAACTTAAATTGGAAATTTATGTATAACTAATATCAAAATCATATCCTTGGTTTTTAGGGGAATATTTTAACGATCTGTTAAAGGGTTATGTTCTCTAATCTATGTTTTCATAAATCTGTTTCATAATTTTTCTAATAAAATTTATCCGATAGAAAATATAAATATAACAACAATAGTTTCCTAGGGTAATAGGTAACATTATTATAGTGGCACTAAATGGAAGAAATCACATCCCAAAATACCACATTTTTTTGACTTTTTAAACTAGAAAAAAACATCAAACACAAATTAAAATTTAAATTGTAATATACAATATATTATTTTCATTATGAAAATTTTAATTACCTCTGTAATATTCATATATATTAATTATAAAACATTTTTTAGAATCCTAGGGAAATGAAGCATAAAAAATGGGTTAGATCATATTCTTAGTATGAGAATTCATATAGAAAAATATAAATACAAAATAAATATTATTGGAGGAATAAATGATGATAAAATAAACCCATATAAATAATTACATCAGTTTTAATGTTTTCCATTTATATAAAAACTATACTGATTAACTAATGGACATAAAAACCCAATTTTAAAATGATAAAATTAAAAATATTGGACATGTGAACGTATTTTTGAGGCATTGGGATCAATACATCTAAAAAACATTCAAATCCTTATGAAAAGAAATATATTTAAATGAGTAATTCCTTGAACAATAAAATAGTATTTTTTGTATAATGACACTAATTGATTAATCATTGAGATATGTAATTCTAGTCCATAACCTTTACTTAATAATCTCAATGTAATAACCATATTAATAAACAATACAACATAATCAACATTCCTTAAAAATAAATAATTTTCCAATTTAAAAGAACTAACATATTTAATTTAAATAATTTCACCATTTAAAATATTAATACAATACACAAATAAATATCATATATTGTATCATTAGTTTATATTTTCAATATAATATCCCACAAATGATGTTTACATCGAAAAAATATATTAAAAATTCTCTAGAAAATTTCCCGAAAAAAATAAAATTTTGACATTGAAAACAAGTTATTTAAAATCCAAAATACACCCAATAAATAAAATAAAATTTTTTATGTGATTGGAAGTCATAAAATATTAATGTAATTTTTAAATAATATAGTGCACATGATGGAGATTAATTTTTTTCCTATTGAATTATATATATAAAAAATTCCCTTCTCACTTATGTAAAAAGGAAAACATGTAATTCATTTAGGAAATAGCATGAAGAATACATTTTGAAAATAAATAAAAATTAAAAAATCGGTAAAAAGATATTTCTTAAATCATATTATAATAATAAAAACTCAATTATGGAAACTTTAAAAAATTATAGACATTGAAGAGAAATATTCTCGATCATATAGAAAAAAAGGTCAGTATATGTTAATTTTGTTATATTGTGTACAAAAAGAATGAAAAATTAAAGGAAACATTTTAATTTCTAGAAAAAACATAGAATAATAAAAAATATTTTTTTCCAATATATATTTCAAATAATTCAACTAATGAATAATTAAACATATACAATTCGTAATAAAGATGATATTGTGAATTAAATCCTTGCTCCAAGATTGACTTCTTCTGTATGATTCCAAACCTCTTGTATATAAATAAATATTTATTTAATATATATTACATTAAATTTTCATATAAATCATACCATATATAGGTTTCTAAAAACATTTTATCAATTGTTTATTAACAAATATTGTTAAAATCTCTATTCTATGTAATAACTTCTTTGTTTTTCCTATATGTTTTGATTTATTAGTTTGAGATCTTTTATCAATATCTTATATTAACCATCTTGATAATGTAAAAAATTATATTAATATAATATATATTCATCATGTATTTATATTATTTAATTAAATATATAGACAGAAAAATGAATTATACTATTCATGGAGACGATATGTCATATATACAGTTAAATATTGTTTTCAATTTTCAATGAATGGAATGAAAGAATTAAAATATATATATTCTCAAAAATATTGATTATATAGTATTGATAATTTATTGTGATTAAATATATCTTATTTACAATCTATATATAATGGAAAAAATAGATTGTAATGCTTTATGGAGGCGGTGGTCCACACGTAAACATGAGCGACAATATCATTTTATAATGGATTGGATGGTAAAAAGTATCATATAATTTTATAATTCTATAATTATAATTATTTTATTAATATAATATGCAAATATTAAATACATAAAAATTCCAATCTATAAAATAGGGCAATGAAAAATAAATTGTATCAATACGGTGAGATGGTTCGTCGTATGTATGCACGAGTGATACTTTCATGTTCTATTTAATGGAAAATAGGGTATATATTTGTAGTTTAATATTAATAGTAACGTTTTCATATATTTACTTTTTTGACATTGTTATTTTATTATAAATTCCTTACATTTAGATGAGATAAATGAATACATTAATTTAAATATGTTGGGTAAAAATAATACCTATTATTTGGGAAAACTCCTTAAGATCCTTTCTTATTGAAAAAGTGTTATTATTATTTGGATAAATAAACTTATAGAGAGTGGATAATTATTTTAATAATATATATGCATAGTTATTATTTTTCTAGGAAAATAAAAGTGGTGTGAATAAAAAAACTACGGGTTTCCTTTTCAAAGAGAGGGAATGAGCACACTTGATTTGTCAAAAATATTAAAACATAACTAACTCAATATCGAACAAAATTCATTAACATGGACATATATATTAAGATAATTTATCATATGGTTTAAATCTTATATACTAATAAAATTTATATTAGTTTTTGTGGTATTAAAAACAATATATTTTGTTTTAAACCTATAGTTAACATATTTTAACCTTAACTGAGGTAAAATATTTTTTAATCTCAAGGGGTTATAATAATTATTATATTGTAAAAAATGGATCAAAATGGTAAATGGGTTAACATTTTTAATATTTCTTATCCCCTTTTTCCAATTTCGATATTTTTAATGATTTTTAAATAATTTAATAAAATGAAATTTTGAGAAATGTTTATTAATGTCATTTTGGACAGTATTCATTTAACATAACTTCAACAACATAAAAAATTGTAATTATAATATTATCATATAATATATTTATAATATTATATAATTTTCTACAATATTCATAGGTCATAATTACTACCAAAATTTGTATTCCCTTTAATATTTCACGAATCATTTATTTTATTCATTTGTTAATTTAATAGATATTATGTTATTATTTAATAATAATTATTGATAATTATATAACAACTAAAATTTAGAAATAAATTATTAAAATCAAAATAATTTAAATATTCTCATAATAAATGTCTATATACATTCTCCATTTTCTTTTTTTTCAACGTGAATACATAATATATATTTAAATATAAGAGAATTTTTTTATTTTTCTTTATGTTAATTATTATATAAGTCTTTTTCATAGAATAATGTCAATTATCCAATTAAATTTATATATTTATATGATAAGGGTAGAATTTGATTTCAATGATAATAATTTAGATGACAAATAGTGACATTAATAATTATTTTTTACAAATATTGAACTGATTTAACCTCTATATATGTGACAAATTTTACCATGGTATTTATTCATGTTAAGTTAAAATAAAATAGTTCTATTTACCAAATTTGAAAATGTATGTTATAAATATGAAATCCATTTTATGAATTCCAATACCAATATGTTGAAAAAATTAATTTTACAATAAGTGGGTAAAACCTAATGAAACCTACTATTTAGAATAAAATTTTTTTAAGAATGTAATTAGATTTATTTATATATCATTCCTAAAAAAATAGATTAATGTTATAAAATTTTATTGAATATATAATTGAAACATTTTATTAATTTCATTCACCAATAGTGATTAATAAAATTTGTGATGATAAAACCATGATGTTCGCAGAAAAACAATTTTTTGTTAAAAAATAGTTTTTACTTTCAAGTGATTTGTTTTCATTTCTAATTAAAAGATAATTAGGGAATTTATTTAATAGATATAATTTTCATTTTTATTCATATTTATAATCATCAATTTAATAGTTATGTTATAAAATTATATTATATTAGGTATCACTTAGACTATGTATTGTGTGGATTGTAAGAAACAATAAAATTATTTTATGTTATGTATATATTGAAATATTGGGGAGTTACATCAAAACACCATTTAGAAAAGATATATAATAGATATAGGCCCTCTATATGAATATGAATTTAGGTACTCTCTAGTATGTATGGGAATAGACCTATATTAATGGATTCATTATCCCACATATATCAAGGAGTGTTTCTCCATAACTTGAGTAGGTACTCCCCATATATTGACATGTGATCCTATAAAAGTGTTAGGTAATTCCTCATATTATACAAATATACCTAGATGGGGGGTAGTGACCATTTATAATTTAAGTGGTTTAGAATTATTTTTATAAAATAATAAATTTTTTGGACCCAAATAACATACTATGTATTCAAATTTATATTCCTTTGATATGTTTTTGACCTTTTTAGCCATTTTGTATAGCATTATGTTGTAAAATTATTGTCAAACTATTCACTTCTTCAACACTTCTTTTTAAATTACTCTAGGAATCCCTGGATTTATTTTGTGATATGATCCAACATGAATCAGTTATATAAATAATAATTTCATCCATTTTTCACGATTTTCATAATGTTATAGAATATAAAGTTCCATTGGATAGCTTCTTCTATACTATGGGCTTGGGTATGAGGAAACTTGTTTAGTTTTTCTTACTAAGTGTTTTTGGGGAATCCAACTAGGAATTTTTATAGTCAACTCAACATGGGATTAATTCCCAAACATATTGTGACTAAATATCTAATGAATAGTCTTTTGATTACATCTGACGTTGTTATGAAAATTGAGTTTGATGAGATGTTATACGGTAATTAACAATGGTTCAGTTTTGAGAAATTTATAAAAGTAGTCTATTCTATGTGACTCTATAGAGGGGAGGACTGATCTGATACCTGGATTATGTTCTACCAAGTTTATATTATCTTCTTCATGTGTATTTTCCTTTTTATATAATTACTTTAAATTCATTTATACCTCATGACCACAATGTATATAATTGTGTTGTTATGTTTATCTAATGGTGTTTTTCGATTCAATTATGTATTGAATATGATTTTATATTACAAGTATTTATAGTTTATGAAATACCATGTATTTTAAAACATTTTGGGGAAACTATCTAGACCCTACCCTATTGGAGGCATAATTTAGGTTCCACACTCTACTTACTACTATCCAAGGTGGGGTCATGATGGATTTTTTAGTGTCAATAGATTATTTTTTATCTAGATAAAAAGAGAAATTTGGTCTTATAAGATAAATTTATGACCATGATATTAGCAAATGAGTCTTAATGGTGAGGTTATCCATAATATGGTTACTTTAGTATCAATATGGTAAATTCTAGGTTTTTCTAATTTAATTAAGAGAAATTTATATATAAACTATATATATGGGGCTTAAAAAGATGATGTTCTAACCAAATATTGGTAATTTTTTGGTAGTTATCATTGATAATATATTGGTTAACTATAAGATAGATGGGGATCATGAATTGTACATTAATATGGATTTCTTAATTCTCAAAAATCATCACTTGTATGTCTAGATTTATAAGTTTTTTACATACTCATGAGGCCAATTTTATGTGTCATGTCCTTTTAGACCATAGTGTTGTAGTGGACCACAAAAAGATCTAGGAGGTTTCTGCATTGAATCCACTAACTGTTTTTATGAAGATAATAGTTTCATAGGATAATCATATTATTATAATAGGTTCATACATGGGTTTTTAGGAATTAAAAATTTTTTCTTATAATCGAATAAGAAAGGGAATTATTTTAATTCTATGGATGATTCTCAAGATTACACGTTGATGACAAATCCAAATCATTGATTAAAAACTATAACATCCCTTATGAGGATTCTTGTTTTGTGTACCATCAGGGTATTGGATATTTCTTTATAAAATTGGAAACACATTTTTTTATTGTTCTAAAATATTACATCCTCATTAATATAACTTTTCAACTAAAAGATTTAAAAAAAATATATTTTTCCTTTTATCTTAATATCTAGAGAAATTATTTTATTGTTGAATGATTGATGAATTGTTACAATAACAATTGTTTGAGAAATGTCATTTCAAAGAAGAATTTTTTTTGTACTAGATAATGTTTGTTTATTATATCTATGATTAGGGTTTTAATATTAAATATACTCCTCTAAAGAATAATGTGGTTGTTTAATTTTTGAGTAATAAATTTTATAGAGGATGTAATCAATTGATGATAGGAAAAATGAAATTTAATGAATTATTGGAATCCTAAATCTTTTACATAATGATTTCTATGAGGTGTTTGTATTTATTAGATGTACCTGACATCTTGATAAGTGAATTTGGTGGATAGGTTCCTAGTATAGGACATTGAGTATGATACATATTTATATTATAGTATGAATGATGATTTTTTTTGTGGTGGGTTTATGGACGAGAAACATTAGGTTTAGTTCTAAAAGAGAGTTATTTATTCCTTATTTAATATATAAAATGTTATTTGGTGATTTCCATTATTAATATTTATCAATTGATCCATGTTTTTAAAAGATGTACCACACCTTAAATTTTTTGTTTTAGTGATCTAGGATAATTATGTTGTAATTTGAGTTTTTTTTAATTTCATTTATGTTAGTAGGTGAACAAAAACCATCAGTATATGGAAATGTTATTTCATCCTTTAAAAATTCACATATATAATTTGGGGAAATCTATATGGATTTATTATAAATTCAATTCTTGATTAAAATGGTTTTATTCTATTAGTGTTACTAATGATCCATTAAAGAAGTCAACTATTTTCTAGTTTATTAAAGTATCAATGTTATTGGATAGTTTGGAAAATATTTATTTGAAGAAGGTGGTACATAATTATGGTATTCTAATGATTAAATAATCTAATCATTGTGTTCAGTTTACAAAAATGATAAGGTTGGGGTTCTAAGGTGCCTTCGATTCATATTAATTCATTAAAATATCATTTCTCCCATAGAATAATGTTCAAATTGAGAGAAAATTATAAACATTTGAAGATATATTGAGGCTATGTATACTATATTTTAAAATACTATTGGTGTATCATTAATAATTTGTGAATATTTATTATATTATTAATTTATATTCACCAATTGGAATGGAACCTTATGATGATTTTTTTGGGAAACAACAAAATACATTTTTTTATACAGTTAATTCTTGTGAATTCATTATAATCAGCCCAGATATGGTATAAAATATGATACATTGTGTATAGGTTATTTAGTACATGTTAAATACTCATATTAGATATAAATATTTTGTGAATAAAATGCAAAGATCGATAGAGTGTTCAGTTGGAGACAATATGTTTTTATTAAGATATGCACAATGTGGAAAAAATATGTATAAAACAAGGTAATAATTTACCTATATGTACATCTCTTTTAAGGTGACGAAGTACGTTGTAGAGGTATCTTATCGGTTGACACTACATCTATATATAAGAATTCTACAAGACATATTCCATGTGTCTTAGATTAAGAATTATTATCACGATTTATCATTTTTTTATTTATTTGAGTTATGTGAAAATCAATTATAATATGAATTTTTTATTATCAATAAGAAATTTTAGATCAAATATAGATGTTTATGCATTATTGAGTTATCCCTTTATCCATGACATTATGGAAATTAGTGGTGTGGAGGAATGAAAATGACATATGGAATCATATATATAGGTGAAATATGATAATTTATGTTGTATTGTTCTTGCTATATTTTAATATATTTTATATTGATTAAAAATAAATTAATGTGTTGAAATGTTAATTTTTTATTTTATGATTATGGTTTCTGATTTTTTGTTGTAAATGTTAAGGGTGTGTGATGTAGAGACCTTGAAAATTTAATTTGAATTCTTCATAAAATTTAATTTGATTTTGGTTGGGATGTCTATAATTGTAATATTGAGACTTCAAAAATAAAATTTGAGCATGATGTTAGAATTGAGACATTACATTTGCCATTAGACTCTGATTTGTTTATTTTCTTATGTGGTTTTCCCCAAAAAATATTAAATAAAATAAAAATCTATAACAATTATTTATCAATGTAAATCATTTTATATGGGTTATTTGTTTTAATTAAAATTAATGTATGATGACAGATCTTATGGTGGTGGTGATGTAAAAATATTTTATCATGTGAAGCCTTCTTTTATTTTGGATGAAATATTCAGTTGGTAAATAAAAATTGAGGGTTTGGATTAAAATTAATATATTTTTAATATGAAATAAAATATAATTTTTCTTGATAAATTATATTTTTGAGTTAATGAGATATAGTTGGAGTAATGTGAAACATAAAATTGTGGGATGTGGTTTTGTGTAGTTAGGTTGTTTTAAACAGATCTTATAGATGATGAAATCATATACGAAGAAGGAAAAATCTAGATAAATGGTTAATAATTTTACGAATTTGTTTATAGTGCCGGAAGAAGAAGTTTGTAATGATTTGGTGGAACAGAATGAAGATGAGTATACCCTCTTGTAGAATCCACCTATGATATTGGATGTTCCTCATGAGGATACAGATTCTGGTTTGGAATCCCCTATTAAGTCCAAATTTGGGGACATTGTGGAGGACTATCTTAGATCCTATTCGAGAAAAGGGAATGAATTGTATCATAGATTTATATTGTCTTATTAAGAAAACCCATAGGCTGCGACGAATAAAATACTACTCTAATTTACACATTCTTCTAGTCATTATATCCTCAACTAATAGAATGATTCCTCTGAAGGAACCCCTGATTTTATAGAACAACTGTATGGGTATGTATAAAGGATTAGACATGTTTGGGATGTAGATTATCTATGTAGTTAAGAACACATTAAAGAGATCCACCTATCACTGATTTAGTGAATGAAAATAATTAGGGATATGGGTCTGATATCCCCTGAGTAGAAATGAAATAATGGAGTGTGATTATTGGGATACCATCATACAATTCAATGAATAATTCTTAGATGTAGATATGGAGGTCATAACTACACAATAAGATTATGACAACATGATCTGGATGAGTATTCTAGTAAATTTTTACTAGGATCATAGTCATTGGATCCATCAAAAACTTGGAATATTGGCACACTGAATCAACGGAAAGAATATTAACTTAGAAGATCTCAATCAAGCTTGGGAAAATATGTCATACCATTTTGAATAAATCCTCAAAGATGGTCTGAATGAAATAGATTAATCTTTAAAATGAAGCCTCCTCAGTGGTATGGTCTCTAAAATGCATAAAATTTTATTCATAGACTCATCTTTATATATGATGGTGGTTGATTGTCAATTCTGTACTTGACGGGTTTCTCACTTTTTCTTAAAAAGTGATTGACATAAGGAAACTTTTATTTTGGCCTATAAATATACCATTAATTTTTTCCCTTATGGGTATATGATTCAGAGTAATATTCTAAAATAATGAAGTGACCAGTTTGAATTGGGAATGATTATTGAGTTCGAAATCTGATGAATAAATTATTTATGCATAATAACATAATGTGGTGAATTATGATTTAGATGATTATTATTGAATTTCAAAAATTGGAAAGATAGAATGTAGACATTTTTGTAAATGTATTTTAAAGGTTACATAATCATAAATTGGTAAAAATAGAGGTACGAAAATGGTGGTGAATGATGGTTAGAAATTTATTTGAATTGATGATTGAATGTTAAATATTGATTAAATTCAGGTTTTAATTATTAAACAACTTTTTTCTGTCTAAATGAATAGATTATTTATCATAGATATTTAGTAACTATTTTATTAATCTTAATATTTATTTTTGAGCATTAAAAATAAAAAATTTAGGAAAATTATTTAATATGTGAGATCTAGGGATTTAAATGCTTTGGAATAATTCATAATATTTAGACATTGCTGTAATACCACTCACTAGGAGATGTGGAGAAGAATCAGTGATTTTAAGGGATGATTTGGTAGAGAGATACCTAGTGGTTGTAACACCATGGAATTGTTTTGTTCCACCTCTTATACATTATTTGCATTTTTAGAATTGAGTTACATAGTGGTTGTAACACCTTGGTATGAATTAGTTCTACTGATAATTGGGTTCATGTAGATTGATTATTATAAGATGAGTAAAAATGTGGTTGAATTTATAGTGATGGTGGAATTTTAATCTTCTATAAAACCAAGGGATAAATACCTCAAGTGTGAATGGTTATATTGGTAAATTTATAATGATATGGTGGATGGTGTGACAATGTTGAAGGGGGTCTTCTGTAATGTGTTGGTTACATGATACAGTTATGGAACATTTTTATTCTAAGGATTAGAGTAATGATAGAGATGTGACGAACTAATCAGAGGTATTAAATAGTTGTAGATATAGGTTGGATTGTGTTATATTTATGTGATGTTATTTTATTGCGAAGGATGTTATTATATATAGTTGACTATGTGAGAGAATAAATGGATAGTGATGGTCTGAATCTAGTTAAAATGTAAGAGAGTGATATAAATGTTTTTAATACTAATGTTGTAGTAGTATTGATACGTGGGTATGATTTTAGTGAGGATAGAGATAATGATGATGGTGTGGATGATATGGATTTCGATAATTGATATTTTTTTTATCAATGATGATGTTTTAGGTTGGGGAGGGAGAGTCCCTAATGGTGTAAATTCACTAATACAGTGTGAGTCCTCAAGGACAGATAACTACCCAAACATTTTGGGTTGTGTTTTGTGATATCCAATGGGTGGAAATAAAAAACCCATGAGTTTCTGTGTTACTAGATGATGACCCAAAAAATATATAGGGATTTTTATTTGGTTTTTTATGGGTTGGTACCTTCTAGACGATTTGTATTTTTTTGAATGTTACCTAGTGGTGGGAAACTAATCAATAGAGGTGATATTATATTGAGTTCCACATGATTATATATCTATATGGGGATATCTCATAATTAATATTATATATAAAGGAAAATATATTTTTTATTCAAAATCAATAGTAATCATAGTAAAAAATAATAAACACATTTAGGTTTAAAACTATTTTACTAGTGGTTAAGATAAAAAGATAATGCATAATAACAAAAACATGTCCATAATTCATTCCATTCAAAAATTCCAAATGTTTCATCTCCCCCACTTATAAAAGGCCACCCCTCTATTATCTTCTCCACATGCCAATATCTATTTGGCCCAACCAATACCTACCCAAATCCATTCCATACATGTTCATAAATTATAATATTTTTTTATTATGGAACCCAACTATGAATTCTATTATTTGGAACCACAAATGGTTGTCCGAGGAAGATGTATCATTCTTAATCGAGCATTTTTATATTATTTCATCTTCTACATCCATAAAATATTTTTCAAATTTTATGGAGAAATAAAACTACTATCTAACTTATAAAAAATTTAATTATGATAATGTAATAACCTCTATCCGTATCATCTTCCCTTAAATGAGTAACAGAACAATTGATCATGTGTTTAGTGGATAACAGCCGCGTGAACCCGTGCCATTTAATTTCCATCAGCACCTATCACGAATGGATGTAATGATGGATTTAATTTTTATATAAAATGTTTATTAACTAATTATTAATCTTAAATTTAAATATTTCATATGCCTTATTACCTTTGAATCCATAGGAAAACAATAACATCTCTCATACATACTTGTGGACTACTACATCCGTGAAGTGAAATGAAATGATTTTGAATTTATTAAAATAAATTATATAATAGTTATAATTAATAATTGAAATATTACATACCATTCTTTGTTTTCATCCCTAAAAATTAGAAACACCATTCATCTGTATATATGGCTTATCATCTCTGTGAATGGTGTAATTCATTTTTCTATCTAACTATAATGTATCAATATTAATACATATACAATGACTATATATGATGTATAAATTATTATTATAATTATAGAGGTTATTGAACCATGATATATCTATAAATATTGAATCTAAAAAACCATAGAATATGTGAAAAATGAAGTAAATATTACTTAAAACACTTATTTTTATCAAAGAATTGTTAATATAAAGGTGAAAAAGGTAAAAAAAAGATAAAATATTGTTTCATATAAATGTTAATGATTCAGTAATAGGTTTAAAATAAATCTTTATTTAAAATTCATGTGTTTTAAAAATGTAAAAACTAAATCATACCGGAGGTAAGGGTTTCTCATGTATCTTTTACCACTGTTGGACATATTCTTTATTCACCACTTATTACTTTCATGTACTGTATATAAAAATCCCCTTTGATATGATATCTTATTAATCACCTAATATTAATGTTCTTAAAATTTACATTTTAATTTATTTCTTTCATGGGGAATACAATTCGAAATTTACCAAAGAGGTAACGATTTTGTAAACAAAATCAGATCGTTTTTTAGGATTGTTAATGAATAAATCTCAAATGAAGAGATATTGTGATTTATCTATCAATAAAATCATTAATTCATTTATAATAAGGATATTAATGAACTTATATAATAATATTACCTATTTTCATCTACATTGTACATATAATTCTTGAGAAAATGTCTTTAAGAAATGAATACTTTTAATCTCACTTTGGTAGAATGTGTTTTTCTACCATATTCAGGTTTTATTGAAATAATTTAAAAAACATTTTAAAACACTACGAATGATTTTTCTATGTCATTTTTACCCATGTTATAATTTTAAAAAAAATAATTTAAAATTAATATTCTTTTCATTTTTTAAATGAGTTACATTAATACCATTTTACAGTAGTGTTAAATAAATGTTTTTAACTTATTCAGTGTGTAAGGAATTTACTACCATATTAACCACTGATTTGTTTGATAATTCCATAACATGTTTCAATTATTCTATTCAGTGAAAATGCAATTCCTAATATTCTAGAGAAAAATTATTTTTTTAATGTGATTTTTATGTTGCAAATATATATTTTACTCTATATTGTTTTTAATGAAATATTTATTGTATTTTTATTCATAAATGACATCAAAACTCAATTAAAATATGATCTAGTGGATATATTCCATTATCATACAATCCTTATTATTTATCTAGATTTAATATTTTTTTTGGACTGGGGATGTTCTATTTTGATACCATTCACCATATTGTTCTTGATGTTTTATGATTAAATTTATTATTAGGGAAGTTTTTAACATATCATATGTCAGTTGTTCAATATGAATTTTTATGTTGATTAATTTTCTCTAATTTCATATAAGGAATTCATTGGACATATTATTTGACCTGTGGGGCCTATAATTACATATCCCCTGAATGCCATAGTAATTCTTATGAGATAAACTATCCTAGTTATTGGGGAGAGGTCCTACCAATTTGTATAAGATGCCTTTGAAAGAGATCTTAATGATATTGTCATGATATATGATATTAATAATTCCCTTATTATGTGATTAGTTATTCATTTCGATGTAAAAATTCTAGTCGTTATAATATCCTTGGATAAGATATCAATTCATGAGATTATTTGAATGAAATTATTTGATAATATCTTATGTCATAAATATTATTCATCCTGTTAAATTAATTGATTAAATGTAATTTGTATTAGTAAATTACATTGAGATATTTATTATTCCTTTTTCATTAATGTAATCCGCTATAATATACACACCATTATTGGAAATCTATACTAAGTGATTTTGATGTTTCTTTTCCCCATGAGAAAAATATCTGTTTTATAATTGAGATACATGGATATACTAGAGGGAATAATCATGATGTCAAAGAAAATACTATATAGAGTATTATTTATTCAAATGTAATTTGAGATATATGTATGTATAATTTTAAACATGAATAATAAACAACTATTTTTTGGGATTCAATTCCTTATATCTAGTACTAATGTAATAAAGTATCCATATACATTAAGCTAGAAGGGTTGGCAGTTTTATATTTTTTATTAGAGAATATTTAGTAGAACAATTGGTAGCTAGATTTAGAAAAACAAAGATTATAGAATATAACAATATGATTGAATTTAAGAATATGTCTAGATGAAAATCCAAAAGATTTGGTGAGGAAGATATTATATCTGTTTTTAGTAATACTTCTAGGACTGGATTCTACAAGTGGTTGTGTCTCTAGAATAGATAAAACCAGGGGTAATAACTTTGAAAAGGTGGAATTGGGATTTAACTCAATCACCACATAGTGAACTACAACATGCCTTTTGGAATAAAAAGGTTTACACTTCTGGGGAATACTCATGGGTTAATTTATATTATTTAATAAATAAATATAACATATTTGAATATATTACTATAATTTCAAAACATTATCAAAGAACTCATGCTTATGATTGTGAGATTGGCAATGACTAAATTTTTCAAATTATGTTTAGTTATTCACTTGTTTTTTGTATTATGAATTACAGTGTTATGATAAAATCTATTTCATGATATTGTTTATAAAAATTACATTGTATAGGAAATGGGAACCATATCAATTTTTTTACCCCATGTTGAACTACCCTCGTCAGAATGATATTGATGTTGGTGTCGGATTTTCCGCACAAATTAATCAAATAATAACCATATTAGGGTACCCAGATTGGGTTGTAACCAGTAACCACCCACATATAGAGTATACTACTGATCCATAATTTGGGGAAACAATGTTATAACACTTTATGTGTCTAAAAACTATATCATTCATTGGTAATATAAAACTCTTTGTACCAAATAAATGGATATATTCTGTTGGTTAAATATTTCTCTCTTTGGAGAGTAATTAAAGAGAGAATGTTTTAATGGAATTTTATAATATATCAGAGGATATTTATTACTGTTAGACACTTATGGAAAACACTAAAGATGGGAGGGAAGTATTAATGCTAGAATGTAAGGATTTTAAAGATATTTTCGTGGAAAAATATTTTCAGCATGGACCATTAGTGGATATGGAGATGAAATTTTTTAGTTTCTGGAAAAAGGAAAAGTAAAAAAGTTACTATGTGTGAAGAAATAATTACAATGTTATAAAGTTCAGATGAATATTATGTATGTAATATATAATTAATGGTTGATCATTTCATTGATAGAATAAACCTAATAATTCAAAATGAACTATTATCACAAACATTCTAATCATTTGAGGATATAGTATCATATGTTATAATGATTTTTAAATATTTTCCCATGTCATTTGGATTTGAAAGGAATTAATATAATAAAATAAAAAAGAGAAAAAAATATATTAGGGGAATAAGGGAAAATTTATTTTGAAAAGTGTGATACTTTTGAAAATAATCTCTTTGGAAATTTCTTCAAATGAAGAGAAGATTTACTATTGATAAAAAACTTATCAAGATCAGGAATCCAATTGTAATAGATAATCACTAAAATTATAGTGATTTAATTATAATAATATAAGAAACTATTCTAACCAGAAACCCAAATTTCAATAGATATTACCATAATAGAAAACAAGTTTAGTAGGTAAAGCATATGTAGTTTCAGATCGAAAACATGGATGTTCCTAAAAATGTTGTGAATGGAAATATTCTCATCCACTATAAGATTTCAAATATTTTATTTGTATGTAGTTCTACCAACTATTTTATTTTCGATGAATTTTATTAGGGTATTTTACCACCACATCAATGATTAGATGTTGAGTTAGTAGTGAAAACACATAATGGTATGATGATACCATATCATGTATATAATTCTTCTCCAAATGATTTGTTTTAAAATTTTAATCTTTTAAATATTATTATAATCCCTATAGTCAAATTTGATGTTATAAAATAATTTTATTGGTTTTCTATACATAAATACCAATTCAATTTTAAAGGAAGGGAAGTTACATTTGATATTTTTTAACCAACAATAGATGGTATTTTAGTGTGATAATAAATATTAACACTGGAGGAAGATCACATCCACTATATGGGTCTTTATTCCTATTAAAGATATTTTTTTCTCTGATAGATTAGAAAAATATTTGTATTGATGATATGTTGGTTGTACAAGAGTTTTTTGATGTCATTCAATATTTATTTTCTAGTCTTCCACCGAATTATGATATTGAGTTTTCAAGAGAAATCATAATTTGTTCTACACCTATTTTTAGAACTACATTTGGAATGGAACCAATTGAGTTGATGGAATTGAAGAAGAAACTCCTGGAGAATCATAACATTGGATTTATTTTTAAATGTTTGTCAACTTGGGGTTCCCAGGTTCGCATTTTTAATAAAAAAGAAGTATCAATACGACTTTTCATTGATTATAAAGAATTTAACATGCAAAATATCAATAATAAGGATCTTATACCTTATATTGATTATTTTTTATCAATTATGTGGAGAGAAATACCTTTCCAAAATTGATATTTAATCTAGGTACATTATTTTTGGGGTCAAAATGATGTCTTAACAAAGACTCCCTTCAATATATGTTATGGCCATGATGGATTTATAGGTATCCAATTTAGTATAAAAAATGAATCAGCTATATCCATGTTTGTATGTAGTATTCTATTTTGAGGTTACGAATATCACTTTTTGGTGGTCTTTATAGATGATATTCTTATATATTTAAGAAAAAAGGAAGAAAATGGAGATCATTTGAGAATTGAACTGAATACCAAAGAAAGTAAATGTTATTTATAAAATATACCATGTCTTAATTTTGGTATCATAATAATAAATTTCTGGAAAATATAATCTCTTATTGAGGTATATAATCTGATCCTTCAAAGATAGAAGTTTTTGGGAAATATCCTAAAACAACCACAATTAATAAGATCCATAGTTTTCTTGGTTTTCTAGATGTTATTGACTATTTGTAGAGAGTTTATCACATATTTATAATCTAGTCTCCAAGTCAAATCAATATAAATACAGGTTCCTTTGGAAAGATAAATATGAAGAAAATAATAAGGAACTGAATAGAAGGATATTCAACACACCTATGCAGACAATACCCTATAGTAGTGAACGGATAGAAATATATAGTGATTTATCAAATAATGGAATTGGATTCATCATCATGAGGAAAGATATTGTGATAAATTATCCCATGATAATTGAATGATAATGATCAAATTAACCCTACCCATTATTTAGAGTAAACTATAATTACTTCTGCATTAAATATATTAATGAATTATCTTTATTGACAAATATGTAATATTTATAATGTCATAAATTTTTAAATTAAATTTCCAATAAAAATAGATTAACATAAAAGTGAGTATACAGTTGAAGATAATTATATATTATGACTAATTGATAAATTACCACAATAGGAATGAGATAAAGGTAGATGGTGAGCTAATCAAGAATGGCCATTAAAAATTATATATGATGAGGATCACAAATGATTCAATAGATATGGATTTTTTAAATCAGTTATATATAAATATTTAAAGATGGTGATGAATAATATCTCAGTAAAATTAATTTCAACCATCAATCCATGTGAGGATTAAATAGGTGAAATAAGAAGATTTAAAGATTCTTATGATGGAGATAAATGTTCATAAGTTTAACCATGATTATGATGGAATGATAATGTTCATGAACCAAACATGTGTGTTTCACACACAAGATATGAATAATGAGATATTGGATAAGGGATATGGTTTATCATTATTTATTCATCCTTGATGGGAAAAGCTTTCTACAGATTTCAAAGAGTATTTCAAGTGGGATGAAATGAAGAGATATATCATCAAGTTTTCATATGGGGGCCTGGTAGACATGTATGTTAAGGGTAAGAGAAAATATTATAAGGGGATATTGCAACCAATACCAAAAATATAATGTAAATGGGAAACCACTACCTGTTTTATGATCATTAGTCTTATCAAAACGTCAAATGGCCATTATGGTATATGGGATGTAGTTGATCACATTACCAAGTTACCACACCTATTACCCATTAAATAATAATTCTTACATGATTATATTTCCTTAATATACATTATGGAATTGGTAAGGTTGCATGAAATGAAACATTATATTAAATCTAATTGGGATCTGAGGTCTGCCTCGATGATCTGGATAAGTATTCAACAACATCATAAAAAAGAATTCATTTTTAGCATTAAAAATCATCCTCATACATATTTTTGTTCTAAAATAACAACTTTAGCAATTGATATGTTTCTATGATAATTTTATATGGATTTCCAATATTTTTGGGTGACAACTCATTCCTATAGTTGAGTTTTCATAAAACATAATATTCAAATTATAATTCATCTGAATCCACATGAAGGCCTCTTAGAAATGAAGCATAGAAAATTAACATGTTGTGATGAAGTTGGGGAAAGAAATATATTGGTAATTTATAAATCAATCAAAATGGAAGACAAAATTAATGAAATTCAACAACACATATAGATGTATCAATACTAATAGAAAAGTTAAGTTGATTTTCATTTATGTGATCTACATTTCGATGTTGACAAGAATATGTTTCTATTAATTTCTAAATGTATGTGGTTTTTTATATTTATGAATAATAGAAATTTGAGCCCTAGGTATATTTTTTCCCAAAAAATTATTGATCAACATTGGGTGGTTTCTTATCATTCACCACTTCCTCTGAACCTCTCTTAAATTCTTGACATGTTTCATCTATCTCTCCTATGAAAGTTTGTACTTAATCATATAAATTTAATTATCTCAGAGGCCATAGAAATAAAGAATGATATTTCCTATGAATATAAGATAGATGAAATTATTAATCATTTGGAAAAATTTATAATATGAAATACCACTAACTTGTTCAAATTTTTATGGCGAAATAACCAATTCGATGAAACTACATGTGAACCTAAAGATGTGATGATTTAGATTTATCCTTATATTTTTATATCTGATTGAATTAATTTTGAGGGAAAAATAATTTTCTAGTGGGTATAATACGAATCCCCAATATTTTATGAAATATTTTTTCCAAATTAATTTAATTTCATTGATAACATGCATTACATGAAACACCAATTTTCAACAAACCATGACATACTATTAATAATGTTATTTATTCATTACCATTGTAGGCTAGCTGTTAAACATGGTGGTATGAATAGGAATAACCATATTTTAAAATATAATATTTTCTTTGGGTTTTATATGGAAAAATATATTTATAAATAAGAACATAGGTTTTTGAAAAATCATTGTCTGTTTCGATATTATATTTTTCTCAAAAACTTATTTTTGTTAACTTTTGGTAACACATAATAAAAGTAATTTTTGAATCCTCTAAAAAATTAATTTCAAAAAATTATAGAGATATTCTTAATTACAATGGAAAAAATCATATTAGGATGAATGTTTTTTATTTATCTAAAAATTTTAATATTATAATGAATACTGATTAGAAATGATTTTTATTTAAAAAATCAAACATTTAGTTTAAATAATTTACAATGTTAATAATTATTTTATAAAGTTTTAAAAGTTAAAAAAATGTAACGCCCCCACCCCAGTTATCCAAAGTTTGTGCTTTATTACATAACATTGGCATGATCACAAAAGATCAAGTCTCGAAAGAGTGATTTTTTTAGTATCCTTGGAAACTCCAGATACATTAATAAGTCTTACATTACATCATAAAGTGAAAAGGTACAACAACATATTGTCTTCATATCCCCTCATACTATCCCGACATGTAATTCATAAAATACTTCTTCACATCCTGGGAAAATAAAACATTGAAAGGGGTGAGCTCAGATGCTCAGCAAGGATAACAATATAGTGGAAACATTCATAAATAAGCATAAAACATTTAAGGCAATGTATAAATAAAAAAAGCCTTTTAAACTTCATCTAGAATTTAATGGAAAAAATAAAATAAAACAATTCCATTTACTTATTCACATGTATAATCTACTAGTTGAATAATCACATGCAATATCAATAACCACTTTCATAATGATGGAATGCATAATGCCAGACAATCATAACCACGTAGGCAAAGCCTCATGCAAAGACTACAAATAAAATTTTTTCAAGGCATCATTCCGAGACACTAGTTTGTCTCATGAGACCTACCGATGCATCGAGGAGCTATAGTGGGATCCACTTGTCACTTATTATGTCCAATGCATTCCTCATATGAAGAGGTTTAAACATAACATAAATATTCGTATACAAACTAGCATATGAAATTTCAATACACTCTCCATAAACCATGAATGGAATAAAAATAACACATCCACAGTCAAACTTATCACAAAACCTTCAATACAATATGGAAGTTTTGTATCATAATAAATAAACTTCAAATAAGCAAAATATCCATCAAAGGAGGATGACATAGATGAAATAAAAACTGTTTGAGAGAAATATCTCTTGTTTTGAAATCATTTAAAAGTCACATAATTATAAAATAAAATATTTACATTGAAAATATCCTTATAAGATTTTAAGGTAGGCTTAGAAAAATTTATAATGGCAGAAAATAGCCGCACCTGCCGTATAAGTTTAAAAAGACATTGTTACCATAATTTTGTCGAAAAGGTTAAAAAGGACCCTATTTGGAAAATGAAGGAAAGATTCCATTCAAAACATTTTATAAAAATTATAAAAAGGGTATAAATGACTTTAACCCATAGTCTAGTAAATAGAAAAAATGTTTTGAAATACATTTTTAAGAAACATGGGTGTGGATGATAAAGAAGTCCTAGTAGATAATTAGGTATAAACAACCTCAGATAATGAATAGATTGTAAAATAAACCCTTACCTTGGACTTTTCCTTGTTTAGGGTAGGTTAACCTCCTGTATAATGGTAAAATAATTGTTAGTAAATTATATAAGAATCATATACAATAATATGATATCATATAATATCTTTTAACATTTCTTTGTTAATAATACCTTAGTATTATCGTCGTTTCGGGTGTTAACTTACTCATTTTCTTTTATATGTTTTGTTACAGAAGCCTTGTTTGTTATGGATATGTTGTATCGTAATCATATACAGAATGATATAAAGTCCTTAAATATTATTTTTAATAATCAAATGATAATTATACTTGAATGGATACGATGGAGAATGAATCTCATCGCGTTCGTGGAGACGGTAGTCTGTACGTATGCACGAGCAATAATATCATTATTTTGATATTAAAATAATATATAATTGGATGGTATATCATATATAAAGAATAATTATAATTTTATATTTATTATTTACTTGATTTAAACATCATTATTATACCCATCCAAATAATAATGTATTGAATAACAATTACACCATGATGTGGATAGGGTAGGCCGTACGTACGCACGTATGGTGACATGTCATTCAAAGTAAGGATAGAATACTGAATATGGTTGTACCATATTTATAATAACATCACAATATATATAAGATACTGGAGTTATTATTTTAGAATGGAAATAACAAAGAAAGAAGAAGTTGAAGAAGAAAGGAACTTGAAAGAGTGTGGTCAAAACATTACCTCTTATTCAGGTTCTTCCTTTTGATTTGATCAAAAGGGATCCTTAGGTTGGCTTTATGATGAAAATAAGGCCTCTAGGTTGAATTGAGGGATGTTGAGAGAATAATTGGGTAGGGGTTGGCCGAACCAAAAGGCTTTGATGGTGTGAAGAATTGGTTAGAATTGGTGTCCTTTTATAAGGGGGAGGGGGGCTCTTTAAGAAAAACATAAAGTATTGTTTTATAATAAATTTGTATTCAGATTCTAATGGCTCCAAAGTGAGTAATTAAAAGTATATAGTGGGGATGGGCCTAAATATTTTCAAAAAATATATTTTAGGCAGGTTTGTGTCATTATATTAACCTTCTCTTTTAGCTTTATCTATTAGTTAATTAGTTTGACATTTACCATGTCACTTTGTATTTTTATATTATATAGTTAATAAACATACAATATACATCCAAGAGACCCCCCAAGTGGTCCTTTAATGATACACCTATCATGATATAAATCCATTGGCCGAACATTATTTCTTTAGGAATAGAATATCAATTAATAATATAATATTTTTAAAAAAAACACATATATGTCGATTTTGACACTTTTCAATAATTGATTTTTGTTAAAGTCTTAAAAACTTTATTAATTAAAAAAATCATTTAAAAAATAATATCATGTAACATTAACAAATAAAATTCATGTATGTCATAAAAACTTTCAAATTATATTTATTTTAACATTTATAATTCCAATTATTTGATTTTTTCACTAATAAGGAAAATATTGCATCATTATTGTGTCATAAATAACATTAATTATTCAATGTCTAAAAATTATAAATAAAATACCATTATGTAGGAAATATTTTTTTTATTTATAAGTGATATTTATAGTCGAAAATAAAACATATATAACCCTAAGTAATTTTTTTTTTCTAAAATATATATGCTTATGTCATTTTTGCATTTACTTTAACTTAATTAATATAAAGTATCATTATCACTTACATGTGGCTCCACGGGGTCCCAAAATCAACCCAAAGATGACCATGGTCTTACATGTATCAACCAATAAGGATACGACACGTTTTAGTGTAATTTAGTATTCTTATAATATTATTTGATTACCCTTATTTACTGGACTTACCCTTTAACCATGGTAAATAAAATATTTACTGAAGTAATTATTCAAAATATCTAAAAATAAAAGTTACCTATTTACACAATTTAGAAATCCTGATTCTAAATATGGAATCCATTTTTATAAATTCAAAACACTTAATTGGTAGAAATTAATTTAAAATTAATTCCCGTTGTCAAAACAAAAAGTGTATTTCTAACAAATAATAACTATCAAAAGATTGACACTTTCTTATGTCCAGTTTAAATATGAAATTATGTACAATGACCAAAATTGGATTAAATTGTAAAATTATAATCTAATTATACTTTAAAATCACTCAAATTCAGAATTTATCACTATTAAATATTTCCATTAAAAAAGGTATTTTAATTAAATTTTGTATTTTTTACTATTCATCAAAATATGAAAGTTATCAGAAAAGTACCAAAATTTAACCCAAAGATAATTGCGATATTCCGAATCGAAAAATGAATTCTATTTTACCAAATTCAAAACATAAAAGTTTCATTTATTAATTTACAATTAATTCCCACTGTCAAAACCAAAAGGCGTATTTTTTAGAAATAATAACTATCAAAAGTTTGACACATGTTTATGTCCAATTTCAAAGTCAAATTAGTTAAAATGAACATAATTGGATTAAATGGTAAAAATATAATATATTTATACATCAAAATCATTAAAATTTATTATTTAATAATATAAATTAATTTGATTAAAAAAGTTGTTTTCAGTTAAAATATAGTATTTTTCACCATTCATCAAAATATGAAAGTTACCAGAATAGCACCAAAACATTATTGAAAATAAATTCTTATCTCCCAATTCTAAGGAAGAAGTTTATTTTTTCAAATTTAAATTATAAAATTTTCAAATAATGGAGCTAAAAAGGCTTCGCCATCAAATGGAGGTAAAATTTCATTTTTTGAAAAATAGATCTTTTATCTGAAAAAATGTATTTGTTCTTACATTATGGCTAGGAAACTCATAATATGGATTCTAAAATTATAAGTATTATATAAAGTTCAAAATTCAGTTAATACTATTCATAACCACTTTTGAATGACTTGTTTGGTAAGTCATGGTGCGCTAGAACTTGGTGTTGCATTTAGTGAAAGTTATTGAATTACTTTGAAGAAATAACATACTATGAAACCTTGGGGTGTTACATTATTCCCTACTTCAATAAATTGCGTCCTCGTAATTTGAAATTATTTTTCGAAAATAAAAGGTTGAAAATAGAAAATACCTTTGGGAAAACCCACATCAGAAATTAGGTTAATAAAATTTAGTCTTAATAAGAGGAAAAAGGAAATGAAAGGGTCACCAACAAATTAGGATCTCGATTAGGAGACAATTGGTGGCAATTATAGACATATAATTGGAGGAAAAAAATAAATATTTATAGGTATTGATTGATGTCATCAATCAAAAATAGGTGTAAAATTGAGGGCCTTAAATTCATCAATCTATAATGATTTAAAATACCATCGGTTCAACAAAACATATGGTATTAGGATAACACATTTATTGTTTTAAGATACCTTCACTAAAGTATAAGATTTAATTTCTTCATTGAATAAGAGAAGAAGAAAAATATATACTTGACAAGTAGAGTCCCATCCTTTAACTAAGTTCTACCACAAACTCATCTTTTACTCTAAAAGATAATAGAACTTAAAGATAATATTCTCTTTATCCTATTTATATAGGTTTCAAAAAAATGAATTTATAATTCATCTAGAAGAACCGTAAAAAAAACTGCATTATTTAATCCAGGACATCTTGTGGGTGAGTGGTGGGTGATACACCCATGTCGCCCTTCGGTTTTGGGTTCAAGTATCACGACCTTGCCGAACGCGACGGGTTGCCGCCCGACCTCCGGGTTGTCCTTTTTATGCAAATCCAAAAATAATCTCAAACTAGACTTATCCAAAATAATTCTGTCCAAACTCACAGTCCAAAATTTATAAGATAGGTAAACAAAATGAAGATTCTTTTTTCCATGTAATAGCATGTGAACACCTTCATCATGTATTCTTTTAAAACACTGCATCATCCTGGAATACCATAAAACCTTATTGATTACATTCATGATCCCTTATTACTTATAGAATACTGGTTATACAACTTCTATCCAAAAATGTTGTAAACTCCAAAAATGATGGAATACACAAATCATTAATCTGTTTCGAGGTAGTCAAGAATATCGAATATAATTCATCAAAATCAACAATGTATTATTCCAAAATCACTACCTCAGTATGAGAACCATATTATGGTTTATCTTTCTCTCAACCATATATTTTACAAAAATTTAACATTCTATTGAGTCACTTTTCTTTGATCGCCACAATCTCAAGTCCTTAATGAAATAGTACTGTAGTACAATCCTTATATACTCTAGAAGTATTATAACCAGTACATTGTTGATACAACACCCAAATGACATAATTCTCTAATAACAACATATGAACACTAATAGTTCCTCCTCATTTGTGGTAGTATCATAATTTGATTATTATCCAATAGCATCATTTGGGACATATTATGATGATTTTGACATTGGTTCACGTAGTGTCCCAACTCCTTGTAGATGAAGAATTGTACATTTGAACCCTTTTTCTTACCCTTGCAGTTACGTACATTGTGTCCTTTTTCTCTACCCTTATAATAAACTCCCATTCCTTTCACCCAAGTTCCAGGATGTTTCTTCCCATAGTTATCACATATGGAAAAATTCTTCTTTTCCCTCTTCTCTTTATCCATCTTTTCACTCTTCGATCCTTTTCTTCTCTTGCTTCCCTTCAAATCCATATGACTCCGAGAATTCTTTACTTATTTTATTAACACATGATACTATTTCTTCATATGTTGAGAATACATGGGAGACTATATCCCTTCTAAATGTTGGATTAATACTGTGAATGATATAATCCATCTTAACCTTTGGATCATATGTATCACTGGAGTTCACATTCCTTCTACTGGGCGTCATTTCTATTCAATATCATAAACTATTCCATTTTATGAATTGTAATGAATAATTAAAAACATGCAAAATACCTAACGTAAATTGAAAAATTTAAGGATATAATCTATAATCATAAAAATGTTTTCTATGAATAATTATATACTCATAATCCCTTCATAATCATTCGTAAAGAAAATAAGAATTATCCTAAGCATATCCCACGGGAGTGTTGTAAACAAGAGTGTAGCAAGGCCCATTGTCGTTCACCAGTTATAGTTTGAGTCTAGCTCAAAGTGGTTTCTTCAGGTTTTACACTTAGGTACATCTATTCCAGATCCACCTCTACCTACTTGTATCCATACAGGGATGTATTTCTTGAAAAACTCACAAAATCTCTACAATACCAAAATTCTAGGAAGTTCTTCTATACTAATCCTCAAAGTACATCTTAGGTCTATGTGCTCTAATCAGAGTTTATCTAAATATAGTTCCCCAGGTTTGTACCAAATTTCCACCGATACCAACTGTAACGCCCCGACCCCAGTTACCCAGCGTCGGTGCATTATTTAATAACATTGGCATGATCACAAATGATCAAGTCTCGAAAGACTGATTAGTTTAGTTTTCTTAGAAATTCTAGATACATTAATAAGTCATACATTACATAATAAAGTGAAAAACTACAAAAAAAATTATCTTCATATCCACTCATAATATCCCTGCATGTCATTCATAAAATATTTCGTTACATCCTGGGAAAATAAAACATTAAAGGGGTGAGCTTAGATGCTCAATAAGGATAACAATATAGTTGAAACTTTAATAAATAAGCATAAAAATTTAAGGAAATGTATAAATAAAACAAAAGCCTTTTAAACTTGAACTAGAATAATATGGAAATGACAAAATGAGAAAATGTCATTTACTTATTCGCATGGATATTCTACTAGTTGAATAATCACATGTAATATCAATAAACACTTTCATAAGGATGGAATGCATAATGCCAGACTATCATAACAACGTAGCAAATGACTCGTTCCAAGACTACAAATAAGTTTTTATCAAGGCCTCGTTCCAATACACTAGTTTTTCTCATGAGACCTACCGATGCATCGAGTAGCTATAGCTGGCTCCACCCGTCACTTATTAAGTCCAATGCATTCCTCACATGAACAGGTTTAAACATAACATAAACATTCGTATTAAAAATAGAATATGAAATGTCAATACTTTATATATAAAAAATGAATGGAATAAAAATTACACATCCATAGTCAAACATATCACAAATCCTTCAATACAATATGGATGTTTTGTATCATAATAAATAAACATCAAATAAGCTACAAAATCATCAATGGAGGTTGATATAGATGAAATCAAAACTGTTTGAGAGAAATATTTATTTTTTTGAAATAATTTAAAAGTAAAATAATAATAAAATAAAACATTAAATATGAAATTATCCTTATAATCTTGTATGTGAAACTTCAAAAATTTTATAACGACAGAAAATTCCCGCACCCGCCGTATAAGTTAAAGAAGACATTCCTACCTTAATTTTGTCGAAAATGTTAAAAAGGACCTTGATTGGAAAATGATGGAAAGATTCATTTCAAACCATTTTATAAAAATTCTAAAAAGGGTATAAATGAATTTAACCCATATTCTAGTAAATAGTAATTTTTTTAAATACATTTTTAAGAAACATGGATGTGGATGACGAAGAAGTCCCAATAGATAATTATGTATAAACAACCTCAGATAATGAAGAGATTGTGAAATAAACCCTTACCTTCTACTTTTCCTTTGTTAGGGGTAGGTTAACCTCCTCTATAATGGTGAAATAATTGTTATTAAATTATATAATAATCATATAAATTAATATGATATCATAAATGATATTTTAGCATTTCTTTAATAATAATATCTTAGTATTATCTTCATTTAGGGTGTTAACTTACTCATTTTCTTTTATAGGTTTTTTTACATAAGTTGTGTTTGTTATGGGTAGTTTGTATATTATTAATATCCAGAATGATATCAAGTCTTTAATCATTATTTTTAACAATCATATTAAAATTATACTTGAATGGATACGATGGAAAATGAATCTCATCGCGTTCGTGGAGACGGTAGTTCATACGTACGCACGAGCGATAATATCATTCTTTTGATATTAAAATAATATATAATTGGATGGTATATCATATATACAGAATAATTATAATGTTATATAAATTATTTAAATGAATTACACATCATTATTGTACCCATCCAAATAATAATGTATTGAATAACAATTACACCACGATGTGGAGACGGTAGACTGTACGTATGCATGTATGGTGACATGTCATTCAAAGGATGGATAGAATACTGAATATGATTGTACCGTATTTATAATAACATACAAGTATGTATAGGATACTGGATTTATTATTTTAGAAAGTAAATAACAAAGAAAGATGATGTTGAATAAGAAAGGAACTTGAAAGAGGGTGGTGAAAACATTACCTCTTCTTTGGGTTCTTCCTTTTGATTTGATCAAAAGGGATCCATAGGATGGCTTTCTGATCAAACTATGGACTCTAGGTATAATTGAAGGAAGTTGATATAATACTTTGGAAGCTATTTTCCTAACCAAATGTCTTTTAAATTGTGAATAATTTGTTATATGTGGTGTTCTTTTATGAGGGTGAGGAGGGGATCTTTAGGAAAAACATAAAGTATTATTTTGTAATAAATTCATATTCAGTTTATAATTGCTCCAAAGAGGATTATTAAAAGTATATGGTGGGGATGGGCCTAAATATTTTCAACCAATATATTTCAGATAGGTTTGGGTCATTATATTAACCATATATTTTAGTTTTAACTCATAGTTAATTAGTTTGACATTTACCATGTAACTTTGTATTTTTATATTATATATTTAATAAACATACTATATAAATCCAAGAGACCCCCAAGTTGTCCTTTAATGATACACATATCATGATATAAGTACTTTTACTAATCCTTACATTTTTAGGAATAGAATATCAATTAATAATATAATATTATTTTTAAAAATGCATTTATGTCAATTTTGACACTATTCTATAATTGGTTTTTGTTAAAGTCTTAAAAACTTTATTAATAGAAAACAAATCATGTAAGAAATCCTATAATGTAATATTAACCAATAAAATTCATGGATGTCATCAAAACTTTCAAATTATATTTATTTGAACATTTATAATACCAATTATTTGATTCTTTCATTAATAAGAAAAATACTGCATCATTATTGTGTCATAAATAAATTTAATAATTCAATGTCTAAAAATTATAAATAAAATAAAATTATGTATTAAATTATTTTATATTTATATTGAATATTTAGTGTCAAAAATACAACATATATAACTGTATCTAAAAATTGTTTTTCTAAAAGATATATGCTTATGTCATTTTTGCATTTACTTTAACTAAATTAATATAAAGTGTTACTATCACTTACAAGTGGCTCCATGGGGTTCCAAAATCGACCCAAAGAAGCCCATGGTCTAACATGCATCAAAAAATAAGGTTAGTACATGTTTTAGGGTAATTTAGTATTATTATAATATTATTTTTTCCTTATTTACCGGATTTACACTTTTACGATGGTAAATAAAATATTTACTGAAGTAATTATTCCAAATTTTTAAAAATAAAAGTTACCTATTTATAAAATTTGGACCTCCTGATTCTATATATGGAATCCATTTTTCTAAATTCAAAATAGATAAGTGGCAGAAATTAATTTAAAATCAATTCCCTTTGTTGAAACAAAAAACATGTTTTTAACAAATAATAACTATCAAAAGATTGACACTTTCTTATGTCGAGTTTAAAAATGAAATTGTGTACAATGACCAAAATTGAATTAAATGGTAAAATTATAATATAATTACACCTTAAAATAACTAAAATTCATAAGTCATCAATATTAATTATTTCGATTAAAAATGTTGTTTTGAATTAAAATTTAATAATTTTCACTATTCATAAAAAAATGAATGTTATCAGAAAAGTAAGAAAATATCACCCTAAGATAATTTCAATATTCAAAATCCAAAAATGAAATCTATTTTACCAAATTAAAAACATAAAATTTCATTTATTAATTTAAAATTTATTCCCGCTGTCAAAACCTAAAGGCGTATTTTTAAGAAATAATAACTATCAAAAGCTTGACACTTGTTTATGTCCAATTTCAAAGTGAAATTAATTAAAATGACCATAATTGGATTAAATGGTAAATATATAATCTATTTATACTTCCAAAATATTAAAATTTATAATTTAACAATATAAATTATTTTGATTAAAAAAGTTGTTTTCAGTTAAAATATAGTATTTTTCACTATTTACCCAAATATGAAAGTTATCAGAAAAATACCAAAACATTTTTGAAACTAAATAATTATGTCCCAATTATAAGGAAGAAGTTTATTTTTTCAAATTGAATATATAAAAGTTTCAAATATTGGATTTAAAAATGCTTCTCCATTAAAAGGCGGTAAAATTGCATTTTTTTGAATAATACTTCTTTTATCTGAAAAAATGTATTTTTTATTACATTATGCATAATAAAATAATAATATGGATTCTAAAATTATAAGGATTATATAAAGTTCAAAATTCAGTTAATACTACTCATAATCTCTTTTGAACAACTTGTTTGGTAAGTCATGGTGCGCTAGAACTCGGTGTTGCGTGTAGTGAAAGTTATTGAATTACTTTGAAGAAATAACGTAATATGAAATCATGGGGTGTTAAATTCTTCTCTCCTTTAATAAATTGCATCCTCGCAATTTGAAATTATTTTTTTAAAATAAAAGGCTGAAAATAGAAAATACCTTTGGGAAATCCCACATCAGAAATTAGGTTAATAAAATTTAGTCCTAAAAATAGGAAAAGGGAAATGAAAGGGTCACCACAAAATTATGATCTCTATTAGGAGAACATTTTTGGAAATTAGAGACATAAAATTGGATGAAAAACTTAAATATTTATAGGTAGTGATTTAGGTCATCAATCACAAACAAGTGTATAATTCCGGGCCTTAAAATCATCAATCTAAGATGATTTAAAATACCATCGGTCCAAAAAAACATATGGTATTAGCATAACACATTTTGTGTTTTAAGATATCTTCACTAAAGTATAAGAATTAATTTCTTCATTGAATAATAGAATAAGAAAAATATATAATTGACATGTAGAGCCCCATCCATTAACTATGTTCTACCACAAATTCATCTTTCACTCTAAAACATAATAGAACTTAAAAATAATATTCTATTTATCCTATTTGTATTGGGTTCAAAAAAATGAATTTATAATTCACCTAGTAGAACCGTTAATAAAACTGCATTAATTAATCCAGGAAATCACGTGGGTAAGTGGTAGGTGATACACCCATGTCGCCCTTCGGTTGTGGGTTCAAGTCTCGCGGCCTTACTGAACGCGACGAGTTTTCACCCGACCTCCAGGTTGTAATTTTTATAAAAATCCAAAAATAATCTCAAACTCGACTTATCCAAAAAACATCTGCCCAAACTCATAGTCCATAATTTATAAGTTAGGTAAACACAATGAAAATCCTTTTTTACACATAATGACATGTGAACACCTTCATCATGTATTCTTTTAAAACACTGCATCAACCTGAAATACCATAAAACCTTATTGATTACATTCACGATCCATTATTACTTATAGAATAATGGATATACTCATTCTATCCAAAAATGTTGTATACTCCAACAGTGATGGAATAAACAAATCATCAATCAGTTTCGAGGTAGTCAAGAATATCCAATATAATTTATCCAAATCAATCATGTATTATTAAAAAATCACTACCTCGGTATCAGAACCATATTATGGTTTATCTTTCTCTCAACCATATATTTTCCAAAAATTTAACCTTCTATTGAGTCACTTTTCTTTGTTTCCCACGATATCAAGTCCTTAATGAAACATTACTACAGTAAAATTCTTATATACTCCATAATTATTATAACCAGTACATTGTTGATACAACACTCAAATGACATAATTCTCTAATAACAACATAAGAACTCTAATCATTCCTTCTAATTTGTTGTAGTGTCATAACATGATTATTATCAAATAGCATCATTTTGGGCATACTCTGATGATTTCGGCATTGGTTCGCGTAGTGTCCAAACTCCTTGAAGATGAAGCATTGTACATTTGAATGCATTTTCTTACCCTTGCAGTTACTTACATTGTGTCCTTTTTCTCTACACTTTTAACAAACTCCCATTCCTTTTAGGAAAGTTCTAGGGTGTTTCTTCCCATAATTATCACTTATGGAAAAATTCTTCTTTTCCCTCATCCCTTTACATATATATCTCTCTTCAATCCTTTTATTCTCTTGTTTCCCTTAAAATCCATATGACTCATAGAATTATTTACTTATATTATTAACACTTGATACTATTTATTCATATGTAGAGAATACATGGGAGACTATTTCCCTTTTAAATATTGGCTTAATACCGTGAAATATATGATCCTTCTTACTCTTTGGATCATACATATTGCTGGAGTCCACATTCCTTCTTTGAGGTTCCATTTCTATACAATAGCATAAACTATGTCAGCTTATGAATTACAATGAATAAATCCAAACTTGTAAAATAACTAAAGTAAATTGATCAGTTTATGGATATAATCCATAATCATAAAAATATTTGTTTTTAGTAAGTATAAACTCATAAGCCCTTCATAAGTGTTTGTAAATAAAATGATAATTATCCTAAGCATATCCCCAAGAAGTGTCGTAACCAAGAGTGCAGCAGGGCCCGTTGTCGTGCACCAGTTCCCGTTTGAGTCTAGAACAAAGCGGTGTCTTATGGTTTTACCCCTAGGTACATCTTTTCTAGAGACACCTCTACCTGCTCGTATCCAGAAAATGATGTATTGCTCGGAAAACTCACAAAATCTCTCCAATACAAAAATTTTAGGAAGTTCTTATATACTAATCCTCAAAGTCCATCTTAGGAATATGTGCTCTAATCAGATTTTATTGAAATCTAGCTCATAAGGGTTGTACTAAACTTCCTCTAATATAAATTGTAACGCCCCGGCCCCAGTTACCCAGAGTCGGTGCATTATTTCATAAAATTGGCATGATCACAAAACATCAAGTCTCGAAAGACCGATTAGTTTAGTAGCATTGGAAATGCTAGATATATTCATAAGTCTTAAATTACATAATAAAGTGAAAAACTAAAACAACATATTTTCCTCATATCTCCTCATACTACCCTGTATGTCATTCACAAAATACATTTCACATCATCGGAAAATAAAACACTAAAGGGGTTGATCTCAGATTCTCAGTAAGGTTAACAATATAGCAGAAAATTTCATAAATAAGAATAATCATTTAAGGCAATGTATAAAGAAAGCCTTTTAAACATGAACTAGAATAATATGGAAAAGATAAAATGAAATAATTTCATTTACTTATTCACATGGATATTCTACTAGTTGAATAATCACATGCAATATCAATAAACACTTTCATAATGATGGAATGCATTATACCAGAATATCATAACCGCGTAGCCAAGGCCTCGTGCTGAGACTAAAAATAATATTTTGTCGAGGCCTCGTGCAAAGACACTAGTTTTCTTGTGAGACATACCGATGCATTGAGGAGCTATAGCGGGCTTTAGCTGTCACTTATTAAGTCTAATGCATTCCTGATTTGAACCTGTTTAAACATAACATAAACATTCGTATTAAAACTAGCATACGGAATGTCAATAATATCTCCATAAACCATGAATGGAATAAAAATAACACATCCATAGTCAAACATATCACAAAAACTTCAATACATTTTGGAAGTATTTTATCATAATAAATATTCTTCAAATAATCTAAAAATCCATTAAAGGAGGCTGACAAAGATGAAATCAAAACTGTTTGAGAGAAATATATTTTTTTTGAAATCATTTAAAAGTCACATAATTATAAAATAAAACATTTACTTTACAAATATTTTTATTATATTGTAAGGGATGCTTTGAAAATTTTATAACAGAATAAAGTAGCTGCACCCACTTTATAAGTTAAAAAATACATTCATACCTTTATTTTGTCGAAAATATTAAAAAGGAACTTGTTTGGAAAACGACAGAAAGATTACTTTCAAACCATTTTATAGAAATTATAAAAAGGGTATAAATAACTTTAACCCATAGTTTAGTCAATAGTAAAATTGTTTTGAAATAAATTTTTAAGAAACATGGATGTGGATGATAAAGAAGTTCTAGTAGATAATTGCGTATAAACAACCTCGGATAATGAAGAGATTGTGAAATAAACCCTTACATTTTACTTTTACTTGGTAGTGGGTAGGTTAACCTCCTGTATAATGGTGAAATAATAATAATTAAATTATATAATAATCATATACATTACTATGATATCATATATTATCTTTTAACATTGATTTAATAATAATATCTTTGTATTATCGTCGTTTCAGGTGTTAACTTACTTGTTTTCTTTTATATGTTTTGTTACATAAACTGTGTCTGTTATGAATAGGTTGTATCTTATTCATATACATAATGATATCAAGTCTTTAAAAATTATTTTTAATCATCTAATGAGAATTATACTTGAATGGATACGATGAAGAATGAATCTCATCGTGTTCATGGAGACGGTAGTCCACACGTACGCATGAGTGATAATATCATTCTTTTGATATTAAAATAATATATTATTGGATGTTATATCATATATACAGAATCATTATAATTTTATATTTATTATTAACATGAATTAAACATCATTATTATACCCATCCAAATAATAATGTATTGAATAACAATTACACCACGATGTGGAGACGGTAGGCCGTACGTACGCATGTATGGTGACATGTCATTCAAAGGACAGATAGAATAATGAATATGGTTGTACCATATTTATAATAACAACACAATATTTAGAATATACTGGAGTTATTATTTTATAAATGAAATAACAAAGAAAGAAGAAGCTTAAGAAGAAAGGAACTTGAAAGAGGGTGGTGAAAACATTACCTCTTCTTCGAGTTCTTCCTTTTGATTTGATCAAAAGGGCTCCTTAGGTTGACTTTCTGATCAATCTAATGCCACTTGGTTGAATTGAGGTATGTTTAGAGAATAATTGGGCAGCTATTGGCCGAACAAAAAGACTTTGAAGGTGTGATGATTTGGTTAGAAGTGGTGTCCTTTTATAAGGGGGAGGAGGGGCTCTTTAGGAAAAACTTAAAGTATTATTTTATAATAAATTCATATTCGGTATATAATGGCTCCAAATTGGATTATTCAAAGTATAAGGAGGGAATTGGTCGAAATCTTTCAACCAATAGATTTTAGATATGTTTGGGTCATTATATTAACCTTATCTTTTTAGTTTTAACTCTTAGCTAATTAGTTTGACATTTACCAAGTCACTTTTTTATTTTTAGATTATATACTTAATAAACATACTATATACAACCAAGAGACCCCCCAAGTTGTCCTTTAATGATAAAAATATCAATATATAAGTCCTTTGGCCTATACTTAGATTTTTAGAAATAGAAAATCAATTAATAATATAATATTTGTTTTAAAAACTCATTTATGCCAATTTTGACACTATTCAATAATTTATTTATGTTAAACTCTTAAAAACTTTATTAATTCAAAAAAAATTCATTTAAGCAATCCTATAATGTCAAAGTAACCAATAAAATTCATGGATGTCATCAAAAATTTCACATTATATTTATTTTGACATTTACAATACCAATTATTTGATTTTTTTCATTAATAAGAAAAATATTGCATCATTATTATGTCATAAATAAATTTAATTATTCAAGGTATAAAAATTATAAATATAATAATATTATGTATTAAATCTTCTTATATTTATAAGTAATATTTATAGTAAAAATACAACATATATAACACTATGTAATTTTTTTTCTAAAACATATATGCTTATGTCATTTTTGCATTTACATTAACTTAATTAATATAAGGTGTCATTATCACTTACAAGTGGCTCCATGGAGTCCCGAAAACGACCCAAAGATGCCCATTGTCGTACAAGTATCATCCAATATGGTTAGGACACGTTTTTTGGTAATTTAGTATTATTATAATATTAGTTTTTTACAATTATTTACCGGATTTACCCTTTAACCATTGTAAATAAATTATTTACTAAAGTAATTATTTCGATTGTCTAAAAATAAAAGTCACCTTTTTACAAAATTTGAACCTCTTTATTCTAAATATGGAATCCATTTTTCTAAATTCAAAACACATAAGTGGAAGAAATTAATTTAAAAATAATACCCATTGTTGAATCAAAAAGAGTGTTTTTAACAAATAATAACTATCAAAAGATTGACACTTTCTTTTTTGCAGTTTAAATATGTAATTATGTACAATGACCAAAATTGGATTAAATGGTAATATTATAATCTAATAATACTTTAAAATCATTAAAATGAATAATTTATCACTATTAATTATTTCGATTAAAAAAGATGTTTTGAATTAAAATTTAGTAATTTTCACTATTCATCAAAATATGAAAGTTATCAGAAAAGTACCAAAATTTCACCCTAAGATAATTTTGATATTCCAAATCCAAAAATGAATTCTATTTTACCAAATTAAAAACATAAAAGTGAAATTTATTAATTTAAAATTAATTCCCGCTGGCAAAACCTAAAGGCGTATTTTTAAGAAATAATAACTATCAAAAGTTTGACACATGTTTTTGACAAATTTCAAAATGAAATTACATACAATGACCATAATTGGATTAATTGGTAAAAATATAATATATTTATACTTCCAAACCATTAAAATTTATAATTTAACAATATAAAATATTTTGATTAAAAAAGTTGTTTTCAGTTAAAATATAGTATTTTTCACTATTCACCCAAATATGAAAGTTATCAAAAAAACACCAAAACATTATTGAAACTAAATTCATATTTCCCGATTCTAAGGAAGAAGTTTATTTTTTCAAATTTAATATATAAAAGTTTCAACTATTGGATTTAATAAGGCATTTCCATTAAAATGTGGTAAAATTTCATTTTTTTAAAAAATAATTCTTTTATTTAAAAAAATTTCTTTTTCTTATATTATGCCTAGAAAACTCATAATATGGATTCTAAAATTATAAGGATTATATAAGTATCAAATTTTTGTTAATTCTATTCATAATCTCTTTTGAAGGACTTGTTTGGTAATTCATGGAGCGCTAGAACTCGTTGTTGCGTGTAGTGAAAGTTATTGAATTACTTTAAAGAAATAACGTACTACGAAATCTTTGGGTGTTACATTCTTCCCTCCTTCAATAAACTGCGTTCTCGCTATTTGAAATTATTTTTCTAAAATAAAAGGTTGAAAATAGAAAATACCTTTGGTAAAAACCACATCAAAAATTAGGTTAATAAAATTTAGTCTAAATAAGAGGAAAAGGGAAATGAAAGGGTCACCAGCAAATTATGATCTTGATTAGGAGAACCTTGGTGGAAATTATAGACATATAATTTGAGGAAAAACATAAATATTTATTGGTAGTGGTTGAGGTCATCAATCACAGACAAGTGTAAAATTGAGGGCCTAAAATTCATCAATATATGATGATTTGAAATACCATCGATTCAACAAAACATATGGTATTGGGATAAAACATTTTTTGTTTTAATATCCCTTCACTAAAGTAGAAGAATTAATTTCTTCTTTTAATAAGAGAAGTTAAAAAATATAAACTTCACAAGTAGATTCCCATCCTTTAAGTAAGTTCTACCACAAAATCATCTTTCACTCTAAAAGATAATTGAACTTAAAAATAATATTCTATTTATCCTATTCGTATAGGGTTAAAAAAATTAATTTATAATTCATCTAGCAGAACCGTTAAGAAAAACAACATTATTTAATCTAGGAAATCATGTGGGTCAGTGGTAGGTGATACACCCTTGTCGCCCTTCGGTAGTGGGTTCAAGTCTCACTACCTTGCCGAACGTGACAGGTTGCCGCCCGACCTTCTGGGTTGTCCTTTCTAGGGAAATCCAAAAATAATCTCAAACTATAGTTATCCAAAATAATTATGTCCAAAATCACAGTCCAAAATTTATAAGGTTGGTAAACACAATGAAGATCCTTTTTTCCATGTAATAGTATATGAACAACTTCATCATGTATTCTTTTAAAACACATCATTATCCTGAAATACCATAAAACCTTATTGATTACATTCATGATCCCTTATTACTTATAGAATATTGGATATACTCCTTCTATCCAAAAAATGGTGTAAACTCAAACAATGATGGAATATACAAATCATTATACAGTTTTGAGGTAGTCAAGAATATCCAATATAATTTATCCAAATCAATCATGTATTATTCCCAAATCACTACCTCGGTATCCAAACCATATTTTGGTTTATCTTTCTCTCAACCATATATTTTACAAAAAATTAACCTGCTATTGAGTCACTTTTCTTTGTTCCCCATGATCTCATGTCCTTAATGAAACTGTACTGCAGTACAATCCTTATATAATCCATAATTATTATAACCAGTATATTGTTGATACAACTCTCAAATGACATAATTCTCTAATAAAAACATAAGAATTATAATAATTTCTCATCATCTGTGGTAGTATCATAACATTATTATTATCCAATAACATCCTTTGGGGCGTACTATGATGATTTGGAAATTGGTCCGCGTAGTGTCCCAACTCCTTGAAGATCAATCATTGTACATTTGAAACCTTTTTCTTACCCTTGTAGTTACGTACATTGTTTCCTTTTTATCTACATTTATAATAATCTCTGATTCCTTTCAGGAAAGTTCAAGGGTGTTTCATCCCCCAGTTATCACATATGGGAAAATTCTTCTTTTACCTCTTCCATTTATCCATATTTTTCTCTTCCATTATTTTCTTCTCTTCCCTTCAATGACTTAAGACTCAGAGAATCCTTTACTTATCTTATTAACACGTGATACTATATCTTTATATGTTGAGAATTCATGGGAGACTATTTACCTTCTAAATTTTCGCTTAATACCGTGAAAGATATGATCCTTCTTACTCTTTGGATCATACGTATTGCTGGAGTTCGCATTCTTTCTACTGTGTGCCATTTCTATACAATAGCATAAACTAGGTCAGTTTTTGAATTTCAATGAATAATTCCAAACTTGTAAAATACCTAACGTAAATTGAACTATTTATGGATATAATCCATAATCATAAAAATGTTTTCTTTGAGTGAGTATATACTCATAAGCCCTTCATAATGGTTTGTAAATTAAAATAGAATTATCTTAAGCATATCCCTCGAGAGTGTCGTAACCAAGAGTGCAGCAAGGCCCGTGTTCGTGAATGAGTTCCCGTTCGAGTCTAGATCAAAGCGGTGTCTTTGGGATTTACCCATAGGTACATCTGTGCCAGACCACCTCTACTTTCTCATATCCAGACATGGATGTATTGCTCAGAAAACTCACAAAATATCTACAATACCAAAATTCTAAGAAGTTCTTTTATACTAATCCTCAATGTTCATCTTAGGTATATGTGCTCTAATCAAGGTTTATCTGAATCTAGCTCCCATGATTTGTACTAAACATCCTATAATACCAAATGTAATTCCCTGACCCCAGTTACCCAGATTCGGTGCATTACTACATAACATTGGCATGATCACAAAAGATCAAGTCTTCAAAGACCGATTAGTTTAGTATCCTTGGAAACACTATATACATTCATAAGTCTTACATTACACAATAAAGTGAAAAAATACAACAAAATATTGTCTTTATATCCCCTCATACCATCAATGCATGTCATTTATAAAATAATTCTTCACATGTTGGGAAAATATCACTTTGAAATGGGTGTTCTCAGATTCTCAGTATGGATAAAAATATAGCATAATCATTCATAAATAAGCAAAAACATTTAAGAAAATGTATAAATAAAAGAAAAACCTTTTAAAATTGAACTAGAATAACATGGAAAAGATAAAATGAAATAATACAATTTACATATTCACATGGATATTCTACTTGTCGAATAATCACATGCAATATCAATAACCACTTTTATAATGATGGAATGCATAATGCCAGACTATCATAACCACGTAGTCAATGCCTTGTTCCAAGACTAAAAATAAGATTTTGTCAAGGCCTCATGCTAAGACACTAGTTTTTCTCATGAGACCTACCGATGCATCGAGGAGCTATAGCGGCCTCCACCCGTAACTTATTAAGTCCAATGCATTCCTCATATGAACATGTTTAAACATAACAAAAACAGTTGTATTAAAACTAGCATATGAAATGTCAATACGTTCTCAATAAACCATGATTGGAATAAAAATAACACATACACATTCAAACATATCACAAAACATTCAATACAAGATGGTCGTTTTTTACCATAGTAAATAAACTTCAAATAAACTAAAAATCCATCAAATGAGGTTGACATATATGAAATCAAAACTGTTTGAGAGAAATATCTCCTTTTTTGAAATCATTTAAAAGTCACATAATTGTAAAATAAAACATTTACATTGAAAATATCCTTATAATCTTGTAAGGTAAGATTTGTAAATTTTATAATGGCAGAAAATAGTCGGACCTTCCGTATAAGTTAAAAAATACATTCTTATATTAATTTTGTCGAAAAGGTTAAAAATGACCATGTAAGGAAAACAAAGGAAAGATTCCTTTCAAACCATATTATAAAAAGTATAAAAAGGGTATAAATTACATTAACCCATAGTCTAGTAAATAGTAAAAATGTTTTGAAATGCGTTTTTAAGAAACATTGATGTGGATGATAAAGAAGTCCCAGTAGATAATTACGTATAAACATTTTCGGATAATGAAGAGATTGTGAAATAAACACTTACCTTGTATTTTTCCTTGGTTCAGGATAGGTTAACCTCCTGTATAATGGTGACATAATTTTCATTAAATTATATAATAATTATATACATTAATATGATAAAATATATGATCTTTTAACATTGCATTAATAATAATATCTTAGTATTATCGTCGTTTCAGGTGTTAACTTACTCGTTTTCTTTTTTAGGTTTTTTTACATAAGATGTGTTTGATATGTATAGGTTGTATCTTACTCAGATCCAGAATGATATCAAGTTCTTAAACATTATTTTTAATCATCAAATGATAATTAGACTTGAATGGATACAATGGAGATTGAATCTTATCGTGTTCATGGAGACGGTAGTCCGTATGTATGCACAAGCGATAATATAATTCTTTTGTTATTAAAATAATATATAATTGAATGTTATATCATATATAAAGAATCATTATAATGTTATATTTGTTATTTACATGAATTACACATCATTATTATACCCATCCAAATAATAATGTATGGAATAACAATTACACCACGACGTGGAGACGGTAGGCCGTACGTATGCACGTATGGTGACATGTCATTCAAAGGATGGATAGATTACTTAATATGGTTCTAAAATATTTATAATAACATAAAATTATATAGAAGATACAATATTTATTTCTTTAGAATGGAAATAACAAATATAGAAGAAGTTGAAGAAGAATGGAACATGAAAGGGTGGTGAAAACATTACCTATTCTTCAGGTTCTTCCTTTTGATTTGATCAAAAGGGATTCTTATGTTGGCTTTATGATCAAACTAAGGCCTCTAGGTTTAATTGAGGGAAGTTTAGAGAATAATTGGTCAGGGGGTGGCTGAACCATAATGCTTTTAAGGTGTGAATAATTGGTTAGAATTTGTGTCCTTTTATAAGGGGCAGGAGGGGCTCTTTAGGAAAAACATAAAGTATTATTTTATAATAAATTCATATTCAGTTTATAATGGCTCAAAAATAGATTATTAAAATTCTAAGGTGGGGATAGGTCTAAATCTTTTCATCCGATATATTTTAGATAGGTTTGGGCCATTATATTAACCTTATCTTTTAGTTTTAACTCTTAGTTAATTAGTTTGACATTAACCATGTCATTTTGTATTTTTATATTTTATAGTTAATAAACATAATATATACATCCAAGAGACCCCCAAGTGGTCATTTATTTATACACCTATCATGATATAAGTCCTTTGTCTGAACCATTGATTTTTAAGAATTGAATATCAATTAATAATATAATATTTGTTTTAAAAACTCATTTATGTCAATTTTAACACTATTCAATAAATTATTTTTGTTAAAATCATAAAAACTTTGTTAATTCAAAGAAAATTATTTTAAGAAATCATATAATGTCATATTAACCAATAAAATTCATGGATGTCATCAAAACATTCAAATTATATTTATTTTAACATTCATAATACCAATTATTTGATTCTTTCATTAATAAAGAAAATACAACATCATTGTTGTGTCATAAATAAATTTAAATATTCAATGTATAAAAATTATAAATAAAATATGATTATGTATGAAATATTTTTATATTTCTAAGTAATATATATAGATAAAAATCAAAAATATATAACCCTATGTAAAAATTGTTTTGCTAAAAGATATATGTTTATGTAATTTTTTCATTTACTTTAACTTACTTAAAATAAAGTGTCATTATCACTTACAAGTGGCTCCATGGGGTCACAAAATCGACACAATGATGCCCATGGTCATACATGTATCAAAAAATAAGGTTAGGACACGTATTAGGGTAATTTAGTACTATTATAATATTATTGTTTTACCCTTATTTACCAGATTTACCATATAACCATGGTAAATAAAATATTTACTGAAGTAATTATTTCAAATTTCTAAAAATAAAATTTGCCTATTTACACAATTTGGACCTCCTGATTCTAAATATGGAACCCATTTTCCTAAATTCAAAACACATAAGTATCAGAAATTAATTTAAAATTAATTGTCATTGTCGAAACAAAAAGTGTTTTTTAATAAATAATAACTATCAAAAGATTGACACATTCTTATGTCCATTTTAAATATAAAATTATGTCCAATGACCAAAATTGGATCAAATGGTAAAATTATAATCTAATTATACTTTAAAATCACTCAAATTCATAATTTATCAATATTAATTATTTTGATTAAAAAAGTTGTTTTTAATTAAAATTTAGTAATTTTAACTATTCATCAAAATATAAAAGTTATCAGAAAAGTACCAAAATTTCTCCTTAATCTAATTTCGATATTCAAAATACAAAAATAAATTATATTTTACCAAATTAAAAACATAAAAGTTTCATTTATTAATTTAAAATTAATTCCCACTATCAAAACCAAAATGCATATTTTTAAGAAAAATAATAACTATCAAAAGTTTGACACTTGTTTATGTCCAATTTCAAAGTAAAATTACTTACAGTGACCATAATTGGATTAAATGGTAAAAATTTAATCTAGTTATAATTGCAAACCATTAAAATGTATAATTTAACAATATAAATTAGTTTTATTAAAACGATTGTTTTTAGTTAAAATATAATATTTTTTAATATTCACCGAAATATGAAAGTTGTCAGAAAAACACCAAAATATTAATGAAACTAAATTCTTATGTCCCGATTCTATGGAAGAATATTATTTTGTAAAATTGAATATATAAAACTTTCAAATATTGTATTTTAAAAGGATTCTCCATTAAAAGGCGGTAAAATTTCATTTTTTAAAAAATACTTCTTTTATCTAAAAAAATGTATTTGTTCTTACATTATGCCTAAGAAACTCATAATATAGATTGTAAAATTATAAGGATTATATCATGTTCAAAATTCAGTTAATACTATTCATAACCACTTTTGAACGACTTGTTTGGTAGGTCATGGTGCGCTAAAACTCGGTGTTGAGTGTAGTGAAAGTTATTGAATTACTTTGATGAAATAACATACTATGAAATCATGGGGTGTTACATTTTTCCCTCATTCAATAAATTGATTTATCATAATTTGAAATTATTTTTAAAAAATAAAAGGTTGAAAATAGAAAATACCATTGGGAAAATGCACATCTGAAATCAGAATAAAAAAATTTAGTCTTAATAAGAGGAAAAGGGAAATGAAAGGGTCACCAACAAATTATGATCTCAATTATGATAACATTGGTGGAAATTAAATACATATAATTGGAGGAAAAATGTAAATATTTATAGCTAGTGATTGAGGTCATCAATAACAAACAAGTGTAAAATTGAGAGCCTTAAATTCATTAATCTATGATGATTTAAAATACCATCGGTTCAACAAAACATATGGTATTTGGATAAAAAAAATTTGTTTTAAGATCCCTTCACTAAAGTATAAGAATTAATTTCATCATTGAATAAAAGAAGAATAAAAATATATACTTGACACGTAGAGTCCCATTATTTAACTAAGTTATACCACAAACTAATCTTTCACTCTAAAAGATAATAGAACTTAAAAATAATATTCTATTTATCCTATTCTTATAGGGTGCAAAAAATGAATTTATAATTTGTCTAGAAGAACTGTTAAAAAAACTATATTGTTTAATCTAGGACATCATGTGGGTCAGTGGTAGGTGATACACCCTTTTCGCCCTTCGGTTGTGGGTTCAAGTCTCGCGGCCTTGCCGAACGCGACAGGTTGCACCCGACCTCCGGGTTGTCCTTTTTATGTAAATCCAAAAATAATCTCAAACAAGACTTATCCAAAATAATTCTATCCAAAATCACAGTCCAAAATTTATAAGGTAGTTAAGCACAATGAAGATCCTTTTTCCCACTTAATAGCATGCGAACACATTCATCATTATTCTTTCAAAACACTCCATCATCCTGAAATACCATAAAACCTTATTTATTACATTCATGATCCCTTATTACTAATAGAATACTGGATATACTCTTTCTATCCAAATATATTGTAAAATCCAACAATGATGTAATATAAAAATCATTAATTAGTTTCTTGGTAGTCAAGAATATCCAATATAATTTAAGTAAATCAATCATGTATTATTCCAAAAATCACTACCTCGGTATCGGAACCATATTATGGTTTATCTTTCTCTCAACCATATATTTTCCAAAAATTTAACCATCTATTGAGTTAATTTTCCTTCTTCCTCATAATCTCATGTCCTTAATGAAACAGTATTTCCTTACAATCCTTATATACTCCAAAATTATTATAACCAGTACATTGTTGATACAACACCAAAATAACATAATTCTCTAATAACATCATAAGAACTCTAATTATTCCTCCTCATCTGTGGTAGTATCATTACATGATTATTATCCAATATCATCATTTAAGGCATACTCTGATGATTTGGACATTGGTTCGCATAGTATCCAAACTCCCTGTAGATGAATCATTGTACATTTGAAACCTTTTTCTTACCCTTGCAGTTACGTACATCGTGTCCTTTTTCTCTACACTTATAACAAACTCCCATTCCATTCAGGCAAGTTACAGGGTGTTTCCTCCCACAGTTGTCACATATGGGAAAATTCTTTTTTTCCGTATTCCCTTTATCCATCTTTGTCTCTTCCATCCTTTTCTTCTCTTGCTTCCCTTCAAAGCTATAGGACTCATAGAATTCTTTACTTATCTTATTAACACGTGATACTATTTCATCATATGTTGATAATACCTAGGAGACTATTTACCTTAAAAATGATGGCTTAATACCATGAAAGATATGATCCTTCTTATTCTTTGGATCATACGTATTGCTGGAGTTCACATTCCTTCTACTGGGTTCCATTTTTATACAATGGCATAAACTAGGACAGTTTATGAATTGCAATGAATAATTCCAAACTTGTAAAATACCTAACATAAATTGAACTATTTATGGATATAATCCATAATCATAAATTTTTTTTCTTTGAGTAATTATATACTCATAACCCCTTCATAATGATTTTTAATGAAAATTCAAATTATCCTAAGCATATCCCCTGGGAGTGACGTAACCAATAGTGCGGCAAGGCCCGTTTTCGTGCAGTAGTTCCCATTCGAGTCGAGCTCAAAGTGGCGTCATTAGGTTTTACCCCTAGGTACATCTGTTCCAGAGTCAACTCTACCTGCTCGTATCTACACAGGGATGTATTGCTCAGAAAACTCACAAAATCTCTACAATACAAAAATTCTAGGAAGTTATTCTATAATAATCTTTAAAGTCCATCATAGGTCTATGTTCTCTAATCACAGTTTATCTAAATCTAGATCCTAAGGTTTGTACTAAACCTCTTCTGATACCAACTGTAATTCCCCGACCCCAGTTATCCAGAGTCGGTGCATTATTACATAACATTGGCAAGATCACAAAAGATGATGTCTTGAAAGATTGATTAGTATATTATCAATTGAAACAGTACATACATTCATAAGTCTTACATTACATAATAAAGTGAAAAACTACAAAAACATCTTGTATTTATATCCCCTCATACCATCCCTGCCTGTCATTCATAAAATAATTCTTCACATGTTGGGAAAATATCACTTTGAAATGGGTGAGCTCAAATGCTCAGTAAGGATAACAATATAGCAGAAACATTCATAAATAAGAAGAAACATTAAAGGAAATGTATAAATAAAAGAAAATCCTTTTAAAATTGAACTAGAATAACATGGAAAAGATAAAATGAAATAATTCAATTTACTTATTCACATGGATATTCTACTAGCCGAATAATCACATGCAATATCGATAACCACTTTCATAATGATGGAATGAGTAATGCCAGACTATCGTAACCACGTAGTCAAGGCCTCGTGCCAAGCTACAAATAAGATTTTGTCAAGGCCTCGTGCTAAGACTCTAGTTTTTCTCATGAGACCTACCGATTCATCTAGGAGCTATATCGGGCTCCACCTGTCACTTATTAAGTCCAATGCATTCCTCATATGAACAGGTTTAAAAATAACGTAAACATTTGTATTAAAACTAGCATACAAAATGTCAATACCTTCTCCATAAACCATAAATGGAATAAAAATAACACATCCACAGTCAATCATATCACAAAACCTTTAATACAATATGGAAGTTTTGTATCATAATAAATAAACTTCAAATAAGCTAAAAATCCATCAAAGGAGGTTGACATAGATGAAATTAAAACTGTTTGAGTGAAATATCTCTTTTTTTGAAATCATTTTAATGTCACATAATTATAAAATAAAACATTTACTTTGAAAATATCCTTATAAGCTTATAAGGGAAGCTTCAAAAAGTTTATAATGGCAGAAAATAGCCACACCCGCCGTATAAGTTAAAAAATACATTCTTACCTTAATTTTGTCGAAAAGGTTAAAAAGGACCTTGTTTGGAAAACGATGGAAATATTCCTTCCAAACCATTTTATAAAAATTCTAAAAAGGGTATAAATGAAATTAACCCATAGTATAATAAATATTAAAAATGTTTTGAAATTCATTTTTAAGAAACATGGTTGTGGATGATAAATAATTCCCAGTAGATAATTACGTATAAACAACCTCGAATAATGAAGAGATTGTGAAATAAATCCTTACCATGTACTTTTCCTTGGTTGGTGGTAGGTTAAACTCTTTTATAATTGTAAAATAATTGTTATTAAATTTTATATGAATCATATACCTTAATATTATATCATATATAATCTTTTAATATTTCTTTAATAATAATATCTTAGTATTATCGTCGTTTCGGGTGTTAACTTACTCATTTTCTTTTATATGTTTTGTTACATAAGCCATGTTTGTTAGGGATAGGTTGTATCTTATTCATATCTAGATTCATATCAAGTCCTTAAACATTATTTTTAATCATCAAATGAGAATTATACTTGAATGGATACTGTCACGACCCGCCTTCACCAAAAAGAGGGACAGTTCATCAAATTGCCAGGACCTTCCTTCTTTAAGTTGAAGGAGAGATAATGACCCCCGAGACCCATCTTCAATAGGTCCAGGAGTGGCAACCAGCACCAAGGGTTTAGAATCACACATTAAATGGAAGGAATTACCTTTTATTTCTTTTAATAGGATCGGGAAATAAGATAGTAAATCCCCCAACACCAAACTGAAAGTAAAAGTGAAGCCAAGAACCATTCCCAATGCATGTTACAATAGTAAAACCCACAATGTATAAGGTGACTAAAAAGAAAAAATACCAAAAGAAAGAACAACAACAACTAAGATGATACGTCACAAGGTCCGAGCTAATATGGTCCAGCACGATCCCTGAAGGTTTATTGCAAACCTGGAAACAAGTTTACATACGTAGGGTGAGCATACAAGTATACTCAGTAGGGAAAACCAAAGACTCTCATGCACAAGTGAGGAGGCATGCTAAGGGCCAGTGGAAAAAGAGAAAACCAAAAACCTAGCAAGGAAACTAACCACCCAAGACTCACCAAGGCATGCTCCCCAAATAATGCAAGTTAAGTAAGGTATAGTAATAGCACATCGATTTTTGGGTACCCCGTGCCACTTTCCCACTGGTTATTGAAGACATCCTACGTATCAGACCAATCCCGCCATTCTCACCGCAGTCCCACTGGAACTCCCCACTCAGACACACCTAGGCCATATACTCACGTAGTCCCACTGCCAAACCCCGCCCGCAAACACCTGGGCCACGACTGTCGCATGTAACCACGCCTGTAAACACCTAGGCCCGAACAACCACCATCACACCCGAAGACACTTAGGCTAGAAGATCCACTGCCATGCCTGAAGACACCTGGGCATCATCCCAAAGGCACTTTGGAAACCACCTTCCCTCACACACCTAGTCCATAACAACCACACTACCCCGCCTGAAGGTTCTTGGGCTAATAATGGACTTCAGGCCATCATAGCTTGCCCGAAGATACTTGGGATATCCGGGAAAGAGAGAAGAAATGAGCTAATAACTTTCCACTAATAGAAGTGTTGGAAAAAAACACCCACCCCCATGAAATGGGGGTGTTATTCACTATGTCCTCAACTTGGGTGGGGTGAGAACAAGAAACACAAATCTACAAGTATATGTATAGATAACAAGCACTCACCCAAATCTAGGTTTTTCTTCAGCCAGCCTAAAGAACACAATCAGTACCATGTCCAAGTCACAACTCACACCAAACCAAATCCCATTTGTACCATCCTAGTTTACATGTTCATTAATAATATTTAAATATGTTTCTGCACCAACTTTGGCAACTAGCAAGCATAAGCACAAACCTATGGAAGAGTACAATCAAACATCATCTTAAACATTCACACCCGGTTCTCTTTGAATGTCACAACAAAAAACAGATAAGTGAGATCCCTCGAAGTTATAGAACCAAAGAAAACCACAAGGTACAACCCCATGTCCCCAAGAGCCAACAGTTTCTCAACAACAGAGGATCCCACCCCATTTCGTGATATAATCAAGGTAACCACCCGACCTCAAATTTACAACCAGTGATATCATAACAACAGGGGATCTCATCCCCACCCACATCATCTAGCAATCGGTCATGAAGGAAAAACAATCAGACCACTACCACCAAAGCAAAGTAGGCCCCTACCGATATTCTCAGATTTAAACTATTTAACACACTCCATGAATCCAATTCTGATGTTCTTTAACCGGGGTTATCACATAAAAGGGTTGATCCTGGTGCTTTAAATTTATTTAGACTGATTTATGTAATTAACCAAATTCCATTACACGACAAGGGTTCACAACCACAATATAGTCCATTTAGACATCACCAGAGGTAAGGGTTCGTTAGTTCATAGAGAAATATCACCAATATCCATGATTTTTAGTAGGCATAAGCCCGCACAATTCAGAAGTCATTAATCATAGAAGATCATAAACAAAATCAGCATCATCGATCACACCCCTCCCCCTTCATTCTTAGAATCTGTTTATTATCTTCATTAAGGTTTGGTTAATCCAATTCTATAGAAGCAATAGCATACTCACCCCTCCAGATACACAGAATGGAGAGACGAAGGTGAAACCCTACTTGATTGATCAATGATCGAAGTTTCCTGGAAGAGAAGATACGCGATTTGCAAGGGTGGAGCCTCGACAACTCAAAAATTGGAAGAAGAAACTATGGGACGGTGATTGAGAAAATAATAAACCCACAGAGAACCCTTTAATTTATAAGGTCCAGGGACGGTTGAGATAAGAACGTGAAACGGCATAAGGAGCGGGGGTTGTGGGTTAACCACGCGGCCCCACACATCATTAAAGAGGTCCTCGCCTTTAGGGGCGGTTTAAACCGACGCACGCCAAGGTATCTCACTTAATCAAAACCCATTAATTTGGCGTTAATGGGATTTAAAATACGCTTAAAGGGGTCGAAATAGGATTTTAAACCCAATCTGTGCAAAAAGGAGGCGCTACTGGAAAACCCGTGGGGGTAGGCTAGAGCCACAGGTAGCCGAGAGCTACCCGTGGCTGACTATAACATCCCAAGTAAGTAATGAATAATATATATAGTTATCTATGTCTATTTATGAATTATATAGTGTTTTAGAATCTTAAAATGAGAATAAATCCAATCTTAAGCATAAAATACTCTAATATTTTTTGAAAGATTATTTTACCACCTTTTGATGGATAACCATTTTTTAAAATCAAACTTTTGAAAATTTTATAAGCTATATTTGTCAAATTAAACTTATTCTTTATTATTGGGACATTGAAATTTAATTTGGATAAATTTCTGGTATTTTTTCTATAATGTTCATTTTTTAATGAATAGTGAAATGTGGTGTATTTTAATTCAAAACCACTATTTAATATAATTTATTTATATAGTCAGATTATTTTTTAAATTGGTTTTAAAGTGAAATTAAAATATATTTTAATCATTTAATCCAATGGTGGTCATTGGAATTAATATCACTTTGATATTGGACATAAATGAGTGTCAATCTTTTGATAGATATTGTTTCTTAAAAACACACTATTTGATTTGACAATGGGATTTAATTATAAAATTAATTAATGCAACTTCTATTTTCTGAATTTGGTAAAATATACCTCATTTTTTAATTTGGAATATCAAATATAGCATAGGATGAATTTTTGGTGTTTTTCTAAGAAACCTTAATTTTTGATGAATAGTGAAACCACAAAGTGGAAGTTCCAAAAACTAATTTTTCGTTTAAATGGAACTTTACCACTTCTGTGATTTGAATTTAAAAAATCCAATATAATTTATTTTCATTATTAAGTAAAATTTGGTTCAATGAGATGAAAATAATTTTTGATGAAAAGTAACTTTTATGTTTTATTAATCGCGATTAAAGGTAATTAGTGTGATTTAAGGTAAAAATGATATTATAATAAAATGAAAATATCTTGACACTTGTCCTAACCATATGGTTTGAGTCATGGCAGTCCAAGACAACCCATGGGTTGATTTTTGGGACCCCATGGATCCACATGGGTAAGATAATGACATTAATACCTTTTATTTAAAGTAAAAGTAAAAATGACACAAACATGTATTGTTTTACTAAAACAATTTTTACATGGGGTTATACAAGTCAGATATTTGACTATAAATAGTCATTGGAAAGATAAAAATATTTCCTATATAATAGTATTTTTTATAATTTTTAGACATTAAATAAATTAAATTATTTATGACATCATAATGATGCAGCAATTACAACATTATTTAATGATTTAAATAAAATGAAACGATAATGTAAAATCTAATCCCTACACGTGTCAAAAACCTATTGCATGGGTGTATTTAGAACTATTATCACCTTATACTATAAATACATCAATGTGAGACCATTAAAAGCCGAAACTCATTTGAAAATAAAGTAACATTTTATACCTTTCCAAGAGTACCCCTTTTCTCCTCTTATAAAAGGCCCCCACCTATTCCTCCTTACCTGCACCAATAAAGCCTTTGGGTTGGACAATATCTGATCCTTTTGTCTCTCCACATCCCTCTACTCATCCTAGAGGCCTTACCTTAGGCATAAATCTCTTAAAGAAACTATTTGGGTTCAAACCAAGAAGAGTTGCCCGATTTAAAGCTAAAGTCTTTTGTAATGTTGTTTTATTTTATTTTGCTTCTCCAACCCCGTAAACTATTTTTATTCATTTATTTTGTAACAAAACTAGTATAATCAATATACTAGGATTTTTTTTAAGAAGTATTCAAGCTACACTTACACACACCTTCATATAATGGTTAAAGAGCATACTGTTTCTGTGGATGGCGAATTTCTGCCTCACGAAATGATGATTGTTCAATATTCTTCTAACACCTTCAGAAGTGGCCATTAAGATGAAACTATTTTTATATATGATATATAATATTTTTTATGTTTTCCTTAAGCTTCTGTATTTTTTATTTTTTGCATACCTTTATGGTTTCCATCATGGGTATGCGCGATATCATCATTTTAGGAAGTGCACACTACCGCCCCCTCAAAGTGATTTGATTCGTTAATGCCATATGTGGGATGTATAAAGGATGTATTTAATGATATTATATATGATATTATACTGGAATTATAATATAACTTTATTTCATTATGATTCCCTTCCATAAAATATGAAATATAAATGGAAGTAGCGTTCATGCGTACGTAAGGCTTACCGTCTCCATGAACGATACATTTAATTTCTTACCTCTAAATATTATGTAATATTATAAATGCATGTATATACTGGATATATATGATATATATGATATCTACATAATTAATATAACTTTGGATATAATGGATACATGAAAAACTTGTAATTATAAATAGTTTATTTTTTACTCAAGCACTAATGATCGTTCAAACGACTATTATTAACTTAAATAATTACATAGTGTTCATGACATGGTAATAAGTAAAATAAAAGTAATAATGAAATTGAAAAATGTTCTTAATCAAGTAGAAATTAACTCAAGTTTATTATTCAGGAGATTAAAGAGAAATCTAGTCAGGTCGGACACGAGGTAAGGGACTTCATTAAAATCTCCTTTCATTGAGGTATGTTTTATACACAACTTTCTTTTATACGGTGTATAAAACCCTTTTACTTTTACATTTATTCAAAAGGAATATTTTTTATATGAAGCATTTACTAAATGACAAAAGGGAATGTTTTTTCAGTCGTTCTTATGCGGCGACAACGACTTCTCCGCCGCCGTGACCATTACATGAGTTTCGGCTTCCTCTACAAGCCATAAATTTTTTAAAAAAATTGAAAAATAAATACCATGTTTTACTTTTATTTTATTTCAATATAGAAAATTTATTTCATAATGTTTTTATATCAATGTATTGTATTGATATCTTGTGATTGAAAAGTGGAAATGTTTTGTTTTCTTTTACGCATGTTTTATGTGATATGATTATGTTATGGTTATTGGGCATTGTTATTAAGACCCCTGGTTCCGTGATAAACTAAGGGTGGGTGAGCCTAATATATCTCTCCAATGCATTGGGTAACGTGAAGGAGTTAAACGTTAAGTTTTCTCTAAAGAGATTTAGGGAATATATTGTGATGGGTATTCCATAAGTAACCATGAGGGTTACTCCCTACGTAAGAATGTTATGAATTCCTCAAGTTACCTTTATGTATTATGATTTCTATGAATTATTCATGATTTGAGGAGGTATGTTAAAATTCTTATGTTTTATGAGTAAAGTATGATTTCATTCATGGACTATGGTTTTAATTTCGTACTTTTATATCCCTTACTGAGCTTTTTATGCTCATCCCACGTTTTTTGAAATGTTTTTCATAGGTCAAGGGAAAGGTACATGATGTGATGATAGTGTCAAGGAAGTGTCATGAAAGAATCCATGTTTTTTTAAATATGTTTCTATTAATGCGAAAAATGAATACTATCTTTTATGTAACCACGTTGTTTAAATGTGGAATGTAATGCGTGATTTATGATCTAATTCTCTAAAACTGTAAACCTGAAAATATCCTCAATGTGTAATCTTGTAATAACTCAAGATTAAGTACTTTTTAAGTCTGGGGACATATAGTTGGTATCAAAGGGAGGTTTAGATAACTTTAAAAGTTAGAATTATATTAAATGATTATCCAAAAATATTTTTTTTATGGTCAAATTGAAATGATATAGCATTTGAAGATTACAATGTTGCTTCATCTAAGACATGTTTGTTCAGAATGGGTTTCCATAGAGGAAACATGGAAGCAGTTCTAGGAAGGCATACAGAAGGAAATGAGCTTCCGAATCAGAATCCTGAGATGGTCAAAATTGGAACCGAATAGTTTTTTTCATTAATGGCATAGTTGACTCAAGCGATAAATGGTGGTGGTATACATGCACGAGATCAGACAGATCAACTAAAGAGGAACATGTCAGTGGTGGAAAATTTCATGAGGCAACATCCCCCATTATTCAGAGGATCATCTGATCCTGTTCTAGCTGAATGGTGGATTAAAAAACTAGAGAATATTTTCAATGTCATGGGGTGTTCAGACAATCAAAAGGTTAGTCATTCTATTTACCTTTTGGAGGGTGAACCAGATTAGTGGTGGTCGATGGTTAAACATATGAGGGACGCTGATGAGATTGGTGCTCTCGACTGGGATGAATTCAAAGGTATGTTTCTTGAGAAGTATTTTCATAAGGCTGTTCAACATAGGATGAAAAACAAATTCATGGAATTGATGAAAGAGGACGACTCTGTGGTTGCTTATGAAGAATGGTTCACTCGATTGGAAAGGTATGCTCCAAATTGTAACTGATACCTTGATAGTAAAATCAATCATTTTTACTCAGGATTAAAGCCAAAATATCGAAGGTCATTAGCTTCTCTTGAGTTCAAAAGTTATGAAAAACATGTTCGATGTGCTGAGAAGGTGGAAATGGAGTTTTCCGATTATCAAGTGTTCTATAACAATAAACAGAAGAAGAGAATGAGGTGGCGGGAGAAAGGGAAGAATTATTCAAACAAGTCTGATGGTAAAAAAACTAATATTCCAGTTTTTCATAAATGTGGTAAAAGGAATGCTGGGGAATGTCTTCTGAATTCTGGAAAGTGCTACCAATGTGGTAAGATGGGACATAAGGATCGTGATTTCACTAAAAGTGATCAGGGTGATTGTAAGACTAAATTTGATTTACAGTTAGTGAAATTTTTTAAGTGCAATGAGATGGGTCACTATGAAAACGAGTGTCCGACAAAGAGCTTGAGTGATGGGAAGCAGTTAGACAACAAGTAGAAAGGGGTGGTGAAATCCTTTGCAACTACTTCAGCAGATGTTGGGCCATCAAATGAAGTGGTATCAGGTACATTTTTTTTCAGATTATTCCAGTGTGTTTTTTGATTCAGGGTCTACACATTCCTTCATATTTGAACACTTTTCTAGTAAAATGGGAATACCATCTCAAGAAATGACTCCTGAACTTGTGGTAAAAACACCTAGGAGAAATGTTGAGGAAAAAAGAATTTATATGAATCTTCCTATCATTATCCGTGGAAATTGCCTACTTTAAAACCTTATTGTTTTACCTCTAGTGGAGTTTGATGTTATCCTGGGTATGGATTGGCCCTCTATTTACCATGCTAAGATTGACTGTAGAGCTAAAGAAGTTTCTTTTCAGAAATACTTTTATTTTGTGTACAAGAAAGAACCCTTACTGTTGATAACATATCAAGAGGCTGAGAAACTTGTAAAATATGTAAATGAATGTTACCTTGCACATATCGTTGAAAACAAGGGAACTGTTTAGATTAATGACGTGCCAGTGGAAAATGAGTATCCTGATGTTTTTTCTGATGAGTTTCCTGAAATAATAATAGATCGGGAAGTTTAATTTACTGTTTACTTAGTTCCTGATGCTAAGAAAATTTAAAACCCCCCTTATCGAATGGATCGAATTGAACTTTTAGAGTTGAAGGAGCAATTGCAAGATTTATTAGAGAAAGGTTTCATTCAACCGAGCACATCACCATGGGGTGCTCTTGTATTATTTGTTAAAAAGAAAGATGGTTCTCTGAGACTTTTCATTGATTATAGAGCCTTCAATAACATCACTATTAAGAAAAAAATATCCATTTCCTCATCTCAATGATTTTTTTGATCAGCTCCAGGGAGCTCAGTTTTTTTCAAAGATTGATCTAAGATCGGGGTACCATCAGTTAAAGGTAAAGGAAGCAGATATTCCGAAGACCGTGTTTCGTACCAGATATGGCTATTATGAATTTGTAGTAATGCCTTTTGGGATAACCAATGCACCCGCTGTATTCATGAACATAATGAATAGAATTTTCCATGAGTTCTTGGGTAAGTTTTTGGTGGTTTTCATTGATGATATTTTGGTGTTTTCTAAAAGAAAATTGGAACATGAAAGACATTTAAGGGTTATTTTTCACACCTTAAAAGAAAATAAATTGTATGGGAAATTCAGAAAGTGTGAGTTCTCTTTGCAAAAAAATTCTTTCCTTGGTCACATAGTTTCTAAAGATGGGATAACTGTTTATCCTGCAAAAACAAAGGTTGTTGAAGAATGGCCAAGACCCACAAATGTAACTGAGATTCGTAGCTTTCTTGGTTTGGTAGGCTATTACCGAAGGTTTGTTAGAAATTTTTCCCGGTTATCTAGTCCGATGACTAAGCTAAATCGGAAGGGTGTTAAGTTTATTTGGACAATATAATGTGATGATTGTTTTCAGGAACTGAAAATAATATTGGTGAATTCTACAGTTTTGGCACTACCTTCCAGGAATGGGGAGTTTGTTATCTACAGTGATGCTTTATTGAAAGGACATGGTTGCATCCTAATGCAGAATGATCAGGTAATTGCTTATGCGTAACGTCAGTTGAAAACTCATGAGGTAAATTACGCTATACATGATTTGGAATTAGCTGTTGTTGTTTTTGCTTTAAAAATTTGGAGGCATCATATGTATGGAGTAAAGTATGAAATATATACCGATCACAAAAGTTTAAAGTATATATTCACTCAGAAATAATTGAACATGAGATAGAGGAGATGGCTAGAATTAATAATGGATTATGATTGTAAAATTCGTTACCATCTGAGAAAAGCAAATAAAGTGGATGATGCTCTGAGTCGAAAAAGTAACCCTTCATTAATAATGTTGCGATTGGAACGTGATCCTTTGGTTAAGGATTTTATGAAATTTGGAATATAAGATGTTTTTGTAGGATGTCCTTCTATTTTGTTTCATTTATCAGTGAAATATTCACTATCAGACAGAATTAAGCAAGCACAGAAGAAAGACAATGAGATGCAGAAAAAGGTAGAGCTGGTTCAGAAGGGTAACTTTCCTGAATTCAACATTGATAATGATTGTGTTTTGAGATTTGGGAAGATATTGTGTGTGCCTTGTGATTCACAGTTGAAGAGAGAGTTATTGTGTGAAGCACATAGTTCTTCGTTTTCAGTTCATCCTGGAAGTACTAATATGTATAGTGATTTTCGGGAGTATTACTGGTGGGACACAATGAAAAGATATATAGCTGATTTTACTATGAAATGTTTGACTTGTCTGCAGGTTAAAGCAGAGTGGAAGTTACCTAAAGGGATGCTTCAGACTTTACCAGTGCCAAAGTGGAAATAGGAAAATATATCCATGGACTTCATTGTGGGATTGTCGAAGACACCTCGAGGTAATAATGCAATCTGGGTTATTGTTGATCACTTGACTAAATCTTCTCATTTCTATGCTATACGAGATACTTTTTCCCTAGATCAATTTTCTCATTTGTATCTTAAAGAGATAGTCAGGTTACATGGAGTTCCCCTCTCCATTGTATCTGATCGTGATCCCAGGTTTACTTCTAACTTTTGGAATGTCCTTCAGAGGACGTTGGGTAATGAATTAAAGTTTAGTACAGGTTTTCATCCTCAATCAGATGGGCAGTCAGAACGAACAATCCAGACTTTGGAGGATATGCTACATGTTTGTTCGATTGATTTTTAGGGAATTTGGTACCAACATCATTCTTTGGATGAGTTTTCTTATAATAATAGTTTTCATTATAGTATACTGATGGCAACATTTGAGGCATTATATGGGAAGCGGTGTCGAACTGCAGCTTTCTAGGATTAAGTGGGTGAAAGGAAGTTGATGGGACCAGAATTGGTAGAAGAGTTGGCATAAAAAGTTCAAATGATACAGAGACACAAGAGAATGGCTCAGAGTAGGCAGAAGATTTATGCGGACAACAGGAGTAAGGATCTCTCTTTTGAGGTAGGTGATCATGTTTTTCTCAAAGTCTCACCATGGAAAAGTGTGATGAGAATTGGTAAGAAAGGAAAGTTGAGTCCAAGGTTTATTGGACCATATGAAATTCTGGAGAGAGTTGGATCAGTTGCATACCGAGTGGCTTTACCTCTGAGTTTATCTCAGGTACACAATGTTTTTCATGTTTCAGTGTTAAGGAAGTAAATTCCAGATCCATCTCATGTTTTGAGTCCAGAGGTAGTTCAGTTGGAAGAGAATCTATCATATGAGGAATAACTAGTTCAGATTCATGATGATAGATAACATGTGTTTTGGGATAAGGTGATTCATCAATTAAAGGTTTTGTGGATGAACCACATGATTGAAGAGGCAACATGAGAATATGAAAATGCAATGAGGGATAAATACACCCACTTATTCGATAAGTAAATAAATTGTGAGGACGCAATTTTCTAAAGGGGGGAAGGATGTAACATCCCAAGTAAGTAATGAATAATAGATATAGTTATCTATGTCTATTTATGAATTAGATAGTGTTTTAGAAGCTTAAAATGAGAATAAATACAATCTTAAGAATGGAATACTCTAATATTTTTTAAAAGATTGTTTTACCGCCTTTTGATGGCGAACATTTTTTTAAAATCTAACTTTCGACAATTTTATAAGCTATATTTGTCAAAATAAACTTATTCTTTATGATCGGGACATTGAAATGTACTTTGGATAAATTTCTGGTATTTTTCGGATAATGTTCATTTTCTAATGAATAGGTAAAAGTGTTGTATTTTAATTCAAAACCTATTTTTAATCTAATTTATTTATATAGTTAGATTATATTTTTAATTGGTTTTAAAGTCAAATTAGAATATATTTTTACCATTTAATCCATTGCTGGTCATTGGAATTAATATCACTTTGATATTGGACATAAACGACTGTTAATCTTTTGATAGATATTGTTTCTTAAAAACACGCTATTGGATTTGACATCGGGATTTTATTATAAAATTAATTAATGCAACTTATATGTTATGAATTTGGTAAAATAGACATCATTTTTGAATTCGGAATATCAAATATAGATTAGGGTGAAATTTTGGTATTTTTCTGAAAAACCTTAATTTTTGATGAATAGTGAAACCACAAAGTGGTAGTTACAAAAACTGATTTTTTCGTTTAAATGGAACTTTACCACTTCTGTATTTTGAATTTCAAAAATCCAATATAAATAATTTTCATTATTAAGTAAAATGTGGTTCAATGGGATTAAAATAATTTTTGATGAAAAGTAACTTTTAAGTTTTATTAATCGCGATTAAAGGTAATTAGTGTGATTTAAGGTAAAAATGATATTATAATAAAATGAAAATATCTTGAAACTTGTACTAACCCTATTTAATGATTCATGGATGACCAATACAACCCATGGGTCGATTTTTGAGACCCCATGGAGCCACTTGGGTAAGATAATGACATTAATGCCTTTTATTTAAAGTAAAAGTAAAAATGACACAAACATGTATTGTTTTACTAAAAAAACATTACATGGGGTTATACAAGTCAGAATTTTGACTATAAATAGTCATTGTAAATATAAAAGTATTTCATAAATCATAGTATTTTTTTATAATTTTTAGAAATTAAATAAATTAAATTATTTAGGAAATGATGATGATGCAGTGATTACTAAATTATTTAACGATTTAAATAAAATGAAACGATAATAAAAAATCTAAGACCTAAACATGTCAAAAACCTATTATATGGGTGTATTTTGAACTCTTATCACCTTATCCTTGAAATACATCAATGTGGGACCTTTAAAATCTGAAACTCATTTGAAAATAAAGTAACGTTTTATACATTTCCAAGAGTGCCCCTCCTCTCATCTTATAAAAGGCCCACACCTCTTCCTCCTTACCCACACCTCTATAGCCTTTTTCTTAGGAACGCTCTGATCATTTTGTCTCTCCGCATCCCTCTCCTCATTTTAGAAGCCTTATCTTAGGCAGAAATCTCTTAAAGAAACCATTTTGGTTCAAACCAAGAAGAGTTACCCGATTTAAAGGTAAAGTCTCCTCTAATGTTCTTTTATTTTATTTTTCTTCTCCAACCCCCTATACTATTTTTATACATTTATTTTGTAACAACACCAGTATCTTCAATATACTATTATGTCTTTATAAGAAGTATTTGAGCTACACTTACATACACCTTCATCTAATGGTTAAATAGAATAATGTTTCTGTGGGTGGTGAATTTCTGCCTCACGAAACGATGATTGTTCAATACTCTTCTAACACCATCAAAGGTGGAAATTGAGATGAAAATATATTTATATATGATATATAATATGTTTATGTTTTCCTTAAGCTTCTGTATTTTTCATTTTTGGAATACCTTTATGGTTTCCATTATGGGTAAACGCGATATCTTTCTTTTAGGAAGTGCACACTACCGCCCCCTCAAAGTGATTTGATTCATTAATGCCATATGTGGGACATATAAAGGATGGAATTAATGAAATTACATATGATATAATACTGGATTTATAATATACCTTTATGTCATTATGATTCCATTCCATAAAATATGAAATCTAAATGAAAGTAGGGTTCATGCGTACGTACGTCTTACCGTCTCCATGAACGGTACATTTCATTTCTTACCTCTAAATGCTATATAATATTATAAATGCATGTATATACTGGATATATATGATATATATGATATATACATAATGAATATAACTCTGGATATAATGGATACATGAACAACATGTAATTATAAAGAGTTTATTTTTGACTCAAGTACCAATGATCGTTAAAACGACCATTATTAACTTAAATAATTACGTAGTGTTCATGACATGGTAATAAGTGATATAAAAGAGATAATAAACTTGAAAAAGGTTCTTAAGCAAGTATAAATTAACTCAATTTTATTATTCAGAAGATTAAAGATAAATCGAGTCATGTCGGACACGAGGTAAGGGACTTCGTCTGAATCTCCTTTCATTGAGGCATATTGTATACACAACATTCTTTTATACGGAGTATATAACCCTTTGACTTTTATGTTTATTCAAAAGGGATCTTTTTTATACGAAGCATTTACTAAACAACAAAAGGGAATGTTTTTTTTGTCGCACTTAAGCGGTGACAACAACTTCTCCGCCGCCATGATCATTATTTGAGTTTCAACTTCCTCTAGAGGCCATAAATTTTTTTAGAAAAATGAAAAATAAATACCATGTTTTACTTTTATTTTATTTTGGTATAGAAAATGTTTTTTATCATGTTTTTATATAAATGTGTTGTATTTATATCATGTGATAGAAAAGTGGAAATGTTATGTTTTCTTTTACGCGTGTTTTATGTGATATGATTATGTTATGGTTCTTGGGCATTGTTATGAATACGGGTGGTTCCGTGATAAACTAAGGGCAGGTGAGCTCGATATAGCTCTCCAATGCATTGGGTAACAGGAAGGAGTTAAACGTTAAGGTTTCTCCGAAGAGATTTAGGGAATATACTGTGATGGGTATTCAAAACGTAACCATGAGGGTTACTCCCTACGTAAGAATGTTATGAATACCTCAATTTACCTTTATGTCTTATGATTTCTATGATTTATTCATGATTTGATGAGGTATGTTAAAATTTTTATGTTTTATGAGTAAATTATGATTTCATTCATGGACTAAGGTTTTCATTTCGTACTTTTATATCCCTTACTGAGCTTTTTATGCTCATACCATGTTTTTGTAATGTATTTCACAGGTCAAGGGAAAGGTACATGATGTGATGATAGAGTCAAGAAAGTGTCATGAAAGAATCCATGATTTTTTTAAATATGATTCCGTTTATGGGAAAAAATGAATACTATATTTTATGTAACCTCGTTGTTTAAATGTGGAATGTAATGCATGATTTATGATCTAATTCTCTAAAACTCTAAACCTGAAAAGATCCTCAATGTGTAATCTTGTAATAACTCAAGATTAAGTAATTTTTAAGGCGGGTGCCTTATACTGACAGCTACCAGTAGCTGAGCTATGATGCATCCATCGGTAGTCGATAGATACCGGTGGCTGATAGCTACCGGTAACCGAGCTATCGGTAGGCGACAGCTACCGGCAGACCGAGGTACCGGTAGCCGAGCTACCAATAGGCTGAGCTACCGGTAGGTTGCAGCTACCGGAAGACCGAGATTCTGGTAGGCCTTCTACAGGTAGGCTAAGGCTACTGGTAGGCCTACCGTGGGTCAAACTTCACCCAGAAGTTAGGATGACCTCCCAAAACACCCAGAACACCTCAAGCATCAGATTTTTACTATGTAATGGACCTCCAACAACCCGGGACATTACATCAGATACCTCTCAAACTATTCTTGCCTTCGTGAGTCAAAACAACCCACAAGGAAAGAGAGGGTCCGAACAACCACCTCGAAAGACACCTCTCAGGAGCGAACCCCATTGTTAACTAAAAAACCATTCTCCTATGAACCAAGAAACACACCATATCAGACTACCCAGTATGTGGGTTGGGGAGTCCCTTCCCCCATGTGATGATACTATCCGCTTTGGGCGGCACTGACTCACCCACACGGGTTTAATCGCATCCACCTTAATGTGTCTTGATTAGGGGCCCGATCCTCCCCTCCCCACAACCAGGAATTTTCACACAAATTCAGAGAAGAAAGAAAAACCACATATTTCATATCCAACAAGGTAAAACAATCCAGCACAACAAGTATAAACAAAACTCAAAACATCTCTGGGTACTGGGCACACATCTGTGCTTCCCTCTCCCACATACTCACCTCAAGCCCACTGTGTCTCCATAACACATGAACCAAGGGAATGGTTCACCCTTGATGCACCTTCTCCTCAAGATCCTCGATCATCACTGGTCTTTACAAAAAGTTCGCGTCTTCCTTGATGTATAGCTCTCCCCAATCAAGGATGTGTGAATCATCGTGCAGGTAACGACGAAGCTGGGACACATGGAAGACGTCATGTATCCTCAGTAGCGGCGGTGGTAATGCTAGCTGATAAGCCACTTCGCCGACCCGCCGCAACACATCAAAGGCTCTAATGAACCTGGGAGAAATCTTACTCCCCTTGCCAAACCTCCATTGTCCATGCCAAGGGGAGACCTTAAAGAACACATGGTCTCTAACCTCAAACTCCAAGGGCCTCCTCCTAGTGTCTGCATACGACTTATGTCAGTCCTGGGCCACCTTCATCCATTCCCGTATAAGCTGAGCCTTCTCCGCCGTGCTCTTCACCACCTCCGGGCCAAGGATACCCGCCTCTCCGACTTTGGTCCTACACACAAGTGAGCGGAATATCCTCTCATACAAGGTTCAAACAGGGCCATACCAATGGTAGAGTGATAGTTATTATTGTAGACGAACTCGACCAGAGGCAACTGTCGCACCAATGATCCTCCTGAGTCCAGAACGCATGCTCGCAGTATATCCTCCATGGTCTAGATGGTGCGCTATGTCTTCCCATCAATCTGGGGATGGAAAGCAGATCCAAGATGTAGATGGGTGCCAAAAGCATGCTGAAATCCTCTCCAGACTCGTGTGGGAAACCGTGCATCCCTATTAGAGAATATGGTCCACCGAACTCCATGAAACTGCACCACCTCATCCACGTACCTTCGTGCCAAATCATCCACTGCACTTGACTCCTTAATCACTAGAAAGTGAGCCGATTTCGTTAACCGGTCCAATACTACCTAGGTGGAATCATACCCCCCTTGAACCTTGGGTAGTCCTGTGATGAAATCCATCGATATTTCCTCCCATTTCCACTCGAGGACATCTAGAGACTGCAGGAGGCCACCTGGAACACGGTGTTCAGACTTCACCTACTGACATGCTAGGCACTTGACCACAGACTCTTCCACTGCTCTCTTTACTCTGGGCCACCAGAACTGTATCCTCAGGCCCTGGTACATCTTGGAAACTCTTGGGTGTACCACCAGTGGTGAGTTGTGGAACTCACTGAGAACCTTGTCTCACATCACCTCTGGAACAAATAGCTTCCCCTGAAAAAACATCCGGTTTTGACCATCCTTCCAGAGCATTACTCTGGTCAACTTGGTAACACATCACTTCATACTCTGGGTATCCCCACTAAGACTCCACTACTTGTTGAAATAGAGATTACTGCATTGTCATCTGATATAGGAAACCTCTATGCCCTCCATCTTCAAATCCATGTTTAAGGCAGGCAACTACTCTATTGCCTTCCAGATTTCTGCCGACTCTCGGACCGCATCCTTATATTATCTCCTACTCAAGGCATCAACCACTACATTCCCCTTCCCTGAATTTTAGGAAATCTCGAAGTCGTAATCCTAGAGGAACTCCACCCACCTTCGCTGCCGCAAGTTTAGGTCCCTCTGGGAAATATATACCTCAAACTTTTGTGATCTGTGAAGACCACAAAGAATTATCTTATTAGGTAATACCCCCATAACATTAGCGGAAAAATGACCACTACATGCTCTATGTCGTGGGTGGAATAATTAAGATCATGAGGGAGTAGCTTCCTAGACCCATAAGCGATCACACCTTGTCACTACATCGACACACATCTGAGGTCTTGCCCTGAAGAATCACAGAACACCTCATATGCCACCCCTTCTTCTGGTAATCTCAGCACTGGGGCACTAACCAAGTTAACCTTTAGATAGCTGAAGGCTGCCTCTCACTACTCACTCCACACGAAAACCTAGTCTTTGTTGGTCAAGTCCGTCAATGGGGCTGCAACTCAGGAGAAGTTTGGTATAAACCTCAGATAGTAACCCGCCAGCCCGAGGAAGCTACGAACCTCTGCCACGTTCTTGGGTACTTCCCAAAAACAACTACTTCAAACTTTGATGGGTCCACATCTACCCTTCTCTCGGACACTACGTGCCCAACGAAGTGCACTTCTCGCATCCAGAACATGCATTTCAAAATCTTTCCATAGAGCTGGTGTGGTCGGAGGACCTCCAATACCATCCTCAGGTGCCCCGCGTGATCCTCCAATGATCATGAATATATCATGATATCATTGATGAACCCAACTACGAACCGATCCAGTTACTCCATGAAGATGGAGTTCATCATCACCATGAACATAGCTGGAGCATTCGTAACACCGAAGGGAATGACTATGAACTCGAAGTGTCCATATCTGCACCTGAATGCTGTCTTCAGGATGTCGCCCACTTTTACTCTCAACTGGTGATACCCAGACCGCAGGTTGATCTTCGAGAACCACCCTGTCCATTTCAACTGGTGGAAAGAACATATATCCTCACAACAGGGTAGCAATTCTTGATCGTTACCTGATTCAGCCTCCTATAGTCTATGCACAACCTGAGACCACCATCTTCCTTCTTTTCAAACAAGACTAGAGCACCCTACGGTGATGCACTTGGTTGAACATAACCCCTCTTCATTAGATCGTCAATCTGAATCTGCAGCTCCCGTAGCTCCTAAGTTGCCATCTGGTAAGGAGACATTGAGATCGGACGAGCACCAGGCTACAAGTCTATCCCAAACTCGATATCCCGTCGAGGGGGAAAAGTCATCACCTACTCATGAAAGACGTCTATAAATTCACTGATGATCTCTGAAACCTCCACCATTTCAGTATCTAATGACTCTACTGATAGCTCAGCTAACAAATAGAGGAGGGGTTCCTCTCGCCTGATGCCCTTTCTGACTGCTCTGCGGGCCGGTGAAGGTAACATGTCAGCCGCCCAAGTCTGAGAACACAAACCTTCCTCGGAAGCAGTCGATGATGGCACACACAGAGAACAGCTAGTCGATTCCTAGGATGACATAGTATGGAAGTATCTATAGCAGTAGTAGATCTCTGTCCGACTGATTTGGACCTATCATCAGTCTGCATCCTCGAAAAACACATAACAAGTTGGTCTGACCTCCAACTGATGTGCTCATCACTAGGGGTACTGGAAGTCTCTCGACATCTAGGCCCAAAGAATGGGATAGACTGGGTGAAATGAATGTGTTTGAAGCTCTAGTATCAAAAAAGGAATAACCAAGAGTGCTAAAAAAGCTGATCATACCTTGAACGACCTTCGGTCCCACTGGGTGGGCTGCTTCCGCGGCATGCAACTGCCCACGCCCAGCTCCTATTCCTCTCAACTATCAGCCACCTCCCCAACCATGCACTGGTTGAGGTCCCTAAGGAGCGCTCTGAGGTTGGACTCCTCCTGCAACGCCTGCCCCTGGATGAGCGGGAGCTTGCTGCCCCTGCTGCTGCTTCTAGAAAGGCATAGCTGGAAGCTGCTGTTGTGCCGGGTGCTGGGCCTATCCGCCACCGCCGTACTGTACCCGGTCCGGGCAGTGATTCCGAAGATGTACCTGGATCCCACAGATGAAACACCTAGGTCCTGGACCTGAAACTAAAGGGCGAGGACCGGGGGACTGGAACTGGAACTGCTACGGACTGCTCCCTGCTGGTCGGAACCTGGAGGGTCCCGACGCTGGAGGCCTGGTGCTGACGGCCTTCCCCTTAGATGATCCCAGCGGGATCCCCTCTCATGCCACACCTCCTAGAACATGCATCCTCTATACTACATCAGCCTTCTTCTGGACCTCCAAGTACATTAGTAGGGTGAAGGGGGTAACAACATACTGAATGGAGGGTCGGGGTGCCTCCTCTAAAAATCTTTCCTGAGACTCCTCGTCTGGAAATAGGTCTGGAGAAAAACATAGGAGGGCCTTGAACTTGATTTCCAGCTCCCTTACTGACATACTCCCCTGCTGGAGGGAGAGTAGCTCCTGCCTCTTCTCCGCCTTCATCGTAAAAGAGAGGAATTCTGCACCGAACTCCTTCTCGAAATCATACCATGCCACCTCAGCCTCTCTCCTCTCTCCCAGGTAAAGCGTCCACCACTGAGGCACTGCTCCCCGCATCTGGCTGATGGCCAGAGGAACCCAGTACTCGGTCGGAGCCTAGATCAGGCCGAAGGCTATCACCAGCTCCTCTATCCAGCTCTCTGTCTTCATGTCAGAGGTGTTTCCCTCATACTTCTTGAGGATCTGTCGGTGGAAGGCCCAATGCGTCTTCTTCCACTGGTCATCCTCCTGCTCTCAATCAGCTCTCTGCTGATCGTCCATGGTATCCTCCTAGGCCTTGATCAACCGCACCACAAGTGGTTGTCTCCCAGGTGCCATAACTGCAAGGTAAACAAGGAATGCCTAACCCCAAGTAGTGAAAAATATAGTTCTTAAAATTTCTTACACTTCTTATTGATTTCAATTCCCAAAACACCCATGAATAATGAGAACACAAGTAATTATGATGCATGTACCATTCTTAGGGTCTCTACCATGCAATTAGTGTGGCCTTACTTGGTAGTTTTGTAGGTCTAGAGTCCTTGCATCGGATCACGGGGGGCCCTAAAATCCCGTTTCCTAGCTGGTCTTCCCTGGCCTAATTCATGAACCAAGGTCACCCAACACTTTTTCCCTACCATCCCATGTAGTCCTTACTGTGACTAACTCCAGACTCCATCCTATCTCTCAATCATCACCTTTGATACCATTCGGTCATGACCCGCATTCACCAAAAGGAGGTAAAGGTCAGCAGATTGCCAGACCCTTCCTTCTTTAAGTTGAAGGATAGATAATGACCCCTGAGACCTGCCTTCAATAGTTCATAGAGTGGCGAACAGCGCCAAGGGTATAGAATCACACATTAAATGGAAGGAATTACCCTTTTTTCTTTTAATAGGATCAGGAGATAAGATAGTAAATCCCACAACACCAAACTGAAAGTAAAAGTGATGCCATGAACCATTCCCAATGCATGTTACAAAAGTAAAACCCACAATGTATAAGGTGACTACAAAGAGAAAATACAAAATGAAAGAACAACCGCAACTGTGATGATCTATCACAAGGTCCAAGATAATATGGTCTAGCACACTCCCCGATGTCCTCCTGGAAACCTGGAAACAGTTTTACATATGTAGGGTGATCATACAAGTATACTCAATAGGGAAAACCAAAGACCCTCGTGCACAAGTGTGGAGGAATGATAAGGCCCCATGGAAAAAGAGAAAACCAAGCACCTAGCAAGGAAACTAACCACCCAAGACTCACCAAGGCACAATCCCCAAATAACGCAAGTCAAGTAAAGTACAGTAATAGCACATCGATGTTTGGGTACCCCACGCCACTTTCCAACTGGTTATTGAAGACATCCTACGCATTAGACCAATCCTGCCATTCTCACCACAGTCCCACTGCCACACCCCGCCCACACACACTTGGGCCATTTCCTCATGCAGTCCCACTGACAAAACCCGCCCAAAAACACCTGGGCCACGACTGTCTCACATAACCACGCCTACAAACACCTAGGCCAGAACAACCAGCGTCACGCCCGAAGACACCTGGGCTATAAGATCCACTACCACGCCCAAAGTCACCTGGGACTCATCCCAAAGGCACTTGGGAAACCACCTGCCCGCACAAACCTGGGTCATAACCACCACCCTACCCTACCCGAAGGTTCTTTATCTAATAATGGACTTCAGGCCATCACAGCCTGCCCGAAGATACTTGGGCTATCCGGGAAAGGGAGTAGAAAGGAGCTAATAACCATCCACTAATAGAAGTGTTGGAAAAAACACCCTCCCCCATGAAATGGGGGTGTTCGGCACAAAGTTCTCAACATGGGTTGGGATTGAACAAGAAACACAAAACTACAAGTATATGTATAGATACCAAGCACTCACCCAAATCTAGGTTTCTCTTCAGCCAGCCTAAAGAACACAATCAGTACCATGTCCAAGTCACAACTCACACCAAACTAAAACCCATTTGTCCCATCCTGATTTACAAGTTCAGTAATATTTTTTAAATAAGTTTTTGCACCTACTTGGTCAACTAGAAAGCATAAGCACAAACCAAGGTAAAAGTACAATCAAACATCAACTTAAACATTCACACCTGGTTCTCTTGTAAATTCACAAAAACAAAGGGATAAGTGAGATCCCTCGAAGTACTAGAACCAAATAAAACCCCAAGGTACAGCCCCATGTCCTCAGGAGCCAACGTTTTCTAGAAAACAGAGGATCCCACCCCAATTCGTGATATAATCAAGGTAACCACCCGACCTCAAATTTACAACCAACGATATCATAACAACATGGGATCTCATCCCCACCCACATCACCCAAAAATTGGCCGTGAATAAAAAACAATCAAACCACTAACACCAATGAAAAGTAGTCCCATGCTGGTATTCTCATATTTAAACGATTTAACACACTCCATGATTCCAATTCCGCTGTACTTTAACCGGGGTTATCACAAAAAAGGGTTGATCCTGGTGCATTAAATTTATTTAGCTGGATTTACGTAATTAACCAAATTACTTTACATGGAAAGGGTTAACAACCACAATACAATCCATTTAAGCATAACCAGAGGAAAGGGTTCGTTAGTGCATAGAGAAAGACCACCAACAGCCATGATTTTCAGTAGGCGTAAGCCCACACAATTCAGAAGACATTAATAATTGAATATCATTAAAAAAAGCAGCAGCATCTATCACACCCATCCCACATCATTCTTAGAATCCATTTATTTTCTTAATTCCGGTTTGGTTAATCCAATTATATAGAAGCAATAGCATACCCACCCCGCAAGATACACAGAAAGGAGAGACGAAGGTGAAACCCTACTTTATTGATCAATGATCTATGTTTATCTTCATCTGCCAGGAAGAGAAGATGCTAGATTTGCAGGGGTGGGGCCTTGTCAACTCAACAACTGGCAGAAGAAACGATGGGAGGGTGATCGAGAAAATAAGAAACCCATAGAGAACCTTTTAGTTTATAAGGGTCGTGGACAGTTTATATAAGAACGTGAAACCGCATATGGAGAGGGGGTTGTGGGTTGACCATGCAGCCCCAAATGTCATTAAATATGTCCTCACCTTTAGGGGTTTTTTAAACCGAAACACACCAGGGTATCTCACTTAATCAAACCCCGTTAATTTGGCTTTAATGGGCTTTAAAACAGGCATAAAGGGGTCAAAATAGAGTTTTAAACCCAATTTGCGCAAAAAGAAGGCACTTCTGGAAAACCTGTGGGGGTAGGCTAGAGCCATCGGTAGATGAGAGCTACCGGTGGCTGACAGATATCGGTAACCGAGCTATCAGTAGGTGGCAGCTACCGGTAGAATGAGCCATAGGTAGCCGAGCTACCGGTAGGCCGAGCTACCGGTAGGCTGTGGCTACCGGTAGGCCTACCACGGGTCAAACATGACCAAGAAGTTGGGATGGCCTTCCAGACCACCCATAACAAGTCATGCATCATATTTTTACTAAGTAATGGACCTCCAACATCTCGGGCCATTACAGATATGATGGATAATGAATCTCATCGCGTTCCTGGAGACGGTAGTCCGTATGTACGCATGAGCGATAATATCATTTTATTGATATTAAAATAATTTATAATTGGATGGAATATCCTATATACAAGATCATTATAATGTTATATATAATATTTACATAAATTACACATCATTATTATACCCATCCAAATAATAATGTACTGAATAACAATTACACCACGACGTGGAGACGGTAGGTCGTACGTACGCACGTATGGTGAAATGTCATTGAAAGAATGGATAGAATACTGAATATGGTTGTACCATATTTATAATAACATAATAGTATATATAAGATACTAAAGTTATTATTTTATAATGGAAATAACAAAGAAATAAGAAGTTGAAGAATAAAGGATCTTGAATGAGGGTGGTGAAAACATTACCTATTCTTCGGGTTCTTCTTTTTGATTTGATCAAAAGGGATCCTTAGGTTGGTTTTATTATCAAAATAAGGCCTCTAGGTTTAATTGAGGGAAGTTGAGAGAATAATTGGGTTGGGGTTGTCCAAACAAAAAGGCATTGAAGGTGTGAAGAATTGGATAGAAGTGGTGTCCTTTTATAAGGGAGAGGAGAGGCTCTTTGGAAAAAACATAATGTATTATTTTATAATAAATTCATATTTGGTGCCTAATGGATTAAAAGTGGCTTATTAATAGTCTATGGTGGGTATGGGTTGAAATATTTTCAACCAATATATTTTTGGACTAGTTTGGGACATTATATTAACCTTATCTTTTAGTTTTAACTCTTAGTTATTTAGTTTGACATTTACCTTGTCACTTTGTATTTTTATATTATATAGTTAATAAAAATATATATACATCTAAACTACCCCCAAAGTGGTACTTTAATGATAAAAATAGCATGATATAAGTCCTTTTTATGAACCGTATATTTTTATGAGTAGAATATCAATTAATAATATAAAATATGTTTTAAAAACTCATTTATGCCAATTTTGACACTATTCAATAATTGATTTTTGTTAAAGTCTTAAAAACATTTTTAATTCAACCCAAATTCATTTGAGCAATTATATCATGTCATATTAACCAATAAAATTCATGGATATCATAAAAACATTCAAATTATATTTATTATATCCTTTATAAGACCAATTATTTGATTCTTTCATTAATAAAGAAAATACAACATCATTATTGTGACATAAATAAATTTACTTATTAAACGTCTAAAATTTTTAAATAAACTACCTTTATGTAGGAAATCATTTTATCTCTCTAATGAATATTTATAGTTTTAAATCCAACATATATAACTCTATGTAAAAATTATTTTTCTAAAAGATATATTCTTATGTCATTTTTGCATTTACTTTAACTTAATTAATATAAAGTGTCATTATCACTTACAAGTGGCTCCATGGGGTCCCAAAATCGACCCAAAGATGACCATGGTCTAACATGTATCAACCAATAAGGTTAGGACATGTTTTAGGGTAATTTAGTTTAATTATAATATTATTTTGTTTACCCTTATTTATCGGATTTACTATTTAACCAGGTTAAATAAAATATTTACAGAAGTAATTATTCCAAATGTCTAAAAATAAAAGATACCTATTTAAAAAAATTTAAACTCCTGATTCTAAATATTGAATCCATTTTTTTAAATTCAAAACAAAAAAGTGGCAGAAATGAATTTAAAATTAATCCCCGTTGTCGAAACAAAAAGCGTGCTTTTAACAAATAATAACTATCAAAAGATTGACAAATTTTTATGTCCAGTTTAAATATAAAATAATATACAATGACAAAAATTGGATTAAATGGTAGAATTATAATATAATTATACTTTAAATCACTCAAATTCATAATTTATCATTAATAATTATTTCGATTAAAAAAGTTGTTTTTAATTAAAATTTTGTAATTTTCACTATTCATCAAAATATGAAAGTTATCAGAAAAGTACCAAAATTTCATCCTAAGATAATTTCAATATTTTGAAGTAAAAAATGAAGTGTATTTTACCAAATTCAAAAAATAAAGGTTTCACTTATTAATTTAAAATTAATTCCCGCTCTCAAAACCAAAAGGCGTATTTTTAAGAAATAATAACTATCAAAAGTTTGACACTTGTTTATGTCCAATTTCAAAGTGAAATTACTTAAAATAACCATCATTGGATTAAATGGTTATAATATAATCGATTTATACTTTCAAACCAGTAAAATGTATAATTTACCAATATAAATTATTTTGATTAAAAAAGTAGTTTTTAGTTAAAATATAGTATTTTTCACTATTCACCCAAATATGAAAGTTATCATAAAAACACCAAAAATTTATTTGAAAGTAAATTCTTATGTCCAAATTCTAATGAACTAGTTCATTTTGTCAAATTGAATATATAAAAGTTTCCAATATTGGACTTAAAAAGGCATCTCCATTAAAAAGCGCTAAAATTGCATTTTTTTTAAATACATCTTTTATCTGAATAAATGTATTTGTTCTTAAATTATGCCTAAGAAACTCATTATATGGATTCTTAAATTATAATGATTATATAAAGTTCAAAATTTAGTTAATACTATTAATAACCGCTTTTGAACGACTTGTTTGGTAAGTCATGGTGTGTGAGAACTCGGTGTTGCGTGTAGTGAATGTTATTGAATTACTTTGAAGAAATAACGTACTGTGAAATCTTGGGCTGTTAAAAAAAATTAGTTATTTTATTATTAATGAGATTAATTTTATTTTAACCATGTAAATTTTGATTTTTGATATTAATTATTTTTATACTTATGAATATATTCACTTTAAAAGATAGCTTTTTCCTCGTGTCAGCTTGTATAGTTTTAAATTAAATTATTTTACTTATATTAATTGATATTTAACATTTTTATTCCATATTTTCAAATAGAATATATAATAATGAGAAATATGGTAAAACAATTGGGTTCATAATGAATAATAGACAAAATAAATATTAAATATTGTGTTTAAGGTTAAAACTGGTTTATCAGGGGTTAAACTAAATATATATGGTTAAAATGACCATAAAACATAAAAAAATCTCATTTTATAGACATATTTATGCCATATATCGTATAAATTTTAATAATTACCAATTTTGGATCCACGTGGCCCATGAAAATGTAGTTATAATTTATTTATCTCAAAAAACTTTAATTGTTTACACTCCCCCTATTTTAATAGAACACCTAATCTCTTCACTTATACACAAATAAAATACCATTTTTTTATGAATATAACTCAAAAAATTACTTAATTATTTACCTATTCACATCCTACAATCCTTTTTTATTAGAAAAACCTACTAATAATACTTTTTGTGATAAAAAAAGATGTAGTCCGACAAAAATGTGTCATTCTTAATCGGGCATTTTTATTTATTTTTTGATTTCCATGTCCATAAAATATTATAAACATATTTTGAAATAGTAAAAAAAAATTAAATCCCATATACTTATATTTTTTTATTTTAATGAACCAAACTACATCCATCTCCTCTTCTGTCAAATGGGAAACAAAACCATTGATCATTTGTACAACAAACTATGACCTTACGTACAGATGTTATTCATTTTCCCTCACAAATACTCAATAATGGATGTAATGATGGATATAATGTTTATATATGTTATTTATTACATAAATATGGTTTTGAATTTATAATATCACATGTAAAATATTACCTTCAAATCCATTGGAAAATTATTACATCATTCATTTGTAAGCATGTCCCACCACCTTTATAAGGAGAAGTGAATCATTTTTCATTATATTTTATAATGGTGTTTATTAAGGATAGATTTAATCAATATATATAAGATATATGATATAATATTTTTATTTTAGTCTGATATTTTATCTATGTTTCTTTCATTCTATTAGTTAAAAAATGGAAACAATGGTCATGTGTATGTGTGACCCACCATTTCCAAGAACAACGTAATTCAATTTTATATATAAATTTTATTAAATAATATTGATATATATATATATAATGAATATATATTATATTTATATAGTCTTTAAAAATATAGAGTATGGAACCATGATCTATTTTTAGGTACTAAAACTAACAATCAAATCATTTTTGAAAGTCGTAGTAATTACCCTGAACAATGATTTGTGACAAAAAATTTAATAAATGGCTAAAAAAAGTTATACAAAAATCATATATAGTATTATATATATATTATTATATTATATAATATATGTTTAATAAATTTATATTTTTTATATTTGAGGTCCAGCCATGTATGAAGGAAAGAGGGCCTGGGGTAAGGGTTTCTCGTCGTACATTGACTTCCATGAGACATATGCAATATTCACCACATATTCCATTGGATTTATTATATAGACTGATCATTGATTTGTTATATCAGGAATATAATTATCCTAATGGTATTAAATTCAAAATTTTATGTTATTTATTTCATGGTAATTTTGATTCAAAATATATAAAAGTTGCTAGGGTTTTATTATTAAATTCACATCGTTTATCAAGATTTTTTTGATGAAGATTTCAATGAGGAAATATTATAATATATCTATCAATAAACATAGTAAAAATATTTTAATATGTCTGTTAATTATATTTTCAAATAATATTTCCATATTTTTTTCTCTTTGGGACTTAAAATGACTAAAAATGTGTTTTTATGAAATGTGGAATTTATATCTATCTTCAATCAAAAACCATTATCTTCCATATCCATGTTTTATAAAATATTTTCAAAATATTATAAAAATATAAAAATGAATTATATAACAAATTTTTAACCATTATTTAATTTAAATAAAATGGTTTGAAATTAATCTTCTTTTCTGTTCCAGAATAATGTAATTCTTGACTTTTTTATAATAGTTTAAATTGATTGTATTTTTTTTGATTTATATAGCATGTACATAATTACTCACCATAATGAAAACTCATTTATTTTATGATTCATTTTATTTTTCCATGATTATATTAAAATAAAATTTGTTTCCAAATATTCTGGAAATTATTATTTTTCAAGGTGATTTTTAATGTGAAAAGGCTATATTCCTCCACAATTTTTTATTGGAATTTCAATGGTATTCATATTCTCAATGAAAACAACACTCATATTAAATATGATCAAATTGAAATATGTTATAATGAAAACCCCATTAATATTTCTATAGATGGTATATGATCAGTTTGATTGGTGATATTCTATTCGGAAAACATCCTCTATATTACTTCGGATGGTTTGTGATTATGTTTATTTTTTGGGGAATTATTATCATATCATATTCTTGTTTTATAATATGGTTTTTTATTTTTATTATATATATTCTAATTTCATATGATAAATTAATTTGGACTTATTAAGTGATAGTTGTGAGTAAAAATTACACAGACCTTCTATGCACTGGTGTTTATCATTCTAAAAACAAGCTTCATTATTTGGCCAAGGCATTACCCATTTATATAAGATATCCTGGAATGAGGCCTTGAAGGTATGGTTATGATATATGAAATTATGAGTTCCCTTGTTATAATAATGTTTTATTAATTTACATACAATTATTAAATTAATTAAAATATTTTAAGTATAATTTTAGAACTCATGATATCATTTTTATTGAATTATTTTATCATCTTTTATTTCTACCATATTATTCTCCATGTCCATGTTATTGGTTAAGTGTAATAAGTTTCTGTTAATTACCTTCCCTTGTTGATTATGACTTATTTTTTTATAATATATTCTATTATATGCATACCCTTAATGAGATTTTAATATCATCCCTTTCTTATGTTTCTTTTCATTGGGATATGAAGATATGTTTTATGATATATACACAAGGTTATTCAAGAGTAAATAATGATGAACATGGAAAAAATACTATGTTTTATTTTATGTTTTCAAAATTAATGTGTGACCCAAAAATAGCTATTTTACCAATATTACTAAGCTACTAAGTCCTTCAGAATGTGATTCCTATTATCTAATACCAATGTAATACAATAACCACTGAATATAGGCTGCTAGGGTTCGGGTTTTACATTAGAAATGTGTATTAGGGGATATGACAATGATAATATTATTTAAAAAACATACCTTAAAATTAATAATTAATACTCATGAATCATGGAATAATTCATGGTAGTTCATATGACAAGAATCATTATAGAATCAAAGAACAAAAGTTGGGAGAGAAAAAAATTTGAATAAGATAATTTTGTAATAGAATAATATAAACAATGGAATAATCTTAAACATAAAAATATTATTTCAAGGCTACCCACCATGGCATTAATTACATGTTATGCTTTGTCTATACTTTTATGTTTCTTATTTGAGCTTAGTACAACCTCTGATATTCCCACCTCCGTGCTTCGGATAACCTTATGTGCACTCTCTTTCTGGGTTGAGATTAAATCATGTATACTACCATTAAGGATTGTAAAAAAGCTATAATTTACCCTTATAGATCATAAAAACATTAGTTTTTACCCAATTAATTGGAGTCCTAATTAATTCTATGCTAACCTATCACATAAACATAAATAAATTCAAAAATATCCCATAATATCATAAAAAATAATCATGTAAACATATCATACACCATATAAAATAAAAGGATTTTTCAAATATGTCATCGTCATAATCACAAAAAATAGAAATAGATAAAATGGATCATGTCATTCAATCATATCCTTAGAAAATCATAAGTAACATCAATAGATGTTATCGTATATGAAAAAGTCCTTTGAAATATCAATAGAATATTTCTCGGGGAATATATCATTTTCATTTTAAAATAAATTATTCAAAATATATGAAATTTACAAAAAAAAATAATAAGGAAAAATATATATTTTAAATTAACCTTTTAAAATGTTAATATAATATTCAAATAATTCATCCTTTATAATTTATAGACAGTTTTTCATGCTAAGTACACTAAAAAATATTCTTTTCATAATTTTGGTAAAAAACTAAAAAGTACACCATTCAGAAATTGAGAATAATATTCATTTAAAACATTTTTATATGAATTAAAACATTTGAAAAAATGATTTTAAATAACCATAAAATAATATTAAAAACATACTTGAAATCATTTTTAGAAAACATGGCCATGTAAGAAAAAGATTCATGGTTAAATATACAATTAATTTCACTTTTTCATAATCAACATTTCATTAATTATTTTATATTCAAATGAGACTAAATGAAACTTCTTCATGAAAATAACATGAATAAAAGTGGTGAAGAAAAATAATGTTTAATATCATATAAATATCATATAACTTCCCTATATTTAAATTCTAGTATAAATAATTCTTATTAAAATGGAATTGACAAATAAATCCCTTATCTCTTTGGTAAATATTGAATTATAACCCCATAAAAACATCAAATAAAAAATACATACCATGAATATAAAAATATTTATAACATAATTTATGGATGAATACATATATATACCACATAAAATAATTAAGTGGTAAATATGGAATATCTCTCAAAGAAACAAAAGTGAGATGAGATACTCTTATATCAAGATCGACTAGGTTCATAACCTCTATATCCTCCTATATAATAAATTTATAATTATAATAAATATATAAATATATAATTTATACATTCATATTATCATATATTATAAACTTATGAAATTTCTAAATGTATATTTTAATAATTAGTTAATAAAATCAATGTTTTAAAGTGTTAACAATTTTGTTTTTAATAGAATTTGTTGTTCAAAAGTTCGAATCCATGTACATTGATCAAGATCCATTGAATAATTTTTTATTAATAATGAATAAATATAATTTATATTTATTAAATAATTATTTATAATAATACTTGAGTTTTATATATATAAAAATGAATTATACCATTCAAGGAAACAATAGTCTCTATGTACATATTATTTTCATTTTCATTTTCTAATCAATGTAAAAAAATATGGAAAAAATAAATTGTAACATTAATAAAACACAATAATATCATAAATATCATATATAAACATTAAATCCATTATATTAGCAATCCATCATTGATGGTGATGAAAATGAATTATATCGTTATGTGGAGGTGGGAGTCTACACTAACAGTTGAGAGATAATTTAATTTCCCATTTGATAGAAAATTGATATGTTAATGGGGGGTATATAATGATATAAATATATAAGTATATTTAAAATAATTAATATACTATTTAATGATGAATACCAAAATATTAATGTAGTTTTAATAAATAATAATTTGAAATAGTTTTTGTAGGATGGTTACCTCTTCATCCATAGACCACTATTATATCCCTTCTTAAGGACACTTTGAATGTTTTGTAAGAATAATAATACATTAAATCATGGATAGAGATGTTCATAATAGATTTAGGCAGTATTTTTTAAGCTAGGTGGATCAATGTAGAGTAACAAAAACGAGTAGAAGTGGATTTTTAATATTAAGGGAGAGGACACATAGGGAATTTTGAAATATTTTAATATATTAATGTCTTACATGTGTTAAATTGTTCAAAATTATTCATAATAAATGATTATATTATATATCATATAAATAAGTCCAGGAAAAAGAATTTATTTAATATAAATTGTAAATATCAATCTTATCTATTAGTTTACCATTTGGTAATCCTTTTTTAACCTTATCAAATATAATAAAATATTACTTAATTATTATTAATTATAACCAAAAATTAATTTAAGTTTATTAAATTATATTTTAAATATTGTTAGAAAATAGGGAACCTGTTCTAAAATACTCTATTTATTTTTTCAAAAGAAATAATTATTCAAATAATCTTACACAATGGGTTGAAAAAAGGTTTCCTGAAGAAAAAGAATATTTCATTATAATAATATTTCTATTTAAATAATAGAATATGTTATATTTAAATTTAATACATATAAAATTTTTTGGGTGTTACAAAAAATCATTGCTATTGATTTTTTCTAAAATTTCATAATGTGATTCCTCAAAATCAATAAACATTCAGCTTTATTCCTCCTTGAAAATATATCAAAAAAAATTGTAAAGTTATTCTTCAAAATTTTATATAATTATAAGAAATAGCTTATTTAAATAAATATGTAACTATGATAATTATCTAACTGTAAATTTCTCTGTAGTTGTAAGAATAATTTTACAAATCCATATATTATAAAACTATCAAAATATTTATTTATATAGGATTCAACTAGAAATTATGTATACAATATATGAATTAATTCAAAATTCCCCAAATTAGGTAATATTTAATCAAAACTTATACATTTTATGTCCTATATAACAATCAATCAATCGAAATTCACAAAATTATCTAAACAATGTAATATTAAATCTGTTTCATATAAGAGTATATTGAGATTATAACATGTGACATAGATTTTAATCCAAAAATTCACTACTTCTGTATGATTAGAATCAAAATTTCATTTCTTCTATAAGAATAAAATTTACTAATGTATAATTAAAATTTTAATTCCCTAGATATATTTTTATATTATAAATTCTTTTGAAACATATTTCTTCAACCATAAATAAATCTTTTAAAATAAAATTTATAAAACTATAAATATTTCACTTTTAAAAAATTATTAACAATAAAAATTAATAGTATATAATACTTAATGTAAAACCATAACAAAAAATATTTTGTGTTATTTTTTATAATAAAAACTATGATATTTTGGAATAAAATATTCCATAAAAAATCACTTGATATAATGGAATATTAGTGAAATATATTTCTTCAAAAACATCAAAAGTATTTTTTATAATAAATTATTGTAAATATTTTTGTTTATTTTTTTCTATATTAAATTACATGTATATATATATATACTATTTCCATAACTGGTTAATAGTTGATGTGGAATTTCATGATTTCAATGAAAATTTTCATTGTGATAATTAAATATTTATTCCCATTTTTAACATATTTAGAGTCAAACATTTTTGATATCATGTATTTATTCTCTTTTATTTTTTTCATTCAAAGTAATAATGTGTCTGAGAAGAATTTCTTATTGAGAAACAAAGAGTGAGAGAGGATTCTACATAAATAATTTTCATATATGAAGTTATAAACATGATCATACTTCTTCACATATACCAATATTATATCCAGTACCCATTGAAAAAATAATTCTAAAAATATCCCAAAGTCTCATCACTATAGGTTTTCTATATTGCCTCAAATTTTATTTTTCTCCATCCTATTGTTTCTTATGTGTTTCACTTCATATACTTCATCAGTGAATTTTCATACTTATTATTTGATGTATTCACACACCTAATTAAAAATCTTTTTAATTAAATCAAACATAAAAAATACCCCTCTAAGATGTGTATATAGATTAAATGACTTATAATATATTCAAAAATCATACAATAGAACTCGTATAGAAAAATAATTTTATGTTCAACGTTTTACATACCATTATAAGACTTCCTATGGTGGGTTTTATTTGAAAATTAATAAACAAAGTATATTATGAAGTAAAAATTAATTTTCATATAATATATAGTAGCATTCAACATATGTTTATTAAAAGAACAAGAATGAATTATTACAAAAATCTTAGGATATCTCATATGGACCATATTTCTTATATTTTTGAATGAAATATTTTAATGATCCAAAGATAATAAGAAATTTTTCTAAAATATATACCTACTTTATTTCAGAAAAATAATTAAAAAATAGTTGATATGTAGTAGAACATACAAAGTATAAAGATAATCAAACTTTATATCATACCATTAAACCCACAAGAAAAGTAGATGAAAGGATAAATATATGAAGTAAAAGTTGAGTGAATAATTTTTCATATTTAATATTCTCATATATTGTATATTTTTTAATAATGATTGATCAATTATGACGAAAAATTTTAAACTCTCCCAAAATATAATGAAATCACGATGATTAAAAAATACTCAAATTTAGATATTTATTGTCAAATAGTGTATCATTATATCAAGATGTCTATAATAATACGTATAGTGATTATATTTTTTATAAATATACATCATCTTATAATGTTCATATTTATATATGTAATGGATTAAATGGAAAATACTTAAATTATCTATAAGTTGTCAGATTAATGGTCAGGTTAGAAGAAACATCAACTCAAATATTCAAATATGTAAATACTCCCAAGAGAAATGACATTATCTAAAATATTAAAATTAGGAAAAAATAAAAGAGGCAAAATATTAGTTATAATAGTAATATTCAAAAAATTTTGTAATTATAAAATTATATAAATCATTTAAGAGATTTCATTTGACAAATATATCTGAATGAATTACATATTGATACATTTAGAGAAAATGTGAACATACTATATTTATCGCACAATGCAACACGTTGATATTTCCTTTCCAAAATCCTCTACTTTAATGAGAAATTATTTTATTAATGCATTTCTTGTATTTCTCATCAATCCATTTTTTAATAATTTAAAAAATAACATCAAGAGCCCAAAATTGTGATATTTTAACTCTCTATATTTCATTACTTACAAATAATTATGTCTAATAGATAACAATATAACCCTTTAACAATCATTCGGTCAGATGTATCTTATGGATATAGACATTCCCTTTTTTATGAAACATAATACTTTTTATATGTGTTATTTCCCAGATTTGTGCATCAGATCTTATTTCCAGTATGAATTAAAAGTGGTTATGTTTTCATGGATGGGAGAAAATTTTAACTATATAATTGGGGTGTAGGTATTTCATATCCTAATACTCTTTAAAAATGTATTTTTCCTTCCCTTACCTAATTTTCTTTATTTTATTTATTTTTTATATATTGGAATTTAATTTTTTTACATTTCGTCCAATAATTTATAGAGAATAACAAAGCCTTTTAAGTGATACTAGAGTTTCATGCCAACTATATAGTTTATTGTAATATCCATATTCCTTATCACTTTTTCATACATTATAAATTTGTTTTTAATAAATCATATAATAATTATAAATCCTGAATTAATTTATCTATAATGAATTTTCATGAAAATTTTTTCTTACATATTCCAAATCATTTATTTATTTATCTTTTTATTATTGTTTAAAAAACAATAGATGAAGTAATATAGGGGTTAAAAATGAATCATGAAATTTTAAATTGATAATGATAATGAAATTAACATGATAGAGAGCATAGAGAATTTTTATAGTAGTTAGTCCGAAAGAGGAACTAGTCTTCACTTATAAATCTCTACTCAAGATAGATTCATCTTCAATACCTTATTTTTTAGGAGAATGAATAAAACAAAGAACACACACCTTTTATATTTGAGTTATAAATAAAAAGTGATTCTAAAATTTTTAGGGGTTTTAAAACCCCTTAAAAAAATTTGAAGCATGCTCTATAAAATCGTGACTTTTATAATTCAAGAGTCACAACTTGAATAACCTGATTTTAGAATCATTAAGTAAAACACCACATCCATAGAATGATTATTGACGTGAAAATCAAAACCTAGTAGTGAAATCAATTGTGATAGTTGGGAATTAGTGGTACATATATATGAGAACATCATAAAATAGATAAAAAATTAATACCCACTATTGGTTCTTTAATATTGGACCAATTCTTCTAATTATGGTATTAGAAATAGATGTTTTTTCAGTACAACCCTTGAGAAGTCACCAGCAATGTTAAAAATGTATACCATATCACTTAAAGGATTTAAGAGTGTGAGTTTATTTTATTACATCAAATCAGAAGAGTGTATCATGGTATGTAATCATTTGCACAATAATATAATATTTATACTATTTAATGTATCCTCTATATACATTATTCAAATTTTGGAAGGATTAAAAATACTATAGAACTCGTGAAAATTATTTAATTCATAATAACAGAGTCATGCAGTAATATCATAGAAAATAATATCCATATATATCAAAATAATTAAAACTGATTTAAATACATCATTCAAATAATCTACAATAGGTAAATGTTTTTAATAAACTGTTAAAATTAATCACATAATACATAGTCAATATATCCCTAGAGTTTCACAAGAAATTTTATTGTGTAAAAATATTTCCTAAATTCATGAATTAAATATTAAAATAATAAATATACTTTTATGAAATCTATTAAAAAAATTACATTGTTCATAGTAATGTAAAATTATCCGTAGAACATTTAATATAAACAAAACATCAATCATAAATTTTATTCAAATATATATAAAACATGTTGTAAATATTTAATATAGATATAAAAATAGGTATTAAAGCATTAATAAATTTAAATTTTCACACTCTAAAATAAATTAAAATATTAAAAAAACAATATATAAATAAAATAGACTCAAAGAAAATATTTAAATGATTAAAAAAGATTAAAAATAATTTTTGTAGTAAATCTAATTTAGCCATAAGAATGGAAGATGAGATTAAGGAACCTAGTATGTATGATACTATTAGAAGTCACATGCCCGATAGTCATACAATTTATAAAGGATGGTAAAAAATATTATTAAATAGTGGTATAAATGTTATTGAACTGGTGGTTTCATAGCTTCTGAAATGATGTTAGAATCATTTTTCAACTAGTGATATCATCGCTTTTGAACTGAATGTTTCATAAATTTTGAATTGATGGGAGCATAAATGTTTAACCCATGGAAGAATAAATTTTTAACTAATAAAAGAAAAATATTATCAAATAAAATATAATTTTTTACCTCACATGAGTAAAATAATTACTAATATAAGAAACCATTTTTAGTAATTAAATAAATAACTAACTAAAGAAGAAAAATAAAACACTAATATATCTTTTATAACATTAACACATTATTTTTTCGCAAAAATACACATGATAAATATATGTCATATAACACAGTAACATGAAACAAAAAATTAATGTCACATCAAACATTACTTTTTTTTCACAATTATAATATTATTAAAGTATACTAAAAGGGATAATTAAATTGATTAATGAACATGCACACTAAAGTATATAATTAAAAACATTATATATATTATCAACATAGGTAAATCATATAAAATAAATAAAAAATGATGTATATAATAACATTAATGAATTAATAAAAAATTTACAGGATACAAAACACATGTTATAAGGATCCTCCCATAAACATTACTTAATCTTGAGTTATTTAAAGAATACGCATTGAGGATATTTTCATGTATATAGTTTTAGAGAATTAGATCATAAATTATGAATTACTTTCCACATTTAAACAAGGTGGTTACATCAAAGACAATATTCATTTTTTCCATCAAAGGAAACATATTTAAAATAAAACATGGATTCTTTCTTGACACTTCCTCAACACTATCATCACATCATGTACCATTCCCTTGAACTGTGAAAAACATTTCAAAAACATCATATGAGCATAAAAACCTCAGTAAGGGATATAGAAATACTTAAAGATAACATCAGTCCATATATACATAAAAATAAATGAAATAATACTTCACTCATAAAACATAATCACTTTAACAAACCTCATGAAATCATAATATTTATGAATAACTCAAAGAAATCATAAGACATAAAGGTAACTTGAGGCATTCATAACATTCTTACATAGGGAGTAACCCTCATGGTTACGTTTGGAATACCCATCGTAGTACATTCCATAAATCTCTTCGTAGAAACCTTAGCGTTTAACTCCTTCACAATACCCAATGCATTGGAGATCTATCTTGGGCTCACCCTCCCTTAGTTTATCATGGAACCACCCGACTTCATAAACAATTCCCAAGAACCATAACATAATTGTATCACATAAAACATGTATAAAGGAAACATAACATTTCCACATTTCTATAAAAAGATATCAATACAACACATTTATATAATAAAAACATTATCAAAACCATTTTCAATACCAAAATAACATAAAATTAAAAAATGGTATTTATTTTTTATTTAAATAAAAAAGGTATGTCTAGTAGAGGAAGCTGAAACTCAAATAATGGTCACGGCGGCGGGGAAGTCGTTGTCACCGCATACATAAGACAAACACATTACTATTTTCATTTATTAAAATGATTCGTATAAAAATATTCCTTTTGAATGAATTTAAAAGTCAATGGGGTTTATACATCGTATAAAATAAAGTCTTGTATTAAAACTAAATATGCCTCAATGAAAGGAGATTGGGACGAAGTCCCTTATCTCATGTCCGACTTGACTCGATCATTCTTTAATGTCATGAATAATAAACTAGTGTTAATTTTTACATTCTTAAGAACCATTTTAAATTTAATTATTCCTTTTATATCACTTATTACCATGTTATGATCATTACGTAATCATTTAAGTTAATAACGGCCGTTTTGTCGGTCTTTGGTACTTGAGTCAAAAATAAACTTATTATAATCACATGTTGTTAATGTGGTAAAATATCCATTATATCCCAAATTATATTCCTGATGTAGATATCACATATACCATTTATATCCAGTATATACATGTATTTATAATATTACAAAACATTTAGAGGTAAGAAATTAAATGCACTGTTAATGGAGATGGTAAGTCGTACGTACAGATGAACGCTACTTTCATTTCTATTTCGTTTTTAATGGAATGAAATAATAATGATATAAAGGTATATAATAATTCCAGTATAATATCATATTTAATATCATTAACTCCATCATTTATATGTCCCACATACAACATTAACAATTCAAATCACTTTGAGGGGGCGATAGTCTGCACTTCCTAAAATTAAATTATCGCATTTATCCATTATCGAAACCATAAATTTATTCCATAAATGAATAATACCAAATCATATGGAAAACCTAAACATAATATATATCATATATAAATATAGTGACATATTAATGGCCACCATTAAAGGTGTAAAAATAAGATTGAACAATCATCGTTTCGTGAGGCAGTAATTCACCACCCACAGAAAAAGTATGTTCTTTAACCATTATATGGAAGTTTGTGTAATTGTAGCTCGAATACATCTCATAAAAACATCCTAGTATATTTAAAATACTGGTGTTGTTACAAAATAAATTACTAAAAAGAGGTTAGGTGGTTGGAGAAGCAAAATAAAACAAAAGAACATAATATTTGACATTACCTTTAAATTGGGTAACTCCCCTTGGTTTGAACCAAAAGGGTTTCTTGAAGAGATTTCTACCTAATGTAAGGATTCTAGGATGAACAGAGGGATCTTGGAAGCTTATTTTAGTAGAGTTTTGAAGATCCAAATAGCTTGAGAAGTGTGAGAGATGGGTAGGAAGTGGGGTCTTTTTATAAGGGAGAGGAGCGGCTCTTTTGGAAAGCATGAAACTATTATTCTAATATATAATGATTTTCGGTTTTTAAAGGTCATAAAATAATTAAAGTAGTATATAAGGTGGACCATGTTAGAAATATAATCATCCAATAAGAATTAGACAAATTTTGGATATTATTTTAAACATTATATTCTTATTTATTTAAATCATTCATTAATGACGTAAACACTGCATCATCATTGTGTCATAAACAATTTAATTTTTTTGATATCTAAAAATTATAAAAAGAATACCATGATGTAGGAAATATTTTTAGATTTTTAATGAATATACATAGTCAAAAATAAAAATTATATAACCCCATGTAAAAATTGTTTCAGTAAAACAATACATGTTTGTGACATTTTTATTTTTACATTAAATAAATGGTATTAATGTCATTAACTTACCCAAGTGGCTCAATGCGGTCCCACAAATTGACCCATGGATTTTCTTCGGTGTCCATGACATATATAATAATTTTAGGAAATGTGTCACGGTAATTTCATTTTATTATAACATTATTTTTACATCAAATTACATTAATTACCTTTAATCACGATTAATAAAACTTTTAAGTTACTATTCACCAAAAATTCTTTTCATCCCATTGAAAAACCTTTTACATACTAATGACAACCATGTATGTCGGATTTTTGAAATTCAATTCACATAAATGGAAAATTATTGTTTAAAGAAAAATTCAGTTTTTTAACTACCACTTAGCGGTTTCACTATTCATCAAAAAATGAAGTTTTTCAGCAAAATACCAAAAATTAACCCTAAGATATATTTGATATTCCGAATTCAAAAATTATTTCCATTTTACATAATTCAAAAAATATAAGTTTAATTATTTAATTTTATAATTAATTCCCATTGTCAAAACAAATAGCGTGTTTTTAAGAAATAATATCTATCAAAGGACTAACACTTGTTTATGTCCAATTTAAAAGTGTAATTAATTCCAATGACCTACATTGGATTAAATGGTAAAAATATATGATAATTAAAAATTAAAACCAATTAAAAAGATAATATGACCATATAAATAAATTATATTAAAAGGTGGTTTTGATTAAAAATACAACATTTTTCACTATTCATTAAAAAATGAACTTTATCAGAAAAATACCATAAATTTACACAAAGTAAATTTTGATATCCCGATTCTAAAGGAGAATTTTATTTGGTCCAATATAATATATAATAGTGACCAAAAATATATTCAAAGAGGGTTCACCATCGAACATAGCAACCCCATTAAAGTAAAATTAATACTTAATTCAAAAATATTAATTAATATGAAAATGTCTTATTCTTTATTTACCTGAGATTTTACATCCTACCCCCATTTTGGAAATTTTATCCTTGAAATTTATTTACTTATCGAATAATTGGTGGTATTTATCCCTCATTTCATTTTCATTTTCCCATGTTGCCTCTTCAATCATGTGGGTTTTCCACAAAACCTTTACTTGAACAATCACCTTATTCTGCAACACTTTCTCCCTATGGTCAAGAATCTAGACCAGTTGTTCCTTATAAGATAGATTCTCTTCCAACTGAACTACCCTTGGGCTCAAAATATGAGATGGATTTGGCATGTACTTCCTTAACATTGAAACATGAAAAACATTGTGTAACTGAGATAAATTCGAAGGTGAAGCCAATCAGTATTCAACTGATCCAACTCTCTCCAGAATTTTATATAGTCCAATGAAATTTGGAATCATCTTTCATTTCTTACCAAATCTCATCACACTTTTCCATGGTGAAGCTTTGAGGAAGACATGATCACCCACTTCAAAAGAGAGATCCTTCCTCCGATTGTCTGCATAACTTTTCTTCCCGCTCTAAGATATTGTCATGTTCTTCTAAATAAACTAATATTTTTCTTAAATCTCTTCTACCATTTCTAGTCCCATCACCTTCCTTTCCCCTAAATCATCTAAAAAAGATGATATTCGACACTGATTACCATATAATTCCTCAAACGGAGCCATCTTTATACTAGAATGAAAAATGTTATTATATGAAAATTCAACCGAAGAAAGATGTTGGTCCCAACGATTTTTGAAGGCCTTTTCAAAAGATAGAAGTAAACATGGGATCATGATCAGATGCAGTGGAGAGAGGAAATCCATGTTATTTGACTATATCTTTAACATACAATTGAGAACGTTTATCTCATGAAAATGTATCTCGAATAGGAAGGAAATGAGAAGATTTAGTCAATCGATCAACAATAACCCAGATTGCATTATTACCTCGAGATGTATTTGGTAATACCACAACAAAGTCCATGGATATATTTTCCCATTTCCAATATGGCACCAGTAAATACTGAAGTATCCCTTTTGGTAACTCCCACTCTTCTTTATCTTTATGACAAGTCAAACACTTCATAGTAAAATTATCAATATCTCTTTTCATTCCATCCCACTAGTAATACTCCCGAATATCTCTATAGATCTTAGTACTGCCTGGATGAACTGAAAATAGAGAACTATGAGCTTCACATAACAACTATCTCTTAAACTGTGAATCACAAGGAACACTCAATCTCTTCCCTAATCTATAAACACAATCATTATAAATGTTGAATTTAGGTAACATACCCTTCTGAACCAGCTCTACCTTTTTCTCCAACTCGCTGTCTTGTTTATGTGCTTGCTTAATTCTGTCTGATAGAGATGATCTCACTGACACATGAAACAAAGCAGAAGAACATACTGCACCAATAACTTCTATTCCAATGTTCATCAAATCAAAAGCAAAAGGATCTTGTTCCATACGTAGCATGGTTAATAAAGCATTACATTTTTGACTCAAAGCATCAACCACTTTATTTACTTTTCCCGAATGGTAAAGAATTGTACAATCATAATCCTTGATTAATTACAGCCATCTCCATTGTCTCGTGTTCAACTCTTTATTAGTGAATATATACTTTAAACTTTTATGATCGGTATATATTTCACACTTTAGTCCATAAAAATGATGCCTCCAAATTTTTTTAAAGCAAAAACAATAGCAGCTAATTCCAAATCATGTGTAGGGTAATTTAACTCATGAGTTTTCAAGTGAAGTGAAACATAAGCAATTACCTGATCATTCTGCATAAGGACACAACCGTGTCCTTTCAGTGAGGCATCACTGTAGATAAAAAATTCACCATTTCTAGATGGTAGTTCTAAAACTGGAGCATTCAACAATCTTCTTTTCAATTCTTGAAAACAATCATCACATTCTTTTGTCCAGAAAAACATAACACCCTTCCATGTTAGATTAGTCAATGGGCTGGACAACTGGGCAATTGTTTTGACAAACCTTCAGTAATAGCCTGCCAAACCTAGAAAACGGCGAACCTCAGTTAAATTTGTGGGTATTTTCCATTCTTCAACAACCTTTATTTTTGCAAGATCTACAGTTATTCCATCTTTAGAAATAATGTGGCCAAGAAAAGATTTTTTTTGCAACAAAAACTCACACTTGCTTAACTTCCAATATAATTTCTTTTCTTTTAAGGTTTTCAAAATAACCCTTAAATGAGTTTAATTCTCTTCTTTACTTTTATAAAACACCAAAATATCAGCAATGAAAACAACCACAAACTTATCCAAGAAATCATTGAAAATTCAATTCATAAGGTCCATAAATACAGTAGGTACATTGGTTTACCCAAAAGGAATAACTAAAAATTAATAATGGAAATATCTTGTATGAAACGTGGTCTTCGAAATATCTTCTCCCTTTACCTTCAGCTGATGGTACCCCGATCTTAGGTCAATATTTGAAAAATACTGAGTTCTCTGGAGCTGATCAAACAAATCATCGATATGAGGAAAAGGATATTTGTTATTAACAGTGATGATATTCAAGGATTTATAATCAATGCAAAGTCTCATTGAACCATCATTATTTTTAACAAATAATACAAGAGCACCCCATGGTAATGTGCTAGGTCGAATTAAACCTTTCTCTAATAAATCATGTAATTTCTCCTTTAACTCTAAAAGTTCAATTTGAGCCATTTGATATGGGGGTTTTGAAATTTCCTTATCATCAAGAACTAAGTAAATAGTAAATTTAAATTCACGATCTAGTATTATTGAAGATACTGGTGTTGTTACAAAATAAATTAATAAAAAGAGGCTATCTGGTTGGAGAAGCAAAATAAAACAAAAGAACATAAGAGAAGACATTACCTTTAAATTAGGTAACTCCCTTTCATTTGAACCAAAAGGGTTTCTTGAAGAGGTTTCCACCTAAGTAAAGCTTCTAGGATGAAAAGAGGGATCTTGATAGATTATTTGAGTAGAGGTTGGATGAGAGAAAGGGCTTGAGAAGTGTGATATATGGGTAGGAAGTGAGGTCTTTTTATAAGGGAGAGGAGGGGCTCTTTTGGAAAGCATGAAACTATTATGTTATTATATAATGTTTTTCGGTTTCTAAATGTCCCAAAATAATTAAAGTCGAACATATGGTGTCCCATGTTCGAAATAAAATCATCAAATAAGAATATTACAAGTGTTGGATTTTATTTTAAACATTATATTCTTATTTATTTAAATCATTAATTAATGACGTAAACACTACATCATCATTGTGTCATAAATAATTTTGATTTTTTTATATCTAAAAATTATAAAAAAATTACCATGATGTAGGAAATATTTTTATCTTTCTAATGATTATTTATAGTCAAAAATATAATTTATATAACACAATTTAATAATTATTTTAGTAAAACATTACATGTTTTTGACATTTTTATTTTTACTTTAAATAAAAGGTATTAATGTCATTATCTTACCCAAGTGGCTCCATGGGGTCCCAAAAATTTACCAATGGATTATCGTGGTCGTCCATGACTTATCTAATAAGGTTAGGACATTTTTCAAGTTAATATAAAATTATTATAACATTATTTATACCTTAAATTACACTAATTAACTTTAATCGCGATTTATAAAACTTAAAAGTTACTATTCACCAAAAATTATTTTCACCCCATTGAACCAAATTTTACATACTAATGAAAAACATGTATGTCGGAATTTTGAAATTCAATTCATAGAAGTGGTAATGTTTCATTTAACGAAAAATTCAGTTTTTTAACTACCCCTTAGTTGTTTCACTATTCATTGAAAAATGATGTTTTTCCGCAAAATACCAAAAATTCACCATAAGATATATTTTATATTATGAATTCAAAAAAGATTTCTATGTTAATAAATTCAAAATATATAAGTTTCATTAATTAATTTTATAACTAATTCTCACTATCAATAAAATAATGTTTTTTTAAGAAAAAATATCTTTCAAAAGACTGATACCTGTTTTTGTCCAATTTCAACATTAAATTAATTCCAATGACCACCATTGGATTAAATGGAAAAAATAAATTTTAATTAAAAATTAAAAAAAAATTAAACATATAATCTAACAATATAAATAAATTATATTAAAAGGATGTTTTGACTTAAAATACAACATTTTTCACTATTCATTAAAAAATGAACTTTATCGGAAAAATATCAAAAATTTACACAAAGTAAATTTTTATGTCCCGATACTAAAGAATAATTTTATTTGATCCAATAGAATGTATAAGAGTGACCAAAACTATATTCAATGAGGGTTCCCCATCGAATATAACAACCCCATTAAAGTAAAATTAATACTTAATTCAAAAATATTAATAAATATGATAATTTCTAATTCTTTATTTACCTGGGATGTTACACATGTGAGGTATATGTAACCAACAAATGAACTGTATGAATAAATTAATATAATTTAAGGAATATAAGATAAGTTTTTGTGATAAAAAAAAGATACAGAAAAAACATATAAATAATATGAGGAATTTGAAACAATGCTTTAATTAAATAATAAAACATGAAAGAATTATCAAATTTTTTATTTGATTACAAAACAAAACATGTAAAACCTATAATGTATTCCTTTATCCACTATGTTTTAATGAAATAAAATGATCATATAAAAACTCTCCCTAATTATATATCGATATATTACAATTAATCATCAAATATTCAAAGATAAATTTAATTTTCTCAAAATACGAATGGACTAATTGTTTAGAAAATATATCTAGATACCAAATAATAATAAGAATAAATTCAATACAATATCTACCTTGTTTACATGATCTATAAAATTATGAAAAAAACATCTCTATGATTACGTTTGGAATATTTTAAGTGATTTCTGGAAATAGAAATTATCAATATAATTATGAATTAATTAGGACTCTTAAAATGATACACACCAAATTCAAACATTTTTTCCTTAAAAGATAATCTTTGAGTACATAAACTTGTATAATAAATACACTATACATTAGTAGTAGATAAATCAATAGATAATGGATTCATATAAGACCAAGAAATAAACAAAATCATAAAGAATGACACATATCATATGTTATTTTATGTCAATTATAAAACCTCTATAATAATATTTAGAATTTGTTATTAAATCAAAAAAATTATTCATAGAATAAAAAAACTAGATTTAGTATTTCTATTATCATATCTAATTATTATTTTCACATCCTTAATTTTACTTTCTCTAACATCATCTTGAATCCTTTCATGTAAACAAACAAATCCTTTATATTTGGTTTAGATGTAGATAAATAAATAAAACTAAATTTCATGGATTTATATACTTTAGTATCAAAAGATCTACCCAAAGCATCAAAATATTTACAAGAAGCATCATCAATAACATAAAACTACTTCTCAAATGGGTTTTTTTATTTATATGAATTGATAAAAAAACTTATTTCCTGCTCTTTATTATACATATATTTTTTATGAGAGATACTATATTTACAGGGATAAATATAAATTCTAAGAAATAATATTAATTCTCCCCATAAGTAAATGTCAAATTCATATAATGTCATACATGGAAATGATTACAAATAAAATCACTAAATAAACCAAAAACTATATCATAAATATATAATTTCACAATTAAATTATGATTAGAATCACATTTTAATAAATTATTTAGGATCAAATTTTACCTTATTGAAACCATTATTCAATGTAAATAATTAAATCCACTCATATCAAGCATGAGGTGCTTGTTTGAGACCACACAAAACATTAGATAACAAACAGATATAATTATGGAATTTCTTACCCTGAAAACAATGGGTTTAAATAATATAAACATCCTTATATATCCAAATAATTAGAAAATAACGTTTTACATCCATGTTAAACTATATAAAACATTGAGAATAATAAATTTGGAAAAAATATAATCATATGTTTTAAAAATGAATCGTTCACAAACGAATCATCAAAATACATACCTTATTCTTCATAATATCCTTAAAAAACAAGTATGGACTTATTTTTTAAAATCTATCTAGATTCAAGCTTCTTGTTTCTAAAGATTCATTTAGTTTATAATACATATTTATATTCATGTAATTGAAATAAATACTAACAATTATTTCTTACAAATAGTTTGGGAGTATATTTCATGGAAACCATATGATTAGGACCGCTTAAAGAATTAGAAAAATTATAATGAACATGATCGATAAAAAATATGAGTTATAAAAGGTAATTAAAGTATAAATTATTTTTTTCATACTATAACTTGAATTTCCAATCACATTATCAATTGGATGATCATTATGAATCCAAAAAAATATAGGTTCATACTGAGCAATAATTTTCTCCCCTAGAAATATAAAATATCAAGATATATTTATTCTACAAAATTCAAATCATTAAATTCATCATCAACATTTTATAAAGGACATTTATGGACAACAGGAGATTCATCAAAATTTATCTATACATACACATAAATTGTCATGGTACACTTATTATAGAATATATAAGCATTACTAGGAAAATAATTACAAATAAATATTCATTAACCTATGTTATCAGCAATATCATATAAATTATACATAAAATTTAGGGTAAAACATTATAAGAAAAAAAACTAAATCAACAGACATTTATTTTTCATCAATAAAATAATTCATAAGGTAGTTTCATAATAAAAAATATTGAAGTCTTAAAATAAGTATTGATAAATTTTTTACAAAAAATACCAATGAAAAGAATATTCATAAATTAAATCTAGAATCATTTCTTAAATAGTTATATTTTTCCTTTCTATGAAACCATTTTACTGAAAGGTTCTAAAATAAGGATAGTTATGATTATAACCTCTTTCTTTAAAAATCTTATCAAATATGAAATTGAAAAACTCATCCTCTTTATTACATATATTGGAAATTAGTAAATATCCATTCATAATTTGAGCAAGGATATATAAAGTAGTACATATATTTAATGATCCACAATTATGATATAGAAATATACCCATGTAAATAAACTAAAACCATCAAAAATATAAATAATTGTTCTTACCTCCCAAAATAGTAATATTAATCTGAATAAATAAATAATGATAAACCTACTCAAGAGTTATTAAAGATGAAACATTATTGATACATTTCAAAGATTGAATTCGTTTATTACCTTTCAGGCTTGTGTTACAAAAAAATTCTTCTCAACCACTAACATCGGTAAGTATAAAACATGTCTACGATTGGATAAAATGTGTATCATTCATAAAATATAATTTCCAAGCCTCTTATATTGTAAAAAATTATATATTACAATTTCATTGATATACATGAATATTTGATTAGATAGATATGTGAAATTAATAAAGTAGATTTTATACATTCCATATTCATTAAATAAAATATATATATCTTTAATCATTAAACATTTATTATCGTCCAACCTAAAAAATACTACCATAAGTTTTTATATATGCTAATTTGATTATGTTTAATCCCTTTATCATAAATAACTTTAGAAATTAAAATGTATTGGAAATGAATGATTCATTGAATCCTCTAACCATAGATTTATAGTTATCTCAAATATTTAGAGATCAAACATCCCATTTGTTATAAGAGATGAAATTTGATAGGTCACCAGTCATGTGTTGAGAATATCCACTATCTGTATACGAGGACTTCTTCAGATTATTATAATGGTAGTATTCATTTGTATTAACCTCCATTAAGCATTGGTTGGATAACTCTTTCTCACTACTGCATTCATCCCATGAATCATATTCTTCAGTAAAACCACATCTAACATGATAATAACATTTCATTTAGATCTTAAACATCTCATATCTCCCCTTTGGTTTCAAATTTGGACAATTAGAATTGATATTTACTTGCTTTATACATTCATAGTAGGTTACATATATTCTATATATAGTACATTTTTTTTTATTGATCATTATTTTGATCCTCATTTAATCACTTTTAAAAAAAATTATTCAATTAATTAGGAAATAAATCCATTATATTATATTTTCAATTTCACATTTGTATCTTTTTAAATTATATTTTAAAGAGTGGGGATAATAATTTATATAATATTTAAAAATGTAAATTCTCCTATAAAGTTTGTTATTCCAACATATTTTTCAACTAAATTTTTTAATAATAATCAAATGAGTTCATTCAGTGTATAATCCTTGATATTTTTCTTTCATTCGTGATATACTGCTTGATGCCTCTTTGTATGGTTCTAATAATCATTTCTGATCCAATATGTGTTTCTTTAAAAACAATTTAAATCACATAAGGTATATTATAATAAATACATTACTGAAAAAAATTCAATTAATTGTTGATTATAAAATATTCATAATCATATAATTTAAAATGTAATGTTCATTGTTTCTTATGAGTGTAAGAGGATTATAATCTTGAAATTTATATTATATTACTATTGGTTTCCAATGACCAATTATCATTTTCAATCTATATGATTCAACTCAATATTTCTAGTTAGAATAAAAATTTCATTCATATAATTAGGTTTTTTATGAATCCTCAAATTGTTAAGATGTATTTATTTTACTATAAATTATATTAATACTTAAACTATTTGTGCTCCACATATTTTGAAATAAATAATAAAAAATGAAAAAATACCCTATAATTATTACTAAATTCCATAAGGAATTATATATATATAGAATATCCATGTATCTGGGAAATTATATGTTGTTAAACTACCCTTAATATAGTTCAAGCCTTGATACTAATTGATAGGAGAAAAATGAAAAGAAGAAGGTATATATGTGGTTGAATTTTAGTTATGAAATTTTTATGTGATAAAATAGTATAAAAAATTTTGAATCATAGAAAATTGATATTTTAGATTAGTTTATTAAAAATTTGACCCTGTATACACTTACACCTCTCTAATCAGTTAGAGATATGTTTTCATTACCTAATTTTTGAGAGGAATGGTAACCTAATACATTGTTCACCTTTTCAAGTGAAGTTATAACTTGAAAAAAAGTGACTTTTTATAGGGAGTCACAACCCTTATAATATTTTCGAGTGAGCTATAACCTATCATTAGTGTTAGAATCTGCAAGTCACAATATGAATAATCAAAGTTTACATTCATGGAGTCACAAACCGAATTAAGATAAATATTTTTTTTGGAAAAAGTATAACATGTTATACAAATCATGTCCAAGGTATGAGATGTAGTGTTGAAAACATATTGGAATATGAAAAAAATAGATAGATAATACAAAAAAATTCCAGAACTGGTTCTTCAGTATTAGATCATATTGTCTTGTTAATTTAGTAGAAGTTAAATTAATTTAGGTATAACACTTGAGAGATCATCAGTAATGGTAAATAACATGTACTAAATCACTTGAATATTTGTGGAGTATGACATCGTGGTATTGTGTAAATTTAAAAGAGTGTATAATCATGTATAATCATATGTACACATATAATTTCTCAATATATTTCCATCTATTCTCTATATCATTTATATAAATTCTCTTAAGCTTACAATCGCTAATTGTTTTTGAGATTGTTAGAATAATAATAACAAATTCAACTAGTGTTATTGGAGATAAAATATTTTCTATAAATATTTCAATAATTCACTCTAATTTAAACATATTTTTTGAAAAATGTAAAATGTGACCACTAATTATAAATAAAAAATTCATCTTTATTATAAAATACTAATTCAAATAACCCCATGAGTTTCACTTGTATGATGACAGTGTAAAAATACCTCATATATTCATTAAATAAATATTTAAGAAGTAAAGATACATTAATAAATTCAAAACATATTTAATGTTTTCATATACACTTTACATTAATTCATAAAAATTTAAAATAAACAAAACATGCAAAAAATATTATATTCAAATGCACAAGAAACATGAAATCAATATTTCCTATGGAGATAAAATAGTTATTATATCACCTCTAAATATAATTTTTAACACTATACGTTAAATTTAAAATGAATGAAAATTATATATAATTAATTTTGAAACCAATAAAAGATTAAAAACGTGGAAAACATAGTATAAATGATTTTAATAAAAAAATTAAACTTTGAAACGAATATAAAATTTTAAGAACTTGATCATTGTGGTACTGTTAGAATTCACATGCCTAATGATTACCCAATTTATAACTAATGGTATATTTTTTTTGGAAATAATAGTAATATAGTTTTTAAACTGATGGTAGCATAGATTTTATAATAATAATTAATTAGTTTTTTGAACTAATGAAAATATAGTCTCAAAGCATAAAATAGAATTGTTTTTAACATGAGGGTAGAAGAAATTTTGAGTAGTCAATAATTTTTTTAACTAATGGAAGTATAAATTTTTATTTAGTTGAAGGAAAAAATATCATTTTTACATTAGAAAAAAGTGAACAAACAAAAGGAAAAAAATTGAACTAATAAAAGAAATTAAATTAATATAAAATTAGAAATAAAAATTTAACAATAATATATCTTTAAAAAAATTAACAATTGGTTTTAAAAAAATAAAACAAGATAAATATATTTGATAGAATAATATAGCATGATAAAAAATATAGAAAACATTAAAATGTAAATAAAATCTCAAAGAAGATATTTAGATTAAAACATACTGAATAATATAATTACTCTTTATAAAGAACATATACAATGTAAAAAGTAATTAAAAACATTACATGTACAATAAACTCATGTAAATTAATAATATAATTTCAAAAATAAAGCATATGAGGATTTAAATTACTTATAAAATCAAAATGTGCGACACAAAACACATGTGATGAAAAATTAAGCAAATAAATGAACCATATGAGGAATTTAATAAAAGGGCATGTGGGATAAGTATTTTTAATAATACACATGCAATAGATAATAAAATTCAGTATATGAATAATTTAAAACAATTTAATGAAGCAAAAAAATAGCATGACAAAATTTACGTCGCAATACATTACTTCTAACCTCTATATGCAAGATGTTTTTTAATATTATTTCTTAAAATATTCATGATTTTTAATTAAATAATAATTTTTTTTATATTTTTAATTACGCCCCCCATAATTTTAACAATTTGAATTAATCACTTACCATTCCATAGACCAACTATTACTCTCAGAGCCAACTCTAAAAATATCATATCATTTTTCTCTAAAAAATTTGAGGGTAAAGATCTTATAAGAAACCCTTTTTTCTTGCAATGTGTTTTAAAAACAATATTTCATTTTTATATTCCCTTAATTTTTTAATATAAATGTTATATCTTAAAATAAAGTGATGATATTATCATATATCATATCCATCTGTGTACCAGGTTAGATTATTATTAAGTGAAATCATTTCATTCTATCAAGGGAGAGAATTTTCATTACACCATATGAATTATAATTTTATTAAAATATGTGCGTGTACAATTTTCTAATATCTAACATGAGTAGTGATGTACCAAACATATTTCATAACATTATAATTCTCTTAATATTTATATATTTCCTGATATTAATTTTTATATAGATCTATTATAGTGATTGATTATATTAAAACATTAACATCATCTGAAATAAATAGGTGTAGAGATAGGTAAAAAACACTATTCAATCAAATATTTGAATACTCAATTAATAAATTTGGTAAATACCTATTGATATCAATAAATATTTTCTCACTGTTAAACAAATAATTTTTTTGATCAATCATATAAATTTCTATTTCAATATTTCCCATTACAATATCCTTCTAAAGAAGAAACTAAAAAAGACAATGGTAAACTTTTAACTCGGTAATTTTAGTTGGAAGTTCATCCCCTTAAAATTTGATATGTTATAATAGAATATGTATGTCTGGAATATCATTCAAAAAAATATTCAAATTCCCCAAAAAGAGATTAATACCTATATAAAATATATATATATAATAATGATTCAGATATATAGGATGAAGATATGAAACAACCAGAGTCATCTATGAAAGATTCCTTCTTTTTAAGAATAATATGATATATGATCCACATAGACCTCAATTCTCCGTATTCATTTTAATATTTTGTAATAATTTTTTAAAATAATAGAATATATTAATATAAATATTTTAATGGGCATGGAATTGATATATATATATATATATATATCATGTTACTTTCTACTAAACATATAATAATCACCACCATTAAATCATTAAATTCAAATAAAATCCATGAAAAAATATCCTCTAGAAAATTATTCTCTAAATAGAAAATTAAGATAAATAGTGTGGAGAATAAAATTAAGAATTCAATAAATTGTCTCTCAATAATTATGAAAGTAATTAAATACATATAGAAAATCATTGTACTCTAGAATCCGCTAAATTAAACATACATGATATAATATTTAAGACAAAATAAATTAAAGGAATTTTAAAATTATTAGGATTCATTTGATAAGGAACAAATTGTGTTGGAATTACAGTATTTTTGGACATACAAAAAATATTTTTTTGATAAATAAAACTAAATAGTTTTATTAAAAATATACATTTTCTCAATAGAACATAATAAGGATTAAAATAAACCCCAAAAGAAAAAATAAATGCAAATCTATATTTTCAACGAATTTTCTGCCAAAACTTATTCAAAAAATAACATATATGATTTTTAATCCACCCCATTCAGCACTCAGAATGAATATATATAATCTCTCAGGTGTATTGATTAATTAATATCATTGTTAAGAGTGAAACTGATAGCCTAATATCTATTAAAAAATAAACTAATTCCATTTGCAATTAATGTGCCTATGTTATAAAATAAAGAATGAAAATAAACTATGTCTAACTAAATACATTTTTAGGGTCATTTTTTATTCCTTAAAAACAAATTTACAAGGGGATTTTGTATTTTCTATTCTTAAAAACATTATCCAAAAATATATATTATCAATTATATTTATTTTTATTAAATTATTTATGTTAATTTTTGAATTTCTTTATTTTATAAAAAATAAATATTCCTTAAATTAAAAAAATATTATTAATTTCACTGAAGTGTTAATATAATTTTACAAAATGGGATAATATTATATTACCATCATTAGAGAATAATATATTTTTTAGAGGAGGAGAATAAATCCTCCCTTTTAGATAATGATATAGATAATCTTATTTTCTACCATTTTATTGATCATTAATAAGGGGGGATTAATGTTGAATCATCCATCCATCTCAAAGCAGTAATTTTTGTTCAGGGGAGAAAAAGTGAATGAATATATGATGAACTAGTATTTTTATAATTAAAAGTTAAATGATTTGAGTTAAATCGTTACTCTAGATATAATCAAGAGATATAAATTTTCTTCTATCTTTTTAACAACAATATAAATTACCTAATAAATTGGTTACGTTTTTTATTTTTTTATTATACTATATTTTATGGCCAAAAAATTGGGGATATTATTGGGTAATCACTTTCAAAAAAATTCACATCCTCTAAAATGACATGTTTACTATATGTATGTTATCTATCAATTTATTGATTGTAATATATAATTAATATCAATGATATAATTATAAAAATTATGGTATATTTCATATTTAAAAGGTTTAAAAATAATTAAAATAGTTATCCTACTAATATAATGTCAAGGAATGCATATTTCACATTGAATTGGATTAGTATAATCTAAGTGAATAATTTGTTGGAATCAATTTCATATTTAAGACTATTTTTACCAAAATAAAATAACAAGGTTAATTATAATATTAAATTCATGAATCATCAAATAAAATCAAAAATACTTTCAAATATTTCTATTCAAGACTTCATTATTATCCAACAGGTCATTGTATGTTTATTCCTAGATGATGAAGTATAATATTAATTTTATTTCTCGAACAATATATCTTTTTAATGGTTATATTTCCTTATATTTTTAATTCAAAAATTCTATCCCTAAATTATCAATACAAATGGTTCTATTAGATTCCATTTTTCAGATTACATTTGAATATATGAATGATCAATATTAATCTCTATCACACATAATTTTGAAATAATCAATGATTAATAGAATGACCATATCAAATGAGATAGTTATGTTTCTCAATGGTAAAATTTATTACTCTATATAAAGACATGGGGAGATAAAATTTAAAATATAATAATTAATTGATTTGATATATATTAACAAAAATTAAATTTTATCATCATAATGACATCATTATTTTTGGTACATTTATTAGTTTATTTTAAAAATTATTATTTTGAAAGAAAAAGTCATTTTTTTTATTTTTGTGACTTTCTATTCAATATACAGTTCCTTATTATTATACTTGTTTTTTAATCATTTTGAAATTGAATAATTCCCCCACCAATTAAATCCACTTAAAAATTGACCTCAATTTACTGTAAATAATGAATACTGAAGATAAGGACATAGACCTTTACTAGTGCAACAATTTTTTTTACTAATTTATTAAGAAATAAATATCTCATAGTTCAATACAATGTTTTAATATGGTTTTCTATAAAGTAAATTTCCAATCCTTCATTATTTTAAGTAACTTATTTTTATATTAATTTTTCAAATGATTTATGGAAGGTAAGGGAAATTGGGGGTTTATTGTCTTTAATGGATGAAAAAAAAAATTAAAACAAGTAAAACATAAAGGTTAATAGTAAAGGGGAAATAATTTAAGGGTATTTAAACATTCATTTATTTTACTACATAATTATAAAAATTAATCTCATTAACCAACTCAATATGAGGAATTGATTAATCTACTTCAATAATATTCTTGTTAATTAACCCATGGAGTATCTTCCGTGAATATCATGAACCATCTCCCCCATAATGCATGGTCATTTCACACACCTCAATATACTATATGAAAACTTTTCCATATCTTATTACAATATATTTCATTCATCCATTAGTCAAATTAACTCCATTATAAGTATATTTATCCAAGGGAAGGTATAGAGAACATATAATAGAAATATGATTTTGGGTTTGATCCCATAATGTGATAATGATGAAATAATGCATCATGTGCCATAAAAAGATAACTAAAATATATAGAGATGTATAAATGAAATGAATAAATGAAAAAGGGACTTAGGGGATACAAAATATCATTGGGGGTAAAAAAACATTATTAATACTCATCCATTTAGTTATTGAAGAATAATACTCTAAGAATCACATGAAAGAATGAAAAAATTTGGAAGAAATGTGGAGAAATCAACAAATAGAATTTAAATATAAACTATACTATATTGAAAAAAATTAAATCAAATTACAAATGTAAACAAATGAAAAATAACATTCTACAGAAATCATAACTGATAGGATAAGTGAAAAGATAAGGTATTGAATAGTGGGAATCCAAACTATTTCGACCATACCCTACTTTTGGAGATATTAGTAGTAGAAACAACATATTCAGCTAATTATTCTCTATGAAATGGATGTTTTCCATGTGGATAGATAATTATATGTTCAATTATTTACTATTCTATATATCATGATTAAAAATATTACCTCTTTGAAGATGTAGCTTGCATATATTCCAAGTATACTAGAGATGGATCCAATGGCCTGACATAATATTTATAAAAGTTATAGGTTGTTTTTGGGAAATCTAAAGACTTAAAAGATTTATGTTCTTTTATAGGTGATAATCTGGTTTAAATAATGTTGGCGGTGTCATAGCATATGTTGTAGGTTGTTAATACATTTTAGTGTGAGTGAAATTTTTTCCAGTTCTTGTTTTTCCATTTGAAGGGTTTTTTTCATTTATTAGGGCTTATTTTTATAGTATGGTCTATTATATATTGAATTAATGATCAAAATATATTGGGTGGTCATATATGATCCATTAGCTTATGGGATTATGTTTCTTAGTGAAAATACCTTGTACTTAAAGATGAGCCAGTTTTGACCAAGGACTATATGTTGTGTTGTGAGTATGAGGCTATATCTGGTAAGGAATACGATATATTACATCTCATGGGTAAATTTGGTGATGTTAAATTTTTTCATTGAGTCATGGAATAATTTCTTCTTGAGTATAATTGAAGCTGATTTTGTCACTAGATACTGAAGATAATTAACCGTGAGTGGAGAATGATTTAGTGGTATAATAAACTAAGATAATTCTCAAATCAATTTTCATTTGTGAGGTTCCACACATCATAAACATTAATGTTATAAAATTTATATCAATTTAAATTATAATTAAAAAACTAATTGGGTGTCGACAAAATTCATCATACATTCACACTTCATGAAAACTTATTCCATGGGATGAAGGTATTCATATCACATCCACACCCTTTCTCACATGTGATTATTCCCAGGATTATATCAACCAACCCTCTATATGAGGGGTCTATGGGATTTGGTTTATTATCTATGGTCATTCTATATATGTTACATGTCCATTAATAAATTTTATAAAAATAAATTTATATTAATATATTATTAATAAAATCATTTTTTATATTTTCATTATTCAATTTAGAACCGATATATTATTTAATAACTAGAAATATAGTTTGAGGAACCTATTATATTAATATATACTTTTATTCCATAAATCGAAAATGTTATTATATTTATATATTTAGTATAATTCATCATATCATAATAATATAAATATATATATAAAGTATATAAACAATTTGATGAATCCCCACCACAAAATTGAATTATTCCATGTCATCATGGAATAACGCTCAATATAAACATTTTTTAAGAATTTAAATCAACCATATCTGAATATTTATCTAATGAATTATTCATTTTTTAATATATAAGTTAGTCAGAATGTTAACCTGTAATTAATTTTACATTCCCTAGGTATTCCAGCTTCTCATACTAATTTATAAATTAACAAATATTGATTCATCACCACGAAACTGATTACCTAAATTCATTTTTCTATTTCCCCATAAACTTTATTATTCACATTCTATTCTATCTCCCTTAATAACTAATCACTTATTCTCACACATTTAAAAAAATCATATGCTTAACACTTATTTTAGAAATGATAATATGATATCATGATGTAAATCATTCCAATAAATAGGCATCCCTATATTTTATTTATAGTAACTGAGGTATTATGGGATTGTTTAGACAACTAGCTCTCAAATTTTTGTTTAATCATAATTATGAGATTTATTTTTACACACACACACAAACACACTATTCATGTCATATTGTTAAGAATTTATGTACTTATCCCAACTTCTCATACCACACGATTATTAATAAATTTATTTAGTTACATTTTTAGAAGTGAATTTTTGAATATCTAAATTAATTTAGAAACAAATATTCCAAAATTTTTGTTCATTGAACAATTTTATGAATAATATGACATGGTCCACATAAATCCTTATCAATTGAAATATAATTACCAATAATGATATAAGAAAATTAAAAGATGCCATAGTGAATAATTTATCTTTAAAAATTAATGAATGTATTCATTCAAGTAGGAAAATATAAAAATAACCTTATTTTTAAAAATAATGAAAATGAAAACATTAAAATATTACAAAATTCTAAAAAACCACTACACTTGAACATATATAGATGCTAAAATCTCCCAAAATTTAAAAATAAATGCAATATAATGTCACAGTATTATGAAATTAATCATTTTTATTTTATGAAGATAATTTAGTTAACAATTATACACTCATGATTTCTAGTTCTAGTAATGAAAATAATGAAACATGATTATTTTATTAAAATAAAATAAAAATGAGATATATATAGAGAAAAAATTGTGGGGTTATCCCTTAATTGGTGTATTGTTTATACTATTTATAGATAGTGAGTTTATTAATAAACCCTATTATCAATGTGGATAGGGTTTATGTGATTTAATCCTCCACATTTGTTTCTCCCTATGATCATAAGTGGAAATCGATATTTGATAATCCTAAAAGAAGAGTAAAACATTTGAACCCTTAGAATGAAATTATAAGATATAGTGAAAGAGCATAGTGAGAGAATTATATGGGGATCACTATTTATATAATCAACCAATATTTTATGATATTATATTTTTAGGTGATGTAAGGTATTCACTTCATTACATTGGATTTATTCTTCTTCAATCACCACAACTTTGGAGGGGTATTCTTTGAAATGACAAAAATATTTTCTTTTATGGGTTTTTCATTTTCGTAATCATCATCACTCTTTATGGATAGTTTAGTGATTATTCCAAAAACCATAATCCAGGGTAGTGATTATTAATGTTTATAGAGTAAAATAAAAAAATATTCCATATTAAAGTTCACCCACATTAATTGAATATTTTGGAAGACTATGTTCTTTAGAAAGGAATAATGTGAGGAATTATCTATTTTTGGGATAAAATTATTCTCTAATGTTGTTCTTATATCCATCAATATTACCCAAAATTTTGGAGTGATTAGAGTATCCTTTGGTTCCTCATCCACTTATTGATAGAACTCTGGGAAGTGTAGGGATAACTTAATGATATTTATCTATAAGGATTCAAGATATGGTTTTATAATAATTTATTTGATAAGCATGATGATCTATTTAAACACATTTTATTTTCAATTTGAATATTAAATCCCTATTATAAAAATCTCTAGTGGTGTAATTGTATTGCTAAGATCATACTGAGAATCATAAATAGAATACATATTTTGAGATTATCTTTTTTACATAATAATAAAAATAAATAATTATGAATTGAAAACAAAAATGATTTACTAAATTACCTCCCTGGAATTATTTATAATTATTGATGTTATATTATGAGGCATAATCAAATTAATATTTATAATGTTTATAGTGTATAATAATTGATAACTATGTTTTCCTCTCAAAGAGTTATCTAGTAAAACCGGGATCTAATTCACTTTTTATTAATTTAAATTTTTTTAAGAAAGGAAGGGAAATGGGAGAGGATGTAGTATTTTATATGTATTAAATGATTAGTATAACTAAATAAGGAATAATGTTTAATGGGGATGGATAAACGATCCTTTAAATTTTATTGATTCAATCACTATTCTTTTTAATTTCATAAAATCATTATAATAACTAACTCATTATGATTTTTTCTTTTCCCTCCTTCCAGAAAATATGTATTAATAAAAACACATATAAATATTCTATTTATACCATGCCCTATATCCTCTAAAAATTTAATTTATCACACAAGCTTCAATATATTGTTTAAGACCATATAATAATCAAGAACTATTCATTATCATTTATCCTGTACCAACCAAATACCATAATATATATCATTTTCTAAGGGATTGGAGGAATAATATATGGCTGAATGTGAATTATATAGTTAATCTTTTATGGAGTTAATGATTATAATTTCCACACCACACTCACAATCTCAATAAACATAATATATATAAAAACAATATTTCAAAAATTAGGAAAGGGTGTATGGAGTTAAAAATAGTTTCCATCACTAAGAATTTTTTTAATCCTTTATTAAGTTTTTTTGGAATCCTTATGTAGGAATTACATGAAATAGTGAGGAAACTAGTATGAGAAAAAGATTAAATAACCACTAGATTGAAATTTTATGTACTATATTTAAAATGTAGAATAAAATTAAATAATTATTGTAATGAATAAAAAGTATTCTAATAGAATCTTGACCGAGATGCCAATTTGATATGGGAATAACCAAATAGTTGCAACCCAAGCCATAGAGACCTTCTCCTCCATATATAAATATTCCCAACAATGATGTTCCATCTGTGAAGTCTCCATCAACATGATTATTTTAACATGGATCATCGAAAAGGATGATATCTCTATGTATCCTGATTATATTTTATTCTCGAGGATTAGGAACTAACCTATGATTACTTTTGTTTACTATATCATGGATTAATTTTATTTCCAAACATTTATGTCATATTTTCAAATATGGACATAAAACATTATAAAACTAGCATTTTTTTTGAAATTTCATGAGAAACCACTATGTGTTTATAATATAGTTCCAAGATCATGATATGATGTTTATAAATTTTATTAATTTATTTATAGTGATCTTCATCTTTCATTATTTGTTTGATGTTGTTTTCAAGATAACTAGTTTCTTGACATTATATTAGGGGTGATATAGATTGTGATACAGACTGATGACATGTTATCGAGTGAATCGACTCTATGTTAATTTTTAGGATTATATTAGATGGTGTTCTGTAATATGGAAGGTTTTTAGTTTTTTTATTATTTATTTTACATTATATCTCATCGTTCATTGGGTAGTGATGGAGGCTCTATTGGATGATCAGATTTATCTTCTTGGAAAATAGAGCTACATTTGATGTATGCAGATAAATATTTCAAAAATAATACACTGTGATTTGTGACCCATTGAAATTAATAGATGGTTTATTATAAAAAAGTATAGGGAATTCGAGGAATATATTATACATAGAAATGATTCATGAGACCATGTTGGCCTCAATGGGTGTTTCTAAGTCCATGTCACTAAAATGGGATGATAATAAATAATACGTAGAGCATCTTTTAATAGTAAATTAAACATGTTTTGTTCCCAAATTGATAATTATATTTATTGGTTATATTATTTATATTTAAAATCCTAATATTTTAAAAAATAAACTATACCTATATCGCATACAACACACAACTCCATTTTTAAACGACCCATTATATACATGCATTTAAATGTAATAGTGATAATACAACTGAAAAATTAAATATTTTGAATATGAATAATAGTATTATAATATATATATATTCATAATAAATAAATTTTATTTATTGATGCATATGGAATTAGTAATCAATATTTCAGTAAAGTCATTTATACTAAAAAATTATGTTTTCTCGAAAAAAATGTCTATTTATTTTTTTCATGTAATATAGTTATTATTTTATGAAAACTTTATAAATAATATTTCCTCAAAAAGGATATCATTTTTAAAATTTTAAAATATTTAATATGGTAAGGTGAAATATTGGTATTTTCTAGAAAAACTGATTTTCAAGAGAATAATGAAAATTATCGATTTATATAAAACTAGCATTTTTTCAATTAATAAAGAAATTTAAAAGAATCGTTGTTATTGGAATATAACAGAAAATAAATATAATAATTAAATTTAATATATTATTTAATTAATTACATGTATATTATCTTTATAAATTATTTAGATATAAATAATTGTTTGTGCGTAAAACAATTTTTGATAAAAAAATTATTTTCATTTTGTTTTTTGAATTAATATTAAATTATTTTATTACATTTATATAAATTTAAACATAAAAATGGATTCCATACTTTAAATGTAGAAATAAAAAATTGGAAAATAGTTTCATTTTATTTTTTGTCATTATGATTAAAAACCGTTGTAAATATTTATTAGTTTATTTTGTATAAATCATGTAATTGAGGTTTAAAATAATGTGATAAGGATTAAAATTATCTGTAAAACTTATATTAGTTTTATTTTATAAGTTTTTATGTACATTAATTATTTAATATAATAAAATTTTTCATTTTTATACCACGATACTTGGATTATAACACTGGTATTATTTTAAGTAAATGTTATGTAAAAAATAGATCTCTCTTTCTATAAATTAATATAATATTATGTGATAGAGATAAAAATAAAATATATTAAGTTAAAAATGGTAATTTTAAAGATGAATTATATTTTACCTTGGAAATTTATTTATTGTTTTTTATTATGATATAATTACCTTAAATGATGACACAATGATAACACAGGGCTTGTACAAGAAGTATAAAAATCATGTAAATATTATTTTGAGATAAATAATATATACATTTTAAGTGATCATTAGTGTATAATTACTTTTATATAAAAATATAACTAATTAATAAAATTCTAACATATTATAAAAGATTTAATTTTTCCAAATTATTTTCAACGTCAAATTAAATGAATTCAGTCAAAATGAAAAAAATGATATTTTATGTTAAATTATATATTATTAACTTATTTTAAAATCATCTAAATATTTATATGGGTCTATTAGGAGGATAAATGGTCTAAAATTTCAACCCTTTATAATTTATGATCCAATTTAAACCATATAAGTTAAATTATAAACTATTAATATTATAATGTTATTACCATCGATATATTTGGAATTGGTTAACCAATATGTTAAAAAAAATAAGGAATAAAATAAAATCCAAAACAATATAACTTTAATTTTATGGTTAAACAAAGATAATATACTCCTTATATTCTAGGAAATTTCATTTTTGAACCATTTTATATGAGTTATGAAAATTTTATTTTACAATATTTTATTTATTTACAATGATGACATTAATGAGATTTTGAAATAAATAATATTTTATTAAATTATTTAAAATTACTATAAATATTATTTTAACTGATGTAAAAATAATATCATTAAAAATAAAAACCACAGACCAATTATGTACTATTAATCCTTTTATGAAAACTTTATTGAATCTTTTAGTGTAAAAACATTTATATCATAGTAATCATAAGATGGGATAACGAGTGTAAAGTCAAAAAGATATCGGTACAAATATCAAATTAAAATGAAAATATTTATTTATTGAGATTATTTTTAACAATAATAATTTTATATTATATTAGGATTATATCAATCTGAATATATATTTTTATTCAAATTAATTTATATTAATTCATTTATTTATGAAATTCCATGAATGAACCTCCCCTCACTTATAAATGGTCACCTCATATCCTCTCTTCCTAATAAATTTTTTGAACTCTATATCAAAAAATACCATCCCAAATCCAATACCTATATACATACCAATTCCATATATTTCTTTCATTGATAATAAAACCAAACTAGAAAATATTTTATTTGGAAACCTAATTATTTATCAAAATAATAGGTATAGTTATTAACCCATAATGTTATTTCTATTTCATAGTATAAATTCTTCAAATATTTTGTTAACATGATGAAATATTAACATTATTATATTTCATATATATAAATTTGTTAATATTAATCACTTTCATCAAATGGGAAAATAATTCTCCATTCATGTGTATGAAAAAGGCTCACCTCAGGAATTGATGTTATTCATTTTCCATCACCACTTATCTTAGATTGTTATAATGATGGATAGTGTGAATATATATGATATTAATGAAAAAATATCATTTGGGAAAATTAATATATCATATCATTTCTAAAATATCTATTAACTAAAAAATTATTAAATCGTTTATGCTTACGTGTCGGTTACCACCTCAACGAAGTGATGTGATTCATTTCCCATCACCGCATGACATAAATGATATATATATATTTTTTTATTTATGATATAGTGATAATTTTATAATGATAAAATAATACTTACCTTATTAAAAATATGATTTTTGATAAATAGAAACTTTACTCAAGTATATGGAGAGGTTAACATCTTTATGATTGTATTGTATTTCATTATTTTAAACATAATTAATTTTTAAAAAATTTAAATTATAAATAAAAATGATATTTATGTCATTATTATTTAATAATGATTACAATTACCATATTCAACCTACTAATGTCATTTTGAATATATGATCCAAATATCATCAAAATGTCTTACGTGAAATTAGTTGATTATGTAATTACATATAAACTTGTAGTAAATATAATACAACATATATCATAAATAAAAAAACATAATTAAATAATTAACATAATTTTATTATTATTAAATATAAATACGATAAATTATGAGTGGGACTCTCGAGGTAAAATATTATTTAACTTAAAATAAAATTTTAAATGTTTTAAATATTTATTTTGTAGATAATTTTCATCCATGTTCATATTATTAAATAACTTTAATTGATGAAGTTATATAGAATTAAAATGATTATAAAGAAAAATATTTAAATTTATTCTAAATATTTTAAATGGGAATCATTTCAAGAAACTAGTTTGAATTTCTTTATAAAAAGAAGATTGAATTCTCTATTTTAACAAATACAACTTCAAGATATTTTCCCACCACCATTACCATTATTTTATTATTTAGATCAATTGATAGGATTTAACTTCTTTATTCAAATGATCACCCTCATTCCCTATTATTTCTAATTTTTTTAATAGGAATATTTTCAACTAAAGGGTAGTTTTATTTCTAAAAGTGTTTTTATACAGCTTCAAATGATTTTTTTCAAGATTTTTATGATAAAAATGTTTATGAATAAAATGTTTTATTCCTGATATGATGCCTAATAATTATGAATAAGAAATAGGTGAGTCTGCTATAGATTATATATCATGTGATACAAATTATATCTCTATAATGAGTTGGGTAATGATCATTGTCAACAATGGTGATATAGAGGAAGTTAACTTTTGTGGTTTCTCCTATGGATTTTAGAATGATGAATTTATTTCTTACATGAGTTTATCATGGGTTATGAATATGATTACATAAGTTTACTACAAGGTTTTTTTTATCATATTGTGGGTTATAAATATTTTAATTGAAAAAAATATTTCTGTTTTTCATGAGTTTATGATTTATTTTGTAAGCTCAAATAATTTGGTGATAACAGTAAGCATTTTTTATTTTTTCATGTTTTTTCACTAGACTGACATATTTCTTTGTTTTCAGCCCCTTACCAAGATTTTTTTCATTATCCCAAATTATTTACACAGTTTTTTATGGATGGGTATGAATAATAAAGAATTAAAGATGAAACTAATGGATATTAGTCATGAGTAGAAAGCATGATTTATTTTAAAAATATATATTATTGAAAATTATGGATGAAATGTATAAGTGTCCACATTTTTATATATGGGTTATTTATGTATGTATTATTACAAAAATATATAATCATTGAACCTAAATGATCCGAGGGAATAGGGGAAAGTTATTTCCAATCTAAAAATAAATTATAATATAGTGTTTATGGTTTGGTATTTATAGTTGTTATCAGAGAATGGTTTAGGAAAATATTGATATTATGATTTTTACATGTGAGGTTATCTTAATATTCAAGGATACCAATATAGTATTATATGTTTAATGTTTATCATAATTTCACTGTCTTAAATCTACACTCTCTGTTTTATGTGATTGGGTTTAAAGGTGATTAATGATATGTTGGTAGATATTTTATTGTGTTAAGGTATATGCAAGAAAAAGGTTTAATGTAATGTATTATTTTAAAATAATCATATTGAATTTTTAAATATGTTCATAAAATATATTGGAATGTGATAGGAATCATGTTAATATTTTTTTAGTAAAATGACAACCCACTGGTTAAGAAAAACACTCATCCCATCTAAAAGGTTTGCAAGTATTTAACAAACAAATGAAGTGAGAAAAGGGTATAACACCTACCACTGGCCTACATGAAATCCTATTATATATGAAATTGTTTTTTAACAATGTAAATATAAACGATTGAGTTCATTTTGAGAACATATATTTTATCATTAAAATTATTAAGGGTATAGAATGAGATTTGGTAACAATGTCATTAATGTTGTTCTTTAAGAAGCTCTCTATTTTTGGGGAAAATATATGATTAACATAAATATAAGTAACCTTGTATAAAATAATATATTTCCTCTATGAATTAATTTTTAATTATCTTTCTCCTGTACAAATGATTTTATTTTGTTTTAATATTGATTCATGTTATTTTTAGAAATTAATTTTTTTATATCATAAGAATAGGGAATATATATTTTCTGTATATGAATTTATGAATGACTAATGTATAAAAGAAATAAATGATAAATTAATATTTGAATATTATGTGATTAAATCCATCTATATTTTGTGTTTTAAACTCATAATGAATTATTTTACATAATTTTATGGACTTATTATTTATCAAATGAACTATGTTTAAAATTGGGTGTTATTGTTGAGGCATTGTAGATTAGGTTTGTATTTATTAATTTGAATGCATAATTATTTTGGGAATTATAATAAAATATAACAACCATATATTCTTTGTTTAATTTATTATGATATAGTGAATATATTTTTATCCTTTTTCAGACTATATGACTCATTAGATGTTGAATTAATTGATTTAGGCATGAATAATATAGCTTGAATACTCACTACGAGGAAAATATTTTGGGAGACTGGATGAAATTAATAAATGGATGAAAATATACATTTCAAGTAAGATTGTTTCCTTATGATCTTATTATGGATGTCAATTTAATTCCTTTACTCTAGAAAATGGATCTCGAAAAAAAATTACCCTACTACTTTATATCTGATGAATTGATGGTCATCTTCACACTATAATGTATTGTGGTTTTGCGTTCATTGACTTTCTCATGATAATTCAGTTTCCTATTGTCAATGTTCTCTATCACTATCCTTCTCTAGTTAGAAATTAAATTTCTTCCTTCATGTCAATATTTTCACCTCTCACTGATGTTCTCCTATTTGAGATCCTAGTTATGTATTATCCCTAAATACTTGTGTACTAACATTTCTCACTTTTCAATAGGATTTATTATTATCACTTTTTAGGATGTGGGTTTCTAAAAAATAGATATTTTGAAATCTAAAAGACATCATTATCAATAAAAATTTATAATTCTAGTGATAAAATTTATAAAATGGAGGGAGACTAAAACACATTGAGATTTTAAAAACAAGTCTATATTTGATAGCGTATACAATAAGAAACACCATGATTAAACGAACCATGATATATTAATATTTAAATGATCTAGTTATGACAATGAAATAAAATTGTTGAGAATGAATATTTTCAAAAAAATTAAGAAATATATCTAATTTTCCTACTCAATAGTTATTTATTTATTTATTTGTATTAAATAAAAACTTGATTATATAGTAATTTTATTTTATGCTTCAAAAATATTTTCTCTTCCCATATGGTTTTTATTTCTTTATATATATAATATTATTATTAATATATTGAAATTTTAGAAATTATACTCCATATAAATTATTTCATTTTACAAAACAATATATTGAAAATAGATTTGGGGGACATTTTTGTATTTCTCTAAATTGTTTTATTATTTGGTGATTAGTGAAAAAAATTAAATTCATAAAATTTTCATTTATTTTCATTAAATAATTTTTCTAAAAACTATAATTGTTATTTTAATCCTAACTAAACGTAACATAAGTATTATTTACTTAGATATAATCAAATTAATTTTATTTGAATTATGTACATACATAATTTTGGCAAATGAACATTTTATCACTTAAAAATTCATTTTTCATAAAAAAGAATTTAATTTTTCAGTTTAATCTTAAATTTTTCTCCACTTTTAGAAATTTAATTCTAAATACTTTATTCAATATATTCAATCCTGATATAAAAATTTGTTAAATTGGGACCTTTTATTTTTTTTTACATTTTTATTAATAATAAAATAAAATATTTTTCATCTATATAGGATTAAATTGGGTATTTACGGTTAAAGATAATGTAATAAAACCTAAATATACATTTTATAATTTTATTAATTTATCTTATATGTTTTTTAGACCTTTAACGTTTAATATTTTTAAATTTAAAGATTTATAACAACTTTCCTCTGATTATAACAAATGTAATATATTTTGTAAATATAATGTCAATATTTTCACTCTTTTAATTTTAATGACCATAATATTTTGTGAAAGGTATAAATAAAAAAGTAATATGTTTATAAATTAAATTATAAAATATATTTTATTTTTACCATTTTATGTTTTTATTTGTAATGATTAATTAATTACAATAAATTTTTACACGATGCTGACAATATGCTTGTGAAAGTTATTGAAAAATAATTTAAATATAAATAAGAAAATAAAATTAATATTATATTAGTGTGTTTTATTCATAAAATAATTTTATAGATAAAATTAATTTATATGGTAGGTTTTAAAAGATTATATTTTTATTCCATTAATATAATATTATATTCAAAGTAAAATTAAATGAATAGTTTCCTAAATAACACTAATCATATTTTAGGAAAAATAATATTTCACTAAATTTTCTAAAAATTGGATAAAAATTGAAATAAGAGATTATTTATTATAAAATGTCTAAAATTTTAACTATTTTCTATTTACATTGCAATTTTATTCTCATAAATATAATTATAATCTTAAAATGTGGAAAAAATAATTTTGCAATTAATGATTACATTGATTAACGAATGATTTAGAAAACATATATGGTCTAAAATAAAATCTAAACATATATTAAATAGATTTGATAATTAAATTAATTCCATATACTAATTATATTGAAATTCATGTAATTTTAGAATCATTTTATATTATTTAAACACATATTATATTATAATATTTCATGTACTTCTAAAACTAAGATTAATAATCTTTTATAACAAAAAATTATTAAATGATTTAAAATTACTATAAATATTATAGAATCCATGTGAATGTTCCATGGTTTAAAATACCATTCATGGAATATTTACTCAAAAAAATTTCTTTTATAGTAACATTCCTTACTCATTTAGTGTGAAAACATTGATATCGAGTTAACGTTAAAAGAACTAATAGGGGGTTTAAGAAAATAAATAAAGTCGAAAACATCATATAAAAAATTTAAAAATTTAATATAACATCATAAATTTGATCTATACTAAATTTTTAATTAAAATATATATTTTTGGAAACTTTTTTGAATAAAAATTAATTTATTTTAATTAATTACATTATAAACATTGAAGAAATTATCTCCCCTTACTTACAAAAGGGAACCTCCCCTCCTTAATTCTTCCATAATTTTTAGTGATATATCTTATTTAATATCTATAAAAATACATTATTTACAACCGATGCCATTAAATATTGGCATTTGTTTTTATAAATCTATCCTTGGAAATATATTGACGTAAATCTTAAAAGGTTCTCTGAAGAAGATGTAAAGTTCTTAAACAACGATATTCCTTTTATTTCAAATTTTAAAGACATAAAATATTATCCAAAAATATTAAAATAATATAAATAATACATTACCAATATATTGATGTTTTTATATTGATTTCTTACACTATATTCATATACTCTTCAAACAAAGGGGTAACAAACCTGTCATTTTTGTGTTTGAAGGACTACCTCTTCATGAGATTATGTGATTTTTTTTTTCAATCACTGCCTTTCATGGATGGTTATAATTATGAATTTAATATATATATATATATATTCATTAAGTAATTATAATTATTTAAAAATTAATATATCAATTATTTTATTGGCATTAAATTAATTGAAATATGATAATGTCATTTGTGTGTTTGTGTAGACTACCACCTCTATAAGGGAATGTGATTAATTTAATATTATTACATTATATGAGTGATATATATATATATATATGTTTATTTCAATAAATGATATGGTATTCATTAAATTGACATCATTTTATTTATCTAGTATAATACTTACCTTTTTTCTATCATGATCATTGAAAAAAAAGTTACACATGTGTACAAATGGCTTACAATCACCATGATTTAAACACAATTCGTTAATAATAACCACATTTCCTAGTTGGTTTTAAAATAATAATTTAGTAATATTTTTTCATTATTATTATTATTTATATAGAGATTGTTGAATAATGACCCCTTCTACAATAGTCAACCCATAGAATTTGTTTTGGATACCTAAATAGAATATCTTCAAAACATCCGACATGAATGTAATTGATTATATAATTAAATATAAAATAGTAATAAATAACATAAAACAATTAAGAACCCTGGAAATTTATCTTATGAAAGAAAGTATTTTACTGAATTTTATTATTAATAATGATATATAACATACATAACGAGTCAGTTTCAAGGTCGGGCACAATTTAAATTATAACCTCATTTTTATTTTTTAAAAAAATTATTTTACTACATATATTGTTTCCACGTCCATTTTATTATAATTAATTTCATTATGAATTTATATATACATGAATAAATTATACAAATTAAACTATTGAATTTCTTACAATGTATTTCCAAAGGAATCTTTTTGACATACTTTTTGACATTCCTTACAAATTGAAAAGGGAATATTATATTTTAATAAATCTTTTGTGCCTCCATAACTGTTACTTTTAATTTTGGACTACTTTACAAGATGAAATTTTTTTATAAAAATAAATAAAATTGTTATCTTTTTTTCCTCAGTATTTTTGTTTTGAAAATGATTTTTATAAAAATTAATTGGTATTTAGATTTATGAACTTGTTTTGAATACAGTTTCAAAAGTGTTATCAATATTTTATTATGAAAAGTTAACACAGTAAATTTTTTATTTATGATATGGTACTTTAGAATTATATATGGGAAATTGGTGATATCTATGTAACTTATATGTTGGGTGATATAAGATCCTGAATTTTTTGTAGAGGACTCAAGATCATTTATAGTTACTATTTTGCCTTATGTTTTTTACTTTTCATTTTGGGTTTTCATTGGGGAATGTGAGGGTGAAAATTTTATGGATATTGAAGATAAATGGTAGTTCACGGTGGGCACACAGTTTTCCCTAACCATGTTCCCTGGTCTAGACAACCCCACAAAACCAGACAAAGAGATTTGCATGGTTGGCGCATAGATTTTCAAACACTGAACCCAAAAAAGAGAAACCATGAACCACCCTCCCAAATAAAATCATAGTTAAGGCTCACTATTCATAGAAACCATATACCTATATCTACAAAACCATCATCATTATTTAAATTAACCTAAAAATTATATTTTGAATTACCCAAACCCCCTTTTTAATGCAAAACAACCCCCACTAAGACATAAACAAATCCTAACATTTTTTGGAGGCTCCATGACACATTCCTAGTGCTCTAAACCTCTATTCATGTAGAATGGAAATGGAGATTGATGATCTACACCCTTCTCAATAAGATAATCTCATCCCGTGTGGTTTAATTTCTCATTACCATTCTTCTACCACACATAAGAGATTGTTCTTCCTTGATTAGATGGATATATGTCAACTTTATGGATCTAAGTCACGGATTGTAAATATAGATATTGATTTATGGGTTCATGATGTCTTTGATCATGGATTTAGTTTTTAGATAATGACCTCTCACTGTGTTGTCATTCCATTAATATTTTGGGTTTCTTTTGGGTAATATTTTTCCATCAAATTGTGGTCGGTGGTTTATAATTAAAACCCCAAATTATTGATTTCAATTACATATATGTAATTATTGAATTTCTATTAGATTTATATAAATTGTGTTCATGATTGAATTAATTAATTTGTTCAATTATTTAATTAAGGAAATTATTACACTGTGGAATATGGGTTCATAGATTTCAATAATTAATTATTGAATTTGTTATAAGGAATTTGGATTATTTAATTGAATGATTTCATGTATAATTAATGATGGAAATTTGGGACTATTATTTGAAATAATTAATTTTTGGATTAATTATGTTAATATTGGGGTGGTTGAAATTGAATAATTGATTTTCAAATTAATTATTGTTATATTCAATTGAATGGGAATGAAAAATTAATCGAGTAATTATTTAGGGATATTGAATTTATTGAGATTAAATAATTAATTAATGAATTAATTGTGGATGTTGAATTTGAAAAGATAGAATAACCAATTGATGAATTATTTGTGGATATTGAATTGACTGTGATGGAACATTGTATTTATTAGGACATTTTTTTTATTGAATTTTTTTTGCAGTAATTAGTTGTTGAATTAAATAATGGGAATAGTGGGATTAATTAATTTATGAATTAATAAATATAATTAAGGTGAATATTTAATTATTGAATTAAATAATTTGATTTATGGTGTCAATAAATTGATGAATTAATTTATGAGAATAATGTGATAATTTAATTGTTCAATTAAATAATTTTACTGATTGGATTAATTAATTGGTGATTTATTTAATGGTAATAATTAAATTAATTATTTTGTGAATAAAGTAATGAGGATGGTGGGAATAATTAATTGGTTAATTAATTAATGGAAGTAATGAGACTAAATAACTTTGAGATTAATTACGTGAGTTGACATGAATAATTAACTGGTGTATTAATGGAAGGGATTGAATTTGATTAATTGATTAGTGAATTAATTAATGAAATTAACATGAAAAATTAATTGCTGAATAGAATTAAGGGGTGGAATGTGAATAATTAATTTTATAATTGATTAATGGAGTTGACACGAAAAAAACATTAGTTAATTAAATGAGTGGATTGATGTGAATAATTAATTATGGAATTAATTAAGGGATTTGGCATGAACAAATAATTAGTGAATTAATTAAAAGGATTGAATTTGATTAATAACTTTTGGGATTAATTGTTGGAGTTACCGTGAATAATTAATTAGTTAATTAATTGAATTGACATAGTTTGAAAATTTACTTATGGACACAGTTTGAAATCGTGGGCATATGCCTCAAAACCAGGGAAATAGAATATGGAAAAAATTTATAAAATTGTATCTACTAGAGTTGTTGCAATATCCCTGGTCTATTTCGAAAGTTTTGTCCATGGTAATAGATTCCTATATCTATGGTTTAACTGTGGCTATATGGGTTCGATTTCCATGTTTTTTACAGTAGAAATAGATGACTATAGAAACGGTTCTAATCTAGGAAATAGATCCCTTATATCCACGATTTAATAGTGGAAATAGACCCCCTATATCCACGGTTATACTATGGAAATATTAACCCTATATGCATGGTTAAAACTATGACTATATACTTTATATAGAATAGAAAAATCAGTACCCATACCTCCTTTTCTACACAACAAAAAAACATACATAAATGATTAAAAAATTGAACAGCTACACAACTTAGAATAATACATATGAATTAAAAGAACATTAAAAATAAAAACAACCCAAAAAAGAATTGAAATAACAAAACTGAAAAAAATGTATCTCCAAATTATTATCTAAATCCTCCTCATCACTAGCACTGATATCAACAACATTTTTGTGTGTACCACCAAAACCAACAATTGGTCTGTCTCCACCAACACCCTCTCCATCATTATCTACATCATCACCAACACCCTCTATATCATTACTCAACTCTGCACCTATATCATCAAATGAACAATCATATTCATCCCCATTCATTGAGTGCATACTCAATAAACATTCATCCACTGTTTCTGCACACTCTTGTGGGTGTGAAGAGAAAATAGTAGATATCAATTTGAACAATTTTTCAATTTTCATTTTTTGATTCTGTTGATATTATTATCAGATAGTTTTATTTGATTTATCAGTAGAGCCATGTAACTATTCTTTGGTAACCATTGATGTAATGTTACTGGATGACTCAATACCCAAACTCATATATTTAGATGTCACAATTTTCTTTCTTGGTCTACAAAGAACTCTTCCACCATTCTCGTTATCTAAGACGAGATGTAAAGGATTGTTTAGTAAAAATCTATCTAGTTCCTTCACTGCAAGAACTAGAATATAATCCTCTAAATTTTTTATCATTTTAGTATAAAATAAATTAAATAAATAATATAATACAATAATGTAAGATATAAATATGAACAAATGAAAATTTAATTGTGTAAAACCAATTATTCCAGAAGGTATAAACCAAGATGGAGTTCAACTGATGAGAAGCAACATTGAAATATCATTATTATAATAATAATATTCTATCACAATTAATTATATATTAAACAACTATGTTTTCAAAATCACAACTCAAAACACCATTAATAGCAATAGAACACTTTATTTTATATGTTATATTATATGAGAATAAATAAATTAACTTATTTAAACATAAGAATACATATAATTTATTATATTAACATCATAAAAAATGATATGAGTACTAATGTATCAGTAATATTATACCAAAAAGAATGATCTATTCCAAATTCAAAAGAAATATAATGAGTGTTATTGTATTAACACCATTTTTTGGTGCAATTTAGAGGAAAAAACTTCTAAAATAAAGGATATAACCCAAATATTTTTTTGGTAAGGATTTTTTAAGGATAAGGATAACTTAATACAAGTAGTTGATCATTTAAACACAATCAATAGTGATAAAATTCACGTTCCTATTTTGAATTAATGATAATAAATTTGTTGGTTCTGGAGGATTGTATAAAACCTGACAAGAAGAAAGATCGTTCTTATAAAACTAGATCCACACCAAGAACCTAGAGATTAAACACTTGAAGAGATGCCTCACACTGTTGGGGGAAATCTGTTGAAAATTGTGCTCATTCTATTTTGATATCAGAATATATGAAATTTACAGTATAATGATGCCCCTAGAAGGTTAGGAATGATTCAAAATATCGAGAAAGATCTAGATTATCCAATTATTCATTGTCTCGTTATATCTATATCTCATTATTTCCCTCAATGGGAATTTTAAACCTCACTCAGTAGAGTATAGGGATAGGAAAAAAGGGATGGAATTTTAAAAATTAAAGAAAATCATGTGGACATGGGAACATGTTTAGTTTGTAATGTATAGAATAATCACATATTGAAACATGTTTGAGAATATTGGTTTGACATGAGATTAAAACCCACACTACTAACTAAATACAAAAGATGAATCCCCCATGAAAGGTACTGATATAATATTATCTCACCTAATAACTACACCCACACTACATATTAATCAACTCATAAAAACACCTAAAATTATATAGATGGGATTTTAAATTCCATCTCACTGATCATGTGATGTAATTTAATTTTTATGAATATTGTGCTCACCCAAAATCCCATGTTTCGTTTCATTAAACATCACCAAGAATTCTCAGATTCTAGTAATAAGATATACACTTAGAATCACCCTTAATTATAGGTAATTTATGCTCTATTGAACTATGATATAATGAATTTATCTAAGATACCTTAACTAAGAGACACACTAAAGAAACAAACCAGGAAATACCATGTGAATAAAGATCACTCGCCTTCAACAATATATGCTCTATTGACTCATTTTTATTATTACTATAATATGAGTATTTGAAAATAACAGATATATAATTCCATTAGATCAAATAGTTAGTGGTGATGTCCAACTTTTCAATGAATCAGACCAAAAAACAATGTCTATCTACTATGGTTTTTATTCACATGCCTTTTTGGGTTAGAACCCCAAAAAATATGAGTATGTTTCTGAAATTTAATAGTTAAAAACAACACTTGGGATGTAATACTAAAAAACTAATAGTTTAATTCATTAAAAAAACTATTGTTATTAGATATTTATTTTTATTGGGCATCCAAAATGTCGTTGAGAAGCCAAAGTTACTAATTTTATTCAAGAAATGAATGTTTATATATAGAAAATGGGGGAAGAATAGTGTAAAGAAAGACTAGTTCTCAATCTATAATAATATATTTCCACATACAATAATCAATATTATGTTGAAAAATAATTTGAAATATATCATAAAGACCATAATAAATTAATTTTTTCATTGAACACTTATCTCTTGCAGCCTATGGACCCCTCATTTACTTGTCCTGAGTTTATATTGATCATAAAATCCAACCCCTCAAGCATGTCACATTGCCAAAATGATTTTACTTAAATAAATCATATGATTTTTCTGTACACTTTTCTTCAGTTGGGATCATAAAGAACCCATAAGATAATAAATTTGATAAGACCCATGTTATTGCAAGATAAACATATTCTAATAATAGCATCCTCATATATACATAAAATCCATCTCTTTTAAAACCATGATATATTTTCATATACACTTTTCAGATTAATTCCACACTCATAAATGGAATTATAATGAATTAAAAAAGTAATCAAGGGTATCCTTACACATCATATATATCTTCCATAGCATGAAAACTGACCATTTTTTTATCGTGTATATCTGATACAACTCATCACCTACCTATGTCTAGTCTCTTATTTATTGATACATATATAATTAAGTTTATATAAGGGGTTAATTTTTTTAAAAAAGTTCTATATTTTTAACATGAAATAAATCTAATTAAATTTAATAAATTCAGTAATTGGACCTTATGAAATAGAAAATAAACTTTAAAAATTCATAAAATGTTTTCCTCTATTTCATGATTCATAGTGCTTCTGTATTTCTTTTTTCTACTAGAAAAAACCTTAATTACTAGGGAACACATTCAACAATATTTAATTTCTATTTCTACACTAAATTAATCATAAACCAATTAAAAATAAATATATATACAATTTTAAATTATATATAAACTATGGATGTTTAGAATCTATTACTATAGTGTGCCATAGAGTATTGATATATCTCATAAGGCCCTTATTTCGTATGTTCCATTTAGATATATGCAATTAGTAAACAAAAATAATGTACATGAATATGTGCTTTTTTTATTTTTAAACATCCTTATAATTACATTAAATGAAATATGTGATGTATTGCTTTTAATTACAGACAACATTGTTTTCTATTATGTTTAATATTTAATTATTTTGAATAGAAAAAACTATCTTAAATGTACAATTCATACAATTACCTTGATAGAAGAACTGAACAAGTGTGAAATTAGTTTTTTATGTTGTGAAAGTGGGAATTTTTTGAAAATTGTTATATTTTCATGATCACTGCCTATTCTTTTTTCATACAATATCCAATCCATTCTTGTAGGCACACCACATATCACCTCATTATATAAACCTGGAAGACATTGTTTGCAGACCATCTAGGAAGATATATCGGTTAGGCATAATTAAAAAAAATGTTCAACAATACAGTATAAATATATTTAAAATTAATATAAATAAATATATTACCCAAATTTGAACCCAAGCCTTGTCATTTATTTCATGTGATACTTTTCTCCACATAATTTTTTGAACAAGAATAATGTTTTCAGGTCTCCAAAGTGTCACTATGAAACTCCAAAATTCCTTACATTTTTTCAATAATTTTTTTTCCTCCATATACTAAACTATGACTTTTGTGTCTCTATTCCAAAATGAAAGAATATTTTTACAACCATGTATTTCACAAAAAGATGATTCTAAAAAATGAAACAAATATTTCATACACATATATACCTGAAATATAATAAATATTTATTAACCTCATTACTTTTAAAGATGTACCAGTAACATTACTTGCTGAAGATTAATCCTGAACACTTTGTTGGGGGCCAACAACTGGAGGAGTTACCTGTATAGTAGATAGTGGATTCTGGAGTTGGGTAGGAGGATACGGGCATACAATGGGAATAAAAATAGAGGTGTTCCCTGTAGATATAAATGTTGATAAGAGAAAAATATTGAGGTGTGGAATGAGAGGTGATACCATACATAGTAGGAGGTGGAAATTGGTAAAAAGTATGGTTACCCATGTATGGGTAAGTCAATAATGGGGAGGCATGATGGGAGAAAAGTTCCCCAGTGACTACAGAGCCATGGGTGGTTAGGCATTGCCTGTAGGGAGACTAAATGTCGAGCCAGTCCTATATTCTAGACTACCTGGCATATCCTCTCTAAAGGTAAGTATTCTGCATGATGATTCCTTTTAATATTTAATTTTTTATGTAATTTTCATACACATTCAATAAATAAATATGCTAGTCACTAGAACAATAATATTTTTTAGGCCATCTTCTATATATCAGAGACTTTTTTCCTCAATTTGTTTTCTACGAATCACTTTATAAGAAATAATAACCTAAAATTTCCATAAGTTTGGTGAAAATTTAAAAAAACAACAAAACATTATATAACAATATAGATGATAATAAATTTAATATTATTTTCAAAATAATACAAATTCTATTATGTTTATTTTTATTATGTTGTTTATTCAAAAAAATCGAAACATCACATAGTAAGAGAAGATGGTACATTAAATTACAAACCATTAAAAAATGTATTTGAGTTATTGGAAGGTATTTTATTCACATATAACAATAAAAAAATTACGTTATATTTCTACTTATTACCAGAAACTACATAATCTATATACACATTTTTAGGATATAGTAGGCTTGCTAAAATACAAAACAATTCAAAAATATTTTTTTTGATCATTAAGATAATGTCCTATTCATTATAGTTCATTTTTATTGTTAATTATTACATCCTATTCATGAATTTTAACTATATTAAATTATAAATGAAAAGATAACTGACACTTTGTAGAAGACATTTTAGAAATTTTATGTTATAATAAATATATTCTAAAAACATTTAAAAACCATGTGTCGAAGAAAAAAAATGAACCAAGATAACAAAATTAATTCTGTACAATATTTAATGTATTAAATAAACATATACCATGTCATAATAATATAATTTAAATTCTTAAAAACATATAAACATTATGAATTTTAAATTATTATTTTCGATTCACATTCCATTCCTTTAATTGATTCATATATTTCTTCATATGATACATTTGATTAAATAACACCAATTTATTATTTTAAAGTTTCATTTACATAAAATACATTTCTAGATTATAATTCAAAAATGTAAGGCTCATCTGTTCATATATGACAATTCATATCAATAACTCTGAATACACAACTATTGATATAAAAGAATTTTAGTTTCATTGAATCAATCCACTTTCATTTCATCATATTTAAAATTCTATGTTCTTTATAATCAAATAGTAATATTCTTTTACAACCCCATAATATGACATATTTTTTTATCCAGGTCGCCTATATGATGTACTACCATAATAATCTGTTTTTATGGTCACCATCATGATGTGTTTTCGTGTTTGTTGTAAAACAATTTATTATGAATTTAAAATCATAAACAAACATTTTATTATAATAAAAAATGTTGTTTTTTAGAGCAAACAAAAATACACTTATTTCCACAGACACATCATTAATTTATATAAATTTGAACTAAAATATATAAACATAGAATATTAAACTACACATTATTTAGTATTGCAAAAAATTAATTTTTTACTATTGATATAAAAAAATAAGGAAATTTTTTTCTTTTTAATTTATGTTACCTCTTAATAGATAAATAACGATACGGTATCTTTAAATTTTCACAATGTTATTTGAAAATATTCCAATTTAATAATGTTCAAAACTATGAAAAAAAATAAAAAATATATATATATATTATAATTTTTCTTACATAATTTAATCATCAACCAATCCATAGTTGAATAATACCATATGCTGATCCATTTTCCACTCATCACTTTTTATAGTGAACAGCCTATACGATCTAGATATTCACCCCCTTTGGGGTCCTAATGGAAAGGTTTTCTTAATTGGATAATATTACTCATATTTTGTTCTCATTGGCCAATTAGATCTCATGGATACATTAACCAAATACATTTAATAATAATACAAACATTATTTTTCTAAATAATATCTCATAATAGACCCTTTAGGATGATTCTTATTTCTCAAATAATATTTCTATGTAAACATCATTCTTTCTATTGGTTACATCCAAATACTATAAATGGGACCATAAAAAACAACTCTTATTGAACAAATCAAGGTTAGATATAACATTCATGAGAAAATTATAGAGTGAAAATTTTCTTCATGTTGAAAATAATGATTGGTGAATCTTTTTGTAGTTTTACCATAAGACTCTTGTTTAATATTTTTGTAAAACTGTCTTTATAAATGTGACAAAATATAATCAGATCAACCCTAACATTATGTGTTAATAAATTCAAAATTAAAAGAAGAATGATTTACTATATCATGAAATAATAGTCATGGGTTTTCAGGTATTTTAGTTTCTCATCTCATGTATTTACCCATTTTTAAAAGTTACTCGAATAACCATATAAAACCTTTAAATACTCCATGAGTTCAATAAATTGTTTTCTCTAATCATTTTTCATCAATAAAGGGATCTTGAACTCATTCAAACCAGTTGAATCATGATGAAGTCTTACATTTATACCCTAATCAATTATATCACAACGTTAGTGCCAATAATATTTTTGATTTTATATTAAAAATCATTGCAAGTAGCATTTCAAATACATTTTTCTCAATAGAAATTATGTAAAAGTTTTAAAACAGAATATTTGATGTCCAATAAAACAAATCAATGAATATTATTTTATTTATCTAAATATTGTAATTTCAAGGAACATTATTTTTTATTCTCAAATTTGACTAACAATTTCAATGAAAAAAATTCAAGCATCCATGTTATTTAAGGATATCACCCCCAGTAATACTTTGATGTACTTCATCTGTCTAAATATAATTATAAAACAATATTTTATTTTCCTTATATAGACAATCCATTGGTAAATTTCTTTTATGTATTATGATAGTGAATGATCACTGGAAAATTAATATTCTAAAATGTGTATTTTGTAAGAAAATTTTTATAGGATAATCTCTCAATTGTTTTCAAACCATACATTATTCTATAATCATGGAAATTATTAATTATCCACAATATTGTTGCACATAACATAATGTAATCATTTCGAAATGCATCATATTTCTTCACCCCAATGGTCTAAATCTCCATCAAATAATCTATTTATGGTTGATAGTATATGTCAACATCATTTCCAGGATCAATGGATCTATAAATCTGTATACTCATGATGGTAAAATGATTTTTCATACCCATCCATGATAGAAAATTATAAATATAAATGATAATGAGACAAGTATTATGTGCATATGTATCTATTGAAATTTATTGTAACCATAACATTAAATCCTAATCTAACATTCTATGGGTTGGCTGAAAAATTAGGACATCACCAATCCAATTTTACCCCACTAACTAATTGGAAATATAAACTATATAATCATTAAATTTATTTATTTCATCTTGTTTCCATATCATATTGATAGCCATTTTTTCGGATATAAAAATATTATCATGTTTGTGAATTAATGGAAAGTACCACAATAGTATTTTTTCGGTGTAAATGATTGAGTTCCATCCTTATTAGTATTCCATATCGATGTACCAAATTATTTTCACTCATTTAAATTGACAATACCCTTTATGAATATAAAATACTATTTTGGGAAAGCCTGGATTTTATTAATTGAAAATCCAAAATTTTCTAGCAAAATGTCACGACCCGTCCTCGGGGCCCGTGCCGTGACTACCCCAAGCCCGCCTTCCATAGGCCAGGGGCTGGCGACTAGCACCAAGGCGTAAATCCCAACGAAAAGGGAAGGCATTGCCTTTGAAAGTAAACAAGCACCACAGAGTAAGAAAGCGGAAAATTAAACACTAAGTAAAACTGTACAAGCTGTGATGAAAGTAAAAAGGGGCCGGAAATACAAGCCCAACTATAAAGTACAACTGAAAGGAAAAACAGCAACTGAAAAGGGAAAACTGAAGCGTCGAGCCGTCCTCCAGAAGTCCCACCTGAAGGGTGGGTACAGATAACCTCCACTGCTCCTCGGGTCCACCTGACCGCTCCGAGTACGTCCCGCCCAGTGGTCCACCTCCAGGTACTGTCCTGCTCCGCACGCCTCCTCCACGATCAGCGCTGTCCGTCGTCTGCAACCAACACCACGAAGTGCGGGCATAGCCCGTGCAGGGGTGAGTATAAGCTACTCAGTAGGGACCCCGAGACCACCGAAGGTCTCCCGAAATCCACAAAGGATAAATCACGAAGAAGAGATGCAATCATGAAGTAACATCTGACACGGCTTAGGTATATGCGCATACATATACCTAAGTCTGCAATTCCCCGATCGGCTCCAACGTTCGAGCCCTAGCACAACCCAGTCCACATAGGAAAGCAAAACGCATACCCACGCAGGATAGGACAACACAATCCACAAAGGAGAGTAAACAGTAAATCCACACAGGATAGCTCAACATAATCCACAAAGGAGAGAAAAAAAAGATTCAGCTCACACAGGTATACTTCTTCGGATGACGATAAAGATGATCATTGAACCATCTAAGTCGTCGGACCCACGAAGGATCGATAGGTACTAACCTTGCAGTGACCCACACAGGATCAGGCCCACGCAGGACCTGTAGGAGTTGGCTCACATAGAACCGCTGAGAGATGACCCACACAGGATCGGACCCACACAGGATCGGGCCCACACAGGACCGGGCCCACACAGGACCGGGCCCACGCAGGACCTGTAGGCGCTGGCTCACACAGAACCGCTGAGCGCTGACCCACACAGGATCAGACCCGCACAGGATCGGGCCCACACAGGACCGAGCCCACGCAGGACCTGAAGCACTGATCCACGTAGGATCGCTGAGTGCAGTAGTCGTCGCAGTCCGCTGAGGATCTCTGCACGGTCGTCGTCGGAGTCCACGGAGGATCTCTGCACAGTCGTCGTCGCAGTCCACTTAGGATCTAGCACGGTCGTCGCTGTCGAAGTAGCAGTCGCAGCCAGCCTAGGGTTCCCGCACACAGCAAGCTCGTTCGGGAGGGTCCGCTCCACGAGCCGAGAGGCTGATACATCAACTGACACAAAGTCCGAAGTTGATGTATCCAAAAGTTCCATATCGTCAACAGGAACTCAACGTCGCAGACGGCGCGTCAATCGGACGCACGGTCTGAGAGATATTGGCATTTTCGTCCCAGGGGCCCGGTTGGTTTTTTAAGGCAAAACCAACCCGACCGCACTCCACCTACGTCCAAACCTCAGGCGGAGTATTCCAAAAGATCCGTCTCACTTAGAGTAATTCAACAAAGCTGATGGCACGTCAATCGGATGTCCGTAGCTCAAGATATGAGCGTTTCCGCTCCGAGGGCCCGGTTGGTCTCGTGTATGAACCAACCCGGCCGAACTCAAAGTATTCCGAAACCTTGCGTGCGATATACCGAAACGACCGTCTCGATCCAAGGATCGCGTTTCCGCTGACGGCGAGTCATTTGGAGGCACGAAGCTCAAGTTACAGGCGTTTGAACGAAAACGTCCGAAGAAGGGGGGTACGGGCCCGGGCCGACCCGGCCCGACCCCCACTGGATCGGCCCGAACCGGGTCGACCCGAACCGGGTCCGACCCGGTTGACCCGGCCCGGCCCCACCAGGGCCGGTCCGGCTCGGCCGAGCGGCGCGGGTGGAAGCCACGGGCGCCGACCCGCGGCCTGAGGAAGAACCGCGGCCCGCGTTCGGGCCACGCTGGTGAACCGCGGACGCGGCTCTGCCGCGTCCCGCCTGAACGGACCGGACCCGCACGGTAACGGGTCCATTGGCCGCCGCCGCCACGGCTTCAGCCGCTGCAGGCTCGTCCGGCGGCGCGCCGGGGCACCGCCACCTCCGGCAACTTCCGCGGGCCGCCGGCGTCGCTCTGGTGGCCCGTTTTCCTTCCCGTCTGCGCCGTTGCTCCTCCCGGGATCCGTTCTTTACTGCAGGATCGTCAAACGTCCGCTGCGGCATGTTCCGTCGTCGTCCGTCAAAACCGAACAAAACGAAGAACGGCGGAGGGTCGTCGGGCCGTGTTCGTTTGGCCTGAATCCTCCGCGTTAGAGATAAACAACCGGGAGAATTTTATTCCACACAGGAAACAACAATTTTAATAAGATTTAAAATTGTTCACAAAAATGGTTCTTTAATTTCTTTAAAGAAAAATTGACAGGATTTAATTAAAAAAGGGGGTAAATCCCATAATGAAATCCCTACCTCGTCGATCGTCGCGCGCGGGCGTTCTTCGCGGAAAGGATCGTCGCGGAAGAGAGGGATCGTCGCGTCGTCGCGGGGAGGCGTCGCGTCATCGCAGAATCCGGCGTTGAGTCGGAGATCTTAACGAACCAAGAACAACAGATTTAAATTATAATTAATTAAATCTGTGTTTAAAACCAAAAGAAAAGAACCTTGAGTGGAAATCTGAAATCACTCACCTCAAATGGTCGGTGATCGGTGATCGGAGATCGGAAGAACGTCTCGGACGAAGGCGTCGTCGATTTCCGGGTTCGGCGTTCTTCGCGTTCTTCACGTTCTTCGCGTTCTTCATGAGGGAGAAGAAGTTATGAGGGTTCTCTCAAATCTTCTCAAGCGCAAATAACCAATGGTTGAGCGTTGGCCTTATTTTATTATTATGCCAACGAATTTGAAAAACTGGTTAAGAAACGATCCATCAATTCGTTGAATTAATTCAACGAAAGAAACGACCCATTTAATTTACGAAAGAAATAGCCCAATTAATTCACGAAATAAACCGCCCAATTAAATGGTCTGTTAAGAATTTAGAAAACACGTCGGTTGACTTTCATTAAGATGGGTTTTCACGGGTGCGTTTTTTAGCGGAAAGAAACGGCGGGGCTCGTCTGGGCCCCACCTCACTAATATCCTACCAAGGGGGTAGGATATTTCTGGATAGCATCCTATCTAGTTCAACTCAGTTCAAGCCGCCTTTAAGTGGCTTCAAGTGGCTTCCAAGTGGCTTAAGTGAAATAAAATAAAGTTGTCGCAAAATTATTTTATTTCTTAACTTTAAGCCCGAAAATTAAAAAACCACACCCGAGAAAATGCAACTCCGGAAGGGGCGTTTCTAAGCGAATACTGGCGCTGCGATTTCATCGGTGGCCTTAGAATTCGATTCCGGGCACCGGTTCAAAAGTTAGAAAAACCCGCTCGTCCGTTCACTGAACGTACCCGAGCCAAACTTCGGAAAATGATTCCGGGCACACCGGGCCTCGGAATCAGGCGCCGTCAGAAACTACGTTCTTGTAAAATTCCAATGAAAATTAAGAAAAAAATTCCCTTGAAATTTACGGGTCTTTACATTACTCCCACCTCAGGACTTTACGTCCCCGTAAAGATACATCAAAAACTATGGAAACAAATGTGGGTACTGAGCACGCATCTGAGCCTCCCGCTCCCAAGTGCTCTCCTGGAGGTTCCCGTGCTGCCATATGATGCGTACAAGAGGAATCGATCGCCCACGTAGGACCTGCTCCTGTCGATCCTCTATCTCCACTGGGACCTCCGTAAAAGTCGCCCCATCATCCACGTCTAGCTCCCCATAGTCGATGATGTGTGTCGGGTCGTGCACGTATCTCCTCAGCTGGGATACGTGGAAGACGTCGTGCACCCGGTGCAACTGAGGTGGCAGAGCTAGGTGATAAGCCACCTCGCCAACCCTGTTGAGGACCTGGAAGGGTCCGATGAAGCGTGGAGACAACTTGCCACCTCGGCCAAATCTCCTCAAACCACGTCGAGGTGAGACCCGCAAGAAGACGTGGTCGCCATCCTCGAACTCTAGTGGCCTCCGCCTCCTGTCAGCATATGACTTATGCCGGCTCTGTGCTGCCCTCATCCGCTCTTGGATGACCTGGACCTTCTCTGTCGTGGCCCGGACCATCTCTGGTCCCACAAGTGCTGACTCTCCAGGGTCTGTCCAGCACAAAGGAGATCTGCAAGGCCTGCCGTACAACGCCTCGTAGGGTGTCATCCTGATGGTGGAGTGGTAGCTGTTGTTTTACACAAACTCTACCAAGGGTAGGTGGTCCTCCCAGCTGTGACCAAAGTCGAGGACACATGCGCAGAGCATGTCCTCGAGAGTCTGAATGGTCCTCTCCGTCTGACCATCCGTCTGAGGGTGAAAGGCGGTGCTCAGACGCAGTCGCGTCCCGAATGCCTCCTGCAACCCCTTCCAAAGCCGGGAAGTAAAACGACCGTCCCGATCGGAGACGATAGTCGATTGCACACCGTGAAGTCGTACAATCTCCTGAACGTAGAGACACCCCAAGCTCTCCACTGAGCCCTGCTCTCGGATGGGTAAGAAGTGTGCCGACTTGGTGAGTCGGTCAACAATCACCCAAATGAAGTCGTGACCTCTGGAAGTGCGTGGAAGTCCAGTCACGAAGTCCATAGATATCCCGTCCCACTTCCACTCCGGGACCTCCAAGGGCAATACCAAACCTGCTGGTACCTGATGCTCTGCCTTCACCTGCTGGCAGGTGAGGCACCGTGAAACGAATTCTGCCACGGCCTTCTTCATGCCCGGCCACCAGTGCTGTCGTCTGAGATCCTGGTACCTCTTTGCCACTCCGGGATGTACCGCCAAAGGAGATGTGTGAAACTCTCTCAGCACCTCCTCTCGTAAGGCGACTGGTACCATGGTACGTCCTCTGAAAAGGACATCGTGCTCTGCTCCAAGGGAGAAACCATCAGGTGCCTGTCCCGAGGATATCTGTGCACGCCGTGTCTCACAGTCAACGTCCCCACGCTGTGCCTCTCTGACCCGCTGAAGAAGTGGGGGAGAGACTGTGAGAGACTGAAGGAAGGCTGCTCCGTCTCTATCCATGAAGGATATCTTCAAAGCGGCTAGCTGCTCTGTCGCCTCCTCAAGTAGCTAGATGCCCATCCTCCTGCTGAGGGCATCAGCCACTACGTTCCCATTCCCCGGAGTATAGACTATCTCAAAGTCATAGTCCTGGAGGAACTCGAGCCATCGCCGCTGTCTCAGGTTCAGTTCCTTCTGAGAGAAGATGTACCTGAGACTCTGGTGGTCAGAAAAGACTGTGAAGCGCTCTCCCATCAGATAGTGTCGCCATGTCTTCAGGGCAAAGACCACGGCTGCCAACTCCAAGTCATGGGTAGCATAGTTCTTCTCATGAGGCCTCAACTGACGTGATCCGTAGGCAATCACGGCCCACTCCTACATCAGGACACACCCGAGTCCGGTCCCTGATGCATCGCAGTAGACTACGTATCCAACTCCCTCCTCAAGCAACCTCAAGATAGGTGCGCTGGTCAACCTCTGCCTCAGCTCCTGGAAGCTCTCCTGACATCTGTCAGACCACACGAAGGGTTTTCCCTTCTTCGTCAACGCTGAGAGTGGGGCCGAAACTCTAGAGAAGTCCGGCACAAATCTCCGATAGTATCCTGCTAGGCCCAAGAAACTCCGCACCTCTGTCACGCTCTTGGGTGGCTCCCAAGCTAGCACTGCCTCGATCATTGCGGGATCCACTGCAACTCCCGCCTCAGAAATGACGTGCCCCAAGAAGTGGACCTCACGTAACCAGAACTGACACTTCGAGAGCTTGCCATAAAGCTGGTGCTCTCGGAGTGTGTCTAGTACAACACGCAGGTGGTAGGCATGCTCCTCCTCCGTCGTCGAGTACACCAAAATGTCGTCGATGAAGACCACGAAAAATCGATCGAGGTATGGCTGGAATATCCTGTTCATGAGGCTCATGAACACTACTGGAGCGTTGGTCATGCCGAAAGGCATAACCAAGAACTCATAGTGGCCGTACCGACACCTGAAGGCCGTCTTCTGCACATCCTCGTCTCGAACTCTAAGCTGATGATAGCCTGACCTGAGGTCTATCTTCGAGAACCACCTTGCTCCCTTGAGCTGGTCGAAGAGGTCATCAATCCTGGGTAGCGGATACTTGTTCCTCACTGTCACCTGATTCAGGCGACGATAATCGACACACAGTCGCAATCTCCCGTCCGCCTTCTTGGCAAACAAAATCGGGGAAGCCCAGGGCGAAACACTGGGTCGGATGAACCCCTTGCCCTGCAATTCCTCCAACTTTACCCGCAGCTCTCGAAGCTCAGCGGGGGCCATCCGATATGCTGGAGTGGATATCAGGGCTGTCTCGGGGTACATGTCAATATAAAATTCTACCTCTCTGCGAGGAGGTAGTCCTGGAACGTCGTCGGGAAAGACGTCCGCGTACTGATCCACCACTGCAGGAAAACTGGGACTCAGCACGTCAACTGCTCCCAGGATGAGGCTAGCCAACTGATGAGTGATGGGCTGACCTCTCCTCTGCGTGAGTCCATCCTGTGCGGCTAAGGCTCCCTTCTCACCGGTAAAGGTGAACCTGCTCCCATCGGTGCGCACACATCGCACCTTGCGCCTAATGCAGTCAATCTGAGCATGGACCGTAGATAACCAATCCATGCCCAAGATGACGTCGTAAGGCCACGACGCTGCTACTAGAAGATCCCAGCCGAAGCTCTCGCCTCCTAGAGTAAGCTCACACTGGCGGCACCAGTGCTTAATCGTCGAGTCTGCTCCCGTAGGAGTCTCTAGCCGTAAGGATCGAGCCAATGGCTCCGTCGGAATCTCCGAGCTCCGAACAAGGGCAGTGGCTATGAAAGAGTGACTCGCTCCTGTGTCTATCAGAACTGCAGCAAGGGTGGAATAGACACAGATCGTACCTCGAATCATCTCTGGCGCACCGTGGTCATAGGCCTCCACTGCCTGGAGCTGAGCCTGTCTCTGCCTGCCAGCTCCCTGTGGTCGGGGCGGGCCTCCTGGTGGTGGTGGTGGCAGAGCCTCAAAGCGTCGCCCACCACCTGCTGCTCGGCCAGTTCCTCTGCCTCGTCTGCTTCCTCCCTGTGGACTGCCACGGTCGACCCTCTGCCTCTGCCTGGGTGGTCCCTCCACCGTCTGCTGACCCTCGGTACGACGGGTCGGGCAGTCACGAGCCATGTGGCCCTGCCCGCCGCACTCGTAGCACTGTCTGCCTCTCGGAAGGCTGGCTCCAGGCCGGGTGCCCTGCACTGCTGAGCCAGTGTCCCGAGGTCGCCTGCCGGAAGGTCTGGTCCGCCTGGAACCCTGAGTCATCCGTCGGATACCAGCTGCCGAAGACTCCGCTACCTTCCGCCCTGCGGTAGGTCTCGCTGTGGACTCAGCCAGGAAGCTCTCGATCAGGAGGGCTCGCTCCAGTACTCCTTCCTGGGTCGGGATGCTGAGGGAGATCAGCGATGCCCTGATCTCGTGTCTCAATCCCTGCTCGAAGGTCCGGGCCCGGAATAAGGGGTCCCGTACCATGTCTGTCGAGTACAGAGAAAGGTCGGTGAACCTCACCGCGTACTGAGCGACCGTCAAGCTGCCCTGCCGCAGCTGAAGAAGCTCTTGGATGCGCACCGCTCGGAGGGTGGCCGGGACGAACTCTGAGCGGAAGAGGCTCTCGAAGTCCGCCCAGATGAGGGTGGCCACATCATGTACCTGGAGCATCAGGCTCCACCAGCGTCCGGCTGCTGCGTGCAGTAGGCTCGCCGCGAGGATCACCATGAGGTCTGCTGGCGTCCTCAGTAGCCTGAAAACTCGGACGACCGCCTCCAGCCAGTCCTCGGCTGCCTGGGGGTCCGACTCCCCACGGAACCTGGGTGGTCGCTGGCGCTGGAACTCGTGCAGAGCTCCAAGGTGTTGTGCGTCGTCAGCTGCCAGTGCTGGAAGCATCGGGGGCTCGGCGGGTAAAGGTACCGCCGGTACCTCTGCTGTCAACGGGCCCTGTACCGAGGCCTCGTCGCTCGGCGGGCTGTCATCGCGCCCTACTCTGGGAACCCTAGCTGGCTGCTGTCGTCGTGCCATCCTGAAAAGGAAACAAGTGCACCATGGTCAGAACAGTATACCTGGTGAGCTGACACAAATAATCACAAAGAAAACTTGAAACACACATGCAATCAATGTTTTCGTGCATTAAGTCGGAAATCAGAAGTCAGGGTCCTGGTGTATGGATACGTCGGCCGCCGCACCAACACTGGACTCCCTGGACTGATAACCACACTCAATACGCTAAACACTATTGCTTCACATAGAAGAAAGATCAGAGTCTGCGGTAGAACCGACCACCTCTGATACCAATTTGTCACGACCCGTCCTCGGGGCCCGTGCCGTGACTACCCCAAGTCCGCCTTCCATAGGCCAGGGGCTGGCGACTAGCACCAAGGCGTAAATCCCAGCGAAAAGGGAAGGCATTGCCTTTGAAAAGTAAACAAGCACCACAGAGTAAGCAAGCGGAAAAGTAAACACTAAGTAAAACTGTACAAGCTGTGCTGAAAGTAAAAAGGGGCCGGAAATACAAGCCCAACTGTAAAGTACAACTGAAAGGAAAAACAGCAACTGAAAAGGGAAAACTGCAGCGTCGAGCCATCCTCCGGAAGTCCCACCTGAAGGGTGGGTACAGATAGCCTCCACTGCTCCTCGGGTCCACCTGACCGCTCCGAGTACGTCCCGCCCAGTGGTCCACCTCCAGGTACTATCCTGCTCCGCACGCCTCCTCCACGATCATCGCTGTTCGTCGTCTGCAACCAACACCACGAAGCGCGGGCATATCCCGTGATGGGGTGAGTATAAGCTACTCAGTAGGGACCCCGAGACCCCCGAAGGTCTCCCGAAATCCACAAAAGATAAATCACGAAGAAGAGATGCAATCACGAAGTAACATCTGACACAGCTTAGGTATATGCCCATACATATACCTAAGTCTGCAATTCCCCGATCGGCTCCAACGTCCGAGCCCTAGCACAACCCAGTCCACACAGGAAATCAAAACGCATACCCACGCAGGATAGGACAACACAATCCACAAAGGAGAGTAAACAGTAAATCCACACAGGATAGCTCAACACAATCCACAAAGGAGAGAAAAACAAGATTCAGCTCACACAGGTATACTTCTTCGGATGACGATAAAGATGATCATTGAACCATCTATGTCGTCGGACCCACGAAGGATCAATAGATACTAACCTTGCAGTGACCCACACAGGATCGGGCCCACGCAGGACCTGTAGGAGTTGGCTCACACAGAACCGCTGAGAGATGACACACACAGGATCAGACCCACACAGGATCGGGCCCACAGAGGACCGGGCCCACGCAGGACCTGTAGGCGCTGGCTCACACAGAACCGCTGAGCGCTGACCCACGCAGGATCAGACCCACACAGGATCGGGCCCACACAGGACCGGGCCCACGCAGGACCTGAAGCACTGATCCACGTAGGATCGCTGAGTGCAGTAGTCGTCGCAGTCCGCTGAGGATCTCTGCACAGTCGTCGTCGGAGTCCACGGAGGATCTCTGCACCGTCGTCGCCGCAGTCCACTGAGGATCTCTGCACGGTCGTCGCTGTCGAAGTAGCAGTCGCAACCAGCCTAGGGTTCCCGCACACAGCAAGCTCGTTCGGGAGGGTCCGCTCCACGAGCCGAGAGGCTGATACATCAACTGACACGAAGTCCGATGTTGATGTATCCAAAAGTTATGTATTGTCAATAGGAACTCAACGTCGCAGACGGCGCGTCAATCGGACGCCCGGTCTGAGAGATATTGGCATTTTCGTCCCAGGGGCCCGGTTGGTTTTTTAAGGCAAAACCAACCCGACCGCACTCCACCTGCGTCCAAACCTTGGGCGGAGTATGCCAAAAGATCCGTCTCACTTAGAGGAATTCCAAAAAGCTGACGGCACGTCAATCGGACGTCCGTAGCTCAAGATATGAGCGTTTCCGCTCCGAGGGCCCTGTTGGTCTCGTGTACGAACCAACCAGGCCAAACTCAAAGTATTCCGAAACCTTGAGTGCAATATACCGAAACGACCGTCTCGATCCAAGGATCGCGTTTCCACTGACGGCGAGTCTTTTAGAGGCACGAAGCTCATGTTACGGGCGTTTGAACAAAAACGTCCGAAGAAGGGGGGTACGGGCCCGGGCCGACCCCCCCTGGGTCGGCCCGAACCGGGTCCGACCCGGTTGACCCAGCCCGGCCCGGCCAGGGCCGGTCCGGCACGGCTCGGCCGAGCGGCGCGGGTGGAAGCCGCGGGTGCCGACCCGCGGCCTGAGGAAGAACCGCGGATGCGGCTCTGCCGCGTCCCGCCTGAAAGGACCGGACCCGCGCGGCCGCGGGTTCGTCGGCCGCCGCCGCCGCGGCTTCAGCCGCGGCGGGCTCGTCCGGCGTCGCTCCGGTGGCCCGTTTTCCTTCCCGTATGCGCTGTTGCTCCTCCCGAGATCCGTTCTTTACTGCGGGATCGTCAAACGTCCGCTGCGGCATGTTCCGTCGTCGTCCGTCAAAACCACACAAAACGAAGAACGGCGGAGGGTCGTCGGGTCGTGTTCGTTTGGCCCGAACCCTCCGCATTAGAGATAAACAACCGGGAGAATTTTATTCCACACAGGAAACAACAATTTTAATAAGATTTAAAATTGTTCACAAAAACGGTTCTTTAATTTCTTTAAAGAAACATTGACGGGATTTAATTAAAAAAGGCGGTAAATCCCATAATGAAATCCCTACCTCGTCGATCGTCGCGCGCGGGCGTTCTTCGCGGAAAGGATCGTCGCGGAAGAGAGGGATCGTCGCGTCGTCGCGGGGAGGCGTTGCGTCGTCGCGGAATCCGGCGTTGAGTCGGCGAGCTCAACGAACCAAGAACAACAGATTTAAATTATAATTAATTAAATCTGTGTTTAAAACCAAAACAAAAGAACCTTGAGCGGAAATCCAAAATCACTCACCTCAAATGGTCGGTGATCGGAGATCGGAGATCGGAAGAACGTCTCGGACGAAGGCGTCGTCGATTTCCGGGTTCGGCGTTCTTCACGTTCTTCGCGTTCTTCGCGTTCTTCGCGAGGGAGAAGAAGTTACGAGGGTTCTCTCAAATCTTCTCAAGCGCAAATAACCAGAGGTTGAGCGTTGGCCTTATTTTATTATTACGCCAACGAATTTGAAAAACTGATTAAGAAACGATCCATCAAATAGTTGAATTAATTCAACGAAAGAAACGACCCATTTAATTTACAAAAGAAACAGCCCATTTAATTCACGAAATAAACCGCCCAATTAAATGGTCTGTTAAGAATTTAGGAAACGCGTCGGTTGACTTTCATTAAGACGGGTTTTCACGGGTGCGTTTCTTAGCGGAAAGAAACGGCGGGTCTCATCCGGGCCCCACCTCACAAATATCCTACCAAGGGGGTAGGATATTTCTGGATAACATCCTATCCAGTTCAACTCAGTTCATGCCGCCTTTAAGTGGCTTCAAGTGGCTTCCAAGTGGCTTAAGTGAAATAAAATAAAGTTGTCGCAAAATTATTTTATTTCTTAACTTTAAGCCCGAAAATTAAAAAACCACACCCGAGCAAAAGAAACTCCGGAAGAGGCGTTTCTAAGCGAATACCGGCACTGTGATTTCATCGGTGCTCTCAGAATTCGATTCCGGGCACCGGTTCAAAAGTTAGAAAAACTCGCTCGTCCGTTCACTGAACGTACCCGAGCCAAACTTCGGAAAATGATTCCGGGCACACAGGGCCTCGGAATCAGGCGCCGTCAGAAACTTCGTTCTTGTAAAATTCCAAAGAAAATTAAGAAAAAAATTTCCTTAAAATTTACGGGTTTTTACACAAAATATATTCCATATAATCATTTTAAGGAACACATGCATCAACAGGTTGTAGGACCATAAAAAGGTAAGTATATAATTAATCATAGTATTATTATGTCCATAAATTTTTTCCCATTATATAATCAAATAAAAAACTCAATTTTGGTAATTGTTTTACCTGACTTGTATACCAAGGTCTTTTAATATTCTAAAAACATTCTAAAATTCTAAAGGTCATCATTGTAATCATTAGATAAAAAATGAGTACCCCCATTCATTTCTTCTTACACTACTCTAAATGAATGGTTACCTTGAAAAATAATTGGAAACCAATCCGAAATCCAATTTTACATTTTGATACTCTATGATGAATTGTTGTCATCCCAAATTTTAAATTTTTCTCCCACATGATACATAACATGATATTATATTTGAAAAAAAATAGTTATAAGGAAATATAATTCCAGACATGTTAACCACAGTCATCCTAAGTAATTAAATTTTTTTAATTACATAAATCATCTATTTGAACCACTATTGAATGTAAAATACAAAAAATATTCCCTAAGAAATTCATTAGTGATCCAATCAATTATATAAATCAAGATTATATCAATTCTAATATTAATAAAGAAAATAGCTAGAAAAATTTGTGATTATCGATAATAATATTGAAAATCATTTATCCTTAAAAGATGCAGTATATAAAATCATAAATTTATTATCCTAATTAATAATTAATTCAGAAGTATGGAACATTCATTATAGAATACATAGAATTATTTTTATTTCATGACTTAGTAATTTAGAAGTTTTTTAATTCAATTAAATATTGTTAAAACACTTTAAAAAACAAATCATCTCCTATAAATAGAATCAATATCATTGTTTTTAATATTACCATCAACTTTATCCTTTCCTTTATAATAGAAACACCATTAAAAAATTTCATAAATTCCATCATTAAAATTAATTGACTTATCTAAAATAATTAACAAATTAAATTCCAACTAAACACACTTATATTTTCATTTTTAAAACTAAAATGGGAACAAAATAATAAAACAATACATTCATTTCATAATAATTTTAATGAAAAATTCACAAATAAAACCTGTTAGAACAAACGTACAACCTATAACATTGATTAACAATTCCAAATTATTAAAAAAGAGGCGTCAAGCCTATATAATAATAAAATAATTCTAAACTGTAAAAAAATCATTCATTATAAAAATATAAATCATGCATCTTGGTATGTTTACTAATATCCAATTAACTTCTAATAATTTAAAAAATATCTAGAAAAATAATAAATTGTATATTTTCTATTATTTATTGACTGGGTCTACTGAAATCAATTCACCTTAAACAAAATATTTTGAATATATGAATTTGGTTTTGAGTAATAACATCTACTTCTATTTTATTCAAATTCACTAGACATGGAATTTAGGTTTTTAAATCCTACATTCTAGATACCCTGCTGGTACACTTATACACATACCCCCTCACCGAATGTTTTCAACATGTATGGTCCAAACGGGCCTCATATAATCCCATGCATGATTAAGCACTCCAACTTGATCTCCTATACCAACCTGAGGTTATGCATTATATTTATTCAACAGAAATATATTATTATTCAATGTTAATTTTCCAACATCGATTTAACTCATATAATAATAATATTATTATATAAATATGTTTTCTATTCTATGATGAGTTTGAATGTTATTTATGATGTTTTCATCTCAAAAAATTAAACAATGGTGAGATTATAGAGACGAAGATATTTTTTTATGAATTTTATTGAGCTATAAAGATGTGAATGAAATATAAAGGATGTTTTTAGATATTCTAATGACGAATAATATTCACCAGGTATGTGGTTTATTTATCATGGACATTTTATAGAACTGAAGGAGTGAACATGTACATGTTGAAGTATTTTCTTTTCATGATGTATGTCAAATTTAGAATCAGGTAGAATATGTTTATTATGTTAAGTGAATGATGTTAAGATATATATAGTTTATTGGAAGGTTATATAAGATGTTTTGGAATTATTCTCAGATTTTTTAGATTTGAGAAAATCTGTATTGAGAAATTAGTAACTCAAATTCTTAAGCATCATTATAGTTTAGTAATAAGGGTTAATTTGAGAAGAATCATGAAAATTCATCTAAGTTAAGAGAACATCAAAATGTTCTTAATGATAACATTGAACAATATCACCGGATATTTGGGGAATGGTTTTATCCATAAGAGTGATCTTACTAAATAAATGGGTAACTATGATAATTTATTTAGAGAATATAAAAGGAATTAGAATCTAAGATGCATTATGATTGTCAAATAATAACATATGAGCAGAGTAGTGGAAATATGAGAATGTTTGGGTTTAGTAACTCTAAATATGATATTTCGTTAGAGATGTTTCGAATTGTTTATATTCTTCTTTAATGGTGTTGTATTTTATAGGAGTAACAATGATATTTTATGATATTTATTAGTAAGGAAAAAGACTTTTAGAAAATTTACTTTTAAGGTTTATACAATTCATTCTATAGTTTAGACTAATCAATTTATAGGTAAAGAGAATATGTAAGAGTAATTTCATGATTATTTTTGAGTCATTCGAGTTTCTGCTGCAAATCATTTTTTTTCATTTTCAAAATCCGGTTTATGGGTTCCTGGTACCCAAACGAGTTTAAGGGTTACAGGTAACCGTACAGACCATTACCCAAAATTGAAATAATATTTATCCAAATTTAAAAATTCAAATTTCAAATCCAAAACACAGCCCACCATATTCCACACACCACACCTCGAGCCGTGATCCCATCATTCCAGTTTCTGAAAAATTAATATTCTCTTTATAGAATTGTATCAATGTTGAAACAATATTTTTGGTTAAGAATCATAAATATTATCTTTATTTTTTTATATTATTTTATTTTTATCTACATGAGTTAGATCAGAAAAAGGCTCATCATCATAACACATATATTAAATGTATGGTGGGATTAAATAGTGGTATGATCTAGGGGATTAGTTTTTTGATTAATAAGTGTTTAAAGGATATAGGAAGTAGGTATGTGTCTGAAACTCTAATTGGAATTAAAATTTCCCACTATTATAAATGGGTATTTGATGATATTATATATAGGAATTTAATTTCTATTTACGGATGTTATAAGTTCAAATATGAATTTAAAATTAAAATTTTAAAATGAGGATTTCATTACTATTTTAATTAAATGGATATTCACTACTACTATATGAATATGAGAGAGTACCACAAGTAAAAAATATTATAGAGAAAAAATATACGAGTATAGTGTACATGTTCATATATATGTAGAAAAATAAGAGAAAAGATGACATTTATATCTTTTATATTTTATTGTTTTATTGTTAACAAATAAATATATAATAAATAGTTTTTTATAAAAATACTATGTATATAAATGATAATTACTTTTAATAATCATTTATACATAGAAGGAATCATAATAAAGATATCCAAATAATGTGGTAGGATAATGTGACAGTGCATATATTTTTTAAGAATGATCCCAATCATATATTTCAATGGCATTTCGGGTCAATAAGAAGGGAAAATTAAAAATAAAGAAAATATGGGAAAATGGATCCATGTACAATAAATATATTCATGTTAGAAAACGATTCTTGATTAAAAAGAGGAGATATGATTAGTTCCCCTTAGAGGAATGATTTAATGTGTATTACAAAACAATGACATGGAAAATGTAAATAATTCATGTAAAAAAAATAAATCCAGGAATATAAAATATATTGGGTATTACATATAATTTACTTATTACTAAAAAAAGTGAATTTCAACATTGAAAAAATCGATTTGTATGTGACATTGGAAAATGGATTTAAATGTTTAATTTAAACATCAATAAATAACATTAATCTTCTATATATAAAATCAAACCATGTTAAAAAAATATTTCATGACATAATTCATCACCATTAACATATATACATTTTAAAAAAATCTAATTATTATATATATTACTTGGTAATGATTCATTTTCATCATAGTGTTTTAGCATTTCTCATCAATCCATAAAATATTTATATTAATAAAATATATGAAAAATTTATATAAAACATATAAAAATTTCATATAAAACATATGTAGTTAGTATATATGAGTATACCAAATATAAAAACTCCAAAATATATATAATAAATTGGATATAAGAATATAATTCTTTTATGAAATGAAAAATCAAATAGTGGTAAAATAGAAGAAAAAAAGATAGCTCACCTATGATAAGAATTCTATGTTGCAAAAATTCATAGAATGAAGACCAAATAAGCCTTAATGCTTCACATTCTAAGAATATGGCATCTATGAAGAATTTAAATTTATCTAGAAGAGAAATATAATGTGATGGTGAATCACAATATAAAGGAATGAATAATTTCATTAGGCATCCAATGAGAGGAAAATTTGGGCAATGTCTCAAATGGTAAAATACTTATTTTTTCATTCTATTCAAAGGTACATAACAATTTTCTTACCAGTGGGAATGGTTGAATCCTGATAAAATGAAGAACATAGACTAGGTAGGGTTCGATCAATGTCACGATAGTAGGGAATGGGTAGGGTTCCGTTGTGGGAGTCGACGTCTCAAGAGAAGTGACCCGACTAGGTTTTTCATGAAACAAGGAATATATGGAAAGGTAGTTTGATCATCTTCATATTTGGAAGGTAAGGGAGGCTGATTTGGGCCATATAAATTTCTCCACTAGTGTATCCATAGAAATATTTTGTTCGTCTGAGAGAGGTAGGGAAGGGACTTTGGGTGGGAAGGGGTTCGATCATCCAAGCACGATAGGGATGGGTGTTCTAAGGGGGGGAGGGGTCGAGCATCTGAGATAGGTAGGAAAAAAACTGGTTTAGATTGGGGGTACGATCATCTAGGATTGGTAAGGAGCAATGGAAGTTGGGGGTGTAGGTTGGGTGGGGAATATGCAACTGGACAATTGACATGGTTCATTTGTACAACGTGAGAATAAATTCCACTACTACCATGATTAAGAAATTTTTGGAACTTTAGTAATGGAAATGTCTTTATTTTATAGTTCTGGGACTAAAAGTGATTAACTAATTGTAGAATAAATTAATGGAGACAACATGATTTTCAAAAAGGAAAAATTAATTATTTAATTAATTATTGAGATATTGTGATTATTAAAATGGTATATTCGATTGTTGAATTATTTGTAGAGATATAGAGATTGTGGAATTGAGATAATTAATTGTAAAATTGATAGAACTATTGTGATTTATTAATTTTTTAATTAATTAATGAGATTGATGTGATTAATTAATTATTTAATAAATTAATATAATTATTGTGATTAATTAATTATTGAATTAATTAATGTGAATGATGTGATTTTATAATTATTTATTTAATTAAAATAATTATCATTATTAATTAATTGTTGAATTAAATAATGAGATTAACAAGATTAATTTTTTTATGAAATAATTAGAGAAATTTTGTGATTAAATAATTATTGAATTAATTAATGTGATTGATGTGATTAATTTTTAATTAAATGAAATAATTTAATTATTTTGATTAAATAATTTTTGAATTAAATAATGAGATTGAAATTATTAATTAATTTTTGAATTAATTAATTGAATTGTTTTGATCTATTAATTTTTGAATTATCTTATATGTTTCATGTGATTTATTAATTATTTAATAAATTAATCTATTTTTTATTATGATATGTTATAAGAAGGTTAATTTTGATTAAAAGTTCTCTATATAAAGATACATTTGAATTTCTAAAACAAGTGATTCTTTGATATTAGTGTATGGGACAGAACCTACTATTTCAATGGTAACATAGTGATTAAATTGATATCTGTTTATAAGAAAAGAAATGATCTGTCAAAATCCCATCATTATTAAATTAACATTCATTTGTGGGACATGGATGTTGCATCAAAATACCATGGGGTCCAAAGTACAGTGACCTAGACCCAAAATGTTTACAATGGACCATGATTAAATTAAATATGTTTGTAATTTCTTTTAAATGGACAATGAAAGACCTTGTGATATAAAAAACTTTATATTTAATTATAAATAGGGTTAAGACTGCGACATGGGCCAAAGTAAGTATTATGGATTTTGTTCCCTCTAAAACTCGGTGATTGTGTTTTTAAATAATGAGTAATCATATAAAGGAAAAAAGTTTACTTTATTGTATGTATTTACTCTTTATTCAACTGCATAAAATGGTTATTTACTGGATATTGTTTTAAGATGATGTTGTTGGTGTCCTAGTGAATTTTCTTTAAACCCTACCTAGGTTGCCTGATCGGAACCAGAATAGATTTCATGGTTGCATGATATGTTAAGGGAAAATACCATGTGTTATGTGTTTGAGTGGATATGGATCATGGATGAGGGAACTATAATTGGTTTGGGACGGCTTGTGAGTTTTCAGTGTCTTTACTTTTGAGAATTAATTTTTACACTTGGAACATACATTAGCATGTCAAATCAATTGTTATATTTTGAAGTTGTATTTTCTAGTTTTTTCAACAAGTGATATTGGTATTATATTGGTTTTTAATACATTTCATTTACTTTATGTTAACTTATTTCCAATGATGTATTACTATGATAATGAGGGATTAGTATCCTCATAAATGATATTAGTACCTTTCTGATGTTATGTGGCCTCTAGCATGTCGAGAGGTGCACTACAGTTCATGTAACCGACCGACTTGGGGATCCATTTTGTTTTACTTGAGTCTAGACGTGAAAAATTGGTATCATAGACATGTTTACTTTCTTTTCTTCTTTTCATTCTGTTTTAGAATGTTTGAAAATAAACTAAGATGTTTTGGGCCTTATTTATGAGACCATTCATAGGAGAAACTAACCCATGTATGGTAAAGAACCCAATTAACCAGGGTGGGATTTTGGTTATTTTTGTTATCTATTATTGTTGAATTATATTTCACCATTAGTTAGTCAATTACTCGATCATGTTATAATTATTATTTACATTTAGTGATATTTTAATCATGGCCTAATATAGAATGTGAGTCGAGTTTCTAAGCATCATTCTAGTCCCTCTGGGTTTTTTTTACATGAATAATTTTAGGAATTCATGGGAAAACGAGTTTTGTATATTTTTTAGCATGGAATGTTTTTCCATGCATGTGAAATTGTACTGAAAATGGTACCTTACTTGAAATTGAGGAATTTTTTAAAATTTAACAAGATGAGATTAATGGGTTTCTTAATGATAAATCTAAGTAATGGGAATGCTTTTAACATTTTTTTACCATGACCTAATTTTAGGATGGTTAAGGGTAGCGATAACACCTCAGTTTTGACCATGTAGATGGAAAAAGGGCGAATGACTTGTTAAAGTATTTTATAAATAAATCATGTTGACTGTGTCAATGTTGTGAAATAAGGATCTTCTATGTTGTTTATTTGGACCTTGATGTGGGTGGTTTCGGTAGTGAGAATTTCCTAGTATGAGGACTCTGTTTTAGGTTGTGTGAGTGACAATATGGTTTTCGATCAATGTAGTGAGATTTTGTAAAGATGGGAGGATTAGTACATTCAATAGATTATGGTGTTTCTATAATGGAGGTGACATTGGTGAAGGAGGATTTTGTGATAGTGTTCACTGATGACTTGTTATCTTACATTTAATTAGTCTTGATCATGTCCCTACCTTGACACCATATCAAGTACACTAAGATATCACTTTCATTACACCTCTCTACTTAAATGTGGTTTGGTAGGATGCGGGGCCTATTAGTGGTTGTTATTCTGAAGAGTTACTTATGGAGATAGATGGTGGTAGGTACACCTTCTATAGTTAATAATATTTATATTTTTTAGGTAAAGGCCAAGTGTGACTTATAGGCGGTGGATGTATGTCATGACTAGGTGTTTTTGATGGTAGGGATGATGCAAAATGTAGGACGTTGTTCATGTGTTTGATGGGAACATTTATTTGTGAAACAAATTGGGTATGTTTTCAAATTTGATAAAGATACAGATGTGTCCTTTTTGGATCATCAATTACATGAGTTGGGTCATAGTGATAATGTGTTTTGGGGAAAGATAATGTCGATAGTTTGTGTATTGTGGAAACATGACCTTGTTCAGGAGGAAATGTGGGAGAGACAAGTGGATATGAGGAAACAGTGGCCCGATCAATTTGACTCGAAATCATAGAGATTCATGTGAGTAGATCTTGAGGATGGGCTTTTTATAAGGTGGGAAGAATATAAGATCCTATCATTTTCCAGATATGTATTGTGATTGTTTAAAGTTGTATGTTTCCTTGTGTTGAATACTTTTCATTTTGGTTTTACCATGGGGTATGGTTGGTGAAAATGTGGTAAAACAGAAGATAAATGGTAGTGTATGGTAGGTGCACAATCTTACCTAACTATGTTCAATGATCCAGCAAACTGTGCAACACTGGACTGAGAGGTTTTTCACGGTTAGAACATTGTTTGTCAAACTGTGCTCCGAACAAAAAAGGAAAACTGGGCACCCCGACCCCCAGAAATAGGTTTAGGGTCAAAGATCACAATTAGGGTTAAATGTGTGCCACTTCCCAGAAAATCATGTAAGTAGTTTTAAATAATCCATAAATTTTACATTAAATTACCAAAACACCTTATTTTAATACAAAGATACCCCCACTCAGACATAAATAAGTCCTATCATTTGTAGAGTTTCCTAGACACATTCCTAGGTATTTATACCTATATTCTTAGGTAATCAAAATGTGGATTGAATATATTCACCCATCCCTATAAAAGGATCACATCTGGTGTAGTTTAGTTTCTCCTTCTCGTTAATTTACCATCCTTTCTGGATTCTTCATTCCAATTTGGTTAGATCTAGATCATGTTTTGTGCATCTAAATATAGGTTTGTGGATGTAGATCTATATTTAATGGATCTTGATTTGTTTAATCATGGATTTAGGTTTTATATTTAGATCTCACTATACGTCATTATTCTATTCAAATTTGGGGATTTATGTTGGGTGATCGCTCGTCAAAAAATCAAGGTAGGTGGTGTATAATTATTATACCTACATCATGATTTCAATTACATGTATGTAATTTTCTAATTGAAATTAGGTGTTTAAAAATTAAGTTCATCGTTGAATTAGTAAACTTGGTGAATGAATTATTTAATGAAATTTTCAAATTGGGGATATTGCGTTTATAGATAGTGAATAACTAATTTTTGAATTAATTATATAGAATTGGTATTCTTGAATTGAATGATTAAATGATTAATTTATTATGAGAATATTTTTATTGTGATTAGAAATATATAATTGTTTAAATAATTTTAGGAATTTTATGATTATTGAAATTGAATAATTAATTTTCAAATTAATTATTTTTATATTAAATTGGTTGATATTGAAAATTTTATTAAGGAATTGTTTGGGGATATTGAATTGATTATGAAAAAACAATTAATTGATGAATTAATTGATGATATTAACTTGATTGAGAAAGAACAATAAATTTAGGAATTAACCGGTGATATTGAATTTATTGATATTGAACATTGAATAAATTAATAAATTTGGGTAACTAAATTTTTTAATATTTAATAATTAATTTATTAATTATATAATGGGAAATATGGGATAAATTAATTGATTAATTAATTATTGGATGTAAAGTGAATATTTAATTAATTAATTAATGGGCTAACTGGGATTCATTAATAAAAAATCAAGTAATGAGAATAATTTTACAATTTAATTGCTCAATTGAATAATGGGATTACTAGGATTAGGTAATTAATGAATAAATAGAAGGGGTAATGTGGTTATTTAATTTCCATATTAATAAATGAGGTTGACATAATTAATTAATTTTTAAATTAATTAATTGAAGTAATGTTATAAAATAATTGTGAGGTTAGTTAATGTAGTTGATATAGATAAAAAATTTATTAAATTATTTGAATGAATTAAATGTGATTAATTAATTCTGGAACAAATTAATTGAATATATGCTAACAACTATTTGGTAAATCAATTGAGGGAATGGAATGTGATTAATAAAGAGTAGAATTAATTAATGAACTTAACGTGATAAATAAATTAGTGAAATAATTGAAGGGATTGAATGTGATTAATTAATTGTGGAATTAATTAATGTAGTTGTCCTGAAAATTTAATTGGTGAAATAATTGATGGGATTGAATGTGATTAATAAATTATGGAATTAGATCATGGAATTGAAAAGAATAATCAATTTCTAAATTAATTAATGGGATTTAAAGTGATTACTTAATTGTTCAATTTATAAATAGAGATGTTTTATATTGTGAAATTGGAATAATTAATTATTAAATTCATTATTGAGATGTTCTGATTGTGCAATAGGGATACTTAATTGGTGAATTAATTGTTGTGATATGATTATTATGGTACATAAATAATTACTTGTTGAATTATTTATTTTAATATTTATGTAGTGATGTGATCAATTAATCGTTAAATTAATGGATGTGTTTTGATAAGTTATTTATTAAATCAATTAATGAGATTGGGATAATTAATTAACAATTGAATTATTTAATGAAGTATTTTTGATTAATTAATTATAGAATTAATTAATTTGATTGATGTGATTAATTAATTGTTTAAATAATTAATGGAAATGTTTTGGTTAGTTAATTGTTTAATTAATTAATGATATTAACATGATTAATTAATTGGTTAATTAATTACTGATATTAACGTGATTAATTAATTAATTAATTAATGGATCTATAGTGATTGATTTTTTTTTCTGAATTAATAGGTTATATTAACGTGATTAATTAATAATTGAATTAATTAATGTAATTATTCTGATAATTAATTTTTAAATTAATTAATGAGATTGAATGTATTAATTAATTATTTGATTAATTAGTGGAATTGTTGTGATAAATTAATTGTTGAATTAACGGGTGAGATTGATGTGATAAAGTAATTTTTGAATTAATTAATAGATGTTTGATTTTGAAATGTGATAAAAAAATTAATGTTGATTAACCATGATTGATATAATGATACATGTGAATTTTTCATACATCTATTTTGGGATATCCATGGGTGGGACAAGCCCTCCAGCTTCAAAATCCCATAGTGATTAAATTTATATTCCTTTGTGGGACATGGATAAATATGTCATAGGCTAGGGTGATTAAAAGAGTTTGGCAGAAATCCATCAAGGAATCATTGAAGCATTTTTGAGGTGATTGTGTTTGCTGAGAAAGTGGGCATCTGTGTTGTGATTGTTGAAAAAGAAAACCATGACGTAAAAAATTGTTGACAAATTGGATTTCTTTGTGGCATGTTGAGTTCAAGGGATGTGGTTAACGATACATGTTTGATTCAAGAACGTCGATATAGGAATGGGTGATCTGGAGGTGGTTCAAAAAGAGCAGATACAAGGTGACGCCATTTTCTAGTGTTTGCCAAATTTTTGGGCCTGAAAATCGACAAATGGAGAAAAGTGGTTTTGGAAAAGGGACCTGCACACTGGGTACTTGAAGGAGAGGAAACTTGTGCGCCTAATGTTTTTGAAGTTCGGAACATTAAAATATGGAAAAGGGTTAAGGGGAGCCATTATTTTAGCATTGGTCGCACAAGTTACTTGCGCGACAGAGGCTCATGTGCCGAAACATGCACACCGAGAGGAGACTTGCGCACTGCCGCACATGGTGTCCAAATGCCTATAAATTGAGTTAGACCCCTCCTCATTCGTTGCATAGTTCAACACATAGAAATATCAGAGCTCCCATCACACAGGTGTGGTGGTCGCACAAGTGGTGTGTAGTCGAGCAAGTAGAAGTTGCGTGCCAGGTGATAGTTGCGTGCCTAAGGTGGTTTGGGTGAGTAAGGAAGTGAGTCTCCCAAGTCTTGAGTTTATGAAGGGGGTGTCTCACAAGTTGTTGAAGTGAACATGTGTGCTAGTTTTTAAGAAGCGCGAAATTTGTTGGTTTCACGCCAATATTGGTTTGGGAGTAAAATGGTGTGAGTTGCGCAAGTTTGGAGTAGTAGAAGATTGTGTTGCGCAAGTGGTTGAGGTGGACTTGCATGCTAGTGATAATTTGCGCGCAGATACTTCAGTGCCAACATAGAGAAGGGAACCAGGTAAGGTTGATTCAAGACAGTGATTCATGGCTGTGTGAAAGCTGGATGATTGCCTGATACCTTCGGTGCAAAGTGGGAATCATCTACGGGTGAAAGCTGAACTTCAACAGAGCATCAACATACAACATAGGATGTATTCATTTGTGATAATAAAGATTCTTACAGGTCTATAAATATTGAGTGGATCTTTTCTAGAGCAGTGAGCAAAGAAAGAGGAAGAACGTGATCCTCCCCACTGACAGTGAGCCAGAGAGAGAGAAAGAGGGAGTGACCCTTAGGAAAGCAGCGAGCTGACCCTAAAGATTCTAAAGTTAGTAAGCCTGAAAATAGAAGTGATATATCCCGAACCTTGTAAACACCAGTGTTCTTATAGTGTAATTGGTACATCGGCACATTGTCAGTGTATGCTCCTTAGATGTAGCCCAGTGATGGTGATCCAAATCAAAATTATTGTGTCCTGTGAATTCTTTACTTTCTATTTATATTGTGCAATGGAAAATAGAGAGAAGAGTGTTTTTCTTAACAACAAAACAAGATCAGGACGAGATTTAATTTTAAATTAATCGTACCCTGATTCACCCCCCCCCCCCTCAGGGTATTCATCCTTATGGACCATACAATTGGTATCAGAGCGAATGGTTGATATTAGTTCAACTCTCAATGGAGAACACTAATCATAAATGGATTCTTATCTTCAACGGAAGTAATTTTTAGATGTGGAAGAATCGAATGAATCACTATTTCCGATCTTTGGGAATGGATGTGTTTTCAGCACTAATTCATGGTATCTCAGCTGACATCAACTATGGAACATTATCAGAAGCCAAAAGAAGAGATCGAGATGCTGATGCGAAGGTTATTAATGATTTAGGTGGATCCCATTCAAATGCTATCTATACAAACATGATTTATTGAAAAACATTACATGCTATATGTGAAAAGCTTTTGAATATATATGAAGGGGATACAAAAGTTAGGGAGGCAAAGATGCATGTTCTGTGGAACAGGTATGAATATCTAAGATTGTGCCCGAATGAATCTATTGATGCACTCTTTGACAGGGTAACTTTTGTATTGGAGTACATGAGAGGTCTTGGAGACGTTATTGAAGATATAAAAATTGTGAAGCGCATCCTGAGAAAACTTCCACCTCAGTTCAATCCGAAGGTTTCTGTTTTAGAAGACAAAGACCCGAAATAGCTAATATTTGATAACATGCACAGAACCCTTATTTCATATGAAATGATAAATGATGATAACGACGTTGTGGAAAAAGGGAAATCCAAAGAGGTGGAATTTAAGGCCCGGAACAAGCTCACCATTGAAGATTCTCAGGAGTATGAAGAAACAGATGAGGTAATGTCATTCCTCTCCTCAAATATTTAAAGAGGAAAAGGAACGTTCAAAGGGAAACTTCCACTTGCTTTTTTTAGATGTGGAAAGGTTGGTCATCTTGCCGCAAGGGGCCCCATAATGATTCAAGAAGAAAATGATGAAGATGAAGTGGAAATTCCCATGATGAGATCTTCGGCCTATTTGAAAGTGAGAAGCAGTTCAAGAGAAATTTATTCATGAAGAAGAATCTTCATTCGTAAGAAATAGACAGTTAAGATTAGTCTGAGGTTGAAGAGGTAGAGGAGATTGAAAATTGCAAAGTTCATGGAGAAAATTCCATGGTGGAGGTCATCGGTAGTTCTCAAGAAAAAGAATAAATTGATGGTGGAGAAGAAGCGGAAGAAGTTGAAGGAAGAGTTGATATGGAAGCCTAATCGGAAGCACCTCTTGAGGAGACAGATGTTTGGAGAGACAAAATGAAGAAATCCAATAAAGTGGTTCGTGATTCCATACTCTATATGCAACAACAGGATGAAGACTAGTTTGATTTATATAAATAAATTGAAAAACTAAAATCTTCAACACCAGAGAGCTCAGAAAATATTGTTGAGCATAGGCTTAAAGTCGAGGAAAAAAGAATCAAATTGATTGTTTGAATAACACAGGAAAGGAGCAGGTCAAACCTATCAAAGAAATTGAAAAAGAAGTTGTTGGCCTGTGAAAAATAATTAAGGATCAATAAAAAATACTGAAACATAGTATAGTTCTAGTAAAACAAATTTTTCTGAAGACTGAAAAGTAAGAAGTGGAGCACAGACCTCCAGCGGAAAAGAAGAAACAGTCGTGTTCTAACGACAAGACTGGTATGGGACATGAATGAAAACAGAAAGCGGTCATGGATGAAGTCAAACCTCAAGAACCTGCTCTGATAATGAAGATAGAGTTGGGTACAAAAATGAATCATAATATCAGCAGATCCCAAGGGAAAACTAGCAGTGTAGAAGTGACACAGATGAATTCTCCTTATATTTGGTGCTATTGCGGTGGAAAGATGGGGCACTCGTAGAATGTGTGTTCAATAGCTAAAAGATACTGAAGGGCGCAAGAACAACAATGGTAGTCAAACAGAGCCCCATATTATAGAACATCCTTTGGAGGTTGTTTTTTTGGTGTGAATGATTTGGGGACATAGCTAGATATTTCACATCAATCTTATATAAAAATGTGCCAAAAAATAAGCAGCAAATTAGAGAATATACAATTGGGTTGAAAACAAAAAATCGATTTGCAGCACTACAGGATGAAGCTAGTCCATCACACTCTAAGGAAGATCAGGTTCTCCAAACCAAACTGAGTGTGAAGTTGAAGACATGGATCAAAATGAACAAGGATGAGAAGGCAGCAGTTCTGGAAATTTCCCTTAAAGCATCAGATTGTTCAGGAGTATGGATCCTTGATAGTTGTTGAAAATAACTTATGATAGGTAAAAAAAATCTCATTATATGCATTAAATATGACAAAGAAGGTATTTTCATGTTTCGGAATGATGAAGGGCTGAAGATTATTGGTTCCAAAAAGTCTAAATTTGGGGAAAAAGAAATGAGATGTACAGATATCCTAGTTGTTGAGGGCCTCAGTCATAACATGCTTAGTGTGAGTCAACTATGTGACTCTAGGCACTCTATCTGGTTTACCAAGAAGATTTGTGTTGTAAAAGGAAATGATGGAGCAGTTGTTTAACAAGGAAAAAGGACAATGGGAAATATTTACCTTGTATGTGGGGAAGAAGATATGTGTCTTTTATCTAGAGAGGAAGAAACCCAGCATTGGAATAAGCGACATGGTCATCTATTCCAACCATCTATAGAATATCTTGTAAAGTGTGATGCTGGTAGAGAACTTCACAAACTATCATGTGATCACACTCATACATGTGATGCTTTCCACCAAGTAAAGATCATTATAAAGACATACAGGCCAATGGAACATAAATCAACCAGAGTGCTCGAATTGGTGCTTGCTGATGTATGTGGACATACCTCACCACAAACCATAAATGGGAAAAGGTACTATGTTCTTTTCTTTAATTATTATAGAAGAATGTCATGGGAATTTCTCATTACCCATAAGATGGAAGTGTTCTTTTGTATCAAGCAGTACAAGAGGGAATCAGAAAGGATGCTTGGGCAGAAAATTTTGAAGTTTCGTACTGATAATGGTATAGAATTCACAAATAGTCAAGTAGAAGAATATCTCGAGAATCACGGGAAAAGGAATCAAGTTTCATCAGTGAGAACTCTCCAATATAATGGAGTAGTTGAAAGGAGAAACCATATAATCAACAATATGGTCGGGATAATACTTATTGAAAAGGATATACCAGAGAAATTTTGGATGGAAGTAGTTTTGACATTGGCCTATATTTCGAACACAGCTCTGTTGTGTCCGAAATAAGGGAACACTCCATATGAAATGTGGTATGGAAAGAAACCAACGTTGAAGTACTTTTGGATATTTGGAAGTAAATGTTTCATTCTCAACAAATAAAACCATAGCATGTTTGAATCACGAGGATATGAGGGGATATTATTTGGCTACTCATGAAAAAGAAAAACATATAAATTCTTTAACAAAAGGCTGGGAAATTTTTTTTAGAGCGATGATGTCACTATAGTAATGAATGAGTAGAATACTCAACAACCTAGTGAACAATATCTGGATGAAAGTGATGAAGTGGAATGAAAAATAGGGGGAGTAGAAGTGGCGGAGGATGACGCAGAAGAAGACACTGATGATGAACAATAAAGTGTCAAGTCTATGTCTATAAGGAAGCCAAAGAGTCGAGCTGAAATTGATAGGTAGAATATCATTGGTGATCAGATAGCTCCAGTTTAGACAAGAAGAATGAAGTCACTACAATAGAAATCTTTTCTATCTCAGGTAGAGCAGAAATTCATTGCTGATGTAGCTGAATATGAGTACTGGGTTTAGGCGATGAATGAACAATTAGACCAGATTGAGAAGAATCATACGTGGGAGATTGTTTCAAGGCCAGCAGTTAAGAACGACATTGGGACTAAATGGGTTTTTCACAAAAAGATGAACGAAGATAGTATAGTGATACGAAATGAAGCACACCTAGTGTGTAAAGGATACTCCCAAATAGAGGTAATTGATGTTGATGAGACATTAGCACCAGTTGCAAGGCTAGAAATAAACAGATTATTTTTAGCCATAGCAGTGCAAAGAAATTTCAAATTGATTAAGATGGATGTCAAATCTGCATTTTGGAATGTGTTTCTTGATGAAGAAGTGTACATTGAATAGCCATATTGTTTTCTCAATCATGAAGATGAGAATAGAGTTTTTAGCTGAAGAAGGCATTCTATGGGTTGAAACAAGCACCAGGAGCATGGTACTCAAGCCTTGTCTAGTATTTGAAGAAGCCTGGTTTTCAGCGTGGTGGAGTTGATTACAATATCTATTTCCGCAACGACAGTAATCAAAGGATAATGGTGTTGGTTTATGTCGATGACATAATATTTGGAGGACCTAATGAAACTCACTACAGATAGTTTTCAGAATTCATGAAAAGTGAGTTTGAAATTTCATTGATTGGTGAACTAATGTTTTTCCTTTGTATACAGGTGACACAAAGAAGGAATGGAACATTAATTTCTCAATCCAAATATGACAAGGAGGTTTTGAAAAGGTTTGGAATGGAAAATTCCGTGGAAATGAAAACTCGGGTTGCTACCCGGATGAAATTATCAAAAGATGAGTATGGCAAGGTAGTTAATATCACAGAATACATGCAAATTATTGAAAGTTTTCTGTACTTGAACGCAACAAGGCCTAGCATTGTTTTCTACACATGCCAAGCAAAGAGATATCAGAATAATCCCAATGAAAGCCACATGCTTGCAGTGAAACGAATACTTCAATATATCAAGGGAATAGTGGACTTCAGCTTGACATATAATGAAATATCTCAAACATAGTTATTGGGATATACTAATACAGACTGGTTCGGTTAAGCGGATGATAGTAAATAATCAACTCGAGGTGCAATATATCTTGGATGACAATGTATTTCTTGGTTAAGAAAGAAGTAGGATTGCATTTCAATAAGAACCATGGAAGCTGAGTATATTGCAGCCAATCAAGCATGCACACATTTATTGTGTATGAAGCAGCAACTTGAAGATATGGGAGTTGAAGTGAAGTCTCTGATTGGAATATAGTGTGATAACTCAAGGGCTATCAAATCTAGTTCATCATTCAAGGAAAAAGCACATTGAGATCAAATATCATTTAATCAAGGAGAAGGTGGATAAAGGGCTTGTGAAGTTGGAGTATGTGCCTACAGAGCTAAAGGTTGAAGATATTCTAACAAAGGCCTTACCCAAGGAAGTGTTTGAAAGGCATCGACTGGCTATGGGAGTTCAGTTGACTCCCCGCACTTAAAAGAGTGTGGATGAAGAATCCCCCCTCTCCCCGAGGTATGATTTGTTTTCCCCTAATGTACTAATATGTATTCGCTACTCTGTTACATACTGCAAAGGAGTTTTTTTGGGTTTGCTGACAAAGGGGATGAAAATAGTGATTGTTAAAGGGGGAGACAATGTGGATATTTTAGAAATCATGAATGATATTGGGGGAAGCTGACCGGTGGAGCAGCCAGATATGGGGAGTTGAAGCTAGTTGAATGTGCTTATCCATAGCTTAGCTTGGACAACACAGGAAATGGTGCTGAATAAAATTTACAGCTGACAAGAGTTAAAATGTGAGCAGACATGGGGAGTATTAAATCTGACGATGGTAGAAGTGATCGATCAATGAATAGATATCACGATAGCTGAGGATCGTGATAAAATCAGAAGAGTGGTGCTGGAATGTGGTAAGAATATTTCCAAAAATTGGTTTTCATTTGGTGTCAACAGTTGGTGTCAGAGTTGAAGTGATTCATTGATAAATTTTTCATTTACTCTTGTTTCTCACGCCGAGAATTACTCATGTGTGATTAGAGTATGTGTTGAGTAAATCCTTGATCGCTATTGGAGTCTCAATAGGAGAATATTAGCTGAAGTGTTAATGATTCATGTTTTTATGGAAGAGTTGACAACAAACACAAAGGGGGAGATTGTTGGGAAAAAATCCCTCAAGGAATCATTGAAGCATTTTTTAGGTGAGTGTATTTGTTGAAAAAGTGTACATCTATGTTTTGATTGTTGAAAAAGAAAACCATGACATAGAAATTTTTTGAAAAAGGGGATTTCATTATGGAATGTCGAGTTTGAGGGATTTCGTTAACGATACATGTATGATTCAAGAACGTCGACAAAGGAATAGATGATCTGGAGCTGATTCAAAAAGAGAAGATACAATGTGACTTGCACGATAGATACTTTCACGCCATTACTTGCGTGCTGAGAGGATACTTGTGTGCCATCATGAAGGGTGTCCAAATTCCTATAAATAGATGCTGAACTCTCCTAATTCGGCGCAGAGTTCAACACATCGAAAAGTCAGAGCTCCTATTGTGCATGTTTGGTGGTCGCGCAAGTATAAGTTTCTATCCAGGTGATATTTGTGCATCTAAGGTGGTTTGGGCGAGGAAGGAAGTGAGTCTACCATGTATTGAGTTGAAGAATGGGGTGTCACGGAAGTAATTAAGGTGAATTTGCGAGCCATTTTTGAAGAAGTGCTAATGTTGTTGGTTGGGCACCAATATTGGGTTGGGCGTAAAAGGGTGTGAGTCGCGGATGTTTAGAGTAGCAGAAGCTTGTCTCGCGCAAGTGGTTGAGGTGGACTTTCATGCCAGTTATTACTTGCATGTCGATACTTGTGTGCCGACATAGAGAAGGGCGCCATGTAAGGTTAATTCACGGCAGTGATTCAGGGCTGCGTGAAAGCTGTAATATTTCTCGATACCTTTCGTGCAAAGTGAGAATCATCTACGTGTAAAATTTGTACTTCAACAAAGCATCCACGTAAAATAGAGGATGTGTTCATTAGTGATAATAATGAGACCTACATGTCTATAATATGTGATTGGATCCTTTCTAGAGTAGTGAGAAATGTATGAGGATGAAGGGGATCCTCTCCACCGGAAATGAGCTAAAGAGAGATATATAGGGAGTGACCCTTGGGAAAGCCGTGAGCTGATCCTAAACATTATAAAGGTAGTGATACTAGGAATAGAAGTGATCTATCCCGAACCTTGTAAACAGTAGTGTGCTTATAGTGGATTTGTTACATTGGCATAATTCCAGTGTATTCTCCTTGGAAGTAGAGTAGTGAGGGTGAACCATGTAAAAATTGTTGTGTCCTATACATGCTTTAATTTCTATTTATATTGTTCAACTGGAAAGAGAGAGAAGAGTGTTTTTCTTAATAGAAAAACAAGATCAGAATGAGCTTTAATTTTAAATTAGTCATACCCTGATTCACCACCCCTCTCAGGGTATGCAATCTTGTGGACCTAAAAAAAATGTTATTCTTATTTGGGACAAGGCCAACTACATCAAAATACTATAGTTATTAAATTTAAATTCATGTGTGGGACATGGACTTCTATATCAAAATTCCCATGTTCCTAGGCACACTGTCCTATACCAAAAATGTTGGCATAAGACCATGCTTCCAACTAGCTATATAGTGAATTGATTTCAAATGGGTAATTACATACCATGTGATATAATAATTCATTGATTGAGTATGAAGTACAGTTCACACTCATGCATGGCCTAAAGGTGGAATTTTGATTCCGGGGTCCTTTGGAACTTGATTTTTATGTGGTAAAATAAAGAGTAATTTAATATATGTAAATTTTTTGATTTATTGTTGATACTTATTCCTTATAAAACTATATAGACTTTTTATGGACTTTATATTATATTAATAAACCATTGGCGGTGTCCTATTAAGTTGTACTGACTACCTACATGGACATCCTAATCAGAACTGGAAATTATTTCATGGTTGTCGGTCGTGATAAGAGAAAAGGACTTATGTTAGGTGGTTGAGTTGAGATAGAGAATGGATGAGGGAACATGACATAGTTAGAGTCCTAAATTTTAGTTTTCAATGTCTTTACTTTGGATTTTTTATTTTGTCACATGGCACTTACCTTAGAATGAAATATCTATTCTTAAGTTTCACATTTCATTTTCCAATTTTTGTTATCATGTGATTTTTGTATTATCCAATTTATGCTTATATTCCATTTAGTTATTTTTTATTTATTTTTGTTGGTTTAATACTCTAATGAATAGGGTATTGTATCTCCATTAATGATATTATACCCATTCTGCTGGTTGGTGACCTCTAATGCACTAGGGTGAGCTTGAGGTCATGTGACAGACCGTATCTAGGCACCAGTGTGTGGAACCTGGGTCATGAAGTTACTTTTGAGCTTCATTATAACACTTTAATTCATAGGGTAGTGTTCATTATCTATCGTGATTGGAAGGAGATAATTAACTTCTGTAGTTTCTTATCGGGATTAAAATATTCCTTAGTTATTTCTAGCAGAATTTTCACCTAGGTTATGAATATATACGCTATATTTCCAACAAATGTTTTTATTTTCATTTTATGGGTTTGAAAAGATTTCTTTGTGAAAAAATATTTGTTTTTAATCATTTTATTATATATCTATTATGATTATGAAATATGGTGTAATGTTATAAATTTTGTTGGTGTTAGATTTTGTCACTTGATTAACATATTTCTTTATTTTTTTAACCTTTCGATGTTTTTTTCTCATCCCACATTTTTATTGTTTTTATAAGGGTTATGTGTGGGTAATAAAAAAGTGTAATTCAATATTAACATTATAAATGGTAGTGATGAAAATGAAATTTGATTTATTTTAATAGTTTTATATTATTTGAATAATGGATAAAAGTATAAGAGTCCATATTTTATTATATGGGTTTTTTACATAATATTTAGGATTTATACTATAAACTCTAAACCTAAAGGATCATTGAGAATAAAAGAATGTGAGTTACTGTCTAATGACCTAGAATATGTAATGTTTAATGCTAGGTCCTTATATTATCATTAAAAATCATTATGGATTTCTCTTGAATGAAAATACGGAAAAAAACATAAGGAGGTACTAACACATCACTCTAACATTCATTCATCAAAAACACATATTCCCCAGTCCAACCCTTTTTACTACCCATCGATACCCATTCTCACTTCGGATTTCAAATGGGCATGCATTAACAATTCCTACATTAGGTAGGTTTGTGGGCATGAGATTATAAGCTATGTTTAAGACATATTTTTAAAGAGGCTCTCTATAAATATTTAATTAAATACTTGGACATATTTATCCTATTAATAGACAGATTATTTTTTAGTTACTCAAAAACTAATTTAATAATTGGATATGATTTTATCCCAATAAATCTATTTTTTGGTTATTTTCCTATTTATATATAAATGTTTTCTATAAAACTAAATTGTTATTATTTACTATAATTACTATAATATATTATTTATTAATAATAAAAATGCATACTAAAATTATTTTAAAATATAGATTAATCATCCCTTTACAAACACAACTACACTAATAAATTCCTGGTAAATAATGTATGTTTATACATTAATAAATCCCAATAAATGGTATTACAAGCACACTGAGATATGTAGTTAGGGTTGATGAAAAAAATAATAAAAAGGAGTTCTTTGAATCGCTCCCAATCATTCCCATGTATATTATAACCTCAAAATTATAATTAATAAGATTTGGAAAAATGTTAAATACATTTCAAATTTAGTATATCTAATAGTTTACATAATGTCATCATATATAAATATATATATTTATATTTTAGTATTAATTTTGTTTACTGAAAATTACATCTAATTTTCAAAGTTAAATATGGTTGTAGAGAAGATTTGGTTCTTGGATGATTGCTATGGAATAATAAAATAAGAAATGGTTGCTGTTGGAGGAGAAATATGATTGAGTTATAGATTCTATGTCACAGAAAAATAATTTACACATTAATAGATGTTCATGTAATAATTCTATTCCACAAAGCATATTCCATATTATAAGTGTTAAACCATTGATTTACTTTGTTTATTTGAGTTTCAAAGTTTTTAATTACATGTGTGGAATCCTACACTTTGATGAGCTATGTATGGATAAGTAGATGATTTTCAATTTCCCTATAGTTTCAGGTAGAATCCTTCTAGGAAAATAGTAAACATCATAGCTATATAGAGAATGATATTCCCATTACACATCTAATCCTTAAATCATGAAGGGTGTGTTACAATAAGAAATAAATGATTTGGTGATATAAAATCCAATTGGAATACACAACATAAGAAAAGAAAGAATACATTTATATGTTAGATGTTCGAAGGATGTAAAATAATTCTTTGAGTGATCATGGACAGTTCATGGAGGAGCATTATACAGGAAAAAAAGGACATAGTCAAAGGAAGTCACACTAAAAATCAGTTGACTATAGATTCATTATTTTATTGAAGACCTCTAATACACCATAGTTAAAGAGGAAACACTATGGTGAATGATATTAATTTAGGAGATGTGGTCATAGTATGAGTAAAAATTCCATAGTCAACTAATTATAGTGAAATATATATTTTTTAATATAATTTTTCCCAAAATATTATCCCTTTAATTTCAATAAAATAGTCCATAATAACTCAATTTATTTAATGACGATACATGGAATAATTCTATGAAGAGAGAAGATTAATTTCACGACCTAAACTGTTGAATCAAATAATACTAATTGATTTCTTTATAACTAAAAGTATCATTTAGTAAGTATATTTATAGAGAAATAATTATAGTGGATGTCTATAAAGGGTTATATAGAAGGTTAGATAGGATATTTAAATGGATGAGGGATATTTGATAGTGATATTGAAGGAGGATATTCCATAAGCTTCATTTCAATATATTTAATCCGGTTGTGAAAAAGAGATACAAAATTTTAGGTGTACTTTTGTATTGTTATCTCATGCATACTAAGGGTTTCATGGAAGGAGTATTGATTTCATATTTGATATGGAAATAGTGATATTATCCTAGTTGTTTGAATAGTATTTTTCAGTTTAGAGTAACCACTCTATTATGTAAACAAAATAGAAGCAATGTTCTCTATTGTTTCATGTGCATAGCCACATCCCCTTTTCATGTACCAAATACTATACTACTATGTCTTATCCATGTAAAATAATGTTTGTCATTTATTTTTTTCATCACTTAGAATGAATGTATGTTAGAAAAATAGGTGTTCCTCACATTTAGAAAATAAGGTCATTATCAAGGGAATAAGAATTAAATCAGTATAACCCAAATTTACCCCCACCACTCATGGAAATATCCTTGCCAAGGGACATACCAATAGTTATTCCCAAAACAGATCGGGTAAAAAGGGTATCCCGATCTAGTTAACCCATAAATTAATGTAATACATTAATCATAACAATTAACAAAAAGAAATGAAATATAACCAATTTGTATTAGCTTTTTATTATAAAATCACCCTTTACCATTTATAATCCATCATAGTGTTTCCTAAATAACGGCCCTACCTTAAACACATCATATATCATGGAAATAATTTTCCATGGAAACAATTATTGCTAAATGTCGACACTTGAACATTACATATATTTATCACACATCCCTTTAATTACAAATATATGTGATTATTTATTTTAGAAAAAATTATTATTTTTAAACAATATTTACCATTATTAATTAAATGAAAATAAAAAATATAGTATTTATCCATATTTAGTATTAAAATAAATAAATTTAAATAATAATTTAAATACAATCTCATTTTTCCAAAACAGGGATATTACTAAATTAAATATCATGATTTCAAGTCTAAAAATCCACAATTTACCATAAAATTTTTAATTCACATTTATCTGATACCCAATATTATCATAATTTTATTAAATTGATCTTACACACATATTTGTTTGAATTTATGATAAAATAATGAAAATTTAAAACATATCAACAACACATTAAGGAATTATAATCAACTAAAGAACGAACATGATCCAACATCCATAGATAATGAAATATAAAAATCCATTAAATCGCTGATCTGATGTTTATAACCATGATATGATCATTCCAAACCTAGAAAGTGGAATCCATGTCCATGATTACCATTTTTTATACCATATATATGATTCCATAAATCTAGATATATACCACTATGATATATATATATGTGGGTTTAAAAATAAAAAGTCTAATGAGATTATAGATTTACAACATATAATCATGAATTGGTCATTTCAGATCTCTTGGTCTTTTCATAAAATAATCACTAGGTTTATTTGAAGTTGTATTACGGAATTAATTAGTATAAAACTAGGGAAATCATTAAATTTTAGAATAGATAATGGATTTTCCATAAATACATAGTTAGGATACAAAGTTTTTATAACCATGTGCCAAACCATATATGGCGTATTGTCTCTGTTTTCCAAAATATTGATTGGATCAAACAGTTTTTTTCAATGATATATTTTTTTTAGCTCATCCATTTATCTAAGAAAATTACACTTGGTGGGATACATCATTTTTCCCATGACATACAAAAAATATTGTTTCATGAAAAGAAATAAAATTATTATGTTAAATATAATTAAACTATAACTAAACAAAGCCTCTTGGAGATATATGCACACCAAAAATTGTTGTAACTTTAGTATTTGTTAAAGAATGGGGTTCAGAATTATATTTTTGTTTTGAAATGAAATAAATAAATTTAAATAGTGGTATGAATATACTATGTTTGAATTTTATTAAGTAAGGATTTGTTAACCCTATTACAACACCATCATGGTTCGTAAACTATTTAATATTTTTATAATTGATAAAAATTCCATGATTTATTTTTCTCACTCTTAAAAACATTTCTTGATATTGAAAATATATCTAAATGAGATATTATGATCATCTACAATCCTTCCAACATGTGAAATTTTTTCATAGGGTCCTTCTAGTTGACTTATGAAATTCATAATTAGGTCTTGTTATTCCTAAACAAACCAAAATTTCCAATTACAACTTCCGTAGATGCAAAAAAAATCCATATACTACACTACCGTTTCCTATATATTCCATAACATAAAACATTGGAGTGAGATAATGGATCATTGAAAAAATTATTATCAGTTAACACAATCGAAATTCAATTAATATTATTCTTGATAATGAACGATGAATTCTGAGTATTGAAACCAGTTTAATAATATAAATAAATGGTTTTACTCTTTTAAGTGTATTAAATCAAGGATTGGAAATTATTTCTTCCTTCTCTTACCCAATCACTCAATATCTAACCATCTATTTGAATTCATTCAAGATGAATGGAAAGTTAAAATCATTGCAAACTAAAATAAAGAAAATAATCCGTAAAAGAAAATTGTATAGTGCAATCACATGTGTGAGTGCAATTGTCTCATCATTATCCCTCTATCTTGTGAATGATCATATCCTCTAAATAATTAATAGTATCATTATTTCAATTCCCCAATAAAACATCTAGAATATATTAAAAATTAATTTTTATGGATTCTATTTTCCTATTTATATAGATCTCACAAGATCTAGTCTTCCACAGAATCTATGGATTACTTCATTCTTAATTAAATTAGTATGTATCATATGATTCATATGGTAACCTATGGTTAGATTCATTGATTCTGATCTATATCCTTAAGTATTTTTCTTGAAGTGTAGGTTTTTTTTCATTTTCAGTTGTACAGGGATCCAATATAGATGAAATTTTTAAACATAATTAGAAATTACATACATGGATCACCTCATGATGTCAAAATTAATTTATGTGAATATTCATATATATTTGTTGGTGTGGATTAATTTTTTATGTCTTATGGATTCAAAAATTCAAAAAACTGATGGTTCACATACATGGACCACTCCATATCTGAATTCCAATACTTTGACTAAAATTTAGTTCCATCAATTTCTTTTATGTGGTAAAATTAGTTATGTGGTTGGACTCTAACATCCAAAGTTCCATATATGGGGGGACTCATGTATGTGTATTTTTCCAACATTAACTAACATGTGTATGTGATTCTTCCAAAAACAGAGACTCTAAAATATAAAATCTAAAATTATTGGATTGATTATATGAAACATAGGATAGCAATAGAAATCTCCAATGCTTTCAGAAATGTTGTAGGCATTATTATAATAATTCCAAATCATTAAATAATAAATAAAAACTCTATATTTATTTCATTTATAAATTAAACTACATGTTATTTCCAAAATAATAATTTATGAAAAAAATTATTTAATCAATATAGAAGTTATAAAATCGGAATATGTCATGATAAAATGTATTTATATACTTTCCTATTAATAAACCCACACTTAAACCTTAGACCCTGGACATGTAAATTTATAATATTACCAAATACATAGTTAAACAATATCCATTATAAAATATCCTTATCAATACCATGTTTTTTAATCATATTATTCCCCCTAATGATTTGAGATTCCAATTTCTACATCTTTTTTATTAAATTAAATCTGATATCCTTTATCCACTAAGGAGAATTTATATCTTCTTTCCTATAATATTTCCTCCCAACACTCACAAAGATTTTATGGAATGGATTATCTCATTATATGTTCACACAAGAATCACTATAGGATTGATTATTTTATTTATCTCCACCCAATGAGTCAATAATCAATACATTTCATGTGGTCTTTAGGATCAATTTTAGATGTATCTGGGGGTTAGAGGTGGGTATGATCCATATAAAAACATTCTAAGGCTTATTCAAGAGTCTTGGATCTAATATGAATCACAAAAAATGATTTTAAATTTATATCCAATATAGATTCCATTCAAACTTATTTTTTAACTCACTTATATCCATATATGTAGATTCTTTATATAATTTTCATTACTTTTTTTTCACTCCTATGAGAAATTATATTCTCTTCCTCTTTTTCCTCCAACAATTTATTTATTAGATCTACTATTCATGTTAGAGAGGGATTCAAAATTACCTTATTAACATTGTGGGACATGATCATACTCCTTGTGTAAGTTATCCTCTGTAACATAAATTACCTACAACATTATCATTAGTTCTTCCCATATCCCCAATAGCAAAGTTTCAAATTATCCATATATTTATTTTTAATCATGATTATTTTCTGAAAGATAATGTTATTTTATTCAAAAAGATTTGGATATTAATAAACAACCATGGATGATATCAAGAAAATTATACCATTATTTGAAACATTAGTTTTCCCTGAAAAATATATGTACAAAAGTTCAAGAATATTATAATCAAATTTAAACAGAATTTTCGAGATGGGTTCTCAAGCTTATTTTCATACTTCCCCTACACTTGAATTACACATAAATATTTAAAATGATTATATGGAATGGTTTGTAAGGTAATTGGTATTGTAACAAATCTATACATAAAATTCATTCACGGATTATCTGGGTTACAGAGATTAAAAGTAAAGTTAGGAGATTTTATTGAGAAATAGGGTATTTAAAATAACAAAATTAATCAATCATATATAGAATATAATACAAAATTGATATTATATTTTGACTATATTTCTCTAAATATATAATTTAGTCATTTTTTTCTTTTTTCTCATAATAAATGTTTAATTGTAAATATAGACATAAAATTTATTCAAAATCCTATAAGTTAAGTGAAAATAATGTAACCCAATATTTCATGGGATCAGATTCTCAATTTATTTGGGTTTTCAACAATTTTATTTATTTAGAATATTGAAACTATATCATCTCAGTTTTCATATTGGGTTGGTAAATGGGTCAAATCAGTTCCTTATCCCTTTCATGGAGTAAATGTCTGAATGCATATACAGATTAATATCCCATGTTTCATAAAATAACTAAAAATGAAAATAAACACACATAAAAAATCTGTAATAAAAAATTTGTAATTTAGAATAGAAAATTCATTAACTAAATTCCATAAACTACATGGTTCCATTCCTAAAGATAAATTATGTAGTTACCATAATTTGTTCAAAATTATTAATTATATAAATATTTTTTTATGTATATTAAAAATGTGTAATAAAATATTAAAGAGACATATAACAAGTTTGGTATTTCTGATAAATATGTTTAAGGTGTATGATATCCCCTACTTGTTCTTATGGTACGTTCCCATATAAATTCTTCATCCTATTCTTATTAATAGTGAGTAATGTTTCTTCTCATTCAATTTCAAAATTCACAAAAAAAGGAGTACATGTTATTGAATTATATGTGTCATACCCATCTAGAATAAAGTTTACCTAGAATAATCATAAGCCTGGTGTTTAATAAGAGTATTTTCATCACAAAGATAAAAGGATTTCGGTTGAATTGTATTTATATGATCTATTATATTTTTTATAAATCATTAAAATATCCAAATACTCCTTATGTATTTCATATAGTTATTTTAAATTTGATATCCTCTCCTTCACATATTTATTAATTTCCAAATCTAACCCCCTTATATCCCATTGGTCTTTGTGTTCTAATTATAGAAGTAGGTGGACACTTTTATTATAAATTAATTGATAGGGCTCATTGATATGGGTGTAAAGTAGGCCCATAAGGTTTATTCTAACATTTTGTTATAATCATTTATTTTTGGTTTTATAGACTTCTTCATAATTCCTTTGATTTACCATTATGCCTCTTGTCTTTTGGTTTGTGGATGATAGTTTTTATATATTCTGATGCACCCCATACATTCTCTTTACATATTCTATTACATAATTTTAAATGTAATTCCATTGATCCTTAATGATGAATTTTTCAATGAAAAAAATAAAAGATATGTTTTCCATGAACTCATCGCAAAAAACATGAGCATTATCAGTTTTTGCGGCCTTATACTCCACCTATTTTAATGCTTAGTTGACAAAAAAATAGAATATAATAATTCCCAAATGAAATCATGAATGATTCCAGGAAATATATTCCCTACATTTGAAATCATTGACAAAAAATAATAGGTATTTGAATATTTCGTTTTCTATTCAATATAATTCAATAAAAATAAAAAAATTACATTTATTTCAAAAATTCTTGTGAAACTTCCAACAAAGAGGGATAAAAAATTCAAGATTTTAAGACATATTTACTCTCCATTGAGGTATAGTACAGCCTCCACAAGAAATGTTTTGATTGAACTCAAAGAATAAATAAAATTACATTTTATTTAATAATCTTCTTATAATTTAATCATTAAAAAATTTACGTTGAAATTAATCTTCCCAAATATAATATATTTACCAATATTATAGTTTTACAATTCACTATAGATTTCAGTGGGTTAGTGATTGATATATTTCCAAATAATTGACCATGATAGCATTCTATGTCATCCCACCATCCATTATATATATTTTCACTCTTGGAAGGTAGTTATTCAATTGGTCATCAACTAGGTTGTATGCTCAATAGTGTTGGGTAATCTGATCATCTGATCAACCACCAGATTCTAAAAACCATTTTTCTATATTATACCCATGTATAACTCATAAGTATGTATAATCCATGTCATTTTTCTAATATTTTAATCTTCTATTTTCATCAAATATCTATGAGTTTCTTGGTCTGAAAAAACATAAACTTTAATTCATATTAAATATTTTTTGAAACTATCTAATGAAAAGGGAAATTTAAAAATCAATATTTTTATAGTTGAGTTGGGTTGTATCTAGGGTCCTTGTATTATCAACAATTAATATTGTTGTTTACCTAAATTATTTAAGAATTTTCATGACTATCAAAATGATTATAATCATAAAATATAATCTTGAATGGTTTTAAAAATTTTGTGGTTGCATTATTATTACAACAACCAATATATTTTTGATTAAACAAAGGATACCATACCCTTTTTATTGATGAAAAATTAATCATTTTTCAAAAATAATATAAATAAAAATATATTAATAAAACATTAACATTTGAAAAACAGCCTATAAAAATATGTATGTCCTAAATTTATCTTCAGTGCTTCATGAAAGTGGGATAAAGTAAAGAATATATCACATCAATTTTGGTTTTATCCACTTAAATTCCATTTTATGAAATCATATACCCATGGAAAATGTTCCCATATAATATAAAGGTATTCTTAAATTGTTCTAAAAGAGTTAGGGTTAGTTAAAAATATCCATAATATCCATCCATGAATAAATAAATAATTTAGTATGTCGATATATCAAATAACATGTAAATTATGGTCATAGGGAAGGTACCTTTTATAGTAAACTTATTTATATTATTATGATCTATTAAAACTCTTTACCCATTCTAAATTATCATAGGGACTCTATTCATTCCTTTCATTCCTCACAAAAATTATGTTGGGTAACTTTGTAACTTCAACGGTGTGACTAACTGATTGGTAGTCAGAAATGGGATAGTTTATCCCTAATTTTAAGTATCATTTTATGAACCCAAATTTTTGGATTTATTATGGATATATATCATAGGATATGTTTTATTTCTTACACATTATTTATCAAATGTTTAATCATAATTTGTTCATATCTTTTAGATAGATTACAAGTATTTTTTTAGGTAATTATTACACTCCCATTAAATGAATATATTTCAATTATGTGGGAAGTGATTTAAATTATAGATTGAGGGATTCTGTAACTAACAACATTTAAACCAAGATTCCTCCTCTTAAATCTTAAAATACTTATATAAAAGTATACATTTAATATTCATATTTTATAAATAAATCATCAAACCCACAAATTTTTTTCAATTTACAACTTTGTTCATGTAGAAATATAAATCTAAAAAATTTGGGAAATCATCTTTATCAATTGGGTTATCAAAAAGAAAACATTATTATATGGTTTAAAGTCCATTATATATACTTATGTCATTAAAGTGAGTATCTTATTTAAGGTTGGTCATCAATAAAGTTAATGGTCATCAGAAGATAGCCACAAGTTTCAAAAATGTAAATGTGTACCATGATGTCTCTAAAATCCAATTTGAGTATTTATTTAAGAAACTTATTGATGGTATTTTACATCATCAAGATATGTCTCCCCGTGACAATGACCATGTGTCCTGGTTCTCTATCATCCTCCATGTTGACCACATAGATGTAAGATATAAATAAGAGGTCTCGTAATCTAGCTTGGATATCTTTAATTACTAATGTTGGAAAAACATTCAATTGGATTTAGAGTTGTTCTAAAACACATATGGGATTAAAATATCTTTTATAAAAAGAAAAAAAAATAGTATAAGGAATAATATTTTTTGAGGAACAAATATCACAAAATGAATCAAAATAATTATAGGATCATAGTTAAAATAATATAAAATTTCACTGGATCATGAAATATTATGGGTAACTACAGTGTGATATGAAGTAGACAATGTTGGATTAATTTAATAAAAAGTATTCAGATGGTGTGAATTATTGATTTATTTTCCTTTATATTGTATTTAATATAAAACAATACTTTCCTTATGTTAATGATTTATCAATTTGTTGAAAACCAAATATCGAAACATATCCATAGAAACATGCCAATTTACATGGTTCACAACTCAAAAATAATATATAATCCATGGAGTGGTTTGAAAATAATAAAATACCATAAAATCGACTAGAAAAAATACTTTTATTTCATAATATCATGTATAAATTATTATCTCACTTACAGACCACTATAATAAAAATAATAGTACATACTCTTATTCCATCACAAAATTTGAAAATATGATTTTTTAATAAGATTTGCAACTGTCAACAACATCATGAGAATGTTATTCAATGTGTTATCTACAAAATATTATTTTTGTTATTCTTGAAAAAAAATCTTCACTTTATAACCAAGCAACTGGCACAAAATATTTCATTTGAATTCATTCATAGACCTCAGTACAATTTCCTTTATCCGATATCTTTATATTTTTCACTCTATCCATAAATCAATTTGTTTAGAAAATTTCAAACAAAAATACAACCATTTTCATTATAATGCATTGAAAACCATTCTCCCAATTTCCTTGGAATTTTTTAGTTCTAATTCTTTTAATTGAAAATATTCATCAGGATTTTTATCAAGAATCTATTTTTAGAAAAAAAAATATCTCCACTTTCTATATTCCTTCATGTGATAAGTAAAAACATACTTTGAATTTAGAAAATACTATATAGATTTAATCAAAATAGAAATTTTAGGAACTTCCATTTATTTTCTCACACACTGAATATTGAAATTCATAAATTCCTCTCAAATAAAACTATAAATAACTTCTCAAATCTTCTAGGATTTCTATAATCATCAATTAAGCCTTACCATAAATTCATTCTTGGAATTACAGTCTTTGTGATCATATTCACTTTTCATTATAATATGTCATTTGGAAATATATCAGCGAGAAAAAAATTATAATATTTATTTTTCTAGATCCTCGATCCACTCAGCCATGTCTGGAGTGATCTATCTAGAAAATTGAGTCCAATGAAAATCATGACCTCTCGTTTATTTTTGTAACTTCTTCATCCTTTCACATTTCAATCCTCTACTTATATTGTCAATAGTAATAAAATATATGGAAAAAATATATTTTTTGAATATTGATGATCTCACTTTTAATATTGAAAATAAATTAAATCTATCTACTTCTGTCCTAACTAATAACAAGTTCCATTATCACTTTATAACTAACCCAACAAAATTCTTAAGCTTGAAATGTTTTCAAACTCTGTGTTAGAAAAAAAAATCTGACGTGAAAATTATAAAATAAATTCTTCAGTATCTTTTGATCTTGGAAAACATACTCAACTTTTGGAACTTCATAAATTCATTGACTTGTTTAATTTTCAAAATATAATTCCTCAAACAAAAACACAATATTATATCATGCCCTAAAATTCAAGGTAAAAACATTGTATGATAGAACATGTTTTCCCACATTTCTTAAAAAAAACGTGTATCATGAATTTTTAGAAGAATCATGACACTGATAGAATTTATTGTAGAAAATAACTACTAGGTTTTAAAAATTAACTCTATCTGAAGCTGTACTCTAGAATTCTTTATTCAGAATTCTGTGCCCAGAAATCAAGTTTTCATAAAACAACAACATACCTTCAACAAAATATATTACCATGTGTTTTACCATGATTTTAGGAATATTGAGATTGGTATAACATCAAAAAATTTAATATTCATCGTATATTTTGATGTTTTGTGTTTGGTCCACCTCCCTTGTCTATCTGATATGATCCATTGTTTAAAGATATTTCTAGAATTAAGGATTCCTAGAAAACAACATTTAGAGTATAAAATACCAATTCATTGAAATTCCTAAGAAATATATGTCCAAACATCTATTCACATACATTTCTATCCAATAGTAATTTTTTATGATGGGATGAGATTATCTATAAATAAAAAAACATCAGAAAACATCAACCATATAATAACCAAAAATTAAGCATCTTCTAAAATAATCAAAACAATATCCCCTTTTGGAATTTATTATCAACAAAGAATCATAAATCACTGATAATATGTAACTCAAGATATATATCACTTATCATTAATTATAAGACTACATGAGTGAAATCATTGTAGAAAATAAGAATATTTTAATATAAATACCATTTTTCCTGTAAGTAGTGACTTGATACACTTTTTATTGAAAAATAAAATTACACCTCTTCACAACATATTCCACTCACATTTAAGTACTAATATTCCTAAATTAAAATCCAAAATATAGAAAAAAATGACACATTCACTCTCTATGATCAAAACATACACCTTTTATGAATTACCCTAAAATACATGCATTTCTTAAATGGTTTAGCTCATGCCCAGGGATTGATTCATGAAATTTATTTTTTCTCTCCCATGACATCATTGTCCCAATATAAGGTGAGCTATTTGATAAAAACATTTACGTCAACCTTGGAAAGAATAAATTTGAACTCTCATGCTAACCCTCATATTATAAAATTATTCCTTCAGTTTAGGTTTTTTTAGAATCTAAAAAAACTATTATGGGAACATACTACAACTTGAATTCATTATTCATCACATTCCCTTTGATAAATTGAGACATTATTTATATATTCTATAATGAGAGTTTTTCAATATATTTTTATTGATATTTATATAATTTTGATTTTGACAACCTAGTAATAGGGCTATCTTTACATTAAATACAAATTATTCCAACTGATTTTTCTTCCATATATGTTATGTTGAGGCTTGAGTGGTGGAAATATATTAAGATTCATCCATGTTGAGTGGTTCAAAAAATTTTTTTACTAATCTAACAAAAATGACTTTCCACCCGAAATATAACTCAACTATATGTGGATCTTCTATCGTCCACCCATTGAGTTCAGTTATCATCTATATAACCAAAAAAATCAATATTTCATGAGTTGTTATATATTATACCAAAATAATTTAAACCTTTTATATATCTGATAAATAATTTTCCAAACAAATGATGAGATTATTTTGAATCATTTGGGAATCCTTTAAATGACGTAAGAACATATACAATATATGGTCTTGAATCCATCATGTATGAAAAAACATCCATTCATCATTCCAAATTCATTATGATCCAATTCTTTTCATTTGATTCAATAAGTTTTCATTATGACTTTTCCATTTTTATATGTTTTGAAAAACATAAACACTTTATCTTATGAAAAATTATATTTTCTCTATGAATTATTTTCATAGAAAAAAATTTCCTCCTCTATGGAAATATTTATCCTTACCATTATTTTCATTATTTAATTTGAAAAAAATTCTAAATGAAACACATATTATTACTAATTATACGATTTAGATAATTATGTAAAACCTTGAAATCATTTCATTCTTTGGATATAGAGTATTCGGTTTTTAGACCCTGAATTCTATGAATTTCAGACTCCGAATTTTCTAAAATTTAGAGTCAGAATTCATGGAAATTCGGAATTGGAATCCTCTGAAATTCAACTCTAAAATCATATAATTTAGACCCATAATCCTATAGAATTCAGACTCAAAATTCCTCAGAATTAAGACTATAAATTTCACAGATTCCAGACTCATAATTTCTCAGAACTCAGACTCCGAATTTCATAGAATTATAAATCCTAATTCTTTAGAATTTAGACTCTTAGTTCCCCCGAAATCAGACACTGAATTCCTCAGAATTCAGAATCTAAATTACATAAAATTTAGAATCCTAATTCCATATAATTTTGACTCTGAATTCCATATAATTTAGACACTTAATTCCATAGAATTCTGTCCCTAAATTCTTTAGAATTCAGACTCTGATTTCCTCATAATTCTGACTATGAATTCCATGGAATTCAGATTCTGAATTCATAGGAATTAAAACTCTGAAATTTATATAATTTTGATTCCAAATTCATTCTAGAACAGAATCTGAATATCCATGTACTATAGACTCCGAATGTTTATTTGGTTAGGTTGTGAATATTTTTTTCCTTAGACACCGGAAAATAGATTTGGTTATGTAACATAATTTTCCTTACAATTTTTATAAAACAATGTCATATAATATATTTCTCACTAACTATTTTTTGAGTGACACATGTATAGGTCTCTTCAAAATTAAAGGAAAAATATGACCATTGGATGAGGGAGCCAACTTTCAGAGAAGTTCCTATGAATATGATGTCATTCAAATGAGCTCCCAAATATTCCATTAATCTATAGATTGCATGCTTCTAATGTGATTTATAGAGAGAGAGACTCTAATTCCTTGTGTGTACTGAACATCATGTTTAGATTGTTCAAGTAACTCTGATTGTTGCTGAGTATAATCGAGGGCTTCCAAGGATAGAATTAATGAGGTGGAAACTAACTTAATGTTCAAGGACTTTCTGGGATTAGAAGACAGAGGTGTCGACTACCTTAAAGATCAAGGGCTTACAGGAATAACAAGACCAGTTTTGATATTCTTATCGCGGGATAACCATCGTATGGGTAAGACGGACTTTCTTGAATTTTTAAATCAAGGGAACATTATCCAAGGTTGTAGGATACCCTTATATTTGGGTAAACATATTTTATACCTGTTACATATTTTGTTTCAAGTTTAATTCCATGGCATTATGATCAATAAATAAAGTATACATTTATTATACTTTCTTGTACTTTTTCATTCTCCAATAGGTATGATTCTTTATGCTTTAAGGTAGAATATTTTCATTATAAACATTCATTATGTTTTATTTGGAGAACCATATTTCTGAAACCTAGAATGTTTGTTTAGTATAACTAAATTAGGTCATGGGAATTTACCTTGATTAATTTTTTTAAACACAATTTTCCATAAGTTTAAAAATGAATGTTTTTAAACATAAAATCCCCCCTATTATCATTGAGAATCTACATCACTATGTTGATATAACAATTATTATAAAGGATGTATTTTAAATAAAAATAATCACATATAAGTTTTTTGGTTCATGTTTTCCCTTGTTTTTAATTTTCATTCATAACTTTTCTTGCTAATGTTTTGTTTAAGATTTTTTATCTTTCTTTATAATCCTTTTCTATTAACAAGTTTTGTTGAAAGATATTTTTTATAAAATAGAAGGAATTAATATTGGTTGTATTGACAATCTAAATCCTACTAGACCACCTATTTTTTATGGTAATGATTTTGAGTACTGGAGAGATCAAATGAAGGCTGTTTTTATTAATACTAAACTAGATAAATTTGTCAGGATTAGTGAAGGAAAAAAAATTCTGGGATGGAAGTTAAAACCTTCACCAACCATGAATAGTTATAATATTAACCAAATTCAAATTTAATCAATATAATGTTGTGTTTGTTGACTAGGAATATATTTAATCAATTTTTTTCTTGTGAACTTTCTAAATATATATGGAAGAAACTTGAGGTTACTCATTTTGTTACTTTTAAAGATATAGAAACTATAAGAGCTATTCTTAGAGCTGAATATAATGGATTTTTATTTTTTATGCTGGACCAATATGTTAGGTAACTCAGAGATTTACTAACAATTTCAACAATTTAAAATATATCAGAGAAGAAGGTATTGATGATGATGTTATTATGATCAATATTATTAATATTATTCCAAATAAGTGGGAATAAAAATGGACAAGTATTTATGAGAATAGGAAAGTATCTGAAATTACTCTTGATGATATTTTTGGATCTATTCTTTAATATGAGATCATAATTTTTTTGTTCAATATGGGAGATAGAATTTTTCCTTTATGAGTTATGGGAAAACATATTCCCTTTCTTATAGTATGACAGTTATTATAATTAAAATTCCTTATGAGGGTGAAGCTGATTTCTTCACCTACAAGCTACCAGATTTCTCAAGAAGTTTTAATACATAGAATTCTATAGTGTTCCTTGGTTTATCAGTGGTGAACACATCAAAGATTAATCATCTCTATTCAATTTTCTAGATTACAGAGTTACGAGTTTAGGGATTTTTCATTCCATGAAAAGCTGATAAGGATACCCTAAGAAAGAGTGATATCTAAATTCTATATTTTTTAGTGAACCACATGATGATTAATCTGGTGGAGTATGTCATACGTACAATTATGAATATAAATAATGGGACCCTAAATTCACAAATCATTATGTATCCAATTATTCTTTCTAATATCATCGTTCTTTTTTCTAGATTCTTTCTAAATTCCATGAAGATCCATGCCATGAAATTTCAAGTTTATGTTACTAAGTGATAATGTACTCAGAAGGATGACGATTGGCTTGAACTGCAAGTCTGAAGAATATTATGACTTTTCTGAAAGCAAGATCCAAGAATTATCCAAGAAGTTAGAAGTAGCAGGGACATCCCAGAAGGTTCCGAGGAAGATAAATTAGAAATAACTGGATGCCAAATAGAAAACTCATGTATTTTAGGAAACCGAATTAGCACCTCCAAAATGATAGAAGAAAAAGGCTTATGTGGATGAAGTTGTTGCAAAAAAAAGAAAAAAAAATGAACATGAAAGAAGGACATCCAAATTTTGTCTTGGATCCTTCTATGGAAAAATCATTGATGATTGGGGCTACTGAGGTGTATGAAAAACAAGAAAATGACATGAAGAAAAAGAAGAATATGTCTGATGCTGAAATAATTCATGATCTTCTCAAAGATACCTAAAAATTATCCAAAAAATCTAGGTACCTGAATCATTTTTACAATAATAACTTCCAGTGACTCTAGAAAGGAAATGATAATTCTGGAACTGATGAAGAGAAAAAAATTGTGCAGGAAGAATGTAGTGGAAGAAGAGGATAACAGAAGTGATGAAATAGATGATATAATAAGACATGTTTAAGAATATAATTTGAAGGATAGTCCTTCTATGATATTGTCGATCTGGACTTCTCATGTAGAATCTTTCCAGCTTGATACAACCGGAAAAGAAAAAGGGGGCTATGAAAAAGTAAAAAAAAACACAAGTATATGAGTGCAACATCCTTGAGTTTGTTTGATAAGAGAATCTGGTGGATTATTCTAAAATGGAAAATTTTGAGGAAGGTATGATATTAAAATTATCAGATAGTGAACATGAATCACCAAAGGATGATGAGAACATTTTGAGAGAATATAAAGGAAATCAAGTGTTACTTGTTGCACCTAAGAAAGTCGTGGTGGCTAAGAAAGATGTTGGTGGATATTTTAAAAGATATAATGATGATATTGAGAAAGAATTATCACCATCATGAGAATCTAATTCAAAATCATCTTCTATGGATCATGATTTTTTAGTTCAATCTCTGAATAAATTGGTTTATACAATTCCTTTGTTTCCAAGTATTGACTTGAGATGTTATATGCTTTAGCATTCATTTAATTAGAAATTGGATTCTATTTCAATGCTTATGTACAAATTTTTTAGGATTAAGGATGATTTTTAGACTATCTACATTTGGTATGATGATCAAAGGTGGTCGTGCAAGGAAATCACTATGTGGTCCTAGAATAGATCAAAGAGTTCAGAATCATTGATGACTTTCAAGATAATATGATGAATTCTTTAGATAACAATGATACCAAGATCAATGATCTTACTACAAGTTTCAATGAGAAACTCAATCTTGAACAAACATGTCAGAAGGATAAAGAAAAGGATCTAAATTGGAAACATAATTCAGTAGCTTTGAATGTTAAAATAGAAAGAGATCTCATAATTTACTTTGAATAAAATTTTAGTAAGTAAGAAGTGTCTATGATGACTCTACCAGAAATTCATAATGCTTGGGAAGAAGAGATCAAAGATTGGGAGAAGAAAAATTATGATCAGGATCAACTGCTCAAACGTTCTAAAGAGGATCATAAGAAGCTTAAGAAGGAAAAGAACATTTTCATGATTCTTATGCTGAAGTTAAACGAAGGATGATATTTTCCTTAACATTGATCATTAGTCGTATTATATTTCTTGTAAAAAAATTAAATCATAATGAATTGTTTTTTGTCCTTCATGAGTTTTTCGTGTGTAGTAATAATATATCAGGAACCATGTTTTCCTTTCCATTTATTCATATTTGAAATTTACAAAGGGGAAGAAAGGAATAATAAAAAGAATAATATGGAAATAAAAGAATTCGATAAGTATGAGGGAGTCTATCTAAGGGGTATTTTTATCAAAGTACATTTCCTTATGCAAGAAAATGAAAAATATCTTTAATGAAGTAAAGAATATGAAATGTAGTGATTTCAAAACATAAGGGTATTTTATTCGTATTCAACATGATCCATATATAAATGGAGATATGTTTTTATTTTATGTTTATAAAGAAAAATTCTATGTCCTTATATTCATTTTCAGAAGGTTGTTTGTGCTTTCCAAAATGAGAGATATTGTTGAGTTAATAAGGTATCCTAATGACTCTTCCATTTTTCGTAATTTTTTAAATCATAAACACTTTATTGTATGCCAAATTATATTATCTCTAAGAGTTATATTCATAATGAAAATTTTCCTTCTCTAAGGAAATTTTTATCCTTATAATTATTTTCATTTTTTCATTTTACAAACATTCTAAATATAAACCATTTTATTACCAAGTCGAAAATTAGGATTCTTATGAAAAACCTCATAATCATATAGTTCCTTGGATATAGTGTGGTTTATTTTGACACTCTGAATTCTATACAATCCAGACTAAGAATTCTATGAAATTTAGACTCCAAAATCTTGGATATTTTGTTACTGAATTATCTAAAATATAGACTCTTAATTATACTAATTGAGACTCCAAATTACTTAAAATTTTGACTTTTGATTCCTCTGAATTCTGACTCCAAATTCATCTAAATTTAGACTCCAAATTCCCTAAAATTCTGACGACAAATTTCTCATAATTCAGACTCCTATGTTCTTAGAAATCAGACCCCAAATTTCATAGAATTCCGACTCTTAATTCGATGGAATTCCGACTCAAAATTCCTCAAAATTTCAACTTTAAATTCCTCATAATTCCGAATCCGAATTCCTTATAATTAAGACTCTGAATTCCTAAAAATTATGATTATGAATTCATTTGAATTTAGATGTTTAAATTTATAGAATTAAATTTCCGAATTCTTTGTAAACCTGAATCAAAATTTCATTATATTATAAACTCTATTTTTTTTGTAGACTCTGAAAATTATTTTTATATAGACTCTCAATAATAGATTTGTTTATGTAACTTCATTTCCCTTACAATTTTTGTGAAATTATGTCGTACAATCTATTTCTAACAAACTGTTGTTTGAGTGAAATTTTTATAGGTCCCTCTGAAATTCGAGGAAAAATAAAATTATTGGAGGTGGAAGCCAACCATTGGAGAACTTCTTGTAATTATGATATCATTTTAATAATCTCACAATAGTTCTATAAATATAGATATTTCATGTTGTTGAAGTGATTTCTATAGAGAAAGACTCTCATGCCTTGTGCATACTAAACATCTTGTTCATATTTCTTCCTGAAACTATTACTGTTTTTTAGTATAATCGAGGGAATCCAGGGATAGGAAGACAGAGTTGATGACTACAATAAATTCTGAGTACTTCTGATGATAGGAATACAAAGGTGTTGAATACCTTAAATGTATAGGGATTTTAGGGATAACCAGATAGATTCCTATATTCCTATCGAGTTCTTACCCTGTTGTTGTAAGGCATATTTTTTAAAGTATAAATCCATGGATAAGTATCTAAGTTTTTTGGATACCCTTTTCTTTGGTTTAAGAAATTTTATACTTATTACTGGTTTTGTTTCAAGTTTATTTATATTTCATTTTGATATAGAAATAAATTATAACATTCTTATACTTTCATGTACTTGTTTATACTCTAATTAGTAAGATTCTATATGCATTAAGCTAAAATCTTTTTGTTGTAAAATTTTTGTAAGTTTATTTTCCAGAACCATATTTCTAGAACCTAAAAAAAATTGTTTAGTTGAAGAAAAATAGGTCTTGTGAATTTACCTTTTTTTGTTTTTTTAAATATTGTTTTCTTAAAGGTCAAAAAAATTTATTTTTACCTTACAATTCACCCCCTCTTGGGATTGAGAATCTATATCATTATTACAATCCTAAATTTTCCTTATCCATCATATAAAACAAGGATCCTAGTAAAAGTTTTGAGAAAACTGGTTTCAAACATTCTATTTCAAATTTTTTATTAAGATACTTAATATGCATTTTTTATATAGAAAAAAATATTTCATCTTTTCTGAGACTTGTAAGACAAGATAATATTTCATTGCAAAATGGATAGACAATACAAATAACTTCATGAAATTATTTAAAAAAATTAGAATGCCCTTCATTATTCTAAAAAATGACAATATCAACAACATAAACAATTAAAATGATAAATATGTCTTGATTTTCATTTATGTAGAGATTACAATCAGTTATTCCCTTTGTATATTTCAACGTCCTTAAGAAGATATCTGATTTTAAATACTAAGATCACAGAGGTTGACATATATGATTCTGTCCAACCTATTTTTCTCTAAGGTTGAGGTATATGTTTCAACCCCATATCTCATTATATATATGGATATTTTTTAATGTGGGATAATGTTTCATAATATATCCATTGATATGTGATAACCCTATCAAGGAAGCATATATATTTGAGGTTTTTTTGGTAAGATGTGAACTCATCATGTAAGTGTGTAAAATATATTAATAGTTTGTTTAATGTGTTGTAAGAAATATATTTCAAAGGAATGAAGAATTTTTTAAGGGAAGAATTGAAAAGTTATACTGGTTTTGAAGATTCATGAAGGAAAGTTTCATAAGTAGGTAATTTGACAGCATAATTTTTTCTCAAATATTATTATTTCCAAAAATGCCTTATCACGAATAGGATTTCAATTACGGATAATAAATCCATTCTTAACCTTACCAATTTTAGTGATTTATTAACATTGTTTGACTACCAAATCCAAAGGCAAGGATTATTTTGACCATGTCAAATAAAAGTTTTTTTGATGCTGAAAGAATATTTTTTTAATTTTATTACATTTTATATAATTATATAATAATCGGTTCAATTTGTATGTTTTGTGTTTAGAAAAATGAGGTAATAATAATCATAATATTTAATTCAATCCAAATAATAAATTTGACCATTCTAGAATTTTTAGTCATAAAAATTTGTATCGAGGAATTTTGGTTTTAAACTCACTATGGGTCCGAAATAAAAGATTTAATCAATATAATGAAATATGTCAGTGTATTAATTTTATAATACTAAATATGATTATTCGTTAATATTTTTTAGGTTTCAAACATCATGATTTAATACAAATAGTGATATATTCTTTATAAATTTAAGGGGAGAAAAGGTGCTTCCAATCAATTATTGTTTTGGATGAAAATATAGATATTGCGGGAAGGATAAGGTGGCATATAATGTACCAATGTAGGTCTTGTGATTATATGTTTATCCTTATTTTGTCAAAATCATGACAATTTCATGATACAAGCATAATTTTATGGAATAAAAATTTGTGAAGACAGTTTCATTCAGTTTGAGTTCACCAGTATGAGTGGTACCAAAAATATAAATTTCTAGAGGATTGGATATTTAAAGTTGGTGATATTGATTTGAAGCACTACTGACATCAGTCTATCATGTGTAGTACACCATTGATCCATAAGAGTAATTATGAAATCGATATATCATACACCATTTTAAAAAGATAGAATCAAATGAAATGTTTTATAATAGGAATAAGGGTCAAAGAAGATAGAATTGTTATGATAATAATTTGGGTAAAAATGGAATTTTCGGGAGAGAAAATTATGATGGAATTATATATTGATCATCCTTGTTAATGTAAAAAAAATTGCAAAAAAATTTCATCAAAAAAATAAATACTGATAGTATTCAATTGGTTCAAGAGCATAAGAACATTGATGATCCTGTCTAGAGGGTCACGAATGAATGAATGCGAGATTTTTGTTTTTCTTACTAGTCAACATTAATTTGAAAATACATGACCATGATTCATAGGAATGAATCAATGATCGGTTCATTATATTTATACTAACATAAATAATTAAAAATTTTATTTAATTCATTAAATCTAGCGTCATCGTTCTGAGAAATTTTGGATCCATTAATGACAGGAATATTTAGTATGTATAAACATGGTAAATGTTGTGAGAAGATTCCAGAATATTTAAGAAGAATCAATAAGTGATAAAAAGAACTGACATAAACAAATATATAGTTTAAATAGAAATGGAACTCAATATTCTTGTATATTTATGTGAGTGGGAAGGTGAAATTAGTTTCCTACCATTCCACAACATGATCTTATATAAGTAGATAACATTACATTGTACTTTCTAATGATGTAGCATTGTACTTGTCTAAAGTGAGAGAGAAATTGTTAAAGGTTTTGGATGTGAGATGATGTTTCTAGGTAGATTTCCTTAACATTTTTTTCAGGATTAAAGAATAAGAATAAAGATTTAATAGAGGGACTAATCCATGGGAAAATATTTTAGGGGAATAGTTTAAAGTGGTTAATAATTTTTCGTAAGGTATTATTTCCTTATCTATTCTCTATACTGAAGAATCAGATAGAGGAATCAGACTATTCCAGTGTGTTGGGTTTTTTAGGATTTATGAATGTGAAGTTATTACATGTTTTTGGGTATGAAAGTAAAAAAATAATTCATTATTATCTATTCAAGTGTAAGTTTATAAGGTGGAACAATATATGTTTTTTACCCAATGGATTATGGGTTCATAACATTCTAAAAAACATTTACATTATTTATGATAGAAGAATAAAATGAAATGTTGTATTGATCATACTACTACACAAGTTTAAGGGTATATAATATTTTTTGTCTATAAATAAGTATTATTTTCTAGTGTATTATCTAGTATTGGATTGTCTCTAAACCATTCCAAGTATATTACTAATCTTTTTGTGCAGTGAAACTTAAAAATAGATGTGTTTCTATGGATTTTTTTTTTCATGAATGTGATAATATTTAAGTGGAGGTTATGTTTGTTTCAAAAAAATGAAACATTAAATAAAAATATATCATTTATTCACCCCTCCCCATATTCGGGATATTTTGATCCCATCTGGTCTATAACATGTAACTCATTACATCCATTGATAATAATTTTATTGTTGAAGGAAAAATACACAAATATTATTATAAGAACATCCAAAGAAACAAATAAAATTTGATTTCTTACATGTGGGTCCTATTTACATTATTTCATACAGTAGAAATTTCCAAGAGTGTACAACATGGGAAGGTGCCTAAATGTCCTGTAAGTCTCCACCCCTGATAGCCAATATCATCTTTTCCATAAATTTATTTCATTTGGCTATAATATAAATATTTTTTAATACATTCATGGAATTTATTGGTACACATCATAGTGACGAACATTCATGACCATTAACTGAGACAAATACTCTTCAGACATTATCAAATACTATATCATGTAGAAGAACAATCATGATGATATATATATTTTATTACTATTAAATGAATGAATAAAAGTTTATATAATGTCTAATCAATTTTTTTCTAGGGAACCAATCTTAATAGGAACCTCCTCTCTCTGGTTGATTTTTCTTTTAGATCTATCACTATCTGGGAGAGGTATAGCGTGTACTTAAATATCAGATTTATTTTGTCTGGTAACCATTAATCTATTTCACATAAGTCTATTAATTCTTATATCTGATGAAATTATATCTGAAATAATTTTTTTTGGTAAATAGTATGAATATATTAGGTGTATCATTATCTAGTTCCTCTCTATTTGTAACAACATAATTTGATGATCTTCATTTTGGTACTTCATCTTCAACCAAGTAGTAATTTTCTTTGGAAATTTTGTATTTAATCTCTCTAAAAACTTTATAACTTTCAATATATAGTAACAATAATAACTTACAATTCTTTACAATGTTATATATCCATACATCCTCCAAAAATCAAATAAGATTCACATGCTCAAATTTCAATCTTCATACTCTACTCATCTTTATATTTACTAACATTGAATATTCTAAAACATTGGATTCAATATTCGTTATTGAATTTTCCTCAAATTTTGGAATAAAAAACATCCTAATATCATAGCTTGATTTATGAACATATAAAAAACTAGGTATTATTAAAAAAATTTAACATTAAAAAAATTATAAAAAGCTATTTAGATCACCCTATTGTGTATATAATCTTCCTCTGTTACTATTTATTTGGGCACCTAATTCTATAAAAACTAAAGCTTTCTCCATACAATACATTTTTTGATCCCTTTTTTCTATTACCATTTATCTGATGAACTCATTCATGGAGACTGCATATTTGATTACTTAAATTTATAATGAATTCATGTTTATTATATTTATGAATTTAATGTTATCTTTTTGGTTCCTTCTTAATTCTCCATCTAATGATCTCTGAATGTCTCTATCTGATGTATTATTTAATTATTTTTTCACTATGTTTATAAGGGTTCTTAATTCTCCACCTATATATCTTTATAACATTCTATCATATGTAAATTTATTTCTTCTTACTTACCAACTACATATCATTCCATTTCTCACTATCTTTGTTTAACCAACATGGGTAGTTATAATTACTCTAATGAATTCCACAAAACATTTTCCAATCTAGGGGGAATTAATTTTTATCATTGGTGGACTTCCTATAACTACATTTGATAAATCATTGTTCCTATATTATTAGTACTGCATAAAGATTTATTTTTCATAGGAAGTTAAAAAGTATATTTATGGAAAATATTTTTCCAATTTGGACTTCATATATCAAAAATTTTATAAAAATAACATCATTAACTCATATCTTAAAATTTTATATGGTTTTCCAAATCATATTTATAAATACTAAAATTTAGAGGTTTTCAGTTTCAAAAAAATTATACTCCTCTTTTTGGGAGACTATATCTGTGAACCTTAGTCTAGTATCCACAAATTTCTTCTATAGAACTAACTGGACTACTAATCATAATCTTATTGAATAACCTGTGTTGTAATAAAATATTTGTATAAAAAATAAAAAACATTCTTGTTACTTTTTATATTAGAGTGACTTTTTGATTTTTACAAATATAAATTATTTTTCTTCTATATTTATTATAGAAATTATCTTTGCTTAGTGAACTTTCCCAATATATCTCATGAATAAATCATGGGGATTTTTTCAAATCATCACTGAGATTAGTCATTATTTATTAACCAAGATTATTTATCTATTTTTATTCTGACTATTTTACCTTTGGGAATACTTCTTTCATCAAATATTCAATCTACTTTTCAATTTGAAATGAATTCAAAAAAAAAAAAATAACACATATTGTGCTAAAAAAATCTCCTATATCTGTCATAATCATAATCCTTAGGAATTCATTACATCATGATGTCATTTTGAATATGATTCCATGTCTAATTATTATTCAATGTATCATTCTTCATAAGTGCTTCCCATAAACAAGTTATGTGGGATGGTTTTATCATATATTCAAATAATAATATTCCTTGAGTTTCATTGAGAAGTAATGATTAAATAAACATCAATATAATAAACATAAATCATTTTGGAAGTCTTAAGTTGTAAATAATATCTTTGGGTATATCGTAAGATATTATTTAGTGATATCGTCTTGCCAAATTTTTCTTATTTTACTATATTATTGTATGATATAATAATATCCCCATTTTTTAGAATATATCAATAATATTATACAATTTTTAAGTTATATAATAGTTAAATGTTATCAATCTGGTAATTTTTCATATAATCTGTCAATAATTATTATATTTAATATGATGAAATATTGGAGAGATTCAATTATTAGTTTAAATTTTGAATCATTTATCTTGATTGAGGTTAAAATTTTTTTATTATTGATGGAAATACTGGAACAATTCGTAATATTCCAGTAAATCAACTAAAGCATCTAAGACAATATCTGATTCTTATATAAAGAAGCCAAAATTGAAAATTTAAACTAATAATTGAATCTCCCCAATATCTGATTTTAAACAAAATAATCTAAGACAATATCTGATTTTTATTAACAAGGTATAGAGGAATATACATTTTAAAGACACAGAACTTCCATGTAATTTTCTATAATTATATGGGAATTTTACGAGTCCGTGAAAAATGATGGTGCCTGATTTCGAGGCCTAGTGTGCTCATAGTGAATTTCTAATCTTTTTTAGGTATGTTATGTGAATGTGAGAGTGGGTTTTTGTAAATTTTGTAATGGTGGTCAGAATTGAAATCTGAGGACACCATTGAACTCGTAATGCCGGTATTCGCTTAAGGAGACTTTCATCTCAATAATAGTAGGATAAGTGTGAAAGTTAGTTTTCGTTTTTTTCATGTAAATGAAAATAAAATAAAGATCAAACGTTTATTTTATTTTTTAAATCTCTCTATATGAGTTGTGGAGGTGGGGACCACCCAAACTAGAAAACCCCCAAATTGAATTCTAGTGGTGGGGACCACCTGAACCCCTCTTTAATATTGGGAAGTCTCCTGGAAGCCTCCCGTTTAATTGTGCCAATGTAGTGCATTTAATTACGCCAACATCATCATAGTTAATGGATAACCTTAATTTAATAATTTGATTATTCATTTTTTTGGGTTTGAGAAAATCATTCTAAAAGGGATGGGAAAGCCTTAGAGAAATTTGGAGAAACAATTCCCTCTCCAATGAAGAATGATGAACCGACCCCGAGCCCAAATCGGAAGTGCCTTGCGGGAGCGACGAACATCGACATACTTGAATGACTTCATCTTCTACCTCCCTACTACTCCCATGAACCAATTTATGTCCTTCCCTCCTCACTGACCTAAACGAACCTTCGAGTTAGGGGTGTGTTTTGATTAATATTCGTTAATTTTTCTTCTACGTTGAATCTCTCACCATGAGCCACTTCTTAACGCTCTAATACAGAGGGTGTGGAACAAACAAACATGGCCTGACGCCACCATATCCTTTGTGGTTTTTGATGCGTTCATCGCGATGGAGGATGATGGCGATTGGTGCTAGCGATTGGCACTGGTGGGACTCAAGGTGGCAGCCGACATTGTGGCTGGCCACGATGAAGGCGGCAGCACGACCGCTCCACCTGAGAAGGGTCGCGGTTCGTCGGCCGTAGTAGAGCATGGGAGGTGGCCGGAACTCTGTTCAGACGCGCGAAGGGGACAGAGATGTGCGTCCACTCTTCTTGGCATATAGGAACCACAAAATGAGTTTGCGGCGGTGAAGGGAGGGTGGCTGGCAGAGCCTGACGCAAGTGATGACGTGGCACACACCCATGTCGTGTAGAGGAGGCTGGCCATATATCCAGCCAGAGAGCTGAGCAGTCCCCACTAGCGGACCGTACCACGGTCCATCACACAGGGGGCCTCCGCACTGGGGTCCGCATCACCATGGGCCACCGCACCCTGGCCTGCTGCAACACGGGCGGTCGCACCGCGGGCCATGCCACAACGACGGGTCAGGCAGGAACCAGGGCCAGACCCGGGTCTGGCCGAGGCAACCCGAACCGGGTTTGGTTGTCCCAGTTTGGGTCGGGCCAGGTCGGTCCGACCAGGTCGGACAAGACCCGGACCAACTTCGACCCCTTTTCATTCATTCAACCATATCATGAGCTATGGGCGTCCGTTTGACGAACCGTATATGACACCAGAAACCATGGATTGAGGTTGTCCTTTTGGTATACCCCAACCAAGTTTTGGATAATGTTGGGTTATGATCAGGTTGAATCGAACACGAATCCAAGTGGGCCCTCGGGACTAAAAGGATAATAACATACAGATAGGGTGTTCGATTGACACACTGTCCATTGCATTGAGACCCCTTTTATTTGGAAGTCCATTGGGATAATTATTCATTGGGATTAATGGAATTTGGAGTATCGACATGTGGCTTCTAGTGTTGACCCTCCTGAAATCAAGAAATCTTAGTGCGGGAACCCTAAAGCAGGCTATAACGTTAGAATGGGATCCTTTGTGGATCTGTGCTATGGAATCTATTATGGGACTGTGTTCGATAGTCTCAGATGGATCTGCTCTAGGAATACACGTGGGGCTAATCTATGATAGTACATGGGTCTGCTATACTAGGATCATATTTGGGTCTGATGATGTACTAAGATCATATTTGGTTCTGATGATTTAGTACCCTACACGGTTCTTCCTCTTAACAGATTATGACGATTCAGTAGTTACTTCTGATCATCTCTACTACCGTACCTATGTTATACCTACGGTGAGATGAGTCTTTACCTTCATGGTGATACCTTTGTTTTAATCGTCTTTCTGGCATACTTTTGTGGTATTAACCTTTGTGTTGATACCTTTGTGTTAATAATATGTGTTGCGTACCATTGTGTTACTTACATTCATGGTGATGCCTTTTTTTGTAATCTTTTATGTGGCGTATATTTGTAGTACCTACTTTCAGGGTGATACATGTGTGGTATTCTTATGTGTGGTGTACGTTTGTGGTATGTACATTCGTGGTGATACCTTTGTGGTATTCTTCTATGTGAATTTACCTTAGTTGTCATAGCCTCGGGGTGTTACCTTTGTGGTATTCTTTCCTTCATGGAATAATTGAGCTTGGGATAAAAGTTGGGCCTTGTGTTTCATCATGAATGAGATGGGTATACTTTATAACATTTTTATATGTATGTTCATATACATAAGTATGGTTTTCAGATGTTTTCATGCTCTTTGGTTTATCCTTTGTGGGTTTTGTGAGAACTTCGAGGGTTTCAGGGTCCCTACTGAGTATTGTTATACCCACCCCTGCACGGGCTACGCCCTCACCTTGTTGTGTTTGGTACAGACAACGGACATCACACACTGAGGATGAGGGTTCTAGGACTAGAGGTTTCTTATAGGTGTACCTTTTAAGAGGTTTACCGTAGAGACGACCATTCAGGAGGTGTACCTACCCTTTAGGTAGGATCCTTGGCGGGTGTTCACAGGAGATATTCCAGTTTACTATTAATTTTTTTTTCTTGTACATTCCCATTGGGCTGGATTTTTAGACCCTTTTACTTACTGTACACACTCTTTTTACTACTCAGTTTACTTTTTTCATATCATGATGCATGCTTGGTTATGTGTGTTTACAGGATATAAAGGAAATGCCTTTTCCGTTTTAAGGAATATGCCTTTCGGTGCTAGTCTCCATCCCCTGGACTATGGAAGGAAAGCCTGGGGTGGTCACGGAACGGGCCCCGGGGGATGGGTCGTGACAAATTGGTATCAGAAGAGTTGGTTATAACTTAGAACATTGGAATATGATCTTTTTAACGGAAATAGTGTTAAGTTTAGTGAGTGTGGTTATTAGTTTTGGGAATCCAGTGTCAGTGTGGCGGCCGATGTATCCATACACCATGACCCTGACTTCTGATTTCTGACTCAGTTCACAAAAACAACGATTGCATCTGTGTTTTGAAAAGGTCTCATTGTGATCCTTTTGAGTCAGCTCAATTGGTATAACTTATTGAACATGGCGCAGCTGTTCATTTTTCAGGATGCCTCCACATAGTCTACCAGCTAGGGTTCTGGGTAGAGTTTGCGATGATAGCCCACCGAGCGACGACGCCTCGGTATAGGGCCCTCTTTCAGTAGGGGAACCAGTGGAGGAACCAATGGTACCATTACCCATTGGTCCACCGATGCCACCATCCCTATCAGCAGAGGGTGCATGCCACTTGAGCGTGTTGCACAAGTTCGAACACCAGAGGCCACCCAGGTACCAGGGTGATATAGACCCACAGGTGGCTGATGATTGGATAGAGGTCGTGGTGAGAGTCTTCTGACTGGTAGGGACACCAGCTGATCTCATGTTGATCCATGCATCCAGTCCTCTACATGAAGTACTAGGCATATGGTGGAGTTTGATGATCTAGGTTCACGACGATGTAACACATCTCTAGGAAAACTTTGAGAACCTGTTTTCGGAAGAGTTTGTCGCAGTGACAAATTGCGTAGTGCATGTACAAGAGATTATTTCTCAGCATCATGGAAGCATGACGGTGGCTCAGTACTCAACGAGGTTAACTGATCTCTCATGAAACTCCACTGATATGGTGCGGGACCCATTCTCCAGGGCCTATACCTTCGATCATGGACTCAGTTAGTAGATTAGGGCTTCTATGATTTCTCACAGCCTCCTGACGTAGGTGGGGGTGTTAGAGCGATCCCTCTTAGTAGAGAGTTTTCTTACTGAGTAGTCACCAGCAGCGAGACCCACCACCACGCTTCATATAGTGGAGTATTCTACAACTAGCATAAGACAGGTGTCATGGAGGTCCAAGAGGACCAGACCTATAGGAGGACGACTGCAGGATTTTGGGTTGGTTGTGCAGGGCACCAGAGATAGAGCCAATCCTGTGAGGAGATGGCTGTGTTACGCATGCGGCAGGCAGGGTAACATCGCTTGTGATTTCCCGACCTAATGTACATATGATCAACAGATGGTCGAAGGACCGCCCAGTAAGAGACATATTTTTGACCGAGGAGGTTTTCATGGAGTAGGTAGATGTAGAAGAGGAACTGGCCGTGCAACTGGCAGTAGGAGATGATTCGAGATGTTACCGCCACCACCACTATGTGGTCTACCCCAACCAGAGGGAGTAGGTGGAAATGGGTGAACATATCACCGAGCAACTGAGGCCTATGACCACGGTGCTCTGAATATGATACAAGGTTTTATATGTGTCTACTCCATCTTAGCTGTAGTTCTTACATACACAGGTTCCAGTCATTATTTTATTACAACTACCCTTGTTCAGAGCTCAATGATTCTGGTAGAGACATTGTCTCGATCCTTACGTCTAATGACTCTTACAGAAGAGGGTTCGATGATTACACACTAGTGCTAGCTGTGTGAGCTTACTCTAGGTGGAGAGAGCTTCGGCTAGGATCTTCTAGCAGTGGTGTTGATGCCTTTCGATGTCATCTAGGGTATAGACTAATTATCTACATTCTTTACCCAAATTGACTGTCTTTGGCGCACTGTGCAGTGTGTCCACATAGATGGGACTAGGATTACCTTCACTAATGAGAAGGGGGCCTTTGTAGTATAGAATGGACTTACCCGGAGGAGAGTGTAGTTGATTACTAATCAGATGGCTAGCCTTACCCTCAGAGCGGTTGACGTGGAGAGTCTGAGCTATCATGTAGTGGTGGACTAGTACATGGATGTCTTCCTTGATGATGTTCTGGGCCAACCTCCTCGTAGGGAGGTGGACTTTTACAGCGATTTGTACCCCAGGATGACACTGATATCTGCACCATTGTATCGGATGGCTCCCGCAGAGCATCGTGAGTTGTGGGTACAGCTGGAGGACTTACAGGGGAAGGGATTCATCCAGCCTAGAATTTCTTGTTGGGCAGCCTCGATTTTGTTTTACAAGAAGGAATGAGGGTGCTTGAGACTTTTTGTTGACTATCGGTATGTGAACCAGGTGACCATGAAGAACAAGTACCAACTCCCGAGGATTGACGAACTCTTTGATCAACTAAAGGGATCATGGTGGTTCTCGAAGATAGAACTCAGATCAGGCTATCACCAGTAGTGTTCATGGGACTCATAAATAAGATCTTCCATCCATACGTTGATCACTTTGTAGTAGTCTTTATCGATGACATTCTGATCTACTCAGCTACTGAGGATGAGAATGCCTATCATTTGTAGATAGTTCTAGACACACTCCAATAGAACCAAATTTATGGAAAGTGCTTGAAGTTCCAGTTCTAGATCTGAGAGGTTCACTTTCTGGGAAACGTCATCTCAGAGGATATATTTGTAGTGGATCTAGTGAATATTGAGGTGGTACTCTCTTGGGAGTTAACCCAGAGTGTGATAGAGGTATGAAGTTTCTAGGGTTTGGCCAGATACTATATGAGATTTGTGCTAGGTTTCTTCAGAGTTGCAACACCATTATTAGCATTGAAAAAAATGGGGAAACCCTTTATGTGGTCGGAGAGATGTCACTATAGTTTTTAATATTTGAGGAAGAGACTGACTAGTTCCCCTAGCACGAGGCTTCCAGAGAAGGGTGTTTGGTACTTAGTCTTCTGTGACGCATCAAGGACCGGGCTCAGATATTTCGTGATGCAAAAGAGGTGATTTTTTGCATATAGCTCTCAACAGGTGAGACAACATTATCAGAACTACGCCACCCATTACCTTGAGTTTGCAGCAGTGGTCTTCTCCTTAAATATTTGTCGATATTACAAGATGGAATAACTTTTTACTGTCTAGTCTTATAACAAGAGTATCAGATATATCTTCTAATATAAGGACATATACCTGAGACAACGATGTTGGCTTCAGTTCCTATAGCATTATGACTTCAAGATAGTCTATACTCATGGGAAGGGGAATATTGTAGTAGGTGCACTAAGCAGTAGATCTGGTATATAGCTACTAGGTGAGGCGATGGAGGAGCTATACACTTTGCATATATCCTTTCTGGATCAAGATGGATTAGATTTCTACAGTCTATTATAGTCACTCCCCCACTTCTTCAATGAGTCAGGGAGGAATATCATGGGGACACTGACTACAAGGAACGACGTACTCAGATATCCATAGGACAGGAACCTGATATATTTTCTAATGGTGGGGAGCATGCCATCCTTTTCAGAGGATGTACCATGGTACCAATTTCCCTATGGGAGGATGTGTTGATGGATTTCCACACATCCCCACTAGCGGTACATACTTGAGTGGAGAAGATTTACCAAGATCATTGACGATAGGACTAGCAGCCAGGAATGAAGAAAGCAGTTGTAGAGTTTTTTTTCTCTATGTCTCAATTGTTAGTGATTAATGGTGGAGCATCAGGTACTAACAGGCTTAGTCTGGCCTTTAGATGTTCCAGAGTGGATGAGGGATCAGATATCAATTGACATCATGACAGTACATCCACGTACAACAAGGGGTCATGAATCTATTTGGGTGATCGTCCATCGACTCACCATGTCAGCCCACATCCTACCGATCAGAGAGAAGGGTTTAGTGGAAAGCTTAAGATGCCTCAATTTGCAACAGATTGTGAGGCTACATGGTGTACCCTAGATTATTGTCTCTAATTGTGATGCATGTTTTACTTCTCGGCTGTGGATGGGGTTGTAGGAGGCTTTCATGACATGAATTTATTTGAGCACCGCGTTCCATCCACAGAAGGATGGCCTGACTAAGCGGACCATTCACACACTTGAGGACATGATGTGTTCTTGCGTCCTCGACTTTGGTCACAGTTGTGAGGATAACTTTCCCTTGGTGGAGTTTTTTTGGAATAACAGCTATCACTCCACCCTTGGGATGGAACCTTTCTAGGTGTTTTACTTCCGACAAAGCAGATCACCTTTGTGCTAGACTGGCCCAGTTCAGTTAGCACTCATGGGACCAGATATGGTATGGGCTACCATGGAGAAGGTGCAGATCATCCAAGAGCAGATGAAGACTCCACAGATTAGGTAGACGTCTTATTCCAGTAGGATACAAAGACCTTTGGAGTTCAAGGATGGCGACCATGTCTTCATATGAGTCACATCCCGATGATGGTTGTAGAGATTTGGTCGGGGCGGCAAGTTATCTCCGAGGTTAATCAGACCCTTTCACATCCACAGTAGAGTTGGCAAGGTGGCTTACCGCTTAGCTCTTCCACCATAGTTACAGTAGGTGCATGATGACTTCCACATATCCCAGCTATAGAGATATGTGCACGGCCCTTCACACATCATTGACTGGGGTGAGCTGGACATCGATGATGGGGTGATGCTTACAGAGGTTCCAGTAGAGATTGAGGATCGAAAATAGTGGGTCATTCATGGGTGGTAGATACCTTTAGTGCATGTATGTTAGCTACACAGGAACCTATAGGAGATCACATAGGAGCAGGTGGCTCAGATTCATGCTTAGTACCCCCACTTGTTTTCATAGTTTTTGTGATGTGGCTTTTGGGGATGTAAATACCTAAGGTGGGGAGAATCTAAAAGCCAGGAATTTACATGTATTTTTTTAATTATATAGGAATTTTAAGAGTCTTCAAAAATTGACGGTGCGTGAGTCTGAGGCCCGGTGTTCCCAGACTGAATTTATAAACTTTTATTAGGTACGTTCAGTTTATGAGCAAGTGGGTTTCTGTAATAGTTGAACCGGTGCATGGAATTGAAATCTGAGGACACCGTTGAACTCGTAGAGCCTGTATTCACTGAGGGAGACATTCACCTCGACAATAGTAGGATGAGGGTGATAGTTAGTTTTCATGTTTTTCATATAAATAAAAATAAAATAAAGATCAAACTTTTATTATTTTTTGAAACCTCTCTTTATTAGTTATAGAGGTGGGGACAACCTGAACTAGAAAACCCCCAAATTGAATTCTCATGGTGGAGACTACCTGGATCCCTCTTTAATGTGGGGAAGTCACTTAGAATACTCAGATTTAATTTTCTAATGTAATACTTCTAATTAAACCAACATCATCATAGTTAATGGATATCATTAATTTAATAAGATGGATTTTTTTCGCTCGAGGAAAATCACTGGAAAAGGGTTGGAATTCCCTTGGAGAACTTTGGAGAGACATTCCCCTCTTCAACAAAGAAATTTCTCCAACGAAGAAAGTGGAACCTACCCCGAGCCTAAATCAGAAGCGGCTTATGGGAGCGACGAACGTCGACGTTCCTCAACGAATTCTTCTTCTACCTCTCGACTCCTCCAATGAACCGAAATATGTCCATCCCTCCCCACCGACATCAACAAACATTCGAGGTAGGGGTGTGTTTTGATTAATATTCATGAATTTTTTTTTAATTTTAATCACTCTCCATGAGTTGCTTTCTACCGCTCTAATTCATAGGGTGCAATCAAAACGAACATGGCCCTAACCCTCCATTACCTTGGTGGTTTTTGATGCATTAATCATTATGGAGGAGGATGACAACCAGTGCTAGTGATTGGAACTAGTGGGACTTGGGGGAAGCGGGTGGCATTACGTCTGTCCATGACGAAGGCGGCGGTGAGACCGTGCATCAGGAGAATGGCTTCAGCCCTTCAGATTCGGCAGAGTAAGGGTGGCGGTCGGCACTCTAGTCGGCCTCGTGAAGGGGACAGTGGTGTGCATCTGCACCACCCGTCATACTGGAGCCACATCACAAGGCCGTGGTGACGAAGGGAGGGTGGTCAGAAAAGTTGACCGCCAATAATGGTGTGGCGTGTGACCGCGCCGCGGGGAGGAGGCTGGCCATCTGGCCAGCCAGGGAGCCGAGCATTCCACTTTATCGGACCCCACTGTGAAGCAGGCCAGACCCAAGGTGGGACTTGAGTCTGTGCGGGTTGACCCGAACCGGTCCGCATCGACCAAGTCCGGGTCGGGCTGGGGCGGACCGTACCCAGACCAACTTGGACCCCTTTTCATTCATTCAACCTTATCTTAAGATACATGGGTTCGTTTAACAAACCGTCTGCGATGAATGAATCCTTGGACCGAGATGGTATTTTTGGTATACCCCAACTAAGTTGTTGACAATGTTGGGGTACAACCAGGTTGGATAGAACACGAATCCAACCGGGCCCTCAGGACTAAAAAGACAATAACTTATTGACTGGATGTCTGATTGAAGCATCGTCTGTTGTGTTGAGACTCCTTTTATGTGGAAGATCACTGGGATACTTCTTCATGGGTCTTCATGGCTGTTAGAGTATCTACTTTTTTCATGAAGATCAGAACCACCTAGAATCAAGCGAGCTTAGTGTGGGAACCATGTAGCTGGCTGTAATGTAAGAAAGGGATCCTATATGTGTCTGTACTTTTGGATCCTTTGTGGGACTGTGTTTGAGAGTCTCACTTGGATTCTCTCTTAAAATCCACGTGGGGATACTCTAGGATCCTACATGGGTCTACTGTACTAGGTTCCTATGTGGGTCTGATGATGTACTATGATCCTATGTGGGTCTGATTATTTAGGATCCTATATGGGACTGCCTCTTAATAGAGTAAGATGATTCAGTAGTTAGTTCTGATCATCTTTACTACTGTACCTATGTTATACATGGTGTGAGCTAAGTCTTTAACTTCATAGGGATACCTTTGTGGTAATATTTTGTGTGGATTACCACTGTGGTACTTACCTTTGTGGTGATACCTTTGAGGTAAACCTATGTGGGGCTTACCTTTGTGGTACAAACCATTATGGTGATACCTTTCTGGTAATCTTCTATGTGGCATACCTTTGTGGAACTTACATTCATGGTGATAACTTTGTTGTACTCTTCGGTGTGGCATACCATTCTGGTACTAACCATTGTGGTGATACCATTGTGGTATTCCTCTATATGGCTTTACATTTTGGTACATACCTTTGTGGTATTCTTTCCTTCGTGGAACAGTTGAGCTTGGGCTAAGAGTTGGGCCTTGTGTTTCCTCATGAATGAGATGGGTATACTTGATAACTTAGGTATATGTATGGGTATATACCTATGTATGGTTTTCAGATGTTTTCATGCTTTGTGGTTTAACCTTTGTTGGTTTTATGATACCTTCAAGGGACTCGGGGTCTATTCTGAGAGTCGTTATACTCACCCCTGCATGGGCTACGCCCACACCTAATTATGGTTGGTGGAGATGACGGACCTCGCTAACTGAGGATGAGGTTACCAGGACAGGAGGTGGCTCGAAGGTGGACCTTAGATGAGGAGTACTGCAGAGATGACAGTTTGAGATTTGTACCTACCATTCAGGTAGGATCCTTGGTGGTTGTTCACAGGAGCTGTTCCAGCTTACATGTACTTTCCATTTTTCATTTACATTCTATTATGGCTTGTATTCTGGCCCCTTTTACATACTATACACAATCTTTTTAGTATTCATTTTTTACGTGTGTTCGTATCTTGCTGCATTCTTGGTCATGTGTGTTTAAAAGATATAATGGAAATGCGTTCCTGGTTTTAGGGAATATGACTTTTGGTGCTAGTCGCCAGCCCCTCGCCTGTGGAAGTTGGGCTTGGGGTTTTCACAGCACGAGCCCTGGGGGATGGGTCATGACATAAATCATATTTGATCCATGAATGAGATCATTAAAAATGACTAAATCATTTTTAGGATGTAATCATGCGAATTAATTATGAAACACATCAGGAATGGATCTTACAACATAAGTTAATGTATTCTGTTTTTATAGTTGAGTATACCCAATAACTAAACTCCACATCAAGAATTTGTTTATTCTAATCAACCCATAATCTAATGAAACCTGTATTTTTTGGAAATCCCACTCTCCGATAATATTTTTTTGATCACTCTGAAAATTTAAAATTAATCTTGAAGCTCATAAACCATTATGTGATAAATTAATTGATCAAAAGTTTCATTCCCAATAAAAATAAAATATTGTCATTTCGGGGGTGGAAATCCCACAAGGATATCTAAATTGTCCCATCATCCGAGAACATGAAATAAACCACTTAATAATGTCTATAAATTTACCTAAATTATTAATTATACTCATCAAATATTTTTATATTTCTACCCACAACCAAAGATAAAATCTATTTTATCTTAAATAAAATAATGTGAGGGTAAATTGTCCAAACTATCACATGCCAAGTTATAAAATACATACTCGTTAAATTTTGGAATGGATTAAAAATATTTATATATGAAATAACGAGAACCACTGATTTCAATTAAAAAAATATGGAAAAAGACAGTTTCTATATATTACCACAAACAGAATAAGGACCCCACCTACATCTATAGTTATCATATCCATTGCATCAATGATGCAAGTATTATTATGACATCATTATCTTTATTAACCTAATAAAAATAGAATGCCTTGATAAATACTATAGATGTTCCTATAATAACTATATATATATATATATCATGGAATTAAATCAAGGAGGTTATGGTCCTAAATGTGTCTCAGATAACTACAATGATAGGATTATATAACCACTCTCCTAAAATGATAACGATAAGAAACACCACTACTCCAAGTTAAAAAAAGTAATACATATTCATATGTCTAAACCTTCTTTCACATATGATCAATGAAGGATCCCAAATATTCTATTATTTTATATTAATGTTGTTTATATAAAATAATATCCCACTACCTTGTAGTACAAATTTTAATCATAAAGGTTTCAAATCTCACTCTATATAATACCCCATGTTTTTTTATCATCTTAATTTTATTCAATTTTTATTTATAGGGAAAAAGTAGTGAAATAAAAAATTAATTCATGTTCATTTATTAAAATATTCCATATATTTATCATAATTTATTTCTTTATTAAAATAAGGGATTATTGATGTATGATTTTTTATCACTACTATAAAAACATTATTATTATTATTATTTGAAAAATATCATTATTTTTTGTGATATATATATATATATATCTAATATATAAATATGAAAATTGATATATGTAAAAATATAAATTGATTTATTAATATTATAATTATATTTAATAAATAAATAAGTTAAATTAAAATAATTGTTGCGTGTGAACTATCTATAAGTTATGCATTCATGATAATAAAAACAATTATAAAAATATTATGTTACAAAAATTTAGTGATTTGTGAAAATGTTATTAAATTGATCAATAAAAATATAATAATTAATTCTAGAAAGTTTCTTTTTATATCATTCCCTATTCCATTTAATTTTCCTACAATGAAGTATGGTTGTTTTAGTTTCATTCCACTCTTTACACCATTCAATTTTTCTTTTCTCAAATTATCTCAATGATTAATAGAATTTGGTTCTACATATAGTGTTTAATTCATTAAGGTATTACAGTAATATGATATTTATTTGGTAGTGGCTCTTAGAAAATAATCACAATCAAATATAAATAAGGTGATTTAAAATCCCTATAGGGCCCTCAATTGTATTTCAACTTGTCTTTAAAATTAAAAAACGTAAACTTATTTTATTCTATGTTAATTTTCATATATGGAGCATGGAATTCATGAATGTTATATTTAAATTACTATGTATTAAAAAAATTTAATTTAAGTGATATAAGATATAGTTTTAACATTTCCAATTGATGGTAAATGAATTAAATTATATGAAATACGTCTTTGAAATTAAAAGTTAGTAGATCGGTGGTCATGTTAAATTGTTCTGTAATATTAAATAATAAATTTTCTATATTTAATATAAATTTGGAACCATAAATGGAATGGATTAATATATGTAGATGGATTTAAAATCATTTATATAAAAAAATGAATTGACAGATGTATGTGATCGATTTTATAATGTGTGATTAATTATTATTTTTAATTTTAAGCATAATATGTATGAATGAATGATATTTTATTGAATAAAATTAATAAAATTAACCAATTATATGATTTTATTTTTTCTTATGGAATATTTATATGATAGAATAAGTTGATGATATATGTTCATCTGCTGAAATATGTTTATAATTTCATTAATTAGAATAATATATAGTTAAAGTTATGATAATGGAATTGTTACGTGAATGAATAGATATATTGATAATATATAGAATGTTAGTGTTATTTTGAGATCTTTTAAGATATGAATTTCTTTTTGTATTTTGATAAATAATTTTTTTTTTGATGAAATTTTTTGTCCAAAAATTCTAAATGGTATATCAATATTAACTTATTTTTCTCTGTTCAATTGTTTTTTATTGAAAATACAATATATTTATATGGTTTTGTATATTATTTTTATGAGTAAAATTATTTTAAATGATATCCTTTTTGTATGAACCTATACTTTTATGTCATATATTATATTGTTGGTCTATTATTCAGGTATGGGCCTTGTGATATGCATGTTATTTTTCTATTTTATGGAATGGTGGACTTGAAAATCCTTAGTAGGTTGAGGTAGCAAGTTATTTTATTTGTAACTGGTTGGACATAGATATTAAATGGACTATTGGGGTATATAAGTAGAAATGAAACATGGTATCTTAGTGATCTATTGTGATTATATGTAATGGATTTAATATATATTTAATTTATATACTTTCACATATGTATACACATTGAGCTCATTTTCAATGAGGAGTTTGGGATTCCATATTGATTTCCTACTGAAATAATATTTCTCACACCATGTATTCCCACACCTCATGTATGTAAATACCTTGTGCATTCTAATATAATTCAAATTACAAGAACCATAATACATAGTTAGTGGATTATGATATTGGACCAGAGGTGGAGAATTGAAAGGATACCTTGGGTGAAAATAGAGACCTCCCCCTTTTAATTTTGGATTAAATTTCATGCATTGTATATATATATATTTTGTAATGAATTCAATTTATTGTGAATATAAGATTCATGGGACCATATATTAAAAAACAATTATTTCAAATATTTTTTGGTATGAGAAATAATATTTTACGTGTGTTTCCATTATTCACTTTATACATTGTTCTTTTATGTAATATTGAGTTGTTATTGTTCATATTATGGTTATATAAATTCTTATATGAATAATTCTTGTAAACTTGTATTTATTATTCATCATTTGATGATGAAGGAGGGAACAGTGGTGTTGAGAATACTCACCTATGTGGAATAAGATTTATTAGGGTGTTTTTAAAAAAAGGATATTCAAGTAATTTTGTTACATTTAATTTATATTTTAATTTATAACTTATTAGAAGGGATATTATTGGATAGGAAAAGAGTATGGAAAATATAAATTCATACATGGGATACTCATCCATCATAGAAAACTGAGTCTCAACGATGTGGAGATATTTCATTAATATATTTAATGAGTTAAATTTTTTTCATTTTATAAAAAATGGATTTTGGAAATTATTTATTTAAACTTCCTAAGTGATAGATAATTGGGACTCGTGCATCAATTTTGGTACAAAAAGATAAGGAATTTTATTATGTGTGCATCTAGTTTCGAATATATTGTTTTATTAATAAGATATTATTGTTGGACTCCTCATGTGTTAATCATGTTTTAATAATCACAAATCTCATTACTATTAATTCATCTTGATCTTCAGTGCACATCTTGCTAATGCTCTTCAAACTCAACAATAGGTTCATATCATGTTTTTATAATAACAAATCTTATGGACGTTAATTACTCTTTACATGTTTTATGCATAATCACAATTCTCTCATATATTATATCTAATGGTTAACCTTAACCCATATTCTACATATCACTATCATAGTCCAAATACAGATTTTTTTGTCTATGTATGGACTCACCGTGACCAGTCACCGTGACCAGACACAGTAACCCAGACACCGTGAAGGACTCACCGTGACCAGACACCATGAAGGACTCAGCGTAACCCAGACACCGTGACCAGACATCGTGAATGACTCACTGTGACCAGACACTGTGACCAGACACCGTGAAGGACTCACCGTGACCAGACACCGTGACCAGACACCGTGAAGGACTTAGCCTAACCCAGACACTGTGAAGGACTCACCGTGACCAGACATCGTGACCACTCACCGTACCCAGACACCGTGAAGGACTCATCATGACCACTCACTGTAACCCAGACACCATGAAGAAGACACCGTTTCCATGATCACTGTGACACTGTTTCTTAAGCTTTTGTCAATATTATTTTAAATGATGCTAACGGTCATATTTGTTGCATTTAATTCAATTAATGTTATTTAATTTTAGTTGTTGGCTTGTCAAGAAACCGTATCTCTTAAATATAAAAAGGGAATCATTACTACTACCAGAGCCCGTGGAATATAAAGAAGATTGACCTTCATTAGAGAACACGCGCGCTTGACATGTCTCGACACATATACTACAAGACATGCGAGCTCTGTAATGAACCGAAGAACAATCCGGAGCACAACTGTGAAGAACACATTGCACGATCCTCAAAAAAGTTCCATACATGCAATCCTACATTTCTGAAGAACACACGACGAATCAAGAGACTATAGAACACAAGCTGAACTACGACACTCTGTTTTTCAACAGAAAAACCAGAGAAGGACTCTGATGCATTCCTGCTCAATCCAACTAGTCTAGAGCTACATTGAAAATCACTAGAGAGATTTATAAACACTACATCTCTGCTCTGTGATTTATTATTTACTTTTCGAGTAGTGCATGTCATCTACTCTATTTTTACACACACATTGTCTCCTGAACATTAATTTGATGATCTTTAAATACTCACTCAAAATCTTATATCTTTTATTTCCCACTGGGATAGTGGTAGAGGTCGTGTGTGACCTGAATAGCTGGTTTGTTGTTGTTTTGTTTCCCACGAATAATAGTGGTAGAGGTCTTGGACATGGACAGTTGTTGTAAAACTTTTGTTAACCCCGATCTAGGGTGTGGATCAAATTATTTTATATATTTGAGAGGACTAAGTATCGGCTTGAGACTGAACCTCTTGTTATATCTGTTGTGCATCTTTTATTTATGTTTAATGTATACGACATATATTATATTTATTCTGCTACTATTACTTTAAAATACAAAATTATTTTGAAGCTACTTTGATGGTTAAATTAGGAAGTGTTTACACTTATTGTAAATTAGTAGATTAGTTTCAAAAGTTAGTTTGATCTTGTGGTTAAACTAACTGAGACCTAATCAATCTTTGAGAAGCTAAGTGAACATTTACAATCTGTATAAATTCACTACAGTTTAACTTATTTTATAAATCGGTGGATTTTAACTAAATACTATTTTAACATAAATTTTAATTGGAACTCAATTCACCCCCCTCTTGAGTGTCAACTCCGACTAACATTTGGTATCAGAGGATTTAGGATTTTTTTTTGAATATTTTTGAAATACTCTGTTTTTCAACTGTGATTTTAGTTTCATATTTAAAGATCTTAAATTTTGGTTAGTTCTAAATTTTTTATCTCTTTAATTTGTCTTTCTAAAATCTAGTTATGGATAATAGACTAGAGGGTACTACTACTAACATGCCACCTTTCTTCAATGGTACCAACTATGCTCAGTGGAAAATTAAAATGAAAATTCATTTAGAAAGCATAGGTTTTGATATTTGGACAGCCATAGAATCAGAATATAAACATACCACTACCGCTAGATCCACTTTGGATGAACCTACAAATACTGCCTACAATAATAATTGTAAAGCCATGAATTCCTTGTACTATGCTTTAGGAGATGAAGAGTTTAACAGAATATCTGCTTGTAAAATTGCTTTTGAAATTTGGGATACCTTAGCCGTTTCTCATGAAGGAATAACCAATGATAAGGAAATGAGATTAAATATTTATAATATGAAATATGATAATTTTAAAATGAAAACTGATGAACCTATTTCTGACATGTATCTCAGGTTTAATGAGATAGTCAACATAAAGAAATCACTTGGAAAAGTTGTTCCAGCAAAGGAACAAATTATGAGAATCTTGAGATGTTTACCAGACCGATGGAGAGGCACATCTGTTTCAATCAGAGAGTCATGTGATATTGATGCTCTACCTGTTAAAGAACTCATTGGTAAGCTTATGATGTATGAGGGAGAACTCAAGGTGAACAAAGAAGAAGAAGATGAACCTGGAAGAAAGTTTGTTGCATTCAAATCTTCAACTTCAAATAACAAGGATAAGGATAAACTTCAAGCTATAAATGAGAGTTCAAGCTGTGAAGACAGTGAAAGTGCTTCTGATAGTGATGCTGAAATGGCTCACATTGCCAAAAGGTTTAATAAGTTTTATAGGAAAAATAAATTATTCAGCAAATCAAATTACAAAGGAAAGTATGACAATAAGGGACATTGGAAAAAGGATTGGAAGAAGTCTGATAAAAGTAATGAAGTTGTCTCATATGAGTGAAAAAGAAAAGGACATATTAAAGCAGACTGTCCAAAGCTCAAATTCAAGAAAAAATATGAATACAAGGACAATAAGTACAAGAAAGCCATGAAGGCTACTTGGAGCGCTTCTGATGATAGCTCCACTGAATATGAAGTTTCCGAAACTGAACATATAAATAAGGAAAACATGTGTTTTATGATAAACACATCTGAGGTAACAGTTGAAACTCGTGCTTTAAATTCTTATTATTGTGGAGATGATACTGACTCTGATAACATGTCAAAATCTGAACTATTTGAATATTGTGATATGTTAGAAGAAACCTGTAATGAGAAGAAAGAGAAATACAAAGGTTTAAAGAAACAATATTCTTTAACTGTTAAACATAAATATGATCTTGATATTGAAATGGAAAATAATGCTCAGTTTCTTAAAGAAAACTCTGAACTGAAATTATCTAATGAGAAACTTAGAAAGGATTTAGAGAAATTCACAAATGGAAGGGATACACTAACTCAAATGCTAGGAAAGCATGTTGGACCAAAATACACTACTGGAATAGGCAACAAACATGGACAGAGATAGCTTACTAAGAATAGATTTATTCCTAAATCTGGATAGAATGCTGCTAATTCTAGTTCTGGACATTTATATGCTTCAACTAGTTATATTCATAGTTGTGGATCTAATAAGATTTATCTTTCAAAGTCTATTTATTCTACAAATTTCATGAGACCCATAAGAGAAATTTGGGTACCAAAAGTTTTGATTGCTAACCTGTCTGGACCCAAGAAGATTAGGGTACCAAAATCATTTTCTATCTAAATCTATTTTGTAGAAAACCTGCTTAAAGAGATCCTGTAGGAAGAACTGGTACTTGGACAGTGGATGTTCAAGATATATATTTGGAGACTTCTCATGCTTTAAAAGCTTAGTCAGGATTGATGGAGGTTTTGTCACCTTTGGTGACAACTCAAAAGGAAAAATCATCGGCTTAGGCTAGATTGGTAACACTAACTCAGTATTAATTTCTAAAGTTTTACTTATTGATGGACTTAAATATAATCTGTTAAGTATTTATCAGTAATGTGATGATGTTTTTAATGTTAAATTTGAAAATGATTCTTGCAATGTTTTTAATTCTAAAAATGCTTTAGTATTTTCTGCCCTGTGAAATGAAAATGTTTATGCTGTTGATTTAAATTCTTTAGCTAAGCAGAATATTACTTGTTTAAATGCTTTTCATAAAGAGTCTTGGCTTTGGAACAGAATATTAGGATACTTCAATATACACTCACTTAGAAAACTTACTAAGAAGAACATAGTTAGAGACCTACCCAAACATGAGTTTCCAAATGACAAATTTGTAATCCTTGTCAAAAGGGAAAGCAACACAAAATCTCATTCAAACCAAAGAAAGAAGTCTCAACTTATCATCCTCCTGAGTTGGATCACATGGATTTGTTTGGACCATCTAGAGTTTCTAGCTTAAATTGGAAGCACTATGTCTATGTCTTAGTAGATGAATTTTTTAGATATACTTGGGTATATTTTCTAGCTCACAAAAGTGAGGCTTGTTCTTAATTTTTATAATTACTCAAAATCTGTAGAAAACCTTAGTGGACTTAAGATTAAAACTCTGATAAGTGATCATGGACATGAATTTGAGAATCATGAATTTGAATGTTACTTCTCACACAATGGCTATAGTCACAATTTCTCTGCCCCTAGGACACCCCAGCAAAATGGTGTAGAAGAAAGAAGGAATATAACCATGCATGAAATTGCTAGAACTATGCTTAATGAGTATTATCTACCTATTTATTTTTGAGCTGAAGCTGTAAATACAACTTGTTATATTATCAATAGTGTCTTAATCAGTCCTATTCTTAAGAGGACCCCTTATGAGTTGTGGAACCATAGGAAACCTAAGGTTAACTACTTCAAAGTCTTTGGCTGCAAAGTCTTTATTCTTAATACCAAAGATAATCTTGAAAAGTTTGCATCCAAGAGTGATGAAGGAATTTTCCTAGGTTATTCTATCTCTAGTAAAGCCTATAGAGTTTTCAATAAGAGAACCAAGTGTGTGGAAGAATCTATTCACATCAAGTTTGATGAAACTGATCCACATGAGCCTAGAACCTCTATTGAAAATCTTGAAGATGATCTCTCTGTTTTGAACCTTAATGATAAAGACAGTGGACCTATAGCTAAAACGTCCAGTTCTGGAGTTTTTCCAGAACCTACTTCTGTTGATTCCCAACCTGTTGATGAACCTGAAATTTCTAGCCCTACCTTTACTAGATCAACTAGAATTCTGAAGAATCATCCTTTAGATGCTGTTGTAGGAAATCCTGAGAGAGGGACACAAACTAGAGTTTCTCTTAGAAATCAGGTTGAACATCAAGTCTTCTTGTTAGATCGTGAACCTAAAAACGATGATGATGTTATTAATGATGAATTTTGGGTAATTCCTATGCAAGAAGAACTCAATCAGTTTGAAAGAAATAAAGTTTGGAATCTTGTTTAAAGACGTAAGGACGCTTTCACAATAGGCACAAAATGGGTGTTTAGAAATAAAGTAGATGAATATGGAAACATAGTTAGAAATAAAGCTAGACTAGTTGCACAAGGCTATAGTCAAGAAGAAGGTATTGACTATGAGGAGACTTTTTCTCCAATAGCCAGATTATATGCTATTAGGATTTTACCTTCTTATGCTGCACATTAAATTTCAAACTATATCAAATGGATGTCAAGAGTGCATTCTTAAAAGGATATATTGCTGAGGATGTTTTTGTTGAACAACCACCTGGTTTTTCAAACCCTCATTTTCCAAATCATATTTTCAAACTATCAAAAGCTTTATATGGTTTAAAGCAATCTCCAAGAGCTTGGTATGATAGATTAAGTACTTATCTAATTTCTAAAGGTTTTACAAAAGGAATAGTTGATCCTAGTCTTTTTATAAAATGAATTTCTAAAGATGTTTTAGTAGTACAAATTTATGTTGATGATATTATCTTTGGATCTTCTATAAATTCTTTATGTATAGATTTTTCTAAAATGATGCAAAATGAATTTGAAATGAGTTTAATGGGTGAACTTAAATTCTTTCTCAGTTTTCAAATTTTTCAAAATAATAATGGAATTATTTTAACTCAAAGTAAATATACTAGAGATCTTTTAAAACGTTTTGGATTGGATAGCACAAAAAGTAGTGACACTCCCATGAGTACCACCTGTAAGATGGATCTTGATGAAAATGGTAAATCTGTTGATCAAACCACTTATAGATGAATGATTGGAAGTCTACTCTACCTAACTGCTAGTCGTCCTGATATTATGTTTAGTGTGTGTATGTGTGCTCATTTTCAAGAAAACCCTAAAGAGTCACATTTAAAATGATGTAAAGAGAATTTTCAAATACCTCAAGCATACTCCCAATTTTGGATTGTTCTATCCCAAAGGACATCATTTGATCTAGTTCGATATTCTGATGCTGACTTTGCTGGATGTAAGATAGATAGAAAAAGCACCTCTGGAACATGTCATCTTTTAGGCAAGTCACTAGTATCATGGTGTAGTAAGAAACAAAATTCTGTTCCATTTTCAACTGCAGAAGATGAATACATAGCTGCTGGTAGTTGTTGTGCACAAATTTTGTGGATGAAACACACTATACTAGACTATGGATATCAATTCAGACGTGTCTCAATAAATTGTGACAACACAAGTGCTATTAATATTTCTAATAATCCTATTTATCATTCTAGGACAAAACATATTGATGTAAGACATCACTTTTTGAGGGATCATTATCAAAAAGGTGATATCACTTTGGAATTCATTGGTATTGAATATCAACTTGCTGATATATTCACAAAACCATTAAATTCTGAAAGATTAGACTAAATAATACATGATCTTGGTATTATTAATCATAAATGAATGTATTACTGATCTTAATGTTTAATACTTTACTTTACTTTACTTTACAGTTTTATACTTACTATTTCTATGTTACTGTTTTATGCTCACGGTCTGACAACTCACTATCTCACCGTGACTATATAAATTGCTCACTGATTCACCGTGATGACTATAAAATGTCTCACCATGATGGATAGTTTTCTATCTCACCATGATAAGTATGATAATTTTTATTTTTATTTTATTTTTACCCGTATCGCCGTAATTTTTATTTTACCACTATTTGATTTCCCGCATTTGACATTCCCAAATGATAAAACTTAAGGGTTTCATTCGACTCCTTACCAGAACTCTCTCCTGAACCTTCTCTTCTCTCTCGCCCAAACCTTTAGTGAATGCCAATGATGAAGCGTCCATCATCACCCTCGTCTGAGAAGCGCCGCTCTAAGAAACAAAGGAGGATACCGAGGATAGCTCCCGAAGGACCTCTAAACCCAAACCTGGTAAGTCGTACCATTGTACCTAAAAAAGAGGTTTGCCCTGAATGGTTGTTGTCTAGAAGATCATTAGTTTTGAAAGTTTTAAAAGAGCAGGGATGGATTGAATAGTTCACTGGACAGAATAGACCAATTTACCCGAGGCTTGTATCTCAATTCTATCAGAATGTGAAGTTCTCTTTTGATTTTGGAGAAAGCTTTTTGGTGACCAGCTGGATCGATGGTCAGAAGTGCTCTTTCTCTTCAATGTTGTGGGAGGCATGCCTAAGAATTCCACATGAAGGAGTGTGTGAAGATCACCAGAGAGACCCTCCTCCAACAACTGACATCTTTGACCTAGAAACTGCTTTGGGAAATCTAACTGGATATGGAACCAAGCGAAGGGCAATAGCTGCTGAACTAGATGGGGAGAAAAGACTTTTGTTCAAGTTTTTTCATAATTTGGTTAGTCCAAGAAAAGGATATTTTGCTGTGATGAAGTATCAGGATGTGTTCCTGATTCACCTGTTGAAGAATGTCCAAAAGATCAATCTGTGTAAGTATGTTATCAACCATATCTGTGAGCTGATCAAAGTAACTTCCAAATCCACCTCCCTATTTTATTCAAGGATTATTTCATCCATGTTAGTATCTAAATGAATGGTTGGACCAAATGAAGAAAAATTAGAGGATTTTGATTTCTGCCTATCCATGCCTATCATCAGAAGGATGAATATTAGTTGGAATCCCTGGAAAAAGAAATGGGTTGAGGATAGTGATCAAATGTATAAAAAGTTTAATCTTGTTGACTATCCAAGAATTCATAAGAACCTAGTTGATCCTGGTTTAGAACCAGATGAAGTGGCTGAGTACTCAGAAGAAGAAGAACAGGAAGAAGTAATAGCTGAAGTTCCACCTAGGGAAGAATCGGTAATAACTCCAATGGAAACAGTTCATGTTGAAGAGTAAAGGGGTGTTATCCCTGCTGAAATACCTCAAGGAGAGGAAGTTGTTGTTGAAAAGGAAAGGACTGAGGATCCTTTAGTTGTTCTTCATGAGTAAGAAGATCATACCAATGCTGCAAGGAAATTAGTTTTTCCTAGTTTAGAACATCAAGAAACCTTTGAGGAAGTTTTAGTTGAAGAGACTCTTTCTGTTGATAAAGAAGCAAGTCTGGAAGCTTATCTAGTTGAACAATCAGTTCCTGAGATTATTCCATATGCTGAAGACAGAATGGAAATTTCCTTTCAGCTGGCAAGGAAATAATTTTCTGAAGAGATTAGGGATGATCCTGTGGAACTTTTCCATGTTCCTGAACCTCAAGAATCTGAAAGGGAAGCACAAGTTGAGGGGGAGGAAACTCGAAATCTTGATATTGTGGAAGCTGCATCTGGTGAAGCTTCTCAAGCTTCTGTCACTTTCTCTATACACTATCGGTATGAGTTCCCAGTCTTTTATGATGTGAATGAGTCACAGCAAGTGACTGCAACTAGAATGGATCTTTCTTATCTTTTTCAACTAATGTCCTTAGCTCATTCAGAACCAGAACCAGAACCAGAGCCCCAACCTCAATCTGGATCAGAATCTGAGTCTGAAGATGACTCTGACCCTCAACCAGAATCTAAACCTCTACCTTTACCTGCATCCTTACGTGAGCTTCACTCCTTTGTAACCAAAGATGATCTGAAATATTTTGGCGAGACTTTGATAGCTGGTTTTGAGAAAATTGTATCCACTCAACCTCTCCCAGTGACTCAATTAAGTCAAGAAGATGCATCAATTCTCTTGGAAAATATTATCTTGCATATTCAACCAAGGATGATCTGAGAAATTCAAGAAGCTCGATAGAGAATAAGCTGGTGAGTGTTGATGTTGCAAATCTGAAAAGTATGGTAGAATATCTACAGAATGAGCTATTTGTTCGATCAGAGCATGCTCCTGTTTCTGCCCCTGCACCAACTGCTGTTTCACCTGAGTCTTCTGATTCCCTTTTTACTAGGGAGATTGTGTCTCAAATTCATCCTTACCTACTATCTTTGGATGAAATGATTGGAAAAAGGCACACGAAGATTCTAGAATGGATGAGAGAGCTTGTGTAATCTCTGAATAAGCTTACAGATGAATACACTGGACGTCTGCAAAAAGTTCAGAAACAGCTCAAAGTTCTAACAGAAATTTTCAAGGCTTCACCTACTTCTGGTCATACCTCCACACCTACTTTGGATGATTCTCTGTTGAGATCCATAATGAAGGAAGAATTACAGAATGCCTTAAGCATCTTGGATCTATCTTCTTTGTCAGAAGTGATTAAGAACAGTGATAGAGCATTGGACTTGGTTATGATTCATTCAATGATAGCCAAAGAAGCTTAACAAGAGATCTATAAGAAAATAGATTTGTATCTTTCCAGGATTTTCTCTAAAGGTGACAAGACAGATCACTTTAGATATCTTGTGGAAAATCTGAGAATCCCTCCGGTGACTCGATCTTTTAATGCTCAAGTTCAGAAACATTCAGAGTTCACCAGATTGTTAGACAGATTTTGGGAGAATAAGATGATTTTGAAAATGCTATGAAGTATGGTGGTGAAATCATTACTGATTTCATCAATATTTTGAAGCCGTATCTTCATGTATAGAGTACTGCTATAGTTGCTCCAGCTGCTGCACCCCTTAGACCTGAACTACCTGCCTTAGCATCTACTACCAGGACAGTTAGCCAAGCCCTTTCTCAGATCCGGCCAGTCATTCTTGACCATCCATAGCCTAGATCCTCTACTTCTCCTACTTTGGCTCCATCTGTTTTTGAAGGTCTACCCTTACCCTCGTTGTCTACCTCTTCTATTCTTTCTTCTACATCAGCACCAGCTCCTACTGCTGATAAAGGCAAGACACAAATGGATCCCTAAAGAGTTTACCGAATGTTTTTCTTTTTGATGGCATGTCATTTCTTGTTTACAATTTGTACTTCTCTTGTACTTTGTATTATGAATGCTTTGTTTAATGACAATTTCCGAGTTTCATTTCCTTTTTTCTCTACTATTTGATAATCCCAAAAGGGGGAGAAAAACCTGCAAGTATTTGTTCTATAATGTTTTTGCTATGCTAGTATCATTAATATTACATATATTTTATATTCTGCCTATATATGATTTGTGATCATCAAAAAGGGGGAGATTGTTGGACTCCACGTGTGTTAATCATGTTTTAATAATCACAAATCTCATTACTGTTAATTCATCTTGATCATCAGTGCACATCTTGCTAATGCTCTTCAAACTCAACAATAGGTGCATATCATGTTTTTATAATAACAAATCTTATTGATGTTAATTACCCTTTACACGTTTTATGAATAATCACAATTCTATCATATATTATCTCTAATGATTAGCCTTAACCCATATTATGCATATCACTGTCTTAGTCCAAATACAGATTTTTTTTTCTATGTATGGACTCACCGTGACCAGTCACCGTGTCCAGACACCGTAACCCAGACACCGTGAAGGACTCACCGTGACCAGACACTGTGAAAAACTCAGCGTAACCCAGACACCATGACCAGACACTGTGAAGGACTCACCGTGACCAGACACCGTGACCAGACACCGTGAAGGACTCACCGTGACCAGACACTGTGACCAGACACCATGAAGGACTCAGCGTAACCCAGACACCGTGAAGGACTCACCGTGACCAGACATCGTGACCACTCACCGTAACCCATACACCATGAAGGACTCACCGTGACCACTCACCGTAACCCAGACACCGTGAAGAAGACACTGTTTCCATGATCACTGTGACACCGTTTCTTAAGCTTTTGTCAATATTATTTTAAATGATGATAACGGTCATATTTGTTGTTCTTAATGTAATTAATGTTATTTAATTTTAGTTGTTGGCTTGACAGGAAACCGTATCTCGTACCTATGAAAAGGGAATCATTACTACTGCCAGAGCCCATGGAATATAAAGAAGATTGAGCTGCATTAGAGAACACGCGCGCTTGACACATCTCGACACATATACTACAAGACATGCGAGCTCTGTACTGAACCGAAGAACAATTAGGATCACAACTGTGAAGAACACAATGCACGGTCCTCAAAAAAGTTCCATACATGCAATCCTACATTTCTTAAGAACACACGATGAATAAAGAGACTGTAGAACACAAGCTGAACTACGACACTCTGTTTTTCAACAGAAAAACTAGAGAAGGACTCCGAAGCATTCCTTCTCAATCCAACGAGTCCAGAGCTACATTGACAATCACTAGTTCCATTTCTAAACTCTACATCTCTGCTCTGTGATTTATTATTTACTTTTCGAGCAGTGTGTGTCATCTGCTATATTTTTACACACACACTGTCTCCTGAACATTAATTGGAGGATCTGTAAATACTCACTCAAAATCTATATCTTTTATTTCCCACTGGGATAGTGGTAGAGGTCGTGTGTGACCTAAACATCTGGTTTGCTGTTGTTTTGTTTCCCATGAATAATAGTGGTAGAGGTCTTGGACCTGGATAGTTTTTGTAAAACTGTTGTTAACCCCGATCCAGGGTGTGGATCAAATTATTATATATATTTGAGAGGACTAAGTCTCGGCTTGAGACTGAACCTCTTGTTATATCTGCTGTGCATCTTTTATTTATGTTTAATGTATATGACATATATTATATTTATTCTGCTGCTATTACTTTAAAATCCAAAATTATTTTGAAGCTACTTTGATAGTTAAATTAGCAAGTGTTTACACTTATTGTAAATCAATAGAGTAGTTTCACAAGTTAGTTTGATCTTGTGGTTAAACTAACTGAGACCTAATCAATCTTTGAGAAGCTAAGTGAACATTTACAATTCGTATAAATTCACTATAGTTTAACTTATTTTATAAATCGGGGGATTTTAACTAGACAATATTTTAACAGAAATATTAATTGGTACTCAATTCACCCCCCTCTTGAGTGTCCACTCCGACCAACAATTATGTTTCAGATAAACAAAATAATCACTAGAACTATAAGTGGTGTTTTCTTAATTAAATAAGTAGTGATAAATTTTTTAATTAAAATAGGTTATTTAGTGATATTTTATTAATTTTATTATTTATAGGTTCTTCGGTTTCTTTATTATGTTTTTGGTTCGGGAAAATTTAATTTTTTAGTATTTTTATTTTTATTTTGTATTTTATTTGTGAATTTATTTAAATACTATAGATAAAATATAAGAATATCCTAAATATGACTAATTAACTATTAACATATTGTTTTGAGAATATCTAGTTTTAAAATGTATATTTTGTGAAATGATATATTAATGATTATTTGAAAATATTTTTTATACAATAAGTTATAATTTTTTCATGAAATGATATATTGAAGTGGAATGTCATGTTGATAAAAATTTTAACTAATGGAATTTTTAAGAATCATGAAATCATATTTTTTATATAAATCATTATTTTATTGATTTAATATTTATAAAAAAGTTATATAAATTGATAAATAATGATGATAATATTGATGATGATGTAGTTTCTTAAATACATGTTGTTTGTGATATTTTGTTATAAATTAATTTCTAATAAGGTTTTTTAAAGTGAAATATGAAGGTTTAAAAAAATATAATGACTCTGATGGATGTATTATTATATGTTTCTTGAATTTAACTTGTTTCATTTACCTAATTTTACAGTTAAAGGGATAAATTATTAATATTCCATGTTATATGCTGAAAATTACTATTATTATATTGATTTAAAATTGTATTTTATTTATAATAGAAAAAAGAAAGACATTAGATGATTTTTAAAACTGGCTATATTTTAATGGATGTGGTCTTTCTTATACATGTTAGTGTGTGTAGTGAGTATTAAAATTGTGATCTAAATAATTACAATGCTTTAGTTAATATAAATTATAGAAAATTTGATGTGAAAGTAAATTAAATGAAAAATATAAGTTTAATAGATTGGTTAATTTTAGTTTAATTTGTTTTAAAATTAATCAAGTATGGTTATTTTGGGTTTATTAATATAATACCATATTTTCATACATCGAATAATTAAATGCTTTAATATAATTTAAAATTTTATTTAAAATTACTCAAAAAATTTAGATAAAAAATTACATGTTTCTTTTATTTGAAAATCGTGAAAAATAAAATGTAAGCTATTTTACTCGAATGGCATGAAGGCCTTCATTTTTATTGTGCAACCCCTTCTTTCAAGGGATGAGGAGGAACCCTTCAAATGACTCATGGATTAGTTATTACATGTCCCATAGGAATAAGATACATTACATGACCCGAAGTTCTTAGGGAATTCAATGAGATTATAACTTCAAATAACTACCCCTCCCCAACATCTACTTCATGATGGTAGCTCTCCACCTTTGCTTGGACGTCTGTCTAAGCTTCTCATTCATGCACAAGATAGTACTAATGGCATAGTGGTACACTCTCACTCTTCCAAATACATTGGTTTTGATTTGGTGAGTTCACCTACTCTGAATCCTCCTATGTGGCTACTAATTTTTTTAGAGTCTGTCTAGGGAAACTACATGTGGTCCAAAGGCCGTGAGGTGGCCCAAAGGCCTTAAAAGTGGCATAAAAACCATATTGACACGAAGGCTTGAGTAGCCTTAAGGCCTTAAGGACTCCAAGCCCAAACCAGTGGCCCATGGTGAAAAGTTCTAGCTGCATCAGGAATGAATAATACCTGCAACAATAAACACTATAGTGCCCAACACAGTTCATACTACAGAACCTACCAAAGTACTATTACAGCACCTAGAAACTAGTTTGTAAAATTTTGATTGCTTTTATGGATTTATTATACCTACATGACATTAATATATATAACTATATTTATATAAATATAGTCAATGCAGATTTGGATATAATTTTTATTCTTTTTCGTAATTTTGGTCAATTTATTTGATAGGGGTTTTTTGTGATGAGATGTGAGAATATTTAAGAGGTATTTTGTTTAATTTTTTTCATCTTTACATTTTAGTAATTTTTTTTATAACAGAATAAAGTAATATTTTAATTTTTAATCCATGATTGAATAAAAGTTTTTTCCATCATATATTTTAATCGATTAATACAAGAATTAATGATATATATTCACAATCTTTATATGGAACTGAAAAGTAATATTAGATGATAATATACCATAATGGGGTTTTCTAGTTATGAAATTAAATGATTTCTAATTACATTTTTTTTATATTCCTTCAATTGATATATATTTATGTAATTTGTTATGAACTATTGATGAAAAAGATAGTGTAACTAAAATCTATAAATTTTTGTTTATTCTTCATCAATTTTATTGTTTCATTATTAATTACTCATGTCATTTGAAATTAGTTGATCTATAATATAATTTTTTTAAAAATGGTTTAAAAAAGTTTTATGTAACATGTTTGATGTAAAATTAATTTTATAGTAAAATATGTAAAAAGTAATCTATAGATGATTTACATGACCTAAGTTTCTAAGATAATTCCAAACTTGTTTTGAACCCGGTAATGGATTATTTTATTATAGTATAAAGAAGATTTTTATTTTTAATTATCATATTATAGAATTGTTTATATAATTATTTTTAGAATGTTGATTTATTTATTGTTTATATAGCAATTAAATTATTGGAGTTACCCAAATCATTTATAATGTTTTATTTTCATTATTCATGAGTTATTAAATTAGTCTTTTAATGAAAGGAATTTTTTATTATGAAACTATATTTTTTATTATTTATTTTCATAAATGGGGGTTCTCTCACTATTGTTCATTCTTATGGATTTATAATTACCTAACACTATTTTTTCAAAGTGAAATCAACATTTTTATTTAATTTAATTCACTATATGGTTGTTTAAAAGCACTGTTCTGATGAAGTATGTTTATCTTTTCTTACTACATGTCTCAAAATAGAATAAATTATTTAAACAATTATTGAAGTGTTTTTAAAACGTTTTGTCGGATTAATGTATTGATTTGAATTTAATTTTTTTTTATAAAATAATATGTTTGACATTTTGGGTTTCTAATTGAATCTTTTATGATTTAAAGGATATTTTATGAATACATAAAAAAATAATTAATTTGTAAATTATTTTTTTGCTAGAATTGTTTAATGTGATGGGTTTTCATGAAAATATATTTATTTTGGGGTTTGTATTGAATAATGATATTGGTGGAATATAATTCCCAATTTGGTTGGACATTGTTCTAGTATTTTACTGTTTCATTATTTCTAACTGACTCATTATGTTAGTGAATGATATGAAGAGATAGATGTTCTTTTATATGTTCTATGTTGATATGTAGTCCTAGTTTGTGTTTTTTTGGTAATAAATAAAATTTATTATAATAGGATGAATGTTCTTTGAAAATTATATGGTCTAAAATTAGGATTTCATTGATCTTATAGACGTTTTTTGAAATATAAAAAATATTGTTTGTCTTTGATTTATGATTTTTAAATATATTAATGATATTTTATTCGAAATTGATATGTTGGAATTATATGAATAGTTTAATTTATTTATATGGGTATTATTTGTGTCTTTAATTATTATTTGTTAAGAATAAAATTTTTTTACATATGAATGAATATTTATATTAATTGAATATTTTTTGTAATTTATTTGAATTTCATTTGTAAATATAATATATATTTATGTGTTTCAATAAGTGTGAATAGGTGTTATAATGACTATTTTAAATTTATAAATTTCCATGTGGATAGATTTTGTAAATAAAAGTGAAAATTATTTACTTGAAGAGATGAGAGTTGCTTATCAATTTTAAAATTTTAAAGTTTTGTTGATGGTATTGTTTTTATTATGGGAACTATAATAGTGGGAATCACCAAGACATGTAGTTAGTGTGTGGTTTTAGAATAAAAAAGTGAAATTGGAATCTCAATATAACATTGTCTTGGGTTTAAAAATGATATTCCATGTTTCATGAATTGTCTTATTGAAGAAAATAAATATGTTGGAGAGTTTGTAACACGCCATGAGTTGTGATTAGGTTATTCTTTATCTTAAATTAATTTATAAATGGAATATTTTTTTAAATGAAAAAACTAATAAAAGTTTTAATTTTACTAATATTTATGTTCATTAAGTAATTATTTAATTTTAATTTTAGATAATTGATATATAAATTTTATTATTATTATTCTTAAAACTGTCATTAATCTATTTTGTGACATAACTGTTTTTCTTTATATATATGAGGGTATAATTTTTTTTCTAAAGTTTTATTGATTTATTTATATTATTATTATATATAGTAAATGAATGGTATAAATTAAAACAAGTGGTTTGTGTTCCCTATTTGTAAGGCTTTGGTTTTTAACAATTACAAATAATAACAAAATTTGTTAATACATATATTTTTAAAAACAATTATTTAATTTATTTAGGAAATATTAGATAGAAGTGCATATATTTAATGTCCATGGAAAACCGTCTTCCATTTAAATATCTTTTAGTAAAGTGTTAGTGTTGCAATTTATTTAATCTCTTTAAAATATCATCTTCTATATTATAGAATTATCTTAATACATAATATAATTTTGTTTTATCCAAAGCATTATATTCTATTAGATATCCTAGTAATTGGATCTCACATTGTTGTCATTGTTTAGTTGGAAGTCGATGTCTACTATATTGTAGTTAATTTTGAATCCCTTTAGGGTTATAAATTATATTCCATCTTATATAAAAAATAATGAATGCTTGAATCAAGAAATCATATTTTTTTTATGTTCATTTTTAGAAATGTATTCATGACTAGTATGATGAAAATACTACATAACATGTGAATGATTAGTTTATTCAAAATAGGATATTGTTTTCATGTATTAATTCATGTTAAATGATGTAAATTTGATGAAAATAATATTGGAAAAAAATAATAGGATGATTAGTGGCCATATTGGTGAATAATGTGATTTAAAAAACTGTATTCTCTACTTTTGGTAGAAATTTATAGGTATAAATAAAAATGATTCATTCATGTAAATGAATTAGAAATAATTTAGGGTTTGAAATTAGTTAACACATGTATGTGGTTGATTTTATAATGTTTGATTAATTTTTATGTTTAATTTATTGATGAAAATTTATTTAATGAATGTTATATTACATATTAATTAAATTTCAATAACTATTAAAATGAATATAATGGTGAGTATGAAATTGTCATATGATGACATAAGTTGATGAAATGTGTTTGGGTATATACATCATTATGTAATTTCTATTAGTAGAATATTTTATAATATAATTCCTAATAAGGGGCATGTTATGATAATTAAGAGAGGAAAGGTTGTTGCATATAATTGTTGTTATAGTAATTAATTTCTTTCAAAATTGTGGAAAATAAATTTTTAATGATCAAATATGTCGTGGAATAATTATAAATTTTAAACCAATGATAGATTATTTTGATTTGTTAAATTATTTTTCTTATATTGAAGATACATAATACATGATAGATGATACTACTATTATTTTTTTTGTGAATTAATGTAATGTGATATATTGTTATGATATGACCTTATATTGGTATGATAATATTTGTTACATTAGATACTAGATTTATAGTCAAATTTACATTTAGGGGTCTAGAGAAAGTCAAGTGATTTTGAAATGTGATAGATTGAGAGACTTTTAAATCGTTAGAAGGATAAAACATTGTATGTAATGTAAAGTAAGACTAAAAGATCATAAAATGATTCAAAATAGTCAAAATTGTAGTATATACCTGACTACTAGATTCCGGAGAGCTATGATATGATTTACTAAGTGTTTTAAAGGGATCGATAAGTATAGTTACATGATATGTCCATGAGGTAGGATAGAACTATATTAGAATGTGACATGAAAAAGAAATTTACTTCACAATATTGATATTGTTGTATGTATTTGATATAGTATTTTAGTAAGCATATGTATTTATTTGTTATGGAATTATTATATCTCTTATTCATTAAATTTTATATGTTTATACAATTTAAAATTATTAGAATCCAAGAGAAGTTTGGGATATCATGTTGATATCCTATCGAGATAGTATTTATCAAACACAATATGCCCACACCTCATGGATGTGAAAAAAAATCGTATTATAATTCATAAAAAATATCTTTAATATATGGTATATAGTGTCTGGAATTTACTTAGAAGTGGATATTAGAAAGAATGCATTAGATTATATAGGGTCAATTATATTCTTCTATTTGTAGTATATTTGATGTATTTTAAATATATTATTTAGAATTCTATGGTATTTAATTTTTTATGACTATAACTCTTTGAATCTTTTGGGGAGATTTATGTCTTATTTTATTATATTGTTTCATATGCGTTATAACATTTTAATTGTTCTATTGAAATATGATATATCCCAAATTTTTTATTTTAAACAAGAATTTTAGTTCATATTTAGGCTAAATTGTTATCTAATAAAACCATAGTTATACCCTTGGTTCTAGTCCAAAACATTTAGTTGTTAAGGGGATATCACCAATGTCCTTGTAATGATTTATCTATATTGAATAATCTGTATTAAATTTTTTTTGTTTAACTCTATACTTTACACTGGTGTAGATACCTTCATAATTTAAATTGATCTTCTAAGTCCATTAACTAACCTTCTACTGTGATATATATCCCCAACAGTAAAAAATAATCTCATTCACCTTATGAACATTAAATGGAAATGCATAACTCATATCATTGAGTGATTAGGACAACCCATTCAGAGCGTATGTGTTACTATTAGTCCTTATGGGTGGAACATTATCGCATATTTCATATAGCATAGTTACATGTTCATTAAATTATAGTATATCATTTCACCTGTTCTGTTAGGAATTTGATACTTTTGGTGGGTTTTTGAATGGATTAATGAAACTTATAGTACAATAATCGGATTTTGGATGTCTACCCTTCCATGTTTGGGTGTGATGTATGAATATTGGACCTGAGGATTATTGGCGGCATAGTAATTTTGGTCATTCTAACATGTGGTATGATTCAAGTTGGTACCTTTCACTTATCTTCATGTGATGCTTCCATTCTTTTCTCTCGATGGTGATTTGTATGATGAAATTCAAGAAAGTCTAGTCTTCGTGTTAGTAGCTTCCTAAATAAATCACTTATTGGATCTAATTTTCAAATATTGGATTCAGTTCTTTAACCTATTATTCTTTTTTAAACTCGCACTTTTTCCTTCATTCTCAACTGTATATAGTATGAATGATGTACCTCAAGTCGATATAGATTTAATTGTCTTATGATAGGCTCTGGATTCTGAATGGAGGCCTAATGGTGGCGTTCCCATTATACATCCCTTTATAGTGTTCATGGAATGGTTGATGAAAGGTTTTTAGATCATTTTCTCTTAAATGAGCATTTTCTTCCTTTCACATTGTATTGTCTATTTATTCTTCCCTCAGTCTTAGATGGTGTGAGTTATCTACACCTTGTGTTTGTACTTCTACTCTTGTTCTTTAATAAGTTACTTTAGGGAAATAATTAGATAACCAATTCATGTCACCACTTTTAAATAAAATAAAAATTTAATAAAAAACTATTTATTTATTATTGAGGTTTTACTTAATATAATTCTTCATTTGATTATACCAAGAAATTAAAAATTAATAGGCATACACATAATATTTCATTTAATTCGACATATTCCTGCATAAAAATATTAATAATGGGGTTTCTAACTCATAATAATATGATTGAATCAGAATTAAAACTAATTTGAATTCTTACGACCAATGGTAACTCATTTTTCTGCCTTAATTATATTATATATCAATATTTATGGGTTACATACTATGTTCTAAAAATACTACCTCTTGAAAAATATGAATACATCTTCCCCATATAGTTATCTAATACCATTTTCTAATTAACCAGCTAAGATAACCAAATAGTATCTTCACCTGACCACCACAGGATAACAATTATTCATACCAATCACTAAATACTGGGGTGAACCCTAGGGTTGATATGATGTTTTTTGATGTGATTTAACCTATTTTGTTCTTATGTGTATCATAATAAAAAACTACTAAAATATTTGTAGTATATAGATGGTGGATGTAAAGAAAACATGACACGTTCCTTGAACGAAAAATTATAAACTAGTGGAAACAATTTATCTTGAAACAATATATAATTACATTTATCTTTACATAATAATAAATAAACCACAATTCCAAAATATATAAAATCTAAATAGTCCAATGAAGACCCAACATCGATACAATATCCAAGAAGACAAAAAACCAAAAAAATTACATAAACATGATATTTTATCATCTAAATCATTAAAACTAGAATAAAAATTACACAAACACAATCACATGGAATGAAATTTGACATCTAGTATAGTAATAAAAAAAACTCATATACTTATGCATTAAAAGGTGTGAGTACATCATACACAATGGTGGTAACTACCCAACTCCTACGGACCTATTATAAATCAATGTATGCAATGTAGAAATATATTGAGATAAAGATATATTTAATTAGATTTAGGACCTTGAGATGATTTTTGACACCAAATTATATGTTTCTAAGATTTGATATTGAAGATGTTATTCCATGTTTTGTGATTTTTTCTATGGAATAGATTTTTGGAGGATATTATTAGTGGATATGTCATTTTTTGTATTTCATTTTTAAAATATTAAACATATTTAATCTCACATAAAATTAATTATATCATGTGTGTTTGGGGTTTTTTCAATGGTTGAAATATGTTTGGAGATGTTTGTATAATAATTGATACAGTTTTAATATCATTTGTTGATTTAGAGATTTTTGGAGTTGGATATGAATTTTAGAAAAGTACTTGAGAACATAAATTGTGTCACATATGAAATTTTAATTTCTAAAAAATTATTAAATTTATGATTTTATAGGATATTTTTTCATTATTATAGGATATCAAATTACATCATAATATATTCTTGGAATTTTATAAGAATTTTTGGTATTTGTTAATACTTTTCTAAGGAGTGTAACTCTTGTTTAAGGAGTCCATAGGTCCCATATGGGGACATATATTAATTTTATACAGGTTAAAATTTATCAAATGAATGTGAAAATTAAAATCATGGGAGATTTTTTGGGAGATTTAATATTTTACAGGATGTCTTTAAGATTTCATAAGACTTTTATGGTTGCATAAGACATTCTATCTAAGCCGAACACTTTTCTATTTAGAGGTTTCTAAGGACTTCTTGAAACATAATATGATGTTATTTTTAGGTAAAATGATTTACTATATATAAAATCTGTTAATTAATAAAAAATGAAAAATAATACAAAATCACATACATGTGAAGTTTAAGAATTTAACGACTAGTAGTATTTTAGAGGATGAAAAATCTATGAATTTCTATAACACATATTTTAATGACAATAAATCATAATATGTTGGGTATGATCTATCACTATTTAAATATCATGATTGGAATTTTTGACTCAATATGTTACATAATATAGTTCATTCCATGAAGAATATTTTATCCCATGAAAGAATATTTTTTTTATTCAGTTTTAATGAAAATGTCTGGCCATCTAGTGAAAGATCCAATACACCATGAAGTTTGTCTAAATCCCCATGGATATATCCAATGACCATATCAACATAAGAAACAATGGTAATAATAAGGTAATTTAGGAATATAGTTGATTAATATTTATTTTTTTGAATTTTAATTTTAAATTATAATTCAAATGTGTTTCTACAGTTGTGTGCATGATAAATGAAATAGGGATCTTTCATGCATGTTTAATTATTATTTTACATATAAAATTTAATGGTATATTTTACATGTGAACCCTATAAGAGGATATAATAATAAATATTATTCATAGCAATGTATTATATAGGAACGAGAACGAGAATCGTCACTAGGGGAAAAAAATTAAAGTATTATAAGGTTAGGGACCCTCAAGTTTTTGAAAGTCATTTCTAAAATTATTTATTATTTGGGAGAAAAATAAAAAATATTATACAAAAGTGTAAAGTGAGTTTGAGGATAAACCATTATTTTTTGTTATCCACAAGGTAAAACAAGTGTATTGTATGATATCAGTTTAATTTTGATCATTACAAGGACTGTGATTCTTTATTTTAGTGGTGAAACTTGTAAAAATATGTTGTTAATAGTGTGATTTTGTGTTGGTGTGTGTAATAATAATTAAAATAATCACATTAATAGGTGAAAATGCATACTTATATAGGAAAAATAAAATGGTAATTTAAAATTTATTATTCACCACCACTCTATATAATTTTAACAGATCATTATTTTCCTTTTTATGTGGTACCATAACTCAGTTATATTCACTAAAAATATACAATTTAGGGATGAAAAATTCCTATTTTTGGATATTTTTTAAATAATTTATATTGTAAATATATATATCCTCAAAGTATTAAATACATATGAGATTCCCACTATTAATGGTTAAATATACTATATTTGGAAATATTTGATGCTGTCTTATTTATTATCAATTAGTTTACGTGATCAAGAAGATTAAAATAATGTATTGTTTCCTCATGAAAAAGTTTTTTGAATGATAGAAACAGATAGGAAGAACATTGATAATACTGGTAATTCTTAGAATTTCATTATGTCATCCCGTTCCGAGTTGTTAATAAATGTAAAGGGGGTCAAAACAATAAAGGGAATGCTGGATTAGTTAGAAATATCTATGAAGTAAAAATAGAATCAAGATAAACTAAATCTATGGTGGTTAATGTATAAATACCTAAAAATGATTTAATGTGAAATAGTAGATGACTTTCTCACTTGAGTTAGTGAAGTTGTGGTCATGGTGATTGGATTGGGAGAAATATTAGAGGATACATTACTATTATATGATACATTTTATTTTTTAGAAATTATTGGTGAAAATGTCATTGTACAAGAATAATATGATCTAGTTACACATCCATTTGATTATTTAGAAGGATTATTTCTATATATTAATATAAAAGTGGATTTTCTTTAAAAAAAAGGGGTAATACTGAAAAGTAAATTTCCTTTAATAACATAATACTGGAGAAATATAATAAAGAATAAATTCTAGAATAATTTTATTATGATTAATAATAATATATTAAGGAGAATTTTTACAAAATTATAACAGGCATCACTACATGTGTTAGAAGGGGAAAGGTAAATTTTATGTATAATATTCCATTGAAGTGTTTCCGGTTTGGATCCATTGAGAAATTTTCATAATATTTTATAAATATAAAACAAGAATAATATGGTCAAAAATAGGATTAATGTTGTAACACCCTCATCTTCTGTGATACACTTATCATTGAAGCAAACAATAACTTGTGTTGTATGCAACTTCGAGTTCTAGTACACCATGACCAATCAAACAAGCCGTTTAAAAAGTAGTTATGAATAGTAACACAAACTTTTTTAAATTTCAAAAATTTAATTTTTCAAAATGGACATTATTTTTGGATTCAGAATATAAAAATTATCTTACGGTGATTTTTTGTATTTTTATGAAAACATTCTATTTTTTATGAAAACTGAAAAACACTGGGTTATTTTTTAAAAAAATTGAATTTTTATTTAAATAACTATTTCTAAATTTAAATTTACTTTGATGTAAATATATATATATATAATACATATATTAGTCCAATTTAATTCATTGGATTCATTTTATAATTATATTAGACATATTAATGTTTATTGAACTTTTTAACGTATTTTGTCTAACTTCTAGGCACATTTGCAAATTTGAATAAAAACTAATTTTACCACTTCTATGAATTAAATTTCAAAAATCATGGAGAAAAAGTTTTCATCAGTAAGTAAAATTTGGTTCAATAGGTTGAAAATAAAATGTTTGGAATAATAAATTTTTAATTTTATTTACCATGATTAAAAGTAAATTGTTTAATTAATGGTAATGATGATATTATAATTACCCCAAAACATATACTAACTCTACTAAATAAATTTATTTCGACCAAAATAAACCTTTGGAATAAAATATGATCCTTTTTATCCACATGTAATTGATTAGTACAATTATTATATTTTATTTACAGAATTGTTAAATGTGTTAAATTCAAAGATTAATAACTAAAAAATTTTTTATATAGTGTTAAAGATAATTTCAATTCGACTATAGATATTCACTAGAAATAAAAAAAATATTTCTTACATAATGGTATTTTATTTATAATTTTTATAAAACAAATAATTAATTTAATTTATGACACAATGATGATGCAGTAATTACCTTAATAATGAATGTTTAAGACAATTAATATTATAAATTTTAAAATAAATGTAAACTGAAATTTTTTATGGCATAGAAAATTTATTATGTTAATATGAACTTTTATGGATGCTTAAATGTATTATTTTTGAAGTAATAAGGTTGTGATGACATTAATAAAAAACAAATACTAAATAGTGTCAAAATTGACATAAATTATTTTTTTAAAAAATACTATTTTTTTAAATCATATAATACACCTAAAAATATAAGAATCAGACAAAGGACTTTGAAAAGGTTTGATATGTCATTAATGAGCCAATTTAAGTTCTATTTGATCTTTATTGTTTGTTTATCAACCTTGAAATATAAAAATACAATATGACATGGTAAATGTTAAAATATTTAACCAAGAGTTAAATATAAAATATAAGGTAAATATGGTGATGTAAACTTATCTAAAACCTATTTGATGAGTGTAATTAGACCCATACCCACCTTATCATCAAAATAAATAAACTCTTATCTATTATAAACCGAAAATTATTTTATAATAAATTAATATTTCATGTCTTATCTAATGTTCCCCTCACCTCTCTTATAAAAGGGTACATACCCTTATCTTAAATTCACACCTCCAATGCCATTTGGATCACCCAAACACTACTCAAATTTCATAAAAAATCTCCTAAATTCATATTAGTGTACTTAATTCTATTAGAAAGAAAACCTATGGTTCCCTTCTGTTCAATTCAAAGGAAATCACCCGAAAAGGGGTAATTATTTCATCACCTCTTTCAAAGTTTTTTTCTTCTTCCACTTCCAATATCATTATCGTTTCCATTAAAAAATAAAAACTGCAATAACTTATACATACTATGATGTTATTATAAATATGGTACAACCATATTTATTATTCTATACATCCTATAAATGAGAAAGCCACCATATGTGTGTACATACGACTTACACTCTCCACATTGTGGTGTAGTTTGTTATTCAACACATCCTTATTTTTATGGGTATAATAATGAGTATAATTGATTTAAATAATAAATATAACATGATAATTATTTTTATATATAATATACCATCAAATTACATACAATTTCACCATCAACAAAATTATATTTTCCCTCATGCGTACGTACGTCTTACCATCTCTATAACGTGATGTGATTTCATTCCCCATAATAACTATTCCATAATAATGTTCATTTCATTATTAAAAATAAATAATATTTAAGAACTTAATATCATTCAAGATATTAATAAAATACATCTTATCTGTAACATTCATGACTTAGATACAAAACATATAAAGGAAAAAAATCAGTTGACCATCGAAGCAATGATACTACTAAAATATTATTAACAAATAAATATTATAGGATCTTATATGATATCATATATGTTTATGGGATTCATTAATATTTTAATAACATTTATTTATACATTATAAAAGATATTAATGTACCCTCAGAAAAAATGTACAAGTTAAGGGTTAATTTTACAATCCCTTTATTATCTGAAGTTATTTATAGATAAGTATCTACTAGGACTTCATTATAATCCACATCTGTGTTTCTTAAAAATTTATTTCAAAACATTTTTAATATTTCATAGAATATGAGTTAAAGTCATTTATACCCTTATTTTATTTTTTATAATTATTTTTTAATGTAACCTTTCAGTCATTTTCCAAACAGGGTACTTTATGAGCTTTTCGAAAAATTCTGGTAAGAATTATTTTTCTTAACTTTCACTGTGGGAGAATCTACTATCCACCATTATAACAATTTCGAAGTTTACCTTACAATATTATAAATGTTTTTCAAAGTAAATGTTTTCTTTTATAATTATTAAACTTTTAAATGATTTCAAAGAAGAAAGATATATTTCTCTCAAATAGTTTTGGGATTGATTTCATCTATGTCAACATCCTTGTTAGATTTCATGCATGATTGAAGATTTTTTATTATGATACAATATTCAATATTTTATTGAAGGTTTTGTAAGATGTTTTTACTATGGTTATTTTATTTTTATACCATTAATGGTTTATGTATAAATTATTAATATTTCATACCCATGTTTAATAAGAATGTTAATGTTATGTTTCAACTGTTTAATATGAGGAATGAATTGGACATACTAACTGACGGGTGGGGTCCACTATAGCCCCTCAATACATCGGTAGGTCTCATGAGACAAAATAGTGTCTTGGAACATATCCATGAAAAAAATATTATTCCTAGTCTGGGAACAATGCCTTGACAATGTGATTATGTTGTCCGGAATTATGCATTTCATCATGATGAGATTAGATATTGATATTACATGTGATTATTCAGGTAGTATAATATCCATGTAAATAAGTGAATGGAATTTTTTAATTTATAGTTTATTTATTATTCTAATGTTTATTTTTAAAAGGATTTTGTTTTATTCTTATACATTGGATTAGATTTTTATTCTTATATATGATAGTTTTTGGTATATTTCTATCCTTACTAAGCATCTGAACTCACCCATTACTTATGTTTTATTTTTACCATGATGTGAAAAAGTATATTATGATTAACATGTATGGATAGTATAATTTATATGACTGTTTTCTAATGATATATAATTTTTTTATTTTCTTTTCATAGTGTAATGTAAAACATTTGTATGAATTTAGCACTTCCAAGGATACTAAACTGACAGGTATTTTTGGACTTGATTTCTTCTAATCATGCCAATGTTATGTAATAAAGCACCAACTCTGGGTGACTAGGGTCTGGGCATTATAGTTGGTATCATAGGATTTTTAGTACAAAGCATTGAAAGTATATTTAGGAACACTCTGATTAGAAAACTTTACTCTAAGATAGACATTGAGGATTAGTATAGGAGAATGTCCAAAAATTTTGGTAAGGTTGATATTATATGGGTTTTCCAAAAAAAACATCCATGTCTAGATACTACAAGTGTACATGGTTCTATGGAAGAGGTACGTAGGAGTGAAACGGTGACAATGCGTTTCTAGCGTGACTTGGCGTATCCTGGTACACGACAGAATACATTACTGTGCACCTAGTTTGACATTCCTGAGGGATATGCTTAGGATAATTCACATTTTCTATAAAAATCATTATAAAGGATTTATGGGCAAATACTTCCCCAATGAATATTTTTTTGGATTATATGCATAGTCTAATCAATTGATTTTAGTTATTTTACAATTTTGAAATTATTCATTGTGATTCTTAAACTAACATATTGTATTACATTGTTTATAAATTCCTTTTAGTGGAAGGAATGGAAACATCATCAATGCACGTAATAAATGTAGGGATATTCCTCCTAATCAAGATAATTATAGTGGAGCTGGTGATGAAACTTTTGTTTAACATCTTCTAACCATAATGAGACAACTCACTCAGGTCATGAATAATTACCTTACCCTTTTAGAGCACCCTAATTCACAATTTGGAGGATTAATGTTAGACCACTTAATCAGGTAGAAACCACAGAAATTCAATGGTACTACCAATCAATTTGTATCTGAGAAATGGATAAGTTCCTTAGAGAAAATATTTCATGAAATGAGGAGTAGTGAAAGGTAAAAAGCTATCATAGTTGTTTATCGCCTCACAGGAGATGCAGATAAATGGGGTTCATTAGTCCAAAAAAAAGATGATGAAGAAGTATCAAATATCGAATGGAAGGAGTTTAAAGTGATTTCCATAGAAAAATACTTTCCTTGTGAACATTGAATAGATATGGAAAAAAAATTTCTTTGTCTGAGAAAAAACAATGATGCGAATGTCGCAAAGTATGAGGATAACTTTACAAGGTTGGTAAAGAATTATCGTGATAAAATATGTAACCCATAAAGTAATATTGATCGATTATTTAATGGGTTAAAATTATTTCTTTGTTGAGCATTAGTCTCTTAATCTTTCACATTGTATGTAGATTTAGTGTCATGTGATATCAAGACAGAAAAAAAATTCTCTCAATCTTATGACTTTGAAGAAAAGCAACAGAGTAAGAGATATGATAATCAATCAAAAAAATTAAATAAGAGGAAGAAGGGAAAACATAATTTCCATCATGTAGTAATTTTGGGAAGGAACACCCCGACACATGCCTAAATGAAAATGGAGTTTGTTACATGTGTGGAGAAAAATACCACCAAGATCGTGATTGAAGGGGAAAGAAAGTTTTTGTCAACGTTGAATGCTACGATTGTAAAGAAATAGGGCATTATGAAAATGAATTTCCTACAAATCAATGAAACATACCTTAGAAAAAGCTAATGGAGAAAGGCCAAGCTTATGTGATCACTACTTTTGAGGATAAAGTTCCAAATAACGTGGTGGTAGGTACTTTAATCATTTACTCAAAATTAGTCAATTATTTGTTCGATTCTTGATCATCACATTCGTTCATATCATCCATGTTCTCCATAAAAATTAGATATTTCCATTTTGACTTAACAAGGTAGTTTTCAGTCAAAACTTTTAAGGGACGTATCATAGCAACAATGATTTTTTAATCAGTTACCATCATGTTATATAAACATTATTTATATATTGATCTTATTGTCATGACCATTATTGAATTTGATATAATCCTTAGTATGGATTGGATTTATAACTATGATGCAAAAAAAATTCATAAGAAGGATGTTATAATTTTTGATGATGATAATAAATAACTTATCTTTAGAGTAGAAAAATCACCATATGATTCTCATCTAGATACTCCCCCAATAGCTCTACTAAATTAAATTATTGGGGATGAAGGTATTGAAATAACTACGATTGAATAATGTAATGTACTAATATAGTATGTACTTATTGTACAAGAATATTTTTATGTGTTTCCTGATGATTTAACTGGACACCCTCTAGAATAGGAAATTAATTTTTCCATTGAATTAATTCCTTGTCCAAGGCCCATATCAAAGACACTTTATATAATTTCCACATTGGAATTAGTGTAACTAAAGAAACAACTAGTGTAATTGTGTGATAAAGGATTTATTCTCCCTAGAGTTTCTCCATGGGGATCCCTTGTTCTTTTTGTTAAGAAGAAAGATGGATATATGAGGTTGTGCATTGACTACAGGGAGATCAATTCTATAAAAATAAAGAACAAGTATCCCCTACCTCACATTGATGATTTATTTGATCAACTTAATGGATCACAATATTATCCAATGATTAACCTTCGATGTGGATACCATCAGTTGTGCATGAAGAAGTAAGAAATTACAAAGACAACTTTTCAAACCAGATTTAAGCATTATGAGTTTACAGTAATGCCTTTTGGAATGAGTAATTCACCCTATATTTTAATGTACCTGATGAATATTGATTTCAAGAAATATCATGATGACTTTGAAGTGGTATTTATTGATGATATATTGGTATACTCAACAATCTATGAATAAATTTAAAATCACTGGCTTACTATTTTTAAAACTCTTAGATGAATTGAATTATATGTGATGTTTAGAATGTGTGAATTCTGGATTCAAGAAATTTCTTTTCATGGCCATATTTTCACTAAGGATTTAATCTCTATTTATCCTTCTAAGAGAATGGAAATCCTAGAATGGCCAGAACTAATGATTATAACTGAGTTACGCAGTTTTATTGGTTTAGTAAGTTACTATTAGCATTTCGTCTAGAATTTGGCCCATTTCGATAATCCATTAACCAAGCTCACATGTAAAGGGATTATATTTTTTTGGAAAAAGGAGTGTGAAGAATGTTTAGAAGAATTGAAGAGAAGATTAGTCAATGATCTTATCTTGACTCTACCATCATGGAATTATGGGTTGGTTATTGATAGTGACGATTCAAATAAAGGACTTGGTTGTTTTTTATTCAGAATGATAGTGTTATTGCATATGATTCACGGTAGCTAAACATTCATGAACAAAACTATCCCACTCAGGATCTTGATTTATCATCTTTAATCTTTTCAATGAAGATATAGAGACACTATCTCAAAATTGAAAAATGTGAGATATATACTGATCACAAAAGTATGAAATTTATTTTCTCATTGGAATAACTCAACATGAGGAAAATTTGATGGCTCAATATACTCATGGATTATGATTTCACAATACACTACCTCCCGGGGAAGGAAATTATGGTTGTAGATGCTTTAAGAAAAAAGGATCATGGAGTTCTAAACAATATGAGAGTTTAAAAGGATACTATGTTCATGAATCCAGTAAATATGGATATGGGAATAATCATGGAAGGTGAAACATCTATACTTTCTCAAATGGTTTCTAGACTATATTTACTATAAAGGATAAAAATTTCTTAGACTGCTGATGAGGTGTTTCAAAATAAAATTAAAATTTTGAATTATGGGAGATTGATTGACTTCGTATTTGAAGATGTAATTATTAAATTTGGGAGGAGGATTTGTTCTTTTGACTTACATGATCTAAAATGGGAATTTTCTCATAATTCTTATAGCGCCAATTTCTCTATACAACCTCGTAGTAGTAATATTTATAGGGATTTGATGGAATATTTTTGGTGGAGATAACATGAAGATGGAGATTTCTGATTATGTATAATGATGTATCCTATATTAAAAGTTGAAAGCTATAAGACTAAATTCTATATGAGACATGCAACCTTTTCCCATAACTAATTAGAAATTAGATTATATTATGATGGAATTTTTCATGTGGCTACCAATGACTCGATGAAGGAATGATGCAATATGGGTCATTGTTGATTATCTTACGAAGTCATCCCATTTTCATGCTATAAGATAAAATTTAACACTTGAAAGTTTAGAAATACTATATATTAATGAAGTTGTAAGGCTTCATAGTGTACCCCTATCGATTGTTTCTGATCGTGACCCCCCATTTTATACCAAGATTCTTGAATAGTATTCAGAATCCCCTGGATACTGAACTTCATTTAAGATCTTCCTACCTCACCCAGATTGTTCGACAATCAGAATGGATTATTCAAACCTCATAAGACATGTTGAGATCTTTATCACATGATTTTCAAGGTATGTAGGATCAATATTTACCTGTGGTAGAATTTTAATATTAAAATATCTTCTATTTATGTATTCAGATGGCGCCATTTGAAGAATTATTTGGAAAGAGATGTCACACACCAACTTGTTGGGATGAAGTTGGTGAAAGAAACGCATAGGCCCAGAACATGTTGTGGAAACAATAGAAAAGGTGAAGATTATCCAAACCAACATTAGAGAAACTCAATTTAGGAAAAATAACTATGCCAATAACTGAAGGAAGGATTTGTAGTTTCAAGTAAGATATCATGATTTCTCATGGTATCTCCTTGGAAAAGTGTTATAGGATTCGGTAAGAAGTGTAAATTAAGTCACAGGTACATCATACCTTTCAAATTTCTAGAAATAATTAGATTTATATATTACCATTTCAAAATTCCTCAATGTCTCTCTAATGCCCATGATGTATTCCACGTATCACTGTTGAGAAAATACATGTCAGACCCAACACATGTACTAATCTATGAAAAAATAGAACTGAAACCTGATCTCTCTTATTCTGAAGACCCTATCAGGATTCATTATACCAGAGAACAATTTTTGAGAAACTGAATGACTCTTATTTAAAATTTTCTTTGGAGAAACGATAAAATTGAAGAGGCAACAAGGGGACAGGAGGAACTTATGATGAAGAACATCCCAAAACCTTTTACGCAATAATATTGTAAAAATTTCAAGGACAAAATTATTTGTATGAGGGAATAAATTAACAACCCAAGCTTCCATGATATGCTTCCCTTTTAATAAAATAATAGTCTTCATTATAGGAAACATTGAGTTGTTACACACCACGTCCAATCAAACTAGCTGTTTAAAAAGAAGTTATAAATAGTACAACCCAATTTTTGAAAATTTTTAAATTTAATTATTAGAAACAGACATCATTTTTTGATTCGTAATATCAAAATTATATTAAGTTGAATTTTTTTATTTTTCTGAACAATTTCAATTTTTATGAATAGTTAAAAACAATACAATATTGTTTAAAAATCGACTTTTTATTTAAATAATTATTTTTAAATGTAAATGTATTTTTAAGTCAAAATAGATACATAATACCTATATTAGTCCAATGTAATTAATTGTATTCATTTTATAATAATATTATACATATAGAAATTTATTTCACTTTTTAACGTCTTTTACCAACTTTCTAGACTCATTTGAAAATTTTCATAAAGCGTAATTTTACTGCTTCTGTGAATTGAATTCCAAAAATATGAGATACACAGTTGTCATTAATATGTAAAATGTTGATCAATGTGATGAAAATAATTTTTGGTGAATTGTAGCTATTGGATAAGTGTATTTCTACCAAAATCAACATTCGGAATATAATATGATATATTTGATCCACATTAATTAGATTAGGACACTTATTATATATTATATTAAAAGAATATTTAAGTGTTAAATTTAAGGTTTAAAAACTAAAAAAAATTTAATGTAGGGTTACACATAATATAAATTCAACTCTAAATACTCATTAGAGATCTAAAAACATTTTCTACATCATGGTATTTTAGTTATGAATTTTAGACATTAAATATTTAAATTTATATATGAAACAACGATGATGCAGTAATTAACGTATTAATGAATGATTAGAATAATTGATCTTATAAATATTAAAATAAATGTAAATTGAAAGTTTTGATGCCATCCACGAATTTTATTAATGAATAAGACATGTTGGGGCTGATTCAATTTATTTTTTACAATGTAATCAAGTTGTTATGACTTTAACAAAACACAAATACTAAATCGTGTCAAAATTTCCATAAATGTGTTTAAAAAAATAATATTTCATTAAATTATATAACACTCCTAAAAATATAGGATTCGGCCAAAGGACTCAAACAAGTATAGATATGTAATTAATGAACCACTTTATGTTCTATTATAATTTTATTATATTCATATTAACCATGTAATATAAAAATACCAGAAGACATGTTAAATATTAACCTATTTAATTGAGAGTTAAATCTAGAATATAAGGTTTATATTGAGACCTAAACTTGTCTAAAACTAGTTGTATGAGAGTATATCGACTCATCCCCACCTTAACCTCAAATAAAATAAATTTTTTATCTATTAGAACCCGAAAATGATATTATAATAAATTAATATTTCAATCTTTTCTTAAGGTGCCCCTCACCTCTCTAATCAAAGGGTACTTCCCCTTCACTTAATTTCACACTTCAAAATCCATTTGAATCAGCCAAACCCATATCAAATATCCTCCCAACCACCATTACTTCATCTTAGATGCTTTACATCTATCATAAATCCTTTCTAAGGATCCCTTTTGTTTAGATAAAAAAGAAGCACCCGAAGAAGAGGTAATTATTTCACCACATCTTCCAAAGTTATTTTCTTCTTCCACCTTTTCTTTCTTTGTTTTTTCCATTCCAAAATAATAAATCTAGTACCTTCTATATAATTTTATATTATTATAAATACGGTACAACCATGATTATTATTTTATCCATCCCGTGAATGAAAATGTCACCATTAGTGCCAACGTATGGCTTACCCTCTCTACGTCGTGGTGTAGTTTGTTATTCAACACTTCGTTATTTGGATGGGTATAATAAAGATTATAATTGATGTAAATAGTAAATATACCATGTTAATTATTTTTTATATATAATATACCATAAAATTAAATACAATTTCAACGTAAATATAATGATATTGTCACTCTTGCGTATGTATAACTTACCGTCTCCATGACACGATGAGATTTCATTCCCCATGGTAACTGTTCAAGAATAATGTTCATTTGATGATTAAAAAATAAATATTAAGAACCAAATATCATTATGGATATCAATAAAATGCATTTTATCCAATACAAACCTGACTTTGGAAAAAATCATATAAAAGAAATTGAATGAGTTAACAATCGAAAGAGTGATACTACTAAAATATTATTAACAAAGAAAAATTAGAGGATCATATATGATATCATATTTATTTATGTGGTTCTAGTATTATTTAATAAAAATTATTCAACCATTATACATGAGGTTAATGTACCATCAGCTAAAAAAGGTTAATGTTAAGGGTTAGTTTTACAATCTATTTTTTATCCAAGTTTGTTTATACGTAAGTATCTACATGGACTTCTTTATCATCCGCCTATGTGTTTCTTAAAAATGTATTTCAAAACATTTTTATTATTTCATATACTATGGGTCAAATACATTTATACCCTTGTTTTATTTTTTATAAAATTTTTTGGATTGAATATTTCTATTATTTTCCAAACAAGATATTTTATGACCATTTCGAAAAATTAAGGTAAGAATGTTTTATTTTCTTATACGGAAGGTGTGGCTATTTTACACCATTATAACACTTTCAACGATTCTCTTACAAGGTTATAATAATATTTTTAAAAAATGTTTTCTTTTATATTTTGGAACATTTAAATGATTTCAATGTAGAAATATATATTTCTCTCATATAGTTTTTGGATTGGTTTAATTTATGTCAACATTATTTGTTGGATATTATGTTGGTTTGAAATAGATTTATTATGACAAAATCTACCATATTTTATTGAAAGTTTTGTGATATGTTTGAATATGTATGTGCTATTTTTAAACCATTCATGGTTTATGGATAAGTTATTATCAATTCATATTATACTTGTAATACAAATTTTTATGTTATGTTTCAACCTTTAAATATATGGAATTCATTGGATGTAGTAATTTATGGGCAGTGCCTTCTATAGCACCTCGATGCATTGGTAGGTATCATGAGACAATCTATTGTCCCAGTAGAAGGCCTTGAAAAAATTTATTTGTAATCAAGGAATGAGCGCATGACTATATGGTTATGTTGTCTAGCATTATGAATTCCATCATGATGAGATTAGTTTTTGATATTACATATGATTATTCGACTAGTAGAATACCCATGTAAATAATTAAATGGAAATATTTGATTTATATTTTCCATATTATATTGATGTTTATTTTGATAAGGCTTATGTTTTTTTCATAAACATTGTATTAAATGTTTATTCATATTTATGATAGTTTATGCTATATTTTAATCCTCACTGAGCATCTGAGATCATCCCTTTCTTATGTTTTATTTTTCCAAGGATGCGAAGAAGTACATTATGATTGACTTGTAGGGATAGGATAAGGGATATGTTTGTGTTCTAAGGAGACACAATGTTGTTCTTTTCATTTTATAATTTAAGGTAAAATGTATGTATGTATCTAGTACTTCCAAGGATACTAAACTAATCAGTATTAAGGGACTCAAAATCTTGTGATCATGTCAATGTTATGAAATAAAGCACTAACTCTGGGTAACTAGGGTCAGGGCATTAAACAAGTCCAAGGTGGACCATTAATAAGAATAATATTTGATTGCTAATGTGGATGTGAAAGAGTTTATATATGATTAAAGAATTAATTTTGGGGGTGATGAATAAATAAAAATGCAATTTATGATGAATATAGAACTGAAAGAATATATTTAAAATATCTTAACATTATATAGTGATATTAAAAAAATTATATAAGATAAAAATTCTTCAAAAAATATGTATTTTGAACATAATGGTAAAGACTCTTGGTTTTTTAATGCGATTGATGACTTGAAGATGTTTCTTAGTGAAGATAATATTTAAAAATATAAAATGGATGAAAAAAATTCAAGCGGAGGACAATTTTCTAGATATTTTTAAAATAAATTTTATTAATTAATGAAAATGATTAGACAAGTACAAATACAATTTTTTGAATTCCATTCTAGATTTTATAGAAATATCTAAGGTAAATACTATTGGAATAGTTATAATTTTGAAACATATGGAAGTAGGCTATAAATGATTACATTACAATTTTGATAAAGACCTTATAAATGGTTATGAGAATCCTTATTCTATGTCACAATAAAATTAGATCATGTTTCTGGTAAAACAAAATGATTCTAAGATGTTTATAAACTGTTGGAGACCTAATTTGAAAATAAACCTACTAAAAATATTTATTAAAAAAGTTAAAATTTATTCTAGAGTGAGGAGGAATATTTTGGAAATCTACCAAAAATTTTCTTCACAAAAACAATAAAAAATTATGGTTAAAATAAGTAAAAAGTAAAACTATAAACCTCTTGAATACAATATTTTTAGATGGATGTATACATTTTATATATTTTGTGGGAATAGTGAATGATTCAGAAACTTTTTATGAAATTATTGATTTATTAAAAATATTCCTATTATAATTGGATGATTGAGAGATATAAATTTAGTGGGGTTTACTATACCCTAAATTTGAAAATTCAGAAACAATGTTTATAAACTTGAAAAATGGTTGAAAATAATTATCAACCACTGAAATAATTTTTTGGAATATTTAAGAAGCGGAGTTAATTGGATAAATATTTTATCACTATTTTAAATTTCCAATTGATTATGAATTCCAATACATAGAATATGTATATGAATAATAAAAAAGGCAATGAAAAATATTTTATTATTGAATTTTCACTTAATGCATCCAAAGGAGAATGTCTAATGATTATAGATAACGTACATTATTTAAAAATTAAAATATGTTTACAAGTATTGAAATTAGATGAAATGTAAAATAAGGATTAGTGACCTTTGTAAATGATGGGTAACATTAAATAAAACGAGTTTTATCAATAATTATTGGAAATATAAAATTGATTTCCAAGAACACTCCACGAGTCAACGGATTGAAAGACAACAATTACAGTGTATCTAATCTATTTAGTAATATTAATTTTGTTGATTTTAAAAAAAATGGTTACTAGTTATGATATTTAATAAGGTATTTTTTTATAAAAATAAGGTCCCTTGTTGTAGATATGGATGAAAATTCAAAGTGAGTATGAATGTTTTTCATTTATGGTACAACGAAATTTATTATCTAGGACCAAAATAATGACTCCGATTGTTGGATCACTTAAATGTCTGTTTATGGATGATATTTAATTATCATAAGGTTTAACGAGAGCTTGGATAACCTATGGAGGCATGATTCCTCAAAAAAATTATTTTCGGAGAGTCAGCCTAAGGCTCGTTATTGGGTCACTATTAGATTAAATATACGGGTCAACCATAAAACCCTGTATCTTGAGAACTATGGTTTGTCTAAACCATGAAAGTGGGCCAGGAGACCATACAACTTGGTAAAGTTATACATGTGGTAGCATGTATGGGATGGATATCGTTTTCCCAAACCATGCACCAAGAATGCACCTCTAGTGAAAATTAACTAGTATATATGCTAGGGAAGGTTCATGGTTTGTCAAACTATGTAGCTAAACAATTTTTGTTTCCTATCCATTGGATATATTAACCACATGGTTAGCACAATGTTTTTGAAAATGTGGGGCCAAACCATGTGTTTTTTAAAAAGGTAAAAAATTCCAATTTTCCAACTTCATTATTTAAATGGATTTCCTCCATTATTATTTTCTATCCCTTCACAACACCCCCCCCCCCCCATATATTGGTGAACTCAATCCTCCTCTCCAGTATAACTAAATGTATCTCCATCATTCGAGGTATGAATCAGACCCAATAAATGAATGTTCAACCATCTTAGTCATTAGTTAGATTTTCTATATTATTTTACCTAAAAATTTTATAGTTTATATAATTTTCCCATTTTTATGCACACTAGTTGTTTCCATTCATTTCCTATAAATTAGAATATTCACTAAATTAAATTGTGAGATTACATATTTGGAAAGATTAGAGACTATATAATGTTTAAGGGGATGAAATCAACCTGAACCAACCTTATGGGTGATATCAATTAAATCCCATTATGTTTCCTTTTATAATTTTTCTTGAAGTCAGCCACTCTGATGTGTTATTTAAATACAAATGATCGATGAGAAGTGCACACTATAAATCACCTATTATGTTGTTTTACTTTGTGCTTTATGGAATAATATAGTAAATTAAATTGATTGCAATGTTATGATGACCAGTCTATAGTTTTATAAAAATACTACCTTTGAGTTGTGCTATACTCTAAATCAAAAAGAAACTAATAATGAAATTTTTAAAGAATGGTTTGAGACATGGTTTGGGTGAAACCCATGACCTCCTTGTTTACTATTAAATTAGATGATCAAATTTTTAATGGTATTATTAGTGACATGGAAGGTACACTCGACATTGTATTTTATTATGGAATTATTAAGTACAAAAAAAATTTATAACTAAAATTTAAATGATTAAATGAATTACGAATTCCTTGTGTGATACTTGGGTTCCTCATTATATAATATTGTGGATGGGCTCATATCCTATTTGAGAATATGTTTACCAAAAGAGATACATGGTTTTCCTTTTTATGGAATGGTAATAAAATTCTCATATGTTTAATGAATTATGTTCCACCTCCAGTGATTCTTGGGTTTTCTCATTATGTAATTACATGGAGTGGATCATAGGCTATATTAATTTCCTTAGTCTTAGAGAGATAAATTGGTTTTTTGTCTATGGTATTAAATGGATTGGTTTATATGGAATGTGTGAGTTATGAGATATACTTGGGTTGAATCATTACAAAATTATAAGGGTACTCTCATTTAGTAAATGGAATTTTGTTACTCATTGTGTGATACATGGGTTCATCATTATTAAATTCCACAGATTGTCTCGTAGGACAAAAAATTATAGCACGCTTTTTATTATTATGTTAGCATTATATATTCCCTTTTATGATAACTAGTACACACTCGATGGATTATTAGGATTATAGCCATGGGTCCTAAGATATAATTATTATTGTTATGGTTGTCACTTGTACTATTATGTGGGAATGTTCAAGGATAATATAGCATAGGTTGAAGTAGGTGTGGTTGGCCAGGTGTCCTTTTGGAACATAAGACCTACTTGTTTACATTTATTTATTTACTTCCATGTTGATATACCTACATAATGATGATTTTATATACATAAACTTGATAGAATTATAAACTATTGGTGGCATCCTTCTAAATATATCTCACACCATGTTCATGTTGCCATCATACTAGTGTACACAATCATACCTCATTATTTAATGATCATGTTTAGGGATTTTTCATGAATGATTTTATAGTTATAGAATAAGATGGATTATGAATGAAGTGGAATGATCTTTAGATCATGATTCTATTAAATATATGTTCTGATTCACATATTTTTTCATTTCATATTATGTGAATGTATCCCCTTTTGTATGTCAATCTATAAATTGTAACATGTTCATGCATGGTCATGTATTCATTCATTATTTATTTCTAGTTAGTATTACATTCACATAAATTTATCTGTGATCACTTATTATATATTTATTATCCATCCAAAGGATATATTCTCCCTATTTTACCTCTATTAGAACCTCTCTACTTTTTAGAAGAATCTTTCATAAGGGGAGGCACATTTTAGGCCTAGTAGACAACCGTATTATGGATCTATTTTAGTGGAACACATATCATGATGATATTAATGGTATAAATTTTTAATTATTCTTAGATTAATTATTTATGAAATGGTAGATAATATAGAAGAATTTGTCATCACATGAAAAATATTAGGTGTCTAGGTTTGGTGAAACCATGCAGAAGGGAAATATCTTGTTTCCAGGGATGGAATTATAGTTAATGTTATTTTTCATTAAAATTGACCATTATTTAACCATGGGTTATTTTTATTACTTTATCATTTCATTGATTCATTTTTTATGGATATTTACCCTTTTCTCAGTATGGAAGGGAAGTGTTGTTTTATGCATCATTTTAGGTATATATAAATTTAAAAGTCATTCATATTCCATGATATGTATATTATATTTCTATTCTATCAATGATTTGTTGTTTTTATTTATGTATTTATTAGAGTCCTTGTTTTTTATACAATTCTATGTATTTTAGTAACATTATTAGTTTTATACCTTTCTATATATGTTATATGGTATGTGTACCTGTGTACCTTATTACGTAATTATTTAGAATATTTAGTTATATTACATGTATCTATAATTCATTTTATAATGCTTTGTCTTACACCATTTTTTCGTGTTTCCTTTCATCCATGGTAGTTTTCTATGTTCATTTCAAAGTTTTCACATCTCTTTTCTGAGTGATAGTATGACTTTCTCTGATTAAAATAAGAAATTGGTTCATAAAGTGTATGTATCAACATAAATGGTGTTTTCCTATATAGCTTGATATTGGAATCTTAACTAATAAATTGTTTCATGTTTTAGTCATGGACCATTGATGTCATGGGTTGAAATTTGAATGGTATAAATGTAATATCCCAGGTAAATAAATAATAAGACATTTTCATATTTATTAATATTTTTGAATTAAGTATTTATTTTACTTTAATGGGGTTGCTATGTTCGATGGAAAACCCTCATTGAATATATTTTTGGTCACTCTTACACATTCTATTAGAAAAAATAAAATTCTTCTTTATAATCGAGATATCAAAATTTTCTGTGTGTAAATTTTTGGTATTTTTCTGATAAAGTTCATTTTTAATGAATAGTGAAAAATGTTGTATTTTAAGTCAAAAACTCCTTTTAATCAAATTTATTTATATGGTAATATTATCTTTTTAATTAGTTTTAATGTGTAATTAGAATATATTTTTACCATTTAATCCAATTTTGGTCATTTAAATTAATTTCATTTTGAAATTGGACATAAAGAAGTGTTAGTCTTTTGATAGATATTATTTTTTTTAAAACATGCTATTTGTTTTGACAATGAGAATTAAATATAAAATTAATTAATTCAACTTATATGTTTTTAATTTTTTAAAATAGACATCATTTTCGAATTCGTAATATCAAATATATCTTACGGTGAATTTTTTGTATTTTCATAAAAAACTTCGTTTTTTAATGAATAGTGAAACCACTAAGTGGAAGTTAAAAAACTGAATTTTTCATTAAACGAAACATTACCTCTTCTGTGAATTGAATTTCAAAAATCCAACATACATGATTGTCATTAGTATGTAAAATTTGGTTCAATGGGATGAAAATATTTTTTGGTGAATAGTAACTTTTATGTTTTATTAATCGTCATTAAAGGTAATTAGTGTACTTTAAGGTGAAAATAATGTTATAATAATATGAAATTACCTTGACACAAGTCCTAAAATTATTGGATAAGTCATGTTCGACCATAAAAATCCATGGGACATTTTGTGGGACCCCATGGAGCCACTTGGGTATGATAATGACATTAATACCTTTTATTTAAAGTAAAAATAAAAATGTCACAAACATGTATTGTTTTACTAAAACAGTTTTTACATGGGGTTATATAAGTTATATTTTTTACTATAAATATTTATTATAAAGATAAAAATATTTCCTACATCATGGTAATTGTTTTATAATTTTTAGAAATCAAAAAAAATAAAATAATTTATGACACAATGATGATGCAGTGTTTACGTCATTAATGAATGATTTAAATAAATAAGAATATAATGTTTAATATAATATCCAAAACATGTAAAATTCCTATTGTATGATTTTATTTCGAACATGTACCACCTTATCTTCTACTTTAAGGATTTTGGGACCTTTATAAACCTAAATTCATTATATAATAAAATAATTGTTTCATGCATTCCAAAAGAGCCCCTCCTCTCCCTTATAAAAAGACCCCACTTCCTACCCATATCTCACCCTTCTCAAGCCCTTTGGCTGGTCCAAACTCTACTCAAATAATCTCCCAATATCCCTATATTAATCCTGTAATCCTTACCTTAGGCAGAAAGCTCTTCAAGAAACTCTTTTGGTTCAAACCAAGGGGAGTTACCTGATTTAAAGGTAATGTCTTCTCTTATGTTCTTTTGTTTTATTTTACTTCTCCACCCACCTAACATATTTTTATTCCTTTATTTTGTAACAAAAACAGTATCTTCAATATACTGGGATTTTTTTCTGAGAAGGATTCGAGCTACACTTACACACACCTCCATCTAATGGTTAAAGAACATACTATTTCTGTGGGTGGCGAATTACTGCCTCACGAAACGATGATTGTTCAATCTTCTTTTAACACCTTTCATGGTGTCCATTAATATGTAAATGTATTTATATATGATATATATTATTTTTATTTTTCCCTTATTTATATTTATTTTTAATTTATGGAATACCTTTACGGTTTCCATAATGTATAAACGGGATAATTTCATTTTAGGAAGTGCAGACTACCGCCCCCTCAAAGTGATTTGAATCGTTAATGCCATATGTGGGATGTATAAAGGATGGATTTAATGATATTATATATTATATTATACTCTAATTATAATATACCTTTATATAATTATGATTTCATTCCATTAAATACAAAATAGAAATGAAAGTAGCCTTCATGCGTACCTACGGCTTACCGTCTCTGTGAACGGTGAATTTCATTTCTTCCCTATAAATGTTATGTAATATTATAAATGCATGTATATAATGGATATAAATTATATTTATGATATATACACAATGAATATAATTCTTGATATAATGGGTATTTTACCATATAAGCAACTTGTGATTATAAGAATATTTTTTTGACTCAAGTACCAATGATTGAAAAAACGATCTTTATTAACTTAAATGATTACATAATGTTCATAACATGGTAAAAAGTGATATAAAAATAATAATGAACTTGAAAATGGTTATTAAGAAAGTATAAATTAACTCTTGTTTTTTATTCAGGATATTAAAGAATGATCGAGTCAAGTCGTACATGAGGTAAGGGACTTCCTCTCAATCTCCTTTTATTGAGGCATATTTTGTTTTAATTCAAGACATTATTTTATAGTGTATAAACCCCATTGACTTTTAAATTCATTCAAAATGAATCTTTTTATACTAAGCGTTTTACTAAACGACAACACGAATGTTTTTGTCTTACGTATGCGGCGACAACAACTTCCCCTCCGCCGTGACCATTATTTGAGTTTCGGCTTCCTCTACAAGCCATAACTTTTTCTAAATAAAAAATAAATACCATGTTTTACTTTTCTATTATTTTGGTACTGAAAATGGTTTTGAGAATTTTTTAATTATATCTATGTGTTGTATTGATATCTTGTGATTGAAATGTGGAAATTCTATGTTTCCTTTAGACATGTTTTATGTGATACGATTATGTTATGGTTCTTGGGCATTGTTTATGATGTCGGGTGGTTCTATGATAAACTAAGGGCGGGAGAGCAAGAGATAGCTCTCCAATGCATTGGGTAATGTGAAGGAGTTAAACTCTAAGGTTTATCCAATATATTTAGGGAATATATTGTGATGGGTATTCCAAACGTAACCATGAAGGTTACTCCCTACGTAATAATGTTATGAATGCCTCAAGTTACCTTTATGTCTTATGATTTATATGAGTTATTCACAAATATTATGATTTCAGAAGGTATGTTAAAGTGCTTATGTTTTATGAGTAAAGTATGATTTCATTGATTCTTACGTATACATGGACTAATGTTTTCTTTCCATATTTTTATATCGCTTACTGAGATTTTTTTGCTCATCCCAAGTTATTTTAATGTTTTTCACAGGTCAAGGGAAAAGTAAATGATGTGATGATAGTGTTGAGGAAGTTTCAAGAAATAATCCATGATTTATTTTAAATATTTTTCCTTTGATGGAAAAAAAATGAATACTGTATTTGATGTAACCACCTTGTTGAAATGTGGAATGTAATGCATGATTTATGATCTAATTCTTTAAAACACTAAACCTTAAAAGATCCTCGATGTGTATTCATGAAATAACTCAAGATTAATTAATGTTTAAGGGAGGGTACTTATAATAAGATCAACAGATGCCAATTTCTAAATTTACAATGTATAAGGGTGCTTTATAAATTAAAAATGGTAATGCATACAATTGGACCAATATGAATGTTTTGTTATAGTTACATGAATTCCAATTGTATCTTATAGCATAATGTACCTGTATAATTTTTGAATGATGATTTATCTAACTTAACTAGGATTTGTATATATTAAAATCCTGAATTTATATTTGTATAGAAAAATGAATAATTTAAAATTATAGATAAATTGTGACTTATAATGATTGTAACTCTATCTTTTATGAATGAAAACCCATGTGGAAAAATCTTTCAATATACAACTACACCAATGTATGTCAGATGAGGATTATTTCATATTAGATAAATAGACTCTGGCCATGTTGGTTAGAGGAGCTATGATATCCTTACATAATATACCAATCAAGGGTGTTTCAAAAATCATGAATGGAATAGTGGTACACTTATTGGTAACCGTTTTCCATTTATATACCTTGGTACATAACCCTATGGTGTATTTACATGAAAATGGGATGCTTATTTAATGTGTATACATCAACTTATATGGTTGCATATTTTTGTATAGTAGGATATTACTTAATGGATCACCCCTAAATGATAAAATATTGTTGTATGTTTTTGTTTCATGTCTTAAATTTTGGTAAATTAATATTCCACTTACAATGTAAAGGGAATTTTTCTCTACTGTTTGGAAACAAAGTTTTTGTTAAACCAATCCACTATTGAGAAGTTATTCTTAAATGCTTAACTCGTTAATAAGATTTGTGGGACAAATTTAATTCAAATGAATGTATTCATAAAGAAAAGATGACAACTCAAAATACCTTATCAACTGGTACTTGATATCTAATTGATATGAACTCTTTGAAATGTTTTAACAAATTATAATCGATCAAATTCATTAAAATGAATCTTTTTATAGGTTTTTATGACTTGAAACCCATGTATATGGGTTATATACAATTTTTCATTGTTTGATACTTGGTACATGAACATTAATGTTTATCATCAAACCCATTTGACTTTTACAAGGATTATTTGATTGATATGTTTGGAAGTGTGGCTAAGTAATCACATTTTTTGGCATTACATGTAATTGAGTGTCTGCAAATTATGATTTAGTGAGGAGACATACCAGTTGAGGTAGTCCCCTCATAACCATTAATACATCCATAATATTCATTATAAGTTTTCTGACTTGTGATGTTGTTCAGGTTTGATTAGTCCTAAGTAAGACCCTCAACAATAATTTGACTCGCCCAATTAAATGGGTGATCATTCAAAAAGATAAATCTTGTTAATTAAGTGAGAACTGTGTAATTATCCTATTCTGAAGGTTAAACAGTCCATTGTAATGATCATAAACTTCATTTATTAGGTTACCTTAAATATTCCCTACATCATATAACATGACTGGAATGAATAATTCAATTTGTACCACTGTAATATCACATAACCCTTCTATGTAACATGTGGTGCCTATATATTTTAGGGTGTTTTGTTAAGATTAAATTTTTTGAGTTATAATGTTTTGTGACTTCTTATTTGTGTGGCCTAGTTATTTATATGACAAGTCCATGAGAACAAGGACACATTTATAGTTCATATCTAGTGTAGTGTGACCAGGGTTATGTGAGCATGTTATGATCATTATACCTTTGATCTAGAAATGAAAATCTAAGTTATCGAATTTATTTGGGATGATGTTATACAAATAATCACATGTTATTTCATGATCAATTAAGAGTAGTTTTAGATTTTTTTTCTTGATGTTGATGAAACATGTGACATGAATCAGGAGGATTATCAAATGTACATCTAAATGTGAATTTGATATACTATTCTTATGAAGGATATTTTTTCATTATTCTAGTTTTTCACTTACTAAAAGCATCTTGGAAATGTCTACAAACCACATATGATGGTTATGTACCATATTTCATCAGGTGTTTTCATTATTAGTTGCATGAAGACTAATAAACTCTTATTCTTGGGAGCATCACATCGATTATAAGAAAAATGTACTTTCATGTAGAAGGAATGTGGTCATAATATACCATTCAAAAAATGGTCATATTTGGATTAAATACATATTGTCACTTGGGGTGGTCAATTTTTATGTTTTTTTTCAAGTGAGATACTAAAATAATGTGACTGGTGATCCTTGTGGCATAGTTATCCTGATCATGATGATTAAAACCTGTGGAAGCATGAGTCGTGTTCGGAACTATGTGATATGGGAGTGTACACCTATTTTGTAAGGAATGTCTTGTACATTGTAGTTTCATGCGATACATTAGTAATAACAATTCATTGAGTGGAAGGATTATATGTGAGGTCTGATGTTATACTCCTGATGCTTTTAGGAATGTCGACCATGAACTAGAGTAAATTCAACATAGTACACACAGTTTGGGCACCCCTATAATTAAATTGGTAAACATAAGGTTGTAAACCTATATTACTCATTGAAACACATGATTGGGGGATTTGAAATATGGTGTTCAGTAATGTTTTCATAGCCTATTTTAAATACTATTGTGGACTATAATGTGAGATACACTCCGTTTAGGGACATAATTTCATATTCCTGGTTTACTGTCAAGAAAGACTCATATCGTGATGTGAGATTTAGTACACTGATAGAGAGCTTCTGTTATTACCAGATCAAAAATAAATCAAACCCTGATTCAATATTGATGGGTGGAGTCCTTATATTTTCAATCAAGGAGAATATTAAAGGAAGTGTTATTGTGTGTATTTCACCATAGAAAGTTGGAAGTTGACCCTATTCAGAGAAGTTTTGTGAAAATGTGGGACTAATAATTGGATGGTAATTTTTGTACTCTTATTCCATTTTATAAATAAAATAAAAATGGTTTTATCATAAGTCATCATCAGAATTTGGTTACTACCTTTAGATAATGTGCTCAATGTGATCTCAATATGACTCAATTTAAAGGTATTTGGATGAATCTATTGAGATTCACCATCGATCGTTGATGGCTATTTTTCAAAATATTTATCCATAGGATTTTTGACATGAGAGACAACAAAATGATATATACGGTCAATGTGAACCCATTTCATGCATGTCTTGGTTTTAAATGATTTTAACAGAAAGGATCATCTACAGTTTTCAATAGAAACCAATGTGGCCATTTTTTATTTGGGTTAAAAAATGTTGAATATTGATATTGTACTGAGGTCCACCAGTAGTTTCATTGGCTATAATAATTATTATTATTTAGAGGAATTTTTCAGTAGCATTGTATATCATTATAGATGTTATTCATTTGGAAATTCTGATGGCTGAGGTGTTATGACTCATAATTTTACATTAAAATGTTAAGAAATAATGTGAGGAGTTATTTAGGGTTCTTGCTAAAGGAGATAATGATGGTATCAAGTGTTAGGTAATACCGAATCAGGGGAGCTCTATCTAGTAATTTGAGACCTTTTTAAAATTATCAGATCGAGTTTATATATTTTATGTGTTGTATGTTTGGAATCACTCATGCTTCTGTAGTGAGTGTTTGGAAATGAAACAATTCCATTTGATCAAGATTTTATTGACCCAATAGGTCATGGGTTAATGTCAGTTTTTTCAAAAGGATTCTCATGGATAAGAAGTTATAATGTTGTGATATTATAAAATATCATGTTTTGGACTAGGTAGAAATTCCATTTGAGTTTTTCTTTTTCTAATTTAGTGTGAAATACAATTTTAATCAAATATTTTGGTAATTAATTTATTTTTTGTAGAACAACAATGACTTTGTGCGAGGTTTTTGTTTTGGGAGGTTTCTTAAAGATCAGTTGAGTTTCAGAGGCATTGGGATCTAAAAACACTGGTTTTGGGGATGTATCCATAGGTAAATGGTTGGTGAATTGTTAGTCTAACAATCTATATCAACCATAAGACCCAATTTCATTAGGAACGTAGTTTTTCTAAACATCGAAATAGGAAAATGAGGTTTTGTTTCCTTCATCAGGTGTACATGGGATGACCTAAATAGACTGATCATTGTTTTCACAAACTGTTTTTCTAGACCGCACCCTTGGTTCCACTTAACTAGTTATTACACAATGTTAAGAACATGTTTTTTCAAACCATGTTGAAAGACCATGTGAGATGAATTTAACTTGGATAGTAGCAAAAAAAAATTCGGACATAATTTTACAAACCATGAATCTTTTAAAAAGATGGAAAATGAAAATTTCTCACATGCCTTCTTTAAAAATATTTCCTCCATTTTTCATTCGCAGACATGCATGGAGACTCCCCCACATATGGGAACTCTCCCTCCTCCCATCCTATAGGCATGAATTTATCTCCCACATTCTTGGATGGAGTCATATGTCGTTCATTATGTTTGGAGTTTGGTAGTGAGTCTCGGACTCCACTTCCTTCCTCTCATTGTTTAACTCACCATACACAATTCTCAATACGTGGGAGCAGTTTCTCCCTATTTTTAGTTCATTTATAAAATATTATATTTTAACTCATTTGGAATCAATTCAAAGCCCAAAAAATGATGAGATTAATTTCATAAGAATATGTTAGGTGGTTTATAAGGTTTTTTCAAAAGCTTACATTGTTTATATAAAATTAATATTGTTCACATGTTCTTTGTTTCTTTCGGTTACCTAAAAAATGTCAAATAACCATAATTAAAATGTCAGGCCCTGAAATTGGATACCATAGACACTGTAATTTAGTTTAAGGTGATGAAATCAATCCAGACCACCCTTTAGAGTGACTTCAATTATATTTACTTATGCATCAATGTCTACTTTATGCAGAACCCACCTGTTTGGGCGTTTTATTTAAATGGAAATGAAAGTAGAGATTTGAATTATATCAATCCCATTTTTGGGATGTTTGATTTGTAATTTATACATGAATTGAGTTAATTAAATTGAGTATAATGTAAAGGTTTTTATCCTACCAATTTCAAATAAAATGAACTATTCAGTTTGTTACTATCTAAATTAAAAAGAAACATATTAATGAATATATGATTGGATGTTTTGAGATAATGTATTTGTTATTCCTATGACATGATTTTTTATTATAAAATGAGATACACAATTTTTTAATTTCATTATTAGTGAAATGATACTTACACTCGAAATTGTATTTTATTATTGAATGCATACGTGTGGGGAAAAATTTATCACTTCTATTTAAATGATTTATTGAATTATGTACACCTTGGACGATGATTGTGGTCCATATTACAGAATGTGTTAGATGATCTCATAGGTTATTTGAGATTTTGTGTACTATGAGTGATACTTGGGTTTTATTTTTAAAGAATTACAAGGATGGGATCATAAATTTATTTAATTATATTATTACATATGTGATACTTGGGGTTCCTTATTACATTATCGCAAGATCGGCTCATATGCTAGATTACCATCCTTGCGATCTAGGAGATTCTTAGGTTTTCTTTTCAAAGAACACCATGGACGGTATTATAGGGACTGTGGGGGTAACAAGGAATACTTGATATTAAAAATTACAAAATTCCTAGGATAGGATCATTCAATATGGGTAATTATGTTACACCTTTGGTGATATCTCCCATTCTTGTCACCGAATGACTTTGATGGGTTCATATGAAAATAAATTATAGAATACTTTTTATTACTACTAATGGATTATTGAGTACCTTTTGTGATGATTAGTACACTATTGATGGAATCTTCGGCTTATATATGTGGGTCATAAAAAAATAGTATTGTTTTTTTATTACTTTTTCTACTATGTTCTCTTTTTGGGAGGTAGCTGGGTATAGGCCGAAACGTGTACGGTCGGCCAGAATTTCTTGTGGAAACACGAGACTAACTTGTTTAAATTTATTTATTTTCTACCATCTTGATATACCAGTGAACTTTATATTTTATATTCATGTATTGGATAGAATTAGACACCATTGGTAGTGGCATACTAGTATATCTCAAACCTAGTTTAGGCCTCCATTACACTAGGGTACCTGAGCAGTCCTCATCATTTCATGATTAAGTTCATGGGTTTTGTTTTCCATTTTTAATACTTCTAGTTTGGGATAGAGTATGATAAAAAAGGACATATAGAGTTCACATGATTCAATTTGATATAGTGTATTAGTCTTTTATTTGTTTCTTTATTTGTTTTGTGTTCGTATTAACAAGATTAACTCAATCTCTAAATTGAATCAAGTTCATGCATTATAATTTATTGATACATTATTTATTCCCAAGTAATGTTATATTCATCTAAATTTGTTTATTATTTCGTCTACTTTATTTATTATTGATACAGTTAGTATAGTCTCAACATTTTACCTCTATTAGATCAATATTTCTAGTTGGAATCTATTGGAGTATGGGGATACATGTTTGACTCCTAGGTGAACACCATCTTAGGGCACTATTTTAGTAACTCTTTGGTCGAAATGAAACATTAAAGAGTACAATGATCTATGGTAAACATTTTTAATGTTAGTTCTATTGAAATTTCATAATACTTAACCATAGAAAAATAAAATCAGTCATCAAATTGATGTCTTGATAATCTTAGACAAAACAACCAAACCGAGCTTACCCCAAGGAAAAATTTCATTGATTTTCATATTTTAAATGGATATGGAAACTATATGTGCATTACATCTCAAAAGGGAATGATTTTATATTCTTTACATAAGAAGTTATATTGTAATAGATAACATTCATCAGAGATCATTCATTATGAAATTTTTGGTCCAATAATGAAGAAATAAATACTATAAATAAGTATTTTATTTAGTTTAATTATATATTTAATCATATAACACTAAATATTTTTATTAATTAAAAATTAGTGGATCTAAAAATGTTCATGGTTTTAGTTGGAGTCTTCAAATGGAGTTTGGTTTCTCCATGAAAAATATCTTTATAAATAATGGTACAAAATAAAGTAATTGAATATTTTATTCTTATCTTGATATGAATTGTATTCACTTGGAGCTTAGTGTACTATACACACTACAAAAATATGGGATTAATAAATTTTACAACATAATTTTGGTAATTATTTCTCAAATTATATTGATCAATCATGATTCTTATCACTATTATTGTATACTTGTAATAATTATATTTTTTATATTCAATAAACTTTTTCCATATAGAAAACCTATATATTTGATTATATGATATGTATTCTAATAATTCTATATCTTTGAAATATTTTATGGTATTTGGTATCCCTGGAATGATCAAAGTGAGAAGAGAAAATTTTGTGATGTTTGAGAAAAAAGAGTTGATTGAATATTCCTTAGTTATTATTCATGTTTAAGAGAATTCCATTCATACAATAAAGATTAATGTGATATTTTTTATGTTACTCACGTAAATATTCAAAAATAGATAAATAATATTTTTAAAAATAATAAAATTCCATATGTGTTTAAAATGAATCATTTTTTTAGAACTACGTTAACATTTCTAGAAATATTCTCCTCTTGTAAGAAGTGAATAATATAGATAATTAATTAACCATTTACGATGATGAATAGAAACCAGTTGCTTGTAATACAAGGATATTAAATCATGTGGAATTTTAAAATATCCTTAAATAATGAGGATATTAGATTTATACTAAAATAACATTGAGGCTAAAACCTTTTACCTCACTATCTCTTAATGTTGAACCATGATTTGTGAATCAAGAATTGAACCATCAAGAGTAAGTTGGTCTAACTAATAATGAACTATATTAGATATATACAAATTGAACTTGGGATTTGTTACCCAAGAATTAAAAATTATAGTTATTGGAACTATCTTGGTGTTTTGAAGAAAGAAGAATGATATATAAGAATTTATAAGAAATCAGGAAATACATTTGTGCAATTGGAACTAAGAAGATGAATGAATTGATTACATTATAAGACATTCACACTTGTTTCTAGACTATAGAATACTTGTATATTCCAAACGACATGATTTTGGTATTCCATGATATAATATTTCATAAAAATATAAAAATTTATGAAATGAATATTTCATACTTATTTATAAACTAAATATTAAAACATGGTATCATATATTATTATATATTTTATATTATATATTTTTTTAAAATGCAGAAGGAGTCTATAAAGTGTTTTCATTAGAGATGGAGATTTTTTTACAATTTTTACGCTTATATAAGATTGTTACATTATGGGAGGAAAATTTTCTCGAGAGAAAGTTCCCACATTTTCATCTTAATAGAATATTTCATGGGAGCATTTAAATATTTTTGTCACAGAGGATTCAAACATAGATTATACTCCCAATTTAGTGAGAGTTCAACTATCAAAGGATAAAAAGGGAACGAAGTCGGCATAATGTAAATCAAAAGTCTTATTAGATGTTTAATTTATTTCATATTAAGATGCACAAATATTTTATATGTTTAAATATTATTATCCATGAATCAAAGATAACTAAATGAGTAACATTTCATGGATAGCGTAATAATTGTCACGAATAAAAAATGCATGAAAAAAATTGATTGATGTATGAATAGTATGGAAATATTGATCCATACATAATCATCTAGAAGTGTAAATTATATAAGTTTTACAGATTGTTATTTTTATACATTGTTGAAAAAGGTGTGTGTTGTAAAAAAAGGAATTTATGTAACATTGATGACAATTAAAGTTGAATATATGGTTTTTAATGAAGATGCAAACCAATTTTTGTACATGAATACTCTTTTTGAATATCTAAATGTGGACGTAAATTTATCACTACTTGTGGTTTGGGAAAATAATTTTTTGTTAATATATCAACAAATATTTTTTATCATTTCTAATCAAATTAAATTAATATAGAATTTCACTTAACTAATTTTATTGTCAAAAAAATGTGTTGAGGATGTAATGTTTTCCAATAAAGGATAAAATGGTTTATGTTTTTGTTAATCCTATTCTTTGGGATTCATTTCATAGATTGAGGTTAATGATGATAGTTAAACTCATTCATTTACTGTAAAATTTGGAGTGAATTTTCAATCTCTCTCACTAATTTTTTTTGTTGTACTCAAAAAAAGGGAAAGATAACATAAATATTATTTTGTTTTTTTTTTGTATTCATAAAGGTATATGAAACTACTTTTAGAGAGAATCTATATATATTTATTTTAACAAATTGGGTGTAGATCTCTTATTTAGGGGTATGTATTTTAATAATGTTATTTTAAAGTGTAACGTTGTGAATTTAGTTTGTAGGTATTTGATCCTTTTTTGAACTATTTTAGCATTTTGTTTTTGAAGCATAAATACTATATATTGTATTCATAGGTTTAGTGAATAGTATTAAGAATTTTAATTTAATCTTAAACAGTATCAAAGACTAAAGAAGATATTTTTTTAATTTTTATTAAGAGGATCAAGTACGGTGAAGAATTGGATATAAGTAAATATTTCATGTATAGTATAGTATTATTATTGAATTTGTTTTTTTATCTATCTATTTTGTGCACATTTTAATAGAATTATTTAAGGAATTTGTATGTCTTCCATGACATTCCGTAATACTTCATAATATTTATTAATAATTTTTAGGTATTTCATTTGACTTTGTATAAAGATAATAATATTATTATAATGATTACATAATACTCTTGTTGAAATTGTTACAACTTTTATATGAGTCTAAATTTTTTAAATGAATTATATCTTAAGACTATTAAGAATGTGTAACCCTTTTAGACTAAGGGAAATAATTTTTAGATAGCTAATTTTTTATTAAGGTATAAAAGTTTAAGAATTTTTAAACAATGTGAAATCATTCATTTTCTAGAAAATCGATAATGTCATTGAAAATTACAAGTCTTATAAAAAGTATTAGATGTGAAATGTAGTGCTTGAATAGTTATTCAAATTCGAGAGGATGAAATAGCTTGGAAATTACATAATAAATATTTTTAAGAGAATGAAATTAGATGATGTCAAATATAATCAATCGATGTTTGGATATAATAACATAAGATTGAGATTAATTTTATGGGAGAATATTATTGAAACTATGATGTTTATTATTTAACCATGATGAAATAATTTTTTCTTTTATATTTTAGAAAACTGGTTGGGTATGCCACAATTTATCTAATCTCACTACAATGATTGTATAAATCAACCTAGATAGATCAAAAGACTATATTAAAAGAATAATAAACATGAATACTAAGTGATTTATGAATGTGGATAATAATTAAGTATGTTCTTAAATTTGAAATCTAAATTTTAAATTTAATATGTTTTTTATTCTCTGTGATATAAAATGAATAGATATATTCCATTATTTCAATAAGACTGTTCTGCATAAAACATATAATGAAATATTTTTCATGTGTTATATAGTAGAGTGAATAATAATAGATATTATTTTGATAACGAAATTAATAATAAGGATATGTAGAATCGGTAAAATGACAACATGATATAAGTCTTATCTAGTTAATGAATATGAGGTTATTAGAAATAATTTCTACAATTTTTTATTGTTTTATTGAAATTTTTATAGACACGTGGCTTATATGTACTGAAATTTAAAGGATAAACCCTGAAAATATATATCTACATGATGAAACAAGTAGAATATTTGATCATATGTGAATTTAGATAATTCCATGGATTAGCCTTATCATTTTGATAATTGATATTATAAAAAATATATTGTGGATAATGTGATTATTTATGTGTATATGAAAAATATAAATGTATTCAATTTAATATAATGATAATGCCAATTTTATAGGAAACATAAAAATTAATTTAAAATCACCAGTTTGCCCCCCCCCCCCAAATAATTTCCACTATTCTTGATGGTCCATTTGACAACATAAGATAGAATGTAAAATCATAAGATGCACCATTTTAACCACATGTTCAGATGTATTTTATTCCAGGTGTGTATTGCTTTTGTTTATTTGTTTTATTGCATGTGTGTATGTTTTTATTTAGTTATGTATTTATATATGTATGTATGCATGTATGAATTCATGAATGAATTCGTGTATCTTTGTATATATGTATGAATGTATGTATGAAATTATGTATGTATGTACATATTTTGGTATATATGTATGTATGTATCTATCTATCTATCTATCTGCATATCTATCTATCTGGATATCTATCTATCTATCTATCAATAACAATAATCTCTTAGGTGGACTATATATCCTCTAATGTATAAAATCATATAATATCTATTCAATCACACATCCTCATGTTAGAGGCCTTTATTTTCATACGATTGAATAATACATATATATCTTTCATATATATATAAATATACATAACCGTTTATATATATATATAAGGCATTTCTACAATTATGGAATAATAATACCATATTTTCATATATATCTATGTATATTATGTCCATATATCATTCCAGGATATTAATAATAAGGATAGTAATACATGTCTATGGACTATATATTAAAAAAGGATATAAAAATGTAATACTATCAACGGAATAAATAACATTATAAACATGCAAATATAAAGATATGAAATCATGTACACATAGATTCCATGTCAAATCCATTATTGGTTATATCAATGAGGAATTCCCAAAAATTTCATATATGAAATACAATAATTGAAAACATTAATCAGCTCTAAAACACTATTATATATGATGGTAGAACTAACAGAGTCATAAAAAATTAATAGCTCTATTTTTGAATTAAAAATGTTATACTATAAAAAACCATACATGAAATCCGTTAATATAGAATAATAGAAATAAATTTATCATGAAATCATTTAAATATATCCAACATATTATGAACATATGGGGAGTTACCAATTTAGGTTATAACTTGGAATAAAGTATATGAAGGCTACTATTGTGAATTTTCTATCAAAAAGTAACATGCCAAAAATTCAAGATAATGTTTTAAATGTAATTTGAATAATGGTAGCATGTTAACATGAAATTAATTCAGAATAAAGTTCATGTAATCCCTCAACTATGTTTAAATAAGTCATAACTTGTATGTTAACTCATATCCAAAATTAAATATCTCATATAGGTATAGATAAAATCAATAATGGATAACAAAACCATATGATCATAACGAGTAATGGGATACCGTGTTATTAAGTCTTGGATTATGAAATCAATTTTATTGGAAGACTTTTATTGGTAAAACACTTATCTAATTACCCCTTACTTCAACCCATTTCTTATTAAACACAAACACTAAAATTATATAATAGAAAATGAGGTTTCACCCAACATAAATAATACAAAACCATAGAAATAAGAATGAGTAAAGATGATATTATCCCAATAATGAATTTCTCTAATCTAGGTTTGTAAAACATAGTGTTTTCATTTCTAAAAAATAAAAAATATTAATCAATATGAAATATAATATTCTTAACAGAAATAATTAATTTTATAAATTTTGACTACCCAAAAAAGAAATAAAAATCCTAAGAGAATATTATATTCAAACCCTATGAGAAGATAAGGATTTGGTATGTATAGAACTACTATAAATTGATTATAAAACTAAATAAGGTAATGTTATAAACCCTTAATCCCCTAATTAAATTCACTTACCTGTTTTAAATGTAAAATACAATCCATAATGATCATTGATGTGTCTTGGGAGGTGAAGAAGAAAATGTAATCATGATAAATAGAGATTGGGGTGGCAAGAAATTAAAAAAATGATGAATGTCTTAATTTTTATGGTTGTAATTTTTAAATTAAAACACAATTCCATTTAATCACACCTTAAATGATTTCTTCAGAAACCCACCAATGTTCTGATGGGTTACTACAAAACCTTTTCTAGATTTAAAAATTCCACTATACTTATTGTTGTATGAACTGGAGTTCCTATTCATTCACTCCAAAAAATCCATTTACTTCATCTTTTATCTTCTTTATCTAATTACTTCTCCATTAATATAAAATTCAATTTACTATGGAAAATAAATCATTTAATGATTAAAATTAGTAAAATTAGAATAGAATTCCTAAAACAATGATGAGCATCATTACCCTACATCTCTCCCTAGTAATAGTGAGATAATAATATAGTAAATACAAAAAATAAATCTACAACCAATAATAGAAACAAATGTTGGATTATTTTTTATACTAGTATAAGAACCAACCCATATAGCTTTAATTATATATCACAATATTCACACACAAATTTTTTTCCAAATTGAATAAATTCTTCATTCCCCCCAAAAAGTGTGAAATATCATATTGGGAAATATAAAATAATAAAAGTAATCATAAAAAGTAATTTGATCCAAAAACATAAACATACAATACATTCCAATTATTCAATTATACATCTTTAAATCGAGGAAAAAAATTCCTCATGATTTATACACCACTTATCGTAATAAAAAAGTATTCTCAATAGAATCAATATTGTATATTTTCTCTATATTATGTCTAAGTATTATAAAATAGACAATTAACTATACATATAAATATAACTAGTCAACTACTTTTGAACAAATAAATTAATGAGATGCACTCATATCAAAAACATAATAAATAATTATTGAATAAATATGCATGGTGCGTCATACTATCACAGGTCATTCTTTGTATTATTCTACTATATGATCTAGATAAAACAAATATCCTTAGTTCTTTTTATGTTTGGCCTTTTTAAAGATTAACACACATCTTCTTCTATGATCCATCACAATCATTATTTAATTCCTATATAGGATTTATTATTCCATGTGTATATTTTAAATCCCCAACATAGGATTATGAAGTGATGTTTTTAAAAACCATCTTCTGATGTCAAATATTATCACACCAATGACATGTATTAGGATCATTTATATAATATAACTTTAGATACTCCATTCTGTAATTGTAATGGAGGCATGTAATCAGTATAATTAATTTGTTTGAAATTTTGACATCATATATAGTATACCAATATGAATCTATCATGGTTCTTCTATAATAGAAATGTTGACTAACTATAATAATATGTTAAAAATATATGATTAGTTGGTCTCCATGTACTTTACTATAATTTCAAATATATAATTTTGAATCATATATACATTTTGTTTATAATAGAAATGTTTTTTAATGTTCCACCATGTTCCATTATGAGAATAATTCAATAATTTTTTTACTCTTATTGTGTCCCATATAGTATTTATCTTAGAAATAATGAATTTTATCTTCCTCTCTATAAACACAGGGATTATCCTCAAACCATTAAAATATTATGTTCTCATTCTTCTTGTTTTTCCTTATCTTTTTCTAATTTACTCTACTTATATAATTGAATATAATGGGTGTTCTAAAAAATTATATAATAATTGATATCGAATCATGATTTTGGAAGATCAAGGTTATATTTTTCAAATTTAATGATAAATATAGTATATGTAAATATGAATATCGATCATTTTGATGGATATAAATGTAGTTAATATTGGAAAATGATATAAAATTCTATTTATAATAAAAATATACAATTTATACTTCATTATGTTAAACAAATAGACATGTAGAAGTTCAAGTGGGATTTACAAAATTAGAAGGTTCTAGGAGTTATGAATCATACATTGGACAAAAACATAGAAGGAAACATTAGGGAAGATGAGGATATGGATGTGTTAAAAAATGAACTCATTAATATGTTTGATAATCCATATATGTCTATTAAATTGTATTTGACACAAATAGAAATGGGATTTATACCAACAGACATATACTAATGAGTTTTTAAAACCATTGGTATAACCTATTTGTGACGATTCAAAATGAATGGTTTATAAAAACTATTTTTATAAATACATGCTATAAATATGATTTAATATAATTATTGGTGTGTCCTTCCTTCTAAATCCCTATAAACATATCCTCCCCTTCTCCCATACCACTTCCATATGAATTCAATCACATGATTTGTTTCCACATATATTACCCACATGAATATTCTCTCCTCAGTCGGTGTTTTGACTATATTCTTCTTGTTAATAGAATTGTTGAGTTCCATATACATTATATATTCTACCAAGAATCTATTTCATTTTTTCCTATGTATAGAAAACTATCCTAGATCATTTTGGTTTATTATTCTTCTGGATTCATTGAATACGAGTTTATGTTGATTAGATTTGGTATTGTATTAAAAAATAAATATGAGTATAGTTTCTGTTTATGTTTTTTTAGTTTACATACACTAAAATTATATATAAATCTATCAAAAAAATAGTTCTTTTATTACAAATTAGTTAAATTTGTAATTAATTTTTTTTTATTCTCATTTAGTTCTGAATGTATTAGGATTAATTAAAATAATAATTTCAATGTTTGGATTTAAATATTAATATTAATAATTTATGGCCTTCAACATATTTTGACATAAAATTTAATATACTTTTTGAATATAAAAGTTGGCCTTTTTCATAAAAGTATAAATATTTATTTTATTTATACAAGTAATTACATTTAATAAAATAATTATCAAACAAAATTCGGTTATTGAATTATTTTTTAACTTCATTTTTTTCATATAACTTACTTATCACCTCAAAATAAATTCATTTATTTTGTATAAGTTTTAATTTCAATTGAAATTGGTAGCGTAATTTTTGTTTTATAAATATTGGAAAACTTTATTACTTAAAATCATTATTTAATTACAAATAATTGTGTAAAATGTATTTATAAAGTGGTCCATGTCGTTTTTTGATATGTTTAAATTTATGTTTATGTTAAAATGTATTCTTTGTGAGGGTAGTTTTATGAAATAATTTAATATAAAATTTTCCATATTAAAAGATTACATAGTTCACTTATAATATAATCTACTTATTGACCATCCCAAACTAATAACATGTTTGTTTTGTAACATTTTATCATTGGACTATAATATTTACCATGGTTCAATATTGATATAAATTGTTATATTTTATATAGGAATTCTTATAAAAAAGATTTTTATGTAACATCTTACATATAATTTTTTATGTAGAATTATGTATAATTATTTTTCAATGATATTTTAGATTTCAATATTATGGTTTTATATAGATGTAATTGTGTTATCTAATGGGACAGAGTTATGAAATTAATGATATGGATAAAAAATATGGAGTTTTAAATATCTCTAAAATTGTTTTTTAACTTTTAATATTATATTTTACATTATAAAATAAGTTATTTATATGTATTTATTCATATATGTTAAATTTGGTATTTATCCAACAAAATTCAATAGTACATTCAATTGGATTTGATTTCAATCATATATCAATGTTTTTAAAATTCATTTAAATAAAGTGAAAAAATCATATTTCCAAAAATATATTTTGGATCGTACATTAATATTAATTAAATTATCTTAAGAAATGAAAAATAATACTATTATAAATTATAAACATTATATATATATGTTGGATGTTTGATACTGATCATATCCAAAATGATTATCAAAACCTTTTATACAGTCTTTTAGATTTTCCATTTAACAATACATCAGATTGAGGTATTATACACTACCCGTGTTATAATTTTATTGGAATAGCTTGGTTATGTCTCGAATGAATTATCCATGATATATTAAAATTTTGTTTCAAATCAAACTATTATGTATGTTATCATAATAATGAGAAAAGTTCTCTCAAAATGTTTATGATATAAATGGGAGATCATGATTGAAGAATATTTTATATTCCATGTTTTCAATTATTGAACACACTAGAAGGGACTTATGATAATGAAATATTAAAATTATATGAGTACACATGATGCATTTAATTAAAATTATGATGTTAATATGGTGAAAATTTTGAAGGATGTTTCCATGACTACAATATATCAGAAATGTGGGGAAACGAAAAAGCTATAATTTTTAATATGATTATTTCATGGGGAAATAATTTTTTTAATTTTTAATAAATTAATTTATTATATTCTTAACTTTTTTAAAGACTAACTTTTATATGATTTAGATATACCTTCAAATCATTATATGACAAGGAATTTAATTAAGCAATATTGATTTCCAAAAAACAAAATTCCTACTTCCCTAAAAGGTTAAAGCTTATTCTGGGGGAAATTCTATCCAAAGTGGTTTTATAAAATGTGGCATGTCTTTATGGAATCCAAATGATGATGTAACAGAATATCAGGTTCAAGAAAATGTAATCTCAAACATTCCATTGATTTTTTAGATTCTAATATTTTTCTATTTCTAATAAAATATCAACCAATATAATATGGAATATTCTTATGTGTAATAAGTATAATATCAATTTCGGTCATCTTATAGATTGATTAACATGTTGGAATTTTATGCTTGATATCCTAATTTTTTAGATAATATTTATAATGTGAGTTCTCATCTAGCATGTGATAGAATTAATTTCTAATTTTCTTATTATTAATTTTAAAAATCACATTGAAATTTTTCATTATCATTTATAACCTTCCTCCATGAGATAGTATTCAAAACCCATTCAATTTTGTCACTATAATCACATATAGTCCTTATGGTCCTTGAAATAATATATATTTTTATATTCAAACATTCAAAAAAAGATGTAAAGCATCCTTGGAATTTGGTTGAGTGCACTTAAAATTATTGTTTAAAAAATTTATATGCATACTACACCTATATGGATGGTAAATTATTTTACTACTTTTGCAATGAAATTTGGAAATAGAGAAATTGGAAAATATTATAATCCTATTCATATGAAGAATACATGATCTAAATGACTTTAATAACACCATTGTTTCCATTTTATTAGACATCAACAATTATAAATAATGTATCATCCCTATGGGAAAAATCATTGAAGTGTAAACAATAACATTGTGACTAAAAATAAACCTCAATATATGTTTATAACTAATGTTCTTAATTAATGACAATATTTCATTTTTAAATTTCAAAACTCATATGAATTCCTGAAAGAGTAAGAATATTTTAACAAAATCTAATTACAATTGAAAGATGAAAAATATCCTCTCTGAGTTTCTTTATTACCCAAAAAATTATAATTTCATTACTTATAATTTATTTATCTTAAAAAATATATGAAATGATTTTTTCAATTCATTTAAATATAAATGGGAATACAAATGATGTACTATGATCTCAGTGTGACTTGGTGGATTGGGTTATCCTACCAATATTTCATCACGTGTGTATTAATGAAAATAAATGGAAAGTTATTTTTTATTCTTATGTGATGAAACCTTTCAAAATAAAATGTTTTTTTGTAAATACTAGATATATTCAATGTTCCTAATGGAAATTCAAGAAAAATATCAAAATGTTTCAATAGGAGATAGTGGAGGTTAAAATATATAAAAATTCATTATTAACGTATCTTTCATCATGAATATATTCAAATAAAAATATATCATCAACTAGAAAATAATGTGATGGAGGTAGTGTTTCTATTTTTTCATTTTTATATAGTTCATTTTTATAATATTGGTTTAAGTACTTATAGTTAGAAATATAGTAATAAAAATGATTAATTTTTTGTAAGTTGGTGAAATAATTTCATCCATCATTTTTTACATACAAGTTGCATCACAATTTTCATCTTCTAACTGATATATAATAGGAAAAAATATTTTATATTTGGTTGATGTAACCAACTTAATGAAATATATAATTTTTGTATTCTTATTTCTATAACATGAATCATCAACCATTACCATTGAGAATGAGATATTCTTTTCATAAAAAATGTACCATTATTTTTTGAAAATAATAGTAGAAGTATCTGGATACTAAAAAGAAATATACATTGGGTTTAATTTCATTGATGATCTCGTAAAGGGCTTACGGCGCTAGGGTTTCCCCTATCGCCGCCTTCCCCTTCCCCGTGGTGGATCGGCTACAGTATCTTATAGTTAGTTTTGTGTCATGTTCGCGGTTCTCCATACTATTATAGTTTAAGCTACGGGCTTCGCGGTGCTTCGATTCACGATCCTCAGGCGTAAGACCGGTTTGCGATGAGGTCGCCTCATTCACTAGAACACTCGTTGGAGCATTCATGGGATCATGGTTTCTAGAGGCAGGGCATTGTCCTGGTCTGTCGGAGCTTGAGGGTTGTGGTGATGATCTACGGCGGATTGAATGCTTTGAAGGTTCGTGGTGGTCTTCTCCGGTCGGACTGTTGGCAGTGATGGGATTTTGTTGGTTGATCTATGGTTTCCTGGCATGGAATTGGGTTCCCTTTATCGTCCCCTTTTCTTATTTTAAATTCTGGATTTACCTATTTTTGCACCTTTCATTTTCTGTGTTTTTGCATTGGGATTCCTTGGATGAATCTGCTCCAGATTTTTCGGATTTTCCTTGCGCCTGTGGTTTTTTTTGAAGCCGAGTTCTTTGGCGATGATACGTTGGAGGCTGGGTCGAGTTAGGGATCATTTATCCCCTCTTGGCTCCACTGAAATCTTACACGAGATTTGCTTTTATGGTGATTTTGATGCTATGTGTGGTCTGTGAGATTGGTGTGCGATGATAGTGACGATCTGAGTTCAGTTGAAGGGCTATAGTGATGAAGGAAGATCACTCAGTTTGAATCATTCTTCTATGGTTTGTTTGTTCCGGTCACCAGCTCCGACGATGGGCGGTGACAGAAACAGTTTCCAAGGTTTTGATGTTTTCGATGTTCTGTTGATGGTGGTGATGGTAAGACAGTGATGATGGTGTCGGGGGCATGGATGGATCATGATACAGGTCCCGAGGTGGTGCGCTGTCCTTTTTTTGAATTTTGAATCAAATGTTATTTTCGTCTACATGGTTTCTGGATTTCTGTGGTCTGTTAATCCCATGTATAGTTCCCACTAACCCAAGAAGCAGCTTTCAAAATCAAATAAAAAAATAATATTTAATCAATCAAAAGAAATAATCATTAAATTTTAGTATTCTTTTATATTTTACGTACTAATTTTACTTGTTGACTTTGACTCAAAAGACATAAGGTATTTGGATTTTGGACAAAATTATGTGGTTTTATAATGAAAATAAATTGTGATCAATATGTATAAATTTATTATCATGATTGATTAGGGAACAGGAGAACATATTATAATAGTGTTAAGGTAACTTTTATGAAGATCCATTTTACCAGTGCATTAGATAGTATCCCACTATTTGAAAATCTACCTTATTTTGGAGTAGATAAAAAAATAAATATATTTTATTATTTCTATCAAGGTCATATCACTGGGATTAAACTAAATCGTATTGATTTAATGATTATATGTGGAATATTTATTGATGACTACAGATTTATAGTTATTGACATGACATGCATCCATGATAATGATGATCCATATATTTTGGAATTTTTTGGAAAACATTTATGTTAGTGATCATCTAATACCATATTTAAGTGTCATTATGGATGTAATAACAAGAAATATATTTTATAATGGTGTTTATGAAATGGACACCATAACTTCCCCCATTATCCTCGATCAATTTATTACTTATGATGACTCAAATGGTCAACTTTTTAGAGTTGATTTTAACCTAAAGTTTTGGTGTGTAATATATATAATCAACCATATTTTTTCTTAGTTATTTAAGTATAACTCAAAATAGGATACTTAGGTTTTTATTATTTGAATTTCGTTAATGCTGGTTTCATTTTTATCCAACTTGTCCTTCATGTCATTTTTCAGAATAATTTCGTTTTAGTTTTCTTTGAGTTTAACTTTCTCATATTGAATTAAATAATCATATAACCTAAAACGCAAAAAATGAAACAATAAAGATAAAAAATAAATTTTGTAATTTGATCGGGAAAATATTCAACTAATGATAATAAAAAAACACAAAATAATTGAATGAATAAAAAAATAAAAAAATATTGAAATGGCATATCCTGAAAAAATGGTCAAATGACCGAACCAATAATATTAACGAGACACCCTAACGAAAAAAATTAAAAAATTTCCAAATAAAATAAACAAAATTAACTATATAGCCTAACAAATAGTGAATTGAATATAAATAAAATAGAAGAAGAAAACTATATCGTACCAATTTTTAATATCGTAACTAGTATGTGTGTATTTTTATATGAAATATATTTTGTGTTTTTATATTAATTTCACTAGATATGACATTATTAGGTTATGTACTATCCATTGTTTGGATTAACCATATGTGTCTCCTAATAAAGTCACATCAACTCTTCTTTCTTATTTTTTTACACATTAGTTATGAATTTATAATGAAATGCATATTTATTTTATAATTCAAGTAAATAACTAAATTTAACAGATTAAGAGAAATAGAATGTCTGATAATAATTAATAGATAAGAGAGATGTTTATTCAACCTTTGGTTCCTATTATGAGTATACTATATCAAGTATACATAGAAATAACATAGAATGTCATGATATTTATCATTTTTATATTTTAATTAAGAATAATCATCCTAAAGAAAACTATTCTATGAACATTAGAGTGGCATTAGTTCTTAATTGGAAGATTTCATGGGGTGGTACTAGAGCTACTCACAACACTCCCCATGAATGACTACACCTAAACTCATCATTAAATATACCACGTAGTATAATTTATTATACTTTAATTACCTTTTAAGAACATATGATATTTAGACAAACTATACTATCATTGACATTTTAATTTTAACCTCTTATATATTATTCTTATGAAATGATTTATTATACTCACCATCCATATTATTATTTTCCACAGAAATCTATTTTATCTCCATTTCCCACTACTTCGTTCTCCATGGTATTAAGGTTCATCCACGATTAACTTTTTCTCTGAACATTCTAAATGTCTCAAGAATACTAACTATTGTGTGTAGACATTGGAACCCAATAGTACTGTACAATTCATCGATCCATTATAAACAAGGGATCTAGAACTACTAAAATATTAAACTAGCTCATGTATATGTATGAATCCCAGTTAAATTTCATAAAAATAATTTAAATCCTTAAAAACAAATATCAATTTTATATTTCCCTTTTATTCTTTCTGGGATTGATATGAAATTATAAGGAGAAATGGGTGTAAATTCTTGCCTGAAGTGTGGAACTACCACAAACAGGCGATGGTCAAGTACAATGGGGATAATTAAATGACTAGTAAAATTAGGAGAGAATGAATGATTTTTATAGGGATGGTTTCTATCAACTGAAAATCATTCCCATGAATATTGTTTTATTGAGACATCATAAAAATTAAATAAGCGGTAATTATTTAGCTAAAATATGGGTATGAAAAATCATTAGATTTAATGTAGTGTTATTATTGTATTTATATGGATTAGTATTTTATCAGAAGCGTCATAATAATGTTTTTATGGTCATTCTATTAGGACTGAATGAATAATGTAGGTAGGTAACATTTGAAGATAATATACACTTGAGTAATATAATAGTTGGTTTATATAGTTGGAAATGACTTCAATTATATAACTATTTAGATTAAACTTCACAAAACACATTATGTAGAAATGATTTCTCATTGGATGAGTGGTGAATTTAAGGAATTATTCAAATTTAGGGTTTTAAATTCAATATGATGGTGATTTTAATTATTTTTTTTATATTAATAAATATAATTTTATGTATTATAAAATTGAAGTTAATTAACAAGGATTTTTAAAATAATCTCCATATATTAGGGAAGATGATGAATATAGAACAAGAGAGAAATCGTGAATTTTTCATGGAGAATTGCATGTGATTAGGAACCAATAAAAATGGGAATAGACCGTAAATTAATAAATTTATACGGTGATAGATATGGTGAAATTTAACTCGTAACCCTTATATTTTGAATTATAAATTTCATAAGATAACCTAAAAACAAAACAAAACCTTTCTTCCTCTAATACAGAATCGAAAAACATATTCACTCATATACAATCCATGATAACACATGGAAAATGATGAAATAAAGAGAACTCACCATAAACTCACCACCAAACTCTAACTATTATTGAAATTATATCAATAAGACACTATTTACAATAACTTCCCCAACGTCAATGTTTCGTTAATAGTTTATAACATAGATTTATTAACTAAAAATCATAACTTCCACATCAATATTAATTCCCATTATCACCATTAATGTCACGACCTGTCCCCTGGGGCCTATTCCGTGACTAACCCCAAGCCCGCCTTTAATATGCAAGGGGCTAGAGACTAGCACCAAAGGCGTATTCCCTAAAACTGGGAAGGCATTACCTTTATAACTTGTAATCACATGTAACCAATCACACATTAAGATTGGAACACAAGTAAACTAAATTGTAAAAAAAAGTGAATTTATTAAGTAAATGGGGCCATAATGCAAGCCCAACATGATAGTAAAAGTACAAATGCGATACAATACAACTGAATAAAAAGAAGAGACAGCTACCAGATCATCCTTCGAGGATCCAACCTGAAGGGTTGGTACAGATCGCCTCCTCAACAATCCATGTCCACCCGTCTCCTTTGCGTACCAACACACTAAATGGTCCACCTCTAGGTACCGTCCAGTCTTGGTACTCTCAGCCTCAGTCAGTGCTATCTGTCATCTGCATCAAACACAACAAGGTGTTGGCATATCCCATGCAGCGGTGGGTATAACAATACTCAGTAAGGACCCCAAGACCCTCTATGTCCCACAAAATTCAACAAGGATAAAACACAAAGTTTTAAATAAACAGATAACCATACTTAGGTATATGCCCATACATGTACCTATGATATCAAGTAATTCATCTCAATCCTGAGGAAAACACAGTGATACTGACTCATCTCAAACCAGGATTTATTCTAGGGGTAGTATCAAGTTACATCTCCATGATATCGTCGAACACCTCGGCTACTAGTGAAATACTCCTCTATCGAGTACAATGGGCCTGCTATGTCACACATAGTCTCTTCCCACTAACCATGGACTATTATGGTACTCCTCCTATTGAGTATCGTGGGTCTACAGCATCACGTAGAGGTGCTCCCCACCATGGGTCTGCCGCATCACATAGAGGCACTCCCCCTCATGTATTGTTGAGGTACTCCTCCTATCAAGTATCATTTGTCTACCGCATCACCAAGGCACTCCCCACCATGGGTATGCAACGTCACCAAGGTTCTCCCCACTGGGCCTGTCGAGTCACTCCGAGTCAAAACAGTTAGCAGTCGTCAAGTCTCAGCCAGCCACATGGTCTCTGCACTATGCTCACTCGTCTCCAGGAGCATCCGCTCCATAAGATACTAGTCGATACACAACTTCAATGATGTCCCATGAAGAATTATCTCAAAGTTATGTCACATCATAAAGATCTCAACATAACAGACGTTGTGTCAATCAGACGGTCGATCTATGAGTTATTAGCCTTTTAGTCCCGGGGGCCCGGTTGGATTATTGCTCGAACAAACCTAACCATTCCCAATATTAATCCAAAACCAAGTGGGGTATCACCCAAAGGGACCGTCTCTCTCCATTATTTCTAGCGTCGCTAACGGTTCATCAAACAGACATCTGGTACCAAAGTTATAGCCAAAAGATCGTAAATGGGTCGTAGTGGGCTCGGGTCCGGTCCAATCCGGTCGAACCAACCCAGCCCGACCGAACCTGACCCACTAGATTTGGGTTGGCCTTCAGTGCGGCCCGACCCACTGGGTCCAGCCCGACAGGCCGCGAGGGGCCACGGAGGGCAGCAGGTGGCTATGAGGGCGCGAGGCCGCGTGGTGGCTCAGCCAGGGTAGCTCAGAGGGCCGGTGGGCGGCGCAAGTCAGGGAGGCTGGGAGGGCTGGTAGGCAGAGTGAGTTATGGTGGCGTAGATGGCCGGCCGGCGGCACAAGCCAGGGTGGGTCAGTGGGCCGCAGGCTACGCGAGCCGGTGCAGCTCGGAGGGCCGCAACGAGGGTAGTTCGGCCAAGGCACTGGTACGGTTCTGTCGGCAGGCCGGAGCTCCACAGGGCAGCTCGGCCGGGTCACGGAGCTAGGCTTCGTGGCCAGTTCAGATGGGAGGGAGGAACACCACGGGGGTAGCATGGGTCACCGATGTCCCAGGTGGCGGAGTCATTTCCTTCTTCACCTTCATCACCTTCATCACCTTCCAGCATTTCATAGAATACCCCCAAAAATGTCGGAGGGGTCGGGCCATGTTTGTTTGTCCCGCACCCTCCGTGTTTAGAGTGATGGAAATTCGGTTCACAAAGAAAAATTCATGAATGTGTATGGAGGACATTTTAAAACATCATTTCCCACAAGCCTCGTCAATCTCTATTCCCAAGTCATGCTAAAGAATTTGATGGGGAGAATATGGGAAGTGATAATCAATAAACCCCTACAACTTCTAATAAATAATCAAACACAATAAGACCTTACCTCATACTCTTGATGATGTTGGCTCAAGAATGTAGTATGGTCATCGATTTCCATAGATGAGGGTTTCCCACGTCGGGAGAATTCCCGAGGAAAAAGGTCGAAGAGGTCAGCATTCTTGGTTGGCGGAGCGTTCTTCATTGGAGAGAATTCTCCCAAGTTCTCCCAATCCTCCTTTTCCCATACTTTTCCAACAAATTAATAGAAAAATAAAATAAAATATGTTAACTATTTAATTTGTTGGAAATTAGTTGGCTTAATTAATTGGCAACAATTAATGGGTTGTGTTGGCATAAAATTCAAAAAGGAGGATACTAAGGGTTGGCACAATTAATTAAAGTGGTTTGGCAGAATTAAATGTATGAGGAGTTGTAGAGGCTCTCCCTCATTTATTGTGGGAGTTGAGAGGTTTAGGCTATGGTTGGTCCCAACCACCATAACCTCTCATGGGAGGTTAGGTTCGGGTGGTCCCCACCACCATAACCTTTCATGGGAGGTTAAGGTCTGCTGGTCCCCCCATCTCAAGTTCCACATAGAGGTTATATAAAACAAAATAAAATAGAATGTGTTTTAATTTTATTTTATTTATTTCCATGAAAAACCCAAAAAATTATCTTTCACCCTCACCCAATTGCCGTCGAGGTGGAAGTCTCATTAAGAGAATACCGGCACTGCGAGTTCAACTGTGCCCTCAAATTTCAATTCTCTTCTTTGGTTCAAAAGTTAGAAAACCTCACTCGAACGTTAACTAAACGTACCTAAAATTTTTTAGAAATTCATTCCGGGAACTCTGGGACTCAGAATCACGTGCTGTCAATTTTCACGGACTCATAAAATTCCCATTTATTTAAAAAAATTACATGGAAGTTTCAGGTCTTTACATTCTCCCATCCTCAAGGATCTACGTCCCCATAACGCACAACTAAAACTTGGTAAACAAGTTAGGGTACGGAGCATGCATTTGAGCCTCCCGCTTAGATGTTCTCTCTTGGAGGTTCCTGTGCTACCAGTGAATGTGCACCAGAGGTATCAACTGTCCACGAAGGACCCACTACTGTCGACCCTCAATCTCTGCTAAGGACTACATAAAAGTCTCCCCATCATAGATATCCAGCTCTCCATGGAAGATGATGTATGAAGGGTCATGCACATATCTCCTCAGCTGGGATATGTAGATGACATCATGCACTCGATGCAATTGAGGTGGAAGAGATAAGAGGTAAGACACCTTTCCAACTCTGCTAAGGACCTGAAAAGGTCCGATGAATGTCGTAGATAACTTTCTACCTCAGTCAAATCTCCGTAGACCTCGTTAGGGTGAGACCCGTAGAAAAATGTGGCACCATCCTCAAACATTAGAGGTCTCCATCTCCTATCGGAATATGACTTATGCCTGCTCTGTGTAGTATTCATCCACTCCTGGATGATCTGCCCTTCCTCTGTGGTAACATGTACAATCTCGGGTCCCACTAGTGCTGACTGCCCTTGGCCAGTCTACCACAAAGATGATCTACAAGGTCTATTGTAAAATGGATTAAAAGGTTCCATCCCTATGGTGTATTTATAGTTGATGTTGTATGCAAGCTCCACAAAAGGTTAGTTATCCTCCCAGCTGTAACCGAAGTCAAGGACACAAGAATGCCTCATTTCCTCGATGGTCTAAATTGTCCACTCAGTCTGGCCATCCGTCTGAGGATGGTAGGCGGTGCTCAAACGAAGCAGCATCCTGAATGCCTCTTGCAACCTCTTCCATAGCTGGTAAGTAAAATTTGTTTCACGATCAGAGACAATCGTTGAAGGTACTCCATGTAGCCTCAAAATCTTCTTCACATAGAAGTGTCCCATGCTCTCCACTGAACCCTGCTCTCTGATCAGTAGGAAGTGGTACAGCTTGGTGATTCAGTCGATGATCACCTATATTCAGTCATGACCTCTTGATATAAGGGGAATTCATGTCATGAATTCCATGGATATCCCATCCCACATCCACTCTAGGACCACTAATGGTTGAACCAAGCCAACTGGTACATGATGCTCCAACTTCACATTTTGACAAATGAGGCACCGAGAAACAAACTTTGCAACTTCTTTCTTCATTCCCAACCACCAGTGTTGTCATCAGAGGTCCTGATACATATTCACCACTCCTGGATGTACCGCTAAAGGGGGTGTGTGGAAATCCCTCAACACTTCCTCTTGAAGTGACACTGGTACCATGGTACGTACTCTGAAGAGGATGATGTGCTCCCCACCTTCAGAAAATCTATCAGGTGGATGACATGTGGATATCTGAGAACATCGTTCCTCATAGTTAATGCCCCCACGTTGCGCCTCCCTGACTCGCTGAAGAAGTGAAGGTGAAACTTTAAGAGACTGAAGGAAAGCTACTCCATCTTTATCCACAAAGTATATCTGCAAAGTGGCCAGTTGTTTCGTCACCTCTCCAAGAAACTGTATACCAAATCTCCAACTGATTTCATCTACAACAACATTCCCCTTCCCATGATTATAGACTCTCTCGGAGTCATATTCTTGGAGGAACTGAAGCCAAAATCACTGTCTCGGGTTCATCTCCTTATGACAGATGATATACCTGAGAATATTGTGATCAGAGTAATATGTAAAACACTCACCCATCCAGTAATGTCGTTGCATCTTCAAGGTGAAGATCACTACTGCTAAATCCTGGTCATGGGTATCATAGTTCTACTAATGTTGTCTTAGCTGTTAAGAACCACATGCGATAACTTCTCGCTCATGCATCAGGACACATCCGAGCATAGTCCCTGATGCATCACAGTAAACTACGTACCACACGCCTTCCCCTAGAAGCCTCATGATGGGAGCACTAGTCATCCTGTGCCATAGCTTTTGAAAACTCTATTGGCATCCCTCCAACCACACGAATGTTTTACCCTTCTTCCTCAAGGATGATAGTGGTGTTTCAACTCTAGATATCTTTGTCACAAACCTATGGTAGTATCCAGCCTAACCCAGGAAACTCCCTACCTCTATCACACTCCTGGGTGGATCCCAAGAAAATACCACCTCAATATTTGCTGGATCCACTACAACTCCATCCTCCAATATGACATGTGCCTAGAGGTGAACCTCTTGAATCCAGAACTGTCACCTCAAGATATTACCATAAAGATGGTGCTCTTGGAGTGTGTCCACTACTACCTTCAAATGATAGGCATGCTCCTCCATAGTAGTTGAGTAGATCAGAATGTCATCTATGAAGACTAAGACAAAGAGATCGATGTATGGTTGAAAGATCCTATTCTTGAGTCCCATGAACATTTCTGGAGCATTGGTTACACCAATTGGCATAACCAAGAACTCGTAGGGGCCGTACCGACATCTGAAATCAGTTTTCTGCATATCCTCGTTTCGTACTCTGAGTTGATGATAGCCTGATTTGAGTTCTATCTTCGGGAACCACCATGCTCCTTTCAGCTGAGCAAAGAGGTTGTCAATCCTTAGAAGTGGGCATTTTTCCTTTGTAGTCATCAGGTTCAGGTGCTGATAGTCAACACAAAGCCTCAAGATCTCATCCTCCTTCTTGGCGGATAGAATGGGGGCTGCCTAGGGAGAAACACTATGCCAGATCAATCCCTTCTCCTATAAGTCCTCTAGCTATACCTGCAGCTCATGAAGCTCTTTGGGAGCCATATGATACACTAGTTTAGATATAGGTTTCATCTTAGGGTACAATCCTATGAAAAATTCTACCTCTCTATAAGGAGGTAGACTCGAGACATCATCCGGGAAAACATCCACGTACTGGTCCACCACTATATGATAACTCAAACTCCCCACTTCAACCACTCTGATGGTTATTCTGTCCAACTGATGTGTAATCAGCTTCACCCTTTCTCGGGTAAGTCTATAATGCATTGCAAAGGCTCCCTTCTCACTGGTGAAGGTAAAACTGGTCCCATCTGTGCGGGCACACCACAATTTGTGCCTAATACAGTCTATCTAACCATGGAATGTAAATAACCAGTCCGTATCCGAGATTACATCGTAAGGCCTCAACACTTCTACTAGGAGGTCCTAGACAAAGCTCTTACCTCCTATAGTAAGCTCACACTACCGGAACCAGTGCTTAATCATTAAATCCACTCTAGTAGGAGTCTCTAGCCGTAAAGATCAAGCCAAAGGCTCCATCAGAATCTACAAGATTCTAACAAGGGAAGTGGAAATAAAATAATGGCTGGCACCTCTTCCTATAAGTACTATAGCTAAGGTGGAGTTGACATAGATCATACTTCGTATCATCTATAGAGTATTGTGAATGTAGGACCCAGCTATCAAGAGCTGAGCTCTACCCTCTCCACCTTCTCCCTATGGTCGGGGTCGACCTCCTGGTGGTGGTGGAAGTAACATCTCAAATCGTCTCACATCGACCATCTTCTAATCATCCAATGGCGAGCCGGACAGTCACAATCCATGTGACCATGCCTACCACATGCATAACACTGCCCACTCCTGGCATGAATAGCTCCGTTTTGGGTTCCCCACACAACCAATCCTGAGTCATGTGTTCTTCCACCTGTAATTCTAGTCCATTTGGACCTCTGTGATGTCTGTCTGCTCCCAGCTGTAGAAGACTCTGATACGTGATTACTGCAAGTGGGTCTCACTGCTAGTTACTGCTCATCGAGGAAACTCTCCACCAAGAGGTCTCTCTATAACACCCCCGCCGGCATCGGGATACTGAGTGAGATCATTGAAGCTGTGATCTCCCACCTGAGCCCCTGCTCGAAGGTCCGGGTCATGAATAATTGGTCCCACACCATATCGGTGAAGTAACGTGAGAGGTCAGTGAACCTCGCGGAGTACTGAGCCATAGTCATATTGCCCTACTACAGATGAAGAATCTTCTATATTCACATTGCGTGAAGATTCACTAGAACAAATACTTCCCGAAACAGGATATTGAAGTCTTCCCAGGGAAGAGTCACCTCGTCATGAACTTGGATCATCAAGCTCCACCATCTTCCTATTGCTGCCTGTAGAAGGCTAGCAGCATGGATCACCATGAAATCAATGTGTGTTCCTAAAAATCAGGAAAACTCTCACCATGTTCTCTAGCCAATCCTCAGATAGTTGTGGATCCATCTCTCCCATGGACTTGGGTGGCCTCTGGCACTAGAAATCATGCAACGCCCTCAAGCGGTGTGCGTCGTCTACTGCTGGAGCTGGTGGAATCGGTGGCCCAATGGGGAATGGTACTGCTAGTGCCTCCACTGGGTCCTCTACTGGAATAGGGCACTACGTCGAGGCCTGATTTCTCGGTGGGATATATTTGTGTACAACTCTCAGAACTCTAGAAAGCTATCAGCATGGAGGCATCCTGAAAAAAATAGGTGCACTACGTTTAAAAAGTTATTCTTGGTGAGGTGACCTGGTGATCTAACTCCAAGAATTCACAAATAAGTCTCTTGAAAACACACATGAAATCAGTGTTTTAGTATAGTAAGTCATAATTCAAAAGTCAGGGTCTTGGTGTTTGGATACATTGGCTGTCGCACTATCAATTCACTCTTGGAACTGAAAACCGCACTCACTGCACATAACACTATTGTTGTTAAAAAGAAATATTAGACACATAAGTTCTATGGTGAAACCGACACCTCTGATACCAATTTTTCATGACCCGTCCCCCAGGGCCTATTTTTTGATTATCCCCAAGCCCGCATTCCATAGGCCAGGGGCTGGCGACTAGCACCAAAGACATATTCCCTAAAACTAGGAAGGCATTTCCATTATAACCTATAAGCACATGTAACCAAGGACACATCATGACAAGAACACAGGTAAACTGAACTGTAAATAGAGTGAGTGTAGTAGGTAAAAGGGTCCATAATACAAGCCCAACTAGAAAGTACAAGTACAACTATGATACAATACAACTGAAGAAAAAGAAGAGACAACTACTAGAACGTCCGTCGAGGAACCTACCTTAAGGGTAGGTACACATCACCTCTTAATTAATCCACGTCCACCCGTCTCCTCTACGTACTGAAAATCCGTATGGTCCACCTCCAGGTACCATCTAGTCCTGGTACTCTCAGCCTCAGTCATCAATTTATATCATCTGCATACAACACAATAAAGTGTGTGTATAACCCGTGCAAGGGTGAGTATAATGATACTCAGTAGGGACTTCAAGACCCTCTAGGTCTCACAAAATCCAACAAAGATAAAACACAATGTATGAAATCAACATATAACCTTACTTAGGTATATGGAAATACATATACCTAAGCTATCGTGTAATCTATCTCAATCATAAAGAAAAAACAGAGATACTGACTCAGCTCAAACCAGGATTTATTAAAATGGTAGTATCAAGTAACATCCCCAGTGACATCGTCGAACACCTATGATACTGAAGAAATCCTCCTCTATCGAGTACAGTAGGCCTACCACGTCACACATAGGTGCTTCCCACTAACCTTGGACTACTGTGGTACTCCTCCTACTGAGTACCATGGGTCTTTCGCATCATACAGAGGTGCTCCCCATTGTGGGTCTGTCGTGTCACATAGAGGTGCTCACCCTCATGGACTGCAGAGATACTCCTCCCATTGAGTACCGTGGGTATACCACATCACCAAGGTGCTCCCCATCATCGGTCTATCGTGTCACCAAGGATCTCCCCTCTGGGCATGTCGAGTCGCACTGAGTCAAAACTATCAGGAGTCGTCAAGTCTTAGCCAGCCAGTACGTCTCTGCACTATGCTCACTCATCTTCGAGAGGATCCACTGCACAAGCTACTAGTTGATACCCAATTGCCATGAAGTCCCATGAAGAGGTATATCAATGGTCTATCACGTCATAGGGATCTCAATGTAATAGACGGTGCGTTAATTAGACGCCTAGTCTGTGAGATATTATCCATTTAGTCATGGGGGCCCAGTTGGATTCATGCTTGATCCAACCTAATTGTTCCCCATCTTAATACAAAACACAGTAGGGTTAGTCACAGCACGAGATTTGGGGGATGGGTCATGAAAACTATCTCAAAGGATAATTTACGATTATTTAGTACAATACCTATATATGTAAACACCCCATTAAGACTTAATAATTCATAGAAATTATAACAAAATCATAGTGAAAAAATCAACACCCAATTTAACCAAAAAATAACTTCAAAATTTACCTTTTAAAAACAATTCATCATATTAATTCAATACCAATTAATCCAAAAATTCACTCATTCTCCTTATTAACTTCCTAAAATTATTTACCATTTAAGAATTTTATTCTTAGTATATTAATGGTACATATTAATGTTTTTTTAAATATATATTCTAAAACATATTTTAAACAATTTTTAAGACCTTGTTTTAAATAGTTTTTAAACCCATTTTCAATATGTCTTAAAAATTCTAGTAAAAATGAATTTATATGGTTTTTAGAATTTCTTTTTTAAGAAAATTTTGAAACAAATTTTAAATAGTTTGTAAAGATTATTAAAAGGTTCTTTAAAACTGCTTCTTATTAGTTTTTAAAAAAAATTAAGATTGATTTTTAAAGTAATTTTAAACATTTAATGTCTTAAATCATGTATAAATAGTCCAATATATTTATTAATGTTTTTATTTTATATAGTATACATAGTATTAATTCATAATAACATATAAATATAAAAATATCATCACATAATATTTAAATATAAACAATTATAAATCAAAATTATATTATCCTATACACTATAATCATTATTTCCATATATATAGTTTCAAATGATATTAACATACAAATATTTAAATAGATTCATTTTATAATAACATATATACTTTTCCACTCTAAATTTTAACTATAGTGGTGGGAATTTGATGAAACTAAATATAGATAATATTTACTATACATACCTACCCAACCCAAATTAAACACAATAATACAGAATTTTACAAAAAAAAGAAAAAATATTACCATAAAAAGTTGATCAAAATGATTATAAATAAAATTAATTTCTATAATAATAAATATAATCAAGCCTTAATCAAACTAACCATAACAATAAATATGAATGGAATGTAAAATATATGTTATTTTGAATTAAAATTCAACAATTATAAGAATTTAATGAAACTAAAATGACTAAAATTAAACTAATTAAAACTATAATAAACCATTAAAAATTAAACTGAAATTAAATTAATCAAAATAAAGCAAAACATATTTACCTAAAACATCCTTAATTATTATTTTATATTCATAACTAAACCAAAAATAAGAATTTGATATATAAGTTTGATATTAACCTAAATAATTATTACTCAAACTGAATTCAACCAAACATATTCGAACCAATAAAAAATCACTTGAACCAATACAATAATAAATAAACAAATTTGAATAAATATTTTCCAAAACTATACAATTTTTCCATTATGATTTGATTCATGTTTCATTTAGTTCAGGATAATAAAAAAAATTTCAAAAAAAATTGTTCAATTACTTTTAGTTAATTTCAGTTAAATATTGGTTAAAATAAGTTAGGTTTTTTTTTAAATAATATTATTCAATAATATTTTCCTATTTTCTATTTAGTTACATTGTATGGTATTGAACAACATAGTTTTTGTGCCTCAAATGAATTTTTTTTTTCTCAAGTAAAAAAGAATAGTTAATGAAGTATTGTAAATGAATAGACACCACAAAATATTGTAACGTTTATTTTTTTTTGTTTAAAATTATTATTTCATTTTATTAAATAAATATATCATTTAAATTGAAAATCATGTGTTTTTGTGGTCCTTTATATAAACGAAGATCATAAATTTGGGACTAATGATAATTTAAACTATATATAAAGAGATGAGAATGAAAGGAGAGTATGTTTTCAACATGGGAAGATAATTATGATTGCTATATATTGGCCCATACCCGATCCCTCAAACACTATTCAAAGCATCGTGTTTCAAAATACTATTGAAGAAGCTATAATGGATCGTGTGGTAGAAAAAATGCCAAAACATAGCCATAAAAGAGTAGTAATGTTATAAATAGTCCAAAGAAGAGTTTGTGAATGTTATGGAAGCTTTATTTCTAAAACATACTCAAGATAATACTGTTGTTGTTTAAATATTCATGTCTATAATAAATTATTTATTTCAATCATCAGACATTGATAATGAATGTCTTAGTAGAGGTTTGAATGACGCATTTTCCAGGGATGGTTATGGTGATGATGATTCTTATGGTTATCTTGGTGGTGGTGATTATGTTGACAGTTATGATGATTGTTGTGGTTATTGTGATTATTATAAAAACCATTCTCATAACATCATATTTAAACATGATTGATTAGCTAAAATTTAACTTAATACAACACTAAATATTGATAGGTCTAGTGTCATTGGGGCTTATAATCATTACATAACAACTTAAAACATGAAATTTTCATTTTTATTGAAATCTTATTTTACATGACCACAGCATTCCTTCGTACTTACCATTTGATGGTATAACTTAAGAATATACAAAGGAATAGGGTGAGCTGTATATCCCATTAAGTGATTAAACATTGAATAAAATGAAGAATATAATACATGATAGGAAATAGGTATATCAATGGAGCATTATAGAAACATGAACTTAAAGAAGTGATATAACATGATTATCATAACATTGAAATGCAGTAACAACTTAAATCACTATATCATTAACATATATAAATTATGTAAACCCATGTACAAACATTGTGTAAAAATTTAATGTAATGAAATAAGGTAAACCTCTATCCCAAAATGATTTATCATGGTACTAAACATTACACAATGCATTGGATCACTATCAGGGTGCACCCTTAATAGTCATTTCCACTCATGCTTAAGTGTTCCAAATAGATCATATAAAATGGATTCATTCAACATCATCATTTATTCCAATATCACTGAATTAGTAATTAACACATGTTAGTCACAATTTGATATGTATTTGTTCATAAAGTGGAATACACTTAATAGAGGAATGAGTATGGTATTCATTACATGATGATTTTGGCATAGAAATCGCAGCGGAATTTTGCAGCATAATGACATCATATGGAAAACAATAAATTGAATTTATGATAGAGAAATGTGGATATCATAATTTATACATGGTATGGAAAGTAAGGGTATCATTTAACATAATATCCCAACATGTGAAATCTAATTTAGATGCATAATATTAAAGAACTTCTTTGATGGAAATGAGAAGAGAGAAATCCTTTATGAAATTTTGTCTTAATAACATGAGGGTTTAAGGGATCCTATGTGGGGTTAATGGGAGTGAAATGAATATACCATCATGTATATATCAAATTTATAGTAATTAGGTATGGAATAACATATCCCAAATCAATAAATGGAAATTAGAGGGCAAGACATAAAAGTTGTTATAGAGGAAAAAGGAGTGAGGGAGATCCCTTTCATAATTTTGACCTAGTAAAATCATAGGAATGGTTCCAAATGGGAGAGGATAAAGGTTTACTAATTTTGATAAAATAAAACGAATAGTAATTAAATGATTATAATTGTAATCAATTATTACTATTTGAAATTATAATAACTACCTTCAAATTAGATTCTTGGAATTTGAATGGAGGAGATGAATGTGAGGATCTCTTACTTGGATGTCTGGTCCGAAAGGCGTATGGATGGATTCCTGGGAGATTTCAAGTTCTATGGGAGGACTCTAGGTAGTATTGGGTCAGAGGGTGGTTGAGCGTCAAAGAACATTAGGGAATATAAATGGGTGCTTGGATGCATATATATAGGAAAGGTGGGGGAAATCTTTATTAATTTGGTTTTGGACACTACACACTAAAATATTAAAAATCGCAAATGATCCCCTGATTTTTAAGATTATTTATTGAATAGGTGAGTGGTATAGATTTTTTTAAATGGATAATGTCCGAATATAATAAAATATTTCACTTTCATAGGTAGATGTGATTCACAGTTTCAAGGAAATTATTTTAAAATTTTCAAATCTTTTATATATTTTTGAGGATTCACCAAGGCTTTATAAAATAAATCATATAAACCTAAAATTAAATTATTATAAAGGAATAACATATATTTTTTCGAAGATACATTTTATGGTATTTTATTACATCAACATTGTTCCTTATACAGTCACACAACACATTATTTATTTATACAGTATTTAATTTTTACCGAAAAATATGAATGTCTCAAAAAATAATGAAATATTCATCACTGGATAATTTTGATGTCCTAACTCCAAAAAATAATATTAATTTTATCTAAGTTATTTTATAAATATGTTACTTTTTACTTTTAAAATGGAAAACATTATTTATTTAAAATTGATGTTTTTTTGACAAAAACTATTTTCAAAAAATAATAAAAATTAAAATTTACTTCATAAAAATTATATATTAATTTATTTTTAATAAATGCAATTTAATAATTTTTTAAATTATTATTTAATTCAAAAATCAATTAATTCATCAAAATATATTTCTTAATTGAATTTTAATATTAACCAAAAAAACTATTTGTGCTTTGAAAATTATATTCAAAGTGAAAATAATAACAGAATATTATATTCATTATTCTATAAAAAATTATTCACATAATCATAATGATAGGTTATTATTATATATACCTTTATTACATCATCATACTCCCTAATATTATGTTGTGTGATGGTGGGGCACATACAGGGTTGTTTGGTGAACATAGTTTGGGTCGTGATCTCGCAGTGCTTAAAATTCTCCTGAAAACAGTTTTTCTCATGCTTAAGTTATTGGATATCGTATTGGGATTGGTCTAGGTAAAATCCATAACATCAATTTTCTATGTCAACGGGATTTGTGTATCCTATATATTTGTACTAGTAATGTGATCGTCTTTCAACAGCAATATTATCAATAGAAATGGTACATAACATTCATTTAAATTTTATTGGATATAATAAAACCAAGTGAGTTAAAAGTGTTTTCTATATCCATTAGATAATTAATTAAAACAAATGGCATTTTATTTATAAATGTTCAGGTTTCTATAACATCCCCCCCCCCCATTACGAAGTTTTACCCTTGAAATTTACATTTACCACACCAAAATAGATGAGGGTAACTCTGCCTCATAACATCCCCCAGTTCACACATTTCCTCTTCAAACATGTGGTTTCTCCACAATAATTTGATGTGGGTAATTGTCTTATTACAAAGAAAATTTTCTCTATAATATACAATATTCACTGGCTTCCCTTTATAGAAGAGGTCATTCTCCAATGGTACAACCATTAGATTGAGTACATGTGATTACTTTTTTATATACTTCATCCATAGTGATACATGGAATACATTAATAACATGATATGGGCTTGGTGTGAGTTCAAGTCGATAGGAAACTGCCCCAATGCGATCAAGGATCTCCAAAGGGTCGATGTATCTTGGGATAAGAATTAACTTATTCTCAAATCATATAAAATTATTCCACAGAGATATATAGAGTAATACCATGTCTCCAATGTCAAACTATAGGTATTTTCAAGGATTGTCCAAAAATCACTTTTTTGACTTGAAAATATTTGATGTGTTATTGGATAGTCTTAACATTCTCCACTATTTAATCAACCATTTCCGGACCTAGATGTTTTTGGTCCCCAAACTAATCCTACACATTGGTGTTCTGCACCTCTTCTATTAGTGGGATTCATAAGGAGGCATTTGGATTCTTTACTGGAAACTATTATTGTATATGAACTCAACCATGGGAAGATGTTGGTCCCATATGCCTTTGATGTCCAATAAGAAATCTCTCAACATTTTCTCAAGTGTCTTGGTAGTCACCTAATACTGGCCAATAGTTTGAGGGTGATAGTCTCTCAGGGTTTTTGGACAACAAATTTCTTCATAAGTCTGGTGAAAACTTCCATGGGGATGTTTCCCATTTGCATATTGTTATGTGTAATGGATGCATCATCCCCCTAGATATCTTCCTCACAAACTTCATTTGCTGACATACCAAAAACATTGATGTATATTTAGTGATCTTCTTCGTCATTTTACCCCCAAATAATGCTCCTTGATATCTCAATAAATCTTCATGTTTCCTTGGTGAATATAGAAATTTTAACTATGTACATCCTCTAATAAGTTATTCTTTATCTTTGAATTTGATGGAACACATAGTCCTGACCCAAATCTCTAAATTCCATATTTGTTAAAATTGAACTCTAAGGATTTAACTTTTTTTTGATAGTTTCCTCATCCTTATGAATTCCCACATCATCTTTTTTAGCATTATTTAACCTTTCAGAAAGAGACAACTGGATAATCATTTCTGAAAGGATTGATGATATTCCCTTCATTATGATTCCCTTTTCCATCTTCATAAAATATAAAAATATTGGATACCTTTCAATTATAATCAATTTTAGAATTCAAGGGACCTTTCTTATTAGAGAATCTTCCACCTTGTTCTATTTCCCATGGTGGTAGTATATTGAGAAGATGTAATCCTTGATGAGATATAACCAACTTTTTTATCACATATTCATCTCTTTTTTATGGGTATATATATTTGAGACTTTTGTGATTTGTATATATTTCAAAATTCTCCCCAAAAGGATAATGTCCCCATATTTTTCAAGAAAATATCACGAATACCAACTGTAGATCATGCATGAGATATTTTTTCTCATGTTTTCTTAACAACCATGAGGTATATGTAATGATTTTTTTATTCTGAATCAACACACATCCTAGGACTTTCTCTGAAGAGTGGTTAAATATTATAAAATGATCCGCACTTGGTGGTAGTGTGGGAACATGGGTAGTGATAAGTCTCTTCTTCAATTCCATAAAGATTTCTTCACATTCATTATTCGATGAAAACATGACTCCATTCTGAGTTAGCTTTGTATGAGGGTTGAAAATTGTGAGACATTTCATGAAAATCAGTGATAATATCCAGCTAACCCTATGAATCTGTGGACAACCGTCATAGATGTTGGCCTTGACCATCCCTCAATTGTTTCTATTGTAGAAGGATCCATAGATATCCCATTTCGTGTGATGATATACACTATGAATGAGACTTCCTTAAACAAAAACTCACACTTGTTGTACCTTTCATAGATCATCTCATTTCGCAGGGTCTCTAACAAATGTCTTAGATACTCATCATGTTCCTCCATGGTTTTAATGTATATTAGAATTTCATCTGTAAATACTACAAAAAAAATCAATGTAATATATAAAGATTCTATTAATAAATTCCATGAATATTGTTAGAGAATTTGTGAGTCTTAAAGGCATTACTATGGATTAATAGTGCCCAAGGTGTATGATCAGTCAATAATTTGACATCCCATCTAGGAGAAATACTAGGATATTCCACATAAAACACATTAGTGAACTCCATCAAAATAGGCATGTCTTGGAGGATGGTTTGTTCTTTAGAACTAATCATATGAGAATTAGATGCATGCCCATAGGGCAGTAATATCCAATCTTGAGATGATGGTGCTAAAGAACATTAATCCTCATCCTTACACTTGTATATAATTGAAGTGGTTGATTCAATATATAGAGATTGATTTCCCTCTATCAGAAATTAATGGTTTTTTCTATATATAGAAATCCAATCCATGCTAAGAATTGAAACAAATTCTAAGAAGAGGGGTTTTATGAGGTTCATCGGGATGTTAAATACGTAAATTGTATAGGAGATGAGTCATATACATGGTATTCTATAATTTACCCATTTTACATTTCCACCAACATCTCTACATCCATGATTTATGGTTACATTTGGATTACTATACTAAACTTTCAATATATAAACTAATGTGTAGAAACATGGATGATATCCCTACCTTTAAATTTTTAATTCTTGTTCTACACATTTACTTCATTCTATGAAAATAACAATGTAAGATTTTTTTTATACAATTAAACACATAAAGTGGAATCCAACAACAAGAAGTGATAACTTATAAATTACATTTATCTCTTTATCTTATGAATTTCTATCATTTGATCTATGTTATCCATGATCTATTTCCTTACATATATTTTAAGGGAATTTTTTTATTCCCTTCATAATGCTTCATACTAAGCTTATGATGTTACCAAATCATATTCCATGGGAGTGTCGAACCAAGACTTCTGCAAGGACAATTGTTATTCCCCAATTCTAGTTGTTGAGTAAGGCTCGTGTTTAGGTTTTACTCTTGTACACATCTATGCTAGATCCACCATTAATTTTTCGTATCTCGATAAGGTTTTATTTCTTTCATAAACCACTTAATATACACACTCCAATATTTATAGATTCATTTCATAAACATAGTATTATCCCTAAATATTTCACTAGAGTTTTCTAATCCTAATCTCAAAAAAAACTTATACTCTGATACCAAATATAACAAATCTTATCTTTATTTCATATTGAAAAATGATTTATTACATAAATGTTCACTTAATAAAACTCTAGAGATTGAGAGTTCTGGTTTCTTTGGGTATTAATAACATTACATAACAACTTTAAACATGAAATACACATCCTTATTGAAAAATTCATTCACATGACCAAAACATTCTTTCCTACATAGCATGGCATGGGATAACATGGGGAAATACATAAGAAAATGGTGATTTATAAAGACTAGTAAGGTCATTAACAAATAATAACATGAATAATACAATACATGTTATGCAATAGAATATAAATGGATCATAAGAGAAACATGAACATAAAGGCATGACATAACATGATTATTATGATATAGAAATGTGGAAACAACGTAAAACACTACCTCATTAACATAAAGGTATAAGGTAAAACCCTATCCCAAAATGGGGGAAATTCATATAATGTAATCATTTATGCCCCTATCCCGAGATGAAATATCATGATACTAAACATTACCTAATGCATTAGAGCACTATTAGGCAGAACCCTTCATAATAATTTCAGTATCATGCTTATGTGTGCCACATAGATAGCATAACTTGGATTCATTAAACATCATCATTTATTAAATGATTAATAAATGTTGAATTTATAAATGTATGTCACATATTTATAAGTATATCTTCATAAAATTGAGTACCCCTCATAGAGTAATGGGTATGATATTAACTATATGATTATTTTGGCATGGAAATTATCCTTTCAAATTTGGCAGTATAACTATGTCATATATAAATACATAAATTTTGTTAATGGAAGAGAAAGGGGTCTCTCATCATTTATACATAGAATAGAAAGTAAGGGGATCATGGAACATAATATCCAATAATGTGAAATATAATTTAGATGCATAATATAAAATAAATTCTTTAATGGAAATTAGAAGAGAGAAATCCCTTACGGGATTTCCGCTTTGTAACTGGTAGGTTTAAAGAATACTTGGGGGATTAACATGAATGAATGTAAGATGCCATTATTTATATATAAAATGGAATTTATGGTGTTATAGAAGAAAATATCCCAAATCAATAAAATGGGAATTAAAAGGCATAACACAAAAGATGAGCTTGATGAAAAATGAGAGAGGGAGACCCCTTATTGAATTTAGGCACAATAATGGCTTAGTTATGGGTCCAAATTGGGAAGGATAAATCATACTGCTTTAAAATAACATAAAATATATAGAAATGGAATGACTATAAATTAATTAATGTATAACCATATGAAAATTACAAGAACTACATTCAAATAATATTCTTGAATTTGAAAGTGGGATAGGAAAGTGGTGATCCTTACTTGGATGGGTGATCCCAAAGGATTGTGGGAGGCTTCCATGGAGCATTGGGTTACTTAAGAGAAATATAGGTAGTATGGTTCAATGGTTGGAAGATCTTAAAAGATTTTATTTAAAATAAATGGGTGTTTTTTTGGTTTTATATAATAAAGGTGTGGAATTCATTTGTATTTTTGGTTTTGGAGACTACCAACTAAAATATTCAAAAACACAAACCATCCCATTGTTTTTTCACATGTCTTCATGAAAAGTGGTAAGTTATATATTATTTTAAAAGGGTTAGGGTAGAAAATAATATAATATTTCCATTTCTTTTGTTGGTGTGGGTCACCCTTTCACTGAAAAGGTTTTAAAATCACAAAATATTTTATATATTTAATAGGATTCACTACAAATTTATAAAACAAATCAAATAAACATAATATTACATTATTTAAAATTAAAATCATATATGAGAATGAATATATCTTTTATAGTATTTTATTACATCACTATTGGTTCATTATGTTCTCATAAAACACAATATATATTTATACGATATTTAATTTTTACACAAACATTCGACTATCATAGAAAATTATGAAGTATTAATTGTTGGATTATTTCACTGTCATGATTCAAAAAATAATATTAATATTATGAAATAAATTTGAATATGTGAATTTTTACTTTTAAAATAAAAAAAGAACATTTATTGAAAATTGATGGGTTTTGACAAAAACATATGTCAAACCTTAAAACATACAAGTGACTTCATAAAAAGTATAAAATCGTTTTTATATAATAAAATTAATATAAATATTTTATAAAAAAATTATTTAATTAAAAAAATTATTTATTCGTAAAAATATATTTCATACTTGATTATTAATAGTATCCAAAAATACTATTTGTTTTATAAAAATCAGTTACGATGTAACATTAATAAAATGAAATTGTATTAATTATTCTATCCAAAAACAATTATCATAATAATAATGATAGGGTCTTTTAATATATCCCTTTATTACACCATTATACACCTTATGTGTAAGGTGTGTGATATTGGAGATTTAACGGGGCCCTTCTGTGGACATGGTTTGGGTTGTGATCTCGATTAGATTACACTTCTCCCATAAATAGTTCTGTTCAAACTTAATTTAATGTATTTTGGATTAGGCTTGGTTTAGGGAAGAGACCGTAAATTATATCTCCCTAAAAATCTCCAATAAAAGAGATTCATAGGGTACGATCCAACTGGTTGAGGCCATCAATTCCTTTTTCTATGTCAAAATGATTTGTTAAAACCCTATATTTTTATTATTAATTTGATCACTATTCAATGGATATACTATTAATGATAGGGATATATAATGGTAATTTAAACCCAATTTTATTTCATAAAAAGGGGCGAATGTATTTTTTATATCCATAATACATGTAATTTGAAGAAATAGAATTCTATTCATAAATGTTTGGGTCATTAAAATTATTATAGTGATGGTGATGGTGATGGTGATGGTGATGAAAATGGTGTTTATTATGTTATTGGGTACATTGATGACGATGGTGATGAAAGAGGTGATCATGACAGAGATTGATCCCTTATATTTCTGATTGATATACATCAAAAATGATGTTTAATCACTATTCTTGATTTCAAATTTTTTTTATGATTTTTTTTTATCAAATGATCAAAAGTAAAATATATTATATGTGTATTTTTAAATATGTGTAATGTAACTTCATAAATGAATTAATTTTTCTCTCAGTTTTTCAATAGTTAAAATATTTTATTTGTGGTGTGCGTATAAGTTTGTTGGGTGTGTTTAGTTTATATAAAAATATTAGAAGGGACTCTATCTTCCATGGGGATACAAGGCTATAAAAACTGTTTAATAAACAATTTATATAGCATTTATTCCATTTTTGTTATATAACCTTTGTTTAAGGGAAAATCATATGGTTTATACAAATGGACTCAATATAACATTTAGTATATAGAGGTCCACACATCCTTCCATCCAATGGTTTAGGGGATGGTTTTTATATGCTATACTAATGTTTCAAGATATGATTGGTATAGGCTATACCAATGCTTCACCAACATATACCAATCATTCCCCAACATATACCAATAGTTTTATACTATTTTTATAGAGTAAATTTCCATGATTGGGATATGATAGACATTCCATATAGAGATGATTAAATAGAACACTATTAATAATCAAATCAATAAATTTAACACCATCACAAGTCACTTGAAACTAGTAGAAATTGCACTCGATGATGAGGTATATGAAATTGTTTTGTTACCTTCGTAACTTGACAGTTGGGAAGCTGTTTTAAAAAAATGAGAATTTCTTTGGGGAATACAATGTTGAAGATTAATTATGTGTGATAAAAATTATAAATTTGGATATCTAAAGAATAGAGTTGATTAGATTACATGACTCTAATCTACACATATAAGGAATATATAGATACAAGTAGTAATATAATCATATAGGTTGATAAAAATCAAGAGTAATGTCTTGAGATAAGGTAAAGGGGCCTATTCCAACCTGATGAAGTTGCAACAAGAAATAACATGTCTTGAATGAGTATACATATATACAGAAGAAACTTGAAACCAATATACCAAACATAACATTTATTCTAAATAATTATCTATTAATTTTTAGTGGGGATATCCCAATGTAGTCCTTCATTTTGGAAACATATTAATCCTTAAATTCAATATTATAGAAAACAATCATGGAAAATGTTTATTAACAACTTCTCTAAAGGTACACAATACTTTTGAAGATAGTCATATACTCTTTAGGACAATCAAATCCTTCCATCAAAACCAATAGGTATAGATTAACCAATAATATGTATACAAGATAAATCCATAGACTATGGGGGAAGCTTATTTCTAATGGGTTATCTTGATTATGCATGCTTTAGTACCACATAAATAGGTGGTGAATAAGAAATTTCCCATTGATCTACATTCAAAATAAATGTATTAAATAATTGAAACCCATCAAAATTTGATATAAAATATATTTGATAAGAATAAAATAAATTCATTTGTTATGGATTAAAAAATATGGAATCATCGGTTAGGACACATGGGTGAGAAGGGATAATGGGGTCAATAAAAGAATTATTCTTGATAAAAAGTTTGGAGATGTTAACCTATTTAAAAATTTTAAATTTTAAATTTATAATAATATATCTTATACAAAATGTTTTATAACACATAATGCATGGATGATTGAACTACTAAAAACTAATATTTAGGGACCATCATCAGAACCTCCCATTATTGGGTCACTGTATTTTGTTACAATTATAGGTGACTCGGTAAGGAATGTATTCGATTTATTTATGAAAATGAAATTTATTTTATTTACCATTTTTCAAATGTTGAATACTTTGGTTGAGTACGATTTCAGATAAAATATTAAATTTATTAGGTATAATAACATAGTATAATGTGAATGTAAAATCAGTAGGTAATTTTTTGTTTATATTTGGATTCAGTAGAGAAGACCATTCATGGAACACTATAACTAAAACGGTGTGGCCGAGAAGATGACATGGATGTTGAATGAACACTCCTTAAGTATGAGGCCAGAATATGTGTTTCTTAAGAACCTATAGGTAGAGGAAGTGAGTATGGAATAATGTCCCTTAAAAATTTTTATTTCAATAACATTTATAGTATTTATACATGAGAATCTATTTTCATGAAAAGAGGTATGAGTCACTCATTTATATGTATTTTGTATCTTTCAATAAGTACATATAGAAAGATATATATTTGAAAATATTCATATAATGTCCAAATAATGTTTTTTTAATATTTTTCTAAAAAAATTTATATTAACTATGGTATAATGAGAACATGAAAATAAAAAAAAATCCATTAATTTTTTATCAATAAATATTATGTGTTTAAGGAATATAACAAAATAAAAGCTAATAGTGGTATTAATAAATCAGGGCGATAAGAGAAAGTATAATTTTAAGGTATACATAATCATATGACACTAGATCTAATGAACCTATTCCTCATGTGGAGCTAAAGAGATCAAAAAAGGTGATAAGACTTGTGCAGAGGTATTCATTGTCCTTACACTATTTTTTATTGATTAATGTTATGGATCCATAATTAATTGAATATTAAATTATGATAAATGACATGAGAATGTGGGAGTTTGAATGAGAATGATGGAATTTATTTATGACATGATAATAATACATAGGATTATACTCCCTTTGAATAAGGAATTAAATGAATTCAAAATAAATGGCCACAATGAGTCAACATGATTGAAATTGGTGGTATAAGAAAATGATAGAGGTGAAAGTATTTCAATATAAGGAAGGTGAGGATTTCCGTGAATGTTATCACCATTAGTGAAAATTACCCCAATATATATTGTTTTTAGTATTACTTCATTAGATAATTCATAGCATGATTAGATTAATTTTAACTCCTCCTACATTTATAATTATTAGAGGAGGGAATATAAATATATATAGACCTAATGGTATTTTTAGTATATAAATGAAAAATTAGTGTGGTGTAATTATAATTTTGATAAATTCAAGGGTATAAATGTATAACATTGTTTTTGATGGATTAATTATGTTCTTTCATGTATTTTGGGGATTAATATATTATATTACATTAGTATACTGATGAAAATTTCAGTGTTGGATCAAGTATATTAAGGGTTGATTGGATAAAAGGGTATATAGTTGAAGAGTTTTGTATAAAATATCAGGAATAAAATTCTAATATTTTGGGGATGATGATCATGAGAGACCATGGAGAAGAAACTATGATATTATCACAAGAAAATACATTATAAATTTTTCAGAAGATATAATATTCTAGAATCAAATCCATTTTCTATTTCCCTATAAATACATATGAAATTGTTATAGGAGGAATCAATAGAGAGTATAAGAGGTTAGTACATGGAAAGATTTTCTTATGAATCATATATTGGGAGACTTATTTATGCACTAGTTTGTATATAACCTAATATTTCTCATGTGGTTGTAGTTATGATCATGTTCATAAATAACCATAGAATGATATTTTCGAAATATTTAAATATGATATTTAGGAATTTAAAGGGATGAAAGGAAGTATGTCTATGATTTTGGAATGGAAACTAATTGTATGGGTATGTGGACACTGACATTAGGGGAGATGCTGATAGTATGAGGAGTATGAAAGGAAATATGATTTCTTGTAGAGTAACTATAGTAATATGGTTTTCTCAATTTCTATATGAGGTAGAACTATCTATTACATTGGTAGAGTGTATTTATATAATAGAATTCAAGAAAGAGATAGTTTCAGAATAGAAATTATCAGAGGAGTTGGATATAAATGAAGTGGAAAATGTATTACACAATGATAATCATATTCATATAGATATTTTAAATAACCTAATATTTCATTCCCTGAAAATTAATATTTAGTGGAAGTACCACATTATCATAAGATTTACATAGGATTGGATGATGGGATAGAAAAATATTAATGGAATTAATTGTTCAAAAAATATATAGACATAGATGGTGGTAATTGAGAGATAATGACAATGTTGTGACTCTATTAGTATTAATTAATGAATGGGGGATGATATGTAAAATATATAAGAACACCATGGGTTTACAGAAGAGAAACATGTATTCCTTCATGAATTAAACTATTGAATTTCAATCTCAGGTGAGAAAATATATTTTAGTTTATGATCAATCATTTAGAAATTAAATCATCAATGAAAAATCACTCATTGGTTAGGAATTATTAGGAGGAGACTAGATTAAGTAATTATTTTAATGATGAAACCATTGAAGGAGTTCAATATACCATATTAGTCTCTACAGGAGATATTTTATGAATGATATAACATGATCCATCAGATGATGTTGGGCTAAATGCTAAAAGAAAATAACATACACCAGTCTATAAATTTTATAGTTTGAAAACTACGGTATGGTTGTTGATTTTATTAAGAAAAATGTATTCCCTTGGGAAAGGGTTCTGGTGTAGAAGTCCCATGGACCAATTTCTTTTCTTTTTGTATAAATATTGATTTTTCATAAAAAAAAATAGAACACTAGGATTGTTGATATCAACATGGAAATTTTGGTAGATATGATTAATGAAACCAACAAGGTTATTGTAGCATTGTGGACTTTGCTACCATCATTTTTGATTTATAGTGTACTATCTATGAGGATTTGAAACTAAATCCAAATATACTATTATAGCACCACATTTCTTTATAAAATCATTTTGATATAATTTTTTTGTACTATGAGAGTTTTTCCTATAATTTTTCTCTCAAATATAGTGATTTTTTTATTCTATTAATATTTGGAGGGATTATTCAAAAAACAAGAAATTCATGTGTTATTTTGTTTCTTATTCATAATTATTTTTCTCAATTTCATCCTTCTTCTAGAATAACTTTCATTAGTGCTACTAGAATTTCCATAAAAACTACCACACTAATAAAAACCAATATATCTCCTTCCCTATTATTAATTCCATGTAATCAACCTCTTCTAAATATTTCTATAGTGTAATTTTTTCATTGTAATTTTTATATTTTTAATATTTTATCAAATTTATAATTAAATTTATATTTTTTATTATTTTTATATAATTTATATTATTTAAGATTTATCATGATACAAATAAAATAATAAATTATTTTGAATTAATTTTGATATTTTTTCTAAAAGTTCTATTTATTTACATATTTTATTTAATTTATTGGAATAATTAAATTTTTTAATTTAATGTAATACTGATGATCCTCTATTTTAACAATAATATTTATAGGTGATATAATGATCCAAGTGGTAATTTTTAATTTATAAAAAATAAACATGATAGATATATCCTTGATATTGCAAAAAATATGTTGGCTCACATATTGTATTCTATGAAAATAAAAAATTTCCATGATAGGTGGAAGAGAATTTCTATTATGAAATTATATGAGTTATCATAAATAATTATATACTATACCACAAGGTAAATCAAAACTATTTTAGTTTGTATCTAGATATATGATAAATGAACCTATGATGAGTTCTATGGAACATGACTATCATATCATGTCTGTTGGTGACATGTTGATGATATTTCATGAAAATACATCACAAAAAAGGTATATTGAAGAATCACATTTCATGTTAAACAAAAATTAGTCATGTGATGGTATTATTCTATGGTATCTTATTTGGAGATATATTCATCGTATGGTTACTATATATATATATAATATTTTTTGTTTTCATTAGAAACTCAAAAATCTCAAAAAAATAGCCTATTGGATATTCCAAATAAATAATATATACCATTATATAATATATGTTCTTATTATAGAAAAGAAAATCTATGCTCAGAGTCAATATACCATTTAAAAACATTCCATACCTAAAATCTATAAATATTTCTATTAGTTATGGGAAATCCCATATTAAAAAAAATTAAAGTGATGCCCATTTTTTATGATGATACTCTATTGCGATAAAGTGAAAAAAATGTCTAAATGTCTGTGGTATATATGAGAGTATATATGAAAGTTTGTATTAATAATTATTATTATATAAGGTATAGAGAAATATCCTTATTAATTATAGAGATATGTATTATTCCAATATGATAGAAAAAATATATGTATGGGAATGATATGTTGGAAGAATGTTGATGTATAATCATTAGGGTCTTCAGATACAAAAATATGGTCAAATAATTCTAAGTGAAATCTGTATATAATTGATTAAATAAATTTTTGGTGGATCATATTGTATGAAACTATATAATATTAATGGTAACAAAAATACTCGCATCAGATATCTAGATATCATATGCAGTTAGAGTGCCCTGTTTTCAATATTCTAATAACATATAGCATGATACAACAATGGTTTATATATCTATGTTAACATAGGATGGGTTTGACTAGTTCCCAAAATCATTACATTTGTCCAATATTTTTTTCCTCAAAATGATTCTAGTGAGGTATGCTCATAGAACCACAGACACACAACAACTCCCCTATCAGTGAAGAACTATGGACTTGCTTTTCAAATTTACATAGTCTTAAGAACTTTTTACCAATTACACTTTATAACCCACATTGGATGATTGTATCTGAGGTTTGGATCATTGTATCCAAATAGGGGGATTATTTTATTCCATAATACTCTCTTTTATATTAAATTTATGTTGTTATATATTTCCCATATTCAGATATTGTACTTTTCTCTATTAAACAAACACTCTATTATTCTCATGTCTTGATGTGAATGGTTATAAATATTATAGGTATCCCTGAATTGTGAACAATATCTATGGATTATAGGTTCTCCATCAATAAAACAATCTATATTTATAAAACATTCTTTATATTTATCTTATTATAACTTATAAATCTTGTACTATCGGTCACTGTTTTTTAATCCACATGAATGGGTGATCTAGAATTAATAATCTTCCAGAAATCTATTTAATGTTTTTGGTGTTGGGATTTGGACCATAATGAGACTTATAACATTTAATTTTGAAGGAAATAAGAACCCACATAGTTCCATACACATAATTTGCCATCTCATGCCATGTAAGGTCATGTGAAAAGGACCAATACTCCCTATTTAGTGTCACATGGTAAGGAATATATGGTAAATGATTCATGGATATGGTTAGTATGGATGATTACACATTATTGTCCATTTATGGTTAACCTCGTAGGGAGTATGGCCGAAAATGGATTGTTGAGTATCACTAGAAATATATCCATATAAATATTTAATTTTCTAGGAATATGATTTGATGAAACTAATATGATGAGAATGGAAGGTAATATGACCCTCTATGTGGGGAAATGTTTTAATCTATAATATGTTCTACTAGATGGATATTCCATAGAGAGGATACCCTAAGTGGTTGAGGAAAGAATATTGATAATATGTGGTTTAATCATCAAAGTATAATATTATATATATCATAAAAACAGAAATCAAAGAATGTGTGGTATGAATTTCACAGTATAAGGTTATGTGTAAAGATTTATATCTTACATTTTATTGTCAAGTGACATAGAAATTATCATGAAATTTAAGATAATGTGATTAAAATTTAGGACATATAGTTTTATATCATTTTTTGGGATGTATAAAACACAATTTTATCTCATACTATTGGTATTTTGGAATCATAAATCGTCCAATAACATAGGATTATACAAGCCATATTCAAATAGGGTCTTAAGAGATTTGGTTCGTTGGGAATATTTGTATTAAAAGAATGTGACATGGGGAATATAAGCCAATAGTAATAAAATTTTATTTTTATGGATTAACCGTATGAATTAGGACCCCTATAGAGGTCCTCTCAATATAATAATGGTATAATAATCAAGTATTCCTAGGCCTTTGTGAGTCTTTATCTATGTGAGAAATAAAAGATGAAAAATATCGAGAATGTTACATGTTTATATTCAAATAGAATTTTCACCTATAATGGATTACCATGTTTGTAATCTACATAATATCCATTAAAATATGATAGAGGGGATAAGTATGGTCATAGGGATATGGCGTCTTGTAAGAATGTATAAGGTATTAATCCATGATGGATTCCCTTACTCTCATCTTCCAACCAATTTCTATGACTTGGTGGGGCCTAGATGTAGACTCATTAAATAAATAATAGGGAATAAATTTATATGGGACATAATGTATTCCACATAGGACTTGATGATAGATGGTTTCAGGGTGGATATCTATATTACATATTCCATTAGATATTAAAAATATATAACAATATAATGACAAGATAGTCGAAGGCACAGATTTCACCCATTTCATTTAAATACAATGAGGGATTAACCATGTCAAGGTATTAGAATGTATAATGTGTGTCATAATCTAATTGTTGTTTTATTTATCCTCTATAAGACTCAATCATCCACCAATTTCATAGGATAATTAAGATTGGATCATGTTCTGCCAAGTGTTGTTTCCTATGCCATGAGAATTCTAACTATTTTCCATGTGATTATAACCCCCTTTATCAAGGGAATGCATGATTGAAAAACTCTAAGGGACCCAATCTATTGATAGAATCAAATTGGATATCCCCCTTATCATGGTAATACTGGACTTAAAGATGATCATTTTGGATTTCATACCATGATCCCATGAATTATATAGATTTGGAGGAGTCCATTATAATTGTATTGACAATTATAAAATTTCTATTAAGTAATTATCTACCATCGATGACAGGGTTTTCATGGTGCATCCGAAAAATAATTTAGAAGAACTTTTTTCAATGGTAAAAATAATTTAACATGACCTCGCCCATGTAATATATGGGTGAGAGGAAATGATTTACCCAAGTAGCACTATGTAGAGGAGATTTAAAATTTACCAAGGTGATGGTATGTACAATAGATTAAGGATTCACCCATATAATGCTATGTATAAGTGATGAATTCCTCACCCAAGTGATTCTAGGGTGAAATGATGAAGGATTTACCCAATTGTTTCCATAGTGAGGTGATAAAGTCTTCATCCTAGTTATTATATATTGAATTGTTTATTTTGGTGAATATACTTTCTCAATACATATCCTTAGTTTTTGGGGACCTCTACATATGAGTTTAGAAAATATTAATGCAAGTATATAGATGGGTTAATGTCCTTCACCGTAGTTTTATTATACTAGTGAGGAATTTGTTACGTAGAATTTTTATTGCGTTATACACCATTAGAGAACTCAGATTCCATATCTATTAGAAAATTCCATTTGACTAGGGGATTGAATAAGCTTCATGGGGGATTTTAGGAATTTGTGGTAGAGTAGACAAAGCATATATTCGGATTATCTCTTCATCTTCTAAAATTGTCAAATGAGGAGCAAAAGGGTACTATTTATAGGCATATTTTGGACCCTTAGTGAAGTTGTTATCTTACTCTAGTGAGTGACATAGGTGAAAATTTTCTGAGGTTCATAGTTACATAAGTGTTTCATGTAGGGTAAACATGGGAACACTTCAATGGTTATTTGGAACATTATGCAGTGTTTTTATATGCCTCCTGTTTACCTTGCATGCTTTCCTTTTCCAAAATATTACTCCCATTCATGAAAGTAGAGAATAAAAATATTATACCCCCACTGGTTCTGGATCTTATTGGAACATTGAGGATTTTATCCTGAGGTAAGAGAGACGCTCGCAAGAATTAATATTTAAAGTATAATTATTCTCATCTTGATGTGTAGTTATATTACACTAGAGGGACATGGAGAACATGCACATAAGTTCCCTGTGTGAATATAGAAATACTACATCACACATAGATATCTGGACAATGCTTATGAATATTATGTGTTCATTCCCCCACCCCACCAACCCTTATTTACATGCCTTTGCTGGAAAGAGAAGACTCATTGATGTCTCAGGGTCTAGTTCTCAAAAATAATTCAAGTTAAACTCCAACATTTGTGTTTTACCCTAATTTTAGTGCATTTTTAATAGGAATAATGTTTTGGAAAAGAACATAAGACATGTTACACGGATGAATAAATTAATAAAAAAATTGGAGAAGCCGGCTTGGAAAAGAACATTTATTAAGTAACTTGCACAATGTTTCTCGGGGAAAAAATTCAGATTTATCCAATTATCCTTCATATGTTGGGATAATTACATAGGTGATAAAAATATTAAAAAAGCCAATTTTATACCCAATTTAATTCTTATTCTCTACTTCACATGTATAATTTAACCTCATGAAAATAATTAGTTTAATGAACCATCATTTTTTTCTTACAAATCACTAATGGATGAGAACATGATTTTTGTATCAAAGGCAAAGGTCACATATCATACCGAAGAAATGATAGATAATGTTAAACCCAACTCAACAAATATAGAAAAACCATACCCTAAAAATCGATAAATACTTCTCAAAATATGTTTTTTCAATTTTTCAATTTTTAATATACTTCCCTTATATGGGTTCATCCTTCCTATTGATACCAAAATTTGTGAATTATAACTCACCAACATTATGATTCTATCAACTTGGGGTATGATAAAAGTAAATATTTTTCTTGATGATATTATCATACATGATTATAGTTGGGAAATAATGTGTTCTATGGTACATACTACAATATCCTCAAAGAAATAATTAAATTCATATTCAGTTATTAAACATTCCATTGTGTGAATCCAAATCAGAGGTTAGTGTTTTCTATTTGAAATTCACCCTAGAGGGAACATCTCTTAGAAATTCGATTGGCCTTATTATCTAATTCATAGTTTATCTCATAAGTTGACTACCTATAATCTAATGTAATCGATGAATATTTCTTGGCTTCATTGATTTATTCCTAAAATCATCTATATATCTACCCCAATCTATTGATTCAATGGTGCCATGAGACCAACATGGTTTGTATGTCAAATGGATGGGTTGGAATAAATATCTCAGAAATATATGATATCAAGGTAATATTAAAACTTATGGATATTATTTATGAATTTCTTTATCCTAATAATATTTTAGAAAATTTCACGAAAATTCATATTTGGGAAAAAATATTTGTAATCATTTGTTGAGAGGGAGTTGAATAATGAAATTTTTCACTCTCATAATTTTATTTTAGTACATAGATAAAAATATCCATGCATCCCAATGGTTAGAAAACTATATTAAAAAGGTTGATACTATGATTAACACCCAAATATTTTATATGTATCTACTCTTAAATAAATATGAAGTATTCAATACCTATCCTTTCACGTGACACATTGTTTAAAAAAACTGTGAGATACTATGAATTTATAATTACTAAAATTTGGTCATTATAACATAAAGTATGAATAAAATTTCGAATAATTATTACCATATTAATAAAAAAATGTATAATGGTTTCATATGACGAATATGTATTGACTAATGTAAAATAAATAGGCTCTGAATTTTTAAAAATATCATTTTTTTCTTTATAAATTAATTTTCTCTAGAAATTATTTATATTTAATTTTATGCATGTATGTTATAATGAATTTAGTAAAAATTTAGAAATTTTATTTTATAAAACCAATTTAATTTTTTAAATCATAATATCAAAATTATAATTTGAAATAACATTAGGATTTTTTTGAAATGTTTACATTTTCTGTAAATTCTGAACAAATACAGATTGTATAGGAAACTGAATTTTTTATTAATGAAATTACAAAGTCCCCTACATAAAATTGATTTTAAAATTTCATTACATAATTTTGATTAAATATAGTTAAATTAATTTATTTTCAATTAACATTATTCATAATGTTTTTATTCAATTCTTTTTTATACTTAAAATTCATTTTTTTGAAAAACGTTTTACATCACCTATGAGTGTAAAATATTATATTTAATTTCAACCAATTATAAAAAAAAATTAATCTAGTCAATTTATTCCATATTATTAATTATCATAACTAATATTATGTAATAAATTCAATATAATTTTTTTATTATGAATAGTAACAACACAAAAAATGTGTCACCGCGGTATATGGGTATATCAGGTTAACCATGATTAAAACTATGTGATAATGCCATACGTTATCATATTGATTTTTATTGGATGTATTTATTTTAACCCTTAACAACTTATTCTTAAAATTATATTTTTTATGGGATATGTTTCCAAGGAAATGAATTAATAATATTTTAATCTCTTAAAATACTCAAGAGGTGTCCCTTTCCCACACTTATAAATGATAACTTCATCTCCCCTCATATTTAAACATTTATGGGCCATATTGATCTACCAAAACCTACCCATTTATCTTATATTATTTTCTATACACTAGTTTCAGGTGATATTATAATTAAATTATCATTCCATTTGTCTTTAAGAAGGAATCTAAAGTAAATCTACCAGAGAATATGTAATATACTTACCTGACCCCATTCAATTTATTTCTTCTTCTACATCCTAAAAATATAATGTATTAATTATAAAATAGTAAATTAATTATCCTAAATTTTATAAATTTTCATTATGATTTTATAAATAACATTATCCACCCTTTTTTCTAACAACTGGGGAATGAACGTATATCTCAAGTGTACAAGTGGACTATCCTCTCCATATAGCGATATAATTCATTTTCACACAAAATCATAGATGGCTGGTTATTTTGATGGATTTAATGTTTATATATTATATTAATTATATAAATAGGATTTTTAAATGATGAAATATTATTTACCTTTCATTATATATTTTCATTAGTGTTTGAAAATAGCATTCATGCATACATACAGACTACCATCTCGAGGATAAGTGTATTCCTTTTTTATATCTATAACTTTTAAGGCTGACTAAAATTATTTTTATAAAAAATATATATGATATTTATATCATAATTAACAATATAGAGATGATCGAACCATGATCAATGTCAATGGACAGAAATTTATGAACATAACCATTAATGAAAAACCAACTAGATAACACTCAAAAACATCGATCTTAATCAAAATTATTAATAAATGGGTACTAAAATGTCATGAATGCGTCATATATTATATAATAATTGTTTAAATGGTTTTTTTATTAAATTATAACAAATAAACATTTACTATTTTGGATGTTAAATATCTTAGTATGCAATTTGAACTTGTGGTAAGGGTTTTATGTAGTAATCTCTATTTTACAAGGACTGTCTATCTTTAAATTTTTTATGATGGACTTATATGATATTTCTCTACAAAATATATTATATTATATTTTAATATTTTATTTATGGATGTTACATTTTTTTATTACATTCTCTTTTCTTTATGTATTTGAGAGTATGAAAAAAAAACGTATTATTTAGAAAACAGACATTGTTTAAGTATTCGATCGAGTATGTTTTTCTCCCATCTTAATATTATCTGAAAAATAATTTCAAGAGTTTTTTTAATATTTTCCTATTATTATTTAAATTCATTTTTACCCATGTTTTAAATTATATAAAAATTTTAAATGGAATAATATTTTCTTCAAAATGAGGTTCTTTTCACTTTTAACATAAAATGAGAAGGAAAATTTTTTCAACGTACTGGGAATGAACAACATTTACCACTATTATGTACAGTCATTGAATTGATTCATAATTTTCATGTTTTCTATGATATTTTGATCTAAATTATGTTTTTAATATTTTTTGAAATTAATTTACTTTTTAAATATTTTTTTTCAAAATGAAAATTCTATTTTACTCAAGAAATATTTGAGCTATGTTTAATCAAAATTAATCTATGAAAATGTCATTGGATATTACATGTTTTTTACTAGTTATATGATCCAATTATACCATATTTACTCATTTTATATATGGTTTATTATATTGAAGATTATATTTTTTAAAAACCAATTTACTTTCTACAAGTTTTCAAATAAAGATATGATGAATTTTTATGATCTTATGGAACACATGTATGTGGTTTTAATAATTATATGGGAGAGACATGAATTATATTTACCACCAATTCATTATGAAATGATATATATGTCATAAGATAACAAGGAATATTGGAGATTCAACCTAGTTCAGTAACGGATTTTTTCTAACATGATAGTATTGAGAGTTAACCTTGACTACGAAAATAATGGAATGGGGAGTGAAACCGATACACTATGATAGAATTTGTCGTGATTCATGACTAATGAAATGATTTTCTATGCTTCTATATATTCTAAAAACATATATATTATTCTTTAAATATATCTCATGGATCTTGATTGATTATTTATGATTCTGTTGTTTGATGTTTTATGTATTTTGATTAACAACAATCTACCATGGTTTATGATTAAATATCATCGAAGGATTGGGTACAATTATTATATGTTATGATCATGTTATCAAACCATTATTATTATATTATTCTTTAATATGATCATTTATTGATATATTCTATTTTTATCCATACTGATTGTCTAAGACCAAACATTATTTTATATATTTTTTCAATGATACAACGAAATGTTTTATGTATGATTTTTTTAAGAACGGTTCTATTTGTGAAGAACTTATTTTGATATTATTTAATTTTTTAATGAATCAATTTATATATATACATGTTTCTATGACAATAATCTTTTATGGTTCTATTATTTATTGAAATTTTATTCTATGAATATTAATATAATATGATGAAATATGTTTGTATGTAAATTTTCGGTCACATAAGTTGGTATCCGCACGTGGTTTAGTTATTTTTGGAAACTATGATGTGAAAGTTTTACTATGAATAGTATAATCCTATATATATATATGATAAAATTCATATTTCTTCCAAATAATATATGTTTTTTCCGAAAAACAACATCCTTGCGTCGATAAAAGAAATTGGTTGTGGTTGAGAAATATATTCACGTAGTGTAAATATCTCTGAATGGGATGTATTAGGTATTAACTCAATCATCACCAGTGAACAATGAGTGGCACTAAGACATCACGACTAAATAGACACACATGGGGGATATTCATGGGTTAATAAATATTTTATTTAAGATTTATTTTACATTATTTGGATAGATATCCTCCATGTATAACCTTGATTACACTTATTGCGTCACATATTGATGATATGGTTTCATCATTTATAAATCTTATAATTTATTTTTCTGGATTATATGGTCCTTAATATGATCATTATTTATCACACAGTTCATCATGGGTTTTTTATTAGATTGAAACCAAAGTAACTATGTTAATTTTGAAAGTGATTGACAATGAAATAATTTTACACCTGGGAAAACAAATATTATGCGATATAAAGAAAATATTTTTTATTTTTATATAAATTTTAAATTACATGAATCATAATGATAATATAAAAGATAAAATGATGGAACAATAATATATTGAGTCATTCATAAGATAACAACAATGTCATTTCAGTGGGTCCTTTGATCCACTAGTTAATAATATATTTATTGGTATCGTTGAAAAGGTATTTTCCATTCTCTAGTTTTCAAAACATGAAGAAGTTATTTTTTATGTTTATAATTTTAAAGGTGAGCCTATTAATAGTTTACTCTTATAAGAAACATTAAGAAGATAGAAGAAGTTCAATTTAAGAATTAGGATATGTTTATAAGGTAATTTTTAACAAATACATTCCCCGTATTTTTTATTTGAAAATAGAAAATAATTCATTAAGGTAAATCGTAAGGATTAGGAATCCATTTGTACCTATGAAGAAAATCATTGATTGACATGTTTGTATTATTACCTATTTCATACATTGAATTAAAAATCAAAAACATCATATTACTATGATAATAAACGTTTTCAATATATATTATAATTTGTTTATAACAAAACATAACCTTTTTATCTTATTCATCAAAAAAATTAAAGTGTTACCAAAAAAATCATTATCATTATCATTATCATTATCATATAGAATAAGATAATTATCAGACTCATCTTTAACGGACTGAATAATGTATCTCCAATTTTTTATTTCGTACTCAAAAAATATTAGTACTTGGACTGATAAAGGGTTCAATTAAATTAATACTCAGACTCCGTGTTTATATCCTAATGAATTTTTCTTTATTTATATATCAAACTATCTTATGTTTACTAAAGTATTCATAAAATATTATTTATAATATAAGACATGTGTTTAAACTAAGAATATTTTATGTCAAAACAACGTTCTGGATTCTATTAAAATATAACTATTGAAGTGCAATGTTTCCATGTCATCACTAAAAACTCAAAGAAATATGACAATTTTCCAGTAAAGATGACTATTGAAGATAAACCTATAAATACCCCACCATTTGAAGAGTTTTTTCAGAAGTTTTGATCATTTTATATTCCAAAATTTCAGTGTCTGTATTCTCTAAAGCTTATAAGAGTTAACAACTATTCATTGTACTTGTAACATTTTTTTGTTTTTTTGTAATCATATTGATTGATCACATGAATACAATTGATGGATAATGAGGATAGTATGAAATAGAATACTATTATTTTATTAAGGGATCATGACAATCGAGAGGCATATAAGTTGATCATCATATCGAGGGATTGTGAGGATAGATAGACAAACATGTCATCATATCAAGGGATTTCGTTAATGAGGGAAGGAAAAAAAATTCGGGTAAGTATAAAAAAGTTACCTTTAACATAATTTATTAGATACCCTACAATTTCAAATAAATGAAGTGTACTTAGTTTTATTAACTTTTTATAAAGTGTTGTATTTCCTCGACATGTAATAGAACATGATACTTTTTTATTCATATTTCAATTTTTATTTTGTCTATCATAATATCTTTGTTTTTTATATAATTTTTTTACAATGCACTGCTCTGTAAATTCAATATTACTCTAATAATGATTCGATACACACAATAAAATAATCACTACTTTTATTACTCTTGTTTATTATAACTATTGTGATTATGATTTTTTTTGTATACACTAATTAATTTTTTTTCTTATGTGAATACGATTAAACTCAGATTATGTAACCCCTTTTCTGATTATGGTTCTATACTGTGATTAATATAGAATCAATTTCTCATTACAACATATATAGTACATATAAAAATATAATGGATTTAGATGCTTTGTTTATTACAACGAATGTCCAATTTTGATCACAATTCAATTACATAAAATGTTTTGGGAATACCATTTTTTAACCCTATAAATATAACTATAATTTATGGTTGGAAACAAATGTTTTTAAAAATAAATTTCACCCCCTCCCTTATTGTTTAACATGATAATATACATTACAATCCAAAAATTTTAATCAGAGTATGATTCCACATTTTAAATACTTGTTATGATTTTTATCTTCACTACTTCAGCAATACTATTAAAAAAATATCAATAAAATTCTTTTATAAATACTTATTACAGTAATATATATTGTAGGAAATAATCAGTTTATATATTTTAAAAGTTGTATATACTAAATTTCATATCCATTGGTAATCTCAATCCCACTATACCACCATTTTCTTATGGGGCAGATTATGAATACTGTTGGGATAAAATGAAGACTTTGGTGATCAACACTATAGTTGACAATTATTTAATGTTCATTTGAGATTATAAAATTCATAACAAGAGAGTCAGAACATTTAATAATAATAAAAATCAATATTATTGATGGAATTACAATGTAATGAACATTTTAATATGTTCTATGAAAAGAAACATATATAGCTAGATTTCTTCTTGTGATGTATCTAATTGTATCTCACATAAGTTACATGTTACTCACATTGGGACTTAAAAATTTGTTGAACCTAGAAGAGATATGATTCAAGATTACTATCACGATTTTCAATATCTACCTGGTAAATCAATTTCAATAATGCATCAAAGGTTTATGAAAATTGAAAATATTCAAGAATCTATGGGAGATAAAGGAGTAGAGGATAAATGTCTTTCAAAAAAGATAATCATTGTCATTCCAACTAATATGAATCTATGAGAACATTTGTTTATGAATAAAGTAACATAATAGATATCACTCTTGATTTCTTATTAAGAATCCTTGGGAAATATGAGGCTAGGTTAAAAAGAGATGCAGAGAAAGAAAATAAAAATAACAGTGGAGTTTCATTCAATAGTAATAAATTTTCTACTAAATCTCCACCACTAAAATACAATATTAATTCTTATATAAATAAAATGATTGTCCTTCAATCTAATTCAAGTTATTCTAAAAATTCTGAAGATAAATTAGCTAATCATGCTCAATGAATTGACAAGATAGTTGGTAAGAAGGATATTATGTATTTTCATAAGAAATGTAACAATGACAGGAATGAAAAAACTATTCTAAATATTCTTTTTATGAATGTGATATATGATAAGATATTTGACATAACCATCACAAGTTGAAAAGAAAATATAGGAAGGATATGCATTTTGATAAGAATTATAAGATATTATATAATTCAACAAGCAAGAATGTTCTTAAAGCTGTTGATACTTGGATTTCTAGTGGAGGAGATTCTTTAAAATATTCCTCATATGATAAAATTTCATATCAGTTGAATATTGATATTATTACAAGATTTCCAATCACAAATAAATGTTTTATTAAAAAAGGTACACACAATTGATTCCCTGACCAGTATGTCCTTAAAAAAAATTACCAGGATTAGAAAAATTTTAAATCATTGAATGAATATTCTTCCTCATTTAGTTATTGTAATACTTTACCTTATTATGAGGAAGTTTTTATCATTTAAAAAAAATTATAAAATGGAAATTGTAAAGTTATTAAAAAACATAAAAAGTATAATTCAAGAATTGAAATTTTAAATAATATAATTTTATATCTACAAAATGATCTTGAAAAATCCAATAATGAAAATTAAATTATTTCTAAAATTTTCGAAAGCATTATTTTTTAAAAGGATAGTTTGAAAAGAAATTTTGTGACACTAAATTCAAAAATTAATATAGATGTGTGTAATAATTTATATGTAAAACTAATGTCTAAAAGTTTTTCAATGAAGAAAATATTATTAAACATTAAAACTTTTAAGGATGGTTTTGATAAAATTTATAAACAAATATGTCCATATGGTATTAGATCATGAATGTGATATACTCATAAAAATTATATATTTATTAAAAATATCCTTATTCCTAAAAATTCCCTCCTTTTTACTAAATTTCAATGTTGACATCAATGAGAATACAACAATTCATTAAAAAATTTGAAATTATTAAGGTTACTCAAATCTCATTTTTTGAAAGAAATATAGATTCCTAATATTATTTTTTCAAACATTTCTAAACCCATGAAGGTTTGGGTTCCAAATGTTTAATTTTTTTTCATGAAAAACTAAATTACTAACAACAAGAATACATGGTACATGGAAATGTTCTGTTTTATTAAAATGACTGAACAAAAATAATTAATTCAAAATATTACCAAAATGAAAGGTGGAAATGTTACTTTCAAAAATAATTCTCAAGTAGAGATTATTAGTATATGTAATATTGTTCTTTTCAGAAAAACTTTAATTTTAAATGTTTAATTTTCTTAAGGTTCTAAGAACAACCTTATAATCATAACTAATTTATTCTATAAAGTTAAATTTTGATTTTTAGGAATGATAAATGGTTATTACAAAATTTTAAGGATGGATTCATTATTTCTTCCCATCTGGATGAGAATGTATACACAATAAACATAAAAGATCTTCAAATACAAGACATACCTTGAATTAGTACAATGGGAGATCATTCTATGTTATGTAATAGACGCTTATGACACTTTAACCTTATAAAATTAAATAAGATAACTATTAAAATATTTATAAAGGATTTACTAGTGTTTAGATTTTAATATTAAATATAATTTGACCCTTGTCAAAATAATAAGCAAAGAAGTTCATACATTAAATCTATTGGTGAACTATTCACTACAAATGATTTATAATTAGTGCACATGGATTTATTTGGTCCCCATAAACTGTATATATTGGGGGAAAGTAATATGTATTTTTATTATTTGATGATTACACTAGATACACATGGGTACATTTTATAGTAATGAAACATGAAGAATTATTCTATTTTAAAACATGTAAAATAAATGTTAAAAATAAGAAAAACATTCACTTGATAACTATTCATATTGACCATGGTAAAGAATCTGAAAATTCCAATCTTGATACTTTTTTTAGTAAAAAGGAATTAATCAGAAATTTTTAGCTCCTAGAGCTCCTCACCAAATGGTGTTTTTTAAAGAAAAATCATATTCCTAAAGAAATAAAAAAGATACATGTTTTGTGAATACTTAGTTTCTAAATAATTTTCAATTGAAGCAATTAGTACTGATTATTATACTATAAATATTGTTTTAATTCAACATTTTATTAATAAAAAATAATAGTTTTTGATAGGATGAAAATAAAGTTTTATTAATTCAAATAATTTGGATGAAAATTAATCATATTGAACACGAAAGTTAACTTAGAAAAATTCACACCCAAATCCAATGATGGTCTATTTTTAGGTTATTTCCCTAATTATAAAGAATATAATGTTTTTAATAAATATATTTATTCATTTGGGTAGACAATATATGTAATATTATAAGATACCGACCTTTTTTTTCAAAAATACCCAACCAACATCAACATATGTGTTTTCTAAGACTGCTCCTTATCATTTGTTGGATGATTCTTCAAATTAGAAAAATTATAAAAAAATTGTTCACGAATTATTTACTCAAGAAAAATTTCTACCATATGTTAATGAACAAACTTTACAGAACCTAGGTCAGTTGATTCATAGGAATAATCCTACTAATATTATCATTAGTTTTTTAAATCATACAGTTAGGATATGAAGTTCCATAAAAATGAATTAGAATATCATTCATTTTTTCACAATTTGAACCTAAAAATCCTGATTAGGATATAGGTGATTAGGGTATTATTATGGCAATGAATAATGAGCTAAATGAATTCAAGAGGAATAATTTCACGAACTTGGATGAAATACCTAAATAAACATCAACAATTGGAGTAAATGGGGTCTTCAAAAAAAGAGATGAAGATGGAATAATCATTAGAAATAAAGAAAGGATTTTTTCTAATGATTAAAATCAAAAATAGGAAATTTATTTTGAAGAAACATAGTCTTCTATTGACAGACTTAAATCTATTTTTATTCTACTAGCCTTCACATAATTCTTAAATTTTAAACATTTTCAAATGGTTGTGAAGTGTGCTTTCTTGAAAGGATATTTACAATATGATGTTTTTATTGAACAACCTCCTTTTTTGAAGATAAAAATATCATGAGAAAATTTATAAACTTATGATATCTTTATACAGATAGAAAAAAATATATGAGTTCCTTGTATAATATATTAATTTTTTTTATGAAACAAATTTTTTAAGGGAACCACTAATCCAACTATTTTTATAAATAAAGGTAACAAAAATATAATGATCGTTAAAATATATATTGAAGAGATTATATTCTAATAAAATAAAAATTGTTAATATATTTATTTTCATATTTTATGAAATATTATTTTGAAATAACTATGAAGGGTGAGTTAACATTTTTTTTTGTTTTCAAATTTCATTCAAATGAGAAGGTACTTATCTATATATCCAAATAATTATATAAAATATCTTATTAATAAGTTTGGATACAATATTAATAAAATTTATTATTACTCCCATTGGTTACTCCAATACACATGATCTTGATGAATCTGGGAAATAAGTTGATCAAAAAAATTTAGACGTATTATTGAGATTTTACTATACTAAACTACTAGTCAAGAAAACTTAAATTTTTCTTTATTTTTATGTGGATGTAATCATGATAATTGAAAAAACATCCATTTAAAAGAAATAAAATGAAACTTTAATTACCTAAAAAGAACTATGTATTTTTTACATTTATATTTTTCATGAAATGATTCTGAATTAAAATAAATCAACTGATAAATTTTTTGGTTTTATACTCGATTTGAAATATAAATCCAAAACATTTTGTTTCGTAGGATATTTTTTAGTTCCTTGGTCTGATAAGAAACAAAAGACAATTCCACTTTACACAGCTGATGCCAAATATGTAGCGGCTAGAAGTTGTTGTGCTAATGTTTTATCGATGCAATAAACAATAATAGACAATCGTATCAGTTTTAAAAAAACTCATGTAAAATGTGATAATACTAGTGTCATTGTCTTATGTAATAATCTTTGAAATTTCCCTCATGTAAAACACATAGATATATAGCGTCACATTCATAGATATCACACACAAAAATGGGATATCATTTTATAATTATTCATAACATAAGACAACTTTCTGAAATTTTCACAAAACCATTATCTTCATATAGATTTGAGTACATTAAATTGAATCCAGTAATGACAAATGTCATGTATTTGTGAAAATCTACTTCTTGTTTAAACCATATCATTACATTAATATAATCCACCTTAATGTGTGAGTACATATTATTATTTTCATTTTTTTTCTTCTATTTTTTCCCCTCAGAAATCATTCATTCTCACAATATATCATTCTGAATATTTTGTAAACTAAAAAATGTTTCTTACTCAAAATTTTTCCCACCAATAAATTTTTCATATTCAAAATTTTTGGTACACAATTTTTTTATTCTAATTTTTTTTCAAACTAATTTTTTTCATATGATATATTGTTCATACTCCGAAATTTATTTGTAGTCAGTTTTTAAAAAATAAATAAGAATATCTAGTTGCCAACAATGATAAAATTATAAAATAATGTTGATAGTAATGGTTCATAGTTTTGAATCTATGTCTATTGAGAAATATGAGAGTATTCAGGATCTAATTATTTTTATGAGATTCCAGAATTCAATACTTTTGTTGAATTTTTCTCAAAAAATGAGTAAATAAAATTTTATTTTACAATTTATAGAAAGGAGTTTAATATGTAAATTTTTTGAAGTTCTTTTCTTTGTTAGTGTGCCTTCCAAAGTATAGATATATTTTTAATCAAATAAAAATATACAAAACTTTATATATTTTAATATAAAAATAGTGGATGATTCATTATTCGAATCATATGAAATAAAAAAGGAAGGTTTTTCATTTGTATTTTGATAATCATATTACATATTTGTGGATGTAAGGATTTTTAAAAACAAAAAATGGTCATAGGGAAACCCTTATGGTAATAGGTGTTTTGATTTTCATTTGTTTGGTAAACATGAGAAAAATAAATCTGGTAGATTACATATTTCTCGCTTTCAATGGTATCAAGAATAGTTTAATAAAATCCATAATTATTACATATCCATCAATCTTACATTAATGTTTTATAAATTGTATGAAGTTACTCAAGATTATCTAAAAATAAATCCTAAAGAAGATAATGATTCGTTATATAAGTGATGATGTGATCAAAAGGATGAAATATCATTGTGATATTGAATGGTTAATGTTTTTTAAAATATATCCTGATGTTGAACCATGTATAAAATTTGATCAAGGTACAAATAATATTTGAAAATAATAAAAACTCAATGTTTGGGAAAAAATCAGAGTTGATTCCACTTCTCCTAGAAGAACGAAAAAGAATAATAATGTTATTGATGATGTTTTTGAAGATTGGATGATGGGAAAAATTGAAAAGATAGTAGAAGATCCATCTTTTGGTCTTATCATATATTAAAGTATAACAATCAATCATCTTGTAGTTTATATTCTACAAGAAGGGGAAAATAAGTTGAAAATCAAGAATAAAATTTATGATTCTCAAGTTCATGATATCTTAAGGAAAGATGTTGAAAATTAATCAAATAAACATACTTTACCTTCTATCTAGACTGGTAAAAAATGTAGGAACAAAAATTATTCTTAAAGAAACTATCACAACCAATAAAATTATTCCTACTATTCAAGATACAGAAGATGGAAAATATGTTTTTCAATAAAACATGATGATAATGAATACCATGAAAATTTTAATACTAATGGACATGTAGATGAGAAATAACATTTCAATATTTTTTTCAAAGATCATTATAAGAAACCTCTTCAATGTAACCTTATTAATAACTTAAAAAAGTGAGATAATGATTTTTGTAAATGAATGAATCACATTTGTTATAATGAGTTCAATCATTTTCTTAGAATATAAATGCTCATAAATCTAAAAAATCCATCATTGATAATGTAGTTATATCATTTGGTGAAAATAATGTCGTTTTTTTAGCCAAAATAAGATTCAAACAAAAAGTTATTATTTGGTAGAAGTAGTACCGAGTCTCTTATAAATAATCAATCAGAGTTAGAATCACCAAATACAATCTTAGCACATGGAGTCAACTATTTCATTCAATATTTCATCATATTAAAGAAACAAATTCAACACATTCTCATACTACAAACCAAGGTTGATGTGATAATTGAAAATTAACATGAAAATTTTGACTCAATGAATGTTTTAACCGATAGGTTGGTATGTTTGGAAGAAAATGTCATGTTATTTCAAGAATGTGTTGAGAATTACAGTAAATGTTTCAATAATATGGCTTCGTGGTTTCATGGTGTTGATAGTGATATCAAACTATATGATGATAATTTTATGGATTCCAATAAGTCTTTTAATGGAAATGTATATGCCTTTAGTATTCTTTCTAAATATGTGGCCAATAGTGTAAAATTACTTGAGGAGTTTAAAAATACAACTAGAAAATAGACTCAAGATATCATAGACATAGAAGGAATGTTAAAGTATATATAGTATTAGATATCAATAATCAAGGTTTATAAAGATTAAATTTATATATTGAATAATCATAATTACGTCTTTACATATAGTTTTAAATATAAAGAAGACAAGGATAATCTTATGGAAGGAAAGGTGTAAGACCTCATATCATCTTAAGATATATTTTTTATGTTTTTTATTGGCCTATTTTATTTATCTAGATAAGTGATTCACCATGTTCATGTGAAGAACTGATGGTGTTCCGGTGGTTTAGGACACGAAAAAAGAATAAAAGGGAGTCCTGGGCATGTTGCATGGTTTAAGCACGGTTAGTGAAAACCACGAATGAACCACGAATCCATGGACATAGGCTTATGTGTGGTTGGTGCATGGTTAAATTGTTTTTTTGCATAATCACCAAAAAACTGTACAAAGGGGTGTTTTTTTGGATAGTGTCTCCGGTATGGTTTGGGCACTGTTCGACTAACCGTGCGGGAAACCGCGTAGCCCATAAACATTGAGAAAATTACAAAAATTCCACCTTGGTATTTTAAAACCCCACCCAGTATTTTCCTCCATTCCTCTCATCTCAACATTATTGAAGAACATGGATGACCCAAGCTTCCAAAAGGTGTTCCTCCTTCTATTATTGGATGTTTTGGACGCTTTTGGTTGCATATCGAATCTCTGGGTAAGCCTAATCCTCCTCCTGATTCTCTTTTTAGTTTAGAGTTTGTATCTTTATCTATTATACATCCTAAACCCTAAGAACCCATTTTATAATGATATCTAGGTTGAGGCTTCAAGAGTTTCTTGAATTCAGATCCAAGACCACTATTAAGAGTGCATTCATCAACAGATTCGAGGTAGGTGGTCTACAAGTATTGTCTCATAGTTTTGTTTTTGATTTGTTCATGGAAGTTGGTGTTATTTTTCAAATTTTGTATTCATTGTTATTTTTGATGTGTCTAATAAAAATGGGTGTCTAGGGGGCCTATTGAAACCCTCATGATCCTTGTGGGATGCGTTAAGGATGACTTGGCCATTTTAGGTCCACCCATGGGGTTCTCCGAAAATACTGAACCTAGATAGTGGTAGGGTTAAGTAAAGGATTTTGGAGTAATGTGTGAATCCCATGTAGAACATTTTCAATGGTTTATTAGGGTGTAAATGGAATTAAGATAAATATACCTAGGGTGATAAGAGCATTATATGTTTTTCTAATGACATGAAAATGGGTAATTGAGTTTAAAGATATTATGTCAACTGTTTGAGAAATTTTTGGATAGAAATTCCTAAGGGGATTAGAGAATATTAAAGGGTGACCTTGTAATTGGGTAATGGAATGTGGAATGGGGAACATGTTAATGAGATGTAAAATGGGAAAGGATGAATTTGTTTAATGGGATAATACATGAGAAATAGGAGGTGCACATAAATTATTGAATGTAATAAAAAGGGGTTGTGTTATGTTATATGAGAGTTGTAATTGAATACACAAGTGAATGAATTATTAAGAAATTATAAATGGGTTAAATGCATTACTGAATTGACAACGATGAATTTGGATAAGGTACAGGGGTTGTTGAATATACATAAGGGGGTAAGGAACGAGAATGTAGACATGGCTAAATGGATATGAATTGTAAATGGTAAATTTATTATTGGGTTATAGAATAGTATTAATTCCCATGTTGTTGTTATGAATTTTGATATCCAATTACATTGAGTATACTTGGTTGTGTTATGTTATGGTTGTGAGGATTTGATAAATGATCACATGTATATGGCTTGGAGGAGTGGGGTATTGGCTTGAAGTTATATTCCTCTAGGTCGAGTTTGACTAAAGCTCTAAACTCTACACCAAAATGCATGGGTTAGGTAAGGGGATGGAGGATCTATTCCCATAATGGTTGCATTCCTTCTAGACTAAGGCTTAAGGTGAGAAAAATTTGTCGATGTTATATGTGGATCCCTAGTGAGATAGGGAGAGTTTCTTTGTTTTCCCTGTGCATTGCGATTGGTTGCCTTATCCCCTTATCTAAAATATATTTATGCCTAACCCATGGAGCATGTAATCAATATGGATTATGTAATGGTGATGGAATAAAAATTGTAATTGGGATAAATGCTAATCTTGAAATAGATGAACTTTCTTAACTAATGGCCCCCAAACAATCCCTTCTTTACTAAAAATTTATTTTTTACTTGCATACACTATCTATTAGACTGAATATTTTATAGACACTTTTCGTGGTGGCCTACTGAGTATTGTACTCACACCATGCTTGGGAATAGTTGGGTACCAGAGTAGAATTCTTGGTTGTAGGTTTGGATAATGGTGATGGCCTTACTCTAGGAGGATGAGTTGGGCTTGGGATGTACCTACGGAAGGACCTAGACATGGAGTCAGGACCTGTTTGGTGTTTTGGTTGTTTGTTTTATTTTGGGATTCTTTCACATGCACTACTAGTATGACACGACATTTTTGTATTTGATTTGTGGTTATACCCGAATTGGGAAATGTTTATTTTTTATGTTTATTGGTTTTTTGTATTGTTTTTGAAATTTATATTATGTTCTGATGTGGATTAAACTAGTAAAGAGGGTATAGTATCCCCATGTGACTCGTTAGATCCTCGTGGCTAGTCGGAAACCCCTGGTGTATGGGGAGGCACGCTTGAGGACATGTGACGACCTGGCTCTGAGCACTAGTTTAGTGGCTTCTAGGTAATGGGTTTTAGAATGTGATGTTAGAGGAGTTATTTTCTCTTTATTACAATTTGGTGATGGTAGACATGAGATTGGGATGTCTCATGCCTTGGTAATGAGCTCATGCTTTGAAGTAGCTAACCCATGTACTCGAGAAAACCCAAGTCACCCTGGGTTGGAATTATTGTTCTTGACGTCTATTATTACAGTTGAATGATAATTCAGCATTAGGTAATGCTCATGTTGTGCGATTTGACTGATCTATGATAATTTTCTCATTATTGGAATTACATGAGGTTGTACATTCACGCATCATTTAAGGCACCTAAGGATATAGGTGGCATATATCAATATTGGCAGACACATGAGATGGCTTTATGGGGAAAAAAGTAGAATGCATTTTATTTCCTTGATAAATATAAATAAAATGATTATTAATAATGGTAATGAAAGTGGGAAAATGAAAATAATTCAAATGAATAGTTATGGAATATCTTGTATAATCATGTTTTGTGACCAGTTTTAAACTGTAGGGTTGTGATAAGTTATAAAGGGTGATTCGGTGTCAAAATGAAAAAGTATTACATAACAATGATAAATTTTTAATGAAATTTTCATAATGAAGGGTGTAAATATGTTAAAATTATTGTTGTAACAAGTTTTGAAATGGAAAATGTGTGAAAGAGGAAGGGATCAGGTGGTAAAAGATGAATGGGTTTGAAGCGGTGTTGATTAAAGACTCATGATTAAGTAAATTGGATACCCCATGTTGACCATGACCCTTGGTAGGTATGGTTGAGGGTAGTGTTATAAGTTTGATGATGACCGTTTGGATAGAGGATGAAGAATGTGTCTTTTAAGGTTGATAGCTAGAGGATTTTTCAATATATGTGGTTAATTCCATTCTGTCACTCTTCCAATCACCGAGTGAATGATAAGTTTAAAAATGAGAATGATTAAGGTCAATAGTGGGTATCCCTTTTGTTGTTAGATGGACCCTTGTGTGTGCGTTGGGGTAGTGAGGGAACTCTCGTTTGAGACATTTTATTTGTATGGTGAGGCCTATATGGTTGTGATATAGTCAAGTTGGGGTGTTTAAGGAAATCTTGGTTGGGTTGTGGCCTTCGCATTGCAACGTGTTGCTCGGTAATGTGAGTGAGGAAACACTCATGGTTTATGACTGTACGGAGTGCATGTTGAACCCTAAGGATGGTTCCTGGGACTTAGTGGCCAGGTCAGTAAGGACTTTAGGAGTTGTGTTTTGAATCATGGAGTGAATGTTTGGATCATAGTGCTGATGAATGTGTACACCATTAGTGTAGGACCTATAGAAAATGGTTGATAGGTGATCAAGGAATAGTGTGCATCAAAATGGGAGTGAGAGATCCATTCACAAGCATAGATTTTTTCATGTCATGATATGTGGGGTTTGAAGAGAAGAATAATGGATTACCTAATTTGTGACTCTGGATTATGGTGTCTGTATCATTAAACCCCCATGGTGACCAATGAGAGTGGTCGGCTGGGAATCTAGTGCTTTTGGGTGTGTTTCGCGCATGTAAATGTTTTGGATATGGAAAATGGGACTCTGAATTCGCCATGGTGTAGGATTGGCATTGAGGGATATGTGGGATGGTAGATGTTACAGTTATACCTGGTTATTTCTTTAGGGAACTAGAGTGCCCGTGATAGAATATAAAGTTTGTTTCAAAGTCTTTTATTGTATGGATTCCCAACTAACCTGTTGGATGGTGATTAATGGAGGTCTGGAAGTTGTTTTCAAGTATAAAATACAAGGGAGTCAGAAGTTCGGTTATATGCTTTCTCTTGATGGTGACACTTGAGGGAGGGTTGTCACATGGACGAACATGATAGTGTAAATGGTTGGGTTGTTGGGTGAGATGAATAGGCCACCTTAGGGATGATGATACTAACTAACTAATAAACGCATTTAGGTAAGTAATAAGGCAATGGGAATCATGAATGTTAATGTTGTTTTGGTGGGAGGCTGATGGTTTGGATTCTATGGTAGCCTGCGTGCTTTGGGTGATGGCATTTAGGTCCACACCAGAAGAACTCGGGCAGTATGTAGGAAGTAGTGTTATATGAAGCATTGGTTCAATGCTACTTGGTGGTTTAGTTATGGAGCGATGGATGAACCTGGTTGGCCATCACACCTGAGCAATGGTGGTTAGGTGTTGAATGGTGTCTCTGGTAGGGGAACCTAAGATCTTTTCCAGGTCATTATGTCCCGTAGATTGACATCAGAAACAGATAAGTTTGAGGTGGTTTTCTTTGACTATTATATAGCATACCACGGCTGGTGACGAGCATTCCCACCATCTATAAATCATATAAGGAATTTTGAGAAGATCTGTCTCATGCCAAGATACATTATGGTGTTTGTTGGGATGAGGGACGTCATGGAGTTTACGCTTATAGAAACGATTGGCGTAAAGCCTGAGGATGGAATGTTCACTCTCAATGGGTTGGGGTGTGGTCCTCGGGATGGACCGAATGTCGACAAACACCATGGTGTTCATTCACGGAAGCCTAGAATGGGCACTATATGACATCTGTTTCTCATTTTGGGAAAACTATAGTGGTCCATGTCGATGTTTGGGGGTTGTTTTGTGATCGGGTATAAGATGTGGTGGTTGGAATCCCTCTTGAGATCATTGGTAACAACACTCCTAATGTGGGGTATGATAAGTCATTCCTAAATGTGGAGAATAGAACATCGAGCTGATGTAGTGGATCTGGGATGAAAATGAGGAACCTAGGATGTAATTTTTAGGTTCCTCAGAGAGGAAATGTTGAACTTGGATATGGTGATTGACGTGCCAAGTGTTGGATTTGGGCTCAGGGTGGTTCTTGTGTGATGATTTTAATGTTTTTGATAAAGACGTAGAAGGGTGTGGTTGTATATGACAACTGGTTGTGGCAATATAGTTTGGGTTCTAAAACAACAACAAGGGGAGGTGTTAGACTCGATTCATTCTCCTTGGGTTGTTTTAGAGCATCTCGAAGTTGGGTGAATCCTGGCCATGTGATGTGGTGTCATGCCAATGGTGAAGCTGATGATGGTCTGGAGGGTGGTAATGTCGCGATTTTGGAATTCTACTAGAACTTAGGGAATTAACTCAGTGGGTGAATGAGATGATAATGATAGGCTTCAAGTAAGTAATCACCTTGGGATGGTGAGAAATGGGTAACGTACCACTAGTGAAAGGTGGTTGTTCTAGGATAAGCCAGTATGGGCGGTCCGACCTGATATGGTAAACTTGAATGAGTGTGGTGAGACTAAACCACCACCAGGGTTATGATGTTGCATAACGTACCTTATTGTAAATTAAGTGTACTTAAGTGAGGTTAATATGATCTTAGTCCTTGAAGGGTTAGTATAATATTTTACTTTCATTTTGTTTCGATGGTGTGGATGGATTCCAATGTAGGGTAATGCCCCCTTGGATGATTAAGCATGGTGATTTTGAATGTGTTAGGTGATGGGAAAATTGGGTCGAGTTCTAGTGGTCCTCCATCAATGGGGTAGGTTCCATGTAACTAGTCATGGTGTATAAAACCATAATGAATAAATGGTTGGTTGATGACACGATCAGAGTTTTAGGATGGAAGGACTTGAGTGGTCACCATTCGGGTGATTTGGCCATGGTAGATAGATTTTTCATGAGTTTAGTTGGTTGAGTACCCGAGTGTATTGGTCGGAATTTGGTTTTATTGAGGTGGAATGAAATCTTAGAGAGACATCATTGGAAGAATTGGGTATTCTTATCTGGGTGATATCGGGTTTGTCACCGTTTGTGTTTGGAAAAAAGTGGAAAGTAAAACCAAGTTATCTAGGGAATGGGATGTATATAGGATCCGGTCAATGATTTGTTGATAGGTTCCCCCATGATTATTTAGTATTGTGTTCTATATCTCAATGTGTTTCGAGTTAGGTGTTTCCACCTAAGCTTTCCCAATGAATATCTCGTGGTGAGAATGGTTGAAGTGAATGCATTATTTGGGAGTTTTCCTAGTCTGGGTTGTGGGTTGTGGTGATGAAGTATTGTGGGGAAAGTATGATCCCTTGGACTATGATCGGTGGCCTTGTGATTTGCAACCCAGAACATGGAATGTGAGAATGGATAAGCAGGCCTTGTGCCATGATTCCTTGTAACGGAAGCTAGTGATGCTCGGAAGAGTGGCTCGAGGAAGAGTCGTTATGAGGTGGGAGGTTGTAAGATCCCGAATCTTATTAAGGTTTTTTTTGTTTATTTTTATGATTACCTCTACTTTTTTTCTAGATAACTGTCTCACAATGATCATTTAATGTTTCTAGAGTGTTCTGGAGATTCGGGACATAAAAAAGAAAGAAAATAGAGTTTGTGGGCATGTTGCACATTTTGCACACTGTTAGGAAAAACTGTATGGGAACCGTTAATCCATGGACAGAGGATTGCACATGTTTGGTGGACGGATAAGAAAAACATGCATAATCCCTAGGAAACTGTGTGATGGTGTGTTTTGAAAAATGTGGCTCATGAACGGTTTTCCCACGGTTTGAAAAACTGTGCAAGTAAACCGAGCAGCCCAAAAACATTGAGAAAATTAAAAAAATGCCACCCTGGGATTTTAAAACCCCACAGAGTATTTTCCCCCATAACTCTTATCTCAACCATAGTGAAAAATATGGATAACTCAAGCTTCCATGAGATGTTCCTCCTTCGATTCATGGCCATTTTGGATGTTGTTAGTTGCGGATCGAAGCTCCAGGAAAACATAATCATTCTCTTGCTTCTCTTTTTTAGTTTAGGTTTTGTATCTTACAATATTATCAATCTGAAACCCTAAAACCACCATTTTTGGATGACATCTAGAATTAGGTTTCAAGGGGTATTTGAAATCAGATCGAAGGTCACAATTAATAGAGTGTTCATCAACGGATTCAAGGTAGGTCGTCTATAAGTATTGTTCCATTGTTTTATTTTGGATTTTTTCGTGGAAATTGGTGTTTTGTTTTTCCCTTTTCGTGATCTTAGTTCCATTTAAGTGTTTAATAAAAATGGGTGTCTAAGTTACCAATGGAAACCCTCATGATCCCCGTGGGATACATTGAGGGTGAATTAACTATTTTAGGGCCACCCTGGGGTAACCAGAAATCCTGAACCTAGATAGTGGTAGGGTTAAGTGAAGGATTGCTGGTTAAAGTTTAAATACCATGTAGAACATGTTCAATGATTGATTTCGGTGTAAATTGAATGATGGTAAATATTCCTAAGGTGATAATAGCATGAGATGTTGTTGGAATGATGTGAAAATGGGTAATTGAGTTGAAATAGATTATTTCAACTGTTTCATGATATTTTGGTTAGAAATACCTAACAGAATTATTACATATTAAATTGTGAACTTGTAATTGGGTAATGGAATGGGGAATTGGGGAAATGTTAATGAGTTGTAATAAGGTAAGGAATGAATTTTTGGAATGGCTTAATACATGATAATTTTCTAGTGCACCTAATTGATTGAATGTAATAAAAATGGGTCGTGTTTTGTGATATGAGAATTATATTTTAGTGCATAAGTGAGTAAATACTTAGGAAATGATAAATGGGATAAATGGGCTAATAAATGGTCAATGATGAATTTTGATAAGTCTTAGGGGTTATAGAATAAACGTAAGGTGTTAAGGCATGAGATGGGGAATTGGATAAATGGATATGAATTGTAAATGGTAAATTTATTAATGGGTTATCGAATAGTATTAATTCCCATGATGTTGTTATGAAATGTGATTACCAATGCAATTGAATATGCTTGGTTGTGTTATGGTAAGGATATGGTGATTAGATAAATAAGCTTATGGACATGGCTTGGTTGAGTTGGTTATTGACTTGAGGTTCTACACCCATAGGTCGAGTTAGACTGAAGCTCTAAAATACACCACCAAATGAACAGGTTAGGGAAGGGGACGAAGGCCCCATTCCCTTAACGGTTTCATTCCACTGGGACTGATGTTTCAGGGTGAGGAAAATGTGCTGATGTGATATATGGACCCCTAGTGAGATCGGGACTTACTTTTTTCTCCATATGACTTGTGATTGGTTTCCTTAGACCCTTGTGAAAAATATATTTATGTCAACCCATGGAACATGTAATAAATATGGATTATTTTTTGAAGTTGGAATAAAAAATATAATTGGGATAAATGCTAGTCATGAAATAAATGAACCTTGTTATCTAATGTCTCCTAAATTTTCCCTTGTTTACATACCATTTATTTTGTAATTTCATGCACTATCTATTACACTAGATATTTTGTATACACTGTTGGTGGTTTCCTACTAAGTATTGTAATCACACTATGCTCGGGCCGCTATTGGGTACCCTAGTAGACTTCTTGGATTAATATCAGGACAAGGGTGAATGAATCATTATAGAAGCTTTAGATGGGCTCAGGATGTACATAGTGAAGGACCTAGACATTGAGTCGAGACCCGTTTGTATCTTTTCCTTTTTTTTATTTTGGGTTTCTTTCACTTGAACTACTAGTACGGCATGACATTGTTGAAATTCATTTGTGGTTTTACCCTATTTGGAAAATGTTTAGTTATGTATATTTATTGGTTGTTAATATTTTTTCCTATGTTTATATTGTGTTATCTTGTGTCTTACTCTATTAAATAGTTTATAGTCTCCCCATGTGACTCATTGTACCCTCATTTCTAGTCGGAAACCTCTAGCGTACGGGGAAGCGTGCTTGAGGTCATCTGACTACCCATCTCGAAGCACTGGTTTAGTGGCTTCTGGGTCGGGGACATTACAAAATGATTAGTATCTTGAAGATAAAAATTTAATCTCAATTTTAAAATACTGAAAAATATTATTAAAAAAGATATTATTTCTAAAATATGATAACAATTTTCACACAAATGATGTAAAAGAAAAAATAATTCAATTTTATCTTTCGGATGTTGTTGTATTTTTTCCCATATTTTAATATATCTAATGGAATAATATTTTTATCATATTTTTTTGTATTTTGTTTCTCATAACCTTTGTTAGTAATATCTAGGCGTGTCACCATTTTTTTTGGAAATCAAAAAGGAGGATATTTTTTAATTAAGGGAGAGATATTTTATTTTACGAGAGAATAGGATCATTAAGGGGATTTATTTCTTAAAGGTGATTTAGTTATAGTAATAATTATATTTAGATGAGTTGTAAACTAAGGGGGAGATATGTATAATTTTAGTTTCATAATACTTTTTAATATTTATTATTCAATTATGTTTTGTGGTTTGTGATTTCCAAAAAATGTGGAGAATATTGAGTCAAACGATTCTTTTATGACCCATTTCATACCTTTAGTTTTGGAAATCACAAACATCATATTAATTCGTTAACATACTTGTTCAATATTATTTATAATGTTTTTATAAGAAAACGTAATCCTTTTATCTTACATAGAACAAGATTTAAAGAGTTACAAAAACAGTTTTTTCATTATAATTATAGTAATGATATTAGATACGATACTTATCATTCTCAATATTGAAAGAATGAACATAAGATCTTATGTTTTTTCTATTATACTAAAAAAATCTAAACAGTTGGACTAACAAATGTTTCAATTAAAATCATACTCAGAATCAAAGATTTCATTGTGATGACTTTTTCTTTAGTTGTATATCAAAATATCTTAAGGTAAATAACACACAGGAAAATATTATTTCAAATATAAAAAATAGTTTTTTAACTACAAATAGTGTAAATGAAAATGGTATTGGGAATTCTGTTAAAATATAACCATTGAATTTTATGGTGTCCAATTCATCTAAAAGAGCTGAACAAAATATAATCATTGGATAATCAAGATGATCATTTCTGATCAACATATAAATACCCAACCATTCAAGTATATTATAATAAACTACTATTCATTTCATTTGAAAAAATATCAATGTGCGAGACCTCAAAGGCTTACAAGTGTAAACCCCTTTCTCTTTGTACATGTAAAGATTTTGAGTTGTTTTTTTAATAATAATTATCAATCGTGTCATTAAGATCGATGGCATGAAAAGAAATTGATAGGAGGAAGATGACCATCATATCGATCGCTCACGAGGATGTAGACATAGAGAATATTATCATTGTATAGAGGTGTCATGCGGATAACAAGAAAGACTGATCATTGTATTGAGGGCTTTCCCTAGTAACAGAATTATATATTTTCATGTATGTATAAAATAGGGGACCTTTATCCTAGGTTATTATTTTCCCTTCTATTGGGGATAATATAAGTGTATTAATTTTTATTACTTGTTTAATTACAGGTATCTTATTTTGGATGCATGTAATAGAGAGTTATACTTTTAAATTCATATTTCTATTTTTATTCTATTTATCATGATATCATTATTTATAATGAAATTATTTTATTCTGTATTACATTTTATAATTCATATTACTCTAATTATGATTCTATGTGACTTAAGATAGAATCACTAATTTTTTATTACTCTAATTTATTTAACCATTTAGATTATGATTGTTTTTTTGTATACTCAGATTAAATCATTTTCTTCTGTAAATAATATTAAACTCGAATTACATTACCACTACATACTGATTATGATTCTATATATTGATTAAGATAGATTCAATTTCACATTATGAAATCTAAAATATATATAGGAATCTACTATATTATGATACTTTGTTTATCAGACCCAAGGTCTAGGTTTGATTACATTCAATTAATTAAGAGGTTTTGTGAATACAATTTGTTTAACCCAATTAAACTATGTTTGATTGAAGGTTAAAAATGAATGTTTTTATACTTACAATTAACCCCCCCTCTTGTAGTTTTTCATCTTCATATACATTACAATTCAAAAAAATATTTTAAAACGTGATAGGTATGCTTATGGTATAATAATCTACCCTAAAATTAAGATTGATTGATTATTAAATGTCATAAAACCATGTCTCTAAAGGGTGTTATCACTATGGTAATTCAATATTCATGAATATATAATTAAATTCTATATAAATTTATAAATAGATATTAGAGTTACCAAAAATTTCGTGGTTTTTATTGGACAAGAAAGATGGAATTCAAGGGAAACTCAAATAATAAAAATCAAGGAGGGAAGATGATGAGATTTCCATTAAAATCAGAGTGTCGAATGAAACATAGATGTAATTATCTCAAGTGGACTAGTAGATAGATTAAATTTATTGGGAAGTTCATTGGGAAATTAAATGTCAAATTTTGGGAAGAATATAACTAATGATGTAAATGGATAAAAATCACCAAATAATTCCCCACCCACATTCTAGTGTTTGAAATGAAATGATTATGATAAATATTTTAACTAGTGATAAAATTTAAATATTCATGACAATGGTCTTTTTCAACAACCTACTAAACTATTATATAATGGTTAATCTCAGGAGAACATTTTTGTTGATATGGGGTAAGATAATAGAGTGGTGGAAGTTACACTAACCATTCACTCTAGACCTAATAATGTTTGATTTGATTATGAATCATCCCTCTATTTATATATGAATAATCTTATAAGGTTATCCATATACCACCTCTATGATTACATATTGAATTTGAAGTGAAAAATCTTCATGGTATGATGATCACATCTCAACTACATTATTCTAATCAGATTTAATATTCTGGTAATTTTCATCTTATAACTCTATTTTATCTTTATATCATTGAATTTTACGTTATTTTTCATATGGGTTGAATTTTTTATATAAAAATCATATAAATTCATGAATAATAGAAGTTTACATTGATATTATAAATCATCCAATGATCATCTGTATGTGTAATGGTAAATATGAAATTATAATGGAAATTTAAACCATTTTATGGGCCATGATTATAACCGAAAAGGGTTGTTTATCTCAAATTTTTGGAGTGTGATTAAACATAAAAGATATTCCTTTCATAAAAAAATTGCCACTGTATTTATAGAATGTCCACATAGATTTACTCTGAATCATGATGTCTATTTTTTCAAAGAAATCATACCTAGTGATACACCTATTTCAAAGACTCCTTATTTAATGGCCCTAATTGACTTTTAAAAATTGAATACGAAACTCCATCAAAATATTGACAAGGTATTCAATTGGCATTCTGGGAATAATTTTTCATCTGGATACTATTAGTTGAGTTTCAAAAGAAAATAAATACCCCATTCAATATTCCATATGAGGTATGAACCTTATAAAATTATATTTATTTCATTTATTCTTACTAATTCATCCACCATCTTCGTGACTTTAAAAAATATAGTCTTTATAGATTACATTAATCGATTTATGGTAGTCTTTATAGATTAAATTATTATATATTCCAAGGTAAAGGTATAACATGATGACCATGATAGGATTTCACTGAAAAATCAAATGAATGATAAATTTTATGCAAGATTTTCCCATTATTAATCTCATTTGTCGAATGTTTCATTTTTTGGCCATATAATCTCAAGCATAGACATATCCATTGATCCATAAAATACAGAAGTTATTGAATATTATCCTTGTCCCACCACTATTATTTTTCTCCATTTTTTTGTAAATTATAAATTACTTATACATTATTTCTCATGCCTATCTAATACACTCACTATGATAACTCCAATGGGAGTCTATTTCGTTAGGATGGATGAATGTGAGGAAAATTTCAAGGGGTTTAAAATAATATTGTTCAATAGACCAATTCTCAAACTACCCAATGGTGGGGATGGAGTTTTGATATATATTGATTCATAGAACAACTAAATTGGACTCAAATTCATGCAAAAAGATATGATGATATTGTATTCCTCGTACCAATTGATGTTTTAGGAGAAAAATTACCAAACTCATGATTTGGAGTCAGCTATGGAAATTTTTGAATGAAATATATAGAAGTATAATATTTATAGAGTATTGTAAAACATAAATACTAAAAATAAATGGATAATGTATATATTCACTCAGAAATAGTTGATTATGTGTAACACCCCAATATTTTATATTATGCCTCTTTTAAAATTTAATGTCTTTTATAGTTTATGCTTCATACAACACTGGGATTAAAACTGTAATATAATATTATGTATGACTTCTGGAATAGTAATGCAATTACTGGGAATAGTAATATTACTAATAGAATAGTAACTTCTCCTATTATTATATAAATAAAATTTGGGTATCTTATAAATGTAAATATGATATATCGATATCTTTGTATAAGTAATTAAATGTTTAAAAAATAATAAATAAGTGTTGGTAATTTTGTAAAGAGTAAATGTTTAATTTCAATTTTATAAAAATATAATATTTTAAAATAAACTATATTTTCCTAAAATATTTTTATATATTAAATTTTTTATCTTCTGGTTATAAAATAATTTTATCGGAACTTTATTAATTTTCTGAAGGGTTATAAAATCAGTTTTAATTTTCCAATCTATATTTTTTTATAAATGGTAATTTTAATTAATAATTTAATTTATCAGATAATTATATTTATTTTCTTATAATAGTGTTAAGTTTTTAATTCCAAACATTAAAAAATGGTTAGGTCTCATTTTTTTGTGATTTTCCTCGAATACATGAATTTTTGGTAAATAGTAAAATATAGTAATATACAGTATAAATACATTATAATATAAATAAATTATTTATTGAGTCATTGAGGATGTAATAACTATCATATTGATCCACCATTAATTACTATAATATATTTAGTTATAATGATCAAACAATTAATAGTCTTGAGCTATAATAGCTAATAAATGAAAAAAATATTCAAAAAAGTCCCCTCTCCACCAGTATAAATATCACCCCTTCTACCCACACCTCCAAATCCTTCAAGCTTTCATATACTCTAAAAATAAACAATCCCAATCCTATCCCAATTTTCTTTCATTTTTGTTTGACCCAAAATACCATAAAAAATTTTCTTTAGTAGGTTCTCATGTATATGAATTTAATAAGTAAAATCCCCTTTCGTTCTTTTAATTTCCTTTAAAATTATTTTCTTTTCTTATCCTTTCCAAGACACTCTAGTACAAAGTGAAAAGGTATATCCTTTATATTTTACATAATAGGATTTTATTTTGTCATTGTAAAATCTACCATCAATACACTTCACCATTTTATTTTATTTTTAAAGATGAAAATATCGACTCTGAGATGCTGATTTACCCCCTTTGTGGATGATGTGTTTTTGTTTTTCAATTCATCCATCAATTATTGTAATAAAAAAAATTTATTATTATTCCAGATTATAATATATTCATTACATCTTATATAATTTTGTGGAACCATCATATATAAATATTATTAAAAAATGAAACAAAACTAGTTTTTGATGATTAAAAAACTACTATAATAATCTAAATGATTATCACTAACATATTATCTAATGATTAATACTCACCCAAAGGAAAAATAAATTATATAACCATTAAATATTATTTAATATAATTAATAAAAATAATTTAAATTCTACCTATTTGTTTTTAATTTTACATGATCTTCCATATACATATAAAAGAAAAACGATCATAAAAACTAAGGAAACAAACACTCTTAAACAGAGAAATTTAATATTATAACTCTTCATAAATACCAAATAAACATAATAAAATATATTAAATAAAATAAAAGTTTAATATGTTAAAAATTAAAATATTAATGAATCCAATTTCATAATCCAAGGCGTTAAGTGCAAGTGTAGAATACTTTCAGACATATGGTAAGGGTTTCTTCCCGAACCAATATTTTTCATTCAGGTTAGGCTATCTCTCTTTTTTCTCCAATGTAATTATTCATTTTTATATATAATTTTTCAAAATTATATTTTTATTTTCCAATATAATATATCTAGATCACTTAATCTTTCGTTGATGTTGAAATAAAAGTTATTGAATGTCTATTTCTCAATTCTTCTTGATAAGAAACCCCTATTAAAAAATCCCTATTTCCTACAAATTTTCATGTACCATCCCTAATTTATGTTAAGAGACAATTAGTTTTATAAAATCACTAATTTATTTAAGAAAATATATATTGTTCATTATGGTTCTATGCAAACAATTATGACAAATACAAATTATTTTTCCAAAAAGAAACCTTCAATCTAAAAAGGGTATGTCTCTCAAGAATTCCACATTGATTTTTTATAGTTTTTTCATATATTTAAAAACCATGGTTTAATATTATATTTTATTGAGATTAATATATTATTATTGTCGCCTATATTATTTTATTAAATTTTTTATGTTATGTTTGACACTGGAAGTGCAACCTTGATACCATTTATTATACTACTCTAAATGGTTAGTGATTATGTTTATAGCTTGTTAAAATTTTATACATTCCATATAAAGATGTTTTTTATGTTTCACACCATTCAAATTAGAAAATAATTAGGCTTATTAATTGATTATTAGGGTCCTATATATCCTATAGATTCATTGGTATTTCTCACGAGTTAAAACAAATATGGACTTCGCTAAGGTCATGCCCATTTATTTTCATAAATAGATTTGGAAGAGGCCTTAACCATTTATTTTAAGATATCTTGGCTGAGGTCTTGAAGGTATATTTGAAATTTATGGAATTGTGAATTCCCTCATTTTGATATTAGTAATTCATAATTCATGTGATTATTCTACAAGTGGAATATCCATGGTAAAGTATATTTATAATGTAATAATTTATTCCATTATTTACTTATTTTTCATTTATGCCATATTATTCTCATGATTATTATATAATGGCATGAAGTTTTAGATATTCAAAATTCCATATTATATATTATATATGATAGTATATTTTTTACCCTTTTTGAGCATCTGAGCTCCCCTATTTCTTATGTTTTATTTTTCCCCAGGGTGAGAAGATTTTTATTATGAATTTCATTCAAGGATACTGTTGGAGTATATCAGTATTCCCTTTGTAGTTCATATTTGGTTTTTTCATTCATGTTATAATGTACAATTTATGTATATATCTGGTTTTCCAAAGATATTAAACTATTTGGTCCTTTGGTATGCGATCTATTATTCACATTACCAATGTAATTAAATAAGGAACTAGAACCAGGATATTGGGGTTTGTGTCTTTATAGGAGGAATTAAATTATGTTTTGTAGAAACCATGGAAAAAGATTTATAAAACATTGATTATGGAATATAACCCTAAGATAAACATTGAGGATAATGAATGATGAACATCCTAGAATTTTGGTAAGGTATAGATTGTGCGGTTCTTCCATGAAATATATAAATGTCTAGATATTACATGTGGACATGGTTCTGGAATAGATATACCTAGGGTTAACAACTCTAAATAGGTGCATAATTCCTAAATCTATGTAATTTTCTATATGATAATGGTTCATGCTGCAAACCTAGTTTAACAATCCCATGGAATATTATTAGGATAAATCATGTTTTCCTTACAGACCATTATGAAGGATTAAAAACTAAATATGTCCCCAAATAAACCATGATTTTGAATTTCATATTTTATATGAATAAATTTTCAATTTATGTTATGTTATATTCTAGTTTGAAAATATGAATTTAGATTCATAACCTAATTTAGTGTACGCCATTGTTTAGAAATGGTTCCTAGCAGAAGAAATGGAATCAGTATCAATGCACATATATTAAATATAGTTATTTCACACATATGAAAAAAAGATGTTTGAGTGGGAGTCTAAACTATATATGGGAATCTAATAACTATACTGGGACAATTAACCCAGGTTATGAACAATAACCTTACCTGAATGGAACAACCTAGTCCTAAAAATGTAGAAACAAAGTTAGACTACATCATGAGACAATGGGACTACAAACCCATTTTTATATGAGTAGCGGATATGTTTCTTTTAGTAGACATTTATTTATTTGGGATGTAATGAAAGGGAGTGGTTTTCAAGGAATGTTATCATCTCTTGGGAGATTTTTGTTAATGGTGGTCATTGATTCAAACACGAAGGAGGAAGAAATATGGAACATGCAAAAGAAGAACTTCAAAGTACTTTTCAAGGAAAAATATTTCCCTAGGGAACATGGAGTGGATATAGAGATAAAATTCATGAATAAAAGGAAAAATGAGGATGATAATGTTCCTATGTATGAAGACAATATTACAAGGTCACAGAGTTATGCTATAGATTACGTATTAAATCTATATAATAAGATTTATCAAATGTTTTATGGGTTAAAACCATTCCTATGAAGGGAATTGGCCTCCCAAGTGTTATCAATATTCGAATATAGAGTACCATGCACTATCAATATAGAGGAAAAATTCTCTATTTCTTATTAATTTAAGTGAAAAAATGATAAAAAGATGGTGGTAGAGAATATAATGTGTAAAGGTAATAATTAAAAAGGTAATTTTCCAACATGTGATATTTTTGGGAAGAAACACATTGGTTCTTTCTTAAATGGAATACGAATTTTCTACAAGTGTGGTGAGAAATTACTTCATTATCATGATTTAATTGGAATGAAATAAGTTACTATTGTACAATGCTACAATTATATGGAGATGAGACTCTGTAAAAATGAGTGTCTGAGGTTCCAAGGAATCATTCACTAAAATACTCCAAGGGAGCATCTAAAAGCTTATTAGATTCCAAATTCATAGATTAAAGTTTGTAATTATGTGGTGGAAGATACACTAATAAACACCTCATGTTTTGCTAAATCTTAATTAATCCCATATCATTACATTATTTTATATATTCCCAGTTTATTTCAAAATTATATATTTCCAATTTACCTTAACAAAGAAATTTGTTACTAAATAGTTCTACTGGAAACCTTATTGCAAAAAATATGTGTAGATAATTTCCTATTATGACACATAAATGTGCTCTAATTTCTGATTTTGTCATCATACCATTGATTTATTTTGAAATAATCCTTAGTATGGATTGGATTTCAAAATGTAATTCTAATATTATTGTAAGGTTAAAAAAATTATGACTCGTGATGAAGGTATAAAATTTATCATCTGTAAAGAGGAGAATTAATCATCTAATTCAAATCTAGATGTACTTCCAATATCCATTCTATGTGAAATACTTGGGGAATAAGAGAAAATAACATATATGTATGAGGAAAAAATATTCAACTTTAATATGTACCTATTTTTTAGGAATAAATTGATGTGTTTCTTGAAGATCTACCTGGACATCCCACAACGTTTCAATTTGAAATCTCTATTGATTTAATCCTGGATGTAAGCCAATATTAAGGTTTTGTAATTAATGGAGATGAAGAAAAATCTATTGAAATTATGTGATAAAGGATTTATCCTCCCTAGTTTTTCTCTAGAGTGATCCCATGTTCTCATTATCATGATGAAATATGGATCCATGAGGCTTTGAATTTACTATAGATAAATCAATGGTATTACAATAATGAACATGTATCCTCTACCACACATTGATGTTTTATTTGATCAACTTCACATAGTTCAATATTTTTCAAAGATTGTACATTGATCTGGATATCATAATTTCATGTGAGGATTGATTATATTTTAAAGATAGAATTTTGAACCATGTATGGAAATTACTAATATACACCAATTACATTTGGACAGAATAATGCACCCATTATTTCAGGGGATATAATGAACAAAGTGTTCCAGAAATATATTGGTCATTTTTTTGTATTTATTAATGATATATTGATATATTTTGAACGCTACAAAGACCAAAAAAAGCACTTGTGGGGTTTTTTGGAGACTCTGAGAATAAAATAGTCATTATGGGTGATTAGAAAGTATGAATTTTTAGTTAAACTATTTTCTTTTCATGTCCATATTTTCTCTTTGTAAGGAATATCATATGATCATGTGAATATAGAGGAATTCCAATAATTTCCTACACCAACGAACATAACTGGGGTACATATATTCATTAGTTTAGTATGTTATTATTGGTAAAAAAATTTAGAATTTCTCCCGATTAGATAACAAAGCTTACTCATAATGGGGTAATATTTTTATGGAAAAAAAATGTGAAAAATGTTTTGATAAAATGAAGAGTATATTAGAGAAATATCCAATCTTGAATCTACCATAAAAAAATGGTGGATTTTTAATTTACAGTGATGCATCAATGAATGGAACTAGTTTTATCCATATAAAAAATGATGGAGTCCTTACATATATTTCATGACTGTTAAAAACTCATGAACCTAACTATCAAACAAATTCTCATGTTTTACCATTCATATTATTTTCTCTAAAAATATGGATACACTATCTCTATGTTGGGAGATTTTAAATATATAAATATACCATAGAATGAATTGTATCTTCTCAAAGAAATAACTCTATATGAGGCCAAGGTGATGAATCTATCTACTCAAGGATTTTTATTTTTCAATACACTACCTTTCAGAGAATGTGAATAAGGTAGCATATGTGTTGAGTATGAAGGATCATCGAGTTATAAACAAAATAAATATTGACAAGGATCCTATGAACATAGATCTTGAAATTATGGATATGGGATTTATCTAGGAAGGTGAAACATTATTACTTTTAAAATTGGTTTCCCAACCAGCTTTTTGGAAAATTATTAAATGTTATCCGTCTAATGATGTGACTTTTTTACGGAAATTAAAATATTTGGATGATGGGATGATGGTAGACTTCATGTTTGAGGATTCAATTAGGAAATTTGGGAAGATACATTGTGTTCCCACCATACTCGAGTTAAAAAGGAGTTATTGGATGATTTTCATATCATGAATTTCTCTATACACCCTAGTTTCATTAAGATGTATGTATATTTAAAGGAAGATGTCTTGTGGAATAATATGAAGCACGAAATTGTTGATTATGTATCAAGATACCTAGTTTTTCAACCGGAAAAAGTTGTCAATGTATTTATAGAATATCCACATATTATTACTCTGAATCATGATGTCGATTTTTCTACAGAACTCATACCTAGGGCTACACCTATTTCAAAGAATCCTTATTTAATGGCCCTAATTAACTTTTAAAAATTGAATAAGAAACTCCAGCAGAATCTTGATAAGGTATTCAATTGACATTTTAGGAATAATTTTTGATTAGGAAACTATTATTTGAGGTTCAAAATAAAATAAATACCCCATACAATATTCCATATGAGGTATAAACTTTATATATTTATAGTGGTTTTATTGTTTCTTACTAATTCATCCACCATCTTCATGAATTTAAAAAAGATATTCATTTTATATTACATTAATCAGTTTATCGTAGTATTTATAGATTAAATTATTATATATTCCAAGTTAAAGGTATTACATGATGACCACGATAGGATTTAACTGAAAAATCAAATTAATGAAAAATTTTAAGCAAAATATTCCCAGTATCAATCTCGGTTGTCGAATATCTCATTTTTGGGCCATAAAATCTCAAGCATAGGCATATCCATTCATGAATAAAATACGAATGTTATTGAATATTATACTTGTCCAACCAGTAATATTTTTCTCTGTTTTGTTGTATATTATCATTTACTAATACATAATTTCTCATGCCTATCTAAAACACTCACTATGATAACTCTGAAGGGAGTCTATTTCTTTAAGATGGTTGAATGAGAGGAAAAATTCAAGGGGTAAAAAAGAATATTGTTCAATGGACCAATTCTCAAACTAACCATTGGTGGGGTCGGAGTTTTGATATATATTAATTCATAGAAGAAGGGAATAAGACTAAAAATCATGCAAAATGATATGATGATATATTATTCCTCGTACCAATTGATGTTTTAGGAGAAAAATTACCCAACTCATGATTTGGAGTCAACTGTGACAATTTTTGAATGAAAGTTATGGAAGTATAATATTTATAGATTATTGTAAAACATAAATTCTAAAAATAAATGGATAATGTATATATTCACTCAGAAATAGTTGATTATGTGTAACACCCCAATATTTTATGGTATGTCTCTTTTAAAATTTAATATCTTTTATAGCTTATGCTTCATGCAACACTGGGTTTAAAACTGTAATATATTATTATGTATGACTTCTGGAATAGTAATGTGATCACTGGGAATAGTAATATTACTAATAGAATAGTAACGTTTCCTATTATTATATAAATAAAATTTTGGTATCTTATAAATGTAAATTCGATATATTGATATCTTGGTATATGTAATTAAATATTTAAACAATGATAAATTAAGTGTTGGTAGTTTTGTAAAGAGTAAATGTTTAATTTCAATTTAATAATTAATATAATATTTTAAATTAAACTATATTTTCTTGAAAAAATTCTACAAAATAAATTTTGTGTCTTCTGGTCATAAATTAATTTTATTGGACCTTTATTAGTTTTTCAAAGGGTTATAAAATAAGTTTTAATTTTCAAATCAATATTTTTTAATAAATAGAAATTTTAATTAAAAATTTAATTTATCAAATATATAAAATTATTTTCTTAAAATAGAGTTAATTTTTTAATTCCAAACATTTAAAAATTGTTAGTTTTCATTTTTTGTGATTTTCCTCGAATACATGAATTTTGGGTAAATAGTAAAATATAGTAATATACAGTATAAATACATTATAATATAAATACATTATTTATTAAGTCATTGAGGATGTAATCAGTATAATATTGATCCTCTATTAATTATTGTAATATATTTAGTAATAATTATCAAACTATTAATAGTCTTGAGATATAATAGTAAACAAATGAATAAAATATTCAAAAAATTCCCCTCTCCACCACTATAAATATCGCCCCTTCTGCCCACACCTCCAAAGCCTTGAAGCTTGCATATATTATAAAAATAAACAATCCCAATCCTATCCCAATTTTTTTCATTTTAGTTTCACCCAAAGTACCATAACAAATTTCCTTTAGTAGGTTCTCAATGATATGAATTTAATAAGTAAAATCCCCTTTCGTTATTTTAATTGCCTTTAATGTTAATTTATTTTATTATCCTTTCCAAAACGTAGTAGTCCAAAGTGACAAGATAAATCCAGTATATTTTACATAATAGGATTTTATTTTTTCAATGTAAAATCGACCATCAACACTCTTCCCCATTTTATTTTATTTTTAAAGATATAAATATCGACTCTCAGATGTGGATTTACCCCCTTTATGGACGATGTGTTTTTGTTTTTCAATTCGGCTAACAATTATTATAATAAAAAAATTTATTATTAAACCATATTATAATATATGTATTAAATCTTATATAATTTTATGGAACCATCATATATAAATATTATTAAAACATGAAACAAAACTAGTTTTTGATGATTGAAAAATAGCCATAATAATCTAAATGATTATCACTAACATCTTATCTAATGATTAATACTCACCCAAAAACAAAATGAATTATATAACCATTAAATATTAATTAATATAATTAATAACATACAATTTAAATTCTACATAATTTTTTTATTTTTAGATGATCTTCTATATACATATAAAAGAAAAACTACCATGAAAACTAAGGAAACAAACACTCTTAAACGGAGAAATTTAATATTATAACTCCTCAAAAATACCAAAAAATAAACTTAATAAAATATATTAAATAAAATAAAAGTTTAATCTCTTAAAAATTAAAATATTAGTGAATCCAATTTCATAATCCATGACATTAAGTGCAAGTGTAGAATACTTTTAGACATATGGCAAGGGTTTCTTTCCGAACCACTATTTTTCATTTAGGTTACTCTATCTCTCTCTTTTCGACAATGTATTTATTCCTTTTTCTATATAATTATTGTAAATTATATTTATATGTTCCAATATAATATATCTAGATCACTTAATCTTTATTTTATGTTGAAATAAAAGTTATATAATCTCCATTTCTCAATTCTTCCTGAAAAGAAATCCCGATTAAAACAAATTCTCAATTTCCTCCAAATTTTCATGTACCGTCCATAATTTATGTTAAGACATAATTATTCGTATAAAATCACTAATTTATTTAAGAAAATATATATTTTTCATTTATGGTTCTATGAAAACAATTATGACAAATACAAATGATTTTTCCAAAAAGAACCCTTCATTCCAAAAAAAGGGTATGTCTCTCAAGAATTACTCGTTGATTTTTTCGTGTTTTTTCATATATTTAAAAACATGGTTTAATATTATAATATATTGAGATTAATATATTATTATTTTCAAATAAAATATTTTATTAAATGTTTTATAATATGTTTGACACTGGATGTTCTACCTTGATACCTTTCACTACACTACTCTGAATAGTTAGTGATTATGTTTATAGTTTGGGGAAGTTTGTATACAGTTCATATAAAGATGTTTTTTATGTTTCACTCCATTCAAATTAGAAAATAATTATACTTTTTAATTAATGAGTGGGGCCCTCTATATCCTATAGATTCATCGGTATCTCTCATGAGTTAAAACAAATGTGGACTTCTCTAAAGTCATGCCCATTTATTTTAATAAATTGATTTAGAAGAGGCATTAACTATTTATTTTAAGATATCTTGGCTGAGGTCTTGATGTTATATTTGAAATTTATGTTATTTTTAATTCCCTAATTATGATATTAGAAATTCATAATTCATTTGATTATTCTACTAGTGGAATATCAATTGTAATGTATATTTATATTTTAATAATGTATTTCATTATTTAAGTATTTTTCATTCATGCCATATTATTCACATGATTATTATTTAGTGGCATGAAGTTTTAGTTATTCAAAATTCCATATTATATATTATATATTATATAATATTTCTTACCCTTTTTGATCATCTGATCTCCCCTCTTTCTTATGTTCTCTTTTTCCCCAGGATGAGGAGATTTTTATTATGAATTATATTCAAGGATAAAGTTGGAGTATATCGGTGTTCCATTTGTAGTTTATATTTGGTTTTTTTCATACATGTTATAATGTAAAATTTATGTATATATCTGGTTTTATAAACATACTAAAATATTTGGTCCTTTGGTATGTGATCTATTATTCACATTACCAATGTAATTAAATAAGGAACTGACACCAGGATACTGGGGTTGAAGTTTTTATAAGAGGAATTAGATTATGTTTTGTAGAAACCTTGGAAAAAGATTTATAAAACATTGATTATAGAATATAATACTAAGATAAACATTGAGGATAATCCAAGATGAACAAACTATAATTTTGGTAAGGTATAGATTGTTCGGTTCATCCTAGAAATACCTCAATATCTAGATATTACAAGTGGACATGGTTCTAGAAAATATATACCTAGGGGTAAAAACTCTAACTAGGTGAATCATTCCAAAATCTGTGTAATTTTGTACATGATAATGGGTCATGCTTCAAACCTAGTTTAACACTCACATGGAATATTCCTAGGATAAATCATTTTTTCCTTAGAGACCATTATGAAGGATTAAAAATTAAATATGTCCCAAAATAAACAGTTTTTATGATTTTGAGAATTTCTATGAATAAATTTCCAACTTATTTTATGTTATATGGTATTTTGAAAATGTGAATTAAGATTCATAACCTAATTTAGTGTACGCCATTGTTTTGAAATGGTGCCTAGAGGATGAAATGGAAACTGTATCAATGCACATATTAAATATTGTTATTTCCCACCTATGAAAAATAATGATGTTTGAGTGGGAGTATAAACTATATATGAGAAACTTATAACTATACTATGACAATTAACCCAGGTTATGAACAATAACCTTACCCTAATGGAATAGCCTAGTCCTAAAATTGGAGAAACAAAGTTAGATTTATTCCTGAGATAATGAGACTACAAACCCATTTTTATATGAGTAGTGGATATGTTTCTTAGAGTAGAAATTTATTTTTTGGGATTTAATGAAAGGGAGAGGTTTTCATTGAATGTTATCATCTCTTGGGAGATTCTTGTTAATGGTGGTCATTGATTCAAAACACTAAGGATGAAGAAATATAAAACATGGAAAAAACAACTTCAAAGTTCTTTTCATATAAGACTATTTTCCCAGGGAACAAGGAGTGGAAATAGAGATAAAATTAATGAATAAAAGGAAAATGAGGATGATAATGTTCCTATGTATGAAGACAATATTACAAGGTCACTGAGGTATGCTATTGATTATGTATGAAATCCATATAGTAAGATTTATCAAATATTTGATGGGTTAAAACCATTCTGAATAATGGAATTGGCCTCCCAAGTATTATCAACAATTGAATATAGAGTATCATGCAGTATCAATATAGAGTAAAAATTCTCAATTTCTTATTAATTTAAGTGAAAAAATGATATGAAGATGGTGTTAGAGAATATAATATATAAAGGTAATAATTAAAAAGGTAATTTTCCAACATTTGATATTTTTGGTAGGGAACACATTGGTTCTTGCTTAAATAGAATAAGAATTTTCTACATGTGTGGTGAGAAATTCCATCATTATCAAGATTTAATTGGAATTAAATAAGTTACCATTGTTCAATGCTACAATTATATGGAGATGAGACACTATTAAAATGAGTTTATGAGGTACCAAGGAATCCTTCCCTAAAATATGCCAAGGGATTATCAAAATGCATATGATATCCCAAACTCATAGTTTAATGTTTGTAATGATGTGGTGGAAGATATACTAAAAAACACCTAATGTTTTTCTAAATAATTATTTCTCCTAGATCATAACATTACTTTACATATTCCCAGTTTATTTCAAAATTATATATTTCTAATTCACCTTAATAAAGGTATTTGTTAGTAAATAGTTCAACTGGAAACCATACTGCAAAAAATATGTGTATAGCAGTTCCTATTATGACAAATAAATGTTCCCCAATTGCTGATTTTTTCATCATGCCATTGGTTTATTTTGAAATAATCATTAGTATGGATTGGATTTCAAAATATAATCCAAATATTATTGTAAGGTTAAAAAACATTTTACTCGTGATGAAGGTATAAAATTTATCATCTTTAAAGAGGAGAATTGATCATCTAATTCATATCTAGATGTACTTCCAGTAGCTATTCTAAGTGAAATTCTTGGGGAATAAGAGAAAATAACATATATGTACGAGGAAAAAATATTCAAATTTAATATGTACCTATTTTGAAGGAATACATGCATGTATTTCTTGAGGATCTACCTGGACATCCCCCAACATTGCAATTTGAAATCCTTATTGATTTAATCCTGGATGTAAGGCCAATATTAATGTATTTTAATTAATAGAGATGAAGAAAAATCTATTGAAATTATGTGATAAAGGATTTTTCCTCCCTAGTTTTTCTCCATAGTGATCCCAGGTTCTCATTATCATGAATAAATATGTATCCACAAAACATTGAATGTAATATAGAGTAATCAATGGTATTACAATAATGAACAAGTATCCTCTACCACACATTGATGATTTATTTGATTAGCTTCACATAGTTCAATATTTTTCAAAGATTATACATTGATCTGGATATCATAATTTCATGTGAGTATTGATGATATTTTAAAGATAGAATTTTGAACCATGTATGGAAATTACTAAAATACACTAATTACATTTGGACAGAATAATGTGCCCATTATTTTAGGGGATATAATGAGAATAGTGTTCTGGAAATATATTTTTGATTTTTTTTTGTATTTATTAATGATATATTGATATATTTTGAACTCTTACAAGACCACAAAAACCAATTGTGGGGTTTTTCAGAGACTCTGAGAAGAAAATAGTTGTTAAGGGTGATTAGAAAGAGTTAATTTTGAGTTAAAATATTTTCTTTTCTTGTCTATATTATCTCTTTGTAAGGAATATAATATAATCATGCAAATATAGAGGCATTCCAATAATTACCTACACCAATGATCATAACTGGGGTACATATATTTATTAGTTTAGTATGTTATTATTGGGGTTTTTTATTTATAATTTCTCCCAATTTGATAACAAAGCTTACTCATAATGGGGTTATATTTGTATGGAAAAAATAATGTGAAAAATGTTTTGATAAAATGATGATTATGTTAGAGAAATATACAATCTTGAGTCTACTATAATGAAATGGTGGATTTTTAATTTATAGTGATGCATCAATGAATGGAACCAGTTGTATCCACATACAAAATGATGGAGTCATTACATGTATGTCATGATAGTTAAAAACTCATGATCCGAACTATCAAACACATTATCATGATTTACTATTCATATTATTTTCTCTAAAAATATGGATAAACTATCTCTATGGTGGGAGATTTCGTATATATACAAATACCATAGCAGGAAATGTAGCTTCTCAAAGAAATAACTCTACATGAGGAAAAGGCTATGACTCCATCTACTCAAGGATTTTGATTTTTCAATACACTGCCTTTCAGAGAATCTAAATAAGGTAGAGTCTGGATTGAGTAGGAAGGATCATGGAGTTATAAACAAAATAAATATTGAAAAGGATCCTGTGAACATGGATCTAGAAATGATGGATATGGGATTTTTCTAGGAAGGTGAAACCTTATTATTTTTAAAATTGGTTTCCCAACCATCTTTTTTAAAAATTATTAAATGTTATCAGTATAATGATGTAATTTATTTAAGGAAATTAAAATATATGGATGATGCGATGATGGTAGACATCATGTTTGAGAATTCAAATAGGAAATTTGGGGAGATACATTGTGTTCCCACCATACCTGAGTTAAAAAGGGAGTTATTGGATGATTTCCATCACTTATATTTCTCTATACACCCTAGTTTCACTAAGATGTTTGTAGATTTAAAGGAAGATGACATATGGAATAATAGGAACCATGAAATTGTTGATTATGTATCAAGATACCTAGTTTGTCAACCAGAAAAATATTTCAATTTCTTTTTAGAATATCCAGATAGTTTTACTCTGAATCATGAATTCGATTTTTCCATAGAACTCATACCAAGGGATACACCTATTTCGAAGACTCCATATTTAATGACCCTAATTGACTTTTAAAAATTAAATAAGAATCTCCAGCAGAATCTTGATAAGGTATTGAATTGACATTCTAACATTATTTTTTGATCTGTATACTATTATTTGAGGTTCAAAAGAAAATAAATACCCCATACAATATTCTATATGAGGTATGCACCTTATAGTGATTTCATTTTTTCTTACTAATTCAACCACCATATTCATGGATTTAAAATAGATAGTCTTTATAGAATACCTCAATCAGTTTATGGTAGTATTTAATGATTAAATTATTATATATTCCAAGGTAATGGTATAACATGATGACCACGATAGGATTTAACTGAAAAATCAAATAAATGATAAATTTTAAGCAAGATTTTCCCAGTATCAATCTTGGTTGTCGAAAGTTTCATTTTTTGGCCATATAATCTCAACCAAAAGCATATCCATTGATCTATAAAATAAGAATGTTATTGAATAGTATCCTTGTCCAACCACTAATATATTTCTCGGTTTTGTTGTATATTATCAATTATTTATACATAATTTCTCATACCTATCTAATACGCTCACTACGATAACTCCGAAGGGAGTCTATTTCCTTAGGAAGGATGAATGTGAGGAAAATTTCAAGGGGTTTAAAAGAATATTATTCAATGGACCAATTCTCAAACTACCCAATGGTGGGGATGAAGTTTTGATATATATTGACTCATATAAAAAGGTAATAGGATTCAAACTCATGTAAAATGATGTGATGATATATTATTACACATACCAATTGATGTTTTAGGAGAAAAATTACCCACTCATAATTTGGAGTCAGCTGTGACAATTTTTGAATGAATGATATGGAAGAATAATATTTATAGAGTATTGTAAAACATAAATACTAAAATTAAATGGATAATGTATATATTCAATCAGAAATAGTTGATTATGTGTAACAATCCAATATTTTATAGTATGCCTCTTTTAAAAATTAATATCTTTTATTGTTTATGCTTCATACAACACTGGGTTTAAAACTGTAATATAATATTATGTATGAAATCTGGAATAGCAATGTGATCACTAGGAATAGTAATATTACCAATAGAATAGTAACTTCTCCTATTGTTATATAAATAAAATTTGGGTATCTTATAATTGTAAATATGATATATTGATATCTTGGTATAAGGAATTAAATGTTTATAAATGATAAATTAAGTGTTGGTAATTTTGTAAATAGTAAATGTTATATTTAAATAATATAATTAATATAATATTTTTAAATAAACTATATTTTCCTAAAATATTATCATAAATTAAATTTTTTGTCTTCTGGTTATAAAATAATTTTATTGGACCTTTATTAGTTTTTCGAAGGGTTATAAAATCAGTTTTAATATTCAAATCTATATTTTTTTAATAAATGTAATTTTAATTAATAATTTAATTTACCAAATATATGAAATTATTTTTTTAAAATAGAATTAATTGATTAATTTTAAAAATTAAAAAATGGTTAAGTCGCATTTTTCATGATTTTCCTCAAATACATGAATTTTTTGTAAATAGTAAAACATAGTAATATACAGTATAAATACATTATAATATAAATACATTATTTATTGATTCATTGAGGATTTAATCACTATAATATTGATCCTCCATTAATTATTGTAATATATTTAGTAATAATGATCAAAATATTAATAGTATTGAGCTACAATAGTAAACAAATGAAAACAATATTAACAAAAGTCCCCTCTCCACCACTATAAATATCACCCCTTCTACCCACACCTCCAAAGCCTTGAAGCTTGAATGTAATCTAAAAATAAACTATCCCAATCCTATCCCAATTTTCTTTCATTGTTTTCAACCAAAATACCATTAAAAATTTCATTTATTAGGTTCTCAAGTATATGAATTTAATAAGTAAAATCCCCTTTCGTTCTTTTAATTTCCTTTAAAATTATTTTATTTTCTTATCCTTTCGAAAACACACCAGTACAAAGTGGAAAGATAACTCCGGAATATTTTATATAATAGGATTTTATTTTTTCAATGTAAAATCTACCATCAATACTCTTACCCATTTTAATTTATTTTTAAAGATGAAAATATTGATTGTGATATGTTGATTTACCCCCTTTATGGATGATGTGTTTTTTTTTCAATTCATCCAACAATTATTGTAATAAAAAAAATTTATTATTATTCCAGATTATAATATATTCATTACATCTTATATAATTTTATGGAACCATAATAAATAAATATTATTAAAAAATGAAACAAAACTAGTTTTTGATGATTGAAAAACAGCCATAATAATCTAAATGATTATCACTAACATCTTATCTAATGATTAATACTCACAAAAAGACAAAATGAATTATATAACCATTAAATATTATTTATTATATCTAATAAAATATAATTTAAATTCTACATAATTTTTTTAATTTTACATGATCTTATATATACATATAAAAGAAAAATGTTCATGAAAACTAAGGAAACAAACACTCTTAAATGGAGAAATTTAATATTATAATTCTTCAAAAATACCAAAAATAAACTTAATAAAATATATTAAATAAACGAAATTATGAATATTTTAAAAATTAAAATATTAATGATTCCAATTTCATAATCAAGGGCATTAAGTTCAAGTATAGAATACTTTCAGACATATGATAAGGGTTTCTTCCCGAACAACTATTTTTCATTCAGGTTATGCTATCTCTCTATTTTCTCCAATGTTATTACTCATTTTTCTATATAATTTCTCTAAATTATATTTATATTTTCCAATATAATATATGTAGATTACTTAATCTTTAATTTATATTGAAATAAAAGTTATTGAATGTCCATTTCTCAATTCTTACCGATAAGAATCCCTGATTAAAAAAATTATCTATTTCCTACAAATTTTCTTCTACCATCTGTAATTTATGTCAAGAAACCATTATTTTTATAAAATCACTAATTTATTTAAGAAAATATATATTGTTATTTTATGGTTCTAGGCAAACAATTATGACAAATACAAATGATTTTTCCAAAAAAACCCTTCATTCCAAAAAAAGGGTATGTATCTCAATAATTCCTCGTTGATTTTTCGGGGCTTTTTCATATATTTAAAAAACATGGTTTAATATTATATTTTATTGAGATTAATATATTATTATTGTCTTCTAAAATATTTTATTATATTTTTTATGTTATGTTTGACACTACAAGTGCTACCTTGATTCCATTCACTATACTACTCTGAATGGTTAGTGATTATGTTTATAGCTTGGGGAAATTTTATACATTTCATATAATGGTGTTTTTTATGTTTCACGCCATTAAAATTAGAAAATAATTAGACTTATTAATTGATGAGTGGTTCCTTCTATATCCTATAGATTCATCGGTATTTCTAATGAGTTAAAATAAATATGGACTTCACTAATGTCATGCCCATTTATTTTCATAAATGGATTTGGAAGAGGCCTTAACCATTTATTTTAAGATATCTTGTTCGAGGTCTTGAAGGTATATTTGAAATTTATAGAGTTGTGAATTCCCCCATTATGATATTAGTAATTCATAATTCTTGTTATTATTCTACTAGTGATATATCCATGGTAAAGTATATTTATAATGTAATAATGTATTCCATTGTTTAATTATTTTTTATTAATTCCACATTATTCTCATTGTAATTATTTAATGTCTTTGGGCTTTTTTTATTCAAAATTCCAAATTATATATTTTATATTATTGTATATTTCTTACCCTTTTTGAGCATCTGAGCTCCCCTCTTTCTTAAGTTTTATTTTTCCATAGGATGAGAATATTTTTATTTTGAATTACATTCAAGGATAAAGTTGGAGTATATTGGTGTTCCCTATGTAGTTTATATTTCGCTTTTTTTATTCATGTTATAATGTAAAATTTATGTATATATCTTTTTTTCCAATCATACTAAACTATTTGGTCCTTTGGTATGATATATAATTTTTACATTACCAATGTAATTATATAAGGAACTGGAACCAGGATACTGTGGTTGGTGTCTTTATAGGAGGAATTAGATTATGTTTTGTAGAAACCTTGGAAAAAGATTTATAAAACAGTGATTATGGAATATAATCCTAAGATAAAATTTGAGGATAATCAATGATGAACATCCTAGAATTTTGGTAAGGTATAAATTGTGCAGTTCTTCCTATAAATACATCAATGTCTAGATATTACAAGTGGACATGGTTCTAGAACAAATATACCTAGGGGTAACAACTCTAACTAGGTGCATCATGCCCAAATCTATGTAATTACGTATATGATAATGGGTCAGGCTGCAAACCTAGTCGAACACTCCCATGGAATATTCATAGGATAAATCATATTTTCCTTACAAACCATTATGAAGGATTAAAAATTAAATATGTCCCCAAATAAACCATGATTATTATTATCAGATTTTCAATGAATAAATTTCCAATTTATGTTTTGTTATATGCTAGTTTGAAAATATTAATTAAGATTCATAACCTAATTTATTTTATGCCATTGTTTAGAAATGGTTCCTAGAGGATGAAATGGAAACTATATCAATGCACATATTAAATATCATTTTTTCCCACCTATGAAAAATAATGATGTTTCAGTGGGAGTCTAAACTATATATGAGAAACGTATAACTATACTGTGACAATTTACCAAGGTTATGAACAATAACCTTACCCAAATAAAACAACCTAGTCCTAAAATGGAGAAACAAAGTTAGACTAATTCATGAGACAATGGTAATACAAACCCATTTTTATATGAGTAGTGGATATGTTTCTTAGAGTAGACATTTATTTATTTGGGATGTAATGAAACGTAGAGGTTTTCATGGAATGTTATCATCTCTTGGGAGATTCTTGTTAATGGTGGTCATTGATTCAAAACATGAAGGAAAAAGTATGAAACATGGAAAAGAAGAAATTAAAGGTAATTTTCATGGAAAATTATTTCCCTAGGGAATAAGTAGTGGATATAGAGATAAAATTCATGAATAATAGGAAAAATGAGGATGATGATGTTTTTATATACGAAGACAATATTACAAGGTCACTAAGGTATGCTATAGATTGCATAGGCAATCTATATATTATGATTTATCAAATATTTTATAGGTTAAAACCATTCATATGAATGTAATTGTCTTCCATAGTATTATCAATATTCAAATATAGAGTATCATGCACTCTCAATAAAGAGGAAAAATTCACTATTTCTTATTAATTTAATTGAAAAAATGATAAGAATATGGTGGTAGAGAATATAATGTATAAAGATTATAATTAAACTGGTAATTTTCTAACATGTGATATTTTTGGTAGGAAACACATTGGTTTTTTATTAAATGTAATAAGAATTTTCAACAAGTGTGGTGAGAAATTCCATCATTCTCATGATTTAATTGGAAAGAAATAAGTTACCATTGTTCAATGCTACAATTATTTGTAGATGAGACACTGTTAAAATGATTGTCTATGGTGCCAAGGAATCATTACCTAAAATATGCCAAGGGAGGATCGAAAAGCTTATGAGATCCCAAATTCATATATTAAAGTTTGTAATGATGTGGGGGCATATACACTAATAAACACATCATGTTTTTCTAAATCTTTAATGCTCCTGGATCATCACATTTATTTATATATTCCAAGTTTATTTCAAAATTATATATTTCCAATTCACCTTAAAAAAGTTCATTGTTAGTAAATGGTTCTACTGGAAACCTTTTGCAAAAAATATGTGTAGATAAGTTCCTATTATAACACATAAATGTACTCTAATTGCTGATTTTTTTATCAAATCATTGGTTGATTTTGAACTAATCCTTAGTATGGATTGGCTTTCAAAATATAATTCAAATATTATTGTAAGTTTTGAAAAATTATGACTGGTGATGAAGTTATATAATTTATCATCGGTAAAGAGGAGAATTAATCATCTAATTCATATCTGGATGTACTTCCAGTTTCCATTCTAATTGAAATTCTTGGGGAATGAGAGAAATAACATATATGTATAAGGAGAAAATATTAAAATTTAATATGTTCCTATTTTGTAGGAATACATTGATGTATTTCTTGAAGATCTACCTGGACATCCCCCAATGCTGAAATATGAAATCTCTATTGATTTAATCTTGGATGTAAGTCCAATATAAAGGTATTTTAATTAATGCAGTTGAAGAAACATATATTGAAATTATGTGAGAAATGATTTATCCTCCCTAGTTTTTCTCTATATTGATCCAATGTTCTCAATATCATGAAGAAATATGGATCCATGAGGATTTGAATTTTCTATAGGGAAATCAATGGTATTACAATAATGAACAAGTATCATCTACTACACATTGATGATTTATTTGATCAACTTCACATAGTTCAATATTTTTCAAAGATTGTACATTGATCTGGATATCATAATTTCATGTAATGATAGATGATATTTTAAAGATAGAATTTTGAACTATGTATGGAAATAAATAATATACACTAATTACATTTTGACAAAATAATGTGCCCATTATTTAAGGGGATATAATGAACATAGTCTTCCAGAATTATATTGGGGATTTTTTGTATTTATTAATGATATATTGATATATTTTGAATGCTACAAAGACCACAAAAACCACTTGTGGGGTTTTTTGGAGACTCTCAGATGAAAATAGTTATTAGGGATGATTAGAAAGTGTGAATTTTGGGTTAAAATATTTTCTTTTCTTGTCCATAATATATATTTGTAAGGAATATCATATGATCATGTGAAGATAGAGGTATTCCAATAATTACCCACACCAATGAACATAACTGGAGTATATATTTTCATTATATTAGTATGTTATTATTGGTGTTTTTTGTTTAGAATTTCTCCCGATTAGATAACAAATTATACTCATAATGGGGTTATATTTGTATGGAAAACAGAATGTGAAATTTTTTTTGATAAAATGAAGAGTATATTAGAGAAATATCCAATCTATAATCTACAATAATAAAATGGTTGATTTTTAATTTATAGTGATGAATCAATGAGTAGAACTAGTTGTATCCATATAAAAAATGATGGAGTCATTACATAAAATTCATGAAAGTTAAAAACTCATGAACCGAACTATCAAACTCATTCTAAAGATTTACCATTCAAATTATTTTCTCTAAAAATATGGATATACTATCTATATGGTGGTAGATTTTATATACATACAGATACCATAGAATTAAATGTTTCTTCTCAAATAAATAACTTTATATGAGGAAAAGGTGATGACTCAATCTACTTAAGGATTTTAATTTTTTAATACACTACATTTCAGAAAGAGTGAATAAGGTAGCATATGCGTTGAGTAGGAAGGATCATGGAGTTATAAACAAAATAAATATTGACAAGGATCCTATGTACATAGATCTAGAAATGATGGATATGGGATTTATCTAGGAAGGTGAAACATTATTACTTTAAAATTTGTTTCCCATAAATGTTTTTAAAAAATTCTTAAATGTTATCAGTCTAATAATGTGAATTTTTTACGGAAATTAAAATATTTGGATGATGGGATGATGGTAAAATTGATGTTTGAGGATTCAATTAGAAAATTTGGGAAGATACATTGTGTTCCCACCATACCCGAGTTAAAAATGGAGTTATTGGATGATTTCAATCTCTTGAATTTGTCTATACACCCTAGTTTCACTAATATGTATTTAGATTTAAAGGAGAATGTCATGTGGAATAATATGAAGCATGAAATTGTTGATTATTTATCAAGATACCTAGTTTTTCAACCAAAAAAATCTAAAAGAATACAACATAGAGGATTCATGTAGCCTCTACATATTCGTACATGAGAATGGGATGATACTACTATGTTTTGTATCATTGTATTTCCAAAAAATCAAAGAAAGAATGATTCAATATGGGTATTTTTATAGACATACCAAATATGCACATTTCCTCACAAAAAAGGTGGATTTCCGACTACTGTGCCTTTCACGACTCTATATTAATGAAATATTAAGACTTTATATAACACCTATTTTAATTTCTATGTTTGTAATCCATGATTTATATCAAAATTATGGAAATGTCTTTACAAAGGGTTGGATAATAATTTTCTTTTGAGTACTTCTTATCACCCTCAAACTGACAGGTATTCAGAAAAGATGGTCCAAATACTATAACATATGTTGAGATTATTCTCACATGACATTCAAGTTATTTGGGATTAGCATTTCCCTTTAGTATTTTCTTCCTACAATAATAGTTTCTTTTCAAGAATTCAAATGGAACCATATAAAACATTGTATGAAAATATATGTCATCCACCAAATTGATGGGATACAATTAGTGAAAGGAAGCTTATAGGACAGGATCATATAGTGGAAACAAAGGAAAAGGTAAATACTATTCAAAAACATATCAAATATACAAAAATTAGGATAAAAACATTACTCATAACTAGAGGAAAGATTTTGAGTTTCAAGTGGGAGATCATGTCTTCTTGAAGGTATCTACATGGAAGGGTGTCAAATGATTTGGAAATAGAGGGAAACTGAGCCCATGGTACATTGGACCTTTCGAAATCATGGAGGGAATTGGAGTTGGGTATTATCATTTGGTGACTCCACCTTGCCTTTATAAATTACACAGTGTGTTCTACATCTCTCTATTAAGAAAGTTCATTACATACCCAATGCATGTCCTAAAATTTGGAAAATATAATTGGAACCTAATTTATATTACTAAGAAGAGCCTATCTAGATTATGAATACTAGGGAGTAGGTGGTGAGAATTTGGATGACTCTACTAGTTAAGGTACTTTGGAAAATTCATAAAATTGAAGAGGTGGGATGGGAACTGGATGAATTAATTATTAAGAACAACCAAGATATTCTTATGAGGTAACATTAATGAAATTTTGAGGATGATATTTTTTGAAGGGGGATAATTTAATAGCCCTTGATTTTATGGTATGCCACTTTAAAATTTAATATCTTTGATAGTTTATGCTTTAAGAAACACTGACATTAAAATATTAATATACTCTTAAGTATGAACGTTGGAATAGTAATCTAACCATTATGAATGGTAATATTTCAAATAATGTAGTAACATCACCTATGACATTATAAATAAAATATGGTTATATTATAAATTAAAATACAATATATTTATATCTTGGTATAAGTATTTAGATGTTTTATAATTGATAAATAAAGTGTTGGTATTTTTGTAAGGAATAAATAATTATTTATAATTTTATAATTAGAATAACATTTTAAAAGAAAATTTATTTTCAAAAAATAGATTTATAAATAATTATTTTGGTCTTATGATTATAAGAAAATCATATTTAACCTTGATTAATTTTTCCAAGGGTAATAAAATAAATTATAATTTTAAAATTAGTATTTTTGAAAAAATGGTGATTTTAAATAAAAAAATAATCTTTTCATATTAATTTTTTTTTCATAAAATTGATTTAATTATTGAATTATACACATAGAAAAACATTTAGGGATAATTTTTTGGGATTTTATAAAATACATGAAATTTTGGTGAATAATAAAATATAGTAATTTACGGTACAAATATATTATAAGTTAAATAAACTATTACTTGATTTATTTTCGATGTAATAACCATAATACAAAATATTGCCTCCTTTTTTAATATATTTAGTGATAATTCTAAAACTATACATTGTCCTGAGCCAGAATAACAAACAAATGAATAAAATGATCAAAGAAGACAACCCTCTACACCACTATAAATACCACCCCTAGAAACCCCTTCTACAGATACCTCAAAGTGCTTAAATAGGGATTATATTATATCCATTTAATATCCAAATCCTATCCCAAAAATATTGGACCTTTTTGTTTCAACCAAAATTAAATCTCAATTCACCTGATGGAGGTTCTCAGGGGGAGGAATTCCAGATGTAAATTATTCATTCATTCTTTTAATTTTATTTCAAAATATTTAATTTTCTTATCCTCCCCTCACCCGTCACCCATATATAAGGATACATGAATACCCAAATACCTTTTATTAATTGTAATGTTATTATTTAAATAGAATATCCACCATCCAGTATCTTCTTATTTTAATTTTATTTTTAAAAATGAAAACATCGTCTGTGAGGTGCGGATTAACCACCTTCATGGAAGATGTGTTTTAATTTTTCCATTACACCTTCAAGGGTGGCCAAAAAAATAAATTTTTTGGTTAAACAAGATTATAATAAATTTATTATATATTATATAATAGTTTGGAACCATTATATATACATAATATTAATTTTCAAATCAAAACTAGTTTGTGATGATCGAAAAACCTCTCTAATAATCTAAGCAATTATTAGTAACTTATTTTCAAATGATTTATCCCTGTACCAAATAAACAAATTAAAAATATGAAAATTTAATAATATGTAATAACATTATTAAAATACAATTTAAATTTTGGACAATAAATTTCATTTTAAATGATAATTCGTATGTGTATAAAAGTAAACCTATCATGAAAACCTTGGAAATGAACACTTCTGAACAACAAACTTTAATCTTATAACTCATAAAAATTAAAATAAATGAACTCAATAAAATTATAATAATTAAAATATTAGATTAATATGATATCAATTAAATTATTAATGATTCAAATTTCATTAACCCTGATATTAAGCACAAATGTATACCAGTTTTGGACATAGGGTAAGGGTTTCTTCCCAAACCTCCATTTTTCATTCACGTTATGCTATCTCTCACTTTACCCCTATGTAATTATTAATTATTATTATTATATAATACATATAATTTATTATTATATGTTCCCAAATCATATATCCATATCATTTCATGTTTCTTTTATTAGCAAATACATGTTGTTACAAGGTTCCCTTTAAAATTCTTCCCGACAAGAAAACCCTATTAAAGTACACATCGCAATTTCATAACCATTTTCATGTGCCATACATTATATATTTTATGAAATTATTATTATTATAAAAAACCAAATTTTTTAATGAAAAACATTATTTTTTTTAATATCTATTTTTATACAATAAATTATGAAAAATAAAATTTTTTTTCCAAAAAACACCTCTCTGAAACATAAAAATGGAATTTCTCTCAAGAAATCATCGATTATTCTCTTAAAATATTTTAATATATTTCAAAACCTCTGTTGATTATAATACACTATTGATAATTATTTCATATTATTATCATCTATAATATTGTATTAAATGGGTTTTGATCACTTTGACTATGAATGTCTTATCTTGAAATCATTCACTGTATTACTGAGAATGGTTAATGATTATTTTTACAGATTGGGGTAGGTTATTTAAATTTCATATGTATATGTTTTTTATTTTTGAAACCATTCATGTGAAGAAATAACTAAAATTAGTGAGTGATGGGTGGGTCCCGCAATATCCCCTTGAATCATCGGTAGGTCTCATGAGACCAAACATATATAGACATGGCTATGACCTTGCCCATTTTATTTTTGATATGGATTTGTTTGATACCTTAACCATCTATTTTTAGATGACTTGGTTGGGGTCTCTATGGTTTGTTATAGAAGTTTGTAATTATGAATTCCCTTAGTATAATATTAGTAATTGATAATTGATGTGATTATATAAATAGTATAATATCCACGGTTATGATTATTTCTCATGTAATTACTTATAGAATTAATTTTTCAATTTTCATATATTCCATATTATGCACAATATTATTTTATAATGAAATGAGTTTTTAGTTATTTTCCATGACATATTATTTATTATATCTTGCACTTTATTTCTTACCCTTACTACGTATATGAGCTCACCGCTTTTGTATGTTTTATATTTCCCAAGAATGAAATTTGTTTTATTATGAATGACTTTCATGGATAATGTAAGAGTTTATGTGTGTTCATTGGAGTTTTTTTGTTGTTTTTTCTTACTTTCAAGTTAAAAATAAAAAATTATGTATGTATCTTATTTTCCATATTTAATAAACTATTTGATCTTTTGGGATGTGATATCTTATTCGCAGTATCAATGTAATTAAATAATGCATAGACTTTGGGAAATAAGGGTCACGCTCTTTACAATGTATACCATAAAAAATAGTTAGAGTTGAATAAATATTAGTACTTCTTAGTACAATACCACATTTGGATATAAAATAAGGTGGCTGATTCCCTTAGTCCAAAGAAGCATACTATATTATCCATGATAATTATTACAAAAGATATAATTTTTCGACATTTTCATATGATGAATTGATAAATATTGATGGTATTAGATATATATTATCTTGAAAAATGAGAGTTGGTCATATATTCATGTAAATATTAAGGAGGAATAAATGGTGGATATAGACATTTAAAGAAAAGTGGGAATATATTTTGAATTAAATTTTTATTGATATGGAATGATAAATTTCAGGAACTATGTATGTGTCCCATAAATAACATAATTAAATAAGGGTATACTGGGATAATATCCTAGATCATGATTCTTTGTTATCCAAGATGTATATGTTTTTGAGATATCTAATAGACTATTTACGGTGGGATAACATGTAAAGATATATTGAAATGTATATATATTTAATCATTGTATGTCAGCAAGTTATGGTTGAGATAGAGAAATCAAAGTGCATGGTAAAACCATTACCTATAACAAAATGTAAAAATGAAAACATCACGAAGGATTTATTCATCAATATCAATAAAACATATAAGGATCCAAATTATATTTGGGTTATAGTTGACTGCCTTATGTTGTTTTCACGCATTTTTTCTATCAGAGAAGATTTCTCTCTTGATCATATTTATGTAATATTAATTAAGTAAGTTGAAAGGTTTAATGGATGACCAAATTTTTTGGTAATTGATCGAGATTCTATGATTTCCTAAATTTTATAGAAAATTAATAAACAAATTCTAGATATAGTGTTTTGTTTTATTACCAATTTTTATTCTTAGAAAATGTTCTTTTTGAGAGGACCATTAAAACCATGGAGGATATATTGAGATCATATTCCTTGGATTTCAAAGGTTGTTGTGTTAAATGCATTCCCCTTATTTAGTTATTTTATAAAAAAAATTCACTCATGAAGTCAGCTGGATCATTATGAAGCCCTCAATGGAAGGAAGTATAAGACTTAAAAATAGTGTAATTAAGTTTAAGAAAAAAAAATATAGATACCAAATCAGGCTTATAAAATGGAATAAAAATTTAGTGATAACCAATACCAAAACAAGTCTGGTCAAAGTAAAATAATTACAATAATAAAAATTGATATAATATATTACTTGGTTTGATGAGAAGCTCTTCCTACGAATTTCACTAGGGAAAACGATATTATATTTATGAATAATAGAAATTTGAGACCTTGATATAATTTCCCCTTAATTATTCTTGACCATGTAAGGATGGTTGATTTTTTCTTAGTGCCTCAAGAAAACCTCTCTCTATTTCATGATTTCTTCCACATACTTATCCTAATTAATTATAAAACTAATTCTTTAAATGAACATAACATAAAGTTTGTAACACTATATAATGATTTTTAATATGAATAACAACTGGTATAAATAAAGGATTATTGAGAGAAATTTCAATGAAACAAGAATACAGAATTGGTTAAGTTCATTGAGAGATTTTGAAACATAATAAAGGTACTCCAGAACCCAAGGATGCGATGAAACATGGATATACTTAATTTTTTTATTTTATTGATTTCATTTTTAGTGTTAAATTCCTTTTATGGGTTGTTGAATATAACAACCTAAAATTTTATATTTATTTACTATTAGATAAACTTGAGGTTCTGAATATATCACTTTATATGATACACAATACTTAACTGAATGTTGATATACTATTGAATTATGATTATTTGGATGTGATTATTATAACTATACTATTAATATTATGGATGATTAAGACAAACTGACTGAGTGACCTGGAAGAAAATATATTTATTGATTTTGGATCAGCCCCCTTTTATGGGTAAATGAGGGACAGCTGAGAAATCAAGGACATCAAAACATTAACAAAATTTATAAAACAAGAGGGTTACAACCCAGGAAAAGACTATGTAGAAGAGAGACCTCCCAATATCTACATAATTAAGTCACATCACCACCTGAGCCTGGCTACTCAGCGAGTTATCCCATGAAAAAAATGCATGATCTTGGAAACGATGGCAACCCCGTACCCTCTCAAACTTCTATATCTGAAGAGTCACGCTTGGTGGAGACAAATAGTTCTATCCTCATCTAAAGAAGATCCTTGTAGACTATATGTTTTCCCCAAAATTTGGTCCCTTGCACCTCAAATGAGAATCAACCAAGAAACTCATAGATTACCTATTTCACTCCTACACATTTTACTAAAAATCAAGAAAATTGTAGATGAACCGAATCCAAACTAAAAAAACACACAGCAAACCAAATCCCAAACCCAGGGACTCCCCCCTTTAAACAACTCCATATCCATCGCCAACCCACATAGGAAGCCTATCAAAGGTGTCACCTGGCCATACCAGACCGAACCACTATATCCACTCTAAGAACGTCTTTCTAACCAACAAACATCAATCCACACTAGAAAAACATATGCAACTGAGAAGCTAATGTGAGATGCTCATGCTGAGCCAAGATCAGAGCCATAAGAAGCCACAACGACCGAAGGGTTGAGCAAATCCACACTAATCGGAACTGAGAAAACACTGTCCATGCCGGAGACCCATTGTGATACGCTGAACCCAATCCACAATGTGGTAGAGCCAATCCAAGATAGGATGAATTCAAGAATGATCTAGGATGATGGGTAAAGGGAAGAAAACCTATAATAACCATAACCATCGTGGATGAGAGGAAATAAGCCTCTCCGAGGCTGAATAAACTATGATGAATAAGATAACCCATATTTTAAAAAATATGTATAATTCTTTTAAATACTAAAGAAAATTCGATTTATGTGTAATAAAAATTTATTATAATGAACAAAAATATAATATGTAATTTCATTGAAATAAACTTGATGTATTTGATAACTTTTGTTAAATGTAACACTATGATTAAACAAATGGTCCGATAATATTGATTTATGGTTATTTATATATGACCATTATCAACATGATTTTGAATTGGTGGTATGAATAATAATAACCTTGTAACTAAAAATATTTATTAAATATTTTTATAATATATATTTATTAATTAATGTACAATAAATAAGTAATCAATTTTCAATAAAGTCATTGTATGCTTCAAAAAAATGTTTTCTTCAAAAAACTTATTACATTTTATAAAAGAAAATGAAAATTTATTTTGTCACATTATGAATTTTTTTTATAAAAAGTATTTAAATTTTAAATCAATATATCAATATTATCTTAATATAATTTTTTTTATTTTTCTAAAAAAAATAATTCTTTATTGATTAGTGAATAAATTAAAATTTTATTGATAACATCCTTTTCTAATCAAGAATTTAAAAGGCAAATGTTTTTAAATTGATTTAAAATTTAATTAGTTAGTTTTGATTAAAAATAATTAAATTAAGGTCATTAGAATAAGAATTATAATTAGTGTTTCTATAAAACATTATTAATCATAAAAATACATTTTTTGTAAAACTGTTTGTCATAACATATTTCAGGATTATTTTAAAATTAATTTCTCTATATAAATTTTATCTTCTAATATGGAGTATATATTTTTAATAAAAATAATTAATATTATTTAGTAATTTCAACATAATTTTTGGACCTAATGAATATTAAAAATAGGTAACAATTATTATTGAAATAAAAATGTTAAAGTGAGTTAATCTAGGTTAAAACTAAATTATAATGCCACAATTATTCATATATGTACTTATTTTATGAATTTACTTAAAAAATTATCAGCTTATTCAAAATATTTAATTGTTTACTAGACACATGTCAATGAAAATGATGTAATAATATTTTAATTTTTCATAATATTCATAGCTTATGTTTACCCCATACATATAAAATAGTACCTCCCCTACCCTTTTCATTAAACTTTAATGATTTACTTGTATTAAAAAAATTATTCCCAATTATTTTGTAATGATCCAAATACATGAATCAGAGGTGATGGAATTCATAAAATACCAATCTGAGCATCCTTAAGAAGGGTTCTAAAGGTGGTTTATCGATGAAAAGGTAATCATCTTTCCTGGTCTATTTCAAATTTATTTTTCTTATAACTTTTTTGAATCTATGTTATTAATTATAAAATAAAAAATTCATATTCTTAAAAAAACAAAAACAAAATTAATGTTATTATTATGTGACCACTTTTATCCACCCCATTTCCTAACAAATAGGAAATGAAAGTATCTCTTGTGTGTATGTGTGAACTACCACATCCATATAGTGATATAATTTATTCCCAAAGACCATCATTGAGTTTAGGTTATTATATTAGGATTAATATTTATATATGAGACTTATGATTTAATTATATTTTTTAAGGATACAGTATTTTTTAGCTTCCTTTACATAGTTTCTTCAAAAAATGAAGACATTGTTCATGAGAACATATGAACTACCATCTCTAAAAATAGTGTAATTAATTTTTATACCAATAATTTTTATGTATATATATGATATTTAGATCGTGAATAAAATTATGATTATTATGGAACCATTATCATATTACAAGGACTCAAACTTATAAACTGATGCATTCCCAAAAAATAAAATAATTAACACTCAGAAATGGTGATTTTATTTATGAATTATTAATAAATGAGAATTGATATGTTATAAGTGGATCATATATGATATTGTAATTATATTCATGGTTATAGTGAAAATTAAAATAAATTTAAATTAAATATACATGTTTTTATAGTGCTTATGATGTAATTCAAACTTGCGGTAAGGGTACTACATTAAAATATCATTTTTAATAATATTTTTTATGGTTAAAATATTTGTTATGAAATATTATGATCATTATTTCTAAAATATTATTTACATTCATATCCTTTAGTAATTTTTGGTTATTACAATATTTAATTTAATTTTAATTTCATTAAGTACACAAGATATCAGAACAATGCTTATAAGGGAAACCTAATTTGATAAAATATTTGGTCAAAATTATTATTCTTCCTTGTCTTTATTTTATCTAAAAAACTAAAAATATTTTTCATTATTCCTATATGATTTTTAAAATTTATATTTACATATTTTTAAATTTATGTAAAAAATATTTAAATAGAATTATCTTTTCATATTCTGAATGAGGTAGTTATGAATTTTTAATGAAATGTGAAAGTAATCATCTCTTTAACATTCACAATATGATGGAAATTCACAGTACCATGACCACTCAATTATTAGATGATTCATTTTATAGTGTCTATGGGAATTTCAAAATGAAATTTATTATTTAATATTTTTAAAAGTTTTTCATAGTTTTAAATAATTGATTTCAAAAGGAAAATGGTATTTTCATCAATAAATATTAAAAAAATGAATTGTTTTTTTAATCAATGAATACATCATTTTATGCTACTTATACTTTACTAGGGATATAATCTAATAATACCATCACTATTACTTCTCTAGGTGATTTATTACTCGGATGATTATATTTTTTAAAAATATTTCCTTTACATTGGTTATGAAATGATTAAATCGTTTATGTCTTATGATCGTGAGGAACACATATATGTGGGATTCCTTATGTGATCATTGGGACCATAATTATATATCCCTATAATGCATCACGAAATAATGGACATCAGAAAATATAATAAAGGATTGAATGGGGAGTCAACCCCGTTTATTAAGGGATTATGGTCATAATGATAGTCTCTCCAGTGAACCTTGACTAAGGGAATGGTGGAATGGGGAGTGAACTCAATCTACTATGCTAGGATTTTCATTGAGCCTTGACTAAGGAAATTATTTTCCATGCTTATGTTTCCTCTAAACACTTATTCCTATTCTTATCGATAATTGTTTTGGAGTAATGATTTAATATTGATAATTTTTAACTCTCATTTTGAATGTTATTTGATTGAAAAAAAATTATTCCATGATTCATGATTAATGACTTTTGACTAATTGTATCTGATTATTTTATGTTAATATCATGTTATACTACCCTTATGTTTCTCTTAATCTTTCATATGATCATTAATTTATTTCTCCAATGTGTACCCTTACCGAACATCTGATCTCACCCTTTATTAGGTTTGATATCAAGAATGGTTTTATGAATTTTGTTTCTCCTAAGGGTTATAATTGTTTGGAACATTGTGCGATATGTTGTAAATATTTTATGTACCATTTTTTATGTATCCATATTCTCAAATACAAATAAAATGATGATTTTAATGTGTTTTATAATTTTATGTATAAAAAATTCATATATTAAGATATAATGTATATTAATGTAATTTTTGGGTCACTTTCATTGGTATAACTTCTAGGTTTAATTATTTTTTCAAACTATGATGAGAAAACATTAGTGAAACCCTTTGGATAATTCTATTTATATGAAAAAAATCATTAGTGATAGTAAATAAAAACGTGACATTTTTTTTGAAAATACACATTTATATATATAATATCAAGCGGATATGTTTTTGTTATATATTTAGCTAGAGGAAAAACTCTAAAAAGGTAGATTGGGTATTTAATCGATTTTCATCAGTGCTTGGTAAGAGAACCTAAGAAATCACACCAAGCTAGACACACTTGAGGACATTATTGGGTTAATTAATATTTTCATTTTAAAGATGTATAATGTTTTGGGAAAGATAGTGACCATGTACGACCTATGATAAACATAAAAATTAATAAATTTAAAATATGGTCTAACGTTGTATACATACTATTGTTTCCTCACGGATTTCGTGGATGACCTCCTGGACGGGAGATTCAAACGTTCCGATCGGTTTCTAACGGGTTTGTTCGTAGAACCAGAAACATCCAATGATTCCACATCCGTTTGGACCTACTTTCCAAAGGTAGGCGCTCATTAGTTTGTGGACTAATGAGGCTTAGGAATTTGCATTGGTCGAGAGGATGGGAGGTCGGACTCATAACACCTTTTTGAGGGGAATTATTGTCTACTCCGGGACTCTCTTTATAGATTTAAGTTATGTTCGTGAATCCTTATTACATTACCAAGTATAAAATGAGCTTTCCTTAAGTTTTAACAATCAATGATTAAATATGCAAGAAATTTAGAGAATCTTTTATATGTATTCGAGGTTCTTCATCAATAGAGAATCATCTGTATCTATTTAGATATTCTTGGTCAATGATATCCTTCGAAACATTTATAAAAGTCTCTTGATCATTATGATGACCGGGATGGTTTTAAAGCCACTCAGTGAGGCACTTGAAGTTTATCGTCATTCAAGAAAGACATGGATTATTTCAAAGTTGGGATCGAACCCATAAATGGGCTACCTATGTATCCATTGTTTTGGAAAAGGAATCAGAACCCACGTAGATCGAGAAATGGAGTTTGATGTTTATGATTGATGGCTCAATGAAGAATGTCATAATTACTTTTACACTCTAAGCTCACGTGAGTCATGCTCGGTGTGAGAAAAAAGAGGTATTGGTAAAAATTAGACAATTGTGCCATGAACGATGCAATCATAAGAAATTGTTTGGGTCTTATGTATGTATAACTGCCCAAATAGATGAAGGTTTAGGATTTACTTTTAGGGAGAAAATCCAGGAACAGTGTCCATAAAGGTATATTTGCTTTATGGAGATTTTAATACTCTAATCTTGGGGCTTACTCCTAAGGAGGATGCCCAAATTATGAGGAGACTTATGATTGGGTTTTACTCCTGAAAAAGAAACCCAAATCAAGGGTAAATTATGACTGGTTAAGAGAAATTTAAGGGGGCTTGGGGCTTACTCCTAAAAAGGAAGCCCAAGATTATGACTGAGTCTTATTCCTGAAAAGGAGACCCAGGTTAGGGGACTTGGGGCTTACTCCTGAAAAGGAAGCCCAAGATTATGACTGAGTCTTATTCCTAAAAAGGAGACCCAGGTTAGGGATTATGGTTTGGGGCTTACTCCTGAGGAGGATGCCCACATTAAAGGATTTATAACTGGGGATTATTCCTGAAAAGGAGACCCAGGTTAGGATTCTCTCCTCTTAAAGGATGAGGTTGAATGAATGAACTCTCCATATTTAGTGACATAAGGATATTTAAATCACTAGACTTTGAGAGATATTCCATAGAATTACTTTCAGATAAGAAAGTCAAATCAAGAAATCATGCCATAAATGGCTTTGAAGAGTGTCTTGAAGACTGAATCTTGAAAAGGAAAGGTGTGATGGCTTAAGAGGGGTAAAATCGGCAAGATAGGCACCCAAAAAGGTAGGGGCGTGCAAGTCTTGAAAGGTGCGCAAGTATTGCGGCGGCGCGCATGTATTGCAGAGGCGCGCAAGTATTGGTCGCGCAAGTATACTTGCGCGACATGAGGGGTACTTGCGCGATTCTCAAATATCATTAGAATATTTGAGCGATTCTTTATAAATCCATTTATAATCCTCTTGAGGTTCATCCAAAAAAAGGGACGCGCAAGTTCTATTGAAGGAATAAGGCGGCGCGCAAGTGTTGATGAGTTTCAACACTTAGGCCTTCCTTCTTCTCTTTAAATCTTCTGTTCTAGGTAAGAAATTACCTTAGAAGTGTTCCGGATGCTTTGAGAAGAGACGTGGGCGTCGGGAGCTTCAATCCGAGTTTCTGGAAAAAGATCCTCTCGAATGGGGGGCGCACAGGTTCTATTTATAGGCAAAAGAAGGCCCTGGGCGGTTACCGAGCGGTTATCACTTAGGTCGCGCAAGTCACTTGCACGACCATAAGGCATCGTGCAAGTAGACTTGCACGACCACTAGGCAGCGTGCAAGTACTTGCACGACCACTAGGCAGCGCGCAAGTACTTGCACGACCACTAGGCGGCGCGCAAGGGTACTTGCGCGACCATGAGCGAACTTGCGCGACCTATGGGAAATGTTCTCCTTGTTTATCCCTTTGTCGATTTTTGATGTTTTCTTCAAATGATGAATCACTTTGAGCTCAGATATTCCCTTTTCCGATCTTTAGATTCTGTGACGAAAGGAGCGTCAACAAAAGTCCCCCCTCAGAGTTGGATCCGGAGAGAAATGAGGATTTGACTCTGAGGAAATCGAATCCCTCCAAAGGAAAAGGGGGTGCGCAAGTCTTCATGGCACAGAGGGCAGCGCGCAAGTGTGCTGGAACTTGACTTTTATTCAGAGTTCCTTTGTCTTTTGTGGGCAGTTTAAAGTCATGCATGCCGGACATAAAGGAGCTAATGTTTAAGGTCGAAATAGCTTTGACCGAAATGTACTAAAATTGATTCAATTCCTTGACAATTTATCTGAAACATATTACCATACTTGAGTATGAGGGAAAAAATGTAAACTATGGATTAAGAATATTTGAATCTGAGGAATGATATGAAAAAAGAGCTAAAGGCATTAGAAGAAGTAGTTTCCATGAATGAAGTTACTATTATTTAACAAAACCCGTTAGGGGGTTGAAATATGCAGGGCCACCTAAGGGCATTGGCTGCATGGTTAAATAAATAGCATCTTTCGGCTGACAAGTATGTTATGTGGACTGTTTATGCAAGGCCACCTATGGGCACGTGCTGCATAGTCAGGAAAAAGAACTCCCAGAAATTTACTTTCCTAGTGCTAAAAAGCCAGTGAAAGTTTATGGAGATTCAAATTTTTTAAAGTATAGAGTTTGTTGTATGGAAAGAGGTACTTGAATATGGAGAACATATTTCCGAACAAGAATATCGAAGAACTGGATGAACATCAATCCTACGAAGGTCTGACCCAAACTTAGGGAAGAAGAATAAACCATAGACTTGAATACTTTCAGATCATGAAAAAGGATATGGGACAAATATGTTAAGGATGGCTATTTTTTGCGGATCCCTACATACTGTCATTTAAGACAAATAAGGACAAAAGAGGCATTCTTCCCAAGAATGAAGTTACTATTATTTAACAAAACCCGTTAGGGGGTTGAAATATGTAGGGCCACCTAAGGGCATTGGCTGCATGGTCAAATAAATAGCATCTTTTGGCTGACAAGTCTGTTATGTGGACTGTTTATGCAAGGCCACCTATGGGCACGTGCTACATAGTCAGGCAAAAGAATTCTCAGAAGTTTGACATTTTTGTGATTAGAAGTCATGAAAAGGGTTATGAAGATTTGAAAATATTTAAGGTTAGGATTATAACACATAAAGATGGGTATTGTCCAATGTATATAATGATACATAGGTCAATGATAACCATAATCATGTTGTGGTTGGGTCCTGAAAACTTGGACTTCACTACGTATCTCATAAGAATGAGAATCAAGCCATACGTAGTTCTTGAAATGCAGTTTAACGTCGTGCAGGACGAAAGTATGGGTGATCTTAGTTTAGGGTCATAGAATTCGGACCATAATAATGAATACACAGTGTGTGTTTTCATGAGAACTTTTTAGCTAAGGGACTGAAAGTGAAATTTGGTGTTAGGCCCAAAAGACTTGGGACTGGATTCGAGGGACACTCGAATGTTCCTACGTATCCCATAAGAATGGGAATCAAGTCCACGTAGTTCTAGAACTACCCTTTGTACAAATTTGGTTTGTATATGTGAAGGGTGAAAGGGGACATTAGTGCAATGATGGTTTAACCTAAGATAAAAAGTTTAGGCATTACCATGTATGCACGTAGTCTTTGGAAATGAAACATGATTGAAAAAATCAATGTCAATAATGGTTCCTTCTCAAATGAGGAAATCAAAGAATATTGTAGTTTATTGTCGTACCGGACAAATGTGTTGTATAGTTTAACGTCATATTACAAGGACGAAAGTGAATCAATGTAAAGATATTGATTCCAGGGGCGGTTTCACGAATCAACATCATATGAGATGGTGGGGAACCGATGTGAAGAGATTGTTTTTTGGGCTTGAACCTTGGGAGGTTTCCTACATACCCAGCCTGGAGGGAAAGGATCAATGTCTGTGTAGTTCAATTAAAGAATGAATTAATGATCAAGTTGTTCTTGGGGACAATGATCTAATAAAAAATGTTGTTGGGACTTACACATGGTTAGGAGCCCAAAGAGAGTGTTACGGTTGAGGTTTTCTCTAAGCTCACGTGAGTCATACTCGGTGTGAGAAACAAGAGGTAATAACAACCTTAACGATGCACAATTTAATGTCATGTAGGACATATTTAGGGACTATGCAGTTTAAAGTCTTGCAGTTAGGACTATTGGTGCTGCACAGTTTAGTGTCATGTAGCAGAGACAAAATAACAGTTTAATGTCATGTAGGACATATCAAGGACTTTCTGTACAGTTTAGCGTCATGTAGTTAGGACGATGGGGACAATACAGTTTAACGTCATATTGGACGAAAGGGGGATTGTGCTGTTTATTTTCATGCAGTAAGGACAAAAGAGTGTACCATTTTAACGTCATGTCGGACGAAAGTGCGAATAGTTTAAGGTCATATGCATGGACCGTGAATGGTGCAGTTTAATGTCATACTGGACCTTTGAGATTATATAGTTTAACGTCTTTCCGGACGTAAGGGACTTTTATACAGTTTAGCGTCATGTAGTTAGGACGTCACAGTTTAACGTCTTGCTAGACGTAAGTGATTTGCAAATAGTTTATGGTCATATACATGGACCAGGGATGATGCAGTTTAAGGTCATGCTGGACAGTTTAGGGAACTTTTTCACAGTTTAATGTCGTGTGGGACGAAGTTGCAGTTTAAAGTCATACTGGACCATTGCTGTATAGTTTAACATCATATAGCAAGGACGAACTGGTGCTGTACAGTTTAGTGTCATGTTGCAGGGACATCTTCTTTTCTACAGTTTAATGTCATGTAGGACAAATCAAGTAACTGTTACAGTTTAACGTCATGTTGGACGATAGAACATTGATGTACAGTTTAAAGTCATGTAGCTAGGACTAAGGTGAACCAATATGAGAATATCAGTTCTGGGGACTTTTTACAGTTTATCGTCATGTTGGACGATGAAAGTGCCACACATTTTAATGTCATGTTGCTAGGACACAATATAGTTTAATGTCATCTCGGACAAAATATTGTTTAATGTCATCTCGAACAAAATATGGAACTTCTGTATAGTTTAATGTCATGTTGATAGGACATAATATAGTTTAATGTCATCTCGGACAAAAATATTAACCAATGTGACAGTTTTGGCTCTGGGAACAATATTTTGTGTTTATACAAAATACTTCTTCAGAAATCTGGCATTAGTTGGAGTCGTGATGTGTTCTCCATCCATTGAGATTAGAGAATACGCTCCATTGGAGTAGACCTTATGTATTGAATAAGGTCCTTCCCATTTTGGTTCAAGCTTGGGAGGCTTCTTTCCTTGTATCATTGGTACTCTGAGAACCAATACCAATTCTCCCTGAATGAATGAACGAAGACAAAATTTTTTGTTAAAATCTCGTGCTATTCGATTCTGATAGATTTCCAAGTGGTGCAAAGTGCACAATATTTTCTCATCTAATTGTTCCAATTCATTCAACCGCTTTTGGGATTGCTCATCTGTAGATAACTGATCACAAATGGATATTCTGAGTGAGGGAAATTGAACTTCAATTGGCAAGACTGCTTCTATTCCATATACCAACGAATATGGAGTTTACTGCGTTGCATTGCGAGTGGTAGTCCGATAAGCCCATAAAGCATGAAAGAGTTTATCAGGCCATGACCTCTTATCTTTATCCACCATCTTTTGCAGTATATTTGAAAGAGTCTTGTTGAAGGCTTCTATCTGTCCATTAGCCGCTGCATGATATCGAGATGAATGGTTGGACTTAATGTTGTATTCTTGATACAATTTCTTTACCTCAGAAGAACAGAAGTTGGTGCCGTTGTCTGTCAATATGGTATGAGGGACACCAAATCTAGTAATGATGTTAGACTTGATGAAGCTAACAATGCATTTAGAACTGACTTCATTGAGGGGTAATTCCTCTGCCCATTTGGAAAAGAAATAAGTAGCAGTAAGAATGTACTTAAACTGCTTGGCTATAGGTGAAGGGTAAGGTCCCACCACATCCATTCCCCATGTGGAAAATGGCCATGAGTATTTAGCTGTATGAAGCAACTCTGGAGGTTTATGAATGAAGTTGGCATATACTTGGCATGAATGTCACTTCTTTGTAAAATTAACACAATCTTGTATCATTGAAGGAAAAAAGTATCCAAGCCTTCGAATTTGATCAGATAGTCTATGTCCAGACTGGTGGGCACCACAGACTCCTGCATGCACATCTTTTATGACAGCCATTGTCTCTTCACCATCAATACATCTGAAGAGAACTCCATCAAAACCACGTTTGTAGAGAATTTTCTCGAGGTGTTTTGGGCTATCATAAAGAGTAAAATTGACCACACGTCGCCGAATTTGTTCTTTCTCGGCTCTATCAGGTGGAAGTGTTCCATTTTGATGGTATTCCCTGATAGGTGACATCCATCCTGTAGTATGACCATACGGTTCAGGAATGGGACTAATTTCATTAATTTCCTCTGTTCTGACTTGAACATAAGGTGAAATTGCACGACGGTGGGCAATACAGATGGTTGTCTTGTCCCGATTTGGATCTGCTAAAGTTGTGGCTATATTAGCCAGTGCATCAGCTTGAGCATTTTGTGATCTTGGGACATAAGAAAATGTCGGTTCTGAAGGGAATTCCGACATTAACTCTCTGAAATAATCATACAATGGGATTAATTCTTCTTTTCTGATGGAATAATCCCCATTGACTTGTTTGATTACCAGGTCTGAATCACCTTTCACCTTTAAGTGATTCACTTGTGCTTGAAGCGCTAACTCCAAGCCTGTAATGAGAGCTTGGTATTCAGCTTCATTATTGGTACCACCTTCCCACAACAAAAAGGAATAAGGTAACACTGCCATATTTGGAGAAATGAGCATAATTCATAAACCAACTTTGTTGAATTTATGATTTTCCATTTTCTTCTCTGTTAGACTTCTAGAAGCACCATCAAAATACATTTCCCATGATTGAGGACTCTCTTGAATAGAGAAAAATTCCTCATCAGGGAGTTCGATATATGAATACATGTCTTCCACTGAAGGATGTTCAGCCAGGAAATCAGCCAGAGCATGGCCCTTAATTGCCTTTTGAGACACATACTGAATGTCGAACTGCTGTAGAATAACCGCCCACCTTGCCAGACGTCTTGTAAGCATTGAACGACTAAGGATGAATTTGAATGTATTATTACAAGATACCAATTGGACCTCATGATGTTGCAGGTAGTGTCTCAGTTTCTGAACTGCAAATATTAATGCTAGGAAGCACTTTTCAATACTTGAATACCGGGTTTCTGCTTCAAGCATAGTTCTACTGAGATAGTAGAGACTATTTTCATTCCCAGCATCGTTCTTTTGAGCGAGAAAGGCACCCAATGATCGCTCTAAAGCTGTCACATAGAGGATAAGAGGTCTACCCTCAATAGGTGGCATGAGTACTGGTGGACTCAAGAGGTATTTCTTGAGAACATCAAATGCTTCTTGACATTCTTCAGTCCACTGGTAAGTGACTCCTTTCTTCAATAATTTGGTAAAGGGTAATCTTTTTCCTGCCAAATTGGCGATGAAACGCCGAATATAGGCTAAGTGTCCTTGAAGTACTCTTAATTATTTCAAATTCTGAGGAGGTGACATACCAAGGATTGATTTGGTCTTCTCAGGATCGACTTCAATACCACGATGGCGTACAACAAAGCCAAGGAATTTTCCTAAGGTTACCCCAAAAGCACATTTTAAGGGGTTCATCTTCAAATTATGTTGTCGAAGCTTGTGGAATATGACTTTCAAATCAGCCAATTGATTAGAACTTTGTTTGGATTTAACCACCAAATCATCCACATAGCATTCAATAAACTTCCCTAAAAGAGGTTTGAAGATACGATGCATGGCGCGTTGATATGTTGCACCTGCATTCTTTAAACCAAAGGGCATCACCCGGTAACAAAACACACCTTGAGGAGCTCTGAAGGCTGTATATTCCTCATCTTCTGGGGCCATTCGGATCTGATTATATCCAGAATATCCATCCATGAAAGAATGTACTTCATAGCCAGCTGTCGCATCAATTAAGAGTTCTGTAATCGGAACTGGGAAATCATCTTTAGGACAATACTGATTAAGATCTCTGAAATCGATGCAATCCCTAATTTGTCTGTTCTTCTTCTTTACAGGGACAATATTAGCCAACCACTTGGGATATTGAACTTCTCTGACGAAGTTAGCTTTGATAATCTTATCCACTTTAGCCTCAATTTTGGAAGCATAGGTTGGGTGTGTTCTTCTCGCGGCTTGCTTGAATCCTTGATGTTCTTTTTGTAAACCCAAATGATGAGTAGCAACATCAGGATCAAGCCCAGGCATTTCTGTATAATTCCAAGCAAAAATATCTTTATTTTTCTTTAGAAAATAAATATAAATCTCTTTCTCTTCAAGGGTCATGGCCGCATTAATTAAAGTGGGGCGTGGATCTTTCTATGTACCCAGATTTACTTCTCTGAGTTCATCCACAGTGGTAGAGATACCCTCTTCAAATGCTGGAGGAGCATCTCTAAGATCTTCCTCTTCCTCTTCATCATGTGTTATTTCTTCCATTTCTACTTGCAAAATAGATGAAAAAACGAAATTCTCATGATCATAAGAGATGTCAAAATTTTCATATTTTGAAGAAGAAGCTTCCATTTCCGACCCTATTGATGATAAAGGGTCTTCTTTGGGAAATAAAGAGGAGATGATGGATTGAGAATCGACATCATTATTCACCTCTGGTGTTTCTATAACTTCTTTTGGCATGATTAGCGAAGTATAGACTTGTTGGATTTCAGCAGACGAAATGAAAACGTCACCACTTATGCTTTCATCACTGCTTGGTAAGTTACCAATTTCTCCCATGTTGTCTGGCTCGATTGCCGTAATTGACATTATGGATCTTTCCATAAGAGTATTTTTATTTGGGCCTATTTTGTCAATTTGACTGATAGGTAACACATAATCTGTACTCACATGTGAAAATGGATTTATTGGAATTTTTTACAAACCATATGGAGCATTAACTTTGGTAATATACTTCATTGTAGATTTTTCTCTTCCCTTCATGTGATAAAATTCCGCCTCAATGTGTTGAGACTCACATGTCTTGAACAGGGCCTTATCACCATACAATGTTCCAACTTGACCATCGAAACAGTATTTGAGACATTGATGGTATGATGACGGAATAGCTGCATGCTGATGTAGCCAGTGTCTTCCAAGCAAGATATTGAAAGCTGAGTCTTGATCAACAATCATGAAATCCGAATTGGAAACAAGATCTCCAAACTGAGTTCTGAGTATAACTTCTCCCAGTGTTTCTTGTTCATTTTTATCATATCCTTGTAACATCATGGTAGAAGGAGATAAATTAGATTCTGTGAGGCCCAATCGATGAAGTGTACGAATGGGCATGAGGTTGACGCCTGAACCATTCTCAATGAATGCTCTTCGAACATCTATACCATTGACTTTTCCAGATAAGTACAAAGGTTTTATGTGCCCATGCACAACATCATCTTCATCTTTATCAGTAAATGATATCACTGCATGGAATTCTGCAGGATTATTCTCTATGTGATAGATTTCAGCTGCAGCAATTTCAGCTTCAAACTCCTGAGGACTTGACAAAGCTTCGATAAGTTCTTCCCGAAGATCTTTTGACAGATTCAAAGCATCCAAAATTGATAACATGGCTGGTACATGGGCCAAGTGTTTCAATATATCATACTTTTGATCTAGAGTTCTGCGTTTCCCAATAGGAATATGCGGTTTAGCAGGTACCTTGGAAGCAGATGCTTTGGAAGCTGACACATCTTGTATTGATGTTGGCAACATCCCCGGTTTTGGAAGATTAGACTGATTAGATCCATTTACTTTCTGAGATATATAAGATGGAACCTTTAATCGGTCTTCCAAAATAACTGTTCCAAAACAGAGTTGGCCATTGGCAGAAGAACATGCTTGTTCTTTTTGAGCTCGCTGAAGGGCTCTACCACGAGTTTCTGCTGCATATACAGTGCTAGCAGGGGTAAAATTAGAGTAGTGGCTTCGGAAAGATCCACGTCTTCCCTTATATCCTGAACCTCTAGAACTTCCTCGGATTCCCTTATTTGATATAGGGAATTCATGCTCATCAAGACTGGAATATGGATCTGTTAATTGAATCATATTAACAGAACCAAAGATTAACTCTTCGTCTGATAAAGACTCTGCCTGGTTAGCCTGTTTAGGATGTGTCGTTTGATGGGGCGCTGCCTGTGGCTTTGAAGTAGATGGCATGAAATCTGCCAGAGTAAAAGACAATTTAGGATTTGATACATACTCATCTTCTCCTGATTCCTCTTTCTTCTTTGAATTTCACTTCCCTTTTGAGGATTTGTCTTTTGATGGAGGCTTTACTGCAGCTTTTGTAGGAGACACAATTGGCTTCTTCAATTGTGTTCGCAAAATGGAATGGGTCCAATTGATTGTCTTTCTGACCATCCAATCATCATATTTCTTCGCAGTTTTGCATTTGACTTCCTGCCACTCGCCTCCTTCCTCTGGATCTGTAGCGGTAATACACACTACATGAGCTGAAGAACCCTTCAATTTGACTTGTCCCAAGTCGACCATCTTTTGCAGGAGGTATTTAAAGACAAAACACTCCTGGATGGGATGCCCCAACATTTGATGAAAGGGACAATAATTGGGACGGTCTTCATCTCCTTCCTTGTTTGGCCTCTTGGGCACTGGTAATTGAACCAAATTATTTTCCAGAGCTGAAATGAAGTAACCGGGAACTTGCTCATTTCGAAAAGAGTATTTTTTACTCTTCATATCCTCAAATTGTTTTCGTCGTTGATCTCTTTGATCATTTGGACGAAACGGCCTTTGTTGTTGGCGTTCAGGAGGTGGAGTCCTTCGAGAAGATGAAGGTTTTGAAGTAGATATAGGTACAGGTGCTTGTTTAAGCATAACTGTAGCAGTTTCTGCTTTAACCATTCTTCTTCCTGGAGCTGATGGAATTACACGAGATTTAACCTTAGCATGTATAAGGGAATCTTCATTCTGCTGAGCGATTGAAGTAAGGTCTCGAAACCCTCCTGTGTATTTCACAGAGATCAATGGCGTGCGTAATTCGTCACGCAAATTTGCCACACAGATTGGCAACAATTCCTCCTGAGGGAGTGCTAAACTCAGGTAATACGTTAATCCCTTCCAACGAGCAATGAAATCAGAGACTCTTTCATTTTCCCTTTGCATGCAGTTTGTAAGATCGAAAACTTTCGTTTTTGGCAAAGTTGAGCTAAACTGAAGAAGGAATTTTTGACGAAGATCCTCCCATCTGATGACTGACCGAGATTGCAAGCTTGTGTACCAGACAAAAGCTGGTCCTTGCTAGGTTCGCACGAAGCATCTGAGTTTCACTGCTTCTTTCTGCTCTGGATTTCCCATCATAGGATCACAACAAGACACGTAATGCGTCAAATGTTGTTCAGGGTCGCCTGATCCATTGAAAGTAGGGAAAAAAGGTTTTCCAAAACTGGATGGAGGAGAAATTGAATCTACCCATTCAGGGTAAACTTTCTTTTCAGGTTGAACATGCGCTCGTTTCCCTTCCATAGTTTCTAACCGAGCTTTTAATGACTCAATAGTAGTTATTAACTTTTGAGAAACATCAGGTTGAACATGGTTTTGGGTATGTGCCATGAATGGAGCTTGGACAGACATGGTGGTTGGTGCTGCAACTGATGGTAGTGATGCCAACCGTTGTTGCGTTTGACCCGTAGGATTAGACCTCTGAGGGTGTACTGATAAAGGAGGATATTCCTGATCCATCTCAGTAGTTACAACAAATTCCTTTGGCTGTCGGACTTCAGCATTATTAAGAAGAAGACTACTCTGAAGTAGTTATGCATTCAACCTTCTTAATTCTTTCATTTCTTCCTCCTGTTGTGCAAACCTTTGCTCTAATGAGAGCGATTGACCTCCTTCAGAGGAAGGGTGAGAAGTAACCTGATTCTTTCCTTTCCCCTTATTGGATCCTTTTCGGAGAGGGGGGAGTGGGTTACATGAAGGAATACCCAGATTTTGGGTAAGCCTTTGATTACGTGTGCGCACACCTTCTTCATTTAGGTCTGTGTGCGCAACTTCTTGAGCAGGAACCGCTTCGTCTGATCCCTCTGATTGAGCCTCATCTGGTGAATCAGCAGCAACGGCATTGATGACATTAATGGATGCATATTGCATGGAATCCTTTCTATCAGCATTTTTGTGATATTGTCTTCTTCCATGTCCATGATAAGACATTGAATTCCGTTGACTTGATCCCTCAGGAACTTCTTGGAAAACCGTCACTTGGAGAGAATCTCCTGATAGCTTGGCTCTTCGTTCCTCTTGAGTCTTATTCCCTAATCGAGAGAATACTGACTTTCTCTGAGGGAGGGATTGAGGATTTAAAAAAGTCCCCAGTCTGGTGGACTGGGGATGTTCCTGCTGCTTCCGCTCAACTCCTCGAATCCCATTTGTTTTCTCTGAGGGTTGGGTTAGATAATTCCCCAGTCTGACAAGATGGGGTGTCTCTTCACATGCTATGTCTGAGATCTTCTTAAAATCTCTCTTGATCTTGTGAATCTTAGTTCAGAAATTAGATGGATGCATTAACCTGTATCCACTTTTATCACCTGGTTCAATAGATCGTTGGATGATTTCTGAAACTTCTGTCATTTGATGACGTGTTTGCTCCAGACGAGAGGCTTTTGCAATATTCTCGCCTGCTTGATGTAGGAGCAATTCAACAACTTGTTCTCTATATACTTGATTTTGAGAGGAACTAGTTGAAGCCTGTTCTTGAGCAAGTTTTTGATTATGAACAAAGCCCATTGACTTTGGCCGGCCATGGGAAATAACATTGCATGAGACCATTTTTGGCGGGCTTTGCTGACTGGAAAGCACTGTGAAATGTAGTGCTCCGTGAACACCCCATCCTCTGATATGAACATCAGATGGAGCATTGGCAATTAACTTACGCAACTTTCTTAGTGCGCCAAGGCATGAATGTTGAAGGGTTCTCTGTTGCTTTTCAGCCTTCGGATACCGAGAGACTGATAGAGATGCCAAATCAATCTGACGTTGTAGCCCTTCTATTATCTTAAGATGATTTTCATATTCATCGTAAGATAATACCTTCTTCTTTAATGACAAAGAGTTTTCCATATGTTGAGACGAATATCATAGATTCCATCATCCATCAACATCTTTGGAATGTCGTATTGGGAGTCAGCCAAAGGCCAAAACATGACTGGTACTTCTCCTTTTGCCAGTTTTTTCCTCATGTTCAGCATTTCCTCTTTATCATTAAATGAAGATTCTTCTACCTGTTTTGACCAGAGTTGGTGTTTCCTTGTTTCTTCATCGGATTCAACAAGACTGGTAGAGAGTCCGCTATTCATGTTGGAAGTTGAATGACCTGGGGATGGTTCGGAGAATAACCTGAACCCCAGGCTATATTCTGATTGAGAAAGTATTTCACTTGTTAGCGATAAAGCATCAGACATGACTGGTTTCTCATTTGCAAGTGCCTCAAGATAAGATGGCTTTCTCGTCACTACATTGCCTTCTAAAGAATTTTCGAGACAACGTGAATTACTACTGCGGAGAGGACTTTCGCAGCGAAGTTCATCACCATGAGGAGGACCGTCATGATGGGTTATAGCAAAATATGAGATCTCTTGCTCCTTGGTCTTCTGACCACACAGAGGGTTCTTGTGGCTCTCATCTGAAGAAGAAACTTCAAGATTGGCCGAATTTTCATGAAGCAAGTCTTCATGAGGAAGTGTCTGTTGAAGACCTTCAGAATTAATGTTCCCGTTATTGGGAACTGAGGGAGTAGAATCTTGAATTCCGACAGATAAATGTCTGAGGGCTTCAAGAACTCCAGCATCGAGCAAGGCTTGGTTACATATTGGCCTTTGATCTCCTGACTGTGCTGGGTGGATCATTTTCTTAGATGCCTTCTTACTCGCTTTAGAAACCACATGATGACGAAAGTGATTGCTCTGAGCAGGTGTATGTGCCTGATCAGGAAATATGGTCTGGTTAGGCTGACGATCTCCACTCAAATCAGGTGTATGTGCCTGACTTGGTTGTCCGTATGATATGGGGGAGTATGCCCCATAACCCTCTTGGACTGGAACAGATGTGTGTGTCTGTTCCGGAGTGAATCGTTGATGTGTCACTCCACTACTAGGGATAGATTTATGTGTCTGTCCCTGTGACGATGCTGAAGCTGTTATGATATCCTGGCAAGCATCCAGAATATGAGCAGGAATTTGCTTCTTCTCTTTCACCATTGACAAAATATGTTTGGTGACTTCAGCCGCCGGAACAGGGATATACGTCCATTCCGGGCTTGAAGTAGGTGTATGTGCCTGCTCCTGTTCTCCTTTTCCTGTCAATTAATTCTGACAGTACTCAAGTGTGGAGGAAGAGAGTTGAGTCTGCCTCCTGTTTGTCATCGGGACTTTCCGACTGACTTCTCCGTGCGCTACCAAGCGAGACTGTTGGTAGGCTTGATTAGTATTAGCAGGTGTATGTGCCTGCTGTTTACACTTCGCTAAATGCGGTTGACGAGATCCATCATATGTAGTCAGACGAGCCTGCTGACTAACTGGTGATGTATAGGCTGGTGAATGTTCCTGCCTATAGTACTCCGCCAGAATTGCCTGGCGGGATTGGCGTGATGCTGCCAGACGAGTCTACTGGACAGAAGAATTAAAACGGACAGGTGTGTATGCCTGCTCGTTGTTTGCCACCAAGTTAGGTTGGTGGACTTCTCCGGAGATGGTAGGGATGACAACCTGCCTATTGTTAACCGGATTCAGTCTCTGGCGGTTCATCTTGCCTGCTCGGGTTCGAGGAACCTGAGCTGAATGCCTGGAGTCGGTACCCTCATCATGTTGAGGGCGCACTACCGCACGAGTCTGGTGGCGATTGTTGATGGGAGACCTCGGGAAGGACTCCTGTCTTTTTGAATTAAGGCCCTGAGGGACCTGGTCATTCACTTCCTCAGAGTAAGGGAGTGAATGGAAATTGTGTTCCGGGGATAACGACCCGAAACAGTTGGAGACGGTAGTCAGCACCACCTGCTTCTTGATTGCTGGCCGCCGTTGTCCGGACGACCAGGTAGAGTTGTTAACTTGGAGGGCTTGACGAGCAGCCTCCAGAGTTGGGATAGTACCGTTGCGACGGTACTCCTTAACCTGTGTATTAGAAACCCAGCGTTGAAGACGCTGAGTTGGTGATGTCATCCTCAGAGCGGACGATGTTCCAGCAGGAGTAGCAGCATTGGTTTTCACAGTAGCAGACCTCACAGTAGAGGTGTTCACAGCAGCAGTATTCACAGGGGTGAATTTAAGAAAATCCATTTTGCAGAAGATCTTGAGAAAAAAGAGTGCCTGTTCCATATAACAGACATAATCAAGATGAATTCGGCCCCTGCATCTTTTGGATGAGCACATGTCAATGATTGATTTGTTGGCCCAACGGGCCTAACAAATAAGAAAACCATCACTTTAACTTGGTTAAGGATTCACGTCGGGTTCACCATTTTTGTTTCCTCATGGATTTCGGGGATGACCTCCTGGACGGGAGATTCAAACGTTCTGATCGGTTTCTAACGGGTTTGTTCGTAGAACCAGAAACATCCAATGATTCCACATCCGTTTGGACATACTTTCCAAAGGTAGGTGCTCATTAGTTTGTGGACTAATGACTCTTAAGAATTTTCATTGGTCGAGAGGATGGGAGGTCGGACTCATCACACCTTTTTGAGGGGAATTATTGTCTACTCCGGGACTCTCTTTATAGATTTAAGTTATGTTCGTGAATCCTTATTACATTACCAAGTATAAAATGAGCTTTCCTTAAGTTTTAACAATCAATGAATAAATATTCAAGAAATTTAGAGAATCTTTTATATGTATTCGAGGTTCTTCATCAATAGAGAATCATCTGTATCTATTTAGAGATTCTTGGTCAATGATATCCTTCGAAACATTTATAAAAGTCTCTTGGTCATTATGATGACCGGGCTGGTTTTAAAGCCACTCAGTGAGGCACTTGAAGTTTATCGTCATTCAGAAAGACATGGATTATTTTAATGTTGGGATCGAACCCATAAATGGGCTACCTATGTATCCTTTGTTTTGGAAAAGGAATCAGAACCCACGTAGTTCGAGAAATGGATTATGATGTTTATGATTGATGGCTCAATGAAGAATGTCATAATTACTTTTACACTCTAAGCTCACGTGAGTCATGCTCGGTGTGAGAAACAAGAGGTATTGGTAAAAATTAGACAATTGTGCCATGAAAGATGCAATCATAAGAAATTGTTTGGGTCTTATGTATGAATGACTGCCCAAATAGATGAAGGTTTAGGATTTACTTTTAGGGAGAAAATCCAGGAACAGGGTCCACAAAGGTATATGTGCTTTATGGAGATTTGAATACTCTAATCTTGGGGCTTACTCCTAAGGAGGATGCCCAGATTAGGAGGAGACTTATGATTGGGTTTTAATCCTGAAAAAGAACCCCAAATCAAGGGTAAATTATGACTGGTTAAGAGAAATTTAAGGGGGCTTGGGGCTTACTCCTGAAAAGGAAGCCCAAGATTATGACTGAGTCTTATTCCTGAAAAGGAGACCCAGGTTAGGGGACTTGGGGATTACTCCTGAAAAGGAAGCCCAAGATTATGACTGAGTCTTATTCCTGAAAAGGAGACCCAGGTTAGGGATTATGGTTTGGGGCTTACTCCTAAGGAGGATGCCCACATTAAAGGATTTATAACTGGGGATTATTCCTGAAAAGGAGACCCAGGTTAGGATTCTCTCTTCTTAAAGGATGAGGTTGAATGAATCAACTCTCCATATTTAGTGACATAAGTATATTTAAATCACTAGACTTTGAGAGATATTCCATAGAATTCCTTTCAGATAAGAATGTCAAATCAAGAAATCATGCCATAAATGGCTTTGAAGAGTGTCTTGAAGACTAAATCTTGAAAATGAAAGGTGTGATGGCTTAAGAGGGATAAAATCGGCAAGATAGGCACCCAAAAAGGTAGGGGCGCGCAAGTCTTAGAAGGCACGAAAGTATTGCGGCGGCGCGCAAGTATTGCAGCGGCGCGCAAGTATTGGTCGCGCAAGTATACTTGCGCGACATGAGGGGTACTTGCGCGATTCTCAAATATCATTAGAATATTTGAGCGATTCTTTATAAATCCATTTAGAATCCTCTTGAGGTTCATCCAAAAAAAGGGACGCGCAAGTTCTATTGAAGGAATAAGGCGGCGCACAAGTGTTGATGAGTTTCAACACTTAGGCCTTCCTTCTTCTCTTTAAATCTTCCGTTCTAGGTAAGAAATTACCTTAGAAGTGTTCCGGAAGCTTTTAGAAGAGACTTGGGCGTCGGGAGCTTCAATCCGAGTTTCTGGAAAAATATCCTCTCGAATGGGGGGCGCACAGGGTCTATTTATAGGCAAAAGAAGGCCCTGGGAGATTACCGAGTGGTTATCACTTAGGTCGCGCAAGTCACTTGCACGCCCATAAGGCGTCGCGCAAGTAGACTTGCACGACCACTAGGCAGTGCGCAAGTACTTGCATGACCACTAGGCAGCGCGCAAGTACTTGCACGACCACTAGGCGGCGCGCAAGTGTACTTGCGCGACCATGAGGGAACTTGCGCGACCTATGGGAAATGTTCTCCTTGTTCATCCCTTTGCCGATTTTTGATGTTTTCTTCAAAGGATGAATCACTTTGAGCTCAGATATTCTCTTTTCCAATATTTAGATTCAGTGACGAAAGGAGCGTCAACAACTATAAATTATTTTTCAATATTAAATTATTTATTTATTTGACTGTGGTTTCTAACATTATGATTTTTGGTTTCATTGAATGGCATGAAACTAAATGAATTATGTTAACATTGAATGTGATGGAAAATGTAAAAATTATGCACATAAGAAAACAAATTTTATGGGAACTGGAATGAAAACTATTGTTTTTATGCTTACATAGAATTCTTGAGCCATGAATCATGTGGATTTTCCTTATAATAAAATGATGGAATGATGTTTTTCTGAATACAGAGTGGGGGAAATCCACCTTAATTTAGTTTGTCTTCTAATATATTAATTTCTATGTAATGTGTTAGTATAAATAAAATGATATTTTCTATTAACAATTTTTTGGAACATGAAAAGGATATTTTAGTATTTTTTACTCTAATGTTGATGTGGATCAATGGTGAAGACTTATCAAGAAAATGAGTCAAATGGAATAAATTAACTCTATATAGGTAGTGATTTAGAAGGTTATTTTTTGAAAATTATTTTTTCTCATATTCATCATATATAAATTGATAAAGAATTACATGAGATATTGAAAAATTATTTTGAATACATCAGTACTTATGAGGAAAAATATAAAAGTCTTATAAGGTATGCTACAAGAAATATTATATATCCTAAAAGTATGATTGATGAATACTTCATTTATTTAAAACACCTTTCTAAATAGAATTATCCCTAAGGGAATTCAGTGTCTACGAAGAAATCATATTTTGTGTTGTAAATATAGAAATGGATATTAGAGATATACATAAATATCATAGTTTTTATATGAAAATATATTAAAACTAAATTGATAAATATCATGCATGTATGAATATGAAATTTTATTTATCATAAAAATTTTCAAAGAAACAAGGTGGAAGTGATATTTACGGGGATGTTAAACTCCTTAATTATAGAAAAAAAATTAATAGAAAATATATTTTTGATATAAAAATAGAATTTCTAATTAATAGAAAGATGTTATCTACTGATGAAAATGGAGAGAAATCACCACAGAATGAACCACCAAAAATCTATTATTTTAAATTGAAGGAGTATTTTCATTATTAAAACTAGTTCTCAAATATAATGGTTAATGATGATGATCTATTTTAATAAACTATTAATCCAAGAGATTTATGGAAACTAATTTGATCATTATTTTTGATGTGGTGTATGAAAATGAAGTGGGGGATGATATACTTAAAATCCTATTAAAAAATGATAACTAATTATATTATCCTAAATCTACACACACTTTTATATGTGAATAATTTTATATGGGTATCTTAATAACAATTCACCACTCATTCCTCTAGTGTTTTCAATTTTTTTGAATAATAAACATGCCTTATTCGTGCTTCTGACGGTGGTCATGCCAACCCCGGCAACCTTTTCCCCTAGTTCCTCATCGACTGATCCTAGTACATCCTCCCCTTGAAATTCAGTTGGGTCACTTCCTTCTCATAAGGGCATCTCCTCCATGGATGCTCTCTGTTGAAATCCCAATCCAAGGTGCCTCTCCTTCTTCCTATAGTTGTGTTCCTAACATTTTTCAAGAATATACTTTTCATGGAAAACTTAAGAGGTAGTCGCATCTACATGGAAGTATTGAGGGTTTAAAAGGGAATATATATGTTCTCCCATATATCTTTCGATAAGATAATGGAATCAATATTTATAGCTCTTTAGTAATGATATAATATCTTTTACGATTACATATTTACAATTCAATGGTCAATGATTCCTACATTAAAGATTTTATTTAAATTAAGATTTGTGTTAAAGGTATTTATAATCTAGAAACTATTTTGTAATATTATAATATTGGGGGAATATTTTCACTTTTGATTTGTACTGATCTCTAATTACCATGTTTTAATGTTGATTGGGTGACTAATATTACCCAATTAGTCTTCCAATATGATAAAATCATAAAATTTTATAGAGGTATACTAATTCTCTAGCTAATCCCACAAATGTATTTTTCACCGAGGATTGGTAGTATATATATTTTTTACAAAGGTATATATACTAGTTGTTGAGATATATTTCAACTACATCTTTCTCTACTCCATCATCCCTAATGACCTATCTTAATTATTCTTCAATTTTGAGTTTAAAAATTAGATTTAGATGAATATTCATTTTTATAAAAGAAATTATTTTCCAAATGAATAATTTTGATATATGTATAAATATACTCTTTTAATTTTGAGGGTTCTATTTTTTGGAATTATTATATTTTAACCATTTTTTAGGGTTTTTTATGTACTTTGAATATTAAAGCCAATAAATTTGAAAGGGGTTAGATCATACTGGAAATTAAAACACATTTATTTTTATATACTAAATTCATTATATTCTGGTTACAATTAAATTTAAAAGACTATATCTTTAGTGATTGTGATTCTCATGAAATTGGTTACACCATTGTGGAAGAAATTGGGGAATCATCTAATTGGTTCAGATGTTCCTTGAGGATAGAATGCACACAGTTGACCATTTTCCTAGGAATCTAATCATAAAAATTCTATGTAATCTTATTTTTTACATGATTTTGTTAACTTATTGACTCTCCCTTAACTGATTTTATATGAAAAGTTCAGAATTGGTGTGAAATGCTCTTATTTTAATAATTAATATAATTTTTTAGTTTTATTTTTATTAATCTAGATTGATGTTAGTTTGATATTTTAATTATAGATCTCAAAATATTTATTTAAAATTTTTGATTCTTGTTTTTAAGGAATTACAATGAAATTTAATACAAATAATTCTTCTAGTGATTTGGAAATATTGGCCATTTGAAGGGTCATATATACCACATATGAATGCCTATGAAATCTTTCAATTAAACTGGACCGGCCATGATGATATTATTTATAGTATTAATCCATAAACCCAAATTTAGAAAGATTATAGAATATATTATTTAATTTTAAAAAGAATCAATGACAAAAAAATATAATCCACAACTCCCCCAAAAGGTTCCTAACTGATGCTTTGAAGTCCAACCCACCATTATCACTGGGAATCAAAAACATCTCACCATTATTTACATTTCTCCCATTCCACTTGTTCAATTGTTCTGAGATTTTTTGGTGTGAAATTCAAGATATAATTGAAGTACTTTTTATAATAAATGGTTCTGAATTTAGTTCATCTTTCTAGCCTAAAATTCATTCAAATATAGGATAAATAAAAACTCGATAGAAAATTGGTAAAAATGAAATGGTTTACTAAAATAATCACAAATATCATTAAAAAGTACACTTTTGACCAATATTTAGAGTTAAATTTTCAAATAAATAAATAAAACATTAAAGAAGATGATACCTTAATATTAATCGGTATTTATGGCCAAATTGGTGAGCCAATTAGTTGTTCAGATTTGGAATGCAAATAGTTTACCACTTTGGGATATAAAAACATCTCCCTATTCACCATGTAATGGGTTGGGATTTTAGAATATAAGAGTTTAAATTTGAATGACCAATGCCTTTCCAAAAGCCTGTGATGACCTTCTAAAATCATTTTTTCACTCAAGAAACCATTCGACCTCTATTTGATTTAGTATTATTTTGTGTTCTTATTTGTAATTAGGTAAGTATTTTTTCAATTTTATTTGAATTTTAATGAATGTTACATCTTAATATTATATTATAAGCACACAATAACTATTTTGTAATTTAAATGTTCTAAAATAGTTAAATAATGTTTAAAAACCTTCCAATTTCTCAATTTATCATTTAATCGAAAGAACATTTTTACATATCCTCACATTTCATGTGTGTGTGTGTGTTTGACACACTACTATATTCTAGTCCCGTCATTTTTATTATATTCATAACCCATTTTCGTAAACATTCCCAAAAGATCATTAACCACCCAAATGGGTAAGTAATTATCCCATTGGGGTGATTCATAAATTGGTTATTTTATTTGCTTGATATATTTTTCTTGATTAATATTATTTAAATTAATATTTTGTATGTTTAACATAAAATATCATGGATTAATGACATATTTTGTTTGAAATGGTGATTCCATGATTTTTTGGAACCACACGTACACAAAGGATCACATAATATTGAACCTTACATCAACAAGAATTGATTGATGTTAATAACATAGTTAAGGATTCAATTAAATCCAAAACAAATTGGGATTTTCGATCATAAATCATATAGTGAAGTGGATGTTAATTTAATGAAATATATATAAAATTTCAAGGATATCACAAGAATAACTCTCTAATGATGATTAGAAACCAATCATTATTAAATTTTTCAATCAATCATCATTAATCAATAATTTATATTATACTCTACAAACAACCACCTAATCAAAATACCATAAATTAATAACAATAAACAATAAAATTTATATTATCACAATTGATTAGACCTAAGGTACAAAATACACATTAGTAGAGAACCAAAGCTTTGAATAGTTTATAGGTGACAATCAGTCATGCATCAAACGTTGCCACTGGTGGTCATGGTACAACTTGTAATCACTTTTTTTATTTAAAAAATCATAAAAATAAAAAAAAATGAAAAAAAAAAATAAAATCCATCCTTCCCATAAAAATCATAAAATGGAAAACAAACTCAAAGAAAAAACCCACCTTTTGAATACATTCCAAACTTCTCTAAATTCCACATATCCCCCCAAATTATCCACTATATTTTTAACACTTAGGAAATTGAGTGAAATCTTCACCGACATAGGAGGAACATTAGAGATAATAATATCTCTCTAAACCCATTAATTTCCCATATGGTAGGTCTAGATATGACTAATCATTGGGAACAACCCTTAAAATAACTCTTTTCACCTGATATGAATTACTTACCCTTTGATATTCAATTTCCAAATATTGATATATACTTAAAACTCAAATTAGGTTTGATTCATCTTCTATAATATCTCCATGGGCTATTTGGTGATGATCCACATATTCATCTCAAAGAGATCCAAGTGGCGTTCTCTACCTTGATGCCTCAAGGGGTTTCTATGAGAAAATAAAACTTCGAGCATTCCATTTATCCATATATGAATACACCAATTCATCGATGTACTACCTCCATCTTGGTTCCATAGCCACGTGGAATGACATGAAGTATCTCTTAATAGGGATATTCTTCACTGCTTCTCAAACTACTTCTATCCAAAAAGAAATAAGTGGTATCCATAAATTCCTAATCGATCACTCTATGAGTAATGTTATTTGTTCAAAAAGCATGGGGAAACCTTCCCACAACACCAAATACTTGTCTAACTCTTGATCCAATACTTCTATAAGGGTTAATGAATACAGAGATAAAATTTATTGGTGGTACAAGTGGCATTTCTCTTATTGAAAAACTCTTATGGTAGCACGAGATCTTATAAGAAACATGGTGACAAACACATATAATTTCCATAATAGATCACATTCAAAAGTAAAAATAGTCAAAGAAATCAATCCATATATCCCAACATTATGATAAAGTAGATGAGTGAACTTATAGCCCTTGTGTGATAATTATAGGTGGATTATACTGCCCCAACCACATCTTCTCCACAATATCTATTCCACAGACCAATCAAGAATTGTGGAATCTATAGCTCACCACCTTATATACCTCTCACATGTCCACAATATCAAGAGGATCCATCATATTCATCTAGATTTATGGATCTTAACTCAACATATGCTCAGAGGAACACCAACCCACCAAAATTAGATTAGTTTCCTTAGAAACCTCAAGAAAACATACTACGATCTCTTATCTTATACCTTTAATCCATTCCCGAGGTATGGTAATCCCATTTCTCATCCCCCGAGTTCCCTCCTCGAAATAAAACTAAATTACAATATGGTCTAGGTGGCGGTATCCTCCAACATCCTTATCATTTTGTTCCTCGAATTCAAAGGACTAATCCTTCTATTGCTCCTCCTGGATTCCACTATCCTAATTAGACTTCCCAATTCCCACCCCAATATACGATATTTACCAAGCATAAAAAACATGGTAATACCAATGAAGGACATTCATATTTTTCAGAGAAATCACATGAAATTTTTTTAGATGATCTTTAATCCTTCATCAATTATAGCCTTAAAAAACTGAAATGAAAATTGGTCAAATTTCATCCCACCTTAGCCAGAAGAAACCATCCAATTAATCCGAAATCCTAGCTCAAACATTTCCCAAACCTAAGCGTAATGTATCTGCAATTTCACTTTTATTGGGAACTTAATTCTCAATTCCTCAAAATGCATCCTCGAAAATATCATTGAATGTTGTAATTGAAAATAAATGAACAAAAAGATAGAAAAAGAACATGAAACCACTCCCTCATGACCTTCCATTATAATAAGAAACCCAAATCCTTTTCCTCAAGTAGTCTCTAAGCCAAGGAAGTCATTTGAACCCAATCCTAAAATGGTCAACATGTTTAGATGTCTTAAGGTCAATATTCCCAACTTTGATTCCATCAAAACAATTCATATATATGTCATTTTTCTAAAGGACATGTGAACCCCTAATAGACATCATATGATCATTGAAAATGATTCGACCCAAAAATCCATTTCCATGAAGTGAAAAGTTCTAGGTACCTTTACCATTCCATGGAAAATAGGGGGTTCCAATATTGATGATGCACTCATAGGCCTAAGATCATTGAAAAGATTCATGAAAACATTCATCTTCTCAAAACATATTCTATTTCACATTCACCCAACAAGTGTTGTCATCCAGTTAGTTGGTTGAATCATATCCAACCGTATGGGGATAATTGAGGATGTCCTTGTCATAGGAAATGATCTTATCTTACCAGCTGATTTCTATGTCCTTGACATGGAATCTCTGATGACCTCTTCTTGATCTCCTGCAATTCGTGGAAGACCATATCACATAGAAGTAATAACTATGATTTATGTCCATTCGATAATCCTATAAATGAAATTTAGTGACCAACTATTCAAGTTAAAAAAAATTAAATCCATGAGATACCCATCATAAGATCACTATTCTATATTAAATCAATGCTTCTGAGGACACATATGTGATTTAATTAAACCCCATTTCATCATGTTCATCATGTTCTGGTGATAGTGGAGCTTGTGATATTATATACATTATTAACCAATTCATATATGGGGATGTGAATGTTGACCTTTCATTCATAGACTCCATCAATCTAGAGGATCCTGAAAAATCTCTTGAATCCCATATCAACTATGATCTCTATTATTCCACCTTGGACAGTATTGAAGAAACTGAATCTAAACCAGCTGAAGTCCCTTAATCCATTACGAAGTAGTCTATTCCATAAATGAAATATGAGACTAATCTAAAATATCTTCCTTCACACTAGAAATATGTATTACTTTTCCATGATCACTCTCATCCCATCATTATATCTACTACACATAATGAAATTGAGGAGTCCAAACTTGTTCAAGTGTAAGATGAAAACAAAATTTTCTTTAATTTAGAGACTAGATGACATAACATGAATCATCCATAGCCTTTTCAGGAGTCCCATCCATATTAAATAATCATCCAATCCATTGATACAACCAAAAAGAATGCATAATCCTCTCAAATATGAGGTATTTAGGGAAGAGATCACCAAGCTTGTTCAAGATGGTATTATCTACCCAATTTCTGATAATTAATGGGTTAGTTTGATTCACGTTATACCTAAGAAGGCTGGGATAAATATTTTCCAAAATGCACATGGGGAGGTGTCACAATTCAAGTGCAAAACAAATGGTTTGTGAGAATCGATTATCAAAAATTGAATGTCGAAACATGGAAATATCACTACCCTGTTTCATTCCATAAACGAATTCTTGAATGATTAGCTAGAAATTCACATTATTTATTTCATGATGGATACACCTGATACATAAAAATCCTAATCGCACCTTAGTACTAATAATATGATATATTCAATTAACCCATTGGATCATAGGCATATAGAAGAATTCAATTAGGCCTTTTCAACGATCTTGCAACATTCGAGTTGTGTATGATGAGTATATTTTCAGAATTCATTGAGAATTATATGAAGGTATTCATAGATGAAATTAACATTTATAGTGAGTCATTGGAATACTTCTTGCATTCAGTCTCTCTAGTTATTGAAATGTTCGTGGAATGTTACCTTCTCTTGAATTAAGAAAAACATAACTTTATGATTACTAATGGGATTTACTAGGGAACATAATTTCACAATATGGTATTCATGTTTATTCTTAAACAATTTAGGAGATCCAATCATTTCCTAAACCCAAAATAGTTCAATATATCCATTAAATCCTTGGCCATTGTAGTTTTTATTGATGATTAATCCAAAATATTAGTAGGATTTCCCTCCCACCCACTAGGTTACTCCATGAAGATTTTACATTCCACTTCTATGATGCTTGTAATAGAGCCTTCATTGAAATCAATTTTTTTCTTAAATAAGTCCAAATAATCCAAAACCTATATTGTTCCTTACCATTTAAATTTATGTTTGATTATTATGATAGTTCCATTGGGGTTTTTCTTTTTCAACGAAGATAAAATATTCTTCATGTCGTTTATTATTCCACAAAAACATTGGATGAATCATAATATTACTACATTAGGATTGAAAAAGAACAAATAGCTATGGTTTTTCACTTTGTTGTAGCTATGGTTTTTCACTTTGTTGAAATCTAGACCTGTCTATTATATTCCAAAAACATAATTTTTACAGATCATTTATCTTTAATGTTTTTACTTAAGAAATGTGATTCCAAAATAAGGCTAATATGATGGATCATAATGCTCTATTTTATTGAAATATTCATTAATTATAGACCTGAAAAAGAAACCCATGTCACTAATCACCTGAGTAGAATTTATAATTCTTCTCATTCTAAAATAAGTTATCTATAATTTCCAACTAAACTGCACTCATATATCACTCCAATTTTACAGTTGTATTACCCAATTATAAACTACATGGTTGCTACTGTTTTCCTCAAAAATTTCTCAAAAGAACCAAAAGTGAAGTTGAAAAGTGATTTAAAATTATATTTTTTCAAATATAATATAATTTTGAAATTTTGGGTTGACATGGTAATTAAGAGATGTGTTGATGAAGATGAAAATTCATCCATCTTAAAATTACATCACTTAATTCCAAGTGGTGGAAACATTGTACTAATTAGGACCTCCCAAAATGTACTTAACACACTATTCTTCTATCCTTCACACTTAAAGGACTCACACAGGTTATATAAATCATTTTCGACTTGAAAAAGTTTGGTACAATTTCAAAAAATATGAAATTACCTAAAATCACTTAATATTTTCTAAGATATTAGATGTTTGTGGAAATAATTTCATTGGACCATTTCCCAATTCCAACGGATTCTCATATATTCTTTTCATGGTCCATTATATTTCTAGGTGGATAGAGGTCAAAAAAATAGAAATAATGATTCACACACTATTAATTAGTTTCTAAAAATGCATATCTCCCATCGATTTGTAACACCTTAGTCTTTGATAGGTGACCTATTTAATAATTTTTGTAACTGCAACATGGAATCTATTTTGAAAAATAATGGGGTTGTACAAAAAACATAAACTTTATATCACCCCAAAACAAAAGGTATAGATGAACTTTCTAATAGAGAAGTGAAAAGTTTTATTGACATAATTGTAATTCCCATCAAAATAGATTATCCTATATTACTTGGTAATGTTATTTGGGATTATCAAACTACCTATAAAAATCATTATGATGCCTCCATTTAGGATAGCTTTTCATAAAATGTTTCATTTACCAATATAAATTCAACATAAGACATTTTGGGCTATAGAAACTTGTAATTTTGATTGTGAAAAATCTGGTGAACCGAGATTATTGTAGTTGAATGAATTTTTGGAGTTTCGACTTGATTATTATAAGAATTAAAACCTATATAAATATAATAGTAAGGAAATACATGAAAAAATATTATATCAATTGTATTACATGAAGTTTAAAAGGTAATCCTCTTCTACTCTTGGCTTCTGATTCACCCAAGAAGGCTTAATTCTAGATATGAAGGTCATATTATTATTACTAATGTTTACCCAATTGGTGAAATGCAAGTCCAATACCTCACTTCCAAAAGAAAATTCAAGGTTAATGGGAATTAGTTAATGCATCACCATTGGAGGAAACACATCTCGAGAACCACATCAACTTCAATCGAATTCCAATCCACTATGGTTTACAAACCATTGTATAGAGATGACGACCTACAAAATCCAAAATAGGGGAACATATTTACCTTTAAATCTTTCTCTCTCTCTCGCTGTCTCCCACTCCCTCTCTCCCTATATTTTTCTTTTCCTTATTTCTGACCTCTCGTTCTCATCTTTTACCACATTCTTCCTAAAATATTTTTTTCATTATTTCCCTTCTATAAGGGTGTATAATTTAAAAAAACTAAAAAATATGAAAAAAAACAAGAAGAGTCATAATTAATTACCATTAAATTTTAAAATTTTGTCAATCCTATTTGGGGAGTCCAATGTCTTGTTTTTGTCTAAATCATATTAAATTTTCATCTAAATTTGGATAAATAATTTTTGGTTAATAAATATAAATTTTGACTAGTCATTTTATTATTTAGAAAATGATTCAACCTCAACCGTGAGAAGTAACATCATATTTAATTCCATTGACACATATGGTTATTATTTGTAAGAGTGTGTTTTTACCCGTGTTTTTTATTCTTCGGTTTATGGACCTTAAAGAATAATTTTCTACATTAGTGTATGTAAAATGATAGAGGAAGTTTTAGAACCACATAAGAATCACAATATCTAAATAGCCTACAATAAACCTTACATTATTCCTTATATTGAAATCCACTTAGAGCCTATGATTACATTATTTTTGATTGCAACATTACAATCCTAATACCTTATCCCTCCTAAAGTCTACATATATTTTCATTGCAAAATTTATTTAAATTTTCATGTATGGAATGGATTTTATTTTGGGTAAGATTTCATTATTTTCAATGTTTCATTATATACTTGAGGTAAATCATAAATTTATGTGTTGGGGAGAGGTCTTCATTAGGTGTGTTTTGGGAATGGATTAAAATTAATGTAATTGTGTACATGTTTTGAAAACTATTTAAAAACATGTAAAAAAAATTAAAAAAATGGTTGTTTCTTGGGAAGGTAACAAATCACTCAACCTAAACCATTGATATTTTTATAAGTATTAAAATATGATAATTGAGGAGATGAATCACTGGTTGGGAGATGAGTGTGAGATCTATTTGAAGTTCAACTTTTGAAAAACTATAAAAAAATAAAAAAGAAACACTTGCATCATATTTTAATTTTTCATTATTAAAGATTTTGTGTTTTTTAAAAATTACATCTTTTTATTTCTATATTAATCCTTTCTAGAAACATCATATCCTTTTAAATATGTGTTTCCATAACCACCTATGTCTTATTTTTAAAAAATTAGTTATTTTTCATGTTGTTATTTAATCCCACTTTTACTATCTTTTTTCCATTTTAATCATACCAACCCATAGCCCTTAAAACCCCCTAAAAAATACCCATTTATTATTGTGAACTTTAGGATAGGTAATGAAATATAAGTGCTCATTCCAACTCTACGGTTTTCACTTTTTGTAGGTGAATGAGTGAACCTATAAAAACAAATTTTTATTATCTTGAGAGCAGTAAGTTATGAGTGTCCCCAATTCCATTTATAATATTGGGCATTAATAAACCATTTTTATAGAACATTATTTCTATAAAAAGTTTTTATGTAACTGTTATTGTATGATTGAGCTAGTCTAGATCCCTTTATTGGTCAAAACAATATGTAAATGTTTTTGACAGAGTGAAAATGATTCATTTATGTTTTTATATATGTTGTACATGGGGACATGAAAAAGTCTATGTGTGAGTTAGTAGATGTTATTAGATTATTCATATCTTTTTTACTTACTCCCTTTACTAATTTTCTATGAAAATTCCATAATTAGTGTGAAATACACATGTTTTAATATTAAATATAATTTTTTAGAATTATTTTCATTAATACATATTTGAGTCAAATTACTATTTTAATTATAACTCTCAACCAACATATCTAAATTGTGTAATTATTGTTTTTTAGGGTTCCTAATAATTTTTAATACAAATAATTAAACTGGATATTTGGCCAAATAGGCCATTTGAAGGATCATATGGACCACACATGAAGGCCCAATGAATCAATCAAAGAAACAGGTCCTTGTAAGATGATAGAGTTTTTTGGCTCAATCCAATAGCCTAAATTTTACAAAACTCTAAAATTTATTCTTTAATATCAAAAATAACCATGGATAAAAAATTAAAATCCCAATTCTACCAAAAAGGGTCCCAACTGATGCTTTTAACTCTAGCACTCTATTAATTCTAGGAATTTAAAACATGCCACCTTTCATGACATTTCTCCCAATCAAATAGTCAAATCTGAGATATTATGGTGTGTATTACAATACATATGTATCCAAAATTTTTGAATAAATGGTTAATATTTGAGGGCATATTCTTTTCCAAAATTTCATTCACATTTATACATATGAAAATATCAACAGAAAATGGAAAAAATAACATTTTTTTGTAAAATAGCCAAATCATTGGAAAAAAATCTACAAGATAAAAATTTGAAAATTTTAAATTCCAAATAAATATATAAAACATTTAGGAAGAATATATCGTTATATTTTTCTTTTTGGATTGCCAAATTTCTGAGCCAGGAAGAGGGGACGATTTGGTATGAAAATAGTCCACCACCTTGGGCTATAAATGCATACCCTTATTCTCCCTGAAATGGGTTAGGATTTCAGAATATATTAAGATATATTAGCATGATAAAAAACATTCCAAATGACTAAGAGGAATTTATAAATTCATTTTTTTTACTTGAGTGATCTTTCTCCATATCATTTATTTCATTGTATTTTGCGTTCTTCTTATTTGTAATTAGGTAAGATTGTTTTCAATTTCAATTGATTTTTAATTCTTTTTTCACATTCCTCTTATCTTATAATAATCTGACCACTATTTTTAAATATAATTTTTTTTAAATAGTTTCAATAAATATTAAAACCTTATCTTTTCTCACTTTCTCAATAAATCAAAAGTGTATTTTTACCTCTCCGAGCATTTTGTGAGTGTGTTTGGTGCATCGATATTTTCTTGTCTAGTTATTTTTCATATATTTTTATATCATATAAATAAAAATTAAAAATATGTCATTAACTAATAAAATGGATTACTATATCTCCCATTATGTTTATTCAAAATTTTGGTATGTTATGATATAGAATGATTTTTTTGATAAAAATTATTTATATTAATATTGTGTTTGTTATACATAAAAGTTCATGGATTAAGGCATAATTTGTATGACATATGAATTCCATGAATTGTTGGAACCAAAATTACACATGGGTTTATGAAATATTGAAACATTAATAAAAAATAATTTACTGAGATCTACACCCTTGTTGGGGCTTGGATTAATGCCAAAACTATTCGATGTTTCGATCAAAACAATTATTGTGAAGTGAATGTTAATTTACAAAAAATATATAAAAAAACTTAAGGATTTAACAAACATAATTCCCTAATTATTAACTCACCACAATTATTATTAAATTGTTAAATAAATCTTCATTTACCAATCATTTCATTTAATCATAGAAAATAAACCCTCAATCGTAATACAATTCATTAAAAATAATCAAATCTAAAATTTATACCATCGCAGAAGATTCAACCCGAGTTCCACTATACACATTAGTATAGAATCATTCCACTAATTGGTCGATATGAAAAAATCATTTATTCTTTAGTACTTCTTTCAATTCCCCTTCTTTTATAGATGAAGTTGTAAAAATTAAGTCCACTTTCCCTTATGGTTTTCCAATCTTAACATGTCCTAAATATTCCATCTTCTTAAAGATTTATTTAGAATTAAAACATTATTCGGTGAGGTTCTCCAGATATCTTTGAAAAGGGATGAAATTAAAGAAATTATTATGTAAAATTTTATATGGATAACTAGGTTTTAAATTAATTAGAAACTATTATTCCATGTTTTCAATGAAGTATTTTGGGATATGGAAATTTCAAAAGGAGTGAACATTATTCTTCTATTCTTCATATAGTGTACTCATATTCCCTGGTTCACCTTCCTAATGATGGAATTATTGTTGATGTTTTAATTTAGGATAGGGAACCAAGAAATATTTCATATGTTTTGGTTATAGAGCTTGTTTTTGAGATAGATTAAGGGAAACAATTAGTGTCTATCATTTTCTAATCATGTTTCCTAAAACTATTAATACCGGTCAAGGTTTCTGGTTGATCTTCCAAATTATTTCCTAAAACCTCTATGAAACTTTATAAATATCATAGAATCAATCTAGGTATTTTATTGTATGAGTGTAATTTCTAATTCACCATGGATATTTTCAATGAAAATATTTAACATATCTTTTTTAGAGTGTTTTATGTTCAAGGAATATGTGATTTCTTTCGAAAAGGTAATAATGTTTTAATCACTATAATTTTTTTGTTACTTATAGTTTGAAATGTATAATAATTTAATCATATTAAATGTATAGCTAAATGGGTAGATTAACAATTTATTGTGGTCCTCTCATAGAGTGATCAACATGGATAGAAGATTTATATTCTAGAAAAATGTTGATCGACATTAGGTATACACAAAGAACATGAGATTATATTTCATTTCTATAAATGTGTCCCTATAATGGAACCAATAGGTTATTTTTTTGTTTTGGTTTTCATCCATGAAACACCCAAGGACTCCATATACAATGATTGATGGACCTGCCTTCCATAGGTAGGCATTCGTCGGATGGTCTGACCAGCGACTCTTAAGAACTCACATTGGTCAAGAGGATGGGAAGTCGGGCTCATCACACCCTTTTTTAGGGGAATTATTGCCTGTTCCGGGACTCTCTTATAGATTTAAGACGTATTCATATGTTTGTGAATCTTTGGTTTATACCCAAACATAGTATCCACAGATTTAACCTTGGTGGGAAACGGTCAACTGGACCCAGGGTTTCAGAATCATTTATGCCCGAGGTTTACCATCCCTCGTTATATTAATGACCCTGAAGGTTTGGAACTCGCTTGAGGTGTCACTAGGAGTGGCGTAGTGAACCATTGTGGAGATGATCGGATCGACCGGTTATTGGGCTTGAACCTCATGGAGGCTTCCTACGTACCCTACTTAAGAGGTAGGGATCAAAGCCCACGTAGTTTGTATATACAGTTTAACATCATGCTGGACAAGGGTAGAACTCGACGTGAAAAAATGACCGAGTTGTGGGCATTAACCTCATCGAGGCTTCCTACGCACCATTCTTTGGAATGGATCAATGTCCACGTAGTTTGTTTTGGCTTGGGGCTTACACTATGAGGAGGCCCATAGTGAGGATGTCATGGTCAATGCTTACTCTAAACACACGTGAGTCATGCTCGGTCTGAGAAACAAGAGGTAGCAGGGACCAGAGGATCACGTTGCGAAAGGTGCGTCCGTGAGAAGCGGAGTGGGGCTTACGCATGGAGAGGCCCAGGATGATGAATTAGGGATTACACTCTGAGGAGGCCCAGGGCGACAAAGCCCAGCGGGAGAGGGAAAGGGGGTGCTCCTGTGCCCATCTCCTCTCTTACAGTGCATGAGGGATTCCTTATGATGGCTATTTTACCATCTCCGAGGAACCCTCAACAAGTGGAGGGGCAGAAAAGGGATTCTCGAGCTCAGGCTCCACATTACCGTGGGAATGTGAACCCAGGAATGCTTCGGGAATCCACTCAAGGGTCGGAGAAACCCCTTTTCCCCTGTTTACCGTGGGTATGTGAACTCAAAATGGTGTGCTGATGCGCCTGAAAGTTACACCACGCGCATCTGGTGGCTTCGGTGGAGGCCTTGGATTGGGGCCGATGAACAGGCCAATGATGGAGTCATGGAGGAATTGGCTGGATCAGACGGATTTTACCTAGCTCTGGAAATGAGAACACCGAAGTATTTGGTGATTCACCGAGAGGTATGGGTGGTGGTGCCCTTCGTGCGAGGAAGTGCCACGCAGCTGGAGAAGCCATCCACGAACCAGGGTGGTCCGCGGACTGATTGGCATCCCACGAACCAAAGTGGTTTGCGGTATTGGGTTCACTCCATGAACCAGGGTGGTTCGCGGCTTCAGGTTCAATCCGCGAACCAAGGTGGTTCATGGAGGATTCGAGGCGAGCAGAGGCGGCCAATGGCGGTGCCGATCCGAGGCTCGTCTGTTGGGGATTCGCCCACGTAGGAGAGTGCTACACGGTACGACGGATGGGAAAAGAGGCATAAATTCCCTGGTCCACTGGGAAGTCATCCACGGAGGGGGTATGGTTCGCGATTCTCCTTTTTCGTTATTTTTAGGTTCGCAGTTCACCAAATTATTATGCATTTTCCAATTCCTTGTTAATTCGTATACCTGCTGTGGTTCGCGGATGGATATTTCGCTACTTGCAAAATCCAAAGCCTTCCTTCATCCAATCTCATCCCGAATCTCCAATCCCTCTGAATCTGACTCCAGTTCTCCGATCTGCTCTTCCTTTTATTTGCCCCTTGGTCCCCTTTTATAGAGTAGTGAAAGGGATGTATCTGTGGCCATGCAGCACCTTTCATGGAGGCCCATAACCAAATACCTAGTTCACAGCTGACTTCGTCAATCCGCGATTCGCAATGGATATTGAACGCTCCCCCCCCCATCCACGAGGCGAACACAGGGAGTGCTTCACGGCTGCAGAGGGTTCCACCTCCGTTCCATGAACGACAGCGGGTGCGGCTTGAACCGGTCGACGTTGTCTGTGGCTGGAGCGGTTCGTGACGGTGAACTGGACTGGAGCCCATCCTGCCTCATGACCGCGGAGGATCTCCGCCTCCATTTTGCGAACGACAATGGTTCATGAAGGGGGGTTCCTCGCGGGTCCTGGCCACTCTACACTTCCATGGGATCGATTCACGGACATGTCCTGTTTGTGTCTCTTCTTTGATTATTTGCCTCAATTCTTAAGAGATTTTGGTAGAATCTCCTTTGCAAATTTTTTAGGACCCTAAAAATTTCACCCATCAGAATAGGGTCTGATCGAAATTCAGAGGAGGCCATTCTAATGTAGATTGGTCCTGAAAAACGATGAGTGTTTGGACAATACTCTAATTTTTGCCTGATCCAAGGGACTCGGTGAGCACAGTTTAACTTTTTCTATGGTTTTATAGAAAAATCCCACAAATTTTTTGTGTTTTTCTCTTTTTTTAATGCCCTGATTTTTCCTAGGCCCATTTAGTATAGACCCAACGGGTATAACCTGGCTTTTTCTTAGGTCGTCCTTTTCGGGTTTTCAGCCTAACAGGCTTTTTGCCTCTTTCTTTTGTGAGTGGTTTAAAGTCCCGCCATCAAGACTATCACTATTGATGTTTTAGGTCAAACAACTTCGACCAAATATGGTGGGGTTAGGGCCCCAATGGGGTTCAACTGATTAAAATATGTTGCAATACTCTTCTGACACACGTGGGGGAAAACATGTTTGGGCGACATGAAAGGAATGTATCAAGGCATGGGAGCTGCATCGGCGTACAGAGGTAGGAAGAGCATTGCCTAAGGAAGTCTTGTCTTTGGTAGACAGGCCAGGGGCGTTCAATATGCAGAGATGCTAAGGTCATGGTATGAATAGTCATGCAAAGGTTTCCTTAAGTCAAAGACTTATCCATTTTTGATAGCCAGGGAACTTCATGGAAGTCCGGCTTATGAAACCACAATGGGTGGTTTGGAAAATGAATGTGACGTCTGAAATGGTTTTGAGAATATATGTACTAATCAGGAGCATGGTCTGGAGACCACCTCCCTACCCATTTAGTTAGCGTAAGGGATGGTTGAGTCTTGACGCAGTTTAAATTCATGTAGTTGGGACATCATTTAAAATGGAACGAATTCTCCTAGTTCTTAGTAATCTTGTCAATGACGTTCCACCATATTCAGGAAGGGTTGTGAAAGAGGATGGTAAATTATGGCTTAGAGGGTCTCCGAATCCCGGGATAGAAATGGGGGCTCAGAGGAAAAGAGGCGTACGGAGAGAAGCATTTCCTAATGAAATCATTCCTTTGGTAGACGGGCCAGGGGAGATCAATATGCAGAGCCGCTGAGGGCATGGTATACATAGTCATACAAGGGTTTCCTTAAGTCAAAGACTATCCACTTATTATAGCCGAGAAACTTCATGGAAGTTGAGATTTGGGACCACCATGGGTGGCTTATGAGAGTTCGGATATTTCTGAGTAGAGAGTATGGATTTTGATGAGAGGGTTCCGGAATAAAGGGGAAATATCTGGACTAAACTTCCCAAGAACAGGTGAAGTAATTCTTTCTCACGCTGGTGTGAGGCGGTGGTTCGTGCAGGTCTGACGCGTACACTAAAGGATAGAGAAAACGCATATGTTTCTCATTGAACCCATGAAGAGTATGACCGTGTAGTTTATCTTCATGTGGTTGGGACCTAATCTGTGCAGTTTAGCATCATGCGGTGAGGACGAGAGGCATCTTTGAAGGTTTCTTCATAGTTTAGCGTCATGCAGCGAGGACGGGGTGTATTTTTGAAGTTTTCTATGCGGTTTAACATCATGCCGCGAGGAAGGGGGTATTTTTTCAAAGGCTGCTCTTCATCAGAATGAAAATAAGTTTGAATACCTCAAAATGCCCCAGACATGGGGGTGGGTTTGATTTGTGTAAATCATGGTTCAGGGGCTTCTTGGATCAGGATAGATGATATGGGGGCTCTGAGGCCGGTGAGCATACGGATCTAGGAAGAGTATCGCCTATGGAAATATTTCCTTTGGTAGACGGGCCAGAGGCTATCAATATAAAGAGCCGTTGAGGGCATGGTATGCATAGTCGTACAAAGGTGTACATGGGTCAATGACTTTCCACTTCCGATGGTCATGAATGGTCATGAGGATCCGCAATTATCCTGGCCATGGAGTCTGTCATTTGGTCGGGGAATGTCTGGACATGTCGGGGATATCCGTCCCTGGTTGCTTGTTGAGTTTCAAAGAGCCCCCTGCGCTGATATTTTATTTTTGTTTTCATGAGAGGGGTTGTGCCTTCATTCCACACATTTTAACGTCATGTGGTAAGGATGAGGTACTCCTAGATTATCAATCATAGAGCTCAGACCATTGGGTGACTATTGATGCAGTCACTTGGAGGATAACTGAGTCAACATGTTCTAATATACATGGAACAAGGTGGGGGATGAAGGTTGTAAACTGCAACATTGAACTTTCCTGGATCAGGAGGTATAGTGTGGGGGCTCTAAGGCCGGTAAGTATAAGGATCTAGGAAGAGTATTACCTGAGGAAATATTTCCTTTGATGGACGAGCCAAGGGATATCATTATGCAGAGCCACTGATGGCATGGTATGCATAGTCGTACAAACGTGTCCCCGGGTCGATAACTTTCCACTTCCAATGGCCATGAATGATTATGAAAATCTGTGATTGCTCACAGTGCAGAGTTCGACACGTGAGGATAATGGTGTCCTGGTATACAAGAAACATCTTCACTAAACTTTTCTGTTGAGTCAAAGTAGCCTAGTCCTGGCTTGATGTTTGTTGATGTAGGTCTCTATGTGAACCACTAACAGACACATAGGCTATCCAGATAGGGATACCCTGGAAACACCTGGATGTGAAAAGGGGAATAAAATTGTAAACCACTTTTCCATAATCTTCTGGATCAGGAGGTATGGTGTGGGGGGCTCTGAGACCAGTAAGTGTACGGACCTAGGAAGAGTGTCGCCTATGGAAATATTTCCATTGATCAAGAAGCCAGGGGCTATCATTATCCAGAGCCTTTGAGGGAATGGTATGCATAGTCGTACAAAGGTGTCCACGGGTCGATGACTTTCCACTTCCGATGTCCATGAGTGGTTATGAAGATCCATAATTATTCGGGTCATGGTGTCTGGTGTATGGAAAGGATGCATCCCAAATTTTCAATGAGTATCTTCATCTCGTATCACCATGTGTCTTGGGTGGGTCACGACGAAGTCTGTGCAGTTTACCATCATGCGGTGGGGATGAAGTCCATGCAGTTTAACGTCATGCGGTGAGGACGAAGTATACACCCCATGCCGGTTTGGTCCGTATACAGGGGAAAGGGGAATTTTTAACATTATCTTTCATGAAGTTTAAAGTCGTGCGGCAAGGATGAAAAAATACTCCCCGTTCAGGTCTAGCCCATACATGGGGAAAAGTGAGGATTTTTAAATCTTGTTATCCATGCAGTTTTACGTCATGCGGTAAGGACGAGAAGTACACCCCATGCCGGTTTGGTTCATACACGGGGGGAAAGGGAATTTTTATTTTTTATTCAGGGGGGCTGGGCTAGGATGGGGAACCTTGGCGTCACTACGTATCCTGTGAGGGTAGGAATCAAGCCACATGTAGTTCTCTGAAATAAGTACACCATGTGCAGGGCCGGTCCGGACACGGGGGAAGGGGCATTGTTAAAACTCGATGTCCGTGCAGTTTAACGTCGTGCAGTGAGGACGAGGGATACACCCCGCCCAGGTCTAGTCCATAAACGGGGGGGGTGAAGATGGAATTTATTAGGGAGTGGCTGGGCCAGGTTAGGGGATCCCAATGTCACTACGTATCGTGCAAGGGCAGGAATCAAGCCGTACATAGTTCTTTGAAATCCGTACAGTTTAACATCATGTGGTGAGGACAAGTTCCATACATTTTAACGCCATGTCGTTAGGACGGGGGGTATTATTGGATTCCATGCAGTTTAATCATCATGCGGTGAGGACGTGAATACACCCCATGCAAGTCTGGTTCGTACACGGGGGAATGCACATTTTTTTTGTTTTTCCTTTTGAGGTGGTTGGGCCAAGGTGTGGAATTCTGGAATCACTAAATTTCTTGTGAGGGTAGGAATCAAGCCTCACGTAGTTCTTTGAAAGACGATACACCCCGTGCAGGTTTGGTCCATACATAGGGGAAGAGGGAATTTTTAAATCACCATGTCTGTGTAGTTTAACGTCATGCAGTGAGGATGAAATACTCTTAGTTTAAGATCATATATTTTGGACTGTTGGGTGCTTGATAGTTTAACGTCATGCAACTCAGATGATCTCTGAGTATTTTAACGTCGTGCGGTGAGAACGTAGGTGACCCGACGTGAAATGAAAAAGAAAAAGATGGGGGGTCTGCGTAGTTTAATGTCGTGCGGTGAGGAAGAGTTTCGTGCAGTTTAACGTCATGCGGTGAGGACAAGGAATAAACCCCATGTAGGTCTGGTACGTACATGGGGGGAGGGAGCTTTCTTGACTCTTATTATCCGTACAGCTTAATGTCGTGCGGTAAGGACGAAGTCACTTTCAGTTTCTATGTGAAATACTTCTTCAGGAATCCCGCATTTGTAGGAGCGGTTGTAAATTGTCCGTCCATAGAGATCAGGGTATATGCTCTGTTGGAGTAGACCTTGTGTAAAACATATGGTCCCTCCCATTTGGGATCCAACATTAGAGGCTTCATGCCAGGTATCATTGGGGTCTGGAGGACCAATACCAATTTCCTTCCAAGAAAGATCGGAGGCGGTCCTTTTTGTTGAAGGCTCGTGCGATCCGATTCTGGTACACTTCCTTGTGGTGCATAGTGTGCATCCGCTTCTCGTCTAGCTATTCCAATTCACCGAGCCACCTTTTTTACTACTCATCATCAAATAATTGATCACATATGACAACAAAGAGTGAGGTAAATTGGAGTTCAATGGGAAGAACCGCCTATGTGCCTTACACCAATGAGTATGGGGTAGACTGAGTAGCGGTGCAGATTTTGGTTCGATAAGCCCATAATGCTTGGAGGAGTTTATCCAGCCATGAATTGTTGTCTTTGTCCACCATTTTCTGGAGGATGTTGGAAAGGGTCTTGTTGAAATCTCTTATCTCTCCGTTGGCCACTGCATGGTAGCGGGATGACTGGTTAGCCTTGATACCATACTCGTGGTACAACTTTTCCAACTCAGCATAGCAGAAATTGGTGTTGTTGTCCATCAGTATAGTATGTGGGACACAAAATCTGGTGATGATATTGGCCTTGATGAAGCTGAGAATATTTCTTTCCCTGATTTCCTTGAGGGGTACGGCTTCTACCCATTTGGAAAAGAAGTTAGTTTCAATGAGGACATACTTCACCTATTTGGCCGTGGTGGGAGGATATGGTACCATGACGTCCATCCCCCAGACAGCAAATGGCTAGGAGTACTTAGCATGATGAAGTATCTCTGGGGGCTGGTGTATGAAGTTGGAATAAATCTGGCATGAGTGGAATTTTGTGGTAAAATGCTCGCAGTCTCGTGCCATTGTAGGCCAGTAGTACCCAAGCCTTCAAAGCTGATGGGAATGATTGGTCACTGGTTGATGTGCTCCACATGCTCCTACATTTACTTCAGTCATGACAGCGACAGTTTCTTCTCCGTCATTGCATCTGAGGAGCATTCCATCGAGGCCTCGTTTGTAGAGGACCTCTTGCTGACCCAAGATGCCATATAGGACAAAATTGATTTCCCTTCTCCGTATTTGCTCTCGTTCAGACCTGTCTAATGGCACCTCTCCCCGTTGAAGGTAGTTCGTGATGGGGATCATCCAGCTGGTGGCATGAGCATATGGCTCGAGGACAGGACTAACATTGTGGATTTCTTCTATCTTAGCTTGAACAAATGGCAATACCATTGGATGGTGAGCAATGTTGATGACTGTTTCATCCCAGACTGGGTCAGCTAGGGTTGTGTCCTCGTTGGCTATTGCATCAGCCTAAGCATTCTGGGACCGGGGAATATAAGACAATGTCAGTTCTCTGGAGAACATGGACATTAGCCCTCAGACATGGTCAAACAGATGGATAAGCTCCTCATTTTTGATAGCATAATCACCTTTGACTTTCTTGATGACCAGCTCCAAGTCACCTTTTACCTTAAGGTGTTGTACCTATGCCTGGAGTGCGATCTTCAGGCCTGCAATGAGGGATTGATATTCTGCTTCATTGTTTGTACATCCCTCTAATAGGAGGAAGGAATATGGAAAGACCACCTACTCTGGGGACACAAGTATTATCCCCAGACCCACTTTGTTGAATCCGGGATCCTACATTATCTTCCTGGTGGGGCTTCTGGACGCGCCGTCAATGTACATTTCCCATGCTGGGAACTCCTTTTGAACCGAGAAGATATTTTCATCAGGTATTTCAGCGTCCAGTGTAGTGGTCCCTGTGGAAGGGTGCTCTGCCAGAAAGTCTACTAATGCCTAGCCCTTGATGGCTTTTTGAGGCACGAACTAGATGTCGAACTGTTGCAGGATGACCGCCCATTGGGATAGGCGTCCGGTTAGCATCGGGAGACTGAGGATGTACTTGAGAGGGTTAATCCGTGAGATCAAATGGACCTCATGATGCTGCAGATAATGTTGCAGCTTTTTAACCGCGAAGGCCAAGGCTAGAAAGCACTTCTCGATATTTGAGTATCGAGTCTCAACATCAATCATGGTCTGACTGAGGTAATAGAAACTGTTTTTGCTGTCGTCATCATTCTTTTGTGCGAGGAAGGCTCCCAATGATCATTCTAGGTCCGTCACATAAAGAATGAGAGGTCTTCCTTCAACCGGGGGAATGAGCACAGGTGGGTTTAATAGGTACTTCTTCAATTTTTCGAATGCCTCTTAGAAGTCATCCATCCATTTGAACGTGTCCCCCTTCTTCATTAACCTGGTGAAGGGAAAACATTTTCCTACCAGGTTGGCTATGAACCACCTAATATAGGTTAGGTGTCCTTGGAATCCCCTCAGATCGGTGAGATTTCAAGGAGGTGGTAGGATCAGGATAGCCTTCGTCTTCTCAGGGTCGACTTCGATGCCACAATGGATTACAACAAAGCCAAGGAATTTCATTGAGGTAACCCCAAAGTCGCATTTCAAAGGGTTCATCTTCAAGCTATGCTGTCGGAGCTTGTTGAAGATAGTCTCAAGGTCCAATAGGTGATCTGAGCACTGTCTGGACTTGACCACTAGGTCATCCATGTAACATTCAACGAATTTCCCCAGGAATGGCTTAATGATCCGATGCATGGCACGCTGATATGTGGCGCCATCATTTTTGAGACCAAAGGGCATGACCTTGTAACAGAATACCCCTTGAGGGGCCCTGAAGGCAGTGAATTCTGCATCTTCTCAAGACATCCTGATTTTATTATATCTTGAATAGTCGTCCATGAAGGATAGATCCTCATACCCATCTGTTGCATCAATTAACAACTCGGTGATTGGAACCGGGATGTCATCTTTCAGACAATTCCGATTAAGGTCTCTGAAGTCAATGTAGACGCAAATTTTCCAGTTCTTCTTCCTGATAGGGACGATGTTGGCTAACCAAATGGGGTACTGGACCTCCCTGATGAATCCTTTTTTAATGATCTCATTGACTTCAGCCTCTATCTTGGCAGCATGTGAGGGGTGTGTCCTTCTAGCGGCCTGTTTGTAGCCGTGGTGGTCCTCTGGAAGACCCAGGTGATGCATCGCTACCTCGGGATTGAGTCCTGTCATTTTTGTGTAATTCCAGGCGAAGACATCCTGGTGAGGCCTTAGGAAGGAGGTATATACCTCGTGTTCCTCGGGAGACATGGCCACACTAATGAGAGTGGTCCTCGGATCTTCTTTGGTACCCAGGTTTATTTCCCTAAGTTCATCCACAGTGGTGGAGATACCCTCCTCAAATGCGGGAGGTGCATCTCTAAGATGTTCCCCCTCTTCTTCCCCCAAGTCCTCATCTTCTTTCTCTGATGAGGAGAGAGTTTTTGGTATGAGCCTTTGAGGGTTTGAGGGAAAGGCATCATGGGCATCCCTGCTTGAGTATTCGTCCCCAAATCGAGGGTTGGTAGACGTTCCCACATTTTTGTGCTCGTCCATCGTGGCTGAAGTCACAAGGACATCTGAATGTGTGTCCGGACTTGAACTCCAACCTTCCACATGGTTGATGGGCAGGACATAATCTCTGCCAAGCTGCCTGAGGGGGTCATCAGGCAGCATTTCCAGGCCATTTGGAGTGGGGATCCAGTCGACGTCGTTGACCAAATACTTCTTCTTCTTTTGCTCATAGAAACTGTCGTCAATGTAATGTGTCTCGGAGAGCTCGAAAGGGGCCTTGTCAGCATGAAACATCCATCTTTGTCCATTGACACTGTACTTTACACACTGGTGGTATGATGAAGGAACGTGCATGTGCTTATTGAGCCATGGACTTCCCAGCAGGGCATTGAATGTTGTGCTCTTTAGAACCCCTAGGTATTCCGTGTAGGCTACCAGGTCACCAAAATGGGCCTTTGGCTTAATCTGTCCCATTGGTTTCTACTCACTCCTGTCATAACCCAACAAAGTTGTGGCTGAGGGAATTAGATCATCCTCACTATAGCCCAACTTACGGAGTTTCCGTAGGGGAAAGAGGCTAACTCCAGAGCCATTGTCTATATAGACTTTTCGGATCTCAACACCATTCAGTGTTCTGGACACATATAGCAATCCGATGTGTCATTGCATGATGGAATCTTCATCCTAATCAGTGAAGGAAATCATTGTGTTGCATTCATCTGGGCTAGTCTCCGTCCGGTAAATTTTGGCGGCAGCTACCTCGTCTTGAAACTCCTGGGGGTTGATCAAAGCTTCGATACGTTACTCCCTAAGGTCGGATGACAAACTCAGGGCATCCAGGATTCAAAACTTGGCTGGTACTGATGCAAGCTGCTTAAGGATATGATATTTCTGCTCCATCGGCCGACGCTTCTCCATTGGCGTGAGAGTCTTGGCAAGTGCATTGGGAGCTAGTGCATTTGACGAGGAAGGGTTGGCTGCGGGGACGGACATTGATGGCGTTCCTGCGTTTTGAGGACTTGGTCTGGCCGGTCTGTTTGTGCGTACTAGGCAATCAGACACTTTCTCCTCCTCTGGTGGGTATCACAGAACAACAGGGCCAGAGTGGCTGCTTGTGGAAGTGGAGGGGCATTCCCTCTCCTTCTGAGTATGTTGAAGGGATCTCCCATGGGTTTCTGCAATATTGACGGTCTGGGCCGGGGTCCAACCATAGGGTTGGTTTCATCCACGGCTGCGCCTCACCTAGTATCCTCTGACTCTCTGGTTCATCCTCCCGGCTCCTCGTGCCGGGAACTCAGGTTCGTAGTCATACCCTCTGTCAGGGAATGATTCCATGAGATGGATGACGTTGATAGAACCAAAAATTGGCTCTTCATCCTCTACCAGGTCAACCTGGTCGGTTGTCTCTAATGGCGTCGTATGGTGGGTCAGTTCCCGTGGTGTCAAATCTGAGGGCATAAATTTTTCCATTGTCAGGACTAACCTTGGCCCCACCACGGACTTCTCCTCTTGTGATTGTTTCCTCCTTCGACTCTACCTGGATGACCGGCTCATAGAGAATTTTGAGGCCGGTTTGGTCGGTTCTGCGGCTCCAGGGGCTGTTGGTGGCAAAACCGGCTGCTTTAGTTGAGCTCGGAGTATGCCCTGGGCTCGGTTGATAGTCTCCTGAGTCATCCAGTTGTCAAATTTCTGCCCCTTCTTGCTGGTGACTTTCTGCCACCCCTCTTCTTTATTGGAGTCGGTGGTAGAGATACATGCCACATGTTCTGGGGGTGTTCCCATCTCGACTTTTCTAGAATATACCATCCTTTGCATGTTGTCTTTGAAGACGAAGAATTCTCGGATACTGTGCTCCAACATCCAATGGTAGGGGCAGTAATCTGTCCTGTCATCATGGCTGACTTATTCAGGTCTCCTCGGCTCCGGGAGGCGGAGCAAGTTGTAGTTCATGGTGGCAATGAAGTATCCACGAACTTGATTATCTCGGAACAAGTATACTTTATTTATTCGTTCCTCAAACTGGTTCCGCTTCGGTCCTCTCTGATCGTCCTGTTTAGGCGGGGGCTGCCACTGATATGCAGGGGGCCCTTGATGATTTGGTAGAGGCCTGAGTGTTGGAGCGGGCACAGGGGCCGGCTCGAGTGTGATAGCGGATGCTTCAGCTCTATGAGCTCTTTTCACCGGAGCCTATGAGACTATTCGAGACTTTGAATTTGTCTGCTGTAGGGAGTTCTCAATTCTCTGGGCAATGGCCGAGAGATGGCGGAAGCCAGTGGTGCATTCCGCTGGTATGAGCGGTGTTGGCATCTCATCTATAATATTATCGATGCATATGGCTAGCATCTCATCGTAAGTCATTGGCCTATTCAGAGAATAGGTCAGACCTTTCCATCTGGTGATGAAAGCTGAGACCCTCTCATTCTCCCTTTGTGTGCAGTTCATGATATCGATAACCGTTGTTTTTGGCAACGTTGAGCTGAAGTCGAATAGGAACTGTTGTCGTAGGTCCTCCCAGCTCTTTATCGACTAGGCCGACAGACTCGTGTACCAGCCGAAGGCGGATCCTTGCATGGTCCGTACGAAGCGTCTGAGTTTCACTACTTCTTGTTGTTCCGGGGTTTCTATCATAGTGTCGCAATAGGATGCGTAGTGCATCAAATGCTGCTCTGGAACGCCTGATCCATTGAATATGGGGAATACATGACTCCCAAAATTGGGTGGAGGTGGTGTGTTGGTCCCCCCCCCCCACAATTTGGGTAGGTTTTCCGCTCTGGTTGTATTGGAGATCATCGACCTTCCATCGCTTCCAATCGAGATGTTAGTGCCTCGATGGTGTTGGTGAGTCCCTGGTATAAATCTTGTTGGGCCCGGTCCTGGGAAGGCATAGCCTGAGGCATTCCCTGAGGATCTGGTTTGGCCGGCACCAAGGGTGCATGTGCCGTTTGTGGCACCCTCGGAGGTTTCAACCGAACTTGCTCTGGTTTCCTCCTAAGTGGAGGGAAATCTTGGTATTCATCATCCACGTTTAGGTAGTTGGACGAACCAGAAGCCTCATTGGGCAGGATCCCTAATCTTGCTTCATTTTCTAGGGCAAGCCTTAGCCTTTGCGGTGCACTTGCTGGGTGTGCATGATGTGGCTCTTCTTGGGACTCACTTTCAATAAAGCGGTTCCTCTGGAGAAGCTCGGTGTTAAGCAGTCTCAATTCCTTCATCTCTTCTTCCTCTCGAGCGAACCTCTCTTTGAGCGTGAGTGGATCATTTTTATTGAGGGAAGGGGATGGGTTCAGGGTAACTGTTCCTTTATTATTATCCTTGTTAGAAGCTCGCACGATAGGAGGATGGAGGTTAGCTGAAGGGGAGACCATATTTAAAGCGACCCTCTGGTTCTGGGTGTGCACACCTGGGGCTTCGTTGTGAGTCATAGCATGACCAGAACCATCATCTTCTAATCCGTCCGGATTTACATTTTCTCCGGTGTCACCAGCGGGGTTAGCCTCTATGGCATTGATGAACGCATTTTTTGGGGTGGAGGGGATATCATCTTCCAATCAGGAAGAGGATCTCCCGCATCTTCGGCTGGCCTCCACTTTCATGACCTGGGATTTCCTTCGGACTTCTTGACGAAGGGTGACGCAGAGAGTTTTTTATGCGACCTTACGGTGTGCCTTCCTCTCGGAGGGGATGATGATTCAAATGACGGGATAGGATGGGAGCCTCCTCTTCAGACAGTCCTCCCTAGACGAGAGAATACCAACTATCGTGGGGGAGGTTGTTGTTGAGGGGGTAATAATTCCCCTAGCCCTGAGGGCTCACTGGACATTGAGTCTCTTCCCGGTTTTATTGGTCTTACGGGGGAATTTTTTGTTAAAAATTTCCCCAACCCTGTAGGCTGGGTTGACCCTAGATTGCGGCAGTGGCTGCAGCTATCGCGACCTGCCTGATCTCGCGTTCCCCCATCCGGGGGTGAACTGGATCTGGTGCTGAATTCACCTGTGAATCAGTCCCTTCTAGGGAGGCATACAAAGATCGCTTATTGGCCTCTCTTAGGTGAGAGGCCTGCTAGATTCTCTCTGTGTCCTGATTCAGGAGTTCATGAATGGCTCATTCCCACCGGGCCTGACGCTTCTGGGACTTACTCAAGGCCTGACTATGTTGGTTGTGTTGCCTTTCTAGAATAGGGGGTCCACCCAATTGCCGTCTCTATGTGACGACTTTGCAAGACACCATACCGAATGGGTTCTTCTGGGTGGGGTGCGGAGTGAAATTAAGAGCTCCGTGTTCCCCCCCATCCCTTTATATGGACTCCTGTTGGAGCATCACCGATGAGGCCGAAAAGTTCATGCAGTGCATGGAGGCACGTTGCCTCAATATTCCCATTGCGCCTGTCGGGGAGTTATTGTCGTGCTGAGGAAAGGGTGTCTAGGTCAATGTGACACAGGATGTCCCCTATCGTCTTAACGTGGTATACATACCTGTCATAGGGAAGGAATATTGATTTCAGTTGGCGGAGGGTCGTCCATAGATTGTGGAGGATGTCGTGCATGCATTCTTCTAATAACTCCCTGGGTATTTCGTACTGAGAGGTGGTCGTGGGCCAAAACATAACTGTTATATCATTCTTGGCCAGTCGTTTCCTCAGGTGCATCATATCAGCATACTCTTCCGCCAGTGATTCCTCTACCTTGTCAGCCCAACTAGGGTGCTCACTGTAATCGGAGGCAGTGGGACCGGTAGGTATCGAAATGTCTTGTGGGTGATTTCATGGTGGTTCAGAAGATGAACGTGGCCCTGGAACAGTTCCTGATCGAACAAGGGAGTCGCTAGCGACCAGCTGGGAATCTGACATGCTCGATCCCATCATTCTGAGTGCCTTGGCATACGAGGGCCTTTTAGGGATTGATTCGGCAGGGGGAGGTCCTTCTTGTCGAAATAATATGTCATCGCAGGGAGGACCTTCACAGTGGCGGTTTTAATGGAGAGGACTACCATTACTGTTTGATGCTTCACTGCATAGAGGGATTTTGCAGTGCACACCCTTGGGAGGACCTCCAAGGCGTGTCGCGGAAAGGGGAGGACCTTCTGGTTGTGTAGCATTGTTATGGGGAGGAACTTCATAACAACTGCCATCATGTTGAGGATGACCATCATGGCTTGACGTTCGATGCGCATCCTGGGGAGGATCTTCATAACATGTCATGACAAGGGGAGGACCTTCTTTTCTCTTGGGGACATTGCGGGGAGGACCTTCACAATGGTGGTCATGGTGGAGAGGACTACCATCACAACTGAGGCTACAGAGATGACTACCATTACTGCTACCGCATGGAGAATATCTGTGGGATACATCATGGGGAGGGCCTCCAGAATGTACTGCAATGAGGGGAGGACCTTCTCATTGCTCGACGTCTCTACAGGGAGGACCTCCATTATCAGGGTGGCGAGGACTACCACCGTGACCTGATGCCTGGTTGCGTGGAGTTCCGTTGCAGTGTGACCCCAAGGGAGGACCTTCAGGGGAGGCCACGACAAGGGGAGGGCCTTCTTGTCATGATGAGACATCACTACAAGGAGGACCTCCATATTTGAGACTATGATAGAGAGGACTACAATCACAATCTGTGGTCCCACTGCGTGGAGAGTGATTGCAGTGTATACCCCGGGGAGGACCTTCAGGGTGGACCGTAGCAAGTGGAGAACCTTCTTACTACTCGATATTCTGGTCACGTGGAGGGTTTCCACGACTCGCATCAATAGATAAGCTCTCGTGACCGATAGTTATATGCTTGTGGGGGATTCCCCCACGAGTTCTCTGAGGAGGACCTTCAGAGCTGCTGGTAGTGACATTGCGGGGAGTTCCTTCGCAACTGCTGTTTCCGCTCCCATAATATGGAAATGGGTGGGCAGGGTTTTGAGCCTTTGATGCGTGATTAGCGGCGTAGGGAACCCCATCTTCTAGTAGAGCGGAGTAATGAACCCGATCTTTTATTTTCCGGATGCCTTCAGTGTATTCAGGGCACTCTTTTACGAGCAGCGGGGACCATCTGATGTTGACAATGGCCTTCACCTCCTTTGGGTCCCTATCTAATTGGGTCCTGGGATGCCTCTGGGATACGACGACGAACAAATTGACTTTTAGTAGGGATATATGCCAACTCTAGAGCATCCACCATGATGGACAGGTTTCCCCCAGTTGGATCAAGTGAAGCAGCTTGATCTGGTTGCCCTTGCACCGCAGAATATAGCCGGAGACCCTCCTGGGCGGAAGCAGGGATGCAGATCTACTCCGAGGAGGCTATCTCATCTCTTAGATGAGTCAACTTAGTTGGGGAGACGGGCTCACGGGCAAAATTTTGTGCTGTTGTCGTTGATGCAATTACATGTTGGAACGTCTGCAAGATATGATCTCAGATCGATACCTGCTCCTCCATCATTTCCAGGATATGTAAAGAGTCATCTTTGGCAGGAACGGGTATGAAGGCCCATTCCGGTGTCGGAGTATGAATATCCTACTCTGGTCCACTAGTGGTCAGTGGGTACTAAAAATTATCCTTTGTTGGGGCAGGTGAATGAATATACCCCTATACCAGGATACGTTGGTTTCTCTCTCCGTTTTCTGCCACATCGGGGTGGCGGGATTTACTTGCATCCGCAGGGAGCTGGCCCTGCATATATTGGTTTCCCACCATATCAAGTCGGTGGCCATTGTTGGCAGGGTGACGTTCCCGCCTATGATTTACCTCCACATCTGGGTGGAGGTCTTTGTTGATTGCCACCATATCAGGATGGTGGGTGTCTGAAGAAACTGCCAGGAGCTGGTCCTGCAGGTGCTGGGTTGCCACCATGTCAAGCTGGTGGACATCACGACCCTGGGTAGGGAGAGGTGCCTGCCGAGTAAGTTCCTTCCTGCTTGAGTGACAGGCTTGATGGAGCTTGGAGGGGATGTGTGCCGGCTCGTATGATGCTGCCATGTCTGGATGGCGGGCTCGGGAGGAGCAAACAGGTGTAGGTGCCTATTCATGGTACGTCTCCATGGCTGGGTAGCAGAGCTCCTCCTCAGGGACCAGGGTGATGACCGGTCCCTGATTGTACGTCTTCCTCCCTTGTCGGGTGGTCCGAGGGGCCGGAGCTCAGGGTGCGTGGGCCTGAATCCTCGGGGAGACATCCTCCTCGGTGCGAGGATATCGGGTCGTAGTGTGACCGCGATGACGTCTGCCGGCAGGGGCCTTGGAGCGAAACCCTCATTTAGTGGGGATGAAGTCCTCAACGTCGACCTCACTCACCTCCCTAAGATAAGGGAGGTACACATTGTCCCGTTCCAGGGATAGACTCCCGAAATAGTTAGAGATAGCGACAGGGGCTGTTTGGATCCGCCTTTGCGGCACTGCTGGGTAGGCGACCGGCGAGTTCCGACGGATTGAAGGGCGTGCATGGCCGCCTCCACCGTTGGGAGATTACCGTTCACATGGTACTCTTGGATCAGCGCATCTGAGACCTAGATTTGAAGATGCTGGGTGGGTGACGGGGTCCTCCTTAGGTGAGGACGTCTGGTCATTGAGTTGTCATAAGGATGCACTTGTGAGTTCCTTTGCGATGCCATCGGATCGAAAGGAGTTCTTAAAGTAGTTCATGCAGAACATTTTATAAAATACAAACAACAAACCCATCAAAGAAGTATCTCATAATCCCATGTGTAATTAATGAACTTTCTTGGCCCTCCTTTAGAGCATAGGGGGGCACAGGGTGGGATCAAGTTGAATTTGTCATGTTTGGTTAAAGATTCACGTCGGGTTCACCATTTTTTGTTTCGTTCGGGTTTTCAGCCATGAAATGCCCAAAGGCTCCATATCCAATGATTGATGGACCTGCTTTCCAAAGGATGGAATTTGCCTGATGGTCTGACCTGTGACTCTTAAGAACTCACATTGGTCGAGAGGATGGGAAGTCGGGCTCATCACACTCTTTTTGGGGGGAATTATTTCCTTTTCTGGGACTCTCTTGTAAATTTAAGATGTATTCATATATTTGTGAGTTTTTGGCTTATACCCAAACATAGTATCCACAGATTTAACCTTGGTGGGAAATGGTCAACTGGACGTAGGGGTTCGACATCATTTTTTCCCAAGGTTTACCATCCCTCATTGGATTAATGACCCCGAAGGGTTGGAACTTTCTTGAGGCGGCACTAGGAGTGGCGTGGTGAACCAGTGTGGAGATGATCGGATCGACCGTTTATTGGACTTGAACCTCTGGGAGGCTTCTATGTACCCTGCTTTGGAGGTAGGGATCAAATTCCACGTAGTTTTTATATATAGTTTAACGTCATACTGGACGAGGGTGGAACTCGACGTGAATAAATGACCGAGTGGTGGTCTTGAACCTCATGGAGGATACCTACATACCATGCTTTGGCATGGATCAAAGACCCAGTAGTTCGCTTTGGCTTGGGGCTTACACTCTGAGGAGGCCCATAGTGAGGATGTCATGGTCGATGCTTACTCTAATCCCACGTTAGTCATGTTCGGTGTGAGAAACAAGAGGCAGCAGGGACCAGAGGATCACGTCGTGAAAGGTGCGTCTGTGAAAAGCAGAGTGGGGCTTATGCATGGAGCGGCCCAGGATGATGAAATGGGTCTTACACTCTGAGGAGGCCCAGGGAGACAAATCCCTACAGGAGAGGGAAATGGGGTGCTCCTGTTCCCATCTCCTCTCTTGCAGTGCATGAGGGCTTCCTTTTGATGGCTATTGTAATGACCCGTAAATTTCAAGGAAATTTTTTTTCTTTGAAATTTTACAAGAGCGCAGTTTCTAACGGCACCTGATTCCGAGGCCCGGTGTGCCCGGAATCATTTTCCGAAGATTGGCTCGGGTACGTTAAGTGAACGGGCGAGCGAGTTTTTCTAACTTTTGAACCGGTGCCCGGAATCGAATTCTGAGGGCACCAATGAAATCGCAGTGCCGGTTTTCGCTTAGAAACTCCTCTTCCGGAGTTGCGTTTGCTCGGGTGTGGTTTTTAATTTTCGGGCTTAAAGTTAAGAAATAAAATAATTTTTCGACAACTTTATTTTATTTCACTTAAGCCACTTGGAAGCCACTTGAAGCCACTTAAAGGTGGCTTGAACTGAGTTGAACTGGATAGGATGCTATCCAGAAATATCCTACCCCCTTGGTAGGATATTTGTGAGGTGGGGCCCGCACGAGCCCCTCCGTTTCTTTCCGCTAAGAAACGCACCCATGAAAACCCGTCTTAATGAAAGTCAACTGGCGCGTTTTCTAAATTCTTAACAGACCATTTAATTGGGCGGTTTATTTCATGAATTAAATGGCATGTTTCTTTCGTTGAATTAATTCAACGAATTAATTCAATCGTTTCTTAACCTGTTTTCGTGTGTTGGCATATTAATAAAATAATACCAACCCAAAATATTTGGAGAAGATTTGAGAGGATCCTTGTTTCTTCTTCTCCCTCGCGAAGAACGCGAAGAACGCGAAGAACGTGAAGAACGCCGAACCCGGAAATCGACGACGCTTCCGTCCGAGACGTCCTTCTCTGCCCCGATCTCCGATCACCGACCGTTGAGGTGAGTGATTTCGGATTTCCTCACAAGGTTCCTTCCTTTTTGGTTTTAAACACAGATTTAATTATTTATAATTTAAATCTGTTGTTCTTGGTCCGTTGACCTCGCTGACTCAACGCCGGATTCCGCGACGACGCGACGCCTCCCCGCGACGACGCGACAATCCCTCTCTTCCGCGACGAGCTCTTCCGCGAAGAACGCCCGCGCGCGACGATCAACGAGGTAGGGATTTTATAATTTTGTAATACCCCTCTTATATTCCCGTGAATGTTCTTTAAAAATTAAAGATCCGGTTTCAAATGAACAATTTTATTTTATTAAAATTGTCGGTTCATGTGTTGAACAATTTCTCCCGTTGTTTTTTTTATTATCCAACGCGGAGGGTGAGGGTCAAACGAACACGGCCCGAAAACCCTCCATCGTTCTTCGTGTTTTTCGGATTTTTCGGGCGACGACAGAACGTTCCGCAACGGGTGTTTGATGATCCCGCTGTAAAGAACGGAACCCGGGAGGAACAACGGCGCAGACGGGAAGGAAAACGGGCCACCAGAGCGACTCCGGCGGCCCGCGGATGCCGGTGGTGGCGCGGGACGCCGGCGCGGCGGCGCCGGCGGCCGGAGGCGGTGGCACCCCGCGGCTGTCCAGCGCGACACCCCGCGGGTGCCACGGGTGTCCAGCGCGACACCCCGCGGGTGCCGCGGGGTTGTCACGCGGCACCCCGAGGGTGTCCAGGGCGACACCCCGCGGGTGCCGCGGGGTTGTCACGCGACACCCCGCGGGTGCCGCGGGAGTGTCACGCGCGGCGGCGGCTTTCCCCCGCGTCGGCCGCTCAGCCGAGCCGAGCCGGACCGGCCCTGGCCGGGCCGGGCCGGGCCAACCTTGTCGGACCCGACCCGGTTCGGTCCAACCAGGGGGGGTCGGCCTGGGTCGGCCCGGGCCCGGACCCCCCGTCTTCGGACAGACTTCGTTCAAATTGCTGTATCTTGAACTATGGGCCTCCAAACGACCCGCCGTAAGCGGCAACGCGATCCTTGGATCGAGATGGTCGTTTCGGTATATCGCACTCAAGGTTTCGGAATACTTTGTGTTTGGCCGGGTTGGTTCGTACACGAAACCAACCGGGCCCTCGGAGCGGAAACGCTCATATCTTGAGTCACGGACGTCCGATTGACGTGCCGTCAGCTTTGTTGAGTTCCTCTTTGTGAGACGGATCTTTTGGCACCCTCCGCCCGAGGTTTGGACGCAGGTGGAGTACGGTTGGGTTGGTTTGTCCTTAAAAACCAACCGGGCCCCTGAGACAAAAAAGCCAATAACTCTCAGACCGGGCGTCTGATCGACGCGCCGTCTGTTGCGTTGAGTTCCTGTTGACGATGCGGAACTTTTGGATACATCAACTCTGGACTTCGTGACAGTTGATGTATCAGCCTCTCGGCTCGTGGAGCGGGCCCTCCCGAACGAGCTTGCTATGTGCGGGAACCCTAGTGATGGCTGCGACTGCTTCCTCGACGGCGACGACTGTGCAGAGATCCTCCGTGGACTCTGACGACGACCGTGCAGAGATCCTCAGTGGACTGCGGCGACGACTTTGCAGAGATCCTCAGCGGACTGCGACGACTACTGCACTCAGCGATCCTACGTGGATCAGTGCTACAGTTCCTGCGTGGGCCCGGTCCTGTGTGGGCCCGATCCTGTACGGATCTGATCCTGTGTGGGTCAACACTCAGTGGTTCTGTGTGAGCCAACTCCTACAGGTCTTGCGTGGGCCCGATCCTGTGTGGGTCCGATCCTGTGTGGGTCACTGCAGAGATTAGTTACCTATCGATCCTTCGTGGGTCCGACGACTTATATGGATCAGAGATCATCTTTTCGTCATCCGAAGAAGTATACCTGTGTGAGCTGAATCTTGTGTTTCTCTCCTTTGTGGATTGTGTTGAGCTATCCTGTGTGGATTTACTGTTATTCTCCTTTGTGGATTGTGTTGTTCTATCGTACGTGGGTATGCGTTTTTCTTTCCTCTGTGGACTGGGTTGTGCTAGGGCTCGGACGTTGGAGCTGATCAGGGAATTGATGACCTAGGTATATGTATGGGCATATACCTAAGCCGTGTCAGATGTTACTTCGTGATTGTATCTCTCCTTCATGGCTTATCCTTTGTGGATTTCGGGAGACCTTCGGGGTTCTCGGGGTCCCTACTGAGTAGCTTATACTCACCCCTGCACGGGTTATGCCCGCACTTCGTGGTGTTGGTTGCAGATGACGGACAGCGCTGATTGTGGAGGAGGCGTGCGGAACAGGACAGTACCTGGAGGTGGACCACTGGGCGGGACGTACTCGGAGCGGTTAGGTGGACCCGAGGAGCAGTGGAGGCTATCTGTACCCACCCTTCAGGTGGGACTTCCATAGGACGGCTCGACACTGCAGTTTTTCCTTTCCGTTGCTGTTTTTCCTTTCAGTTGTACTTTACAGTTGGGCTTGTATTTCTGGCCCCTTTTACTTTCATCACAGCTTGTACAGGTTTTACTTAGTGTTTACATTTCCTCTTGCTTACTCTGTGGTGCTTGTTTACTTTTCAAAGGCAATGCCTTCCCTTTTTGTTGGGATTTACGCCTTGGTGCTAGTCGCCAGCCCCTGGCCTATGGAAGGCGGGCTTGGGGTAGTCACGGCACGGGCCCCGAGGACGGGTCGTGACAAATTGGTATCAGAGGGGTCGGTTCTACCGCAGACTCTGATCTTTCATCTATGTGAAGCAATAGTGTTTAGCGTATTAACTGTGGTTTTCATTCCAGGGAGTCCAGTGTTGGTGCGGCGGCCGACGTATCCATACACCAGGACCCTGACTTCTGGTTTCCGACTTAATGCATGAAAACATTGATTGCATGTGTGTTTCAAGTTTTCTTTGTGATTACTTGTGTCAGCTCACCAGGTATAATGTTCTGACCATGGTGCACTTGTTTCCTTTTCAGGATGGCACGACGACAGCAGCCAGCTAGGGTTCCAAGAGTAGTGCACGACGACAGCCCGCCGAGCGACGAGGCCTCGGTACAGGGCTCGTTGACAGCAGAGGCACCGACGGTACCTTTACCCGCCGAGCCCCCGATGCTTCCAGCACTGGCAGCTGACGACGCACGATGCCTCGGAGCTCTGCACGAGTTCCAACGCCAGCGACCACCCAGGTTCCGTGGGGAGTTGGACCCCCAGGCAGCTGAGGACTGGCTGGAGGCGGTCGTCCGAGTTTTCAGGCTAGTGAGGACACCAGCACACCTCATGGTGATCCTCGCGGCGAGCCTACTACACGCAGCAGCCGGACGTTGGTGGAGCCTGATTCTCCAGGTACACGATGAGGCCACCCTCATCTGGACGGACTTCGAGATCCTCTTCTGCTCAGAGTTCGTCCCGGCCACCCTCTGTGCGGTGCGCATCCAAGAGCTTCTTCAGCTGCGGCAGGGCAACTTGACGGTCGCTCAGTATGCGGCGAGGTTCACCGACCTTTCTCGGTACTCGACAGACATGGTACGAGACCCCTTCTTCCGGGCCCGGACCTTCGAGCAGGATTTGAGACACGAGATCAGGGCATCACTGATCTCCCTCAGCATCCCGACCCAGGTAGGAGTACTGGAGCGAGCCCTCCTGATCGAGAGCTTCCTGGCTGAGTCCATAGCGAGACCTACCGTAGGGAGGCAGATAGCGGAGTCTTCGGCAGCTGGTAGCCGGCGGATGACTCAGGGTTCCAGGCGGACCAGACCTTCCGGCAGGCGACCTCGGGACACTGGCTCAGCAGTGCAGGGCACCCAGCCCAGAGCCAGTCTTCCGAGAGGCAGGCAGTGCTACGAGTGCGGCGGGCGGGGCCACATAGCTCGTGACTGCCCGACCCGTCGTACCGAGGGTCAGCAGACGGTGGAGGGACCACCCAGGCAGAGGCAGAGGGTCGACCATGGTGGTCCGCAGGGAGGAGGCCGACGAGGCAGAGGAGCTGGCCGAGTAGCAGGTGGTGGGCGACGCTTTGAGGCTCGGCCACCACCACCACCAGGAGGCCCGCCCCGACCACAGGGAGCTGGCGAGCAGAGACAGGCTCAGCTCCAGGCAGCGGAGGCCTACGACCACGGTGCGCCAGAGATGATTCGAGGTACGATCTCTGTCTATTCCACTCTTGCTGCAGTTCTGATAGACACAGGAGCGAGTCACTCTTTCATAGCCACTGCCCTTGTTCGGAGCTCAGAGATTCCGACAGAGCCGTTGGCTCGATCCTTACGGCGAGAGACTCCTACGGGAGCAGACTCGACGGTTACGCACTGGTGCCGGCAGTGTGAGCTTACTCTAGGAGGCGAGAGCTTCGGCTGGGATCTTCTTGTAGCGGCGTCGAGGCCTTACGACGTCATCTTGGGCATGGATTGGTTATCTACAGTCCATGCTCAGATTGACTGCATTAGGCGCAAGGTGCGATGTGTGCGCACCGACGGGAGCAGGTTCACCTTCACCAGCGAGAAGGGAGACTTAGCAGCATAGGATGGACTCACGCAGAGGAGAGGTCAGCCCATCACTCATCAGTTGGCTAGCCTCATCCTGGGAGCAGTTGATGTGCGGAGTCCCAGTTTTCCTGCAGTAGTGGATCAGTACGCGGACGTCTTTCCCGACGACGTTCCAGTACTACCTCCTCGCAGAGAGGTAGACTTTTATATTGACCTATACCCCGGGACAGCCCCGATATCCACTCCAGCATATCGGATGGCCCCGCTAAGCTTCGAGAGCTGTGGGTACAGTTGGAGGACTTGCAAGGCAAGGGGTTCATCTGAACCAGTGTTTCGCCCTGGGCTTCCCCGGTTTTGTTCGCCAAGAAGGCGGACGGGAGCTTGCGACTGTGTGTCGATTATCGTCGCCTGAATCAGGTGACAGTGAGGAACAAGTAACCGCTACCCAGGATTGATGACCTCTTCGACCAGCTCAAGGGAGCACGGTGGTTCTCGAAGATAGACCTCAGATCAGGCTATCATCAGCTTAGAGTTCGAGACGAGGATGTGTAGAAGACGACCTTTAGGTGTCGGTATGGCCACTATGAGTTCTTGGTTATGCCTTTCGGCGTGACCAACGCTCCAGCAATGTTCATGAGCCTCATGAACAGGATCTTCCAGCCATACCTCGATCGATTTGTTGTGGTCTTAATCGACGACATTTTGGTGTACTCGACGACGGAGGAGGAGCACGCCTACCACCTGCGTGTTGTACTAGACACACTCCGAGAGCACCAGCTTTATGGAAAGCTCTCAAAGTTTCATTTCTGGTTACGTGAGGTCCACTTCTTGGGGCACGTCATTTCTGAGGCGGGAGTTGCAGTGGATCCTGCGAAGATAGAGGCAGTGCTAGCTTGGGAGCCACCCAAGAGCGTGACAGAGATGCAGAGTTTCTTGGGCCTAGCCGGATACTATCGGAGATTTGTGCCGGACTTCTCCAGAGTTGCAGCCCCACCCTCAGCATTGACGAAGAAGGGGAAACCCTTCGTGTGGTCAGATAGATGTCAGCAGAGCTTCCAGGAGCTGAGGCAGAGGTTGACCAGTGCACCTATCTTGAGGTTGCCTGAGGAGGGAGTTGGATACGTAGTCTACTGCGATGCATCAGGGACCGGACTCGGGTGTGTCCTGATGCAGGAACGGGCCGTGATTGCCTACGGATCACGTCAGTTGAGGCCTCATTAGTAGAACTACGATACCCATGACTTGGAGTTGGCAGCAGTGGTCTTTTCCCTGAATACATGGAGACACTATCTGATGGGCGAGCGCTTCACAGTCTTTTCTGACCACCAGAGTCTTAGGTACATCTTCTCTCAGAAGGACCTGAACCTGAGACAGCGGCGATGGCTCGAGTTCCTCCAGGACTATGACTTTTAGATAGTCTATACTCCTGGGAAGGGGAATGTGGTGGCTGATGCCCTCAGCAGGAGGATGGGCATCCAGCTACTTGAGGAGGCGACAGAGCAGCTAGCCGCTTTGCAGATATCCTTCGTGGATAGAGACGGAGCAGCCTTCCTTCAGTCTCTCACAGTCTCTCCTCCACTTCTACAGCGGGTCAGAGAGGCACAGCATGGGTACGTTGACTGTAAGACATGGCGTGCACAGATATCCTCGGGACAGGCACCTGATGGTTTCTCCCTTGGAGCAGAGCACGATGTCCTTTTCAGAGGACATACCTTGGTACCAGTCGCTTTACGAGAGGAGGTGCTGAGAGCGTATCACACTTCTCCTTTGGCGGTACATCCTGGAGTGGCGAAGATGTACCAGGATCTCAGACGATAGCACTGGTGGCCGGGCATGAAGAAGGCTGTGGCAGAGTTCGTTTCATGGTGCCTCACTTGCCAGCAGGTGAAGGCAGAGCATCAGGTACCAGCAGGCTTGGTACAGCCCTTGGAGGTCCCGGAGTGGAAGTGGGACGGCATATCTATGGACTTTGTGACTGGACTTCCACGCACTTCCAGAGTTCACGACTCCATTTGGGTGATTGTTGACCGACTCACCAAGTCGGCACACTTCTTACCCATCCGAGAGCAGGGCTCAGTGGAGAGCTTGGGGCGTCTCTATGTTCAGGAGATTGTACGACTTCACGGTGTGCCATCGACTATCGTCTCCGATCGGGACGCTCATTTTACTTCCCGGCATTGGAAGGGGTTGCAGGAGGCATTCGGGACGCGACTACGTCTGAGCACCGCCTTTCACCCTCAGACGGATGGTCAGACGGAGAGGACTATTCAGAATCTCGAGGACATGCTCCGCGCATGTGTCCTCGACTTTGGTCGCAGCTGGGAGGACCACCTACCCTTGGTAGAGTTTGCGTACAACAACATCTACCACTCCACCATCGGGATAGCACCCTACGAGGCGTTGTACGACAGGCCTTGCAGATCCCCTTTGTGCTGGACAGACCCTGGGGAGTCAGCACTTGTGGGACCAGAGATGGTCCGAGCCATGACAGAGAAGGTCCAGGTCATCCAGGAGCGGATGAGGATAGCACAGAGCCGGCAGAAGTCATATGCTGACAGGAGGCGGAGGCCACTAGAGTTTGAGGATGGCGACCACGTCTTCTTGCGGGTCTCACCTCGATGTGGTTTGAGGAGATTTGGCCGAGGCGGCAAGTTGTCTCCACGCTTCATCGGACCCTTCCAGGTCCTCAGCAGGGTTGGTGAGGTGGCTTATCGTCTGGCTCTGCCACCTCAGTTGTACCGGGTGCACGACGTCTTCCACGTATCCCAACTGAGGAGATACGTGCACGACCCGACACACATCATTGACTATGGGGAGCTAGACATGGATGATGGAGCGACGTTTGCGGAGGTCCCAGTGGAGATAGAGGATCGACAGGAGCGGGTCCTACGTGGGCGATCGATTTCTCTTATGCGCATCAGATGGCAGCACGGGAACCTCCAGGAGAGCACTTGGGAGCGGGAGGCTCAGATGCGTGCTCAGTACCCACATTTGTTTCCCTAGTTTTTGATGTATCTTTACGGGGACGTAAAGTCCTGAGGTGGGAGTAATGTAAAGACCCATAAATTTCAAGGAAATTTTTTTTCTTTGGAATTTTACAAGAGCGCAGTTTCTGACGGCACCTGATTCCGAGGCCCGGTGTGCCCGGAATCATTTTCTGAAGATTGGCTCGGGTACGTTCAGTGAACGGGTGAGCGAGTTTTTCTAACTTTTGAACCAGTGCCTGGAATCGAATTCTGAGGGAACCAATGAAATCGCAGCGCCGGTTTTCACTTATAAACGCCTCTTCCGGAGTTGCGTTTGCTCGGGTGTGGTTTTTAATTTTCGGGCTTAAAGTTAAGAAATAAAATAATTTTGCGACAACTTTATTTTATTTCACTTAAGCCACTTGGAAGCCACTTGAAGCCACTTAAAGGCAGCTTGAACTTAGTTGAACTAGATAGGATGCTATCCAGAAATATCCTACCCCCTTGGTAGGATATTTGTGAGGTGGGGCCCGCACGAGCCCCGCCGTTTCTTTCCGCTAAGAAACGCACCCGTGAAAACCCGTCTTAATGAAAGTCAACTGGCGCGTTTTCTAAATTCATAACAGACCATTTAATTGGGCGGTTTATTTCGTGAATTAAATGGCCTGTTTCTTTCGTTGAATTAATTGAACGAATTAATTCAATCGTTTCTTAACCTTTTTTCGTGTGCTGGCATATTAATAAAATAAGACCAACCCAAAATATTTGGAGAAGATTTGAGAGGATCCTTGTTTCTTCGTCTCCCTCGCGAAGAACGCGAAGAACACGAAGAACGTGAAGAACGCCGAACCTGGAAATCGACGACGCTTCCGTCCGAGACGTCCTTCTCTGCCCCGATCTCCGATCACTGACCGTTGAGGTGAGTGATTTCAGATTTCCTCGCAAGGTTCCTTCCTTTTTGGTTTTAAACACGGATTTAATTATTTATAATTTAAATCTGTTGTTCTTGGTCCGTTGAGCTCGCCGACTCAACGCCGGATTCCATGATGACGAGACGCCTCCCCGCGACGACGCGACGATCCCTCTCTTCCGTGACGAGCATTTCCGCGAAGAACGCCCGCGCGCGACGATCAACGATGTAGGGATTTTATAATTTTGGAATACCCCTCTTATATTCCCGTGAACGTTCATTAAAAATTAAAGAGCCGGTTTCAAATGAACAATTTTATTTTATTAAAATTGTCGGTTCATGTGTTGAACAATTTCTCCCATTGTTTTTTTATTATCTAACGCGGAGGGTGAAGGTCAAACGAACACGGCCCGACAACCCTCCGTCGTTCTTCGTGTTTTGCGGATTTGGCGGGCGATGACGGAATGTGCCGCAACGGGTGTTTGATGATCCCGCAGTAAAGAACGGAACCCGGGAGGAACAACGGCGCAGACGGGAAGGAAAATGGGCCACCGGAGCGACTCCGGCGGCCCGCGGAAGCTGGTGGTGGCGCGGGTCGCCGGCGCGGCGGCGCCGGTGCCCGGAGGCGGCGGCACCCCTCGGGTGTCCGGCGCGACACCACGCGGGTGCCGCGGGTGTCCAGCGGGACACCCCGCAGGTGCCGCGGGGTTGTCACGCGGCACCCCGCGGGTGTCCAGGGCGACACCCCGTGGGTGCCGCGGGGTTGTCACGCGACAGCCCGCAGGTGTCTGGCCGACACCCCGCGGGTGTCGCGGGAGTGTCACGCGGGGCGGCGGCTTTCCCCCACATCGGCCGCTCGGCCGAGCCGAGCCGGACCGGCCCTGGCCGGGCCGGGCCGGGCCAACCGGGTCGGACCCGACCCAGTTCGGTCCAACCAGGGGGGTCGGGCCGGGTCCTCCCGGGCCCGGACCCCCCGTCTTGGGACAGACTTTGTTCAAATGGCCGTATCATGAACTACGGGCCTCCAAACGACCCACCGTCAGCGGAAACCCGATCCTTGGATCGAGACGGTCGTTTTGGTATATCGCACTCAAGGTTTCAGAATACTTTGAGTTCGGCCGGGTTGGTTCGTACACGAAACCAACCGGGCCCTCGAAGCGGAAACGCTCATATCTTGAGCCACGGACGTCCGATTGACGTGCCGTCAGCTTTGTTGAGTTCCTCTTTGTGAGACCGATCTTTTGGCACCCTCCGCCCGAGGTTTGGACGCAGGTGGAGTATGGTTGGGTTGATTTGTCCTTAAAAACCAACCGGGCCCCTGGGACGAAAAAGCCAATAACTCTCAGACCGGGCGTCCGATCGACGCGCCGTCTGTTGCGTTGAGTTCCTGTTGATGATGCGGAACTTTTGGATACATCAACTCTGGACTTCGTGACAGTTGATGTATCAGCCTCTCGGCTCGTGGAGCGGACCCTCCCGAACGAGCTTGCTGTGTGCGGGAACCCTAGTGCTGGCTGCGACTGCTTCCTCGGCGGCGACGACTGTGCAGAGATCCTCTGTGGACTCCGACGACGACTGTGCAGAGATCCTCAGTTGACTGCGGCGACGACTTTGTAGAGATCCTCAGCGGACTGCGACGACTACTGCATTCAGCGATCCTACGTGGATCACTGCTACAGGTCCTGCGTGGGCCCGGTCCTGTGTGGGTCCGATCCTGTACGGATCCGATCCTGTGTGGGTCAACACTCAGCGGTTCTGTGTGAGCCAACTCTTACAGGTCCTGCGTGGGCCCGATCCTATGTGGGTCTGATCCTGTGTGGGTCACTGCAGAGATTAGTTACCTATCGATCCTTCATGGGTCCGACGACTTATATGGATCAGAGATCATCTTTTCGTCATCCGAAGAAGTATACCTGTGTGAGCTGAATCTTGTGTTTCTCTCCTTTGTGGATTGTGTTGTTCAATCCTGCGTGGGTATGCGTTTTGCTTTCCTATGTGGACTGGGTTGTGCTAGGGCTCGGATGTTGGAGCCGATCGTGGAATTGATGACATAGGTATATGTATGGGCATATACCTATGCCGTGTCAGATGTTACTTCGTGATCGTATCTCTCCTTCGTGGCTTATCCTTTGTGGATTTCGGTAGACCTTCGGGGGTCTCGGGGTCCCTACTGAGTAGCTTATACTCACCCCTGCACGGGCTATGCCCGCACTTCGTGGTGTTTGTTGCAGACGACGGACAGCGCTGATTGTGGAGGAGGCGTGCGGAACAGGACAGTACCTGGAGGTGGACCACTGGGCGGGATGTACTCGGAGCGGTTAGGTGGACCCGAGGAGCAGTGGAGGCTATCTGTACCCACCCTTCAGGTGGGACTTCCAGAGGACGGCTCGACGCTGCAGTTTTTCCTTTCAGTTGCTGTTTTTCCTTTCAGTTGTACTTTACAGTTGGGCTTGTATTTCCGGCCCCTTTTACTTTCAGCACAGCTTGTACAGTTTTTACTTACTTTTTACTTTTCCTCTTTCTTACTCTGTGGTGCTTGTTTACTTTTCAAAGGCAATGCCTTCCCTTTTTTTTGGGATTTACGCCTTGGTGCTAGTCACCAGCCCCTGGCCTATGGAAGGCGGGCTTGGGGTAGTCACGGCACGGGCCCCGAGGACGGGTCGTGATAGCTATTTTACCATCTCTGGGGAACCCTAAACAAGTGGATGGGCAGAAAAGGGATTCCCAAGCCCAGGTTCCACATTACCGTGGGAATGTGAACCCATGAATTCTTTTGGAATCCTCTCAAGGGTCAGGGAAACCCCTTTTCCCCTATTTACTATGGGTATGTGAATTCAAAATGGCACGCTGATGCGCTTGAAAGTTACACCATGCAGATCTGGTGGCTCCGGTGGAGGCCTTAGCTCGGGCCCAATGAACATGCTAATGAGGGAGTCGCAGAGGACATGGCTGGATCAGAAGAATTTTACCTGGCTCTGTAAATGAGAACACCGAAGTATTTGGTGGCCACCGAAAGGTATGGGTGGTGCCTCCCTTCACGCGGGGAAGTGCCACGCGGCTGGAGATAACGTCCACAAACAAGGGTGGTCCACGGACTGATTGGCGTCCCACGAACCAGAGTGGTTCGCAGCTTTGGGTTCAATCTGCTAACCAGGGTAGTTTGCAGCTTCGGCTTCAATTCGCGAACCGGGGTGGTTCGCGGAGGATTCCAAGAAGGCAGTGGCAGCCAAGGCCGGTGCCGATCGGAGGCTCGTCAGTCGGGGCTTCGCCCATGTAGGAGAGTGCTACGCGGTACGAAGGATGGGAAAAGAGGTATAAATTCCCTGGTCCCTGGGGAAGTCATCCGCGGAGGGGGTATGGTTCGCGATTCTCCTTTTTCATTTTTTTGAGGTTCGTAGTTCACCAAATTATTATGCGTTTTCCAATTCCTTGTTAATTCGTATACCTGCTGTGGTTCACAGATGGGGAATTCGCTATTTGCGAAATCTGAAGCCTTCCTTCAACCGATCTCCTTCCGAATCTCCAATCCCTTCGAATCTGATTCCTGTTCTCTGATCCTCCTCCTTTTCTTTCCCCCTTGGTCCCCTTTAATAGTGTGGGGGAAAGGGATTTATTTGTGGCCACGTGGCACCTTTCACGGAGGCCCATAACCAAATACCCGGTTCACAGCTAACTTGGTCAATCCACGATTTGCGGTGGGTATTGAACGCTTCCCCCCCCCCCCACCATCCATGAGGGGAACTCAGGGAGTACTCCACGACTGCGGAGGGTTACGCCTCCATTTAACGAACGATAGTGGGTGCGGCTTGAACCGGTTGACGCGGTCTGTGGTTGGGGCGGTTCATGATGGTGAACCGGACTTGCTCCCATCCTGCCTCGCGATCACGGAGGCTCTCCGCCTCCATTTCGCAAATGAAAATGGTTCGCGGAGGGGGTTTCCTCACGGGGCATGGCCACTCTGCGCTTCCATGGGACCGGTTCGCACACCGGTCCTGTTTGTGTCTCTTCTTTGATTATTTTACCCAATTCTTATGGTATTTGGGTAGAATCTCCTTTCCAGATTTTTCAGGACCATACAATGATATAAAATGATTCAAATGTGTTTATGGGTCCCCAAGGACTTGTATATTGGGAAATGATTGATTTCAGATGTTGGGTGGAGGAAGAGTCACATCCACCCATTCATGGTACACTTTTCTCTATAGTTTCACTAGTGTACAACACCACTCAATAGAATCCAATAGAGCTACCATAAAATTAGAAGTATTAATAATATTTGACAGAATATATAGTTATATAGACATGAATGTGGAAAATCTATTGAAAGAGGATGGTATAGTGGAATTTCATGCATTTTATACTAGTATCTAGTGTAGGTTGGCCTAGGGTATCTAGAATAATATGGTTTTGTCTACAGCCCTAGTGGGGTAAATTCCTGATAGTCATCCATTATTGTAAACAACCAAATCTATTTAATAGATCCCATATTAGGTCGGTGAAATGTTCCTATATTGGGGATTAAACATAATACAAATTTCCTATGTTAAAATGCAGTATAGTGGTTGGATTAGAGTGTATCTATAGGATAGAACACGCAAAACATGTTTGTCACTTAAATTTGAGAAATAAATAGAGGTTGTTTTGAAATTTTTTATATTTAAAAATAAATTAATTAATTAAAAATAAATTTTTACCAAAATTGGACGTAGAGAGTGATAGGGTTAGGGTAATTTCACCTTTTCAAATACCATCATAGTTATAAAGAAAATTCCCTCTCTCTTCCTATTTAATGATATGTGAGATACTCTTCAATCATGTTATCAATAACCCTTGTTTGAAGTAATAAATGGAAACCACTCCTTAGTGCATGGAAATTAAAAAACCATTCAAAAATTACTAATCCAAGCCCTGAACATGATTTTTTTCCCTTATTAATCCATAAAAAGTTCACTAATTACAAACATGTGTCAATGATCTCTAGACACTCTCTACCTAAAAAATAAGCTCAATTGAGACAATTGCACTGGGCAGAGGTAGTTTAATGTTCTTTAACTAAAACTATAAATAATGAATGAAACAATAAACTAAAATGAAATCACATTAAGAGAATTAGACACCAGTGAAATTAGAAATCATTCAATATAAAAATAGAGTTTCAAATTAAAGAGCAAGACTCTGACATAAAAAACTAAAACTCTCCCTTCCCCAATCACTCAAAGGTTTTACCACTACATTTTAAGGGTAAGAATGTTGAAAGGGGAAGAAAAGGGAATTGTGAAAATATGAAAATATAAAAGATAACATCCATATCAATTCAATACTCCAATCCTCCAGGAAATCCCCTCTTTCACCATCTTCAACACCCTTGAATGGAAGTGTACAATCATATATATATGGTTGATGTGTTGAAATTTTCCCCTCTAGATTCATACATCCTAAAAGTTTAGTTTGTTTATCTTAATAAATATCTAAATCTTGTGGAGGATTCTTCATAAAAATATTCCCATATCTTTCTTGTTTGTGCACCCATTAAATCTTAGTGTATCTAGACAAGTGTCTAAAAAGTTATTATCAAATTACTAAAGAAATCTTTTTATTCCTGAGGATACTTCTCAACTCCCTTCACTTTTTTGAATTAAATGGATGCCATAATGACTGATATTCTCTATAACATTTGTTGTGTAAATGAGTCTCGGTGTTATATTTCATATCCAACTATAAGAAACTAATTTGGATGTTTTTGCACATATGGATGGTTTAATTATAGATTTGGGGTCCATTCTATCATCCAAATAACATTTTCCACTTTATTTATTTCTATAGAACATTGTGTATTGAATTAGATTTAGTTATATAAGAAAAAATATGAATCCCATGATAAATTTAATACTAAAAAATTAATAAATCAATATAGATTAAAATTGTAAAAGATAATACCGAAATACAGAAGATCCACAAAACTGTTCAGTTTCCTTAACTAATAATTTTTTTAAAAATAATTCAATAATTCACAAAAAAACAAATGACGCAAATAAGCTCACATTGATTAATTTTATGGGATTAAATCCTTAAAGTCCACCTGAAAAAAATAATGAAAATATTAACTCTATTAGTGGGTCATAATTATCTACACTTTTGGTATGTTGAGAACTTCTTGTTGAGGTAGATTTGTCGAAATATGAATGTAAGACTCTTCTTGATGAGTATAAAAACAGAGAATATTTCACATGGGTAAATCATCATTGAGTCTCCATAAACCCTTCATTTTTTCCCAAAACATTTTGAATCATTCCCAAATTTTAAGGGGCTTATCATCTTCATGTAATTCATGGGGCATATCCAATCACTTTCCCTTTAATTTGTCAGAGGCCCTCTTGAGAGGGGTAACTGGTCGTTTGACGGAGATTCCATATTTTTCTCTTTCCTTTTATTTCTATTACACATAGCTTCATGAACTATTTTTGTGTGGACCATATTTCAAATAAAAATATCCTCCACATATTATCTTTTATAATCTTCAGACTCCATATCACTTGAATATCCATTGTTGATGATTTTTATCAATGAATAAATCCCATATCAATATCATATCATTATCGTAAGAATAAGGGTCCTTGTTTCAATTAGTTTTTATATAATGTTCTATGCAAAAATCACAATTAGTGGTCATCTTATTTAATTGATATTTTGGTTTTCTGCCCCAATGAGGCTACTAATTCTTCTTACATGACCCCCTTGTACTTCTTTGTGTACCATAATTTTGAGAGAGGTTCCAGAATATATTTTCGAATATATCCCTAGGAATAAAGAAATTTTATTAAATTAGAAAAATTGTGATGTCTTTTATTATAAAATTTCAGTTAGTATGGAATATTTTGACTTCCTTAAAGGGGAGGTGGTTGTGGTTAAAATTTATCAATCCCTCTATATTTTTTTCTCTGGTTGTATAGTTTTAATATTTTATACCTATTGTAAATTTAATGACCAAGGGGTGGAAGCAGTGTTAAAAAATTATTCATCCCTGTGTGGGGTGGGGGGTCATTCACTATGATAATTATGGAAATGGCCGATGCTGATTCTCTTTTGATATTTTTGTATTTTGTCTTAACATTATGTGGGTGTAGTTCACGATGTGAATGTGAGTGGATATCTATGGGATTAAATAATAGAGATAATGTTTTTTTATATCTCAAATTATTTTCATTTTCATATTTTTAAAATCATGATTAAATATTCTTTTAATAGACCACTTTCATTGGGATCGACATTTCTGAGACCTACACATAATATGACACTATTAAGTATACTAGATATCATGAAAATGGGATTGAATTTTAATAATCATGTTAAATTATTCCTTCCTTGCTGGATCTATTTATTATAGTTCATGGTGAAATTTAATTCTCTTTGATTTCCGTATCCTCTAATATTCACGTGAGATGAAGCACTAGTGATTATCTATTATAGATTCCTCCAAGAATTTTTCCATGTTTATTTTACATTTCCCTACTATATTACTAAACATTATATTCATGTAATAGAAATTGGTAAATATCAATTGATTATTCGAATCTATTTATTATTATAACTTGGTTCTTGTATTGTAATTAAGATATAAATTTCTATTTCAAATGATAATGATCCATCCATAAGTTAAGACAAAGATGTTGTACGCATTCCTCTACCAATTTTTTTTCAATGTTATATTTATATGTTGTGATGTGATAGAATATACTTGATATATTTTATTTTGAATTTTTTTTCTTCATAACCAATGAAATGTCTTCATCTTCTATGTTAGTTATCTCTTCTTGGTCCCATTAGAGTGGTTTTTCTCGGATTCGTTGTTTTTGAAAGCATAGTTTCTTAGAATTTTCACTATTTATGTACAATCTAAGAGATTCATGGGAAATTAATTGACAATCAATTTCCTCATGTCATCTTTCAATTGAGATATAAAATTATTCCTTAGAGATAGGTATACCCTTGTATCTATCCTCAATATCTCAAGTTCCTCATGATGTTTGGGATTTCTCAAACATTCGTCTCTAGGGTTTGGACCTTCCTCTAAAATTGATATGAAGCTATGAGGAAGACCTTTATAGTTAACACTATTATGGGTCAGACTACTATTATATTTAAATTTTTGGATATAGTGATGATTCATTTATAATATAACTAGAGGAGTATCTTCATGGGTCATTTTCAAGGATATGATTTTATTATCATTTAACCTTATATTCTTGAGGACAATTTTCACGGTTCTCAACCTAAGAAAGATTCCCATTATTTATTCTGACACATCCATAAACGGGATTTCATGATTAATCCATCATGGAGGACCTCTAAATCTACCAGTATCAATACTATGGGTGGTACCTTTTAACTTGCTTCTTCTTTCTCAATATGAACATGTTTTAATGTTATCTTAAGTTAATATTGAAACTTGTTCAAGTAACTCAAGAATTAGAGCATCAATAAGATTAAATATAGGTACCTACTCTATATCATTATGCTACTTTTAAGGATATTTCATTTTTTGGTACCCCCTATTGAGAAAACTAAGTCATGTGTTTATCACAATGACATTCATATGTGGGGTTTACTTGGGTGACCCTCTTTTTTTCATTATATTGGGCATATAGTATAGTTAATACTGAGCATGGTTATGTTCCTATCTTTTGGTTTCAATCTGGATATCGTGACTGCATTCTATGCATTTAAAGAGAGAAATAATATGTTACATTATCTAGGTGACTAACAAATCTTATTGAAAACTTCCAGAAAATTATTTCGAAAAATGTTTCTTCCCGAATTGTACAATGAAATGGGTTTTTCTTTTTATTTTGAATTGTAATGTTTGTATGATCCTACTATTAATTCTTTGTTATCATGTATTATTGATCCTACAGAACGGGGGTAGAAATGTGTTACCACCCATGAGTGGCCATTTAAATATATTGAATGACATCTCTAGTTGTTAGGGTAGGTGTTTGTTCCCATCTCTAGATAGATTTGTGGATATACTAAAAACCATTTTTTCCTTCTGTTTCTAGGACATTCTGATAGCTCTTTAAAATATGGGTGATAATATAAGTCTATCCATCCATTTCCTCAAAAATGTGTTGGTGGGATTTTATATAGTTAATGGGGATATGTTTCTATTCTTTAGTGGGAGAAAGGTTATGTTTCTACGTCATTCATCCATTTTCTACCAGTTATTCCAATATGATTGATGTCTAGGGGTGGTAATATATTAATTCCCCATGGTTGTTTTTTTAGGATTTGTTGATAACCTTATGTTGATGTTGTTAGGATATGGAGGAATATATTCACGGGTGTAGAAAAATATGGGTTCCTATATACCAGTTGTTGAAATGATTTGTTCATATTCATCCTTAATGGTATAGGGGATATTTTTCTACCCCCTATTTTTGGTAACTATTATGTTCTATAGATCTCTACTAGATACTTCAAATTAAATGACATGAGAAATGGTTTCAAAGATGACATCCTTAATTGACTATAGAAGAGTAGGAAATATATAGTGATAACATTATTGGTTAATATTATCCTCATAGGATGATCATTAGATGTGGGGATTTCATCTCCAACCACATAATAATATTCTATGATATAAGGGAGGTGCTTTTACTATAATTTTGGGCTACTCAAAAAGTGGTTCGAGGAGATGGAATGTGACACATATTCTTTAGTGACCAGTTGTTATATTGACGATCATTGAAGATTCATGTAAAGTAGTTATTATTAAATAATCTCTAGTTTTATAGTTGAAAATTCTAGGTGGTACTTGTGAATTAGTTCATTTTACACCATGTTCCAAAGGCATTATGGGGGTGATGTTGTCTTCTGATTCTACAAGGCCCCTAAATTCAAAGTTACATAGGCATAGGTAGTTCATCAAAAGGATTCCATTTGGATTGGAGGGATTTATGATGATGTAATATCTATTAAGAAGTTACATACAAAAAAAATAACACATCAACATTTCATCATATGTAAGAAAACTAGCTATATTAATTGCACATGGGTAACTAATTTATTTTAGTTATTGAATGTTTACTATATAGTTCACCATTATTTTCTATAGAATACAAGAAAAAATGTACTAACATGTGGGGTAAGCCATTTTCATTTTGGTTGAAAAAATATCTACATCAAATTAACTAATTTTTATATAATACATAAATAAATAAAATTATACATGTGGAGTAACCCATTTTCATTTTATTTTATTTTAGTTTAACATTGGGTTTACCATTTCTATTTCACAACTCTAAATGGCATCACCTAATCTTTATAATTTTCGAATTAGGTCACTATTCCTATCTTAAATGGTTTAAAATATGGCTTACTCATTTAATAATAAAACACCCCAATTCCCCCATATTTATGAAAAGATATATAAATATTTCTAAAGGTAGTAAAACATTGGTATTTATTACCGATGATCCTTAGAAACTCACATTGGCCTAGAGGATGGGAGATTGGGATGATCACATCATTTTGGTTGGGACTATTGAATAATTGAAGACACTTTTATTTATTTATGTCACCTTCATAAATATTTTCCCAATTCTTGTATGAGACTGATCAACATCATACATGTAGTCAATTATTAGCATGCTCATATATTAACTTTTGTACATATTTGTGGTATCCCATAAATGTGAACATGTTTTTGTATCGTAGGTTCTCTATTAATGAAACCATATATATATATATTATATAATTTCCACTATTATATTATTATAACTTATTCTGGAAATTCTATAGGTTTCAATGTTGTATATCCATACATATGGGAACTCTAGAGTTTATCACATTCCAAGAAGTTGGTGGATGTGTGTGGTTTTAGGATCAAGCCCATGATGAGGATTCTTATCTATCCTTTTGAATGAAATTAGATCCAATGTAGTTTAGTGCCACATAATGGGGAAGTTTTTACCTTTTAAGGTCACGTGTTAAGGATAGATCAGTGTAGTTTACCATCATGTAGTAGGAATGACTATTAAAAATGATAATTAATTGTTGGTAGAGGGTCTAATTCATGGTTAGACCATTATGGTTAACCTAGGAGGGGACATGGACTAGTAGGGAAGAGTTGGCCTCATAAGTAATATTTCAATGTGTTTATGAATTTCCCTAGAAATATGTTTCAATGAATATAATATGATAGGAATATGTGGAAATATAACCCCCAGGGTGGGGCATGATTTTAACATTAATATGGTCTGATAAATTTGTATTCAAAATGAAAATAGAACTGGTGGTGTTGGAGAAAAGGTTGATGATGTTGGGTTTGAACCATATATAGGAATCATATGTATCAAATTTAAATAGAACTTAATGTACACATATTTTTAATGATATAGTTTAAGGTTATGAGAAAAGATCATTTTAATATAGTTTTGAATCATGAAACTATGATATTATCATGCGGTCTAACTTTATGAGACTATGATTTTAAACACCTAATTTAATGTCATGGTTTGGGCAAATTATCATATATTTTAATGTATTCCAATGAGGATGTTGGTGTCTTTAAATGTTCAATAGTATAGGATTTTATATGTCTTATGCATATAATTTATTTCATAATGTGATTAATTGGGAATATATCCCTTTAAAGGATTATGTTAAGGGTAATATATCCCTTTGATCATGAAAAAATGGGTTTTAAGGCATACACTTGGAAAGGCGTCCCAAAATGGAGTCTCTTTCAACATGTTGATGGAATAATAAACGTATATCTCTTATCCCCCATGAATCGTACTTATTATGAGATACAATATATGGTAAAAGATCAAGAACATCATATAATTTGTTTTGGATTGGTCTTTTACCTGAAAAGAAATCCCATGGATGGAATCTACTCCTCATCTGCTAATAGACAATTGTGGGTACATTAAAGGTTGTAGGGATATGACAGCCTATAAGAAAGGCCAGTTTTGTACTCCACAAGGGCTTCCTTACTCTCATATTATTACCATTTTTATAAATCTATTGAATGTATGGAAGTAGATATATTCAATAAATAATATGGTATTGCCCCATAAGGTATTCCTTACCACTTATTGGAGGTGGAGAGAAGGTTATAGGGTGATCAATATAAATAGTGGAATAGTTGGGTATTAATCATCAGCTACATAGGAATTCCAAGATAGTATAAGGGATGGTGAATCCAATTTTAATCATCTTGTAATATAAATTCTCACATTTATGTAACTAACATGGTATATGAAGGGAGAACACTAATTTTGGATGTTAATATCCTTAGATATACATACAAATCCACTAGTTTTATGGTTGGTTGATCTCAGATCTGGGTCATCCATATATTACAAAATGTTAATAAAGAATTATATTATTAATCTGTAGGATTAATAACCCCAATATCAAGGGAATATAGGACTGAAAACCCCTATTAAACCTATCAATTTAGTTAAGCACATGGAAGATATGATTTGTCAATGGAATGTAGAAATGCAGTAGGATCACGCTACTGTGAATACCTTGATCCCATAAATTAAAACATTTAGGAGGATCCATTTATAATTTAAGGTGTAAATGGGAAGTTTAAATAAATGAATTCATTTCCATCAAATCCAGGGTGTTCATGTTGATTTAGAAAAATAGCAGGAAGTGATGGCTTTCTATTATAAAAAATTCTATAAGAAGAAGTATCATAAGTTATACCTAAATAAGTGGCTTGGCTTAACCGAAGGAAAACTATAGAGGAGATTTGTTAGAATCAACCATGTCATGGTCTGGATAAATGATTATGGTTTTTTCAAAGTGATTATATAGGGAAATAATAATGGATCCACCCAAGTGATACTTGAGTGAAATGGTGAAGGATTCATCCAAAGGATTCTAGAGTGAAGTGATGAAGGCTCCACCAAGTGATGCTAGGGTGAAGTGGTGATTTGGAAAACTACCCATGGGAAAATATTTTCCATAGTTATAGGGAGCATCCATGGATTCTTTTAAAATACGGTTTTCAAGTGTATAGTAATGTAAGGTTACTTTTACCAAGTGTTATTAGAGAAGGGAGGAAGTGGTGTATGGAAAAAAATATTACTATTTTAGACATTTAGGGAACACCAATACACTATATTTTGGATATTTACCTTTATTTTATGTCTTTATTTTCTATGTAATGTTTTAGAGGTCTCTGGTGAGAGACTAGGGTGGGAATAGCTTTGGTTAAACACTTATTATATAGAAAAATGAAAAAAGGATCTCAAGGGTCCAATTAATAAGAAAATCTGGTTTTATCTCTCACTAGTGATTTGTGTATGTGAAATATATGTGAGGTTCTTAGTCATGCAAGTATCTTACACATAATAATATTGGGGGTAATTTTTTGTTTCTATGGAATATTATATAATATTTCATTATGATTTTCATTTATGTGTTTGATGATTTATTTTTCCATTAAACCCTTCTTTTTCATGAACGGATATCACCAATAGAATCACTATAAACACTACATGAGGGACAAATATTTATGTTAAATAATATTTTTCTTGTGGATAAGGGGTTATTTATTTGACACCAATTGTTTTAATGAGTGGGTTTAGTGCCAAATTTTATTAGGAGATGACGTGGGATTAAACTAATGAATATTGTCATTTATATTATCAATCTAAAGTACAATAAATTTTAGAAAATTAAGTTTCAATTCAAGCTTAGTTAATCTTATAGAAATAACATAAAAAATAAAACAAAACAAGAAGTCAAAAGATACAATTAATGTCAACATGGATAATGGTGACATCACCAGTTGTGCACCAAAATTCTATATGTATAAAATAATTTGGATTGCACAATTAGTGAATCTATTTTGTTTCAACATATCACATAATCATGATATATGACTCATACATATCAGAGGGCAGACACAACTTGTTATTCCTCACACTAACCAAAATTTCTCCTATATTAGTTATGAATTGAGAGTGTAACCCAAATCCCAAAGACAAAAGGACTTGGGGTGGAAACTAGAATTTAAGGTATACATATCACTTTATGGGTGACACATTAATTTGTTATCTTCAAATTCATATAGACCCTATCCATCAAAACTATAACTCAATAAATAAATTAATTATATATATCCCCAAATAGAAACATGAATGATATATCAAAACATTAATCGTTAAATCAATCCAATACACTCAGAAAGATCAGAGGAAATATCACAACATAAAAAATTAATTTGAATGAAATCCATTTATATCTTGAAATAATCCAAGTAATATGATCAAATATGGTAAAACACTATAACAAATAGAGATTTACAGGTTCAGAAATGATAATTGCGAGGTGTGTGTGTCACTAAACTCAATGGGTTCATATTTGAATGTATCATGTTCTGATGTATATAAGTCATAAAAATTAACCATTGATTGAAATAGAAAAAATTGAAACAATTTAGTGAAGATTAAATTAATCCAAATATAGTAAAAAATAGTACCAAAACCGTTAAATCCATAATATCATTCTATTTGTATTATGCTGAATAAATAAAAATTTATAGTATACATTTTTCTCTATTGATAAGAATAATTCAAGTTCATTCACATGGGATTCATAATGAACAATGATAATCAGTAAATGGGATAATTTTTTCTCAGGGTATCTACATGATAAATGAATATCCCAAAACTAGAGAAAGATCCCATCCTTAACACAATTTATTAGAACTTAGAACTGCAAGAGAGAGAGATAATGTTTCATATTCATGGAAAATTATATTATTGGAATCACCCCGACCATATCATGGTATTGAAATTATTATATAGGAACTGTAGAAACTCCCAAATACCCAAAATGTTTTATAAAAATTTCATATTAATAGTGATGGTAATAATCTAATTACAACCAATAACCAAGAATAAGGAAATTTTTAACTCCTTGAACAATTCATATATTGTCATCAAAACATATTTAAATTATCATCAATTTATTATCAACTAAACATGGTAGGATATAATTTGATAGAATACCATGCCAAATAATGTCATATAGTACATAAATTTCCATGAACAACACCATGATGTGGTGATATTCACATAACTGTGGTCTATCTCAGCAAAAAGCCATGATGTTTTCTAAACCATAACAATATGATAATTCATTTAGTATATATTTAAATAAATATCCTAAAATAACTAAAGACTTAAATAATTATAAAGTATTCATCTTATTTTATATCATACATAGAAACTAGTGAGACCATATCCAAAATTCCTTTTAGAGCTATTTTTAATATTTCTATTTAAATATTATCATTTATTTTCAATATAAGTAATATCACAGGTAATAATTTCCAAAAATAAATCTAAACACTATTTTTTTATTTCAGTAAAAAAAAATCCATATCTCATCTTATTTTAATAAAATTATAATGTAACATAATACATATTCACAAGTACACAATGTTTCAATTACTGAAACCATACTTTAAAGAGAAGAGTGGACAATAGAAAAGCATCAATTCTACTCGAACAATATTATTTTTACCATAATTTAATGAATTCTATATAATTTGAACAATCATAACCACGTGAGGAATAAATAATCTTCTCGTTTATGGACAACAACTAATTGTTTATTTTTTGTCCTCTATTATAACATATTGTAATCAAGATAAAAATAAAATACTTCATTTAGAGCCACTAGGGAATTAATGTGATACATTGTATCCAAATCCGTGATATAAAAACCCCTTTATCCATCACTTGAATACACACTTTAAGAATTTACTATGAACCTTCTTTAGTTATAAACAACTATATATGTTTACAAAACTTATAAAATTTATAGTTGGTATCATATAAATTTCAAAATAAATGAATTCAATTATATTAAAAGAATACATAATGTTTCATTTTTATTGTTATTATTGAAATATGTATTCTATTTTCGAAAACATTTATTATATGGGCCATGTTTTCTATTAATGAAATGCTTCCCTTCCTTTTTAAACATTTTTTGTATAGGATCATAGAATGTGACTATTTGACCCTCCAATCTTGTTATTTCTGCTTAAATTGTAACACCCCGACCCCAGCTACCCAGAGTCGGTGCATTACTTCGTAACATTGGCATGATCACAAAAGATCAAGTCTCGAAAGACCGATTAGTTTAGTAGCCTTGGAAACACTAGATACATTCATAAGTCTTACATTACATCATAAAGTGAAAAATGACAATAACAAAGTCTCCATAGTCCACACTCATATGCTCTTCTGACTACCCCTGCAGATCATTCATAAAATACTTCTTCACATCCTGGAAAATATTAAAACATTGAAAGGGGTGAGCTCAGATGCTCAGTAAGGATAAAAATATAGGGGAAGCTTTCATAAATGAACATTAACATTTAAGGAAATGTATAAATAAAACAAAAGCCTTTTTAAACTTGAACTTCAGCATAATATGGAAAAGTAAAATTAAATAATGCCATTTACTTACTCACATGGATATTCTACTAGTCGAATAATCACATGCAATATCAGTAACCACTTTCATAATGATGGAATTCATAATGCCAGACTATCATAACCATGTATCCAAGGCCTCGTGCCAAGTCTACAATAAGATTTTGTCAATGCCTCGTGCCAAGACACTAGTTTGTCTCATGAGACCTGCTGATGCATCGAGGAGCTATATAGGGATCCACCCGTCACTTATTAAGTCCAATTCATTCCTCATATGAACAAGTTTAAACATATTATAAACCATAACATAATCATATCATATAAAACATGCATAAAGGAAACATAACATTTCCACATTTCAATCACAAGATATCAATACAACACATTGATATAATAAAAACACTTTCAAAACCATTTTCAATACCAAAATAAAAGAAAATTAAAACTTTGTATTTATTTTTCATTTAAAAAAATTATGGCTTGTAGAGGAAGCCAAAACACAAATAATGGTCACGGCGGCGGAGATGTCGTTGTCACCGCATACGTTCAGAAAGAAAAACATTCCTTTTTGTCGTTTAGTAAAATGCTTCGTATAAAAAATATTCCTTTTGAATAAACATAAAAGTCAAAGGGGTTTATACACCGTATAAATGAAATATGTGTATAAAACCAAATATGCCTCAATGAAAGGAGATTGAGACAAAGTCCTTATAAAGATCATTTTTAAAATAAAATAGATCTATTATGTGTATTCACTATAATTACACATAAAGAAAGTACAAATACAAGATAGTACATAATAATATCATGACGTAATTTCAAAGTAGGAGATTAACCGAAAGAATGGAAATTGGGTTAAGAAGTTCCCTTACCTTGCATCATGTCTTGAATCGACCTTTCTTTAACCTCTTGAATAATAAACTAGAGTTAATTTATAATTGATTAAGAACCTTTTTCAGGTTTTTTATTCCTTTTATATCACTTATTACCATGTTATGAACATTATGTAATTATTTATGTTAATAACGGTCGTTTTGATGATCTTAGGTACTTGAGTGAAAAATAAACATCTTATAATTATAATTTGTTCATGTGGTAATATATACATTAAATCCATAATTATATTCATGATGTATATATCATATACATAATATATATCCTGTATATACATTCATTCATAATATTACATAATATTTAGAGGTAAGAAATGAAATGCACCGTTCATGGAGACGGTAAGCCGTACGTACGCATGAACGCTACTTTCATTTCTATTTTGTATTTAATGGAATGAAGTTATAATTATATAAATGTATAATATAATTCCAGTTTAATATAGTGTATAATACCATTTACTCTATCCTTTATACATCCCAAATATGGTATTAACGATTCAAATCACTTTGAGGGGGCGGTAGTCCGCACTTCCAAAAATGAAAATATCGCATTTACCCATAATGGAAACTATAAAGGTATGACATAAATGAAAAATAAAGAATCTTAAGTAAAACATAATCATATTATATATCATATATAAATATAGTGACATCTTAATGGCCACCTTTGAAGGTGTTATATGAGTGTTGAACAATCATCGTTTCGTGAGGCAGAAATTCTCCATCCACAGAAACAGTATGTTCTTTAACCATTAGATATAGGTGTGTGTAAGTTTAGCTCGAATACTTCTTATAAAAACATCCTAGTATATTTAGTAAACTGGTTTTGTTACAAAATAAATGAATAAAAAGAGGTTAGGGGTTGGAGAAGAAAAATAAAATAAAAGAACACAAGAGAAGACATTACCTTAAAATCGGGTAACTCTTTTGATTTGAGCCAAAGGAATCATTGGGAAGACTTCTGCCCAAATTGATTCTTCTAGGAGTAAGGGAGGGAAGTTTGGAGAGTATTTGGGCAGAGGTTTTCCGAGCCAAAAGGCTTTTAATGTGTGAGTAAGGTGGTAGTGGTGGGGGCCTTTTATAAGAGGAGAGGAGGGGCACTCTTCGAAAGTAAGGAAATGTTACATTATTATGAGATAGTTTTCTGATTTTAGAGGTCCCAAAATTATATATTTCGATTATAAGGAGATAAGGGTTCGAAATATACTCATCCAATAGGTTTTTGACAATTTTAAGCCTTGTATTTTACATTATCCTTCCATTTTATTAAAATCGTTAATTAATGAGGTAATCGCGGAATCATCATGGTGTCATAAATAATTTAATTTATTTAATGTCTAAAAATTATATAAAAATTTTCATGATGTAGAAAATATTTTTTTCTTTAGAATGAATATTTATAGTAAAAAACTGACTGGTATAACCCCACTTAAAAATTGTTTTAGTAAACAACTTATGTTTGTGACATTTTTATTTTAACTTTAAATAAAAGATATTTATGTCATTTTCCTACCAAAGTGGCTCAATGGGGTCCCCAAGTTGACCCATGTATTTTCTTGGTTGGCCATGACTCATCCAATAGGGTTAGGAAAGGTGTAAAGGTCATTTCATATTTTTATAATACCATTTTTACCTTAAATTTCACTAATTACCTTTAATCGCGATTAATTAAACTTAAAAGTTACTATTCACCAAAAATTATTTTAATCCCATTGAACCAAATTTTACTTCCTAATGACAACCATGTATGTCAGATTTTTGAAAATCAAATCACAGAAGTGGTAATATTTCATTTAAACAAAAAATCAGTTATTTAACTACCACTTAGTGGTTTCACTATTCATCAAAAATTGACGTTTTTCATAGCAATGCCAAAATTTCACCCTAAGCTATAATTAATATTCTGAATTCAAAAATGATTTCTATTTTGAAAAATTCCAAACATATAAGTTGAATTAATTAATTTTATAAGTAATTCCCGCTATCAAAACAAATAGCGTGTTTTTAAGAAACAATATATATCAAAAGATTGACAATTGTTTATGTCCAGTTTCAAAGTGAAAATAATTATAATTACCACCATTGGATAAAATGGTAAAAATATATTCTAATTATACTTTAAAACCAATAAATATTATAATTTATCACTATAAATTATTTTTATTAAAAAAGTTGTTTTAAGTATTTATCACTATTCATAAAAAATTGGAAGTTCTCAGAAAAATTCCAAAAATTCAACACAGGCTAATTTCCATATTACGAATAAAAAAATGAAGTCCATTTTGAAATATAATATTTATATAATTTTAAATAGTGGTTATTACTATTCATGACGGCTACTTTGATTAGTCTCGGTGTGTTTGAATCTCGAACCTGCGTACAATGCAAGCTATTGAATTATGGAAAGAGAAGCGTATCGTGGAATCTCGGGGTGTTACATTCTCCCCTCCTTCAATAATTGCATCCTCACAATTTGAAATTTTTCTTTGAAAATAAAAGGTTGAAAAGAGAAAATACCTATGTGGAAAACCCACATCGGAAATAAGGTTAATAAAATTTAGCCTTAATAAGAGGGAAAGGGAAATGAAAAAGTCACCACCCAATTATGATCTCGATTAGGAGAACATTGGTGGCAATTGGAGATATATAATTGGAGGAAAACGTAAATATTTGTAGGGAGTGATTGAGGTCATCAATCACAAACAAGTTTCAAATTGAGGTCCTCAAAGCCTTCAATCTATGTTGATTTAATATATCATCAGTTCAACAAGACATAAGGTATTAGGATAACACATTTTTTTGTTTTAATATCCCTTTAATAAAGTTTAAGAATAAATTTATTCATAGAATAAGATATGTGTGTATATATATGTATATATATATTTATGCTTGACAAGTACAGTTTCAACCTTCAACTAATTTCTACCTCAAACTCATCTTTCACTAAAAAAGATAATAGAACTCAGAAATATTATATTTATCCTAATCGTACATGGTTAAAGATATTAACACATACCATTTAGATTACAAAAACTATTTTGTAAAAACCAGGGACTTCATGTATGCTAGTGGTAGGTCATAAAGGCATGTCGCAATATCGTTGTGGGTTCGATTCATGCAGCTTTGTCCGAAGCGACGGGTTATCGCCCAACCTGAAGGTTGCCCTTTTTCTAAAACTATTATAATATTCCAAAAATAATATTCAGAAATGTTTTAACCTTAAACATTACTATCCAAGGTTCAACTTAATCCATTCCAACCTTTATAGTTATCCAAAATACTTCTGTCCAACTCACAGTCCAAATTTTATGAGGAAGGTAAACATAATGAAGATCCCCTTTTTTCGTGTAACAACATGTGAACACCTTCATCATTATTCTTTTAAAACACTACAACATCCTGAATTACCATGATCCCTTATTCCTTATAGAATACTATATATACTCCTTCTATCAAAAAATGTATACAAATCATCAATCAGTTTCAAGGAAGTTAAGAATATCCAATATAATTTATCCAAATCAATCATGTCTTATTCCAAAATCACTATCTCGGTATCAGAACTATATTATGGTTTATCTTTCTCTCAACCATATATTTTCCAAAATTTTAACCTACTGTGGCGTCACTTTTCTTGGTTCCACAAAATCTCAAGTCCTTGATGAAATAGTACTGCAGTACAATCCTTATATACTCCATAATTATTATAACCAGTACATCATTAATACAAAACCCAAATTACAAAATTCGTTAATAACACATAATAACTCTAATCATTCCTCCTCATCTTTGGTAGTATCATAACTTGATTATTATCTAATAACATCATTTGGGGCACACTCTGATGATTTGGACATTGGTTTGCGTAGTGTCCCCACTCCTTGCAGATGAAGCATTGTACATTTGAAACATTTTTCTTACCCTTGTAGTCACGCACTTGGTGTCCTTTTTCTCCACACTTATAAAAAACTCCCATTCCCTTCAGGCAAGTTCCAAGTTGTTTCTTCCCACAGTTATCACATATTGGAAAATTCTTCTTTTCCCACGTCCCTTTTTCCATCATTCTCTCTTCCATCCATTTCCTCTCTTTCTTCCCTTTAAATACATAAGACTCAGAGAATTATTAACTTATATTATTAACACATGATACTATTTCTTCATATGTTGAGAACACATGGGAGATTATTTCCCTTCTAAATGTTGGCTTAGTACCATGAAAGATATGATCCTTCTTATGCTTTGGATCATACGTATTGCTGGAGTTCACATTCCTTCCACTGGGCACCATTTCTATACAATGGCATAAGCTAGGTTAGTTTATGAATTGCAATGAATAATTCCAAACATGTAAAATACTTAATGTAAATTGAACGGTTTTTGGATATAATCCATAATCATAAAAATGTTTTCTTTGAGGAAGTATATACTCATAACCCTTCATAGTGGTTTGTAAAGAAAACGATAATTATCCTAAGCATATCCCCCGGGAGTGTCGTAACCAAGAGTGCAGCAAGGCCCATTGTCGTGCACCAGTTCCCGTTTGATTCTAGATCAAAGTGGTGTTTTCGGGTTTTACCCCGAGGTACATCTATGCCAGAGCCGCCTCTACCTGATCGTATCCAGACAGGGATGTATTGCTCGGAAAACTCACAAAATATCTATAATACCAAAATTCTTGGAAGTTCTTCTATACTAATCCTTAAAGTCTATCTTCGGGCTATGTGCTCTAATCAGAGTTTATCTAAATTTATCTTCCAAGGATAGTACTAAACTTCCACTGATACCAACTATAACACCCAGACCCCAGCTACCCAGAGTCAGTGCATTACTTCGTAACATTGGCATGATCACAAACGATCAAGTCTCGAAAGACGGATTAGTTTAGTAGCCTTGGAAACAGTAGATACATTCATAAGTCTTACATTACATCATAAAGTGAAAAACTACAATAACAAAGTCTCCATAGTCCACACTCATATCCTCTTCTGACTATCCCTGTAGGTTATTCATAAAATACTTCTTCACATCCTAGAAAATATTAAAACATTGAAAGGGGTGAGCTCAGATGCTCAGTAAGGATAAAAATATAGCGGAAGCTTTCATAAATGAACATTAACATTTATGGAAATGTATAAATAAATAAAATCCCTTTTTAACTTGAACTTTAGCATAATATGGAAAAACTAAAATTAAATAATTCCATTTACTTACTCAAATGGACATTCTACCAGTCGAATAATCACATGCAATATCAATAACCACTTTCATAATGATGGAATGCATAATGCCAGACTATCATGACCATGTAGCCAAGGCCTCGTGCCAAGTCTACAATAAGATTTTGTCAAGGCCTCGTGCCAAGACACTAGTTTGTCTCATGAGACCTGCTGATGCATTGAGGAGCTGTAGCGGGCTCCACACATCACTTATTAAGTCCAATGCATTCCTCACATGAACAGGTTTAAATATATAATAAAACATAACATAATCGTATCACATAAAACATGCATAAAGGAAACATAACATTTCCACATTTCAATCACAAGATATCAATACAACACATTGATATAATAAAAACACTTTCAAAGCAATTTTCAATACCAAAATAAAAGGAAATTAAAACATTGTATTTATTTTTCATTTAAAAAAATTATGGCTTGTAGAAGAAGCTGAAACACAAATAATTGTCAAGGCGGCGGAGAAGTCGTTTTCGCCGCATACGTAGGGCAAGAAAAACATTCATTTTTTTCATTTAGTAAAATGCTTCGTATAAAAAAGATTCATTTTGAATAAACGTAAAAGTCAAAGGGGTTTATACACTGTATAAATGAAAGATGTGTATAAAACCAAATATGCCTCAACGAAAAGATATTGAGACGAAGTCCTTACAAAGATCATTTTTTTAAATAAAATAGATCTATTATGTGTATTCACTATAATTACACATAAAGAAAGTAAAAATACAAGATAGTACATAATAATATCATGACGTAATTTGAAAGTAGGAGATTAACCCAAAGAATGGAAATTGGGTTAAGAAGTTCCCTTACCTTGCATCCTGTCTTGACTCGACCGTTCTTTAACCTTCTGAATAATAAACTAGAGTTAATTTATAATTGATTAAGAACCTTTTTCAAGTTTTTTAATAATTTTATATCACTTATTACCATGTTTTGAACATTATGTAATTATTTATGTTAATAACGGTCGTTTTGACGATCTTAGGTACTTGAGTCAAAAATAAAATTCTTATAATTATACTTTGTTCATGGTGTAATATATCCATTATATCCATAATTATATTCATGATTTATATATCATATAAATCATATATATCCAGTATATACATTCATTTATAATATTACATAACATTTAGAGGTAAGAAATGAAATGCACCATTCATGGAGACGGTAAGCCGTATGTACGCATGAATGCTACTTTCATTTATATTTCGTATTTAATGGAATGAAGTTATAATTATATAAAGGTATTATATAATTCCAGTATAATATAGTGTATAATACCATTTACTCCATCCTTTATACATCCCACATATGGTATTAACGATTCAAATCACATTGAGGGGGCGGTAGTCCGCACATCCTAAAATGAAAATATCGCGTTTAACCATAATGGAAACCATAAAGGTATGCCATTAATTAAAAATACATAAGATTAAGTAAAACATAAAAATATTATATATCATATATAAATATAGTGACATCTTAATGGCCACCTTTTAAGGTGTTATATGAGTTTTGAACAATCATCGTTTCGTGAGGCAGAAATTCGCCATCCACAGAAACAGTATGTTCTTTAACCATCAGATGTAGGTGTGTGTAAGTGTAGCTCAAATAATTCTTATAACAACATCCTAGTATATTTAGTATACTGTTTTTGTTACAAAATAAATGAATAAAAAGAGTTTATGGGGTTGGAGAAGAAATATAAAATAAAAGAACACAAGAGAAGACAATACCTTAAAATCAGGTAACTCTTTTGATTTGATCCAAAGGCTTCCTTGGGAAGCATTCTGCCCAAAGTGAGGCTTCTAGGAGTAAGGGAGGGAAGTTGGGAGAGTATTTTGGCAGAGTTTGGCCGAGCCAAAAGGCTTTGAAAGTGTGAGTAAGGTGGAAGTGGTGGGGGCCTTTTATAAGAGGAGAGGAGGGGCACTCTTGGAAAGTAAGGAAATTTTACATTATTATGAGATACTTTTCGGATTTTATAGGTCCCAAAATTATATATTTAAATTTTATGGTGATAAGGGTTCTAAATCTACTCATCCAATAAGTTTTTGACAAGTTTAATCCTTGTATTTTACATTATCCTTCCATTTTATTAAAATCGTTAATTAACGAGGTAATCGCGGCATCATCATGGTGTAATAAATAATTTAATTTATTTAATTTCTAAAAATTATAAAAAAATTATAATGATGTAGGAAATCTTTTTATATTTTTAATTAATATTTATAGTCAAAAATATGACTTGTATAACCCCATATAAAAATTGTTTTAGTAAAACAACTTATGTTTGTGACATTTTTATTTTAACTTTAAATAAAAGTTATTTATGTCATTTTCCTACCAAAGGGACTCCATGGGGTCCCCAAGTAAACCCATGTATTGTCTTGGTCGGCCATGACTCATCCAATATAGGTAGGGAAAGTTTAAAGGTCATTTCATATTTTTCTAATACCATTTTTACCTTAAATTTCACTAATTACCTTTAATCGCGATTAATTAAACTTAAAAGTTACTATTCACCAAAAATTATTTTAATCCCATTGAACCACATTTTACATCCTAATGACAACCATGTATGTCAGATTTTTGAAAATAAAATCATAGAAGTGGTAATATTTCATTTAAACAAAAAATCAGTTATTTAACTACCACTTAGTGGTTTCACTATTCATCAAAAATTGAAGTTTTTCAGAACAATGCCAAAATTTCACCCTAAGCTATAATTGATATTCTGAATTAAAAAATGATGTCTATTTTGAAAAATTACAAACATATAAGTTTAATTAATTAATTTTATAATTAATTCCCACTGTCACAACAAATAGCGTGTTTTTAAGAAACAATATATATGAAAAGATTAACAATTGATTATGTCCAATTTCAAAGTGAAATTAATTCTAATTACCACCATTGGATATAATGGTAAAAATATATTATTATTATACTTTAAAACCAATAAATAGTATAATTTATCACTACAAATTATTTGTATTAAAAAGGTTGTTTTACGTATTTTTCACTATTCATAAAAAATTGGAAGTTCTTAGGAAAATTCCAAAAATTAAACATAGGCTAATTTCGATATTACGAATACAAAAATGAAGTCCATTTTGAAATATAAAATTTCTATAATTTTAAAAAGTGGTTATTACTATTCATAACGGCTACTTTTATTAGTCGCGATGTGTTAGAATCTCGAACCTGCGTACAATGCAAGCTATTGCATTATTGAAAGAGAAGCGTATTGTGGAAGCTTGGGGTGTCACATAAATAGTTACCCTTTTGTAGTGTCAACACAATACCAAATCATGGACCTATAATTTAGAGGTGTACCATCTTCAATATATTGAAGACACCATGTACACTTTTATTTAATCAATTTATGTTATAATTTACAAAAAAAATCATTTTTATGGTGATTTCATATTTAATTTTGAATCTAATTAATCATTGTTGAGTACATAAATATAGAATAATGTTCCCTTGATCAACTTACATCTAAAAAAATTCTTATATAAATCATATATTTTATACCTTTTTTGTTTAAAATAAATACTTATTAGGTTTTTTTATATCTTGAATGCATCCACATTATCATGTTTATTTACTCTATGGGTAAAATAATGAAATTTGATACATCAAGAAAATACTGTAAATTCATATTATAAGTTCCAATATCGTTTTTTTATGTTTTCAATAGTCTGATGTTTAAGAAGTGGTTGGTTTAACAAATAAAATTATCCTTCTTACTTAAGACAAATTACTATTTTTTTACTAGGATAATAAGTCTCTTATGTTATATATCTATGATTCATATATTGATCTCAAATTTCTTGATAGTGATGATGATTGAATTTTTCTTTTAATAGAATATATTTTCATATGTGTATCGTTTTTTAATTTCATTTAATAATAATATATATATAATGATGACTCACTAATATTTTGACACCATTTAGAACAATATTATACATTAATAGGATAATATATATATTTTACTAAGGTGTCTACAATATAATATCTTATATTACATAGCTGTTTAAATTTTTTATATTTCCAATCATATCACATATTAATGTAGGATAGTTGGGGGTGAAACTATTTTCATAATATACCACTTAGATATACACAACTTTATGCCTCTGGTATCTAAACTGTTAGATTTCCCTAGCTAATTGTGACCCAAATCATACACCATATATGAAAAAAAATATTATTATGTCCAATGATAAATTTATTTCATTATATAATAAAATATATGTATACATAAATTTTTTATGACCTACCCATGTGTATAATGGATTTCTCGAAAAGTTTCTCTTTGTAAGAAATATAACACTTTGTATTTTAAATAGCTTGAAAAAACCACACCATCATGTATCATGTATTCCATTTACATGTATGAATGATTTTTATTATTTGGTTTCTGAGACATTATTCCTTCCAAAAAATCAATAGGTCAGAACCATATAAATGTTTAACTCTTTACAGAACACGTAATATTTATTACTAACCAAAATTAAAATCCAATTTTCCAAATTCATATCATTCCTAAGGCACATGAAACCATTTTATGTAATGTATTAGAATCATATTATATCAAAAATCCCTATAATGTGATATAATAATTTAAACCCCACTTTTCTTAGACAAGGAATATGCTCCTAGTATATTGATTAGTTCAATTAATTGTCCCACTACACATGGTTCAACACCATACATAGACTTACATTCCATAAAAATTGTAACACCTGATATGTATAAAATGAAATTAAAATATAAATACAATATTAGGACTCCTGAATAAAACCAATTCAATTCATAATAGAACAAAATAAATTTTAAAATGTGGTATTTAACTCTTTGAGAAGACACATGATAATTTAAATATGTATTTTAACACTTCAAACTATATCACACATCCATTCATAAAATGAACACGTTATATCTATGAATCAAATTTGAAGTGAACAATATAAATGAAAGAATTCATAAATTATTATATTTGATAAATATTTTTATTAACTCATAAGAAATAAAATATAGACAATTTATAATTGATCTTAATTTATAAACATTTTGTATCAAAAAATATATGAACATTTACCATTTCTTATATTAATAACACTTTTAAATTACTAAATATATAGAATTATATATGACATAATTTAGATTAAAAAATATGATATAACAATGAAGCATTCTATAATCATATAAAAATTTCATATTTTATTTAAACAATTATTATAAATTAAAAAAGAAAATATTCTTTTAATAGTGCTTTTCACTATATAAATTTTATACAATAATTTATGAATAGATCAAAAATCAATGAAAACAATTATTATATTTATCAATATTTTATTATTTATAAACATTTTATAAATTTATAAACCATGTAAATAAACATTAATCCATGTTCATATCTTCTTTGATTCTTTTCATGTTATTTAAACACCATGAAAAATTTAACATGGACGTTTTTGACTAAAATGGTTGAATGATATAGATAATTTTAAAAAAATTAATTTTCATTAAAATGATATATTCCAAACCCATTTTTAATGTTGAACACATCATAGTGGTATCCCGAAAGACAAATATTTCAATAAAAACCCAAAATATTTTTTACTTATAAAAAATATTTTTTTTCTATAGTATACTAGGATCTATTAATTATTTTCTTCTACTACAACATGTTTATCCTCACAGTGGAAGTCCATTTCCCCTAACCACGATGTATTATTTAGTTAACTAGGTAATGGGGATATCAATAAATGATTTTATATCATTCACAATGATTTTTATGGTTTTTTATATAACCCATGATGTTTCCCTATAATGTTTTTAATACAAGGTCCATTTTCATTATATTTTATATTTTTTATTTGGAAAACTCTAAAACCAATGACCATTTTCATAAAAAATAAAACATAGTTATAAAATTATTAATTTTCTAATTTTTTCATTCAATAAAAGTAACAACCCAAATGATATGAAAGGGTAATTGATACTACTGATGTGTTTTTGATGGAATTACTCTTATCTAAAGGTAGTGTAAAAATACTACTAAAACCTATAAATATATATAATGTATTCATTTATACTGGATTGAATAAATAAGTAAAAATGATGTAACTTTTTATTTTTTTAATCAAAGTGATCCAAGATCTTTCACTAGGGAATGATCAAAATAATTGAGAATCACCCAATAATATCCTTCCTCCTACGGTATCCATGGGTTGGATGAACCATTAAATTCTAGAAAAGGGCACCCTATTTCCCTCTATTTTTCTAGAACCCTGATGTTTAATAAATAGATTGAGAAAGATAGAGATAACTATCTTTGTAGAGAATAATATAATAGGAATAAAATCTACCATCTCATTTTATTACTCTCTATATATAGGCACTAGCAGAGATCCTCAATACCCCAATTGTTAAATAAATATTTGATAATAATAGTTAATGTTACAAATGTTTCGTAATATATGACCATTAATAAAGAAACATTTTAACTACATAAACCCTACATACTAAATCATTACGACTATTATAAATTATCACCATATGATAATAATTTGAAAATGATATCTTGGAAGAAGGATATAGTACTCAACACACTCATTATCACATAATATGAAAATAAATATGCATAGCACCATAAAGTGTTGAAATCTAACACACTATAGTCAATCCAAGAAAAGAAAAACACATAGTTTAAACCATCATGTTATAGGTGTAATTATAGAATATATTTCCAAACAAAATATATCCTATCCCAATGTAATTCCATATAAATAACATATCTCATTAAAACCACACATTATATAAAAATAATATTTAAATATAATACAACACATGTAAAATAATATATCATAAAGGTCTTACACAAAACACTTCCCACTAAATTTTAGACTATAAAAAATACAACATCCTTAAATAAATACAAAATATAATATATTTATTATTATAATACATCATATATAAATAGAATAAAATATCTCATATGGTTATTTTGGGATATTGGTGTAAAACGGTAAGGAATTTTCTCGTATTGTAGGGAATCATACTTTTCATACATAAACATTACATATAAAAAGACGAATAATCAATATATAACCTTACAAACTGTGCCAGAATCATATAGGTTGAGGGTATTTCAAAATATGGGTACTTGTTTATAAGTGATATCAATAATCTCCCATTTAGTTCTTCAACACTAGTAGGCTTTATTGATATATCATACATAAAATATTTATTTATATCATGGGGAAGAAAAAAATATGGATGGGTGATCTTAGATGAAAAGTAATGGTAAAAAGGATATATAAGTGATCTCATAAGCATAACATGGTCATAAGGGTATGATAACATGATATTAACATTTTAAACACATACCAATTATATCATAGATCATAATCGTGAGTCATGCAATAAATCATGGCAGATCATAGTATGTGAATCATAAAAGAATGAAAAAACATGAAACTTAAGAGAATTATATTTTAATAACACATGATTTTACTGAATACACATAATAATAAAAGGTCATTTCTTTTGAAAACTATCACTTCCAATAATATCATAGTGGATTGGGTTCACTCCCAATTCTATCATATCCTTATTCTAGTTTTATTCCTATGACTATCATAGTGGGAATAGTGTAACAAACCAAACATTCAATAATTGAAATTCCTCTGGATCGAATTAAATTTCTTATTATGGTTAAATAAAATGTGAACATAATTGATTTTACATTTCTGTATTTTAAAATACCTTTATTAATTGTGACCATTGCTAATATATTCATTGAACAATGATCACATGATTAGTACAAATATAGGACTTTAATAAATCCAATTTACCCGGACAAAGGAAGTGATGGCCTCCACTAGTATACTTTCCATGTACGAAGCCCATTTGTCGGATCATGGAAAGGAGGTGACATCATTGGGCTTCACTCACAACAAATCCCAAGCAGATCTTGAACACGTTAAGCTTGAGCAGAATCAACTAAGGGAGAAGTGGAAGTTAATAGAGATTACCGCCTGAGCGATGTTATCTGTGCCACCCCAAGAGTCTATCACCATTGCACACCTTACCCTTTGGTATTATGAAGGTTTTATAAGGGTTTACGTAGCATGACCCTGGGTCTATGACTATACATTATTTTTGTATATAGAATATCCATTCATTTTATTATTATTACTTTGTAAATACTTTTTAAAGCACAAATAGTATTTTTAGTTAATATTCAACTAAGAAATATATTTTGATGAATTAATGTATTTTTTAATTAAATAATATTTTAATTAAATATTATTATTAAATTAATTTTTATAAATTATCATATATTTTTCTGAATGCAATGGTAATTTTTATTAAGGTTTGAAAACTGTTTTTGTTAGAACCCATGAATTTTCTGTAAATATCAGTTTTTATATTATAAGTAAAAAACAACATATTTATATAATTATTTAGATAAAATTAATTTTCTTTGGAATCAAGACATCAAAATTATCCAAAGGTTAATTTTTCAAAATTTTCTGAGACAGTCGAATTTTTTGGTAAAAATTTAATACAATTTAAATATTGAATGTGTTTTATGACATCATAATAACCCAATAGTGATGTGATAAAATAAAATAAACATTATTTTCGGCCAATATATGTTTAACCATTAACATAATGTGATTTTTTGTTTGTTTTATTTATTTTACATAGCGTTACTAGACCCTTCAAGGCTTATAAAACATTATGTCTTTTTAAATTGTTTTCCTTGAGAGTGTGAATCACCTCCACATAAGCAACCCTATTATTTTAAGAAGTTCGTCCATTATCCTTATAAAATATTTTTTTTAAATTCCCTTTGGCAAAAAACATGGTCAAAAACCATGGTCCAGTTTGTGGTATTGATTAGTTTAATGTGTGGTGACCCAAACCTAAATGATAAAGAATTCCCTCTTCTTTCATATATAAACCCACCCATGCTCCCACTTCATCTTCACTCAAAGCCTTTAGAGTTCGACCAAACCCTGGCCTCTTCTTTTTAGAATCCTCTCATGGTGCACCAAGATCCAATGAATCCTCTATCAATCCTCTCCCAATCCTTTGGGATCACACTTCCAAGTAAGGGATTTCTTCCTTTATCATTTTTGTCCAATTTTCTTTAAGTTGGTATACCCTTTTGTTTTCAATTAAAAATGTTGGGGTCTGATTTTAAACCAACCCATATGGACCTATTTATGTTTTGATGATGGGAAACCACTTTCTCTCTCATTAATTTCTCCCATGTACACTTGTTACAATGCCAATATTCTGAGAGGGGTTTCTCTCTCCTCTTTTACATCCAAGTAATTATTTTGAAGTATGCATCTAAATTACATTACGTTTGGTGGTGCATGTATCTATATGACCCCATCACATTCCATTCCATGTAAATATGATGATAAAACCTTTTCTATCTCATCAACCATTTTTATGAATCATTATGTGACGTCGTTATAATGCTGAAATTGCACCATGTTTTTTCAAGACAAGATCATTGTATAGTGAATACCGTACCCATGTCTTTATCAAGGAAATTCACCTTTATGCACATATAAATATTTAATGGTAATTTCATGTATTTATTCCACATTAATTAATCATGGAATGACTTCTTATGTTTATTGATTCCATGTTAGATGATCCATGTAGAAAATTTATGCATGGAATGAAATGTTTAAGAAGGGTCCACCCAGATAGCGCCCCAATGCATTGGGGAAAGTATAGTATCATGATACGTCATGTATAGTGGGTGTTGACACATTCTAATTCAAGTGTAATGAGGTTTTACTCATGATTCATGTGCAATGAGGTTTTACTCATGCTCCATGTGCAATGAGCCTTAGTTCATACTAATTCCATGTTAAGTGTTGTTGCCGCATTTCCATGTTATGATTATCAGGCTTTATCATGACTTTATGGTCATGTTTCTCTTGTGCTAAATTGATATTCCTATTATATAACATGTATTTTATTCCTTATGTTATTTCATGTTTATTCCCATACTGGGCTTTATAGATCACCCATTTCTTATGCATGTACTCAGGTTATCCCATGAAATGCTATGTACGAGGGAATGTAGTGGTCATGTAAAGGATGTTTTCAATAAAGATGTTGTGTGTTTTATGTTATAAGTTGTAATGTAATGTTTCTAAGCACCAAATACACTATAACTCTTTATCTTCTATGTTTCATCAAGTGAGTATGTTATGTAATAAATCAGGCTTAAGTGTGTAATAAAAATCAGGGTTGTTATAATTGGTATCAATGTATAGGCTTAGTTATTTTTGGGATTAGGATTAGAAAACCCTAGTGAAGATATAGAGAAGAGAATAAGTTTAATAAATACATCCCTAAGTATTTGTGAGTATTGAGTATGTGGTTTATCAATAAAATACATCTACTTCTGGATACGAGTAGGTAGAGGCAGCTCTGGCACAGATGTATCCTAGGGGTAAAACCCAATAACACCGCTTTGAGCTAGACTCAAACGGGAACTGGTGCACGACAACGGGCCATGATGTACTCTTCATTCTGGCGCTATTGGGGGATATTCATTGGTAAATGTAAAAACATAGTATGGACTCTTATTAAGGGAATTAAAAAAATGCCCCTAAGAATATATGATTGAATGTAGATCATGAATATCATAGATTAAATCCTATGGATTCATAAGTTAAGAAAATAAAAGATATTTATAATTCAATATTTTTTTCCTTGGATTACCATTTATTTGTCACCCATAATATTTCTTTTATTCAATCCAATTGCTGGTAGTAGGAGGACTTGGGATAACAACTGGTGTTATGATCAATGTGATGACTTTGAAAATGAGATGCCCAATCTGATGGGAGTGGGAATCACAAACATTGTCACGCTTCTCTCTCAGTTAACTAAAGATTTGAATAAAAACATGGGTCAAGAGGAATTTTAAACCCCCCCTAAAAAAGAACAAGTCTCTATCAAGATCATCAGGAGACAAAAGCCTCATACTTTTAATGGATCGTCTGATCCCTCAATCACCGGACAATGGATCAACTCCATTGAAAAGATATTGTCCATCCTTCAATGTTCCAAACAAGAGAAGGTTATTCTGGCTGCTTATCAAATGGAAGGTGAAGCCGGTCAATGGTTAAAGTTGATAAAAAATATGAAGCCTGAGGAAGAAATTAAGGTGTTGGAATGGAAGGATTTCTAGAAGATATTTTTCGATAAATATTTCTCGCGCACCCTCCGACATAAGATGGAAAACAACTTCATTTCCCTCACGAAAAAAGTCGATGAATCTGTTGTAGCATACAAGGAAAACATCACAAGGCCTACATGATATGCCTTAGACTTTGTCTGTACCCCCGAATTCAAGGTTGACCGCTTCTTTGGTGGTATAAAACCTAGCCTATAGAAAGTGTTGGCGATCTGTGACTTCGACAACTATAAGGAAATTGACTGATATGCCCTCATGGTTGAAATGGTGATCGGAGAATCTCAGGGGTATCATGGGGATAAGAAGCATAAGGTGGACTTAAATTCTGGAAATCCTAAGGATAATTCCAATAGTTCTAAAGAAGATCCAATGCCCCACTTTCCAAATGTGCAGAATGAAGCACCCCAAAAATTGCCGGAAGGGGAAGAGGAAATGCTTTAAGTGTGGAATATAAGATCACCTAGCTATTATCTGCTGACAAGAAAAACCCACGGCTACAACAGAAAATAGGAACACTCCATTTGAACCTTAATGTGTTGTTCATTACTAGAACTGCAAAGAACCAGGGCATCTTGCAAATTAGTTCCCTACGCCAAGGGTTTTCGGAGGCAACCAACAACCTCCAAGGCAGTAATGGAGAGCTTTTGCCATCACTACTACCAATGTGAACCCCGAAAATTAAGTGGTGATAGGTGCACTAGTTATTCATTCAATAATAGAAAAATTACTTTTTGATTCAGGTTCGACACATTATTTTATATCTGAAATGTTTAGTAGAACAATCTCAGCACCACCACGTATCATTGAAGTAATGATGTCGGTGAGTACAAAAAATGGGGAAGTCATACCATCCCGTGAATATAACTCCTCCCATATCATAATATGTGGATTGAATTTCCCAATAAACATCTCCATACTCCCTCTAGTGGAATTTAATGATATTCCTTGAATGGATTGGATTTTCTTATATAGAGCCAACATAAATTTTCATGAGAGGAAAATCAACGTCCATGTGGAGAATCGACCCCTGATTCTATACAAGTGAAAAGAGGAAGATGAATCTTCTTTAGCTCTATCATCTCAAGCATGGATATTACTACCCCATAAGCACACGTATCTGGCTTAGATGATTGAGTCTAAGGAGGCAACCATCCTTGAAGACATGCCTATTGTGAGGGAATTCACTGAAGTGTTTCTCTAGGAATTGTCTGGTATTCCTCCTACAAGATATGTTTAATTCTAAATTGACCTTATACCTGGGGCATTTCAAATATCCAAGACTTAGTATATAATAGATTTTGTTGAGATTGAGTATCTGAAGAAAAAACTACATAAGAATCTGGATAAAGCGTTTATACACCCAAGTGCTTCACCATGTGGTGCACTAGTCCTATTTGTCAAGAAGAAAGATGGGTCAATGTGCCTTTGCATTGATTATCTCGAGCTTAACAAAATCACGATAAGGAACAAGTATCCCCTCACATGAATTGATTAATTTATCAATTATCTATGTGGATCACAATACTTCCCCAATGTGGATTTTTGGTCAGGATATTATCAAGTAAGGGTGAAGAAGGAAGATATCCCCAAGACTGCATTTCATACAAGATACGGGCACAATGAATTCATAGAAATGCCTTTCAGACTCACTAATTCTATAGCAATTTTCATCGACATGATGTATAGTGACTTTAGGGATTACCTTGACAAATTTTTGGTCGTCTTTATAGATGATATTCTGATATTCTGTAAAACCAAGGAGGATCATGGGGAGCATCTAAGAACTATACTAGAGACCCTGTGGAAAATGAATCTATGTGAAAATTACAACAAGTGTGACTTATGGTTGAAGGTGGTCATATTCTTAGGCCATATCACCACAAGAAATCAGATATCTCTGGATCCCTCCAAAGCAGATGCAATTGGGGGATGGTCGAGGCCAACATCAGTAACAGATTTCCGTAGCTTCTTGGGGTTATCTAGATATTATCAAAGATTTGTGAGAAATTTGTCATTATTTTACAACCCTCTTACCTAGATAACTAGGATGGGAGTAATGTTTCCTTGGAGTGATGAATGTGAGGAAAACTTCAAGAATTTAAAAAGATGGCGTATCACTGTGCCCGTGCTCACTTTACCCACATGTGGAGATCTTTTTGTGCTATTTAGTGATGCTTAGAAGAAGGGTATCTGATGTGTGTTGATGAAAAATGAAAAATTAATTGACTATGATTCAAGGCAATTGAATATTCATGAGCAGAATTATCCAACACATGATTTGGAGTTGGCAGCATTGATCTTCTTATTAAAAATTTGGAAGCATTATCTTTTTGGGGAGAAGTGTGAAATATATAAAGACCACTAAATTCTAATTTATATATTAATATATGAAGAGTTGATCATGCACCAATGAAGATGGTTAGAGCTGACCAAAGACTATGATTGATCAATCCATTACCACCATGGGAAAGTGAACAAGGTGGATGATGGTCTAAGTAGAAATGTAACACCCCGAGATTTTATGAAAAAATATTCTTTTTAATTTCACTAATGTCTTGTGTTGTACGCTACACAGGAGCTTGCACAACACACATCCTTGACTTTCCTTGCATTACATGCAATCGCGACCTTCCTCGATAGCGTGTGTAGTATGCAATAACGAGTTTCGCTAAACAATGATATGCAATTAAAATATTATTAAAACTAGCCGTTATGAATAGTAATAACCACTTTTTGAAATTTTGTAAATTTTATTTTTCAAAATGGACTTCATTTTTGGATTCGGAATATCGAAATTAGCTTAGGGTGAAATTTTGGTGATTTTCGGATAACTTTCATATTTTGATGAATAGTGGAAATTACTAAATTTTAATTAAAAACAACTTTTTCAATCGAAATAATAAATAGTGATAAATTATTAATTTTAGTGGTTTTAAAGTATATTTAGAATATATTTTTACAATTTAATACAATGTTGGTCATTGGATGTAATTTCACATTTAAACCAGTTATAAACAAGTGTCAATCTTTTGATAGTTATTATCTCTTAAAAACACGCCTTTTGTTTTGACGACGGGAATTAATTTTTAAATTAATTAATGAAACTGATATGTTTTGAATTTGGTAAAATAGATATCATTTTTGAGTTCATAATATCAAATATATCTTAGGCCTATTTTTTGGTATTTTTCGGAAAACTTTCAATTTTTGATGAATAGTGAAACCACTAAGTGGTAGTTAAAAAAAACTGAATTTTTCATAAAACATAATTTTACCGCTTATGTGAGTGGAATTTAAAAACATCCGAGAGACGCGGTTGATGTCAGTAAGTAAAATGTGGTTCAATGAGATGAAAATAATTTTTGATGAATAGTAACTTTTTACTTTTATTTACCACGGTTAAAAGTAAATAGAGTAATTAAGGGTAAAAATGATATTATTATTACCCTAACACATGTCCAAATTCTATTGGATAAGTGTAATTCGACCAAAAACAAGCTTAGGAATAAAATATGACCATTTAGGCCCACTTGGATTAGATTAGGACATTTATTATTATTTAATTCAAAAAAGAGTTAAAAGAGTTAAAATCAAAGTTTATTTACTAAAACATTATTAATATAGGGTTATACATAAGATAAATTCGATTGTAAATATTAATTATAAATCTAAAACGATTTCCTACATAATGTTATTTTATTTGTAATTATTATACATCAAATAATATAATTTATTTATGACACAAATATGATGCAGTAATTATCTTATTAATGAAATATTGACATACTTGATGTTATAAATACCCAAATAAATATAATTTGAGACTTTTTATGAATTCCACTAATTTTCTAGGTTAATATGACATGTTAGTATTGATTTAATTAACTTTTTTCGAACTTATCATTCTGTTATGATTTTCACAAAAATCAATTACTAAATAGTGTCAAAATTGACATAAAATAGTTTTTAAAACAAATATTACATTATTAATTGTTATTTTATTCCTAAAAATCTATGGATCGGCCAAATGACTTAGCTAAGGTTATATATATTAATAATAAACAATTTGGGGTTCGTTTGGCTACTTATAGTAAGTTTATTAACCTTATAGTGTAAGAACACAAGAAGACACGGTAAAAGTAAAATTATTTAACTTAATGTTAAATCTAAATGATAAGGTTAAAATATGAACCTAAACTTTTCTAAATTCTATTGGATGAGAGGATTTCGACCCATCCCCACCTTAGCCTAGAAATAAATCAATTTGGATCTATTTAAAACCGAAATTGACTTTATAATAAAATAATATTTTTAGTTATTCCAAAGGTGGACCTCTCCTCCCTTATAAAAGGGAACCTCCTCTCTCTCTTCCTCACACAACTTTGAGCCTTCAAGCTCCGCCAACCCCTGCCAAATTATCTTCTCAACTTCCCTAGAAACATCCTAGAGGTTTTATTCTTCTTCAAAGACCCATTTTAGTTCCCTAAAAGGAGGTCTCAAAGAAGCACTTCAAAGAAGAGGTAATGTCAGTTACCGATTCTTTCATCTTTATTTCTACTTCCACTTCTTCTTCTTCTTAGGTTGTATCATTATGAAGTAATAACATCAGTATCACTAATATACTGATATGTTATTATAAGTATGAAACAACCCTATTTCACCATCTATCCATCCTACGGAAAAAGAAATCACCGCGCGTGCGTACGTACGGAATACCGTTTCCACGCCGTGGTGTAATCTATTTTACACCACCAACTTACATGGATGGGTATAATGGTGTAAAGAATAACTATACATATTTATTAGAACATCATATTGATTCTGATATATTGTATCATCCACTCCAATTCAATTCAATAAATATGGAAATGATACCATCGCTCGTGCGTACGTACGGACTACCGTCTCCACGACGCGATGAGATTCATTCTCCATGTTAACCATTTAAGAATGATTATAAAGTATATATAAGCAATAATAATGAAATATATGACATTATAAAGATACTGGATTTATGTGTATACATATTTATGTCATCTACTTAATTCCACTCAATTCAATAACGAAAAGAAAACAACGTTCATGCGTACGTACGGCCTACCGTCTCCATGAATGGTGTATTTCTTTCCATTTATCGATCCATTATATATATGTATATTCTGAATATATATTATATATAAATCATGTTTTATATTCTATAATTAAGTAATAATTATCTAAGTAATCGTATTACACGAACGACAAATGAGACGATTTTACCCAAAACGCTACTTTAACATGAATTTACAAAAGAACGGGTAATATAAAGTCATAAGTGAACCATATATGATATAATAACAATGAATATGATTCTGTAATAAGTCAATGACGTTATTTAAATCATTATACAGGAGGTTCGGACACTTACGAAGCAAATCGGACCTAAGGTAAGGGAAAATATCACAATCTCATTTTTATCCGAGATTGTTTTTACTTTGGCATTTACTGGGGTGTATTTTATCATCCACATCCATGTTCCCTAAATATGTAATACTATTTCCATCCACCTATAATTGTTTAAATCCAATTTTACCCTTCGGTGAGTTTTTAGTAAATGATATGAAAGTAATCTTTTGTTGTTTTTTGTACGAGGTACTTTTTGACTTTTCCGACAAAAGTACGAAAAATGTTTTTTTAACTTATACGGCATGAATGGATTTTTAAAAAATTATTTCCAAGAAGCTTCCTTTACAAGTTTTCATGTTTATTTTTAATCAAATTATTTTAGTTTCAAATTGTAAGACATGTTAAGAAAGGAAAATGTTTTTGAAGTAGAAAGGATATTTTCCTCTAGAATGGAGTTCAAGTGTTTTATCAAAATTATTTTCCATATAAGATAATAAAGGGTTCTATTTTTATCCCTATTATTACATTGATTTGATTACGTTGTGATGGAAATATTTTTATGAATTCTTTTATCTTATATGAGTTGTTTTATGATCTCATGATTTTTAAGATTCCCATTTGTATTACATGGGTTATGCAATGATGTATGATTTATGATTTTGTGGCACACATAAGAATGGTATCATTATGAGATGGGTGGGACCTATATCTCCCTCCAATGCATTGGGTAATGATTTTATATCTCATGAGATAGACATGTCTGGAATGGTAGGTTATACCGGTTCAGTGAAATAGGATTGAAACGAGGGTGACTCGGTTCAGAAAGGGACTTTGTCCACTAAGATAGTCTTGGCAATGAGTCTTGACTAACAGGAAATGATTCTCTATGATTATGTGTGTATGCCACAAAGTTTCATGTTTTAAGTTATGATTATTGGGATTTCATTTCACTACTATGATTTATCACATGTTATGAAAGTATGCTATCTTTTGCAGGTTAAGATTTCCAAAAGTTATGTTCTTATGAATATGATGTGATTGATTTTTCTTTTGTTACCCTTACTGAGCATTTGAGCTCACCCTTTTATGTTTTCTTTTCCCCAGGATATAAAGAAAGTTTTTAGGTCAAAAAAAAGAAGAAGATCTTTATGGGAGATATTGAAGATCTTTCACCACGATTAGAAGATTACGTTCTGAGTTTCCAAAGACACTAAACTATTACGATCCTTCTGTGTGTGTGTTTTTGTTATGTACTAAGTATTCCGCAAAAGTAATGTAATGTTCATGTACGTTAAGCTTCGGGTCTCTACAGTTGGTATCAGAGGAAAGGTTTAGTCAACCTTTCGAAACTAGGATGCGAAAACGTTAGTGAGATCCCTAGAGATATTTCTAAGGTATGTCTAGGGATGTCCCTAAGGATAAGTATACGTATAGGATATAGTTCTAGAACTATGGTAACGATATTAGATTAAACCAAAGATGTTAGATATTGATGTTACTCCCCATTTATTATGATTTTTTCCTCTCACACTATTCTTTTTGGGTTTTAGACGATTGCTGGAACCCAAAGGAACCGTGTTGATCAATGCAATGGACAATGCAATGATTTTCCTCCTGAACAAACAAATGTTATGGGAGATGGAGTGAAAAATCTTATTTCTATACTTACACAAGCTATGAATCATTCTGGACTTCCAAATGAGCAGAGAAGGGACCAATATTCAATTGAGTCCTTCATGAGGAAACATCCACCTTCGTTCAGTGGGTCTTCTGATCCACTTGTTTCTGAACAATGGGTCAGTACTACTGAAATGATATTTTCAGTTCTTCAATGATTTGAACATGATAAAGTCATCTTAGCAGTATACCATTTGGAAGGTGAAGCTAATCAATGGTGGAATCTTATAAACAATACGAGGAAAAGAGATGAAATTGAGTCCATGGAATGGGACGAGTTCAAGAACTTATTTTTCAATAAGTACTTCCCTCGTATTCTTCGAACAAAGATGGAGAAGGAGTTTCTTGAACTAAAGAAAAAGGATGATGAATCTGTTGGTATATACGAAGCGAATTTTACAAGGCTTGCAAGGTATGAATCTGGATTTATCATACAACCTGAAAGTAAAGTTGATCGATTCTTCAGTGGATTGAAACCGAATCTTCGAAGGGAATTAGCTATAAGAGACTTCAGTAGCTATGAAGAAATTGTGTGTTGTGCTATCAAGGTAGAAATGGAAGTTGGTGTTACTTATCCATCTCATAGTTTTGACAAGAAAAGAAAGATGGAGTTCAAGGAGAAATCTCAGAATAATGGTGAAAAGAATATGAATGTTTCCTTATGCTCAAAGTGTGGAATGAAGCATGGTGGAGATTGTCTTAAAGGGACTAGAAAATGTTTTAAGTGTGGAAAAGAAGCTCATCAAGTAGCTGAGTGTCGAAGTAATGGAAAAAGGGTTTCTAATGATGTGAATAAAGCAAACACTGCAGAGAATGCACCACCAACACTTCATTGCTTCAAGTGCAAGGAAATGGGGCATTATGCTAATAAATGCCATAATCCAAGGGTTGGTGATAATCGACATGAGAAACCGCTTAAGGCAAAGGACAAAAGGAAGTCAAATGCGATCACTATTGGCGATGTTTAATATGACAACGATGTGGTGGAATGATTAAGTTTTTATGTAATGGGATTCCAAAATAATGTTTTATCATGGAGTATTGGAATATTTATGTATTGGTATAATGTGGTATTCAAAGTGATTGAGATATTTTTGGAAATAAGATGATATGCGCATAATGAAGGGAAAACGAGAAAATGAAATGTTTAACAGTATTCATGAGCTCATGATTGATATAAGGACTAAATGATATCATGGTTTGAGTATATAGAATTTTGAGGATTTTGGTATGTGGAAGGTGTTAACTTTTAACTACATTCATGTTTTCACTAAGGTTAAATGGGTATTCAAGAGAATACATGATTAAGGCCTTTGAATGTTTGGAATGTGACCAACAAGATATATCTTATGATATATGGGGATCAACGATGGTATTAAATCTCTTAGAGTGGACTGCAGTATTATGGATAAGCCTAAAGATTGTAATGGATTATGTTGGACATAAGTTAGTATTGATCGTTTTTCGATGGGATGTTATAGTAATATATTTTTAAAAAAAGGACAACCTGCAGGACGGGCAATAGCCCATCACGTCGGACAAGGCTGTGGGAATCGAACCCACAACCGAAGTGCGACTGGCCTTTGTCACCTACCACTGGCCTTCAGGAAATCCCAGTTGAGTAGAAACTAGTTTTATTATATTAAGCAGTATGATATATGATGTATAAGTCCATTTTAGGAACCATATATGATTAATCTCACTATAGAATGTCTTATGTATATTTAATAACTTTTGCTTGAGACAGATGGAATGACCCGTCATTCTATCACATGATCTGCTAACACTTCACAAATAACAAAATCAACTTCATTTATTTAAGAGATGAAGTGTAAAATGTTAAAGGCATGAAAAATAGTGAGATTGTACCAAAATAAAGTAAGTATTTATTCTAATTCAAATTCTTCAACTTTAGGGAAACGATCTTGAAAACCAAAAAAATGTTGTCCTAGTGCTCTTATATCTGATTAATCAGATGGTACCCTAGATCGTCACAAATTTATGGCTTTGTGATTGCTGGATTTTCCAGAACCATGTTCTCTATCACTCTCCATCAGAACATGATGGTTAGATTTCTCTTCCATATCCATATTTTCACCTATGTGGAAACCTAATGATTAGTTTATTTGGGTAACCGTTACATTTCATACATTTGTTTTTAAAGATTGGTTTTGGTATTCCTTTTTACGATGTGGGTTTCTATTAAAGAAACTTTCGAATAGTAAACCATTTATAACCCCGACGAATTTCGAGGGTGAAATTCATTTTAAGGGGGGTAGAATGTAACACCCCGAGATTTTATGAAAAAATATTCTTTTTAATTTCACTATTGTCTTGTGTTGTACGCTACACAGAAGCTTGCACAACACACATCCTTGACTTTCCTTTCATTACACGCAATCGCGACCTTCCTCAATAGCATGTGTAGTACGCAATAACGTGTTTCGCTAAACAACGATATGCAATTAAAATATTATTAAAACTAGCTGTTATGAATAGTAATAACCACTTTTTGAAATTTTGTAAATTTTATTTTTCAAAATGGACTTCACTTTTGGATTCGGAATATCGAAATTAGCTTAGGGTGAAATTTTGGTGATTTTCAGATAACTTTCATATTTTAATGAATAGTGGAAATTACTAAATTTTAATTAAAAACAACTTTTTCAATCGAAATAATAAATAGTGATAAATAATTAATTTTAGTGGTTTTAAAGTATATTTAGAATATATTTTTCAATTTAATACAACTTTGTTCATTGGATGTAATTTCACATTTAAACCAGTTATAAACAAGTGTCAATCTTTTGACAGTTATTATCTCTTAAAAACACGCCTTATGTTTTGACGACGGGAATTAATTTTTAAATTAATTAATGCAACTGATATGTTTTGAATTTGGTAAAATAGAAATCATTTTTGAGTTCATAATATCAAATATAGCATAGGCCTATTTTTTGGTATTTTTCTGAAAACTTTCAATTTTTGATGAATAGTGAAACCACTAAGTGGTAGTTAAAAAAACTGAATTTTCATAAAACATAATTTTACCGCTTCTGTGAGTGGAATTTCAAAAATCCGAGAGACACGATTGATGTCATTAAGTAAAATGTGGTTCAATGAGATGAAAATAATTTTTGGTGAATAGTAACGTTTTACTTTTATTTACCACGGTTAAAAGTAAATAGGATAATTAAGGGTAAAAATGATATTATTATTACCCTAACACATGTCCAAATTCTATTGGATAAGTGTAATTAGACCAAAAACATGCTTAGGAATAAAATATGACCATTTAGGCCCACTTGGATTAGATTAGGACATTTATTATTATTTAATTCAAAGAAGAGTTAAAAGAGTTAAAATCAAACTTTATTTACTAAAACATTATTAATTTAGGGTTATACATAAGATAAATTCGATTGTAAATATTCATTAGAAAGCTAAAAAGGTTTCCTACATAATGGTATTTTATTTGTAATTCTTAGACATCATATAATATAATTTATTTATGACACAAATATGATGCAGTAATTATCTTATTAATGAAATATTGACATAATTGATGTTATAAATACCCAAATAAATATAATATGAGACTTTTTATGAGTTCCACTAATTTTATAGGTTACTATGAAATGTTAGTATTGATTTATATAATTTTTTTCGAACTTATCATTCTGTTATGATTTTCACAAAAATCAATTACTAAATAGTGTCAAAATTGACATAAAATAGTTTTTAAAACAAATATTACATTATTAATTGTTATTTTATTCCTAAAATCTATGGTTCGGCCAAATGACTTAGCTAAGGTTATATATATTAATAATAAACAATTTGGGGTTCGTTTGGCTACTTATAGTAAGTTTATTAACCTTATAGTGTAAGAACACAAGAAGACACAGTAAAAGTAAATTTATTTAACTTAATGTTAAATCTAAATGATAAGGATAAAATAGGAACCTAAACTTGTCTAAATTCTATTGGATGATAGGATTTTGACCCATACCCACCTTAGCCTAGAAATAAATCAATTTGGAGCTATTTATAACCGAAATTGATTTTATAATAAAATAATATTTTTAGTTATTCCAAAGGTGCCCCTCTCCTCCCTTATAAATGGGCACCTCCTCCCTCTCTTCCTCACACAACATTGAGCCTTCAAGCTCGGAAAACCCCTGCCAAATTATCTTCTCCACTTCCCTAGCAACATCCTAGAGGTTCTGTTCTTCTTCAAAGACCCATTTTAGTTCCATAAAAGGAGGTCTCAAAGAAGCACTTCAAAGAAGAGGTAATGTCAGTTACCGATTCTTTCATCTTTATTTCTACTTCCACTTCTTCTTCTTCTTAGGATGTATCATTATGAAGTAATAACATCAGTATCACTCATATACTGATATGTTATTATAAGTATGAAATAACCCTATTTCACCATCTATCCATCCTACGGAAAAAGAAATCACCGCGCGTGCGTACGTACGAAATACCGTCTCCACGCCGTGGTGTAATCTATTTTCAACCACCACCTTACATGGATGGGTATAATGGTGTAAAGAATAACTATACATAGTTATTAGAACATCATATTGATTCTGATATATTGTATCATCCACTTCAATTCAATTCAATAAATATGGAAATGATACCATCGCTCGTGCGTACGTACGGACTACCGTCTCCACGACGCGATGAGATTCATTCTCCATGTTAACCATTTAAGAATGATTATGAAGTATATATAAGCAATAATAATTAAATATATGACATTATAAAGCTTCTATATTTATTTGTATATATATTTATGTCATCTACTTAATTCCACTCAATTCGATAATGAAAAGAAAACAACGTTCATGCGTACGTACGACCTACCGTCTCCATGAACGGTGTATTTCTTTCCATTTATCAATCCATTATATATATGTATATTCTAAATATATATTATATATAAATCATGTTTTATATTCTATAATTAAGTAACAATGATCTAAGTAATCGTATTACACGAACGACAAATGAGACGATTTTACCCAAAACGCTACTTTAACATGAATTTACAAATGAACGGGTAATATAAAGTCATAAGTGAACCATATATGATATAATAACAGTGAATATGATTCTGTAATAAGTCAATGACATTATTTAAATCATTATACAGGAGTTTCGGACACTTATGAAGCAAATCGGACCTAAGGTAAGGGAAAATATCACAATCTCATTTTTATCCGAGATTGTTTTTACTTTGGCATTTACTAGGGTGTATTTTATCATCCACATCCATGTTCCTTAAATATGTAATATTATTTCCATCCACCTACAATTGTTTAAATCCAATTTTACCCTTCGGTGAGTTTTTAGTAAATGATATGAAAGGAAGCTTTTGTCGTTTTTCGTACGAGGTACTTTTTGACTTTTCCGACAAAAGTACGAAAAATGTTTTTTTAACTTATACGGCATGAATGGATTTTTAAAACATTATTTCCAAGAAGATTCCTTTACAAGTTTTCATGTTTATTTTTAATCAACTTCTTTTAGTTTCAAATTGTAAGACATGTTAAGAAAGGAAAATGTTTTTGAAGTAGAAAGGATATTTTCCTCAAGAATGGAGTTCAAGTATTTTATCAAAATTATTTTCCATCTAAGATAATAAAGGGTTCTGTTTTTATCCCTATTATTACATTGATTTGATTACATTGTGATGGAAATATTTTTATGAATTCCTTTATCTTATATGAATTGTTTTAAGATCTCATGATGTTTAAGATTCCCATTTGTATTACATGGGTTATGAAATGATGTATGATTTATGATTTTGTGGCACACATAAGAATGGTATCATTATGAGATGGGTGGGACCTATATCTCCCTCCAATGCATTGGGTAATGATTTTATATCTCATGAGATAGACATGGCTGGAATGGTAGGTTATACCGGTTCAGTGAAACAGGACTGAAACGAGGGTGACTCGGTTCAGAAAGGGACTTTGTCCACTAAGATAGTCTTGGCAATGAGTCTTGACTAACAGGAAATGATTCTCTATGATTATGTGTGTATGCCACAAAGTTTCATGTTTTATGTTATGATTATTGTGATTTCATTTCACTACTATGATTTATCCCATGTTATGAAATTATGCTCTCTTTTGCAGGTTAAGATTTCCAAAAGTTATGTTCTTATGAATATGATGTGATTGATTTTTCTTTTGTTACCCTTACTGAGCATTTTAGCTCACCCTTTTATGTTTTCTTTTCCCCAGGATATAAATAAAGTTTTTAGGTAAAAAAAAAAGAATAAGATCATTATGGGAGATATTGAAGATCTTTCACCACGATTAGAAGATTACGTTCCGAGTTTCCAAAGACACTAAACTATTACGATCCTTTTGTGTGTGTTTTTTGTTATGTAATAAGTATTCCGCAAAAGTAATGTAATGTTCATGTACGTTAAGCTTCGGGTCTCTACAGTTGGTATCAGAGGAATGGTTTAGTAAACCTTTCCAAACTAGGATGGAAAAACGTTAGTGAGATCCCTAGAGATATTTCTAAGGTATGTCTAGGGATGTCCCTAAGGATAAGTATACGTATAGGATATAGTCCTGGAACTATGGTAACGATATTAGATTAAACCAAAGATGTTAGATATTGATGTTACTCCCCATTTATTATGATTTTTGCCTCTCACACTATTCTTTTTGGGTTTTAGACGATGGATGGAACCCAAAGGAACCGTGTTGATCAATGCAATGGACAATGCAATGATTTTCCTCCTGAACAAACAAATGTTATGGGAGATGGAGTGAAAAATCTTATTGCTATACTTACACAAGCTATGAATCATTCTGGACTTCCAAATGAGCAGAGAAGGGAACAATATTCTATTGAGTCCTTCATGAGGCAACATCCACCTTCGTTCAGTGGGTCTTCTGATCCACTTGTTGCTAAACAATGGGTCAGTACTACTGAAAAGATATTTTCAGTTATTCAATGTTTTGAACATGATAAAGTCATCTTAGCAGTATACCGTTTGGAAGGTGAAGCTGATCAATGCTGGAATCTTATAAAGAATACGAGGCAAAGAGATGAAATTGAGTCCATGGAATGGGACGATTTCAAGAACTTATTTTTCAATAAGTACTTCCCTCGTATTCTTCGAACGAAGATGGAGAAGGAGTTTCTTGAACTAAAGAAAAAGGATGATGAATCTGTTGGTATATACGAAGCGAATTTTACAAGGCTTGCAAGGTATGCATCTGGATTTATCATCCAACCTGAAAGTAAAGTTGATCGATTCTTCAGTGGATTAAAACCAAATCTTCGAAGGGAATTAGCTATAAGAGACTTTAGTAGCTATGAAGAAATTGTGCGTTGTGCTATCAAGGTAGAAATGGAAGTTGGTGTTACTTATCCATCTCATAGTTTTGACAAGAAAAGAAAGATGGAGTTCAAGGAGAAATCTCAGAATAATGGTGAAAAGAATATGAATGTTTCCTTATGCTCAAAGTGTGGAATGAAGCATGGTGGAGATTGTCTTAAAGGGACTAGGAAATGTTTTAAGTGTGGAAAAGAAGGTCATCAAGTAGCTGAGTGTCGAAGTAATGGAAAAAGGGTTTCTAATGATGTGAATAAAGCAAACACTGCAGAGAACGCACCACCAACACTTCAATGATTCAAGTGCAAGGAAATGGGGCATTATGCTAATAAATGCCATAATCCAAGGGTTAGTGATGATCGACATGAGCCACCGCTTAAGGCAAAGGACAAAGGGAAGTCACATGCGATCACTATTGGCGATGTTGAATATGACAACGATGTGGTGGAATGATTAAGTGTTTATGTAATGGGATTCCAAAATAATGTTGTATCATGGAGTATTGGAATATTTATGTATTGGTCTAATGTGGTATTCAAAGTGATTGAGATATTTTTGGAAATAAGATGATATGCGCATAATGAAGGGAAAACGAGAAAATGAATTGTTTAACAGTATTCATGAGCTCATGATTGATATAAGGACTAAATGATATCATGGTTTGAGTATATAGAATTTTGAGGATTTTGGTATGTGGAAGGTGTTAACTTTTAACTACATTCATGTTTTCACTAAGGTTCAATGGGTATTCAAGAGAATACATGATTAAGGCCTTTGAATGTTTGGAATGTGACCAACAAGATATATCTTATGATATATGGGGATCAACGATGGTATTAAATCTCTGAGAGTGGACTGCAGTATTATGGATAAACCTAAATATTGGAATGGATTATGTTGGACATAAGTTAGTATTGTTAGTTTTACGATGGAATGTTATAGTAATATATTTTTAGAAAAAGGACAACCTGCAGGATGGGCGACAACCCATCACGTTGGACAAGGTTGTGGGAATCGAACCCACAACCGAAGTGCGACTGGCCTTTATCACCTACCACTGGCCTTCAGGAAATCCTTGTTGAGTAGAAAATAGTTTTATTATATTAAGCAGTATGATATATGATGTATAAGTCCATTTTAGGAACCATATATGATTAATCTCACTATAGAATGTCTTATGTATATTTAATAACTTTTGCTTGAGACAGATGGAATGACCCGTCATTCTATCACATGATCTGCTAACACTTCACAAATAACAAAATCAACTTCATTTATTTAAGAGATGAAGTGGAAAATGTTAAAGGCACAAACAACAGTGAGATTGTACCAAAATAAAGTAAGTATTTATTCTAATTCAAATTCTTCAACTTTAGGGAAACGATCTTGAAAACCAAAAAAATGTTGTCCTAGTGCTCTTATATCTGATTAATCAGATGGTACCCTAGATCGTCACAAATTTATGGATTTGTGATTACTGGCTTTTCCAGAGCCATGTTCTCTACCACTCTCCATCAGAACATGATGGTTAGATTTCTCTTCCATATCCATATTTTCACATATGTGGAAACCCAATGATTAGTTTATTTGGGTAACCGTTACGTTTCATACATTTGTTTTTAAAGATTGGTTTTGGTATTCCTTTTTACGATGTGGGTTTCTATTAAAGAAACTTTCGAATAGTAAACTATTTATAACCCCGACGAATTTCGAGGGTGAAATTCATTTTAAGGGGGGTAGAATGTAACACCCCGAGATTTTATGAAAAAGTATTCTTTTTAATTTCACTATTGTCTTGTGTTGTACGCTACACAGGAGCTTGCACAACACACATCCTTGACTTTCCTTGCATTACACGCAATCGCGACCTTCCTCGATAGCGTGTGTAGTACGCAATAACGAGTTTCGCTAAACAACGATATGCAATTAAAATATTATTAAAACTAGCCGTTATGAATAGTAATAACCACTTTTTGAAATTTTGTAAATTTTATTTTTCAAAATGGACTTCATTTTTGGATTCTTAATATCGAAATTAGCTTAGGGTGAAATTTTGGTGATTTTCGGATAACTTTCATATTTTGATGAATAGTGGAAATTACTAAATTTTAATTAAAAACAACTTTTTCAATCGAAATAATCAATAGTGATAAATAATTAATTTTAGTGGTTTTAAATTATATTTAGAATATATTTTTTCAATTTAATACAATGTTGGTCATTGGATGTAATTTCACATTTAAACCAGTTATAAACAAGTGTCAATCTTTTGATAGTTATTATCTCTTAAAAACACGCCTTTTGTTTTGACGACGGGAATTAATTTTTAAATTAATTAATGCAACTGATATGTTTTTAATTTTGTAAAATATAAATCATTTTTGAGTTCATAATATCAAATATATCTTAGGCCTATTTTTTGGTATTTTTCTGAAAACTTTCAATTTTTGATGAATAGTGAAACCACTAAGTGGTAGTTAAAAAAACTGAATTTTTCATAAAACGTAATTTTACCGCTTCTGTGAGTGGAATTTCAAAAATCCAAGAGACACTATTGATGTCAGTAAGTAAAATGTGATTCAATGAGATGAAAATAATTTTTGGTGAATAGTAACTTTTTACTTTTATTTACCACTGTTAAAAGTAAATAGGGTAATTAAGGGTAAAAATGATATTATTATTACCCTAACACATGTCCAAATTCTATTGGATAAGTTTAATTCGACCAAAAACAAGCTTAGGAATAAAATATGACCATTTAGGCCCACTTGGATTAGATTAGGACATTTATTATTATTTAATTCAAAGAAGAGTTAAAAGAGTTAAAATCAAAGTTTATTTACTAAATCATTATTAATTTAGGGTTATACATAAGATAAATTCGATTGTAAATATTCATTAGAAATCTAAAAAGGTTTCCTACATAATGGTATTTTATTTGTAATTTTTAGACATCAGATAATATAATTTATTTATGACACAAATATGATGCGGTAATTATCTTATTAATGAAATATTGACATAATTGATGTTATAAATACCCAAATAAATATAATTTGAGACTTTTTATGAATTCCACTAATTTTCTAGGTTAATATGAAAGGTTAGTAGTGATTTAATTAATTTATTTCGAAATTATCATTCTGTTATGAGTTTCACAAAAATCAATTACTAAATAGTGTCAAAATTGACATAAAATAGTTTTTAAAACAAATATTACATTATTAATTGTTATTTTATTCCTAAAAATCTATGGTTCGGCCAAATGACTTAGAAAAGGTTATATATATTAATAATAAACAATTTGGGGTTCGTTTGGCTACTTATAGTAATTTTATTAACCTTATAGTGTAAGAACACAAGAAGACACGGTAAAAGTAAAATTATTTAACTTAATGTTAAATCTAAATGATAAGGTTAAAATAGGAACCTAAACTTGTCTAAATTCTATTGGATAAGAGGATTTCGACCCATCCCCACCTTAGCCTCTAAATAAATCAATTTGGAGCTATTTATAACCGAAATTGACTTTATAATAAAATAATATTTTTAGTTATTCCAAAGGTGCCCCTCTCCTCCCTTATAAAAGGGCACCTCCTCCCTCTCTTCCTCACACAACATTGAGCCTTCAATCTCGCCAAACCCCAGCCGAATTATCTTCTCCACTTCCCTAGAAACATTCTAGAGGTTCTGTTGTTCTTCAAAGACCCATTTTAGTTCCCTAAAAGGAGGTCTCAAAGAAGCACTTCAAAGAAGAGGTAATGTCAGTTACCGATTCTTTCATCTTTATTTCTACTTCCACTTCTTCTTCTTCTTAGGTTGTATCATTATGAAGTAATAACATCAGTATCACTCATATACTGATATGTTTTTATAAGTATGAAATAACCCTATTTCACCATCTATCCATCCTATGGAAAAAGAAATCACCGCGCGTGCGTACGTACGGAATACCGTCTCCACACCGTGGTGTAATCTATTTTCCACCACCACCTTACATGGATGGGTATAATGGTGTAAAGAATAACTATACATAGTTATTAGAACATCATATTGATTCTGATATATTATATCATCCACTCAATTCAATTCAATACATATGGAAATGATACTATCGCTCGTGCGTACGTACGGACTACCATCTCCACGACGTGATGAGATTCATTCTCCATGTTAACCATTTAAGAATGATTATGAAGTATATATAAGCAATAATAATGAAATATATGACATTATAAAGATACTGGATTTATGTGTATAGATATTTATGTCATCTACTTAATTCCACTCAATTCAATAACGAAAAGAAAACAACGTTCATGCGTACGTACGGCCTACCGTCTCCATGAACGGTGTATTTCTTTCCATTTATCGATCCATTATATATATGTATATTCTGACTATATATTATATATAAATCATGTTTTATATTATATAATTAAGTAATAATGATCTAAGTAATCGTATTACACGAACGACAAATGAGACGATTTTACCCAAAACGCTACTTTAACATGAATTTACAAAAGAACAGGTAATATAAAGTCATAAGTGAACCATATATGATATAATAACAATGAATATGATTCTGTAATAAGTCAATGACATTATTTAAATCATTATATAGGAGGTTCGGACACTTATGAAACAAATCGGACCTAAGGTAAGGGAAAATATCACAATCTCATTTTTATCCGAGATTGTTTTTACTTTGGCATTTACTAGGGTGTATTTTATCATCCACATCCATGTTCCCTCAATATGTAATATTATTTCCATCCACCTACAGTTGTTTAAATCCAATTTTACCCTTCGGTGAGTTTTTAGTAAAAGATGTGAAAGGAATCTTTTGTCGTTTTTCGTACGAGGTACTTTTTGACTTTTCCAACAAAAGTACGAAAAATGTTTTTTTAACTTATAAGGAATGAATGGATTTTTAAAACATTATTTCCAAGAAGCTTCCTTTACAAGTTTTCATGTTTATTTTTAATCAACTTCTTTGAGTTTCAAATTGTAAGACATGTTAAGAAAGGAAAATGTTTTTGAAGATAGAAAGGATATTTTCCTTAAGAATGGAGTTCAAGTGTTTTATCAAAATTATTTTCTATCTAAGATAATAAAGGGTTCTGTTTTTATCCCTATTATTACATTGATTTGATTATGTTGTGATGGAAATATTTTTATTAATTCCTTTATCTTATATGAATTGTTTTATGATGTCATGATGTTTAAGATTCCCATTTGTATTACATGGGTTATGCAATGATGTATGATTTATGATTTTGTGGAACACATAAGAATGGTATCATTATGAGATGGGTGGGACCTATATCTCCCTCCAATGCATTGGGTAAAGATTTTATATCTCATGAGATAGACATGGCTGGAATGGTAGGTTATACCGGTTCAGTGAAACAGGACTAAAATGATGGTGACTCGGTTTAGAAAGGGACTTTGTCCACTAAGATAGTCTTGGAAATGAGTCTTGACTAACATGAAATGATTATCTATGATTATGTGTGTATGCCACAAAGTTTCATGTTTTATGTTATGATTATTGGGATTTCATTTCACTACTATGATTTATCCCAAGTTATGAAATTATGCTCTCTTTTTCAGGTTATGATTTCCAAAAGTTATGTTCTTATGAATATGATGCGATTGATTTTTCTTTTGTTACCCTTACTGAGAATTTGAGCTCACCCTTTTATGTTTTCTTTTCCCCAGGATATAAAAAAAGTTTTTAGGTAAAAAAAAGAAGAATATCTTTATGGGAGATATTGAAGATCTTTCACCACGATTAGAAGATTACGTTCCGAGTTTCCAAAGACACTAAACTATTACGATCCTTGTGTGTGTGTTTTTTTGTTATGTACTAAGTATTCCGAAAAAGTAATGTAATGTTCATGTACGTTAAGCTTTGGGTCTCTACAAGAAAGGACCCAGTGATTCTATCCTGTATAAGAATTGAAAAGGATACAATCTTCTTAGATTTGATGAAGATGGACATGGGAATCATAAAGAAGGGAACATCATAAATCCTTTCACAAATGATTTATTAATCACCTCTTTTGGAAAAGTTAACGAATTATTAAAAGGATGATCTTTGAATTTAGAAGAAAGAGGAAGCTATCAAATGAGGGAAATACTCGGAGTTCAATGTTAATGAAGAAGGAATTGTGAGGTTTGGGAAAAGACTATGTGTTCCATCAAGTTCAGATCTGAAGAAGGAACTTTTTGATGATGCACATAGTTTAAATTTATCTATTCACCCAGTAACCATAAATATGTATCAAGATATTTGAGGGCATTATTGGTTGGATAATATGAAGAAGGAGATCCTTGAATTTATATCAAAGTTCATGGTGTTTCATCAAGTGAAGGAAGAGAGGTAGAGTTATAAGGGGATGATGCAACCATTGCTCATACTAGCATGGAAATGGGAGAACATCACCATGGACTTTTTCTCTGGACTTACAATGACATCCAAAGGAAAAAATGAAATCTAGGTTGTTTTGGATCGTCCTAAAAAGTCTGCACACTTTATTTCAATTCAGGAGGATTTATCATGGGATCAAAAGGGGCAGATATATGTTAGGGAAGTGGAAAGGCTACATGGAGTACCACTATCTATTGAATATGATCAAGACTTTTGATTCACCTCTATGTTTTGGAAGATTCTTCAACATGCTCTAGATACTGATAAAACTTTAGTACGGTCTATCATCCTCAAACTGATGTCTAATCTGAGAGAACTATTTAGACACTAGAAGATATGTTTATATCATGTTCTATGGACTTCAAAGGAGGATGGGACCAACATATTTCACTGGTTGAATTCTCCTACAATAATAGTTTCCACTCGAGCATATGAATGGAACCTTATGAAGCCCAGTATGTGAATAGGAGAAGAATACCAGCATGTTGGGATGAAGTCAGTTAACGTAAGCTGCTAGGACTAGAAATGTTCAACGAAATGGTGGAGAAGGTGAAAAAGATTCAGTAACATATCAAGACAGCCGGAAGTCAATAGAAGAGTTATACAGATAACCATCGACAAGACTTTGAGTTTAAAGTTGGTGACATGGTATTTCTATGCATATCTCTATGGAGGAAGGTCAGGATGTTTAGAATGAAAGGGAAGTTAAGTCCTAGGTACATCGACCCCTTCAATATTTTTGATCGTGTTGGGGTTGTGGCCTATCGACTAGAACTTCCACCTAAAATGGCCAATGTACATGATGTATTTCATGTATCCTTCTTAAAGAAGAACATAGCATACCCTTCACATGTAGTCTCTTTAGAGGTTGTACCACAAGAGGATTATCTTTCCTACGAGGATCTACTAGTGAAGATATTATATCGTAGAGAAAATGTTCTACAGAATTAGACAATGCCCCACATCAAGGTGTTGTGGCGAAACCACAAGTTTGATGAAGCAGCATGGGAATCAGAGGAATTGATGAAGTAGAGTTACCCATATCTATTGAATAGTTGGAAGAGAAAAGTCCGAGGGAAAAATTTCTTAAGGGGGTAGATTGTAACAACCCATACATTAATTAATAGAAATTCCTCTTGATCTAATTAAATGTATTATTATGGTTATATAAAATGTGAACCATATTGGTTTTACGTTTCTAGATTTTAAAATACCATTATGAATTTTGACAATTGCTAATATAGTTATTGAATAATGATCACATGATCTGTATAAATATAGGACTTTAACAAATCCAATTTACTCAAAAAAATGAAGTGATGGCCTCATCTAGTATACTTTACCCATACGAAGCCCATTTTTCAGAGCTTTTAAAGGAGGTCGCGTCATTGGGCTTCGCTCATGACCAAGCCCAAGCAAATCCTGAACACATTAAGCTTGAGCGGAATCAACTAAGGGAGAATTAGAAGTTAAAATAGATTACCATCCAAGCGATGTTATACAAGACACCCCAAGAGTCTCTCTCCATCGCACACCTTACCCTTCTATCTTATGCAGGTGTTATAATGGGTTATGAAACAATACCCTAGCACTATGAATATGTACTTTTTTTGTATAAATAAATTGCATTCATTTTATTATTGTTACTTTGAAAATATTTTTTAATGTACAAATAGTATTTTCAGTTAATATTCAAATAAGAAATCTATATTGATGAATTAATGGACTTTTGAATAAAATATCATTTTAATAAAATATTATTACTAAATTACTTTTTATAAATTATTATATTATTTTATGAATAAAATTGTAATTTTTATTAAGGATTAAAAACTCTTTTGTCCGGACCCATGAATTTTCGGTAAATGTCAGTTTTTATTTTAAAATTAAAAATTAAAATATTTATAATAGTATTTATATAAAACATATATTATTTATGGAATTAGGATGTCGAAATTATCCAACAGTGAATTTTTCAAAATTTTCTGAGACTGTCGAAGTTTTGGTAAAAATTAAATACTGTTTAAATATATAATGTGTTTTATGACATCATAATGACCCAATAGAGATGTAATAAAATAATATAAAAAATATTTTAGGCCAATATATGTTTTACCATTAAAATAATTTTATTTTGGGTTTGTTTTATTTATTTTTCAAAGCATTAGTGGACCCTTCAAGGCTTATAAAACATTTTGTCTTTTTAAATTATTTTCCTTGAGAGTGTGACTCACCTCCCCATAAAAAAACCTATTATTTTAAGATTTCCGGCCATTGGACATATAAAATATTTTTTTCCACTCCTCTTTGAAAAAAAGGGCAAATACCATGATATGGTTTGTGGTATTGATTAGTTTAATGTGTGGTGACCCAAACCTAAATAATAAAGAATTCCCTCTCCTTTCCAATATAAATCCACCCAAACTCCCACTTCCTCTTCCCTCAGAGCCTTTGGAGTTAAACCAAACCATTCCCTACTCTCTCTATAATCCTTCCAGGGTGCCTCAAGCTACCAGGAAGCCTCTCTCAATCCTTTCCCATGCCATTTGGATCACACTTCCAAGTAAAGGATTTCATCCTTTCTTATTTTTGTCGAATTTTCATTAAGTTGTTATTCCCTTTTTATTTCAATTAAAAATGTTGGGGTATGATTTCCCATGTCAAAAAAACTTCCATCTTTATGTTTGTATGATTGTAGACCCATTTCTCTCTCATTAATGCCTCCCTTGTACACCTGTTACAATGTAAAAATTCCGAGAGAGATTTCTCTCTCCTCTTTTACAACCAAATAATTATTTTGTATAATGCATCTAAATTCCATTAAATTTGTTGGAAAATTTATATATATGACCCCATTACTTTCCATTTAATGTAAAAATGATAGGAAACCCTTTTCTATCTCATCAACCATTTTTAATAATCCTTATGTCACGCCGTTATGCTGCTAAAATTGCACAGCATTTTTCAAAGCCAAGATCATTGTGTTGTGAATACCATACCCATGTATCTTTCAAGGGTATTCAACTTTACGAAACTATACATATTTAATGGTACATTCATTTATTTATTCCATGTTACGTAATCATTGAATAAAATATGATATTGATTGATTCAATGTTATATGATCCATGTGGCACACTTATGCATGAAATGAAATGTTTAAGAAGGGTGTGCCCTGATAGCGCTCCAATGCATTGGGTAAAGTATTGTATCATGATATATCATCTGAAATGGGAGTTGAATCATTCTAATTCAAGTGAAATGAGGATTTACTCATGTTTCATGTGCAATGGGAGTTTACTCAAGCTCTATGTGCAATGATCCTTGGCTCATGTTAATTCCATGTTAATTGTTGTTGGAACATTTCCATGTTATGATTATCTTACATTAGCATGAATTTTTGTTCAGTTTTCTCTTATGATCCTTTGATATTCCTATTGTCTAACATGTATTTTATTCCTCATGTTATTCCATGAATATTACCTTACTCAGCTTTATAGCTCACCCTTTTATGGATGTCGTCAGGTTATCCCATGAAATGCTATGTACGAGGGAATGTAGTGGTCATGTAAAAGAAGTTTTCAACAAATATGTTGTGTGTTTTATAATCTAAGCATTTATGTAATGTTCCTAAGCCCCCAAGATTCTATACCTTTCAATCTTATATGTTTTATCTACTGAGTATTTTATGTAATAAATCAGGTTTAAGTGTGTAATAAAATGTAGGGTTGTTATAAAAAGTCTCTTACTCAACTAGGTTCACTCTCCATTCCATTACTTATTATCTAATGATATATTCATATTTACCCTATGATTTTGAGGGATATATAATTTTATTTCCACCCATCACATAATTATAATACATTATTATTTGTTCCACAATACCTTAAAAAATTTATCATATATCATAAATCATATAAAAGAAATGAGTTTCAAAAACATTCTAAGAATTAATCATAGCCTAATTAGTATAATAGAAAACGTGCTTCATAAACATATCATTATAATGATTATAAACCATATAAAGAAATAACAAGGATATTATCACTGGATCATATCCCTAGTAAAAAAATTTAAGTATTTTATCATAGAAATAATTGTCTTTGAAATATCTCTGAAAAAATTCATTAAGAAAATACCCGTCTCATTTTGAAATGACATCATAGAAATCCTTAAATTTACAAAATATTACAGAATACATTTCATATTAGAGGATACATGGAAACATATAAAGGAAAAATAAATATATTAACTGCTCATTACAATAGAAAAATCTATTCATGTAGTATATGTTAAAAAATATTCCTTTTACATTTTCAGTAAAAAGCCAAAAATACATAATTTGGAAAATGAAAATGATATTAATTTTTTTAATTAAATTAAAATTAAATCATGTGTAAAAAATAATTTCAAAATAATATTTAATCTAAATAATATACTTGAAAATACTTTTTGAATAAATAGACATTGAAGAAATATGATTTTTAACCGAAGAGAGAAATAAATTTGTTTTTTCATAAAAAGTTTATTTCGATCTCTTGAGTATATAAAGAGAGAGAAAAGAATTTAAGACATGTAATATCTATAAATAACATGGTTATTATAGAATTCATGTTATTATTGAGAGATAGGACACATAATTTCATTAACAAAAATGTAATTACGAACAATCTCGATAAATAAAGAGATTGTAACATAAATCACTTACCTTAAGATTCAGTTTATTCAAAAGCACTCCACCCACTAGAATAGTAAATTTAATGTTATTATAAATCTATATCAAAATAATTTATATACATATAATATCATATATGATCCACTCAAAACATTTAAATACCTACTTATTAATAATAACATATTGAAATCACTATTTCAAAGTGTCAACTATTTAATTTTTAATGGAACCTTTAGTTTGGTAGTTAGTATCATTGTACATTTATCATGGTTCCACAAACTAGAAAATATCAACCATAATATAAATATTATATATATTATTTATATATATATATATAATTAAATTTATTGTTACAATTTAGATATATAAAAATTAGTTTCATCATTTATGTAAATGGTAGGCCTTACGTATGCTTGAACGATGTTTTCATTTTTAGAAGGATTGGATGAAAGAAAGGTAAATAATAATTAATCTTTATAGGATCATTCTAATATCATATATATCTTATATATTCATCAAATATATCAATATTTCCATCAATATAAATAAAAAATAAAAAATAAATCACATCTCTTTGTGGAGTTAGTAGTCCACACGTATACACGAGCGATGATATCATTTCCCGAAGGATAAGAGGAAGAGTTATTATGGTTATTACATCATCATAATGATATTTTATTTTAATTAATATACTTAAATAACAATTTTAAAATCTTTACCTCAGATTTAGATGAGGTAAAATAATAAATATATTGAAAGAGGTGGGGAAAGATGACTGCCTCTTCTTCTATGGGCCTCCTTAATCATCCATGATAAATACACTTTTAATAGTATTTTGAGAATGAAAAAATATCTACTTCTTGAATATGGAAGTTTATATATTAATTTTTTATATTTCTTTGGATCTATAAGGCACATAAAATGTTAATGAATAGAGGATAAGTGGTTCCTTCTATAGGTGATGGGAGGGACACTCATGGAGATACAAAATGTATTAAATTAATTTAAATTATATTTCAAGTTAAAGTTGAACCTTATTGATATATTTTAAAGATAATATTATTATGAATTTGAATATAGTCATAAAAAAATAATTAGAGAGGTTTGGATGATTCTTTAACCACTATCTCTTAGTGTAACCCCCTCAATTAACCCTTATGACAATTATAATGATATCAATGTTTTTTACCATTTGGGGAGTCCATAATGTTAATATAAATAGATATATAGACTATAAATAATCCATTATTTATATTTTAATTCCTATACCATTCACTTGTCTGAATATAGGAATTTTTTAAAATTTAATTCAATTAACAAAATATTATTTGTTATAAAATATCATTAATATATTTTTTTTAAATAAATTATGAAATATTATATTATCATACTATTCTAAATTAGTTAAAATTGAACCAAAATTAAATGTATTAAAATTGATAGAATATATAATTATCATAGAATATCCCAATCAATTTTATAAATTTCTAGATATCATTTTGAACCATAAGTATGTTTTAACCCATTAGTTAACCATTTTTAACATTAAACTAATGTAATGACTTATTTAAATAGTAATGGTTGATATTTTTATTTATAAGTTTAAAATTTCCTCATACATGGAAGTGGTATGGTATTTTATACAATTTATAATCACAATTGTCCTGTATAAAAATTTAGTAATTTTTAAAGAATTTAATAAAATTTTATTTAACATAATATATGATCGAATTAATTTTAATAGTAACATGTCCTAGAAGCGAGTCAGACCCGCTCCTACCAAAATTTTATTAAAAAATAAAAGACACAGTCAGATAATTAAAATTTTATATAACAAAAATATTTGTATCTACCAATAAAAATAATCAATAATTCCACATATTTAAAATCCAAGTCTATAAAAATATCTCTTTTTCTCAAATATTATTTTTAAGTCACCAAATATTAATTTTCTAGTGTTGTGAAAGCACTATGTTAACACTGAAAAATATTTTCATATTTATCTTGAAATTAAATATAAGTTATATATTTGAATAGTTTTTATCTAATGTTGAATTATATTATAACAGATTACACATTCCATCAGAAATATTCAAAAAAATAATAAACCAAGATAATTTTCATATTTTGATTTAAAAGTGATATTTTTTTTATAAAATTAAATTTCTAAAATTTTCATAAATTATTTTTAATATTCTCCCAAAAATTTCATAAAACCCATTTTGGAAGAGAATGTTTTTTTAAATAATAAATAGACTATACTAAAAATTGAGATCTTGTTTCCTAAAAAATTAATGATAAATTTTTAATAAAAATGACCATTCTATACATATCATAACTCAATTACTTATATTCAAACCATATGATTCAATATCTAAATCATAATGATTATAAAATAAAACAAAATTCATTTAAGCTTGGTATTGTGTATCATATAAACTATCAAAAAGAAAATTATTTTAAAACATTAGTGTATTACATTATCCCCCTTGGATAAATGTTATGCTTGAAATTTGCGATTTTTCATTGTAATGAATTATTTTATATAAAAAAACTTTTCTGAAAACAAAAAATGTAAAAAGGGTTATTAAAACATCCATTTGAATAGGGGGAAAATACAATGTTCATTTGGAATAACATATAACTAGGTTTCCAAATTGTATAACATTAGTAGGAATTGAAAATATGGATATTGAAGAAAAATATAATTTATATATAATTACGGAGAGGGATAGAGAACATTGATAATAAGAATGTGAATAATCATGGGAATGTTAGTAACCCCAAACCAAAAAATCGATAATGTTTGAAAAAAGGCCATAAATTACCAAAAAAGAATATATTCGGGTAATTTTTTTTCAAGATCTTTTTTCTATAATTTAAGAATTAATTTATCATCTATATGAAAAAAATAAGTAAATATTATAAAATTACAAGTAGAATATTATCCTCCGATCAATTTCCACTATAATATCATTTGTTTTCTCTAATTGGCGAGTATTTAGGATGAATTTTTCGTGCTTGAACCACTAAAATCATCTTTATAATCCACAAATGGATATTATTAAATTCCTCTAGAATTTAAATATTAACCAAAACAAAATAGATACCATAAGAAAATTCACCATCCAATGTATATAAATCATTATATTTAACTCTAAAATTTACAAAATAATAAGAAAGGTTTCAATTAGATCACTTTATAAAAAACCATAAATACCAATAAACCCTAATAACATTGAAATAAAATAATACTTTACCATCAAATGTTATCTCATAATTTTCATCTTTTATCCCCAAAAATTTAACAGTATTCTTCTAAAATAATCTTTCATGTTAAATCACATGGTTAAACTAAAGTATACATATAAGTACACAAAATGAATCATTACCAAAAATATCACTAATATCCCTGATAAATAACTATAAAATCTAAATATAGTGATCTATTTAAAAATATAATGAATAAAATTTAGATACTATCAAGAAACGTAATCATCATTTTTACCATAAATATCTGAGAAAATATTTCCCCATCAATTAATCTCTTTTCAACCATCACGATTATATATATCCCACTATCCATTAAAATTTTCAAATCCCATAAGCTAAGACCTAAAATGGGTATTAATGTGTTTAACGATACGATAACCCATAAACAAATAAATCTATTAATAATATTAAGATTAATCCACAAGAAAAAATTGATGATTCCTAAAATAAATAAAATCATTATTTCTAAAATAAACTAATAAATTAGTGAATATATACCATTAATTCAAAAATAAAATTATCTTTATTATATATTACATGTATAAATATTTCATAAAATAAAAAACAATTTCAAGGTCACTAATACTATCTCATTTAATTAATTAATTTAAATTATCTCTTTATCAAAACTAATAATTATAACCTCTCCACTAAATCACTCTTCTTTGTTTTGAAACCATTCAGCCTATGTTTGAAAATAATTAAAGGAAATAATTTATCAAAAAAACCATAACTGTTTTATGATTTTTATATCTATAAAATCACTAATATAACACTTCTGAAACATAATTATTTAATATCAATATATAAATACTTCAATTCATACACATTAACAGTTAGTATAACATAGTTTCTCCCTTTAACTAGGATTTGGACCTTGGTTTAGGGAATTGAATCAGATAATTCACATATTCCTCACAGATATGAAATTAAAATATAAATCTCACCTTTGGATGAACTTAATTCCCCTCCATTAAAATTTTCATATTTACTTGGAAATTACATGCATTATTCCCTATTATTTAATACATAAAAAATCTTCACATTCCTCAGAGACAATTCCCTAGTTTCTTTGCCCTGTAAAATCTAAATATATAAATCAAAATATTAATCCCATCTTGGTATTCCTAAAACTATAATATTATCTTATTACGTGTGCCATGAAACTCACCTAGGTTGAATTATTAATCATATAATGATTTAGCTTGTTAGGCATAATCCAAATGTTTTCCCTTCAAACTCAAGTTTTATTTGTTTTCTCATGAAGATAATCATTCCATTTTCATTCACGTTATAGGTTATCATGAATCCTCATAGTTACATCCGTTAACTAAAATGAAAAGGTATAGTATGATAAAAATAGTCATTGTGAGGAATCATATAATAATGAAAAATCATTTATATGATGTATAAATCAAAATACCTTATTTACAATCAATGAAACATTAGGTATATCCTATATTATTAATTTTAATAATCTATTCAAATCATTCATAGTTATTTAAAAATAAAAAGTGAATTAACCAAATCATACAACCCGATAGTGACAAGTAAGGGAACACTCACTGTGAACATAAATTATCCTCAAGATTTACTTTTCTTACTCTTTTTAGTGTTATTACTCATCAATGAATCCATACCAAAACCACATCCACATTTAATATTTAAATAGGAATTTATTTCTATGAAAACTATACAATCCATTCTTTACCAATACTTTAGGATGTTATTAAATATTTTGACTTATCCGAGGGTATTTTTTTAATGTTATATAATCCAAATATCCAAAAGTTGATTAAACCTATATCAGATACCGAAAATAGTGACCCATAATTTTTATATATTAATATTACATTGTAGTATATTAATATTCAATAAATAATTTTACAATCTATTCCATAATCGAATATGTCTTTTATGATTGGAAACATTAATGAATATACAACTTTTTCATAATAAGTATACATTATCTACCAATTAGTTATCTATAACTTGCATCCTTCTAAGACATATCATACATTTAATCCTTCTTCTTATCCAGGGGATAACAAATATAAAAATTGGTGCGCTTTGATTCGCAATAAAAATATATGAGAATATATGAGAATATTAGAAAAATTCATTAAAATATTATTTGAAAACAAGGATATGGAAGAAAAGTATTTTCAATAGAAGGGTGAAATAAATTTAGTTTTCCTTAAAATTTTTATTTCAGATTATTAAGAAACTAAAGAGATAAAAATTAAAGGAAACAAGTAATATATAATAATAAATAGAGGAGAATAAAATTCATGGAATTATTTATAGATAGTTCATAAAATTTCATAATAAAAAAATAATTCTTAAACACTCAATATAAAAAATTATATTATATTATATATCTCATGCCTCAAGTTCCACATACATCAAAAGTGGTCTAAAATATTATATAAAAAAATTATAATTTATTATAATTAAATATATAGATTAAATTACAAAATTATTATGTCATATATTATAAACTTATAATATTTCTATACCCATTTATTAAAAAAAATTACTAAAACATTATTTCCAGGTATTATCTGTTTTATTTTTCATGGAAGCTTAAATTTGGAAGTTCTAGCCCTTGTAATCTGGTCATGGTTAAATAATTTCAATTTTGATAAAAGTGATATGAAAATTATAAAAATTCAATATACATATATTTATAGTTATACATAAAATGTAGACATGGAAAAATAATTTACACCGTTCAAGGATCTAGCAGGGCAATATGTTTATATAAAAGTTGTTCTCATTTTATGAAGGATAGAATAAAATAAAGGTAAATATAAATTCACCCTTAAAAGTTCATTTTCATATCATATATATCTTATATATTCATTAAATATATGTGTAAATAATCACATCTCTTCGTGGAGGTGGTAGTCCACACATACAAATAAGGGACATTACCATTTTCTAAAAGGACAAGAAAAAGATAAATTATGGGTTTTATATAATAATAATGATAATTAATTATATTTTATATAATAATTTCATTATTTTATATGGATAACAAGGATTTATAGGAGGTATAAGAAGAAATAAATTGAATGATTTCAGGTAAGATGATTTCCTCTTCCTTGGTATGCCTCATTTGTATTCCCTCATTAAGTCCCTTGGAATTGAATATTTTGAAGACCAAAACCTATATTTAATGGGTATGTAATTTTAAATTCTTATTGTGATTGTATTAGTTGATATGAAATGTTATAAATTATTTAGTAATAGAGCATAATAGGTTCACTTTTATAAGTGAGGGAAACATGACTCTTGGAATAAATTAAGTGTAAAATTAATATAAAATATTTTTCAAGTTCATGTTGTTCAAAATTACTATATTTTTTATATAGGATTGTTAGATTTCAAAATAATCACATCAAATAAAATTTAAACATATTTAGGTTATATTTGACCATTTCTATTAGATTTAACACCTCATTAACCTATTTGACAATTAGGGTGATATCAATGTTTTTTTCTCCTCTATGGTTTAATAAAGTTACTATAAAATGAAGAGTGACCCGTAAATTGTTCATGGATGATATTTTAAATAATATCACATTCAATTTTTTGATAACATGATCTTTATAAAATTTAAATTATTTAATAAAATGTTGGTTATTATAAAACATTATCAATATCATTCTTTAAAATTATGGATATATTATAACATAATTTGTTTCTAATTCAACTAGAATGGTTCCAAAATGACCTGGTTTTAGATATAATATGAATATATAATTAATATAATCAATGAATAAAATTTATACATGTCTATATATCATTTCAAACTATATAATTTGGATTAAACCCTTAACAAATATTAACATTAACCGTGGTAATAGATTTTACAATACTAAAGGGCTATAATTTTAATTATAAGGTACAAGTTGGATTTTAAATGAAAAAGTGAGGAATATTACAAATCATTTCTCATAATAATTTTTTAATCATTTTTATAATTTTTACAAAATCTTATAAAATATTATTTAACATGAAATACTATTAACATCATTTTAAAAACAATTTGCATAATTTGACATTAAAAAAATGACATAAATAGAAATATATTATAAAATTTTTAAACACCTATAAGATGTTATATATTTCATAAAAATTTATTGGAGACTTTAACTCACCCACTTAAAATTACTTTTTTTTAATCATTCACTTTCTTTTTCTACTGCTTACACAAGCATTATGTTAGTGTTTCTTAAGCATTTAAGGTAATTATTTCATCACTAAAAATTAAAAATAAATTATCTAAATAATAATAAATTCATTAAGATCAAATAAAACATTTATATTCATTCAATATTTAAGGTTACTCAAATCTATGTCAAGATAAGTTATTTAACATGTTATTTTGATTTGTTTGTCCTTGTGCAAGAATTGCACGCATAATTATATAAATAAATTTATATATAACTCTAAGATTCATATATATTAATTAAAATCATAAATAATACCAAATATTTAGTTAAATAAAATGATAAAAATATTTATACTTCATTAAAATTATTTTTAGGAAACCAAATATTTTTTTTGAAGTAGTGTGCATGCACTCCATCACAATATAACCGATTTTCAAATTTATCATGAAATAAATAATAAATTATATATTTTTAATATATTTTCTTTATATTTATATTATATTATCATATATTAGTCTTTAAAAATGATTTATATTTTTTTATATCAAAATTATTTCTTTAATAAATCATAGAAGAAACCGTATTTTATAAAAATATTTTTTTAATATTCATAAAAAATAAATTTCTTTTGGGAAATATAAAAAAAATATTTCTAATATAAATTTGATATTATGATTTACAAAATTATATTATTTGTATCAAATAATATTTCCAAAATATCAAGATATTAATTATAATGTTCATTTCTAAAAGGGAACAAACCCCATTTTGGAATAGAACATATTTTAAAGAATAAAACAACTCTACCAAAAATTGGTTGCTTATTTTCAAATAAATTATCAAAAACATTATTCATTATGAAATTTATATATATTTCATAAGTTAGTTACATCTATTATCAACCACTAATTAAACTAATTTTTTGTATAAATCCTAAAATAATTATATTTTGTGGTTCGATTATTGTTAGTGTTATATGTTTTATATGCTATTAAAAAATAGTGTTATTTTAAATAAATGGGTTTTACATAGATAGTAGTAAATATATATCCCTAGGGCATTTTATTTTATTAGACTCATCAATATTACATTCATTCCCCTTAAATCGTTAGTATGATGGGTTGTAAGCGAATACTATTTAGGATACAATGGGGTCTTGTTACTCCGCATTGGTAATTAGTAGATAATGGACATTAAATATAATTAAAAATCAAGAGGGTAATGAAATATTTTTATTGTTTGACACAAAACCCCCTTTTATACTTGTATAATAACTAATAAAAAATAGTATTTAATGGGATAGAACGTTTTTGTAGTTGATTGAATTAGATGATTTTTTCATGTATTGAATTCTTCTTTTTTATGCATTGTATTACACTTTATGATACTATATCCAACCCATCAGAATAGAATAGATACTTATTCTATAAATTTATATTTTATCTAGATTGATCATATCCATTTTATAACACGAAAATTAATATATGAAAAAGATCACACCAAGCGAAGAACAGATTCATCTGTTAAATCCCACCTAATATGATCGATGTTCTAGAAAAAATTTGATTACTGACCTAGTTTAACCCATCAAACAAACACTATAAAAACTAATCCTAAAATGATATAAATTACTATTTTTTATAAGAATAAAGGAACCACTAATAACCTCTCACCAACATGGTGGGTGAAGTGAAAAGTGGGCCATTTAAATTATGTCTTCCTCGATTATACATGAGCGCACAAAAAATGTTGTACATTATTACCCATTGGTTTTTTCCTCAACACTATCATTTTAAATAATGATAAATCTGTACCCCTATAAATGGTACAACACTATAACCCAAATTTCAATGTAAAACTCCAAAATCATTCTCATTTAAAAACTAAAAAATCAAATTTAACTATTTTTAAATAAGAAAAATCGAAAAATTCTATATTCCTAAAACATAAAAATCATCAATCCCTATCTATTTTAAAATGTTTATGAACACATTATGATAATTAAACATAATTTATTATTGGAAACAAATTTCATGATTATATATATATATTATTTTGAACCATTATATAATAGATATAAACAAAATCGAAATAGAGAAATAACTGGTCACAAACTAGATTATCTACATCTTATTATTATCCAAATTCATCCGAAAAAATTCATTAAAATTCCATAGTTACTAATATAATATTATAAAACATTATTTTTATTTCTCATTTATCCTTCCATGAATTTTTTATATCTATAGTAATAAGAAATTTGGAGTGTCCCCTCTCATATATTCACATAGTTGAATGAAGTATTCCAAGTTTTCAACAACCATTTAACTTCCTTAGTTCATTTAGAGTTACAAATTCACCTTCCTTTCTCATTGGAAAAACACCATTTTCCAATGTTTTTTGTTTTTTGTTTACTTAAAACATATGATAAAATTCCTAACAATGAAATTATAGATGAAAAGTAATAACATGTTAAGATGAGATCATGTCATTTATGAATAGTTGAAAGGTAATTTACACCCATAAATAAGAAATGTTTGTGCATTAGATCCCCTAATATTACCTTGTTAGTGGATCCACAAAATTTGGGATCATTCTAACAAATTCCATAGATATTACACTATATTTTATAAAATATGTCACATTGATACACTTGAGACCAAGGTTTCATGATTTTACATTATGTTTCTATTGTTTTCCTTATAAAAATATTCTTGACTATCATAGTGTATTGAAACCAGATAAATTGGAATAGGCCAAAATGATTGATCTAATGAATTATATTTAATCCATTACTCTATTTTCCAGTATCTTTTGAAGAAAAAAAATTCAAACCCAATATGGTGTCCATTAAAAAAAATTGTTCTTTCAACCTAATAGATAACTCCACCGAAAAGGGTAAAAAACCCAACCACTCATAAAAGAGTGATCCATTATATTAGTAATAAATCATTCAAAAAAATCCTTCCAATACACTTTGTTTTCTACAATATCATATACATTAACCCATAAAACCCTTAATATATTTTAGTACTTTTTTTATCTCATTGTGAATAACCCATATTACATGTAAACCTAATAAAATTTATAATGGAATATTAAATATAATTTTTTCAGTCATATAATAAATTAGAGACCCATTAATCAATGAATATTCTAGTTGAGAATCTACGATTTTTGGATTTGCTGTCATCCCACCCCTATAATCATATGGGGAAGAAACTAGGGGATACTCAAATTTTTCATACATATTTATTCCTTCTCAAAATAATGATTTTGAGAAATAAAAATACAATTATTATTTCTAAAACAATTACCAAAAAAATAAGTCTCTTCAACTAAGTCTTTCATATCAAATATTCATGATAAAATATATGGAACAATTTACATGATTAATAACGGTTCTAAAAATTAATATTTTATCAAAATATAAATGAATAACAACACCATGGTAATGTATATCCTACTATAAAAACATTAATCATATTGGTTAACTATAAATAAAATTATTAAAATAATTTTATTTAAATTCATATCCCATTATTTTGGTGTTTTCTTTCAACTATATTGGGGCCATACCATTTTCAAAACCTTATTTTGTTTTATCAGTACTATAAGTCCTTATGGTTTGTCCATATATATTGCTTCATATATTTAACTACTTATAAATAATTTTATAACCTCCATTTGGTGAATTTATAAATTATATATGGAAGATAATGTGAGAAGGAATCAAATAGAAGAACTCATATCCACAAGAGAATAGGTAATTAAAAAAATTGATTCCTTCCTTTTTGGTAAACCCCTTGTCAATGAATCTGGATTTTAATTTTTATATTATACCATCAACATTTAAATTCCTTCTAAATATCCACTAAAAACAATTGATTGGGATCTTTAATGATTATACCCTAATTTTAAAGTATTTTTACTAGTTAATGTCCATTTTGACAAGTATCACTTCCTTCCAAAGTAATGTCTCATAAAATGACATAAATACTTTGAAATTTTTTGTATAATAAAATATATTAATAAAAATTAGTTTTTTAGCAATACTAAAATTATTTAATTAAAAAAGTATATAAAACAGTATATCCATATGTATTGGGTATTCAATTCCTTTTACTTTTAAAACCCTCCTCAATAATATATTCTTGAGATTAACATTCATTTAATCCAAATTCCTCTATTTGAAAATTATTAGGGAATGTGTTAAACCTATATTCCTTGAAGACATCATATATTAATTTAATAACTCTATTAATATCAAATAAAACATTATATTCTAAAAATAAGAATCTATATGTTTTTTATTGCTTTATAAATCTATAAAATATTTTACCAATATCTATTTTATCAAAAAATTCCATTTGGGTTATGGTACTCTTACAATTGTGTGAAAACATTGATCCTTTAAATTATTAAGGTTTAGTTTATTATTATTTTATAAATAATATATATTAATGTCTTTCTCTTTTTGGGATCCATGTTTAAGATATGATATGGGGTTAATAATGATGCTCCCAAAATCCCCATGAGATACCCAAGATAAAAATAATGAAATTAACCATTAAAATTAATTTTATATTATTATATAAATATTATATTTTTAGTGTTTAATATTTATTTTTTTCTACATTGTTATTCATAGGAATTAAAAAAATTATGGAATATAATATTAGCCTCCCCAATCAAATTTGAGTCATTTAATTATAAGACTATATTGGTTTTCAAAAACATTATTTATATAAAAACTATTATCTATGACAACTTATTTATCATATAATAGATAGAAATAGATAAATATTGAACAATAATTAATGCAATCTAAAATGTTTTTATTAATTATGGTGAGTGTATCATGAAAATTACTCACATAACTTTTTATTTATTCAAAAAAATTACTTTTAATTTCTATAGTTATAAATGGTTTTCTTTCAAATTTAGCATGTATTCAAGTCATCTGTTTATTATGTTTTTATCCATGATATGTAAAAATTATATTTCAAATATTTAATTCATTTTATTATAGTTAATGTGACCTAAACTATTATTCCATAAATCAAAACACACTAGCAAGTAATAAGAAAAAACATTTGAATTTTATTTGATTTATTTTTCATAAATGTTACCCATTCCAATAAATGTCCCACACATGGAAACAAAAATTTAGCCCCCTCAAATATAGTCATTTACCTATTATTTTAAAAAAATCCCTAGAAACTAAGTACCTAAATTCCTTATCAACTTAGAGAATATCATTTAGAGTAAGGATTTTCCTTAGGTATCCTCATGAAGGACCATTCCCTTTCCTTTTATGTTTAATCTTAAAAATATACACATGTAGAGTGGCGTCCATTTGTTGAATTGATTAAAATAACTTAAATAGGGGTTTATTATTACACATGTTTGATGTATCTCTAAAACTAATCCACCAAAAATAGATACATTTGAGAAGAATAGATTTAAATATAATGATTTTAAAGTTATCCTTTGGTGTGTTATCTCCATATATCTTTTTATAGATATGATAATCCCATTATGAGATACTTGTATTTCTATGTTAGTAGCATTAAAATTTTTTATTCTAGTATTGTAATTTTCATTTTAAAAGATAGTTTGTACATTTTTATCTATTAAGGAACCAGTTGGACCAATTACCTCTTCCAGAAATAGCGTGGATTTATCATCCTTTGTTTCATTTACCTCCTCATTTTTAATAATCTTACATAATTTTTAAGTAGTTAGGTAGAAAATTTTGATATATATTTCTATTCTTATGTTTTAGAAACTTTTTGACAAAACTCCAATAAGGGGTAGTTTATTGATTATGGATGTGAAAATGATGATGTCATTCATTTTTTCGTTCCATGGTTTAGATTATATAAGATAAGTTTCATTTCATAGAAATTATTTATAATATCTATTATCTTCCATTTTGTATGAATTAAATTTTTTTACAATGAATTACTTTCTTATCATATCATAAGTAATGTAATTTATTTCCAAAGTTTCCCAGTTCTCCTTTTATATCAAGATGTATTGGAAAGTGCTGAAAAGATTATCAGTTAAGGAATTCTCTACATTTCCATGACACATGAGATCATTTTCCTCCCATTTATTCTTGTGTGTAAAAATTGGAGTGTGTGATATTAATATGTATAAGGATTATGTATTTAAATGAAGATACATCACTTTTAGAACCCCAAGTATCTAGTGCATCCTCGTTTTCCACCTATTGAAATTATTACCACTGAATTTCTCCATCTTCATCACATTGTTGAGAATTTACATATCTATGTTGATGGAATATAATATTAAACATTTTTTGAGTATTTATTTATAATGGTTTGGAATTTACATGGATGGTAGTAGATGGATCTTACTGAGGTTCTTTGCGATGTCTCTATATTTAAGAGTAGATTCTCCCTCAGAAATTGGTAGTATATTAGGTTTTAATTGAATAATATTCAGGATAAAATGTTTCCTTGTTAATATACAATATAAATATTGGATTGTAACCCCTAAATATTCTTCAAATAAAAAACAAAAATAAATATAATAATTATTGCACACAAACAAAGATCTTTTCATTCTTGTAGAAGACTTGAGGAATATACTAAATGTTTTGTCAGATTGGAGTGAATTGATTGAATAAAATAAATTTTATATTCCATGTATTCTCATTTTATAGACATCATATTACCATTTTATATTAGATAATCTACACCTTGGATGTGGGAGGACATCTATTCTAGAAAGGAATTTCTTATCTAAATTAATCATGTCTTTTTAAGTGATCCTATTAAAAAATATAGTAAAAAATTTCTCCCACTAGTTAATAGATGAGTTTGTTATTCCATGCACAAACTAATTGATTTTATACATAGAACCATATCATATAAATTTTCTAACACACCACATATACCCATATGGGTTTGATCTTGAACTGGTATAACTTATTAAGCATTAGAAGTGGTAAAACACTTCATATTTTATGAATTATATGTCAAACTGATAAATAAAATAAATTTTTATATTTATATATAATATTAATACATTCATTATAACTTAGGGAATAATTAAATACAAATTATTTATTCTATAGGTCAACCTTATTAAGGTAACTAGCACTCCCAAAGACATTGCAACCATGAAACCTTAAAAATGTTCAAAAAAGTCGACCCGCTGATCCTAATTATAGAGAATAAAATACCTTCTCTTATTTTTCAGAATAAAAAATTTCATAAAAACCCAGCTAATATATCATCACAATAATACCAAGAAATCCAATGTAGTAGAAAAATGGTTGGAGTGTATTTGGAATTTTAAGAATATTTTCTGGTGAGGTGATGAGACTATACTCATTCCAACTGATCATTACCTATACCAAGTCATCTTTCGTAACATAAGAAGTTTAATTAGATCTTGATAATACAACATTATCAACATACCACACTAAATTTAAAATTTATATTACCATGCCCATGCCACACTCAACTTCCAATGTATAATACAACACCCATGAAAATATCATGGTGAAAAAAATCTAGATGACTTTACAATTCCTGTTTACATCAAAATCACATAGAATAATTCATATTTTTTATTGTTTGGGAAACAAAACATGAATAATAAAATTTAGAATATAGACAAAACTAAATACACACCCACTACTAATTCACACCCCAGAAACCCATTTCCTAATGTACATTCTCATATGTTACTAGACATAGACACCCCAAAAATCCCATCATTCCATGAGTCTTGTCCCCCAAACTATTACCAATCATCATCACCTTACTCAAACCCTTCATCAACAACTGCACTAATATATATACACATACTAACTCTTTTTATCAAACCTATTTTATCTATATTGTTTTATATAACCTTGATATTAAAAATAAATGTTTTTATATAAAACTAATTCCATATATTAATATTTTTTGACATTGTTTAGAGGAATAAATGAATATCTCCTACTATATTTATAATATAAAAGTATTTTTTATATAATGTACAATTTTTTTATTTATTCATTCAATGAGCTCATGTAATTAATAACATTGGTGTTTCTTGATGAAAAAAATTAATTTTGAATAACAATTTTGTAAAGACCTAATGTTTTATCAATGGAAATAACATTCTTATAGTTATGTAATATAATCACAGTAAATCACAACATAATGAACTACTAAGTACTATGTGACTTTTAAACATAAATTTTGAAAATCTGACATACACACTTGCGATCAATAAGATGTTTCGAGTCTGATAAGACAAACATAATTTTTAACAAATAGTATCCTACCCATTGAAAAACAATATCACCCATAAGAATATTAAATCATCTATAAGAATCATAACTTCAACCATGAGTGTATAAATAAAATTTAGGCATCTTATAAGTGATATTATGATCATAGTAAAAGTATTAGTATATTTTTAAGTCATAAATATTTAATTTTAATAATTAATTATTTTAAATTAAAATGTATTTTCCTAAAAGGTATTAATAAATTAAAAAATTTATGTCTTATGGTTTTAAGATAAATTTAAAAGACCTTATGTAATTTTTAAGAACATTATAAAATCAGTTATAGTTTTAAAATCTGTATTTTTTAAGTAAATTATAATTTTAATTCAAATTAAATTAATTATTTTTAGAAAATTATTTAAAAAAAAGGTCTTTTTTGGATTCTACACATTGAAAAATCATTACTGTTAATTTTTTGGATATTTCTAAAATACCTGAATTTTTAATGAATATTAAAAATACAATAATTTGAAAATTAAGCTAAATACTTGATTTATACAGTCATGGATGATGTTATACTGATGTAAGACCAATTTTTTCAAACACACATGAACATATTAATATTCCTGGTCTTTGTATCATCACTATTTCTTTCCTTATTGAAAAATTATTAAAAAATGATTATGATATATAGACCCCCCCCCCCTTCACAATAAAAACCCCCCACACTTCACTATTATCAAGCCTTGTGAAATCCCTAAATTCTACCTGAATCTCCCCCTAAGATCCTTCCCTTCATCTAGTAGCCATTTCTCTCCTTAAAAGACCAAATCATCTCCCATTGGGAGGCCCTCATTGAAGATCAAATCAAGAGGTAAATTCCACTTTTCTTTTCATTCGTTTTCTTTTCTCGTTCATTTGTTTGCATTTATATCCTTACTCAACTCACCCAAATGTTATGAAACATTCAGTATCTCACATGTAAAGGAATGTTTTTATGATAATGTAGTAATTTATTATCATATCTTCTTTACCCTTCCTTTATTTCAGTAGTAAGGACACAATCTGAGATGTGTTAATTTACCACATTCAAGGATGATGAGTTTCCAATTTCTGTTTCTATCTTCAATTCTGGTCATGAAACCATTTTCATGGTTTAACCAGACCAAAATATATTTTTTATTTCTCATCTATGGTTCTGGAATATTATTGTACACATGGTTTTGATTTATATAACAAAACAAGTTAAATATTGCCAAAAACTACCAATTAACCCAAAAGGTTATCACTGATGTTTTACATAATGATTAATCTTTAATCCAAGTTACCAAATGAACATTAAAACCACATATCCTTATGTATGTTCAATAATATAATATAACTCCAATTATGTATAACCATATCCATTTTATATGATTCCCTGAACATGAATATAAGTGAATTAATCCTTAAAATCAAGGAAACAAACGTACCCGAACAATGAAATTGAACCACATAACCAATAATAAGGATATTAATGAACTAAAAAATGTTGTAATAAATAATTTAAATTTATATTATGTTATTAAATTTTTAATTAATAAACCTAATTTTACTATTCATGCCATTAATATGACATGGCGAACACCATCGGACTTAAGCTAAGGGATCATCTCTATTTCACTTTTATTCAAGAGTGTCCTCTATGTAATTTCCTTTAATGTGTAATACCTAATCATGGGGTATGCTATTTTACCACCCACATACTTACCTTATGGAATATACGTCTATAGAAACCCCATTCTCTCTCATTAAGGCATATTAAGTACACCTAATACCATGCTGATAATCTGTAAGGGAATCTACCTAAACCTCCATTATTCTTATGGGTTAACTGATCATCCTTTTTCCAAAAAAATGTTTTATTATATTTTTTTGTGAATATTCTAAATTATTTTCACATTTACCAAGTTCATTTATCAAGATCTTCTCATCATTATCCTTTGGGTATATGCATTTTTTAAGTGATTCTCTCCTCAATAATTCCCGATAAGCAAACATGTTTTCAGAAAACATCCCAAATTCTTACCTGATTTCTAGTGAACTCTATTTTATATTTTAATCCATCAATATTTTTTATAAAATAAATCTTTTTAATTAATAAATACTTCTTGGTTCAGTTCTTTTTTTATATAAATTATTTTTCTCCATTCTATTTTAAAATCCATATAGTATTTTCCTTAAAACCTCACAAAAATGTTTTAATTATGAAAATTATTAATTACACATTTCATCTATTTTAACTTCTCGTTGACAACTCTTACATTGATATATTTCTATTTTATTTTATTAATATCTAGGTTTTTTTAATTCCTTTCATTCATGGACACTATTATGATACGCCCTTTTTTTGCTTTATGACATAATTTTGTACCCAATTCTTTCCATAGGAAGCCCTTTTGTTTATGTAAGATTGATTATGTATCATTATTTATGTGGAAAACATATTCTTGTAAATTTAAGAGGTATTGAACCATATATATCTCCAATTAATTGGATAATGTGGAGTCTCATGAGAGGTTGTGTAAGATTTTCTTGGTGGTTAGACTTAGCTTATGATGCAATGTGAAAAAGTATTGGAAATTAGCCTTGACCCATACTAAATTCAGGTTTTATATTTTTTCTAAATTTTTTTGATTAAATAATTATATGATCCCATGTCTATATGTTATGATTCTATATTATATTTTATATCACTATGTCATGATCCCAAACACATGTTCTAAAGACTTATTATTATGTTTTTCCCTTACTAGGACTTTAGCTCATCCATTTGTTAATGTGACCCCCAGGATACCTAGTGTAGATGTAAGGGCTAAAAGGACGTTACGATATGTTTATCATGATTAAATAATGAAAAGTTTTTTTAAGTCCAGGATTTTATATTTATGTACCTCATATTCCAAGACACTACACATATGATCATTGGTTTGTACTCTAGTGTGTAATTATGTTTAAAATCATGTAATTTCATATCTAAAAGGATAGGGTAACTATAGTTTGTATTAGGAGATGGTCTAGTTATTTTTGGACATTATGAAAAGAGAACATTAGTAAGAACCTTTAGGATGGGACAAACTATATGAAAGCAGCCCCATATTTTGGTAAGTATAGAGTACGTGGATTATTAATAAAATGCATCCCTGTCTGGATACAAATAGGTAGAAGTGGTTCTTTCAAAGATATATCTAGGTGTAATACCTGAAAATACCTCTTTGAGCTAGACTCAAATGGGAACTAGTGCACAACAACGGGCCTTGCTACACTCGTGGTTTGACACCCCTAGGGAATATTATATGGTAAATTCATGAACGTAGAACAAAACACTATTAAGACAATAAAAAATAGCCCATAAAATATATATTCTAAGAAATAGATCAATGATAACCAAGATTTAATCCCCAGGAATCACAAGTCAAAATGTACTTCTCCTTAAAAATTTATCCTTTAATGTTCAGTGTTTCATTTTATTCTCAATAACTATGAATTAAATCCCACTAATTGTAAGTTCTTATCATAGTTAATGGTAGGAAATAGACGAACATGTGACAACAATAGATGTGATAGGAAATGTGGGGACCGCCCAAATGGTATTCCTAATATAATGGGGATAGGTGCTCAGAACTACATGATAATACTTTCTCAGCTAGCTCAAGTTATGAATAATAACTTGAATCATGTGGAACACCCTCCCACTCCAAGGAAAGAGAAAGATGTCATTGAATCCTTTATGATGAAATGGCCTCCCTTGTTTAGTGGATCTTCATATCCCCTCCAAATTGAACAATGGATTAACTCCATTGAAATGATATTATATGTCCTCCAGTTCTCAGAATAATAGAATGTTGTACTAGTTGTCTGTTATTTTAATGGGGAAGATGATCAGTGCTGGACATTGATCAATAATTCATTCCCCATGATGAAATTGAATCCATGTATTGGGAGGAATACAAGAGTGTGTTTTTCAATAAATACTTTCCCTGAACCCTCTGCCCCATGATGGAAAGAGAGTTCCTAGGACTCAGGAAGAAGGAATATGATTCAATTAGGTCATATAAAGCAGACATAACAAGGCTTTGAAGGTATTACTACAGATTTGTGATGAACACTGAAAGAAAGGTGGATCTTTTCTTTACTGCTCATTGAAAATAAAATAAAAAAGGAATTTCAGTTAGTCTTTTTTGACCTTATGTTTGAAATATATATCAAAAACTATCAGGGCCATCATGGGCCCAATGAAAAAAGTGAAAAAGGTATATAATGTGGGTGGTTCTGCAAATAAATTCCATGATTTAAAGAAGCCAGACCATCCCACATGTAAATATTATTATAAGAAACTTCCTAGGAACCGTCTAAAGGGAACCAGGAATTTCTTCAAATGTTGAAAGCCGGTACATCTGACTAAAAACTACTGACAGGATATAAAGAATCCCACTAATGTGGAATAATAAATGAAGGTTCAAATCAACACTCAGCCTATAGTGCAGTGCTACAAGCTCAAGGAACAGGGGTATAACACCCATAGATTTTATGAGATATATTATTTTTAATTTCTTTGATGTATTCTATTATACACTACACCAAGATTAACTTGTACTATATGCAACACCTTATAATCTTTCAGTATATGCAACACTATTCTTGGCTCGTGTTACACACAATTTCGAGTTTGTTTTGTGGAAATTATTCTAGGAAACATTAAGTATAGATTTTGTTTAATGTATAAATGAAATAAGTTTTTATTATGTTATATGCAACACCAAACGAATATTTTACTACACGCATACCTGACATGGCTTGATTTGCACGCAATCATGACCTTCCACGGTAGTGTGTGTTGTAGGCAATACCGAGTTTCACTAAACAACGATATGTTCTTAAAATATTATATAAACTAGCCATTATGAATAGTAATACAAAATTTTTGAAATTTTATAAATTCTATCTTTTAAAATGGACTTCATTTTTGGATTCAGAATATTGAAATTTTCCTAGGATGAATTTTTGGTATTTTTTTGAAAACATTTAATTTTAGAGGAATAGTGAAAACACTAGGTTACTATTTAAAAACCAAATTTTTATTTAAATAATTATTTATTTTATTTAAATAAATTTTAGGTCAAAATAGATCAATAATACCTATATAAGTTCAATGTAATTCATTGGAGTCATTTTATAATAATTTAAGATATATAAAACTTTTACTGAACTTTTGACCGTCTTTTACCCACCTCCTAGGAGAATTTTCAAATTTACATAATACATAATTATACCACTTTTGTCAGTGGAATTTCAAAAATCCATGAGAAACGGTTGATATCAGTAAGTAAAATGTGGTTCAACACGATAAAAATAATTTTTGGTGAATGGTTACTTTTTACTTTTAGGTACCCAGATTAAAAGTAAATAAGGTGATTAAGGGTAAAAATGATATTATTATTACCCTAACACATGTCCTAATTCTATTAGATAATTTTAATTCAAAAAAAAACCTTAGGAATAAAATATTACCCTTTAGGTCCACTTTTATTAGATTAGGACACTTATTATTATTTTATTTAAAGAAGAGTTAAAATAGTTATAATCAATGATTAATAAATAAAACATTTTTAATATAGTGTTATACATAAGATAAATTAGACTATAAATATTAATTATAAATATAAAAATATTTCCTACAAAATGGTATTTTATTTATAATTTTTAGACATTAAATAATTTAATTTATTTATGACACAATGATGATGCAGTAATTACCTTATTAATGAAATATTAACATAATTGATGTTATAAATACCAAAATAAATATAATTTGAGAATTTTTATGAATTCCACTAATTTTATAGGTTACTATGACATGTTTCTATTGATTCAATTAAAGTTTTTTTAACTTATGATTTTGTTATGAATTTCAAAAAAATCAATTACCAAATAGTGTCAAAATTGACATAAAATAGTTTTTAAAAAAATATTATATTATTAATAGATATTATATTACTAAAAACCTAAGGTTCGTAAAAATGACTTAGATAAGGTTATATATATTAATAATGAACAACACGGGGTTATTTTTTCTTGTTATAGTAAGTATATTAACCTTATAGTGTAAGAAAGACAAGAAGAAACAGTAAACGTTAAATTATTTAACTTACAGTTAAATCTAAGAGATAAGGTTAAAATAGTAAACTAAACTTGTCTAAAACCTATTGGTTGAGAGTATTTCAACGCATACCCACCTTATCTTAGAAATAAATCAATTTGGACATATTAAAAACAGAATATGACTTTATTATAAAATAATATTTTATGTTTTTCAAAGATGCCCCTCTCCTCCCTTATAAAAAGGGCACCCCTTCCCTCGTCTCTTCACACCATTTTGAGCCTTGAAGATCGGCCAACCCCTACCAATTACTCTTCTAAACCTATTTATTTATATCATAGAGGTTATGGTGTTCTCAAAATACCAACTATAGTGCCCTAATAAAAAGTTTAAAGGAGGTGCGTCGAGGAAGAGGTAATCTCTTCTACCGATTCTTTCAAGTTTCCTTCTTCTTCAACTTCTTCTTATTTAGTTTTTTTATTATAAAGTAATAACATCAGTATCACTTATATACTAATATGTTATTATATATATTAAACAACCCGATTTCACCTTCTATCTATCCTACGGAAAACAAAATCACCATGCGTGCATACGTACAAAATACCGTGTCCACGCCATGGTGTAATCTGTTTTTCCACCACCACCCTACTTGGATGGGTATAATGATGTAAAGAATAACTGTATATGATTATAATAACATCATACTGATTCTAAGATATTATATCATCCACTCCAAATCCATTCAATAAATATGGGAACGATATCATCGCTCGTGCGTATGTACGGATTACCGTCTCCACGATGCGATGAGATTCATTTTCCATGTTAACAATTCAAGAATGATTATAAAGTATATATATATTAAGTAATAACTAAATATGTGAAATAATAATTCTACTGGAGTTATTTATATATATATGTATGTCATCTACTTAATTTCATTCAATTCTATAAGGAAACGAAAACATCGTTCATGCGTAGGTACGACCTACCGTCTCCATGAACGGTGTATTTTTTTCATTTATCGATATATTATATATATGTTTATTATGAATATATATTTTATATAAATCATGTTTTATATTCTGGAATTAATTAATCATGATCTAAGTAATCATATTAATAATTACAAGTCAAAACACAGACGATAAATGAAACGATTTTACCCAAAACGCTGCTTTAACACGGAATTTACAAAAGAATGGGTAATATAAAGTCGTAAGTGTAACATCCTGGGTAATTAAGAATAAAATTTCTTCATATTTATTAATATTTATGAGTTAAATATTAATTTTACTTTAAATGGGTTTCTATGTTTGAAAGCGTACTCGATACGCAACAAAGAGATTCTTTGAAATCTTACTTTACACACTAGTAATAAAATAATATTATTTTAAATGGTAGTTAACATGTAGCCATTCTATGGGAGGGAATGAATAGATATAACTAAAATATTATTATATATGTTTGTTAAATGTTTTTACATTTATCCAATAAAGGATAAAAGCTTAAAATACGAAAAGAATTCAATTTTAGACATATATACTCTAATTTTCACTAAAGGTCCACTTATCGCCTTTTGATGGAAAACCCTCTTTAAATATAGTTTTGGTCACTATTATACATTCTATTGGACCAAATAAAATTTTTCTTTAGAATTGGGACATCCAAATTTACTTTCTGTAAATTTTTGGTATTTTTCAGATAAAGTTTATTCTTTTAATGAACAGTGAAAAATGTTGTATTTTAATTCAAAACCTCTTTTTAATCTAATTTATTTATATGATTAGATTATGTTTTGAATTGATTTTAAAATGAAATTAGAATATATTTTTACCATTTAATCCAATAGTGGTCATTGAAACTAATTTCATTTTGAAATTGGACTTAAACTAGTTTCAATCTTTTGATATTTGTTGTTTCATAAAAACACGTTATTTGTTCTGACAGCGGGAATTAATTATTAAATTAATTAATGTAACTCATATTATTTGAATTTTTTGAAATAGTAATAATTTTTTAATTCATAATATCAAACATAGCTTATGGTGATGTTTTGGTATTATTCTAAAAAGCTGCAATTTTTAATGAATAGTGAAACCACTAAGTGGTACTTAAAAAACCGATTTTTCGTTTAAATGAAATTTTACCACCTCTCTGTTTTGAATTTCAAAATTCTTACTTACATGGTTGTCATTGAGAATTAAAATGTGGTTCAATATGATTAAAATAATTTTTTGGTCAATAGTAACTTTTATGTTTTTAATCGCGATTAGAGGTAATTAGTGTAATTTAAGGAAAAAATAATGTTTTAATAATATTAAATGACATTGATACATGTCCTACCCTTATTGTATGTGTCATGGACGAGCAATAAAATCCATGGGTCAACTTGGGGACCCCATGGAGCCACTTTGGTAGGAAAATGACATTAATAACTTTTTATTTAATGTTAAAATGAAAATGTCACAAACATGTTTTGTTTTACTAAAACAATTATTACATGGGGTTATACAAGTCATATTCTTTACTATAAATATTAATTATAAATATAAAGAGATTTCCTACATCATGATATTTTTTTTATAATTTTTTGACATTAAATAAATGAAATTATTTATGACACCATGATGATGCAGCGCTTACCTCATTATTTAACGATTTAAATAAAATGAAAAGATAATTTAAAATATAACACCTAAACTAGTAAAAAACCTATTGGATGGGTGTATTTATAACTCTTATCACCTTATAATCTAAATATTTAATTTTGGGACCTTTAAAATCCAAAAATCATTTTATAATAAAGTAACCTTTTATAACATTACAAGAGTGCCCCTCCTCTCCTCTTATAAAAGGCCCCCACCTCTACCGCCTTACCCACACCACTAAAGCCTTTGGCTCGGCCAAAACCTACCCATTTTGTCTCTAAACATCCCTCTCTTACTCCAAGAAGCCTCTTTTTGGGCATCAGTCTTTCCAAGGAATCATTTGAGCTCAAATAAAAAAGAGTTACCTGATTTAAAGGTAGTGTCTTCTCTTGTGTTCTTATGTTTAATTTTGCTTCTCCAACCCCATAAACTCTTTCTATTCCTTTATTTTGTAAAAACATCAGTATCTTAAATATACTAGTATGTTTTTATGTGAAGGATTCTACCTACACTTACACACACCTTCGTCTAATGGTTAATGAACATAATGTTTTTGTGGATGGTGAATTTCTGCCTCACGAAACGATGATTGTTCAATATTATTTTAACACCTTTCATAGTGGACATTAAGATGTAAATATATTTATATATGATATATATTATGTTTATGATTCTGTATTTTTCATTTGTGGCATACCTTTATGGTTTCCATTGTGGGTAAACACGATAATTTCATTTTAGGAAGTGCGGACTACCTCCCCCTCAAAGTGATTTCATTCGTTAATGCAATATGTGGGACGTATAAAGGATGGAGTTAATGTTATTATATATGATTTTATACTGGAATTATAATATACCCTTATATAATTATGATTTCACTTCAATAAATATGAAATAGAAATGAATGTAGAGCTCATGCGTACGTACGGATTACCGTCTCCATGAATGGTGCATTTCATTTCTTACCTCTAAATGTTATGACTATTATAAACACATGCATATGCTGGATATATATGAAATATATGGTATACAAATCATGAATATAATTCTAGATATAATGAACCTTTGACCACATAATCAACATGTAATTGTAAGAAGTCCATTTTTGACTTAAGTACCAAATATCGACAAAACGAACTTTATTAAATTAAATGATTACATAACGTTTATAACATGGATATAAGTTATATAGAAGGAATAATAAAATCGAAAAAGGTTTTTAAGAAATTATAAATTAACTTTAGTTTATTATTCAGGAGATTAAAGAGCAATCGAGTTACGTCGGACATGAGGTAAGGGACATCATCTCAATCTCCTTTCATTGAGGCATATTTTGTTTTAGACACAACTTTCTTTTATACGGTGTATAAACCCATTTTACTTTTATGATTATTCAAAAGGAATCTTTTTATATGAATCTTTTACTAAACGACAAAAGGGAATGTTTTTTTCTCGTACGTTTGCGGCGACAATGACTTCTCTGCTGCTGTGACCATTATTTGAGTTTCGGATTCCTCTACAGGCCATAACTTTTTTTGAAAGAAAAATAAATACCATGTTTTACTTTTCTTTAATTTTGGTATTGAAAATGGTTTTCATAATGTTTTTATATCAATGTGTTGTATTGATATCTTGTGATTGAAATGTGGAAATGTTATGTTTCCTTTATGCATGTTTTCTGTGATACGATTATGTTATGGTTCTTGGGCATTGTTATGAAGACGGGTGGTTTCGTGATAAACTAAGGGCGGGTGAGCCCGATATAGCTCTCCAATGCATTGGGTAACGCGAAGGAGTTAAGCTTTAAGGTTTTTCTGAAGAGATTTAGGGAATATACTGTGATGGGTATTCCAAACGTAACCATGAGGGTTACTCCCTACGTAAGAATGTTATGAATGCCTCAAGTTACCTTTATGTCTTATGATTTCTATGATTTATTCATGATTTGATGAGGTATGTTAAAATTATTATGTTTTATGAGTAAATTATGATTTCATACATGGACTAATGTTTTCATTTCGTACTTTTATATCCCTTACTAAGCCTTTTATGCTCATCCCAAGTTTTTGAAATGTTTTTCATAGGACTTAATGTGGAATAGAGTCAAGGATGGGATCAAGGAAAAGTCATGCTATCAAAAACATGGAACTAGACATGTTTTTTTTGTTTTTGTTATGTATTAAGTTTTCCGGAAAAGTAATGTAATGTCTATATATGTCAAGCTTTGGGTCGTTACAGTTGGTATCAGAGGAAAGGCTTAGTTAACCTATGGAAACTAGGATGCAAAAACTTCAGTGAAATCCCTAGAGATATTTCTAAGGTATGTCTAGGGATGTCTATAAGGTTAAGTATAGATATAAGTTATAGTCCTAGAATTATGGTAACGATCTTAGAATTAAACCTAAGGTGTTATATATTGAAGGTACTCCCCATTTATTATGCGGTTTTCCTAGCATGATTTTTGCCTCTCACAATATACTTTTTGGGTTTTTGAAAATGGCTGGAAACAAGAAGATTCACGATAATGGAGGATATGATGGAAAATGGAATGATATTCTTCATGAGAAACCAAATGAAACGAGATTTGGAAGTCCAAACATCGTTATTATGGCTAATCAAAAACCTCATAATAAGATTAATAATATAAACTTTCGTAAGTTTCTTGACTCGACTAATAAGAGAAAGATGGAGTTTCATGATGATCATAGAGGAAAGAAAGTTCAATTTCCTGCATGTAAATCATGTGGGAAGAGGCATCAAGGAGAATGTTTCAATGGAACTGGAATATGATTTGGGTGTGGAAAAGAAGGACACAAATCTAGTAAGTGCAAAGGAAAAGGTTCAATTTACACCATGGACAAGGATAATGGTATTTCTACAATATCAACAATGATAAAAAAATTTAAATGTGGAATGTATGGGCATTATGGAAACCAATACCCTAAGGGAATTTTTCATGATGAGAATCAGCATGGTCATATAGATAGTATTTATGTTGATGATGATGAAGAGACTATAAATGATATGTGAGATGAAATAATTGTTGAAGCTCAGTCAATGGTTTAAGAAGGTAGTGGAATGATTTATGTTTATCAATAGTTATGTTGTATAGGTAATGGTACTATGGAATAAAGACACATCTAAGGATTGTTACACAATTTTTTTCATAAATTATTTGAAAGTATATGTTTAATGGTACCGGTAACCATGAAATATTATTCAGATATTTTTGGAAAGTAGATGATATACACATAATGAAGGGATAAGAAGCTAATGAGATGTTTGACAGAATTAATGAGCTCGTGACTAATATAAGGACAATGTGATATCATGGTTTGAGTATATAAAAACTTTGGGATTTTAGTATGTGGAAAGAGTTAACTTTTGACAGAATTCATGTTTTCACTAAGGTTCTATGGTAATTTCTGATTCAAGAGAATACATGATTAAGGTATTCACATTTTTGGAATCCGATCAACAAGATATATCTTATGATATATGGGGGATAAATGATGGTATTCACGTGCTTGTTATGTGACCTTTCCAGTAATCATTTTCTTTATACTATGAGATTAGATTGATGTATTTTGGATAAGTCTAAGGATTGGAATGCAATAATTTGGGCATCATATATTATTGTTTAAGGCTAGAAAATTTTGATATTATTTCTGGAATGTTGTAATAGTATAGTTTTAGAAAAAGGACATCCTATAGGACGGGCGACTACCCATCGTATCGGACAAGGCTGTGGGAATCGAACCCACAACCGAAGTGCGAAAGGACGTTATTTCCTACCACTGGCATACAGGAAGTCCCTGGTTAGTAGAAAATAGTTTTATTTTATTAATTAGTATGATATCTGAATTATAAGTTCATTTTTGGAACCATATATGATTAGTCTCACTATAGATGGACTTATGTATTTTTGATAAATTTTTCTAACCTTTTGTTTGAGACAGATAGAATGACCCATCATTCTATCACATGATCTGCTAACACTTCATGAATGACAAATTCAACTTCAGTTCTATAAGAGATGAAGTGGAAATTTTCCAAGTAACGACCAACAGGGAGATTGTTTCAAAATCAAGAAAGTATTTCTTCTAATTCCAATTTCTTCAACTTTACGGAAATGATCTTGAAAACCAAAAATGATATACTAGTGCCCTTATATTTGATGAATCAGATGGCACCTTATATCATCACAAATTTATGACTTTTTGATTCTTTTATTTTTCATATCCATGTCCTCTACCACTCTTCATCAAAATTTGATGGTTATATTTCTCTTCCATATCCATATTTTTACCTACGTTGTCCTATGTGGAAACCCAGTGCTGAGTTACTTTGGGAGACTGTTATGATTCTAACTTCCCTTTTTAAAATGAAGTTTTAGTATTCCTTTTTACGATGTGGGTTTCTATGAAAGAAACATTCAAGTAGTAAACCATTTATAACCCCGATGAATTTCGAGGGCGAAATTCATTTTAAGGGGGGTAGAATGTAACACCCCGAGATTTTATGAGATATATTATTTTTAATTTCATTAATGTATTCTTTATACACTACACCAAGATTAGCTTGTACTATACAGAACACCGTATCAGCTTGCAGTATACACAACAATATTCTTGGCTCGTGTTGCACACAATTTCAAGTTCGTTTTGTGGAAATTATTCTAGACAACATTAAGTATAGATTTTGTATAATGTATAAATGAAATAAGTTTTGATTATGTTATACGCAACACCAAATGGAGAATTCACTACACACATCCCAGACTTGGCTTGCTTTGCATTCAATCATGACCTTCCATGATAGAGTGTGTTGTACGCAATACTGAGTTTCACTAAACAACGATATGTTATTAAAATATTATATAAACTAGTCGTTATGAATAGTAATACCAAATTTTTTAAATTTTATAAATTTTATATTTCAAAATGGACTTCATTTTTGGATTTTAAATATCAAAATTATCCTAGGGAGAATTTTTTGTATTTTTCTAAAAACGTTTAATTTTTTATGAATAGTGAAAACACTAGGTTACTATTTATAAACCGAATTTTTATTTAAATAATTATTTATTTTATTTATATTTATTTTAGGTCAAAATAGATACATAATAACTATATAAGTTCAATGTAATTCATTGGAGTCATTTTATAAAAATTTTAGATATATAAAAATTTTATTGAGCTTTTGACCGTCTTTTACCCACCTCCTAGGAGAATTTTCAAATTTACATAATACTTAATTTTACCGCTTCATTGAGTGGAATTTCAAAAATCCGAGAGACATAGTTGATATCAGTAAGTAAAATGTAGTTCGATAAGATAAAAATAATTTTTGGTGAATAGTAACTTTTTACTTTTAGTTACCACGATTAAAAGTAAATAGGGTAAATAAGGGTAAAAATGATATTATTATTAACCTAACACATGTCCTAATTCTTTTCTATATGTGTAATTCGACCAAAAACAACCTTAGGAATAAAATATTAACCTTTAGGTCCACTTGGATTAGATTAGGACACTTATTATTATTTTATTTAAAGAACAGTTAAAATAGTTAAAATCAATGTTTAATAACTAAAACATTTTTAATATAGTGTTATACATAAGATAAATTTGACTATAAATATTTATTATAAAGATAAAAATATTTCCTAAATAATGGTATTTTATTTATAATTTTTAGACATTAAATAATATAATTTATTTAAGACACAATGATGATACAGTAAATACCTTAGTAACGAAATATTAACATAACTGATGTTATAAATACCAAAATAAATGTAATTTGTGACTTTTTATAATTAAACTAATTTGATAGGTTACTATGACATGTTTTTATTGATTAAATTTACTTTTTTAGAACTTATCATGTTGTTATGATTTTCAAAAAAAACAACTACCAAATAGTGTCAAAATTGACAAAAAATTGTTTTTAAAACAAATATTATATTATTAATTGTTATTATTTAACTAAAAATATTAGGCTCGGAAAAATGACTTATATAAGGTTATATATATTAATAATGATCCACTTGGGGTTATTTTGGTTTGTTATAGTATGTTTATTAACCTTATAGTTTAAGAAAAACAATAAGAAACGGTAAACAATAAATTATTTAACTTACAGTTAAATCTAAATGATAAGGTTAAAATAGTAACCTAAACTTGTCTAAAACCTATTGGTTGAGAGGATTTCGATCCATCCCCACATTTTCTTAGAAATAAATTAATTTGAAGCTATTAAAAACCGAATATGACTTTATTATAAAATAATATTTTAAGTTTTTCCAAAGGTGCCCCTCTCCATCCTTATAAAAAGGGCACCCTTCCCTCTTTTCTTCACACCCTGTTGAGCCTTGAAGCTCGTCCAAACACTGAAAATTACTCTTATAAACCTCTCTAGTTATATCATATAGGTTATGGTCTTCTCAAAAGACCAACTCTAGTTCCTTAAGAAGAAGTTTAAAGGAGGTGTGTCGAGGAAGAGGTAATCTCTTCTACCGATTCTTTCATGTTTCCTTCTTCTTAAACTTCTTATTATTTTGTTGTTTAATTATAAAGTAATAACCTCAGTATTACTTATATACTTATATTATATTATAAATATGAAACAACCCTATTTCAACTTCTATCCATCCTATGGAAAATGAAATCACTGTGCATTTGTACGTACGAAATACCGTCTCCACGTCGTGGTGTAATCTGTTTTTCCACCACCACCCTACTTGGATGGGTATAATGGTGTAAAGAATAACTATATATTATTATCATAACATCATAAAAATTCTAAGATATTATATCATCCACTCCAATTACATTCAATAAATATAGGGACCGATATCATCACTCGTGCGTACGTACGGATTACCGTCTCCACGACGCGATGAGATTCATTTTCCATGTTAACAATTCAAGAATGATTATAAAGTATATATATAATAAGTAATAATAAAATATATGACATAATAATTCTACTAGATTTATGTATATATATATATATTTATTTCATCTACGTAATTTCATTCAATTCAATAAGGAAACGAAAATAGCGTTCATGCATACGTACGACCTACCGTCTCCATGAACTGTGTATTTCTTTCCATTTATCGATATGTTATATATATATATATATTCATGAATATATATTATATATAAATCATGTTTTATATTATGGAATTAATTAATCATGATCTAATTAATCATATTAATAATTTCTAGTCAAAACACGGACGATAAATGAAATGCTTTTACCCAAAACGCTGCTTTAACATGGAATTTACAAAATAAAGGGTAATATAAAGTCATAAGTGAATCATATATGATGTCATAAATATTATTATAGTTCTATTAAAAGTTAATAATATGTTTAAACCCAGTATTCAGGAGTCTCGGACACATACGGAAGAAATTGGACAATAGGTAAGGGAACTTCTTAACCCAATTTCCGTTCTTTGGGTTGATCTTCTCTTTCTTGTTTATGTCGTTCTTTGATTATCTGAGAAATGAATTTTTATATCTTATCGTGTATTTATAATTTATTTATGTGACCTTATAGTGAATACACATAAGTGAACTATTTTATTTACAAAAATATCTTTGTAAGGGATAATAATTTTAATCTCGTTTTTATCTGAGATTGTTTATTCGTATGTATTTACTGGGGTTATTGTTATAATACATGTCCATGTTTTCTAAATGTGTTTATATATATTTTTAATGTCCTTTTTACACATTTTTTACTTTTACCACATGTTATTAAAGGAATATTTCTTTCGTTTACAATACGGGGAACTTTTTGACTTTTCTGACAAAAGTACGAGGAGAATGTTTTTTTAACTTATACAGCATGAATGGATTTTTACGATTTTATAACGACTTATTTTCATGAAGCTTACTCTACAATATTTCATGATTATTTTCAAAAAAATCAATTTCTTTTTAAATTGCATGGAATTTTGTGAAAATAAAATTATTTTGAAGAAGAAAGGATATTTTCCTCAAGAATTCATTTCAAGTGTTTTATCAAAACCATTTTCCATCCTAGATGACATTAATTCATTTGTGTATATTTCAAGTATAATGTCTCTATTACATACATGGTTTCACTTTTCTTATGATGAAACTTTATCCATTTGTTTTATATAGATTATGTTATGACGGGATGATGTTTATGAAACCCGTTTTATTCTTTGGGTTATGATGAATGATTTTTGTCTATTTTGTGGCACACATAAATAATGCTTTCAATATGAGATGGGTGGGACCTATATCTCCCTCCAATGCATTGGGTAAAGATTTATGTCTCATGAGATAGACATGGTTGGAAAGGTAAGTTAATCTGGTTCAGTGTTACAGGACTGGAACGAGGAGTTAACTCGATTCAGAAAGGGACTTTGTCCACTAATATGGTCTTGGAAGAAATTCCTTGGCTACTATAGGAATCATATCATGTTCTTAATGTTTTTCCACAATTAAAAGTTTTATTCCCATGCTATTTTATCATGATTAATGTTCTTTTGTGATCTATGCCTTATGTACTACAATTTTTTATGTCATTGCTCAAGATTTTGATGTTTATATTTTATGCTCATGTTTTTACATTCAAATGTTTATGGATTGTTTTATGTTCTCTATTTTTACCCGTAATAAGCATTTGAGCTAACCCTTTATATGTTTTCATTTCCCTAGGATATAAAGAAAGGTTTTAGGTAAGAAAACAAAAGAGGAAGATCTTTATGGGAGATGTTGAAGATCTTTCACCATGATTAGATTGTTATGTTCGGAGTTTCCAAAGACACTAAAATATTACGATCCTTGAGTTTTTCTTTTTGTTATGTATTAAGTATTCTGCAAAAGTAATGTAATTTCTATGTATGTCATGCTTTGGGTCATTATAGTGGGAATTATGAAAACAATTTTCCTATGACAAGGGTTGTCGGAGGCAACAAACAAAAACCTCTAAGGAAACATGGAATGTCTTATGAAATCACTATTTCTAAGGTGGAGTCGTACAATGATGTTGTGACAGGTATGAAAGTTATTCATTCAATAATTGTGAACATACTATTTGATTCAAGATCTATGTATTCTTTTGTATCATGCAAGTTTAGTAGAACTATACATTCACCGCCTCAAAATTATCAACATAAGTTATATGTGAGAATAAAGAATGGGCCAATCATTGCATCCATGTTTTATAACTCCTCTTAGGTAAATATTTATGGACTAAACCTCCCAGAATATATTTTCATACATCCTTTACTAGAGTATGACTCTATCTTGGGCATGGATTGGCTATATTTATACAAAACCAACCTAAATTGTCTGAAAAGGGAGATCACTCTACACATCATGAATCATCCTCCAATAATTTACAACTGTGAGGAGGAAGATGAATCTTATTTAGAATAATTGTCTAATTTTTTGATATTAATTCCTTTTGAGAAATTTTTTTGAGCTCAAATGATTGAGACAAAGGAGAGAATCTTGCTTGAAGACAATCCCATCATGAGGTATTACACTAATGTATTTCCTAAAGAGTTTCCTAGTCTTTCTCTGTATCGAGAGGTTGAGTTCTAAATTTAAATTATTCTCGGATCTCTTCCTATATCAATGCCATCTTATATAATTTCCACCGTAGATCTGGAAGAGTTAAAGAAGCCGTTATAGGAGAATCTATGTAAAGGTTTTATATGCCCGAGTGTTTCACTGTGGGGAGTGGCAGTCCTCTTTATCAATAAGAAGGATGGATCAATGAACCTATGAATTGATTATTATGAGCTCAATAAAATCATGATAAAGAACTAGTATCCCCTACATGGATAGATTACTTGTTTGATCAACTTCGTGGGGCCAGTTATTTCTCTAAGGTAGAACTTATGTCGAGATATCACCAATTAAAGGTGATGAAGGAAGATATTATCAAGACATCTTTTCGAACGATGTATGGAAACTCCAATCTCTGAGTGATTCCCTTCAGACTCAATAATTCTCTAGAAATTTTCATGGATATAAAAAATAGAGTCTTTAGATATTACCTTTCCAAATTTGTGGTAGTATTTATCTTTGATATTCTCAAATACTCCAATTGTAAGGAGGAATATGAGGAGCATTTTAATTCTATGTTAATGTCATTTGAAGGGATAATCTCTATGAAATTTACAATAAATTTGAGTTTTGGATGGAAAAAGTATCATTCTTGGGGAATTTTATCACCAGCAAAGGAATATCTGTATACCCTTCTACAATAAAGGCGGTTGAATAGTGGCTCATGCCAATATATGTAACTTAGATCCATAACATTCTGAGCCTTGCTGGTTATTATCGAAAATTTGTGAATATTTTTTATGATTTTATAACACAATTACCAAGATGACATGGAAGGGAGTAATGTTTGACAGGGCTTAAGAATGTGATGATTTTTTTAAGGAGTTGAAAAAAAGGCTAATCATTGTGCCAGTACTCACACTCCCAACAAGTAGAGAAACCATTGTGGTGTACATAAATTCTTCAAAGGAGGGATTAGGTTGTGTTCTAGTGAAAAATTATAAATTGATATCCAAATCCTCAATGCAGCTAAATATTCCTGAGCAATACTATGCTATGCATGATCTAGAGTTGGTGGCAGTGATCATTCTGTTAAAAACATGGAAGAAAAATCTCTATGGGTAGAGTTGTGAGATTTATACAAATCACAAGAGTCTGAAATATATATTTACACAAAAATATATTAACATTTTATAACGAATATGGATAGAGATCATTAAGGATTATGACTTCTCAATCCACATCCATCCTGGTAAGTCAAACAAGTTGTTAAATTATCTAAGTGGAAATGATCATGCATATTTATCAATGATGAGAATAGAAAATGATCTGATCTTATTAGATTTGAAAAGTTTGGACATGGGAATCATTATGTGAGGAACCACATCAATCCTTTCCCAAATTATTGCTCAACCACCACTCATGGATAAAATAAAGGATAATCCAAGAAAATATGTGGAAATTATGAAAATGGTGCATGCTATCAGAAAAGGAAAATCATCGGATTTAAATATTGGTAGGTATGTAGTCATAAGTTTTGTGTCAAACTTTTTTGTATAATCCAATCCAGAGATAAAGAAGGATATTTTGAATGATTCACATAACTCAACATTCACAATTCACTCTAGGACCACAATGATTTTTCAAGATCTCTGAGAGAACCATTGGTGGGACAATATAAAGAAGGAGATTGATGAGTATACATGGAAGGTCATGAAATGTCAGCAATTAAAGGTTTAAAGAAAAATTTCTATGGGGATGATGCAATCACTACCCATACCAACATGGAAGAGGGAGACCATTACCATGGTCATTGTCACAGGACATCGAAAGATATTAGAGGAAACAATGTTATGTTGTTCATTGTGGATCATCATACAAAGACATCTAACTTTTCCTGATTTGAGATGATTTCTCATTAAATAAAATTATAAAGATATATATCAAAGATGTTTCAAGGCTTAATAGAGTACCAATGTCTATTTTATCTGATAAAGATCTGAGATTCACCTCTAAGTTTTAGAAAAGTCTACAACATGCTCTATGAACTGAACTGAACATTAGTATGTCCTATCATCCTCAAACTGATGGCCAATATGAGCAATATATTCATACCCTGTAATATATATTAAGGGAATGTTTTAGAAAATTCAAAGGAGGATGTTACTAAAATCTTATATTGGTCGAATTATCCTACAACAATAGTTTCCACTCAAGCATTGGAATTGAACCATACAAAGCCATTTATGGGAAAAGGCGGATAACATCAGTGTGTTGGGATGAAGTCAGTGAGAATAAGCTGATAGGATCGGAAATGGTTAATGAAATGGTATAGAAGGTGGAAACCATTCATTAGCACATCAAGACAGACCATGTCGAAAAACAAGTTATGCAGACAATCGTTAATGAGACCTTGGGTACAAAGTTAGAGATGTGGTATTTCTTCCTATATCTACATAGAATAAGTTCATGTGGTTTGGGAGGAAAGGAAATCTATGTCCCAGGTACATCGGTCATTTCTATATTCTTCATTATCTTGTAGTTTTGGCCTATCGACTGCCACTTCTACCTACCTTGTCCAAAGTACACATAATCTTTCATGTATCCCTCATAAGGAAGTACATACCAGGCCATTCATATGTACTCTCTTCAGAGGTGGTATAGTTGGAAAATGATATTTCTTAAAAGGAGATACCATAATATATGTATTATGTCTAATACATGGTCCTATAATCCTATTGTAAATATGTGTTTGAATTATAATGCAAAACATGTTCATTGTATCCAAAAACTACCAATTAACCCAAAATGTTATCACTAAAGTTTTACATAATGATTATTATTAAATCCATGTAACCTAGTAAAATTTAAAACCATGTAAACTTCTAGATATTCAATAATATAATATAACTCCAATTCTGGACAACCATCCCCATTTTACATGATTCCCAGAAGATGAATATAAGTGAACTGGTTTTAATAACCAATGAAACAGACGGACCCGTACAATGAAATTGAACCTCATAACCAATAAAAATGTTATGAATGATCTCAAAAAGATTTTAATAAATCATATACATATAGAAGAGGTTCTGTAATTATCAATTATTGAACCTAATTTTATTATTCAGGTCATTAATATCAAGTGGAGAACACCATCATACTTAAGGTAAGGGATCCTCTCTATTTCACATTTATTCAAGAATGTCCTATATGTATTTCCCTTTAATGTGTAAAACATAATGATGGGGTATGATTTATCACTTAAATTATACTTCCATAATGGTGTATAAGTTATAAAAATCACTTTATCTCTCATTGTGGCCTCTAACGTACACCTGACACCATGCAGATAATCCATAAGGGATTCTACCTGAACCTCTTTTGTTCTTTCAGGTTCCCTTATCATCCTTTTACAAAAATGATGTTATCATATATTTTCATGTACATATTATAAATTCTAGGTACATGTACCAAATTTATTTATCCAGACACTTTCACCATTATCTTTTTGGGAAATACATGTTTTTATGTGATTTTGTCCTCAATACTTCCTGATAAGAAAACCTGTTTTGAGGGAGCTACCCAAATTCATACCTGATTTCAAGTGCACTCTATATTATTTATTAATATTCCATTATAATTATAAAATAATTCTTTTTAATTATTAAAACATTTCTTTTCACTTCTGGTGTATATAATGTATTGTTCTCTTTTCTATTTTAACAGCTCTATAGTATTTTCCTTAAAACTGCAAACAAAATGTTTTAAGGCTAAAAATTCCAAAATACTATTTTCAAATGTTGTAACTTATGTTTGAAATAAATTAAAATTATATATTCTTATTTTACCTTATTAATGTCCATTTTTGTTCTAATTCCTTTCGTTCATGAACACTTTAATGATAAGTGATTTTTTTTGCTTTACGACATGGTTGTGGTACCCAATTATTTCCATGGGTAACCCTTATGTTTATGTAATATTGACAATGTATGACTATTTATTTGGAAAATTTATTCATTAAAATTTAATATGGGTGCACTGATATAGTTATCCAATGAATTGGGTCATTTTGAGTCTAATTATATGTTAAGTACGGTGGTTTTGGCGGTTAGCCTTGGATTATGCTACCATGTGCAACGGTCTTGGCGGTTAGCCTTCACTCATGATAAAGTCATGTTTTCTGTTTCTTCCACGTTTCTAGGATTCAATTTCTATATAATCCTATGTTTATGTTTTATTTTTCTATATTCCATTTTATATCATTGTTCCATCACCTCTAACCCATGTGCTAATGAGTTATTCTTAAGTTAATTCCCTTAATAGGCTTTCTGCTCATCCCTTTGTTCATGTGATCCCCAGGGTCTCCTATGTAGATGTAAGGGCTCAATGGAATTTAGGAGATCTTTATGAAGATTAAATAAAGAAGTTTTTTTATTTCAATGTTTTCAACAGTATGTACCTAGTCTTCCAAGACACCAGACTTTACGATCCTTAACATGTAATCAGATATATAATTATGCTTAAAATCATTTAATGATACTTGTTAAAGGCTAGGGCCACTATAAATTTTTTCAGTCTTGTTTCTTATTATGAATTATTTATTATGTTTTCATTCTTGTATGTTGGATTTAGGAAACACCAATTTAAAAACTAATACCCTCCAAGAGTTACCCTCTTTATCTTTATTCTATTTTAAATTACAATTATAAAAATATATAAATGTTTTTTATTAGAGTACTGTTTTTCCTAATGTATATCCATAAAAATACAAAAATGGGTTATCATTTTACATTATTTCGTTATAAAAAGTGGGTTAAATCTGGAAATAAAAATATAACTGGACATGAATTAGCATAGACCATTTATGTCTAGCCTACCTACATTGAATTCTTAAATAGAGATATTCTCAAAATAATATATATATATATATATATGATATATATTATCCTATATCGTATTTTAATATTTTTTCTATCATAAGTTATGATATCCATGGAGTTGAATAATATTGCAGGCCTTGGTTTGGCATATCACTTGGTACGTTATATTGATATAATAAATATAACTTTACTATATCATATTGTATGATATGGGAATATTAAAAGTTCTTCACATTATCAATTATATTTTATGATTAATGAAAATGGAAATTGAATGTTCAAAATTAATTCTATAATCTTATCTGATGTTTCTTTTCATTTGTTATTTAAGCATAATATGATGAAATGATTGAGAGAATCAATGATATGACACCCCTCAAGCCACTAATATATATTATATTTTATTATTTACTTTATTTATCTATTTAAATAGATTATTATGAGTTGAGGTGATAAAATATGAAATTTTTTATAGAATAATTGGGATCATGATTAACGCATTGTTTTTGTTAACCATGCACTCAAATGGTTCATAGCTGGAGGGGAGTTATGAAGATAGACATTATCGCGCAGTGTATTTTTTCACAAACTTTTATCAAAATAATAATATCTAGCCTTAATTATTATTATTATATGGTGATAATCTCAAGAATTCCCATAATTAGTGGATGGACTATGTGGCCTACCCCATTTTTTAAAAGTTTAACTGTAACTTTTCATCTTATGTGATTTTAACCCAGAACTCCTCCATTATCCAAATCATTGTTACCTTTAATATACATCAATTTGTGGGTGGTTCTCCCAATATTCCTATATGTTTTACATATGGTTTTAGTACATAAACTCCAGGCTATGTCTTGATTTCTCCTTCTTTATTCCCCTAGTCTCATATTCTTAATTTCCATATTATTTTTTTCCTACATAACAATGGTGGAAAATATTATTTCTAGTAAGGGTATTTTAAATGATTATGTTAGTGATTATTCTATGTGAGGATCCATTTCCTTCTAATCCATTGGTATTTTAACAAATAGATGAGTTTGCATATTGTTTGAGGTATGTGTCTCTACTTAATGATATTTACTTTAGGATTTCTTAGTGATGGAGATAATAATAAATATTCATATTGTATAATGTTTTATAAATATTTTTTAGGACAGATTTATATTCATTAATTCTATGTCTTGGATATTTTTAACCAAGTGATGGTTTTATTATGTTTTCAATGTAAATACATTTTTACAGCTATGATGAATTTTTTTTAAAATAATAATGTGTTTTTCAACATCAAACATATTTTTAATTTATGTTTTTAATTATAGTTTTTTTATAAATGATGTTTTGTATATTCGTATTCCTTTTATTTAAGTGAAGGATTTATGTGTTTATTTAATGTTTTTATATTTCTTTAGATAATTATATAATGTTGGATATTTTATCAGAATTTATTATTTATGAGTCTCACATTAGAAAATTGGAAATATATTCTGATAATTTAATGATTTCATGGCTATTTTAGATTATTCATTTACTAGTTCCTACTTTATATAATTCTATGGTTAGTTCTTGTCACCGGAAGAGCCTAGAAGGGTTAGTCGGGGTTGGTTTTGTCAGGTTCTCATAGGTGAAGTGTGTTCTTCAAGGTAGGTACATGGAAACCTTGTTCATAATTCTATATGTGGTTCCCAATGGTTATATACAATATGATTTATTGTTGTAACACATTATTTACATATATATATATATATATGTATGTTTAGTCATGTTGATATATTATGTTTACATTAATTTTTATTTGGTTATATTTAATGTTTTCCATATGATTTATTAATTTTGAAGTTTGGATTATTTTATTAAAACTAATGGTGTATGAAAGGGAATCAAAAATTATTTTTATATGATACAGTTTTTTTACATAAAATAAGTTTTCTCTAAATTATTTTTTCAAACTAATGATAAAGTACATCATTGATAAATATATTATGTAGATTTATGGTTGTATCCTAATTTTATTTTTCCATACAAACTAAAAACATTCTATGACTGTATGTAGACTTTATTATTTTGAATTAGGGTAAATGAAATAGAGGCAGATAAAACGTTTTATCTTTTTGATGTCTCTCATCCATCATGGTATGTATGTTAGTGGTTGCAGTTCATGAGTTGTTGTCTCTTGTCGAGAGTTTGGCGGATCTTTGAGCTATGATTTTTGGTTAATGAAGTATCGTCCGATCGTATATTCCATATATTATGCATTAATATATATATATATATATAATACAAATATAACATTATTTCTAGTTTATAAATTTATTTTAGGATTACTAGTTATTATTTTTTTTGTGCTCTTCTTTCTTTGGTTGTTAGTATTTAAACTATTAATTTATTTTCATTGATCTTTAAGGTATGAATACTTTGTTTAATATTTCTAAGTGGAGTATTGATTTTGATTTATATATTTTTAGGTTGAAATCATTCTTAGTTATTGTGTCTAACACCCTCAGTTCCTGTCTCTAGCCAATGGTGAGTAGGATCGTGCTTCAATCATTCTTAAAAATCTGTATGATTGATAGAACATGTTGACCTATATTGATAAATTACAAAAGGGTGAAACAACCCTCTTTATATTTATAATATTATTTTTATTAATGATTTAATAACATTAAAACGTGAGATGTGAGTATGGTGGTGTGTCTAAAACACTCATCTTCTTGTTGAGCATTGGGTTACCATCACTGGTTAAGAATATTTTCTTGAATTGATCTTTAAACTATGATATTTAGGAATTATTTGATTTTATTTACTACTATTATGAGTTACATGGTTATCCATTAATTTTTTTGTAGATATTTTATATTTTTAGGATATAAAAGGGAAGGAAATGAGGGGATCTTGGTTTAAGTTCATGGTCAGGAAGACAGTGTGAAATCCTTGCGACCGACCCAGTGAAAGGAAATAAGGATTTAAAGAAGTTTGACAATATGTATTATGAATTTTTGGGTATGGATTAATGTCAAACAAAAAATTAGGTATACCCTTTTTGAATCCACCCAGGGATTTTGTGGAATTTCATTTAACGATGAATAATAAAATCGAATTCAATCATAAATGGTATGTTTTACATTCGTTATTTCCAATTTGATATTATCATTATCAGTGTGTCATATATTGAATGATACAATATAGGTATCCTATAAATCATCTTCACATTCATTAATTATCATATAATATTATTATCTAAGTCATGGACTTTATTGTGGTATGTTGTAGTGTTTTACAGCGTCCCTTTGATCGTGTGATGAATAAGGAATCAATCTAGGGAAGAGAGATCAATCCATCTATATTCCTATCTTATTTTCTATCCATATAACATTATATAAGGGTGGATAAAATATAATAGAATTATAAATTCATGAAAATGGATAGTGATACTATTCATAGTTCAATAATCATCTTATATTGTATTTTGAAATTTCCCAAAAATTCACATATTCCCATAGTCCTATTTAGTCTCTTTTATTAGTCTGAGATGACACAGATATCATAGTAATAATTTCATTATTGTAATGAATATTTTATCAATCTATCATGAAATTAAAAAAAATTCTTGAGAAATAATTAAAATTTTAACTCAGATCATTCCTTGAATAATAACTTAACAAACCATTAACATTTAACATTCGATTGAAAAATATAATTTTCTCATATTCAGTTTTATATATAAATCACTTTTAAATACCTTTATTAATAAATTCAATTATTCTTCTTCTAAAATATGGTTATATAATTAAATTATTTTACTTCTAATCATTCACACTCCGAAATTCAATAGCCCCGTATGTGGGGCCCACTTCTTCCTAAACACATATTCATCTCAATGGTGGAGCTTATGTATACACTTCATGTTTTCCCCTCTAGGATAACATAATGATATTAGTGATTCATATCCATAGAATAAGAGTTCTATCTAGAAACACATTATGGTCCCTAATGAAATAGGGATGTTTTATAACTATTACTGCATCTAATAAACATGTTTTGTGTAATAGAATATCTTTATCTCTTGTTATCTTATAAAGTCGGACTCACAATTTGTTTCATCTTCCTTCCGCTCAATATTATTTCAAGATATTACTCTATGAACCTAAATTCCTCTACAAAGTCCAAGTATTTTTTATTGTTACAATATCTTGTTCTACTAGGCCTAATATATCTTTTCCTTTTAGAAGTAAAAAATATTTCCTTGAACATGAAACCAATGTTATAGAACAAATGATGTAGCCAACACATGACACCTCACAAGTACATAAATGTTAAGGTTTTCATATTTTATAAAAGTTCACAATCAAATTGTAAACCTTTATAATATTCTCAATTTGATATACTAATACACATGCTCATATATATGAACACCCAATAACACATGAAATATGTGATGATATTATTGGTGGGTAAATGTAGCATCCAAACATTTCATGTTATTTTTATCTTAAATACATTCGATTCATAGCCTATATTTCATAAATCAATAAGTTTATTTAACACAACACTTGGTTATTTAGGATATAGTCATATCATTTCCATTGAACTTAAATTTTCCACTTGTGTGTTATGAATTTTGAAAATTTAACATACATAGTGGTGTTTTGGATGATATTTAGAGTATGATAGAAATAACATTATTTTTATTGAATTTTAACATACCCTTATGATTAGCAACCTACCCTTATTAATAGTAATATGACTTCTCTAAATGTTATCCACACCCATGAATGTATAAATAAATTAATCTTCCTTAAAATGAAGTTGAATAATTTAAGGTTTAGATTTTTTGATTAAATAATAATTTTAATTAGATATTAAAATAATATTATTTAGAAACATGTTTTTGAAAAATGGACTAAAGTTTTGGATTCTACACATTGAAAAATGTTTAGGGTGATTTATTGGGATTTTTATGAAATACATGAATTTTTTATGAATAGTAAAATGCTATAATTTACGATAAATGCAAAATAAAGTATTTATTGAGTCATTAATGATGATATGTGGATGTACAACCAATTGGTTGTAAGTCACATGCATTTATTATGGTTATTTTTCATGTAATACTTACTATTCCTTGTTTTTTGAAGAAATAATAAACTAATGATTAAAAAATTATGAAAACCCTCCTCTCCTCTACTATAGGACCCCCCCCCCCTCACTCCCTCTTCTATTCACTCCTCTCAAGCCTTTTCCTTGAAAATATTCTTTTCAAATCTCTCCTCAATCACCTCCCCCACGTCCATATTCCCCTAGCCTCTTCAAAATACCAAAATCTCTCTCCTTAAGAGGTTCTCAAAGGAGGATGTCTCAAGAGGTAAATTCCTCTTTCCAGTTCCTTCTTTTCTTCTATGTTCTTGTATTTTGGTTTCTTTCCTCACCTCCCTTCACCCAAATAGTTTGATAACTCCAATAACATTAATTTAATGGAATATTTTTATGGTAATGGGATATATCATTATTTTCTCTCCTTTCCCATCTTTTATTTGAATGAAATTAAAACCACATTTGAGATGTGCCAATTTTGCACATTCAAGGACAACGGTTTATCCATTTCTATTATTACCATTAATTATGAACCTAAAACCATTTGTGTTATGGTTTAACCAAATTATTATATATTTTTTATATGTGATTTTTGGTTCGGTGATCCTTTTTTACAAATTTTATTAAGTTATAAAGAAAAACATGTTCTTTGTAATCAAGCCCACCTATTAACAAAAATTGGTTATCACTATGGTTTTATATAATAATTAGACGACACTCCAAGTATCAAAATTAAATTTAAAACCATTTAATCTCCTGTATTTTCACCAATAGAATATAACTTTAATTCTGGAAAACCAACATCATCTTACTTTTTTTATCCAAACCTGAATATAAGAGAACTGATCGTTAAAACCAAGTAAACAAACGAGCTCAAACAATGAAATTGAACGCCAAAACCAATAAAAATCGTTATAAATTAACATAAAATGATTATACTAAACAAATTAAATATATAATAGGTTCTATAATTATTTATTAAAAAACCTAATTTGTTTATTCAGGCCTTTAATAACAAGTGGAGAACACCAACGGATTTAAGTTAAGGGATCCCCTCTCCCACTTTTGTTCAAGAATCTCCCATATGTTGTGGTCTTTTATTTTTAATACCTAATGATGGGGAATGTTTTCAAAACACCCCCATACTTACCTTATGAGATATAAATAATGGTATACCTCTTTAACACTCATTAATCCCTCGTAAGAACACTTGTTACCATGTTGAAATGTTTGTAAGGGGTTTTCTCATCTCACCTTCAATTCTGTAGGATTTCCGTTGTTCGCCTCTTATTTCATATATCCAGTATAGGTGTATTACCATTTGATATATATTATAATTTTTATCTTTATATTCATGGTATTCTGTGATTAATTTGGTGGTTGTTATCTTTTGGCCATACGAATCAATTGATTACAACGTGGAAACGACCTTTGTCTCTATTTTCACTTCATTGTGACTTGATTAGTATTATGCACCTACTATTTCATATGGGGTGTACCTACTTCCCATTTGAGATCACTTTTCACTTGAAATTATATTCCACTTAAATTTACATATTCTCATATCATGGATATGATTATTGTCTAAGTCGTATATCATTTTACATATGGTATTTATTTTGAATGTTGTTTTGACTGAGGAAATATTGATGAATCTATATCCTATATTCTATATGGATAACGTAAGGGAAAATTACAGTTATGTTGAATCTAGGAATAATGAATTTTTTAGACATGTAGCAGTGGGTGGGGCTATTATATCCTCTCGATCCATCGTTAGGTATCATGAGACATATTAGTTGGCTACAAACCCTTCGATTTTGATTCAAAAATCAGGTGGGTTTCTACCCACAGAAGTATATAGTTTTTATAGTATTATGGTAACGTGTGCCAGATACATAAAGTCTAGTTAATAATTATTCTCATTATTCATTATTAGTTGTTACTATCCATAAGGTTATCACTATGAAATAATCTATGGATGTCTTTTCATTATCAGTTTGTTAATGGCCGGAGTTTTTCATTTATTCACCATGCCATATTGCTTATGTAAAATTTTTTACAATTCAGTTATAATTGATTCATGTTTCCACAATTTTTAACACTTACTGAGCATTTAGTCTCACACTTTTCATTGTTTAAATTCAATAGGTTAAGTATAAGAGATCATTTTATGAGTTCAAGTGGTTGTAGTTTTTATTTTTTATTATGCATTGTATTGTGTAGCCTTTTACAATGTAATTTGAGTTACATATATGTATCTAGATTCATCAAGGCTACTAAAATAACTTTTTCTTTTTAATTTTCATTACTTATAACCATTCCAATATAACATGTAATGAACTGGATCTGGTCTAGTAGGAATAGGGCGTTCTAGTTGGTATCAAATAAAGTTTAGTAGCAAACATGGAAATTGGATTAGAAAACATAGATAAGGGAACAAAGCTCTAATGTAGTATTTAAGGAATAACATACAAAAACGTCCCATTATTTTGGTATGGAAAAGATTATGTTAATATTTCAAACAATACATCCATGTCTGGATACAAACTGGTAAAGGCAGCTATGGCACAAATGTACCTAGGAGTGAAGGCTTTGACAAGGAGTTTAGGGCTTGACCCAGGGTATCTTGGTGCACAACAATCGGCCTTGCTGCACTCTTGGTTATGAAACTCTATGTGGATATGATTAGGACAATTCATATTTTCGTTACAAGACACTATGAAGGATTGAAATGAAAATTATTCTTCAAAGAAACCATTTTTCTGATTATGGTAATAGTCATGCGTAGGATCTCAATTTATGATAAGTATTTTGTTAAGTTAAGATTATACATTATGATTTGTACCCTACTATAGGGTGTGCCATTATTTAAAAATGGTGTCTAATAAAAGAAGTGGAATCAATACTCGGGGGAAATGTAGGGATCTCCCCACTGAGCAAGTCAACATAGTCAATGTTGGAGTAGATTAGATCCTGACTATATTGGGGCAACATACACAGGTTGTTAGGAATAACCATTCCACACCAATGTTGGATCATTTCATCATGAAAATCCCCCATCTATTAGTGGGACTACTAATCCAGTGGTTGCTGAGTAATGGATCAAGTCTCGTGAAAAGATATTCAAGTCATTAAGATGCAATGAAAATTAAAAGGTTGTACTAGAAGTATATTGTATCAAGGGAGACACTGATCAATGGTGGTCCTTGATTCAAAATTACATGGAGGAAGAATAAATAAAAGATATATAATGGTGGAAATTTAAGGAAACATTCTTCAAAAAATATTTCCATCATGATAAACGAACTTAAATGAAGTGGAAATTCATTGGATTAAATAAAAAGGGAAGAAGATAGTGTTGCAGAATATGAGGATACCTTCACAAGGTAGGCCATGTATGTCGTAGATTACGTATGTGACTCATCAGAAAATATTGATCATTTCTTTTAAGGTCTTATGCCAAGTCATCAAATAGAACTGGCTTCTCAAACATTTTCATCATATGATGAAATTTTATCATGTGCCATCAAAACAAAGACGGAATTTTCTAGATCAAATTTGTTCATGGGAAACCAAGATAAAAAAGTGGTACTCTGATAACCAAGGTAAAAGGGAAGCTGAAAATAATAACAATGTAATGAAGAAATTCTCATTATGCGAGAACTATAGGAAGAATCATCTCAATAAATTCTTGAACAACATGGTAGTCTACTATAAGTGTGGAGAAATGGGGCATCTATATTATGAATGCATAGGGAAGAAACAATTTGATGATATTCAATGCTACAATTATAGGGAGATGGGACATTATAAAAATGGGTGTCCTCAGTGCCAAGGAATCTTGCCTCAGAAGAGTCGAACGGAGCAAGGGAGATATTATGCAATTACAACCGTCGAATTTGAAGTTCCTAATTATTTGGTGACTGGTACATTAATTATTTCCTAAAACATGTCTAATATTTTATTTGGTTCTGGATCATCGCATTCATTTATATCTTCTGAGTGTGCCAAGAAATTATACATGACCAATTTGATTTAATAAATCAGTTATCAATAAAAACTCCTAGGGGTGCATCATTGCAACAAAGTCATGTCTACTAGTCCCCCTCATGACTCATAAATGTTCTTTATATTCTAACCTTATCTCTATACCAATTACTGACTTTGATATAATACTCGATATGAATTGGATGTAAAACTATGATTGAAGATTTATTTCAAGAAAAATGAAGTTAATTTTTTTTGAAAATGGTGTAGAATCTCTTATCTTTAGAGTAGAGACCTCTCTATTTATTCTTATTTAGACCCACCCCCAGTAGGAATATTGAATTCAATTCTTGGAGAGGAAGATCCCAATATCTATGGGTGAGGGAAGAAATATAAAAATTGAATATGTGCATATAGTTCAAGAATACATTGATGTATTTCTAGAGGATTTACCTTGATATCCTCCAGAGTGGGAAATTGAGTGTTCCATTGACTTAATTCTTGGTGCAAGACCTATACCAAAGACCCCCTATTGAGTGGACATTGTAGAGTTAGTGGTGCTAAAGAAATAACTATAGGAGTTTAGTGACAAAGGATTTATTCAACCTGGTGTTTCTCCAGAGGGAGTCCTGGTCCTATTTGTCATGAAGAAAGATGGATATGTGAGGCTATGCATTGATTATTGGGAAATAAACACTATTATAATAAATAATAAGCATCATTTGCCTCGGATTGATGATTTGTTTGATCAACTAATGGAGCCCAATACTTTTCGAAGAATGAACTTCGATCCAGATATCATCAGCTGTGTGTGAGTAAGAAAGATATTCCTATGACAGTATTTCAAAATAGGAATGGGCATTATGAGTTTACAGTGATTCCTTTTGTACTGACTAATTCACCTTATGTTTACATTGATTTAATGAATAGTGTTTTCAATGAATATAATGATAATTTTTTTTGGTATTCACTGATGATTTCTTGGTGCACTCAAATTTCTATGAATACCAGGAGGATCACCTGCGGATTATTCTGAAAACTCTTATAATAAATGAATTATATGTATTGTTTAGAAAGTGTAAATTATGGCTTCAATCAGTTTATTTTATAATCCATATTGCCTCTAAAGATGGAATCCTAGTGCATCCCGCAAGGACAATTTAAATCCAAGATTGGCCTATGCCGACATTTATAACTGATGTACAATGTTTTATTGTCTTAGTAGGTTACTATCTATATTTCATTCAGAATTTCACCTGACTGGATAACTTGCTAACAATGATCACTTGTAAAGGAGTACTGTTTGTGTGGATGAAAGAATGTACAAAATTCTTTGAATATTTGAAAAGAATACTGGTATATGATACAATTTTTACACTTCCATCTGGAAGTCATGGATTTGTAATATATGGTGATGCATCAAATAATTGACCAGGTTGAGTCCTTATGAAAAACAGTAAATTTGATTCTTATCCATCAAGATAGTTGAAGATTGAAGAGAAAAATTATCCAACTCCGGATCTTGAGTTAGAAGCTATAATGATTTCTTTGAAAATATGGATAAATTATATATATATATATAATTATGTGAGATGTATACGAACTACAAGAGTTTGAAATAAATTTTCACACAAAATTAACTCAGCATGAGGCAAAGGATATAGCTAGAGTTACTCAAATATTACGATTATTCAATACACTACAAACTGGGAAAGGAAAATACGGTGGAAGATGGATTAAGTAGGAAAGATCACAGACTCCTGACCCAAATGATTATTGAAAGAGATCATATATTCATGGATCTACTGAATATAGATATAGAAATTGTTATGGAAGGGGAAACATCTTTCCTCATTCAAACGATTTTTAAACCATCTTTATTAGAGAAGATAAAAATATCTCAATCCGATGATAAAAATATACATAAGTAAATTATTGCTATTAAGGATGGGAGATTTGAAGACTTCTTGTATGAGGAAGGAGTTATGAATATTTGGAAGAGCTTATGTATCCCATCAGCACCTAAGCTAAAAAGGGAACTGTTAGACAATGCTCATAGCTCAAATTTCTCTATACACCTGGGTAGCACAAAGATGTATAAAGATCTGAATGAATATTTTTTTTTGGATAATATGAGGTAAGAAATTGCTGACTACATGTCAAGGTGTCTAGTTTGTCAACAAGTGAAGGAAGAGATAAAAAAATCCTAGAGGAGTGATGTAACCTCTACCTATTCCTATGTGGAAGTGGGATAACATTTCAATGGATTTTGTCCTCGAAATACTAAGGAAACCAAGAAGGAATGATTCAATAAGGGTAATTGTTGATCGTCTCACAAAATCAGCACATTTCCTTCATATAAGAGATTATTTACTGCTTCAGAGCTGGGAATGAAATTATATTAATGATGTTCTAAGACATCATGGTTCACCTCTATCGATTGTGTCCGATTGAGATCCCTGATTTACATCAAAATTCTGGAAATGTCTCAAGGAGGATTTGAATACTAACCTTCATATAAATACTACTTATCAACCCCAAATTGGAGGATAGTCTAAAATGACTATTCAAACTCTGGAAGACATACTGAGATCTTGCTCTCTTAACATCCAAGGTATGTGGGATCAATACATTACTTTGGTTGAATTTTCCTATTATAATAGTTTCCATTCTTGTATTAAAATGTCTCTATAAGAAGTGTTATATGGAAGGATATGTCAAAATCTAACTTGTTGGGAAGAAGTTGGTGAGAGGAAACATATAGGCCCTAAACATATTGAAGAGACCATAAAAATTGTGAGGACAATTCAAACACAAAATAAAGTAACACAAAATAGGCATAAGGGTTATGCTGACAACTGGAGAAAGGATTTCTAATTATAAGTGGAGATCATTTCTTTCTAAAAGTATCTCTATGGTAGGGTGTCTTAAGGTTTGGTAAGAAAGGGAAATTGTGCCCTAATAAAATCAGACCATTTAGAATTTTGGAATGAATCGAATCTATAGCTTACTGTTTAGTAATGCCTCCAAGTGTCTAAATATTTCATGATGTGTTCCATGAGTCATTGTTGAAGAAATACATGACATACCCAATGCATGTACTCACCTATGAATAAATATAACTAGAACTAGATTTGTCATAATGTGATGAGCCTATCAGGATACTTGACACAAGGGAACATATATTGAGAAATCGAGCGACTCTTCTAGTAAAGGTTTTTTGGAAAAACCTAAATAAAGAGGAAGCCACTTGAGAACTGGGGATGTTATGAAGTAAAACCACCCACAAATTTTTGAAGGTCTTTATAAATGAAAAAATTTCAAGGAAGAAATTTCCAAAATATGGAATAATATATAACCCCAAACTTTTTAAGGTGTGTTTCTCTTAAAAACTTTTGAGTCATAGACTTTATTTCATAAATAACTAAGTTTCTTTGAAAGAACACTTTTTTATTTAATAGTTAGCCATATCTTAGCCTTTGAACTTAAATTTTTCTACTTGGGTGTTTTGAATTTTGAAAATATGACATACACAGTTTTGTTTAGGATGAGATTTATAGTATGGTATAATTAACCTAATTTTTGGTGAATAGTTACATACCCTTATGAATATTAACCTACCATTATGAATAGTAACTTACAATAATAAATATTAATATGATAGTTATAAATGGTATCCACACCCATGTATGTATAAATAAATTTACACACCCTAAAATGAAGTTGAATAATTAATGAGGTTATATTTTTTGATTAAATAATGATTCTTATTAAATATTAAAATAATAATTTTTAAAAATTTATTTTTGAAAAATTGACTTCATTTTTAAATTACACATGTTGAAAAATGGTTACAATGATTTTTTGAGATTTTTCTGAAATATGTGAATTTTTTGATGAATTGTAAAATGCGATAATTTACAATAAATGCTAAATAATGGATTTATTGGACCATTAATGATGATCTAATGCTGTTAGACCAATTGGTTCGAAGTCACATTCATTTTTTATTGTTCTTGGTCATGAAATAATTACTATTCCTTTTCTTATGAAGAAATAATAAACTAATGATTAAAAAATTATAAAAATCCTCCTCTCCTCCACTATAAAAATCCCCCCTCACCCCCTCTTCTCTTTATTCATCTCAACCCTTGTTCCTTTCTAATATTTTTTCTCAAATTTATCCCCAAGCTCCTCCCATACTTCCAAAATCCCTTATACTTTTCAAAATACAAAAAACCAATCCCTTGAGAGGTTCTCAAAGGAGTAAGTCTCAAGAGGTAAATTCCACTTTACAATTATTTCTTTTCTTTTATGTTCTTGTCTTTTTGTTTATTTTCTCACCTCCCATCACCCAAATAGTATGATAACTCTAGTAACATACATGTACTGGAATGTTTTTATGAAAATGGGATCTTTCATTAACATCTCTCCATTCTCCATCTTTTTTCTTAATGAAATGAAATCACCATTAGAGAAGTTCCAAATTAGAACATTCAAGGAAAAGAGTTTATAAATTTCTATTATTATATTTATTTCTGGTCAAGAAACCATTTGTGTTATGGTTTAATCTGATTATTATATATGTAATGTGTCCTATTTTTTGTTTCATTAATCCTTTTGTGAAAATTTAATTATGTTATAAAGAAAAACATGTTCTTTGTAATCAAGCCCACCGATTAACAAAAAACGGTTGTCACTATGGTTTTATATAATAATTTTTCTTCACTCCATGTAACCAAATTAAATTTAACACCATGTAATATCTATGATGTTTACTAATAGAATATAACTTCAATTATAGTCAATAAGTTTTATCATAAATGTTTATCCAAGCATGAATATAAGCGAACCAATCATTATAACCAAGTAAACAAACGAGCTTGAACAATGAAATTGAACTCATAACTAATAAAAATAGTTATAAATGAACTTAAAAAGATTATACTAAACCAATTATATATATAATAGGTTCTTGAATTTTTAATTAATAAAACTAGTTTTCTTCATGTATTTAATAACAAGTGGAGAACACCAATAGATTTAAGGTAAGTGATCATCTCTCCCACTTTTGTTCCAAAATCTCACGTGGGCTGTGGTCTATTATTTTTATTAACTAATGATGGGGTATGATTTCACACCTCCCCCATAATACCCTTATGATATATATATAATGGGATACTCCTTTACCTCTCATTAATCCTTTGCAAGAACACTTGTTACCATGCCGAAATGTTTATATGGGGTTTTCTCATCTCACTTTCAATTCTTTGGGATTTACATTGTTCACCTCTTATTTGTTATATGTGGTATAGGTGTACTTATATATGATATATATTATCATGATTGTCTTTACATTAATAGTATTCTATGATTCATTTGGGGGTTATTAACTTTTGGTCATACGACTCAATTGATTATAATGTGGTAATAAGCTTTGTCACTATTTTCACTTCATTGTGACTTGCTTAGTATTGTGCACCTAATGTAACATCCCAAGTAAATAAACAATAGAACATTTTCATATTTATTAATATTTATGAATTAAATATTAATTTTACTTTAAAGGGGTTTCTATGTTCCATAGCGTACCTGATACGCAACAAAGAGATTCATTGAAATCTTACATTGCACACTAGTAATAAAATAATATTATTTTTAATGGTAGTTAACACGTAGCCGTTGTATTGGTGGGAATGAATATAAATAACTAAAATATGATTATATATGTTTGTTAAATGTTTTTAAATTTATCCAATAAAGGATCAAGTCTTAAAATACGAAAAGAATTCAATTTTAGCCATGTATACTCTAATTTTCACTAAAGGTCGACTTATCGCCTTTTGACGGAGACCCCTCTTTAAATATATTTTTGGTCACTCTTTTACATTCTATTGGACCAAATAAAATTCTTTTTTAGAATTGGGACATCAAAATTTACTTTGTGTAAAGTTTTGGTATTTTTTCGATAATGTTTATTTTTTTAATGAATAGTGAAAAATGTTGTATTTTAATTCAAAACCTCTTTTTAATCTAATTTATTTATATGATTAGATTATCTTTTGAATTGGTTTTAAAGTGAAATTATAATATATTTTTACCATTTAATACAATATTGGTCATTGTAATTAATTTTACTTTGAAATTGGACTTAAACTAGCGTCAATCTTTTGATATTTGTTGTTTTATAAAAACACGCAATTTGTTCGGACAACGAGAATTAATTATTAAATTAATTAATGTAACTTATATGATTTTAATTTTGTAAAATAGACATAATTTTTTAATTCTGAATATCAAATATATCTTGGGGTGAAGTTTTGGTATTTTTCTGAAAAACTTCAATTTTTAATGAATAGTGAAACCACTAAGTGGTACTTAAAAAACTGATTTTTCGTTTGAATGAAATTTTACCACCTTTGTGTTTTGAATTTCAAAAATCCGACATACATGGTTTTCATTAAGAAGTAAAATGTGGTTCAATGGGATTAAAATAATTTTTTGGTGAAAAGTAACTTTTAAGTTTTTAATCGCGATTAGAGGTAATTAGTCTAATTTAAGGTGAAAATAATGTTTTAATAAAATGAAATGACCTCGACACATGTCCTACCCTTATTAGATGTGTCATGGAAGACCAAGACAATCCATGGGTCAACTTGGGGACCACATGGAGCCACTTTGGTCGGAAAATGACATTAATAACTTTTTATTTAAGGTTAAAATGAAAATTTCACAAACATGTGTTATTTTACTAAAACAATTTTTACATGGCGTAATACAAGTAATATTTTTTACTATAAATATTCATTAGAAATATAAAACTATTTCCTAAATCATGATATTTTATTTATAATTTTTAGACATTAAATAAATTAAATTATTTATGACACCATGATGATGCGGCGATTACCTCATTATTTAATGATTTAAATAAAATGAAAAGATAATGTAAAATATAAGACCTACACTTGTCAAAAACCTATTGGATGGGTGGATTTCGAACTCCTATCACCTTATCCTCGAAATAAAAAAATTTGGGACCTTTAAAATCCGAAATTCATTTTATAATAAAGTAACCTTTAATAACTTTCAAGAGTGCCCCTCCTCTCCTCTTATAAAAGGCCCCCACCTCTACCACCTTACCCACACCTCTTAAGCCTTTGTATCGGCTGAACCCTGACCATTTTGTCTCTCCACATCCCTATATTACACTTAGAAGCCTCACTTTGGGCTGAAGCCTTCCCAAGGAAGCCTTTCAGCTCAAATCAAAAATAGTTACCCGATTTAAAGGCAATGTCTTCTCTTGTGTTCTTATGTTTTAATTTGCTTATCCAACCCCCTAAACTCATTCTATTCATTTATTTTGTAACAACACTAGTATCTTAAATATAATAGGATGTTGTTATGTGAAGGATTCGAGCTACACTTACACACACCTTCATCTAATGGTTAAAGAACATAATGTTTTTGTGGATGGCGAATTTCTGCCTCACGAAACGATGATTGTTCAATATTATATTAACACCTTTCATGGTGGCCATTAAGATGTCACTCTATTTATATATGAAATATATTATGTTTATTATTCTGTATTTTTCATTTGTGGAATACCTTTATGGTTTCCATTGTGGGTAAACACGATAATTTCATTTTAGGAAGTGCGGACTACCGCCCCCTTAAAGTGATTTGATTCGTTAATGCCGTATGTGGGACATATAAAGGATGGTGATAATGTTATTATATATGATGTTATCCTGGAATTATAATATACCCTTATATAAATATGATTTCACTCCATTAAATACGAAATAGAAATAAATGTAGCGCTCATGCGAACGCACGGCTTACTGTCTCCATGAACAGTGCATTTCATTTCTTACCTCTAAATGTTATGTACTATTATAAATACTTATATATGCTGGAAATATATGAAATATATGGTATCCAAATCACGAATATCATTATTTATATAATGAACCTTTGACCACATAATCAACATGTAATTGTAATAAGTCCATTTTTGACTTAAGTACCAAATATCGACAAAACGAACTTTATTAAATTAAATGATTGCATAACGTTTTTAACATAGAAATAAGTTATATAAAAGGAATAATAAACTTAAAAAATATTATTAATCAAGTAGAAATTAACATTAGTTTTTTATTTAGGAGATTAAAGAGCAATCGAGTCATGTCGGACACGAGGTAAGGGACATCGTCTCAATCTCCTTTCATTGAGTCATATTTTGTTTTATACACAACTTTCTTTTATACGGTGTATAAACCCCTTTTATTTTTTCATTTATTCAAAAGGAATATTTTTATACAAAGTGTTTACAAAACGACAAAAGGGGATGTTTTTATTGTCGTACGTATGCGGCTACAACGACTTCTCCGCCGCCGTGACCATTATTTGAGTTTCGGCTTCCTCTACAAGCCATAACTTTTTGAATGAAAAATAAATACCATCTTTTACTTTTATTTTATTTTGGAATTTAAAATGGTTTTCATAATGTTTTTATATCAATGTGTTGTATTTATATCTTTTGATTGAAAAGTGGAAATGTTATGTTTCCTTTATGCATGTTTTATGTGACACGATTATGTTATGGTTCTTGGGCATTATTAGGAAGACGGGTGGTTCCGTGATAAACTAAGGGTGGGTGAGCCCGATATATCCCTCCAATGCATTGGGTAACACGAAGGAGTTAAACATTAAGGTTTCTCCCAAGAGATTTATGGAATATACTCTGTTGGGTATTCCAAACGTAACCATGAGGGTTACTCCCTACGTAAGAATGTTATGAATGCCTCAAGTTACCTTTATTTCTTATGATTTCTATGATTTATACATGATTTGATGAGGTATGTTAAAATTATTATGTTTGATGAATAAAGTATGATTCCATGCATGGAATAATGTTTTCATTTCGTATTTTTATATCCCTTACTGAGCTTTTTATGCTCATCCCATGTTTTTGAAATGTTTTTCACAGGTCAAGGGAAAGGTACATGATGTGATGATAGTGTCAAGGAAGTGTCAATAAAAAATACATGTTTTATTTTAAATATGATCTCGTTGATGGGAAAAATTTGTACTATCTTTTATGTAACCACTTTATTTAAATATGGAATGTAACGCAGGTTTTATGATCTAATTCTCTAAAACTCTAAACCTGAAAAGATCCTCAATGTGTATTCTTGAAGTAACTCAATATTAAGTAATGTTTAAGGATGGGGACTTATACCTAATCTTTCTCATGTGGTGTACCTACATCCCATTTGAGATCACTTTTCAAATTAAATTATATTCCATTTCAATTTCCATATTATCATATCATGGATATTATTATTGTCTAATTCATATACCATTTTACAAATGGTATTTATTTGGAATGTTGTTTTGACTATGGAAGTATTGATGAATCTGTATCCTCTATTCTATAATTATAATGAGAAGGCATATTGATCTTTTGTTGAATCTATGTATAAATAATGATATGAGTATGTAGTGGTGAGTGGGGCCTGCTATATCCCCTCGAGGAATTAGTAGTTCTCATGAGACAAATAAGTTGGCAACAAACCCTTTGAGTTTGTTTCCAAAAATCATACAAGTTTATACCCAGAGAAAAAAAAAATTAAAGTGTTATGGTATAATTTTCTAGATATATGGAATCCAATTAATAAACATTGAATTTATTCATTATTAGTTATTACTATCCATTATTCTTTCACTATGACAATATCAATGGATGTAGTTTCATTCTCAGTTTATTAATGGCGTGAGTTTTTCATTTATTCACAATTCCATATTGATCATGTTTATTTTCTTACAATTCAGTTATTATTGATTCATGATTATTTCATTTGTAACTCTTTATCATCATTTGAGCTCAACCCTTTTATTGTTTACCTCTAATAGGTAATGAAGAAGAGGTCATTTATTGAGTTCATGTGGTTGTAGTTTTTAGTTTTTAATATGTATTGTATTTTGTAACCATTTCCAATGTAATTTGAGTTAAATCTATTTATCTTGTTTCTTTAATACTACTAAACTGATCATTCCTTTGGTATTTTCATTCCTTCTAACCTTTCCAGTATAACAATTAATTCACCAGCTCCGGTCTAGGTGGGTCGGGGCATTATAGTAGATCCCCATTTTTCCTTTATTTAGGATCACAAAGTTTAAACTACATGAGTATAATTCACACTAATTTTGATCCCCCAAAACCTACTAGACATACACAATTTATGTCCCTTCAAAATTATGTATCTAGACTATAGGAAATATATTTAAGATAACTATTATATTATCTTGGGGTTCTCATTATAGATGGGAATTTATATAACCTATTGATGTGGTTAACAATCCTAGGAGATGGACATGTTAATGGTTGATATATAAGTATAAACTATATTATTTTAATAATACATAATGAATAACTCTCTATATAAATTATATGGTAATAAAAAACTGCTACTAAAGTTGTCTCTACGGTACTAAATTTTACAACAATTCCACTTTCACTATACCTGTCTTTCTGAAAATCATCCAATTAACTCTCACATGTAATTATAATTCTTATGATAAGTTATGGATGTAATAACTTACCCGACCACAGATTTATACAGGGATACTCAACTCCTTATTACTTCACCTCTTTAAGTAAAACTCCAAAAAATCTAATACCCCTGAGTTTATTTCTTTTCCACAATCATAATATTCACTTATTATCGAGTATCATTGTTATAATAATATTATAATTTTATGTTGATAATATTTTACTTATTTGGTATGTTTTTAAAGTCTATAAAAATCTTTTAATAGTTTATAATAATTAATTCACTGATTTTCTAGCCATAACACACATGACATTTTTAGATATGGATAAAATAGGTTTTAATGTGTTACTGTTATTCATTTCCATATCCAAATAATGTTAAGTGATCCAAATCATTTTTAGGTATACTACTTTTATCCAATGGAATCTAGTGGTCCTTCCTTTCTAAATTCCATATACATAACCCTTCTATATTCTAATGTAATAATTTATAACTTTGACAAGTACCCATATAGTTCTTCCTAAATTTAACTGATATTTTATTATAAAATGTATTGGATATATTTGTCTAAAGAATATAATGGAATATGTGATAGATCTATAATTGGATATTATAAATCTCTACTAACCATTTTAATATCTTCAAATGTCTCATACATTTCATCGTGGAAATATTTATACCACATAACATTGGTAACAAATCATTCTTCAAAATTTTAGAATAGTATTTTTTAATTATATGTAAATCTATATAATTATCCTATTTCTATGAAACCCATTATATATACCATCGTTGATCCTATTCCCAATAACATGGGAAGCTATTTTATGTCAATATTTAGAGTTTTTATTCCAAAGTTTTCTTAAGAAACTATAATATTAACATTTATAATCTTTCTATAATCATGTTTCTGATTGAAAACTATAGCACTCCCATTATCCACTTATAGAAATATAGATTAATTTAATTTCAAATTATGCATCTCAGATCATAAAATTTTAATTTATCCATAAATTGATTTTAAAACATGAATTCTTAATTGAAATTATCTGGTTTCACCAATCCTTTATTTTTGCAATGTATAGACACCATTTCAAGAAAGGTGGTCATGATATCCAATTCCAAATAAAATGATCAAGGAAGGATTCTATGGAAAGAATAATTCTAAGAGGATTAATCATATTGACTTACTATGATCAATTCATCAATATTATAACCATTTTGTAATACCCATGTATAGTTTCTGTTGAATACCCACAAACAGATTCACATCAATTATAGAAACATGAAATTTACAGACACGATTTTGAAACATAAAATCCATATTTGAATATATATGAACATTTATATGATAACATACTAAAAATTAATAATTTATAATGGGAGTAATTATTTTAAATGAATAATATATCACCCATTGTAATGAATATAAAACCACATCTCTTAGCATTTAAAAGTTCTACCAAGTATATGTTTTTAGAACAATAACGTTCCATGCACTGCTATGTAACTTGTTCCAATTATAATTTTTTTCTTCTTGAGACTTAATGATATATCAGAAAATATTACTCCCACTATCTCTAATATATATGTTTATCAATTTGTAGAAATAAAATTTATCACGTGACTTTAACTTTTCTCTCGTAGTGATTTTTGTAATATTATACAAATACTTTAGGATAATTACATGACACACACTTTCTGTAATTCCTTGATGAATGTTTTTTTATTGTAATAGCCTTAAATACTCCTCTGCATATAAACAAAATTTTGAGACATAATGGATTTATATCATACAACAGCTCATTTTATATTCATTTATCATTATATTCGGCATATGTTAGAGTGTTATGACTCTATTTGTGAATATTTTATTGAAACTATAATTGAATATTTTATATCACTTATAATCCAAATAATTGATACTTTATATAATTAAATAATAAATTTTATTTGAATATGAAAAAATGAGTTTATTAATAAATTAACTCAACCTTTTAATGATTAGTTTATAAATGTAGGACTCATTATTGATCCTCATTTTACTTGCATTATAAGTCTAAATTTTAAGAGGAAATGTGAGTTTATGAATAAAATAAATCTATATTTTCTTACTAAATGAATGACTAGTTAAGATATTCTTCATCTCACATGCATGAATATACTCATATCTTCTAATAAGTCATGCTATTTAATTCACTCTTTAATTCTAGGAATTTCTTATAGGAGTCTCATGATGTATATGAATTTATTTCTATCTTCTATTTGGAATAGTTCACATCTACTATTCTGAACTAGTCCTAGAATGTTTATTATATATCTTTATTTATAAAGATTTATTTATCTAAAACATGATAAGTTATTGTTTTGATAATTATAAAGGTTTTTGATCTAAATATTCTAAACTTCATGCATGGTACTCCGTTGAAAACAACTTTAATTTATAATTAAATAATCAATTAAATTTCCACATAATCATGTAACTAAGTCTTGAATTTTAAGTTTATCATTTATTTTTGATGATTTAAATATTTTTCAACTACTAATATAGTATGAAACACACAAAAAACAATCAATATATAAGTAATAATGTGTCATTATGTCTTAAAACACACTCAGATAAATGTTTTGGTATCATTCAATATATAATCATATCATCAAAATAATAAATCCAATGGGTAATAAAAATGACTTCATATCACAACTAATGTAGGAATAAACCCTTCTAAACCACTTTAAAAATTACCCTTAACTTCATGTAATGATTCTATACTCAATTGTTTTCTATATTGAAATACACATCTGTGATAAGCATGTTGTATTTAATACCCCAAAAGTATGATAGAAGTATCACTTTTAATTGATGAATATGCCTGAAGTAGAAGAAACTACTTACTTTTAAAATTAATTTTATTTCTTATCCCTATTAAATTTATTAACACATAGAATAAAAATAGAACCTTACTCAATTATCTCCCTCATTATCTTTGGTTTCTTATAAGGTCCCTGTGAGACTGCCTTTGATGTTAAACTATTCATTATACTTTACACTCTGTTTCTCTTGTTATTCATCATAGAAAATAAATATTTATGATTATTTTTGTTTTCATCATCATTATTAACCTTAAAAAATATTGAATCAATATCTATATAATATTAATTTTATAATTCTCAAAAACACATGAGTAACTTGGTGAAATGGATGATAGAATCACTACTACGTAGAATCACAATAATGTTATTTTTCCCAAACCTATGGCTACAGGCCACACTTGTAGATATGGTTTTATAAATCCATGTCTATAGGAATTTGGACAAAGGTTATATATATGGTTCCCCAAAATCATGGATAAATAACCACCCTATGTCCACGGTTCTACTAAATCATGGCTATTGGTTTTCCCTACAAGTGTGGGGGAACAGATTTCCCTTGGGAAGGGTGCGGGAAAACCTATTTACACAGATTTTTCTACATATTCAAATGATTATATATATATATATATATAATTGAATATATGTTTTTATATATATAAACTAATAGTGTTCTGAATAAAAATATTTAGGTACACGATTTCTGATAATGGTGATATAGGTTTCAAATCCATTTTTTGAATAGTTTTGGAAGCTTATACCCACAGTTTAAATGGATATTAGCATAGTTATGAAACCATGGAAATTAGGTTATTTCCAGTGGATAATTGTGGAAATGGGTCTATTTCCAGGATAGGTAATCATGGATATATCTGTATTTACATTGTTCTAGACTATGGCTATAGGTCTATTTCCAAGGTGGGAAACCATGGCTATATACCTTTAAACCAGTGTTATATATCTTTCCCATTTCCATGCCAATATGATCCACAGCTTGATAGACCATGAATATTATCTCTATAAATGGTTTTTACCTCTATATCAATGATTCTTTGCATAGTTATAATTGAATTTTTTATTTGTGAATGGGATATATTGAAGGATCACGATTCATCATTCTTGTTTCACATGTTTAGTGTAATTTTCATCTAATTTTTTTCCTAATTCACTTTCTCCTCACATGTTTCTCATATATGAAACAACATGTTATAAATATTGGTTTCATCATTTAAATTTGTAAAATCACAATAAATTTATGATTTCATCATGATGTGAACATAAATTTCATCATACATGAGTCTCTTCTAAGCTTCCTACTCACTCTGAATTACATCTTGTGGCACAATAATGGGTAGTGGTGACTCCTTCACATATAATTTTCATTCATATTGTAGCATTACACACACAAACATATACCACTCTTTAAACTTACTACCAGTTTGGCCGAATATACTATAAAATACTAATTATAGTGTTTTTGTGATATTTCATTCCATTCTATACAAACTAAAATACAATCCTAATAGTATTTTTACCTTTATAACTGATTATTAGACATTATATATTTAGTAATTTTTAATGTATACCTATATTTTATAAAATCCAAGTATCCCTCAACTACTATATTCAAAATAAAAATTCATTTTAGTATTCTTTTGATAAGGATCCTAAAACATGTATTTGTAGCATGTACTATGTAATTATCACTACTCTGAGAGCCTGAGGTTGGATTTTGATGGCCAATTGAATTTAATCATCACACCTTTATTTATTTAGTTGAGTTTCATATCCTATAAATCGCCACCTATTATTAATCAATGTTTTGTCTCTAATGTTCCAAATAATCTAGTTATGTCTAATTTTTTTGATTCAATATAAATTAAGTCAATAGACCACCTTTGTAAGAATTACATAATAGTAATTGGTAGCCTCGGTGAGGGTTGATGACCACCTAAAATGTATAGTTTTTTTCTAATTCAAGTAATGGAAGGATTTAATGAATTAATATTTATTTTGAGGGTTTTTACGTTTTTTCATGTATGTGATAGAAATCTGTTTCTTCTAAAAAAATTATTATTTGATCTCACACACAAATATTTTATGGCATAAATAAAATAAATTTATCACACAAGTTCATTTAATTTATTTTTTCATGATCTTAAACATTTTTATGTGATCCCAAATCATCAAAAAAATAAACTATTCATAATAAAATAAAATAAAATTACTCGATAATAATTTTTTTATAGTTGTTCCATTAAGGGGGTGATGGATCAACCAAGACATTTGGTGAACTCCTTCATCTATACACTGGATCATGTTATAAAATGAATCAAAATATCATGTATTCTTCTTGTTTTGTTCCAAACCAAGTCATGGAATGAAATTAATCATTTCTAATGCCTCTATTTTTATAATTCATTGTCACACATGGGTAAGGGGGAACACATGATGAGGAATTTCATTTTAATTATAGAAAATGTTGACAAATACTCTATTATATATAAAATATAAGGATCAGTTCACAGCCCATCTAAAAATATTATTTAATAACTATTTATCATAACATGTTGTTATTTAAATAATTAAAATTAAATAATTAAATAAATCAAACATGCATGAGCATGTCTCAGTTCATGATCTATCAAAATTAAGTAATATTTTATAAATAAAATTAAATACTCCAAAATTATACTCTGTAGTATTATTATTGAATTAAATTAATTAAACTAACTATCGATATCTCTCATGGAACAATATATGTTTTTACAACATTATAGATATTTTTATAAATATTATAAAAAAGTGTGAATTTTCCATGTCTATTTGGAAACTAAATGGACCCCTAGAATTAAAACTAAACCTATAATGGGTAATTGGGGTTTGGAAATTCCAGAAAACACAAACCCAACTAAAGGACTAGTTGTGGGAATCAAAACTGTGTTTGGTTGTGGGAAGGTACAGAATGTTTTCCATAACTATAATATCCTATGATATTGAAAAGAAGTTATTAAGCATTCATTATACAAAACACTAAGCTTAAACGAACAAACAAATATTATTATTTAAATTTGAATATTATATCATAGCCACTAAATTTTCTAGTGTGAATAGGAATAAATAACTATTAAGATTTATAATTATTTAACTCATTATTAATGAATTTATTAATTCTTCATAAATAAGTGATTTATTTTTAGTAAATTCATATAATTCTTCATGAATACATTCTAAAAATTAGTTTAATTTGTTTTTATGAAAAAAAATTAATATTAATTTTTAAAAACATATTTGGTAAAATGAGCCTCATTTTTTAAATTATTTTTTCAATATTATCTTAAATTTAATATTTTTTATTTTTTTAAACGTTTAATTTTTCAATAAATAGTGAATAAAATGATTTTTATAAAAAAACATATTTTTAATTATAAGTATATAAAATTTAAAATTATATTTTATAGTATTATTAAAATTTAATTAGTTCTTATATAATTTAAATAAATAAATTATTGTTTTTCAATTTGATTTTATACTGTAATTTAGCATACAAAATTTTATATTTTAAAAGGGTCTTTTTTCTGGAAAACTGTTCTTCATCATGGTTTCTGGATAGATTTTAAATTACTTAATTCCACTTATTTTATTTTAATTTAAAAAAATTCATTCTATATTTATAATCATGAGTTCAAATATTGTTAAATATACCCATTCTAATTTTGGTCATTATGAATAGTATCATTAGTAATTTTTGTTACTAAGTAAAAAAACGTAAATTAGGTAACTGAGAGTTCAAAATAAAATGATATGCACTATAAAATGATATCAAAATTTACATAACATTTATTTATTGAGTTATTTTAGTTTATAACTATCCAAAAATTTCTTAGAGAGAATTTTACGTCCATTTTGACGTGATTATTTCGTTTATAGTACTATATTTCAAGAGAAGGAAAACTCGTCGTGCTCTCATTTTTAAAAAAGTATAATATTTCAATATGGATTGATCGAGATAATATGATTTAATAATGATATTATTTTGAAATATAAATGATTTATATTCATAACATAAATTTATTTTTAATTTTCTTTAAATAAATAATTACCATAAATAATTGCTCAATGTTGATGTAGTATTTATTCACAAAATGTAAATATCAATTAAAATATATTAAAATCCTTAAAAGTTATATAATTCTAGATAAAATATATTATATGCGAATTTTCTAGATTCAAATGATATAATTAAATAATTTTCTTTAATTATAGGTGTTATCTTGATCTTATTAAAGTTAAACTAATGAATAGCTCTAAAAATTAACATTATTGATATATTATAATAATAAAATTTTTATAAAATGATAAATAATATATAATAATATTATTTTTGATAATTTTAATGTGATATTGTTGATAGTATCAACCAAAGTATATTTATAGACCTTTTTATATTTTTAAAAACTATATTGACCAAAAAGTGCAAAAATACTTGTTGTCATGGTAAGTTTAAAAGGGCTAAATGAAGAGTTGAAACTAATTGAAATGGAAAATAATATGACATAAACTTGTACAAAAATTATTATATGAGAGTATTTAGACTCATCCTCATAATATCTTCAAAATAAATATGTTTTTATCCATTTGTAGTTAAAAATTAATTTATATTCCTCTAACATTTTCATAAATTCCTATAGTGACCATCCTCTTTTTTATAAAAGGGAAACACTTATAATCATTAAATAACACTCAAATACCAATTTTGTTTAGAAAATCATTTCCCATATCCATTCACATAATCCATTATCGCTTACAATATTCATATATTAGTTATAACATCAATCATATAAGGCTTATGGTGTAAATCAAAGGATGTTTTCCAAAAAAGGTTCAATATTTATACTCTTGTTTCAGCATTATTTTTTCTTGTACAACCATAAAATATATTTAATACATTATCAAATAATAACAATATTATCTTACATTTTGTAATATTATATTGTTTTTATTTGATAATAAATATTTGTCTCCCCTTCCATCAAATGGAAAATGAAACCATTATCTGTATTTACGGTGGACTATCACCTCACAAACCAGTTTAATTCATTTTCAATCACTACCCCTAAATAATTTTTTTAATTATATAATTAAGGTTTATATATTATATGCATACAATAGTTTTTATTCTAAAAATATAATATATCGTTTATCTTCTTTTAATTCCATGAATTGAAAAATGTAAATTTTGTTGATGTGTACTTGTAGACTACCACCTCAACGAAGCAATGCAATTAGTCTTTCATCAACTCATCACATGGATAATATATATGATTATATTTAAAAAATTAATATGATATATAATATATTATTATGATTATGAAAAGATAAAATAATTCTTACCATTTTTTCATAGTGATCATGGAAAAATGGAAATGTTCCTCATGTGTACGTACAACATATGGTCTCCATGATTATAACCTAGTTAATTTATCATAACCATATTTAATGGTTGGATTTAAAGGTATAAATTATGAATATTAATTATAACTATGTCATGATTATTATTATTTATATGATGTAACAATAACCTCTTCTACAACAGTCAACCTACTGAAGTCATCTGGACTTATCTTCGAAATATCACTAAAACATAGGATGTTAACATAAATTTGTATGTAAATATTATAACATTGTAATAAGTGAGATAAAAGGAATAATAAAATCTAAAAGGGTTATAAATAAATTTAATTATTAACTATATTTATTATTCTAGAAGATAATGAACGCATGTGACGTGCCAAATTCAAGGTAAGGGTTTCTCATCACACTTTTACATCCATGTGAAATTTTCTATATTCACCCATTATTTATTTTGTGTTATATATACTACACATTTTGATCATTTATATCATGAAATTATTTTTGTACACAGTTTTAAAGGATTAATTTCAAGTTGGTTATTTTATTTATATTATGATTCAAAATATATCAAAGTTGTAAGGCTTTATTTCATAATCTATTCATAATTTGGGAATTTTTATATTTATGTCTTCAGTGGTGGGTATTTCCCTTTTATATCCCTATTTTATAAAAAAAAAATTAAATTAATTTTGACCCATGTTTTACTTTTTACAAAATGAATTTCGCAAAACATTTTTCATGTTTTTGAAATTTTGAGTCTTGGGACATTTATGGAAAAAATATATAAAGATTTTTTTACTTATAATGTATGATAGGATATTCCTCCCATTATGACGCCTCAATGATTTGATGCTTCCTTTATATTTTATCTTGTATATTTAAAATTAAAATTTTTTACATTATAATTATTTGAATTTGTCAAAATGTAATTGATTTTAAAATGCAAGGATTTTTATCATAAATAATTATTCCAAGTGATCTTTCAAAATCATTTTGTGTCCAAGATGTCATCCTTTTATGTCACGTAAGATTTAATGGTTGTGCGATCTATGTATAATAATATTATTCTTTCTCTTAATGGTTTATATTGAAATTATGAAATTTTTATGAAACCCTATTCATTTCCATGGGTTATGATATTATGAAATTTTAATGAAACCCATTTATATTATTGCATTTTAAAATGATGAATGATTTTTAATTATATAGAAAAAATACATATTATTTTTAATATGTGATGGATGGGACCTATGACTCACTTTAATGCATTGGGATGTGTATTATATCTCATGAGATAATTATGCGAGAGAAGTTGATTTGATTGATTCACTGGGGTAAAGAGGATTTGATGCATGATCTAATGATCTTGGTAGTTAACCTTAACATATGAAATGGTTTATAAACTAATAATGGTTCTAGACATATTTAAGACATGAAAATATGTTTCATGATTGGGTTAGGATGATTTATCATTATTAGGATTCACTTATTTATAAATAAAAAAAATTTAGGACATAACTCATGTTTTTATCTTTTTCAGATTGGGTATGCACTTTTATGTTAGGTTAGTTATCTTATAACCTTATGATTATATTATCATTTCATGTGAGTATTGACTGATATCTCTCATACATACCCTTACTGAGTGTCAGAGCTCACCCTTTCCTATATTTCATTTTCCCGAGTGATGAAGTTAAATGATTAATGATTCTTTTTTATAATGGTTTCATTTGTGGGGACTTTTATGGGAGATTTTGAATAGTTAATATATAATATGAAAATATTGGTATTGTTGAATATATTTTTTATCTTTATGAAATACTTTTTCATTAACCCAACTTGTAATGAGTTTTCTATAGTTCTATAAAACTGTAAAACTAAAACATCATTGGTTATGTAAGTGATAAAATATTTCATTTTTATATTGTCAGTTTTGGATGGAGAAGAATGGTTCACATTTATCAGTATCAAATACAAGAAATGTAAAGTTTATGTTTTTATCACTGGATCTAGGTGTGTGGGTTTTAGGCTGTTATTGTTTGTATAATATATTGGTTTATATATATTTAGGTATTTGGCTTCTTTCATGAGAAGTTATCTTTAAATATATGCATACTGCCATTGGTATGTAAGTTTTAGTTTGACAGAAATTCAATGTCTAAGACATCCCTTTTAAGGTTTAAAGTGATGGAATTTTATGAAGGATAATGATATTTTTGCAAAGGTATATGTAACCCATATGTTAAAATTAATTTTTAATTTTAGTGACAATTCATTTATATATTGTGGACCTAAGTTTTAAAATTATTTATAAGCTTTAGGGATTCCATTATCAATTATTATAATGTATGTACATGTTATTACATTTATGGGATGACAAATGAATGGTTTGATATTACCATTTAGGTTAAAATATGTCTTTAATGTTAAATATAATAATGTTATTCTGATGATATTTTTTATGTTTATTGTAATGTTATATGTAATATATTAAAATAGTTTTATAAAAATATATATATTATATATCAAGTGACAACTAATCCATTCTTGAACTCCTGTGTGGATTGAACCAATAACAGAAATGCGACAAGGGTGTATTGCCTACCACTAACATATGTGATGTATTGGTTAGTATGAAATTGTTTTTCTATCTGATAGAAAAAAATTAATATTATTTTGGGAATAAATTTTTTATCGTATAGATTTCCATGGGATTGAAAATTGATTTGGTGTTAAGTGATTAATGTTATTTCCAAATACCCACACTGTTTCGGGAAACCTATATTATTAAGGTAAACAAAATATTATGAAATTTTATTTAAGCACTAAATGGTGAATTTTATTTTAGCGTATTATATTATTTTATTGTGTATTTATGATGATTCAAGTTATTTATGTAAATGATTATCATATCATAGAGATTATATGTTTAGGGAATGTGAATTTTGAGAGATTAATAACAAAATTATCTTGGAAGGTGTTATGATCAAATCATTTATATTTTTTGGGTTTTAAATTTAGACTGGAATATTATGATGAATTTTAAATATTGTTATTTATTGAATGATCAAAGTTGAAATTTGGGTATTGCTATTGAATTTTGATGATTAAAGTAGTTTTACTTATATGATGGTTAATTATTTATAAGAATCATCTTATCACGTGCTATCCATTTTATTTCTGTTTAATGATTAAATATTGAAGGAATGTCTTTTAATCCCTTTGTGTAATTATATGATTCATTAAAATTTGTTTATACTGCTTTAGGATTTAAACATTCATCTTGAATACTCGTAGTTTGGGTCAAAATATGGTATTATGGTGGGATGTTATTAAAGGATAAAATTGTACATGTCATGTATGAATATTTACTTCTGTTTCTATTCAAGATGTTAAATTAATTATTCAACTCTAGGAAAAGGATCATAATAAAAAAATGTCCTATAGCATTCAATTTTAATGAATTGATTGTCTTTTCTATATCTATTTTTTATGTTTTTTTATTGTTTACATTCTTAGGATCATTCAATTAATAATTATCAATGATTTATGGACAATACTTCTCTTCATTTTCATTTCTTCCCTTTCCACTAATGTTCTCCTTTTTCAAAACCTCTCATGTCTTAGACTAGATATGCTCCATACTTTCCTTTATCTTTTATCAAGAGGAAGTTTTATAAACCCATTTTATGATGTGGGTTTCCAAAAATGAATTTTAAAAGGTCAAAGATTTTATTTCAAAGAATAAGATAAATTTGTGTAAATTAAATTTATCAATGTTATAAAATGTAATATCATGAAATTTTAAGAATAATGTCTATAGCCAACAAGATACGCAACACCAAGCTTAAATGAACAGTGAAATATTATTATTTAAATGTGATCATTATATCGTAGTCATTAAATTATAATGTATTAATAGGAATAAAATATTTATGAAGTTTATAATGGATATACTCATTTATAACATATCAAATAATTTTTAATAAATAATCCCTTGATTTTTTGTATTGTTATTTAATTCTTCATAAATACATTGTCATTAAAAATGTTTTTTACCCATTTATGTGAGATAATAAAATACTTAATTTATAAAAATTTATTTGAAAAAATGAATGTTATTTTTAAAATCTTCATGTCAAGATTATCTTAAAATTTGTTTTTTTAATTAATTGAAAAAAATAATTTTTCTATAAATAGTGATAAATTATGATTCTTATTGAAAATTATATATTTACATTATATTATATATAAAATAAAATTATTTTTCAGAGTATTAAAAAATATATTGTTTATTTTTATTTAAAATAATTGAATTATTTATTTTTAAATGGATTTTATTCTTGAATTTAGCATGTAAACATTTTATATTTTAAAAAAGAATTTTTCTAAAAAAACTATTTCTCTTAATGTTTTTAGTTAAATTTTATATTAAATTCTAACACACATGTAGTTTAAGATTTTGAAAATTGTATTCCATATTTGGAATCAATATTTTTAAATTTATCAAATAAAACCCTCTTAGTTTTCATCAATATGAATAGTAACCATAAATATTGTGTTTCCAAGGTAAAGGGTAAATCAGGAAATTCATGGTAAAAAATAAAATTATAACCACTATAAGATGACCCGAAAACATATCTAAATTATATTTTATGATTCAAATTCATCAATAAATATAAAATATTTAATTATATTCCATTTTATGTCCATTTGGATGAGATATTACATTATTTTCACTTTGTTTCAAGAATCGTCAAACATGTCCCACACTATTTTTTGACAACTATAATATTTTAATGTAGAATTTCCGAGAGGATGTGTTTGACCATAAATAAAAATTGAAAATATAATTTATTTTCCTTTATGATGGTAATTTTTTTAATTTTAGTGATGAAATAGTTACATTAAATGCTTACACGATGCACACACGGTACTTATTAAATTAATGTAATTTTTAATTAAATAATATATAAAGTATTAAAAGAAATATAATATGGTATAAATAATATGATACATGAATTTTTTATACTAACATGATGTGTTAGGGATATAAGAGAAATAATTTATCAAATTATATATGTTATATTTATCTAATTAAAGTCAAATTATTGGATATTTATAGAAATTGACATTATTGATATTTTATAATAGAGAATATTTTTTAAAAAGATATAAAATTACTGAAATTATTATTTTCATCCCATTGAATATTATATGGTCTATATTATAAACCATGGTCCATTTATGGGACCTATTTCTATTAATAATAACAATATTGACCATCAATGCATAAAAATATTTGTTGTTAGAGTAAGTTTAAAAAAGGTAAATGATGGGTTAAAACCAAATGATAAATAAAAATATGTTATCTTAACGTGTCCAAAAATTATTTTATGAGATTAAATATAATCTTATAGATAATATATTTAAAATAATTAACTTCGGATCCATTTTGAATTAAATATTAATTTATATTAATTTAAAATATAGATATATTCTAAGAGTTCCCCTCCCATCTCATATAAAATTGAACCTCTTTATATCATCACGTCACACATAAAATCCTTTTTTAGGCCAATACCTAATGAAATACCATCCTTGAATGTATATCCTTAGTCTAGTGGAATTGTTTTTTCTGTAACATCAACGATTGAAGGGTTAAGTAGTTAATCATTAGAGGTTTTTCAAATAAGGGGTAAAGTTTTTATCTACCTATTTTAGTTTTGTTTCTTCTTCCACCTCCATAAAATATTGTTAAAATATTATAAAATAATAACAACTCTATCATAAATATACTCGTATGTTGATATTTTAATAGAATAACCAACATCTATCTCCACATACATCAAATGTGAAATTAAACTATCATGTTCTCTACGGAGGACTACCACCTCCTGAGCTGATGTAACTCATTTTCCTTCACCATCTCACATGATTGGTTATAATTATGTAAATAATTTTTATATATTATATTCATTAATTATTTATAATTGTAAAAATATATTATATTAATTTTCTTTCTCAAAATTCTATTCCCTAAAAATGATAACAGCATTCATGTGTAGTCTGGGAAACCACCTCCACAAAGCGATGTGATTCCTTTTTCACGAGGACATCAAATAGATGATATGTATGTGAATATTAAAATATTAAATATGATATATATTATATAATTATTAGTATTTTAAGATAAACCAATACTTACTTTATGTCTATGATGATCCTTGAACATTTCAAATGTTACTCATGCGTACGTACAGCCTACTATCTCCATGATTATAACGTAGTTCATTTTTATGAACCATATATAATTGTTGCATTTAAAAGTATAATTTATGTAAAAAATTATGATTAATTCATTGTTATTATTCTATATATTATGGGGTAATGAACCCTTTTCCAATATTATTCCTGCCAAATTCATTTTAGAATTCTTTACCAAATATAACTAAAACATTAAATGCGAACATAAATGATTAAGTTATTGTTATAAATATATAATAAGTCATATAAAATGAACAATAAATATGAAAAATATTACAAATAAAGTAAATAATTAACCTATATTTATTAGTCAACAAGAAAAATAAGGTACGTAATGATTCAAACTCAAGATACTATTTTATCATCTCACTTTTACGTCCATGAGACTTACACCATATTCAGCACTTTTTCTTTGTGTGGTGTGTATAATATCCTTTTGATATGTTGTCACATGAACATATTTATACTCATGGTATTTTTAGATTCATTTGAATTTATTTCATTCGTGGACCTTCTAATTTAAATGTTACCAAAATTTATAACATTTTATTTTAAAAGGTCATCATTATTTGGGATTGGTTATGTTTATGTATCCCTTGGGGAATAATTCTCTTACATGTACATGTTTAATAAAAAAATAAAAAAAATAATTTATAATAATTATAATTAATTTTTTGATTTTTACAAAATGGTTGAAAGGAATCCTTTTTTCTTTTTCTAAATGAGGTACTTCATGAGTTTTTTAAAAAACAAATGAAGGAATATTTTTTTAACTTATACGACATGGGTGGATTTTCACAAATTAATTATGGATGAATGATTCGAAGCTTCATTTATATTTTTACATGTTTATATTCAATGGATGTTTTTTCTTTTATAAATTTTCATATTAAAAAAATTAATTTCAAAATAGCATGCTTATTTTCCTCGAGAAATATTACAAGTAATCTTTCAAATAAATTTTCTATATATGATAACATAATTTGATATTACATTAGTTTTATTGGATATATTATCTATATATAAAATCCTTATTTTTTATATGGATTATTTATTTTTCAAAATATGAGATTTTATTGAAACCCATTTTTTTCCATGGGTTAGGCTATGATGAAATGATTATAGTTCCCATTTCTTTTGATGGGTTATGATATGATGAATGATATGTTATCCTATGGAACAAATAAATATGGTTTTAATTATTTGAAATATAGGACCAGTATATTACTCCAATTCATTGGGAAAATTATTATATCTAATGAGATAATTGTGATAAACAAGACAGTGTTCTTGGATATGTTATGGGGAACAAGTCAATGTGCTTCACACACCAGGGGAAAAGAGTGTTGATGACACATGAAATGACCATGTTTTTTAAAATTAACATATTAAATGGTTTCTAAACTTATTTTTATTCCCCAAATAAAATATTACATGAACTTATGTTTCATTATTTAGTTATGATAATTTCTCATTCTCATGAATCATGATTTTTAAAATACTAATATTTTTTCCCATAATATAGGTTTTTGATCGTTTTCTGATTAGGTATGAACTTTTAATGTTATTATTATGATCGTATACCATTATGAATATATAATTATTTCATATGATTATCTATTTATATCTCTCATGTGTACCCTTACTGATCATCTATGCTCATCCTTTCTTATGTTTCATTTTCCCAGGTTATGAATAATAATGATAAATTGCTTGTATTTATAATTGTTTAATATGTGAGGAATTTTATGGTATATATTGAAAACATTCCATGGAATAAGAATGTATGGGTATATTATAATATGATGTTTATCTTTATGAGTTGGTGTTTCATCATGCCAAGTTTCTATGAGTCTTTCCTAATTCTCTAAAACTCTAATCCTAAATGGTCATTGGGTATATTGGTGATCCTATTATTACATTAGATGTTGAATGTTTGGGATGGAAAAAAATGGGGAAAATTTTTCTGAAACAATTTTATAAATTTAATGTTTAATTTTATCACACCCAATTTTTCAGTGCAGTATTTGGTATTTTATAGTTGGTATCACAATGATATTTAGAGTACTTTATAGATCGGGATTGTTTCATGAGAATTTATCTTATTACCTATGGATAACATCATGGGTATATAATTTTGAGTTTGACCATAATTTAAATGTCTTAGACACATCTTTTTATATATTAAGTTATGGAATATTAAGGAGGCTAATGATATTTTAGGATATGTATATGTAACCCTTAAGTATATTATGAATTATTATTTGATTAATCATGTATTTAAATTTTGTGGATGTATGTTATAAATTTAGTTTTAAATATTAATATTTATATGATCTTCTAATTTGAAGTAAGTATACAATATTACATTTTTGGGACATATAATGAAATATACGAGATATGCTTTGAGGTGAATTTTTAAAATGATGAATATTTGAAGTTTATTTTTTAGTATTTTTATCACATTTCTAGGAATTTTATAGGGATTATATTAAAAATATATATAAAATTAGAAACCACACATATAGTGAAATCACATCACATATGGAAAATCCACGAGGATAAAACCCACAACAGAAGGGTGATAAGGGTGAATCACCTACCACAAGCCTATGTTATGACCAGATTATTATGAAATTGTTTTCTTTATCTAAAATGTAGATTTTATGTTCATTTTGGTTACATAGGTTTTATAAAATAGCTAACCATGGGATTGGAAATTGATTTGGTGTGAAGTGATTAATGTTATTTTGTAAGATTCTCTCTATTTTTGGAACCCTGCATGATTAAGGTAAACAAAAAATTATGAGATTTTATTTGCTGAATAGTGGTTTAATTTTCTTTTATATTGATAAAGAATTTTATCATGGATTTATAGTGATTTCAGTTATTTAGTGAAATATTTATCATATCATAGAGATTATATGTATATGTAATGTATATTTTTGGAGGTAAATACCAAATTAATCTTGGAATACGATATAATAAATTAAATATGATTTTTAGGTTTAAATTTTATTTTTTTAATATTTTTAGGAATTTATGATTTTTTATTTATTGAATGATATATGTTGATATTTGGGTATTTCTCTTAAATTTTGGAGATTAAAGTACTTTTCCTTATATAAAGGTTTATTCTTTTGGGGTTAATCTTATCACGTGATAACCATTTTTCTTGTGGTTAATGTTTACACACATGAGTAGTATCTTTTAATCCTTATGTGGAATTATCTGATCCATTATAAACTGATTTTATTTATTCAGGAAGGAAAAATTCTCTTGAATACTCATCGTTTGGAAGAAAATGGCATTGTTTTGGAAATTTATCAAATTAATAAATTCTACATTTAAAGTAAATACATTTAATTATTCTCATATTCTATATAGTAAAAAACATATTAACTCTAATAAAATTATCTTTTGTCAAAAATGATATCTTACAACCGTCAATTCCAATAAATTGATGGTCTTTTCCATATATATGGTTTATGGTTTTGTGATAGTTAACATTACTAAGATCATTCAATTTCTTATTATCAATGATATCAATAAATTACATTTCATCCATTTCCATACCTTCAATTACCACTAATGTTCTCCTATTTTAAAACCTGTCATGTGTTATCCCAGATGACTTTTGAACTTTATGTTCTCTTTTTAAAGTGGAAGTTTTACTAATCCTTTTTACTATTTTGGTTTCTAGAAAAGAGTTTTCAAATGTTAAAACATTTATTTTTGAGAATAATATAAAAATGAGAGGACATAATTTATTAATGGGGGGACACTATCAGATCTCATGATTTTAAAAAAAATATATAGTGTATAAGTGAGAAAACATAGAGTTTAAACCAATAGAGAAATACTATTAATTAAATGTGATTATTATATCACAACATTTAAATTTGTGGGTGTGAATAAGAATAATTCTTTTATGGATTATATAATTTTTATACCATTTCTATGTAATTAATTAATGCATTTTGAATAAGCACATTATTTTTAGTAAATTCTTTTAATTATTCATAATTACATTTTACTAAAAGGATATTTATTAATTTATTATAAAAAATATATAATTAATTAATGAAATTTTGTTTGATACTATGAATATAATTTTTTAAATCAACATGTCAAAATTATCTTAAAATTTTCTTTTCATAATTTTCTGAAAAGATTGATTTTTCAATGAATATTTAAAAATGTTAATTGTAATTAACAACTATATATTCCTTTTAAGTTATTTAGAAATTAAAATTATATTTTTAAAATTATTTAAAAAATTACATTCTCTTTATTTAAAATGATTCAATTATGGGATTTCAAATTTATTTCCTCCTTGAAATTTTCATTAAAACATTTTAGATTTTTAAAAGGGAATTTTTCTAAAAAATGTTTTTCACTGCATTTTTATAGTATAATTTAAGTTAAATTATTTTTCTTATGTGTTTTAAAATTTTAAAAATTTAATCCACATTCAGAATCGGGATTCTCAAATTTAGTAAATAGTTCAATTTTATTTTTTGCCAATATGAATAGTAACCTCAATAATTTGTGTTCTAATCATAAACGGTAAATCGGGTAACTAATGTTTAAATTAAAATAATAATCACTATAAGAAACCTAAAAAATCAATTAAATCTTATTTAATGAGTTAATTTTATCAATAACCATCCAAAAAATTCGGTTATAAGGGATTTTATAGCCATTTTGATGAGATTAACAAATTTATAGTATTTTATTTCATGAAAACTCTAACTTGACAGACTCTTATATTGATAAATAATTCAATTTAATATGGATTTACCCAGAAGATATGTTAAAATATATATATTGTTTTTAAATATAAAATATTTATCATCATCATGGTAGTTCATTTTTAATTTTTATTGAAGAAATAATTGTTATAAAAGTATAATGCCCTGACCATAGTGGCCCAGAGATGGAGCTTATCTTTATTAAATAGTCATATAAACAATATTTTAATCCCAAAGACCGATCATTTTAATTTTCATGGTAAGGAAGACACATACATGTGTCTTGTATTATAAATGAGTACAAAAATTTCAAAATATTTTTTTAGGACAACGTTATTCATTTTAGCATATTAATTCATATCATTCCTAGTACACTAATTGAATTCCAATGAAATAAAAATTTAAGGAAGAGTTCAAATTGGAAGTATAGAAGAATCATTAATGAATCGATCAGAATATATATATATAGGTGTTAATAACTAAAAACTCATTACAATAAAATAAATAGATATGAGATAATCAATATGGTAAGGTGAATAACTAAATAACATGCAATTTAAACATATATTGATAATAATAAATCCATAATAAATAATACTATATAAATAATCACAGGATATATAAAACATATCCATGGATACTTTACTAGTTAAATAAAAACATAGAATATCAATAACTAAGCTCATAATGAGGGAATACATAATGTCAGACATAATAAAGTTACTGGAAAGGCTTCGGGAAAAACACTATACATAAATGGGTAAAACAGCAGCCAATACCTGAACTATATTGTCTTATGGGACCTACTGATGCATCGAGGTCTATATAGGGACCCTCCCATCACGTACTAAGTCCAATTCATTCCTCATATGAAAATGGTGTAACATATACAATAAAACGTTCTTATTTAAAAAATAGTATGTAAAATGTGAATACATCAACCATAAACCTTGAATGGTATCAAAATAGCACATCCATAGTCAAACATGTAGTAACTCTGTGATAAATGCTTTTTAAAAATGTTTTTTTACAAGTTTACAACAACCCTTTTTGTATATGAATGATTTTTTTATCCAGAAAGATTTAAATTGATGAGTTATAAAGAAATAATTTTCTAAATAAATAAGTTGTTGAATAGGGATGTTTTTTTTGCTAAATAATTTGAATGAGGATGTTGATGAAGATTGAGATGTCAAAAGATAGTAAAGTTTTCAAACATTATAAACAAAATCAAATGATGCTTTTCTAATCAATAATTTCTCACAAATTATGAAAACATTCATGATAAAATCATTTTAATAAATTCTAGAGATGTTTGACAACATTTGAATCACTAAAAAGATTAAAAGATAATATCCACCATTTTTTTCTGAGACCCAGAACCTATATTTTGCACAAATCTAAACTAGTTTTCTAGGAAAATTAGAACCATGTTTCTCTATAAAATATGAACCAACATTCCACATAAATCATATCCAATATTTTGAGAAAATTGGAACCATCATTCTCAGAAAATCATAACATGTTATTAGAGAAAAATTAGAACCATGATTTTTTGCAAATCCAGACCCGTTTTCTAAGAAAATCAAAACAAATTATCTATGAAAATCAAAACTAGTTTTCTGAATAAAATCAGAACCAAAATTCTTCTAAAATCATAACCACTTTTCTGAGAAAAATTTGAACCGAGATTCTTAGAAAATAGTAACCAGTTCTTCTGAAAAAATTACAACCAGTTTTCTAAGAAAAATCTAAACTAGTTTTTTGAGCTAAATCGGAACCAACATTATAAAGAAATGGGTAACAACATTATTCAAAAATCAGAAACAAGATTTAGTATTGTCATACTGAGATGGATATAAATAGTTGAAGAAGTCAAACTTTAATTTCAACATTTCGTAAATCTTGAAAAAAATTAAATATGTTGAAAGAATCCAAATATTGAATATAAAATGTGAGAGACTTGTTGAGTTTTTTTAGATTTAAGGAATATGGAAAGATTTCATGTTTCCCACCTTTGGTTTTAGAGATGAAGAAAATAATTTCTCAAATCATTCTTTCTTGTGTAAATTTTACATTTATGAAAATGGTGGAGAATTGAAGAATTATAATTGAAAATTTCCCACTAGATTGAAGGATATTTGTATTGAGTTTTTTTTATCAGAGACAAATCAGAATAAAAAATCTGAGAAAATAAAATCCATTATTTTGAGGAAAATAGAAACCACTAATCTGAGAAGATAGGTTCATCTATTCTGATAAAAAGAGGAACAAATATTCTGAAAAACTCATAACCACTATTCTGAGAAAAAGAAAAACTACTATTCATAAACAATTATAACCACTAATCTGAGAAAATCATATCCAGCTTTTTATAAAAATTAGATCCATCATTCTTAGTGCATAATATATTCCAAAAAGTAATTATTATTTTTATTGGCATGATTTTTTTATAATTAAACACTGTAAACTGATTTATGTTAGTATAACCTTTCCTATCGAGAGATAAAATATGTATAATGGGAGTTGAAACTAGTTGTATTCAATTCTTCATAATAAGAAATTTCCATAGTCCCACAAGAGTTTCAATGGCAGGGTTAAAGGTTCTCACATTGAGACTGAACATTGTAAATCCTGTTTACATTTCATTCTTTCATACCATTGAATGCATGAGTATTTAATAAAGGTTGATATGTATATAAATCATGACAGGTTACAAGGGGTAAGTTTCTAGAAGTTTTGAAAAATATCAAAAAGTGAACAAATGAATCAACCCCCCCCCCCCTTCTTGGTCGTTAATTAATCTTTGGAACTTAAATTGGTGTCATAGGGAGGGTTCCTTGTTTAATCTTTATTGTGGATAATATCAACTATATCAATAGCATAGTAACTCCTACATTTGGTGGAAAATTATAGTGGGTGTTAAAATAAGATGATTCCTTATCTCCAATTTCTTTTCGTAGAAGTTGTTTATTCTACTACTATTGGTTTTTCAAACTTTTGATAAAGATTATATTTAGATGTTTTCTAATAATAGAAATATATAATTTGATTTAAGGGGTAAAAATTAAATCCTTATGTCCTTATCATAAAATGTTTATTAGAAGGATCTGGGTCTCAATACTTCAAAACCTATGTTGGACAAGCTGGATTGTGTTTTCAAAGGGAGTGCTAAAGTCAACGGAGCAAAGCTACAAATATGGGGTAGTTAGTATGAGGAAACTGGAATGAGGGATGAAGAAATATTTAATGAATACTTCACCAGAGTAAATAAAATTTATTATAACATCATTGGATTTGGATATTTTCTGAAAGATTCTATAATTGGGAAGAAACTTATAAGAAACTTTCCAGATAAGTTTGATTCTATAATTTCTACATTAAAATATAACGATGATTTATCTCTTGATTAATTTCATAATATTCTTGATTCTTATGAAATGATAAAACCTCTAATGTTTAAATATAATATAAAATGGATTTTGAATCTATGATAAAGATGATAATCCAATATATTAAATAATCATATCAATGGGAGTTTGAATATAAAGAGTGCGATGAGCTGAATGAAAAAATCATGTATCTTATATTCCAGAGATGCTAAAGAGAAAGAGGAAGGTATGTAGGTAAACTAAGTCTCAAATGTTTTTACAATGTTCTAATTAGACACTTTTCTATAAATTTACCTAATAATAAACTAATAGAATATCGAGATGATTCTGATTATAAACCTCAATGGCCGAAGTGGAACAAAACTGATAAAGAAGAAAATTCTTCCAAAATATAAAAGAATAAGTTTAATCGAAAAAAAACATATGTTGAGTAAGAAAGTCCAATCATATTCAACTAACAACAATTCATTTGAATATGAAAGTTCAAATAAATTTACAACCTTCATAAAAAAAGTTTAGATTACAAAGGATTCCTCAGATAGTGAAGATGGTGGTGAATAATTTTATCAAAATCTTCAATGCAGAACTTAAATTATTGCATGTTTGAGAAAAAAAACTCTAAAGAAAGAAATTTTACTAAAGAATAATTCTCATGAATAAGCTTTTGATCAAAGAAAATATGTCATCAATTAGGAAGATGAATACATTCAAAAGATTCTAGTTTCCAAACATAAAATTGCTGAATAGGTAAAGATGATTAAAGATCTTAGTAAGAAGATGGAAGATAAGAAATAATAGGTTAAAAGGTTGCAATAAATACCTTTTGAGTCCAAAAGTGCTTTGAGGAAAATGAATGAAAACTTCAAAAAAACATCAAATGTAAAATTTTATATTTCTAATGTTTCAATGAAGGCTCAATACAAGAATCAGTTGAAATTGGATCTTACCAATAAAAATGTTTCATATGATTCCTTTAATATTTTATGTTTTGTAAAAAAAAATTGGGAATGCTTGGGTGGAAAAAGTTACTGAGAAACATATATGTTCTAAAAAACATGAAAATGGCTCAAAATAAATGATTTTCCACATCATGAGCGTGTTAAAGCTAAATGAAGTTATCAAACTCAACAAAGTCTCCATAGAGAAAGATCATTATTGAATATAAAATAAAAATGTAAGGACTATTTCTTGGATTGTGGAATCTATGAGTACATAGATTAAAATTTTTGGAACAACACATCTTTACTCATAAGATGTTTTGAGAAAAATGGATGAAATAGTGAAATAAGAATGAGTAACATTCCTAATATATAAGAATATGAAAAGGTGGATTATCTAGATGTTAGAAAAATTCCAACAAAGAATGAATTTGAATTTAATAAATAATTTTATGGTTGATTTTACCAGTCTAGTCATCATGTTTAAAGATGTATGACACTCCTTCTAGAATTAGTTTATTACAATAGAAAATAAAAGAAAGCCGAAAAGTGGAAGATTGAGGAAATTGATTTTATTTTTTATACATCTTTGAATGAAATTAAGAAGAACAAAACATAGATACTTGATAGTGGTTGTTCTTTAAATATAACTTGTGATATAAAAATATTGAAACATGTTGAAGTTCATGATGGAGGATTAGTTACTTTTGTAAATGATAGTCCCCTAAAAACAGAGGAATACAATCGACAATGATTAAAGTACAGATATTGAAATCTAAGGTTTTTTTCCATGTTGATAGTAAAAAAATATAACTTACATAATGTAAGTCAACATTTTGATAATGAAAAAGAAGTAATCTTCATAAATTAATTTTTTATCACTAAAAGTATGAAACATGGAAATGTCATTAAAAAGGGAGAAAGATTAAAAGAAAATCTATTTTAAGTAGTAGAATTAAATAACTCCTCTTACTTGAGTATTGAAGATGAAAAAACGTTTTGGCATCGAATACATGGAATCTGAGGGAAATAAAACATGAATAAAAATTCGAATGCTTATGATGTATGAAATATCACAGATTTGAAAATAAGAGATGAAGATGTTTGTATTAATTTCTATAAAATAAAGATGACTAAAAAAGTTATAAAAGAGTTGAGATTAAATCTACCAGATGACTTGATCTTATTCATTCAAATTTATGTGGTCCTATGAGACATCAATAAAAAAATGAGACTTATTATCTATCACTTTTGTTGATGATTTCACTTAGGTTACGAACATTATGTTCCTGAAGCCCAAGTCATAGTCTATTGAAATGATCAAATTATTTCTAAAACATTTCGAGAAATAATTGGGGTTTCCATCATGAATTTGAGAAGAAAATAATGGTACCAAATTTACAAAAACATATTTTGAAGATTATATGAGAAAACATGGTACCAAATATTATAATTTTTCTTCCTATATGCAACAAAAAATTGAGGAGTAGATACAATGAATAGAATAATTTTGGAAATGAGAAGAATTATGCTAGTAGAATAAAAAATTTAAAATTATTTTATAATAGAAGATATTATTACTTTAGTATATATTTAAAATAGATTCTTGTTGTGATATGAATCCAATATGACTCTTTATAAAATTTCTCATAACAAAAAACCCTTAATTTAAATACTTCAATGTTTTTTTAATTCCATGTTCTCTCAAGGAAAAAATCTGGATTTGGGAATGTTTAATGATAAAGATGAGAAATAAAATTTCATGGTATATTCACGAAATGAGAGAACTTACTAATGTTGAAAGAAAAGCTTAAAAATGTTAATTGACTCATAAGATGTGAAGGTAATTGGAAATAAAATTTCCTTAACAAATACTGTTCAGAATGTTGTGGAGGATAAATTATAGATTTCCTATAATATTGAAAGTAATTGAAATCATTATAGTTAAGGTTCAGAACAATCATGTGATGTGGAAATTCCAACTAAAAAGGAAACTAAGAAATACCCAACCATGTAAAAACATGTTTAATATGAAAAAAATATTTGGAATAGGAAGGCTCCAGTTCAAACTAGAAGTATGTTGATATTAGGAAATCACACTCCACATATCTCAAAAGTTAAACCAGAATCATCCTTATAGGCTATTCGGTATAAATAATGGGTGAATGCTATGAATAAAGAGTTAGATCAAATTGTTAATAATGAAACATGGGAAATTGTTCCAAGTATATCAAATAAAAATGTTTTCAAAACCAAGTGGGTTTAGAGAAAAAAAATTGATTCAGCATAGAAGAGTTTTAATAAATAAAGGAAGACTTTTTGGTAAAGAATTTGAATAGGTGGATGGTATGGATTTTGATGAAACCTTTTCCCCTATTTCAAGGCTATAATCTATTTGAATGATTCTTGTAGTGGATGTATATCATAATTATAATGTTTAATAGATGGATATAAATTCATATTTCATAAATACTGAAATTGAGGAAGATATCTATATTGAGAAAACTTGTGGGTTTATACTTATTGAGGATAAAAACAATGTTTTTAAATTGAATAAATCATAGTACGGAATGAAACAAGCTCCACATGATTATTATTTAATTATTAATAATTATTTTATAATGGTTATCTTTATTAAATTAAATGTTTATAGAAACATGTATTTCAAATATTTTGAATCATAAATTTTAATTATAAATGTTTATGTGGATGATATAATTTTTTGTTGGGGATGAATAAAATTTTTTTAAGTGTTTTCTAAAGCAGTGAAAAATAATTTTGAAATGTAAATTTATGGAGAATTAACTTTCTTCCTTGGAATAAAAGATCTAAGAAAACAAAAATATATTATCTTATCTCAAAAACCTATGCTATAGAATTTTAAAAAAAATTGGAGTTGCTGATTCCAAAGAATATTTAACACTTATTTCAGTGACCAGAAAGTTCAGTAAAGATGAATCTGAAATAAGAATGAATCAGAAAGACTTTCAGAAGTAGATATGAAGTCTTCTATACCTTATATAATCAAGGATTGATATTGTTTATGTGGTGAAATTATGTGTTAGGTATCAAAGTAATATGAAAGATTAACATATGTTGGAGGATAATTGGATTTTGAGATATGTCAAAGGAAAAAAAATCAGATTAGTTTTTATAAAAAATAAATAGTGAGACGATGTTTCAGGGTTATATTGATGTTGATTGGGAAAGATAATATAATGATAGAAAGTCAACCTCAGGAGGAATTTTTTTCAGTGAATGTATTGAGAGTTTGTGTCATAAGAAACAAAATTTAGAAACATTGGGCACAGCTGAATCTGAATATTTTGTAGCCACCCAAGCTTGTAGTCAAATGTTTTGGATGAAAGTTCTATTCGAATATTTTGAAGGTAATAGTTTTTAAGAAATTAATGACACTTTGTGATAATAAGAGTGAAATTTATCTTTCTAATAATATTGTCCAATATTCTAGATCAAAACATATTGATATAAAGTTTCACATTATAAAAGATAAATATTCTACTAGTGATGATTTGTTTCAGTACACATTAACAAAGTATCAGATTTCTAATATCTTTACAAAAGCAATGTCGATGGAACAGTTTGTTGAATTAGGGCTGAAACATCACGTTTAGACTCCTATCATGTCTTCATAAATCTCTTAAGGAAGAACCGCCACCATTCTTTGGAATATATTGACAAAGATGGATATAAATAACAACTTTCTACTTTGTAATAAGTTTTTATTACATTCATTTTTTGGAATATAAAGATATGGTTATCATATAATGGGGGACAAAAAAATAAAAGCAAGAAAGGAAAAGATTTGATTTAGAGAAGAAGAAAAGTGAGGGGGAGTTATCCTTACATCGGTGAAAAAAATTTCATTTCACTAAGGGATGGAATTACTTTAAAAAAATACTTTATCCAGTATTGTGGTGTCGGGAAGCTCTCTTTTCAGAAAGGATATATTATAATAAATTTAAAAAAACATGAGTTTCTTGGAAAATATTAGTTGGAAAAAATTCTACGATTTGAAAAATTTATTAATGAGGGTTTTCATCAAATTCAAATAGGTTTATTAAACAACCTTCCTGATGAATTTTTTTAAAAATTTGTATTATTTTTTTAAAAATAACCTTTTTTGTATAAGAATGTTTTTGTTGTCTAGAAATAATGAAATTTATATTTTCTAAATAAAAAAGGTTCTCAAAATATATGATGTTTAATGAATATATATTTTTGTTGATTAAGAATTTTGAAAGATGATGCTGATAAAGATTAATAAGTAAGAAGTCAGAAAGTTTTTCAAAATTTCTAACCAAAATAAGGCGATTATTTTATAATCAATAAGTTCTCACAAATCCTGAAAACATTCATGATAATATATTTTGAAGATATTTTGGATATGTTTAAATAAATCATATTTTTTAAAAAGAATAAAAAATCAGATCCAACAATTCTATATGAAAATCCAAACTAACATTCAATATAATTCAGAACCATTTTTTAAGGAAATTTATAAAAAGTTTTCTGAGAAAAATAAGAACCAACATTCTACAAAAATTAGATTCATTATTCTGAGAAAATCAAAACTATTTATCTCAACAAATCAAAACCTGTTTTCTGGGATAATCGGAACCAATTTTTAAGAAAAATCAGAACCAACATTCTATATAAATCTGAACCAGTTTTCTCAGAAAAATTAGAACTAATATTCTAAGAAAATCAAAAATAATTTTCTAATAAAATTGAAACCATATTTCTATGAAAAATAAGAACTTTTTTTCTAATTAGAATCAGAACCAACATTATATAGAAATCAGAACCAACATTATGAAATAACTAGAACCAAGATTCTTCATTATCATATGAGGAGGTATATAAATAGTTCAAAATTCGTTCTTGAATTTAAAATTTGAGTAAATATTAGAGTAAATTAATATGGTTTGAATAATTCAATTATTGAAAATTAAATTCGATATATTTTCAAATTTATTGAGATTTAAGTAAGCGAGAAATATTTCATGTTTCATGCCTTTGATCTTTGAGTATCCTTTCAATAATTTTTCATGTCATTCATTCATTTGTATGATTTTATTATAGAAAAAGGAAGTGCACTAGAGAATTTGAATTGAAAAGCTCTCACCTCTATGAAGTATAGTTCCATTGAGTTTTTTAGCATAGAAAAATCAAAATCACTATTTTGAGAAAATAAGATTTATTATTCTCTGAAAAAGAAAAACTGTTATTCTAATAAAATAAGATCCACTATTCTAAGAAAAAGTGGAACCACTATTTTGAGAAAATTGGAATCAATATTTTTAGAATATTCAGAAACACTATTTGGAGAAAATCATAACCACTGTTCTATGAAAGGCAGATCAATCTTTCTATAAAAATTGTATGCATCATTCTAAGTTTGGACCATATTCCAAAAAAGTATTTATTCTACTTTTTAGAACAATTGTTTAATAATAAAACATTATAAACTTAAAAGAGTCAATACAATATTTCTTGTTAAGATATAGAAGGTTTATAAAAGGATTCATCATAAGTTTTATTCACTTCCTCATAATAATGAATTTCTATAGACCCACGGTAGTGGCTATGGTATGGACATAGGTTTTAGCACTGAGACCGAAACTTGTAAATGTTGTATCATTTTTTTCCTTCCTACCTTTTGATTCATGATTTTTTACTAAAGTTTGATAAAGATATAAATTTTATCTAGTTTTAGGGGTTATGTTTCAATAATATTTGAATCTTATAAAAAGTGAAAAAATAATTCAACCCATCTTATTAATTTTTATTTGATCCTTGTAACTTAAAAACCGATAATAAACCTTTAAATAGAATATTTTAGATGGTATCATAAAATATCAAACTCAATAAATCCTAAAATTAAACAAAGTATGTTAACTTACATGAATATACTCTAATAAAATCAACAAAAATATTGGGTGAAATTCCCTATTTAACTTTGAAATCATTTATTTAATAAGCCTCACAATTTTAAAGATAAAAGTTTTATTGAAAAAAATATTGTAAAATTGTAATAAAATATTTATGAAATTATAAAATCATGAAGTTATAAAATTAATTTCATTTATTATAAGGTAAAAAAAATACTCCTTTTACATTTGTATGAAATCCATAAAGTACACTAGTTTGGAAAACGATAGGAAGATTCCTTTTAAATAATTTTGTAAACAGTCAATATGGTGTCCAAATAACTTTAAAAAATAATTTTACAATTTTAAAAACATTTCAAAAACACTTTTATAAGACACTAACATGGAAGATAAAAATTCCTTGGTGGATACATAAATAAAAATAGTCACAAATAATGATAAGATTATAAAATAACACCTTACCACTTTATAATATGTAGAATCATATGTATTATGAAACAAAATTCTATGGGTATAAAAATAACATAATATTCAGTATTATAATCATAGAATAAATTCATGGGATGTAAACACACAATGCACATAAATAAGTAATGTATAAGGAATTTGTCGAACTAAATTAAAAGTGAGACAAATATACCATAACAATTTGCTAATAATTGAAGCGTAGAACCCATGAAATAGATATCCAAAAAAGGATTTTTAAATAACCATGTATTTAAGGATAAGGATTATACATTAAATTTCTAGAAATTATATAGACAATAAAAAATACAAATGTTTTTAATATGGAATTAGTCTCTCAAAAATAAAAGTGAGACAATAAATTCCCTTACTTCATTGTATTTTTGTTGGGGTGAAAGTAGTTTGACATATTGTATAATGCTTTTAAACACGTTATTAACTTATAAATTAACCATAATCACATTCATAATATAATATACTATATTTTTATAATATCTTATTACCCATTTGTCAACAATCTTCCATTATTTTCACTATTTTGGGGGTTAATTTCCTTGTTTTTTTAGTATGTTTGGACTTCTTACTTTTTATTCATATTAATTAGTTTATGATTTAATCATATAAAAAACTTATTAAATTATTTAAATATAAAATATATCCTGAATATATGTATTTATAATTATCCATAATACTTGGATAAAAGAAATTAAATGCACCATTCATGGTGACGGTAGGTCGTATGTACACAAGAACCCTACTTCAATTTATTTGTCATATTTAAAAGAATGAAAAGTAATTATGTATATTATAATTATAGTATAATATTTATGTAATATTTTTTAAATATATTTATTAAAACAATAATTCATATTTTCCATGTATAGTTTTAATGAATCACATAATTTTGAGTAGGTGGTAGTCCATACATCTACAAATGAATTTATCGTATTAACACAAAATGGAAATAATGATGGTGTGTTTTATATAGTAATTAAAAAAAGAATTAATAAATCATAAATACTATATATATAATATAAATATATATTTTCATTCATAATTTCTAACCATTATAGGTCTTAAAAGGAAAAACAAACAACATCATTTTCTGAGGAGGGAGTTCATCGAACAAAAAACAGTAAGTTTGTTACCCTTTAGATGAAAGTGTTTATAATTGTAGGTAGAAAAACTAATATAAGAACATATCATTATATGTAGGATATTTATTTTATTATATAAATATTAAATTATAAAAATTTAATGGATTTTAAAGAATAAATAAAACAAAAATGTATGTTGATGAACGTTTCCTCTTCCTTGGGTATCACTTTTTGATTTGAAAAAAATGACTCATTTAGTTTTCTTTATGATCAAAGTAAGGATTCAATGATGAATTGATGTATTTTGGGAGGATATTTGGACAGGTTGATTCAAAACTAATAATGTTTAGAAGTGTTGATAAAAGAGAACAAAATGTTCTTTTTTTAAGAGAGAGGTCAGTAACTCTTGGAAATATTCAAAATATTAAATTAGTATAAATTAATTTTCTATTCAAAATCATTTAAAATTGAGTTATTTAGAATATATGATGAGTATAGGTATAAATAATTTAATTTAATAATATTTGCATTTGTTTTTTCCCCAGTAGTACCCTAATATTTTGGTTTTAATCCTTAGTTAATCTCTTTTAACTCTTACCGTGAAAATTTAGGATTTTTACTATTTAATTATTAATATAGATACTATAAGATTCCATAATTACATAAAATGAATCATGTATTTTATTTTTATCTTTATCCCAATAATCTATCTACATTTAAATTTTTTATGAATTTTATATCATCTAATAAAATAATATATACTTCAACATATCACTAGTGTCAATTTTAACATTATTCATTACATGACTTTTTAAAAATATAATAATATCATGATAAAATATAAAAATACTTCTAAAACATCACTAAAATTTAAAATACATCTTAAAAAGCTTTTATAAAATTAATTATATCAAATTATATTTATTTTAATACTTTTAATATAATTTATTTGATATTTCCTATTATTAAACAATTACTACATCATCAGTGTTTGGTTATTTAAGTTAATAATATTATCATTAAATATTATAAATAAATTACCATGATTTATATAATAATTATAAAATAATAATAATAATATTTATAGTCTAACATATCTTTTTTATAACACCACAATAAAAATATATCTATTTGTTAAAAAAAAGTTTGAAAAAATCATCTATCTTTTGAATATAATATTATAATGGTTATATTCTCATCCAAATGGCCATAAATGGTCAGATAAACAATAATTTAATGAACATGAAAGAAACATACTCATCCTATAAAACCATTACAAGTGTTACGTTAGTTTTATAATATTATTTTTACCTTTAATTATCTGACATACCATTAACTGTGTTAATAAAAATATTACTAAAGTTACTATTAATAATGTATAAAAATAAAAGAAAACTACTTACTAAATTTTAATCTTATTATTCCAAATATAGAGTCTATTTTTATAAAATTAAAAAGACATAAGTTATAATAATTTAGTTAAAACTAATCTCCTTGATGAAATGAGAAAATTAGTTTTTAAAGTGAAAACATTCAAAAGGATTAAAAGTTTTTATATCACATTTCTACGTTAAATTGATTAAAATTACCTAAATTAGATAAAATGATAAAAAAAATTAAGATAATTATATGTTAAAACCAATACAAAATTTAATTTAACAGTACAAATTATTTGATGAAAAAATTTTACAATTAAAATTTAGTATTTTTTACTATTCATCAAAACATGATAATTATTAGAAAAGTAGTATGAATTAAACCAAATAAAATTTTTATATCATGATTTTAAATAAAAGGTTTATTTATTCAAATAATGTATATAAAAGATACAATAATCAGATATAAAATACGATTTCTATTAAAAGGCAGTAATACTGCATTTATAAAATTTTGGGTTTTAAGCGTAATATTTGATTTATTATTATCTTATGCATATAAAATATATTGGATGAATATAAGAAATATTTTATTGAATATATAAAAAATAAATTTCATTAATATAATTCATTGATTTAATTTATTATGATAAAAACCCTTTTTTGACCATAATAATATATCTTTATCAAAACATTTCATATATATTAAGTTGGTTCCTATATAAATTTCTAATTAATTTGTATAAAAAGAATTAACCCATATATTTTTATAAGTTATTAAATACTATTCATAAACTTCAACTTCACTTCTATGTTATATAATATTATATTAAATAATAATATTTTAATAATATATTATTTTTGGTAAAACTCATCCTTTCGTGTAACGCGAGCCAACTTATTATTGGGTAATGTGTTAGATTTATAAGTTATTGTGAGTAAATAAATACATTAAAAATTATATTTATTAAAAAATAAAAATAGTGTAAAGTATTCAGGTGTTACATTCTCACCTCCTTCAATAAATTGTGTCCTCGCGATTTTGTACTGCACTTCGAAAATAAAAAATTTGATACCTAAAAATTCTTTTGTGGGAAACCCACATCAGAAATATGGCTAATAAGAAATACTATAAATAATATGTAATTAAAAATGAGAATGTTACAACAAAATAAGGATTTCTAAATGTATAAAATTATAGTTAAGTCAAAATCAGTACATGGAAGAGAAATAAATCTATCATGTTCTGATTGAGAGTGAAAGGGAACGTGATAATCAAAAAGTATAACATCACAAAGCTATAAATCTAAGATGATCTAAAAGACCATTTGATTTATATAAGAATAAGGTACTAAAATAAAAAATTTTCTTTCATGGTATTTTCCCTAGAGATTAAGAATACATTTACATCATAGACTAATAACATTGGGGAACATACTTACATGACATGTACAGATTCATTCTTTTACCTATTTCCACTACAAACCCATCTATTTTTCCTGGAATTTAGTATTTGAGGTAAAAAAATTAATTTAAATCATGTCCTTCATATCAAAAAATCAAAAAAATTATAACTATATTTTCGTATTTTCATTATACATTAACCAAAAGCAAAATGGAAAGGATATTATAAGCTAATTTTTTAAAACTAATCTCCAAAAATCCATAGTAAAACCCAAAATTCAACATATATCATTTATAAAAAAATTATATTTCCACAAATATATTCTAGAATAGTATTAAAACCCAAAAATTAATAAGTATTTTATCTTATATACTTCCAAATAAAATCAATCACAATTTATGTACCCTACAAAATATTAATTTCTTAATTCATGTAATCTCTATGAAATGATAATCATTTTCATAAGTAACTTGAATCACCATATGTCTACCATAAAATAATATTTTATTCCAATATACCCTTTTACCTTTATTATTTAAAATATTCTATTTAAATTAATCATATTGGATTCCAAAAATAAGAAACATCTTCCAAAATAACATTAATCACTTAATCACCAAATCATCTTCCAATCCCAAGGTTTTCTCAATATCCATAAAATAAAAAATACTTTTCTCCATTATATATTTTAACTAAAATAATTTATGTTGACCATGACTTCACATAGGCTATTTTTAGGTACTTCACCCTTATTTCCCTTCGGTTGTGGGTTCAATCCTCATGGCCTTGTCAGACATGACGGGTTTTCACCAGGCCTTCAGGTGTTCCATTTTCTAATGTTATATTAATATTACAACCAAAAAAAATATGATAAAATTCCTTGAAATATGGATAATATTTAAATAGTTTTTCGACTAAACAGTTTAATACAACCACAATACATAAATACTTCATCCATTTATTTCTACATTGGTTTTTCCTTGGTCTAGAGTTTTTTCTATATAATAAGCCAGTTAAGTGGGTATTACCTAGGTTCCCCAGATTTAAAGAAATGAAAAAAATGGATTCATGATATGTTTTAATTCCTTCTATTGTACACTTTATTTTTCCTCAAATATTCATTGCTTTATGTTATTATTTCCCTCACATAAAGCATTTATCTGTTCTGTTGAGACACTTTATTGGTTTTATCCTTCTATATTTTTTTCATGATGGAAATCAATCCTTCTTTTTGATATGGTCTCTACCACATTATCTCTTGTAAAACTACATCTTTATCTTCATTAGAGATTTTGGGATTTGTTTAATGTGTATATTGATAATCATATTTCAAGAAAAACGATTAGGAATGAACATAATGTCTTTCACTTTTATCAATATCTCATTTTGTTTCTCAAAACCCCCACATTGTCTAGCATGTTCAATGTTAATATAACTACCTCAGGTTCCATCTGTTAACTAAAAACAGAAAGCATATTGTGAGTAATAATATTCATAGTGAGAAAAATGAATAATCATTTATAGAATATTATAACACCATATTTTCAATTTAAAACACATTACGTTTAAACTAGGTCATATATATTCATTATATACTCCTATCCTAATTAATGGTTATAAAATAATATGTGAATTATCTTAAGAATATCCTTTTTTTAGTGTCAAACCAGGAGCACGATAAGGCTTATTTTCATGTACCGGGTTAAGTCAAGTTAGGCTCAGCAAACCTTGTTAGAGATCGTAACACTCGGTATATCTATTCTTGAACGATGCCATCTTTTAGTATCGACTCAAGAATGTATTTCTACGAAACCTAATTAATAATTACCTAACTAAAACTTTAGAATGATCTTCTATACTTTTCCTTTTCTACCTTAGAGTTACTTTCCCTAATCTATGTTTTCAAAATCTAGTTTCCAACGATTCTATATGATTTGATACCAACTATAACACCGTAACCCTAGTATCCTAGATATGGTGCCTCACTTTATTAAATTTTCATATATAAAAGATTCTAATCCCAATTGACAGATCAATTTAGAATTCATAGTAAATGACATACGTACATGAGTCCTTTATTACAAATTAATACACTCATTAAAATATATTTTGTAGGATTAATTTATTTTTTCTAGAATATCCTTGATATAATTCATAGTATACTTCCTAAATTCATGGGAAAGGAAACAAAATATTGATGAGATCAAATGAATAGTAATTGTAGGTATATCAGAAGTAATATTGATTCAATGAGAATAGATCATTATAGATACTTCAACAACTAAAAACATATTCCATTAAAATAACTAGACAAGGAATAATTAATATGGAAAGGTGAATAACTGAATAACATTCCATTTACATATATCTTGATCATAATATGGAAAAAATAACTAATACCGTATTAATAATCACATGAGGTAGAAAACATAAACATGGACAATCTAATAGTCAAATAAACATATAGAATATCTATAACTAATATTATAATGTGGGAATTCATAATTTCAGGCATCATAAACATATTGTCAAGTCTTTGGCCAAGACACTATATATAAATGAGTAAGATATCATCCAATACCCAAATTATTTTTTCTCATGAGACCTACCGATTAACATAGGAGATTTATCAGGACTCGAACATCTTATACAATGTCTAATGAATTCCTCGTATGAAAAGGGTGAAACATATAATTCTAGAAACTGTGGTTATACCAATGGTTTTGAAACATTTTTATACAGTAGAAATTTGTTGGTATATATTATACCAATGGTTTGAATAATTGTTAGGTAATAGATAGTGTGGATAGCCCTTTACCAATGGTTATTCCTTAACTGTTGGCATATACCACTAGAAATAAAATATAGAAACAGTACTCTAAGCCTTCAAACCATACCAACAATTCTTAAGCATTTGGTATATACTTCTTCCAAGGGTTCTCCCAATAGTTTAACAAAAAAATTGTTATAAATGACCCTAAAATCAATACAAATGGTTTCAAAACCGTTGCTATTGAGTTCTAAAAAAATTCAACATAGAAGGCCCTTGTTGGTTTACCCAGAGCCGATCCAAATTCAACAGAGTAGACAATACTATTTCAAACATTCCATACAACAAACAATTCCATAAAACACAATACTAAAAATAGTTAAATACCATGAACATAATTTATTTAAAATAGTACAATATTATACACAAATCATATAAACGTAATACAAATAATTTCACCACTATAAAATACAAAAAATTACATAATTTACCATACATGATGTACAGAATAAAAAAAATTCACAAAAAAATATTCAATTTTATAATGTCTTCTATTTCCTAGAGATTACACAGAATTCCATTATTTTTCACATAATGCATATAATTTCCCCACATTTTTCCCTTCCTTTTTACAATGGAAGGACATCTCCACAATTATTAAAATAGCAAACAAAGAATATAAAAAACTAATAAAACACATGAAAAGGAAAAAAAATTCTTTAATTTCACTAAGGATGAGTTTCAGTGGGATATCATTATTCTAATTACCACAAATTTTTCTCGAATTTTTCTTTGGATAGAGTCTAGTTAGGATGATATCCTTTATTTTTGTTGAAATTGATATCTCTCATGTAACAAGGACACCGCCATAGATTCAGAGGTACTTTTCTAAAATATATTACTAATGTTGCTTATAAATCTCACAATATATTGATGGAGTTTCAACAATTTCATAGGATGGATACATGATTATGGTTTTCTATGGTGGATTTACAAGGATGTAGTTAGATGAGTTCCATAGATGAAACAGTATGTTAGATAATTTTTCCTAATATTGGAGGGGGAATTCTTTCAGAGGGAGCTTGATTGATTGGGTGGAAACATGAAATATAAAACTATGTGGATACTATGTATGGGTGGTGGTCACATGTTTGGTAGTGAGAATTTATTATGATCATGAGAATACAAATTTAGTGGGGTATTATAAGACTCACATTAATTAAAAATTATCAAGTAGAATAATTTATAGTTTTGATTTAGTGTGATTATAATGGGAAAATGTTGGATCTTCATATGATTATTCAAAATTTGAGACACTTGGGTGATCCTAGAAGATGATAACACACCAACCATATGGAATTATCATTTCATGAAGATTAATCTAGTTCAATATATATATAATCATCATTTGAATAGATATTCTATTTTTGGAATCATGTGTTTTGTTCAGGGAAGTACGGTAAACTTTTTTATCAACAGGTGGTGTGTTCAGTAGAAATATTTGGAGAAGTACAATCTAAATGATTCGAACATGATGGATGAATTCGGTGGGCGGATAAAAGTGGAGTCTAAGTGGTTAAATTATGAATACATACTGTTTATACATGAAATGGCGGCTTTAGAAAAGATCTAGATAATTCATTTAGGGTTTTTGTAAGGGATGATTCTAGTATCAGTACCATTGTCTACAGTAGATGATGAAATTTATGAGGTTAATGAAATTCAAAATTTCACTAATGGAAATAAATATAATCCTTCCATACAAATACTACCTCGCCACATTATATCATGATTAGATTTTATGAAACCAAATCAAAATCATAAAGACGTATAAGAGTAACAAAAAAACAGATGTTATATAGAGTTAATCTAATTTTTTTGAGGTGTCCTTTTTTAGATACTAAAGGTCTGACATGTGGATATTTCAAGGTTACCTTTTTTATTCAATAGAGATTTTATTGGCAAAACTGATTTGAAAAAATCACCCTCTAAAATCTACTGAAATTCATGGGAGAAACAACTTTAATTTCCAATCATAATATATCAATAGATTGAGTAATCTTTCTTCTCGTTATTCATTTATGTTTTTTTATAAATTCTAGAAATTTTTTTATTATATCATATTATTTACAGTTATTAGGATTGTTTTTTACTAAAAACAACTTGTGTGGGCTAAGATTTTTTTCTATGGTTTTCTCATTATTACAGACATATTGGTGTAGCTATTAGGTTTAAAACATGATAGATATTTATTTATTTTTATGGATTACAATTTTTTAGTTTGCATTGGTTTGTGAAAATTTTGACTGACAATGTGGATATATTTATATTAATAGTGCATTTTATATAACTGACTATGATTTCATGGAAGTGGTCTGGACAGTGTATCATCATCATCCCCTTTTTACAACAGCGTACCGATCACAAAATTGAATAGAACTCAGTTCATACAGATGAATCATCTCATATTCCCAATAATCATTTCCTCCTTATCTTCTTGAATCGTCATAATCTATGTGTAATGAAAAAATCTCCATTATTACTAAAATATTCAAGGGATGGTCTAGTGTTTCTTTCCAAGAGTGTGATGTTTCATCTACTGTAGTTTGGGAATTCATCTCTTTTATACGAAAACATGTACTTATTTTTTAGAATTGATACACGTTTGGTACCAAAAATAAGTAGCTATTTCGGAATTAAGTCGCCATTTTTACCATATCTACAATATTTAAGTTGGTAATAGTGAGTCTAGTTCTTCATTTTTTTTCTCCCATGTTAATTCTTCTTATTTTCAAAATAAAAATTATTTAGGTACCTATTTCAGGTGTTTTTTCTCCCTAATAAATTCTTCTTGTTTGCTGAATTATTGGCCATTTACATTTGATTTCTTATGTTGAATGAATGATTATGACCATTTCGGGCAAACAAATGGTGTCAATATAAATTTAAATAAGTATAATTTTTCCCATTAATTAAAATGTGTGTCTATTATGATATGCAGTATACAGATTAAGATGGTCAGGGGATTCAACCCCGCGACCGGTGCCCCACACCCCAACCCTGCGAACAAAGCCCCAAAACCCAAGTCCTATATTTTACAACACTAAAAATATAGTATGAGGATGTTTTACTTCAAAAAACCAAAATTTTTCATGAAGTTTTTCATTTTAAAAAACATTATCTGTATACCATATGCATAATACACCTCAATTGGGTACCTAATGGTCTAATTGGGAGAACCCCACATTTGACCCCTCATTGGGTTCCCAGTGACCCAAAACCTATTTTATTTTTCAATCCACATTTGTCATAATTATCATATTTTCCAATACATCTAAATAACTTTTGTGATAACCATAATAATAAAATAACAAATCCAAATAAATCATCAAAAACCAAAATTATTTATCAAAACAAAAAACAAACTTGTATTTAAATAAATAAAAATTAAAAAAGGTAAAATAAAATCTTGGAAGAACATATAAATAAGTTAGAACATACCAATTTAAAGTGGAAGAATAAACAATGATCTCAAAAAAGGGTAGATCATAGGTTGGGAAGAAGAGTTCTCAAATAAGAGAGGAACTATCATTTAAGGAAAATAAAAACATAAAATAGTCTTGTCCTTAAATAAATCTAAATGAAAAATGGAAAATTGGATGTAGAATATAAAACTCACTTATAACTTACATATTTGAAGTGGAAGACCAAAAAATTGGTTGTTGTCAAGAAGGGTTCACACACTAGGACGAATGAGAGCTCTTCTTTAGGGCTCAATGGGGGATGATTGGGATCTTGATATTTGTGGTATTCTATCCCAATGGTTTTAAAAAACCATTGGGAACATTGATTCAATACTATCCTAAGGGTTTTATAAAATCGTTGGGTAATGATTCTTATCCCAATGGTTTCAAAAAACCATTGCGAAATTGGGGATAAGTATTCTATATCCCTATAGTTCTAGAAAAACCGTTGTAAAAAGTAGGGGTAGGCATTACATATTCCAATAGGATCAAAACCCATTGGGAATATACACTCTAAATATTCTTATACCAATTTTTTTTATCAATATATTGGGATATGGGCATTAGCCTATTTTTTATTTATAGTAGTGATAAACAATATAAGCATTCGTATTGAAAACTGGCCTATTAAATGTGAATACTTCAACCATAATCCATAAATTCTATCAGAATAAAAAATTCTTAGTCAAACTGATCATAAAACCTTCAATAAAATATTTTAGATGGAATCAAAAGATATAAACCTCAATTAATTATAATATCCCACAAAATATTTTGACTTATATTAAAATACTCTAAAAAGCATTAAAAAAATCTTGAGAGAAATACCCCATTTTACTTTGAAATGATATATTTAAAAGGACATAAAATTTTAAGATAATTTAATTTTTTTAAGAATCATGTAAACTCTAAAAGGAATATTAAAAAAATTATGTCTTTATAAGGGTATGAAATTACAATAATTCTATATAAGTTAAAACAAAATATTCTTTTTACTTTTGTGAGAATCTTATAAAGGACTATGTTTTGGAAAATTATTGGAAGATCCCTTTTAAATAATTTCTAAATATATAAAAAATGAGTGAAAATAACTTTAAAAAATAATTGTATACTATTAAAACCATTTTTAAAATACTTGTAGAAAACAATGACATTGAAAAGAAAAATTCACTAGTATATACTTAAATAAATAAAATCTCAAATAACTATAACTCTGTGAATTATCCCCCTTAACAATTTATAATATGTAGAATCATATTCCCAATGAAATAAAATTATATTCATATGAAAATAACACAATATTCAGGATAATAATTTGTAAATACATTCATGGTTCATATATACAGCACATAGAAGAAATAAGTAGTGTATAAATCATGTGTCCCTAATAACCAAAAGTGAGACAAAAGTCCATTAATGATTTGGTATATTTTGAACCATAAACCCCATAAATTATGGATAATAAAATGGATATAAAAATACCTATAAAATTAATTATAAATTTTATATATCACATTCATGGGTATTATATAAACCACACAAAATAAAATAGTGGTGAATATGTCATAAGTCTCACAGAAAAAAACTAAGACTCGAAATTCCCTTACCACATTGTGTTTCATTTGGAGTGAACATATTTTAAACTCATGTAAAATGGTTTTAAGAATATTATTAACTTATACCAGAACCATTATCTTTTTTATAATATCATATATTAACTTATTATAATATCTTGTTACAGATGTGTTAACAACTTTTCATTATTTTCACTATTTGGGGTGTTAATTGTCTAGTTTTCCGTGTATGTTTTGACTTGTTAATTGTTGTTACTATTAACAGGATTATGATTTCATAGTGTAAATAATGTAACAAATTATTCAAATTTCCTTAATTTATGATATATATATATATATATATTTATTTATAAGAATCCATAATTTTTTAACAAATGAAATGAAATGCACCATTCATTGAGACGGTAAGATGTACGTATGCATGAACAGTACTTCCATTTATCTATTTTATATAAAATAATGACAATTAATTTATGTATATTATAATTAAATTATAATATTAATTTCCAAAATTTCATAATTTTGTATTAAATTAATCTTTATGACATTTCATGTACAGTGTGAATGAATCACATCATTTTGAGGAGGCGGTGGTCCAAACCTCCACAAACGAAGTTATCATATTTACAAAAAATTGAAATAATGAAGGTTAGTATAATATAAAAAACTATAATAATTAATAAATAATAAATAATATCTATCATATAAAAATAGATTGTTCATCATAATTCCCAACAATGATAAGTGGTAATGGAAAACTGAACAACATTTGTTCATGAGGCAGTAGTTCTCTGTACAAAAAAATGATAAGTTTGTTACCGATTAGATGGAAGTGTTTCTAAGTGTAGGTATAATTCTTAATAATAAAAAAACGTTATATTTAGGATACTTTGGTAATTATATAAATGTATAGTAAAAATAATTGAATTAATTTTGAGGATGAAATAAAACAAAAATGTTGATTGATGAAAGTTTCCTTATCTTTGGGTAGCTCCTTTTTATTTGCACAAAAAGACATATTTTGTTGGAATTATGAAAAAAGTAAGGATTATAATACGATATTAGGGATTTGGGAGGATATTTTGATAGGGTTTTATAGAAAAAAATTGTGTTTGGAACTGAGAATAAAAGAGAACAATATGTGCCTTTTTATAAGATATGGGAATCAAACTTTTGGAAATAATCAATATATTAAATTAATATTACATAAAGTTATAGTAAAAAGGGATCAAAATTGATTTATTTTTAATATAAAATAATTAAATTCATAAATCCTCTCAAATAAAAATTTATAGACATGTTTAGTTTGATAGTTATTGGGCATTTTTTTGATTCAGTATGCCCTCATTTCACTGCCTCGTCACTGTTGTTGTGGTCTAAGTCCTCGACCAGTGTTTCCCAGCACTACTCCTAAGTTTGATATGCCTCACCAAGGAATATTGGTGTGGTTTTAATGATAATGTTTTTGTATTTGAGGATCGGTGGACATCGGTGTTCCAAATGCAATTCCTCGATTATGGATTTGATTCGTATTGGAAATGAAAATGTTATGGGATATTTCTCATTTATTGGTTTGTTTGGTGGTTCTTCCACATGAGAAAAATGATGGTTTGTAGGGTTTTATTATACAACATCTTTTCCTTGTTTGTTCTTGGTTGATGATGATGTTTTATATCTATGGTTTTGGGTGCTTGTTTAGATATGGTGGTGGTTGTCGGGTTTCCCTCAACGATATCGTGATGATTTTTTTCAATAAGGTTTGCTTGATTGTTTTTTTTATTTGGTTGTCACTAGTTCATTGGGAGACAATTAAGAAATTTTGAGATGGGTTTTAATGTCTTCTATGATATTTGATAATCTTTGACTGATGTGGTGGTTGAACAACAACATCGACAATGGTGATGGAAGGTCACGACGACATTATACTGATGATGTTGGTGGTAAGAGACTTGAATCAGGGTGATGTGGGTGGACCTACTTCATGGTGTTTTTAGGTGTCATGAAATGTTTTCAATTTTGAACTATGAATTTTTATTCCCTTTTGTTTTGGTTCCTGTTCAACTATAATGCAAGTTTAGAAAATCAAATAAAAATAGAATTTCATTATAAGAATTTTTAAAAATACCATAAAAACAATATAAAATTGAAAAAATAATTATAAAACATAACTAACATGTTAATTGAATCTAAAAATTTTTTATGTGATATTAGTTATGTAAAATTATATTTATTTTAATATTTAAATAACCCTTTATTTGATATATTTTTTTAATTAAACAATTACAGCATCATCATTGTGTCACAATTTAAGTTAATTAAATTATAAATAATAGATATAAATAAATTATAAAGATTTATATAAATTTATTATCTCTTTAAATACTTTTTATAGTTGAAAATATCCCTTATATAACCCCACATTAAAAATATTTCACTTTTTAAAAATAAAAGCATGAAAAGGTTGACTATCCATAGAATATAATATTATAAATGTTGTATTCTAATCCAAACAGACATAAATGGTCTCATAATTGATAATTTAATTCATAGGGATGAAAAATACTCATCCCATAAAATTAGAAAAATATCAAGGGTAATTTTATAATAATATTGTTTCCCTTAATTACCTGAATTACCGTTAACTATAGTAATAAAAAAATTAAAACTTTTATTATTCATAATGCCCAAAAATAGAAGAAACCCATATAATAAATTTAGGTCTTTTGATACCAAATATGAAATACATTTTTTATAATTAAAGACAAATAATTTTTAGTTAATTAATTCGAAATTAATCTTGTTGGAAAAACAATGAAAACTATTTTTTAAAGAGAAAAATTAAAAATATTAAATGGTTTTAATATATAATTTATATGTAAAATTAATTCCAAATAAATAAATTGTATTAAATGAAAATAAATAACATAATTATTATTTAAAAAAATCAAAAATATAATTTAATACTATAAATTATATCGAGTAAGAGAGGTGTTTTCAATTATAATTTTGTATTTACACGATTCATCAAAACATTAAACTTATAAGAAAAATACTAATAATCAAACCAAATAAAATGTTTAAATCCTTATTTTAAAAAAACACGTTTTTTACACAAATTATATAAAATTGTCAAAAAAAATTATTTAAAATAGGTTCCCCAATAAAAGTTGTTAAAATTATTTTTAAAAATTTTGGTTTTTATGTTTAATATTGGATCTGATCTTATCTTATGCCTATAAAATATATTGTATGGATATAAAAAATATTTTACTGAATATATAGTATATATATTTCATGAATATAATTCATTAATTAAATTTTTTATGATAAAATGACTTTGAAAAAAATTATAAAACATTTTCATTATATTCTGTTGGTTCCTATATTCATTTATATTAAATTTGAAACCAATGAATTCAACAATATATTTTTATAGGTTATTTAATAATGTTAAGAATATACAACTTAACATCTAGGTTATATCATTTTGTATTAAATAAAAACCTTTTAATAATATATACTTTTAGGTAAAACTTGGCATTGAATATAACGGAAGCAAACATAGTGTTTCATTTAGTGTAAGCATAACACAGAGTTTCATATAAGTAAATCTTGAAAAAAAAGGTAAATTTATTTAAAAATGAAAATCTTGTATGGTCTTGGGGTGTTAGGAAATTCATACACAACCCTAACACAATAATTATTAAATTAATGGAAATATCAGATAAATGATATTAAAAATACTAAATCCTATATAATTTGTGACAAAAATGTCATTCGAGAATTTTTTATAAGACCAATATATTTTTCCAATATAATAAAATAATTATCACAAATTATATGTTTTATCTTTATCTTATTAAATTTAATGTAATAAATAGTTCTAAAATTTTATATCTTTGATAATTTATAATAAATAATATTTTATTAAATGATATAAAATTCATAAAAATCATAGATTCAACCGAGGGAATACTATATGGTTTATAATGTCAATAATATTTAATTTATTTGAATTTTCTCATTTATAGTAATTATACAAACCTTTAAATAGTAATTTTATTTCTATCACACTATGTTTAAAAAGGGTTAACGATTGGTTGAAACCAAATGATAAGTGTAAAAATGTGACCTAAATGTGTTCATAAATTTGTTTATGATATTATTTTAACACATATTCATCATATATTCTAAATAAATAATTTTCAATCAATATATAATTAAAAAATCATTTTTATTATTATAATATTTTTAGAAATTCCAAGAGTTCCCATCCCCACTCTTATAAAAGGGAATATCTTATTATCATTACATAGAAATTAAAAATACATTTTTCACCCAATAAATAAACAAATACATTTCAATAATCCATGACCTTATTCTATAGGCCTTATTTTTTGTAAAAATCTAACCTTATAAGGCTTAAGTTGTTAATCAAAGGAAGTTGTGCGAAGAAGTGGTATCATTTTTATCATTTTTAATTGTTTTGTTTATTTTTACACATCAATAAAATATTCTTCAAACATGATAAAAAATAACATCAATACCCTACATATACATAGATGTTATTATGTTAATATCATAACATATATTCATCTTATATTCCATAAAATTGGAAATGAAACAATCATTTGTGTGTATGGAGGACTACTGCCTTGTAAGTTGATGTAATTTGTTTCCCTTGACCATATCTCATGACTGCTTATAATGATTGAAAAAATATTAATATTTTATATTCAAAACATAATTACAATTCTTAAAAATTAATCAATTATTTACCTTCTTACCATTCCATGCACTAAAAAATTATAACATCATTCGTGTGTCCATGTGGACTACCACCTCCATGAAGCGATATGATTCCTTTTTCACCACCACACCGCATTGATGATATATATAAGTATATTTAAAAAAATAATATGATATATATGATATGATGATAATTCTGTAAAGATAGAATATTACTCAGCTTTTTTATATAATGATCATTAAATAATGAAAGTGTTAGTCATGTGTATGTACGGCCTATCATCACTATGATTGTAACATAGTTATTTTTCATAACTATATTTAGTAGATGGATTTAAAAGTTTAATTTATGTATAAATATTATAATTATGATATGATTATTATTATAGATATGATGTAATAATAAACAATTTTTCCATATTCAACTAACCAATGTCATTTTTAGATTACCTTCAAAATATCCCTAAAACATTTGACTTGAAATTAAGTGATTATGTATATGTTATAACATTGTTATATGTTAGATAAAAAAATTAAAATTAATCTGATTCATGTAAAAATGTAACCTATGTTTATTATTAAATAATACGAATAATGTACGTGTGGATTCAAACTCAAGTTAAGGTTTTCGCATCTCACTTTTACTTCCATGTGACTTACACCATATTCACTACATATTTAATTTAATGGTGTATATACTACCCCTTTTATATGTTATACCAGGGACATATTTATATTCATGTTATTTAATGTTTTATCAAGTTTTTATTTCACGTTCCCATTATTATTCAACATTATTTATGTTTAAGTCTCCATTGGGGAATATTTATTTTCCATGCCCATGTTTTCTTTAAAAAAATTGTTTAAAATAACTCTTATTCATGTTTTCATTTTTCCAAAATGGGTTGAATGTAATATTTTTATCATTTTTTAAAAGAGTTAATTATTAAATTTTCTGGAAAAAAATAAGGAAAGAATGTTTTTTAACTTATATGAAATGGGTGTATTTTCTCACCGTGATGGCACCTTAATGATTTGAAGCATTCGTTATAATTTTAAATTTTTAGTTTCAAAGAAAATATTTTAATTTTTAAGCATATGGATTTTTTTAAAATACAATTTTACATTGGAAAGGTTAGTTTCATAAATAATTATTCTTAATGAACTTTCAAAATCATCTTCCATGTAATATGACATAATTTCATGCTACATAAGATTTATAATATATATGATCTAAGGATATAATTCTTATTTTTTATTAGGATTTTATATGTTGAAAATATGAAATCATTATGAAACCAATTTCTTTTCCAGGGGTTTTTCTAGGATGAAATGGTACAATACCCCATTAAATTTTATGGGTTCTGATATGTTGAATAATTTATAATCCTATTGCATAAATACATATGGATTTAATTATGTGATGTTTGGGACCTATATCTACATATTTTTTATTGTGGAAAGACTTATATATCACATTATAGTGATGGTAATCATGTAGATTTTCATTAACTATTATGGGAAGAAAATCATTGTTCTTGATTCATTAGAGAAAATACGTGTAGATGCCTAATTTAGTGATATTTGTAGTTAACCATGACATGCTTCAATAATTATGATGGTTCCAAAAATAATTATTTAATGTGCATATGTTTCATGATTTATTTATGATTATTTATCATTCATATAATTCATGTTTTTTGAAAATATAATATTGTATTAAATAACTCACGTTTTTTTTATCTTTTTCAGATTCCTTATAAACATTTAATGTTAAGATCATGATCGTATACCCTTTATATTTTCAAATTATTTCATATAATAATTGATTAAAATCTCTGATGCTTACCCTTGTTGAGCATATGATCACACCCTTTTTTATTTACCCTTTTCCTAGGTTATGAATAATTATCTAAATTTATTCATGTTATGAAATGTTTCATATGTGATTAATTTAATAGGATATGTTTAATACTTAACATTGAATATAAAATTAAGGGTACAATGGATGATGATGTGGATATTTATAAACCATTTTTTCCAAAACCCATGTTTTTAGGATTTTTAAAAAAAAATTAAACTCTAAACCTAAAATGTTTGTCGGTATTTAAGTGATCCATTATTTCTTTTTTATTTTTTATATTTTTTATGGATAAAAATTGGGACACATTTATTAGTATCAAGCTATATATGTAATGTTTATTTTTTTAGCATCGGATCTCAGATTGTAGGATTCGGGCAATTATAGTTGGTATCAGAGATAAGTTAAGAAAAAATTGGTTATTATTATTTTTTCATAAGAGGATATCTTATGATTAATGTAAATCATCTGGGTATATACTTTTGATGTTGTCCATATGTTTATAGTCTTAGACACATCTTTTTATGCTTTAAGTAATGAAATTTTAAGAGGCTAGTGATATTTTGGGATATGAATATATAACCCTTAGGTTTAACATGAATTATAAATTCATTTATAATATTTCGGGTTTATATGATATTTCATTTTGAGGTAAGTATGGGTTATTACATTCTTGTGATAAAAAATCAAAGGTATAAGATAACCTTTCAGGTTTAAACTTTTTTTTAGTGCTCAATATCTTAGGATTATATTTGAGGATGTTTATCAATGATTTTTTAATTTTATAAGGATTATATTAAATTATATTTACCAAAAAACACAAAATTCTAGTTGAGTTACAACATATTGCATCCGGAAATCCCATGATGTTTAAACCCAAGACAAAAGAGATATAAGGGTGAATTGACTAACACTATCATATGTCATTTTCTAGTTAGTATAACATTTTTTATCTAATACATACAATTAAATTTAATTTTAGGAACATATGTTTTATATTTTATATGTAAATGGAAATGGAAATTTACTTTTTGTTAAATAATTAATGTTATCTTAGAAGAAACTCACTATTTTGGGAAACATTTTTTATTAAGGTAAATATAATTTAATGAACTTTTATTTGAGGAACAAAATTTGAACTTTTTTTTAATGTCATATATGAATTTGTTTTTTATTAGTGGTCATTTAGTTTATTTAAGAAAATGAATAGTGTATCTTGGAGAATATGTGGATAAGGTGTTTACATTTTGGGATATAAATACTAAATTTATCATAGAAGATGATGTGAAAAAATACCTCTTATTTTTAGTTTTAAATTTTAGTATGGAATATTTTGAGTAATTTTTAGGATAGGTTTTTATTGAAAGATCAATGTTAAACTTTCGGTGTTAATGTTAAATTTTAGAGATTAATTTACATTTCTTTATATAAAGGTTCAATCTTTTTCGTAATGATATTATTACGTGATAACCTTTAGGTTTCTTTATAATGTTTAAACATCGTATGATTATATTTTAATACTTTTGTGGAATTATTTTATACCATGGAAGTTGATTCTACTGCTTCAGACATGAAAAAATCATCTTCAATAGTCAATGTTTCGAAGAAAAAGATGAGATTGTATTGTGAATTTAGAAAAGGTTAGAATTATAATTTTCAAGTAATAATATTTCCTAATATCACAATTCAATATGGAAAATTAATTACTCAAATCATGGAAATGTGTCTTAAAATGTTTTCTTATAATCGTCATTTCTGATGAATTGATGGCCTTTTCCACAACTACAGTTTATAGTTTTCTGATTTTAAACATTCTCAAGATGTTTAAATTTCTTGGGATCAATTATATATGGATATTAATTTCCTTCCATGTATATATCACAACTTCCCACTAATGTTCTCCTATTTTTAAACCTGATATTTATTGTCCTAGATGACTTTCATACTTCGGTTTCCCTTTTTTCAAGAAAATGTTTTACTAACCCTTTTTACGATGTGGGTTTCGAAAAAAGAATTTTCAAATGTAAAAGCTTTGATTTACTGGAATAATGTCAAATTAAAAGGACAAAAAATTTTAAATAGGGGATAATTTAGTATCTTAGTATTCCAAAAATAATGTCTACAGTATACAAGATACATTCTGAGTATAAATGAGCGAAGAAATATTTTTATTTAAATATTAAAATTATATCCTAGACACTAAATTGGTGTGTATGAATATGAATAAATAATTTTTAACTATATAATCTTTCTTTTCGTTGTTAATTTATTAATTAATTCATTATAAATAAGAACTTTATTTTTAGTAAATTAGTTTAGTTCAACATAAATATATTTTCATTAAAATTGATTATTATTTATTTTTGTGAGAAAATAATTTAATTAATATATAAAAATGTATTTTATAACATTAAAATCAGTTTTTAAATAAGCATATCGAAATTATATTAATTTTTTTTCTAAATTGTTTTATTTTTCAATGAATGGTGAACAGTACAGATTTTTATTGAAAAATATATTTTTCTTTTTAAGTTTATTCAATGCAAATATATATTTGGTATTATTATTAAAATTTAATTAGTTACTATAGACTTATAATAATTAAAATATGGTTTTAAATATATTTTTTTCCATTAATTTAACATAAAAACATTTTAAATTAAAAAAACGCATTTTTTTGAAAAAACTATTTTCATGGCATTTTTTCATTTTATTTTTATATTAAATTATTACAATTATGTGTTTTCAGTTGTGAAAATAAAATTGCATATTTTTAATAATCAGGATAAAATAAAGTAAATAGATACCTTTTATTTTTCGTAAATATAAATAGTAACCTTACTAATTTTTGATACCATGGTAATAGGTAAATCAGGTAATTAAGGGTTAAAAATAAAACAATAAGAACTATAAAATAAACCCAACACATACCTAAATTATATTTTATAACTTAGTTTCATTTATAACATTATAATATTTAGTTATATAGAATATTAATTCTATTTGGAATAGATTATATAATTTATAGTATTTTATTTCAAAAAAATGTCAAACATGTCATGCTCTTGTTTTAAATAACTATAATATTTTCATATTGAGTTATAAAAAATATATGATTGAATATAAACACTATTTTTAAATATTAAATCTTTTAATTCATTATGATAACTTAGTTTTACTTTTTGGGGAAAAAATAATTACCTTAAATTCTTACATAATGCTGATGTGATAATTTTTTATTTAATGGAAATATCAAATAAATAATATTAAAAATATTTAAGGTAATATTATTTAAGATAAACAGTGTAATCCATTAATTTTATAGATTAACATGACATGTAATAGATATAATAAAATAATTGGGTTGAATTCTAAGTGTTTCATTGATTTTATTAAATTCAAAGTAATGAATATTGAGCAAGTGTTGTTTTCAACAACAAATAATGATTTATTTAAAGGGGGAGTATGTTGAGAACAATACTCTATCTCTTTATAATAATTTTGATGCCTCACAAATACCCTTAATTTTTTTCTAATGATTTTATTTGTTAAGTATTTTTCAGGAATTTATTATTCATTATATTTTAATTTCTGGACGAAATATTTAAGTTCTTGTTTAACGAGGTTTTATTTGTAAAAGTGTTCGCATTTAACATGTTCTGGAAATACTATTCAAGCTCTACATATTTGGAATTTGATTTAGCGAGTTCTAGAAACAATCTTCATACCCTATGTGGAGGAACGTAGAGTAAGGATAAAATGCAGTGTATGCATTATGAGATAAGAAAAAAGTATGGTAGAGGAACCATACGTTATTGGCAAAGTAGGAAAAAGAACCCTATGTTAGGAAGGAACCCTACGTTTGGGATATTAGAAAAGTATGGAAGGGGAACCATATGTAAGTATTAAACGTTATTTTTGTTTCTCAAAAGTATAGTTCATCAACCTTACTTTTGAAAACAACCATATGTTTTTGAAAAAGTATGGATCAAGTAAAAGTATGGATATTTTATCATACATTTGAAAGTTGAAGAGAAAAGTCCGGATGACCAACCCTATGTTTATGATCAACCTTACGTTTGATGAAAGTGACATGAACCTTATGTTTGTGATCATCCCTATGTTGTCAACCTTACGTTTAAAGACTACATCATCAACCTTACGTTCAGATTATGCATACAGTACAACTCAACATTACGTTTGGCGTCGGAGATTTTAAAAGTCGATTTTGTATGCAAAGGTCAGCAAGAAGATTATTATGCAGATTTCACACCAGTTTTAAACCTGATTTGAATGTGCGACTTTAACTGATTCAAAGACGTTTTATCAATGGTTTAAAGATCGAATTATAAGGAGATTTTTATGCTGTGTTTTTAGGGAAGTTACGACTACTCTACAAATTCAAATATTTGAATATCGCAAGTTAAAAGGAAACCTTTGTGGATCTAAAATTTGTAGGAGAAGTACTTGTCAAAGTTTTTATATATATGAGACTTTTAGAATAGAAAAAGATGATATTATGTGATCTCTAGATCATTCTGTGAAAAGGGAATAAATACAAAGACTATGGAGAATTCATATCTGCTGATTCAAGAGAACGACATAGCTCTGTTTTCTGAAAAAGAAAAATCACGATAGAAGATTCATTTGTTCTACATCGAAGATCATTTGTGAATTTTCTAATACTAAAGTTTTTAGTTATATTACTATATCTACTACAATGGGATCGACTCAGAACGAATCTTTTGTAAATATCAAAAAATTTGAAGGTGACGATCTATCTACTATCAATTGCATGCTATTGCAATTGTGAAGAACATCTAGAAATTATTTTCAGAATACAAAAATCTTTTCTTGTTTATTCTTGAGTGACTAGATTCTTGTACTAAGCTATGTAGGTTCTATGAGTGAACCGGAAGGATTTGTTTTTCCTTATATTGTAAAGGTGTCAACTGCCTGTACTCAGTTTTTGTAAGGTTTATTGAAACGAGGACCAGATAGTGAAAATCACCAAGCTCATGGAGTAGAGCATTGGTATAGTGGACTAGGGGCCTTCTATTCCCTGAACCACTAAATATCTTGTGTCTCTACTATTTAAATTTCCACTGCATCAATTCATCTAATTGAAGATAAAAGGCATAACACAATCTCGCAAAGATTTTTGAAAGACACAATTCACCCCCCCCCCCAATTGTGTACATTTGATATAATCTGATCCAACAATTGGTATCAAAGGTTGAGCTTTCTGATAAAGCCTTAACAAGATGAATGTGATTATACAAAGAGCAAGATGACTGATACAAGAGAGGGAATGTCTATCATCAAAGCATTGTACTTTAGTGGAGAAAACAATGGATGCTAGAAGTCTCGAATGATTATCTATCTAAAAAATCATGGATATAGAGTATATTCTAAGATTATGACTCTTTATGAAATACTAATAAAACCTGAAACATGGAATGCAGCTACGGAAGAACATTATGATGTGAACTCGAAGGCAATGAATTCAATTATATGTGGTCTAGGACCTAATGAATTCAAGAGAGTATCTTAATGCCCGACAGCATATGAAATGTGGAAAATTATTGTTGTTTCTTATGAGGTAACTAATAATATCTGAGAAATGAGATATGCAACTACAAAGCATAAATTTGATACTTTTAGAATCGTTGAGGGAGAGAGTTTTACTCAAATAAATGGAAGATTGACAGATATATTCAATAACATAACTTCTTTGGGAGATCCCATTAAACAAGTAGATCAAGATTTAAAAGTACTAAGAGTACTTCCTACAAAATGGAATGGAATCTCTGCAGAAATCTGACAGTCGACAACTGTCAAAGACTTAACCATGAGAGAACTGATTGGAACATTAATGATGTGTAAAGCTGAGATGGAAGATGGAGAAAATGAACATAAAGTGGTTATCAAAAGAGATGACACTGCCTTGAAGGTATCATCACAGAGCAAAAACAGAAAGATGAAGAAAAGTGTAAAAGAGAAATCCGAAAGTTCTCATTTATCAAATTCTGATGTTGAACTGGCTTAGTTATCTAGAAGATTCACAAAATTCTATATAAAGAAGAATGGATTTAGAAAATCCTTCAAAAATGATGACAAAAAATTCAGATGTTATGAATGCAATAAAATGGGACATATCAGAGCTGACTGTCCTCAGCTAAAAGAAGACAAGAAAAAAAAATCTTTAAAAGAAATGATTATGAGCATAAGGACAAGAAAGATATCAAAGCTACATAGAGTGTATATAAAGACTCTAGTCACACTTCTGAATCACACTTAGAGAAGGAAGAAGAAAATCTATAAGCTAACATGTATTTTATGGAAGAAATAGATGAGGTACAATCTTACTACTATTCTAACTCTAGTTTTGAATATAGTTACTCTAACAAAAGACTTGCAGCCAACTATAATATGATTTATGAAAAATATGATTCTCTATTTAAGAATCATAAGTCTTTAAATAACATTCATAAGGCTGTTATTGGTGAAAGAGATACAATGCTGAAACAATTTAAGGAGCTAATTAAAAAATTTGACTCAATTAACACTAACAATAAAGATTATGAATCAAAGGTAAAATCACTGCAAACTGATGTAGAAACTTATAAAAATGAAGACCTTGTTTTTAATAAAGGATAAAATACTTTAAATAAAATTATTGGGAAAAATTTCATTAAAAAAGAAAAAATTCGGAATTGGCAGCAAAGGTGAAAAACCCAAGCTATACCAAAATTATTTTATTCCAAGTGCAAAAAGACTAAATTGTAATTACGGTGGAATAAGGGGACATATTTCTAAAAACTATTTCCTAAGACAACCCCAAATAAGTGGGATTAAGAAGGCCTTTGTATCAAATGATTTATTTGACTCTTGTGAAATTGTAAAAATAAAGCAAGTCTGGATTCCCAGATCCTTGCTAGCTAACACCACTAGACCCAACAAAATATGGGTACCAAAAAAAATTGTGTAAATTCCTTCGCAGGGAGAAGGTCACAAAAACAAAAGGTACATAAGGTATATAGATAGTGGCTGCTCAAAGTATATGAGTGGAAACTCATTGAATTTCTCAACACTCACTCAAAAAGACAGTAGACTTGTCACTTTTGGTGACAATGCCGAAGGGAAAATCATTGTTATTGGAATAGTTGGAGATCCAAAAGCTGTCTCAATCAACAAAGTACATTACGTACAAGGATTGAGGCAAAATCTGATAAGTATCTCTCAACTATGTGATAATGGTTATTCTGTTGATTTTTCTAAAAATTGATGTTCTATTTTCAAAAATAAATTGCTTAAATTTAGAGCACCTAGAACAGAAAATGTGTATACCCTAGATTTAAATTCCTTGTGTGAACAACAAGTAAACTACTTAACTGCTAAATTAAATGAATCATGGATCAGGAATAGGAGACTTGGACATTCTAATGTATATGTTTTACATAAATTATCTTGGAAAATTTCAGTTTCTGATTTTCCTAGTCTCAAATTTGAAAGTGATAGATTCTGTGCTGCATGTCAACTTGGAAAACCACACAAATCATACTTCAAATCTGTTAGAAGAATTTCTACATCTAAACCACTAGAACTTATCCATATGGATTTGTTTGGACCTTCAAGAGTAGAAATCTTGGCTGGTAAATTATATGTATATGTTTTAGTTGATGATTATTCTATATTTACATGGATTTTATTTTTAAAATTTAAAAATGAAGCTTTTACTTTATTTTAACGTTTTTGTAAAGCTGTTCAAAATGAAAAAGGTTGTAAATTAATTTCATTAATAAGTGATCATGGTGGAGAATTTGAGAATCAATAATTTAATTTTTTCTGCTCAAATATGGGTATTAAACACACCTTCTCTGCACCAAGAACACCTCAAAAAAATGGAATTGTTGAAAGAAGAAATAGGAATATTCAGGAAATGTATAAGACTATGCTAAATGAATATATTCTTCCTACCTATTTTTGAGTATAAGCTATAAGAACAACCTGTTATATAATGAATAGAGTTTTAATTAGGCCAATTTGGAAAAAGATATAAATGAAATTCAGTCCAGTTCATAAGAATATGATACTAAAAAATCTATGAGTGTGTTTCCTAGACAGACTAGAACCCTAAGGAATTAACCTTTAGAGACTATAATAGGTGACTTAGACACAGGAATAAAAATTCGAAGAAATATAGGGAATCTTGTATAATTCTCTACATTTCTATCCCAATTATAACTTAAGTCTACAAAAGAATCCTAAAATGATGAAAACTGGATGATAGCAATCCAAGAATAATTAAATCAGTTCAAAAGAAATGATGTCTAGGAAATAGTTGAAATACCACTGAACTATCCAGTTATAGGAACCAAATGGGTCTTTAGAAACAATCAAGATGATCAATAAATAATAAATAGAAATAATTCTAGACTTGTAGCTAAAGGATATAATCAAGAAGAAGTTATAGATTATGATGAGACCTTTGCAGCTATATCTAGATTAGAAGCCATTAGAATCCTTTTAACCTATACATCTCAGATGAACATTAAATTATTTCATATGAATGTTAAGTATGCCTTTTTAAATGGTTATTTAATGGAGGAAGATTATGTTGAGCAACCTCTTGGTTTTGAAAATTCTCAAAAACAAGATTCTGTTTTTAAACTTACTAAAGCTCTTTATGGCCTTAAACAAGCACCTAGAGCTTGGTATGAAAGATTAAGTTCATTTCTATTGAAAAATGATTTTACTGTTGGAATGGAAGATCCAACCCTTTTTACAAAAACTGTAAACGCTAATATTTTATTAGTTCAAATTTATGTTGATGATATAATTTTTGGATCAACTAATAAAACCCTTTGTCATGAGTTTTCAATATTAATGGAAAAATAATTTGAAATAAGTATGATGGGAGAATTAAATTTCTTTTTAGGACTAAAAATTTATCAAATAGATTTTGGAAATGTTTTGAATTAAATAAAATACAATACAAATTTATTAATGAAATTTGGACCTGAAAACATCAAGACATATGAAATTCCTAAGTGTACTAATATAAAACTTGATTTGGATGAAACTGGAAAATCATTTGAAAACAAGTTATATAGAGGTATTATTGGTATTTTATTATATTTTACTGCTAACAGGCCAGATATAATGTATTTAGTATGTCTTTCTGCAAGATTTCAATCAAATCCTAAAGAATCCCATTTGACTACTGTTAAAAGAATTTTTAGATATTTAAAAGGAACTGTTTTTCAATCTCTTATTTATCTCAAAACTTATGATTTTAATTTAATTTCATATTTAGATACAGACTTTGGGATTTTTAGATTTTATAGAAAAATCACTTCAGGAACATGTCACTTTTTAGGGAAATCCTTAGTGTCATGGTCATGTAAATAACTTCATTTAGTTGCCTTGTCAACAACTAAGGCAGAATATGTTTCTGGTGGCAGTTCCTATGCAAAAGTGTTGTGGATGAAAAAAACTCTTATGGACTTTGGACTAAATTTTAACAATATGCCTATTTTATGTGATAATACTAGTGCTATAAATATTTCAAAAAATCCTGTTAATCATTCTAGTAATAAGAATATTGATATCAGACATCATTTCCTAAGAGATCATGTTCTTAAAAAGGATATATCTTTGGAATTTGTAAGTACTAAAATTCAATTAGCTGATATTTTTACAAAACCACTCCCCACTGTAAGGTTTTATTTTTTTAATGGGGATCTAGGTTTATTTATTTTTGAATTACGTTTTTTTTACTATGTTGTTTCTTTATTTTAATACTATTTAAAATTATTTGATTATTTGTTTCTCAAACAGAATAAGTTTCTTTGACCTGCTTAATCAATTTTATTTTTATTTAAAATCTATGTAATGGTTAATGAAAACATGGGAATCCTGGCTGTTAGAAACCATTTTAACTTCAAAACCATTTCATTTCTAGCAAAACCTTTCGACCCGCGAAACCGCACCACTGCTCGTCAAACCATAATTTTTCAAATATCTGAAACCCTAACCATCAATCCTTCAGAAAGTCTCACAGAGATGGCTAAGACTAAGAGAGCTGATGAGGCCGAGACCAGCACTGCCATGAAGTAGCGATCTGAAGGAAGAAAAATCTTACATGGAAAGGTTATTGATCTCGAATGGTTATTTCAGATGAATCTCATGTTGAAACAAGCACTGTCATTTTAGAATCTCAAACAAACTTTCAACAGTTTGTATATGGAATTTTGTATGAGATAGAACTTCAATATTTCTTCAAATCTGTACAGTTTAGTCTGGGAGACAATGAGGGCACTATGCTCGCTAAGATAGAAGATAGAGATTTTTCTCTCTCTTCATTCGAAATTGGTTAGATTTTAAACTGCCCTCATGAGGGAGTCTTTCATTTTGATTTGAAAAATATAAGAGATTCTATGTCTAAATATAAGGACATTATATCATTTCTTTTTGGGTCTACTTCTATAAAAATGATTTTTATTAAGGATTTGGATCTAGATCAGAAAATTTTAGTGAAGTTTATGCAAATAGGAATAGCACAAGGATGTCTGAGATGGAGAAGATATTATATCCTGACATGTATATAATGTATCTTTTCCTCAGTGATATCAAACTCAATTTTCATAGATACATGGTGAGGTATCTGAATTATTGCTATCACAGCGAAGCCAAAATGAACTTCTATCCTTTTGGATGATTCATTTCTAAACCGTTGTTCAATAATGATATGGAGAGACTGGTGGATTCCAGAGTGCGTTTTCATCAAAGTAATGTGTTTAATGCTAGAACTCTAAGAAATATTGGCTATTTATGGAGCACTATAAAAGAAAAACTTTTTCTAGTAGGATCTAAGGGTGAAAAAGAGAGTGCTCAAGTTCAATCTGCTATGTCCAAGGAGGGAAAAGAATAATCAAGAGTAAGCACTACTATGAGGAGAATATTATTTGACATGGAAGAAACTGGGGAATAAAGAAGTTGGGAGGGTCTTTAGACTCAGAGGAAAAGAACTATTAATGGGGAATTTGTTTCCCATATACTGACCATAAGAGATTTACTCTCTTACATCTTTGTCAATGAAAAAGTTGTTGAACAATCTCTAGAACAGGATGTGGCTGTTACAGAACAAGACCCTGAAAGAATTTAAGTTGAAAGAACAGAACCACAAGTTGTAGCTAATGTTGAATTTACACTTTAATAGGAAAAGGAGGCAGATCCTGGTGAGGAAGTGGCCAGACCTCAGGACAATCCAAAATATATTATCTTAGAAAATCCATTGGAAGAACTAGTTGCTAAGGTTTGTGATGAGTATCTTTCTGAAGCTCAAACAGAATTACTTCAAGAGGATTTTTCTATAGAAGAGTCTAGAAAAGACTCTAAGGAAAAATATGTGGATCAACCTACTCAAGGAAATGAAAAAAGAAAAATCTGATACAGATTCACTACCTTTAGTATTAATGCATCACACTAGAACTAAGAATGAGAATCAAGTAAAGGGTTCATATAATTCAGGGAATAAAGAAATTGAATAACTGTACAGAAAGGTGCCTCCGTTGAAATCTGAAAATATTACTCAGAGAAGAGCCTTAAAAGCAGAGCAGTTGAAATATCAGAATCTTAAGTATGGTATAGTTTCTAGGCAAGAAGTTGAAATTTTTACAAAGGATATACTGGATGTTGTTGCAAATCTAAAATCTGAAATGGTTATGAAATCAGATTTTTCATATTTCAAATTATTTATGGAGACACAATTTTCATCTGGCGGAACTGGTGATGCTAGTGGGTCAGGTACTTCACCTGCTTTAATCAAAAAATTTCATGTTATCACTTCTTCAATGAGAAATATGAGTGAAAAATTGTATGATCCTCAATGAAACAGTGATCCTTTATCTGTCCTGTTAGACAATTAGAAATTTTTGATTGATCAGTTGACATCAAGTGAACCATCTCTTAGACTTGTGCTGACCCAATTCATAGAGAAGATATCTTTGTTTATGGAGAAGGAAGAAAGACTGCATGAGTTTTTCAGAGTCAGTCTCATTGAAGACATTCATCTGTCTCAAGATACCATATATATTATTATTATGCTTGGTGATGGAATGATTCGAAGACTCAAAGAACAATTGATAGAAATAAAGTCTGTAGTTTAGAGGAGATAGACCCTATTTCATACCCAGATCAAACCTTTATTCCTATGTTCATCATAATTGTATCTATTCCATAATTTCAATGAAACTTTTTAATTCCTGTATTTAACAATTTTTTCTGAAATTCTGTTTCTTTATATTTATTCTATTTTACTGTCTTGGTATATATATTCCAGTAATCCAGGTTTCATTACTAAAAACAGTTATTTATCATATACTTAAGTTTAGTGCTATATTAAATGTTTTATCTTCCATCTTCTATCATTCTTTTTTATATCACAAAAAGGGTTAAAATTTGGATAAACGCAACATTTTTTTGTTTCCTTTTATTTGGGGAGAAATTAAAATGGAAAATTTAAAGTGAGAGGTTATGTTAAATCTAATATTGTATTAATATTTTTAAAATTCAAAACTATATGTAATTAATTAATTTTTGTGTAGGGTAATTTCATTAATTATTTTATGGGTTTTGTGATCATCAAAAAGGGGGAGATTGTTGAGCAAGTGTTGTTTTCAACAAAACATAATACTTTATTTAAAGGGGGAGTATTTTGAGAACAATACTCTATCTCTATATTATAATTTTGATGCCTCACAAATACATATAATTTTTTTCTAATGATTTTATTTGTTAAGTATTTTTTAGGAATTTATTATTCGTTTATTTTTGTTTCTTGATGAAATATTAAAGTTCTTGGTTAATGTGGTTTTATTTCTAAAAGTATTCACATTTAACGTGTTCTAGAAACACTATTCATGCTCTACATATTCGAAATCTACTCTAGCGTGTTCTGGAAACACTGTTCATACCATACATGGAGGAATGTAGCGTAATGATAAAATGCAGCATATACTTTATGAGATAAGAGAAAAGTATGGAAGAGGAACCTTACATTATCGGCAAAGTATGAAAAAGAACCCTGTGTTAGGAAGGAACCCTACGTTTGGGATATTAGAAAAGTATGGAAGGGGAACCATACGTAAGTATTAAACATTACGTTTGTTTCTCAAAAGTATGGTTCATCAACCTTACTTTTGTAAAAAACCATAAGTTTTTTGGAAAATTATGGATCAAGTAAAACTATGGATCTTTTATCATACGTTTGAAAGTTGAAGAGAAAAATGTATGGATGACCAATCCTATGCTTATGATCAGTCTTACATTTGAATAAAGTGACATGAACCTTATGTTTGTGATCAACCCTAAATTGTCAACATTATGTTTGAAGACTTCGTCATCAACCTTACGTTCATAGGATGCATACAGTACAAATCAACCTTACGTTTGGCATCAGAGATTTTAAAAGTCGATTTTTTATGCATCGATCAGCAAGCTGGTTATTATGAGGATTTTACGCCGGATTTAAAGCTGATTTGAAAGTACGACCTTGAAATATTCAAAGTTTTTTTATTAGTGGTTTAAAGATTGAATTATAAGGAGTTTTTTAGGCTGAGTTTTCAGGGAAGTTACGACTACTCTTCAAATTAAAATATTTTAATATCGTGAGTTAAAAGGCGACCTTTGTGGATCTAAAATTTGCAGGATAAGTACTTTTCATTATTTTTATATATATGATCTTTTTCAAATAGAAAAAGATGATCTGAGGTGATATCTCGATCATTCTGAGAAAAGGGAAGAAAAATAGAGACTATCAAGAATTCAGATCTACTGATTCAAGAAAATGACAAACCTCTATTTTCTGAAGAAGAAAAATCACAATAAATGATTCATTTGTTGTAAATCAAAGATCATTTTTGAATCTACTAATTCTAAAGTTGTGAGTTATATTTCTATATCTACTAAAACATGATCGACTTAGAAAGACTCTTTTGTAAAGATCACTATTTCTGAAGGTGATGATCAATCTACAGTCAATTGCATGTTGTTGAAATTGTGAGGAACATTTGGAAAGTATTTTCAGAATACAGAAATTCATTCTTGTTTATTCTTGAGTGACCAGCTTCTCGTACTAATCTGTCTATGTTCTGTGAGTGATCCCGGAGGCTTTGTTTCACCTTAGATTGTAAAGGTGTCAACTGCCTGTACTCAGTTGTTGTAAGGTCTCTTGAAACGAGGACCAGATAGTGAAAATCAACAAGCTAGTGGAGTAGAGTGTTGGTAGAGTGGACTAGGGGCCTTCTGTTCTCCGAACCACTATATATCTTGTGTCTTCTATTTAAATTTTTGCTGCATCAATTCATCTGATTGAAGATAAAAGGAAGAACACAATCTCTCAAAGGTTTTTGAAAGACACAATTCACCCCCCACTTGTGTATATTTGATATAATCCAATCCAACAATGAATATTCTCAAATTGACATTATTGATATTTTGTAAAAAAAGTATTTTATTAAAAGATAAAAAATCATAAATTTATTATTTTAAACCAAATTATTACTATTTTATGGATAATAAAAATCATGATCAATATATGGTTTATTTCATTAATTGTAACTATATTGACACTTCATGGGTTTGGAGTTGTAACACCCACTTACGCTTCTCAGGTACTCCCTTGTTTTTGATTTGTTTATCAACCTTGTTTGGGTGCGTTTTTGGGAATCTTAGGGATAGAAAGCCTTTGGTGGGGACAATAACCTAATATTTAGCGTTTTATTTTTCATAATTAATGGATTTTTGGTATAAAAATTTCAATGACTTATTTGGGATATTCAAAACCTTGTATAATGCTAAGAGTGAAGTATTTGGGTTTTTATTCCTAAAAATATAGTTTTTAATTACTATTGGGTACACACCGTGTAAATGTATTAATTTCCATGTAATTTGTTCCAGGAATATTCTGTGAAACAAGTTCAGGGAATGTAGCATTCACACACCATGTAATAGGTTCACATCGTGTACTATTAAAAATAGGTTTTTAATAAAAAAATGACGAGGTTTTCCGCAAACCTGAGCTTTGTGGATTACATGTTGTGTAATTAGAAATAACCATGAGTTGTCATTTTAGGTTGTTTCATTGTTGATTATTTTTCATTTATTACATTTATTCTTCTTCCAAACCTAGAATATGTAATGGGTGATTTTGGGGACCTCTTACCCTTCTAGATCATTTCACTCAGTGATTGATCAATTTTTCGGTTTCAATGCATTTCTTTTGGAATGTGTTATTTAAATGTTATATTTTTCTTTGGAATAGGCTGTGTTTGTATTTGGATTTTTGATCATATAGTGTTTTATATCAGTCCATTTACTTTTTGTGGTGTTCCTTTTCATTCTATGTTAATTCTCATGGTTTCTACTCCCTGTTGTTGATGTAATCTAGTTTTATAAAGGTTTGAGATACCTTCTTGTATATAATCAGTTAATGAAATGAATTTATTTTTTTACTAGGTATATGACTTTTAGTTGTTCATTTATTTTAAGTGAAAGGTATGTTTTTAAAGGTTTTATTAGAATGGAAAATATTTTCATAAATGTTTTTAATTTGAAAATGGATTTTCTTGATTTGGAAATGGATTTTCAAGCAGAAAATAATATTATCTTAGATTTTAAAATATATTACAAAATTTTTAGCAAGATTGATAAAATTTATTTGGATAATTGGAACATTGGTTTCCTTGGGGTTTTGGGAAAGATGCATGGGTGTCCTTAGTTTTTGTGGATCAAATTTGAGGTAAATATTTTGAAATTGATAGACTATGGAAGGACTCAATATTTTTTAGATCCAAGATTATTACTATTTAGTCTCTTGAGTGTCTATAAAGCATTATCCCAAAGGCTAGATTCCAATATTTGGTGCTTTTTGATTTATAGTTATTTATCGCATATTTAATTTTATAATGGGTGGTTTCTCAATATTTTAATATGAGGTTGTATCCCATAGCTTCACAAGATAGGTTATTTCAGGGATATTTTTTTTAGTTTTGTACCAATGGAGGCATAGATATATTTTCCTATACCACTTATACTTTTCATAATTTAGGTTTTGATAATATTAATGGATTTTATGAAAACTAAATGGAAAAATACTTGATTTATAAAAAAAATTATAAAAAAAATTAAAACCTAGAAAAATTTCATTCCTATTATTAGACCATGTATATGTTTTTTGGTGGTATCCTATTGGGATTCATTCTCACACCCTAGTTTTTTCTTTGGTTAGTTTTAAATAATTTTTTACAGGATACATGTTAAGAGAAGGGCATCTTGAAACATATCATCTTCTCCATTGGAAGTTTCTTGGGGTTTGGGTTGGTTTAAAAGTGACTATTGGTCACATGGTGACTTATTGGTCTTTCTATATTCATAATTTTAGGTTTTAGAATTTGTTTTTGATTGTATGGATCTTTTGTATATTTTTCATCCATATAGTACTCTGATTGTATGTCTTATTTTGTTATATTCTAGACCTTGTTTAGTCATCTTTATTTACCTCACAATGTGATGGTCAAATAAAGTGTAAGGTTTGGTTGACATGGTTTTCTCTGTTATAGGATCCATTGGTAACTAAAAAATTATTTTTTTTAATTAAATATTTTGTGATTTCCCAAGAGTGACCCTCCCCTCTCTTATAAAAGAGAACATGTTCTTCTAATTAAATCACACTTAAAACTCAATTTTATTATCCAATACCTATCCTAAAACCATATTATATCCCATAACATCATTGTAGAGGCATTTAGCAATAATATTTTATTTACAGGTATTAAGTAGTTAATAAAACGATGTTTTCCAAAGAATATGATTATTTTTTATTCTCATTGTTTAGATTCGTTTCTTCTTCCACTACATTAAAATATTAATAAAAATGGATAAAATAGAAACTCCATTATCCCCCATATACTAATATGTTGTTATGATAATATAATAACCTATATCCATCTCCTCTTTAATAAAATGGGAAATTAAACCATCATTTATTTGTATGGAAGACTAACATCTTGCCAACCGATAAAATTTGTTCTCCATCACCATCTCTCGAGAATGGTTATAATGATGGAATTAATGTTAATATATGGTATATATGAAATATTTAATATTATAAAATGCTAATATATCATTTTTCTTCCAACCATTCTATTTATTAGAAAGTAATAATGTTGTTCATGCATACATGTTGACTACCAACACCACGAAGCAATGCGATTCATTTTTCATCACCAAATAACATCAATGATATATAAAAGTATATTAAAATGATTAATATGATATATATACATATTTTATGATGATAATTATGGAAAAATAAAACAACACTTATCTTTTTTCCATTATTATCATTGAGAAAGAGAAACGTTACTTATGTGTATGTACAGCCTACCATCTCCATGATTATAACGATGTTTGTTTCACATAACCATATTTAATAGTTAGATTTAAAATTATTATTTCTGTATAGTAATTATTTTTATTTATTGATTATTATTATTTATATGATAGAATAATGGCCTCTTTGACCATATTTGACCTACCAAATTTATTTTATAGCTATTTACTAAATATCAATGAAACATTTGATGTGAAAAAAAGATTAACTAATAATTATAACATAGTAATAAATGAAATAAAAGGAATAAAAAAACATGAAAATGTTATTAGGAAATAAAATAATTTACCTAAGTTTATTATTTAGGATGATAAAGAATGTATGCAATTTGTCAAACTCAAGGTAAGGGTTTCTCATCATACATTCACTAATATGATATATACACCATATTCATCACTTATTTATTTTTGTAGTGTTTATTCTACCCATTTAGATATGTTATATAATAAAATTATTTCTATTCATGGTATTTAAGGGTTCATTTGAATTTATTTTCCTAATGGGGCTTATTATTCAATTGTTACTAAATTTTTTAGGGTTTATTTTACAATCTCACCATTATTTAGGGATGGTTAAGTCTCGAATGGGGAATATTTCTCATCCATGTTTACGTATTCTAAAAAAGTGTTCAAAATCACTTTTAATGATGTTTTAATTTTAAAATATGGTTTGAAATGAATGCTTCTTATCAGTTTCTAAATGATGTAGTTTTTAATGTTTATGAAAAAAATTAAAGGATTGTTTTTTAACTTCTATATAAAGAATAGTTTTTCTCACAAACATGAAAACTAAATTATTTGAATATTACTTCTTAAGTTGTAGGTTTTCTAAATAATTTTTTTCTTCATAATAGCATGGATTTAAAAAAAGTGTTTTCGAAATGGAATGTTTATTTTCCTAAAGAATTTTTACAATTGATATATAAAGAAATTTCCATCTAATAGGACATCCTTTGATATAACATAAGCATTAGTAATGATATGATCTAAGGATAACATATTTATTCATTGTTTGGTTGTATTATGTTAAAAAGGTTAAATGTTTAGGAAACCTATTTCTTTTACAAGGATTATTATTTAAAGGAATTTTTATGAAACATATTTCATTTCCTAGGTTCTGATATAGTAAATTATTTATGACCATGTGTCACACATACACATAGTTTTCAATATTTGAGTCATAGTTAACATGTACCAAATGGTTTTCTCAATCCCTACAGGTTGGGGACTATGATATTGGAATCAATAATGATTAAGGAAATTATTTCACCACAAGAATAATCATTCAATGAAAAGTTAGTGGGTAAGAATACATAAATAGGTGGAATTCCAAAATAGTCAATAAGATTAAATTACCACAAGGTAGAAAAATAAAAACAATGAAATGAAAAAATAATCAAATACATAAAATAGAAACATTATGACATCATAATAATGGTATCTATATAATAGTGAATCCCAAAATCTACACATCATTTCCAACTCCTAAAGTCCCATTATTAAGAACACCCACTAACACTATGCACTTATTTACCTTTTCTTGGTCTTAGAAAAAGAAATTCAATATACGGCCAATGTAATATGTAGGGTGTGGTTAATACTAACCCCATAGGATCTCACCAAATATATTTTATAAATATTCTATAAAAAATAATCCTAATAAGATAAATTTAAATAAAACATGACATGGTGATCTATATCAAAATTTATAATAAAACATGCTTTTCAAATAATTTCAATGGAAAGAATAAAATAGGAATGAATAATAATTCCCATCCAATGGGAATTAATAACTAATTCCCTTTATATTAACATGTGTAAATCATTTTTGATCATATCACCCTGGTTATAATCCTCATGTTTATTTAGACCAAGGCTGAAGGGTCTTCACACATATTAATGAATTATAACTTTATGTGTGAACACATTCCAATATCTCAGGCTTAGGGGGAATGGGGGACCACCCCAATGAAGGAACTCCTTTCCCTCATGAATGTTTAGTTATCATTGTGATAAAAAAAATTCTTTCCAGGATGAGATTATACATGCCTAGTGTTCTTCTCCTCGACTACCCACATAACTACAAAATCTCTCATGTGTATCAAGTAAATCAATCAAGGGGAAAATAATGAATCTCAAATAAGTTTCAAAAATCATATTTCATGCACTCTCAAATCAGATTTACATCTTTAAATTTCATTTGAGAAGACAACCTCAAATGGTTTTGACCAAAATTCATTCCTTATGAAAATTCCATTCATTTTAATTTCATAAAACACTATATACCATCAATTCTCAAGAGTCTTCATCAAAGTCATTTTCTTTAAATTTAATTTCAATCCAAAATTATTTTTTTGGAATCAATACTTTATTATAAAATACTTTTTCAAAGTTGTTTCATTAAACACACCATTAAATTGGAAAACATTGTTCAAAAATATTAATTCATGCTTTGGAAATCAAATTAAGATCTATTTCAAATCAAAAGAACAACAATAATTTCAATTGATAGGGACTATATTATGAAATCATGTACATCAACTCTACAATATCATCAACCACCCATAAAAGAATCCAAAAATGGAGATACATAGGGATTTAACTAATCAAGATATAATCCTACAATCATGAGCCGTAAATCAAGATCTAAATCCAAAAAACAACACAAGGACTAACATACTTCGATGAATGAGTTACATAAAGAAAGTGTAATTCTAAATTAGATCAGGGCTACACATAATGATATAGATTAAATGCTTTAATAGAATCTTATACCCTTGAAGATTTATGGTTTAAGGGGTAAAATCACTAAAAGAGATCCTCTATGGTTGTAGGGGTCCAATGGAGTTCTAGCGTGAGGATATTATAATTAAAAGGGGATTATGGAAAATAATATTAAGATATTTCTCATCATTTTCTGGATCGTATTGGTATCCCCGTCAAGGCGATGGATTCCACTAACTATACAGTGGTCCCAATTTAAATTTTTTTGCTCTAAAAACACTATCGGTTGGTTGGTGTTTCGAGAAACAATGCCTACACTACAGGAACCTCCATATGCCAGCTAGAGGGCTCTTGCTAATCAGTTGATGGAATTTATATCATAATTTCATACTTTCATCCTTCCACCAATTAGCCGGTGGGTCTCACCAACTAGTCAGTGGTCTACAAGTAGTATTTCCCAACAATGGGCCTATGAATACCCAAAATAAAAACAAAAGTATAACTCACGTCCTCTCAAATAAGAATCAAAATAATACCTATTAGCCGTAAAGAGTTATAAATAAGCTAGAAAAGCCATGAATTTACATGATAATAAATATTTGTGTGATTAACCAACTATTATACCTAAAATCAAGATATTTATATATTAATTATCCCCAAAAAAATGATTTCTACCCCCAAAAATCATTTTTAAAAATATTGTTCCATAAAAAGATGTGTCCAATACTATATAAATATCATGTAATACTCACATGTATCATGATCATTCAAACTATGATATTATGAAGAACAATTACTTGAGAATAAATAATATAAATCGACTCATAAATCATGGACATTTTAGGTTTCACATCAATTTCATCCCAATTCAAAAACAATTAGGTCTAAAATTTATTTCTTAAGATATAACCCGTGAAAAACATTATGGATCAATTTATTTTTTATAGAAGTTATATACGTTATGTCACCTTTCTAAACCACTCAATAACCTAAAAAGGTCTGACATATATCTATGATGACATCCCTTATTTCCCAAGTCGTCAGTTACCCATTTTAGTAATTACTCATAAATAAACATGGGCACAAACTAAGAACTCCAAAGAACATATATGATGATCCAAATAATTATTAATCCATTTATGAGATGTAAAAAACCTCAATAGAATCATGAGGATCTTTATTGTTTTCTCTTAGACCAACCAAGGGCCCACTATGGATGCTTCATTAATCTTCGACCAATTGAGTTTAGATTTATAAGTATGACCATATAAGGCCTCAATGTGATCGATTTTAATGGATAACCGGTTGTTATTATTATTGGTAAGCTCAAACATCCCCAAATTCCAATCCCACACTCCTACAATGTTAAGAATTCATAAATTAAATGCATCCGAAAAAATATTTATAACCCATTATGTCTAATCATCTTTATGAGGACGATACTTTGTGCTCAACTTGACTTCGGATCCGATCACCTCCTAGAGTCCTCTTTAAATATGATATGTGATTAGGGGGTCCCTATCAGAAACAATGGAAGATGTAATTTCTTGAAATATGAGGATACTTGACCTTATAGATTTACTAATTACATAACATTTTTATATAATGAATACGAATAAAGTGATAGTATTTGGTCAATACGTCAATCACCACCCAAATTTAATTCTTTCCTAAATAAGTTCACACCAACCCAATAATAAGATTCATTGATATCCCATCCCACTATCAAGTATTGTAACACCCCGAGCTTCCACGATATGCTTCCCTTTCAATAATGCAATAGCTTGCATTGTATGCATGTTCGAGATTCTAACACACCGCGACTAATCAAAATAGCCATTATGAATAGTAATACCCACATTTTGAAATTATATATATATTATATTTCAAAATGTACTTCATTTTTGGATTCAGAATGTCAAAATTATCCTATGTTTAATTTTTTTGTAATTTTCTGAGAACTTCTAAATTTTTATGAATAGTGAAAAATACTTAAAACAACTTTTTTAATCAAAATAATTTATAGTGATAAATTATAATATTGAGTGGTTTTAAAGTTTAATTAGAATATATTTTTACCATTTTATCCAATGGTGTTCATTATAATTAATTTCACTTTGAAATTGGACATAAACAATTGTCAATCTTTTGATATATTTTGTTTCTTAAAAACACGCTATTTGTTGTGACAGCAGGAATTAATTATAAAATTTATTAATGCAACTTATATGTTTTTAATTTCATAAAATAGACATCATTTTTGAATTTGGAATATCAATTATAGCTTAGGGTGAAATTTTGGCATTGTTCTAAAAAACTTCAATTTTTGATGAATAGTGAAACCACTAAGTGGTAGTTAAATAACTGATTTTTTGTTTAAATGAAATATTACCACTTCTGTGATTTTATTTTCAAAAATATGACATACATGGGTTTCATTAGGAAGTAAAATGTGGTTCAATGGGATTAAAATAATTTTTGGTGGATAGTAACTTTTAAGTTTAATTAATCGTGATTAAAGGTAATTAGTGAAATTTAAGGTAAAAATTGTATTATAAAAATATGAAATGACCTTTAAACTTGTCCTACCTCTATTGTATGAGTCATGGACGACCAATAAAATACATGGGTCAACTTGGGGACCCCATGGAGCCACTTTGGTAGGAAAATGACATAAATAACTTTTATTTAAAGTTAAAATAAAAATGTCACAAACATAAGTTGTTTTACTAAAACAATTTTTAAATGGGGTTATACAAGTCATATGTTTTACTATAAATATTCATTAGAAATATAAGAAGATTTCCTACATAATGATATTTTTTTATAATGTTTAGACATTAAATAAATTAAATTATTTATGACACCATGATGATATAGCGATTACCTCATTAATTAACGATTTAAATAAAATGAAACGATAATGTAAAATATAAGACTTAAACTTGTCAAAAACCTATTGGATGAGTAGATTTCGAACCCTTATCACCTTATCCTTGAAATATATAAGTGTGGTACCTTTATAATCCGAAAAATAATTTCATAATAAAGTATCATTTCAATCTTTCCAACAGTGCCCCTTCTCTCCTCTTATAAAAGGCCCCCACCATTACCACCTTACTCGCACCTTAAAAGCCTTTTGGCTCGGCCAAACTCTACCCAAATACTCTCCCAACTTCCCTACCTTACTCATAGAAGCCTCAATTTGGGCAGAATTCTTCCCAAGGAAGCCTTTGTCTCAAATCAAAAAGAGTTACCTGATTTTAAGGTAATGTCTTCTCTTGTGTTCTTTTATTTTATTTTTCTTCTCCAACCCCCTAAAAAAATTTTATTAATTTCTTTTGTAACAAAACCAGTATCCTCAATATACTAGGATGTTTTTATAAGAAGTATTATATCTACACTTACACACACCTATATCTAATGGTTAAAGAACATATTGTTTCTGTGGATGGCGAATTTTTGCCTCACGAAACGATGATTGTTCAACACTCATATAACACCTCTAATGGTGGCCATTATGACGACACTAGTTTTATATATAATATATATTATGTTTTTGTTTTCCTTATGAATTTTTATTTTTCATTTATGGAATATCTTTATGGTTTCCATTATGAGTAAACGCGATATTTTCATTTTAGGAAGTGCGGACTACCGCCCCTCAAAGTGATTTGAATCGTTAATACCATATGTGGGATGTATAAAGGATGGATTAAATGGTAATATACACTATATTATACTGGAATTATATTATACATTTATATCATTATGATTTCATTCCATTAAATGTGAAATAGAAATGAACGTAGCGTTCATGCGTACGTACGGCTTACCGTCTCCATGAACGGTGCATTTCATTTCTTACCTCTAAATGTTAAGTAATAATATAAATGAATGTATATGATGGATATATATGAGATATATGATATCTATATCATGAATATAATTCTGGATATAATGGATATTTCACCACATGAACAACTTGTAATTATAAGAAGTTTATTTTTGTCTCAAGTATCAACGATCGACAAAATGACTGTTATTAACTTAAATAATTACATAATGTTAATAGCATTGTAATAAGTGATATAAAAGGAATAAAAAACTTGAAAAAGGTTCTTAAGAAATTATAAATTAACTCTAGTTTATTATTCAGGAGGTTAATGAACGGTCGAGTCAAGACAGGATGCAAGGTAAGGGAACTTCTTAACCCAATTTCCATTCTTTGGGTTAATCTCCTACTTTCAAATTATGTCATTATATTATTATGTCATATCTTGTATTTATACTTTATTTATGTGTAAATACAGTGAATAAACATCATAGACCTATTTTATTTCAAAAATGATCTTTTTAAGGACTTCTTCTCAATCTCCTTTCATTGAGGCATATTTGGTTTTATACACACCTTTCATTTATACGGTGTATAAAACCCCTTTGACTTTTACTTTTATTCAAAAGGAATCTTTTTATACGAAGCATTTTTACTAAATGACAAAGGAATGTTTTTTTCTTACGTATGCGGCGACAACGTCTTCTCCGCCTCCGTGACTATTATTTGAGTTTCAGCTTCCTCTACAAGCCATACCTTTTTTGAAAGAAAAATAAATACCATGTTTTACTTTTCTTTTATTTTGGTATTGAAAATGGTTTTGAAAGTGTTATTATTATATCAATGTGTTGTATTGATATCTTGTGATTGAAATGTGGAAATTTTATGTTTCCTTTATGCATGTTTTATGTGATACGATTATGTTATGGTTTATGATATGTTTAAACCTATTCATATGAGGAATTCATTGGACTTAATAAGTGACGGGTGGAGCCCGCTATAGCTCCTCGATGCATCGGAAGGTCTCATGAGACAAACTAGTGACTTGGCATGAGGCCTTGACAAAATCTTATTTATAGTCTTGGCACGAGGCCTTGGCTACGTGGTTATGATAGTCTGGCATTATGCATTCCATCATTATGAATGTGGTTATTGATATTGCATGTGATTACTTGACCAGTAGAATATCCATGTGAATAAGTAAATGGAATTATCTCATTTTACTTTTTCCATATTATGTTGAAGTTCAAGTTTAAAAGGATTTTGTTTTAGTCATACATTGCCTTAAATGTTTATGTTTATTAATGAAAGCTTCTGCTATATTGTTATCCTTACAGAGCATCTGAGGTCACCCCTTTCAATGTTTTAATTTTTCCAGGATGTGATGTAGTATTATAGGAATGACCTGCAGGGATAGTTTGAAGGGGATATGAGTGTGGAAAATGGAGACTATGTTATTGTAGTTTTTCACTTTGTGATGTAATGTAACATTTATGAATAAATCTATTGTTTACAAGGCTACTAAACTAATCGGTCTTTCGAGACTTGATCTTTTGTGATCATGCCAATGTTACGAAGTAATGCACCGACTCTGGGTAGCTAGGGTCGGGGCGTTACAGTTGGTATCAGAGGCAGTTTAGTACTAACCTTGGAAGCAAGATTTAGATAAACTCCGATTAGAGCACATAGCCCGAAGATAGACTTTGAGGATTAGTATAGAATAACTTCCTAGAATTTTGGTATTTTAGATATTTTGTGAGTTTTATGAGCAATACATCACTGTTTGGATACGAGCAGGTAGAGGCGGATCTGGCACAGATGTACCTAGGGGTAAAACCCGAAAACAATGCTTTGAGCTAGACTCGAACGGGAACTGGTGCACGACAACGGGCCTTGGTGCACTCTTGGTTACGACACTCCCAGGGGATATGCTTAGGATAATTCTCGTTTTCTTTACAAGCCACTATGAAGGGTTATGAGTATATACTTCCTCAAAGAAAACATTTTTATGATTATGGATTATATCCATAAACCGTTCAATTTTCATTAAGTATTTTACAAGTTTGGAATTATTCATTGAAATTCATAAACTAACCTAGTTTATGCCATTGTATAGAAATGGTGCCCAGTGGAAGGAATGTGAACTCCAGTAATACGTATAATCCAAAGCGTAAGAAGGATCATATCTTTCACGGTATTAAGAAAACATTTAGAAGGGAAATAATCTCCCATGTGTTCTCAACATATGAAGAAATAGTATCATGTGTTAATAAGATAAGTAAATAATTCTCTGAGACTTATGGTTTTGAAGGGAAGAAAGAGAAGAAAAGGATGGAAGAGAGAATGATGGAAAAAGGGACATGGGAAAAGAAGAATTTTCCAATATGTGATAACTGTGGAAAGAAACACCTTGGAACTTTCCTGAAGGGAATGGGAGTTTGTTATAAGTGTGGAGAAAAAGGACACCAAGTGTGTGAAGGCAAGGGTATGAAAAAGGTTTCAAATGTACAATGCTTCATCTGCAAGGAGTGGGGACACGACGCAAACCAATGTCCAAATCATCAGAGTGTACCCCAAATGATGTTATTGGATAATAATAAAGTTATGATACTACCACATATGAGGAGGAATGATTAGAGTTCTTATGTTTTTATTAAAGAATTTTGTAATTTGAGTGTTGTATCAATGATGTACTGTTAATAATAATTATGGAGTATATAAGGATTGTACTGTAGTACTATTTTATCAAGGACTTGAGATTGTGTAGAACTAAGAAAAGTGACTCCAAATTAGGTTAAATTTTTGGAAAATATATGGTTGAGAGAAAGATAAACCATAATATGGTTCTGATACCGAGATAGTGATTTTGGAATAAGACATGATTGATTTGGATAAATTATATTGGATATTCTTAACTTCCTTGAAACTGATTGATGATTTGTATACATTTTTGGATAGAAGGAGTATATCTAGTATTCTATAAGGAATAAGGGATCATGGTAATTCATGATGTTGCAGTGTTTTAAAAGAATACATGATGAAGGTGTTCACATGTTGTTACATGGAAAAAAAGGGGGATCTTCATTATGTTTACCTTCCTCATAAAATTTGGACTGTGAGAAGTATTTTGGATAAATATAAAGGTTGAAATGGATTAAGTTGAACCTTGGATAGTAATGTTTAAGGTTAAAACATTTCTGAATATTATTTTTGGAATATTATAATAGTTTTAGAAAAAGGAAAACCTTCAGGTTGGGCAATAACCCGTCGCTTCAGACAAAGCTGCTGGAATCGAACCCACAACCATATTGCAATAGGCCTTTATGACCTACCACTAGCCTATATGAAGTCCCTGGTTATTAAAAAATATTTTTCGTAATCTAAATGGTATGTGTTAATATTTTGATCCTTTTACGATTAGGATAAATATAATATTTTTGAGTTCTATTATCTTTTTGAGTGAAAGATAAGTTTGTGGTAGAAATTAGTTAAAGGTTGAAACTCTACTTACCAAGAATAAATATATATATATACCTATATCTTATTCTATGAATAAATTAATTCTTAAACTTTAGTAAAGGGATATTAAAACAAAAAAAATGTGTTATCCTAATACCTTATTTCTTGTTGAACTGATGATATTTTAAATCAACATAGATTGAAGGCTTTGAGGCCCTCAATTTGAAACTTGATTGTGATTGATGACCTCAATCAGTCCCTACAAATATTTATGTTTTTCCTCCAATTATTTGTCTCTAATTTTAACCAATGTTCTCCTAATCGAGATCATAATTAGGTGGTGACATTTTCATTTCACTTTCCCTCTTATTAAGGCTAAATTTTATTAACCTTATTTCTGATGTGGGTTTTCCAAAAATGTATTTTCTATTTTCAACCTTTTATTTTAAAAGAAAAATTTCAAATTGCGAGGACGTAATTTATGGAAGGAGGGGAGAATGTAACACCCCGAGCTTCCACGATACGCTTCTCTTTCAATAATGCAATAGCTTGCATTGTACGCAAGTTCGAGATTCTAACACACAACGACTAATCAAAATAACCATTATGAATATTAATACCCACCTTTTGAAATTATATATATATTATATTTAAAAATGGACTTCATTTTTTGGATTCAAAATGTCGAAATTAGCCTATGTTGAATTTTTTGTAATTTTCTGAGAAATTCCAAATTTTTATGAATAGTGAAAAATACTTAAAACAACTTTTTTAATCAAAATAATTTATAGTGATAAGTTATACTATTGAGTGGTTTTAAAGTATAATTAGAATATATTTTTACCATTTTATCCAATGGTGTTCATTAGAATTAATTTCACTTTGAAATTGGACATAAACAATTGTCAATCTTTTGATATATTTTGTTGCTTAAAAACACGCTATTTGTTGTGACAATGGTAATTAATTATAAAATTAATTAATGCAACTTATATGTTTGTAATTTCATAAAATAGACATAATTTTTTAATTCAGAATATCAATTATATCTTAGGGTGAAAGTTTGGCATTGTTCTGAAAAACTTCAATTTTTGATGAATAGTGAAACCACTAAGTGGTAGTTAAATAACTAATTTTTCGTTTAAATGAAATATTACCACTTCTATGATTTGAATTTAAAAAATCCGACATACATGGTTGTCATTAGGAAGTAAAATGTGGTTCAATGGGATTAAAATAATTTTTGGTGAACAGTGACTTTTAAGTTTAATTAATTGCGATTAAAGGTAATTAGTGAAATTTAAGGTAAAAATTGTATTATAAAAATATGAAATGACCTTTACACTTGTCCTACCTCTATTGGATGAGTCTTGGCCGAACAAGACAATACATGGGTCTACTTGGGTACCCCATGGAGCCACTTTGGTAGGAAAATGACATAAATAACTTTTATTTAAAGTTAAAATAAAAATGTCACAAACATAAGTTGTTTTACTAAAAAAAATTTAAAAGGGGTTATACAAGTCATATTTTGGACTATAAATATTAATTAGAAAGATAAAAAGATATCCTATATAATGATATTTTTTTATAATTTTTAGACATTAAATAAATTAAATTATTTATGACACCATGATGATGCATCGATTACCTCATTAGTTAACGATTTAAATAAAATGAAAAGATAATGTAAAATCTAAGACTCACACTTGTCAAAAACCTATTGGATGAGTAGATTTAGAAACCTTATCACCTTATACTCTAAATATATAAGTGTGGGACCTTTAGAATCCGAAAAAGCATTTCATAATAAAGTAACATTTCGATCGTTCCAAGAGTGCCCCTTCTCCCCTCTTATAAAAGGACCCCACCACTACCACCTTACTCACACCTTAAAAGCCTTTTGTCTCGTCCAACCTCTGCCCAAATACTCTCCCAACTTCCCTCCCTTACTCCTAGAAGCCTCAAATTGGGCATAATTCTTCCCAAAGAAGCCTTTTGATCAAATCAAAAAGAGTTACCTGATTTTAAGGTAATGTCTTCTCTTGTGTTCTTTTATTTTATTTTTCTTCTCCAACCCACTAAACACTTTTTATTCATTTCTTTTATAACAACACCAGTATCGTCAATATACTAGGATGTTTTTATAAGAAGTATTCGAGCTACAATTACACACACCTACATCTAATGGTTAAAGAACATACTATTTCTGTGGATGGAAAAATATTTCCTCACGAAACGATGATTGTTCAACACTCATATAACACCTCTAATGGTGGCCATTATGATGAAACTATTTTTATATATTATATATATTATGTTTTTGTTTTCCTTATGATTTTGTATTTTTCATTTATGGTATACCTTTATGGTTTCCATTATGGGTAAACGTGATATTTTCATTTTTGGAAGTGCGGGCTACCGCCCCCTCAAAGTGATTTGAATCGTTAATACCATATGTGGGATGTATAAAGGATGGAGTAAATGGTATTATACACTATATTATACTGGAATTACATTATACATTTATATCATTATTATTTCATTCCATTAAATACGAAATAGAAATAAAGTAGCGTTCATGCGTACGTACGGCTTACCGTCTCCATGAATGGTGCATTTCATTTCTTACCTCTAAATGTTATGTAATATTATAAATGAATGTATATACTGGATATATATGAGATATATGATATCTATATCCTGAATATAATTCTGGATATAATGGATATTTCACCACATGAACAACTTGTAATTATAAGAAGTTTATTTTTGACTCAAGTACCAATGATCGACAAAACGACCGTTATTAACTTAAATAATTATATAATGTTCATAACATGGTAATAAGTGATATAAAAGGAATAAAAAACTTGAAAAAGGTTCTTATGAAATTATAAATTAACTCTAGTTTATTATTCAGGAGGCTAAAGAATGGTCGAGTCAAGAAAGGACGCAAGGTAAGGGAACTTCTTAACCCAATTTCCATTCTTTGGGTTAATCTCCTACATTCAAATTATGTCATGATATTATTATGTCCTATCTTGTATTTATACTTTATTTATGTGTAAATACAGTGAATAAACATAATAGACCTATTTTATTTTAAGAAATTATCTTTGTAAGGACTTCGTCTCAATCTCCTTTCATTGAGGCATATTTGGTTTTATACACACCTTTCATTTATACGGTGTATAAACCCCTTTGACTTTTACTTTTATTCAAAAGGAATCTTTTTATACGGAGCGTTTTTACTATAAGACAAAAGGAATGTTTTTTTCTTACGTATGCGGCGACAATTACTTCTCCGCCGCCGTGACTATTATTTGAGTTTCGGCTTCCTCTACAAGCCATACCTTTTTTTAAAATAAAAATAAATACCATGTTTTACTTTTCTTTTATTTTGGTATTGAAAATGGTTTTGAACGTGTTTTTATTATATCAATGTGTTGTATTGATATCTTGTGATTGAAATGTGTAAATGTTATGTTTCCTTTATGCATGTTTTATGTGATACAATTATGTTATGGTTTATGATATGTTTAAACCTATTCATATGAGGAATGCATTGGACTTAATAAGTGACGGGTGGAGCCTGCTATAGCTCCTCGATGCATCGGCATGTCTCATGAGACAAACTAGTGTCTTGGCACGAGGCCTTGACAAAATCTTATTTGTAGTCTTGGCATGAGGCCTAGGCTACGTGGTTATGATAGTCTGGCATTATGAATTCCATCATTATGAAAGTGGTTATTGATATTGCATGTGATTACTCGACCAGTAGAATATCCATGTGAATAAGTAAATAGCATTATCTCATTTTACTTTTCCCATATTATGTTGAAGTTCAAGTTTAAAAGGCTTTTGTTTTAGTCGTACATTGCCTTAAATGTTTATGTTTATTTATGAAAGCTTCCGCTATATTGTTATCCTTACTAAGCATCTGAGCTCACCCCTTTCAATGTTTTAATTTTTCCAGGATGTGATGAAGTATTATAGGAATGACCTGTAGGGATAGTCTGAAGGGGATATGAGTGTAGAAAATGTAGACTATGTTATTGTAGTTTTTCACTTTGTGATGTAATGTAACATTTATGAATGTATCTAGTGTTTCTAAGGCTACTAAACTAATCGGTCTTTCAAGACGTGATCTTTTGTGATCATTCTAATGTTACGAAGTAATGCACTGACTCTAGGTAGCTGGGGTCGAGGAGTTACAAGTATACATGGGAATGTGTTGAATATAACCAAAAGTTTTTTTATTCTCATACTTGATCAATTCACTAGTATAATAATGGGAAATAAAATTATGAATGTATCATTTAATCCATAGATACCAAAAATAATTACTCATAACATAAAATATTTTAGTTGTTCTTGGGGTAACCAATTGCTAATAATGATGAAAATCCCATATCCCCTCCTCTATCATAGGAAATTGATTGTTGAATAATTTGATAAATCAAATAATACCTTTTGTGGTATAAAACATACAACAATGGTCTATCCATCTTATAGATAGTTCTTAATACCTTGGAACTCATGATCAATTTACTACTCCTAGAGGACTATATTAAGAAGAGATGATTTAAACAGAATGCTTGTTAGAAAAAACCTAGTCTCATACTCCCAATTCTATAATTTTCACGTTGATATCTTGATATAATGTAGTAGGTTCCTCAATATATATAAAACTACTCTCAAATGAATAACTTGATAATCCATGGGTGCTTAATAAACTTATATGTCATCCATGAACACCATAATTAAAGAGTCGATATACTAGTGGAAAATCAGGTTCACCAAACCCATAAAAATAGAATGTTAATTGGTCAAGATAAATGTAATGACAAGATATTCAAAGTGGCCACACCATCCCCTAAATGTGGTCTTTAGTATATCAGACTCATTGATTCAAAGATAGTGGTAACTAGAAAAATGATTAATCTTAGAGAACCACTTCAACGACTATAGATGATCAAATGATTCCTTTTTACATCTTGTAATACAACAAATTCTTCAGTACCTTCATTTTAGTTAGTTTAATATGGAATATGGAATAGATGTGTGATATGTACCTAGAAATAAGCCGATATAGAACTATACCACCCTATACAGTGGTATACAGAAATATTCTGACGGACATACTTCTAGAAACTCAACAGCTACTAGAGGGATTTCATGTTCATCATTAGAGGATTCCTACTCTAGTTCAATAATATAAAGTATACCATCCTACTCATCTATGGAAGAGGTTTTCTTACTTAATTATCCTTAGGTTCCAATTTTCATAGAAATCATGTAACTCCATATTATGGGTTTTAATGTAAACACACTAATGATAATAATCAGTTAGAGCCTCGTGGGAAACGAACTAGTCCATTCTAAGAATAACATCAAAGGAATTCATTCCAAAAATCAAAAATTCCTAGAAGATCTCAATCTATAATAAAGAGATACCCCAAGAGGAGTGTCAGATACCTTATTATTTATTCATCACAAGAGGTGTTTTAATTTTCGTAACAAAATGCATGATCTCAGTTGGAAGATTTAACAAGTCCATAGTGTTGATTGATATGATATAATGAGATGAAACCGTATAAAATAAAGATGTAACCTAATTGAATGAATTAAAAATGGTACCAATAATTATTATAAGACTTAAATCAGTTTCAACTAGAGACTTATTCACTATATTTAGTTGCATCATTCCTGATATATGTGGTTGAAATCCTATTATTTTGAATCTACTTACTATACCAAATATTTTATTGGTGTTGAAGTGCTTCATCTACTACATGGGGAAGTAAAAATTAGAAAAAACCTATGATACTTTCATAAATTTCCTCATGATAAGAATACATTCAATGCCTCTATGAAATTACGCTTCAAGTACCTAATATTCCATCATTGAAAAAAAATTTATTGGAATTTAAAATACATTTTAGATGACTTAATGGGAGTTATTTCTAAGGACCACCACCACAATTTCCAGTATAACTCAAATTCTACTTTCTCTTCCCCTTAAAGAAACCACTAAGAATTCCACTAGGAGAATTAGGAACTCCACTTATCCTTAACCTACCATCCAGGTTGATTTTCACCATCAATTCCCTATATAGATCATCATTATATGAGTTATTCTTTAGCATAAATACCTAGAACTGAATATCTAATTGAATACCCATCTAAAACCTCATAACCTTAATCTTCTCAATTGACACCACCTCAAGTGAAAACTAAGAATGATCAAAAAAATTGGAATCAGGAATGAAAAAGTGTTTTGAAGTGTTTCCACTTTATTCCATTATTCTGTTTCACTTAAACGTTAACATCCCACTATCTCCTACTAGACCCAAAATGATTGAAGTTGTATGATTTCACCTTAATGGAATATAGAACATCCATGAACATGAAGAGTTATTAAACCTTCTCTAACCAATCTTTTGTCTACCATGGATCATTTATTCTATGTAAAGAGTCTGGTTTCTGAGGAAGAAACTCCTAGAATAAATATCTAGTATCATCCCTTTATAAATCCATATATATATATCTTGAATAGGGGTAGGTGTTTCCCACTGACCAAGACCTCGGACTGTGTGCACTATTACCCCTTTGGGGTTTTGGTTAAAAATAGGGTTCACTTGTTTTTATTTATGAATATATTCCTATTTAATCTTAATTAAACATATTTTAGGGGCATGTTATAACATAAGATAAACATGAAATAAGTAAAAAATTGTAATAATACACTGGTACACCAGTACTAATTAATTTAACTCAATATGGGAATAAAAATATCATAATTTATTTTTGGAAAATTCCAGAATATAATCAATTAAACTATTAAAAATAATTTTTTTAAGAACCCATGGAAACTTAAGGCTCACTAGAATGTGAGATAGTGAGGAAATCTCTCATAACATACCCCTTATGTCCTAAAAATCCTATATCATATCTATTAAGATGTCCAAAACTGCATACTCAAGCCTAAGAAGAGACACAACCTCCCTTTGATACAAATTTTTCATGTAACAACCTAGATAACTCGTTAAATTAGAACTCAAGTTAGTCCTGACATGGATCAAAGAGAATTCCAAATCTTGATAGGCTAGATGATAACATATGGGTGTCAATAATGATCATGGTTAATGGTTTTATCACAATAATAACCAGTAAATGAAATGTTTGAAAGTAAGGATCCATAAATAGGTGATATTCCATAATAGTCAAGAAGAGTAATGTACCACAAGGTTAATTCATGAAAAACCCAAAATAGAACTATAATCTAAGATATTTCATAAACCCATGATGGAATCACCATCATTATCTCCTTGCAACAGTGTATCACTTGCCCCTCTTATCACAGCCAACTCCAAAAGTCCCACTATCTAGGGAACCCATTATCTCCAAGAGGTTCTTTCCATTTTCTTATTCCAAGAAAAATAAAATCTACATTATTTCCAAGGAATATGTACGGTGTCTAAAATAATATCCATGTAGGTTCCCACAAAATAGATTCCATTATTATTCTAAATCAAGTAAACATAATATTCTAAATTTAAATAAAACATGGCATGATAATCTATTTTACAATTAATATTAAATTATTATTTTCGAATCCTTTCAATTTCAATAACAAAAAATTCATAAATAACAATTTCCATCATGAAGTAAAAAATAAATCATTTCATAAAAATTGACATTTGTAACTCATTCTCGCTCATACCAATATGTTTATAAGACCCAATGTTTGTTGGGTCAAGGACAAAGGATCCTCACACTTCTAAATGAATTAATGATTCTTCTGTGTACACTTCCCTAGATATATGGACGAGAGGGAATATTAGTCTACCCCAAATAATGAACAATCTTCCCTCATGAAGTTTTAGTTTCAATTTACAACATCAATCTATTTCTTGGAAAACGTAAAAAATTCCTAGAATTCTTTTCCTGGACTACCCACTAAACCACTTATACTCGCATGTTCTTTATGTGATTCAATAAAGGGTAAAGTCATTAATCTAAAAAAAGTTCCAAAATATTAATTCATCCAACCCCAAAATACACCTTAATAATTACATTTCATTTCAAAAAACAACATCAAATAGATTTCAGAAAAATTCATGCCATTAAAAAATTAATGTCAATAAAATTTCATATAAAATTTCATTCATTAATTTCTAAAGAATCATCATCAAATAAATTTTTCAAATCATGCGCTTTAATTCATAGTCATTTTCATGGAAACAACACATTATTTTAAATTCCTTTATCAAGGAGGTTTCATAAAACACAACATGACATTTAAAAACATTATTCAAAATTATCAATTCATGATTTGGAAATCAAATGAATTTCTATTTAAAATCATACAACACATAGAATATTCAATTTATTGGGACTAAATCATTAAAGTGCCAACCTAAATTCGTTTATATCATAAACCACCTAAAAAGGATCCATAAACAAGGATTTGAAGGTCTATAACCAATCAAGAAGGGATCCTGAAAACCCAAACCATAAATCAAGATCTATATCCATCAATAACACAAGGAACCACATCCATAAAATAATTAAAGATATAATTAATAGGTAATACACAATTTAATCAATGATACACTTACCAAAAGAGATAAAATTCGTTAATTAGAACTTTGATCTATATAGATTCATGGTTGGAAGGTCCAAAATCTCCTCAAGAGATCCTCTAAGGTTATAGGGGTTTAGTGGAGTTCAAGGGACACGAAATTATAATTAAAATAAGGGTTATGAAAAAAATGATTATTCCCATCCATTTCGTTCTTATACTTCCATCACTTACAGGACACTTGTTCCCGTCGTTTATTTACTAGTGTCAGGAGGAGTTCGTGTTCCTCTAGAAACTCCATTGTCTAGTTGATGGGGTTCTAACTATTGGATGATGGTTCCTGGTAGAATTATTACCCAATTATAACCACCACTAGTTAGCTGATGGGTATCACCAGCTAGCCAGTAGACTCCCTATACTGTTTCTCAACTATATTTATATTTCCACCAAAAAAAATAAACACAAAACACCTCCCAACATCTCAAAAAATAATCTAAATCACACCCTTGACACTTCAATGAAAATAAAAAAGAACGAACAACTATGAATGAATTTCAAAATTATGAAGAGTAAGATAAACCAAATATTATATATTAAAGAAAGTGTTGTGATATTATATAAACGTGCCTTATTTTCAAACGTAATTATTATAACTATTTTGGATTTCACATAATCTTGATTTTTGGGGTTTATTTATTTTTGAGGGTTTAGGAATTATTTGATTAAACATACAAAAATATAGGTTAAAAATTTATTATTAAAAATTAATTTTTAATGTATTCTATCATATCTATGGGTGTTATTACTAATGTTTTTAGAATTGAACAATTACTTCTTCATAAGAAGGATTATTTATTATCGGTATTATTTTAAATTTTTATAATCATTTTCTAAGATGGTTGGAATAAATTTCCATTATTTAATGAATCATATAATCCATTAATGTTTGTTTTTTAATTCACAAATGATAAATTCTTCTTAGTCATTAATTTTTAGAATCATAGGTTGAAACTGATTAAAATACTTAATCAATGGAGAAACGTGTTAATAATGTTGAAAGAAATCAAGTAAGTATATTTTATTATAAATAATCAAACTCAAGAAATGTAATATAAATATATAAATTTGCGTGTAGAATGTGTCAATTAATTATTATGGAAATCACTTGGAAATGAATTCACATGTGAAAGTATTACGGTGGTACATATATTGATTATTTATGAAATAATATGTTTCTAAGTCTTAACCTTGAAATTAAAATTCATGATACGACCTATTAAAATTTCATGATACGACCTATTAAAATTTCATGATATGACTAAAATAAATAAAAATTTCATGAATGAAATTTTTTAAGGGGGAGATAATATAAAACCTCAACATTTTATGTTAGTAATAATATGTACAATATCTTGTGATACATGTAATTTCTATATTAAAAAGACTTTGATATACAATAAAAAATTATTATTTAAATATCATAATTTTAACCTCTTAGTTAGGTTATAGGGTGTGAATGGAAAAAAACAAATTATGAAATAAATTTAAAAAGTATTTCATTAATACAAATAATAAATTCAATCAAAAAAATCATTCATTTCTTCTAACTAGGTAAATTATAATAACAAGTTCATTTTAATCTATAAAAATACATTCCTTATAAACATGAGTTTTAAGAGTTTTTTATGTAAATAATTAGAATTATTTCATTCCATTTTTATAAATCTTATTCCAACATATTAAATTGATATTTAAATTTATCATTTCAAAATTATATTAGAGTGAAAATTGATGATTTTTTGAAAACAGATTATTTTTTAGTGAATTATGATGTTATGGATTTTACAGATACTGTCACATTTATGAAATTATAATGTTATAATAATAACTTGAAATTTTATGAAATTTTTTTATACTCTAAATTTATATTTAATATTTAATATAATTTATATAGAATATAATTTTGAACTTTGAAATCTGTGCTTAAGATTTTTGAAATATATAATTTTTTTATTCAAATGAAAACTATTTTTTCTTCTTCTCCCTTTAAAAAATTACAAGATTAAATGTATTTTTGGTTTATTCATTAACAAAAATAAACATATATTGATTTAAAATAATCCATTGAATTGTATTTTAGTTCATTTTATACATTTTTTAAAATCATTTTTACACTTAAAACCAAACATTTTCTTAAAATGGTTTTTATTACATTTTACGAAAACATGTTAAAATTAATTATTAACTATTATAGAAATTGAATCTTATAAAATGAAATTCATATTTTTATGAAGAATAATTAATATTAGGTAATATTTTCAACTTTATTTAATGTCATGATTAATTGTAAAAAAAATCGGTTATCATAGTTTGGGATAAAAAGGTTTAGCGGGAATTAAAATAAGTGATAATGGTAAAAATGTCACTTAAAATTTTATAAATGTTATTGTTTTAATTTAAGACTTTATAATTACCATATATTTATTATCCATTTGGTTCCACTTGTATATGAAAATGAATTTATATTATATAAATATTTTATGTAATTCCATGTGTGCCCCTCGCCTCATATATACAACGGAACATCATATCCTCCATTATTCAAAAACATTCATCCATATAGCTTAGATAAAACCTCTAAAAAATATTAATTGATTTTTTTCCCTTATTTATTGAGTTTTTTACCCTAACATCGACTTAAAAATTCTAATAGTTTAACGCCCCGACCCTAGTTACCCAAAGTTAGTGCATTATTACGTAACATTGGCATGATCACAAAAGATAAAGTCTCGAAAGAATGATTAGTTTAGTAGCCTTGGAAACACTAGATACATTCATAAATGTTACATTACATCATAAAGTGAAAAATCAAAATAACATTGTCTCTTTAGTCCACACTCATATCCCCTTCAGACTTTCCCTGTAATTCAATCATAAAATATTTCTTAACATCTTGGGAATATATAACATAGAAAGGGGTGAGCTCAAATGCTCAATAAGGATAGAAATATAGCATAAACTTTCATAAAAAGACATAAACATTTAAGGCAATGTATAACTAAAACAAAAGCCTTTTAAACATGAACTTCAGTATAATATGGTAAAAATAAAATGATGTTATGCCATTTACATATTCACATGGATATTCTACTAGTCGAATAATCACATGCAATATAAACAACCAAATTCATAATAATGGAATTCATAATGCCAGACTATCATAACCACAAATTCAAGGACTCGTGCCAAGACTAAAAATAAGATTTTGTCAAGGGCTTTTTCCAAGACACTAGTTTGTCTCATGAGACCTATCGATGCATCGAGGAGCTATACCGGGCTCCACCGATCACATACAAAGTCCAATGCATTACTTATATGAAAAGGTTTAAACATATCATAAACCATAACATAATCGTATCCCATAAAACATGCATAAAAGAAACATAAAATTTCAACATTTCAATCACAAGATATAAATACAACACATTGATATAATAAAACCATTTTCAATACCAAAATAAAAGAAAATTAAAACTTGGTATTTATTTTTCATTTTTAAAAAAAGTTATGTCTTGTAGAGGAAGCCAAAACTCAAATAACGGTCACGGCGGCGGAGAAGTCGTCGTTGACGCATAAGTTTGAAAATAAACATTTATTTTTGTTGTTTAGTAAAATGATTCATATAAAAATACTCCTTTTGAATTAACGTAAAAGTAAAATGGGTTTATACACCGTATAAAAGAAGGTTGTGTATAATGAAAGGAGATTGAGACGAAGTCCCTTACCTCGTGTCCAACTTGACTCGATCGTTCTTTAACCTCCAAAATAATAAACTAGGGTTAATTTCTAATTTCCTAAGAACCTTTTTAAAGTTAATTATTCCTTTTAAATTACTTATTATCATGTTATAAAAATTATGTAGTTTTTTAAATTCATAACGATCGTTTTGTCTCTCTTTGATACTTGAGTCAATAATAAACTTCTTATAATTAAAAGTTGTTCATATAGTAAAATATCCATTATCTCTATAATTATATTCATGATTTAGATATCATGTATATCATATATATCCAGTATATACTATCCTTTATAATATTACATAACATTTAGAGGTAAGAAATGAAATTCACCGTTCATGGAGACGGTAAGCCGTACGTACGCATGAACGCTACTTTCATTTCTATTTCATATTTAATGGAATTAAAAATAAATGAGATATCTGTATATTATAATTATACTATAATATATATGTTATATAGGACACATATGTTCAATAATATCATTCTTTATACATTCCATTTATTGCATGAAGAAGTCACATCACTTGAGGGGGCGGTAGTCCACACTTCCTCAAATGAAATTATCGCATTTGCACAACATGAAAATCATAAAGGTATGTTTTAAATATAAAATACAGAATCATATATAAGAAATAAATATAATATATATATAATAAATAAATATAGTGTCATCATAATGGACACCATGAGGGGTGGTAGGAGAGGATAGAACAATCATTATTTTGTGAGGCAGTAATTCGCCATCCACAGAAACAGTATGTTCTTTAACCATTAGACAGAGGTGTGTGTAAGTGTAGCTCGAATACTTTTTATAAAAACATCCTAGTATACTGAAGATACTGGTGTTGTTACAAAATAAAGGAATAAATAGAGTTTAAGTGGTTGGAGAAGCAAAATAAAACAAAAGAGCATAAGAGAAGACATTACCTTAAAATCGGGTAACTCTTTTTGATTTGAGTCAAAGGCTTCCTTGGGAAGACTTCTGCCCAAAGTGAGGCTTCTAAGAGTAAGAGAGGGAAGGTGAGAGAGTATTTTTCTGAGGTTGGTCGAGCCAAATGGCTTTGAAGTTGTGAATAAGGTGGTAGAGGTGGGGGCCTTTTATAAGAGGAGAGGAGGGGCACTATTGGAAAGTCATGAAATGTTACTTTATTATGAAATGATTTTCAGATTTTAAAGGTCACACAATGATATATTTCTAGGATAAGGTAATAAAGGTTCTAAATCCACCCATACAATAGGCTTTAGACAAGTTTAAGTCTTAGAGTTTACCTTATCTTTTCATTTTATTTTAATCGTTCACTAATGAGGTAATCGTTGCATCATCATGGTGTCATTAATAAATTTATTTATTTAATGTATAAAAATTATAAACAAATTACCATGATGTAGGAAATATTTTTATATTTCCAATGAATATTTATAGTCTAAAATTTTACTTATATAACCCCATGTAATAATTGTTTTAGTAAAACAACACGTGTTTGTGACAATTTTATTTTTACTTTAAATAAAAAGTTATTAATGTCATTTTCTTACCCAAGTGACTCCATGGGGTCCCCAAGTTGACCCATGGATTTTCATGGTCGGCCATGACACATCCAATAATGGTAGGACTAATGAAAAGGTAACTGCATATTATTATAACATTATATTTACCATAAATTACATTAATTACCTTGAATCGCGATTAAAAAAACTTAAAAGTTACTATTCACCAAAAATTATTTTCATCCCATTGAACCACATTTTAATGACTAATGAAAATCATGTATGTTAGATTTTTGAAATTAAATTCATAGAAGTGGTAAAGTATCATTTAAAGGAAAAATTAGTTTTTTAACTACCACTTAGTGGTTTCACTATTCATCAAAAATTGAAGTTTTTCAGAAAAATACCAAAAATTAACCCTAAGCTATATTTGATATTCCTAATTAAAAAATGATTTATATTTTACAAAATTCGAAACATTTAAGTTTAATTAATTATTTTAATAGTTAATTCCCATGGTCACAACAAATAGCGTGTTTTTAAGAAACAATATATATCAAAAGATTGACAATTTTTTATGTCCAATTTCAAAGTGAAATTAATTCTAATGACCACCATTGGATAGAACGGTTAAAATATATTATAATTATAATTTTAAACCACTCAATCATATAATGTATCACTATAAATTATTTTGATTAAAAAAGTTGTTTTCAAGTATTTTCCACTATTCATCGAAAATTTGAATTTCTCATAAAAATACCAATAATTCAACATAGTCTAATTTCGATATTCCGTATCCAAAAATGAAGTCCATTTTGAAATATAAAATATATATAATTTTAAAAATTGGTTATTACTATTCATAACGGCTATTTTGATTGGTCGCGGTGTGTTAGAATCTCTAACTTGTGTACAATATAGGCTATTACATTATTGAAAGAGAAGCATGTCGTGGAAGCTTGGGGTGTTACATTCTCCCCTCCTTCAATAAATTGAGTCCTCAAAATTTTAAAATTGTTCTTCTAAAATAAAAGGTTCAAAGTAGAAAATTCCTTTGTGGAAAACCCATATCTGAAATAGGGTTAATAAATATTTAACTTTAAAAGAAAGAAAGAGAAGTACAAAGGTCACCCGAGATAGACCATACTAGGATTATATGAAAACATGGATATGGAGGAGAAACAAACCATCAAGGTCTGATGGAGAGTTGTTGAAAACAAGGTTAGGAGAAAGTTAACTACAATAAAATCACAAATTTGTGATTGGTTAAACGATCATTGATTCCCCAGTAGAAAAAGCTCACCGAAAATGTTTTTGTTTTAAGTTACCTTTCATGATGTTGAGGAATTTATTTAGGAGATTTACTAAGAATGTGAGGAAATATACGTAATTTTAATCTAGACTTTTCATTCTTTAATAAAGTTTTACCACAAACCCGTCTTTCACTCAAAAAGATAATAAAACTCAAAAATATTATATTTATCCTAATCGTACAAGGTTATAAATATTAACACATACCATTTAGATTAGAAAAACTATTTTTTTATAACCAAGGACTTCCTGTAGGCTAGTGGTAGGTAATAAAGGCATGTCGCACTATGGTTGTGGGTTCTATTCCTACAGCTTTGTCTGACGCAACGGGTTATCCCCCGACCTTCAGGTTGTCCTTTTCCTAAAACTGTAGTATTATAATAATCCAAAAATAATCTTCAGAAATGTTTTAACCTGAAACAATACTATCCAAAGTTAAAATTAATCTATTCAAACCTTTATAGTTATCCAAAATACCTATTACCATACTTTATCTAAAAGGTCTCTAAATTCCAAAATCAATTGTAACATCAGATCCCCCAAACAAGGTAAAGTTTCTCTTATTCTCACATACTTAAAATATGATTAATTTCATAATATTAAAACTTTAATGAAAACAACAAGTACTGCAGTACAATCTTTATATATATCACATTATTCTGATAACCATAATATATTTCTTGAGTCCAAAAACACAAATATAATAATTATTCAACTTCATCTGTAGTAACAGCATAAGCTTGGCCTTGCTCCCTTGGACTTTTCTGAGGTAATTTTCCTTGGCGCTTAGGGAATTCATTTGCTTAATGCCCCATTTCTATACAATTGTAGTATTCAACATTGATAGCCTCTTTCATTCCCTTACAATCACGAGCCTGGTGACCTTTTTCTCCACATTTGTAACAAACTCCCATTCCCTTTAGTCAAGTACCGGGGTGATTCTACCCACAATTATCACATAATGGAAAATACTTCTTTCCCTTTTTCCCTTTATGTGTCTCTTATTCCATCGTTCTCTTCTTCTCTTGCTTTACTTTGTTGTCATAAGACTTAGAGAATTCCTTTTCTGTCTTGATATCACACGATACAATATCTTCGTACGATAAGAAAGATTGTGATACTAAATCTCGAAAGAGAAATGGTTTTAACCCATCAAAGAAATGATCTATCTTACTTCTTAGGTTACATATATAATATGTAGCATGTCTCGCTAACCTTGTAAAGTTAGCCTCATAATTTGCGACATTCTCATCCTCCATTTGTCTCAGACTCAGAAATTTCCTTTCCATATCTGCTCGATGGTCACGAGAAAATTATTTTTCTAAGAAAATCTATTTGAACTCTCTCCATTCCATACTTGATACTTCATCATCTTTCTTCGTATTTTGAATCAATGACAACCATTGATCAGCATCTCTAGTGAGGCGGTAAACTTCCATGATAACCTTTTCCCTTTCACTACTCCCCAAAGCATGGAATATTTTCTCTATGGAATTTATCCATTACTCAGCTACTAAGGGGTTTTTACTCCCATTGAATGTTGGTGGTTTTGGCCTCATGAAGCAGTCTAACATTGATCCTCCACATTGTGGATCAGGGTGCTCCATATGAGTAAGGTTATTATTCATAACCTGAGTGAGTTGTCCCAGTATGGTGATAAGTTGATCAGCACCAGTTGTATCACCAACTCCACTATAATTATCTTGAGTTGGAGGGAAATATATACATGGAGTGCGTGCATTGATACGGTTTCCATTCCTTCCACTAGGTTCCATTTCTAAACAATGTCATAAACAACATTAGTTTATGAACCGAAATACATAATTCCATACTTGTAAAACACTTAACATAAATTGGACTATTTATGGATATAATCCATAAAATAAATGTTTTCTTTGAGGAATTATATACTCATAAACCCTTCATAATGGTTTGTAAATAAATCATGAATTATCCTAAGCATATCCCCTAGGAGTGTCATAACCAAGAGTGCAGCAAGACCCATTGTTGTTCACTAGTTCCTATTCGAGCCTAGATCAAAGAGGTGTTTTCGGGTTTAACCCCTAGGTACATCTGTGCCAAAGCCGCCTCTACCTGCTCGTATCTAGACAGGGATGTATTTCTTGGAAAACCCACAAAATCTCTATAATTCCAAAATTCTAGGAAGTTATTTTATACTAATCCTCAATGTTTATCTTAGGGCTATGTGCTCTAATCAGAGTTTATCTAAATCTAACTTCCAAGTTTAGTACTAAATTTCCTCTGATACCAACTATAACGCCCTGACCCTAGTTACCCAGAGTTGGTAAATTATTACGTAACATTGGCATGATCACAAAAGATCATGTCTCGAACGACTGATTAGTTTAGTAGCCTTTGAAACATTAGATACATTCATAAATGTTACATTACATCATAAAGTGAAAAATCACAATAACATAGTCTCCATAGTCCACACTCATATCCCCTTCAGACTATCCGTTTTGGTCAGTCATAAAATATTTCATCACATCCTGGGAATATAAAACATAGAAATGGGTGAGCTCAGATGCTAGGTAAGGATAACAATATAGCAGAAACTTTCATAAATTAACATAAACATTTAAGGCAATGTATAACTAAAACAAAAGCCTTTTAAACGTGAACTTCAGTATAATATGGCATAAATAAAATGAAGTAACACCATTTACATATTCACATGGATATTCTACTAGTAGAATAATCACATGTAATATCAATAATCACTTTCATAATGATGGAATGAATAATGCCAGACTATCATAACCACATAGTCAAGGCCTCGTGCCAAGACTACAAATAAGATTTGGTCAAGGCCTTGTGCCAAGACACTAGTTTGTCTCATGAGACCTACCAATGCATTGAGGAGCTATATCGGGCTCCACCCATCACATACTAAGTATAATTCATTCCTTATATGAAAAGGTTTAAACATATCATAAACCATAACATAATCGTATCACATAAAACATGCATAAAAGAAACATAACATTTCCACATTTCAATCACAAGATATCAATAGAAAATATTGATATAATAAAACCATTTTCAATACCAAAATAAAAGAAACGTCAAACTTGGTATTTTTTTTTCATTTTTTAGAAAATTTATGGCTTCTAGAGTAAGTCGAAACTCAAATAATGGTCACAGTGGCTGAGAAGTCATTGTCGCCGCATACGTACGAAAAAAACATTCCTTTTTGTCATTTAGTAAAATGGTTCGTAAAAAAATATTACTTTTGAATAAATGTAGATTTCGAAGGGGTTTATACATTGTATAAAAGAAAGTTGTGTATAAAACAAAATATGCCTCAATGAAAAGAGATTGAGACGAAGTCCCTTACCTCGTGTCCGACTTGACTCAATCGTTCTTTAACCTCCTTAGTAATAAACTAGGGTTAATTTATACTTTCTTAAGAACCTCTTTTCAAGTTAATTATTCCTTTTACATTAATTATTACCATGTTATGAAAATTATGTAGTCATTTAAGTTAATAACGGTCATTTTGTCGCTCATTGATACTTAAGTCAACAATAAACTTCTTATAATTAAAGTTGTTCTTGTGGTAAAATATACATTATCTCCAGAATTATATTCATGATGTAGATATAATATATATCATATATATCCAGTATATAATTTCCTTTATAATATTACATAACATTTATAGGTTATAAATGAAATGCATCGTTCATGAAGACGGTAAGTCGTACGTACGCATGAACGCTACTTTCATTTTTATTTCGTATTTAATGGAATTAAAACTAAATGAGATATATGTATATTATAATTATAGTATAATATATATGTTATATAGGTCACATAAGTTCATTAATTTCAGTATTTATACATTCCATGTATTGCATGAATGAGTCACATCACTTGAGGGGGCGGTAGTCCACACTTCCTCAAATGAAATTATCGTATTTTCATAACATGAAAAGCATAAAGGTATGTTTTAAATGTAAAATAAAGAAGCATATAGAGGAAATAAATATAATATATATCATAAATAAATATAGTGTCATCATAATGGCCACCATGAGGGGTGGTAGAAGAGGATAGAACAATCATCATTTCGTGAGGCAGTAATTCCCCATCCACGGAAATAGTATGTTCTTTAACCATTAGACGGAGGTGTGTGTAATTGTATCAAGAATAATTATCATAAAAACATCCTATTATATTGAAGATACTGTTTTTGTTACAAAATAAAGGAATAAAAATATTTTAAGGGGTTGTAGAAGCAAAATAATACAAAAGAGCATAAGAGAAAACATTACCTTAAAATCGGGTAACTCTTTTTGATTTGATCCAAAGGATTCCTTGGTAAGACTTATGCCCAACGTGAGGCTTCTAGGAGAAAGAGAGGGAAGTGGAGAGAGTATTTGGGAAGATTTTGGTCAGGAAAAAAGGCTCTGAAGGTGTGAATAAAGTGGTAGAGGTGGGGGCCTTTTATAAGAGGAGTGGAGGGGCACTCTTCGAAAGTCATGAAATGTTACTTTATTATGAAATTCTTTTCGGATTTTAAAGGTCCCACAATGATATATTTCTAGGATAAGGTGATAAGGGTCCGAAATACACATCCTTTAGGCTTTATACAACTTTAAGTCTTAGATTTTACCTTATCTTTTCATTTTATTCAAATCGTTCATTAATGAGGTAATCACTGCATCATCATGGTGTCATAAATAAATTTATTAATTTAATGTCTAAAAATTATAAAACAATTACCATGATGTAGGAAATCTTTTTAGATTTCCAATTAATATTTATAGTCAAAAAGTTAACTTATATAACCCCATGTAATAATTGTTTTAGTGAAACAACACATGTTTGTGACAATTTTATTTTTACTATAAATAAAAAGTTATTAATGTCATTTTCTTAACCAAGTGGCTCTATGGGGTCCCCATGTTGACCCATGGACTGTCTTGGTCGGCCATGAATCATCCAATAAGGGTAGGGAAAGTGTAAAGGTAATTTCATATTATTATAACATTATATTTACCTTAAATTACACTAATTACCTTTAATTGCGATTAATAAAACATAAAAGTTACTATTCACCAAAAATTATTTTCAGCCCATTGAACCACATTTTAATTTCTAATGACAACCATGTATGTCAGATATTTTAAATGAAATTCACAGAAATGGAAAAGTTTCATTTAAACGAAAAATTTGTTTTTTAACTACCACTCTATTCATCAAAAATTGATGTTTTTCATAAAAATACCAAAAATTAACCCTAAGATATATTTGATATTCCTAATTAAAAAATGATGTATATTTTAAAAAATTCAAAACATATAATTTGAATTTATTAGTTTAATAATTAATTCCCGTTGTCACAACAAATAGCATGTTTTTATGAAACAATATATATCAAAACATTGACAATTGTTTTTGTCCAATTTCAAAGTGAAATTAATTCTAATGACCACCATTGGATCAAATGGTTAAAATATATTCTAATTTTACTTTAAAACCACTCAATATTATAATTTATCACTATAAATTATTTTTATTAGAAAATTAGTTTTTAAGTATTTTTCACTATTCATCAAAAATTGGAAGTTCTCATAAAAATACCAAAAAATCAACATAGGATAATTTCGATATTCCAGATCCAAAAATGAAGTCCATTTTGAAATATAAAATTTATATAATTTCAAAAGGTGGGTATTACTATTCATAACGGTTATTTTGATTGGTCGCGGTGTGTTAGAATCTCGAACTTGTGAACAATGAAAGCTATTGCATTAATGAAAGAGAAGTGTATCGTGGAAGCTTGAGGTGTTACAAATGGTGTAATATAAAGGAGGTCTATCAAATAAGAGATAATATTCTTACCCGACTCTTTCAAAGTTTATTTCTTCATCTAATTCTGATAAATATTTTGTATCTATAACAACATAATGAGTCTAGTATCAAAAATATACTTATTGGTTATTATTAATATGGTATAACCATTTTCTACCTCATTTTCATCAAATGGGAAATGAAATTATCCCCCATGCATAAGAGTGGACTCCCTCCACCACATAACGACGGGATTCATTTTCTATAATCACCCGTAATTGAAAGTAATAATGATATATTTACTAAATATATATATTATTTATGATATAATAATTATTATATAATTATAAAAAGTTTTCTATTTAATTTTCATGTTTCTTATTAGAAAACGGATCCATTATTCATGCATTGGTACCCACTACCATTTCCGTAGGCGATATAATTCATTTTCAATGTATTCCTTTTATATAAGGTTATAAATTTTTATATAATTAATATATAAAGTTTTTATGACATTAATAAGAGTATATAAATGCTATATTAATACTATACATTGTCATTTTTTATCATTAAGTCTTTATAACTATCACGACCCGTCCCCCATGGCCCATGTCGTGACTTCCACAAGCATACCTTACATAGGCCAGGGGCTGGCGACAAGCACCGAAAGGTGTATTGTAACGACCCGAATTTTTTAAATAAATTTTGTTTCCTAATTTTATGTGTTATTGTTATACTCAACAAAAATGTTGTATTTGATAAACATGATTATAATTAAAATGAGATCAGTGGGTTTTGACTATTATATAACCATCGGTCAACATGACCGCTGTGAACAAAATGTTTTGATTATTGTCTCTAAATATAAGTAATCTTGGTTAATTATTATAGAAAGAAGATTCGATGGCCTCACCTAGTAGTCTTGGACCGATCGAAGCCCATCTAACAGAGCTTGGGAAGGAGGTAGCACCACTGGGCTTTGCTCTGGATCAAATCCAAGCCGAACTTCATCATGTGAAGCTGGAACGAAATCGCCTTCGTGAGAAGTTCAAACTGATAGAAATTACTACTCGAGCAATGTTGACTGAGCCGCCCCAAGATTCCATCACCCTAGCACACCATACTCTTAGGTCCTATGCTGGTATTATAAGGGGTTATGTAACGAGACCGTAACTACCTTGTGTAATCCTTGTTTTAAATAAAAACTGGTATTTCTTCTTATGATGAAGTTTATGAATTTTGAAATGACCGGATAAATATAGTATTCATATTTTTGATGAATTTTAGAAAAAGGATATTTTAAATATGTTTATGTAAACCCTAAATAATTAAAAATGTGTAATGATTTTCAAAAAATGGTCTTCTGCAATTATGTTCAGTACTAAATTTAGAGTCTAATAAGATCAACTTGATTTTTGATGAATATTAAATTATGAATAGTGATTTTATGAATAGGATTAGTAATATGACCAAACGGATTAGTAATCTCACTTAAAGAAAGTTTTAAAATAATCGAGGCACCTTGATTAAGTAATGTGATTCAATAAAATAGTTAAATAACGGTTTCATTAATTATTATTCAAGTATTAGTTTTTTCGGGTGAATAGTGTTTTTTAATTAAAAATTTAATTAAAAATAATTAGAAAATTATTTTTATAAAAATGACTTTATTTTTGAACTCAGAGCATCGATATTATGTTATGGTAATTTTTGGGGTTTTTTCTGAAAAAAATGAATTTTCGATGAATAGTGTTTTTATTTAAAAATTAAATTAAAAATATTTAGAAAATTATTTTTATAAAATGGATTTCATTTTTGAAATCAGAGCATTGATATTTGGTTAATGTGAAATTTTGGGATTTTTCTGAGAAAGTTGAATTTTCAGTGAATAGTAAAAATACAGTTTTAGGGTTTCGGTATGTTTAATGACATCATAACGGTGTCATGATGATGTCATGAGATCTTTTGAGGTTTGGCCGGACAAGGGTGATGAATTATTGTTTTGGGGGCCCCATGTGGCCTAACTCCATGATAAATGACAAGGGAGAGCACATGGGTTTGAGAAAAGCACATGTGAGGTGTTCCTTGGCCATTAATGCCTTGTCCCCTCACTTTCCCTATAAATACCAAGCCCTCCTCTCATCCATTCGACTCCCCACTCATTCCCAACGAATTTCTGGTCTCACTACCTCCCAAGGAGTCCTCCCAAGGTGCCCCCAAGCCCTCAGGGTCCCAACCTTTGAGGTTTAAGAGTTACATTTTAAGGTAAGGGATCCGACCCCTCTCTTTCTTTTCAAGTAATCTCTTTTATGTCATTTCTTTTATACTCCATGTTCTTATGTTGGAGGATGTTCTTTTATATTCATCCTACTGCCTATTTCATGTTCATATGATGAGAGACCCCCCCCCCCTTGCTCTCATCAATTCGTTTTAAGAATGTTTAAGTGGCGCCGTTAGGCTGCCGAATTTTTAAGGGATTCTTTCACCTTCCTCGTTTTCAAGTTCTATTTTCATTCAAGTCTTTCATGTTCCTTTTTATTATGTTGGGGTATGATCTCTAAATTATCATACTGATCTTTTATGATCATATGATGAGAGACCCCATTTGATCGCTTCAATTCAGTATTTTGAAGTTTTAAGTGGCGTCGTTAGGCTGCCGAATTTTTAAGTGGTTCTTCACCCTTCTCGTTTTGAAGTTCTACTTTCATGTCAATTATTTCAAGTTCCTTTTTGTTATATTGGGGTATGATCTCTATATATATCATACTGGACTCTTATGTTCATATGATGAGAGACCCCATTTTATCTCTTCAATTCAGTATTTTGATGTTTTAAGTGGCGTCGTTAGGCTGCCGAATTTTTAAGTGGTTCTTCACCCTTCTCGTTTTGAAGTTCTACTTTCATGTCAATTATTTCAAGTTCCTTTTTGTTATATTGGGGTATTATCTCTATATATATCATACTGGAATCTTATGTTCATATTATGAGAGACCCCATTTGATCTCTTCAATTCAGTATTTTGATGTTTTAAGTGGCGCCGTTAGGCTGCCGAATTTTTAAGTGGTTCTTCACCCTTCTCGTTTTGAAGTTCTACTTTCATGTCAATTCTTTCAAGTTCCTTTTTGTTATGTTGGGGAATTATCTCTATATCTATCATACTTAACTCTTATGTTCACATGATGAGAGATCCTATTTGATCTTTTCAAATCATTGTTTGTTGAGGTTTAAGTAACGCCGTTAGGCTGCCGAACTTTCATAAGAGAAATCTAATTTTTTTTCTTCCTTCCATGTTTTTCATTTCAAATGGTATGTCCTTGAAATCTCATTACCATGATCATGTATCCTTCTTATTCTGTCCATGTACTATTTTATGGGTCATTTATGAATGTTTGACCCATTTGACCTCTCTTTTAATGTCTTCTAAAACCTCGGAACATTGCCGTTATGCTGCAGAATTTCTGTCTCAAAATGTCTATCTCTTTTTCTAAAGTCCTTTTATTTTATTAAGTGAATACTCAAAGCACTTTCTTCTAAAGGGGTATTTACATATATACCAAAATGTTCTATTTTAAATTCTTGGATTTACATACATGAGACCCACCTTCCTTTTCTGTGGGTTTTAAAGTGACGTAAAGATCATGTCTTTAAAGCAGTTTTTAAAACGTTATGATTATGAAATGAAACCCATTTATTTTATGCTATATGGATTATTTATGAAATGTTTGATGATGATATATGTGGCTCACATGATAATAAAGGCAAATTTAAGGGTGCGCCCTGATAGCGCTCCAATGCATTGGGTAAAGACTTAATCTCTAGAGATGACCATTTTAACGACGCCTTGGTGAATAACCTTGGTAATTTTTAACGACACCTTGGGGATGGACCTTGGTGAAATGAAACGATTGTCAATATTAAATGTTGCAGCCACATCTTCATGTTATGAAAAAGATTTATTTTTATTATGATATGCCTCATGATTTCATTTTCATGCCTTAAAGTTCTTTTCATGACTTTATTGATGTATCTCAAGTTCATATGTAAAATGTTTCACTTGTTTCCCTTGCTGGGCCTTCTGCTCACCCTTCCATTAGATGTATGTCCCCAGGTTATGAGATGCAGTAATGAGCCTAGGGTGAACATGAGGAGAATCCTTTCAAGTGTTTAAGAAGAATGTTTTTTTTGTTTCATGTTTTATGTTCCTTGTTTCCAAGACACTAAACCTTAAAGATCCTCAGTTCCGTGTAATGGAATGAAAGTTATGTTATAAAAAGACGGGATGCTATAGTTGGTATCAAAGGATGGTTTAGTTATTTGTGGAAATTAGGATATGAAAACTCTAGGAGGAACCCTATAGAAAAGTTTTATATAGGAAAGCTTCCTGGTATTTTGGTGAGTATTGAGTAAGGGGTTGCCAAGCAAATACATCCCTGTCTGGATACGAGCAGGTAGAGGTGGCTCTGGCACAGATGTACATAGGTGTAAAACCCGAAAACACCGCTTTGAGCTAGACTCGAACGGGAACTGGTACACGACAACGGGCCTTGCTGCACTCTTGGTTACGACACTCCCGGGGGATATGCTTTGGTAAATTCATAAGCTTGGTATGAACCATTGTTAAAGGAACAAAGATAAAATAAAATAAAGGTTCACATAAGAATATATGATCATTCATAACCTAGATGGGAACCTAGTAGATCACAAGTTATTGTATACCTTTCATATACAAGTTATCCTTATATGCTTTCAGTTCCTTTTCATGATTATTAGCTAAGTACTTAAGCCCCTAATTATGCTTTCTCTTCTTAGTTAATGGTGGGAAATGGAAGAACATGTTCCGACAACCAATGTGATAGGAAATGCGACGATTTTTGTATTAATATGACATGGATGATTAGGGGATTAAAATATGATTATTTTTTTGGAAGACGTTCATTATTTTGGGAACCATATTTGATCGAGGTAAATAGATTACTACGGTATTTTCATTGAGGAGTAAGGTTGACTTATATTTTGAAGAATCGATGAATTTAAGGTGAACTTATAGTAATTTAGGTTACTTATGGGAATGACTAACCTATCTTGGGTAAAATATGTTTAGGTTAGCTACTTTTTTATAAGATGTTAGGAGTGGTTGATGTTGTCTGGAGATGAACAATGAAGTTGTTTTGGAAGACTATGTTATCAAATCCTTATTGTATTTGGGTTTCAATCTTAGTTTGGTTTGTTTTGAGGAATTTTAAGGACCGTTATTTATGGAATGGTCTATGATGAACTTTGGGTAGTACCATGGAACTTTGATGATTTAAAAGTAGTTTCCATTCCTATGAGATTCTTTCTTTTTGAAGAGTTGTTTTACCTTAACCTTTCTGTTTTTGGGATAATGTTTAAAGATATAAGAAATAGATAGTTAATCTTTTGTAGATTATGTGATTCTATAGAAGATGATTCTTGTGCTTTTATGAGACCAAGTGTTTTTGAATTATCATCATTTGGAGAAAAGATTAGTGTTGGTAGGGACTTGTTAAAGGATGAAACTCTACTTGAAGGTAGGTATATTTTCTTATGTTTTTGTTCTATGTAGTAAATGAAATCCTCAAAATTATGAAAAGAAACGTAAAACAAAAATGTTGTTGGTTTACGTTTCCTACTAGGTAATCAAAGACCGTTTACACACATCATAAGTTTGGGATTTTCTCATGGTTAACATTCTCCTAATCATGTTCTCTATCACTCTCCCTCAGAACTTGACCCTTTGTTTTTTCCTCCATGTCCATGTTTTCCTACATGGAACCCTAGTGTGGGTTAACTCAGGTGACCATTGTACTTCCCTTTCTTTATTTTAAAGTAATAGTTTTACTGACTCCTTTTCCGATGTGGGACTTTCAATGAAATTTCAAAACCCAATTTTAAAATTGCGAGGACGCAATTTCTTAAGGGGGGAAGATTGTAACGACCCGAATTTTTTAAATAAATTTTGTTTCCTAATTTTATGTGTTATTGTTATACTCAACAAAAATGTTGTATTTGATAAACATGATTATAATTAAAATGAGATCAGTGGGTTTTGACTATTATATAACCATCGGTCAACATGACCGCTGTGAACAAAATGTTTTGATTATTGTCTCTAAATATAAGTAATCTTGGTTAATTATTATAGAAAGAAGATTCGATGGACTCACCTAGTAGTCTTGGACCGATCGAAGCCCATCTAACAGAGCTTGGGAAGGAGGTAGCACCACTGGGCTTTGCTCTGGATCAAATCCAAGCCGAACTTCATCATGTGAAGCTGGAACGAAATCGCCTTCGTGAGAAGTTCAAACTGATAGAAATTACTACTCGAGCAATGTTGACTGAGCCGCCCCAAGCTTCTATCACCCTAGCACACCATACTCTTAGGTCCTATGCTGGTATTATAAGGGGTTATGTAACGAGACCGTAACTACCTTGTGTAATCCTTGTTTTAAATAAAAACTGGGATTTCTTCTTATGATGAAGTTTATGAATTTTGAAATGACCGGATAAATATAGTATTCATATTTTTGATGAATTTTAGAAAAAGGATATTTTAAATATGTTTATGTAAACCCTAAATAATTAAAAATGTGTAATGATTTTCAAAAAATGGTCTTCTGCAATTATGTTCAGTACTAAATTTAGAGTCTAATAAGATCAACTTGATTTTTGATGAATATTAAATTATGAATAGTGATTTTATGAATAGGATTAGTAATATGACCAAACGGATTAGTAATCTCACTTAAAGAAAGTTTTAAAATAATCTAGGCACGTTGATTAAGTAATGTGATTCAATAAAATAGTTAAATAACGGTTTCATTAATTATTATTCAAGTATTAGTTTTTTCGGGTGAATAGTGTTTTTTAATTAAAAATTTAATTAAAAATAATTAGAAAATTATTTTTATAAAAATGACTTTATTTTTGAACTCAGAGCATCGATATTATGTTATGGTAATTTTTGGGGTTTTTTCTGAAAAAAATGAATTTTCGATGAATAGTGTTTTTATTTAAAAATTAAATTAAAAATATTTAGAAAATTATTTTTATAAAATGGATTTCATTTTTGAAATCAGAGCATTGATATTTGGTTAATGTGAAATTTTGGGATTTTTCTGAGAAAGTTGAATTTTCAGTGAATAGTAAAAATACAGTTTTAGGGTTTCGGTATGTTTAATGACATCATAACGGTGTCATGATGATGTCATGAGATCTTTTGAGGGTTGGCCGGCCAAGGGTGATGAATTATTGTTTTGGGGTCCCCATGTGGCCTAACTCCATGATAAATGACAAGGGAGAGCACATGGGTTTGAGAAAAGCACATGTGAGGTGTTCCTTGGCCATTAATGCCTTGTCCCCTCACTTTCCCTATAAATACCAAGCCCTCCTCTCATCCATTCGACTCCCCACTCATTCCCAACGAATTTCTGGTCTCACTACCTCCCAAGGAGTCCTCCCAAGGTGCCCCCAAGCCCTCAAGGTCCCAACCTTTGAGGTTTAAGAGTTACATTTTAAGGTAAGGGATCCGACCCCTCTCTTTCTTTTCAAGTAATCTCTTTTATGTCATTTCTTTTATACTCCATGTTCTTATGTTGGAGGATGTTCTTTTATATTCATCCTACTGCCTATTTCATGTTCATATGATGAGAGACCCCCCCTTGCTCTCATCAATTCGTTTTAAGAATGTTTAAGTGGCGCCGTTAGGCTGCCGAATTTTTAAGGGATTCTTTCACCTTCCTCGTTTTCAAGTTCTATTTTCATTCAAGTCTTTCATGTTCCTTTTTATTATGTTGGGGTATGATCTCTAAATTATCATACTGATATTTTATGATCATATGATGAGAGACCCCATTTAATCGCTTCAATTCAGTATTTTGAAGTTTTAAGTGGCGTCGTTAGGCTGCCGAATTTTTAAGTGGTTCTTCACCCTTCTCGTTTTGAAGTTCTACTTTCATGTCAATTATTTCAAGTTCCTTTTTGTTATATTGGGGTATGATATATATATATATCATACTGGACTCTTATTTTCATATTATGAGAGACCCCATTTTATCTCTTCAATTCAGTATTTTGATGTTTTAAGTGGCGCCGTTAGGCTGCCGAATTTTTAAGTGGTTCTTCACCCTTCTCGTTTTGAAGTTCAACTTTCATGTCAATTATTTCAAGTTACTTTTTGTTATATTGGGGTATGATCTCTATATATATCATACTGGACTCTTATTTTCATATTATGAGAGACCCCATTTGATCTCTTCAATTCAGTATTTTGATGTTTTAAGTGGCGCCGTTAGGCTGCCGAATTTTTAAGTGGTTCTTCACCCTTCTCGTTTTGAAGTTCTACTTTCATGTCAATTATTTCAAGTTCCTTTTTGTTATGTTGGGGAATTATCTCTATATCTATCATACATAACTCTTATGTTCACATGATGAGAGATCCTATTTGATCTTTTCAAATCATTGTTTGTTGAGGTTTAAGTAACGCCGTTAGGCTGCCGAACTTTCATAAGAGAAATCTAATTTTTTTTCTTCCTTCCATGTTTTTCATTTCAAATGGTATGTCCTTGAAATCTCATTACCATGATCATGTATCCTTATTATTCTGTCCATGTACTATTTTATGGGTCATTTATGAATGTTTGACCCATTTGACCTCTCTTTTAATGTCTTCTAAAACCTCGGAACATTGCCGTTATGCTGCAGAATTTCTGTCTCAAAATGTCTATCTCTTTTTCTAAAGTCCTTTTATTTTATTAAGTGAATACTCAAAGCTCTTTCTTCTAAAGGGGTATTCACATATATACCAAAATGTTCTATTTTAAATTCTGGGATTTACATACATGAGACCCACCTTCCTTTTCTGTGGGTTTTAAAGTGACGTAAAGATCATGTCTTTAAAGAAGTTTTTAAAACGTTATGATTATGAAATGAAACCCATTTATTTTATGCTATATGGGTTATTTATGAAATGTTTGATGATGATATATGTGGCTCACATGATAATAAAGGCAAATTTAAGGGTGCGCCCTGATAGCGCTCCAATGCATTGGGTAAAGACTTAATCTCTAGAGATGACCATTTTAACGACGCCTTGGTGAATAACCTTGGTAATTTTTAACGACACCTTGGGGATGGACCTTGGTGAAACGAAACGATTGTCAATATTAAATGTTGCAGCCACATCTTCATGTTATGAAAAAGATTTATTTTTATTATGATATGCCTCATGATTTCATTTTCATGCCTTAAAGTTCTTTTCATGACTTTATTGATGTATCTCAAGTTCATATGTAAAATGTTTCACTTGTTTCCCTTGATGGGCCTTCTGCTCACCCTTCCATTTGATGTATGTCCCTAGGTTATGAGATGTAGTAATGAGCCTAGGGTGAACATGAGGAGAATCCTTTCAGGTGTTTAAGAAGAATGTTTTTTTTGTTTCATGTTTTATGTTCCTTGTTTCCAAGACACTAAACCTTAAAGATCCTCAGTTCCGTGTAATGGAATGAAAGTTATGTTATAAAAAGACGGGATGCTATATGTATTCCCTAAAACAGGAAGGAGTTATCTATATAAAATATAATCTCACACAAACCAAGAACATATCCCGATTCAAGCACATGTAAACTATATAGTAAACAGAGTTTTTACAGAAAGTAAAGGGGCCAGAATAAAAGACCAACTAGAAAGTACAAGAAAACTGTAAAGTCAAAGTAAAACTTAGTACAACTACAGTGAACACCCACCAAGGATACTTCCTGAAGGGTAGGTACAACACTGTAACGATTTTCTCTGCGAATCACCTAGTCAAATTTCCACTTATGAGTAGTCTCTGGTCTAGGTACCCTCGTCCTCAGTCCGCGATGTCCATCATCTACAGCAGACACAATATGGTGCGGTCATAACCCATGTAGGGGTGAGTATACCAATACTCAGTAGAGACCCCAAGACCCCCAAAGGCCTCTCAAATACACAAATGATAAACCAAAAAACATAGAAATAGCATTCAACCCTACTTAGGTATGTTCTCATACATGTACCTAAGTTTTTAGAATATACCCACCTCAAACAGGGGGGAAGAATACCACATAGATTATACCTCCAAGGTAAAAGTAAAACACAAGTATCACCACGAAGATAAAGGACCACACAAGTACACCCTGAAGATATAAGACTCAACTCAAACCTAGTATACAACTCTGAGAAATAGGATTATGATGCTAACCCACACAGTATCGCTATGAAAGCTGATAGTCATCCACATGATTCTCTGGGGATAATAACAAGTAACATCCTTAGTCACATTGTCAAACACCTAAACTGGTGGAGAACTCTTCCTATATAGAGTACAATTGGAATGCAGTGTCACGCATATGTGATTCCAACTAACCTTGTAATGCTAAGGCACTCCTCCGGTCGAGTACCATGGGTCGGCTGTGTCACACAGAGGCACTCCCCACCATGGGTCCGCCATGTCACACAGACGCACTCCCCCTCGTGGTCTACTGAGGTACTTCTCTAGTAAAGTACTGTGGGTTTGTCGCATCACATAGTGGTTCTCCCCAACATGGGTCTATCGCGTCACATAGAGGTGCTCTCCGCTGGGCCTGTCGTGCCACTCCGAGTCGAAACAATCAGCAGTCATCAAATCTCATCCAGTCATAGTTTTCCGTATGTAGCGTGCTTGGGAGAACTGTTCTCTAAGACATAAGTCATACCTCAACCTCCCATAAGTCCCATGAGGATTTATCCCAAAGTTCTGTCAAGTCATAAGGGACCTAATAGAATTGATGACACGTCAATTGGATGCTCTATCTGTAAGTTATTAGTGTTTCCGCTCTGAGGGACTGGTTGGATTCGGGGTCCGATCCAACCCAGCTGTACTCCAGTTTTATCCAAAACACAAGTGGAGTATACCTAAAGGACGATATCGATCCAAGGACTCTAGTACCAAAGTCGGTTCCTCAAATGGATATCTGGTTCTCAAGTTACGACCAAAAAGGTGAAACTAGGTCCGGTCTGACCCAGTCTGACTGACCCGGCCAGACCCGGCCCAACCCAGGTCTTGCTTGAATGGCCAGGGCCTTGGCGGGCCCTTCCCACTAGGTTGTTGTCTAGCCTGCCCCGACCTGCTTGGTGTGGCTCTTCCCGCACTGGGCGCGGTCCGTCCGAGCTAGCGCAGAAGGGGGATCAGACCCCCTTCTATTTGGATTACTAAAGGGAAGCGCCTTAGGCCCTGCCATGACACCCACGAGACCCAAACCGGCCCTGCCATCCCACAATGGCTGGAAGGTGTTTCGTCCGGTCCTCCCCCCAGAGGTGCGGTCACACGCTGCTGCTCTACCACAGTCGGTCGGGTGTCGGCCACTCTTCAGCATCCGTTGCGGCCAGGAGGCTGTTATCTTCTGCTCATCCGACGGCGCGGACACACGCCTCCCTACCTTCATGCATCCAGCCGATGTGTCGGTCCTCCTCTTCTGTGGATCAATACATCTTTGTTCTTAGCCTGAAAAATAAAATGATCTCATATTCGCGATCCTTAGGTCGAGGGATCTGTGTCCATATGTCACGCTCAACAAAATATTCCATATCCAGATACGTTAAATATTTTGTGTTGAAGAACGCATGAAGAATGCAAGGAGAATCAAAATATAAGAGGAAAGCTATATGTGTAGGATTATGTCCATTTCAGTTTTTTCATCATCATTATGAAACAAGAATATGAAAAATTGATAAATAAATTCAATCATATATAAATCTCATACCTTGATTTTCTACTGGAGGTTGTGCGAGGAAGAAGACGTAGTCATTGAACATTGACATCAGCGTTCTTCATTCCCGCAAGACGCTCTAAGGTCAATTCATATTTTTTAAATTCTGGATGTTTTTCTTCATTGGAGGATCTCCCTTGTTCGAGAAAGATCTTTCCAAATCTCCAAATATCTCCCCGCTTTGGAAATCTCTTTTACTGCAAGAGGTGAGGTGCCAAATTATATAAGATTAAGAAATAATTTAATTAATGTTTTCACATTAATTAAAATAAGTTGACACATTTAATATGGAGAAATCCAAGAGTTTAATTTTGATTCATTATTTCAAAATTAATTAATCATATTAATTAAGGTGGAATGTGTTTACACATTTTGTGTAATCGGGCATTTTATTAAATGCCCAACCAAACTCGTGTGGTCCCAACCTTCATGTTTCAAATGGGAGGTTTCAAAATCAAAAATAAAATAATTCATGTTTATATTATTTTATTCAATGAAAATTTTGACACTAACATTCACCCCCCACCTACTGCAGTCAAGGTGAAGGTCTCATTAAGCGAATATCAGTGTTGTGAGTTCAACGGTGTCCTCAGATTTCAATTCTGAGCAACGGTTCATAAGTTACAAAACACCGCTCACGAGTTTATTGAACGTACCCAAAAAAATATCAGAAATTAATTTTGGGCACACCAGGCCTCGGAATTACACTTAATTAATTTTCATTGGCTCGTAAATATTCCATATAATTAAAAAAATTAATTTGAAAAATCTAGGTCTTTACATTCTCCCGACCTCAGGGATTTGTGTACCTTAAATCTACATCACAAACTAGGGAAACAAGTGGGGGTATTGATCATTAATCTTAGCCTCCCGCTCCCATGTTCTCTCTCGGAGGTTCTCGTGTAGCTAACGAATGTGCACTAGAGGTATAGACTTCCCACGAAGGACATGGTCCTGTTGATCCTCAATCTCTACTGAAACCTCCAAAAAGTTTCCCAATCATCAATATCCAGCTCACCCCAGTCAATGATGTGCAATGTATCATGTATGTATATCCTCAGCTGGGATACATGGAAAATGTCGTGCACCTGGCGCAACTGAGGTTGAAGAGATAAGTGGTAAGCCACCTCGCTAAATCTACTGAGGACATGAAAGGGTCCGATGAACCTCATAGATAACTTTCTGCCCTGGAAAAACCTCTGAAAACCTCATCGAGGTGAGACCCATATAAAGACAGGGTCACCATCCTCAAACTCAAGAGGTCTCTGTCTCCAATCAGCATAGGACTTTTTCCTACTCTGTATAATCTTCATATGCTCTTGGATGATTTGTACCTTCTCTGTGGTAGCCCGTACCATCTCTGGTCCCACAAGTGCTGACTCCCATGGGTCATTCCATCATAGTGTTGATCTACAAGGTCACACGTACAACTCCTCTACCGGTACCATACTGATAGTGGAGTGATATCTTTTGTTGTACGTGAACTCCACCAAAGGCAAGTGATCCTCCAAGTAGTTGTCAAAATCTAGGATGCAAGCACGTAGCATGTCCTCGAGGGTCTAAATGGTCTGCTCAGTCTGACCATCCTTCTGAGGATGGAAGGTGGTGCCCAACTAAATCGGTGTCTTGAATGCCTCATGCAACCCCTTCTATTTTTGGGAAGTCAAATGTGCATCATGATCAAATACAATCATAGATGGCACTCCATGAAGCCGTATAATCTCTTGTACGTAGAGGCATGCCAATATCTCTATTGATCCCTGTTCTCTAATAGGTAGGATGTGGTCCAACATGGTGAGTTTTTCAACGATCACCCAGATAGAAACATGTATCCTGGATTTGCGTGGATGTCCTATCACGAAGTCCATGGAAATTTTATCCCAATTCCACTCTGGCACCTCTAGTGGATGAATAAATCCGGATTGAACCTGATGCTCTTTCTTCACTTGCTGAAAAGTGTGGCACCAAGATACAAACTCTGAAACAGCTTTCTTCATCACTAGCCACAAGTGCTAACATCGAAGGTTCTTTTACTTCTACTCCACTCTTGGATGTTCCACTTGAGGGGATGTATGGAACTCCATCAAAACATCCTCCCATAGCGCCAACGGTACCATAGAATTCCCTATGAAGAGGATGTCATGCTCCCCAAATTCAGAAAATCCATTAGGTGCCTGTCCTGTGGATATCTAAGCACGTTGAGCCTTGTAGTCAGCGTCCCCAAGTTGCGCCTCCCTTACTCGCTGAAGGATTGGGGGAGTGACTATCAGAGACTGATGATAGGTTTCTCTATCTCGATTAACATGGGATATCTGCAAAGTAGCTAGATCTTATTTCCCCTCACTCAGTGAATGTATACCAGATCACCTACTGAGTGCATCTACTACTATGTTCCCCTTACCAGGAGTATAGACTATCCTGAATTCACTGTCCTGGAAGAACTCAATCCAACGTCATTGTCTCAGGTTCGGGTACTTCTAGGAGAAGATATACCTGAGACTCTTCTGATGAAAGTAGAATATAAAATGTTCGCCCATCAAGTAATATCGCCGCATTTTCGAGGCGAAGACCACTACTGCTAACTCTATTTCAAGGGTAGTGCAGTTCTACTCATGTTGTCTCAGTTGTAGAGAACCATACGTGATCATTGCTCTCTACTTCATCTGGACGCATTCCAGTATGGTCCCTGATGCATCACTATATACTACGTACCCAACGCCCTCCTCCCGTAGCCTCAAGATGGGTGCACTCAACAGCCTCTACCTCAGCTCTTGGAAACTCTGCTAGCATCGCTCCGACCACACAAAGGGTTTCCCATTCTTCATCAAAACTGATAAGGTTTCCATAACTCTGGAAACGTCAGGCACAAAACTCAGGTAGTAATCGGCTAAACCCCAAAAACTCCACACCTCCATCACACTCCTGGGTGGCTCCCAAGGAATAACAGCCTCAATCTTCACTGGATTCAACACAACTCCATCCTTTGAGATAACGTGTCCCAGAAAGTGATCCTATAATATCCAGAACTGGAACTTTGAGATCTTATTATAATGATAGTGCTCTCAAGGTGTGTCCAGAACTACCTCTAGATTATAGGCATGCTCCTCCTCCATCGCTGAGTATATCAGGATGTCGTTGATGAACACAACCACAAAGCAATTGATATATGGATAGAATATCCTATTCATTATTCCCATGAACACTTCTATGGTGTTGGTGATGCCGAATGGCATAATAAAGAACTCATAGTGGTCATACCAACATCTGAAGGTTGTCTTCTGCACATCCTCATCTCATACCCCGAGCTGGTTATATCCTGATCTGATGTCTCTCTTTAAAAACCATTGTGCTCTCTTTAGCTGATCAAAGAGATCTTTGATCCTCAGTAGTGCACACATTTTCTTCACAGTTACCAGGTTTAGGTGATGATTGTCTACACAGAGTCTCAAACTCCCATCTGCCTTCTTGGAAAATAAAATCGGGGCTCCCCAAGGGGAAACACTAGGCCTAATGAACCCCTTGCTCTGAAAGTCCTCTAGTTGTACCTAAATCTCTCAAAGCTCCGTGAATTCCATCTGATATTCTGGTGTAGATATCAGTGTTTTCCTGGGGTACAAGTCGATGTAAAAGTACACATATCTGTGCAGAGGTAGACCTAGGACATAATCCGGAAAAACATCATTGTACTAGTCCACCACTATAGGATAGCTCGATCTCTCAACGTCAACTGCTCCGAGGGTAAGGATATCGAACTGATCTGTGATCAACTACTCCCTCTTCCAGGTAAGTCTGTCCTTCTCTGAAATGGTTCCCTTCTCACTGGTGAAGGAAAACCTAGTCCCATCTATGCGTACACACGTCACTTTGTCCCTACTACATTCAATCTCAGCATGGATTATGGATAACTCGTCCATACCCATGATGCATCGTAAGGCCTTGACGCCATTACTAGGATATCCCAGTAGAAGATCTCACCTCCTAGAGTAATCTCACACTGCTGGCACCAGTGTGTAATCATCGAATCTGCTCCCATAAATGTATCTAGCCGTAAAGATCAAGCCAACAACTCCACTGCTGTCTCCGTGCTCCGAATGAGGGCTGTAGAAATGAAAGAGTTCCTAGAAATAGTGTCTATAAGTACTGAAACTAGGGTGGAGTACACATAGATCATACCTAGTATCATCTTTGGAGCACCATGGTCATAGGCCTCAGCTACCTGGAGCTGAGCTCCTCCATGTCCACCTACTGCATGTGGTCGAGGGGGGGGGACCTCCTGGTGATGGTCACGGTAGAACCTCAAATCACTGCCCACCACCTAATGCATGACCTACACCTCTTCCACGTACACCTCCTGCCTGCAGACCTCCTCGATCGAATCTTCTCCTCTTCCTAGGAGGTCCTTCGAGAGTCATCTGGTCATCTGTATGGTGGGTCGCACAGTCACGGACCATATGACCATACCTGCCACACGAGTAACAATGCATGTCCCTCACCTATCCTAATTTGTCCCAAGAGCCCCGCACCACTGAACCTATATCCTATGTTTGTCTACCTATAGGTTTGGTTCTCATATACATCTGTGTCATTTTTCTACTGCCAACTACTAATGAATCTGCTACGTGTCATCCAGTGGTGGGTCTTGTTTCCGGTGACTGCTCACCAGAAATCTCTCCACTATGAGTGCCCGCTCAAACACCCCCGCCTATGTCGGGATGCTGAGAGAAACCATCAGAGCTCTAATCTCCCATCTAAGCCCCTTGCTCGAGGGTCTGGGCCCCGAATAAAGGGTCCCACACCATGTCAGTGGAGTAGCCTGGGAGGTTTTTGAACCTCACTGTATACTGAGCTACGGTCATGCTACCCTACTGTAAGTGGACAAGGTCATGTATACACATTGAGCGTAAGGTCACTAGGATAAACTCTGCCCTAAAAAGGCTCTTGAAGTCTTCCCAGATGAGTGTCACCTCATCGTAAACCTAGAGCATTAAGCTTTAACATATTCCCATTGCTACCTAAAGAAGGATAGCGGCAAGGATCTCCAAGAGATCAGTTGGTGTCCCAATCAGTCAAAGAACTATAACCCCAGCCTCCTGGTAGTCCTCAGCCACCTTTGGATCCATCTTTCCATGGATCCTTGGTGGCCTCTGAAGCTGGAACTCATGCAACATGCTCAAGCGGCGTGCACCCTCTACTGTTGGGGCTGGTGGCATCGGCTACCCAACGGGTAGTGGTGATGCTAGAACACCACCCGATGGTACAACTGGCATAAGGGGGGCCCTGCAACGAAGTCTTGTTGCTCGGTGGGCTCTAATCACATACTCTACCTGGAACCCTAGCTGGATTGTTGTGTGTGGAATCCTGAAAAGAAACACGTGTGCCACGGTCATTAATTTTATACCTTGTGAGCTGACTCAAAGAGATCAAAAAGAAAACATTTCAAAAACACATATGCAATCAGCGTTTTCATACACTCAGTCTGAAATCATAACTTAGGGTCCTTGTGTATGGATACGTCGGTCGTTGTACCAACACTAGATTCCCAATACAGATAACAACAATCATAACACTTAACACTATTTCTGTTAAAATGATCGGAGTCCAAGTTCTTTGGTAGAACCAAACTCCTCTGATACAAATTTGTCACGACCCGTACCCCAGGGCCCATGCCGTGACTGCCCCAAACCAGCCTTCCATAGTCCAGGGGCAGGAAACAATCACTGAAAGATATATTCCCTAAAATGAGAAGGTGTTTCCTTTATAAAATGTAAACTCACACAAACCATGACATAGCCCAATACATGCACAAGTAAACTATATAGTAAATAGCATGTGTACAGAAAGTAAAGGGACCAAAATACAAGCACAACTGGAAAGTATAGGAAAAACTGGAAATTACAAGTAAAACTGAGTACAACTCTCGTGGACACCTACCAAGGATCCTACATGAACGGTAGGTACAGCTCTCGAATGATCATCTATGTAGACCACCTCATCAAAGTTCCACCTCTGAGAAGTCTCCAGTTCAGGTACCCTCATCCTCAGTCAGTGTTGTCCATCGTCTCCACCATAGACAACAAGGTGTGGGCATAAACCTTGCCGGGGTGAGTATAACAATAGTCAGTATGGACCCTGAGACCCCCGAATGTCTCTCAGATCCAAAAAGGATAGACCAACAAATAGAGAAACAATAGTCAACCCTACTTAGGTATATTCTAATACATATACCTAAGTTATCAGAATATACCCACCTCACGCAGGAGGGAAGAATACCAGATAGGTAATACCACAATGGTTGGAGTAACACATAGGTATCATCATGAAGATAAAGTACCATAAAAGTACACCCAAAAGATATAAGACTCAGCTCAAACCAGGTATCCAACTCTGGGTAACAAGATTATGATACTGACCCACACAGGATTGCTATTAAAGCTGATAGCTAGCTAGAGGATTGTCTAGGGATAATAACATGTAATATCCCTAGCCACAACGTCGAACACCTTGACTGATGGAGAAAACCTCCTATATAGAGTATAGTGGGCCTAACGTATCACACAGAGGCACTTCCCACTAACCTTTGACTACTATGGTACTCCTCCTATCGAGTACCGTGGGTCTTCTGTATCACACAGAGGCGCTCCCCACCGTGGGTCAACTGCTTCACACAGAGACGCTCCCCCTCATAGGCTACTAAGGTACTCCTCCTGTCGAGTACTATGGTTCTTCCAAATCACACAGAGGCATTCCCCACTTTGGGTCTACAGAGTCACACATAGGCACTCCCCACTAGTCCTATTGAGTCATTCAAAGTCGAAACGGTCAGTAGTCATCAAGTCTCAACAAGTTGGATGGTTCCGTACGCATCGCGATTGAGAGAATCTCTCCCTAAGCCATCAGTCATACCTAAAACTCCCCCAAATTCCCGCGAGGAAGTATCCCAAAGGTCTGTCATTTCATAATGGACCCAAAGCAATAAACGGCGCGCCAATCGGACGCCTGGTCTCTATGTTATTAGTGTTTCCGCTCCAAGGCCCCAGTGGGATTCCGGGTCTGATCCAACCTGGTCGTACTCCAAAATTATCCAAAACTGAAGTGGAGTATACCAAAAGTACCGCTTCAATCCAAGGATTATGGTTCCATAGACGGTTAGTCAAATGGATGCATGGTTCTCATGTTACATCCAAAAAGGTTAAATTGGGTCCGGGTCTAGTCCGACCCAGTCGGACCGACCCGGCCTGACCCATGTTCAGCTCTGCCCACTGGGCGTGGCTTAGCCCGTTCTGGGCACAGACCGCCTTAGCTGGCACCAATGGGGGAGCAGACCCCCTTCCATTCACATTACCAAAGGGCAGCGCCTTATGCGCTTCCATGACACCCACGAGACCTGAATGGGTCCCGCTGTCCCACAACGGCTGGCCGGTGTTCCGGCCAGTCCTCCACCCAGCGGCGCGGTCGTGCACCTCTTCTACACCATGGATAGTCGGGTGTCGGTTTCTCTTTGGCCTCCGCCGCAGCCAAGCGGGCGCGGTCTTCTTATCATCCGGCGGTACGGATGTGTGTCACCCTACCATCATGCTCCCGGCTAGTGTGTGGGCCCTCCTCTTCCGCGGATCACTGAATCTCCATTCTTAGCCCAAAAATTAAAACAATCACATATTCGATATCCTTGGGTTGAGGGATCTGTGTCTATATTTCGTGCTCAACAAAAGATTTTATTTCCAGCATCATTAAATATTTGGCATTGACGAACACACGAAGAACACATGGAGAATAAAAAGATAAGAGGAAAGGTTCATGCGCGGGATGATGGAAATGTTATGTTGGCCATCGTCATTATGAAACCAGAATATGAAAAATTGATAAATAAATTCAATCATATATTAATTCTCAACATCTATTTTCCAATGGAGGTGGTTCGAGGAAGAAAACGAAGTCGTTAAAGAGTTAAGTCAATGTTCATCACTCCTACAAGATGCTCCAAGGTCAGTTCCTTGTTCTTCGATTTTGGAAGTTGTTCTTCATTAGAGGATCTTCTTTGTTGGAGAAAGATCTTTCCACCTCTCTAAATATCTCCCCTCCTTTGTCCATCCCTTTTCCTGGGAGAGGTGAGGTGTCAAATTATATAAGCTTAAGCCATAATTTACTTAATGCTTGTACATTAATTAAATTAAGTTGGAACATTTAATTTGGATAAATTAAATAGTTTAAAGTTGATTCTTTAATTAAGAATTAATGAATCCTATTAATTAATGTGGAATGTAGTTACACATTTTGTGTAATTGGGAAATTAATTCCCAGCATTAAATGCTCGACCACCCTCGTGTGGTCCCCAACTTCATGTTTAAAATGGGAGGTTTCAAATTCAAAAATAAAATAAAGAATGTTTATTTTATTTTCTCCTACAAAAAGTTCGAAAGCTAACTTTCACCATCGACCTATTAAGTTCAAGGTGAAGGTATCCTTAAGTGAATATCGGCACTTCGAGTTAAATGGTGTCCTCAAATTTCAATTCTCAGCACCGGTTCAAAACTTACAAAACTCCTCTCGTGTTTTTACTGAATGTACCTAAAAAAAGCTCAGAAATTCATTTTGGGCATACCAAGCCTCGGAATCACGTGCCATTAAATTTTTTAGACTCGTTAAGATTATATATAATTTAAAATCAATTACATGGAAAAATCAGTGTCGTTACAATAACATGCTCTTGTTTAGGTTTTTTTATCACCTATATGTGTGATGTAATAATATTTATGATATGAATAATTATAGAATGTTTAATACTAGAGATATTATGTAATAATAATATATAAATGAAATTATCAATATTTTTTAGATGAATGAACCATTATCAATGTGAAAGTACCAAAACTACCAGACAAAAACATGAATGAAAATTAAAAAATTATCACCTAGAAAGGTGATTTTAATATTAAATTATTAATAAATGGGGGGTAATATGTTCATAGTGGTTAGTATATGATATTAATTATGAATATATTTAAATAATATAATTATAATATATTAAAAATATATCATACAGGAGTAATTTAAATCACTTATGAGGGAAGTAATACTTGAAGAAATGGCTTTATGTTTCAATCTCATTTTAATCAACATTTTTATGGTCATTCATTGATTAGAGGAAATTATATGATCCATATATTTTAAACTACATAAATTTTCTTATCCTCTAATTAAATATAGGGTCTACTATATTTCTATTTGTTTCTCTCTCTTTGATACTTAATATGATTGAGAAAATGTTTTTTAATAAAATCTAACCTTCATTACTATTTGTTCAATGAGCTATTTATTCCATTAAATGTTTCATATTTTTTGTAGAATGTTATTTTATATGATGAAATTACTATTAAAAGTCATTTTAACCATTTTTTACTTTATTTTAAATAATTTAAAGTGAATATTATTTTCTTTTTTTGAACATGGTTCTTTTTCCTTTTTATCAAGAGTATAAAAGGAGTTTATTTAAAAAAATTTCCAGATGAACTATTTTTACTACCATAATATTCATTCATTTATTTTAATATTTATTTAAAATTTTCCATTACTATTTTATTACAAAGAAATATTATAAATTTTATTTAAAATATCATAAAAACAAATGGATATTTCTCACTCATTTTCAGTGAATTGTTAGAATGTTCTTCTAAATGTATTTTATCAATGTCAACATATATTGATTAATCATTTCTTTAATTGGGGATATAATATAATGAAACCATACTTAATACATCACTATATTCCTTATTATCGTGATTTTATATTTTTTACTGGGGTGAATAATAAATTTTTGTAGCTTATTTCTCAACATAAAGATATTTTTGTTGACTATGTAAATTTGTTATTATTACAAAAATTTCATATTATATATTCATTATAATTATTAATTTATATTTAGGGCTCATTTTAGCCACATTATGCATTGGAAGGTCTCATGAAACTAATTAGTTGGGATATTGGAAGTGTGTTGTACCTATTTATGTATGATATCTATTCGCATGGCCTTGATAATAAAATTATGATGTCTGAAATTATGAATCCTATCATTATGAAATAATTTATTGTTGTCCATGTTACTATTTATTTTTATTTCATCCATATATGTATTTACCTTTTAAGATATTAGTTATATGAAATATCTGATTATTGTTTATATCTTTAATATTGTTCATTCATTATTTATTCAGAGATAGATTCTTTTTGTATTATTCTCTTACAGGGATTTTGATAACACCCTTTAAATATGTTTTACTTTCCTCAATATACCATGAAGGGGTATATGAAAATTTTCTTGTATATACTAGAAGAAGTAATAAATTTCACACTATAATTCTAAGTTTCATTCTTTTTTTCACATATGATGTGAGAATCATGCATGTATCTAGTCATCAAAGGTTAATAAACTATTTTATTTTTTGTGGTGTGATATATTTTATATATGTACCAATATAGTAAGATAAAAAAATATTTGGGTTATTAATGTTTGGGAGTTACCCAATTAGAGGAATAAGGATTGATCTGGCATTTTTCTTCTCTTGGTTTATCCCACTAAAATATTATAGAATATAGGAGAAGAGAGATTCGCAATCCAAATTAATGAAAATGGTGTGGGATACTATTCATGGATAAAAATAATCACAAATACATGTTTAACCAATTAAATCAGCCTAAAATGACACAAATAACTTAGAATATTTGTCAATAAATTCATGAATATTTTATCACTGTCTTAGGAAATTAATATCATGTCATGTGATAGAGTGAGAACAATTTACCAGACTCATTACATCAATAATTATATAACAAACCTTGAACACATATCATTAATTTGAAAAATAATATTTTTTTATTCACTTTTACACTAAAAACACATGGGAATACCTTGAGGAATATATTCAACTATATTTATTATAAACTAAAATAATAAAATTGAATTGAATTATTTATGATCATTCACACTCAGATGATCATTTTAGACCACACATGGGGCCAACATTGTTCTAATGTCCTATTCATATGATTAAGGGGAATTTTTTGATACATTTAGTGTGTGAACCTCTAGGCCATTATCTTCAGAGCAGTGAGTCATGACCACAAACCAACTGCAGTATCTAGAAACACATCAAAACCTATATGGAGATAAAGATAAGTTATATCTATAAATACATAATTCAAGAACACTCAATATAATATAATATTTTTTCCTAATTCTATCTCATAAGTAAACACACAAAAAAAAATCATCTTTTAGAACTATTTTATTTCATGCCCTTAGTGGATAGACCTGCCTTATTCTACTACATCTATTGATTTATTAATGTTACTATATACATGGTCAACTTAACCCAATATATATATTACTTTTAGAAGTTATAAATCTTATATTGGTCATTTAATCAATTATATAATACTAATTACATACCCAACATAACTTACCCCTCAATGATAAAACTTTCTTTGTTTTTATCTTGTATCAGGGTACATAATCAGATGGTGAACATTGAAAATAATTTATAGTTGAGAGACCAATACACATGATAATATAAATGAATAGTAAATAACACTAAAAACATATGGTGTTCCTATTTGTGGTTCAATACTCGTTATGTCATCTACTCAAGATCACCAAGTGTGAATTTTATGAGAAGAAGTTTCAATTTTTATGATCCCCCAGCACTAGATAGTCAAACATCACCTATATCTTATCAGTATAATGTATATGGACTAAATAAAATATATTTATCTCTAATTTCATAGTATCTTAGGGTTTTTACTCAATCTAGGACTGAAAAAACATATTTATATGAAAAATAATCTAAGAACCTTACCAAGTAAATAGTGGAAGAAAAGTAGCAAGACTATTATGGTCATAATATTCCATGCAATACTCATTGTATAAATGATATGGTAATCAAAAATTTCAACTCTTGTTGGGCCTAAGGAACCCACTTTTACAACACCCTAGACACCTTCCATGTGACACTCACATGGTTGGTGAGTAGTTCTCCAAACCATGTATCCAAACCAAGTGTAGTTAAGTATAATTTATTTTTTATATATATCAACCCCTTTTGAATTTATTATTGTTTTTGTTTTTTTTTCTTAAGATTTTTTGGGTGAATTAATGTGTTTCGTTCATATTTTGTAGTGTTTAGTTAGGTGTTTTTTATATGTTTCATATTTTATAGAAAATACCTCTCAGATGGTCTTCATCAAATCATAGAGTGCGAGCAGTGAAGAATACACTATTGGATAAGTAGGAAATAGAGCCTTTTATTGTTTTATTATTTATCATAATGATTCAATATCTGTGTTAATAATGTCTGAGATAAATTTCATGAGTTTTGTATCATGCTCGGAAGTTTAATGACTACAATCCACCAATGATTTTTGGAAAGTAAGGATCATTGAAACTTAATGAATGTATGGAGAAAATTATATATATATATATATATATATATATATATATCAACCCCTAAGACATCAAAGTTTAGTTTATCTATTTATAGCTTGAGGGATTAGGCTATAAATGGTGGGAATCCATTATGAAGTAAAATATGCATTAGGATGTCACTTGGTCCAAGTTTAATAAGATTTTCAACAAGTAGTTGTACCAAGATACCTTGAGGGTGGAGAAGGCCAAAGATTTTCTCACTTTAGATCATGGGAATCATTTAGTTATAGAGTATGTGATGTCCTAACATGGCCTCCCCTCAAAGGTTCCCCAAACTCATTTGGCCACATAGTATCAGGAATGCTGCCCTATATGCCAAAGGCAACTAACTAGTAGTGAGGGATGAGGGTGTGATACTAGGGATACTATTCCCTCTGGTCAGAGTGGAGAAATGTTGAGATATAATATATGGATAGATAGAAGAAGTATTAATAATAAATAAACTATAAGAAGAAGTAATCTTAATCAACCATAATAATAATAACCACCACAACAACTATAAACTACATCAAATACAAAATTTTGACTATAGAATGTATCTATTTAATAGAAAAATAGGTATACACTATGGCAGGTGGATACTAGAATACAAGTCATAAAAATGGAAAAAGAGGAAAAAACTATCCAATAATCCTACGATCTTACTATTCACCTACTACTAAGATCCATTAAAAATCAAGAAAGCATGTTAGGTCTCTGAAGCGGGATGCTCCCCTTATATAAACTTGTGATCATATAATATTATAGAGTAACATTGGTATCCCTAATAGAATTTGAGATAATTATCAGTAGTCCACCACCAATGATGTATATAAAATCAAGTATGTGAATATAAACTATTTAGTTTACCATTATATAATATGTAAAGTAGGAAAAATAAATAACTCATAACTGCTTCATCCTTAGCTGGTGTCAGAACATGTATAATTTAATTACATAATTTATTTTACTATAGATTATAATATGGAGATTATTTGTGTATATATAGGTATCCTATGTTTTGTAACCTGACAGAATGATAAAATATGATCCAAGATGAATCTATGGCATCATTGACCTAAGGGGTCGAGAGAACTAATATTTCACATGAATTCTTGAAATAAACGATCTGAGTGTAATAAAACAGGTACACTGAAGGAAACCCACAGTAAAAGAGTCTAACTGATTCCATGGAGATCATATGTAGTAATAATAGGCTATTTGTGACTAGAACCAATGGGTGGAATCCATGGTTCTACATGTCTGAATATATCAATGGGAATCGAAGGAGTGTATCAAAGAAATAATAATATCCTGATGACATGTCAAGTGAATCATCAATAATATGTTTTGGAATTCACGTAATAATACTATGACCATATTCTATGGGGGTATCTCCCATGTAAATCGGATAAATGGATTAAAATGACATCCTCTATATGCTTAAGTCATAACCTCAAGAGTCCAAGGATGAATAAAATATAACCACCCCTATAAAGATAAAAAGGGACTTGAGTAATAGGTATATTATCATTAAATAATTTATATCATCAATAGTCAAGGTACATGTATTACCCATTCCATTTATTAATTTAATTAGTTCATTCCATTAACATTCAATAATCTTTACATGTTGAATCGAGTATATGCAGCAATTTATCCCCTAAATTAATAAAATATTAATAGGTTCATCCCGTACATTCTTTTAAACATGACAAGGGGGAAAGGACCTGAAACCAATATCTATCAATTAAATCACATTTTATTAATCCAACTCATATATATATATATTCTATTTAATAATGTATATATTCATTCAGTTATGTAGGGGCACATACCATATCAAGTCCAACATGAATTCACACTAAAAAGGTGTCAAAAGGAAAACAGGGAATAACATGGTATGCATCCAAATTGGGTAGATAGAATTAAGGTCTGAAGATCAAATTTCAATCATTAAAGGTTTATATAAGGATTTAAAACAAGATATTAATAACCATATTTCATGAATATGAATTTTAGAATCATATCAAGGTGAAACCGTCACCCCAAAATGATGAAAATCTATATATAAAAATAATCTTAGAAAATTCATAGAAAACCAAACTCTATCCTATAGCACATTCCAAGTATAGTATCAAAAAATAGTTTGGCCTAGATCATAAGAAAATGTAATAATAGTACAATTCCCAAAAAATTAATCATATGATCATGCATCAAAATATCACTATAGAGAGGGAGACAAACAAATAAAAGAGAATGATGAATAGAGATCTTACGATCAGCCTTCCTAGGAGATGAACAGAGATAGAATCAAAGTATGTAAGAAGGAATTATCCATAAACCAATCTTGGAGGGATTCAGATATCAAATGAGGATTAAAAATTGTTTCCAATAAACTTAATTAGAAAAACATAGGGTAGGTTTATTATAAATTTATAAGAAAATTGTCTTTTAAGCCAAAAAATACATTGTCTCACGCTTTGGCCCCTAGATGGACTAATTATGCACCAACCTTGTGCCATGAACTACCTACAGAGTTCCCTTGCATGATTTGGATTCATAGTAAGGCAAATTGTGCAACAAATATGCTTCAGTATGTTTCCATAAAGGGAAACTGCATAGTTTGGCCACATATTTTGAGAAACCAAGCGACAAACATACCATTTTTATTTGCTAAAAATTGTAGACATTTTACACGGGTGTGGATCCTAGATCTCATGGTTAGAGAAAACCTTATAACCAATTCTATCCGCTGATACTATTTACATGTTTGGGAGAATTCATTCAGGATGGATGCGAGATTTATACTAATGATATAGCTCAATGCTTTCTTCCATTGTCCAGGGTTCCAAGCTCTGATCAAGACTCGAACACCCTTATTTCCTCTATATCATCACTATTCATTTTTATTAGCTCCAATACTATTAATAAACATAAATCATAAGGATATTTACCTCTATGAACAACTATGCTCTTATAGTCGTCCACCCATAAAAGAAAATCACACTTGTGTTACACTTCCAAGGAGAATAATACTTCTTCAGAGGACAAATCCAACCACTGGTAATGTACAACAGCCTCTGGATACCATGTCACATCTTGTACACGATTGTGCTTCCATAGAACCAAATCTAAAGGGATAGACCATACTTGGAGACACTTCATGATCGATTCAATGATATATATGGTATACTCCTCAAAGGAATCATCTACATCCAACTCAACATCCTTGAGATCGAATGTATGAGAGGGGTCATCATGATATCAGTAAAGATATGTAATATAGAATGGGACATTCATGGTATATTACCTATGAGGTAGAAGTAACTTATATGACACTAACCCAACTCTATATAAGATATTAAAAGGTCTATAAAAGTGTGGAGACAGCTTCCCTTGTCTCTATATACATAAATGGAGAAGTCTAGGTGTTACACACAAGAAATAAAGTTCCCTGTCCTCGAACATCAGACTTCATCGATGGTGATCATTGTAAGATTTTTACCTAGACTGTGCAGTATATATATGCTTCCTGATCTGAACCTTCTCCCAAGTATCTTGTATGAGATGTGGACCTAGCAACACTAACTATCCTACCTCTAACCAATATAGGGGTAAATATCCTGGAATAACAAATAAGGCCACATATAGAGCCATCTGAATCGTTTCTTAATTTATTTTATTGTAGTTGAACATGATGGGGGAGTTATGCTTCTCATAAGAACCACTAAAATCAAGAAAAAATGCTTGAATTAGGTCCTCCACAATTTTTATTTTTTGTGTTGATAGGTCATCGGTCCAAGGGTGAAAATATGTGCATAAAATCACCGATGTACCCATAGCTATCTATAACCCCTTCTATAACATTGATGTGAAACATGAATCTCTTTTTTAATTTATAATTCAAGAGACCTCGTATACCCATATGATCTTATGGATATGCGGTATTCTCATCAACTCCAAATGTCTCTTAGATAGAAAGGATGTGGGCAACATTCATATATCGATCCACGACTTCCCAAATCGGATTGCTACCATAGTAGGCTAACTAAAAAATACATTGTCATATTTTCCCAATTAAATTTTAAGATAATAAATACCTATAACAATATAGTGGTCCACTTTTTCTCCACCATCCCCTACTGATAGGTGTAAAACCTATTGATAAAACCATAAATATGGCATTTTATCCCTTGACACTAATGTTGGGGACACATGTCATAGTAAATCTTAGTTATTATTGCATAAGCTAGTATCTTATGTCAATGGGAACCCAGAGAGACCCATTTTTATGTAGGATGTCTTCTAGATCAACATTATAATTCAGACATGGGTCCCCATCGGAAATACTCTCCTGGATTTGCAAGAAATTAGGGTCTAAAAAATTTCTACTCTTCACCCTATCTAGGAGTGGAGAGTTAACTATAGAAGCTGTAAGAAAAGGTAGTTATAAAATCTCATCAAACTCCAGATGCATATTAAAAAGATAGTTCATAAATTTAAATTCATCTTTGGTTTCATGTATAGCTTTTGATTTTGTTTTCTAGATCCCCACATCAGCAACTAAATTTCCATTTTCAGGTGTATAGGAAATATCAATGTCAAATGACTGAAGGTATTAAACCCATCCACACTATCCGAGATTCAATTCACCCTTGGTAAAAATATATTTGAGGCTCTTTTAGTCTGTATGCAACCAAAGTTTATCTCCCATAAGATAGTGTCTCTATAATGTAGGGCATGGAAAAATGAAACTAGATATAGGTTATGTGTTAGGTGATTATTCTTGTAAGGTGTCAATTCTTGAGACAAATATGTAATGAATATTTCCTCCTGCATCATCGATGCACCTAATATGATGCTCGATGCATCAAAAATCATTGTATAGCCTATTATAGGCTCTATAAAAATCATAATTGGTTCCAATGTATGCCTTTATTTTACCTCCTAAAAGGCTTTCTCACATTATTCATACTATAATATCTTCACACCATTGTTAATAAGATCAATAAGAGTTGTAGCTAGGATAAATAAGTATTTCATTATATTCATGTAATATCCATCCATCCCTTTTAAACAACATATATGAAACACATTCTTAGGTTTCTCTAAGGAAACCACATCCCTCCCCTTCTATGGGTCAATGTATTCACCTAATAATGAGATAATATTACCCAAGAAGTGAACTTCATCAATCTATATGTGGCTCTTATAAATCATATAATATATTTGATGCTCCCTTAATGTATTTTTAATGATCTCAAGATGTCTAATGTTTTTTCTATGATTACAATAATAAACCAAAATTTCATCAACAAAAACCATGAGAAAGGAATCTAAGTTGGGGTAGAAAACATAGATAGTGTTTTTTAGATCGAACGATATAAAATGGTACTCATATAAACTATATCGACTTTCGAATTTCATATGTTGTATATCTAAAGGACTAAGTCATACTAGATGATAGAATTATCTCAGGTCAATCTTTGAGAACAATCTAGCTCCTCGTAGTTGGTCAAAGAGATCAACTATTTGTGTCAATGGATATTGGCTCAGGACTGTAAGCTAGTTCAACCATCATCAATACATGAATATCCAAAGGGTCTCATCATCCATCTTGAGAAAAAAGCATAGTTTAACCCTAAGATGAAATTTTGGGTTGAACAAAACCATTTTATTCTGATTCCAACAACTGTCTCTTGAGCTCCTATAGCTTAGTAAGTGCCATACTATATAGAGGAATAGATACTAGAGAAACTCCTAGGACAATATCAGTTATAAACTCTATATATCTCAAGCGAGGTAGGGCAGAAATAATCAGCATGGAAAACATCCCTAAAGCCATCTACTATTGGAGGAAAATCAATCTCATGTATTCCCCACTCTTATAAATAATGGAAAAAAATATGTTATCTTACACCACCTAGACCAAAAATATTTACTCCATCTCTATTATCCCATACATCCCATTCACCCTTATAAAGATAACTACCTCACTCAGGTGATGTAAACAATACCCTAAAGCGATAGCAGTCCACATAGTCTTGATAGGGAACCCACCTATCAATCTCGATAAGGATGTCAAATCCCATCGTCTCATGAATGAACATGTCCCATAAAAACGGATAACTACATACCCTAAGGAATAACTAAATACTCTGAAATGGAATATTCCCTCTTACCACACACCCAATGTAATTTATATGGTCATCATCCCAATAAAGTACTAAATTTACTATCAGATACATTACATGATAAATTAGGAGATAAAGGAGTGATATTAACTTTTATCGAAAAAAGAATATACAATAGAAGAGGATACTAAAATAGTACCTCGTATAGTATACAGTCTTGTACTCTGATCCTATGGTATTAGTTGTAATGAAAGAAACTCGCCTGATCCATGACCATGTTCTATAGCTGGACTACACTAAGAAGGGCTACTCTGTTTTCACTGATAATTATATGTCTGCCTACCATGGACATAAATTCATCCTTAACCAATTCATATATTTCTACTCTATCTCCCATCTTGATGTGGAATAAAATATCATTCTCTTAAACTTTAAGATAGTATAGATCCTTTTCCACTGGAAGTAGGAAAAAGGTCCAATATAATATATTATGATGACCCATACGACCGCAATCACAGAACACAAGTGGGTCTCTATCACATTTAGGCTTTAGATGCCCCCAATTTCTACACTGACAGAATACCACATATATTCCAATATGGGTAATTTGGACACCACTACATTGATGATAAACCTCATGGATATTACTCATGCTATCAGATGAACTTCTTCCCTACATCAGCACTGAACCCCTATTCCCAATACTATCAAATTATATCATATTTTACTTAGTGATAAGAGCCATATTTAATATCTCATAAATGTTATATAGTTGAATTACATCCACATGTGTGAGGATGGAATACTTGATCCCATCCTCGAAACACTAGACTCATGATAGATCATCACAATCAAAAAGTGGTGAAATGTTTTATAACTCAGTAAAACATTTTTAATAGTCCTTCAAGAGCATAGAAAAATTTTATAGGTTTATGAAATCTCTATCTCATTTATTTCCCAGCATTTGAGAGAAAAGTAATAATAAAGGGCAGTCTCAATGTCCTCCAAATCCATGCCTAATTAATGACCATCCTGAGCAGTCACATTCCAACAACATTTGGCCGAAACATGAAACATGTAGGTGGAAATATTGAACCTCCTCTCTAGATTAATCTAAATATTATCGAATATTGAAATAATGTATTCTATCTGTGAATCTAAAGCCTGAGGTCCACCATCTCTCAGAAATATGAGAGGATACTGTTGTTGGAACTCACAAATTATATTATACATAGTAGGTAAGTCTCATAGAGAACCATAGATAGACTACAACATATATAGGAAACTCCCAAAAATATAATCTTTTGTTCCCAATTTAGGGATAAAAAGTAGTTCCTTGGGTGGAACAACTGGAGTTATTATAAGTTCCTTAGGGCCCACAACATTCGAAGCATGATCATCACCACCTTCCTAGAGCACGACTAGAGGTTATTATGGAGACATATCTCTAAATATTCTAACCACATGCATTAAAATAGATTTGAAAATTGATATAAAAATTATCAAATGAATATTATAAGGTAAAGGGATAAATACCGATTGTATCTCACACAACAACTCACATATTACACAAGGGTATTGGTATGTGTCAACATTTTTATTTACAGAGGTTCCATAATATAAAGGGTCAATCACAAATTGATGATGTAACACATGTTAAATATTAGTTAACCTCAACATTTACTATAAACCATTTTTATTTATAAGTAAAGATTTATATTGTAGGTCCATAATCGATTTTTATTCATAGCACAAGGTTCAATTAAATGGATTTTATTCCCATCTATTAATGTTCCATATAAATTATAGCTAAAATTGAAACCCATTTAATTCAAACAATCCATCATATAATTAGGTCTGAGAATGTAAACGGTTATACATGATTTCTTGAATTGTTTAATCGCCCGTTTCAATTCACAAGGAACCATACACCTCATAAATTGAAACTGGTAGTCACTCAATAATAGTCAAAGCCTATCTCATGTAACATAGGATACATAGATTATAATGGTCAAAACAAGATATTTATGTTTCTACCCTAAATATATACACACAAAAAATATTTAGGTTGATTATGACATGTTAAACAACCAATTTATTTTTCCTATAGAAGAAGTTTGTTGCAAAATCCTATATAATAATCATGGCTCACTCACCAATCAGATGAAACGTAGACAATCCAGGAAAAAAAACATCAATATGGCATGGAATATGCAAAGAAATTTATTTATAGGTTCTTATAGTGATGCATGTAAAAATATCAATTCCATACTAGACCAAGGAAAAATAAGCATAAATAAAATCAAATTTCACAATTAATGTTTACCACACTTTGATGGATGTATATCAACTATAGTAAGAGAAGTATAGAATAAAAATTTCCCATTAAGAGGAAAGTTGGTATTGACCACGAACATAGGTTAGCTACTTCCAGACAGAGGTTATGATCATTTTACAACATGATCCAAATCTCTTGAATATATTCCCAAAAAATAAGATTAATGAAAGCAATACACTTCTAATACCACTTTTTGATGCCCTATAATGGGTTCCAGTCAACGGTTCTCCAAACCCAATGTGCCACATGACCTCAATAACACTTCCTCATTTGCTAACGACTTTCAACTTGTAGTGAGGGCCTTGGGTGCGATAGTTGTTAGACTATTCCCTCTTATCAGCGTGAATCACATTAGAGATATAATAGATGGATAAATAGAAGAAGAAAAAATAATAAATATACTAGAACCATAAGTAATCATAATCAAATAGAATAATAATAATCATATCAATAAATGGAAAATGTATCAAATAAAAAATTATCATGATAAAATGTCTCTATAAAATAGGAAAATAGGTATACATAGTAGCAGAAATATATTAAAATTCATTCTATACAAAATGAAAAAAATTTACCAAAAACTACTCAATCATCCCAAGTTATTCTTGGACATATGCGCCCAAATCCATCTTAATTAAATTAATAAAGTCATGTGTTCAATTTCAGATGCATCCCCTTGTCTGTACCTATGATCATATAATCTGCATGGGTACCAAAGGCATCCAAGATAGGGTGTGATGTAAACCTTAGTATTCTATGAAAAATGGTGTCTATACAATTCATTCTATGAATATAAATTGTTTAGTGTGTATATATATAATAATGTAATGAACAAAAAATAAATAACTCATACATACGTTATTCTTTTCAGATACCTAAACATGTATCATTTAATTACTAAATTTATGACAATTTAGTTTATAATAAGGCTTTCAATAATGTATATAATGTTATCAGTAGTTCTATAATAGGATGTAATTATAATAGAGGATCCTAGGTGTAACCAAGGCATCCTAGACCTCAGGGGTAGAGCCAACTCATAATAGTATCACATGCAGTCTAGAAAAAAGGGGTCTGGGTGTAATCAAAGGGGAACACCTATGGAATCACACTATAAAATATTCTAACTAAATCCAAGGATCGCGTTTATAGTAATATTTGACTAAGCATAGATGAGACCAATGGGTTGAATCTGTGGTGTTTCATGGCCAGAGACATCAAGTTGAATATAAGGAGAGCATCCAAGGAATTATAATATCTGGAAGAGATGTCAAGTGAATCATTGGTACAATATTGAGGCATTCATGTAATAAAATAATGACTACATTCTTTGGTGGGTATCTCCCAAGGAAATAACATCAATGAATCAGAATGTAATCCTCTAAGTGTGGAAGTCATTCCCTTTGGAATCCCAAGTTTCCAAATGTCTCATAACTTATAGAAAGATGAAAAGGGTCCAAATAAATGGGAACCTTATAATTAAACCATTTATATCACATGCAGTCATGGTCCTTGTAAAAATCATTCCATTTATTCATTTAATTGTTTCCTTAAATTGCCTTTAAATAATCATTACAATGTCAATCATGTAAATGAAACCATTTATTACTTTAATAAATAAAAAATTAATAGATTCATTTCATAAATATTATTTAAAATGAAAATGGGTAGAGGAAATCTTACTAGTATCAATAAATTAGATTATAATTAATTGTGCCAAGTGATATCTATAAATATACTTTCTACATAACAGTGTAAGGATTCATTCAATTATATGGGAACACATACCTTGTCAAGGAAAAGTTTAATTCACATATGAATATTTTCAAAAGGGAAACAATGCATAACATGGTACATATCCTAATTAGGTGAACAATGTTGAGGTATCAATATCAAACGACATTAATAGAAATTGTAAATAATGCTTTAGAATGTGATCACAAAAACTATAATTAAGTCATTTTAATTGAAGAAACTCTACCTGGTGAAACCAGTGTGCACACAATGGTGGAAATTTATAAAGGAAGATACCTTTGGGATAAATTTTAAATAATACCTGCTTCAAGCCAATAGAACAATTCTCATCTAGTATCATCCCATGGGTTGTCCTGGATTGATTGAAAACTAAATAAAAAATCAATTCCCTAAAAATATGGAATATGATCCTATATCAAAATGACTCCATCGATAAGAATAAAAACTACCAAAGGAAAAAAGTTGAATAGGTATCTTATTGATGCACATCCAAATACATGAACAGAGTTTGAATCATAGTGCATATAGAGGATTTATCCATGAACCAGGCTAATAGGGATTGATGGTTCAAAGGAGGATGAAACAAATTCCCATTTATATTGGAGGATAAAAAAATATGGGTAGGGTTATTATAAATTTAAAGGAAAATTGTTTTTTACACAAAAATTACTAGGTTGTATAGTTTGGCCACATGGTTGGCCAAATCATATTCCATCTAGGACAAACTATATGCCTCCATGTTCCCTACACTTCTTATACAATGCCCTCATGTTGTTTTTCCATACTGTTTGACAAAACATGAACCAATAATTCTTAGATTTTTTCCCATAGATGTAATCCATATTGTTTGTATATGGTCTAAAAAACATAAACCAACCACTCCATTTAGATTAGTAAAAAAGTAGAATCCATTTTTCATGGGTGTTTGTCCTAATTCACTTGATTAGGGAAAATATTGTAGCCATTATTTCCCAATAAAATTCCCCCCACACTATTATGAGGAACTTTTTATGCTGGTGTACATCATTTCTAGTAACCATATTGTTGGTCGGAGTGGACACTCAAGAGGGGGGTGAATTGAGTTCCAATTAAAATTTCTGTTAAAATATTGTCTAGTTAAAATCCACCGATTTATAAAATAAGTTAAACTGTAGTGAATTTATACCGATTTTAAATGTTCACTTAGCTTCTCAAAGATTGATTAGGTCTCAGTTAGTTTAACCACAAGATCAAACTAACTTTTGAAACTAATCTACTAATTTACAATAAGTGTAAACACTTTCTAATTTAACTATCAAAGTAGCTTCAAAATAATTTTGTATTTTAAATTAATATCATCATAATAAATATAATATATGTCGTATACATTAAACATAAATAAAATATGCACAAGAGATATAACAAGAGGTTCAGTCTCAAGCCGAGACTTATTCCTCTCAAATATATATAATAATTTAATCCACACCCTGGATCGGGGTTAACAACAGTTTTACAAAAACTGTCCAGGTCCAAGACCTCTACCACTATCCTAGTGGGAAATAAAAGATGTAAGATTTTGAGTGAGGATTTACAGATCCTCCGGTTAAAGTTCAGGAGATAGTGTGTGTGTAAAAATACAGCAGATGACACACACTATTCGAAAAGTAAATAATAAATCACGGAGCAGATATATAGAGTTTAGAAATGGCTCTAGTGATTGTCAATGTAGCTCTGGACTCATTGGATTGAGCAGGAATGCTTCGGAGTCCTTCTTTGGTTTTTCTGTTGAAAAATAGAGTGTCGTAGTTCAGCTTGTGTTCTACAGTCTCTTGATTCGTCGTGCGTTCTTCAGAAATGTAGGATTGCATGTATGGAACTTCTTTGAGGATCGTGCAATGTGTTCTTCACAGTTGTGCTCCGGATTGTTCTTCGGTTCAGTATAGAGCTTTCATGTCTTGTAGTGTATGTGCCGAGATGTGTCAAGCGCGCATTTTCTCTAATGCAGCTCGATCATCTTTATATTCCACGGGCTCTGGCAGTAGTAATGATTCCCTTTTCATAGGTACGAGATACGGTTTTTTGTCAAGAAAACAACTAACATTAAATAACATTAATTGCATTAAAAACAACAAATATGACCGTTAGGATCATTTAAAATAATATTGACAAAAGCTTAAGAAACGGTGTCACAGTGATCATGGAAACGGTGTCTTCTTCACGGTGTCTGATCACTGTGTCTAGTCATGGTGAGACCTTCACGGTGTCTGGGTTACGGTTAGTGGTCACGGTGTCTGGTCACGGTGTCTGGTCACGATGTCTAGTCACGGTGAGTCCTTCACGTTGTCTGGGTTATGGTGAGTGGTCACGGTGTCTAGTCACGGTGTCTGGTCACGGTGAGTGCTTCACGGTTTCTGGGTTACGGTGAGTGGTCACGGTGTCTGGTCATGGTGTCTGGTCACAATGTCTGGGTTACAGTGAGTGGTCACGGTGAGTCCTTCATGGTGTCTCTATACATAGACAAAAAAAATCTATATTTGGACTAAGACAGTGATATGCAGAATATGGGTTAAGGTTAATCATTAGAGATAATATATGAGAGAATTGTGATTATGAATAAAACTTGTAAAGAGTAATTAACATCCATAAGATTTGTTATTATAAAGACATGATATGCACCTATTGTTGAGTTTGAAGAACATTAGCAAGATGTGCACTGAAGATCAAGATGAATTAACAGTAATGAGATTTGTGATTATTAAAACATGATTAACACATGAGGAGTCCAACAATCTCCCCCTTTTTGATGATCACAAATCATATATAGGAAGAATATAAAAGATATGTAATATTAAAGGTACTAGCATAGCAAAAACATTATAGAACAGATACTTGCAGGTGTTTCTCCCCCTTTTGGGATTATCAAAAAGTAGAGAAAAGGAAATGAAACTCAGCAATTGTCATTAAACAAAGCATTCATAATACAAAGTACATGATAAGTACAAACTATAAACAAGAAATGACATCCCATAAAAAAGAAAAACAGTCGGTCAACTCTTTAGGGATCCATTTTTGTCTTTCCTTTATCAGCAGCAGGAGCTGGTGCTGAAGTAGAAGAAGGCATAGAAGAGGTAGACAATCAGGGTAAGGGTAGACCTTCAAAAACAGATGGAGCCAAAATAGGAGCAGTAGAAGATCTAGGCTTAGGTTGGTCAAGAATGACTGGCCGGATCTAAGAAAGGGCTTGGCTAACTGTCATGGTAGTAGATGCTAAGGCAGGTAATCCAGGTCTAAGGGGTGCAGTAGCTGGAGGAACTATAGCAGTACTCTGCACATGAAGATACGGATTCAATAGATTGATGAAATCAGTAATGATTTCACCACCATACTACATAGCCTTTTCAAAATCATCCTTATTCTCTAGAAATCTGTCCAGAAATCTGGTGAACTCTGAATGTTTTTGAACTTGAGCTTTAAAAGCTTGAGTCACTGGAGGGATTCTCAGATTTTCCACAAGATATCTAAAGTGATCTGTCATGTCACTTTTAGGGAAAATCTGGGAAAGAAAAAAATCTATTTTCTTGGAGATCTCTTGTTGAGCATCATTGGCTATCTTTGAACGAATCCTAACCAAGTCCAATGCTCTATCACTGTTCTTAAACACTTCTGACAAAGAAGATAGATCCAAGCCACTAAAGGCATTCTGAAATTCTTCCTTCATTATGGATCTCAGCATAGAATCATCCAAAGTAGGTGTGGAGGTCTGACCAGAAGCAGGTGAAGCCTTGACAGTTTCGGTTAGAACATTGAGCTATTTCAGAACTTTTTGCAGACATCCAGTGTATTCATCTGTAAGCTTATTCAGAGTTTCCACAAGCTCTCTCATGCGTTCCAGAATCTTCGTGTGCCTTTTTCCAATCTTCTCATCAAAATATAGTAGGTAAGGATGAACTTGAGACACAATCTCGATAGAAAGGAGGGAATCAGAAGACTGAGGTGAAACAACAGCAGGTGCAGGGGAAGAAACAGGAGCAGGCTCTGATCGCATAGATAGCTCATTTTGCAGACTTGCTACCATACTTTTCAGATTTGCAACATCAGCACTCAACATCTTATTCTCTACTCGGCCTTCTTGAATTTATCATATCATCCTTGGTTGAATATGAAATATAATATTTTCCAAGAGAATTGATGCATCTTCTTGACTTAATTGAGTCACTGGGCGAGGTTGAGTGGAGACAATTTTCTCAAAACCACCTATCAAAGTCTCGCCAAAAAATTTCAGATCATCTTTGGTTACAAAGGAGTGAAGCTCAGGTAAGGATGCAGGTAAAGGTAGAGGTTCAGATTCTGGTTGAGGGTCAAAATCGTCTTCAGACTCAGATTCTGATCTAGATTGAGGTTGGGGCTCTGGTTCTGGTTCTGAACGAGCTAAGGACTTCAGTTGAAACAGAGAAGAAAGATCCATTACAGTTGCAGTCACTTTCTGTGACTCATTCACATCATAAAAGCTTGGGAACTCATACCGAGAGTGTACAGAGAAAGTGACAGAAGGTTGAGAAGCTTCACCAGATCCAGAATCCACAATATCAAGATTTCGAGTTTCCTCCCCATCAACTTGTGCTTCCCTTTCAGGTTCTTGAGGTTTAGGAACATGGACAAGATCCACAGGATCATCCCTAATCTCTTCAACAAATTCTTTCCTTGCCACCTGAAAGGCAATTTCCATTCTTTCTTCAGTAGATGGAATAATCTCAGGAACCGATTGTTCCACTGGATAAGCTTCCAGACCTGCTTATTTCTCAACAGAAAGAGTCTCTTCAACAAAAACTTCCTCAAAGGTTTCTTGCTGTTCTGAACCAGGAAAAACTAATTTCCTTGCAGCATTGGGATGATTTTCTTCCTTATGAAGAACAACTAAAGGATCCTTAGTCCTTTCCTTTTCAACAACGAATTCCTCTCCTTGAGGTATTTCAAGAGGGATAATAGTAGGGATAACACCCCTTTCCTCTTCAACAGGAACTGTTTCCATTGGAGGTATTACAGATTCTTCTCTAGGTGGAACTTCTGCCGTTACTTATTCTTGTTCTTCTTCTTCTGAGTACTCATCCAATTCATCTGGTTCTAAACCAGGATCAGCTAGGTTCTTAGGACTTCTTGGATAGTCAACAGGATTAAACTTTTTATACAGTAGATCATTATCCTCAACCCATTTCTTTTTACAGGGATTCCATCTAATATTCATCCTTCTGATGATAGGCATGGATAGGCAGAAATAAAAGTCCTCTAATTTTTCTTCATTTAGTCCAACCATTCCATTTGAGACTAATATGGATGAAATCATCCTTGAATAAAATAGGGAGGTGGATTTGGAAGTTACTTTGATCATCTCACAGATATGGTTGATAACATACTTACACAGATTGATCTTTTGGCCATTCTTCAATAGGTGAATCAGGAACACATCCCGATACTTCATCACAGAAAAATCTCCTTTTCTTGGACTAACCAAATTCTGAACAAAAGTGAACAAAATTCTTGTCTCCCCATCCAGTTCAGCAGTTATGGCCCTTCGCTTGGTTCTATTTCCAGTTCGATTTTCCAAAGCGGTTTCTAGGTCAATGATGTCAGTTGTTGGAGGAGGGTCTCTCTGGTAATCTTCACACACTCCTTCATGTGGAATTCTTAGGCATGCAGCCCACAGCATTGAAGAGAAAGAGCACTTATGACCATCGATCCAGCTGGTCACCAAAAAGCTTTCTCCAAACTCAAAAGAGAACTTCACATACTGATAGAATTGAGATATAAGCCTCAGGTAAATCGGTTTATTCTGTCCAGTGAACCATTCAAGCCATCCTTGCTCTTTTAAAACTTTCAAAACTAACGATTTTCTAGACATCAACCATTCAGGGAAAACCTCTTTTTCAGGTACAACGGTACGGCTTACCAGGTTTGGGTTTAGAGGTCCTTCGGGAGCTATCCTCAGTATCCTCCTTTGTTTCTTAGAGCGGCGCTTCTCAGACGAGGGTGAAGATGGATGCTTCATCCTTGGCATTCACTAAAGGTTTGGGCGAGAGAGAAGAGAAGGTTCAGGATAGAATTCGGGTAAGGAGTTGAATGAAACCCTTAAGTTTTATCATTTCGGAATGTCAAACGTCATAAAAACAAAAATGCAGGAAATCAAATAGTGGTGAAATAAAAAATTACCGTGATGCGGGTAAAAATAAAATAAAAATAAAAATTATCATACTTCTCATGGTGAGACAGAAAACTAGCCATCACGATGAGACAATTTATAGTCATCACGGTGAAACAGTGAGCAGTTTATATAGTAACGGTGAGATAGTGAGTTTTCAGACCGTGAGCATAAAACAGTAACTTAGAAAGAGTAAGTATAAAACCGTAAAGTAAAGTACAGTAAAGTATTAAACATTAAGATCAGTAAGATATTCATTTATGATTAATCATACCCAGATCATGTATGATGTAGTCTAATCTTTCAGAATTTAATGGTTTAGTGAATATATCAGCAAGTTGATATTCAGTACCAATGAATTCCAAAGTGATATCACCTTTTTGATAATGATCCCTTAAAAAGTGATGTCTTACTTCAATATGTTTTGTCCTACAATGAGAAACATGATTCTTAGAAATATTAATAGCACTTGTGTTGTCACAATTTATTGAGACATGTATGAATTGATATCCATAGTCTAGTAATGTGTGTTTCATCCACAAAATTTGTGCCCAACAACTTCCAGCAGCTATGTATTCATCTTCTGTAGTTGACAATGCAACAGAATTTTGTTTCTTACTACACCATGATACTAGTGACTTGCCTAAAATATGACATGTTCCAGATGTTCTTTTTCTATCTAGATTACATCCAGTAAAGTCAGCATCATAATTACTAACTAGTTCAAATGATTGTCCTTTGGGATAGAACAGTCCTAAATTGGGAGTATGCTTGAGGTATTTGAAAATTCTCTTTACATCATTTAAATGTGACTCTTTAGGGTTTGCTTGAAAACGAGAACACATACACACACTAAACATAATATCAGGACGACTATCAGTTAGGTAGAGTAGACTTCCAATCATTCCTCTATAAGTGGTTTGATCAACAGAATTTACCATTTTCATCAAGATCCATCTTACAGGTGGTACTCATGGGAGTGTCACTACTTTTTGTGCTATCCAATCCAAAACGTTTTAAAAGATCTCTAGTATATTTACTTTGAGTTAAAATATTTCCATCATCATTTTGAAAAATTTGAAAACTGAGAAAGAATTTAAGTTCACCCATTAAACTCATTTCAAATTCATTTTGCATCCTTTTAGAAAAATCTGTACATAAAGAATTTTTAGAAGATACAAAGATAATATCATCAACATAAATTTGTACTACTAAAACATCTTTAGAAATTCATTTTATAAAAAGAGTAGGATCAGCTATTCCTTTTGTAAAACCTTTAGAAATTAGAAAACTACTTAATCTATCATACCAAGCTCTTGGAGCTTTCTTTAAACCGTATAAAGCTTTTGATAGTTTGAAAATATGTTTTGGAAAATGAGGGTTTGAAAAACCAGGTGGTTGTTCAACAAAAACATCCTTAGCAATATATCAATTTAAGAATGCACTCTTGACATCCATTTGATATAGTTTGAAATTTAGATGTGCAGCATAAGCAAGTAAAATCATAATAGCTTCTAATCTGGCTACTAGAGCAAAAGTCTCATCATAGTCAATACCTTCTTCTTAGCTATATCCTTGTGAAACTAGTCTAGCTTTATTTCTAACTATGTTTCCGGATTCATCTACTTTATTTATAAACACCCATTTTGTGCCTATTGTGAAAGCGTCCTTAGGTCTTTCAACAAGATTCCAAACTTTATTTCTTTCAAACTGATTGAGTTCTTCTTGCATAGAAATTACCCAAAATTCATCATTAATAGCATCATCAATGTTTTTAGGTTCAAGTTGTGACAAGAAGGCTTGATGTTCAACCTGATTTCTAAGAAAAGCTCTAGTCTGTGTCCCTCTATCATGATTTACTACAATAGCATCTAAAGGATGATTCTTCAGAATTCTAGTTGATCTAGTAAAGGTAGGGCTATAAATTTCAGGTTCATCAATAGGTTGGAAATCAACAGAAGGAGGTTCTAGAAAATTTCTAGAACTGGACGTTTTAACTATAGGCCCACTGTCTTTATCATTAAGGTTCAAAACAGAGAGATCATCTTTAAGATTTTCAAGAGAGGTTTTAGGCTCATGTGGATCAGTTTCATCAAAATTGATGTGAACAGATTCTTCCACACACTTGGTTCTCTTATTGAAAACTCTATATGCTTTACTATAGAATAACCGAGGAAAATTCCTTCATCACTCTTGGATGCAAACTTGTAAAGATTATCTTTGGTATTAAGAATAAAGATTTTGCAGACAAAGACTTTGAAGTGGTTAACCTTAGGTTTCATATGGTTCCACAGCTCATAAGGGGTCCTCTTAAGAACATGTCTAATTAAGACTCTATTGATAATATAACAAGTTGTATTTATAGCTTCAGCCCAAAAATAAACAGGTAGATCATACTCATTAATTATAGTTCTAGCAATTTCTTGTAGGGTTCTATTCCTTCTTTATACTACACAATTTTGCTGGGGTGTCCTAGGGGCAGAGAAATTGTGACTATAGCCATTGTGTGAGTAGTAAGATTCAAATTCATGATTCTCAAATTCACGGCCATGATCACTTCTCAGATTTTTAATCTTTAGTCAACTATGGTTTTCTACAGATTTGGAGTATTTAACAAAGTAAGAACAAGCTTCACTTTTGTGAGCTAGAAAATATACCCAAGTATATCTAGAAAAGTCATCTACTAAGACATAGACATAGTGCTTCCCATTTAATCTAGAAACTCTAGATGGTCCAAACAAATCCATGTGAACCAACTCGAGAGGTTGAGAAGTTGAGACTTCTTTCTTTGGTTTGAAAGAGATTTTGTGTTGCTTTCCCTTTTGATAGGGATTACAAACTTTGTCATTTGGAAACTCATGTTTGTGCAGGTCTCTAACTAAGTTATTACTAGTAAGTTTTCTAAGTGAGTGTATATTGCAGTGTCCTAATCTTATGTGCCAAAGCCAAGAATCATTATGAAAATCATTTAAACAAGTGATATTCTACTTAGCTAAAGAATTTAAATCAATAGCATAAAAATTTTTATTTCGCAGGCCAGAAAATACTAAAGCATTTTTAGAATTAAAAAAATTGCAAGAATCATTTTCAAATTTAACATTAAAACCATCATCACATAACTGAGAAATACTTAACATATTATATTTAAGTCCATCAACAAGTAAAACATTAGAAATTAATACTGAGTCAGTGTTACCAATCTGGCCTAAGCCGATGATTTTCCCTATTGAGTTATCACCAAAGGTGACAAAACCTCCATCAATCCTGACTAAGATTTTAAAGCATGAGAAGTCTCCAGACATATGTCTTGAACATCCACTGTCCAAGTACCAGGTCTTCTTACAAGATCTCTTTAAGTAGGTTTCCTACAAAATAGATTTAGATAGGAAATGATTTTGGTACCCAGATCTTCTTGGGTCCAGACAGGTTAGAAATCAAAGCTTTTGGTACACAAATTTGTCTTATGGGTCTCATGAAATTTGTAGAATCAACAGACTTTGAATGATAAATCTTATTAGATCCATAACTATGAATATAACTAGTTGAAGCATATAAATGTCCAGAACTAGAATTAGTAACATTCTGTCCAGATTTAGGAATAAATCTATTCTTAGTAAATTGTCTCTGTCTAGGTTTGTAGCCTATTCCAGTAGTGTATTTTGGTGAAACTTGCATTCCTAGCATTTGAGTTAGTGTATCCTTTCCATTTGTGAATTTCTCTAAATCCTTTCTGAGTTTCTCATTAGATAATTTCAGTTCAGTGTTTTCTTTAAGCAACTTAGCATTCTTTCCCATTTCAATATCAAGATCAGATTTCTGTTTAACAGTTAAAGCATACTGTTTCTTTAAACCTTTGTATTTTTATTTCAGCTCATTACAGGTTTCTTCAAACATATCACAATATTCAAATAGTTAAGATTTTGAAAGGTTATCAGAGTCAGTATCATCTCCATAATAATAAGAATTTAAACCATGAGTTTCAGATGTTACCTCAGAAGTGTTTGTCATAAAACACATGTTTGCCTTATTTCTTTATTCAGTTTCAGAAACATCAGATTCAGTGGAGCTATCCTCAGAAGCGCTCCAAGTAGCCTTCATGGATTTCTTGTACTTATTGTCCTTGTATTCATATTTCTTCTTGAATTTGAGCTTTGGGCAGTCTTCTTTAATATGTCCTTTTATTTTTCACTCATTGCAGACAACTTCATTACTTTTATCAGACTTCTTCCAATCCTTTTCCCAATGTCCCTTTTTGCCATACTTTCCTTTGTAATTTGATTTGCTGAAGAATTTATTTTTCCTATAAATTTTATTAAACCTTCTGGAAATGTGAGCCATTTCAGCATCACTATCAGAAGCACTTTCACTGTCTTCACAGCTTGAACTCTCATTTATATCTTGAAGTTTCTCCTTATCCTTGTTCTTTGAAGTTGAATATTTGAATGCAAAAGACTTTCTTCTAGGTTCTTCTTCTTCTTCTTTTTTCACCTTGAGTTCTTCCTCATACATCATAAGCTTACCAATGAGTTCTTTAACAGGTAGAGCAGTAATGTCACATCACTCTCTGATTGAAACAGATGTGCCTCTCCATCGGTCTGGTAAACATCTCAAGATTCTCATAATTTGTTCCTTTGCTGGAACAGCTTTTCCAAGTGAATTCATTGTGTTGACTATCTCATTAAACATGAGATACATGTCAGAAATAGGTTCATCAGTTTTCATTTTAAAATTATCATATTTAATAGTATAATTATTTAATCTCATTTCCTTAACATTGGTTGTTCCTTCATGAGAAACAGCTAAGGTATCCCAAATTTCAAAAGAAGTTTTACAAGCAGATATTCTGTTAAACTCTTCATCTCCTAAAGCACAGTACAGGGCATTCATGGATTTACAATTACTATTGTAGGCAGTCTTTGTAGGTTCATCCCAAGTGGATCTAGCAGTAGTGGGAAGTTTATATTCTGATTCTATGGCAGTCCAAATATCAAAACCTATTCTTTCTAAATGAATTTTCATTTTAATTTTCCACTGAGCATAGTTGGTACCATTGAAGAAAGGTGTCCTGTTATTAGCAGAACCCTCTAGTCTATTGTCCATAACTAGATTTTAGAAAGACAATTTAAAGAGATAAAAAAAATTAGAACTAACAGAAATTTAAAATCATTAAAGATGCAACTAAAATCACAGTTGAAAAACAGAGTATTTCAAAAATCTTTGAACAAAAAAAACTAAATCCTTTGATACCAAATGTTGGTCAGAGTGGACACTCAAGAGGGGGGTGAATTGAGTTCCAATTAAAATTTTTGTTAAAATATTGTCTAGTTAAAATCCCCTGATTTATAAAATAAGTTAAATTGTAGTGAATTTATACAGATTGTAAATGTTCACTTAGCTTCTCAGAGATTGATTAGGTGTCAGTTAGTTTAACCACTCGATAAAACTAACTTTTATAACTAATCTACTTATTTATAATAAGTGTAAAAACTTGCTAATTTAACTATCAAAGTAGCTTCAAAATAATTTTGTATTTTAAATTAATAGCAGCGGAATAAATATAATATATGTCGTATACATTAAACATAAATAAAATATGCACAGCAGATATAACAAGAGGTTCAGCCTCAAGCCGAGACTTAGTCCTCTCAAATATATATAAGAATTTGATCCACACCCTGGATCGGGGTTAACAACTGTTTTACAAAAATTGTCCAGGTCCAAGACATCTACCACTATCCCAGTGGGAAATAAAAGATGTAAGATTTTGAGTGAGGATTTACAATCCTCCAGTTAAAGTTCAGGAGATAGTGTGTGTGTAAAAATATAGCAGATGACACAGACTACTTGAAAAGTAAATAATAAATCACAGAGTAGAGATGTAGAGTTTAGAAATGGCTCTAGTGATTGTCAATGTTGCTCTGGACTCGTTGGATTGAGCAGGAATGCTTCGGAGTCCTTCTCTGGTTTTTCTGTTGAAAAACAGAGTGTCGTAGTTCATCTTGTGTTCTATAGTCTCTTGATTTGTCGTGTGTTCTTCAAAAATGTAGGATTGCATGTATGGAACTTCTTTGAGGATCGTGCAATGTGTTCTTCACAGTTGTGCTCCGGATTGTTCTTCGGTTTAGTACAGAGCTCGCATGTATTGTAGTATATGTGTCGAGATGTGTCAAGCGCGCATGTTCTCTAATGTAGCTCAATCTTCTTTAACTTCCATGGGCTCTGGCAGTAGTAATGTTTCCCTTTTCATAGGTACAAGATACAGTTTTCTGTCAAGGCAACAACTAACATTAAAGAACATTAATTGCATAAAAAACAAAAAAATATGACCGTTATAATCATTTAAAATAATATTGACAAAAGCATAAGAAACGGTGTCACAGTGATCATGGAAACGGTGTCTTCTTCACGGTGTCTGATCACGGTGTCTGGTCACGGTGAGTCCTTCACGGTGTATGGGTTACGGTTAGTGGTCACGGTGTCTGGTCGCGGTGTCTGGTCACAGTGTCTGGTCACGGTGTCTGGTCACGGTGAGTCCTTCACGGTGTCTGGGTTACGGTGAGTGGTCATGGTGTCTGGTCACGGTGTCTGGTCACGGTGTCTGGGTTACGGTGAGTGGTCACGGTGAGTCCTTCACGGTGTCTCCATACTTAGACAAAAAAATCTGTATTTGGACTAAGACAGTGATATGCAGAATATGGGTTAAGGTTAATCATTAGAGATAATATATGATAGAATTGTGATTATGCATAAAACTTGTAAAAAGTAATTAACATCCATAAGATTTGTTATTATAAAAACATGATATGCACCTATTGTTGAGTTTGAAGAGAATTAGCAAGATGTGCACTGAAGATCAAGATGAATTAACAGTAATGAGATTTGTGATTATTAAAACATGATTAACACATGAGGAGTCCAACACATATAACCAAGGGAATTCTCCCACCGGCCATGGATCTGAGCTCTGAAAAAGCACAGGACACCCTTTGTGCCTCTATATCCTCATTATGCCTTCACATTAGGTCCATGAAAAACAATTAGATAAAAATTTTAATGATCTATACCTCATAGAAAAATTTTGATCTTATAGAGGATGTCTCTCAATTTTTCATATTGTCCCATATTCCCCCTAACCACTTTATGAAAGATTTTCTTATGGATTTAATTTTTGACGTAGGCTTGATACTACTATTTAGATTGAGAATTGTTATTTCCATCCAACCCACATACACTAATGTGGTCATTAAAGAAGTTTTTGTTGAGAAAAATATGGAAGGGATGGCCAGCTTTTGTGGTGGATTTGCTACTATAGGAGGTATTTAGAGATCCTCGGTTGATCAAAGGATGAATCATGAGAATTCCAGAGGAGGTAGTAGAGGTAGTGTGAATAAAACCTCTAATTCCACTATTATCACACCTTTGAGTCGTAGTTTGGTGGTGTGTTTTTAATGTGGGAAGGAAAATAACACAAAAATGGATATGGAGTAGACTCAGAGGGATTTCCATTATTGACGGAGGTTGGGTTATTTTTGGAGGTTTTCACAGAAACCTCCTCAATGTAGTAAATATGGGACTTCTTATTCAATAGGCTCTAAGATATCGTTTTATCCTTATGAATAACTAGAATTTAATATTTAAATGAATGGATATTCATATCCTGCCAAGAATTTTTTGAGTTATCCCGATTCTATAAATTTATATGAAAGAAAACATATGCCTATGAAATTTGATTTTTGTCTACCGAATGTGAGAGGGATGATGTATATTGTATATTATATGGACTTGTATCTATTTGAATTTGTTTCCTCCCATTTCTTTATTTACCCTAAATTGATTGATGCATTGGGATTTCAATCTCAGATGATGTTATTTGTGATGGATCTTTGTACTCATTTTGGGTAGAAAAAAGTGCATGACCTAAAATTTTCTTGAGTGTCATGTTATAGTGGTTGATGATAATATCATGAGGGATTTTATATTATATGGTATATAAATATTTAACCTCATCCATGATATAGAATATATTGTTATCTCTATATCCCAGATCAATTTTTATCATTGGATATTTCTATTCCCTTATAATGGTGAAAGGACTCACATCTTCTTGGGTGAGTGGAAACCAAAATCATGTAGAGCTGGATGAATTATCCCAAATATGGAATGAAGTTCATGTTATTTATGGTACTCATGCATCTTGTTAGTAATATAGGGATTACATGATATTTATCTTCCTACTTGTGGTTGATATTTTGGTTTTAATGTTTGAATGTGATGATTTTTGTATATTTAAAGTGTCAAAAAAATCCTATACGGTGTCTTTATATATTGTTTCTAGGTGGAATTGTGATATACCTTATTAAGGATATGATTCTTAGTATTATCGAGTGTTTGGATCCTATGTGTGTATAGTGTGTGTGGTTTCTAGCCCTAGAGAGGCATAGGCAGGACTTTAAGGCCAGTTTTTATGGTATATGGATATTGGTAGGGAATTGTAGGTTATAGTTGAATTTTACTTTTGTTATTAATTTCGCTATTTATGATATCTGGACTATTAAATTAGTTATGAGAATGGTATCTGGTTTTCTATGATATTACACTTTTATGACCTCTGTTACATTGTTATGAAGTATAATATTTGGTTTTACTAAAGTGTGATACAATTTTTCCACATTCAGATAGATATTATTATAACATATAGGTAGATGTTTTGAGGTATAGAATTTAGCTAGGGATTTTAGAGGATATAGAACATTGGATTGATGATAAACATAGGGAAAGTCTAAGGAAGGTTACATAAAGCTTTGATCTGACATATCAGAGAGCAGAGATATACATTGTGTACCTTAAATGGGATTCTCATGCACAGAATCCCCCTTATTTTATGTACAGGGTGGAACCCAATCAGGTGAGTACTATATTTAGTGAGTTTTATAAGATATTAAATTAAATCAGTATTCTATTGTGGTGGTTGGTATATTTGGATATTTATATTTTTTGGGGCTACTAAAACACTAGAGATATGTATAAGTATAGGATATTAGGCATGAGGGGTGACATATAAGGACTTCATGGTGATGTTATTTGAATACATATTTCTTAATATGTTAAGGGTGGATTTATATCATGATTTCATGAATCTAGTATAGGGAGAAACATATATTATGGACTATTGTGTGAGGTTCATAGACCTATTGTAGTCTATTTTAATAATGGTGGGATATGTAAAGACCCGCAAATTTCAAGGAAATTTTTTTTCTTAATTTTCTTTGGAATTTTACAAGAGCGCAGCTTCAGACGGCACCTGATTCCGAGGCCCGGTGTGCCCGGAATCAATTTCCGAAGTTTGGCTCGGGTACGTTCAGTGAACGGACGAGCGGGTTTTTCTATCTTTTGAACCGTTGCCCGGAATCAAATTCTGAGGGCACCGATGAAATCGCAGCGCCGGTATTTGCTTAGAAACGCCTCTTCCGGAGTTGCGTTTGCTCAGACGTGGTTTTAAAATTTTGCGGCTTTAAGCCAGAAATAAAATAAATTTGTGCGACAACTTTATTTTATTTCACTTAAGCTGCTTGGAAGCCACTTGAAGCCACTTAAAGGTGGCTTGAACTGTGTTGAACTGGATAGGATGCTATCCAGAAATATCCTACCCCCTTGATAGGATATTTGTGAGGTGGGGCCCGCACGAGCCCCGCCGTTTCTTTCGCTAAGTAACGCACCCGCGAAAACCCGTCAAAGAAACTGAAAAGTCAACCGACGCGTTTCTTTAATTCTTAACAGACCATTTAATTGGGCGGTTTCTTTCGTGATTTAAATGGGCTGTTTCGCTCGTTGAATTAATTCAACGAATTAATTGGGTCGTTACTTATGCGTTTTACGTTTGTTGGCAAAATAATAAAATAGACAAACTTGTCTATTTTGGAGGATTGCTATCATTGTGCAATTCCTCTGAGCCTTCACCCTCTCCGCGAAGAACGCGAAGAACGCGAAGAACGCGAAGAACGCCGGAACCGGAATCCGACGACGCACGATCCGCGACGTCAACAGCTTTTCCGCGACCTTCTTCTTCTTCTTCGGTGCCTCTTCTTCCGCGGCGAACCTGCGATCGGCGGTTAAAGGTGAGAATCGAAACTTCTAAATTCTCCCTTCTTAATTTCAATAACAACGGATTTAATTAATTAAATCTGTTTGTTCTTGATCCGGAGATTGGAGACGCGACGCCGGATACCGCGACGACGCGATGATCTCCTTCTTCCGCGTCGAGCGATTCCGCGACGACCTCTCGTCCGACGACGACTTCGAGGTAGGGATTTATTTTGGAAAAGTTACCCCTTTTAAATTTTCTCGTGAACGTTCTTGAAAATTTAAAAAGCCGGTTTCAAGCGAACAATTTTATCTTTAAATAAAATTTTTGGATCATGTGTTGATCATCTTATTTCTTTTCTCCCGTTGTTTATGATTAACGCGGAGGGAGCGGGTCTAACGAACAAGACCCGACAACCCTCCGCCGATCTCTTTTGTTGTGCGGATATGGCGGACGACGACAAACCGCGCGGCAGGGGCGATCCGTTGTTTCCGCAGTGAAGGTCGGCATCCGGGAGGGGCATCGGCGCAGACGGGAGGCAAATCGGGCCACCGGAGCATCTCCGGCGGCCCGCGGAAGGAGGCGGCGGCGCGGGTCGCCGGCGCGGCGGCGCCGGCGACCGGGGGCGGCGGCGCCCGGCGCGCCGCCGGAAGAATCCGCCGCGGCTCGGCCGCGGCGGCGGCGAACCAGCGGACCCGCGGTCCGCGGGTCCGGTCCACCCGGTCGGGACGCGGCAATGCGCCGCGTCCGCTGACCACCCGCGCGGCCCGCACGCGGGCAGCGGCTCCCTCGACCGCGGGCTGCGCCCGCGGCCTTCCACCCGCGCGGCTGGCCAAGCCGCGCCGGCCGAGCCGGCCGGTCCGGTCGGCCGGGCCGCGCCCAGGCCGGACCGGACCCGGCCGAGCCGGTTCGGGCCGGTTCGAGCCGGCCCGGTTCGGGCCGACCCGGTTCGGCCGACCCCAGGGGGGGTTCGGGCCGGGTCGCCCCGGGCCCAGAACCCCCGTTTTCGGGCCCTCTTCGGTCTTTCGCCCATATCTTGGGCCTGGGACCTCCGATTGACGAACCGTCAGCGGCTACGCGATCCTTGGATCAAGACGGTCGTTTCGGTATATTACACTCAAGGTTTCGGAAGACTTTGGGTTCGGCCGGGTTGGTTCGTACACGAAACCAACCGGGCCCTCGGAGCGGAAACGCTCATAACTTGAGCTACGGACGTCCGATCGACGTACCGTCAGCTGTGGTAGTTTCCTCTAAGTGAGACGGAACTTTTGGCATGCTCCGCCCGAGGATCGGATACAGGCGGAGTACGGTCGGGTTGGTTTTGCCCTAAAAACCAACCGGGCCCCTGGGACGAAAATGCCAATAACACTCAGACCGGGCGTCCGATTGACGCGCCGTCTGTTGCGTTGAGATCCTGTTGTCGATACGGAACTTTTGGATACATCAACTTCGGACTACGTGTCAGTTGATGTATCAGCCTCTCGGCTCGTGGAGCGGACCCTCCTAAACGAGCTCGCTTTGTGCGGGAACCCTAGCGCTGGCTGTGACTTCGACGACAGAGCAGAGATCCTTCGTGGACTGCGACGACGACAGAGCAGAGATCCTTCGTGGACTGCGACGACGGCAGAGTAGAGATCCTTCGTGGACTGCGGCGACGACTGTGCAGAGATCCTCAGTGGACTGCGTCGACTACTACACTCAGCGATCCTACGTGGATCAGTGCTACAGGTTCTGTGTGAGCCCGATCCTATGTGGGTCCTTACTACCGGTTCTGTGTGAGCCACTGCCTACAGGTTCTGTGTGAGCCCGATCCTGTGTGGGTCTTCTGCGGGGGTTAGTACCTATCGATCCTTTGTGGGTCCGACGACTTAGATGGATCAGTGATCATCTTTGACGTCATCTGAAAAAGTATACCTGGTTGAGCTGAATCTTATGTTACTCTCCTTTGTGGATTGTGTTGAACTATCCTATGTGGATTTACCGTTTACTCTCCTTGTGGATTTGAGTCTTGCTTTCCTTTGTGGATTGAGTTGTTCTTGAGCTCGTGAGCAGAGCTAGAATTGGGGACTTAGGTATATGTATGGGCATATACCTAAGTCGAGTCAGATGTTACTTCGTGATTGCATCTTTCTTTTGTGCTATATCCTTTGTGGATTTCGGGAGACCTTCGGGGGTCTCGGGGTCCTTACTGAGTAGCTTGTACTCACCCCTGCACGGGCTATGCCCGCACCTTGTTGTGTTGGTTGCAGACGACGGACAGCGCTGATCACAGTTGGGCGTGGAGCAGGACGGTACCTGGAGGTGGACCACTGGGCGGGGCGTGCTCGGAGCGGACGTGGGACCCGAGGAGCCTGGAGGCTATCTGTACCCACCCTTCAGGTGGGATTTCCAGTGGACGACACGAGGCCGCCGTCTTTTCTTCAGTTGCTGTACTTTACTTTTCAGTTGTACTTTACAGTTGGGCTTGTATTTCCGGCCCCTTTACTTTTCTGCACTTTACTTTCCGCTTGCTGACTCTGTGTGGTTGTTACTTATAAAGGCAATGCCTTCCCTGTTTACTGGGATTTTACGCCTTGGTGCTAGTCGCCAGCCCCTGGCCTATGGAAGGCGGGCTTGGGGTAGTCACGGCACGGGCCCCGAGGACGGGTCGAGACAAATTGGTATCAGAGGTGGTCGGTTCTACCGCGGACACTGATCGTCCTTTCTTTCTATGTGAAGCAATAGTGTTTAGTGTATTGAGTGTGGTTATCAGTTCAGGGAGCCCAGTGTTGGTGCGGCGGCCGACGTATCCGTACACCAGGACCCTGACTCCTGATTTCCGACTTAATGCATGAAAACATTGATTGCGTGTGTGTTTCAAGTTTTCTTTGTGATTACTTGTGTCAGCTCACCGGGTATACTGATCTGCTTTATGAAAGTCTCAAGTTTTCCTTGCGATTACTTGTGCCAGCTCACCAGGTATACTGTTCTGACTGTGGTGCTCTTGTTCTCCTTTTCAGGATGGCCCCGCGACGACAGCCAGCTAGGGTTCCGAGTGTAGGGCGCGACGGCAGCCCACCGAGCGACGAGGCCTCGGTGCAGGGCCCCTTGCCAGCTGTGGCACCGGCGGTAGCTTTACCCGCCGAGCCACCGATGCTACCAGTACCAGACGCTGACGATGCACGTCGCCTCAGGGCACTACATGAGTTTCAGAGCCAGCGACCGCCCAGGTTTCGCGGTGAGGAGGACCCCCAGGCCGCCGAGGACTGGCTAGAGGCGGTGGTACGGATCTTCAGACTAGTGAGGACACCAGCGGATCTCATGGTGATTCTCGCAGCGAGCCTCCTGTAGGCGGCGGCAGGACGATGGTGGAGCCTGATGCTCCAGGTTCACGATGAGGCATCCTTGCTCTGGGCGGACTTCGAGAGCCTCTTCCGCTCTGAGTTCGTCCCGGCCACCCTCCGAGCGGTGCGCATCCAGGAGCTTCTCCAGCTGCGCCAGGGCAGCATGACGGTCGCTCAGTACGCGGCGAGGTTCACGGACCTATCTCGCTACTCGACCGACATGGTACGGGACCCCTTCTTCCGGGCCCGGACCTTCGAGCAGGGCTTGCGACAGGAGATTCAGGCGTCGCTGATCTCCCTCAGCTTTCCGACCCAGGCGGGAGTGCTGGAGCGAGCCCTCCTGATCGAGAGCTTCCTGGCAGAGCCTTCTTCAGCGGCGAGACCTAGCGCAGGGCGGCAGGTAGCTGAGTCTTCGGCAGCAGGTAGCCGACGGATGACTCACGGGTCCAGGCAGACCAGACCCCCACGCAGACGGCCTCAGGACACCGGCTCTGCAGTACGAGGCACACAGCGGAGTGTCAGCCTTTCGAGAGGCAGGTTGTGCTACTCTTGCGGCGGGCAGGGTCACATGGCTCGTGACTGCCCGACTCGCCGATCAGAGGAGCAGCAGACGGTGGAGGGGCCACCCAGGCAGAGGCAGAGGGTCGACCGTGGCGGTCCGCAGGGAGGAGGCGGACGAGGCAGAGGAGCTGGCCGAGCAGCGGGTGGTGGGCGACGCTTCCAGGCTCTACCCCCACCACCACCAGGAGGGCCACCTCGACCACAGGGAGCTGGCGGGCAGGGACAGGCCCAGCTCCAGGCAGTGGAGGCCTACGACCCTGACTTGCCAGAGATGATTCGAGGTACGATCTGTGTCTATTCCACCCTTGCTGCAGTACTTATAGACACAGGAGCGAGTCACTCTTTCATAGCCTCTGCCCTTGTTCAGAGCTCGGAGATTCCGACTGAGCCGTTGGCTCGATCCTTACGGCTAGAGACTCCTACGGGAGCAGACTCGACGATTACGCACTGGTGCCGGCAGTGTGAGCTTACTCTAGGAGGCGAGAGCTTCGGCTGGGATCTCCTTGTAGCGGCGTCGAGGCCTTACGACGTCATCTTGGGCATGGATTGGCTATCCACGGTTCATGCCCAGATCGACTGTTTTAGGCGCAAGGTGCGATGTGTTCGCACCGACGGGATCAGGTTTACCTTCACCGGCGAGAAGGGAACCTTTTCAGCACAGGATGGACTTCCGCAGAGGAGAGTGCAGCCCATCTCTCATCAGTTGGCTAGCCTCATCCTGGGAGCAGTGGACGTGCGGAGTCCGGCTTTTCCTGCAGTGGTGGACCAGTACGTGGACGTCTTTCCCGACGACGTTCCAGGGCTACCTCCTCGTAGAGAGGTAGACTTTTACATCGACTTGTACCCCGGGACAGCCCCGATATCCTCTCCAGCATATCGGATGGCCCCCGCCGAGCTTCGGGAGCTGCGGGTACAGTTGGAGGACTTGCAGAGCAAGGGGTTTATCCGACCCAGTGTTTCACCCTGGGCTTCCCCGATTTTGTTCGCCAAGAAGGCGGACGGGAGCTTGCGACTGTGTGTCGACTATCGTCGCCTGAACCAGGTGACAGAGAGGAACAAGTATCCGCTGCCACGGATTGATGACCTCTTCGATCAGCTCAAGGGAGCGCGGTGGTTCTCAAAGATAGACCTCCGGTCAGGCTATCATCAGCTCAGAGTTCGAGACGAGGACGTGCAGAAGACGGCCTTCAGGTGTCGGTATGGCCATTATGAGTTCTTGGTTATGCCGTTCGGCGTAACCAATGCTCCAGCAGTGTTCATGAGCCTCATGAACAGGATCTTCCAGCCATACCTCGACCGATTTGTTGTGGTCTTCATTGACGACATTTTGGTATACTCGACGACTGAGGAGGAGCATGCCTACCACCTGCGAGTTGTGCTAGACACGCTCCGAGAGCACCAGCTTTATGGCAAGCTCTCAAAATGCCAGTTCTGGTTACGTGAGGTCCATTTCTTGGGGCACGTCATTTCTGAGGCGGGAGTTGCAGTGGATCCCGCGAAGATCGAGGCAGTGCTAGCTTGGGAGCCACCCAGGAGCGTGACTGAGGTGCGGAGCTTCTTGGGCCTAGCGGGATACTATCGAAGATTCGTGCCAGACTTCTCCAGAGTTGCGGCACCACTCTCAGCGTTGACGAAGAAGGGGAAACCCTTCGTATGGTCAGACAGATGTCAGCAGAGCTTCCAGGAGCTGAGACAGAGATTGACCAGCGCACCTATCTTGAGGTTGCCTGAGGACGGAGTTGGATACGTAGTTTACTGCGACGCATCAGGGACTGGACTCGGGTGCGTCCTGATGCAGGAGCGGGCCGTGATCGCCTACGGATCACGTCAGTTGAGGCCGCATGAGCAGAACTACGCCACTCATGATCTGGAGTTAGCAGCAGTGGTCTTCGCTCTGAAGACTTGGCGGCACTATCTGATGGGCGAGCGCTTCACGGTCTTTTCTGACCACCAGAGTCTCAGGTATATCTTCTCTCGGAAGGACCTGAACCTGAGACAGCGGAGATGGCTTGAGTTCCTCCAGGACTATGACTTTGAGATAGTCTATACTCCTGGGAAGGGGAACGTGGTAGCCGATGCCCTCAGCAGGAGGACGGGCATTCAGCTGCTTGAGGAGGCGACAGAGCAGCTAGCCTCCTTACGGATATCCTTCGTGGATAGAGACGGAGCAGCCTTTCTTCAGTCTCTCACAGTCTCTCCTCCACTTCTACAGTGGGTCAGAGAGGCTCAGCGTGGGGACGCTGACTGTGAGACCCGGCGTGCACTGATATCCTCAGGTCAGGCGCCTGATGGTTTCTCCCTTGGAGCAGAGCACGACATCCTTTTCAGAGGGCGTACCCTCGTACCAGTCGCTCTACGAGAGGAGGTGCTGAGAGAGTTTCACACTTCTCCCTTGGCGGTACATCCTGGAGTGGCGAAGATGTACCAGGATCTCAGACGACAGCACTGGTGGCCGGGCATGAAGAAAGCTGTGGCTGAGTTCGTTTCACGATGCCTCACCTGCCAGCAGGTGAAGGCAGAGCATCAGGTACCAGCAGGCTTGGTACAGCCCTTGGAGGTCCCGGAGTGGAAGTGGGACGGCATATCTATGGACTTCGTGACTGGACTTCCACGTACTTCCAGAGGTCACGACTCCATTTGGGTGATTGTCGACCGACTCACCAAGTCGGCACACTTCTTACCCATCAGAGAGCAGGGCTCAGTGGAGAGCTTGGGACGTCTTTACGTCCAGGTGATCGTACGGCTTCACGGTGTGCCATCATCTATCATCTCCGATCGAGATGCTCGTTTCACTTCCCGGCTCTGGAAGGGGTTGCAGGAGGCGTTCGGGACGCGGCTCCATCTGAGCACAGCCTTCCACCCTCAGTCGGATGGTCAGACGGAGAGGACCATACAGACACTCGAGGACATGCTCCGTGCATGTGTCCTCGACTTTGGTCGCAGCTGGGAGGACCACCTACCCTTGGTGGAGTTCGCGTACAACAACAGCTACCACTCCACCATCGGGATGGCACCATACAAGGCGTTGTACGGCAGACCCTGCAGATCACCGTTGTGCTGGACAGACCCTGGGGAGTCAGCACTCGTGGGACCAGAGATGGTCCGAGCCACGACAGAGAAGGTCCAGATCATCCAGGAGAGGATGAGGACAGCTCAGAGCTGGCAGAAGTCATATGCTGACAGGAGGCGGAGGCCACTAGAGTTCGAGGATGGCGACCACGTCTTTTTGCGTGTCTCACCTCGACGTGGTTTACGGAGATTTGGCCGAGGCGGCAAGTTGTCTCCACGCTTCATCGGGCCTTTCCAGGTCCTCAGCAGGATAGGAGAGGTGGCTTATCGCCTGGCTCTACCACCTCAGTTGCACCGGGTGCACGACGTCTTCCACGTGTCTCAGCTGAGGAGATACGTGCACGACCCGATGCACATCATCGACTTTGGGGAGCTGGACGTGGACGATGGGGCGACTTTTGCGGAGGTCCCAGTGGAGATCGAGGATCGGCATGAGCGGGTCCTACGTGGGCGGTCGATTCCTCTTGTGTGCGTCAGATGGCAGCACGGGAACCTCCAGGAGAGCACTTGGGAGCGGGAGGCTCAGATGCGTGCTCAGTACCCCCATTTGTTCCCCTAGTTTTTGATGTATCTTTACGGGGACGTAAAGCCCTGAGGTGGGAGTAATGTAAAGACCCGCAAATTTCAAGGAAATTTTTTTTCTTAATTTTCTTTGGAATTTTACAAGAGCGCAACTTCAGACGGCACCTGATTCCGAGGCCCGGTGTGCCCGGAATCAATTTCTGAAGTTTGGCTCGGGTACGTTCAGTGAACGGACGAGCGAGTTTTTCTATCTTTTGAACCGGTGCCCGGAATCAAATTCTGAGGGCACCGATGAAATCGCAGCGCCGGTATTTGCTTAGAAACGCTTCTTCCGGAGTTGCGTTTGCTCAGACGTGGTTTTAAAATTTTGCGGCTTTAAGCCAGAAATAAAATAAATTTGTGCGACAACTTTATTTTATTTCACTTAAGCTGCTTGGAAGCCACTTGAAGCCACTTAAAGGCGGCTTGAACTGTGTTGAACTGGATGGGATGCTATCCAGAAATATCCTACCCCCTTGATAGGATATTTGTGAGGTGGGGCCCGCACGAGCCCCGCCGTTTCTTTCGCTAAGTAACGCACCCACGAAAACCCGTCAAAGTAACTGAAAAGTCAACCGACGCGTTTCTTTAATTCTTAACAGACCATTTAATTGGGCGGTTTCTTTCGTGATTTAAATGGGCTGTTTCGCTCGTTGAATTAATTCAACGAATTAATTGGGTCGTTACTTATGCGTTTTACGTTTGTTGGCAAAATAATAAAATAGACAAACTTGTCTATTTTGGAGGATTGCTATCGTTGTGCAATTCCTCTGAGCCTTCACCCTCTCCGCGAAGAACGCGAAGAACGCGAAGAACGCGAAGAACGCGAAGAACGCCGGAACCGGAATCCGACGACGCACGATCCGCGACGTCAACAGCTTTTCCGCGACCTTCTTCTTCTTCTTCGGTGCCTCTTCTTCCGCGGCGAACCTGCGATCGGCGGTTAAAGGTGAGAATCGAAACTTCTAAATTCTCCCTTCTTAATTTCAATAACAACGGATTTAATTAATTAAATCTGTTTGTTCTTGATCCGGAGATTGGCGACGCGACGCCGGATACCGCGACGACGCGACGATCTCCTTCTTCCGCGTCGAGCGATTCCGCGACGACCTCTCGTCCGACGACGACTTCGAGGTAGGGATTTATTTTGGAAAAGTTACCCCTTTTAAATTTTCTCGTGAACGTTCTTGAAAATTTAAAAAGCCGGTTTCAAGCGAACAATTTTATCTTTAAATAAAATTGTTGGATCATGTGTTGATCATCTTATTTCTTTTCTCTCGTTGTTTATGATTAACGCGGAGGGAGCGGGTCTAACGAACAAGACCCGACAACCCTCCGCCGATCTCTTTTGTTGTGCGGATATGGCGGACGACGACAAACCGCGCGGCAGGGGCGATCCGTTGTTTCCGCAGTGAAGGTCGGCATCCGGGAGGGGCATCGGCGCAGACGGGAGGCAAATCGGGCCACCGGAGCATCTCCGGCGGCCCGCGGAAGGAGGCGGCGGCGCCCGGCGCGCCGCCGGAAGAATCCGCCGCGGCTCGGCCGCGGCGGCGGCGAACCAGCGGACCCGCGGTCCGCGGGTCCGGTCCACCCGGTCGGGACGCGGCAATGCGCCGCGTCCGCTGACCACCCGCGCGGCCCGCACGCGGGCCGCGGCTCCCTCGACCGCGGGCTGCGCCCGCGGCCTTCCACCCGCGCGGCGGGCCAAGCCGCGCCGGCCGAGCCGGCCGGTCCGGTCGGCCGGGCCGCGCCCAGGCCGGACCGGACCCGGCCGAGCCGGTTCGGGCCGGTTCGAGCCGGCCCGGTTCGGGCCGACCCGGTTCGGCCGACCCCAGGGGGGGTTCGGGCCGGGTCGCCCCGGGCCCAGAACCCCCGTTTTCGGGCCCTCTTCGGTCTTTCGCCCATATCTTGGGCCTGGGACCTCCGATTGACGAACCGTCAGCGGCTACGCGATCCTTGGATCAAGACGGTCGTTTCGGTATATTACACTCAAGGTTTCGGAAGACTTTGGGTTCGGCCGGGTTGGTTCGTACACGAAACCAACCGGGCCCTCGGAGCGGAAACGCTCATAACTTGAGCTACGGACGTCCGATCGACGTACCGTCAGCTGTGGTAGTTTCCTCTAAGTGAGACGGAACTTTTGGCATGCTCCGCCCGAGGATCGGATACAGGCGGAGTACGGTCGGGTTGGTTTTGCCCTAAAAACCAACCGGGCCCCTGGGACGAAAATGCCAATAACACTCAGACCGGGCGTCCGATTGACGCGCCGTCTGTTGCGTTGAGATCCTGTTGTCGATACGGAACTTTTGGATACATCAACTTCGGACTACGTGTCAGTTGATGTATCAGCCTCTCGGCTCGTGGAGCGGACCCTCCTAAACGAGCTCGCTTTGTGCGGGAACCCTAGCGCTGGCTGTGACTTCGACGACAGAGCAGAGATCCTTCGTGGACTGCGACGACGACAGAGCAGAGATCCTTCGTGGACTGCGACGACGGCAGAGCAGAGATCCTTCGTGGACTGCGGCGACGACTGTGCAGAGATCCTCAGTGGACTGCGTCGACTACTACACTCAGCGATCCTACGTGGATCAGTGCTACAGGTTCTGTGTGAGCCCGATCCTATGTGGGTCCTTACTACTGGTTCTGTGTGAGCCACTGCCTACAGGTTCTGTGTGAGCCCGATCCTGTGTGGGTCTTCTGCGGGGGTTAGTACCTATCGATCCTTTGTGGGTCCGACGACTTAGATGGATCAGTGATCATCTTTGACGTCATCTGAAAAAGTATACCTGGTTGAGCTGAATCTTATGTTACTCTCCTTTGTGGATTGTGTTGAACTATCCTATGTGGATTTACCGTTTACTCTCCTTGTGGATTTGAGTCTTGCTTTCCTTTGTGGATTGAGTTGTTCTTGAGCTCGTGAGCAGAGCTAGAATTGGGGACTTAGGTATATGTATGGGCATATACCTAAGTCGAGTCAGATGTTACTTCGTGATTGCATCTTTCTTTTGTGCTATATCCTTTGTGGATTTCGGGAGACCTTCGGGGGTCTCGGGGTCCTTACTGAGTAGCTTGTACTCACCCCTGCACGGGCTATGCCCGCACCTTGTTGTGTTGGTTGCAGACGACGGACAGCGCTGATCACAGTTGGGCGTGGAGCAGGACGGTACCTGGAGGTGGACCACTGGGCGGGGCGTGCTCGGAGCGGACGTGGGACCCGAGGAGCCTGGAGGCTATCTGTACCCACCCTTCAGGTGGGATTGCCAGTGGACGACACGAGGCCGCCGTCTTTTCTTCAGTTGCTGTACTTTACTTTTCAGTTGTACTTTACAGTTGGGCTTGTATTTCCGGCCCCTTTACTTTTCTGCACTTTACTTTCCGCTTGCTGACTCTGTGTGGTTGTTACTTATAAAGGCAATGTCTTCCCTGTTTACTGGGATTTTACGCCTTGGTGCTAGTCGCCAGCCCCTGGCCTATGGAAGGCGGGCTTGGGGTAGTCACGGCACGGGCCCCGAGGACGGGTCGTGACAGGATATGAGATCACCAATGTGTGGAAATTTGAGGACAGAATTTGACAAGTTTTATAGGTATAAATAAATATATTTAGATTGAATTCATTTTCAATGGTAGTGAATTGGGAGGGGATAATTGAGATGAACTAGAAAAATGGGAGCATATCAAACAGGATAGTTGTATCATGTGAAATAGGTGGTCAAGATCAGGATATATGGAGGCATGGACATGAGGAGACTTAGTAGGCCAGTCAGATTATAGGTTTTATGTTTCCATATCATATTGAATAATTGAATAGGTGTTTATAGTTCTAGGAGATAGGCCATATTGTGGAATATTTTCATTTATCATTAAAGGATTTTTGATCTTGTAATTAGAAAATGCATTCTGAGTGGTTTTGTCATATGTCCATGTAGTAAGTTGGTTTTCATTAATCATTTCAAACTATGGAATCTAATATGGTGATTTAGTTGGATGAAATATATTGAGACACATCCACATGTTTTGGATTTGGTAATGGATAGGATAATATGAAATGGGGGTAGTGATCAACACCAAGTGTGACTCTATAGGTATGGAATACATTGAGGAGTCGAGCCATGGGTTAGTTTCATGTTATTTATCTCTCATGTTCTGATAATATCAATGATCCATTGATATTAATAGGTTCACCTTGAGTATGTTGGTTTTTATTTTATTTTTTTGTGGTGGATAATGTTGTATAGTGTGCATAAGTGTGTAATGGGATGGATATATCCTTGTTGGGTTATGATAATTGGGTCTGATTCATGGTGACTATGTAAATCATAAGAATTGGGTATGATGTTTGTTAATGGTATGGTGATATGTGTGTATTGATATGGTTGGGTATGGAACCATTGATGGGAAGTTATCTCAGGTTTGATGATACCAGTTAGTTGATTCATATAGTGCAGAGAGTTGTAGTACCCTCGTTTTTAGGTATGTGACCCTTGTTTTGGTTCTTTTGTGCTTTTTAAAGTGGTTGGTTGATGTTTGGAAAATTCTAGGAAAAACTTTTGAAGATGTGGAGGTTGTACAGGGGCCCACAGTTGGTGCACGGTCTGAAAAAACCATGCAGCTAGGCTAGGAAACTGTGCACCCTAGACAGTGGGCTTAGCATGGGCGGTGCACAGTTTTTCAAACCGTACGAAGTCCCTGGTTGAGATAGTGGCAACTCCATGGTTGGCACATGGTTTTCCAAACTGTGCGGGGTAACTGTGCGGCCACTTAAAGTTTTGGTTTTTAAGTCCCAGTTCACTTGGGATTTCCCACACTTCCCTCATTCTTCCTCCCACTCATGGATCACATGGGAGTTACAGTGTTTAGAGTTCGGGGGAGCTCCTTAGTGTGTTTTGGAGGCAAATCGAAGGGGTTTCTTGATGGATCAAAGGTAGTTCTCCTCGGTTAAGTCCCCCTTTTGGATCTTTGAGGTTTTGGTATGGGTTAGCCCTCTCCCTCTCTTAGTTTTCTAAATCTACAAGTTTTTCATGTAGATATAGGGTTGTGTTGCCTTTTTGTGTTAATGTTTGAGCTTGTTGATGTTAAAGAAGGATTTTTGAGGTGGTTTTGAGGAGGTGTTCACTCGGTTTGGAGTGCGTCTGGGAAAAGGGTCGATTTTTTCAAACCCTAAGAGGTATGTGGATTCCCTATCGACACCACTTTGTTAGAACTAGAAGGGTTTTGGTAAAAATTAATCTATTTTGATTAAAATTACTTTTGTTTTGATGTGCGAAATTGGTTGGAAATTCATTGGTAATGTTTTGGGGATTTTTGGGAATAGTGCTGTTGTGGTGAAATGTTCATGTTGTGGATTCTAAAATGGTTTACTGGGATTGATTGGTGGGAATGGTTTATGAAAATGGTTTTCAATAAAATTGTTGTATTTATTGAAATGTGGATTGGAAGGAAAAATTGATTTAAGGGTGGTTTCAATAAATGTGTGATTTATTGAAGTGGTTTGGAATATTATGGAAATGGTTATTTGCTTGTTGTTGTGGGATTGGTGGGTTATATGCTTGGTTATGGATTTTTGGAATGTTTCGTGGAAGTGGGTGGGTAGTTCCACTACAAAAAGGGGATGGATAGTGGACATAAGAGCCACCATCAAAAGATAAATGGGTTGGAAGTACCACTAGTAGGAATGGGTGAACGGATTGGACTGAATTTCCATCATTTTGGATGCATTGTTATGCATTTATTTTCAATATGAATTTTTTTTGTTAATGTTTAAATGATGACATGGCTAGTGGCATGTTTTTTTGGATTTCCCTTGGTTTTCTAGGCTTGGTAATGGAATGTTTGGATTATAGTAATGGTTACACTTGTGATTATTTTAAATAAACTACTTTATGTAAATGTGCTAATGGTTTTATCCTAGTGGAGTATGCAGGGACGTTAGTTGGGGGAAATCCCACTGAGTAGTTTTACTCACACCCTTCTTTGGCACTTTTTGTGTCTTTGCAGATGGTGTGTACCGTGACATGGGAAAAGGTAAGGCATCACCCTCCTTTAGTGAAGCATTTTGATGTTTTGGTGGATCTTGGATCTTGGAGTTGGGTGTGGAGCTATGGTGGTGTCATGGCTCATGGTTTTTTGTGGTTTAGTGTCCACTTTGTACTCTGATGTTTTGTAGTCATGTCTAATTGAATGGTTTTGGGGTTTTTGATGGAACTGTTTGTATCACATGGTTGGGTTTCAAAGTGCATGCATCTTCAGTTTTTGGTTGGTTGAGTTTGGTTATCTTCATAAGGGAAAATTATTCCCACAGTTCCTTAAATCCCTTGGAATTCATTGCCAGCCTTTGGCGCCTTGGAAATTTTTCTTAAGGCCAAGTAACCCTCACCGCCTCCTGAAGACAATGAGGTAGGGGTGGGGTGTTACAAGTCGTATCAGCTTGTTTGGTGCTTTGGAGTTGATTCTCAGATTGGGAGTTGATATTCCTTGTGGTATACTCCTTGAGTCAAGATGGTAGAAATGTGTAGTAATGTCAGAACATGGAATGTATAACATAAAATAATGTAGCTAACCATTTTATGTTGAACTTGAAGTTACCAAGGAGGTGGGTACATAAGTGTTTTTGAGACACTTATAGGCATTTGCAAACTCATTGTCTTGGGTATAGCCAATGATATGTGCATGGAATATATGGTAGAAATTACTTCCCACTAGGATGCATATTTCATTGGGCATAATGATTTATGGGATGAATTGGGAAATGGTTTTTTAAATGTGTGAAAATTTAATGTGAATAAATTTGGTATTTTGAAAATGGTTTGATTTTAAAAAATGAGGGAACATGGAAAATGTGGAAAGGTGGAAATCCTCGTTGTGATAGTGTAGTGTAATGCGATTTGAAATGGGAATTCTTGATGTTTATAGAGGAGAGACTCAGGGCTCTTTGCCTTATATTCATAGAAATGGCATCGGGTAGGCGTCGTAGAGTCGAATCAGAAGTGGCTGATGAGAACGTGGTTGCACCTGAGCCCTAGGTGAACCAGTAGTTAGTCCAGAGCATAGTACAAGCTTTCCAAGCTGTGGGAAGTGTGAATAGAGTGGAAGAGCCAAAGAATGTTGATTATGAAACTCAGTTTCAAAAACATGAACCACCCATCTTTAGGGGTGATTCAGAACCAAAAAGGGAAAAGGCGTGGTGATCCAGAATTAACAAAATTTTCAAATTCTTTGGGATGGCGGTAGTGCTGAAAGTAAATCTAGCAACATATAAGCTAGATGATCTTTTTCTTCTGTGGTGGTATTTGGTAGTCCAAGCAGGGACGGACTAGGGTATGACGTGTGGTGTCATTGAGTATTTGTTTAATAAACAATTATACCCACATATGTTTAGAATTTAGTGCACAAATTATTTTTTCAGTATCAAGAAAGAGCATATGTCTGTGACGGAGTATGCAACTATGTTAATGAGCTTAGTTCAGTTTGCACCCGAGGTGGTGGGTAGCACATCGTTGAAGGAAAGGATCTTCAAAGCATGGTTAAGGAAACAAATCCATTCAAAAATAGCAGTTCTGTGTATCGATTATTACAGATATGGTGAATCGAGCATCAGTGGATGAGTGGGAACTGTTGGGAGCTCCGGGCCGAGGACACATAGTGGTACCCAAGGGGAATAGTGGGAACTCTAACACTGGGTTCAAGCGGGGGAGGTACAATTATTACCAGGGCGGGACTATGGTACATAATTCAACGGCAGGATCGGTAAATCTTCCTCTAAAGCCCCAGAGCAAACCAAGATGTTTTCAGTGTGGCTCTATGGCACACATTATGCCGGACTATATGACACAACCTCAAGCATGTCACAATTTCAAGAATATGGGGAATCTTCAGCGCTATTGTTGGAATTCTCCGAGTTCGGGTGTGCATGACACTCCTCAGGGATCACAGACGTCGTATTCTTTGACGGGACATGGACACCATCATACCCCTCGTTAGTATAGAAAAGTCAATCATGGTGATTCTCGAAACACCACAACTCATTAGCAGGGCAATAAAGAGTAGAGTGTGGCAACCAAGGCATCATTCAGAGTCGAGCAGGTTATGTTGAATAATCATTTGGGACCATCTATGATGTGAGGTACTATTATTTGAAATTCTACCTTGATGCATGTGTCGTTTGATATGGCTGCTTCACACTCTTTTATTGATGCACGTGTGGTTGAGTTGCTGGGTTTAAGGGTAGCAAATATTCCTTTGGTTTTTAATCTTCAAAATTTTCTGGGTCGATGTGAGTGCCATGCCTTCTTGTGTAGAGCATGTTGTATCATTGTGGGTGAGGTTGAGCTAATGTGGTCTTTCGCAATGCTTGAGATGTAAGGGTTTGATGTAATACTGGGAATGGATATGCTGGAAGCATTAAGTCCCACATCGACTATAATGCACAAACATTGGATTTTATGATACACGATGGTGTTAGACATATATTTAGAGGAGAGAGGCATGAAAGGAAAGGTGCAAGGGGTCTGTTGGCACTAGCAGTGGGCATGTTATTGTATCAGTTTGTGTTGTTGTTGTTGGAATTAGTAGAGTGTGTAGAGGAGAGTGTTCTTCCAGTAGAAGTGGATCATCTCAACGATGTTTTTCTCAAGGAATTATCTGAGTTACCTCCCGTAAGAGAAGTGGTGTTTAATATTGATCTTATTCTGGGGACTAGTCCTATCTCACTTCTGTTTTGCGGAATGGCACCTACTGAATTGTGGCAATTGAAAGTCCAGTTGGAAGAGTTAGAAAACAAAAAAATTATCTAGCCTAGCATGTCTCCATGGGTAGTCCCAATGTTGTTTGTGAAAAAGGAGGATGAAACTTTGAGGCTCTTTATTGATTATCATAGACTTAACAAGGTTTCGATAAAGAACAGATACCCACTTCCACGAATTGATGATTTTTTCGACCAGTTGAGGGGAGCCCAGTGGTTCTCCAAGATCGACCTAAGGTCGGGATATCGTCAATTGCGGGTAAGGAATGACGATATTCCTATAATAGAATTCAAAAGTAGATATGGGCATTATGAATATGTGGTTACTCCCTTTTGTCTAACAAATGCGCCAGTGGTGTTCATGGAATTGATGAATCAGTTGTTTCAAAGATATCTGGATTCATTTGTGGTGGTGTTTGTAGATGATATTCTGGTTTATTCAAAGACAAGGGTGGATCATGATCATCACTTGGTGAGAGTGCTATGGATCATAGGGGATCATCGTTTTTTATGCCAAATTGTCAAATTTTGACTTCTGGATACAGGAATTCTATTTTCTTGGCCATGTGATTTCTGAAAGGGGTGTTTCAGTGGATCTGGAGAAGATAGAGGTTTTTATCTCATGGAAACCGCCAAAGAATGTGTTTGAGGTATGGAGTTTCCTCAGTCTAATTGGGTATTATCAGCGTTTTGTTTGTGATTTTTCATCTTTTTCATCACCGATGACATCTTTGAAAAGAAATAATATTCCATTCCAGTAGAGTAAATAGTGTTAGTAATGTTTTGAAGAGCTAAATAGTCACCATACATCAGCACCAATCTTGGTTTTTCTAGAACTAAGGAATGGGTATGTTGGGTATTGTGATGCATTAGGATCAGGGTTGGGATGTGTTCTCATTCATGGAAATCATTTGGTTGCGTATGTATCATGACAGTTGAGGGTGCATGAGAAGAAGTACCCCACTCATTATTTGGAATTGGCAGTAGTGGTCCATGCTTTGAAAGTGTGTCATCATTATCTCTTAAGTGAGAAATTCACTGTATATAAAGATCATAAGATCTTGATGCACATTTTCTCACAAAGGTATTTGAACATGAGGAAAAATAGATGGATAGAATATCTCCAAAAGATTGATTTTGACTTGACGTACACACCGGGTAAGGGAGATTTGCCGGCGGATGCATTATGTATAAAATCATATGGTCAGGTGGTGAAACAGGCATTAGACTAGTGGCAGCTGATGTCGGTTATACCTGACATGCGGTTGGAATGTGAGGACATGGGTGATAGAGCGGTCTTCTTTCTGGTTTTGTTGATTCCTAACATTCATGGCCTAGTTAAAGAGGCACAGATATCTGATTTTGAGTGTGTTACCATGAGGTCGAAACTCAATTGTGGGGAGACCATTGATGGTTGGAAATTGAATGGAGATTAAGTTTTGTGTTTTCAGAATCATATGGTTGTACCAGTTGCTTTTTATGAGGATCTTCTCTGGGCGTAACATCATTCCAGGTGTTCTATTCATCTTGGAATTTAGAAAATGTATAAATAGTTGAAAGCATAGTTCTGGTGGGCTGGTTTTAAAAGAATAGTGTCCGAGTTTGGTTGGAGATGCTTGACTTTCCAACAGGTCAAGGTAGAGCATCAGAGGCCAGAAAGAATGTTGCTATCTTTAACATTTAATGTTTGGAAGTGAGAGAAAATAGTGATGGATTTTCTCACAGGTCTCCCAAGAATGATAAAAAATCATGATGCCATTTAGGTGATAGTGGGTCGGCTAACGAAGTCGGCCCATTTCATTCCAATTCATGAATCTACTATGGTGGAGGATCTGTCCAAAATAGATATCTGGGACGTGGTAAAGAGGCACGGTGTTTCAATTTCGATCGTATCTAATCAAGATCCGAGTTTTACTTCTCATTTCTAGAAATCCATAGAGAAAACCCTTGGAACTAAGTTGACCATGAGTTTGGCATATCACCCTAAGACAGACGGTTAACTAGAGAGGACGATACAAACCTTGGAGGATATGTTTTTGGCTTGTGTCATGGATTTTGGTGGCTCGTGGGAGGATAACTTGTCATTGGTTGAGTTCTTGTACAATAACAGTTATTAATAATCCATACATACGGCTCTGTTTGAAGCTTTGTATCGGCGGTCGTTTCATTCTCCACTATGCTAGGTGGAAACTGGTGAGTCCTTGATTGTTGGACCGAGCCTTGTCTAGGAGACTATGGAGAAGATCAAGTTAATCAGGAATAGAATGGAGACAGCTTAGAGTCTTTAGAAATTGAATGCAGATCATCGTCGACAGACATTTATGTTCGAGGTGAGTGATCATGTTTTCTTGAGTATCTCTCCTAGGATGGGACATCATCGGTTTGTGAAGCAGTGAAAGTCATCTCTGAGGTATATTGGATCTTTTGAGATTCTTGAGCGGGTTAGTGAAGTGGATTATCATTTGGCTTTTCCACCTAGGTTCAGTGCAGTGCACAATGTGTTTCATGTGTCGCAGTAGAAAAAGTATCAGCTAGATTTGGGACATGTTATTCTATGGGATCATGTTGGGCTAGATCTGGATGCTTTGTTGGTGCACATGCCAGTGTGGGTTGTGGATAGGAAAGAGAAAGTATTTTGGGGTAAAATCATCAGTCTGGGTCGGGTTTTGTGGCAGCATAGTAACACCCTAAGATTTTATGAGAAATAATTTTTTTATGTCTTATGTTATACACATCACCAAAGGAATCTTTAACTACACACAACACTGGCTTTGCTTACGTTATGCGCAGTCACGACCTTCCTCGATCACGTGTGTAGTACGCAATACCAAGTTTCACAAAACATTGATATATTGTTATAATATTATTATGGACTAGCCATTATGAATAGTATTAACTACATTTTCAATTTCATGACATTATTATTCATATTACACATTACTAGAACATGGTATGAGAACAACATAAATTTTTCAAGTAAAATAAGTTTTTTTCAAAAAATGCAGTTTTGGTACCTTTTAATGGAACACCCACTTTAAATCTAGTTTTTGACAGGTTTATATGTTCAATTTGATAAAATAAAATTTTTCTTTGGAATCAGGATATAAAAATTTACTTTGGATTAATTTTTCATATTATTCTGATAACTTTCATATTTTAATAAATAGTAAAAACATGCTATATTTTAATTAAAAACGACTTTTTTCATGGAAATAATTTATATGGTTAAATTATAATATTAAATGGTTTTAAAGTATAAATATAATATATTTTTACCATTTAATATAATTTATGTCATTAGCATTAATTTTACATTGAATTCATAGGTAAAAACATTTCAATCTTTGGCAATGTTTTAACTTTTAAAACCTGTTTTCTTAAAAAAAAGATTAATTTTAAATTAATTACTGCAACATTTGTGTTTTGAATTTTAAAAAATGGATTCCATATTTGAATTTAGTGGGTCAAAATTATGTTAATAGGTTACTCTTATTTTTTGATATTATGAATAGTAACTACAGTAATTTTTATTTACTGCAGTTAAAGATAAATCGGGTAATTAAGGGTAAAAATAAGATTATAACACCTACCAAAATTCTATTGGATGACTAAAAGTCGACCCATATCACCTAAGGGTCGGATTAGATTCACTTTATGGACTTTTTACCATGAAAAAAAGTTAATTATTATTAAAACCAAAGAAAGTTACAACCTGTCACTCTCATAAATCTTGTAAGTATAAGAATTTTAAGTTAGTGATAAACATCATGAAAATTAGAACATTAATAGTCTCTAGAAATATAATGAAATTATCTACATCATGTGAATTTATTTATAATTTTTAAAGATTAAATAATTATCATTAAATGTGACACAATAGTGATGTTGAAATTATTTTATTGATTGAAATATCAAATAAATGGTTTTAAAAATATTAAAATAAATATTATATGAACTATATAATGTTCTCCACTAATTATATAGATACATATGACATTTTATGAATCTATTAATTCTTTTGGTTCTATCATATCTTCTGTGTGGATTTTATTTAAATTCAAATAAATAAATGGTGTCAAAATTGACACTATTGTTATTTTATAAAAATAACATAATATAAAATTGTTTAAAAATCACAAAAATATTTAAAAATTATAAGTTAAAATTTATATGGTCAAAAATTTCATAAATTATCCAATTATGGACAATTCAAAACACATAATTAATTATTTATAACAATTTAAAATTTAGAATCTTATTACCACAAATAAAATTAAATAGATTAAATAAGGATAAATCAGGTTAATAATGTTTGAAATAAATTCCCAACATGTCTAAATTTTATTGATTGATGATATTATAACCCTATATCATCTAATCTTTGGATGTGAGTCATTTTGGAAGTTTTTATGTGGGTTTTGTAGTTATTATAAATTAATATTTTTGAGGTTTACAAAGGTGCCCCTCTCCTCCCTTATAAAATAGCACATCCTCCCTCTCCTCTTTAGACAACTTTGATCCTTCAAGCTCAACCAAACCCTACCCATTTCCCTTATCAACTTCCCTAGAAACATACTATAGTTCCTGGTATTCTTCAAAGACAACTATTAGTGCCCTAAGTGGAGGTTTCAAAGAGTCGTGTCGAAGAAGAGGTAATATTCGTTACCGATTCTTTCAAATTTATTTCTTCTTTTACTTCCTATTATTTGGTTGTTTCATTATGAAGTAATAACATCAGTATCTCTAATATACTAATATGTCATTATAAATATGAAACAACCATATTTCACCTTCTATCCATCCTACGGAAAAAGAAATCACCGCGCATGTGTACGTACGGAATACCGTCTCCACGCCGTGGTGTAATATTTTTTCCACCACCACCTTACTTGGATTGTAATAATGGTGTAAAAAATAACTATATATGATTATTGTAAATTGATACTGATTCTTAAATAGTTTAAATACACTTTAATACAATTCCACGATCATGGGAACGATATCATCGCTCGTGCGTACATATGGCCTACCATCTCCATGATGTGATGCGACTCGTTCTACGTGATCTTCATTGAATAATGATTATATAAATGAATTGAATGAATAAATATGATATATATTACACTAATACCATTCTGTAAATGGGGTATATATACCCTGAAAAGAATAATAATAATTTTTTCGACAAAACATACATAAGAACATAAAGCAATTAACACCCAAATAACAAGTAGCAATGAAATATTTATAATAAGAAGATAATAATATGACCATATATGATATAATAACAATGAATATGATTCTATAATAAGTAAATGACATTATTTAAATAATTATACAGGAGTTTCGGATACGTACGAAGCAAATCGGACCTAAGGTAAGAGAAAATCTCGCAATATCATTTTTATCCGAGATTGTTTATACTTCAGAATTTACTGGGGAATATTTATCATCCACATCTGTGTTTCCTCAATATTTAATATTATTTCTATCCAACTAAAAAATTTTAAATCCAACTTTACCCATTGGTGAGTTTTTATTAAAAGATATGAAAGGAATCTTTTGTCGTTTTTAGTACGAGGTACTTTTTGACTTTTCCGGAAAATGTACAAGAAGAATGTTTTTTTAACTTATAAGGCATGAATGGAATTTTAGGATTTATTAGATCATTATTTCCATGAATATTCCTTTAAAATTTTTCAAGTTTATTTTTAATCAACTTCTTTTAGTTTCAAATTGTATGACATGTTAAGAAAGGAAAAATGTTTTAAAGTAGAAAGGATATTTTCCTCAAGAATGGAGTTCAAGTGTTTTATCAAAATTAGATTCCATCTAAGATAATATAGGGTTCTGTTTCTATACCTATTTTTACATTGATTTGATTATGTTATGATGGAATTAATTTTATGATTTACTTTTATCTTATATGGATTATGTTATGATGGCATAATGTTTTTATTACATGGGTTATGCTATGATTTATGATTTTGTGGCACACATAAAAATGGTTTCATTATGAGATGGGTGGGACCTATATCTCCCTAAAATGTATTGGGTAAAGATTTATATCTCATGAGATAGACATGGTTATAACGGCAAGTTAATCCAGTTCAGTGATACAGGACTAGAATAGGGAGTGAACTCCGTTCAGTAATGGACTTTGTTCGCTATGATGGTCTTGGCAATGAGCCTAGACTAATATGAAATGATTTTCTATGATTATGTGTGTATGCCAAAAAGTTTCATGTTTTAAGTTATGATTATTGGGATTACATTTCACTACTATTATTTATCACATGTTATGATATTATGATCTCTGTTGCAGGTTAATATTTTTAAAATGTTATGTTCTTATGAATATGATATGATTGATATTTCTTTTTTTTTACCCTTACTGAGCATTTGAGCTCACCCTTTTATATGTTTTATTTTCCCCAGGTCATGAAGATGGGTATTAAGTAGAATATTACCAAAGGGACTCTAGGTATTATGTAATAAACGGGATACAATGTAGATGATTTATGAACCAGTTGTTTATTTTTTCCAGTTTCTAAAGACACTATACCTATACAGTCCTTTAATGGTTTTGTTATATGTTTTAATAAGTGTGCTTCAATTTTGAAGAAATAACAATGTATGTAATGTATGGGTCATTATAGTTGGTATTATAGGGAGGTTATAGTCAACCTTTGGAAACTAGGATGTGAATGACTTAGTAAGAACCCTAAGGGTATGTCTAAGCATAGAACACTATCATAGTGTTTTAGAAATGGCCATGAGTAACCTATGATAAGACCTAAAGTGTGAAATTTTATTACCGATTGCGTTGTTTTCCATTTGTAATTAGTGTTGCTCACACTATTCTTCTTGGTTTTAGTCAATGTCTGGAACCCGAAGGAACCGTGTTAATGAGGAATGTGAAGGAAAATGAAATTATTGTCCCCCTGAGAAACCAAATGTTATGGGAGCTGGAATGAACAATCTTGTAGCCATGCTCACACAACTTTCTCAAGCTGTGAATCATGCAGGACTTCCAAACGAGCAAAAGAAGGAGCATCATTCTGTTGAATCCTTCATTAGGTAGCTTCCACCCTCATTCAACGGGTCTACTGATCTATTAGTGGATAAATAGTGGATAAGTACCACTAAAAAGATATTTTCAGTTCTTCAATGTTCTGAACATGATATATTCATCTTAGCAGTATATCGTTTGGAATGTGAAGCTGATCAATGGTGTAATCTTATCAAGAATACGAGGCAAAGAGAAAAAATTGAGTCTATGGAATGGGACAAGTTCAGGAACTTATTCATCAATAAGTACTTCCCTCGTATTCTTCGAACAAATATGGAGAAGGAGTTTCTTGAACTAAAGAAATAGACTGATGAATTTGTTGGTACCTACGAACGAAATTTTACAACACTTGCAAGGTACGCTTCTGGGATTATTATCCAACCTAAGAGTAAGATTGATCGATTCTTTAGTGGCCTAAAACCAAGTCTCTGAAGGGCATTATCCATAAGGGACTTCAATAGCTACAAGGAAATTGTTCGATGTTCTCTCAAGGTTGATATGGAGATTGGAGTAACACATCAATCATATGGGTTTGATAAGAAGAGGAAAAGTGAATTCAAAGGAAAATATAAAGACCACACTGAAAAAAGTTGAGTTTTCCTTTATGCTCAACGTGTTGAAAGAAACATAGAGGGAATTGTCTTAAAGGTACAAGTAAACATTTTAAGTGTGGAAAAAAAGGTCATCGGGCAGTTGAATGTCAAAATAATGGGAAGAATATGTCTAATGATGCAAACAAAGAAAGGGATACACAGAATGCACCTCCTACACTTCAATGTTTCATGTTCAAGGAAATGGGGCATTATGCCAATCAACACCCTAATCCAAGGGTTGTTGATGATGATCGACGTCAACAAACTCTTAAGGCCAAAGATAAAGGAATGTCAAATGAAATTTCTATCGGCGATGTGGAGTATGATAACAAAGTGGTGAAAGGTATACTTACTATCAACTCTAAAGTAGAAAATGTTTTATTTGATTCTGGATCAACCCACTCTTTTATTTATGAAGAATTTTCTAAAAGTATCGCCATATTACCTCAGCAATTAGATATTGAGTTAGTTGTGAGAACCCCTAATGGCACAATAGTCACACCAAAAGTTTACAATTCTTCTCCGATTGAAGTTTGTGGGAAATTGCTTCCTGCAAATCTGGTGATCCTTCCAATAGTGGAATTTGATGTGATTCTTAGCATGGATTGGAATTCTTTATACGGAGCTAATATCAATTTCCAAATAAGGGAAATCACATTTAATATTCCCGAACAATCTACTATCATCTATCGATTCAAGGATTAATATAACCTTCTAGTGTAAATTTCATCCATCTTATGGGTCTTTATTCTAATAAATGAAGGTTATTTATATCAAATGGTTGGAGAGAAACTCACGATTAAGAATACACCCATTTTATGGAAGTTTGATGATGTCTTTCCAGAGGAATTTCCAAGTCTTCCACCAAATCGAGAAGTTGAGTTTTCAATAGAACTCATACCGGGTGCTTTACCTATTTCAAAGACACCTTATATAATGGACCCAATTGAGTTGCAGGAATTAAAGAAGCAATTCCAAGATAATCTTGATAAGGTATTCATACTCCCTAGTGCATCACCTTGGGGAGCACCTGTTCTGTTTGTTAAGAAGAAAGATGGATCAATGAGACTCTGCATTGATTATCGAGAACTTAACAAGATCGCTATCAAGAACAAATATCCTCTCCCACGTGTTGATGACTTATTTGAACAACTATGTAGAGCTCAATACTTGTCCAAGATTGATCTTCGTTCAGGTAATCATCAATTAAGGGTCAAAAAGGAGGATATTCTAAAGAAGGATTTTCGTACAAGGTATGGACACTATGAATTTATAGTGATGCCATTTGTTCTTACTAATGCCCATGCAATATTCATGGATCTAATGAATAGAGTCTTTAGAGAATATCTGGATCAGTTTGTGGTATTTTTTATAGACGATATTCTTGTCTATTCAAAGAGCAAAGAAGAACATAAAGATCACTTGAGAATTGTATTGAAGACCCTGAGAAAGGAGAAGCTTTATGACTAATTTAACAAGTGTGAATTTTGGCTTCAAAAAGTTGCATTTTTGGGTCACATAATCTCAAAAGAGGGGATATCTGTAGATCCAACAAAAATGGAGGTTATTGAAAGATGGTTGAGACCAAAAATAGTAACTAAGATCCAAATATTTATTGGTTTAGCTAGGTACTATCGACATTTTGTGAAATATTTTTTTATGATTATCTAACCCACTCACCAAATTGACTAGGAAAAGAGTTAGGTTTTTTGGATAGAGGAATGTGAAGAGAATTTCAAGGAGTTAAAAAGAAGATTATCCAGTGCACCAATGCTCACACTACCTTATAGTGGAGAAAGGTTTCTGATCTACAGTGATGCATCCAACAAGGGGTTGGGGTGTGTTCTCAAGCAAAATGATATGGTGATAGCTTATGCCTCACGATAGTTGAAAACCCATGAGCAAAATTACCCAACACATGATTTGGAGTTAGATGCGGTAATCTTTGCATTAAAGATTTTGAGGAATTATCTTTATGGTGAAAATTGTGATATTTATACTGATCATAAAAGTTTAAAGTATATTTTCACACAAATGGAGCTGAATATTCACCAAAGAAGATGGTTGGAGCTGATTAAGGATTACGACTGCTCAATTCATTACCACCCTAGGAAAGGAAACAAGGTGACATACACATTAAGTCGATCAGACCATGTTAGCTTATCCATGATGAGAATCACAATAGATCCAATATTTATAGATTTACAAAGGATGGATCTTAGAATTATAATGGAAAGGGAGATATCTTATCTTTCTCAAATGAATGATCAACCATCAATACATGTGAAGATTAAAAAGGCATATAATGATAATCTATAGTTACTAAACAAGGTGAGAAGTTTTCCTAAATTCCACATTGATTGTGATGAAATTATAAGGTTTCGGAATCGGGTTTGTGTTCCTCCCATTCCATAGTTAAAGAAGGAAATATTTGATGAAGCTCATAGTTCTTGATTCTCAATTAATCCTGGAAGCACGAAGATGTATAGGGAACTGAAAGAGTACTTCTGGTGGGATGGAATGAAAAGAGATATTGCTGAATATGTCTCTCGATGCTTGGCCTGTCAGCAAGTTAAAGATAAGAGACAGAAGTCTAAGGGGATTTTACAACCCTTACCCATACCTGAATGGAAATGGGAAAACATCACTATGGACTTTGTCACCAGACATCCTAAAACATCCAAAGGAAATAATGTTATCCGGGTCATAGTTGATCATCTTACGAAGTCGGCACACTTAATTGATATTAGAGAGGATTTCTCTCTTGATGAGCTTGCCAGGATATATGTAAAGGAAGTGGTAAGATTGCATGGAGTACTACTTTCCATTATATCTGATCGAGATCCGAGGTTTACCTCAAAGTTTTGACGAAGTCTTTAGCATACTCTAGATATAGAGTTGAGTTTTAGTACTGGTTACCATCCTCAGATAGATGATCATTCTGAGAGAAAAATTCAAACTCTAGAAGAAATGTTGAGATCTTTCTCTATGGATTTCAAAGGTGTATGGGATCAACACCTACCTTTGGTGGAAATTTCTTACAATAATAGCTTTCACTCCAGTATTCAGATTGCTCCTTATGAAGCTCTCTATGGAAAAAATGTTGAACACCAAATTGTTGGGATGAAGTTGGGGAAAGAAAGATATTAGGACTTGATCTTGTTGATGAGATGGAAATAAATGTCAAATCTATTCAACAAAACATAAGAGCAGCTCAGAGTTGACAAAAAAGTTATGACGACAACCGAAGAAAAGACCTAGAGTATGAAGTTGGTGATAAAGTGTTCTTATGAATATCTCCTTGGAAGAGAGTAATGAGATTTGGAAAGAAGGGAAAGTTGATCCCTAGGTATGTTGGTCCTTTTGAAATACTAGATTGGGTTGGGAAGGTAGCTTACGGATTTGAACTTCCACCGAATCTTTCTCAAGTTCATGATGTGTTCCATGTATCGTTCCAGAGAAAGTACATACCTGATCCATCACATGTACTAAGCTCAGAAGTTGTACCGCTGGAGAAAGATCTTTCTTATGAAGAACAACCGATAGAGATTCTGGATCATAGAGAAAAAGTTCTACAAAACAAGACCACTCACTTGGTTAATGTTTTATGGAGGAACCCACAGTTAGAAGAAGCTACATGGGATCTTGAGTATATGATGAGGGAGAGGTATCCTCATCTGTTAGTTACGAAATGATGAATTTTGAGGGAGAAATTCAATTTAAGGGGGGTAGAATGTAACACCCTTAGATTTTATGAGAAATATTTATTTTTTATGTCTTGCGTTATATGCAACAGAAAAGGTTTCTTTCACTACACACAACACTATCTTGAATTGTGTTACACGCAATCACGACCTTCCTCAATAGCGTGTGTAGTACGCAATACCGAGTTTCACGAAACATCGATATATTGTTTTCATATTATTATGGACTATCCGTTATGAATATTATTAATTAAATTTTGAATTTTATAACATTATTATTCATCTTACGCATTTCTAGAACATGGTATGAGAAAAAAATAATTTTTTCGGGTAAAATAAGTAGATTTCAAAAAATGCAGTTTTGCTGCCTTTTGATGGCACACCCACTTTAAATATAGTTTTTGATAGGTTTATAAGTTCAATTTGAAAAAATAAAATTCTTATTTGGAATCAGGATATAAAAATTTACTTTGGATAAAATTTTCATATTATTTTGATAACATTCATATTTTAATAAATAGTAAAAACACGCTATATTTTAATTAAAAAAATCTTTTTTCATCGAAATAATTTATATAGTTATATTATAAAATTAAATGGTTTTAAAGAATAAATAGAATATAATTTTATCATTTAATATAATGTATGTCATTACCATTAATTTTACATTGAATTCATAGGTAAAAACATTTCAATCTTTGGCAATGTTTTAATTTTTAAAACTCATTTTCTTAAAAACAGGATTAATTTTATATTAATTGCAGCAAATTTTGTGTTTTAAATTTTGAAAAATGGATTCCATATTTTAATTTAGTGGTTCAAAATTATGTTAATAGTTCACTCTTATTTCTTTTTTTTGATATTATGAATAGTAACTACGGTAATTTTTATTTACTGCAATTAAAGGTAAATCAGGTAATTAAGGGTAAAAATAAGATTATAACACCTGCAAAAATTCAATTGGATGGCTAAAAGTCGACCCATATCACCTAAGGGTCGGATTAGATTCACTTTATGGACTTTTGGCCATGAAAATAATTTAATTATTATTAAAACCAAAGAAAGTGACAACATGTCACTCTCTTAAATCTTATAAGTATAATAATTTTTTTAGTGATAAAATTCATGAAAATTAGAATATGAATAGTATCTAGAAATATAATATAATTATCTACGTCCTGTGAATTTATTTATAATTTTTAGGGATTAAATAATTATAATTAATGGTGACACAATGGTGATGTTGAAATTATTTTATTGATTGAAATATCAAATAAATTGTTTTAAAAATATTAAATTAAATAATATATGAACTATTTAATGTGATCCACTAATTTTATAGATAAATATGTCATATTATTAATATAATATTTCTTTTTTTTCGAACATATCTTTTTTGTAGATTTTATTTAAATTCAAATAATTGAATGGCGTCAAAATTGACACTATTGTTATTTTATAAAAATAACATAATATAAAATTGTTTAAAAATCGCAAAAATATTTAAAAATTATAAATTAAAATTTATATGGTCTAAAATTTCATTAATTATCCAATTATGGACAATTCATAACACATAAGTAATTATTTATAAAAACATAAAATTAAGAATCTTATTACCACAAATAAAAATAAATAGATTAAATAACGATAAATCAAGTTGATAATGTTTGAAATAAATTCCTAACATGATTAAATTTTATTGGTTGATGACATTACAACCCTATATCGTCTAATAATTAGATTTGATTCATTTTGTATGTTTTTATGTGGGGTTTCAAAGACCAATTTTAGTGCCCTAAGAAGAGGTTTCAAGGAGGCGTGTCGAAGAAGAGGTAATATCTGTTACTGATTCGTTCAAATTTATTTCTTATTATACTTTATCTTAATTAGTTTTTTAATTATTAAGTAATAAAATAATTATCACTCATATACTGATATGTTATTATAAATATGAAACAGACCTATTTCACCTTCTATCCATCCTACGGAAAACAAAATCATCGCGCGTGCGTACGTACGGAATACCGTCTCCACGCCGTGGTGTAATCTGTTTTACAACACCACCTTAATTAGATGGGTATAATGGTGTAAAGAATAACTATTTATGATTATTGTAAATTTATATTTATTCTTAAATAGTGCACATACACTTCAATACAATTCCATGATCATGGGAATGATATCATCGCTCGTGCGTACGTACGGCCTACCATCTCCACGATGTGATGCGACTCATTCTACATGATCTACATTGAATAATGATTATATAAATTAATTGAATGAATAAATATGATATATATTACACTAATAAAATTCTATAAATGTGGTATCTATAACCTAAAAATAATAATACGAATTTATTCGACAAAACTTACCTAAGAACATAAAGCATTGAACACCCGAATTACAAGTAGCAATGAAATATTACTAATAAGAAGATAAGAATATGACCATATATGATATCATAAAAATTAATATGATTCTTTAATAAGTCAATGACATTATTTAAATCATTATACAGGAGGTTCGGATACGTACGAAGAAAATCGGACCTAAGGTAATGGAAAATCTCGCAATCTCATTTTTATCCAAGATTGTTTATACTTCAGAATTTATTGGGGAATATTTATCATCCACATCCTTGTTTCTACAATATATAATATTATTTATATCCTCCTACAATTTTTTAAATCCAATTTTACCCATTTTTGAGTTTTTATTCAAAGATATGAAAGGAATCATTTGTCATTTTTAGTATGAGGTACTTTTTGACTTTTCCGACCAAAGTACGAGAAGAATGTTTTTTAACTTATATAACATGAATGGATTTCTTTATTTCACATAACATTATTTCCATTAATCTTCCTTTATAAGTTTTCATTTTTATTTTTAAACAACTTATTTTAGTTTAAAATTTTATGACATTTTAAGAAAGGGAAAATGTTTTTGAAGTAGAAAGGATATTTTCCTCAAGAATGGAGTTCAAGTGTTTTATCAAAATTATGTTCCATCTAAGATAATATAGGGTTATATTTCTATCCCTATTGTTAAATTGATCTGATTATGTTATGATGGAATTGATTTTATGATGTCCTTTTATCGTATATGGATTATTTTATGATGACATGATGTTTTTATTACATGGGTTATTCTATGATTTATGATTTTGTGGCACATATATGAATGGTTTCACTATGAGATGGGTGGGACCTATATCTCCCTCCAATGAATTGGGTAATGATTTATATATCCTGAGATAGACCTGGCTGGAAGGGAATGTTAATCCGGTTTGGTGATACAGGACTGGAACGAGGAGTGAACTCGGTTCAGTAATGGACTTTGTCCTCTATGATGGTCTTGGCATTGAGCCTGGACTAATATGAAACAACTTTATATGATTATGTGTGTATTCCACAAATTTTCATGTTTTAAGTTATTATTATTGGGATAACATTTCACTATTATGATTTATCTCATGTTATGATATTATGATCTCTTTTACAGGTTAAGATTTTCAAAATGTTATGTTCTTATGAATATGATATGATTGATATTTATTTTGTTTACCCTTACTGAGCCTTTGAGCTCACCCTTTTGTATGTTTTCCTTTCCCCTGTTCAAAAAGAAGGGTATCAAGTAGGATATGCCAAAAGGGACTCTATATATTATGAAATAAATGGGAGTCAATGTAGATGTTTTATGAACGAGTTATTTATGTTTCCGAGTTTCTAAAGAAATTATACCAATATGGTCCTTTAATGGTTTTGTTATATGTTGTAATATGTTTGCTTCAATTTTGAATTAATAACAATGTATGTAATTTATGGGTTGTTATAATCATGGCCAGATCCAAGAGGAGACATGGGAGCGGGAGAAAGAGATGGTTAATCAATGACCCAAGCTCTTTCAGAAAAGGGTGGGAGCTCTACATTCTGAGGACTGAAAGTCCAATGGTGGGGAGAATGTAGTACCCATGGCTTGAGTTATTTGACCCTTGTTTCAGTTCGTTTGTGATTTTTTAAGTGGTTGGTTGAAGTTTGGACAATTTTGGGAAAACATTTATGGTTGTAAAAGTTTTTTAGGGGCACACGGTTGGCGTATGGTCTGAAAAAATTGTGCGGCCAGCCCCAGAAACTGTGCACCATTAACAGTGGACCAACCACGGGTTGTGCATGATTTTTCAAACCATGCGGGAAAGCCATGAGAAGTCCCTGGGTGAGATATTGGAAACCACACGGTTGATGCACGGTTTTCCAAACCATGCGGGATAACCGTGCATCCACATATAGTTTATATTTTTAAGTCCCGATCCACTCGGGATTTCCAATTTTTTCCCTCATTCTTCTTCCCACTCATGGATCATGTGGGAGTTCCAGTTTTCAGAGGTTGGGGATATTTTTATCTTTTTTTAGGAAAATCAAAGGGGTTTCTTGGTGGATCAAAGGTGGTTCTCCTTGCATAAGTCCCTTTTTTGGTTCTTTGAGGTTTTGGTTCAGGTTATCCCTCTCCATCTCTTAGTTTCCTAGATCTACAAGGGTTGCATATAGATCTAGGGTTGTGTTTCCCTTGTGTGTTAATGTTTGATCATGTTGATGTTTGGGAAGGGTTTTTAAGGTGGTTTCTAGGATGGGTTCACCCGGTTTAAATTGTTTTTGGGCGGATGGTCGATTTTACCAAACACTAAGAGCTTGGTGGATTCTCCCTCGACACTAGTTGGTTTGAACTAGTAGGGTTTCAGTAATAATTAATTTTATTTGATTAAAATTAATTGTGTTTTGATGTGCGAAATTATTTGGAAATTCATTGTTAATGTTTTGGGGATTTTTGGGAAAAGAGGTGTTGTGGTGAAATGTTCATGTTGGGGATTTTAAAATGGGTTGGTACGATTGATTGGTGGAAATGGTTGATGAAAATGGTTTTCAATAAAGTTTTTCTTTCTATTGAAATGAGGGTTGGCGTGGAAAATGATTTATGGGTACTTTCAATAAATGCGTGATTTATTAAAGTGGTTTGGAATGTTATTGAAATGGTTATTTTCATGTTGTTGTGACCTTGGTGGGTTATATGCTTGGTTATGTCTTGTTGTAATGTTGTGTGGAAGTGGGCTGGAAGTACCACTATTAAAAGGGGATAGATAGTGGATGGAAGGTCCACCATCAAAAGATAAGTGGGTGGGAAGTAGCACAAGTAGGAATGGGTGAACGGGTTAGATTGAAGTTCCACCATTTTGGTTTCCTTGTTGTGCATTGCTTTGCAAGATGGAAATTGTTGTGCTAATATTTAAATGATAAAATGGATTGTGTCATGTTTGTTTGGATTTCCCTTGGTTTTCATGGTTTGGTATAGATATGTTTAGATTATAGTAATGATTTCACTTGTGATTATTTTTTATAAACTACTTTATATAAATGTTCTAATGGTTTTATCCTTGTGGCATGTGTAGGGAAGTCAGTTGGGGAAAATCATACTGAGAAGCTATACTCACCCACTGCTTTGGAACTTTGGTGTCTTTGTAGATGTCATGTAGACGTGGGAAAGGTAAGGCATCACCCTCCTTTAGTAGTGTGTTGTGATGTTTTGGTGGAGCTTGGAGCTTGGAGCATGGTGTGGAGCTACGGTGGTGTCATGGATCCTAGTGTTTTGTTTCTTAGTTTCCTCTTTGTACTATGAGGTTTTGTGCACATGTCTAATTGAATGGTTTTGGGGTTTGTGATGGAATTGATAGTATCACATGTTTGGGTTTGAAAGTGTATGCATCTTTAGTTGTTGGTTGGTTCAATTGGGTTATCTTCTTAAGGGAAAATCATTCCCCACTGTTCCTTGAAGCCCTCAGCATTCATTTCCATCCTTTGGTGCCTCGAGAATGTCGATTAAGGCCAAGTAACCCTCACCGCCTATTCATGCCAATGAGGTAGGGTCGAGGTGTTACAAGTGGCATCAGCTTGTTCGGTATTTTGGAGTTGATTCTCAGATTTGGAGTTGATATTTTTTGTGTTATATTCCTTTACTCATGATGGTATCAAGTCATAAGAATGTCAGAACATGGAATGTATATCATAAAAGGACGTAGCTAACCCTTTTATGCTAAACTGCATGTTACCAGGGAGTTGGGTACATAAGTGTTCTAGAGACACTTATAGGCATTGGCAATCTCATTGTAGTGGGTGTAACCAATGAGATGTGCATGGAATATATGGTAGAAATGACTTCCCTCTCAGATGCATATTTCATTGGGCATAATGATTTATGGGATTAGTTGAGAAATGGATTTTTAGATGTGTGAAATTGTAATTTGAATAAATTTGGTATTTTGAAAATGGTTTTATTTTCAAAATTTGTGAGACATGGAAAATGTGGAAAGGTGGAAAGCATCGTTTTGATAGTGTAGTGTAATGAGATTTGAAATGGGAATTCATGATGTCTACGTAAGTGAATCTTAGGGTGGTTTGTTTTCTATTCATAGAAATGGTATCAGGTAGGCATCCTAGAGTCCAACTGGAAGTGGCCGATGAGAACGTGGTTGCACCTAAGCCCCAGGTGAACTAGTAGTTAGTCCAGAGCATAGTACAAGCTTTCCAAGCTATGGGAAGTGTGAATAGAGCAGAAGAGCCAAAGAATGTTGATTATTCAACTCAGTTTCGAAACATGATCCACCCATCTTTAGGGGTGATTCGGACACAAAAAGGGAAATGGAGTGGCTGTCCAGAATGAACAGAATTTTAAAAATCTTGGGGACGCTAGTAGAGATGAAAGTAAATCTAGTAATGTATAATCTAAAGGATATTTCTCTTCAATGGTGGTATTGGGTAGTACAAGTGGGAATAGACCAGGGTATGACATGAGAAGGATTTGAGGAATTGTTTAATAAACAATTCTACCCACATACGTTCAAAATTCAATGCACAATTGATTTCTTCTTTCTAAAGCAAGAGTATATGTTGGTGACAGAATATGCATCTTATTTTATGAGTTGTGTGCGGTTTGCACCCGAGGTGGCGGGTAGCAACTCATTGAAATCAAATATCTTCTAAGTGTGGTTAATGAAAAAGATCCATTCAAAAATAGAAGTGCTTTGTATCGATGCTTACATAGAGATGGTGAATCGAGAATCAGTGACTGAGAGGGATCTGTTGGGAGATCTGGGCGGAGGAAGCATTGTGGTGCCCATGGGGAATAGTGGGAACTCTAATTCTAGGTTCAAGTGGAGGAGGGACACATATTCCCAGGGAGGGATTATGGAGCATAATCTGATGGTAGGATCGATAAATGTTCCTCTGAAACCCTAGAGAAAACCAGGATCTTTTCAGTGTGGCTCTATACCACACATCGAGTGGTATTGTACAACACAACCTCGAGAATCTAACAATTTCATGAAGATGGATAATCCTCAGCACTATTGTAGTAATGCTCCAAGTTCAGGTGCATGTGACACTCCTCAGGGATCACAGATGTCATATGCTTCGATGGGACGGGGACAACAACATACACCTCATTAGTGGAGAAAAGTCAGTCATGGTGATTCTCAAAACACCACAACTCCTCAGAAGGGAAATAAAGAGAAGAGTGTGTCAACCAAGGCATTTTTCAGAGCCGAGAAGGTTATGGGGGATGATCAGTTGGGACCATCCACTGTGCGATGTACTATTATTTTAAATTCTACATTGATGAAAGTGCTATTTGATACAAGTTCTTCACACTCTTTTGTTACTGCATGTTTGGCTGAGTTGTTGGGTTTAAGGGTAGAAATGATGCGTTCGGTTTTGAAATTTCAAACTCATCTGGGTCAAATAGAGTGTCGATACTTCTTGTGGAGAGCATGTTCTATTATTATGGGTGAGGTTGATATAATGTGAAATTTATCAGTGCTTGAGATGGATGAGAATGATGTAATCCTGGGAATGTATTTGTTGGTGGTGTTTAAGTCCCACATTGACTGTAATGCGGAAACATTGGATTTTACGACACATGATGGAATTAGACATCTCTTTAGAGGAGAGTGGCATGAAGGGAAGGGTGCAATGGGTTTATTGGCACCAGTAGTGGGCATGTTATCGTATTAGTTTCTTGTGTTTTCGTTGGAATCTGTAGAGGGTGTTGAGCATAGTGTTCTTCCGGTAGTGGTGGATTAGTTCATGGATGTTTTTCTTGAAGAATTATCTAGGTTACCTCCCATAAGATAAGTGGAGTTTAAGATTGATCCCCTTTTGGGGACCAGTCCTATCTCACTTATGTCTTACCGAATGGCACCTACTGAATTGTGGGAATTGAAAGTCTAGTTGGAAGAGTTAGAAAAAAAGGGTTTATCTGAACTAGCACGTCTCTATGGGAAGTAGTGGTGTTGTTTGTGAAAAAGGAAAATTTAACATTGAGGATATGTGTTGACTATCGTAGACTTAAACAAGTTACGATAAGGAATAGATATCCACTTCCATGAATTGAGGATTTTTTTGACGACTTTAGGGGAGCCCAGTGGTTCTCTATGATCGATCTTAGGTCGAGATATCATCAATTTCGGGTAAGGAAGGACAATATTCCTAAAATAGTTTTCATAAGTAGATATGACCATTATGAATATGTGGTTATGCCCTTTGGTCTAACAAATGTGCTAGTGGTGTTCATGGAATTGATGAATTATATACTTCAGAGATATGTGTATTTATTTGTGGTGGTGTTTTTAGATGATATTTTGGTGTATTAAAAGACAAGTTTGGAGCATGAGCCGCACATGGCGACGGTGCTAGGGATCTTAAGGTATCATCGGTTTTATGCCAAATTGTCAAAGTGTGACTTTTGAATACAAGAATTCTGTTTTCTTGGACAAGTGATTTCTGAATGGGGTGTTTCAGTTGATCTGGAAAAGATAGAGGTCGTTTTCTCATGTCAACCACTAAAGAATGTGTTTGAGGTACGGATTTTCCTCGACCTAGCTGGGTATTATTGGCGTTTTATTTGTGATTTTTATCATTTGGCTACACCGATGATAGATTTGACAAGAAATAATGTTCCATTCCAATAGAATAAATAGTGTCATCAGTTATTCTAAGATATAAAGGGTCGCCTTACATCATCACCAATATTGGTTTTTCCAGAACCAGGAATGCGTATTGTGATGCATTGGGATTAGGGTTGGGTGCGTTCTCATGGAAGGTAATCATGTTGTTCTATATGGCTCATGACAGTTGAGGGTGCATGAGAAGAACTACCCAAATCATGATTTGGAATTGGTAGTAGTTTTTTATGCTTTGAAAGATTGGTGTCATTATCTCTTCGGTGAGAAATTCATGGTATATACATATCATAAGAGCTTGAAGAACATTTTATCACTAAGTTATTTGAACTTGAGGCAAAGAAGATGGATATAATATCTCCAAATGTTTGATTTTGACTTGATGTACACACCGGGTAACGTAAATTCGGTGTTAGATTCATTAAGTAGAATATCATATGCTCAGGTGGTAAAATAGGTGTCGGATCAGTGGTAGTTGATGTCGGATATAGCTGACATGCGGTAGGAATGTGAGGACCAGGAAGATAGAGTAGTCTTCTTTCAGGTTTTGTTGATTCCTAACATGGTTGGCCTGGTTAAAGAGGCACAAATATCTGATTTTGAGTGTTTGACCATGAGGTCAAAAATCAATGCTGGGGAGACCATTGAGGGTTGGAAACTGAATAGAGATTCAGTTTTTTGTTTTCAGAATCATATGGTTATACCAGTTTATTATCAGGACGATCTTCTCAGGGTGTATCATCATTCCTGGTGGGTTGTTCATCCTAGAATTATAAAAATGTATAAATCATTGACTACACAGTTCTGGTGAGATGGTATGAAAAGAAGAGTGTCTGAGTTTGATTGGAGATGCTTGACTTGACAGCCGGTTAAGGAAGAGCATCAAAGGAAAGCGGGAATGTTGTAGTCTTTACCAATCCCAGTTTGAAAGTGGGAGAAAATAGAGATGGATTTTGTAACACTTCTCCCAAGAACGGTCAAAAAGTAAGATTACATTTGGGTGATAGTGGATCAAATAATGAAGTCGGCCTATTTCATTCCAATTCATGAATCTCATACGGTGGAGGATCTATCCAAAATCAATATCTGGCATTTTTTAAAGAGGAATGGTGTTCCAATTTTGATCATATCCAATCAAGATCTGAGGTTTACATCTTGTTTCTGGGAGTCCTTACTGCAAACCCTTGAAACTAAGTTGACAATGAGTACGGCGTATCACCCTCAGGCGGATGGTCAATTTGAGAGGACAATACAAACCTTGGAGGAAATGTTGCGGGCATGTGTCATGAATTTGTGTGTCTCGTGGGAGGAGCACTTGTCATTGGTTGAGTTCTCATACAATAACACTTATCAGGCATCCATACATAGGGCTCCATTTTAAGCATTGTATGGGTGGTCGGGTCGTTCTACACTATGCTAGGTGGAAATGCGTGAGTCCTCAATGGTTGTACCGAGCCTTGCCTTGGAGACTATGGAGAAGATCAAGTTAATCAGCAAGAGAATGGAGATGGCTCAAAGTCGTCGAAAATCATATGCGGGTCATTGTTGATGGTCGTTGTCGTTCGAGGTGAGTGATCATGTTTTTTAAGGATCTCTCCTAGGTTGGGAAATCGTTGGTTTTGGAAGCAGGGAAAGATATATTCGAGGTCTATTAGACCTTTTGAGATTCTTGAGTGGGTGGGTGAAGTGTCTTATCATTTGTATTTTCCACCTAGGTTCAGTGCGGTGCATAATGTGTTTCATGTGTCATAGTTGAAAAAGTATCAGCAGGATCGGGGCCATGTTATTCGATGGGACCATGTTGAGCTAGATTCGGATGCTTCGTTGGTGTGAATGTCAATGCGGGTTATGGATAGGAATGAAAAGTCTTGTGGGGTAAAAGCATCGGTCTAATTCGTGTTTCCTGGCAGCATAGCTAAACCCAAGAGGAGACTTGGGAGCGGTAGAAAGAGATGGTCGAGCAATGGCCCAAGCTCTTTCGGAAAAGGGTGGGTTCACTACCTTCCAAGGATAGAAATTCCAATGGTTGGGAGAATGTAGTACCCCTAGTTTGATGTATGTGACCCTTGTTTCAGTTCATTTGAGCTTATTGAAGTTGTTGGTTAAAGTTTGGACAATTCTAGTAAAAAAATTTAAAGTTGTGGAGGTTTTGTAGGGGTGAACAGTTGGTGCACGGTCTGAACAAACTGTGTGCCCCGCCCAGGTAGCCGTGCACCCTTGATAGTGGGCTTAGAACAGGCAGCACACGGTTTGTTAAACCATGTCAGTAAGCCGTGCGAAGTCCCTGGGTGAGACAGTGGCAATCACACGGTTGGTGCACATTTTTCCAAACTGTGTGGGGTAACCGGGCGACCACATAAAGATTGGGTTTTTAAGTCCTGAGCCACTCGAGATTTCCCATTTTTCCCTCATTCTTCCTCCCACTCATGTCTCACATGGGAGTTCTAGTTTTTCCAGGTTGGGGGATCTCCTTTTCTCATTTTGGAGGCAAATAGAAGGGGTTTCTTGGTGAATCAGAGGCTGTTCTCCTTGGGTAAGTCCCTCTTTTGGTTCTTTGAGGTTTTGGTTGGGGTTATCCCTCTCCCTCTCTTAGTTTCCTAGAACCAAAAGGGGTGCATTTAGATCTAGGGTTGTGTTTCCTTTGTGTGTTAAAGGTTGTTCTTGTTGATGTTAGGGAAGGGTTTATGAGGTTGTTTCAAGGAGGCATTCACCCGGTTTGGAGTGCATTTGGGTGAAGGGTCAATTTTGTCAAACTATAAGAGGTAGGTGGATTCTCTCTCAACTCCACTTGGTTAGAACTAGTAGGGTTTTGTAACAATTAACTTGTTTTGATTAAAATTAATTTTTTTTTATGTGAAAAATTGGTTGGAAATTCATTGGTAATGTTTTGGGGATTATTGGGAAAAGAGGTGTGGTGGTGAAATGTTCATGTTGTGGATGTTAAAATGGATTGCTGGTATTTATTGGTGGAAATGGTTGATGAAAATGGTTTTCAATAAAGTTTTTTTTTGAAATGTGGTTTGTCATGGAAAATGATTTAATGTTGGTTTCAATAAATGAGAGAATTATTGAAGTGGTTTGGCATGTTATGAAAATGGTTATTTGCATGTTGTTGTGGCCTTGGTGTGTTATATTCTTGGTTATGGATTTTGGAATGTTGTATGGAAGTGGGCAGGAAGTACCACTATAAAAAGGTGATGGATATTGGAAGGAAGGGCCACCATCAAAAGATAAGTGGGCGGGAAGTACCACTAGTAGGAATGGGTGAACAGGTTGGATGGAAGTTCCACCATTTTTGTTTTCTTCTTGTGAATTTCTTTGAAAGATGGAAATTGTTGTGCTAATGTGTAAATGATGAAATGGATTTTGGAATGTTTTTTTGGGTTTCCCTTGGTTTTCTGGTCCTGTTAAGGGTATGTTAGGCTTATAGTAATGGTTTCACTTGTGATTATTTTATAAAAATTACTTTATATAAATTTGCTAATGGTTTTATCCTAGTGGCGTGTGTAGGGAAGTCAGTTGGGGGAAATACTAGTGAGTAGTTTTACTCACCCCCTGCTTTGGAACTTTGGTGTCTTTTCAGATGTCGAGTACCGTGACATGGGAAAAGGTAAGTCATAACCCTCCTTTAGTGGTGAATTGTGATGTTTTGGTGGAGCTTGGAGCTTGGAGTTGGGTGTGGAGTTGTGTTGGTGTCATGGCTTTTGGTGTTTTCTTGTTTAGTTTCCACTTTTTAACTCTGATGTTTTTTGGATGTGTCTAATTGAATTATTTTGGGGTTTGTGATGGAATTGTTAGTATCACATGGTTGGGTTTGAAAGTGCATGCATCTTTAGTTGTTGGTTGGTTGAGTTTGATTATCTTGTAAAGGGAAAATCGTTCTCCACTGTTCCTTGAATCCCTCGGCATTCATTTCCAGCCTTTGGCACCATACGAATGTCTCTTATGGCCAAGTAACCCTCATTGCATCCTCAATCCAATAAGGTAGGGGCGGGGTGTTACAAGATCCCATGGAATGAACCTATTAGAATTAATTTTTTTTATTGTGGTATCCAAGAAGATATGAATATTTTGAAAATTTATTCATGTTTTGAGTGTATGGTGTTTGATATTCTCATTTTTCAAGTAGATTTGGTTATTTTAATTTCCCAAGAAAGCTTGAGGCTGTGTTGTCATATGGTGGGGAGGATTCAAAAGGCCATATTCTTGTGTATGGTAATTTGATCCTAGTAGTGGCCTAAACATTTGGGTTTTAGTGTATTTGATATTTCTAAGGAGTTGGAAAAGGCCTAGAGGATAGGTTTAGAAAACATTTCTAGGTTTCGTGGTCTATAACTTGAGGGAATGGGGAATTGGGTACCCATTGGTCAAGAATCTGGTACCCAGCGGTAGCAGCAAGGATGTGGTAGACCTAGATAATCACCATGAACCTGGTGGGCCTATATTGGGTACTCGGTGACTATATAATTTTTTTTTATAAATTAATTAATTAATTAATTTTCTTAATTATCTAATAGGGGAACCCTTATTTCACCCAAAAAGTGTAGTATCTCAAGTCATTCTACCCAATCCCCTTTATTTCTTCTTACCTTTTGTGGCATCTTCACCATCTATCATTTGTTATTCATGTCATTCATTTTGTGAGGTCAATACTAGTAAGGAAAGACATCATTTTCTATTTGATTCTATTTTTTTCATTATGGTGAGTTTAATATAATATTTCCACTTAGGCCATCTTCTCTAGTTCTTAGATTTCTCCCTCCTTGGAAAAAATAAGATCATGGTAATTTATGTACAATCCTTTTATAAGGGTGATGGTGTTGACCATCATTTTTAATGGTAGATAAAACACACATGGAAATAAGATATTTTTTATGATATAGATCACTATGTGGGAGAAGGATTTTTATCATATATGTGTAATTTCTTAGGGTTTATGGGCTAGTCTTTGTCAAGGATGAATGTTTATCAAGCCATCATTTTTTGGAATGTTGAGTTAGTAGTTGGAAATAGGGTTAGATAACTATGAAACATGTAAAAAAGATATTGGGATATTCCTTTTGTTGTTTTGAAGGTTCATAATGGTTTCTTGGGATGTGGTAGATGTGTAATGTCATGTTTTATAATCCTTTTTGGAAGGAAAATAGTACTTTATGTTGGAAAAACCATGGGTATCTCTTACAAATATAAAATTACATGAATCAAGTAAAATCTCACTCTGGTCATGTCGATCATGGATGGAACATGTTGATTTTATTCCATCAATTTTCAAACATTTATATTTTCACACACTCATATATGTATGCATATTATCTAGGGACACCATTGTTGATGGCCTACCAAGTTCATACTCACACCCATAATATTACCTCTAGGAAATATGAAGACTATATTTCTCAATATGTATGCACGAGATAGGTTCTGATATCTATATTTTATTATTTGGAACGGATTTGGATGCACATAATGAATGTTGATGGTTAGAGCTGGTCTATGATTTTTCTTAAAGCCTATCTAGGGAATTTTTTTGTTTATGTATATATTTTACCTACCTAAGGGTGATACTATTATATATTGTATGAATTTCATGGAATGGTAGTAGTTTAAATTTTTATGCTTAGGTTTGTGACAAACTATTTATTACCTTGTCTTTAATTTTCATATAATTGAAGTTTTTTCAATATAGAGTGTACTCTCTCCCCACGATTTCTCCTTCATGCCTCACTACTAGTCAGATACCTATGGAAAATGGGGAGGTGCACCTAAGGTCAGTGGTTCTCTAGATTAGGTTTCATTTGTTTGATCCATCCAAGAAATTCTAATTGGTTAACCACAAGCTCGAATACCACTTTGTAGATCATGAAGCACACTCTATAACTTATAAGGTATTATAAATTTTGGAACTTTAAAAATTGTATGAACGTGTGAAACAGTGTAGAGAAACTGAGAAGACGACACAACCCAATCACCATGCTAAAATTATAATCACTTTATATCTCAAAACTCAAAAAATAATAATAAAATTGAAATATATAAGTAATTACAATAATAAATTACATTTTTAGGAATTAATATTAATCCATAAGAATTTTTTTCATTTTACTAAATGAAAAAATAATGAGCAGGGAAGACCAAGAAGTGAAATTTGGCCCACCCTTAAACTTTATACTTGGGAATAATCAATGAAATTATTCCCACCATCTTCTAATGTTTTTCAACTACTACCACTGTGAACATTTCCACCAAAACCATCCTACCACCTCAACTGACACATCTGATGAATAGTGAATTCATCTGGATCACATCCATTTTACACATATATATACCTCTTGAGTATCTACTGTAACCTTTAGAATCATATGATTTTTTTGATGTATCAATAGATTTGATCAAACATAGAGTCTCCTTTTACACTCCCATTATTTAAACTTAGTCACTTGTCAACTGGTTCTGGAAAATATTCATCCATACCTTGACTGCCTTTACTATAATAAAACACCCCATGTTTTATTACCATGTTCCAGATTCATTCATTCTAGAATCAAATAGGAAGGTCTTTAAAGGATTATTCAAACATTCCTAAAATTCTATATAACAACCAACCTTATTTCCCTAGGAGTCCCCCAAATGGTCTAATTAAAAATGATAATAGGGAATCCTACCTATCTTGATGGGGAGGAAATCCAACTAGGGGTATCCCCTTCTTCATTGCAGTAGGTCGTCGATTTATGGGGTTGATTATACTAAAGGATTAAATTCATATCATCCCTAAACCCCTTGAAATTTATATTTGTAACAGAATCTATAACAAATATTATACTCTGTGTTACCAAAACCTAGCGTGTCGAACTCTAAACCAATTTCACCAAACACATTTTTGACAAATGAAAAATATTTCTAATGTTATATCAAATATGTTCTTCCCTATCAAAACTAGAAGATATCTTGATCATTATAATAACTCCATCTAATTTAGATATTCTCCTGAAGTTAGAGTTAGCCATTTCTAAAACCACACTATTAATTGGTCACAATGAATCTCAATTAGTGAAAATGTTACAACATTAGTTGTACTTATCCCCATCTTTAAATCATTTATATTTGGGGAAATTGAATATTCCTAAGATAAACTATCCTTTCATGAAAAATAGGATAGAAAATAGACCATAATAGTATAATAATATAATAAACCACTCATTATAAATTATGTATAATCCAATTAAATATGGGTTGAAGTAGCTTTTGATAAAATAATTTTCATGTACTAGTCCATTGCCACTTCAGAAAACATCATGCTTGAGCTCGTTGAAAACAATTATAAATCATCCCTCTGTAAAAACAATAGGAAAGTATTAATGGCCTCAATTGTTGAAGCATTATATATTCCAGGTATAAAGACCAGATTAATTTTCTCTATAAAACATATTGATATGTTAACCTCATTGTGCTTCCCATAGCACGGAATCCTAAGTATAATAATAAATATTTATACCTTAAATAAAATTTTATAGATATCCCTAGGAAAATTTCTGGGTCATTAAATAATATAGATATAAAGGGTTAAGGGAGGTATATGGTACTAAATTTCACCCCTCTCATTCACCATTAGTTAAATATTGATACTTTAATAATGGATCCAAACTCAAAACCAACATCTTAGTTGATATATATCATCGTGACTACTACAAATGTAATTAATATTGAACATGAATGTACTAATCAATTTATCAAGTTAGACCATCCCATATTCAAAGTGAAAAATATATCTTCCTATTCAAATAGATTAGTTGATAATCCCCTTCATGAATATTTTATTAATAGTAAATGTTTCTTTAGGTCGATGGTTTTCAGAACCTATGAAGATGAGGTCACCCCTGATGGTTGGTTTATGTCACACAACAATGGATAAAGATCACTAATATATTGAACTCCTTAGAGGATGATCTGAGAAGAAAAAATACTAACCAATATTGAAATAACATCACAATGATATCTTCAACCCATACGGTTCAGTAAATTTATAAACCAACCATTGTCTCATCTATCATTAACTTGGAAGAAGGTATTATCAATCAATGATAAAACAACTTCATGGAGATTAATATTTAAATGTGTAGGGGAAACCACATATTGAAATTTAGTTGGCTCTTTCTCTTGATTCATGTTCAATGGTACATTGAGAGAATAGCATCATAAGAATATACCATCTGAAACCTTCCCCTTTAACTTGACAAGAATTTCAAAATCAAAAGGTGAAATTCCAATGGTATCTTAATGTTGTAAATATCTTTAAAAAATTCTCATGAATATTGTCTTTGATGATTCTTTCAATGATCATTCTAAATCCAATGAGGCCTCATATTTCACAGATGTGGACTATGATTTAGTCACCACATATTTCTCTTGATTAAACATTTTCATCTTTTTCCCTAATAATGGTTTCAAAACATGGATTTGAAAATGATAAGGTTATGGGTGATTGACCATAGAAAACATCACTCTTACTGAAACCCGTGAATAAGGGTTTCATTATCATGATCAATGCTATATGGAGGTAATAGGGTCCCAATATTAACTAATATTATTGGATTCATTATATTTCATTGATAATAGGGAATTCATATCAATTACATATGCCCACAAATAAACTAAAATTTTCAAGATAACATTTCAAAATTAACATTTTACTCGGTTATGGAATGAAATTGAGAATTTATAATAGATAAATACTATGTTTCCCCAAGGTAACATAGTAGATGATGTTGATTCTTGAGATCAAGACCCACTGGCCTTACAAATGCACAATCCATACACCCAGTTGAACCAAGATCACATCTAATCATTTGGTAGTCATAAAAACTATCAAAATATTGTTTTTAAACCAACAATACTACAATAATTAGTAAAATCTCAGTGGGACCAATCAAGAAATATGGTTGTGTTATAAAGTACAATAACATGATTTCTATACAAAAATAATCATTTTGAAAAAGTCTATAAATAATGGTTTATGTTGTGAATTCTGTTTTTAGTATATAGTCTATAAAAATATGTTCATTATCAAATGAAAATGTAGAAATGGGTCTACCAATGGCTAAAAATTTACAAAGAAGAAGTTCAAATAAATTCAAGAAAAAAAAGGTAAGGGGTATAGATGTTAAATATAATCAAGGGTAAAATATTAATTGATTTAGTCTATAGAAAGGTTCTTTGTCCTTTAAAATTATTTCTATCATGATTAAATCACCATAAAATTATTAATGGCAATAAAATTGTGGTGAGAATTAAATGATGCTTGTAAAAAATTAAGTGGGTTTAAACAAATATATTATTACATTAAAATAAATTCTATCTCTATCTTATTTAGGAACCAATTTTATAAAAGAAATCTAATACTACAAATATATTTCATCTACAAAATTTCTTTAACGAATTATCTCCCAATAAATTTCACCTAATAGAGTAACAAACTTTGGTAATTATTCAAAGAAAATAGAACCATCTCTTTATCATTTGTGATATGGCCCAAATAATTAGTTCTGGTCTATTTTGGCTAAGACCTATATCAAGAGTCTAATTTATCCACCTAAAAATAAAATTCATTTAAAATAAAAATCACTTAATCATTTAACATTCATAATTTAATTTCCAAATATAATTTCTATTCCTATAAAATATAATATTTAAACCATTTTACAATATTAATTTTTAACCAAAATACAAGGAACATTTCCACATAATATACTTTTAATTCTAAACATAAAACATTAAATCTGATGTATAATAAATTTATTACATAGGAGAACTAATTTTTAAGTTCAAAAGAATATTATTCCTTTTAAAAAATAATTTTTTATATTCTAAAAAAAATTCTAAAAACAAATCATTTCTCATTTTTTGATGATTTAAATAACAAAATATAAACAATATGTTTAGTTAATATTTATTATTTTGAATAATAGAAAGTTATTAGTTTATTAACATAAAAATTACTTATTTTACCCAATTTCTCTGTGAATATAAAACTTCCACACAAAATACTCATATAAAACAAATTACAAAAAATCATATTTTTGATTTAAAGTGACTGGGATTTGAGAAAAAATATATATGGAAGACAATTAAAAATGTTTCCTATAAAATTCACACACACATGGTATATTATATTTCCTCATAAAAACAAATAAATTTGGTTAACTAAGAAAATTTAAATCATAAAATTGATATGACATGTAAGGCATGTGTTTAATTGAAAAAAAATTGCTTCACTGTGAGCTCAACTAGTACGAAAATAATTTATCACCCTTACCAAAATAATATATTTTTGTTTAAAAATATTATTAATTTTGAAAAATATAGTCAATGATGATATGTTAATAGGGAAAAATTTTGTTCACACATACCCATAAAATTGTCATTAGAAAATAAAAATATGGATTGAATGTGTAATAGGTAAAAAAATTAATTTTTTATTCTAAGAAACTTTCTTAATTTCCTTTTAAATTCCTTTTTTAGGAACACAACGAAATATAATAATTTTTATAGAAATAAATAACAAATTATTAAAAATTTAATACATGATGGATGAATGTGTTTCACATTAATTAATTATTATTTATAATTTAAATAAACTCCTTAATCATCATAAAAAATAAAATATAAACACTCTAGAGCATGCATCTAGATTTAATTTTTCAAATTTCTCAAAACAAAATTAGAAAAAATATTTTCCTTTCAATCCAAATAGGTTAATTGAAATTCTCAAATGTAATTTTACTTTTCAAACAAAAAAATCTTCTATAAAATAGGTAAAATTGATCTTACATTATGATTCAGTATTGAAAGGGTAATTAATAAACCATCCAAAACACTCAAATCAATAAAATAGATTTTAAAATTAAAAAATTCCTTGTGAATATATAAAAAATGTTTTATGATAAGATGTTTTGAAAAAATAAATAAATATTTGTGGTAGTTTAAGAAATATATTTATCAACACAAAATAATCTATTCCATTACACTTAAAACACAACTTCATTTTTAATATTTAATAAATTTTGGTTTTTATTTGAATATTATGATCCCAAATGTATTTTTAATTTATCTTAGAAACAGAATCAAAATAACCTATTATTTAATACAAAAGAATTGCCTAGTAAAACAAAAAATTTCCAAAATCAGCATTAAATGTTGTTTAGAATATATAGTAGAGAGATAATTTTCAAATTTTTCATGAATAGATTTATAGTGGAAAATGAAAATAACAAAAATTTACCCATAATTTTGTTTAGTATTTTATAAGAAAATTTAACATTAAATTGTAGGAAGATAATAATAGAATTCATAATGTAGTGGAAAAAACAAAAATAAAATAAGTATTACAATAATGATATAAAAGTAGTGGTTTCCTCTTATGTAAAACAAAAAGGATAAACTAAAAACTGTGTTATTAAAATAAAATACTAGTTGATTCCACTATATTAAAAAAGATACAAGATTAAAATAATAATTTAAGTCCAATATGATGCAATCATATTTTAAAAATAAAATAATATGAATCCTTAAATGGTAGTTTCTATACCTAGTTCAACCCCAAATTTTATTGAACAAAGGAAGTAATATAGTCCAAAATGAACATAGTTACAAGAACATCTTTTATCAAATATATTGGATGATATTCGAATGAAATCAAGTATTATAAAATTCATCATAAAAATATTCTATAAATTGATATGGGTTTATTATTTATTAAACAAAATATATTAACATGTAGAAAATGGAAAAATTGTTGGAAAACATGGGTTGAATCTCATAAAGAACTATATTTTAAGAGAAGAGTGATTTTATTATTTTAGAAAAATATCTAATAAATATCCTCTAAAAACAAAACACATTGGAAATCACCTAATAGTCTTTATAAAATTAGGTGGAAGAAATTTTTGGATAACATTTATCTTAGTGGTGTCTAATTCTATTTCATTTTAAAATCTTTTTTAGCATAAATATATCCCTCCAGTAACCGTGAATTGATAATTTTTAAAGTTAAGAACAAAATTTTTTTTTCTTGAAACCTTTTCAAACCCATCCTATGTATACCTCAATAGTCCCAAATAATGCTCCATGCAATCGTAAAAACCTCCATAATGACTTAAATAATCCTTTCAACCATGTCATAAAATACACCCAATAAAAAAAATTGGAATATAGTTATTGATTAAATTAATCCAAAGGGAATTCTACAATAGGAAAATTCCCTGTTTGAATATGTAATGGTAGTTTTATACTAGTATTCAAGGGCTATTAAAATCTAGTTATAACTAAAATATCTATCTTGAAAACATTAAAATTAATTTTCAGAAATTCATTGCAATATTAGGTCTGAAAATAGATTACTAAAGTAATCTTTCCTTGTGGTTTAGTTTATATTCATACAATAAATATAGAATATACATTTGGTAACCTTTTTAGTAGTAATTATCTCATTTTATTAATTGGTAATCACAATCCCGTATTTAGGCCATACTTAAACAAGACTAACCTAAGAGTTATCTGAAATATGGTAACCTTCCTAGTTTGAATCATCTCATATTATCATTGTTAATCAATATAACCCCCACTTTCTTCCCCACGCAGACTAGAATAGAATGTGTTTTCTCTAAATTTGGTTAAATTATACCTGAATCTAACCACTTAATAATTTCATCCCTAAGAACTTGTTTCATTTTTGGGTTAAGGATTCTATGTCCCTCGAATCTATGTTTGTGTATAGGTTTCATGGGTATTTTCTTCATGAAATGTAAGTGAATAATACATCTAGTTTCAATAGTGATCTAAGTAATGGTAATCTTAAACTCTCTCAAAACATTAACTAACCTCTATTTTAGAATGTTTTACATAAAATATAAATTATTACTATTAAAGTGTCATTATATCCAAATATATGAGTACTTATGGTGAGATAGAAGAGGTTTAAACTCAGAAATGTGTGTTTATTGAGTGGAATAAATAATCATAAACTTGAATAGAGTAATGTATTCATTAGGTATTTACAATAGAAATGAATATTATCTAAATCCTTTTCTACACTTTTTTTTAAACAGTTCTCACTAAATTCTTAATTTGGATATATCTCCAAAAAATGAGTCTTAGTAAACCCATATATGATGTTTCAAAAAAATCCTTGATGGAATCAATAAAGCTTCACTCAATTATATCACAAGTAACCTCCTAATATTCATAAAAAACATCCTCTTCAATATCCTCAATCATCAAATAGTACTCATCTCTTTTGGTATATTTATAAGTTTGGAAGACATTAAATTCATCCTTTCATTACTGATATTTAAAATTAATTTTCCTTTGAAACATAAATAAATTTCCCATACCAAAAATTGGTAATAGTGAACCAAAAATTAAAGCTACTTGTTTATGACACTCAGTAGAAAAAAAAATCAGCAAGAAAATATATTATACTAGCCTTTGCTAATAGATCATAAACCTTTCCTTAAGAATGAGTAATTGAAATATCGACAAGTAAATGTTCTACCTCATTTAGATTAATTCATTTGAATAATAATGTTTAAAACATTGAAAATGAAATAAAATCACATGTTTCAAAAAGGACACATAAACAAATATGTTATCCAATCCTATATATTTGACAAAAAATTAAAAAACTACTAGGTTATTTCATTTTAGCATTTATTTTGTATTCTAAAATAGCAAAACACTATTGTGTGAATGATATTGTAAAAAATGAAATTTTTCTTTTTTTTATAATTATTTTAAGGAGTATAGAATATGAAATAGGTTTCTTCAAATCACTAATCAATTTAATTTTTACTTGAAACTTTTGAAAAAAATTGCATTATTTGAAAATTTAATTCATTATTCCTAGGAATGGGATTCTTAGGGACGGTTAGGAGTGAATAAAATTATCTGAAACATTTGGGTTTATATAAAATTCCCCATTAGAACATTTATGTTGATTGTTTTAACATTACCTCTTTTGACTTTTGAGTTTCATGTGAATTGGTAGATTTTTACGCAATAGATTCTGGTTCTGTATATTTTTTATCATTTGTTTCTCCAATTTCTATAAATAAAAATGAACATAAAATTTATTTATTTTTCATTTGTTTAATGTTATCTCATCAATTTCATTTTAAAAAGTATAATTTTAACATATTTATACTTTCTTTCCCTGGTTTCTAGTAGAAAATTTCAAATTTTTATATATATATTTTTTTTCAAAACAATTAATATTAAATTGATCCTCATTTTTATGATCATTTCTATTGTTGTCACCAATGTCTAACATCATGCAATTTAAATTTTCAAATATAGATTTCTTATTTATCATATATTTTTCACCTTATTATTTTAATCATCCATTCCATTATTCTTATACCACTTCTTCTAGTGGTACCCTTGTAATTTTCCATTTTCCCTATGACATATTTCCTAATCAATTTACCTGATTTTTTTTAATTTTTATATACATGATTTTATATATTCCATTTTTGTATTTATTTGTTTAACGATCACTAATAAATTCATATCATAAATAGAAGTACCAGAAATGTTTTGAAATTAGGTTCACAATTTATTGAAGAATCTTGGTGGTGGTGTAGTAGGCTGCCAAATAATATTTGATGATAAAATGAAAAATTAGGGTGATTTTTATATCCTTGAATTTAATTATTTAAAAAAGGTTAAATGTTATCCTTTGAATCTTCCACAAAATACAGAAAAATTTACAATATATAGGGTTTATAAAGGCATGTGAAATTTTGAAAAAGATGAATTGGGGTTCCCATACATCCCACAATACAATCACTACTCACTAAGGTATTTCTCTTGATTTTGAAATTGATCTTGATTAACAAGTTGGTTCATCAAGTCATGTAGTTTTTACTTGTTAAGGTTCATCAAGTTATGAATTACATACTATTCCACCATAAGGATTTTTTTAAAATTTTAATTATTCTTTTCTTATATTTTTATTAATAGTTTTTGGAAAGGTGTCAAAAAGTTAATTTATTTTCTCATTTTTATAGTCAGGATAGCTTCCACAACTATATTGGTCAAATATAAATTAAAAATGAGTGAATTAACCCTTAAATGTGTCCATAAGAAATTTGTGTATGTAAATGGTGATCAATAAACATAAATAAAATCCCTTAAACCTATCTCAATCATCATAAAACATCTCTTCCTTATCCTGAATAAAATATTTAATTTTATTTCTCAACTCCATACTCATCCATTTTAAATAAAATTTCCAAACAAAGGAAATGTATATTGGATTATAAGTGTAAAAAAAATCACTATAGTAACCCAGAGCTACTATTTATTTATTTAAATCATAATAATATAAATAAGATCACAATAAAATGGAACTAATGTTTTAGTAGCCATGTGAGACTAAATACGTATCTGATCATAAAATTAACATAGAAATAGAAAATATATAAGAATAAATATGTTATGTTTTATCATTCCTTTATTATTATCATTAAGTAAAATGTATTTTAATTTATTGTTTCCTTTTAAATTGGTTAGAAAATTTAAACGATGAGTTTGGGTGCTCGGTAAGGGGTAGCATTATTGCATAGAATACTGAATTTACATAATAACCCAACCTCTAGATCCCCAAATGCATAAAAATGTTACTTAACGGTTTTAAAAAACATAAAATCATATATGGTTATATATATATATATATATATATATATATATATATATGGAATCAATATGTACCACACCTCAACTAAACACTATCTGAAACACTCACACAAATCCAAAAAATATCTCAAAGGAAACTAGAAAAATTGTAAATAACAATCCCAAAATGAATACATGGATTTTACAACATTTAGAACATTGCATAATCCATGGAAAACAACAACATCACTAGAAAATGATACATGATATTAAAAAACAAATAATCCTAGATATCATGATTATAAAAGATTAAGTGTGGTCAAAAACGTCATCACACCATATCAAGTGCAAAATTACCCACCACCGATATAAAGAAATACGTAGTAGCTTACTTATAATAATATTAGTTTCACTACCATATAAAATTAATGGAAAACCAACCACATAATCTCAGATACTATCTAAATTATACAGACCCAACCGAACTTACTATTTAATTGTTCATGCTTTCAAATTTCTGTTAAGGTCCATGAGAATGTGTGTAATAGTAAAAGGAAGGAGTAAATCAGTGTTGGTATAGTTTTATTCCAATATTTTTTACATGCACTATATATTAAAATTTTACTAACGAATTATATATTATTATCTATTCCCCCCTTGGTCAGTATGTATAAAAATATGGAATAGGTAAATATCACAAGGGAGAACTAGGATTTTTTAACAAGGTTACTCTTTTTTAGGATGACTATGTACCCATTGATATATGGTTTTTATAACAAACACATAGATTATGTAATTTTAAAGTAAATATAGGTGAGGGTAGATATTTGAACTTATTATCCTATAGTCGACTAGGTACAATTAAAGAATGAGACTACTGTTCTTTAATCATAATATAATATCATTTTCAGTATGATACCTCTTAAGTTGATCAGCAATGAAGCTCTGGTGTCCCACCTTGAAAATATGGGTAATATTTTTTCTCATTTTTGGGACAAAAATAGGTTATCCCAAGGTTCCTCATACATCTATAGAAAATTATTGTTGGATAGATCTCTCCTCTCAACCTGAATAAAAATAATAATAATAGTGTCGGTTGACAACCCTTCTCACCATCTTTTCCATATTCTTATTCTTCAATATATAGTAATCACAATGGGTCTCACTTCCTTACATCAATACATCATGTTTTAAATTGCTACCTCAATGGTTCTTCCTTGTATCTTTCCATATTAAGGACATTCAATAATCACAAAATTTTGTATCTCTCACTTTTTCCTTCATTGGACTTACTAAAATATTATACTACCCACACAACTAAGAACTTATAATCTTTTCTGTTCTTATTATTTTTTATTCACATTTCTTCATTAATAGAACTAATTAAATTCATGTAATGTTCATTTTTCAATTTTGTAACATATCATTTATTTAGACCTAGTCTTCCCAATCTTCAATTCCATTTTGATTCTTCTTTTTCCTTGGTCTTTCGGAAGACTTAGATTCCTCTAGATTCGTGGAAATATCATGTTCTTATTTCACCCAAAAAATTATAAACATTTAATATCATTAAAAACATTATCCATTCATGTATGTCTTCATACACAGAAATTTGGTGAATCCTATTATTATTTTTGACCTCTCTAAGTATCTAGAATCGTCCTAAAATAGTCTTTTATTGAACATAGTACGAATCATGATCATTTTTTGGTAATGATGTAGAATCCATGAAGAAAATATCATGAGTGTTTTCTGATTTAATTATCCTTTAATTTAAAATATTTATTTTGGCTATTACCTATTTAAATATTACAATACATTCTTTTGATGTTTTCTAGAGTTCATTTTTTTAAAAAATTCAAAAAATGTGCACCATACTTATGCAGGTCATGAATATGTAGATTATGTATATGAAAATTATAGTTTCTTGGATAATGGTTTAAAAATATCTATATTGATGTTTACATATATTTAGGGAAAATATTTATGAAAATTGATGTTTATGTGGATGATTATTATGCAAACTAAAACCTATACAGATGATGTTTACATATATTGAAACCTATGTATGTTATACTTACACATCCTAAAGGACGCATGGAAAAAAACATGTTTACACAAGCATTCCTTTTTCCAATATTCATCTTCAAAAACTATAATTCCATACAACACTGAATTAAAAATATATCTCATTAAAACCATATCCAAGACATCTTGAAAAAATCAAATACATATTCAAAACTCATTAAAAGGTATTAATTTAATGGATTGATATCACCACCTTCATTAACACTTGTATTATCAAGAATAACATCCAATTTTAGTTAATAAATTTATTAAAATCTTATAAACTTATTCATAAATATAATAGATACTATTCTTAGCATCAGTTCTGGTGTTCAACTTGAATAATTGATCATAAAATATTATATTTCAACATCCAACTAAGTCATACATAACTAATCATATTAGTCATGAATCATAGAATTCATTGGGTGGTTTCTCAATTCATAGTTCCTTCAACATCATCCATGTATATCTCCATATAAATTAGTATCATATACACTCATTGATAGAACATCGTGGATGTTATTCACGACCCATCATAAAGATATAGAACCCAAAATTTTACTCACTTCATGAAAGAGTTATTTTCAAAAAAAAATTCTTTAACCATGTCTTTATATCAATCCATCGGTAAAAATTAAATTTAATTTTCAAAAAATAATTTCCACAAGAATTAGTCTTCAAGCGTATCCAATTGCAACACCTACATCCAATTTTTTTCACAAAACAAGTGATTTTTGTATGCTTAAAAACATTAAGATAATCTTCTCACATAATAATGTATTTCTTGGAAACAGCAAAATATTTTAAAAATGCTTGTGGACTATCAAGATTCTATAAAGATTCACCTTTTCTATTTATTGGATTTATAAAACATCCCATAAATCCTTTAATCAGTATTAAAAAACAATACAAGCACTTGTATGGTTCAACAATCTCCCTCTTTGTATTTTTTGTCTATACCAATGCTAAAAATTGGTAGGTTAATATATTATTTGTCTTTTTTATCTCTTATTGTTCTCATTAAATTGTCTCATTATATTCTCTCTCTATTATTGAACATGGGATGGGATGATAAATTTATACTTAATACATATGACCTCAATTATCCCACACAATGTCCACATGAGATATTCTCAATGTAGAAAACATATTGTATTTATTTTGGAAACAAAATTATATATTGATCAGCTAATAACGATACCAACTCATACACCTCAATACAATGACTTGTAACTTCTTCCAAAGAGGATACATAAACAATTTTAGGCTCAATTAGATGACACCCATTGATAGATATTTATATTTTTGGAATTATTTCATTATGTACCTACACTCCTCTTAATAAAAAAATTATCATTCAAGAACACAACATAGAAAATTTTAAATGGTGTGACCATAATTGTATCACCAAGAACTTCTTTATTGTATTATCATTGATTAATTTAAATTTCTTCCCCTTGATGTCAGAATTTATTCCTTCATAAAAAATCTGAGAGTGTATATATACATACCTCATTTATAAAATATTTCATGAACTTATAAAAATTTAATACTTTCATATAAAAAATAAGTTCTTTAGCTTCTAAAGAAATAAACTCCTTATTAAAGGGTTATATCAATCATTAATTCATCAAGTTAATACTTTTATTCAGTTTTTCTTTAGAGTATGAATTGATAAATCATACTAAAATGGTGACTTCTTTATATTCAGAAAGGTTATTAAATCCTGTTTCTCATTATCAGTAATCCTTTTGAGAACTAGATTAACCAATAATTCCATGAATGGTTATCACTAAAACCTAATACACAGTATAAGTAATAAGGTAGTACCAATTTTGTTCCTTAGTGAGAGAAACAAGGATATGATTTTCTTCTCAATCATTAAATTCTTTATTTTCATCTCTCATACTGGTTTTCAATATTTTAAAAAAGTATTTAGAACCATGGATTCATTCTCTTTATCTATTTCCACTTTTATTTGAGTATTATTGTTAACAAGAACCCTTATGGTACATTTAATACTTGGTGAATCCATAATAATTTCAAAATATCTTTATAGGGTGGTGTGAGTTTTATAAAAACCCTTGAATTATGTCCAATTTTATTTCACCTAACACACAACACTTAATATGCCCTTTTTTCATAAGTTATTGAAAACCTATCTTCAAATTCAGAATCCTGATGTGGAATTTTCTCTTTTCCATTATCACTAGAACGTCCTTATGTATTTTTCTAGTTTTTTAACTTTTTAAAATTATATATACTGATGATTAATGATTTCATGGGTGTATGCTCATATTTATTAGTTTCTCTAAATGGATTATTATGAGATTTCTTTATCAAATTAAGCTTCAGGTTTTCAGTTTTTGATAATTTTCCATTCTAATCTAGATTATTTCCTTTAATACATACATCTATGGTATATTTTCATGTTTCCATGGTATGCCCCCTTTTTCCACTATAAATATAGTTAAATGTCCTATTTATGTCACTCTTATTTTATTTATTGGTATTTTTTAAGATGAACAGTCATACTTATATCTACCCAAGGATGAATCACTCTTCTTATGAAGCTTCTTCAGATAATTATGGTTTTAAAATTTATAAATCTTCTTTCCAAATCATTTTTGTACTTATTTTATCATATTATTTGGCCTTCATGTTACATTTTATTTTGGGACATTATCAATCTATTTAATAAATTATGTATCACTACTATTATCAAACTCATTACAATTATTATATATTATTCTATGTTCTTCAAATTAGTTGGAGATGGACAGATTTCTACTCTTCATTTTTATAGAATCTCTAGGTTTCTCCACCATGATATAGGATTTACTTTTTATTATATAGGATGAAAAAATATTATAGTATTCCAATTATATAATCCCAAATATATTATAAATAGTTAACTAATATACCTTGGTTTCCTTCTTCAGACTACATATTTTCCTAGTTTTCTAAAACTGTTATCTTGATTTTCTTAATATCTACATCAGTATGATGGAAATATTTTAGGGAAATGGATTTCATTAAAACTATTATATCCACTATATAAATTATGGTATGTTTTTTTATCACTTTTCATTATATATTATTTGTACAAAAAATATATTTTAATCAATAGAATTTTCAAAAATGGATATAGCACAAACATTGACTTTTGATATGGATAGTAATGTTATTTTGTATCTTTTTTAAATCAATGTTTAGATGATCCATTGATATTATTGACACAATATATAGTCATTTTTCAAGATAAATATTTTTTAAATTTCATGTGGTGGAATCTTATTTATAGTTTTTTGGAAGAAAAAACATGATTTGTTTTCAATTAATCAATTTAACATTAAGCTCTAAGAATTTCATATTGAGAATATATTTACCAATATACATTATCTTAATTTTATCTTAATATTAATTTATCTTCTATATAGATTAATCTTGATGAATTTTCCCCTTTTATTATAGAATATGGTCAAAATATTTAGTCATATTTTCTCTAACCCCTAGTTGAGAATTATTAATAGTAATTTCTTTATTAAATACATGGATATTTCTTCTAGAATTTTATTATCTTATTCACATTATAAAAATGTTGTAATACAACCATTTTAAAAACTAGATCATATTTTTTCAAGATTCTCATCCTTCTATTCCCTGGCACAAAATTGTTTTAGAACATTATACTCATCAACCATATGTTTTCAAAAGCATTTACGGGTTTTTCATAATTGTTTTCAAGATGGGTGATCTTCAACGATATGATTTTGATATATCCACAAATAAAAGTGAATTTGAATCTAGAAAATATATGGATGGTATTTATCAAATATTATCATGAATAATCATATATAGCATCACATTATTCTTTAAATATACAATCCTAACCATGTTAACTGAGATCATTTATGGACATTTTTTAAAATGTTTTTTTTTCACCCTGTTTTTTATGGAGATGGTGAAATACCTCGGAAAGAATTATTTTTTGTCTCTATAGTAATTAATTAGACCGATATATTATCTTCTCTCATCTATAACTTTTATTCTTCATTATTGATACATATATAATATTATTTTTCTTCCTCATGACATAAGGGGAATGGCTTCTCATTAAATGTTTCTTTAAGTGAAAAATTATTAACAGATATATTATGATAATATCTATGTTGATTGTATTCAATTTAGTAGATACTTTATGTTTCCCTCATTCTTATATTATTATTTTATCAACTTCTCAACATCTCTCTTACTCTTTTTTTTATTTTGATATCAAACACATATTTCATAGTTACTTTGATAGGTATTTGATAGACTTCTTAAAATATAAACATCATCTAACTTAATTAAAAAAATCACATCTTAGAATCTAGTAGAGGTGTGACTAGATCTAATATGAATTATTAGTATCATATAACTATGTGTCCAACATTGAGATGGATATTTAATCAGTGTCAATATAATTTTATTATAATATCTATTTTTATAATTGTGTTACATATTCAAATTTTTTGTGAGTGATTACCATTTTCTCTTTATACATCCCTTGGTTGGTATGTATACAGATATGGAAAATAAAAATTATACGAGAACTCAAAAATTTATTAATGAGGATTTCTTATTTTTCCAGATCACTATAACCCTAGTGACATGTTATTATAATCCCACACTTATAGCTTCATTCATGTTATTAAAAAAATCACAAGAAAGGGTATGCCCTTAAAATCATAAGCATAGAACCAACTAGGTAGAATGATTTAAAGAAAACATTATTCTATAATCTCAGCAGAAAATAGGTTTTAGTATTCTCATTAATAATTTGATCAAAAATAAAAGTTTAGTTCTCTTATTGTAAAATAAGTTTGATCTTATTCATTATTTATTGAAATAAAATTGGCTAACTCAAGGTTTATAAAACATCTAAAAAATGATATTATGTTATATTTATCTTCTTGACCTGAATATAATTAGTATTATCATTGTAGGGTCTATCAATATCCATCCATACATTCAATCCCACATCTCATATTTCTCGTGGTGTTCCCCTCATTTGATCTTCACATCTCATATCATCTTATACTCTAACTCGCTCATGGTAGTCCCATCATCTGATCTCAAACCACAACAAAACGGAACCATCCTTCTCACTCAATAATGTCCACCATCTCAACCCATTCCTACTGACTCAAGGAAAGGTCCATAGTAACACATTCTCACTCAAGGTGGGTCTAATTGGTCACAATATAATCCTTCTAACTCAAGTTGTTACCATATATCAAGCACATGATGATTATGTATAAACAATGACAGTAGAACTGATGTCTTATCACTCATGATGTGTCTAAGCCTCAAGATCCCTCTTACCATATATTTTTATGACATAACAAAATAAAGAGAAAATTCATATACATATAATAATATATAGGGATAATATCTCATCACATAGCTCACCACCTGATCCAAGGGTGATAGTTTCTTGAGAGATTTCCCATCATGACAAAAAATTATCATCATGTCCTTCAAGGCATACATTGAATCCCATAGACCCATAATGACCTCTAATTATTGACATCATTTTAAATCCTTCACCTAATTGTGATAATGTTCTAAAATTATACTCAAACCAAGACCTCACGGACTGGTCCAACCAATTTGAAATCCCTCATATATCCTAGTCTTGCAACCTTGTGGAAATCCCATCCCAACATGATTTATCCATCCCTTTCCTCAATAGGGATGGTAAAATTCCTCATGCATCCCCATTGGAATCCTTATTCATATCCTACAACCCATACATGGTTCTTATCTTATATCTATTAAAAGATATGTAAGGGATAAGGTCCTTGTAGAAAATACCTTTGTTGGTTTTAGGTGTTTGATGTGTTTAGACGAGTCTTATAGGAAGAACGAGGGGATTTGAGATGAAATTTTGGCTATATAAAAGGATGGTGGTGTGGAGGATTATGTTATTACATTGAGTCTAGTTGGAAGATAAGGTTCTGACATGGATTAAAACTTATAGAATAGAGTCTTGAGAGGGTAGTTTTTCGTGGTTCTTCTTAATTTTTTTACCACTGTGGAAAAGGGAGATAGACTTATGTGTGGAATCTATGGAGGTTTGATTCGGTGGTTTTGTCTTTTTTGGGTTCACTATGTCATCGAGATGAGTTGTAATGTAGCCTAAATAGAATTGTAATAGTTCACTTACACTGTTTTCTTTCTCTTAAATTATATTATTTGTGTCTAGAACACATCATATTTCTAGTACATACCTATTACTAGGCATGTTGGGTCATGTTCTCTTGCCTTACACTATAATTGTGTCCAATAAAAGACACATAGAACCAAAATATATGGAGTTGCAATGCGGTCTTCTAATTTATAATTTCCTATAAATTCATAACACCCCCCCCCAATATCTTATCTTTCTCCCAGAATTTTCTATCAAACCCTTGGTGCATTTTAGATCATTTTAAAGGCCTTTTAATCTGCTATGATTATATTCAACCCCAAACATTTCGAGATCGGTCTATGGTTATCCAAGTTGAGTTTTCCCAATTTCTGAAATGGTTTCTTCTCCATCTATTTTTTTTCTCTCACTCTATAATTCTATAATATTGAGGATCATATCCTTACTTCTTATGTAGTTCATTTTGTGTTCTATGGTGTTATCATGGTTCATTATTCTTATGGACCATTAATTCCTTATAGGAGAGGCGATTAAAAATTTGTTCTTGTTATTCTGTTCTTGGTCAATGAATGTTGAAATACTTGAGTTAGATTATTCATATATTCTCCTTTTTTAAAATTTAAATAATTCAATTATCATTCATTATATATTATGGAAATGTTTTAATTTCGCATAAAGAATATTAAATCCTAATTAATGAAATAATTTGTTTTGGGCTATAATGATTTAATGTCTTTATACCATGTTAATGGTTTGCCTCTTGATTTTATAAAAATTGTTTTATTATTTGTTATGTTGGGGTTTAACATGTTTTTTGTAAATTTAAATTTGATTCAGAATATACGTATGGTTATTATTGTTGGATAATAAATAATGAAGAACGTTTAACTACAGTAGTTATTCATTATATTTTATAAAACATAAAGTTAATCTTGAACCACTTCTAAATGTATTATAGTTGTTTGTAGAAAATTACTTAGGTTTCTTATGATTTCAAATTATGTTAAATGAATCAATTAATTCAAGAAAATGACAAATTAATTTTTTGGTAAGGATAATACTTTGGGGTTAAGAAATACCTTTTGTTTATGAAGGATGGATTATTATGTTCTAATGACTATATTCCCTCCTATTTTTTTCTGTTTTCCTTTGTGTGTTTATTATAGGCTTTTTCCTTTCTATATTACATGATGTGATCCTAGGATAACTGATGTTTTTGAAATAAATAGGCATGGATTTGTGCATTTTTTTTAGAAGTTGGAGCCTGATATGGTAGGATGGATGGTGATATTCATTGTTATGTCAGGCATGGAATATGGATGGATGGAGAGGTTTAAAATTGGGAATGACCATTGTTTTTTGCAATAAAATTTATAACTATTTATTGAATATTAATCTGAATTAATGGTTTTCTAGTCAGGTTTCATGTTTCATCATTCCTTTCTCCACTTTATAATATTGTTATATGTTCATGGTTTATGATTCTTTAATAATTATATAGGATTAGTATTAGAGTACCTGAAATTATGGAATGATAATAAATGCTATGTGTTTTATCCTATGGGGTTGGAGGGTCAATAGAATTCTAAAATGATGATAATTCTAGGGGAAACATACAAGAGGTTGGATTATTCTTATATGTAATGTATTTTTCTAGTAATTAATGAAATTATGAAATTTTTAAGGAAAATAATTCATTTACATTCTTTTAAAATTATTTTGTTCATATAAGATATCTAGTCCTTAACATTGGCAGTTGGGAATCTAACAGGAAATATCTATAGTTGAAGTTAAGGATACATAGTTTCCCTTATATATATATATATGCCTAGGTTATGTGATTTCATATGCTACCCTAACTAAGTTAGTAGGTCGATCAACAACAATGGACTCTAGAGGGTGTTTTCTCCAACATCTTGGTTGGTGAGGAATGAATGTCTAACTACCCCCCACCCCCCTCCATGTACACATCTTCTAGAGGTATTATGTTCTAGTATGCAAGGTAGATAAATTCCCATGTATGTGTATAGAGAGACATAATTGATTGTGGTTATTTTCACAAAACTTTATCTCTAGATATAGTATCCTAAGTATTATTATAGATATATTTTGTATGGGTTGTGATTTCTGGACGTATAATACATGACGTACAAGTTTTTATTTATCCTAAAAATTATTGAGTTACTATCTTGATATTATATTTTTATTATGAGTTTATAAGATGAATGAGGTGAGGGATATTATATAGTTACTTTTGATGAATGTGGATTATTTAGAAAGAGATAGATCAGGATGTGAGGGGATGGGGAAAAGTGACAAACCAGTGGGGAAGTGGTAGTAGGGTACCTTTATCATTTATATTATATTGGATATTACGCCTTTAATATTTCTGATAATTGGTGAGAGGTTCATCGTGAGGTAGTCATCTTGACATGACTGGTTAGGCGATGAGTTAGTTTCATAGTTTATTCATGGGTATTTAATATGCTTTCATTAACTTTTCATTAAATTCTATAAGGAGGATCCTACAGAGAAAAACTTTTATTACCACCAAGCATCTATATAATCTATTTTTCAATTGCTCAAAATATAGATGGTGATCAGGACGGAAATTATTCTATTGTGGAGTTTTTTAGGAGCTATTTGAGATTCACAGATGTTGTCATGGATTTTCTTAAGGTACTTTTAGTTTTATATCATTTTCTAGGTTGTTTGACATTATATTCATTCCTTGGAATATTTTTTACCTTTTATGAGATTAATTATATTTTTTCTTCTATATTATCTACCATTCCTCATTCTTCTCAAATAATAATATCACCCATCTAAGTGTATCATATACCCTCGGTGGAATTCACCAACATATTTCCTATTAGAGGTGGGATTAGAGTGTCATCATCCATGTAATGTAATTTATAGACTAAGAGGGCTACCTTTTTATGGGGAGGGGGTTATAAAAATTTGTTATCAAAGGGTTTATTTAAGGTATATAATATATTTTAATGGCAAGAATTGGAGAGGACTTCATGGGTTGGTGTTATCCAATCCAAGTTAAATACCCTAAGAGGAGGGTGAATCAGGTTGTAATAGATTAACAATAAGTCCCCTTAGGATATTGTTTCATCATTAAAAAACTATTATCTACATTTACCATTGATATTTATGATTACAAATGAATTGATTTATGATACATAGCAATTTTACATAGTTAACATGCACACGGATACATCTAAGGATCATAAAAATACAATATGGTTATATATGAAATCAACTAAATTATACTAATTTTACAAGGTTCATAGAAGACTCATTATCCCTCCTATTTTACAACCAATAAGTATTTGAAATATCACTCCTTTATTAACTAATGTGTGCTCACTAGTAATTCAAATGATTCATATTTGTATCACTTGAATCAAAATGTTTTGAATCTCATGTGTTGAATAATTAATTTTCACATTATTTAACATGATGAATACCAATTTACAACAAATTTACTATTAAATCCCTTCTGGTTGACATAATATTTACTTTTTGAAAACCCACTTTTGAACCTTTACAAAGCTACCAAATTATTAAGAATAATATATTCCTTTCATAATTCACCCATATTTCACAAATCTCATCGCTTTCATGAACCTCAGAACATTCACGAAGCTCGTAGATTTTATGATGCTGAGAACATTTGCAATGTTTAAAACATTGATGATGCTCATATACTTCATAATGCTCATATATTTCATGAATTATACATAGCCTTTTTGAGTTCCCTTTCTCTGCAAAACAAATGATCTTATGAAAACATTTGTGAAAGAGAAAAACTTCATGAATTCAAAGCCTTTGTATTTTCATTAAGGATTACACTCTATAAATGAGGGGTGATGAGGACTATTTAAAGACGTTACCTCCCCTAAGTGAATCATTCATCCCCACTAATTCATTTTCATAAATCTCTTAATTATTTTTCATAATACTTTATACCATCAAAAAACTTTATTGAAATTTCCCATTCATGAAGCTTCTCATAATCACAGAGCTTAAAATCTTTCCATCATTATCAATCATTTTTTGTGAACCTACAATCCTTTGTTAAAAACTAATCCTTTATGAATAACCATACCTTTGTGAAAAATATGAAAACATTATCAATTCAAATATTTTTCTATATCTTATGATACATTGACACATGACTATCATAGGTTTTTCATCAATGTGTCATAAAAATATATAAAAGTGAAAATAAAATGTATTCCAATAATGAATCACAAAGGCTAACCAAGATTGTCTAAATTTACGAGCTTTATAGTTTTTCATCTACTTAGTCTTATTCAAGTAATCTACTTATTTTAGGTTGATTTTATTGAATCTATGAATGTAATGAAATTTGAGAAGGAATTTGAAATTATCAAATTTATACTAACATGAAATGATATATTTTGTTTTAAAAATAAAGAACTCGGACGTTGTGGTTTAGTCTATGGGTTTCATTATGATTCTTTGTTCTGTTTAAATTTAGTTTGAGAATCCATTTATAAGATCCCATACATGCATTAGTATTATTTTATTTATTGGTGTAAAATATTGAATTCTTATAGAAATCTTAATTCCACTACCTCCTCTAGTTAAGGAAGATGTAACACATAAATCAAAAGTGTGACACATTCTAGGACCTTACCCCATCTTATGTTGTTTCATCAACTAAATGTCTCAACATCATCACTTTAAGAGACTATGTTTAGTAAATGGATGGAAAAGTTTTAAACTTATAATATAAATGAGTTTGAGTTTTGTGTTGTAGTGGAAAATCTCAAAACTCATGTACTTCACTCTTTTACACCCCAAAATTAATAAAACATAATAATTGAAGCATAGAATGAATCGAAAACACCACTTACCTCCCCTAGGTTATGCCTCGAGTTAGCCGCACATTTTTTATGGTAAGTGGTCACAGAGGTAAGATTAGAAAAAATAAGATAAAATTAAAATAGATAATTAATGATAAAAGAAGAATAAAACATAAAAATAATAAAAATGAAAGAAGGGAGAGGGAGAATACGAAATATAAAAAAATAAATGAAAATAATATGATATGGGTAATAATAAAATGGATAAAAATTTTGAATTTGGAGAAGAAGAAAATTAAAAAAAAAGATTAATAATAATAATAATAAGGGTTATGTTGAAAAAGACACACTAATAAAAACCATGAATAAATTATATTTTATTTAATAGAAACTAAAACAATTTCCTAAAGAAATAAAACTAAAAATAATAAAATAAACATAAATAAATGATGAAAATAGGATGTGGTAAACAACATAGCCTCTTCATCTATCCATGGTAGTTGAACTCTCTTGGTATGTGGCATCTCCTCCTCTATTTATAATGGAGGATTCCACTTATTTATTCATAAATTTTCCATGGTGGTCATGGATTTTTGAATCATAAATGATGGATCTTGTGTATATTTTTTTTAAATTCTGCACAATACCCATGTTTAATAGTTTTGATTTTGGAAACACCTAATTAAATTTGGTGTTTAATCTTTTGAATCGTGTATCTGAATCCATTGGGGTAGATCATCTGCTAATACATGGTATTGTGTGGGTTGTACAGTGAAAGTGGTAGAGATGTAGTGGTCTAACTGGAATAGCTGTGGTCAGATACGAACCTTTCGAGTCATCCAGCTTTTGAAGTGTCCAGATGAATCCTCTATGGTTGTAGTATGAGGTATCAGAGGGAATCCTACGTGAGAATGGACTCTAGAAGAGGGTGTATAGATCAATATCAAGCTTCATGGTGCCTTTCATGGCATGTAACATCCCCAAATGATAAATGGTTAAATGACTAAATTATATGACTCATGTCAACAAGGTGCACCTTCCTTTTCGGGAGTCTGTCTGATTATAACTCTACAGTTAAGCGTGCTTGGCCTGGAATAGTGATCAGGATGGGTGACCTTCTGGGAAGTTTCCTAGGGTGTGTGTGAGTGAGGACAAAGCACACTGGAAAGGACATGTGTTGGCCTGTGGGGAAAATCATTAGTCAGATGACACGTTCAGGTATGTGGGTGGACCCTGGGGTGGGCCCCACGTGTCTGCGGGCAACCAGTGGTACCTGGTGGGCCAGGACCCGACGGCCATGTAAAGGCGGGGTGGTTGTGCTGTCACCGGGGGCCGGTTGACACATTTGGTATCAGAGGAGGAACCCAGCCTTTTGTGCGGTGCACTGCCTGGGTAGAGATATAGGGCCCACAACGAGGGCGTTGTGCTCTAAAGGGGGGGTGATTGTAATATCCCCAAGCGATAAAGGGTTAAATGACTAAACGATATGACTCATGTCAACAAGGTGCACCTTCCTTTTCGGGAGCATGTCTGATTAGAACTCCACAGTTAAGTGTGCTTGGCCTGGAGTAGTGATCAGGATGGGTGACCTTCTGGGAAGTTTCCCAGGGTGTGTGTGAGTGAGGACAAAGCACACTAGAAAGGACATGTGTTGGCCTATGGGGAAAATCATTAGTCAGATGACCCGTTCAGGCATGCGGGTGGACCCTGGGGTGGGCCCCACGTGTCTGTGGGAAACCGGTGGTACCTGGTGGGCCAGGACCTGACGGCCATGTGAAGGTGAGGTGGTTGTGCTGTCACTGGGGCCCGGTTGTCACATTAACCAGGATTTTCATTATCGAAACCGTAACTGCTGAAGAGCTCCGTCTCTGGAGTGTACAGTGGTCCTGTCATGACTCCGAGGTATTGCTCACTAACCTAAGACTACTGAGGTACTCCTCCTGTCGAGTACTGCTGGCCAGCCACCCAAACACAATAGTGCTTCCCGCCGAGGAATGTCACCCAAACACAGTAGTGCACACCCCCTAGTAGCCTGCTGAGGTACTCTCCGGAAGAGTACCGCGGGTCTGCACTGTCACACAAGTAGTGCTCCGTCCGCCAGGGGTCTTCACCACACAAAGTAGTGCTCCGTCCACTGGGCTAGTCGACTCACTCCAAGTCGAGTCGGTCAAGCAGTTGTCCGGTCTCAGTTGGCTACACGGTCTCCGTACTCCGCACGCTCGTCTCCAGGAGGGTCCGCTCCACGAGCTACAGGTCGATACTCCAAGTATCACAAAGTCCTACGAAGAAGTGTCTCAAAGGACTGACTCATCATAGAGGTCTCAACGCAACAGACGGTGCATCAATCGGACGCCCGGTCTATGAGTTATTAGCCTTTTCGTCACAGGGGCCCGGTTGGTTTCGCATGCGAACCAACCCGACTATATCTCAACTGTACCCCGAACTCTCATAGGGTATACTCATAGGGACCGTTTCTCAACATGATCACCAACGCCGCTCACGGTTCGTCAAACGGACGTCCGGTCTGAAAGATATCAGCTTTTCCGTTCCGAGGTCCCGGTTGGATTTCGGGTGCAGTCTAACTCGGCCACTATCCAACAGCAACCAAAACTCAGGCGAAGTATTCCAAAAGTTCCGTCCATCGAAAGGAAAATCATCGAGACAGACGGTGCGTCAATCGGACGCCCGGTCTGTGAGTTACTGGCTTTTTCGTTCGAGGGGCCCGGTTGTTTCATGAGCGAACCAACCCGACCGCACTCCGAAGGAATCCAAACCTCGAGCGGAGTAAGCCAAAATATCCGTCTCACTTAGAGGAAAGCAACAAAGTCGACGGCATGTCAATCGGATGTCTGGAACTCAAGATATGAGTGTTTCCGCTCCGAGGGCCCGGTTGGTTTCGTATCCGAACCAACCCGGCCGAACCCAAAGTGTTCCGAAACATTGAGTGTGATATACCGAAACGACCTTCTCGATCCAAGGATCGCATCGCCACTGACGGCGCGTCATTTGGAGGCTCGTAGCTCAGGATACGGGTAAAAGACCGAAAATGGTCTGAAGACGGGGGGTCTGGGCCCGGACCGACCCGGCCCGACCCCCCTGGGTCGGGCCGAACCGTGTCGACCCAACCCACGTCCGGGTCGGACCCGGTTCGGCGCGGCCCGGCTCGGCTCGGCCGACCGGCCGCGCGAGGGAGTCCGGGGGCGGGGTCGCGCTGCCCCCGCCTGTGAACACCACGGCCCCCCTCCGCGGGGGCCGCCCTGGTCAGCGGACGCGGCATTGCGGTGTCCTGTGAGAGCCGGACCCGCGGGGCCACGGGTCTGCTGGTGCCGCCGCGGCGGCTCTGTCCAGCGGCGCGCCGACGACCCACGCCGCCGGTGGGTTCCGCGGGCCACCGGAGTTGCTCTGGTGGTCCGATTTCGCTTCTGACTGCACTGTAGCTCCTCCCGGGACCTGACCTTTGCTGCAAAGCTTTCAAATCGCCCTTGAGGCCCCGTTCATCATCGTCCGACAATCCGCACGTCAATTAACAAAACGCGTCGCCTTCGTGGTTCTCCGGCGCGACGCGATGGCGTCGCGCCCCTTCGCTGTGGCCTGACTCCGTCCGCGGATGTCTTCGGGTTTCTCCGACGCGGCGCGACGGCGCCACGCATTCCTTGCCGCACGTTTCCGCGTGGTGCGACGGCACCACGCCATCCCCGTTTCAATCCACAAAAGAATCCTAGAAGGATAAAGAGGAGGGTCGGCTGTGTTTGTGCGGTCCGGCCCCCTCTCGTTAATTAACATCAAAAGGTCATATTTCACGAAGATTGTCAAGGTAATAATCATGAACAAATTAAATAATAATCCTCAACATCAATCCGCATGAATGAACGATCCGCGGATCAACCTGGAATTGGTTGGTCCGCACTCGTCGTTCTTTTTTCAAAAGATAAAAGAACACCAAAATAAAATCCCCTACCTTAACTTCGTTGTCGGACGCGAGATCGACCGTCGCGGAAGAAAGGGTCGACGCGTCGCGGAAGGGTGTCGCTGTCGTGCGGTACTCGGCGTCGCGTCGACGAACTCTGGGGATCGAGAACATATATATTTAATTAATGATAATTAAATCCATGTTGTTGTTATAATCCACAGAGAATTTAAAAAGGAGCGCAACCCGCTACCTTGTCGTTGTCGATCGAAGGTTGTCGCGGGGTTGGATCATCACGGAAGAAGCGTCGCGAAGGGAGATTCGTCAGAATCGCGGTACAAGGCTTCGCGTCGTCGATCTCCACGGGTTCGGCGTTCTTCGTCGCCTTTCGTCGAATTCGAGCATTCTTCGCGTTCTTCGTGTTCTTCGCGTTCTTCGCGTTCTTCGCGTTCTTCGCGTTCTTCACGTTCTTCACGTTCTTCACGAAGAAGGAGGAAGAACTTGAGGTTTCTGTCAAATCCTCTCAACGAACAACACTTAAGATGAAAAGCGTTGGTCTTATTTTATTATCATGCCAAAAAACGAAAAAAAGATAAGTTAAGTAACGACCCATTAATTTGTAGAATTAATTCAACGAATAAAACCGCCCAATTAATTGGTGCGTTAATAATTTAAGAAAACGCGTCAGTTGACTTTCATAATGACGGGTTTTTGCGGGTGAGTTACTTAGCCGAAAAAGAAATGGTGGGGCTCGTGCAGGCCCCACCTCACAAATATCCTACCATGAGGGTAGGATATTTCAGGTTCTACCCTATCCACTTCAACTCAGCTTAAGAAGCTTAAAGTGGCTTTTAAGTGGCTTAAAGTGAAATAAAATAAAGTTTGTCATACCACATTATTTTATTTCTTAACTTAAAACCCCAAAATTAAAAACCACACCCGAGCAAACGCAACTCCAGAAGAGGCGTTTCTAAGCAAATACCGGCGCTATGATTCCATCGGTGCCCTCGAAATTTTATTCTAAGCACTGGTTCAAAAGTTAGAAAAACCTGGTCATTCGTTCACTGAACGTACCCGAGCTAAACTTCGGAAATTAATTCCGGGCACACCGGACCTCAGAATCAGGCGCCGTCAGAAACTGCGTTCTTGTAAAATTACAAAGAAAATTAAGAAGAAAATTTCCTTGAAATTTACGGGTCTTTACATCACTCCCACCTCAGGGATTTACGTCCTCGTAAAGCTTTAACACAAACTAGGGTTACAAAAGCAGTACTGAGCACGCATCTGAGCCTTCCGTTCTCATGTGCTCACCTGGAGGTTCCCGTGCCGCCAAAGAAAGTGCACAAGGGGAAACGACCATCCTCCTAGGATCCGCTCTTGTCGATCCTCGATCCCCATAGGAACCTCCGTGGAAGTCACCTCATCGCCATCGTCCATCTCCCCATGGTTGATGATATGCGAATGGTCGAGCACACATCTCCTCAGCTGAGATACATGGATGTCTTTGTGCAACTGGTGCGACTGAGGTGGATGGGTCAAGCGGTAAACCACCCCGCCTACCCAGCTGAGGACCAAGAAAGGCCCGTTGAACCTCAGAGATAACTTGCCGCCTTGGCCACATCTCCGTAAACCTCGTCGAGGTGAGACCTGTATAAGGACGTTATCGTTATCCTCGAACTCATGAGGCCTCCAATTCATGTTAGAACTAAAACTCAAAATGACTGCTTCCGCGAGGGTAAGGTTGACCGACTCAAGAGTGATCGGTCGCACCCTCCTGAGCATGAGTTTATCCTGTGCTGCCTGGGGTTTCCTTTTCACCGACCAAGGAAGACTCATCCCGACGTCATAGTTAAACCAAAACATTTATGCCTAATACCGTCAATTTGTGTATGAACTATGTTTGCCCAGTCAATACTCAAACCAACGTCGTAAGGCCTCGACGCTGCCACCAAGAGATTCCAACCGAAACTCTCGCCTCGAGGGTCTGACCACACCATTGGCGTAAGTGTGATTATCGAGTCTCCTCCCAAGGTATCTCCAGACGTGAGGGTCAATTCCACAGCTTACCGGAAACTCTAGGTCTGGGACAAGATTTGTGAAAGCGAGAAATGATTCATATCGACGTCTGTTACTACAGCAGCTAGTAGTGGACACAGACTGTCCCTTGAATCATTTTTAGAGCCATTGGGTCACACTCCTTGACAGCATACAGTCGCACTCTTCCTCCGACCTCCAGCTCCCTGAGGCTGGCGGGGATAACTAAGGCAGGTGGTTGTAGCATGTTAAGATGTACACCACCTCATGCTTCTCTCCTAGCTCTGCCTTCACATCTTCCGCTTCGAAGACTCATCTATCTTTAAAGCTTCCCCTTCTTGAAACATTAAACACGCCCGAGTATCTAAGACTAGCACCGGTTTCCTGTTTCTTACTGCACAGTGTAGTCTTCATCCACTCCTGGATGATCTGCACCTCCTTTTCCTACGATCTGGAAGAGCTACTAAAATTTCTCCCTTGACGAAAAGAGAAACCCGGTCTCATCCCCCTGGATGAACCACACCCATTGCCTAATACAGTCAATCCTGACATGAAGGGTGCATTCATGCCAGGGATGAGATTGTAAGGCCTCGATGTAACTACTAAGAGATCCAACTGTCACTCTTGCCTCCAAGGTTCGAGTCACACTGTCAGCATCAGTGTGAGGTCACTGGGTCTCCTCCAGTAGGAATCTCGAAAGTGAGGGTCAATTCAATAGTCTTAACCAGGACCACTCCGTATCAACCAAACAAAAAGGACAGGAAAGCAAACATCACCAAGATAAGTGTCTTTTTTATTATTGCAGCTCATAGTACAAAGACACGAATACAACAGCAAAATAGAACTAGAAGTACAAGGGAAGTATCCACTAGTTCCGCTCCAGTCCACCTGCTCTCGGAGCTCTACTGCCTTGTCCACTGCTCGGCTGTTGCTCAAGCACCCGCCTCTGCTTCTGCCTCGGTGGCTCCTCCAAAGCCTGCGGATCAACTGTACGAGGAGTCGGACAGTCACGTTCCAGGTGACCCTTTCCGCCGCATTCATAACACTTCCTACTCCTCGTACGGCTGGCTCTAGCCCTCTTGGACCTCTGCATCATCTGTCTACTGCCCACAGATGACTCGGCTACTGATCGAAAAACACGCGGCAAAGGCAGAAGCTCCTGATCACGCTTGGGGTGTAGAGCTACTGGCACAAACTCCACCCTGAAGAAGGTCTCGAAGTCTTCCCATGTGAAGGTCATCCCATCGCAAAACTGGAACAAGTGGCTCCACCACCTGCCTACTGCTGCCTGAAGAAGGCTGGCAGTAAAGATCACCAAGAGGTCTGCTGGCGTCCCCACTAGCCTGAAGACTCTCACCATAGCCTCCAGCCAATCCTCAGCCGCCTGCAGGTCCGTATCTCCCCGGAACCTGGGTGGTCTCTGGCGCTGCAACTCATGCAGCGCACTCAAGTGGCGTGCATCACCTACTGCTGGGGCTGCTGGCATCAGTGGCCCAATGTATGGTAGTACCGCTGGTGCCTCCGCTGGTGCCTCAACTGCAAGAGGGCCATGTACCGAAGCCTTGTCGCTTGGTAGGCTGTCAGTACGCACATCCCTATGGGGTGTAGCTGGTCGTCCGAGAAAAGGCATCCTGAAAGAAACAACGTGACACAGTCAAACGATTATACCTGGTGAGCTGACCTGGTTTGAGATGATATTTAAATAAAACTTCTGGAAAACACACACGCAATCAGTGTTTTCGTGCACAAAGTCGGAAATCAGTTATCAGGGTCCTGGTGTATGGATACGTCGGCCGCCCACACCAACACCGGACTCCCTGAACTGAAAACCACACTCGGTACTCTTAACAATATTGCTTCACACAGAAAAAAGATCAGAGTCCTAAGTTCTGTGGTAGAACCGAACTCCTCTGATACCAATTTGTCATGACCCGTCCTCGGGGCCCGTTTCGTGACTACCCCAAGCCCGCCTTCCATAGGCCAGGGGCTGGCGACTAGCACCAAAGGCGTAAATCCCAATAACTGGGATGGAATTGCCTTTATAAAAGTGAACAAAACACCACAGAGTAAAAGCGGAAGTAAAACACTAAGTACAAAGAGAAGTGCTAAAAGGAAAAATGGCCAGAATACAAACCCAAAGTAAAAGTACAACTACAACTGAACAAAGTACAACAGAAAAAGACAACAGCTGGAAGAAAGGAAGCAGCTCCTGGGTCGTCCACCTCGGATCCTACCTGAAGGGTAGGTACAGATGGCGCAGCTCCTGGTTGTCCACCGCGGATCCTACCTGAAGGGTAGGTACAGATAGCCTCCTCAACGCTCTCCCCCGTCAACCTTCTCTATGTGTCGTCTCGTCATGTAGTCCACCTCCGAGTACTGACTCGTCGTGTAGTCCACCTCCGGGTACTGACTCGTCGTGTAGTCCACCTCCGGGTACCGTCCAGTCCTCGAGCACTCGGCCTTCGTCAGCATTGTCCGTCGTCTGCAACCAACACAACGAGGTGCGGGCATAGCCGTGCAGGGGTGAGTATAATGATACTCAGTAGGGACCCTGAGACCCTCAATCTCTTACTAAAACCAACAAGGATAACCACAAAGAAGATCTCAATAGATAACCTCTACTTAGGTATATGCCCATACATATACCTAAGTTATCAAGTAACCCATCTCAATCCTGAGGAAACACAAGGATTGTGAAATCAACGGATAACCACTACCCAGGTATATGCCTATACATATACCTAAGTTATCAAGTTACCCATCTCAGTCATGAGGTAACACAAAGGTCATAGACTCAGCTCAAACCAGGATTTTCATTATCGAAACTGTAACTGCTGAAGAGCTCCGTCTCTGGAGTGTACAGTGGTCCTGTCACGACTCCGAGGTACTGCTCACTAACCTAAGACTGCTGAGGTACTCCTCCTGTCGAGTACCGCGGGCCAGCCACCCAAACACAGTAGTGCTTCCCGCCGAGGTATGTCACCCAAACACAGTAGTGCACACCCCCTAGTAGCCTGCTGAGGTACTCTACGGACGAGTACCATGGGTCTGCACTGTCACACAGGTAGTGATCTGTCCGCCATGGGTCTGCACCTCACAAAGTAGTACTCCGTCCACTGGGCTAGTCGAATCACTCCAAGCCGAGTCGGTCAAGCAGTCGTCAGGTCTCAGTCGGCTACACGGTCTCCGTACTCCGCACGCTCTTCTCCGGGAGGGTCCGCTCCATGAGCTACAGGTCGATACTCCAAGTATCACAAAGTCCCACGAAGAAGTGTCTCAAAGGACCGCCTCGTCATAGGGGTCTCAACGCAACAGATGGCGCGTCAATCGGATGCCCGGTCTGTGAGTTATTAGCCTTTTCGTCCCAGGGGCCCGGTTGGTTTCGCATGCGAACCAACCCGACCATATATCAAACTACCCCGAACTCTCATGGGGTATACTCATAGGGACCGTTTCTCAACGTGATCACCAATGCCGCTGACGGTTCATCAAACGGACGTCCGGTCTGAAAGATATCATCTTTTTCATTCCAAGGGACCGGTTGGATTTCGGGTGCAATCCAACTCGGCCACTATCCAACGACAACCAAAACTCGGGCAAAGTATTCTAAAAGTTCCGTCCATCAAGAGGAAAATCATCAAGACAGACGGTGCGTCAATCGGACGCTCGGTCTGTGAGTTACTGGTTTTTTCATTCCAGGGGCCCGGTTGGTTTCTTGAGCGAACCAACCCGACCGCACTCCGACAGCATCCAAACCTCGAGCGGAGTAAGCCAAAAGATCTGTCTCACTTAGAGGAAATCAACAAAGTCGACGGCACGTCAATCGGACGTCCGGAGCTCAAGATATGAGCGTTTCCGCTCCGAGGGCCCGGTTGGTTTCGTATCCGAACCAACCCGGCCGAACCCAAAGTGTTCCGAAACTTTGCATGTGATATACCGAAACGACCGCCTCGATCCAAGGATCGCATCGCCACTGACGGCGTGTCGTTCGGAGGCCTGTAGCTCAGGATACGGGTAAAAGACCAAAAACGGTCCGAAGACGGGGGTCTGGGCCCGGACCAACCAGGCCCGACCCCCCCTGGGTCGGCCCGAACAGGGTCGACCCGACCCGGGTCCGGGTCGGACCCGGTTCGGCGCGGCCCGGCCCGGCTAGGGCGCGACCCGGCCGGTCGGGCCGGCCCGGCTCGGCTCGGCCGAGCGGTCGCGCGAGGGAGTCTGGGGGCGGGGGCGCGCTGCCCCCGCGTGTGAACATCGCGGCCCCCCTCCGCGGGGGCCGCCCTGGTCAGCGGACGCGGCATTGCCGCATCCCGTGAGATCCGGACCCGCGCGGCCACGGGTCCGCTAGTGCCACCGCCGCCGCGGTTTCAGTCGCGGCGGCTCTGTCCGACGGCGCGCCGGGGCGCCGCCGGTGGGTTCCGCGGGCCACCGGAGTTGCTCTGGTGGTCCGATTTCGCTTCCGACTATGCCGTAGCTCCTCCCGGGACCTGACCTTTGCTGAAAAGCTTTCAAATCTCCCTTGCGGCCTCGTTCGTTGTCGTCTGACAATCCGCACGTCAATTAACAAAACGTGTCGCCTTGGTGGTTCTCCGGCGCGACGCGATGGCGTCGCGCCCCTTCGTTGTGGCCCGACTCCGTCCGCGGTTGTCTTCGGGTTTCTCCGACGCGGCGCGACGGCGCCGCGCATTCCTTGCCTCACGTTTCCGCGCGGTGTGATGGCCCCACGCCATCCCCTTTTCAATCCACAAAAGAAGCCCAGAAGGATAAGAAGGAGGGTCGGTCATGTTTGTGCGGTCCGGTCCCCTCTCGTTAATTAATAGCAAAAGGTCATATTTCACGAAGATTGTCAAGGTAATAATCACGAACAAATTAAATAATAATCCTCAACATCAATCCACATGAACGAATGATCCGCGGATCAACCTGGAATTGGTTGGTCCGCGCTCGTCGTTATTTTCTCAAAAGATAAAAGAACACCTAAATAAAATCCCCTACCTTAACTTCATCGTCGGACGTGAGATCGACCGTCGCGGAAGAAAGGGTCGCCTTGTCGCGGAAGGGCATTGCTGTCGTGCGGTACTCGACGTCGCGTCGACGAACTCCAAGGATCGAGAACATACAGATTTAATTAATAATAATTAAATCCGTGTTGTTGTTATAATCCACAAAGAATTTAAAAAGGTGCGCAACCCCTACCTTTTCGTTGTCGATCGAAGGTTGTCGCGGGGTTGGATCGTCGCGGAAGAAGCGTCGCGAAGGGAGATTCCTCGGCATCGCAGTAGAAGGATTCGCGTCGTCGATCTCCGCGGGTTCGGCGTTCTTCATCGCCTTTCGTCGAAGACCAGTGTTCTTCGCGTTCTTCGTGAAGAAGGAGGAAGAACTTGAGGTTTCTGTCAAATCCTCTCAACGAAAAACACTTAAGATGAAAAGCGTTGGTCTTATTTTATAATCATGCCAACAAATGAAAAAAAGATAAGTTAAGTAACGACACATTAATTCGTAGAATTGATTCAACGAATAAAACCTCCCAATTAATTGGTGCGTTAAGAATTTAAGAAAACGCGTCAGTTGACTTTCATAATGACGGGTTTTTGCGGGTGCGTTACTTAGCGGAAATAAAATGGTGGGGCTCGTCTGGGCCCCACCTCACAAATATCCTACCAGGAGGGTAGGATATTTTGGGTTATACCCTCTCCACTTCAACTCAGCTTAAGCAGCTTAAAGTGGCTTTTATGTGGCTTAAAGTGAAATAAAATAAAGTTTGTAGTACCACATTATTTTATTTCTTAACTTAAAGCCCCAAAATTAAAAACCACACCCGAGCAAACGCAACTCCGAAAGAGGCATTTCTAAGCAAATATCGGCGTTGCAATTCCATCGGTGCCCTCAGAATTTGATTCTAAGCACTGGTTCAAAAGTTAGAAAAAAACCCGCTCGTTCGTTCACTGAACGTACCTGAGCTAAACTTCAGAAATTAATTCCGGGCACACCGGACCTCAGAATCAGGCGCCGTCAGAAACTGCGTTCTTGTAAAATTCCAAAGAAAGTTAAGAAAAAAAATTCCTTGAAATTTACGAGTATTTACATGGAATCTCTCAATGAGGATATGTGGCGGCAGGTGAGTGCGGACCAGCAGAGGGTGGTGGTGTTGAGAATATAGAGGTGGCACTTGGGTTTCCGAGCACATATGAGAAAAGTTTTTAAAATGTGAACAGTAACTCCTCTTCCCTATCACGCATCAAAAATGAAGGAATTTTTCAAGACTGTTTATAAGGAATGGAGTGGAAGCAACTTATAGATCTTTGGTAGTAGGAACAGTCTCCCACATCCACACACACACTCGCCTAAAATACAAACTGCACCACATGAGGGAAGTGGGGGCTTAGACCCAATATATGCTCCCCATAAAATTAAAAAAATATAATGACCCAAAATTTTAATACATATATATTAAATCTAAATATAATAATATACATTATATAACTAATCAGAATCCCTCTAAACTGTGTAGGATTAATTTCATTGGAGATTAGGAAACCGAAACAACTAATTCCTAAAACAACAACACTATCTCCCGATTATTCCTACATAACTAGAACCCTTTTGAAATATATAATTTAATATCTTTATTCATATCCTGTGGAAATGAAACGTAATAAAATGTAATCTCATATGCTTAGTAAGGGTAATCATGGGAGATAGCATAAGTAAAAAGGAATAAGAACATGAAAATAAATTTTTAAACTTTTACCCCACATATTAATGATTGTGATATCGTGTCATGGAATAAATCATATAATTATATAAAGAATAAATGAACATATTTGATCATATAATAACATAATAAATGAAATTTTTTAAAAAACATAACAATAGAATATCATTTACATATTAGTCAAAGAGCTCTTCCAAGACTATCATAGCGAACATATTCCATAACTGAACTGAGTGCACTCTTTATACTAGACATGTGTTTCTACTCCATGTTTACAATCTGTTCCAGTCTAATCTAACTAATGAGATATAAATATATACCCAAATAATTAGAGGGATATATAGGTCTCAACCATCACATAATTTAAACCATACATTTATGTTCCACAAGTACATAAATCATTGATCATATTAGAATCCATAAAATTGAATAGGTTTTATAAACACCATTTCATCATAACATATCCCATGAAAAGAAATGAGTCTCATAAATATCATTTCATCAAAAAATTAAAAAAACAAAAAAATAATAGTGATATTGTCCTGGAAAAACATCCCCATTAAAACCTAAGTAACATAAAATAAAGTTATCATAGATAGAAAATAATCCTGAGAAGTCACATGAAAAAAAAAATTATATTACAGTATCCATTTTTCTTTGAAAACATTTTATTTTCATAAAATGACATAAAAATATAAAAGAAAAATTTCTCTTTGAAAAAAAAACAGTATAATATTGTAAGGGAATATTCATGGAATTAATGATTCATGATAGTGGAAAAAACATATTCATTCCTAGTAAGTTAAAAAGTATTCTTCTCATACTTTTTCCGGAAAAGTCCAAAAGTTCTCATTTAGAAAACAAAAAAAAGATTCCATACAAACCGTTTAGTAAAAATTTAAAAATTGGTAGAAATGAATTTAAAAAATTATTAAATAATAGTAAAAAATATTTTGGAATTAATTTTAAAAAATGCACTAAAATTAAGATAAATGTTTCTCTTAAATACTTACACATGAACAATCTGAAATATTATCGAGGTTATAAAATTAAACAATAACATTGGTTTAATCTTCTTCATAAATATCATGAACTCCTATAATTAAATTAAATAATGTTATTAACTTATTCCAGAAACATATTTATATTCATTATATCATATATTATCATATGTTCCCCCATTAGTTAATAATTATTCATCATTATTCTTTTTTAGATAGTTATTTACTTCATTTTCTTATGAATGTTTTCTCATATATGTCCCAATTTATCGGAATAAGAAATGGTTACATCATTTATAGAATTATATTAATGCAATATATATCATATTTATTATTTATATAATTTTATATAATTATTCTTGAATGGGGAATATGGAAAATGAGTCACATTAAGTTGTAGAGACAGTTGGACATACGTATGCAAAGCAATGGTATCATTCCCTTAATAGTAAAAGAGTAAGGATGTGCATGGTATATCTTTTCTCAATAATAAATATCTTGTTATAATTATTATATATATATATCTATTATTACAATCATTATTTCCATCTAAATAATTTTTTTTTGAAAATAGATTACAACATGACGTGTAGATGGTAAGTCGTACATACGCAAGTGTGTTTTTTCATATAATGGATAAAATGTAAATTATGGTGGTTAAATAATCATAATAAAATATAAAAATATATATTATACAATATTTAAGACCTTATAATTAAAATAGCACATGGATAAAAATTATATGAAGAAATAATCTTGAAACCGTCAAAAAAGACGATTACCTCCTCTTTGTAGAACTTCCTTTAGATATCCTCCTTGGGACACTAGGGTTGGTCATTTGAGAAAACAAAAATCTATAAAATTTAGATATATAATTATATAATGTTTTAATAACCTAAAACAATAGATTTTATACAATATTTGATATTATTTTAAAGCATATCATTTTGATTAACACCCAGTTAACCGGTTTTAATTTTGTCTAAGGTTTCAATTTTTTCCATATTAAAATGTAGTAAATTTTACTTCTGTGATGTAAATTAAACCATAAATAAAAAATCTTTAATATTTTAGTCCATATTATAATTATTTTATTTTAATGATTTTTTATGATTTTTAAATAAATTAATAATATATTATTTTCATAAAATATCATTAGAATTGTTTTTGATATAATTCATTACACAGAGTCTTAGAAATATCATGATAACAAGTTAAATTCGAACAACATATTTTTTAATATAACTAATAGGTCACTTCAATCTATAATATTCTTTTATTAAATAAATTATAACAAATTATATTTATTTTAATAGTTTTTATTATAGTTATTTGAATTTTCCATTAATAAAATAAATAATACATTTGTGTTGTGTAATAATTTAATATAATTATTTTTCCCAAAAAATTTAAAATGAGATACCATGACTAATATAAATATTATAGTTTTTAAATTCATATTTATAGTTGAATATATCGTTTTTTAACATATATGAAAACGATATATTATTTAAAACATTAGTGTGACATATTTAAATTTTTATTAAATAAAATCTTTTAAATATAATAATTTCATATGAGAGACCCAAAAAGTAAAAAATATATATCATTAAAATATGTTCATTTAGTTAAAAATTTAATGTTATATTGACAGATGACATTACTTTTTTCCCATATGGGCACATAAGAGAGATTAAAGACAAAGAAAATAGCATTTTGAAACTTTCTTTGATTTAAATATATATATGTAATTATCATGGAAAGTGTCCATTAAAAAAACTAATTTATGTACTTATGTGTTAAGGGTATATTTATATTCATTCGATACAATTTTTCCCTCAATTAGAATCATTTTATAGTCTTTATAATTTTATATTTAACATAAATTACTCGATTTGGTAACAAAAATAACAAAAGTTGCGATTAATATCAGCAAAAAATGGACCTATTTACTAACTTTCGACCTTATAAATAAAATTTGGGAAACTATTCTTAAATTTTAAAATCAAAAAAGTTTCATTATTTAATATATTATAAAATCGGTAAAAATTCCATGAAAAACAGTTCTTTAGAGAAATACACTTTTAAAACAGAAACTGTTTTTATAATAAATCAATGTATGAAATCTATTTAAAAAACTAATATTATTATTTTTAAGAAAAATTAACTAATTAATATTTAAAACTAATCCATTACATAATTTTACTATGTAAAGTCTTTAAAATAAAATACAGCTTCTAATAAAATCTTTTTTTCAATATTCCCTAAAATATAAATGTTTTCAGAGAAAAAATTAATATAATTTAGACATTTTGAATACAATAATAAAAATAATTTTTTCAAATACATTTTCTATAACATCTAAAATAACATAGAAGGAAGAAAAAATCTTTTTTTACGAAAATGTATTTTTTTGTAGAATAATGTTATTTTTACTAAAAATGTGTGTTAATTTTAAAAGAACATACCAATACAATTATATTTAGTTTATAATTTATATATATTTCATAAATTTTCTATTAAATGTTTTTACAAACAATTTAGTGGCTAGGTTATAATATTCATTATATACTAATAATGTCTCACAGTTCATTTAAACTTATGGTTGTGTGCAACGCAAGCTATTGGAGAATTAAAATTATTTAAAGATAAATATTTATTAAAATATTATGGTGCTACATTATACCCACCCCCCAGATGAATCTACCCCTTAAAAATATTCACTTAGATACAACTAGATGAATATACCTGTATATCATCAAATCCTCAAGTTCTCACATAGTTTCCTCAAATTGGTGGTTCATACATACAACATTAACCAAGTGAGTGGTCTTGTTTTATAGAACATTATATCCATAATATAAAATCTATATCTTTTTTTCTTCATAAGATAGATCTTTCTCCAATGGTATGACATCTAATTTCAGTACATATGAAGGATCATGTATGTATTTTCCCAAGATAGACACATGGAACACATCTTGAACTTGAGATAGTTTTGATGAAGGGCCAATTTATAATATACCTTACCAACACTATCCACAATTTAAGGATAAAATATATACCAATGAATTATATTTCCCTTTTTTCCAAATCTAATCACCAACATCGATGGAGATATTCATAGAAATACCTTTTCACCCACTTCAAACACTGTCATTTCACAGATTGTTAGCACAACATTTTTGTCGACTGTGAGCGTCTCTTATGTGTCATTGAATAGATATAACATTCTATAACATATCTTTACCTATATCATTTTCCAGTAGATTTCCTTCCCCAAACCTTAATTCAGTATGTTGGAGTTATGCAGTTATTACTATAGAGGGATTTAAGGATCCATTTGAATACTATTGTGAAATCTATTATTGTAAGAAATTTTTTCCAAAGGTTGGTGTTGATCCCAACCACCTTTGAAATATATAGAGAAATATCTCAAAATTCCTTGTAGAGTTTTAATTTTCCCCTCATTTTGATCATTTGTCTAAGGATGATAAATAGTTATGAAACATACCTCTGTATCTAGAGACTACAGAAGACTTCTCTTGAACATTAATGTAAACCACGGATCCCGATTAGATATTAGATAAAGTGGTACTCCATGAAATATTACCACCTAATTAATATATATTATTGTCATATGACCAAGATATAATTCTTCTCTGATAACAATGAAGTGTTTCAAGTTAGTAAGGTGATCAACTATAACCCATATAGTATTATGGGTTTTAGGTGTTTTGGGAAGTCTAATGACAAAGTCCATGTCACGACCCGCCCTCGGGGTCCGTGCCGTGACTACCCCAAGCCCGCCTTCCATAGGCCAGGGGCTGGCGACTAGCACCAAGGCGTAAATCCCAGTAAAAAGGGAAGGCATTGCCTTTGAAAAGTAATACAAACACCACAGAGTAAGCAAGCGGAAAGTAAACACTAAACAAAAGCAGAGTACTACTGAAAGTGCGGAAAAGTAAATGGGCCAGTATACAAACCCAAACTGAAAGTAAAGTACAACTCGAAAGGGAAAACAGCAACTGAAAAGTAAAAGCCGCTACTCCGAGCTGTCCACTGGAAATCCCACCTGAAGGGTGGGTACAGATAGCTCCTCTGCTCCACGGGTCCCGCCGTCTGCTCCGTGCACGTCCCTCCCAGTGGTCCACCTCCGGGTACCGTACCGCTGTACAAGCCTCAGCTAAGGTCAACGCTGTCCGTCGTCTGCAACCAACACAACGTAGTGCGGGCAAAGCCCGTGCAGGGGTGAGTATAAGCTACTCAGTAGGGACCCCGAGACCCCTGAAGGTCTCTCAAAATCCACAAAGGATAAACCACGAAGAAAGGTACAATCACGAAGTAACAACCGACACTGCTTAGGTATATGCCCATACATATACCTATGTCATCGATTCAAATACGCTCCAACCTCCGAGCCCAAGTACAACTCAGTCCACACAGGATAGTAAACGTATTCCACACAGGAAAGCAAAACGTAATCCACACAGGATTGCACAACACAATCCACACAGGAAAGCAATAGGATTCAGCTCACACAGGTATACTTCTTCAAGGACGATAAAGATGATCACTGATCCATCTAAGTCGTCGGACCCACGAAGGATCGATAGGTAACTAACCCCCGCAATGACTCACACAGGATCGGGCCCACACAGGACCTGTAGGCGCTGGCTCACACAGAACCGCTGAGCGCAAGGACCCACACAGGATCGGGCCCACACAGGACCTGTAGCACTGATCCACGTAGGATCGCTGAGTGCTGAAGTCGTCGTCGTCGAATCCACACAGGATCTCTGTACTGTCGTCGTCGCAGTCACAGTAGCAGTCGTAGCAGTAGAACAGTCGCAGCCAGCACTAGGGTTCCCGCACACAGCTAGCTCGTTCGGAGGGTCCGCTCCACGAGCCGAGAGAATGATACATCAACTGCCACAAAGACCAGAGTTGATGTATCCAAAAGTTCCGTATCGTCAACAGGAACTCAACGCAACAGACGGCGCGTCGATCGGACGCCTGGTCTGAGAGTTATTGGCATTTTCGTCTCCGGGGCCCGGTTGGTTTTTAAGGCAAAACCAACCCGACCATACTCCACCTGCGTCCAAACCTCGGGCGGAGTATGCCAAAAGATCCGTCTCACTAAGAGGAACACAACGCGACTGACGGTGCGTCAATCGGACGTTCGTAGCTCAAGATATGAGCGTTTCCGCTCCGAAAGCCCGGTTGGTTTCGTGAACGAACCAACCCGGCCGAACACAAAGTAATCCGAAACCTTAAGTGCGATATACCGAAACGGCCGTCTCGACCCAAGGATCGCGTTGCCGCTGACGGTTCGTCGATCGGAGGTCCGAGGCTCAAGTTATGGGCCAAAAACTAATTCTGGTTCGAAACGGGGGGGTCCGGGTCCGGGCCGACCCGGCCCGACCCCCCCTGGGCGGCGCGGCGGCGCGGCGGGGCGGCGGCGCGGCGGGGCGGCGGCGCGGCGGGGCGGCGGCGCGGCGGGGCGGCGGCGCGGCGGGCCGCGGCGGCCTGGCGCCGCGAGGTGGCTGCACGCGGGGTGACAAACCCCCGCGTTTTGAGGGGCGGCGCGACCTTTGTGCCGCGCCGGTTTCTTTTAAACCCCCCCCCCCCCCACGTGGGGGGCCTGCTGGTGCGGAACCGAGGGGGCCGGCTGCCCCCCTCCTTCAAAGAACCGCCCCCCCTCATAAAGAGGGGGGTTTAGAGGGGTTAGGGAATTTGAAAAGAATTAGGGGTTCGTGTGGGCCCCACCACACTTAATCCTCCCAAGGGAGGTTAAGTGGGTGTGGGTCCCACATCCAACCTCCTTTGATAGGTTTTAAGAAGTTATAATAAAATTTGTTCTACACAAATTTTATTTAACTCAACTAAAAACCCCAAAAAATTAACTTTCAACCCGCAATAAACGCAACTCCCGAAAAGGTCTCTTTAAGCGAATATCAGCGCTGCGAGTTCATCGGTGCCCTCAGATTTCAATTCCGAGCACCGGATCAAAAGTTAGGAATTCCCGCTCGTTCGTTCACTGAACGTACCCGAGCCAAACTTTGGAAATTAATTCCGGGCACTCCGGGCCTCGGAATCAGGTGCCGTCTGAAACCGCGCTCTTGTAAAATTCTAAAGAAAATTAAGAAAAAATTTCCCTTGAATTTTACGGGTCTTTACATTACTCCCACCTCAGGGCTTTACGTCCCCGTAAAGATACAACAAAAACTAGGGAAACAAATGAGGGTACTGAGCACGCATCTGAGCCTCCCGCTCCCATGTGCTCTCCTGGAGATTCCCGTGCTGCCATCTGATGCGCACAAGAGGAATTGATCGCCCACGCAGGACCCGCTCCTGTCGATCCTCTATCTCCACCGGGACCTCCGTAAAAGTCGCCCCATCGTCAACGTCAAGCTCCCCATGATCAATGATGTGCGTCGGGTCGTGCACGTATCTCCTCAGCTGAGATACGTGGAAGACGTCGTGCACCCGGTGCAACTGAGGTGGTAGAGCCAGGCGATAAGCCACCTCACCAATCCTGCGGAGAATCTGGAAGGGTCCGATGAAGCGCGGAGATAACTTGCCGCCTCGGCCAAATCTCCGAATACCACGTCGAGGTGAGACCCGCAAGAAGACGTGGTCGCCATCCTCGAACTCTAGTGGCCTCCGCCTCCTGTCAGCATATGACTTCTGTCGGCTCTGAGCTGTCCTCATCTGCTCCTGGATGACCTGGACCTTCTCTGTCGTGGCCTGGACCATCTCCGATCCCACCAGTGCTGACTCCCCAGGGTCTGTCCAGCACAAAGGAGATCTACATGGTCGGCCGTACAACGCCTCGTACGGTGCCATCCCGATGGTGGAGTGGTAGCTGTTGTTGTACGCGAACTCCACCAAGGGTAGGTGGTCCTCCCAGCTACGACCAAAGTCGAGGACACATGCGCGGAGCATGTCCTCGAGAGTCTGAATGGTCCTCTCCGTCTGACCATCCGTCTAAGGGTGAAAAGCTGTGCTAAGACGTAGCTGCGTACCGAACGCCTCCTGTAACCCCTTCCAAAGCCGGGAAGTAAAGCGGGCATCTCGATCGGAAACGATAGATGATGGCACGCCGTGGAGCCGCACAATCTCCTGAACGTAGAGACGTCCCAAGCTCTCCACTGAGCCCTGCTCTTTGATGGGTAAGAAGTGTGCCGACTTGGTGAGTCGGTCAACAATCACCCAGATGGAGTCGTGACCTTTGGAAGTGCGTGGAAGTCCAGTCACGAAGTCCATAGATATGTCGTCCCACTTCCACTCCAGAACCTCCAAGGGCTGTACTAAGCCTGCTGGTACCTGATGCTCTGCCTTCACCTGCTGACAGGTGAGGCATCGAGAAACGAACTCTGCTACAGCCTTCTTCATGCCCAGCCACCAGTGCTGTCGTCTGAGGTCCTGGTACATCTTCGCCACTCCAGGATGTACCGCTACAGGATAAGTGTGAAACTCCCTCAGCACTTCCTCTCGCAAAGCGACTGGTACCATGGTACGTCCTCTGAAAAGGATGTCGTGCTCTGATCCAAGGGAGAAACCATCGGGTGCCTGTCCCGAGGATATCTGTGCACGCCGTGTCTCACAATCAGCGTCCCCGCGTTGTGTCTCCCTGACTCGCTGCAGTAGTGTAGGAGTGACTGTGAGAGACTGAAGAAAGGCTGCTCCATCTCTATCCACGAAGGATATCTGCAAAGAGGCTAGCTGCTCCGTCGCCTCCTCAAGTAGCTGAATTCCCGTCCTCCTGCTGAGGGCATCAGCTACTACGTTCCCCTTCCCAGGAGTATAGACTATCTCAAAGTCATAGTCCTGGAGGAACTTGAGCCATCATCGCTGTCTCAGGTTCAGGTCCTTCTGCGAGAAGATATACCTGAGACTCTGATGATCGGAAAAGACTGTAAAGCGCTCGCCCATCAGATAGTGTCGCCATGTATTCAGAGCGAAGACCACTGCTGCTAACTCCAAGTCATGGGTAGCGTAGTTCTGCTCATGCGGCCTCAACTGACGTGATCCATAGGCGATCACGGACCACTCCTGCATCAGAACACATCCGAGTCCGGTCCCTGATGCATCGCAGTAGACTACGTACCCTACTCCCTCCTCAGGCAACCTCAAGATAGGTGCGCTAGTCAATCTCTGTCTCAGCTCCTGGAAGCTCTGCTGACAACTGTCTGACCACACGAAGGGTTTCCCCTTCTTCATCAAAGCTGTGAGTGATGCCGCAACTCTAGAGAAGTTCGGCACAAATCTCCGATAGTATCCAGCTAGTCCCAAGAAACTCTGAACCTCAGTCACGCTCCTGGGTGGCTCCCATGCTAACACAGCCTCAATCTTCGCGGGATCCACTGCAACTCCCGCCTCAGAGATAACGTGTCCCAAAAAGTGGGCCTCACGTATCCAGAACTGGCACTTCGAGAGCTTACCATAAATCTGGTTCTCTCGGAGTGTGTCAAGAACAACTCGCAAGTGATAGGCATGCTCCTCCTCTGTCGTAGAGTAAATCAGAATGTCGTCGATGAAGACCACGACAAACCGATCGAGGTATGGCTGAAAGATCCTGTTCATGAGAGCCATGAACATTGCTGGAGCATTGGTTACACCGAAAGGCATAACCAAGAACTCATAGTGGCCATACCGACATCTAAAGGCCGTCTTCTGCACATCCTCATCTCTGACTCTGAGCTGATGATAGCCTGACCTGAGGTCTATCTTTGAGAACCACCGTGCTCCCTTGAGCTGATCAAAGAGGTCATCAATCCTCGGTAGCAGATACTTGTTCCTCACTGTCACCTGGTTCAGGCGACGATAGTCAACACAAAGTCGCAAGCTCCCGTCCGCCTTCTTGGCGAACAATATCGGGGAAGCCCAGGGTGAAACACTGGGTCGGATGAACCCCTTGCCCTGCAAGTCCTCCAACTGTACCCGTAGCTCTCGAAGCTCGGCGGGGGCCATCCGATATGCTGGAGTGGATATAGGGGCTGTCCCGGGGTACAAGTCAATATAAAAGTCTACCTCTCTGCGAGGAGGTATCCCTGGAACGTCGTCGGGAAAAACGTCCACAAACTGATCCACCACTGCAGGAAAACCAGGACTCCTCACGTCAACTGCTCCAAGGATAAGGCTAGCCAACTGATGAGTGATGGGCTATCCTCTCCTCTGCGAAAGTCCATCCTGTGCTGCTAAGGCTCCCTTCTCGCCGGTGAAGGTGAACCTGCTCCCGTTGGTGCGTACACATCGCACCTTGCGCCTAAAACAGTCAATCTGTGCATGGACCGTAGATAGCCAATCCATACCCAAGATGACGTCGTAAGGCCTCGACGCTGCTACAAGAAGATCCCAGCCGAAGCTCTCGCCTCCTAGAGTAAGCTCACACTGCCGGCACCAGTGCGTAATCGTCGAGTCTGCTCCCGTAGGAGTCTCTAGCCGTAAGGATCGAGCCAACGGCTCTGTCGGAATCTCTGAGCTCCGAACAAGGGCAGCGGCTATGAAAGAATGACTCGCTCCTGTGTCTATAAGAACTACAGCAAGGGTGGAATAGACACAGATAGTACCTCGAATCATCTCGGGTGCGCCGTGGTCGTAGGCCTCTGCTGCCTGAAGCTGTGCCTGTCGCTGCCCGCCAGCTCCCTGTGGTCGGGGTGGACCTCCTGGTGGTGGTGGTGGTAGAGCCTCAAAGCGTCGGCCACCACCAGCTGCTCGTCCAACTCCTCTGCCTCGTCCGCCTCCTCCCTGCGGACCGCCACGGTCGATCCTCTGCCTCTGCCTCGGTGGTCCATCAACTGTCTGCTGCTCCTCGGCACGACGGGTCGGGCAGTCACGAGCCATGTGGCCCTGCCCGCCGCACGAGTAGCACTGTCTGCCTCTCGTAAGACTGGCTCCGCGCTGTGTGCCCCGCACTGCTGAGCCAGTGCCCTGAGATCGTCTGCCCGAAGGTCTGGTCTGTCTGGACCCCTGATTCATCCGTCGACTGCCTGCTGCGGATGACTCTGCCACGTGCCGCCCTGCGGTGGGTCGCTGTGCTGGTGTAGACTCAGCAAGGAATCTCTCGATCAGAAGGGCCCGCTCCAGTACTCCTGTCTGAGTCGGTATGCTGAGGGAGATCAGCGATGCCCTGATCTCGTGTCTCAAACCCTGCTCGAAGGTCCGGGCCCGGAAGAATGGGTCCCGTACCATGTCGGTCGAGTAGCGCGAGAGATCGGTAAATCTCACCGAGTACTGAGCGACCGTCATGCTGCCCTGCCGCAGCTGTAGAAGCTCCTGGATACGCACCGCACGAAGGGTGGCTGGGACGAACTCCGAGCGGAAGAGGCTCTCAAAGTCCGTCCAAAGTAGAGATGCCTCATCGTGCACCTGGAGCATCAAGCTCCACCATCGTCCTGTTGCTGCGTGTAGTAGGCTCGCAGCGAGGATCACCATGAGGTCTGCTGGTGTCCTCACTAGCCTAAACACTCGAACTACTACCTCCAGCCAGTCCTCTGCTGCCTGGGGATCCGTCTCCCCGCGAAACCTGGGCGGTCGCTGGCGCTGAAACTCATGCAGTGCGCTGAGGTGACGTGCATCGTCAGTGGCTGCTGCTGGAAGCATCGGGGAATCGGCGGGTAAAGCTACCGCCGGTGCCACTACTGGAAAAGGGCCCTGCACCGAGGCCTCGTCGCTTGGTGGGTTGTCGTCTCGCTCGACTCTCGGAACCCTAGCTGGCTGCCGTCGTGGGGCCATCCTGAAAAGAAAACAGGTGCGCCACGGTCAGAACAGTATACCTGGTGAGCTGATATAAGTAATCACAAAGAAAACTTTGAAACACACACGCAATCAATTTTTTTGTGTATTAAGTCGGAAATCAGAAGTCAGGGTCCTGGTGTACGGATACGTCGGCCGCCGCACCAACACTGGACTCCCTGGACTGATAACCACACTCAATACGCTAAACATTATTGCTTCACATAGAAAAGATCAGAGTTCGCGGTAGAACCGAACTCCTCTGATACCAATTTGTCACGACCCGCCCTCGGGGTCCGTGCCGTGACTACCCCAAGCCCGCCTTCCATAGGCCAGGGGCTGGCGACTAGCACCAAGGCGTAAATCCCAGTAAAAAGGGAAGGCATTGCCTTTGAAAAGTAATACAAACACCACAGAGTAAGCAAGCGGAAAGTAAACACTAAACAAAAGCAGAGTACTACTGAAAGTGCGGAAAAGTAAATGGGCCAGTATACAAACCCAAACTGAAAGTAAAGTACAACTCGAAAGGGAAAACAGCAACTGAAAAGTAAAAGCCGCTACTCCGAGCTGTCCACTGGAAATCCCACCTGAAGGGTGGGTACAGATAGCTCATCTGCTCCACGGGTCCCGCCGTCTGCTCCGTGCACGTCCCGCCCAGTGGTCCACCTCCGGGTACCGTACCGCTGTGCAAGCCTTAGCTAAGGTCAACGCTGTCCGTCGTCTGCAACCAACACAACGTAGTGCGGGCAAAGCCCGTGCAGGGGTGAGTATAAGCTACTCCGTAGGGACCCCGAGACCCCTGAAGGTCTCTCAAAATCCACAAAGGATAAACCACGAAGAAAGGTACAATCACGAAGTAACAACCGACACTGCTTAGGTATATGCCCATACATATACCTATGTCATCGATTCAAATACGCTCCAACCTCCGAGCCCAAGTACAACTCAGTCCACACAGGATAGTAAACGTATTCCACACAGGAAAGCAAAACGTAATCCACACAGGATTGCACAACACAATCCACACAGGAAAGCAATAGGATTCAGCTCACACAGGTATACTTCTTCAAGGATGATAAAGATGATCACTGATCCATCTAAGTCGTCGGACCCACGAAGGATCGATAGGTAACTAACCCACGCAATGACCCACACAGGATCGGGCCCACACAGGACCTGTAGGCGCTGGCTCACACAGAACCGCTGAGCGCAAGGACCCACACAGGATCGGGCCCACACAGGACCTGTAGCACTGATCCACGTAGGATCGCTGAGTGCTGAAGTCGTCGTCGTCGAATCCACACAGGATCTCTGTACTTTCGTCGTCGCAGTCACAGTAGCAGTCGTAGCAGTAGAACCGTCGCAGCCAGCACTAGGGTTCCCGCACACAGCTAGCTCGTTCGGAGGGTCCGCTCCACGAGCCGAGAGGCTGATACATCAACTGCCACAAAGACCAGAGTTGATGTATCCAAAAGTTCCGTATCGTCAACAGGAACTCAACGCAACAGACGGCGCGTCGATCGGACGCCTGGTCTGAGAGTTATTGGCATTTTCGTCTCCGGGGCCCGGTTGGTTTTTAAGGCAAAACCAACCCGACCGTACTCCACCTACGTCCAAACCTCGGGCGGAGTATTCCAAAAGATCCGTCTCACTAAGAGGAACACAACGCGACTGACGGTGCGTCAATCGGACATTCGTAGCTCAAGATATGAGCGTTTCCGCTCCGAAAGCCCGGTTGGTTTCGTGAACGAACCAACCCGGCCGAACTCAAAGTAATCCGAAACCTTGAGTGTGATATACCGAAACGACCGTCTCGACCCAAGGATCGCGTTGCCGCTGACGGTTCGTCGATCGGAGGTCCGAGGCTCAAGTTATGGTCCAAAAACCAATTCTGGTTCGAAACGGGGGGGGGGGGTCCGGGTCCGGGCCGACCCGGCCCGACACCCCCCTGGGCGGCGCGGCGGCCTGGCGGCGCGGCGGCGCGGCGGGACGCGGCGGCCTGGCGCCGCGAGGTGGCTGCACGCGGGGTGACAAACCCCCGCGTTTTGAGGGGCGGCACGGCCTTTGTGCCGCGCCGGTTTCTTTTAAACCCCCCCCCCCCCACGTGGGGGGCCTGCTGGTGCGGAACCGAGGGGGCCGGCTGCCCCCCTCCTTCAAAGAACCGCCCCCCCTCATAAAGAGGGGGGTTTAGAGGGGTTAGGGAATTTGAAAAGAATTAGGGGTTCGTGTGGGCCCCACCACACTTAATCCTCCCAAGGGAGGTTAAGTGGGTGTGGGTCCCACATCCAACCTCCTTTGATAGGTTTTAAGAAGTTATAATAAAATTTGTTCTACACAAATTTTATTTAACTCAACTAAAAACCCCAAAAAATTAACTTTCAACCCGCAACAAACACAACTCCCGAAAAGGTCTCTTTAAGCGAATATCAGCGCTGCGAGTTCATCGGTGCCCTCAGATTTCAATTCCGAGCACCGGATCAAAAGTTAGGAGTTCCCGCTCGTTCGTTCACTGAACGTACCCGAGCCAAACTTCGGAAATTAATTCCGGGCACTCCGGGCCTCGGAATCAGGTGCCGTCTGAAACCGCGCTCTTGTAAAATTCTAAAGAAAATTAAGAAAAAATTTCCCTTGAATTTTACGGGTCTTTACAGTCCACGGTGATGTATCCCTATTTTGATTCTGGTATAGGTAATGGTTGTAACATTCCCTTATAAATCTATCTCATAAAATTATCTCTATGAAAACCCAATCAACAAGAAAGTAGTCTTCAATATCATTATTCATTTCAACCCACCATTAATACGCTTTTAGATCTCTATACATATTTGTTCTTTTATAATGGGGAGAGATTGATGAACTATTAACCTCATCCAACAGTTACTTATTTAATTCTTGTTTGGGATGAATAAAAACATGATTTATGAAGCTTATTATTACATCACAATCAAAGTTGAACCTAGGATCATTGCTCACCTTTTTTTGTATATCTATGTCATCCTTCTGTGCCTCGTTAATCTTTACTAATATAGATGGATGAAAATTAATTTTAGAAATATATGATTGATCCACTTCTTTTATGATTACTTTATCTAAACTTTTAAAATTAATAAATATTGTATCTTTTTAATCTCATCATAGATAATCTAGTATGGACTTTTCGAGTCAAAGCATCGGCCACCTTGTTCGATTTCCCAGGGTGGTGACGTATTGAAGAGTAATAATTTCTACTCAACTCCACCCATATTACTTAGTTAATATACATATACTTTTGACTTAGAATAATATTTAAACATTTATTATCAGTATATACATCACACCTTTATCCAAAAAGATAACACCTCCATATCTTTAATGAAATGATTATCACAGCTAACTCTAAATCCAGAGATGGGTAATTTTACTCTGGGATTTCCAATTTTCATTAGGCATAATCTATTTCCATATCATTTTTCAGGAGAAAAAATATTATCCCCATATTTGGTGCATCAATAGAGATAATATACTATTCTCTATTATAGGTTAGTGTGAGCAAAGGTTCTTAACTAACCTTCTTTTGAACTCCCAGAAATTCTCTTCACATTTTTTTATCCATACGAACATAACTCATTTTTTAGTCAACACTATGACTGTATTAGATAATCATGATAAATATTTCATAAAATCATCAATAATATCCTTAAAAACAAAAAATAATTGGATCTCAGTTAACAATTTCAGTCTCATCCAACATTCAATACCACCCATCATTGCTAGATGCACATATATCCCCTATATTGATATTTGTGACCCAATAAAAAATCATTATGACAAAAAAATTCACACTTCGTAAATTTTTCATAGATATTATCCTCTCTTGTTATATTTAGTAAAATAATCAAGGTATATTCATGACTACCTTTCTCTTTGAATATATTAAAATATTGTCTATAAATACTACAACAAAACTAATCAAGATAGTCTCTAGAGACTCTAATCATTAAATCTGTGAAGATAGTGGGAGTATTAGTAAAACCAATGTGTATCACTATAAATTCATAGTTTTTATCCCTTTATGGGATGTAATCTTGGATATATCATCCTTATTGAACCTTAATTGATGATATATAGAATAAATATCAATCATTGAAAAGTGGATATCTTTGCATAGTTGGTCAAATAAGTCATCGATATCGGGGAGAGGATATTTGTTCTTGATAGTAATCTTTTTATGTTCTCTATAATCAATGTAGACTCTCATTGATCCATATTTATTATTAAAAAATATAATAGGTTATCCCCATGGTGATTCACTAGGGTGTATGAATCCATTTTCATGATTCTCTTGTAGTTAATTCATTCATTTTACTCAATTGGGTCCATTCTCTATGGATACTATGAAATAGGCATAGCACCCAGTATAATTTCTATTGAAAACTCAACTTCACGATTCAGTGTAATACCTGGAAATTATTCTAGGAATACATCAAATAAATTTACTAAAATATGTGTATCATTAATGGTGAGTTTCTCCCTAACCATATGTGATAGATAATTTTCCAATATATTAATTAAAATTGACAAGATGGAAGTAATTTACATGGTAAGTTGATATTCATTCTTGCATCAATAGATGGTCATAGGTTCATTAATAATATGAAATATCACTTCCCTTCCATATAAATTGGTATGATCTACATATAAAAAAATCGATTCATTCCAAGAATCACATATAATTCAACTAAATCAATGATAACAACATCTTTAGGAAGCACATTCCCATAAACTTCAACTTGATAAGAATTATAAACATATGATACAACCATTATACCATTATGTGTTTTCATAGATAAATAAACATATAATTATTGAGGAAACATGGTAATACCATTTTAAAGTTATTTACAAATAAAATATTGGGTGGATCAAGAATCAAATAAAACCTTAGCTACTTTAGATTGGACGGTAAGTGTTCCTTTCACCAATTCATTGTCATACTCCACATCACCAACAGTGATCGCATAGGATTTTTCTTTATGAATAAATTTAATAGGTTGATGATGTCAATAATTATTGATAACCCTTAGATAATCACATTGGTTATCATATTTCTCATTTTCTTATCATTTGTAACATTGAAGTGTAGGTGTTGTATTATGTGCATCATTTTCTCTGTTTTATTCTATAGCAATATGCTTCCTATAACTTCATCATTAAATTTGATGATGACTTTCTTTCCCACACTTGAAACATTTTGTAGTCCCATTAGGATATATTTCTCTATATTTCATTCATTAAATTAAGAATGAAATAAAGCATGTCTTTTTTTACTATGGTTTTTATATTTTCCTTTAAATTACATATTATATTATTATAAAACACATAATATCAATGGGTAACTCCAATATCCGTATCAAAATTAGATATCATCTAATGATTTCTTAATAGACACTGAATTACCTTATTTCAAATGCCCTTTGGAGACTTGTTTTTTAGCCCCTGAATAATTGATCAATCTTACTCTCAGGTTGAATGATATTTCTGGAAGTGTACCTTGTATGTCTTGTAAAATTTTCTTCATAGGTAACAACATATTCATCATCTTTTTTCATAATCTTAAGGAAATCATTCTCCACCTTTGAATGAAGAGCATGAGGAATTGAAATATTGAAAACTAAGTTTTTGAACTCGTCCCATTCCATAATGTCAATTTTAACTCATTGGTTCATATTCTTGAGGAGGTTCCACCATATATATGCTTCACCTTTTAAATAATAAACTTCCAAAATGACTTTATCATAATATGAACATTTGAGAACTGAAAAAATCTTTTCATTGGTACTAATCCTTTCTATAGCCACTAGTGGATCATAAGACCCTCTGAAATAAGGTGTGCATTGACTCATTAAGAACTCAACATAATTTCATCCACTCTTTTTCTCTATTAAAAGTATTACATGATTCATATCTTGAGAATGTTTTATGAGAATAACAATAATATTTTTCATTATAGATCTCCAAACATTCAATTTCTCTGGAGGACAGTCATTTCATTACCCATCACATTTAGTATTAATGTTGTTCCTTCGGGTTCTATCCATTGACTAAAACCAAAAATCATAGTGTAATAAATAGAAATAATAGTGTACAAACTACATAATCAAGTGAAATTACAAAAAAAAATATCAATTAATTACACCTTGTATTCTATCATACTTTATTCATGATCACTACAAAAAAATCAAGGATTGTATCCAATACTTATCCTTATCCTTGGGGTTCTTACTAAGGATTTTCACATCCTAGTTTCCAATGGTTAACTAAACCTTGATCTAATACCAACTATAACAGACCATATTTTTCATACATATATATTATGTGTAAATAGAAGAATATTAATTACAAACCAAAAAAACACAGCATAACCATGTAGGTTTAGTGTATTTGGAAACTTGGAAACATAAACAACTAATTCATAAAACATCTACATCATCCCATGCTTATTCCTTCATAACTGGGACTGTTTTTGGCATATATTAGTTAATAGATTTATTCATATCCAATGCAAAATAAACATAAGATAGGGGTGATCTCAGATTCTCGGTAAGGGTAATTATTGGAGATAACATAAGTATAAGGTCATAAGAACATGAAAATAACATTTGAAAGTTTTACACTACATATCAAAGATCAAAATATTATCCCATAGAATAATAATAAAACTTCATAATGAATAAAAGGACATATTATATAAGTGCATAACATAATACATGAAATTGTTTCATATAAATAATTATAAAATATCATTTCTATAGTAGTCAAGCCTCACTTCCAAGACATTCAGAATAGATAAATCCCATGACTGAACAGAGTTCATTATTTATTCGAGTTCGGTATTACTATATAGAATTTACTACCCATTATAGCCTTTTATGACTCATAATATATAAATATTTACCCATTTAATTGTAGGGAGATATAGTCCCCACAAGTCACATAATTAAAATCATACATATGTGTGCCATTAAAACATAATTCATTCATTATATGAGTACCGATAAAAATAAATGTGTTTCATAAACATCATTCCATCATAACATAACCCTTTGAAAAGTAATGGGTTTCAAAAATATTATTCAATCATAAAAAACAACTATTTGAATAATGGGGATAAAATAAATGAAAAATATCCCCATTAAAACATAAGCAACATCTAATAATTTTATCATAGATGGAAAATAATATTGAGATATCACTTGAAATAATTATTAATGAAAATATCTTTTCTTATTTGAAAGCATGTTATTTTCTTAAAATTACAATTAAATTTCCAAGAAAACATTATCTATGAAAATTAACGTTTATATTATAAGGCAGGAATCTAGGAATTACGTAATCATGAAAGCATAAAAATTCTAATCATGTCGTATAAGTTAAAAAAACATTCTTCCCATACTTTTCTGGAAAATTCCACTACTGCCTCATTAGAAAACCAAAAAAATATCCCTCTCAAACCTTTTTTAAGTTATCAATCATGGGTAAAAATAAATAAAAAAATTAATAATAGTAAAAATATTTTGGAATTTTTTTTAAGAAACATGGACATGAAGATTAATATTTCCCAGTAGATACTAACGTATGAACAATCTCAAATAATAATGAAATTGTGAAATTAACCCTTAAATTATATCTCATTTCAATCATATGTATTAGTAAATAATATATAATGGATTATATAATGTTAATAAATTATTCTATAACAATTTTCATATTCATGGTATAATATCTTATCATATTATCAATCTTTTGTTAATAATATCTCATTATTACTCCTCAATCTGGTGTTAGCTGCTTCATTTTCTTATGTATGTTTTATCATATAAGTCCCAATTCTAGTGCATTGGATATAGTAACCTCATTTACATAATGATATTAAGCTAATATAACCCATATTTATTCATTATATACTTTAATATTATCATTCTTTATCGGTAAATATGGAAAATGAATCGCATCACGTCGTGGAGACGATAGGTTATACGTACGCACGAGCGACAATCACTACCACAAAAACAGTTTTTCCCAGCACCCCCCCCCCCCTTTATCAGCACTAATGAAAAAGTGCTAAAAAAGGGGGGGCCTTTATCAGTGCTTAAAAAAGTGCTGATAAAGGGTGCATTTATCAGTGCTAAAAAAAGTGCTGATAAAAGTACCCCTTTATCAGTGCTTTTTTTACCACTGATAAAGCCCCCCCTTTATCAGCGCTTTTTTTAAAGCGCTGATAAATGGTCGAATTCAAAAAAAATTACAAAAAATATATTAATATATTAATATATAAATATATTTATATTGATATAGATATAATATATAATTTTTAAATATATTTTAGATAATTATAAATGTACATTAACACTTAATATACTTAATATATAAGATATTTAGTGAAATTTCTTCTTAAAAAATTAAAAAAAAAAATTAATTAATAATATTCTAATTATTATAAAGTATTAGTCATTTAATAACAATTTGAAGACTAAAAAAATTAAAAAAAATTAAAAAAAGATCTAAAATAAGTTGAAAACGCAACTCAAACTTCAAATTGCCATAACTTTTGATCCGGGTGTCCGTTTGAGCTCTACCACATATCAAATCAAAACCTGTGACGATCTCTACGTTTCTATGACTAGGGATAACCCAATTAAGTGTTTTTCGAGGCCAAAAGTGGCCCAAAAGACCTCCAAAACTGAGTTTTTAGTCAAGGTACCCAGATTTTTTAACATTTTGTGGGTTTTCAGCCTCGTTTGAGGGGGTATTATTGGATTTTTTGGTGGGGACTGAATTTATTCCAAGGTATTACATTCATATTGATATTATGTCTTTGAAATTTTATCGTTTTTTATAATGCACTGCTATTTATAATCAAATATATAACTCTATGTACATATTTTTTATATATTCACACCTAAAAATTAAATTTTTAAAATAAATAATTAAACATATTTACATATAAAATATATTAGATTTATCTAAATAATAACTAATATCCATTTTATTTAAAATACCAATATATGAATATTTATATAACTACTATATATTAATATAACTATATATATATATTAATCTAGCTATATATATATATTAATATAACTACATATATATTAATCTTACTATATATATATATATATTAATATCACTATAAATATATATATTCATATAACTATATATATATGTATATTAATATAAATATATATTACTATACAAATAAATATAACTAAATATATATATATATATAAATAGAGATATTTATTAATATAACTATATATAGATATATTAATATAACTATATATATTAATATAAATATATATTACTATAAGAATAAATATTCCTATATATATAAAAATAGAGATATATATTAATATAACTGTATATATATATTAATATCACTATATATATATATTAATAAAACTATATATATTAATATAACTATATATATATATAAATAACTATATATATTAATATAACTATATATATATATTAATATAAATATATATTACTATATGAATAAATATAACTATATATATTTATAGATATCATGAAATAACAATCAAATCAAAACAGGGTAGTGGTAGGGGCTTAGGTGCGCAGGGGGGAGGTCTTGAGTTTAAAACCTGCTGGAGGCAGAGGCGCGTGCATGGGGGTGGATGTTGGGAGCTAGCGCTGATAAAGGGTGGAGGGGGTGTGTGCGGGTGCTGGAGGGGCTAAAATGTTCTGTTAAAAGGGGGGCCAAGCGCTATAAAAGCCCCCCTATGATTGGCATGATTTTTTTAATTTTTTGTATTATTTTTTAATTTTTTAAATTTTTTTAAATTTTTTTTTATTTTTTTTAAATTTTATCAGCGCTTTTTTAAAAGCATAGATAAATGGGTCATTTATCAATGCTAAAACAAAAGCGCTGATAAAGTAAGTGCTGATATAGGACCCATTTATCAGCACACAAAAAAGCGCAAATAAAGGGGTACTTTTATCAACGGTTTTTAGCGCTAATAAACGACCCCTTTTATCAGCGCTTTTTTAGTGATAATAAAAGGGGTCTTTATCAGCGCTTTGTTTGAGCGCTGATAAAGGGGACACCCCCCCCCCTTTATCTTCGCCGGCTTTAACAGCGCTTTTCCTAGCGCTGTTAAAGGCCCTTTTTAGCGCTGATAAAGGGCGTATTTGTAGTAGTGGATATCATTACCTTAATAATAAAATGGTAAGGAATTGGATATTATATGTCTTGTTAAAGAATCAATATCCTACTATAATTATTATATAAATATATTTTTTAAAATCATTAAACCCATCCAAAAAGTGGTGATAAAAAATAAATTACACCGTCGTGTGGAGACGGTAAGTCATACGTACGCACTCGTGGTGCTTTTTTATTTATTAGGATTGATAAAAGGTGTAATATGGTTGTTTCATAATAATAATAACATTTCAGGATATATATATATATATTACTGTATTTATTACTTTATAATTGAAATGATAAATTAATTGGTAGTATAGGAAGAAATAATCTTTAAAAGGTCAGTAAAGATGGTTAAATCTTCTTTTGAGAACTTCCTTTAGAACTAATATTATGGATAATTGGGTTGATATTTTGATAATAATATAATATCTAGAATATGGATAGGGAAGTTTAGAAAATAAATTTTTAGGGTATGTTCGATTTTTAAGGCTTAATGTAATGTGAAAATCTTAAGGAGGAGGTTCCCATTTTTAATTGTGGTGGGGGGTACTTTTGAAATTTTCTCAAAATATTATTTTATAAAAACATCACTCTCAATCAAAGAAGCTTAAAAATACTATATATTCGAGTCTAAGACAATATATGGTTTTATTAGAATCTACTAATTGATTTTAAACACGTTTTTTATTATTTTAAATCTTATCATTTTGGTTAACCCTTAATTAACCTATTTTAATTTTAACTAATCTAATGATTTTTTTCTTTATAAAGAGGTTGTTAGTTTTACTTATGTGAGTTAAATTCAATCATAAATGATCATTTGTAACATTTTAGTTCATTTTATATTTTTTTGTATTTTTAAAGATCATTTTTTATTTTTAAATAAGTTAAGAATATATTAATTTGGTAAAATATCTTTAGTATCAATTTTAACACTATTAATTACATAGACATTTAAAAATATAAATATATAAAATTTAATAAGAAAAAAATATTTTATTATATCTCTAATGGGTAAAATTAATTTATAAATGTCATTTATTACATTATTTATCTCAGATTGTTTTTTTCATTTTTTGGTTTTTTTGTCATTTTTTCTATTTTTTATTCAAGATATAAAAAACAATAAATCTTAAAATGAATATAATTTTTTCTCAATCCCAATATATAGAACCCAAAAACTTATTAATTACAATATAAATAATTTCTTTCAGCATTAATCCCTTCCCCCACACTTTAAGTTTAAAATATTACACAAAATACTAAGAGGATGGTAAAAATGGGAAAAATGGATTAAACATGGCTCATTACTAATAAGGGAATTCATGGTCTTTGTGGGTTAAAAAAGATTAATTTAATAGTTGGTATCAATGATCAGGGTTTTCGAAAGATGCCTCAATAATTGTAAATGTGTTTTTGAATAGTTATAGCTCTGAAAATTTCAACTTCCAGTTTTATAATGGGATATGTCCCATGATAAAAAAAAGAAATATGTTAGAGATAAAATAGAAAGTACATGGTTCATAAATTATTTCACGAATTGGACATATGATTTTGTAAAATAAATAAAATAATGACTAATAATAACAAATCAGTTCACATGTTTTTTATCAATTCAACGTTTGAATAATTTTAGGGAAATTTCAATTACATGAATCAACTAATTCCTGCAAAATCGTGATTCCTCATTTTAATATCCATGATTCACTTTAATCTTCTAGTTATCTATTATTCTCATTCAATCTCGTTAACATTGAAATATAAAACATAGATTCAAAATATTTTTGAGAAACTTAGGTCTCCTATATTATTCAGGAAAATCATAATTCAATTATGGGCTTCCAATTTATAGTTTTAAACTCAAAACATGTTTTCAGGAAAAAATATAAGGAGTTTAAAAGATAAATAATAAACGGGGAATACATTTCCAAATGAATATTTTGACCCTATTATGTTAAAGTTTTTGGGATTATTTTTTGAAATCAAGATCTTATAAAATTTAATTACTCAATTAAGCATAAGAATCATTTCATTTAAGATCAATAATAATATAGGGAGTGGGTTTCATGTTAAACTAATCCTAATATTGAAATTAAAACCATATGAATAATGTATGGATAAATATTGGTATGATCCCCCATGTAGGCCCTGTCATTTTTATTCTTCTAGATGGACGTACTAGCCATTATTAATAATCTAATGGTGGGTGTGGATCTTATTGGATGTGAACCATTGCATGTAGATTTTCCCAGCTTCTACTTCTTCCTTCTTGGTAAGGAATGATCCATGGATAAAGTATACCAGATCCATATAATTCTTGATTAAGTACAGAATTCATGATGCAGGTAGGATGAAGTGTGGATTGTCCTCCTTTTTGTTTTCATTATTTTCAACATCCTCTTAATTTTATAGTTTTGTCTCATTGTGGTATGTAGGGATTGAATGGAAAAAAAAGAAACTAAGAAAATATTTTCACATGAATAAAATTTAAATTTAAATTTAAATTATCCCTTTCATAATGAGTATCATATTTCATGATTTCATCAGGCTAAGATACTTTGACATCCCCATTGGATTCCTAAAATATAGGTTCATCAAAATTAAGGATCTTCATCTGTTCTTTTTCTGGTTCACATCTAGTTTCTTCATCATCCCCTAAGGAATAGAAAAGATTCTCTGAATATGAAAATTAGAATCAAGTGGAATTAATACTAATATATGATTGAATAAAATCAAATGAAATATAGTTTGATATAAGATAAAATACCTTAGTTGGTTCAGTTTCAATTTCTACATCATTTTTAAGTGCTTCTTGAAGTTATATGGGGGAAAATAGAGGCAGGTAGTCTGTAACCTCCATATTTTCTTCAAATTCTGTCACTTGGGTGGTGTCTCCCTTTAATGATTTCAACTCTTATTCGTTGGGTATATCAGGTTTTTATTCACACTCGATCTAGAATTCAAACATATCTTATTGATCCCCCACACATAGATTAGGTTCTAGTTTATCCATCAATGTTTGACCATATTCAAACGCTATATCTATTTCTCTCTATAGTTTTTTAATGTATTTTAAATGTTCTTACAATATTGATTTATCTTATCTGGTCTCTTATTATTGGTTTCCCTACACCTATGATAATTTTTTCCATGGTCAAATATATGTTCTGTTGTGATACATTATAAAAAATATTTATGGGTTTTCACAAAAAAGAAATGAAAAATATCTAAAATGTAAAAATATAAAAATTAAATAAAATATAGATTATCTATATGAAAATGGAACTAGTTTTCACACATGTTCATCATAGGTAATGGAAGAAAATTTATTTTTCTAATGAGTAACCGAGGGAGACCAAGGTCATCACACTTGAAGAGCTTCATAGTTTTTCACCAACTTAATCTAATTCACCAAAAATTCATCTACTTGGTTATTTTTGTTTAATCAATGAATGAAATATAATATGAGAAGAAATATGAAATTATAAAATTTATACTAACATGAAATGATAGAATGGGTTTATAAAATAAAGAACTTAGATTTTTTGGTTTGGTTTATGGGTGTCATCACTCTCATTATTGGTATTTAGATTTTGTTTGATAATTAAATTATGATATTTTATTTATGAATTTATATTCTTTTATTTAGTGGTGTGAAATCTTGAATTGCTTTATAAATCTTAATTCCACCTATTCTTGTAATTATAGTTGATGTCATAACTAAATTTAGAGTGTGATTCCATCAAGGACTCAACTCCATCATATGTCATTTAATCCTCATAGTTGATTAACTTCATTGAATGAAGATCTTATGTTTAGTGTGAGGAAGTGATCATTTTTAAACAATGATTACATATGAGTTTGATTTTAGTGTCATAATGGAAAATATCCACACTTGTGAGCTTCATTATTTCTCAAAAACAACACTTTCAACATAATAATTAATTCAATAAATGAATAAAAAACACCAAATACCTTCCCCAGATAATTCCTCAAGTTATCCCCTCATTTTTTAGGGTAAAAGGTCAGGGTTGTAAGATGAAGAAAATATAGAATAAAAATAATATATGTATATATATACGTATAATGAGAAAACTATAATAATGCATAAAATTAATATAAATGGAAGGAGAGAAAAAGAAGAAAATAAAATAAAATTAAATGAAATAAGTAATGAAAAATACATAAAATTTTAGAATTAGGAGAATATGAAAATTATAATAGAATAAGATGAATAAGAATGAGAATGAGTAGTAGAATGTTTTGGTGGAAGAAGAAACAAAAATAAAACCCATGTATGTATTATAATGTATTTAAAAGAAACAAAAAAAAATCATGAAGAAATAAAACTAAAAATAATAAAAATAAAAAATAAAAGAAGAAAACAGAATTAGGGTTGCAGCATGGCCTCCTCTTCAAGACAATGGTATCAAAATCTCTTGGTAGGGGGAATGTACACATATATTTATATATAAGGATTCCCCTTCTCGATTCATGTGGAATACTTGGTGGTCAAGAATTTTTAAATCTTCAATAAGCGATCGGTTGGATGTATTTTTTTTAATTCACCCCAACACCCTCATATCTTGTGTTTGATTTTAAAAAAATAGATTATATTGGGTGTCTGATCTTTTTAATCATGGATCCATGGGGGTAGATCTCTTGGTGGTACATGGAATTTCTTATCTATGATAGACTCCACCACACTCCTCCACTCTACATTAGTTGGTTGCTATTTCTCCTCAATAGAAGTGGATGGATGGATCCTCCATGGTGGTTTTTTGAGGTACCAGAGGTGATCTATAGTGATTCTGGACTTTTTTAGAGGGTGTAATGGTCAAGTTAGTTCTTAGAGGTGGATTTGATTCCACATTTTGGTGAGGATAAGTAGTGTATGTCTAGTGTAGAGCGGAGGAGTGTGGTGGAGATTGGCATAGACAGGAAGTGTGTGGGTGTCTGAGCATGGATGTGTAGAGTTTTAAAAATGTGAAGAAAAAATCATATTCTCCATCCCACATCAAAATTAAAGGCATGTTTCATGATTTTTTATAATAAAATTAATGACATCATCATCCAGATCACTTGCACCAGGGAGGGGCTCCCACATCCATAAGCACACACACCTAAAATAAGGGCCACATCACATGAATTCCATGCGAGATTAGGCCCAATATATGATCCTCATGGTATTTACCACCCGTGGGCCACCTATGAAGGATCATGATTCCCCTGTGACCTATCGGCTCTATCTGCCCCCCTAGTGGGTTGTGTGACTGGACGACCCTCTTGGGCTAGCTAAGTGGTGTGAGGCTCCTAGTTGAAGGCCTTCTTAGGGCATAGCCCATATTTTGTTAAATTAAACACTTAAAAATAATTCACATAAAAAAAATAATCTTAAAAAATAATAAAATAAATAACAAATTTCAATCACATAATAAATTCCTTTATTTTCATTAATTTTGATTCAATGTTCATTTTTCCCACATCTAAGTAAAAAAATTAAAATTCATGGGAATTATTCACTAAAACTAATTTAAAATCACTAAAGAGTGATTAAAATTTTCTTGAAAATATATGTGTGTCAGAAATCCCCAAAAATCCAAATTTAATTTAGATTGATTCATCCTCCAAATTTTGGACCCCAAAAGTTTGGGAATCATTAAAAAAGGATCCACCTTGTATATGTAATTTTTCGTATCATATATAGAGCATCCATTCCTTTTTTAAGGATATTTTCTGAAATTTCTTATCAAAAATTCATCTATAAATCCACATATAACCTTTTAGGCCTACTTGATTACGAACACAACAAAACAAAAACACTAGAAAGTTACCTAACGGGATTTCATTCCAACAGTTGGTATGAAATTAGTGTATGTTGAGCCAATTAAGTAATGTAAATAATGTAGACCATCTAGGAAACTGGTATTTGGGTCCCCATAAGATCTGATGAAGTAAAATTCATGTTTACGGAGACAACTATGTGAGGTAATATTGGTTGGGGGTAGAGTCTTAGGGAATTATCATATATCATTATTGTTTATTACTATGTTTGAAATACGTGGTCCTTTTGGTTAGGTTGAACCTTAATTAATTTGTCTTAAAAATAATATATTATAAATGATCCCCTAATAATTTTTTATATTTCATGAGTGGCTCTAGGTTAATTTCATTTTTAGGTTCATGATAAATATGTTGAGAAATATATGCAAACATATCATCATTGGGTTTAGTTCGATGATGGTCAGACATCGGGGATGACACTTTGAGAGTTTTGGTTCTTCAGTCTATAGATTTATAAGGTCCCCATTTCCAATTCAGTGATAAAATAATAGTTTGAGGAGGTGGAGATAGACTTCAGTTCAATCTGTTCTCAAAATGAGCATTGGGTTTCATTGACTATGATGATATTCTACGAGGATGCTAAAGAGTGTTGATTCTTATTCTTCTTGGACTGTGTGAAGTATGTTGTTTCATTCCACATGTCCAAACATTAATTCTATGTTGAGTTTATTTCTTTGATAAAAATAGAGGTCGGTGGTCAAGAGTTTCTTACACTTCGATAAGGATTCTCTAATATGAGGGAGTTTGGGATCCACTTCCAAAACCATCTATGGTATGATTTAGACTTATTCTCATATAAGGATGCCATGGAATAGATTTTTAAGGATGCTTTATATCCAGATATTTATCACTAAGAATCACCATTTATGTTAAAAACATATATCAAGATACTTGAGAGTGTAGAGGTCGTTTAAAGGATGTTGGCCATGACTAGAGTATATAGGTATAGGAGTCTTTAATATTTCCCAATATATTAATGTTTTGGTCCGGGTTTCCTAGTTTTCTGGATATAAGGGTTTTAAAAAAGCTATGGGTAGGTACCAACCCTTTTCATCACACTTCACTTATCTTGGAAGATCTCATACCCTTATCATGTGATAGAAAATCAATTTTTCTTATGGAGTATAAATTCATAAGCAATAACAATTCTAGAACTTTATAAGCGGGTAGAATGTGGATGGTGAACTTATTTTAGTGACACTATACAATAGTATCATACCTGGAAGTAGAATAATGTTTCTCTAGTATATGATCTATATATGGGATATGAGGTAGGAATAATATGGTCTCATAATTCTAGTCATACTCAGATAGAAGATTGTTGCTATAGAGGTAGTCATCCTTAAGGTTAGAGATGTTATGGAGAAGGTCATAGTTAGATGCAAGTTCTAGAGTTTCTAGTGTTGGGAGATATAATAGTACATAAAGGTAATATTTTATCGTTTTCTACTTGGGTACATGACATGATTTATTTAGGGTCACTAAACTCAATCATTTTACCTACCTTGTTCCATGCTTTGGGACTTGGTGGGGAGACACTTCCAATGCACTAATTGATAACTACACCAGTTAGAGATCGAGTTATTTTTTTAGAAGGGTGTAGAGATAATGATCTTTTGTTGGGATTGAACAACTATTTTGGATACATTTTATGTTTAAGGATATAGACATATGACATAATCCTCAACAAGGACTAATTTAATTCAGTGCAGTCTATCATGGATTTCATCAAGATGTGGATTTTATTATATGATAGTGATAGAGATTCTGTCTATTTCATTCATGAGTGAGACCCTCATTTGAGTTTGAGGCATTCTCATTAATTTTTATCTTTGAAATATTATTTTATACTAAGTTATTTCATATTCAGATAGCAGTGTTTCACTTGGTTTTAGCATAGTATCCTGATGTCTTTCCAGAATAGTATACCCCCTTAATGGGTGATTGAGCTTGTGATATAACAACAATCAGGTGATTATATGATATTGATGTATCCATATTTAATGTATCCTATTGAGTTATGGAATATTTGTACATAAATTGATGGTCTTTTTTAGTGAGGTTCAATTTTGGTGAGCATGTCACCTTGGGGCACCCAAGTTATGTTCATAAAGAAGGTTGATGGTAGTCCATGTCTAGGTATCGATTAACATCACTTGAATTAGTTAAAAATTAAGAATCAAAACCATATTCTATTGATTTATGGAATATTTTATTATCTAAATATGGATGGTTTATTCTCAAAGAGCGATCTATGGTCAGAATATCATCCTATGTAGGTAAAGGATGAAGATATATTAAATAATAGTTTTTGATGTCGTTATTATCATTATGAGTTTTTTGTAATGTAATTAGATGTTAAAAGTTCTCTATATATAATAATGGGTTTGATTGATGTTGTTTCTTGAGAGTTTTTGTATCAGTTCATGGGGGGTTCCAATGATTATTTCCTTTTGTACTTAATATATAAGGAGGAAAAATAGGAGTATCTTTGTGCAGTTTTTAGAGTTCTTCATCGTCATTAGCAATTTGAGAATCTATAAAATTTTTAAATATGGGCTTATGAAGTTTTTTTCATAAGTAATTTCATGTTTCTAAGTATATTAGTCGTATATATTTTGAAAATTTAGTTTTTCATCACTTGGGAAGACCCTAATATTATTATAGAGTTGATGAGATTCTATAGTCTTGTGGGTTATTATAATAATTTTGGACCAAGAATCTCTAATATTAAGACTATTTTTATGTCCTTGATCAAGAAAGAATAGGTTTTCTTGTATACTAACATGTTTTAGGATTCATATAAGTACTTTAAAGAGAAGTTGTTCAATTACCTTGTTCATTTTTTTTATACCAGAGGGAGTCCAGTTTGAGGTATTCTACAACATTTTTCATCTTTTATGGGTAATTTATTAATGTAATAAAGAGAAAATATTTCATATGGGTTTTATTATTTATTACCCTGTGATTTTATATATGTCACTCATCACCTTGAGATTATAGCAGTTTTTTTCCATGATGTTGTGGATACACAATCTTATTAGTGAAAGTTTTGTGGTTTTCGACAATCACAAGATCATGAGTAATGTCTTCTCTTAGTGTGACTTGAACTTATGACAGTTATTATAGAAATAATTATTATAGGATTATAACTTTTGGATTTATTATACACTTGGAAAATTTAATATTGAATATGATGTGATAACCAAGAATTCACATTGGGATGTTGTGAGTTAGCATGGGGATTCTTAAATAGTGATGGAAGAACTCTCCATGATACATATTGGTGTGGGAGAGGTCAGTGGTAGAGGATTACTTTTTCAAATGATTATGTGATAATCTTTTTTTTATAAGTGGATGATTACCAGTTTGGGGATTCAAGGGTGCAAGTCTGGTAAGATTGAGTAATCTTTTTTATGGCTCGGATGGGTGGTTTGAGGATCATCAACCTCATGTGTTGTTTTAGGGATGTATTTTCATTCCTTTGGTGATAAAAAGGTGGTAATGCATGAGTTCCATATCTCACCCTTAGAATTACATCCTAGCATGAAAAATATGTATTGTACTTTGAGAGGACAGTTTCTTTCACCTGGGTTGAAGCATTTTGTTGTATATTTTTTTCCCCAATGTTTAATAATTAAGAATGTGAATCTTGAACATCATATTTTCACTGGTTTCACAAGATATTAGATGTTCTTTATTGTATGTGGTAGGTTATTTCAATGGACTCCATCACTGGTTTAACTCAATATTAGGGGGGATTGTTCTATATTTGTGATAGTGGACCATTTTAAAAATTAGCTCATATATTAGTGGTCAGGGAGTCAAGATCAATGTATGTTTTATCAAAGTAGTACATATAGTAGGTGGTGAAGCTTCATAATGTTATGATGAATTTCATCTCTGATAATGATCCTTATTTCACTTTGAGGTTTTGGGGAATTCTTCCACATGATTTTATTTATTTGTTTTGACTTATCACTACCTTTTATTCTCATATAAACAATCATACACTGTAGACCATACAGACTATTGAAAACATATTATATAGTTATGTATTAGAATTTAGATGCTCATGGGTGAGGAACCTACTTTGGTCTAGTTTTATTACATTAATATTTTTTTCTCCACAATTTTAATGAAATTGTTGGAGTAGTTATATGTTTAACAATTCTATTCTCTATTGTGTTGAACTATGATCAGCGAGTAAGAAATTCTTATGCCATAACTAGTGCATACCATGATAGAAATGATGGAGGTTATTTGTTAGATTATTAAGGTTGTTCAAGATCATCATAAATCCAATTCAAATAATAGGAGGAAACCTATATAGTTTAAAATTAAATATCATGTGTACTTCAAGGTGACTCCAATTCATAGGTTTTGAAGGATGGGTCATGGGTGTAATATTTATCCCTGGTTTGTTGGGCCTTTAATGGTGTTGCATCATATTAGAGTCATCACATACCAGATAGAGCTTCCCTACAGATGAGTTAGATTCATGGTATATCTCATGTGTTTCAGATTAACTATAATCTTCATAAAATTTCCAAGATCATCTATTGGGTATATATCAACATTGATGATGATGACATGATTAAGGATAGGCCTATGGAGATGTAGGATTGTTGGGAGAAGTTGTTGTGAGGGTATGTTGTTTCCTTAGTTCATGTCCTATGGATACACTATGGTGTGGAGGAGAACACTAGTTAATTGATTCACCGATAGACACTCATCATCCAAATATGCTTTGCTCTTTATTCTTATTTCTTAATGATGTTTTGATATTGACCATTATATAGCTTATTAGATAAATCTCTCTTCTTGGAAACCTGGTTTATAGACTTGATCCTACTTAAAATATATCTACCCCAAGAGAGTGTTTATTAGTTTTATTCCTTGTTTCTATAATTTATATGTTTTTTATCTATGATGAAGTGATTCTTGAGAGGTATCTCATGGGTTGGTTTTTTGGGAAAAACATTTTCCTCCAGTTCTCTCTAGCATTGGTTTTAATTAATGAGGGAAATAATTGTTTGAGAGGTATCTCATGTAATGGTAATAGATACTTATATCTAATTCTTTTGAGTGTTTTAGGTTTTGTAAGTTCTAATAGGAGTGTTATATAATTAAATACGGTATTTAAGTTAAAATTGTAGATGTATAGTTGAATTGTGGTAGGGAGACTTGTGTTACATTTTGGAGTCTAGTCCGAAGATGAGGTTGAAACATGGATTAAGAGCTGCAGTATAAATTATCAGGAGGATAGGTTTGGGTGGTTCTACTAACATTAATAAAATAATTCCCCAATATTTAAGAAAAAAATTATGTTTAATGGTATGTATGATAAGGAACATCGTACCTAAATGAACTATGAAATACTATTATTTAAATATAACTATTATAAAAAAACTATTAAATTAAAATGTATGATTATGATTAACCTAATTATGAAATATATATATAAAAGGTACTATTAAATAGATATTTTTGATACATTCTTAGAAAAAAATCACTCAATTAATCTTTACATATATTTTATTCTTTAAAAACTTGTTTTCTTCAAAAATGTTATTTTTTATTTTTCAAAGAAAATGATATAATTAATTTCTTGAAATATTGGAAAAATATTTTTATAAAAATGATATTATTTTCGAAATAATCCTCTCTAAATTATCTTATGGTGAAATTTTGGAATTTTTTAGAGCAGATTAATTTTGCAGTAAATAGTCAAAAATAACGATTTTTATAAAACAATCATTTTTATTCATTATATATAAATTTAAAAACTAAATATACATTTAATTTGAATTAAATTTAAAATAAGTATTATTTAGTTTTATATAATCTAATTAATTAAAATTTAATAATATTTATATATTGTTTTGGTATAATTACAATTTTTGGGTTTAAAAAAGCATTTTTTTTATAAAAACCCATTTTTCTTCCCTTTTTGTGGTTTTAATTGTTAATTAATTAACTCCACTTATATTAGGTTAATTTTATAAAAAAAATTCCATATTTTTAATTATAATATTTAATATTATGTAATAATTTCCACTTAATTTTTTTCCATATTGAATAATAAAGACTGTAAAAAAATTAGTTACCCTGATAAAGGTTAAAATAGATTTACTGGGGGTTAAACTAGAAGGATAAGGAATATAATGATAAAATACGTGTATATTGTATTATATAAAGATATAATTAGACCATATATCATATAATATTAGTTAATAGTTCATTTTGGATTCATTTTATCTGAATAGTACATTTTTTTATTTTATTATTTTTACAAATTCCAATCATGTCTTCACCCCACTTATAAAAGGAAACACACTCTCCTCTACTTTCCACACATAAAAATAACTTAAGGTTCACCCAAAAATTTCAAAAATTCCTTCTTTAATTCCCTTTACACATCCTAGAGTCCTTTTATTGATTTGAAAACCCTCTTATTACGGATTTTGGTGTATACCTAAATAAGTTTTCCGAAGAAGAGTATCATTCCTAACAAGATGATGTTATTTTATTTTTTAATACACCTCCTAAAAATATTATTCAACCCTAGTCATATAATAAAATAATCATATTAAATTTAATTAGAATTTATTATATTGATTTAATAACCTATATCTATCTTATCTTCTCTCAAATGGGAAATGAAACCATCATTCATGTGTGTGGTGGACTATAGCCTTACCATCTAATGAAATTAATTTTTCATCATCACCATTAATGGGTATTTATGATTATAGAATAAATGTATATATATAATATTCATAAAATATTTAGTATTCTATAAAATTAATATATCTTATATTTTCTTACCTTTCTATTTTTTTTAAGATGTTGTGCGTATTTGTGGATTACCACCTCCACGAAGTGATGTTATTATTTTTTCATTACTTCATCACATGGATGGTATATATAAGTGTAATAAAAGTAATTATATTATATTTTTAATATAATTTTAATTATGAAAAAATAAAATAGTACTTACCTTCTTTCTATATCACGGTTGAAAAAAGGAAATGTTACCATGTGTATGAATGACCTACCATCTCCATGACTGTAATAAAGTTTATTTTCCAAAACAGTATTTCAAGGTTCATTTTGAAAGTATAGTTTATTTATATAAATAATTATTATATCATTATTATTATTTTGGAGTTGATTCATTAATGACCACTTTCTCATTATTCAACTTACCAAATTCATTTGAGACTTATGGGCCAAATATAATCAACAGTATGAGGTGAAATTAATTATTTATTTATTTATATGTAACATGATATTAAAAAAATTGAACTTGAAAGGTGTTATTAATAATATAAATAATTAAGATAATTTTATTGTTGAAGATTTAAATAATTTATGTATGATTTGGACATGAGGTAAAGGGTTTCTCTAAGCCACCATTTTTTTGGGATATAATCATTCTCTCTCTAACCAACTTTTTCTATATTTCTCTTTAATGTTATGAAATGATTCGAAATTATATATATGTATATCCTATATATACCTATCTTATTATCCCTTCATTTTTATACACCCATCGGGCATCATTGAATGCTCATGGAATGATCAAATTAGACATTTATATTCCATACATCACTCAGCCACTAAAGTGTAGTAAGTGGCGGTCTGGGGTCAAACCCACATATTTATCTTGTTAGATAAGAAACCCAAGAGTAAGAAACTATCATGGGGTATTTATCACATTCACTCCCTTTGTTGTTGGGTTTACTAAAAATAACTATTTTGGGATTTAATTAATATTAAATGAATGTTTCAAGATATATTTTAGGGTATATGGACATGATAATCCTAGATATAACACGAGATAGACCTATGGAATATATTAGAATGTGGTGAAAAATAAAACAATTAATTTTCTTTATAACAATTTGATTGACCTAATCTATAAATTAATCCTCGGTCTAGACTACATGAAAACCTAAGAGCATAAATGTTGGATTCTATGTAGAATGAATCATAGACTATTTTTTCAAGATTGATCAACTCTAACTAGGTTATGGTTATTCAATATTAACAATTGATGGTCATGGTATTTGAAAAATAATGATATTGAAAAATAATCATAACCTTTTTACTATTTATAGGGTTAACCATTTTTTGATTTTATATATTTATTAGGTTCAAAACACCCCTACTCACGACCCCTAACCCAAAGTAGACTACCTGGACTTGATGGAATTAAATAAAAGTAGGTTAACAGTTCAAATAATTATTATAATGATAAATAAATAAATTAAATAATAAATTCAAATAAAAAATATTAATTAAATACTAAATTTAATTAATAATATATCCTTAATTAAAGATTTATGGAAACAAATATTGAAATCAGAACATCATAACAACAATGATAAAAAAGGTGAATTTTATTTGAATGTAGAAACAACAGAATCTGAAAAACAATAAAATAATGTAGTTGATATGTATAGGGAATAAAATGGATGAAAAGGATAAATAATATAAGAATATATAGTGGATATTAGATAACATATACATGGTGGTTTCACTAAATATTTATAGAGACTGAAAGGTAAATGTCAAGTTAAAGGATAATGACATGTATCTTCATTAAATGTCTTCTACATCAACACTTACATAATGTGTAACTAGTTTTCAAGTAAAGTACTTCATATGTTCCTAATCCTCCAAAAATTATGAAACTTCATGTATATAATGATTTTAATCTTGGGTATAAATTATTTTTAAAACTTATCTTGTTGTGAAAAGAGTTCTCGCATTGTATTCTTCATCGAGTTTGAAATTTTATTTTTTCATGATGTGGAATCAAGATACACATCATATACATAGTTTACGACTTTTATTTTTAATTCATTGGATGGAATATGGCTCATAGGTACCTTTATCTTGGATAACATGTTGTGTACTTGAGATTCATGATGTGTAATGAAGATTTAATAAATTTCTCTAACATTTATGTTTTGATTCTTCAATTCCTATTTACTACATAAAAAACAAAACTCAATTCATTATTAAAAAAACTTAATTGAAACATATTTAAATGTATCAAAAAATGATTATATAACTACATCTTATCAAATTCTCCCACACTTGAACAATTTATTACCCTCATGAAAAAAATCATCTAAACTAGGATTCAAAAAGAAACCATTTTTAAACACGAAACATGCATTGCAACCAGGAAAATAAATCTAACTGCAAGTTGAAAAATAATTTCCTATATAATAATTACCATAGGTAAAATTAGTCATTCCTCATAGTTAGGTTCTTTATTCTTATTCTTTATTCTATTAATTACAATTTACTAATTGTTCCTCATATGCTATTCCCATTCTAAAATTTACCTCACAATTAATTTTTCATAATCACTCAAGGTAAAATGAAACAAGAGTTATGATGATAACCTAGATACATGTTCCTAACTACATGAATAAATTGGTTATATCATATAGACTTTTTAAGTAAAAATAAAAAATTAATCATGAGGGATTCTACAGAATGGTTCTAAATTTTATGTGGTTGGGGGAAGGTGGGTAAATAGTGATAATAAATTTAAAAAATGAGGGTAGGATCTACTTTTTAATTCTTTATAAACTTGAATAGTTTAATGAAGTAAATCCTCCTTGAAAAAATTCATACATGTTCCAAATAGCACAAAGTGGGTCTATAAATGTCTCAACATAGTATCAAGAATGTAATTTATTCTCTTTTTTTTATTTTATTTGTTTTTAAAAAAAATATCTAGGTCATGTATCATATACCTCACCTAAACACATATAATCCATCATAAAATTCTTCAGTCTACTTAATGGTGATATTTGACTTTCCAATTACACAGTTATTTTCAAAGAAAAATGGTAGGCATGTAAAATTTAAAAAGTAATCATGAACCAAATCATATCAATCTAGTTAAAGTGCCACTATACGTCTCTTAAATATCAATATACCTTGTCCATAAACATTGAAAATTCCCCCATACATGTTCAAGGAAAAATAACACAACATAACAAGATTAGGGATGGAATAGATAATAGGTTTAAAATAGATCCATTATAACAAGGATCTTCTCGAATAATTCAGACTAAAGAATGAATGAATGACAGGTCTGTCTCAGGGAAACCATTTCACCAAAGATTGTATCAATGATTTTATAAGTGAATTTCTTCAATCATATCCCCAATAATATCTCAACTATAGATCAGATAGGTTTACATACCCCAATTATCTCTTAATAAATATTCTTAGGAATAAATATGAAAATGTAGGTCTAGAATTATCTCAAGAATTAGAGTTTAAAATAACTAGAAATCACTCAGGAAATAATATCTATAATAAGTCAATCAAAATCAGTTGCAAAGATCTAGAATTTGAATTAATGTTCTAAAATTAGAAATAATGATAAAAATATAAATTTTAATAATATGGATTTCCAAAATATCAACTGAAATGTTTTATTTTGTTTAAAAGGGTGCTATAATATTTTTGTTTAAATCATTTTTCTATGAAAAATGACTCCTAGAAAATTGAAAATAAACAATAAACCAAGTTTATCGACAAAAAATATCAATAACTAATCCCAAAAACTTAAAATTAGATAGTTTCTACTCTATTATATATAGAATTATGGGAGATACAACAAGTATCAGACATATTGAAATGAAATGGAGATTGTACAATTTAAAATTATTGAATCGAGAACTTATTGTTCTGAATTTTATTCCATGGGGAAACTTGTTGAATGTTGATTGGATTTTGGATACATGAATAAATTCTTAGAAAAAAAATACCTACACTAGATAATATATTAGTCTACATGGGTTGTCCAATTTTTATGTAGAAATATAAACAGATGAACACAGTTAAAAACATGATAAAATATCTTAGATAAATGAAATAATTGAATAGAATGATGTTTGGGAAAAATGAATACTATAAAATGATATAAAATAAATGAAAAATATCCTAATAACTTAAATGAAAATAAATGACAAAAATATTGGTACCATCCAATAAAGTACTAATAAAAAATTCATCATCTAGATGGATGGACAAAACATTGGTCTTTCTCATCCATCTTCTTAGATATACTTTTTATTCAACAAGAACTAGTGTTGGAATCATCAAAATAGCATGGGATATTAGTGGTATTAACCACATCAGGAATTTATTAACCAATAAGATAATGTTGTAAAAAATATATAGGAATATCATGGAGGTAACCCCTACTGAGTATGGATTTAAAGATAGAGATCTTCAACATATGTCTTTAGTTCAGCCACATACTGATCGATCTTATGAGGGATACTAGAATATGGTCTGACAAGCCCTTCAGTTCCCATTGAAGATGTATTAGATTTATACATGGATAAATTAATTCAATAGTATAATAAAAATAACCAAACCATTCTGTAAAGTTTAAAATCATATCTCATTCATATATATATATAATAAATGATACATTAGTGAATATGATATATATTAGAAATAAAAAAAGACACTCAAATATAGTACAACATGGGGAGGTAACTGAGAAAAAACTAGAAACATAGATAGTGTTATTGTTATCCACATCAGGAGTAACCTCACGCCTGTGGGTTCTTACATCTTTACTACACTATTGATGTCATCTATGGATGTTGGGTCCTATAGATTGGCCACTTTAATAGGTTTCATGGTTTTGGTAGATGGTTAGATCTAGGATGATGGCCGATAGTTCATGATTCATACAAGGTCCATACATATGGCTGGTGGATCAATAGGTGGAACCTCAAATGATGGAGGAAGGGTGGGACCCATTTCTCATCGGTCCTGCTCTAATCAGAATATCTACCTGTCAGTAAGGTATGTGATATTTAAAGGTAGGTTTGTATGGGATGTATATTTAGTGGTAATCGATGATGAAGTGAGGGCTACAGAAGGTGGTGGATGAGAAGTATTAGTGGTTGTTGTTGGGATGGAGTGGTAAAATGATATGGGTTGGTGAACGAAATATGGTTACAGAGGCAGACCTGGAACTAGTTATCTAGAATACACTATGGAACCAACAACAAGTCATGTTTAAATGGGTTTGGAGTATGTGAGGTAGTGGTAGGTGGATAATATGTAGTGGTAGGTGATGGTGTGTTAGGATTAGTAGATGTATAGTCCGAGGTGTGTGTAGAGGGAGCTGAGGGGGATAATGGATCAGCTAAGGAATGGGGTCTTCAGGTAGGGTTGGGGTTGGATCATCTAAATACAGTAGGGACCACTAATAGATCCCATAGATCTTCGTCATCAACTGTACCTTTTAAATCATGAGGAGTTCTATAGACTCCATCTTCCCAATAAAGGAAAGTGGTTGAGATCCATCGAAGATACCAAGGTGATGGGTGAGGTGAGTGATAAATGTGATGCCCATCATATTACTAAGGGCCCTCCATACCTAGGACTCGTATTAAAGGGTGAATTAACTGGATATGTTGATGGTAGGGATGTTTTTGGTATTTTTAAGTATGACCACATCAACATGAACAATTATCCTATGAGAATATCTTATGTCCGACCAAGAATGTGATAACACACAGTGAAGAATTAATAAAGCAAAACCTTGAAGATACACAATATTTTTGAAACATGGATCATTAATGATATTTGGGTTCAACAATATCAATGTAAAATGACCATATGAGTCCTTCTTTTTTGGGTACAGTCTCATGGTTGAGTAGGTAGGTTTGGCGATAAACTCATCAGTGTAGATATCGAGTCTGACATCGAAGTCTCCCAAGGTGAACTCTCAAGGCCTACCACCATGGAGGAAGGTGACATACACAATGTTGAGATCCAAAAAGGACATGAATTTAATGAAAATATCCCTACATTCATCCTTGTGTACCAATGTGTTGGTGGTGGTGTGTATCCATTCTATAGCTCAAGGACATCCACATGCACATGAATATTCCCAAGGATGGAAAGGTCTAGCATCTTGTTAGTATGAATCAGCTTAGCTAGAAAATATACTAGGCATACCTAATGGTTGGGTGATGAGAATTGGAGTGACATGTGGAGGTATAGGTGTGGGGAAGCACCCTGTGATGAGATTTAAGAGGCCTCAGACATGTTGGAGGCTGGAGGGGTGGCCAAATAAGATGTGTAATGGGGGGAGTCACATCTGCTAGTTGAGGAGGTTGAGAAACAACCTGGACCTTGGGTGATAGATGATGGTCACCCCATGATGTTTATTTTTTCCAAGACATAAAAGATGAAGGTGTAAAAATAGACGAGGCATGAATGTGAGGTTGAATAAGGTTGAATAGTGTATGAGAGCTAAAGTAGAGTGGGGGCACGATGTGGGGGAGGACGAGGGAGTGGAGGTTCATGTGGGAGAGGGGATGTTAGGGTAGGGTTGTGGTGCTATGAAACCATGGTTCAAAACTTAAGAAAACATCTTGATGGATTCACATCATGTATTTAATACACATCATGTAATGATAAAGGTTTTATGAACATTTCATTTCATGTATTATGTTTACATGACATTAAATTTTTTCTTCTTTTTCTATTTTTTTTTAAAATAACTCTAAACCATATCCAAAATTTTTAAACCTCCATAATTTTTAATATAATATAACCTAGGTTTACTCTTAGTTATATCTTTGTTTATTTTATAGATATATACATGTTTCCATTTTGATGAATTTAAATGTGAGGAAGCACCAATTGTACAATGGTTCTGGAAAATAGAGGGTATGAAAGAGGGATGGAATTCCTCATCAGAGGATTAGTTCTATTCACATTAACATGAGAAATGTATCCATTTTTAATAATATTTATGGTTTTTTCCTTCATCATTACTTATTATAGAATCAGCATTCTTATCAGTAAGAGTGTTGTCTTGACAATACAAGGACTCGCCAATTTTCATAGTAGCCATCACCAACTCAAAGGAAAATTCTTCTTCACCAACTCTAAATATTAATATCTCTTGGTAAACATCTATAAACAACTTTATAGTTGGAATAAACGTCCAATCTAAAATTAAGGGGAAATATCCTTCTTCTTTCATATCCAAGATGGGGAAATCCTGAGAGAAAATAAATTTTCAAACATTTACTAAGATGTCCTCAAGAATTTCTTGAGGGTGCTTGACTAAACAGTCATAAAGTTAGAGTATCACTCTTGTTGTTTTTAATTTTCTTATCCCTTGATTTTTAAGGGCACTCATAGACATGATATTGATACTTGGACCAATATTACATAAGTATATTTCAAAATTACATGTCCATATATTTCAAGGTGTTGAGAAACATATGATACCTCACATTTTTGGAAAAGTGATTCTACTGAACAAGATCAAAGTAGTATTAATTTTGTGAGACAAGTCTTATGTATCAATTTTTTTCATGATATCAATCCAATAGAAAATCTTTAATAAGATGGAACATGTGAAATTGTCTCTGTAAAGGGGATGTTAATGTGTAATTCCTGAATCATCTCAATAATATTTTTATATTTTCCCTATTGATAAGTTTTTATCATTCTCTTAGGAAATGGGAGGGTTGGTTTTAAAGGTGTTAGTTCCACATAGAAATATTCCTTTCCAGGATTTTCCTTAACTGGGTCTTTTTTAGTTGATTCTTCCTCTTGAATACTCCCATAAACATATTTATCTGATTCTTTTTACTATTTTGTCTCATATAAGAATAGCTTTTGAAATTCCATCATTATTCCTCCCTTAATGAATAAATCCACATATTCCTTTATAAGATAAGTCTCAGTGTTACTGGCCAGCATAACTGCTAATCGATCAGATAGTGTCTCAGAAAATTTTCTATGATTCATTATCAAGGTTTTATAGCACTTAACTTATAAGGACTCGGCCTTAAACATTACATAATCATTAATTAAAATAATAATTCACATTTAGGATCATTTCTGATTTAGATCATTAGTGAATTAAGCTATAACTATTACATTACATCTCAAAAATTACAAGGTAAAAACATCTACTCAGTTTCCATTTTTTCATAAAATAAAAACTCTTGAAAAAAAGCATCATTTATAGTCCTATGTTTTAGACAACATTAATTTTACTTGATCCCATCCATGAACCTAATCATCATTATGTCCTATGAGAAAAAATTCAAAACATGTGATGAGCATAAAAATATCAGTAAGGTTTATGAAAAAATAATACATTAGTTCATCAATACATACATAACATAAGCACGTCAACATACATCATGAAATCATAAGATTTACATAGTAAACAAAAATAATAAAGGTAACTTGTGGCCTCTATAACATACTTACATTGTAGCTTTCACAACTACGTAGGGTGTTACATTTGGGATACCCATCACAGTATATTCTCTAAATCTCTTAGGAGAAGAATTCACGTTTAGCTTCGTCACATTACCTAATGCATTGGAGATCAATCCCAGGCTCACTCGCCCTAGGTTTATCATGGAACCACATGTATTCATAACAATGCCCAAGAACCATAACATATTCATAACATATAAAATAAACACGAAGGAAAGATAACATTTCCAAATTTTAATCACAATATATCAATTAAATATATTGAAATAAAAAATCTATTATCAAAACCATTTTCTTTACCAAAATACGTAAAAGAGTATATGGTATTAATTTTCCTTTTAAAAACATTACAACTTGTTAAGGAATCCATAGATTAAATAATACTCGCGGTGGTGGAAAAGGTCATTGCCACCTCTTACATTAAAACATACATTCATTTTTGTCATTTAGTAAACCTCCTCATAGAAAAAGATTACCATTGAATGAAATGAAATTTCAAAGGTGTTTATATAGCGTATAAAATAATGACGTGAATAAAAAAATATGCCTCAATGAACGGAGATTGATAGGAAGTCCCTTACCTTGTATCTGACTTGACCCGTTCATTCTTTAATCTCTTGAATAATAAACTATATTTAATTTATACTTTCTTAATAACCTTTTTCAAGTTTATCATTCATTATAAATCACTTATTACAATGTTATTAACATTATGTAATCATTTAAGTTAATAATGGTCATTTTGTCGATTTTTGGTACTTGAGTCAAAAATGGACTTTTTATAATTACAAGTTGTTCATGTGGTGAAAATTGCATTATATCCACAATTATATTAATGATTGAGATATCATATATATCATATATTTCTAGTATATACATGTATTTATAATATTACATAACATTTGGAGGTAAGAAATGAAATGCACCGTTCATGGAGATGGTAAGTCATACGTATGCATTAATGATACTTTCATTTATATCTAATATTTAATGGAATAATAACATAATGACACATAGGTATATAATAATTACAGTATAATATCATATATATAATCTTAGTAACTTCATCTTTTATAGGTTCCATGTATGGCATGAATGAGTGATATCACTTTGGGGGGTGATAGTCCGCACTTCCTCAAATGAGATAATCGTATTTACCTACTATGGAATCCATAAAGGTATTCTATAAATTAAAACTATAGAAGCATAGAAACTATAAAAATATAATATATATCATATATAAATATAGTTCTATCATAATGGCCACCATAAGAGGTGGTAGGAGAAGATTGAACAATCATCGTTTCGTGAGGCATTAGTTTGTCGTCCACCGAAATAGTATGTTCATTACCCATTAGATGGAGGTGTGTGTAAGTTTATTTCAAATACCTCTCATAAAAAAACCTAGTATACTAAGGATACTTTTTTTGTTATAAAATAATGTAATAAATATATTTTAGGGGGTTTGGGAAGTAAAATAAAACAAATGAACTTGAGAGAAGATGTTACCTTTAAATCGGGTAACTCTCTTTGGTTTGAACGAAAAGGGTTTCTTGAAGTGCCTTCTGTCTAAGGTAAGGCTTATAAGAAGAAGAGAGGAATATTGAGAGCTTAAATGGGAAGATTTTGGATGATCCAAGGGGTTTTAGAGGTGTGAGTAATGGGTTATAGGTGAAGTCTTTTTATAAGCGGGAGGAGGGGCTCTTTAGGAAAGTGTGAAAATATTATTTTATTGTTTAATTATTTTCGGTTTCTAAATTTACAAAAGTTATTAAAGTAAAAGATAATATGGATTATGGTAGAATTAAAATCAACCAATAATAATTGGATAGGTTTTCAATATTATGTTAATCATTATAATATTATTTATTTAAATCATTTATTAATGACATAAACATAACATCATTATTGTGTCAAAAATAATTTAATTTATTTGATGTCTAAAAATTATTAAAAAATAACATAATGTAGGAAATAATTTTTTATTTCAAATAAATATTTATAGTCAAATATATATATTATATAACCCAACATTAAAATTGTTTTAGAAAAATAATATATGTTTATGATATATTTTTTACTTTAAATAAAAAGTTATTACTATCATTATCTTACCTAAGTGGCTTTCAAAGGCCAAAAGTCTCACCCAAGAATTGTCCTGGTTTGCCATTACTCCTGTAATAAGGATAGGATAATTGTTATGTTAATTTTATATTATTATAATATTACATTTACCTTGAATTACCTAATTTACCTTTAACAACAGTAAATAAAAGTCAAAAGTTACTATTCACAAAAAAAAAGATTCATCTTATTGAACCACATATTACATTCTAATTAAAACCTTGTTTGTTGGATTTTCGAAATTCAATTCATAGAAGTGGTAAAATTTCATTTAAATGTAAAAGCCATCTTTTTTAACTACTACTTAGTGTTTTCACTATTCAACAAAAATTGATGTTTTTCTGAAAAATGCCGAAAATTCATCCTATGATATATTTGATATTTCAAATTAAAAAATGATACCTATTTTTTCAAATTCAATACATATAACTAGAATTAATTAATTTAAAATTAATTCCCATTGTAAAATAAAAAGCGTGTTTTTAAGAAATAATAACTATCTAAAGATTGACAGTTATTTATGTTCACTATCAAAGTGAAATTACTTCCAATGACCATAATTGGATTAAATGGTGAAAATATAATCTAATTATACTTTAAAACAAATTAAAATGATAATCTAACCATATAAATATATTATATTAAAAGGTAGTTTTGAATTAAAATAAAGTATTTTCACTATTCATTAAAAATGAATTTTATCCGAAAAATACCAAATATTTAACCAAAGTAAATTTTTATGTCCCAATTATAAAGAATTTTTTTATCAAATACAACATATAAAAGTAACCAAAAATTTATTTGAATAGGTTTCTCCATTAAAAGGCGGTAAATCAGCCTTTTAAAGAATATTAGATTATTTATGCTTAAAATTAAAATAATTCACATTTTATGCCTCTAAATTTTATTGGATAAATTTAAAAACATTTAAAAAACATGTATAATCATATGGTAGTTAGTTCTATTCCTTCCCGCCATTACAATGACTAATCGTTAACTTCCATTTAATATAATAATATTATGTTATTGTTTTTTTGGTATGACTCATCCTTGTGGGCAATGTAAAATTTCAAAGAAACCCATTTTTGCATATCGGGTATTCCATCGAACATATCAACCCCTTTAAAGTAAAATTAATATTTAATTCAAAAATATTAATTATTAATAAAATGTATTATTTTTTATTTACTTGGGATTTTACATCCTTCCCCCCATTTGGAAATTGTGTCCTTGCAATTTTTATTCACTTATCAAATAAGGTGGGGTATTTATCCCTTATAGAATTTTCATATTCCCACATTTCCGCTTCGACCATAGGGTTTTTCTACAAAACCGTTACCTAGTAAAATACCTTATTCCAAAACACTTTCTCTGTTCGGTCAAAAATCTGGACGGGTTATTCTCCACAAGAGAGATTATCTTCCAATGGAACTATCTCTAGGCTCAAAACATGAGATGGATCTGGAATATACTTTCTCAACATTGAAACGTGAAAAACATTGTGTACATAGGATAAACATGGAGGTAAAGCCACTCTGTACGCAACTAATCCAACTTTCTCTAGGATTTTATAAGGTCCAATGAACCTGGAACTCATCTTTACCATCATACCAAAATGCATCACACTCATCCATTGAGAAACATTGAGAAAGACATGATCACCTACTTCAAAAAAAAGATCTTTCCTCTATTTTTCCACATAACTTTTCTACCTCCACTAATCTATTCTCATGGGCTTATAAATCAACTAAACTTTTTCTACCATCTCTTCAACCAATTCTAGTCTAATCAGCTTTGTTTCACCTACTTCATCCCAAAAATATTGAGTTCGATACCGCTTCCCATATAATTCCTCAAATGGAGCCATCTGTGTACTGGAATTAAACTGTTATTTAATGAAAATTCATCCAAAGAAAGATTTTGGTCCAAACATCCCTGGTAATCCAGTGAACAAGCACGTAGAATATCCTCCGAGGTCTGAATTGTTCGTTATAACTTCCCGTATGATTGAGGATGAAAAGATGTTCTAAAATTTAATTCAGTACCCAACGACTTCTAAAGGCCTTTCCAAAAGTTAGAAGTAAACCAAGGATCATGATCAGATATAATGGAGATGGGAACTCAATGAAACATGAATATCTCTTTAACATATAACTGATAAAGTTGATCTAGAGACAAAGTATCTCGAATAGGAAGGAAATGAGTAGATTACTCAACCAATCAACAATAACCCAGATTGTATTATTTCCTTGAGATGTCTTCGGTAATCCCACAATGAAGTCGATGGATATATTTTCCCAATTACACACTGGCACTGGTAAAGACTGAAGCATCCCAATCGGTAATAGTCGCTCTGCTTTAACCTACTGACAAGACAAACACCTCATAGTAAAGTCACCAATATCTCTTTTCATTCCATCCAACCAGCAATACTCCCAAAGATCCATGTACATCTCTGTATTCCTAGGATGAACTAAAAATGAAGAACTATGAACTTCACATAACAACTCAATATTCAACATTGAATCACAAGGCAGGCATAACCTCTTCCTAAATCTCAAAATAAAATCATTATCAATGTTAAAATAATGAAACATGCCCTTCTGAACCAAATATACCTTTTTCTATAACTCACTATCTTCCTTCTGTGCTTGATTGATTCTGTCTGCTAGAGATGATATCACTAACACCTGAATCAAAACAGAGAAATTTTCTATGCCAAAAACATTTATGAAAAATTTCATCAAATCAAAAACCAAAGGATCTTGTTCAAAAGGTTGCATGGTTAATGAAGCATTACTTTTTCAACTCAAATCATCAGCCACTTTATTTGCTTTTCCCAGATGGTAATGGATCATGAAATCATAATATTTGATTAATTCCAAATATTTCCTCTGTCTCATGTTCAATTTTTTCTGAGTGAATATATAATTCAAGATTTTCTTGTCAATATATATTTCTCATTTAACTCCATAAAAATGATGCCTCTAAAATTTTAAACCAAAACCAACAGCGGTTAATTCCAAATCATGTGTAGGGTATTCTAACTAATGAGGTTTCAGCTGACATGAAGCATAAGAAATTACCTGATCATTCTGTATAAGGACACAACTAGGTACTTTCAATGAAGAATCATTGTAGATGACAAACTCTCCATTTCTGGAAGGTAGTTCCAAAATGAAGAATTCAGCAATCTTCTTTTCAATTCTTAAAAACAATCATCAAATTCATTTGTATAGATGAACTTAACACCTTTTAGAATTTACTTACTCATTGTACTAGATAACCATGCAAGATTTTCAACAAACCTCCAGTAATAACCAACCAAACACAGAAAACAATAGATCTCAGTTATATTTTTGGGTCTTGGCCATTCTTCAAAAACTTCTGTTTTAGCAGGATCAACAGTTATGCCATTTTTTAAAACAATGTGACCAAGGAAAGAAATTTGTTGTAACCAAAACTCACACTTGCTGGATTTCCCATACAATTTATTTTCTTTTACGGTTTTCATGAAAACCCTTAAAATACTTTCATGCTCCTCTTTACTTTTATAATATACCAAAATATCATCAATGAACACAACCACAAACTCATCCAATAAGTCATCGAAAATTCTATTTATATGATCCATGAATATAGCAGGTTAATTAGTTAACCCAAAATTCATAACTACAAATTCATAATGGAGATATCTAGTTCGAAATGTGGTCTTTGGAATGTCTACTTACTTTACTTTAAACTGATGGTACCACAACCTCAAATCAATCTTTGAAAAATACTAAGCTCCCTATAGCTGATCAAACAAATCATCGATATGTGTCAAAGGATAATTGTTCTTAATAGTGATGTTATTAAATGATCTATAATCAATGAAATGTATCATTGGACCATATTTATTTTTAACAAATAAGACAGGAGCACCCCATAGTGATGTACTAGGTCGAATAAAACAATTATCTAATAACTCATGCAATTTCTTATTTAACCCTAAAAGTTAAATTTGAGCCACTCGATAAGGGGGTTTTAAAATTGGCTTATCATCAGTAACTAAGTCAATAGTAAATTCAACTTTGCGAACAGGTATAATACCAGGAAACGCATCAAGAAAAACAACAAGATACTCATTTACCACTAGCATATCATTAATCTAAGTAGTTTCTTTGTTTTCAAAAATATGTGCAAGTTAACATTCATTTCCATATTTTACTAGTTTCTCAGCTTCTTGATATGTTATCAAAAGTAAGGGTTCATTCTCAGACACAAACTGACATATTTCTGAAAAATAACCTCTTTAACTCTACAGTCAATATTAGCATCATAAACAGAAATCCAATCCATACCCAGAATAACATCAAACTATACTAGAGGCAAAACAATAAGGTTTGCAGGTAGATTTTTTCTACATACAAGGATAAAATGGGTCTTATAAATTCTTTTTGTCTCAACATTTCCCCCTGGTGTGTTTACCATAATTTCAAGATTCATATCTTGAGATGGAATTCCCAATTTATAATAAAACTTCTCAGAAATGAACGAATGTGTAGATCCTGAATCAAACAACACATTGACATAATCCGAACAAACAAAAAGTGTACCTAATACTACTTCATTTGATGTCCCAACATCTACTGAATTAGTTTCAAAGGACATCACCACTCCTTTCTTCTTGTATTCTGGTTGCCTTCCCTCAATTGAGTTCTTCATTGGACACTCATTTGCATAATGACCCATTTCATTGCACTTAAAACATTTTATGGGTTGTAAAAAATATTTTTTCTTACCATTACCCTAATCTTTTTAAGTGAAATTATAAGATTTATATTCCATTTTACAACATCAATAACACTTACCATAATTCAAAACAAATTCCCTAGCATGGTTTTTACCACAATTTTCAAAAACTGTAAACTTAAGTTTCTCACCATCTGACTTTTTTGAAGAGTTCTTCCCTTTCCTCTTCCACCTCGACCTATTATTATATTGTTTGTCAATGAAGACATGATCATTGGAAAACTTCATTTCCACATTCTCTGTACATCAAAAAAGTCTTTCATAACTTTTGAACTCACAAGAAGCTAAATCCCTTCAATAATTTGGCTTTAATCCTGAATAAAAATGGTTGATTTTACTATCAATATCTTGTATGAAATTTGGACCATACCTTGCTATTCGAGTGAAGTTTTCTTCATAAGTTGCCCCTGAGTCATCATCCTCACTCAATTACAGGATTTTGTTTTCCATCCTAAGATGAACCACCTTAGGGAAATATTTCTCAAGAAATATACCTTTGAATTCATTGCAATCAAGAGCATCAATCTCCTAACTGTCCCTGATATTTTTCACCATCGACCACCATTGATCAGATTCACCTCTAAAATGGTAAATAGTGAGAATAAACTTTTGATACTCTTAACACCCCATGGCATCAAAAATCTTCTCCAGTGCTTTAATCTAACCTTAAACTAGCACTAGGTCAGATGATCCTCTGCAAGATGGGGGATGTTGCCTCATTAAATGCTCCACTACTGAAATGTTCCTCAATGGTTGATCTGGATGATCTTGAGCATAGACACCACCACCATTTATAGCCTAAGTCAATTGTGCCATCACTACCACAAACTTTTCACTTTCGATTCCAACCATCTCAAGTTGCTGATTTGGAAGGTGGTCTTCCTCTTGATGTCGTCCCATCATAGCTGCCATGTTTCCTATATAGAACACCATTCTGAATAGAGAAATATCTTAGGAAAAGCAACATAGTAATCTATAAATGCTATATCACTTCAAACTTACTATAAATCAATTTATGGAAATTAATTTAATAATATCCTAACTTCTAATGTTATATAAATCGACCTCTGATATCACATATAAGGACCCATCTTTAAACAATACATAATATTGAATTAAATTTATAATTCACATTGAGGATATTTTCAGGAGTAGATTCATAGTGAATTATTCCATAACTATTACATTAGATCACAACAATTACAAGGTATACACTTCTACTGATTTTTCATTTTTTTATAAAATAAACTCCCTTTAAAAAATGAGTCATGTCTAGTCCCATGTTTTCAACAGCATGACTTTTCCTTGATCACATCCTTGACCCTATTCATCTTTAAGTCCTGTGAAAAACATTTTAAAACTTGGGATTAGTATAAAAAGTTAGTATGGGTGATAAAACACAGAATGAAAACATTAGTTCATTAATAAATACATAACATAAACTCTTTAACATAAATCATGAAACCATAACATTTACATTGTAAACACAAATCATAAAGGTAACCTGTGGCATCCATAACATACTTATGTTTTAGCTTTCACAACTACGTATGGAGTTACAATTGGAATACCCATTATAGTATATTCCCAAAATATATTAGGAGAAACATTCACATTTACCTCCTTCATGTTACCTAATGCATTGGAGATCTCTCTCGGGATCACCCATCCTAGGTTTATCATAGAACCACCTGTATACGTAAAAATTCCCAAGAACCATAACATATTCATAACACATAAAATAAACACAGTGGAAATATAACATTTACACATTTAAATCAAAATATATCATTTAAATATATTGACATAAAAAATCCATTATCAAAACCATTTTCAATAAAAAAAATATTTAAAAGAGTATATGGTATTTATTTGCCTTTTGAAAACATTATGACTTCTTAGGTAATCCATAGATCAAATAATACTCATGGTGAAGAAAAAGGTCATTGTCATCGCTAATGCTAAAAGAAACATTATTTTTTTCTTTTAGTTAAACGCCTTGTAGAAAAGGATTCCCTTTGAATGAAATGAATTGTAAAATTTGTATATAAAGCATATAAAAGAAAGTCGTGTACAAAACAAAATATGCCTCAATGAAAGGATATTGAGACGAAGTCCCTTACCTCGTGTCTGACATGACCCATTTGTTCTATAATCTTCTAAATAATAAACTGAAGTTAATTTATGCATTCCTAAGAATATTTTTCATGTTTATAATTCCTTTAAAATCACTTATTACCATGTTATAAACATTATGTAGTCATATTTGTAAATAATGGTCATTTTGTCGATATTTTGTACTTGAGTCAAAAATGGACTACTTATAATTACAAGTTGTTCATGTGGTCAAAATTTCATCATATACAGAATGATATTCATGATTTAGATATCATATATTTCATATATATCTAGTATATACTTGTATTTATAATAGTACATTACATTTTGAGGTAAGAAATGAAATTCATTGTTCATAGAGATGGTAAGTCGTACATACGTTTGAACGATACATTCATTTCTGTTTCATATTTAATGGCATGAAAACATAATGATACATAGGTATATTATAATTAAATTATAATATCATATATATAACCTCAGTAAATCCATCATTTATATGTTCCACATATGTCATGAACGAGTCATATCACTTTGAGGGGGCGGTAGTCTGCACTTCCTCAAATGAGATTATCGTATTTACCTACTATAGAATCCTCAAATGTATTTTATAAATGAAAAATAAAGAAGAATAGAAATAGTATAAATATAATATATATCATATATAAATACATTTCCATCATAATGGCCACCATAATTGGTGGTAGGAGAATATTGAACAATCATCATTTCGTGAGACGTTAGTCTTCCGTCCACAGAAACAGTATGATCTTTACCCATTAGATGGAGGTGTGTGTGAGGGTAGTTCAAATATGTCTCATTAAGAAAACCTGATATATGGAATATACTTGTTTTTTTATAAAATAAATTAATAAAAAGAGGTTAGGGTTGGAGAATTAAAATAAAACAAAAGAACATAAGAGAAGACTTTACATTTAAATCGGGTAACTCCCTTTGGTTTGAACCAAAGGGGTTTCTTGAAGTGCCTTCTGACTAAGGTAAGGGTTCTAAGAGGAACAGAGGGATATTCAGAGATTATTTGGGAAGCGTTTGGATGATCCAAGGGGCTCAAGTGGTGTGAGTAATGGTTTAGAGTTGAGGGCTTTTTATAATGGGGAGGAGGGGCTCTTTTGGAAAGTGTGAAAATATTATTTTATTATATAATGATATTCAGTTTATAAATCTTCAAAACTTATTAAAGTCGATGATAAGATGTCTCATGGTCGAAATAAAATCATCCAATAATAATTGGATAGGTTTTGGATATTATTTAAATCTTATTAATCTTATTTATTTAAATCATTTATTAATGAGGTAAACACGACATCATTATTTTGTTATAAATAATTTAATTAATTTGAGGTCTAAAAAATATAAAAAAATACCATAAAGTTGGAAATATTTTTTGATTTATAATTAATATTTATAGTCAAATATATCAATTATATAAGCACGCATTAAAATTATTTTAGCAAACAAAAACATATTTATGATATTTTTATTTTTTACTTTTAATAAAAAGTTATTAATATCATTATCTTACCCAAGTGGCAATAAAAGACCAAAAATCTCACCCAAGGATTGTCTTGGTCGTAAATTACTCATATAATAAGGTTATAACATTTTTTAAGGTAATTTTATATTATGATAATATATTTTTTTACCTTGAATTACCCTATTTACTTTTAACCGCTATAAATAAAAGTCAAAATTTACTATTCACCAAAAACTATTTTCACCTTATTGAAAAAAAAATTACTTAATAATAAAAACCATGTATGTCCTATTTTCGAAATTCAATTCATTAAAGTGTTAAAATTTCATTTAGTTGAAAAATATCGGCTTTTTTAACTTGTACTTAGTTTTTTCACTATTCATCAAAAAATGGAGTTTTTCTAACAAATATCAAAAATTAAACCTAAGCTATTTTTGATATTTCAAATTCAAAAATTATGTCTATTTTACCAAATTTAATATAAAAAATATTCATTAATTAATTTAAAATTAATTCCCATCGTCAAAACAAAAAACATGTTTTTAAGAAATAATAACTATCAAAAGATTGGTACTTATTTATGTCCAATTTGAAAGGAAAATTACTTCCAATGACCGTCATTGGATTAAATGGTAAAAATATAATCTAAATACACTTTAAAACCAATTAAATAGATAATCTTACCCTAAAAATAAATTAGATTAAAAGGCAATTTTGTATTAAAATAATGTATTTTTCACTATTCATTAAAAATGATTTTTTTCATAAAAATACCATAAATTTACCCAAATTAAACATTGATGTCCTGATTCAAAATAAGAATTTTATTTATTTAAATAGAACATATAAAGGTGACCAAAATTAGATTTAAATAGGTTTTTCCATTAAAAGGTGGTAAATCGACTTTTTAAAGAATATTAGAGTATTTATGCTTAACATTAGATTAATTCACATTTTAAGCCTCTAAATTTTATTGGATAAATGTAAAAACATTTTACAAACATGTATAATCATATTTTAGTTAGTTCAGTTTATTCCTGACATTACAATGGCTAGCTGTTAACTACCATTTAAAATAAAAATATTATATTATTATTTTTAGTATGACTCAGCCTTGTGTGCAATGTAAGATTTCAAAGAAACTCGTTTTTGCATATCGGGTACGCCATAGAACATAGAAACCCCTTTGAATTAAAATTAACATTTAATTCACAAATATTAATAATTATAAAAATGTATTATTTTGTATTTACTTGAGATGTCACAACCCTTTGATTCTTCATCTCGGTCTCTTGGGATTTCATCCTCTGGTGTGATTTTTGAAAAAAATAACCTAAGAAGGATTTCAAGATTTTAAAGAAGTATTTTGGATTATTATGGGGGTATTTATAGGGTTTTTTTATATCATGACTACTGAACTGCTAGAAAATATTGATCTCTAATAAAGGGTTCTTAGAATTATTATTGTGGTCGAGGAGACGAAACATGTGTTGGGTACCCAAGTGGGCCTTGATTGTGTGGTGTAAACTTCCACTCCTATACTAATAATAACCATAATTAAGATATTGTGGATGCTAAGACAACCTCCACAAATAGTATTATTTTTTCTGGGGGTAAGGTTATCGGTACTACGGATTTTATTGATTGTAATTAATGTAATTACAATATTTGTTGATTGGTTCTACTAGAACATACTTGTAGTCCTGATTAGGGTGTGGTACTACACATATCAAAATATTTAATATCCATAACATGATTAAGAGGAGGTCATGTTGAATCATGTAGTTGAAAAAATTCAAACTACTTAGTAAGGGTCTCTACGTGGGTTGCTATGTGACTAGCCTCCCCCACTTGATGGATTACACACTGGGGTGGTCCTCTTACAATTTTCAATATAATAAAATAGTATTAAATTTAATATAAATATTCTATTATGACTTTATGTGCCTTTATCATGAGCCCACCCTCGATGGAGGCATCCACAATAGTGCAGGTGGCAGTTTGGATTCCCTAGTAAAAGGTTTTCAATTTAAGCTACATATTGAGTTCGTAATGTGGGAACTTGTTGGTTATCTTCCCAAATCTATCTCAGGATTCCCATGATTATTATATATATTCCTATTAATACTTTTGAATTTAATTTACATGATTCCATTTTTAGATCAATGTGAAATATTTATTGAATAATTTCTTGTCTAGATAATCCCATCTCATGATGGACACAATAGATTGACTTTTAATCCAATAATGGCTTGTTCTCCCAAGTAGAATGGTAAAAATCCCAGTGTTATGGTTTCTAATGATATGTCTTGATTGTGAATGGTATTTCCAAATATTTGGATATTGTATATGTTATCATGGGGTTATTCTCTTTGAAGCTTAATGAATTACCCCATATTTTGTATCATATGCATGAGTCCCAGTTTTATTTTAAATGACGTTGCTTGAATTGGGGGGTGAAAACTTTTGGGAATAGTATGACTAATTTGTGTAATTTCATAGTTTATAATGGTGTTATCTTATAGAATTGGTCCCTTATCATGAAGTTTAGGTGGAACATATTTATAATTATGTGGTGTGGTGGTGCAAGATCATTGCACTCATCCGTTTTGAAGTGGTAGTGTGCAGCTAAAGATCGATCGATATCGAGATCGAATGAAAGTAGTTATTGAGACTCAAGGATACAAGAGTTATTCAAGGGTATATGACGCATACACTAGCTGAGAAAAAGTAGACAAAAATTTTAGTTCATCATAGAAAAGGTTTTGAATGAAGAAAGTGAAAGGGGGAATAGGAAATGGGAAGGGATGAAGTGATTTAAGGTTTGTTTGAAGGTCAATGTGCCTAAGAACAATTGTTCTTGGAAATGGAGCCATATTTGATGCACCCAGAAGGATTCGTTGAATCCATCAGGCATGGTCAGATTAAAAAATTATATCCTTAACTACACTAAGCTACTATGTCGTAGTAAGTGGTAGTCTGGGGTCAAACCCAGAGAGACATATTATAGGAAAAGAAACCTAGTGGGAGGAGCCTATTGGGACGGAATCATTTAATACAATCTATTTGGTTTTGGGTAAATTAAAACTAATAAGATTGGGATTTAATTCATATTAAATTAAGTATTCAATATCAATTTGAGTGTATATGAAAAGAATAATACTAGATCTATCATGTGATTGGCTTATGCCATAGGCTTCAAAGAGGTGACAAAGACACTAAATGATTTTTGTCAAACCAATTGGATCCACATTTTCTAGAAACTAATAATTGTTAATAGTAGTTGGTAACTTCATCAAGGTAGGCATGGATTCTAGGAATAAAGGATCATAGGCTATTGATCATGGCCTGACCAACTCCATCTAGTTAATTTTCACTCAATATTAAACTATGATGGTTAGGGTAGTTGAAAAATAATGAAATTTTTAAATAGTGCAAACCTGGTTACTATCTATAGGGTTACCCAATATCAATTGTATATATTAATTAGGTTTAAATCACCCCTACTCTAAACTGATAACCCTAAGAGGATTAAGTAAGAATGAATAAATTCAATGAATTGAGGTATAGATTTCACAGTATGTTTATCAAGAAAAATAGAAAACATAATTAAAGTCATGAAACTTAAATTAAATACTAACATGATTAAAGAATAAATTAATAATGAAAAGTAAATCAAAGTTTCAAGGTAAGAGGGAATGAAATTATAACATCAGAATAGAAATGATCCAAAAATAGATCATTGAATTGAAATTAGAACTAATGGAATGTGTAAAAGAATAAATGAATGTAGTACAAGCAGATGAGAATGAAAATAGAAGAAAAATTAAAATGAAATATATACACAAAATTAGACATTCAGACACCTATTCTTGGTAGAGTAGCTAAAAATGTATAGATCCAGAAACGCACATGAGAACATGAGCCTCAACCCAGTTGGTGAGGAAACATAATGTTCATACATGAGACCCAGGTTTGAACCCAGGCAAAGACATATTTCTAGGGTTAATATAGCAATACTATAACAGTTGCTATAAAAAGTACTATAATAGGTAATGTATCAGGTACTATAGAAGGTATTTTTTGGTACTATAGTAGCCAGAAAAATTCACCTTCAGGCCATTGGTTTGGGTTTGGAGTCTTTAAAGCCTTCGGACCACCCAGGCCTTCGGGTTAGAAAGGATTGTGGGCCACCTTCAGGCCTTTGGTCCACCTTAAGGCCTTAGGTACACCTGATTTTCATAAAAAAATCGGAATACATATAAACGGAATATTTTCTAGATGAGGATTTACAGTAACGCACATTCACTAGAGAATAGATATAAAATTTGGAAGAATGAGAGTGTTGGACTCCTCTAGTTTTAATGCTCACAAATCATGTTTAATTATGTTCAATATTATTCCATTATGATTCATTGTGTTTATGTGTAATCTTAATCTATTTTCTCAAGTATTATTTCATAATATGGGTCACATATATTTGACTATGTATAAGTCACCAATAAATGGAGTCACATTCACCAGTATCACTGTTCATTCATAAAATCAGTAAGGTATGAGTCACTATTGTAGTGACACCGCTCTGTCTGAATTTTGGTAATGTGTGAGACATCGTTGTCTCGATCTACCAGTCTAGAATTTTCACGAAAAGACCAGACATTGTTGACATGTAAAATACATTGTTCCTACCAATATAGAATTCTTGAAATGGACCATACATTATTACTAGATTTTCATAAAGTCTGCAACACCTGTCTAGAATTTTCCAAAAGTTTGAGATAGTGTTCTTATGACACCGGTCTAGAATTTTTTCACAAAGGACAATACATCGATCTTAAGACACCATTTATGGAAAATGGTTGAGTCACCTCTTTTGTGACACCGTTCCAAAATTAGTTATATCTTCATTTATTATTTAAATTAAAAATTATTACTAATGGACATATTTGAGTAATTTAATGATATTGATATTATTAATGGACTTGTGTACCCTTTTCAATAGGCAATAATAGGTTTGGTGTAACTGAACATGATGAAGATCGTGCTCCCAGTCATAAAAAGAAGAACTCCCGAGATTAAATAAAAGTGGTTTGTGAGTATATTGACATAAGACATGTGTAACATAATATCAAGAATATAGAATAGATACACTCCAATCCAGCTAGTTGTGACCAAGAAAGAACTTTTTGTGAACCAAAGAGTATGAACATCATTTCAGTAACAAATTAAAACAGTGAATCTACAAGAAGCATCACATTTTCTTACTCAAGAAGTCTAGGATCATCATGGAGATCTCTTTGAGCATTCTTAAAACACTCTCTAATTATTTCTACTTTGTTGGGTTTAATTTTACTATTTTTTTAGAAGTGTGTGTAATTGTGTCACAAACACACACTTTCTTCTGATCTAAGATGGAGGATATAAGATATCCCCACTCACCCATCTTTATATTAAATTTTCCTCCCATGTATAACTATGGAAACTTTCTCTATACGTGACTTGGTTTTTTTGGTTTCCCACCTAAAACTATGGTAGGGGTCAAGTTAACCTTGACAGCCTTGTGTTCTATTGTAAACCTTGATCCAGGGTGTGGATCATGTTTATTAATATAAACTACATGGTGGTAGGAGATCTCCAAGCAGAGATGAGTAGCTCTCTACTTGAGACTAAACCTCTTGTTTTTATCTGATGTGTTAAAGTTATGATTTCTTTTCTGTCATTGTTTACTCAAACCAGAAAACATTACTCTGATTTGGTAGTTAAAATTATATCGGGTTTATAACTGTGTTTGATTGAGTAAATTAATTTCAAAAGTAATATCAATATTTAAAGTTTATTAAATAAAAATTATTCAATATTTTGAGAAATGAATTGAATATTCAAACTATTATAAATCTCTACTTTGGTTAACTAGACTGTTTATTTTTTAAATCAAGGACTCTTAATAATTATTTAAAAAAATATATAAGAACTCATTTCACCCCCACCCCCTCTTTATTTTCCTACTACATCCATCTTTTCATATAAGAGGATTGTTTTCTAAATCACTATTTTTTTCAAATTTTTTAACTATGATTTTAGATGTTTTTTAGAAATCTTTAAAAGAAATTATTTCTCAATTTTAAGCTCAATAAAAATATATTATTTATTTTTCATTATATATAATATATTTCATGGTGATTTTACCAAAAAACCTCCATTTTGTAGCATAACTAATTATGCATAGTGGAAAATTAAGATAAAATGCATTTAAGAAGTATGGGTTTTTAAATCTTGTCTTCCATTTTAGATTAATATAAGATTATTAATACTACCTAAAATACTTTGGATGACCCAACCAATATTTTTTATAATAATAACTACAAAGGTATGACTTTCTTATATTTTTATTTATGAGATTAATAATTCAATAGGATTTCTGCAAGTAAAAAATCCCATGCAATTTGGGATACTCTAGTAGTTTCATATGAAGGAACCACTAATATTAATAAAATGACACTTAACACATGTAGTATTAAGTTTGATAACTTCAAAATGTAGATTGATGATCCTATATTTGACATGTATCTTAGGTTCAATAAGATTGTAAATACTATGATCTCTCTGGAAAAGGATGTTTAATATAAGGAATAAATCATGTGAATTCTCGGATTTCTACCAGACATATTGAGAGGAACCTTAGTGTCAATAATAGAATCTAGTGATATTAGAAACATTTTTGTAAAAGATCTAATAGGAATGATAATGATGTATAAGGAATAATTAAACATAAACAAATAAGAGGATGATGAACCAATGATAAAGCACGTGCCTTTAAAACCACTTCTTCTAAATACAAAGAAAAGGAAAAGGAAAAAACTCATTCTGAAAGTTCACGCAATGAAGAATCATCATTATATAGTGATGATTCAATATCTTAGATAACTAAAAGATTCAAAAAAATATCTAGGAATAGGAAATTTTTCATAAATCCTAGCTACAAAAGAATGTATGATAATAAGGAAAATTTGAAAAGTACTAGAAGAGAGGTGCTAACTCGAATGAGATTGTTTGTTATGAGTCTAAAAGAAGAGGACATGTAAAGGCTGACTATACAAAATTAAAGTATCAAAAGTAATATGAGGATAAGAATAAAATATACAAAAAGGAAATGAAGGAAATATGGAGTGCTTTTTAAGATAGGTCCAGTGAGTTTTAATACTCACATGATGAAAAGGAAATTAAATACAATATTTGTTTCATGAAAAACACGTATTAGGTAACACTGGAATCTCATGTACATAATTCATATTATTCTAAATATTAATCTAATTCTAAAAATATTACTAATGGGGAAATGTTCAAGTACTGAAAAATGATTGAGGATACATGTAATGAGATAAAATACTAATATAAAGTTTTCCTGAATCTATATGATCATACCTCTAATATAAAATCCAAGATTACTATGGAGAAATAAATGAATGCCCAATTTCTTAAAGAAAATAATGAACTCAACTTTTATAATGATCAATTGAATAATGACATAGAAAAGTTTACCGATGAAAAGAATACTCTCACAAAAAATATTGGAAAAAAAGTTCCACTAAAATATTTTATTTTTATTGGATACTAACCTAGATAGATTAATTTTGAAACACACACTAGACAATAATTTTTTTTCCTAAAATGAATAAATTTTATGTTACTTCTATAAATAGTAAATATTTCACATTTTATATTATTTATAAACCAAATAAAGCTTATTTTTTCTAATCCTTACAAAATATTTATAGGAAACCCATGAAATAAATGTGGGTTACCAAACCCTTTATCACTAATGTTATTGGACCCAAGAAAGTCTGGGTATTGGAATCTTTTCTTGTTTAATTTGACTTTATAGGAATCATACTTGAAGATGTCATATAAAAGCTTAATATACTTGGATAGTGGATGTTCAAGAAACATTATAGGGGACTATTCGAGCATCAAGAATCATCTTAATGTTGATGGGGGGAATGTCACTTTTGGTGATAATACAAAAGTAAAAATCATTGGACGTGGAAAAATTGGTAACTCTAATTGAGTTTTAATTTCTAAAGTTATTTTTATTGATGGTTTAATTACAACTTTCATAAAATCCCTTAGTTATGTGATGATGGATTTCATGTAATATTTTAAAATGATGCTTTCTATGTTTTTAATTCTAAAAATGAGTTAGTATTTACTAATTTTAGAAATAATAATATTTACACTGTAAACACAGATTCATTAGTTTTTCAAAATGTTTCTTACTTAAGTTCCTTTCACAAGTAGGCTTGGATATGGAATTAGAAACTATGACATTTTAATATAAACTAACTGATAAGTATCACTAGAAATGTTTTATTCAATGATCTACCCAAACTATAATTTCCCAAAAATAAATTATATAATCCTTATCAAAAGAGAAAACTATACAAAATTTCATTCAAACCAAAGAAATAAGTTTAAAATTCTCAAAAACTTGAGTTGGTTCACATGGACTTTTTTGGAACATCTAGAGTTTCAATTATTAATGGTAAACACTATGTATATGTTCTTGATGAATACATCTCCTAGTATACTTGGACCTTTTTTTATCTCACAAGAGTGAATCTTGTTTTTATTTTCAAAATTATACTAGAATAGATGAAAAACATAGTGGTGTTGGAATTAAATCCTTAATAATTGACCATTTCCAAGAGTTTGAAAATAAATATTTTGAATCTTTTTTCCCAAAAAATTGATTTAGTCATAACTTCTCCGCTCTTAGGACACTCCAAAAGAATGGATTTGTTGACAGGATAAATATATACCTATATGAAATAGTTCAGACAATGATTATAGAGTGTGACTTACCTATTTATTTTTGGGATTAAGTTATAAATAAATCTTGTTACATATTTAACAGAGTTTTAGTTAGAACAATTTGTAAGAAAACTCACTTTGAGTTGTGTAATGATAGGAAACCCAGCGTTGGTAACTTCAAAGTATTTGGTTTCAATGTTTATATTCTTAATTCTATGAAAAATCTTGAAACATTTTCACCCAAAAGTGATGAAAGTATTTTCTTTGGTCACTCAACCACTTGTAAATCTTACAGAGTTTTCAATAAAAGAACTAAATGTGTGGATGAATTTATTCAAGTTTACATTAATGAAAATATACACATGAACCTAAATCCCCTCTTGAAAAAATTGGGGATGAACTATTCAATCTAGACAAAAATGCTACACCCTCTGACCCTACTATTAAGTAATCTGTTAAATCCTCGAGTTATGGATAATCTCAATACTCTACTCATAGTGAACCTATAACTACTGAAGAACCTAAATTGACTAGTTAGAACTCTTAAGAACCCTTCCTAAGATACTATAGTTGGAGACTTAGATAAAGTGACACATACAGGAGCTTCTCATAGTAAAAAGGTTGAACATAAAGCCTTCTTGTCACAGATTGAACCTAAAAACATTAATGATTTAATCAATGATGATTTTTTGTTGATGGATATGTAATAATAGGTGAATTAGTTTGAAGGAAATAATGTTTGGATTCTAGTGGATATACCAAAATACATCTTGACCATAGAGACTAAATGGGTGTTTGGAAATAATGTAGATGAAGCAGGCACCATTGTGAGAAATAAGGAAAGACTAGTTATAAAAGGATATAATCAAGAAGAAGGAATAGAATATGAAGAAACATTTTCACCAGTTTATAGACTTTATGCCATTATAATCTTATTAGCATATGAAGATCATTCAAATTTCAAAGTATATCAAATAAATGTTAAAAGTTCATTTATAAATGTGTATATATTTGAGGTTTGTTTTCTAAGAACCCCCTAGTTTCACAAACCCTCATTTTCTAAATCATGTTTTTAATTTAACAAAATATTTATATGGTTTAAAACATGCTCTAAGATCTTGGTAAGATACGCTCATCACTTTTCTAATTTCTAAAGGATTTAAAAAAGGTATATCTAATACTAATATTTTTATAAAAAAATATATAAAGAATTTTTGGTAGTGAAAATCTATGTCGATCATATTATTTTTGGATTGTCAAAAAATATTGTACGTGTTGATTTTTCAAAAATGATGAAGAATGAGTTCGAAATGAGTTTGATGAGTGAAATAAAATTCTTCCTTGGATTTAAAATATTTCAAAAAAAGGTTTTATTTTGAATCAAAATAATTATACTAAATATATTATAAAATGTTTTAATTTTCATAGCACTAAAGGTAGTGATATTCCTATGATTACCACCTACAAATTGGATATTTTTGAAAATGGAAAATTTGTTGATTAATCCAATTATAGAGGTATGATTAGAAGTCTTATATACCTGATAGCTATCTAGCATGATATTACGTTTAATATATGTATGTGTGCTAGATTTCATGAAAGTCCTAAAAATTCTCATATTCTTGTTGTTAAAAAAAATTAAATACCTAAAACATACTATAAACTTGGGAATGTTCCATCCTATGGGAAAATAATTGGACTTAGTTAGTTATTCTGATGCTTATTTTGGTGATTTCAATTTTGATATAAATTGGGAATCTATAACATGTCATATTTTGGGCACGTCTCTAGAATCATGGTGTATAAAAAAACATAATTCTCTTTCATTATATACAGAAAAGGATAAATACATATCTACTGGTAGTTGTTGTGCTCATATTTTGTGGAGGAAACACACTTTACTAGATTATGGGTATAAATTTATAAATGTCCCCATAAATTGTGAAAAGACAAGTTCTATTAACATATCTAAGAATTGGTTGTCTCATTCAAGAATAAAACATATTTATTTAAGACATCACTTTTTGAGAAGTCATTATCAAAATGGTGATATCACTTTGGATTTAATTAGCACAGAACATTATCTTGAGAAAATATTTAACTAGAAATTAATTTCTAAAATAATTTATTATATCATGCATGAATTAGGTATGATTAATTTTGAGTAACCATTTTTTTTCTCGCCAGTTGATTTCTCGTATTTGTTTTCTCATTGGATGATGTCTCGTCGTTTGTGGCCTCACTGGTTGATGAGTCTCCATTGGATGTGACAACGTTGTGATGAAACCATTGATAGAACACTGTATGGACACACCATTTTATACTTAGCATTTTTTTCCTACATCACTATTTTAGTTATTTTATTTCATTTTATTTTATACCAACTTTTCAATTTAAGACTTTAAAATCACTTAATGATAAAAATAGGCCAATCCAAATCACTTCACACTTCACTCTTTCTCTTGAACTCTTGAAACTAAAACAATTATATATATTTTAAACCTTTTATTCTCCTTTTAAATATCTTTTCATGTTTCAAATTGTGACGTTGAAGTGTCCATCTTCTTCGACTCGAGAAAAATGATGATCATCCAATAAATTATAAAAGGCTTTGATCAAAATTCCTGAGAAACCATTGAACCCTGGTCTCAAAAATAGAGTAGTCATTCTATAAAATAAAGTGTGTTCAAGATGGATTCTTTGAATTAAGTTGCTTTTTATCAGGTTTTTGGAAGAGTAGGGGTGGCTAAGATGGTTTACCAATGACAGGAGACCCTTATACCTGACCTAGTTTTTGTGTTTTATTAGTACCTTGATTTTTCACTCAATGAAAAAGTTAATTTCATTATCAAAAGTTGGGTAAATGGGAAAATATTTTCTTTCTCTTAAATATTATGGGATTCTTATTTTAAAGTACCTTATGAGGTTATCTTTGAGGATTATCAAGAAGGACCTCCACCTCCAAGCGATATTCTTATCCTAGAAGAGGATTTGGGTGATTTAACAAGATATGGAAAGAGGAGGGCCCCTATTTCTTCTAAGTTAGATGGAGAAAGCAGATTTATATTCATGATTATTCAAAATCATATCTATACAAGGAATTTTTATTTTTATACATTTAAATATCAAGATGTGTTTTTGTTAGATCTCTTGAAAAATGGTTTTAAGAGAAACATTTTCAAATATCTTGTCCTTCATATGTGTGATATGAGAAAAACCTCCTCTAAATCCACTTCACTATTTTATTCAAGGTTTATCTCTACAATTATATAATCCAAAGGATTGGTAATGTAAAATAAAGAAACTATTGTGGACTATGAGTTTTTAATTTATAAGGAGATATGCATGAGAATTAAAATCAGTTGGAATCCATGGAAATGGACTTAGGTTGAATACAATGAAAATATTTATGAGAATTTTAATCCTATTGAACATCCCTCAAGATCGAAGGATATCAATGACCCTGATTTAGAACCATATGAGTTAGTATAATACTCAGATTAGGAAATGGAAGATGATGTTGAAGATGTGAATGTTTTTTATAGAGAAGTAAATAAAGGTATTCATGATGAAAGTTGAGAAAATATATATAAGGGAAAAGTTTTTGGTGTTAAAGAAGTTGTTGATAAAGAGAAAATGGAATAAAGAGAAATTACATAAGGAGAATCCACTATAGATTAGGATAAAAAATCTAATTTAAGAGAAAATGATAAGGAAAATGATCAGAGTGAGGGTAATAGCTCTAATATTGGCAAATGTGATGAAAGTGAAACTATTGGAAAAATGGTTAAGCAAGATGTTCATCTAAAAGAAAATGTAACTAAGGCTGAAATGTATAAAAATATAGTGTAAGAGGTCAAAATAGTTTAAGTGATGGAATCACTTTATTACCTAAGGGAAGCATATGTGGAGGGGGTTGAAAACCCCAGTCTTGAGAGGATTGATGTTCAAAATCCTATTGATCCAGGTTTAGTTGATTCCTAGTACAACATTCCAAGATATTATTATGTTGATGTCTCTCAAAGATACTAAGTTAATGAAATATATCATTCAATAGTGTCTCAAATCAAACCCATCACATCTAAATAAGTGGTTTCTATTCATCATCCAATATATGTTCCATCTCCTACTCAAACAACCCCAAACTATTTGAGTCATGAAGATTTAAAGGCCTTTAGTGAAAATCTATTATCTGGTTTTGAAAATATTTTAAAGTCACGGCCTGCTCATATGACCAACCATAGTGAAAGGGATGATGGAATGATTATACAAAAAGTTAATATGGAAAACTCAACCAAATATTATTCTTGAGATACAAGAGAAATGTCATGAAAATAAATAGTGGAATTATGATTTGAATCCCTTAAAATCATTAGTTGTGGAAATGATGAGGGACTTGAAAACTTCTCCGAATCCAGCTCTGGTTTCCATTCTAAGTGATACTTATGCTGACATTATCTCATAAAATGTTATATCTCATATTCAACCTAATTTGATTTTAGTGGTTGATGAAGTGATCAAGAACAGAACAAAATTTTCCATTGAAATGTGCGGGCTTTTGGCTGCAATAAATCAACAGACAGATGAATATAATGGATCACTGAAAATAGTTATTAAAATTCTAAATACCTTCACCTCAGCTGTTCCAGCTCAACCAAATTCTTTTATACCTCTCAACCTTTGGATATTTATATATTTTGATTGGAGATTAGAGAATATATTTAATATTCTATTGGTGGTTCAAATCAAGAAATCCTTGGTATGATTCAAAATCACAATGAGCACGTGCATGACATTGTCAGATCTTACTCCAAAACTTCCACTGATGCTGAAGAATAAATCTCCAAGAAAGTGGATTACTATTTTAATCAGATATATACCAAGCACAATCTAACAAATCAGTTCAAGTATACAGTGGAGAATTTGAAGCTACCTACAGAGACTCAAGCATTCAAGGAGAAAGTCAAATAGTTAAATGACTTTACTCCTACCACTGAGATGTTCATGGAGAACAATGATGATTTTGAGAATGCTATGGAGTTTGGTGGTGAAGTCATCAAGGAGCTCATCAATCTGTTGAGGCCTTCTCTACATCATCACAGTACAGTAATAATTTCTCCAGTTTTTGAATCTTTGAGAACTATCTCCATTCCTTCTACCTCTACTTATTTTTCCCCTGTAACTATGACCCCTACTATAGTTATAATCAAGATCAGATTGGTCTTTACTAATCATCCACTACCTCATTTTTTCTCCTAACCAAGCCTTACACCTTCTATTTTGAAGGGATGCCTCTATACTCACACTCTACTGGCTTTGTACCTTCCATGACTACCAATTCTACCACTATATCTTCTACACCAGATGTATCTCACTAGGAAAAATAGGTGGGGGACTTAGAGACAATGTGATTGGATTATTTTTGATAGGTCTACGTTGTACTTTTTTTATTATAAAATATTGATGTACTCAATTCAATGTGATCATTCTTTCACTTGTTCACGGCATTTTGTGCTTATTCATAGTTTTAATTTTCATATTTTTTTTTGATAATCCCAAAAAGGGGAGAACTCGAAGATGGAATTTAACTCACCTTGCACTCTTATGAATCTCTATTACTAACATATGAGTATGATCTCTACTATTTCATATATATGCTCTGATATTATTCTTTCTATGCTGAATTTAATTAATATCTATTTATGTCTTTATTTTACAATAATATGTCTAATATGTTAAGGAAAATATTTATCCTTTATTGTGATAATTATGTGTGGCCTGTAAATTCCATGATTTTGTATCATTAAAAAGGGCGAAATTGTGGGAATCCTCTAGTTTTAATGCTCACAAATCATGTTTAATAATATTTAATCATGTTTATTTGTGATTCATTATGTTTATGTATAATATTATTATACTCTTTGTAGTATTATTTCTTAATACGGGTTTCAAATATTTGAATAAGTATGAGTCCTCGGTCAATGGACTCCCAGTCACCAGTCTCACCGTTCAGTCAAAAAAACGGCAAAGTTTGATTCACCATTACAACGACACAACTCAGTCAGAAATTCAGTAACGTGTGAGACAATTTTGTCTCAATCTATCGATCTAGAATTTTCACAAAGGACTATAAACCATTAACAAAAACAAGAAACCATTTCTACAAATTCACAATTCTTGAAAAAGACCAAACACCATGGCTGGATTTTTGAAAAGTCTAAGACACCATTATTATGACACCGGTCCAGAATTCTTGAAATTTTTGAGACACCATTATTATGACACAAGTCCAATGTATTTCTCAAAGGAAAATACACATGTCATAAGACAATATTCAGGGATAAAGGATAGGTCATCGCTCCTGTTTCACTACTCCTATGACAGCATTTCAAACTTAGTTATTAATTTATTTATAATTTAAATTAAAAATTACTACTAAAGGTCATGTTTGAGTTATTTAATGGTACTGATATTATTAATTATCTTTTTTACCCTTTTTGGGAGGTATTACTAGGTACGAGGTACCTGTATGTGATGGATATCATGCTCCTTGTCATCCAAACTCCTGAGATTAAATTAAAGGTGGTGTGCGAGAATATTGACATAAGAGGTGTGTCACATAAGACCAAGAAGAGATAATAGATACATGAAAATCCTCAAAGCTATGAACAAGAAATAATTTTCTATAAAACAAAGAGTATGAACATAATTGTAGCAATAAATCAAATCATATAATCTACAAAAGAATCTCACTGAAAACCAAAACATATAACATCAATGACACTCTTTTTTTGGTGTCTATTTTCTAGAAGTTTCCTTGAGATTGAAATATTCATACTCAAGAAATCCAGGAGAATAAATCACATCACTCATAGCATTCTAAACCACTCTCTCATTATTTCTTCAATGTTGTGTATAATTTTTCATCATTTTAATTATTGTGTGTATCTATATCAAAAACACACTCTATCTCCTGAGATAAGATAGGGTATATATGATATACTCACTCACTCCTCTTTATATACCATTTTACTCTTATGTATAACTATCTAATACGTCTTTGTTTGTGATCAGGTTTTATTTTTTTTCCTATGTAAAACTGTTTTAGAGGTCATGTTGACATAGATAGCATTTTGTGCTATTGTGAACCTCAATCCAAGGTGTGGATCAAGTTGATTAATATAAAATTATTTGTGGTGGGTGGTCACCAAGTGGAGGTGACTAGGTCACTGCTTGAGGCTGAACCTCTGGTTCTTATCTGTTGTGTCAATGTTTTGTTTTTTGTTTTTATTTGTTTATTCATACTAGAAAACATTGTATTTTCTTTTACAGAAAATATTAGATAGTGTTTATAAATTTTTTTGATTTAATAAATTAATTTCAAAGGTTATATTAATAATTAAAAGTGTTGTAATTGGGAATTGGTCAATAATTTGATAAATTAATCAAACATTAAAAAATATTATAAATATGTTACATTGGTTAATTGTCATGTTTTGTTTTTTAAATTAGATAATCATAAAAAATATTTTAAAACAATGATTTTTATAGGAACTAAATTCACCCCTACCCCCTCTTTAGTGTCATATTCAGACGAACTTACAGGGTATGAAATTTTCTATCAGTACCATTCCTATTCATCCTTACATAGGACAAATATCTGAATAGCCATGAAAAGGTGGAGAACTAATCACAATGCAGACTCTGGGGAGGGACAGTTTCAAGTAGTCATAGCCTGGGATGTATTCTATTGAGACCTTTGGGTCATTTAATGTAATTAAGTGTATCGGAAATGCAACGTAAGGATTCCCCTTCAAACCTTAAAAGGGGGATTATCAAAAGTGAATAAAAATAAAGGCCCTTCGATCATTCATGTGAATGTTACAGGACATGTAAATGGTTCACATCATATTTCTGCTTTAAGTGGACTCTGATTTAACACATACATGATGCGTAACTGGTTTCCACATCATTTACATAATATCAAACAAATTATCCAATAATTTAGGATCGTCACCTATTTTATGGTATGAATCTTGGCCCACAATTAGAATTTGAACTTCTCACATTGTGCAATGAGGTCAGAACCTATATTCTTAATCAGTTTTAATATTTTAATTTTTTATTATGTATAATAATTATACACATATTATAATTATTTAAAGCCATGTATTTGGGATTTAGGGATTGGCCTTTGGCTCACAGGTGCCCTTATCTAAGAGTACACATTGTGTAATTCCTAATCATGATATTTAATGAATATGTAAAACATTTTTTTATTATTTCTCCATGTATTATTTAATTCCTAATTCCTACTAAAACCAACCTCAACCTAGGTCATTATCAAATAAAACCTGATTAAACCATAACTAAATGTATCCAAAATATGTATATAAATTCATATTATCACTTATGAAGGGGTAATACATGACTTATGATCATTTCTCAAATTCATTATTTATGAAATCTCTTTTGATTTTGACATGAGGAAAGATTATGCTACCTATTTCTTTCAATAGGTAATTATTATGTTTATTCATTATGATTTATTTCCTTTTTTGGAACACAAAATCATGAAGATGTTATAATGGGTGAACCTCTATAGTGAACTAATACATTGGGTAAATTTTTTTTCTCGTGATATATTATATATGTGATTGAAGAGTAAACCTAATCCATGATTAAGCTTTATCTACCTTGTGATGTTATCATGTAAGATATCCATAACTAATGATTCGGTCATGTTTTTTGTTGCAGCCACATTTCCTAGGTCACCATGATCTTGTGACGCCATCTTATTTATGTGATGTTTACATGTGATTACTTCTAAGACTTCTCTTATATGATATCATTTTATACATTTGAATCAAATCTTATGTTTCCTTATCCTGAGTATTCTTATACTGATATTTCTAGATTTCCCCTTTTGTATTTCTATTCCATATTTTATATTATATAGGTATAGGAGCTCAAAGGGACTTAAGATTTTATTATGGATATTAAAATAAAGTCATTTTATTTTATTTTCTCTTTCATGTACTATGAAAATATTCTTCAAAGTACACTATGGATTTTATATCCTCATTTTGAATTAATGGATATTATGTCAATAATCCTGTAATTATATATGTAAAAATAATGGGTCACTATAGTGGGTATCAGATCAAGGAAAAGTTATTTTTGGGAATTAGGACTAGAATACATAAGTAGAAACCCTAGGGATAATTATATGAATAAAAAATATTATAATTTTAAAGAAGCATATAGTGAGTGGTTTCCATGAAATTACAAACCTATCTAGATACTAAAAGTGGATGTTGGTCAAGAATAATTCTACCTAGGTGTAATATCTTCAAATTTGGATTTAAATTTATCGCCGCCCAGTACAGTAAAAATAGGAATTTTTATAAAATCGGTTTGACACTCCAAGGGGACATGCATTGAGAATTTACAAAAATATTTATGAACTATTATTTAGGAATTTAAAAAATGTTTTGGGAACGTAATATGAAACATTAACGTGGAAAAACAAGATTGAAACATTAATAATCATAATTTAGGATACACTTATCATTTATAATGTTTTCCTTCTATGTTTATTAGTTTTCTTTTTGTATGTTTATTGATAAGGACTCGGCCATAAAACATTACATAATCATGAATTAAATGAATAATTCACATTGATGATCTTTTCAGGTTTAGAGTTTTACAGAATTAGGCCATACCTATTACATTACATCTCAAAAATTACAAAGTAAACACTTCTACTCAATTTCCATTTTTATCAAAAAATAAAAACTCTTGAAAAAAATAGTCATGTATAGGTCCATTTCTTCGAGAGCATGACTTTTCCTTGATCCCATCCTTGAAACTATTCATCTTAATTCCCTATGGAAAACATTTCAAAACATGGGTCGAGCATAAAAATCTCATTAAGGGTTATAAAACAATGAAAGAAAACATTAGTTCGTCATTACATACATCACATAAACTCTTTAACATAACATATAAAATCATAATATTTATTAATAACACATAGAGAAAATAAATCATAAAGGTAACTTGTGGCATCTATATCATACATACACTGTAGCTATCATGACTACGTTGGGAGTTACATCTGGGGTACCCATCACAGTATATTACTTAATTCTCTTAGGAGAAACATTCACGTTTACCTCTTTCATGTTACCCAATGAATTGGAGAGCTATCTCGGGCTCACCCGACCTATTTTTATCATGGAACCACTCATTTACGTAATAATTCTCAAGAACCATCACATATTCATAACACATAAAACAAATATAAAGGAAAGATAAAAGTTCCACATTTCAATCATAATATATCATTTAAATATATTGACATAACAAATCCATTATCAGAACCATTTTCAATACCAAAATATGTAACAAAGTATATGGTATTAATTTTCCTTTTAAAAACATTTTAGCTTGTTAAGGAATCCAAAAGATTAAATAATAATTACGGCGTATGAAAAGGTCATTGTCACCGCATACGATGAAAGAATAATTATTTTTTGTCGTTTAGTGAAATTCTTCATAGAAAAATATTCCACTTGAATTAAATTAAATTTCAAAGGTTTTGATACAATGTATAAAAGAATGTCGTGTATAAAACAAAATTTTCCTTAATGAAAGGACATTGAGACGAAGTCCCTTACCTCGTGTCTGACTTAACCGGTTCGTTCTTTAATCTCCGGAATTAAAAAATAAATTTAATTTCTAATTTATTAAGAACACTTTTTCAAGTTTTTCATTCCTTTTAGATAACTTATTACCATGTTATAAACATTATGTAATCATTTAAGTTAATAATGGTTGTTTTGTCGATATTTGGTACTTGAGTCAAAAATAGACTTCTTATAACTAGAAGTTGTTCATGTGGTAAAAAGTTCATCATATCCAGACTGATATTAATGATTTATATATCATATATATAATATATATACAGTATATACATATATTTATAATAGTGCCTAACATTTGGAGGTAAGAAATGAAATGCATTGTTCATAGAGATGATAAGTCGTACAAACGCATGAACGCTACTTCCATTTATATTTCGTATTTTATTGTAATTAAAACATAATGATACATAGTTATATTATACTTACATTATGATATCATATATAATATCATTAACTCCATTCTTTATATGTCCCACATATGGCATTAACGAGTCATATCACTTTGAGGGGGTTGTAGTCCGCACTTCCTCAAATGAAATTATCGCATTTACCCATTATAGAAACCATAAAGTTGTGATATAAATGAAAAATAAAGAAGTATAAAAGAAACATAAACATAATATATATCATATAGAAGTATATTTCCATCTTAAAGGCCACCATGATAGGCACTAAGAGATAATTAAACAATCATCATTTCGTGAGGCGTTAGTTTTCCCTCCACAGAAATAGTATATTCTTTACCCATTAGATGGAGGTGTGTGAAAGTGTAGTTCAAATACTTATCATAAAAACATCCTAGTATATTGAGGATACTATTTTTGTTATAAAATAAAATAAAATAATGTTTTTAGGGGTTAGGGAAGTAAAATAAAAGAAAATAATTTAAGAGAAATTATTACCCTTAATATGGGTAACTACCTTTGGTTTGAACCAAAAGGACTTATTAAAGTGCCTTATTCCTAAGGTAAGGATTTTAAGAGGAGGATATGGATGTAAGGAGCTTAATTGGTCAGTGGTTGGATGATCCAATGGGCTTGAGAGGTGTGAGGAATGGGTTTGAGGTGATGGATTTTTATGAAGGGAGGAGGGGCTCTTTAGGAATGTGTGAAAATATTATTTTTATTATATAATGCTTTTCAGTTCTTAAAGGCCCAAAACTAATTAAACTATGATTTAAGATTACTAATGGTTGAAATAAAATCATTTGATAATAATTGGATAGGTTTTGGATATTGTTTTAATCTTTATAATATTATTTATTTAAATTATTTATTAATGAGTTAACACTGCGTCATTATTGTGTCGTAAATAATTGTTTTTATTTGATGTTCAAAAATTATAAAAAAATACCATGAATTATGAAATCATTTTATCTTTCAAAATAATATTTATAGGTGAATATATAACATAAATAACCATATGTAAAAATTAATTTACTAAAAGATATCTATTTATGTCATTTTTGTTTTTACTTTTTGTTAATTAAAATAACGTGTCATTATCACTCTTAAGTGTCTCAATGGGGTCCCAAAATAAACCCAATGATTCCCATGGTTGGACATGACTCATCCAATAAGTTTAAGATAAGTGTTAAGGTAATTTTGTATTATTATGATATTCTTTTAACTTAATTACCCTATTTATCATTAATCGCGGTAAATAAAAAGTCAAAAGTTATGATTCACCAAAAATTATTTTCATCTTATGAAGCCACATTTTACTTACCAAAAAAAACCATGTATGTTTTATTTTCTAAATTCAATTCATATAAGCTGTAAAATTTCTTTTAAATGAAAAGGTATGTTTTTTAACAACTACTTCGTAGTTTCACTATTCCTCAAAAATAGATGTTTTTTAGAAAAATACCAAAAATTCCGCCGAACCAATATTTGATATTACAAATTCAAAAATGATATCTATTTTACCAAATTAAAAACATTGAATTTGTATTAATTGATTTAAAATTAATTCTCATTGTCAAAACAAAAAAGCGTGTTTTTAAGATATATTAACTATCAAAAGATTAACATTTGTTTATATCAAATTTCATAGTGAAATTAATTCCAAGGACCAAATTTGGATTAAATGGTGAAAATTAAGTCTAATAACACATTAAAACTAATTAAAAATAAAATTTAACAATATAAATAAATTATTTTAAAATTCAGTTTTGAATTAAAATACAGTATTTTCTACTATTCATCAAAAATTGAATTTTATCAGAAAAACACCAAAATTTTACCAAAAGAGAATTTTTATGTCCTCATTCTAAATAAGAAATATATTTGGTCAAATAGAATATATAAAAGTGACCAAACTAGATTTAAAGAGGGTTCACCATAAAAAGGTGGTAAGTCAACCATTTAAAGTAAATTATGCTTAAAATTAGATTCATTCACATTTTAAACTTGTTACTTTTATTGGATAAATGTAAAAACTTTTAACAAACTTGTATATTCATATTGTAGTTAGTTGTCTTAATTCCTTCCAATATAACGACTAGGCATTAACTACCATTTAAAACAACAATATTATATTATTATTGTGAAATATAAGACTTCAAATAGTCTCGTTGTTGCGTATCGGGTATTCCATCGAACATAGATAACCCTTTAAATTCAAATTAATTATTTAATTCACAAAATATTAATTAAAATGAAAACATATTATTTCTTTTTTAACCTGGGATGTTACATCCATCCCACTTTGGGAAATTGCATCCTCACAATTTTATTCACTTATCAAATAAGTGGGGGTATTTATCCCTCATAGAATTTTCAGATTCCCACGTTACCTCTTAAACTATATAGTTTTTCTACAAAACCTTTTCCTAGTGAATTACCTTATTCTGCAACACATGCTCTCTGTGGTCAAGAATCTGGAATGATTGTTCCTCATAAGAAATATTCTCTTTAAACTGAACTATCTTTGGATGTAAAACATGATATGGATCTACCATATACTTTCTTAGCATTGAAACATGAAAAACATTGTATACCTGGGACAAACATGGAAGTTAATACACTCTGTACACAACTGATCTAACTTTCTCTAAGATTTTATAAGGTCCAATGATCTTCCAAATCAAATTTCCTTTCTTACCAAAATGCATCATATTTTATCCAGGAGAAACTTTGAGAAAGACATGATCACCTACCTCAAAAGAAAGATCCTTCCTCTAATTATCTGCATAACTTTTCTGCCCACTCTGAGCTGTTCTCATGTGATTCTGAATCAATTGAACCTTTTTTGTCATCTCTTCTACCAATTCTAGTCCTGTCAGCTTCCTTTCACCTACTTCATCCAAAAAAGTTGGAGTTCGACAACGCTTTAAATATAATTCATCAAATGGAGCCATTAGTATACTTGAATGAAAACTATTATTATAAGAAAATTATACCAAAGAATTTTTTTTTACCAACTTCCCTGGTAATCCAGTGAACAATCACGTAGCAAATCCTCCAACGTCTGAATTGTTTGTTCAGACTACCCATCTGATTGCGGATGTAAATCTCTACTAAAATTTAATTTAGTACCCAACAACTTCTAAAATCCTTTCCAAAAGTTATAAGTAATCCTATGATTAAGATCAGATACAATGGAGAGGGTAACACCATGCAACCTGACTATCTCCTTAATGTACAACTAATAAAGTTGATCTGGAGACAAAGTATCTCGAATATGAAGGAAATGAGCAGATTTGGTCAATCGATCAATAATAACCTAAGTTGCATTATTACCTCGAGATGTATTTGGTAATCCCACAACAAAATCCATGGATATATTTTTCCAATTCCGTTGTGATACCGGTAAAGACTGAAACATCCCTTTTGGTAACTACCACTCTTCTTTATCCTACTAACAATTCAAACACATCATAGTAAAATCAGAAATATCTCTTTTCATTTTATCCAACCCGTAATACTCCTGAATATCTCAGTATATCTTAGTACTGCCAGGATGAACTGAAAATGGGGCACTATGAGCTTTACATAACAACTCATTCTTCTACTGTGAATCACAAGGCACACATGATATCTTCGAAAATCTCAAAATACAATCATTATAAATGTCAAAATCGGGAAACATACCCTTCTGAACAAAATCTACCGTTTCTGCAACTCACTATCTTCCTTATGTGATTGCTTAATTCTTTCTGAGAGAGATGATTTTACTGACACCTAAAACCAAATAGAATAATTTCTTATACAAATAAATTCTATTCCAAATTTCATCAAAGAAGAAATCAATGGATCTCATACCAAATGTAGCATAGTTAATGAAGCATTAATTTTTTGACTCAAATCATTATCCACTTTATTTGCTTTTCCCGGATGGTAATGGATCGTGAAATCATAATCCTTGATTAATTCCAACCATCTCCTCTGTCTCATGTTCAATTCCTTCTGAGTAAATATATACTTAAAACTATTGTGTTCAGTATATATTTCACATTTTACTCCATGTAGATGATGCCTCCAAATTTTTAAAGAAAAAATAACATTAGCTAATTCTAAATCATGTGTAGCATAATTTAACTCGTGAGGTTTCAACTGACATGAAGCATAAGCAATTACCGGATCATTCTGCGTAAGTACACAACCAAGTCCTTTCAATGAAAAATAATTGTAGATAACAAATTCACCATCTCTGAGAGGGTAATTCCAAAACATGACAATTTACCAATCTTTTTTTCAATTCTTGAAACCAATCATCACATTCTTTAGTCCAAATGAACTTAACACCTTTTTGAGTTATCATAGTCATTACACTAGATAACCATGAAAAATTCTCAATAAACCAATGGTAAAATCCAACTAAACCAAGAAAAATATGGATCTTAGTTATATTTTTGGGTCTAGGAAATTCTTCAATAACTTTTGTTTTAGCAGGATAAGCAGTTATGCCTTTTTTTTAAATAATGTGACCATGGAAAGAAATTCGCTATAACCAAAACTCACTCTTTATGAATTTCCCAAATAGTTTATTTTCTTTTAAGGTTTGAAAGAAAACCCTTAAATGAATTTCATGCTCCTCTTTACATTCAGAATAAACCAAAATATCATCAATGAACCCAACGACAAACTTATCCATGAACTGACGGAAAATTCTATTCATAAGATCCATGAATACAGCAGGTGCATTGGTTAAACCAAAATGAATAACTAAAAATTCATAATGTCCATATCTAGTATGAAACATGATATTTGGAATGTCTGCTTCCTTTAATTTCAATTGATGGTACCCAGACATCAAGTCAATCTTCAAAAAATACTGATCTCCCTGGAGATGATCAAACAAATCATCGACATGAGGTAAAGGATACTTGTTCTTAATAGTGATGTTATTCAATGCTCTATAATCAATGAAAAGTCTCATTGAACCATATTTCTTTTTAACAAACAAGATAGGAGCATCCCATACTGATGTGCTAGGTCAAATGACCCCTTTATCTAGTAACTCCTGTAATTGCTTCTTTAACTCTAAAAGATCAATTTGAGCTATTCGATAAGGGGGTTTTGAAATTGACTTAGCATCAGGAACTAAGTCAATAGTAAATTCAACTTCTCTATCATGTATAATACCAGGAATCTTATCATGAAAAACATCAATGTACTCATTTACAACTGGAACATCATTAATCTGAGCAGTTCCTTTGTTTTCAACAATATGTGTAGGGTAACATTCATTTCCATCTTTTACTACTTTCTCATCATCCTGACATGTTATCAAAATTAAGGGATCATTCTTGTTCAAAAATTTAAAATATTTCTGAAAAGAAACCTCTTTAGCTCTGATGTAAATCTTAGCATGGTAAACAGAAATCCAACCCATGTCAGAAATAACATCAAACTCTACTAGAGGCAATACAATAAGGTTTGCTGGTATATTCATTCGGTATAGAAGGACGAGAAGGTTCTTATACTTTCTTTTTTGTTTCAACATTTCTTCTAGGTGTTTTTACCATAAGTTTAGGATTCATTTTTTGAGATGGAATTCCCAATTTACTAGAAAACTTCTCATAAATGAATGTATTTATAGACCCCGAATCAAAAAACACATTGGAATAATCTGAACAAACAAAAATTGTACCTCATACTACTTCATTTGATGGCCCAACATCTGCTGAAGTAGTTGCAAAGGATTTCACCACCGCTTTCTACATATAGGATGGGTTGTTTCCCTTAGTTGAGTTCTTCTTTGAACACTCATTTGCATAATGAACCATTTTATTGCACTTAAAACATTTTACTAACTGTAAATCATATTTTTTATTACTATTACCCTGATCTTTTTCAGTGTAATTAAGAGCTTTATGTCCCATTTTACCACTTCAGTATCATTTAAAAAATTCAATATAAATTCCCCAACAATATTTTTACCACAATTTCCACAAACTGTAAACATAATTTTCTTACCATCAGACTTTCTTGAAGAGTTCTTCCCTTCCGTCTGCCACCTTGACCTCTTATTCAGTTGTTTGTCAAATAAGACCCGATCATCGGAAAACTCCATTTCCACCTTCTCCATACATCGAACAAGTTTTTCATAACTTTTGAACTCACAAGAAGTTAAATCCTTTCAATACTTTGGCTTTAATCCTGAGTAAAAATGGTTGATTTTATTATCAAGATATCATATGATATTTGGAGCATACCTTGCAAGTCAGTGAATTTTTCTTCATAAGCATCCACTAAGTCATCATATTACCTCAATTCTAGGAATTTTTTTTCTATCCTAAGATGATCCACCTTAGGAAAATATTTCTCAAGAAACATTCCATTGAAGTCATCCCAATCAAGAGCATCAATCTCCTCACTATCCCTGATATTTTTTACCATCGACCACCACTGATCAGCATCACCTTCAAAATAGTAAACTTCGAGACTAACCTTTTAATATTCTGAACACCCCATAACATCAAAAATATTCTCCATTGCTTTAATCCACCCTTCTTCTAGCACAGGGTTAGATGATCCTCTAAAAGATAAGGGATGTTGCCTCATGAAATGCCCCATTATTGAAAGGTTCCTTTGTGGTTGATCTAGCTGATCTCGTGCATGGATACCACAAACATTTATAGCCAAAGTCAACTATGACATCACTCAAAAAAACTATTAAGTTCTGATTTTGACCATATCAGGTTACTGATTTGGAAGTTTGTCTTCCTCCTGATGTCATCCCAACATTGGTATCCTGATTCCTTTGTAGAAAAACATTCTGAACACATGGATATCTTAGGTGAAGCAATATGGTAATATATAAATGATATCATTTCAATATTAACATAAATTCATTTATGGATATTTATTTAACAATACTGTAACCTCTAATGTTATCTAAACTGACCTCTGATACCAACTATTAGGGTCTGGCCTAAAACATTACAAAATATTGAATTAAATGAATAATTCACATTAATAATATTTTTAGGTTTAAATTTTTATAGAATCAGGCCATAACTATTACATTAAATCTCAAAAATTACAAGGTAGACACTTCTACCCAGTTTCTATTTATTTCACAAAATAAAGATTTTTGAAAAAAAAGAGACTTGTCTAGTTCCATGTTTTAGGCATTATGACTTTTCCTTGATAACATCCTTGAACTTATTTATCTTTAGGTCCTGTGAAAAACATTTAAAAACATGGGATGAGCATAAAATGCTCAGTAAGGGTTATAAAAAATGAAATAAAACATTAGTTCACCATTGCATAGATAACATAATCTCTTTTAAATTCCTCATGAAATCATATAAATTATGAATAACACATAGAAAACATAAATTATAAAGGTAAGTTGTGGCATCCATATCATACTTACATTGTATCTATCACATCTATTTTGGGAGTTACATTTGGAATACCCATCACAGTATATTCCCTATATCTCTTAGGAGAAAAATTCATATTTACCTGTGTTATGTTACCCAATTAATTGGGAGATATCTCAGGATCATGGGCCCTAGTTTTATCATAGAACCATCCATATACATAAAAATTACCATGAACCATAACATATTCATAACACATAAAACAAATATAAAGGAAAAACAACATTTCCACATTTCAATCACAATATATAATTTAAATATATTGACATAAAAAATCCATTATCAAATCCATTTTCAACTCTAAAATACATAACAGAGTATATGGTATTATTTTCCTTTTAAAAAATTATGGATTATTAAGGAATCCAAATGATCAAATAATACTCACAGTGGCGGAAAAGGTCATTGTCACTGCATAAGTTAAAAGAAACATTCTTTTTTGTCATTCAGTAAAATTACTCATAAAAAAACATTCCATTTGAATGAAATGAAATCTCAAAGGTGTTTAAACAGCATATAAAATATATTCGTGTATAAAAAAACATATGCCTCGATGAAAAGAGATTGTGATGATGTCCCTTACCTCGTGTCCGACTTGACCCATTCGTTCTTTGATCTCCTGAATAATAAACTAATGTTAATTTATACTTGCTTAAGAAACTCTTTTCAAGTTTATCATTCCTTTTAGATAACTTATTACCACGTTATAAACATTATGTAATCATTTAGGTCAATAATGGTTGTTTTTCCGATATTTGGTACTTGAGTAAAAAATAGACTTCTTATAATTTCAAGTTGTTCATGTGGTCAAAATTTCATCATATCCATATTGATATTCAGGATTTATATATCATATATATCATATATAGCATGTTTATACATGTATTTATAATAGTACATAACATCTGTAGGTATGAAATGAAACTCACCATTCATGGAGACAGTAAATTGTATGTAGGTATGAACGCTACTTCCATTTCAATTTCATATTTCAATGGAATTAAAACATAATGATACATAGGAATATTATAATTCCAGTATAATATCACATATAATATCATTAAATCGATCCTTTATATGTCCTACATATGGAATTAACGAGTCATATCACTTTGAGGGGGCGGTAGTCCGTACTTCCTAAAATGAAATTATCATGTTTACCCATTATGGAAACCATAAAAGCATGATATGAATGAAAAATACAGAACCATAAAGAAAACATAAACATAATATATATCATATATAAATATAGTGCCATATTAATGGACACCACAAGAGGCAGTAGAAGATAATTGAACAATCATTATTTCGTGAGGTATTAGTTTTCCAACCAGAAAAACATGATGTTCTTTTCCCATTATTGTGGAGGTGTGTGAATGTGTAGTTCGAATCCTTCTTATAAAAACATCCTAGTATATTGAGGATTCTGGTTTTGTTATAAAAGAAAAGAATAAAAAGATTTTTTCGAATCCTTATCATAAAAACATCCTAGTATATTGAGCATACTAGTATTGTTATAAAAGAAAAGAATAAAAAGATTTTAGGGGTGGGAAATATAAAATAAAAGAAAATAATTTAAGAGAAATTCTTGGCTTTAATACGGGTAACTCCCATTGGTTTGAACCAAAAAGAATTATTGATGTGCCTTCTGCCTAAGGTAAGGATTATAAGAGGAGGAGAGGGATGTAGGGAGATTAACTGAGTAGATTTTGGATGATCCAAAGGGCTTGAGAGGTGTGAGGAATGGGTTAGAGGTGAGGGATTTTTATAAGGGGGAGGAGGGGCACTTTTGGAATGTGTGAAAATATTGTTTTATTATATAATGATTTTCGGTTTCTAAATATCTAAAACTAATTAAAGTTGAAGATAAGATGACTCATGGTCGAAATAAAATCATCCAATAATAATTGGATAGGTTTTGGATATTTATTTAATCATTATAATATTATTTATTTAAATCATTTATTAATGAGGTAAACATTGCATCATTATTGTGTAATAAATAATTTTATATATATAGTGTTCAAAAATTATAAAACAAATACCATGAAGTAGGAAATGTTTTTATATTTCAGAAAAATAATTACAGTCGAAGAGATAACTTATATAACCATATGTAAAAATTAATTTACTAAAACATATTTGTTTATTTCATTTTGGTATTTACTTTAAGTTAATTAAAATAAAGTGTCATTATCACTCTTAGGAGGCTACATGGGGTCCCAAAATAGATCCAAATATGCCCATGGTCTCCCATGAATCATTTGATAAAATTATGATAAGTGTTAAGGTAATTCCATATTATTATGATATTCTTTTTACCTTGAATTACCCTATTTACCTTTAATGGCGGTAAATAAAAGACAAAAGTTACTATTCATAAAAAATTATTTTCATCTTATTGAACCACATTTTTTATACTAACAATAAACATGTATGTCGGATTTTTGAAATTCATTTCACATAAGTGGTAAAATCTCTTTTAAATAAAAAATTCAGTTTTTAACTATTACTTAGTGGTTTCACTATTCATCAAAAATTGAAGTTTTTCAGAAAAATTCCAAAAATTCAGCCTAAGATATATTTGATATTCCAAATACATAAATGATGTCTATTTTACCAAATTCAAAACATAAAATTTGGATTAATTATTTTAATGTTAATTCTAGTTGTCAAAACAAAAAAAACGTGCTTTTAAAAAATATTAACTGTCAACAGATTGACACTTAATTATGTCCAATTTTAAAGTGAAATTAATTACAATGAACAGCATTGGATTATATGGTAAAAATGTAATCTAATAACACTATAAAACTAATTAAAAAGATAAACTAACCGTATAAATAAATTATATTAAAAGACAGTTTTGAATTAAAATACAGTATTTTCCATTATTCATCAAAATTTTAATTTTATCAGAACAATACCAAAATTTTACCTAAATTGAATTTTTATATCCTAATTCTAAAGAATAATTTTATTTGGTCAAATAGAACATATAAAAGTTAAAAAAACTATATTTAAAGAGGGTTCACTATCAAAAGGTGGTAAATAACCCTTTTAAAGAAAATTATGCTTAAAATTAGATTCATTCACATTTTAAGCCTCTAACATTTATTAGATAAATGTAAAAACATTTAACAGAAATGTATAATAATATTGTAATTTGTTTTGTTCATTCCTATCAATACAATGACTAGGCATTAACTACCATTTAAAATAATAATATTATATTATTAATGGGAAACATAAGATTTCAAAGAAACTCGTTGTTGCGTATTAGGTACGCCATCAAACATAGCAACCCCTTTAAAAGAAAATTAATATTTAATTCAAATAAAATTAATTAAAATGAAAATGTATTATTTATTTATTTACTTGAGATGTTACATTATTAGTTAATTTATTCTCATATTTCTTTTATTTTTTTAGTTAATGGATGGAAATAATATAAATCATTATAATAACAAACTTGATAGACAATGTGATGATTTCCCTAAGGAATTGCCTTACTATATGGGATTAGGAGATGCAAACGTCATGTAATTAATTAATAAACTATCTCAATTTATGAATAATAACCTGAATCATGTGTAATTACCTTCTCTTAAGAAAGAGTAAGTTCCAATCGAGTCTTTTATGTGAAAAAAGGCATCCTACATTCAGTGGATATTCTAATCACATCATCAAAGAATAATAAATTAGCCCTATTTATAATATATATTATTCCCTTCAATTATAAGTATATGAAAAAAATTTATTTGGATGTTTATCACATAGAGATGGAAGTCGATCAGTGGTGAATGATGATCAATAACATGAATTCTAAAGAAGATATTAATTCCATATAATGGGAATAATTCAATAAATATTTTCCCTGAACTATCCATCATTAAATGGATATAGTGTTCCTCATACTAAAGTAAAAGGAATATGTGTCTATTAAGTATATAACAAAAACTTCACAAGGCTTATAGAGTATGCCTCTTGATTTTTCACCAACATTGAATGTAAGGTGGACTATTTCATTGGTGAGTTTAATCCAAGTATGTGAAATGATTTAGTGATTTGAGACTCTGATAACTATGAATAACTTTTGGGTCAGTCTTGAATGTTTAGAAAGAAATTTTTGACACTCAATGATCTTATAGGAATTTAGATAAAATGTTTAAAATATAGTTTTCCTTGGGAGGATCAACTGATAAGTCTCATTGTGGAAAGAAAACCCAATATCCCATGTGCCAAAAGTGTGCGAAGAAGAACCTTGGAAACTATCTCAATGGAACTGTATGATGCTTAAAATATAAAAAACTGGGGCATCTGGATAACCAACGCTGAAAGGATATGAAGAATCCCACTAATTAAATAGAGGAAAATATGGTTCAGATCATTACACATCCTATGGAATAATGTTCAAGCTATAGGGAATATTGGAACCATACAATTGAATTTCCTAAGCTAAGGGTTGGTGAGGACAATCAACAACAACAACCTCTAAGCCTTAGAGAGTAAGGAATGGCATATCTTATCACTACTATTAAGGTGGATCCTAAAAATGATGTTAGGATAGATATATAGTTATGTATTTAATAATACTGAAAATACTTTTTGATTCATGTTCTATGAATTCTTTTATATATTCAAGTATAGTAGAACTATTCAAACACCATAACAAAACATGGGTGTTGAATTATCTATGATAACAACGAATGGATAAATTGTTGTATCCCATGTATATAACTCCTCCCTGGTCAATTTTTTTAGACTAAATATTCTATAAAATCTAATATTACTTTTTTATTAGAGTTTGATACTATATTGGGAATATATTTTCTATCCTTATATATATCCAACATCAACTATCAAGAGAGTGATATCACTCTTCACATCCCAAGTCATCTTCCAATTATGTATAAGTGAGAGGAGTTGTATGAATCTCCCAAGGGATATTCTTCCCAAGCATGGTTATTAATTCTTTATGAACCAACATATACAACTCAAATGATTAAGATAAATGAGATAATAATGGTTAAATACATTCCTATTATGAGATATTATATTAAAATATTCCTCGAGGAGTTACCTATCCTTACTCCAAATATAGAAGTTGAGTTCTAAATCGAACTTATATGTTGATCTCTTCCCATATCCAGTGATCCTTATAGAATGGCCACCGTTGAGTTGGAGGAAATGAAGAAGGAGTTACCAGAGAATCTGGAAAAGGTTTTTATATGAATGAGTTCTTGACTATGGGTTGCATTAGTACAGTTCTTCAAGAATAACAACAGTTAAATGAACCTCTATATTTGTTATCATGAACCTAGAAAAATCATGATGAAGAACAAGTATCCTATTCCATGAATAAATAATTCTTTGATCAAATAAATGGGGAATTTTGTTTTTATAAGGTTTTACTTTGGTTGGGATGTCACTAATTAAAGGTGAATAAAAAATATAATCACAAAACATTCTTTTGAACAAGGTATGGACACTGTGAGCTCGTAGTGATTTATTTAGAACTCACGTATGCTCTAGAAATATTTATTAACTTAATTAATTGAGTCGTTAAAGATTACCTTGCAAATTTTTTGTGGTATTTATAGATGATATTTGGATATATTTTAAAAACAAGGAGGATCATGAGATGCATTTAAATGTTGTGCTAAATACATTATGAAAATAGAAGTTGTTTGCAATGTATAGTAAAGGAGTCCTGGATAAAGGAGGTATCATTATTGTGTACTATTATCACCAGAAAACAAATGTATGTGGACCCTTCTTAGACAAAGTAAGTTGAGGAGTGACCCATACCAACATCTATAACATAGATCCATAGTTTCCTTTGGCTAGATGGATACTAAAAATGATTTTTAAGAACCTTATCTTGATTTTAAAACCCTATAAACAAGATTTATTGGAAGGGTGTAAAGTTTTTATAGACTAGTGAATGAGAATATAGATTTAAGGAGTTGAAAAAAAGTCATATTGTGAAACTATTCCTTATGATTACCTAATATGGTAAAATTTTATAATACATAGTGATGATTCAATGAAGTTTATGTTTTGTAAACTAATTAAAAATGACAAATTTATAGCCTATGACACAAAGGGTTTAAGGTTTGGAGAATATCTATCCAAAACATTATATGGAGTTATCTATAGTGTTATTTGTATTGAAATTATTGTTACATTATATATATGTGGATATGAGTGAAATATATATATATATCATAAAATCCTTTAATATATATTCGAACAGAAGGATCTCAATATGAGACAGGGAAAATAGTTAGATCTGATCAAGGAATATGATAACTCAATCCACTACTATCCCTGGAAATAAAATAACAAAGTATATTCTCTAAGTGGAAATAATCTGAAAAATTTTCCAATTATGAGAATTGAGAATGATATAGTCTTCTAATACTTGAAAGGGATGTAAATTCATATCATAAAGAAAGGAAAATAATCAATCATTTAACAAATGATTTCCAAGCCATCCATTCTAGAGAAAGTAAAATATGATAAAAGATATAATGTGAAATTAAAAAAATGGTGGAGTCTATAAGAAGAGATCAATCCTTGGAGTTTAAAATTGATGATTATAGAGTTGTAATATTTGGTACACGACTATGTGTACCATGAAATCCTATGATAAAAAATATTTTTTGAGCGATGCACATAACTCAACCTTCTCAATCTACTGAGGGAGAAAAAAATGTTTAAAGATATCTAAGAACATTATTTGTGGGAAAATATAATGAATGTGATCATAGAATATATATCAAACTGTACAGTATATCAACAAGTTAAGACAAAAAGGAAAAATACTAAGGGGATGATGCATATATTACCCATACCTACATGGAAATGGGAGAACATCACCATCAAAATTTTCACTAGTCTCCCAAATACATAAATACTACTCACTTCATTTTAATTTGATAGGATTTATCACTCAATAAACATGAAAATATATACATAATAGAAGTGGTGAGGATACATGGAACACTATTATTGATTTTATTTGAATGATATCAATGATTTTCCTATAAGTTCAGGAAAGAGACTCCAACAATCTCTAAATACTAAGTTGAACATTTGTAAGACTTATCACACCCAAATTGATGTCCAATATGAGTGGAATATTCGAACACTATAATATATACTGATACCATGATCAATGAATTTCGAAGGAAGATATGATGAAAATCTACCTCTGGTTGAGTTCTTGTATAATAATAGATTTAACTAAAGCATACAAATGGATCCTTATGAATCCCTTTATGGGGAGAGATATTGAACATCATCATGTTGGGATGAAGTTTGTGGAAATAAAATATTGGGACCTGAAATGGTCATGGAAATGGTAAAAAATGTTAAGAACAATCATCAGTACATCAAGGCTACTCAATGTCAACATAAGAGTTATGCTAACAATCATCGATGAGACCTGGAGTTCGAGGTTATAGATAAAGTGCTAATCCACATATCTCCATGGAATTTAGTAATGGAAATGGGTAAAGGGAAATTCATGCCCAATCAATATCATCCCCTTTAATATTTTTGATTGCATCAGAGTTGTGGCTTATTGATTGCCACTCCCACTAACTCTTTCTCAAGTACATGTTGTATTCCATGTATCCCCCATGAGGAATTACATACCATATCCATAAAATATAATTAATATAGATGTGGAATATCTATATAATTATCTCTCTTCTGATGAGAATCTACTCAATATCTGGGACCATAGTGATAATTTTCTATACAAAAAAGATAGCTCACCATGTCAATGTACTATGGTAGAACCATAAATATTAAGAGATGACTTGGGAACTAGAGGAATCTGTGAAGTATATGTACCCTGACCTATTTTCACCTTAATAAGTTATAGGATATTTTGAGCAAAAAATTCTTAATGGGTAATAATTTTAATACCTAATATTTTTCAAACAAATAAGTGTTCAATAGCATATATGACATGTAACACCAAACCTAAATGAACAATGAAATTTTATTATTTAAATATAATCATTATAAATAAGATTTTAAAATTGATATTATGAATATGATTAACCATATTATTAAATATATATGATTTTCCTATGAAATAAAAAATTATTTATAAATTCTTATAAAATAATTACTCAATTTTTCAGTAATGACATTTTATGCTTCAAAAATATATTTTCTAGTCAAATATTTTTATTAAACATTGAGATAACATATTATAATTAATTTATGGAAATATTAAAAATATAATTTTATAAAATGGATATAATTTTTGAAAACATAATATCAAAATTAACCTAGGATAAAAATATGAATTTGTTTGAAAGGGTTGATGTCTTAGTTAATAGTGAAAATACTAATTTTTTTAAAATTGTCATTTATTTTCATTAAATAAATTAATTCAAAAGCCTAATTAATATTTTAATGTTATTTAAAATTAAAATAAGTATTATTTACTTATATATAATATAATTTATTAAATTTTAATAATATTTTTATTTTACTTTCATATTAGTAGAATTTTTGTGATTAAAAACTCATTTTTGAACTCATTTTTTCATGAGGTTTAGGGAGTTTAATTTTCAATTCAACTTTTTCAATTATATGAGTTAGTTTTTATAAAATAAATTCCATATTTGGATTCATACTAATTAATATTATATAATAAGGTCAAAGTATTTTTTGGTCATAATTAATAGTAAAAATATTTAAAAAATGGTTATCACATTTAAGGTTAAAATAGGTTTAACAAGGGTTAAACTAAAAATATAAGGGTTAAAAACCCAAAAAAGATTATATAATTTCTATTTTATGGACATATTTAGAACCTATATGATATGATATTAATTAATGGTCCACTTTGGAGCTATTTTTTGTTAATAATATATTTATATATTTTATTCATTTCAAAAATTACAAGTGTTTCCTCTCCCCAACTTATAAAAGAACACCCCATCCCCTCCCATACATATATTTAAAAAACTTTTTATTCAGATAATACTTACCCAAATAACTTCCTTACTTACGTTCCTATGTTCTAGTGTCTTTTTATATATTATAAAACCCTTTTAAGAATTCTTTTGTTGTAAACCTAATGAGGTTGTACGAAGAACATGTATTATTATTATAGAGATGAATTTATTGTTTATATATGATATTAATTAAATATTTTTCATTATTTAAAATTAATATATAAAATATATTATTACTGTTCCATTAATTTAACGATGATAATGTTTCTAGTGTGAAAGTGTAAATTACCTCCTCCATGAAGTGAAGTGATTTGTTTTTCATTACTGCATCACATAGAACATATATATAATTGTACTCAATATAATACAATGATATTTATGATATAATTATAATTAATAAATCATAATATAATACTTATATTCTTTCTAAAATGATTGTTGAAAAATGTAAATGTTACTCATGTCTACGTATGACCTACTGTCGCCACTAATGTAATGTAGTCAATTTTTCATAACCATATTTCAAGGTTGGTTTTAAAATTACAATCGATTTATAAAGAAATATAATTATATCATGATTTTTATTATACATATTATATAGAAATGAACACTTTGATAGTAATGAACGTTCCAAATTCATTTTAGACCTATGATCCAAATATTTCCAAAAGTTCGATGTTAGCTTAATTGATAATGTATTTTTATATAAAATGGTATTAAATAAAATAAAAAGAATAATTAAAAAGGAAAATGTTAAAAATAAATAAAATAATTAACATAATTTTATTATTTAAGATTTAATGAACGTATGTGACGAGTTAGGCTCGAGGTTAGGGTCCTCTCTAAGCCATCCTTTTCTTGAGGTTATGATTATTCTCTATTCAAATCACATTATCTCTCTCTTTAATGATATGTATTTATTATAAATTTCATTTATATTTCTCTCACATTTATACCTAGATTATTCTTCCTTCTTTTTAGGTGGTTATACATGACTTATTATCATTAATCTAATTCCTTTTTTAAAATGTCTCTTTAGATTATGATATGTGGTAAGATTATACATCCCATTTCCTTCCATGGGTAATTATTATGATTTTTCCTTTTTATTGATCCATTTTTTGTGTAATAAATAATCATAAACCTATTATGATGTTTTTACCTAGATATCAATCAAATTAATTAGGTAAATTTTTTTTACCTTGATATGTTATGTAATGGATTAGGGAGTAAACCCAATCCATGATGGGATTATGTCCACCTTGTGATATTGTCTTGGAATTTATCCTTGACTTAAACTTATATCATGTTTTTTATTTCTAAAAATTTTCCTATATTTCCATGAACTAGTGATACCATGTTCTTTATGTTATCCTCCCATATGATAACTCAAGAGCCTTCTCTTTTATTATTTCATGTTATTCCTTTTATTCGTGCCTTATATTTTCTTATCATGTTTATTCCCTTATTGGGATTTTCATCTCACCCCTTTTGTCTATGTATTCTCTAGGATATCCAATGAAATATTAAGATATATAAGCGACTTTGAATCTCATTATGAATATTAAAATAAATAATATTTATTTTATTTTCACTTTGATGTAATGGATATTATATATAAAAATTATGTAATAATATGAGTAAAAAACTTGTGTTTCTCTATATGTAACACTACCATGTGGGGGATGGGATATAGTATTGATTCTTGGGAGATAAGTATTGGTGGTTCCACATTTTTTATGTTATATTTGTGTTGTAGTTGAGTTGTGGTGTAGCATACTTCTTAGGTGATTTTAATTCTATGGCTTAGCAGTTCCTTGCATCATGGTCGTTTTACTAAATTATTAAATCTATGACATAGACTGCACCATGTTTCTTAGACATGTATTTGACTAGGTTTGTTATAGAATGGTATATGTCCTTACTCCATAATTGTTTGTTATGTCTATAAATTTTCAGTATGGTGTATGAGGTTTCATTGATATATTATAATATCCAGTTGACTTTAAATTCATTAACCACGTTCTAAATTTTATTTATTCAAAATTTTTCTATTGAACCCTTGGATCCTTGGAGATATTTTTTAATGAATTTAAATATAACATGATCTAATTAAATCCCCTCCTTCTTGAGATATATTTTTAGTGAAATGAAGTGAGTTTCCCCACATTCTCTTATGTATTTTTATCCATTGTTTCTTTTATCCCATTCAATCATTCCATGTCATATAACATCATATATTGTTTTCTCATGGAGTTATTTTGATGTTTGGTGTCATGTTCCTGGTGTGGAATCTATAGGGAATATCTATTCCTCAAATGAGAGGTAATTGGATTCAGTTTTATGATATGGTTTAGAATGTTTATTATTCCTAGATATTGGATAAATAACATAAATATATTAATTTATATTGGCTATGTAAAAGATATTCATGTTTATTTGTTATTATTATTCATTATATTTGATAAATCTTGAATTTATTATTTAAGGATGTTTAAATTATTAATATTTATTGATAGATTATTTTTTAGGTTTCTTGTTGTTCTAAACTGTGTTCAATTAATTAGTTAATTCAAGACTGCAAAAAATAATTTGTTTTTATTTATAATTTTTCAGGATCATGTTAGCCCATTTTCTTATGATGGATGGATTTCTTGGTTTTGGGGCCAAGATTCATTATTAACTTTTTTTTATTACTACACGGTGTATTTTATATGGTTGTGAACATTTTTATACAATATAGTATGAACCTGGGATTGATCATGGTTTAAAAATAAATCAGTGGGGATTTATAGGTTACTAGTAGCAGTTGAAGCCATAGAAGGTTGGATGGATTGTGACATGAATAGTGGTGTTCGGAATGGAACCCGGATGGATGGAGTGGGTTGAATCAAGTGTTTCCCATAGTTTTTTGTTAAATAATGGGATTCTTGACTCATAATGAATATAATTTAAAGGTTGTATGGCTGATATTCTTACTTCTATATTTCATTATTCACTTCTTAACACATCTATAGGTGTTTGTTTTATGAATATTTTATGGTATTATAGGATCAGTTCTATAATATCTAGAATTAAGGATATGAAATATATGTTAAATGTTTTAACTCATGGGGTTAAAGGAATAATAGAATGGTTAAATGAAAATAAATCTTCATTAACCTTGGAAGAGGTTGTATTGTTCCTAGAGGGAAAAGATTTTTAATGGTAACTAATGTAATAATTAAATGTTTAAAAGAAATTGTTAATTTATTGTCTCCTAAAATTATTATGTTCTTAAAGATATCAAATCCTAATTGTTGGCAACTAGGTATCTATATGGTCATATCTGATGTTGATGTTATGGATGGGTAGTAGTGCATAGTGTGTTTTTGAGTTATACATATATTACTATGTTATGTTAATTCATATGATACCCCACCCTGTTAGTTGGGTAACTGATACCAAGGGATTCTAGATTGTGTTTCCCCCAACATCAAGGTTGGTAAGGAATGAATGTATGACTACCCCATGTCTCACCATTCTCTTATCCTGGAAGTCTTATGTGATAGTATACATGATGGTTACTAATTCATATATGTTTATAGAGGATTATAATGTATTATAGTTATTTTCAAACACATATATCTCTAGATATATTATACTAAGGATTATTATGGGTATGTTGTGTATGGGATGTGGTGACCAGAGATATAATTCATAAGGTACAGGCTAGGGTGGCTCTTAAAAACTACATTATTACTATCTGGTGATGGGATGTAGATTATGTGATTATAGTAAATATGAGTTTTGGGATATTATATAGTTTCCTTTCACACATGTGGATTATTTGGGGAGAGATGGCTCAGGATGTGAAACATTGGGGAAGAGCGAAAAACCATGGGATAAGTAGTGTCGGGATACCATTATCTTTTATATTATATTATGTACTATATCTTACCTATATGTGTTTCTTGGTGGGAGATCCAAGGTGAGGATAGGATCTTAGCATTCCCAATTAGGTGATGATTTAGTTTCAGTATTTATTCAAAAGATTTTAAGAATGGTCTAATTACCTTTTCATGAGAGTCTCCTGGGAGTATTGTGCCAATTATACATATTATGCTCACTATATGTCTATATAAACTATTTTCAAAGACCACAGAATCTATTTGGTGGTTGATATATATATTAATAACTCATGGAGTTGTTCAGGAGTAGTTTGGTATTTAATCTCTTTGTTGAGAATTTTATTTTTTTACTTATAGTTTTCATGATGTTCTCCAGTTGGTATGAAATTACATGAATTCCTTGGATTTTTTTCTTTTTTGAGAATGATTAGTTTGGTAGTTATATATTATCCTTATTTTCTCATTATTATAAAAGGTTATGTCCTCCAATATAGGTGTATTCTATACCATCGATTCAAGTCACCAACCTGTAATTGATTAGAGGTGGGCTTCATGCTTTGGCATCCCTCTACATTCATTATTAAATCTATAGGGGTGCCTTTGGTGGGAAGGGGGTCATGATAAGAGATCTCTCACTGTATCAACCAAAAGAAACCCCTCTCTGTCACACACATCAATCCTTAGATGAATCCCCTCACTGTCCATGTACACTAATACTCTAATTCCTTGAAATATTTTGATTTATTTCCCCTTTAAAAAAACTTTTGAATAGATTTTTTTCATGAAAAACCAAAATAAAATGAAATAGTGATATATTAAATTAATATTATAAATTTTACCATTATAATATAGGTATTAAATTAACATTTATAAATCCAAGTAACTACACTATTAAATACTATATTTATTGGATAAGCGATGACATTGAGTATTACGAGTCTTACTATTAAGGCTTGCCTATCCGGGCTTCGAAAATATGTGGCATCAATATGGTTTGATCTAGTACAAGCCAAAACCAAACACCAATAAGTAAAATATGGGAAAATATATTAATGAAAAGTTCATGTTTTTGGAAATTTACATGGGATCCATGCTACCTAAACCACCACCTATGACTTCCACTACATCAAATCTTATGCTTACATCTTTTGGGGAAATTTTGAGGAGTTTAGTAGAAATTCAGATGATATAAACATTTAATTATCAATATGATTAATTATTTATATATCACATGTATTTTATACAATATAATTTTTTTTCTTTTAAAAAAATCACTTTTAATGAATTTGAATTAATAAATCCCAATTAATGTACCTAAATAACTAATAAGATCATTTTATGATGAAAATGCATTTCATCTAAAATTGGATTTTTATTATATAAATTTTATGAAAATAAATAAATCATGGATAAAAGATATAGTTAATATAAATAATATATTTATCTAAATTTAATTTGGGGTGATAATAAGTAATAATAATAAAAATTAATATTTTTTAAAAATTTATTTTCCTCTGAAAATATTTTTCATCATATTTTATCTTTTAATTTAAAAGATAATGTCCTAAATTTTAAAATTATAATTTCAAAAAAGTTATCTTTTATTTTTAGATTTAACATTAAAATATTAGTATAGGATATATTATTTATATTTTTATGAAATGGTTGAATTTTGGGTGAATAGTGAAAATACTGATTTTGCAAATACTGGCAATTTTATGACGTTTTCATAAAACAATAATGATTTGAATGTTAATGAGAACTTTCTGATATATAATATTAATGTTTATAAATTATAATATATAATTTAAAATTACAAGTTTGATGTCATAAAACTCGTGTTTAACATTTTGGAATCTTAGTTAATATTTTACTTTTATAAATATTATTTTTGGTCAGTTTCTTTCAAAAAAGTATCCAAAAAGGTGAATTATATTTTTTTTAGTTTTAAATAAAAATAAACCTTTTTTTAATAATAATTACTGAATTTATTCCATGTAAATATACTAAATTGATAATATTACCAGAAACAATATTTTTATGCTTAGAAATACACTTTTCCTATAAATCGTTTTTACACATTATGTGCACTAATACTAAAATTAAAATTTATCACCCTTTTAAATTTTATATGAAAAACTGGATATATTTTGAATCATTAATTACAAATTATGTCAAAAGATATATTTTATTTTTATTCATAAAAATGAATGATATTGGTAAAAACTAGTTAACACAGTAAAGGAAAATAATGATAAAAATGGTTTAACCAAGGTTAATAGACCTAAAAATTGTTAAAAACATGCTTTCAAATGACTTTATTATAATTTCCTTGAAATTATCCTTTCAAAACTTCACTCTTTCCCATTACTGGATCCTGTTGACACTTTAATAGTGACTTGTCCTTTATATTATTACAAAAAAGTCAATCTCCTCACATATAAAAGGAGAATTCCCCCACCACTTCAAGGCCACTATAATTTTAGATTATTTATAAAAATATAACCATTTTACATCTACTATATCAATCCACGGATTTTTTTCAACCCCTTTATCCAAGTAAAATAGCTAGGTTTTCTATTTTCTTGTAATCCTTCATGGGAATGATTAAATTCTCAATATTGGAACAAATCATTCTCTAACCTCTTTTATATTCTATCTATATATTGAAAATATAAATTTATAATTATTATATAATAAAATAATTTTGGTTTTATACTTAATTTATTATGTTTCAAGAAAAATCATTATCAACCATTCCCATTTTACCTTAGAAAAATGAGAATGGCATTCGTGCATACGTGCAGAATACCACCTCTACGAAGTAATTTATTTAGTTTTTAGTAATAACCTAACATGGGTGCTTATAAAAGTGAATTTAATTAATAAATTATAAATCTATTAAAAACATTTATAATAATATGAACAAATTTCTATAATTCTCTTATTATTTGGAAATTAAAACATCCTCTTTGTGTACACATAGACTACTCCATCCATGGAATGATGTATTTATTTTTGCTCCACCACACATAGATAATTATATGTGTATAAAAAATGAATTAAAATATTTTTTATAAAATTTTTATGTTTATTTATGTTTTATATTAATGTTTAAAATTTTATTTCACATACCACCTTTTATTTTTGAAAATAGTTGTCGAAATAAGATCATCATTGATTCTGTCGTCAGAAGTCATTACTAAAATTATCCTATAATGAAATTAAATATTAATAAATAATTATATATAATATATTTAAGAAAATTAGATAATATAATAATTATTAAAATTTATTAAAGAAATAAAATCAAATTAAACATTTTAAGTCTTTCACAAAATAATCAAAATCACTAAACACTTGACTATAAAAATAAACAATAACTAACTAATGATTTAATGAAAAATGGTCAAAATTAAAGTTTTGGAAATTTAATAGATATGAAATTTTATATAAAATCGTTTATTAATATGGTTATTTTTATGATACATGGTATTAAATCACTTTTGTGGAAGATGATTATAATGGTAAGGGTGTTTCTTAACTCAATATCCTTTCATTGATTTATAATACTTCTTCTTGAACATCATTATTATATATTGTTTAAATTATTCTATATTACCTTATTATAATATATTCATACTTAATATTTTGTTGATGCACATTTCAATATTATAAAATTCATTCAATATGATACTTATTTCAAAAATATGTTGTTTGTAAGGATTTTTATCTCAAATAATTTTCATGATTCAAAATGATTCTTCTTTGAAAATGGTTTTATAAAGAAAACCCATAGACATGTACCTAAATTTAAATGAATTAATGTAAATATTTCATTAAAATAAATTCCCAATACCATTTAGTTTTAGAGTTTTAGATAATGGAGATGAAACATTAACTAACAAAACTCATGCCTTTTTTAACTAATGGTAATTATTTCTCTATTAAGGTGACTTTTAATTATATATCAAGTCTTAATCATGCTAAAATAATTTTACATATAATTTAATATTCAATATTTTTCATAATTATTTATATTTTTAACCTATGTAAATTAAAACATAAGAAAGGGGTGGGTTCAGGTTCCTAGTAAGGGTAGACATAAGTGAAAAACAATAAAACATCTCATTGTTGGATCAGGTTATACCAAATATACACAAGAGGGGGTGAATTGTGTCTTTTACAAATTCTTTACGAGATTTTGTTCTGACCTTTAATTTTAATCAGAAATATTAATGTAATGGAAATGTAAAAAGTAGGGACACACGATGTATGGTGGTTCGGGGAACAGAAGGCCCCTACTCTACTCCACAAATGCTCTATTACATGATCTAGGTGATTTTCACCATATGGAACTCTTATCAATATACCATTCCACAACTAAGTACAAGAAGTTAACACCTTTACAATCTAAGGAAAAACAGATCCTTCTAGTTCAATCGCAGAACTGACACAGCTTAGTACGAGAAGTCGGTCCCTCAAGATAAAAAGAAATATTTATTCTTTGAAAATATTATCCCATTGTTCTTATCAATTTCAACAGAATGCAATTGACAGTCGATGGATCGTCATTTTTAGAAATAATGATCTTCAAGTATTAGTCGTTCTGAGTTGATCTGGTATTAGTAGATATAAAAATAATAATTTGGAACTTCTGTAGCAGTAGATCCACAATAGATCTCCGATGTCAAATGAGTAAATCTTCTGTCGTGTTTCTTCTTCTTCAATAAACAGAGCTTTTTCATTCTTCATAACAGTAGATCTGTAAGTCTCGATTATCTTGATTGTCTCTCTATATAAAAAATGATACAGGTATATAAAGTCAAGATTTCTTCATTCAAATTTAGATTCACAAAAAGTTTCCATCAGAATCATGATATTCAAAAAATTCTTAATAACAGAGCAGCCGTAACTACCCTGAAAATTTGGCATAAAAATCTCCTTTTAAATTGATCTTTTGAATCATAGATAAACGAATTTGAATTAGTCAAATATGATCTTTTAAATCATCATTTAATTCGGCTTTAAATTATCCTATTAATTTTCTTGAAGACCGTTTCATAATAATATCATCTTTAATTCTCTAACGCCAAACATAATGTTATCCTGTATACCATGCATCTTCTGAACGTAAGGTAGATCACGAGAGTAAGTTGATGATGTCAGTTAAAGATTATAGAATAATTATAATGACATAACAGAATAATAATGGTATTTATTTTACCATTTTATGATGGTCCAATTTAATTTTAATAAAAATTAATTAACCAAAATAAATAGAATGGATAAAGAAGTATTTATAAATTTACACCTCGCTCCTTGGATTATCTCGTTTAAATGGTGGTTAAACCGAGGGAGTGGTATTTTAAGAAGATTATAACCACTTTATAGTGGATAAGAGTTTCATATATAGGAATGGATAAATTTAATATTGAACTTAGAGGGTTTTTTTGTGATGAGGCATGAGGTTATGATAGCCCCTTTGATAATTTAAAAGTAGTCCAGTTTTTATAAAAACCCAAAAAACATGAATAATGGATATTCCCCCTCAAATATAGTTTCTCAAAAATTAAAAAATAATGTTTTTAATAATAGATAAGTCTTATATAGACCTAAAAAATCAACTAAAACATGTGTATATCAGTTTCTGCCTTTTACCTCTCAGGTTAGGCATTTTTACCATTTTGGTTTTTAACATAGTAATTAGTTTTTACCTATGTAATTTACCATTTATTACTAGAAAATGTACTTATTATATAATTTGGACTTAATGATTCCATATTTGAAATCCATTTTGTTTAATTAAATTTTAAAATAGAGAAATTATTTTAAAATATTAAATTTATAATTAATTAATGATAATGTTTAAAATAAATGTAACTTATTTTACTTAATGTCTAATATGGGTTTATAATTATTAAAAAATTATAAGATTATAATTTCAATTATAAAATACATATTTGGTCTTAAAATAGGTTTAATTAATTTATAATTTTTACCAATATAGTAATAATGACATAAAATCAAGATTATTTTCCAAAATAGTATTTTGCACTACTCTCCTAAAAACAATATTATAAGAAAAATTGCAAAACATCATCTTAAACTAAAAATTAAATTCTAAATCAAAATCCAATTTGTATTTTTTTTAAATTTAATTTCTAAAATTTTATTTCTTAACATTTAAATAAAATCAAAAAATACAATGAGAAATTGTATTTATAGAAAAATAAATTTTAAAAAAACTAATTTTTCTTATTCTTAAATTCAATAAAACATTAATAAATCTATAATTAATCAAAAATATATAGTTTTTATTAAAATAATAATTTAACAATAATATAAATATATTTATATTTAAAAAATTGATTCACATAAAGAGATATATTCTTAAACACAATATAATATGCGAGAAATTTGTATAATATAACATTTACCTAAAAATATATATTAATGTATTTTTTAATTGGGTTACTCATATTCATACCTACTAATTCAAAGAATAGTTTTAATAACCATGATTAATATTTATAATATTTGTATATTTTATTTTCATTTTAAATCGTTGTTTCATGAGGACTATACTGTCAAACATAATATTTTTTTTAGAAAAAAACATAGTGAAATATCGGGTCATTGCAGTCTACCCCTTATATAAATTTCATCCTTGTAATTTTAATTATTACCCATTAATGAAAGTAGGTGAGGGTATTTATGAAATATTCTTCATTTAGGATATGACGTATAATATGACACCCACCTTACTCTCTTAGGATATATCAAGTTACTTATCCTTTCTCAAACAATATTAATCTTTCATAAAATCATCTAAACAAATATGTATAAAACCTCATCATATTTTTTATGTAGCATACCTTTTTAAAAACCATTTTAATAACCATGATATTATACTATAGTGAAATCATATATTCCTCCAAAAATAAACTCTATATTTAATTCTCAAATGGTATTAACCACTTGGTCATAAATTCGCATATGAGTCTAGGTATATATACATATATATATATAAATCATAATCCCAAAAATTGGATAGGCTTCACCAAATTAACATGGATTGGATTTTCATTAAATCAATTATATGTTCTATGGCTATCAGTACAACATAAATCAATTCCCTTAAAATCAATAAAACTTTTAATCATATAAATTATTTATCCCAAATTCATGTTTTCTACAATATTATACCCCAGAAACATAAAATTTTCTTAAAATAAATTTTCGATTTTATTAATACCATTTAATATATTTACAAACCTTTAAAGATGAACTACTGAAGAACAATCCTTATATATCTCTCCTAAAACATATAGAATTTATAATATACCAATGTATGATCAATGAATATAAATCCTTAATAAAATTGTCTAAGAGAAGAAATATTTAGTTTTTAATAAGATGTCATCTTCCTTACCTTAGGTAAAACTAGGAAACTAAAAATTTTATCATAATAGGAATATACTAAGATTTTAATCCATTTCATTATGTTCACTTATTTGTTTAAAATATATAGTGGTTTTGAGATACATACCTTTCTCAACATTATTTTCTTGATCCAGTTTTTTCAAATATTAATATAAAAAAAATTATCACAAATATTATAGTGATTGGTCATATTAATATCAAAACTCAATCCCAATATGTATTCTTTAATTTCACCTTTATTTTATCCACTGATACATAATATTCAATCTACTTTATATTAAGTTTGGTTCTCTTTCACATCGTAACATAATCCTTAAAGGTAATTAAAAGATAAATAATTTATTATATTTTGTAAAGAGAATGTGATTTACTAAAGCATATCCACCATGATTTTTAAACTGGTTTTATAGTTAGAACTATTTTTTGTTCAATAGGTGACAATCAAGTTAATACTAAAACTTCCCTTTTGAGATTGTTACCCCTAAGTTCATCTTTTCTATATCTTGGAGCCACTTGTAATATCATAAAAAGGATTATATTTCAAGTAAAATCACATAGTCTCTACTTCCCTAGAATTTCATGATGTTATCTTATTATTATATTTACCCCTTGTACTTATCCCTATGGATTTCACTAATGTTATTTTATCCTAATCCTTAGAATATTTCCTCAACATACCAAAATTTTTATATATAAATTTTAAATTATAATCAATGATAATTTATAAAACATTGATGACATTTCTAACTCCATATTTATCCCTAAATTATATCATCTTAATCAACAATGTTTTTAAAAATCTACATTGGTACTAATAATAGAGACCCAAGACATAAATGTAAATTGAACTGAAATAAAGAAAATATTTTATTAAAATTAATTACCAAGACCTTTCAGGTTTACAGTTTTAAGGAATTTGGACAAAAAGTTAACAAAAAGTACTCATTCCTTTTTTAACTAACGGTTACTTTTTCCACTATATAACCAACAACTTAATCTATAATAAAACATTAACATCTCTAACTAATTATCTATATATGTTACTCATCTATATGATCCATACCTTTATTATCTTCATAAAATGGATAAATGGAAGCATAAAAAATGTTTGAGCTCACATGATAAGGGTAAACATATGTGATAATAATCCAAGATCTTAAGTGAGCATAAGATGAGAATATGCGTATAATTAGGATATAGAATAAATTTATGCCTAAAAAATAATAGAGTTTAAATCAAGTAATAACATATGATTACATCATGAAAATTTCATACATCATAGAAATAAGGAATATTTGATATTTGTGGAACATTCATAAGTATAGAAATCATAATATAATGGGCCACATATTACAAATGATTTTAGATTTTGGATTTAGCGTCACTGTTCATTTCACCATTATCTCATGGGATGTAAAGTTTTACCCAATTAATTGGAAGGATATATATTTTCCACCCATTATATAAATATTATTTATACACATGTACTCTATATTAAAATATTTAATCATCGCATCATTAAAACCTGAAAATAATAATGGGTTTTACATTACATTTCAATATGTATTGTATAAATTACCACATAATCTATATTGATTGATACCAAATTCAATCATCTAATGTAGAAATTATAAAATCATTTATAGTTTATTACATGAAAGATAACATCATTTAATATTTATCCCTTTAGAAAAATAGGAACACTAAAGTGGAATCATGAAATGATACTTTAGAAAATATTTTTTTAACACTGTCAAAAATGAAGGAGTTAGAGGTCATTTTCAGAAGAGGTAATGTAAAAAAATAGAATATTTTTATTTTTAAAATAATCTCAAATAATGTATCCATGAAAAAGACAGAACAATTTTATATATAAAATGTGGATCTAAAAATCCAACATCTGATTCTAAATGGAATAGTTTTTATTTATATTTTAAAATGTCTTTATTGAAAACCTGCGTCATAAAATGAGTAATAAAATTTATACTTTATATGTGGTAAGTTAAAGTGAGAAAACTCTATAAATTGATATATACATATATTTAAATATAAAAAAACATGAAAAAAACTTTGAATTGAAAACAAGGGATGGAAACAAAGATCAAATTAAGAGATGGAGGTTTGTTTTTTATAACATTATACTTTTATGTGAGAGAATAATAAATGAGAAATCTTTGAAATAAAATATAAATGTTCTCCATAAAGATAAAATATAACATCAAAAAAATTATAAATAAATTAATAAAAATAATATTTAATGTAGTAGTTCAAAATAAACAATAAAATTAAAATAAATAAATTTGAGTTACCAAAATTGTTTATAGATAATATAGTTCATTAAGTAAGAAACATTTGAAAATGGGTTTATGTGTTAAAAAATAGTAATATATTTAATTATAAACAAATACAAAATTAAATAATGAGGATAATTTACACGTATTATATAAAATATTTTCAAGATGAAAAATTACAACTCAATGAATGTAAATTGATTTAACCAAAACCCTTACAACTTGAGAAGAATTTATATTAAAACCTATTCAAAGAGATAACTTTAAACGGAATATAAATTAACATTAATAAAGTGAATTTAGTGCTTAAATATATTAATTATGAGTAATATACAACACATAAAATAAATTAGGTATATAATATAAAACATGTCTCAAAGAGACGAAATTGAGATGAAAACCATTACATTGGTCCTAATTCATTCTGCACTACCTCAAAACATCTATAATAATTAAATTAATTTTATTAATTACATTCCTAGGAAACTTATTCATCATTATAACCATTAATACTCATAATTTTAATCATTCTATATATTTATTCAGTTTTTTCCTATTTTCAATATCTTGTGTCGGTAATCTTGATTGTTTCACACTAGTTTTATAATATCAATGTTGGTATTAATTATTATTAAAATTTTAATCAATAACATGTAATTTAAGTTACTATAATTGTTGAATTATGATTCTTTATTAACATTAAATTTCTTTTCATGAGTGCCTTAGTCTTTATCCTTGAAGATGAAATCAATAACAAACATATTTCGTCGATTTTTAACCCACAAAGGGTGTTTTCTTATATAATTAGTTATATATTGAAACAATAAACAATATTTTTAAACATATTTATAGAGTATTTCATAATTAATTTTGTTTTTATAATATTTCATGATATAATTTTATATTGTTGTTCAATTATGTGATCAAACTAATCCAAACATGAGCATACCATTATTAATGGATTATTATGAGGTGATTTGATTGAAATGTCATTATAAAAATAGAATAATGATATAATTTATTAATTATTAGTATTATTTGATAGGATTTTAAATAATTTAGATAATAATTGATGGATAATAAACAAGTACATAGAATGAATAAATTATTCTTCCCCTTAGTTATCTTATTTAAGATGATTAATTTTAGAAAAATTATTTATCACTCATGACATTAAGAGGCTATTAAAAAAATTATATAACCTTTTTTGTATCATAAAAATAATAATTATCCTATAAAAACATTCTTATATCCACCCATTAAAGGTGGTATTGAAAAAAATGGTCCATTGAGGTGGTAGTCTGCACATACGCATGGATGATAATTTAGTTTCCAGTATAATTGGTACAATAAGTAATATGGTTTATAATTTTATAATATAAAATATTTAATAAATATAATACTTATATATTAAATTACCCTTTACTACCATCCATTTGTGGAGGTTAAGGAAGACAAACATGTTACATCATGGAGGTGGTAGTTCTCCCACAACATGAATGAAGATTTCGTTTTTTAATAGAAAAATTAAAGGTGGTTAATGATTATACCCTCATTATATTAACATTACAGTATAATAATGATACTTAAGTTATCATTTAATGATTTTTTTATGGAATATGTTGAATTTAGAATGCGTATAAAGATATAAAAATTAGAAAGGAGAAGTTAAAAATTTATACCACACTTCATGGATTATATCCATTGAAAAGTAAATAAAAATATTGAGGGATAGTTTTCTGAGAATAATATATCCTATATTATGTGTCTAGGAGTGTTTAAGAAATTTTTGGATAGATTTTGGTCTGAACATATGGGGTTTTGGTGTAAGTGGAACTGAGGAGAGGAGATCCCTATTTATGAGTTAAATGGGATCGTATTTCTGTAAATACCAAAAAAATCAATACTGGGAAGTCACACTCAATGAATGTAGCTCCAAATTTTGGTAAATAATGGAGTGTATAAGAGATATGGTCTATATAAGCCTCATACATTTTTAACATGTTAGTTCATTTCTCTCTTAGGTTACTCATTTTTACCATTTTGGTTTTCACCATAGTAACTAGTTTTTACCTAGGTAATATATCTTTTATTCACAAAAATAAAATATTGCTTATTATATAATTTGGACATAATTATTCAAAATATGAAATGAATTTTGTTTTATTAAATTTTTAAAAGTGATACAAATTTATTTTAAAATACTAAATATATAATATATCAAGAAAATTTTTTTCTAAAAAATATAATGAAAGTTCAAAAATTTCAAATATGGGTTTGTAAATGAAAAAAAATCTAAAATTATAAATTTACTTATAAAATGTGTATTTGATCTTAGAAAAGGGGTTAATTAATATAAAATTTATACTTATATACTAATAATATCTAAAAAATGTTGTTTTCGAAAATAGCATTTTTCACAATTCACCTAAAAATCAATATTTTAAGAAAAATACCATTCATTAATGTTAAAGTAATATTGAAATTTTAAATCCAAAAATGAATTTTACATTATGAAATTATTTTTCAATAATTTTATTTTTTAAATTTTAAATATAATCATAAAATACAATGAGAAATTACTTTTATAGGAAAATAAATATTTAAAACACTAATATTTTGTATTTATAATTTCTATAAAACTGTAATAAATCTATAAATAATAAATAGATATTATATTTTATTAGCATCATAATTAAACAAAAATATACTATGTTTTATTTTATAAAAAGAGCAGTACATAAATGGATATATTATTAAACATAGTAATGAATTAATTAACATTGTATAGAACTACATTATATATTAATATAAATTAATATATTTGGTATTTATGTTACTCTTATTCATACCTATTAATTTTAACTACTAGTTTTTGTATCTATAATTATTATGTATTATATACATATAAACATATATATTGTGGTTTCATTTTAGTTTGGAGTTGCATGTGGAGCTATCGTACACAATCTTTATTTAAGAAAAATACATAGTGAAATATTATGTCATTATATTTTACAAGATTTATTTATTATGATATTTGTTGATATTAAACTATATTTCCTTCTTTTCTGTGGAATTTTATTGATTGATTTATTTATCCATAATTGTGATTATGTTAAAAATATTTATCACCCTCTTAAAATGACTTTTTTGGCTTTCATATCCATGTTCAGTATTTATATCAATGTTCTCTTCTCTTATTTTGAAATATAAATATGTTTTATTTATGTTGAACTTAAAAAGTTTCTATACCTATTTTAAAATTAATATTATTACAATTTTTATGAATTATTTTTTAATAATTTCATTTCATTAAATGATTGAAAATGTTTTTTCTTTCCGGATTATACATTTTTACTCTCCACTCCATATTTACTACAGAAAAACATTATGCTTTTTTCATTTACCAATTATTTGATAATATTTTAATGTGATTTTTAAAATTTTCTATATTTAATTCTTAAAAATACTTTTTTAAAAGTGATTTATAATATCATTTTATTACAAAAAATGATAATAAAATGTTTTAAAAATGCCTTTATAATGGTTTCACATCCATTTATCCTCTTTAAAAGTCATAACTTCTTTGATGTTATATTTTATAAATCACTAAATAAATTCCTCTAAATTAATCCTTCTAAATTATTGATTTTTGGAATAAATTGGTCTAGTTCCTATTGAAATTTTTTATAAAACCATTTGGAAATGATATTAAAATCATTTTCTTTCTATAGGCTCTTTATAATGGGATTTATGAAACTCATTTTATTTCTATGGGTTCTTTATGATATGATGAATGATTGATTTCAAGTGACGTGCATATGTATTTATGGTTGGTGGGTGGGGTCATTTACATCCCTATAATTCTTTGGTTGTAAGTTTATATCTCATGATATATTTATATGTGGGTATAATTAATTTTTCCAACAAGGATTGGATATGAGTGGTGAATCACTAAGGTGACTTTCCTAGTGCATAGATTTTTACAAAATTTATTTGTTTTGACTATGATTATACAACATAAATCATGTTTATTATATCCTGATTTGGAAGTCCTTTTCAATGGTATATGTTTTTTTATATGAGATTACATGTCCTTTTTTAATGACTAATAGAAAAATATCTTTTTTCTATGTTCTTTTTAATAATATATTCCTCCCCTACTCATTATTTTTCATATTCTTATGATCTTACCCTTAATGGAATATTGGTAATTTATTCCTTACTCGGTGATTCATATCACCACAATCTAATGTTTCTACTCCCAATGTTATTAAGATGAGTATAACTTATTAGAAGTCTATATGGGACTCTAGTGTGGTTCAATTATAGAAAAATCTTAAAAAGTGTTGTAAAATATTGTTCTATTGTACCTACTTCTCAAATACACTAATAATGTCATTCGTTGTATGATGTGTATTTCAAAGGATTTAATTTGTAATTTATGGGAATAATATAATTTAAAAAAAATTAGTTTTAGTTATATCACATTTTATTAAATCATATATATATATATATATATATATATTATGTTCTTATTACTCAATCTATGAGTTCATGTCTGGGGTGCCTCATTTGGTATCAGATTAAGTTTTAGTTATGTTTTTGGATTTATTTTTTTGTTTTGTGGATTGGGATTATATAAATTTAGTGGAAATCATAGGGATATACATTTTTATAAGACAACATCATATAATTTTATAAATGTAATGAGTATATGGTTTTCCTAGAAATTACATATCCATCAATATAGTAGAAAGTTGATTCCAATGTCTCGTAGATTCACCTAGGTGTAATATCCAAGAAAAAGGCTAGTTGAGTATCAATTAGATATCCAATTGGTGCATAGTGAGTGGGCATAAGAATGTACACACAAACAAACACTACCAAAATATATTATTTAGTTAATTAAAAATCCCTTAATGAAGTATTATTAAAAAATTGGACATATTTATATAGTTTAGTTAGATAACCTATTAAGAAATAGAAAATGACTAACCTTGATTTAAGCCTATAAATTTATTAGTTAAGATATATATTTCATTTATGTTCTATTTCTTATATGTTAATAGGTTTCAGTTAAAAATTAATTATTATTATCATTAACATTTCTTTATTTAAGTAATAAATGTATCAAGAAGAAATCATGTTAATATTGGGTTTGATGGGTAATTCCATTATTTTCCCAATGAGTAGAATAATGAAATAAAATAGGACTGAGAAATTTTGTTATTGTGTCCAACTAGTTACCATAAATTATGATTAATAATGTTAACATAGTTGAATTCTCAAACATACTAAATAAAATAAGGATAGATTCACATGTAATTTTGGGACACAAAGATGATAAATAAAATAATTTTTAAATTTCTACATATCAAAAAAGTTGAAAGTATCACTAAGGGACATGTCTCAAAAGAACCATAAGATGTTTTATATGTGTAAAATGGGGGAATGTAGAAACTAATTATTGAATAAAAATGAAGAGTTCAAGTAAAACATTGAGGGGAAATAATGATCATCCTATGATACCAATAATAGTTTAATGTATTAAATGTGGAAAACATGATCATTATCCAAGTAAATTCCCAAATACAAGGGACAATGAGAATAACAAACACCATAAAATTCTAACTCCATGAAAATAAGGTAAATATTATGAAATCACAACAACTGAAGTCGGCCATAAAAATGAATTGGGTTATGATACAATGATAATCGATAAATGAACTATGATTGGTGTGTTTTATTCTTTTTATACCCACTCCATTGTATCTAGAATGTTTTATAAGAGTATTAAATAAGAAACCTGGTCATTTTATCATCAGATAAAACTTATATTTTCCTGATTATTATATCATAAATATATTTTTATATGAATTAAAATTTTGAAAACCATAGTATCCATCCTTTAGATGAATTTAATATGATTTTATAAAAGCTTTTTTTTGTGGAAATAGAGGGAACATTATTTTTTCTAAGAAGAAAATAACATTTCATATCAATATATGATATCCTATCAATGAAAGGATAATTATGAAACTCCTTTAGAATCAAGTCATATAATGTGTTTCTTCATACATAATAATGATATACTCTTGGTTCAAATTGTTGGAGATAAACTTAATATTGTGTATCACACAGCTACAACAAAAAAAAGATATGTTTCATAAGTTGATATCTCTATAGAAATTATATCATTAGTCTCGTATATCTTTTACATAACCCTATATATTATCAATATTAAATAATAATTAAAAAATTTGATATATAAATTAATTTAGGGGTGAGAATTTAACCCCTTAATATTTTAGGAATAATTTCCCCTTTAAATAAAAACTATGTTTGATCAATTTTTTCACATGCAACATCAAACTAAAACAAAACAATTATAATTGAAAAACAATTATCAAATTTTACTATTATAAAATAGTTGTTAAATTAATTAGTATACCAAACTATTAAAAACTTTGTAGAAAGGATATGTGATAACATTTCATAGTATGTGTCTTTCTCATGATGGTCACGTATTTGAGCTTGGAAAATAGGTGGAAGCATTTGGGTTTTCTCTTGACAATGACCAATTAAAAATACAAAAAATATGATATGATATAATTTGTAAGTGAGATAAATTCATTATTTTGTAATTTTTCAAGAGATACATGCTAACTGAACCACCACCCACGATTGGCATTATAGCATATCTTATGCTTAGATAATATACAGAGATATTTAGGGCTTACGTAAGTTACAATAAATATCCTATAAACATGTAATTTTAAATGTAATAAATTATTTATATATCAAATTTATTTTTAACATTTAACATTGTGACTTTTACGAAAAAGTAAATTTCATTTTTTTATACTAGTGTTCTAATATAACCTAATTATTGTAGCTAAATAAATAATAAGATAATTTCATTGTAAAGTTTTATTGAATCTCAAATTTTATTTTTATGTGATTTATTTTATGTAAATAAATATATCATGGATAAAATATGTTTTATATATGAATAATATATTAATATATATTTAATTAATAATTTATTGGAAATAAGAATAAGAACAGTTATTATTTTTAAAAAAACAATATTATGAAAAGAGTTTTCAATATATTTTATGTATGTATTTAAAAGTTATATTCTTAAATTTTATAATTAAATTTAACAAAAATAAATTCATTTTTTTATCATCTTTACAATATTATCTTATGATGAATTATTGATATTTTTCTAAATATGTTGAGTTTTTTTGTGAATAGTGAAAATATTGATTCTTCAAATACAAACAATTTTATTATATTTTCATAATACAATAATGATTTGAAAATTTATGATTTTTTTTTAAAATTTATACTTATAAATTAGAATAAATAATTTAATAATACAATGATGAAGTTATAAAACCCATGTTTGACATTTGGCAAATATAAGAAATATTTTAATTTAGTAAAACATAATTTATTGTCTGTTTCTTTCCACTATGTATCCAAAATGTTGATTTTTGGATTTAACTTGACTTTATAGTAAAATTAATCTTATTTTTTTAATAATAAACCAATTAAATTCACAGAAATTTACAAAATTGATAATTTTATCCTAATCATTATTTTTATTTTAAAATATACAATCTTCCTAAAAATTATTTTTACATGTTATGTTTGTTAATATAAAAATTTATTTTTATCACCCTAAGAAATTTTATTTGAAGAAATTAATTTCACCATTTTAATCACAAGGTCCAAATTATTCAATAAGTTACATTGTATTTGTTGGCCAAAAATGAAATAGTTAGGTAAAAATTAGTTTCCATGTTAAAGTTAATTTATGTTAAAAATGGTTTAAAAATGTTAAGAGATGTAAAAAATGTTAAAACATATCTAAAATTGATTTTATGAGAATTTTATCGAATATACCATTTTTCCACTCCATTATTCTCCATTATTTGACCTTTTGGACCTTGAATAGTGACTCGTCCTATATATTATTATAAAACTTTCACTATCGTCACTTGTAAAAGGGAACTTATATGACTACCCATACATTTAACACATAGATATTACTTCTAAATAAAATAATATTCAATACTTAATATAAAAACAATTCCAGAACTATATAGTTTTAGTGTATTTGGATACATGAAAACATAAATAACGAATTCATAAAACATCTACATCGTCTCATACTTATTCCTTCATAAATAGAACCCTTTTTGATAGATCATACTTAATATTTTTTTCATATACATGGTAAAATAAACATATGAAATGGATTATCTTAGATGCTTAGTAAGGTTAATTAGAGAATATAACATTCACATAAGGTCAAAAAAACATGAAAAAAACATCTAAAAATTTTATCCCCAATATCAAGTAACATGATAGTGAGTTATGTAATAAATCATATAAGATCATAAGACATGAATTATAAAATAATCATAGAACATAATTTGTGGTATTATAACATATGTCATGAAATTTTGGAATAAAAATAAGCATATAAAATCAGTTTTATATAATTCAAGGCTCGCAACCAAGTCCATCATTGTGTAAAAACCCCATTACTAAACTGAGTTCAATCCTTATTCCTACCATGTATTACAGAGATGAGTTTACTCCCACTTCAGTCTTGTATTACTGAATTGGTTTCTCTTACTATTCAAGTCATGTATTCTAAACTAGGTTCACTTCTCGTTCCATTATTGTCTATCTCATGAAATATAAATCTTTACCCAATGCATTGGAGGGAAATATAGGTATAAACTATCACATAATTAAAACCATACATATGTTTTCCAAAATAATATAAATCATTTTCCATATCATAACCCATGAAAAAAAGTGGGTTTCATAAACATGATTCAATCATAACATAACCCATGGAAATGATATGTTTTTCAAAAATATCATTGCATCATAACCAAATTCGACAATAGAAATAATAGTGATAGTATCCTTAAAAAATATCCCCAATAAAGAATAACTAACATAATATAATGTTATCATAGATGGAAAATAATTTTGACAGATCACATGAAAATAATTATTGAGGAAAATATCTTTCCTGCTTTAAAAACATTTTCTTTTCATAAAATGAAATGAAATTTTAAAAGAAAACATTTTCATTAAAAATGAAAATCTAATATTATATAATAAGCTTCAATTCAATAAATAATCATGATATTATAAAAATTCATTCAGTTCATATAATTGAAAATAATCAGTCCTCTCATAATTTGGTTGGAAAACTCACAAATTACATTGTTATAAAAATGAAAAAAAGATTCATATTGAACCGTTTAGTAAAAAATTAACACACGGATAAAAATAAAATTAAAATTTGTATAAGAATAATAAATATTTTTTTGAAAAAAATTTAAGAAAAATCGAAATAATATATATATATATATATATATATATATATATATATATTACAAATTAAATACTTACATATAAAAAATCCCGAATAAGAATGAGATTGTGAAATTAACCATTACCTTTGGTATGACATCCTTTGTACGTATATGAAACTATTTTATAATTGAGAAAATAAGGTTATTAAATTATTCAACAACCATATTCATTATTATGATATCATATATGATCCTCTTATATCATCTTTTCACCTTTTTGTTAATAATATTTCATTATCACTCTTCTTTCAGGTGATAACTACTTCATTTTCCTATGCTTTTTTTCTGATATAAGTCCAATTTATTGTGCATAGGATATAGTTATAGCATATAAAAAATTATATAAAGGTAATGGGTATAATATTTAATCTTTATATATATTTATATAATCATTCCTTAATGGTGATCATGGAGAATGAATTGCATCACGTCAAGGACAAAGTAGGTCGTACGTATGAACGAGCGATGGTGTTATTCCCTTAATAAAAAAAGGGAAAGGAATTGGATGGTATATGTTCTGTTAAATAATAAATATTTTGTTATAATTATTATATATCTCTATTATTTACATCACTCTACCTATCCATATCAATTAGTGATGAAAAATAGATTACATCATATCGTGGAGATAGTAAGTCGTACATACACATGCATGATACTTTTGTTTTTCAAAGGATGGATAAAAGGTTGATTATAATTTTTCCGTAATCATAATAAAATCTCAACATATATAATATACTATATTTATTACCTTATAATGGAAACAACACATGAAGATTATGTTTAAAAATAAATTATCTTGAAAGATTTGGTAAAGATGATTACCACTTCTTTAGAGAATATGGATTATATCTCCTCTTAGGGACACTAGGGAGGATCATTGGAGAATAGAAGAACTCTAGAATGTGGACCTAGAAGTTTAGAAGATAAAATTTTATGTTATGGTCTATCTTTAAGGATCAACATGAGGTGAATAAATAAGGGGGTGAGTCACCCTTTTGTTATTCAGGTGAGGGCCACTTTTGAAATTTCAAAAAATTAATTTTTAATAAATTCAATATAAATCAAAATAACTCCAAAATGAAATGGTTTAAAATATATGAGATAAGGATATAATCTCATCAACCAATATATTTTAGAAAATTTTTGGTATTATTTTAAACTTTATCATTTTAATTAACCCTTGATTAACCAATTTAAATTTTAACTAAGGTAAGAACTTTTTAAATATTAAAAGGTTGTAATTTTTAATTTTGTGCTGTAAATAAGTCCATAAATGAATATTTTATAATATTTTAGACCAAATTTTAGTAATTTTTTATATTTAAATATGTTTTATTATTTTTTTTAAAAATAAATGAAATATTATTTTGATAAAATATCATTAGTGTCAATTTTTTACATTATTCATTACTTGGACTTTTAAAAATTCACAATAATAAGTTTACATCGAACCAAATTTTTTGTGATATCCTTAAAAAGTATATTTCATCTAAAAATTTCGTTTATTGCATTAATTATATAAATTTATATTTATTTTAATATTTTCTTAAAAAGTTATTTAATATTTTGATTAATAAAATCATTATCACGTCATGGTTGTGTTATTATTGAATATACTTATTTATTCACTAAAAAATAAAAATAAAACACGATGTTTAAGATAAATCTTCTATATTTCCAAATAATTTTATTTTTGAATATATCTTTTGGTTAAACCAATTTTAAAAATTATATATTATTTAAAACAAGACCATGACATCAATAAATTTTTATAAAATAAAATATTATAAATATCATAATCTCATCTAAGTTTCCCATAAATCCAAATATAAACTTATATCATGAAAATATGAATATTAAGTTAAAACGTTAAATTTATATTCATTCAAAACATATTTTTCCCCATATAGACATATAAGAGATATTTAAGTCAAAGAATGTGACATTTTGAAACAAAATTTACCATGGTTAATATTCATATTATCAAAAATAAGGGAGATATATTCTCTAAATTTTAATCCTCATAATATAAATTTTCAATTCACTTTTGAAAATTCAGAACATAGAATTATCATAATTTAATTTAAAATAAAACTGGAAAAACGCCCTAAAAATAGTTTTTTTCAGATAATTGACCTTTTAAGACATAAAATGTTTATATAATACATTTGTGTATAAAATCATTTTCAAAAACTATATTTGAATTATCCTAAATTAAAATGAACTAAATAAATCTAAAACAAATCCAAAACATTATTTTACCTTGTAAATACTTTAAAATAAAGTGTAATTTTTAATAAAATCGGTATTTTCACTATTCCTAAAGAAAAAATGTTTTAAGAAAATTATAAAAAACATTAATATAATTTTGATATGATTAATTAAAAAAATTAACTTCATTTTTTCAAAGATATTTTCTAAAACTTCTAAAAACTAATATTAATTCAAAAAAATCCATTTTTGAAGAAAACATATTTTTGAATAATTAAGTGATTTTACTAAGATTGTGTAATTATATTACAAGAACATAAAAATACATTCCTATTGAGTTAGAGAATTATATTTATTTCAGAAATTATTTACTTGTATTTTTTACAATTCATGTAGACACTAGGTTATATTAATAGTGTCTCGTAGTTCATTTAAGCTCTTCGTTGCATACAACACAAGCTATTGAAGTATTAAAATTATTTAAAGTGATAAATTTCATAAAAATATCCTAGTGTTGCATTCTACCCCCATTAAATAGAACTTATCCCCTGAAATTCATTACTTGGATACAAGAATATGAGGGACCCTCTACCTCATCACATCTGCATGTTCCCATATAGCTTCCTAAAATTGGTTATTTAACCATAAAACTTTAACCAAATGAGTGGTCTAGGTTCGTAGATCTTTTTCTATATGATCCTGAATCTGTATTAATTGATATTTATAAAGAAATATCTTTCTCCCCCAGTATGACTCCTATTTTTTCTACATTTGAAGCATCAGGTATATACTTTCCCTATAAAGATACATATAACACATCATGAACGTGGGAGAGATTTGGTGGAAGTGGAAATATATAAGCTATATTCTTAACAATGTCAAGAATTTCAAAAGTACTAATATACCTAGGAAATATCTTACCCTTATTTCCAAATGTTATCACTCACATCCAAGTATATATTCAAAGAAATGATGTGTCACTCACTTCAAACTATAGGTTATTTCATAGATTGTCAGCATATATTTTTTTCAACTCTGATCTTCTCTTATGTTCTATTGAATACATCTAAACTTATCTACCATTTTATCAACTATATCAGGTCGTAATAGCTTTATTTCCCCAACATTCTTCTAGCATGTTAGTGTTATGCACGTATTACAATATAGGGCATCATAAGGATCCATATGGATACTTTATTGATATCTATTATTGTAAGAAAATTCTAACCAACTTTGAAATCCCTTGAGAAATATATCAACATTTATTATAGAGAATGAATTTTTTTATATAATAACCATCTATCTGAGGATGATAATTAGTCTTGAAACATAACGCTATATCTAGATCCTAGTGAAGACTTATCCAAAACATCGATGTAAACCTCAAATCCTGATCAGATATAATGGAAAGTGGTATTTCATGAAATCTCACCACTTACTTAATATGTATTATGGAAATTTGTTCAAGAGATAAATCTTTAATAATAGCAATGAATTGTGATGAATTAATAATCCGGTCAACTACAACCCATATGGAAATATAGTTTTTTGATTTGTTAGGATGTTCAATGACGGAATCCATGGTAATGTTTTTCTATATCCATTTTTGTATGGGTAATGCTTGTAACATACCCTTAGACTTATTTCATTGAGCCTTAAATTACAAACAAACCAAGCACTGAGAAACATACTCTACAATATCTCTCTTTATTCCATCCCACCAGAAATACTCTTTTAGGTCCCTATATATCTTTTTGTTTCTGGGAAAAATAGATAATTTTGAACTATGAGCCTCATAAAATTGCTCCTTATTTAATTAATACATGGTATGTATACAAAAACAGTTGTTGAACCTTATTATTCCATGATAATCAAACATTAACTTAAGAAAATTACCCACCTTATTTTATAGTCATACATCTTCTTTTTAAGACTCCTTAATCTTCACTTGTATAAATGGTTGAACATTCATTTGATCCAGATATGATTTCTCTCCTTCCATTAAAATTTTCCAAATCCATCCTTTTCAAATCAATAAATAATGGATCTTTTGTGATCCACTTGATAGATAAGATAAAAAGGTCATTTCAACTCAAAGAAACTTTTACCTTGTTCACTTTCCATGGGTGGTAATGTATTGAGTATTCATAATCTTTAATCAACTCCAATCATCTTATTTGGTGTATATTCATCTCTTTTTTAGTGGAAGATATAATTTAAACTTTTATGATCTGTATACATGTCACAACCTTATCCGTAATAATAATAACTCCATTACATTATTAGAAAAATTACTATTGTTAAATCCAAATAATTAGTTGGGTAATTTTTCTCATGGATATTCAGTTTTTGTGAGGAATAATATATCACCATATAATTTTTCATGAGAAATAATATCATCCCCTTCATTGATTCATCACTATAGGTCACAAATCTTTCTCTACTATAATTTAATATGTGCACTGGGGAACTGACTAACCTTATTTTAAGCTCCTAGAGATTCTCTTCACATTCCTTCATCTATATGAACATAACTCATTTTCGAGTCTATATGGTGATTGGATTAAATAATTGTGGTAAATCTTTCACATAACATCAATAATATCCATAAAAACTAAGAAAACATCATATCTTAGTTATCGTTGTTGGTTTGGTCCAACATTAAATCACTTCTATATTTTTTTGGAACCAAATATATTTCCTATCTTGAAATTATGTGACCAAAAAATGTAACATTATGAGTCCAAAATTCACACTTGGTAATTTTTTTAAAAATATTATCCTTTCATAGAGTTTTTTGTAAAATCCTCACATTATATTCATTTTATTTCTTAATCATTTAATATACAACCATATCATTTCTAGAGACTATAATAAATATATAAAAATAGTCTCTAAAGACTCTATTCATTAAATCCATTAATATGATGTGGGAATTAGTAAGATAAAAAGTTATCACAATAAATTCATAGTGTCCATACCATTTATGAAATATCATCATCAATATATCATACTTATTAACCCTCAATTTACAATATCCAAAATGAAGATCAATCTTGAAAAAGTATTTATCTTTTTGTAGTTGATCAAATATATCATCAATATAGAGGAGAGGATATTATTTCTTGATATTCATCTTATTAAGTTATCTACAATTAATGTAGAGTCTCATTGATCTATCTTTCTTCTTAAAAATAGAAAAGGTGAAACCAAAGGTGATGAAATAGGGTATATGAATCTCTTTTCAAGACTCTCTTGGAGTTATTTCTTCAATTAATGAAACAAAATTGAGTCCATTTTATAAGGATTCTTTGAAATTGGCATACCACCCTATGTTAATTCTATTGAAAAACCAACTTCACCATTCATTGGAAGACATAGAAATCCTTCCAGAAAGACATCAACAAACTCCTATAAAATAGTTATATCCACAATGTTGGGTTTCTTCCAAAACATATGAGATAGAGAACCTTCATTTATAAGAATTAAGAACCACAAGATGCAATTAATTTTCATTGGAAGTTATTATTAATCCTTGCATTAATAAATGATCATAGATTAAATTAGAATATGATATGTGACTTCTCTTCCTCATAAATTGATATGATCTCCACATAGTGAAGGACAATACATGATAATAATGGAAAATAATTTAATTAATGGAATGACCATATTATTTTTAGGAATAAATTTCCCATAAACATCAACCAGATAAATATCATAGACTTATTATTGGACTCTTTTTTCATTAAAAGTTTCCACACCTAAATAAACATCTAACTATTAATGTAATATGTTTATAACATTATAAAATTCATTATAAATAAAAGTGTTGGTAGATCCAAAATAAAATAAAAAATTAACTTCTTTAGATTTCATGGTAAGTGTACATTTCAACACTTCATTGTCATAATACACATATGAAATAGTGATTTCATGATATTTTCTTTCTTCTTAAGCCTTAATATTTTTTTGACGTTGATCATCATCAATAACCCCTAGATTTGGGAATTGGGTACCATAATTCCCATTTTTTTAGCACTTGAATCATTGAAGTGTGGGAGGTTCATTCTATTTACAATTTTATTTATTCACAAAATTAGTAATATATATCCCATCACATCAATAATCAATTTTATGATAAACTTATTTCTCACACATAAAAAATTTTCCAATCCTCTACAGACAGTTTCCTCCATGTTTCATTCCATGCATTGGTCAAAAAGTAATGTTCATCATCTTTTCACTATGGTTTTTATATTTTCCCTTTCAATCCATTTTTCTATTCCTATCAAACCCTTAATATTGATGGGTGAATCCAATTTCTATATCAATCTTAAGATCACATCAAACTATTTCCTCATACCTATTGACGTCCATTATGGATAATTCCCATTGGTGACATAGTTTTAAGTGAATGAAGAATAGATCAAAGTTATTTTCAAGTTAGATGCTAATTCCATAAGAGTACCTTTCAAGTCATGTAAAATTTTCTTCATAGGTATCAATAGATTCATTATCCTTATTCTTAAGATTACTAAAATCCTTCTCCATCTTTTCATAAAGAATATAAGGAATGTAATTATTGAAAAATAATTCCTTGAACACATCCCATTCCATGGATTCATTTTCAACTCATTACCTCTTATTTTTTATCATATTCCACCATATATCCACTTCACTATCCAAATGATAGACCACCAAAATTACTTTATCATGTTAAAAATATTAGTGAACCAAAAATAGCATTTAAGTGGAACATATCCATTGTTCATACACTATTGAATCAAAATATCCTCTTAAAGAAGTTGGATGTTGCTTTATGAAGGACTAAATTGATATTACACTCATTTTCTCATTCTTATATCCCATATTAATCATATCTTCATAATTTTTTTAGAATAATAATATGATTATCTATTCTAGCTCCCATAATATCCGGTGACATAGGAGAACAAATATTTTATTTCCCATCACAGTCATCATTAACGTGGTTCCTCTCGGTTCGAGCCATTGACTAACAAAAAATCATAGTGTGATAAACACTAATAGTAGTGGTAAAACCATGTAATAAAAGTAAATTACTTATAAATTTTCATTTAAGGACACCTTGGGTTCTATCCTAGGATATTCATCATTATAACCAAAAATATATGATTTTATCCAATAATTAAACATATCCTTTGGGTTCTTAATAAGGTTTTCAGATCTTTGTTTAAAAAGGTTAACTAAACCATTCTATAATAACAACTAAAACAGCCCATAATATTTATACATACATATTAAATATAAATAGAATAATATTCATTACATATCCTAAAAAACCAATCCATAACTATACAGGTTTACAGTGTTTGTAAAAATGGAAACTCGGACAACTGATTCATAAAACAACTAAATTTTCTCACTTTTATTCCTCCATAACTAGAAAATATTTTGACACATATTACATAATACCTTTCTACATATCTCGGGGAAAAGAAACTTAAAAATGGGGTGAGATTAGATCCATAGCAAGGGTAATCAAGAAAGATAACTTATATATAAGGGAATAAGAGCTTGAGAATGACATTTCAAAATTTTATCCTGCATATAGACAATAAAGATATTGATTCATGTAATAAATCATAGAAGTTCATAATATATGATGTATAAAAGAATCAAATAATATAATTTTTTGGAGTATAACATAAGAAATGAAATTCTTTTGGGTGTTAAGTGCTTCATATTCTGATGCATGTTTTTATATATTTCTTAGTTCTTATGCCTAAGATATAGGCCCCTCATATTCAAAATTATATTTAGGTAATAGATATCATTTTTATTCATTATATATATTTCAATAATAATTATTTTATAGTTCTCATTGGGAATGAACTGTATCATGTTATAGAGATGGTAGGTCATCCGTACACACAAGTGATGGTATCATTCCCTTAATGGTAAAAGGGTAAAGAAGTGGATCATATATATATATATACCCCAAATTAATATCATGATATAATTGTTATGTATGTCTATTACTTCTATCATTATACCCATCCAAATAAATTTGTGATGAGAAACATATTATTCCACGGTGTGGATAGGCAATGTTTTATGTACGTATGCGCGGTGCTTTTTGTTTTCAGTTGGATTGATAAAAAATGGAATATGGTCATTCCATAATCATAATAACATATTATATGTTAGGTTATAATATATTTATTTCATTATAATGTAAACTACACATGATGAAGAAGTTGAAGATTAAATAATCTTGAAATAGTCAGTAAAGATGATTTACTCTTCTTTGGAAAACATCCTTTAGATCTCCTCTTAAGGATACTAGGATTGTTCATTTGAGAATAAAAAAACCTCTATAAAGTGGAAATAAAATTTGAGAATAGAAATTTATGGGGTATAGTCAATATTTAAGGCTCAAGTTCATGTGAATAAGAGAGGGATGAGGTTCCCTTTTATAATTGTGGTGAGAGACACTTTTGAAAAATATAAAAAAATTAATTTATAATAAATGAAAACTCAATCTAAATACCTAAAAAATTCCATGTATTAAAAAATAAGATGGTATAATATGGTAATATCATCAGACTATATATTTTAGACATTTTTTGTATTAATTTAATCCTTATACTTTTAATTGAACCTTAGTTAATGTATCTTAATTTTAAGTAAGGTAACAATATTTTCCATATTAAAAGGTTTTATTTTTTACGTATTTGATGTCAATTAGAAAATAAATGAAAAATTTATAACATTTTATAACAAATTATAATTAGTCTTTTTTAATGATTTTTTATGATTTGTATATAACTTATTTATTTATTATATCGGTAAAATATCATTAGTGTCAATTTTTAAACTATTCGTTTCTTGGAATTTTAAAAATACCAAGATAACTAGTTGACATAGAAACTTATTTCTTATAATATTACTAAAAGTTCAAGGTCAAATTGAAAAAAACATTATTCATTAATTATTCCAAGTTATGTTATTTTTATATTTCTAATAACATTTATTTAATATTTCCATCAATAAAATAATTACGACATCATCGTGGGGAAATTATTTAATATACTTATATCTTCAATAAAAAATAAAAATAAAATACCATGATTATGATGAATAATATATATTTAATAATAATATTTATATTGAAATATTTTTTTTGTATCCCTATATTAAAATTGATGTAGTATTTAAAAATGAATACAAATTCTTTAAATTTTTATTAAAAAAATATTATAAATATCATAATCTCATCTAAGTGGGAAAAAAATTAAAAAATAAATTTTTATCATGAAAATATGATTAATTTAAATTTATTTTTGTTTAGGAAATATATGTTTCCCCATGTGTGCACATAAGGGATATTTAAGACAAAGAAAAAAAAATTTGTGACTTTCTTTGATTTAAATATTCTATAAATAATTTTCATAGAAAATGTTACATTAAACAATTTAATTTAGATCCTTATGTATCAGATGTCTAATTATATTCAAAAAAATATAATATTATAATTTGTTACAGTGATTTTATTGTCTTTATCATTTTATTTATAACCTAAATTACTCAATTTACTCTTTAATGTGGTAAAAACATTTACCATGGACACTATTAACATCTGAAAAAATAGAAGGGTCATATTCGCTAAATTTTTAACTTATGAATCGAAATTTTTTATATATTTCTCAAAATTCAAAAAATAGAAATTTTAAAAATTAATTTAATATAAAACCCATAAAATACTATGATAAATAGTTTTTTCATAAAATATACATTTTAAAATATAAATTGTTTTTTAATAAATTCATGTATAAAATACTTTTAAAAAACCTTAATTTCATTATTTTAAATTATAATTAACTTATTAAAATTAAAAACTAATCCCAAAAATAATTTTACCTTTTAAATACATTAAAATAAAATATAGTTTTCAGTAAATTTAGTATTTTCACTATTCCTAAAAAAGAAATGTTTTCAAAAAATAATAAAATCTAATTTTAATATAATTTCAACATGATGAGTCCAAATAATTAAATTAATTTTTTCAAATAAATTTTCTGTAACATAAAAAATTAAATTAATTCACAACAAGAAAAAAAATATAGTTCCATGGAAAACATATTTTTGAAGAATAAAGGGATTTTTCTAAAATTTTCCAATTATTTTCTTGGCACATAACAATATATTAATATTGAGTTGGGGATTTATATTTATTTTATAAATTAGTAAGTCATATTTATTCCCACCAATTTAATATATAGGTTATATTATTGTGTCTTGTGGTTATTTTAAACTCACTGTTTCCTGGAAAAGCAAGCTATTGAAGAATTATAATGTTTTAAATAGAAATATTTCATAAAAAATCAAGGTGTTACAAATTCAACCACAAATTCAAGGAAACTATAATGTAGAATTAATCATGAACCCATAATCTTTATACACCCCCTATACCCCTCTAAAAATCTTACTTCCCTTTCATTCATGGAAATCCCTAAGTCCTCACTTTCAATGCATTCCTTCAAGGGAAAGCTTAAGTTCTCAATGTGAGAACTAATCATTCTCTAGCCTCTTTTATTATATATATTTATCTTCAAAATATGATTTTATAGTTCTTATATAATTAAAGTAGTATTATTTTTATACTTAATGTTATTATCTTGAGGTAATAATCATTATTAACTAATCCCAATTTACATTCGAAAAATGAGAACGTTATTCTTGTGCATGTATAGAATACCACCTCTAGAAAGCAACATATTTAGTTTTAATATCCACCTTACATGGGTGGATATAAAAGGTAAATTAGTTAATAAATAGTATATTTATATAATATTTATTATTCTAAAAATATAAATCATTTTCTTCCGTTCATTCTTTGGAAAACAAAAACATCATTTGTGTGTACCTATAGAAAATTACCTTCAGGGAATGACATGTTTTTCTACACCACCTTACTTAGATGATTATGAGAATTTTTAAAATTAGTTAAAATTATTTTTATGAAATTAGTAAATTATTAAATGATTATATTAATATTTAATTTATTATTATCATGCCATCTTTTGTTCGTCAAAACAATTACTATGCTAAGTTCATTACTGATTTTGTCTTCATTAGTCATATTTAAAATTATTATAGAATTAAATTAGATAATTATAAATAATTGTAAATAATATATTCCATTATATTATATAATCATTTAAGGATTCACTTATTATTAAATAAATATAATCATCATAAAAGTTTTAAATCATGTGAAAAAAATCAAAATCACTGAACATATGATGATGAAAATAAAATATACCTATATAATAAATATATAACAAATTATTATTATGGGAAGGGTAATAGTTATGAATATGGTTCTTAAATAGGTTATAATATGGTTATGTTGTGTTACAAGAGATTAAATCACTCTCATGGGAGATGATGGTAAAGGTAATGGTGTTTCATAACTCAATATTCTTTTATAATGTTATAATGATTCTAAATGAACTTCAGTATTAAATTTTGGGTATATTATAACCTAAGATTTTATTATGATGTTTTTTCTATTTACTTTCCATGAATTTATATTTCTGTCTTATAAAATCCCTTTCATATGATTTTTACTTCAAAAATTTCATTTTTTTTATTGGTTTATTACTCAACTTCTTTTCTTGATTTATTGTGATTTAACATTGACTATGGTATTAGAAGATTTAATTATTCTAATATTTGATGACATTATAATTTATTTCCTCCTTTTCTAGGTAATTACATTGATTTATTTCTTTTTTCATAAATTTTGATGATGTTAAGAAAAATTCTCAACCTCTCAAAAGAAGCCCTTTCTCTTACACGTCCATGTTCACTCATTCCACAAATATTATCCATTCTTATTTTTAAATATAAATATATATTAATTCTGGTTGAATTAAAATTTCTATTCACCTATTTCAAAATTATATTCTCATTAAACTTTTTATGATGTGAGTTTCAATAATTTAATTCTTTTTAAAATGATTAAAAAGATTTTTCCTTCCCTAATTAAACATTTTATTTTACAACCCATATTTTCTATGTATAACAATTAATTTTCTCAAGGATCCATTATTTGGATTTATTTTAAGGTATTGTTTAAAAAAACTCATATTACCTTCTTGAAAATTATTTTTTAATTTTTTTTAATTTCTTATATTTACAATATTGATAAGTAATGTTTTCTAAAATCTATTTTCTATGGTTTATCTTTAATTTTTCCTCTTTAAATTATTTAACTCCAATGGAGTTGTGTTTTATGAATCACTCTATAAATGAATCTGTGAAATATTAATTATAGTTGATTTAATTTTGGAGTAAATTGATCTAATTCCTAAATTAGTTCTGTATAATACTATATAGAAATTAAATGAATGTAGTTTTCATTCGATTGGTTCTTTATGATGTGAATAATGAAACACAATTTCTTCCCATAGGTTCTTTATGATATGATGAATAATATATTTTAAATAGCAAAAATATGTATCGATGGATGATCAATGGGGTCTTATATATATCCCTAAATGTAATGGTTAGAATTTTATGTCTCGTGATATATGTTTACATAGATTCAATTAAGTTTTCCTACTAAAAATGGATGCGAGTAATGACTCAATATAGTCATGTAACATGTTTATATGTTTTTACAAAAGTCCTTTGTTATTATATGTTTCAAGGGCATGTTACATTTCCATATCATATGTCTATTATCATCCTCTATGGATCTTGTTTGTTGTCTCATTATTACACACCCTTTTTTAATGGTATAAGTTTGTTTTTTCAATCACATGCCCTCATATCCTAAAGTATAGATAACTCTTATTGTTTTGTGTTATTTTTAATAATATATTTCTACCATTCTCATGTTTTCTCATTTAATTATGATCTAACCATTAACTATAAAAACATATTTCTAGTCCTATAAAATCACTTGTTATCTTATGCAACACTTATGTATCTAGAACGTCCTCTTCTATAGGTATTTTGTAAATATGTTTTTGTACCTACTCCATTGTATCTTGATCCAAAACATCATCAATGTATATCTCATTCCCACTATCTCTGGTTGGATATGTTTTCTATTTAATTAAATTTTGTATGTATAATACCATAATTATTTTATTTCATGGGTTTTATAAGCGATTTACTTTAATTTCATTAATATATACTATGAAGATACACTTAGTTCTTTGGGATGAATATTTGTTTCAATAGATAGTCTTAAGAAAATCTTAACAGCACCAAACTCTTATATGTGAAAGTATAAGTTTACTATCATATTGATCATCGTATGTAATACTATTTTCCCCTACTAGTTTAGTATGTGCATTGTTTTATGAAATGTGTATTTAGAAAAGGATAATTGATGGCTTTCATAACTCATTGTTGATCATATCGGGTCCAACAAGGTGTGGTTCTTCATTTCACTTACATAATTCCAATGAGGTGTTTAAGGAAGAGAGAGTTAATATAACATCTAAAAATCCTATAGAAAATCAATAAACTCTTTGTTAAGATACTCTTTATCATGGTCGGAGGGAATTTTCAATGTTATTTTACCATGTCTGTTTTCAACTTCATTCTTGTATTCCTGGAATTTATCAAAATAATATGACTTATACCTCATTAGGTAGACACATTCATATCTACTAATGTCATCACTAAAATTTATGAAGTATAGGAATACATTCCTTTCTTCAACTATAAATTCTCCACACACATCTATATGATCCAATTCAGTATGCATAGTGGCCCTTTCAACTTTCCCATTAAATAGAAATTTGGTCATTTTTAAATGAAATCAAACCCTGCATTATATATAAAAAGTGGTTTTAGTTCAAAAAAATTTAAACAACCATCTTTATATGATTTTTTCAAGAACCTTTAGTTTACATGAACAATGTGGTGATGTCAAAATTTAGTGTTATATTAGTAATTTGAACAAAATTTATTATCGATTTTTATTCTTAGTTTTAATATTCCTATAAATAAACACTATTATTAATATGTTTCATACCATAACAGATTATATCTTTATAAAATTATAATTGTTATCCCAAAAAATAAAAAAACATATAAACGACTGGATATATTAATAATTTTTTTGGTAACACTTATCACATAATAATAGTTTTAAAACAAAGTAAAATCATGCTGGAAATGTGAGTTGGTATTCTTCAATAGCCACTAAAACAAGTCTATCTTTTTTGAAAGCTCATATATCCACCTGAACTCTTATAACTCTCCTAAATATACCTGGTTCAAATAATTATATACAAATGTGAGAACCATAAGATTTAAATAATACTTAATTTATATATATATAAATATCACACTCAATAAAAAAAATGTATAGAATATCCCCATTTATTCTTTATCATAGCATAGTTCTTATTCTAGTGTCTCTTATTAACACATATAAAATAGATGGAATCATTCTACCTTGATTTTTCTCATGGTCTTCCTCCTCTTAGATAGACATTAAGAAGATTCCTTAGACTCAGTTCTAGTCCTAGGGTCTTTCGCCTTTCCCATCCTCTTATTCACCATAAGTATAGAATAATTTTCATTCATAATGTTATTATAAACTTAGAAAATATAACTAAATGGATCTAAGAGAAACTACTCAATATTGTTCATATTAAAATTTATAAAAGATATAGAGAATCTATGATCAAGTGAAGTAGTATGGGATCATTGTTCAATTCACTATGAATATTAAACTCTATAATCTATAGAAACTCAATATATTTTTTCATATTGACTACGTGATGTCTATTTATAGAACCCTATCTAATTTTTCATCTAAAGAATTCATTGTATATCTCAAACTACTCATGTATATCTCTCTCTTGATAAAGATTATAGAGATTCTTGAGAATGGTATATGAATCCTTATTCACTTGAAACATCTATAGTTCATTAAACATGTATGATATCATCATAAATTATACAAATACCACATCATAAAAGTGTTTTATGTAGATAGAGAGCTCTTATTTACGTACCTACATAGAAATTAGATCAAGATATTGGGCCTCTAACATGTAAATATTTTTTTCCTAATGTAGTATAATGTGCAAGTTTTCCTACCACATTGAAGAGATACTACTAAATGGGAGGTCTTTAATATCAATTATAGATTTCATGGATATTGATGAAGCTTCCTTTTTCTATAACAAAATAAAAATAGATTGATTACTTTATCTTGATTATCAAAAATAATTGGGATGTAATAATTTTATTACCTTATTAATATCCCACAATTTTACCAAGTCCCAATATCCCTCACAATTGAACTCGGAATGTTTTGTCGTGTAAACATTCTAGTGTAAGTGATTCACATTTATCTTCTCTATAGAATATGGTCATGTGAATCATAAACATTTATTTAGGTATGTGGTCCTTCAAACCATTATCTTGGATTTCCATGATCCATATAGTAGACTCCTCAATCATGAAATTATGACATATATTTCATCGACACTTGACTTCAAATTTACATTCAATATATTGTAGTTTTACAATCCAATGCATGTTTGTTTAATTCAACCCACCGTTATTATTCTGATTATGTGATAATTAAAAGTGTCTCCAATTGTGTCCTAACCAACACATTATCTATGGGTCCATATTAATTTAGATAATCAATAGTTTTTATATAATATTTTCTCTAGTTATTTTTTTATTTATCAGAAAGATTCATTATTTCATCCTTTATATCTTTTTAATATCATGTATATTTCCCAAAATTAGTTAATAATGTATTTGATCAAATTATTTATGCATTATCCATTTATTTTAATTTTTCTTTCATTCTTATTGTCTAATTTAAATTATGTTATCCTGTTTTAATCACCATAAAACCTTGAATATAGTTAAATAATAATAATCATTCAATTGAAAAAGTAAAATAAATAATGTAACTTGATAATTAGCTTTCTAATTGTTTATTTATATAATAGCTGATAAATCAGACTATGACCCTGGGGGAAACTACTTGAGTTGAGCTTATCTTGAGTGGCACCATTCCGATATAAAAATTTGAATCTTCTCAGTTGGTTTCACCTTAGATCCACTTCTAAACATCCACCTCTCCTTACATCTCCATCCTTTATATGTTTTACCCACACACAAGTGATAGGAACCCAGGGTATGGGATACATAAAATAAACCCCGGACACATGGGTCCCACATTATCAATTTGGAAGGGATGACTCGCTGATCATCATATTTAATTTTATAAAAATTTATTACATAGTTAAACTCTTGAAATAACATAAAATTAAACATATAAATTGGTCACTCAAGATAATGATCAGTCACATAAATTCTAAAACAATGCATCCATACATTCTAGCACTCATTTCAAGTCACCCATATTTAATTAAGATAAAATTATATTAAATTAATACTTAATGGTATTATTAATTAATTAATTATTAATCTTGTTTATAAATCCAATAATTCATTGAGATATATAATATTTTCATCCACTATAATTTTAAATACATTAAATGTTTTGATTTATTTTAAAAATAGTTAAGTACACAACATGTACTTGGAGGCAACATGACATGTATCTGTCTGAACTGCATAATGTCTTGTTTGGTCCTTATCATGTTCTGTTAAAATAAATGTTATACAGTGTATTAAATGTTTCATGTATTACACAACGTGTAGTTCTATGTGTCAATATAATAATTCACCTCAATATATATGCCACATAGAATTTTTAATATGCATTGTGTGTACAACCATTGATACTCATGTCAAGTATATCATGTGTACAAGAATGCTAAATAGTGTGTAGTTATAAAATAACATACAAATTGATCATGTATTTAATATTTTTAAAACATATTCACATAACTATTATTCTAGAATTAGGCCATATATTCTAGTTTTGAACCCAAAATTAATTCCATTCTGTGTAATTAATTTACAAGGTATACAGTCCGACTTTCCATGTACTCTTTGTAAATGGGTATGTGTTATATGGATTATAAATCCTATTTCACACCATGTACTACTTTCTATGGTCTTCACCAATACACCCCTAGGGACTCTATCTATAATCTATGCACATTAAAACTGCGTTACATGGCAGGTACACAAGCTATATACTCAATAATCATATCTGGTCTATGTTTCTCGGTTTGTAGTACGAATAATGTGTGTGAATTTATTACATAACATGTGAATTTTCCACACGACCAACATGTTATATTGTGTTACCCAGAGTTTTCTTCATTTACACAGCATATAACCCTGCAAAATATGTACCACAATGCCAGATAAAACATTATATAATTACATGTCTCATAATGAACCCCCACTTTAGTATCCATTATTGGTGTAACTATGTATATGTGTGGTTAATTGAGACTATACGATGTGTAATTAGGTTTCATGTCATGTAACTGGTTCATGAAACTAGGATCTAAAGAACATTCGAATAGAATCTCCATGTGAGGCTTTACCTATTCTTGGAAAGTTGGTTGTCTTTTTATTGTGAATGAACACTTTATATAAACTAAATGGATTAAGAATGATAACCAAAACAAAATATAAGAAAGGAATAATGATATTTATCAATAAATTAACTAATTACAAATTTAAGTGTGGTTGATCTAATACCACTTGAGGGATTCAGGTGCAGCGAAAGAACCAACTGGGCCCATTCCCAACATGGATTTTTTTAAATTAAATGAGTAATCCACATGAATCATAATGTCTAATAAATTTAAAAAATTAAATATGAAAAGTAATATTAGAACAAATAAGAGAAGATAAATCATGGTAAATTCATAAATAATATATAAATAAGAAAATATATCATTCCTGGGATCATTCTTCAATATATATTTTGATCAATCAAATCAAATTCTATTTATACTATAGTTTGGTTGAGAGGATCCAAATTATAATTCCTTTTGTAGTATCCACACTTGTTCAATGATCTATAAAAACATTGATGGAAAAATGGGTGCTAGTGAAGAAGATCCAATAATCTTACATAATTTTCCTTTGATCGCAACATAATAATACAGGCATGAGGATTGTATCTCATGTTCTCTTCATCTTGATAGGGAGGAATTATAAGGGGGAATTCTATCATCAATGACAGAAACCCTAGAAATGTTATTTTTTGAGATAATCCTTTATGTGGCCCTATTTGGATACATTCCGTCACATATTAACTGTGAAATTTATAAGGTTTTGAATCCCAAAATGATCTTTTATTGGAGAATTATTGATATTCGTGAATTTTTTTCAAATTTTTTAATCATTAAATATATTTATTATTTCATTTTTTTTCTATTTAAAAGATCAAATGTTTTAAGCATTGATTTTCCAAAAAAGTAAGAATAATATAATTTTTTATTTTTGTTGAAAATAATTTTTACAAATAATTAGGATGATTTTGGATTTATATAAGTAATTTTTTCAAAATTAAATTTTTATGTTTCTAAAATCATTTATGGAACTCATTTTTTAAATCTAATTTTTTAATTAAATAGATTAATTCAGTATTAGAAGCTATAAATTAGTAGTGAAAAATATATTTTTTTCATTATGTTTTCAATCTTGTGGGTTTTGGTGAGTTGTATAATGGTTCTGCTCCAAAAAATATAGATAAGGAAGGACAACATTATTAGTTATTGAAGTCTAAAAAGGGTTTCACAAAGTACAAATAAACGAATATGAAAAATAAATCTCAAAGGCTTGTGGAAGGTTCAATGTGTTATAGATAGGGTCTCATAATGGTTCAATGTAGTTATATAAAAAGATATGGAAGTGTTATGGAAAGGTTATAGTTTACAAACCATAAAGAGTTCTAAGTCCATTTGATTGACCATGTAGATCCACTATGTAAAAATATTTTGGAATAACTATCATGAGGAGATGAGTGACCGTGATTTCAAATCAACCATAGCACACAAACTTATTGTTAAGACCTCTGTGATAGAATCTAATAAATTATTAGAGCCCGACCATGGATCAAAATTGACCTTGGATTAAAGAATAACTAATGAAAAAATGAAAACTAAACTCTGAATAAATATTAGTGATGATCTGATCTAAATAACTTAAACAAATGTGAAGTTGAAAGACATTGATGAGCACGGGGAAATGTGTTTCTTAAAGTCCTACCAGCATTAAATATATGACATATATCTTGAGATCATAATAAATAAAGGATGTTTTATTTTTGGTAGTAAATTTGAGTTTAAAGAGTGGTGACCAAGCTTGGACGATTATTCACAAATATGGGTACCTGATCTCAACCAAAATTTAACAATGACCGATTGTATTCCTAATTTTATCAAACAGTAACAACATAAAAATGTTATTGAATGATGTTCACATAATGGTGGATACCCATTGAATAATAAAACATTATTTATAATGATAATTAGAATGATCAAGTTTCATATGATATTGATGTGATCATTATATGGCCATCCCTGAGTAGGTGATGAAAAGAAGCATTATGGGGATATGAGCTCTTGAATGATCAGGCTAAAGGATCGTTAAAGGTTTCACTCCACCTGTTCAATAAAATTATATAATGAGTTGAAGCTATAAATGGTAAAATATTGTCTTTGTATAAATTTATCATGGTTACCCCACGTTTGACAAGGAGAGTATTTGATAAAGAAAAACTGAAGTGTCTTTTACTTTAACAAATAATCAAAGCTATTGAAGATAATATTTAGTCTTAAGATTTATTAAAGGGTAGTTTAGTCGTGATTACATCTGAGTACCCATGAACTAGGGAAACATATAAGTCATGTCTTTTTAGGGTAATACTATGTTTCAATGGCCTACATAATGTCATAATTGAGGTTTTGAGTGTCACATAAAGGTTACTTGGGCACTTTTTAAGGGTACTTCCCATCTTCACAAGGCTGTGTAAGGGTATAAAATGGATCTGGGATCTCATGTAAGTGTATCCAATCATGGCTGGTAACTTTTGTAAGGGCAATATATTCTGAAAGGGAGATATTTAAAAGTGATAAGGATCAAATTTAAATGCACATGTTCCTTAATTATAAAATAAAATTCAAATCAAATTTGAGGAACCAAGCTTTATGATTAGTTTTTTGAGAATATTTTAAATATTTCTCCATGCGTGGGGGAACACAATTAGTTTTAAGGTCTCAATTAGTTTCACCTATGAGAAAGTTGGTCAATAATAAAATCATCGTTTGGTGGGTCGGGAGAAGATTTTGGAGTTTTCATTGTGAGATAAAGGATGGGAATTTTCACATGAAATGATTATTAATCAGATAAGAACATTATCGGGATACCAAATCATTCACCTTCAACATGCCCTGATGGAATTTGAAAGGGCCTTATAGGAATGAGAGAGAGATCCCCATTCCATAAGAAAACATCACTGGAGATTGGGAAATAATGTTATTATGTATTTTTTTTGTTGAGTGTTTTCTCTTTATTTCCTTGGTTACACATAGATTTTTGAGTCATTCCTTGAAGATCGATCATTCTATCAACTATACTAGTTTTTAGTAAGGATATTAATAATTAATTTTATATTTTATATTGACCTCATCATTTTTTTACATCATTTCCATAGAAGGAACAAGCAACCAAATAAGAAAACAAATCTCAATAATTTTTAAACAAAAACAATTTAATTATATTTTAAAAATATTATAAAATAAAAAATTTTATAAATCTATTGTGTTTATGAAATCTGGGTCACAAATCAACATGTATAGCCTATAAATCATGAAATTCATATCCATCCAAGTTCTCTAAAAAATAATATGAAAACAAAAATGGATGATAATAGAGAGAATCTAAATAATAATCTGAATGAAAAAATTAATCCCCCTCTTCCTAGGAATGAGTTAGTGGTAGAAGTTAGGATTGGGGAGTTCCAAGTAACTATGATTTTCAATAATCTATCATGAATTAGGAAATCCCCTGGGTCTCAAAACTATGTGTTCAAAATTCACATTTGTATATATTTCCATGATTCAATGGATTAACTTATAAATACTCTCGAGACTTCATTAGGGACTTCTATAGTGTGGTGCAGCAACTACCACTTAAGGGGTTTAGTGAAGAGGAGTTAAAATTCTGTTTGTTCTTATTTTTCATGAAGGGAAATGAAAAAAACATAGTTGGAAAACGTGGATGAAGATATTTTTAATACATGGTACCAACTATTCAATGATTTTGTGATGAAATTATATCCAATAATATTGACTATTGTAATTAGACACAAAATCACTTTATTTATTTAAGATGATGGTTAGTATTTTGATCAAATATAGGAAAACTTCAGAGGGTAACAAAGGTAATGTATTAATAATAAATGTAATTCACACTTTCACATGGACACATTTTATATTTTTATCACCCCATATCACCAAAATTTAGTGGATCAATCTTCTATATGTAATTTTAATGACAAGACTAGTAATGAATTAGAACAGATTTCTAACACTCTAGAAAAAACAAAGAAAAAAATTGTGATGAATAATAATCATCATTAATAATGAAAAAATTTAACAATTTTATGTACAAGATACTGGATTCTACAATGAAATTCAAAAATAGTCACTTAGGAAAAAATTTCATTAATGTGGTATGATTGTCCATTCAATATTTTGTTGTCCCAAAATTGACATATCATTCTAGTCTTCTAAAAATGCCAATTCTTTAAGATATGGACCTAGGATGTAACATAAGGATGACTTATACTCTAATACCTAAAACCGTAGGTATAAGACCTATCTTAATATTTTATGGAAATAATAATGGTACTAAAACCTGTTCCCCCCCCAACACGAGTTATGAGAACAACCAAGGAAACATTATAAAAACAAACAATGGGATGAGACCTAAAACCCATAATGGAATTTCATGGGGAAAATATTTTCTAATATGGATTAAATATTACATCTATTGGATTCAAATGATGAAAAATATTAAATAAAATTTGATAAATTAAAACCTCAACATGATTGACGTAAATCTTAGTCGAATGTTAGGATGCACAATATTTAATTGTAAAAGGGGAATATGGCTTGGGGAATGAACAAAAGAGATAAAGGTAAAATATAATGCATCAATGTACTGAATCTTAAGGAGAATTTAAGGGTCATAAAAACAAGGAGTGTTTTGAAAACTCACCATGAACTTTGAAAAGATCCTAAACTCGGTCAAAATGAGAATATAGATGAAAATGAAAACCCAAATATAGAGAAACATAAATTTCGAAATTTCGAAAGCAATACTGAAATCACTTTGAAACCTATTTTTTCAGATGAAAAAAATAATAAATTATGGAAAAACAAAGTTAATGATGGGATAAATTATATTGATAAAGATATTTAGGGTATTCCAACCATAATAATGAATTTAACTCTAACCCTACTATTCCTTGAAAGAATAAATCACAATCATGAAGGTTTATGAATCGTTTTCATATCTCACACCATAAGGGATATTGATTTATATAACTATTTTTTTGATTATAGAGAGATTAAAAATCTGATTCCATTTTCATTATTTTGACACTTGAAATTAGAATCACCATAACATACCACATGTTTCCTATAGTTAGAATAAGGATCTATTAATCACTCAATCAGGAGGGTTTATGAATTTAATGGGGGTGTAGGTAAGTTTTACCTACATATTTATTTTCATATTTTGGACATATAGTGTGATAAAAAAGTTACAATAATCCTTGGTACTCCCTTCTGTTGAGTCAATAAGGTTTTCCTTATGAATTTTACATTCCTTCATACTTGGGGAGATTTTTGAGTCATTAAAGTTTCTTTATGACTTTACCATTCCTCTTGTTTTGAAAATCAAAAACACCTTATCCCAGGGAAAATCTATTTTTACCCTGTGTTTTACTTCTATAAGTAAGTATTTCCTTTTCCAAGGAAATTTATCCTTACCATGTTTCATTGTCCATATCATAATTTTTCTAAGTGTCAAATTAGGTTTTAAACCAAAACCTTGGATTTATATATATACCTAGATAGGAAATATTTTTTTATAGGATCCAAATTCTGATTAGGAATTCTGGAAACGAACTCTTCTGAGTTCTGACTTCGAATTCTAATTATGAATTCTGGATACAAACTTTATGAGTTCTGACTCCGAATTCTAGTTATGAATTCTAAATAGGAACTTTCTAAGTTCTGACTCCGAATTCTGATTATGAATTCTAGATACGAACTTTTTGAGTTCTAACTCCGAATTCTGAATACGAATTCTGGTTACTAACTTTCTGAGTTCTGACTCCGAATTCAGAATAGGAATTCTGGTTACGAACTTTTCAAAGTTCTGACTCTGAGTTCTCTGAATTCCGACTCCGAACTCTTATGAGTTAGGACTCTGAATTCTCATGAACTATGACTCCGAACATTTTAAGTTCTGGTTATGAATTCTTGTGAATCCAGATTCTGAATTTCCTTGAAATTTAGACTCCAGAATTCTATAGAATTCAGGTTTCGAATTCCTAGAAAATAGAATCTGAATATATTTGTATTATAGACTCTGAATTCAGTTTTGGTTAGACTCTAAACTTTCATATTTCCTTACATTCTAATTATTGTATTTTAGTTATGTAACCATATTTTTCTCACACTTGTTTTGTTATAAAACGATGACATGCTTTTAGTTACTAACTAACTGTTTTTTGAGTGAAACATGGCAGGTCCCTCTGATATTCAAGGAAAAATATGACTATTGGAGGAGGGAGATGACAATTGAAGCCATGCCTATAAATAAGAGATCATTTGAATGATCCAACAACAAGTTGGTCAATCCAGAGATTACATGCTGCTAAAGTGATTTCTAGAGATAGAGACTTTAATGATATGTGCGTACTGAACTTCTTGTTCATATTTTCATTGTGCGACTCCGATTATTTATGAGTACAATCGAGGGATGATGGTGATAAGAAGACATAGGTGCTGACTACCTTGAAGTTGAGGGCTTCCTTGCTGAGGAAGATTGAGGTTTCAACTACCTTAAAGTTGAAGGCTTGCAAGGATAGAAAGACAGACTCCGATATTCATATCAAGGCCTTACCTTGGTGTGGGTAAGACAGACTTTCTTGATAGTATAAATCAAGGGACCTTTATCCAAGGTTGTTGGATACCCTTCTCTTTGGGTTAAAAAACTTACTATTGTTACTTGTGTTGTTACAAGTTTTTCCACTATATTTTTGAAGTTGAGGAAAGTATAAATATCTTATACTTTCTTATAATTTTACTCTGATTTAGTTAGATTCTATACGCTTTAAGGTGGAATCTTTATCTTTGTAAACTTTCTTTAAGTTTCACTTTCAAGAACCATCTTTCCAGATTCACTTTCTCAGAATCATATTTCCTGATTCAAGAAAGTGTGTAGAACTAGAGGTTTTGTGAATTACATTGTTTGACCTTGTTAAACATAACATCTTTAAATGATCCAAAAGAATTTTTAAAAGTATAAAATTCACCCCCCCCCCCTTGTATTTTGAGCATCATTATATAATCCATACAGTATCTATATTATTTCAATCCTACATTTGGTATTATATGGTATATTATACTCACATACCATCTCAACAATTGGTATCAGAGCATTGGTTCATCCATAATTAATATCATGATTATATTAAGAAGAGAATTAATCTTCTTCTTATATTTTTCCAAATCATATTTTTCTGAATTAGTTTTTCATATTCATATTGTTCGGATTCATATTTTTGCTTATAGATACTCTGGTTCTTTATTTTCCTTTCTTAGGAATATTTTCCTTGTTTATAAACTCTTTCTATTAATAAGTCTTTTGTGGAAAGAAAATTTTCTTAAAGATGGCGGGAATCAATGTTGGTTCCATAGACAATCTCAATCCAACAAGACCACCTATCATTGATGGAAATGTCTTTGAGTATTGGAGAGATCGAATAAAGACCTTCTTTATCAATACTGGTGTAGATAATTTTGTTATTCTTACTAGAGGATATAAAATCCCTGACAAAGAAGTTAGTACCTTTACCAATCAAGAAAAACATGATTATCATCTGAATTATAAGGTACACAATACTTTACTTTGTTCTATGACGAGAAATATATATAGACACATTGCATCCTGTGAAGAAAAAAATTATATATGGAAGAAACTTAAAGTTACTCACTTTGGAACTTCCAAAGTTATTGAAACAAGAAGAGCCATGATCAGAGCTGAATATCATGGTTTTTTCTTTCCTTATGGAGAACACATATGTAAGGTGCAACAAAGGTTCATGACTATTGTGAATATTTTAAGATCAATGGTTGATAAAGGTTTAGATGATGAAGCTCTTGTTGATAAGATCATAGATATCATGTTGAATGAGTGGGAATCCAAGAGGACAACTATAGATGAGAATAGAAAGGTTACTCAGATTTCCCTAGATGATCTATTTGGAACTCTACTTTAACATGAGACTAGAATGAAGAGAGATGCTGAAATAATTAAGAAGAATAATGGGAATTAAAGTTTTCCTTTTACTACTACTTCTAATCATATGAATGCTAAGACTCCTGAGATAGTTACTAGATCCAAATCTAAGAAGGTTATTATCCAATCTGAATCTAGTGGAAGTGAATCTTCAGAGAATGAATTAGCAAATCTTTCTCGAAGAATGAACAAGATAGCTGGAAAGAGGAAATTTCAATCTAGATAGAAGAAAAATGAAAGGAAAGATAAGAAAGATTCAGAAGTCACATGTTATGAATTCAAGAGAGATGGACATATAAGACCTAATTTTCCTATGCTCAAGAGAAAAGAAAGAAAGGAAAAGCATTCTAATAGAAATAGAAATAAGTATTACAAGGATAAAGCTAAGAAATTATTGAAATCTAATGACACCTGGAGTGCCTGTGGTGGTGACTCTTCAGATGAATCATCAGATTATGAATCTTCTGGATAGAAGAATCTTGGTCTAATAGCCAGACTACCTATTGAAAATCATCATTTAATGGATAAGGTACACAATGCTGAATCTATGACCAATATATCTTTGAATTCTAATAATAGTAAATTCTATGACTCTTCTGATGAAGAATCATCTTCTGATGAAGATAATACTTTACCTACCTATGAAGAAGTTTCTAGGTTTTCCAAACTCCTTGAGATTGAGAACTCAAAACTCATGAAAAAACATGATAAGGTAAATTCTAGGAATACTATTCATACTAAGGAAATATCATATCTTTATAAAGATCCTGATAAGAAAAATGTTGATTTTGAAAGTATTTCAAAAAATCTTGAGGATGTTAATTCTGAGAAGAATAGAGTTTCTAAAGAACTAGAAAACGTAATTTCTATGAAAAGTGTTTTTGAGCCTAATTCTAGTTCAAAATCAAATGTTTTAGAAGACCAGAACTTAGTTATCAAACTAAAATCTGAAATCTTTTCATTAAGGAAGGGTTTTTCAAACTTTACCTTAGGTAAAGAAAATTTTGATAAGATATATTCCCAAATCTGACCTCTAAGGAATAGTTCTGGTTTTGGTTATACTAGTTCTAAACCAGTTTTTATTAACAATTATTTTGTTCCACAAAGTGCTCCTTTTTGCACTAAGGGTCAGTGTGGTGGACACTGGGCAAAACATTGTTCCTTAAACAAAACCCAATCTTTAGGATTTCATAAGGTCTATTTTTCTAAGAATATGTGGGTGCCTAAAATTTTTCTTTCTGAGAATTCTAGATCCAAGCAAGTTTGGATTTCGAAAACCTAACTTTTTTATTATTTTCAGGAAAATAGAGAAGGTACCAAGAGAAATACATGGTACATGGATAGTGGATGTTCCCGGCATATGACTGGTAACAAAAACTATTTTGAAAAGTTTATCAAGACGATAGGAGGAAAAGTAACTTTCAGAGATATTGCTTAGGGAAAAATTATTAAAATAGGTAACATTGTTCTTCTTAGAAAAATAGTGGTTTCAAATGTTTTATTTGTTAAAGGTCTTAAGAACAATCATATTAGCATAATTCAATTATGTGACGAAGGTTACCCTGTGAATTTTAGGAATGGAAAGTTCTTAGTACATAATTATAAGGAAGAGTTTATTCTTTCTTCCCATAGGCTAGAAAATGTTTACACACTAAACATAGAAGACCTTAGGAGCCACGATCTACATTGCCTTAGTGTAATGGAAGATCATTCATGGTTAATGAATATAAGGTTATGACACTGTAACCATAGGAACTTATGCAAACTTTCTAAGAAAATACTAGTTAAGTATCTACCAGAGCTTAGATTTGATTCTTCTAGAGTTTTTGACCCATGCCAATATGGAAAGCAACATGAATCAAGTTTTAAATCAGTCTGTGAAGTCACAACTACTGATACAGTACAGTTAGTGCATATGGATCTCATTGGTCTTATAAAAACTGGAAGTATTGGGGAAATTATTATGTATTTGTATTGGTTGATGATTACACTAGATTTACATTAGTCTATTCTCTAGCAAAGAAGTCTGAAGCCTTCTTGTATTTAAAAAGTTTTAAAGACCATGTTAAAAATGATAAAAACATTCCATTGAAAACTATTCATAGTGATCATGGAGGAGAATTTCAAAATTCTAATTTTGAAACTTTTTGTCATAGAAAAGGCATTACTCATAACTTATCAGCTCCCAGAACACCTCAACATAATGGTGTTGTTGAAAGAATAAATAGAATTCTTCAAGAGATAATAAGAACCATGTTGAGTGGATATTCTATAGCCAAACATTTTTGGGCAGAATCTATAAGTAATTCTTGTTATACTATAAATCGAGTTTTTATTAGACCATTTCTTAATAAAACTCCTTAGGAGTTATGGAATGGTAGAAAACCTAGACTTTCCTACTTCAAGGTTTTTGGTTGCAAGGTATTCATTCTGAATACTAAAGAAAATCTACATAAATTCACACCAAAATCTGATGAAGGAATTTTCTTAGGCAACTCCACAACTTCTAAGGCTTATAGTGTTTTCAATAAAAACACGTGTGCTGTTGAAGAGACAGTACATGTGAAATTTTATGAAATTGATCCCTTTGTTTTTAAACAACCCCAACCTACATCTTCATATGTGTTTTCAAAAACTGATTATCAGCCTTTGGTAGAAGATCCTTCTGATAAGGAAAATGTCCAAGAAGATACTTCTAAAACATTTACCCCAGAAGAATTTCTACCCTATTTTGATGAAAAGGTTTTACAAAACCCAAAATAGTTGTTTCTTAAGAATCATCTCTGTGATATCATCAGTGGTGATGTAAATCAACCTATAAGTACAGGAAGTTCCTTAAGAAATGAAATATAACATCTAGCATTCCTTTCCCAATTAGAACCAAAAATCATTGATGAAGCTTTATGTGATGATGATTGGATTAAATCCATGAAAGATGAGCTAAATAAATTCAAAAGGAATTAAGTCTGGACCTTGGTTGAAATGCGAAAGGAAACTTATGTTATTGGAGTAAAATGGGTCTTTAGAAATAAGTATTAAGAAAATGTAATCATTTTAAGAAATAAATCTAGATTATTTACTAAAGTATATAATCAACAAGAAAGGAATAGACTATGAATAAACCAATGCTCCAGTAGCTAGACATGAATCTATTCGTATTTTACTTGCCTTTGCAGCATTCTTCAATTTCAAACTTTTTCAAATGGATGTGAAATGTGATTTCCTTAATGGATATGTTCAAGAGGAAGTTTTTTTTGAACAACATCAAGTTTTTGAAGATAAAAAACATCTTGATCATGTTTCTAGACATACCAAAGCTTTTTATGGACTTAAGTAAGCCCCTCGAGCTAGTTATGATAGACTTATAGGATTTTTTCTTCTAAATAACTATGTTAAGGGAAATGCATATCCAACCCTTTTTATAATTAAAGATAAGAAAAATGTTTTGATTATTCAAATTTATGTTGATGAAATTATATTTCGTTCAACTCAGCAATATTTAACCGATTCCTTTTCGAATCTAATGAAATCTGAGTTTGAAATGAGTATGATGGGTGAGTTAAAATTTTCCCTTGGTTTTCAAATTTCTCAAAAACCAAAATGAATCTATATATCCTAACATAATTATATTAAATATCTTCTTAAAATGTATGGATATGGAAACACTAAGAGTATAAGTACTCCCATTGGTACCTCAAACATACTTGATCTTGATGAAGCTGGGAAACCAGTTGATCAAACATCTTTTTGAGGTATGACAGGAAGTTTACTTTTCTTGACAGCTAGACGTCCAAACATAATATTTTTAGAATTCTTTTGTGAAAGATATAAATCCAATCCTAAGGAATATCATTTAAAGGTAGTGAAAACGAATGTTTTTCTACTTAAAGGGAACCACGGATTTAAGACTCTTTTATAATTATGGAAATGATTTTGTTTTAAAAAGTTTTTCAGATGCTGAATTTGGTGGATGTAGAATGGATAGAAAGAGTACATATGGAATTTTTCATGTCTTAGGAGATTCATTAGTTTCTTGGTCATGCAAGAAGCAATACTCAGTAGAACTTTCCACTGTTGAAGCTGAATATGTAGCAGCTGGAAGTCGTTGTGGTCAAGTGTTGTGGATTCAACACACACTCATGGACTATGGTATGAGTTTTACCAAAACACAAATTTTGTATGATGATAAAAGTGTCATTTCCCTTAGTAAAAAACCCTGAACATCACTCTCAAGCAAATAAAATATATATTAGGCATCACGTTCTTAGGGATCACACACAAAAAGGAGATATCATTCTTCAATTCATCAGAACATAAGGCCAAATTGATGATATTTTCACAAAATCTTTACCCTATGAATGATTTTAATTCATTAAACAGAAGTTAGGAATGATAACAATAAGGTAATCCTCCTTGTTAACTTTCTGTTTAATCAATCTCCTAATAGTAATAAACTCCTTTTCATAGGGGGCGTACATTTTCTATGAAGATTTTCATATTTTCATAATGATGTTTTTTTTCATATTTTTCGTAATAAAGTTTTTTTCATGTTTTTCATAATGAAGCTCTGTAATATTTTTTGTAATAAAGATTTTCATATTTTTTGTAATGAAGTTTTTTTCATATTTTTTGTAATGAAGTTCTTTTCATATTTTTCAAAATGAAGCTTTTTTATATTTTTTATAATGAAGTTTTTTCATATTTTTCGTAATAAAGATTTTTCATATTCTTTGTAATGAAGTTTTAACATATTTTCATAAAGAAGATTTTCATATTTTTTTAATGATGTTTTTCATATTTCTCATAGTGAAGTTTTTCATGTTTTTCGTACTTGAAATCTATGTAAAGAAAATTTTCGTACTGGAAATTTTTGTAAAGAAAATTTTCATATTTGAGATTTTCATAATGAAGATCTGCGTTTCTTTTTCATACTCATGTTTTTTCCTAGAATCTAAAGTCCTTCAAGAAGAATTTTCCTTAATCTGTATAATTATCCTAACAATCCCAAAGGTATGATTCTTCTATGAGTTTTTATAATCACCTTTTACTTGCTAATAGTTTCTTTTAAAATTTCATGGATTCAAGTTTACATAAATCTGGATGTTTTCCATTAAAAACCTCAAAAGATCGGATTCAACCAAATTTTTCCTTGCGGCTATCATTTCAACCATCAGATCGGTTTAGAATATTTCTCAGCCATTGGATTCAGATGGGAAGATGAACCATCGCTTCAACGCCTATATAAAGGGGACCCCTGATGGTTGTCCCAGATCGGTTCTCAAGATTTTTCATGTCGAAGCTTTACCCCACTACAAAATCCCATTCCGGATTTTCAGAAGTTCTCAATTCCTAATGTCTGGTGAAATTCCTTCTCAGGAGATGTCTACTGTCAAGTAGATTGCAGAGTGGCAGATATACAAGGAGAGGTTGGTACATCTAAACTTATTCAACAAATATAAATATATTATCTCCAAGAATATCAAGCTTAATGGATGGGAGAGCGTATCCATTTAAATGCCAGGAGCTCAAGATATAGTGTATCCGTATTTGCGGATAGAATTTTATAAATTAGTTTGTTTCTTTAAGGAAGAAGGTAGAGAAAATTTTTCCTTCAAGAGTTATGGGAAAACATATAAAATTTTATACCCCAAGGCTGCTAGATTGGTAGGGTTATCCTATGAAGGAGAAGCAGAGTTTTGTTTTCAAAAGTTACTGGATGTACAAGGAAGTTTTATCAAGGTAAAGGCTATGGAGTGTCTTGGACTTACAGATGCCAAGACCACAAAAACTGTTCACCGGTATACTAACAATCGGATCCAACAGTTATGGGTTTAGGGTCTTGTTGTACCAAGAAAGGGTGACAAGGACATACTAATGAAAAGCGATATGTATTTCTTGGACTTTTTGGTAAATCTAAGGAAGATCAATCTGATGAGGCCTATTCTCATTACGATAGAGAATATCAAGAATGGGAATTTAAGAGCACCTATAATCATGTATCATGACCTACTCTCCAAGAGGATAGTTAGGTGTCTTGAATATTTTAAGATCCCTTACAGTTCCAAGCAGAGGAATTGCAAAGTAATGTTAATCAGTGATGATACCCTCAAGAGAATGCAAATTGGTTTCTCTAAGGAGCCAAGTGAATTTTTATGATCTACTAGAGGATGAAGCATAAGTCATTCCGAAAAATGAAGAAGAGGATGAACCATCAAAGAAAGATGGAAAGAAGAGGAAACTAAAGGAAGTGGAAAAATAGAGAAAACCCCTAAGGCCAAAGAAACTGAATCTGCACCTCCAAAGCCCAAGAAACAGAAAGAGTATCAGGATGAGGTAGTATCCAAATGGAGGGAGGATAAAAAAATCGAAAGGAAGGGGAACCATAGTTTATCCTAGACCCCACTGAGGCCAAGGCATTGAAATAGAAAGAAGATGATGTTCTTGAGAAGAAAACTAAGGAAAATAATCTTAAGAAGAAGATGTCTGAGGTAGAGAATGTCTAATCTCTTTTGAAGGCTACTGATGTTGCATCCAAGAATATTCTTGTACCAAAAAATTTATTAGTTGAAAAATTTCCTAAGACTCTAGGAAAGAAGTTCATGTCTCCAGAAAATGTTTAAGAGAAGGTTTTTGAACAGATAGAAGCTATGGAAAAATTGCAAGAAAATGATGAAAGTAGTAGTCACATTGATGATCTGATTAAGTAAGTTAAAGATTACCATAAGAAGGAAAGTTCTTCCTAAAAGTTGTCAATCTGGAATTCTCAAGCCGGATCTTCAAAACATGTTACCCCTAGGGTTGATGAGAAGGATGAAGAGGAAGTGAACAAATTGTCTGAGGAAGAGAGTTATAATAATCACTTTATTCATCCTGAGGATATTGAAGCAGGAGCTGAGAGAGAGAAATTTGACGAAGATAGGATTGTTCAGTAGTCTGAGAGTGAACATGAGTCTCCAGATGAAGAACCTATTCTGAAAACCCATAAAGTCAAACAAGTGGTTGTTGACACACCAACCAAAATTTTTTAAGGAAGAAACAAGTTGGAGGATCTTCTAAGAGGAAGTTTGTCATGATAGAGGAATAACCATCACCAACCAAAATGTCAGATTTAGAATCATCATCTCTAGGACATGATTTTTTCATTCAGTCCCTGAAAAAGCTAGTAGACACCATTATGATCTTTCCAACAATTGACTCTAGATTCTCGATGCTCCAGCATATTATTAATCAAAAAATGTATTTTGTGTCCATGGTGATGGATAGGTGTATAAAGGTTGAGGCTGATTACAAGAATTTCTTTATCAACTATGAAGCTCACAAAAAATCCTGCAATAAAATTGTGAGCTGGTCGAAGAACATAGTCGAAGATCTGAGAGAGCTTGATGACATTCAAAATGATGTTAAGGATTCCTTTGAAACTCAAGATAGAAAAATCAAGAATCTCACAAATATATTTCAGGAAAAGCTCAAACATGAATAGAATACTCAGATTTAGGATGTCAAAGATCTCAATGTGAAGTTGAGTTATATTGTCCAAATTTGGAAAATAGACAAGGATCTTCATATCGAGATTCAAGAAAATTTAGTGAAGCAAGTGACTTGCGGAAGCCCCAGGCAGAGGATCTGAAGGCTCAAGATGATAAGATCAAAGCCTCAAAGAAGCAAGTAGAGGAGGGTCACAAAGAGCTAAAGAAGTTGAAAACCATCATGAAGAAGCTGATGCCCAAGGAAAAAGAAGAAAAATAGATCCAAATCTGATCTTTTGTTGTATCTATTTTCCCTTGTACAAATTATACCAAACTTAATGAAATTGTGGTTGATTGTTTTGTTTGGATTCTTGTACTAATATTTTCAGGTACCATATTTTTTTTCTTTTCCCACAAACTCTTTTTGAAAATCACAAAGGGGGAGAAGGAAAAATAATTCTAAGTAAAGAAGAAGTATACCTAATAAAGGGGGGGTTTATCTAAGGGGGAGTTTTCTATTACAAATATTTCCATACTCAAGATAAGGAAAATTTTCATTTTGGAAATCTATAATATGATCCTTAGTGTTCCAAAGTGTAAGGGTAAGTTATTCATATTCATCTTTTCCATGATTAAAGGGAGATAAGTATTATTTTCAAAATCTAGAAAAATATTTTCTAAGTCATTTTATTCTTTTTCGTAAAGATGATTCTGCTTTCCAAAAAGGGGGAGATTATTGAGTCAATAAGGTTTTCCTTATGCTTTTACATTCCTTCGTACTTGGGGAGATTGTTAAGTCATTAAGGTTTATTTATGACTTTACCATTCCTCTTATTTTGAAAATCACAAACACCTTATACCAAGGAAAATCTATTTTTACCTTGTGTTTTAATTATATAACGAAGAATTTCCTTCCCCAAGGGAATTTATCCTCACCATGTTTCATTGTCCATATCATAATTTTTCTAAGTGTAAAATTCGGTTTGAAACCAAAACCTCGTATTTATATAAATACCTAGATATAAAGAATTCTGTTTTAGGATTCGAATTCTGATTACAAATTCTGGATACGAACTCTTCTGAGTTCTGAATCCAAATTCTAATTACAAATTCTGGATACAAACTTTCTGAGTTCGGACTCCAAATTATGATTATGAATTCTGGATATGAAATTTATGAGTTCTAACTCCGAATTATAATTATGAATTCCAGATAAGAACTTTCTGAGTTCTAACTACGAATTCTGAATACGAATTCTGGTTATGAACTTTCTGAGTTCTGACTCTGAATTCTTGATATGAATTCTGGTTATGAACTTGTCTAAGTTCTGACTCTGAGTTCTCTAAATTCAGACTCTGAAATCTTATGAGTTCTGACTCCGAATTCTAATTAACTCTGACTCCGAACTTTGTAAGTTCTGGTTCCGAATTCTTGTGAATCCAGAGTCTAAATTTCCTTGAAATTCAGACTCCGGAATTCTATAGAATTCAGGTTCTGAATTCCTAGAAAACATAATCCAAATATCTTTATATGATAGACTCCAAATTCATTTTTGGTTAGACTCCAAACATTAATATTTCCTTACATTCCGAATATTGAATTTTAGTTATGTAATCATACTTTTCTCACACTTATTTTGTTATAAAACGATATCATGCTTTCAGTTACTAACTAACCATTGTTTGAGTGAAACCTGTACAGGTCCCTCCTAAATTCAAGAAAAAATAAGACTGTTGGGGGAGGGAGCTGACCATTGAAGTCGTGCTTATAAATAGAAGCTCATTTCAAAGAGCTAACAACAAGTTGATCAATCTGGAGATTACATTCTGCTAAAGTGATTTCTAGAGAGAGACTTTAATTTTTTGTGAATATTGAACTTCTTGTTCATATTTTCTTTGTGTGACTCTGATTGTTGATGAGTACAATCGAGGGATTCCGGGGATAAGCAGATAGAGGTGCCGACTACCTTGAAGTTGAGGGCTTCCTTGCTAAGGAATACAGAGGTGGTGACTACCTTAAAGTTGAGGGCTTGCTGGGATAGCAAGACAGACTTTAATCTTTATATCAAGGGCTTACCCTGGTGTGGGTAAGACAGACATTCTTGAAATAATAATTACAGGGACCTTTATCCAAGTTTGTTGGATACCCTTCTCTTTGGGTTAAAAGACTTACTAATATTACTTGTGTTGTTACAAGTTTTTTCGTTGTATTTTTGAAGTTGAGGAAAGTATAACTATATTATACTTTCTTATACTTGTACTCTAATGTAGTTAGATTCTATACACTTTAAGGTAGAATCTTTATCTTTGTAAACTTTCATTAATTTTCACTTTATGGAACCATATTTCCAGATTCACTTTCTCGGAATCATATTTCCTGATTCAAACAAGTGTGTAGAACTAGAGGTTTTGTGAATTACCTTGTTTAGCCTTGTTAAACATAACCATTTTTCAAATTTCCAAAAAGAATTTTAAAATTACACAATTCACCCCCCCCCCCCCTCTTGTATTTTGAGCATCATTAGATACTTCATACAGTATATCTATTATTTAGATCCAAAATTTGGTATTATAGAGTATATCATACTCACATACCATATCAACACATTATTTTCCATAGCAGGAATTGTCATATATGTTTATAATGGTTAATTAATTTTTAATATGGGTGGAAAAAATAAGGATTTAAATTTCTTTAAAAGAACCTTAAAAAATACAAGCCTTATAAATAGATAACTACTTGGAATTATAAGAACCTATTGATGAGGAGGAGGATAGATTTTTAGAAATCATATTTGATATTAATATCTAACCAATCCCCAACGAATCTTATGTGGTAATCTTCTATAGACGAGAGGAAGCACATGTAGATGAATATTTGGGAGAGTCCATAGAGTATATAGAAGGGTTTAATTTAGAAAATATAATAAAACCATATATTAATTCTGAATATAAAGATTATTTTTAGGGGGAAATAGGTGATGATGATAAATGTATTTACCATTCCTTCTGTACGACACTTCATGAGGACCCTGGAACTCCTAGTCTTATGTGTTTACCTTCAAGTAAAAAATTACTCAATATGGACCTCATACCATTGTCATCTCACCTTAAATACTCATTTATTGGCGAGGGATATTTATTAAATATCATCATATCTTCCAATATAGAAGGAAATAAATAGGATATTTTTTTGGATATTCTATAAAAATATAAATCTAGAATTGGATGCAACATTATATAGTCGTGGATTTTTAATCACTTTAATTCATTTTTCTTGAGATTGAGAAGATTATATAGGGAGTATGGATTCCTTTACTCTTTGAAATTTATATTATTTTCTCATGGTCATTTGACTGACCATGTGGTTGGATGTTTTTTTTCAAGCTATTTGTTGGTTTTTCAAGAGGATAGTTGGTTTTTTCAAGTGGTTGATGGATTGTTCATGTGGTCAGTTGGTTTGTTCATGTAGAAAGTTGGTTTGTTAATGTGGTCAATTTTTTTCATTAAATATGTTTATTTATGTGTTTGGTTGGTTTGTTCATATGGTAAGTTTGTTTTTTCATGTATTCAGTTGTTTTCTTCATGTAGTCAGTTGGTTTGATCATTTTTTCAGTCAGTTTTCTCATGCCACATATTAGTTTTTTCACATAGTTGGTTAGTTTATTCTTATGCTCTATTGTTTTTCATGTAGTCAGTTAGTTTATTAATGTATTTTTTTTGTTTTTTTATGCAATTGATATCCATAGTCACATTTACTATTCATACAGATCGTTTCATTGTGTTGTTTTTTGGGTACTTAATAAAAAATGCATGTTTTCTGTAAATACCTTTGTTTTCAGAAATATTATTTTTTAACATAAATATAGTTTTAATGCCATAAATATATTGATTTAAATGTAATTTATAATAATATTATTACATATTTTCATTATAAAAATTCCAATTATTTTAAATGGGACTTACTGCATGAATTTACTAGTATTTGAATTAATGTAGAATTAATAGAGGGATTGACTTTCTATCCAAAAACAATGATACTCACATATATTTTATTCTAAAATGAAGATGTTTCCATCATTAATTTTTTATTAGTCTAGAACCTCCTTATTTTAAAGTCTAAAAATCATGTTTCTCATATTAATAATGGAATTTATATTTTTTTGATACTTAAATATTTTTTTAGAAACAAATTATAAAAATGGATAATTCATGAAGCGGCCATGTCAAATAACCACATATATAAGTTTAGCTAACCATTAAGGTCATGTTAACCTGTGGAAGTAACCACACATTTAAATCCAAGTGACTGCATGAACAATCATGTAACTATGCATTGGATGATTTTTTTGTATAATTCTTGAACTGAATGCACATTGAAGATCAAGTGACCGTACAAAGGATTTAACCTACCATGAGAAGAAATAAAGTGACCACATAAAGAAATAAAGTGACTTCATGAATAAGATAATTGACCCTGAGAAGAAACAAAGTGACCACAAGAAGAAGAAAAGTGTTGCATGAAGAATCCCACTAATCATGCCAAGTGACCAAGGAAAGTGATGAAGATAAATGATGGTGGAAAGTGATCATGCCAAGTGACAATGGAAAGTTACTATGATAAGTGACTGTGGAAAGTGATGGTTCCATGTAACCAAAAGTCAAGGTAATTATTATTAATTGAATGCTAAGTGAATATGTCTAGATTAAGTAGTATTGCATATTTTAAATCTGTAATGGCTATATGTTAAAGTATTTAGCACCGATTCATATTATTTAAGGTTGCTAAATAGTATTAGGATTAAATTATTAATATCCTCCCATGGATAATTAGAGATAGGTGTTCTCTTTATAAATAAGAGTCACTCATGGAAAAAGGATGAAAATATTGATGTGAGTTTAAGTGATATAGTGATACATTGATGATTTTCCCTGATATACTGTATAACTGAACACTTCCCTGATACTCTATTTTCATGACCACTTAGTACAAAACTCAATTAAATCCTTTCATGGATATATTTAAGGAAAACAGATCAACTAAATCTAGTCATATTGAGCTGCTTTAGACCAACACTCTACTCATCTATTTCTCTATCTGTTTTAGCTTACATTTGAAATGTGTTTTATTTAACCTATATATTCATCTCCATAGGATCCTAATATATACTAAAGAGTACTAGATCTTATTTCCCTTAATTTTATACCCATTTTATCCAACATATAAATGTGGAAGAGGGTGTCTATAACCTGTAATTCAAGTGTGTAGTTTTTATGTGTAAAAACATAACACAGGTTGTGGATCAGCTTATTCTCTAATAAAATGCTTGGAATCAGCTAATTTCCAAGTGGATAGGATAAGGTCTCAGATTAAGACTGAAAATCTTGTTTATAATCCACTAGGTGTTTTCTTATTTTGTTAACTATTTTAAAAAAAATCCATTTTTAGTTTTTTAGACAGTATAGAAAAACACTACTTTGATAGTTGTCTTTAATTAGTGATATATATATATACAATGTTTAATGTAATTAGAATTATTTAAAAAGTTAATTTAATTATTACATTATTTTAATTGAGATATGATAGAGCTTTTGATAAATCATTAGAAAAAATTGAATTATATATTTCTATTATTTTAGTTAATTTAACTGAATTATACATTTGATAGAAAATTTTAAATATTTTTAAAATTGAAATTTTAATTTGAAACTCAATTCACCCCCCTTGAGTTTTCTAATCTGACCAAAATTTGGTATCAAAAGAATTTTTATCTATTCTTATCTACCCTTTAACTGTGATAATGTTTTACATAAAATATCAAAATTACTATTTATTCAAAATTTATATATTTATATATAACAATAGCCTTGAGGGGACCACTTCTAAAAAACCTCCTTTAATTTTTAAAATTATTCTCAATGTATGATTAATTTGAAATTCCATATTGAGTTATGAGATTTTATATTTAATAAATGAAAAAAATGAGAAACTCAAAGATTATAGAGATGATTGGAGTGATTCCACTAAGACCGCTTATGATTGTAATTAAAATAATATATTAATATCTTATATTTTTATTTATGAGAATATTAATTCAATATAATTTATTCTTTTTATACTTCTTATGAAAATTTTGGTTCACTTTTTATGTCTCCTTAAGGAACATAAAATGTCAATGAAATCCCCCAAAATACCTATACTATAGAATATGATTATTTTAAAATGAAATATTATAAATAAATTTCTAATATGTGTCTCTTGTTCAATGAAAATTTCAATAAAAATCATGCACATGGAAAGAAAATTGATAGAAATGATCAAGTGATGAGACACTTGTAGTTCTTTCCATGTCAATGGAAAGGAACCCATGTCACTTTTCAAGAATATTAATATATAATAAAACTACTAGTAGAGGAGATAATTGTAAAACTCATCATGAATGGGGTAGATTTGAATTTGAAAAAATAATATGACGAACAAAAAATAAAATCAATTATTTTGGAGCATCTAAGTCAAAGATGAAAGAGAAAATGAAAGAAGATGGTTCAAGTAAAGATGATTAACCCACTAATAGATAATAAGAGATTAATAATCTATCCAAAATATTTAAGATTTTATGTAGGAAGAATAAATTTTTTATGAAATCAAACTATAGAGGAAATTATAATAGAAGAGGAAACTGGAAAAAAGGAAAATCAACTAGAAGACGTGACTTGTTAATAATGCAAGAGGAAAGGGAATATAAAAGTTTAATGTACATAATTAAAATATTATAAATTATATAATGATAAAGTAATTATACTAAAAGAACATATGAAATAAAACATGAGTTCCTTTGAGGATAATTATAATGATCCTGATTTGAGCAGACCAGATATGGTTGATAAGTAAAACATGCGCTTTATAACAAGAACATCGAAGATAATAAATATTTTCTCTACATCTGCTATCCATTTTTCATATATCTCTAAAAATTAAAATAATGATGACAATATGACAAGGGAATATTTATTTTATTATTTTAATATGATGGAAGAATTTTAATTAACCTAAAGATAAGTAAAAAAATTTAAAGAAACAACGTTCTTTCTATGTTTATATTAAATCTGATACTATTATAAAAAATAAAATAATGTTTATTTATTAAAAGAGAACATTGAACATAAAATGTAAAAATAAAAACTTAGAAATTATCCTGAAATGTTTATGAATAGGATAAAAACCTCAACCAATATACTTGGGAAATAGAGTACACCCATGTACACAACTAGAATTGGGTACCAGCTTGTTCAATGTAGAATTTATAACAATACATTTATTCATAGTTCAAGATCTTTCAATTCATTAAATAGTTCATATTCTTGTGAACATAATAACATTTTTATTTATTAAATTCATAAGTTTGATTATGTTATACCTATTTAATATATTTTTAGTCCAAAATATATTATTGATAACTATTATGAACCTAAGAATGAGTGGGTTCCAAAACCATTTCTTTTCTAAACTTTTTATAGAAACTTTCTTGAAGAGTACCAATAAAAATTTATGATATATGGACTATTGATGTTCCATACACATTAATGGAGACTAATAAATATTTAAAAGCCTTATAATCATAGATAGTAGACTTATCAATTTTGGCGACAATGAAAAAGGATAAATAATAGGACTTTGTCCAATCAGTGACACTAATATGGTTTTAATTTCTATTTCCTTATTTTGATGGTTTAAATTGTAATCTACTTATCATCTAGAAATTATGTGATAATGGTTATAATGTCATGTTTGAAAATAATGAATGAAAAATATATGATTCTAAACTTTTTTTTCATTATTACTTTATGTAATAATAATTTTTATGCAATTGACATAGATTCTTTATTTTCTCAAAATATTTCTTACTTAAGTGTATTTCATAAAGAATCATGGTTATGGTATAGTATACTAGGACAATAAAACCTTTAATATCTTAAAAATATAACTATGATTGGTTTACTTAAGGATATTTCTAAATTATAATTCCCAACGGATAAATTTTGTAACCCCTGTCAAAAATGAAAACATTATAAGATCTCTTTCAAACCCAATAATAAGTGTTAACTTATCGACCCTAGAGTTGGTTCACAAGGAATATTTTAGACCTTCTAGGGTTTCTATATTAAATAGGAAGCATTATAATTATTTTATTATATATAAAAATTATAGATATACTTTTTTATACTTTTTTATGTCAAAACAAATCTCATTTCAATTTTATGAAATTTGAAATTTCATAATAAAATATTTGTATACTTGATATTAAAAAATAAAAGAGTGATCATGGACATGATTTTTAAAAATGAAGACTTTGAAACTTTATTATAATGAAATTTATTCAGTTACAAATTTTCTCATCCTAGGAATCCCCAATCGAATAGTATTATATAAAGAAGGAATAATACTCTTGAAGATATTTCTAAGACCACGCTCAATGAGTGTGACCTGTATTTTTTTGGGAAAGACGACATCAATACAATATTCTATATTATCAATAGGGTTATTAATAGACCAATTTTATAGAAGAATCTATATGAACTATGAAATAATATAAAACTAGAGGTTAATTTCTTTATAGTTTTTTTTGGTTTTATGGTCTTTATTATCAACACAAAGGAATGTTTTGAAAAAATTTCATCTAAAAGTGATGAATGAATCTTCATGGGTTATTCAACCTCTAATAAATTATATAGGGTGTCTAATTAAAAAATAAAACTTATATAATGATAAATACCTAAAATATTTGATGAAATTGGTCTACATAATCCAAAAAATTCCTCCGAGAACCTTGAAGGTGATCTTTCTATCTTGAATATCAATGCATCAACCAAGCCTAGTGATTTTTTTATAAAAACAGTGATATAAAAATAATCCATCGTTGAGTAGTTTTTTAAACAAGAACCTGAAGAAAAAAATTAAGTCAGTAAGTACTTTGATCCCAATATCCATTTGAACTCATATGGACTATCATTTAGTTATTGTTGTAAGATATAAAGATAGAGGCACTCAAACTAAGGTTTCTCATAGAAACAAAGTTAAAAATCAAGCCTTATTTTCCAATATTGAACCAAAAAACATCATTAAAGCTATAAATGATATATTCTTGGTATTGGCTATCTTATAAGAGTCGAATCAATTTCAAATAAACAAACTATGCGAACTATTGTAAATAACTAACAACCTCCGAGACATTGGCACTAAATCGATGTATCTGAACAAGGTTGATGAGTCTCCTATAGTAAATGGAAGTAAGTCTAGACTAGTTAAAAAATGGTAATATCAAGAAGAATATGTTGACTATGATGTAAAATTTACACCAGTATCAAGAATTGAGACATCCAGAATATAGCTTTCTTATACATCAAATTTGAATTTCAAACTATATCAAATGGATTTCTTGAGTGTTTTTCTTAATGGTTATATTTTTTAGGATATTTTTGAAAAACCCACCTTGATTTCAAAACCCTAATTTTCCAAATCATGTTTTAAAATTAAAAAAAGTTTTTTTATGGTTTAAAACAAGCTCCTAGAACATTGAATGACAGGATCATCTCTTCTCTAATTTCTAAATATTTTATAAAAGGTATTTATACTGGTACATTAATCATAAAAAAATGTCCAAATATATTTTGGTCATTCAAAATTTTGTTCATCATATTATTTTTTTGATCATCAAAAACTCCTTAAATATTGAATTTTAAAAATTTGGTGGAAAATGAATTTTAAATGAGTTTCATGGGTTAGATGATAATTATCCATGGTTTTAATAATATTTAAAATAAGTAATAATTTTAAATTAAAGAAAATAAAAACAAATTATATTTTAAAATGTTTTGGTATGGATAGATTTAAAGTAGTGATACTCCAATGACTACAAATTTTCAGTTGGATCTTGATGAAACTGGGAAACTAGATGATAAAACCACAAACAAATTTATGATTAGAATTATACTATACTTAACTAATATCCAACTAGATATTATGTTTAGTGTATGTATGTGTGATCGTTTTACGTAAAGTCCAAAAGAATCACATTTTAATGTTGTCAAAATAATTTCAAAAAACCATAAAAGTACAAACAATTTTGGATTGTTAAATTATAGAGAATAAGAATTCGACAAAGATTGTTATTTAGATATGGATTTTGGTTCTTGTCAATTTGACATAAAAAATACCTCTGGAAATATCACTATTTGGGAAAGTATCATATTTCATGGTGTGGTAAGAATCAAATTTATTTTTCATCATCCACTGTTGAAGTTGAGTATATAGATGTGGGTAGTTTTTTTGTACATTATACAGATGAAACACACATTACTATATTATAGATAATATTTTAAATGTTTCAATTTAAACTATGACAATAAAAGTACTATTATTATTTCTAGGAATCATTTTTCACACTCAAGGTTAAAACATATTGATATAAAACATCACTTTTTATAGATAATTATCAAAAACGAGATATTACTCTTGAGTTCTCCAGCACTAAACATCATCATTATGATATTTTTACAGAGAAATTGAATAGATAGAGAATGAATTATGTCATGCTTGAGTTAGGAATGATTAATTATATCTGAATCATTCATTTCAATTTTTAACTCTTATATTTGTCTAATTATTGTTATAATTATTATAATATATGTTTATTAAGATCTTTTGCAGTATAATATTTTTATCTATTTCTCTTACTGCACTTATTAATCAGTAATTGTGAGTTTTTTTCACATGATCAATAATGTGACTGTTATTTTTTCACATGGTTATTCAAGTGAAAATGATATTTTGTTTTCATCCAGTCAGTTAAGTGATCATGACTAATTGGTAATGTAGTTGGTATACCTACCGTGAATTTATGGTTAGTATATCTATTGTTACATATCTAATATACTATGATTTTATGATTAGTATAACTGTCATGTTTTTTTAGTTTGAAATTTTATTTAAAGTTTTTTTAAGGTATTTTTATTAGTTTATTATTACATTTTTTCCAAAAATATTGAATAAATTTAAAATTAGAATCTAAATCACCGCACATGTCTTTCTTAAAATACATTCCCATTACCAAATCCCAAATTTCTCTCATTCTCAGGAATCTCTCTCTTAAACTCAAACATGAACATTCCCAAATATGAATCACACTGTAAGGATGGTTAGAGTAAAATGAGCTCATGATTCCACATCTATTATTACATCACCTCCTCTAAATTAATATAAAAGGGTCAAAGGTAGCTCAAGTCTTATAGCCAAGCCATATAGTCTCTATATGATAGATCAGTCATTCTATGTAGAAACAAAAGTAGATATTTAATGGATTAAGTCAAATAAATATTTAGTCTAGAATTTGATTCTAGTTCATGGGTGGAATGAGTGGTTTAAATATAATGGTAATTTATTTTATCCTTAGTTGTTTATGATTTATATACTAATATGGAATTCATTTCTTATGAAAAAATGATATCATTAGACTAATGGTGAATGGATAAATTTTTTTTTCCTTCAAATATCATGACTATATTCATAACTGTTTCTCACATTTGATATTATGGAGACTATTATAGATCATTTCCGATGATATATGTGCATTTTTAATTTTCAAATAAACTTAAGGAATTAACTAGGAACATGACCCCCTTGACAAAAACTATCATGGAATTGAGTGAAGAATATAGACTATTGGTTAAGATTATCAAAAATTTGATAATTCCCACAAAAGGGGACTTTAGAATCCTAAGTAAATAAGATGTATTCATTATTTATATATTAAATATTGTATTTTATATAATTTTATCAAGGTATATCATGATTCATATGGTCTTGATATGAATACCCTCCTCAAAATTCAATTCCCTTCTTTATCCTATGATCATATAATCCCTCTTAGATTTTAAAGGATTAGTTCTATTTTTTTCTGGAAATAGTCATTTCCTCTGATATATTATAACTAAATCAGAAGGTTAGTGGGCACATGAAGGTGAAACAAATCATAGATAATGTAATGGGTTACATAAAATGAAAACTTTTATTATAATTTCAGTTCCTTAAAGAAACCTATCATACCAAGAGACCAAGATGACCCCAGTGTTGTGATTGATAAAATTGTTTAATATTATTCTGATGGGAATGATGGTGTTGTATAAGATCAATAAGAAGAGGAAACAGAGGTAGCAGAAATCATTGGGTAATTAAGGACAATCTATATAGATGTCACAGATCCCTCTGATGTAAAATATTTTGGCTATCCCAAGTCTTCATTACCTATAGAATCTCAATAAGAAGAGTCATAAGATGAATATATTGAGGATACTAAAGTATCAGTGAGTGTTTTTTTTTTTTGAAGAACTAGAATCAGATATCTTTTTGAGTTTTAGAAAAGTTAGGAATGATTTAAAAATTATTCCACTCTATGCCCAATCATTGGATATAATTCTAGGCTAGGAGTAAGAGATGCATATTCTAAGGGGGATAAGTGCCCTGGATTAGTAGAACATGGATTAAATTATTCTGAATTTTATGATGATGTCTAAGGGTGTAGCTCATCTTAGTATGGAGTACCTCCATCTCTTATGTTCATAGAGTAGATAAAGGATCTCTTGTAGCTGAGATTTATTCTCATGAAATACATGAAATATATCCTCTAAGACCAATTATTGACCAAGTGTTTGAAAACATGATTGGACCAAATCCTACTAAAAATTATGAGGATCCAATGGATAGCAGTGTGACCTATCTTCTAGGATCTCTTCATATAGATATTTTATAAATTGAAGATGAAAATGATGTTTAATCAAAATTATAATCATTGAGATCAGAGCCATTGGATAATTAAGGTGAGTTAAATGTTATGCAAGAAAATTTTGATCAATATACTCATATACATACTTCTACCCCTTACACATCCTATGTAATTAAATATTATTTGAATGATTTTAAATTAGACTTAATAGATGTTCTAAAATAATTTATCATTTGTTTTTGTAGAATAATGGAACAAATCAGAGAATATGACATATCAAGGATTTTTTCTCTAGTCATTTCTCATTTAAAACTTGAACTTAGTCTCAAATTGAATCTTATGAGATGTGTGGCTGATGATTTTATATCATAACATGGTTCTCTATTATATAATATTTGGTATATTATGTCGAATATTGATTAGAGTTTTCTGAATTTAGTGATTTGGGCTTCTATATAAAATGCTCCTCCGGAATCTTTTTTGGTTCCATATAATGATCCTTCCCAAAGTGTTGTTAGTGAATATCATATAAAAAACTTATTCAAGATGATTTGAATGTATTCATGGATAAATTTAAGAAAAAATAGAGATATAGAATTTTAGGGATTTCAACGCTATATATAAAATACCATGGATCTTTTTCGAAAGTATTTCAATCAAGTAAACAAAGATAGAGATACAATCATAAGTTCTATTGATTTCTATCTTATTTGGATATTCAGAAAACCTAATCATAAGAATCTATTCAAATCCTTGTCTAGAGATCTTGAAATGCTTCCCATGACTCAAGCATTCAAATATAAAGTGGAGAAGCTGATGGTTTTATCCGTAATTCTAGAAGCCTTTGTGGAAAACAAAGATTATTTTCTAGATATGAAGTATGGATATGGGGCTGTGAAGGATCACACTCTAGTTTTCAGCCTTACTTATATAATTTAAACACTACCATCTTGGATCCTCCATCCAAACCCATTTCTTTATCCCCTCCTTCTACCACCTCTTCTGCAACGCCTTCCTCTATTAACCCTTTGGCTTTTCCCATAGTGAAGTAGTCCATCACCCTCTCCCTATCTTTAGGTGTGTGGTCATCCAAGAACCTACTTCCACCTCCACACCATTTACAGACCCTCCTACCTCAACCTCTATAGCCAAGTGAATGGATCCAACTCTCCCATATGACACCATAGATGGTTCTGATTCTAATTTTTATTGGAGTACCTGATAGGCTCTCTTTTTTGTAATGCTCTTTATATTTATGAAATAACATCTTCATATTTATGTCTTATAGTTACTCTATTTTTTATATTTTTATTCTAGATTAATTTTTTAAAATACAAAAAGAGGATAAATTTAGAAGCATAAGATGTTTGAATTAATTGCTAAATATATGATGTTTCAATTAATTGCATATATATCTATCATGATTTGTGGTCATCAAAAAGTGGGATATTTTTTTCTTAGTCTAGTACCTCCTAATTATGTTGTCTATAAATCATGTTTCATATTTTACTAATGAATTTGAATTTTTTGACATTCGACTGTTTTTTTGGGCCAAAATTATAAAAATGGATAAGTCTTGAAGTGGCCATGTCAACCTACTATATAAAGAAGTTCAACTAACCATGAAGGTCAATTGATAGTGTGGAAGTGGCCATACATTGAAATCCAAGTGACTGCATAAACATTCATGTAGTTGTGTCCTGGATAAGAAAAATTTTTCTAATTCATAAACAGACTACATGTTGAAGATCAAGTGACCTCATAAAGGATTCAACATACCGTGAGAAGAAATTATGTGACCATATGAGTAGGAAAAGTGATCACATGAAGAAGATAATCGACTTAATGAAAAAACCATGTGACCAAGTGAAAAAATAAAGTTACCACATGAATAAATCAAGTGACCATACCAAGTGACCATGGAAGGTGATTATTCCATGTGACCATGGAAAGTGACCATTCCATGTAACCGTAAGCCAAAGAGATTTTTTTTAAGTTAATATTAAATGATTGTGTCTAATATAAGTAGTGAGGTATATTAAAAATATTAAATAGCTATATTTTGAATCATTATTTCTATGTCAGGTTATTTAAGGTTACTAATGAGTACATGGACTAAATTATGGATATCGTTCTGTAGCTAATTAGATAATGGTTTTCTCTTCGAGAAAAGAAGATCCACTCATTGAAAATAGATGTGAATTTCAGTGCACGTTTAATAGATATAGTGATACAATGATAATTTAATCTGAAATAATACAACATTTAACACTTATAAACAACTATGTTTTCCAAACCTCTAAGTGTAACACTTTGTTGAATCTTTTAAAGGATTGATTTAAATAAAATTAACCAACCGAAGCTGATTAGAAAGAGCTGCTTCAGACCTTATCTTTTATCATGTATTCCTCTCCCTGTTTTATCTTATATTTGTGTTGTGTTTGACTTATATTGTATATTAATTATCATATGGTATTTATCTATACTAAAATTTACTAGAAAATAATTACTTTAATATTTCATTTACTATTTTACACTGTTTATTCTCATATATAATTGTGGAAGAGGTTATGTGTATCATATAATACCTTTATAATTGGTATATGTAAAAACGGATCCATATTGGGGATCAGTTTATTTTTTAATAAAATTTACTAGTATCATATGATTGAAAATTTTCAAGGACTAGATCTCATCTTGATATTGAAACTCCTTTCATATTCCATTGTTTTCATTCTTATTTTGTTTACTCTATTTAAAAAACAAAAAAGTTCTAGATTTCAACACTATATAGAAAAATATTACATTGATAGTTATCTTTAAATAGTATTTTATATATTGTGTTTAATGTAATTAGAGTTATTTCAAAATAAAAAGTAATTTAGAAATTGTTTTAACTAAGATATGATCGATCTTTTGAGAAATCTTTGAAAAACATTGAATTATATATTTTTATTATTTTAGTTAACTATTCTAATTTAACAATTTTGGATTTAGTTTTATATATTTTGAAAATATAAATTCTAATTAGAAACTAAATTTCACCCCTCTTGGGTTTTCCACTTAGACCAATAGTTTTTTGTTTTTCTTTCTTCTAGCTCAGGTTGACCATATCATTTCCCCTTATATTTGTTGAACCCTCTTACCTTTGTTGGGATTCCTCCCTATAGTTTCCATCTTGTGTGCGCATCCTTGATTTCTTGGTGCATAATTGTGAAATATTATTTCATATAATAAGGGATATGTTACTTATACTTTTTTTAAGTGTGATCATATCATTCTTTATTGCCCTTTTTTGACTATACATGATTAATATGAAAAATATAATACTCTGGTTACATCACTTGAAAGAAGACTATCTAATAATATGGAATTTTTATAGGGATAATAAAAGATGAAATCAGATGCTTCAAAAAATTGTTAATATATTATTTATGGTTTTTTAATAAATTTAAATAGATATATCACATGTCATAGATAAATATTTTTATCTTAATAATCTAAATATTACATGTTAAATAGATATTAAATATAGTTTATGATAATTTCAATGGGAGATATAAAAAACACATAATGAAGCCTAAACTCCTGGAATTTATAATTTAGAAAATAATTTAGGATATTGAAATATATGATCACATGAAACAATATCAAACTTATTGTTAAATTGAGATAATAATAATTTATATAATTTTGGATATGTTAATTTGAAATGATGGTGTTCGTAATCACATGTGTTTTGTGATGTTACTGATGTATTCCTTTTTAATTCATTACTGTTGTGATATATGTTTGGTGGTATTTAATTATTGTTTTTTAAAATAGTAAAATTCTAAAAACTATGAAAAATGTGAATCCATTAAATGTATAATTAAAAATGAAGCGGAATACTAAAAATGACCACTTCTCATTTTTGAATTGATTAACCATGGAATTATTGCTTGGAAGAATATTTATGATTATTATTAGTTACAATTATCTATTACCCATGGTTTTATTATGTAGAAACCCATTTCAAAATAAACCCGCTAATTTAGGATGAAATTAAAAGGTTATATTAAAAAATTTGGGTTGTGGTTTTTTTCTAATGAGTGGGAGGCTTAACTAGATCAATGTTATGGCCTTAGTGTATTGTAACTGTGTGGGGAATTATACATTTGAAATTTATGTGTGCTCGATGAATTTAGACCCTTGATTGTGATTATTGATAACTTTTTCTGTTGAGAACCTTTTTTGAGTAATGATCTTGAGGCCTGCGTTTGTATTAATTGATGAATTTTTTGAATGATGAGTGATAGGTTGGGAGCTCATAATATAGTGATGGTCGATGCAGGTGATGAAAATAAAGATGATATTATGTGAAATGGTGTGGGATAATAAATGGTTGGGATGAGTTCAGAGTGGGGATTTCTCATTGATGTAATTCATATCTTGTTTGATTCTTTCATGTTGGTCAAATGGCCTAGTGATATTTATTTGACCATTTTCCAACTTCTTGAGGCATTTTGGTGTTATTCACTATGGGTGAATTCACTAAGTTATATCTTAGCCATTATACTAGATTACTTGAAATATTATTGAATGATATATTGATCTTATAAATTAATAAACTTGGTTCATGGTAATCTTATATGATACCGAAATACTTTATAATAAAGTTAAATAATTAATAGTTTTGTTTGCACTTTTCTTAAAAGATTAAATTTTAATCGTAGAAACTTAATATGGAATAATATTAATTAATAAAAAATAATTAATTAATATTGAACTTGGTTCTTGTATGATTAATTGATATTTGACCTTAGTAGTTCAAATTGGGGGACCTTTGTGATGATAACGTCAAATGAGTCTAAGGATAGGTATTTTCCCATAGTAGTGGAAGTTGGGGGGTCCAAGTTCACCACTTATCTATAAATAGATCTTAAGAGGATCTAATGAGGGGATCGACGATTAAATGAGAGATCGAAGGCTGGGAGGGTATATGATCGGGGGATCTATAGCTCTGCAAAAATATGTTCTCACTCGACAATTCCCTACAAGTAAAACATTGATGTATAGCATTAAAGAGGGGAATAAATTAAAAATTGGTAATCCAAAAACAAACAAAAAAACTTTCTTGTGGGTATATTAGCCAAGAGGCATAGATCCAATTAACCTTTTTTCAACTAGGAATCCCAGTTATCTAAATTCTATGTTGATGGAACCTTCCCCTATGTAGAAATTCACTACATGGGAGGAACTCAATCTCGTGTGGAAATACGCTACGTGGAGGGAACCCATCCTCACACAGTTGAGTTCTACAAGGACTAAAACTAGTTCTATGTACCACAATGGTATGCATGAATCCCAAATTCTTGTATAGATATACCCTATGTGGAGTAATCCTGGTCCCACATAAGATCCTACTACACATATTGGGGTACCCCATAGAGTTACACTCTCTGGCCCTGACCATTCCATTATGTTGTGTCATCAGCCCCCATGTTTTCCCCATCACAAATCAGTATAGCATCATCATGGAAAGGCCTCTTCCAAAACCACCATATATATATGTAAAAATCATAGGTAAACCCCTAGACTTTCTATAAAGGCCAATATTGAACATTTCTCCATTTTCCACTAGATCAAATCTTGTGCAATCCTGTTTAGGTAAACCCCTAGACTTTCATATGGGAGGTGGCACCCACACTACTCTTTGCCTTTGCCTGGTATGTATTCAGATAGATCACAAAATATGACTTTCTTGGATATGAAAACAAGTAGGGAAATGGTCACATTAAATACCCTATATCCCTATCTCCCATTGTAATCCAATACCATCTATCATTAGATGAAGTTGGATGTGAGATCTTTGAATCCACTTCCTTTTCTTGTTTCTCACACTGAGCATGACTCGCATTGTATTAGTGGTTGGAGATGATCATGACATCTAAATGGACCCAAATATATGGTGATTCTTCATATATTTAAGCCCCAAATTCAATCCAAAACGTCATCAATAAAGGTGTAATCCCTAATACCCTCTTTCGAAAATACGCAGACTTTGATTCCAAACCAATGGAATATTTTAAATTCCTCCACAAATTTCAAGCTCAATACCTTCATATTCATATCAGATGATAGTCATCCTTACCGTATGAAATTAAACATTATGGTATAACCAAACTATGTGGGTTCTGATTCATCACACAAGGATACACTGGAATATCATCTCAAGGGTTTAATTCTGACATCAAAATCGCTCACATCCCCTTAGATAATGATAGAATATATAGTGAAATCCCATATGTCATCAAAAAATTATTATATTAGTGAATTCCTAAGTAATTCCTGATCAATCCACAAAAGATTGTCAATGAATATTAACCTAGAATACATACAAATATCTTAATTATTGGAAAACATCATATATATATATATGATTCTAAACCCATATGTACTTATGATCGATCTTACCTAGGGGTAACTTAGGGACACGTTCTTGGGAATGAACCAGAGATTCATGAACATATTAAAATATCTTAAATCTATAAGGGAGTACCTAAATAGGATATAGTCCTCCCCATGGTGAGATGAGCCCAATTTCCCATCCTATTAACCAATGCAAATTCTTAAGTGACGTTGTCCAAATCATCCAATGAATTCCAACCTTTAGAAATTTGGAATGTGAATCATGGATGATTGATCCATTGGTTGTTTCTAGATTTGTGAACAAACCCATTGGAAATAATTTGTAGATTTTATGATTGATATAAGTAATTTCAACCAGATAATCCATTACAATCGAACCACTTAGACATAAACCCATAGTCATCAGAAACAAGATGGTAACCCTGACATGAATGGATTAACTATCGCACCTCCTACAAATGATATAGAGGATATACTACCCATTCCCCATCAGACCATTCTTATCATTGAACATGATGTTTCTATTGGAAATAATAGATTATATAAAACTTAGTGTTGTCACTAGGAAAGACTATTTTCCAATTCCATTTTTGGAAAAAATTACTAGTAGGTTATCTTGAAATGATTTTTTATATTTTATTATTTTTTATATAGATTAAAAATATAATCTCATTGTGTTAACAATTATTTTTTGCATTTTCCTTCTAAAAACCAACCGAAAATAGTCAATCCAGAATCACTATAGTGAAAAAAAATTCCACAATGAACTCTCTATACATTAGTGTTCCAAAGAATAGAAGTAAATAATTATCCAAAATCACCAAAATAAGTAAAAAAATCATCCATGTTCACTACAACATATAAAAAAGATTCATTCAATTAATTTCAATGTAATCAAGAATAAACATTTTTGTTTTACGTGGTTCTGACTAACCCACCTACGTCCATGGAAAAAACACTACAACATATATTTTTGAGAATTAAAATGTCAGAACTCTATGACTAATGAGTCACCTAAATTACTAAAATATATAATCAAAATCCATGTTTCACACACATAGGAAAAATTTACCTGACCATCCTACTTAAAGAGAGTTTAAGTCGGTAATTCAGTTGCACCAACCTTCGATAAATACAGGAGTCCATCCGTTCAAATATTCTAATTGTCAATATCCTATATAAATAATTAGTGTGAATACCACCTATGGTAAATCAAAAAAACACCCATACTAAAATAAGAAGATACTATATTACAAGATTACCATACAATCATTTGGAATAAGACCACTAGGCTCTGAGAACATCATAAGAAACCCCTTCTGAACCAACATATTTCTGGAAATACTTAAGGAAAAACCATCATTGCCATAAATATAGTGAACTAAATATCTTCCAAAACCTCTATTATAGTAAAATAACACAATTAAATGGAATTAGAATTCAAAAATTTCCAACACATACCCATAAAGAAGATGAAAATACCACCATCATTTTCCCATTTATGATATTTGATTTCCGGAGAAATCCACTTGGCTTGCGTGCTGCTACAACCACTTTTCATACATGTATAATGGTTATTTTCTATGATATGATTTCAAGTACAATAGGGAATTTTATTTAGGATTTATCAATTGGTTGGAATTAATTTATAAATCTATATTAAAAATATAGAAACTATTTTGGGAATATTTCAAGTTACAAAGCTTATTTTAAACTGGGAAAATATTCAATTTTTGGTTATTAAAAGTATAATTGTGGGTATTAAATTTTCTAAGAGAATAATTGAGTTTTATAGTGATAAAATTGATGTCTATAAAAAACTAAACCCTCTAAAAAAATTAATTAATTAGAAGCCTTCTCAGTCATGTCAGTTTCTACTGAAGATTCATCAAAGACTTTTCATAAATCACTATGTTTTTATAGTCACTGATCGTCAAGTATACTCATTTTTTAATAAGACAGATTTAAAATCATATAAAATTTTTGTAAGAGAACACAAAATCACAAATTATTTTTTTATCTGATTGGAGGTTTCCTTTTCAAGTGATGAGTGATATAAGTGAAATGGTAATGGGATCAGTTCTAAGGAAAATAAATAAGAAGATGTTGCATGGGATTTACTATGTCATTAATATTTTAGATTATTCCCTTAAATAATTACTATGATAATGATATGTAACTATCATTTCTTGGGTTTTCCCCTGAAAATATAGAAAATATCTAATATTATTTAAGATTATCATTTTCACATACCATTCTACTCTAAAATTTCATCTAGCTAAAAAAGAATCAAATCCAAGTCTTATGAGGTAGAATATTTGGTTTCATGAGTTTGATATCTAAATAAAGGATAAAAAAAGTGTTCAAAACATTGATGTTGGACAACTTTTTAGGTTACCCATAACCCATGTAGAAGAATATAGAGAGATAAAAACTTATTTCTTATTATAAATAGTTCTCTACCTCAGCGAAGTAATCCACTTTCTTTTATGACTATTCAAATTTTTTGGTTGTAAGAATAATGTTCAGGGACCTTTAATAAATAATAAATCCATTCCTTTGTTAAATAGTTAATTATAGGATGATCTCTTTAACTTATAAAGGTGTGCTAATGGGATCCTAAGAAGATGTGTGGTTGAGGAAGAGTTGTTTCAAATTCTTGTGATTTGTCACTCATCACCAAGGGATGGACATCATCGGGGTGAGAATCCATCTCAAAAGATTTTTTACGACTATTTTTATACGACCAATTTTTTTAAGGATACTCAAATTCTAGTATTTAGATATAAAAAGTGTCAAATATTGGGAAATGATGGAAGAAAAAAGGGGTTTCTTAAAAAAAGCGAATTTAGAGGTTGAAATATATGATGTTTGATGCTTGGAATTCATAGGACCATTTTCATCATCTAATGGGAATATATACATTCTTGTGGTTGTATAATATGTTTATACATGGGTAGTGGATAAAACTCTTCTGAAAAACCTTGTTTTAAGTGTTTTAATGTTCATAAAAAGAATATATTTTATATATTTTGAGTTCCCAATGCATTCATCCCAATTAATTTCACTCTGTTAAGGAATTATATGTTTAAATATTTAATGGAAAAATATGTGTGAGATCACATAACTAGAAACATGTATGAATGAAAATTTACTTTATAGTATACGATTTCAAATAGTGATCTTGAAAAAAAAATAGTGAAGACAATGTAAGGTTTTGGGAACAGTCGGATTGTTATGTTGTATGAAGATTTATCGGCTTACATGACCACTTATAAGAAACACATATGTTTGTATCAATATTGAATCATAGTTGGTAAGACTTTTCATTTACCTATAAAGATTCACCGCAAGTCCTTTTGGGTAGTGAAGGCCCATAATTATGATTTCCAAATGGATGGTGAGAGAATTTTTTAATAGTTAAGTGAACTGGAGGAGATTAAAAGGAAATATTATGAAAATTTGATCGTTTTTGAAGAGAAAAAAGGGAATTTCTCAATTCTATCATTCATAATATAGATATCGAAGTTGGTCGAAGTGTCATTCTTTTCAATTTTAGGTTTTATCATTTTCCTATTAAACATGAGACCACATGGTATGGAACATTTACCATTCTAAAAGTTCTAGTAAATGGGGATTTAGAGCAAATTTGAAAGGAAAATTGATTATTTCTAGTAAATGGGTAGAAAATATGCACTATTTGAAGGGGAAGATGAAGGGCATCGTACCCTTTTAGAAGATGAGATACCACTTATTTTAATTGAGGAGTTTAAACTTAGTTATACATGTGATTTAACCTGTGGCTATTTTGAGATGTGAAGGCCCTGAATTATGAGTTCAAAATGTTTGGTGAGAGATTATTTTTATAGTTTAATGTGCTGGAGGAGATCAAAATAGAATCATATGAAAATAATAGGATTTATACAGAGAGAAAAAAGGTCATTCATGATGCTATCATTCAAAATAGGGACTTCAATATTGGTCAAAGGATCTTTTTGTTCTATTATAGGCTTAAAATTTTTCATTCTAAACTCATAACCATGTGGTCCCACTCCTTCACCATTCTAAAATTTATAATAAATGGGGTTGTATAGCTAGTTAAAGATGATAATATGCCATTTTTTTGTCAATGTTCATATAATTAAACACTATTTTGAGGGGAATCCAAAAGGGATTTTATTTTATCACTTTATTTAAAGTTGAGTTAACCCTATGTCTAGCTGAGGAATATAATATCAATTCTTCACGGGATTTACCTTATGGATACTTATACTTACATTATTCTATTTAAAAAATAAATCTTTTTTTATAACTTGTCTATCTGGATAATCATGTAGTCACTCTAGTCCTATGTAAAATATTCATTCAGTTGTATGCATGGTTGACAAGTCTTTATTTTTAAAATCATTCCATCACAATATTGATTCTTAGTTTGAGGCATGGTAGGTTAGTCACATTCACTTTCCAATTCCTATGGTTGGTCTAATCCTACTATTCATCTATTTAGGAATATTTTCACTCCATGTTCGATTGACCAACCAAAATATCCTAATGATCAGTCATTTTTTCAGAGGTGGACAGTAGGTTTTCTTAGTGTGGTTACTTGGTTTTTCAATGTTTATTCAATCATCTATTATTTTGGTTGATCCATAATGTCACTGATTTTTGTTTTATGGTTGACTATCTCAATTTAGTTGATTTTATCTTTGTTATTGTGGATAGTTGAGTTACATTGTACCTTGGAATGCTCAGTCATGAACATGTGTAGCTTTGAGATGCTTGGAAAAGGGGTAATATTTTGGAGCATATTTTTCAATTTTACTTTAAATCAAATTTGAGTTTATAAATGGACCTTTCTGGATAATAATTCCCTTAACTCAAAATCTAGTAATTTTCTTTCTCTGACATCAAACTCAAAAATTTTATATTGATATATTCATTATGTAAAATCTGGAACATTATAACTAGTGGGACATATCAAAGACAGAAGGGAGAGTAAATTTGGATAAACTTAGCAGATGAAAGCTTTCACATTTAGAGGGTATCACTTTTAACTATTCATTCAATTATTTTTACTTTATTCTACTAATAATTAAGTGTGGGGGTCTGTTTAACATGGAATAAGTGAATTTATTTGGTGTGTATCATTATAGTATCTAAAATGTTGAGAATCAAATTGAACTAACATTTTAAATAGGGATAACTAATTAAAAATTATTCTTTGTATTAAAGTGCGGTTGTTATGTACCAATATTCACCTAGATACCTTTTTAGACATATTTTGAAATAATGGGAATGTTCTTAAAAATAAAAAACTAGTAATTTTTTAAAAATTCAATATGGTAATTCTATTCATTGTTGAAAACTATCTATGAACCAGATTGTAACCCATAAAACATATTTATCGCTGCTAAATTGAAAATCGGTCTTGAACCAAACTTTTTTAAAATATTTCTTTCACCTTAGGATTCAACATTGGGGATAGTTTTGGGTTTTAAGTGTGGGGGGAGGGTGTATTTCACTATGTACAACCATTCTTCAATAATTGAACACCTAAAAATGTTTCCAAATTGATTTTAATTTTTTAAAAATTTGATGGTTTTTTAAGCTTCAATTTTCTTTTAATGTTTTCCAGACTAGTGTATAATAAAATGAGAGTTTCTGAGGATTTAATGTTTTGTTGAAATTTTTGGATTTTTATGATAAATGATGGATTTTTTCGATTATTTTTTTAGAATATCTATTTAGGAACTAAGAAATGCGGTGTTATAGATAATATATTTGGGCAATTGAAAGTAGAATTGGAGAAAACTGAATCATTGAACTTAAACCTAGGTAAAATAGACATTGTGAAGCAGAACACCTCAAGGATCCAACTCAAAATATAGTCATATAAATCAATTGAAACTAGATTAAAGTTTGAAATTTTGATCACATAATGAATCATTGAGACATTACACATTATTTGGGTTAGTAAATAAATCTAACTATAAATTTAATAAGTGTTTTCCACATCTATGGAAGGGAAAAAATCAAATAAAGAATCTAAGTGTCAAAATTCAGTTCATTGTGGTCGGGTAATATTAAACCCAAATAAAGAAGATAAATTAATTATAATAAAATCATTTGAATTGCATCAAGAAAGTGGAAAATGGATATTTTCTTTATGGAACCTATGGGTGTTTGATTTTTGAAATTACTATTGGTTAACGATTTAATTCAAAAAATATATAATCTATCTTTACTCTAAGAATTGGTATTTGAACATGTACTGAAGTATGTTATTAAGTGATTTTTAAATATAATGAAAGATAATTTTAATAATAGTTTAGTCATTTATTCCTTCATTTTTGTTGTGTTTATTTGAATCATGGTGGGACATGTTCTTAATTTTTTTTGAAACTTTTATCTAGTCTCAAAATATTATTCATTGTAAATCAATATTTCATTATACTTCCTTTTAAGCTCATTTGGGAAATATTACATTCTAATTACAATGTTCAAGGAGGTATTCATTTTGATCAGTTGATTGTTTGATGAAAACCAATTTTCTAAGTGTGAGGGAATTTTATGTGGCTCTATTTTCATACATTTGTTAATATCTTAAATATGAATTTATAATGTTTTTTCATACCCAAATGTGATTTTATTTTATAATTAATAAATTTTGGGGATTTTTTAATCTATTATTCAATTAATATCTTAATTATTTTGAGTGGTATTGTATTTAAATGATAAAATGTTCTAGTATTTGATTTTCCAACTATTTAAAAAAAGATAATTTTATAATTTTCATTGAAAATATGTTTTTTCAAATAATTATAATGATTTTGGATTTATAGATTAATTATTACATAATTCAGTATTTTCTTTTTTTTTAAAAATTTGTGGAACTCATATTTTTATTCTTATTTAGAAATTTAATAGGTTAACTAAATGTTGTAAGTTGCGAATTGGCATTTGGAATTGAATTTTTTCACTATTTTTTGAATCATGTGTTTCTTGGGAAGTTTTGTAAAGTTCATGCTTCAAAGGAGATGGCTACAGAAGGGTAACATTACTAGTTGCAGAAGGGTAAAATGGATTTCACACAATCAATGTAAAGGTATTGGAGAGCCTCATATCAAAGGCTCATAAAAGTTTTATTGTGTTGTAGTGAAGCTCATGTAAAGGTAAAATCAAGTGATCTAAAAATATATGAATGGGTTGAAGAAATGTGATAGTCGATTATCCATGAAGAGGGATATATCTAATTGACTAATTGTGGAGACCTAATTTGCAGAAGCTACTATGAGGAGAGGACTGGATATGAGTTTGGATCAACCATATCACACCAACCTATCATCAAAAACCTCATGAATGAATCTTCTAGATTATTTGATCCCGAAAATTTCTTCAAATCTAATATAGATTATAGATGAGTTGAAGAAAAATAATGTAAACTAAGCCAAGATTTAAGATCAATGTCGATCTAATATGAAGAACTAAAACCAATGTGAAGACAAAATATAAATCCATGTGTGGTAATGGGTATTTATTGACGTCAAAATGATGTTGAAGAGATAAAACTGATTTCAAGTCCAAAAGAAATGAAAGATTCTCGATCTGGGATTTTCTATTTGAGTTTGAATAAAGGTGACCAATCTCATCCTTTTTTTCACAATTTTGGCTTCCTAAACATAATTAAAATTGAACCAAGTATAATTTAAATACAATATTTATCTATTGTAGAATTGATTTTTTTTAAGGATGGAAAATTATTAATGGCGACCCATTGAAGAAGACTATGTGGTTACTAAATATAATAAGACTGGTCATTTTGTAGATGTGATCGAATGTGATCACTGGATGGTGCTCCATGTGCAGGTGATGTGGAAAAATATTGGTGGACCTTGATCCCCTAAATGATATGGTTACAAGTTAATTTTAAGGTTTAACTCTACATATTTGGTGAAATTCCATAATTATTTAAGGTTATAGCTAGTCGAATCCTATCGCTAAAGAATTAAGGTAAGGTAATTTAATGTTTTATTGAGATTCTTTGATGAAGATGAACTGGAGAAGTATATGATTTAATGAATAATCAAAGTTATTTATGCTGGTATTTGGTCTTAATATTTACAAAAGGGTAGTTTGTCACACTCAAATCTAGGTAATAGTGTTTTTGAGTACTGAATAGTTATATTAAGGTAAAAGGAGAGTCACATTAGGGTAATACTGTGTTTCCATTGCCTACGTAATGGTATAATTAAGGCTTTGAGCATCGTATAATAGAATCATGGGAACTATAGATGGGTAGTTCTTGACTTCTCAAGGATGCATAAGGGTACCACATAGATCTGGGATCTCGTGTAAGGGTAGCAATCCATAATTAGGCACTCACATAAGGGTAATATCTTCCTCAAGGGAGCTGTGTAAAGGTGTTGAGGACACAATTAAAATGCACGAGTTTCCTATTTCCAAAATATTTTTCAAAGATAAGAGGATGAACTAACATAAATGTTGAGTTTTTATAGAAGATTCAATATATTTTCCCACATGCATAGGAGCACATTTGGTTATGAGATCGCAATGCGTCACCAGTGAGGAAGATAATCTATAGTGAAAACGGCATGTGGAGGCCAGAGAGATAATTTTAGACATGTGATATTGAGTATGGGAATTGGCACGTGAAATGAATATTAATTGTAGGAGGATGACATAATCAGGACATTAGATCATTCATCATTCACACACTCTATGGGAATTGGACTAAGGATGGTGGGAGTGATCGAACAAGCACTAAACGATAGAGAATCGTTACTAGAGCTTGGGAAGAAGAAGCTATTTGAAAAAGAAGACTTCTCTCTCCCTATTTTTCACTCCCTGCATTTTGTTTTATATTTTTAATAAAATTCTTAATTTTTTTAATCAAACATTATTATCAAGAAAAACTATTTGGTGGGATGAAATTTTTTTGGTAATTATTTTTTACTTCATTCATGCCTTCTTTGGTTGTATACTTATCTCAACATCAAATTCTTAAGCAACATATTTTTAAAATAAAAACCTAGAGTATCAGTGATGAATGATCTTAATCAAACTCATTCCAACTACTTAATCACCAATGAATATTCTAACGATAGATATTCTCTTGAGAGAATCACATCAAGATCAAATGAAAAGTTGATTATATTGAAAAACTGATTTCAATATTTTTGTTAATGAGTGATTTCTAAAACTTAAAGATTTTAAGATTCATCTACTCATAATCTAATCTTCTGGAAAGGTTTTTTTTCCTCATTCTATACAGTTTTAGTGATTTTTTGAAGGAATATATATTTTAAACCCAATAAATCACATATCATATCAAATTATTGTTCTTGTTTTCTTTGTGATAATTTACTCTATTCATCTTCTCTCTTATAGAAACATTTGTTTCACTATAATCATCAATTTCATCACCTGATGTTGTTTATATGTTTGTTTTAATTTTCTTGAGTTTTTATTCATTTTTCCCTTGGTCACACACACACACACATTTTTTATTCATTCAATGTGGATCGATCTTGCTCTCTAATATATTATTTATTATTATGAATATAAATAATTAATATGTCAAGTCTTAGTGATATTCTCAATTATCCAAAGAGGAAATGCATTGTTCTCTAAAAAAAGGATTAATCCACAAATATCTAAAATGATATTATTGTGTATATATATAAGAAGTGTTTAATATTTATAATTTTCACAAAGAACCTTAATCAAATATAATACTAATATATTATAAAAAAACTTGCAGAATTGTGAAAATAAATTTTATTTATACAAAATAAATAATAAATATGATTTATTACATTGTGAATAAAACATGATATATTTAAATATACTATTGTAAAATTTCATCTTTTAGAATTCTATAAATTTATTTTTATTCAATAAAGGAGCCTTTTCCTTTTGGGTAGGCTTTCATTATACCAAAAAATACTAAGCATGTGACCCTCAAGGCTTATTCCTCGATGACATTTTATGTGTTTTCCTAAACTTCATGACAATAATTTAGAAAAACATAAAGGTATCCTTTGATGAAGAAGTTAATGTTGCAACATAAAAAACCACATACAAATACTCATTATGTAATGTAATCCATTTTTCATGATATATCGTCAAACTAGTTTCATACCCATGTAATCAGTATGTATGAAATTATCAATCACAATGGTTATAAATTTTTGTTCGATAGTTACATTTCAATGAAAAGTTTGAGATATCAACTTATCATATTTTAAAGTAAAAATCATTTATTTAGTTAATAGCATATCACTCATGACACACCCAACGTATCCTAAGTCACCATTAACATATGTCACCATAGGTTTGAGAAATACATCAATGTACCAAAATTATGATATGTACTAATAATAATCTCAATTTAAAGGTCCAATACACACACTCTCATATCAGAATATCCAATTACATGAAAACATATGGAATTATCATTGGTGGGTTTGTTCTTATATTCTCCAATCTTGGAGAACCCAAGTAAAAATATTTATAATAACGGGTGCCCTTGGCCCAACTATACAGTACTTTTTTATTACTATATCATCAATAAAGTGATTTATTCATGATTTACACTTACCATTATAGTGTATAAATTTTTTAGTCCACTATTTAAAGGTAATGTCCATAGATTAATTTCCATATCAAAATTTTATTGTAGATCCTAGACTATAATCAAAACCTTAATATACTATGACATTAATCTTAAATAGATGTCATATGGCTGAGATACATCATATTGGCTAGACATAGTATATTTTTGACTATCATGTGTTAGGTTCTCATTATCATTGAGACTTCTTCTCTTGAAGTTTTCTCCTGGTGATCTCTAGTAGTTGAGATCGTGAGGATAGACCAGCCAATAGAAATAACACATGTTTCAAGTGTCATTATTTATTTCTATATATAGGCATGTATATTGGTCTCTTGAATTTACATCATTATCAATGTGTGTCATTTGATTGTGTACTTTGATGAAATGAAAAAAATCATGATAATGAAATTGTGGAAAGGTAACTTGGTTGGGTGTGACATTACTGGTATGGAATTGGTTGAATGGTCTAGATGGAATTTGTCGCTTCTATGTTGAGGAAGTAATATCTTGGTCCTCATAGATAGAGGTGCTAGTACAATCATAAATTCGTGTACATGTTACCCGAAGCTATGTTCGTCTAGTTAGATCCACAAATAATGAATCGATAAAGGATGATAACAAAAGTGTGAGTCCTTATTTAGGAGATATTGAATGATAAAGAGATTATATTACACTGTATATGATCGTAGGTTAGTTTTTGTTCCTATGACTATTCCTTGTCTCTTTAGGGGACTTGATGGGTTTCTAGACGGTCACACACAATAGCAAATTCAAGAATATTCATTATTCAGGTGAATGTGTATATAGGACATGATGGGCCCTACCATGCAGTCAGAGGGATTTTCTGTAATTGAATATCACTGATTAATGAATAAATTTATTATTATTAGAGTATAGAATAATTGGGTTGAATTTATTTATTAAATGGATTTACAAGTGATTAAGTAAATATGATTAATAATATTATATGAAAGAATATCATTTTAATATTCATGGTTCGTTTAATATTATCTATAAATATGACTCGAGTTAATGAATTAGTTTTCTCACATAATATATTTAATATATATTACAAGTATGTGATAAAAATATAAATAATTTTTATGACATAGTTTATTTTGTCATTATTATTTATTTATGGATTATTAAGAGGATATTAAATATACTAGGGTTAGGGAACCCTTTCTGGTTATTTAAGAAGCCACTATATATATTAGAAGAGATGCTCTTTCCATGGATTGTTCATTCATTTGGAATGAGAGTAGCTCTCTCCTCCCGCTTCTTAGAGAGAGAGGGTGTCCCCAAGAGATTGATATTGCGACACTCCTGAAAAAAACCTCTAGAAATAAAACATAATGTTAACAATAAAATATTCATTTTAAATATGAACGTATATATATAACCTTATGATAAAATATAATATAATGAATAATTAATTAAATAATAGGTATTTATAGAAATTAAGGAATCTATATCATTTGAATAGTAACATGACCATTGGAATAGTGATGTAACCATTTGGAATAGTAATATGACTGTTAGAATAGTAAACTCACCTATAAAAGTATAAATAATAATTATAAATCATATAAATTAGAATATGATTTATTTTTATCATGGTATAAGTAAATAAATGTTTTAAAAATGTTAAATTAAGTGTTATTATTTTTTTAAAACATAAATTTTTATTTACAATTTTATAATAAATATAATGATTTAAAAGAAAGCTTATTTTAATAAAATATATCAATAAAATAACATTATGTTTCTTTATAATTATAAGATAAATTTATGAAACCTTATGTAATTTTTCAAAGGGTTATAAAATCAATTATAATATTAAAATTGGTATTTGTCGAATAAATGATTATTTTATCGAAAAATTAATTTTCACAAATTTATAAAAAAAATATAAAATGGAGTTCATTTTTGAAATATAAACATCAAAAAATGGGTGGGGTGAATTTTTTGTCTTTTTTTAATAGTTGGATTTCGGGTGAATAGTCAAATAATGTAATTTACGGTATTTAACATTATAAGTTAAATAAATGAATTTTTAGTCATTTTTTAGTAGTTGGGGATTTAAGTTCCCATTATATCTAAATCACATGATTTAGTTTCTATATTTAGTCAAAGGGATAAAAAAAATTGATAGTATTGATCCAAAATTAAAAAACAAATGAATTAAAGAATTAAAAACACCCCTCTCCTCCCCTTATAAATACCACTCCTTGCCACCCCTTCTCCTCACACATTCTAAGATTTGTATATTTCTAATATTCTACTTGATTCCACTCCCAATACTCATACCCACGTTCTAGTATTCCTGGTCTCACCAAAAGACCAATTCCAAGAGACTTAAGGAGGTTTTAAAGGAGACGATATTCAAGAGGTAAAATCCTCCTTCTTTCTCATTTAAATTATTTCTTTCATCTACTTTATCTCCACCCCTATCCAAAGTTACATGATAAATCCAGTATCATATATATATTTAAATTTTTTTATGTTAATGAAATATTCATCATCAAATCTCTTCTCTTCACCTCTTTTTCAAAAAATGGAAACACCATCCATCATGTGTCGATTCACCACCTTTGTGGATGATGAGTTTTCATTTAACATTACCACCTTTAAAGATGGTAATAAATCCATTATTATGGTTAAAAATATTTTTAATATTATATCATAAATTATTTCATGATATAGAACTTTTATATATACATAATATTAAATAATAAAACAAAACTAGTTTGTCATGGTTATAAAAATTGACAAAATAAACAAATAATTTCCCATTAATGTTTTATCTAATGAATAATTATCATATCTAAAAAAATTATATATGGAACCATTTAATATTATATAATTATATTGATACCTTTTTTTATTCTTGAGTTTTTCTTCCATTTGACAAGAACTCTTATAATTATACTCAAAGGAACCGACCATAAAACCTTGAAACTTACACTCCCAAACAATGAAAGTAAACATTATAAATCATCAAAATGGATATAAATGAACTTGATAAAATTATAATAAATAAAATATACATGGATAAGGTTCTTAATTAAGTAATTAATTTATCTAAATTGATTATCCAGGACATTATGTTATAGTGAAGAACACATTCGAACATAGGGATAGGGATCTCTTCGAACCTCCATTTTTTCATCGCGTTACACATTCTCTCTCTTTACACTAATGTATTTATTCATTATTCCTATATAATTCTTCTAATGTATGTTTATTTGTTCCAAAAATACGTATCTAGATAAATTTATCTTTTTTCTATGGGGAAATACATGTTTTAAAAGTTCCCTTCTCAATTCCTCTAAATAAGCAAGCTTGATTGATGGGAACATCTCTATTCTTTTCACGTACACCCCATAATATATTTTAAGATAAAATTATATTTATAAAATCACCCATGTTATCTTGAAAAACCATGTTAGTTAATATCTGGATTTTTATAAACTATGGTTTTGTTTTCCTCTTTAAAGACACTTTTATATTTTCCTATAAACCGCACTAAAGTGGGTCTTTTAAAAAGTTTATTAAAAACTAATTTTCATGTATTCACTTTATTTTGACATCAATATTAGTGTTCTATTCCTATATTTCCATTATCAATATCAAATATTTATTTAAATCCATTATTTCATGGATATCATTGTTATGAACCTTCTGGTTATGTCTTATGACATGATTATGACACCCATTTATTTCCATGGGTAACCCTTATGTATATTTGTTACGTTTTATTATTCATGTGGAACACATATGAATGAACATTTTATGATAGGTGCACCCTGATAGCGCTCCAATTAGTTGGGAAATGTATAGTCACATGATATGTCATATATGGGATTAGGGACAAAACCTAATCCATTATCGGACTTTTTCCACCATCTGATATAGCCTTGGTAGTTAACCATTACTTATGTTTATGTCATGTCATATTATGCTACCACATTCTTATTTTTCCATGATAATTTGATTCTATATTCTATTTTATATTATTCCATATTATTATTCTTGTTCTATTCATTTTAAGTTATCATATTATTCCTTCTAACTCATGTATCATGCTTTATTCCCATGTTTATTCCCTTGCGGGGCATTTTAGATCTTCCTTTTTGTCTATTTATTCTCAATGTTATCTTACATAGATATAGGATCACAAAGGAAGCTAGAATCTCATTATGAAAGATTAATAAAGAGATGTTTTATTATACTTCCATTTTATGTACCTAATCTTCCATAGACACTGAACATTATTATCATTGTATTTTATTTGATATATAATTACACTTGAAACCACGTAATAATATGTGTAAAAGGATGTGTTTCCTATATTATAGGATTTTTAAATTTAATATAAAATAAAACTTGACTTTGGTGGTGGTGGCTAACCCTGTTCTTCTTTGATAGAACAAAAAAAGTATGGAAAGGGGAAGGTATATTAGACCCCCCCCCCATGAGCCTACATTCTCCACCTAAGTTAGGAACCACTATACCTCAAGAACATGAAGGACACTGGAGGCCATAGTCCTATTTGTGGGTATAGTGACCTTGCTTTTTCTTGAATTAAATTTACATCATTTTAATGTTGAAAAAATATAAAAAAAATTCACAAATAAGATCCAAAGGTTTAGTGACTTGGGGAAACTAGGACCATACATAACTTTTATGACATAAAACATAAACTTTTATTGAATTCTTTCTTCACTGGATTCTTATTGTCCCTTGTGTATACATTATTACATGTAGTCACCTTAGGATATATATAAAAATGGGTGAATTAAAAGACCATTAAGAGGATAATAACATGTGAAAATACAACATGGGGTGAGAATAATCATTATCATCTTAACATAGGAATATGATTGTAAACATGATAGAAAGAATTAATAGAAGGCTTGAAATGTGGTAATGCATAAAAATGAAACCTTATGTATTAGTGGTTAACTACCGTTCAATGTTGTGAACAAAGATAGCATCATGTTCACACATATTTCACTATAAATCATGACATTCATCAAATTACCCAATGAATTGGATCACTATATAATTTCAGTTTCACCTGTCACGTCATAACATTTTCATTGCACTATATAATTTTGGGTGCACCTGTCACATCATAACATTTACATTATCATGCATGAAACATGGAATATATATCAATCATGAACATAAAACAACTCATGTAGATTAATTTGTTTCACTTAATAAATAATACATTCATAATAATTGGGTTCCCAAATGAAATATGGAATAACACACTTGAAACAAGCACCATAAACCTCTAGTGGGAAGTAAAAGGTGTGTTTTGGAAAGAAGATTTCTTTTGGAAAATATTTTTTTTGAAATAAATTATATTGGAATGCATGTATATCCTATAAAAGTTAATAAAATTATTAGGAAATTATTTTTAAGGAATAACCATATTTAAAATGTAGTGAAATAGGTAAAACCAGACAAAAGAATGTTGGGTTCAAGAATTCCCCTTACCTTGTGTCTGAATACTTTTATCACATTAATGTCCTCAATAATCACATTAAATTCATTAATTAAAACATAAAAAAACTTTTATAAATTTAATTGATTCATTATGGTTTTATTAATTTCTTTTATGGGCCTTTTGATGTGTCATAGAGTTTAAATTCGTTGTTTGGTAGTGTTCTTTTTCTTAGTTTTCATGAACTGGTCACTTGTACGCATGAATTGAAATTTTTGTAGAACATGGATAAATATGAATAATTGAAATTACATGTTATTAATGATATCCCAGGATTTTAAATGATTATATAATGTTTTTGAATATTTACCATGAGGATGAATCATTAGATAAGATTTAATGATGATCGTTATAGGTTAATTTGGTCTGTTTTTTTATCACAATGAAATTGTATTGTTTTATCATTTAGTATTATGTATAAAATTTGTTTCCAAAACATAAAATGCGTTAAAAAATAAAACTTACAATTTTTTTATCCATATAATGGTTTTATTGATATCCTTGAAGGCGTTGAAGGAAAATTAATGTGTATCGCCCACGATGATGGTAAATTGACACATCACGGGCATTGATTTCATTTTCATAAAAAAATAGAGAGAGGGAAGAGTATATTGAATAATATTCCATTAACATGATATCATAATAGTACATCAATAATAATGGATTTATCATGATATTTGGATAAGATAATTTGATGATAAGAGATGAAAATAAATGGAATTTGAAAGGAATTTGAATGAAAGTGAGAGAGAAATTACCTCTTGAATCCTCCTCTTGAGAACCACTACAAGCCACCATGGCTTGGTCCTTTAATGAAAATAATTAATCCTGGGTGTGGGAGAGGGTCTTGATAAGATATTTGGGAAGAATTTTGAAAAGGCTTTAAGCTTGATAGGTGTGAGTAAATGTGGTTGTGAGGTGTAGTATTTATAGTGGTGGGGATTGGTGTTTTCTCAATATTTAATTAATTAGTTTATAAATTTCCATCAAGACCAGAAATAGTGATGTTTCCATGAATAAATATAGTAAATTATTCATTTTAGTTCTATCCAAAGTCCATTTACATCATCTATGACTCAAGAATGATATGTATATTTATTTATTTAGCATATTTCCTAAATTATCGAATTTCACTATTCACCAAAAATTAATGTATTTCAGAAAAATCTCAAAAATTCACCCTTACCATTTTTCAATGTGTAGAATTAAAAAATTAACTCCATTTTTTGAAAATAATTTTCTAAATATGAGTAATTTAATTTTTAATTAAAATAAAAATTTACTTGATAAATAAAAATTTTAAAATTAAGACTACTTTTCTAATAATTTAAAAAATTTACTAAGGTCTTATTAAATTATCATATAATCATAATATATTCAAATACATGTTTAGGAATAAATTTTATGAAATAAAGTTTCTTTTAAATTATAAATTAATCATTATATATTGATGACTTACAAAAATAACAACACAATAATATTATTATATCACATTGTCACTTAAAGGATGGATAAATTTTATTTATACTATCATTGGTATGGTTCCTATTCAAATGGATGATTTACTATTCATATGAGTAATATTACAGTTCATAAGGGTTACATTAATATTCATATGGGTATGTTACTATTCACAAAAAATTTATGTTAGTCCTATCGGACTCCAAACATCTTATTAATCACAACCATGTATGTCGGATTTTCAAAATTCAAATCACATAAGTGTAAAAATTATGTTTAAAGAACATATAGAATTTATTAGTTATTTTATGCATGATGAGGAATTTTATTTGCTAATGTGATCTGATGTGATTATGACATTACTATAAGAAGGGATAAATTGTATTTATAAATGTTTGGGTCATTACATTCTTATACCCTTTTGAAATTTCTCCCCTGAAATTTTGTTTTACATAAATAGATTAGGGTACTTCTCCTTCATCACATCCTTCAGTTCCCAATTTGCTTATTAATACTTGTGGTACCTCCACAACACATTGACAAGGTGGGTTGTCTTGTTGTGTAGAACCTTATCTCTCCTGTCTAGAATCATTGCAGGTTGCTCCTCGTAAGAGAGATCATATTCCAGCTATACTACCTTTGAGTTCAGTACATGAGAGGGATTTGGTATGTACTTCCTCAGGAGTGATACAGAAAAAAAATCATGAACTTTAGCCATATTTGGCAGAAGTGCAAGCTGATAGGCCACGGATTCTATGCAGTCAATGATCTTAAAGGGGATGATGTACCTTAGGATTATCTTTTCATTTCTTTCTAAATCACACGACTCACTTCCATGGTGATATTTGAAGAAAGAATTTGTCTCCAATGTCGAACTCCAAGTCCCATAGACAATTTCCATCGTTGCCCTTTTTTTGAATTTGAGTTGGTTTGATGTGTTTTTGTATGGATTAAACATTCTCAGTCATCTCTTGTAAAAGATCAGGTCTAAGTAGTTTTCATTCTCTAACTTTATCCCAACATGATGGAGTTCTATATCACTTTTCATATAGACCTTTATAAAGAGCTATCTGAATACTCGAGTAGAAGTAATTGTTTTATGAGAACTAAACCAATGGGAGATGTTGATCACATCCACCCTTGAATTATAATGAGAAGTATCTTAGTATATCTTTGGTCTTATGAACAGTCCTTTCAGATTGCCCATAATTTTGGGGGTGATAGGTCATGCTGAAATTCAATTTAGTACTCAAGAAATGTTGAAGACTCTTCTAGAATTTATATGTGAACCTTAGATCATGATCTGAGAAAATCAAGAGTGGAAACCCATGCAGTATTACCACTTCCTTCAAATATATAATTTCATGTTTTTCATGTGAGAGATCATCTCAAATATCGATAAAGTGAGTAGTCTTGGTGAGTCTTTCCACCCCAACCAATATCACAATATTTTCATTAGATATCTTCATGAGACTTGTGAAAAAGTCCATAGTGACATTCTCTAATTTCCAAGTGGGTATACGAAAGGTTTTCATAATCCATTTGGACTTCTGTCACTCTTCCTTAACTTTCTTAAATATCAATCACCTTGAGATATACTCAGCAATCTCCTTCTTTATGTTGTCGCACGAGAAGTGTTCTCAGAGATCACAGTACATCTTAGTGCAACCAGGATGGATATAAAAAAGTTGAGATATGTGCCTTATCCAAAAGCTTATTTTTTATCCATGGTGATGAAGTCACATAAAAGCACATTCCAAACCAAATCACACCATAATCATTGATACATAACTCTTTCCACTTCCCTTCATTTATTGCATTCACCTTCTATTGTAACCCCAGATCGTCCCTTTGTTCCTGCTAAATCTTTTCCTAAATAGATGGTTTAGAAATAATTTGGGAAAGTTTGGATGTATTCCCTATCATTATGATTTCCAAATCCATCCATTTAATATCTATGAACATGTGTTCTTTCTCAATCTGTAACATGGAGAGAGTAGTAGGTTATTTTATACTAAGATAATCAGCTACCATATTTTCCTTTACAAGATGATAGTGAATAGAGAAATCGTAGTCTTTTATTAGATATAACCATCTAATTTTATTATTTTTAGCTCCTTTTGAGTGTAATATATACTTTAGGATCTTTTGATCAATATATATGTCACACATCTCAACATAGAGGTAGTGCCGCCATATTTTCAGGAAAAAATCACGACGACAAGCTCCAGATTATATGTCAGGTAGTTCTATTCATGGATCTTCAACTATAACGAGGAATAGGCTATCACATTTTCATTTTTCATGAGTACACAACCCAAGCCTTTATTGGAATCATCACTGTATATCACAAACAATTATCCACCTTTCGGTAATGTGAGTACAGGTGCAGTGATCATCCTTTTCTTTATTTCCTTGAAGCTTTTTTCACATTCTTTCATCTATACATACTTTACCCCATTCCATATTAACATTGTTAGCAAGGTTATCAATCATGAGAAATTTCTCAACAAATGTCGGTAGTAACCAAATAATCTAAGAAAACTATGGATTTCTGTTACACTAGAGGGTCTAGGAAATTACTCAATCACCTTTATTTTTTAAGGGTCCACAAACATTCCCTCACTTGTGATCACATGTCCCACAAACCTGACTTTCTACATCCAAAAGTCACACTTGATAAACATGGAATAAAAAATATCCTTTCTAAATGTCACCAACACAAGCCTAATATGTTCCTCATGTTCCTTCTTTATCTTGGAGTAGATGATAATATCATCGATAAACACTATAAGGCCCCAGCCTTAAACCTTACATAATCTTGAGTTATTTCAAGAATACACATTGAGGATATTTTCAGGTTTAGAGTTTTAGGTAATTAGATCATAAATCATGCATTACATTTCACATTTAAACAAGGTGGTTACATAAAAGATAGTATTCATTTTTCCCATAAAAGGATACATATTTAAAATAAAACATGGATTCTTTCGTGACACTTTCTTGACACTATCAACACATCATGTACTTTTCCCTTGACCTGTGAAAAACATTTCAAAAACATGGGATGAGCATAAAAAGCTTAGTAAGGGATGTAAAAGTACGAAATGAAAACATTATTCCATGTATGAAAAACAATTAATGAAATCATACTTTACTCATAAAACATAATCCCTTAAATATACCTCATCAAATCATGAATAACTCATAGAAATCATAAGACATAAAGGTAACTTGAGGCATTCATAACAATCTTACGTAGGGAGTAACCCTCATGGTTACATTTGGAATACCCATCATAGTATATTCCCTAAATCTCTTCGTAGAAACTTTAGCATTTAACCCCTTAGTGTTACTCAATGCATTCGAGAGCTATCACGGGCTTACCCGCCCTTAGTTTATCATAGAACCACCCGTCTTCATAAACAATGCCCAAAAACAATAACATAATCGTATCACATAAAACATGCATAAAGGAAACATAACACTTCCACATTTAAACCAAAATATATCAAAAACACATTGATATAATAAAACATTATCAAAACCATGTTCAATACCAAAATAAAATAAAAGTAAAACATGGTATTTATTTTTCATTAAAAAAAGTTATGGCTTGTAGAGGAAGCCGAAACTCAAATAATGGTCACGGCGGCAGAGAAGTCGTTGTCGCCGCATACATACGACAAAAACATTCCCTTTTTTCGTTTAGTAAAATGCTTCCTATAAAAAATATTCCTTTTGAATAAACATAAAAGTTAAAGGGGTTTATACACCATATAAAATAAAGTTGTGTATAAAACAAAATATGCCTCAATAAAGGAGATTGAGACGAAGTCCCATACCTCGTGTCCAACTTGACTCGATCATTCTTTAATCTCCTGAATAATAAACGTGAGTTAATTTATACATTATTAAGAACCTTTTTCAATTTCATTATTCCTTTTATATCACTTATTACCATGTTATGAACATTATGTAATTATTTTAGTTAATAACGGTCATTTTGTCGATCTTTGGTACTTGAGCCAAAAATAAATGCCTTATAATTAAAAGTTGTTCATGTGGTAAAATATCCATTATATACAAAATTATATTCATGATTTAGATATCATATTTATCATGTATATCTAGTATATACATGCACTTATAATATTACATAACATTTAGAGGTAAAAAATGAAATGCACCGTTCAAGGAAACAGTAAGTCGTACATACGCATGAACGCTACTTTCATTTATATTTCATATTTAATGGAATGAATTCATAATGATATAAAGGTATATTATAATTCCAGTATAATATAATATATAATATCATTAAATCCATCCTTTATACGTCCCACATATGGAATTAACGAATCAAATCACTTTGAGGGGGCGGTAGTCCGGACTTCCTAAAATGAAGATATCACGTTTACCCATAATGGAAACTATAAAGGTATGCCATAAATGAAAAATACAGAATCATAAGGAAAACATAAACATAATATATATTGTATATAAATAGAGTGACATCTTAATGTACACCATGAAAGGTGTTAAAAGAAGATTGAACAATCATCGTTTCGTGAGGCAAAAATTCGCCATCCACCGAAACAGTATCTTCTTTAACCATTAGACGGAGGTGTGTGTAACTGTACCTCGGATACTTCTCATAAAAACATCCTAGTATATTGAAGATACTGGTTTTGTTACAAAATAAATGAATAAAAAGATTTTTAGGGGGTTGGAGAAGCAAAATAAAACAAAATAACACAAGTGAAGACATTACCTTTAAATCGAGTAACTCCTCTTTGTTTGAACCAAAAGGGTTTATTGAAGAGATTTCTGCCTAAGGTAAGTCTTCTAGGATGAATAGATGTATGTTTATAGATAAAATTATCAGAGCATGTCCGAGCCAATGGATTGGGAGGAGTGGGTAAGGAGGTAGAGGTGGGGGCCTTTTATAAGAGGGAGAAGAGGCACTCATGGAAAGTCAAGAAATGTTACTTTATATTAAAATGTGTTTCGGATTTTAAAGGTCCCACATTAATATATTTAGAGGATAAGGTGATAAGGGTTCTAAATATACTCATCAAATAGGTCTTTGACATGTGTAAGTCTTAGATTTTACATTATCTTTTCATTTTATTTAAATCGTTCATTAATGAGGTAATCACCGCATCATCATGGTGTCAAAAAATTTTAATTTATTTAATGTCTAAAAATTATAAAAAAAATACTATGATGTAGTAAATAGTTTTATCTTTCTAATGAATATTTATAGTCCAAGAGATAGTTTAGTTAGACAAAATTAAAATTGTTTTACTTAGGTGTTACATACTTTTGTGATATTCTCCTTTCTTTAAAAATAAAATGATAAAGCGTCACTAACACCCAAAAGTGATTCCTTGGGGTCCCTAAGTTTGGCACAAGTAATACCAGGGTCGTCCATGACACAAAAATTATCATTAGGACACATGTTGGGTTCATTTGTTATTATTATGATATTATTTTATTATCCTTAACTACCCGATTACTAATTAATCATGATAATTAAAGATAATTATCGTCGTTACTATTCATAATGTTCAAAAACCAAAGAGTCTGAATTAAATAATTTGGACATTATTATTCAAAATATGGAATCCGTTTTACCAAATTACAAACATATAAATTGAAATAATTAATTTAAAAATAATTCTCGTTCTCAAAACAAATAGCGGGTTTTTTTGTAACAATATCTATGAAAAGTTTGGCACTTGTTTATGCCCAATTCCAAAGTGAAATCAATTATAATGACCACCATTGGATTAAATTGTAAAAATATATTCTAATTACACTTTAAATCCAATTATATAGATAATCTATCCATATAATTAAATTAGATGAAAAAACAGTTTTGAAGTAAAATGCAGTATTTTTCACTATTCATTAAAAAATCAACATTGTCAGAAAAATACCAAAAATTTATCCAAAGTAAATTTCAATGTCCCAATTATAATTAATAAGTTTATTTTGACAAATATAGCTTATAAAAGTTTCAAAAGTTATATTTAAAAATCGTTTTCCAATAAAATGCAGTAAAACAATCTTAAAAAATATCAGAGTGTTCCATGCTTAAGATTGGATTTATTCTCATTTTAAACCTCTAAAACACTATCTAATTCATAAATAGACATACTATAAGAAAATCCATAGTTCATTACTTATTTGGGATGTTATATCCTTCCCCCTTTAGAAAATTGCATCCCCACAATTTATTTACTTATTGAATAAGTGGGGGTATTTATCCCTCATTGCATTTTCAGATTCCCATGTTGCCTCTTCAATCATGTGGTTTTTTCACAAAACATTTACTTGATGAATCACCTTATTTCGTAACACCTACTCCCTGTGGTCAAGAATCTGGATTTGTTGTTCCTCATAAGATAGATTCTTTTCCAACTGATCTACCTATGGACTCAAAACATGAGATGGTTCTGGCATGTACTTCCTTAACATTGACACATGAAAAATATTGTGTACCTGAGATAAAATCAGAGGTAAATCCACTCGGTATGAAACCAATCCAACTCTCTCCAGAATTTCATATGGTCCAACAAACCTTGGACTCATCTTTCTTTTCTTACCAAATCGCATCACACTTTTCCATGGTGAAACTTTGAGAAAGACATGATCACCTACCTCAAAAGAGAGATCCTTCCTCCTATTGTCCGCATAACTTTTCTGCCTGCTCTGAAGTATTCTCATGTGTTTCTATATCAGCTGAACCTTTTATGCCAACTCTTCAACCAATTCTAGTCCCATCAATTTACTTTCACCCACTTTATCCCAAAACTCAAGAGTTCTACACTGATTCCCATATAATCCCTCAAATGGTATCATCTGTATACTAGAATGAAAACTGTTATTATAAGAAAACTCAACCAAAGAAAGATGTTGGTCCCAACTTCCTTGATAATCCATCGAACAAGCACATAGAATATCCTCCAAAGTCTGAATTGTTCGTTCTGACTTCCCATCTGATTGAGGATAAAAAGTTGTACTAAAATTTAATTCCATACCTAACGACTTCTGAAGATCTTTCCAAAAGTTAGAAGTAAACCTGGGATCCTAATCAGATACAATTGAGAGGGAACTCCATGTAACCTGAATATCTCTTTAAGATACAAATGGGAAATTTGATGTAGGGAAAAAGTATCTCGAATAGCAAGGAAATGAGCTGATTTAGTCAAGAAATAAACAATAACCCAGATTGCATTATTACCTCAAGGTGTCTTCGGCAATCCCACAACGAAGTCCATGGATATATTCTCCCATTTCGACTCTGGTACTGGTAAAGGCTGAAGCATCCCCTTCGGTAATTGTCACTCTACTTTAACCTGTTGACAAGTCAAACACTTCATAGTAAAATCAGAAATATCTCTTTTCATTCCATCCCATCAATAATACTCTTGAAGATCTCTATACATCTTAGTACTACTAGGATGAATTGAAAACGGAGAACTATGAGCTTCACATAAAAACTATTGCTCAACTGTGAATCACACGGCACACACAATCTCTTCCCAAATCTTAAAACACAATCATTATCAATGTTGAATTCAAGCAACTTACCCTTCTGAACCATCTCTACCTTTTTTTACAACTCACTACCTTGCGTCTATGCTTTCTTAATTCTCCCTGATAGAGAAGATTTCACTGATACCTGAAACAAAATAGAAGAACATCCTACACCAACAACTTATATGCCAAAGTTAATCAAATCCTTAACCAAAGGATCACGTTCCAAATGTAACATGGTTAATGAGGCATTACTTTTTCAACTCAAAGCATCAGCCACTTTATTTTCTTTTCCCGGATGGTAATGAATTGTACAATCATAATCCTTGATTAATTCCAGCCATCTCCTCTATCTCATGTTCAATTATTTCTGAGTGAATATATACTTTAATCTTTTGTGATCAGTATATATTTCACACTTTACACCATACAAATGATGCCTCCAAATTTTTAAAGAGAAAACAACAGAAGCTAATTAAAAATCATGTGTAGGGTAATTTACCTCATGAGTTTTCAACTGACGTGAAGCATAATCAATTACCTAATCATTCTTCATTAGGAAAAAACCATGTCCTTTCAATGAATCATCACTGTAGATAATAAACTCACCATTCCTGGAAGGTATTGCCTAAATTGGAGCATTCACTTATCTTCATTTCAATTCCTAAAATCAATCATCACATTCTTTTGTCCAGATAAACTTAACACCCTTCTGAGTTAGCTTATTCATTGGACTAGATAACCGTGAAAAATTTCTAACTAACCTTATGTAATAGCCTACCAAAACAAGTAAACTACTAATCTCAATTACATTTGTGGGTCTTGGTCATTTGTCAACAACCTTTGTTTTTGAAGGATCAATAGTTATCCCATCTTTAGAAATAATGTGACCAAGGAAAGAAATTTGTTGCAACCAAAACTCACACTCGCTAAATTTCCCATACAATTTCTTTTCTTTTAAGGTTTGAAAAATAACCCTTAAATGACTTCCATCCTCCTATTTACTTTTAGAAAACACCAAAATATCATCAATGAAAACAACCACAAACTTATCCAAGAACTCATGGAAAATTCTATTCATAAGGTCCATGAATACAGCAGGTGCATTGGTTAGCCCAAAAGGTATTACTACAAATTCATAATGGCCATATCTTGTATGAAACGTGGTCTTTGGAATATCTTCTCCCTTTACCTTCAAATGATGGTACCCCAATCATAGTTCAATATTTGAAAAATATTGAGCTCCCTGGAGCTGATCAAACAGATCATCGATATGAGGCAATAGATTTTTGTTCTTAACAATGATGTTATTCAAGGCTCTATAATCAATGCAAAGTCTCATAGAACCATATTTCTTTTTAACAAACAAGACAGGAGCACCACACGGTGATGTTCTAAGTCAAATGAAACCTTTATCTAATAAATCTTTCAATTTCTCCTTCAAATCTAAAAGTTAAATTTGATCCATTTGATAAGGGGGTTTTGAAATTGGCTTAGCATTAGGAACTAAGTCAATAGTAAATTCAACTTCCTGATCTGGTACTATTCTAGGAAACACATCCGGAAAAACATCAGGATACTCATTTACCACTAAAACATCATTAATCTGAATGGTTCCTTTGTTTTCAACAATATGTGCAAGGTAACATTCATTTCCAGGTTTTACAAGTTTCTCAACCTCTTGATATGTTATCAACAGTAAGGGTTCATTCTTGTACACAAACTGAAAGTCTTTTTGAAAAGAAAATTATTTAGCTCTACAATAAATCTTAGCATGGTAAACAATGAGGAAATCTATACTAAGGATAACATCAAACTCTACTAGAGGTAAAACAATAATGTTTTCAAGTAGGTTATTTCCATGGATAAGGATAAGAAGACTCTTATAAATTCTTTTTGCCTCAACATTTCCCCCAGGTGTTTTTACCACAAGTTCAGGAGTCATTTATTGATATGGAATTCCCAATTTACTTGAAAATTTTTCAGAGATGAAAGAATGTGAAGACCCTGAATCAAACAACACACTGGCATAATCTGAAAAAACAAACAAAGTACCTGATACCACTTCATTTGCTAGCCCAACATCTGCTGAAGTAGTTGTAAAGGATTTCACCACTCCTTTTTGCTTGTAGTTTAACTGCTTCCCATCATTTGAGCTCTTTGTCGAACACTCGTTTTCATAATGACCCATCTCATTGCTCTTGAAACATTTCACTAACTGTAAATCAAATTTGGTCTTACCATCACCCTGATCTTTTTCAGTGCAATCACGAGCCTTATGTCCCATCTTACCACATCGATAGCACTTTCCAGAATTTAAAATACATTCCCACACATGCCTTTTTCCACATTTATCACAAATTGGAAACTTAGTTTTCTTACCATCCGACCTTTTTGAAGAATTCTTCCCTTTCTCTTGCCACCTCGGTCTCTTCTTCTGTTGGTTGTTATAGAACACTTGATCATCGGGAAAATCCATTTCCACCTTCTTAGCACATCGAACAAGAATTTCATAACTCTCGAACTCGTGAGAAGCTAAATCCCTTCAATATTTTGGCTTTAATCCTGAGTAAAAATGATTGATTTTACTATCAAGGTCTCGGATAAAATTTGGAGCATACCTTGCCAATCGAGTGAACCTTTCTTCATAAGCAGCCACTGAGTCGTCCGCTTGCCTAAATTCCAAGAATTGTTTTTCCATCCAAAGTTGAAGAGCCTTAGGAAAATAATTCTCAAGAAACATACCTTTGAATTCATCCCAATCAAGGGCATCAATATCATCACCGTCCCTGATATTTTTAACCATCGAACACCACTGATCTGCTTCACCCTCCAAATGGTAAATTGCAAGACTAACATTTTGATTGTCTGAACACCCCATGACATCAAAAATCTTCTCCAGTGATTTAATCCACCCTTCAGCTAGCACAGGGTAAGATGATCCTCTAAATAATGGGGGATATTGCCTCATGAGATGTTCCACCACTGACATTTTCCTCTGCAGTTGATCTGGATGATCTCGTTCATGGATACCACCACCATTTATCGCTTGAGTCAGCTGGGCCATTACTGTAACAAACTATTCAGTTCCAATTCCGACCATCTCAGGATGCTGATTCGGAAGGTCATTTCCTTCTGTATGCCTTCCTAGCACTGCTTCCCTTTTTCCTCTATGGAAAACCATTCTGAACAAACATGTCTTAGATGAAGCAACACGGTAATCTTCAAATGCTATATCATTTCAATTTGACCATAAAAATGTATTTGGATACTCATTTAATAGAATTATAACCCCTGAAGTTATCTAAACCAACATTTGATACCAACTATAAGTCCCCAGCCTTAAACCTTACTTAATCTTGAGTTATTTCAAGAATACACATTGAGGATATTTTCAGGTTTAGAGTTTTAGAGAATTATATTATAAATCATGCATTGCATTTCACATTTAAACAAGGTGGTTACATAAAAGACAGTATTCATTTTTCCCATAAAAGGAGACATATTTAAAATAAAACATGGATTCTTTCGTGACACTTCCTCAACACTATCAACACATCATGTACTTCTCCCTTGACCTGTGAAAAACATTTCAAAAACTTGGGATGAGTATAAAAAGCTCAGTAAGGGATGTAAAAGTACGAAATGAAAACAGTAGTCCATGTATGCATAAGAATTAATGAAATCATACTTTACTCATAAAACTTAAGCACTTTAACAAACCTCATCAAATCATGAATAACACATAGAAATCATAAGACATAAAGGTAACTTGAGGCATTCGTAACATTCTTATATAGGGAGTAACCCTCATGGTTATGTTTCGAATACCCATCATAGTATATTCCCTAAATCTCTTTGAAGAAACCTTAGCATTTAACCCCTTCGCATTACCCAATGCTTTAGAGAGCTATCACGGGCTCACTCACCCTTATTTTATCACGGAACCACCCGTCTTCATAAACAATGCCCAAGAACCATAACATAATCGTATCATATAAAACATGTATAAAGGAAACATGAAATTTCCACATTTCAATCACAAGATATCAAAAACACATTGATATAATAAAAAAATTATCAAAACCATTTTCAATACCAAAATAAAAGAAAATTAAAACATGGTATTTATTTTTCATTAAAAAAAGTTATGGCTTGTAGAGGAAGCCGAAACTCAAATAATGGTCACGAAGGTGGAGAAGTCGTTGTCACCGCATACGTACGATAAAAACATTCCCTTTTGTCATTTAGTAAAACGTTTCGTATAAAAAAATCTCATTTTAATAAACATAAAATTCAGAGGGGTTTATACACCATCTAAAATAAAGTTGTGTATAAAACAAAATATGCCTCAATGAAAGGAGATTCAGACGAAGTCCCATACCTCGTGTCCGACTTGACTCGATCGTTATTTAATCTCCTGAATAATAAACTTGAGTTAATTTATACTTTCTTAACAACCTTTATAAAGTTCATTATTCCTTTTATATGACTTATTATCATTTTATGAACATTATGTAATTATTTAAGTTAATAACAGTCGTTTTGTCGATCTTTGGTACTTGAGTCAAAAATAAACTCCTTATAATTACAATTTGTTCATGTGGTAAAATATCCATTATATCCAGCATTATATTAATTATTTAGATATAATATATATCATATATATCCAGTATATACATGCATTTATAATATTACATAACATTTAGAGATAAGAAATGAAATGCACCATTCATAGAGATGGAAAGTCGTACGTACGCATGAACGCTGCTTTCATTTCTATTTCGTATTTAATGGAATGAATTCATAATGATATAAATGTATATTATAATTCCTGTATAATATAATATATAATAGCATTAAATCCATCCTTTATATTTCCCACATATGGAATTAACGAATCAAATCACTTTGAGGGGGCGGTAGTCTGCACTTCCTAAAATGAAGATATCGCGTTTACCCATAATGGAAACCATAAAGGTATGCCATAAATGAAAAATACAGAAGCATAAGGAAAACATAAACATAATATATATCATATATAAATAGAGTGACATCTTAATGGCCACCATGAAAGGTATTAAAAGAATATTGAATAATCATCATTTTGTGAGGCAGAAATTCGTCATCCACAGAAATAGTATGTTCTTCAACCATTAGATGGAGGTGTGTGTAAGTTTAGCTCAAATTCATCTCATAAAAACATACTAGTATATTGAATATACTGTTTTGGTTACAAAATAAAGGAATAAAAAGAGTTTAGGGGGTTGGAGAAGCAAAATAAAACAAAAGAACACAAGTGAAGACATTACCTTTAAATTGAGTAACTCCTCTTGGTTTGAACCAAAAGGGTTTCTTGAAGAGATTTATGCCTAAGGTAAGACTTATAGGATGAAGAGAGGTATGTGGAGAGATAAAATGAGCAGATCTTGGCCGATCAAATGGCTTGAGAAGTGTGGGTAAGGAGGTATAGGTGGGAGCTTTTTATAAGAGGGAGGAGGGGCACTCTTGGAAAGTCAAGAAATGTTACTTTATATTAAAATGTGTTTCGGATTTTAAAGGTCTCATATTGATAAATTTAGAGGATAAGGTGATAAGGGTTCGAAATATACTCATCCAATAGGTCTTTGAAAAGTGTATGTCTTAGATTGTACATTATCTTTTCATTTTATTTAAATCGTTCATTAATGAGGTAATCGCTGCAGTATCATGGTGTCATAAACATTTTAATTTATTTAATTTCTAAAAATTATAAAAAAAATACTATGATGTAGGAAATATTTTTAGATTTACAATAACTATATATAGTCCAAGATATCATTTATGTAGACAAAATTAAAATTTTTTTACTTAGGTGTTACATACTTTTGTGATATTCTCCTTTCTTTAAAAATAAAATGATAAAGTGTCACTATCACCCAAAAGTGATTCAATGGGGTCCCTTAGTTTGGAACAAGGCATCCCATGGTCATCCATAACACAACCAGTAATATTAGGACACATTTTGTGGTCATTTGTTATTATAATGATATTATTTTATTATCCTTAACTACCCGATTACTAATTAATCATGATAATTAAAGATAATTATCATCCTTACCATTCATAATGTCCAAAAACAAAAGAGTCTTAATTACATAATTTGGACCTTTTGATTACAAATATGTAATCCATTTTACCAAATTCCAAACACAGAAATTGCAATAATTAATTTAAAAAAAATCTCGTCGTCAAAACAAATAGCGGGTTTATTTTAAACAATATCCATGAAAAGTTTGGCACTTGTTTATGCCCAATTCCAAAGTGAAATAATTTATAATGACCAACATAGGATTAAATTGTAAAAATATATTATAATTAAACTTTAAATCCAATTATAAAGATAATCTAACCATATAATTAAATTAGATGAAAAATCAGTTTTGAAGTAAAATGCAGTATTTTCACTATTCATTAAAAATGAACATTGTCAGAAAGATACCAAAAATTTATCCAAAGTAAATTTAAATGTCCCAATTATAATTAATAAGTTTATTTTGAAAAATAGATCTTATAAAATTGTCAAAATTTTGATTTAAAAATGGTTTTCCATCAAAAGGCGGTAAAACAATCTTAAAAAAATATTAGAGTATTACATGCTTAAGATTGGATTTATTCTCATTTTAAACCTATAAAACAATATCTAATTCATAAATACACATACTATAAAAAATACATAATTATTTACTTACATGGGATGTCACATCCTTCCCCCCTTTAGAAAATTGTGTCCTCGCAATTTATTTACTTATTGAATAAGTGGGGATATTTATCCCTCATTGCATTTTCAGATTCTCATGTTACCTCTTCAATCATGTGGTTTTTTCACAAAAGCTTTACATGATGAATCGACTTATTCTGTAACACCTTCTCCCTATGGTCAAGAATCTAGATAGGTTGTTCCTTATAAGATAGATTCTCTTCCAACTGAACTACCTCTGGACTGAAAACATGAGATGGATCTGGCATGTACTTCCTTAACATTAAAACATGAAAAACATTGTGTACCTGAGATAAACTCTAAGGTAAAACCACTCGGTATGAAACTGATCCAACTCTCTCTGGAATTCCCAATGGTCCAATGAACCTTAGACTCAGCTTTATTTTCTTACCAAATCGCATCACACTTTTCCATGGTGAAACTTTGAGAAAGACATGATCACCTACCTCAAAAGAGAGATCCTTCCTCCTGTTGTCCGCATAACTTTTCTGCCTGCTCTGAGCAGTTCTCATGTGTTTTTATATCAGATGAACTTTTTCTATCAACTCTTCTACCAATTCTGGTCCCATCAACTTACTTTATCCCATTTCATCCCAAAAAGCAGGAGTTCGACACCTCTTCCCATATAATGCCTCAAATGGTGTCATCTATATACTAGAATGAAAACTGTTATTATAAGAAAACTCAACCAAAGAAAGATGTTGGTCCCAACATCCCTGATAATCCATCGAACTAGCACGTAGAATATCCTCCAAAGTCTGAAGTGTTTGTTCTGACTACCCATCTGATTGAGGATGAAAAGCTATACTAAAATTTAATTCTGCACGCAACGTCTTCTGAAAGACTTTCCAAAAGTTAGAAGTAAACCTGGGATCACAATCAGATACAATGGAGAGGGGAACTTCATATAACCTGAATATATCTTTAAGATACAAATGAGAAAGTTTATCTAGGGAAAAAGTATCTCGTATAGCAAGGAAATGATCAGATTTAGTCAAGCGATCAACAATAACCCAGATTGCATTATTACCTCGAGATGTCTTCAGAAATCCCACAATGAAGTCCATCGATATATTCTCCCATTTCCACTCTGGTACTGGTAAAGGATGAAGCATCCCCTTGGGTAACTGCCACTCTGTTTTAACCTGGTGACAAGTCAAACACTTCACAGTAAAATCAGCAATATCTCTTTTCATTCCATCCCACCAGTAATACTCCCGAAGATCTCTATACATCTTAGTACTTCCAGGATGAACTAAAAACGGAGAACTATGAGCTTCACATAACAAATCTCGCTTCAACTATGAATCACATGGCACACACAATCTCTTCCCAAATCTCAAAAACACAATCATTATCAATGTTGAATTCAGGAAACTTACCCTTCTGAACTAGCTCTATCTTTTTCTACAACTTGCTATCTTGCTTATGTGCTTGCTTAATTCTGTTTGATAGAAAAGATTTCACTGATACCTAAAAAAACAGAAGAAAATCCAGCACCAACGACTTCTATGCAAAATTTCATCAAATCCTTAACCAAAGGATCATGTTCCAAACGTAACATGGTTAATGAGTCATTATTTTTTTGACTCAAAGCATCAGCCACTTTATTTTCTTTTCAGGGGTGGTAATGAATTTTACAATCATAATCCTTGATTAATTCTAGCCATCTCCTCTGTCTCATGATCAATTCTTTCTGAGTGAATATATACTTTAAACTTTTGTGATCAGTATATATTTCACAATTTACACCATACAAATGATGCCACCAAATTTTTAAAGCAAAAACAATAGCTAATTCCAAATCATGTGTAGGGTAATTTACCTCATGAGTTTTCAACTGACATGAAGCATAAGAAATTACCTGATCATTCTGCATTAAGACGCAACCAAGTCCTTTCAATGAAGCATCACTGCAGATAACAAACTCACCATTCCTAGAAGGTCGTGCCTACACAGGATCATTCACCAATCTTCTTTTCAATTCCTGAAAACAATCATCACATTATTTTGTCCAGATAAACATAACACCCTTTTGGGTTAGCTTAGTCATTGGACTAGATAACCGTGAAACATTTCTAACAAACCTTTGGTAATAGCCTGCCAGACCAAGAAAACTACGAATCTCAGTTACATTTTTGGGTCTTTTCCATTCTTCAACAACTGTTGTTTTTGAAGGATCAACAGTTATCCCATCTTTAGAAACAATGTGACCAATGAAAGAAATTTTTTGCAACCAAACCTCACACTTTCTGAATTTCCCATTAATTTTATTGTCTTTTAAGGTTTTCAAAATAACCCTTAAATGACTTTCATGCTCCTCTTTACTTTTAGAAAACACCAAAATATCATCAATGAAAACAACCACAAACTTATCCAAGAACTCATGGAAAATTCTATTCATAATGCCCATGAATACAGCAGGTGCATTTTTTATCCTAAAAGGCATTACTACAAATTCATAATGGCCATATCTTGTATGTAACGCGGTCTTTGGAATATCTTCTTCCTTTACCTTCAACTGATGGTACCCCAATATCAGGTAAATCTTTGAAAAATACTATGCACCCTAGAGCTGATCAAACAAATCATCGATATGAGGCAAAGGATATTTGTTCTTAATAGTGATGTTATTCAAGGATCAATAATCAATGAAAAGTCTCATAGAACCATCTTTATTTTTAACAAACAAGACAGGATCACCCCATGGTGATGTGCTAGGTCGAATGAAACCATTCTCTAATAAATCTTGCAATTGCTCCTTCAAATCTAAAAGTTCAATTTGAGTCATTCGATAAGGGGGTTTTGAAATTCGCTTAGCATCAGGAACTAAGCCAATTGTAAATTCAACTTCCCGATCAGTTATTATTCCAGGAAACTCATCAGGAAAAACATTAGGATACTCATTTACCACCGGAACATCATTAATCTGAACGGTTCCTTTGTTTTCAATAATATGTGCAAGGTAACATTCATTTCCATCTTTTACAAGTTTCTCAGCCACTTGATATGTTATCAGCAGTAAGGGTTCATTCTTGTACACAAACTCAAAGTCTTTCTGAAAAGAAACTTCTTTAGCTCTACAATCAATCTTAGCATGGTAAACAGTGATCCAATCCATACCCAGGATAACATAAAACTCTATTAGAGGTAAAACAATAAGGTTTTCAACTAGGTTCGTTCCACAGATAAGGATAGGAAGACTCTTATAAATTTTTTTTGCCTCAAAATTTCTCCCAGGTGTTTTTACCATAAGTTTAGGAGTCATTTCTTGAGATGGAATTTCCAATTTACTAGAAAATGTTTCAGAGATGAAAGAATTTGCAGACCCTGAATCAAACAACACGCTGGAGTAACTTGAAAAAACAAACAAAGTACCTGATACCACTTCATTGGTTGGCCCAACATCTACTGAAGTAGTTGAAAAGGATTTCACCACTCATTTTTTCTTGTAGTCTGACTGCTTCCCATCATTTGTACTCTTTGTCAAACACTCGTTTGCATAATGACCCATCTCATTGCACTTGAAACATTTCACTAACTATAAATCAAATTTGGTTTTACCATCACCTTGATTCTTTTCAGTGCAATCACGAGCCTTATGTCCCATATTACGAAATCGGTAGCACTTTACAGAATTCAGAATACATTCCCCAGCATTCCTTTTACCACATTTATCACAAACTGGAAACTTAGTTTTCTTACCATCAGACCTTTTTGAAGAATTCTCCCCTTTCTCCTGCCACCTCAGTCTCTTTTCTGTTGGTTGTTATAGAACACTTGATCATCGGAAAACTCCATTTCCACCTTCTCAGCACATCGAACAATATTTTCATAACTCTTGAACTCGCGAGAAGCTAAAGCCCTTCAATATTTTGGCTTTAATCCTGATTAAAAATGATTGATTTTACTATCAAGGTCTCGGATAAAATTTGGAGCATACCTTGCCAATCGATTGAACCTTTCTTCATAAGTAGCCACTGAGTCGTCCTCTTGACTCAATTCCAAGAATTGTTTTTCCATCCTAAGTCGAACAGTCTTAGGAAAATACTTCTCAAGAAACATACCTTTGAATTCATCCCAGTCGAGAGCATCAATCTCATCATCGTCCCTGATATTTTTAACAATCGACCACCACTGATCTACTTCACCCTCCAAACGGTAAATTGCAAGATTAACCTTTTGATTGTCTGAACACCCCCCATGACATCGAAAATCTTCTCCAGTGCTTTAATCCACCCTTCATATAGAACAGGGTCAAACGATCCTATGAATGATGGGAGATGTTGCCTCGTGAAATGTTCCACCACTGACATGTTCCTCTATGGTTGATATGGCTGATCACGTGCATGGATGCCACCACTATTTATCGATTGAGTCAACTGCACCATTACTGCAACAAACTGTTCAGTTCCAATTCCAACCATCTCAGGATGCTGATTCGGAAGGTCGTTTCCTTCTATATGTCTTCCTAGAACTGCTTCCTTGTTTCCTCTACGGAAAACCATTCTGAACAAACATGTCTTAGATGAAGCAACATGGTAATCTTCAAATGCTATATCATTTCAATTTGACCATAAAAAATGTTTTTGGATACTCATTTAATAAAATTATAACTCCTAAAGTTATCTAAACTGACCATTGATACCAACTATAAGGCCTCATCCTTAAACCATACTTAATATTGAGTTATTTCAAGAATACACATTGAGGATCTTTTCAGGTTTAGAGTTTTTGAGAATTAGATCATAAATCATGAATTACATTTCACATTTAAACAAGACGGTTACATAAAAGACATTATTCATTTTTTCCCATCAAAGGATACATATTTTAAATAAAACATGGATTCTTTCGTGACACTTCCTCGACACTATCAACACATTATGTACTTTTCCCTTGACCTGTGAAAAACATTTCAAAAACTTGGGATGAGCATAAAAAGCTCAGTAATGGATGTAAAAGTACGAAATGAAAACATTAGTCCATGTATGCATAAGAATTAATGAAATAATACTTTACTCATAAAACATAATCACTTTAACATACCTCATCAAATCATTAATAACTCATAGAAATCAAAAGACATAAAGGAAAATTGAGGCATTCATAACATTCTTACGTAGGGAGTAACCCTCATGGTTATATTTGGAATACTCATCACTATATATTCAATAAATCTCTTTAGAGAAACCTTAGCGTTTAACCCCTTCGTGTTACCCAATGCATTGGAGAGCTATCACGGGCTCACCCACCCTTAGTTTATCACGGAACCACCCATATTCATAAACAATGCCTAAGAACCATAACATAATTGTATCACATAAAACATGCATAAAGGAAACATAACATTTCCACATTTCAATCACAAGATATCAAAAAAACATTAATATAATAAAAACATTATCAAAACCATTTTCAATACCAAAATAAAAGAAAATTAAAACATGGTATTTATTTTTCATTAAAAAAAATTATGGCTTGTAGAGGAGGCCGAAACTCCAATAATGATCACGGCGGCAGGGAAGTTGTTGGTACCGCATACGTACAACAAAAACATTCCCTTTTGTAATTTAGTAAAACTCTTCGTATAAAAAATATTCATTTTGAATAAAAATAAAAGTCAAAGGGGTTTATACACCGTATAAAATAAAGTTGTGTATAAAACAAAATATGCCTCAATGAAAGGAGATTGAGACCAGGTCTCATACCTTGTGTCTGACTTGACTCGATCGTTCTTTAATATCCTAAATAATAAACTTGAGTTAATTTATACTTTCTTAAGAACCTTTTTTAAGTTCATTATTCCTTTTATATCACTTATTACCATGTTATGAACATTATGTAATTATTTTAGTTAATAATGGTCGTTTTGTCGATCTTTGGTACTTGAGCCAAAAATAAACTCCTTATAATTACAAGTTGTTCATGTGGTAAAATATCCATTATATCAAGAATTATATTCATGATTTAGATATAATATATATCATATATATCCAGTATATAGATGAATTTATAATACTACATAACATTTAGAGGTAAGAAATGAAATGCATCGTTCATAGAGACGGTAAGCCATACGTACGCATGAATGCTACTTTCATTTCTATTTCGTATTTAATGGAATGAATTCATAATGATATAAAGGTATATTATAATTCCAGTATAAAATAATATATAATATAATTAACAACATCCTTTATACATCCCACATATTGCATTAACGAATCAAATCACTTTGAGGGGGCGGTAGTCCGCACTTCTTAAAATGAAGATATCGCATTAACCCATAATGGAAACCATAAAGGTATGACATAAATGAAAAATGCAGAAGCATAAGGAAAACATAAACATAATATATATCATATATAAATATATTGACATCTTAATGGCCACCATGAAAGGTGTTAAAAGAATATTGAACAATCATCATTTCGTGAGGCAGAAATTCGCCATCCACAGAAACAGTATGTTCTTTTAACCATTAGACGGAGGTGTGTGTAAGTGTAGCTCGAATAATTCTCATAAAAACATCCTAGTATATTGAAGATACTATTTTTGTTACAAAATAAAGGAATAAAAAGGTTTTATGGGGTTGGAGAAGCAAAATAAAACAAAACAACACAAGTGAAGAGATTACCTTTAAATCGAGTAACTCCTCTTGGTTTGAACCAAAAGGGTGTCTTGAAGAGCTTTCTGTCTAAGGTAAGGCTTCTAGGATGAAGAGAGGGATGTTGAGAGATAAAATGAGCAGAGCTTGGACGATACAATGGCTTTATAGGTGTGGGTAAGGAGATAGAGTTGGGGGCCTTTTATAAGAGGGTGGAGGGGCACTGTTGGAAAGTCAAGAAATGTTACTTTATATTGAGATGTTTTTCAGATTTTAAAAGCCCCACATTGATATATTTAGAGTATAAGGAGATACAGGTTCAAAATATACTCATACAATAGGTCTTTGACAAGTGTAAATCTTAGATTTTACATTATCTTTTCATTTTATTTAAATCGTTCATTAATGAGGTAATCGCTGCATCATCACGGTGTCATAAAAATTTTAATTTAATTAATATATAAAAATTAATATAAAAATAATATGATATAGGAAATATTTGTATCTTTCCAATGAATATTTATAGTCCAAGAGATAGTTTATGTAGACAAAATTAAAAAAAATTACTTAGGTGTTACATACATTTGTGATATTCTTTTTTCTTTAAAAATAAAATGATAAAGTGTCACTATCATCCAAAAGTGATTCCATGGGGTCCCTATGTTTGGCACAAGGCATACCATGGTCGGCCATGACTCAACCAGTAAAATTAGGACACATGTAGGGGTCATTTGTTATTATAATGATATTATTTTATTATCCTTAACTACCCGATTACTAATAAATCATGATAATTAAAGATAATTACCGTCGTTACTATTCATAATGTCAAAAAACAAAAGAGTATTAATTACATAATTTGGAAATTATGATTCAAAATATGGAATCCATTTTAGAAAATTACAAACACAGAAATTTCAATAATTAATTTCAAAATAATTTCTGTTGTTAAAACAAATAGCGGGGTTTTTTAAACAATATCTATGAAAAGTTTGGCACTAGTTTATACCCAATTCCAAAGTTAAAGCAATTATAATGACCACCATTGGATTAAATGGTAAAAATATATTCGAATTAAACTTTAAATCCAATTATAAAGATAATATAACCATATAATTAAATTAGATGAAAAAGCAGTTTTCAAGTAAAATGTAGTATTTTTCACTATTCATTAAAAAATGAACATTGTCAGAAAAAAACCAAAAATTTATCCAAAGTAAATTTCAATGTCCCAATTATAATGAATAAGTTTATTTTTAAAAATGGATCTTATAAAATTGTCAAAAGTTTGATTTAAAAATGGTTTCCCATCAAAAGCCGGTAAAACAATCTTAAAAAAAATATTAGAGTATTCCATGCTTAAGATTGGATTTATTATCATTTTAAACCTCTAAAACACGATCTAACTCATAAATAGACATACTATAAGAAAATCCATAATTCTTTACTTACTTGGGATGTTACAAACACTACCACAAATTTATGGAGGTAATGTTTGAAGACTATATTCATAAAATCAATGAAGCTTTTAGGTGAATTAATAATTTTTAAGGGAATCACCAGAAACTCATAGCGCCCATACCTTGTATGGAAGGCAGTCATCTGAATATTTTCCTTCTTCATCATTAACTTATGATATCCAAAATTAAGATCCACCTTTGAGAAGTATTGAGATCCTTTAAATTGATTGAAAAACTAATAAATACTTGGGAGATGATACTTTTTCTTTATGTTAATCATGTTGAGTTCCCAATAATCGATACAAAACCGCATTAATCAATCCTTTTTCTTCACATAAAGCACTGGCGCACCCCAATTTTATGCACTAGGGTGTGTGAAACCTTTTTCCAAATTCTCTTACATCTACTTCTTTAACTCCTCTAGTTCGATAGGAGCCATCCTATAGGGACACTTTTAGATAGGAGTATCTAAAAGTATGAGTTCTATTGTGAAATCTACCACAAGATCCAGGGGTAGTCCCGGTAACTCTTCAATAAATTTATCACTGTATTCCATCATGATGGGCACTTCCCCTAGGTGGATAACATCCTTTGACTCAAACATTTGAGTGAGGTATGCTTCATCATAGGGAATCAACACCTACATCATTGAAGGCTTTTTCAATAGAGATTCATGGTCTTCCTTGAATTTGTAGAGAATCATGGGATTGTTTAGAATATGAAAATTTATTTCCATTTCCCAACATTTTGAATGTGATCTATATAAAGAGAGCCAATCCATTCCAACTATAGTTTCAAATTCCACCAAGGGAAGTAGCACGAGATTCGATGGAAGAATCTTCAAACATACGCTAATAAGAGAAGAGTATAACACTTGGGTTGCAATGATTGCACCACTTGGTGTTCTAATAGATATATCTAGTTTATTGTTTTGGGGCTTCGATTCAATTTTTCTAGAAAACATTCATGATATAATGGAATTCGTTGAACCAGAATCAAATTGGTCTTTTTCCATTTGTGTGTAAATAGTAAGTGTACCTTGTACAACTTAATTTTCATGCTCTACTTCTATAGTATTGATGGCATAAGACTACCCTTGTTCCTTTGGCTTTAGTGGCTACTGATACTGATTACCCTCTAGGACACAAGTTTCAGTGCACTGGCTTGCATAATTCCCTTGATCCATATTGTTATAGCATCGAACCATGGGTGGTTCTCTCCTTTCCTCCACTACATAATCCAACATTATCATGTCTTTTTTACACTCTTGAGATCGGTGGCCTTCTCTCCCAAACATGAAACATTTCCCCATCCATTTGAGGCAATTCCTATAATTCATATTCCCACATTTTTGACATGTGGATGGTTGATTTTTTTCCAAAATTGTCATTAGATTCTCTTTCATGAAACACTATCTTTCATTTCTTATAAACATTACCATGGGACTATTCACCAAACACCATATCCACTTTGAAATCACATCAAAAAACTTCTTCATAACTCCCAAATTCTTGAATTACAAGATCCTTTCGGAGGTTTGTTTTTAAACCACTATAGAATCTATCAATTTTTTTTTCATTGTTGATAACAAAACCCGAAGTGTACCTTGAAATCCTTGTGAAATTCACTTCGTCGGTCATGAAATATTCTCCATCCTTTTTCTTTATCTCTATGAATTCTATCTCCATATTCGTACAAAGAGTGTAGAGACCCGAAGCTTGACGTACATGGACATTACATTACTTTAGCGGAATACTTAGTACATAACAAAAACACACACACAAGGACCGTAATAGTTTAGTTTCTTCGGAAACTTGGAACGTAATCTTCTAATCGTGGTGAAAGATCTTCAACATCTCCCATAAAGATCTTTCCCCTTTTTTTTCTTACCTAAAACCTTTCTTTATATCCTGGGGAAAAGAAAACATAAAAAGGGTGAGCTCAAATGCTCAGTAAGGGTAAGCATGGATAAAATAAAACATACCAAATACATTTGAACTTAAAAACATGAACATAATGTTTAAACATCAAAAGCTTGAGAAATGACATAAAACATGGAAGTACGTAAGGCATAGATCATAAAGAAACATTAAGAATGACAAAATAGCATGGGAATAAAACATGTAATTGTGTAATCCATTCAGCACATGTAATGATTTCCATAGTAGCCAAGGTATTGGTGCGAAGACCATCTTAGTGGACAAAGTCCCATTCTGAATCGAGTTCACTCCTCATTTCAGTCCTGTAACACTGAACCGGATTAACTTACCTTTCCAGCCATGTCTATCTCATGAGATATAAAATCTTTACCCAATTCATTGAAGGGAGATATAGGTCCCACCCATCTCATAATGATACCATTCTTATGTGTGCCACAAAATCCTAAACCATACATCATAGCATAACCCATGTAATAAAAATGGGAATCTTAAACATCATGACATCATAAAACAATTCATATAAGATAAAGGAATTCATAAAAATATATCCATCACAACATAATCATATAAATGTAATAATAGGGATATAAACAGAACCCTATATTATCTTAGATGGAAAATAATTTTGATAAAACACTTGAACTCCATTCTTGAGGAAAATATCCTTTCTTCGTGAAAATCATTTTCTTTTCAAAAAATGCCATGAACTTTTAAAATAAATGTATTTTGTTTAAAATAGTCATAAAATAATGTAGAGTAAGCTTCATGAAAATGAGGTGTTATGAAACCGTAAAAATCCATTCACGCCGTATAAGTTAAAAATAACATTATCCTCGTACTTTTGTCGGAAAAGTCTAAAAAGTACCTTGTAACGTAAACAAAAGAAAGATTACTTACATACCATGTACTAAAAGTCAAAAAATGGGTAAAAATGAATTTAAACATACATAAAAACACTTTTATAAAACATGTACATGGATGATATAAATAACCCCAGTAAATACTTACAAATAAGCAATCTCAGATAAAAATGAGATTTGCAAAATTAACCCATACCTTAAGCCCAATTTGCTTCGTAAGTGTCCTAATCTCCTGTATAATGATTTAAATAATGTTATTGACTTATTCCAGAATCATATTTATTTTTATGATATCATATATGGTCATATTCTTATCTTATTATTAGTAATATTTCATTGCTACTTGTTATTCGGGTGTTTATTACTTTTTTTTCTTCTTATGCGTGTTTTGCCGAATAAATTATTATTTTTCTTTTTAGGTTATAGATACCTCATTTCCAGAATGGTATTAGTGTAATATATATCATATTCATTCATTCAATTCATTTATATAATCATTATGCAATGAAGATCATGTAGAACGAGTCGCATCACATCGTGGAGACGGCATTTCGTACGTACGCACGAGTGATGATATCGTTCCCATGATTATGGATTTTTATTGGAGTGTATATGTACTATTTCAGAATAAATATAAATCTAAAATAATCATATATAGTCATTATTTACACCATTATACCCAACCAAGTAATGTGGTGGTGGAAAATAGATTACACCACGGCATGGAGACGGTATTCCATACGTACGCACGCGCGGTGATTTCATTTTCCATAGGATGGATAGATGGTGAAATAGGGTTGTTTCATACTTATAATAACATATCAGTATATGAGTGATACTTATGTTATTACTTCATAATGAAACAACTAAAGAAGAAGAAGTGTAAGAAGAAATAAAGATGAAAGAATCGGTAACGGACATTACCTCTTCTTTGAAGTGCTTCTTTGAGGCCTCCTTTTAGGGCACTAAAATAGGTCTTTGAAGAAGACCAGAACCTCTAGGATGTTTCTAGGGAAGTTTAGAGAAGAAATTGGCAGGGGTTTGCCGATCTTGAAGGCTCAAGGTGGTGTGAGGAAGAGGGGGAGGAGGTTCCCTTTTATAAGGGAGGAGAGGGGCACCTTTGGAAAACTAAAAATATAATTTTATTATAAAGCCAAATTCGGTTTTAAATAGCTCCAAATTGATTTAATTCGAAGATAAGGTGGGTATGGGTCTAACTCCTCTCATCCAATATAATTTAGACATGTTTAGGTTCCTATTTTTACCTTATCATTTAGTTTTAACATTAAGTTAAATAATTTTACTTTTACCGTGTCTTCTTGTGTTCTTACACTATAAGCTTAATAAACTTACTATATCAAGCCAAACGAACCCCAAGTTGTTTATTATTAATATATATAACCTATCTAAGTCATTTGGCCGAACCTTAGATTTTTAGGAATAAAATAACAATTAATAATATAATATTTGTTTTAAAAACTATTTTATGTCAATTTTGACACTATTTAGTAATTGATTTTTGTGAAAATCCTAACAGAATGATTAGTTCGAACCAAGTTTCTTAAATCAAAACTAAAATGTCATATTAACCTAGAAAATTAGTTTAATTCATAAAAAGTCTCAAATTACATTTATTTGGGTATTTATAACATCAATTATGTCAATATTTCATTAATAAGATAATTACTACATCATCGTTGTGTCATAAATAAATTAAATTATTTAATGTCTAAAAATTACAAATAAAATACCATTATGTATGAAATCTTTTTATCTTTCCAATGAATATTTATAGTAGAATTTATCTTATGTATAACCCTATATTAAAAATGATTTACTTATTAAACGTTCATTTTAACTATTTTAACCCTTCTTTAAATAAATTAATAATAAATGTCCTAATCTAATCCAAGTTGGCTTAAATGGTCATATTTTATTCCTAAGGTTGTTTTTGGTCGAATTACACTTATCCAATAGAATTAGGACATGTGTTAGGGTAATAATAATATCATTTTTACCCTTAATTACCCTATTTACTTTTAACCGTGGTAAAAAAAAGTAAAAAGTTACTATTCACCAAAAAATATTTTCATCTCATTGAACCACATTTTAGTCCTTGATATTAACCGTGTCTCTCAGATTTTCTAAATTCCACTCACATAAGTGGTAAAATTAAGTTTTATGAAAAATTCAGTTTTTTTAACTACCACTTAGTGGTTTCACTATTTATCAAAAAATGAAAGTTTCCAAAAAAATACCAAAAATTAGGCCTAAGCTATATTTGATATTATGAATTCAAAAATGATGTATATTTTATCAAATTCAAATCATATCAGTTACATTAACTAATTTAAAAATTAATTCCCGTCGTCAAAACAAATAGCGTGTTTTTAAGAGATAATAACTATCAAAAGATTGACACTTGTTTATAACTAGTTTAAATGTGAAATTACATTCAATGACCAAAACTGTATTAAATTGTAAAAATATATTCTAAATATACTTTAAAACCACTCAAATTAATAATTTATCACTCTTAATTATTTCTATTAAAAAATTTGTTTTTAATTAAAATTTAGTAATTTTCACTATTCATCATAATATGAAAGTTATCCGAAAAGTACCAAAATTTCACCCTAAGCTAATTTCAATATTCCGAATCCAAAAATGAAGTCCATTTTGAAAAATAAAATTTACAAAATTTCAAAAAGCGGTTATTACTATTCATAACGGCTAGTTTTAATAATATTTTAATAGCATATCGTTGTTTAGTGAAACTCGGTATTGCGTACTACACACGCTATCGAGGAAGGTCACGATTGCGTGTAATGAAAGGAAAGTCAAGGATGCGTGTTGTGCAAGCTTTTTTTGGTGTAGCGTACAACACAAGACATTAATGAAAAGAATATTTTTCATAAAATCTCGGGGTGTTACATTCTACCCCCCTTAAAATAAATTTTCCCCTCAAAATTCGTCGGGGTTATAAATGGTTTACTATTCGAAAGTTTCTTTGATAGAAACCCACATCGTAAAAAGGAATACCAAAACCAATATTTAAAAACAAAAGTATGAAACATAACGGTTACCCAAATAAACTAATCACTGGGTTTCCACATAGGTGAAAATATGGATATGGAAGAGAAATCTAACCATCATGTTTTTATAGAGAGTGGTAGAGAACATGGCTATGGAAAAGCCAGCAATCACAAAGCCATAAATTTTGATGATCTAAGGTACCATCTGATTCATCAGATATAAGATCACTAGGAAAACATTTTTGGTTTTGAAGATCGTTTCCCTAAAGTTGATGAAATTGGAATTAGAAGAAATACTTTCGTGATTTCGGTATAGTCTCACCGTTGGTCGTTCTTTGGAAAATTTCCACTTCATCTCTTAAATAAATGAAGTTTAATTTGTCATTCGTGATGTGATAGAAGATCATGTGATAGAATTATGGGTCATTCCATCTGTCTCAAACAAAAGGTTAGAAAAGTTATCAAAAAATACATAAGTCCATCTATAGTGAGATTAATCATATATGATTCCTAAAATGGACTTATACTTCATATATCATACTAATTAATATAATAAAATTTGTTTCTACTAAACAGAAACTTCCTGTAGGCCAGTGGTAGGCAATAAAGGCTAGTCACACTTCGGTTGTGGGTTCGATTCCCACGGCCTTGTCCGACGCGATGGGTTGTCGCCCATCCTGCAGGTTGTCCTTTTTCTAAAACTACATTACTATAACATCCCATCAATAATATCAAAAAAAGTTCTATCCTTAAACAATACTAACTTATTTCCAACATAATCCATTCCAATCTTTAGGCTTATCTAAAATACTTCGGTCCAAGATCATAGTATAAAGAAAACGATTACTTGAAATATCATCAACCAAGCATGTGAATACCATCATTTATCCCCCATATATCTTTTTGGTCACATTCCAATCATGTGAATACCTTAATCATGTATTCTCTTGAAAAATGAATACCCATTAAACCTTAGTGAAAACATGAATTCTTTCAAAAGTTAACTCTTACCACATACCAAAATACAAAAATTCTATATACTCAAACCATGATATAACCTTCTCCTTATATCAGTCATGAGCTTATGAATACTATCAAACATTTAATTTTATCCTTATACTTTCATTATGCGCATATCATCTTCATTCCAAAAATATATGAATAACCTTTCATGGATACTGGTAGCATTAATCATACACTTTCAAAACTCAAGGAAAGACAACAATGTAACAATCCTTAGATGTCTCTTTATTCCATAGTACCATGAGATTACTTATACAACATTACACTTGATAAACATGTAATCATTCCACTACCTTCTTAAACCATTGACCGAGCTTCAACAATTCTTTCATCTCACATATCATTTGTAGTCTCTTCATCATCGTCAACATAAATACTACCCATACGGCCATACTGATTCTCTTCATGAGACTTTCCCTTAGGGAATTGGTTTGCATAATGCATGTACATTCCACATTTAAAACATTTAACCATTGTTGATGTCGTAGAAATACCATTATCCTCATCCCTAGTGTTAACTGAACCTTTTCCTTTGCACTTACTGGCTGTGTGTCCTTCTTTTCCACACCCAAAGCATCTTCCAGTTCCTTTGAAACATTCTCCTTGATGCCTCTTCCCACATGATTTACATAGGGGAAATTGAACTTTCTTTCCTCTATGATCATCATGAAACTCCATCTTTCTCTTATTAGCCGAGTCAGGAAACTTACCAAATTTTACTTTATTGCTCATATTATGAGATTTCTGATTTGGCATAATAATGATGTTTGGACTTCCAAATCCCATTTCATTTGGTTGCTCATGAAGAATATCATTCCATTGTCCATCATATCCTCTATTATCGTGAATCATCTTGTTTCGAGTCATTTTCTAAAACCCAAAAAGAATAGTGTGAGAGGAAAAAAATCATAATAAAGGGGGAGTAACTTCAATATCTAACATCTTTGGTTTAATCTAATATCGTTACCATAGTTCTAGGACTATATCCTATACGTATACTTATCCTTAGGTACATCCCTAGACATACCTTAGAAATATCTCTAGGGATCTCACTAAAGTTCTCGCATCCTAGTTTCCAAAGGTTGACTAAACCTTTCCTCTGATACAAACTGTAGAGACCCAAAGCTTGACGTACATGGAAATTACATTACTTTAGCAGAATACTTAGTACATAACAAAAACATACACACAAGGACCGTAATAGTTTAGTGTCTTTGGAAACTTGGAACGTAATCTTCTAATCGTGGTGAAAGATCTTCAACATCTCCCATAAAGATCTTTCCCCTTTTTTTTCTTACCTAAAACCTTTCTTTATATCCTGAGGAAAAGAAAACATAAAAAGGGTGAGCTCAAATGCTCAGTAAGGGTAAGCATGGATAAAATAAAACATACCATCTACATTTGAACTTAAAAACATGAACATAATGTTTAAACATCAAAAGCTTGAAAAATGACATAAAACATGGAAGTACGTAAGGCATAGATCAGAAAGAAACATTAAGAATGACAAAATAGAATGGGAATAAAACATGTAATTGTGTCATCTATTAAGAACATGTAATGATTTCCATAGTAGCCAAGGCATTGCTGCCAAGACCATCTTAGTGGACAAAGTCCCATTCTGAATCGAGTTCACTCCTCATTTCAGTCCTGTAACACTGAACCGGATTAACTTACCGTTCCAGCCATGTCTATCTCATGAGATATAAAATCTTTACCCAATGCATTGGAGGGAGATATAGGTCTCACCCATCTCATAATGATACCATTCTTATGTGTGCCACAAAATCATAAACCATACATCATGGCATAACCCATGTAATAAAAATGGGAATCTTAAACATCATGACATCATAAAAAAATTCATATAAGATAAAGGAATTCATAAAAATATATCCATCACAACATAATCATATCAATGTAATAATAGGGATATAAACAGAACCCTATATTATCTTATATGGAAAATAATTTTGATAAAACACTTGAACTCCATTCTTGAGGAAAATATCCTTTCTTCATCAAAATAATTTTCTTTTAAAAAATTCCATGCACTTTTAAAATAAATGTATTTTGTTTAAAATAGTCATAAAATAATGTAGAGTAAGCTTCATGAAAATGAGGCGTTATGAAACCGTAAAAATCCATTCACGCTGTATAAGTTAAAAATAACATTCTCCTCGTACTTTTGTCAGAAAAGTCAAAAAAGTACCTCGTAACGTAAACAAAAGAAAGATTCCTTACATACCATGTACTAAAAGTCAAAAATGGGTAAAAAGGAATTTAAACATACATGAAAACGACTTTATAAAACATGTACATGGATGATATAAATAATCCCAGTAAATACTTACGAATAAGCAATCTCTGATAAAAATGAGATTTGCAAAATTATCCCTTACCTTAGGCCCAATTTGCTTCGTAAGTGTCTGAACCTCCTGTATAATGATTTAAATAATGTTATTGACTTATTCCAGAATCATATTTATTTTTATGATATCATATATGGTCATATTCTTATCTTATTATTAGTAATATTTCATTGCTACTTATTATTCAGGTGTTTATTACTTTTTTCTGTTCTTATGCGTGTTTTGTCGAATAAATTCTTATTTTTATTTTTAGGTTATAGATACCTCATTTCCAGAATGGTATTAGTGTAATATATATCATATTCATTCATTCAATTCATTTATATAATCATTATGCAATGAAGATCATGTAGAACGAATCGCATCACATCGTGGAGACGGTATTCCGTACGTACGCACGAGCGATGATATCGTTCCCATGACTGTGGATTTGTATTGGAGTATATATGTACTATTTAAGAATCAATATCACTTTAAAATAATCATATATAGTCATTATTTACACCATTATACCCATCCAAGTAAGGTGGTGGTGGAAAATAGATTACACCAGGGCATGAAGACGGTATTTCGTACGTACGCACGCGCGGTGATTTCATTTTCCATAGGATGGATAGATGGTGAAATAGGGTTGTTTCATACTTATAATAACATATCCATATATTAGTGATACTGATTTTATTACTTCATAATGAAACAACTAAAGAAGAAGAAGTGGAAGAAGAAATAAAGATGAAAGAATCGGTAACGGACATTACCTCTTCTTTGAAGTGCTTCTTTGATACCTCCTTTTGGGGCACTAAAATCGGTCTTTGAAGAAGACCAAAACCTATATAATGTTTCTAGGGAAGTGGAGAGAAGAAATTCGCAGGGTTTGGCCGAGCTTGAAGGCTCAAAGTGGTGTGAGGAAGAGGGGGAGGAGGTGCCCTTTTATAAGGGAGGAGAGGGGCACCTTTGGAAAACTAAAAATATTATTTTATTATAATGCCAAATTCGGTTTTAAATAGCTCCAAATTGATTTATTTCGAAGCTAAGGTGGGGGTGGGTCGAAATTCTCTCATCAAATAGATTTTAGACAAGTTTAGGTTCCTATTTCAACCTTATCATTTAGTTTTAACATTAAGTTAAATAATTTTACTTTTACCGTGTCTTCTTGTGTTCTTACACTATAAGGTTAATAAACTTACTATATCAAGCCAAACGAACCCCAAGTTGTTTATTATTAATATATACAACCTTATCTAAGTCATTTGTTCGAACCTTAGATTTTTAGGAATAAAATAACAATTAATAATATAATATTTGTTTTAAAAACTATTTTATGTCAATTTTGACACTATTTAGTAATTGATTTTTTTGAAAATCATAACAGAATGATTAGTTCGAACCAAGTTGCTTAAATCAACAATAACATGTCATATTAACCTAGAAAATTAGTTTAATTCATAAAAAGTATCAAATTACATTTATTTGGGTATTCATAACATCAATTATGTCAATATTTCATTAATAAGATAATTACTACATCATCGTTGTGTCATAAATAAATTAAATTATTTAAAGTCTAAAAATTACAAATAAAATACAATTAGGTAGGAAATCTTTTTATCTTTCCAATTAATATTTATAGTCGAATTTATCTTATGTATAACCCTATATAAAAAATTATTTACTTATTAAACTTTGATTTTAACTATTTTATCCCTTCTTTAAATAAATTAATAATAAATGTCCTAATCTAATCCAAGTGGGCTTAAATTGTCATATTTTATTCCTAAGGTTTTTTTTGGTCGAATTACACTTATCCAATAGAATTAGGACATGTGTTAGGGTAATAATAATATCATTTTTCCCCTTAATTACCATATTTACTTTTAACCGTGGTAAAAAAAGTAAAAAGTTACTATTCACCAAAAATTATTTTCATCTCATTGAACCACGTTTTAGTCCTTGATATTAACCGTGTCTCTCGGATTTTCGAAATTTCACTCACAAAAACGGTAAAATTAAGTTTTATGAAAAATTCAGTTTTTTTAACTACCACTTACTGGTTTCACTATTCATCAAAAAATCAAAGTTTTCAGAAAAATACCAAAAATTAGGCCTAAGCTATATTTGATATTATGAATTAAAAAATGATGTTTATTTTATCAAATTCAAAACATATCAGTTACATTAACTAATTTAAAAATTAATTCCCATCGTCAAAACAAATAGCGTGTTTTTAAGAGATAATAACTATCAAAAGATTGACACTTGTTTATAACTGGTTTAAATGTGAAATTACATCCAATGACCAACATTGTATTAAATCGTAAAAATATATTCTAAATATACTTTAAAACCACTAAAATTAATAATTTATCACTATTAATTATTTCTATTAAAAATTTTGTTTTTAATTAAAATTTAGTAATTTTCACTATTCATCATAATATGAAATTTATCCGAAAAGTACCAAAATGTCACCCTAAGCTAATTTCGATATTCCGAATCCAAAAATGAAGTCCATTTTGAAAAATAAAATTTACAAAATTTCAAAAAGTGGTTATTACTATTCATAACGGCTAGTTTTAATAATATTTTAATAGCATATCGTTGTTTAGTGAAACTATGTATTGCGTACTACACACGCTATCGAGGAAGGTCGCGATTGCATGTAATGCAAGGAAAGTCAAGGATGTCTGTTGTGCAAGCTCCTTTTGGTGTAGCGTACAACACAAGAAATTAATGAAAAGAATATTTTTCATAAAATCTCGGGGTGTTACAAAGAGTTCTTGGGAAATAATTGTTAAGAAACATTGTCTTAATGTCTTCTCACTCCATCTCTTTGATTTCGTCCCTCAACATGGTGTTCTTAATCAAATCCCAACATTGGTCAGCCTCTCCATCGAGAAAATAAATGGCCAGATTCACCTTATCCATCTTTGAATAGTAAGCATAGAAAATATATTCTCCATTTAGTTGACCCATTCTTCCAAAACAAGTGGATTGGAAGATCCACAAAACATCAATAATCATTGCCTCATAAAACACTCGACAACTAGTTACTCCATCTTAGGTTAAGGAGGAAATTCCACATTATTCATGTTATTTTTCATAACCTAAGACAACTGGGTAATCCCTGCCATGATGTTTTTAACTCCACCGAACAAAGCATTGTGGAATTCATTCGAGAAATCACTGCATTGTCCCCCACCTGGGTTATTGGTTTAGTTTCTCTTATATCACACCATTTTCTAAAATAGAAATGGTTATAAGAAAACTTAAGTCAACAAGACATGAGTAAATAATTTAATAATTTGTGAAATTAACATTAAAATAATATCTTATGGGATCCCCATTTTTAGCAGATCTTCTAGTTTACTTATATATACTTAGTCTCATGCTAGGGTTTTCACTGTGGTTCTTAATCATAATTCCCAAATTAACAAAACTATACTTTGACACAAACTATAGTGACCATTCCTTGTCTTACATAACTTTTACATCATTTTAATTATAAAATAACATAAAAAATTCACAAATTGCATCCAAAGTTTTAGTGTCTTGGAAAAACTAGGACCATACATAATTTTTACGACATAAAACCTAAAAATTTATTTAATTCCTTTTTCTTTAGCTTCTTATTAGACCTTAAGAACACCTTAGTACATGTAGTAACTTGAGTATATACAAAAAAATGGGTGAGATAAAACCCAGTAAAAGTATAAGAACATGATACAGTACAACATGGTGTGAGAATAATCATTATCATCAAAACAAAGGAATAGGATCATAAAGATGATAGGAATAATTAAGAAAAGGCATGAAATGTGAAAATGCATAAAAATTAAACTTTATTTATTAGTTTTTAAGTATTTTATATAGTTGTGAAAAAAATAGAATCATTTTCACACATATTACACTTTAACTCATGAAATTTATCCATTACATGATGCATTGGAGAGCTATATAATTCTGGGTGCACCTGTCATATCATAACATTTTCATTACACAATATAATTATTGGAACACTCGTCACATCATAACATTTAAATTATCATGCATGAAACATGGAATATATATCAATATTGAACATAATAGTCACCAAGTAAATGAATGTATTTCACTTCATAAAGAATACATTCATAAACCTTGGGTTTCCAAATGAAATAGGGAATGACATACTTTAAACAAGCACCATAAACATTGAGTGGTAAGTAAAAGGTGTGTTATTGAAAGAAGAGTTATTTTATTAAATATTTTGATTCAAATAAACTCCATTAGAAACCATTTATTTCCTAGAAAAGGTAATATAATGATGAAGAAATTATTTTTAAGGAATGACTATATTTAAAATGCAGTGAAAGTGGGAAAAATCTAAGAATGTTTGGTTCGAGATGTCCCCTTACATTGTGTTCGAACACTTTATTCAAGTTAATGTCCTCAATAATCACAATATATTATTTAATTAACACTTAAAAAATTATACATGTAAACAATTCATTGTGGTTTAATTAAGTTGTATTATGGGCCTTTGTATGAGTTATAGAGTTTAAATTCATTATTCAGGAGTGTTCTTTTTCTTAGTTTTCATGAAATATTCACATGTACAAAAGAATGGATGTTCATGTAGAACATAGATAAGCATACATAATTTCTATTAAATGTTATTAATTATATACTAGGATATTAAATAATCTTATAATTAATTTTTATATATGACATGAGGATGAATCATTAAATAAAATTTAATGATGATCATTTTAGGTTAATTTGGGTGGTTTTTGGATCCCAACGAACATGTTTTATTTTATCATATAGTATTATGTATAAAAGGTATTTCCATAACATAAAAGGGGTTATAATATAAATATAATAGTCTATTTGAAACCCTTTATTTGTTTTATTGACTTTATTTAAGGTGTTGAAGGAAAATGAAGGTGCATCTCCCACGATGATGGTAAATTGACACATCACGGGAAATGATTTCATTTTTATAAAAAACGAGTGAGGAAAGATTATAATGAATAATATTATGTTAACATGATATAATACCAATATATAAATAATAATAGAGTAATCATGACATTTGGATAATATTATTTGAGGATAAGAGAGGAAAATAAATGAAATTTGAAAGGAATTTGAAAGAAAATAGAGAGAAGAATTACCTCTTGAATCCTCCTCTTGAGATACTATTTAAGGAACCTAGGCTTGGACTATTGGTGAGACAAAGAGCTCCTAGACGTGGGTATGGGGATAGGGAAGATATTTTGGAAGAATTTGGGCATGTCATGATTATTTAGAGGTGTGAGGAAATGATTTTCTGAGTAGTGGTATTTATAGTGGATGGGAGGGTGTTTTCTCAATATTTAATTCATTAGTTTATTAATTTCAATAAAGACAAGAAATAGTGATGATTCCATGACTAAATATAGTAAATATAGAATGTGAGTTTTAACCAATGGACATTTATAGTAGGATTTACTCAATCATGATGCATAAATTTATTTATTTAGCATATTTGGTAAATTATCAAATTTCACTATTCACCAAAAATTAATGTATTTCAGAAAAATATAAAAAATTCACCCTAACCATTTTTCAACATATAGAATTAAAAAATGAACTTCATTTTATAAAAATGATATTTTAAATATTAGTAATTTAAATTTTAATTAAAATCATAATTTACTTGAAAATTAAATATTAAAAAATTAAAAATGCTTTTATAACACTTTGAAAAATTAATTAAGGTCGCATTAAATTATCATATAATCATAAGACATCCAAATAATTGTTTTTGAATACATTTTACGAAGTAAATTTCTTTTAATTTTTAAATTAATCATTAAATATTGATGAGACAAAGAAATACAGACACTATAATATAATTATATCACAATGTCATTTATAGGATGGATAAATTTTATTTATTCCATCATTGGTAAGGTTCCTATTCACTTGGTCAATTTACTATTCATATGGGTCATATTAATATTCATAAGGGCGATATTACTATTCATAATGTTATTTTACTATTCACCAACAATTATGTTTCTCATGTCAGACTCCAAACATGTTACTGATCACAACCATGTATGTTAGATTTGGGAAATTTAAATTAGAGAAGTGGAAAAATTATGTTTAAAGGACACATAGAATTTAGTTTTTTATTTAAAAATGTGGTGGCATTGTGTTTTCTAATGTGTTTTTATGGGATTATGACATTAGTTTAATAAGAAAAAAAAATAATTGATAAAATTTTGGGTCGTTACAGTGGGATTCCCTCCTTGTCTATCAAGGACCAACACTGTGCCTCCCTACTATTTGTGTCTCCTCCCTCCAAGTCACCGCCCTTCCCATCCCAGCATCCCCACCATGACACTATGGACGTCACTCGATCTCCCAGTCAGACCAACCTGACAGAGCTTCATCGTGCCTCTTCCCTGTTTGGACCGGCCGACCACCAGTGATCCGCCAAGACCCAACTTTATCCCTCACAAATACCCACACCCCCTGATAACCTGCGCCACTTGAAGAAGCCACCTCTCCTAACCGACTGTCGCCGCCCCAAGTTCCCCACCTCCAGTGATCGAACTGATCCGATGGTTGTCTCCTCTATCATGGTCATATCCTTACATCCAGTGATCACACCGCATGCTTTCCCCTATAATCGGTGACCCATGAAGTACCCCTACTACATCGATTGACCAGCAGGTTTTTATGACTCTATTTGTACCTGAACCACCCCCCAAATAGGTCAAAGTGCATCTGCCTGACCCAAAACAGCTCTGGCCAGGCATGCCTAGCCTAGAGAAGTATTATATGTGGTTTTCCTAGTTCAAAATAGGCCTGTGGAGTTATTACCCAGCCCGCTATGGGCCAGAGAGGGGGGTTTGAGGCCCTGGTTATTTTTATATAATAAAAATAAGTTAATCTATTAAATCAATGTAATTTAATGTTAATTTTTTGATTTAATAATATTATATGTTAATATTTAAAAAAATTGATTTATTTTTTGAAATTTAATTAAAATAATTAATTAATTTTCTTATTATTATTAAAATTAAATTAATTACAGGACCGAATAAGAATAAAAATTTTGAATAAATTATTTGAATTTAATTAATTAATTTAAGTAATTTAAATTTTCCTTGTACTTTGTATTAATACCAATTTAATTTTATCATTTATTTATTAATTATACTTATTGGTATTGATCTAGTGACCATGTCTATGTATGACTGGTTTATTTATTTAATTATTTAATTGTGTGTAATGATGGTAAGAGTAGACAAATAAATAAGAGTCTATGTATCCATCATTTAGTGTATGTAACTTTTACTCTAGAAACCCCCTCACCTATGTTCAAGTATTATTATACTATGATGATGATGATGATGTAAGTTTTGGACCATGCCAAGACATGGCTAAATCCAAACGAGATATGGACACATTATAGAGGGGATGAGCTACAGCATGAGTCAAGCTATGACTTGGGTATGATTCTTTGAATTCATGGTTGATCCATTAAGTTTAATTGGATCAACCAATATAATAATCTCAAGACCAGTTGGGTATATTTATTTCCATTATTCATTTGTTTATTATTTTATGAATATTCAGGATATCGCATAAAATAATAAACAATAAAATGCATAAAGGCGTAATGGATGTTTTTCTCTTAATTTCCAATTGTGGGAGCAAAAAAAGTATGAATAGATTAATATAAATTGATTATATTCATCGACATGATATTTAAAAAAACTTTCTTGGAAATATTATGTCACAAACATCTTCCATTAATTGAATTTGAACAAAATCGAGTGTTTGGGGTGATCTTCAGCCAATGTTGAGTGTGTATCCTCCTACCGGGGAGTTATTAGGATAATGGTGGATTGAATTTTGAAAAAAATAAGTATCCAATGGTAGTGTTTTCAAAATTTATAGGAAACTATTGAGGGAATCATTTTTATGATTTTAGAAGCACATAATTCACTCAATAGATCAAGGATTCGCACGTTGATATCATTAGCCTATCAAAAACCTACCTTGAACTCTTAAAGTAGTGGAATTGCCAAATATTGTAGACAATGAGGGTAGGTTCAAGTATTAATTCTACTATAATGCTCAAGAAACTAAGTATGCTAATTTTATTACAGAGGGTCGCTAGAGTTAGATAAAATAGTGGTATGTATTTAATAATTTAAATAACCGGTAATGACTAATAGGTAATCAATATAAAAGTACAATCTAATAGATTTTTTTTTACAAAAAAATGTAATGTTATACCACAATACATACTATGATATCTAATGAAAAAATTTAATTACCAATCAATCATGCATTTCTTAGACTAGTACAAGCACTTACACAAAGTACTACAACATCAAAAATTCAAGGTGGTAGTGTTCCAAATACCTGTTAAGTCACCTCAAGAATCCAGGTTGTAAAAAGATTATAGGAGACTCGTGTATGATTCTTATCATGGTTATTTCATAATAATATCATCAATGTCTAATGTAATTTGTGGATAATACATTAGGACATGGATGATATTACATGTAGTCTCAACTCTGAGAAGCTTTCAAGGAGAAAGTGAATCGGTATATGAATGAATGCTTATTACATAAGAACATACAAATATAAATATAGATTATGTGTCATTAATATATCATTTTCACCAATATACTCTACTATCGTTTAAGATTACATAATGAACATTTTGGACAAAACATTTTACTACCTTTTGGGTAACGTTTTCCAAACAAACAAGACATTAAAGAATTTATAGTCCTTAGTTCTTATGATGAACAAGTTGAATGAAAATGTGAAAAGTAAAAATGGAATGTATGATTTTAATGTCATACTTACAATATATTTTAAAGAAGTTTTATTAAATTAGAGGTTATTTTCTTCTCATATCATGAAATAATTTCAAGTTGAAGATAAATGCAATGAACAAAAATAAATAAGAAAATAATCATTTCATATTACGGTTTATTTATCATTTCAAATAGTGTTTCTATTATAATTATTTGGTATTAAATATAATATTATTATCACTTATTTGTACCAAAATATAGTAACTAGGTAAGTATAGAAATGGTACTATAAGTAAGGTGTATTTTCCAAGAGGTTCAGAATGTTAGGTTCCTAAGTCATGGGTGAGAAGTACACAACTTCTATATTTCAAAGTAAATGATTCTAGTTTAACTTATATTGAGTATTACAAAAATATTAAACTCACATTTCCTTTTAACATAATGATAATTTATTATAGTACCAAAATGAATGTTCTTTATTGTGTTAAATACTCAATTAATAGTTCGGTGTTACATGAATCATTAGAAATACATGATAAATATAAAATGTAAGAATTATATACATGTTTTTCTAGATAATGGCCAGCTGAACAATCAGGAGGGGCTGAATTGAGTTCCAAAAATTTTCTTTACAGAAAACCTCACTCTTCAGGTATGACCATTAAAATAATTCTCTTTAATAAAGACATTCAAAGGAAATAAAAAATCAATTGAAAGAGATTCAAAAAATTTGATTTGTAGTGGTTTTGGAAACATAAATCCCCTAGTCCACTCCACCAACACTCTACTACATGATTTTAGTGATTTTCACTATATAATCACTTTTATTAGGTCTCCCAACAGAGTATAAGTAGTTATCACTTAATACAAAGGTCCAAGAGATTTCAACTATGCTCTCCCTTTACAAGACCTGCCCATAGTCTCAATACACACTATTACACTCAGTGTAAAAAAATTAAATGTGTATACTTTTGAAGATATGATTGTCGCACACAATTTCAAGAGGCAACTAATAGTTGTCAAAGATTTATCATGATAAATTAATAGTCTTCAATGGGTCACTCAAGATGATATTTAGTGAAACTGATAGAACTTGTAAGCATGGTATAAGCATTTATGTTTTTTCCTTTTCCATGTATAGGAATCCATAGTATTTTTATGATTATATGTTTCTATGTTTCTCTATGTCTTACTATCTCTCTTCATCTCTTCTTCATTCAATGGACAACTCTTCCTTTTTATATATAATTTTGAAAATAATCTTGATATAATCCTAGTAGGCAAGAAATCCACACATTGTGAACTTGATAAGATAGGTTATTAAGGATATGCATACATTCCATACTAATATAGAAATTATTTTTCAGTAACTATGTTAGAAATATTCTCCTTCGTCAGTTCATTCCATTAATTAAAAGGCAACATAATGTGTAGATCGATTTGTTTCATCAATTTATACTCCCTTTTCTGATACATTCTAAAAGAAATAAATGAATCATAAATAGATTAAAAAATTAATCATGACATCCTCCATAAATCGAATTATTTTTAAGATATTCAACTAGAAGAACTGTTTATACTAGATAAATTCTTTAGATACTTCTTAAGATAAAATATGACTCTGAATTAAAATGAGTGTTAGATAATTATCTTGCATAATATAAATATGTAACAGTGATGTAACGCTCAAATTCTTAAACTTCTTATGTATTTCATAAGATAATGTTTTATGAATATCCTTTTCATAAGATAATATATTATCATATTTTCATTCTGACTAATTCATCTGACATGAGAAATTCAACTATTCTCTTCATAATAATATGTCTTATGTGTTAAGATAAAATTCCACACTTTCTGAATCTCAATAGAAATAATATATTCATCAATTATCAAATGATAAAACACTTTTTCATAGATCTAATACTTCAATCATCATTTTTTAAAAAATTTATGAATATTGACTGAAACATTCGATATTAATTTATTAGTGTAAAAGTATAGATTTTTTGAATCGTCAAAACGCATAAAAACTAAGATATGTCGTAACAAACTAATCTTTCTAGAAATCATCAAAATTTTATTATCATAAAACCCATGAATTAAAAAAACAAAAAATTTATAAAATAAGATCTTATCTTTCAAATTTTTCATGAAATATAAATATTTCAGAAATATAGAAACTTCCTTTTCTTCTCCATTTGAGGAAAATTTCCTTTGAATATTATTTTCCTCTTTCAATAAAACTTTAACACCTTAAATTTTTTTATTCTATATTCATTTTCCCAATTTTGGAAAAATTATTGAAACGTAAATTTTGGTATTTTTTTCTGACCCCCTGCCCCACTTTTTATGATATCGAAAAGAAATAGAGTAAAGAAGGAAATTAAGGTTTCACACGAACAAAAGTAAACAACTAATGATAACTAAGAATATAATTTTGCACTAAATAGTGTCTATAAGGGATTATTAATAAAATCAAATATAAAAGTTAAACATGCATAAAAACATATGGATCATAAATATAAGTACTTAAAATATTATAGAGTTAAAAGATAGAAAAATCATAAAATGAGAATATTGAAAAACTACTAAGCAGATAAAATCATTTGACAAATATACATTAAAAAAACAATAATGGGATTTTGATATTGACATTTTATCGTAAAAATAGATTCAAATGATTTAAAGATTATATAAACTAGGAATTATTTAAATGTTTTTAAAATGCCCATCAACTGGGAAGACAAATTTGAAAACTGAAGAGATTTGGTGTATCAAATGGTTATCTTGAAACAGTTTTTAGGGGTAGATTCTTAAATGATAAAGGTTTTCTAGTTAGTAAATATGATTTAGGTATAGGTGCATCAATTATTTCTCTAATAATATCACCCAACATCAGTAGAGATGCAACAAGACCTACTCTATCTCCTTGAGTTATCCTTACAGGTGTGGATTTAAGTTTGGGAGCACATTGCTAAGATCTTGCCAAATAATATTTATCTATAGTCAAAAATAATGGTTTAGAGGGTGGTTCAGGTGAAGGTAAAGAAAATTTTTTGTTTGAACTTGATATTTTCCCTAAGATACTCATGATCTGGGTAAAAATATCTCTTAATCTCTATGAGATAAATTATGGACTATCAAATATAAGAGGTCCTCATAGATGTCCCCCACATATTTAAAATAGAAAGTCAGCATAGGCCTCTATCCTTTTCATCATATCATCTTTACAGTAGTCTATAATATTCATAAAACCATTCCAAACTTGTTGTGAGATATTTCCTAAGAGATTTTTTTGTCTTCATTCTTTGAAATTCTTACCACCATCTTCCTTAACTATTCAAACTGATGATCCAAAATGTTCAACGGATGACTGAAGGAAATGATCTCCATACTCATTATAGAGATATTATATTCTTGAAACTCCATGAAATCATTGGATTCTTTTTCATCATCCTCATTATATGATTATTACTTTAAACTATTCAGAACTATCTGATGTAGGTCTTCAACCTTTTTCTTTATAACTTTGAAGTTATTGCATAAGGAATTATTCATCTTTTATAGTCTGATTATGATAATACATAAATCCTTATTCAGCATAAGAATACACATTCTAAACATCGGAAACTTTTTCTTTTATTAGAATGCATATATATCTCCTAGATTGATCAAACAAAGTGATAGATTCCTAAAGAACAACCTAAATTCTTCTAACTTCAATAACTAAGTCCCCTTAGAGATATTTAACAATTTATGATAGGTCCACTATGTTAGATACCCTAGGAGGGGGTGAATCAAGGTATGATAGATTAAAAAAAACTACCCCTATTAATCTTGTTTAATTTTTAAACAAAAATCCCTTCTCTCCCTTTTTTGTAGAAAATTATAAAGAGAAATTGAATCATATAGAGGACACATTAATTTTTTTCTTGGTTCACCCTCACTGGGAAACATCCAATGAGCATACATAGGCAATTTGTCGATGTACCAAATCCACTAAAAGAACATTTCTATTTACAAAGATCAGAGTGGACCCAATGTCTCTCCTAGTTTACAAACACTCACAGTATGATAGCTCGCTCCTCTCTCAACTGATGTATGCTCGCTACTTCTTCTGAATCTTGACTCATAGTTTAAAGACTTGTAGGTCCCTTAATTACCACAAATTAATGCATCTTCCTCTATATGTAGATTCTCTATTGAAGTTCCACTTTCATCCATTAATTAATACAACTTTACCATAGGGGTACATGTAAATCATCCAACCTTCATGCAACCCTATAATGACTGGTGCGCTTCTCTATGCCCAGCACGCTTCTCAATGCTTTGGAGTTCTTCTCCAAGCCTAGCGTGCAAGTGTCACCTAACCACTTGCGTGACACTCCCTTCTCTAACTCATAAATTAGGCAACTCACAACCTTTTACACCCAAAAAAATATTGGCACGTAATTATCAACTGGTGTGCAACTTCTGAATAACCATATACTTGTGCGCCCATACCACCACTTGCGCGCCCAAACCACCTACTTGAATGGAGCTCTATGTTTTCTAAGTGTTGAACTCTATCCAAAATGAGAAGGGGTGGACCTCTATTTATTGGCATTTTTACCACCCTGATTTTCATGTGCAATTATCTTACCATCGTGAAATTCCAGCAACCTTAGTATCTTCTCTTTTTGTACCACCTCAAGATCATTCATTCCTTTATTGAGGTTCTTAAGACAATAACTGATTTCAAAAACATATATTGAACTCTAAAAATCTCCACGGTAACCCCCTTTTTCAACCAATTGATTATTGTTGTCTTCTTTTTCAAAAAACACAACACGGAGGCACACTTTATCAACAAACACAATCACCTCAAAAATTATTCAATGATACCTTGAGGGATTTTTTCCCAACAATATCCTTGAAGAGAAGATCATGTTGCATCAAATAAATAGAGGAGGTGAATGTATCTATTTTCGGTGACACATTTTCTAGATTTGACCAAATATATATTTGATCTGAGGTTCCTCTAAAATATTTCAAAGATTATTTTTCTAGAAACAATTGAACAAGCAAATTTACTTCATTCACTTCTTCTTTAGACACATAATTTTCAAAGAGATTCATAATCTTGTTTTTATTCAATTAATTTTGTCTTCACATACTCTATTTATGATTCTAACTTGGAATAGCTCTCTTGATCATTTTAAGAAACACTTCTACCAACTTTTGTAATTTCATAATTCCTTCATTCATTGCGAATAGCATAATTTATATCGTGGTGAACTTCAATACTCGCACTACCAACTGGATGATTTTTCTCTGCACAGGGCACTTCTTCTACATGATGTGATTCCTAGTATTTAGATCTAATTATTCTTATAGGTTAATTTTATAATTCTTTAGAATGATAATCAGTAATGATAGGATATGTTCTTGGTCTTACTAAGATAGTACTATTTTGATCAACATAAAACAATCGGGTAATGGTAGAGGCTATCATTTCTCTATTTACATGAACTGAAATAGAATAAGAAATATGAGGTAAACTCTCTTATTGATAAGTTTGATCTCCACATTCCATATAAACTCTAAATATTTTTTAGATTTCATAGATATTCTCTTCATCTATGGGGATTTTTCTTATTTCAATACTTTGATATGATATTTCTACTAACATTAGTCATTATTACAAGCTGGATGACTCCCCCTAAGTTGTTGTGTGTTCCAATTTAGCATATATGTTTAATGGAACTAATTTTTTTGATGAAGCATTCCAACACAAACAAATTTTTCCTAAAATACATTCAGTTATGGTTGTCAAACCATGACAATGTACAAAATTATTTTATTCCAATGAAACTCTAGCATTAAAAATGAGTGTTAAAATCCTGTTAAAGGGATAAAAGTTTAAATATATATTATAAATGTGGCACAAGTATCAGAAGATACATACTTCCAAATTAACAAGTATTTCAATCATGAATAGAAAAAGTATAGTAAAATCTTGAAAAAATAACTTTTTCAAACTCATTGTTTATTTGTGGGATTTTAGACTGTATAAACTTGATAAGAACATTTATTTCTGGCTCTATGTCCTTTACTAGTTTCTTTTTTTCATCTTTAGTTCTAAAGAGTAACTTCATTATCTCAGGTAGAGTGACTCTACCCACCAAAAATATGTAGGTATTGAAAATGGGTATCCTTCATCATTGATCTTGAAATCTTATACTAACTATACATAGGTTATCGAAAGTTTATTCTTTTTTACTTTTGAGATAACCAATTCTTCATCATCACTTCTTGTTTACTTTTGAGATAACCAATTCTTCATCATCACTAAAGTGGAAAATTTCTTATTCATAAAACTATCAAACTTCATTTTTGAATATGAATAGGGTTTTCATTTCATCAAAAATAAATTCTCATCCTTGATGATTAATGAACTTCTTCAGAAACATATTTGTCTTGTATAGAAAGTTGAAATTAATTTTTTGACACTAAAAACATTTCTTGATATCCTTTGTCTCTTAAATATACTTGCAAAGGCACTTTGGATTATTTTTGTTTTCTTTCATTTGATGAAGGGTTAGGAAGGTTGTAAGGATAGGGTAACAAATTTATGGGTAGAGAGAAATAGGGTTCAATGTTTTTCATGGAATTTTTCATGTAGAGTTTATACACACTTCATTTCATTATTAGTAATCAAGGGGTCATTTAGTGAAGTGGAGAGTAATTATTTCAAAAACTATGTGAAATTACCTATTTGATATGGATAATATTTAAAACGGTACCACAAAAAAATAAGATAACATGATTGCATAGAATAAGAAAATATATGATATTCCAAAATTATATTAAGTAAAATTAAATAAAACTAATTATAATTTAATAAAATTAAATCTATTGGCAGGAAAAGGATTAGTTAAAAAAATTCTAGTTTATTTTTTGTGAAAAAAATTATAAATAGATATCATTTGTTTGTACATGATCTCTTAATAAATGATGTCCTAAATCAATGTTCTTTATTCTTGAATGTTTTATCAGATCTTTTGAAATATTGAAAAACCATTAAGGTGTGTTTTACCCATATCACTTATGCTTAGTCACCACCTTCCATAATATATTTGTTGTTGGTTGTTGTTAATCCTATATTGTGTTGTTTCATACTCGACCAAGACACAAGGGATTTTCTATGAAAATGAAAAGTTATTAAATTTAACTTTATATCTAGTATACATCCAACAAAATCAGTATCCAAATATGTAATTAAATTAAATGTATATGTTTTTTTGGAAAATAATATAAAGAAAAAATTTCCTTTCAAATATCTTAAATTTTTTTTCTTCATTTAAATGAGATTAATTTAGATTGGATTGAAATATTTCAAAAATACATAATGAAAACATGATATATGGCCTACTTGTAGTAATATATATAAAAAAAATCAATGATTCCTCTATAAAACTTATTGTCAACTGGTTTTCCAGTTTCATCAATATCAATTTTAATATTAAAGCTCTTGGGAGTTCCGTAAGTCTTACTGCATTCAAGTCCAATTTTATTAAGTAAATCGAGTATGTTTTTTATTTGGTTTTAAAAAATTCAAAAATATTTTTGATATATTTGAAATCATATAAAATAGTTTAACTCAATAATAATACTCATTTCAAATTATTTTTGTATATGTTTTGAAAAATCATTGGACAATTTTGGATTTTTTATCTAAAAATAACATCATATACATATATTTTTAATAAAAGAATATATGAGGATGATGTTTTAATAAATAATTTAGGATCTTTTATTCCTTCTATAAAACAATTTGACTAAATAAAATAACTTAATATTTCATACCATTCCTTGGATCTATTTTAAGTCCATACAGATCATTGGTAAGTTTAAAAAGCGAATTTTGAAAGTGAGGGTCTTCAAAAACAAAAGTTTATTCTGCATAAACTTTGTCCATTAAAAATACATTAATAAAATTATATTTAACATCCATATAATATAATTTAAAATTAATATAATATGCATATCCTAGATTATATTTAATATCTTCTCACCAAACTGATGGAGAAAGTGGTTCATTATAATCTATTTCTTATTCTTGATTATATCCTTTCGAAAATAATCTATATTTATTTCTAGTTATTACACCCTGATCATATTTCTGGTTTATAAAAACCTATTTTTTCCAATTATATGATAGTGTGAGTGCCTTTCAACTAGTTCCCAAAATTTTATTTTTTTGAATTTATTTAACACTTCTTGAATATCCAAGATTCAATTTTCATCTTATAAAGTTTATTTTATAGATTTAGGTTCCATTTTGTAAAAAGGCATAGAATTAAATTATATTTTATATGTTTCTTCTAGTTATTACTCATTTACCTAGGATTCATATAACCCTTTCTAGAAGTTGAACTTTATGATTCTTATGTATTATAGGTAGAACACTTTCTAGTTTACAATTATAATCCCTTATTGGATTTGGATTAAAGTAATAAAGTCCCAAATCATCATCCATGTTATTCATAAATAGGGGTTCAAGTATCATATCCTTAATTGAATCAGTTTATTCATCATCCTGGATAATTTTGTGATCAGAGAGATCACTTTCATTGAATCTCACATGATTTGATTCATCAAAATTCCTTAACCCTTTGTTGAAATATCTATAGGCTTTCTAAGTAGTAGAGTAACCTAGTAATATACCTTTATCATCCTTTTAATCAAACTTTCTAAGATTATATTTGGCGTTCAAGATATAAACCTTTCATCCAAATACTTTAAAGTATCCTATATTTGGTTTTCTATTACTCGTGGACCCATAGGGTGTTTCCTTTAAAATAGATCTTATTATAACATTGTTGATGGTATATCATGCTGTGTTGATATCCTTGGCCTATAAATAAGTGTCCATGTTATATTTACTTAACATAGTCCTATTAATTTCTTGTAAATTATTATTCTTCATTTTAAGAACACTATTTTTCTAAGGTTTCCTATGTGAAGAGAATGTATGTTTAATTCCTTGCTTTGAGAAATAAGAATTAAATTAATTTTTTTAAAATTAACCTCCATAATCACTTATCAATATCATTATTTTAGCATCCTTTGCATTTTTTTATAAGATTATATAAATTATTAATAACATAACATGCTTCAATATTTGTTCTTAAAAGTAATACCATGAAAATTTTGAAAATAGTCAACAAACACATAAAAATCAAATTTCCAAAAATACTTGTAGATCTATTAGGTCTGAATAGATCTATATGGATAAGCTCAAGCTGTATATATATAGCATCTTCTTTAATTGGTTTAAAATATTTATTTTGTTTCTTACCGATTTTACATGTATCACATAGCTTCTTTTTGTCAAATTTGAGGTCCAAAAGGTCAGAAATTAAATTATTTTAAGACAAAATTATCAAAGAATGAGAATTTTAATGTTGAATCCTTCTCTTCCAAAACCATGATTCATCAATTTCAATATTCAAATAAATTAAATTTTCTCTACAAAAATAATTAAGATATTGTGTGTAAAAATTATCTTTTCAAGTTTCTTTAAACTTGAGAAATTTATCTTTGAAAACTAAACATGAATAGTTATAAAAATCAATAGAATAGACATCATTACAAACTTGAGATATACTTATCAGGTTGTCCTCTAAGACTTCAACATAAATAACATCATTGATGATAATATAATGAGTATTTAAAATAGATCCAATGGAAACTATTTCTCCTTTTTCATTATTAGCAAATGAGATATAGCCTCTATCAATTTTGGATAGTGACTTAAAATTTGATAAATCACCACTCATATGTCTTGAACACACGTTTTCCATAAACCATTTTTTATTGTTGTTCACATGGTATACTCCTTATAAGGACAAATAAAATAACAGAAATATTTTATACCCAAACTCTTTTGGGTCTATAAATGTCTTCTATCCGAGATCTTGTTATCCATATTTGTTTTTTCTTTATAGAAAACATAGAAACCTATTTTAAAAAATATTTTTTTGATAAAATCATTTTTTATTCCATAAAATTGAGTTTTTTATATATTACATATGTTTTCTTAATTTCCTAATACACAAAAATGAAAATAGGTAAAATTCGATTGAATTTTGTTTTTAGAAATGTGTAGAAAATATTTTTGTATAATTTTTTATTTTATATTAAAATTACAATTCAAAACTTATATTTCGTAATTTTATTTTTTCTAATAATTTTATTCAAATAATATTATCCTTTAGTAAATAAAGTTGAATTATCAATAAAGTTATGAACTTCCTTTTATAGGATTTTTTTTTAGTTTGTTCAATATTTGAGGCATTAAACTTTTCTAATTGATTATTTAACTCTAAAATATATTTTTTTAGGTCCTACTCGTCATTAAAAATATTATTTTAAGAATTCGTGAGGGCCTTATTTTTCTTTTTTAAACATTCATAAATTTTGTCCAACATGGTACGATATTCATTTAATTATTATAATGATTATTTTTGATTTTATGATTCATTCTCATGCTCAGTAGAGTACTAACAATTTTCCTCATATAAATGTTCCATAAAACATATATTGGACTGTTAATCAGTAGATTCATCTTCTGATTATGACGATTTTCACTTGCTATAATCTTTAGATGCACTCCAGGTGCCTTTCATAGCTTTGTTAAATTTATTCTTATAACCATAATTCTTGAAGTATTTTCATTCTATATTTTTTCAATTTTAATATATAGAAATTCAGGCTTGATTTTTCATATATGTTTCCCTCGTATCATCTTAAATCTTTTTTATAGTCACCATTTTTATTGTACTTGTTGAAATGGCTTTTAAATCCTATTTTCTTATTGTATAATTTCATGAATTTTTGCGAAATCTATGCAATCTCATCATTTGGTCCATAATTTATTGAGGAATCTTCTACTTCTTCATATATTTTATATTTTTTTCCATTTTTGTTCATCCTTTCATATTTATAATTAGAAGCCTTCAAGGTAGAATTTTTTTTCTTAATCATCTTTTGATCTCCAAATCTAGCTTCTAATTCAGATTAATACATCATGAGAGTTCTATTGATATCTTTTATATTGAAGTTAATAACTTTGGTATATTTCCTGAGAGAAACTATGTTCCCACTCCACTTGGGTGGTAATAATATGAATGCATTCAATGCTTATTCAGACTCAGTTATCGGTGTTCCTAGAGCATCATTTTTTTCACAATCTTAGTGATTCTTCTATTCAATTTTGTAATATCTCTCCTTCATCGATCTTGAATGTGTTGATCTTATGCTTAGTTGAATCATATCTAATGTATTTAAAATTATTATTACCTTCATATGAAACTACTATAGTGTAAAACATTTCATGTTATATAATTCAATGGGAAACTCTATTGAAATCAACTAGGCCTAACCTGTAGATTATAGCATTCACAGCTTTGGTGTTCTAATCGTAATTTTCTTTAACTATAGCATACCATGTACCAGGTTCTCTCACGAATTTTACAGTGCCTTAATTCTTTGATATAAACATTCAAACCATGATTTTTCATATAGACGATCATATGAGCTTTCTAGAAACCATATCTTTCCCCATTCAAGTATGGAGCACTAATAATTGATATACCTTCTCAATTATCAATCATAGAATCCATTTGAAATAAATAACTTTGGAATTAAACCATTTAAACCTTTTAAATCAAGATTCACTTTATATGATTCCAATTTTTATCCCAGATAATGGATAACTAAACACTCAAGATGTGGGTGGATTGAGTTCCAAAAATTTTTTATAGAAATTATACCCCTTCAGATATGATGGTTCAATTATTTCTCCCAAATAATGATAGGCAACAGAAATAAAAATTCAATGGAAATATATAAAATAGAGGATATTTATAGTGGTTCAGGGAATAGAAATCCCCTAGTCCAATTCACCAACACTCTACTCCACATGTTTGGTGATTTTCACTATAACATCAATTTTATCAGGAGTTCCCAAATGAGTACAAGAATTTGTCTCTTAATAAAATGTTTCAAGATATTTTACCCATTATCTCCCTTTATAAGTCCTATCCTAGATTTCAACACACACTATCACATCAATTTTAAATGAAAATTAAATGAATAAACTTTTAAAGATATGATTGTAGCATATAGTTGAAAGAAGCAACTGATAGTAGCTGAAGATTCATCTTAACAAATTGATAGTCTTCAAGGTATAGAATGGGATGATATTCAGTGAAATTGATAGAACTCATAATAAAAGCACAATAATTTATGTTTGTTTATTTTCTATGTGTAGGTGTGACATACCAGACTCGGATTCCACTGAAGCTGGCCCGAGCCTAGTGGGCCACATGTCCTCAAGAACATATCTCCAAATGTCAAGCACTGTTGACTAGAAGCGAGGTCCTAGGGTGTGTCCATTGGAATAAAATGCCCTCATTACCATATTTGAACATAATGTAAAACATATCATAATATTTTAATATGTAGTAAATGTAATATTATAAAACATATAGCACAACATAAGACGATAGAAGTAATAAACAACTGACCAACTGAGAATCATATAAAAAAGATGATGATGATTTTTCATGTATGTATAAGTCTAGAAAAAATGGATACAAATAAATATAAAAGCATGATATAAAAAGGTATAAAAAATAAACCAAAAACTATCCCCAGCATCATGAGCTCCAGTTCGATCATCTGCTACCAACTCTATCCTAAGCAACATGAAATCAATTGTTTGAAGTAGTATGATTCCCTTTATCAACACTAACATACATGTAATATTCCAAAGTACTAATGGTGTCCTAGATAGGGTGTGAGATAAATATAAGTAAGAAACCACCAACGGTTTCTATAACATTCTGATTATGTAATATAAATTTAAATGGTGTGAAATCATGCATATATAAAAATAATATAGTAAAATAATGTAAATACCCAAGTATCTACTTTAGTGCATAGTTGGTGTTTGAAAATGTAACTAGTTAATTAATTAATTAACTAATTTATAGTTTATACATATTTAAGTCACATGAGGTATATTCATCACCAGTATCACCCTGTGGTGATAATAGTGATATTTTCATGATGTAACAAGGAAACCTATATTTATATTAATAAATAAAGGTATCAAAGGTAATTACTAAGGAATACAAGACCTCATGGGTCTCCAAATCTATAGTAAATTTAGGCTGTATATGGGGGTAAGATTTTAATCCAAGGATAGTCATCCAAGGAATTTTATAATAGTGATTATCTAAATGAGTCCAAGGAATACATCCAAGGTAAAATGGGCTAAGCAATGGATATGCCCATGAATTTAACCAAGGAACCTTGTGTTTATAAAATTCATCCAAGATCCAAGGATAATATCAAAGGTATATTTTAATAGGAAATGAGGGATCATACGGTGTCATGTCAGGAATCCACTAATAGATGAGGATCAGGTTCCAAGGTGGGTCTCAACCAAGGAAATTGGAATACTTGAATCAGAATGGAATCCTCAAGTGGCCAAGAAATTCCCTCGAGAATCCAAGGAGATCTCGAGTCAAACAAAACCTATAAATATTTAAAATTATGTATGTAGTTAGTCACTATATAATTGATTCATTTAATAATTATGTTCATCTAATTAATCATCCCTTTTATTAAGTTCACCTAGTTCAATCCTTTCTTTTCATTGGTGTGACAAGGCCAAGGCCCATGCAACCATTTAAGTCATTTAATATTTAATTACTTTGTTCTCTCCTTTACCTTTCATAACATGAAAATGATAGTGTATGGTTGATCATCCACAAGCAATCCATTTATTATAAACCAGGAAATGTAATATATATACAATATACTTTATAATTGATCATTTAATATTGATTAATCATGTTAAATCACTTTCCTTAGGTGGTCAAGTGTTATGAATTCATGGTAAAATTCATTAAAACCCATTAATTGAATTAAACCCTTACCTTTAACAAGTTCAAGTCACAACTCACTATAATAGTGTCTCAAATAGGTTAAAACCAACCATTTAAGCATAACTGTCCACTAATGTAATAAACATGGAAATCATCCTGCTTAATGAGGTTGATGATGTGGACGTAACCAATAAAAATTTATATCATATAGGGAATGGGTATTAGAACACAGTTCTAATGACTACAAGAAATTAATATAAATTAAACATACGATGCCCGATGAAATCGACATGACCACGCGACAATTTATAAAACAATGAAACTTGATGAGTGAGTTATAAACCACTTACCTCATACTCATACAACTCTCCTCTTCCAATATCATCCACTAGTTAGACCTAAATTAGAAGAGATGTGAATAATGGTTTTATTACCTAAAAATAGTGCATATGATCTTGCATCTAAATATCATCGTGGTATGAATAATAAAAATGAAATATTAACAAGGAATTAATAACTTACTAGTGTGGATCTAATGATACTGATGACCCATCAATCAAAATCTGGAAAAATGCTTGGGATAAAAGCCTAGGTTATATGAATTTTTGACTTCAAAAAGGGGAGGGTGAGGGGTGTTGTCTTTTGGAGAGAAAAAATAAAGGAGGCTTCTATTAAATTAGTTCATTTAGGGTAAAAATGATAAAATTTACCTAAAATGGACATCGCATGATATGGACGCATCGTTAGCCAAACCATGTCCAAACCATGCATGGGAAGCCGTAGAGAGGGGAATACCACACAATTAAGCCGTACAGTTAGGTAAATCATGTTCTAACCATGTGACATTCCGCTTCAATTTTTCAACAGCATTTTGTACAGTCGTGTGGCTCAAATATCATGGTTTGGGAAAACTGTGCACCCCATGTCACCCCAATTTCTAGTCCCACATAGCTAAAAATAACCATGTGGTGTTCCTCACATGGTTTCCTCTAACTGTGCAATAGGAAAAAACCTCCACCGAATGGGGTTTGGTGATCTTAAAAATCAATAGAAACCCATGAAACCTTTAATAACTTATAAGCCATCCACATTAGGTCTATAAAATAAAATTAGATCAAAATGTAAAGAAACCATACATGAGTGAAAAATTGGGTTCTTATTGTATTCCCCTTTAGAGGAACTCATCCTCAAGTTCACCTTCCAAGGACAGAAAAGCACTATCTTAGAACAATTTTGGCCACTATGAACATGCATTAGACTCTTGCTCCCATGTCTTGTCCCGTGCACATTCATGCTTCCATTGAACCTATACTAGAGGTACATATCATCCTCATAGATACTTCATGCTCAGGTCAATGATACAAATAGGATACTCCTCAATATAATCATTGTCATCTAGCTCAACTTCCTTGGGATCAAAAGTGTGAGACAAGTTCTCATGATAATTTAAAAGTTCTGAAATGTGTAATACTTTTTGCACGGAATGGTACCAATATGGTATTAAAAAATGATAGGCTACCATCCCAACTATCTACAAGATCTCAAATGTCACCAGATAATGTGGTGACTTCTTCCCTTACCTCTATATTCATATATTTCTTAAGTTGTGTGACACCATCAAGAAAACATGATCCCTGATCATCAACTCTATTGGTCATCGATGACGGTTAGAATAATATTTCTATCTTGAATGATTAGTATAAATACTCATCATGATTATCTAAATCTACTCCAATGTCTCCTACAAGATATGATGGATTATTATGGATGCCTCTCCTACTTCTATCTAGGACAAGGGTGAACGAAACAGCCTACCGTATAAGGCCTCCAAAGGATTTATCTGAATTGTCTCTTAAAATCCATTATAATAGGAGAAATAAAAGAGAGGGATATGCTTCTCCCATGAAAAAATAAAACCAAGGATGAATTCATGGTGAATATCCTCTAACACATTTTTCATATATTCATATATTCCATTGGTCTGAGGTTGAAAGGTTATTCTAAGAAGCACCTATGTACCCATAGCCTTCTACAAACCCTATAATAACCATGGCATGAAGCAAGTGTCCCTATCAGAAATGATAGTAATAGGGACCAAGTGTATTCATATAATCTCACGAACATTCAACCTTCCCATCTCATCAATAGAGATAGTCACTTGGATAAGAAGGAAGTGGTATAACTTCATCGGTCTATCAATGAAAATCCATACAGTGTCTCTACATCTAGGCGACCTAGGTAAACTGACTACAAAGTCCATGGAAACATATTCCCATTTCTATTCAAGGACTATAATAAGCTATAACAAGCCTACATTCCTCTATTGCCCTTCCTTCACCTATTAATAGGTTTAATACCAAGTGATAAACCTTTCTATCAAACATTTCATCCCATTCCACCAATACTAGTGTCTCATATCTTGATAGGTTTTTGTGATGCCTAGGAGAAATTCCCACATTGAAGCATGGGACTCTCACATTAACTCCTCTCTCATATCTATAGTAACCCAGACACATTATTGTATATAGAGGATGAAGTCTCTTTCCACAGACCAATCAATAGGTTGGTTATCTCCTGAAATACTCTTATGGGAAAATAATCCATAGAGATATGAAATTTTCATACTCTTCACATTATCAAGTAGGTAAGAGGTAACCTTTAATGATGAGAGATAGTATTACTCATGGATATTGTGAAATTATAGATACATCTCATAAAATTCATTCATTAATTTCCAATCATCAATAGATTCTTTTATGGATTATACCTATGTTTTATGAATCATCACATCAGCTACTACATTTCCCTTTTCATGCATATTGGAAATCTCAAAAGAGAATAAATGAAGATATTAAACTAATATTTGTTGTATGAGATTCAATTTGTTCTATGTAAATTTATATTCTAGGTTCATGTGGTATGTATACACCATAATGTTCTCACCCAAAAGTTAGTTTCTCCAGCAATATATGTCCTGGAAAACTACTACAATCTCAAGGTCATGCGTTAAACAATATATCTCATAAAGACTCAAATGTTGAGATCTATACACAATGAATCTATCCTCCTTCAGTATCACTACTCCTAGTATGATGTCTAATTCATCACAGAACATGGTAAAACCTCTTCTAGGATCTAGAAAATTCTGAATATGTGTTAGGAAAACCCTCCCCTTAAACTTCTAAAAGGTTTTCTCACATGCTTCTAACTATAGGAATAAACACCCTTCTTTTTAATACCACAAAGAGGTGAAAAAAGTATTGATAAGTCCTATATGAAATGTATGTAATATATATTCAGTTACAAGAAACTCTATATATCAAAAAAATTCATGGGTTTATTTTAGGAAACCAAAGCACTCACCTTATCTAGGAAAATAGAGACTCCTAAATCTAAGATAATATGACCGAAGAAGTAAACATTGTCTATCCATAAGTGGAACTTATCAAGCGTGTCATCAATATAATCTTTTCCCAGTGTACTCAAAAAGATATCAAGGTTCTTATCATGGTATCTATTAGTGTGAGAATTCACTAAAATGTTGTCCGCAAGTACTATGACAAAGGAATCCAAATATGGGTGGAATACCAAATTCATGAGATCCATGAAAATACAAATCACATTCATAAGACCAAACAGTACAAAGAGATACCCATACAGACCATACCTACTACGAATAGTTTCAAGAGTTATGTCTAAAGGATGGACTAATTCCTGGTGATAAACTAATCTCAGGTCGATTTATGAAAACACCCTAGCTCTTAGGAGCTTCTCAAATGTATCATCTATTTGAGGTTAGGGATTTCATCTCCTAATCATAAGCTGGTTAAACCGTCTATAATCCACATATATATGATGGGTCACATCTGCTATCTTGGTGAAAAGAACAGGTGAATCCCAATAGTAAAATCTATTCTATATAAAACCCTTTTCTTCCTTCTTGAGCTCGTTTAGCTCATTAGGATCCATCAGGTATGGAAGAATGGGCACTGGAGATTCTCCTGAAAAAAATATGTATCATAAAATATACCTCTCCTTCAAAAGGCGATATATAAAAATCAACATAAAAACATACCAAAAACAATATAATACATGAGGGAATTCATCTTGAATTAAACCCTTATCCTCCATGAAGAGATTAGAAATCTAGGAAGTTGCTCTTCCCAACCCATGATCCTCTAGTCCATCTCTTCAATCCTGGACATCCTACTCACCATTGTCTAGATAATTACTACCCTCTAGGGATGTAAACGATACCCAAGGTGATAGAAGTCTACAAAGGTATGATATAGAACCAACCAATCCATCCTAAGAATGACATAGAAACCCATCATCTTGAGAATAAATAGGTCCCACAAGAAAGGGTAACTTCCTACATCAATGGGAGTGTCCCTACATTGGTGTATTCCCTCTTACCATACTCATAACAGTGTATCTATGTTCAATACACCATATTAATATTGTACTTCCATACAAAGACTCTCCATGATAGATAAAGTGATGAAGGAGTGTGAATCACCTATATCAAATATAGAAATTACTATAGTGGAGGCTACTAGAATAATACCGTGTACTATAGGTGGTCCTATAGCCTGATCCTTAAGTATCATCTATAATGAATGCAACTGGACTAATCCAGATCTATATGAAAAAGTTGGACTACCATGATCAAAATCACTCTGCTAGGACTTCTGGTGATCAAGAGTCTGGATACTATGAACATGCCCTCATTTTTATCCATTCATGTCGGTTCTACTCCAACTACCCACATGAAGTGGTGTACAAGAACACTCTTGTAACGAACCAAAGTTTCATTAATGGAAAATCCCTCTTGATCTAGTTAAATGTTTCTTTATGAAAAATGTTTTTATAAGATGTCAACTTCTTTAGTTTTACGTTAAGATTTTTGACCGTTACTTTTATAGCCGTTGAACAGTGATCATCTGAGTAGTATAAATATAAGGCTTTAGCGAACCCATTTCTACTCAGACAAAGGAAGCGATGGCCTCATCCAGTAGAATTTCCCCTTACGAAGCCCATTTGTTGAAGCTCGGAAAAGAGGTGGCGTCTTTGGGCTTCGCCCTTGACCAAGCCCAAGCTGAGCTTCATTATGTCAAGCTTGAACGGGACTGTCTACGGGAAAAGTGGAAGTTGATAGAGATTACCACTCGAGCGATGTTTTCCGAGCCGCCCCAAGAGTCTGTCACCATCGCACACCTTACCCTTAGGTCTTATGCGACTATTTTAAGGGGTTATGTAACAAATAAGTAGCACCATGTTCATGTACATTATTTTTGTATATAATAATGAATATAATTTCTAGTCATTTTTGATACATTGTAATTAGTTTTTAAAGTACAAATGGTGTTTTTAGTTATTATTTAATTAAGAATTATATTTTATTAAATTAAAGGATTTTTGAATTAAATAATATTTTAATAAAATATTATTATTAATATTAAATTAATTTTTATTAAATATAAATGATCTTCTAATTTTATGAATGCAATTAAAATTTTTATTAAGGTTTGAAAGCCATTTCTGTCAAATCCCGTGAATTTTTTATAAATGTCGGTTTTTATTTTAAAAGTGAAAATTCACTTATTTAGAAATATACTTAGATAAAATAAATATTATTTTTGGAATCAGGATGTCTAAATTATCCAACAGTGAATTTTTCATAATTTTCTGAGACAGTCAAATTTTTGGGTAAAAATTAAATACCATTTAAATATATAATGTGTTTTATGACATCATAATGACCCAATGGTGATTTAATAAAATACCATAATCCTTATGTTCGGCCAATATATGTTTTATCATTAAAATAATGAGTTTTTGGGTTTGTTTGACTTACTTTTCAAAGCATTAATGGAGCCCTCAAGACTTATTCAACACTTTGCCTTTTTAAATTAATTTCCATGGTAGTGTGACTCACCTCCACATAAGCAACCCTAATTTTTTAATAAGTTCGGACCTTGGCCTTGTAAAATATTGTTTTCCTCTTTCCTTTTCCAGAAACCATGGTAAAATACCATGGGATGGTTTGTGGTTTGGATTATTTTAATATAAGGGGTCCCAAACCTAAATAATAAAGAATTTCATCACCTTTCCTATATAAACCCACCCAAGCTCCCACTTCCTCCTCACTCAAAGCCCTTGGAGTTCGTCCAACCTCTGACCTACTCTCTCTAGAATCCTCTCAAGGTTCCTCAAGCTCCCAAGAAGCCTCTCACAAGCCTCTCTCTAGCCTTTGGAAGCACACTTCCAAGTAAGGGTTTTTTCTTCCTTTCTCATTTTTGTCAATTTTCTTTAAGTTGTATTGCCCTTTTAATTTCAATTATGAATGTTGGGGTATGGTTTTTCACCTCCCCCATACTGCCCTATTATTGTTTGAATTATGGGAGACCCCTTTCTCTCTCATTAAATGCCTCCCATGTACACCCGTTACTATGCCGAAATTCTGAAAGGAACTTTTTTCTCCTCTTTTATATTCAGGCAATACTTTTGTATCATGAATCTAAATTCCTTTTCAATTGTTGGGAAATGTATCTATATGACCTCCTTACTGTCCATTACATGTAAATATGATGAGGAACCCCTTTCTCTCTCATTAACCTTTTTTATGAATTCTTATGTCACGCCGTTATGCTGCCGAAATCGCACCGATTTTCTAAGCCAATGTCATTGTGTAGTGAATACCATGCCCATTTCTCCATCAAGGGTATTCACCTTTATGCGCATGTACTTATTGATTGTAAAGTTCATTTATGAATTCCACATTCCTTTATCGTGGAATAAATGATTATGTTTTATGAATCCATATTTTATTAACCATGTGGCACACTTATGCATGAAATGAAATGTTTAAGAAGGGTGAGCCCTGATAGCGCTCCAATGCATTGGGTAAAGTATAGTATCATGATACGTCATGTGCAATGAGTGTTGACTCATTCTAATTCAAGTGCAACGAGGGTTTACTCGTGATTCAAGTGCAATGAAGGTTTACTCATGCTCCATGTACAATGAGCCTTGGTTCATGCTAATTCAATGTTAAGTGTTGTTGACACATTTCCATGTTATGATTATCATGCTTTATCATGCCTTTATGTTCATGTTACTCTTATGCTCTATTGATGTTCCTATTGCCTAACATGTATTGTACTCCTCATGTTATTCATTGTGTACTCCCTTACTGGGCTTTATAGCTCACCCTTTTCTTATGCATGTCCTCAAGTTATCTCATGCAATGCTAAGTACGAAGGAATGTAGTGGTCATGTAAAGGAAGTTTTCAGTAAAGATGTTGTATTTCAAGTTTAAAGTTTTTATTTAATGATCGTAAGCCCCAAATACACTAAACCTCTCGATCTTCTTTGTTGTATCAAGTGAAGTTTGATGTAATAAAGCATGTTTAAGTTGTAATAAAAAGCAGGGTTGTCATAGTTGGTATCAGAGGATAGGTTTAGTTATTTTTGGGATTAGGAAACCCTAGTAAAGCCTTAGATACAAGACTAAGTATAATAAAAACATCCCTAAGTTTTGGTAAATACTAAGTAAGTGGTTTATCAAACAAATACATCCCTGTTTGGATACGAGTAGGTAGAGGCGGCTCTGGCACAGATGTATCCTAGGGGTAAAACCCAAAAACACCGCTTTGAGCTAGACTCGAACGGGAACTGGTGCACGACAACGGGCCTTGCTGCACTCTTGGTTACGACACTCCCGGGGGATATGTTTTTATAAATTCACAATCTTAGTATGAACCCTTATTAAGGGAAAAATGCCCCTAAGAATATATGTTAGAAGGAAGATCATGAAAAGCCTAGATTGAATCCTATAGACTCGTGAGTTAAAGGGATTAAAGTTTATTTATAATTTATCAACTTTTGTCTTTGGAATACCCTTTATGTGTTACCCCTAACTTTCCTTTTATTCCAGCCAATGGTCGGTAATAGAGAACTCGGGCTAACAACCGTTGTGAAGATCAGTGTGATGATTGTACTAATGAGATGCCCAATCCAATGGGAGCGGGAATCGCGAACATTATCACGCTTCTCTCTCAGCTAACTCAAGTTTTGAATAGAAACACGGGTCAAGAGGAATGTTCAACCCCCCCTAAGAAAGAACAAGTCACTATCGAGAGCTTCATGAGACAAAGGCCTCCTACTTTTAGTGGATCATCTGATCCCACGATCGCTGAGCAATGGATCACCTCCATTGAAAAGATCTTCTCTATCCTTCAATGTTCTGAACAAGAGAAGGTTCTCCTGGTGGCTTATCGTATGGAGGGTGAAGCTGATCAATGGTAGACGTTGATCAAAAATACGAAGCCTGAGGAGGAGATCGAGGCTTTGGAATGGAAGGAATTCCGGAATATGTTTTTCGATAAATATTTTCCGCACACCCTTCATCTTAAGATGGAAAGGGACTTCCTTTCCCTTAAGCAGAAAGATGATGAATCTGTGGTGGCGTATGAGGAAAACTTCACAAGGCTTGCACGATACGCTTCCAGCTTTGTCGTTACCCCCGAATGCAAGGTTGACCGCTTCTTTGGTGGGCTGAAGCCTAGCTTGCGAAAATCATTAGTGATCTGTGACTTCGACAGCTATGAGGAAATTGTCCGATGTGCCCTCAAGGTTGAAATGGAGATCATAGAATCACAAGGGTATCATGGGGACAAGAAGCGTAAGGTGAACTTCAATGCTGGTGGTCCGAGGGATAAATCCAACGGCGCTAAGAAGTTCCAGCACCCCACTTGCCAAAAGTGTGGAAAGAAGCACCCTGGAAATTGCCTTAGGGGGACAAGAAAATGTTTTAGGTGTGGAAGAGAAGGGCACCTAGCTGTTAACTGTCAGCAATAAGGACTTGCGGCTGCGACAGAGGATAAGAACGCTCCGTTCGAACCTCAACGCATTGTTCAATGCTACAAATGCAAAGAACCGGGTCATTTTGCAAATTAGTTCCCTAATCCAAGGGTTATCGGAGGCAACCAGCAACCTCCAAGACAGCAAGGAAGAACTGTTGCCATCACTTCTGCTGAAGTGAACCCCGACAACAAAGTGGTGACAGGTACGCTAGTTATTCATTCAAGAATAGTGAACGTACTTTTTGATTCAGGTTCTACGCATTCTTTTATATCTCAAAAGTTTAGTAGAACAATCCATGCACCACCACAAATCATGGAAGTAAAGATGTTGGTGAGTACGGAAAATGGGGAAATCATTGCATCCCATGAGTATAAGTCCTCCCCTGTTATAATCTGTGGATTGAATTTCCAGGCGAACCTCATCATACTCCCTTTGGTGGAATTTGATGCAATTCTTGGCATGGATTGGCTTTCCTTATATAGAGCCAACATAAATTGTCGGAGAGGGAAATCACACTCCATATGGATAATCGACCCCCGATTCTTTACAAGTGTCAGGAGGAATATGAATCTCCTTTAGCTCCATCATCTCAAGCATGGATATTACTGCCTTATGAGCACGCATATCTGGCTCAGATGATTGAGTCCAAGGAAGAAACTACCCTTGATGAAATGCCTATTGTGAGGGAATTCGTTGAAGTATTTCCCGAGGAACTTCCTGGTCTTCCTCCAAGAATAGATGTTGAGTTCTCAATTGAACTTATACCTGGGGCGCTACCAATATACAAGACTCCATATAGAATGGTTGTTGTTGAGCTTGAAGAGATGAAGAAACAACTATAGGAGAATCTGGATAAAGGGTTTATACGCCCAAGTGCATCACCATGGGGTGCACCAGTCCTCTTCGTCAAGAAGAAGGATGGGTCAATGCGGCTTTGCATCGATTATCGTGAACTTAACAAAATCATGATAAAGAACAAGTATCCTCTCCCAAGAATCGATGACTTGTTTGATCAGCTGCGTGGAGCACAATACTTCTCCAAGGTGGACTTACGGTTGGGATATTATCAAGTAAGGGTGAAGAAGGAAGATATCCCCAAGACTGCTTTTCGTACAAGGTACGGGCACTATGAATCCATAGTAATACCTTTCAGACTCACCAATTCTCCAGAAATATTCATGGACTTGATGAATAGAGTCTTTAGAGATTACCTAGACAAATTTGTGGTAGTCTTTATAGATGATATTCTAATATACCCCAAAACAAAGGAGGACCATGAGGAGCATTTAAGAACTGTACTGGAGACTTTACGCAAGGATAAGCTCTATGCCAAGTACAGAAAGTGTGAGTTCTGGTTGAAGGAGGTCTCATTCTTGGGCCATATCATCACAAGCAATGGGATATCTGTGGACCCCTCCAAAACAGATGCAATTGAGGGATGGCCGAGGCCAACATCGGTAACTGATATCCATATCTTCTTGGGGTTAGTTGGATATTATCGACGATTTGTAAGAAATTTCTCACGATTGTCCAACCCTCTTACCAAGCTAACTCGAAAGGGAGTAAATTTTTCTTGGAGTGATGAATGTGAAGAAATCTTCAAGGAGTTGAAAAGGAGGCTTATCACTGCACCCGTGCTCACTTTACCCACAAGTGGGGAGCTTTTTGTGGTATTCAGTGATGCTTCAAAGAAGGCCTTAGGATGTGTGCTAATGCAGAATGATAAAGTGATATCCTATGCCTCAAGGCAGTTGAAAATCCATGAGTGAAACTATCCAACGCATGATCTGGAGTTGGCAGCGGTGATCTTTGCCTTGAAAATCTGGCGGCATTATCTCTATGGAGAGAAATGTGAGATATATACTGACCACAAGAGTCTTAAATATATATTCACACAGAAAGAGCTTAATATGTTCCAGAGAAGATGGATAGAGCTCATCAAGGATTATGACTGTTCAATACATTACCACCCTGGGAAAGCGAACAAGGTGGAAGATGCCCTAAGTAGAAAGGATCCAGCGATTCTATCAATGATGAGAATTGAGAAGGATCCAATCTTCTTAGACTTAATAAAGATGGATGTGGGAATCATACAGAAGGGAACATCATAAATCCTTTCACAAATGATTTCTCAACCATCTCTTTTGGAAAGGTTAAAGGATGCTCAAAAGGATGATGCGGGAATCCAAGAAAAAGTGGAAGCTATCAAAAAGGGAAAATCGTCAGAGTTTAATGTTAATGAAGAAGGAATTGTGCGGTTTGGGAAAAGACTATGTGTTACATCAAGTTCGGAGCTGAAGAAGGAAATTTTGGATGATGCACATAGTTCAAATTTCTCTATTCACCCAGGGAGCACAAATATGTATTGATATCTCCAAGAAAACTTTTGGTGGGATAATATGAAGAAGGAGATCGCTGAATATACATCAAAGTGCCTGGTGTGTCAGCTAGTGAAGGCAGAGAGGAAGAAGTCTAAGGGGATGATGCAACTATTGCCCATACCAGAATGGAAATGGGAGAACATCACCATGGACTTTGTCACTGGACTTCCAAGGACATCCAAAGGCAACAATGCAATCTGGGTTGTTGTGGATCGTCTTACAAAGACTGCACACTTAATTGCTATTCGAGAGGATTTCTCTTTGGATCAACTGGCACAGATATATATCAGGGATGTGGTACGGTTGCATGGAGTACCACTATCTATTGTTTCTGACCGAGATCCAAGATTCACCTCTAAGTTTTGGAAGAGTCTTCAACAAGATCTAAATACTGAACTGAACTTCAGTACGGCCTATCATCCTCAAACTGATGGCCAATCCGAGCGGACTATCCAAACACTTGAGGATATGTTGAGAGCGTGCTCAATGGACTTTAAAGGATGATGGGATCAATATCTTCCTATGGTTGAGTTCTCTTATAATAATAGTTTCCACTCGAGCATCCAAATGGCACCATATGAAGCCCTGTATGGGAAAAGGTGTAGAACACCAGCATGTTGGGATGAGGTCGGTGAACATAAGCTGCTTGGACCAGAAATGGTCGAAGAAATGGTGGAGAAGGTGAAAACCATTCAGCAGTATATCAAGGCAGCCCAAAGTCGACAGAATAGTTATGCAGATAATCGTCGACGAGACCTTGAGTTTAAAGTCGGAGACATGGTGTTTGTACGCATATCTCCGTGGAAGAAGTTCATGAGGTTTGGAAAGAAAGGGAAGTTAAGTCCAAGGTACATCGGCCCTTTCGAGATTCTTGATCATGTTGGGGTTGTGGCCTATCGACTAGAACTTCCACATACTATGGCCAAGGTGCATGATGTCTTTCATGTATCCCTCTTAAGAAAGTACATACCGGACCCTTCACATGTACTCTCTTCCGAGGTGGTATAATTGGAAGATGATCTTTCTTATGAGAAGCAACCAGTGAAGATCTTAGATCGTAGAGAAAAAGTTCTATGAAATAAGACAATGCCCCTCGTCAAGGTGTTGTGGAGAAACCACAAGTTTGAATAAGCAACTTGGGAGTCGGAGGATATGATGAAGATGAGTTACCCACATTTGTTTTAGTGTGGGAAAAGGAAAATTTCGAGGGCAAAATTTCTTAAGGGGGGAATATTGTAACGACCCAAAGTTTCATTAATGGAAAATACCTCTTGATCCAGTTTAATGTTTCTTTATGAAAAATGTTTTTATAATATGTCAACTTATTTAGTTTTACGTTAGGATTTGTGACCGTTACTTTTATAGTCATTGAACAGTGATCATCTGAGTAGTATAAATATAAGGCTTTAACGAACCCATTTCTACTCAGACAAAGGAAGCGATGGCCTCATCCAGTAGAATTGCCCCTTACGAAGCCCATTTTTCGGAGCTCGAAAAAGAGGTGGCGTCTTTGGGCCTCGCCCTTGACCAAGCCCAAGCTGAGCTTCATTATGTCAAGCTTGAACGGGACCGTCTATGGGAAAAGTTGAAGTTGATAGAGATTACCACTCGAGCGATGTTATCCAAGCCGCCCCAAGAGTCTGTCACCATCGCACACCTTACCCTTAGGTCTTATGCGGCTATTTTAAGTGGTTATGTAACAAATAAGTAGCACCATGTTCATGTACATTATTTTTGTATATAATAATGAATATAATTTCTAGTCATTTTTGATACATTGTAATTAGTTTTTTAAGTACAAATGGTGTTTTTAGTTATTATTTAATTAAGAATTATATTTTATTAAATTAAAGGATTTTTGAATTAAATAATATTTTAATAAAATATTATTATTAATATTAAATTAATTTTTATTAAATATAAATGATCTTATAATTTTATGAATGCAATTAAAATTTTTATTAAGGTTTGAAAGCCATTTCTGTCCAAACCCGTGAATTTTTTATAAATGTCGGTTTTTATTTTAAAAGTGAAAATTCAATTATTTAGAAAATTATTTAGATAAAATAAATATTATTTTTGGAATCAGGATGTCTAAATTATCCAACGGTGAATTTTTCATAATTTTCTGAGACAGTCAAATTTTTGGGTAAAAATTAAATACCATTTAAATATATAATGTGTTTTATGACATCATAATGACCCAATGGTGATGTAATAAAATACCATAATCCTTATGTTCGGCCAATATATGTTTTATCATTAAAATAATGAGGTTTTGGGTTTTTTTGACTTACTTTTCAAAGCATTAATGGAGCCCTCAAGACTTATTCAACACTTTGCCTTTTTAAATTAATTTCCATGGGAGTGTGACTCACCTCCACATAAGAAACCCTAATTTTTTAATAAGTTCGTACCTTGGCCTTGTAAAATATTGTTTTCCTCTTTCCTTTTCCAGAAACCATGGTAAAATACCATGGGATGGTTTGTGGTTTGGATTATTTTAATATAAGGGGTCCCAAACCTAAATAATAAAGAATTTCATCACCTTTCCTATATAAACCCACCCAAGCTCCCACTTCCTCCTCACTCAAAGCCCTTGGAGTTCATCCAACCTCTGACCTACTCTCTCTAGAATCCTCTCAAGGTTCCTCAAGCTCCCAAGAAGCCTCTCACAAGCCTCTCTCTAGCCTTTGGAAGCACACTTCCAAGTAAGGGTTTTTTCTTCCTTTCTCATTTTTGTCAATTTTCTTTAAGTTGTATTGCCCTTTTAATTTCAATTATGAATGTTGGGGTATGGTTTTTCACCTCCCCCATACTGCCCTATTATTGTTTGAATTATGGGAGACCCCTTTCTCTCTCATTAAATGCCTCCCATGTACACCCGTTACTATGCCGAAATTCTGAAAGGAACTTTTTTCTCCTCTTTTATATTCAGGCAATACTTTTGTATCATGAATCTAAATTCCTTTTCAATTGTTGGGAAATGTATCTATATGACCTCCTTACTGTCCATTACATGTAAATATGATGAGGAACCCCTTTCTCTCTCATTAACCTTTTTTATGAATTCTTATGTCACGCCGTTATGCTGCCGAAATCGCACCGATTTTCTAAGCCAATGTCATTGTGTAGTGAATATCATGCTCATTTCTCCATCAAGGGTATTCACCTTTATGCGCATGTACTTATTGATTGTAAAGTTCATTTATGAATTCCACATTCCTTTATCGTGGAATAAATGATTATGTTTTATGAATCCATATTTTATTAACCATGTGGCACACTTATGCATGAAATGAAATGTTTAAGAAGGGTGTGCCCTGATAGCGCTCCAATGCATTGGGTAAAGTATAGTATCATGATACGTCATGTGCAATGAGTGTTGACTCATTCTAATTCAAGTGCAATGAGGGTTTACTCGTGATTCAAGTGCAATGAAGGTTTACTCATGCTCCATGTACAATGAGCCTTGGTTCATGCTAATTCAATGTTAAGTGTTGTTGACACATTTCCATGTTATGATTATCATGCTTTATCATGCCTTTATGTTCATGTTACTCTTATGCTCTATTGATGTTCCTATTGCCTAACATGTATTGTACTCCTCATGTTATTCATTGTGTACTCCCTTACTGGGCTTTATAGCTCACCCTTTTCTTATGCATGTCCTCAAGTTATCCCATGCAATGCTAAGTACGAAGGAATGTAGTGGTCATGTAAAGGAAGTTTTCAATAAAGATGTTGTATTTCAAGTTTAAAGTTTTTATTTAATGATCGTAAGCCCCAAAGACACTAAACCTCTCGATCTTCTTTGTTGTATCAAGTGAAGTTTTATGTAATAAAGCATGTTTAATTTGTAATAAAAAACAGGGTTGTCATAACTCTCATGAAGTTGGAGCTGGTGCAGAACCTCTTCCCCTAGAATTTAATGGAAAGTTCTGAAAAATCCTCTTATGTTTCCCCTTATTTCCTCATGCCTAGCACTCCAGAGGGTTTCTATCAAACCGAGGCTTCAGTTTCCTCTATCATCCACACTAATGACACACCATGGAGATACCATCATGGGTACTCTAGATTCCACTTCCCTAATAAGAATCCTCTAGGGATCACATTCTTCTGTTATAAGAACTACTGGCTTACCTTGGAACTAATCTCCTATGCCCAGTACTATCACCGTTCCTCGGGTTTCACTCGGTGATAAAAGCCGGATTAACTTTTTCATAGAAGGTTGGTTGGTGAAATACATTTGCTTGAGTACGAATGGAATACTAAATCCCATCCTCAAAGCATCTAGAACCATATATCTAATCACCAGCTAGAAGTGGTGAAAATAACAGTAACTTAGTGAAACATGCTAAATAATACAAAACTAACATAGAACCCTTATTTAGATGGATGAATTATATGGCTTGGTCAGTACTCAAATTCTAAGGAACGAATTATTCATAGAAACTATTCTTGAAATCATCCCATATCATGTCCTGATAGGGACCAGCCTAGGTAAACACATCCAAACAGCGCTTGGCTAAATCATGCAGCATTTAAGTATCATGATTTACTATCCACTCTAAAGGTGTCTCTAGATGCTAAAAGGTAGAAATAGTGGAAAATAGGAAGACTCAGTAGCCTATTTACTACCATCCCCCAATGAGGTAGGAGGATGCTACTTCTAGAACTCATGAGTCGGATCTTCCATCATAGGTGTGGGTGGTGGAGTACCATGAATGAACTACATTAAACATAGGAAAATATCTCAAACTTTTGAGTCAGTTCCCAAAATTAGGTATAGAAGGTGGTTCCTTAAGTGTCACTCCTGAAGGTAAGACTTAAATCTCAATGCCTGCTACATCTGGAACATGTTCATCGCCATCCTCCTTGTGCAGGACATGAAGAATTCATGGTGGCATTGGTCTACAAATTTCAAGTAAACACCTCAGAACATAATTTAAATCATATATATAGAAATGCTAGCACAATATAAATGTAGTAAAGGATCACTACCCATGTTGTACTACCCCATATACCTACTTATAAGTCCAAGTATTGGTATGTTATCAAGTATAAGTTATATGGGTTCTAGAATATGAAGGGTCAATTATATATTTCCTCATCATCAAGTGGAAGCAAACTCATTTTAATCTGTCATGTTTTACTTTTACCATTAAATTTACTCATTTACATATATCACATTCATATAAAATGGATCTCCATTTCCATTGAATCATATACCTTATCATTGAAAATAACACACATTTTATTTTCATCTAATGTCTCGACTCGATAAATTACCAATTCCAACCCATGAGGGTCCATAATACCTTATGAATTTAAACTAGAAATCACTCAATCACAACCATGAAAAATCATAAGAATAATATAACTACCACAACATCACTCAACAATCACAGGCATATCAAGAAATTCAAGGAGTTAAATAAACCTATATGGCCTGAAAATATGCATGGCATGTGAATTCAAAGTGCCTAGGATGGTGAATTTATTAATACTCCTTTCCCTTATATCATCAGGCCAAGGATGAAATAATATCCTCAATCATAATAGTATTTAATGACCCCACATATCATGTAAGTCACCCAATGGTGAAATGATATCAACTGTAAGAGGAAAAAGTATAACAACAATTATAATTCAGTAAACTTATCATTTTCCCCGAACATGGGTTCTCGATGACCAAGCACAGCTTATGTCCAATTTCCAAGCATTCCTAATCTCCATTATATTGTCTCTAAATATTATAGTAAGAAATTAACCCATTTGATACCACTTTGTGATGTCTCATACCCATATTTCATTGATCTCCCGATCCTAGAGGGACACATGGCCTCAAGTGTATCTCCCCGAATTTCATAGGTTGTCGACTATTAGTGAGGGCCTAGGGAGTGTCTGTAGGGAGACTTTTCCCTCATTACAAGATTGTAATGAAATATATAACATATAGAAATAGATAAATAAATATTAGATTAATTATGAGTTAATAGACGAAATAGTAGAAGAAGGAAATAGTAATAAACAACTGAACAACTGATAATCATATACAAAAGATGATGATGATATTTCATGTGTCTATAAAGCAAAGAATCATGGAAACAAATCATTATACAATCATGATATACAAAATTATAAAAAAGAAACCAAAAACTATCCCCAACATCTTGAGCTCCAACTCATTAATTTTCTACCAACTACATCTTAAACCACAAGCAATCAAGTTTCTGAAGCAGTATACTTCCCTTTTCCAACACTCGCATACATATAATTTTCCTAGGTACCAATGGAGGAACATAAAGTGAATGATACAAATATCGGTTGTCCACCACCAATGGTGAACATAACATCTTGTATGTGTAATATACTCTAAAATAGTGTGAAAGCATGCATATATAAATATAAATAAGTACAGTAACATAAATACCCATGTACCTGCTTCAGCCCTGAAATAGTGTCTGAACATGTGACCATTTCATTAATTAATTATGTTCTAGTTTATATATATATATAAGTCATGTTTGGAATGTCCATAATTTCATCACCTGATGATGGTAATAGTTAAGGTCTCATGATGTAACAAGGCAACCTGTATTAATATTAATAATGAAAAGGATCCAAGGTAATAACCAAGGCATCCAATACCTCAAGGGTTTCCAACTCAGTAGTAATTGTAGTCTGTATATAGTGGTAAGAGTGTTATCCAAGGATATTTTTCCAAGGAATTCCACAATAGTGATGATCTAACTAGGTCCAAACAATTTATCTAAGGAAAAATGGGAGAAGCAATTTCTAGGCCCAAGGATTTAACCAAGGTAAATTATGTCTATTGAATCCACATTGGATCCAAGGAGTGTATCTAATGAAACCTATAATAGTAAAGGAGGGATCCTACTGTTTCATACTGGGAATCCACTGATATAAGAGGATCAGGTTCGAAGGTGGGTCTCAACCACGGAAATTGGCATCCTAGAATCGAAATGGAATCCTCGAGTGCTCAAGGAATTCCCTCAAGAATCCAAGGTGAGATTAAATCAAATCACTCTTATAAATATTTCAAGGTCCATATATAGTTGGGCACCATACAATTCATTAATTTAATAATTTTGGTCATTTAATAAGTCATATCTTTTATTAACTTCACTTTGTTCAATCCATGAATTTCATTAGTGTGACAAGGCTAAGGGGAATGAAACCATTTAAGTCATTTAATATTTAATTAATTGATTCTCTCCTTTAATTTTCATAACATGATAAGGCCAGGATAAATATGATTATCCACATGAAATTCTTATAGTATAAATTGGGTTATTTAATATATATACAATAAACTTTTTAATTGATCATTTAACATTGTTTAGTCAAGTTGAAGTGTTTACCTTAGGTGGTTCAAGTGTCAATCATTCATTTTACTTTCCATTTAACAAACAATTAATTGAATTAAACCCTTACCATTAACAAGATCAAGTCACAACTCACCTGAATGGTGCACAAACAAGTAAAAACCAACCATTTAGGCATAAATTGTCACTAAGAGAATAAACGTGGAAATTACCCTACTTGGGGTGTTTAAAATTGTGGATGTAACTACTGATGTTGAATAAAATATATGGAATGGGTCTTAGAACAAAGTTATAATATCTATAAGAAAATAATATTAGTTAAATAAATGATTCCCGATGAAATCGATGTGACCACATGACAACTTATAAAATGATGAAACATGTTGAGGGATTTATATACTACCCAACTCATACGCATTTGACTCTCCTCATCCAATATCAGCCTCTAGTTTGGATTGGATTAGAAGAGATCTGAAGAACAGTCCTATGACCAAAAAAAAGGGCATTGGAGCTTAAATATACCAACATCATTGATGGGAGAAGAATGATGAGAGATTGAAAAGAAATAAGAATATACTAGTGTGGATCCGACAAGATAGGTGACACTTCGATCGAACTCCAGATGGATACTCAGGATCAAATCCTAACTTAGATGAATTTTTTTATTCAAAAGGGTGAGGTGTAGTGGTGTTGTCCATTGGAGAGAAAATGAAAAGGAGGGCCATGTTAAATTAGATCTTTTATGTTAATAATGGTAACATTACCCCAAAATAGCCTTCACACGTTTTGGATACACAGTTATCCAAACCATTCCCAAATCGTGCATGGGTATCTATAAGGAGGGGAATACCACATGGTTAGGTCTCACTGTTAGGGAAACTATTTTCCAACCATGTGAAAAGCCTCTTCAATTTTTCTACCACATTTATCTTGAATGTGAATCCCAAATCACATGGTTTTGGAAAATGATGTGTCTCGTGTCACCCCACTATCTAGCCTCACATGGTTAAAATGGACCATGCACCCTACCAGTCATAGTTTCTTATAACAATATGATAGGTCAAAAACCTCCACTTATTGGGGTTACAATCTAAAAACAAGATCCAAACACCCATAAAACCTTTACTAACTCATAAGAAATCCATATTAGGTCTATAAAAGAAAATGAGACCAAAATTTAAAGGACTTATACATATATGAAAAACCATGTTCTTACAATGGATTTCCATAGTATATATATAAATGTATCTGTGTATGTATCTATATGTGTGACTATCTATCTTCATATCTTGTTCAGGTTGCAGACAAATATTCCTTTTATATCACATTTTTAACTTAATCATGATATAATCCTAACGGTCAAGCGATCCATGAATTGTTAACTTCATAAGATAGGCTATTGAGGATATGCATACATTCATTCAAAATAAAGAAAAAAAATTATGACACTCATGCCAGAAATCTTATTGTTCTTCAGTTCTTTCCATTCATAGCGTATCGACATACAATGTAGATCAATTTTTCCCTTTAATGGATACAACCTTTTATGATATGCTCTTAAGGAATGAAATAACATATCAAGATATTAGAAAATAAATCATGACATTAATCATACAAATAATTCTTTATAAGATATTCAACTAGAATCATTTTTCATCATAATATAACTTCTCGAGAGACTTCGTAAGACAAAATAGGTCTCTGAATTAAACTGACCGTTTGATAATTCTCTAATGGAAGATAAATGTGTAACTCTGATGTAACACTTAGCTTATTCAACTTCTTATAACTTCTATAAGATTAATGTTTTATGAATATCCTTTTTGTAAGATAATATATTCTCATATTTTCATTCTAGATAAAGTATATAACATTTAAAATTCAACCATTCTCTACATAAGATAAAGTATAATGTAGTAAAATAAACTTCTACACTTTCTTATTTGGAGTAGAAAGAATGTATTATTCGATTTTAAGAAGATAAAAACTTTGGTTTAGATCAAATACTTCACTAATTGTAAGATAAATTTATTAATACTATTTAATAAATAACATAACATAAATTTTGTAGGGTAAAATCATGGATTTTTTTAATCATCAAAACACATAAAAATGAAGATATGATTTAAATAACATAATCCTTCCAATAATACCTAGTTATGGAAAGATCAATATTTGTGAAGAAAAACTAAGTAGTTTTCAAAGAAATACCATGTGTTCTATTTATTCTCAGTGGATCTAAAAAACTTAGGTATCATTGACATATATAATTATTTAGTTTGGATAGAGAGACAATTATAATTAAAGGTAATCCATAATGATTTTGAATCTACTTTATCTAGATAGAATGAACTATTTCAAGAATAATCAAGTGGTAAATATACTTCATTATATTCATTTAAGTTCTTATTAGGTAATTTTAAATTGAATTACGGTATATTAATGGCCATAAGATATTATTTGCTTCAGTTTAGTGTGCTAGTGAAAATATAGACTAAGAATTCATTAATCAATATAATGTAGCGTGGAGTAATTCTTATGCGCACATTACTATATCCACATAAGGGATATGATGCTAATAAGTAGGATTGATTATGATTCCTAAATGTTAACATTGATAAACAATTATCATGGAGTAATTTCTAAATACACATTTTATTTGAAACATTTGAGACTTGATATTAGTAAAAGGACTATCAATATTGGAACAAATATCCATTTTAGAAACTTTAATTATATTAAATAAAATTCATAGAATATAATAGTGTTATCCCATAAAGACATGAATAATATCATGGAAAATAGATATAATATGAGTTATAGTATTATGAAAACCCATTATTTCATAATAACATGTGTTTAGATGTAAATTCTTTATTGAGGAAATAAATAAACTTTCATCAAGAAAAACACAATGTGCGTAGAAAGTAGTTATCCTGAAAGTGTCTAAGGATATTATAGAAATCCATATGATAGAAATGATATTGTCTAGTTAGACTATATTTCAATAAAGGGTGTAAATATATATTTGATAGAGTATGAGAAATATTGACTTGGGTTTTGTATATGTTGGAGATGCGCAAATAGTTGGCATAGGAATGAGTTTCACAAAACCTTGTAGAAGAGGAATGTTCCATAGACACATACTGTGTAAGAAAGTTAAAGACATAGTGATGGTTTTATATTCACCATGGACTATGATACATTATTCATTGAGAATGATGAATCATGAAAGAAATAATTATATAGAAATAAGTTAAGATTATTAAGATCAATTAAAATCCAATAATGGATTCCATGTATCAAAGTATAGGGGGATTATTATTTTGAATATTGTGGTGGGTATTCAAGTGAAATGATACATGGATGGTACAAGCATGGTACCAATAATGCTCGATTGTTAATACAAAGTCATTATTCCTAAATCCAATAGAAATTTTCTTTTCATAGCTAATTTTTATGACCATATTATTGAGCATTCGATGTCAAGACCACCAGTCATGGAAAGTGTCTATAGGACACAACATGAATTGGATGATGACTTAATATAATTCTAATAAGTGTGAAAGTTACTAAAATATAGTTTAGGATTAAAATTAAGAAAAAATATCTTAGAGTATTAATTTAGAATGAATTTTTTCAATGCGTCTACCATAGGTTAGTCGTAGCATCATTGTTTTCCATGTAAATTAGGTTTGGTTACATATTGAAAACAATTATTTATCAAATATCTGGTTAAGACCAGAATAAATATATCTCTTAAAATATTTAATTAAATTGGAAACTTAAGTTCAAGGTTACATGATCTAATTAGGTAGATCTGATATTTTTTACGCCAAGTAAAAGTATATATACTAAAAAGGTATTGAAAAATACAAGTTGGAATAATATTAAAAATTATTGTTACCAATGTCACATGGAATATATTTCTCCAAGAAGAGATGTATGAGAATAGGAGGAGATTAAAGTGGTCATTAGAGTTCCATAATCTTCTATGATTTATCAATCACACATGCCCTAATATGTACAAGATTTTATATTGACAACATATACTTTATAGTAGGAAAATATGAGTTATACCTAGGATAACTACAATAGAAGCAGTAAGAACTATCCAATTTCACCTGAATAAGTACAATGAAAATATACCTGGTATGTGTAGAAGAAGGGATAATAGTGTTTAGGGAAGACAAAATAGTATTAATTGGATAAATTTGATCTAATATCATAGTGAGTCTATGTTAATGAGAACGACAAAATCATACAATCTAGTGGAATTCATACATAAAAATATCAAGTATGTTGTTTGTTTAAGACAACTGAGAAGCAGCGTTTAAAAAATGCAACATGTTTGATCTAGTTCTTGGAATAAAACCTAATAATGAATGTTTTGTCATGATTATAATTATTTTATTAATACTAGTCAAGATGTAATATTTAGATAGTGGGAAAAAGGAATACACTCGAGGTTTACATCTCTTTAAAAGTTATACTCAAGGATGTGAGGTCACACATTGAAGAATGGGCACTTAGTGGAGACATGGAAAACCTAGCAACTAAAACCACAACTCAATAGAAATGCGATCTTAATCATGCATGAGATAACAAGGATATCTAGCATGTTTGATCCAATTCAAGTGGGGTGTTGTAATATATGGTTCCCTAAACCCAAATATATAGTATGTTTTTATTACCATATCTTCGGTCGAATTAGATATACATGATATAAACATACCATTATAGTGTATACATTTCCTTATATACTACTTAATGGTAATTTCCATAGATTAATTATCATATAAAAAGGAAATAGAATATGCCAAGATATTTTGAGAACCTTGAGATACTATAAAATTTATCTTAAATAGATGTTCTATGGTTGAGATACATTATACTAACTAGACAGAGTATATGTCTTCCTATTAAGTGATGGTAGCTCATAATCGTTGAGAATTATTATCAAAAAGTTTTCATTTGGCGATCCTTAGTAGTTAAGATCATGAGGAAATACCCTCTAATATAAACACCACATGTTTCATGTGTTATAAGTTGTTCCCATCTTTAGAAATGTATGTTGGTCTCCTAAATTGAGATCATTATCAGTGAGTGTCATTTGATTTTGTACATTTATGAAAGTAAAAAACCTATGATAATGAAATCATGGAGAGGTATCTTATGTTGGGTGTGTTATTGGTTTTATGGCATTGGTTGAATGGTCAAGATATAATTTTTCACTTCTGAGATGAGGAAGTAATATCTTGGGCCTGGTTGATCATGATGGTAGTACCTTTATAAATTCTTGTCCAAGGTAGTCATCGGTAAGTCCTTATAGTTAGATAAATAAATAATAAAGTAATAAAGGATGATGAAACAAGTGTGTATCTTGATTAATGGGATATCAAATGACAAAGAAATTATATTTCACAGTGTGTGTTTGTAGGTTGGTTGTCATTATTAAGACTGTTCCTTATCTCTTTCGGGGGCCTTAATGGGTTGATGGACTCTACTTCGAGTCAATGAATATTATTCATTCCTATAGAGATAAAGACCCATAGATTCACACACAATATCATATTTAATAATCTACCATTTTTAGGGGAATAGGTATATAGGACATGGTGGAACCTATCATAGGGTTTGAGGGTGTCCAATTATTTGTGATCACCAATGAATAAATAACTTCTTCATTATTTGAGTATAGAATAATTGTGATAAATTTATTAATTAAGATTATATACATGTGTTTAAGTAAATATGATGAATATTATTATATGAAGAAATTTTATTTTTATACCCAATGTTCATTTGATATTAGTCAAGAATTACAAATCAAGTTAATGACTTGGGTTTATCACATAATATATTCAATATATATATTAATAGCATGTGATAAAATAAAAATAATATTTATGATGTAGTTTATTTATTCTTAAATATTTATTTATTTTATATTTTTTGGATGTTAAATACATATGGGTTGGGGAATCCTTTCCGAATATTAGAGAATTTAATTTATATAGAAGATGAGAGGCTCATTCCATGGATTATTCATTCATTTGGAATGGGATCATCTCTCTCCTTATTCCTATAGAGAGAAGGTATATCCTTAGGGATTCGTCCAATACACCTTGGATGGATCGAATAATCTTGATCGCGGTGATTCTTGTGACATCAAATTGATCATCGCAGCTCCATGGTAGCACACAAAATTCAAGAAATGAAGAGGGAAAAAATTCTTGGATCATGTGTGGATGATCTAGAGGGGTTTATATTTGGATACTTTGATCAACGATTGTTGGTGACGATCTTCAGTTGAGTACATTCCAATTTTGGAATGAGGTACTCATTTGATTTTATTTTATGTGCTTTTTTTAATTCACGTGATATCCTTAGCTTGTACTGGGGCTCGAAACACTAGAGATGATATGTTTGGTTGCTTCGATGAAAAAAAAATTAAATCTCTATCCCACTGACATCCATTGTGCACCCTGGTACCAATGAAAATTTCTTGGGATAATGCATTATCTATTTAAAAGAATCAAGAACCTGATAGTATGCATCTTTATGTCTCATTAGATTACATCATTCGACCATAGGAGTTATATGTTCTAGAATATTATTGTGATGCTTTAAAGTTCTCATCATGGTGGGGAACAATTATTACCTTTAAATGACATAAATAATCTAAGGGAATTATCACATTAAATGTTATGTATAAGAAAAGACAATATGTTATAAGAAATTTATTAATATTCAAGTCTTTATTTTTATATATTGTTACTTGTAATATATTCTAGTTTTAGTAATTTTTGTGAATGTTTCTCACTTTTTTTATTGTACTACCATGATAAAATAAAATAACTTTTATTATCTTTTTGATATGGTGATGTGTTATATATATGTTTATTAAATAATTGTATAGTTCAATTATTTTAAAAATAAATATACATATAATTAAATAAAGTATGGCATGGGTATATTGTTCAAAAAAATACAAAATTTGTATATATTAAAATATAGGATGTTAAAAAAAGTGTGAAAGATATTCTCATCTTGTTTTAAGGAAAACGTTTTTAGCATTATTATTAAAACAAAATGAAAATAATCCCATCTTAAGCTCATCTCCAGTCAGTCCTTGTAGAGGAAATTGTTGTACATTACTATAAAAATACCAAAAAAGGACACAACCTCTTACTTAGGTGTTCAATTGAATGGTGGAAGCAATAAAAATTATAAGTATTTAATTTCATTGTTCCTAAATCTTTTATATAGCCTATACATGATGAGATTCCATAAAAATAGAGTTAAAACTCACTAAGACAACATCTAAAAGTTCGAATTCTTAATTTTTGGTAGTTGAATATAAACATTATGATTAAAATCTCTCCCGCCTAACTCTTCAATAACTACCCTCTAATTTCATTTATGATTTTTACATTAGCTCCCAATATTATGTATAAGAGATCTTTAATCAACATATGGGTGTTTTCTAATATGAATGCATTCATAGTGAACAAAAATTCAGTTTTTAGTACACGTAGAGGGAACCAACAAATAAATTCACATTTATTCAACACTAAACACTATAAACTACAAGTTTTAATCAATTAATATCATAAAATGGAGTTTATAAAATAACTTTATATACACTTAATAACTTCACTAGAAGTCATGAAAACTTTTGATCAGTTCATAGGTGTTTTAAATAGTCAAAATATCATTTACAAACCTCCAAAATATACTAATAAGTACAATATTGAATGATCTAACTCAAGGGTAGGTGAGTGTATTTCAAAGGATTCTTACAAGTTTTTTAAGTTGTATAAATAAATTAACAAATTCATAAAAAAAATTTGTGAGGATTTAATACCTAGTAAACAATGTAACAAAATATTTTATGTTTCAAATGAAAATGCTGAAATATATCTCCCAACGATTGAAAAGTATAAAAAAAGAAGATCAATGTTGGTCAAACAAGAAAACTAGCAAGGAGTTTGGATATTCAATATGAGTGAGGGGAAAAAATTAATTGAATCAATCTATGGAAATGTATCTTCATACTTTGAATTTTTTTCTAGCATAATTATTAAACCATTAAAGTCATCATTTGAATAAATTTTTAGTGTAAATTAAATAATTTTTTCTTCTGACTGACTGACTAACAATTATTTTTTTTATTAAGGAAACACTTTTGTGGAAAAAGTGAGAAACCTAAAGGTCCAACAAGACATCCAAACAAACCCAAACAAAAACTGGAGAGAGCAGGAACTACCACATACACGCAACAACAACAACCACCATCCCTAAGCTGGACACTCGGCGATCCCATGCAAGCATGGTCCCTCCCGATGTTGCCATCCCTCCAAATTAGCCATATCCCAAATGACCTGCAAAGGAAATGGTAGAGTGATCTAGCCCAATGAGGGAGTCCAGACTGCACTTCCCAAATCAGACCGGGGGCGAAGCCTCATAAGAAAAGGAAATGTTACCAAAACACAGCCTTAGCCTATTATTTCTTTCTTCCCTGTAGAGATTCCAATGCATTAGCCATACCTTAGCCTTAGGATCTTCTCCAATAACGTCTTCCAAACGGTTCTCCATTTTCTCCAAAGTGCAGATATATTTTTCTTTGCTGATTTTCTTGTCGTTGAAGCCTCTCATTAAGATCAAATCTTTCTTGTCAATCCACTTTGCTTGTTCGTGGTCGACCTCCACTCTTACAGCTCTTCCCATCATATCAGCCTCTTCCTGTGGAATGTCAACATACAGAAATTCCTCGACCATATCCTCCTCAAAACAAAGTATAGGTTCCTTTCTAGTTCTTAGCTTCCCAGTATAACTTCCCATTTCATTGACGTTCCCTTTGGTTAAAGCCTGAGGATCCTCTTTCACCGCGTTGGGCAGTGACACTGGTAGTTTCTTCCCAGAGCGGGTCTCTAAAGGAGGGGGAAGCAAGGAGTAATCTTTTTTCCCCTTCCTCTTTTTACAACTCACACTGTTCTTCTGAGTTGGAACCTCCTCAGTCACCTGATCCAATGCAACCATGTTGACTCCCTCCGGGTAGGCCTCACCACCACCCAACTGTCCAACAATCATTCCATGGGAATAACCACAGTTTGGTATATCACCTTCATTATGTTGATGGAAAGGGGTTTGTTCATCTTCCCCTGCATGGGCCATTCTAACATCTGAACTTTCCAGTACTGCAAATCGGTTTGGGGAACATGGTATAGCATCATCCACCCTGACCTTAATCAAACTGGTTGTAGTGTTCTGGATTGAAATCTCGGGCTCACTATAGTCCTGCTGGTGCTCAAGTCCCCTGCCCATATACTGGAGATTACAGGCCCCATCCATGTCTTGGCCATGTCCATTTATTGCAGCATCAAGGCTCGGGCCATTAGAGTTACCAATATCCCAGTTGGCCGTTTCAAAATCCTCTAGAGGGGTAGCCACCACAGCTCCAGACATGGTCTCCTTCTTCCTAACCTCATTCACTTCCACCTGTACTCCTAAGTCTGTACGCAGATTAACAGAATTCTGTCTCTTATCTTCCAGATCAGTAGTTGACAAAGGATTATCTACCTCCCCTGAAGGCACTCCCTGAACCAGCGGATCATTTCCCCCAACTGATTTTGAGGGAACATGACAATCTTGAGGCAGGCCTGCAGGTGGTGTCTGATCGCTGCCTTGCTCAGCACTAATGGTGACCTCGCCTCCTCTTGAGGGAACATCTGCTGGCACAGCTAGAACATCAGAGCTTCGGCCACCCCTAGACCTCCTTCGACAACCGTGTTCATCATGACCCTGCCTGTGACAAAATGGACAGAATGGGGTCCAAGATTCGTAGACTATCGACTGTGCATACCTATACTCTTCTTAAACTACAATCCAGATAAGCTTCTGCGGAAATCTAGAGAGATCCATTTCCACAAAAATTTTGGCCGAAAAGGGATGAGACAGAGAAGCTGTTCTTTGATCACTTCATATAAAACACCCTATCGAGTTTCCAATTGACCTCAGCAACCCAATATTCTGAAATGGCAGAGGAAGTCCAGGCAATTGGATCTAAATTTCCATGTAAGGAGAGTCACTGTTCATGTGCGCCTCAAAGGACCAGTGAAGTAAGTGGAAAGGGAGGCCACAGAAGGGTTTCCTATTTCTCGACCAGGCCCTACCTAAATCTTCTTCATCAATAAACAATATGAGGAATTGACGCGGACCCAGTATACTTACAAGAGCACGGTGTTTCAAACCCCAATCTGTATTGACCATTTTGTCGAATTGCTCCACAAGAGGCCTCCGCCTCGTAAACCTCACGATTAGAGACAAGGAAAGTAACACTGAAGCTTCATATAATTCCTTCACCGAAACCGGAACAATAGGTTGACCTGAAACGCAACCAGGTACCTTCGGAGCAACTTCGATTTCGGGGAGGAATAAACCCGCATCTGGCGAGGATCCAAAGCAATCCCTAACTCTCGGTTGCGCATCTCCTGAAGTATGAGTTGGAGGCGAAGACCCCTCCATTGGAAAATACCATTGGAAATTGTTATTTAGGTATTTATTAGTTAAGTCAAATTTTCTCAACTAATTAAAAAAACACTTCAATAGAGGAAGAGGATGTATGTAATCATCATTAAATAATTATTTCTTGTGTTTGGGAATGAGTTTTAGTCATGTATTTGAATGTTATTAAGGGAAGTGTAATAAAAACTACTAAAAGAAAGAAACGATGGAGGAAAATATATTCAGAATTCCATAATAATGTTTTCCATTAAGAAGTCCAACCAAAAACCTGTTAAAAAACAAGGTGACATAAATACATTTCATGAATTTGAATTTATAATAGAAAATGAGGCTATGAAAAAGGAATCGATCCTTCTCTAGTCGAATCAGTAGACTCATGTCTTCTTTAAACATGGTCAGTAAGTCCACACATATTTTAGATCTATTTGAGTCTTCATGGAACATGTTTAAGTCGTAGTTATTTTTCCACTAGATGTCATGTATTATTCATTGATATCTCTTTTCAACCTCTCTAATATTTGATTATTCCCATTTTATAACATTATGGTGGGAAAAAATTACCATCTCAACCTTAAATTTTTGTTCCCACTACTACATATATTCCCTTTAACAACACATAAAAAGACCTTTTAGAGTTCTAAAAATACATTTTATCGTCAAAAACATTAATGGGGTTCCCCTTTATCTGTACTAAAAAATAACTAATAAAGGGTCACCTTTATCAGTGATAAAAAAGTGATGATAAATTCCACCCTTTATCTGGTACAGTTAAGCACTGATAAATGACCCCCTTTATTAGTGTTTGAAATATCATTGTTAAAGGCCCAACATGTTGCAGTGTGTTGTTTATATAACAGCACACTGTAGTAAATACCTATAACCTATATTAAAAATACATAATTTAATTGAAATAAATTTTTTATCATGTATACAAAAAAACACTACAATATACATATCAAACAATGTTTTGAATAATTTCATTTACAATTAATATCCACAAACATTTAAGAACACAAATATTTCATCGTCATTGGTGCTCGTGATCTCCTCTCAAAAAAATTCCATGTTATTAGATTCCAAACAAATCAAATCATCCCTAGAAAAAAATATAGCTATATAAGAAAAAATCTTATGTTATTAATACTACAAACAAATTAATTACACATTAATATGAATGAATAAATTAATAAAATGTATACTTTGAATAAAAATACACACTTGGAGTTATATCAGTCGTTCCATGTGTTGTGTTGAGGTGGTGTTGATTTTTACATGTCATAAATGAGTTATGGGTCATTTTTATAATGTATCTAAACAATATGAATGTTTTTTATTGGTTTTGATTATTCCACTTGTTCTTTTTACTAAAATTAATTTCAATTTTAAATAAAGAAAAATTTGGAGTTATACCAGTCACACCATGTATTAGATTGAGGTGAATCTGATTCTTACAGGTCACAAATTATTTATGGATTATTTTCCAAAATTATCAAAACAATATGAATTTGTTTGATCATTTTTCATTATTCCACTTATTTTTTTTTACAAAATAGTTATTTAAAACTAGAAAAAATCATTTTTATTCACCGTGGTTACATCGTGTGTCATTATGTTGTCAGAATCATTCCTACACATCAAAAATGACTTATGAATCACAGCCATATATTATCAAGGAAATCAGATGATTTTTCTTTGTTTTTAGTGAGTGACACACGTTTTGAACAAAAATTTCAATTTTAACTAGATAATAGAAATGTTGAGTCATATTGGTAATACCATGCATTAGATTGAGGTTAGGTTAATTCTATTACATAAAAAATTTCTCATGGTTCATTTTCCAAAAGTATCACAATAATATGGATGTGTTTTCATAGTTTTCAGTACGTCACTTATTCCTTTTATTGAAATTATTGTAAATTTTATATAAAAAACGCACTTTGATTCATATCAGTGAAACCATGCATCATATTCAAGTTCAGTTGATTCCTACATGTCAAAAATTACTTATGGGTCCTTTTCCTAAATTATCAAAATAATCAGATTATGTTTTCTCTTATTTTAGTATGTCACTTGTGCTTTTTACTAAAATTAATGTCAATTTTTTTAAAAAAAATACACACATTGAGTTATATCGGTCACACCATGCATCATATTGAGGTTCAGTTTATTCATACACATCACAAATGACTTATGGATCATTTTACTAATGTATCAAAACAATTTGAATGTGTTTGATTATGATTCAATAAGACACTTCTTTTTTTACTAAAATTTATGTCAATTTTAAAAAAATAGACACATTTGGGATTATACTGATAACAATGTGTGTCAGATATAGATGTGAATGATTACTATATATTGCAATTAACATATAGATATTTTTTATAAACTATAAAAATAATTAAATTGTCTTTGCTCAATTTTGAGTATTTTACATGTGTTTTTTATTAAAATTTCATTTGAAAATGGAAACACACATATTGACTCATATTAGTTTCATCTTGTGTTAGTTTGATATGAGAATACTTTATACATATAAAAACTAACTTATAAATCATTTTCCTAAATTATCAAGGCAATTAGATAATGTTTTCTAAGTTTTCAGTGAGTGGAACATTCTGGAAAAAAAATATCAATTTTAAATAGATAACAGACATTTTAAGTCATATCAGTCACACCGTGCTTCAGATTGAGGTGTGTTTGATTTCTACACATCAAAAATGAAAAATATATCATCTTCATAAAGTATAAAAAATAATTGGATTGAATTTGATCAGTTTTCAGTATTTCACTTCTTCTTTTTATTATAATTACTGTCAATTTTAAATAAAAAGGCACACTTAGAGTTTTATAAGTCACAACATGTGTAGAATTGAGATGAGACTGAGAAATGCATATTATAAATGACTTATTAATCATTTTATTATGGTAAAAAACAATATAAATTTTTTTACTTGGTTTTTATTATGTCACTTGTTCTTTTTACTAAAATTAATGTCAATTTTAATTAAATAGACACACTTGGAATTATACCACTCCACCCATGCATTGTATTTAGGTGAGGATGATTCCTACACATCAAAAATGACATATGGATCATTTTTATAAAGTATCAAAATAATCCAAATTCATTTACTTATTTTTTTGTATATTTCTTTTGTATTTTATTAAAATGTTGTTTTAAATTGGAAACGCATATGTTAAGTCATACCTATCACATCGTGTGTTGGCATGACCTGAAAATTCTTCTTACACATAAAAAATTACTTATGAAACTACATACAAAATTAGCAAGATAATAGGATTGTTTTTTCTTGGTTTTCAGTGAGTGACCGCATTTTGAACTAAAATGTCAATTTTAAACTGATAATGGACACTTGAGTCAAATCAGTCACACCATGAATCGTATTGAGGTGTGGTTGATTTCTAAATGTCACAAGTGACTCATGGGTAATTTTCCTAAAGTATAAAAACAAAATGAATGTGTTTTTTTTGTATTTAGTATTTCACTTATACTTTTTACAAAAAAATGACAATATTAAACAAATATACACACATGGAGTCATATCACTGACATAGTGTGTAGGATTGAGGTGTGGTTGTTTCCTACACAAAAATAATGAATTATAGATCATTTTAATAAATTATCCAAATAATATGGATATGTTTTCCTAGTTTTCAGTATGTCACATTTTCTTTTTACAAAAATTAATGACAATTTTAAATAAAAAGACACACTTAGAGTTATAACAGTGGTATTGAGCATCATATTAAGCTGAAGTTGATTCATACACATCACATATGACTTATGGATCATTTTCATAAAGAATCAAAATAATATGAATTTTTTTTCTTTGTTTTTAGTATGTAACATCTTCTTTTTACTAAAATTAATGTCAATAATAAATAAATAGAAACTCTTGGGATTATAGAAGTATCATCATTCATTGGACTGAGGTGTGGATGATTTCTACACATCAAAAATTACTTGTAGATAATTTCCATAAATTATAGAATTAATATAAAGTTGTTTTCTTTGTTTTGACTATGTCAATTGTCTTTTTAACTAAAATTAATGGTAATTTTAAATAAAAATAATAACCTATATACATACTAGTCACACCGAACCATTTACTTTTTTTCAAACTACCAAAACCGTATATTGAGTCAATTTTATTAGCTAAAAAACCATCCTCTACTCTCCTGGTTTTCAACAACGAGAAAAAAAAATTCAGATAAGAACATAGACTCAGTATGTAGTGTTAGATGTTTGACAGATAATTGATATGTAAATCATGGTAACATTAGCAGAAAATAAAATGTTATCTCTTTTGTGGCTTGTTACAGACAGTTTAAAGAAAAATATAACATCCCAAAAATATCTATGAAAAAAACTAAATAACTATTAGATAAAAATAAATCATAAATTAACTTAAAATTTTTATATACATTGATGAAAAAATTAATTAAATAATTAGTGTGAAATTACCTTTTATGATGGTTATTTACATTATTAAACTATTTCCTTTTTTCATTATCTTAGCTGGAGCCTCAAAGTCTAACATCTCAAGAGAATGAGATTCTTTAAACAAACCACACCAACTCAAACAAAATAAACCACTCATATAAAAAAATCATACATGAGTAATACTAAAAATAAATAAATTAAACATAAATATATAACAATATATTACTTATATGGAAGTCACATATTCATTATATAAGTGTAAACTCTTCTATCGTGTATGATGCTCATTCATTTCTAAATAGATCTTTTCCATCTTGTAGATACTATAATTTTTTATAGTCATACTTAAAAAATATAAATACACAAAGTAATAATAACAATTTTAAGTAAAATTGTAGTTATCTTCAAAAATATCTATTCACTGATACTAGTTTGTCAATGGAATATGATCTCTATTATAAATTTACAAATATAATAAACACAAAATTTTCCATTTTTTGCTTTGGATACTATAGAAACATTGAGAAAAATAAGTAATTTGTTTTGATATGTTTTTGGATAGTGAAATATTATTATATATAACCTGATACTTGTCCACTTGTAGAATGTTTTATACTCCTTGTGTGCATGGGTTATCTGCATGCCATGATTTTCAACATATTTACACACCACCCTATCATGAGATGATTATCCTTAAAAAATAATATAAAATATATAACTTTATGTTTAGTTCTAAAATATTGGATGTAGTGTATTAAGAATTTACAAACATCATCATGTGTGGTTGATTTGTTGGGTATCAATGCAGTGAATCTAGGAAATAAATTTTTAGAGTATCCAAACTAACCATAATGATCATTTAATGTTACCTAAAAACATAAAAGGTAATTACTAATTAAATAAATAAAAATTTACATTATATGACTAAATTATAGATTTTTACTTTTTAATCGTTGGTATTAAGAGGTTTCTATCATATTTAAGTTTTATTTTAAATGATTTGGATAGTTTTTCCAAAATTACTTTCATTTTTTAATCTACTTATTTTGTTTCTATAGAAGTGATGTGGGGACTAATGAATCCATATTTATGTTCATGGGGTAATCCCTTCAATTGTTATTGATATATATTCATGAAAAAATAATATGAAATGTATTTAGTCATAATTAACATAGTATATCAGCTATTAGAAAAACAAATCAAGAAAACACACATAACATATACATTTAAAATTGAGACTCATATCCATTCATAGATGAGGATTTCATTTACATTCTCAATAGAAATTTTGTCTAAAACGTCATCTCTATAAATTTGTTCTGAAAAATCAACTATGTGATTACTACCACATTCTAAATTTTAATCGATATGAACCTTCAATTTTAATAAATACAAATATATAATGAGTGGGGTAAAGGTGATTTCTCAAGATCCTTTTTATTGGTTAGTTGATCCTTTAATTGGTTTGATTCATATTTCATTTCACACTTTCCCTTTGTTCGTATGTAATAACATTAATCAGTTCATACCTTTATTCATTAATTATAAAAGGTTTAGAATGAAAAATAATTTAGAAATGAATAACTCATTGTCGACATGTTTTTGTACAATATCTAACAGCCATGCTACAAATGTTCCAACAGCTTGGTCAACTGAATGAATATCTATATCATTAAGTGGAATAGGTAGCTTAGTTATTGGCACATGATCTATACTAATCGAAACTCTCGCATGGCCTATTGGAAGATTTTTTATAGTGTCTTCTTTGATATTGAACACAGTATCCCCCAAAACAAGGGGATGGGTGGGTGTTGACAGATATAAATCATAGTCATTTTTACCCTATATAATATCAGTGTAGGAAATTTATCTGTATATTTCTAATTCAAATTTCATAGAAACAATTATTAGAATATTTATTACCTCATTTAAGACATCTCTTTAAAGAGAATAGACTGCCTCAATACTGGAGGGGGGTGGGGGTGGATCTTCATGAAATAGTTTTTCTTTATTTGTTTCTTATATTTTATCCCCCCCCCCCATAACATTTTCAATAAACTCATACTATCAATGAAATTTTTCTTCAAGGGTAGATAACATTGTTTTCATATCTTCCATTTCAATATATTTATCCTTGTGTTTTTTTCCTCAAAATATGTTCATGGTATCACCCTAAAACTAGAACCTCTGACACATCTATATTGTTCTAGCTCCTTCAAGGCTACTAATAGTAAGTGTTTATCTAGTATATTAATTGATGATTATGAAATCTATGTTAGATATAAAATATAGGAAAGTAAGTAATCAGTGTTATGAAATAGTGTTTTATATAAAAATAAATTATTATGTCATATTTACGAATGTTTCCCACACTTTTTTTTATCTATTAGTATCTCATATTTATTTATATGAGTCTACTTCCATAGCACATGATGTGGGATGGAAGTGGATTTTGATTTAGATTCATCAATATTCATATAAATAAAATAACATAATTATATTTTTGATTCATGTAACATAAAATAATTATAGTAAATTTAAAATAGGTACTTATTTTTTTCAAGTGAAGTGTACCCCGTCCTTTCTTTATGGTAGGGTTATGTTTGTTTTGTTTCATGTTCCCAATATTCATAACATAGTTTTTATTTAATAAATAAAAAATAATCAATCAAAGTGATGAATACACATATTTTAAAACAATGTATTACCAACCAGAATGTACCTGAAAATATATCTCTTCACTGTGTCTAGTGAACACCTCCCACATGCCTGGATTATCAAGTATGCATACATAAGTTGTGGGAACAGGTTTATTTTACCATTAGCATCATTACGATTAAATCTTGTTAGAATTGAGCTAGATCCCCAATGAATCATTCTAGAAATAATTAATACATATTTCTTGGGGGATTCTTCTACTATAAATGCACTCTTTAAGGGATGATGAAGAGTAAATCAATGCTTCATTATATTATTTTTTAGTAAAATAAATTAAGGATATCATATTTTTTTCATAATATCTTCCCAAATCTGTTCCTTTAGTATGGTATCAACATAGTTCCACGAATCTAAATCAATTGGTGAGATTTTCTATGTGATGATCCTAATATAACTATTTAACATGGCCTTATTGGGGATAACAAGCTAGTTGCACACATTCTATATGACCTTGAATTTTATGCCTTTGATTTTAACCTTAATAATTGTTTCTAACACCATCACCCTATGGAGCTTATATTTTTCATTCAGCATCAGTTCCGCACTGTATACCATTTTCTTGGATTAATCATCAATATGTTATTCCTCTAGATTGGTAACATTGACATGTGTAGATGTTCATTGCTCCTCACCATTAGGAGAATAATTAGGTTGAAAAACCTGTTGTTCCATGAGATTGGGAGCATCAACACATAAAGAATTCATTATCTATAGAAGTGGTTTAAAATTTAATTTAGATTAAATAAATTCAAAAGTGAAAAAAATAACATTATGTAACACAATGTATATTACAAAAAATATATAACCTGGTTACTGAACACTCTTTTTTAAGGATGAAGGGATTTGACCACTCTATCAAGTATCCATATCCTTTTATTGCATTCTCCACTAACATTAAAACCCAATATAAATTGAAAAAACTATGTAATGATTGTGGCGTTTCAATGAAAATGTCATCCATAGTTGAATTTTAATATGAAACATTAGTGGTTTTGGTCGATAACAGAATAATTGACCACTTTTGGTTTTTGGGATATGGAGAATAAAATACTTGTGCTCATTTGATTATGATTATTTGTATAGAATGTATAATCATTAATATATAACCCCTATAAGATAATACATAAAAACTTGGTCTTCTATCCATCCATCCAATTCATTCTCTAATTGAATCCGTATTATCATCTGACTCCTTAAAAATATGGTCTCAAAACGATCCTATAAACGATTGATTATGTGTATTTGATATCCATATTTCAACTCATGATGGATTCAAATTCCAAAGAATTTCTTTGTGCGTTTCAACATATGGGGAAACCTATACACTATTATGAAATATGTAAAGGTGGGATTGATCTCAGTCAATAATATTGATTTTGAAAACATATATTCTATAAATTCCTTCACCCACAAGAAACCTAGTGTGACAAGATTTTAGTAGACCAATGATTTCTACACTGGATAGGTAATCGGTACAGAATTCAACAACTTCCTCAACAATATATCACTATGTAATTCAAACAATTGGATTACTTCAATTTGGTATATACCCTTTAAAAATATTCTTATACCATTAAATGGGGTACATCCATCTATAATGTACATGACCAGATTTTTGAACCTCTCTCACCAAGTAAACCAAATATCAAATAATGATATTGGGAAGAACATTTCCAATTCACAAAATATGATAACAATTTCCTTTTCCATAGTTAACATTTTCTCTATGTCTATAACTATTCTACATATAACTTTTAAAAATAAATAGAGATTAATTAACATATGACAAATAATATTGTAAAAAATGTAATGTAAATTGACAGATCTTGCATCAATAAATGAAAGTCATGTGATTTCAAACCCTATAAATTTAAATCATTAATTGACAAATTATAATTAATATTCAATAAATACCACTCTGAAACTTTTACATAATGTAAAAATTTGATAAACAGATATCTCTCCTTCCTGGAAAGAGTGTATGTAGCTGGAGGAAGAAAATTTTATTTTTCACCCTTCACTAGTGCCAACTCTACACCTATTCTCATGTCAATCATGTTCATCCTATACTTAATTCCATCCTTTTTCCCCAGTGCATTTATTAACAATACAATTACACTATCTCATACATTTTATCCAACATGCATAACATTAAGAAAATATTTTATGTATAGATAATTCCAGTTTGGTAATTAAAAAAATTGATCTATTTATTCAAACAGTTTTCATAAGGTCTTTTGAAAATGGTTTACCAAAAACAATGTCCAAATATTTTAATTTCTCAAATAGTTAATCACAAGTTAGTAGAGATGGTTTTGTACATTTTTATGAGCTTCCATCTAATGAATTAATCCAATATTGGTACTTATGTCATCTGGGTAGAGATCTACAATGTCCTTGAATGAAAATCTTCAATGAATATTTCAACCTAAATTATTTTCCTCCTTCCACACAAATGGGACACCCTTCAGTTCATTTAATACTATATCAATACAAAAATATATAACAAATAAAGTAATTTATCATACCATGCAACATGGATCTCAACATTAAATCTTTAATTCTGAAAGAATCATACAATGTAACACCTGAATCCCACAATAATTTTAATTCTTCGATCAATGTATAAAAATTTACATAAATATCATTACCCATATTTTTTGGTCCTAATATAAGTATAGATAACATAATTTATTTTCATTTCCTGCATATCCATGTTGGAAAGTTATAATTTACCAACATAACCGGCCATGTACTATCAATGCTTATTTGAAAAAAAAAGATTCACTACATATTTAGATAACTCAAGACAAGGGTTTCTCATATTGTTTCTAAATTTAGTATAGTAATGATCAATTATCTTCAACTGAGAAGAGTATGTCGGGTGATTATGTTTCCCATCTTTATTTCTTGTATCTCTGTGCCACTTCAATTACCTTGCACTCTCATCAATTCCATATAGGCACCTAAACATTGGAATTATTGTAAAATACCATACAAATTTTATAGGACGTTATTCCTCTTTCATGTATTGAGAATCCCCACACATTGAGCATGCTTTACGTGATTTTTGGTCCTTAATAAATAGTATACAGTTATATGGATAGGCATGTATTCTTTTAGTGATCATACCCATCAAATATAACATTATTTTAGCATCGTATATTCCAAAAGGGATCTCATTATCTTCTAGGGGAACATCATTAAAGAGATTAATTATTTCATTAGAACTATAATCACTCCATCCATTTCCTACTTTAAAATTATACTCTTACAAAATAGCTAAAATTGTTATATATTTAGTGAAATCACTATATAATGGCATATTTGCACAACTCTTTACCTTCTCAAAAAATTTGGGAAAATCACAAAGTTCATATTCAAATTTCATTTTCATTTCCTCAATATGATCTACATTATAATTCATACATGTAATCACATCCTTGACATGGTCTTCTTAATTGTCCATATTTGTAGTCATATCAGATGATCCATAAAATGTATTGTTTTCCAAGTCACTAGATACATTCTCTTTTTCCCCATTTTTATTCCAACATTTATAAAATTGATCAATTCTGTGAAAGATTATGTTTTCTTCTAAGTCCTATGGAAAAATTATTCATGAATAAAAATAGTGTAAACACAAAAAAATGATTTGATAAATGCCATATGAAAGATTTTTAGAAAACTTGATGAACTCTTTCACAACATCTTCATACTATTTTTTCATATGATAAGTATACATCCATTATCTATTCATATACATCATATTGGATTGAATAATATTAATACTTAACAAAATAAATACACAAAATATGTTCAATTGATGATGGATATCATGAATTTCATGAAATAAAATGGAAAGATTGAAAACTGGTTTATTGTCCCAAATGATCAAAAACAAAAACTTATTGAAGGAAATTTATAAATACAATGCAAGATATTTCACATTTAAAAATTAATTTTAACTTAAATAAATGTTTTAAGAATCACTAAAATTATTGAGAATAATTTCGGACCAAATAATTTTCTCTTTGTTGATGGATTGAGGCACAATCCCTTGAGAATTTCTCAAATTTTTTAAAATGGGAATAAAAATATTTCCTTAAAAACCTCCCATTTCTTAATATAAACAACTTAATCTTTCATAATATTCATATTCATCACCCACCATCTATCTACTTCACTATCCAAATTCTAAATGGCTATCCATTTCATCAAAACTAGATGATTATATGAACCTAAATGGCTAGATGGCATGGTCGTATGAATAAATCCATGGTGAGTTGTTTCATCCTTAGAATGTTTTAGAGTTTAAAATGTTTCATATTATTATTCATTTCGTGAGAATGTTGAGTAAGTATTATCATGATATTTTTAAGTCCCTCTCTCTTCCCATTTGGTTTCCTATTGGGACAGTCACCTTATTTTCATCACACCCATTGTCATATTTGTTCTTCCTTGATCCAGTCCTTTCTAAAACCAAAATAGTGAATCATGTGTAATAAAAAATAATATCATAATAGAAAAAATACAGGAAAATTAAAACACTTCATTTATTATTATTGGACACATTTATTTTATCCTATAATACTTTTGGTTCAACCCTAGGTGGATTAATGATGGGTCCTCTTATACTTATTTACCTAAAACATATAATTAAATAAACCCCACTCTAATAGTAACTTATAAAACACAAATATTAAATGAATATATGTTACATAATTTTTTAAATTTAGCCATTTTATCTCACATATATTCACAAAAACACAGAAACAAATGATTTAGTGTCTTTGGAGATTAGCTACAGAAATGTATTATTACAATATATTGCTTCAATATCACTAAAATATGTCTCTAGAAAATTATTACACCAAAAAATAATCATTTATATTATTCCCTATGAAAGTGGTAAATAAAAGGCGGAGGAATATAAAATTATTTTCAAGGGTGGACATGTAAATAGATAATAATGTTGTTAGATCAAAATCAAATGAGAAAAAAGAGTAGGGAAGAAATATCATATTAAAATTAAAATTAAATCATAATATATTTTTATAAATTGTTAAATAATGACATATAACCTGAAGTGATAAAAAATATATTATGGAATAAGAATTTAAATACTTATAACAATAATTATGATCCTTATAGAATTACATAAACATGTCTCATAACATAGAACTGTGTCATAGAAAATGTGGCACATACATAATCATAGAAAATCATAGCATACGTAACGTTTATATATTAAAACCATCTTAATATGGTTTATCAAGAACCACAACCTATTTATTATAGTTTATTGATCAGCATAACCCATTTCCTATAGTGGATCGAGCATCACAACTGTTTTACCATAGTTGATCAAGCACTAAAACTCATTTACCATTGTGGATCGAGTATCACAACTTGTTTCCCATAGTAATAACATAAGATATTATACATTACTCAATAAATTAAAGGGATATATGGTTCCCTATAATTATATAATGATAAAACATACATATTTGTTCCATATGAAATTATTTATATATCACATTACCAAAACAACCCACAAAAAAAATGGGATACATAACATTTTTCAGTGGAATCAAGAATAAGTTCCTTTGCTACCAAAATCATGATTTTCAAGAATAATTGTATCAAATTATAATTTATATGGATAAATTATGAATAAAAACTCATAAGTGGATATATACTTTAGATAGAGAGAGAGAAACTAAATTTAAATCATAAAAATATTCATAAAACATTTTGAACATTTTCATAAAAAGTCAATGTTACTAGTAACTTTCAAAAAATCATTTTTGGTATCATGATGGGAAAATAATATACATAATTTATAAATGTATATATATTTTTAATAAATATAAATAATTTATAAATTTATATAAATATATAAAACTATAGAAAATTACTTATATGTTATAAAAGTATACATAATTTATAGAAGTATATAGTTTTAAAAATTTATAAAAGTATAAAATTATAATATATAAAATTAAAATTTATGAAATTATTATAGTATAATAATTTATAATGAATAAAACTATAATTTTATATTAATTTATAAATCTACAAAACTATAAAAGTATGTATAATTAATAAATTTTTATATTTAAGATATATATGTATACTATGATATAAAATAAAAATTATGAAAGTATATAAATTTATAAATGAATAAAACTATAATACTATAAATGTTTAATAAAATTTTATTATTAAATTATATTTGTATAATAAGATATAATATAAAATTTATAAATGTATATAAATTTTAAAAATTTAAAACTATAAAATTATAAACTTTAAACACTTTGAATATGTAAAAATATATTTTCATACCATGAATTTTTAGTGCTTATATTTTTAATAAAATATCTGATAGAGCGTCCATAGACTTATTATTAATTTTTTCCTTATTAAATTCATATAAAAATACTTTAATAGATAATCGGTAGTTCTTTCAAATGCTAGGATAAAATTCAGTCTCAAAGACAAGCGTCTCCCCACATTCCATAGGCTGCAGTTGGAAAAAATGGGTACGACCAGATTTAAGACAAACAAAACTAGGTCTGAAGTGGATATGATCTCGCACACCACTTTTGAAGACATTAAACTCTCACTACAAGAATAAAATCATGACCCATTGATTTATAAGATGAAAAATCAAGTCGTCATGTCACGAACCAACACGGGTCGACCCTGAACCGGTCACTTGAGTCGGCCCGCGACATGGCCCAAGAGGCGTTCCCGATCCTCCCGGGCTGGCGACAAGCACCAGGGCATCAAAGGGAGCAAGAGGGAACTATTTCTCCCAAAGAAAATAAATAAATAAGCGGAAAGAAAATATAGCAACACAAAGTAAACAAACAACACGAAAAGAAAGAACGACCAACAACAACAACTAACCTGACCACGACTAAAACTCCTCACGACTCTGAGAGTTCCTCACCTGTCCACAACCAAATCTCGCCCACAATGAGAGAGCTCAATTCAACCGGTAGCAGAAACTAAAAACAGGAAAACACTATAGGCTTGAGTGTTAAAACTCAGTAGGTAGGCCCGACTAATTCTATTCCCAATGCACATACCATTAAATAAATAATTCATTAATTTCAAGTTTGAACTACATTATACAAAATATGGGTTTTTACACACACTTTCATTTCTAAAACAAAAAACCAGTCCATTTCCCTTTATAATTTAAAAAAAACAATTTTTAATGTTTGAAAGGAATAGGTGCATTGCATTGTAAAACATTTTTGAGAAGAATTAGAAAACCAAACTTTAGTTATTAGCCAAAAAGGAAAACTACTCATAACACACAACACACGCCAAGGGCAGTGGAAAAAATGGCACACACGAGCCAAAAACTGAACTAGACTTCTCAATCGTGCGCCATAGACAAATAAACACTAAATGAAACATGGGTCGAACCTAGGAGATCATGAACAATCCAGAACATACTATACATATGACTCATCCTGAAGGCATTCCCTAACTTGATGACATCATAACGCCCATACTACTACTTGGTATAGCCCTGCATGGCCTAACTGAGGGGCCCAATCCCCATAGTAGCAATAACTCAGTATTCCCCTGCTATGGGGCCACTAGCCAGTGCGTATTCTAAACTAGTGCAGCAATCATTCTCAGAAGATTCACTCACTATGTCAGGTTCCCATGTCAACACAAGCAATAAAAAGGGGTGTGTCCACAATGTAAATCAATCAGTCACGATGCACAAACATCAAATAAAGCTCACGCAATCAACGCACACCAAAGATCACCCCTGAATGGGTTTTTACAAAACAATTTATTTTATTAAAGTTCCAAATAGCCTTTACCAATTTTAAAGAAAAACCTCATTTCTCGAGAAAACCCAAATAACTTGTTCCGAAGAAATCATTTATCTTTAAAGCTAGAAGTACATTTGAAATTTCTGGAATTATGTTTAAAGGCCAAACATGTATTATTTCAATACTGGTTGTCCGCTCGTCAAGAAAATGTCCCAAGTGTTTGGTATAAAATAAACGGCTCTTTTCACACTAAATAATCATTTAAAGTTTTATTATCTAATATTATTTCTCATTCATTAAAATTAATAAAACATCAAGCAATTAATAAATTATAAATTTAAAGGTGAGTGCAGTGGGGGACCTACCTCGACTTGCAGCTCGAACACGGCAACGCAACACGCATCAAACAAACGTACAAGCACGCGCAAGCCGATGACCGGGGTGTCATGAAGTCACCTCGCCAACACGCTGCAATAAACGCACAACAATCCAAAACTTATAACCACTGACTTAAGACAATTCAAACGAGAAAGAAATGCGAAAGAACCACCTCAACACATTTTCAAATCACAACTCGCACCATTGACACTATTTACTAAACCACTTTTAAAAAAATTATTAAAAAAAATCTAAAGAGACATCTTTACACACCCAAATCCTTTTCAAAACCGCTTTTTATAATTAAACGTGCACTCGCAACACACCATTTAAACCAGAAACGCGCTTACACGGGTCAAAGGGGAATATACCATTAGGAAACTTATGTGAAAAACACATTTAAAGATTTAATCCACCACTTTACACTTCACAAATATGTTGGTTAAAACCAAACCATGCCACAATAATCATTAATCACTAAAGAGAGCCATCCGGGAAAATTTGACTAAAACATGGTGTGTGCGACATAGCAAAACACAACACACATCAGGGTTCAATTTTTTAAAATCAAGTGATCCTCAAAAGAATTTCAAAAACAAGTTTATTATTGTTGATATTGTGTAATAAACCATTTAAAATTAAAAACAAATTAAGGAATAACCCACTCCTTTGCATGCACAAAACTTGTTCAAAAATCCCATTTATGGTCAAACGTACACCCACAGCGTATCAAGGCAGAACATGCACCATTTTCACAATTAAAATCACAAATCGCGCAATTTAATAAAGCTGTTAAATAGTATATAACTGATTTCCATCAAAATGCACCTCATTTCATAAGATAAAATTTATTCTAACGATATCAAATGTCTAATTAACAAACAAGAAAGGTGAAAACAACATGCAATCAAAGGAATCTAAATTTAAAGAATATGTGCCATGGTTTACTACCTTAATTGACGATAAAATTCTGGAAATTGGTGCAAAACACCATTTTCACCTCAATCGCACCCAAGGGAGATTAAATAGCACCTAAAACAACCAAACCGGACCATCAATTTTAAGATCAAATCCAAAAATAAAATAAACCCTAACTAGGGTTTGGGTAAAAAAAAACTCTACCAAAGGAGGAAGGAAGACTTCCAGAGAGGGGGGGTTGTCGTCGGAAGGAGGACGCTGGTAAGGAGTGGCGCCGGCGAGGGGGGGGTGATGTCGTTGAGCAGCTAGCCGGACAGCGGAAGCAGCAGGGGTGTCACGGATCGGCTCACTGTGCAGAGGGAGGGACCTCCGAAGAGGTTGCGTCCGAGGAGGTGCAGCGACGGGAGGGTGGCTGGCCAAGGGAGAAGCACTGGCGAAGCGAGGAGGGGAGGGGCTGTCGCGAGGTGCAGCGCACCTGATGGGAGGGGAAACCGCGGGCTGCACGGGAGCTACAGGAACCACAAGAAAACCAGAAAAAAAAAAAGATGAAAACCTAGAGAAAGAATGAAAATAATAATAATAATAATAATAACAATAACAATAATAATACTATTATTAACTTAATAAAAATAATAATCATAATATTGATGAGATAATAATAAGATAATTTCTAACAATATTTTTAATTAGAATTAATTTTAAATTGTAGTATTTATAATAACACTAATAAAAATAATAAAAATAATAAAAGGATTTACTTCATTTTGATAATAATAAAACTAAAATTTTAGTTTTCATCTAAGATAAAAATATTAAAATTCTTATTAACCATAATAATTTTACATGAAATACTAAATTGACATTTATTTATTGTAATTCTTCAAAGCCGAAAAGGCCACGTAGTTGCATGGGCGAAGCCGCACGGCGTCGCGCTCCGCCCACGCGTCCAACGACATCGAACCCAAAACGTGTGCTTTTTTGTCAAAGACTCAGAAATTTAGTCTGGGACTTACCTCGAACCCCAGGAAAATAATTTAATGTCAAAGAAATCATAAAATAAAATAAACGAATGGGTTGGGGTGTGACAATTCTCCCCACCATAACGCTTTCGACCCCCGAAAAGCCACGACACCATCCAGCCGATCGATCAACACCTAAGGATTCCACATACACACGATCCAACCTCATAACCAAAAGACATTCCATCGACCATCTACGGGCCCCAACCTCATTTCCCAAAATAAATCACCAGTAGAGGGGAGGCCTGACCAAGCTCCCCACCATAAGAACTCAACTTGCATCCAATAATGACCTAAGAGAAATCCCAGAGAGACAGTGGATCTCCCCACCATAAAGAACCAACCTACTAGTGACCGACCAGAAATCCAACTTATACCTACACCAGGCCTTACTCATGCCAAAAGAAGTATAGCAGGAACATTTAAACCACCCACTCCCGTCTGAAAGTGATAAGAGCTTAAATGCAAATTTTGCACCAACTAAAAACCCTAACCCCACGGGTGGGGAGGGAGGGCCCAAGGACTGTATCCCTGAAACTATGACGTACAACTACTCACGACCCATCACTTCAGGATGGACACAAACCGAAGTCATAACCGATTCACATGGGTGGCCCATGCAAGGTCATCGATCAGTAACTTGCATAAAAAAAGGCACAATCACCGACATTGCACAAGGGATAAGTTCATCGCGCACTTTGTGACAAGACGAAAATTTCAACGATGGAGAAACTAGGGCAGCAACACCAACTGTCTCACCACACAGTAGAGGCACAACCTTAACTAGACTCCTCAAAACTCCCCGGGGGTTCCTGACTACGCGCTGGATTCACTCCGAGGCCTTTTGGCTAGAGCTCTGATGAATAAAGCATCTCCTGCCTCACATTCAGAAACTAATAATCCCAATAAGAAACTTACATTTTTTATTTGACAAAAGAAAGTACAAGATTTTGAAATAAAAATCATACTGGCATTGAAAACCGAAGTTCATCAAAAGACCCACGACATCCCATTAATGTCAAAACCCAAAACACCATCAGTACAACTGCAACGATAAAAGATCCCTTACACTTAAAGGAATCTTACATCATAAACTTTGAACAAAAACCCAACAGCACGTCACTTTTGAGAACTTACTCTGTGACGCTTTCTAGCAATGCCCCGACAGAATCGCCGCAAGTGACCCAGGCGTCCACATGCTTGGTAGGGCTTCAGAGCGCTTGGGCACGACGAGTTCTTGTGACCCAGTTTGCCACACTGATAACACATGAGGATCTCTCTCTCTGAAGAGGTTGATGAAAGATCTTGAGGCCTTTTTATTCCACGACCTGCTCCATCCACATTCAATTTCTTACTCATCTCCTTTTCAGAACCCTCACCACTGCTCATAGGGATCGAAGAAGGGAGGACTACTTTGAGAACTCCAGCCATCGCGGCTTCGACATGAAAAGATTGTCTCACCACATCAAAAAAGAAGTTAGGTTAGACTCTAACACCTTGGACTATAGATCAGGGTAGAGACCCACCTCGAAGCGTCGAGCCTTCATGGGGTCGTCTGTGGCATACCCTGAATCATAAGGTACTAGCTCCACAAAGCGCTGGAAGTATTCCAACACGGATCTGTCACCCTGCTGCAGACAACACATCTCCATACCCTTTCTCACCCTTTCTTCCTCATAGAAATACTGGCGAACGAACAAAGCCTTGAAGAACTCCCAAGTAAGCTCTTGACGAGGCTTGTTCCGAGACACTGATTTCCACCACATACACGGTGAACCTTCAAGCATGAAGGTCACAACTTGACCTTCAACGACTCAGGAAACGCAACAAGGTTAAAGTCTCTTTCAATATTCTGTATTCACTCCTCTGCTACGGAACTTTCTACTTGACCATAAAAGAGAGGTGGATCCAGCTTCCGAAACTCAAGCATAAAATCCTTAGGTTGATCAACCGTACTACGATCACCCATCGAAGCTTCAAGGGATAACCGTTGGACAAGTAAAGTGAAAAACACATTCAAGGCCAACTCAATGAGTGAATAAAAACCTCAAAATCAAACACTGCATAGGTGACAAGCTCGAAACACGAGAAAACAAGTTTTCATAACATCAAAAAATTTCTATTTGAAAACATCTTTAATTTAAAACAAGATTGGTGGGTTAAACCCTCGCCATTTGTATTCCTTAGAGTCTAACTCACATGCATGTATTAGTGCCACCCCGGGCATCCATCCACCATACTAGGAATCCGTCCACATTTCCAACACACCACAATGCATGTGAGCACCCATAGGAACACCAAGGCCAAAATAAATCAACTTAATTTTTTTCCAAAAACAAATCATTCATACCACTTCCTTCAAAATAATCCTCCAAAATAAATATGTCATTTCAAATAACCATTTTTCAAAAAAAAAATCAGATACAAACCACTTTCAAAAATAACAAGAGACTGAAAACAATTCAAGGGAACTAGTGTCGGTGGACGACTTGACCATATGGTTGGCGGCCATATGTCAATCACATCACCGACACGAAGAGTCTTTTTAGACCATGCCCCTAGCTCCATATGGCTTTCCAGGCCATGTGGCTTAGTACTATTAGCCTAACTCCATTGGTCGTATCCCAATCGCAAAACATCTCCATAAAAACCCAAAGAATCTAATTAAACTAGACTTCCTCTGGAAACCTGAGGATCAGAACGAGCAAGAGTTCACGATGCTCTTCCCGCTCCTACCCCTCGAGTCCTGACATTCCTACTCCATTTACCTTGACATCCCAAATAACAAGGGCGCTCTGAAAAGTGAGGTCTGCTAAGACCTGACCTCCTCTGATACCATTTTGTCAAGAACCAACATGGGTCGACTCTGAACCGGTCACCTGAGCCGGCCCACGACATGGCCCGAGAGGCGTTCCCGATCCTCCCGGGCTGGCGACAAGCACCAGGGCATTGATCGTACCACGATTCACTGTTTCATTTTCACCCTTACATCGTTGTGCTAAACATATTTTGTATTAAAAATTATAAAAATATTATCAAATTGTTCTTCATGTTTGATTCAATAATTTTGTGTTTATCACTGTTAAATAGGTCAATGATACTTATTTTGAAAATTACAATGTAGGTGGAGGTGATTTGGAGGGCCCTTGATGAAGTGGAAGAAAAATGGGCCAAAATTGCATGGATCCATAGACATCTGTCCACTGTTTTAAATATTAAACGAAATATGTGCATCTAAATGGGCCGAAATTTTGTGGGCCTGTCTAAAATTAAAGATGCTACATTTCATATTAAGGAACCCAATCCTGATTCGGCTTGAATGGGGCCCATCCAAACTGATCTGTCCAAGCCACCGAATTTGGACCAAGTCAAATGTGGTGTTCTGTATTTTATCAATATCTTGAGCTCTAGTTGTCGAAACGGTTCCAAACTTTAGGTGGAGACAGTCAAGAGGTAGGGCTACAACGTTTCTATTTTCTCCAAAGCGAGATAAGACTTTCTGAAGGCCGAAACGCGTCGTGAAAGGGGATTGATGAAATCTGTGTGCCCAAAACCACCTCCCACATTTCCTATAAAAGGGCATCTTGGGCTCCTCATTTGTAAGTTCGGCCAAGGAGTGAAGTGATGTCAATTTGGAGTCCTAGAAGAGTCTCCTAATCACCTTGGAGGTTCTGGATTCCCCTATCCTCATAGGGGGATCAACAATGAAGAAGGAGTTCCACCCGAGCTTCCTCCTCCTCCCGATGTCGAGCTAAAAGTTGGGTGTTCGTTGTGAGGGAGCTACACACATGTCAAGGGAGTTCCGATGCATACATTAGCTACTAGTTTGGAGTAATTTGGGTGTTTAAACATTTCATTCCATGTATCTTATTTTATTTCAGATTTGAATGCTTGATTTGATACATGTGAGTGATATGCTCTTAATTTCAAACCGATCGGTGTGAGGTTTTGAGTGTGTGACTTGTGTTGTTCCGATTGGACATCACAAGAATCCTTTTCATACCCAAATTATTGAGATTTCAGTATTCTTTGGAAGCTCTTATTCCATGCATAAGTACTGGACCTTGACAATACGATTGTTACATCAAGGTTTGGTCCTTAAAGCATTGAAATAAAAGCTTAGGAATTAATCGGGATTCCAATTAACTCCAACCAAAGAATTACTCTAAACCCAAGATGAATCTCTATGAGAAATGAACTTGATATGTGTGTAGTGAAATCACATCGACCCTTTTATCTCATATTTCTCAAAATCCATTTGGTCACTCATTTTTTAGGCTATTTCAACTAAGTCATTGTTTTAAACTGTTTTCAAACCCACCCCCTCTCTTAGTCATTTTTATTAAAAATACACACTCTAAACCTACCAACGCTCCTTGAGAGACGACCTAGGGTTTACCCTAGACTATAAAATCAACCTTAAAAATATAATCAATTTGATGTGCCATGACAACGCGGTCAGGCATCAAAGAGAGAACGACCAACAACAACAACTAACCTGACCACGAAAAGAAAATAGAACAACACAAAGTAAACAAACAACACGAAAAGAAAGAACGACCAACAACAACAACTAACCTGACCACGACCAAAACTCCTCACGACTCCGAGAGTCGCTCACCAGTCCACAACCAAATCTCGCCCACAACGGGAGAGCTCAAGTCAACCTGCAACAGAAACTAAAAACAGGAGAACAGTATAGGCGTGAGTGTTAAAACTGAGTAGGTAGGCCCGACTAATTCTATTCTCAATGCACATACCGTTAAATAAAGAATTCATTAATTTCAAGTTTGAACTACATTGTACAAAATATGGGTTTTTACAAACACTTTCATTTCTAAAACATGTATCAGTCCATTCCCCTTTATAATTTTAAAAAAACAATTTTTAATGTTTGAAAGGAACAGGTGCATTGCATTGTAAAACATTTTTGCGAACAATTAGAAAACCAAACTTTAGTTATTAGCCAAAAAGGAAAACTACTCATAACACACAACACACGCAAAGGGAAATGGGAAAAATGGCACACGTGAGCCAGCAACCGAACTAGACTTCTCAATCGTGCGCCACAGACAAATAAACACTAAATGAAACATGGTTCGAACCTAGGAGATCGTGAACAATCCAGAACATACTATACATCTGGCTCATCCTGAAGGCATGCCCTAACGCGATTACGTCATAACGCTCATACTACTACCTGGTATATCCATGCATGGCTTAACCGAGGGGCCCAATCCCCATAGCAGCAATAACTCAGTATTCCCCTACTATGGGGCCACTAGCCAGTGCATATTCTAAACTAGTGCAACAATCGTTCTCAGAAGATTCACTCACTATGCCAGGTTCCCATGTCAACACAACGAATAAAAAGTGGTGCGTCCACAATGTAAATCAATCAGTCATGATGCACAAACATCACATAAAGCTCACGCTATCAACGCACACCAAAGATCACCCCTGAATGGGTTTTTCCAAAACAATTTATTTTATTAAAGTGCTAAACGGCCTTCACCAATTTTAATGAAAAACCTCATTTCTCGAGAAAACCCAAAACACTTGTTCAGAAGAAATCATTTATCTTTAAAACTAGAAGTACATTTGAAATTCCGTGAATTATGTTTAAAGGCCAAATGGGCAATCATTCAATACTGGGTGTCCGCTCGTCAAGAAAATGTCTCAAGTGTTTGGTATAAAATAAACAGCTCTTTTCACACAAAATAATCATTTAAAGTTTTATTATCTAATATTATTTCTCATTCATTAAAATTAATAAAACATCAAGCAATTAATAAATTCTAAATTTAAAGGTTAGTGCAGTGGGGGACCTACCTCGACTCGCAGCTCGAACACGGCGACGCGACACGCCTCACACAAACGTACAAGCACGCGCAAGCCGATGACTGGGGTGTCGTGAAGTCACCTCGACAGCACGCTGCAATAAACGCACAATAACCCAAAACTTATAACCACTGACTTAAGACAATTCAAACGAGCAAGCAACGCGAAAGAACAACCTCAACACGTTTTCAAATCACAACTCGCACAATTGACACTATTTAGTAAACCACTTTTAAAAAAAAATATTAAAAAAATCTAAAGAGACGACTTTACACACCCAAAACCTTTTCAAAACCACTTTTTATAATTAAATGCACACTCGCAACACACCATTTAAACCAGAAACGCGCTTACACGGGTCAAAGGGGCATATACCATTGGGAAACTTATGTGCAAAACACATTTAAAGATTTAAGCCACCACTTTACACTTCACAAATATGTTGGTTAAAACCAAATCATGCCACAATAATCATTAATCATTAAAGAGAGCAAACCGGGCAAATTTGACTAAAACATGGTGCGCGCGACATAGCAAAACACAATACACATCAAGGTTCAATTTTTTAAAATCAAGTGATCCTCAAAAAAATTCAAAAACATGTTTCGCATTGTTAATATTATGTAATAAACCATTTAAAATTTTAAAAAACAATTTTAAGGAATAACTCACACCTTTGCACGCACAAAACTCGTTCAAAAACCTCTTTTATGGTCAAACGTACACCCACTGCGTATCAAGGCAGAACACGCACCATTTGCACAATTAAAATCACAAATTGCACAATTTGATAAAACTGTTAAACAGTATATAACTGATTTCCATCAAAACGCACCTCATTTCATAAGATAAAATTTATTCTAACGATATCAAATGTCTAATTAACAAACAAGAAAGGTGCAAACAACACGCAATCAAAGGAATCTAAATTTAAAGAATATGCGACATGGGTTACTACCTCAATTGATGATAAAATTCTGGAAATTAGGGCAAAACACCATTTGCACCTCAATCGCACCAAAGGGAGATTAAATCGCACCTAAAACAACCATACCGGACCATCAATTTTAAGATCAAATTCAAAAATAAAATAAACCCTAACTAGGGTTTGGGTAAAACAAAACCCTACCAAAGGAGGAAGGAAGACTTCCGGAGGGGGGGGGGGTCGTCGGAAGGAGGACGCCGGTAAGGAGTGGCGCCGGCGGGGGGGGGGGGGGCGATGCCGTTAAGCAGCTCGCTGGAGGCCGTGGGTCAGGGAGGCGCGCCGGACAGCGGAAGCAGTGGGGGTGTCACGGATCGGCTCACTGCGCAGAGGGAGGGACCGCCGGAGAGGTTGCGTCCGAGGAGGTGCAGCGACGGGAGGGCGTCCGGCCAAGGGAGAAGCACTGGCGAAGCGAGGAGGGGAGGGGTTGTCGCGAGGTGCAGCGCACCTGATGGGAGGGGAACTGCGGGCTGCGCGGGAGCTACGGGAACCACAAGAAAACCGGAAAAAAAGAGATGAAAACCTAGAGAAAGAATGAAAATAATAATAATAATAATAGTATTATTAACTTAATAAAAATTATAATCATAATATTAATGAGATAATAATAGGATAATTCCAAACAATATTTTTAATTAGAGTTAATTTTAAATTGTAGTATTTACAATAACACTAATAAAAATAATAAAAGGATTTACTTCATTTTGATAATAATAAAACTAAAATTTTAGTTTTCATCTAAGATAAAAATATTAAAATTCTTATTAACCATAATAATTTTACATGAAATACTAAATTGACATTTATTTATTTTAATTCTTCAAAGCCGAAAAGGCCACGTAGTTGCATGGGCGAAGACGCGCGGTGTCGTGCTCCGCTCATGCGTCCAACGACGTCGAACCTAAAACGTGCGCTTTTTTTGTCAAAGACTAAGAAATTTAGTCTGGGACTTACCTCGAACCCCAGGAAAATAATTTAAAGTCAAAGAAATCATAAAAAAACGAACAGGTTGGGGTGTGACACGTCAACAACTTAGAACTCGACACAAACCACCAAAAGAAAAAGGAGGTCACATCAGGTGGATGAAAATGCGTACATGGTTGGTGTGAAAAGAATGAGTGACACTATATATGGGTTTAACTTGTTGTGGGCTTGGAGTTTAGGTGTGTGGTGTTTAGGTGTGTGTCTGGTGTGTGGGATGTGATTTTCATAAACAACATGCATGCAAGGGAGGCCTCGAAAGTGGTGATGATGTTTGGTTTCCCTAGTTTATGGTGCACAACATGTAGAGGGATGAAGGATGGTGCTAGTGTGACGCACAGAGGGTGGCGATTGAAAAACAAATAGTGTTGTAGGTGCTAATAAGTTAAATTTGTACATACATTAGATCAATTAATTGAGAATGTAGAATGAAGGTAGCATCAACAGTGGCAACATAGTTCTCATTAAGAAATAACTTGAGGGGTGAGCAGCCGAAGGGTTCTGTTAGGGTCCAATTTATAAGAACCTGTAATGCCTTTATCTGAGCTTTCCAAAAAAGCACTGATAGACACTACATTATCAGTGACTACTAGGGTTGATATGTGTGGTGATCTCGGCATGCGGGCTTGTCCAATAGCGGACTCGGGGCATGGAGGATGGTCTTGCTAGCGGGAAGGGTGTTTGTCGGTGTTGATGTGGTGTGATGGCGGGTGACAAAGGGAGCCCCACCCATCGGCGGGGATGGACGGATCTAGGCCGACGTCTTTGGTTTCTGACATTGACGTACCTATACTAGAGGCAATTCACAGAGCATCTTGATCATGTTGCAGGAAACCAGCGCAGTGGCGTGGAGTGGCGATTTTGGGATCTTGGTAGTTAGCGATGACACCAGGCGTAAGGGGCGCAGGTCGGCGACTACAGGTGGGAAACAACATCTTCGGGAGGATGCATGGGACGCGATGTCGGCCGGCTGTGGGAACTCAGGATACAGGGGGCGGCGACATCCTCGGGACGATGTCCTCTTGATGCGCCAGGCTTTACTAGCTACCAGAGTGCGGGTGATGAACTTAGGTTCGAGGAACTTAAAGAGACCATGGGTTTCTTTTCTAGGCCATTTTTTAGACATTGATGTTTTTTGGGCCTTTTTGACATTGTTTGGGTATGTGTTGCGTCATTCTATTTTTGGTGTCTTGCGGACTCATGGAGTACTACCTGCTTGTCAGAGATCATGTAGGGTGTGGAACTCTTGAGTGAGTTTTGGTGGCTTGGGTGCTGACGGGATTCGATTCTCATGGCTATTGACAGGTGTGATGACCTCTGCTCACTCCAGACATTGGTGGTATGTGATGCCAATGAGTTTGTTAAAGATGTCCAAATTTGAAGGGATGGTGCATCGATGACGCATGGGTGGCGATGTTGCGGGCATATCAGCCCACTTTGGTTGGAGTCCAATGGAGGGCAGCTTGGTGACGTACGGGCTTTGGGTGAACAGGGGTCTTCTCAAGAGGTGGCCTCCTGGTGGCCACTTGGGATCCCACAGTGGGGCTTCGACCCAGTTTCTAGGATAGGGTTAGTGCTGCTTTTGTGGGCATTTGGGCTTTGCATTTTGGGGGGCCTTTGATCTCACTCTTGTTGGGCCTCTTGTTGAACACTCTGGTACTTGGGGGTAACTGTTGTGCCCCATTTTTGTTTCTTTGCACATTGCCTTTTCTTTAGTGAAGTTTGGCGACCATGTACTAAAACTCATGGTCTCCACCGATTTGAGTATTTATAATTATATATATATATATATACATACATACATACATACATACTCCTCTAAAAAAACATACATACATACATTTATTTATAATTATATATAAAATAAATATATTTGTAAATATTTCTATATATATATATAAATATTGGTATATATTTATAAATATTTATAAATATTTATCAACATATTTATAGGATAATATATATTTATTTAATTATATATATTTATATAAGTATATATATTTATGAAATTATAAATATTATAAATATAATAAATATATTTATTATAATTTTATAATTATTTATATATAAACATATAATTACAATCATAAATAAATATATTTATAATTATTTGTATGTAATATGAAAATATATATTTATAAATATATACATATAATATATTTATAAACATTTCTATATATTTATAAATAATTATATATATATATATTTATATATATATATATTAAAATGTAAAAATATATATTTATAAAATTAGTGTAAATGTATTTATGGTAACTTTATAATCATTTAAATATTTATTTATTTATTTATAATTATAAATATAAATAAATATATTTATAAATATTTGTATATAATTATAAATATATATAAATATATAAATATTTATTTATTTATTTATTAATATATACATATTTATTAATATATATAAATATATATATTGATAAAATTAAAATAAATGTATTTATTGTAATTTTATAATCATTTAAATATATAATTGTTTTTTTATAATTATAATTATTAAAAAAATATAAAAGGTATTTATATTTAAATAAAATTTTATAATTATAAATATAATAAATATAATAAATATATTTATTATTTAATATATATTTTTTGTAGTTTTATAATTATTTTTGAGAACATAAATAAGTTCCTTGGTATAACATGAATGAAAGGTACAAGTCATAAAAAATGAGTCATCGCATACGTGGAAGCATGAATAATACTGGTGTCAATGTTTAAATGAACATTTCATGAGTCGTGAATACATGATATATGTATGTGTCAACATAAGAACATGTAATCTAACATTTAAAACATATGTAGCAACCCAATCATGTCCAAAAATAAACTTAGGATCATAGCTTATGTCAATTATACTCACACATACCAATATATGAACATGAAAATATCCATGGATATCAGCACTGTCTCATGATATATATATATATATATATATATATATATATATATATATATTTGAAACAGGACGTACCTGAATGGTTCAGTTGCGGGTGTAACACTATCCAAACAGGAGTCTGAATACCATTCACTCCTTATACAGAGTTTTTTGGTTGCTTCCCCCATCAACAGCAGGGTTATTGTAGCCCAGTAACGCAAGTGTGTAGGTATGGAATGGATACTGGTGACCGCTCAATGGAGAATGTCAGAAAAACATGGCCATCACGACTCGATCCTATGAGGCTTGAGCTGCAACTCCCCAAGCCTGCCTCCATTGGCCAATGGCTAGCATCGAATGCTGAGTTGGCTATCACACAGACATGGGAGATCATAGCCTAAGTTACCTTTATTCATGCACCAACAAACACCTTCATGCAAAAATGTAGATATATATATAAACTGAAAAGTAAATGCATGTATAAATCTATCCCAACCAGAGTACAACAGAAGTTAAAAAAAGGAGAAATATGGGCCCACCAAAAGAAAACTAAAAACAATCCAACCTACTTAGTGGGAGGATAATGTTGTCAAAATCACCAGTCAAAAAGCTCCTCATCAAAGCTCTGGTAAACACCCTGACCAGTCTAGCTCTTTAAGCTCTACCCACTTGAGGTCCTCCTGGGACTCCATAGAAAGGCCTATAGTTGACACAAGACACAACACTGTAGGCAAAGACCGTGCATGGGTGAGTATTAAATATACTCAATAGGCACCCAAAACCCCCAAATTAAGAGGGAGCAACTGAAATTCAACAATTCGTATGACCATGCTAGAGGGAACCCAAACGAGAGACAAACTCCATCTTGAGACCATCCTCATCTAAACATGACTAGTAAGCTTATACTACATAGTGTGTCATCAAAGATGTGACAACACCACAAGGAAACCCAAAAATAAACCCTGTTATACTCATCTCGAGAACCAATCCTTATAAATTCATAACCTCATATCCACTGATAGGTTCCTACTCGTGGTTCTAATGCAACACCCTACTAGGATCACACACTCCATGAGCCTAGTCAACCTAGATGGAACTCTTTTAATATAAATACTCTATCGAGTACAACCCAACCATCCCTGATGGAACAACTGAGAGATACTACTTCATCAGGTATCACACGTCGATGGCAATATTTCCATCCCAAGGGCATACATCTGAGAGAACATGCTCATCAGATATCTCCAATAAGCATGCCATGATGGAACTTAGTAGATATCATTCCTCAGAAAGGTGATCCCTCTTAAGATTGACTAGGGGATGCTATGAACCAAGTCTGTAAAATCATTACACACAAATCCTCAGATATGAGATCCCTCCTAGGATCCGCTCGGGGACACCAAAAACCCAATCTGGTATCCCAAATATCTCACTTAGAAAGCGTATCAAAGCTAGGATCCAATGAGGGACACCACAACCCAAAACTAACAATCTTGAGACCACATCACTCATAGAGAGGATCTTAGCACATGTAGTGTTGGTCACGATGATTCTAAATTCCCCATCAAGTATAACTCACGAAATAGGGGATCCTATCACCAACGATTCCGCAAAACCTACACATGGAACACAACATAGAAGATAGTCGAAGGAAATAAAATATATCGATACACAGCTTGAGGCTACGTGCCAAGGGATCACTAGGGGATGCATCCCCTACTGTAATAACCTCATGGGTAGATTATTGGTCCCCAATTAAATATTGGTCACACCGATTCTCAGAACCCTACTAGGGAAACATGAATGGACGTGAAGATCGCTCCAGGCCTCCCACTGTGATATTTGCTCCAAGTCTGCTGAGTTTGTAGTCAAAGCCTATTGAGAAAACTCACTAAAAAAAGTGTGAATACATCCACACGTCACATCCATGAGGAAACCAAAGAGGGTTAACAATCTAGTAATAGGGATGTGATATAGAAACTCTCATAGTGAAAGGACCAGGGGACCCACTCAACCATAACAGTCTAACCGTCGCTAACAGAAGGGCTAGAGGGAACCACTCAATCCTGCCGGTCTAGGCATATCTAGCCCAAGAAACTCGCAAAATATCGTGTGCACACCCCATCCCCTGGGCCCAATACATGTCCATCATCACATTATACGTGGAAAACTACTCAGGATAGGATACTTGTGAGCATGAAATCAAACTTCGAAGGAGGAGATACGGAAGAAAAAATATCCTCAAGGAGTACAAGGTATGAAATGGGGCCCACAAGGTGTGTTATCCTTCCTGATCACCTGGCTATGTATCCTTCCCACATTATTTTCCAACCCATGTAGTAGTACATGGTGTGTAGAAAAGGTACACCCCATGTCACGCTTCACCCTGAACCCTGGTCGTGTTTCTCCTTCACAAAACCCAACTATCCATGTCCCTTACATGTCGTGAATCCCATACTATATGGTGTGTTCAAAATTAAAGGCCACCTTGCCGTGTTGTTTTCCCATACCCATGTACCGGACCTTATGTCCATGTACCTTTGGAGTGTACTTTCACATGGTCATGTACTCCACATGGTTTCCTATCCGTCACCCCCAACCACCAGACATGGGGTCACTATAATGTGTGTAACCCACGGTACATGGTATGTAGTCCCCAAAAATCATCTTCCTTGAATGGGAAGAACACGAGATGTGTCCCTATGGTCTATATGTCGTGTAGATGGGAAAATCTATTGGAAATTCCCTAAAATAGCCTGAATCTCTCCAGTTCTCCCCAAAACACACAGATAGACCCTAAAGGGGTCCATAGAAAGCATCTAAGGGCTCTATAAAATGAAGAACAAACCATGGTATTAGGACTTAAAACTCAACTCACCTACCTTGAGGGTGAAACACGGAAGCTTCAATGTACAATCTGCGCTCTGAAGTTACTGTTTCATGTTCCGGAAGTGATCACCATCAAGATATGTGGTCGATGATACTTTATTTTATCAATTTGGTACTTGGGTAGTCTGTTGCCAAAGGGGGGGTGAGGGGAATCAACTACTCCTACGTGTGCACTAAAGGGGGAGGGGGACAGGGATATGGTTTTAATTTTATTAAAACAATATCCTCCACTTAATAACCCAATGATAAATCATCTTCGATTGGACACTAACCACTGATGGATTTTATGTTTCACTTAGGGTAACCACAAAGTCATGAACTCAACTGTAGTCTCAGAAATCCTATCCAAGACATTTATCAAGACTTATTACATTTTCCAAAGAAATTACGCGCATGTAATAAAATATATTTAATATTTTTAATATAACCACACCGAGGCACTCCTGGCCCCGGAACTCCTTTTCCACATAATACATGGATTTGGAAAAATGTTTAGGAATATTAAAAAGTATTATAGGTCGAACTAGGTCACTACATCATCCCCACCTTAAGAATTTTCATCCTTAAATGAAAACGACACTAGTGAAGAAACTAATCTCTCAACTAGGACTCCCATACTAGTGAACTCACCATGACCACCAAAAAAGCCACCAAGGGTTCCTTTGCTACCTATGAGAAGGCACTAAAGGAAGACACAAGGGATACCACACCTAAGTCCAACTCAACTAGGTTGACATTATTCAACAAAGCAGGTACGCATCTCTTTAGATGCAAAAAGTGGAAAACACCAAACACATGATCCATATATCATATTAAGGTCTAGCAGAAAACCCCCTTGATAACCTGACGTATAGACCCACTGAAACCTATTGTTAACACATAAGTCAAATGAACTCATCCACCAAACCTTGATATTTTCCACTTTGGGGGGCACTGACTCACCCACACAGTTTTCATCATGTTTTAAGAACACATCTTAGTGGGGAAAGTGTCCCTCACACTCGTGACTTCAAAGTCATATTAAAATGAACCACATCCTCCTCAAGTGTATCACATACAAAAATAACATCAAACATGTGAGGGTACTAATGAATGAACAAGGCTTCACAATCACACACATTGGGTCTTACCAGGCCTTTCTACAGAACTCCAACACAAAACCCCACCCTAAACACACAAGTTAGTGGGACTCATCCACCACACCTCAAAACTATCTGATTTGAGAGGACCTATATCTCCCTCATGGTTTTAATCACATTACAAAACTGTTTCTCAGTGTGGGATGGAGACCACTTCCACATGCATTCGAAGCTATGTCAAAAAACACCAACATAGTGTCTTACCATCTCCCTAGACAACCCTTGAGCAAGAAAGGAAAGAGCACCTAACAACAGTGTGTATCAAAACTACTACAGAAAGAAGAAATGACACAGAGTGTACCTTTATCCCTTAGATCCTATAGTTCAAAGGCCTTTACATCCTATAGTTATCCTCTCCCCACCCTCTAGTTCCACGATCCTAGAGTAGACCACCTAGGGGTGTTGGTGGAAACTTATACCATCTGGTACCTCCTACTTCTCCACCCACTCCTCCGCCTCATTTAACACCATGTAGACCTCCCTGGTCGAAACACTACCTATACTAAGGTAGTATATCAACGGGATCCCTCTCAGCAGCACAATGGGTCATATAATCATGAGAATGATATCCTCGGTCATCGCAAGTATAACACTTCCTCTCTTATGAATGACCAAAATCGTCCTGAGAGCCCCGAGACTCAGATACCCAACACTGGGATCACCTCCTGAAGTGTTGAGAATTCCCGGATACATAAGCATTCTATCAACTACCATCTATTGAGCCAACTTCTGAGGACTCAGCTCCCACATGCCAAGAAAAAATGGTTTGAGTCAGCTAAGTAAGAAAGATCTCCACCACCGAGGCCCGCTCCTGCACTCCAGCATAGGAGGGATTGCACATCGGTACCACAGACATTTTGGTCTCCCATTTCAATCCCTGCTCAAAGCTCTATTATCATAATAATAGATACTGAACCATATCTATGGAGTAATTCTATTGTTATATGAACCTCATAGAGTACTCCATCATAGCCCTGTTATCCTGCCAAATCCGTAGAAGCTCCTAGATCTGCACTGACCTCAACGTGGCCAGATTGAACTTCTCCCTAAAGAACTGCTAAAACTTAGACCAAGTGATCATATCCTCATCATGGTACTATGTCACAAGGCTCCACTATCTCCTGGACAAACCCTATAGAAGGCTCATCATTAGGACCACCATATGATCGAGAGGTGTCCTCATGATATGGGAAACATGTGTGATTGCATCTAGCCAGTCATCAGATGCATCAGGGTCTAGGTTACCCCAGAACCATAAAATTTATTGCCTCTAGAGCTCATACAGCACACTCATCCTATGCACATTCTCGTCCTTCACTATCAGAAAAACCTTCTGCTCAATTGGTGGTGGCTCAATGAGTGGACCTCAAGGATTTCCAACCTTAGAACCAGTGCCTTGCACTGAAGCCTTATCTCAGGATGGATAATTGCCAAAATACCCATGAATAACCCTTCCTAGTTGTCATTATGGAAGCATCTAGAAATAAAATCAAGATTCCCCATGATCAATGAGTATATCCATGGAGATGACTCAAGAAGTACAAGAAAAACCCAAAACCCAAAACCCAGTCATATATGTTGCATGTACCATTATTTTCCCTGCGACCAGTGTCATAATGTACCGAGTTGAAAAAAAGGCTATTAGATTCCTGGTGAATGGATACATTGGCCACCACACCAACATTGGAGTCCCTAGCTTGAAATTCTCACTTGAATCACTCTAACAATATCGCTATGAAACCCCAACCCAAGCTCTCGACACTACATTCCAAATGTGGAACCTACTCTGATACCTCTATATCAGGACCCGACTCAATTGGGTTCGAACTTCCACTCCCCAATCCCACCTCTATAGGCCAAGGGATGGTGACCACTGGTGAGTAGGCTATCACACACACATGGGAGGCCTTATACAAAGGTACATGTATGCACACACTCACATACACCTCCATACAACAATATATATATATATATATATATATATATATATATATTTATTTATAATGGAAAGTAAATTCATGCCTACATATATCCCAACCAGAGTACATAAGAAGTGAAAAAGGGGGAACATTCATATCCACTAAAAGAAAACTGTAAAAATATCCAGCCTGCATAGCAAGAGGTGAACGCTATCAAAATCACCAACTAGAAAGATCCTCATCCAAGCTATGGAAAAAACACTTGTTGGTATAACTCTCTAAGATCTGCCCACTCCAAGTCCTCCTAGGAATCCATCAAAAGAAATGTGGTCTTCACAAGACACAACATGTGTGGGAAAATCCCATGCATGAGTGAGTATAAGAATACTCAATAGGTTCCCCCAAAATCCAAAAAGAGAAGCGAGAAACTGAAAGGAATAATTCTACTCAACCTAGCCAGAGGGAACCCAATCCAGGGAGAAAATCCATCTCGAGACAATCGTCATCTAAACATGACATTTCATCTCATAATATATATTGTTTCATCCATGATGTGAAAACACCGTAAGGAAAACCATAAATACACCCAAATATACTTGTCTCAAGCACCAAACCATACGAGGTTCTGACTTAATGGCCATCGACAAGTTCCTAATCATGGTTATAAAGAAAAACCTAATAAAGAGCACACACTTCACGAGCCCAATCATCCTAGATGAAACTATTCTAATAGAAACACTCCATTGGTTACAACACAACCATCCTAAGATAATATAGCTGATAGAACACACTCATCAGATATATCCACTAAGAATGACATGATGCAACTTAGTGGATCTCATTCCTTGGAAAGGGGATCCCTCCTATGATCCACTGGGGGACACTACGAACCCATTTTGGAAAACCTTAACCCACCTCTCCTATGATAGGGTATCGCACCTAAGATCTACACAGGGACATAAAAAAGACAATCTGGTAACCCAAATATCTTACTCAAAGATGGGATCACACCCAAGATCCACTATGGGACACCACAACCCAAAAATGATGTCCTAAAGATCGCATCACACAGATAGAAGATCGTCTACCATGTAGTGTTGGCCATGATGATTCCATGAACCCTATCAAGTATAACTCAGGAATTAGGGGATCGTATTACCAATGGTTCCACAAAACCTACTCATGGAACGTGACAAGGAAGAAAAATGATGTAAAAATATATATCGATACACAACTAGAGGTTCTATTCCGAGGGATCACTGGGGGCTCTATATCCTACTAGAACAACTATCTAGGAATAAGGTCAATTCTTGAGTAAATATTAGCCATAAAGATTCCAATAATCCTAATATGGAAACATGAAGGGACATGAAGATTTTGTTGGGCCTCTTAGGGAAATATGTTATCCATGTCTGATGAGTCCATAGTCGAAACGGAATGAGATGAGGCACTCCATAAATTGGGAACACACTGATGTTGCACATATGTGAAGTTGCTGAAGAGGGGTCACAATCCTATAATGGGGAAATTATATAGAAACCCTCATAGAGAAAGGACCAGGGGTCCCACTCAACTCTGCTAGTGTAAACACCACTAACAGAAGGACTAGGGGGGCACTCAAATCTCTAATATTACTTTCAATAACCAAAGAAACCCACTAAACATATCCTATACACTGCATCTCCTAGGACCAAAATGTGGCCACCATTTATTTCTAGGTGGAAAATCACTTATGATAGGCTACTCATGGGCCAGAAACCGAGCTACAAATAAAGAGATACACAAATAATAAGATCTAAAAAATATCCTCAAAAAGTAAACGACGTACAATGGGGTCTATATAGAATGTGAGCCCACCCGAGCACCCATCCGTCTATCCATCCCACATGGTTTTTCAACCCATGTAGTTTTACACAGTGTGTAGAAAAGGTACATGTCATGTCCTACTTCACCCGGACCCTGGACATGTTTCTCCTTCACACAACCCAGCCAGTTGTTTCCCTTACTCTTCTGTAGTTCCTTGAAGAATGTGTTATAATTTTAAGAATCATTGCTTCCTAGTAGTTTCCATTGGATTTATTCATGAAACCGGAAACAAAAAACAGTTATTTATCCAAAAGGGACCTTTATTTCAAAGGAAGGTGTTCGTTATGTTTGAACTTTACGATACTTAGGAACATGAATTGGTCAGGAGTATGGGATGATGGACACATCACACCCTTTTGGGGGAAATTATTATCTAATCTTGGACTCTCTTTATAAATTTAAGAGATTTTCATGATTTCTTATTAATTTACCAAGTATAAAATAACTTTCCCTTATAATTTTCAATCACTTATTAACATGTATGAAATTTAGAATCATAATTATATATTCATGGTTCTTCATTAATGAAGATATATATATGTATTTGAGGTTCTCCATCAATGGTATCCTCTCATGTACTATTTAGAGATTCTTTTAATTATTTTTAAGATGATACTAGTTTTCAAGCCAATCAGTGGGGATCTCTGGAATTTATTGTCATCTAGGGAGAAGAAGGATTGTTTTGATATTAGGATCATACACATAAAATGGGATACCTATGTATCCTTGTGAAAGGAATCAGAACCCTCCTAGTTCAGTGCTGCTTAATGGGACACATCATACCTTTTAAGGTCATGTGATAAGTGTAACATCCCAAGTAAGTAATGAATAATAGATATTTTTATATATGTCTATTAATGAATTAGATAGTGTTTTAGAGGCTTAAAATGAAAATAAATCCAATCTTAAGCATGGAATACACTAATATTTTTAAAAGATTGTTTTACTGCCTTTTGATGGCAAACCATTTTTAAATCTATCTTTTGACAATTTTATAAGCTATGTTTGTCAAAATGAACTTATTCTTTATGATTGGGACATCAAAATTTACTTTGTGTGAATTTTTGGTATTTTTCTGACAATGTTCATTTTTTAATGAATAGTGAAAAATACTGCATTTTACATCAAAACTGCTTCTTAATCTAATTTATTTATATGATTAGATTATCTTTTGAATTGGTCTTAATGTGTAATCTGAATATATTTTTACCATTTAATCCAATGGTGGTCATTGGAATCAATTTCACTTTGAAATTGGACTTAAACTGGTGTCAATCTTTTGATACTTATTGTTTCATAAAAACACGCTATTTGTCATGACAGCGGGAATTAATTGTTAAATTAATTAATGTGACTATATGTTTTGAATTTTGTAAAATAGACTTCATTTTTGAATTCGTAATATCAAATATAGCTTAGGGTGAATTTTTGGTAATTTTCTGAAAAACTTCAATTTTTGATGAATAGTGAAACCACTAAGTGGTACTTATAAAAACTGATTTTTCCGTTTAAATGAAATTTTTCCATCATTGTGTTTTTAATTTCAAAAATCCGACATACATGGTTGTCATTAAGAAGTAAAATGTGGTTCAATGAGATTATAATAATTTTTTGGTAAATAGTAACTTATTAAGTTCTTAATCGCGATTAGTGGTAATTAGTGTAGTTTAAGGTAAAAATAATGCTTTAATAAAATGAGATGAGCTTGACACATGTCCTAACCTCATTGGTTGTGTCATGGCCGACCAAGACAAGCCATGGGTCAACTTGGGGACCCCATGGATCCACTTTGGTTGGGAAATGACATAAATAACTTTTTATTTAATGTAAATGTAAAAATGACACAAACATAATATGTTTTACGAAAACAATTTTTACATGGAGTTATAAAGATCATATTTTTGATTATAAATAATAATTGGAAAGATAAAACTATTTCCTACATCATAGTATTTTTTTTATAATTTTTAGACTTTAAATAAATTAAATTATTTATGACATCATGATGATGCAGCGATGACCTCATTATTTAACGATTTAAATAAAATGGAAAGATAATGTAAAATATAAAACCTACACATGGAAAAAACCAATTGGATGAGTGTATTTAAAAGCCTTATCACCTTATCCTAGAATTATATCAATGTGGGACCTTTTGAATCCGAAAATCATTTTAAAATAAAGTAACTTATCTTTATTTTCCAAGAGTGCCCCTCCTCTCCTCTTATAAAAGGCCCCCACCTCTACCTCCTTACCCACACTCCCAAAGCCTTTGGCTCGGCCAAAACCTGACCATTTTGTCTCTCCACTTCCCTCTCTGACTCCTTTAAGCCTCACTTTGGGCAGAAGTCTTCCCAAGGAAGCCTTTGAGATCAAACCAAAGGGAGTTACCCGATTTTAAGGTAATGTCTTCTTTTGAGTCCTTTTGTTTTATTTTGCTTCTCCAACCCCCTAAAATCTTTTTATTCTTTTCTTTTGTAACAACTCCAGTATCCTCAATATACCAGGATGTTGTTATAATAATTATTTGAGCTACACTTAGACACACCTATATCTAATGGTTAACGAACATACTGTTTCCGTGGATGGTGAATTTATGCCTCCCGAAATGATGATTGTTCAACATTCTTTTAACACCTTCAAAGGTGGCCATTAAGATGTCACTATATTTATATATGATATTTAATATGTTTATGTTTTCCTTAAGCTTCTGTATTTTCCTTTTTGTTCATACCTTTATGGTTTCCATTATGGGTGAACGCGATATCTTCATTTAAGGAAGTGCGGACTACCGCCCCCTCAAAGTGATTTGATTCGTTAAATACCATATGTGGGACGTATAAAGGATGGAACTATGATATTATATATGATATTATAATGGAATTATAATATACATTTATATCATTATGATTCCATTCTATAAAATATGAAATATAAATGAAAGTAGCGTTCATGCGTACGTACGGCTTACCGTCTTCATGAACGGTGCATTTCATTTCTTACCTCTAAATGATTATGTAATATTATAAATGCATGAATGTAGTGGATATATATGACATATATGATATCTACATCATGAATACCATTCTGGATATAATGGATACATGAACAACTTGTAATTATAAAGGGTTTATTTTTGACTCAAGTACCAATGATCGTTAAAACGACCGTTATTAACTTAAATAATTACATAGTGTTCATGACATGACAATAAGTGATATAAAAGGAATAATGAACTTGAAAAAGGTTCTTAAACAATTAGAAATTAACTCAAGTTTATTATTCAGGAGATTAAAGAACGACCGAGTCAAGTCGGACCCGAGGTATTGGACTTCGTCTCAATCTCCTTTCATTGAGGCATATTTTATTTTATACACAACTTTCTTTTATACGATGTATAAAACCCTTTGACTTTTATGTTTATTCAAAAGGAATCTTTTTTATACGAAGCATTTACTAAATGACAAAAGGGAATGTTTTTGTCGTACGTATGCGGCGACAATGACTTCTCCGCCGTCGTGACCGTTATTTGAGTTTCGGCTTCCTCTACAAGCCATACCTTCTTTTTAAAAGAAAAATAAATACAATGTTTTACTTTCCTTTTATTTTGGTATAGAAAATGGTTTTCATAATGTTTTTATATCAATGTGTTGTATTGATATCTTGTGATTGAAAGGTGGGAATGTTATGTTTCCTTTATGCATGTTTTATGTGATATGATTATGTTGAGGTTCTTGGGCATTATTATGAAAACGGGTGGTTCCGTGATAAACTAAGGGCGGGTGAGCCCAATATAGCTCTCCAATGCATTGGGTAACGTAAAGGAGTGAAACGTTAAGGTTTCTCCGAAGAGATTTTAGGGAATATATTGTGATGGGTATTCCAAACGTAACCAAGAGGGTTACTCCCTACGTAAGAATATTATGAATGCCTCAAGTTACCTTTATTTCTTATGATTTCTATGATTTATTCATGATTTGATGAGGTATGTTAAAGTGTTTATGTTTTATGGGTAAAGTATGATCTCATCCTTATGTATATATGTACCCATGTTTCCTTTCCATATTTTTATATCCCTTATTGAGCTTTTTATGCTCATCCCAAGTTTTTTGAAATGTTTTTCACAGGTCAAGGGAAAGGTACATGATATGATGATAGAGTCAAGGAAGTGTCAAGAACGAATCCATGTTCATTTTAAATATGTTTCCATTGATGGGAATGAAGAATACTATCTTTATGTAACCACTTTGTTTATATGTGGAATGTAATTCAAGTTTTATGATCTAATTATCTAAAACTCTAAACCTGAAAAGATCCTCAATGTGTAGTCTTGTAATAACTCAAGATTAAGTAAGGTTTAAGGCTGGGGCCTTATAGTTGGTATCAAAGGTCGGTTTAGATAACTTTAGGAGTTAGAATTCTATTAAACGATTATCCAAAAATATTTTCTTTTGAAATGATATAGTATTTGAAAATTACTATGTTGCTTCATCTAAGACATGTTTGTTAAGAATGGTTTTTCATAGAGGAAACAGAACAACTTTTCTGAGAAGGCATACAGATGGAAATGACCTTTCAAATCAGTATCCTGTGATGGTCAGAATCAGAACTAAATAGTTTACTGCAGTGATGGCTTAGTTGAATCAGGTGAAAAATGTTGGTTGTGTTATTGATGATATTTTGGTGTTTTCAAAAAGTAAAGAGGAGCATGAAAGACATTTAAGGGTTATCTTGCAAACCTTAAAAGAAAATAAATTTTATGGGAAATTCAGCAAGTGTGAGTTTTGGTTGCAACAAATTTCCTTCCTTGGTCACATTGTTTCTAAAGATGGGATAACTGTTGATCCTGCAAAAACAAAAGTTGTGGAAGACTGGCCAAGACCCACAAATGTAACTGAGATTCGTATCTTCCTTGGTTTGGCAGGCTATTACCGAAGGTTTGTTAGAAATTTTTCACGGTTATCTAGTCCAATGACTAAGCTAACTCGGAAGGGTGTTAAGTTTATCTGGACAAAAGAATGTGATGATTGTTTTCAGGAATTGAAAAGAAGATTGGTGAATGCTCTAGTTTTAGCACTACCTTCTAGGAATGGTGAGTTTGTTATATACAGTGATGCTTCATTGAAAGGACTTGGTTGCGTCCTAATGCAGAATGATCAGGTAATTTCTTATGCTTCACGACAGTTGAAAACTCATGAGGTAAATTACCGTACACATGATTTGGAATTAGCTGTTGTTGTTTTTGCTTTAAAAATTTGGAGGTGTCATTTGTATGGAGTAAAGTGTGAAATATATACCGATCACAAAAGTTTAAAGTATATATTCACTCATAAATAATTGAACATGAGACAAAGGAGATGGCTAGAATTAATCAAGGATTATGATTGTACAATTCATTACCATCCGAGAAAAGAAAATAAAGTGGCTGATGCTTTGAGTCGAAAAAGTAATGCTTCATTAGAAATGTTGTGTTTGGAACGTGATCCTTTGGTTAAGGATTTGATTAAATTTGGCATAGAAGTTGTTGGTGCAGGAAGTTCTTCTGTTTTGTTTCAGGTATCAGTGAGATCATCTCTATCAGATAGAATAAAGCAAGCGCAGAAGCAAGACAGTGAGTTGCAGAAAAAGGTAGAGCTGGTTCAGAAAGGTAAGTTTCCTGAATTCAACATTGATAATGATTGCGTTTTGAGATTTGGGAAGAGATTGTGTGTGCCTTGTGATTCACAGTTGAAGAGAGATTTGTTATGTGAAGCTCATAGTTCTCCGTTTTCAGTTCATCCTGGCAGTACTAAGATGTACAGAGATCTGCGAGAGTATTACTGGTGGGATGGAATGAAAAGAGATATTGATGATTTTACTGTGAAGTGTTTGACTTGTCAGTAGGTTAAAGCAGAGCGGCAGTTACTGAAAGGGATGCTTCAGCCTTTACCAGTGCCAGAGTGGAAATGGGAGAATATATCCATGGACTTTGTTGTGGGATTACCGAAGACATCTCGAGGTAATAATGCAATCTGGGTTATTGTTGATTGCTTGACTAAATCTTCTCATTTCCTTTCTATATGAGATACTTTTTCCCTAGATCAACTTTCCCATTTGTATCTTAAAGAGATAGTCAGGTTACATGGAGTTCCCCTCTCTATTGTATCTGATCATGATCCCAGGTTCACTTCTAACTTTTGGAAAGGCCTTCAAAAGTCGTTGGGTACTGAATTAAATTTTAGTACAACATTTCATCCTCAATCAGATGGGCTGTCAGAACGAACAATTAAGACATTGGAGGATATGCTACGAGCTTGTTCTATGGATTATCAGGGAAGTTGGGACCAACATCTTTCTTTGGTTGAATTTTCATATAATAACAGTTTTCATTCCAGTATTCAGATGGCACCATTTCAGGCATTATATGGGAAGTGGTGTCGAACTCCAAATTTCTGGGATGAAGTGGGTGAAAGGAAGTTGATGGGACCAGAATTGGTAGAAGAGATGGCAGAAAAAGTTCAGCTGATTCATAAGCACATGAGAACAGCTCAGAGCAGGTAGAAGAGTTATGTGGATAACCGGAGGAAGGATCTATCTTTCGAGGTAGGTGATCATGTTTTTCTCAAGGTTTCTCCTTGGAAAAGTGTGATGAGATTTGGTAAGAAAGGAAATCTGAGTCCAAGGTTTATTGGACCGTATGAAATTCTGGAGAGAGTTGGATCAGTTTCATACCGGGTGGATTTACCTCCGAGTTTATCTCAGGTACATAATGTTTTTCACGTTTCGATGTTGAGAAAGTATATGCCAGATCCATCTCATGTTTTGAGTCCAGATGTAGTTCAGCTGGAAGAGAACCTATCTTATGAGGAACAACCGGTCCAGATTCCTGACAACAGGGAGCAAGTGTTACGGAATAAGGTGATTAAGTAGGTAAAGGTTTTGTGGAAAAACCACATGATGGAAGAGGCAACATGAGAATCTGAAAATTCAATGAGGGATAAGTACCCCCATTTATTCGATAAGTAAATAAATTGCGGGGACGCAATTTTCTAAAGGGGGAAGGATGTAACATCCCAAGTAAGTAATGAATAATATATATTTTTATATATGTCTATTAATGAATTAGATAGTGTTTTAGAGGCTTAAAATGAAAATAAATCCAATCTTAAGCATGGAATACACTAATATTTTTAAAAGATTGTTTTACTGCCTTTTGATGGCAAACCATTTTTAAATATATCTTTTGACAATTTTATAAGCTATGTTTGTCAAAATAAACTTATTCTTTATGATTGGGACATCAAAATTTACTTTGTTTGAATTTTTGGTATTTTTCTGACAATGTTCATTTTTTAATGAATAGTGAAAAATACTGCATTTTACATCAAAACTGCTTCTTAATCTAATTTATTTATATGATTAGATTATCTTTTGAATTGGTCTTAATGTGTAATCTGAATATATTTTTACCATTTAATCCAATGGTGGTCATTGGAATCAATTTCACTTTGAAATTGGACTTAAACTGGTGTCAATCTTTTGATACTTATTGTTTCATAAAAACATGCTATTTGTCATGACAGCGGGAATTAATTGTTAAATTAATTAATGTGACTTATATGTTTTGAATTTTGTAAAATAGACTTCATTTTTGAATTCGGAATATCAAATATAGCTTAGGGTAAATTTTTGGTAATTTTCTGAAAAACTTTAATTTTTGATGAATAGTGAAACCACTAAGTGGTACTTATAAAAACCGATTTTTCCGTTTAAATGAAAATTTGCCATCATTGTGTTTTGAATTTAAAAAATCCGACATACATGGTTATCATTAAGAAGTAAAATGTGGTTCAATGAGATTATAATAATTTTTTGGTGAATAGTAACTTATTAAGTTCTTAATCGCGATTAGTGGTAATTAGTGTAGTTTAAGGTAAAAATAATGCTTTAATAAAATGAGATGAGCTTTACACATGTCCTAACCTCATTGGTTGTGTCATGTCAGACCAATACAAGCCATGGGTCAACTTGGGGACCCCATGGATCCACTTTGGTTGGGAAATGTCATAAATAACTTTTTATTTAATGTAAAAGTAAAAATGACACAAACATAATATGTTTTACAAAAACAATTTTTACATGGGGTTATAAAGATCAGATTTTTGATTATAAATAGTTATTGGAAAGATAAAAAGATTTCCCACATCATAGTATTTTTCTTATAATTTTTAGACTTTAAATAAATTAAATTATTTATGACATCATGATGATGTAGCGATGACCTCATTATTTAACGATTTAAATAAAATGGAAAGATAATGTAAAATCTAAAACCTACACATGGCCAAAACCAATTGGATGAGTGGATTTCGAATCCTTATCACCTTATCCTCGAATTATATCAATGTGGGACATTTTTAATTCTAAAATCATTTTAAAATAAAGTAACTTATCTTTATTTTCCAAGAGTGCCCCTCCTCTCCTCTTATAAAAGGCCCCCACCTCTACCTCCTTAACCAAACTCCCAAAGCCTTTGGCTCGGCAAAACCCTGCCCATTTTGTCTCTAAACTTCCCTCTATTACTACTTGAAGCCTCACTCTGGGAAGAAGTCTTCCCAAAGAAGCCTTTGATCCAAACCAAAGGGAGTTACCCGATTTTAAGGTAATGTCTTCTTTTGAGTCCTTTTGTTTTATTTTGCTTCTCCAACCCCCTAAACTCTTTTTATTATTTTCTTTTGTAACAACTACAGTATCCTCAATATACTAGGATGTTGTTATAATAAGTATTTGAGGTACACTTACACACACCTACATCTAATGGTCAACGAACATACTGTTTCCGTGGATGGTGAATTTCTGCCTCCCGAAACGATGATTGTTCAACATTATTTTAACACCTTCAAAAGTGGAAATTAAGATGTCACTATATTTATATATGATATGTAATATGTTTATGTTTTCCTTAAGATTCTGTATTTTCCTTTTTGGTCATACCTTTATGGTTTCCATTATGGGTGAACGCGATATCTTCATTTAAGGAAGTGCAGACTACCGCCCCCTCAAAGTGATTTGATTCGTTAAATACCATATGTGGGATGTATAAAGGATGGAACTATGATATTATATATGATAATATACTGGAATTATAATATACCTTTATATCATTATGATTCCATTCTATAAAATAAAAAATAGAAATGAAAGTAGCGTTCATGCGTACGTACGGCTTACCGTCTCCATGAACGATGCATTTCATTTCTTACCTCTAAATGATTATGTAATATTATAAATGCATGCATGTACTGGATATATATGACATATATGATATCTAAATCATGAATACCATTCTAGATATAATGGATACATGAAAAACTTGTATTTATAAAGGGTTTATTTTTGATTCAAGTACCAATGATCGTTAAAACGACCGTTATTAACTTAAATAATTACATAGTGTTCATGACATGGAAATAAGTGATATAAAAGGAATAATGAACTTGAAAAAGTTTCTTAAACAATTAGAAATTAACTCAAGTTTATTATTCTGGAGATTAAAGAACGACTGAGTCAAGTCGGACCCGAGGTATGAGACTTCGTATCAATCTCCTTTCATTGAGGCATATTTTATTTTATACACAACTTTATTTTATACAGTGTATAAACCCCTTTGACTTTTACGTTTATTCAAAAGGAATATTTTTTATACGAAGCGTTTACTAAACGACAAAAGGGAATGTTTTTGTCGTACGTATGCAGCGACAACGACTTCTCCACCGCCGTGACCATTATTTGAGTTTCGGCTTCCTCTACAAGGCATACCTTCTTTTTAAAAGAAAAATAAATACCTTGTTTTACTTTTCTTTTATTTTGGTATCGAAAATGGTTTTCATAATGTTTTTATATCAATGTGTTGTATTGATATCTTGTGATTGAAAGGTGGGAATGTTATGTTTCCTTTATGCATGTTTTATGTGATATGATTATGTTGAGGTTCTTGGGCATTATTATGAAAACGGGTGGTTCCGTGATAAACTAAGGGCGGGTGAGCCCGATATAGCTCTCCAATGCATTGGGTAACACGAAGGAGTGAAACGTTAAGGTTTATCCGAATATATTTTAGGGAATATACTGTGATGGGTATTCCAAACGTAACCAAGAGGGTTACTCCCTACGTAAGAATGTTATGAATGCCTCAAGTTACCTTTATGTCTTATGATTTCTATGATTTATTCATGATTTGATGAGGCCTGTTAAAGTGCTTATGTTTTATGGGTAAAGTATGATCTCATCCTTATGTATATATGTACCCATGTTTCCTTTCCATATTTTTATATCCCTTACTGAGCTTTTTATGCTCATCCCAAGTTTTTTGAAATGTTTTTCACAGGTCAAGGGAAAGGTACATGATATGATGATAGAGTCAAGGAAGTGTCAAGAAAGAATCCATGTTTATTTTAAATATGTTTCCATTGATGGGAATGAAGAATACTATCTTTATGTAACCACTTTGTTTATATGTGGAATGTGATGAAAGTTTTATGATCTAATTCTCTAAAACTCTAAACCCGAAAAGATCCTCAATCTGTAATCTTGTAATAACTCAAGATTAAGTAAGGTTTAAGGCTGGGGCCTTATAATAAGGACATATCTATACAGTTTAATTTCATGTGGTAAGTAAATGTATGTGAAAGGTGCTTAGAAAAAGTTTAGTGTGGGACTTATTCCTAAGCATCCCAAGGAACTTGGAATGAATAAGGGATTCCATGTAATATTAGACTCTATTGGGAATATGACCCAAGGAGAACAGGGTTGATTTGAAGTGTTGGGTTTGAACCTCAAGGAGTACTCTATGTATCCCAAGTGGATGGTAATCAAAGCCCAAGTAGTTTGTTTAGTATAATAGGAGAGTATAGTCCTTTGAGAGAAATGACATTGGGATTACTTCTTGAAAAGGATTCCTTGATGATTTGGGGGTTTAATTTTTGACTTATTCTTAAGGAGGATTCCCAGATTAAAATAATTAGAGTTTGATTCTTGAAGAGGATGTCCAGTGATCTGGGGCCCTTAAAAGGCTTCCTACATATCCTAATTTGAATAGGAATCATAGTTCTCGTAGTTCAGATAGTTTTCTAAAAATGTTGTGACCATGAAAAATCTCTAAGACCATGTGAGTCAGGCTTAGTGTGAGAAACAAGAGGATTTACAAGATTCAAAAATGTAACCCACACTTTTCCTCTTCCGCTGGTGGAAGAGGGCGCACCTACAGAGGTCAGGGTAGACGAGGTCGAGGAAACCCAGGAAGAGGGATAAGTGATGTACCTTCCCTCTATTCACATTACATTGGAAAATGGTCCAATAAAATGAAGAAGGGATGAAGGTTAGGGTCTTACCCCATGATAGTTTCCCTAAAATTGATTCTGGTAGGGGAGGGAGACTTTTCCCTTGCGTGAATTAAAATGAAAGTGTGAACTATAGCGCAAGAGCCTCAGCCTAGTTTGTGAGATATACTTAAGTGCATCCACAAGATGAGGTTCAAAACCACGTAGAGGCATATTTCTGGGTACTTGTAGCAGACTGTAGTAGGAACTGTAGTAGTACTATAGAAGAACTGTACACTATGTGGTACAGTAGCAGGACTGTACACTATATAGGTACTATAGCAGAACTGCACACTATGCAGGTACAATAGTAGACACTGTAGCAGTTATTTTAGCAGGTACTATTCGGAACTGTAGTAGATGGAACTATTCACCTTGGGCCACCGGTCTGGGCTTGGAGTCCTTAAGTATTTTGGGCCACCCAGACCTTTGGGTCAGTAGGTATTTCAAGCCACCTTTATGGCCTTCGGTCCACCTCATGGCCTTCGGGCCACATGCAGTTGCCCCAGACAAACTACAACAAAGGAGAAGCCCCATAAGAGGATTCAGAGCAGGTGCAATCACCAGAGCAGAGCCAAATGGATTTGTCAGAATGAGAGGGTATGGCCATGACATCGATACCAGCCTCTGCTTGCATGGGAAGACTTGCCAGACGACCACGTGAAGGTGGATAGCTACTATCATGATGTAGATTCTTAGGAGGGGAAGTTCCTTATAGATAGTCTGGTTGAATTTCCTAAGACCTTTAGGTCATGTAATCTTCTAAAGCCTGTGGGGCATTTAATCTCTAAGACTAAATGCCTTGTAAGGGTTACCCCTCATCCCTTTAAAGGGGGGTTATCCAAATCAATAAAAATTAAGGCCTTCGGGCCATTCACGAAAAGTGTGAACCATACTTTCCCTACCAGAGACCTGAGGTTCTGGGTCATTGAGGAGAGAGAGGTCAGGACCTAAACCCTCCTCCAAACTGGGAACATACCAACACAGTTCCTGGAAGAATGTTCCATGTGATTGTGGATATAAAAACCCACAAACGTTCCATGAATCCTAGCCCCATTATGAAACAAATGTGGGAAACCTTTGAATGCGGATATACAAACCCAAATAGAATACATGATGATGTGCCTTTTTCCAAATATTTGTTAAGTTCGGATCTTTTGATGAACATATCAAATGAATATCTTCTAGAAAAGGGATCCAATAAAGATGAATCCTTTCCATGAATGTATTTTAAGAAGGCTTGATGGATTATAGACTGAAGATAGTAGGTGAATCCAAGGGGGAAACCCATGTAGGTACTGGCATGAAACTATAGGTGTACAAGTAGGCATCAGAGACTAGATATTCACTTAATCAATGAACAAAATACATGTTAATACCTAGGAGAGACATGTCTCCAACCTTCAGAAGTATTCATAGATGATCCCAGAAGTGGGTATCTCAAGTTCCTTTGAAAGGAATCAGTGGCACACAAGTGTTTCTGATTTAATTAGGTTGGGTGCTTTAGGAGCACAAGTTTTATTGATTTCAAACAATAATATGAAATAAGTCCTATGATCCTCCATCAATTCATCTACTTTAGGTGTTAAAGAACTACCTTGAAAGTTTCAGAGGACATGGATGAAGCACTAGGGCGACCAGAGCAGCCATTGGTCTGTAGGGAAATTTTTCCATACAAATGAAGTCCCAAAGGGTCTATTTATAGGAAAAAATAAAACATTGGGCAAAGGGAGTTTGGGTACACAAGTGGGTTGCGCACCAACTTTGTGGTGCACAAGTGGCTGCATGCCTGATGGGTGGTTCCCAAGTAGACATGCGCGTCGCCGGTGATTTGGCCAAACTAGGGCACCACATTGAGGAATTATCATAAATAATACCTTCATTCTTCTCTATCATGGTGCTGCGTAGGTGTTTGCACGTAGGTACCATGGGAACTACCTTGAGGACTTAGCCAAAATTATTGTTCCATAATGCAGGGGCTACACCCCCTCACCCCTACTTGGGATCAGTATCAGGATGTGGTCCGGGACCTTCGGTTCAGTGCCTTCACTATTGTCACTCACCCCCATGAAAAAATCAGAGTCGCACCACGATCTTTTTGAGCCTAGTTGAGGATGTTTTGTAAAAAAGTGCAAAAAAGACCTTTCATGGTGTTTACACTTACACACCATGAATCCCATACTACATGGAGTGTTTTGGATAAATGGACACATGTTTGTGCCATTTTCCAATGCTTGTGTACTAGACCCCGTGTCTCTGTACTTTGGATATATCTTTTACATGGTTGTGTACTCCACACGGTTTCCAAGCTGTCTCCACCGGCCACACGACATGGGGTCACTACAGGGAATGTAACTCATGGTACATGGTGTCTAGTCTCCAAAACTCATATTCCCCAAACAACAAGAACATACATTGTGTTCATCTAGTCTACATTTCGTTTTGATGGGAGAATCAATCTAAAATCCCCGGAAAACAGACCGGATCACACCCATTCAACATGAAACACACTGATCAAACCTCAATGCGTCCTTAGAAAGAATATAAGGGTTATACAACCTTAAAATGATGCATAAACAAGGGGAATGGGACTTAAAACTCAAACATACTACCTCAAAGGATAAATTCCAAACATAGAGGTCAAATCCATTCTCTGAATCTACTGTTCCACATTTTTGGATCCATCGTCGTCATGATCTAAGGCTGAAGGTGCTTTGTTTTCTCAATTCAGTTCTCAGATTGTATGTCTATAAAGGGGAGGAGAGGGGATTTATCTCCTCTTACGTGAAAACCAAAGTTGGATAGGGAGGCATATTCTTTTAATTTTATTAAAATAATATCCTCCACTTAACACCCTACCTATAAGTCACATCTGACCTGATACCCAACACCGATGGGGTTTATATCGCACCTTGGGTAACCATGAAATTTTTAACTCAACCATGGTCTCAAAATTCTGATATGAGACTCCACTGAGTATTTATTCCACATTTCCAAAGAAAATGTTCACGGGTAATAAAATATAATTAATATTTTTAATATCATTGTGCCTAGGTTCTTTAGGCCCCGGAACTCGGTGCAGACTCAGCTCATAGCTTCAGAAATATCCTCAGTAATATTCTATCATTTTATAGGTCAACCTGAGTCACTAAAATGGTGGTTTTGAGGTCATCTTGATGGTGGATCAAAAGGTGATGTGTAGGCACATGCAAGCCTAAAATGAGGAAAGCGTATGGGCATAAGTTGACCAAGAAGGTGCTAGAGGAAGTGGTGCTGGTGATGCAGCCAGGTATGGAGTAGGTTTTAGCTATGGTGAACATGGTGTTTGGGGCCGACACTTCAGGTTGTGGCACTGATTGATGTAGGAAGTGTAGACAGAAGTATATCAGGTAGGTGAACATATAGGCTGGTGATGAGTTCAATGGCTGGGAAGTCAGGGTCAATGACATTAGGTGACAGGATGTGATAATGGGTGGTCTAAATCATCAATCGGGCAACCACATCTCCGCAAAAAATGTACTAATTTACCGAGGAAGGAAAATATGGTCCTTCAGTCCAATTAGTTGTCCTTTGGGTCATGTTATGTGATTCATGCCCACTGGGCCTTTGGGCCCTGTACTAAATTAATAATTCATGATGGGTGGGCTATCCCTTGGGGGACTATAACCTGCCTTTTCGACCTATGTCTGTTGTGTGTGTGTGTTTAATATAATTGTACCCTCAAATCACCTTATATATATATATTGACTCGATTAATTGGAGATAGAAATTTAAATATATATATATATATATAATTATAAATAAATATATTTAAAAAGTATTTATATATATAATTATAAATATATAATTATAAATACAATAAATATATTTCTTATTTAAAATAATATTATAATTTTATAATTATTTAAATATATATATATTTATAATATTATAAATACTTTTTTTAAGAATTATATATATATATATATATATTGAATTATTGAAAAATATATATTAATATATCATATTTATATGAATTATAAACATGTGTTCTTTAATTAATGTATATAAGTAAACATTATTTTTGAATATAAATATAATAATTGTATATATATTAATAATAGTTTTTTATTAAAAAAATTATAATTGATTTTAGCTAGCATTGATAAAGGTGAGTATTTTATCAATGATTTCTGTTTAACGTTGATAAATGAAGGTTCATCCCTTGTTCCGATTTGAGATTTTTCTCCCAACAAACACTAGATCAACAAACAAACTGCATCTCCTTGAAGTGGACCGTAAAAAACCTATGATGAGTCCATTATCTTAAATAAAAGACCAGTTATCTTGTAAAAAATCCAGATTATATGTAACATCAAAAGACTATCTCATGAATGAACTATGAATATTAACTCTTAATGTAGAAACTAAACTATGGCCCTTAATCTTTGACCTCTTTGAATTGATGGTTCATGATCGGGTATTATAGAATCGACACATGTCATCTTCTTAGAGAATGACGTGATTACTCAATGTGACCTCGACTCACTAGCCATGTCTCTTATTTTAACATTTTAATAATGAAATTAAATTACAATTTTTATTATTTTTTCAATTTAGGTTATAAAAAATGTATTTTGTTTTTTATGATAATAATCAATATCATAGATAAATTTACATATTAAATTATTTAAAAAATTAATCATTATGTTATTTTTTCGGTTTTAATTTTTAAAATTAATAACTAAAACTAATGGAAAATTATAGTTATGAACTAAATAAAATAGTTACTAACCAAATCTCAATTTAGTGTAACCATTAAGTTATTTTTTTAATCGGGTTTTTAGTTAATATTTAATTAACCACCCATTTTCTCACCCTTAAAGGTGAATGATCAAATGGTAATGTATTCATTCACGTATATAGGTAGTAGAACAAAAGGAAACCATGAAACATCCACCAATATATAGCCCAAATAAAAAATAAAATTAAACTTCCATAGATATCAATTAATTATTTTAACATTTATACATTATTTAAAAAATATAATTTCAATTCCCACAAAATACATTTTTTTAAAACTCAAATGTTATTTGACACCAACCAAATTAATCATGAGCTTTCAATAAAATTACTTTTAATTCTAAACATAAATAATTTAATATTAATTATTTTAAATTTAATCCAAAAGCACATTTCACTATTTAAACTCAAAGCATTCCTATACATTTTCACAAAGTACTACTAGAGATCCATCTTTATCTAGCTCCACCTTTTATTAGTGTTGATAAACTGGGTATTTTTAGCAGCACTAAAAAAATTACTTATAAAAGAACCTTTTATGAGTGCTGAAAAACACTGATAAAAGTATATCTTTATCAACATTTTTTAATGATGATAAATGTAACTCCTTTATCAACATTTTTTCTAGCCCTGATAAAGGGTACCATTAACAGTTCTTTTCATAGCACTGATAAAATTATGTCTTTTATCAGTGCTAAAACAACTGTTTTTAGCACTGATAAAATGTATATTTAATTAAAAAATGCATTTATCAATAAAAATATTATATTAATATATAAATATTGTTATATTGGTATAAATATATTAATATTGATATAAATATAATATAATTTATGAAAATATGCTTTATATAATATGAAATATGTAATCACACATAATATATAAGATATTTAGTGGGAAATGGTTTATAAAATAATTAAAAATAATATTAATTAAAAATTTGATAATTATTATTCAGTAATAGTCTTATAATAATAATTAGAAAATAAAAAAAATCAATCAATAAATAAATGTTGTAAAATAATTTAAAAACATGATTCAACTTCAATTAACCATAAAATTTTATCGGGATCTCCGTTTGAGATATACCATATATAAAATCAAACCTTGTGAAAATATCTTCGTCTTGGTGATTTGGTTGATGCTGGTAATCCTTTTTTGATGGTGAAAAAAATGCTAAAAAGGCCTCTAAAACTGTTTTTTTTGTTGCGGTACCCCAATTTGTTAATATTTGATCAAATTTAATTCTTATATAAGGGTCTCTCCTTATATTTTTTAATGGGGAATAAATTTATTTTCAAGGATTATATTATTAAGAATGTTATGGAATTTAAATTTTATTATCCTTCATAATGTTCTATTATATATAATTAAATATACATGCATATATACATATTTGCATATATTTAACAATAAAAATATAATTTTATATATAAATATGTACACATATTTACATATTTTTTTTATAAATATATAAACCATATTTAAATAAATTATAATATCAATTTTATTATTTAAAATAAAAAATAATGGATATTTATATATCTATATAATGTGTGTATATATATACAGATATATTTTTATGTGTGTTTCTATTAACAAACTAATATATATTAACTATATATTCTAATAGATGTATATAAATATTGTTATATAATATTTGTAAATAAATATAAATATGTATAATTATATTTAGAAACCCAAACACACACACATATATATATAAATATATATATGTTTGAATTTATATATTTATATATTTATAAACACACACACAAAAGATGTTTTATAAATGTATTTAAAAATAATCATATATATATAATGTAACAAAATATATATAAATATATAGATATATCATAAATTAAAGAACCATGAAACATAGGTTTGTGTTAAAGGTGTAGACGCGTGAGGGGGACATCTCAGGTTCAAATCCATATGAAGGCAAGGGTGTCTGCGACTATGAAACAAGTTCTATAACACTATTAAAATGGTAAGGACATCATCTAGCACAAATAAAAGGGTAGAGAGAGTGTTAATTGAGCGTTGATAGAAGGGTGCGGTAACCTTTTATCAACGTTTTTTAGCATCGATAAAAAACCCCTTTATGAGTGCATTTTTTACCGTTAATAAAAGGGGTCTTCATCAGTTCTTTTTTAACACTAATATAAGGGACCCCATTTTAAGGGAAATTTGATTTAAAATACATATTTTGTGGTGATAAAAGAAATTTTTAGCGCTTTAAAAACCAATATTTGAAGTATTAAATCATTTAAATTTTCAAAAAAAATTACAAAAACCAAATAAATTTCAATTTTTGATACATTAAGTGTCAAACAAATATGTGTTTGTAACAACCCATGATTTTATGATATATATATCTTTAAATAAATTTCTATGATAGATTTCATTATATTTAAAATTTAATTTTAATGAACCACGAAAAAAAGTTAAAATATTATTATGTTAAAATGATATCATTTTTGAATTAATCATATCAATATTAACTTAGGATGAAATTTTGGAATTTTTATTAAAAGATTAATTTTTCAGTGAATGGTGAAAAAATTCCAATTTTTTTAAAACTATAATTTATATTAATTAAAAAATACCCTTAATGATTTTAATTTAATAATAAATTAACATAATTATATTTTAAAAATAAAAAATAAAATTAATTTTATTTGAATCATCATTATAATTTATTTTGGTATAAACTCATTTTTTAGACTTAAAAGCGCATTTTTCAAAGTAACTGTTTTGTCATGCATTTTCCATTTTTATATTAAAATAATTTAAGTCACTTCCAAAAATTGAACATGAAAAAATTGATTACATATTTTAAATTATGAGATTAAAATTTTGTAAATATGTCCCTTTTATTTTTTATCATTATGATTAGTAACCTTGGTGGATATTTGTCACCTCGATAATGGTAAAATAGTAAAAACATGGTTAAAACATTGCCATAGAGCTTTACAATTTCTATAACACTTACCTTAATCATATTGGATGAATTTTTTTACATAAAGTTTCATATAATTCTCCAAAATATGGCTACATAGTTTCATTTTTCTTTGGTAGTGACCTGTATAATACTTTAAGAAAGCAATAAAATAAAATTGTCACATTCTTGACTTTAATATCTCAAATATTTCTCTATAAGGATAAAATGTAGTTACGTCTTGTTTTAAAAATTAATTTAAAATAAAAATTAATTTTTTTATCACGGTAATTTATTTTTAAATTTTAGTGATTTAATAATCGCTTTAAATGCTTATGTAACGTCGATGCTGTATTTATTCAATTGAATAAAAATTAAAATAAATGATTTTAAAAATACAAAAAGCAATACAGTATAGATGAATTATAGTATTGCATAAATTTTATAGATTAATATCTCATATAAGAGATATTTTAAAGGATTATAATCAAATTACATCTTTGTCTCAGTGTATTTAATGTCAAATTAAATGAATAGTGTGAAAATTGACATTAATGATATTTTATAAAAATAATATATTATTAAATTATTTAAAAAACCTTAAAATAATGAAATAGTACAAAGGGTATAATATATGGTAGAAATTTCCATCCATTGGACATTTATGAGTTAATTTTCAACTTATAATTAAAATTATAACCCTTTAATAATTAAAAAGTAATAACCACGATTGATGTTAAAATAGGATAACGAATGAGTTAATCCATAGGATAAGGTATAAAATGATATATAAATATTTCAAATTTTTATTACATGATTATATTAATATCATATCCTCTTTATCATAAAATATATTCCATTTCAAAACCATTGGAAATAAGTTAGACACCTATAATAATATAATATTTCATTGATTTCAAAAAACACCCATCCCCTCACTAATAAAAGGACACCTCTTATCTCTTTTTTTCACCCCACATTGAGCCATTTATCTTGAACAACCCTAAAAAAATTTCTTATCTACTTACCTATACACTAATTAGAGGTTATTTTATTCTAAAAATACAACTCTCAGGGTCCTTATGTAGGAAACTAGAAGAAATATAATGAAAAAGAGGTAATCGCCTTTACAGACTCTTTCATGTTTATTTCTTCATCAACTTCCACTAAATATGATATAAATATCAGAAAATAAAAACTAAACCATCATAAATATATTTATTTGTTGTTATAATTATGTTAAAAATATTTTTCATCTCTTTTCCATCTTATGAAAAGAAAAAACATCACTCATGCGTATGTACAACATACCATCTCAATGTCGCGGTGTAATTAATTTTTCATCACCAATTTACATGGATGTTTATAAATATGGAACTAATTAACATATATATATATATATAATTTATTAAATATTTAATCTTATATAATTATAATATCACATCTACCTTCTTACCTCCCAATCCATTGAAAATTTTTATAAGTATGTAAATTACTCTAGTATATAATTTTAACATGTAATTATTAATATATAGTTATTAAAATTTTATAAGTGGATAATATATGATTATATAAGTATGTAAATTACTCTATTATATAAATATAATAAATTTAAATTTATTATATAGGAGGTTAGATCACCTATGAGGAAATTCGAACATTAGGTAAGAGAATGCTTTTCAATTTCCAGTATATTAAGACATATTTGGTATTATGAACCTATTTATTATTATGTGGTGTATATACATACCATTTGATGTATTAAATATAAATATATATTTATTAATTATGTTTAAATTTTTAATTAATTTTTCATATTTCAATGGTGTTACAATTAAAATGTTAGAAAAAAGTTAAGAATTAATTTTACAATCTCATTTTTTGGGATTGCTCTTATTTTTATTGAAGGAATATTATAATATATCCTTCATAAAATACATATTTTTTATTATACTATATTTATTTAATTATTTCTAATTTTTTATTCCAAATTTTCCTATCTTTCTCACTTGAATCAATAATATAAAATTTAAAATAAATGTCAATATTTTTCCCTTTTTGTTCGGGTATATATTTTTTCATGTCCATATTTTTAAAAATTGTTTTAGAAAAGACATTTTTTTACTCATATGATTTATTATAAACATTTTATTTTATCCTTTACTTTTTAAAATATTTGGAATGAATATTTATAATGTATCTTGAAGTTTCATTTTTGACATTATTTACAAAAAATTAAAAGGAATATTTTTTAACAAAACCAATTTATGATATTTATCTTCTTATATAATATTTAAATGGTTTTACAAAGAAAACTATTTAGTGAAATATTATTTTAATGTTTTGATTCATTTTTTATTTATTATTCAAAGGAAATGGTTTTATTAAAAAACCAATATTTCTGATGAATTTATGGTAATCATTTATCACTTATAAATTTTGTAGTTGTTAACATTATCTTGAAACATTCACTTTATTTTGATTATTTTTAATTTGAAATTATATTTGTATTAAATATCCATATTTTTTGTATCATGGATATGATTATTTCATAAAATATATACCATTTCTAAATACAGTTTTTTACTATAAAATTTATTTGATGGATTGGGGAAATATTTATATTTCATATTCTTTACTCAATATAGATATTTTTTGATAAATAATATTTTTTATGAATTAATTTGATCATTTAATATGTAAGTAATGCATTGAAAATTCAGTGATAAGTGGATCCTGGATAAGGATATCCCCTCAGTGCATCTATTATTCCCGTGAGACAAATCAATTGGCTAAAATTATTAAATGGTATTTTGGTATAAACCTACTCATCGATTAAACTATCTTAGTGTAATGTCACTGAAATTCCATGTAATTATTTTTTTATAAATGGAATTATTTCGAGACCAGGCAGAGTGCCCAGAATGATCCATCCAAAAATTTTAAGCTTTAAATAGTGTTTGTGAGAAATTTTTCTGAAAATGGGGTATAACTCTAAAACTGGTGCCCGAATCACAAATCTGAGGGCAGTTTTGCTTTCAGCATGGCAGGTTTACCCTAGGCGTGACATAAGTTTAGTCGGTGCAAGACTCCAGCATGAAAACCTGAAAATGGGGTAACCGTAAATAAAATAATAAAATAAAATAATTTTATTTTTTAGATTCTTAAAACCAACGAGCGGTGACTTAGATTGAAAATTTGAGACCACCGTTGATCTCGAGAGGGTATTATTTCATTAGGTAGATCCTAACATTGACCGATGCGGGCCAAAAGTGGAAGTTAGTTTTTGGCCGTAAATAAAATAATTAAGTAACAATTATTTTATTGTAAAATCTTTATAACTCCAATATAGTGACTCAGATTGAGAATATTAGAGTACCGTTGAGATAGTGTGGGATGTTCCCCTCAGGCATAGCCTAACCTCGACTGGCGATGGTGAAGGGTGAACATTAATTTTTAAACTATTTTTAAGGTTCATTTAAATTAAGGTGTGAACGGATTTTTCTAACTTTTGAACCGGTGCTCGGATCAAAAATATGAGGGCACCATTAAACTCATATCACCGGAATTTTCCTAAAAAGGACATTACTTCAACTGGCATGGGTCAGACTAAAAAGGTAATTTTTGTAATTTTCGGAAAATAATAAAATTAATTAAAAAGATATTTTATTTTATTTTTTTCACCGCTGAGTGGTAGACAGTGTTGATATGGTGCGACGACAAGGTGATGAGGAGGAAGATTAAACGTGGATCTTTAATGGGTTGTTGTGAAAGTGTAACCGCAATGCAATTTTACAAATCAAACAGCGTAACAACGCAACATCACAACGTAACATAAATGCTATGACATGTTTATTTTTATTAAACGAATGCAATGGATAGTTGGGAATTAAACTACTAGAAAATCTCAAACGAACCTCCAGTGAGATTCCTCTCCAACGTAGAATGATGAACACCAGTGAAACGTCATCGACTTCGACGTACCTCAAAGAACAAAGTCGTAAAGTGATAAACGACGTCAAAATATTGAACCCTTGAGGATGGAATTCTATGGAAACAAACGTCAAATGAGGTAGGGTTAGAATTTGGTTTTAGGATTTACCCATTCTTATTCCAAATGACAAACGCAAATAAACCCACAAACATGTTAATATGAAAATGATGTGTTTTTATAGGAGGGTATAGTTCTTGCGCTCTCTATTCAGAATTAATTTTTTTGTTGATAGAATTGTAATCCCAAGACTCCCCTTCTTTAAACCTCTAATATAGATGGTGTGGTCCGACACAAAAAATGCATGAACACCTCCACCTTTTGCGTTCTTGGTGGATGAATTTTCAAAATGATGACAATATGAGTTCGAGGAAGTTGTAGTGAAGGTAGTGGTCGTACGGCCCCATAGGTGTATACGGTTCAGGAAATGGACCACAAGAGCAACTCTGGTGGCCCATAGAAGAAACCACCAGCCGCAGTGGCTGGTGGTAGTCACGGGCGGTGGGAGGTGGTGCGCCCATTAATACTATGTGGTGGTGTGGCAAAGGGGTCGATGACTGGTGGGAGCGGCGCGCCACAGAGGATCATCAGGAGGCCACGACCTGTTGGACACGGCAGTGCGATGGAGACGCGGTGCCATCAGGTACTACGTGGAGGTGTAGCCTATATCCATGGGCCATGTTTCACAGAAGGGGGACGTCCAGTTGACCTATGACGTGTGCCCCAATAGGACTGGTTGAATAGGTCTGGACTATACCGGAGCGGCCGAGTCAGTTCGGGCCGATCTAGGTCGGCTCTTCAAACCGGCCCGAGCTAGGCCAGTTGGATGGGACCGCCTGAGCGGCCTAGTCAGTTTCATTGATCATGTCCATTTTAGCGGACTTTGACAACAAATTAAAGTCCAAATGCATAGGTTGTAATGCGGCCTAAGCAAGAAAAAGTGACCAACCTGCTCGAGCGGGTCGGGCCGGATAAAAATGGGTCATTGGGTGATCCTGTGGATTGGACCCACATCCAACCTAGGCCAGCCTTAGTGATTCCCAATGTGACATGAAAACAAGACAGGTCATGCAAGATCCCATTATAGGATTGGTCAGGTCGATCTGACCGAGTCGGATTGGGCTCGAACGCAACTGACCCTTGTTTACAAAAATGACAATATCTCTCAGACCAGGTGTCTGATTGATGACCCATCAGTGGTACGAGAACCCTTGCAACGAGTTGGTCCTTATGAGATACTCTACGTGAGTTATGGAAGTGGTTAGTGCATGGACGGGTTGGATTGGACTCAAATCCAACTGGAACCTTTTTACAAAAATGCCCATATCTTATAAACCGGGCGTCCATTTGACATTTCATCTATTGCATTGGGTCCCTTGTGATGAGATGGTCCTTTGTATTATTTATATGTGGGACTTCATGGTGGTTAAGTCCTGAATGATGGCTCGAGAAACATTCATGTGGATCCTTAGTGGCCCAGAAGATGAGCATTAGCCATGTGGATCCTTAGTGGCCCGACAAACGAGAAGCAGCCGTGTGGATTCTTAGTGGCCCGACCGATGAGAAGAATCCATGTGGATCCTTAGTGGACCGACATACGAGCAACATCCATGTGGATATTTAGTAGATTGGTAGTCGTGTGGATCCTTAGTGGCCTGGCAGACAAGCAGTGGTCCAGTGGATCCTTAGTGGCTTGACATACGAGCAATGATTCATTATGGTCGAGTCCCTCAACAATACTAAATGTTCATCACTATAACTGATGAACCTTCTTCCTATGCTTTAGATTGTACCTAGTGTGAGTTGTCCATACTTTGTGGTATTGAGTTTTAGGCTTACTTCATATCCTTACTTGGTGGATTTGCATTGTGGTTTCTATGTGGTGTTTTTCCATAGTGGATTGAGGTCCCCTACTGAGTACTATGTTACTCTCCCCAGTACAGGCTTCACCCGCACATGTTGTGACTTTTTTAGAGGATATACATTTTGATGGAGGACATGGTGACCTAGGATTAGGCAGGGCCCAGTAGGATCAGGCGGACATGACGTACTACTTCGGCTTTCAGTAGCTAAACTACTATTTCCATCAGGTGGGGTTTTTAGTGAAGGGTTACCCAAATACATTTGTAATTTGGGATTATCAGTTCTTTTTTTGGCTTGGTATTTTGACCCACCAGTTTTCAGTTATAATTTTACTCAGAGCTTGTTTTAGTATACTTGTTTTTCCCCTTTTAGTTTTTGGGACATGGTTGGGCGTGTGTGTGCAAACCGGTACTCGGGAAAATGCCTCCCACTTGCAGTTTGACGCCTTCGGAGCTAGTCGCCAACCCCTAGCCTTCAGGAGACGGTCTTGGGGTATGTACTAGAATGGGGATCGAGGTATGGGTCATGAAAAAGTGGTATCAGGGGTGGTCATTTCTATAAGAATAACTAAGATTCTGTATTTTGGATGAGGCAAAAGTGTTAAGGGTTTTGAGTTCAGCTATCAGGCCTGGGAGTCCAGTGTTGGTGCGGTGGCCGACTTATCCATAAAATAGGGCCCTGAATTCTATTTTTTGACTTGGTACATGAAATAACCGGTTTCATGTGTTTTGGAAATGTTTTTATCTTGATTTATTTGAGCCATCTCAGTATGTATAACTTAACTAGTAGTGCTTCATCTTTATTCCCTTTCAAGATGCCTCAACGTAGACAGCCAGCCAAGATTACAGTGTGTGACCACGAGGATGGTCCACAGAGTGATTAGGATTCAGTATAGTGATAGTTTCTCGAGATGGCACCATCGGACGGTGTCCCGACGTTTCCACCACCTGTTGGTCTATAGTTACTACCAGCGCTACCGGTAGAGGATGCATGTAGGATAAGTGACTTACTTGAGTTTTAGTGATAGATATCACTCAGGTTCTGATGTGAGCCCGAATCATAGACAGTTAATGAATGGCCTAAGGTGGTACCCAAATATTCCATCTAACATGGACACCATTAGATCATATGGTGGTCCTGGCTGTGAGCCTTCATCGTGGCTCCACAGGGCGATGCCGAGGTTTAAATTACCTAAACATACATTGAGGTGACTCTTCTATGGACATATCTTGAGAACCTTTCTCAGAGAAAGGGATATTTCTACAAAATCTAAGTGGTATGTGTTCCCAAGTGCTTATACAGGATAAAATATTGGTAGCTGAGTATTCATTGAGGCATGCAGACTTTTCCAGGTACTCGATGAATATGGTTTGATCAATGATTCAGGGCTCGGACCTCCGAGCGAGATGTTTTTAGAGACATCTGAGACAACAATGTTCTTCTGTGCATTCCTACATATTCTAGGGTTCTAGAGAGAACCTTTGTGGTTGAAATTACTTTAGCTAGGTAGATACAGCCAGTGGATGTTAGAAGTTGTAAAGAAGGTAGCCGACATCAGTCTTAGATACTTGGATGTGTGAGATGTTATAAGAAGAGGTCCCAAGGTAGGGTGATCTATAGCTTTGGGCTCATGGGGTGAGTCTAGTTGGCCTAGGAAGAGGTAATTATTTTAAAAATATGGTAGGGGACATCTCTCAAGAGATTTTACAGACCATAGTGCTGACAGTGAAACGGTGTATGGGACACTAGGGCAGAGGAAGTGACAGGAACAGATGAATCTGCAGGGCGAAAAATGTGGCAGAAGAGTTGGGAGAGCAGTAGGAGGTGGTATAAATTTTGACATGTTATAACATCCATCCCAATGTGGTCTACAATAGGCTCAGGGATCTGGAGGATAGTGTAAGGGAGTAGCTGCATATGGTCTGGGAGTATGACCCAAGGGCTCCAGGAATGATTCGAGGTATGTTTGTGTCAACAAATAGTTGTCGTATTAATAGACATAGGTGTTAATCATTCCTTCTTGTCACAAATCTTATTCAATACCTAGAGTTTTTGTTAAACTATTAAATTGATCCTTATTTTTGGATCTACATATGGGAGGAGACTCTATAATCACACTTATGCTGAAGGTGTGATCTGAACCTTGAGGTGATTTTTTTAGTAGGAACCTCTTGGTGGCAGCATTGAGACCTTACAATGTTAGTTTGGGTATGGAATGGTCATCCCCAGTTCATGATTAGATTGAATATTTTAGGAAAAATGATTTGGTATATCCACAATGTTGGAATGGAGTTTTCCTTAGTTGGTGAAAAGGGAAACCTAGGCAGTCTGGGACAAACTCATGCATAGGAGGGTGCAGTCGATCACTCTTGAGTTGGCCAGCCTTACCCTTGTGACAGTGGATGTTTTGAGTTTTCATTTACCAACAGTAGTGGTGGAGTGCAGGAACGTCCTTTCAAAAGTTGTTTCCAGGATTACTTCCTCGTGGGGAGGTGGACTTCTCTATCATCCTACACCTCGAGATGGCACCGATATTAGCATCGGTATATCAGATGACTTTCGTAGAGCTTCGCAAGTAGGGGAATAGGTGGGGGACTTTTAGAGGAAGGAATTATTAAGACCCAGTGTTAGAAGTTATGTGTGGATTACCATAACTTTAATAAAGTGGTCATAGAGAAAGAGTTCTCACTACCAAATGGTCGATGTGCACGTCAATCAATTAAAAAGGGGTAGACTTTTGCGTGGATGGAAAGGTTCATATAGGATTTTCATTAGTTTAGACAGAGATGATGGTTGGAGTTCTTCTAGGTCTATGACTACAAAGTATTCCATAATCTTGGTAAGGGAAACATGGTAGAGGTATTGGGATGCCTCTACACCCAAGATATAATGAGGCTTCACAGGGTACCCTCAACAATGGTCTCAGATCATGATGCTAATTTTACATCCCTATTGTAGAAGGGATTTTAGGAGGTGTTTGGGACTCAGCTGCGCTTGAGCATAGTCTTTCAGCCTCAAGAAATATGGTTAGACAGAGCAGACCATACAGACCTTGGAGGACATGCTTCATGCTTCCATCCATGATTTTGGTCATAGTTGGGAGGACCACCTGCCACTGGTGGAGTTTGAATACAACAACATATATCACCCTACCATTAGCATGACATCATTTGATGCCTTGTACAAGAGGCCTTATAGTTCATCTCTATGCTGGACAGACCCAGGGTAGTCAGCACTCATGGGTCCAGAGTTGGAATGAGATACCTCTAAGAAGGTACAAATCATCCAGAAGCATATTAAGACTACATCGAGAAGACATAAGTCTTATTCTGACTAGAGATAAAGACCCTTTGAGTTCTAGGAGGGAGACCATGTGTTCATTTGGGTCTCACCCGTACATGGATTGCATATATTTGGTCAGGGAGGCAAACTATCTCCGAGGTTCATCAGACCTTTTCAAATCCTGAGCAGAGTTGGAGAGGTGGCGTACCACCTAGATCTTCCCCCATAGATACACAATGTGCACGATGTTTTCTATTTGTTGTAGCTAAAGGGATATGTGCATTATCCATCACACATCATCGACTGGGGCATGATAGACATTGATGATGGGGTGACATTTGCGGAATTCCTGATGGACATAAAGGATCGACATGAGTGGGTCCTGTGTAGGCAGTCGATTCCTATGGTGCACGTTCGGTGGTAGCATGAAAATATCATAGAAAGAACATGGGACCGGGAGGCTCAGATTCATTCTCAGTACGCCTTTTGTTTGTTTAGCCTTATTTTGTATTATGCGAACCTGAATCCTAAAAAGGGGGGAGCAGTGTAATGTCTCAAAAATTCCATATATATATATATATATATATATATATATGTATTTATGGAGTTATTTCATGATTAGGCAGAGTGCCCCGAATGATCCGTAAAAGAATGTTAATCTTTAAATATTGTGTGTGGGCTGTTTTCCTGAAAAAGCAGAAGAGCTCTAAAATTGGTGTCTAGATCATAAATATGAGGGAACCGTTCTGTTCAAGATGGCATGTTTACCCTAGGCACGACTTAATTTTATTCGGCACATGCCTCTAGTGTGAAAACCCATAAATGGAATAACCGTAAATGAAATAATTAAATAAAATTATTTGATTTTTCAAATTCTTATAAATCACAAATAGTGACTGAGATTGAAAGTTTTAGACCAATGTTGATCTCGTGATGGTATTATTTCTTTAGAAATTTTATAACATTGGTCAGCACGTGCCAACTGTGGAAGTTAGTTTTTGGACGTAAATAAAATAATTAAGTATCAATTATTTTATTTTCAAACCCTTATAATTCCTAAAAGGTAACTCAAATTTAAATTCTGAGAGTACAATTGAGCTCATGGGGGCATGCTCCTGGTAGGCAGAGCCTAACCTTGACTAATGTAGTTCAAGGGTGAAAGTTAATTTTTTTAATTTTTTTAAGGTTCATTTAAATAATGGTGTGATTGGGTTTTTCTAACTTTTGAACCGGTGCTCGGATCAAATATCCAAGGGCACTGTTATACGTGGAACACTATGATTCACCTAGAAAGGACCTACCATAGACCAGTAAGGGTCAGACAAAAAAGTAAATTTTTTGGACTTTTTAGAAAATAATAAAATATATTAAAACGTTATTTTATTTTTCTCACCTTTGAGTGGTGGAAGGTGACGCTTTAGTGCTGCGACGAGGCGACAATGAGTCTTATTAAATGGGGATCCTTAATGGCTTGTTCTGCAAGGGTAACCGCTACGTTTTTTCATAAAAGAAACAACGTAACAACACAACGTCTCATCATAACAGAAATGTTGTGACATATTTCTATTTATTAAATGAACGCATTGGAGAGATGAGAATTAAACCATGATCAAATATCTGATGAACCTCTGATGACATTCCTATCCAATAAAGAACGATGAACGTTGGTGGGATGACATTGACATCGACGTACCTAGAAGAACGAAGTCGAAAAGCGATGAACGACGTCGACCTCTTGAACCCTCAAGGATAGAATGCTTCATCAATGAATATGAAACAAGGAAAGGGTTTGATTTTGGTTGTATGATTTCCCCATTCTTATTCTAAATGATGAACACGGATTAACCCAAAAAAGATTAATTCGTGGAACCTGCATTTTTGTGAGAGGGTTTAATTTTTGGGTTTTCTATTTGGGATTAATTTTATTGGTGATAAAATTGTAATCTCGATACTTTCCTACTTTAAACCTCCAATGCGGAGGGTGTAGGCTGACACAAACAAGGACTGACCCCCTCTGCCTTGTGCATTCTTGGTGGATGAATTTTCAAAATGGTGGCAAGATGATTTCGAGGTTGTCGCAGTGAAGGTGGTGGCCCTACGGTCCTATAGGTGAAGATGGTTAAAAAAGGGCCACAATAGAAACTCTGGTGGCCCACAAAAGGGAGCACTGGTGGCGGCGGGGTGCCTGTCAGCACGCCGCGGTGGTGCAGCAAAGGGGCCACCATCATGGGCCGGCAGGAGGCAGGTGCAGCACACGCTGCAATGAATCAGCAAGAGGTTGTGGCCCGTCGGTTGCGGCGATGCGCTGGAGATGCAGTTCCCCCAAGAACTGAAGACTGCTCTTGACCAAAGGGGCAACTAGGTTGAACGGACACACACACCCCCAACCGGACCGGCTGAACAAGTCCGGGCTATACCGGACCGACGGAGTTGGTCCCAGACGATCCATGTTGGACCTTCGCGTCAGGCCGAGCCAGGCTAGTTAGATTGGGCCACCTGAGAGGCCCTATCAGTTCCTTGAGATGGTCCATTTTAGTGGACCATGCTAGCGAATTAGTGTTAGGCCGCATAGGCCTCTATGCTGCCAGGGTGAGAAAAAGAGACCGGCTCACTCGAGCGGGCCTATCCAGATAACAACTTGTCACTCGGTGACCTAGTGGATTGGACCCACGACCAACCTGGGCTATGTCCAGTGAGGTCCAATGGGCTAGGTTGACAAGATGGGTCATGCGGGACCCAAGGATGGGATTAGTCAGGTCGGTCCGACTGAGTTAGATTGACCCCAGACGCAACCAACCACTGTTTACAAAAACGTTGATATCTCTCTGACTGGGTGTCTGATTGACGCACTGCCTATAGTATGAGGACCCTTGAAACGAGGTGCTCTTTATGAGATACTTTACATGATATTTTGAATAGGATGGAATATGGCTGGGTTGGATTAGACTCTAATCCAACCGGACCCTTTTTACAAAAATGCCCATATCTTACAGATCAACCGTCCATTCGACGCATCGTCTGTTGGGTTGGATCCCTTTCAATGAGACGGTCCTTTGAGTTATTTCTATGTGGGACATCATGGTGGTTGAAGTAATTGTAATGGCTTGAGAAGCATCTATGTGGATCCTTAGTGGCCCGGCAGATGAGCAGGAGCTAGGTGGATCCTTAGTGGCCCGGTAGATGAGCAGTAACTGTGTTGATCCTTAGTGGCCCGCCAACCATGTGGATCCTTATTGGACCAGTAGTTGAGTAATTATTCATCAGGGATGAGTCCCTCAATAGTTAAAAACGTTCATCATTATAATTTATGAACCTTCTTCCTATGATTTAGATTGTACTTGGTGTGAGATGTCCATACTTTGTGGCCGTACATTTTAGTCGTACTTTGTAGTCTACTTCATGGCCCTACTTGGTGGATTTGATTTGTGGTATTTATCCTTAGTGGAATGGTATCCCCTACTGAGTACTGTGTTACTCACCCATGCATGGGATTTTCCCCCACGTGTTCTGTGTTGTGCAGATGATGGGCATTTCAACGAAGGACTTGGGGACCTAGGAGCTAGCGGCCCCCAATAGGATCAACCAAACAAGGCATACTACTTCAGCTTCTAGTAACTACACTACCCTTACCATTAGGTGGGGGTTTTTAGGGGATGGATACCCGAGTCCATTTGTACTTTTCTATTTTAAATTCTTTTTGTTGGGTTTGTATTTTGGACCATAGGTTTTCAGTTGTACATGTACTCAACACATGTTTCAGTATTCTTATTTTCCCCCTTTTAGTTTGTGGGACGTGGTTGGGTGTGTGTGTGCATACATGTACTCATGAAAATTCCTCCCAATTACAGGTTGATGCCTTCGGCGGTAGTCGCCATCCCCTGGCCTTAGAGAGGCGGTCTTGGGGTATGTCACAACACGGGCCTCGAGGGATGGGTCGTGACACTTGGCATAATCCTTTGATCATAAACATAACAAGATTTATAAGATTATGACATCCAACATTAACAATTATCTTCATTGATAATTTAGTTATTATTAACAATGATATTACTGCATTGATATTATCTATGAATGAATTTCATGATCATGTTTTTGATTAAATGACATGTGTTCTAAGTTATTTACCATTAAATTTTGATTATTCCTCATGTAATCATGATTTATTATATTTTATGTAACTCTTTATAATAATCTGAGCTCACCCTTTCTTTTTTCCTTTCTCTTGGATATTAAGGAGGATATAAGAATAATACAAAGGATACAAGAATGTTTCTTATGATATGTATTTTATATTTTTGATATAATATGATAATCATGTATGTATCTAGTGATTTATGACTGTTAAAATGATCGGACTTTCGAAATGAGAGACCTTTTATCTTATGCCAATGCAGTAAAGTAGACACTGGCTTTGGGTTACTAGATTTAGGTTTTTACCAGGTTTTTTTTAGTTTTTTTGATAATATAAGTGTATTTTATGGTCAAATATATGTATTTTCAAATGGATATTTATTTCTAGAATTTTTTGATGTATTAATAAAGAAAAATATATGTTTATAAAGTGTGGAATGAAGGAATAATTTCCATATAAATGTTTACAACCACATGAAAACACTTCGGATTTGTTCATGGGATGATTCATAAAGGGTATAAGTCCTTTTGGTTAATTTTGGAAGTAATTCTAAAAATTTTGGTTGAGCAACCTATTTTAAAATATGGTCAAGTCTTGTTGACATACATGATTTTTTAATAAGCATGTGTCATCTAACATCAGATTATGTATCAAATAGCATTATGGTAGGATACATTCTATCCAATATATGGGAATCTAGAAAAGGTAGTGCAACGTACATGTGGTTTTTAGTTGCATTGGTGTGTTTTCCAAGAAATATGTGTATCATCAACTTTAGTGTATATGTGGCCTATCATCTCTGTTGGTTTCATTGGTCACAACACATGAATCATCCCATATTATTTAGGTGTCATCTCAGGTTTCATTGGTGTCATTTGAGACCTAGATAAATTCAAGAATCTGCCTAAAACAGCTTCTTCAGCAAATTTATTATGGATTAATTAGTGATATTATCATTGATTTTCTAGATACATGTTCCATTATTTCAGATGATTCTAGAAATCAAAATCAATATATAAAATATCATGTAATTTTAATGGGAACCATGATTCGAGAAAAACATAAATAAATGATTTTCAATAGTATTTAAAATGTATTAAACTAAAAATAATATTCATGCTGAAAAAAGACTTTCATTCTTTGAAGAAAAGTTGGTGCATGTTGTGTTAGAATAATTATTTATTAATGTTTCATGATTTGACGGAGATCAGAATACTAATAGAGTTTGTTTTTCCTTAAAAAAATAAGATAAAATTTAAAGTTTGAGGCATATAAAATGATGTGGAACATTGGAAGAGTGTATTTTAATACATTTTTTGGAAAAAGGTTGTAAAAAAATGATTTTCACATATTTAGGAAAAATAAAAAACATCGATTGGTTTAAGGATTTGACCCAACTCCTAATTAAAATCTTGGAAGATGTGATTGAATAAAATTATATTTTTATACCATTAAACTTCCAACTGTTCAACTAAATTTAATAAGTAGAGAGAGAAGAACAAAGTGGTTTTAATAATTCATAAATATAGAAAAGGTTATCTCTCATTTTAAATTTCACTTCTAAAAAGGAAGGGAAAAAATAACAAGAGTAAAACACTCTATCTGAAGAGACTCTTGGAACAACCTTCACTATATATCTATAAAATAAGAGATAAAGAGAGTTTCACAATAATGAAACATAAAAAAATCTATGTTTCATTGAATAATGAACTAATGATATCTTGAAGACCTAGTAATTTGAGTATAAGGAGAATATTTTTATGTAAAAAATTGAATAAAGAGGAAGACACTGATGATGTGCATTGAAAAAGATAGATCCAAAAATAATCTAAAAAGAAAGAGGAGGAGCTTCTCAAGGTGGAGTTCATAATAGGAATGTGAAGGATAAAACATTAGGGGTTCAATAGGTCATCCACTTAGGATTTAGTATGCACTCTACTACACATATTTCGTTGAATATGGATACACCTACACATATTTAAACTACGGGTTTATAACTTCAGAGTAGTGTGCGAAGAAGGACAAAGGGAAGTGTTCCTTTGGGTAAGGAGTGACCATTCTATAATCATCTATATGGTAGTAATTCTAGGAGGGTAATTACCACAACATCATTTTATATATAAAATAAAAACAAAACTTTTATATTATGGTGTATGACCATAACCACCGCATGATACTTATATTATCCTAGAGCAGGTGAACTAAGTAAAATCCTTATTTCTATGTGCATTCATATTTACATTTTTTCGAACCAAAAAGTGGTATCATATAGCTAAATATATCTCATAAAGGTTGTTCAAGAAATTGGATAATCAAATAAATAGATAAACAAAAGGAAAAGGTCACCCTAGTAACCATAAGGTACATATTAGAAAAGGGAGTAAAGTTTTATTTAAGGAAAAGCGATTAATTTAAAAAACAATTTAATACCCTGATTCACTCCCCCCTCTGAGGGTATTCTCTCATAAATCAAATATTCCTTAGACATATTGAATGCATAGGATCATGGTGATTTTAGTGAAATCAAATAGATCATTTCAGATCCTTGGTAGCACCTATAATTAATCAAATTACGTGCATATAAATTCTTAGAGCATGTGTGGAAAATATAGAGGGGTTCAACTTTACATCCTTCAATCAATGGTCATTTGTGATAAGCTACAATAAATCACATACGAATTTGGAATGAGGTAGTCATTCAATTTTATTTTATGTGATCTATTTAATTTACACTATTTCTTCATCCTATACTGGTTCTTAGATCGTTAAAGACCACAAGTTCGGTCACTTCAGTGATAAGAATTTTAAATCTTCATCCCACCAACTTTTTTTGTGCGCCCTGTTACCAATACAAATGTCATGGGATAGAGCATAATTCACTTAAAAGAATCAATAACCTAGTAGTCTACATCTTCTATGTCTCATCAGATGACTTCATTCAAATATAGGACTTATATGTTCTAGAATTTTTTAGTGATGCTTCAAGTTCTCATCATTATGAAGAAATGTTATAACCTTTAAATGAAAAAAATACACTACAAAAAATATCACATTAAATTTTGCTCATAAGAACAACAAATATGTTGTAAGGAATTTATTAATATTCAAGTATTTATTATCATATATTATTACTAGTACTATATAACTAGTTATAGTTATTTTCATGAATGTAACACTCTAGTCTGTATTGTACTACTATGATAAAATAAAAGGACTTACATTATATGTTTGATATTGTGATGTGTTATCTATATGTTTATTAAATACTTATATACTCAAATTATTTAAAAAAATATACATATAATAAAATAATTAATTACATGGGTATATTTTAAAAAAATATATAAAAAATAAAAAAATATATATAAAAATATAGGACGTTACACAAAGTGTAAATGATATTCTCATAAAGTTTTAAGGAACATGATTTAAGCTTCGTTATTAAAATAAAATACAATTCATATCATCCTTAGATCTTCTTCACTCAGTCATTGTAGAGGAAATTGTTTCACATTACTATAAAAATCCCTAATAAAGGACAAAGCATACTCATTAAGAATTCCATTGAATGATGGTAGCAATAAAAATTGTAACTATTTAATTTCATAGTTTCAAAATCTTTGAGATAGCCTTATACATGATTGGATTCAATAAATAATAGAGTTGAAACTCTCAAAGACACATATCAAAGTTCTAATTATTAAAGTTGGGTAGTTGAATTTTAAAATCAAGATTGAATTATCTCCCACATAAATCAACAATTTATACCCTATAATTTATCTAAATATTTATACGGTGCCTCTCAATCTCATATATGAGAGGTTTTAAATAAACAGAGGTTGTTTGACTAGTATGCATTTAATAACGGTCAAAAAAAATTTAGTATTTAGTACATAGAAAAGTAACCAGAAAATAAATTCACATTTTTTCAACACTAAACCCTAAAACCCGCATGGTTTGATAAATTAATAACCAACTTGGGAATTTATAAAAACCCTTGGAATATACTTAATTCCTTACCAACAAATCATGATAAATTTTTATCAGTTAGTGGGTGTTGCAACTATCAATATATCATTTAAAAACCACCACATCTATACTTATAAGAAAAATATTGAATGATTGAACTCAAGGGAAGGTGAGTGTATTTAAAAGGATTATTACATGTTTCCTATGTTATAGAAATAAATTTTGAAATGTAGAAAAATTTTAATGTTGAGGATTAAATACCTCGGAGACAATGTAAAAAAATATTTTAAGTATCAAATGAAAATGATGAAAAAAATCCACCAGTGAATGAAAAGGAACAAAGAAGAAGATCAAAGAATGTAAAAAAGTAAAACTAGTAAGGTTTTTGAATATCCAACATGATTGAGGAAAAAAAATTAATTGAACTAGTTTATGGAAATGATCTTCATAATTTGAATTTATTTATAGAATCATTATTAAACCATAAAATCTATCATTTGAATAACTTTTTAGTGTAAATTCAATGATTTTTTCTTCTAAAAGTCCTTCATCTCATTCTGTAAAAATTTAGTTAAAAGAGGGGAATGATATTAAATGATCAAATAAGTTAGAAACTCCCTTATCTTATGGTTTAGAAAAAATTAATCCAATAATGTTTCCCTATACACTAGTCAATAATCTAATAATTTCTATTAGAAAAGAACATAGTACTAATCACAAGAAAATATAATTGAAAATAATTCTCTAGGTATTTATTAGTTAAGTCATAAATTCTCAATTGATTAAGGAAAACTCTTCAAAATATGAAAAGGGTGTATGTAATGATTATTTAATAATCATTTCATGTGTGTAGGGTTGAGTTTCAATATAATATTTAAACAACATCAAGGGTAGTGTAATTAAAAATATTAAGAGAAATAAAAAATTAAGGAAAAATATTTTGAATTCGTTAATCATGTTTCCCATTAATTAGTCTAACTAACCAAAATGTTTACAAAAAAGGTGACACAAAGAAATTACATGAATATGGATTTTTAAAAAGAAACATGTTTATGAAAACAGAATAGAACCTTCTCTATTCAAATCAGTACCCTCATGTCTTCTTTAAACTTGGTCAGTGAGTCCTCAATTGGTTTAGATCTAGATTAGTCTTCATAGAATGGGTTCAAGTACTAGTCAGTTTTCCACTTAATGTTAGGTATTATTCACCAACATCTCTTTTACCCCTCTCCAATATTTGATTCTTCTCATTTTAAAACATAGTAGTGAGAAACAAATAATTTACCAAAACTTTATTATTGGTTCCCACTACTATAGATATTCCCTTTAACAGTGTGAAAAAAAGTCCTCTAACAATTCTAAAAAAGAATTATTTCCTCAGCACCATTAATGGGGGGTTCCCTTTATAAGTACTAAAAAAATACGATAAAGACCACACTTTATCAGCTCTAGTTTATCACTGATAAAGGACCCCCTTTATCAATGCTAGAAAAAGCATTGCTAAAGGATCATTATGCTATAATGTGTTGTTTATATAATAAAACACTGAAAAAAATACTTATACCTTGTAGGAAAAATATATAATTTAATAGAAATAAATTTTACATAATGAATATAAAATACACTACTATAAAAATTTTAGACAATGTTTTGTATAATTATATTTACAACTAATATCCAGAAACAATTAAAAACATTAATATTTCATCATATTTGTTGCCTGCAATATTATCTCAAAAAAGTATGCCCATGGTATCAGTTGCTGAAAAAATCAAATCAAATTGATCAAATTAATTCACCTATATAAGAAAACAAATATTATGTTAGCAATACTATACAGATATAAATTTAACATTAATATGAATGAATATATTAACAAAATACCAATTTTTAATAAAAAGATTCACTATGAGTATTTTCAGCCACACTGTGAATTTTATTGATGTGGGGTTGATTACTACACATCAATAATGAGTTATTTTTTTACTAAAGTATCAAAACAATACGAATAATTTTTCTCAGCTTTGAGTATGTTACCTATTATTTTTACTAAAATTAATGTCAATTTTAAATAAAGACAGACTAGGTGCTATACCAGCCACACCTGAGGTGCGGATGATTCCTATATGTCAAAAATTACTTTAGATAATTTTACTAAATTATCAAAATAATCAGAGTGTGTTTTTACTTTTTTCAATATGTTACTTGTGTTTTTTACTAAAATATCATTTCAAAATGGAAACATGCATTTTTAGTCATACCAGTCACATCATGTGTCTATTTGATGTGAGAATGTTTTCTAAACGTCAAAAATGACTAATTAATCATTTTCATAAATTATTAAGGAAATCATAGCAGGTTTTATTGGTTTTAAGTGTGTGACACACGTTTTGAACTAAAATGTCAATTTAAAACTGAAAATAGAAAATTTGAGTCATACCAGTACCAACATTCATTGTATTAAGGTGTGGTTTATTCTTACACATCAAAAATGAACCATGGGTAATTTTTCTAAAGTATCCAAACAATATGAATGTTTTTTCTCAATTTTTAGTATGACACTTGTTCCTTTTACTAATCATATTGTTAATTTTAAATAAAAACACTCACATTGAGTCATATCTATCACATTGTGCATCAGATTTATGTTTGGTCGATTCCTACATGTCAAAAATGACTTATGTATCATTTTCCAAATTATCAAAATAATCTGAATACATTTGCTTAGTTTTTATTATGTCACTTGTTATTTTTACTAAAATCAATGAAAATTTTAAATTAAAATGGAAAATATGGAGTTATATCGGTCACACTTTTCATCATATTGAGGTGAGGTTGATTTATACAGATCAAGAATTACTTATGTATCATTTTCCAAAAGTATCAAAACAATCTGAATGTGGTTTCTCAATTTTCAATATGTCACATTTTCTTTTTACTAAAATTAATATCAATTTTAAATAAATAGTCACACATGTAATTATACCAGTCCCATCGTGTATAATATTGAGGTTTGGATGATTCTTACACATCAAAAATAACTTATGTATCATTTTTATAAAGTATAAAAATAATCTGAATGTGTTTTCATAATTTTAAGTATGTCACTTGTGTTTTTTTAAATGTCATTTGAAATAGGAAACATGCTCTTTGAGACCTATCAGTTGCATCTTGTGTAATTTTTATGTTATACTACTTACTATAGATCAAAACTGACTTATGAATCATTTTAATAAATTATCAAGATAGTTGGAGCATGTTTTATCAGCTTTTAGTGAGTGACATGTTTTGAACTAAACTGTCAAATTTAAACTGATAACAGGCATTTTAAGTCACATCAGTCACATTGTGCATTAGATTGAGTTGTGGTTAATTTCTACACATCAAAAATTAAAACATACCATCTTCCTAAATTATCAAATCAATTTGAATTTGTTTTCTTTGTTTTTTAGTATGTTACTTATTCTTTTTTACATTAATGTTAATTTTAAATAAAATGAAACAATTAGAGTTATACCGGTAACACTATGCATCAGCTTGAGGTGAGTTTAATTACTATACATTATAAATGACTTTTGAATCATTTTCCTAAAGTCTTGAAACAATATTAATGTGTTTGATCATTTTTTTAGTATGTTTCTTGTTCTTTTTACTAAAATTAATGTCAATTTGAAATAAATAATCACACATTGAATAATACTAGTATCACCATGAATCATTTTGAGGTGAGTTTAATTCTTAACCATCAAGAATAAATTATGGATCATTTTCCCAAATTATCAAAACAATCTGAATGCAATTTCTCAGTTTTGAGTAGGTCACTTGTTTTTTTATTAAAATGTTATTTGAAACTAAAAACACACACTTTGAGTCATTTTGGTCACAAAATGTGTCTATTTGACCTGATAACCCTTTATATACATCCCAAATTACATTTGAATTGTAATAAAAAATTATCAAGGAAATTTGAGAGAGTTTTATTAGCTTTTAGTGAGTAACACAATTTTTGAACTAAAATGTCAATTCTAAACTGATAATAGGAACTTTGAGTCATATCAGTTACACCATGAATCAGATTGAGGTTTGGTTGATTCCTACACATCCCAAGTTACTCATGGATCATTTTCTAAAATTATAAAAACAATATAAATGTATTTTATTATTTTTTAGTATTTCTCTTGTTATTTTTACTAAAATTAATGTCAATCTTAAATAATAAGACATATTTGGAGTGATAGTGATCATACTGTGCATCAAATTGATGTATGGTTGATTCCTACACATAAAAAATTACTTAGAGATCATTTTCCTAAATTATAAAAATAATATAAATATGTTTTCTTAGTTTTTAATATGTAAATTTTTCTTTTTACTAAAATTAATGTCAATTTAAAATAAAAAAGACACAATTGGAATTATACCGGTGACACTGTGCACCATATTTAGGTGTGATAGATTCCTACACATAAATAATGACTTATTAATTACTATATTAAACTATAAAAAAAAATAATGTGTTTTATTGGTTTTCAGTATGCCACTTATTCTTTTTACTAAAACTAATGTCAATTTTAAATAAATAGACACACTTATAAGTATACCGACCACACCATGCATTAGATTGAGGTTCGACTGATTCCTACACCTCAAAAATGACATATGGATCATGTATTAAAGTATAAAAATAATTTTTATGTGTTTTATCTATTTTGAGTTTGTCTATTTTCTTTTTTACTAAAATTAATGTCAATTTTAAATAAAAAGGTGTGCTTGGATTCATACAAATCAAACTGTCTCATTGAATTTCTTTTTCAAACTACCAACACTACATATTGAGTTGATTTTATTAGATGAAAATCCTTTTTCTAATCTCCTGGTTTTCAACAAGGAGAATGGTTTTTTAGCTAAGAACACCAACTCAATATGCAGTGTGGGTAGTTTTATAAAAAAAAGAAATATAAATCTTGGTAACATTGGAATAAAGAAACATATTATATATTTGTTTGCTTGATATAGATAGTTTAAAGAGAAATATGGCTTTTTAAAAGTTATATGAAAAAACTAAATATGTATTAAATAAAAATAATAATTAAATTAACTTACAAATTGTAGATAAAATTATAAATAATTAATTAAATAAGTGGTAGGAAATGGAATTTTCATGATGGTTTTATACATTCTTTTCCCATTTCCCTTTTTTCATTATCTTAGATATAACCTCAAAGTCTAATATATCATGAGCATGATCAGATTCGAATAGACCTCTCTAACTAGAAAAAAAGAATCCACCTATATAAGAAAATAATTCTTATGTGAAGAACAATAAAAATAAATAAATTAAACCAAAATAAGAAATAATCCATTACTTCTAGGGAAGTCACATATTTGTGATATATGTGTGCATTATTCAATCAGGTATGTTTCCCATTCATTTCTATATAAATATATTTCTTCTTGTGAATATCATAATTTTTGATAGTCGTAGTAGTACTAGAAAAATATAAATACATAATGGAATAATAAATTTGTTAAATGAAATAGTAATTATCGTTGAAAATACCTCATTAGGGATGCTAGTTTGTTGATGGAATATGATCACTCTTATAATTTTACAAACATAATAACCACAATATTTTCAATTTATTTGTTTATTTCACTATATAAACATTATGAAAAGTAAATAATTAGTTTTGATATGTGTTTGGATAGTGAATTATTATTATACATTCCATGATAACTTTTCACTTGTATAACGTTTCAGGATCCTTGTGCGCATGGGTTTTCCACATTCCATGATTTTCAAAATATTTATACACTGCTCTATCATAACATAATTCACATTAAAACATAATATAAAATATATAAATTGATGTTTATTTCTAAAATTTTGGATGTAGTGTATTACTAATTGAAAAACATCATCATGTGTGGTTTGTTTGTTGGGTATCCATATAATGAATCTATGAAATAAAATTTTGGAGTATCCAAACTGACCATAATGTGCATCCAATGTTACCTAAAAACACAAAAAGGAATAAGTAATGAAAGAAATAAAAATATATTTTATATGATTAAATTGTATATTTTTACCTCAAAATCATCGGTATTAATAAGTTTATTTTATTTGTACATTTGATTTCAATATATTTGGAATATTTTTTCACTATTTCATTCTTTTCTTAAATCTATTTCATTTTATTTTTTTGAAGTGATGTGATGAATAATGAGTCCAAATTTATGTTCACGGGTTAAACCCTTCAATTGGTATTGATATATATGTATGAAAAAATATGAAATATATTTATTCATAACTAACATATTATATTAGGTATTAGAAAAAAATAATGAAAACACACCTCATGTATACCTTTACAATGGAGAATCCTATCCATTCATAATTGAGGGTTTCATTTACATTCTCAAGGGAAATGTAGTCTATAATGTCCTCTCCGTACATTTATTCTTGAAAATAAACTATGTGATTAATACCACATTGTAACTTTGTATCTTCATGAACCTTCAATGTTCGTAAAAGTGAATATTGAATAGGTGGGGTAAAGGTGATTTATGAATATATTTTCGATCAGTTGGTTGATACTTTAGGTGGATTTTATTTGACCTTTTTTTTCACCCCCTTAGATTTTCCCTCTGTAATATATTTATCAATTCAGACCTTTCTTCATTAATTGTTGAATGTTTAGCATGAAAAATAAATTAGAAATTAATACCTCATTATCGACATGTTTTTTTGTAAGATCTAACATGCATTCTCCAAATTTTATAATAGCTTAGTTAACCGTATGAATACATGTTTCATCAAGTGTAATAGGTAGCTCGAAACTCATCTCAGGAGATATGCTAATCACCACTCTCACATGATATATTAGAAGGCGTATGTTTTGTAGTGTGTCTTCTTTGATATTAAAGATGACATTCCTCACAACACAGTGATGCATGAGTGTTGATAGATATAAATCATATTCATTTTCACCCTATATAATATCATTACAAGAATGGTATTAGTGCCTATATGATTTACATTTCATAGAAACAATTATTAGAATATTGATCACCTCATCTATGATATCTCTTTCAGGGTAATGGATCACCTCAAAGCTGGTTGAAGGTGGGGGTGGATCTCCACGTAATGGTTGTTCTTGATTTTCTTCTTCTCTATACTTCCCCCAATAAAAAATTCTAGCAACTCAGACTACCAATGGAATTTTTATTCAAGGGAATATAATCTCTATTTATCTCTTCTATTTCTTTATCTTTATCCTCATATTGTTTTTTCCCAAAATATGTTCGAAGTGTCACCCAAAAATCCACACCTTTAACATGGACATACAGTTCTAGATGTTTCAAGGCCACTGATAATAGGTGTTCATCAGGTATAGGTGTTGATGATTCTTGAATCTAAGTCATATAGAAAATATAAAAATGTAAGTTATCATAGTTATGTAATATCTTTTTAAATAAAAATTATTATTATGTCATACTAAAACATTTTCCCACACTTTTTGTTTGTTTTAATCTATTATTATCCCATAATTATTTACACATGACTCCTTCCACCACACATTATGGGGGATGGAAGTATATTTTGATTTGGATTCATAAATCTACAGATTAAAATAGGAACATAATTATGTTTTTGTTTCATGTCACATAGAAGTATTATTGTAGATTTAATATGTGTAATAATTTTTTTCAAGTGAAGTGTATACCATCCTTTCTTTATAGTATGGTGAAATCAGTTTTTTTCCTATTACTTATTTTCACCAATCAGTTTATGTTACATAAATAATAAATATTCAATAAAAGTGATGAATAGATGTATTTTCCAAAAATGTATCACTAGACACAATGTACCTGAAAATATATCTCTTCAGAATAGCTAGTAAACACCTCCCATACTGCTTGTCTTATAAGGTGTTCATAAATATGTGGTGGGTGAGGGTTTATTTTCTATTCCACATCATTAATAATAAATCTAATTAAAATTTTTCTAGAACCTCTATGAATCCTTCTAGAAAGAATTAAAATATATTTCTTTTGGGAGTTGTCTAATATAAATTCACTAATCAAGGGATTATAAAGATAAAGTCAATGTTTTATTATTTTATTTTATAGTAAAATTAAGGATATCATAATTTTACCATAATCTCTTCCCAAATCAATTCATTAAGAGTGGGTACAATATGGTTCCATGAGTCTACATTAATCGGTATGCATTTTCAAGTGTTGAGCCTAATGTAACTATTAAAAACGGAATTGTTGGGGTTAGTAGGAAGGTAATGCACATTCCATCTGACCTAGAATTTGATGTATTTTCTTTTCACCTTAATTATTTTTACTAACACTATCATGCTATGGAGCTTCTATTTTTTCTACAGCATCAATTCTTTATCATCTACCATTTTATCATATTTAACATCATCTATATGTTGTTACTCAGGAATTATAGCATTGATATTTGTAAAAGTTTAGTGTTCCTTTACCTTGGGAGTAGCAGTAGATTGAGAAGCCTATTATTCCTCAGTATTGGGAGCATTAGCACATTTATATGTTATTATCTGTAGAAGTGGTTTAACATTTAATTTAGATTATATAAATTGATAATCAAACAAATAATAAAATGATATAATGTAACATATATTAAAAAATATATAACATGATTATTGAACTCTCTTTTATTAATGTTTGAAAGTGTTTTACCCCTCTATCGAGTATCGAAATACTTTCATTATGGACTCCTATAAAATAAAAAACCTTGTCTATATTGGGACCGTTGTGAAATTATTCTGTCTTATTAATGAAAGGGTTATCCACAATTGAATAATCAATTGAACCTGAAGTAGTTTTAGTCAATAACAAAAAAAATTATCACTTTCATTTTGTGGAATATAGAATAAAAAATAATTGTACTACCATTGATTCCATTATAAGAATTTCATATTTGAACCTTTCATTACTAAAATCCACTTTCATGAATCCAAATTCATCGATTTTAACAACACTCCTATTATCAACCCACATGCATTGAAAAATCATAATTCAGAATGTTGTATAATCCAACTCCCATATTTTTTTAATGATGAAAAAGTCTAAAGTTCTCACATAAATTTGGCTTTATGTCCTTAGTACCAAAAATACACATCCCTTCATCTACAAGTATAGCTCCAATATCTTTCATGCTACTTTCTTCATCATGTTAATTTTATAAAACATATAACTATTAATTACATAACAATTTTAAGATAATACATACACAATTAGTCCTCTAGCCATTCATTATAGTCATTCTGTAATTGAATCCAAATTTTCATCTAACTCCTTAAAAATATGGTCTTGAAACCATCCAATAAACTATTTTTTATGTGTATTGTTTATCCATATTTCATCTCTTGATGGATTAAAATTCCTAATAATTTCTTTGTGGGTTTCAACATATGGTGAAACCTGTTAATTATTATGAAAAATTTAAAGTTTGATTTGATACTGATCAGTAATATTGATTAAGACAACACGTCTTCTAGAAAATCCTTCACCCACAAGCCTCTGAGTGTGATGATATTTTGGTAGACCAATTATTTCCACACCGGATAGGTGTTTGATACACAATTCAATGAATTTATTAAAAATATATCAATCTACAATACATCCCTCTAGATGAATTTGATTTTTTACATACCCTTTCAAAATCATCTTATACCATTCAATGGGGAACACCCATCTATAATGTAAAGGACCACATAGTTTAATCTCTCTCACAAAGTGAACCATCACGTAAACAAACATATCAAATAATATTGGTGGTAATAACATTTCCAATTCACATAATATGATGAAAATTTATTTTTCCATAGTTATAAATTTCAACGAGTCTATAATATTGATGCATATAGCTTTTAAAAAGAAAAATAGTTTTGTTAATGTATGATGAATATTCTTTAGAAAATATAATGTAAATCTACAAGAATTATATCTTGAATCAAAACATGAGAGTCTTATGATTTAAAACCCTTTAAATTTAAATCATTCATTGACATGATATTCTGGATATCCCATGAATACCCCTCTAGAAACATTACATCATTCAAGAAGTTTCACAACTGATATCCTTCCAACATAGAAATAGTGTAAGTAGTCGGAGGAAGAAAATTCATTTTTCACCCTTCATTGGTACCAACTCTTATTGTTTTCCCATGTCAATCATGTCTAACCTAGCCTTAATTCCATCCTTTATTTTCCCATGTGCATTTAGTAACATTCAAATTACACTATCACATACATTTTTTAACATGAATAACATCAAAAAAATGTCTTCCATACCAGAAATTCTTGTATGTTAATTTAAAAAATATTGATCTTTTTTTAAAATAGGTTTTTGTAAGGTTTTTCAATAATGTTTTACCAAAAGTAGTGTCCACATATTTTACTTTCTCAAATAGTTAGTCACCAATTAGTAGAGATGGTGTTGTATGTTCTTGTGGACTTCCATCAAATGATGTCTTCAAATATTGGTGCTTATGTTGTCGGGGTAGAAATATGTTATGTCCTAAAAACATAGTCTTCAATGAATGCTTCAAGCTAAATTATTGTGTACCTTGTTTGCAAATGGGACACCCTTGAGTTCCATTAATTCATTATCCTAAAATTTTTCCATGAATAGTAATTTCATTTATCACCAATTACAACATGTATCTTAACATGAAATATTAATTTCTATAACAATCATACAAAATAACACCTTAATCCCATAATAATTTCAAATATTTGATCAATGGAGCGAAAAAAACATCAACATCATTACCCGGTTTTTTGGGTCATAATATAAGCCTAGATAAAATAATTTATTTTTATTTCATGCATAATTATGGTTGAGAGTTATAATTTACCAATATAACCGGCTGTGTTCTGTAAATTTAACTTTGAAAAACCAAAAGTATTCACTCCATTTATAGATAATGCAAGATAATGTTTTCTTGGATCATTTCTAAATTCAGGATACTCATGATCAATTCTATTCAACTGAGGAGAGATATTTAGGAGATAAAATTTCCCATCTTTATTTATTGTATCTTCATTCCACTTCCATTTACTTGTAGTATCATCACTTCCATATAGGTACATAAACCTTGGAATCATTGGAAAGTACCATACAAATTTAGTAGGTCTTGACTAATCTTTCTTATATTGATAAGCTCCACACATTGGGAATTATTAAGTGATTTTTGGTCCTTGAAAAAAGTTTACAGTCATTTGGATAAACACTTATTTTTTCATAGATCATACCCATAGAATGTAGCATTCGTTTAGTATTATATGTTTGACTAGGGAGATCATTATCTTCTGGGACCATATAATTCAAGAGAACAAGTAGTTCAGTAAAACACGAATTACTCTATCTGTTGCCTCCTTTTAAATTATATAGATTCAATATAGCTAGAAATGTTTTATATTTTTTTAATCGGCATAAAATGGAATCTTTGCACAACTCTTTAATGTCTCAAACTATTTTGGACCGTCACAAAGTTCATATTCAACAATCATTGTTATTTCTTCAATACAATATTCATCATCATTCAAACCTACAATCACATCCTTGATACAATATTCTTTGATGGCCATAGTTTTAATCATATTAGATGATCCATAAAATACATTGTTATCACATTAACCTTCTATATTCTCTTTTTTCCTATGATTATTCCATCATTTATAACTTTTATCAATTTTGTGATAGATCAAGTTTTCTTCCACTGCCTCTGGACTAATTAGTCTTCAATAACAACTGTGTAAATATAGAAAAATGATTTGATAAGGATCATATATATGATGTTTTGAAACCATGATGACCTCATTCACCACATCTTTATAAAAATTTGTCATATGACTGGAATTCATTCATTCTATATTAATATCCATCATATTTTACTCAGTAATATTAATATTTAATCAAATATGTACACAAAATATGTTCAATTGAAGATGGATTTCATGAATTACTAAAAAAAATGGAAATATGAAAAAATGGTCTATCATCCCACATGATCAAAAACAAAAACATATTGAAGGAAATTTATAAATATAATTAAGAATATTTATCTTTTAAAAACTATTTTTCACTTCAATTAAATAGTGTAATAAGAACTAAAATTATAGTGAATAATTCTGGATTAAATGATGTTATATTTGTTGGTTGAATGAGGCATAATCCCTTGAGAATTTCTCAAATTTTTGAAAATGGGAATGGAAGTATTTCTATAAAAAACTCCCATTTCATACTATAATATTCTTCATTTTTCCTCATATTCATAATCAGCACCCACCATCTATCTACTTCTCCTTCCAAATTCTAAATGCTTATCCATTTCTTAAAAACTAGTTGATCAATGTAACCTAAATAGTTAGAGGAAATTTCTTTATAACTGAATCCATGGTGAGTTGTTCCATCCTTATAATGTTTTGGATTTTAAAATGTTAAATATTATTATTAATTTCTTGAGAATGTTGAGTAATTATTATCATGATATTTTTTATTCCATCTCTCTTCCTTTTTAAATTTCTATTGGGATAGTCACCTCATTGTCCATCACACCAATTTTTAAATTGGTTCCTCCTAGATCCAACTTTTATTAAAACCAAAAAGCATGAATCATGTGTAATAATAACAATATCATAATTGAAAAACTACATGAAAATTAAAACTCATGATGTCTTAATATTGGACTCATTTATTTTATCCTATATTACTTTTGTTCTAACCAAAGTTGGATTAAATATGGGTCCTCTTATAGGGATTTACCTAAACCCCCAAAGTAACTAAACCCCAATCTGATACCAAATCAAACAACTCAAATATAACATGTATATATTTTACATCATTTTTTTAATTTAAACATTTCTTATCACATATATTCAAGCAACCACAGAACCAAGTGATTTAGTATCTTTGGAGATTAGCTACAGAAATGTCTTATTACAATATATTGATTCAACATCTACCAAAGATGTATATATATATATATATATATATTAATTCTAAAATTAATCATGTATATAATTCCTTCTAAAAATGGGAAAAACTATTAGGGATATGAAATTATTAGTGAGGAGGGCATATAAATGGATCATAAAGTTCATAGATCAAAATTAAATTATAAAAAATAGATGGAAAGAAATATCAAATTGAAATTAAAATTAAATAATAATATATTTTTATAAATTAGTAAAGAATGAAATATCACCTAAAGTGATCAAAAATATACCATGTAATAAGAATTTAAAGACATATGACAATAATTTTTAACCCTAGAGCATTACATAACCATGTGGCATAAATTAGAAAAGTGGCATAGAAAATGTGGCACATACATAATCATAGAAAATCATAGCATATGAATATTTTGTCTAGGAATACCGTCATAACATAGTGGATCAAGAACCACAATATATTTTCCATAGTTTAGTGATCGCCTTAACTCGGTTTCTATAGTGGATTGAGCATCAAAACTCCTTTCCCATATTCAATCAAGAATCAAAACTCGTTTACAATTGTGGACTAAGCATCACAACTTGTTTCCCATAGTAATATCATAAGATATTATACTACACTCAATAAATTTGAGGGATATATGGGTCCCACTCATCATATAATGATAAACCATACATATGTGTTCCATATGAAATTAAGTATATATCGCATTATAAAAACAACCGACAAAAAAATGGGATACATAAAATTTTACAATGACATCAAGAATGAGATTTTTTGATACCAAAATCACAATTTCCTAGAAGAATTCTATCAAGTAATAATTTATATGGATAAATATTTAATAAAAACTCTTTATGAGATATATCCTTTATATATAGAGTGGGAAATGAATTTAAATCATAAAAAAAAGTTTTCATAAAACATTTTGAACATTGTCATAAAAAGACAATGTTACAAGTGACTTTAAAAAAAGATTTTTGAGATCATGATGAGAATAAGTATACATAATTTATAAATGTATATAAATTTATAAAATTATATAAGAGTACATATATTTTTCAAAAGTATACATAATTTATAGAAGTATATAGTCATACAAATTTATAAAAGTACAAAATTATAATATATAAATGTAAAATTTTTGAATGTATAAAAGTATAACAATTTATAATGAAGAAATATATAATTTTATATTAATTAATAAATCTAAAAAACAATAAAAGTATATAAATACAAAAAAGTATAAAACTATAAAATTATAAACTTGAAACAATTTAAATATGTCAAAATACATTTTCACAACAATCATTTTTAGTGCTTCTAATTATTATTTTTTCAAATATCTCATATAGGGTCCATAGAACAATTATTAATGTTTCTTCCTTATTAAATTCATATAAAATAGTTTAATAGAAAATTTGTTTTTCTTAAAATTATAGGATTTAATTCATTCTCTAAGACAAGAATCTACTCACACACCATATGCCACGATCAACAAAAAATGGGTGGGGCCAGATTTAAGACAAATAAAACTAGATCTGAAGTAGAGATGGTCCTGCACACCACTATCAAAGACCTTAAACTCTCATCATGAGGAGAAAATCATCACCAATTGATGTACATGGATTTTTTTGTTTATTTTTATAATTTTATAACTTAGTTTTAATTAATTTATTTAACCATTTTTTATATTTTTAGTTTACTTTTATATTTTTTTAGTAGTTTAGCTATTTTGATAATTTTTAGTTAATTTATGTACTTAATTTGGTAATTTAGTATTTTTATTTTTTATATTAATTTTATATATTATATTTAACATTATATTATTATTATTATTAGTTTTTCTAGTTTTATTTTATTTTATTTTATTAATTTGTATTATTATGTATATATTTTAATTCTTTTTTTTGTATTTTATTTTTTTTCATTATTTTTTTTCTATTAATAAAATAGTATTTTTTATATTAGTTTATTATTATTTTTAATATTAGTATTATATTTAATTACATGTTCGTTACTATTTAATAATTATTACTATTTATTATCATTAATATTATTATTATTTATCTTTTAAATAATAAGACTTAATTTTTCATTTTTAATTTGAATTTGAATTTCTTTTAAATTACCCACGATCTAACCAACCCCCCACCCCATTGCTATCTTCCACATCACCCCTCCCCAATTTCTCCCTTTCTCTCTCTAATCCCCCCAATCCCCTAGTTCCTACCCCTCATCCCCTTATCCCTCCACGCAACCTCATCCCACCCCCTTATCCCCTGTCATCCCACATCCCACCCCTCTTCCCCCATTCTCTCCACTCCCGAGCACCTCCCTAACGTGTCCCCCTCCCCATTCAGGCCCCACTCACCCACCACCCCACTTCCCCTCCTCTCCTAAACCTTACACAGCTATCACCTACATCCTCTTTCCCCATTTCCCCTAGCACTCCCAACACTATACCCTGCTACCCGCATCCCCCCTTCACTACGACCCTACCCCACCACTTTTGTAGTTAAAAAACAGGCATCGAACCACCATTGAACCAACCTCTTCTGTTGACCAGCACAATATTGAAGCCTATCATTTTGCTATGTGCATTCGTGAGCTGTCTTCGGTCTATTTAACACATGATAGCAGATACTTCTGGTTTGATTCGGACTGCAATGTTGAACTACATGTCAACTTGATCCACGAGTCCATGGATACATTTCAAGCTCTCCTCTTTATCTGATGAGCAAGGAAGATCTCTAGGATCAGGTCTGAAAACTCCTTTTTTTTATCTTTTTTCCTCAATGTTAAATCTAATTTTGTCTCTGTAACTTTGAGATGGTGTAAGAGTATTACACCTCGAATTTTCCTTGTAACCCTTTGATTTAATAAATTCCTTTGGCATGGACAGAATTTCCAGTTCATGTCACTCTCTCTAAAAAAAATTAACATTCTATTTGGATTACACAGATTGAAGATGCATAGAGAGATCGAGCGTAGATCCTATCATATTTTCAGTGGTGTAGTGGATTGATTTGGGTGTGGCGTCAGCGAATACACAGAGTAGAGTTATAATTATTATTTTTTGATTGCCAACGATATCTTGCGGTGGTCCTCGCATCAGCAAAATCATGGTGGCTTAATTTCTTTATTTTTTGTGTTGTGTTTGCATGATGATAGGCTAATTCACTAGTGTCGGAGTTCTGATAAATAGGATGATGTATGCAAGTCTTTAATTTTGAACCATGTTTGATTTCCTTTTGAATTAATTTTAATTGTATGTTTATTTAATTAATTATATCTGTGTTTGAATTAATTGTCATTTGGGCTCTACACACATGATTTGGTGCCCGTTCACTTGATACCTAATAAGTAATCACAGAAAGGGGTTCATCATAGAATTTATTTATTCGGAATCCGATCACACGTATAGCATCCCGTCTTTTTATAACATAACTTTTCATTCCATTACACGGAACTGAGGATCTTTAAGGTTTAGTGTCTTGGAAACAAGGAACATAAAACATGAAAAAAAACATTCTTCTTAAACACTTGAAAGGCTTCTCCTCATGTTCACCCTAGGATCATTACTGCATCCCATAACCTGGGGACATACATCAAAAGGAAGGGTGAGCAGAAGGCCCAGCAAGGGAAACAAGTGAAACATTTTACATATGAACTTGAGATACATCAATAAAGTCATGAAAAGAACTTTAAGGCATGAAAATGAAATCATGAGGCATATCATAATAAAAATAAAACTTTTTCATAACTTGAAGATGTGGCTACATCATTTAACATAGAAAATCATGAACATATCACCAAGGTCCATCCCCAAGGTGTCATTTTAAAATTACCAAGGTTATTCACCAAGGTATCGTGAAAATTGTAATCTCTAGTGGTTACATCATTACCCAATGCATTGGAGCGCTATCAGGGCGCACCCTTAAATTTGCCTTTATTATCATGTGAGCCACATATATCATCATCAAACATTTCATAAATAACCCATATAGCATAAAGGAAATGGGTTTCATTTCATAATCACAACTTTTTAAAAACTTCTTTAAAGACATGATCTTTATATCACTTTAAAACCCACAGAAAAGGAAGGTGGGTCTCATGTATGTAAATCCCAGAATTTAAAATAGAACATTTTGGTATATATGTGAATACCCATTTATAATAAAGAGCTTTGAGTATTCACTTAATAAAATAAAAGAACTTTAGAAAAAGAGATAGACATTTTGAGACAGAAATTCTGCAGCATAATGGCAATGTTCCGAGGTCTTAGAAGACATTAAAAGAGAGGTAAAATGGGTCAAACATTCATAAATGACCCATAAAATAGTACATGGACAGAATAAGAAGGATACATGATCATGGTAATGAAATTTCAAGGACATACCATTTGAAATGAAAAACATGGAAGGAAGAAAAAAATTTAGATTTCTCTTATGAAAATTCGGCAGCCTTACGGCATCACTTAACTTCAAAAGAAAATGATTTGACAAGATCAAATAGGGTCCCTAATCATATGATCATAAGAGATCAGTATGATAGATATAGAGATAATTCCCCAACATAAAAAAAAGGAACTTGAAAGAATTGACATGAAAGTAGAACTTCAAAACGAGAAGGGTGAAGAACCACTTAAAAATTCGGCAGCCTAACAGCGCCACTTAAAACTTAAAAATAATGAATTGAAGAGATCAAATGGGGTCTCTCATCATATGAACATAAGAGTCCAGTATGATATATATAGAGATCATACCCCAATATAACAAAAAGTAACTTGAAATAATTGACATGAAAGTAGAACTTCAAAACGAGAAGGGTGAAGAACCACTTAAAAATTCGGCAGCCTAACGGTGCCACTTAAAACAAACATCAAAATACTGAATTGAGGAGATCAAATGAGGTCTCTCATCATATGAACATAAGAGTCCAGTATGATATATATAGAGATCATACCCCAATATAACAAAAAGGAACTTGAAATAATTGACATGAAAGTAGAACTTCAAAACGAGAAGGGTGAAGAACCACTTAAAAATTCGGCAGCCTAACGGCGCCACTTAAAACTTCAAAATACTGAATTGAAGCGATCAAATGGGGTCTCTCATCATATGATCATAAAATATCAGTATGATAATTTAGAGGTCATACCCCAACATAATAAAAAGGAACATGAAAGACTTGAATGAAAATAGAACTTGAAAACGAGGAAGGTGAAAGAATCCCTTAAAAATTCGGCAGCCTAACGGCGCCACTTAAACATTCTTAAAACGAATTGATGAGAGCAAGGGGGGGGGGGGGGTCTCTCATCATATGAACATGAAATAGGCAGTAGGATGAATATAAAAGAACATCCTCCAACATAAGAACATGGAGTATAAAAGAAATGACATAAAAGAGATTACTTGAAAAGAAAGAGAGGGGTCGGATCCCTTACCTTAAAATGTAACTCTTAAACCTCAAAGGTTGGGACCTTGAGGGCTTGGGGGCACCTTGGGAGGACTCCTTGGGAGGTAATGAGACCAGAAATTCGTTGGGAATGAGTAGGGAGTCGAATGGATGAGAGGAGGGCTTGGTATTTATAGGGAAAGTGAGGGGACAAGGCATTAATGGCCAAGGGACACCTCACATGTGCTTTTCTCAAACCCATGTGCTCTCCTTTGTCATTTATCATGGAGTTAGGCCACATGGGGCCCCCAAAACAAAAATTCATCACCCTTGGCCGGCCAACCCTCAAAAGATCTCATGACATCATCATGACACCGTTATGATGTCATTAAACATACCGAAACCCTAAAACTGTATTTTTACTATTCACTGAAAATTCAACTTTCTCAGAAAAATCCCAAAATTTCACATTAACCAAATATCAATGCTCTGATTTCAAAAATGAAATCCATTTTATAAAAATAATTTTCTAAATATTTTTAATTTAATTTTTAAATAAAAACACTATTCATCGAAAATTCATTTTTTTCAGAAAAAACCCCAAAAATTACCATAACATAATATCGATGCTCTGAGTTCAAAAATAAAGTCATTTTTATAAAAATAATTTTCTAATTATTTTTAATTAAATTTTTAATTAAAAAACACTATTCACCCGAAAAAACTAATACTTGAATAATAATTAATGAAACCGTTATTTAACTATTTTATTGAATCACATTACTTAATCAAGGTGCCTAGATTATTTTAAAACTTTCTTTAAGTGAGATTACTAATCCATTTGGTCATATTACTAATCCTAATCATAAAATCACTATTCATAATTTACTATTCATCAAAAATCAAGTTGGTCTTATTAGACTCTAAATTTAGTACTGAACATAATTGCAGAAGACCATTTTTTGAAAATCATTACACATTTTTAATTATTTAGGGTTTACATAAACATATTTAAAATATCCTTTTTCTAAAATTCATCAAAAATCTGCATACTATATTTATCCGGTCATTTCAAAATTCTTAAACTTTATCATAAGAATAAATCCCAATTTTTATTTAAAACAAGGATTACACAAGGTAGTTACGGTCTCGTTACATAACCCCTTATAATACCAGCATAGGACCTAAGAGTAAGGTGTGCTAGGGTGATAGAAGCTTGGGGCGGCTCAGTCAACATTGCCCGAGTAGTAATTTCTATCAGTTTGAACTTCTCACGAAGGCGATTCCGTTCCAGCTTCACATGATGAAGTTCGGCTTGGATTTGATCCAGAGCAAAGCCCAGTGGTGCTACCTCCTTCCCAAGCTCTGTTAGATGGGCTTCGATCGGTCCAAGACTACTAGGTGAGGCCATCAAATCTTCTTTCTATAATAATTAACCAAGATTACTTATATCAAAACATTTTGTTCATAGCGGTCATATTGACCGATGGTTATATAATAGTCAAAACCCACTGATCTCATTTTAATTATAATCATGTTTATCAAATAAAACGTTTTTGTTGAGTATAACAATAACACATAAAATTGGGAAACAAAATTTATTTAAAAAAAAAATTCGGGTCGTTACAATCTTCCCCCCTTAAGAAATTGCGTCCTCGCAATTTTAAAATTGGGTTTTGAAATTTCATTGAAAGTCCCACATCGGAAAAGGAGTCAGTAAAACTATTACTTTGAAATAAAGAAAGGGAAGTACAAAGGTCACCCGAGTTAACCCACACTAGGGTTCCATGTAGGAAAACATGGACATGGAGGAAAAAACAAAGGGTCAAGTTCTGAGGGAGAGTGATAGAGAACATGATTAGGAGAAAGTTAACCATGAGAAAATCCCAAACTTATGATGTGTGTAAACGGTCTTTGATTACCTAGTAGGAAACGTAAACCAACAACATTTTTGTTTTACGTTTCTTTTCATAATTTTGAGGATTTCATTTACTACATAGAACAAAAACATAAGAAAATATACCTACCTTCAAGTAGGGTTTCATCCTTTAACAAGTCCCTACCAACACTAATATTTTCTCCAAATGATAAGAATTCAAAAACACTTGGTCTCATAAAAGCACAAGAATCATCTCCTATAGAATCACATAATCTACAAAAGATTAACTATCTATTTATTCTATCTTTAAACATTATCCCAAAAACTGAAAGGTTAAGGTAAAACAACTCTTCAAAAAGAAAGAATCCCATAGGAATGGAAACTACTTTTAAATCATCAAAGTTCCATGGTACTACCCAAATTTCATCATAGACCATTCCCTAAATAACGGTCCTTAAAATTCCTCAAAACAAACCAAACTAAGATTGAAACCCAAATACAATAAGGATTTGATAACATAGTCTTTCAAAACAACTTCATTGTTCATCTCCAGACAACATCAACCACTCCTAACATCTTATAAAAAAAGTAGCTAACCTAAACATATTTTACCCAAGATAGGTTAGTCATTCTCATAAGTAACCTAAATTACTATAAGTTCACCTTAAATTCATCGATTCTTCAAAATATAAGTCAACCTTACTCCTCAATTAAAATACCGTAGTAATCTATTTACCTCGATCAAATATGGTTCCCAAAATAATGAACGTCTTCCAAAATAATAATCATATTTTAATCCCCTAATCATCCCTGTCATATTAATTCTAAAATCGCCGCATTTCCTATCACATTGGTTGTCGGGACATGTTCTTCCATTTCCCACCATTAACTAAGAAGAGAAAGCATAATTACGGGTTTAAGTACTTAGCTAATAATCATGAAAAGGAACTGAAAGCATATAAGGATAACTTGTGTATGAAAGGTATACCCTAACTTGTGATCTCCTAGGTTCCCATCTAGGTTATGAATGATCATATATTCTTATGTGAACCTTTATTTTATTTTATCTTTGTTCCTTTAACAATGGTTCATACCAAGCTTATGAATTAACCAAAGCATATCCACCGGGAGTGTCGTAACCAAGAGTGCAGCAAGGCCCGTTGTCGTGTACCAGTTCCCGTTCGAGTCTAGCTCAAAGCGGTGTTTTCGGGTTTTACCCCTATGTACATCTGTGCCAGAGCCACCTCTACCTGCTCGTATCCAGACAGGGATGTATTTTCTTGGAAACCCCTTACTCAATACTCACCAAAATACCAGGAAGATTTCCTTTATTAAACTTTTCTATAGGGTTCCTCCTAGAGTTTTCATATCCTAATTTCCACAAATAACTAAACCATCCTTTGATACCAACTATAGCATCCCGTCTTTTTATAACATAACTTTTCATTCCATTACACGGAACTGAGGATCTTTAAGGTTTAGTGTCTTGGAAACAAGGAACATAAAACATGAAAAAAACATTCTTCTTAAACACTTGAAAGGCTTCTCCTCATGTTCACCCTAGGCTCATTACTGCATCCCATAACCTGGGGACATACATCAAAAGGAAGGGTGAGCAGAAGGCCCAACAAGGGAAACAAGTGAAACATTTTACATATGAACTTGAGATACATCAATAAAGTCATGAAAAGAACTTTAAGGCATGAAAATGAAATCATGAGGCATATCATAATAAAAATAAAACTTTTTCATAACTTGAAGATGTGGCTACATCATTTAACATAGACAATCATGAACATATCACCAAGGTCCATCCCCAAGGTGTCATTTTAAAATTACCAAGGTTATTCACCAAGGTATCGTGAAAATTGTAATCTCTAGTGGTTACATCATTACCCAATGCATTGGAGCGCTATCAGGGCGCACCCTTAAATTTGCCTTTATTATCATGTGAGCCACATATATCATCATCAAACATTTCATAAATAACCCATATAGCATAAAGGAAATGGGTTTCATTTCATAATCATAACTTTTTAAAAACTTCTTTAAAGACATGATCTTTATATCACTTTAAAACCCACAGAAAAGGAAGGTGGGTCTCATGTATGTAAATCCCAGAATTTAAAATAGAACATTTTGGTATATATGTGAATACCCCTTTATAAGAAAGATCTTTGAGTATTCACTTAATAAAATAAAAGAACTTTAGAAAAAGAGATAGACATTTTGAGACAGAAATTCTGCAGCATAATGGCAATGTTCCGAGGTCTTAGAAGACATTAAAAGAGAGGTAAAATGGGTCAAACATTCATAAATGACCCATAAAATAGTACATGGACAGAATAAGAAGGATACATGATCATGGTAATGAAATTTCAAGGACATACCATTTGAAATGAAAAACATGGAAGGAAGAAAAAAATTTAGATTTCTCTTATGAAAATTCGGCAGCCTTACGGCATCACTTAACTTCAAAAGAAAATGATTTGACAAGATAAAATAGGGTCCCTAATCATATGATCATAAGAGATCAGTATGATAGATATAGAGATAATTCCCCAACATAAAAAAAAGGAACTTGAAAGAATTGACATGAAAGTAGAACTTCAAAACGAGAAGGGTGAAGAACCACTTAAAAATTCGGCAGCCTAACGGCGCCACTTAAAACTTAAAAATAATGAATTGAAGAGATCAAATGGGGTCTCTCATCATATGAACATAAGAGTCCAGTATTATATATATAGAGATCATACCCCAATATAACAAAAAGGAACTTGAAATAATTGACATGAAAGTAGAACTTCAAAACGAGAAGGGTGAAGAACCACTTAAAAATTCGGCAGCCTAACGGTGCCACTTAAAACAAACATCAAAATACTGAATTGAGGAGATCAAATGAGGTCTCTCATCATATGAACATAAGAGTCCAGTATGATATATATAGATATCATACCCCAATATAACAAAAAGGAACTTGAAATAATTGACATGAAAGTAGAACTTCAAAACGAGAAGGGTGAAGAACCACTTAAAAATTCGGCAGCCTAACGGCGCCACTTAAAACTTCAAAATACTGAATTGAAGCAATCAAATGGGGTCTCTCATCATATGATCATAAAATATCAGTATGATAATTTAGAGGTCATACCCCAACATAATAAAAAGGAACATGAAAGACTTGAATGAAAATAGAACTTGAAAACGAGGAAGGTGAAAGAATCCCTTAAAAATTCGGCAGCCTAACGGCGCCACTTAAACATTCTTAAAACGAATTGATGAGAGCAAGGGGGGGGGGGGGTCTCTCATCATATGAACATGAAATAGGCAGTAGGATGAATATAAAAGAACATCCTCCAACATAAGAACATGGAGTATAAAAGAAATGACATAAAAGAGATTACTTGAAAAGAAAGAGAGGGGTCGGATCCCTTACCTTAAAATGTAACTCTTAAACCTCAAAGGTTGGGACCTTGAGGGCTTGGGGGCACCTTGGGAGGACTCCTTGGGAGGTAATGAGACCAGAAATTCGTTGGGAATGAGTGGGGAGTCGAATGGATGAGAGGAGGTCTTGGTATTTATAGGGAAAGTGAGGGGACAAGGCATTAATGGCCAAGGGACACCTCACATGTGCTTTTCTCAAACCCATGTGCTCTCCTTTGTCATTTATCATGGAGTTAGGCCACATGGGGCCCCCAAAACAAAAATTCATCACCCTTGGCCGGCCAACCCTCAAAAGATCTCATGACATCATCATGACACCGTTATGATGTCATTAAACATACCGAAACCCTAAAACTGTATTTTTACTATTCACTGAAAATTCAACTTTCTTAGAAAAATCCCAAAATTTCACATTAACCAAATATCAATGCTCTGATTTCAAAAATGAAATCCATTTTATAAAAATAATTTTCTAAATATTTTTAATTTAATTTTTAAATAAAAACACTATTCATCGAAAATTCATTTTTTTCAGAAAAAACCCCAAAAATTACCATAACATAATATCGATGCTCTGAGTTCAAAAATAAAGTCATTTTTATAAAAATAATTTTCTAATTATTTTTAATTAAATTTTTAATTAAAAAACACTATTCACCCGAAAAAACTAATACTTGAATAATAATTAATGAAACCGTTATTTAACTATTTTATTGAATCACATTACTTAATCAAGGTGCCTAGATTATTTTAAAACTTTCTTTAAGTGAGATTACTAATCCATTTGGTCATATTACTAATCCTAATCATAAAATCACTATTCATAATTTACTATTCATCAAAAATCAAGTTGGTCTTATTAGACTCTAAATTTAGTACTGAACATAATTGCAGAAGACCATTTTTTGAAAATCATTACACATTTTTAATTATTTAGGGTTTACATAAACATATTTAAAGTATCCTTTTTCTAAAATTCATCAAAAATCTGCATACTATATTTATCCGGTCATTTCAAAATTCTTAAACTTTATCATAAGAATAAATCCCAATTTTTATTTAAAACAAGGATTACACAAGGTAGTTACGGTCTCGTTACATAACCCCTTATAATACCAGCATAGGACCTAAGAGTAAGGTGTGCTAGGGTGATAGAAGCTTGGGGCGGCTCAGTCAACATTGCCCGAGTAGTAATTTCTATCAGTTTGAACTTCTCACGAAGGCGATTCCGTTCCAGCTTCACATGATGAAGTTCGGCTTGGATTTGATCCAGAGCAAAGCCCAGTGGTGCTACCTCCTTCCCAAGCTCTGTTAGATGGGCTTCGATCGGTCCAAGACTACTAGGTGAGGCCATCTAATCTTCTTTCTATAATAATTAACCAAGATTACTTATATCAAAACATTTTGTTCATAGCGGTCATATTGACCGATGGTTATATAATAGTCAAAACCCACTGATCTCATTTTAATTATAATCATGTTTATCAAATAAAACGTTTTTGTTGAGTATAACAATAACACATAAAATTGGGAAACAAAATTTATTTAAAAAAAAAATTCGGGTCGTTACAACACGCGCGAGTAAATTCTAAATAAATAAATATATTAATCTAAAAAATTAATATTTTGTGTGTGATATCCTTAAAAAATTCCTAAGTGATACCTAATAAGTAATCTCTTGTGAGTGAACCCAATGCAGGTAGATACTTATACTTTATGAGAAATGGGTTGTTGTATTTCACCAAGTGATTCAATGCTATAAGTATGTGAAAATTCTTCATCAAGATAGAGAATGAAATGACTGATAATTTATGTGAAAATCAGAATATTTTCTAACATCAGATAACGAGGCCAGATAATATTTTGATTAAAATTTGAATCAGTGATAATTTAATAAATAAATATTCAGATATGGGAATTAAATAATTAGCATTTCATCCACTGGAACAGACATCGTGACTATGAGACTTCCATGTCTTCCAGTTTAATCCATAGCTTAATTTAGTTCAGTTAGAGTGTTTTAGTTAATTAAAATAGTCATTTTTAAATACTCATTTAGTTTTTAAAATATCTTAGTTATTAATCATAGTTAAATCCCATCTACCTAAACATTCCTTTAAGAGGATATTTCTAGTGTCTACTCACATTCTATCTGTGGTTCGACCCTACTCTCTGCTTCTACAGTAGTTGGTAGGTAAACCAATATTGAAAATTTGCACGTGTTGTGACATGCGTGTCAAATTTTTGGCATGATTTCTGGGGAGAGTAGTTGCATTAAGAGTTCCTTTAAAAGAGTTATTTAGGAAAAAAATAAAATAAATAAATTTTAAAAAACAAAACCAAAAAAATAGTTTACTACTTCAAGAATTTTTCATTGCAGGGATTTTCAAGATACCTAGATATTCAGAATGACATGGTCCACACCACAATATTACAACCAGTACCATCCCCACATAGCCCCAGCTCAAGGTATGATGTATAATGATTCACCACATATGATCTCTCAAGCTAATACTGTTTATTTTAATGATTATCATTCACGTCTATGTTATGATCCATATTCTACTGATAATTCCTACCCACCTATTAATCATTTTCAAAGCTAAATCATTCATGAAAATTTAGAACATTGTAATTTAGGTGAAACAAATGATTCAATAATTGAGTACATGTTTCATTGTGTTATCATAAAGACAAAGAGGATGTTTGAACTTCACGATAAACATAATGCAATGTTACTTTATTCAACAAAATATTTATAAAATCAATTTTTTTTTATAAAATTCAAATAATTATTTATAAAATCAAATAAGAATTTTAAGGAATGAAATGAATCATATTGTTCAACTTTACGCCTCTCTACCACTTGATGATCCAATTTAGAAAAATCTTGGAGAAGAAAGTGTAGTAGAAGTTCCATTTGAACAACATCCAGTTCATGATTTTGAAGACGAGACTACGTTGATTGATCCTTCTTTGTGTCATAACATCGATGAGTCCTCTCCATAACTGATTAATTCTTCTAATATAATCACATTTCATGAATATGAGAGCTTAGTCTTCCACCTTGTTGAACATAATGGTCCCTCATAAAATGTGATTTCATGTCCTTCTATGAGTTCACAACGTAGCTATCCCAAAGTGAAAAAGGAAAATTTCAATGCCTATCAAATCACACCTTTTGAAGATGAAGAGGACATTGAACTAGCACCATTATTTACCATGATAGATTCAGAATTGAACCAAGAGATAGTGGATTACCACACACAAGATGACATCACTTCAAATCATATTGAATCACCTCTATCTGAAAGTATTTGTGAGTCTAAAATTTTTCCTAAAATGGAGACATCTGAAAACATTGTGGAGTCAGAAAATCAGTTAGTAGTGGTTGTAGAAAACACTCATAATGTTTTAGAAATAATGGAAGAATAGGATTTCCTGGAGGATCCTGAGTTTGTGGTGAATCATGTACTAATAGAAAAATATAATGAGGGTGGTATACAAGAAAATTTTAAAAAATATTCATTCTTATCAAAATAGAGTAATCTTCTCCAATTGATCATACAACACTTGCTCTATGCATCGAGGTTAAAATCATTTCACATAAAATACCCATGTATACTCACAATATTGTTGACCTTGGCAGAATAAATTAAACAATCGAGCATGAATTGAGTGTGAAACCAGTATATTTCCATGTGAAAGTGGTTGTGTGTGAAAATTAATTAAGATACATTGTTAACCCAGATGCTGCATTCAAGGATGTGATGGATATAAGCCAAGCACTGAAGGATTTTGGTAAAGGTATTTTTTCACATATGTACATTCAAAGAGGTAATCTTCTTGATCATTCCAGTGATATAATTTACCCAAAATTAAATTATTCAGTGAGTTTTTCTTTAAGAGAGGTATATCTATTTCCTTGTGAGTTTTTCTATTTTCATTTCAATTCTACCCATCCATTTTTCTCACAAGTTTTCATTGAGATATTGTTCTAATTTCCGGATAAATACATTTTCAAAGAATGGATTCTTCACTTCTACTGAAAAATAATAAGATGCATGGTTTATATTTCTATTTGATTATGGTGGAGTTTCAACAATGTATGGCTGAAGGCGAAGTAAACTAAGCACTAAATTGGAGGAAACCCATAATTTTTTTGTTTTCTTTTCACTACATTTAATATCATTTCATTTAGTTTTTTTAAAATAAAATAAAATAAAAAGGTATGCATTTACCGCAATTTTTTTTCTCTTAGTATCACAGTGGATTTGAATTCAACATAAATTTTTTTATCATCCACATGCTCTTGATTATTATGTGACTTATTTGATATGATTCAAGTATGTGTTGTAAATGTGAAGGTTTTTCATGTATACCATTTCTAGAGATTCATCGGATTTAATCAACCTTTCGACATCTATCTGCACTTACACAGAGAAGTGTTTTACTTTTTCTTTGTTTTATTCTTAAAAAAACACCATGTAAACTAAAAAAACAATAACAGTCTAATTGTGAAAAATGAAAAAAAAACTAAAACTTCTATCATTGATGAACCCACATGAATACCACTACATTTTTGTCGTAAAATAGTCAGGAACATACCACTTATGTCCCTAAAAATATGAGCACATGATTCTTGATTATAATTCTTTGATCCTTGATTTCATGACATAGAAGATTGCTGATATTATTTCATGCTTCACAAATGTTTTTTTTGAAAAATTGTATATTTTTGAGACACTTATTTGAACTCATGCTCATCTATGATGTCCAAGATTTTATTTCCCTTCCCCTGAGGAATCTGGCCCATTTTACATCATCCCATGTTTATATTTTTCTTGAGAGAATATCAACCATGCCATGTATTCTGTAACGTTCCATGTTTTTTCATCAAGGGGATATGAATTTTGAAAGTTTCACTAAAATAGATGAGGCATTTGTTTAATATTAAGCACCATTGACCCAATGAGCCATACATACATTTTCTCCTTCATATAGCCCTTTGAATTCATGAAGAATTCTTTTAGGATGATCCCATATCCAATACACTTCCTTACCCATTTCTTGAATATTTACATTATGATTTTCATTCTATTTGTGGGGGTAAAATTTACTCATAGAGAGGGTTGTTTGATGGGTAATGAGTCATTTGATACACATCGATTGACATTATATCCTCCTGATCATATGAGTTATATTTCATAGTAGCCACATTCATTACATGTATTTTGAGTTGAGAATATATAATCTTTTAGGTTCCAACAATGAGTACTTTGGTGGTCATTATGCGGTAACCCTCGCCTTTATGGAAACTTATAAAAGTGATGATCCATTATTCCAAGAGATAGAGAGTTTTTATATATGTACTACATTCATTGATATGTTACAACGTACATGCTACTTGTATAATTCTATTTTATTTTTTCCTAACATTTATTTCTTGGGGTTTCAGAATTGATACTCACTAGTTTTTCCATCCCATCTTATTGGAGTGAGTTGTGTATAAAAAGGAGAAAAAAGAGAAATACATTAGATTATCATATTCTTGGGTACAAGAAATGTTTTAAGTGTGGGTGAGAAAGATTTTGAGAGAGTTTGTGGGGGAAATTTGGATTGAAATTTATCATACATTTATTTCAATATTCAACACTCCTTGTTGCAAAAAAAACTGTTGCATTTTTTTCATGACCCACCATCCTGCATCCTCAGAGCCATTTGAACCTCATGTAATGTCCTTGAAATTTGTGTGTTCTTTTAATTTCAACTAGTGGAGATGTGATATTCATGGCAAGCCTATGGTTATCATGTATTTGTACGATAATTGAGCATATATTTGATCAATTTTTTAAGAGATAAGAGTGATAGTGAGGTAGGTCACATGATACATGAGTGCGTGTACTTGTTTTGGAAAGAATGTGAGTTTAAGGAAAATATTTTTTGAAAATTTCAGTTACAAATGAAGTATGATATTTTATCATTAAAAGAGATTTAAAAATATTAAACTTTTAATTTTGATGTTTTGATTTGTCTACAACCACTTGTGATTCATTTCTGGCTGTTTTGCTCAGAAGTGAAAAAGATTAAGTGTGGGATTTGATGTACATGGATTTTGCATGTATTTTAATAGTTTTCTAACATATTTTTAATTAATTAGTTTAACCATTTTTTATATTTTAAGTTTATTTTTGTAGTTTTGTAGTAGTCAAGATATTTTGATAATTTTTAATTAATTTATATACTTATATTAGTAATATAGTATTTTTTTGCTATATTAATTTAATATATTATATATAAGATTATATTATTATTATTATTAGTTTCTATAATGTTAGTTTATTTTATTTTATTAATTCTTTTTAATATGTATATAATTTAATTCTATTTTTCTATTTTATTTTATTTCATTATTTTGTTGTATTAATAAAATAGTATTTTTATTAGTTTATTATTATATTTAATATTGGTATTATATTTAATTAAACGTGCATTAACATTTAATTAGTATAAATTATTATTAATTATTATTATTATTTAACTTTTAAATAATATGGTTTAATTTTTAATTATTAATTTGGATTTAAGTTTTTTTTAAATTTCCCCACAATCTAACCAACCCCCTTTGACCCCTTCCCCTCTTCCACATCACCCCTCTTCATTTTCTCCCTTTTTTTCTTTAATCCCCCCAATCCCCTAGCACCTCCCCCTCATCCCCTTATCCCTCCATGCGACCTCATCCCACCCCCCTTATTCCCTATCATCTCACACCCCACCCCTTTTCCCCCATTATCTCCACTCCTAAGTGCCTCCCCAGAGCCTCCCCCTTCCAATTCACGCCCCACTCACCTACCGCCCCACTTCCCCTCCTCTACCATACCCCATACACCTCTCACCTACATCCCCCTCGCCCCTTTTCCCTATCACACCCCACCCCTACCCACATCCCCCCTTCACCACATCCATACCCCACCACTTCCACAGGTACAAAACATGCATCGAACCACCAGCCGAACCAACCTCCTTCACTGACTAACCCAACATCCAGTGACCACAACAACTCCATTCTGGGAGTGTCGGGCATGTCATCAAAATTTGATTTTTCTTCCAGAGATTAATGTTTCATGTCGAGAGTGAGCACAAATCCTATCATATTTTATGTTGTGTAGTGGTTTGATTCATGTGTGGCATTAGTGAATATAAAGAGTGGAGCGATGATTATTATTTTTTGATCGCCAATGATATCTTGTGGTGGCCGTTGCGTCGAAAGGACCACGGTGACCTCATTTATTTACTTTTTGTGTCATTTTTGTATGATGACAGGCTAATTCATTTCTATCAGAGTTGTGATAAATGTGACGGTGTATGCGTGTCTTTAATTATGAACCATGTTTGATTGCATTTTGAATTAATTTTAATTGAATGTTTATTTAATTAATTATATCTATGTTTGAATAAATTTTCATTTGGGATCTGCACACATGTATTGGTGCCTATTCATGTGATACCTAATAAGAAATCACAGACATGTGTTCAATAGAGAATTTATTTATTTGGAATTTGATCACGCGCATGAGAGAATTCTAAAACAATAAATATATTAATTGAAAAAATTGATCTTTTGTGTGCACTCTCTTTCAAACCTGCTTGAGTGATACCTAATAAATAATCTCTCGTGAGCGAACCCAACACAGGTAGATAATTTGACTTTGTGAGAAATGGGTTGTTGTATTTCACCAAGTGAATCAATGTTATAACGATGAAAAAATTATTCATCAAGACAGAGAAAAAATGACAAATAATTTATGTGAAAGATTAGAATATTGTCTAAAATAAGAGAATGAGACCAGATAATATTTTGATTAAAATTGGAATATGTGAAAATTGTATAATTTTTTTTTTCAGATGTGGTAATTAAATAATTGACATTGCATGCACCTGAATGGACATCATGACTCTGACACTTCCATCTCTTCCAGTTTATTCCATATCCTAACTTAGTTCACTTAGATTGTTTTAGTTAATTTAAATAGTCATTTTTAAATATTCATTTAGTTTTTAAAACATCTTATTTGTTAAACATAGTCAAAGCCCATCTACTAGAATATTTCTCTAAGAGGATATTTCTAGTGTCTAATCACATTCTCTTTGTGGTTCGACCCTGCTTTCTGCTTCTATAGTAGTTGGTAGGTAAATAAATATTGCATATTTGAATGTGTTGCGATGCATGTTCCACCCATCAATATTTTAGATGCACAACCAAACCCTCCATAACTAAGAACTCGACATGAACCACCAAGTGAAAAAGGAGTTCACACCAGGTGGATGCAAATGAATAGATGGCTGGTGTGAAAATCATAAGTGACATTACATAATGGTTCAACTTGTTTCTAACTTGGAGTTCAGGTTTATTGGAATTGATGATCACATCATACATGAAAGGGAGGCCAATAATGATGTGATGATTTCAGGTTTCCCTAGTTTATTATGCGCAACATGTAAAGGGACAGAGGATGGTGGTGCTACGATGCATAGAGGGTGGAAACTGAAAAAATAGTGTTGTAGGTGCTAACAATATGAATATGTACATAATTTAGATAGATTCATCAAGAATGTAGAATGGCGATAGCAGTGACTTCAACATCCGAGTTCTCATTCCGTGAAAGCATGAGGGTTGAGCGGTGGAAGGGTTCTATTAGGGTTCAATTTATAAGAACTCATAAGGGTTTTATCATCACGTTCCAAACAGCACAGATAAATGTAAGTTTTCATCAGTGCTAAAACAGAATGCGCTAATAAAACCGACCATTATCAACACTTTTTTAGCGCTGATAATGATACCATTTTATCAGCGCTGATAAAGGTATAATCTTAATAATTTATTTATATTATCACATATTTTTATAAACATATATATATAATACATAAATATATATATATAAATATTTGTATATATTTATAAATATATTTATATAATTATATATATTTATAAAATTATAAATATAATAAATATATTTATTATAATTTTATAATTATTTAAATAAATATATTTATTTATAATTATGATAGAGAGAAGATGGGGACTTTCTCTGTAGAAAATGGAGAGTTCCTCTCTCTTATACAAGTTCACTCCAGCAATGTAGGGTACGAAGACCAATGTGGTCATGTATGCTTTGATGATCATATTTTTGGTCATTACTAGTTATTTTCAGCTTGCTGTGGCCGGGGGTGTCGGGTTGACTCACAAAAGGTGGCTGAGAGGAGGAAGCAACTTGTCAGATTGCGTGAGGATGATGATGGTCCCTTGAAGGAGTTTTCTGGATGTGGTGCCTTTACCCGCAACAACCAATGGAAGTGGATGGAAGACGGTGATGGTGATGCTTTTGCTTGCGATGACGCATTGAATGTGGTGGTCAACATTGGCGCCCCGAATGTCTGGGGATTCTGGGGCAATGGCAACCACCCTATGGGTAGGTAAAACTGGGCTTGAGATGTGTGGAGATCTCAGCATGTGGGCTTCTCTGGCAGTGGCCTCGGGGCGTGGAGGATGGTCTTGCCAGTGGAATGGGTTCTTGTCGGCATCGATGAGGTGTACTGGCCATCGATAGGGGATCCCTGTCTATCAGGGGTTCTTATCAGATCCAGGTCGACATGTTCATTTTTTGAGAACGACATAGTGATGTTGGTGGTGGTGCATGGAGCGTCTTCATGTTGCAAGAAACTGGTGCGATTGTTTTCGATAGCAGAGCCCTAACAACGAGGAGTAGTGGTTGTGGGATCCTGGAGAGTTTTTTGTATATATGTGTTTTTAAAAAAAAATTATTATGGAAAAGGGATATGGTTTGAAATATTTTAAAAAATGGGTCTCCAGATGTGTGAACCCCGTTCACACATCTCCGATCCCAGGAAGATGCGTGAACGAGTTCACACATCATAGGCGCGAAGAAAGATGCATGAACCCCATTCATGGATCCTTTATAAACTTCACGAAGGATGCGTGAATGAGGTTTACGCATCCTGCAAAATCTTTTAATTCTTTAATTTTTTTAATTTTAATTTTTTTTAATTTTGTTTTGTTTTGTTTATATATATATATAACAAAAAAATTCACCAAAATTTATCTGCTATTTAATATCCAGCAATACTGCCATTACAGCAGTCTGGACTCTGACAAAAACTCTCACCCAGGGCACCCTTTTATAAGAGGGCTTTCTCTGAAAATCATTCTTTATTTTTGATGTGGGATTCAGGTTCTCCATTTCCTACAAAGAACATTCTGCATTTCTGATGTGAGATTCTGTTTCAAGTACAAGACTTTGAAAGACTATAAAATACAAACTATAAAACCAATATAAATGAAATATAAAACATGGATAAAGAATATAAGAAATAGTTGAAAATGGAAAGAATTTTGTAAAAAATGTTGATGAATAATAATTTATAAGTTTTCAAAACCTCCAACTTGAAACTGAAAAATGTTTCAAGTACTTGTCTTTGAAAGACTATAAAATACAAACTCTAAGAGAAATATAAATGAAATTTAAAACATAGATTAAACATATATAAACAATAGTAAAAAAAAAGAATTCCATAAAAAATGTTGATTAATAGTAATTTATAAGTTTTCAAAACCACCAACTTGAAACTTAAAAATGTTTCAAATATGAGGCTTTGAAAGACTATAAAATACAAACTATAAGACCAATATAAATGGAACTTAAAACATGGATTAAACAAATAAGAAATGGTTAATAATTAATTAGTTAATTAGAAATATAATTATTAATTAGTTAATTTTTAGTTAATTAGAAATATCATTATTAATTAGATAATAATTAATTAGCAATATAATTATTAATTACAGAATAATTAATTAGTAATATAATTATTAATTATATAATAATTAATTAGTAAATTTTTAATGTAATTCTAAATTATATAAAAATTAAATAGTTAATTAGTAATATTATTATTAATTATATAATAATTAATTATTTAATTAGTAATATAATTATTAATTATATAACAATTCATTAGTTAATTATTAAATTAGAAATAAAATATTTTATTATTATTATTCATTATAATTATTAGTTATTAATTATTAATAATTAATAATTAAATATATAATAATGAATTAGTTAATTAGTAATATAATTATTAATTATATAATAATTAATTATTTAATTAGTAATATAATTATTATTTATATAATAATTAATTAGTTAATTAGTAATATAATTATTAATTATATAATAATTAATTAGTTAAGTAGTAATATAATTTTTTATTATAATTATAATTATTAATTATGTAATGAATAATTATATTAATAATTAACTAATGAATTATTATATAAATATTAGTTAATAATTATAATTAATAATTATAATTAATAAGTATATTACTAATTAAAATTAATAATTATATTACTAATTAAATTAATAATTATTATATAATTAATAATTCAAAATTAAAAATTAAAATGAGTAATTAAAATTAAAAATTATGTTGCTAATTAACTAATTAATTAGTATATAATTAATTATTTCTAATTATAATTAGTAATTACATTATTAATTAACTAATTAATTAGTATATAATTAATAATTAACAGTTAACAATTAACAATTAATAATTATAATTAATAATTATATTATTAATCAATAATTGTATAATTAATACTTATATAACTAATTAACTAATTAATTATGATATAATTATATTACTAATTGACTAATTAATTATCATATAATAATATTACTAATTAACTAATTAATTATTATATATTAGTTAGTAATAATTATAATTAATAATTATATTACTAATGAACTAATTAATTATTATATAATTTATAATTACTAAATATAATTAATAATCATGTTACTAATTATAATTAATAATGATATTATTACTTAAATATTTAATCATTATATAATTAATAATTATATTACTTGTTAACTAATTAATTATTATATAATTAATAATTAATAATTATAATGAATAATTATAATGAATAATTATATTAATAATTAATTAATTAATTGTTTTATAATTAATAATTATATTACAAATTAACTAATTAATTTTTATATAATTAATAATTAATAATTATAATTAATAAATATATTTCTAATTAAATAATTAATTATTATATAATAAATAATAAATAATTATATTACAAATTGACTAAATATTTATTATATAATTAATAATTAATAATTAATAATTAATAATTATAATGAATAATTATAGTTATAATTATATTACTAATTAACTAATTATTTATCAATTAATAATTATACTACAAATTAACTAATTAATTATTATATAATTATATTACTAAATAACTAATTCATTATTGTATATTAGTAATTAGTAATTAATGATTAATGACTAATGATTATATTAATTATTAACCAATTAATAATTATATTACTAATTAACTAATTAATTATTAACTATTTATTATATGTTTAATTCATGTTTTATGTTTCATTTATATTGGTCTCATAGTTTGTATTTTCTAGTCTTTCAAAACCACACACTTAAAACATTTTTTAGTTTTAATTTTGTGGTTTTGAAAGCTTATAAATTACCATTCATCAGCATTTTTTAAGGAATTATTTTTCTTTTCAACTATTTTTTATATGTTTAATCGATATTTTAAATTTCACTCATATTGGTCTTATAATTTGTTTTTTATAGTCTTTCAAAGACACTTACTTGAAACACTTTTGAGTTTCATATTGGTGGTTTTGAAAGCTTATAAATTATTATTCATCAATGTTTTTATGAAATTATTTTTTTTCAACTATTTCTCATATTTTTAAGTCATGTTTTATGTTTCATTTATATTGGTCTTATAGATTGTATTTTATAGTCTTTCAATGTCACGTACTTGAAACATTTTTATGTTTCAATTTGGTTGTTTTGAAAGCTTATACATTATTATTTATAAACATTTTTACGAAGTTATTTTTATTTTAATATATTTATAATATGTTTAATTCATGTTTTATGTTTCATTAATATTGGTCTTATGGTTTCTATTTTATAGTCTTTCAAAGTCTGGTACTTGAAACAGAATCCCACATTGGAAACGCAGAATGTTCTGTGTAGGAAAAGGAGAACATGAATCCCACATCGGAAATGCAGAATGATTTCAGGGCAAGCCCTCTTATAAAAGAGAGCTCTGAGTGAGAGTTTCTGTCAGAATTCAGACTGTTGTAATGGAAGTAATGCTGGATATTAAATAGCAGATAAATCTTGCTAATATATATATATATATATATATAAACAAAATAAAATAAAAAATTTTAAAAATACAAAAAAAAATAAATATTTAAATTTTTTTGTAGGATACATGAACGGGCTTCACGCATCCTTCATAAAGTTTACAAAGGATGTGTGATCCTTGTTCATGCTTCCAAGCAAGGGTAGATGCACGAACGAGGTTCACGCATCTTTTATGACATCTGTGAAGGATGCATAAACCCCGTTCACACGTCTCCAAAATAATTTTTAAAAATAGTTGAAAATCTATCCCTTTCCATAATTTTTTTAAACCCATATATACAAAAAAACCCGATGTTGGAAGTTAGCGAGAACACATGGCGCAAGGGGCGCAGGCAGAAGACTAGAGGTGGGTAACGACATCTTTGGGAGGACTCTCCAGACGTGGTGCCAACCGGTGATGAGATCTTGGGATGTGGGGTGTGGGTGATAACCTCAGGATGCACCATGATTTATCGGCCGGTGGGGTGTAGGTGATGACCTTAGGTTGGAAATTCTCGCGGTGACCTCAGGTTGCTTTTATGGGCCATTTTTTAGATTTTGATGTTTTTAGGGAATTTTGGACCTTTTTTAGGTATGTGTTGCGTCATTCTGTTTTAGGTGTCATAAAAACTTATGGAGTACTACCTGCCTATCATGGATCATGGAGGGTGCTAGGACCTTGAGCGGTTTTCACTAACTTGGGTGCTGGCGATTTTTGAATTTCACAACGAATGTCACTAGTGTGGGATGCTGATTTGTGTGATGATCTCTTCTCACTCCGAATGTGATTGGCGTGGGATGATGATATGGGGTTTTTTAAACAAGTTCGACTTCAAAGTGACAGTGCATGGACAATGCACGAGTGGAGATGTTGAGGGAATAATGATGCACTTGGGTTGGAGTACGATGGACAGTGGCATGACGATGTATGGGCATCGAGTGAGGGGGGGGGGGGGGGCGTCTTGGGAGGCAGCCTCACGGTGGCCACTTGGGTTCCCGCAGTGAGGCTTTAGCCCAGTTTCTAAGATGGTCTTAGTACTGGTTTTATGGGCCTTTGGGCTATGAATTTTGGGGGTTATTCGATCTCACTTTGGTTGGGCATCTTGTTGGCCAATTTTGTACTTGGGGGTAACTGTTGTACCCCATTGTTATTTCTTTGTACTGTAGTTTTTCTTTAATAAAATTTGGGGACCATGTGCTAAAACTCTTGGTCTACACTGGTTTGAGTATTTATAAATATAATTTTATATAAAATTAATATATTTATAAATATTTATATATATTATATATATTTGTATATATTTATAAATATATTTATATATATTTATAAAACTATAAATATAATAAATATATTTATTATAATTTTATAATGATATATATATATTTATAAATATAATCATAAATAAATATATTTATAATTATTTGTATATAATTATAAATAAATATTTATATATATATATTTATTTATTAATATATAAATATACATATATTTATAAAATTATAATAAATGTATTTATTTTAATTTTATAATTATTTGTATATATAAATATAAATATAATTATATATATAATAAATATATTTATAAATAAATAAATAAATAAATAAATAAATATATAAAATTATAGAAAATGTATTTATTGTAATTTTATAATTACTTATTTATCTATCTATATATTTATTTATATTTAAAATTATAAATAAATATATTAATAAATATCTGTATATAATTATAAATATAAATATACTTATACTTATTAATATATACATATTTATTAATATAAATATATAAATATATATTTATAAAATTATAATAAATGTATTTAGTGTAATTTTATAATTATTTAAATATATAATTAATTTTATTTAATTATAATTACATAATAAATATATTTAAAAAGTATTTATATATAATTATATAATTATAAATATAAATATAATAAATATGTTTAGTATTTAAATGTACTTATTGAAGTTTTATAATTATTTATGAGAATATAAATAAGATCATGGGTATAACATGAATGAAAAGTATAAATCATAAAAAATGAGTCATCATATAATGGAAACATAAATAATAAGGCTGTTAATGTATAAATGAAAATTTCATGAGTCATAAATACCTAACTTATGCATGTTCCATCACAGGGTCATCTTGATGGCAGATTAGAAGGTGATGGGTGGGCGTGTATGGGCCTGGATAGAGGCTGGTGTATGGGCGGAGGTTGACGGAGTAGGTTCCAGGAACAACGCTGCTGGTGATGTAGGCAAGTCGGGAGCAGGTGTTAGCCGCGATGGATGCAGTGGTCAAGGTCAATGATTCAGGCTACGACGCTGCTAGGTGCAAGTAATATGGACGAATACAAACCTGGAAGGAACACATACGGGCCGGTTGTGAGTTCAACAGCTGGGCATTCGGGCTCGACAGTGTCGGGTGATGAGATTCAACATTGGGTGGTCTTTGTCAATAATTGGGCAATCTCGTCTCAACAAAAAAGAGGTACTTTGGACTATGTTTTGAGCTTCATACCCACTAAAGTTGTAACACCTTGAAGTAGACACTAACATTCATATAACAAATCAATCATCTTAAATCAAACACTAGTTGTCTTGTAGGAAATACAACTTCCTCTGATGGTTTTTAGCTACCATAGTAACAAAATCTAGTAGGTCTTTGACAGATCCGAAATACCTCTTCCATTAACACAATCTTGACTTACGACGAACAAACACAGTGGGTCATCACTCTCGGAAAATGAATCGGCACATGTCATCTTCTTGGGGAATGAGGTCATGTGCTCCATGTGACCCTGACTCGCTAAACAAGTCTCTTATGTTATCGTTTTAATAATGAAATCCGATTAAAATTTTTATTTTATTTTTTTCAATTTAGATTATGATTTTTTATTAAATATTTTTATTTTTTATTTTAATTAATCGTTATGTAAAGAAAAATTAGTATCCTCACTGAATTGAAAAAAAAACACAAAATCATATATAATTCCATAGATTTTCTAAGAAATTAAATTATTTTTAAAAAAACATAAACTTATAAATAGATCTATTTGGTATTTTATGATTATAATCAATATCATAGATAAATTAAAATATTAAATTAGTAAAAAATAAAACAAATTATGCATTGGTTGGTGGTCCTACTCATCTTATCTCTTAATTCTTAAACTATATATAGGGTAATGTATTCCATGTGTGTGATTTCTATACTCTAGGCATTAATCGCAAACTCATGGACTACTAGAGGTGGGATTCAGGGATAATTGTATCCTTTTTTTATCAACCTAGGTGGGTTACCTTTGGGGGGAGGGGGTCATGACAATCAAAATTGACATCAAGGAAGTAAGTCCTTCATATTTTATACATAAAATTATCATATAGCCTGACCATAAGCCTAGAGTTTAGGGTAAGAGAAGACTTAATCCCAACATAAAAGAAGTGGTTAGGGAAGAAGTGATAATATTGTTGGATGGTGGAATAATATTTCCAATCTCCAATATCCCATTGGTATGTCCTGTTCAGATGGTCCCTAAAAAGTGTGGAGTGATTGTTGTCACAAATAAAAATAATGAACAAATCAAAACTAGTACAGTTAATAAGCGGAGTATCTGCATAGATTATATAAAATATAGTATTGTCCTTAGGAAATTCCATTTTCCAATGCCATTTCTAGACCAAATTCCTTAGAGGTTGTCTAAAATGAGTTCTATATTCTTAATTTCTCTTCAGGATACAATCAAGTTATCATAATTTTTTTAATTCATTTGTGCATTATCCTTCCAATAATCCACAAAATTAGTCAATTCGAAATCACTCTAGCGAAAATAGATTTTCAGATGTAAATCTTTGAACCATAGTGTTTTAGAGCATGGAAGAAAATAATTCACCAAAATCACCGCACTATGTCAAAAAAACATCATCCATGTTTACTCCAGCATATACAAACATTAATGCAAATAATTTAAATATAAAAAAGAAATAACATATTTGTTTTACATGGTTCTGATTGAAAGAACAACATCCACAAGAGAAACTAGAACAAACCATAATTATATCAATGGAAATTCCCTAATAGTTATTTTATATAGAATAAATCACATAACATCACATAAAGGTCACAATACAAACTTATTAAATGATGAATGAAATAAATAAGAGTTATTTCTAGAAATTAAGAAATTTATACCCATGGAATAGTAACTTGACCATTGGAATAGTAATGTGACCATTATGAATAGTAATTCAATCAATAAAATAGGAACCTCATCCATGAAATTATAAATTAAATTTGGGCATCTTAGAAATGATTATATGATATAATTATATAATGGTATAAGTAAATAAATATTCTAAAACTTATTAATTAAGTGTTTGTATTTTAATAATAAATATAATTATTTTAAAATTTTATTTTCATAAAATAGATTCATAAATTAAAATCTTTTTTGTATTATGATAATTTTATGAGACCTTAGTTAATTTTTCAAAGTGTTAGAAAATTAGTTATAATTTTAATATCAGTAATTTTCCTAGTGAATGATGATTTTAATTAAAAATTAAATCCCTCATATTAAGAAAATAATTTTCCTAAAATATAGTTCATTTTTGAATTATACACATCGAATAATGGTTATCGTTAATTCTTGAGACTTTTCTAAAATACCTAAATTTTTGGTGGATAGTAAAATATGATAATTTATTATAAAAGCTAAATATATGAATTCTTGAGAGGTTCTGACCTGTATTTTTCCATAGTGAAAATACCGATTGATATATTGTGTACCATTATTTTACCATAGTGAAATCCTTTTTTTCCCATGGTCTTTTAACCCTTTCATTTGGGGTTTTTTTTTCATGTTACAAATAGTGTTCATTTTATTTTATCACTTTTTCACTTTATTTATATCTAAAAATTATCATTGTACCAAGACAATAATTATTCACAATCCTAAAAAGTGGTATAAAAGGATAGATTCTAGACTGAGGAAATTTACGACTGATGACGTGTCCAAATGGTGACATAATTGGAGGTCGAAAAATTCAATGGAAATAATTTTTCATTGTGGAAAATGAATATACACTAATTATTGTAGAAAGATAATTTTCTGTAGGTTATTAGAGAAAAACTGATGGCTGTGAAGGAATATAAATGGAACAACATGGATGATAATTTTTTTCCAACATCTATTTGGATTTGGAATACAAGGTCCTGTCAAGCATTGCAAAAAAAAAAGACAGTGAATGAAATTTGGGATACTTTGAAAAATATCTATGAGAAAAATTCACTCCAATTTTTTCTTAAATAGAAAATTATAAACTCTTAGAACGGTAGAGTCACATCGATTATTGACCACATCAACACCCTAAATACCCTTTTTTTCTCAGCTTACGACATTGGCCTATAAAATTGTGGATACTAAATGTGTAGAGATTCTACTCCAGAGTTTTGCAGATTCCTATGATCAAATTACAATCAATCTCACTAATAATATCCTAATGGATATGTTGCCTTTCAATGATTTTGTAGCTATAGTTCTTGAATAAAAATGTCGTCATCAGAACATGAAAGATAGAATGTCAACAACACACCAAGTAGAAGCTCTTCCAATAGAAAGAGGAATAATGACAGAGTGTCGTTCCAGTGGGAGCTAGAATCCTGGAAGTTCTAAATCAAGGAGCAAGAAGAAGAAATTCAGATGTTACAATTGTTGTAAGAGTGGAGATGTAAAAAAATATTATTAGAATAAGAAGGGTTTTGAGAATAACTCTCAAGGAAATATGGTGAGTACATATGAAAATGGAGAGGTACTGGTCAGTGATACGATGATAACTATTTAAGGTATACAATATCTCGACAATGCAAGGATTATTGACTCAAGAGAAACATGACTCATGAACTCTCGAAAGGAATGGTTTGATCAATATGAAACTATCCCAGAGGGACTTGTGTACATGAGGAACAATCATACCTTGATTATCATTGGAGTCAGCACTATCAAACTGAAGATGCATGATAATATAGTTCGAACCATTCACGAAGTACGCTATGTGCAGGGCCTCAAGAAGAACATATTTCCCTTGGGATAATTTTATAATATTTGATGAAATACTTACACCGAGAAAGGGATGATGGAGATTGTGAAGGGAGTGATTATAGTGATAAAATCAGAGAAGATCTCAAATAACCTTTATGTGCATATGGGTGAAATATATAAGTAAGCATAGATTGTTGTTGCATCAACTACCTCGACATAAGCATTGATGATGTTATGGAATCAGATACTTGTACATATGTACGGATGAGGCTTGAAGATTATTTCTGATCAGAAGTTTCTATCTAGGCTCTCAAATGTCTTCTTACCATTTTGTAAGCATTTTTTTAGTAAGAAACATAGGTTGAGGTTTGGAACATCCACGACGAGGAGCAATGAGATCTTGGAGTTGATCCATTATGATGTTTGGAATGAACCATTTGTATCCATAGGATGAGAAAGCTACTTTTTAAATTTCATTAATGATTATTCTAGGAGATTTTGTGTGTTTCCAATCAAGAGGAAAGAGGATGTATTTGAAGTATTCAAAGCATTTAGAGGATGGAAGGTGCATGAATCTGAAACGATGATCAGTTTTTTGAGGACTGAAAATGGCGGAGAATATACAAGAAATGAGTTCGATTATTTTATTAAAAACGAAGTCATAATGAGACAATTAATGTAGGAATATACTCCTCAGCAAAAAGGAGTGGTATAGCAGATGAACAGAACCCTATTGAATAAAATAAGGTGATGTTGAAGACTGCAGAAGTTATCGAGATGTTCTAGGTAGAAGCAGTAAATACCACTTTCTATATGATCAATCAATCCCCTTATGTGGAAATTGATGTAAATACACTGATGGAAATGTGGAATGATAAATTTGATGAATATTCTCAATTGCATACTTTTTAAGTCTTGTATATGCACTATTTAATGTCCAAGAAATATCAAAGTTGGACACGTGATCTAAGGAATGTATCTTCTTGGGATACTTTGATGTTGTTAATGAGTATCGTTTGGGGGATCCCACTAACCATAAACTTTTCATCAGAAAATATATCATATTTATAGAAGACAAGGTGAAAATGATGACTGATAGAAAATGATATAGAGAGTAAATAAATTACAATAGTCAAGGTGAAGGATGAAATAAAATCACAACCAATTTCCCCTAAGGCATTACTAGAGCACAATGATTAAGTACATAATGATTCTAGACTACAATGGTCAAATCAAGAGAAAATAGAACTCATACGACACTCAGATTATGTCACTGAGAGTAATGTTTCTTATTGATTATTGATAGAGTATGGAGATCCATAATCTTTTTTAGAGGTGACCCAAAGTCTAGATGTATCTTTATAATGATGATTATTTAGGTATTTATGAAAATGTGTGATATATAAAGTCTACATCTAGATCACTTAGATGTGAACACATCTTTTCTCTATGGTGACCTTGATGAAGAAATCTATATGCTCAAAAGAAAAGGTTTTATCTAAGAAGGTAAAGAGAACTTAAAAATATCTATACAGTTTCAAATAGGATATGAGTTTTTTGTATAAGATATTTTATTCCTATATCATGATCCTTGGATACAATAATATTAATTCATGTCCTTGCACATATTTCAAGTGTCTAGATGGTAATAATTTTATAGGTCTACTATTTTATGTGGATGACATGTTTGTTGTAGGCCCCAACAATGATCAAATACCGAATCCAAAAAAACAATTGGATAGGGAATTTGATATGAAGGACATGGGACCCAAAAACATGATTCTTTGGATGTAGAAATAACCAGATATGAATAATGGAAATATTTTTTATCATAGAATAATTATTTGAGAAAAGTATTGAAACACTTCAAAATGTAAGACACTAAGACAATTTATATCCCAATCCACATTAATTTCAAGTTATCATCCATGATGAGTTATAAAAGTGAAGCCAAGAGGATGGAAATGTCTTGAGTATCGTACACATCAGCAGTGGGGATTCTAATGTTCACTATGGTTTGTACTAGAACGAACATTGCAAATGAAGTGGGAGAAGTTAGTCATTACATGGATAAACTAGGATGGGAGCAATGGATCTTGGTGAAGAGGATATTGAGATACATCAAGGAAACCTTAGATGTTGCACTTTGTTATAGAGGATCATATTTTACTAACAGAGTCTATGCTGATTTATATTTTTTAGGTGATTTTGACAGGAGGAAATCCACAACTGGTTATGTGTTTCCTCTTACAGGGAGAGCTATGGGAAGAATTTACAAGTTATAGTATATTGTGGACTTATCTAAAACCAAGGTAGAGTATATGATATCTACATAGTCTTACAAAGAGGTTATTTGTATGAAAAGGTTTCTAGAGGAGCTTAGAAAAAAATAGAAGCATATTACATTGTTTTTTGATAATTATAACACCTTTAACATCGTAAGGAATCCATATTTTACATTCCAAGAAGAATCACAATGGCATAAAATATCATTTTGTTCAAGATGTGGTCGATGAAGGAAGTGTGGATATGGATAAAATCCACACTAAAGAAAATCTATAATATTTCATGATGAAAGTGATTGGTTTTGATATGTTCAGATGGTGTAGATCCTCGAGCATTCTTACAGAGATATGAGAAGCATGGTTGAAAGATATAAAGGATGTGTAGAGATGTGATTGGAACTTAATCAAATCTCCAAGTGGGAGATATATTGGAATACATTATAGAGAGAGAAAATAATAATGAAGTTCACTACATTCATTTCATTCAAAGAGGGTGAAACCCTACCAATATTCCCCCATTTAATTTTGTAAAATACATTTAATTGAGGGCATACCAATGGATGGTGAGGGAAGGTTATAAAAAGTGATCTCCTCCAACAGTTTTCATAATCGGATTCTCAAGCAAAACATATTTAGCTTTTAGTACAGTATTTTGTGACGTGTTTCTCTATATACTCAAAAGAGAATTTATTGATTATTTTATCATTGTAATTGAGATATTTTGTACCCCAATTTTACCATAGTGAAAACCTTATTTTTTCCCATGGGTTTTTACCCATTTCAGTTTGGGGATTTTCTAAATTACATCTAATGTTCATTTTATTTCCACACTTTTTCACTTTATTTTTATCTCACAATTATCGTTGCACCAAAGAGCCAATTATTTCTGATCCTAAAAGTCTTCACCAGTTTCTATTTTAAACTTCTAAAATATTTAATTCTTACCATTTTATAACATAGTGGTGAACAAAAATACTGTCCCCAAACATAAATTTCAATTCTAATTATTTCTCCCACAAAACACCAGATCACAAAATTAATTGCAGATTTATGAAGAAGATCATAATAAACCTATAAAGAGTCAAACAACTTAAATCAAACACCATTTATCTTGTACTAAATCCATGTTGTAAGTAACATCAAAGTAATAGATCATTATTGAACTCTTAATAAAAACTCATGAATGAGAAACTAAACTATGAACCTCAATATTTGACCTGTTTGAATGGATGGTTCACTATTGGGTGTTGTGGAACTTAGGATTCCATGAGCTCTGCTAGCTTTTGAAGATATTCTACTTGTTTGAACAAATCTATTAAAATTTTTAACAGATTTCTATATCCTTATTTTTTGTTAATTGGATTTACAAATGAAATCCAACACTCAAAATAGATTTTAGGTACTGAAAAACTTTAATAAACTAGCCTCCAGTAGATTTTAGCTACTAGAGTAACGAATTATAGTAGGCCTTTGAAAGATCTAGAAAAAATATTCCATTAACATGATTCAGGATTATAATGACCAAACACAATAAATCATCACTCTTGGACAATGAATCAACACATTTCAGGTTCTTAGGGAATGAGATCATGTTCTTGATGTGACCTCATCTCTCTTAATTAAATCCAATTACCATTATTATTTTTTCAATTTAGATAATAATTTTTATTAAACATTCTGATATTTTTTATTTTCATTAATCGTTATGTAATCAAATGAAAATATATCAGCCTCACTACATTTGATAAAAAACACAGAATCATAAATAAATCCTTAAATATTATGAAAAAATAAATTATTTTAAAACAAAAATATATCTATAGAAAGTATTTTTTTATGATTAAAACCAATATCATAGATCAATTAAAATATTAAATTAATAAAAAATCTATACATTGGGTTATTTTTAGGTTCTAGTTATTAAAATTAATAATTATAACTAATAAAAAATTATAATTATTAACCAAATAAAATTTTTACTAACCAAAATTCATTTTAGTATAACCATTCAATTATTTTATTAATATGGGTTTTTAGTTAACTATTTAGATGACCACCCCTTTTTTCTATCCTTAATCGTCAATGATCAAATGGGAATGGATTCATTCATGTATATTGGTGATAGAACAAATGAAAACTAGGGTACATCCACTAATATATATCCCAAATTGAATCCAATATAAGTATTATAGGTCTAGTTTGGCTAACACATGTATCAAGAGTCCAATTCATTAACCTAAAAAATAAAATTCAACTCCCACATATTCAAAAATACATTTTTTAAAACTCAGCTATTATTTGACACTTTAACCAAAAAACTCATGACCTTTTAAAAAATAATTTAAATTCTAAACATAAATAATTTAATACTATGTATTTTTAATTTAATCCAAAAGATCATTTAAAATTTTAAAATCAAAAAATTCCTATTAATTTTCACAAATCACTATCACAGATTCGGTTTTATCCAATTTCACACTTTATCAGTGTTAAAAAAAGAGCTGATAAAGGGTGTACTTTTATTAGTGTTAAAAAAGTGTTGATAAAATAACAGTCTATCAGTACCAAAAAAGTGTTGATAAAAGTAACCTTTTATCATCACTTTTTTTAATACTAATAAAAGTAACCCTTTTATCATTATTTTTTAGGACTGAGAAATGGTACTTTTAACAATAATTTTCTTAGTGCTGATAAAAGTATGTCATTTGTAACTAAAACAACTGTTTTTAGCACTGATAAAAAGTATATTTCATTAAAAAAGTTATATATCATTAAAAATATTATATTTATATATAAATATATTGATATTGTCATAAATATAATATATTTCATGAAATTTCATTTTATATAAAAGGAAATTTTTAACCACACTTAATATATAAGATATTTAGTGGAAAATGATTTAAAAAATGATTTAAAAATAATATTAAATAAAACTTTTCTTATTAGTATTGAGTAATAGTTCTTTAATAAAACATTTGAAGATAGAAAAAATCAATATATTAATAAATGATCTAAAATAAGTTGAAAACATGTATCAAACTTCCAATGACCATTAATTTTAATCCTGACATCTGTTTGAGATCTACCACATATCAAATCAAAGATTGTGAAAATATCGACGTCGTGGTGATTGGGGAAACCCATATTATAATTTTTTGGTCAAAAGTGGTCTAGAAGGCCTCTAAAACTGAGTTTTGTTGGGATACCCCCATTTTTTTTAACATTTGATGGAATTTCATCCTCGTTTAAGGGAGTTTTATTATCATTTTTTGGTGGTGACTCAATTTATTTTCAAGGCTTACAATCATAAGGATGTTATCATGTTTAAATTTTATCATTTTATATATTTGACTGGGTTATTCGTAATTAAATACATACACATAAATACATTTTTGTATATATTTACACATAAATATTTAATTTTATAAATAAATATATAAACATATTTACATATAAAATATCATTATAAATATATAAACCATATCTAAAAAAATGATATCATTCATTTTATTATTTAAAATTAAAATGTATGAATATTTACATATATATATATATAATTTATATATATATATAAATATATTTTTATGGGTCTGTATTAACAAACTGATATATATTATATGTATATTCTAATATATGTATATAAATATAAATATATAATATATGTAAATAAATAATAATATGTATAATTATATATATATATATCAATATATATGTATGTTCGTATGTATTTATAAACACACACACACACACACACAAGAAACATTTTTTTTAAATGTATTTAAAAATAATCAAATAAATAAATAAATAAATAAATAAATATAAACAAATATATGGATACAAAATTTAACAAAAAATATATAAATATATAGATATAAAATATATTAAAGAACAAACCAATATATTGTAATGGTAAAGGTGCATACACGTGAGGGGAAGGTCTTAGGTTTGAATCCAGATGAAGGTAGGGGCGTGCGCTGCTATGCAGTAGGTGATCTGGCACTGTTAAAAGGGTAGTGGTCTCATCTAGAACTGATAAAACCCATATATAGTGCTTATAAAAGCATAAGGGGAGTGGTAATTAAACATCAATAAAAGGGGGGTTTTCTCCACCTCATAATTTACCAAAAAAATTATTTTTTTTGACTTTTATTAGCACTTTCTTTATCACTGATAAAAGACCACCTTTATCAGCACTAAACAAAAGCACCGAATAAAGTGACCTTTTATCAGTACTTTTTTAGCATTGATAAAAGAACCATTTTATATGTTCTTTTTTAAGTGCTAATTAAGGGGGGATTTTATTAGTGCCTTTTTTAGCACCGATAAAAGGGTCCCCTTTTAAGGATGCTTATATTTATAGTGCCTTTTAGTAGTGATAAAATCAATTTCTTATGCTTTTAAAAGCATTTCCTATAGTAGTGAATCATTTAAATTTTCAAAAAACTATTCAAACAACAAATCGTTTTATATTTTTTGATACATTAAATATTGAACCCCTATGGGTTTGTAAAAGCCCACGATTTTATGATATATTTCTCTTTAAGTAAATTTCTTTGAATACTTACTTTACATGAAACATAAAATTTAAACAAACCATGAAAATTGATTAAAATATTATTATTTTACCATGATATTATTTTTGAATTCATCATTTCAATATTATCTTAGTTTGAAATTTTTTTATTTTTTTAAAAGATTAATTTTCTAGTGAAAGGTGAAAAAATACCAATTTCTTTAAAATTGAATTTTTTTAATTGAAAAAGACCCACAATGAATAGATTTTTTTCCAAAATTAAAATAATTTTCATTTATTTATAAATTATACAATTAATTATATTTGAATCATTACTGTACTAGATTTTGGTATAAGTTCATTTTTGCACATAAAAATGCATTTTCCTAAAAAACTATTTTTCATTGAGTTTTACATTTTTATCATAAATTAAATTTTGTCACTTATATGAATTTAGTTTGTTAAAATTAATTCTAAATTTGGAATTAGGAGGTTATACTACTTTGATAAAATAATAAAAACAAAATGTCACACTCTTGACTTTAATATCACTAATATTTCTCCAGAAGTATAAAAAGTGGTTTTGTTCAGTTTTTTATATTCATTTGAAATTTGAATTAATTGTTTTTATCATGGTAATTTGTTTTTATCTTTAATTAATTTAATAATTACTTTAAATTGTTACCCAACATCGAAATTATATTTATTTAATTAACAAGAAAAATAAAATAAATGATTTTAAAAATATTAAAAGTTATATATTTTGGATGAATTATTGTGTTCCATTAATTTAATAGATAAATATTTCATATAAGGTATATGTGAAAGAATTATAATCTAATTACATATTTTTCTTGTTGTATTTAATGTCAAATTAAATGAATAGTGTCAAAAATGACATTAATGATATTTTATGAATATAATATATTATTAAATTATTTATAAATAATAAAAATCATTAAAGAGTATAAGGGGATAAAATATGGTATAAAATTCAACCCGTTTTCCATTTTTGAGATATTTTTCACCTTATAAGTAAAATTATGACCCTTTAATATTTAAAAAGTAATTATGATGAATAATGTTAAGATTGGTTAACCAATTAGTTACTCCAAAAATAAAGTTTAAAATGATATATAAATCTATGAAATTTTATTTTATGATTACAATAATATAAAATCCTTATTATAATATAATATATTCCATTTTGAAACTATTTTACATGAGTTAGACACATATTATAATACAATATTTCATTAATTTCAAAAAGTTCTCATCCCTTCACTTATAAAAGGACACATATTCTCTCTTTTATTCACACCACATTAAGGCATATATCTTGAGAAAACCTAGCCCAATTATTTTATATACTTAAATATCCACTAATTACAGGTTATGGTATTATTAATGAACCATTCAAAGGATTCTAAAGAAGAAATCTATAGGAATTTTACTAAAGAAGAGGTAATCATATTTACCGGCTCTTTCAAGTTTATTTCTTCTCAAAATTACAGTAAATATTTTGGAAATATCATAAATAATATATAATTTATCATAAATATTTTTATATTTTTTATAATTATGTTACAACCCTTTTCCATATCCTTTCTATCATAAGAAAAGTAAAAACATCACTCGTGCGTACGTCTGACTTACCGTCTCCATGTCACAGTGTAATTAATTTTTCATCACCAATTTACTTGTATTGTTATAAATAATGAACTAATTAATATATATTATATTTATGAAATATTTATTCTTATATTATTATAATATAATACCTACCTCTTTAGCTCCTAATCCATTGAAAACTGACATCTTTTCTTGTCTATACGTGTAGACTGCCACCTCCACGAAGCGATGTGACCTATTTTTCAATTTTTCTGTGAATGAATGGTAATAAACACATATTAAATTAATATATATTATATATATGATACAATAATAATTTATAAAAGGTGAGTTATTATTTACCTTTTTCAAATTTCATACATCGAAAGGTGAAAACATCGTTCATGCGCACGCACGACCTACCGTCTCCATGAAAGGTGTAATTCATTTTTCTATTTAGAATTTTTTTTGATGAACATAAATTTGTTTATAATGAAGATATATGATATTTATATGATTATTACCATTTTTTATTTTACTGAACCCTAATCAAATTATAAGTATTGGAACTACCAAACTGGAATTCTCATGAATAATGAAACAGTTAACACCATGAAATGGAAATTTTAATAAGGAATTAATAACAAGTGGGAATTAAAATATTATAAGTGGATAATATATGATTATATAAGTATATAAATTAATCTGTTATATAAGTATAATAAATTTAAATTTATTATAAAAGTTTTTAGATTACTCATGAGGCAAGTTGAACATGAGGTAAGAGAATTTTTTTCAATTTCCTCTCCATTGATACATATTTGGTATTATCCATGTATTTATTTTTATGTGGAGTATATAATAGACTTTTTATTTTTTTTAAATTAATATATATTTATTAATTATTGTTAATGTTTCTATTCAATTTTACTTCGACAAGGGTTTCTAAATTTAAAAGTTACAAAATAGGTAATAATTTATTTTACAATATTATTGTTTGGGGATTGATCATATTTTCATTGGAGGGATATAATAATCCATCCTTAATAAAATCCATTTATTTTATTATGCATTGGGTATTTAAGTATTTCTCATATTTTTTTTTAAAATTTCTTCTCCCTTTCACTTTAATCAAGCAATGTAATATTTAAAATAAAATACGGTCTTTTTCTATTTTGTTCGGATATATTTTTCTTCAATGTCGTTATTTTTCAATTTTTTTACAGAAATAGTTTTTATTTACACAAATTATTTATTGAGAACATTTTATCTTATGATTTAACTTTTAATTTTTTTAAAGGAATCTTCATATTGTTGTCTAAAAGGTACATTTTTTAATTTCTTTACAACAAGTCAAAAGGCTTTTTTTAACATAACCAGATTAGATATTTATCTTATTATACAATATTTAAATGGTTTTACAAAGAAAAATAGTTAATTAAAGCTTATATTAATGTTTTGATTCCAATTTTTTTTATTCTTCAAAAGAAATGGTTTTATTAAAAAACCTATATTTATGATAAATTTATGGTCATATTTTATCTATTATTAATTTTGTGGTTGTTAAATTTATCTTGAAACATTAAATATCTTGTGATAAATTTTAATTGTACATTACATTTGTGGTAAAATATCTATATTTTTTGTATAATGGATATGATTATTTCTGAAAATATATACCATTTTTATCAATGATTTTTTACTATAATAGTTATTTTATTGATTAGGGAAATATTTATATTTCATAATATTTACTCAGTATAAATATTTATTCATAAATAATATTGTTTATGTATTAAATTTATCATTAAATATATGAGGAATGTATTGAACATTCCGTGACATATAGGGATTGGTTATAGATAGCTTTTTGATGCATCTACAGGTATCATGAGGCAAATTAACTTGACAAAATTATTAATTAGTTTTTTTGTATATACCTACTCATTGATTAAATTGTATTGGAATAATGCCTTGATGTTAAACATATCATGATGTCTGAGTTCATGAAATCCAACATTAATAATTTCTTTCCTTGAGAATTCAGTTATTATTAACAATGATATTACTGCATTGACAATATCCATGGATGCATTTCATGATCATGTTATTGATAAAATGACATGTTTTTTTATTTATTTACCATGACATATTGACTATGTATTATTTACTCATGATATCTTATGTTGTACATAAATCTTATTGAGAATATGAGATAAAAATTTATTTTATTCCCTTTCCCTAGGATATTAATAAGGATATATGAATAATATAAAGGATAAAATAATTTTTCTTATGCCATGTATTTTATAATTCAAATGTAATATGAGAACCATGTATATATTAGGTTTATCAAGACCTACTAAACCAATCAGTCCTTCAAAACAATATACCTTGTATCTTGTACCAATGTAATAAAGTAGAAACTAGATATAGGTTACTAGATTTGGGGTTCTTACAGGGATTGTGTTGTATTTTTTGATAATACAAGTGTATGTTAAGGTTTAATGGATGTGTTGACAAAAATAGCTTGATTTTTAGAATTTTTGGATGTGTTAACAAAGATAATGATATGTGAATAAAGTGTTTCATGAATGAATCATGACCATATAAATGTATACAACAATATTAAAATACTTGGGATGAGTTCATGGGATTATCCATTAAGGGTATAAGTCCTCTGGGTTAATTCTACAATTAATTATAGAAATTTTAGTCGAGAAACATATTCTAAAATATGGTTATTTCCTATCAATATACTTGTGTTTATGGGCTATTCATGTGTCATACAAAATCAGACTATCTATCAGAAACACTAGGGTAAGTTCTATTATAACTAATAGATGATAATTTAGAAAATGTAGGGCAACATACATGTGTTTTTTTTATGCGTAGTTGTTTTTTCCAAGAAACATGTGTGTTATCACCCTCAACATATGTGTGATCTATCATTTGTGTAGGTTTAATCACTCAAAATTCACGTGTAATCCCTTGTTTCATAGGTTTCATCTTAGGCTTCATAGGATTCATTTGAGACTTATAAAAAATCAATAATTGGACTAAAATAGTTTCTTCAGGGAGTTTATTATTGATAAATTAATGATATTATCTATGATTTTATAGATACGTGTTTCCTTATTTTAGATGATAATAGAAATTAACATCAATGTTAAAAAGTAAGATAACATTAATTGGAACCATGATCCAAGACAATGATAAATAAGAGGGTTTCAATATATATTTCAATGTATTAAATGAAAAATAATATTCATGAAATATAAGAGATGTTCATGCTATAAAGAAAAAATGGGTGCATGGTGATTTACAATAATTATTCATTAAAGTTTCATGATTTTATGGAGATCACAATATTGATGGAGTTTGTTTTTCCATTAAAAAGATGAGAGAAAAATAAAATGCAGAGAACTAAAAACTTCTATAGTGCATTTGTTGAGTTTATTTTAATACATTATTTGATAGAAGGTTGTGAAAAATTTATTTTCACATATTTGGGAAAAAGGAAAAAGCATCAAATGGTTTAAGGATTTGACTCAAATCCTAATAGAATATCATGGAATATCTGACATAATTAAAATATATTTTCATATATTTCACCTACCATCCTTTCACCTCAATATGGGGTGTGGATAGAGAAGAAAAAAGTTGATTTAATATTATATAAATATAATTTTTTTATCTCACATGTTAAATTTCTCTACTAAAAAGGAAGTGAAGAAGGAATAAGAGTAAAAAACTCTCTTCAAAAAGTATCTCAAAAGAACCTTCACTATATATCAAAAAATTAAAGGGAAAAGAGACTTCAACAACAATTCTACATAAAATAATCTATGTGTCAAGGAAGAAGGAACACATGATATATTGAAGACCCAATATTCTAATAAAAAGGATTTTATTTTTCTATAAACAAAAATGTGATGAGAGAAGAAGACATCACTATTGTGCATTTAATAACATAGTTCTATACTTATTCTAGAAAGAAGGAGGAGGATCCTCTTGAGGTGGAGTTCATAAGAGGACTTTAAAGGAGAAATCGTCAGGAGTTCAGAAATGCATCCACTTAATATTGAGGATGAACTAAACTCTACATATATAATTGAATATGGATATATGTACACATCTATAAACTATGAGTTTGTAACCCCAGAGTAGTGTGTAAAAGAGGAGTAAGGGCACTATTCCTTGGGTAAGGAGTGACCATTCTTTAAACACATATAGGGTAGTGATCCTAGGAGTGGAGTGACTGAAAACTCATTTTATCCATCAAACAACAACAATACTAGTATATTATGATGTATAACACATCGCCACCACATTCTATATTTATTATCCTAGTACGGTTGAACAAATTAAAATCATTATTTCTATGTGCATGAATGTTTACATTTTTTTAGACAAAAAGTGGTCTAAAATAGATAAACATATCCTATAAAGGTTGGTTAAGAGAAGGGATAATAATATCAATATATAAAAAAAAGTAAAAAGTGACCTTAATAACCATGAGGTCAAGATCAACAAAGAGAGTATTGTGTTTTAAAGAAAAGTGATTAATTTGGAAAAATATTTAATACCCTAATTAAATCCATCCTCTTAGGGTATTCTAACATAATTCCCCTAAGTGGCATAAAAATGATATCAGTGCATATGTTTTTTTATTGAAACTATTATGATATTAATTTATCTAATTACTCTTTGAAGTTGAAGTTATTATGTGCTATTACATTATTGTGTATCATGGAAAAGGGTAGGAATTCAATGAAAAAGAATAAATCAAATGCAATTTCAAACCCTGGAATAGTTTTTGGAAATATTTAATTGAAGATAATGGAGTATGATTTCCTTGAGGAGAAAAATATAAATAATTAATATTTATAATCTATTTACTCATTCAATGATGTTTTAGGAATGTGTGAGGAGGATAGTATACGAAGTGATGGTGAGATAAATAATGATGGGTGTTGCCTCCACTAGTTAAAATATCCTAAGAGGGAGGGGTGAATCAATATATGAAAAATTAATACAATATACCATGTGGTCTTTCTTCATCAGTAAAAAAACTCTATTCTATCTCCTTCTCATGAAAATATATATATGTACAGAAAATAATTCATGAATCATAGATAATAATTTTACTTGGTTCACTCTAACCGAGCTAGTCTAAGGAACATACAAATTTGATGTGCTAATGTAAAAAATCTACTATAGTGCACTCCTATTATAATATTTGGAGAGGACTCACTATACCCACTGGTTTACAACCATTCACACTTGAGAACTCACTACTATGTCAATTAATGTGAATACACTGGTCCTCTAGAATCTTTTTCTGATATTTTGAATTAGTCCATATTTGGTTCGCACATATGTGAGTGTGTTATGAAGTTATATTTTTGCATGAGATATAAAATTTACTTTTCCACATACTTGAATTCACAAAAAAATTCCTTCTCTGTGAAATGTTTTTCAATGAACTTGGTGTCCCAAAAGAAAATTTACTATAATTTATAACCTCATGCTATGAAATCACAAAATACTCAACTTAAAAAAAACAAAACCACCTTCACAGTCAACTAATCACCATGAATTATCCTTCATAAAATTCTCCATCATGAACTCACAATATTCCCCACATACTTTAACTTTGTGGACTCCAGTGCACCATGAGATTTAACTTTATGGAAAACTTCTCTATGAACTCCCTTCTACAAAATTTCAATTTCCATAAAACCTTTTGGGCTTAGTTAAATTCTTTTAGAAAAAAAGCTATCCAATGGAGCTCTTTATGCATAATAAAGTTATTAGGGATCCTTTTATAGGAAAATACCTCCAAAAACCCCGATAATCACAATTACTATCAATCCCTTAAGTTAAACTCATCTTATTCATCATTTCACCTTATACCGTGAACTCAACCTCCTGATTTATGGATCAAATTTATAGTCTCTGAACTATGCTTCATAGTGGCCCAAAAAACTCCATCAAATAACCACAAAATCAATTCATCTTTATAATCTTGTATTCCCTTTTAATTCTACAAATGTAACTCATGATATTCAAAATCAACCACATGATCAACTATCCATGAACTTCCTTCATGATTTCATGAAATTAACCTCATGGTTCATATACTTGACCTCATGGTCTATGTACCCTACATTTTGGAAAACATTACTTTTACAAAAATAAACATTGAACACACAAATATTTAGGCCTACATTTTTTGAAAATAATAGGAAATGAATCCACTTTTAACATTCTAATTTAGAGTACCTTAAAATACTTTTAGAACTAATTTTTCAACATGATTTTTCAAAAAACACAACTTAGAATCACCAAAAAATCATCAGGAGGTATTTTTTCTCAAAAATATGGAAGTCCCAAGGTGGCTAAATGTGGAATATGTCCACTTGTTATAAGATTTATAAAATCACCTAAAATAGAAGAAAAATTTCAAAAATGATCTAGATCAAGGTGTTGTAAATTGATGTTGGCACGTTAAAGAGACTAAGAATAAGAATTGTTGAAGTGGGTATAAATATGAAGGATAAATTAGATCCCAAAACGAAGTATTGGAAGATATTTCTTATAAGGTTTAAAGTATTTGAGCTAATTCCAAGGAGGGGTTGGATGAACATGTATAAAAATTATTTATAGAAATCCTAAGGATATAATAGGATAAGTTGAGCCTCAAAGACTCATTGTTCAAATGAAGAGAAAGTTGAAGGAGTAAAGTGATATACTTGAAAAAATCTCTCATCCATTAGAAGGTGAGATAAATTGTTGGAAGGCACTAATGGTAAAACTTAATGATCAATTTGAGTCAAGGAGTGTGAAAGTTTATAAGTTGTAATAATAATTAAACTTAACTAAGAAGCATATGGATTCCAAGGTTGATCCTAAACTAAAATATGTTTTACATTTTTTGTTTGACTACCCTTCAATAGGTTATAATTAAAATAATGAAAATCAGGTCATTTAAATTGAGAATAATAAAGATATTACCATGTAATGAATTCCTTTATCAATGGGAAAACATGGTTTTGGCTTCGATAGGACCTCTCTAAGGAATGATAAAAGTAAATACATAGCAATTTTCTAGAAGGGTGAAAGTCCTGTAGGTGTTGGAAAAAAACATAATAAAAATTATATAAGATCTAATTAAAATATAGTGATCCTTAAAAGAATGTATGGAACTATGTGATAATTTTATCGGATGATTGGACACATGTCCATATTCCACACAAAAGCATTAAAATAAATTAATTATTGTAAATCAAGAAGTAAACTTGAATGAATGAGTCACCAATAATAATAAAAGAGGTATATTCACTATTTAAATAACTATTAATATAATAACCATGTATCAAGTGGATGTTTCATGAGAATTTTAGTATAAAAGTAAGAAGTGAACAATCCTAAAACTAATGAAAAAAATTTTCCCCTAAAAAATATATTTCAAAGGATAGATGAAGAACACTTCCATACTTAAATTAGTGTTAAAAGGAATTACAAAGCTACTAAACAAAATTTATCTTGGATAAATAGGAAAAATATTTAGAATTAAGATAGAGACTCAAAATTTGATTAAACAGGAATATCTTATGTGAAAATGTTTCCAAAGGGATGGTATTCATTGAAATATCTAATAATTTCTGTAGGGATAGTTCAACAAAAAATAATATTTAGAGGAAGAATGAATTATCCACTATAAAATAAGAAATTTTTGCTTATAGGATTAACCAATGAAGTGAAGATTTTATTTTTGGTTATAAATAAAATAATAATCCAAAATATTCTGAGAATTAGTTTTATTATATTAAAATAATTCATATCAAAAGTTGGAATTGAAATTGAAGATGATTGTCATTGATGGTGATCAAGAAGAAGAGTAAGTTGATAAAGTGTGGGTATTCCATTCCCAAAACCTGAAAAAGGGAATAAGAATGTTGGTAAATAAGGGGATGATTCATCAAGACCAACCAACTTCATCAAAATGGGAAAAATGAGAGATACCCCTCTACCCATGTAATTAAATGTTTTTGAATTTTTTTGAATAGGTATAGAATGTAGGTGGAGACATAAAACTTGGAGTGGTTGTGCTAGAAATAAACATGATAATGAATTGAAATAAAAATATATTTGGAGATGAAAAATTAGAACAATAATTGAAATTCATACATATAAAAAGATATAATTAGTATTAGGATTAACTAAGAGTTTAAAGGCCGATTTTGACTCAAAATTGTAATATAAAATCTTTATGTTGTAATGGAGTTTTTTACTAAATATTGGGATTTATGGAGAATCCTGGGTTGAGAATAAAAAGATTTAAAATCCATATTTAAAGTAATCAGTATTATCACAATGAATATGGTGAAAAACAAGTGTAATCAAGAAAGAAAATTAATGGAACCAGACCACTAAAATAAATTTGAAAAATTGTGAGCAGCAACAACAACACAAAATTTTTTATATGATTATATGATTTTTAAACTAACCACTGGTATTAGATATCCACTGTTATTGGATACCAAATGAAACTAATTTGTATGTGTTATTCCAAATAAAAGATGTCCCGAAGTTGAGTAATATTTACTGGCGTCTAGAGATAAAATTCTGGGAGATTTGATGCTAGATTGAAAAGGATATTTGGGATTATCTATAAAATGGAGAATCCTATGAAGAGTTTAAAATAATAGAGTTTAATTTTAATTAATTATTAAAAATGGGATTAAATGATTATTTAAGTGTTATGTTCAAAAACTCATGTATTTTAATGCTTATTTACTAATGGTTTGGTTGAAAGTGTGGTGTTATCACATGTTCGTTATTATTGGAGAAAAATGAAATGTATTTAGTTACATGTGTTTTAACTGGAAAACTAGTGAGAAACATGGAAAACTTTGAGGATGTTTTAAAAACTCTTGTTTCCTACATTGATCCCTAAATTAGTAGGATTAGAGGGTTTGTTGAATACTCAAATATGAAGTGGAAATTTCACTTGGGTTCTTTGAGATTATGTATTTATATTGAGGAAGTGGTTTGGAAATGGATATAAATAAGTTTCTTGATATTGGGGATTCCAACCAGAAAATTTTGTGTGTTATAAAATTAGTAAAAGCTACAAAGGATAGAAAGCAATTAGTGGAATAAAATGTATGAGATGGAGTATATATCATAGGAAAAGGGGTAGAATATAATAAAATGATGATTTTATACTTATCCATAGAGAGGGAGAAGTGTTAGTCCATTTCACAAAGGGGAAAAGGAAAATTATCAAGGAGGAAGAGTGTAATACCATGAAGAGAACCATGTTGTTTTATAATGATAGTGGGGGAGTTAAATATTTTTCCCTATTAAAAAGGGGTTGTGATCTAAAAAGGGATATCTTTATGATAAAGGGGAAGTAGTTCCAAAGACTCCTGAAAAGGGGGAGAGAAAAAAAACATTTAGTTTTCTTACTTTTGGCCCCTTTGAATTTCAATAAAAAGGGGGGTGAAATTAGTAAGAGGAGATTCCATATTGTCAAAAAAATTAAAAGGGGGAGCTTTTTGAACCCCTATGAGTTTTTTTTTGGATTTTCTCACAATGAAATTTTATGTCAAGGCTTAATGGATATGTTAACCAATGAAGCAAGATTATTGGAATTATTAGATGTGTTCACAAAGAAAATGATGTATTTATGAATTGTGGTATGAAAGAATAATTCTCATATAAATATAGGTATAAATGTAACAACACATGGAGGAGTATATGGTATAATACATGAAGGATGGAATTTATTTGGGTTAATTCTAGAAGTAATTCTGTAAATTCTGGTCCAGTAGTAGATTATGAAAAATGGCTTAGTTCTGTCAGCATATATGTGTTTTTGGTCTACTTTTATGTCAAATAACATCAGAAAAGGTATCTAAAAACACTAGTGTAGGTGTAATTTTATCTGGGATATGGGAATTTTTAAAAGGAATGGTTGTGTAGGTGTGTTATCCAAGTAACATATGTTTTATCAACCTCAATGCATGTTTTATGTTCTATCTACATATGTGTCATCTCCCACAACATATGTGTCATACCAGACTATGTAGGAATCATCTTATACTGCATGAGAGTCATAAAATCCACAGATAAATTCAATAATCAGTCAACAATAGTTTCTTTATGAAATTTATTATGGATTAATTGGTGATATGATATGTATATTTATAGAGGTGTGTTCCGTTATGGTGGATTTCTAGGTGTCTTAAATTAAAAATAATAGTTACATTGCAAAGTAGGTGTCCAGGTAAAAAAATAATACTGGTTTCATGATAAGTTACAAAAATTATTTAGTAAAGTTTCATGATTTAAGGGAGATCGTAGATATTGATTGATCTAGTTTTTCTATGAATCACTCTAGGGAAAAATAAAAATTGTCGATGTGTAAATTACTGAAACACATAGGTTGAGTATATTTTAATACATGGTTTGACATGAGATTTTGAATAGATGATTTTTTCTATATTTGATAAAAAAGTAGTGAGAGTTTTGTGGATTCTACACTACTAATAATAGAATATTTTAGTAGATGTGATAAAAACAAAATATATTTTAATATCTTGTGGCTTCCAATTGACCATCTCGATCCAAATAGGGGAGAAAGAAGAAGAAAGTGGACTTCATATTTCTTAAATATATAAATGTCATGTCACATATTTTTCTTCTATTATAAATAAAAAGGGTAGAAGGAATAATAGTAGAACACTCTCCATGAATATTGTATTGGAATAACCTACACTAAATATCTGAAAAATGATAGAAAAATAGAGTTTGACAACAAGGCACTATCAAAGTATCTTCATGATAAGGAAGAAGGATTCAATGATATCTAGAAGACCTAGTGTTCTAAGAATAAGAAGAGATTTTTTTGTGTAAATAAGAAAGTCAATATAGTTAAATAAATCAATGTTGTGAAGTAAAGAACGTATTTTCAAACTTATTCAAGTTATAAGAATCAATAGCTTCTCAAGGAGGAGTTCACAATAGGCATGTGAAAGAGAACTTGTGAGGAGTTCATCATTGCATCTACTCATAATTGAGGATAAAATTAGATAATTTTTTTGAATATAGATATATCTAAATGTCTATAAACTATGGGTATATTACCCCCTGAGTTGTAACACCCCAAAATTTCAAAGTACGTTATCTCATAAAAGTAATTCAATAGCTTGCGCTACACGTAACACCGAGATTGAGCACACCACAACTTACCAAACTAGCCGTTCAAAAAAAAGAGAGGTTATGAAAAGTATTAACTTAATTTTGAATCATATGTACTATATATAATTTTAACATCCATATTATGTGTTTCTTAGACATAATATAAGAACAAATTCATTTTTTTTTCAAATAAAAGAAGTATTTTTCAAAAAATGAAATTTTACTGCATTTTAATGGAAAATATTTTTTAAAACAAATATTTGACAATTTTATATATTAAATTTAATGAAATTAAATTCTTCTTTAGAAGCAGGACATTAAAATTATTTTGGATAAATTTTTGGAACTTTTCTGATAACTTTCATATTTTGACGAATAGTGAAAAATACTATGTTTTAATTGAAAAAACTTTTTTAATCGAAATAATTTATAGTGTTAAATTATGAATTTGAATGGTTTTGAAGTATAATAAGATTATATTTTTATCATTTAATACAATTTAGTTCATTATAAGTAATTTCACATTTAAATTTGACATAAAAACATGTCAATCTATTGATAGTTTTTACTTTTTAAAAACCCACTTTTTGTTTTGAGAACGAGAATTAATTTTAAATTAATATATTATACTTCTATGTTTTTAATTTGTTAAAATAAAATTTATTTTTCAATTCAAAATATCAATATTATCTTAGGGTGAATATTTGGAATTTTTCTGAAAACTTTCAATTTTTGATGAATAGTTAAAAACACTGCGTTATTATTTGAAATAGAATTTTTATTTAAATAATTAATTATTTTATTATTATTTTAAGTCAATATATATATAAAATACCTATATAAGTTCAATTTAATTAATTGGATTAATTTTATAATAAAATTAGATGTATAAAATTTTATAGAACATTTTACCGTCTTTTACCCACCTTCTAGGAGTATTTACAAATTTGCATAAAACATAATTTTACGGCTTTCTATGAGTTTAATTTCAAAAATCCAAGATACCCAATTGAAATCAGTAAGTAAAATTTGGTTCAATAAGATGAAAATAATTTTTGGTGAATAATATCTTCTGACTTTTATTTACCACGGTTAAAAGTAAATATGGTAATTAAGGTTAAAAATGATATTATAATTACCCTAAAACATGTCCTAATTCTATTGGATAAGTATAATTAGACAAAAAAACCTCAGAAATAAAATATTATTCCCTTTGGTCCACTTGGATAAGATTAGGACATTTATTATTATTTTATTTAAAGAAGAGTTAAAAGAGTTAAATTCAAAGTTTAATAACTAAAACATTTTTAATATAAGGTTGTAAAAAAGATAAATTCAACTATAAAAAATAATTATAAAGATAATAAAATTTTATACATAATGGTAGTTTATTTATAATTTTTAGACATTGAATAATATAATTTATTTATGACACAATGATGATGCAATAATTACCTTATTAATGAATGATTAAAATAATTGATATTATATATATCCAAATAAATGTAATTTGAGACTTTTGATGAATTACACTAGTTTTATAGTTTAATATGACATGTTAGGGTTGATTAAATAATTTTTTTCAATGTAATCATGCTGTTATGATTTTCAAAAAAACCAATTACTAAATAGTGTCAAAATTGACATAATTGAGTTTTTAAAACAAATACTATATTATTAATTGATATAATATTTATAAAAATGTAAGGTTAAGAAAAAATCTTATATAAGGTTATATATATTAATAATGAACCACTTGGGGTTTACTGATATTGTTATAGTATGTTTATTAACCATATAATATAAAAAAACAAAGAGACATGGTAAATGTCAAACTTTTTAACTAAGAGTTAAATCTAAAATATAAGGTTAATATGGTGACCTAAACCTATATAAAACCTATTTTTTGATATTAGTTAGACCCATAACCACCTAAGTCTCGAAATAAATCATTTTGGAGCCATTAGAAACCGAAAATGATTTTATTATAAAATAATATTTCAAGTTTTTCCTAAAGTGACCCTCACCTCTCTTATAAAAGGTTACTTCCCCTTCTCTTAATTTTACACCTCCAAATCCATTTGGATCTTCCAAACACTACCAAAATACCTTCTAAACTATACTAAATTCAACCAAGAGGTCTTACTTTTATCAGAAAGCCATCCTAAGGAGCCCTTTTGATCAACTCAAAAGGAAACACCCGAAGAAGAGGTAATAATTTCACCACCCTCTTCCAAGTTCATTTCTTATTCCACTTCCTATTTCATTGTTGTTTCCATACTAAAATAATAAATCCAGTACCTTCTATATATCGTGATGTTATTATAAATATGGTATAACCATATTCATTATTCTATCCATCCTATAATGGCAAATTCACCATACGTGTGTATGTACGGCTTACCGTCTCCACGTCGTGGTGTACATTGTTATTCAAACACTTCATTATTTGTATGGGTATAATAATGAGTATAACTGATGTAAATAATAAATATAACATGTTAATTATATTTTATATATTATATACCATCCAGTTACATATGATCTCACCATCAATATAATGATATTGTCGCTCGTGCGTACGTACGGATTACCATGACGTGATGAGATTCATTTCCACGTTCACCATTCAAATATAATTATAAAAATATATATTGTTAATAATTAAGTAATATATAACATAATAATGCTACTGGATATACATATATACTTATATAAACCTTATTCACTTACTTTCGTTCAATATGATATGAAAACGGAAAGATCGTTTATGCGTACGTACGACCCACCGTCTCTATAAACAATGCCTCCCATTTCAGATATATATATATCTATTATAAATATTTATATTCTAAATATATATGATATATAAATAAAATTTTATATTATGGATGTATTTGAATCATGATCTAAATAATACAATCAAAATAATAAGTAAAAACACGTACGACAAAGAAAGCGATTATTACCTGAAATGTTAATTTAATATGGAAATAATTATTAAATGGGTTGTATAAAGGTATAAATGTATCATTTATGATATAATAAATATGAATATGGTTCTGTTATAATTTAATAATATACTATGATCATTATACAGGATGTTAAATCTACCCTCAACCACAGAAAAATGTAAGGTAAGGGTTATTTCCTCAATCTCATTATTATCCAAGATTGTTTATGTGTAAGTATTTACTCGGACATATTTATCATTAATACCCATATTTCATAAAAATGTTTTAAAATGGAATATTTTAAGGTTTAATGGGAGGGTCTATTTAACTAGATTATCATTTTAAATGTTTTATAGATTTATCTTTCAAAATCCTTTTAATTAATGTCAATGTTTTTAAAATAATTTTAAGGATTTATTTATATGGACATGAATGTTTTGAAATGATAATTATTTTAAAAAGTTTCAAAGTGGTATGGGACACTTTTATTCAAAAATATATTTTAAATTAATTCCTTTATAAATGTGTGACTTTTAAATTTTTTCATGAAAAAGGGATATTTCTCTCAAAGAGTTTTACAAATCATTTTCATCTATGTCAACATCCTTTGATGGATTTCAAACATATTCGAAGTTGATTTGTTATGATACAAATCTTCCATATTGTATTGATGGTTTTGTGATATATTTTATTCTGGATGTTTTATTTTTGTACCATTCATGGTTTATGGATAAAGTATTGACATTTCGTATGCTAGTTTTAATACGAATGATTATATTATGTTTCAATTTTTTCATATAAGGAATGTATTTGACATAGTAAGTGATGGGTGGAACCCACTACATATTCTTGATAAATCTGAAGGTCTCATGGAATAATTAGACATGGAATTGACTGAGGCCTTTATTAATTTGATATATGGTTTTGGACGAGGCCTTAATCATTTTTAGACGTCTTGGCCGAGGACTTGACAAACTGTTTTAGAATGTCTTGCATTATACATTCCCTCATTATTATTATAATATTGATGGTCCATGTGGTTATTAGACTAGTAGAGTACCAATTATTATATTTTATTATGGAATTATTTACTCAGCTCATATTTCTGTCATAAAGTGTTCATGTTTATTATTTGTAAAGGTATGTGTTTTCAATTATTCACCGTGCCTATTGTTTATGTTATCTTCAGCTAAATGTTTTACCCTTACTGAGCATCTGAGCTCACCCCTTATGTTTTATTTTCCCAGGATTTCCAAGAAGTGTATTATGACTGACCTGCAGGGATAATATAAGGGATATGAATGTGGTCAATGGAGACAATGTTGTTGTTGTTTTTCATTTTATAATGTAAAATAACGTTCATGTATGTAATCTATTTCCAAGACTACTAAACTGATTGGTCTTTTGGGACATGATTTCCTTGTATCATGCCAATATTATGTAATAAGGAACCAACTCTGGGTAACTGGGGTTGGGGCTTTACACGAGTATTTCATGAAGGAAGAGGAAGGACAATGTTTCATGGTCAAGGATTGACTGATCCCTAAATACTTGTAGTATAGTGATCCAGAATGTAGAGTGAAGAAAACCACATTTTATTCACCAAATAGTAGTAATAATAGTGGATTATAGTGTATGAAACATAGTCATTACATGCTTCTTATATCATCCCAGGGTGGATAAACCATGTAAAATCCTTATGTCTATATGTTTACATGTTTATATCTTTGTAAGAATCAAAGTGGTCTAATGTAACTAAATATATCTGGTAAAGTTTGGTCATTCCAAAGGATAATTGGATAAAGAGTAAAAAGGAATAATGATACCATAATAACCATAAGGTCAAGATCATAAATGGTTAGTATAGTGTTTTAAGGAAAATTTATTTATTTGGAAAAATATTTAACACCCTGATTCACCCCCTCTTAGGGTATGCTCACACAAGTCCCTTTAGGGTCTCAAGATTAAATTATATAATGTATATAATATGTTTATGGAATATTCAATATTTGTAAGAATTAAACATTTATCATATAATCACACAAAAGTTTCATGTTTTACATAGATTTCAAATGAATACTAAATTTCAATACAATGTTATCAAATAAAAAAATTATATAATAAAAACCCAATTATATCTTAAAAGTAATCAAGAATTGATATAAAAAACATAAATAAAGCGCATAAAATAGTTCCAAATCTATATCCACCAATCCTATTAGCCACTTCTCTAATATAACACTAGGATTTTTCCTTATTGAATCATCATCCATGCTAAGCTCAGACAAGTAAGTCAGGATAAATCCTGATACAGAGAGTGATATCATAGTCAAATATACCTGAAGTCATTACCACTTCATTTATGTACCTTGAATCTTAGCACACACTGGTTTAACATAATAATAATTCATACCCCAAGTCGGTAGACCTCACACATCCACCATCACACTTTATCAATCCAATTTTTCTTCATCCAATGTAAAATGAAACTAGGAGATGTATTCTAATCATTTTACTTTTAGTGTGGTTTATTATTAGGAACCTTGAAATAATAGGAGGAAAAAATTCACATTTGGTTTTTCTAGAACCTGGAATACACCACATTCATTGGGTAAGTAAACCTAACAACTATGACTATCACTAGTTGTAATGATATTTTTCTTCAATTTCTTTACTAGTTTAAATTGAAACTAAGTAAAATGAGAATTGTGGCCTCTCAATATATATGAAATGTGTGAATGAGAGAGTCACTAATATTATTACTCAACATAAGGGTATAAAATACTCTTTAAATATATGACATCAATAAGAGAATCTACTAGAAATTTTCATTGATATCTTTCTAGATGAGTTAGCTACCATGAAAATCCCATAGAAGTATTATAGTTTTGAGAATTTACTTAAATAGTAAATTGTATTGAATTTTAAATCATTTGATCTAGAATAAAGACTTGTAAATAACCTCTATTTGAAAATAGAAGTCCTATAAAATGAGTGGTAGTCACCATTACTCTAAAATTGAAAAAGTTACCAACTTCATCCCTTAAACTGATCTGGTTCCATGAAGTGTTGCCCCAATTTCATTGGTATCAATAACATGTGTGGCCTAATAAAAAATTGTGTGATATGTTTAAGGAAATAATTTTTAATTATATTGAGAGTGTAAATAATAAATAATACTCTTTTGGATTAAAAGAAATAAAGGATGTTTTATCTCTACCCTAGTGAATAATTTTCTCATGTTTCCAAAGAATAAGATGTCTGAGGAGGAATGTATAATAAATCACTCTAATTATTTCTCAAACCAATAAATATTGAGAATGTAATATAATATTGTGTCCTATTTAATTATTCTATCTAAATAATAATAGATAAAAGTCCATTTAGAGTTATGGAATCTTGAAACTCAAGTAACAGGCATGCCAACCACCTTTTTAAAGAAGGGGTGAATTGAAAGAAGCCCCATACAAGAGTGAATATAATTTTTATGACTATATTTCTATTAAATAGGTGACCCATTCATGTGAAATATTTAGGGAATAACAAAATCAACCATTCATGACCCTGATTCTATCTATAAACCTTGTAATAGCATCATCTGCTTCTATGCCTTCTAAAGGCTATCACAATCAATGTGGATACAATAAGAATAAATAAGAAGAACTAAAAAAATAATGTTTTTTTGGGTGATGGGTTCCTGTTGAAAAATTTAATTGTGATTATAATTAATCACTAATGAACCTTTGTAGAAAATTGCATTGCAGTTACTATTATTTTTGATAGATCATTACAAATAACCCTAGAGTGTTACTATTTGTGATAGATTGAAAATTATATTGAAAAAAGTATTCAAACAACTTATTTTCAATATATTTGAAGATCCGTTGTGAAATTTTTTCGTGATGGAATTATAAATACAGCATGAATAACTATAATTAAATAAAATAAATAAAATATTCATTTAACAATTTATACTAATATTTTTTTTAAAATTATATTAAATTATTATTATTTTGTCTTAAAATGATAATATATTTTAAAAATAATAAAATAATAATTTAATAAAAACAATTAATAACACATAAATAAAATAATAAAAGCATAATAAAAATCACATAAAAATATTAAATATTTAAAAATAGATTTTAAAAAAATAAATTTCAACTGATGCTTTGTTTGCAATTAATATATCCATAATTAATAATTTAAAATTAAAATATAATTAAAATATAATTTTAAAATACAAATAAAAAAATTAATAACTATTTAAAAAATAAATTAAAAAATAAGCTTTTTTAAAAATATAAATGCATGAGAGTGTTTTGAGAAAATTTTGTTATGAACCAACTTGGGTTACACATGAATTGGATACCCGACCTGGTCCATGGTAAGGTTCAAAGGCAATTATCAATCCTCATAGGCTATGGACTAGTGTCTAGAAATAAATAACACTCTTTGAGAATATTTTCTCAAAATAAATCCACTTAGTGGTTCTTAGCCTCAAACTCGACAAGGCCTCACTATAAGTTGGTTAGTAAAGATCAAAAATATAAAATAACTACACATGACACATATAAATATGAAAAAACATAAATAAATACCATAATAATAATAAAAACCACATACAACTATATCAATTTCAATCATAGCATGACCAGAGTTAGTTATCCAACAAACATATATAAAAAGGGATATAATGAGAAGTTGAAAAGGAAATAAAATGTACACTTACAATAAAACCACAAATAAACAAAAGGTAGCTACCCATCTTCATGTGACATGAGGGTTAAATCCCCACCATGTCACCACCTCTAAAATAATCTTTACTAACATGAATACTTTCTGTCTCCAAGCGATGCCTTATTGTTAGTTGAATATCTCAAAACAAGATAGACATATACTCATTGGGTGTATATTGGGTGTGATTAAAACTAACCCAATAGGATCCTACTAAGTGTTTTACAAGAAACATTTTTTAGATAAATCCACATGTGATTTTATGAAAACAACCCATATAAATATATTTTTTTATCATATTTAAAAAAAAAGAAGATAACAATATTTAAAACAATTTAAACATAAGATATTATTTCATGTAAGAAAATATATAACTCAAGAATCATGGGTTATCTCTAAGGTAACTAAGGTAATTGGAACCCTATAATCCCCATACCATCTTGTGATTTGGTCTTACAAAAATAATTATGCATGAATTCCACTAAAGAAATCATAAAATGACTTAGTTGTATAGTGATGACCACCTAATGAAACCACAACTAACCAACTGCTAATAAGTTCATTTTTCCCTAGTGGTGTGGTGCAACCCATCTAATGACACCAAAACCACATTGTACAAGTATAACATTGTTTATTTAGTGTGGAATGGTATAATGGGGTACTTAATTCTAGTCTTACCACCTATATACTTAGGTTCCCATGTTTTATTATACATTCCAAGATGTTTCAATTTCATTATTAAATTAATTATCTAAAAAAAGGAGGTATTTTATTAAACACACAACATGAAATACTCATTTCCAATTCGAAAAAATGATTTAAAATAAAATTTCATTTCTAATTACAAATAGGGAAACTTATAAAAATTATACTTAATATAATAGCTACTAAGAATTGTATAACATGGTTTAGAACAAATATAATTATACCTTAAAATAATAAAGCGTTCAAGATTCATAAAAAAGGGATCATATGAAATATCCCACCTTAGTTTTGTGAAACCTAAATGGTGATAATATATATGTAAATTAGAGAAGATAACCCTTGGATTGAATGGAAGATCCTACATAACACAACCCATACCATTACATTTTAAACAAGCTAACTATAGACCCCCATAGTTTTGGGGAATGGGAGAAACCTAATATAATTAGAGAAGGGAACAATAAAAAGAGAAATGATCACTCACCTAGGATATTTTTTGATGAAACTATGTGAAATATGAACCAAATTAAATCCAAGAAGGGGAGGGTGTTTATCCTGAGAGAGGCCAATATGAGTTAGAATTGGGGGAGAAGGAAAGGTTTTGGTGTTAAAATTATATAAGTATAGATATGTAATTTAAATTTTTTTAGTATTTGTGTAGGTTTAATGGGTTTCCAAACCATTAAACAAACATACATCTGTCATTGGACACACTTAAGAAGTCACACGGTTTTGACACATAGTTAAGAAAACCATGTATGAACCATGAAAATCAACTGTGAAAATAAATTTTATGTTTTTCATAGTTTTAATGTGATTATATCTAACCATGTACTGACCCTATGATATGAATTGCCCCCGTTTTTTTCCACATTTCATAAGGAAGTACCCAAAAATAAAATATAATAAAAAATAAATAAATAGATAATAGATTTTTTACCTGAAAATGACATTGTAGGTGTGAATATTATCCCCACCATATCAATTTATTCCTATATAAAGTTACATCAATGCGGTATAGTAAAGGAAGAGTTTATACCTCTTCTACCTCAAAAATATCCTTACTCTCTCATGTTTCCATAACACTTGAACCAACAAAATATATTTTCCACTAACAACTTTCTGCCAGAAGCCAACAATTCATATTGGCTACTTAGTTACTTAGAAATTATGATATAACTCAAGCTCTTACCAATTAATAACATGGGATGGGTCTGGGTTATACTTCCTTAATTGAGAGATATGGAATATATTATGGATCAATTTTAACTAGGAGTAAAAAAAATAAGTAACTTATTTTTTAATTCTCTTAGTGAACATAAATTGTCACATATACCTTATAGAAAGATTCACCTACCTCCCATGTCATAATTTACCTAACTAGAGTGACACCATTAAAAAACCCTAGTCACATACAGATAATTCTATATAATTAATTTGATAATAAAAATAATATTTATAGTGAATTTGAGCAATCATAAACCATTTTCGAATAGTTATAATCTACCTAATCATCTCTTATACTATGATTGATCCCATAAAAGAAGTCTCACCCACCTCAGTACAATATAAGGGAGAATGATATGGATGACTATACACATCCTTAAAAAGAACCACCCTGATTTATGGATAGTAACTATTTTTATAATAAAATTAAACTAGTACTATATGGTCATCCCATAAACCTCCAAAATCTAAGACAAAATAACAAATCATATCCTCTAGAATATAGATTTACCACTCCATCATCCCAATATTTTGTGAATAAATGGTCATAATCATCATGAAATAGGACCCCATTTCCCCTTGAAGGACTTTCAAAAAAATATAGGTGAATTGAGGATCACTATGAGAGATGATAGTGTAAGGAAATACATGATGCCTCGTGATCTCTTCTACATAAAATTTCCCAAGCTCTTTCTCTTTAATGATATCTCTAATTAGAATGGAATGGGATGGTTTGGATAGTTGATCAATCATGACATAGATAAAGTTATTTCCCCATGTGGTATGAGTAAATCTCATAATGAAGTCAATGTATATCTCATAAAACTTTTTAGTGGGTATAATAATGGTCTGGATTAGAATGAATGACATTTAGTGCATGATTTTGATATAAAGGAAAGTATATCATTGTAAAATGAAGTATTCTATGCGATATTTCATATTCTTACACCATTATCAGTGCTCAATAAGATAATGAATCAGCTAGACACTAACAAAGAACATATTATCCTTCTCATCTATCACCTATAAATGAATCCAATCCAAAAGACCCATCAAATTCCATTTTTTATTAGACCCTTTCGAAGCCAAATCACGCTAATAGAATCATTGACCATAATACCTTTACCTAGAATAAGGTCAATTTCAAAGTCAAATTCCTAAAGATATTTAACCCATAACCCTTGACCAAGGTTTAGATATTTCTATGAAAAGATATAGATTAAAACCTTATGATCATAATAGATTGTGAACTTTCCCCCAAATAGGTAGTGTCACAGAAAATTAGGAGAATGCATAATGATTATGATTTCAAGAAAATGTGTTGGGTATTCCTACTCATTTAGTCGAAGATAGAGAAAAAAATAATAAACCATGTCATTACCCTATATGAGCACATAACCCAGTGCTCACCTGATGTATCACAACAGATCGTATAGCCATGAAAATCCTTTGAAAAGATTAGAATATAAGTTGAGTTAAATAACCACTTAAAATCATCAATAAAAACATATAAATTAAGGAACCATAATAATTTTACCCCTTTTAGGGTGAAAGTAGTCATGGGTAATCCCAATATAGAGAAATATTTTACAGACCATTGGTAATAGTTTGAAAGGCCAAAGAATCTCTGGATCTCAAAGTCATTTTTTTACTTCCTCCTAAGACATATTAACTATTACCTTATCTAGATCAACTAAAATGAATAGTTCTAATTACACATTCAATAAGAATTTGACTTCATAGATCTAGAATCCACACTTCAATAACTTATGATAGAGGAAGTGATCAGAAGAAGTCCCTAGAACAATTCTCAAATGATTACCATGTTTCTATTGATTCCTTAAATAAACAAGAATGTCATGTATAAATACCACAAAAAAAGAATCTAGGTACTGGTCAAATTTCTGGTTCATTGAATCCATAAAAAATATTAGATCATTAATAAACCCAAATGGAATCACTAGGAACTCAAAATGGAAATACTTTATTTTTAAGGATATATTGGGAACATCATATTCTTTCAATCTGAGTTGATTATATACTAATCCGAGTTTGATATTTGAAAACCACCATGTCTCTTTTAATTAATTAAATGAGTCATCAATACGGGGAAACCAAAATTTATTCTTAATGGTCACCCTATTCAGATTCTGATAATCGACACATAAGAGAAGATCCCCATTCACTTTGTTAGTAAAGAGTTCTAGTGCATCACAATAATACATGTTAGGTAAGATGAAGCCTTTATATTCTAGATCCTGTAACTAAATATTTAAATGCAATAATTATGTAGGTGTCAAATGGTATTAATGTAATGAAATTTTCTATGTTTCAAGAACTAGATTAGTAAAAAAATCCAACTTTAGATTTTAGGGGGGGGGGGAATAAGTGATAATGAAACACCGCATAAACTTCCATTACAACGAGAGGAAGATTAATTTTGAAATTCCCTTAATTAGCCTCAACTAAGAAGGAAGTTATCTGAGGCCAAAATACCCACTTGAGGAAGATGCATCCCTTCCTAAATTGATCATGAGTCCCAACCCCCTCAAAACATATATGATTTACCATTGAGAGTGGGGAAGGTCATCCACAATTGACATAATTCACCATGATACTTAAAGAAAACCATATAATCCTTCCCAATAATGATATAAAAAGGTCCATCTTTAGAAAGAGAATGTACCATGCTAGATCGACTTATGATGTTTAGATAATTCTAGAAGGGAACTAAAATCAATGTTCTTTATTATTCTTGAGAGTTATAGATATATCCATGACATATGAAATAAGATCATATAGATGATTCAATAATTCTATAATAGAGGAAGAAATAAACTAGTTTGAAGCACCATTATTAAATAAATAAATCATCATAGATGACACAATAATAACGGTACCTATCACCATCAAAAGACCTATCTTTACTCCACAAGATCTAGCTCCACTGCATATAACTACATGAGCTCAGTCTATATTTAGGGTATATTGCAAGCCTGGGGATCTTACCATATCTAACTCTACCCATAATATGAACTATCTATACTAGTACACTTTTGATACTAGGGCCCTACAACCCTAGATGCATCTAACTGAGAAGTAGATCCCTTAGGTCGTGGGGAGACTACACCACTTCAAGGATATGTGATGGCTTTGAAAAATCTCCATAGACGGCTTAGACACAAACAAGAATATAAATCCTTTGTGGTGATGTGGCACAAAGGCCTCATATTCCCAAACCTACCACACTAATAATAAATAAGATATCCAACACCATGGTTGCTGATGCTAAAAGTTTAGATAGGTTCCTAGAGCCACTATTACTCACTCTTCTCTATTACTAATTCTTCATCTTCTTCTTAGATAGGCCACAAACACTTCCATTAAGAATCAATGGCACAATAGTCATCCTTGGAAAATCATACTAATAAATCTCTACCATAAATTATTGATACAAAATGTTAGTATAAGTCAAGAACCTCAATAAAAATACATAATATTATATATCATACTGAATACCCATCTCGAATCTTTGAGCCCTAAATTTATCATTATATACCATATTTGGTAAAAAAAAATGAATAAGTTTGTTGACATTTTTGTATACTATACAGTTGTCCTACCACCTTACTGATGGGAAACAAATTTCCAGTACTTCACCAATGCCACAATTTCTTTGTAGAACTATCGTAAAAACACCCTCTTTAAATACTACCATTTTAAAGGATTATGCTTCTTAGGATGAATGAATGAATCTCACCATTTATGGATAGAAACTTTAATCATAAATGAAACACAATTAATCTTGATAAAATTTAGGTTCTCAAGGAACTCAAATATCCTATCTATGTTTTCCATCCAATCATATGATTCTTGGGGAAAATTTATTACTTAGAAATATGGAGGCATATAATGGAATAATTCCCAATATCAATCATTATCTAAGACTAAACCTGCTTCTTTAGTTTGAGTGAGTCCAATTTCTACTGCATAGTCAATTGATATGACCACTCAAACCTTAAATTCAATACTATTTTTATCTGATGAGGTATTTCCCATGGAAAATTATCCATTTCTCCCTATAGAGTGATTACAGGTAGCCTTTGAGGGGGTATGGTACTTTAAGAAATAATTTAAAACAAAAAATAGAAAAGTTATCAATAATATAATCAATTATCATTCAAAACAGTAAATATACATTAAATTTCCATGAAAATAATAATTGATGATACATAACAAATAACTTCCTTCCTTAAAACAAGGGATGTGTGAAAGGTCTACAACTGGTGAACCCTTCCACTACTAAAAAAAGGGCATTAGCGACTGCCATTGGCGGTCGCTATAGGCCTATAGAGACTGCCTAGAGACCACCAATGGCGGTCGCATCAGCTTCGTCACTGTAGGACAATAGCGACCTCCATTGGTGGTCGCTATAGGTGGCCGAAATGCCGGCCTTAAGCGACCGCCTGGCGGTCGCTAATGCTGCCCGGACAGCAGCCTATAGCAACCGCCTTTGGCGGTCGCTAAACTGGGAATTTTTTTAAAAAAAAATTCATACCGAAATAAATAAATATATATATTTATTAAATAATAAAAATATATATATATTAACGAAAATATTTTTATATATAGTATTAAATAAAATTTTTTTCATTTTTTTAATGAAATGTACGAATTGTGTTTTTTTTCTTCATGGGGAAAAATCAGAGATAAAACAAGGTAACAATCATAAAAAATGGAAAACAATTTCAAACAGAATAAACATCAAAATCATCATAAATGATTAACATGCTTCAACGATCCGAGCAGGTCCATCTATTTCAATCTTCTACTTCAAAACCTACAACAAGACAAAAAAACAAAAAAACAAAACAAACGTAAATTGAACATAATTATTCAGGTATTATATTCATATAATAAAATTAAATCTGACATCAAATCATGGTGATATAATAATTTAAAACCCTCAATTTAAGAAATTCTATCATTTCAGGTCATTCGGAGCACGTTTGCTCTGAATTCGACCGTCTCACGCTGTTTTTGGTGTTTTATGACACCAGAGACGCATTTCCGGTCACCGCGGTCAAACGACACCTCCGATTGACGTGCCGTCTGCCCGACCATTTCAAAAATCACACAACGACTGTTCTCGTACGGTTTCATGGCATTCCGAGGTTGTTCGGATGGTTTTGACCCCCCAACGTGCCGTTTTAGCGCGCACTGAGCTGCTGAAAACAACGCAGTCGGCCGTACCGCGCGCACCGCACGTCCGATGGGCGCGCCGTCTCCTCCTACACATCACGAATAATATTCCTAATGTTTTCGTGTGGTTTCAGGTCATTTGGAGCACATTTTCACCGAATTCGACCGTCTCACGCCGTTTTTTGGTGTTTTATGACACCAGAAACGCGTTTCCAGTCACCACGGTCAAAAAACACCTCCGATTGACGTTCCATCTACCTGAACATTTCAAAAATCATACAACGTCTATACTCGTACGGTTTCATGGCATTCTGAGGTCGTTCGGGGGGTTTTGACCCCCCAACGCGCCGTTTTAGCGTGCGCCGAGCTGCTAAAAACGACGCAGTCGGCCGTACCGTGCACACCGCATGTTCGATGGGAACTATGTCTCCTCTTACACGTCACGAATAATATTCCTAATTTTTCATGCGGTTTCAGGTCATTCGAAGCACGTTTGCTCTAAATTCGACCGTCTCACGCCGTTTTTGGTGTTTTATGACACCGAAAACGCGTTTCCGGTCACCGCGGTCAAACGCACCTCCGATTGACATGACATCTGCCCAACCATTTTACAAATCACACAATGGCTATTTTCGTATGGTTTCATGGAATTCAGAGGTCGTTCGGGTGGTTTTGACCCTCCAGCGCGTCGTTTTAGCGCGCGGTGAGGTTCTGAAAACGACACATTCGGCCGTACCGTGTGAACCGCACGTCCTATGGGCGCTCCGTCTCCTATTACATGCCACGAATAATATTAATAATGTTTTCGTGTGGTTTCAGGTCATTCGGAGCACGTTTGCTCCGAATTCGACCGTCTGACGCCGTTTTTGGTGTTTTATGACACCAGAAACACGTTTCCGGTCACCGTGGTCAAACGACAGCTCTGATTGATGTGCCGTATGCCCGACCATTTCACAAATCAGACAACGGCTGTTTTCGTACGGTTTCATTGCATTCTGAGGTCGTTCGGGTGGTTTTGACCCCCCAACGCGCCGGTTTAGCGCGCACAGAGTTGCTGAAAACGATGCATTCGACTGTACCGTGCACACCGCACGCCCGATGGGCACGTCGTCTCCTCCCACACATCACAAATAAAATTCCTAATGTTTTCGTGTGGTTTCAGGTCATTCGGAGCACGTTTGCTCCGAATTCGACCATCTCACGCCGTTTTTGGAGTTTTATGACACCAGAAACGTGTTTCCGGACACCGCGGTCAAACGACAGCTCCGATTGATGTTCCGTCTACCCGACCATTTCAAAAATCACACAACGGCTGTTATCGTATGGTTTTATGGAATTCTGAGGTCATTCGGGTGGTTTTGACCCCCCAACGCGCCGGTTTAGCGCGCGCGGAGCTGCTGAAAACGACGCATTCGGACATACCGCGCGCACCACACGTCTGAGGGGCGCTCCGTCTCCTCCTACACGTCACAAAAAATATTTCTAATGTTTTCGTGTAGTTTCAGGTCATTCGGAGCACGTTTTATCCGAATTCGACCGTCTCACGCCGTTTTTGGTGTTTTATGACACCAGAAACGCGTTTCCGGTCACCGCGGTCAAATGACACCTCCGATTGACATTCCGTATACTCGACCATTTCAAAAATCACACAAAGGCTGTTGTCATACGGTTTCATGGCATTCCGAGGTCGTTCGGGTGGTTTTGACCCCCCCAATGTGCCGGTTTAGCGCGCGCGGAGCTGCTGAAAACAACACATTTGGCCGTACCGCGTGCAACGCATGTCCAATGGGCACGCCGTCTTCTCCTACATGTCATGAATAATATTCCTAATGTTTTCTTGTGGTTTCAGGTCATTCGGAGCATGTTTGCTCCGAATTCGACCGTCTCACGCCGTTTTTGGTGTTTTATGACACTAGAAACACGTTTCTGGTCACCGCGGTCAAAAGACACCTCCGATTGATATGACGTCTGCCCGACCATTTCAAAAATCACACAACGACCGATATCGTACGGTTTCATGGAATTCTGAGGTCGTTCGGGTGGTTTTGATCCCCCAACGCGCCGTTTTAGCGCGCCTCGAGCTGCTGAAAACGACGCATTCGACCGTAACGCGTGCACCACACGTCCGATGGGAACACCGTCTCCTCCTACACGTCATGAATAATAATAATATTGTTTTCCTATGATTTCAGGTCAATCTGATGTCGTCCGCTATGACTTTGACCGTTAGACGCCTGTTTTGGCCGTTTCTGACACCAGAACGGCGTTCCCGGTCACCGCGGGCACACGGAACGTCCGATTGACGTGCCGTATACTCGAACACATCACAATTCACTCACCCTTTGATGTTGTCTGATTTAAGTCCATTCAGACCTCGTTCGGCCTGTTTGGACCCCCCACGTGCATTTATCAAGCACACGCAACACTTAAAGAACACATAATGAGCCCTACCGCGCAGACTGCATGGCCGATTGACGTACTGTCTGTGCGTACACGTTGCGAATAATAATTATATTGTTGTCCTGTGATTTCAGGTCAATCCGATGTCGTCCGCTATGAGTTTGACCATTAGATGCCCGTTTTGGCCGTTTATGACACCAAAATGGCGTTTCCGTCACCGCGGGCACACGGCACGTCTGATTGATGTGTCGTATACTCGACCACATCATAATTCACTCACCATTTGATGTCGTCTGATTTCAGGCCATTCGGACCTCGTTCGGCCCATTTGGACCCCCCACGCGCGTTTATCAAGCGCGCGCAACACTTAAAGAATGCATAATGAGCCCTACCGCGCAGACCGTACGTCCGATTGATGTTCCGTCTACGCGTACACATCAAGAATAATAACTAGATTGTTTTCCTACGATTTCAGGTCAATCCGATGTCGTCCGCTATGACTTTGACCATTAGACACCCGTTTTGGCCGTTTATGACACCAGAACGGTGTTCCCAGTCACCGCGGGCACACAGCATGTCCGATTGACGTGCCGTCTGCTCGACCACATCACAATTCACTCACCCTTTGATGTCGTATGATTTTAGGCCATTAGGACATCGTTAGTCCCATTTGGACCCCCCACGCGCTTTTATGAAGTGCACACAACACTTAAAGAGCGCATAATGAGCCCTACCGTGCAGACCACACGTCCGATTGACGTGCCGTCTGCGCGTACACATCAAGAATAATAATTATATTGTTTTCTTGTGATTTTAGGTCAATCTGATGTTGTACTCTCTGACTTTGACCATTAGACGCCCGTTTTGGCCGTTTATGACACCAGAACGGCGTTCCCGGTCACCGCGGGCACACGGCACGTCCGATTGACGTGCCGTCTGCTCGACCACATCACAATTCACTCACCCTTTTATGTTGTCTGATTTTAGACCATTCGGACCTCGTTCGGCCCATTTGGATCCCCCCACGTGCATTTATGAAGCGCACACAACACTTAAAGAACGCATAATGAGCCCTACCGCACAGACCGCACGTCCGATTGATATGCCGTCTGCGCGTACACGTCACGAATAATACTTAGATTGTTTTCCTGTGATTTTAGGTCAATCTGATGTCATCCTCTATGACTTTGACCGTTAGACGCCCGTTTTGGCCGTTTATGACACAAGAACGGTGTTCCCGGTCACCGCTGGCACACGACACGTCCGATTGACATTCCGTCTACTCGATCACATCACAATTCACTCACCCTTTGATGTCGTCTGATTTCAGGTCATTCGGACCTCATTCGGCCCGTTTGGACCCCCCCCCACGTGCGTTTATCAAGCGCGCGCAACACTTAAAGAACGCATAATGAGCCCTACCGCGCAGACCGCACGTCTGATTGACGTTCCGTCTGCGCTTACACGTTATGAATAGTAATTAGATTGTTGTCCTGTGATTTCAGGTCAATCCGATGTCGTCCACTATGAGTTTGACCGTTAGACGCCCGTTTTGGCCGTTTATGACACCAGAACGACATTCCCGGTCACCGCGGGCACACGACACATCTGATTGATGTGCCTTCTGCTCAACCATATCAAAATTCACTCACCCTTTTATTTCGTCTGATTTCATGCCATTCAGACCTCGTTCGGCCTATTTGGACCCCCCACGCGCGTTTATGAAGCGCGCGCAACACTTAAAGAACGCATAATGAGCCCCACCACGCAGACCGCACGTCCGATTGACATGCCATCTGCGCGTGCACGTCAAAAATAATAATTAGATTGTTTTCCTGTGATTTCAGGTCAATCCGATGTCGTCTACTATGAGTTTGACCGTTAGACGCCCGTTTTGGACGTTTGTGACACCAGAACGGCGTTCCCGGTCACCGCGGGCACACGGCACGTCCGATTGATGTGCCGTCTTCTCGACCACATAAAAATTTACTCACCCTTTGATGTCGTCTGATTTCAGGCCAGTCGGACCTCGTCCGGCCTTTTGGACCCCCCCACGCGCGTTTATCAAGCGCGCACAACACTTAAAAAACGCACAATGATCCCTACCGCGCAGACCGCACGTCCGATTGACGTTCCGTCTGCGTGTACATGTCACGAATAATAATTATATTGTTTTCCAGTGATTTCAGGTCAATCCGATATTGTCCGCTATGACTTTGACCGTTAGACGCCCATTTTGGCCGTTTATGACACCAGAATGGCGTTCTCGGTCACCGCGGGCACACGACACGTTTGATTGATGTACCGTCTGCTCAAACACATCACAATTCACTCACACTTTGATGTCGTCTGATTTATGGCCATTTGGACCTCGTTCGACCCGTTTGGACCCCCCCCATGCACGTTTATCAAGCGCGCACAACACTTAAAGAACGCATAATGAGCCCTACCGCGCAGACCGCACGTCCGATTGACGTGCCGTCTGTGCGTACTTGTTGGGAATAATAATTAGATTGTTGTTATGTGATTTCAGGTAAATCCGATGTCGTCCGCTATGACTTTGACCGTTAGACGCCCGTTTTGGCCGTTTGTGACACCAGAACGGCGTTCCCGGTCACCGCGGGCACAAGGCACGTCCGATTGACATGCCGTCTACTCGAAAACATCAAAATTCACTCACCCTTTGATGTCGTCTAATTTCAGGCCATTCAGACGTCGTTCGGCCCATTTGGAGCCCCCCACTCGCGTTTATGAAGCGCATGCAACACTTAAAGAACGCATAATGAGCCCTACCGCGCAGACCGCACGTCCGATTGATGTGACGTCTGCGCGTACACATCAAGAATAATAATTAGATTTTTTACTGTGATTTCAGGTCAATCCGATGGCGTCCGCTATGACTTTGACCGTTAGACGCCCGTTTTGGCCATTTATGACACCAGAACAGCGTTCCCAGTCACCGCGGGCACACGACACGTCCGATTGACGTGTCGTCTGCTCGACCACATCACAATTCACTCACCCTTTTATGTCGTCTGATTTCAGGCCATTCGGACCTCATTCGGCCCGTTTGGACCCCCCCCCCCCCACGCGCGTTTATGAAGCGCACGCAACACTTAAAGAACACATAATGAGCCCTACCACGCAGACCGCACATCCGATTGACGTTCTCTATGCGCGTACACATAGAGAATAATAATTAGATTGTTTTCCTATGATTTCAGGTCAATCCGATGTTGTTCGCTATGAATTTGACCGTTAGACGCCCGTTTTGGCCGTTTATGACACAAGAATGGCGTTCCTGGTCACCGCAGGCACACGGCACATCCGATTGACGTGTCGTCTACTCAAACACATCACAATTCACTCACCCTTTGATTTCGTCTAATTTCAGGCCATTCAGACCTCGTTCGACCCATTTGGACCCCCCACGCGCGTTTATCAAGCGCGCACAACACTTAAAGAACGCATAACCAGCCCTACAACGCAGACCGCACGTCCGATTGACATGCTGTCTATGAGAACACGTTTTGAATAATAATTATATTGTTGTCCTGTGATTTCAGGTCAATCCGATGTCGTCCGCTATGAGTTTCACCGTTAGACGCCGGTTTTGGCCGTTTATGACACCAGAACGGTGTTCCCGGTCACCGCGGGCACACGACACGTCCGATTGACATGACGTTTTCTCAACCACATCACAATTCACTCACCCTTTGATGTCGTCTGATTTCAGGCCATTCGGACCTCGTTCATCCCATTTGGACCCCCCACGTGCCTTTATGAAGCGCACACAACACTTAAAGAACGCATAATGAGCCCTACCGCGTAGACCGCACGTCCGATTGACGTGCTGTCTACGTGTACACGTTGAGAATAATAATTATAGTGTTTTCCTATGATTTTAGTTCAATTCGATGCTGTCCGCTTTGAGTTTGACCGTTAGACGCCCGTTTTGGCCGTTTTTGACACCAGAACGGCGTTCCCGGTCACCGCGGGCACAAGGCACGTCCGATTGATGTACCATCTACTTGACCACATCAAAATTCACTCACCCTTCGATGTCGTCTGATTTTAGGCCTTTCAAATGTCATTCGGCCCATTTGGACCCCCCCATGCGCGTTTATGATGCGCACACAACACTTAAAGAACGCATAATGAGCCCTACCGCGCAGACCGCACGTCCGATTGATGTGCCGTCTACGCATCCACGTCAAGAATAATAATTATATTGTTTTCCTGTGATTTTAGGTCAATATGATATCGTCCGCTATGACTTTGACCGTTAGACGACCGTTTTGGCCGTTTATGACACCAGAACGGCGTTCCCGGTCACCGTGGGCACACGACATGTCCGATTGACATGTCGTCTACTCGACCACATCAAAATTCACTCACCCTTTGATGTCGTCTGATTTCAGGCCATTCGGACCTCGTTCGACCTGTTTGGACCCCCCACGCGCGTTTATCAAGCGCACACAACACTTAAAGAATGCATAATGAGCCCTACCGTGCAGACTGGACGTCTGATTGGTGTCCCGTCTGCGCGTACACGTTTAGAATAAAAATTATATTGTTTTCCTGTGATTTCAGGTCAATCCGATGTCGTCCGCTATGAGTTTGACCGTTAGATGCCCGTTTTGGCCGTTTGTGACACCAGAACGACGTTCCCGGTCACCACGGGCACACGGCACGTCCGATTGACTTTCTGTCTTCTTGAACACATCAAACTTTACTCACCCTTTGATTTCGTCTGATTTCAGGCCATTCGGATGTCGTTCGGCCTGTTTGGACCCCCCTATGCGCGTTTTTGAAGTGGGCACAACACTTAAAGAACGCATAATGAGCCCTACCGCGTAGACCGCACGTCCGATTGACATGCCCTCTGCGCGTACACGTCATGAATAATAATTAGATTGTTTTCATGTGATTTCAGGTCAATCCAATGTCGTTCGCTATGACTTTGACCGTTAGACGCCCGTTTTGGTCGTTTATGACACAAGAATGACGTTCCCGGTCACCGCGGGCACACAACACGTACGATTGACGTGCCGTCTACTCGACCACATCACAATTCACTCACCCTTTGATGTCGTCTGATTTCAGGCCATTCGGACCTCGTTCGGCCCGTTTGGACTCCCCCCACGCGCGTTTATCAAGCGCGCGCAACACTTAAAGAATGCATAATGATCCCTACCACGCAGACCGCATGTCCGATTGACATGCCGTATATGAGTACACGTTGAGAATAATAATTATATTGTTGTCCTATGATTTCAGGTCAATCTGATGTCATCCGCTATGAGTTTGACCGTTAGACGCCCGTTTTGGCAGTTTGTGACACCAGAACGGCGTTCCCAGTCACCGCGGGCACACGACACGTCTGATTGACGTGTCGTCTTCTCGACCACATCACAATTCACTCACACTTTGATGTTGTCTGATTTCAGGCCATTCGTACCTCATTCGGCCCGTTTGGACCCCCCCCCCCCCACCCACGCGCATTTATGAAGCACACACAACACTTAAGAAACGCATAATAAGCCCTACCGCGCAGACCGCATATCCGATTGACGTGCTGTCTGAGCGTACACATCATGAATAATAATTAGATTGTTTTCCTATGATTTCAGGTCAATCCAATGTCGTCCGCTATGAGTGTGACCGTTAGACGCCTGTTTTGGCCGTTTATGACACCAGAATGGCGTTCCCGGTCACCGCGGGCACACGGCACGTCCGATTGACGTGCAGTCTACTTGACCACATCACAATTCACTCACCATTTGATGTCGTCTGATTTCAGGCCATTCGTACCTCGTTTAGGCCATTTGGACCCCCACGCGCATTTATCAAGCGCGCACAACACTTAAAGAACGCATAATGAGCCCTACCACGTAGACCGCATGTCCGATTGACGTGCTGTCTACGCGTACACGTCACAAATAATAATTATATTGTTTTACTATGATTTCTGGTAAATCAGATGTCGTCTGCTATGACTTTGACCATTAGACGCCCATTTTGGCTGTTTATGACACCAGAACGGCGTTCCCAGTCACCGCGGGCACACGACACGTCCGATTGACGTACCGTCTGCTCGACCACATCATAATTCACTCAACTTTTGATTTCGTCAGATTTCAGGCCATTCAGAACTCGTTCGGCCCGTTTGGACCCCCCCACACACGTTTATGAAGCGCGCACAACACTTAAAGAACGCATAATGAGCCCTACCACACAGACCGCACGTCCGATTGACGTGCCGTCTGCGCGTATACATAACGAATAATAATTAGATTGTTTTCCTGTGATTTCAGGTCAATCCGATGTCGTCCTATATGACTTTGACTGTTAGACGCCCGTTTTGGCCGTTAATGACACCAGAACGGCGTTCCCGGTCTCCGCGGGCACACGGCACGTCCGATTGATGTGGCGTCTACTCGACCACATCACAATTAACTCACCCTTTGATGTCCTCTATTTTCAGGCCATTTGGATCTCGTTCGAACCGTTCGGACCCCCCCCCCCCCATGCGCATTTATGAAGCGCGCACAACACTTAAAGAACACATAATGAGCCCTACCGCGCAGACCGCACGTCCGATTGATGTGTCGTATGTGCGTACACGTCACGAATAATAAATAGATTGTTTTCCTGTGATTTCAGGTCAATCCGATTTCGTCCGCTATGAATTTGACCGTTAGACACCCGTTTTGGCCGTTTATGACACAAGAACGGCGTTCCTGGTCACCGCGGGCACACGACATGTCCGATTGATGTGTCGTCTACTCGACCACATCACAATTTACTCACCCTTTGACTTCATCTGATTTCAGGCCATTCGGACCTTGTTAGGCCCGTTTGGACCCCCCCCCACTCGTTTATGAAGCGCGCGCAACACTTAAAGAACACATAAAATTCCAAAAAACGGGGAGGGCTATCCGGAGTGTAGGGAACAGTGTCCTGGGTGCGGGAGGGCTATCCGGGGTGCGGGGAGGGCTGTCCGGAGTGCCTGGAAGGCTGTCCGGGGTGCGGGGTGTATGTCTGGGGTGCGGGGAGGGCTGTCCGGAGTGCGGGGAAGGACTGTACGGAGTGCGGGGAATGCTGTCCGGAGTGCGGGGAAGGCTGTCCGGGGTGCGGTAGGGCTTTCCGGGGTGTGGGCTGTCCGGAGTGTGGGGACGGCTGTCCGGGGTGCGGGAGGGCTGTCCGGGGTGCGGGGGGCTGTCCGGGGTGCGGGGAGGGCTGTCTGAAGTGAGGGGACGGCTGTCCGGGGTGCGGGAGGGCTATCCGGGGTGCGGGGAGGGCTGTCCAGAGTGCGGGGAAGGATGTTCGGGGTGCGGGAGGGCTGTCCGGTGTGCGGGGAGGGCTGTCCGGAGTGCGGGGAGGGCTGTCCGAGGTGCGGGGGGGCTGTCCGGGGTGGGGGGGCTTGTCCGAGGTGCGGGGAGGTCCATCCGGAGTGCGGGGAGGGCTGTCCGGGGTAGGTCGGGGACTACAAATAGTGAACTCAACTCATTCATCAAAAACAAGTTTAATGATTTATTTTAGGAATCAAGTATTTTTTTCAAAATTATTACAGAACATGCAATTTTAAACATTGAAAATTAAATGAACCAAAAATATCCAAATCAATAATCAGTTTCATGGTTACTTCTCAATTCGTGCACACAAACATTGCATGAGGCCAAAACACACATGATACCCCCAAATCACAAAAAAACTCACTAGAAACCCAACATAAATATCAATAACAACCCTACCATTAAAAGCAGAAACACACATCGTGAATATGATGCGCCTTGCGTGTTCATCACTGACCTCCATCCGGTGGGCCAGGGGCCTAAAACAAATAAACATTATGAATATTTTCATAACAAAAATAATTTAAATTAAATAAATAAATACAGTATAAACCTGCATCATGTGATCCCCTGCACCATCACCTCCCGCAGTGCTCTAACCTCAGCTGCCAATTGCGCATTTTCCTCCTTGAAAGCCCGGAGCCATGCCTCGAAATCTGATAGCTGCTGTGTCATCTGGCAACAGCAGGACCGACAACCACAACGCGTGACACTACAGAATGTGGAATCCCTGTTCCATAGGTCAAACTATATCCATGTCCGTCCCGACCAAGGATGTGTTGAAAGATCTCATCCCGTCACATGGGAAGCTGTCGCTGGTCCTCTAGCAGATGTTCTAATTCAACTTCAAATTGAGCCTGTGAAATATTTAAATATATATTAATATATTAATATAAAGATTTTATGTAAGTACTGGTAATGAGTACAATCACTTACTATCAATGTTGCAGCCTCTGGATCATTGCGATCACGAGTCCTCATCCACACTGACATTTTATCAGTTGGTGCACCTTGCTCCCGTAACTATATATGAATAGAATATAAACACAAAACTGTATTAATTAAAAAAAATAAAAAAATGAATAATAAATACCTCATGTCAGATCTGAGACACGTGACGAGTCCCGATCCTGTGAGGTTGTCCCTGCAATGCTCGATTCTTAGAATGGCGTGTAGACACCTCCTACATTCAATTCATTCAAATATCAAACAAATCACACATTCTTGAAAATATATATACCAAAATAAATATACAAACCACAACAACCTCAGTAGACCAATATGAAACTAAATCACGCCACTGAGCCGGGAGGACACCTCTCGGGACTTTTTCTAGAATGTCTGGGGCTACCACATTTGGTACCCAGTGGTCCCTCTTGACTTTTCCTTTATAGTCTTTCCACATCTTACGACATTTGCTCATACACACTGGACGAAACTCATCGGGACATACTTTCAAATTTTGCTATTAAAGAAAAAAATCACATATGTTATTGTTGTTTATACATAGGGAATAAAGTAAAATGGTGTTCTTACCTGAACCTCCCTCCAAAGACGATCTAATGTGTCCTGAGGGATAGAAGCCCAGTCACGCGTGGTCAATGGAAATCGATGTGGATCACGTATGATATGACCCAACTGACGAATAAATGCAGAGGAATTTCGTCCCACAGGATGAAATACCTCATCAAATGAAACATCAAAAGTCGTGTTGGAATTCCATGATAATATGCCACGACCAGGGCCTCTCCTGCGAGAGGAAGAAGCAGTCGGGTCTGATCCTGTTGAAAACAATTTTATATACAAATTGACAGATGTTATAAATATATATATGTGTTTATTAATTACATAAAAAATAGAGACAATGAAATTCCAACATACATCGACCCTGAGACGTAGATGCCTTAGATGGATGATGTGGATCTTCTGCCTCTTCCCCTAACATGCCTGCAGTCATGAAAAACATTAGTAAGGGGACTATCCAAAGTGTCCAAATGATAAATTGGATTGTTTTTTTTAAAATAAAACTTGTACAATTGTTAATCAAACAAAAAGGGATTGAATAATTAGTTGGGAATGAATTTTAAAAAATCATAAAGTTCACAAAACAGATGTACAAATTATGTACAAAACCAATCAATGCATAGCCAAATTTCAAATTAAATTAATAAAAATTCAAGCAGTACATGAACCAAATGAAGAATACCTCAATGGTAAGATACACCGATAATAACATCAATATAACATGAGTTAAATCACACTAAATATTTATAACTGAATAAACTTCAAAAAGTGAGGATTAAACATACAAGGATTTATAAAATGTTTACATAATTTATGATATCTTAGGCTGAATAGTGGGAAAACAATTATACCTTTAATTAAGCATGAAAATAAACCGTTTCTCCTTCAACAGACGCTCTGACCCAATAAATATCTTCTTCACATTGAACTACGGTATTTTGATCAAGTTGTTGGGAAATAAAAAGAACAGTCTCGGGTTCATCTTGTTCAAATAAAAACACTCCTCGCCGAGACATTTTGACAACAACTTGCCAACTTGGATTCGAAGGCAATGTAACGAAGAATACTTGTTCCACTTGTAATATCAAAATGAAAGGTTCATTATCAACTCGTTCATTTCTGTATAACATATAGTTAAAATTCACCAATGAAAACTGATATTGATCGACTTTACATCCACACACTGGATCAACCCAATTACACTTTAACAATATGTACTTCAACCCGTGTGTGTATACAACTTCAATGATGTCTATCAATTGACCATAGTAATAACCAGAATCGACAAATGGACAACCGATGCCACTGTTTTGTGTTGCTCGTTTGTCATCAACATCTTTAATGCGAAATCGAAAACCATTAGCATCTATAGATTTATAACGACGAGCCGTTATAGATGGACCCTCATCTAGTTGGATAAATTCTTCAGTTAGCGTGGGGTCCCCTAACTCCCTCAGCTTATGAACCTACATAATTCATAGAATTCAATAATGATATATGAAGAAAGAAATTAGTATAATACTTCACTCATAATGAAAATCAATTTATACGTACATAATCCTTGAACCAATCATGAAATTCCGCATAATGAGACTGTTGAATTTGAAACTCAGTCGCATGATACATCTCTTATTTTATCTCATTAATGTGTTTTATGCAAATGATAACGCAATGTTTAAATGAGAAACTTATGAAAACAAAACATGTAAAAGTTAAACTATAAAAGTGATAAGATACTTACTGCATTAATGGTGCAACTGATGGAGTATTGAACAAGATATATCGATGTGCTTGTATCCACTCGATGTTTTCCATATCATATGTAGTTCCTTCTCCAACTGGACCATCCTGAATCCGAGATGGCTTATCTAATTTTGTTTCAACATCTGTAAGATATTCTCCACAAAAAGTAGTACACTCATCCATCAAATAACCATTGGCTATTGATGCCTCCGGACGAGCTCTGTTGTGTACAAATCGTTTCAATGTACTCAAATACTGCTCAATAGGATACATCCACCTGAATTGCACTGGACCAACAGCCATTACTTCATCAGTTAGGTGCACTGTCAAGTGGACCATAACATCGAAAAATGAGGGGGGAAAGAGTTTCTCAAAGTGAAAAAGTGTAAGTACAATTCAGTCCTGTAAACTTTATAAATCACTCATTCGTTGATTTCTTAAACAAAGCTATCTAAAAAAATTACTCATCTCAATCAACGGCTGAACAAAATTGGGGGATAAACAATCAAAAATGGCAATTGGAATCAACTGCTGATGTAGTATGTGATTGTCATGAATTTTCAACCCTTGCAATGTCTTGCTCGTCAGATTCACACACTTTGAAATATTAGAAGAGTAACCATCAGGCACCTTGAGAATCTTCAAAATGGAAAGAAATGTCTCTTTCTCCTTTGTAGTCATCGTATACTATGCAGCAGGAATATATGCCTTGTTTCCCTCAGCTAACTGTAAATGCAACTGTTTCCTTAAACCCATTTCTTCTAAATCACGGCGTGCATTAACATGGTCCTTTGATTTCCCATTGACACCTAAAATGGTCCACAATATGTTATCACAAACATTTTTTTCAATGTGCATGACATCTAAATTATTCCTCTGCATGTTAGTTTTCCAATATGGAAGACTATAAAAAATATTTTTCTTTTTCCAATTGTGACTGCGCTGCCTACCCGCAGCTCGAATATTACATACTGGAGGAGCCACCAAATCCTGAATTTCATATACCGTGCGGATGTTTTCTTCCTTAATCTGTGATAACATTTCGACTCCTGTCCTGATCTTTGGTGCTGGGCTGAACTCTCTAGAACCATCAAATGCCACTCTATCCTTTCTGAACCTGTGCTGAGGGGGGAGAAAACGTCGGTGACCCATGTATGCCCATTTTTTAGAATGATTAAGCCATACAGATTTTTTACTTTTGTTGCAACAAGGGCAAGAAAATTCCCCTTTCGTACTACAGCCTGATAAATTTGCATAAGCTGGGAAGTCATTGATTGTCCACAATAAAGCAACCTGTAGTTTGAACATTTCATTCATTTCACAGTCATAAGTTATCACACCATCACCACAAAATTCATTCAACTCATCAATCAATGGCTGAATGTAACCATAAATCTTATCCCCCGGACATTTAGGTCCATCAATAAGAGTGGAAAGTAATATAAATTATTGCTTCATACAAAGCCACGGAGGAAGATTATATGGAACCAACACCACGGGCCATGTGCTATGAGTTGCACCAACCATAGACTTGAATGGATTGAAACCATCTGCTGCCAATCCCAATCGGACATTATGAACATCTTTGGAAAAGTTGGGATGTCTCTTTTCAAAATCCTTCCATGCATGAGAGTCTTCCGGGTGGGTTAACATATCACTTTCATGAACTATTTCTGCATTCCATCTCATTAAATTAGAAACTTTAGATGACATAAAAAATCTTTTCAACCTTGGTTTAAGGGGAAAGTAACGCATTTTCTTTACAGTAATCGGTTTCCCCTGTATCACAATCTGACATTGATGAGTCTGATTTCCCCTATTCTCTTTCCACCTGGAAGCACCACAAACCGTACAAATATCCAAATGGGCAGTTTCCTTTCTAAAAAACATACAGTTGTTTGCACATGCATCTATGGTCTCATATTTAAAACCTAAGTTCTCTATCAGCTTACAATACGACTCTAGAATCTTAGCATCGACAGGAAGAACCTTTTTCAATAACACCAATAAAATGTCGAATGATGTGTCTGACCAATGATTCAAATTCTTCAAATGCAATAACTCCACGATAAATGGCAATTTATTGAAAGAAGTACATCCAGGATATAATTCTGTTTTTGCATCATCAATTGCTTCATAAAACCTCCTCAAATCACGATCTGCACCAGAGCGAAGATTTATCTCACTGGTCTCAAGATTCTAAATGTCAATGCCTTAAGGATCCAACCCACGTACCATTTCAGTAAGCATTTAATGCATTGGATTATTCATCCTTGCATCAACATCCATCTGAACTGTATCCGTATTTTCACAATGAACATATTATTCTCCATGACGAGTCCAACTCTTATAATTTCTCAGAAATCCATTAAAGAATAGGTTCTCCCTCACAGTATCTCGTGTGAATTGATATCTGTTAGCACATTTTCTACATGGACAACTAATATAGTCACTTTCAGATCCTCTGGTGAAGTCAAAAAACTGCATAATTCCATTGAAATACTCTCTAGACGTTCGATTTGGAAGATCAATCCAACTCTTATCCATAATAAGATCCCTATAACAAACATTTACACAAGACTTATTACATTTTCATTTTTCATATAAAATATATTTAAAATAAATACTAATTAATTGTTTGTGAACCATTTATAAAATAATAATGTAAGTGAAATCCCATGTCATACCTGATTGTGCTACAAACCTGGAAGGGAGGGGAGCCGAAGGCGGTGCTGCGAGGGAGAGGGGAGGCAGCGGTGGGGAGCCGGAGCTAGAGCTGGTGCGGCGAGGGAGGGGATGGTGAAGGAGAGGACGGGTGGCGGTGGTGCGGCGAGGGAGGGGACGAAGACGAAGGGGATGGGGGTTGGCGGGGTGCAGGGGGGGTGTGGGGTGCTGGGGGAGGGATTAGGGGGCGGAGGGCCGAGGGAGGAGGTCGGAGGCCGCAGGGGATGGAGGCCGAAGGACAGAGGGCGACCGGGCTGTCGGAGGCGGGTTGTGGGAGGCCCGAGGGAAGAGGGAGGCCGAAAGGCGGAGGGCAGCTAAAGACGAAGGGCGGAGGGTGGACGAAGGAGGGAAAGACCAGCGGAGGTCGGCCGAAGGGCAGCCCGAGGGCTTCCGGGCTGCCGGAGGCGGTTGACAGGAGGCCCGAGGGCAGAGGGAGGCCGCAGGGTGGCCGCAAGGTGGAGGGCGGGGAGGCCGGAGGGCGGACGAAGGGTGGCCGACGGAGGGCGGGGCCGGCGGAGGGCGGTCGACCGGAGGGCAGGGCAGCAGAGGGTGGGGCGGCGGAGGGCGCGACGACGGGGAGGGCGTGATGATGGGGAGGGCACGAGTGACGGGGAGCGGGGCGACGGGGATGGCGCGGCGACGGGGAGGGCACGGGCGACGGGGAGCAGGGCGACAGGGATGGCGCGATGACGAGGAGGGCGCAGGCGACGGGGAACGGGGCGGCGGGGAGGGCGCGACGACGGGGAGGGCGCGGGCGACGGGGAGGGGGGAGGGGGGGGGGGGGGGGCGCTTCGCGAGGAGGGAGGGGGGGGGGGCTAAAGCCCCCTTTTTTTAGGGAATTGTAGCGACCGCCATTGGCGGTCGCTATTGGTTAAGGGGCTCAAAAGCCCATTTTTCTTGTAGTGTCCCGAAAAGGAAGGTTAAATCATTCAAGGATCAAAATATTATTCCCAAAATCCCTTGGAAGCTCAATGATTGGTACTAAAATTTTTTAACAGACACATCTTCATACCTCTCACTTAATCCCTAAAAATATTATCTCTTATCAACCTAACTCCGATAATAACATAAATAAAAACTGGACATGGATATCATTTTATAATGAACCAACCTAGGTTACCCTTGATATTGCAACCGAAGTCAGTGCATTAAAATACTCAAAGGGAATTCCTAATCCCCACTGATTTAAATCTAGTTCCTAGTCATCAAGAAAACTATTTGGGGATAAGTTTTACCAAAAAATATATTAAACACATCTAAACCTAGAACCCAGCATAGCCTCACTATAACTTGGAACGTTAATATCCAAAAAAAAATTGGAAAACGACTCATGTCAACATGAATAAAAATAAATAAATATCAAAATAATAATTAAAACCACGTACAATAATATGAATATCAACCATAATATAACTAAAATGAGTAATCCAAAATACATTTTAAAAAGGGATGAGATGTGAACCTGATTATGAAATAAAATACATGTCTAAAACCAAACAAAAAATAAAAATAGTAGCTACACATATCCATGTGATATAGGCATCTAACTTCAAACCATGTTACCACCACCAAATCAAGCTTTGCTATCATGAATTCCCACCACCTCTAAGTGATTCTTTACTTTTACCTATATGTTCCAAATAAGGTCTATATGCACCCATTTTATGTGTGTTGTGTGTGATAACAACTATACTAATGGAATACAACCACATTTTTTATAAGAAACTTTTTTAGATAAATCCAAGAATGTTAGTTTGAAAAAAACCATATGAAGATATGATTTTATCACCTATTAAAAAAAATATAAAACGTTTTAAAAAAATTTAAATAAATGGGTTTATTTCATATAAAAAATATATAAATCAAGCACTTTGGGAGATCCATAAACTAACTAAAGTCATAGGAATCCAAGAATTCTCATACCATCCTGTGATCAACCTATCTGGAAACAACTGTATGCATGAGTTACTAATGAGAGAATATCATGGACTAACATCATGTTGATTCCCTTATTACAATAGCATAACCTACTAACTACTAAGTATTGCATGTCTTCTCTTAGCGGTGTGGTGAAAACCATCTAAGGAAACCCAGACCTTATTTTCCCACTTTAATAGTGTTTAGTAAGTGAGACATTGTCCAAAGGAGTACTTGATTCTACTTATCTTACCTATATACTCAATCTCTCATGTTCTATTATCCCTTACAAGATGTCATCATTTTACTATTAAACCAATTCTCTAATAAAAAGGTCTTATTTTATCAAATACATAGCATGAACCCCTCATTTCCAATTCCAAAACATGTTTTACAAAAAAAATATTTCTAATTTAAAAAAGTAAAATGTATAACAATTATAACATATATAAAAGCCTATAAAAATTGCATAACATGGTTTAAAACAAATATAATTGTTCTTTAAAAACAAGTACTCATGGTTAATAAAATAAAGGTAACTTATTAAACTGCCAACCTAAATATGGTGAAACATATATTTAATAGTGTGAATTCATAAGTAAAAGAGATAAGAGAACCTTAAAAGCCAGTGTAGGATGCTATATAATACAACCCATACCATTAAATTAAAATAAAGCTAACCCTATGCCTACATGTCTATAAAGAATGAGAGAAACCCAATATAATAGGAGAAACGACCAAGACACGAGGATATGACCACTTAGTATAGAGATTTCTTGAAGAAACTTGGTGAAATATCTCCCAAATTCAATCCATGTAGAAATGGGGACTAAATTAATTGAGAGTGATGCCTGGTAGAATCAAAATGGGGTAGAAGAAAGAGTTGTAGCATTAAAATCAGACAAGGTTTGTTAGGTAATTTCACATTTTCATGTTTTTGGGAAAACCACGATGTTTTTCAAACTGTGCACCTATCATGCGAGTGGTACTAGACACACCTAAAAATTTACATTGTTAGTAGAATAGTTAGGAAAACTATGTACCAACCATAAAAATCACATTTAATAAGAAATTTAATTTTTTTCATAGTTGTCAAAGGGTTATCTCTAATCATATGAAAACTATATGATAGACATCATCATATATTTTTTAAAAAATTCAAAGTAAAAAACCCCAAAACAAGATTAAAAAATAAATAAATAAGTAATGGAATATTTACCGGAAAATTTCACTATGGGTATGAAAATTATTTCCACTATATTAATTTTTGACCTCATAAGATTATCTCAAATATATATGGTCAATGAATAGGTGATACAATTTATCCATCAAAAAATAATCTCACACCAATGCCTCATTAGAATCCTTCCCATTTATTTATTGAACTCAAACCAATAAAATATATTTCCCATGAAGCAACTTATCTCAAGATTCAGTAATCCAAATTGGATTCTCAGTCACCAAAACATATTTCTCTAGCTCTAGCTCTTACCAATGCAGAACATGAGAGGGTTCTCAGTTATACTTCCTCAATTGAGAGGAATGGAATAAATTATCGACAGATGTTAACTAAGGAGGTAACAAAAACTGATAATAAACTTTTTTTATTCTTCTTGTGATCTCAAAGGGTCCTACAAACCTTAAATAAAGCTCCCCCTTCCACTAAAGTTATCCGTTATCTAGCTAGGGTGACACATTTACGAATTCTAAGTTAGATGTTTGAAAACTTTTAGCTATCACCAAAAACTTTTTAATAGTCTATATTCACATAATCATACACAATGGTCATTCCTACTAAGGTTCTATCACCCACCTTTGTCCAAAATAGGGGATAATGGAATGACCAACCATACAATGTTTCAAAAGTTTCCATCCTGATCAATGACATGTAACTTTTATTATATGAAAATTTACCTAGTTCTAAAAGAGGTTCCTATGAACCTCCAAAATCAAATACACAAGCACAAAGAATACCCTCTCTAATCTAGAGAGGATTCTTTGTCTACCCATCCGTCAATGGATGGACGGTCATATTTAGATTTAATTGGGAGACTATTTCCTCTTGGAAGCCTTTTTAGAAATGGGAGGTGAACCAAGGATATCTATTTAAGATAAAATAGGAAGGAACTTTGTGCATCCTCATTAAATCTTAAACATATAATTTCCTAAGATCCTACAGCTTGTTTGTATCTTTGATTGAAATGAAATGGGTTGAATTGGATAGTTGATCTATCTGATCCAAATAATATTTTTTCCCTACGTGGCATGTGGTCATCCCATAACGAAGTTCATGGATATCTCATCCAACTTTTAGGTGGATATATAAAGATGTTGGAGATGACCAAATGAATTTTAGTGCTCAAATTTGATCTAATAAAAATTATATCACCATGAAATAAAGTCTCCTATGTCATATTTCATACCCAACCACCAGTATCTATTATTTAGATCATAATATATTTTTGTGGCATCTGGGTGGACTACCCACTAGGAGGGATGAAAACCATTCACCACCACCAATCACATGGATAAAGGGATAACATATTTTTTTATAATAAAAAAATACCCTGAAGATATAGTAACTACTTATTGGTGGTCTCCCCACCATATATATATATTTCCCAAAGAATTAGAAATATTCATCTCCTAGTTTCTCCTAGTGAATAAACTTGATAAGAGGAGGCCTAAACTGGATACTTTCAAGGAACACATCCTTTATATCATATTTTTATTCAAAATTCATCTGAGAAAAAATAACCATCAAATTCCATTCATCACTAGACTCTTTCAAAGAATAAAATGTTAATTTCTTTCTAAGAACATTAGCGACCATATTCTAATTTCATTGAATGTAGTCAATATCTATGTAAAATTATTGACGATATTCAACCCACCAACGCTTCCTAAGGTTGAGATATTTATAAGAAAATATATATCATAAGATATTATGATCATAATTATCCCTAAACTTTTTTCCAACGAGGCATTTACCCAAATAATTAATGGTATCCATAACCATGATGATTTCAAGGTCATTTCCCTTTTTGTTCTTCTCATGTGGTCAAAGATGAAGAGAATTTTAATACAATACATGATTAACCTACATGATCACATAACACAAGATCATACCTAATGTATCGTAGTAGGAAACATAGATTTAAACAGCCTTTAAAAAGATCAGGATGGGATTTGAGTTCAACCATCTCTTTAACTCTTCAAAAGACTATTAGAATTTAGGGTTCCATATTAATTTCACCCAATATTGGATGAGAGTAGTAATAGGTGATTCCAATATGGAGAAACCTTTGACAAACAATTGGTAATATCCTTATAGTCCTAAGAAGCTCTTAATATCAAATGAATTTATGAGTTCTTCCCAAGAAATAACAACTGTTAACTTATTAGGATCAAGTGAAATGATCTATTTTGACACCACATTCCTAAGAATTTAACTTATTTGATCCAAAATCAATTCATTGACAACTCAGAATAGTTAAGGTGATCATGAAAGATTACAAGAATAATTTTAAATGTATTCACATGTTCCTCTTTGATCTTTGAATAAAATGGAATTCCATACATAAAAAATACAATAAATGAATCTATTTATTGGTGGAATATACTATTCCACAATGTTCAAAGACTTATGGGGAATTATAAAACTAAAATAACTTGATCATGTACTCAAAATGTCCATATCTGATCTAAAATTATATCTTGGGATAATCAGAGTCATTTACTCTGAGTTGATGATATATTGATCTAAGGTCTATATTTGAAAACCACCTTTACCTTTTAATTGTTACAAGTGATCTTTATACTAGTTAAGGTATATTTATTCTTAATGGTTTCTCAATTAATCATATAATAATTGATACAAAAGTAGATAGTATCATTATATATCTTAGAAATGAGTACCAAAGTATCCCAATGATAAATACTAGGGTGGATGGATCATTTAGCTTCTAGATCATCTATCTTATTGTTTTATTATTTTAATTCTTTGGGTTCTATATGGTAGGATTGTAATGTGATTGGATAAATTATGTGCACTATATTGATAGATAAATTGAATTCCCATTCCCTTGATAAACCAGTATGTCATCTGAAAATACCTCATAAAATTACCTTACAAACAAAGTAATAGCAATTCTAAAATTACCTTCATCAGCCTCAACAAATAGCGATTCCATAAAATATGCCAAACTAACTACTTTTGAAAGTTGCGAATCTGCTGGACTTGATCATAGATCTCAACTCCCTTAAAATGTATTATAGTTTCCATCAGGATTGGTGAAAGTCACCCTCTATTGATAATAGTGAACATGAGACTTCAAGTTAGTAATATAATCCATCCCAAAGCTGATATAGAAACTATCCATCTTGAGTATGAGGAAGTCACATGATAGATCCACTTTTTATATAGATATTATGTTTGAAGGGAATAAAAATTCACACACATTATTCTTTCAGAGTGGTGTTAATATCTCCACGCAATATTGAATAAGCTTGAATTTTTGTTCAAATAATTATACAACATGGAAGAAATAAATGAGATAGAATCCTCAATATCAAATAAATCAATCATCATAGAAAATTTAATAAGAACAATACCTCTCAATATCATCATCCCTGTATCATACTCCATAGAAGATAGCTCTAAAACATACACCTACCTAGTATCAGTATTAATCTAGGGTTTTACACTACCCCAAGACTCTATCTTTAGATGGATATTATTATAATATGAACTAGTTCCACCTCTATGACACTAAGATTGGGATAATTATGACTTAGAGGCATATGTTTGTATAAAATACCCCATAGGTGATAAGGAGCCTAAATTACTTTAGGGATAAGGGTTTATTTTGAAAAATATCTATATATGGACTAGATTCCCAGAATAAAAGAAATATTTTGGGGAATCTTATAATGAAGACTAGATATTCCCAGACCTTCTGCACTGATAACGAATAATAGATACCCCACCTACAGTCACTAATACTGAAATTTGAGAGGGGTTCTTAAAGCCACTATTACTCACTCTTTTCAATTCATCGCATTTATATTATTCTCAAAGAGTTTGCTACCACTTCCATAAAGAATCAATGACATACCAATCATCCCCAAAATCACTGCTTGATCAATATATACCCTCAGTTATTAATCTAAAATCTCTATATAATACATGAGATATAAAAGAAAATTTTGATAATAGATGTTTGGCTGAAGAACCATATAAAATTTATGACCTTTTAATCTATTATAATATTCTATATTTGGTGAAAAATTATTGAGATCTATGAATATGTTTCTATTTCAACCTGGGACAACCTAAGAGGGTATCGATGAATCAGGGTGCCAAATTTTTATTTTTTAATTTTAGGATCCTATTACCATATTGGTAGGAACGCATTGAACCTGTTGTATTTAACGACACATACATTTTAATAAAAAATTATGAAGTAAAGAAAATCACAACAATTTTAACTTTGATCACCATAAAGGTTTAATCTATAGAGAATATGTTGATGATGTGTCAGTTGTACCAAAATACACTATTATTCAATTGATTTTATGGATCAAAATTGTTCAGTCACAATTACTCTATGCTAGGCTCACATCCTTTAAAAACAAATTCAAGGAATAGTTCACTTCATCCCTCATAACACCTCTGTTGGATACTTCTTCCGATGGATGCATTCTCTATTTATTGATGTGTAGGTTACGTCTATATTTACATGAAAATGTTCTTTGATTGTAATTATGAAAGCCTAGATAAGATTCGTTAATATACGCCTTGGTCTCTAGAATATTCACCTAAAAATTCCCTATATAAATGCCTACTTAAAACTAAATTTCATGTAAGTCTTACATAAAACACTGTTAAATATTTATTGACATTAGAAACCACCTTATTCTATTTGTGAACTACTTCATAGTATATAGTAGTGTTCCTCATGCTATAGGGCACAACACTACACAAGGTGATTCTCAGAGTCCTCCTTTAAATATATTCTTTATGAAAACCTACTTTAAGAACTATTTCAAGTAAATTACTTCATGGAGTTATAATTCAAAAACTAATTTACTTCACGATATGGATGTTTCCACACAATTTTGGATTTTTTATGTGAACTTCTTGACTTATCCATTTTTTTTATTATTCTATAGATATTTTTAAATTATCATCATATTAAAGAATGGATTAACGATGTATTTATTGTAAATTTTCCTCTAAAATCTCACAAATCTCTAAAAATACTTTCTAACCATTCTCGAAATCTCATTTTCATACCCCATTAATAGTCAACCAAACGCTATTACCTAATATCAAAAACGACATAGACCTTCATGAAATTATTATATAATATAAACATTGTGAATATGTTCATGAATAGTACTTTCTGAACCACCATAAAGATACCCTGTACATGGTTTTCACACAGTACTAGGTTGTTGAAAACCACCTTAGAGACAACGTACTTGATATGCAGTCGAATAACTCATATGCGATCTAGATGACAATACATGAAAAAAATTACTTTATGCTAAAAAAATTCTTCAAATTTTTGAACAAAAAAAGGTAGTAGATACTATGAAACTATGAAAATTTATCCATCATTATTCAATTCTCCTTAAGGTCTTCCAATTTATAAAACACCTCCCTTATAATATAATTTTTGTGATTATCCTAGACATGGATTTCAAAAAACACTACCCAATATCCAATCTCTAACTTATATACCCATAGTTTAAATATTATGGTCACCTTGGTTCGAATAGTTTTATACTCCATAACTATCCCATCACCTTTCTGAAGTGGAATAAATTCTTAGGAATTCACCAATTCCATCATGTTTGGGTAGATTTTTTTAGTAACAACCACTTTGAAATCCTTGTATTCTTGATGTTCATGTTATTTAGCCTAAATGACAAAATCACCCCACTTTTGGTGGGGGGTTTCAATAGTTAAAGACACAAATTAACCATGATAGAATCTACAGTATCAAGGAACTCAATAATCCATTCTATCTTTTATATCCAATACTGTACTTCTTGTGGATCATTTATTCATCATAATGATAGAGGACTATGATAAAGGAAATCCAGATCTCAATCATTATTTGATCTAGAACCCACTTTTTTAGATTGATCAGGGTCATGGTACATTACTTACTCCCTTTATCAAACCATTTGAACCACCACTTCAATAATATTCTTTTCCCTCAGGGGATTCACCCTTGATAAATTATCTGTTGATGCCTCTAGAGGGTTCAACGGTATCCTTAGAGGGGGAATGGAACTTCATGAAATTAATTAATAAAAAGAGTGAAAGGTCGTCAATTTGATAATAAATTATCAATCAAAATCACAAACATCCATTAAACTTCCAAGTAAATCATAAACAAAAGAACATAACTAGTAACATCCTTTAATAAAACATGGGGGTTTATGAATGATATGTAGCTTATGAACCCTACCCAATAAGAAAGGTAAATCAATCCAAGATCAAAATCCAATCCCAAAAAACCCCATGGTAGATCATGGTTTGGTAGTAAAATTGTTTTCCAAAAACTTCTTTATACCTATCACTTGAGATCTAAAAATCATGCATCCTTTTTACCTAAATATCTAAATGACATAAACTAAAACCACACTTTGATACCATTTTTTCATTAACCAATCCAAGTTAACCCAAAACCAAGAACTTTATCTGGTATGGGGAAATTTTCTAAGAGTATTCCCTATCCCCATAATATTATAACTAGTTCTTGGGAATCTGTAATAGTCTTTGGGAACATTTTCTCCCATTAAATCCTTTAAACAGTTCTAAACCTAGAACCTGGAATTATTTCACTATAACTTGGAGAGTCAATATTATAATATAAAATAAATAAAAATGACTCATATCAACATGTGAAATCATAAATAAATCTAAGAATGAGTAATCCAACAAACATATATAAAAGGGGTGATATGGGACGTCGATTAAGTGATACAATGTATATATACAACCAAACAAAAAATATACCAAAGGTATCTACCCACCTTCATGTGACACATAGTGTAACACCCGGAGATTTTATGAAAAATATTATTTTTAATTTCATTAATGTCTTGTGTTATACGCTACACCAAAAGGAGATTTCACAACACACATCTCTGACTTGGATTGAATTACACTCAATCGCGACCTTCCACGATAGCGTGTGTTGTACGCAACACCAAGTTTCGCTAAACAACGATATGCTATTAGGATTGTTTCGGTGCGGATGTGCGTCGGGTTACGCTGTTCCGCCAGGACGCGTTCGCGCGTGCACCCGTCAACCCGAGGGGATGGGCGCGCGGCTTGTGGTCCCGCAGTCCCGCTTTCCAAAGGCGGGCGGCATCCGTCCCTTATTCAGGGGCGTCTGCTCCTTGATCGAAACCGGGATGATGGGATGTCGGCTCCTCCTTCCTTGGACGTCTCCTCGGAACTCGTCGCCTAATCCGGGTCTCCCTCATAGATTTAAGACATGCTCGTGAATCTCGTTCCCGGTGCCATATCTTCATGGACACCGGTTAATTACGCTGCTTCCGCCCGGACGCTCCAAGGAGTCTGGTCGGGGCAGCAACCTGCGGTGAGAAGGCCGGGTGGCTCTGGGTGCTGGGGGCGTGTCGTAACACTGCGGCTCTGCATGTCTGTCTTCCGTCCCTAATAGGGCTTCTCGAAGGCATGATGGACTGAGGCATCCCGCACTGGGTGCGGGGAACTGTGTCACCTGAGGTTTTCCTCAGCTTCCCATGTTTAACACGGGGTATGCCGCGAGTTTAACGTCCAGCGGGGACGGCATCGGACCGATCAACACGAAAAGTGGATCAGATGGCAGAACCCCTTGCGGGGAACCTCCGACGCTGGGGCCAGCGCATGGGCGGCTTCCCAAGTGATGTGGAGTGGAAAGAAGTGGCATGACCCCACCGGGATGTGGCGGCCCGGGTAAGGATCAGGATGGATGATGGAGTGAAGAGCTTGGACCCCGTAGGGGCTTCCTACGTACCGCGCGTTAGCACAGATCAAAGTCAACGTAGTTCGGGTATACAGTTTAACGTCATGCTGGACGTCGGCAAGCCGACTCACGAAGGGGTCGAGGCCTCCGGGCGGAGGATTGAACCGAACCACCTCGCACAGAGGGGGATGGAACGGCCGGGTGGATCACAGTTTCACGTCATGCTGGACGATAAAAGGAGAGATGGAAAAAGGGGCTGTGGGGAGGCACAGTGGAGATACACACGGGCAGTCTCCCACAGGGGCGGATTCATAGGTGAATCGACGCAAGCGTGAACCCTGGAGGGGTCCACTGATGGACGAACCGACGTGAATACGACCGGGATGACCAGGTGGTGGGCTTGAACCTCAGGGAGGTTTCCTACGTACCCTGTTTAGAAGACAGGGATCAAAGTCCACGTAGTTCATTCTGTCAGGACTTACGCACTTGAGGCAGCCCGGATGCGGCAAAACTCAGTTGGAAGGGACTTGGACCGAAAGTAGGAGACACCTCGATCCCAGTCACACCCTCTACTGGCTTCGGCAGTGGGGGAGCGCAATGGAGATACACATGTGCAGCCCCCCACAAGAAACTAGGGGTTTGTAATACCCTACCCCCGTAGGGAAAAGCCGCTCCCATTAAATCGTCCCTAAAGAGGGGCAATCCCGACATCCCTGCAGAGACGAGCGGGTGGGGGCCACATCCAAACCGGGGGGGACCCTGCGTGCGAGGCACGGGATCGGGTGATGCGGACGGTTTAACGTCTTGCCGGACGAAGTACAGTTTAACGTCGTGTGTTGAGGACGAAGCGGACGGTTTAACGTCTTGCCGGACGAAGTACAGTTTAACGTCGTGTGTTGAGGACGAAGCGGACGGTTTAACATCTTGCCGGACGAAGTACAGTTTAACGTCGTGTGTTGAGGACGAAGGTGCTTGGCAGTTTAACGTCTTACAGTGCGGACGTGGTACAGTTTAACGTTGTGTTGGACGATATACAGTTTAACGTCGTGTTGGACGATGCACAGTTTAACGTCGTGTTGGACGAATGTAGTTTAACGTCATGCGGGACGATGGATTGCCGCTGATGGGTCCGTGTCACTTCGCGCGAGCCTGGAGGGCCGCACGGGAAGACAACGCATGGTGCGGGCACCCAGGATGAAGATCATCGGGCGCCACGCAGGCGGGTACCCTCAGGGGGTCAAAGGGGGCGACCCTAGCGGATTGCGCGCAAAAGAGAAGCTTTGCGCGCAAAACAGCAGGTCGGCGCGCAAAATGGCGGGCTGGCGCGCAATCGGGCCAGCCCTTTGCGCGCGGATGATTGAGATTGCGCGCACCGGGCTTCGGGTAGCACGCGGGGGCAACGGCTCATTCTCTAACGAATGGCCACTTTGAAAATGGGGGGTGCGCGCAATCGGGCTGGATTGCGCGCACCCAGGGGCAATTGCGCGCAAGAGGCTTCTTTTGCGCGCAAAGGCCTTCGGGTTAAGGATTTATTCAAAGGGAAGGAGCCAAGGGGATTGCGCGCGAAGGCGAACCCCAAGGCTCTATTGCGCGAAAGAAAGGAGGTTACCTGAAGATCGGCATTGCGCGCGGAAGGGGTTGGATTGCGCGAACGAGCGACGCTTCGGATTCTGGCAACCTTCAAAACGTCAGGGGTCGCCTTATATTTATAGGCAACCCCGGGCGCGGAATCTGGTCTCGAGCGCGGAATTCCCTTCGCGGGCGCGGAATCAGGACCCGGCGCGCAAGGGATCCGCGCAGGCCACGGGCGCGCAAAATAGCGCGCCGGCCCAGCGCATTGCGCGCATCCCGGGAGGATTGCGCGCCGCGACTCAACTTTGCGCGCGGGCCTCTGAAATTTCGCGCAAATCCTCCGGGCCCTCCGGAACGTTCCTCTGACTCCAAATATCACTTCGCTTTCCGCATCCGGAGCTTCGTTTGGGAACAACGGACTTTTCCGGCGTCTACAAAAGCCCCCCCTCGGAATCTGATCGGCGAGAGGTCGCAACGATCGGGTTCCGAGGGAGACGCCGGAATGCCGAAGTCCTGGGCTGCGCGGGACTTAGGCGCGCAAAAAGGGGCGACGGGCGCGCAATTCGCAGCCGCGGTCGCGCAATCGAGCATTCCGCGCGGCGCGGAATCCCGGCCTCGTCTATAAATAGGGGTCCCGGGTTCCGCGTTCCGTACACAGGCCTTCCGCGCGATAAGCTTCAACGCTCTCGTGTGCGAAATTGCCTTTTCCGGTCGCGAAATTCGCCCGATCGGCGCGCAAAACCATCCGGAATTCGCCTGCCTTTGCGCGAAAACCCGGAACTTTGTGCGACATTCTTCCCAATTGCGCGCCGTCCACTTGGATTGCGCGCCAACCTTCAAACTTCTCTACCAGCCTCGTCCGATCCCGCACGCTTCATCCCTTAACCCGCACGACTCCCGAAACTTCTGAGATGGCCGCGCATCAAGGAAATGAGGGGGATGCCGCCACTCGCAGAGCTGAGATGGCGACGAACGAGGAGGTTTACGGAGCCAAGGAGATTGTTTCCAACAATCAATCCCTGTTCGACTTACTGACGCCGGCCCAGAAGACATATCCACTGTCGGACAACCTGCCGCTCTGGAACTTCGGCATCCTAGATGAGGTTCTGGTGCCAGGGTTCGAGGTTGATGCGCCACGGACCTGGGTGACTCGGGAGGACGAGCTTCCCCGCTATAACATCACCAACAATGGGCATCCTTCCAGGGAGACCAGGCACTTGGACGTCTATGTCCTGAACCCGAGGACGCGAACCATTGACGGAGGTGAGCCTACTGCGGAGAATTCTCCAGCCCTCTACTCGAGCACATATCGCCAGAGTGTCACTGACGACACCAAGGGCTGGCTGAAGGACTGGGACTTGCGGTCTGGGGGCAATTTCACCAGCGAGTGGGCCTGGGCGTTCTGGGTACGCCACACTTGCGATCACTTCGCAGAGGAGCTGCGGTACATCGGCCTATTTGAGGCGGTGTGGACGTCGCAGTTCCACTTCTACCAGCAGTCCGAGCTCGGGCCGGAGCTGTTCACCCGCTGGTCTCCGGATACCAACACCTTCCATCTTCACCATGGGGAGGTCGGCATCGGTCTCTGGGACATCCACTGCATCGGAGGTATCCCTCTGGAGGGCTACCAATACGATGAGTTCCTGCCACCGAAGAACACCTGGGAAGACAGGTCACAGACTCCTATTCTGACCTGGCATCTGCTTGACCTGGCTACGCAGCGGCTCGGGATCAAGGACTTCCAGAAGGACATAGCCTACAAGGAGTGGTTCGGCCAGTTCTTGGAGCATGACCCGGCGGTCAAGATGCCAGGCAGGGGGAAGCGGTGCCCGGCCGCAGCTCAGAGGAGCCGGAACGGGTCGTACTGGCGGGTCCTGGAGACGGGCGACTACCGCTCATGGGGGTACCGCGTCATCGAGGCCCGGGACCCAAATGTCTGGTACGCGGCGTTCCTGGCCGCCTTTCTGAGTGGGTGGCTCCTGCCAGTGCGGGACGCGAGAATGGGCGTTCGCCCGACGACACTGGCGGTGGCGGGCGCTATGGCCGCCAACAAAAGATAAAACCTCGGGGTCCCAGTGCTGGCGAGGCTGTATGCCATCCTGGGACGCATCTCACGAGGGGGGTCGCCACGAAGGATCTGTGGGCCCTTTCAGTTCTTCCACGGCTGGGTGGCTGCTCACCTCGGTGGGTACACGTTTCCGAACGCCATCATTCCTCCGGGCAACGGCCTGCGACCCTCCCTGCTGAACATCGCGGGGGTCGCTCCGATGACCCTAAGTGAGGAGGGCGTGAGGATTCGGATTGGAAATCATGCCAATTTCAACTTCAGTCCATTCCCCACTCCCGTCGGCCAGATGATCGACAACGGGCAGGGTCCGCTGGAGCAGCATGAATACTTCCTGAACATGCGGGGCGGGGTGCTCGTGGCTCGGATCGACGGGAAGGTGATCTGCGTGCCTTACATGCCAACCCGGTTCGCCAGGCAGTTCGGGTGCCTTCAGCGGATGCCGAAGAGGGTATTCACTGCCGTCCGGGAGGAGACGAACCCTTGCGTCCTTCGCCAGATGTGGCTGATGTTTGCCGCTTTCGGCTCTGGCGACGTCATCACTCTCCCTCCTACCGGGGTTGACGCAGGCTTGGCAACCGAGTACGCCGAACACTGGGCCATCGCGTACCCCGAGGGGCTTCTACGGAAGCCATTTCGGCGGCTCGAGGTTACCCGTGTGGAGACCGGGCGTCAAGGAAGGAGGCGAGGCGCCGCCACACGGGGGAGAACAGAGGCGCGCCAAGCAGCGGAGCCGGCGCGGGCAGGGACTTCGGCGGCGGACACATCACGAGCTGCCGCCACGACCTCAGCGCCCAGAGAGGGGGCACGTGCGGTGGTCGAAGAGAGGCCCGGGAAGCAGGTGAGACGTCTGCTCGAACCCTCCCACGATGCAGTCTTCCCGGCGCTGTGGTCGGCCTGGATGACCCTGCGGCAGTCACTGGGGACCGACGCCATCTGGCGAAATATTCTCAGAGAAGGAATCCATCTGCCAGAGGTCGGGCGCCTCCATATTGCCGACAGGGTGGACTTCAACCGGCAGTATGCGTATCTGACGGCCATGGACGATTACGCGCGCCAACGTGGTCAGCGTGCGGAGCCATCCCTTCTGGTGAAGGTGATGCTCGGTCTAGAGCCCGCTCCAGAACAGATGCCGCCGGCGGAAGATGAAAGTGGCAGCGACTCCGAGGAAGAGGAGGAAATGGGGGAGGATGAAGGCTCCGAGGGAAGATCCCATCAGGGGAGTCCGCGGGAGAGCGGCGAGGTGGCCGGCTCTGACAATGTTGATGTCACTGAGCTCCTCGAGGTCCGCTTCTATCCCTACTCAATCTGCTTCATCCATTCTCTTATGCAGCTTCTAACCCATTTCTCCATCTTTCTCAGGAGCGCACGGATGTTGGTCAGGCGTCCTCAGCGGGAGTAGGAGGGGCGCCAGCAGGACAAGGCGGGGGCCAGGCACCCATTATCGAATTGACAGGCGCGGAAGGGCCCCCTGCTGCAACTGTTCCTGCGGCGGCCGGGATAGCGGAAGATGACGCTCTGACCTCCCGTAAGTCTCCTTGCTTTACTGCTGGTGCCTGCCGTTGACGATCCGTGACTAACCATGGCATGCCCCGCGCAGTGATCTCAACACTGGAGGCTCGTCGGGTTTCCGAACCCGGGCCATCTACGAGTGGACCAGTGGTGGACATGCCGCCTGCTCCGGAACAGACTTCCCAAACCGAGCCGGCCCCACCAACTGCTGATCAGGGGGCTGCGGACGCCGGCGGTGCTGACATCGGAGAGAGTTCGGGGGCTGACGAGGGTGTCAGCGCCGCTGGGGAGAGAGAAGAAGGTCGCCCATATGTTGGGGAACCTATCCCTCATGAGGACCTCCCAGGGGCGGACCCTGCAGCAGACCTGGTGGCTGCCTTCCCTGCCTACCGGCCTGCCGACCCCGAGGAGATGGACGACTCGGACGCGGAGGCGGTCGAGGAGAGCCGGATAACGCGCCGCAGGGGGTGGAAGTGCATCCAGCGCTTCCTCAAGCGAGACCCATCGGAGTGGATGGGGCGCATGGGATCACTTCAAACCTGGCTGCGCTTCCTATGTGCCGGGGGAGCTGATGCTCAACGCCTCCATCTGACGGTCCGTGATTTCATGGCCGAAAAGATGCGCGAGAGCTGCCGGCGTGCCGACGTCACACAAAGTCGAAACATGTCGGAGAGCACGCGGGCGCTCCTCACGGCGGAGCAGGAAGTCCGGCGTCTCGAAGGGCAGGCGGCAGAGAAGGAGGCCTTCGTCGCAACGTGTACCGAGCTTGTGGAGCAACTAGCAGCCCAGCTGGTTGACGCCCAGGTACAGCTGACGGAGGCGGGCCAACAGATGGTCACAATTCAGGTCGAGCGGGAGCGTGCACAGGCCAGAATCGACGAACTGCGTGCTGCGACCGCCGACGAAGAGAGGGCATGCAGAGAGCGAGAAGCAGCTCTGGAGGCCACCAGCCAAAGGGTAGCGGCATTAGAAAGACTCATTCAGCACGCTAATCCCTAAGGGCTTTGTTTTGCCGTTCCCAAAACATTTGCTTCCGCTACTTTGATCCATTTGTATGAATCAATATATTTATCTGCATCTTTTGGCTTAACATGCTCAACCACAATTCGTTGTCTTGCGGGAGTGTTAACCAAGCATCAGGCATCCATAGTTGGGCCTGGATTGCTGGAGAAAAGAGGGAGGTCATTCCTAGGAAAGGAGACCTCAGACCTAATCAATGTATCATCCCCCCAACTTGTTCCAACACACGAGCGGGACAATGCTAGGGGCGTTGAGATTTTATCCGAACATAGGGAAATGAGAAAGGGTGAATCGCGTGTCCCGAATCCAGACATCCACAACGGTCGGCCTTCCAGGAAATGCCCAAGACGGTAGGCGGACAGTGGATCGACCATAAAAACTGCAATAGACGGACCGAAGGTCATCATTCATATTGCAGGAGGCGGACCACATGTCATCATGAATACCGCTTTGGGGTTCCTTTAGACACAAGGGTGGAAATCCAGATCAACAGGGCATGCGAAGCGTGGGGCGAAGTGACGATTGTTCGGACATAATCCAACGCTCTCAGAATTGCGCCACCGTGGGGAAAGCGTATTAGGCGGATGCACTAATCTGGCCGTGAATCACCCCAATTCTCAGACAGCACCTCTTTGACGAGGAAACCGTCACTTCCCATCATTGCAATGGGGCATCCCGAGCTAAATCGGGGAGAATATCACAACTGCACCACTCTACTAGAAGCCAGGCCAGACGGCCGGCGACGAGGAGGGGCGGGACTTAATGATCCCTGAGGCTGGACCCGAGTTGAGATGCCCGGGCGTTCCTACGTACTCCATCAGGCTGGAGATCAAGCCACACGTAGTTCTGAGAGTGCAGTTTAACGTCATGCAGGACGTAGAATCCCGTTTGGGGAGATCTTAGTTTAAGGTCTTAGAGCTCGGACCATAAGGGGAGATCTTAGTTTAAGGTCTTAGAGCTCGGACCATAAGGAGAGATCTTAGTTTAAGGTCTTAGAGCTCGGACCATAAGGAGAGATCTTAGTTTAAGGTCTTAGAGCTCGGACCATAAGGAGAGATCTTAGTTTAAGGTCTTAGAGCTCGGACCATAAAGAGAGATCTTAGTTTAAGGTCTTAGAGCTCGGACCATAAAGAGAGATCTTAGTTTAAGGTCTTAGAGCTCGGACCATAAAGAGAGATCTTAGTTTAAGGTCTTAGAGCTCGGACCATAAAGAGAGATCTTAGTTTAAGGTCTTAGAGCTCGGACCATAAAGAGAGATCTTAGTTTAAGGTCTTAGAGCTCGGACCATAAAGAGAGATCTTAGTTTAAGGTCTTTAGAGCTCGGACCATAAAGAGAGATCTTAGTTTAAGGTCTTAGAGCTCGGACCATAAAGAGAGATCTTAGTTTAAGGTCTTAGAGCTCGGACCATAAAGAGAGATCTTAGTTTAAGGTCTTAGAGCTCGGACCATAAGGACCTCAAAGTACGCCACATCGTGGTCCTATCCCCTGGATATGCAAAGGTGCACTGAGGGATAGTGTCAAGAGTGTCGAGATTTCGCCTGGTCAGAATGGGAGGTGGAAAATGTGAATCATGCGGCCATTCACTCAAGGACTGGGGGCACCGGAGTAACGATATGGGAGTACTGCCGACCGTGGCGGAAAAGCAGCATCAATATCGCACTAACCGTTGGTGGAATGAGGCAGCAAACGAGCATCGACCGCTCAATCGCAGGATTCATATCGATTTGCTGCCCGAGGCCATTGGGGGTACCGGCCCAAGTCGGTGGGAGAGCACTGAGGCATTGTGTCCGAACCGTTCACGGGGGCTCCACCCAGGGCGTAGATAATGGGTCCGAATGAAAGGGAGCACGAAGCCTGAAAAGTGGAGGAAACCTGACCAAGCGGATCCTGACCCTCCTGGAAATAAACCACAGTACTCTTGACACTAGTGGACCACTGCAAGGGGTCGGGGAACACGCCTTGAGGGTGACCTGAAGGCGGCGGATTCCCCAGAGAAGGGGGAATCTCTAAGAGGTGGGGGGCTGGACCTGAAGTTTCAAACATCCGGGCGTTCCTACGTATCCCATAAGGATGGGAATCAAGCCACACGTAGTTCTTGAAGCGCGGCGCAACACAATCGGGCACCTGCGCGGGGAAGAGTGCGGGTCTGACCCTCGCACATAGAAGAAGCGGCATTTGATATTTCTTGTTTGTCCTTAAAGATGAATGGTTTTTCTTTGTGCGGCGACATGCCTATGATTGAGAAATCTCTGGCATCGCCACAATAATCAAGCCACGGAAGGCATTGATGAATGGCGTGGTTATTAACCAGCGCCCAACATGAGTGTCCCCTGAGGAGGACATCACGATGCAGTGCCGTTTCTCGTCGGGCGGCCAAGACGATCACAGTTTACGGTCGTGTGGTAGGACCAGACAACACAGTTTAAGGTCGTGTGGTTAGGACCATGGAGGAACCCGCTTATTGCGGTACGGCGGACACGGCGGAGGGGGGAACATACCCAGCCCTGCGGTCACGCACGATTCCAAGAGAAGAGTCTTGGGATCGGGGCCTGCGTATGTCCATCACCTGAGGGGCAGAGATGCTAGCCTCCAGATATACTGGGCCCATAACGTGATTGTTCGGGCGACTCCTTCCTCCTTATGGGGACGAGGGTCCAGCTACGCATGGCCCTTAGGGAGGACATCCGCATATATCCTTGGTGCTCAGATCATGGGAGCCTCGAACGACATCATTACCCTGGTTGGTCTGCCTAACGTGTAGAGGTGTACTGAAGGTCAGTATGAAGAGAGTGTCAAGATTCCACTACAACGCACAAAGGCGGAGTGTGATGAGGACTGCGCAACCAATGTTCAGAGCCTGAAAGATCCGACATGGCGATCAAGGACGTTGCTGACCATATTCGCAACACAACATCCGATCGCGTCAGCCTAAGACGGGGCAAGCAAACGAGCATCGACCGCTCAATCGCAGGATTCATATCGATTTGCGGCCCAAGACCCGCCGGTAAATCGACCCGGAGCGGTAGGAGAGCTCTGAGGCATCGTACCCAAACCGCTAACGAGGATACCTTTGAGTGAAGGCTCGAACAAGAGGAAGCGCGAGGCCTGACAAGCAACACAGGACTTGTCGGGATTGAATCTGACACTACGAGTCATAGACCGAAGTACCCAAAACATGTTAACAGATCACCGGGAAGGGTCGGAGGACTCACCCTGAGAGCAACCAAAAGACGGCAGATCCCCGTGATCAACCAAGAGACGGGGCTGGACCTGAAACACAAGCGTCCAGGCGGTCCTACGTATCCCATAAGGATGGGAATCAAGTCATACGTAGTTCTTGAGAGGCAGTTTAACGTCGTGCAGGACGATGAGGGGTGTGAGGTAGTCCTACACACGGGGGAGGCGTACGGCGCGGCCAGTAGACCAACGCGAATGAGGACATAATCCCCCGCTTGCGCGATACGCCCCGCACAAAAAGGAGGGGAACTTGGGCCAGAGGCCCAACGCGGGATAGAGATTCCCGGGAAATGGGGCTGGGCCTGAAACATGAATGTCCAGGCGGTCCTACGTATCCCATAAGGATGGGAATCAAGCCGTACGTAGTTCTTGAGAGGCAGTTTAACGTCATGCGGGACGATGAGGGATAAAAAAGGAAGGGGAGAGCAGAAGGCATCCCCAAACGTGGGGGGCGTACAACATGGCGAGCAAACCGACGTGAATGAGGGCATAGCCCCGCGTTCACACCATACGCCGCACACCCGGAGGCAACTGGGCCAAGGGCCCGAGATGGGATGGAAATTCCCAAAGGATGGGGCTGGGCCTGAAACATGAATGTTCAGGCGGTCCTACGTATCCCATAAGGATGGGAATCAAGCCGCACGTAGTTCTTGAGGGGCAGTTTAACGTCATGCAGGACGATACGCTGGGCAGTTTAACGTCGTGCAGCTTGGACGTAGTGCAGTTTAGCGTCATGCAGGACGATGCACTTGGCAGTTTAACGTCTTGCAGCGCGGACGAATGCTGAACAGTTTAACGTCTTGTAGCCTGGACGTAGTGCAGTTTAGCGTCGTGCAGGACGTTGTACAGTTTAACGTCATGTTGGACGAAGCACTTGGCAGTTTAACGTCTTGCAGTGCGGACGATACGCTAGGCAGTTTAACGTCGTGCAGCTTGGACGTATGCAGTTTAACGTCGTGCAGGACGTATGCAGTTTAGCATCATGCGGGACGAATGTGCAGTTTAACGTCATGCTGGACAAATGTGCAGTTTAACGTCATGCTGGATGTTGGTACACTCAGACAAAGTACTGCTTGAGGAACCTAGCGTTGGTGGAAGGAGTGACACGCTCGCCATCCATAGTCGCTAGGGAGTACGCGCCATTGGGATAGACCTTGTGGACAACAAAAGGTCCCTCCCACTTGGGCTCCAACTTGGGCGGCTTCCTGCCGGGGATCATCGGTGCTCTTAGGGCTAGCACTAGATCACCCTGCAGGAAGGAGCGGAGGCGAACCTTCTTATTGAAAGCTCGAGCCATTCTGCTTTGGTGCCTCTCCAAGTTGTGCAAAGCGCGAAGTCTATTCTCATCCAGTGCTTCCAACTCGACTAGACGGGCTTCAGCAACTCTGTCCGGCGCTTGCTGGTCATAGACCGCAGTGCGCAAGGACGGTAACTGGATCTCGATGGGCAGGACGGCCTCAGCTCCATACACCAGGGAATAAGGGGTCATCTGGGTGGGATTGCGAGTCGTCGTCCGATAAGCCCAGAGGGCGTTGGGGAGCTTGTCCGGCCAACTCTTCTTGTTCTGACCATCCATCTTTTGCAGAATGTTAGAGAGGGTTTTGTTAAACGCCTCGATCTGTCCATTCGCCTGCGCATGATAGCGAGATGTATGGTTCGAGCGAATGTTATACTTGGCGTACAACTTCTTCAACTCGGCTTCTCGGAAATTGGTTCCGTTATCCGTGAGGATAGCGTGAGGCACTCCAAATCGATAGATGATGTTGGAGGTCACGAAGTCAGCGATCGAACAGGATTTGACCTCTCTGAGCGGAATCGCCTCTGCCCATTTGGAGAAGAAGTCCGTGGCGGTCAGAATGAACCGGCACTGGCGAGCTGTCGCCGGTGGGTAAGGTTCCACAACGTCCAGACCCCAGACTGCAAAGGGCCAGGAATACCTAGCGGTATGGAGAGGCTCCGGAGGCCGATGCACAAAGTTCGCATGAACCTGGCACGCATGGCACCTCCTGGCATACTCGATGCAGTCATGGATCATGGAGGGCCAGAAGTATCCCAACCTCCGAATCTGGTGGGACAGCTTCGGTCCAGTCTGGTGGGCGCCGCATGAACCAGCATGAACCTCTTGCATGACTCGTGGGATCTCAACTCCCTGAAGGCAACGGAGGATAACACCATCAAATCCGCGTTTGTAGAGGATCTGCTCCAGGCCGGGACTGCTCTGGAGGACAAACTGCGATGCGCGGCGTCGAACTCGCTCACGCTCGGCCCGATCCGATGGAAGAATGCCATGTTGGAGGTACTCAACCAAAGGCGTCCTCCAATCAGGGGCTGATCCGACTGTCATATCTGGGGTACTCGGGCCTCCGGGCATAGGGGCAACCGTGGTGAGATTACTTACCAACGGGCCGCGATCTTCTTACGGGATAACGGGAGCGATGAGCCTGCGGTGCGTCACGCGGACGATCAGGTTGTCCTGTTCAGGCTCTGCAAGTGACGCAGCAAGGCTGGCCAAAGCATCTGCTCGACCGTTCTGCGACCGGGGAATATGGACAATTTCTGGCCGAGAAGGGAATCGAGCCATCAGAAGGAGGGTGCACTCCAACAATGGCACAAGTTCCGGCTTCCTGACAACATAGTCGCCATTGATCTGCTTAACAACTAGCTCGGAGTCCCCTTTCACGCAAAGATGGGGCACGTCGATCTCGAGAGCCAACTCGAGGCCGGTGATGAGGGCATGGTATTCCGCCTCATTGTTGGTACAGCCCTCTGACAACAGGAACGAGTATGGCAGCACGGCTCGCTCCGGGGTAATGAAGACGATGCCCAAGCCCACTCTGTTGAGCTTAGGATTATCGAGTCTTCTACCGGTGGGGCTCCGGGAGGCACCGTCAAAGTGCATCTGCCAGCATGGATCGGCTCGATCAACCGAGAGAATGGTCTCATCAGGAAAGCCTAGATCCAGCGGCTGATCCGCGGAGGTCGGGTGAGCTGCCAGAAAGTCTGCCAATGCTTGCCCTTTGATGGCCTTCTGAGACACATACCTGATGTCGAACTGTTGGAGAATCACAGCCCACCGCGCTAGACGACCAGTCAACATAGGTCGGCTCAGGATATATTTCAACGGGTCTACCCGAGAAACCAACTGTACCTCATGGTGCTGCAAGTAGTGCCGTAGTTTCTGTACGGAAAATACGAGCGCCATGCATCTCTTCTCGATGGGGGAATACCTAACTTCCGCATCGAGGAGCATGCGACTGAGGTAATAGAGGCTATTCTCCGTTCCCTCGTTGTTCTTCTGGGCGAGAAGGGCACCCAGGGACCGTTCCAGGGCGGTCACATAAAGGACTAGCGGCTTTCCGGATACGGGCGGCATCAGAACCGGAGGTTGAAGCAGGTACTGCTTGATTTCCTCGAAAGCGGTCTGACACTCTTTATCCCATACATAGGTGGCACCTTTCTTCATGAGCCGAGAAAAGGGCTTACACTTGCCGGCCAGATTCGCGATGAATCAGCGTATATAGGCTAAGTGGACTTGGAACCCTTGTAGTTCCCGGATGGTACCCGGGGGAGGCATCTGGCTAATCGCCCTGATTTTCTCTGGGTCGATCTCAATACCCCGGTATCTTACCACAAATCCAAGGAACTTTCCGTAGGTGACCCCAAAGGCACACTTCAACGGGTTCATCTTCAGGCAGCGAGACCGGAGGAAGCCGAACACTTTCTCAAGATCTTTGAGATGGTCCTGACGCTGGCGCGATTTGACCACCAAGTCGTCAACGTAGCATTCCACCAGTGTGCCGAGGATTGGCTTGAATATGCGGTGCATCGCCCGTTGATAGGTGGCACCTGCATTCTTCAGGCCGAAAGGCATGACCCGGTAGCAAAAGGTACCTTGGGGGGCCCTGAAGGCAGTGAACTCCTCATCCTCAGGGGCCATCCGAATTTGGTTATATCCGGAGTATCCATCCATGAAGGAGAGGGCTTGGAACCCTGCCGTGGCGTCAATCAACAGCTCTGTCTCTGGAAGGGGAAAATCATCCTTCGGACAGTGGCAGTTGAGATCGCGGAAGTCGATGCAGACTCTGATCTGCCCGTTCTTCTTCCGGACCGGCACAATGTTGGCCAGCCATTTGGGGTACTGAACTTCCCTCACGAAGTTGGCTTTGATAAGCTTGTCAACTTCGGCCTCAACCATGGCACCGTGGGAGGGGTGCATCTTCCTGGGAGGCTGCTTGAACCCGCGATGGTTCGCCGGGAGACCAAGGCGGTGGACGGCTACCTGAGGATCTAGCCCCGGCATCTCGTCATAGCCCCAAGCGAACACATCACGGTGCTGCCTGAGAAAGTCCACGTACTGCTGCCGCTCCTCAGAGGGCATGGCGGCACTGACCAATGTGGGTCTTGGATCGGCTTCGGTTCCAAGATTCACCTGTATTAACTCATCGACCGTGGCGGGGACGCCCTCCTCAAAGGCTGGGGGTGCGTCTTCCATATCCTCTCCACTCAGGGAGGGATCTTCCACGGGAGAGACTGCGTTGGAAACTGCATTGGGGCTACCAGATCCTGCTGGGCCACTGGTGCTGGCGCGGGCGGTCGCGGTCATCTCATCAGGAGACTCGCGGGCCGTCGAGACCATGGCGACGTCCAATCGGTGAATCGGGAGGACGTAAGCGTCATCCAGACTTGCCCAGGGATCACTTGCAACAGCGACAGGCTCAACCTCACCTGCCAGGATCTGCTTATCCTTGCTCTTGTAATAGTCCGCGTCCAGATAGCGGGCTTCACATGAGGCAAAAGGAGAGGCATCTCCTTGAAGCACGCCTACTCGACCATTAAGGGAGTATTTGAGGCATTGGTGGTATGACGAGGGTACCGCCGCGTGAAGGTGGAGCCATGGCCTACCCATCAATGCGTTGTACGCAGTGTCCTGAGAGACTACCATGAATTCGGTGTTGGCAACCAAGTCACCGAACTGGGTCTTCAAGCGTATCTTGCCGACCGGGGTTTGCTCGGTGCGGTCGTACCCCTGGATCCTGAGGTCGGAGGGAATCAAGTCATCCTCAGACAACCCCAATCTCCGGAGCGTCCGAGTTGGAATCAGGTTAATCCCGGACCCCGTGTCGACAAGACAGCGCCGAACTTCAAGGCCATTGAACTGGCCGGTAACATACAGCGGACGAATGTGTCCCTGTATAGGAGGGTCTTCATCCTTACCAGAGAACGAGATAACTGCCTGACACTCGGCGTCCTTGATCATTTCGGCGTGAAAGGCCTCTGCAGCCGCAACCTCTGTCTCAAACTGGAGGGGGCTTTTCAGGGCTTCAGCGAGTGCCTCGCGCATCTCAGATGACATGCGCAGAGCCTCAAGGATGGAGAGCCTTGCTGGGATGTCAGCCAAGTGCTTCAGGACATCATACATTTTGGCCAAGCGCGAGCCCCTGGTTGCAGGAGGTTGCTCTGCGGTTGGCGGCATGACGGGCCTTGCCGGTTGAATCGGCGGCCGACTGGTACTTGGCGCATCTCGCTGTTCACTGGCTGCAGTCCGGGAAATGGTCACCGTACTGGGGTCAGGAGGCCGGGATGGACTCGTGGCAGGGCGGAGCTGGTCGCGACGCGGCTGAGGCGGCTCTGCCTGGTCCCACACCACAAACAGCGGCGGGGGCGAATCCGTCATCCCTGAATGGGGGGGCGGCGCACGTTGTGCTCGGTTTTGAGCCTGCTGCCTAGTCTCAGTGGCGTGCACGGCCTGGCTGGAGGTACCAACGGCTGTGCCCCGGCGACTCCTGCTGCTGCGGTTCTTCCGACGGTGGCGACGACCGGGGACACTAGGGAGGTCCACCTGGTGTTCTTCAACGTCGGGAACCGAAAAGGGATTTACCAGCTCGACGGTGTTAACCGAAGCGTACCCAACACCGTCATCGGATGAATCATCCATCACCAGGCGGATCCGAGGAGGGACCCCCATCTCCGGGGGCATGAAATCGCCGAGAGTGCGGGATAGTGGCGGAACTGGCGGGGCGCACTCTTCCTTCTTGCGATGCCGCCGTTTGTTCCTCTTGGAAGAGGCAGGCTGGGACGACGATGCCGAAGCAGCACCCGCAGATTCTGGGGGCTCAGGCTGATTCAAGCGCGCACGGATGATTCCATGGGCGCGAATGGTCGTCTTGCGGGCCATCCAGTTATTATACTTCTGGGATCCGCGGTTGGAGACCAGCTGCCATTCGTCCTCGTTGCCACTATCGTCATCTGATCCCACGAACACGCCCGCCACTTGTGCTGGAGCTGGGCCCAACCTGATTACATTGTTGTTAATCTGGTCTTGGAGCCAATCCTTAAACACATAGCACCGCTGGATGGTGTGCCCCAGGGCCCGATGGTAGGAGCAATAGCGGGGGTTATTCATAAGATGTGCCTCCTCTGGCCTCCAACACTCAGGCAGTCGCACAATCCTCTGCTCCAGGGCGCTCCGGAAATAACCAGAGACCTGATCCTCGTGGAATGAGTAAGTCAGGTGTCGCGGGCCCCTGGGAGCGCGGTCTTGACGAGGGGCTGGAGGGGCCGGCCGAGGAGGTGGACCCTGATTATCTCGCCTGGGTTGCGGCGGTACATTACGCGGAGGGGCCGGCCGGTTCTGAGGCTGCCGCTGCTGGGCCGGGAACTGAGCCCGTGGAGGCGGATTCCTGTGAGGCTATGGAGCTGGCCTCGCCGGCAGCAGCTCCAATGGTCTGGGGGCCTCTATCTGGGCGACAGCAGCGGGCTCAGCCCTGCTGACTCTCCTTGCAGGAATCATAGGAGGCAGCGGGTGTGCCTGGCTGGCCTGTTGCAGGGCTTCCTCAAGACGTTGAGCTTTGTCTGAGAAGTCCCTGAACCCTCCGGGGTAATTTTGAGTGATCAGGGAAGGGACCAGCTCGGTCTTGACGTTCCCGACGCACATTGTCAGCAACTGCTCCTGAGTCAATGGCATGTCAAGGGAATACGTGAGACCCTTCCATCGGGCGACGAAGTCCGCGACTCGCTCATCAGGCCTCTTCTTGCACTTGAAGAGGTCTGCGATACTTGTCTTCCGGGTCGTGGAACTGAACTGGTAGAGGAACTGTCTACGGAGGTCCTCCCAGCTGGTTACCGACCCGACGGGGAGCTGGCTGTACCAGACAAATGCTGGCCCTTCCAGTGTCTGAACAAAGCAGCGAAGCTTAGCGGCCTCTTGCTGCGCCGGAGTCCCCAACATAGGCCCGCACCTCGAGTTGAAGTGGGCTAAATGCTGTGGCGGATCTCCAGTCCCGTTGAAGGGAGCGAAAGTGGGATTCCCGAATCCCGGAGGCGCCGGCATGTCATCCACCCATGCTGGGTATGGCTTGCCGTCCGGTGGGATCGCCACCTGCCGAGTCTCCAAGGCCTCCAAGCGGGCAATGAGTGCCGCCATCGGATCGTCCGGACATGGGTTCCAGTCCTGGCGAGGATCTCTAACCACGAGCGCATTGCATGGCCCTTCAATCGGGTCGTCGACCGGGTCGTCGAACTCGGCATCTCGTGGGATGGCGGGCGGAGCGGCCCTTGGGGCAGCGGGAGGAATCCGAGCGGGGTCTCTCAGGTAGTCACGCCGCTCGGGAGGGTGTGGCGAAACATACCGCGCCCTCTTGCCATAGGCAATGGCCTCTCTCCTGTCGGCGAACACGGCATAATCACGGTTGCCCGGGAGAGTCTCGTCGAGGAGCGGTTGTTCCGGTCCCTGCTGTCCTGGCCTAGGATCACCGTAGTCAGGCCGCCGTTCTGCAGCGCGCTCGGCGAGGAGCTGGTCAACCAGCTTCTTCTGTTCGGCGAGCTGCTGACGTAGCGTAGCCTTCTCGGGATCCTCCTCTGCCCTCTGCATGGAGGCAGATGGGTCGGCGGGCTTTACAGCCTCGCTATGCTCTTTTCCTTTACTGACGTTTCGGCTCAACGTCAGTGCTTCAGTGGGTGCGGGGAGCCCCAGGAGGTTCCTCTGATGACGAGTAACTCTCACCGATGGCTCTGACGACGGCTTGTCTTCGGGGGGGAAGCCCCCGTCGAGAAGTTCCAAGTCGTTCCCCTCTCCCGACAGGTCAGCCATATTGACCGTCTCTGTCCCTGGGGATGTACCCTCAGGGCCACCCAGTGAATCGGGCTGTCGGCGAATCACACTGAAGCGTAGGGCAGCGTACTGCCCCCATCCACGGATATACACGTGGGGAGTGGCTTCCTCGATAACTTTGCGGAGTACTTGAAAACACTCAACGCATCGTTGTTGGAGGGCCTCGTGGTGCTCAAATGACCCGGGGTGCCGAGCCGCGGGGAGCGTGGCCAGGTCAATTTGACGGCACTGCTCACCAATATCCTCCAGGTGCACTTGACTCCCGGGGTATGGCATTTGTAGGCGGTGAAGACAGGAGCGAGTCTCCCGGAGAGTTCTGCGGAAGCATTCGAACTCATCCGGGGTGAGCGATTCGGGTGCATCAAAGCCCGGTCCTGCGACTGGCCAAAACTTCTCAGGGAAGTGGCCTTCTGCAAGGACGGTCCAGAAGCTCCACGGCTCAAACTCGGGACCCAGATCTCCTTGGTCCTCTTCAATGGCTGGGAACGGACGGGGAACCGGCAGTGGTGCCGAGGCGGGCCGCCGGGCTGACGGGCTGGCCGGCGGTGAATACGGCGAACAGGCCGATTGGCCTCCATATCCCGGGCCGCCCTCTGAGGGTGGCGGTGCCCTGGCTACCACATCATGATAGGATGGACCGGCGAGCGAACATCCTGCCGTAGCGTCGGTGCTCGCCGAGGGTGCACTAGATCGTGGTTCGACCGTTGGTCCCCAGAAAAAGTCTCCGGCTTCTCCGATCGAGACGGAAGGCACTTCCGGAGGGGCCGGTACCAACCGCAAGCTTGATCCTTGGGGGTCTACCAGGCCCTCGTTACTCCGGATATACCTTCGGAGAGAAGCGGGGATCACATTGATCTCGCTCTCGGGGAGCACGAGGCTGACGTGCCGCATTCCTATCCCTGCCCTTGACTGGCGGGATTGGGGAAAGGGCTCTGTCGCCGAATCGTAATCCGCCTCTGAATCAGAGAAGCGAACCGGTCGGATCTCTGTCCGGAATTCCGTAACATTCTTCCCTCGGCGTCGACGCCTTGCCTTCCTACGCCTGGGTGGTTCTTCGGAGCAGGGCTGATCTCTGTCCTGGCGTCCTCCGGCCGCACTGGTGCTGGGGTCAAGAGGACTGGAAACCAAGGTGCGAGGGGCACCGGGACAGATATCAAAGGGGACGCGGGGAGAGATGATTCCGGGCAGGCCTCCGGGCCGGGATCGGAAGATGGGATGACCCATGCCTCCTGGATCGGCCACACGGAGTGGATCCCGCTGGTGAATAGCGCTACCGCGAGGTGGTCCGCGGTGGCTACTGCCTGTACCAGCAACCGGGAGAGTCGACCCAACCTGCCTTTGGGGTGGTCGGGGCCTCGATCCAGGTCGGGCATAGAAGTTCCCCTGCTCAGGATGCGCAGGGGCCTGGCAACTGGAGCCAACAGTGGCTTGGGCCAATGCGGCCGCTGTTGCTAGGGCCCCAAGGTGGGCATCCTCCTCCGCTCGTGCCCGACGTTGGCGTCGGGACAGACGAGTCGGGATGAGCGGCGCGGGCAGGTGGAGAGCCCGCTCTTCGACTTGAGAGGCCTGGCGGCGGTGTCGCCGTGGCCTGGCGGGAGTCCTTACCGTAGATCCCTGGAGCGAATCCCGGATAGGGTGATCCCGGGCATCTTCCACCTCATCCGCATAGGGAAGGGAACTGTCAGAGCGCTCCGGGGATAAGCTCCCGAAGCGGTTGGACGTTGAGGTAGGCAGCGGTGCCTCCTTGCGCGGCCCTTGGGGGCGGCGGTGGTGGCGAGGTGCAGCCTCCTCAAGGTCTAGGCGAGCCATGTCCCTAGTGGGGATGACTCCCTCTTCCTCATATCTCCGCACCAGGGTGTTGATCACCCTTCTCTGGATGACCTCCGAGGGGGAGAGAGGGCGTGGTCGCCCCGCAATTGCGGCTGCTGGGACAGCTGTGGAACGGGCGGGACCGCGCGGAGTAGCCGCGTCGGTGTTTCCCCTACCCCTGCGCCAGTGGGCGGGTGGCGATCGGGCACTGGATCGGGCGACCTGATTTCTGAAAGCAGGGAGAAGGACCCATTAACACTGACAGGAAAAAGGAATCGACAACCAACCATTAGCACCACGACGCCTTCCGTGGGGGGAACCCAGGCCCTCGACGTTGCGAGACGGAGTGCCCGATGTCCCTTCCCCAGCCCCTGGCGGGTAAGACTGAATGGTTGGCCGGGCAACATGCCGGTCTTCCAACACCTCTGAAAGCCATCGGTCCTCGTACCGAGGAGAAGAGATTCACGTCGGGTTCACCATTTTTCTGTTTCGGTGCGGATGTGCGTCGGGTTAAGCTGTTCCGCCAGGACGCGTTTGCGCGTGCACCCGTCAACCCGAGGGGATGGGCGCGCGGCTTGTGGTCCCGCAGTCCCGCTTTCCAAAGGCGGGCGGCATCCGTCCCTTATTCAGGGGCGTCTGCTCCTTGATCGAAACCGGGATGATGGGATGTCGGCTCCTCCTTCCTTGGACGTCTCCTCGGAACTCGTCGCCTAATCCGGGTCTCCCTCATAGATTTAAGACATGCTCGTGAATCTCGTTCCCGGCGCCATATCTTCATGGACACCGGTTAATTACGCTGCTTCCGCCCGGACGCTCCAAGGAGTCTGGTCGGGGCAGCAACCTGCGGTGAGAAGGCCGGGTGGCTCTGGGTGCTGGGGGCGTGTCGTAACACTGCGGCTCTGCACGTCTGTCTTCCGTCCCTAATAGGGCTTCTCGAAGGCATGATGGCCTGAGGCATCCCGCACTGGGTGCGGGGAACTGTGTCACCTGAGGTTTTCCTCAGCTTCCCATGTTTAACACGGGGTATCCCGCGAGTTTAACGTCCAGCGGGGACGGCATCAGACCGATCAACACGAAAAGTGGATCAGATGGCAGAACCCCTTGCGGGGAACCTCCGACGCTGGGGCCAGCGCATGGGCGGCTTCCCAAGTGATGTGGAGTGGAGAGAAGTGGCATGACCCCACCGGGATGTGGCGGCCCGGGTAAGGATCAGGATGGATGATGGAGTGAAGAGCTTGGACCCCGTAGGGGCTTCCTAAGTACCGCGCGTTAGCACGGATCAAAGTCAACGTAGTTCGGGTATACAGTTTAACGTCATGCTGGACGTCGGCAAGCCGACTCACGAAGGGGTCGAGGCCGCCGGGCGGAGGATTGAACCGAACCACCTCGCACAGAGGGGGATGGAACGGCCGGGTGGATCACAGTTTCACGTCATGCTGGACGATAAAAGGAGAGATGGAAAAAGGGGCTGTGGGGAGGCACAGTGGAGATACACACGGGCAGTCTCCCACAGGGGCGGATTCATAGGTGAATCGACGCAAGCGTGAACCCTGGAGGGGTCCACTGATGGACGAACCGACGTGAATACGACCGGGACGACCAGGTGGTGGGCTTGAACCTCAGGGAGGTTTCCTACGTACCCTGTTTAGAAGACAGGGATCAAAGTCCACGTAGTTCATTCTGTCAGGACATACGCACTTGAGGCAGCCCGGATGCGGCAAAACTCAGTTGGACGGGACTTGGACCGAAAGTAGGAGACACCTCGATCCCAGTCACACCCTCTACTGGCTTCGGTAGTGGGGGAGCGCAATGGAGATACACATGTGCAGCCCCCCACAAGAAACTAGGGGTTTGTAATACCCTACCCCCGTAGGGAAAAGCCGCTCCCATTAAATCGTCCCTAAAGAGGGGCAATCCCGACATCCCTGCAGAGACGAGCGGGTGGGGGCCACATCCAAACCGGGGGGGACCCTGCGTGCGAGGCACGAGATCGGGTGATGCGGACGGTTTAACGTCTTGCCGGACGAAGTACAGTTTAACGTCGTGTGTTGAGGACGAAGCGGACGGTTTAACGTCTTGCCGGACGAAGTACAGTTTAACGTCGTGTGTTGAGGACGAAGCGGACGGTTTAACGTCTTGCCGGACGAAGTACAGTTTAACGTCGTGTGTTGAGGATGAAGGTGCTTGGCAGTTTAACGTCTTACAGCGCGGACGTGGTACAGTTTAACGTCGTGTTGGACGAAAGTAGTTTAACGTCATGCGGGATGATGGATTGCCGCTGATGGGTCCGTGTCACTTCGCGCGAGCCTGGAGGGCCGCACGGGAAGACAACGCACGGTGCGGGCACCCAGGATGAAGATCATCGGGCGCCACGCAGGCGGGTACCCTCAGGGGGTCAAAGGGGGCGACCCTAGCGGATTGCGCGCAAAAGAGAAGCTTTGCGCGCAAAACAGCAGGTCGGCGCGCAAAATGGCGGGCTGGCGCGCAATCGGGCCAGCCCTTTGCGCGCGGATGATTGAGATTGCGCGCACCGGGCTTCGGGTAGCACGCGGGGGCAACGGCTCATTCTCTAACGAATGGCCACTTTGAAAATGGGGGGTGCGCGCAATCGGGCTGGATTGCGCGCACCCGGGGGCAATTGCGCGCAAGAGGCTTCTTTTGCGCGCAAAGGCCTTCGGGTTAAGGATTTATTCAAAGGGAAGGAGCCAAGGGGATTGCGCGCGAAGGCGAACCCCAAGGCTCTATTGCGCGAAAGAAAGGAGGTTACCTGAAGATCGGCATTGCGCGCGGAAGGGGTTGGATTGCGCGAACGAGCGACGCTTCGGATTCTGGCAACCTTCAAAATGTCGGGGGTCGCCTTATATTTATAGGCAACCCCGGGTGCGGAATCTGGTCTCGAGCGCGGAATTCCCTTCGCGGGCGCGGAATCAGGACCCGGCGCGCAAGGGAGCCACGCAGGCCACGGGCGCGCAAAATAGCGCGCCGGCCCAGCGCATTGCGCGCATCCCGGGAGGATTGCGCGCCGCGACTCAACTTTGCGCGCGGGCCTCTGAAATTTCGCGCAAATCCTCCGGGCCCTCCGGAACGTGCCTCTGACTCCAAATATCACTTCGCTTTCCGCATCCGGAGCTTCGTTTGGGAACAACGGACTTTTCCGGCGTCTACAAGGATATTATTAAAACTAGCCATTATGAATAGTAATAACCACTTTTTGAAATTTTGTAAATTTTATTTTTCAAAATGGACTTCATTTATGGATTCAGAGTATCGAATTTAGCCTAAGGTGAAATTTTGGTACTTTCCGGATAACTTTCATATTCTGATAAGTAGTGAAAACTACTAAATTTTAATCGAAATAATTAATAGTGATAAATTATTAATTTGAGTGGTTTTAAAGTATATTTAGAATATATTTTTACAATTTAATACAATGTTGGACATTGGATTTAATTTCACATTTAAACCAGTTATAAACAAGTGTCAATCTTTTGATAGTTATTATCTCTTAAAAACACGCTATTTGTTGTGACAGCGTAAATTAATTATAAAATTAATTAATGCAACTTATATGTTGGGAATTTTGTAAAATAGAAATCATTTTTGAATTCGGAATATCAATTATAGCTTAGGGTGAAATTTTGGCATTTTTCTGAAAAACTTCAATTTTTGATGAATAGTGAAACCACTAAGTGGTAGGTTAAAAACTGAATTTTGCATAAAACTTAATTTTACCGCTTCTGTGAATAGAATTTCGAAAATCTGAGAGACACGGTTAATATCAAGGACTAAAATGTGGTTCAACGAGATAAAAATAATTTTTGGTGAATAGTAACTTTTTACTTTTTTTTACCGCGGTTAATAGTAAATAGGGTAACTAAGGGTAAATATGATATTACTATTACCCTAACACATGTCCTAATTCTATTGGATAAGTGTAATTCGACCAAAAACAACCTTATGAATATAATATGACCATTTAGGTCCACTTGGATTAGATTATGACATTTAATATTATTTTATTTAATGAATATTTAAAAGAGTTAAAATCAAAGTTTATTTACTAAAACATTTTTAATATGGGGTTATACATAAGATAAATTCGACTATAAATATTCATTAGAAAGATAAAAAGATTTACTACATGATGGTATTTTATTTGTAATTTTTAGACATCAAATAAGTTAATTTATTTATGACACAAAGATGATGCAGTAATTATCTTATTAATGAAATATTGACATAATTGATATTATAAATACCAAAATAAATGTAATTTCAGACTTTTTATGAATTCCACTAATTTTCTAGGTTACTATGATATATTAGTGTTGATTTAATCAACTTTTTTCGAACATATAATTCTGTTATGACTTTCACAAAAATCATATATCAAATAGTGTCAAAATTGACACAAAATAGTTTTTAAATAAAATATTATATTATTAATTGTTATTTTATTCCTAAAAATCTATGGTTCGGCCAAATGACTTAAATAATGATATATGTATTAATAATATACAATTTGGGGTTCGTTTGGCATGTTATAGTAAGTGTATTAACCATATAGTGAAAGAAAACAAAAAGACACGGTAAAAGTTAAATTATTTAACATAGAGTTAAATATAATTGATAAGGTTAAAATAATACCCTAAACTTTTCTAAATCCTATTGGATGATAGGAGTTCGACCCATCCCCACTTTAGCTTCGAAATAAGACCCTTTGGAACCATTATAAACCGATTTTGACTTTAATATAAAATAATATTTTGAGATATTCCTAAGGTGCCCCTCTCCTCCCTTATAAAAGGACACCTCCTCCCCCTCCTCCTCACACCAATTTGAGCACTCAAGCTCGGCCAACCCCTGCCAAAATCTCTTCTCCACTTCCCTAGAAACATCCTAGAGGTTCTGGTCTTCCTCAAAGACCAATTTTAGTGCCCTAAGAGGAGGTCTCAAAGAGGCGCTTCAAAGAAGAGGTAATTACCGTTACCAATTCTTTCATCTTTATTTCTTCTTCCACTTCTTCTTCTTAGGTTGTTTCATTATGAAGTAATAACATAAGTATCACTCATATACTGATATGTTATTATAAGTATGAAACAACCCTATTTCACCATCTATCCATCCTACGAAAAAAGAAATCACCGCGCGTGCGTACGTACGGAATACCGTCTCCACGCCGTGGTGTAATCTATTTTCCACCACCACCGTACATGGATGGGTATAATGGTGTAAATAATAACTATACATAGTTATTACAACATAATATTGATTCTGATATATTGTATAATCCACTCCAATTCAATTAAATATTTATGGAAATGATATCATCGCTCGTGCGTACGTACGGACTACCGTCTCCACGACGCGATGAGATTCATTATCCATGTTAACCATTTAAGAATGATTATAAAGTATATATAAGAAACAATAATGAAATATATGACATTATAAAGCTACTGGATTTATGTATATATATATATATGTATGTCATCTACTTACTTCCATTCAAGACAATAAGGAAAGGAAAACAACGTTCATGTGTACGTACGGACTACCGTCTCCATGAACGGTGTTTTTCATTTCATTTATCTATCTATTATATATATATATATACTGAATATATATGATATATAAATCATATTTTATATTCTGGAAGTAAGTAAATCATGATATAAGTAATAATAATGTCAAGAACAACAAGTCAAAACACCTACGATAAATGAAACGATTTTACCCAAAACGCTTCTTTAACATGGAATTTACAAAAGAACGGATAATATAAAGTCATAAGTGAACCATATATGATATCATAACAATGAATATGATTCTGTAATAAGTCAATGACATTATTTAAATCATTATACAGGAGGTTCGGACACATACGAAGCAAATCGAACCTAAGGTAAGAGAAATATCACAATCTCATTTTTATCCGAGATTGTTTATTCGTAAGTATTTACTGGGGTGTATTTTATCATCCACATCCATGTTTCATCAAAATGTAATATTATTTCCATCCACCTAAAATTGTTTAAATCCATTTTTACCCATCGGTGAGTTTTTAGTAATATGTATGAAAGGAATCTTTTACCGTTTTTCGTACGAGGTACTTTTTGACTTTTCCGACAAAAGTATGAAGAATGTTTTTTTTAACTTATACGGCATGAATGTATTTCTAAAAAATTATTTCCAAGAAGCTTCCTTTACAAGTATTCAAGTTTATTTTTAATCAACTTCTTTTATTTTAAAATTGTACGACATGTTAAGAAAGGAAAAGTGTTTTTGAAGTAGAAAGGATATTTTCCTCAAGAATGAAGTTCAAGTGTTTTATCAAAATTATTTTCCATCTAAGATAATAAAGGGTTCTGTTTTTATCCCTATTATTACATTGATTTGATTATGTTGTGATGGAATTATTTTTATGAATTCCTTTATTGTATATGAATTGTGTTATGATGTCATGATGTTTAAGATTCCCATTTTTATTACATGGGTTATGTAATGATGTATGATTTATGATTTGGTGGCACACATAAGAATGGTATCATTATGAGATGGGTGGGACCTATATCTCCCTCCAATGCATTGGGTAAAGATTTTATATCTCATGAGATAGACAGGGCTGGAACGGTAGGTTATACCGGTTCAGTGAAACAGGACTGAAACGAGGGTGACTCGGTTCAGAAAGGGACTTTGTCCACTAAGATAGTCTTGGCAATGAGTCTTGACTAACAAGAAATGATTCTCTATGATTATGTGTGTATGCCACAAAGTTTCATGTTTTTAAGTTATGATTATTGTGATTACATTTCACTTCCATGATTTATCCCATGTTACGAAATTATGATCTCTTTTGCAGGTTAAGATTTCCAAAAGTTATGTGCTTGTGTATACGATGAGATTTATATTTCTTTTGTTTAACCTTACTGAGCATTTGAGCTCACCCTTTTATGTTTTCTTTTCCCCAGGATATAAAGAAAGGTTTTAGGTAAAAAAAAGGGAAGATCTTTATGGGAGATATTGGAGATCTTTCACCACGATTAGAAGATTACGTTCCGAGTTTCCAAAGACACTAAACTATTACGATCCTTGTGTGTGTGTTTTTGTTATGTACTAAGTATTCCGAAAATGTAATGTAATGTCAATGTAAGTCAGGATACGGGTCTCTACAGTTGGTATCAGAGGAAAGGTTTAGTCAACCTTTGGAAACTAGGATGCGAAAAAGTTAGTGAGATCCCTAGAGATATTTCTAAGGTATGTCTAGGGATGCCCCTAAGGATAAGTATACGTATAGGATATAGTCCTAGAACTATGGTAACGATATTAGATTAAACCAAAGATGTTATATATTTAAGTTACTTCCCCTTTATTATGATTTTTGCCTCTCACACTATTCTTTTTTGGGTTTTAGAAAATGGCTGGAAACAAGATGATTCACGATAATGGAGGATATGATAGACAATGGAATGATATTCTTCATAATGAAATGGGATTTGGAAGTCCAAACATCATTATTATGCCGAATCAGCAATCTCATAATATGATCAATAAAGTAAAATTTGGTAAGTTTCCTGACTCGGCTAATAAGAGAAAGATGGAGTTTCATGATGATCATAGAGGAAAGAAAGTTTAATTTCCCCTATGTAAATCATGTGAGAAGAGGCATCAAGGAGAATGTTTCAAAGAAACTGGAAGATGCTTTGGGTGTGTAAAAGAAGGACACAAATCAAGTAAATGCAAAGGAAAAGGTTCAGTTAACAACATGGATGAGGATAATGGTATTGCTACGACATCAACAATGGTTAAATGTTTTAAATGTGGAATGTACGGGCATTATGCAAACCAATGCCCTAAGGGAAAGTCTCATGAAGATAATCAGTATGGTCGTATGGGAAGTATTTATGTGGATGATGATGAAGAGACTACAAATGATATGTGAGATGAAAGAATTTTTGAAGCTCGGTCAATGGTTTAAGAATGTAGTGGAATGATTACATGTTTATCATGTGTAATGTTGTATAAGTAATCTCATGGTACTATGGAATAAAGAGACATGTAAGGATTGTTACACTGTTGTTTGATTAATGTTACCAGTATCTATGAAAGGTTATTCAGATATTTTTGGAATATAGATGATATGCGCATAATGAAGGGATAAGGAGAAAATTAAATGTTTAACAGTATTCATGAGCTCATGATTGATATAAGGACTAAGTGATATCATGGTTTGAGTATATAGAATTTTGAGGATTTTGGTATATGGAAAGTGTTAACTTTTAACTGCATTAATGTTTTCACTAAGGTTCAATGGGTATTCATTCTTCAAGAGAATACATGATTAAGGTATTCACATGATTGGAATGTGACCGACAAGATATATGGGGGATAAATGATGGTATTCACATGCTTGGTTGATGACATTTCAAGTTATCGTTTTCTTTATACTATGAGCTTGGACCGAAGTATTTTAGATAAGCCTAAATATTGGAATGGATTATGTTAACCATAAGTTAGTATTGATTATGGATAGAAGTTTATTTTTGATATTATTGATGGGATGTTATAGTAATATAGTTTTAGAAAAAGGACAACCTGCAGGACGGGCGACAGCCCATCGCGTCGGACAAGGATGTGGGAATCGAACCCACAACCGAAGTGCAACGGGCCTTTATCGCCTACCACTAGCCTACAGGAAGTCCCTGTTTAGTAGAAACTAGTTTTATTATATTAAGCAGTATGATATATGAAGTATAAGTCCATTTTAGGAACCATATATGATTAATCTCACTATAGAATGACTTATGTATATTTAATAACTTTTGCTAACATTTTGTTTGAGACAGATGGAATGACCCGTCATTCTATCACATGATCTGCTAACACTTCACGAATAACAAATTCAACTTCATTTATTTAAGAGATGAAGTAGAAATTGTTCAAGGCACGAACAATAGTGAGATTTTACCAAAATGAAGTAAGTATTTATTCTAATTCAAATTCTTCAACTTTAGGGAAACGATCTTGAAAACCAAAAATGTTGTCCTAGTGCTCTTATATCTGATTAATCAGATGGTACCTTAGATCGTCACAAATTTATGGATTTGTGATTGCTAGCTTTTCCATAGCCATGTTCTCTACCACTCTCCATCAGAACATGATGGTTAGATTTCTCTTCCATATCCATATTTTCACCTATGTGGAAACCCAGTGATTAGTTTATTTGGGTAATCGTTACGTTTCATACTTTTGTTTTTAAAGATTGGTTTTGGTATTCCTTTTTACGATGTGGGTTTCGATTAAAGAAACTTTCTAATAGTAAACCATTTATAACCCCGACGAATTTCGAGGGCGAAATTCATTTTAAGGGGGGTAGAATGTAACACCCCGAGATTTTATGAAAAATATTCTTTTTAATTTCATTAATGTCTTGTGTTATACGCTACACCAAAAGGAGCTTTCACAACACACATCTCTGACTTGGCTTGAATTACACTCAATCGCGACCTTCCACGATAGCGTGTGTTGTACGCAACACCAAGTTTTGCTAAACAACGATATGCTATTAAGATATTATTAAAACTAGACATTATGAATAGTAATAACCACTTTTTGAAATTTTGTAAATTTTATTTTTCAAAATGGACTTCATTTATGGATTCAGAGTATCGAATTTAGCCTAAGGTGAAATTTTGGTACTTTTCGGATAACTTTCATATTCTGATGAATAGTGAAAACTACTAAATTTTAATCGAAATAATTAATAGTGATAAATTATTAATTTGAGTGGTTTTAAAGTATATTTAGAATATATTTTTACAATTTAATACAATGTTGGAAATTGGATTTAATTTCACATTTAAACCAGTTATAAACAAGTTTCAATCTTTTGATAGTTATTATCTCTTAAAAACACGCTATTTGTTGTGACAACGGAAATTAATTATAAAATTAATTAATGCAACTTATATGTTGGGAATTTTGTAAAATAGAAATAATTTTTGAATTCGGAATATCAATTATAGCTTAGGGTGAAATTTTGGCATTTTTCTGAAAAACTTCAATTTTTGATGAATAGTGAAACCACTAAGTGGTAGGTTAAAAACTGAATTTTGCATAAAACTTAATTTTACCGCTTCTGTGAATAGAATTTCAAAAATCCGAGAGACACGGTTAATATCAAGGACTAAAATGTGGTTCAATGAGATAAAAATAATTTTTGGTGAATAGTAACTTTTTACTTTTTTTTTACCGCGGTTAATAGTAAATAGGGTAACTAAGGGTAAATATGATATTACTATTACCCTAAAACATGTCCTAATTCTATTGGATAAGTGTAATTCGACCAAAAACAACCTTATGAATATAATATGACCATTTAGGTCCACTTGGATTAGATTATGACATTTAATATTATTTTATTTAATGAATATTTAAAAGAGTTAAAATCAAAGTTTATTTACTAAAACATTTTTAATATGGGGTTATACATAAGATAAATTCGACTATAAATATTCATTAGAAAGATAAAAAGATTTACTACATGATGGTATTTTATTTGTAATTTTTAGACATCAAATAATTTAATTTATTTATGACACAAAGATGATGTAGTAATTATCTTATTAATGAAATATTGACATAATTGATATTATAAATACCAAAATAAATGTAATTTCAGACTTTTTATGAATTCCACTAATTTTCTAGTTTACTATGATATATTAGTGTTGATTTAATCAACTTGTTTCGAACATATAATTCTGTTATGAGTTTCACAAAAATCATATATCAAATAGTGTCAAAATTGACACAAAGTAGTTTTTAAATCAAATATTATATTATTAATTGTTATTTTATTCCTAAAAATCTATGGTTAGGCCAAATGACTTAGATAAGGATATATGTATTAATAATATACAATTTTGGGTTCGTTTGGCATGTTATAGTAAGTGTATTAACCATATAGTGAAAGAAAACAAAAAGACACGGTAAAAGTTAAATTATTTAACATAGAGTTAAATCTAATTGATAAGGTTAAAATAATACCCTAAACTTGTCTAAATCCTATTGGATGATAGGAGTTCGACCCATCCCCACTTTAGCTTCTAAATAAGACCCTTTGGAACCATTATAAACCGATTTTGACTTTAATATAAAATAATATTTTGAGATATTCCTAAGGTGCCCCTCTCCTCCCTTATAAAAGGACACCTCCCCCCCCTCCTCCTCACACCAATTTGAGCACTCAAGCTCGGCCAAACCCTGAAAAAATCTCTTCTCCACTTCCCTAGAAACATCCTAGAGGTTCTGGTCTTCCTCAAAGACCAATTTTAGTGCCCTAAGAGGAGGTCTCAAAGAGGCGCTTCAAAGAAGAGGTAATTACCGTTACCAATTCTTTCATCTTTATTTCTTCTTCCACTTCTTCTTCTTAGGTTGTTTCATTATGAAGTAATAACATCAGTATCACTCATATAATGATATGTTATTATAAGTATGAAACAACCCTATTTCACCATCTATCCATCCTACGGAAAAAGAAATCACCGCGCGTGCGTACGTACGGAATACCGTCTCCACGCCGTGGTGTAATCTATTTTCCACCACCACCGTACATGGATGGGTATAATGGTGTAAATAATAAATATACATAGTTATTACAAAATAATATTGATTCTGATATATTGTATAATCCACTCCAATTCAATTAAATATTTATGGAAATGATATCATCGCTCGTGCGTACGTACGGACTACCGTCTCCACGACGCGATGAGATTCATTCTCCATGTTAACCATTTAAGAATGATTATAAAGTATATATAAGAAATAATAATGAAATATATGACATTATAAAGCTACTGGATTTATGTATATATATATATATGTATGTCATCTACTTACTTCCATTCAAGACAATAAGGAAAGGAAAACAACGTTCATGTGTACGTACGGACTACCGTCTCCATGAACGGTGTTTTTCATTTCATTTATCTATATATTATATATATATATATACTGAATATATATGATATATAAATCATATTTTATATTCTGGAAGTAATTAAATCATGATATAAGTAATAATAATGTCAAGAACAACAAGTCAAAACACCTACGATAAATGAAACGATTTTACCCAAAACGCTTCTTTAACATGGAATTTACAAAAGAACGGATAATATAAAGTCATAAGTGAACCATATATGATATCATAACAATGAATATGATTCTGTAATAAGTCAATGACATTATTTAAATCATTATACAGGAGGTTCGGACACATACGAAGCAAATCGAACCTAACGTAAGGGAAATATCACAATCTCATTTTTATCCGAGATTGTTTATTCGTAAGTATTTACTGGGGTGTATTTTATCATCCACATCCATGTTTCATCAAAATGTAATATTATTTCCATCCACCTAAAATTGTTTAAATCCATTTTTACCCATCGGTGAGTTTTTAGTAATATGTATGAAAGGAATCTTTTGCCGTTTTTCGTACGAGGTACTTTTTGACTTTTCCGACAAAAGTATGAAGAATGTTTTTTTTAACTTATACGGCATGAATGGATTTCTAAAAAATTATTTCCAAGAAGCTTCCTTTACAAGTATTCAAGTTTATTTTTAATCAACTTCTTTTATTTTAAAATTTTATGACATGTTAAGAAAGGAAAAGTGTTTTTGAAGTAGAAAGGATATTTTCCTCAAGAATGAAGTTCAAGTGTTTTATCAAAATTATTTTCCATCTAAGATAATAAAGGGTTCTGTTTTTATCCCTATTATTACATTGATTTGATTATGTTGTGATGGAATTATTTTTATGAATTCCTTTATTGTATATGAATTGTGTTATGATGTCATGATGTTTAAGATTCCCATTTTTATTACATGGGTTATGTAATGATGTATGATTTATGATTTGGTGGCACACATAAGAATGGTATCATTATGAGATGGGTGGGACCTATATCTCCCTCCAATGAATTGGGTAAAGATTTTATATCTCATGAGATAGACAGGGCTGGAACGGTAGGTTATACCGGTTCAGTGAAACAGGACTGAAACGAGGGTGACTCGGTTCAGAAAGGGACTTTGTCCACTAAGATAGTCTTGGCAATGAGTCTTGACTAACAAGAAATGATTCTCTATGATTATGTGTGTATGACACAAAGTTTCATGTTTTTAAGTTATGATTATTGTTATTACATTTCACTTCCCTGATTTATCCCATGTTACGAAATTATGATCTCTTTTTCATGTTAAGATTTCCAAAAGTTATGTGCTTGTGTATACGATGAGATTTATATTTCTTTTGTTTAACCTTACTGAGCATTTGAGCTCACCCTTTTATGTTTTCTTTTCCCCAGGATATAAAGAAAGGTTTTAGGTAAAAAAAAGGGAAGATATTTATGGGAGATATTGGAGATCTTTCACCACGATTAGAAGATTACGTTCCGAGTTTCCAAAGACACTAAACTATTACGATCCTTGTGTGTGTGTTTTTGTTATGTACTAAGTATTACGCAAATGTAATGTAATGTCAATGTACGTCAGGATACGGGTCTCTACACATAGGTCAACACCCCACCATGTCACGACCTCTAACTCAAGCTCCAATAATAAGAATACCTGTCACCTCTAAGTGATGACTTTCCTTTAACTTCATCTATTAACACAATGTCTATATGAACCCATTATATGAATTTAGTGTGTGAGAACAACTATCCTAGTAATATCCCACCATGTGTTTAATAAGATCCATTACTAGATAAATTAATGAATTATTTTCTAAAAATGAACAACATGAAGATATGATTTTATCATCTTTAAAACAAGATTAGATAACAATATTTAAAACAATTTTACTTAAGGAGATAATTCCAGGTGAAAAAATATATAATTCTAGCACCGTGGGAAAGAAATAAGGTAAGTAAGGTCATGGGAACCCTAGAACCTTTATACAAACTTTTGATATAGTAGTCCAGAAAGAATTTAATGTGCATTCCACTAAGGAGAGAATGTCATGGCCTAGAAACATAGTGACACCCATCTAATGGAAGACCAATAAACCAAGCAATAAGGAGTTAATTTCTCATACTAGAAACCTAGTGACACACATACAACTACACCATTACCTCACTTTCCAAGTCTAATAGTGATTTTAGGGTGGAATGGTCCAAAGGGGTGCTTAATTATATTATTTTAGCAAGATAATCCGGTTCCTATGTGCTATTAAACCTTAAAAGATGTCAAAATTTCGTTATAAAACTAATTCTCCAATTGAAAGAAGGGTGTTTATAAAATACACAACATGAGGACCTCGTTTTTAATTCCTAAAAATGATTTACAAAATAATTTAATTTGAAATGATAAAGAGGAAATTTATAACTATTATACCACATATAATAACCTCTAAAAATTGTATAACATGATTTAAAAAAATTATATTTATGATTTACTTATAATAAATCACTCAAGATTCATATAATAAAGGGAGATTATGAAACCTAAAACCCCAACCCAGTGAATCTTCATGTTAATGGCCTGAATTACCAAGTAAATGATAGAATATATCCCTAAAAAAATTAAAACCTTAAAGAAACCAACACATAACATTTCATTCATATGAAGCTAACCCAAGGCCGCTATGGTTATAGGTAATAAAATATACCCAAGAGAATAGGAGAAAGGACTAACTTATGTGAAGAGAACCAATTCAAAAGGACATTTCTTGAAACAATTGGTGAAATCCCATCCAAATTAAAGAAAATAAATAAGGGGGAAGGCATTAATTTATGGAAATACTTGAAGAAGTTAAATTAGGGGGGATAAAGGTTTTGAGGGTTAAAAAAATGTAAGGGTAGCTAGATATTCATTAAATTTTATGTTTCTGGGAATTCCACTTGTAATAACATAAGTTTTTTTTAATCTATTTTTAGAATAAATTAAATTTCTTTGATGTATTTTGTTATAAGCCACACCAATTTAAGCTTGCACTACACACAACACTATCTTGACTTGATTTACACACAACACTGAGTTTTCACGAAACATAATTTTATTAATATAATTATTTAAACATGACAATTATAACATATAAATTGTAATGAAATGTATTACCATGATTAAATTAATTATAAAATTATTTTTTACACATAATTCTTTGAACAAATAATTATAAATTAATGTAAAACCTTTTTTTAAAATAAAAGGAAATGTTTTTTTGAAAAATTACATAATTGTGAACAAGTGTGTCTTATGAAAGTAAATAAAAAACAGATCTTGAAATATTAAATATAAGTTTTTACATTCATATTTTGTATTTTATATAAATGATATATAAAGAAGTCCAATTTTACGTATAAAATAAGTACTTTTCTATAAAATAAAAATTTCAAACTTTTGAAGGTACAGTTGTTTTAAATTTGGTTTTTGAGAATTTTATAAAATATATTTTAAAAAATAAACTTATTCTTTGAAAAATGAATATAAAAATTTACATTGGATTATTTTTTTATATTTTTTTGATAAGTTTCATGTTTTAATGAATAGTGACAAAAATATTGAATTTCAATTAAAAACAAAATTTCCATCAAAATACTTTATAGTGTAAAATTATATATTTGATTGGTTTTAAAGTAAAATGATATAAAAATTTTATCATTTAATCTAATTTAGGTCATTGAAATCAATTTCAAATTGAAATGGATATAATAACATTTCCATTCTTCGGATGTATTCACTTTAAAAACTCAATTTCTCATTCTGTTAACAAGATTAATTTTAAATTAATTTTATTAAATTATGTGTATTTAATTATGAAAAATGGATTGAAAATTTATAATTATAATGTCCAAATTTATTAAATAGGCCCCTTTTATTTTTTTCCAATATGAATAGAAACTTTTTTAATTTTTATTACCCTGATAAAGGGAAAATTGTGTAATTTAAGTTAAAAATAAAGTTATAAAGACTATAAGATGACCCTAAAATTTTCCCAAACATTATTGTACAAGATTAATTCAACCAATATAAAATAAGGATCTAAATTGAATAATTTAATGGACAGTTTTCCATGAAATGGAATTAGATGTTATTATAATCAAAGCGAGTGACAAAATGTAACACTCTTAGTTTTAGTAAGTATAATATTTTTAATATGGGGATAAATAAAATATATGATTGAATATATATTATTATTAATGATAAAATATCTATATAAATAATTGAAATTTAATTTAATTTTTTGTTAAATAATTAATTACCCCAAATAATTTCACAATGATGATTCCGTAATTATTCAATTAATGAAATAATCAACTAAATGATATTAGAAATAATAAAATAAATATAGTTTGACTTAATTAAGGTTATATAATAATTTAATATGTTAATATTTCATGTTATATGTGTATGAAATTAATTTTATAGAATTTATCTTAATATATTGAGTTTCTTAAAGACAAAGTAATGAATAATATTAAAATTGACACTTATTATATTTCTTGAAAATAATATTTTATTAAATAATTAATAAATAATAAAAATATTTAATAAGAAAAAAGTGGATGACTTATGATTTAAATTATCATTAATTGGATAGTTATGTTACACTTTACACTTTATAAGTAAAAATTTTATCCTCTTAATATTGGAAAACCTGTTACCATATTTAAAATTAAAATATCTTAACTAAGGATTAATCAAAATTATAATGTTTAAAATAACCCAAAACTTGTCTAAAATATATTTGTTTATGACATTATAATATTATAATATATTATATTATAATAAATTTATATTAAGAGGTATTTTTATTGATATTTAATTTATTATAAATTAACATTTTTAGAAATTCCAAAAGTGCCCCTCCCCTCTCTTATAAAAGGGCACCTATTATTCTCTTTTATTAACACTAAAAAACCTATTTTTTGGAAAAACATATGTTGAAATATCCTCCCAAATTGAATAATACCATCCTAGAAGCTGTAATTTTTGAATAAATCCAATCAAATAATTCCTTTTGTGAAAATCAAAAGAAGATACCGAAAGAATACATAATGTTCATCAACAGATGTATTTGTTTTTTTATTCCTTAAAAAAAATTTAATAGTTTTTATTTTATGTTTATATAATAAAATAATTATACTCAATATAATTATATTTTTTATATTAAGTTTTTGACCTACACAAACACACACTTCTGTCAAATGGGATACACATTCGTCCTTTGTGTGTACCGTGGACTACCACCTCACAAACAAATGTTGCTCATTATTCCATTTACCCCTTTAAAGGTTGTAAATAAAGATGTAATTTATATTTTTATATGATAAATATGATATTTATTATGTATTTTTTCTTCTGTAATTATTCTATAACACATTCTTTCATATTTTCCCTTTTGTGGAAATCTGATAACTTCATTGTGGACGTGTGGACTACTACCTCCTCAAAGCAATGTGATTCGTTCACATTTTACATGGTATTTAATAATAATGATTTTAGTGAAATTATATGATATATATAAATTGATAATGCTAATTTAGTGATATTATATATATATATATGTCATCAATATTTTTTCTTTCAATATGACATGAAATGGAAGCAGTGTTCATGAGTATGTATGACCTACTGTCTCCATGAATGGTTTACTTAATCTTATATTTATATCCATTGTAGATAACCATAATATATATATAATGAATATATATCATATTTATATCATGGTTATCATTTTTGAGATAATTAAATCATGATTTAAATATGAGGACCGAGAATAACAACTCAAAATATTTACAAGAAACTAAGTAGTTATTACCTAAAACATAAATTAAACTTTGAATTGTTAATAAGAGAGAAATATAAAGTCATAAGTAAATAATATATAGTGTTATATAAATGAAGATGGTTATAAAATATATGTATAATAAACTTATATTTATAATATATGAGGTTTTCAGGTGTATGAAAAGAGTCAAGATATAAGGTAACGTAATTTCATATCACTTTTATTTTCTTTGAGATATATTCCATGTTGACCACCTATTTATTTTTTGTGGTGTATATACTGACCATGAATTTATTCTATTATCCTTATGATTAAATTTATAAATATTTACATATCCATTGTATGAAATCTATTTCTTGTTGTTTATGGTTCAAATTTTACCAAATTGGTAGGGTAATTTTGTCCCAAATTTTCTTCTTTGATACACATGTTATGTGACACAGATATTTTATTTTATGAGTTTTCTATATTGAACATTAAAATTTTGTATCATTAATATAATTAATTTCATGATATAATATGTTTCATGTAATGTTATTATCTATTCATTTATAAATATGTGCACCATCAAAACAATTTTTTCAAAATGTGTTTTAAATGAGATTTTAATAATTTTCATGAGTATGGATTTAAAAGATGTTTAAAATAGTTTCAAATCATTTTTTATAACTTTTAAAATTTATTTTCAATGAATGTTTTTAAATGTTTTATTATTTAAAAAGTGTCTTTCAAAGATGAAATAATATTTTCCTCCCGAATTAATTAAAATGATATTTCAAAATCATTTCCCATCTAAGACAACATTATTTAATGTTACATATGTATTACAGGAGATATTATCCAAGGATACCATTATTATTATTTATTTGTATGTTTTTTTTATGATGGGTTTATTTTTATGAATTTTTTTATTTTCCATGAGTTATGTTATGATGAAATGTTTGTGAACCCCATTTTTAAGGGTTATGATATGATTTATATTCTCATGCTATAAATATGCATGGTTTTTATTATGGGATGTGTGGGAACAATATCTAAATCCAATTCACTAGTTATATATTTATGTCTCATGATATAATTATTAAAACAAGTTGACAGGATTAATACACTATGGATGAATGAGAAACCATATCCACTATAAGAAGATGGGGAAACCCATTTCCTTATAGGAAAAGAAATATGACTAGGGATGGTGGCATGTACCTCCAAGAATTTTTAATCCCCATGAAGTTCCCTATTAAGTTTTTAAAATGTACCTTGACTTATATGTAATGATATTGTGTGTTTATGTGTCTTATACAAATTCTATGTCTTATTATTATGTTATGATTACATGGATTATTCTCTTTATTTCCATATGATTCATGTCTTATGAAATGTGATTATTTATGCCATGACTCATGTATATGATATTTGATATGTCGGTTATTATTATCTAATGTTAAGATCATGTTCTCATACCCTTATATTCATGATTATGATTACGTATCTCCCTTGATTACCCTTACTGAGCTTCTGATCTCTCCATTTTTTATGTTTTCTTTTCCCTAGTTTATATAGAATATTTTTAAGTAAGGGTACTAAAGGTGAAGATGTTTTTGGGAAACATTGAAGATCATTCAACAGACTATAAGTTTTTTTTCCAAGTTTCCAAAGGCACTAAACTAAGGCGGTCATCAGGCATGTGTTGGTGTAATGTATGAATTTTTTTGAAAAAATGATGTAATTTAAATGTATGAAAATAATGGGTTTTTATAGTTGGTAATAGAGAAAAGGTTTACTCAACCTTTAGAACATAGGATGAGAAAACTTTAGTGATATTTCTAGATATATTTAAAAGGTTATTTATAGGGATGACTTTGATGATAAGTTCAATAATACGTTACAATCATAGAGTTTTTGTAATAATCATGAATAAATTAGGATTAAACCTAAATTGGAGTACATTGAAATATTATAAGTAATTTCCATTGATTATGTGATTCTACCAATAGGATTAGTGTTACTCACACTATTCCTTTCAATTTTAGTTAATGGATGTAACCTCTAAAAAATGTGTTAATGATGAATGCAATGGTAAATGAAATTATTTTCCTCTTCATAAACTGAATTTTATGGGGGTAGGAATGAAAAATATTGTTTCTATAATCATAAAAAATTCTCAATATATGAATCATGCTGTAATTCCAAATGATAAAAAGAGGAAACAATATTTTTTTGAGTCCTTTATGATGCAACATCCAACTTACTTTAGTGGCTATACGGATCCAACAATGGTTCAACAGTGGATCAATACCACTGATAAGATATTTTCCATTCTCCAATGTTCAAAACATGAGAAATACATTTTTTCTATCTATCTTTTGGAAGGTGAGATGGATTAATGGTGGATTTATATCAGGAATATGAAGAAATGGGATGAAATTGAATCTATCAAATGAGACAAGTTCAAGAACTTATTTTTCAACAAGTACATTCCTCGTATTCTTGATATAAAAATGGAAAATAAATTCCTTAAGTTAAATCAAGAGGATTATTAATATATTGTAAGACAATAAGCATGTACCCTAGTGGTAAAGGCTCTTGCTTGGCATCCAAAAGACCCAGGATCAAATCTGGGTAGGGGTGAATTTCTGGGGGGTAATGTAGTAGCGGTGACACTCTAGCAATGACGACACTGTAGCAGTTGAGGGCCTGGAGCAGCGATGATACTGTAGTGGCGAGGGTACTATAGCAGCATGAACACTGTAGTAGTACATTTCATAGAGGGGTCCTTTGGGCAAAAAATGGGCTTTCAAGCCTTGTATTCAGGCTACTTGGCCTTGGGATTTTAGGATATGTAATGGGTATACGTCTACCTAGTCTAAAGAGGTCTTTTCTTTAACAATAAATTGAGTATTTGACCCCCAAACTTTTTTATTGGAAGCTATGAATAAAATTTTATAATAATTTCAAGGTATGCTTCTAGAATTATCATCCAACTTGAGATTAAGGTTGAAAATCTTATCAGTGGCTTAAGAAAATGACTCAGAATGGCGTTAACCATAAGGCACTTTAGTAGTTATAAAAAAATATTCTAAGGTGTCATAAAGGTGGAAATGGGGTTTGGAGTTATGTACCAATCTCATGGTTTTTACAAGAAAAGGAATATTTAGTTTAAAGTAAATATAAGTAAAATGTAGAAAATAAGATGCATTTTTCATTATGTTCAAAGTGTGGGAAGAATCATGGTGGAGATTGACATAAGGATACTGATAAATGTTTTAATTTTGGAAATGTAGGTTATCTGGAAACTAAATGCTGAAATAATGGAAAGAATTTAGATAATGATGAAAATAAATATAAGGACACACATAATAAAACCCCACACTTCAATTCTTTAAGTGTAAGGAAAATGGGAATTATTATAATCAATTCCCAAATCCAATGGTTAACGATAAAAATCAACATAAACAACTACTTAATGATAAAGACAAAAGGAAATATCATTTTATCACTATTGGATCTGTGGTGTACGAAAATGAAGTGTTAGAATGATTGAGTATTTATGTATCGGAATTAAAGAATAATGTTGTAGAATTAATTTAATGGTATTATAGAAAAATGAAACATCTATGTATTGGTACACTATAGTTTTTCCATAAGGATTTAAGAGCATATTCTAAATGGTATTGGTCAACGTAAAAAGTTATTAAGGTGGTAAGGTGATATATTTGGAAAACACATGATTAAGGGAATGATAACCCTTCAAATGTGAATGATTCTGGGATAATGAAATAAAGAGATGTTTGATTGTGATAAAATAAATGGGATAGTATGATGAACTTAGGGTCGATAAAATGACAAGGTGGTTTATGATATTGTGGATTGATTTTATAGATTTTTTAGATTTATGGTTTGAGGAAAGAGTTAATTTTTGAACGCATTATTTTTTTCATCATGGTTCTATGGTAATTCCTGTTTTTACCATGTTTCCATAGAAAATATGATAATGTTCTGCACATGTTTTTTATGAGGCAATTTTTTGCTACATCATGTTTTTAATGGATATATGATAAATTTCATGGCATTATTTTGAAAGTCTTGGATATTAATCATTTGGAAGGTTAATATGGGTAACTATTTATGAAATCCTTTACATTTAAAGTTGAATGAGGCTTTAGATATCAATATTTTGATTCTTGAATATTGAATAACATGTGCTGAACATTTTTTGGTGATGAAAACTAGAGATAAATGGAATGAATTATCATCTCATTATGGATCTTATGATATACTATTTGTCCAATCATTAAAATTTCATCCTCATATATTTGTGTAAGAGATGAAGCATAAATTTATCAAGGCACAACCGATGGATGAGTTTATGCCTACAAAATGGAATGAAATCGAGTAAGTATATATTTTTTTGAAAATTCTTCAAATTTTGGAAAACAATCTTGAAACAAAAAATTTATCCTAGTACCTCCATTTTCGATCAATAAACTTTTCCTTTAGATCATCACATATTTATCATTCTGTGATGATTAAATTTATAATGACCATGTTCTCTATCCTTCCCCAAAAGAACATGATTATTGGAATTATATTAAACTTCCAAATTATCAATTTCCACTAATCCTAATTATGTTTTCATATTAACATTTTACTTTACCTCTATTTAAGTTGAAGTTTTATTGACTGTTTTTACAGTGTTTGGTTTCCTAAAAAAAATTCTTAAATATCCACATTTTATTTTTAATGTTTAATATGAAATTTAAAGGATTCAATTTCCTTTTTAAATTCTTGATCATATTATAATGGTAGCCTATCCATTGATACTTCCACCAAATCTATCTCATGTTAATAATGTGTTTCATGTATCTCTTTTAAGGAAGTACAAACCAGATCATCCACATATACTAAAATTAGAGGTTTATTTCTAGATAAAGATCCTTATTATAAAGAGAAATAGGTAGAAATTTTGGATTGTAGAGATAAAGTTCTACAATACAGGATCACTCACCTGGTAAAAGTTTTGTAGAGAAAACCACTAGTTTGAAGAAGTTGTATGGAAACTTGAGGAAATGATTGGGTAGAAGTATCCTCATTTGTTTATATTGAAATGATGAATTTTGAGTGTGAAATTCCTTTTAAGGGGTGTAGAATGTAACATACAGAGTTTTTATGATCCTTTTTTTGAATAAATTAAATTTCATTGATTTAATGTGTTATAAGCTATACTAGGTTAAACTTGTGCTACATGAAACATCGGCTTAACTTTCTTCACATACAACAATGAGTTTCTACGAAACATTATTTTATTATTATACATATTTAAAAAATAAAATTATAACATAGATTTTATAATGATAGGTATGAACAGGATAAAATAAATTATTAAATTATGGTTTACACATAATTCTTTGACCAATTAATTATAAATGAATGTAAAACCATTTTTACAATAAAAATAATTTTTTTTCTAAAAAATTATTTAAAAGTTTAAAATTCTTTTTTATTACAATAAATTAACAAATGAATTTTTAAATTTTAAATCTAATGTTTAACATTCATATTATGTGTTTTCAAGACATGATATAAAAATAAATCAAATTTTATGCATAAAAGAAATATTTTTCTAAAAGATAGTTTTTCAGCTTTTTGAATGCACACTTGTTTTAAATCTAGTTTTGAAAGTTTTATAAATTATATTTTTAAAAAATAAAGTTCTTATTTTAAACATGAATATCAAAATTTATATTGGTTTAATTTTTGGTATTTTTTGATAAGCTTCATGTTTTGATAAATAATGAAAAATACAGTATTTTAATTGAAAATAACTTTTTCATTGAAATAATTTATAGTGTTAAATTATATATTTGATTTGGATTAAATTATAATTAGATAAAAAATATTTCAATTAATTTAATATAGGTTATTGGAACCAATTTGAAGTTGAATTTGAATATAACAACATTTCAACCCTTTGGACGTTTTCACTTTAAAAAATCATTTTATCATTTCGTCCAAGAGATTAGTTTTATATAAATTTTCAAAAATTATTATTTTTTAATTATGAGAAATGGATTTAATGTTTGGAATCATAAGGTACAAATTTAACAAATATAACCTCTTTTTACCAATATGAATATAAACTTCGGTAATTTTTATTAGAACAGAAAAGGGAAAATCGGGTAATTTAATATAGAAATAAAGTCATAATGACTATAAAATAATCCTAAATTTTGAAAAAACTCTATTATATGAATTTAATTCATACCTTAACTCATATGTATATAAATTTAATAATTTAATGGTCACTTTTCCATGAAAGTTACTTGGATATTATTAAAATCAAATAAAGTGACAAAATGTCACACTCTTACTGTTAATAAGTATAATATTTTTAATATGGGATTAAATAGAAGATACAATCAAATGTATATCTTTTTTAGAAATATAAAATGTTTATATACATCATATAAATTTATTTTTAAATTTTTGTGAATAAATAATTATCATAAATAATGAAAAAATGACGACGCAATAATTATTCAATTAATGAAACAATCAATTAAATGATATTATAAATTTCAAAAGAAATAAAATTTGAAATAATTAAGATTATAAAAAACTTTATAGGTGCATACGATATATTAGGGATGTATTCAATTAATTATTTTGAATTTATATTTCTGTATTGATTTTCTTAATGTTAAATTTATAAATATGGTAAAAATTAATACTTATGATATTTTAAGAAAATAATATTTAATTAAATTATTTATAAATCTAAAAAATATTAAATAAATTCAAATGGGATGATATATGGTCTTAAATATCGTTAATATTCAATTTATGTTCTAATTAACACTTTATAATTTAGAATTTCATCATATTAATATTGAAGAACTTTTTACGATAGTTGAAATTAAAATAAATTAACCAAGGGTTAATCAAAATGATAAGGTTTAAAATAAGAAAAAACTTGTCTAAAATCTGTTGGTTAATGCAGTTACAACCTGGAAATATCTTATATTAGAATAAATATAAATTTTGAGGTATTTTTATTGATATTTATTTTATTATAAATTAATCATTTGAGAAATTCCAAAATTTCCCCCTCTCTTATAAAAGGGAACATATTCTTTTATTTTATTAACACTTAAAAAATTATTATTTTTTGGTTATAATCAATCTAAATATAATTCAAAATTACATAACTTCATCATATAATCCTTAATTTTTTCATAAATCTGACCAAAGAATTCATTTTGTGAAAGTCAATAGGAGATACCCAAAGAAAAGGTAACGTTCATCAATGAACTTTTTTTGTTTTATTTATTTATGGAAACCTTCAATTATTTTTATTTAATGTTTATATAATAAAATAATTATCATAAATATAATTATATATTTTCATATAAATATTTAAGGCTACAATCACACACACTTCCATCAAATGAGATACACAATCATCATTCATATGTACAATGGACTACCACCTCACGAACCGATGTCGCTCGTTCTTCTCTTAACACATTTCAATGTTAAAAATAATGATGAAATTTTTTTTATATGATATATATTATATATATTATTAATTTTTTATTAAATAATTATATATCACATACCTTCATTATTCCTATTTTTTGGAAATACGATAACTTCGTTTGTGGATGTGTGGAATACCGACTCCTCAAAGTGATACGATTAGATCAAACTTTACGTGGAATGAATTAAGGATGGGTTTAGTTAAATTATATGAGATATATGATAAAATAATTAAAATGAAATGAAATTATATATATTTATACATATATATAATTTACATTCTTTTGTTTAATATGACATGAAATAGAAGCAACGTTTATACGTACGTATGTCCCACCCTCTTCCTGAATGATGTATTTAATTTTCTATTTAAATTATTTCTAGATAACAATTAATACATATATAATGAATATATTTCATATTTATATCACAGTTATCATTATTTAGATAATGAAATAATGATCTAAGTATGAGGACAAAAAATAAGAAGTGAAAACATGTATGAGAAACAAAACAGTTATTACCCAATACATATCTTAAACTTGTGATTGTTAATAAGAGTGAAATATAAAGCAATAATTAAATAATATATGGTATTATATTAATTAATATGATCATATAATATGTTAATGATAAGATTATATTTGTTATATAGGAGGTTTTAATGATTATGACGAGAGTCAAGATATAAGGTATGAGATTTCAGAATCACTTTTATTTTCTGTGATATATAAGCCATGTTAGCCATCTATTTATTTTTTAGTGTATATAATCACAATTAATTTATTATATGATAATTATACTTATATTTATGAGTATTTACATATCTATTTTATTATCTATCTTTCATGCTGATTACATTTAAAATTTTTTCAAATCGTTAAGGTAATTTTTGTCTCAATTTTTCTTATTTGAGACACATGATATGTTATGAACCTATATTATTTTATTATGTGTATATAATTTCATTTGAAATTTTGTATCCTGAATCTCATTATTTTCATGATATTATAAGATTCATGTAAATTTATTCTTTCATTGTTTGGAAATCTATGTTTCTTCAAAACAATGTTTTCTAAAAGTGTTTTAAACGATATTTTACGAATTTTCAGTAACATTGATTTCAAATATCTTTAAAATGGTTTCAAATATTAATTTATAAATTTTAAATGTTATTTAAAAAAAAAGTTTATTCAAATGTCTTATGATTTAAAAGGTTTCTTTCGAAGTTGGAAGAATGTTTTGCTCAATAATTATTTAAATTTATTTTTTGAAATCATTTGTCATATACGACAATGTTATGTGATGATACTTATGTTTTACTAGGGATATGGCACATAGATATCATTATCATTCTTTCTATAAATGTTTTATGTTTTTTATGGTTTTATATTTATGAATTTTATTTATTTTTCTTGAGGTATATTATGATTAAATGTTTATGAAACCCGTTTTTTAATGGTTCTAATATGATTTATATTCTTATGGAACATATATGTATAGTTTTCATTATATGACAGATGGTAACTATATCTCACTCAAATTAATTGTGTAAATATTTATGTCACATTATATAGTGATGGAAAAAAGTTGACGGGCTTGATCCACTGGGGATGGTGGTGTGTCCCTCTCAGTAGGTGTAGTTCCCATTAAGTTCCATTATGTTTTGTAGATTCACCATGACTTAAATGGAATAATATTACATGTTTATGTGTATTCCAATAATTTCATGTATTATTCTTATGTTATGATTTCATGGATTATTCTTTGGATTTCATCATGTTTTGAGTTAAATTAACTTCCATTATTTAGTTCATGACTCACGAATATGATATTTCACATGTAGGTTATGATTTTATAATATTATGCTCATGTTCTCATAACCTTATGTACATGATTATGCTTATATATCTCTATTTATTACACTTACTAAGAACATGAGATCACCTTTTTTATGGTTTCTTTTACCCAGGTTATGAATAAAGGTTTTAGGAATGGTTACTAAAGTGGATAAACTTTGTGGTAATCATTTAAGATATTTTACCAAACTATAAATTTGTTTTCCACATTTCTAAATTCACTAAAATAATATGGTCCTTGGGTTTGTGTTTTTGTAATTTTTGAAATGTTCTAAAAAATGATATTATATCCTTATATGAAAACCATGGGTTGTTATAGTTAGTATCAGACAAAAGTTTTAGTCCACCTTTGGAAACTAATATGATAAAAATTTAGTGAGATCCCTAGAGATATTTCTAACTATATGTCTAGGTATGTCTCTAAGGGTAATTATAAGTATAGGTTACAATCTTAGAATTTTCCAAATAATCATAAATAAAATAGGATTAAACCTAAGGTTTCATAGATTGTAATATTATTAATAATATAAATTTATTATGTGGTTTCACCACTATGATTAGTGCAGCTCACACTATGCTTTCTGGTTTTAGTCGATGGATGGAACTAAAAGGAACCGCGTTAATGATGGATATGATGGGAAATTCAATGACTCTCCTCTTAATAAACTAAATGTTATGGGAGAAATAATGAAACATCTTGTTTCTATAATCACACAAATTTCTCAAACTATGAATTATATTGGACATCAAAATGAGAAAAAGATGGAAAAAATTTTGTTGAGCACTTCATGACATAGTGTCCACATTATTTCAGTAGGTCTACTAATCCAATAGTGGCCGATAAATGAATCAGTACCACTGGGAAAATATTTTCGATTCTCCGATGTTCAGAACATGAGAAAGTCATTTTTATATCTATCATTTGGAAGGTGAGGTATATCAATGGTGGAATATTATCAATAATATTAATAAAAATGATGAAACTGATACCAAGCAATGAGAAAAGTTCAAGAACTTATTTTTGAATAAGTATATTCTTCATATTCTTCAAAATAAAATTGAAAAGTAATTCCTTGAGTTAATTAAAAATAATTATAAATATATTGGAACTTATAAAGAAAATTTTACAAGACTTGTGAGGTACACTTATGGCATTATCATTCTACCTAAAAGTAAGGTTGATCGATTTTTTTAGTGGAATAAAACAAAGTATTCCAATAGAGATAACTATAAGGGACTTTAATATTTATGAAGAAATCATATCATGTTCCATAAAGGTGGAAATGAAGGTTTGAGTTACATATCAATTTCATGTTTTTGATAATAAAAGGAAGATAAAGTTTCATGAAAAACATAAAAACCAAGGAGAAAAGAATATGACTTTTAGTTTATGTTCTATGTGTGGGAAGAAGCATGGTGGAGATTATATTAAGGGGCCTGGTAAATGTTTAATGTTTTTAATGGTAAGTCATATAAAAACGAAATATGAAGTAATTAGAAGAATCTTTCTAATTATGTGAATATATAGAAGGATACACATAATTACCGCCCCACTTAAATGTTTTAAGTGTAAGGAAAATGGGACTTCTGATAAGAATTCCCAAATATAATGGTTAATTATGATGATCAATGCCAACAACCTATTAAATCCAAAGGCAAAGGTAAATCTAATATGATAACTATTGGTGGTGTGGAGTATGACAACAAAGTGGTGAAATTATTGAGTATTTATGTAATAGAATGCAAGAATAATGTTGAAAAATGACTTTTATGGTATTATGGAATAATGAAACATCTATATATTGGTCCATTATTATTTTTCCATAAGTATATAAGATCGTATAATGAATGGTACTGATCACCATGAAAAGTTATTGAGGTGGTAAGGTGATATGTTTTGAAAACACGTGATTAAGGGAATGATAACCATTAATATGTGAATGATGTTGGGATAATGAAATACAAAGATGTTTGATTATGATGAAATAAATGGGATAGTATTGATGACATTTGGGTTGATAAGATGAAAAGGTTGTTATGATATCATGGATTAAGTTTATATAATATTTAGATTTATTGTATGGGGAGAGAGTTACTTATTGAAAGATTTCATGTTTTCACTAAGGTTTTATAGTAATTCTGGTTATTACCATGTTTTAATAGAAACATGATAATGGTTTTCACATGTTTCTTATGTGAAAATTATGATATATATAATGTTTTTGATAGATAAATTCTATTTATAGTTACCTTCTTTCGAAAGACAAGGATTTTAATCTTTTGGAAGGTTCATAATGGTAACTATTTATGAAATTGTGTATGTTTAAATTTGGATGAGGTTTTAGAGATTACTGTTCCAATTTATTAATAATTGATAACATGTGCTAAATTTTTTTTTGAAATGATAACTAGATACAAAAGGAATGACTTATCATTACATTATGTATATTATGATCCACTATTTTTTAGGTATTACCATTTCAACCTTATATATTAGAGTAAGAGATGAAACAAAAATTGATAAAGTCAAAATTGATGAACGATACCATGCTCAAAAAATTGATTGAAATCAAGTAAGTATATCTCATTTTGAAATTTATTCAAGTTTAGGAAAAGTATGTTGTAACAAAAATTTTACCCAAGTACATTCATTTTTTCTGAATCAAAAGGTCCCTTAGATCATTAAAGATTTATCATTTTGTGATGGTTAAATTTATTATTAACATGTTATCTATCATTATCCATCAGAACATAATAGTTTTAATTATATTCCATTCACATGTTTTCACCTTCCATTAATCCAAGTTATGTGGCGATTTTCACCATTTAATTCCCGTTTATTAAATATAATGTTTTTTAACCCTTTTTACAATGTGGGTTTCCCACAAAGAAATTATCAGACAACCAATGTTGATTTTAGAAGTGTAATTTAAAATTAAAAAGATATGATTTTCATTTTAAATTAATAATCTTATTGGAATGGGTGCCTTTCCATTGTCACTTCCACCAAATCTTTATCAACTTCATGATATTTTCCATGTATCTATATTGAGTAAGTAATAACCGATACTTTGTTGGAACCATGTTCTTCTATGCACGATTTGGAGTGTGGTTTGTGTTTGTTGTCAATCATCAATGGAAGTTCGGATCGTGTACCAGCAAAGAGATCATACCGTTCAAGCACACAACAGTATTGAAGGTGGCGCCGTTTCCCAGTGTTTTCCAAATTTTTGGGGTCCAAAATTTGGAGGTTGGTGAGCATCGCGAAAAGTGGATTTCCAGGAAGATCATAATTTAATATGGTAAAGGCATGAGTTTCGCGAAGATAGGATTCATGGTTTGGAAATCGCGAAGACCATAAGAATGGAGGCGGTGAGTCTTCACGATTACGTCAAGCTTCGTGAACGGCAGAGGCTGGAGAGCTTCGCGGCAATGCAGGGCTTTGCGAGGGAGCTTCGCGGCGAAGGCGCGAAGGAATGATGACGGTGATTCTTCGCGATTACTTCAAGCTTCACGAATGGCAGAGGTTGAAGCGCATCGCGGCGGAGAAGGGCTTTGCGAGGGAGCTTCGCGGCGAAGGCGCGAAGGTATGTTGATGGTGATTCTTTGTGACCACGTCAAGCTTCGCGAATGGCAAAGTTCCATGGTGCTTCGCGATTTGAACAGAATTCCGGCGGAATCTTTTGAGCTTCACGATTTGAGATGACGTGGCGTTGACTTCGCGCGGAAGGGTTGAGGGTCGGTGGAATCACCTATAAATAGAGGCCGACCCCCTCAAGAGAAGGAGAGAGAGAATTTCAGAGAAAGTCCTTTGCTCTCGGTTCGCAAAGGTCTCTCGCGAAGGCAATGGGCTTCGCGAAATAGGAGCTTTGCAGTGGCTATTCTAGCTCCGCGAAAGACGTGCGCCCCGCGTTGGCTTAGTGAGCTTCGCGAAGAGGCAGGAGCTTCGTGATTTCCAAGCATGGCGAAGGATGGAGCATCGCGAAAGTGCTTCGCGATTGAGCTTCGTGATTGAGCTTCGCGGAATGGAAGGGGCTCCGCGAAGGCTTTTTTGAGATTTGCAATATTGGGAGCCTTGCGAAGTAGGGTACTTTGCGAAGGCCTTTCCAAAGGATGATTGCCCTGTGGACAAGGGAAAAGGGAGTTTTCATCAGTGGTTGGAATTTGGATCTTAATAGAGCATTAAATTCAGAACTCTGATGCAAGCAAAGTCTCATGCTGAACAGGAGACAATGAACTTCATGACTATCAATTGAAGAGACCTTCATGTCTATAAACTGAGTGTGACTTCACCAACGGTAGTGAGCCAGGGGGAGTCAACGGGAGTGACCCGAGGGAAGCAGTGAGCTTTCCCTGAACCGTTGTAAAGGTAGTGAGCCTGAGACAGAGTGACTATGCCCGACCTTTTGTTTTCTCCAGCTAGTAAAGCATAGTGGATTTTGGTACGACCGAAAACTTGTCGGCGTATGCTCCTTGGACGCAGCCCTTAGTGGTGAACCAAGTAAAAAGGGCCGTGTCTTCTCTATGCATGTGCATGTTTTCTTTCTGATATTTTTCATCATACAGGTTCAACAAGTTCCTACCAACGTGGGAACAAGATCTATCACATTAGAAGAAAAATTTGTCACCTTGATTCACCCCTCCCCTCTTAGGGTGTCCCGGGGCCATTCAAGTGGTATCAGAGGGTAAAGGTTGCTGGTGTTGAATATGACCTTTTTTCGTCATGGAAAACGCGGTCAATGTCAGGGGAGTCCCTCCCTTCGATGGAAGCAATTTCCAGATCTGGAAGAACAGAATGAGATCTCATCTAAGATCTCTTGGAATGGAAGTTCTCTTTTCTATTGTTCAAGGAATACAAGTCACTGATCCAACAGGCCTAGCTATGAATGAAACAGACAGGAAACTTCGTGATGCAGATGCTAAAGCACAGAATGCACTCACTGTAGCCCTGTCTGATCAGATCTACCTAAAGGTGATGAATTTCACCTCAGCAAAATCTATGTGGGATAAACTTGAGAATATTTATGAAGGAGATAGCAAAGTGAAGGAGGTGAAACTACAAGTGCTGCACAATCGGTTTGATGATTTGAAGATGCATCCAGATGAGAATGCAGACTCATTCTTCAATAGAATTACTGAAGTAGTTGGAGAAATTTGGGGTCTAGGTGAAGAAATCAAAGACATTGATATTGTAAAGAAAATATTGAGAATACTTCCACCTCTGTATAATGCGAAGGTGTCAGCCCTTGAGGAAAGAGATCTTTCCAAACTTTCTCTTGATGATCTACTGAGCAGCTTGGTAGCATATGAAATGAGAGTCAAACCAGAAGATGCTACGACTCAGGTGAGCAAGGAAATGTCATTCAAGGCCATGGATAAACTGAAAATCTCAAAGGATAGTAGTGGTGAAGATGATGAAGAAAAAGAAATTCTTTCTCTCATTGCAAAGAAGTTCCAGAAGGGGAAAGGGAAATTCAAAGGGAAGTTACCTCTCACGTGTTTCCGTTGTGGAAAAGTTGGGAACATTTCCTCTCAGTGCTTAAAAATGATCAATGATGAAGACAGTGAGGTTGAAAGCCTCAAGAAGCCTCAGAGAAGGTTCTTCAAAAAGTCAGACTTCAAATCTGGTAAGAAAATGAAAAGGAAGATTTTTGTCTATGAAAAGGAAGAAGATGATAATGAATTCTGTGACGAAGAAGAACCAGAATTTAAAACTGGGAACCATGCTTCTATGATGGCCACTATTGAAAATCCAGAAGATACTGAAGGAGAAAAGCAACTGAGAAATTGTGTAGATCCTGAGATACAACTTATGGATGCGGCTAGTAAGCTCAAGATTAAATGTAAGTGCTGCAATAAGTGGAAATCAATTATAGAAGAATCAAATGAATACGTTGATCAACTTGAAGCTGAAATTAAATGACTGGAAGAATTTGTGAAGGTACAGTTTAAAATAATTGAAAGTAATGATGATGTAGTAGATCTGAAGCTAAGAATTGAAGAGCAGGATAAGGTCATCAATGACCTCACCTCCAGACAGGATGAAAAATCCAAGACTACTGATTGTCTTGAGGAAGAATTAGTTACTCTAAGGAGAAAACCGGAGACTGAATCAGTTCCAAAAGAATCAAAGAATAAAATACAATTGGGAAGATTCTCATATGCAGAATTACTAGCAAGAGCCAAGTGTGGTTCAGATGGGGTTAGAAAAATCTTGAGTAATCAAAGACCCGCTTGAATGGGAAAGAGTGGAATTGGCTGTGAGGCTGAGACATCAACTTGTGGAAGTGAAAAGACCCAAAATAAAGATAAGATGAAAGCTGAACATGTTGAAACGTTTCCTAGAGTTCCGAAAAAGGAACCCTCAATCCAAACTAAAAGGGGACCTAAAAATTATCCTCAAACAGTCAGAAATGACATACAATCTTACTATTCTCCCAAGGAAGAAGGTATGGGGAGAAATTCAAGTGAGAAGACATTTCCTCTCATGAAGTGTCAGTTCTGTGGCTATCTGGGCCATACCATGTCATATTGTGAAGAGGCAAGAAGCTATCTGAATGGAGAAGATATAGAAGCTCAACAAAGGAGAACAATTTCATATCCTAATTCTTTTAGAAGAAATAATTTCTATGGATATTGTTTTTGTTGTTCTAACTTTGGTCATAAGGCCGCTAATTGCAGGCAGATAAGGGACATGGACACCTCATACCGAAGTTCAAGACAAGTCAAGTCTCGTCAGAAAGACAGTGTTGCTCTTTCAAACAGGTTTTCACCTCTCAAAGAAGACTTTGACTATGAAGAACCTGGGTATGCAGAAGAGATAATTGAAAGACCATCAGTTCTTTATACTCGATCAAATGTCTCATGGAAGGAAATGAAGAAGATTGAGAAATCCAACCTTGCAGAGGTGGCCCTCAAAGCTACAAAGAACAACAGTACCTGGATTCTGGATAGCGGTTGTTCATCTCATACGACAGGTAATGCCGGCCTACTAACGAATATCATAAGGAATGTCGATGGTACAATAAGATTTGGTAATGATGGGGCTCTGAAAATCAAAGGGAGTGGAAGTACCGAATTATCTAATGGAGAGATAAAGAAGACTGAAGTCCTTTACGTAGATGGCCTACGTCATAATCTCCTCAGCGTGAGTCAACTCTGTGACTCAGGACTTATAGTCACGTTTAATCAGAAAGGCTGCACTATCAAGGGAAATACTGGAAATTCTCTTATGAAGGGATGCAGAACAGAAGGCAACTTGTATCAGGTTGATAGTGAAGAAAATGTATGTTACATGACTATTGAAGAAGAAAACAATTTGTGGCATCGGAGACTGGGACACATCAATCAACAAGACATGGAGAAAATATCAAAATTGAGAATTTTCATGGACATTCCCAACCTGAAGCGTGAGCGTGAAAAATCTTGTGATGCTTGTATTCGTGGGAAGCTGGTCTGCAGTTCATATCGGCCAAAGAAGAAAAGAGCATCTCACATTCTTGATCTAATTCATACAGAAGTTTGTGGGCCAATAAATGTTGCCGGAACTCATGGAGAAAGGTACTTTGTCCTTTTCATAGATGATTACAGTAGAATGGCATGTGTGATGGTCATTCATAGGAAACGAAAAGTCCTTGACTGCATGAAAACATATCGGCGAATCGACGAGAATGATACTGGACGAACAATCAAAGTGTTGCGATCTGACAATGGAGGAGAATACACGTCCATTGAATTTGAGAATTATCTAGAGAAGAATGGGATACAGCATGAGGTAGCTTCTGTGAGAACTCCACAAAAAAATGGAGTTTTTGAACATAGGAATCGATAGGTGAACAACATGACATGAACTATGCTGATTGAGATTCGTATTCCATGACATTACTGGAAAGAGGCTGTTCAAGCTGCAGTGTACATTCAGAATCGAACATGACTTTATATGGGTGAGACGAAGACACCATATGAATTGTGGCATGGACGAAAGCCTTCTCTAAAATACTTTAGTGTCTTTGGAAGTAAATGCTTCATCAGGAACAAAGAAGGAAATCACGGGAAATATGGCGACAATGCAGATGCAGGAATTTTCCTCGGTTACTCAATGAACAGAAAATCCTACAAATGTTTCAACAAGCGTTTGGGAAGGATTGTGGAAAGCAGTGATGTTAAGATAATTGAAGAGAAAACCACAAATGCTTCAAGGACGTCATATGCTGATGTGATAGAAAGTCAGGAAGAATGTGGACGTGAAGAAAATACAAATGCAGAAATAGAGGAAGCTATTCAAAACACTCAGCAGTCACATCAAGATGTTGACTCAAAAGAATAATCTGAAGAAGAAACTATGGCTGAAGAGAATACTACTGAACCTCGCAGGAGAAATCGAAGAGCTGAGATTGATCCATCCAACATAATTGGGGACAAGAGTGCACCCACTCAAACAAGAAGGATGAGGAATACCACGCAATCTGCATTTCTATCAGTTGTAGAGCCATCCTCATTCGAAGAAGCTGCAAAAGATAAATCTTGGGTGAAAGCCATGAATGATGAATTAGATCAGATTGACAAGAATCAGACATGGGATCTTGTCTAGAGACCCGAAGGTCACAATGTGATTGGTACCAAATGGATCTTCAAAAATAAGTTTGATGAGCATGGAAGTGTCATCAGAAACAAGGCACGACTGGTATGTAAAGGATACTCCCAGATTAAAGGAATTGATGTTGAAGAAACCTTTACTCCAGTGGCTAGACTGGAGTCAATCAGGCTTTTCCTTTCCATGGCACTCCAAATAGGATATAAAGTATATCAAATGGATGTCAAGACAACATTCTTGAATGGTGTACTCGAAGAAGAAGTCTACATTGAACAACCAGTGGGCTTTGTTTTGGGTACTGATGAAACAAAGGTATGTAAACTGAAGAAATCTCTATATGGTTTGAAGCAGGCACCACAGGCATGGTACTCACGGCTGGACTCATATCTCAAGAAGTTGGAATTCAAAAGAGGAGGAGTTGATCACAATCTCTTTGTGAAGAATTATCCAAAAGATCAATTCATGGTTCTTGTCTACGTTGATGATATCATATTTGGTGGCAGTAGGCAGAAATCAGTGGATGAATTTGCCAACCACATGAAATAAGAATTTGAAATGTCTATGATTGGGGAGCTCACATATTTCTTAGGGCTGCAAGTGATTCAAAAGAAGGAATACACTTTCATTTCTCAGGAAAAATATGCAAGAGAGTTTCTAAAGAAGTTCAATATGCAAGACCCCAAACCAATGTCAACTATGATTGCAATTGGAACTAAACTTGGAAAGCATGAGCATGGGAACTCTGTTGATCCCACCATGTACAGGAGGATCAATGGAAGCCTACTGTACCTGACAGCGACAAGGACAGATATTGTCTTTGCAACATGCCTTGCGGCCCGCTTTCAGAGTAATCCAAAGGAGGAAAATATGGAAGCAGGAAAAAGAATCATGAGGTACATTCAAGGTACACATAACTTCGGGTTATTTTTTGCTGCAGGTAGGGATAGTGAATTATCATCATTTTCTGATGCTAACTGGGCTGGTGATGTAGTAGACAGAAAGTCCACTAGTGGTGGAGCTTTCTATATTGGGCAGAAATGTGTTGGCTGGTTGAGCAAGAAACAAGAAAGTACTTCTCTTAGTACTGCTGAAGCCGAGTATATCTCTTCCACAAAGGCATGCACTCAACTGCTATGGATGAAGCAACAATTAACTGACATTGGCGATGAGGTGACGCAACCAATGGTGATTTACTGGGACAATAAGAGCGCAATTGATCTTACAAAGAATCCTGTTCATCATTCTCGTACAAAACACATTGAAATCAGGTATCACTTTATCAAAGAGAAAGTTGAGCAAAGCGTGATTAGATTGTATCATGTGGGAATAGATGAACAAGTGGCTGATATACTGACAAAGCCACTGTCAGCGGCTGTGTTTGAGAAGCATCGGTTGAACCTCGGTGTTCGACCACCTCCCAGTGCATAAGGAGGATACGGAGTACCCCTCTCCCCATTTGTTTTAAATGTTTTAATCTATTTTTGGATATGATGTAGGTTTATGGGGGAGATACTATCCAGGGGAGTATGGTTTGAGCTGAACGTGAAAAAATTTACTGGTCTTTGGATTTATTGTCAATGGGGGAGAAAGGAGAAGGAATAAATTAAGGCCACTTCTGTGATGAGAAGAATGAGAAGGAAAAAAGTGGAACCCAATTCAAGCCTCCTCCCTTGTTTTCTACACCGAGCATTGCTCACGTAGACTTAGAGTGTTGGCTGGGTTGATTCCTTAGTTTTTTGGTTTTCACATAGATGGAGATCTATTGAATTTTTCTTCTGATTTCCAACAAACCCAAAGGGGGAGATTGTTGGAACCATGGTCTTCTATGCACGATTTGGAGTGTGGTTTGTGTTTGTTGTCAATCATCAATGGAAGTTTGGATCGTGTACCAGCAAAGAGATCATACCGTTCAAGCACACAACAGTATTGAAGGTGGCGCCGTTTTCCAATGTTTGCCTAATTTTTGGGGTCCAAAATTTGGAGGTTGGTGAGCATTGCGAAAACTGGATTTCCAGGAAGATCATAATTTAATATGGAAAAGGCATGAGTTTCGCGAAGATAGGATTCATGGTTTGGAAATCGCGAAGATCAGAAGAATGGAGGCGGTGAGACTTCGCGATTACGTCAAGCTTCGCGAACGACAGAGGCTGGAGAGCTTCGCGGCGATGCAGGGCTTTGCGAGGGAGCTTCGCGGAGAAGGTGCAAAGGAATGATGATGGTGATTCTTCACGATTACGTCAAGCCCCGCGAATGGTAGAGGTTGAAGCGCATCGTGGCAGAGAAGGGCTTTGTGAGGGAGCTTCGCGGCGAAGGCACGAAGGTATGTTGACGGTGATTCTTCACGACTACGTCAAGCTTCGCGAACGACAAAGTGCCGTGGTGCTTCGAGATTTGAACAGAATTCCGACGGAATCTTTGGAGCTTCGCGATTTGAGATGACATGGCGTTGACTTCGCGCGGAAGGGTCGAGGGTCAGTGGAATCACCTATAAATAGAGGCTGACCCCCTCAAGAGAGGGAGAGAGAGAATTTCAGATAAAGTCCTTTGCTCTCGGTTCACAAAGGTCTCTCGCGAAGGCATTGGGCTTCGCGAAATAGGAGCTTCGCGACGGCTATTCTAGCTTCGCGAAAGACGTGCGCCCCGCGTTGGCTCAGTGAGCTTCGCGAAGAGGCAGGAGCTTCACGATTGCCAAGCATTGCGAAGGCTTGAGCATCGCGAAAGTGCTTCGCAATTGAGATTCGCGATTGAGCTTCGCGGAATGGTAGGGGCTCCGCGAAGGCTTGTTTGAGCTTTGCAATATTGGGAGCCTCGCGAAGTAGGGTACTTTGCGAAGCCCTTTCCAAAGGATGATTGCCCTGTGGACAAGGGAAAAGGGAGTTTTCATCAGTGGTTGGAATTTGGATCTTAACAGAGCATTAAATTCAATACTCTGATGCAAGCAAAGTCTCATGCTAAACAGGAGACAATGAACTTCATGACTATCAATTGGAGAGACCTTCACGTCTATAAACTGAGTGTGACTTCACCAACGGTAGTGAGCTAGGGGGAGTCAACGGGAGTGACCTGAGGGAAGCAGTGAGCTTTCCCTGAACCTTTGTAAAGGTAGTGAGCCTGGGACAGAGTGACTGTGCCCGACCTTTTATTTTCTCCTGCTAGTGAAGCATAGTGGATTTTGGTACGACCGACAACTTGTCGGCGTATGCTCCTTGGACGTAGCCCTTAGTGGTGAACCAAGTGAAAAGGGCTGTGTCTTCTCTGTGCATGTGCATGTTTTCTTTCTGATCTTTTTCATCATACAGGTTCAACAAGTTCCTACCAACGTGGGAACAAGATCTATCACATTAGAAGAAAAAGTTGTCACCCTGATTCACCCCTCCCCTCTCAGGGTGTCCCGGGGTCCTTCATCCTTCACATGTAATAAACTTAGAGGCTGTACCAGTAGAGATAAATGATTTTTTATGAAGATAAAATAGTATAAATGTTGGATCGTAGAGATAAATTTCTAAAAAACAATACTACTAACCGGATTATAGTTTTTTGTATAAATCTACATGTTTGAAGAAGTTATATGGTAACATAAGGATATGATGGAGTATAAGTATCCTCATTTGTTTATATTAGAATGATGAATTTGTAGGGTGAAATTCATTTTAATGGGGGTAGAATGTAACACCCTAAGTTTTTATGAACATTGTTTTTGAATAAATTAAATTTATTTGATGTCTTGTGTTATAAGCTATACCAAGTTAATATTACGTTACACATAACACCGACTTATCTTTCTTTACACACAACACTTAGTTTCTATGAAACATAATTTTCAAATTATAATTATTAAAATAAGAAAATTATAACCTATTGATTAGAATGATATGTATGAACATGATTAAATAAATTATGAAATTATGTTTTACACATAATTCTTTTACCAATTAATAATAAATGAATGTAAAAACTTATTTTTTAAATAAAAGAATTTTTTTTTCTAAAAAATTATTTAATTATTAAAAAGCGTGTTTTATACCAATAAATAGGAAAATAAATATTTAAATATTAAATATAATATTTAAAAATCATCTTATGTGATTTATATACATTATATATGAAAAAATCCAATTTTATGCATAAAGGGATGATTTTTGTATAAAGGATGTTTTGCAACCTTTTGATGGCACATTTATTCTAAATATATTTTTATAAACTTTTATAAATTATATTTGACAGAATAAATTTTTTATTTGAAATATGAATATCAAAATTTACATTCGTTCAATTTTTGGTATTTTTTAGATAGGTTTCATGTTTTGATGAATAATGTAAAAAAAACTGAATTTTAATTGAAAACTACTTTTTCTTCAAAATAATTTATAGTGTTAAATTATATATTTGATTGGTTTTAAAGTATAATTGGATAATTTTTTTATCATTTAATACAATTTAGGTCATTTGAATCAATTTCACATCGAATTTGGATAAAAAAAATATTTCAAGCTTTTGGACAGTTTCAATTTAAAAACTCGTTATCACGTTCTATCAACAAGATTAATTTTAAATTAATTTTAGAAAATTATATATTTTGAATTATAAAAAATGGATTCTAAATTTTGAATTATATGTTCCAAATTTATTAAACAAGTCCCGGTTTATTTTTATCCAACATGAATAGAAAATTTGGTAATTTTTATTACCATTGTAAAGGTAAAATTGAGTAATTTAAGTTAAAAATAAAGTGTTGAGGACTATAAAATAGCCCTAAAACATTCCAAAACATTATTATATAAATTTAATTATACCTTTAACATATAATTATTAACATTTAATATTTAAATGGAAAATTTTTTCATGAAAACAACTTAGATATTATTAAAATCAAGATAGTGACAACATGTGACACGCTTTATTTTAAAAAGTATAATATTTTTAATACGGTTTAAATAGAAGATATGATATAATATATAATTATTTTCAAATATAAAAAGTTTATATAAGTCATATAAATTCATTTTCATTCTCAGTGAATAAATAATTATCATAAATAATTACACATTGAAGATACAATAATTATACAATTAATTAAACAATCATCTAAATGATATTATAAATATTAAAAGATATATAATTAGGATTAATTAAGGTTATAAATGATTTTTATAGGTTAATATTACTTGTTATGTGTGTATTAAATTATTATTTTTCGATGTTATCTTACTGTATTGATTTTCTTAATGTCAATGTATTGAATAGTGTCAAAATTAACGTTTATGATATTTTAAGAAAATAATATATTATTAAATTCATATAGAAATCATAAAAATATTAAATAACGAAAAATAGGAGGTTATATAGTCTAAAATATCATAAATTTTACATTTATGGTTAATTTATAAATTATAAGTAAAAATCACACCCTCTTAATATTAAAAATCTTGTTACCATAATTAAAATTAAAATGGATTAATTAAGTGTTAATCAAAATGATAAGGTTTAAAATTACAAAAAAAATTATCTAAAATATATTGTTTGATTATTTTGAAACCTTATATTATCTTATATTAAAATAAATGGAAATTTAGAAGTATTTCTATTGAGATTTAATTTATTATAAATTAATCATTCAAGAAATTATGAAATTTCCCCTCCCCTCTCTTATAAACGTGTACCTATTATTATATATTTTTAAAAATTTATAACATATTATTTTTGAAAAAACTATTTTCAAATATCATAAATAATTTCCAAAATTCATCCTAGAACCATTAATTTGGTTATAAATCCAACTAAATAAGTTATTTTGTGTAAATAAATAGGAGATACCCAAAAATGTGGTAAGGTTTATGAATAAACGTTAGTGTTTTATTCCTTCCTTAAACCTATAATTTTTTTATTTAATGTTTATATAATAAAATAAGTATCATAAATAAATTTATATTTTGTTATATTATGGTTTAAACCAACACTCACAAAATCTTCCTTCAAATGGGATACCCAATCATCATTCATGTGTGCAACATACTACCAACTCATGAACCAACGTCACTCGTTCTTCCATTTCCAACATACATGGTTGGAAATAATGATGTAATTTTTGTTTTTATATGATATATATGATATTTATGATGTATATTTACTTATTTAATTATTATATTACTCGTATCTTTAGGATTTCAATTTTATGGAAATACAATAACATCGTTTGTGGACGTGTGGACAACCGCCTCCTCAAAGCGATGCGATTTGTTAACACTTTGCATGAAAAGTATTAAGGTTGAGTTTATTAAAATTATATTAATTATATGATGTAATAATACCACTAGAATGATATTATATAAATATATATAAACATATATTACATTTACATTCTTTCCTTCAATATGACCTGAAATGGAAGCAGCGTTTATACGTACATATGTCCTACCGTCTCTATGAATGATGAATTTAATTCCATATTTATATCCTTTATAGATGACCATAAACATATATATAATTAATATTTATGATTTTTATATCATTATTATTATTCTGGAGATAAAATATCATGATTTATGTACGAGGACCATGAAAACAAGTCAAAACATGTATGAGAAACCCAAAGGAAACTTCCCAAAACATAACTTAAAGATGTAATTTTTAATAATAAGGTAATATAATGTTATAAGTAAATAATATGTAGAATTATATACATTAATAGGGTTATATAATATATTTATAATAAATTTCTATTTATTATACAACAATTTTTAATGAGTACATTTATAGTCAAGATATAAGGTACGAGATTTCCATCTCACTTATATTTTCTATGAGATATAAGTCATGTTCACCACTAATTTATTTTGTGTGGTGTATATACTAACCATGAATGTATTCTAAGATCCTTATACTTAAAATAATAATTATTTACATATCCATTTTATGATCTCTCTATTATGGGGTTTTTGATTAAAAAATTTCCAAATCAATAAGTCAATTTTGTCTCAATTTTATTTCCTTGAGAAAAATGTTATGTTATGAACATATATTATTTTAAAAGGTGTAAATAAAAGAATTTTACATATTGTGTCATGAATATCATTATTTTCATGATATTATAAGTGTTTGTTGTATTATTCACTTTTCTATCATAAATCTATGTTCCATTAAATTAATGTTTTCAAAATGTCTTTTAAATGATTTCTGAAGCATTTTAAATAATATAGATTTAAAATATGTTTAAAATGTTTTCAATGATTAATTTATAATTTTTAAATGATATTAAAAATTAAAAATGTTCTCTAAATGTTTTATGATTTTCAAAGTGTCATTTAATGTTGAAAGGATATTTTCCTCAAGAATTATTTCAAATGATCTTTTCAAATCATTTTCTACTCAAGACAATGTTATTTGATGTTACTTATGTTTTAATGGGGATATTATCCAAGGATACCATTATTATTATTTCACTGAAATGTTTATAGTTATTATGGATTGATCTCTATGATTTTTTTCTTTTCGCTGAGTTATGTTATGATTAAATGTTTATGGAACCCATTTTTAAGGGTTTTGATATGATTTATATTCTTATGGAACAAAAATGTATGGTTTTCCTTATGTGAATAGTGAGACCTATATCTATCTGTAATGCATTGGGTAATGACTTATGTCTCATGAGATAATTATGGAAGCAAGTTAACAGGATTGATCAACTATGGAATATGGGGAAACCTGATCCATTATAAGGAAAGGACTACAATTGGGGATGTGGGTGTGTCTTGCCACTAGGTGTAGTCCCCTTGAATTTCCCTGTTATGTTTTGTAAAAATTCCTTGACTTATAGGTAATGATATTACATGTTTATGTATCTACCACAAATTCCACGTCTTATTATTATGTTATTATTTCATGGATTATTCTCTTGATTTCCTCATTGTAAGAACCTGGTTCTTGTTTCTGAGGTACAAGTTTCTTCTTTTATCTTTTACTTAAGTGTTTTTGAGAAAATATGGGAAATGGGGAAAATTACAATTTTTGGAAAGTTCATGCTGTGTAATTTGTCCACACGCCATGTACTTTTGGCCGTGTGGGATAAGTACACATGGAGTTTGGCCGTGTCTATGACGAAGGATGTAGGAACCGACTAGACGCCGTGTAGTGGTCCCTTACATGCCATGTAGTCTGTCGGCAGACAAATAGTAAGACGGTGGCCAGCTGGGTGACAGAACACACCGTGTACTCAAGGAGACACACCGTGTAGTCACGTCGGCAGGTGAACAGTGCCACACAAGCCAGAAGCTGCCAGAGGAACATTTAAAAAATGGGGAGTACACACCGTGTACTCAGAAGTACACGCTGTGTACTTCGTTTTTTTTGCTTAAAATGGGAAGTATCCTCCCCTGTTCACAGGGAAGGCTTAGAACGGGAAGAGGGAGCTCGGGAGAGAAGTTCAAATCTTCGGAGATCCATCGGTCATTCGTCGGGAATCCGTTTCCGCCTCGGACGATCTCATTGGAACCGTACGGGTAAGCCCTTCGCTCTTCTTTAACCGTTATTGCTAATTCTTCCCCTAACGGGAGTTATTTTCATTTGAGTTAGATTTAATTTACCTCATATCTACGTCGTTCTTGGGCGTTTCTGGAATCGGCGTTCACGTATAACGTTTGTGGGTGTTAAAGGTAGGTGGCTTGGTGTTAATTTTTCCAACTACGGTGCGTTTTGTGCGTTTTGGGCATTTTTGTGCCACGAATCCATGTTGGGGTGTCATGTGGCTGATGCCATGGCTACTTTGAATACCTAGAATTTTATAGGTAATTAAATGTGATATTAAAATGTTGTTTGGGATCATTGCTTGGATCCAGGACCATCCCGAGGGGTGTGTTCCTCTGTTTAGCCGTTTTTCCTGGATACCCGAGGGTATGCCGTGTTTAAATTATGCATTAATTTTTCCTTTAGAGAAATTGTATGTAAATTGCATGTTTATATATTGGGAATGGCCCGGATACTTATTCCTGAGGGCGGTGTTTTACTATAGTCCGTGGGCGTTGTTTTTCATAGCCTAAGGGAAGTTGTTATCCTAGCCCGAGGGAAACTTCTTCTGTTCCTGTGGGTGATAGACTCTGTGCCGGAGGGTGACACTTCATACGCCTAAGGGAAAATTCTGTTACGCCTGAGGTAAATACCTGCGGGTGGGATTATGATTACCTGAGGGTAAGGTTTACTTTTCTGAGGACGCTGACTGTTTACATAGAAATTCACTATGGTGGTTTCTTAATAATAAATAATGAAATGAATGTTAAATGTAAATATAACTGGTAAAGTTAGTTACTTTTGAGTACTTCTTAGTTTATTGCATTTACTACTGCACACTATTGTTGCATGTTTTACACACATTTGAGCACGGGCCTTTAGTGGGTGCCTATTGGGAATTTATTTCTCACACCCTATTTGGGTCATGATTTTCGGCCCAAACAGTTTACATTTCTGCAGGTGTAGATAAGGCCAAGGGTCCTTATACAGGTACTTGATTGCTGCTGGGGTGTAGGAGAGCATGAGACTGAGCATTGGCTCACGATTCCGTGAGCTGTTCTATTTTTCTTTTATGTACATGTACTATGTATTGTATTGTACTTCTATGTAACATGTTTTGGCTATTTTTGTAGAATAGTAACATGCTACATCATCATGTTTATATGACTGCTGGTTTCCCTTTCTGTTATCAGTTATCCATTTCAGTTATATGTACTGTTACTGCTTCCACTGTTGTTGTATGTTTATTTATATTCCACTACGCTACACTTTGACAAATGAGGGAATAGTTTCCCCACTATCAGACCTGGGCCCTCACTGCTAGTCGGCAGCCTTTGGTGTTTGGGGAAATGAGCTTGAGGTCACGTGGCGAACCAGGTTTGGGGAACCCATTGAGTGGCACCCGGAACCAGGACGTTACAAAGTGGTATCAAAGGAAGGTTTTTTTCTTCTGATTTACTATTTGGAGCCTTAGTCAGGGACAGGACGAGAGTGGTAGTTGGTAATAAGCTGCGCCTGAGAATAGCTAACTCGTGTACAGGGAAAATCCAATTTACCTCGTGTTGCACTTTTTCTGATTTTGCAATTTTATGGTTGTATTGATTTTCAACAAAGGGTGACACACTTGTATTGTGCTCTTTATATTTTATCCTTGGGTTCTATTTAGTTGAAACCTGATGAGATGAGGGTATGCTATCTCATGCATCAGTTAGGAACATGCTAGAATCCCATGCCATGCATAGTTTCCATGCCGTGTAGGTGCATTAGAAATTGCATGTTGTTTTGATAGTTGATGTGCTAGAAAAGCATGATGTTGTGATAGCTGCTTGATCAATACCTGCTGGTTGATATGGTATTTTTGTGTGAGCATGTTCATAAAATAATGGACGCCAAACTTTGGTCTTTGGGGATTATGGGCCCCCATTTACCGGAATTTAGTGGATCATTGAATGTTTATTATGTTATAACACAGATAATCTATCAAAATTTGATTCGTGGGGAGTATGGGCCCTCATGGATCGGAATTTGACACTTAGGTGTTGTTTTCCAGTATTTTCTGGGTTCCGGGGAAGTTTCTGAGGCATACTATCTGGAAACCCAGTATACACTCCGTGTAGTATTGTAGACACGTCGTGTATGTTCTTCTGTTCGGGAAGAAAAATAAACTTTCTGAGTACACGCTGTGTACCTAGAGTACACGCCGTGTAGTCTCTTATAGTGTCACAAACCGTGTGGGCAGCGACATGTGGAAGGGAAGAGCTTGGGGAAAACACGCCATGTAGCTTATGTACATGCCGTGTAGTGTTGACCTAGAGTCCGCCGTGTCACTAACAACACGGGCGGAGGAAACCTTAAGACATACACGCCGTGTCCACTGTGGAACACACCGTGTAGTGTGACCTGGGAACCCGGCCGTGTAACTAACAACACAGGTCGGGTTAATCCTTTCAAATACAAGATGTGTGTATATTGAACACACCGTGTTGGTTGAGCCGTTTAAACCGGTCGTGTAACTAACAACACGGGTCGGTAGAGCTCATCTAGTACACGCCGTGTACCTGTGGGACACGCCGTGTACTCTTGTCCGAGGACAGACCATGTGGACTTAGCCATGTTGAAGGGGATACAAGGTAGTGTACTTGCCGTGTGTGGGTGTAACACGTCATGTAGTATTAATCCAAGTAGTCAGCCGTGTCACAAACAACACGGGATGTTGGAAAATTTCACCATACACACCGTGTAGATTTTATACATGTTGTGTAGTTTTGTACAACGAGAGCCATGTTGCTTAGCTGTGTAGGAGGACTCAGGAAGGGGAAGAGGAGTCAGGTACACATTGTGCAGTCAGTATACACACCATGTAGTCTTGTTTTGCAAATTTTGAATGCCTTCTTCCTCCTGTTCCCTTTTGGGTTTCTTCGTTTTCGGTCTTTAATAATCTTGTACTAAGGTGTGCATTTGACCTTGTAGTTTCATGCCGCCAAGAAGACCACGTGTTTTTCTCTAGGAGAGCGACGAAGACTATACTCTAGAGATAGTGGGCCATGAGATACCAGTGGATCCTCCAGCAGATCCAGATGTGGCGCCAGCCGTTATACCAGACATAGGCGCAGATGCGCAGTTCTGTGAAGGCATTATGCGGTTTATGCAGAACTTTTAGGGAGAACCGCCGGATGCCACATCTATGGAAGAGCTGACATGTATCTTCCAGTAGTAGCATCCACCTACGTTTTCAAGGGATGGTGGACCTCAGGCTGCGGAGTCTTGGCTAGGATCGATGCAGACTATTTTCGAGCACTTAGATATGCCTCCAGGGTGGAGGGTTAAGCTTGTGACTTATATGCTACTTGATTCCTCCAAGAGGTGGTGGGATGTTACCACCCAGTCAGAGCATCACATAGACATGGCGTGGGAATATTTCTAGATAGACTTATTTGAATTATTCTTCCCAGAGACACTGAGGGAAGATAGAGCTCGAGAGTTCATGAATCTACAGCAGGGAGCTATGTTTGTGATGGACTATTCTGCTCGTTTCACCGAGCTTCGGCGTTTTGCACCCGTTCTAGTGGGTGATGAGATGCTGAGAGCTAGACGCTTTGAGGATGATCTTCATTATGAAATCTGAGCACTGGTGAATGTTTTTAGGTTTCCTACTGTACATGATATTGTAAACCAGGTGCTGATTATAGAGAGGAACCTGCGGGAAGTTAGTGGTTTGGGCCAGGGAGGTTCAGCACCAGTTACTGGTACTATTTCTGCTAGCAATATGAAGAGATAGACGGACTTCTCTCAGGGTGGCAGTACCAGCCGGGCAGTTTCATCTGGTGGGCCGGTCATGTGCTACCAGTGTGGTAAAGAGGGGAAAAAGAGACCACAGTGTCCATGAGACCCAGTGGAGTGCCGAGTTTACGGTAAGATGGGTCATCTGCAGCACTTTTGCAGGGAGTTTCCACCGATGGCTAGTGAGAGGGGTTCTGTGCAGACTCCGTGTGCGGGAATAGGACCAACAGATTCTTACCAGTCGGGGAACTGGAATACGTCAGGGCGTGCAGGCAGAGATGGTGGTCGTGGCCTTGGTAGCCAGACACCAGGATCTTAGAGGTAGCAGGGTGGGAGAACTCAGGGTAGCCAGGCGGTGTCGTAGGGCCGCGGTACTGGGTAGACATATGCGGTGCAACAGTCCCAGCAGGAGCAGGATCCCAGACCTTCTACAGCCATAGGTACTATCCTAGTAGCTTCTCTTCTATCTTCATTAATTTTTGACACAGGTGCTACACATAGTTTCATATCTGTACCCGTGGTAGAGAGCCTTGGGCTCTGTGTTTCTAATTCTTCCGATATCATGACGCTAAACACACCGTTGGGGACTAGAACGGCTGGTGTGCGTTAGTGCAAGGAGTTCCCCCTTGAGGTTGGTGGGTGTCACTTCTTTTGGGACCTCTATGTCTTAGAGATGACAGCTTATGACGTCATTCTAGGGATGGACTAGTTGGTTCCCTTTCGAGCCTTTATAGACTGCTATCGTCGTAGGGTGAGTTTCACATCACCAGAGGGCGGAGAGATTCTATACAAGTGAGAATGAGATGTTCAAGAGAGTCAAGCTGGACCAGAGTATTCTGGGAAAGGTGGAGTCACATCCCAGATTGTGAGCATATATCTGGATGACCAGGGGACTTGACAGATGTATTTTACTCTAGTAGTTGATCATTTCAGGGATGTCTTCCCAGACGACATTGCAGGTCTACCTACAGAGCGTGAGGTGGATTTCTCTATTGAGCTTGTGCCAGGAGCAGCACCATTGTCCATTCCTCCTTATAGGATGGTCATGCCTAAGTGGCAGGAGCTCAAGAGGCAGTTAGAGGAGTTATAGGAAAAGGTCTTTATCTGACCCAATACTTCTCCTTGGGGTTCTCCGGTCCTTTTTGAGAAGAAGGAAGATGATACCCTCAGATTTTGTGTGGATTATCGGAAGCTGAACTAGTTGATGGTCAAGAACCGATATTCCTTGCCGAGGATTGATGATATTTTTGATCAACTTCGTGGAGCACGAGTGTTCTAGAAGATTGACTTGAGGTCAGGATATCATCAGCTGCGCGTTAGACCATCTGATATACCTCTCTCGGCTTTTAGGAGCAGGTATGGTCTATATGAGTATACGGTTATGCCATTCAGACTCACGAACGCGCCAACGGTTTTCATGGCACTGATGAATCGTGTGTTCAGTCCTTAGCTAGACTCTTTTGTGGTAGTATTCGTGGACAAAATCTTGGTGTACTCTCACACTCGACACGACCATGCCACCCATATTGGGATCATATTGAGTACACTGATAGAGCATCAACTATATGTAAAGTACTCAAAGTGCCACTTTTGGATAGACCAAATACACTTCCTGGGTCATATCATCTCAGAGGAAGGAGTTTCAGTAGACCCAGATAAGGTGAGAGCAGTAGTTTCCTAGGAGGAGCCTAAGAACGTGTTTGAGATACGGAGTTTCATAGGGCTGGATGGTTACTACAGACGCTTTATACAGGACTTCTCCCGCTTAGCAGCGCCGTTGACGGGCTTGACTAAGAAGGGTGTGAAGTTCGTTTGGTCGGAAGCTTGCGAGACAGACTTTTAGGACCTGAAAGGAAAGTTGACATCAACGCCGATCCTGATACTCCTAGAGTAGGGGAAGAGCTATACAATTTACTATGATGAATCAGGTATTGGGCTGGGAGCAGTGTTGATGTAGGGTGATCGAGTTGTTGCATATGGGTCTCGGCAGTTGAGGCCACATGAGAGGAATTACCCGATGCATGACCTCGAGTTGGCTGCAGTTGTGCATGCGTTGCACTGTTGGATAAATTATCTACCGAGAGAAAATTTTGTGGTTTTCACCGACCACAAAAGTCTCAAGTATATTTTTATTCAGCGTGACTTGAATATGAGGTAGTGAAGGTGGGTCGAATACCTTCAGTCCTTTGATTTTGAGCTTACCTATACACCAGGTAAGGGTAATGCAGTAGCTGATGCACTGAGCAGGACGACTCAGATATAGGCTGTGCAGGAGGCCAGTGATGAGTGGCAGCTTATGGATTTGTTCTCTAAGATGAATTTGGAGGTGCATGATAGTCAGGGGAAAACTTATCTTTCATCTTTAGTTGTGACTTCTACCCTCTTGGATAGAGTGAGGATGAGACAACCATTAGTTTCAGAAGGCCTAGTTCTACAGGAGTCGGTGGAAAGTGAGGACCCTCCTCCTGGTTGGACGATGGGCGATGATGTGGTTTTTCATTTCCATGGATGTTTATGTGTTCCAGGGGATATACACGAGGAGATGATGTGGGAGTTTCATGCTTTATCTTGGCTAGTTCATCCCAGGGTTACCAAGATGTACCATTACTTGAGACGTGAGTACTGGTGGCCGGGTATGAAGATAGAAGTAGCTGGTTTTGTTACGTGGTGTTCCACCTATCAGCAGGTGAAGGCGAGCATTAGAGACCAGCTAGACTATTACAGCAGTTACCCATTCTGGAGTGGAAATGGGATGATGTCACGATGGACTTCATGACTGGGTTGCTGAGGTCACCTAGAGGCAATGATGTCGTGTGGGTTGTTGTGGACAGACTCACGAAGGTAGCTCAGTTTTTTCCGATCAAGGAGACCTTCGGAGTAGACGAGCTCGGAAAGTTGTATATCCGAGAGATCGTACGTATTCATGGGGTCTCTCGTTCTATTTTTTCTGATAGGGACACCCGTTTTACATCTCATTTCTGGAAAAGTTTTCAGAGGGACCTGGGTACACAGGTGCTTCTGAGCATAGCATACCACCGTCAGACAGATGGCCTGTCAGAGCGTACAATACAGGTGCTAGAGGACATGTTGTGTGCATGCGTCCTATACTTTGGGGGCTCTTGGGAGAAGCATATACCCCTAGTCAAGTTTGCCTATAAAAACAGTTTTCAGGAAACTATCGAGATGGCACCTTACAAGGATTTATACAGTAGGCCATGCCGATCATCTTTGTGCTGGTTAGAGTCAGGTGAGACAACTTTATTGGGACCACGTCTCGTGTGGGAGACTTTTGAGCAGGTCCAATTGATTCAGAAGCAGATGGCTACCACACAGTCTTGTCATAAATCTTATGCTGATCATCGCAGAAGACCTTTGGAGTTCGTGGTCGAGGATCAGGTTTTCTTGTGTGTTTCTCCGAGGCTAGGACACAAGTGGATCAGGACATAGGGTAAACTTTCACCAACGTATGTGGGAAAATTTGAATTTTTGGAAAGTACACGCCATGTACTTTGTCCACACGTCGTGCACTTTTGGCCGTGTGGGATAAGTACACAGGGCGTGTGGCCGTGCCGGCGACGAAGGGTGAAGGAACTGACTATACGTCGTGTAGTGGCCCCTTAAACACCGTGTAGTCAGTCGGTAGGCGAATAGGAAGACGATGGCCAACTAGGCAACAAAACATGCCGTGCGATCAAGGAGACACGCCGTGTAGTCATGTCGGTAGGTGAACAGTGCCACGCTGGCGGGAAGCTGCTAGAGGGACAGTTAAAATATGGGGAGTACATGCCGTGTACTCGGAAGTACACGCCATTTAATTTGTTTTTTTCCCTTAAAATGGGCAGTAGCTTCCCCTGTTCATAGGGAAGGCTTAGAACAGGAATAGGGAGATCAGGAAAGAATTACAAAGCTTCAGAGATCCGCCAGGCGTACGTTGGGAATCCGTTTCCGCCTCGGAAAATCTCGTTGAAACTGCACGGGTAAGCCCTTCGCTATTATTTAACCATTCTTGCCAATTATTCCCCTAACGGGAGTTATTTTCATTTGAGAGAGATTTATTTTACCTCAGATCTACATCGTTCTTGGGCGTTTCTGGAATCGGTGTTCACGTATAATGTTCGTGGGTGTTAAAGGTAGGTGGCTTGGTGTTAATTTTTCCAACTATGGTGCGTTTTGTGCATTTTTGTGCCACGAACCCATGTTGGGGTGTCGTGTGGCTGAGGATATGGCTATTTTGAATACCTAGAATTGTATAGGTAATTAAATGTGATATTAAAATGTTGTTTGGGATCATTTCTTGGATCCAGAACCATCCCGAGGGGTGCGTTCCTCTGTTTAGCCATTTAGCCAGGATACCCGAGGGTATGCCATGTTTAAATTATGCATTTTTATCCTTGAGAGGAATTGTATGTAAATTTCATGTTTATATGTTGGTCATGGCTCGATTACTTATTCTTGAGGGAGATGTTTTACAATAGCCCATGGGTGTTGTTTTGCTTAGCCCTAGGGCAGTTGTTATCCTAGCCTGAGGGAAACTTCTTCCGTGCATGTGGGAGTTAGACTCTGTTCCTGAGGGAGACACTTCATATGCCTGAGGGAAAATTATGTTATGCCTGAGGGGAATACCTGCAGGTGGGATTCTGATTACCTGAGGGTAAGGTTTAATTGTCTGAGGACGCTATCTGTTTACATAGAAATTCACTATGGTGGTTTCTTAATAATAAATAATGAAATGAATGTTAAATGGAAATATAACTGGTAAAGTTAGTTACTTTTGAGTACTTCTTAGTTTATTTCATTTACTACTGCACACTATTTTTGCATGTTTTACACCCCGTTGAGCACGAGCCTTTGGTGGGTGCCTACTGTGAATTTATTTCTCACACCCTATTTGGGTCATGTTTTTTGGCCCAAACAGATTACATTTCTACAGGTGTAGATAAGATAAAGGGTCTTTATATAGGTACATGATTGCTGCTGGGGCGTAAGAGAGCATGAGACCGATCATTGTCTCACGATGCCGCGAGCTGTTCTATTTTGTTTTTCTGTACTTGTACTATTTATTGTATTGTACTGCTATGTAACATGTTTTGGTTGTTTTCGTAGAATAGTGACATGCTACATCATCATGTTTATATGACTACCGGTTTCCCTTTCTGTTATCAGTTATCCATTTCAGTTATATGTACTATTACTGCTTACACTATTGTTTTATGTTTAATTATATTCTGCTGCGCTACACTTTGACAAATGAGGGCATAGTTTCCCCACTATCAGACCTGGGCCCTCACTCCTAGTCAGCAGCCTCTGGCATTTGGGGAAATGCGCTTGGGGTCACGTGGAGAACCGGGTTTGGGGCACCTGTTGAGTGGCACCCGGAACCGGGACGTTACACTCATGATTCATTTCATTAATTTTTCCATGATTCATGTATATGATATTAGATATGTAGGGTAAGATTTTTTATGGTTATGATCATGTTATTATACCCTTATGCTCATGACTATTATTATGTATCTCCATTTTTTACCCTTATAGAGCATCCAAGCACAATTTTTTATACTTTATTTTCTACAGGTTATAAATAATGGTTTTTGGTAAGGGTATTAAAGGGGAAGATATTTATGGGAAACATTGAAGATCGTTCGCTATACTAGATTTTTTTTTTCAAGATTCCAAATCCACTAAACTAATACGGTATTTGGGTATGTGTTTGTGTAATATATGAAATGTTCTAAAAAAAATGATGTAATATCCAAGTACAAAAATAATGGGTCATTATAGTTGGTATTAGAGAAGAGGATTAGTCAACATTTGGAAACTTAGATGAGAAAATTTAAGTGATATACCTAATTATATTTCTAAGGATTTGTTTAGGGATGTCTCTAAGTACTAGTATAAGTATAGGTTACAATACTATAGTTTTAATAATAATAATGAATAATCTTGGATTAAACCTAATGTTTCATATATTGAAATATTATAATTAATTTCACTTGGTTATGTGGTTATAACCCTTTGATTTCTGTTTCTCACACTATACATTCTAGTTTTAGTTAATCGTTGGTACCCAAAGGAACCATATTAATGATGAATGTGATGGGAAGTGAAATTATTGTAATCCTGGGAAACTGAATGATATAAGGTTAGGAATGAAAAATCTTGTTTCTATACTCACAAAACATTCTTAAGATATGAATCAAGAAGGGCTTCTAAATGATGAAAGAAAGTGAAAAACATTTTTCACTCCTTCATGAGGCACTGTCGACCTTCTTTCAGTTGGTTTTTTGATCAAATAGTGGCTAAGCAATGGATCTTTACCACTGAAAAGATATTTTATTTTATCAAATGTTCATAACATGAGAAAGTCATTTTTTCTATCTATTATTTGGAAGGTGAGGTAGATCAATGGTGTAATATTATCAATAATATGAGACAATGTTATGAAATTTACTTCATGGAATGGGACGAGTTCAATAACTTATTTTTCAATAAGTATTTTCCTCACATTCTTTGTACGAATATTGAAGAGGAATTCCTTAAGTTAAATAACAATGGTGATGAATCTATTGGAACCTATGAAGAAAGTTTTACAAGGCTTGAAAGGTATACTTCTAGCATTATCATCTTACCTGAAAGTAAGCTTGATCAAATTTTTAGTGGATTAAAATAAAATCCTCTGAATGGAGTTATCTATAAGGGACATTAGTAGTTATAAATAAATCATCTAATATGCCACTATGGTGGAAATAGAGGTTGGAGTTACGTATCCATATCATGTTTTTTATAAGAAAATAAATAATAGTATAATGAAAAATATAAAAACCATGGATAAAGGAAAGTGAGTTTTAATTTATTTTAAAAGTGTTAGAAGAATCAAGGTGAAGATTTTCTTAAGGGGCCTGGTAAATTTTTCAAGTGTGTAAAGTTAGGTCATCTAGAAATTGAATGTTGAAATAATGGGAATAAGTTAGATAATCTTGTGAATAGAGACAATTATAAACCAAATGACCCCCACATAAATGATTTAAGTGTATGTAAACTTTTAATTATGATAATAAATTCCCAAATCCAAGGGTTAATGATGACGATCAATTTCCAAAAAATATTAAATCCAATGAAAAGGTAATTCTCATGTGATCCCTATTGGTGATGTGGAGTATGAAAATAAATTGGTTCAATGATAGAGTGTTTATGTAACAGAATTCAAGAATAATGTTTTAGAAGTAATTTTATGGTATTATGGAATAATGAAATATTTACGTATTGGTCAACTAAAGTTTTCCCATAAAAATTTAGGAACATATTATGAATGGTACTGGTCAAAATGAAAATTGATTGGGTTGTTAAGGTGATATATTCGGAAAATGCATGATTAAGTGAAGGATAACCCTTAATATGTGCATGATGTTGGGTTAATGAAATACATAGATGTTAGATTGTGATAAAATAATTGGGATGGTATTCATGACCTCAGGGTTGATAATATGACAAGGTGGTTTAAGATAACATGGATGAAGTTTATTGATTTTTTGGATTTATGATATGTGTAAATAGTTTATTTTTAAAATCATGAATGTTTTCTCTAAGGTTTCATTCTAATTTGGGTAATTACATATTTTAAGTGGAAAGGTGATAATGGTCTTCACATGATTGGTATGTGACAATTAAGGGATACATCATGTTTTTAGGGATAAATGCTATCTTTATTGACATTATTTCGAAAGTATTGGATTTTAATATCTTGGAAGGTACATAGGGGTAAATATTTATTAAATTGTTTATGATTATATTTGGATAAGGTTTAGAGATTAGTGTTTCCATTTATGAATATTGGATAACATGTGATAACCATTTTGTTACGATGATTACAAGAGACATAAGGAATGACTTATCATATAATTATGGATAGTATAATCCACTAGTTCTTTAGGAAATACAATTTTAAACACATTTCTTAGAGTAAGAGATGAAGATGAAATTGACTAAGGAATAACCAACAGATGAGATCGTGCATAAAAAATAGAATGAAATCATATAATTGTGAATTATTGTGAAAATTATTCAACTCTAGGAAACATATCTTCAAACACATATTTTATCCCTGTACCTTTATTTTTGATGAATCAATAGTCCATGATATCATAATAGATTTATTGTTATTTAATGAATTACATTAAAATGACCATGTTATCTATCACTCCCAATTATAGATTTAATGTTGTAATTATCTTGTATATCCATTTTTTCACTTTCCACTGATCATAGTTATGTGGTGACCTTCACCTTTTACATTACCTATTTTTAAGAGGATATTTTATTGACCCCTATTACAATGTAGGTTTTCCAAAAATAAATTCTCAAACATCCACATTAAATTTTTGAAGTGAAATTTAAAATTGAAAGGATGTGATATCCTTTTTAAATTCTTGATCATATTGGAACTATAACCTATCTATTGGAACATTCACTGAATATCTCTCTTGTTCATGATGTTTTCCATGTATCTCTTCTAAGGATGTAGATACCTGATCCTGCACATGTACTAAACAAACAGGTCTTATCATTGGGGTAAGATCCTTCTTATGAATAAAAACTGATATAAGTTTTGGATCGTAGAGACATTGTCATTAAAATCAATACCACTCACCTAGTTAAAGTTTTGTTGAGAAAACCACTAGTTTGAAGAAGTTTTATAGTAACTTTATGATATGATAAGGTATAAGTATCGAGATGTTTTTGTATTATAATTATGAATTTATATGGAGAAATCCATTTTAAGGGGGTTAGAATGTGACATGTAGATTTTTTTGAACCTTTTTTTGAATAAAATAAATTTCTTTAATATCTTGTGTTATAAGCTACACCAAGTAAAGCTTGTACTATACACAACATTATCTTAGCTTTCTTTACACACAACACTAAGTTTCTATGAATATTCATTTTATTATTATACTTATTTAAATAATATAATTATAACCTAGATATTATAATGACATGTATTAACATGATCAACTAAATTATGAAATTAGGGTTTACACAAATTTTTTTACCAATTAATTATAAATGATTGCAAAACTTTTTTTAAAAATAAAAGGAGATGTTTTTCCAAAAAATTATTTAAATGTGAAAAAATGTGTTTTAGAAAAATAAATAAAAAAATAAATCTTGAAATATTAAATCAAATGTTTACATTTTATCATATGTGATTTATAGACATGATATAATAACAAATCCAATTTTACACCTAAAAGAAGTATTTTTCTAAAAAGATAGTTTTCTCGCCTTTGGATGGTACAATTTTTTGAAATATAGTTTTTGAAAATTTTATAAATTATATTTTACAAAACAAACCCCTTATTTAAAATTTTAATATCAAAATTTACTTTGGTTGAGTTTTTGGTATTTTTCTAAAAATTTTCATGTATAGATGAATAATAAAATAATACAGAATTTTAATTGAAAACAAATTTTTCATCGAAATAATTTATAGTGTTAAATAATATATTTTATTGATTTTAAAGTATAATTAGATAAACTTTTTATCATCTAATATAATTTAGGTCATTTGAATCAATTTCACATTTAATTTTGATATAAAAGCATTTCAATCTTTCGGACATTTTCACTTTAAAAACCCATTTTTTTCATTCCATAAATGAGATTAATTTTAAATTAATTTTTGAAATTTATGTGTTTTGAATTATGAAAAATAGATTCTATATTTTTAATCAAAATATTCAAATTTTGTTAAAAATGCCCTTTTATTTTTGGACAATATGAATTGTAAATTTGGTAATTTATTTTACCAATGTAAAGGGAAAATTTAGTGATTTAGTTAAAAATAATATGATAAGGGATGTGAAATGATACTAAAGCTTTCCCAAACCTTATTTTTTAAATTTAATTATATGATAAAAACATAATAATTTAAATTTAAGAATTTAACAGACACGTTTCCATGAAAATAACATTGATATAATTAAAATGAAAGAGAGTGATATAATGGCACACTCTTGATTTTAATAAGTATAGTATTTTTAATATGGGATTAAATAGAAGATATGCTTGACTATATATATTATAATTAAATATTAAATTTTTATCTATATAACTGAAATTTTATTTTTATTTTAAGGGAAGAAATAATTATCATAAATAATTACACAATTATGATATAGTAATTATTCACTTAATGAAATAATCAATTAAATGATATTAGAAATATTAGAAGAAATAAAATTTTATTTAATTAAGGTTATCTACAAATTTTCAAAGTTAATATGATATTTTATGGGTTTATTAAATGAATTGGTTCAAATTTATCTTACTATATTGATTTTCTTAATGTCAAAGTAATGAACAGGGTCAAAATTATCACTTAAGATATTTTATGAAAATAATATTTTATTAAATTATTTATATAACAAACCTTATCTTCACTACACATTACCAAATATTTTACCACACTTAATAATACCCATAAGATCTATATTTCTAGTGTCTTTGGTAAATTAGGTACATTATATAACAACTTAAAACATGGAAATCAACATATTTATTGAAAACTTCTTTGACATGACTAAAACATTTTTTCATACTTAACACTATATGGGATAACCTAAGGACATACATAAGAAATGGGTGAGATATAAAGACTAGTAAGGGAATAAATAAGGCATAAAATTAAGAATAAAATATATGTTATGCAATAGTGATATCAGTGGATCATAAAAGGAACTTGAATAATAAGGCATGATATAGCATGATAACCATAACATAGGAAATATGGAAATTACTTAAAACACTTCATCATAAACATAGGTCTAAGATAAACCCATCAAGAAATCATGCTGGTAAAAGTTCCAGAATGTAATTAGGCAAACCCCCTATCCCAATGTGACGTATCCCGATACTAACCATTACCCAATGCATTGGAGCACTATCAGGGCACACCCTTCATAATCTTTTCATTCTCGTGCTTAAGTGTGGAAAATAGATCATACAACATGAATTCATTCAACAGTATAAAATATTTCATGATATAAAAATTTTTAATACATATATTCAAGTTTCCATTAAATGATTATATATTTATATAGGTGAATACCCTTGATGGAAAATGGGTATGGTATTTAGTATATAATTATTTTGGCATGGAAAATCACGGTACAATTTCGATAGCACAATGACGCCATATATAAATACATAAAATGGGTTTATGAGAGGGAAAAGGGTATATAATAATTTATAAATAAAATTTAAAGTATGTGGGACATGTAAAGACTTGTCCCAAAATATGTAATTTTATATATAAATCATAACATAACAAAGAAACTTTAAAAAAGAGGAGAAATGAAATAACCCTTATAAAATTTCAGCATGGTAACAGGTGTGCATACAGGTTCATAGGTGGAATAAAGAAGTGTGACATGTAATATCATCATTTATACATAAAATGGATGGTAAGGTGGATATGTAATAACATCTCCAAATATAAGAAAATGAAAATTAAAATACATTACATTAAAATGAGTTCTTGATAAAAGAGGAGAGTGGAGGATCCGTTCTATAATTTTGGCATAGTAACGACTTAGATAAATGTAAAAAATAGTATCGGATAAATAATATCTTATTAAAATAACAAAAACATGATATTAACAGAATAATAGTAAATTAATTACAAATAACACACTAAAATTATAAATACCAATTTCATGGAAGATTCTTGAATTAAAGAAAGGAGAGGAAGGTGAGGATCCCTTTCTTTAGTGTGTGACTCTAAAGGATTTGGGGGCATCTTTAAATCTTGGGGAAACCTTGGGATGACTATATGGGGTATGGGGAAGAGTTTTTCATGATTAAAGGAGTTGTAGTGAAGATAAATGAGATATTGGATGTGTTTATATGGTAAAAGAGGGGAATTCTTTATAATTTTTGTTTTGGACACAACATGATAAAGTATTCAAAACCAAAAACTATACCATGGTTTTTCCATTTTTATCTGAGAAAATGGATTCTTTACATTACTTTATAAATATGAGTTCTTAATATAATAAAATAATACCCCTTCTTATGTTGAGGTGAGTCACACTCTCAATGAAATGATTTTTATGTTTTAGAATATATTATAAGTCTTCGAGGATTCATTAAGGATTTATAAAATAAATTAAATAAAAATAAAATTACCTTATTTTAAATTTAAAAAATATATTTGGATGATTATACCTTTTATAGTATTTATTACATCACCATTTGTCCATTAGGATGTCATAAAAACATAGTATATTTATACGGTATTTAATTTTTACCCAAAAATTCGACTGTCCTAGAAAATTAGGGAAATTTCTTCGTTAGATAAATTAAATTTATTATTTCCAAAAATAATATTAATTTAATCTAAATAAATTTCTAATTATTCAAATTTCTACTTTTAAAATAAAAGGTAATGTTTATTGAAAATGAAGGGTTTTTGACAAAAATATTTTTTCGAATCCCTATAAAAATTACATTTGATTTTCTAAAAATTAAATGACCATTTATATTAAATAAATTTATTTAATGATAATATATTATCAAAATATTACTAATCTAAAAAATTAATTAATTAATTAATTTAATTTTAATATTAACCAAAAATATAATTTATGCTTTATGGAATAAAAATAAAAATCATTTATTATATAACAATAATAGTATGAAATTATATTCATTGTTATACCCAAAAATAATTTACACATTCTTATTTCAAGGGTATTGATACATATACCTTTAATACACAATCATACACCCAAAGAGTAAGATGTGTGATGGTGGAGCTTTCATGGCGCCATTTGGTGAACATGATTTGGGCCGTGATCTCGATGATCTTGAATTCCTCCCGTAAACAGTTTATCTCATGCTTAATTTATTAGATATTTTCTTGGTATTATTATATGGAAAATCACAAAAATGATATCTCCCTCGGAAGCTCTGATAAATGGTCTTCATAGGGTATGATCATACTTGTTGAGGCAATCACTTCTATTATTTGTGAAAATAAGATTTGTTAAAACCCCATATTTATAAAAGTCACGTGTTCAATGGATATATTATCAATGGTAAATATATTTAATGATTATATACATCCAATTGGATATAATAAATAAAATAAGTGCTTGTGTTTTCTATAAATGTAAGACATTTAATAAAATCAAAAAGGGAATTTTATACATAATAGTTTGGGTTGTTACAATTTAAAAATCATAATAAAATTCAATAATGAAAAAGGGTATGATATATGATCTAAAATATCATAAATTTTCCACTTATGGTAAAATTTGTACATTATAATTAATAATTTCATCTTCTTAATGTCAAAAAATATTTTACCATAGTTAAAATTAAAATGTCATAACTAAGGGTTAATTAAAATGATAAGGATTGAAATAACACCAAAAATTTTATAAAAAATATTAATTAATGATATTACAAACTTATAATATCTTAAATTACAATTAATATACATTTTGTTGAATTTTTATTGAAATTTAATTTTTTATATATTAATTATTTGAAATATTCAAAAGTTCCCCTCCCCCAACTTTTCAAAGGAAACCTATTATTATCATTTATTCACAATTTAAAACTTATTTGTTTTAGCAAAAATATATCCAAATATCCTACCAACTTCACTAAATTCATTCTAAATACCTTAATTTGTGTATAAATCCAACCAAATAAGTCCTTTTGTGAAAATCAAATAGAGATACCTAAAGAAGAGGTAACGTTCATCAACGAACATTATTGTTTTATTTGTTCCTTACACCCATTAAATTATATTTATTTAACATTTATATAATAACCTTAGTATCTAAAATATATGGATATGTTATTATATTAATGGTTATACCTATACTCACACAAACTTCCATCAAATGGGATAAACAATCATTGTTCGTGTGTATGGAAGACTACAACCTCATGAAATAATGTCGTTTGTTCTTATATTTCCACCTATCATGGATTGAAATGATGCCGTAATTTATGTTTTTATATGATATATATGATATATATGATTTATTTTTTCTTCTTAAATTATTATATAACACATAACTTCATAATTTCCATTTTATGGAAATATTTTAACTTCGTTTGTGGATGTGTGGACCACCGCCTCCTCAAAGCGACGTCATTCATTAACACTTTACATAGAATGTATTAAGTATGGTTTTAGTGAAATTATATTATATGTATAATGTAATAATTATTCTTGAATTATATATATATATATACATATATGTCATTTACAATATTTCTTTCAATATGAAATGAAATGGAAGCAGCATTCAAGCATATGTAAGACCTACCATCTCCATGAATGGTGAATTTTATTTTCTATTTATATCCTTTATAGATAATGATTAATACATATAAAATGAGTATATATGATATTTCTATCATGGTTATTATTCTTTAGATAATAAAATCATGATCTACGTATGAGGAATAATAATAACAAGTAAAAACATGTATGAGAAACAAAGTAGTTATTACCCGAAACATACCTTAAACATAAAATATTGAATAAAAGGGAAATATAAAGTCATAAGTAAATCATATATTGTATTATATACATGAATATGGTTATTTATTATATTTATAATAAAATTATATTTATTATATAAGAGGTTTTCATGAGTGCGATTAGAGTCAAGATATAAGGTAAGGGATTTCCATCTCCCATTTATTTTCCGTGAGATATAAGCCATGTTCACCACATATTTCTGTTTTGTAGGGTATATAATATTATTAAATGAATTATATGACCATTATCCTTAAATTTACTAGAATTTAAATATCTATTTGATGATCTATCTTTCATGGGGTTTACGGTTCAAAAATTACTAAATTGGTATGGAAATTTTGTCTCAATTTTACTTCTTTGACACACATGTAATATTATACACATATATTCCATTATGAGGTATATATAATTCCAGTTGAAATTTTGTATCATTAATCTCATTATTTTCATTATATTATATGTTTTATATAAATTCATTCTTCATTCATTCATAAATCTATGTTCCTTCAAAAAAATGTTTTCTAAAATTAGTTTAAATGATATTTTAAGTATTTTCAAGAATATAGATTAAAAATATGTTTAAAATTGTTTCAAAGATTACTTTATAAATTTTAAAGGGTATTTTCAATGAAAATTATTTGTTAAATGTTTTATGATTTAAAAAGTCTTTTTCAAATTAGAAATGTTATCTTCCTCAACAATTATTTCAAATTATTGTTCAAAATTGTTTTCAATCTAAGAAACTGTTTTTTTGATGTTATTTTTGTTTTACTAGGGATATGATCCATGAATAAAATTTTTATTGTTTCTTTGAATGTTTTATGTTCATGGTGGATTTATCATTTCGATTTTTTTTCTTTTCTATGATTGTGTAATGATGAAATGTTTATGAAAACTATTTTTATGGGAACTAATGTGATTTATATTCTTATGGCACAAATATGTATGGTTTCCATTATGTGATAGGTGGGAACAATATCTACCTCCAAATAATTGGGTAATGATTTTTTTATAGTGTGATAATGATGGAAACATGTCAATGATCTTGATCCACTATAGAATATGGGTAAATTCATTCCACTATGGGATGATGGGGAAACTAGATCCCATAGAAGGAATTGTCTATGAATGGGGATGATGGTGTATCCCACCAAGTATATATAGTCCCCATGAAGTGACCTTTCATGTTTTGTAAATTCACCTATAATTATATGAAATTATATTTAATTTTTATGTTTCTACCATAAATTCCATTTCATATTCATGTATTATACATTCATGGATTATGCTCTTGATTTATTAATGATTCATGTCTTATGAACTACCACTATTCATTCTATGACTCATGTATAAGATATTTGGTATGTAGGGTATGATTTTCTAATTCTAATATCATGTTTCCATATGCTTATGTTAATGATTTTTCTTACGTATCTCCCATTCTTATCCATACATATCATTTTATCTCACCCCTTTTTTATGTTTTATTTTCCCCAAGTTATAAAGATAGGTTTTTCGTAGGGTTACTAAATGGGGAGATCATTGTTGGAAACATTGAAGATATTTCACTAGAATTAAATTTTGTTTTTCAAGTTTCCAAATTCACTAACCTAATACAGTTTTAGGCATGTGTTTGTGTAATTCATGAAATGTTATTCTAAAATGATGTAATATCCATGTATGAAAATAATGGGTAATTATAAAACATTAGTATTCAAATAGAGTTCTAACTATGCATGTGTAAATAGACACACCTGAGAAGTTTTCAAGTTTGGTTATATAGTTAGCCAGACTATGAACGAATTGTGAAAATCCACATTGAAAAGAAATTATTATTTTTTCACAGTTTTCACATAGTTATATCTAACAATGAACCAACCATGCAACAAAAAATGAACCACTATTTTTTTCCCAAAGTAATGAATTGGAAATAAAATGAAAATATTAGACAAGAAACTAAATAATAGAATATATAAGTGTAAAATTACATTGTTTGTGTGATAGTTTAAAGTAGAGTAATGAATATATGGAGGCATCTGGTGTAGTTAGAGTTTTATTTATTATGATAAAACATTTTATGATAGATTATTACATTGAAAAAATGGCATCATTTGATCTAGTTTCTATAAATATTTGTGATAGAATATGTATTTTATGGTAGGTATGTATTATGAAATGGATATATATTGCAAAAAGTATCCCCCATAATTATTTTCCCTCATATTTAAAAAATATTTGTGATAGATAGAACCTCTCCTAGATAATCTAATTCCATCCAATTTGTGATGGGTTTGTTGAAAATAATATTGGTCAGTGTATTTTTGTGACTGACTCTATTCCATTTCACACAATTATACCATTCTAAGGTTATTTTCAATATAATTAGTAGTATGTAAAAAATAACATTAATAGGGAATGAATATTTGGGTAAAAATAGATATTACATCAAACAAATCCTGTAAAATGATTATTAATAATGTAATGGAGTGTTTTTCACAAATAATTATAGTGGGAAAGGATTATTTGTGATGGAATGGAGAGTCCATCATTAAAACGTTTCTATTGCCACATCGCACACATTGTCACCAAAACTATGAGTGGTTGATTTCTTTTTTAAAGAAAATTTTCAAAAATATAAAATATTATTTGAGATGTAGTAATAATTACATCACAAAAAATACATTCTAAATTAGTACTTATGATGGAATCATATTCCTTCAAAAATAATCCATTACAAAAGGATGAATTTTCTATAGATAATAACTCCTTTAGGAACCCAAACCAATCTAAACACATGTAGACATCATGCCCCTAGTAATTGGTAGTCAAGAACGACACTAAAAAATAGAACCCTCCCCTGATAAAGAAACCTTGTCCACCTATGTCAACATTATTTGACAAATAGGTAGGTGTACTAATTATAACTTTTTTGATCATAGATCTCCCCATGATTTCCATTGAAGTGTTTGGGGTATAGTTAGATATTATTGAAGAGTGAGAAGAAGTCAAAGAGATATCCCTATCCACATTATACATGCATCCAAAAATAGGATATTGATGATTCAATAGGCTCTACAAGAGAGACAATCCAATATAAGAACATCCAATATAAAATGTACACTCATTTGGTTTGTGGATTTACTAGATGATGAATCATCACTTTGTTAGTTTCATGGTTCACCAAGACATAATTTCCCCAACCCACATGCAGATTGGGCATCATTATATCAAACATATATAGTATCATCATCACTGTTACCTTAAACATGATAATAAGAACATGTCTAGAGACCCAAACCCCTATTTAATAAATATAACATGTCGAAGATCCTCTATGATATTTCTATATAGCTCCAAATATTAGAATCTCTTTGTTTTCCCAAATAAATTAATGAATCTATCCTCTAACCACTATAAAATAACTTGAAATTTGAGACTAAAGTGGATAAAATCAAGGCATATCATACCGATACTAGATTTTTATAATTATGTACAATCATATATTTTATGAAACAAGACTAATAGATAACCATAAAAAGGCTCATTAGGATACTCTATATATATTATAAGATCAATGATGTTCACATCCATCAGGCCTAAATGGAAAATTTCTCTCAAATTAACCTTAATCCAACATGCAACCTCTGTTGATTGGGGTATAAGAAGGATGACCTACTTTCTTTTAGTATGAAAATTTAGGGGAATTATAAGAGAATAAAAATTACCCTAATAAAGATCATATTAAAACATAACCTAGGGACCTTGTGTTAGACACTGAGTTGATGGTGTTCAGTTAAGATAATTCATTTAACATCCTAATGAGAAGGCCATAAATGAATTTAAACCCATCCATATGTTCTCTATACCATTAGTGCTTCAAATATTTCATTGATGGATGAGAAAGAGTTTTTTATGGTGATAAATCCCATTTTTTCTTATGTGAAACATGATAAATTTACTTTTAATTCTATAAAAGGGTGGGAGAGTATCATCAAATAAAAATAATAATACTAGAAGTGGCCCTGAATGGGTAATAATTTTACCCTTATAACCCCTATAAATAATAAATGGAGAATTTTCTACTACATATCCATTACATTAAAGTGAAAAATTCAGAATTAGAAAGTCACATCATCCTTCTGATGAAGTATAAAGTCCCCTAGAATATCTTTTTCTCCTATGAAAAATATTAAAAAACATCTTTTAAACTATCTCTATCCATGGAAGAAAAAAGTATCACCATGTGATATCTATGAACATTGACCTTAAAATGGGTCATGTCTATTAAAATGTGTGTTTAATTAATACTCATTTAACATAGTCAAAGAATTTTACTAAAATGAGAGTGTGTTTCAATAAAGAGAACAAGACTTAAGGACCTCGATTAATATTCCAACAAACAGAATAATGTTTATGGTTCACTCATCTATCTTTGATATTCATGACCCTTAACAAGAGGATGAAAACCTGTAAAAAACTACCACATAAGATATTATTTTATCCCTCAGCTCCCATTATCCTAGGAAGGTGGATCTTAAGGACCCCCTCTTTCTTGTGAGATCATGGTTTTTCGATGATGTATGAATCCTTGTAATTTTAATTTAAACCTAGTATTTGTTTCTCCATTATAATTCCTAATGTGGTCATGGAGGTTCCAATAGTGTTCGGGATTGGATCCGGGTGAAAATTTATAGTTTTTAGAGAAACTAATAGAGGTGCACAATTGGAACTCGGGTAGTAGAAATCATGTTACTCAACCATGTGACCCAAAAGTGAAGAGCAGAGTTAGTTAAACTATGCGGGGGATGCCATATTCCCATGAAAAACCTATAATAAATTGTATAGGTTAGTCAAATGGTTAGTACTAACCATTCCATTAAAATGTGTAGGATTTGGGTTTGGAAAAATTCCAAACACATAGTTTAGACATGGTCTGTCTAACCATGTGCGTGAACCATGCAAGGGGATGGTGCTTAGGCAGTGTTCCATGCATAGTTGGTGAATAGTTTAGAAAAATTCATGCCCATTTGAAAATTGTACATTCATAATTTTCCCCTATAACCATTAACCCTTAACCCTTTATTTATCCTCCATACCAAACATAACATCCCATTTGATATACCCCTTGATTCTCTTTATCGACTTTGCGAGATCATCATTGTTTGAGATTTGATTCAAGCCTCATCAGTCATGTTGGATCACCCTTAGTAAGTCTATCAATCTGATTCCTTATTTTATCTATTTCTCTCTCCATATCACATGTTATTTCCATGAAAGATCATATGCCCGATTTTTAGGGTGTTTGCCTATTTTCTCCAATTTCTTTTATTATAACATGATTTTGAGTCCGAAACTGAAGGAGGGGTCATCTATTGGTATAAGGTAGGTGGTATATTAATTTTTACTAAAAGTATAGTTGTTTATACCATGCGTCATTTTTCCACACACTGGACTACCCATGAATTGCCTTAAAATTGTGTATTTTATTATTAACTGGTTTATTCCTTAATCAAAATAATCCCATAGACCGTTGACACTATCAGAGGTCATATGCCTTGAAGATTTTATGATTGCCTATGTGAAAAATCCACCATCTAAATCAATTTGTCTTCTCAATTACAACACAAATGAGTAAATTTAATTAATTGAAATTTTAAATAGAATAAAGGAAACATGAATGGAACGGAAATGTCACTTAAACCTTGGGAAATTATGAATTATGTTAATGGATAAATATGACTTAATGAATGTTAAAGTATAAATTGGTTGTTAAAGGGGTTAAGGGAAGTGTTGGACATGATGCTTCATGATACCTTGAAAAAGGATGTTTAACATAGAATTATTCCTCATTTAAAGGTTATTTATGGACATGATGCTTCACACAGTCTTGATATAGGATTTTAGAAAAAGTTCTCCACATCATTGATTTAGATTTGTCAGACATTGAAGTTTTTTATCCCTTACTTGAATGCTTGGGCTGATGCCCCTTATTTAAAATGGTATGAGGCCCTTATGATATTATAAATTGATTAATTGTTCATATTCCTAGGGTACTTTCCAATACTTGGATATATTTATATATATACATATATGATTCCACATATTCAAAAAAATTTAACTTAGGAAAAAGCAGGTGGCTCAGAAGGGTATCCCTGAAGAACCCGACTCAACCGAGTTCCAGTTTATCTCACCACTTTTATTTATCATTGTACTTATATAATGTTCATTTTATTTTCAATGGATGGATAATATTATAATTTATTAGTGGTGGCCGATTGAGTTTTACTCACACCAGGTTCAGGAGACTTTTTGGAACCTAGATAGTCTTCATGGATATAGGTAGGGATAAAGGGAATCAAACAACTATGGAAGCTTTATTTTCTATAATATAATGGAGTATGAAATTTGAGGACAGATCTAGTGCTTGTAAAGCTGTTGGAGTTTATATATTTTTTTTAAATTTTTGTATAGAATGTACTATTGTATTCATTCTTCATTATTTCCCTTACTCCCCTTTCTGTATTGCATCATGAAATAATCTTTTGTATATGACACTATATATAGTTTTTATTATTTATTTATCTATCTGGATGATTTATTTATTCTTCCTTATAACACTTCTACTTTTTTCCATTGTACTACTTATGCTGATTTTTCATGACCCATCTTAGAGGGTCTTGTACCATGACTACCCCAAGCCCGGCTCCAACAGGACAGAGGCTGGTGACTAGCATAGAGTAGACATTTACCATAAATGGGAGGCATTATCCTAAATTACTTTTACACACACACACACACCTCTAACCCAAAAAATTATGAAAATTAAAAAATTGATAGAATGAATTCATACAACTAAGATCCCACAACCAGAGTACAATAGGAATTAAAGGAAAAGTAAATTCGGCTAAATAAAATCTCACCATAAGAGACTGTACAAAAGTATAATTGAAACTATAAATATTCTAACATGCTCCAAGGGTGAGGAATACATCAAAGTTAAGCTCCCAATAAACACCTTAATTTTCACATCTCCATCTATACTCTACCTACTCCTAGTCCTCATAAGATACCATCAAAAGGGACGCCTTCTACATAAGACACAACATGTGTGGGAAAAGCCATTGTAGGGGTGTGTATAAAAATACACAATAGGACACCCCAAAAACACTAAACATGAAACAAAAAGTATATTCAGCTCAATAAAACATTTAATAATGTACAAAAGATACAATAAGTAAGGAAAAAGGACCCAGATGTACTCAAGAGAGACACCATACCATCAGGCAGTCATAACGAACTACAATCCACAAGAATTTTTTCAAGGCATGCTCATTCCAGGATGACTCACTCCTTGTTCCATGATATCATCAGAGACATAAGAAGAAGTGGTATAGCTCATTGAGGCTTTCCTAAAGATGACACACTGGTCTAAGAAGACTATGATACACAGAGAGGGGGTCACGCACATGACCACTGGGGGGACACCAAAAACCCAATTTGGATGAAACTGCTACGTAGAGGATCATATGACAATGATTACACAAACCCTACTGATACGTCCCACTAGATGGAGGATCAATAATATTCCCTATAATTTAATTATGATTAAAAAACTCCACTAGAGATGATATAGGATCACATTCTTGTCTCATAGAGTGACTCCAAAAATTCATCAGAGACTCAGCCTCTAGAGGGGATTACAATCTAGTGATGTGGATGTAATATAGAATTGTACCCCAATGAAAGGACTAAGGGAATGCACTCAACCTATAATTTTACAAATCGAAAACCATTTATTGGTTTTAAAATGACTACGTCTGTGGGATTGGTATAGAGTATGAGGTTTTCAGCCTCTAATATGAATTGTAGGATCGAAATGACGATGTAGATGCTCAATATACAAGAGGGGGGGGGGGGGTGAATTGTACACTTTAAAAATTTCCTTAAACAAGGAAAGATATGAGTTTAACAAATATAAAATAATAAAATTCACAACAACTCTAACACCAATTGAAAGATTGGGACAGATTATGAAGTTACAAACATCTAGTTCTATACACTTGCTTAAATCTGGAAAGTGATTCCGAAAAAGAGGTTCCAGAAATATGGATATGGAAAATGAAACTTAAACAAAGTTTACAATATGATATTCTACCTTAAAGTGTATAAAATCTAACTAAGTTAGAGTACAAGTCAAGAAATATAAGAAGGTTATAATTTCCTTACAATACAATATGCAGCGGAAAAACTTGTAACAAAAACAAGTAACAAGATATAAATCTTTTAACCCAAAGAGAAAGGTATCAAACAACCTTGGATAAAGGTCCCTTGATTTATACTTTCAAGCAAGTATGTCTTACCCACACCATGGTAAGCCCTCGATACGAAGATTTAAGTCTTTGTCTTGATATCCCCGCAAGCCCTCAACTTCAAGGTAGTTGGAACCTCTGTCTTCCTCAGCAAGGAAGCCCATGAACTTCAAGGTAGTCAGCACCTCTATCTTCCTATCCCTGAAATCCATCGAATGTAATCACCAAGATTTGGAGTCACACGAAGCAATATGAACGAGTAGTTCAGTACGCACAAGGAATGAAAAGCTTCTCTCTATAGAAATCACCTTAACAGCATGTGGTCTCTGGAGTGATCAACTTGTCGTAAAGCTCTTTCAAATGAGCTCCTATTTATAGGCTTGGTTGGAACGGTCGGATCCCTCCTCCAACGGTCATATTTTCCTTAAAATTTGGAGGGACCTGTACACATGTCTCTTAACCAACAGTTAGTTAAAAATAGAATGGACGACATCGTTTTATAGCAAAACATGTGTAACTGAAAGAACGACATCAGTTTATAATGAAACAAGTGTAAGTATAAGCAAAACTGAAGTTTAGAATGTAAGAAAATAAAAGTTTTTAGCCTAACCAAAATGAAATTCAGAATCAATAATAAAGAGATATTCAGATTCTGTTTTATAGGAATTCGAAACCTAAATTCTGTAGAAATCCAGAGTCTGAATTTCTAAGGAAATTCAGAGTCAAGTTTCACTAGAATCCAGAATTTGAACTTACAGAGTTCGGATTCGAACTTGTAGAAGTTTTGAGTTTAACTAGTAAAAGTTCAGAGTCTAACTAGTAAAAGTTTGGAGTCAAACTCATAGAAGTTCAGAGTCGAACTAGTAAATGTTCGGAGTCGAACTCATAGAAGTTCAGAGTCGAACTAGTAAAAGTTCAGAGTCCAGAATTCGATGTGGAACTATATGAGAGTTCGTATCCAGAATTCGGAATGGAACTTCATTACAGTTCGTATCCATATTTCGGAATGGAACTTCATTAGAGTTCATATCCAGAATTCGGAATGGATCTTAATTATAGTTCATATCCAGAATTCATAGTGGAACTTCATTATAGTTCTATCCAGAATTTAGAGTGGAACTTCATTACAGTTCATATCCAGAATTCAGATCCTAAAACAGAATGCTTCATATCTAAGTATTATATGATTCCGAGGTTTTAGGTATGAATCTGTTTTTTTATACTTAAGAAAAATATTGATATGTATAAGTAAATCTAGGTTAGGGTAAATTTATTTATGGAAGGAAATTTTACTTAGAGAAGAAAAATATCAATTTTCTTAAGTATAAGGTGTTTGTGATTTAAAAAAAAGAAGGAATGGAAAAGTCATAAGGAAAACCTTATTGACTCAACAATCTCCCCCTTTTTGGAAAGCACAAACATCCTTACGAAAATGAAAAATAAGTACTTTGAAAATTTTCGTTAGACTTTTAAATTAAAACCTATATCCCTTTGTTCACAAATGATAGTGAATAAAACTAACTCCCCCTTAGGCTTTGGAACGCTAAGGATTGTATTCTGAATTTCCGGAGTGGAATTTTCATTAAAATGAAGGAATCGTAATGAGAACGCCCCCTTACATAAGGATAGTTCTTCTTAGAAATTTTTCCTTCTCCATTTTAAGTTTTTCCTTCTTCCATATGAGTAGTTCTTTTTCCTTCTACCCATTTGTGATTTTCAAAAAGAATTTAAGGGAATGGAAAAGAAATAAAGTACCTGAAACATTAGTACATAAAAACACAAGATACATCCAACCAAAAATTTCATTAGAGTTGAGGTAATTTTTTCAAGGAAAGAAAAATGCAACAAAAGATTGTATTTGTATATTTGTCCTCCTTTTGTTTTGGAATAAGCTTCTTCAATAAGGTTTTCAGCTTCTTAAAATCTTTTTGATCCTCCTCAGCTTGCTTCTCCAAAGATGTGATCCTTTCTTGTTGTGCTTTCAACACCTCTGCCTGAGCCTTCATGGCCTCTTCCTACATCTTCAAAAACTCATCTTTCTTTACAAGTTTTCCTTCAAGCTCAATCTGTAGATCTCTATCTCTTTTAAAATTTTGAGCAAGAGAGTTAACCTTATCATTCAAGTCCTTCACTTGTTGATTCCGAGAACTTTTCTCAATGATCAGCTCATCCTGAAGATTCTTATTCTTGGTATCCACCATATCAAAATAATCTTTAACATCATTCTGAAAATGATCAAACTCAGCCAAGTCATCATCCACCTTCTTTGACCGTAAAGTGATTTTGCTGTAGGATTTTCTGTGTACATCATAATTTTTGACAAAATTTATATGGTCAACTTCAATTTTCAGACACTTATCCATCAGCATGGATAAGGATACTAATTTCTGATTTAGACTATGTTGCATTATCTGGCACATTGAGTCTATGGTGGGGAAATATTGGAATGGTGTCCACCAATTTCTTCAGAGACTCAATAACAAAGTCATGACCTTGTGCTGATGATTCCGAATCTGATAACTTTCTTGGAGATTGTTCTTCTTGAGTTTTCACCCGCTTCCTTTTAGAAGAACCACCAACCTCTTTCTTTATTATAACATCTTTTGTTGGTGTATCCATGAGCACTTTCTTACCTTTATCAGTTTTCGGAATGGGTAGGTCATCTGGAGATTCTTCCTCACTCTCTGATAGTTGAACAATCTTGTCTTCATCTATTTTCTCCTTTTCTACTCCTTCCTCAAGGTAATGATTCTCATAGCTTACTTCCTCATCAGAATATTCATTTTATTTCTCTTCCCCTTCCTTATCATCATCTTTGTTACCTTCTTTCTCAACTCCCTTTCCCGGAATGACAAACTTTGAAGATTCAGCCTTTTCTTGATAATCTTCCACTTGTTTAATTAGATCATCCAGATCATCACTTCCTTCTTCTACTTATTCTTCTTCTTCATCTTATTCTACACCAGCTTCTCTATCTACTTCTTCTTCAACAACCTCTTTCTCTTTAGACTTTTCCAGAGTGAAGTACTTCTTCCCGGGGGTTTCTGGTAATGGTTGAACATCAAAGGTTTCTGGAATGGGAATCTTCTCAGAGGCTACTTCTGTATCTCTTAACATAGATTGAACAAATTCAGCTTCAAACATCTTCTTTTTCATTTTCTTCTCTTTTTCTTGCTTTTCTAACTCATCAGCAACTCTCTCTTTTAAGGCCTTATCCTCAGCAGGGTCGAATATGAACTATGGATCCCCTTATTTCCTTTTATCATTATATTTTCTCCACTTAGCATCCACCTCATCCAGATAGGCTTTTTGTTTCTTCGGCTTGGGAGGTGTAGATTTGGTTTCCTTAGATTTGGGGGTCTTGTCTTCAGCAACCACTCTCTTAAACTACCTCTTCTTAGTAACTTTCTTCACTGGTTCAGCCTTCTCCACATTTTCCGGACTGGTTTCAGCCTCTTCCTCTGGAAAATTATAAAACTCTCATGTTTCCTTAGAATAATCCATATTCATTCCTTTCAGCGTGTCATCACTGACAAGAATAAGCTTGCAATTCCGAACCTTAGACTTACATGCAACCTTGAAAGAATCCAGACACCGAACTATCAGCTTTGATAGTAAGGCAAGGTACATGATGATCCGAGCTCTTAAATTTCCTTACTTGATATTCTTTATTTTTACAAGAACATGCCTCATCAGATTTTTTTTTCTTAGATTCACCAAGATGTCTAAGAAATATGTATCACTTTTCTTCAGGGTATCTTTATCACCCTTTCTCAGAACCAAGAAACCTTGTACCCAAAGATGAAGAATCCGATTATTAGGAGATTGATAGGCAATCTTTGTTGTCTTGACATCAGTAAGTCAAAGACATTGTAAGGATTTAAGCTTAACAAAACTAACTTTGGCATCCGAGAGTTTGTGTGAACAAAATTCAGCTTCTCCTTCGTAATCCAGCCCTACCAAGCTTGCTGCCTTGGTGTAAGTAAGTTTGTAAGTCTTTCCATAAGACTTGAAACAAAACTTTTCTCTTACCTCTTCCTCATAAAGCTTTCCGATTCATATAATTCTATAAGTAACTCTAGATAGACCGCATCTTGATCACTTATCTTGGATACACATGCATCTTCCCAACCATTCAACTTGATGTTCTTGGAGATGATAGAATTGTAGTTGAAAAAGTTCAGATGGACCAGTCTTTCTATGTACAATTTCCAATTAGAAATTGGATTCGTGGTAGACATATCTTGAGAAGTAGCTTCAACATACATTTAGAATGGAGGAGCTTTGAAGGATTCAGAATGACCCTTAACAACTGATGCAAATATTCGACACACAAGAGCTTGAAAAATGATATGGGACAACCATCGGGGGTCCCCTTTATATAGGTGATGGAACTAACCTTTGAACTTACAAAAGCAATCTAATGGTTGAGAATTTTCCTGATCGGATCTGAAGGTTGAAATCTTACCCGCAAGGAAATATTGAATCCAATCTTTTGAGGTTTTAAAAACATTCGGATTTGAGAAGAAATGAAACCGAAAAATTTTATAAGGAAAAAAAACTACCAGCAACTAAAAAAAATGACTACGAAAACTTGAGTAAGGAAAACATACCTTTCGGATTGGATAAGATGTTTATTCGTAATAGGTAATATTCTTCTTGATGAAAATTTGACTACTAAAAACTCATTACGAAAAACTCACTACGAAAAATATGAGTAAGAAAATTCCCATTACAAAAATTTTCATCACGAAAATTCCCATTAAGAAATTTTTTATTACAAAAATTCTCTTTACGAAAATTCTCATTACGAAAATTCTCATTATGAAAATTCTCATTACGAAAATTTCCAGTACGAAAATATCATTATGAAAGTTCCAATTCTGAAAATTTCCATTACGAAAATTTCAGTTCCGAAAACATCATTACGAAAATTTCAGTTACAAAAGTTTGAAAAACTGACTACGAAAATTTTAGTTACAAAAGTTTTTTTTAAAAAAACTGACTATGAAAATTTTAGTTACAAAATCTTTAAAAAAAAATGACTACGAAAATTTTAGATTATTCTAAAAAACAAATGTACTCCCACTACGAAAAGGAGTTTATTACTGTAAGGGGAATTGTTCAACAAGAAGTTAATGAAGAAGGATTACCTCACAGTTATAATTCATAACTTTTGTTTAATGTATTCAAATCTATCGGAGGGTAAAGATTTTGTGAAAATGTCAGCAATTTGATATTGCGTTCTGATAAATTGAAGAATAATATCTATTTTTAGTGTGTGATCCCTATGAAAGTGATGCCTAATATCTATGTGTTTTTCACGAGAGTGATGTGCAGGGTTTTTACTAAGGTAAATGGCACTTGTGTTATCACACAATATTTGAGTCTTAGTAAAACTCAATCCATAATCTATGAGTGTGTGTTGCATCCACAACACTTGAGCACAACAACTTCCACCTGCTATATATTCAACTTTAGTAGTGGATAGTGCTACAGAATGTTGCTTATTTCCTGACCAAGAAACTAATGAATCTTATAAGAAATGACAAGTTCCGGATTTACTTTTTCTATCCATTATACATCCACCAAAGTTAGCATCTGAAAATCTCCTTAAAACAAAATCATTTCCAGAAGTATAAAATATTCCTAAATCTATGGTTCCCTTTAAGTAGCGAAAAATTCTTTTCACTGACTTTAAATGATATTCCTTAGGATTGGATTGATATCTGGCACATAAGCATACTGAAAACATTAAGTCTGGACGACTAGCTGTCAAGTATAGCAGGCTTCCTATCATACCTCTAAAAGATTTTTGATCTTCTGGTTTCCCATCATCATCAAGATCAGGTGTGTTTGAGGTACCAATAGGAGTAATTATACTCTTAGTGTTTTCATACCCATAATTTTTAATAATATCTTTAATATAATTATTTTGGGATATGGAGATTCTTTCTGGTTTTTGAGAAATTTGAAAACCAAGAAAAAAATGTTAACTCACCCATCATACTTATTTCGAACTCATATTTCATTAAATCTGCAAAGGAATCAGTTAAATATTGCTGAGCTGAACCATATATAATGTCATCAACATAAATTTGAACAATCAAAACATTTTTCTTATATTTCTTTATAAAAAGGGTTGGATCTGCATTTCCCTTAACATAGTTATTTTGAAGCAAAAATCCTATAAGTCTATCATACCAAGCTTGCGGGGCTGGTTTAAGGCCATACAAAGCTTTGGTAAGTCTAAAAACATGATTACGATGTTTTGTATATTCAAATCCAAGAGGTTGTTCAACAAAAACCTCCTCTTGGACATAACCATTAAGGAAAGCACATTTCACATCCATTTAAAAAAGTTTAAAATTGAAGAATGATGCAAAGGCAAGTAAAATATGAATAGATTCAAGTCTAGCTACTAGAGCATAAGCTTCTTCATAGTCTATTACCTCTTCTTGATTATAGCCTTTAGAAAATAGTCTATCTTTATTTCTAACTATGACTCCATTTTTATCACACTTCTTTCTGAAGACCCATTTTACTCCAATAAAATAAGTTTCCTTAGGTCTTTCGACTAAGGTCTAGAATTTATTCCTTTAGAATTCATTTAGTTCATATTACATGGCTTTGATCCAATCATCATCACCTAAAGCTTCATCAGTGCTTTTTGGTTCAAATTAGGAATGAAATTCTAGATGTTCTACTTCATTACTTAAGAAATTTCTATTCCTTACAGGTTGATTTACATCACCAATGATACTATCACTAGGATGATTCTTTAGAAACACCTGACTTGGGTTTTGTAAAACCTATTCATCAACATAGGGTAGAAAATCTTCTGGGGTAAATGTTTTATAATTATCTTCTTGTACATTTTCCTTATCAGAAGGATCTTCTAACAAAGGTTGATAATCAGTTTTTGTAAACACATTCGAGGATATAGGTTGGGATGATTTAAAATCCAAAGGATCAGACTCATCAAATTTTACATGTACTATTTCCTCAACAGTACAAGTGTTTTTATTGAAAACTCTATAAGCCATAGAAGTTGTGGAGTAGCCTAAGAAAATTCCTTCATCAGATTTTGGTGTGAATTTGTGTAGATTATCTTTAGTATTCAGGATGAATACCTTGCATAAAAAAACCTTGAAGTAGGAAAGCCTAGGTTTTCTACCATTCCATAACTGATAAAGGGTTTTATTAAGAAAAGGTCTAATCAAAACTCAATTTCTAGTATAACAAGATGTACTTATAGCTTCATCCCAGAAATGTCTAGCTATAGAATATTCACTCAGCATAGTTCTAGTTATTTATTGAAGAATTCTATTTCTTCTTTCAACTACACCATTTTTCTGAGGAGTTCTTGGTGCTGAAAAGTTGTGAGTAATACATTTTCTACTACAAAAAGTTTGAAAAGCAGAATTTTGAAATTCTCCTCCATGATCACTATGAATAGTTTTAAATGGAAGGTTTTTCTCATTTTTAACATGGGCTCTAAAACTTTTGAAATAAGAAAAAGCTTTAGACTTCGTTTCTAGAAAATAGACCCATGTAAATCTAGTGTAATCATCAACTAGAAAATCACATAGTATTTGCCTCCAATGATTACAGTTTGTGTTGGACCAAAAATATCCATGTGCACCAACTATAACACATCAGTTGTTGAGACTTCACCGATTTATTTAAAACTAGATTTATGTTGTTTTCCATATTGACAAGGATCACAAACTTTAGAAGAATCAAATCTAAGCTCCGGTAGATCCTTAAATAGTTTCTTCTTAGAAAGTTTACATATGTTTCTATGGTTACAGTGACCTAGTCTTCTATGCCATAACCAAGAATTATCTTCCATTGTACTTAGACAAGGTAAGTCTTGGCCCCTAAGGTCTTATAAGTTCAAAGTGTAAACATTCTCTTGCATATGTGCAGAAAGAATAAACTCTTCCTTGGAATTGTGAACTAAGTATTTATCATTCCTAAAATTCACAAGGTATCCTTCATCACATAATTGAATTATACTAATGAGGTTGTACTTAAGACCCCTATCAAACAAAACATTTGAAATCAAAGTTTTACCAAGAAGAACAATATTACCTATACCAATAATTTCTCCCTGAGCATTATCTTCGAAAGTTACTTTTCCTCCTTTAATCTTCATAATCTTTTCAAAATATTTTTTGTTACCAGTCATATGCCGAGAACATCCACTATCCATGTACCATGTATTGCAATTGGTACTTCCTTTATCTTCCTAAAAATAAGAAAAAAAATTAGACTTTTGGAATCCAAACTTGTTTGGATCCGAGTTTTTCAGGTAAAAAAATTTTGGGCACCCACATCTTCTTAGAGAAATAATCCTTATGAAAACCTAAAGATTGGGTTTTGATTAAGGAACAATTCTTTGCCCAGTGACCACCACATTGACACTTGGTACAAAATGGGTCACTTTGAGGAACAAAATAATTGTTACTAAAAGTTGGTTTTGCATGGGTATAACCAAATCCAGATTTGTTTCTTAAAGATCATATTTGTGAATACATCTTATAAAAATTTTATTTACCAAAGGTAATGTTTGAAAAACACTTATTTAAGGAAAATATTTTGGACATGGGTTTTATAACCAAGTTTTTATCTTCAAAATCATTAGATTTGGAACTAGAGCTAGGCTCAAAATCAATTTTCTTTGAAATTATTTTTTCTAGATCTTTAGAAAGTATATTCTTCTCAGAATTTATTTCCTCAAGACTTTTTGAAATACTTATAAAATCAGCATTTTTCTTATCAAGATCTTTAGAAAGATCTAATATTTCTCTAGTAAGAATAATATTCCTAGAGTTTTCCTTATCAAGTTTTTTATTGAGTTTTGAACTCTCAATCTCAAGAAGTTCAGAAAACCTAGAAACTTATTCATAGGTAGGTAACGCATTTTCTTCATCAGAAGAGGATTCTTCATCTGAAGATTTATAATATTTACTATCATTAGGATTCAAAAAAACATTGGTCAATGATTCCGCATTGTGTACCTTAGCTAAAAAGCAATGATTGTTAATAGGTAATCTGGCTATAAGACCAAGGTTCTTCTGTCTAGAATATTCATAATCAGAATATTCATCTAAAGAGTCACCACCACTGGCACTCCAGGTTTCATTAGCTTTCAGAAATTTCTTAGGTTTGGACTTGTAATACTTCTTTCTATTCCTTTCAGAATGCCTCTATTTTCTTTCTTTATTCTTGAGAAAAGGGAAATCAGGTCTAATATATCCACTTCTCTTGCATTCATAGCATGTGACTTATCCATCTTTCTTATCTTTCATATCCTTCTTCTTATTCTTATATTGGAAATTTCTTTGTCCAACTATCTTGTTCATCCTTTGAGAAAGATTAGATAACTCGTTTTCTGAGATTTCACTCTCACTGGATTGAGATTGGATAATAACCTTTTTAGACTTGGATCTAGTTACTCTCTCAGGAGTATTAGCTTTCATGTGATTAGATGTTGTAGTAAAAGTAACAGTACCATTCCCATTCTTCTTTTTGATGTTGTCAGCATCTCTCTTCATTCTAGTTTCATGTTGAAGAAGAGTTCCAAATACCTCATCTAAGGAAATTTGAGTAACCTTCCTGTTCTCATCAATAGCTGTTCTCTTTGATTCCCACTCATTGGGCATAATATCAATAATCTTATCCACAAGAGATTCATCATATAGACCTTTCTCTCCCATATATTGTAAGCTATTCACGATAGTCATAAATCTCTGTAGTACTTTGAATATGGGTTCTCCATAAGGAAAATTGAAACCATGATACTCAGATCTAATCATAGCTCTTCTAGTCTCAATCACTTTAGATGTACTAAAATGAGTAACATCAAGTTTCTTCTATATACAGTTAGCCGTTTCACAAGAATAAATTGTTCTATATATGTTCCTATTCATTTAACATAGTAGAGTATTGTGTACCTTATAGTTAAGTTGATATTCATGCTTCTCTGGATAAGTAAAATCACTTACTTCCTTATTAGGAATTTTATATCCACTAGTAAGCATAACAAAATTATCTACTCTAGTATTGATAACAAAAGTCTTCATTCGATCTCTCTAATACTCATAATAATTACCATCAAAATTTGGTGGTCTTGTAGGATTTAAGTTATCGATGGAACCAACATTGATTATTAACATCACAAAAAATCTTTCTATACAAAAACTTGTTAACAACAAAAGTTCGGATTCAAGGAGAGTATTCCTAAGCAAGGGAAAATATAGAAGAATAAAAAAATGAGAAAAAAAACTTATATGTGAGTATAAGTATTTCATAGAACTGCTCTGATACCAATTGTGGGATTTGTATAGATTATGAGGTTTCCAACCTTTGATACCAATTGTAGGATCGAAAGAACGATGTAGATGCTCAATATACAAGAGGGGCGGTGAATTGTCCACTTTAAAAATTTGCTTAAACAAGAAAATATCTGAGTTCAACAAAGTTAAACTAAGAAAATTTACAACACCTCTAACACCAATTGAAATATTGGGACAATGTATGAAGTTACAAACTTCTTGTTCTATACACTTGCTTGAATCTGGAACGTGATTCCGAAAAACAGGTTCCGGAAATATGGATTTAGAAAATGAAACTTAACCAAAGTTTACAATATGAGATTCTACCTTAAAGCATATAGAATCTAACTAACTTAGAGTACAAGTGTAAGGAAATATAAGAAGGTTATACTTTCCTTACAATACAATATGCAGCGGAAAAACTTGTAACAAAAACAAATAACAAGATATAAATCTTTTAACCCAAAGAGAAGGGTATCCAACAGCCTTGGATAAAGGTCCTTTGATTTATACGTTCAAGAAAGTCTGTCTTACCCACACCAGGGTAAGCCCTCGATACGAAGATCGGAGTCTCTGTCTTTGTATCCCCGCAAGCCCTCAACTTCAAGGTAGTTGGAACCTCTGTCTTCCTCAACAAGGAAGCCCATGAACTTCAAGGTAGTCGAAACCTATGTCTTCCTATCTCCGGAAGCCCTTGAATGTAATCTCCAACACTCAGAGTTGCATGAAGAAATCTGAATGAGCAGCTCAGTACACACAAGGCATGAACAACTTATCTCTCTTGAAATCACCTTAACAGCATGTGGTCTCTAGAGTGATCAAATTGTCGTAGAGCTCTTTCAAATGAGATCCTATTTATAGGCTTGGTTGGAACGGTCGGTTCCCTCCTCCAATGGTAATATTTTCCTTAAAATTCGGAGGGACCTATACACGTTTCACATAACCAACGGTTAGTTAGAAACAGAATGGACGACATTGTTTTATAACAAAACATGTGTAAGTGAAAGCATGTCATCTTTTTATAATGAAACGAGTGTAAGCATAAGCAAAACTGAAGTTCAAAATGTAAGAAAATAAAAGTTCGGAGTCTACCCAAAATGAAATTCGGAGTCTATAATAAAGAGATATTCAGATTCTGTTTTATAGGAATTCAGAACCTGAATTCTGTAGAAATCCGGAGTTTTAATTTCTAAGGAAATTCAGCGTCAGGTTTCACTAGATTCCATAATCTGAACTTACAGAGTTCGGAGTCGAACTTGTAGAAGTCCGGAGTCGAACTAGTAAAAGTTCGAAGTCAAACTAGTAAAAGTTTGGAGTCGAACTCATAGTAGTTCAGAGATGAACTAGTAAAATTTTGGAGTTGAACTCATAGAAGTTCAGAGTCGAACTAGTAAAAGTTCGGAGTCCAGAATTCGGAGTGGAACTATATGAGAGTTCGTATCCAGAATTCGGAATTGAAATTCATTACAGTTCGTATCCAGAATTCAGAAAGGAACTTCATTAAAGTTTGTATCCAGAATTCGAAATGGAACATCATTAGAGTTCATATCCAGAATTTAGAGTAGAACTTCATTACAGTTCTTATCCAGAATTCGGAGTGGAACTTCGTTACAGTTCATATCCAGAATTCGTATCCTAAAACAGAATGATTTATATCTATGTATCATATGATTCTGAGGATTTAGGTATGAATCCATTTTTTTTATACTTAAGAAAAATATTAATATGTATAAGGAAATCTAGTTTAGGGTAAATTTCCTTAAGTAAGGAAATTTTCCTTAGAGAAGTAAAATATCGATTTGCTTAAGTATAAGGTGTTTGGGATTTTCAAAACAAGAAGGAATGGAAAAGTCATAAGGAAAGCCTTATTGTCTCAACAACATCAACATTAGGGTCTCAATGCTGTAGATGAATCATCGATTGGATGCTCTGTTTAGAAGTGATGACTATTTAAACTAAGCTACACACAGACCTACTGGGGAATACAGACCTACTTTCATGTTCGGTCCACCTACTGCATGGATAGGCTGCACATGGATAGATCTTCATGGTCAATTCCCATGCCCTGCTTGAATAGTCACTGTGGTCGACTGCCATGGTCGAACGAAATTGGGCTCCGCCACGATTACCCCAGATCTAACCCAGGTTTGACCCAACCGAAATTTGACCCTTTATCCCAACTTGGATCTGACCCATTGACCTTACTCGAATTTGACCCACTGGACCAACATAGATCTGACCCACTAGATAGAGCCAGATCTGACCTGTTCCACATCTATCTCTATTGTAACTACGTTCACGTCCGCCGCCACTACCACCGTGTCTGTGTCCACTGTTGATGATGGAAACCTGCAGAGTCCACTTCCATGGTCTCTCACGGCCACCCACTGCATCCTCCCCCACCGTGGACCGCCGCCACGCACAATCGAAATCCATCGACGCTGCTGCCACACGATGGTGGCCCCATCCCTGAACTACATGGCCTCTTCCAATGAACTAAAATAGAAATGGTCCAAGATTCGAGCTCCTAGGGTCTTGATATAAACAAATCTATCTTCGGTTATTGATATTCATCAAATTTAGGGGGTCATTTCGAGTTTTGAACCACTTGACAACGTCGTCCCATGACCATGGGGTTCCAATGACAAATAACCTGAATAACAGAGTGAGAAATGCACATGATAAAATGATTATCATCATTGGAAAATAATTCTTGTTCAACAATCAATAACATGGGATGTTTTTATAAATCTAAATTAAATAAATCTAGATAAACCTACAATATAATCCCCTCATACAAAAACGACTGATCCATGGGAAAATCTATTTGTAGATTAGTCTGCATTCATCATTGGAATCAAGAACGGGGAAGAATGAATTAAATCACACTCCCTACATCGATTTGGAATGTTTTTTTTCTGAAGAATGGTTGTTATATCATCAATGTTGGTGAGATCCATTAAGATCGGTGTGTATCGATCATCGATCCATGGTTTCTTCATCGTTCGTCAGAAGGATCCTCCAAAGGTTCTCTCTCTAAAGTCTCCAAAGAATTTCAAGGTTATGAGGATAACCTTTTATATCTGAAATTTTTTATTAAAGCATTAACCATCTCACTGCATCAACAATTGAAATAAATTATTTTTATTTGTTTAGTGCCTTCAATAGTTGTTTACCAAATGACCCACGCCAACCAAATTTAGGTCACTCCTAGGGTAAATCCATTGTTCTAAACTCAATGGTATCCTCACATTTCTAATCCAGGAAGCCATTTAATTTTTCTTACACTTTTTCAGAAAACCTTCACATGAATGCTATTAATTATTTTTAATATTTTTTAAAAATTTGTTTTGGGCACAACAAGAATTAGAATCGCACACTGTCTCAGTGCATGGTCTAAAAAATAATATATATAATATCTAAAAATAATACATGTAAAACAAAAGATGTTAAATTCTCCCACCTTATAGATTTACAACCTTGAAAAGACAAAACATACTCAAACATATGGGGGTACTGAGCATGAATATGAGCCTCTCCCTCCCATGTTCTCTCCTAAGGATTTACATGCTACCACCGAATTTTCACCAAAGAAATCTATCACCCATTAAGGATCATATCCTACTGATCCTCAACCTACCCTAGGTAATCAGAAAAATTTTCTCCATCCTTGATGTCTAGCTTACCCCAGTCGATGATGTGTGATGATTCATGCACATACCTCCTCTTCTAAGACACGTGGAAGACGTCTTGTACCCGATCTAATCGTAGTGGTTGAGATAAGTGGTATGCCACCTCGCTAACTCTCTGAAGTATCTGGAAAGGGATGATGAACCACAAAGATATATTTCCACCCCAAAAAAATATCTATAATCCCCGTCGAGGTGAAATTCAAAGGAATAAATGGTCTCCTTCCTAAAACAAAAAAGGCCTTTGATGCTTATCATCTTAAGACTACTGATGGATATGTGCAGAATTCATAAAATCCTAGATGATCTTCAATTTATCTATAGTATCTTACACCAACTTCAGACCCATGAGTGCAGAACCTCTTAGGTCAGTCTAGAAAAGTGTTGTCTTATAGGATCACTCAAACAAATAATTGAATGGTGCCATACCGATAGTGGAATGGTAGTTGTTGTTGTATGAAACCTCCACTAGTGTAAGGTGATCCTCCCAACTATGAACAATGTCTAACATGCATGATCATAACATTTACTCTAGAACCTGAATGGTCTACTCAGCCTGACCATCCTTTTGAGGGTGAAATGATGGGCTCAAGTATAACTGGGTCCTAATCACCTCCTATATTCCCTTCTATAATGGGATGAAAAGCAAGGATCACGATTAGAAATAATATTCTATAGAACAATATGAAGTTTAATATCTCCTCTACATAGAGGAATCCAAATGTCTCTACTAAAATATGCTCTCGGATAGTTAGGAAGTGGTCCGACTTGGCGAATTGGTCAACGGTCACCCAGGTGGAATCATGTCTTATGGATGTACGTGGTATGCCCGTCATGAAGTACATAGATATCTCATCCCACTTCCATTATGGAACCTTAAGGGGTTGAGATAAATCCTCTGAAACCTGGTGCTCATCATTCACATTTTAAAAAATAAGGCATCGATAAATAAACTCCGCAACTCCTTCCATCATCCCTAGCCACCAAAACTGGCATCAGAGGTCCTCATATATATTCACCACACATGGATGTACTGCCAAAGGTGATGTATGAAACTCCCTCAAAACATCCTCCTATAAAATCACTGTTACCATTGTGAGTCATTTGAATATAACGACACACTACCCACCTTTTGAATATCCATCAATAGTATGCCCTATGGGAATCTGAGCACATAGGGTCTCACAGTCGGTATCCCCATGTTGTTCCACCCTAAATCACTGTAATATTAGAGGGGTGACACCCATTGACTGGAGGTAAGTTGCTCCATCTCCATCCATAAAGGATGTTTTCAATGATTCTTACTACTCTGATGCCACGTTTAGCAACTGTGAACTAGATCTCCTGCTGAGAGAATCTTCCACCTTGTCCCCCTTCCCAGGAGTATAGACAATCTAAAATTCATAGTCTTGAAGGAACTCTGGCCACCTCCTCTACCTCAAGTTAAGATATTTTAGAGAGAAAATATAATTGAGACTCTTGTGATCAGAGTATTTGAAAAACCGCTCATCCATCAGGTAGTGTCCTCACATATTCCAAGAGATGACAAACACTGCTAACTTAAGATCATGGGTTGCATAGTTATGCTAATGTGGTTAAAACTGGCATGAATCAAATTAAATCATTTCTTGCCTCTAAATTAGGACACAAACAAGCCCCATTCCAAATGGATCACAAAACACCAAGTACTTGATGCATTACTCCAGTAACCTTAATATGGGAGTGCTCATCAAGCTCTACCTCAACTCTAGAAAGCACTGATGAACTTTTCCATCCACATGAAATGATACCACTTCTATGTCAAAGCTGTCAAGGGTGTTTCACTATGGAGAACTTGGGTACAAACCTATGATATTATCCTACCAATCCAAGGAAACTTCACTCATTGGTACACTCTTGGGTGGCTCCCAAGGAAGAACTGCCTCAACCTTTGCTGGATCCACTACAAATCCATCCTTTGAGATGACATTTCCTAGAAAATGGACCTCTAAAATATAGATATGATACTTATAGATATTTTAATAAAGTTGGTGTCCCAAGAGAGTGTCCATGACCATCATCACGTTTATCACATGCTCCTCCTCAGATGCTAAATACACTATGATGACATTGATGAAGACAAACACAAACCATTCTAAGTATAGATGAATGATATGGTTTATGAGTCCCATGAATATTACTGGGGATCTTGTCACATCAAAAAACATTACCATGTTCTCAATGTGACCCTAATGTAATCTCAAGGTCATCTTAGGTATATACTCATCCTATAATTATAGATGGTGATAGCATGATCTGAGGTCAATCTAATAGAACCAATTTTACCCATTCAACTAATCAAAGAGGTAATTTATTCTTGTTAGTAGATACTAGTTCTTCATGGTCCCCTATTTTAATCTTCAAAAATATACAAATAACCTCAATCTGCCATCACCCTTCTTGAAAAAACACCGAGGTTGCCTAGGGTGAAACACTAGGTCTAATGAATCCATTCATCTGCAAGTCCTCCAACTGTCACCCAACTCACAAAGCTCTATGGGAGCCATCTGATATGAAGGTATAGATATCAGTACCATACTAGGGTGTAGATCAATGCATAAGACTATCTATCTGCGTGGATGGAAGCCCAGAACATCTTCAGAAAAGACTTCTGTATACTCCTCCACCACTATAGGAAACTGAGGACTCATAAAATCCACTACAACAAGGGTCATACTAGAAAAATGATGAGTAATAAACTTTACCCTACTATGCGTGAGTTTGTACCATGCTTCCTAGATTTCATTTTCACCATCGAAAAAAAACTTGGTCCCATTACTATGGACACACCAAACTCTTCACCTAAAATAGTCAATCTATGCTTGAATAGTGGATAAATAGTCCATACCATGAACAATGTCGTACATACTTGACATCACTACCATGATATCCCAACTGAAACTATCACCTCCAAGAGTCAGTTCACACCATCAGAACCAATGTGTGACCATCGAGTCTCCACAAGTATGAGTCTCCTAGCGTAATGTTCGATTCAACGATTCAAATAAAATCTTCGAGTATCAAAAAAGATTCTTAGAAAGAATAAAATAACTAGCACTTGTGTCTATCAATACTACAATTAAGGTATAAATGACCTAGATATTATCTTGTATCATCCTTGGAGCCTCAGGTTTATAATCCTCCATAGCCTACATCTGGACTCATCCCTATCCAGTAGTTCCTGAACATGATGTGGACCACCTGCGGGGTGGTAATAGGTCAAACCTTTGACCTCCTCTTACTACCCTGCCAACCCCTCTTCTACATCCTTCACCCAACATACCACCCAGTTGTATTCTCTGTCTCAGTGGTCCCTCGACCATATCCCGATCAGCTATATGAGGGGTTGTTCAATTGTATTCCATATGTCTCTATACATCATATGAGAAATACTGCATATCCCATGGCTGATTTGAGTTGCCTAAAGAGACCTACACTGCTAACCCTCAGTCTTGGGATCACCACTTGAAGTTCCTGACATGACTGGATACCTATGACTATCATTAGCTACCTACTACCAAGGTCTCAAATACCAGGTGCCCACTTATAGCTACCACACCTGAAATATACTCTTCCAAAATTTTCAACTAATATGGATCTCTCAAGTAACACCGCATATGTAGAAATGCTAAGGGATACAAATGATTACCTAATGTCTCAACGTAAGCCCTAATCAAAGGTCTGAGCCCTGAAGAACTGGTCTCTTACCATATATAAGGATTAGTTCAAAAGATTAGTAAACTTCATTGAGTACTCCACCATGATCATACTTCCCTAATATAGATATAGGAGAACCTATATGCGTACCAAACACAATGTCGCAGGATATAACTCTTCTTTGAAGTGATTCTCGATGTATTTCTAGGATAGAGTTGTCTCATCAAGTGACTGAATCACCAAGATCCACCACCATCCAACAGAGCCCTGAAGAAGACTCATGGAAAGGACTTCCATCTGATCGATATGAATAATCACAAGGTAAAAAACATGTGTGACTACCTCTAAACAATCCTCAGCCATATGGGGGTCTAGATCCCCCCAAAACCTAGGGGGACTTTGCCTTTAAAACTCATACAATGCACTTAGTCTGTGTGCATCCTCAACTGGTAGTGTTGGTATTAGATTCTACTCGATTAGTGGTGTTATAGCTGGTAAACCACTAGGAGGTTCTATATAGGCTACATACACCTATACTGATTCCTCATCACTAGGCAGATCATCCTTATGATCATATGGTTGAATCCTAGCTGGATGTCTACTTGGAGGAATAGTGAAATAAAACAAGATGTACCATGGTCAAAAGAGTATATATAGGGAGATGACTTAAGAAGGACATGGAAAAAACAACCATTCCTATATGATTCATGTACCATTGTTTTCCCCTAAAAATATCCTTCTAACGTACCACGTCAAAAAGTAAGTGATCAAAGTTCTGGTGTATGGATACATCAACCGCCTCACCAACACTGGAGTCCCTGGCCTGAAATCCAAACTTGAAACACGTGAAACTGTTGCCCCAAACAAATCACATAGACTCCATGTCCTAAAGTATAACGGTCCCCACTAATACCACTCTATATCCTATATGGGCTCATACCATGACTACTCGAAGCCCACCTCCGATAAGCCAGGGGCTGGTGACTAGGACTAAGTAGGAATTTCCCACAAATGGGAGGCATTAGCCTAAAGTACCAACAAAAAACACACATATCCAACACACAAAATTCTTAAATGTTAAAAACTTGACAGAATTCATGAATACAACTAAGATCCCATAACTAGAGTACAATATAGAGTAATGAAAAAGTAAACCATGCCAAATAAAATCCCACCACAAGAGTCTATACACAATTCCAACTGAAACTGTAAAGACTAAAACCTTCTCTAAGGGTGAGGAATAAGTTGAAGGTATGATCCCAAATAAAACCTCGGTCTTACCAGCTTTATCTATGTTCCACCCACTTTTGGTCCCCCTGGGAAACCATCAAAAGGCCCATTGTCTGCACAACACACGACACATGCAAGCAAAGCCTGTGCAAGGGTGAGTATAACAATAATCTGTAGTACAACATAAAAACACTAAAATGATGAATCAAGTATAGTCATATTAATAAAATATGTACCTCTATAAACCAAATAAAAGAATAAAGAAAAAAGACACCAGATATACTCAGGAGAGACACCATGCTACCAGGTGGTCATAACCAACTATCAGATATAGAATTCTACTCAAAGCGTGCTCGTTCAAATAGAACTCACTCCTTGAGCCATGATATCATAATAGAAAATCAATGAAAAGGTTTAAATCATTTGGACCACACCCAAAGAGAATAAATTTGTTTGGGAATACTATGATACACAGAGAGGGGGTTTATCCCAGGACTGCTAGTGGACACCACAAACCCAATCTAGATCAACCCTCTATGTATGGGATTGTATGATAATGATTCAACAAACCCAACTGATATGGTGTTTTAGGTAGAGGATTAATGCCCTGCTAAAGTTGTTCACACTGATTCCAAAAAATAAACTAGTAATGATAGAGGATTCCACTTTAGTCTCTCAGAGGGATTCCACAACTCTACTTGAGACTCGACCTCTATAGGTGATTAAAATCCAGTGATGTGGATGTAATAATTAAATGTAACATCAAGGAAAGGACTAATGGAATGAACTAAACCTATAATATTAAAAAATAAAGTCCCAAAAATGTTCTCAAATGACCATCTCAATGTTAGGGTCTCAATTCCATAGATGGATCATTAATTGGATGCTCCATTTAGATGTTATGATTATTTGAATGAAGATTCTTGCAGACCTACCAGGGCCTATGGACCTACCACCATGGTCGGTCCACCTACCACGTGAAACAGACTCATGTGGAACAACCATCATGGTCCGTCCACCTTCATTTCTTGAACATATGCTGCGGTGCACCGCCATGGTTGACTACCCTAAGACTGGGTGTGCGGTAGTTGCGGTCGATCACCGAGGTTGACCAAAACGGGACTTCGGACCGATTTCCCTAAATCTGACCTAGGACCAACATGAACTTAATCTGCCCTACTAGCCGGACTTGGATTTAACCAGTTTACCTAACCCAGATTCGACTAACTGTCCCGACCCAAATCTGACCCACTGGCCCGACCCAGATTTGACTGGTTGTGTTCATTTTTCTGATCCAGGCCACCCACAATGTCTACTAAAATAGTCTCACACTACTAAACACTATTTCTACCTCCACCTTACCTACTGGCTCCACCGTGCTCGCTGAGGACTACGATCGCACGTCGTCGCTACTACCACATAGAGGTGTCCCCTTCCATGTACCACTGCTCCTCCTATGATGCTTAAAAATCAAAACAATCCTAGATATGAGCTTCTGGAGCCTTGATATGCACTAATCTAGCCTCAGTTATTGATTTTAATCAAATACATGGGTCCACTCGAGTTTGAAACCACCCAACAACATCGAGGTAGGATCATAGGGATCCAATGATGAGGAAAGAGAAAAATGGAGGGAGAAATGAACAAGATTTTTTTTAAATAATTTTTGGCGAAAACGTTCTTGTCCAATGATAAATAATAGTGGATTTTGGGTTAGAAAATAAAATTAATTAAATCATGATAAACCCAAAAAAATAATCCCATCTCGCAAATACAATCGATCCACATGCTAATATATTCGTGGATTAGTCCTCATTTATCAAAGAAATCAAGAATGGGGAATAAAGAATTAATTCACATAAACTACCTTGATCCAGATCAGTCATTAATGAAGAACGATCATCAAATCATCATCTTTGGAAATATCAATCATGATCAGTGTACACCGATCGTCGATCTGTGGTTTCTTGTCATTCGTCAGAAGGATCCTGTTGAGGTTCTCTCTCCAATTTCACCAGAGAATTATAAGGTTATGAGGCTAAAAATATATCTTTGAAAAAAGGATTATTAATGTATAAGACACCTAACTATTTAAAAAAATAAATTAAAATAATTTTATTATATTACTTTTATTTATTTTGCGCCTATGATAAATATTTCCCAAACGATCCGCAATGGCCAAAGTTAGGTCACACCTAGGATAAAACTGCTATTCTGATCTGAATGATGACCTCAAATTACTAATCCGAGAACCTATATAAAAAATATTCCATTTTTCATGAAAAACACATGTACGTGCTATTAAATATTTCAAATATTTTTCAAACATTTCTTCTGGGAACACCGTGACTCAGAATTGTACACCATCTCAGGTCCTAGTCTAAAAAATAATCTATATAATATCTAAAAATAATACCTAGAAAATCAGAGATATTAAAGGATTTATCTATTAATAGATTCTATGATTGACTTAAATAAAGAGGGTATGATCTCCCCAACACACCACCTTAGACCCTCACTACTAGTTTTTATCCTATTGTGTAACACCCAATGCTTCCACGATACGTTTCTCTTTGAATAATGTAGTAGCTTGCGTTGTATGCAACTTGGAGTTTTAACACACCACGACCAATGAAATTAGCTGTTATGAATAGTAATACACAATTTTTGAAATTTTATAAATTTTAATTTTTACAATGGACTTCATTTTTGGATTCAGAATATCAAAATTATCTTAGAGTGAATTTTTGATATTTTTCTGAAAACTTTCTATTTTTTGATGAATAGTGAAAAGCACTACGTTATTGTTTAAAACTGAAATTTTATTTAAATAATTTTTATTTTATTTTAATTTATTTTAGGGAAAAATAGATACATAATACATATATATGTTTAATGAAATTCATTGGAGTCATTTTATAATAAGTTTCTATATATAAAATTTTATTGAAATTTTTACCGTCTTTTACCCACCTTCTAGGAGCATTTACAAATTTACATAAAACATAATTTTACCACATCCGTGAGTTGAATTTAAAAAATCTAAGATACATGGTTGAAATCAGTTTGTAAAATGTGGTTTAATAAGATGAGAATAATTTTTGTGAATAGTATCTTTTGACTTTTATTTACCATGATTAAATGTAAATAGGGAAATTAAGTGTATAAATGATATTATAATTACCCTAAAACATATCCTAATTATATTGGATAAGTGTAATTCTATAATAAAAAACCTTAATAATAAAATATTTCCCCCTTTGGTTCACTTGGATTTGATTAGGACATTTATTATTATTTTATTTAAAGAAGAGTTTAAAGTGTTAAATTCAAAGATTAATAACTAAACCATTTTTCATATAGGGTCACACACAATATAAATTCAACTATAAATATTAATTAAAAATATAAAAAGATTTCCTACACCAAGGTATATTATTTATAATTTTTATACATTAAATCTTTTAATTTATTTATGACACAATGATGATGTGGTAACTACCTTATTAATGAAATATTAAAATAATGGATATTATAAATATCCAAATAAATGTAAATTGAGACTTCTGATGAGTTAAACTAATTTTATAGGTTAATATGAAATTTTATGGTTTATTAAAATAATTATATTATAAGTGATAAAGTTTTTATGTCTTTCAAAAAAATCAAATACTAAATAGTGTCAAAATTGACATAATTGAGTTAAAAAAATACTATATTATTAATTGATATAACATTCCAAAAAATATATTTTTTCAGAAAAATGACTTATATAAGGTTATATATATTAATAATTAACCACTTGGTGTTCTCTTATCTCGTTATAGTAATTTTATTAACCATATAATATAAAAATACCAAGAGACATGGTAAATGCCAAACTATTTAACTAAGAGTAAAATATAAAAGATAAGGCTAGTATGGTGTCCTAAACCAGTATAAAACCTATTGGTTGAGATGCTTTATACCCATACCAAATTTTTCCAAGAAATAAATCATTTTTGAGCTATTAGAAACTGAAAATTATTTTATTATAAAATAATATTTCAAACTTTTCCTATAGTGACCCTCACCTCTCTTATAAAAGGGTACTTCCCCTTTTCTCAAAATCACACCTCCAAAGCCATTTGTCTCGGCCAAAACTTCCCAAATATCCTCCAAAATTCTATAAAATAAACCTAGTGTCCTTAATTTTATCATAAATCCAACCTAAGAATCCCTTTTGATCAATTCAAATGGAAACACCCGAAGAAGAGGTAGTAATTTCATCACCATCTTTCAAGTTCTTTTCTTCTTCCATTTCCTCTTTATTTGTTGTTTCAATACCAAAATAATAACTTCAGTACCTAAAACATACTATTATGGTATTGTAATTATGGTTCAACCATAATCATTATTATATCCATCCTATTAATGACAAAGTCACTATACGTGGGTACGTATGGCTTACTCTCTCCATGTCGTGGTGTAGTTTGTTATTCAATCACTTTATTATTTGGATGGGTATGATAATGAGTATAATTGATGTTAATAATAAATATAACATGTTAATTATTCTGTATATATGATATACCATCCGACTATATATGCTTTCACCATCAATATAATGATATTGTCGCTCATGAGTACATACAGATTACTGTCTCCACGAACGTGATGAGATTACATCCCCATCGTAATAATTCAAGGATAATTTTCATTTAATGATTAAAAATATTATTTAAGAACTTAATATAATTTTTATATGAATTAAATAAATCCTTTCCATAAAAAACATGGATTATGTAACCAATCATATAAATGAAAATGAATCAGTTATCACCCAAAATGATGATACTGCTGAAATATTATTAACAAAGCAATACTAGACTTTGGTTTAATTTCATTTATTCCCTTATTTTACCATATATGTTTTGAATGGAATATTTCCGTCGTTTTCCAAACAAGGTATATTATGACCTTTTCAAAAAAATTAAGGTAAGAATGTCATTTTTTAACTTATACGGTGGGTGCATCTATTTTCCGCTGTTATAACATCATCGAAGCTTCCCATAAAATCTTATAAGAATATTTTTAAAATAAATGTTTTCTTTTATAACTATGTGACATTTAAATTATTTCAAAATAGAAAAAGGTATTTATTTCAAATAGTTTTCATTTCATCTATGTCAACATCCTTTGATGGATTTTAGACTTGTTTGAAGTTGATTTATTATGATAAAAATCTTCCATATTGTATTGAGGTTTTTATGATTTGCTTGACTATGGATGTGTTATTTTTATACCATTCATGGTTTATGGTTAAAGTATTAAAATTTCATATGATAGTTTTAATATGAATGTTTATGTTATGTTTAAATATTTTCATATGAGGAATTCATTAGACTTAGTAAGTGACGGGTGGAGCCTGCTATAGCTCCTTGATGCATCGTTAGGTCTCATGAGACAAACTAGTGTCTTGGAACAATGACTTGACAAAATCTTATTTGTAGTCTTGGCATAAGGCCTTGACTATGTGGTTATGAAGTCTGGAATTATGCATTCCATCATTATAAAATTGTCTATTGATATTTCATGTAATTATTCAACTAGTATAATATCCATGTGAATAATTAAATGACATTATTTGATTTATATTTTCCATATATTGCTGAATATTAAGTTTGAAAGGCTTATTCTTTATTCCTATACATTGTGTACATTTTTATGCTTATTTATGAAAGTTTATGCTATATTGTTATCCTTACTGAGCATCTGATCTCACCCCTTTCTATGTTTTATTTTTCCTAGGATGCGAAAAAGTATATTATGACTGACCTGCAGAGATATTATAAGGGATATGAATGTGGTCAATGGAGATAATTTTTTTGTTGTTTTTCATTTTACAATGTAATTTAAAACTTATGAATGGATCTAGTACTTTTAAGGCTACTAAACTGATCAGTATTTCGGTATTTATCCCTTGTGATCATGCCAATGTTATGTAATAATGCACCGACTATGTGTAACTGGGGTCGGGGCGTTACATATTTCATACTAGGAGGTCTGCTTGAGGCCATGTTGCCATCAGGACAAGTTAAAAATGAATGAACTAGGCTCGAGACACATAAAGTGGTATCATATTTTCTTTTTATTCATTATATTACTATTTTGGGTTAGTTATATAGGATACTAGGATGTTTCATAATTTGGTAATGGGTCTATTCGATGGACTAACTAACCCACATTCAGGGAAAATCGAAGTTTCTAGGAATATGACTCAGTGTTTTACTTTTCTCTTATTACAGTTTTATGACATTACTCTTGGGTGACACACATTATTTATGAAATTTTTTATAACTATGTATTTTTACCCTTATCCCAACATGGAAATGATATATCACATCATGCATCATTATAGGAACTTGAGGATTTATATGACATGCATATGTCTTTCCATGTTTATTTTATTGTGTGCATATACTACAACATTTTTTAGTGACTTTATTGTCATGTCAATAATTATAATAACATATCACACATGAAAATAAGGAAAATAATTGGTCAATTAATGTTTCTACATCAAACGTAACATAATTTTTCTATATAGTTTTATGGTGGCACTTTAGCACACCAATTATGTTGTATTTGATCCATGGAACATTAATTACCTAGGATTAAGCATTAAAGATCCTAATTAAATGGATTCCAATTGTAATTTATAAAGTCTGTGACTCTATAAACTGGTAATAGTGATCTATATAATGAATCCATCATATATAGACTAGTTATATTCTGATACTGAATGTAAAGGGTTGGTTGTAGTTACATGATGCGCTAATTATAACTTATAGTTTAGTTCTTTATAACCTGGTAATAGTAACTCATCTAACTAGACCATGATATATATATATATATATCTCTGTGTGTGTGTGAACTGGATGAAAATTTATTATTAAAGGAAATTTATTCTATAAAATAGGGATGCCAATTGAAAATTAAAGTGTTTCCTCCTCTATAACTTGCAATTTCCACTCCATATAATGAACCCTCAATTGTGAGATGCATAACCTTGAACATTGACCAATACATGAATTATAAGCGGGTATCTGGGAGTGTCTCATTTATTCCTTTATAATATTTTATGTTACCTAGGACTATATTTAAGAGTAGGAATATGGGTATTGACTCTTGAATAGAAAGAATTTATACATATCCTATTCTTTTATCTGAGATCTTTTATGTTATCAAAACTCATTTTTAGTCATACATTTAGAGTTGTAGATATATGCCTCCATGGGGGAATTGAGTTGAATTATTGGAAATTAGAGATGATAAAGTTTATAGAGTGGTGGGATCTGACCTTCCAATAGTGCCCCTTGAATAAACTCATATTATACCAAATTTGGGAACATATTCTTAGTTTTGAGAGGGTTTTTATGGTTCCTATGGACTGTGAAGGGAGTATCAAAACCAACCCAAAATATAGTACAATTGACGTGAGAATTTCAGTATTAGCATCCACCTACATTCTCAAGGAATTGTGGTCCCCTAGCCAAAGATTCATGGCCATATGCCATTCTATCTATATTCACGCATCTAGTGATGCCTCTAAAAAGAGAGGTCAATATCACAACATAAAGTCTTCATGATTCATTCAAGAATTGGTGGGAAATTATTACTGCGGTAAATCATCCTAAAGACATGGTTTATAGGGAATTACATTCTACCTTTTATGATTACATATATATAGAAAACATGAGAGAAAAATGAGATTGGGATTTTATGCACATTTAGAAGGGTTCTATGTTTGTCATGTACTATTCATATCGCTTCACTAATATCTAGAACTTCTCATAGACTCTTTTTGTTGGAGAGATTTCAAGAGAAAAATGGTTTGTGTTTGTGATTGTATATTCCATCTGATCTCTGATGAACTTATTTCAATTGACTACCATTTATGAGATAGTGAACTAGGACCTCATCACCAAGAAAAATCTGGTGGGAGATGAAGGTATTTGATAGAGTGGTTCAACTAGTAGATAGGGGAGTGATCCATCTAGTGGTACGAATATTCACCTTAAGTATATTCCTGAGTGAAGTTATAGTCATATGGCATTAAATTATAGTTATATGATATGTCATAAGTGTGGGAGTCCAGGTCACACGAAGCCCCAATGTAACAGGGCAATAGTTGAGTACTGAGATTAGGGAAGAATGTTCTATCTTTAGTATTTTTTAGAAATTTTCCTCTACTTCTTAGAATAAGAGTATCATCGCCATATTTGAATTTTGGAGTGTGGTACATAGCTATATGTTAGGTAGGGATCAAAATTACTATTGATAGTTCATGTCGAGGAGGTGGTCGTGTTCAAGGAATCTAGACCTATGATATGCAACACCAACAGAGAAGACCTTATCGAGGTAGTCAGTTTGTAGATCAGGGCCATGGATCAGGACAATTATATGTAGCACAACCTATAATTGATGAGAAGAGTGTCAAGACTTATATTTAATGATGTATGATCTTATTATTCTCTACTTTAGTGTCTTCTATATTTAATATAGTTTCTTTACATTTTTTATATTTATGGCTATCATTAAAAGTATTGGTCTTGAAATTGAGTATTTATGTGGAGTGATGACTCTGGAAACTCCGTTGGGATTATGGTTAAAACATGTAATCTAGTGTATGGAATTTTCCCCAATATTTTTTGTTATCATTTCTTATATAATATCATTTTCCTAAAGTTGATAGGTTTTGACATCATTCTCATGATAGACTAGCTGGTTCTCTATTGAGACAATATTGACTATTATTATCACATGGTGTCTTCATCATCACTCGAGGGTGGTATCTATGTATAAAATGATGACCAGGATGTATATTCTAGTAGAGATTGTCTTTATAATCATGGAATGGGTAGAGTGACATCCCATATTTCTAGTATTTTTCAGAATGACCAAGGAATGTAATAGATAGATTTCCCTCCTATAGTAGAACATTTTAGGGCGTATTACCTGACGATTTCATTAGGTTATATCCCACGAGAGAAGTATATTTTATTTTTAATCTTTTTCCAGGATTAGTACTGGAATCTATTACTTCTTATAAGATGGATCCTACTAAGATACATGAACTCAAGAGGCTTTTAGAGGACCTAGAATCCAAAGGGGTTATACAACCCAATAATTCTTATTGTGGTTCACCTTTATTTTTCACCAAGAAGAAGAATGAGACCCTTAGATTGTGTGTGGATTATTATATACTAAATTAGATTACTGGAAAGAACCAGTACCCACTTCATTGTTTATAATATATCTTTAACTATATCTAAGGAGCTAGGGTCTTCTAAAAGATTGATTTGAGATCATGCTATCATCAGGTGAGGGTTAGACCCTCAAGTATACTATGTATATATTTCTAAAGAATATATAGAAAATATGAGTGTTTAGTAATGTAGTTCAGTCTCGCAAACATGCTTGTATTGTTTCTAACATTAATGAATCAGGTTTTCCACTCGTACTTCAATTGTTTTGAAGTGTTTTTTTGGATAATATCTTCGTGTACTCACAAAATCAACACGATCATGCCAAAAATATTTTAATCATATAGAGTACACTGAGAGAGCATATTCTCTTTGATAATCTCGTAAAATTACACTTATAAATTGATAAAGGTAACTTTTTGGGCCATTTTATATTAGAATCAGTGGTATCTATGGATCTAGAGAGGGTGATGACTGTAGTTTCCTTGGAGCATCCCATGAACATATTTAATATATGAAGTTTCATGGGGATGTCTGATTATTATATGAATTTTATTTAGAATTTATCACACCTTTAAGAACCTCTTACAGGATTGGAAAAGAAGGGGATTTTGTTTATATAGTATAAATCTTGTGAAAAATCTTTTCAATAGTTGAAAGGAAGGATGACCATAACGTCGATCCTAATTTTACTTGATCTTGGATGAGACTGTACAATTTATTATGATGCATCAAACATTAGGATAAGAGTAGTTTTAATTCAGTGGGATAAGTTCATGGTGTAAGGGTCTCATTAGATAAGCTCTCATGAAAATTATTATTCGACACATGATTTCGACTTAGTAGTTGTGGTTAATTATTTTCATTTTTGGAGAAACTATATACTAGGAGAATGGTCTGTACTATAAATAGACCATAAAATACCCAAATACATATTCTCATAGCATGATCTAAACCTTAGATAGTGGAGATGGTTGAATAATTTCATTCTTTTTATTTTTATATTTCTTATATGTCTTGGAAGGGAAATGAAGTGGATTATGCTCTTAGCCGAAAGACTCAAATACAAGCTATTCTAGAAGCAAGTAGAAATTGAAAATTGATGAATATTCCTTCTAAGATTAATATGTAGGTTTAGGAGTGTCACATGATAATTTTTTATATGGATTTAGCAATGGCCTATTCACTTTTAGACAGAGTGAATATGGGTCAACTTTTAGATCCTGAAGGATTGGTCCTGGGGGAAATTATTTCAGGTGAGGACCCACCTCTCTTTTGGGTTGTTGATATGGATGTGATCCTTCATATTCAAGGTTATTTATGGGTTCATAGATAGATTCAATATTAGAATTTGTGAGAATATCATGTATCCAAAAAGAAAGTACATCTCAGAGTAGAAAATATGTACCATTATTTATATAGCTAGTATTGCTGATTGGGAATGAAAAAAGATAAGAGATTTTGTTACATGGTGTTCCACTATTCAGTAGGTGAAGGCAGAACAACAACATCTTTCTAGTCTTTTTTAGCCATTACCCATTCTGGAGTGGAAATGGGATGATGTCACTATGTATTCTTTTACACCCTCATATTTGGTGAAATATATATTTTTGAAATAAATTTAATCTTTTTGATATTTTTAATTACACACATCACAGTGTTCTTCTTCTCCTACATGCATCACCATTTTTAGTTTTCATTACACACAACACCAATTTTAAACCAAATAAGAAATGCTATTAAAAAAATATTATTATTTAATATGATAGTTATCACTTAGAAGTTAGAATAGACGGTATGAATAAGAATAACAAAATCATGAAAATATATGGCTTACAAATTTATATAAAATTAATTCTTTGCTGACCAATTAATTATAAATGAAAATAAGAAATATTTAAAAATAATGGAAATAATTTTCTGAAAAACTATTTCCATGTGACCAAAAATGTTTTATCTTTATAAATTAAATAAATAAATTTTGGAGAATGATTTTAATGAAATTTATAAATTAAATATTCAATAAAATGTTTAACATTCAACTTATTTTTTTTCGAGGAATGAAATAATAATAAATCCAATTTTATGCTTAAAAGTTTTATTTTCAAAAATGAAGTTTTTTTTCCATTTTTCACATTTATTTTAAAATTATTTGTTGTACAAGTTTAAAAAAATTTATATGAAAAAATTAAATTCTTTTTTGAAATAATCATATCAAGATTGTATTAGGATTAAGTTTTGATAATTTTATTAGAAGATAATGTAAAGAACCAGAAATTACATGCAATTTTTTTTATTAAATGGGAATTTTAAAAGTCCATGAAAATTGACGATGCGTGATTATGAGGCCCAGAGTGCCTGGAATGAATTTCTGGACTTTTTTTTGGTTACATTCAGAAAATGTGCAAGTGGGTTTTTTCTAACTTTTGAACTGGTGATCAGAATTGAAATCTGAGGGCGCCGTTGAACTCGCAGCGCCGGTTGTTACTGAAGGATACCTTCACCTCAACTGCTATAGGTCGAGGGTGGAAGTTATTTTTTCACTTATTCATGAAAGAATAAAATAAAATAAAATTGTGTAACATTTTATTTTCATTTGAAACTCCCATGTGGATTTTGAGAGGTGGGGACTTCCAGAACTAAACCTCCCATGTGAGGTTATGGAGGTGGGAACCACCGAACATAAAACCCAAATTTTAATTTAAGTGTGGGGACCACCCAAACCCTCTAAATGCGAGAAACCTGTTGAACTCCATCCTTAATGGGGAAGGTGACATTTAGGTTTCCCCAAAATTTATTATGCCAACCTCAATGTAATTTTTATGCCAATTTAATTTGTGCCAAGAATTAAATTGGGGAAAAATATCATATTGGATTTCTTCTATTTTTGGTGGAATTGGGGAAAGTGTTGGCAATGTGAAATAGGGAGAGAATATTGGAGGAATTATTATTCTCTAACGAAGAACGCTCTTCCAATGAAGAATTTTGACGCCGACGCAGGACTTCGACTTCTTCCTTAGGACATCCCCCAATGTGGGACATCTTCAATAGACAACCCTCCTTCCATCCTCATCGATGTCAATGAACAAACAAGGTAAGGGTGTGTTTTAAACTGATCAATGTTAATTTTCCTCTCACATTGAATCATTCCCCTTGAGCCGCTTGCTACCGCCGTAATATAGAGGGTAAGGGCCAAACAAAAATGGCATGAAACCTCCGCAAACCTTATGGTTCTTTTGTTTGTTCTTCGTGATGGTGACTGTGACTGGTGGTAGGGTTTGGCACCAGTGGAATTCAAGAACCGCGACCGGCACCATAGCCAGCAACGACGAAGGTGAAAAATAGAGGGTGGCCGGTCAAGCTGGCTGCAAGTGAAGGTATGATGCGTGATGGTACCGCACAGCCGCCATGGTGGACTGCCGCCCTGTGGCCTCTTCCATCCCACAACATCGCATCCCTCATGGCCTTGACGACTTGTGGCTCTCCACGCATCCCCATGGCCTCACTGCGCCACGACCTCCGCAGCCTCACCACCTCACCGCCTCACCGCGTCGCGACCCTCCTCGCCACCATGCATCCTCACCTCCTCGTGGCCCTCTGGGCCGCCCCACATCCTTGTCACCACACGACCCTATGCCCCATCCCACCGTCTCACCGACATATTTCCCTAGTGACCCCTCATGGACTTGCGCCACCTTTGTGGCCCCTGCGGCCTCGCCACCACGCAACCTCGCGGCCCCCGCGGACTCGCCGCCCCGTGGCCCTCACGACCCCCCTCACGGGCTCTGTGGTCCCCGCAGCTTCACCACCTTCACGGCCTCCATGCTACCCAGCATGGGCCAGGCCTGGTGGGATGGACCAGACCCAGCGGTCCTGGTCGACCTGAATCAGGTCAGGTTGGGCCGGGTCAGACTAGACTCGGGCCAACTTTGAACTTTTCGCTTTACTGGCCATAACTTTGGCACCGGTTTTCCGATTGAAGAACTGCCAGCAACGCTGAAAACCTTGGAGCGATGGGGCACATTTGAGTATACCCCAATGGATATTTGGATAATGTTGTAGTACAGTCGAGATGGATCGAGCACGAATCCAAGAGGGCCCTCGGGACTAAGAGGATAATAACTCACAGACCAGGAATCCGATTGACGCACCTTCTATTGCGTTGAGACCCCTATGACATGGTGTTCTTTTGAGAAAATTCATCTTGAGACATCATGGCAGTTGGAGTATCGACCAGTGTCTTGTGGAGTGGATCCTCCTGGAGACAAGTGAGCGTAGTGCGGGAACCATGTAGCTGGATGTGACATGAGGAATCAATAATGATCCTGTGTGGGTCAACACCTAGAGATAATGTGTGGGTCAGCACCGAGCGATCCTCTGTGGGTTATAACTAAGCGATCCTATGAGGGTCAGCACCGAGCCATCCTGTGTGGTTCAGCACCGAGCGATCCTATGAGGGTCAGCACTGAGCAATCCTATGTGGGTATGATGACGTATTAGAGATGTACTAGGATCCTGTGTGGGTATGAAAATATACTGGCAATGTAATAGGATCTTGTGTGGGTTTGACGTCGTAATGGAGATGTACTAGGATCCTTTGTAGTTATGACGACGTACTGGCAATGTACTAGGATCCTGTGTGGGTCTGATGACGTACTGGAGATATACTAGGATCCTGTGTGGGTCTGATGATGTACTGGAAATGTACTAGGATCCTGTGTGGGTCTAACGACGTACTGGTGATGTACTAGGATTTTGTGTGTGTCTGAAGATGTACTACGATCCTTCATGGGTCTTCCTCTTAATAGATGAAGATGAATTAGTTGTTACATCTAATCATCTCTAATACTCTACTTAATTTATACCTAGTGTGAGCTGAGTTCGTAACTCTGTGGTACTTTCCATCGTGGTAATACCTTGGTGGTATTATTCTATGTGGCCTACCTGTGTGGTACTTACCTTCATGGTATTGTTTCCTTTATTGAACAAATGATATTTGGGATTTTGTGTTGGACCCTCTGTATCCTCTTGATTGAGATGGGTATACATGATAACTTAGGTATATGTATGGTCATATACCTAAGTAGGGTTGACAGTTGACTTCATGCTTTGTGGATTATCCTTTGTGGATTTTTTGAGACCTTGAGGGTCTCGGGGTCCATACTGAGTATCATTATACTCACCCCTGCATAGGCTATGCCTGCACCTCGTTGTGTTTGGGGAAGACGATAGACAATGCTGATTGAGGCTGAGGGTTCTAGGACTAGACGGGTCCCGGAGGTGGACCATACGACATGTCAGTATGGAGAGGATACGGGCATACATGGAGTGCTGAGGAGGCGACCTATACCAACCCTTCAGGTAGGAACCTCGGAGGATGACCCAATAGTTTCTTTCCTTTTTCTTCAGTTGTACTGTTTTTCAGTTGTACTTGTACCTTTACTGTTGGGATTGTATTCCGACCCCTTCTTACTTTCAACACTCTTTTGGATATAAAGTTTTACTTTTGTTCATATATCATTGTGTTCTTGGTTGCGTGTGTTTATAGGTTATAAAGGCAATGACTTCCCAGTTTTAGGGAATACGCCTTTCGGTGCTAGTCGTTAGCCCCTGGCCTATGGAAGGCGGGCTTGGGGTAGTCACGGCATGGGCCTTGGGGGACAAGTCATGAAAAATTGGTATCAGAGGAGTCAGTTATACTATAGAATATTAGACTCTGGTCTTTCTTTAATGGAAATAGCGTCATGTATAGTGAGTGTGGTTATCAGTTTAGGGAATCCAGTGTTGGTGAGGCAGCCAACGTATCCATACATCAGGACCCTGAGTTCTAATTTCTGACTCAGTGCACAAAAAAACTGATTGCGTGTATTTTTTTAAGTCTTTTCTTGTGTTTCCTTGAGTCAGCTTACCAAGTATAACTAAGTGACCATGTAACACCTATTCCTTATCAGGATATCGCCACATAGACATCCATCTAGGATTCCCAAGTGTGTACATGATGATGGCCCACCGAGAAATGAGGCTCCGGTGTAAGGCCCTCTTCCTATATTGGCACCTTCGAGTGGTGTACCAGCACCACCACCACCCGTTGGGCAGCAGATACTACCAACCGCACTGGCGGACGGTGCCCACTGACTAAGCGCGTTACACGAGTTCCAGCAGTAGAGGCCTCTAAGGTTTTGAGGCGAGACAAATTCCTACACAACTGAGGGCTGACTGGAGGCAATTTCTAGAGTTTATTGCCTAGTTGAGACACGAGTAGAGCAGATGGTGAATTTAGCTACTAGTATTTTTTAGTGAGAGACCATGAGGATGGTTCTCATAGTGATGAGGCTTCGGTACATGGACTGTTTCCCTAGATAGTACCTTTGAGTAGTGTGTCAGCTATATCACTTCCATTTGGTCAGCAGTTACAATCGGCGGTACCGGTAGAGGACACAAATATGATTATTACCTTACGTGTGATTCAACATCAGATAAATCTCAGGTTCTGAGGCAAGCCTAACTCACATGTGGCTGAGGAATGACTTGAGGAGGTGACTGAGAGTTGTCTGGAGCTTCTACAGCTTCAGTAGGACGACATGTCGGTAGATGAGTATTCATCGAGGCATACTGTCCACTCCTAGTACTCTATTTATAAGATACTATTAGTTCTTCATGGCTCGGACGATCGAGAGAGGTGTTTTTAAGGACATACAATCCAACACTATTCCTCTATGCATTCCTACTTATGTTAGGGTGCTAGAGAGAATCTTTTTGGTTGAATGTTTTTTATTTGGGCAGATACAGCCAGTGAATGTTAGCTGTGGGAAAGTAATAAACTGGAGTCAGTCTTAGAGACTTGGGCACGTAAAATTTTTTGAGAAGAGGATGTGACAGGGAAAAATGAATCTATAGGGTATCAGACATGGAAGCATATCTAGGAGAGCAGCATGAGGTGGTTTACATTTCAGCATGTCACAACCACCCCCTTTTTGTAGACCACATCAGCCTTATAGAGCTGGAAGATAAGAGAAGGGAGTAGCTGCATACAGTCAAGGAGTGTGATCCAAGGGATCTACAAAAGATTCGAGGTACGAACCATGTCTACTACTAGCTCTCATATATATAGACATAGGTACCAATCATTCCTTCTTTCCAAGAATCCTGTTCAAGACCTATAGTTTCTGGTTAAGCCATTGACTTGACCCTCACGTCTGGAGATACCATTGAGAGGAGACTTGATAATCAAACTTACACCTACGGTGTGATATGACCCTTGAGGTGATAGTTTTGGTTGTAACCTCTTTGTGGCAGCGTCGAGGCCTTATAACGTTAGTTTCGGTATGGACTGGGCAACCACAGTACATACTCGGATTGATTGTATTAGGGAAAAGGTTGTTGTTTCTCTACAACGTTTCAAAGTTTTTTTCCTTGGTTGGAGAAAAGGAAACCCAGGAAGCATAGGATGGACTCAGGCATAGGAGGGTGCAAATGATCACTAATGAGTCGGCAATACTTACCCTTGTGGCAGTAGGAGTTTTCAGTTTTCAGTTCCAAAGAGAAGTGGCAGAGCATGGGGAAATCTTTTCAAAAGATGTTTCCAGAAATTACTCACTGAAGGGAGAGGGATATCTTCTTTGGCAAGGTACTACCAAATATTTGTTCCCGACTTCTCTAGGGTAGCGACACCTTTATCAGCATTGATAAAGAAGGGGAAACCCTTTGTGTAGTCGGAGTGATGTTAACGGAGTTTTCAAGAGAAGAGGCAGAGGATGACTAGTTCCCCCATCCCAAGGCTTCCGGTGGAGGGTGTAGGTTATATAGTCTAATACGAAGCATCAGGTACCGGTCTCAGATGTGTCATGATGTAGAAGAGAGAAGTGATTTCATATGGTTCTCGACAACTGAGACAACATGAGCAGAACTACACTACCCATGAACTGGAGTTAGCAGCAGTGGTCTTCGACTTGAATATGTGGCGACATTACTTGATGAGAGAAATTTTTACAGTCTACTCAGGTCATAATAACTTCAGGTATATATTCTCTTATAAGGACTTCAACTTTATACAGCGATGTTGGCTTGAGTTTTTCCAGGACTATGACCTGGAGATAGTTTATAATTCTGGGAAGGGGAACATTGTAGCAGATTCCCTCAACAAGAGATCTGGTATACAGCTGCTACGTGAGGCGATGGAGCAGCTGGCCTCTTTGAAGATATCCTTTGGGGAATGAGATGGAGCAACTTTCCTTCAGTCTCTTACAGTCACCCCCCACTTCTTTAGTGAGTTAGAGAAGCGCAATGTGCGGACATTGACTGCGAGGCTCGACATGCTCAGATATCAACATGATTGTAACCTGATGGATTTTATAAAGGTGGGGAGGATGTAATCCTATTCCGATGAAGTACCATGGTACTAGTGTCACTTCAAGAAGAAGTGTTGAGGGAGTTCCACACTTCCCCTCTAGTGGTACATCCAGGTGTGGTGAAAATGTACTAGGATCTCTGACGATAGCACTGGTGACCATGAATGAAGAAAACAGTTGCAGAGTTTATCTCTCGGTGCCTCACTTGTCAGTAAGCTAAGGCGGAACACCAGGTACTTGAAGGCTTGGTTCAGCCTTTGGAGGTCCTAAAGTGGAAGTGGGATGGGATATCCATGGACTTCGTGATAGGACTTCAACGTACATCTATGGTACATGACTCAATATGGGTGATCGTCGACCAAGTCACCAAGTCAGCCCACTTCCTATAGGTCAGAGAGTAGGGTTCAGTAGAGAGCTTGGGACGCCTCTATGTGCAAGAGAATGTGAAGCTACATGGAGTTCCCTTGAGGATTTTCTCAGATTGGGATGCACGTTTCACCTCCTGGCTATGGAAGGGGTTGTAGGAGGCTTTCGAGATGCAACTTCATTTGAGCACCGCCTTCCATCCTCAGACGGATGGGCAGACTAAGCGGAAAATTCAGACTCTCAAGGGCATGTTGTGTTCTTGTGTCCTCAACTTCGTTCACAGCTAGGAGGATCACTTTCCTTTGGTGAAGTTTGCATAAAACAACAACTATCACTCCACCATTGTGATGGCACCTTTTGAGGTGTTGTACGAGCTACCATGCAAATCACCTTTGTGTTGGACTGACCCAAGGGATTCAACACTAATGGGATGATAGATGGTACAGGCTACCACAGAAAAGGTAAAGATCATCCAGGAGAAAATGAAGGCTGCATAGAGTAGGCAGAAGTCTTATGCCTACAGGAGACAGAGACCCCTAACACTACTACAAAAATGGGCAAGAGAAGCACCCCCTTATATCAGATCTATGCAAAACCACTGATAAAGGGATTCTTTATCAGCGCATTTCTAGTGCTGATAGAGGGCCTCTTTATCAGCACTAGAAAAGTGCTGATAAAGAAACCTTGTATCAGTGCTACACAAAGCACTAATTAAACAACCCTTTTTCAGCACTAGAAAAGCGCTGATAAAGAATCCTTGTATCAGCGCTAGAATTGTAGCGCTGATACAAGAAGGATTTATCTGTGCTTTTTAAGCGCTGAGAAAGAGTACCATTATCAGCACTAAAAATGTGGTGATAAAGGATACCTTTATCAGTGCTAAAATGTTAGCGCTGATAAATGTATCCTTTATCCGGGCTTTTTTAGCACTGATAAAACCTTAGTCCATTTTTTTATAAAGTCGTTCGCACATGGCCCACATTTTATCGTGACCTAATGCTCTCACAGTACTGGAACACTGCGACTCCCCTCTGCCGCCCGCTGAGTTCGAGTTTCCGGACCTCCGTCGCCCACACTTCACGTTTTAGGACCTCCGTCGCTCGCTGAGTTCGCGTTTCCGGACCTCCTCCGCCCTTGAGATTTGGTTTGCCGGACCTCCTCCGCCCGCATCGCCCTCAAGCATTGGTTCTTAGGACCTCCCTTTAAGGCATGTTTTCCAAATCATTTTTTAATATTGTTCTCCTCTTCCATCACACATAACCATATATTGATTTGGCATGATATATTTAATGGATATTTGAGATCGCTATGGTTGTAGGATACATGATTCATCCTTTTCTGGAAACCTACGGATGTTTTAGGTTATTTACATTTAAAATACCTTATGTTTCCTTCCATGGTTATCTTCTTTGGGTGGGTGTTCAAGACCATTTAGGTGGTTATTATTCCTTATTGTCCTCTGATTCACAACTTCTTGGTTAGAGCTCAATCTTGATGTGTTGGGTGGTCTATCTTTTCAAGATATTTGTTTACCATCTTTGTGAAAAAACCATTTTATATGATCTATTTATGGTTGGACATAGATAGGCTTTTGGTGTGTACTCAAATGACTAGGATTATGAAGTCTCTTGATGGACCAGGTACTGGGAGGTGTTGGTGTCTACTTCAATGAGACTGTCGATGGGTGACACTCTATAGTGGGAATTCAAGGTTTCCATCGAGTACTTGATCGAGGAATAAATATTTTTTAGTTTTTTACTTTCTTGTTGTTGGTTGAATCATTGATGGATATTGACTATGTTATTTCATTTGGATTCATTGGGATGTTTTGGGTGTACCTTTCCTTAGGTTTCGAATTATGCTCTTAGTGGTTCTTCATGGTTAGTGGTTGTAGTCTCTTATTTGGGTGAAGGGACGTGTTCTTAGTATATTTCCATCTTATGTACCAACATTATAGTCAAAATTTAAACGGTTGGGTGACCTATGCTAGGTTTCTGGACATTATTGGGACTTTCTCTCTTCTTAGTGATGTAGACGTGTCATTTGGAGATGTATGATGTTCTTGGAGGATATACATTAAGGGTTCTTGGGAATATTGGTTATCTGTTTATTTTAATTTTTTTGTAGTGGTCCTCTATTCTGCGAATCTTCCTATATTTTTTGAATTGTCCAAACAATAATTATTGTGTGGAATTTATTTTTTTCTCATCATTTTCTATCCTTCGTACTAGAATATTTATTTGGATAAAAAGAGGAACGATGGGGAGAATTGTAACATCTCAGTATCTCTTTCATCAAAGCAATGCTCTTTGAGTTTTTTTGGGTTTCTTGAGGGGTCATAGGATGTCCCAGACATTCATAGAAGGTGTGGACATGAACATGTAGGTTGAAAAGCTTCATGTGGTCCACCGAATGGCCGGTGAGTGTAATTGGATAGGCAATGGGATTCACAATGGATACAAAAAAATTCTATATCCATCAGCTAGCTGGTGGTTCTGTAGTGACTAGCCAGTGGGATAACCTATGGTTATAACATTTATACTATATCCATTGTCTAGGTGGTGAGGGCCACTATCTATCCAGTGGTGTCATTGTATATGAGGAAGCATCGAGGTAGTAGGGTAATTGCACCCTGATACCCCCATTTATTTATTTTATCTTCTCCCTCAAGTTTATCTCAACCCACTCAAGCCTTGGGAGCCCCTTTGGATAGTTTGGCTCTTCTTTACTCATCAATTGGTGGATTGAAGTTTCATTCTAAATGGTGATCCTCTTTTGGTATTTATTTCTTTTCTTGAACTTCAATCTCTCTCCATCACTTGATTCTTTGTTCCTAGGGGATATGGAAGCCTTGGTATTTACTAGACCTATAATTTTTATGGGGAATTATGGTTATAGTATCTATTTTACCTATTATTGAGATCCCTTTTGTTTTATTCAATGTTCTTCATTTGAGTAGACTCATTCAGATTCATTGTGTTTTGATCCCAAATATTCCAAGTGGGTGTTTCTATACTATATCTTCCTTTTGGGATTCATGTGTTTCATGAATTCATATTTTATCCATTTGAAGTTGGTTAGACATGTTTTGATCATTTTCAAGAACAAAATAACCCTATTAATGAAAATAATATATGGAATGGATGGTATCTTATTGTGAATTGCCCTTTTTCATTGAAATAAATTAGGATTCCTTCTACCATTGGTGGATTTGATATTATAAATGAAAATCATGGTTTAAAATAATGATAATTTGATTCTTTAAATAAAATTCCAAATCGTTTGTAGTGTGTTTGTTTATTGATTTTTTTTGGGAATGATTTCCAAAATAAATTAAAATGTCTTGTTTTTAAATGGTTTATGGTCTTGGAATTTTAAAAAATTAAGGGGGATTGACTGTCCTTTTGAACAAAATACCTTAGATCCCGTCCACCATCCATTGTTTGTTGGGGGTGACTTTAATTTCATTTCCAACCCAAAGGAAAAGAAAGGTAGAATAAAATTCCATAGGAAGGCCATCATGGAGTTTGTTTAGTTCATGGATGGGAAGGGCCTCATTGATCTCAGCATCTTAGGTGATAGTTTCACCGGGTGCAACAACTGCAGGGGCCATCACTGCTTGTGGAGTCTATCAGATAGGTGTCTAGCCAACATGAAAGCCACTAACATATTCTCAAATACCATGTTTTTTCATGTTGCTTGAGGTATTTTGATTCACTCCCCCTCTTGGTTTCCATTTCTTCTTGGAATGATCATCATGAATGGTTTCACTTCCACCGGCAGTGGGTTAACATCCTAGGGTACCAGGACATGGTTTGTGAAATATGGAATGAACCATTGTAGGAGTATCGGGCCACCTTCAACCTCAGTGACCTGACCTCAAACCCCGATAGGTGCATGTTCATCCCTTCCTCATCAGGAACTTTCACCACCTAGGACTACTGTCAAATATGGGCTCCTTCAGAGTATTTTGATAAATGGAATGATACCTTTGGTTTATTGGATTATTAACACCAGTTTGAGATTTATGTGTGACTATATACTTATTATATTTTCTTATTATTTCTTACACACCACCACTTGAGTCGAGTAACCTGATTGAAATCCATATTGGTACTTTGGTTCTGATGTGGATATGGTTTGTTATGTGTTTGTGACATGTGTATGTGTGGATATATGGGTATTTATGAATGATGATAATGAATGTAGGGAAGAGACCTTGGAGTGGTAGATGTATCATTATTGATTATTCTTGTGTTTGGTCTGGGGTGATTTGAGGAAAATATAATGATTCAAAAGTAATTATATTTAATGAAGATGAATAAATACTAATGGTTAGGCTCTTCTAATCTCTATTTTTATACGGAAGTGGTTCTCTTCTACTGTATTGGGAAGTCTTGTTTTGTGTACTTGAACCATAAATACTAATATTTGAGATTAAAATAGGATGAAGATGAATAAATATTGGATGGATACTAATCGTTTGACAATAGAGTACGAGAACGGAGATAAAGAGTTCATCATGTTTGCAAAGGATCACGCAAAGGATCCTTCTCAAATACTTTGTCCATGTTTACATTGTTGTTATTCTAGACTAATTACTCTAGAGGAGTTGGAAGAACATTTGATATGTCACGGAATAGATCAGAGTTATAAATGTTGGAATAAACACGGAGAAAAAGCGAATGTAGCTACTGGCTGGGATAAAACTGTGTTTTATGGATCATCAGATATGAATAAAAACATGGATAATGAAGAAGACCATATGGAGGATGTGATTACATATGTCAATGATGATGAAGATCGTATTGAGGAAATGACAAAGACAATGGAAGATGAAATTCGTGATTACCCAAAATTGTTTGAGAAGTTAAAGAGTTGTGCAAAGACGCCATTGTATGCTGCTTTCACTAAGTATACAACATTTTCAGCTTTATTGAAGTTTTATAAATTGAAAGCAGGAAACAGATGGAGTGATGTCAGTTTTACGGAACTACTTGCTCTCTTGAATGAAATGCTCCCAGAAGATAATGAGCTCCCAAGACGGACATATGAAGGTAGAAGAATGCTACGCTCGATGGGTATGATTTCTAAAAGAATTCATGCATGCCCGAAAGACTGTATATAGTTTCAAAAAGAGAAAAAATCACTTATAGAATGCCCAAAGTGTGGTGCTTCTTGATACAAGAAAGAAAAATCCAATCCTACGAAAGTTGTATGGTACTTTCCAATCATTCCAAGGTTTAGGCGTCTATATGGAAGTGAAGAAACTGCAAGACAATTGTCGTGGCATGTAGATAAAAGAAATAAATATGGGAAATTACATCATCTAGATGACTCTCCTCAATGGCAGAAAATTGATCATGATTATCCTGAATTTGGAAAAGAGCCAAGAAACCTTCATCATGAATTATCTATAGATGGATTGAATCCTTTTGGTTTTCAAACCAGCACTCATAGTACATGGCCTGTTATGTTGGTAAATCATAACTTTCCACCCAGGTTATACATGAAGAGAAAATTCATCATGTTATCTATGCTTATATCTAGACCAAAACAACCAGGTAACGATATTGATGTTTATCTAGCTCCTTTGATCGAGGATTTGAAGTTATTGTGGGATTTAGGTGTAATGTTGTATGATGATTACAAAAGTGAATACTTTATATTGGGAGATATGTGTATGGGACAATAAATGATTTCCCTGCTTATGGAAATCTGTCAGGCTATAGCATTAAAGGAACTCAAGGGTGTCCCATGTGGGAAAAAGATACAAAATCAATTAGGTTGAAACATTCATCAAAATATTTGTTTCTAGGACATCGTAGATTTCTACCTCGTCAGCATAAGTACCGATCCTGGATGAAATCATTCAATGGAAGTTTAGAACAACGTGAAACACCGCCTCCACTAACAGGTGATCAGCTGTTTGAGAAAGTAAAAGATCTGAACACTGTTTTTGGTAAACCATTTTCAAAAAACCTTACGAAAATCGGATGGAAAAAGAGATTATTTTTTTTAATTACCATACTGGAATTGTTTGTATGTCAAACATTTTCTTGATGTGATGCATGTGGAAAAAAATGTATGTGACAGTGTTATCGGAACGTTGCTAAATGCCCCTAAAAAACAAAAGATGGAATTAAGACAAGGTTGGACATGGTTGAAAGTAGAATACGAGAAGAGTTGGCTCCCGTGAAGGGTGAAAATCGAATGTTTCTTCCTCCAGCTGCTTATACTCTTCCTAGGGAGGAGAGATATCAGTTTTGGAACTTCTTTAATGATGTAATGATTCCAGAGGGGTACTCATAAAATATCAAGAACATTGTGTCAATGAATGATTTGAAGTTAAAAGGTTTGAAATCACATGATTGCCATGTTTTGATGCAATATCTAATTCCTATAGCTTTACGTTACATTTTTCCCAAGAATGTTCTTCATACGTTAACCAAACATTATTTCTTTTTCAAAGCTATATGTTGCAAAGTTTTAGACCCGGCGAAATTTCCAGCTATGGAAAAAGAAATTGTCACCATATTATGTGAATTTGAAATGTTCTTCCCACCAACATTTTTTGATATGATGGTTCATTTGATGATTCACTTGGTGATAGAGATTCGACTTTGTGGTCCTGTTCACTATAGATGGATGTATCATATTGAACGGTATATGAAGATTTTGAAAGGGTATGTCAAAAATCGAAGTTGGCCAGAGGGATGTATAGTGGAGCGATATATTGTTGAGGAAGCCATTGAATTTTGTACTGAATACCTATCTGATGTGGAAAGCATTGGTCTCTCGAAATCTCGTCACACTGGACGCATTGAGGGCGAGGGAATTTCTGGAAGAGAAGTTGTGACAATCAGTATTACAGATCGGGAGTAGGCCCATATTTATGTTTTTCATAATAGTTGGGAGGTTGCTCCATATATTGAAACTCACAGAAAAAATTCTTAGGCAGTTGAATCCATCAATGGCTGAAAAATGGTTATCAAATACACATAATAACCAGTTTATAGGATGGTTTTGGGACCATATTTTTAAGAAGTTGGATAAAAATCCAAATTCAATGTTAGAACGACTTCAATGGCTAGCCACTGGACCAAGTGTGTATGTATTATCTTACAGTGGTAATGTAATTAATGGTTATACATTCTATACAAATGAACATGATAAAGATAGTACCATGAAAAATAGTGGAGTTACACTAGTGGCTGAAGCGATGCATGTTTCTGGTAGTAAGGACAAAAATCCAATTTATGCAAATATGTCATACTTTGGCATTATCAAACTAATATGGGAGTTGGATTATACGACATTACAATTCCCGATTTTTCACTGCAAATGGGTTGATAACAATAGTGGTGTTATGATAGATGAATGAGGATTTGTGAAAGTTGATTTTAGTAAAGAAGGGTACAAAGACGAACAATTTATAATGGCATCACAAGCAGTACAAGTTTTTTATGTTCTAGATCCCGCAAACTGAAAGTGGTCGATTGTTCTATTATCGTCTAAAACTACTGAAGGTTCCGATGAAAATATAGTTGAGGATGATCCTTTTAGTGGTATGTCGCAATCATTTCAGAGCGGTCCCAATGTAGATGATGTTTTTTATGTTAGAGGAGACAACAATGAAGGGATTTGGATAATCGATAGAGGTTTCAAATCCCTTAATCCTTTGAAAAAAAGAAAGATATTTCAATAAACATGTTATATTTTTTTTGTAATATAGATCTTGTTATCTCATGTTATTATCTTATCAATACTGAATTTATGTAATCTAAATTAACTGTTCATCCACTTTTGCAGATAATGACTTCTGCATATTCTGGTGCTCCTAACCTTGAGGATGAACAAGTCTCTCAAGTTGTTGCTGCTACCACTGTTGCTGCTCCTGCTACTCCTACAGCTCCTGCGGCTCCTGCTACTGCTCCTACTGTGGCTCCTGTTGCTCCTGCTGCTCCTCCTGCTATGGCTCCTGCTGCGGCGGCTGCTGATCCTGCTTCTACGACTCCTATTGCCCTCAGTGTTGAGGTCCAACAACCATCAGCACATACCGTTGATACCATTTCAAATGAACATGTAGATGATGTTGATATCGATGAAATGGTCGGGAATGAAGGACCGACGTCGTAGAAAACACAGGTGTATCGTAGTTTGACGGTGTTAGCCAAAATTCTTAAAGTGAAAAGAAAAGGCATCAAATTTGAAGTTGGATGGAATGCAGGAGGCCAACATGTGAATCCAAACAAGGCTATTTTTAGCAGCTACATTGGAGTTGTCACTCGGTAACGCGTGCCGATTGACATAGATTCATGGAACCATGTTGTGTCCGGGATGGAGGCTGTGATCTGGGAAGAAATTATGGTAACATTATGAATTTATTTCTATAATTTACTAGAAAATAAAATAATGAAACTATGTCTTACTCTTCTCAATCTCTTGCAGAGTACATTTATAGTAGACGATTCACACAAGGATTATGTACTATGGCTTGCAGGAAAGATTCATCGAGGTCTTCGCACTATTTTAACAACATTTCACCTGAAAGATTCCAAAGGTAAAATAAACCCGAAACCACCCATTGTCTATGCTCACCTGATATCCCAAGAAGAATGGGATGCATTTATTAGCCGCTGTGAGGATGAGAAGTTTGAGGTACATTGGGGGTAATAATACGTTGTTTGAGGATACCTGTATTCATCCCTTTGATTGTAAATATTTCATTTATGAAACAGAAACTCTATACTAAAAATAAGGAACGTGCATCAAAACCAACATACCCCTATCGTAAAGCAAGGATGTGGTACGCTTCATTAGAAAAGAAAATGGTACGTATTTTAAATTTATAGTAATATTGATAGGTGCCAATAAAAAGCATCATAATTATCTTTCTATGTTTATATGTAGATTGATGATTCTAAAACAAAATGCACTTCCATCCCACATCATGTGCTATGGAAGGAGGCACGTGTGAACAAAGAAGAGAAGTTAGTAGATGAGAACAAAAATAAAGTGTGGGAAATATGTGTAAGTATGAAACGACGATAAAAATATTTGTTTTAAATTGCTATTACATAAAAATAATTAGTTATTTTCCTATATCCGACAGTCACATGAATCAGATACTCCCGTAGCGGATACAATCCTATTATCGATGGCTTTGAATCAGAAAAAAATACGGTCGTGTCAGAGGTGTAGGGTTTGGGGTGACACCCCGAGTATATTTTGAGAATAAGGGAAAAACAGATGATATAAATGAAAAATTGGAACAAATGAGAAAAAAAATTGCAACCCTTGAAGAATGATTGCATTGGCAGGGAGAGTTGCTTGAAATTTTATGGGTGGGAAGCAAAGGGAAGACATAACTTAGGAACAACTAGGACGTGAACATCCCGCCCCACCCCCACCAGCTTTAAGGTGAGCCATTCGCCTCAAAAAAACTATCTTAGCCGTTGTAATCAATATTCTAATAATTGTTTCCATGAAATATGAATCAGACAAACACTAATAATTTTTCTGTACTGATATTCTACAGGGTGATAATGATTGTGATTTATATCTGTCAACACCCACCTATCACCTTGTAGCATGTGCTATAGTGTTCAATATCCCAGATGCCACACTTCATATTAGACCACTTCCGAAAGATCATCTGAAATTGATGATTACTGTAGCTCATGAGCCAAATGCAGAGATACCTATTCCACTTGATGACGATGATATTCATACGGTCGAAAAGCCTATTGGGACATTCATTACATGGCTGTCACAACTTGTAAGAGTACATGCGGACAAAGAGGTATTTATTTCCTTTTTTTCAAGATAAACCCATAACAATTAATGAAAAAAGGGTCTGAACCAATGATTGTTGTTATAGACAGAGAAAGGGAAGGGGGTGACAAACATCAGCTCAAAACCATAAAAAGGATTGACCAACCGATCCCAAGGATCTACTGAAAGAACAATAACACCACCTGTTCTTTATAAAATTTACTAGCATTGAAGACTCATGTGGATACGAAGCTAAAAGATGGTAATAGTCATATAGTGGTTTTTGAAGAGAATATATACCGAGAGGAAAGCCAAGATTTCTTTGCTGCTGAAAATGTAAATGAGATCCTTGAAAACGGTTGTCTAGGCGTCACAATTGTAAATGTATATATGAGGTATGTTTTCATGAATTGATTTTCTAAAAACTACTCTAATGTGAAAATTATGACTAAATGCATTTTATATTTTTGACATACTTTTCCTAATACCAACCATGCAGGGGTAATACTCTACAATTAAAGCATATAAATTATATTTTTACTTCTTTTATTACTTATTACTTTTTGTGTTTTTAGGAATAATTGGTTGCTAATTGCGGTGAACTTGGATACTCCAATGATTTATTTTTTGGATTCAAAGCAAGGATATCCATCAAACCGACCACACATGATGAAGTTTGTGAATCTGTAAGACACTACTTCTTACGTTTTAGGTCTAAACATCAAGTAATATAATTTATATAATCTTTTACTGAGTATTCTGTTATGATAGGGTGGTGTATCATTATTTTCTAAAAAAGGAATGAGGACAGGGACTAAGCATAAGGAGGTGAGCAAGTACTACGCCTGGACAAAAATCAGGGTATATATAATAAAATTTCACTATCCAAACACATCTCAACACAAGTTACTTATTCTCCAAATGATAATTTTTTTTGCAGTGTACAAAACAAACAAACGATAATTATTGCGGTTATTATGTTTGTAAATTTATGAAAGAGATTGTTTTTCATCAACAAACTAGCATCCCTAAAAAGATATTTATAAAAACAACTACAAGTTCGTTTAAGTTATTTATTTATTATTTATTTTTATATTTTTCAGTAATACTCTAACTACCGAAAATACTCATACTCACAAGACGATATAGATGCATTCAGAAACGACTGGGCCGCATACTTGATGATATATTGTTTACAAATACAATGAAGATCTGACTTGGGGACAAGTACAATTGGTGGTCATTTTTGAGAGGGGTTAAGGGGATCAAAAGATGAAAGAATGTTGTATGTAAATGTTTGTAGGAAAATTTTAATTGTTATTAAATAAAACATCCTTTCTCCAATGAGTCATTTTCCCATTTTAACAGATGAAATGCCCCATCATCATGCAAGAATGCTGAACCACTCAAAGGGTCTCTATTTTGTTTAAAATGGACACGATTTTAAGTGAAAACAACAAATGACCTATGAAAATACGACCAAACGCATTCAAATTATCTTGATCCTTTTGGAGAATGATCCACAGGTCCTTGGTGATGTGTATGAGTAAACCATGCCTCAATCCGAGGCACAGTGTGGCCACTAGCACTCAAAGGGTCTCTCTTTTGTTTAAAATGAACACAATTTTTAATTGAAAACAATAACTCACCTATGAAAATTTTACCAAACGCATTCGGAGTTCCTTGATCTTTTATGAGAATGATCAAAGGGTCCTTGGTGACGTGTATGAGTCATCCTAACCTCAATCAGAGGCACGGTGTGGCCGCTAGTAGTCAAAGGGTCTCTCTTTTGTTTAAAATGGACACAATTTTAATTGAAAACAACAACTAACCTATGAAAATCTGACCAAACACATTCGGATTGCCTTGATCTTTTATTAGAACAATACAAGGGTCCTTGGTAACTTGTAAAAGTAATCCCCACATCAATCTGAGGCACGGTGTGGCCGGTACCACTCAAAGGTTCTCTCTTTTGTATAAAATGGACACGATTTTACGTGAAAACTACAACTGATGTACAGAAATCTGACCAAATGCATTCAGATTGTCTTGATACTTTAGGAAAATGATTCAAATGACCTTTGTGATGTGTACGAGTCAAACCCGCCTCAATCCAAGGCATCGTGTGGCCGCTAGCACTCAAAGGGTCTCAATTTTGTTTAAAATGGACACGATTTTAAGTGAAAAAAACAACTGACCTATGAAAATCCAACCATACCCATTTGGATTCCCTTGATATTTTATTAGAACGATCCATGTGTCCTTGGTGACATGTACGAGTCATCCCCTCCACAATCTAAGGCACGGTGTGGCCGCTAGCACCCAAAGAGTCTCTCGTTTGTTTAAAATGGACATGATTTTAATTGAAAACAACAACTATCCTATAAAAATCTGACCAAATGCATTTGGATTGCCTTTATATTTTATGAGAAAGATCCAAGGGTCCTTCGTGACATGTACGAGTTATCCCCACCTCAATCTAAGGCACGATGTGGACGGTACCACTCAAAGGGTCACTATTTTGTTTAAAATGGACACAATTTTATGTGAAAACAACAACTGACATACGAAAATCTGACCAAACGCATTCGGATTGTCTTGATCCTTTAGGAAAACGATCCACTGGTCCTTTGTGATGTGTTAGAGTCAACCCCGCCTCAATCCGAGGCACGGTGTGGCCGCTATCACTCAAAGGATCTCTATTTTGTTTAAAATTGACACGATTTTAAGTGAAAACAACAACTGACCTACGGAAATCCAACCAAATGCATCCAGATTGTGTTGATCCTTTAGGAGAATGATACACTAGTCCTTTGTGATGCGTACGAGTCATCCCCTCCTCAATACGAGGCATGGTGTGGCTGTTATCACTCCAAGGGTCTATATTTTGTTTAAAATGGACACAATTTTTAAGTGAAAATGACAACTGACCTATGGAAATACAAACAAAAACATTCGTATTGTGTTGATACTTTAGGAGAACGATCCACGAGTCCTTTTTGAATTCTATGAGTCATCCCTGCCTCAATCTGAGGCACAATGTGGCTGGTACCACTCAAAGGGTCTCTCTTTTGTTTAAAATGGACACAATTTTAATTGAAAACAACAAATGACCTATGAAAATCCGACCAAAATCATTCAGTTTGCCTTGATATTTATATAATAATGATCCAAGGGTCATTGGTGATGTGTACAAGTCAACTCTACCTCAATCCGAGGCACAGTGTGGCCGATACCACTCAAAGGGTCTCTATTTTGTTTAAAATGGACATGATTTTAAGGGAAAACAACAACTGACCTATATAAATCCATCCAAATGAATTCGAATTGTGTTGATACTTTAGGAGAAAGATCCAAGGGTCCTTTTTTGATGTGTATGATTCATCCCTACCTCAATTTGAGGCACGGTGTGGCCACTATCACTCAAAGTGTCTCTATTTAGTTTTAAATGGACACGATTTTAAGTGAAAACTACAACTGACGTACGAAAATCTGATCAAATGAATTTGGATTGTCTTGATCATTTTGGAGAACGATTCATGGATCCTTTTTGATGTGTAGGAGTCAATTACACCTCAATCTGAGGCACGATGTGGCCGCTATCACTCAAAGGGTCTCTCTTTTGTTTTAAATGGACACAATTTTAATTGAAAACAACAACCGTCCTATGAAAATCCGACCAAACACACTTTGGATTTCCCTGATCTTTTATAAGAATGATCCAAGGGTCCTTGGTGACGTGTACGAGTCAACCCCGCCTCAATCCAAGGCACGGTGTGTCCAGTACTACTCAAAGGGTCTATATTTTGTTTAAAATGGACACGATTTTAAGTGAAAACAACAACTGATGTATGAAAATCTGACCAAACGCATTATAATTGTGTTTATCATTTATGAGAATGATATACGGGTCGTTTGGGACGTGTAAAAGTCAACCCTTCCTTAATCTGAGGCACAGTGTGACTGGTACCACTCAAAGGGTCTCTCTTTTGTTTAAAATGGACACAATTTTAATTGAAAACAACAACTGACCTATGAAAATCCAACCAAAAGAATTCATATTGTCTTTATCCTTTAGTAGAACGATCCAAGGGTCCTTTGTGACATGTATGAGTCAACCCTGCCTCAATCTGAGCTACGGTGTGGCCGGTACAACTCAAAGGGTCTCTATTTTGTTTAAAATGGACACAATTTTAAGTGAAAACAACAACTGACATACAAAAATCCAACCAAAAAAATTTGTATTGTCTTTATCCTTTAGTAGAACGATCCACGGGTCCTTTTGAATGTGTATGAGTCAACCTCGCCTCAATCCGAGGCACAGTGTGGCCTCTATCACTCAAAGGGTCTCTCTTTTGTTTAAAATGGACACTTTTTTTAATTGAAAACAAAAACTAACCTAGGAAAATCTGACCAAACGCATTCGGACTGCCTTGATCATTTATGATAACGATATAAGGGTCCTTGGTGACATGGAAGTGTCATCCTTGCCTCAATCCGAGGCACAGTGTGGCCGCTAGCACTCAAATGGTCTCTCTTTTGTTTAAAATGGACACGATTTTAATTGAAAACATCAACCGACCTATGAAAATCTGACCAAATGCATTATAATTGCCCTGATATTTTATGAGAAAGATCCAAGGGTCCTTGGTGATATGTATGAGTCATCCTCGCGTCAATCCGAGGCACGGTGTGGCCGTTAGCACTCAAAGGGTCTCTCTTTTGTTTAAAATGGACACGATTTTAATTGAAAACAACAACAGACCTATGAAAATCTGACCAAAAGCATTCGGATTGCCTTGATATTTTATGATAACGATACAAGGGTCCTTGGTGACATTTACGAGTCATCCATGCCTCAATCCGAGGTACGGTGTGGCCAGTACCACTCAAAGGGTCTCTATTTTTTTTAAAATGGACACGATTTTAAGTGAAAACAACAACTGACGTACAAAAATCCAACCAAATGAATTCAGATTGTCTTGATCCTTTAGGAGAACGATCCACGGGTCCTTTGTGACGTGTATGAGTCAACCCTGCATCAATATGAGGCACGATGTGGCCGCTAGTACTCAAAGGGTCTCTATTTTTTTTTAAATGGACACGATTTTAAGTGAAAACAACAACTGACCTACGGAAATCCAACCAAACGCATTCGGATTGTGTTTATACTTTAGGAGAACAATCCAATGGTTCTGTGAGACGTGTATGAGTCATCCCCACCTCAATCCAAGGTATGGTGTGGCTGCTATCACTCAAATGGTCTCTCTTTTGTTTAAAATGGACACAATTTTAATTGAAAACAACAAATGGCCTATGGAAATCCAACCAAATGCATTTGGATTGCCTTGATCCTTTAGGAGAACGATCCAAAGGTCCTTTGTGACATCTATGAGTCATCAAACCTTCAATACGACGCACGGTGTGGCCGGTACCACTCAAAGGGTCTCTCTTTTATTTAAAATGGACACGATTTTAATTGAAAACAACAACTGACCTACAGAAATCTGACCAAACGCATTTGGATTGTGTTTATCCTTTAGGAGAATGGTCCAAGGGTCCTTTGTGATGTGTACAAGTCATCCCCACTTCAATCAGAGGCACGGTGTGGCCAGTATCAGTCAAAGGGTCTCTCTTTTGTTTAAAATGGACACAATTTTAATTGAAAACAACAACTGACCTATGAAAATCCGACCAAACGCATTCGGATTGCCTTGATATTTTATGAGAACGATCGAATGGTCCTTGGTGACGTTTAATAATCTTAATTAAGTGTTTTATATATTTTTAGGTAAATAATTTGTCCAACCCATGTTATCCCTAAACCGAAAGGGTTCAAGCCACATAGAAAATACATTAGGGTTATGGGGAATTAAATTCCATAAAGGGTATCCAACATGGAAGGATTGCGGAATCAAAGCTATTTAATTGTGAACTTAGAGGTAGGTGAATGAGTAGAAGAGAATATTGGGACATTAGGATATTATGTGCACTAAGGGGTGAGGGACATCACTTGTGTGGGTCGTATTGTGTGGTTGTATGATTCCAGTAACTATAATATGACATGATTATAAATATAAAGTTAAGGGAACAAGTATATGGAAGTGGGATCCCATTTTATTATCACATGTTGGATGAGGTGAGATTAGGGGATTGTAAATTACCCAAAAAATCCTTTCAATACTCACCACTCATGTTCCCTTAATCACATAGTCCCTTGATGCAACTTTCGTAGCCTACCACCCTCAAAATCACTATGCCACCAGGGTATCTCAGTTTAGTTTTACATTGATTCTAATTAGATAGATCATCATCTAGCCAAAATTATATTATCAATGTCAAGAGATGCTATGGATGACATATAGAGACTGGGATGACCCCCATGAATTTTATATATTGTAAAAAATCCATGAATGATAACATGAACTAAATTAGATAACTAGGATGTCCAAATAAATAAACAAAAGTGGGATATCCATGGTGACACCATTTCTGGTTTCATTGTGTCATAGTATCACTATGGAAGCATTAGAGAAGAATATGTGGCATTGGATAATTCACACCCACTACATCGCGGGCTTGACCATTGTGTCATTACAATCATGGGGCTTGAACCGAAGGTTGTGGATACACTATATAAATTACATAAAACATTGTGGATAATTTTAACCAGATTTTATGATAAGAAGCTCTGATATATTGTTTAAATTATTCCATAGAGGTTACAAATGTGGTAGTCTTGCGTTTTTCAAGGATAAGGGGTCCACAACATTATACTTTCTGATGGGCCAGGGGTAAATGAAGAATGATAACATAAATTCTTCTACATTGTAGATACTAGACACCCTAGTGAGGTTTTGAATATATAATTTGAGTGTTTTTTGGATGAAATAGTTATTATCAAGGGGGTATGGATTTACCAAATCCAGGAAGAGGCATTCATTATGGGAATCAGATTCCATAACAGTTATTCCCCCTAGTTTCTGTCCATTTTGTAAAATCTATTACAATATAATATAAAATACTCAATATCCATGTGATTTTTAAAATATACATCCCATTTCCTTGGAGAAAATTATGGAAACCTATGAATGAGGGCCTCATATTCCTAGAATAATGATGGAGAACTCCAAAAACAAATAACGGGTATTCCCCCTGGTTTCTGTCCATTTTGTAAAATATATTTCAATATAATATAAAATACTCGATATCCATGTGATTTCTAAAATATACATCCAATTTTCTTGGAGAAAATTATGGAAACCTATGAATGAGGACCTCATATTCTTAGAATAATGATGGAGAACTCCCAAAACCAATGATAACCTTCTAACGAATCTAAATTGTCGTACGAATAAATATAAAGAAGAATGGGAATATAAAACAGAGATAAAATGAATTAAAAAGAGAAAGGGGATATAATAGATTAATACATATATAAATATGAGGGGAAAGATACTATAAAAAGGGGAAGACAACATGATAACTCTGATGTTGGAAGATGTGCAGAAGGCTTGGATGTTGATTCATCTTCTTTCTTCTTTGGATATCTTATGTGTTGTACTTTTTTTCTCATAATGTATTCTACCGCTCAAAACTACATTATTTATTCTTTAGAATATGTGTGGAGATTATGAGTGATTGGTAAGGGATGGTGACCTTTTATATAATCTACAATAAAAAGTGGTAAATAGATAATTTTATGTACTTAATTAACTTATGAATTATGTGTTAATGGTGTATTGGTATACTTTTTGTAAGGGTATAATTGGTCTAATTAGCATATGATTTATGTGTTAATTTTCTATGGATATACTTGCTTTAATTAGCTTATTGAGATTCTGATTTTTTTTGCAGGTGTTTGGGTGTGCTGCTGCAGATTATTTCGTAGCAGCAGATAGGGAATTTATCAGCACTAAAAAAGCACTGATAAATTACAACTTTATCTGCACTAAAGAAGAACTGATAAAGGATTAGTTTATCAGCGCTAAAGGAGTGCTGTTAAAACACTCATTTATTAGCGCTCTTTTAGCGATGATAAAGGGTTGTTTTATTAGTTCTCTTTTAGCGCTGATAAAGGGTACCCCCTATATCAGCCCTGATCTTTACAGCTCTTTTTTAGCGTTGTTAATGCCCGTTTTTAGCATTGTTAAAGCCTATTTTTGTAGTAGTGTAGAGTTCGAGGATGATGACCACATCTTTCTACGGGTCTCACCTCGATGAGGATTGTGGAGATTTGGCCGAGGTGTAAAGTTATCTCTGAGGTTCATCGGACCCTTCTAGGTCCTCAGTAGAGTTGGAGAGGTGGCTTATCGCTTAGCTCTTCTACCTTAGTTGCACCGAGTGCACAACATCTTCCATGTATCTTAGCTGAGAAATAGGTGAATGACCTTTCCCTTGTCATCGACCACAGAGAGTTGGACATCGACGATGGGGTGATTTTACGGATGTTCCACTTGAGATTGAGGATCGACAGGAGTGGGTCCTTCATGGGCAGTCGATACCTCTAGTGTGCATTCATTGGCATCACGATAACCTCCAAGAGAGAACATGGGAGTGGGAGGTTTAGATTCGTGCTCACTACGCCCACTTGTTTTCCTAGTTTTGAGTTGTGGCTTATGGGGATGTAAATCCTTGTGGTGTGGTGAGTGTAAGGACCTGGAAATTAAATATAATTTTTTTTAATTAAATGGGAATTTTATGAGTCCGTGAAAACTGACGGTGCAGGATTCTGAGGCCCAGAGTACCCGGAAGGAATTTCTGAACTTTTTTCGGGTACGTTCAGTAAACGTGCAAGCGGGGGTTTTCTATCTTTTGAACCATTGCTCGAAATTTAAATCTGAGGGCACCGATGGACTCATAGTGCCGGTAGTTTCTTAAGGACACCTTCACCTCGACCGTCGTAGGTCGAGGGTGGAAGCTAGTTTTTCAATTATTCATGAAAGAATAAAATAAAATAAAATTATGTAACATTTTATTTTCATTTGAAACTCCCATGTGGATGTTGGGAGATGGGGACCACCAGAACCAAACCTCCCATGTGAGGTTATGGAGGAGGGGACCACCGAACCTAAAACCAAAATTTTAATTTAAGGGTGGGGACCACCCGAACCCTCCTAATGTGAGAAACCATTTGAACTCCCTCTTTAATGAGGGAAGTGACCTTTAGGTTTCCCCAAAATTTATTATGCCAACCTCAATGTAATTATGATGCCAATTTAATTTATTCCAACAAATAAATTGGGAAATCATATAATATTGGATAACTTTTATTTTTCATGGAATTGGGGAAAGTTTTGGAAAAGGGAAATTGGAAGAGAACATTGGAGGAATTATTCTTCTCCAATGAAGAACGCTCCTCCAATGAAGAATGCCGACGCAGGACTTCGACTACTTCCTCAGGACATCATCCAACGTGGGACATCTTCAATCGACGACCGTCCATTCCTCCTTATCGACATCAAAAAATGAATGAGATAGGCGTGTGTTTTAAATTTCTCAATGTTAATTTTCCTTCACATTTAATCATTCCCCATGTGCCGCTTGATACCGCCATAACTTGGAGGGTATGGGCCAAAAAAACATGGCTTGACCCCTCCGTCAACCTTATGGTTCATTTGTGTGTTCTTCATGATGGTGAATGAAACCAGTGCCAGTGTTTGGCACCAATGGAACTCGAGAACCATGGCCGACACCATGATTGGCTGTGATGAAGGCGACAAACGGGGGGCGACCAGTCAATCTATCCACTGACGATGGTACGATGCACGACCGCGCCGCACGGCCCGCCGTGGCGGCCACCGCTCGACATCCCTCACCATACCATGTTCTCGTGGCCCTAGCGACCTCTCCCCCTCATGGCCCTCCATTCTGCCATATGGACTCACCACCTCGCGGCCCTCTGCACTGCCCTGTGGCCCTCGTGGCCCCTTGCGGCCTCGCGCCACCCACACGACCCCCAAGGCCTCGCCACCCCGTGGCCTCACGACCTCGCCTCCCCGCGGCATCACTGCCCCATGGACCTCACAACCCCCCTCATAGTCTCCATGCCGCCCAGAGTAGGCCAGGCCGAGCCCAGTGGGCCGGGTCGACACGAATCGGGTCAGTGCGGTCTGACCGGGTCGGACTAGACCCGGGCCAACATCAAACTTTTTGCTCTACTGGCCATAACTTTGGCACCGGGCGTCCGATTGATGAACCACCAGAAGCACTGGAATCCTTGTAGATAGTAGGTACCTTTTATTATACCCCACTATAGATTTTTTTAATGTTGGTTTATGGTCTGGTAGGATAGAGCACGAATCCAACCGGGCCCTCGGGACTAAAAGGCTAGTAACTCACAGGCTGTGCGTCTGATTGACGCACTGTCTGTTGTGTTGAGACCCCTATGATGTAGAGGTTCATTTAGATACATCTTCATAAGAATTAGTGGTATTTGGAGTATCTACTAGAGGCTTGTGGATCAGACCCTCCTAGAGACAAACGAGCGTAGTGCGGGAACCCTGTGGCTGGCTATGACGTAAAGAATGAATAACGATCTTGTGTGGGTCAGCACAGAGAGATCATTTGTGGGTCCGCACCAATCGATCCTTTGTGGGTCAGCACGAAGCAATATTGTGTGGGTCATCACAGAGCGATACTGTGTGGGTAAGCGCCGATCGATCTTGTGTTGGTCTGACAACGTACAAGAGATGTACTAGGATCTTGTGTGGGTTTGATGACGTACTGCCGATGTACTAGGATCTTGTTTGGGTCTGACAATGTACTGGAGATGTACTAGGATCCTATGTGGTATTGAAAATGTACTAGCAATGTACTAGTATCTTGTGTGGGTCTGAAGATGTACTAGAGATGTACTAGGATCTTGTGTGGGTCTAACATGGCACTAGAGATGTACTAGGATCCTGTGCAGGTCTGACGACGTACTGACGATGTACTAGAATCCTGTCTGGGTCTGACGTTGTACTACGATCTTTTGTATTCTACCTATTAATAGAGTAATATGAATTACTAGTTACATATAATCATCTATACTATTGTAATTAGGTTATACCTAGTGTGAGCTGAGTTCGTACCTGTGTGGTACTTTCCTTCACGGTAATACCTTGGTGGTATTCTTCTATGTGGTGTACCAATGTGGTACTTACCTTCGTGGTATTCCTTCCTTTGAAGAACAGTTGAGCTTTGGGTTTTTTGGTTTGAACTTGTGTTTCCTCTTGATTGAGATGGGTATACTTGATAACTTAGGTATATGGATGGGCATATACCTAAGTAGTTTTGACAATTGACTTTATGATTTTTGGTTTATCCATTATGGATTTCTTGAGACCTTGAGGGTCTCAGGGTCCGTACTAAGTATACTTATACTCAACCCTTCACGGGCTATGCCTACATCATGATTTTTTGTTGCAGACGATGGACAAAACTGATTGAGGCTGAGAGTACTAGGACTAGATGGGGCCCGAAGGTAGACCATACAACGTGTCGGTATGCAGAGGAGACGGGCAGACATGGAGTGCTGAGGAGGTGATCATTACCAACCCTTCAAGTAGGAACATCGGAGGACTACCCAGTAGCTTATTTACTATTTCTTTAGTTGTATTGTTTTTCAGTTGTACTTGTATCATTACTGTTGGGCTTGTATTTCAGCCCCTTCTTACTTTCAACACTCTTTTTTCTATACAGTTTTACTTGTGTTCGTATCTCACTGTATGCTTGGTGGCATGTGTTTACTGGTTATAATGGAAATGCCTTCCTGATTTTAGGGAATATACCTTTCGGTGGTAGTCGACAGACCCTGGCCTATGGAAGGTAGTCTTGGGGTAGTCAAGACATAGGTCCCGGGGGACAGGTCGTGACAGTTACATTTTTCAACAAATAATAAAAAATACTAGTTTTTATTCAAGATTTACATTTCATTAAAAAAAATTAGAATTGAAAAATAATTTTAATATGGGTTTTAATGTAAAATTAGTAAAATTATATATCAATTAATACAATTCATGTCATTTAAATAATTTTCATATGGATTTTTAATATAAAAACTTTTTAAGATTTTAACATTTTCTCTTTGGAAATAAACTTTCTCATCGCTTCTGTGGGTTTTATTTTAAATTTAAATTTTCCAATTAATTGAATATAATTTTGAAAAAATTTATTTCATATATGGAATCATAATAATTTTTTTTATAAGAAGGTAAACTCAATTTTATACCATTTTAATAGTAAAAGTAGTAAAAATTAATTACCGCAGTTAAGGTGAAAATGAGTTTACTGAGGGGTTAATCTAAAATCATAAGGGGTAAGGAATTTTATATAATTATCCAAAACCAATTTAATGGATATATTTAAAACTTATAACCTCTAAGGTTCAATAATTTACCATTTTTTATCCTTGTGTCATGTGTAAAATGTGATCACACATTTTTCTTTTCAAAAATTACAAGTGTTTCACTCACCTCACTTATAAAAGGCCACCCCTCTCCTATACTATTTACAGTTAAAAGCCCTTTGATTTAGAAAATACCTAAATGAATAATTTACATAATTTTATACCATAATACTTGAGTCCTTATTGTTGTTATTAATCCCTCTCAATAAGTCTTTAGGTGTAAACCTAAAGGGACTCTCCGAATAAGAGTTAAAATTCATAAACATTCATTTTCATTTTATTTATTCTTTAGGCTAATTTAATCTAATTCAATTATGGTCATATAATAAAAAAATTATAACCCATATAATTATATTTTATAATATTAATATAATAACCTAAATCCATCTCCACTTCCAGCAAATGGGATACAAAATCATCATTTGTGGGTAAGGCGGATTACCGCCTCCCAATCTGATATTAATCATTCTCCCATAACCAACTCTTATGGTTGGATATAATTATATATTAAATGTTTATATATGATATATGTGTTATTATTATTCATCCATAATTATTATATCACATATACCTTCTTACTTTTCATTCTTGGAAGATACGATAGCGTTGCTTGTGTGTTCGGCAGACTACCGCCTCATGAAGAGATGTGATTCAATCATGATTTAAACAGAATGTAATATGGATATTTTTAAGGAATATATATTATATATATGACCTAAAAACAATAATTTAATTTAATATATTATTTAATTTTCTTTCTTTTGATATTTTGAAAAAATGGAAATGACGTTCATGAGTACGTACAATCTACCATTTTCACGAACAAAGTAATTCATTTTATATTTATAACTTTTATGGAAAAAAATAAATACATATATAATTAATATATAGTATATTTATATCATCCTTAAAATTTTAGATATAATTTAACCATAACCAAATTAAGATGAAAAAAATTACAAATCAAAATACACACAAAAACAATGTAGTTATTACTCGAAATGTGATTTTAAGAAATAAATATTAATAAACAGGTAATAAAAAGACATAATTAAATAATATATGGTATGATATATATAATTATGGTTCTGAAATATATTTATAATATATTTATATTTTTTATACATGAGTTTCTAATTTGTATGATGTACGTCCAAAAATAAGGTAATGTATTTTCATCTCACTTTTATATCTGGGAGATACATGCCGTACACACCACTTGTTCCTTTTGTGTGGTGTATATAATACCCATGAATTTATTTTATAATGGTTATAATTAAAATTATAGGTATTTTAATATCCATTTCAAGATCTATATTTTATGTGTTTTACGATACTAAATATTCTAAAGAGGTAAGGGATTTTTGACTCAATTTTCCTTCTTTGAGACATATGTTATGTTATGCACCTATATTCTTTCATGAGACATATATATAGACCATTTGATATGTAATATAATTAATTTTTTTATTATAATGACATTTTATGTTTCATTTAATGTTATTCCATCATGGGGCATACAATTCAATGTTACCAATGTGAGAAGGGTTTTACGATACAATATCATTGTTTATTAGGATTATAATGATTATGATTTAAATTATGAAATATTATGATCTATATCTAAATAAACTAATGAATTTTATTATACTCTATTTATTTACCAATAATTCTGGTTTTTCCTTTATTTTTCTATCTTTATGTAATTAGTAGTTCAGAATAACTTTTTTAAGAAAAAGACGCATTTATTTCTCTCTTTGATTGAAAACCCATTTTCTTCAAAATCCATGTTTTCTAAAAATGTTTTCAAAAAAATTTTAAAACCCCCAAAGGAATGATAAAAATAAAATTTTAACGTTGTTTTAATTTTTATAAAGTGTGTTGAAATTAATTTCCATATTTTTTCCAAACAAGTACCATTTTTATTTTACCAAAAACATGGAAGGAATATATTTTTTATTGAGAAAAAATTGAATTATTTTTCCACTACCATAACCATTATTTTCATTGAATCATCCTTCATAAGTTTAAAAGTTTACTTCTAAAGAAAAGGATTTTTAAAATGTTTTATGCTTAAAAATTATATTTTTCAAAGTGGATAGGAAATTTTCCTCATGAATTGTTTTAAAATATCATTAAATCTTGTTTTATAAGTTTCTTATTTTTTTCAAATAAAATGATTTTGGAAGGATTTAAGTTTTAAAAAGTTTTTTCCAAAGTGTAATGGTTATATTAATAAATGAAATGTTCCAAGTAATATTTCCAAATCATTTTACATCTAATATGACTTACTTCGATGTAACCTATGATTTAATAGGGATATGATTCAAGGACATCATTATTATTATTTATCTAAATGGTTTATATTTATGATGGAAATTTTTTTAGGAAACCAGTTTATCTTCCACAGGCTATACTATCATAAAATTATTATTAAACCCACTTATTTTTATATGGGATATGATGTGATTAAATGATAGATTATTATGAAACCTTTTTCTTTTCCATAGGTTATGCTATAATGAAATGTTTATGAAACCCATTTATTATCATGGGTTCTAATATAATGAATTTTTTATGAAACCCATTTATTGTCATAGGTTATGATATGATGAATGTTTTATAAACTTTTGGAACACATATGTATTATTTTTATTATGTGATGGGTGGGACCTATATCTCCATCAATTTTATTGGGTAATGATTTATATTTCACGAGATAAACAAGACTGGAATGGGGAGTGAACAAAATTTAGAAAGAGAATTTTTCCACTGTGATGGTATTAGGAGTGAACCTTGACTAATAAAATGGTATTGGGAGTGAAACCATCCCACTATGATAGTCCTAGAAATGATCCTTGAACTATTATGTAAATTATTTTCAATGCTTATATGTATTCCATAATTCCATGACTTATGCCAACATTTTGATCACATGGCCTATGTTCATTGATTCAATTAAGATTCATAATGTGTGATGTTCCAAGATTTATTACATGTCTCAAATTATTATATTTGATATGAATGGTATGATTTTCAAATGTTAAACTCATATTATCATACCCTTATTCTCATGTCATGCTTATGTGATCATTAATATCTCAAATTATCACCCTTACTAACCATTTGATCTCACTATATATTATATCTCTAAGTGGAGTAGTATATGGTAATATAACTATGGTATATGTTAAAGATCATTCAAGAAATAATAATACTGTCTATGCAGTTTCTGAAGACACTAAAATTTTATGGTCCTCAAGTGTGTCATTATATAATATAATGAATATAAATCTAAAGTGATGTGATATTTCTGTATGAAAATCCAGGTTCATTATTGTTGGAATTAGAGTATGGGTTTATTTAGTACTTTAAAAACTAGGGTGATAAAATCTTAGTACAAATCCTTAGGATAATCCTCTATGTATAGGAAAACATCCTAAGTTACTGTAAATAAAGGATTGTGGTTTTCTTAGAATTACAACCATCTATAGATACTAAAATTGGACATGGTTATTGAACATAGGTACCTAGTGATAATAACTCTAAAAAAAGAATATCAGGATTAACTCGAGTGTCAATTTTTATATGAAAACAGGACTTACTATACACCTAGTTTCACACTCACTAGGGAAATGCTTTGTAAATTCATGTACTCTCTGTGAATTATCATAAAGGATTTGAATAATGACCTTAAATGATTGAGGTTAATCCTAAGTTTTGATATATTAAAAAAAGGTGTCATGATTTCGACATAATATACATAATTTAACATGATTATATTGTTTTCCACTACGATTATTTTTGATCACACAATGAATTTTGGTTTTAGTAAATGGATGGATCCCAAAGAAACTATGTTTATTATGAGTACAACCTAAAATTCAATTATTGTACTCCTGAGTATCCAAATATTATAAATTTTGAATGAAAAATATCATTTCTATGATCACAAAACATTCTTAGGAATTGAATTAATCTAAACTTACAAAAGATCAAATGAGATACCAATGTTCTATTGAGTCCTTTGTGAGGAAAAAACCACCATATTTCAGTGATTCCACTGATCCACTATTTTGTGAGATATTAATCAATACCACTGAAAATATATTTTGCATTCCCTAATTTTTTGAACATGAAAAATTTATTTTGGATATCTATCATTTGGAAGGAGAAGTGAATCCATGATATAATCTCATCAAGAATACCAGGGAACAGGATGAAATTCAATCTATAGAGTGAGGTGAGTGTAATTTTTTTTCAATAATTATTTTCCTTGTATCCTTAATAAAAAATGGATTAAAAATTCCTTGAGTTAAATGAAAAGGATGATGAATCTATAGGTGACTATGAGGAAAATTTTACAAGACTTGTGTGATACACTTCTAGAATTAGCATCAAACCTAAAAGTATGGTTGATCAATTATTTAGTTGCTTATAAACAATACTCTAAAAGGAAATATCCATAAGGGACATTGACAGATTCGATGAAAATTTTTATCATGTTATCAAGGTGGAAGTTGAGATTGGAGTGGCCCATCAATCACATTATTTTGATAATAAAATAAATATGGAATTAAAGGGAATCTATAAAAATCATGTGAATAAGAAGATTATCTTTCCTTTATTCTTGACTTATGGAAGGAAACATTGAGGAAATTGTATTAATGGTACCACTAAATGTTTTAACTATGGAAATGATGGTTATTGACCAGCTCAATTCCAAATTGATGGAAATAAGTTATCTATTAACAAAAATAGGGAAAACTCTCAACATAATGCATCACCCACACTCATGTGATTAAATGTAATGTGTTTGGGAATTATGTGAGTAAATACACCAATATAAGGGTTAATTTGGATGATAATCCACAAAAAAATCTGAAGACAAAAGGGAAACTATATGTAATCATAATAGTTGAAGTTAATCATGATAATTTTGGAGCACATAACCTACACTTCTTAGTTTGGAATTTCATGTTTGATTTTTTATGAACGATCCATATAAAAATTTTATTTTTCATCCTTTAGTTAAATTTAATGTGATTTTGAAATTTTTTTATATTCCTCAATATGGATTCTAGAATAATGAACTCTTATATGATATTCTATCGATACAACAATGAACTGAAGCTTCCAATGTAATTGTTTTTGTATAAGATAAGATCTCATTTTAAGGAATAATGGGAGAATTATATTTTGAAAGAATATATTTCCCCATTTAATATTACATTAATAGTTATGGATAACAACATGGGTTTTTGTGTTTAAGGTTGATCATAAGTTCAAATTCATTGAAACCCACTTTGAGGTTTTATGTGATGGGATTTTATCAAGTTTAAAAAACATTTAAGATACATTTATGGAAATACAAACATTGGTTTTGCTTATGTGAAAAACATTATTTGAGGAGAAATGACATTATTATATTTTTAAATTATATTAAAAATATTGGTAAACTTTAGTATTTATCATATCATTGACTTTGAGGTAATTATGAATTATAATAGATCACCTTATTAAGAAAACACACTTTGTTTCAATCAGATAAGACACACAAATTTTATGATCCTGAGGTTTTTAATTATGTTACATAATGAATATTAATCTACAATTATGTGATATTTATGTATTAAATTCCATGGGCATTACATTTTGTCTCATAAAATAGGTTTAGTTAAAATATTAGAAACCAGGATGATACAACCTTAGTGTGAACCCTTAGGAAAATCCTTAGTATAAGAAAACATCCTAAGTTATGGTGAATAAAGGAGTGTAGTTTTCCTAGAAATACATCCATTTTTGGATACTATAACTAGAGGTGGTTCTATAATAGAGGTACCTAGGTGTAATAACTCTAAAAACGGCTCATCAGGCTTGAATTGATCGTTACATGGTAAACAAAAATATGACTTACTATGCACTAGCTTTGAAACTCCCTAGGGAAATGATTTGGAAATTGATGAACTCATTGAAAAATGTTTTGAAAGATTTTAATGAAGACATTGAATTACAGAGGTTAATATTAATGTTTTATAGATTAAAAATATGGTGTCATGATTTATACTTCATTTTAGTGTTTTTTCATGATTATGCAGTTTTCCACTATGATTATTCTTGCTCACACTATGAATTTTGGTTTTAGTCAATGGATGGAACCTAAAGGAACCGTTTTAATTATAAGTAAAATAGATAACTAAATGGTTGTCCACCAGTTTATAAAAACATTATGAGAGTTTCAAATTCAAACACCATTTCTATGCTCACACAACATTCTTAATCCATGAATCCTGCTGAAATTAAAAAAGAGAAAAAGAGGGAACAACATTCTATTGAGTCCTCCATGAGGAAAAATCCACCTTCATTCAAAGGTTCCACTGATCCACTAGTTTTTATAAATGTATCAATAAAATTGAGAAAATATTTTACATTCCTTAGTGTTTAGAGCATAAAAAAGTCATTTTGGATGTCTATCATTTGGAAGGAGAAGCGAATCAATTATGTAATCTCATTATGAATGCAAGGGAACATGATGAATTGACTCTATAGAGTGATATGTGTTTATGATATTAAATTTAAATAATTATTTCCCTCATATCCTTCAAAATAAATAGACAAGTAATTCCTTGAGATAAATAAAAATGATGATGTATTTTTTAGTGGCTATGAGTAAAAATATTGTCAGAATTGCGAGGTACACTTCAGGAATTATCATCCAAACTAAAATTAAGGTTGATCAATTATTCAGTGTCATAAAACCAAGTATTTGAAGGTCATTATCCCTAATTTAATTTGTTAGCAATGAATAAATTTTTTTTTATGCTATCAAGGAGAAAATGGAGATTAGAGTGACCATCAATCAAATTTTTTTATATGAAAAAAATATGGAATTCAAGAAAAAATATAAAAATAATAGAGAGAATAATATGTTCTTTCTTTTATACTTTATTTAGGGAATGAAATTTGAGGAAATTATCTTAAAGGGACCACTGAAAATTTTAAGTGTAGAAAGTTATGTCATCGAGTGACTACATTCTAATGTGACGGGAAGAAGATATATATTTATGTATATAAGTAGAAAGATCCATATAATGCACCACCCTCACTATAGTTCTTGAAGTGAAAGTACTTTTGGAATTATGTGAATCAATGCCCCAATATAAGGGATAATGAGGATGGTAATGCCGAACAACCTATTCAGACAAAAGGGAAATCTTATGTAATCATAATGGTTTAAGTGAATCATGGTAATTATGGAACACTTATCCTATACTCTATAGTTTCGAATTTCATGTTTTATTTTGTATGAATGATCCTTATAATAATACTATTATTCATAATTTAATGAACTTTCATGTGATTCTGAGTATTTATTATCTCCCTCTATATGGAGTATGGAATAATGAATTCACATATGATATTTTATCAATACAAGGATGTACTGAAGCTTCCAATGATTTTATTTTGTATAAGATGAGAGATTATTTAAGTAATAAAGGGTGAATTATATTTTTAAAGTGTATATGCTTCCATGGAAGTTTAAATTAAGATTTCTAAATACCATTATGGGTTTATGAGTTTATGTTTTATCATATGTTCAAATTCATTTTCACCCCTTTTGAGGTTTTATGTAATGAGATTTTAACAATATCAAGGATATTTTATTATAAATTTATGGACATACAATCCTTTGGTTTTATCTATGTGAAAAAAGTTTTTTGAGGAAGAATGAATTTACATTTTGTGCATATAATATTAAAGGTTATGGTAACCATTATTCATTATCTTATATTTTATTTTGAGGTAGTTATGGTTTATAATCGATCAACATATAAAGAAAAAACACATTTTTTATATCAGAGAAGAAACTAAAATTTTACCATCTTTAGGTGTTTAATTATATAATATAATGAATATTAATCTAAAATTATGAGATATTTATGTATGAAAATACTAAATCATTATAATTAATATTAAATTATAGGTTTATTTAAATATTTATAAACTAGGATGATAAAATCTTATTATGAACACTTAGGATAATACTAAGTATAGAAACACGTCCTATGTTTTTGTAAAAATAGGAGTGCATTTTTCTTAGAAATAAATACATATTTGTAAATTACAACTAGATTTGGTTTTGGAATAGAAGTACCTAGGGTTAATAACTATGAAAAAGGAACATTAATCTTAAATCAAACATTACCTGGTACATTACAAAAGGCCCTTCCGTACACTTGGTTTGACACACCCGTGGTTAAATATTTCGAAATTCATGAATTTTTTAGGAACTATCTTGAATGATTTAAAAAATAAACATTAATGATTGAGGTTAATCATAAATTTTAATAGATTAAAAATAAGGTGTCATGATTTAGATATCCTATAAGTTATTTTTCATGATTTTGTAGTTTTTCACTAATTATTGTTGCTCACACTATGCATTTTTCTTTCAGTCAATGGATAGAACCCTAAGGAATTATGTTAATTATACGTGAGACAAATAATTAAATGATTGTCCTTTTGAGGTTCTAAAAATTATGGGTTCTGGAAAGAAAAATATCTTTTCTATTCTCTCACAACATTCTAAATCCATTAATAATGCTGAACTTCTAAAATAGAAGAGGAGGGAATAATGTTCTATTGAGTCCATGAGGAAACATCAAAATTCATTCAATGGTTAGACTAATCCACTTTTTTGATAAATGGATCAATACCATTGAAAAAATATTTTACATTATATAGTTTAAGGAACATGAAAAATTCATTTTGGCTATCTATATTTTCATAGTAAAAGTGAATCAATGGTGGACTCTCATCAAGAATACAAGGTAATATGATGAAGTTGACTCTATAGAGAGAGATGAGTTTATGATCTCATTTTTCAATAATTATTTCGCTCATATCCATTAAAAAAATAGAGATGGAATTACTTGAGCTAATGAAAAGGTATGAGGAATCTGTTGGCGCCTATGAAGAAAATTTTAGAAGACTTGTGAGGTACACTTCTGAAAATTTTATCCAACATGAAATTAAGGTTGATAAATTATTTAGTGGCTTAAAACCAAGTCTCTGAAGATAATTATCCATATGGGACTTTGGTAGCTATAAAGAGATTTTCCATTACATTATCAAGGAGGAAATAGAGAATTGAGTGACCCATCAATCAAATTGTTTTGATAAGAAACAATATATAAAATTCAAGGGAAACTCTAAAAATAGTAGAGAGAATAAGGTGATCATTACTTTATGCTTTTATTATAGATGGAAACTTAGAAGAAATTGAATTAAAGAGACCTCTAAATGTTTTATGTTTCGAAAGGAATGTCATCAAGTGGGTTAATTCTAAAGTGATGGGAAGAAGTTAGCTATTAATATAAATAGGGAAAAATCTCCACAAAATACACCACCAACACTATAGTGCTTACATTTCAAGGATTTTGAAAATTCTATGAATAAAATACAGAATATAATGAATAATGAGGATGATAATTCACAACATCCAATAAATAAAAAAGGGGAATCTTCTATAATCATAATGGTTGAAGTGAATCATGATAATAAGGGAAAAATAATCAGGGAATTTCATGTTTGATTTTGTGTGAATTATCCCTATAAAAATATTATTATTCATCCTTTAGTAAAATTTCATGTGATTTTGAAAATTTATTATCTCTCTCTCTATAGGTATTCTGGAATAATTAATTCACATATGATATTCTATAGGTACAAGGATAAGCCCAAGCTTCCAATAATTATTATTTATATAAGATGAGATCTTGTTTAAGTAATAGAGGGTGAATTATCTTTTGAAAGTATATATGTATCAATGTATGTTTAAATTATGATTTATGGATACCAACATGGGTTTATGAGTTTAAATTTGATCATAAGTTAAAATTCATTAACACCCCTTTTAAGGTTTTAGGTGATGGAAGTTTCTTAAGATCAAGGATATTTTAAGATAAGTTTATGGAAATACAACCCTTTGGTTTTGTTTATGTGAAAAAATATATTTAAGGAGGAATGACTTTACATTTTTGTGGAAACAATATTAAAGGTATTGGTAGCCTTTAGGGTTTGTATTATCTTTGACGTTGAGGTAGTTATGGGTTATAATCAATCACCTTATAAAGACAATACATTTTTTTTCTATTTGAGTATAAAATTAAATTTTATGGTCCTCAGGTGTGTAATTGTGTAATATAATGAATATTAATATAAAATGATGTGATATTTATGTATGAAAATATAGTTTCATTATATTTGATATCATAGGAGAGGTTTAGTTAAACTTTTTAAAACTAGGATGATGAAACCTTTGTGTGAACCCTTAGGATAATCTTAAGAATATGAAAACATCATATGTTATTGTAAATAAAGGAGTGTGATTTTCTAAGAAATATATCTCTATTGGTATACTAAAATCAGATGTGGTTCTATAATAGAGGTACCCATGGGTAAAAACCCTAAAATATTCACATGAGGAATGAACTGAGTATTAACTAGTACACAACAAAAATCATTACCGCACACCTATTTTTTGACACTACCTAGGAAGCGCATTAGAAATTCATAAAATCTTTAAAAACAATCATGATGGATTTGAATAATGGCCTCGAATGATATAGGGTAAGACTATAGTTCCATAGATAAAAAATAATGCGTCCTAATTTCGACATCTTATAAATTTTTTCATGATTATATATTTTTCCATTATTATTATTATTTATCAGACAATATATTTTATTTTAATAAATTTATAGAACCAAAAGGAACTATGCTAATTCTGAGTGAAATATACAATTTAATAATTATACTCATGAGTATCCAAACATTATAGGGGTTGAAATGATAAATATCATTTCTATACACATACAACATTCTTAATCCATGAATCATGATGAACTTCCAAAAGAGAAAAAGAGGAAACAACATTTAGTTGAGTCCTTCATGAGGAAACATCCACCTTATTTTAGTGGATCCACTGATCCACTAGTTTTAAGTAATGGATCAGTACCAATAAAAATATTTTTTCCATTCTATAGTGTTCAAAACATGAAAAAGTCATTTTGGCTATCTATCATTTGGAAGGTGAAGCGAATCAATGGTGGAATCTCTTCAAGTATACAATAGAACTTGATGGAATTTAATCTATAGAGTGAGATGATTTTAAGTTCTAATTTTTCAATAATTATTTCTCTTGTATCCTTCATAAAAAACGGATAATTAATTCATTCATCTAAATAAAATAGATGAAAAATCTATTGGCCCGACCCAAGAAAGCTCGGAGCCGATGTCAAGCTACCATTACATTATCATAAGATATAAGTAAATTGCATCGCAAAGGACTGAACAATTTTGTTGTCTTGTTAAATTAGATACATACATGAGTCTTATATTATAGATGAATACCTTATCTATAACATAATAATTTTTTTTCTATTTGAGGATAATACTAAATTTATTTTTTCTAGAATATTATTACATATGTTTCTTAGTACATGTTAGGGAATCCTGTGGAAGGAAACATAATAAGGGTGAGATCAAAAGCTTAGTAAGGGTAAATTATAATGGATGAAATAATTAATCAATTATAATTGTCAATATAGAATGGTTATAACATAAGACACGTTCCATGTAATCAATAACTTGGGTTGAAAGTGCTTTAAAAATATGGTAAGGTAAATAACTGAAAACACAAGACATTTAAATAACTAGATAATAAAAAATCAACATGGAAATGTAATAAATTAAAAATATATTCCAATCAATCAATAAAATTATAAATTAAATTAATCCATAGATATGTCGATGCAAAGTCTCATGGATAAATAATAAGTGAATCTAAATTAAGGTAATTCTTAATTATTAGATGCCATGTTTCCCAGGTACATGGAACCATTACTGTCAAGAAATTTCACAATACAGTTTCACATATCAGGTAAAACCCAATATATGGCTATCCAAACAACCCATCCCATGACACTACCAATGCATCGATGGGATATCTATAACCAGGCCCCACCAGTGTTGTACTGGTCCAAAGAATTCCTCATGTATCAAATAATCGATTTAACAATTTGCCTTATCAAATACCCATATGGAATAGAATATATGGATTTATCAATATTTCTCCAAATAATACAATAAATTTAAATGTAAAAACATTACAAAAAATGGTATACTTTTTAGGAAATAATCATATACATGATAAATGATATAGATTTTTAGGGGAAATTCAGTGTTCAATGATCACAGGAAATATAATATTTTAAGGGGACTAAAAAAGGAATAAATGACGTTAATTTCAACACTATCCTTTTCCAAATCAATCATAAACCATCCATAGGAAGAATAATGTTGGTATCAACAAAATATATTCCATGTGGAGTAAAATAAAGGGTTGTTTTCATTGAAGAAATAAAAGAAAAACTTTAATTTTTTTAGGAAAATATACTTTTGTTTTGAGAAACCTTTTCTTTGAAAATAAAATTTTTAAAAAAAAATTATTAAAAATTAACATTTTAAATTTTAAAACTAAGATTCAAATTAATTAAGGAAGGTAAATCCATATATGTCATACATGCAAGAAAGAACATTCATTTTTCCACGGTAAAAGGTTAGAAAATTTCATTGTTTGGAAAACAATAAGAATATTACTCTAATTTTTTTTAAAATAAAATGAATTGTTAAAAGTTTATTTAATAAATCAGTTTTTAATGTTTAATTTTTTTTTGAAAACATTTATAGAAAATAGGTTTTTTATAAGAAAACAAATTCTTCGACTAAAGAGATAAATGATGTCGGGTTTTTTTGCAAGTACTTAAAAAAATTATGCAACCAAGAGTGAAAAAATGGTACTGTTAATTGATAAATCTCGTGAATAACTAGTTAAGAAAAGTATTAAATATTTTATTATAAAATTATCAAATAATTTTCATTGATGGAAATTAAATTGTAAATGATCCCAAAAAAAGGATATTGTGATGTAAACCCTTGAAAAGACTATAACATTGATGTGAAAAAAATGAATAGATTATGTGTGTCAAATTTAAATACACATAAAACAAGAAGAAATAAAAAATATATATTAAAAATTTATTACATAAATAATCATAGAATAATAATGACAACGAGGGAGTAATATAACCTTATGAAAAAAATTGGGTTATGAAATTATTTTTTGCTTAATAATTTTTAAATAAAATCCCCATACAAAAATAATTCAAATTGAAACAAAAAAATAAAATGAAGATAAATTAATTAATGATCTAATATATCAAAATGGGAAGTATATACGTCCCAAAAAATAAGTAAATGATGAATATGATATTTATCTCATGGATATAAAAAGTGAGATGAAAATCCTTTACCTTGTGTTTCCTTTTGGGTGGATGTATTTCAAACTTTTATATAATGGTTTGAAACATGTATCTAACTTATAATATAACCATAAAAATATTTATAATATCTTATATTAACTTATTATAATATATTATTACACTTTTGTTATTAATATTTGATGATTTTCCATATTTCAAGTGTTAATTACCTAGTATGTCGAGTATGTCTTTACTTGTTACTTGTTGTTATTATTAATTATACCATGGTTTAATCAAATAAATAATTTACACCATGATGTAAATATAATATATATTCAGTATATATATTTATATATAAATATCTAAAATATTTGGATATAATAAAGGAAATGTTCCATTCATGGAGACGGTAGACCGTATGTACGCATGAATACTACTTTAATTTTTTCCTTATTTAAAAGAATGAAAGTTAAATGATATATATGAATATTAAATTTAAATTATCATATATATTTCATATATATTACATTGTTTTATTAAAACCATCTTTTATATGTTCCATGTATAGTGTAAACGAGTGACGTCGCTTCGAGGGGACGGTAGTCCACACTTCCACAAATGATGTTATCATATTTACACAAAATGAAAATTATAAAGGTATGTTTTATAAAATAATTAAATAAGAATAAATAAATTATAAATATTATATATATCATATATAAAAATATTTTCAATCATTATTACAAACCACGAGAGGTGGTAATGGAAAAAAATGAACAATCCTTGTTTTGTGAGGCGCTAGTTCGTCGTACACATAAACAGTTGATTCGTTACCCATTAGATGAATGTGTGTGTAAGTTAAGGTAAAAAACCTAATGTAAAAAAATCTATTTATATTTATTATTATTATGTTATTATTTAATCATATACTTAGAAGAATTTGGGGGGGGGGGATAATGAAAATAAAACAAAGAGCTTGAGGAAGGATGTTACCTCTTATTCAGCTAACACTTTTTTGTTTGCACCAATGGTATTCCTTTGATAGATTTATGCACAAGTTTAATATTATAGGTTGAGGTTATTCATTATTAAGATATATTTGGGAATATATTTATTGATAAAAAGTGTATTTATAGGTGTGAGAAGGTGAGAGGGGTGAGTTCCTTTTTATAGTAGAGGGGAGCGACACTCATGTAAATTGTTGAAAAGGGAATTCCACCGATGATTTTACCATTCAAGTGAATACGATAATGGTAAATATTAAATACAATGGAATATAGGGTGTAAATATGTCCATATAATTGCTTTTAGACAAGTTTCTAGGATATTTTGGCCCTTAAGTTTAAGGTTTAGTCCCCAGTTAAGATAATTTTTCACTTTATCATTGTAATTAATTTTAATCACATTCAGTAATATTTAAAAAAAACTAAGTTGAAATTATTAAAAATTATAAATTATTTTGATTCTAAATATGGAATCAATTTTTCATAATTCCAATATTATAATTAGCATAAACTAATATAAATTTGATCATGTAGATGAGATGACAATGCAGGTTTTATAAGTAAAAATGTTCAAATGTTTGTTTTGTTTTTATATCAAATTTGAATTATAAATTTGTTAAACTGATATAAATTAGGTTAATTGATATAAAATTTATCTAATTAAATTTTAAAACCAATTAAAAAATTATTTTATCATATAAATTAATTATATGAAAAAGTTGTTTTGAATTAAAATTCAGTATTTTTACTAATCATCAAAAACTGAAACTTCATAGAAAAATACCAAAAAATTACCCAAAGGTAATTTTGATATTTAAATTTAATAAAATAAGTTTATTTTTAATTAAATTATTTATAAATTTACCAAAAAGTGAATTTAAAATATATTCTCTATTAAAAGGCAATAAATTTTGCATTATAAAAATACAGGGTTTTATGTCTAAAACTGGTTTTGTTATTATCTTATGCATTTAAAATATATTAAATAAAAATAATTTTTTTTATTGAATATATAATAAATATATATTAAATTATTATTACTCACTAATTGCATGTAATTTAATTTAGTAGAGTAAAACAACATTGTGAGTCTAAAAATAATTTCTATAAAAATATTCACTTTATATTGAATTATTTCTTATATTCATTTCTAATTAATTTTTAATAAATGAATTAATTTTATATTTATGTAAACCATATATTTTTATAAGATAGTTAATACTTTTTATAATATATAATTTAGTAGCTAGGTTATATCATATTATATTAAATAATAATATTTTAATAATATATTGTTTTTAAGAAAAACTCGGTCTTCTCTGTAATGCATGTCATCGAAGACACTCATTTTTGTGTCTGAAAAATGCTAAATCAATATCGCATGCATTGTAAGATTAATCATGGGTTAATTTTATTTAAATATTAAATATATTATAATGTCTCGGGATATTATATTCCCTTACGTGCTTGGTGTTGCGTTTCATACACACTATCGAGTAAAATGTTCTTATTTTAGAATTTTGGGGTGTTAAATTCTTCCCACCATAATTAAATTGTGTAATCATAATTTAATATTTAATGTGGTAATATATTGTTTTAATTTTTCTATGTTTAAATCCATCATTGTGATAAGAGTTCATAAAACATCCTCTTGAAAAGAGAGAATGTGACGTACAAAGGTCACATAGACTAACATATAAGAAGGTCTCTAAGTAGGAGACCATTAGTGGAAAGTATAGATACATACATGTTGGGAAAGTCTATATATTTATATGGAGTTATTTTGTCCATAAATCATAAACAAGTGAATGATCAATGGAAAGTTGATGGCCACAAATCCATAAAAAATTATTTATTTAAACGACCACCGATTAAAAAAAGGTATTTGGGCAATATATTTTTGATCATTTTCATAATATTGATTAATTATTTTAATGAATAAGGATATTAGGAAATATACTTACTTGATATATTTCTATAAAAACAATTTCATCCTTTTGCTTCACTTCAATAAATTTCAAAATTTATCCCTTTCCTCCAAGAAATGAAAATCCAATAATGAATTTTGATGCTTGAAGAAATAACATAATATTTTAATGGATCTTAAGGCCCATAAAAGAGTGAAAAGTATGAATATTTGTCTCTAACTATTCAAAAATGTCAATATGGGTAATATATTAATCTCTAAACCTAAAAAATAACACTATCGGTTCATCATTAATATCTATTCATTATTTTTTTAACGAAATACAATGACGTATTGACCAAGACATTGTATAGGTGAGTAGTTAGCATTATACCATTATCATCCTTCATTCACGAGTTCATGTCCTACTTCCATTCTGAACATTATGTGTTGTCACCCGACAAATATGTCTTCCTTTTCGAAATCTATATTAATATAATTTGAATAATAAATATAATTTACATCCTGGAAATTTAATTATTAAATAGCATATAGTTTTAATACAAACCTAATATATAAAAACTTCATCCATTTATTTACCAATTGGTCTTTCCTTGTTCTGGGGTTTATCCTTTTGAAGAGGGAATTGACATGGTTAATCCCAAGGTTCCCCACATTTATTAAAACAAACTATAAAGGGATCCTTAGGTTTACATTTATTTCCCTCCATCGTACCCTTCTTTTTTCCTCAGAAATTATTTTATTTTTGTCATTATTTCCCGCACATAAAGAATATATCCATTCTATTGAGACAAATTCTTGGGTGTATCCTTGCATATTACTTGCATGAAGTAAATCGAACCTTATTCCTTCTATGGTCTCTACCAGTTGAGATCCTAGAAAAGAATATCCTTCTCTTATATGGTGATTTAAAATGTTGGTTTAGGTATATTTTTTTAATCATATTTTCGGAAAAATAATTTTTCATAAACACAATATCTTTCACTCTCATCAATACCATATTTCATTTCTCATTTTCACCACCTTTTCCTTAATTTTCAATGTTAATATGAATCCTTTGGGTTCAATCCATTGACTCAAACCTGGATGTATAGTGTGAGTAAAAATTGTCATAGTGAGAAAAGAATATGATCATTTATAGAATATATTAATCATGAACCTTATATAAAATATTAACACATTAGGTTTAATCTTCATTATTCATTTTCTTCACACATTCAAATCCTTTATAACGGTTTGTAAAGAAAATGTGAATTATCCTAGGTATATCCCCTAAGAGTGACAAACTAGGTGTGCAGTAAGGACCGTTGTCATGTACTAGGTTATGCAAAGTTAGACCTAATAAAACTTTTTAGAGTTGTTACCAAAAGGTATATATGTTCTAGAATTACATCCACTTGTAGTATCTAGACATGGATGTATTTTTAGAAAACCCACATAATATATATCTAACTAAAACTATAAGATGTTCTTATAATATTATCCTCAGATCCTACCTCAGGGATATGTTCTCTAAACTATTTTTTCCTAAATTTAGTTCCCAATATTGCTACTAACATTTCTCTGATACAAAATATAGAAATTTGACCCCAGAAATCATAGAGACAAAGTCATTATATGATTATATTGGCATAAAATACAAGTAAATAATGTCACAAAGGGAAGAAAAATTTATCAGTCTTATGAAACTAGATACATACATGCGTACTATATTACAAATGAATACATTAATTACAAGTTATTTTTTCCCTCTTTGAGGATAATAATAACTTTATTTCATCTAGTATATCCTTTAATATTTTTCTTAGTACACTTCAGGTAATCATGGTGAAGGAAACAAAATAACGGTGAGATCAAATTCTCAATAAGGATAAATTACATCAAAAGAAATAATGAATCAATTAGAATGGTCAGTATTGTAAGATAATAACCCAATACACATTCCTTGTAATCAATAACCGGATAAGATAGTGCGTAAAAATATGATAAGTTAAATAACTAAAATCAAATTCCATTAAAATAACTGGATAATGAAAAATAAATATAGAAAGGTAATAAATTAAAACATATAAAAATTAATCATTAAACATATAATGAAATGCATCCATAGATATGTCGACACAAAATCTGGTGGATAAATAACAACCGAATCTAAATTAAAAAAATGATTAATTAATTTATGCTATATTTCTTAGGTACATGGAACCGTTACTGTTAATAAATTTAACATGATGATTTAGAATATTAGCTAAAAACCCATCTAATTCTATCTAATTAACTCATCTAATGAGACTACCAAGGCATTGAGGGGAAATTTATAAGATGGGCCCACCTGTGTTGTGTATGTCCAAAGCATTACTCATATACTGAATAATCAATTTAACTATGTGCCTTATCAAATATTCATATGGAGTAGAAGACACATATTTATCAAAATTTCCCTAAATAATCAAATAACATTAAGAGTAAAATTTTTATGAAAAATGGTATAAGGTTTAGGAAAAAATCGTATCCACAATAAATGATACGGCTATTTAGGGAAATTCAATGTTCAATGATCATAGGAAATTGAATATTTCAATGGGACTAAAAAAGAAATCAAGGAAGTGAATTTAAATAATATCCCTAAAAAATTAAATCATAAACCATACAAAGGTTGAATAAGGATGGTATCAATAAAAAAAATAACAAGTTGAGTAAAATAAATGGTTTTTATCATTTTTTAAGTAAAAGAACGTTAAAAAACATTTTTGAGGGAAATTTTGTTTTCTTTTGAAAAAACATTTTCTTGAAAATAAATTCTTTTAAAAATTTATTTTAAAAGTAAGTATTTAAATTTACAAAGGAATATTCAATGAAATTATAGTGGGTAAATCCATACATTTCATACAAGGTAAAAATAATATTCTTTTTTTTTCACGGTAAGAGGTTAGAAAAATTCATTGTTCAGAAACTAATAAGAATATTACTTTGAAAACATTTTTAAAAGAAAACATGTGGGTAAAAATGTATTTAATAAATCAGTTTTGAATGGTTAATTTTTTTTTAAAACCATTTTAGAAAATATGATCTTTAGAAGAATACGTGTTCTCGAACTAAAGAGAAAAATGAAATTGGGTTTTCTCATAAATATTTTATAAAACATTTTAAGTGCCAAAGAGTGAAAAAATTGAAAAATTACATGATAAAGTTAATTAATAACTAGATAATAGAAGATTTATATGGTTTATTATACAATGGTAAAATAATTTTCTCTAAAGGAAATTCAAGTGTAAACAATCCCAAAAAAAATGAGATTGTGAAGTAAACCCTTGAAAAGACCATCACATTGATGTTAAAATAAATAAATAAATAGATTATGTGCATAAAATGTAAATCCACCTAGAAAAGTGTAAATATGATAATATATAGTAAAAATATACAAAACACATAATATTATAATATTAACAACAAGAAGAAAGTAATACAACTCAATGAAAATAAATTGTGTTTTAAAATTATTTTCCACATGGTGACTTTTAACTCAAATTCCCATTGAAGAAATAACTCAAATTTAAACTCAAAATGAAATTGTGATAAATTAATTCATGATATAATAGATCAAAATGATCAGTATATAATTTACACAAAAAAAGTAAGTGGTGAATATGACATTTATCACACAAATGTAAAAAGTGAGATGAAAACCCATTACTTTGCATTTCCTTTTTGGTGAACATCATTTAAAATCATGTGTAAGGGGTTTTAACATTTAAATAAATTCTATAAAAACCATAATAATATTTATAATATCATATATTAATTTATTATAATATCTTATTACCTTTTTTTTATTAATGTATCATTATTTTCACTGTTTCAGGTGTTGATTTCCTAGATTGTCGAGTATATTTTAACTTGTAACTTGTTGTTATTATTAATTAGATCATGGTTTCATAATATCCATAATCTAAAACATGATTTAAATATAATTTATATTCATTATATATGTATTTATAATATTTTGTAATATTTGGAGATAAGAAATGATATGCATTGTTCGTGGAGATGGTATGTCGTGCGTATGCGTGGACGCTATTTCCATTTATTTTACATATTGAAATTAATGAAAAATAAATGATATATATTAATATTATAATTAAAGTATCATATTAATTTAATATATATTACACAGTTTTATTAAAACCACCCTTTATAAGTTCCATGTATAGTTTGAACAAGCCCCACTGCTTTGAGGGGGCGGTAGTCCCCACTAACAAAACCGTTGTTATCATATTTACAAAAAATGGAAATCATAAAGGTATGTCTTATAAAAGAATTAAATAAGAATAAATAAATTATTAATATTATATATATTATATATAAATATCATGTCTATCATAATGCCAAACCACGAGATGTAGTAATGGAAAAAACGAACAATCATCGTTTCGTGAGGCGAAAGTTCACCATACTCATAAACGTCAGGTTAGTCACCCATTAAATGGATGTGTGTGTAAGGGTATTCCTAAACATTATCATGAAAACATATAATTATATTTAATATAATTATTTTAATATTTAATCATGGAATAAGGATAATTATGGGGGTGGTGAATGAAAATAAAACAAAGAGCATGAGGAAGGATGTTACGTCTTATTCGGGTAACACCTTTTAGTTTTCAGAAAAGGGATTCCTTGGATGGATTTATTCCCCAAGAAAGGATCATTGTTTTCTGTGAGGGATTTTTATGAGCTATTTGGGTAGGTCTTGGTCAATCCAATGTGTCTTGAGATATGCGAGGAAGTGGGATGGGTGAGTGCCTTTTTATAGTGGAGGGGAGTGACACTTTTGTAGATTTTTGTAAGGGGAATTCCACTAACATTTTTTTAAATTCAAGTGGATCCAATAATGTTAAAAATTCAATAAAATTGTGTATAGGGTCTATATATTTCCATAAAAGTTTTTATAGGGTTCTAGGACATTTTGGCCCTTATGTTTAATGTTTAGTCCCTTGTTAAGCTAATTTTTCTCTTAATCATTGTAATTAATTTTAATTTCATTCAATATTTTTTTGGTCAAAAAATAAGTTGAACATATTAAAAATTATAAATTAATCTTATTATAAATATTTAAACTATTTTTTCAAATTAAAATAACAATAGTGGTAAAAATTAATTTAAATTTAATCCAATAGATGGGATGATGATGTGGGTTTTTAAAGTAAAAATGTTAAAAAGTTTTCTATGTTTTTGTATACAATTTCAAAGATAAATTGTTTCTAATTTACTATATTAGATTAATTAATAAAAAATTGTTCTAATTAAGTTATTAAAAACAAGTAAAAATTTAGTTTAATTATATAAATAAATTAGGCAAAGAGTAGTTTTTAATTAAAATTAAGTAATTATCACTATTCTTCAAAAAAAGACACTTCATTGAAAAATTCCAAATATTTACCATAAGATAACTTTAATGTTCATATTTTAAAAATTAATTATATTTTTACATATAATTTTTATAAACATACCAAAAAAGGATTTAAAATATGTTCCCATTTTAAAAGGCGGTAAAATTTCCTTTATTATATTATTAGTTTTTATGTGTAAAAGTGGGTTTTTTCTTTTCTTATGCCCATAAAATATATTATATGAATATAAAAAATATTTAATTAAATATATAATATATATTACATTAGAATCATTCACAAATTTGTTTAATTTATTAGGATAAAATAGGTTTCTAAGTATAAAAATAATTTTCTATAAAAGTATTCACTTTATATTCAATTGGTTTTTATATTCATTTATATTAATTTATAACCAATGATTTCAAATTATATTTTTTAAACCATATATTTTAATAATTTATTTAATGCTGGTCATAATAACTAATTTTGAAGCTCGGTTATGTCATATTATATTAAATAATAATGTCTTAATAATATATCATTATTTAGTAAAACATGGTCTTGCATGTAGCACAAGTCCTTGAACACACATGTCGTTGCCTGTGACGCTTGCTAACTCAGTATCATGTTAATTTCAAGATATATCATTAGTTTATTTTTATTATAATTGTAAATATATTGAAAAGTCTCATGATAATATATTCTCTTACGTTCTTTGTGTTGTGTGTTATACATTCTATCGAATACAATGTGCTTATTTTATATTTTTGAGCGTTACAATGAATGTGTTGGTTCCTATGAGAAAAATTTTATAAGACTTGAAATGAACACTTCTAAAGTTATCATCAAACCTAAAAGTAATGTTCATCAATTCTTCAGTAGATTAAAATTATGTCTCTGAAGGTAATTATCCACAAGGGACCTCAGTATCTATGAAGAAATAGTTAATGATACTATAAATGTGGAAATGGATAGTAGAGTGACCCATGAATAACATTGTTTTGATAAGAAAAGAAATATGAAATGAAATGGGAACTCTAAAAATCATGGATATAAATGGATTATATTTCCCTTATTATTGATGTATGGAACTAATCATAGATGAAATTATCTTAAAGGGACCACTAAATGTTTTAAGTATCGAAAGGAAGGTAATCAAGTAGTTGAATTATACAGTTATAGAAAGAAGATAACTATTAATGTAAATAGGGATAAATATATATATAATGTATAACCCCCACATTAGTGCTAAAATTTAAATGGGTTTGTGGATTATGTGAATAAATCCCTCAATCTAAGGTATCATGATAATGATTAGCCACAACAACATATGAATACAAAATACAATGATTATATTATCACAATCTTTGAATTAATTCATGATAATTGGCGCACACATATCCTAAACTCCCTAGTTTGGAATTTCATGTGTGATTTTCTATGAATGATACCTATAACAATATTATTGTTCATCATTTAGTGAATTTATTTGTGATTTTGACCATTGACCATCTCCCTCTATATGAATTTTGGAATAATGAATTCATATAAGATATTCTATCAGTTCAAGGATGAACTCAACCATTAAATTAATATGTTGTGGTATTATATAAGTTATTATTTAATTAATATAGAGTGAATTGTATTTTTAAAACATATATGTATCAATGTAATATTAAATTAAGTGTTAGGGATACTTTCATGGGATTACGATTTTAAAGCTGATCATAAGTTAAAACATAATGACACCCCTTTTGAGGTTTTATGTGATGGGAGTTTATAAAGATAAAGGATATTTTGAGAGATATTTATATAAATATAACCCATTGGTATTTTATGTGAAATTTTTATTTTAGGAGGAATTAATTTACATTTTGTGGAAATAATATCAAAGGTATTGGTAAGCTTTATGGTTTATCTTATCTTTGATGTTGTGGACGTTGTGGGTTATAATAGATTAACTTATGAAGAAAACACACATTGTTGATATTAGAGATGATTTATATTTATAAAATATTTCAATAATATACATCAAGGATGTGGAAAGGTTTCATGTAGTACCACATTCTATTGTATTTTATCAGGATCCAAGGCTTACCTTGAAGTTTCATATAAGTATTCAGTAGGCCCTGGATACAGAGCTATTTTTTAACACTACTTGTCATCCTTAGTTATAAGATCAATTTGAGAAAGAAATTAAAATCATATAATATATTCTAAGATATTTTTATATGGATTGAAAAGGTTGTTGAGATCAACACCTTACTATAGTCAAGTTTTCTCATAAAAATTTCTTTTAATTGATCATTCACATGTCTTTTTATGAATCCCTTTATGTAAATAATTATAGAAATCCAATAAAATTGAATAAAGTTGTCGAAATTAAGCTATTGAGACTAGAGATATTTTATGAAATGGAAAATAAGGTTAGAGACATTCAACAACATGTTTGGGAAACATAAAGTTGGTAGAAATGTTATGCTGATAATAATCGACGTGGTCTATAATTTGAAGTTGGTGAGAATGTGTTTCTATGAATTTTTCCATGTAAAGAAGTAGGGAAAACCAATCCCTAGATATATTAGCCCCTTTGAAATTATTGATCATATCGAGACCATAAATTAGCATTTGGTTCTATATCCGAACCTCTCTTAGGTTCATGATATGTTCCATGCATCTCTCTAAAGGAATTATATACCTGATCCATCACATGTACTAAACTCATGGGTCATACCATTAGATCATGATCTTTTTATGTGGAATATCCTATAGAGATTCTGAATTGTACATATAAAGTTCAACAAAATAATACCACTCACCTAGTAAATGTTTTTTGGTGAAACAATCAACTTAATGAAGTAATGTGGGATCTTAAAGATGTAATAAGTCATAGGAATCATCATTTTTTAGTACTAAAGTGATGCATTTTGAGGGAGAAATTAATTTTAATGGGGGTATAATGTAACAAGTTTAGATTTTGTGAAATAAAATTTCATTAAATAAATTTAATATTTTTTATATTTTCTCTTACACAGATCACTGTGTTTATCTTTCATTATATGAAAAACCAAGTTTAGTCCTTATTACCCTTAATACCAAATTTATAAAAAAACATGAAAAACTAATAAAATATTATTATTTAATATGATAGTTTTCACATAGAAATATGAATTTTCAGTATGAATAAGATTAAATAAATTATGAAAATATATGTTTTACAGATTCTTATAAAATGACTTTTTGGTTACTAATAAATTATAAATGAATATAAGAACCATTTGAAAATAAAGAAAATCATTTTTTGAAAAATTATTTTCATGCGAAAAAAATGATTCATATCAATAAATAAATAAAAATAAATTTTGTGAAATATTTTAATAAAATTTATATATTATATACTTAATAAAATATTCAAAATTTATCTTATGTGTTTTTATCATGAAATAAGAATAAATATAATTTTACACATAATTTTTTTTAAAAAATAGTTCTGTTGCATTTTGCACACTTAGTTTAAAATCATTTTCCACTTTTATATAATTCACCTAAATAAATGGAATTAAATTTTCATATTAGTATGTGAAAATTATATAAGGGTTAAGTTTTGAGAATTAATGAGACGATAAATGTTTTTGATGAACAGTTAAAATACTGGTTTTTATTAAGAATTGTTATTTATTTTAAAATATTTAAACACATAAATTTTATATGATATGGTTTGAAAAGTAAAATTACTTAAATTAAATATCTATTAATCCTATTTCATTTATTAGAATCAATTTCATGTTGAATTTTATTATAATACCTTTTTAAACTTTTCAACATTTGTAGTATAAAAACCCAATTTCATTCTTATTTATGTTTTTTAAAAAAAAATTAAAAATTGTTTTGAAATTACCCAAATAATTTATTAAAATAAAATTTAACCCATGTTTGTATTTTTAAAAACTGTATTAAAAGTAATATTCCTTATTCTTAATAAATAATGTCTCTTTTAATTTTATCAAAAATGTGAAAGGAATCATTATTTTAACATGTATAACATGAATGATATTTCCATAACCATGGAAATTATTTTAAATAAAAATTAAATTATAATATTAAAAGGTTATATTCAAAGAAAAATGTCTAAAAATTTTTAGGTTTTGATTTTTTTTCAAAGTGGAAAGAATATTTTTCTCAATAAATATTTTAAATGATATTTAAAAATTCCTTTATATGATAAAAAATTTATTTTCATAGAAAATGATATTAATAATGTTTTATGTTTTAATTTTTTTTAAATTAGAAAAGAAATTTTAATCAAAGTAGTTTTTCAAATAATCTTTAAAATCATTTTCCATCTAATATGACCTCCTTTGATGTAACTTATGCTTTACTAGGGACATTATCCATGAAAACCATTCTTATTATTTCTTTGATTTTTTTATGTTTATGATGACTACATGTTTATGAAACCTGTTTAACATCTATGGGTTATACCATGATAAAATACTTATGAAACCCATTTCTTTTTCCATGGGTTATGTTGTGATTAAATGATAAATCATTATGAAACCCATTTATTTTCGACAGCTTATGATATGATGGAATATTTATGAAACCCATTTATTTTCATGTGTTTGGATATGATGAATGTTTTATGATCTTATGGAACACTTTTGTATTATTTTCATTATGTAATGGGAAAGACCTATATCTCCCTCTAATGAAATATGTAAAGATTTATATATGATGTGATAAATGGTAATAGAATGTGGTGAGAACCAAGTTCAGTAAGGGTATTTTTACACTATGATGGTCTTGGGAGTAAATCTTTACTACTAAGATGGTTTTGGGAGTGAACCCATTCCACTATTATTTTCTTGGCAATGAACCTTGAACTACTACATAAATGATTTTATATGATTTTGTGTATGTCACAATTTCATATATTATGCATATATTATTCTCTTATAGCCTATGTTATTTGATTCCTTTATGATTTATGTATTATGAAATTTTTTTATTTATTCCATGGATTAAGATTATGATCTTTGATATGTGGGGTATGGTTTTCAAATATTAATCTTATTATCTCATACCCTTATGCTCATGTCATTCTTATGTGATCATTGATATATCAGTTTATTACCCTTAATGATCATCTTATATCACTCTATCTTATGTTTATTTTCCATAGTTGATAAAGTAAGGTATTATGTATGATATTTCTAATAGGATTTCTATTTAGGTAGATCCTTATGCGAGATGCAGGAGATCATTCACAAAATAAGAATATTGTTTATCTAGTTTCTGAACACACTAAAATATTATGGTACTTGGGAATGTAATTGTTTAATGTAATGAGTATTCATATAAAATTATGTGATATTTATGTATGAAAAATATAGTTTCATTTCAAATTTTTTGATTCGATTATAGAAATCACCTTAATGTAGTGATGCAGTATGGGTGATCATGTACTGACTGACAAATGTCACCCATTTATTACCTATCAGTGAGACTTTTTAAGTGGAATAACTTGGAAGGATATATGTTAGGAAAATTAAATTCCTTAATGGTGTTCCACGTTCCATAATATTGAATATGGAAACTCACTTTATATCATTGTTTTGGTAGTGGTAATAGGAGGCTTTATGCTCATGGGTAATTCTAAGTTTAACATATTAACCTCAAACCAATGGTCAGTCTGAGAATACTATAAAGGTATTATAGAATACACTTAGGGGATTTATCCTTGATTTTTTATGTTCTTGGGAGAATCACTTGGCCATTTTCGAGTTTACCTATAATAACAGTTTCTGGGAAACTATACATATGGATCTATATGAGGTCTTATACAGTAAGTCATGTTGATCACCTCTATGTTGGTTAGAGGTGGGTAAGGAAGAACTATTGGGACTTTATATCATTTAATAGACATTAGAGTATATATATATAATCCTAAAGTGGATGGATAATGATAAGTCTAGGAATAAGTCTTATGTTGATCATCACTATTGACCTCTAGATAATGAGATGGAAGATTTGGTTTTCTTACATGTTTCTCCTAAAATAAGTCATTGATGAATTCAAAGGAAAGAAAATTTCTCACATAGATCATTTAGATCTTTTTATATTTCAGAGAGGGTTATACAAATTGATTATCAAATATCCCTTCTTTAGAGATAAATAGATATGCATGATTTATTATATGTATCCTTCTTGCATCGTTACTATTCAGACCCATCACATTCTCTTTAGATCGAAGAGGTCGAATCGGATGTCGATGATTCTTTTGAGGATTATCCTGTTCATATTGTTGATCATAGAATAAAGTATCTTTGAGGAAGGTCATCCCCTCTGGTTAGTGGGATAAGGAATCACAACTGTTTATATAATAATACCTAGGGGAGAGAGGCCAATATACATGGTTAGTTTCTGGAGTTATTCCTAGGGAGAGATAACAAACCCTTAGGAAAAAACAGGGATGATTTATTTTAAAGAGGAAAGGTTAAAAAGTACTATTTTTTTTGATGATCTATGGATTATTTTAATTTTAGTTTAAACTAAATATTTTATCTATATGAGAATTCCTAATTAGGTCATAGATGTTAAAGGAGCTTTTCGAATTGGTTCGAGGACCAAAGATATAGTTTTTGGAGAAATAAGAAGAGGTGCTTGGTTAGTAGTAACCATGTTTCTCAACTTTGCTTCCCAAAATTGATGAGAACGATTAGTTTAAATATGTGAGAGAGGTCGTACTCCATTTAAAATAGAGAATAAATTGTAGGTGTAAGTTTCATGGTGTTTACATGGTTATTAGTAACCATGATCTTAAATCATGTCATGTGTGGGCTTGGGATAGTTCCAGATGCATGGTTTTCACTTTTTTTTAACAATTTTCATGAAGAATACAAGGGTGGGTTCTTATGTAGTATTCCATGTATGGTTTGTAATACCATGAATCTAAACTATACACCCCATTAAAAAGGGTAAATTTATGATTTATCCCCAAATACCTTTAACCCTTAAACCACTTTTTATCCTCCATCCTATAAAAAAACCCAATCATCATACCCCTTGGTCCTCCTCCCATGAATTGAGAGATCGTTATCATTTGAGCTTTGACTAAAGAGTCTCTAGTCACGTTGGATCAACCTCAACAAGTCTATCAATCATATTCTTTTTCTTCACTATTTCTCTCACCATATTAGATGTTATTTCCTTGAGATATCACATTACCTATTTTTAGTAAGTCTATCCATTTTCTTCTATTTCTCTCATTCTATCCAGAATCTGAATAGGGTACTAAATAAGGAGTCATATACCAGTATAAGATAGTATGAGTAGTAATTTTCTATAAAGTAAATGTTGTTTATATCATTTTTTTTGTTCCTCACATAGGACTACATGTACATTGCCTTCAAAATGTGTAATTTGTTATTAAATGGTTTAGAAATTAATCAAAATACACTTATATACCCTAGAGGCTTTCATATTAAATCTACCTCAACACTTTTATAAATGAATATCTGACCAATCCACCTTGTAATTGTGGTTGGATAGTCAATTATGATTTAAATGAGTAAATTCAATTAATTGAAATATTAAATCATATATTTGAAACATTAATGGGAAGTACATGTCACTGAACATTGTGAAATTATGAATTATTCCCATAGATAAATGGGAGTTAATTAAAGTTTAATTTGCATAAATACTTCTCTTGGAGTGAATTATAGTGTTAAATGAAATGATTGATTATTATATTAGACCATTGAAATTAGTTTTTAAAGGGTTATGAGAAGTTCTAGACATGACACTACATGCTTCATTGATATAGGATATTAGACCTGAAATTCATCATAATTTAAAAGGTATTGTTGAAAATGATTCTTCCTACACTAATGATATAGGATATTGGACCTGATAATACACATAATTTATTATGATTATTGGGACATGAAATTCTATATCACTATCTTGAATTCTTAGGATGATTCCCCTTATTTAAAACAGTACGAGCCCCCTATGATATTATATATGGATACCTTGGTTCTATTCCCTGGGTCCTTACCAATGCATAGATACATATATATAAGTACATATATGATGCCACATGTTCAGAAGCATTATGTATTAGGCTGAAATTGTTTGGTCTGATGGGTATCGATAATGAACCCGATCTGAATGAGTTTCAATTTATCTCATAGATTTTATTTATCATCACACCTGCACACTGTTATTTTTAAATTCATTTACAAGATAATATTATATGTTGTCGGTGGTGGGATAATGTGTTTTAATAACACCCTATTCAGGACACTATTAATTACCAATAAATACTTCATGGATGAAGGTAGGGATAAAAGATATTCCCCTGCTATGGATGTTTGATTTTCTATACTAGTATAATGTAAAGGATTAGAGGTATGATGTAGGCCTAGTGATGATGTTAGAGTTTAAATTTTGGTCTTTTAATATATTTTTATATAACATATACTGTTGTATTCCTACTTCCTTCTTTCCATTTCTCCAAAATTTATAGAGCATCATGAAATAATATTTTGTATATAATGCTATGTATAGTTGTTATTTTTTGTTTATCTATCTTTATGATTTGTTTTAACAACCATGTATTACTTACACTAGTTCCATTATAATGATTCCACTGATTTATAATTATGTACCACTATGCACTACTTTGGTAAAGAGGGTATAGTTTTCTAATCATACCCCCTTAGACCATTAATGTTTTTTCGGAATACTATGGAATATGGGGAGTGGTTGAGGCCATTTTTCAACCATGTCAGGCTACTTATGAGTGAACTGGGCCCATGACATCTTAATACCACTGAAGAAGGATTCACTATCATGTTTGATGATATTGGGAATGTGAATCTGGGCTTTTAATAATATTAACGACCCATTCTATTTAGTATGACCATTAATACTTACTTGTAACAGAAGTACAAAACATTCTAAACTAATACTATGATGTTTTTATATGGAGATAAATTGAAATTATAGGATTTGATCTTTAAGGATTTGTGCATAATTAAGGTCTACCAGTTATCCATCATGCCTATAAATAAGCAGTGATAAGGATACATTCATCCCACAACACTATGATAAAATTTTAAGTGGATAATTTGATCAAATTTTATGACATCTGAGATTTTTAATACCACATTTATTTTTTATAATTTCGTCACCAAGAAGAATAATGTAATGATATATGTATATATTGATATCTATGATCTTAATCACTATTAAATAAATTATTATTTTCCCATCCCAATTATATAAATATTTATTGATACAATAACTATCTCTCAAGATCTCTTCTTCCTGGATGGGTATATTAGGTGTGTCCAAATTTTGATTTCCCTACATGGATAAGTAAGTGAAATCATTTATAGCATACCATCAAGTGTGTTACTAATGGGTGATTCCATTATATTTTAATAAATCTAGATAACCAAATCAAATGATGATTCACTACATCTTTAATCCCTTAATATAAATCAAAAAATGTTATGTGGTTGAAATTTTAGTTAAGTTATGCCAACATCTTGGACACTTTTGGACCTCAATGTAGTGTTTTACAAACATTGTTCATACAATATAAGGATTAATCTACCAAAATTACAATTTGGTGTGACTTTTGGGAAATTTATTATATTCTTTATTCAATAATGAGGAATTGATGTAAAACATGATAAAATCAAGAAAATTATTGAGATACCCTCTCATTTGAAATTCAAAAAATTATGATAATTTTGGGGATACATCATATACATCATGAATTTCAATCAAAACCACACAAGAAAATGTTTACCCTTTATAAATAAGATGCAAAATGCTGAATATTATGGGTTGGATGAATACTTATAGACTGTAAATGATAACCTCAAGATATACCTGTTGTATCCTCCTATATTAATTCCACCCATTTAAGGAAATCCACTCATTTTCTAAATAGAAAACATGGAATTATCTCTTATCACACTCTTTGAAAAAAATGATGAATGTAAGGATAATATTATGTATTATCTATTCTAAAAAAAAATTCTATTTTGAGGGTAGTTATACAGCTATTAAGAAGAACTATCATGACTTAGTCATTATGTTGAAAAATATGGATTACTACTTGAAACATCATGTAGTATATACTCTCTCCCATATCAATTTTTAGAAGTGGGTCCTTAATATCCCCATGATTAGCAGATGTTTAGAAAGATGGTTTATTAATTCTTTAGTAGTTTAATATCCAGTTTGAGTCCCAATAGATGGAAAAAGGATGAGTATTTGTAGACTTTCTAGAAGTATACCCAACATCAAAAAATTAACCTAATATATAGATTTCCTTGATAACGACATTCTATATATTATTAAATCCTCCCAAGTATATTAGATGTATTTTTATGGTATATTCTAATGTATAATTAGAAATATCTTGTAGGATAAGAAATTAAATAGATTTTTCCCATGAGTTTCCTTCATATTTCCTAAAAATAAACTATTTATATAATCTTTCCTCCACTTAGAAGGCCTCACCATTATTAATTTATATTACCTAGTGAACATTATAGGTCTGAAGTTATCTTTTTTAAATTCAAATTAATTAGATTAATATTAACTATGACTCAGAATCAGTGATCAATAAAATTAGCTTAGAATATTATTTTAAAAGGACGTTTTTATACCCCTTCTTAATAATACATAATAATTATTCATGCACTTTTTCACTAAGGTAGTTCTTACTTGAATATTATTTTTATTTAATAAAAAATAAGTTTCAATCAGAAATTTATTTTGAGATCACACTAACCTAGGTTAGGATCATATAATAATTTACATTTAACATCTATGATTAAGAAATCCTTTCACCAATAAAGAGTTAATTCAGGTGGATGAAATTGATAACACTTTTCCATAGGCCAGGGCGTCATCTAAAAAAGTTCATTGGATAATTTATTTTACTCTTCTATAATATATTACCAATAGTATGGAGTTTTAAATTATTACTAGGCAAAAAGGGAATGATTCAACTAATAGCGAGATAGTTTCATTCTCTATGGTACCCTGAATTCAAAAAATGCCTCTACAAGTGAGGTTTTAATATATACCTTTTTATATTAATTAAATGATAATGCACCATTGGTGATGCCTCGGCTCCAGAACACTCAGTAGTGTTCTATTTGAGGCCTCCACATAGTCTCAATCATGACTTCCCATATACTAGAGGCTTCTGGTTTGTAGTGAGGGCCTAGAACATGCATTGGGGAGGCTATTCCCCAAATCAGAGTATAAAATATAATGAAAAATAACTAATCAAAATACACACCCATAAAATTTAGGTATTATAGAATAAATAAACATCTAATCACATATAATAAAAAATTATGGTTTCATACAAAATATACACTGATATCCTACTAGGACAATCCTATGTACAAAATAAACCAAAAACACAACACATACACACACTAGCACGATTGCCTTCCCCTAGACTCAAAACACGTTATCCCTAATACTCACCATGATTCCAAGGTTGATCGTCTATATTTCATATTATATGAATTGAAATGCTGACATACAGTCTTTATTCACACCAAGATGCCTATGTAGTGTGTGTGCATAAACACAGTAGGGTCTCACCATGAACCCCTAACATACACAATCATTTGGGTGTGTATGTATGAGGAAAATAAATTCAATAAATAAAATTGATCATTGAATCATCATGTACTAACCAGGTTACCATGATACTAAAAAAGATAAACATGATTGTCAGGTCATTAGGTGTTAACTAGGCTACCCTGATACCTAATAATACCAATTGGGTGCCATTCCACAATCTACTTATCACCTCATGACAATGTAAATAATGTATAACCTATACCCAAAGACTTATGGAAGGATTGGGTCCAAACCTTGACCAACTACTCGAAGAGATATGGCACAATAATATGTCCACATCACAATTGATATCCTGATCACTCTAGGTGGGGTCCATCACTCATGTATCACATTATACCATGATCTAGTCTCCGAGGAGGTCCTTGACCAAATACTAATAAAGGAAACGTCTAATTAAAGAACATAAAACTATCCCCACACACTCATTGGAGGTCACATCAAGAAAATTGACTCATCCCCATACACTTAAGGGAGATCACATCAAGCACACATATCCATCCACGCACACTCATGATAGGTCAGGTAAAGCACACCGACCCACCATTTTAGACTCTAGGGTAGTCATATCAAGTAGAAATACCCATTCATGTAGACTCTAGGGAGGTCACATCAAGAACATTGGTCCAAACCTATATACTTAAGGGAAATTACATCAAGAACACTAGACCATCTGTATATATTATAGGGAGGTCATATCAATAATATCACCCCATACCCATACACACAATGGAGGTCCCAAAAAGTATATGAAAAATAGGTAGGGCATATATCCCATCACTAGCTCACTAGCAGATTATAGGGTGATAGATGTGTATGACCCAACCCCTAATCATAATACATTAAATATCACTCATTAGAGTGTCCAATGAGTCATCTAGATTGGTCACATCTCTACTCATCGATACCACCTCAAGCTTTTCATCCATCAGTAACAACACTACATGAAGGTTCATCCTAACCCAGACTCCATGGTTCAGTTTAAACTCAATCAAACCCTCACCCCTCATATTCCTTCTAATCAGGTGTTATACCAATAAATCACATCCAATAAACCCTATCCTCAATAGGTGGGGTCCAATTCCCACGAACCCCCCTGGCATCCCAATGGAAAGTCCCAGTCAACTCCCACAACCCTCACTCGAGTCTCATCTCACATATCCCATTGTATATCTCTTATCTAATAACCTAGGGTAAACCATCTGCATTATCATGCTCCTTGTCTTGAAGGAATACTATACCTCTATGGGAACATTAAGACTTACCTCCAATCTTAGGAGGGATTTCTTTGTCACTTATTGGACACACAACTGCCTCGACCATCGGTACCTATCCCCAGGCCTCTCATGCATTCCTCTAGCCTTAGGAACCCAACCTAGGTCATCCTACATCACCTATCATACCTTTTTACCAAACCTAGGTGTCATGTGAAACCAACCATTACCCTATCATATTATAGAAATAGTCACCGAGAGATCCCAAATTATCCAAAGTGCAATTGAGCATTGGGTCTCATCCCGAGAGGCTCAAAGACACCTAGTCACCTAACTTAAGGACTACTCTAGTCCTTGTTCCTATTTCCCAAACCCATGGAATTATTTAACCATGAGAAATCATAAATTATCATACATATAATTTTATATCATAAGGTTTACCTACCTTTAACATAGAGATAACCCCTCTCCAAGCTCCTTCGAGCCTCATCTAAAAAAATTAAGCCTCATCCACGCTCCCAGACACATGTTCCAAACCAAAAATAACACATGATAAATTATAAAACACTGTAATTAATTATTAAATTTAATTTAAATACTAATAGATGATGTTAAACTAACTAGGATCCATCCCCTAACTGAAAACTTGAGCAATAGGGTGTGATCCACTCCTGACATACAGCAAAACCCATGCCACACACAGGAATCAATTTATACACCAGTTTTAACATCCATTTTCATTTAATATCACCCAAAAAACCTAAGAAAAGTTACATGGTGATGTATCTTTTCAAAAAATATTCCAATAACATGAAAATATGATCTCGGGTCTCCCTCTATGGAATTCAATCAAAAGTACCATCATAATTGGATGGTTTCACCATGATCTAGTGAAATAGTCACCAAAACATTGCCAATACCAGGATGAAATTAGTGGGCTAAAACATGAAAGAAGAATAAAGGAATAAATAGGCATTGTATCTTAGATTCATAACAAAATCTCAACAAAATGTATCCACAATCAATGGGGGGGAGGGTGGTCAAAGGGAATGGCGAGTTGGTTGTTTATCCATCCCACACAAACTCATAGGTAAAATATTAAGGGGGCCTGGCCAACCATTTTTAAAAAGACCCCAAAAATTATTCAGTACATGAATATATTTTAATGTCATAAACTAATTAAGTAGGGATTACCTCCCCTCTTCTCCTGATAATTTCATGACTCACTACTATGTCAAGCATGAATGGGCTCCTTATGATATTGTTTAGAAGCCTGACCCCCTGAACCTTTTATAAAGTTCTCCTGAACACCTGACAAACCAAATAATTATTTAACTACATATAAAAACACAATTTAAGGGTTTCCAAACTCTTGAGTTCTATTTTGAGTCCTTGTTATCAAAATGAACCCATCAGTAGATCAAAAAGTAAAACTTTATCCAAATATAGTAACCTAGAAATCCATGGGCCATTAGAAACTCCCCACCATAATGATTATCTTCCATGAGGAGTCATAGTAATCCTCAATACATGTTTCCTAACCTGTCATGGTCACAAATTCATCGAGAACTCAATGTGTTCCCCCTTTGAATGCTCAACCTACTTCTGTTTTGTAACTCCAACCACAAAGACTATATCCACTAGATTTTATATAAACCACCCAGTATAATCCACAAACAACCTCAACCATATCTCATGAAACATTCATGAAATATTTCCAATCTCAATATTTATAATTCAGAATCTAGACACCAGTTTAATTCCCTTCACCTAACTTTTTCTGAAAATTTTCCGCTTCATTTGTCGATTAATTGTCTCAATTCTCGATCTTGATGATTTATCTCCTAAAGACATCATGAATTCATCTAAATGGTCCTAATGAATTCTAAACCCATATCCTTGTTAAATTATTAGTTGTATCAAAACCCACTAGCTATGAACATCATGTTATCACCCTGAGAACCAAGGTACCTTCAATCAGACTCACTCTTGGATCATACTATCTCCACCCCAAGCCTAATGTCAATACACCAACGCTAACTAGAATCACATCTGAATATTGAATATGGTATTAAATAAGGAAATAGATTAATTAAAATCCTTCCCACACTAGTAACTTAGTGCCACATTTAACATCCACATATTGGTCTCACCTCACTCACAACCCTTGTTTCACGGGGGTTGTTCACGCACAACTCATATGACTCTCCCCACTATAAGAGTATCATTTTTGTAACCTATTAAACCAAAAAACATGAACTCCATGGCCCAAACGCTTTCCATTATATAACACAAATCTTGGGAGTGTGAGTTTATATTATAGACAAGAAGTAATAAAAAAACCAAAAATGGTCATCCCAACGTACTAGGAACAACATCCTCTAAAAAACAATGATGCAATCCCCAGTATATGAATCCCTTACACCACTCCTCGAGAATCATCCTAAATAGTTTTCAACACCTTGCATCCCAAATAATTAATTCCAAGTCATCCACTTAGGTTGACTATACCACAATATCCTAATCCATTTATCATTTCACCTCTTATCGCATTGACATCCAAATTATCATCCACAGCTCTAGGTCACCATGCCCATGAGATTCTCACCAAATATACCAGTCACCTCACTTGAGTGAAACTCAAAAATAAATATGTCATAGAACTACCACTACAACACTTATCAAGGTCCTCCATAACTCTAATCATTCTCAATGGATTGTACATATACCATTTAAAGATAAAAAAATCAACCAGAAACCACATGACATAAATGCACACATAGCCTAAAAAACCTAGCCTTTCCCAAATTTTTTTCAAACCCTCACTCTCCTCCTCAATTTTGAGTGATCCAATAAGAACCCTCTCATAGGTTTCTACTTCTGATCCTACGCAGTCTCACCCGAACTTCATGGTCACACACTCTTATACTACCCGATCGCACTACCAGATTCACACTCCCATGATTCTCATCTCATTTAACCTAGGTTCATGCACCTAACACACTATCTATCCCTGTTATTCATGATATTATTAACTAATATCCTAAGGAATAATTCTCATTCCATGTCTAACTACCTGATCACCTTCCACACATGAATCATTCCAGAACCATAAGCATCTACACATGCAATCACCATACATCCTAAAAGCCTAACCATAATTGACTAGGGTGGGAAACCAACTCATATCATCTCTCAGGTACCCCATGACCTGAACAATTCACTTCCAAGGAATCAATTCCCACATCGACCCACAATGGTTCATTATGCATCCTTTAATGAAGGGACTATATTTCCATCATTGTAGATGATCCATTATTAAGATCCAAATAACCTTACTTAAAAATGAAATACACTCTGGTTCCACTGAGTATAATTATTCAATAAATTTATATGGGAAAACATTTTATAATTTGTTGTTGTCATTTTAAACAATTGAAACTATCATCAGGAATCCAACTTAGGAAATCACATATATTAATCCTAAGGGAAAAACATGATGCCTGTAAACTGAACACCTTACAATGGTACAATATACAAAACCATAATAAATTATAAACCTAAAAAATTCACATGCTTTACCCAAGGTGAAATCAGACAACTGAAACCTTGAAAAGAAAAAAAGTACTATCATTCCCTTAGAAAACTGGACGTCCTATCAAAAAAGGAATTCCTGATGCACTAGTTTTGTATCCATCTAAAGATCCAACACATTCCTAGAAAACCTATCTTTCATCTCCACATATAAAATAAAAACAAAATATTTGATACCACATTATGGATCTTTGACCCTGTGCTACGCAAAAGTTCCTGGGTCGAGGTCACTAGGTGGCCTAAAGCATGCCTCCCTGAATTCCAATGTTTTCCTAACTAGTGGATTGGGTTGGAAACATAAATTTTGGAGACCACCCCCTCATGTAGGAGTGTAAAAAAAGGAAAAAACCCAAAAATCATACACTCCCATAAACATTAGAGTATATAGAAAAAATAAAAATCCAATCACATATAATACAAAATGATGTTTTCATACAAAACATACAATGATCAACCACATGAAAAATACTATTTACAAAATAAACAAAAAACAAAACACACACACACACACACACACACTATCCTGACTGCCATCGCTAGACCTCAACATGCATTATCTATAATACCTATCAAAATGACCAACATAATCCTCTACACATCTTATTCTATGACTTGATATATTGACATAATATTTTTAAACAAATAGTGATACTCATGAATGATGTGAATATGAACTCTTTGGGATCTAATTACACACCCCTAATATACACTATAATAGTCATCTGTATTCATGAGGAAAATAAATAAAACAAATAAAAATGATTGTTAAGTCCTCATTCACTAGCCCAGATTCTACATCACTCAATGAGATACACAAGTATATTAGGTCATTGGGTGTTATCCATGCCATCCCAATAACTGACCATACCTACTTTGGATCCATTCCAAAATCCACGCATCACATTGTCCCATTGTAACCGATTCCCAACCCTTTCCCAAAGACATAGGGTTGGGTGATGTAGAAACCATAACCCAATACTCAATGAATTAGGATTCAATCGTACATTTACAAATTAACCCAAACCCTAATCACTCCAGTAAGGGTCCATTAGTCATTTATCAAAATACACCATAACCCAGCCCCTGCGGAGTTATTGAGGAACAAATACTCCATGAAATCCCTAATTCATGAACATTAAACCATCCTTGCACACTCATGGGAGGTTATATCAAGAACACTGACCCATATCTACACACTCGATGGAGGCAACATCAATCATGCTAACCTACACCCAAACACTAAAGGGAGTTCCGGTCAATAAAACCAAACCATCCCCAGGGACAATAGAGAGGTCATATCAAGAACACATACCCATCCCCATGCACTCAAGGGAGGTCACAACAAGCACATTAAATAATGGTAGGGCTGGTAACCCATAAAAAAACTCACTAGTTGATTCTAGGGTTCTAGCCACCCATTAACTATCCCCTCATCACAACACATCACATTTCACCAATTAGGGAGTTCACTGGGTCCTCCTTACTAATCATATCTCTACTCATAGAGACCCGCTTAATCCCATCACCCATTAGTGAAAACTCCACCCAACGGTACATTCAGAACTATACCCCACGATTCATTCAAAACTCACTCAAACCCTCATCACTCATTGTACCACTACCCAAGGAGAAACCCAATCCATCACATCTACCCAAACCTGGACTCCCAAAAAAATATCCCTTTGAAATTCAAATACCAAGGCCTAACCAACTCCAATGATCCTCACATGGGCCATATCTCACATCACTTAAGGGTGATCTCTGAGATTTTCACTTAAGTAAAACATCAATGTAATCCTATGTTAAGTCTTTAAGGACTCTACTCACTCTAGGTGAAGATAAAGACTCACCTCCAAACTTGATAGGGTGTTCCTCATCACTTTTATGTCATACAACTATCACACCCACCACTAATCAACCACAAGCCTCTCATGCCTCTCTAATATCCCTAGAAACTTATCCTATGCCATCCCATATCACCTATCATGCCTTGAAACCTACCCATGGCCTCACAACAATATAGTTAACACCCTCACTCCTTGGGGACTTAGTCATTGAATGATCCCAAATTACCCAAAGTTCCAAAGGGCACTTGGTATCATCCTGATAGGTACAAAGGAATGCCATCACCTCTCCTAAAGAACCTACAAATCCTTATACTCCATTTTTTAACCCATGAAATTATGTAGACATAAACGCTCCTAAATAGACATGCATATGAGTTTGTATCATGGGATCCACATACCATGAACATGGAGTTAACCCCTGCCTAATCTCCTCCAAGCCTTTTCCAAGAAGACCATGCCCCAAACACACTCTCGATCACCTTTCCCATGCAAAGTGTCACACACAATTAAATATAGCACATTTTAAAAAATTATTCCAGATAATTTTAAAAGGCATAAATTCCTAAAATTCATTGTGTATCATCCACTAATTGAAACCATGAGAAAAAAAGTTTATTACACTCCTAACACACACCTATACCTAAGTTATATAAAATCCTCAAGTTATACACTCATTATAAATTTCATTTATTTCCACAAAAAAACTATAATAAATATCACACAGTTATATAACTTCACTAAAATGAATTCCAATGGTGAGTAGACATTGTCTTAGGTTTCTTGGTACATAAACCATGAAAAATCCTCATCACAATCAAGTGATTCCAACATGAAATAGTGAAATCACCACTATACCCTAGCGAAATTGGACAACAATTAATAGAATACAATGGGAAGCAAGAATGGAGGTAAGAAAGATACTCTAACATGGATATTCCATGAAATAACAACAAAAATATCCTCTTTAAAGTGGGGATCAAAGGGTGTGGAAAAATGAACATATATACCTTATACATGCACTTCTCATTAAAAGAAGGGGGTTTAACCCCATTTTATAAAAATACCTCAAGACCTTTCACAGCGTGAACATATTTTCTCACCAAAACCTCCTAGGAAGTGGGGACCTTTATCTATCCCTTATTATTTCAAAATGTTACTACTATGTATCACCATTAATGGGATGATAATACAGTTTTCTAGCACCCCACCCACATATCCCTTAACAAAGTCTCTCCAAAACATTCAGGACACTTCATGGGCCTTGAACTATATCTAAAAACATCATTTATGAGTGTAAAAACTCTCATATTCCCTTTTCATGTTCTAGATTTCAAAACAAACCCCTTAGTAGATCAAATATTAAATTTTTTTCAAAAAAATAATGACCCTAAAATCCTAGAGGAATTGAAAACACCCCCACTATATTTATTCCTGTCCTTGAGAATACATGGTAATCCTTGAGCGTCATTTCTTGACCTTAAATATACAGCAACTCATTAAGAACATAATATGACAACTGATATATTTAATATACCTTAATTCATGATATATTATATAAAGGAATACACAATATAATACAAAAGGACCGAGAGTCCTAGTTTAATTGGGTAATTAGATAAATTGCACATTAACTTGAAACATGGGTATAACAACATTATTCTTAAACTCCAAAAACATACCCTTATATTCCAGAAATAAAATAATACTACATGATATAATTTGGGGATGTATACAAGAAATGGATGAGATAATATTCCCCATAATTGAAAAATCAATGTACAACATGATGAAAGTGATACATGTGATTCAAGAGGAATATCATGGTGACATAAAATGGATGAGAATCAAAAACACGAACATCGAAGCATGATATAATATGATAGCATCAACGCAACATAGGAATGTGAAAATGAAATAAAACATGACACCATAAGAAAATTTCAAGGCTAACTTCCAATAAATCATAAAATAGTGTTATTAGAATAACATCATGTGCACCATATATGGTAACTCATGAAATATAACATTACTCAATAAATTGGAGAGATATATAATTCTAGGCCCACCTAACACATCATATCATGTATATAAATTAGTGTTCCAAAAAGATCATGAAATATAAAAAAACCATTCATGACCTCTAATCCCATGATTAATAAGTTTAGGTAATATAATTGGAAGTCCCCAATCAATTATAGATATGTAAGTATTAGTGAATACCCTTGAGTGGATATGGGGATGGGTATTCACTACACCAAGGTTTGTCATGGAAGGATATCACGATAATTTTGGAAACATAATAGGTGTACATAATGATTCATGGAAGTGTTTAATGATTGTAAAATGTGTTCTATAATTACTAAGACATGATATGAATAGTAAATGGAATGTTTAAAAATACATTCCAATATGAAAAACTTAAAATAAAATGGAATAATAAAAATGAAGGCCTTTAATATAGAGGAGGAGGAGAGAATCCCCTCACTTCAATATAGTAACTACTTTACTAAAGGTTATAAAAATAGGGGATAAATGATATATAATGATTAAAAAATTAATTGGACAATAAATATATATTCATTAATGAATGAAAACGTAATAATTTGGGATTCATAATTTTAAATAAAAAGAAGGTGTTTGAATGGAAAAGAAGAGAGATATATCCCTCAACTTGACTGGGAACTTATAAAATATTAGGGGGAGATTATTAAGATATTAGGACACCTTGTGAGGGATTTTTAGAAGGTTAAAAGGAGTAAATTCATGTTAAATGTATTTTTAGTGAATAAAAATGAGAGGTTGAGTGAGTATTTATAGAAAATGTGGGGATTTTTTATTAATTTCTAACCATAAGTTTTATACTCTATGTGATAAAATAATTATAAACATAAACCTTACCATGGTTTTCTTTTGTATTTCTACCATATAGAAGAGGTTTTATATATTTTATTATTCTAAAAACCGAAATCTTTAATATAATAAAACTTTTGATGTGTATGTGATTCAGATTCATGAAGAACTGATTTTAAAAACATAAAATATCATAAGGGTTTTAGAGGATTCATTAAAGGTTTATAAAAATAATAAAATAACTTAAAAAATATTATTTGAATGAAAAAATTTATATTTATTCATGAAGGACTAATATATTATTTATTACATCACTTTTGGCTATTATGATGTAATAATACCTACAACATATTTACAACATATTTAATTTTCACCTAAACATTAGACTATTTCAGATAATTATAAATCCTTAAACAATAAAATATTTCTTTGTGATTATTTCAAAAAGAATATCTATTTTATAAAAATTATTCCCTAAATATCTGAAATTACACTTTTTAATCAAAATATTCATTTACTGAGAACGTTTTTTATGACAATAACAGCTTTTTGACCCATATAATGATTATATTTGAGATCATTAAATTATATTTTCATTTACATATATAAATATTATTTAATAAGAATATTATATGAAAATAAATTTTATTTAAAAATTCATGATTTTATAAAAAAATTTGTTTCAATTAAAATCATATATTTTTCAATAATACCATTTTGGTTTCATTTCATCATAATCTATTTTTCATCAACTCATGTATAGTTTTATATAAAAATAATACTGAAAAGGGATAAATATAATAATTATTTTCTTATAAATAAATAATAAAAATTAAAACTATAGGGTTCTAGATGTATAACCCATTATAGTGCCAACATAATCCCTAAGGGTATGGTTTGTGGTGGAGGTACTTTCTTAGGGTCGTTTGACAAACATCATTTGGTACGTGATGTATATTTTCTTGAACTTCTAAAATAAATTGTTTTTTCATTCTTTAATTATTTAATTGTAACTTGATATTAGTTAGGGGAGAGTCCCAGTGATTTCATCTCCCTTGGAAGCTTTGATAAGTGGGATTCATAGGGTATAGTCCTACTCGTTAAGGCCATCGCTTCCTCCATCTGTATCAGTTAGACTTTATCATAAACCTTAATATATAATAAAATAAATGGTCACTATAAAAAGACTATATTAGAAAAGGTTATGACTATTAAATGTAATTTAAATATGGAAGGATATATATTTTTTTAATAGTCCATAATAACCAAATTATTGCATGTGTTTTCTATAAATATATTTATTTTTTAAGTTATAAATACATTTCATAAAAAGGAATTTATTCGTTCAAAAGGGGAATTAATTTATAAATTTTTTGGTCATTACATTCTTGCCCATTCAAAAAATTTTCCCTCAAAACTTATTTTCTTTCACTAAAACATTGGAGGGTATTTCTGTTTCATAACCTTATTTAATTCTCATGATTCTTCCATAAAATTGTGGTTCTACCACAACACTTTAACCAAGTGAGTTTTAGTATTTGGTATAACTTTGTCTCTTTTATCTAATATCTTCACTAGATACTCCATTTATGAAATACCATTCCCTAAAGATACCACCTATAGATTCAACACATGTGAGGGGTTTGGTATATAGTTATGCAAGAGAGATACATGGAACACATCATGTACTTAGAATAGGTTATTTGGGAGTGCTAGTTGATAGGGAAAAAAGTATGATTAAATCAATGATGTTAAAGGGTATGATGTATCTGGGACTAAGCCTTCCTTTCTTCCCAATCCTCATGAATTTGATCCACAGTAATATACGAAGGAACACCTTATCTCTAACCTCAAACTATTAGTCTCAATGATGATTGTCTGCATATATTTTCTATCGACATTATATTGATTTCATATGATGTTAAATGGTTTTAAACTTATCAATTATATATTGGATAAGATCATGTTCTTTAAGATTCTACTCTCCATATTTATCCCATCATGTTGGAGTCTAAAGCCTCTTCCCGTACAGATCCACATATGGTTCCATTTGAAGGATACAATGGAAAATATTGTTATATGATAAATCCACTTGGCAAAGGAGAAGATCCCAACATCCTTGGAAATAATTTGGAGATGATCTCAACATATCCTCTAGAGTTTGAATAGTTCTCTTAGATAGACCATCTGTCTATGGGTGATAAGATATAATAAAATTCATCTTTGTATCTAGTGCTTACCAAAGGATTCTAGAAAACCCCAAGGTAAACCTTAGATCTATATCAGGTATAATGGATAGTGGTTCTCTATACATTCTTACCTATTTCCTTATGTATATCTTAGAGAGCTAGTCAAGATAGAAATATTCATTTATAGAAAGTAAATTCATTGATTTTGTTTGTAAATTTACTACCACATAGATAGAGTTTTTTCCTTTAGATGTCTTGGGAAGTCCACTGATGAATACAAGGTTATATTTTCAAATTTTCATACTATTATGGGCTCTATCTGAATCATACGCATAGAAATATTTCATTCAACCTTGATTTATGGCATACCAATCATCAATATAAAAATTATTAAATCTCTCTCTTCATGTAATCCCACCAAAATTTTTTCTTCAAATCTTTATACATATTAGTTCATCCTAGATAAATAGAGATGTATGTGATATAAGAATCATGCAAAATTTCCATCCTTAGTTTTGGTTTTGATGGACCCATATCTAGGTTCCAAATATTATTACTCCATATTTAGTAAAGTTGAACTATAGAATATTTTTTACCTTAATATGTAGTTCCTCGTCATATTTTTGGTCCTCCTTAATCCTCTCAATAATGGATAGATTTTTAGTTTTTTGAGTAAGGAAAGATGAATATCATTTTATTATTCACATTCTCATCCTTTGAATGTCCAAGAAGTTTAGATCCCATTCAATCCTCATCATGGATATGGTTGTAGTATCCTTTCCACAGAAAGAGTCTACCACTTTGTTCCCCTTCCAAATAATTTAATGGATTGAACAATCATAATCCTTGATTAGATATAATCACCTTCATTATAGTACATTGAGATCCTTTTGTGAGAATATATACTTGAGGATTTTATGATCCATATATATGCCCCATGTCTCCTTATAGATATAATGTCTCAAAATATTTAACACAAAAATAACTAAATCCAATTCTATATAACAAGTCTGTAGTTCTTCTCATGTATATTTAATTGGAAAGAGGCATATGATATCAATTTTTCATCTTCTACTACAAAAAAAAAGCCCCGATCACAAGGAGTTATTTTTTAGTTTAGAGGGTGTTATATCCCCTCTAAATACATTAGTGGTAGTTACCCATAACCACCACCAACTTGCCTGCCGTCTCCTATTAGATGTGGTTTTTGTGTACCACTGGTATGCTACTAGTCAATTAGAGGAGGTTGAAAACCACATGTAATTGATATGTAATAAGTATATTATAGGAAGTTTTGTAAAACCCCTCCTATTTGACACCAAATTAGATGGGGGGGGGGGTTTAGCCCCTATAGTTGAGTCATATGAGAGGAGGTTTTTAGAATCACCTCAGATAATTTATTACTATTTTTCTTCTAAACTTGATACCCCATCAAATTCTCCCCTCCCCCCTATCATTACCAACTGATATATCTCATGCCTCATGTTCTCCCTTCAGTTGGCACATGCCCCTTCATTTCCCAAGCATGGGCCTACCCCCATCTACTGGCCCTAGTCCCTTCAAATTCCCCAAAGTTCTATAGCCCCTCCCATTCTCCCCTCAGTATGGGCCCCTCCTCCAGCTAGGTGTCCATGTCTGCACCAATTCACTGGCCCTATAAAATTTTGGCGACGACTATTTTCGAACCTGCCTATTTTGAAGACACTATGAAGCCTTAACCACGAAGGAAATTCATCTTCTTGATAATGAATACACATTATTATATTTATATAAATTTATTTGGTTATTCAAAAAATATTATTTGAATAAATATTGAAATAAACATAAATATATAACCTATATATATTTAAATAAATTTACATATACATGTTTATATTAACTATTTATGTATTTCTATTATAATACATTTATATAAATTTGTATAAACTAAATATTTTATACGAGTATTTAAATACATTTGATTAAATATATTATATATATTTGTAATTCTATTTATGTTAGGTATATAAAAATATATTTATATACTTATAAATATATTTATTTGAATTATTTATATACTTAAATACATATTTATGTATTGTATACATGTTTATTATTATTATATATATATATATATATATATATTAGTTTTTTGGGGTAAAATTATATTCAAACACACACACCAAACACACACACATGCCAGAAAGGTAGGTCATATCCCCGCAAGGGATAACCAACCCAACCAGCTGCTTTAATGTATTGTAATTTTTTTTCTATAAGGCCTTGTGAGCATGAAGCCCATTACATGCCCAAATTCTCACCATTTGATAGGCCGAATTTCCTTCTTGCATCATACCCACATCACCACCTACACGTCATGCCTGTGTCATCACCCCTTGATAGCCTGAAGGCCAAGTGGCCCGAAAGCCCATACATGAAGAATAGTACCACTACTACAACTCCATGCTACAATACTTGATACAGTACCTGCATTGCTACAATGCTACAATTTTGCTACAATTATTGCTATAGAACTGCTACAATACTATAATTATTATTATTTTAAATACAATTTTATATTACATTTAATTAATATTATATGAAATACAATTTATGAAAATATTTATATAATGTATTTAAATATTTATTATTATATTGATTAATATATATTTATTTAAATAAATATAATTGTATAATATTCTATACATTAATATATATATAGTTGTATAAATAGTATTTCATATAATGTTAATTATATAAAATATAAAAGCATAAACATATTATTTACAAATAAATTAATTATTATTAAAATATAAATTATGAAAACTACAAGCTTGGGTTTTTATATGATATATTTTTTAAATAAATTATATTTATGTATATATTTATATAATATGTTTATTTATCTATATTATATATAATTAATATTATAAGAAATATTTTTTTTTTAAAAAATATATTGACGTTCACAACATTATTCAATTATATTTATGTATACATATAAATAAAATTATATAAAATCATATAAATATTTTATATAAGATGACCATAAAATTTTTTATATACATTTTTATATTTCGTTTTAATTATATATATATATATATATATATATATATTATAGAAATTTTTTAAGAAACAGGGGTTCACAATCCACTCTAATTTAACAATATTAGAGGGGGGTTTGAACCCCTCTAATTTAAGAAATTTGAGGGGGTTTTCAAACACCTCTAATTTAAGACATTAGAGGAGGTTTTCAACCCCCAATAATTTAATTTATTATATAGGGTTGTGAACTGTCACTAATCTCATTATTAGTAGTGGGTTTGAACCCACTCTAACTTCTAAAATTAGAGATAGTAAAAAAAACCCTTTTAAAATAAAACCAGATATTAAAAAAATGTTAAATAATTTAGAGAGGGTTCAAAACCCCCTATAAATTTGATAATTATATATGGTTGTACATACCCTTCACTAATTTAGAAAGAAAATAAATTTAGAGGGGGGATAATAACCAACTCTAAATTTTTTGATTAGAGGGAGTTTTGAACAACCCCATCTAATTATATAGAAAATGAATTTAGAGGGGGTTGTGCATACCTCCCTCTAAATAAACACCTCCAATATACAATTTTTTGTAGTGTATCATGAGTAAAAAACCCAAGATTTTTTTTGAAAAAATCATTGTAGATAAAACATTGTCCTCATCCATGGATAATGTGAGAATAGTTATAGTGATTATCCTCTTATTCAAATCTCTAAGTCTCTCCCCATATTCATTAGTCTTGAAAAACTTCACTCCTTTATGAGTTATCTTGGTTAGTGGGATTGATAATCATGAAAAGTTTCTCACAAATTGATTATAGTACCCAGCTAATCCAAGAAAACTATGGATCTACATAAAATATGTTGGTGTGGGCCATCTTTCAATTGCCACTATTATTGAATGATCCATAATTATCCTTTTTTTGTGTGATAATATTCCCCATGAATGTTAATTTATCTATCCAAAACTCACATTTAATGTAGTTTTCAAACAAATTTTCCTTTTGTAAGGACTTTAATACAACATTAAAAGTCTCCTCATGATTCTCCTTACATTTATAGCATATAAGAATATCATTTATAAATACAACAATAAATTTTTTGACGTAATCCCTAATTAATCTATTCATTAAGTCCATGAAGATATATAGAGAATTAGTGAGTCTAAGTGGTGTCACTATGAACTTGTAGTGACAACATATTTTATGAAAATCAGTCTTGGGGATATCCTCCTCCTTCAACTTTATGTGATAATATCCTAACCGATGATCCACCTTTTTGAAATACTAGGATCCATGTAGGTGATTGAAAATTCATTTATCTATGGAAGAGGATACTTGTTATTTATCACAATCTTGTTGAGCTCAAGACAATAAGTGCACCTACACATTGACCCAGCCCTCTTATTGAAAACAAAACTGATAAACTCCACAATGAAGCACTTGATAATATATAACCTTTATCTAGATTCTCATGTAGTTTATTCTTCATATCTTAAAGTTAAAAAGTGGACATTATATATGGAGTTTTAGATATTGAAAAAGTATCAGTTTAATCACGAAATTAACCTCTTTTCTTGGAGGAAGACTAGGGAATTAATTAGGAAACATGTCAGCATATTTCCTCACAATAGGCATGTTATCAAGAATGATCTTTTCTGTAGTCTCGATCATTTTATCCTGATACGATTTCCCATAAGGTAATAATATCCATTTTGACTTAATGATTTAAAAATTGATCAATACGGCCCCTTACACTTGTCAAGAATCATATGGAGATTCCTGATACAGAGAGTGATTTAATTATCTAAAAAATTTATGTTGGATCTACACAAGGGAATCCAATATATACCCATAATTGGATCAAAATATGATAAAGAGAGTATCATAAAGTTCATAGTGAATTTATTACTGAAAATATGGATAGGGGAGAACTAATATAATTAAGATGAAATTATTAAACATGTTTCATTTTCACTGATAGTTTGACTTCCATGTTTTTTGGTGGTGTTTGAATAGTTCCACTAAAGTTGAGTGATATAAAATAATCCATAGAACCATAGTTACATTTGAAATTTGAAGTTCATGAATCTATGATAAGTCTTCTTTTGGCTATTTGATTCTCGTTCTAATCAATTTATTAATCCAAAATGGATATTTGGATGATAATTTTTAAAATATTAAACCCCAAAGAGGATAGATATAACCATTAAAGTGATAACTAATAAATGACATACAATTTTTAAGTTATGAATTTACAGGTTTCTATCCATGTTATCCATGGAATATTTCCTAACATAAAATTACATGGTAATTTTTTTATTCTTTTCATAATGGTTCATAAGGATCTTGTGTATTTAACAAAGAATAACCTCTGATAGTGTCAAACTAGAAGTGTATAAAAGAATATTTGTCCTGAACTAGGAAATGATCCAGTTAATAACCCTTGTTCCGTTTTAGAGGCTATTAACCCTAGGTAAAACTATTCTTAGTCCACATGAACATTTAGTATCTCTACTTGTATATTGATTTTGGGAAACCAATCGCTATATAATTTACTAAAATTTATGCATATTTTCCTATTTTTTGTCGTATCCCCATGGATTTCACTATTATTTTCTAATCATAATCCAAAAAAATTACTAGACCTTGCTCTGATACTAACAATTATAACCCATAAATTTTATACACCTTGATCCATGGTTTATTACATAAATACACACATAATAAAATCCTAAAAATATAGAAATTCCTAGAGTATTTCATTAATTGTATTCATATAATAATAACTTAAAAAATGGGCCTATCAACATTATTTAAAAAAACTAAAATAATTCCATTATATTACACTGATCTTCTAATACTTCATGAGATAAATTGGGGACATACAAAATAAAGCGGTGATATATAAACCCTATTATGGTAATAATCAAATAATAACTTGTTTAAAGTAATAAATGTGAGTCACGATGCATATCAAGGTGATATATGAGCAAGAATCAAAAACATGAACATCAAAACCTCATATAATATAACAAAATCCAGTCAACAAAAGAATTTATAAACAACATCAAACATGAAATTATAAGCATCAGTCTAGGATAATAACGAAGATATCATAACATAGTGTGCTTAGAATAACCTTTTATGAATCATATATGGTATCTCATGAGATAAAAGATGTCATAATGAATTTCAGCGTTATATAATTCTAGGCTCACCCATCACATTCATTTAATGTACATGCATTTGTGTTCCACATAGATCACACCACATTAGAATGAATTTCATAAACTTTAATCCCATTTTTAAGGAGTGTGGGTTACATTCATGGAATTACCTAAAAAACTGAATGATAGTTACATCTAGGTGAATACCCTATAGTGGAAATGGGGAAGGTTATTCACTATAAAAATGTTTGGAATAAAACAATTGCATGCTAATTTTTATATTATAACATGTGTATATAACAATTCATGGATGGGTTTAAGGTAATTTAAAGGTGGTAAATAATTTCTAAAAATCATAAGAACAGTAAAAGGGATGTGAAAAATCATATTCCAACATAAAATATTGTAAATAATATGGCATAATACAATGAAAGTTCAGGAATAGATTGGATGATTAGATAATCCCCTTCAATATAGTAATAGCTTAGGTAAAGATAATAAAAATATCGGATAAATGATATATAATTATTAGAGAAAAATTGGATAGTAATGATATATTTATAAATTAATTATAGAATAATCAATTGAGATTAAAAATCCAAAATACAATGGTGTTTGAATGAGAAATAAGAGATATATCCGTTACCTAGAAAGGGCGATTCTTAGAGATTGAGAGGAGATTATTCTCAGATTGGGAACACCTTGGGAGTGATTTATAGAAGGATAGGGAGATTAAATTCATGAACAGTGGATTTTTTAGTGATAATGAGTGATATTTTGGGTGGGTATTTATAAGAAAATATATGGGGACGGTTTATTAATTTCTAAACATAGGTTTTGGACTTTATATGTTAAAATAATCGAAGCCACAACACTTACCTGGGGTTTTGACCATGGTTTCAAACAAATTGGAGTGGTTTTAAATATTTTATTATTATAATTAACTTAATCCATAAAATAATACAATTTGTGATGTGGAAGTGAGTCTTATTAATAAATAACTGACTTTAAAATGATAAAATATAATATAGGTTTTGGAGGATTCTTTAATGGTTTATAAAATTAATCAAATAACTTAAAAAATTATTTTAAATGGTAATTCTATTTTTTTCATGTAATACCTTTGTAGTATTTATTAAATAAATTTTGGGCTATTATGATATCATTGTATCTATAGTTTATTTATACAGTATATAATTTTTACACAAAAATTTGATTGTATCAGAAAATTATGAGAAATGCACTTTGGGATAATTTTAATGTGCTGATTTAAATTAAAATATTTATTTTATAATTTTTTTTTCTTAATATATGAATTTATAATTTTAATCAATGTCCTTAGTTATGTAGAACTACTGGGGTTTATGATAAAAACTGTTTTATGACCCTTATAAAGATTATATGGACTTCATTAAATTATGTTATCATTTCTATAAAAATAAAAATTATTTAATAATAAAATTATATAAAAATAAATTTAATTTCATAATTATTGAATTTATAATTTTTTTAAAATTAAAACAGTATATTTTTTTGAAAAGTACAATTTCGGTATCTTCGTATCAAAATATAATTTTCATCAACTCATATAATTGTATATGTAATATAATAATAAATAGGGATAAATATAATAATTATTTTATTATAATGAAAATATAAAAATTAATACTACTAGGGACTAGATATATAGCCCCTTATTACACCAGCATACACCCTAAGGGAAGGGTGTGTGATAGTGGTACTTTCTTGGTGTGGTTTGACACACATGGTTTGAGATGTGATCATGATAATATTGAAATTATCTCATAAATGATTTAATTTGTACTTTATTTATTTAATTGAAACTTGAGTTTGGTAAAGGGTGAAACCTAGTGATTTAATCTCCCTTGAAATCTATGATAAATGGGCTTCATATGGTTTGATCCTACTTGTTGAGGCCATCACTTCTTCCATCCTTGTCAATTAGACTTTATCATAATCCTTAGTATATACTTATTTTAATGATCACTATACAATGACTATATTATCAATGATTATGATTCTTAAATGTAATTTTAATATGAACTTATATATTTTATAAAGGTCTAAAATAACCAAATTAGTGAAAGTTTTTCCTATAACTGTATTACTCAATAAGGAATTTATTCATAGAAAAGGGAATTTTATACATAAAAGTTTGGGTCATTACACTCAATGTGTTCCACCTTCAAATGATAAACATGAATCCGCTATGAAACTATAACCATGAATACTATATCCATTTATTTTTATCCAAAACCCTTGGATTGATCCAAAAAATACCTCAACAACATCTCATATGATGTTACTTATAGGGTTCTAATCTCACAATATACAATTCCATCAACATGTTATCTCAAAAACCAATTATGATAGTGTAAATTATAAAGAAACCATGAGTTTTTTTCAATGAAAAAACTAAAATCCAAACCTAAATATTGCTGTAAAACCACATATGAATCACCGACCACATGCTCAAACCATTATACTCTCACCCTGAGCACCAACGTACCTCTAATCTAACTCACACTAAAATTTCACCATATCCAAACTAATATCAATACCAATGATAAAACATTGACCATCACTAAATCTAAATCATGAATAGAATATTCAACATGGAACCAGATCACATTAGATCCTTCCCACACAATTAAACCGGTACCACCTCGACCATCCACCAACCAGCATCACTACACTCACAAACCTTCCAACATGACAGTCATTTTACTGAAATGAAATAATGCTACCCTTCCTAGGAATGTCAATTTTTTCACCAACTGAACCCAAAAAATCACACTCCCTAGCCCACACTACATCCATCACCATGCATACAGAATTGTATTGGCCATACTACTCATACCCAAGTACCAATGTAGAACACCAATGATGACTTTCCTCACCCTACCAAGAATGACATACTCCGACAACCAATGGTTCACTATACACATTATGGATTCTCTTACACCACTCCTTGAGCACCAATCCAAATGTTTCCCAACACCATTACTCTCAAACGATTAATTCCAAGGCATCCACTCGAGTCGACCATACCACGGTGTCTAGACCCATTTCTAATGCCACATCTTATTTTAGGGAGATCCAAATTATCATACAAATACCAAAACACACATTACCATTATCTTATAACTAAATACAGTGGTCACCTCCATCAAGAGTGACCCTAAACTAAAACAACCATAGTGCTACCACCACTACACCACTCTAGTTATTCCAGAACCTTGATCATTCTCAATACCCCACACATGAACCATTCAATGATACACAACTCAACAAGGAATAAAATATAACCAATGTGTGATTTCCCTAAATAAATTCTCACCAAGTATCACTATCCCCGTCAAGGCAGAGTGATTTTTTGAGAACCCATCCACAGGTTCCCACTCATGATCATACACAGTCCCACCTAAACCCAACAATCTCATGCCCTCATGCAACCCAATCACACAATGATACTCACACGCACATGATTCAAGTCCCATATAACCAAGGATCACATTCCAAAACCCACTAATTATTCCCCTAAAATATATTTAACTCAAAAAATATTCTAATACATATCACCATTTTCAAAGTTAGTTGTATGACCACCCACCCCACATGCATCATTCCATAAACCAAGAGTGTTAACCCAATCTCCCACCATGCTACATAAAAGTGAAACTATAATCTACTAATCTGGGAACCTGACCGATACTTCCCTATAAACCCATCCTTCATACTAGAAATTATTTAACCGCTTCAAATAGCAATGGTATATTCAACTATATGCATTTACTTAACTATTAGGTTTTGTTAAGTAAAATACTACCAATAATCTATATAGGAAAATTAAATATAGGTTGTTGTTGACACTAAGTAACTAAAATCACATCCTCATAGAAATACTTTCTCATCTTCAGATCACACATCTCTGAAACACAATGCACTCATCATGTTGCTTTCTGGGCATCAATTCTTATACATACCTATTATAGGTCTCTATAAATTTACTAATGAATGGACTATATTTCCATCATCAAATAACCTACCAATAAAAGAACTATATAACCTAACATCAAATGGAAATACATAATTTTATAGTTGAGTAGAAATCCAATAGAAAGTTATATATGAAAACATGACACTTTAAAAAATTGAACCTCATTTCAAAAAACAACCACACAAAAATACATATATATCTTATGAATCCTACATGGAAAATATGATGAATGTAAACATGCCTCTTACCAACATGACAAGATATAAAAACCAAAATAAATCATTAACCCAAAAAAATCATGTGTGTTACCCAAGGTGAAATCATACTTCCATAACATTGAAAAATCCAAAATAATAATCCCATTACCTTGAAAGCCTGGACATCTATCAAAAAAGGCGTTCTTAGTGATCCATCGTAATATACATCACAATCTTTGACACATTCACAGACCACCTGTCTACCATCTCCTTAATTCATAAAACAAAAAAAATCTATGATATAAATTTGTGACACCTCAGCCTTGGGACACTCATTAGTGCTTGGGCCGAGGTCACCACATGACATCAATCACACCACCCCATAATCCAAAGTCTTCAGACTAGAAACAAGGGACTAACACATTTATTGGGTAGACTAGGTCATCAAATCAGAGTGTAATAAATAGTGTAAAAATAACCAAGCATCATTCGCAACCATAAACATCATAATACATAGTATAAATAAACATCCAATCCCATATAATGAAAAAATATTTTCATATAAAATATACAAGAATATCCAACTGTTACTATCCCATATAAATAATAAAAAAATATAATACATTCACACTTTCTTGAATTCAATCCCTGAGCCTCAACACATGATGTATCTAATACCCATTGAGATTTCTATCCCAATCCTACACACATCTTGTGCCCTGGCCTGAAGTATAGAGATAAGGTCTTCATGTGTACTGAAATTCCCATCCAATGTGTGAGAATAAACATAGAAATATCCAATAAGACAACCACAATATATGATGTTATTTTTATTTTTTTTCATGGTATAAATAAATACCATAAATAAACATATTAGTTGAGACGTTATGCACAAACCGGGTTACCATGACACTCGACGAGATACACACCCATGTCTGGTAATCCAATGCTAAATTGGAAACCCCAACACTTGACCATACCTTCTTTAATTCCATATCAAAATCCACTAATCACTTCATACCACTATAACCGATGATGGAAATATACCAAAAAACATAGGGTAGGGTGATGTATAAATCTAAACCTACTTCTTGAAGAGGGTGGGCCAAATCATACAGCCACATCTCTACTCACAGTCTTACCACTCAAGGTAGGTTCTATCAATAATATCTTACATAGCACCACAACCAATCCCTTTAGGTGGTTCTTACACCATTACTACCTAAGTAAAGGTCCAATTGAAGCACACCTAACCATCCCCACACACTCAAGGGAGGTCACATTAACCACGTTTACCCATCCATGAACACTCCTGGAAGGTACATAAAGCATACTAAGACATCATTATGGAATACATGGAGTCCAAATCAAGAACACCAAAATATACATTTAAAATCTATAGAGGTGACATCAATATCACTGATCCATCCCGACACTCAAGGGAGGGACAATAAGTACATAAACCTGGGAAGGGCGATCTCCCTATCACATAGTTAACCAAATTATTCTAAGGAACTAGACACTCAAGATTTATTCCCTCATAAAAAATTTCACATATCATATTTTAGGATATCCAATAGATCCTTCATACACATAACTTCTCTACTCATCAATACCACCTCATGTTCGTCACTCGTTAATGACAATGCCTCCTGGAGGCCCATCCTGATCCTGGCCCTGTGGTCTAATCCAAAATCACTCAAACACTCATCTCTCCTAGTCTCATTACCTAGGGATCATCCGAATCCATAATTTCTACCTAAACATGGCCTCAATAGGTGGGCACTAATTCCAAATCAAATTCCCCTTTTCATCCTAATTCTAAGTCCCAATGAACTCTCGAGACCCTCACTTGCGTCTTTCATCATATATCCCAAGGGAGATAGATTTTCCAATCACCCATGTAAAACCTATATATTATCCTACGCCAAGTCCCAAAATAATCCTCTCTCTCCATGGGCACATAAAAACTCACCACCAACATTAAGAGGTAGTTCCTCATCACTCGCAAGACACACAACTATCTCACCAACCGCTACTCAACCCCAAGCCTTCTATGCCTATCCAATATACCTAAGAACCCAAATTAAAAAATATTATATCACATATAACATCCTAATACCTACCCAAGGGTTAATTTAAAACCAATTATATCCCTCACCACTTGATGACATAGTCTTTGGGTGATCCCAAATTTCCCAAAGTGCCAAAGAGAAATTGGTTTTTTCTTAGGAGGCTCAAAACCACCCCATCACCTCACATATGGTCTCTATTAGTCCTTATAACCCATTTCTGAACCCATGAAATTATTTTTTCATTAAAAATTATAAATATACATGCATAAAAGTTTTTTATCATAGGGTAAACCTACCTCCAACACCAATTTAACCCCTCACCAAGCTAAAAAAATCCTCATACAGGCCAACCAAGCCTTGTACATTCTTATGGGAACCTATTGCAGTCTAATAGTCACAAATAATTAAATATAACACATTATAATTAATTATTTAATTTAATTTAAATAGGAATAATTTCTTAAAAACTCGTTCAAAATCATTCTCTCATCAAAACACCAAGAAATGGGGTGTGTTCTACTCCCGACCCACACACTGGCCTAAGCCGTAAAAAATCATTAATTAATTCACTCATTCTAATGACCAATTTCTTTTAATTTCACAAAAACCCTAATAAAAATTCCATGGTGATATTACTTCCCTGAAACAAGTTATAATGTTGTAAAGACATCATATTGGGCCACCTTTTATGAAATATGAGTAATATCAACATAAATATTAAATGATTTCACCATATTTGGGTGAGATCATCACAAAAACCATTCAAAAATTTGGTTAAAATCAATGGGATAGAACCAGAACCAAGAATCTAGAAATAAATAGACACTCAACATCAGATCTATCATAAAATCATAAGAAAATAACCCCCTCTTAAGGAAGGATCTATGGGAGGGGGAGTTGACTATTCAACCCTCCCTCGCGTGCTCATCATCTAAAAAGGGATCTGGCCCCCTTTTCTATAAATAACCCACACAACTTTCACAACATGAATAGATGTTCATGTCATGAACCACCTGGGATAGGTGGAACCTTTATCTACCATCAATAATTTCATGGTGGGAATACTATATCCTTCTGTGAATGGGATACTCCTGCTGTTTTCAGCATCACAACAATCTGTTCCTTCTTCAATGCTCTCTCGAACACTCAAGACACTACCTGAACCTTTAACAACATCTAGAAACATTATTTTAGAGCATCATAACTCTCAAAGTCACATTTTGAGCTCTAATTCTCCAAATGAACACCTCATTAGATCAAAAATTCAACCATTATTTAAAATATTCCATCATGAAAATTTGTTGGTAATTACACTATTTACCCTAACTTGAATAGAAATTTACAAACATTTTACCAAGGTTCATTGTTTATAATGTTTTTTAAATGACATGGAAACCCATGAATAATAGAGATTAAAAGTTATTTATAATATCTAGGCTCATCTGAATCATGTGACCTAAACATTTAATAAGAAGGTTCATTAGTCCCCCACATGCTCTGTGCATGAATAAATTGATTTAATAGAGATCCTATTTTCAAATATATGAGGTCATCGGGTTATTAAAAAGACACTCTGGATTTCATGTTGGTCATGTTGATTCATAATTTTCTCATTTCTTAATGGGTTTGATTTTCTAGTCTGGGACATTATTATAGATTTGTGATGTATTCCTGAATCCCTTCATATTAATAATAAAATTTACTTTAGTATTGAGAGTGATTGGTTGTTACGATGAGTTGGTGTGTCCAAATTTATAAATCAAGGTACTATATCTTTTCATTTATTTGTTAATTATACTATGGTATAAAGATACACTGTTTGAAACCCTGCAATTTAACACCATATAGGGAGGCATTCAGTGTTGTGGAGTTAAGATCAGACCCATGATAAGGGTTTCCTACATATTTCTATAATAGGAATCAGAACACATATAGTATAGTATCGGTTCATGGGATAAATTTTACCTTTTAAGTTCATGTGAAAAGGACTATTTTTATGCCTTTTATGGTCATGCAACAATAATTAATGATGTGACTTTTATCTTTCTGTGATAAGGATTGACAATGTATCTTTTCAGGTTGTACAACATGAAACAATAATGTAATGTAGTTTAAGAGTTCATAACTAGGTCCTCTTATATGTAATTTAATTTCCTTAAAAATAGACAATATTCTATACAACTTAATATCATGCAGCTAGGGCTACTAGGTGAAAGATTTCTAGTAATTGTTTATGTTGGACATATATATAAGCGACCCTTTATAGTAAATCCCCTATATTAGTAACTATAAAAGGGAAGGTATAGTTGATGATTATATTTAGTTGGTGGCCCAATATATTTATGGATCATTGATTAAGGAATGAGGGGGAAATTATCCATGAGGGAATAATCAATTCTCACACCTGGTAGGAGAGTTATATCCACTAAAGAGGAAATTATTCATTAATATATATTTTAATATTAAGGTGATAAAATGTACAAAAACATATGTATTAATGAATTTTATAATTTTAAATTTATTTCTCATTGTATGTGAAAATCATTTTTAAATTATATCAATTTAAGAATAATAAATCATCGGATTTTATAATAAATTATTTTAATTATTTGAATTAGATTTTCCACGATATTATTGATAACATTGTATAGTAAATTTTATATTTTATGACAGATGAATGAATCATATGTGGAGATGGAAATTTCTGTACATGGAAAAATTTTTTATAGAAAAATCATATTGGGCTTTATGCCCATTAAATAGATGTGGAGCCCTTAATTCAAGCCCTATGAATTGAAAATTTGGACTGTAGATAGAGGACATTATGAGGAACATTTCATTCAACAAAGACCATATATAATTAATATGTTTTCAATATGATATATATGTTATAGGATATATAGAAGAACATTTTTTCCCTTCTAAGAAAATTCCAAAATCATATATATTCAAATTCATTTTATCACGTCAACATAGGGGATGAATCTGGATCAAGTTTTTTTACCAACATTGAAAATTACACTTACAGAAATTATCATCAACCTTTTGACTTTATTAATTAATTTGTTCAATATTAAATGATATAGGATCTACATAAGGATTAAATATTTACTATATAAGGTGGTAGTGGTGAAGGAATTAAGAGTTCCTATTTTGTTATTTCAATTGTAATGTTGTGATGTCATTTTGTAATCATAAGTTAATTTTTCTCAAGTAAATTATTTTAATCACACTAAATTCTTAATAAAAGTTATTATTCTTATCAAATTCATTATTTTAAATATGACACTAATAAAAATGAATCAAGATATGAATTTATTTAGATAATTGTTTTTGAAATTCTCACACAACAATTGTGTGATAATTATTTAAATGTTTTCACATCTTCAATCCCGCTTTTATAAATTGAATATCATATTACATTGAGATATTTGAGTCAATAGAAGTATAAACCCTTTATATGGTGATACTATAGTGTTGAATGGGGTTAAATTGGATGTTCTTTAATGTTATTTAAACATATAATCACTTTATTAATTTTTAATATTTATTTAAATATTTATTTTCTTTTCTGTTTTCATTGATTTTAATGAATATACATTTTGGGTGATATTATGATCAAATTCCATAGTTTACATTTAAAAGTGATCCTATAAGTGAATTGGTTATTTGAATTGAAGTTAAATATGAATTAAATCAATTAATGATGTGAGGGAACTTATCTCATTGATATGATGCTTATTGAATTAATGATATAAAATTTTCTACTAAAACAAATACATCCAATATAACCCTAGAGACAACCTAGGATAGAAACATCTTTCTTGGTTGATTTAATAAAAACATTTGTGTATTATGCTTAATTTATTTAAATTAATTAATTTTTTATTAAAATACACTAAATCCATATAGGTAGACACTTCATAGCCAAAAACCCCAACAACCTTGAGTTTCTCAAGGTTACTTCATAGGTCTCTATGGATTTTACACCTACCTGTAATACAATAAGTACTACGAGTTGTATGGTAAATTTGATAAATACCAAAATTTGTAACCCTTTCCCTAATTAATTTATCTTTGAAACTGACATATTATTCTCCCCCCATTTCTCGGTTCTCACACATTATTTCACCCATATAGAAGGCCCCTTTGAAAAACTCCAGACATTGGGAACCTCTCCCTACATTGAATACCCCACACGAAGTGTGGTAAACAATGACCAACCTATATTTTACTAGTGGTATAGTTATAATACTAATAAACCATAATTATTAAAATCCTATTATCTATAAAACAATCCAAACTATAATGAGTTCAATCTATATAAGTCCAATATGATCACCCTCTTGTGAAATTACAACAACATTATTATCCGCTTGGAATAGACCACCTAGATCAACCCCTTTTCTAATATGATCCAAAAAACATAACTTCATAAAATGTGTCAAAAATGGATAGAATTAATTCAGAAGTTTTATCATAGAGATTAGAAATAAAAATCATTGAAAATATTATATTACCCATAACCACTTAGGTTATTCCCTCCTCTTCATTGATAGAAGAATCTTATTACACACAAACTACATATGAACAACTCTAACTATGACTATTTAAAATAGTGATAAAAATAAGAAAAACATCATCCATTGACTTCCAAACTACTGGAGGCTTCAAATTCATATGAATATCCTAAAGAACCAACTTTAGAATATGATAAATAAGATCTAGATACTGAGGTTAATTGGTTATCAAACATTAATAGTCAACCTAATTACCATGAAGGAACTACTAATGAGTTTTGAAATTTAAATGGAATTGATTTTATATATTCAAAATATGGTAATTTGACATCATAGATTGAGTTTATTGAATATATATCCATTGGAGACTTTTCAGAATCACCAATATTAGAACCATTTGGAAACATCATGAACATATAATCTAAAATGACCCCCACATTGATTTGATCAATTTGGTGGTTTTAATATCATATTAAAAGGAATACATTATTTCTAAAATTTTAGTGAAATAAATTGATTTTGATTCAATTTTTCAATGTTTTTAGGAAATTTCAATCAACCCAAACTAAAATTTCTGGTCCTTCCTTACCCACTCAAGTATCCCTTCATAGGTGATATCCAATACAATGTGGGTTTATTAATTCTTATCTTGAATCCAAAAAAGAATTAATTATCCTTGATGTATTAGAAAATTCTATGAAATTAATTAGATCAATATTATTTGATATTCCTTTGATTATCCCACCCATTGAAACACATATGATATTTCATAAATCAAATTATAAAATAAACTATAACACCAATATAATGAATGGTTAACTAAAGAAAATCCTTATAATATTTAAAGTTGGAATTTGGTAAGTTGTGGGGTCTCCATCAAGCTAATGACTCTAAAGTTAGTGGTTTATCAAAGGAATCTTGGAAAATTATTACTTTTCATTTTTATGGTTTTTAGTTTCCTCCCCTTAACCAAAAAAATAAAAACATTTATTTTTTTAATCTATCTTTTTATTTTTTAGATAAGGGAACCCCTTAGGGTTTCCATGGCCCTATGATGTAGTTTTTATAAGATATTTTGGTGCTGAATATGTTAAGGAATAGTAATTAAAGGCCACATGTCTTGTAGTATTCAAATAAAAATCATCAATCCACCAAGAGTATTATATATGTGACAAGGATATAGAATGATCAATTGCTTATTAATGGGTATTTATCTTTAAACTAGGTGACTTTTATATTATTTCATTTCAAATCACAATCTCACACTCTTTCATCCAAATTAAAAACTCTCTCATCTATTCCCTTTCAACATTGAGGGATGTTAATTTCTATGTTGGGGGGAGTGAAACTCTAAAATCAGATTTTTTGGATGAATTTATTTAATAAAATAAAATGGTATTTAATGAAAGATTTAATTTCAATATAATTTAATGTGTTAATTTACTTTTTGAAACATTAAAACTGAATTTAAAATGATTTTTAATTCCTTGATTCTAGTTTTTATACAAGTGTAGGTTCATAGGAGTAATTTTATTTGACATGGTTGTATGATGTTATTTTCACCATATTATATTTCATCTACTTAATCAAAATATCCCAATGCACATCCATTGTATTTTTTGTGTAAATTTTAGTTATTAGGTAACTTTTATCATAAAATAGGCTTTGGGTTCACTTTAAATTTAATTTTAGAATCTAATAAAAATGATAAAATGATAGTGTAGAGAAATGTTTTCCCCAAATGCATAGAGCCCGATACTTGGGGATCATGAATCCATAATTATTTTTCCCAGATTTAGACTTTAAATATATATTATAGAGAATGTAATTGAAAAAAATGTGTGCCTTTCAGAACTTGTAGAATAAGAATCCATAGTTGTATTTTTGAGAGTTGGTCTTTTCATCTTTTTTGGGATTAAAAAAAATAAATAAAAATAAAATTAAAGGAAAAATCAGATACTCATCTTAAGGTTTAATGTGATTTTCACTTGGTGTTTCCATTTTTTTCCATTTAAAAAAAAGTGGGCCCCATGTATTTTGTTATATGCAAAACATCATCATGATTAATTAAAGTTGAATGAAATATTGAGATGAATTTGAAGAAATCTATGTTCTTTGGTTGGAGGATATTCTTTTTAACCAAGATTGTGTTAAATGATTAACATAGATTCAATGATTGTTTAAAATGATTTATTTTGGTGATCATTTCATGTTTAAATGTTTTTGGAAAAGTGAATTAAATTTTCATATTTTTTAGATATATTATGCTTAGGAATAGGAAAACCAAAGATAAGGGTTGTGATTAGCCACTAAAAGAGGCTAATATTAATTTTTTTTAATATTAAGTTGATTCAATGTTTATAAAATTTAGTATTAGTGAATTTTGTTATTTGAACATAATTTCCCATCATATGAGTAGTTTATATTTAATGAGTATCAATTTAGGACTATTAAATCTTTAGCTTTTGGAATACATTATTTAAATTATTTCAATTTGATTTTAAAAGATATGACTTATCAATTTTTATGGAAAATTTTATCATATAGGATCAATAGAATAATCATAAGTGGAGATGGAGATTTTTCCCCATGGAATAATAATTTTTTTTATAAATTATATTGGGTATTAATTCCATTAAATAGATATAGAGCTCATAATTCAATCCCAATGAATCTAAAATTTAAACTATAAATATAGGTAATTATGGGGAACATTTCATTAAAATGAGTCCATACAAAATTTATGAATTTTCTATAAGATACATCTATTAGATGACATACATATGAACATTTTTCTCTTTTATAACCTTCCAAAAATTGGCCATATTCAAAGTCATTTTTTAATGTCAGCATTGGTGATGAATCTAGATTCTATTTTTTTGGCCAATGTTAAGTCCACTTTTCCAAATTCTCACCCACATTTTGACTAACATAATAAATTGGGATAGGATTTCATTATGGGATCTTGTCTTAAAGATCAAATATTGTATAATTAATGTGGTTGTGTATAAGTAATTAGGCGTTCACGTTTTTTCTTTCAATTGTATTGTTGCACTATCATTTAGTAGCCACAAATTAATTTTTTCACAACTACGTTGTTTGAATCAAGCTAGATTTTTAAAATAATTTCTTCTTCTTATGTTGTTATGTTATTTTAAATATCACATTGATACCATTGAATTAATGTGTGAATTTATTTACACCAACAATATTGAAATTGTTACACAACTGTGGAGTGATCGTTATTTAATTTTTTATCTTCTTTAATCCCTCTTTTATATGTCAAATTTCATCTTCTATTAGGATATCTTCCTAAATAGAAGGAAAATAATTTTTTTGGTTGATCAATGGGATTTTATGGGGATAAATTGGTTGTTATTTCATGTTCTTTAAACATATAATAATTTCATTAATTTTTGAACTCAATTTTATGATTTATTTTCTACTTTATCTTTATCTATTTTAACAAATATAAATTTTTAGTGCTAGTATGATCCAATTCCTTAGAGTAGTTATAAAATTGATCCTCTAAGTGAATTGGAGATTAGAAATGAAATTTTATAGGAAATAAATTGATAATTTTTCTATGGGATAGTATATCATTAATATGATTTTTCTTGAATTAATAAGTTTAAATTTTCTAACAAGAAAAATACATCCAATATAACCCTAGAATCAATCTAGGACTAACTCATCCTTCTTTATTATTATAAAATAAAAATTTCTGTTTTGTTTTTTATTTATTTAAAACAATTCATTTTTCTTAAAATCCACTAAATCTGAATAATTATCCAGTTCAATAACCCCCAACAGCTTTGACTGTCTCGAGGTTACTTCATAGGTCACTATGGATTTGACCCTCACCTATATTGATACAACCGATTCTACCTATAAGGTAAATTTGGGTGAGACCAAAGGCATGTATATGCACACCTAATAATTTCTTATTGGTGTCTGGACAAGGAAGGCCATACTCACACAAAATATGATCTAGTGATAATTTGACGAGGCTAACATCAGATTATAGGACCAATTACATACTTAGATATCAAGCCCATTGATTGGAATGATGGAATATAACTAGATTATTTAAATATATTGAGATTTATATAATGTAGTTAGGATGAGAATCTTGAACTATAGAAGATTTAATCAGTTACCTAACCTTGAGGGACCTCAATACAAATGGAAGAAATTACTGTTAAAACTATGAGGGTTCTACCAATTATGATGAAAAACCCAAGGAGAGTATCTTATGGGATACTCAATCTCCGTTATTAAAATAATAAATGAATGAAGGGGAGAACTCTTTCTTGATTAACCCAATCATGTATTTTAGGAGATCTTGGAGGTTGAGTAAGAATATGGGTAACATGTATGGTGTTTAGGATCCCACAAAACATTTGATAGTCCCCTAGAAGTTATATAATTGAAACATAAAATTATAGAAACAAAGAACTAGATTGGAATCCTCTAGAGATTCAGTATACCAAAACTAAGGAATAAATCCTCACCCTAGTCAAAACACTTTTTAGAACTACCTATCACTTAAACTCACAATTAATAAAAAATACATGAAAGCAGAAATAAAAGTGAAAAAATAACACTTTTACATACATGGTTTGAATATTAGTCCTACCACTATAAGAGACCACTACTATAATATTAATTAATAAAAAATTATAAAGGTTTACAACAAAATATGAAGACACAACAAATATTGGTGTGCTTTGTTTTTTCCATGGTACAAAATTCATGTATGAGTGGACTAAACCCACACTTATAGTGGGCCCCAACTAGTCAATCAGTTGCAGAACCTTCTAAAATTCACAAGGGTTCCACAATCGGCATTTTTTTCCTATGATATCTTATAGATTTCTTATACATGACAATGAAATTATGGTGAACTGACCAATGCACATGATCAATGGACTATGCTATCTTCTAATCCACTAATTGTTTCTTGGTTCATCAAATTTAAATGCAATGAACATCATGTTTGAGATATCTACTAGAGTTTTTTCATCTGGTAGTACTAGATTAGAACATAATAAGGATTCAAATTCCTAAAAATATAAAACTTGAAAATTACTTCACGTAACTCAAGAAACTCCCAAATAAATTTAATTTTTTTAATATTCCTTAAAAATGATAGTTAGTGCTCTTTACTGACCAATAGTCACCCTATTCTCACTATGGTATAATATTACTCTATGATTTCATAGATCAAAACCATCATAAACCTTTTTTTTCTAGATTTTATCTTAAGTTATTTTTCTACAACTTCAGAACTTGGTCCTCTAATAAATTTTAGGGAGGAGGGAAATACCTAAAACAAACATACATGAATTAACTAAAGGATAATAAAACTTCTGACCTCCCCAAGACCCTTCAAGGTATCTACTAATTTTTAGTTCTAAGGGGATTAATAACTTATAGATATAATTTTATTTTAATTCATTACAAATTTTCCATTCAGGGAGCACCAAAATCTTGGATAGATGAATTTCATTTCAAATATCACGGTAGGGGAAATGATTTCTCTGATAGATTCCAATATATTCCAATAAAAACTTGACCAATATAAAATATTTACCCACTTACATTACTGAATAATACTTATATTACATTATAGAGAGTGCTACCACTGGTTTCATCCTTCACATCCAACTAAATATCAATCCTCTATGCATAAACACATTGCATATATAAATTTTACTTTTATTTGTTTCCCCACAAAAGTTGGCATCCACATACCCTTTTAATAGATCATTCTCTCTAAATAATATAAGTACATGCTTTGATACTTTAAGATACACGATGGTCCACTTCATGAATTATCAATTCCATTTCCCTGTAATTTTTATATACCGACTCATGACTCCCACTATAAATGAAATATTTGGGTGAGTACATTCCATAGAGTACATAATAATTCCTACCAGTAGTTCAAATAAAACCCCATCTACATACTTCACCACATATTCTATTTTTAGTGCTTTCTCCTAGGATGACATGAAGTGTCCAACCAATGGAGTTAAGGATGAATTACATTTGAAAATCCTAAATCTCTCAACTATATCATAGAAATAACCCCTGTAAGAAAAAAAAATTTATCTTTCTCATCCAACCTAATCTTTATACCAAGGAATCTCTTAGCCTATCCATGATCTTTCATCTCAAATTTTTTCAAAATATCATTCTTGAACTCATGAATTCACTTAATTTCAGGTCTTGTCGGGATAATTTTATCAATATATTAGAGTAAGATGATGAATATACCATCATTATAATCCTTATGATAGAAAAAATGATCAGAGTTACTCTGCATGAAACCTTTATCTATGAAAAAATGTCTAATTTTAGGTTCTCTTTAATGAAACGTATTTACACCCAAAAATACTTATCTTTAGTTTAAAAACCAATAAATGATTATAGTTTTCTAGGGAACCATTATATTTATTCATGTAAATTTCCTCCTCCAAAATATTTATGAAGAGATATAGTATTTATATCTATTTTTAAGTGTAGTTTTTTTGAAAGAAACCAGACTAAATACCCTCAATATGGCAGTATTTTTAACTAATAGTGTATATATTTTAGAGAAGTTAACCCCTTATTTATAATAATACCCCTTCTCTATTTTCATTTATTTTCCCCTATTCCTTCAACCAAGAACTTCCTTTAAACAAAATAATCATTTTTTTATTTCTCCAATTACATATTGTTGGTCCATTAATTGTTAGATGGAATTCTCTTATATCTAATCAAATTCATCCTTCAATGATAACCCACAAATGTTAGAATCACTAAAAAATGTTACTTATTTTTGGATATTTGCTTATCCTCTATGGATAAGAATAAATTAATGAAATTAAACACCATACCTCAAAAATAGACATCTAAATCTCGTGGACCATTGAAACTCTACCTGAAACTTAGGTCTTTGTGATACTTTGACATTCATAATATCACATTTTGTAATCCCAAAGTTTAAATCAAATTTTTTAGTCTCCATACCTAGAAAGAAACATTTTCAAGGCTTGGATTTGAGTTTTTATTGATCTTTAGAATTAACATGGTCCTTATAGAAACTCAAAAAAACATTGAGCTAATTATGTACCACTAATTTCTAGACCATAACACTTCTATAATTGACATCACAATTTATATTGTAGAACATATATTAACTAAGTATACTACACATTTGACGGGTTACATATAAATTTCCTTTGGTATTATAAAGTGTGACTTCATGCATCATACCTTCTCTATTAATACCTAGTTTATATATTTTTTCACACTATTCTATTCTTTCATCATAGGTATAGTCTTATCAAGTATGATCCATCAATTATTTTAAAATAGGCATATGATCTTTCTTCAATACTTATCACCATTAACAAATATTAAGAATTTAAACTTACATCAGGTCTATCTTTCTCAATGTAATTTCATTGATGGAATACACCAATCACTTTTAGATTTTTGTTTCAAAAATAAATCAATACCTTCAATGTGTATCGATTAATGAAATTCACAATGTACTATGACTAAATAAGATATTGGAATGAGGTAGGACCCCAAAAGGTTTTATGAATAAGTTCTAACTTTTAGATATTTAGAGTCTTTATATTAATATTGAATAAAATATTTTATTAATTTTTGTAAATTAAAATCAAACAAAATTCAAATTCCATCTGATCTAGCTTAAAAATGTATTTTTTCACTATAAATTACGTGTTATTATCACTAGGGTTCCCAAGGATACAGTGGCATAAATCCCATATTTTGAACGTTTATGCTCTATAAAATGATTCCCCTTATATATTTACAGTTATATATAATATTCTATCCTATATACCTCTTGAAATGAACATGGATCCCTAAGTGATCTTTCACACTCTATTTATAAAGCTAGAATGAAACCATGCCTCACCCATCGGACTAATGGAAATTAAATTTTTCCATAGGTTATGAATTTATTGAATGTTTTATTAGACAATAAAAACACATATTTTGATTACATTTTAAGGGTATTAAATGTTCATTTTTGATCTTATGGGCCTGAGTTAGTGGATTTTAATTTTGAACATCCATTCTCATCATTTGTGCACTTCATGCCTAATATGCACCAATTTAGGCCCAATGTTTCATCTTATTTTAAGGAATATAATTATCTATATTTTAATTTGATATTTTGTGAAATGTATATTCACTTAAATTTAAACATTTTTCATTCAGGGATCAAGGGATGATTCATAAATGATGATGGAGATATTTGGCGATGAAAGGAAAAAATTATGGAGAAGGAAGATTGGATATCATCCCACTGATGGGAATGTGGGTGCCACAATGAATTCCCAATGAATCCCATAATTCATGGGAGGCTATAAGACATATAGAGGAACAAATAATTATTCTGGAGACAGTGCTAATTCTTCCTCAATGGTGGGTATTAAGGTGGCCCAATTTGAAGATTCAATTCTGGGCCAGATTCTGCGGCCCAGAAAAACATCCCACTATTTCAATCATATATCCCGAACCACAACTTATATTGGGCTGCAATTTTACAGGATATTAGGGTACATCCGGGGGTGAATTTAAGTTTTCTATGGACCACTCCAATTAGGACTTCTATATGGTGCTTTCGGCGCTTCTGTTTTGTGTAGAAAGCCGGATCCCACTTCGAGGCAAGAGTTGAAAAGTCTCTTATGCATTAAATGTCCACCCACCTTTCTCCAACAAAATTAATTAAATGCACATGAGATGATGAGAGCTCGGCCAAAGTCTTACAAAATGCCTATTTAAGGCAGTAGGGATGGAGTATTTGAGAATCTAGGTGCTTTCTTTTCATTGTAATGTTATTATGCCAATTTGACTTTGTAATGTTCTTCCTTCTAATGTAAGTTGTTTGAATCACCTTAGTATTCAATAAAAGTTCTTCTTCTTCTCTTATTCTGTTCTTATTCATATCACCTTGATACGGTTGACTCAAGGTGTGAATTTTTTCACACCAAACCTTGTGATTTTGTTCACACAACGGTGGAGTGATTGTTATTTTTGTTGTTTTTACTTCTTCAATTCTACCCTCATAAGTCTACTTTCCGCTTCCGTTGAGAACTTGTCATCAATGGAGGGCTAGCTCTTTTATGGATTGATCTAATGGAGTAGAAAGGGGCTGGATTGAATGTTATTTCTCACTCCCTAAATGTTATTAATTTATTTTAATTGAGTTTCTTTCATTCAATGATTTTTATTCTTCCTCTTCCTTATTGAATTTATTCACCACACTTTCATGTGCTAATTACATCCTTTACCATGGAGTGCTCATGAAAATGGTCCTACAAGTGTATAGGTGATTATCATGTGTTTTTAAGGTGTTTAATCAGTAAGTTATGAGGTTATTTTGAATTCATTGCATGAATCCTTCTCGTGTTAATGAAATTAAAATCGTAAAAAAAGGAATTCGTTCAATCCACCCCGAGCAATAAACTAGGATCAACTCATTTTCTAATAATTTGAATTCACATAGATCTTTTAGTGATCTTTCAAAACCATCTAAAATCAACCCATGTTGGCCACTTCATAGCCAAAAATCCATCTATTTTTATTGAGTGTATAAAGGTTCTTCTTAGGTCCCTATGGACTCGACCCCTACCTGTACTACAACGACCGCATACCTGTAGGGTAAATTTGGGCGAAACCCAATTTTGGTGCCGTTTACGGGGACCAAGTAAGTTCCTTAGAAAAAAACTTCTTTCCTCACCCCCATTCATATATTCTCACCCATGATCTCTTAACTTTTCCCTTTCTCGCTTTTTTTCTTTTGGCGCATGTCCGCCTTCACCCGCGACAACTCAAACAGACTAGTTAGGGTGGAAAGTCATAGGATAGGGGAGTCAAGTACACCATTGGATCCTAATCTTCCTAATACTCAAGAGTTAAATATTGAGACAATTTTAATGGAGGGTCTTCAAAGAAACCAACGCATAAACTCGGGTGGGAACCAAAATGGAAATCCAAATGAGGTAGCCCCAAATTTGGGGAATGTAGTCGATCAACCCATGAATGACTACCTTACACCTACCTGGAACAATGCACCCTCTTGCATTAGACATTCTTCCCTAGGATATTCCCACTATGTCTTTAAACCTCATGTCTTAAACCACCTTCCAACTTTCCATGGAATGGAGTTAGAAATGCCTTACCTTCATGTCAAGGAGTTCAATGAAATTGTTGAAACCATGTGCTCCCCACATCAACTTGAGTCAGCTAAGATGAGGCCCTATCCTTTCTCACTTAAGGATCGAGCAAAGAACTGGTCAAATAATCTGAAACCTTCATCATTCCACACTTGGAACTAACTACAAAGAGAATTCTACAAGAAATACTTTCCCCACCACAAAAAAATTTCACTTAAAAAGAGTATCAAAAACTTTTTTGAAAAAGAGGGAGAGTCATTCTATGAAACATGGGAGAGGTTGAAAGACACCCTAAACATGGTTCCACACCATGGTTTTTCTATTCCTGAACAAGTAAGAATTTTATATGATGGTTTGGGCCCAGGGAACAAACAATTCATTGACATGATGTGTAATGGGACCTTTAAAAACAAATCCCCAAATGATGCTTACGAGTATCTAGAAATCCTTGCTGAACAAAACCAAACATGGGGAATATCACCTTATTCTGAAAAGCCTCAAAGAACTGCTGGAATGCATACACATAGAGAATAGGAAAGCCTTAGGGAGAAACTTGCAGCACTCTCTAGGAAGGTTAAAGAGATAGACCATAGGAAAATCAATGAAATCCAAACTGTAGATCCTGTTTGCACAATCTGTGGTAAACATGACCACAAAACATACAATTGACCAACCATTCCATCCATCAAGGATGTTCTTTTAGGAGTACCACCTACTGAAGTCAATGCCCTAAACTTTCAAAATCCTCAATACCCAAACACATTCAACCCAAGGTATAATGACCATCCAGGATTCCGATGGAAAGATAACCAACAACCTAGCCAACCACAAGGACCAAACCCCTACCCTGCACAAAATTTTTAAAACCATAACCAATTCCAACCACAACTAGTCCAATACCAAAATCCTCCAGTCCAATACCAACAACCCATCCAATAACCAAAGTATCCCCTTGGGATAACCCAACAACCACAAACCCCTTCCCAATATGTCCCTCTCCCAATCCTTGAACAACTGTGAAAACAAATGGAAAGGATGAACATAGAAGTCTCTTACCTTAAACAAGAACTTCAAACCATCAAAACTGGAAAGGCACCCATGCTTACACAGGCCATTCCACAACAAACATCAAGGGGGGAGACAAGTTGCACTCAAACAGCTCATGAACAACTAAAGGTTGTGACAATTTTGAGAAGTGGGAGATCAATTGAGAAACCAAAACAAATAGTTCAAAACCCACCTGAAGATTCAAACTCTAATTCAAATTCAAATGAAACCCATGAACAAACTGAAGATACTAATAAAAATGTGAAAGAAACAACTCTTCAAAAAACAACCCCACAACCTGCCCCATTTCCTCAACGCATGAGGGGGAAAACCAAGCCTGAATTGAGTGAAACATTGAGGGAAATATTATCACAAGTCAAGTTGAACATTCCACTCCTCGATGCCATTCAAACCATTCCTTCATACTCAAAATACCTTAAGGACCTCTGCACATTTAAACGGAAATTCTCACATAAGAACCAAGTCCTTCTAGCAGAAAATGTTAGCACAACAATACAAGGAACCCTTCCTCAAAAGATGAAAGACCCAGGATGCCCTTACATAAATGTTGAACTAGGAGAGAACAAATTTTTCAAAACCTTGTGTGATCTAGGAGCCAGTGTGAACCTCATTCCTTATGCTATGTATTGTCAGTTAGGGCTCTAAGAACTCCAACCCACATCTGTCACTCTTCAACTTGCTTATCGTAGTATTCGAGTTCTAAAGGGGATCTTAAAGGATGTTTTGGCGAAAGTTGAAAATTTCATTTACCAAGCTAACTTCGTTGTTCTAGAAAATCACCCAAACTTAGGTCCTAGGGAGCAAACCCCAATCATCCTTGGTCATCCCTTCCTTGCAACAATCAACTCTGTTATCCGAGTCTGAAATGGGAACATAACCATCACCTTTGGAAACATGAGTCTAGAATTGAACATCTACAATGAAAACTCTCAAATTGGGGATGATGAAGAGATCCATGAGGTTAATTGGATAGGTAGTGTTGATAGTGAACTCAAGGAACATCAAGGAATTACTGAAGGATGTTTAAGTTAAGAAGAGATTGATTTTCTTTGTTCACATGAGGGAAATTTGTCACCTTGGATTGAATCTCTTTCAGATAGCTCTATTGATGATTTTATGGAATCACCAATCAACGATACCATGGGTGAAATCAATAACATCGAGCCCATACCCATTCATGAAACTACTATAGCTAATTTAGTGGATGATTTTTTTTACAAGGAACCAATTTTGTCAAGAAATCTGAACAAAGAAACCGAGTTCAATACAAAGTCTCATCCTTTCTTGGAAAGTAATAACCACTCTGATCTTGAATTTAAGGTTTTACCTTCATCACTCAAGTATGAATTCTTAGGGGAAAATCAATCCTTTCTTGTTGTCATTTCTTCCTCTCTTGAAGCCAATCATGAGAGGATGCTTCTAGATGTCCTTAGGAGACACAAGAAATCCATTGGATGGACCCTATCTAATATTCTCGGGATTAGCCCACTTATCGGGACTCATATAATTGTTCTATAATTTGATTCAAAGCCATGTCAACAACCCCAGCGGAGACTCAATCCTAATCTCATGGAAGTAGTGAGAAAAAAACTGTTGAAATTGTTAAAAGCTGGTATCATCTATCCTATAGCTGAGAGTGAGTGGGTTAGCCTAATCCATGTGGTTCTAAAGAAGGCTGGAATCATAGTAATAACCAATAATGATGGAGAGATGCTTCTAAGAAGGGTTAGTAGTGGATGGAGAGTCTGTATTGACTATAGGAAGCTCAACTCTTGTACCAAGAAAGGCCATTTCCCCTTTCCCTTTATTGATCAAGTCATCGAGCGAGTGGAGGGTCATCAATTCTATTTCTTTCTAGATGGATTCTCAGGGTATAATCAAATCAAAGTCTCCTTATAGGATCAAGGAAAAACAACCTTCACCTCACCATTCGTCACTTTTGCCTTCAAGCGCATGCCCTTTGGGTTATGTAATTCCCCTGGTACCTTCCAGCGGTGCATGATGGGAATCTTCTCGGACATGGTGGGGGATTGTTTAGAGGTCTTAATGGATGATTTCTACAACTTTGGGGATACTTTTGAGGTATGCCTTCTAAATGTTGAAACGGTTTTGTCAAGGTGTGAGGATAATAATCTCATACTAAATTGGGAAAAATGCCATTTCATGGTAAGGGAAGGACATGTTCTAGGTCATCTGGTATCTGGTAGAGGTATTGAAGTTGATAAAGCTAAGGTTGACATCATTTTTCACCTTCCCTCTCCTAAAACTGTTAAGGAAGTGAGGTCCTTCTTAGGACATGATGACTTTTATAGAAGGTTCATTAGGAATTTCAGCTCTATTTCTCAACCACTTTGTGCTCTATTGGTAAAATATGCTCCATTTTTATGGAAAGAAAGTTGTGAGGAATAATTCTATACACTCAAGTCAACTCTTATATCTCCACCTATCATGCAATCTCCAAATTGGAAACTTCCTTTCAAGCTCATGTGTGATGCAAGTGACTTAGCTGTAGGGGTAGTCTTAGGACAACAGTGTGAGAAAACTCCATGTGTCATTGCTTATGCAAGCAAATATTTAAATGATTCACAAATAAACTACACCACCACTGAGAAAGAGCTTCTTGTTGTTTTATTTTCCTTATATAAATTCAGGTCTTATCTCTTAGGATCACCCATCATTGTCTTCACTGACCATTCATCCCTAAAATACCTTTTCCAAAAACAAGATGCCAAGGCTAGATTGATTATGTGGGTCCTTCTTCTTCAAGAGTTCGATTTAACCATTAAGGATAAAAGGGTGTTGAAAATGTTGTAGCTGATCACCTCTCTAAGATGGAATTCAAAGACAAATCACACCACCTCTCTGTGTCTGATTCATTTCCCGATGAGCACCTCTATTCAGTGAGTGATTTCCCTTGGTATGCTGACATAGCAAACCATTTGGTGACAGATGAAATTCTAAAATTCCTGGGGACCCAAGCTAAGAAGAAATTCCTTTATAATGTCAAACACTATGTTTTTGATGATCCTTACCTCTTCAAGTTCTGTCCTGATCAAATCATCAGGAGATGTGTTCCCGATTATGAACAAGAGTCCATTCTAAAATTTTGTCATGGAGAGGCATGTGGAGGCCACTTTTCTACAATGAAAACCAATGCAAAGTTCCTTTAAAGTGGTTTCTACTGGACGAACCTCACTAAGGATTCCTTTGAATTCTGTAAAAGTTGTCCTCAGTGTCAGCAATTAGGATCCATTTCCAAAAAGAATCAAATGCCCCTCACTCCCATTCTGGTAGTTGAAATCTTTTATTGTTGGGGAATTGGTTTCATGGGACCCTTTCCAAACTCTAATGGATACCTCTATATCCTCTTAGCTATTGATTATGTCTCAAAATTTGTTGAAGCCATTCCCACCAAGAATAATGATCATCAAGTTGTGATCTGATTCCTAAAAGAGCATATCTTTTCTAGATTTGGAGTTCTGAGGGCTATAATCAGTGATCGTGGAACCCATTTCTATAATCTCCCATTCTCTTCACTCATGTCTAAGTATGGAATTTCTCATAAAGTTTCCACTAAGTACCATCCTCAAACTAATGGTCAAGCTGAGTTAGAAAATAGAGAGATTAAGAAAATTCTTGAGAAAACTGTTAACCCCTCTAGGAAAGATTGGTCTGAGAAACTCTTGTATGCTCTTTGGGCATATTGTACAGCATTCAAAACCATCCTAGGAATGTCACCATATAGGTTGGTTTATGGAAAATCATGCCATTTACTTGTTGGAATTGAGCATAAGGCATTTTGGGCAATCAAAAAAAATGAATTTCGACATTTCTTTAGCCGAAGAAAAGAGAAAATTAGATCTTAATGAACTTGAGGAACTTAGGATAGAGGTGTATGAAAATTCAAGGATAAATAAAGCTAGAGTTCAAGCCTACCAATCTAGGAATGTCAAAGTCAAACAATTTGAACTGGGAAAACCTGTGCTCTTGTATAGTTCAAAACTTCATTTACACCCGGGAAAGTTAAGGTCTATATGGTCAGGTCCTTTCATGGTGCATCATGTGTACCCCCATGTGGTAGTAGAGATTCAAGATCCCACAAGTGGTAACATTTTTAAGGTCAATGGTCATAGGTTAAAACCATTCATTGAATCATTCAAAAAATAGGAAATAGAGGTATAGTTAACAGACCCAACCTATGAACCAGGAAGAAATTGATAGATTTAGGATCCATTTCGGGCTAATGACGTTAAACAAAAGCGCTACAGGGGAGGAAACCCGTGTTTTTCATGTTTCGAATCATTTTGAATCATCTTTTGTTTCCTTCTTCTTCATTTTGTTATATAAAAAAAATATAGACTGTTGACATGTTCTTCTTTTATGAGTAAGGATGGGTATGAAAGGGGAGCACTGTATTCATCCGTGTCATACGGTGTGATCCCTGAGTAATACCTTACCCATAAAATATAAAAAAGACAATGTATCATCAGTTTAATTTAATTTATTTTATGTTTTTGTAGGTATTTAAAAAAAATAGATTGTTGACCTGTTCTTCTTTTATGAATAAGGATGGGTATGAAAGGGGAGAACCTTATTCATCCGTGTCACACGGTGTGATCCCTGAGTAATAACTTACACAGAAAATTAAGAGAAGACAATGTATCATCAGTTTATGTTATTTGTACCTTTTTTAGGTTTAAAAAAATACAAAAAAATATATATATTAAAAAAAATTAAAGGCATGTCATAGGTCATTGGGAAAAGCTTGTCGCAACTGTCCAAGCCATTGGGAGATAAACCATAACTGAAGGGAGACATGGGAATACATTTTCAACATCAACCACCAGGTGACTTCATTCCATAATTTTCATTTTCAATGTCTTCGTTGAATCATGCCCCTTCTATGTTTCAATTATTTAAACACTGGGGACAGTGTTATTCTATGTTTGGGGGGGGGGGAGATGAAAATCTATGGAAGGAAAAATTTCATTAACGTTGAACATGATAACACACATTCAAAACTCTGAAATTGGATATCAAATAATTTTGCATGCCTTGATTCTGATTTTAATGCAAGTTTATGTTCATGTGTAGAAGATATTGGAAAGTGCGGTTGTCCGATGTGATTTTTCACTGTTATATTTTCATCCATTTAATAAAAAACACAATTCACATCCTCTAGATTGTGGGGTTTTAGTTTGAGTTCTTGGGGACCCATAATAAATAGCATATGATTGGTGATCATTTTAATTTTAACATGAGTATTAAAAAAAATCAATTGCGCGTAGAGCAATGAATTGAACTAATGTGTGGCTTTCGGCACTTGGGGATCATGACTCCATAGTTTTCTGGCCCAGATTTGGGAATTTTATCTCTATTTGTGGTAATTTGAATTTGTTTTTGATTGAGTTAACTCGAGATGATGCCCGAGTATGTGAGCTTCACTTGTTTCCCTAAGGTCTTTGAGCCTGGGAGTCATCGGCAAAATCTTGCTACATGGGTTGACTCGATTGAGTTCAATTTCAATTACCATTAAAAAATTGCAAAAAAAAAATAAAAAAAAAATAAAAAAATGAGTACTCATCTTATTATTAAAATTTTATTGCACCTAGAGCTTCTATCTTTTCTCCCTCGAATGAAAATGAACCCCATGTCTATTGTGAATGCACAACACTTCATCATGCTTAATTGAATTTGGATGAAATATGGTGATGAATTTGAGCAAAAGAATGGGATTGGGATTGTGATATTATTATGGAAATAGCTTGTTTTAAATGATTTTGATGGTTTTCATAATTTTTTGGTATGTGATCTTTGGGCGAGAAATGTGTATTAAAATGTTTTTGGAAAAGGTCATTCGAATTTCATTTTTGTGAGATATATTTTGCTCAGGAACAGAAAAACTCAAGTTGGGGGGTGGGATTAGCCAATAAAAACACATATTTTGATTACATTTTAAGGGTATTAAATTTTCATTTTTGATCTTATGGGCCTGAGTTAGTGGATTTTAATTTTGAACATCCATTCTCATCATTTGTGCACTTCATGCCTAATATGCACCAATTTAGGCCCAATGTTTCATCTTATTTTAAGGAATATAATTATCTATATTTTATTTTGATATTTTGTGAAATATATCTTCACTTCAGTTTAAATATTTTTCATTCAGGGATCAATGGATGATTAATAAATGATGATGGAGATATTTGGCGATGAAAGGAAACAATTCCGGAGAAGGAAGATTGGATATCATCCCACTGATGGGACTGTGGGTCCCACAATTCAGGCCCAATGAAGCCCAAAATTAATGGGAGTCTAGAAGCCATATATAGGAAGAAATAATTCTTCTGGAGCCAGTTCTAATTCGTCCTCAATGGTGGTGATTAAGGCGGACCAATTTGAAGATTCAATTCTAGGCCAGATTCTGGGGCCAAGAAAAATAGCCCTCTATTTCAATCATATCTCCTGAACCACAATGTATATTGGGCTGACATTTTACAGGATATTAGGGGACATCCGGGGGTTCATTTAGGTATTCTATGGCACACTCCAATTAGGCCTTCTAGATGGTTATTTCGGTGCTTCTGTGCGATGTAGAAATCTAGCTCCCACTTCGAGGCAAGAGTTGAAAAGTCTCTTATGCATTAAATGTCCGCCCACCTTTCTCCAAAAAAATTAATTAAATGCACATGGGATGATGGGAGCTCGGAAAAAGGCTTCCAAAATTCCGATTTAAGGCAGTAGGGATGGAGTATTTGAGCATCTTGGTGCTTTCTTTTCATTGTAATGTTATTATGCCAATTTTCCTTTGTAATGTTCTTCCTTCTCATGTAAGTTGTTCGAATCACCTTAGTCTTCAATAAAATCTATTCTTATTCTCTTATTCTGTTATTATTTATATCACCTTGATACCGTTGCCTCAAGGTGTGAATTTTTTCACACTAAACCATGTGATTTTGTTCACACAACGGTGGAGTGATCGTTAATTTTGTTGTTTTTACTTCTTCAATTCCACCATCATAAGTCTACTTTCTACTTCCGTTGAGAACTTGTCATCAATGGAAGGATAGCTCTTTTATGGGTTGATCCAAGGGAGTAGGAAGGGGTTGTATTTAATGTTATTTCTCACTCCCTAAATGATATTAATTTCTTTTAATTGAGTTTCTTTCATTCAATGATTTTTATTCTTCCTCTTCCTTATTGAATTTATTCACCCCACTTTCATGTGCTAATTACATCCTTTACCTTGGAGTGATCATGAAAATGATCCTACAAGTTTATAGGTGATTATCATGTGTTTTGAAGGTGTTTAATCAGTAAGTGTTGAGGTTAGTTTTAATTCATTGCATGAATCCTTCTCGAGTTAATGAAATTAAAATCGTAAAAAAGGAATTCGTTCAATCCACCCCGAGCAATAACCTAAGATCAACTCATTTTATAATAATTTTAATTCACATAGAAATTTTAGTTCTATTTCAATACCATCTAAAATCAACCCAAGTTGGCCACTTCATAGCAAAAAATCCATCTCTTTTTATTGAGTGTCTAAAGGTTCTTCTTAGGTCCCTGTGGATTCGACCCCTACCTGTACTACAACGACCACATACCTATAGGGTAAATTTAGGTGAAAACAATGTTCCTTAACCCCATATATCACTCACTCTTTATCTATAATCTAACATTACCATTCCATTAAATATTGAGGTCCACGTCATTAGATAAGTTAACATTGTTAAAACTTTCAGATACAGACTTGATCATGAATTCCTTATCTCTCAAAGAATGGAAATATGCACCTGAATATATTAGCCATGATTTCGATGGAAAATTAATATTTAGTATAAATTAGTACTCACCTCAACAGAATTTTTAATATAACTTTTACTTTAAGAATCTATCCTTATAGAGTTCCTATTGTTATTCCTACAATACTTTTTCAGATTCATTCTCTTCCCTTAATGCCAACATGCATGGTCATATCCATTTGATTTACCTTAACTCCTATCTCTAGACATATCTTATAATCATCTTTAATATCTTAATCGAATATTTTATCCTCTATATTCTTGGTAAAATTCATTTATGGTAGGTTCATAGTCTTCTATCTATTTGAGTTCCTCATTTACTACGAGTTCTCTCAAATATGTGAACATTAATTGTTTCTTTCAATAAGAAATTATTATGGTTATTACCATCACATCCCAACTTTTAAGAATTAATGATAACAATATTAGTACCCACACTTTATCTATAAACTTGAAATTAACTAATTCAATCTACTATAAAATAATATTAAAGTTGATTTTATACTCTACCACATGTTATTCTTTCACTATTCGCATGCCAAATAACCTCCTCATCAAGAACTACTTGTTTATTCATTTTGTATTTTTATAATTTTTTTATAGTTAATTTATAAGATTTAATGTGGTTATAACTCCAAAGATATTTTAGGAAATATTTCACACTAATAACATCCAAATAAAGCCTATTTACTTTCTATACATGCTTTCCCATTCCTCCCTCTCAATTCCTTCAAACTTTACCCATTTTAATAGAACATCCAAGATCTTATGAATAATATAATACTCCATTAAAATTATCTAGTTTCCAAAATCTTTTCCATTAAATTGTTCTATGTAGACCATTCCATACTCGTGTAAAATACCTTGTGATCAACCAAATAAAATAAATTTAAAATAACATCAAGAAAAGTGAGAATGTTACCTGAGCTGTTGTCTAGTGTACTGTTAATCCTTACTGAACCCACAATCCTTGGTACCACTTATTTATAATCCCACACAACTTAACATAATAAAACATAATCTAAAAAACATGAAATTAAAATAGGGGAAAGAAATCAATATAATATAATCCTCATAAAAATTTAGTGTACCATAAATTAGGCAAAAATCCACACCCTGGTCACTAAACTGAGGCCAACTAATTTGGTTCTCACACTCACAACTCACAAAAAAACATACAAGAAAATGTAAATTAAATAAACAAAAGAAAATTTTTATTTACATGGTTCAGGTATGAGTTTTACATCCACAAGAGGAAACTAATACCATATTCAATTTTTATAACTTACAATGTTTTAAAAATAATTAATTATATACAAATAATATTATTTTAATTTTTATTTCAATATCTTTGAATAAATATATAAGTAGTTCCAACCCACAATTCTTATAGGGAACAACTAGTCAATCAGTTGTACCACCTTTTAGAATTAATGGAGGTTCCCCCATTTTACATGGTAACCTTAAATATTCTATATATTTCCTTCTCATTACTACCAACATATAGTGAACTGAACACTACACATAATCATCAGAATATAGGATCTTACAATATACCTGATGCCGCTATATTTATCCATTTTCTCTACACTAAACACCATGGTTGAACTAACTAATAGATTTTATCCTTCTAAATAACTGGATAATAACATAAAGAGGCGTATAATTCCTAACAGTAGGTGACCCAAGTGATTGGGAATCCCAAATAGGTGACTTGGGTGAATGAGAGCCCTATTAGGTGACCGAAGAAAAGGTGATCTAGGTGAATGAGAATCCATATAGGTTAAATTGAAAAATGGGAACCAAGGTAGGTATATTTGGCAAATTGGGAACCCAATTTGGTGACCGGGGTGAGTGGTCACTTAAGTAGGTTTCATAAGCGAAAGGGATGCCGAGGTAGGATACCTAATTGAATGGGTGACCTAGTTATGTGACATGGGTGAAACTAATTTGGAAGGAAGTGGGAATGGATCAACTTGTGATGAACTATGTTCCAAATGAAGGAGGAAATTAATGTGGAATGAACTTTGTAAAATAGATACCCGATCGTCTGGGTTCTCAGTTTGTTAGCCCTCAGAGTTGGTCAGGATCCTCAAAGAATATGTTGGGTGAAACTTCTTTGGAAAAAACAAGGCACTTGGATGGAGAACCCTAATTCATTGGGTTCACATACTAGTAATGATACTTCCCCTAGTATTTTTGATGACATGAGTTATTTGGTATTTGAATGATTAAATTTATTAAAATACACAAGTACCCCTTCCCTATAATTGTTTTTTTTGGATTTTTTTGGTTTTAAAAATCATATAAAGGGGATATTGGATGGGGAAGAAGAAAATTTCAAATACTTAACTGTTTATAAGGAAAATCCTTCAAAATTAGTTTACAATCCTTCAAATGTTATCTCAATATTATGGTTTTTTGGGTCCTTCAGTTGGGAATGAGAGTTGGGTTCTAAAGTAACTAGTGGTAAAGACTCAAGGGACCCAAATAATCTTTGAAATGTGTGTGATGTGGGTGTGGAGAGGGTAGGGTATGGGAAAATGTATGGGGAAATGTGGATCATGATTCCATTTTTTAGTAGGGTGTGTGGGTTCTATATGGATTTAGGAATGATAAATTGGACACCCAATTATTTTCCTCTCCCTTTAATTTTTAACTTCTCAAAGCATTGGTGGAATTATTACTTTACTAAAATTTGAGGAAAAACATTTACCCACAAAAAAATGGATTGGTTCAACATGGATAGGATAAAATTATTAAGTAGATATAAATTATGTGTTGTTATGGTCTTAACGAACATGCTTAGGTCAAATGAGTATTTGCGTTCTCATACGATGTATGCTCTATCTAATGTGCATGATTCATAATTTATTGAGGAATTATATTCAATGTAAGATGTGTTAATCAACTATAAATATAAGGGGATCAACTTAATTTATTCACATAAAATACCTGAGTGAATATTGCATATTTTACTCTCTATTTTATATCAAGTCTTACACCATGTTTGGTAAGTCCTGGGGATAACTTTGCCTTTGATGTAGGAATGAGTAATGGAGCATGGGATTGAGGAGAATGTAACAGGGAATGACTTGATATGAATACTATTACCAATATAGTGAACCAAGAATGGATGGCTAGGAATGGTTTTCTTTTTTACCACTTTTGGGCATGATCAATAGGGCATTGTGACCTAAGCACAAGGAGTTGGGAAAATATGATTACATAGTAAAATTTTCTCTTGGATATTTTTGTGTCTTGTTTTACACTCTTCATCCTCAAATCCTATTATATTATTTTTCTAGAGGGGGTACCTTTGATGTCTATTTTAATTTATAATCATTTTAATAATTGGTTTTCAACACTAAAAAATGACAAAGAGGAAGTTAAAGAATAGTCTTCTTCAGGTTTTTAGTATGGTAAAAGTATTAAAATCAAAACCTCTTTAGATTATGGTGGGGGTATCACCTGATCTAGAGTGATAGGGTTTTCATCATCTAGTTCAGCTTTGAAAATAGTTTCTATATATAACAATTTTATTATACTCATTGTTTAAATGATTTCCCTATTAATATAGAACACTATTGGTATGGGGGATCCTATGAAGTTGGACTTAATTTCCACTGATTCACGTAGGATTCATGCCTCTATAGTTTCTATCATGGAACCCATGAAGGGTGTTGATAGAATCTTTTATTTTTCCAAGAGGATGGGTTTTTTGGAATACATGCATAAAAATTCTTGCAATAGGCACATCTTGTTCTTCTAGAAATAAGAAATTTCAATGGTGTATATCAACATCTCAGATCAGTATACTCACACCAGAATAAAGGAAGGGGAAATGAGTAATATTTTCTTTATGTAAAGTGTGAGGTCTCTGGTAGATTAGAAATTTGGTAGCAGTTATCCACATTCCATCCAGTCATGTTACCATAGTTTTCAGGGGTGACATCTAACACAATAGTTGATGCCTTTGAGAAATGAAGAGGATAATAATATTCAAGTAATTTAATGAAATTCTTCAAGAAATTATTATCATACAAAGGAATTATGGATATAGGTTTCTCTAGGATTAAATTATCATTGTTTAAAAATAATAAAGGAAATAGATGATTTTTAAGCAGTCTTGGAGGATAAACTTCTAGAGGTAGAGTGGATGTGAATGGAAAAATATAGTGCTCTATGGATCAAAGAGGGGGACCAGAACACTGCATATTTTCATTCATATATAAAGGATAGGAAAGTGTTCATAATGATAAATAGAAGACTCAAATATAATTCTTTTACAACATATTTTGATATTATAGTAATAATGGACTTCGAATATTTTGAGGGTCTCTTGGATGGACTGAATGGTTACTATAGAGAAACACAAGGTAGGATTAATCAAGAAGAAATATTTATGAATGGTATCATGATACCAGTGAAGTATAAAGAAAATTATGTATTAGACGTTATACCAGGAGAAAAGAAGATAAAATATTCTATGTCCATCATAAAGAAGAAGAGTGCACTGGGTCCAAATGGATTTCCTGGTGTTTTTTTGGTTTCATTGGTCATTTTCAAATATTAGGTTTAGGAAGCGGTGAAATATTTGTTCAATGGAGGATCTCAACCCAAGGATATGTGTGCCTATATATTTTTTCTTATACCCAATGTTAAATATCCCACCAAGATGAACCATTATTGGATAATATGCATGTCCAATTTTTCTTATAAAATCTATTCTAATATAATGAATAAAATACTAAGTGGGGGGATATTACAAGAATTTATATCATAGAAGATACATGGTTTTTTGCACGGTAGAAGAATATAGGGAGAAATATTCATTACAAAGTAAATGGTAGAGGGATTTAATAAAAGGTTGATTGGGTCTAATGTTATGATTAATGTTGACTTGGAAAAGGTGTATGATAGGATTTAATATAATTTTATCCTAAAAACTATGGGAAAATTTGGATTACATGAATGGTTTTTTGATCTTTGATTCAGATTTAATGCCTCTTTGTGGCTATCCATTTTCTTAATGGGAAGGGTTTGGGACTTCTTAAAATAGTTCATCGAGTATGAAAGAGAGATCCCATGTCACCCAATATCTTCATCCTATATCAAGAGGTCTTTAAAAGAATATAAAAAATGTTTGAAGATAAGAAGCATCATGCCTTACAAGAACAAGTTTTGAAGTGGTATTGTGTTGCATATCCTATTCATTGATGATGTGTTTTTCTTTATCAATGGTAGGAATAAGTCATTTAATGGGTTCATGGAAATCACCATAATTTATGGGAAGATGAGTGACTTAGAGATATACTATAGAAAAAGTAGTGTTTTCATCTCTAATAAATTTACCAAGGGGCTGTAGTGAAACGATAAAAGATAAATTAGGAATGCAAAGGAAGAAACTTCCAATGGAGTACCTCAGATATCCTATTTCAAATTAATGTGTCAAAAAGGAATTATCGATGACACGATTAACTAGATTTCAATATGGATATTTAATTGGAAAAAAACAAGTTTCTTTGTTTTAGAGGTAGGATTAATTTGATCAACAATGTGATTACCTCTATCACAATGTTGTGTTATTGATCATCAAGACACAGAAAGATACAATTGTAGGGATGAATAATATCATGAATGCATTAATTTGGGATAAAAATCAGGATGGACGATGCCAATGGGCATCATGGAAATGATTTTTAAGGCTGATGGAGAATGGTGATATCATTCTACAGAGTTTTTTAAAATCCATGAAATCCATGAATGATATAATGGCTTTTGTTGTTATGGTAGGGGACTCCCTATGGGTGAGGTTCATGAATGATTGATATAAGGATGAATTGGTGGAATTTATGGGACACTCCAGGTGATTTTCATGTTTTAAAATGTATATGTTAGAATGATTATTGGAGTTAAAGGATAATGGAATATGGGTTGTGGGTCCTGGGGATATCAACCTGTGTAAGGTTAATTTGTCAGGAGATAAATTGTACTTCTAGGGATGTTTAGCTATAAACATATCATTCAAATATGCTGGCATATTTTTTGACTTCACAATCACCATTATTAATCATGATTAAAATGTTATTTGTAGTTGAATATGGTTGGTCGATGAATTGGAAAGATGAATCTTCTTGGGTTCAACATATAATGAATTCATTACCAAGATTTTAGAAACATGATTCATGTTAAAATATGGATAAATGAGTGGGAACCCAAAATCTGGTGCAAGGATTTCTGTAGTAAAATGAAATTTTTGGTTTGGAGAATAAGTAATAACACACTCACTATAGATGAAAATGCATAGAATAAGGGTGTGTCCCTATCCTCTTGATGTAGTTGCTACTCTTCACCGAATCAATAATCAATATGAAATGTATTTTTTTGGGAGATGTAAAAGGGAATATGTAATTATATGGGAAATTTATTGGGTTAACAGGGAGGTGGAGAATCAATTTTGGTGGTCTTGGAGGCCCGGTTCGAGGGAGTAGGCCATCTAGAGTCTGTGATGAAGTCTTAAGAAATGGTCTTCAAAGGATCTTTTTGGGTCTTCTAAGAGTCTAGGAACAAGGAAATATAAGGAAAATGGTACTCATTTTATCTCTTATAGGTGTGAATTAGGTATCTTGTTTCACAAATTGGTGTTATTATTAATGGAGGAGTGTCATATTCTTACATTTGGAGGCTGATACTAAGTATTTTTAATGATATGGAAAGAAACTAGGGAAATCAGGGTAAGTAGATAAAGTGGAATCCATCCATTACAGGGTTGAAATTGAATGTGGACAGATCATGCTATTTTGGAGAGATGAGAGTGGGAGGACCAATTAATGATAATAGGGGAATAGATATTCTAGGGTTTAAGACCTTTTATGGGATATGTAACTCTTTGGGAGCTGAGGAAAGATCCATGATTATTGGAATTCCCTTTTATAGAGTTCATAATATCCAAATTACGGAAGTCAAATTCGATTGGGAAATACTTTTCTGATTCAATCAAGGTATGAATAGAGAACCTTGGTTTTTGTATTATCTTATCAAGAACTGTAGAATATTTTCTAATTAGAGAATTATGGTTGGGAACAATTGCATGAAAGTTAATTTCATAGCCAAAACCTTATCCAGGAAGGGGACCATATGGATGTGAACCATTATTTATAATGGTTTGGGGTCTTTACCTAATGAATGTAAACTCATTGTAATGGGAAATGACCTAGTTATTCACCATCTATTCCCACCATGAGTTAGTGAAGAGTTGGTTATTTAGTTGTTTTAAAATGAAAAGTAATCATTTCGTTAGTCCAACCCCTATATGGTTACAAGCTACTATGTGATGTGGATATCCCTTGGACAAACCACAAAATTGTTTCATACTAGTTTACCCACTACTCAAGTCTAATGTTAGTGAAAATATTTTTTAATGGTGTATTTATAAGGGAGGATTTAAATACCTAAAATATATCATACAATATATGAAGGACACTCCCAAAAATCATAAACCTCAACTAGTCCCATAGGAAGACTAATACTTGTTGATTTATCATCAAGGAACTAATGAACAACTCTATGTTTGTAATGAGACATTCTCCCTAGAGGTGGATTAAAGCCTAAGTGGATGTGGGATTATTGTGTCTAAAAATAATGTGTAGAGTTTAAGAACCATATTCAATCCAATAAAATATGTGAGTTTGTCTAGGGGTCAAAGACGTTTGTCTATAAGAATTCACACATTATTTTAGACCTTTGATGTGGATGGAGCCCTCAGAATAACACCTCCCATATAGAACATGGATAGGTTGGTATTTTTTATCAAACATGCACATGATTTTTGGTTCACAGATCCTTGGAGAAATATATGATGAATTTATCTTACCTAATACCTTTTGGGAAGATATTTGGTTAACACCATCACTAGAAAATGACTTGTTAAAGAAATATATGAATGATTCTAGTGAGACACACCGCCATCAAATTGATATCAAATTAGAGAGACAGATAAATGTATTTATAGTAAATCATTGTGATGAACCAATCTATTAATTCTGGGTGGTGTTCCCAATCATGTAGAATAGGGTAACCCAGAGTACTTATAAGCATGAATTGGAATAAGTTCAGTATGACTAATGTGGTTACAGTGTCAATAATGACATACAATACCAAGCCCAAATTGCAAGATTCCCAATTATGTGGCTCATTGGGTATACACAATCATTACATGATTCATATATATGTGTAAGACCCAACACATTTATGATTTAAGTGACCCTAGTCAATAAGAAACCAAGGCCTGTAGGTGTGGTGGTTCCAATATTGGCCAAGATATATAAATATCTATTATATATTTATTAGAGGAAGTCCTTATTTTATATATATATATTATTCTAGGTGTTTTATAGATGTATAATAGAAAATTTAAATACAAATTAATTTCATAACATAATCAATATTCATAAGTGCTGATTCAAGCCTTATATTTATGCCATCTATGTCCATCTATGGAATTTAGGCACTTTTAATTGAAAAGATGGTGGCTATCAAGACTATGAGGGTAAAATTAGAGTTCAATTTCATTCCATATGATGAATTATCAATAAGAAAATTCATATATGTTGTCCATATAGGATTTGAATAATGATTATATATAATGGATCTATGTGATTTCATTTTATTGGCATGAATTGATTATGATATCACCAGTGAGGTCTATGTACCCAATAGATCTTTTTGTAAATTTAAGTGCATATAGAGATAAGTTCTGGCACTAGTTATGTATTCTAGGATGGGTCTATATATTATGGTATCTTGGAAACATTGGAAAATTATGGTTAGAGAGAATACCCATAAAAAAAATTAATTTTCCTTCCCTAAACAGTGGTATCACGTTGATTTACGAGTATATTAATTCATGGATTTTATCTTATTCTCATAACATGTAATCAATATATATCTACAAGGTTATAATTCTATAAACCATTGAAAAGATTTTGGATCCTAAAATCTATAAAAGGATAAATTTTTTTCATTGGTTTCCAATTATCCATAGTAATAGCTCACTCAACCCTCTCAACAACTCATTAATGAGGGTATGTTGTATCATGAGCCTATATTGAGGTAAAAAATAAAAAAGTTTCAATATCACACGTTGTACAAATGCCACAGGATGAGAAAGAAGCTAAATAGGAATGTTTATAGATCCTCTCTATGTTATATACACATATATATTTATGCCTTCCATTTTGGAGTGTTTGGACAATCTCGAGAGGGCTAAGGATCTATGGGTTATACTCCAAGGTGGCATAAAAATACCACAAATAGGGAATATAAAAAAACATATCAGAATTATTATTTATAATAATAAATGTTAGTTCAAACTAATAATTATGGAGCAAGAAAAACTAGTGCACACTATTGATGATAGAGTCCTCATCACCAAATGTGTGTGGGGGATTCTAGATAATTAGAATATTTAAGGGGACAAAAACTAGTTTATCGATAAAGAGTAAGATTAAACCCTTGAACATGAAAATATATGATGAAGATCATTAATGGAGTTTTACATATATTTTCTAGTAGTTGATGAAATTTGAAATTATTTGTCAGTTATGCATGGAAGAAGTGACATAATCATCCATAATGTCTCATCAATACGTTAAGGGTGGAACTTCGATCAGTATTGCGTCAGGATTAACCACCTTGGAGGAATAAATACTTTCACCAAGATGTAAAATGATGTTGGAGGTGAATGGGTGGGACCCAAACTATATATTCTCGGTTCTAGGACTATTAGTCATAGAGGTAGAACTAGATGATCCTCCACACTAGACTAGGCACTGATAGAATTCTTTCATATTTGCTACTCATACCCACACTAGTGAAAGTGGTTGAATTTAAAATATCATTCCTCCCTTTTTAGTCAAGTAATTAAATCACATTTAAATTCTCATATATTTCCACTTCTCAAAGTTGGTTCCTTATGAGGTATGCATGGATTATGAAGCAGAAGGGAAGGTCTCATTAGGTAATGAACCCTTAATTAGTAAACTAGATCACCTGGATATTTATTTCCTTTGATAAGTTTATTATTAAAACACTAATACTATTCTTTTCTAAAAAAAATCATATGCATAGGGATGATGATGATGAGTTACAGGAGAATCAATACAACACAAAAATTCTAGATGTTGAGTTATGGGCCTCAACTATAGGGGTGGGTTGGGGGGAATCCTGGTGTTATAATCTGAATTCCTCACCACTTATGATGAGGCCCTAGTTTTCTTTACTGATGTCAAATATATCAAGCCAGAGGGATGGGTAGTGGAAGATTCATTGAGGGTGGAATTTTTTATCATCTTCAATGATTTTGAAGTAGGATTTTTCAATAATAAATTCAAATTCATCAGTAGATCATTGTGATAAAACTAACCCTATTCTAATAATAGATCTTGAAAAAAAAGTTACGCTTACATAGCTTGAAGAAGGTATGAAAGAGATAGATGGGATATATATCATAGATTGTTCTACATCTATTAAAATATAATCTAGGTTCTCATTAGCTGTGGTGAGGAATTCAACAAATCAAAATAAAAAACATTCTCCAAAATATAATAACCCAGAAATCCATGGTCCATTACAAACTCCCCAACATAATGATTATCCTCCATGAGAAGTCATGGTAATCCTCGATCCATATTTCATAACCTTTCATGGTCACCAATTCATTGAGAACTCACAGTGTTCCACCTCTGAATGGTCAACATAATTCTGTTGTGTAACTCCAACCACCAAGACTATATCCAGATTATTTTATATAAACCTCCCGGTCTAATCCACAAACAACCTAAAACATATCTCACAAAACATTCTTGAAATATTTCCAATCTCAATATTTATAATTAAGAATCCCAACACCAGTTTAATTCCCTTGTACTAACGTTATCTGAAAATTTTAAACTTTAGTTGTCGATTCATTATCTCAACACACGATCTTGATGATTTATCTCCTAAAGAAATCATGAGTTCATATAAATGGTCATAATGAAGTCTAAACCCAAATCCTTGTTAAATATATAGTAGTATCACAAACCACTAGCTCTAAACATCATGTTATCACCCCAGGAACCAAAGTACCTTTGATTAGACTCACATTAGATCATAATATCTCCACCCCAAGCCTAATGACAACTCACCAACTTTGACCATCATCACATCCAAATCATGAATATGGTATTAAATAAGGAACTAGATTAATTAAAATCCTTCCAACACCAGTAACTTGGTGCCACATTTAATATCCACCTATTGGTATCACCTCACTCACAACCCTTCTTTCATGACAATCATTCATGCCCAACACATATAATTCTCCACACCATAAGAGTATCATTTTTTTAACCCATTAAACCTAAACACTTGAACTCCATGGCCCAAAATCTTTCTATTATATCACAAAAATCTCAGGAGTGTGAGTTTCTCTTATACAGAAGAGGTAATGAATAACACAAAAAATGACCATCCCAATCTACCAGAAACAATATCCTCTAAAAAAATGATGCACTCCCAACTAATTAATCCCTTAAACCACTGCATGAAAATCATCCTAAATAGGTATCAACCCCATCCCTCTCTAATAATTAATTCCAAGTCATCCACTCAGGTTGACTATACCACAATATCCTAATCCATTTGTTATTTCACCTCTTATCGCAGGGACATCGAAATTATCATCCATAGCTCTAGGTCACCATTCCCATGATCTTCTCACGAAATATACCAGTCACCTCACCTGAGTGGAACTAAAAACTAAATCTTAAATAGCACTACCACTACAACACTTATCAGGATCCTCCATAACTCTAATCATTCTCAATGGACTGCACATATACAATTTAACAATATGAAACTCAACAATAAACCACATGAAATAAATTCACACATATCCTAAAAAACCTAGACTTATTACACATTAAAACAAAATGAACATTGAAATACATTATGAAAATTATAAAAGAAATGATTTCATAAAAGAGGTCTAATTCACTTAATAAAAATACCATTGATTCGACTGAAACTTTTTGGAACTATTTTATTGAATTTTTTTTATAAATTTAATAATTTAAGGAATTATATAAATTTTTTTACTAATGAACATTCTGTAATAAGTAATTAAATCATTTATTTAATTCCATATAAAGATTAAGAAATTATAGTAAATACATCCCTAACAATTCTTGTTTAAAAGGAAATGTTTTGTTTATAAACATTAGTTTGTATATGTTTTCATTTAAAAGTTATTTTATATTATTTAGAGTATTAAAATTAATGAAAATTATTTTTCATACATGTATAAAATTAAAAAATAATTTATACATTTATTATCAATTGGTTGGAAATAATGATAAAATCATTTGAAAGTAAAATGAGTTATTTTTTAGAAAACTTTTTTTTATGTGCACAATATATTTTTATATTAATAAATTAAATTAGTCACTATTTATAAAAGTTTTTAATTAAATTTATAGATAATATATTCAATAAATAAATTACATTCGTCTAATTTTTGTCATAAGGAATGGAATGAGAATAAAATCATTTTTATACTTAAAGATGCATTTTTTCTAAAAATTATTTTTCCATGTTTTTTGGAGGGAATTAAAATTAATTGATGTTAATTTTAAAAAGTTAATGTGATAAAATATTTTTCCTATTTTTACTAAAATTTTCATGTTTTACTATATGTTCAATTTCATTTTTGGTTATAAAAACAACTTACGTATGTAAAAGTATAGTCACCATGGTTAAAGTTAAGCGTGGTAAATGGTCAAGCTAAGTGACATTGAGAAAAATGTCACTAAAAGTTTACTAAATTGGGTTATATGAGTGGATTTAGAACTTCAATTATCCAATATTAAATAGTTTTTTTATTATGGTACACATTCCATTAATAAAAATATTTATTATCTTTAAAATATCTTAATATTCACAAGGGTGTCACTACTCTTAATTATAAAAGGGAACCTCCTAAAAATTATTCACAGACATTGAGAACATATCTCAAACAAAATATGTGAAAATACTTTTAAATTATCCATCAAATGTCTATTTGGTTCTATTATAACCATAAGTCCATCCCAATAAACTTTGGTAGAGATCCAAAGGAGGATACACAAGGAAGAGATAATCGTCTTAATTGAATTCTTTTATGTTTATTTCTTCTCGAACTTCCTATAAATACTTCCTATAAATATTTCATATCATAATAAACATAATATTTTTGGAATAATTTTTATAATAATATGTTATTATGTTAATGGTAAAATCATTATCTATCTTTTGTCTATCTAATGGAAAATGAAAATGTTACTCATGCGTATGCACGGACTAATATCTCTATGAAGCGATGCATTTAATTTTTCATCACCACATGTCATATATGGTAATAAATATGGGATTAATGAATTTATATTATATTTATTAAATTATTATGATTCTATAAAGATAAATTATTTTATACCTTCATTCCTTTACATCTATATAAAAACTTACATGATCGCTCATGGGTATGTGTGAACTAAAACCTCCATGAAGTGATGTATTTCATTTTTCATCACTAACTTCCATGGATGGTTATAAAATTATATATAATTAATAAATAAAATTTATATTTTATTATTAAGATTATATAACCATGAACAAGGCACAATGACCAGAATTGTCGAATCATAATATGCCTGAAATACTAAACAATTTACAACCAAATACCAACATTAACAAAGAATAATTAATAAATGGTTAATTAGAAAATATAACTAAATGGTTTTTAGTAATATAAATATAAATATAGTTTTAACATGTATATATAATAAATATAAATTTTTTATATAGGATATTATAGTGTGTTCATCTATATGGAAGACCGAGGTAAGGGTTAATATTGCAATCTCAATTTTAATTGGGATTATTCATGTGTAAATTTAAAATGGATAAATTGTATTATATATATATATTAAAAGGAATAAATTTTATTATCCAATACTTATTATTTTGTTTTACATGTATTATTATAATTTATTTCCTCTTTGGCTAAAAAATCAATTAAAAAAGCTTATAAGAGAGGTTGTCCTTATCTACTCCTTTAGATCTATAATAATTTTATTCCATGTACATATTCATTATATTATTTAAATAATGTTAATATATATAATTAAACTATTTTTTATGTTCATTTTGAACTACCTTTTACTTTTTAAAATGTTTTTATAAATAAATCTTTTTAATATTTACCGTATGAGTAAATTTTAACTTTCTCTAAAAAGTTGTAGAAATAATGTTTTCAAATTTTTTTCATGATATAATTTTCCCATAAAAATATAATATATTGATTATTAATATTAATTTAAAATTTTATATTTTTTTTAAAATAAGATCCTATATTCATTATTCTATAATTTTTTAGTTTCTAATAGTTAACGAAATAAAAATATATGTCTTCTTATTTTTCAAATAATATTTTTAATGATTTTATAAAAGTATGTTTCATATATGTGAACATAATTTATTGATAATTATGTTTCATGAGGGATACAATCTAATGATACCATCTATATTATTTCTCTAGATGAAGTATTATGAGGTTTTTTAGAAAGTCTCATGAAAAAAATTTCTTTTCTATAGGTTAATTAAGATATATACGAATGAGGAATGATATTATATTCTTATGTCATATATATAAGTATATTATTATTAGGTTATGGATGATGGTAATATAGTTCTTAATTCGATGTGTAATGTTTTATATCTAAAAATATTAAAGGGTTCAATGGTGGTGAGCCCAAGCCCAATATGGTATATGAGCGGTTAGACCAACCCAATGAATGTACATGTGTATTTAAAACAATATTACTATGTCAAGAATGTATTATGGGTAACCTTAATATATTATTTATATGATTATTTTATGAACCAATTATAATGAAAACTCTTATAAAATATTCTCATTACTATGTTATCTTCTCAAGGCTCATGATTCTTTGATGTTCAACAATTTTATTACACATGTCTTATATCTGGTGATGCTTTATTCCATGACTCATGATTTGATATTTATGTATTTAGTTATGATGTTTTTGTACCTTGATTCTGTTCTCACACTCTTATACTCATAATTTTCTCACTTATGATATTTTAATTTTATCTCTCATGTTTACCCTTACCGATATTTTCCACTCACATGTTCTTATGTTTCCATTTCCATAGGCCATGATGAAGAATATTATGTTTGGAGAGTCTAAAAGGGTACCATGTATGAATAATTATTGTGGGAAATATTATATATTATTCATAAATAAGGTTTTATGTTTCTAGTATCAAAAACACTAAAACATTATATTTTTAGAGAATGTTTTATATTGAGGTGTATTGAATATTTATCTAAAATGATTTAACATTTATTTATGTTATGCACAGGTCACCAAAGATAGTATAAAAGTAGAATTAAATTATTTTTATATATTATTTTATGGGGAATATGTGGTTAGAACCTAAAACAACCCATATAAAATAGAATTTACTTAAAGTGTAATATGTTGAAATGAATTTTTTATAAATTTATACATCGTAGTATTTATTTTATTTGTGAAATGATTGACCCCTCTAATTATTTATTTTTCCTCACATATTACATTTCTTTATTAGTGAATTAATTTAACTTGGAATAATTATATAAACAATTAATATGATGGTCAATGTTATGACCATTCTCATGATAAACCACTTTAAAAGGGATTTTGGATGTAAAATATTTTGGTTATACTCACCCAAATATCTCAAAATATGAACAATAAAGCGAAGCATATCAAACTTCCGAGTGATAATAAAAATGAACAACTCACTTTTGATTCTTTTATTCAGTATTGTCTACCTTCCTCTGGTGCTTAGACCATGAGGTGAATAGTTTGGTTGTGTATTTTCTGGAAGGTGAAGTTTATCATTGGCTAACACTTATCAAGAATATGTGGAAAGAGGGAGAAATTGATTCCATGTAATGGGAAGTGTTGAATAAGTTTTTCTAATACGTATTTCCTCTAACTCTTTAAAATAAATTGGAGAGATGATTCCTATAATTTAAGTAGACAGATGATGAATCCATTGGTATCTAAGGAATATTTCACTATACATTCAAGGTATACTCCATGATTTATCATCGACGCTAAAAAATTTGATTTCTTCTTTAGTGTATTAAAACAAATTATATGAAAATAATTGACTATAAGATATTTTGATAGTTATTAAGAAGTAATTTGATGTTATCTCAAGGTAGAAATAGATAATAGAGATTCTCATTGTTCTCATGGTTTTGAGGATAAGAAATATAAAGTGGATTTTGGAGGAAATTCCATGAATAAAACCCAAAGAGTAAATAAAATAAACCTTACTTCATGAAAAATGTGGGATAAAACATGTGGGAAATTTTCTATTTGGGGTTGGTAAATGATTCACGTGTTAAAGAGAAGGTCATTGAGCACATGAATTCTAAGGAGATATGAGTGAAAATAAATATCAACCAAATGTACTACCAACACTCCTATGACTAAATTATAATTTTTATGTGAATAATGAAAATAAATACACCAAAACATGAGTCAATGATGATAATTAACATCAATAATCTTCTTATCCAAAGAATAAAGATAATTTGTATACTATCAAAACTATATAAGGGGGTCATGAGAATGAAGTGGTGAAAGAAACACTTATCAACCACTCTATAATTATAAATTTCTTTTTTGATTTAGGGGTTTACCACTATTTTATTTATGGATAACATTATAAGGCTATAAATCACCACCTCAATGATAGTATGTTGCATCATTGATAAAACCGTTAATGTTATGATGATTTCATCTCAATTATGTCACTATCGCAAAAAACTATTTAAAAAACTATTTATTGTTTTTTTATAGTTGGATTTAATGTTATTTTGAGTATGGATTTGATCTCTCTATAGATCTGACATTAATTACCAAATAATATATGTCAAATTTCATATCCCAAATTGATATATGATTGGTAATTTGTTTAAGGAGAAATTTTAACCTAGAATCATTAATTATATTTAATGGGATATAATACATACTCATGATTGGTATTTAGCTCAAATAGTTTGGGAGAAACTCACCCTCAAAGTTATTGTTATTGTGTGGGAATATATCGATGTATTTCATGAATATTTTCCTTGTATCCCCCTGAATAATGGAGTTTATTTTTCAATAAAAAAAATACTTGGAGCTACACCTATTTCAGAGACTCTTTATAGAATATAAAAAAAGGGATTACTACACCCAATTACATCACCATGGGGTGAAAATATTCTTTTTATTAACAAGGAATATAGTTCAATTCAACTTTTCATTTTTTATAAGGAATTTAACCAGATCACTATAAAGAATAAGTGACATGTACCCCATATTTTTGGCTTGTTTGGTCAATTTTGTGGAGCTCAATACTTCTCAAAGAATGAACTACAATATGTATATCATAAATTAAGGGGAAAATTGTGGATGTACATAAGAAAACCAACTATATGAGGTGTGAAAAATATAAATTTATAGTGTTTTCAATGGGAATTTCAAATTCACCTGTTATCTTAAAAGATCTAATGTATAAAGTCTTTATAAATTACCTTGATCATTTTGTGTAAGTCTTTAAATCACATATTCTCATGTATTTTTAGTAAATGTAAGGTAAATAATATTATTTGAGTATTTTATTGAATACATTGAGAAAGGAAATGTTGTATACAAAATTTGAAAAATGTGAATTTTGGCTATAAAAGCTATCATCCTTGGGTCATGTAATTATAAGAGAGGGAATATATATGGATCCTTAAAAGAGATAGGTTACTAAAGAATGTCCCATTCTAACCATTATGGATGTTGTTTTTGGAGTGGGTAACTTAAGAGGGTGGGGTTGGAGTTGGGGGGATGGTTAATTGAGTTTCTAATATAAAATTCTATTAAAACTAGTTTAAATAAATCTCACAATTAAAAATAAAATCTCCCGGTTATTCAAAATTGTAGTTTAATTTTTAAAATATTCCTCAAAGATTGATTAGTGATCAGTTGAAACAATTTGAATATTACCTTAAAATTTGAAATCAATTTACTCAATGAAATAATTATATAAAAAATTATTAATATTAGCTACCAATGTACCAGTTTTTTATATAGCTTAAGAAGAAATAAAATTTAATTTTTTTTATCAAAAGAAACAATACAAAAAATAATTGAATAATAAAATGAGGTGTTTTATTCTAAGTCAATAAATAATACACACTACTTATAAATAATCCATTTTTAACCAGATTATATAAATATAGTATGATACACAACCTATATTAGGTATTCAAACGATAGTGTAAAAGATGTTCATCCCATGTAGGGACCTCTTCCACATTAACCGTGGGAATAAAATAAACACCAGCCACACAAGGACCTATTCCACAAATATCATGGGTATATAGATGAAAATAGAGTGAGATAATATCAATTTTATATAGTTATAGTTAATGATTCAATTTATATTGATTAAAAGGATAAACAACACACTGCTTGATAATATAGAAAAAAAATTGATAAGATAAGGAAAATATATCATTTCTTGTTTTAAAGTGCACCAGATGACTGAGTCTCCTTAGATATGTCTTAGATTGGAGCTCTTGCCATTTCTCTAGGAATAGAAGTAAAATAGAGCATCATAATCTCCCTTTTTCAAACTATAGGAAGGGATCTAAATGTGAAGTGTACTCCACTATTTCATAGTCAAAATTTAGGTAAGTATGTTGTGTGTAAGATCTCATAGAATTGTCCATATAGTATACAACATATATATGTTTTGTTTTTATTATGAATGTGCACCCACATGAGTAATACTTATTTTAATATATATCATTTCATGATAGATATTAAACTCGCTGAATAATCATCATGATCTTATGTATCCTCATACTGAGCTCAGGCAGAGACATTTAATGTTTATTGAAATAGTTAAGACTATACTTATAAAATAACTCTTGGAATTAATTGTGTTAATGTGGCCATAGAGACCATTTAATTAAAATTACATAGAACATAGATGGTGGGAAATATTATGGTGACTCATGTATGGTATTGAGTTAGTCTAACGATGATTCAAGCCGGTGATAGGTCATCTGGAAGTAGGTCATTTGTTGGTGACTCTTGTTCAATAATGACTCATCTTCATTAGTAAATCATATTTAGCAGGAGGTCATGTATGGGTGTATGTCATCTGGTGGTGACTTACCTATGGTAGTGAGTCAAGTCTGATGGTAAGTCATCTGATGATGAATTATCTCAGGCAGTGAGTCAACTCTAATGGTATTCCATCTGATGGTGTGTCAAGTCTGGTGATGACTCTTTTTTGGAGGTGAGTCATTCCTAGTGGTGATTCATTCCTAGAGGCGAGTCATCTTCTACAGTGGCACAAGTATGTTGGTAAGTCTTCTCATCACTTATCAAAAACATTACCAGACTACCTTATACTATAAAATTATTTCAGAAAACATTAAAAATCAGTATATCATAATTAAGATTATTTATGAGAATTAAATAAATATGGTTCCAAGAATCTACCCCTTTTTGATGAAAAAAATCATGGAATTTTAGAAAATGTCAATAGAATAAACAGTGGAATAAAATAAATGTATATAAAAAAGTGATCATATCTTCTTAATTCTCAAAAGAAACTAATTTGAGATTGTATTTATAAAGGTTAAATAGATACATTATGATGGTATCAAAGATAAGGTATTCACATAATATCATACGTAAAAGGGGTAATACACATAAATACCAAAAATATTCTCCCGATTTTGGGATTATAAAAAAGAAAATAGAAGAAACAAGAATGAGAAAGAATCCAAATATTAATATGTAGGGGAATTGTATTAAATTAAAAAGATAATATATTACATATTCATATAAAAATTACAAGATAACCACTATCAAATACAAGAAAAAATCTATAACTTTCTAAGACTGGGTACTAGGAAAAACGAATGATTTTTCCTTATCAGAGATAGGGTAACATATGGAGAGTTTGAGGGAACTATTTTAGTGGAATTAGGGATAGAGGTAGAAGAGGGGGGATCTCCAATAATCACTAGCCAAATATGTTGAAATATTTTGACTAGAGACAAACTGAGAGGCCAGAACTGAGAAGGTAAAGGATAAATTGAATTCCATAAAATAGATTATCTTAAATAAATTGGTTTACTGGATGGAGAAGTTAGATGAAAAGTCACTATAATGGAATCATGATCTACTACTTTGGTACCAAAAACATTTAATAAAGGCCACATAATATTGGTGAAATCCATGATGATGCTACCTCCACACTCCATGGATCTGAATAAGTCCTTTTCTTCCATAAACATATGAATTACAAGATTTGTCTCCTTTAACCGAGTGACATACTTCTTAAAATCATTGGTAACTGAAGTCAACCTAAGGTTCTCATCTAGAAACTATAAAGGATAGTTAAATTAATTCTTAGTATAAATCTATAATATATAATACATAATGGACTTCGAAATTGTTTCTTGATAATTTTTTACATTATTTAAGCATTCCATTACCATATAATAAACATAATCATTGTAAATCTTGATCTTCATCAAATCCTCATGAATACTGGGAATCATTTTCTGTTCTATGTGGCATACCACTAGCTCATAAATGTTTCTATCATCTCTCTCACTAATCTAGGTGACTAAATATTCTTGATTCCTCAACATCTTACTAAAATTAGTAATTGGACTCACTCTAAAATAATCAGGATCATCTCTAGACAAAAAATATATAGGCATAGAAGGAGAAACAACAGTCATGGGTGAATAAACTATGTTATAAGTTCCCTCACCAGGTTCAGGTCCAACATACTCAACTAAAAAAATCACTATAGTTCTCTTATAATATCTATCTGCACAACTAAGGGTCTCTTAGGATTCATCTCATCTCGAACTAGGGTATTTGTCCCACCATGCTTTGATGGAATTCTCTCATCATCATCTAAATCAGAATACAACATGCCAAGTCTCACATATCCCAGGAATCTCTCCCACTCATCCAAATCTATGACATACATCCAGGAAGAAGACATAATTGTATGCTCAACAAGTTCTTTGTCAATAGGATCAACTCGGTGGCTAAAAAAGCTAGGAATTTCCTCCCCCTCAACTATTGTCCTCATATCACCTCTAATAGATTAATCAACATCTTAAACAAAACATGGTCTTTCCTCATTCCTAGAAGAAACAATCAAACATGGAGAAAAAAATGTTCATGATCCATCTTATGATCATTAGAACTATAATGGTCTGATCCACCATCACCTCCAACTTCATCACAATCTCATTAATATTATCATGTCCATAAATTCATTCATCTCCATTTTCTGTATCATTTATTTCACTATATCCATTATCTTTATCACATCCATTTTCCTTATAAGATAAAGCTATAACATTATAATAAGGATTAGATGAATAAATTTTTAACTACTATTCTCTTAAAACATATATTTCCCCCTCCTCGTCATCATTCTCACTTAAAAGATTTTCTATATAAGGTAGAGATCTAGGTGGATTATATGAACCAAACGAAATAAAAGTTATCTTAGGTATGTTAGTGTCACTACCCTCATCAACTGAAAACTATTCCTCATCACCAACTACATAAACCTCTACTTCTTCTTTCTCATCATCTGACCACTCCACAACCTCATCTGGCTCCAAACTAGGATCAATGAGGTTATTTGTTCTAGTATAGTGATCAATAGGATTAAAATCCTCATATAACTTATCAAAGTCATCAAGACATTTCCTAAACCATTGTTTGTAATTAATCTTTATTCTCTTACAGATAACATTAGTCCGTAGAAACCATTACACATCACTTTATGAACTAAATCCTCATCAACTAACCATATGTCATAAAGAATGGATGAAATAAACTTTTCATAAATATGAGAGTTTTACCCGGAACATGAATTTCACATTTCCATCATATGCACCATTAAATACATACAAAAATTGATTATGTCTCTTCATTTCATAATGTATACCAGATATATATATCATAGTATATCATCCTGTTTAAGTATCCCTTTCAAGGGAATAACATGTGCTATATACAATTGAATAACAATAGGCCCTCACTATTAATTCTATTGCAACTGATCTTATTAGGGTCCCTTATCCTATATTCTATACTAGATAATTCTCACACACCAAAGAATCATTATCATTATGAATTAACCCTTGATAATCATTGGATACTTCTTCATAGGGAACATTAAGACACTTATCCCACTACTTTGAAGAAGTGATTACCCCATTTCCATCTATCATTGTTCGAATCCAATCTTTATTCTTTCTCAAGATAAAATTTAAATACTGATAAAACTAGTGTAACAACCTATGATAAAATAGTCACTCTTTGTTGGAGAACTAGTCAATCCATCCACAGTCTTGAATCACCTTAAGAACCATTGATTTTCAATAATAGAACCATTCATCATTTACTTCCTACACATTAACCAATATAAAATTATTGAGTTTTAGGTTTCTAACCTCGACTATCGGTATACTCCAATCACCTTCTAGATTTCTTCAATGTTCAAGACTCATCAGATGTTGACTCAGTGGGTTGCTTCACTCAAACCATTGTAATAGAGTTGAAGGTTCAGGAAGGGAAGAGAGAAATAAAATAGTCAGTAGAGAAAGGGTAATGTATATGATATAAGATCAAGAGGTGTAAAGGAGAGAGTGCATTGAAATTAGATTAAGGCCTCAATTTATATCAATTATTTATTTGAAAATAGAAATCTAAAATTGATGTATTATATCATTACTATTTGTTCTAGATTGAGGAATATGATTCTTTGAAATGTTTATAGTACTTGTGTTTTCATAATTAACAGGGACATTTCTAAATTGATATCTATAATCTAGAAAGGTTTGTTTCATTCATAAAATTAGAGAACAGAAACTACCTACAAAAATGTATATTTTGCAGTATATTTTCTTATTACATCACTAAGAAACAATAGACTTTCCCAAAAGATGACGTGTTCCAAAGGTACTTTTTATCTAACATTCAACCACCAAAATCAACATATAAATAACTCACTTAGTCAAATTCTAATCTTCTAGGTTAGAACAATCCAAAATTGGTTGTATATTTGTGTTATTTTACAATTATTATAACTATAAGTATATGTGACACTTTTGTGTTTTCCTAAAAATGAGTAAACATACACACACTAGACATGATATTAGGCCAACTAGAAGTTAAATAGAGAATTCTTCCAATCATACGTCTTTAATTGGTTTGATCCACTATTTATCTAGCTTCATTAATATCCAACATATACGTGGTACTCATGGGAGTATTAATATTTTTAGTGATATCCAAACCAAAATGTTTTAGAAGATCCTTAGTTTACTTACTATGATTTACACTAATTCTTTATTAATTTTGAATAAACTAAAAACCAAGAAAGAATTTCTGTTCACAAGTCAAACATGTTTCAAATTTATTTTGAATCATCTTAATAAAATAATTATACAAATAATTTTTAGAATATTCAAAGATAATATAAACTACATAGTTTTGAAACACTAAAACAACATTTTAAATTATTTTTATAAAAAGAGTAAGACCATCTATACATTTTAAAAAACCTTTTGAAATTATAAAAGTGATAATCCTATCATACCAAGATCTAGGATCCTAGTTTAAATCATACAAAGATTTTTTTTAGTTTTTAAACATGATTTGGAAAATTAGGGTATTGAAAACCGAAGGGTTGTTCAACAAAAACATCCTCCACTATATTTCTATTTAATAATTCACTTATGACATCAACTTCATATAATTTCAAATCCAAAAATGGTATATAAGAAAACAATATTCAAATGGAATCATGTTTGGATATTGGTACAAATGTTCCCACATTACCTATACCTTCTTCATGACTATACCCCTATGCAACCAACCATGCCTTATTTCTTACTATAGTGAAATATTCATCAAACTTGTTTTTAAATACCCATTTAGTTCCACTATTCATTGTATCATTAGGTATATATACATGTTCCCAAAATTTATTTATTTAAAATTGGTTAGGTTCCTCTTCATATCCATAACCCAAAATTAATAATTAATTTTATTAGTGATGTTTATAGGTTCAAGATGTAATAAGAATTCTTGATGTTCAAAATTATTTATAAGAGAAGCTTTAGTTTGTGTAACTTTTTCTAGGTATCCAATAACAAAATATAAAATATGTTATCTATGAGTCCTACCAGCTCTTTGAAGAGAAGGGATGTTCATCTCATAGTCATATATATGTTCAGGTTTAGGATTTTACTCAAAATTGGATGATTTTTTTCTGTTGATTTCCCTAAAGTGTTAGAAGGTTTGGTATTGATGTACATATTTAATAAATAATCCTAATGGTTTTCTAAAGGAGTTTAAAGATCATGTGGATTTTATCTCATCAAACATGACATGAACATACTCTTCAATAGTATTAGTTCTTTTATTGAGTGTTGTATATGATTTTCTAGTAGTTGAGTAACAAAGGATAATTCATTCATAACTCTTAGAAGTAATTTTTTCCAGATTATCCTTTGAATTATGAATAACGATTTATTATCCAAAAACTATAAAGTAATCAAACATAGGATTTCTACTATTTACATGTTAATTAGTGATTTTCTATAAATGGATTATGATTATCACTTTATTATTTTATATAGAAGGCTATATTCACAGCCTCTTCTTAAAAGTAAAGAGGGAGATCATATTCATTAATCAATGTCCTATAAATCTCTTGAAGTGTTTTATTTCTTATTTCTACAACACCATTATACTGGGGGGATGAGGAGGTCCTAAGAGAAGAAAAGTTTTCATTAGATCTATTTCATAAGAAAAATGAACCAATGTCTTTATATTCATACTCATGGCCATGAACACTTATTATGATTTTAATCCTATATCCACAATGAATTTCTATAAATCTAAAATTATTTGTAAACTAAAAACAAAATTAAATTTTGTAAGCTAAAAAAATACCCAAGATTACCTAGAAAATTCATCAACAAGGATACAAAAATAGTGATTCCCATTTAAACTGGATAATATTGATGGTATAAATAAATCCATGAGAACAAATTTTAGGGGTTGAGAAGTTGAAACTTATTTATTTTATTTGAAAGATATTTTTTTTGTTTCCATTTTTCACATGGGTAACAGAACGTATAACTTTTCAATTAATATTTAGGTAGATCTGAACTAAACCTTTCTTATTTAGCATTCTAAGTGAGTTAATATTATAGTGGACTAGTCTTCTATTCGAAAGACATGATTCAATTATGAAATGTAATTAGACAATAAAAATTTTGAGATAATAAATAATCTAAATTAACAACATAAACTTGTTCATTTATTAAAGAATTAAATACTAAATATTTTTTAGAATGAAAAACATTAAAAGAATTGTTTTCAAGTTTCACATGAAAACCTCTATCACATAACTGTGAGATGCTAAAATATTGTACTTTAAATCATAAAAAAATAATAATTTAGAAAATAAAACTGAGTTAGAGTACTTATTTGGACAAGGACAATGATTTTCCCTTTATCATTGTCAAAAAGGTGAAATGTACACCATTAATGTTTAATAAATTTTTTAATCTTCAGTAATATCCAATCATATATCTTGAAAAACAACTATAGAGATACCATATACTTTTAGTAGAGCTCTTTAAGAAAGTTCCCTAAAAACAATTTTATGCCAAAAATGATTTTCATTCTGAAAAATTATTTCTTACAGAAATGATAGTAATTAGGGATTTTAGAACACATATTTTCATAATAGATTTCCAATAAGTAATTTTTAAAATCATGGAAAGAAATAATTTTTTAGTTCCACTATAATAAAAACAATGATTACAATTTCTTGAACTAAATTTAAGAATAAATTTTTTTTTGAAAATTCTCCTATATCAAGGTTGATAACCTAATAAAATTATATAATTATGTGATATTTTTTATCCTAACATTTTATTGAGAGTATTTCTATTAGTAGTGAATCTCTCTAACTAATTTTTTCATTTCTCATTAGACAATTTCAGTTCAATATTTTCCTTCAATAATTGAGAATCTTTCACTCTTTCTATAGAAATATCATATCTAATATTAACAATAAATGCACATTGTATCTTTATAATTTTATACTTATATTGAAGATAATTGAAATTATCTTCTATCATTTTACAATATTAAAACATATCATCATTTGATATATTTAAAAGATTATTTTACTCTCCAGAATGATTAGAAATGTTTTTTTGGAGAATAAGGAAAGATATTTGATACCTCAAATGTGTTTTCCAAGGGACCCATGTTTTCTATGTCCTATTTTTATTCACGGATTGAGTCTGATTAACTGGATCTGTCTTTAGATGTACTCAAGGTTTCATTCATTACTTTCTTTTATTTTCTATACTTTTCATCATACTTATTTTTATATTTCATTTTAGGATATTTATCTTTGACATTTCCCTTCCTCTTACATTAATATTAGATGATTTCATTTTAAGCATCATCCATCTTCCATTCCTTCATCTAAATTCCTATATTTTTATATCTCTCTTTGTATCTTGGTTTCCTAAGTATTTTTTTATTTTAAAACATTTTAAACCTTTTCGCTTGATGGGACTTTTCTTCATTCATAATTAACTTAAATATCATCTCTTTAACATGTAGATTTATAATATATCAATATTATCTAATTGAGACTATGGTTCCTCTCTATCTCTCTCGATGATACCTCAAAAATGGCATGATTTGATATTTTTGAGAAACTGGATTTACCATTGAATACATTGTATTAATTATTTCATTAAACCTGAGATACTTGTTAGAAAATATATCATCAAGTTTCTTCTTAAATGTGTTGTATTTAATTTTATAATTATTTAATCACATTTCTTTAATATTATTTTTTTACTTCATGAGAAATAGATAATGTGTCCCAAATTTCATATTTGGTTTTTCATGAAGATAACATATTGAATTATTCATCTCCTAAAGAATAATAAAGAGTGTTCATGGATATAATTTTATTATTATATGTTGTTTTAGTAGCATCAACCGATGAATATCTCGGAGTTTTAGATAATTCATATTTATCTTCAATAATAGCCCATATTTTAAAAACCATGATTTCAATGTGAATTTTTATCTTTTATTTCCATTGATCATAGTTTTATCATTAAAGAAGGGTGTTCTATTAGTAGAAGAACCTTGTTGTCCATTATCTATTTAATAAACTAAATTTATAACTAAACAAAATTTTGGATCTTTAAAATAGAACTAAAATCAGAGTTGAACATATTTTTGAAAATCATATGATGCCAAATATTGTTCGGAGTGGGTAACTCAAAAGGGGAGGTGAATTGAGTTCCCAATTAAAATTTCTGTTAAAATCTATTTTAAATAAAATCCCCAAATTTAAAATAAAATTTCCTAGTTTATAAAAAGAGTAGTTTAATATAATTTTAACCATTTAAAATATTCCTCAAAGATTGATTGGAGCTCATTTAAAATAATATTATCATTAATTTAACTTGTGAAATAAATTTATTCAAAAAAATTATTATATAAACACTAGTAAAGATTAACTATCAAAGTACTAGTTTTGTTTGTTTCTTAGAAACAAATATAGTTTAAAGATTTGTATTCAAAAGAAACAAAACAAAAACACATAGTGAAATAATTATAATCTAATCCATTTCCTATATTAGAAATTCACAAAAAAGTGTACAAGATATCCAGTCCATGTAGGGACCTCTTCCATAATAACCAAGGGAATAAATCGAATATAGGCCACGTAAGGACCACTTCCAAAAATACAATTAATATACAGATGAAAGGAGAGTGAGATAATATCTAGTAATCTCTAGTTATAGTGAAGGAGTTAGTTTGTGTCGATAAACAAGATAAAAAACACACTTCCTAATTATAAAAGAAAAAAATAGAATGATAAAGTATAAATAAAAATAAAAATATTGTATCATTATAAAGTGCTCTAGATGACTGAGTCTCCTCATATTTATCTTAGATAGGATCTTGACCCATTTCCCTAAAAAATTATTTAAACATAGCATAACAAATCTCTATCTATTATAACTATTAGGAGGGATCTGGAAGTGTAGTGTAATCCAATATTTTATAGTCTAAATGTATGTAAGTATATTGTATGTAATCTATCCTAGAACGATACCTATAGTATTCATAATGTTTATGATTTATTTTTGGTCACCACGTTCACCCACATGAAGAAGAATTATTTGAATATATAGAACTACATGATAGAGATTCCATTTGAAGAGTAATCCTCATGATCCTATATATATTCATATAGAGTTATGAAAAGGACTTTAATGTTCCATAAAATAGTTACAAATATAATTAGAAAATATATATTGGAATTAAATGTGTTAATATAACCATTGTGATAATTTAATTCAAATGTCCCATAATAACTATGGTGGTACATTCTGAAAATTATTCACGTCTGGTGGTAAGTCAGTCTAACAGTGAGACAGGAAGGAGGTAGGTTATCTGGTAGTAGTTTATCTATCAGTGACTCATGTTTAGTAGTGAATCATCTTCAGAAGTGAATTATCTTCAGCGGTTTATCATGTATAACGATAAGTTATCGGGTTGTGACTTATATCTGGAAGCCTATTAAGTCTGATGGTAGTCTTCTAAAGGGAACTTATCTCTGGGGGTAATTCAAGTCTGACGGCATGTCATATGAAATCGAGTTAATTCTGGTTGTCAATCTTTTCTAGAAGTGACACATTATCGGTGGTGATTCATTCCTAGAGGAAAGTAATATTCAATGGTGACATAGGTTTGGTGGTAGGTATTTTCAACATTTATCCAAAATTTCACTAAAATACCTTATATTATAAAATTCTATCATAAAATATTAAAAATAATTGTAAATATAACTAATATTATTTGTGAGCTTTAAAACAAGGATGTTCCAACAACTGTGATATAAATTTTCCATGGATTGTCTATATAATATTTACTCATTATGAGAAATTTCTCATGAATATCTAATACTTTAACCAAGTTAATACAAAATAGATCAATGTTCCTTTGGATAGATGAATGTGAACTAAATTCAAAGGAGACAATGATATGGTTTGTTCAGTGCACTAGTTCCTGAACTACCCAATAGTGTCAAAGGATTTTTGATATTCAATGATGCATAAATAAAATGATTGAGATGTTTTATCCTAAAAAAATTAAATAGTGGTATCATATTCCTCAATGAAATTAAAGGTTCAGGATGAAAATTAACCTAATCCAGATTTGGTTGTATTAAGGGAATATTTTATATTGAAAATAGAGAGGTATTATATGTAGAGTGAAATGTGTTATCTATATACTAATCATAAATTCTTAACGTATATATTTACATAGAAAGTGTTGAAGATGTAGGTTAATGTTGATTTATGAATATGAATTCTCCATACATAACCACCTTGGAAAGGAAAATAAGGTGGTTGATTCTATGAATTATATGTATCATGTTTGTTTATCCATGATGAGGATTTAAAGAGATCAAATACTTATGGATTCATAGAGGATGGACCTTGAAAACACGAGGAAAGGGGATAGATCATATCTTGCTCAAATAAATGTTCAAATATCCATTTTTTTAAGATTAATCTGGTGTAGAAGGAGGACTTGGAACTAAAATATATGGTCAGTAATTTTTGGGATTTTAACCAAGACTTTAATAGAATGATAAGATTCAAGTTTTGAATATGTGTCCCTTCTGTACCAGAATTAGAGAATGGTCCTTTGGGAAAATTATATAATTTCTCATTGTCTATCCTTCCTAGAATCATAAGTATGTATATTGATATCAAATATAATTTCTGGTTGGAAAACATGATGTGGTATATTTCAGAGTGTATATCTCGATGAACGGTAGACAATAAGTTACGGTTGAAAATTTTAATTATAAGGGGATGATGCATTGATTGACCATACCTATATGGATGTGGGAAATCATTAACCTGAATTTAATTGAAAGAATTTCTAAGATATCTAAAGTCTATGATTCATTTTGGGTTATTACCTTTTAATTCATCACATGTTATTGATATCAGAAAATATTTATCACCAAATCAAATTTCGAAAAATACATTATAGAAGTTTGAAGGTTTCATGGAGTACCACTATCAATTATATTTGATCAAGATTTGAGACTTACCTAGAAGTTCCAGAGAATTTTTATAAGGAATTTAATAAAAAGTTGAACTTTATCACAATATATCATCCGAGAAATATAGTCTGTTTGAGAGGACCATTGAAACCCTATAAGGCATGTCAAGATATTTATATTAGTATTTAAAAGGTTTTTAGGATTAAAACATTCTTATAATTTACTTTTCTTATAGAAATAACTTTCACTCGAGCATATATATTTCTCCTTATGAATCACTTTATTGAAAGTAATGAAAAAATCCATCATAGTGGGATTCAGTTGATGAATGTAAGCTATTGGGATATGATCTAGCTGAATAAACAATAATGAAGTTTATACCCATTCAAAAACACATCAATATAGATCAATGTTGACACCAAATTTATGCTAAAAATCATCGGTGAGATCTAAATTTCAACTTTTGTGAAACGTTGTTGTAACGACCCAAAATTTTGAATAAATCTTGTTTCCTAATTTTTTGTGTTATTTTATTTTTATGCTCAACAAAACTGTTTCATTTGATAACATGAGTATAATTAAAATGAGACCGTTGGGTTTCGACTACTTTATGACCATTAGTCAATATGACTATTGGAAACTAAATGTTGCGATTATTGTCTCTAAATATAAGTGATATTGGTTAATTAATATAGAAAGAAGATTTGATGACCTCATCCAGTAGTCTCGGGCCAATCGAAGCCCATCTAACAGAACTCGGGAAGGTGGTATCACCTTTGGGCTTTGCCCTGGACCAAACCCAATCTGAACTTCATCATGTGAAGCTAGAACAGAATCGTCTTTGCGAGAAGTTCAAGCTAATAGAAATCACTACTTGGGCAATGTTGGCCGAGCCGCCCCAAGATTCTACCACCTAGCACACCTTACTCTTAGGTCCTATGCTGGTGTTATAAGGGGCTATGTAACGAGACCATAACTGCCTTGTGTAATCCTTTGATTTAAATAAAAATTGTGATTTTATATTATGGTGAAGTTAGTGAATTTTTAAATATCCGGATAAATATAGTATGCATATTGTTGATGAATTTTAGAAAAAGGATATTTTAGAAATATTTATTTAAACCTTAAATAATTAATTATGTGTAATGATTTTCAAAAAATGGTATTCTACAATTATGTTCAGTATGAAATTTAGAGTCTAATAAGATCAACTTAATTTTTATGAATAGTAAATTATGAATAGTGATCTTATGGTTAGGATTAGTAATGTGACCAAATGGATTATAAATTTCACTTAAAGAAAGTATTAATATAATCTAGGCACCTTGATTAAGTAATTGGATTCAATAAAATGGTTAAATAATGGTTTAATAAATTATTAGTCATGTATTAGTTTTCTCAGGTGAATATTGTTTTTTAAATTAAAAATTAAATTAAAAATATTTAGAAAAATATTTTTATAAAATGGATTTCATTTTTGAACTCCGAGCATCGATATTATGTGAAGGTAATTTTTGGGGATTTTTCTGAAAAAAATGAATTTTCGGTGAATAGTGTATTTATTTAAAAATAAAATTAAAAATATTCATAAAATTATTTTTATAAAATGGAGTTCATTTATGAAATCATAGCGTCGATATTTGGTTAAGGTGAATTTTTTGGATTTTTTTGAAAAAGTTGAATTTTTTATGAATAGTGAAAATACAGTTTTTAAGTTATGGGTGCATAATGACATCATTAAATGATTTATTAAGTATGTAATCAATATTTTCGACTTATGAATAGTAATATAAGGTATTAGGTGTCTCAAGTGACCAATAGCATGGGAAAATACCGTGGGAAAGCCCATGGTTTTTCCAATACCACCAATGAGGTGTCCTTTGGCCATTAATGCCTTGTCCCCTTACTTTCCCTATAAATACCCACCCTTACCTCCTTTAGTTTTCACTCCAAACTCTACCCCAATGAATCTATGGTCTCATTACCTCTCAAAGAGTCCTCCCAAGGTTCCCCCAAGCCCTCAAGGTCTCAACCTTTGAGTTTTAAGAGTTACGTTTTAAGGTAAGGGATCCTACCTCTCTCTTTCATTCCAAGTACTCTCTTTTATGTCATATCTTTTATGCTCCATGTTATTATGTTGGAGGATGTTCTTTTATATTCATCCTACTTTACTTTTCATGTTCATATTATGAGAGACCCCCTCTTTCTCTCATCAATTCATTCTAATAATGTTTAAGTGGCGTCATTAGGCTGCCGAATTTTTAAGGGATTCTTTCACCTTTCTCGTTTTCAAGATCTATTTTCATGTCAAGTCATTAATGTTCATTTTTTATTATGTTTAGCTATGATCTCTATATCTATCATACTTAACTTTTATGTTCATATGATTAGAGACCCTATTTTATCTCATCAATTCATTTTTTTAATGTTTTAAGTGACGCCGTTAGGCTGCCGAATTTTCATAAGAGAAATCTTATTTTTGTCTTCCTTCAATGTTTTTAATTTCATATGGTATGTCATTAAAATTTCATTACAATGTTCTTAAATCCATTATATTCTATCTCTATGCTGTTTTATATATCATTTATGAGTGGGTGACCCATGTCACCTCTCTTTTCATTTTTTTTAAAACCCTGTATCATAGCCGTTATGATGTAGAATTTTGGTCTCAAAATGTATCTCTCTTTTTCTCAAATTATTTTATTTTATTAATTAAATACTCAAATCTCTTTATTCTATAGTGGTAGTCACATATATTTCAAAATGTTAAATTTTAAATTCTGGGACTTACATACATGAAACCCTCTTTCCTCTTCTGTGGGTTTAAAGTGACATAAAGATCATGTCTTTAAAGTAGTTTTTAAAAAGTTATGATTATGAAAGGAATCCCATTTCGTTTTTGATATATCGGTTATTTATGAAATTTTTGATGATGATATATGTGTCTCACATGATAATAAAGGCAAATTTAAGGGTGCGCCCTGATAGCGCTCCAATGCATTGGGTAAAGACTTAATCTCTAGAGATGACCATTTTTAACGACGCCTTGGTGAATAAACTTGTTAATTTTTAATGACACCTTGGGGATAGACCTTGGTGAAACAGAAATGATTGTCTATGTTAAATGTTGTAACCACATCTTAAAGTTTTGAAATAAGTTATTTTTATTATGATATGCCTCATGATTTCTTTCTCATTCCTTAATGTTCTTTTTTCATGACTTTATTGATGTATCTCATGTTCACATGTTAAATGTTTCCCCTTGTTTCCCTTACTGGGCCTTCTGCTCACCCTTTGTTTTTATGAATGTACCCAAGTTATGAGATTTAGTAACGAACCTAGGATGAACATAAGGAGAATAATTTCAAGTTTTAAAGAAGAATATTTTATGTTTTCATGTTTTAAGTTCCTGGCCTCCAAGACACTAAACCATAAAGATCCTTAGTTTTGTAAAATGTAATTAAAGTTTATGTGATAAAAAGGCGGGATGCTATAGTTGGTATCAAATAATGGTTTAGTTATTTGTAGAAATTAGGATATGAAAACTCTAGGAAGAACCCTATAAAAAAGTATAAATATAGGAAATCATCATGGTATTTTGGTGAGTATTGAGTAAGGGGTTGCCAAGAAAATACATCCCCGTCTGGATACGAGCGGGTAGAGGTGGCTCTGGCACAGATGTACATAGGGGTAAAACCCAAAAACACCGCTTTGAGATAGACTCAAACAAGAACTGGTACACGACAACGGGCCTTACTGCACTCTTGGTTACGACACTCCCGGGGGATATGCTTTGGAAAATTAATAAGCATAGTATGAACCATTATTAAAGGAACAAAGAAAAAATAAAATAAGGATTCACATAAGAATATATGATAATGGATAACCTAGTTGGGAACCTAGGGGATCACAAGTTAGGATATAATTTTCTTCTACAAGTTTATCATTCTATGCTTAAAGTTTCCTTTTCATGATTATCGGCTATGTATTTAAGCCCCTAATTATAATTTATTTTCTTAGTTAATGGAAGGAAATAGAAAAACATGTCCCAACAACCAATGTGATAGGAAATATGATGATTTCCCTATTAATATGACAGAGATGATGAGACATCAAGTTGAACATATTGTGATTATGCCAAACCAGCTATCAAAAATGATAATTAATAATTGGTACCTAGTAGAATGCCCAAATTCATCAAGGAAGAAGAAGACAAAGTATCAAGGATATTCATATGATAAAGTCAATAAGGTAAATAAGACCCAATTTCTTTTTTCCAAAAAGTGTGGGAAGAGGGACTAAGGAGAATGTCACAAAAGAACTAGGAGATGATTTAAGTGTGGGGTGATAAGGCATAAAGTATCCAATTGCTTTAAAAAAATGGATAATGTGATGAATAGAGATAAGGTTCGGTCTAATGTACCTTATACTTTTCAATGTCGTAAATGTGAAAAAGATGGACATTATCTAAGGCAATGCTCTATTGGAAGGGATGAGAAGCATGACGAGCATCAACAATATTCAAGGACGACGGAACAATGCAAGTCCTATGCAAAGATGGATCACAATGACTAAAGTACATGCAACTTCTTCGCAATAATTGTCTATGTCATGTTGTATTCTAGTTCATGCCCTATGAGCATATCTTTAATGTTTTCTAAGAACATCGAGCCACTACCTAAGATAGAGTTATATCATTAAGGAAAAAATCTATTGTTATGTAACACATGTTGATGTAGTGAAGCTGTTCTTCAAGGGTGATTAGGGGATTAAAAGATTATTATTATTTTGGAAGACGTTCACTATTTTGGAAACCCTATATGATCTAGGTAAATAGATTACTATGATATTTTCTTTGAGGAGTAAAGGTTGACTTATATTTTGAAGAATCGACGAATTTAAGGTGAACTTATAGTAATTTAGGTTACTTATGGAAATGATTAACCTATCTTGGGGAAAATATGTTTAGGTTAGTTACTTTTGTTATAAGATGTTAGGAGCGGTTGATGTTGTTTGGAGATGAATGATAAAGTTTATCTTGGAAGACTATGTTATCAAATCCTTCTTATATTTGGGTTTTAATATTAGTTTGGTTTATTTTGAGTAATTTTAAGGATAGTTATGTATGGAATGGTATATGATGAACTCTGGGTAGTACCGTGGAATTTTGAAGATTTAAAAGTAGTTTCCCTTCTTATGGGGTTTTTTCTTTTTGAAGAGTTGTTTTATCTTACCCTTTCAGTTTTTGGGATAATGTTTAAATATAGAAGAAATAGATAGTTAATATTTTGTTGATTATGTGGTTTTATAGAAGATGATTCTTGTGTTTTGATAAGACAAAGTATTTTTAAATGCTCATCATTTGGAGAAAAGATTAGTCTTGGTAGAAACTTATTAAAGGATGAAACTCTACTTGAAGGTAGGTATATTTACTTATGTTTTTATTCTATGTAGTAAATTAATTCTTCAAAATTATGAAGAGGAAGGTAAAACAAAAACATTTTTGATTTATGTTTCCTACTGGGTAATCAAAGACAGTTTACACACATCATAATTTTATGGTTTTCTGGTGGTTAACTTCCTCTTAGACATGTTTTCAATCACTCTTCCTCAGAACTTGATCCTTTGTTTTCTCCTCCATATCCATGTTTTCGTACATGGAATCCAAGTATGGGTTAACTCAGGTGACCTTTGTAATTCCTTTTCAATCTTTTAAAGTAATAGTGTTAGTGACTCCTTCTCTGATGTGGGACTTTCAATGCAATTTCCATGCCCAATTTTTAAAAATTGCGAGGACGCAATTTCTTAAGGGGGGAAGATTGTAAAGACCCTAAATTTTGAATAAATCTTATTTCCTAATTTTGGTTGTTATTTTATTTTTATACCCAACAAAATAGTTTCATTTGATAACATGATTATACATAAAATTAGACCGTTGGGTTTTGACTGTTTTATGACCAGTAGTCAATATGACTGTTGGAAACTAAATGTTGTGATTATTGTCTCTAAAACCAAGTGATCTTGGTTAATTAATATAGAAAGAAGATTTGATGGCCTCATCCAGTAGTCTCAGGCCAATCGAAGCCCATCTAACAGAACTCGGGAAGGAGGTAGCGCCTTTAGGCTTTGTCCTGGACCAAACCCAATCTGAACTTCATCGTGTGAAGCTTGAATGGAATCGCCTTCACGAGAAGTTCAAGCAAATAGAAATCACTACACATGCAATGTTGGCCGAGCCGCCCCAAGATTCTACCACCCTAGCACACCTTACACTTAGATCCTATGCTGGTGTTATAAGGGGCTATGTAACGAGACCGTAACTTCCTTGTGTAATCCTTTGATTTAAATAAAATTTGTGATTTTATATTATGGTAAAGTTTGTGAATTTTAAAATATCCGGATAAATATAGTGTGAATATTATTGATGAATTTTAGAAAAAGGATATTTTAAAAATATTTCTGTAAACCTTAAATAATTAATTATGTGTAATGAGTTTAAAAAAATGGTCTTATGCAATTATGTTCAGTACAAAATTTAGAGTCTAATAAGATCAACTTAATTTTTAATGAATAGTAAATTAAGAATAGTGATTTTATGCTTAGGATTATTAATGTGACCAAATGGATTAGTAATCTCACTTAAAGAAAGTATTAATATAATCAAGGCACCTTGATTAAGTAATGTGATTCAATAAAATGGTTAAATAACGATTTCATAAATTATTAGTCAAGTATTAGTTTTTTCGGATGAATAGTGTTTTTTAAATTAAAAATTATATTAAAATTATTTAGAAAATTATTTTTATAAAATGGATTTCATTTTGTAACTGAGAGCATCGATATTATGTTAAGGTAATTTTTGGGGATTTTTCTAAAAAAATGAATTTTTGGTGAATAGTTTATTTATTTTTAAATTAAATAAAAATTATTTAGAAAATTATTTTTATAAAATAGAGTTCATTTTTGAAATCAGAGCATCGATGTTTGGTTAAGGTGAAAGTTTTGGATTTTTCTGAAAAAGTTGAATTTTTGATGAATAGTGAAAATACAGTTTTTAAGTTATGGGTGTTTAATGACATAATTAAATGATGTATTAAGTATGTAATAAAAATGGTCGACTTATGAATAGTAAGATAAGGTATTAGGTGTCCCATGTGGCCAATACCATGGACAAATACCATGGGAAAGCCCATGGTTTTGCCAATACCACCAATGAGCTGTCCCGTGGCCATTAATGCCTTGTCCCCTTACTTTCCCTATAAATACCCACCCTTACCTCCTTTAGTTTTATAAGGCCCCAGCCTTGAACCTTACTTAATCTTGAATTAAATGAATAATTCCCATTGAGGATCTTTTCAGGTTTAGAGTTTCAGAGAATTAGATCATAACTATTACATCTCAAAAGATTACAAAGTAGACACTTCTACTAAGTTTCCATAGAAATAAAAACTCTTAAAAAGAAACATTTCTAGTTCCACGTTTTATATAGCATGAATTTCCCTTTATCCCATCCTTGAACCTACTCCACATTATGTCCTGTGAAAAACATTTCAAAAAAACTCAGGGTGAGCGTAAAAAGCTCAGTAAGGGATACACAAAGAATGAAAACTGTTAGTTTATCAAAACAACAAGTAAACCATGAATACTTTATCAAAGTAATACATTTCACCTTTATGAAGTAGTAAAAACTCTTCACTGAATAAAAGATCATTACTTACCCTTTTTTAACCAAATTATTACCATAAAACCCATATAAATATCACATAACATATAAAGGTAACTTGGGACATAAACATACTTAAATGGAATAACCATACGGCTGACTTCCACACATATCACTTAATGGAATAGCCATACGGCCGACTTCCATACCCAATGCATTGGAGGTTATAACGTAACCACCCATCCTGGTATTCACGGCACCACCCGTCATATGGTTTATCATGTAACCACCCGTCAAATGTCCAAGTACCATTATAAAATCATAAGACATAAAAAAAATATAATGGAAAGAAAATATTTCCACACTTTGATCACAATATATCTCTTAAATATATTGACATAACAAATAAATTATACAAACCATTTTCAATACCAAAATACATAAAACAGTATATGGTATTTATTTCATTTTAAAAAACATTACGACTTGTTGAGGAAGCCAAAGACCAAATAATACTCACGGCGGCGGAAAAGGTCATTGTCACCATGTATGTTAAAAGAAATATTCCTTTTTTTCGTTTAGTAAAACGCTTCGTATAAAAAGATTCCCTTTGAATGAAATGAAAAGTCAAAGTTGTTTTATACAGAGTATAAAAGAAAGTCTTGTATTAGAACAAAATATGCCTCAATGAAAGGAGATTGAGATGAAGTCCCTTACCTCGGGTCCGAATTGACTCGATCGTTCTTTAACGTCTAGAATAATAAACAAGAGTTAATTTCTCCTTGATTAAGAACCTTTTTAAAGTTAATTATTACTTTTATATCACTTATTTCCATGTTATAAACATTATTTAATCATTTAAGTTAACAATGCTTGTTTTGTCGATATTTGGTTCTTAAGTCGGAAGTGGACTTCTTACAATTACATGTTGTTCGTGTGGTCAAAGGTTCATTATATCCAGAATGATATTCATGATTTGTATATCATATATATCATATATATCCAGCATATACATGTATTTATAATATTACATAATCATTTAGAGGTAAGAAATGAAATGCACCGTTCATTGAGACGGTAAGCCGTACGTACGCATGAGCGCTACTTTCATTTCTATGTCATATTAATGGAATTAAAACTAAATGAGAGGTATGTATATGTTAATTACAGAATTATATTAATCATTTATATGTAACATACACCATATATATCCCTTATATATATGTACTTATAATAGTACATTACATTTCGGGATAATAAATGAAATGCACCGTTCATGGAGACGGTAAGCCGTACGTACACATGAATGCTACTTTAATTTCTATCTCATACTTTAATGGAATGAAATCATAATGATAAAAAGGTATATTATAATTCTAGTATAATATCATATATAATATTATTAAATCCATCCTTTATACGTCCGACGTATGGCATTAACGAATCAAATCACTTTGAGGGGGCGGTAGTCCGCACTTCCTAAAATGAACATATCGCCTATACCCATAATGGAAGCCATAAATGTGTGCAATAAATGAAAAATAAAGATGATTAAGGAAGACATAAACATATTATATATCATATATAAATATAGTGACATCTTAATGTCCACCTTTTAAGGTGTTTGAAGAATATTGAACAATCATCGTTTCGTGAGGCAGAAATTCGCCATCCACGGAAACAGTGTGTTATTTAGCCAATATGTGTAGGTGTGTGTAAGTGTAGCTCGAATGATTCTTATAAAAACATCCTAGTATATTTAAGATACTGTATTTGTTACAAAAGAAATGAATAAAAAGGGTTTAGGGGGTTGGAGAAGCAAAATAAAACAAAAGAACACAAGTGAAGACATTACCTTAAAATCAGGTAACTCTCTTAGATTTGAGCTGAAAGGATTCCTTGGGAAGACTTATGCCCAAACTGAGGCTTCTAGGAGTAATATAGTCATGTGTAGAGACAAAATGAACAGGGGTTTGCTGAGACAAAGGCTTTGGATGTGTGGTTAAGGTGGTAGAGGTGGGGGCCTTTTATAAGAGGAGAGGAGGGGCACTCTTGGAAAGTTATAAGAGTTTACTTTATTATAAAATGATTTTAAGATTTTAAAGGTCCCATATTGATATAATTAGAGTATAATGTGATAAGGTTTCGAAATATACTCATCCAATAGGTCTTTGACAAGTTTAGGTCTTAGATTTTACATTATCTTTTTATTTTATTGAAATCTTTAAATAATGAGGTAATCGCTACATCATCATGATGTCATAAATAATTTAATTTATTTAATGTATAAAAATTATACAAAAAATTTCCTGATGTAGGAAATATTTTTAGCTTTATAATTAATATTTATAGTCAAAATTATGACTTGTATAACCCCATTTAATAATTGTTTTAGTAGAACATCTCATGTTTGTGACATTTTAATTTTAACTTTAAATAAAAGTCATTAATGTCATTATCTTACCCAAGTGACTCCATGGTGTCCCCAAAATCGACCCATGGGTTGTCTTGGTCGGCCATTACACATAACATAAGGGTAGGACATGTGTCTAGGTCATTCCATATTATTGAAACATTATTTTTACCTTAAATTACACTAATTACCTCTAATCGCGATTAAAAACTTAAAAGTTACTATTCACCAAAAAATTATTTTAATCACATTGAACCACATTTTACTTCTTAATGACAACCATGTATGTCGGATTTTTGAAATTAAAAACACAGAGGTTGTGAAATTTCATTTAAATGAAAAATCAAGTTTTTAAGTACCACTTAGTGGTTTCACTATTCATCAGAAATTGAAGTTTTTTAGAAAAATAACAAAATTTCACCCTAAGCTATATTTGATATTCCGAATTCAAAAATGATGTCTATTTTAAAAAATTCAATACATATAAGTTGCATTAATTAATTTAATAATTAATTCCCACTGTCAAAACAAATATGGTGTTTTTATGAATCAATATGTATCAAAAAATTGACACTAGTTTAAGTCCAATTTCAAAGTGAAATCAATTCCAACAACCACTATTGGATTGAATAGTAAAAATATATTATAATTTAACTTTTAAACCAATTAAAAATATAATATAATCATATAAATAAATTATATTAAAAAGATTTTTTGAATTAAAATACAACATTTTTCACTATTCATTAAAAAAATGAACTTTATCGGAAAAATACCAAAAATTTAGACAAAGTAAATTTTGATGTCCCGATTCTAAAGAAGAGTTTTATTTGGTCCGATATAATGTATAAGAGTGACCAAAACTATATTTAATGATGGTTCTCCATCAAAAGGCGATAAGTGGACCTTTAGTGAATATTAGAGTATATATGCCTAAAATTGAATTCTGTTCATATTTTTAAGCCTTTATCTTTTATTGGATAAATGTAAAAACATTTAACAAACATATATAATAATATTTTAGTTATTTCTATCCATTCTCGCCAATACAACAGCTACATGCTTACTACTATTTAAAATAATATTATTTTATTACTAGTGTACAACGTAAGATTTCAAAGAAACTCTTTGTTGTGTATCGGGTACGTTATCAAACATAGAAACCCATTTAAAGTAAAATTAATATTTAATTCTCAAATATTAATAAATATGAAAATTCTTTTTTCTTTATTTACCTAGGATGTTACATCCTTCCCCCCTTTTGGGAATTGCGTCCTCGCAATTTTATTCACTTATCAATATAAGTGGGGGTATTTATCCCTCAGAGCATTTTCAGATTCCCACGTTGCCTCTTCAACTATATGGTTTATTCACAAAACCTTTACATGGTGAATTACCTTATTTCGCAACACTTTCCCTCTTCGGTCAAGAATCTGGACTGGTTGTTCTTCATAAGAGAGATTCTCTTCCAACTGAACTACCTCTGGGCTCAAAACATTAGATGGATCTGTCATATACCTTCTCAACATCGAAACATGAAAAACATTGTGTAGCTGAGATAAACTTGGAGGTAAAGCCACTCAGTATGCAACTGATCCAACTCTCTCCAGAATTTCCTATGGTCCAATGAACCTTGGACTCATATTTCCTTTCTTACCAAATCGAATCACACTTTTCCACGGTGAAACTTTGAGAAAAACATGATCACCTACCTCAAAATATAGATCCTTCCTCTGGTTATCCGCATAACTTTTCTGTCTACTTTGAGCTTTTCTCATGTGTTTCTGAATCAAATGAACTTTTTATTCCATCTCTTCTACCAATTATGGTCCCATCAGCTTCCTTTCACCTACTTCATTCCAAAAAAGCTGGAGTTCGACACCACTTCCCATATAATGCCTCAAATGGTGCCATCTGTATACTGGAATGAAAACTGTTATTATATGAAAATTCTACAAAAGAAAAATGTTGGTCCCAACTTCCCTGATAATCCATCGAACACGAACGTAGCATATCCTCCAAAGTCTGAATTGTTCGTTCTGACTGCTCATCTGATTGAGGATGAAAAGATGTACTAAAATTTAATTCAGTACCCAATGACTTCTGAAAGCCCTTCCAAAAGTTATAAGTAAACCTAGGATCACGATCGTATACAATGGAAGGGGGAACTCCATGCAACCTGACTATCTCTTTAAGATACAACCTAGAAAGTTGATCTAGAGAGAATGTATCTCGAATAGGAAGGAAATGAGAAGATTTAGTCAATCAATCAACAATAACCCAGATTGAATTATTACCTCGAGATGTCCTCGGTAATCCCACAACAAAGTCCATGGATATATATTCCCATTTCCACTCTGGAACTGGTAATGGTGAAGCATCCCTTTCAGTAACTGCCGCTCTGCTTTAACCTACTGACAAGTCAAACACTTCATAGTAAAATCAGCAATATCTTTTTTCATTCCATCCCACCCGTAATACTCCCGCAGATCTCTGTACATCTTAGTACTTCCAGGATGAACAGAAAACGAGGAACTATGAGCCTTACATAACAACTCACCCTTCAATAGTGAATCAAAAGGCACACATAATCTATTCCCAAACCTCAAAACACAATCATTATCAATGTTGAATTCAGGAAACTTACCCTTCTCAACCAACTCTAGCTATTTCTGCAATTCACTGTCTTTTTTCTATGCTTGCTTAATTCTGTTTGATAGGGATGATCTCACTGATACCTGAAACAAAACAGAAGAACTTCCTGCACCAACAACTTCTATTCCAAAGCTCACCAAATCAAAAACCAAAGGATCTCGTTCCAAATGTAGCATGGTTAATGAAGCATTACTTTTTCAACACAAAGCATCATCCACTTTATTTGCTTTTCCTGGATGGTAATGAATTGTACAATCATAATCAGGTATTAATTCTAGCCATATCCTCTGTCTCATGTTTAATTCTTTTGGAGTGAATATATACTTTAAACTTTTGTGATCAGTACATATTTCACACTTTACTCCATACAAATGATGCCTCCAAATTTGTAAAGAAAAAAAAACAGCAGCTAATTCCAAATCATGTGTAGAGTAATTTACCTCATGAGTTTTCAAATAACGTGAATCATATTCAATTACCTGATCATTCTGCATAAGGACACAACCAAGTCCTTTCAATGAAGCATCACTATAGATAACAAACTCACCATTCCTGGAAGCAAGTGCCAAAACTGGAGCATTCACCAATCTCCTTTTCAACTCCTGAAAACAATCATCACATTCTTTTGTCCTGATAAACTTAACACCCTTCCAAGTTAGCTTAGTCATTGGACTAGATAATCTTGAAAAATTTTCAACAAACCTTCGGTATTAACCTGGAAAACCAAGAAAACTATGGATCTCGGTTACATTTGTGTGTCTTGGCCATTCTTCAACAACTTTTGTTTTAGAAAGATCAACAGTTATGCCATTTTTTGAAACAATATGACCAAGGAAAGAAATTTTTTGTAACCAAAACTCACATTTTCTGTATTTTCCATACAGTTTTTTTTCTTTTAAGGTTTGCAAGATAACCCTTAAATGTCTTTCATTCTCCTATTTACTTTTAGAAAACAAAAAAATATCATCAATAAAAACAACCAAAATTTTTCACCTGAGTCAACTGAGCCGTCACTGTAACAAACTGTTTAGATTTGATTCTGAGCATCTTAGGATACTGATTTGAAAGGTCATTTCCCTCTGCATGCCTTGCTAGAAAAGCTGTTCTATTTCCTCTATGAAAAACCATTCTTAACACAGAAATTTCATAGGAGAAGCAACATGGTAATCTTCAAATGCCATATCATTTCAGTCATACCATAAATTAATTTATAATTTAACAATTTTCTAACTCCTAAAGTTTTCTAAACCGACCTCTGATACCAACTATAAGGCACCAGCCTTAAACCTTACTTAATCTTGAATTAAATGAATAATTCCCATTGAGGATCTTTTCAGGTTTAGAGTTTTAGAGAATTAGATCATAACTATTACATCTGAAAAGATTACAAAGTAGACACTTCTACTAAGATTCCATAAAAATAACAACTATTAAAAAGAAACATGTCTAGTTCCACGTTTTATATAGCATGACTTTCCATTGATCCCATCCTTGACCCTACTCCACATTAAGTCCTGTGAAAAACATTTCAAAAAAACTCGGGGTGAGCATAAAAATCTCAGTAAGGGATACACAAAGAATGAAAATTGTTAGTTTATCAAAACAACAAGTAAGCCATGTATACTTTATCAAAGTAATACTTTTCACCTTTATGAAGTAGTAAAAACTCTTCACTGAATAAAAGATCATTACTTACCCTTTTGTAACCAGAAGATTACCATAAAACCCATATAAATATCACATAACATATAAAGGTAACTTGGGACATAAACATACTTAAATGGAATAACCATACGGTCGACTTCCACACATATCACTTAATGGAATAGCCATACGACCAACTTCCATACCCAATGCATTGGAGGTTATAACGTAACCACCTGTCTTGGTATTCATGACACCACCCGTCATATGGTTTATCACGTAACCACCCGTCAAATGTCCAAGTACCATTATAAAATCATAAGGCATAAAAAATTAAAATGGAAAGAAAACATTTCCACACTTTGATCACAATATATCACTTAAATATATTGACATAAAAATCAATTATAAAAAACCATTTTCAATACCAAAATACATAAAAGAGTATATGGTATTTATTTCATTTTAAAAAACATTACGGCTTGTTGAGAAAGCCAAAGACCAAATAATACTTGCGGCGGCGGAAAAGGTCATTGTCACCGCGTACGTTACAAAATTCCTTTTTGTTGTTTAGTAAAACGCTTCGTATAAAAATATTCCCTTTGAATGAAATGAAAAGTCAAAGTTTTTTTATACAGCGTAAAAAATAAAATCTTGTATTAGAACAAAATATGCCTCAATGAAAGGAGATTGAGACGAAGTCCCTTACCTCGGGTCCGACATGACTCGATCGTTCTTTAACGTCCTGAATAATAAACTTGAGTTAATTTATACTTGATTAAGAACCTTTCTCAAGTTCATTATTACTTTTATATCACTTATTTCCATGTTATAAACATTATTTAATCATTTAAGTTAATAATGTTTGTTTTGTCGATATTTGGTTCTTAAGTCGAAAGTGGACTTCTTACAATTAAATGTTGTTCGTATGGTCAAAGGTTCATTATATCCAGAATGATATTCATGATTTGGATATAATATATATCATATATATCCAGCATATAAATGTATTTATAATATTAAATAATCCTTTAGAGGTAAGAAATAAAATGCACCGTTCATGGAGACGGTAAGCCGTACGTACGCATGAGCGGTACTTTCATTTCTATGTCATATTAATGGAATTCAAACTAAATGAGAGGTATGTATGCTTTAATTTCAGAATTATATTTATCATTTAGATGTAACATACACCATATATATCCATTATATATATGTACTTATAAAAGTACATTACATTTGGGGATAACAAATGAAATGCACCATTCATGGAGACGGTAAGCCGTACGCACGCATGAACGCTACTTTCATTTCTATCTCATACTTTAATGGAGTGAAATCATAATGATAAAAAGGTATATTATAATTCCAGTATAATATCATATATAATATTATTAAATCCATCCTTTATACATCCCACGTATGGCATTAACGAATCAAATCACTTTGAGGGGGCGGTAGCCCGCACTTCCTAAAATGAAGATATCGCGTATACCCATAATGGAAGCCATAAATGTGTGAATTAAATGAAAAATAAAGATGCTTAAGGAAGAAATAAACATATTATATATCATATATAAATATAGTGACATCTTAATGTCCACCTTTTAAGGTATTTGAAGAATATTGAACAATCATCGTTTCGTGAGGCAGAAATTCGCCATCCACGGAAACAGTGTGTTCTTTAACTAATAGATGTAGGTGTGTGTAAGTGTAGCTAGAATGATTCTTATAACAACATCCTAGTATATTTAAGATACTGGTGTTGTTACAAAAGAAATTAATAAAAAGAGTTTAGGGGGTTGGAGAAGCCAAATAAAACAAAAGAACACAAGTGAAGACATTACCATAAAATCGGGTAACTCTCTTAGATTTGAGCTCAAAGGCTTCCTTGGGAAGACTTCTGACCAAAGTGAGGCTTCTAGGAGTAATATAGGGATGTGGAGAGACAAAATGGATGGGTTTTGGCCGAGGCAAAGGCTTTGGAAGTGTGGGTATGGTGGTAGAGGTGGGAACCTTTTATAAGAGGAGAGGAGGGTTACTCTTGGAAAGTTATAAGATTTTACTTTATTATAAAATGATTCTCAGATTTTAAAGATCCCACATTGATATAATTAGAGGATAAGGTGATAAGGGTTCGAAATATACTCATCCAATATGTCTTTGAAAAGTGTAGGTATTATATTTTACATTATCTTTTTATTTTATTTAAATTGTTAAATAATGAGGTAATCGCTGCATCATCATGGTGTCATAAATAATTTAATTTATTTAATGAATAAAAATTATAAATTTTTTTTCATGATTTAGAAAATCGTTTTATATTTCTAATGAATATTTATAGTCAAAATTATGACTTGTATAACCCCATTTAATAATTGTTTTAGTAAAACATCTCATGTTTGTAACATTTTAATTTTAACTTTAAATAAAAGTCATTAATGTCATTATCTTCCAAAAGTGACTCCATGGTATCCCCAAAATCGACCAATGGGTTTTCTCGGTCGGCCATTACACATCCAATAAGGTTAGTATATGTGTCTCGGTCATTTCATATTATTAAAACCTTTTTCTTACCTTAAATTACACTAATTACCTCTAATCGCGATTAAAAACTTAAAAGTTACTATTCACCAAAAAATTATTTTAATCCCATTGAACCACATTTTACTTCTTAATGACAACCATGTTTGTCAGATTTTTGAAATTCAAAACACAGAGGTGGTAAAATTTCATTTAAATGAAAAATCAGTTCATTAAGTACCACATAGTGGTTTCACTATTCATTAGAAATTGATGTTTTTTAGAAAAATACCAAAACTTCACCCTAAGCTATATTTGATATTCCGAATTCACAAATGATGTCTATTTTACAAAATTCAAAACATATAAGTTTCATTCATTAATTTAATAATTAATTACCACCGTCAAAACAAATAGCGTGTTTTTGTGAAACAATATGTATCAAAAGATTGACACTAGTTTAAGTCCAATGTCAAAGTGAAATCAATTCCAACGACTACTATTGGATTAAATAGTAAAAATATATTATAATTTAACTTTTAAACCAACTCAAAAGATAATCAAATAATATAAATAAATTATATTAAAAAGATTTTTTGAATTAAAATACAACATTTTTCACTATTCATTATAGAAATGAACTTTATCGGAAAATTACCAAAAATTTACACAAAGTAAATTTTGATGTCCCGATTATAAAGAAGAGTTTTATTTAGTCCAATATAATGTATAAGAGTGAACAAAACTATATTTAATGACGGTTCGCCATCAAAAGGTGGTAAGTGGGCCTTTAGTGAATATTAAAGTATATATGCCTAAAATTGAATTCTTTTCATATTTTTAAGCCTTCATCTTTTATTGGATAAATGTAAAAACATTTAACAAACATATATAATCATATTTTAGTTATTTCTATCCATTCTAGCCAATACAACAGCTACGTTCTAACTACAATTTAAAATAATATTAGTTTATTACTAGTGTGCAACGTAAGATTTCAAAGAAACTCTTTGTTGCGTATCAGGTACATTATCGAACACAGACACCCCTTTAAAGTAAAATTAATATTTAATTCGCAAATATTAATAAATATGAAAATGCTTTATTCTTTATTTATCTGGGATGTTACAAATTTTCACTCCCAAATCTCCATCAACGAACCTATGGTCTCATTAAATCCCAAAATACCTCCCAAGGTGCCCCCAATCCCTCAAGGTCCCAATCGTTGAGTTTTAAGAGTTACGTTTTAAGGTAAGGGATCCTACCTCTCTCTTTCATTCCAAGTACTCTCTTTTATGTCATATCTTTTATGCTCCATGTTCTTATGTTGGAGGATGTTCTTTTATATTCATCCTAATTTCCTTTTCATTTTCATATGATGAGAGACCCCCTCTTTCTCTCATCAATTAATTTTAATAATGTTTAAGTGGCACTGTTAGGCTGCTGAATTTTTAAGGGATTCTTTCACCCTTCTCGTTTTCAAGATCTATTTTCTTGTCAAGTCTTTCAAGTTCATTTTTATTATATTGGGGTATTATATATATATATATATATCATACTGATATTTTATGTTAATATGATGAGATACCCTATTTTATCTCGTCAATTCATTTTTTTTGAAGTTTTAAGTGACATCGTTAGGCTGCCGAATTTTCATAAGAGAAATTTTATTTTTGTCATCCTTCAATGTTTTTCATTTCATATGGTATGTCATTAAAATTTCATTACCATGTTCTTACATCCATTATATTATGTCCCTATACTTTTTTATGGATCATTTATGAGTGGGTGACCCATGTCCCCTCTCTTTTCAATTTTTTTTTAAAACCCTATAACATGGTCGTTATGCTGCAGAATTTTCGTCTCAAAATGTCTCTATCTTTTTCTCAAATTCTTTTATTTTATTAAGTGATTAATCAAAGCTCTTTCTTCTAAAGGGGTGTTCACATATATATCAAAATGTTCTAATTTAATTTCTGGGATTTACATACATGAAACTCTCTTTCCTTTTCTGTGGGTTTAAAGTGACATAAAGATCATATCTTTAAAGTAGTTTTTAAAACGTTATGATTAGGAAAGGAAACCCATTTCTTTTATGCTATATGGGTTATTTATGAAATTTTTGATGATTATTTATGTGTCTCACATGATAATAAAGGAAAATTTAAGGGTGCTCCCTGATAGCGCTCCAATGCATTGGGTAAAGACTTAATCCTTAGAGATGACCATTTTTAACGATTCCTTGGTGAATAACCTTGGTAATTTTTAATGACACCTTGGGTATGGACCTTGGTGAAATAGAAATGATTGTCTATGTTAAATATTGTAGCCACATCTTCATGTTATGAAATACGTTATTTTTATTATGATGTGTCTCATTATTTCTTTCTCATGCCTTAAAGTTCTTTTTCATGACTTTATTGATGTATCTCAAGTTCACATGTTAATTGTTTCCCCTTGTTTCCCTTACTGGGACTTCTGCTCACCCTTTCTTTTGATGTATGTCCCCAGGTTATGAGATGCAGTAAGGAACCTAGGATGAACATAAAGAGAATCCTTTCAAGTTTTTAAGAATAATGTTTTATGTTTGCATGTTTTATGTTCCTGGTTTTCAAGACACTAAACCTTAAAGATCCTCAGTTTTGTAAAATGTAATGAATGTTTATGTGATAAAAAGGCGGGATGCTATAGTTGTTCTATTGAATATCTCTATGGAAGAGGGTTATGAGTTTTGGAAAGAAGTGGAAGCTAATCCCTAGATACATCTATCTCATTGAGATTATTGATTGTATCGATATGGTAACTTATCACTTGGTTCTTCCACTAAAACATTACCATGTGAATGATGTATTCCACATACATCTCTTAAGGAATTAAATACTAAATACATCATATGTACTAAACTCTGAGTTTTAACATTTGAGCATGATCTTTCTAATGAGGAACAATATATAGAGATTTTGGATTAAAGAGATAAGGTTCTGTGAAAATGAACCAACCATTTAGTCAAAAACATTTTTTGGAACCATAAGTTTAAGGGAGAAACATGGAAATCCAAGGACATAATGTGCTTGTGGTATCCTAATTTTTTTCATTATATTAATGAAAATTTTAGGATGAATTTTTTTTAAAGGGGTAGAATATAACACTCCATTATTTATGTATAAATAAATAAATATATATATATATATTAATCTTAAATAAATTCATTTTTTTATATCATCTGACACACACACATATTAACTTTATTTAATAATGAAATACATTTCGAAAATAATAATATTTTATAAAAATGGGTCTAAATTACTAAATAAAAATACAATTGATTCTATACAAACATTTTTGAACCTTTTTGTTAAATTATAAATTTTTGATAAATTTAATACATTTAGGAATGATATTAATAAATAAATATAAATAAAATGAAAGTAATAAATAATAAAATCAATTAATTAAATTCATAAATTAGTTAACTATTTATAATGAATGTTGGTCTAATAATCATTGGATAAAAGGAAATTATTTGTTGACTAACATTATTTTATGTATGTTTTTTTTGAAAATTTAATTTATCTTATTTGGAGTAATAAAAATTTTGAATTTAATTTTTTAGATATATATAAAAATTAATATCCATTCATAAATGGATTATCAATTGGTTCGTAATGATGTTCAAATCATTTCAAGGTAAAAATCATATATTGTTTAGAAAACTATTTTTTATAAGTGCAATGTATTTTTATGCTAATAAATTATATTAATCACTATTTGTGAATTATTTTAATGGAACATATAGATAATATATTCAATAAACTAAATTATTATTCATATAATTGTTTTCACTGGTAACGGAATGAGAATACAATCATTTTTATACTTAAGAAAACATTTATTTTTTCTAATTTTTTTAGGAATTTAGTGCATTGATATTGGAATTAATGTATACCATCCATAGAAATTAAAATCAATAAAATGTTGTCTATATTTTTAATTATAATTTCCATGTTTTTTAGGAGTTCAATTTAATTTTTTCTCATAAAAATATGTTACATGGGTAAAAATAGTCACCACAGTTGACGTTAAATTTGGAAAATGGTTAAACATAGAAATAATGCCAAATATATCAAAAATAAAAATAAAAATTTCATAATATGGGTGGATTTAGATCCTAACTTATCCTATATTTGTAAATTTCTTAGGTATCACTTTCCCTTGACAATGAAATTTGTCATATTTAAATTTAATTAATATTTACAAGGGTGTCACTCATCACTCTTATAAAAGGGAACCTCATATGATCACATTTTTGCACCCTATAGGAACCTTTATCTAGACCACGTTATACCAAAATAACTTCCCAAATATCATCCCCATACAGTATATGTTTTATTATCACCAAAATACCAACCTGAATAGTCATAAGGAGACATCTAAAGGAGGATACCCAAGGAATAAGTAATCATATTAACTGAATTATTTCAAGTTTATTTTTACTAACACCTCCTCCAGATAATATATAAAAACCATAAATCATATAATTAGTATAATTAGTATATTTAATGGTTATAATGTTAAATTAAAAATAATCATTCTAACTCTTTTTCACATAATGTAATATGAAAATGTCGTTCATGTGTACATGCATACCACCACATCCTTGATGTAATGTATTAAATTTATCATTACTACATCTCAAGGATGGTTATGAAGATTTATTTAATGAATATATATTATATATATGAATAATTATTATTCAATAAATAAAAATTATCTTCTCTATTAATTTCCATCTAGTGAAAAAAGGGAATCGGCATTCATGTTTATGTGAAAACAACCACCTCCTTGAAGTCATATATTTCATTTTTCAGCACAGCCATATATGGATGATTAATTAAGTTTATATAATAAATATATATGATATATATGACATTAATAAGATTATATACCCATGATCAAGGTGAAATAAATAGAACTATCAAATTGAAACATTCATGGAATAAAGAATAATTAACCCCTAAATACTAACTTTAACAAAGAAAAATTATAAATTGAGTAATAATAAATTATAAGTGAAATATATATTATATGATAAATATATATAAAGTTTTAATATGTATGTATAATAAATTTAAATTTAATATATAGGAGGTTAGACCATTCTCAACCAAATGATAGACCATGGTAAGGGTTTATGTCTTAGTGTCACTTTTTTATTTGGGATTGATCATATTTAAATTTTCATCATGATTATTTCATGATCTATTTAAATATTTACATAGTTATGGTTTGTAAAATTTATATTAAATTTTAATCTTCATCCTTTTTATGGTTCATTCGGTTAATACATATTTATATTCAAATTTCAAGAGTTGGAGCCTCTTTTGGAAGATATTTGGTTGTTTCTGGCCTGGTAGGTAGCTTGGATTCTCAAGAAAGGCTCATAAGATTTAGTTGGGAGTTATATTTCTTGAGATATTTTGGCACGATTCATTATTTTTGTGAAACCTTTTTTAAGAATCATGTGGAACTTTAAGGATCGAGGCATTTTTAATTTTCATTGTTGATTGACAGTTTAGTTAGCATATATTACATATGGATAAGGTCAAACCATATAGATTTCAAAGTAAATTATTTTCGGTGAGTGGATCTTATTTCCAAGGAACACAACTTGAACATGGTTACAAAAAAATATATGTGAGGTATTTTAGAGGGGTTCCAGTGTTGTTATTTATGGTTATCACATGGTTAGTAAACAGTGTAAGAGGTGTTGGCTTGGATAACACCCACAAAATGGTTAGATCATGGTTTGAAAAACCATGCGGCCAAAATATAAAACAGTCTATATTTGGTTAAAAATTATAATAGACTCTCCCCCCATAGGGAAAATTCTTTCCACTCCCCTCATTCTGACTTGTGCATTAATAGACTATCCCCTATCACTATCTATTCCTACCTTCAAAACTCCTTGATATTGGGTGGATTCTTGGTGACTTCTAAATCAATTTGAGGATAGCTAAATACTCTGATTATACACTTCTGTATCTCCTTTCCTTGTGGTTGATTTTGGTGTCTCTTTCTTATGGTTTAGTTTTGATTCCACCTGATCATGTTGGAATCAACCAAGTATTATGGGTTTTTTTGTCTTTCTGAGAAGAAATCCGGATATAGTGTATGCATGTAATCACTTATCTTTTTTAAAGATAAAAAGGTATTTTGATTGTTATTTAGTTTTTTAATTAAATTAAAAGGACTTTTTTGAAATTGGTAACCACGTGCTAGGGATTTTTCTTTGTTTACTGTTGAAGGTGCAATATAGGCCTTACGTAGATAGTCAGTCATTGTTCTAAACAACCAATTGTCCTTGATGAATTTTTAAGGACTAATCTTATTTGGATTTAATTACTTAATTTATTTTTAATTGTTTTAATTAATTTAATTTCCTTGTATTTCATGAGTTAAGTGCATTGGTTGTTGGTTGAGAATGAGTTCAGGTCTAAATCTTCGGCGGTTATGCCTTTTGGTTGGTTAAGGTTTTTTATGTGTCATTTCACTGTTTTATAATATTTAAATTCTTTTTAAATGATTTTTGGAATATTGAGAGACCCTTGAGGGATATTGTGTTTGGTTTTATGGAATTTCATGGGTTTTGGTTTCCCCATGAATGGTTTTTATTTAGAAACCCCCTCTTTTATGGATTTTATTTTGAAACACGCCATGGGTGTGTAGTGGAGATGATTATATGTGATTAAAGAGAAGGGTTTTGTTGATACATTGTCTTTGAAATCTGATAGGTTCTGTTTTTAATTCCTCTCATGTGTTTCCTCCTATTTATAATGTGATAGTGACCCCTTATAGTATTTATGGTTCATGGTGTCATCCCTTGGGTAGGTCGATGTTGGATAGGGGTCCCCTCAAAGTTATGGATTTATAAGCCTCGGATTTAGTAGGTTTTGTTAGGGTTCCCCCTTGATCTTTGGGATCCATGCAAGACTTAGGGTATTGGGGGTTAACTTTTGTTTGCAATGTTGTGTTTTTTACATAGGTTTCTTCAGATAAATTACGGAATGTTATAATAAAATATGCTTTCGGTGGGTGATTTGGCCTAGTTTCTTGAGGTTTAAGTGGCTGAGGTTCTAGGATGATAACATGAGGTTTTAGATATGATGTATCAAGGTTTGTTATATTAGTCCTTCAGCCTTGGATGAAACTAAGACCTGTCAAGTAAAACTAGGGTCCATTGAAGAGGTTTTTAGGTGGGTTTGATGGATTTGTTATGGAGTCCCTTATTGTTGAGATAATTTGTGCGGATATTTTATATATCAGGAAATCCGAATGAAGCTTCCTTATGATAGGATTTTCTTGAGTTTTTCTTATGTTGGAGGAACACCTTATTGGGTATCTATTTTGGTAATATTTCCAGGACTATTAAAAGAACCTTTATGGGTGTGGTGATATTTTTGGATACCTATTCATACATTCAGTGGATTAATTATCAAAAAATTTCTATTAAGGGATGCTTAAAGGTGTTTCTCAAGATAAGGTTTCTAAGATATTTTGATGTGATAGAGGACCACTCATAGTGTGTATTTTCCTATCTTTATGGACGAATTTATGGGTGAGTTATAATAACCTAGATCTTTATTACACTCTTAAACATGATTTAATACATAAAATATTCACTTGATAAAAGATAGAAGATTGAGAGGTCTAGTTTCTTTGGGGCTTTGGAACATTACATAATGACACAAAACATGAAACCCAACAACTTTATTCAAAACTTCCTTTACCTGACCACTATATTACCTCATACTTATCATTGTTTGGGATAACCTGAGGACATACATGTGAAATCAGTGAGCCATAAATCCCAGTAAGGGAGTAAAAAATACATAACATGAATAATACAACATATGTTATGTAATAGTCATATCAATGTAGAATAAAATAAAAATGATCATAAAGTCAAGATATAGTATGATTATCATAACATGTTAATGTGGAAACAACACTTAACATAGAATTAGCATGAGTCAAGGAAAATTACACATGGAGCATGAGTAAACCATCATTGCACTTGAATTAGAATGAGTAAATCCTCATTGCACTTGAATTATCTTGATTAAATACTCATTCCACTTTAATTAACATGATTAAATCCTCATTTCACTTGACATATCATGATATTATTCTTTACCCAATTCATTGTTGTGCTATCTGGGTGAACCCTTCTTAAAAATTTCATTTCATGCATAAGTGTTCCTCATGGATTATACAACATGGAATCATTAAAGATCATCATTTATTACATTATAATTGAATGTGGAATTCATACATAAAAACCTATAACCCATAAGTAAATGTGTATAATGCTGAATGCCCTTGATATAGAAATGGGAATGGTATTCACGACACATTGACTTTGTCTTGGAAAATCGTAATACAATTTCGGCAGCATAAGAGCCTGAAAAAATAATTAATAAAAATGGTTTATGAGAGAGATAGATGGGTGTATCATAATATGTATATGAAATAGACATTACGGGGGTAATATAGATACAGGTCCCAACTTATTTAAGTAATCTTATATTCATAATACAAAATAATTTCTTGAATGTAAACGAGGAGATAGAAATTACTTACAGAATTTCGGCATGGTAACAGGTGTACATGGGAGGAATTAAAGGGAAAGAAAGGGGTATATCATCATTCAAACGTAGATAGAGAATCATGGGGGAGGTTTGAAATCATACCCTAATATTTCTAAATAAAAATAAAAGGGCATAAAAATATTAAGAAACAGGGATAAATGACAAAGGAAGGAATCCCTTACTTGGAAGTGTAATCCCGAAGGCATGGGAGAGGATTGAGAGAGGAATCTTGGGAGTATGGGGTAACTTGGGAGGAATATAGAGATAAAAGTGCAGAGGTTGGATGAACTCCAAAGGCTTTGAGTGAAGAGGAAGTGGGAGCTTGGGTGATATTATATACGAAAGGAGAGGGAATTATTTATTATTTAGGTTTGGGACACAACACATTAAACTAATCAAAACTACAAACCATCCTATGGGTTTTCCCATTGTTTTTTCCAAAGGGGAGTGGAAAAAAATATTTTATAATTCCAATAGCTAAACTTCTTAAAACAATAGGGTTACTTATGTGGGGGTGAGTCACACTCTCAAGGAAAACAATTAAAAAATAAAAATGTTTTATAAGTCTTGGAGGGTCCACTAAGGCTTTGTAAAATAAATCAAAAAATCCTAAAATCACATTATTTTATTGGAAAAACATATATTTTACGAATTTAATGTTTATATTATTTTATTACATCACTATTGGGTGATTATGATGTCATAAAACACATTATATTTTTAAACAATATTTAATTTTTACCCAAGAATTCAAGTGTCTCAGAAAATTATGAAAAATTAACCATCGAATAATTTCAAATTTCTAATTCCAAAAATAAAATTAATTTTATCCAAATGATTTTTTAAATTTGTGAATTTTCACTTTTAAAATAAAAAACTGACATTTATATAAAATTAATGGGTTTTGACATAAACAACTTTCAAACCTTAATAAAAATTACGATCATATTCATAAAAATTATATGATTATGTATACTTAATAAAAAGTAATTTAACAATAATCAAATTTTTTAATATAATATTTAATTCAGAAATCCATTAATTTATAAAAAATATATTTCTTAGTTGAATGTTAAATAAAAATAATTTTTGTTCTTTAAAAACTATTTACAACGTAACAATAATAAAATAAATATATATTATTTATTATATACAAAAATAATGGACATAATCATAGTTATAAGGTCTTGTTACATAACCCCTTATAACACCCACATAATACTGAAGGGTAAGGTGTGTGATGGTGACAGACTCTTGGGGTGGCTCAAATAACATCGCACGAGTGGTAATCTCAATCAACATACACTTCCCCCGTAGGCAGTTCCGCTAAATCTTAACATGTTGAATCTCATCTTGGGCTTGGTCAATTGAAAATACCAATGACACCACCTCCATTCTGAGCTCTGAAAAATCGTCTTCTTAGGGGAAAGTCTACTGGATGAGGCCAACATTTCCTTTTTCGGAGTAAATTGGATTTGTTAAAGCCCTATATTTATACTAATCATGTGATCACTGTTCAACGACTATATTATCAATGGTCACAATTCATAACAGTATTTTAAAATTCCAAAAATCATAAAACAAAGGATGTTCATATTTTATAGAACCAATTTTCATAATAACACATTTAATTAGATCAATAATAATTTTCATTATTAAAAGTTTGGGTCATTACAATCTCCCCCCCTTAAGAAGTTTATCCCTCAACATTTCATTTTCCCATGAGAAAACAGATATGGGAAACTCTTCTTCGTCACTTCCTCTGATTCCTACATTGCCTCTTCAATCATGTGGTTGCACCATAACTCCTTGATGAGGGGCATTGTCTTATTTTATAGTAATTTTTCTCTATGATATAAGATCTTCACTGGTTCCTCCTCATAATAAAGATCATCCTCTAACTATACTACCTATGAAGAGAGTACATGTGAAGGGTTTGATATGTACTTCTTTAAGAGGGATACATGAAAAACATATTGTACTTTGTCTATAGTAGGTGGAAGTGCTAGTCGATAGGCCACAACCCCGACACGATGAAGAATCTCAAATGGGTCGATGTACCTAGGAATTAACTTCCCTCTATTTCCAAACCTCATGACATTACTCCATAGAGATATGCATAGAAATACCATGTCTCCAACTTTGCACTCAAGGTCTCATCGAAGGTTATCTGTATAAATCATCTGTAGAATTTGGGCGGCCTTGGTATACTACTGAATGGTTTTCACCTTCTCCACCATTTCTTAGACCATTTCATGTCATACCAGCTTACACTCACTGACTTCAACCCAACACGCCGATGTTCTATCCCTTTTCCCATAAAGGGCTGCATATGGTGCCATTCTAATGCTCTAGTGGAAATTTTTATTTTAGGAGAATTCAACTAGTGGAAGATGTATGTCCCATCCTACTTTGAAGTTCATAGAACATGATAAAAACATATCTTTTAGTGTCTGAATAGTTCTCTTATATTGGCCATCAGTTTTAGGATGATAGGCCATACTAATGTTCAGTTCAGTGCTTTAAATATGTTGGAGACTTTTTCAGAACATTGAGGCGAATCTCAAATCACGATCGGATACAATATATAATGTTACTTTATATAGCCTTACCAATTATTCGATGTAAATCCATGCATGTTGATCCAATGGGAAGTCCTCTCAAATTACGATAAAGTTAGTTCTCTTCATAAGACGATCCACTATGACCCATATAGCATTGTTTCCTTTAGATGTCCTTCTAAGTTTAGTGGAAAAGTCCATGGTAATGTTGTCCTACTTCCATGTTGTTATGGGTCATGGTTTCATAATCCCATTATACTATTTCCTATCAGACTTCACTTGTTGAAAAACTAGTCACTTTGATGTATATTTAGTAATCTCCCTTTTTATATTTTCCCACCAAAAGTTTTCTTAGTGGCCTTGATACATCTTTGTGCTCCCCAGGTGCATAAATAAGGTTGAGATATGTGAATCACTTAGAATATCCTTATTTTTCTCTAGATCGTATGGTTCACATAATCGTGACCCAAATCTCACAATTCCATCCTTTTCAACCACGAACTCTAAGGACTTCCCATTTTTGATAGCTTCCACCCTTTTCAGAATTTCCACATCCTTTATTTGAGCATCCTTTATTTTCACCATGAGGTATGGTTGGGAAATCATTTGACAAAGGATTGATGATATTCCTCCCTTAATGATTCCTTTGTTTATCCTCTGCAAATCTAAGAAGATTGTATCCTTTTCAATTATCATCATTGATAAAGATGTAGTATCATTTCTACTAAGAGCATCTTACACGTTGTTTGCCTTTCCAAGATGGTAGTGGATTGAGAAGTCATAATCCTTAATGAGCTCTATCCATATTCATTGTCACATATTAAGTTATTTTTGTGTGAATATATATTTGAGGATATTGTAGTCAATATATATCTCAAACTTATCCCCATAGAGATAATGCCGCCAGATTTTTAACGCAAATATCACAACCACTAACTTTAGATCATGCGTGGGATAGTTTTTCTCATGTATTTTTAGCTGCCTTGAGGTGTAGGCTATCACATTATCATTCATCATCAACACACAACATAGGCCCTTCTTCTAAGCATCACTAAATACCAAAAAAAGTTTTCCACTTGAGGGTAATGTGATCACGTGCGTAGTGATAAGCCTCCTTTTCAACTCCTTGAATCTCTCTTCACATTAATCACTCTAAGAAAACTTTACTCAGTTCTGAGTAAGCTTGGTAAGAGGGTTAGACAATCATGAGAAATTTCTCACAAATCATAAATAATATCCTTCTAACCCCATGAAGCTATGGATATCTATAACTGATGTTGGCTTAGATTATCCCTCAATTGCAGTTGTCTTGGAGGGATCTACAGATATCCCATTTCTTTTGATTATATGACCCAAAAGTGAGACCTCATTCAACCAGAACTCACACTCACTGAACTTTTCATAAATATTCTCCTTCTACAAGGTCTCTAGTACAGTTTTTAGATGCTCCTCAAGATCCTCCTTGGTTTTATAGTATATTATAATATCATCTATAAAAACTATGCCAAATTTTTTGAGGTAATATCTAATGACCTTATTTACCATGTATATAAAGATTGATAGAGAATTAGTGAGTCTGAAAGGCATTAATATGAATTCATAGTGCTTGTATCTTTTATAAAAAGCAGTCTTGGGGATATCATCCTTTTCACCCTTACTTGATAATATCCCAACCACAAATCTACCTTGGAGAAGTATTGTGCCCCACAGTTGATCGAACAAGGCATCAATTCATGGAAGAGGATACTTGTTCTTTATCGTTATTTTGTTAATATCACGATAATAGATGCAAAGGCGCATTGACCCAACCTTATTCTTGATGAAGAGGATTGGATCACCCCATGGTGAAGCCCTTGGGCGTGTAAAACCCTTTATCCAAATTATATTTCAGTTGTTTCTTCAGCTCCTCATTCTTCACAATAGCTATTCTATACCGAGTTTTGGATATTCTCAATGCCCCAGGTATGGGGTCAATTGAGAATTCAATATCTCTTCTAGGAGGAAGGCCAGGAAATTCATTAGGAAACACTTCAGCAAATTCCCTCACAATACACATTTCTTCAAGGAAGGTTGTTTCCATGGGCTCAATCATCTGAGCCACATACGCATGCTCATAGGGCAATAATATGCATGCTTGATATGATAGTGCTAAAGAAGATTCATCTTCCTCCTTACACTTGTATAGAATCGAGAGTTGATTATCCATATAGGGAGTGATTTCCCTCTCACGGTAAGTTATGTTGGCTCTATATAAGAAAAGCCTATCCATGATGAGAATTGCATTAAATTCCACCAGAGGGAGTATGACGAGGTTCGCCGAGAAGTTAAATCCACAAATTATGGAAAAGTAGGAGTTATATTCATGGGATTCAATGATTCCCCCATTTCTATACTCACTGATATGTTTACTTCCATGATTCTTTGTGGGATTGGGATTTTTCTACTAATCTTTTAGGATATAAAAGAATGTGTAGACCCATAATCAAAAAATATGTTTGCAATTATTGAATGAATAACTAGAGTACCTATCACCACATTGTTGTTGGGCTTCACTTTGGAAACAGTGATGGTAAAATCTCACCCTTTCTACCTTGGAGGTTGTTGGTTTCCTCTGAAAACCCTTTTTATATGACACTGATTTGAAATGTGCCATGGTTTTTTGATGTTGAAGCAATGAAAAATGCGTTGAGAGTCGAAAAGAGTGTTCCTGTCATCTGTTGCAGTCGCAAGTTTCTCTTGTTGGTATTTAACAGCTAGGTTCCCTTTTCTACCACACCTAAAGCATTTCTTCATCCTCTTCATGAAATTTTCTAGGTCCTTCTTTCCACACCTTTTGCATTTAGGGTGATGGATTTTCTTAGCACCATTGGATTTATCCATCAGACCGCATGAATTGAAGTCCGCCTTATGAATCTTATGCCCATTATACCCCTGATATTCTTCAATCTCTATTTTGACCTTGTGGTCACATCAAAAAATTTCTTCATAGCTATCAATGTCGTGGATCTCCTGGGCTTTCACTGGCTAGGTTTCATCCCTCCTAAGAAGCGGTAAACCTTGAATTCGAGGGTAATAATAAAGCGAGAGGCGTATCATGCAAGCCTTGTGATCATTTCCTTGTACGATCTGATGGATTTATCTTCTTTTTTCATGAGGGAAAGGAAGTCCATTTACATCATAAGATGGAGGGTGCAAGGAAAATATTTATCTAAAAACATTTTCTGAAAATTCTTCCATTCTAATGTCTTGATCTCCTCCGTAGGCTTCGTATTTTTTGATCAATGTCCTCCATTTATTGGCTTCACCCTCCATATGATAAGCATCTAAAAGAACCTTCTCTTGTTCATAACATTTAAGGTTGGAGAATATTTTTTCAATGGAGTTTATCCATTATTCGACGATTGAGGTATCATATGATCCATTAAATATAAGAGGCCTTTGTCTCATGATGCTCTTGATATCAACTTTCTCTTTCTTGGGGGGGGGGGTTAATTTTCTTATTGTCCCATGTTGTTATTCAAATCATGAGTTAACTGAGAGAGTATTGTGACAAAGTTCATGATTCTTCCTCCCATCAGATGTGGCATCTCATTAGAATAGTCATCACATTGTTCTTCACATCGGTTGTAATATTGATCCCTCCTTTTACCGGCCATTGGATGGAATAAATGTAATGTTAGGGGTAAAACATAAGGGGAAATCAATGGAAAAAATAGATGACTTATAAATAACTTATATTTCCTTAACTTATTAATCTATATGCTTCAATATATGTTATCCATGATCAACTTTCTATAATATATTCTTAGGGGCATTTTTTTAGTTCCATTAATAATGGATAATACTAAGCTTGTGAATTTACTAAAGCATATTCCATGGGAGTGTTGTAACCTGGAGTACAGAAAGGCTCATTTTTGTGTACCAAGACACCCCAAGTCTAGCAAGGAACTCCTTTTTGGAGTTTTCACTCCTCGGTACATCTGTGCCAAAGGTGCATCTACCTGCTCGTATCCAGAAAATGATATCTTTTCTTGATAAACCACTTACACATTACTCATCAAAATTTATGGATGTTTTTATTATACTTAGTCTTGTCTCTAAGGGTTCAGTAGGGTTTTCTAATTCTAATCACAAAAATAACTAAACCAATCCTATGATACCAACTATAACAACCATGTTCTTTATTACACACTTAAACATGATTTATTACATAAAATCTTTACTTAATACAAGATAGAAGATCCAGAGGTCTAGTTTCTTTAGGGATTAGGATCATTACATAATGACTTAGAACATGAAACCAAAAATCTTTATTAAAAACATCCTTTACATGACCACTACATTCTATCATACTTATCATTGAATGGGATAACCTGAGGACATACATATGAAAAGGGTTATAAATAATGCTCAGTAAGGGAGTAAAAAATGAATAACATGAAGAATAGAATACATGTTTGGAAGTAGGAATATCAATGGATCATAAAATAAACCTGAACATAAATTTATGATGTAGAATGATTATCATAACATGGTAATGTGGCAACAACACTTAATATAGAATTATCTTGAGCCAAGTCTCATTGCACATGGATCATGTGTAAACCCTCATTGCACTTGAATTAGCGTGAGAAAATCCTCATTACACATTAATTAGAATGATGAAATCCTCATTTCAACTGAATTATCATGACTAAATCCCCATTACACTTAATATATCATGATACTAATCTTTACCCAATGCATTAGAGTACTATCAGGGTGCACCCTTCGTATACATTTCATTTCATGCATAAGTGTGCCACATGGATCATACAACATGGAATCATAAAAGATCATCATTTATTCCATGATAAAGGAATGTGTAATTCATAAATTAAACACTATAATCAATAATTAAACATGCATAGAGGTGAGTACCCTTGATAGTGAAATGGGCATGGTATTCATGACACAATGACTTTGGCTTGGAAAATCACGATGCAATTTGGGTAGCATAATAGCATGACAAAAGAATTCATAAAAATGTTTGATGAGAGTTAAAGGGGTGTATCATCATAAGTACATGAAATGGGTAGTAAGGAGGTCATATAGATACAGGTCCCAACATAAGTAATGAAATTTTATATTCATAATACAAAATAATTGCTTGAATATAAATGAGGAGAGAGAAATTTCTTACGGAATTTTGATATGGTAACAGGTGTACATGGGAAGAATTAATGAGAGATAAGGAGATATATAATCATTCAAAAATAAATAGTGTAGTATGGGAGAGGTGAGAAATCATACCCCAACATTGTTAGTTGAAAATAAAAGGGAATAACAATATTGAGAAACATGGATAAAATGAGAAAGGAAGGAATCCCTTACATGAAGTGTGATCCCAAAGGCTTGAGAGAGGCTTGATAGAGGCTTATTGGGAGCTTGGAGAGACTTTAGAGGATTTTAGAGAGAGGCGGGAAGAGGTTGGATGAACTCCAAAAGATTTTAGTAAATGGGATGTGGGGACTTTAGTGGGTTTATATAGGAAAGGAGATGAAATTCTTTATTATTTAGGTTTGGGAAACCACACATGAAACTAATCAAAACCACAAACAAACCCATGGTTTTTCCCCATGTGTTTTTTCAAAGGGAATTATAAAAATATATTTTATTAGGCCTATGTCCGAACTTCTTAAAATAATAGGGTTGTTTATGTGGAGGTGAGTCACACTCTTAAAGAAAATAATTTAAAAAGCTAAATGATTTATAAGTCTTGGAGGGTCTACTAAGCCATTTTAAAATAAATAAAATGAATCTAAAATAACATTACTTTAATTTTAAAACATATATTGGACGCAAATAATTTTTATATTATTTTATTACATCACTATTAGGTAATTATGAAGTCAAAAAACATATTATATATTTAAACTGTTTTTAATTTTTACCCAAAAACATGACAGTCTCTGAAAATTATGAAAAATTTTCCATTGGATGATTTCAATTTCCTGATTCCAAAAATAAAATTAGTTTTATCCAAATAATTTTTTAAATATTTCAATTTTCATTTTTAAAATAAAAACTTACATTTGTTGAAAATTCTTGGGTTTCGACAAAAGCATCTTTCAAACGATAATAAAAATTTAAATTGTATTAATAAAAATTATATGATCATTTATACTTTATAAAAAGTAATTTAATAATAATAATATTTTATTAAAATATAATTTTATTTATAAATCCATTAATTTATCAAAAATATATTTCTTTATTGAATATTAACTAAAAATACTATTTGTCCTTTAAAAACTATTTACAACGTAACAATACTAAAATGAATGTATATTATTTATTATATACCAAAATAATGCACATAATCATAGTTATAAGGTCTTGTTACATAACCCATTATAACAACCACATAAGACTAAAGGTTAAGGTGTGAAACAATGATAGACTCTTAAGGTGGCTCATATAACATCGCTTGGATGGTAATCTCTATCAACTTCCACTTCTCCCATTGGCGGTTCTACTTGAACATGACATGTTGAAGCTTGACCTGGGATTGGTTAAGCAGAAATATCAATGACGCCACCTCCTTTTTGAGCTCCAAAAAATGGGCATCGTATGGGGAAATTCTACTGGATGAGGCCATCGCTTCCTTTGTTTGAGTAAATTGGATTTTTAAAGCCCTATATTTATAATAAGCATGTGATCACTGTTCAACGTATATATTTGCAACAGCCAAAATTCTTTATGGTATTTTAAAATCAAAAAACATACAACCAATGAAGTGCATATTTTATATAACCATTTTTCATAATAATACATTTAATTCTATCCAGAGGAATTTTCATTAATTAAATCTTGGGTCGTTACATGGTTTGTGTTCATGGTTGGGTTATGTTCTCAACCACTTTTTAAATTTTAGGTATTTGGAATGAATTGTGGTTTGGGATGGATGTGATACATGGAACCAAGGGATCCCCATGTGTTGGTTAGATCATCAAGGGTATGAATCTTTTTGAACATTATAAGTGTCGAGAATTACTTTATAACCCATATATTAGTAGTGAGATCCTTTAGTGGGTGTATTTTTTTTCATCGGCCTATGGGAACTCTGAGATTAGTTAAACTTGAGATATTCGGTGTTCCTATTTGAGCAGTTTAGATAATGGATTTGATAGTTGATCGATCCTTACTTTTTTTGGCCTTTAGTTGGGATTCATGAGGGAATCTAAACTCAAGACCTTGAGGTTATAGTAGAACATTAGGATATCTTTATATTGTGTGTAGTCCTTAAGTTTTATCTAATTATATACCATATTAAATGGTTGTGGTTAGAAGGGTATGGGGTTACAATCGATGATTTGGAGGAGTGGATCCCTCCCATAGGATAGTGGAAACTTACCTGCTAGGGTTTGGGTGTCCTTGGTCCAAAGTGTGTCGATTGAACTGGGTTGTAGGATACAACATTCCTTAACATTATATTTTATTCAATCAATTAGTTCTATATGATTATCATACTTTGGATAGGTTTTCTTAGTATTCGTATATTTCTTATCACTAGCTCTAATCTTGTCATTAGTGCCCTAGAACACGATAAAATTTCATGCTGTCATGTCAAACATTTGGTTAGTCCCAAGGTTTCATTACCCATTCCTATTAAATTTTTAGGTTCCTTATATAAATATTTTATATCTAGAGGATATGCCTAATATTATGTGGTTTGGTGATCCACATGCTATAAATCCTATATTGTGATCCTGATTAGTTATATTTAACATGAGTGTCAAACTAGACCTATAGTTTAGAAACATTAATTTTGGTATAGCCCCTTTATTTACCCTAAACTATTATATTTTACTTCCCAATATATGGTTTTTTTCAACTGTTATTAGTTTTTTTGCAAGGATGTACTGGTCATGTGTTTCATACACTTTTTATGATCGCAGATTATAAGTTCATCATTGGGGGTTGCCTACTGAGATATATTTCTAACCACATATATGTGCACAATAATGTGTATGTAGAATCTTATGTATAATTTCTGGTATATCCCATATTGTTATGTGTTTGGGGATGAGGCTTAATGTTTGTTGATTGGGTTGGAGTATCTCGAATGTTGGAGGTCACGTATGATGTCTGACTTGGGCTTGGTAGTATAGACTTTATATTTTTTTTCATTATTTTACTACCTATATATGTGATCTATTGGGTGGGTGGTCATTTTAATGTTCTATCGTCCTATTGAGTCTATATAATGGTACTATTCATTCAATTTTATTTTATAATGACTTTCTTTCACTTATTTATTTTGGGAACTATATTTTTTATATTATGGATGATTTGATTATTTTCTTTTACGGTGCTATGAAATAGGTTATATTCTCCCAACTATATATTTTAGACCCATTACATTATTCCACAACCTCTAACATATGGGAGTCATGTTTGAGGCCTTATGGTAGGCCAAAATGGGTGGTGTGTTAGGTTGACCTAGGTCAGTTCACTACAAATTGGTATCATACTTATCTTGTTCTGGTAATATGAGGATTTGGTAGACAAGTGGATTCAGGATGTGTTGGAGGTTTTGATAGACCTCAAACCGATGATACATGAACACCTTTTTTTTTGAAATTTCTAGGTTAACAAGGTGTAAAGAATTCTTTTCTTGGTTTATTTTTTTATGGTTGTATGATTTCAACTTGGGTGATGCACTTGTGGTTATGGATTTATGTATTATGGTTTTTAGATCTTAGACCATTAGAAAGATGCTAGTGCACATGTATTATTCTATTCATGTAGGATTCACATGACATTGGTCATTTAATATGTGATTTTATTGATTATGGGGGTTCTATTTTTTAAAGTGTCTATAACGATCTATATGTTGTTTCTGCATATAACTACCAATTGAAATTCTAATCATCCAAACCATGTCTAATTATTTTATTTTGATGTGAAGTAATTCTGATCTTTTGGATATTTTTTCTCAATTATGGAAATAAATTCCCTTCATTGAGGGATGCGAGGATATCCTAGTGGGTTAGTGCAGGCTTTAGTAGACATGGTTTTGGATTGATTAGGGAAATGATTCTTCCGAGTGTTTAGAATGAGTTCAATTTTCTATAGTATTGAGGTTTACAAATATGATTTCACATGGTTTCAAGGTTTATTAATAGGACATGTTTGGTCAGATGTCCAGAACTATACATTTTATGTTGGAATTATGGTGGCATGGTTTGAGTATGGTTAAGAACACATGGTTTTGGGTGATTATCGGGTAGCAGGTGGTCATGTGTTATGCCTTGTTCGAAGTATGAGGTGAATTATTTTTGGATGCGGAGAACTGAAGGTTACTTGATCTATTATAGATGAACTGTGTATGAATTATGGTTATTTTTTTAGGTGCATTAGCATAGATTTGGTATGAAGTGAAATTTGTTTTTGTTTGTATTATTTTTTAACTGGTTATCCTAGGAATGCACAATTGTGTTTCATGGGTGAGTTAGTTTAGTTTTTATGTGTGGTGGATGTGGGGGATGTGCATGTTGGTTTTTTGGGTCTTAGGAAACTTGAGAGGCACTAACATGGTGTACCTTTTGATAATGATACTAAACAAGAGTAGTAAGGGAATATTAATAGTGGGTAACCCACCATAGTTCGTTGGAGGATTTCATTCCTAGTAAGTTGAGAACAAGGTGTGGTTATTGTTTATGTTTTTACACTCAAGTGTGAGTTGGTTATACATTCTGGATCATCATGTTTCATGGTGGATAAATCATGGACCAAGGAGTTTGTTGTTTTTCTATGAGGTGATGCTGAGGGTAGTTTTATAGTGGGGAGTGTCTTCCTCGTCATGGGTTGGCCATTATTGATTTAGAGGTCTAGTTTTAGGATAAATTCTAATGGATATAGTACAATATGAAATATCATTTTTGAATTTAGATACAGCATTAGATGGAGTCTATATGTTCATTTGGGTGCAGGGTTTTGTTGGCATGACCCTTGTGTTGAAATGGGCTAGAGGTATCTTGTAAGTTAAGGCCAATTTTTTTTGGAGATGTTGGTCTAAAGAGGTTTGAATTGTGTTTTTATGAAACCTTGGATGAGGTGGGTTTGAAATTATGTTGATAACATTATTAGAGACATGGTCCAAGTGGTTCAAATATCATACTGGGATTTTTTAGATAAGGGATAATGTGTTTGGTATTGGCAGTTTGATCTTCATAATAAAATAAAGTTTGGAATTTAGATCTATAACACAATGGGTTGTCAATGAGTTGGTGATCAAGGTTGGTTAGTATTATTGGTTTTTAACCATCAAGGATTATTGTGGGTAGGGTAAGAAAAATTTATAGAAGAGAGTATTTAATGATCCATGTTATTGTGCATTATAAAATTCATGGGAAAGTTTCATCTTAGTCTCATCAAGGGATCACTCAGAGAATTTATATTCATATTCAAATTTCTAGAGTTAGAGTCTTTTTTGAAGTGTTTTATGTGTGGTTTAAGTCATGGGTGGAAGCTCAAGGTTCATTGAAAAAGTTCACTAGCTTTGGTTGAAAGTTAGAGTTTTTGGGATTCTTTTGGACAGGTTCATGAAATGGTGCGCACAACTTTAGGAAAACATACTTCTATTTAAATCTCATGGAATTTTCAATTAGTTGTTTTTTTATGGTTTGATTATCAAGGATTGAAAATGGTTGAGTTATAACCATGTGGATTCTAGAAAAAAACTTATGGGGTGAGGGAATTTTAAGTACAGGTAACATGAATATCACATAGTTATAGAGAAAATATTTGTGGTGTTTCAGAGGGATTTCAATTCTATTTTTCAAAGAAGGATAATGGTTATTAAACACTGTGGACAAACCGTGATGGAGGTGTTGCCTTGGGAAGTTACGACCACATAGTTAGTGAATGGTTTAGAAAACCATGAAGCAAATATATATGTCTTTCTAGATTGGGTTAAGAATTTAGAAATAATATTTTTCCCACTCAGAATTAATAATGTCCACTCCTTTATTTATAATTTGTTGATGTACAAACCACCCCCTCTACCTATACCTTTCTTCCTCTAATCCACATTGATCATGGATGTATTTTTAGTGAATTCTCCATCATTTTGATGTTTTATCCTTCTTATCCTATTCCCCTTCTTCCTATCTCATTGTTATGATTTTTTTGTTGTCTCCTACTTTGGATTTTGGTTTTGATTTACTAGTAGTAGGGCTGAACAAGCCAAGGATGGTGGGGCTTTGCTACATCTTAGAGAGTTGGTATCCCAAGATAGTGTTTATATGTCATTTCTCTTAATTTTTATAGATGTAAAAATTTCTATGATTTTTTCTTCAAATTTACAACTAAATTGAAATGAATTTTTATGTAGATAAACATTACGAGTGAGGGATTTATTTCAACATGGCACCAGAGGAAAATTATGGGTCTTCTGTAGAAAATTAGTTGTGCGTTCAGATAGAGGAATCACCATTGTGAGTTTTTAAGATTTATTCCTATTTGGATTTAATTAATTAGCTCATTATTAACTATTTTAATGAATTTAATTTAATTTTATTGTGTGAATTATGTGATTCAGTTATTGGTGAATCATAGGTTCATGCTTGAGGATTTGGCAGTTATGCCTTACGGTAAGTGGGGGTTTGTTTTTTTCCCTTCAATGATTTATAATCATTTAATTGTTTTTAAATTAATTTTTCTATTAATAACCCCTTGATGTTTTATGTGTTTTATTTTAATAAAAGGAAAATGTTTTGAGTTCCCCAAAAGGATTTTTTTTCAGAAACCCCGATTTCATGGCATGTCTTTTGAAAATACAAAAAATTATGTGTGGTGGAGATGAATAGAGGTGGTGAAGGTATGGATCATATATTCCAACCTAATATTTGAACTATGTGGGGCTAGAATATAGTCCCTTTTTAGTGAATCCACTTGAGTAGTATGATATAGTGATGTATCTAGTAATTTAGGTGATTTAGTGTGATCTATTGTGTAGATCGAGGTCGGGCTTGAGGTTCCCTTCAAGATTCTAAATTTAGAACCGTTCTTGTGAGTGGGATGTGGCTGGGTTTATCCTTACGGTTTGGGATTCATGTGAGATCTGGGGGATTGGGGGTAAAATTATCTTTGGAATATTTTGTGATTTTCATTAGGTTTCTCCAAAAAATTCCCAGATGGTAGAAACGAGTTATAGATTGGGGTTCTAGACCAATCTCTTAAGGTTTTAGATCAAATGTTTAACGATTAATTAACTTTGATATTTTGAGATGGGACAACATTATGGGCTGTTGAGTGTGGTTGGGATCCATTAAGGGGGTGTTCAGGTGGGTATGAGGGACCAATCATGGATTTCCTTATTGGTGAAATAATTCTTGAGGATGGGTTATATGTCCAGAAGGCTGGATAACGATTTTTAGGATGGTATTTTCCAAGATATTTTCTTATGATATATGAACCCCTTATTGGGTGTCCTATGTTTAGTAAGGTGATGAAGAACATTGAAAACACACCGATAGGCCTGTTGATTCCTTTGGATTCACTTTTGGGAACTCTATTTATCAAGGACTTATGGTTGTACATCGAAGGTTTCTTAGTGATGTTTCTCTTCACGGGATTGTCCCATGCTTAGGATGCGATAGAGGAACCCCTCATAGGGTTTCCTATATTATGATTATTAAATCCACTTTTGGTGAGTGGTGTTCATGGTTTGGTTGGGTGTTGGTACATAATTTAAGCTTTCATGTATCTGGTATGAACCATGGTTTGAGAAGGATGTGATCTGTGGGACCATGGGAACACCATGTCATGGATGACGTTATGAGCCATCAAAACTCGCTCAACATTGGTGATGTTTGGTAATCCATTTTAAACTAAATACCTGTGGTGAGAGCTCACCATGGATATCTTAGGGATTCATTGAATCATGGTAGTTTTAATCCTTTTTTGACAATGTGATGGTCAATTATGATGTTTTTTTAGTTTGTATAATGGGTTCAAGAGTTTATCAACCCATGCATTATTAGCATTTTGATGGGATATTTGGGTAAGTTTCTACTCAAAACCTTGATTTATGAGGATTCCATTAGGATGTAATAGGGTTATGAATTGGACTTAAGTTTCATCTGGTTACATCATCCATTGGTTTTCTATCGTTAGATAGGAATAGGGAGAAAATGGTTGATTTGGAAGAGTACATCCCTCCCCTTGTCTTGTTGATACTACCCTTCTAGGGTTTGTGTTTCTGTTGTATCAGAAATGTTGATGGAATTAGGTTCTTGACTATTTGTTTCCTCAAATTTAAATTTTAAAGATTTAGTATGATTTATAGGACTATCATTCTTTTGATTGGATCTCTCTATGTTAGTAGAGTTTCTGTTTCAATATTAGATAATTCTAATGGAGTCCTAGAGCAACGTAGAGTTTAGTGTTTTCATGAAAATTACTATGGTTATGACTTCGGGTCTATCACTCACTCTTGTGGAATTATTAGAATTATTAGAGATCTTTTAACGATATGGAAGACTAACCAAGTGTTATGTAGTTTGGTGAGCCACATGAGATAAATCCTCTACCATGGACCAATGTGGCGGTAGATTTACATTAGGTGTCTGACTAGATCCTAGGGTTGGTTGTTTTTATTTTCATTTATCCAATTTTCAATACATTTTATTATTGTATATCTTTTTATTGGTTTTATACCATCTAGTAGTTTTTCACTGGGTGGTGCATATCACAAGATGCACACACTTGTTATGGAAACGAATTATAGGTTCACCATTAGGGATTTCCTATTAATATTTATTTCTCAGCCTCTAAACATTCACCTCTCTATGCATGTAGACCCTTATGTCTACTTTCAGGTGGATCATAGGTTGTGTTTAAATTGGAGTTATGTTCTACTATTGTTTTATTGGTTTGGAACAACTCAATAGTTAAATATTGGGTATGGGGTGTGGATTGAAGTTAATAGTAGTTCCATTGTGTTTTTATTATTATTTTAATTCCTATAATTTTGATCAACCCAATGGAAAATCAATTGTATATTTTAGCATGATTTTGATACTATGTAACATTATGTCCCATTCCATTTTATTATAGCATGCTTCTATTTCATTTATTTATATTTTCCATCCTAATATCAATTTTGTGGATGTTTTATTTTGTTATTTTTTCTTTTATAATACTTTAACCAATGGCATAGTCACTCCACCATATTTTTAGACCCTCACAACGAGTTAAAATCCTCTTACATATGGTTAGACACTCTTGAGACCTTGTGGTGAGTAGGATCATAGAATGTGTCAGGTTAACCCATGATGGTTTGTTATACTCTATATATCTTAAACCCCATCCATTTTATTCACCTATAGATATTATTTGGGTTCACCTGTATTTTTATCATTTCATTCTTAATTTGTTTAAAAATAAATTGAAAAGAAATCTTATAAGAGAGGCGAATTTATCTCTTATTTTAAAATCTTATCATATTAATCTTTTTTCTAAATGTAGAATGTGCAATCAATATCTTGAGGACATCATTCATCTTTTCCTATCTTATGACACAACTTCTGCTCTTTGGCATTACATTTTTTATCTTTTGGTGTGTAGATGGATTTTGGATAACTTTATTTTCTCTCAACTAAAAAGGATAATTGATTTCTTAGGATCCCCACAAATAAGAAACCTCTTTTTCACAACTGTTGTGGAGCTCCTTCACGTCCTACGGTATAGTAGAAATGATCTTATATTTAACAAAAACTCATTCAGATTAAATTTAGGTAAAATGAGGATTATTATTACTATTAGTGATGCTACCTCAATTCGAAAGGACCACTGCGAGAACTCCGTTCCGGATTTCGAGATCCTTCACTACATCGGAGTTCATGGAAACTACCTGAAGCCCAAATACACTATTTAAGTTTTCAACAAGCTCCTCCTACTGGCTGGATCAATTTCAATGTATAAGGAGCCTCAAAGGTAATCCCAAGACCCTTGGGATGTGGTTTCATCTTTATAGACCATCTTGATCAGATCCTAGGATATTTCTATGGAAGCTGTAGTCTTTCTTCTGCATTGAAGGTTGAAATTTTAGGTGTTATTCACACCATTTCATTTGAAAAAAAGTACAAATGCAATAACATTTGGATTGAGAGAAACTCTAAAACTATAGTGCATCCCATTTGGAATGGTTTTGCTCATCTTTCTTGGACTCTCACCTCCCGATGGATTGATTGTCTTAACTCTCTCCGAAATCTCAAATTTATTATCACTCACACCTACCGTGAAGCGAACAGGATTATCGATGGTCTTGCCATCATGGAATTTCCTCACAATGTTATTTTTAGGAATGAACTTACTTTATTTTTACTTCCTTATTTTATAATAGAAACTAATAAATTTCATACTTTTTGTCACATGAAATTTTCCCTTGTACTCCTTACTTTTTTTATTAAATTTTAGTGTTCTAGTTTTGACCAGAACACAACCATCCTTAAAATAAATTTGAATCAATAATTTTGTTCTCTATACATTAATAATTATTTTACGTTATCATAAACTATATTTTATGTTTTAAAATTTTTTTAAATTTTTTTATTTTCAATATTTACCATATCGGTAAATTATTAATTTCAATACAAAGGTGTTTTCTGGCACTAGAAATTCATCCCCAGTGGACTTTTTTAATAAACATTTATGGTCGTTCGAAGTTAGACTTCTCAAAATGGCCAACCAGGGTGATTCTGGAGTATATTCTAGAATTTGGACCAACTTTCCAAAGCTGTATACAAAGCCTTCATGGTTAAAAAACTAATTTGCATGATAATGGAAACATGAAATGTATAATCTCCATGCATACATGATATATCGTAAAAAATATGGGTATTTTCACACAACCTCATAATTTCGATGACACATGTTGTGTTTCCTGAAACATCCAAAATTCTTATGAATATAGAATACGACCATTAGTTTTGGGGAGGAATTCAAGTATTCAAGTGATGAATCTTTAATTCAAGAGAATTGAGGTTGTGGAATTTTTTCAACACCCAAATCTAAAACATTCATTAAATTTTTTTGAATATTCCATCAATGCATGGACATATTCTTGTGAAATGTTCACGAAAAATTACCTATAAGGATCCTAATTTCATGAAATTTAAAATATTTCACACAATTATATTTTTTCACAACTAGAATTTTCAATGACACAATATTATCCAAAATTTATGCTCATAGTCTATGCCTCACACAAAATCGTTTTTTCAAAAAGCCAAAACATGTGAAAAAATTTCATGCCAGGTCAAGGACAGTTTGGGTTGTGACATATACATACCCACCATCTATCCAATGTATTAACATGATTTGAAAAACTTTTCATAGATCCATGAAATACCATGAGTTCACAAAATTGTCTTCTTACATTTACCATGCAATGATTTGAGATTCTACCCTTTGTTTCCTCAATTACCTTCATACGAAATACACCTCAAGAAATTCCTAATACCCCAACACCTAACTCTTAATCTAGGTTGAAATAGAAAGGGTATCTCTTGCATAAGTTCCAGACCATACATTTCTAGGAATATTCATCCTAGTTTTCTTCACTATATGACTTTAAAATACAATGTAACCTATATGGAAATTATAGGATTCTTTATATAGTGATCAAGAGATACCTTCCATATCTCGTATAACATGCCTCATTCCTTGATCATGAGACAAAATCCATCATCCTCACTACAATTTGCAAAATTGTAGTATACCCTCTATGACAAACATAAGATTCCTCTGAGGACAGAAACAATATTCCTTATGTGTCAAGTGTAAGATGCCTAAGGTAATGTTCATGAGATGACCCCTAGACAGTCCCCATGGGACTCCTCTTTAGGTTTAGGAACCAATAATATTCCTCTATCCATCAATGGGTCAAGATTCCCTCATGAATCGACACGAGGAAGAAAAAAAATAAAAAGCTCAATGCATAAGCCCCACACACAATGTCCTTTCATATAATGTCTAACGATGGCCTTAACTTTTGCAATGAACATGGTATGCCCTATATAATACAGATAGTATGCCTCTAGGTATCTCATTATATAATCCACACACAAACACCCTTGAACATAATTTCAAAATATGGACCAACCCTATGTGATGAATATGAGATGCCATGTGTAATACACACAGGATTCCTCTTAGAATCTCAATGTGTAACCAATGAACACAATTCCCTACCACATGTTTCTAAACTATTTCCTTACCCTATGAAATTAACAGTGGTTTCCCTATGTGAAACACGTAGGATGCCTCAAGGAATTTTGATGCATAATTTCTACACACAACCTCCTTACACATGACATTAAACTCTATAATTACCCTATAATACAGTCATGGAATGTTCCATGTAATACATGCAATATGCCTATGGGTATCATCTATGTGTAAGTAACTGACCATATTTTAGTGGTAAATCCTTATATGATGCTAGAATCCTTACCACAAGATGTTAAACTACATAGAATGGTCCCATTACATGACCTTAAACTGTGACATCAAATTACTTGCGTTTTGATACCTATGTCATAACATGGTACATAAGATAATGCATGAGGATTAATCATGACACCCCAACACTACCGAATATGTATGATCTACCGATTAGATAAAATAACCCTCAAGTGTGTCCCCTAAGTAAGCACATAACCAAAAGCTAATGTGTGATCATATGCACCCCTTGGGATACCCTTAACCAAACCCTCAAGTGTGATTATCTCCTCCTAGGGAAACACTTAACCAAAACCTCAAGTGTGATCATCTTCTCCCTTAGGGATACACCATAAAAACCCTCAAGTGTTGTCATCTTCAACCCATTAGTGAAACACTTAACCAAATCATCAAGTGTGATCATCTTCCCCCCATGGGATACACTTAACCAAAACCTCAAGTGTGATTATATTCCCCCTAGGGATACACTTAATCAAACCCTTAGGCATGATCATTTCCCCCACAAGTACAAACTTAACCGAACTATCATGTGTGATCATATTCCACTCGAGGAAACTCTTAACCATATACATGTCCCCACAAGATAATAAATACATGACCTACCCTTCCCTATAAGACGTTAAACCTAAGACCATCCTTTCCCAATAGGATGTTAAAACCTTGAACTACATATCCCCAAATGATGTTAAACCTATAACCCACTTATCCCCACAAGATATTGAACTTGTTACCTAATATATAATCTTTACAGCATTTAATAAACATGGGATACTAGGAGTAAACCGCCTCATAAGTCTTTCACCCCTTCCATAAACTACCACATTGCCAACATGAGGTGCCTTGGGTTTCATGCCTAAGATGCCTCACACATGAGATTCCTTAGACGTCCAAAGAGGAATAACTTATATATTCCCAATATTCCCAAAATATAGAAATGATTAGACATAACCAATGAGTCCATTTCCTCCAACTGTATATTATTTCCCTGTCATGGCCAAAGTAGCGTAATTATCCTCTTTCCACCTCGAGATGGCATTGATAATGGGTTTTACGAACATGAATCAAATATTTAAGGGACACCTGGACAAGACAATGAGCTCCAAGGGGAAATCCATGGAATTTGAAACTAAAATCCCATCATCCCATTTTTATTAAGGATCAAATAACACCAACCATGTTGGTGGAGGCTACCTGCCTTTGGAAAGTGGGAATGCGGGGAAACGAATCAGCGTGTCCCCGATACGCGCCCCAACTATGGAATGAATTGGAAATAGTGTGAAAATATTTGTTTTGACATTTAATACCCAATCACATTTTCTCATATTCATATAATTTATTTTTATAAAGATTCTAGTGAATGTTTCTATGTTTTTCAAAGAAAATACCGTTACTATTAATCTTTAAATTTTTAGTTTTTAAACATTTCCAAAATAAAATGATATTTTTTCTTATTATTCAATGAATGTTTTTAATTCATTTAGAAAATTAATTTTCATCCATATCAATATCCTTTAATTTTCATTATTATTTATTGGGGATGTTCTCTAATTATTCCATCCACCTTTTTTACTAGGTGTATTATGTCAAGGTTTTAATGTAATTTTCATAAAACCCATCTATTAGGAATTGATTAATTAAGAAATGAAGGAACGTCGAATGCTATTATATACATGTATCATATTTATGAATGGTTTATTAATATGTTATGGGTGGATCCATTATATCCCTTTAATGCATTTGTTGATTTTTTATATCTCATTAAATCAAAGGATATATAAGTGGTTAACCTATTAAAAAGAGTGTATGTGAATTGTTAGCCCAAGAAAAATAAATTACATGGGTGGTTATCCCAATTATACTATGTAATTCATGTATTAGTGAGTGTATTTTATATATGATTTAGTTTGTCATGTTTAAAACACACTTTTAAGCATCCCTCTTACAAAATATTATTATTCTGATGATATTTCTGTACCATGATTATGTTATCATAACCTTATCTTCAACTTTTTATCACTTATGATATTCAAATGTTGTCACTTATGTTTACCATTACATGGATTCTATGATTATCATTTATTATATTTATATTTTTCTATGTTTTGATGAAGGCTATTAAGTATGATGAGTCGAGAAGGGTACTATGTGAGAATAAATTTTATGGGAAATGTTGAATATTTTTTATTTGTGTAATCATTATATATCTATTTTCTAAAAGTAATAATCCTTTAACATTATCAGGGATGTTTTATTGTGAATTCTATTGAATATTAATATAAAATTATGTGAAATTTATATCTTATATTCTCAGGTCACCTTAAAACCCAACATGAATTAGTTAGGTTTTACACAGTATGAAAAAGTGGGATTTTCATTGGGAATTAAATTTTTGGCTTAGTATAATAAAGGTAATCTATAAATTTCTAAGTGTACTTTGAGTAAAGAAATAAATCCACATGTAGTTATATAAAATGAGACCCCTCTACATAGATATAACTATTTTACAATGGGATGTGAGGTTTTTTAAGGATTGTGTTAGGATATTTTGGTAAAACCCTAGATAATAGACATAAATCTTATGGGATTTGGAACTGGACGTGAAGTAAGAAACCCATGCGTCACTACGTATCATATAATAATAGTAATCAAGGAAAATTTAGTTATTAAAAATATCATTTTCATAGATCAAGCTCATGTTCAAGTAAACAAAAAAGTTTTCAATCTAGTGTAGGGTTGTTAAAGATAATTGAACGTGAACTTGTATATTAGGAGTTCCCAAGATCAATACTGATTCTCCTTCCATGAATGAGTGTGGGGAAACATTCTTATTGAATTCTGGAATAGTTCAATTTTGATTGGTCTTTCAGTTATGTAATTTGAATAACCAATTTTCATTGAGTATAAATATTTCATCAATCCATATCTCAAACATCACTTCATAAAATATTTGGTCACATATAGTGATGCGATTTGAGGGAAAATGAACCTCTATGGTAATATTGATTCTGGCATTACATTTATAGAAGTTAATCTAGTGGTACAATAATACTGCTTAGTATATTAGATCTTATCTGGCTAATATTTAAATCCTTTATCCCCCATCTTAAAAATAATATTCGATAATGTTTTTTTTGAAGGCCTCTATATATCCATTCACTGATGTATGAATGTAGTATTAGTGGTAGAAAAAATATTAACCTCCTAATATAGATTATTTAATTTTTTGAGATATATTGTGGTTATGCATCTTTTATTATAAGTAAGGAAATTGAGGGAACCCAAGAGAGTGCTGGTATACAATGAATAGTGCTCAAGGAAAATAAATAGTTTCCTATCCTTTTCCGTAATATTTCTGTTAGAATCCTCTCATCTTTTGAGATTTTATGCCATCCAGCCCTTCCTTGACCATGTCCCCAACCTCTCAATCTCCCCCTACTTTAGGTAATTGATTGAAGCATTTTAAATAGAGTCTAGGCATCAGTGCTTTTTGAATCAGAACTATCTTTATTATCTTTAAAAATAAATTAATTCCATTTTCTACTAGTATTGTGTGAGAAACTCTAAATATAGTTACAATATATACTTCATGAAATTGGTAACAATTTTTTTTTTAATTATTTATGGGGAAATAATTATAATCATTTAGAGAAGAAATTTTTAGCAATAAGGATGATCTTGAATTCTAGGATTTGGATAGAGGGTATGGGTCTATGATATCTATCCACCATACAAAAAAATAAAAATAGAATTTTGTGGAATGAAATAATTCAGGAATTTGTTGAATTAAGTTGGCTTGTATTTGAGAGACATGGAATTTCCTTATGAAAAACATTTGACCATGTATAATCGATGGAAAGAAGTACCTAAGTCACCTATTTTGATGAAAGTGTTTGGATCCTAAATTTTGGGTTTCATAGGTACAGATATGGACTTCTTACATAACAAAAAGGGTCTCTACTTATTAAATTCACAAGAGGAAGACCACATAAAATTCTTGTTTGTATAGAATCTTTTGGGAATTTGTGATATCATAAAGGCTGAAATTTTCCTCATGTCTTTTTATTTTTTCTTTCTTTTCTAAATCCAATGGAAGAATATAGTTGTCAGGGTTCTTCATTGTATGATATATCCAACCAATTATGTAATCATCTAACAAGGTTAAATGTTCACTTTGACCAAAATTTGTGTCAAATTCATTGATTTCTTCCAAATAACTACCAAAAAATGGAGAGAACTCCATGTGAGGTGAAATTTCAATAACTATCTCATCATAGTCTAGATATTATGGGGATGTAACCACAATAAAGTCTACATCATCTTAGGTGTTTTTTAAATGGGGTATATGAGATAATATTAGATCCAAGGGGATTCAAAAAATAACCCTAACATATAATCAATATATTGAATCAAATATTCTTTCTTAATGGAATGATAATCATTAATTTTCTTTATTTACAACATATAATCACCCTCAAAATTCAATTAGAACTCTTTTATTTATAGGTCCTATTATAAGCCTACAATAAGGGACTGCTATTTTGCTTCATTGGTGCACAACCTTTAGATAATAATAATGGGAAAAGCATAATTTTTTCGAATACATCAATAAAATTCTAAAAATAACCCTATTGAGATTTTTATTTACCATTATTGTACAAATAAATAATTTAGAGGCTCACTAAATATATATATATACCATGATTGATTAATTTGATTGATGGAGAAAACATATTCAGTAGGGTGATTCATTGCTAATATCATCTTTTCTGATATATGTTATTCCATGAGGAAAGCTATTATCACTTTCCCTTTTATTGCCTCATGAGGCAAGTATTTTGTGTCAAATTATTATATAATTTCCACCCACTATGCTAGATATCAAGTTAGCATTAGGAGATTAAGTATATATTTGAATGGATCAACATAAGAGATTATATAGACCCCATTCTTTATTAAATAATGTCTCAGTTTTTACACTTTGAAGATAAATTCATTACAGTTATTATTGATATAAAAATATCTGTCTTAGTGTCCAATATAATTATTTTGAGATAATAGATACTATTCTCATTTCCCATATCACTTTTTTAAGAAATGAGTTTTCTAAATTATTATTCTATGATTTCCAAATAAGGAATTACATGAATCCCTTCTACAAGTGACAGTTTAGACCATTGGATTCATATGGTACTAGGTAATATCATCAAAGGGGTTCGTCAATATTTATCCCATTAATAGGTTCCCATTTTCTTTATCAAATTTTTTAATAGAGAAAACTTTCTGTAGAGATTGGATATGAAGTGTCTAATGTAGGTGAGAAAACCATATAGTCCCCTCAATTCCTCAATGTTTCAAGGTAGTGTTAAATTGATTAAATCCTTGATCATTTCAATATTGAGTTTATTACCAAGATTACATACCATGAAGTCATGGAATTTTCTTAATGTTATCCAGAAATAATACTTCAATGGGTTCATATTCAATCTGTGTTTCTATAGTTTGTTGTATAATTACTCAAATTAAAAAAAAGATAATCACAACATTTTTGAAATTTGGTCACCAGATCATCCACATAGAACTCCACAGTTTTCTCTTCAAATGAATTTAAATACATTGCATAAGACATTGGTATATAACATATAAATTTCTCAAGCTAAATGGAATGACTTGTTAATATTATACCCATATGAGTACCATAAGAAGGTAGAATCCTCATCTTAAAGGGATATTGATAATTGGTTAGAGCCATCACACCCATCCATAAACACAAAGTATTGAAATCCATCTATTACATCAATTGATATTTTTTGGATTTGGAATGAAAAATAATCCTTTGGTAAGTAATGTTTAAGATCAGTAAAATTAATAAAGAAACATATTTTATCATTATATATCCTTATAGTGATGATATTATTAATACACTTTGAGTATTGAACTTCCCAAATGAAGTCTAGTTTGATTATTTAATCAACATTGGATTCCACTTTCCAAGTAAGGGTTAAAGGAATTATCCTTATTTCTTATTTATAGCCATGGTAGTTATCCAGTATACCAAAATGATAGGTAACCTATTGAGGATAAAACCCAAAAATTCACCTAAAATTACTAGAAAATAAATCTCAATGTTGTTTAAATAAAGAGATATATTGATACCATTATTTAGGATCCATAGTGGAATTTATCAGAGTAAGCTGTATATATTCTTTGACACCTAGATTCAATTATATTAGTTCATCATTTATATGTGATATGACTTCCTTAAATCAATAAGGATTATATATTTTTTATAACTCCTCCCATTAACGATTTTTTGGAGAATAAAATGGATCGATACCTCGAGATGTGAGAGACAATAACAGGGAATTGTTTTTATTTCATAGGGAATACATTCTTCTTCATAATGGTTGGATTCATATGTTGTAGATAACACTATGAGAACATTATTAGATGAAAATAAACCTCATTGTATTATTTTATGATTAATTTATAGTTTATCAAAGAGACATTTCTTTGTCATTCATATGTCGATCATTCCTGCACTTGATTAATATGTCTCAGGAGAAAAAATGATTCTCATGGAATATTAAAAGGCCTTTTCTACATTGATAGTAGAGTCCTATTAGTGGAAGAATATGATTTACTATTATATGATAGTAAGGTTATTAGAATGATGAAATAATTGATTGATGAAAAACATGAAATTTTTAACAAGAACACTCCTGGGATTTATAAGAGTGATTTCAAGGTTATTATGAGAAACATTTTATAAGGATTTATATACCATTGATAGTTTCCTCAACCTTTAATAGTACCCAATGCCTATGTATTGAGATACATGAGATTAAAAATAAGAACTATCACAAGAAAGTACCGTGAATTTCCCATTTATAGAGCATTTAAGGCATTGGTGATATGATAAGGGAATTGTTGCATGCATATGAAGACATGATATTGATATAAATTTATTTAAAGATGTATATTGATAGACCAATATGAATTCAGAGTCTGAAATATTTTCTAAAAACTAATTCTTTTTATTGATCGCATCAATAGGCCTTTGTTTTATATTTTTATACAATTAAATTCTTTGGTTAGAGGGATATAATACAACCTATCCATGGACTATACATCAAAGGGTTATAATCAAGATGAGATTGATCTTATAATCACTAATCACTAAGGATCGATGAATTTTTATGTTTTCGAGATTTCAAGATATGTACAAGGGATTTACATGACCATTTATGGTAGCTAATAATATTGATATATGAAATAAATGACTATGTGTAATTAAATAGAATTTATCTATACATGATTGTCTCAAACAAAAAAACTTCAGTCACAAATTCTTATGGTCTTAAAAGAGCCTCAATATGTGATTCCCTGAGTTCTGTAAAAGGTTTAATGGAATATAAGATTGGCATATCAAATAGGATGAACTTAATATATGTGAAAATTTTATAATTTTAGACTAGGGTCCAATGCTTCCTATCATGAGGTTTCACCCTATCTTGAGGTTTAGGGGTTATGGTTGACTAAGGAAACAACTATTTTCTTTGATTGGAAATACGGGATATCCTCACCATATGTGTGTTTGAAGAAACCAAAAATACTACATTTTGATGTTGACTATATAAATTTCTATCTTATATTAATTATTTTATTATAATAAGTTTTGAAAAATCTAGAAAGGATTTAGGGTTAGATCGATGTTCTTATTGATTCTGTTTGATTCCCTATGTGTAGGTTTTAGTTTTATATATTGCTCTAATATAAATAGTTCCAAACCATGGGGTTCCACTGTGATTTTTTCTTCCTCAACCTCTATGAATACTTCTCAAATTATAAACAGATGATTAGGTTCATATTAGTACTCATAAGGGTAGGGGTCTATCAATTGTATGACATTGGTGTAGCCATGTTGTGACTCCACATCATATGAAAGTACTATTTGGTGAGGGGATATGACAACCCGTATCCTTAATACACCTTAGATCATGAATTATTAAATAAAGATACAATAAATAAAATCCTAGAATATCATGAATCTGAATGTATCTAAGAAAATAGTTATATATAACATTAACATGAATCATGGGTAGAAAAACATTATTTAAAACTTATAAACATTCTCTTAAAATTCCATCGATCATTTTAAACTACATGGGATAACATGGGGATGTATATAAGAAATGGGTGTGAAATAAAGCTTATTAAAGGAATAATAAATTCATAACATGATGAATGTAATACATTTTTTCAAGAGGAATATCAATTTGATATAAAATGGGTGATAATCATAAACATGAACATTGACGCATGATATAAGTTGATAACATAAAGGCAATATAAATAATGTGGAAAAAACATAAAACATGAAAACATAATTATAACTAAAGGATAACCACCAAGAAGTCATAACATCATGTACTTTGGATAACCTATCATGCACCATATATGGTATCTCGTGAGATTAAAACATTACTCAAGGTTTTAGAAGGATATATAACTCTAGTCCCACCTGTCAAATTCATATCATGTAAATGCATTTGTGTTTCGTATATATCATAAAACATAATAATTAATTAAATAACTTTTAATACCATGATTAAGAATTATGTGTTACATAAATAGGTATACCCAATAAATTAATGATTGTTACATCTAGGTGAATACCCTTGAGTTGAAATGGGGATGGGTATTCACAATAAAAAATTTTGGCCTGGAAAATAATGTGATAATTTTGACACCATAAAGAGTGTACATAAATATTCATAGAAGAGATAAATGAGACTCAAGTTAATTCTCTCGGTATAGTAATAATAAGTATGGTAAAAGGTATGTGTAAAAACACATTACAATGTGAAACATTGGAAATCAAAATGCATAGAACAAAAACAAGTACTCTCAATAAAAAAGAGGAAAGGAGAGGATTTTTTACCTTGAGAGGGAACTCCTAAAAGTTTTAGAGGAACTTAATAAGATCATGGTAATTGATTGGGTGATATTTATAGAGGGATAATGAGATGATATTAATTCAAAATTATTTTTGTGAGAATATGGGTGGGAGGATTGGTGGGAATTTATAGAAAAAGAGAGGGGAATTATTTATTAATTTCTCAACATAGGTTTTGGACTCTATATGATAAAACAACCAAAGAAACATTACAATGGTTTTTGAACATGGTTTCTACCAAATAGGAGTGGTTTTAAGTATTTTAAAATTTTAATAATTGTAATTATTAAAACAATACTATTGGTGATGTGGAACTGAGTAATGTTCATAAAAAAATTTATTTTAAAAACATAAAACTTAATGTTGGATTTAGAGGATTAATTAATAAATTATGAAATTAATTAAATAATATTAAAAAATTATTTTAAAGGGGAAAAATTATTTAGACATGAATAATCTTTATAACATTTATTACAATACTTTTTGGCTATTATTATGTCATAATATTGATTTTAAATTTATACAGTATTTAATTTATACCCAAAAAGTAATTTGTCTCAGAAAATTATGAAAACATCAAAATTGTATAATTTAGACTTGTTTATTTGAAAAAATATATTTATTTTATCAAAATAATTTCTGAAATATGACCTTTTAAATAAAAACCATTATTCAATGAAAAATTGATGTTTTTACGATACTATCAAATTTCCGACCCTTGTAAAAATTACACTAGACTTAATTAAACTATAATATAATATATATTTAATTAGATATTATTTAATATGAATATTTTATTAAAATAAATTTTATTTCAACATTTTTTGAAATTATCAAAATAATGTCTTATTTGTGAGTGTATATTTCCCAAAAATATATTTTTGTTTTCTTCATATCAAACCATAATATTTAACAAAATCATTTTATAATAGTTTATAAAATAATAATAAAAAGGTATAAATATAATAATTATTTCATTAAAAAGAAATACTAAAAAATCATATTATTATGGTCTAGACTTATGATGCCTTATTACACCAGTGTACACCCTAAGGGTACGGTGTGTGATGTTGGTGCTTTCCTAGTGTGGTTTAGAGAACATTATTTGGGATATGTTATAAAAAATCCTGAAATTTTCAAAAAAATTATTTAGATCAAGAATTATTTGTTGGATCTCACCTTGGGACTAGTCAAGGGAAAACCCCAATGATTTCATCTCCCACTGAAGTTTCAATAAATAGACTCCATAAGTGACAATTCTATCATTCAAGGTCATCAATTCTTTAATCTATATCAATTATATTTTATCATAACATATAGTATATTCTAATCATAACAATAAATATATAATGGCTATATTATCAATGGTTAAAATGATTAACAATATTTTAAATCTGGATAGCTATTTTTTAATAGCCCAAAATATCCAAAGTAGTGCATATGTTTTCTATAACCATAATATTTAAAAAAGAATTTATTCATTTGAATTTGAATTTCATTTATAATAGTTCGAGTAATTAAAATATTTCCCCATTAAAGAATTTATCCCTAAAATTTTTATTTCACACTGTTAAATAAATAAGTATACTTCAATTTCAACGCATCTTCCAGTTCTTATTTTACTTCCTAAAACTACTGGGTTTTCCACAACACATTGACCTACTGAGTTTTCTTGTCTCATAAGACTTTTTATTTATGATCTATGATCTAAAATATATTTTCGTAGTATAAAATATCATTATAAAAAGTAAAAAACTCTATATATAGTACATTTGAGTGGCCTCATATATAATTTCTCAAGAGGCACACATATAACACATCATGTACTTGAGATAGGTTATGTGGGCGTGTTAGTAGATAATCCACTACTCTGAAGTGATCAAGGATCCCAAAGGGGTCAATATATCTTGGGATAATATTTTCCTTCTTCCCAAACCTCATGAATTTATTCCATGTGTTAGATATGAAGGAACAAATTATATTCAACCTCAAATTATAGGTATCATTGATGGTATCATTTATATATTTTATGTTGAATTTGTAAGGTTTTTATATGATGTTGAATTGTTTCGACCTTCTCCGATATCTATTAGATAATATCCAGTCCCATAACCATCCATTCTCTAAATTTATCCCAACATATTAGAGTATGAATCCTCTTCCCATTCAGAAACTCATAAGGTAAAAGTTGAATGGTAGAATGGAAAATATTTTTATATGATAACTCCACCAGGGGAAGGTGTTTATCCCAATATCCTTGGAAATATATTATACATGTTCTCAACATATCTTCCTTAGTTTGAATGGTTCCTTTATACTAACCATTTGTTTGAGGGTGATAAGAAGTAATGAAACATAGTTCTGTATCATTGATTTCTAATCGATTCTCCATAACCTCAAGTTGAACATCAGATATCAAATAAATTCAATAGAGAGTGACATTCCATGATGTCTAACCACTTCACTCATGTATATATTTTTGATTTGGTCAAGGGAGAAATATTTTTTAATATTAATAAAATCCACCGAATTTTTAATGTGATCAACTACCACCCATATGGCATTATTTCCTCAATATGTCATTCAGAGACATAAAATTAAATCCATGGTTTTGTTTTATAATTACCATATTTGTAATGAAATGGTTTCAACATAACCTTGGAAATTTTCCTTTCATCCTTAGAATTTTGGAATACTAAGTATTGAGATAGAAATTCTATAATATCTCTCTTCATGTTATCCCATGAGAAGTTATTAATATCTATGTATATCTTAGTCCTTCATGTATGAATAGATAAAGATGAGATATTCACATCATCCATAATTTGGATCTTCTGTTATGTTTTTTATGGGACACATATCCTAGTTTTGAAACCTTTGAACTCTTTTTTTGAAAATTTAAAGTCTAGAATATTGTATATATTTTATCCGTAGAAACTCATAATCTTTTTTATCCTCCTTGACCCTCTAAATAATTGATGATTGAGTAGTTTTTTGAGTATTGTAGGATGGATATACATTTATTATTTTCATCTATATCCTTTTCACATCTTGGAAGAGTGTATCCCTTTTAAATATTTTCATGGATATAGTTACATGATCTTTTCCACATAGAATATCTACCATTTTTTGCCTTCCAAGATGGTAATGGATTGAATAATCATAATTTGTGAGTCGATTTAATCACATTTTTTGGAACATATTGGTCTTTTTTTTTGTGAATATATACTTAAGGATTTCATGATCCCTATATATGTAACATTTCTCTTTGTAGAGGATGTATAGAAAAATATTTAATGTGAATATCACTACATCCAATTCAAGATTATGTGTTAGGTTGTTCTACTCATATAAATTTAATTTGTGGGAGGAATACACTATAAATTTTTTCATTTTCAAAGAGTAGAAAACCCAATACAATTTTGGATTCATCCATGTATATAACCAATCCTTCCTCATTTTTTGGTAATGTGAGAACAAGTGTATTTAATATCCTATTCATTAACTCTTTAAATATCACCCCACATACATTAGTCCAAGAAACAATCATTCCATTCTTTGTTAAATTGGTTAGTGGTCTTGAAAATTTTGAGAAGTTTCCAACAAATAATTTATTGTTTACTAATAATCCATGGAAACTGCTAATCTCAATCATAGATGTTAGTTTATGACATCCATAAATTTCCTATCTCTTTTTATGGGCCTATAGATATCACTTTTTGGTGATACAATTACCCTAGAATTTTACTCGATCCATATGAAATTCACATTTACTGTAATTCCCATATAACTTTTCTTTTTACAAAGTCTTCACTACAACATTTAAATTATCCTCATGCTCTTCCACTCTTTTGGATTATATGTCAATATAATCAAAAAATACTACCACAAACTTATGAATTAAAACCTCAAATACTATATTCATTATGTTTGTGAAGATAACTGGAGCATTAGTGAGTCCAAATAGATTCAGTATGAATCAGTAATGGCCATAAATTTTATGAAAAGTAGTCTAGGGGAAATCCTCATTCTTAAATTTCACTTGATACTATACTGACCAATTATCCACCACAAATAGGTGTTTGGATTCACATATCTAATTTCACAATTAATTAATATATGGTAGAGTATACTTGTTCTCTATCCTGATCTTGTTGAGATCATGATAATCAATGCATCAGAGCATTGACCCATCCTTCTTCATAACAAATAGGACCGAAACACCCCTTGGGGAAGCACTTGGGTGTATAAACCATTTATATATATATTCTCATGTAGATGGATCTTCATCTATTTAAGTTCAATAATGGTCATTCTACATGGATTATGGGATATTATAAAAGGGTATATGACCAATTAAGAACTCAACCTCATGGCATGGTAGAAGACCGGAAAATTCTTCATGAAATACATAATTATATTCCATTACAATGGTCATGTCATCAAGGAGGATCTATTCCTATGTCTCAATTATTATATTTAGATACACTTACTTACATGGAAATAATATACATACTTGAGATAATGATACCAAATGATATTCATCCTCCTACTTTCCCATCTTTAGAATCATGGGGTAATTTTTGATAGAGAGGGGGATTTCCTTCTCCTGGAAATTTATGTTGGCTCTATTCAAGGAAAGCGAATCCATAACTAGAATAGCATAAAATTTATCTAAAGGGATTATCATAAGGTTATCTAGGATATTAGTCCTACATTCTTTGATAGGGAATGAGTTAAATTCTTGGGATTCATTAATTGACAAATTTTACATCTTCATTGATAACATGAATTTCATGTTTTGAGAAAGATATTGAATAGTTATACTAAAATTGTGTGATATGAAATAATTCATAGAACAATAATCAAATAGTACGTTTTCTATCATTGAATAAATAGCTAGGGTATATATCACTACTTAATTTTTGTGATCCACCTTAGCATTTGTGATGCCAAAATATCTCTCTTTCCCTTTAGTCCTTGGAGGTTGTTGTTGTCAGTTATCACAAAAAGCCCTTGGATTATTTTATTTATTAATATTGTGTCATTTCTCATTTAAATAAAAACATTATACAATATGATGGGGGTTGATCGAAAAATTACATTATTCCACCATATGGGCATGTTTCTCCCCTAATAATTTTCTAGCTAAGTGCCCTCACTTCTTGCACCTAAAAAACTTCCTTACCCCTTTAAGAAACTTATTGAATGATTATTCCCAACATTTTTAAAAGTTGGGTTTTGGAATGTATTTTCACCCACTATATTTCTCAGTCACAACACCACAATTAGAATATATCATCTGATTCTTATATTTTGACCCATGAGACCCATGAGATTCACTGATCAACATTTTGATTTCGAGGGAACATCAAAAAATTTTCTTTGTAGCTGTAAAATTATAAAATCACTAAATTATTTAATAGATTATGATTTTGACCACTAAAAAAATGGTAACCATTAATTTCAGGGTCAATGACAAGTTTGGGGGAATATTATGCAATTCTGTTGAATTTCACCTTGTAATACCTAACGGATTCATTATCCTTTTTCTTGAATCCAAGTAATTTCTTCTCAATTTTAATTAGGGGAGTGCGAGTAAAATATTAATCTAATTTTTTTAATAACTATTTACACTCCATCAATTTGATCTTATTATCGGTCTTCTTATTTTTTATCAACATCTATCATTGATCAAATTAACCCTTTATAAGATAAACAAACAATAAAACCTTCTCTTACTTGAATAATTTAGGTACAAAGAAGATATTTTCAAGAAAATTGATCCATTTTTCCCAGATTAAGGGATCATAAGATCCAAATAAATTTAGAATATATTATTATGTAAAGGTCTCAATTGAAAATTTTATTTTTTAGGGGGATATGGTTATTCCTATTAATTTTTTTTTCTATTCAAAAATAGAGTTAACTAAGATAGTATTTTCAATAAGTTACCGAATCAAATTTCCATTAGGTTGGGAATCTCATTTGGGAAGTCATTGTGTTGTCCCACACAATGGTTATTTACTTCGTTCTACATTTCTTATACATTGTATAAAATAAAGGGAAAATTAGAGATGATAATATTCAAAATATTAATCATATAAAATGGAAACTTTTAACAATTTTGGTTAATATACAAATGACTTAGATTCCTTAACCTATTAATTTCATGTTTCAATTTAAGTTTTCTATAGCCTGTTTTTTCATATAAAATTTAATGGGAATTTTCATTCCCTTAATATTGATTTGTAAAGATCTTGTGAATTTACCAAATCATATCCCCAAAGAGTATACAAATAGTTATGTAGTATTTCCTTTTTTCATGCATCTAGTGAAGATTGAGTCAATTCCTGAGGCACCCTTTTCAGAGATATTACCCCTAAGTTAAATTTTTCTAGAGTCATATCCACTTGTATCATCCAGAAATGTGATTTTATTGCATGAAAGACAAATAATATATATCTTTAATAATTTATTGATGCTTTAATATGTTTAGTCTTATCCATATAGCATTCATTAAAGTTTTCTAATCATAATTCCCAAAATAAATAGGCTTTCCTCCTATACCAACTTTGACAACCCATATCCATAGTGCACCTAAATTCCTGATTTAATAGCTATAGATATTCATAAATACATTCCATGATGATCATGATGACTAGTGTATTTGGGAAATTAGGTACATAGTATATTAACTTGAAACATGGGTTCAACAATATTGTTTAAAATTTTTCAACATGCTCTCAAAATTCCATCGATCCTCTAAAGATGCATGAGATAACCAAGGGTAATACATAAGAAAATGTTGAAGTATAAAAATAATCAAGGTAATATTTAATTAATACCATGGTTAAAATAATACATGTTAGTTAAGAGTCATATAAAGGTACCATAAAATGGGTGATAATCATTAACATGAACGTTGAGTCTTGATATTTGACGAAAACATCAGGAAAAAATAAAGAACGTGATAACAAAATAAAAAATAACAAAATAACCATAATTGAAGGATACAAATTAATATTTAATGAACTAGTATGATTAGGATAACATCTATTGAACTTTAAATGGATTCACATGAGATAAAAACATTACCCAATGAAATGGAGGGCTATATAATTCTATGCCCACCCATCTCATTCATAACATGTATATGCATTTGTGTGACACAAATATCATACCACTTAGGAAAATATTTCATCACTTTTAATAAAATTATTAATGAGTTTTAGTTATATAGATGTAATTCTTCAATAAATTAAGGAATGTTACATTAAGGTGAATATCCTTGAGTAGAAATGTGTGTGGGTATTCACAATAAAAATTTGTTTTATGAAAAACCATGGGATACTATGGGCAGGATATTGAGTGTAAATAAATGTTAATAGAAGTTATTGATGATAGTGAAAGGTGTTATATAATTACATGGAAATAAAAAGGAAAATAAAATATTTTTTTAAAAAGATATTACAACAAGAAAATTTTGAAATCAAAGGGATTAGTACAAAGAAATTACTCGAAATAAAAAAGGAAGATGAGAGGATCCTTTAACTTGAAAAGGCGCTTTTAAAAGCTTATGAGGAGATTATTAAGATCTTGGGAGAACAATATTATTATTTTTATAGGTATGATGATATTAAATTATTTCCCAATGGGTTTTTAGTGAAGATTATTATGAGGATTGGTGGGTATCTATAGCAAAAGCGTGGAGAATTCTTTATTAATTTCTAAAATTAAATTTTGTTCTCTATATGATAACATAATTGTAAAGAAACCCATAACATGGTATTATACCATATTTTCTACCTACAAATATTGGTTTTAAATATTTTATAATTCCAGGAAAAAAACTCTATAAAATAATACCATTGGTTATGTCAATGTGATTCATGTTCATACAGAATTGCTTTTAAAACATTAAAAAATAGTAGTTTTGTAGGTCTCATTAAAGGATTATAAAATTATTAAAATGACCTAAAAAATTTATTTTAAAGAAAAAACGTGATTCTAGTCGTGTATACACTTTATATAATTTATTAAATAACTTTTGGACTATTATGATGTCATAATACATACCATATATTTATTATATATTTAATTGTTAGCAAAAAAATGTGACTATCTCAAAAAAATTTGAATACATCACTAGTGGATAATTTTTATGTTATTATTTAAAAAAATATTATTTATTTTATCAAAATAATTTCATAAAAATAATAATTATAAGTTTTAAATATAAATCCTTATTTATAGAAAAATAATATTTTTTACGATACTAATAACATTCCGACCCTTATAAAACTTACATATGAATTTATTAAATTATATTATAATTTATATTTAAATAAATATTATTTAATAAAAATATTATAAAAAAATTATTTAGAAAATATTGAAATTATCAAAAGAGTTTCAGAATTTTGAGTATATATTTCCTAAAAATATAATTTTTATTTCATTATATCAAAATCTAATTTCAGTAAAGCTCTTTAAATATTTTGTTATAAAGTAATAATAAAAAGTGATATATATAATCATTACATAGTTAAAAATAAAATATATAAACTCATATTTATTGGGTTTAGATAGCTAACCCCTTATTACACCATCATATTCACTAAGGGTAAGGTGAGAGATAATGGTTCTTTGTTGGGTTGGTTTAGAAAATATTGTTTGGGTCAAGATCTCGATAATATTGAACTTATCTTATAAATGGTTTCACTGTAGATTTAGTTGTTGGATATCATATTTGGATAGGTCAAGGGAAAATCCCAGTGATTCCATCTCCCTTAGAAGCTCTGATAAATAAGTTTTTAAGGTACAACCCAACTGGTTGAGGTTATTTCTTCTTCTATCCTTGTAAATTGGATTTTATCAAAACCATTAATATAAACTAATCATAATAGTCACAATACAATAGATATACTATCAATGGTTATAATTCAAAATGGTATTTTAAATATAAAAAACTATATTTTTTAATGGTCTATAATAGCAATATTAATGTATGTTTTTTATATAACTACTTTGCATAAAAATGTATTTCTTCATTTAAAAGGGAATTTATTTCATAATATTTTATATTGTTATAAGTGGTGAATACCATTAAATTTATTGGGGTAATAATTATATAATATTTTTGGACTAAATCTGGTTCTGAAAATGGATCTTCTTCCTAATCCTTATTTTTAAGGAGAATATTTCACCCACTCATAAAAATATTTGATGATAAAGTTTTAATATCTAGTATCATAGAGGGAGTTAGGTCCATGACTGGTTGGTTTAGTTTTACCCAAAGTATCTCAAGAACCATAATAATTGATTTATTATTCATTTAGTTATAATTTTTTTTTCACAAGCCTATTCAATGCTTCTGGAGACCCTATATATCCTTCTAATGGAGTGGTAGATACACAAGTTTCCTAGGCTGAATTTTTACGGAGATATAAATGCCTATAATAAATATATTATTTAATATATCCTTGAATATGAAACATTCAAGGATATTATTCACTAAAATTTAGTTGAAGGGGTAGTAATAAAAATGATAATTTAGATTTAATTCATTAGGACTCTTAGTATTAGAAATTTAAACCAAGTATTTTATAGTATAGTAATGAAAAACATCAAAAAAATAATCCTTTTGAATGGAATAAGCTTTATTATCATTATATTCAACATTTAAGAAATTTTAATCCATATTTTACCATTAATGGGGGAACTTTTGTTTCCAATTTTGTTCAAGAGGATGTACTGTATGCTATTGAGTGAGTTTTGGACTTGGACATGGAGTCGTCATTGGTTTATGTGTAAATGGTACAATTTCAATGTCACTATAATTCTATCATTTTACTAATATTGATGGATGAGATATGACTTTCTCATATTAAATATAATCTTCCTGTTGTTGGGATATCTATTTAAATTCCAAGAAACAACAAGTTTACTTCAAGAGGATGGGTGGTGTTAGAAACTCATCACAATTATTTTATATGAATATCTACAACAAATTCTCTTAGTGAAGATATATATTTAGAAATTAGTTTAAACATTTCAACCTGGAAATAAAGTCTAAATACCTATTATTTTTAGGATAATTTTAATGTGAGAGGTCTATTATAATTGTATTTCTCATCATGGGGATAAATTATTCGAGTAAATATAATCTTATATATTCCTTATTGGTGATAGATTTCATTGGAATATTGATATAATTGATCAATACAGGTATATCTAGAATATTCATGAAGCACCTAATATCAGATTCCATCTACTGCTATGGTGTTGTCATTATGGGGACACAAATAGACACGATTTGTGTGAGATTATATGGGTCTATATTACCATTTAATATTTAGAAATTGGGACTCCAAATTTGGGGGGGGGGGGATTAGGAGTCAGGAAAACTAGCTCAGGGTAACGATTCCTCTCCAATTGCACAATTTTGTGTCATCATAAAATGGATTCTATTTGGTTGGTAATAGATTTATTGGTGTCCAAAATTTATGATAGAACTATAACTTGGGATGATGATTGAGTATAAGAAGTGGGAAGGACCAATAATGGTTTTTTCTTTAGATCTTGTTGTTGATAGATACCTTGAAACAGCCAAGGGTAATCAATTGAAATAGTGAAATTTTCTTTCCCAAGGAATGGTATTTTTGATATTTCATAACTGTTATGGTTAAATAAAATGGTTTTCAATGCCTCATGTTTTATGGGTGATAGGAAAGTACTCTCATTTTTTGATAAGTTCCTTCCAATTAAAGGGAAGATTCCATAAGTGATATAGTGGCCTTTTTCTAGTAATTAAACATTGTAGGTATATTATCTATGAGAAATTAAACATTTATTCACATTAGATTCTCCTAATCAATCTCAAATATGGAAATTTTCTCTTTATTAGAAATAGGATCAATTTATTTGAGGAGTGTAAAGGATGTGGATATGGCCATACCATTCCCTTTATCATTATCTAAATCTCATTGAGTTGGTAGTAGATGAACATTTAGAGGATCTCACAATTCATGAGCCTATCTTTGATTCAAAGTGAACATAAATTCTTCATGAATTTTTTGTGTGAATCATGATTTGAATGGTGTCTTACTTAATGCATTCTTCCACTTTAGTTTCATGTTCCAAATTATCTATTATATTGTCATTAAATACATTCACTTAATTAAAGCATGAATTGGGTATCATATCCTCATCCACATCCGAGTATTAAGAATAATATTTCATCCTATAAACACTTTCCATGGAACAAGTCATAGTATTTATTGATATATGATTTCTTAGTAAAAATTTTTACCTTTGACCCATGTGAGGTTTCATCCTATCCCACTGATTCTCTCTTGGAAGTAGTTTGTGGAAATGAATCCTAAGTGTGTCTCCAATTTATCTCACTAAGTGAACACCTAATAAAGGATATGAATCATGAAGTGAATGAATCAATGGGGGTGATTCTTGTAAAGTCACTCCCAGACTACAAAAGTGTAATTTTCTTTGGGTAGGGAGAGGTAATAATTCCCATATCTCTATGGGGTGGGGAATATTTTACTCCACTTCTATTATTACCATTCTCTTCTATATATTTTATGATTCTAGGGGTGGTGACGGTAGTGAAAATTCCACATACCCATGGGTTGGGGATGATACTATAATACTGCATGGGATGATACCACAACATTATTATCGCTTCTATATTTTATCCTTGAATGTGTTAGAATAATTCTTTTTTATGGGTCAGAGTTGATGGCCTTAAGGTTCACGATGTGATTGCAGTTTTTTACTTTATCAAATGGGAGGACTACTTGACCATCATAGAAACCTTTTATGAGTTTCTATTTAGGGTTAATTCTTATTAAGTGAACCTTTTATTTAAATGATAGGATTTGATTATATGAACTACGTATAATATATAGATCCTTGACCCGAGACATGGATTAAGCGGACAATGTTGTTTGATAATTTCCCTGGTAATCATTATCTCCATGTAAGAAAAGTTATGTTCAGAGCTCCACGTTCACCCCACCATCTAATATGTACATATAATTGGAGATAAATTATTATTTTACTAATCAAATTCAAAAAATCAAGGTAGAAATACCTGAGACAATCATGTTTTTTCTCAGATTTTTCATTTTGGATCACTGAGAAAGAAATAAAGTCAATATGTAATCATAGTTCATTAAATGCCTTAAAATGGTCAATGTTATCTTTGAAAGATATATGTTTGTTTATATGATGATGGGGGGTCATCCATGAATGTTCATGGGAACAAAAAAAGTGGTGGTACGATGATAATATTTTATTTATTTTTTGGTTTCAAATGGATAATATTCCAGGAACTTAATGAATTCAAATGTAGAATCTCCTAGATAGGATATTTTATAATTAATTTTTACAATAATTTCCTTAAATGTGATAATTCTCCATCATCAATTTGGATGCCTCTATTGAATTGTTATAATTATTTTAGATAATCCAAGATATGATTTACCTTTTTGTATCCACACATTCTCTATAAATCATTGAATAACTATCTTGGTATTTTGGGTGAAAGCATAGTGGAACCTAGTGTTCAGAGTGTTCATCTTTGATCATACCCCGAGGATCCTATTACATACTCTTATTATTGAGAGTGAGGGATGATGATATTCTCTATTGGGATTGATTTAATTTATTGGGTGGTTATTTATTCTGTAAAACTACCCTCTCTATAATTATATAAGTTAAATATATACTTAGGGTTGATATTTTATATTTATGTAATGGCCTAAATACATATTTTTTTATTTAAATGATATTAAATAAAATATATCATTTCTATTTGTCCTTTAATGTGGCTTGTCAATCCTCCTTATAATTTATCAAACATTCAATAAATGAATATTTATTTAAATAAATAAAAATTGTTCAATAAATGAATAAAAAATTTATATTCATTAAAATCATGAATAAATATTTATTTAATATTAATGTAACTAAATACATATTTATATTAATATATTAAATATTCTGGTGAATAAATAAATTTAATTTTTTACCTTGTGAATTATAAATGAGAGATAAAATTTGACTCAAATATTCTAAAATAAAATATTTAATGACTGAATTTATATGATCAATAATACTTAAATAATAATTATTGTATAAGTAAATAATATCTATTATTAATATTAAATTCAATAGAATTTAAAGAGATTATTGATCCACTTAGTAAATAACACTTTAGGCCTCTTTCTTAGTGCCATTAGGTAATCTTATCAAAAGTTCAAGATCAACATCTAGTAACTTTTCAATGAAACTACAGAGAAAAAATTACATTTCTCAATGAATTTAATCCTACTATGAATGATTTTTTTGTAATATAATACCTTTTTATCAATATAATATAAAACATGATGCATACTTATTCCATTTTATTGCATTATTTATTTTACTCTCTTTAACTTCCCAACATAAACTCATTGAAAAATCGCCATGGCCATGGATTTAATTTGAGAATGTCATTTCAATAAAAGCTCCAGATATATCTTATAATATTAACTTGTAATGGAAAAATCCTTTCTTGACTTATGAAATTAGCATCATATCACTTATGAAACATCCAATATATGTTACCCCTCCATGAGAATATATCATCATGGTTTTCATTTACACATTAAATTACACAATTCATGATATATACTAATAATATTCTCAAATATTTGGACCAATACCCACATATTAATATAGAAATATATAGTGTCACATATAACTTGTGGAATTCATATTTGAAAGTTTATATTAAAACCCACATTTTATATCTATTACCATGTGTGGACTTATTAGGAAAAAATATTAATATCTTACAAGCCTTGGTTACCTGATTGTCAAACATCATATAAATTCTATAAGATAGATGTTATCTAGATTATAATACATATTTTAATGAATATTTTCATACCATCACTAGTTTCTCATTTTAGTTGGGAACTACTATAACATTTCAATGAATTAAATAGTCTAGGAAAATTATCATATTAATGTTATAAAATATAATAAACATATTATGATAAGATATTTATTAATTGAAGTTCCCAGTCAGGATCTAACTATCACTGAGTGGGGGAGGGGGGAATATGTGATATCTTTTTATTTTTTATCTTTCCTTATATTTGAAACAAAATTTTCCTCCAGTTAAAGATTTTCTTCCCTACTGAACACACACAACCACAAAACACAACTTTTACAAGGTTCACTACTCAGAAAGAGTAGCTACATCCATGGTATGGTACATAAATAATCAAGTACCACACAATACACTAAAAAATAATCCTATTATGTGGAATAAAATGAGTAGGATACACCCTTACACTCGTGTAGCACTTGGAAAACAATATGTAAGTGTGTGTGCACCCTGTTAGCACAAATAGGTAATTATAGTATTTCAGTGCTTCTTTACAATTGAATGGGTGTATTCTCTGAAGTACAAATCTTAACTTTCCTACCTAGAAGCTGGTAAGAACTATCTTATGCACAACTGAATACGTGAGATGAACCCAAATCTTTCATGCGCCCTTTTAGGTGTCATGTACCCATCTTTTATGCCATGCACACAAGATTTGACTTTTTTCATGAAACACCTCTTACGCGCAACTTCATTCTTGTTTGGAAATATCTTCCTACACACAAATATATTTCATTCCCACACTCCCCTTTACATGAAATTATTTCTCATATAATATATTGGGATTTATCTCAGTGTCGAGCATAAAATATTTTAGGGGGTCACCTCTTATTTATATACCTTATCGACCCCTGCGCACAAAAACCCCCAAAGTGCCACACAAGATCATAAGGTGTCACGAAAAACCCCATTTTATGTCGCATTGGGTGTGTAAGTCTCTTTAATGCCAACCTCATCTTTCTCAAACTTTTTGAATCTTTCGCACACTGCATGACTGTTCCATTTTTCAATGTTTTGACCTCGAATAATTCCGTGCACGCAACATCCAAAAATCGCTTCAATATTTCATGTAATAACCAATTCTTCGCGCAAGCTTATCCTTTTTTTTTCAGATTTTGACCTTGCGATCATGGAACTCCATCTGCGCACAACATACCAAGACATTTTCAAATTTGTGCGTGTCATCCTTTTCCAAGAATACCAATGTTGGTTCATTATCATCTGGTGTATTCAATAAAAAACTGATTTCATCACAAACTATATCTATCATGATATATAGTATTTTATCGAACACCTTTAGCATCGTTGTATTTTCATGGGAAAGTACTAAACCTTCCATGTATTCCACTAGCATCTTTCCTTCCATTAAGAACCTAATATGACTAGAAGAACATTTAATCTCATTATTCTTTCATCGAGATTGCATCACAAGTTCTCCTAACATATGATATTTGTGAAATACAAATCAGAAAAGCATCATCTAGTTTTCAAGTCCTTTACAAAGTGAATTGATTAATCTTATTTTACAAAAAAATAAACCACTCTATAAAAGCAACTTGTTCTTATTTCATTCTCCATCCAACTTGGTCCCAAAATTAATACTGTAGTAATAAAAAGTATAAAGTTTTTTAGTTATAGGTTAATAAACTTAACATACTCCCACTTTCAAAAGATCTAATTAAAAAAACATTTAACACACTAGATCTCACATGATAAACTTGTTTCTACAAAGTTACAATTATATATTTTGGACCCAATACATTATTACATGGTAATTCTATTTATTTTAACTTCTCTCATTTTATATAACCACTCAACAAGTGATATCACATTGTATTTACCTTTTTGAACTATACTATAAAAATGATTTCTTGGAAAATAATATTGTCATAAGTTTATCATAATATATATATTATGATAATATTTTACTATCTTGATAAAAATACAAAATCTAGAATGAATCATTTTTTTTATAAGTTACATCAAAACCCACAACATTTTTATTCTATATAGATTTAAATAACAATAGATTTAATAATATTTTATTAATTATTTAGTTTTCGTTACTATGATAATAGATCAAATATATTTGAAATTATAATATTTTTATATCCCCTTGATAACTAGTATTATCACTTCTATAAGTCCCAAGAACTAATCCCTTACACTTCCTCAAGTAATATTGGATAGTTCTAACTGCTAACTTATGGAGTTCTACTGGTTTTATTTTATATTGAACCACAATGATTTATTAATAATAAATATGTAATCTTAGTAAAAATCAGGAAATATTTGATTGATCCATACACTTCATAATATGAAATTCTATCCTCTATAACAATATCCTCCTATTCCTTAAAATTTCATTTAGAGAGATTGTATTCTATGTCACATAAAAAACAATATTACACTTGAATCATTTTAACTTTCATTTTCTAATACAATGTTAATGTATGTACTATGACTTCATCTATGAAACCAAATAAATATATAATATCATACCTTTATTCCCTAAAATAGGGATTACTACTTTAAGTCATTCTTAGATAAATATTTTTATCTTTGTCTTAACTTACTGCAAGAATAAACATATATTTTCCTTTTTATATCAAAAAATTTGACATGGAAAAATATAACACTTATATTACATTATTTTAGACACATGGATCACATTAATTTTTAGTAAAACAAATATCTATTATGAATTCATAAAAAATAATATTTCATGATCATTTTGCTTGCTTAAACCAATAAACAAATATCTAAAACTTTTATACCTTATTGGATCTCTTTTATATCACAAAATCTTCTAGTTTCTACACATATATATCTTCTATAATATTTTCCTTATAAAATTTAATAACGAAATCAATTTTCTAATTTTAATGAGCATATAAAATTCCTAAGAAATATAGAATTCAAATAGATTTTATCATGATGATTGCTGAAAAATATTAATCATATATTGTTCCTCAACACTGCTCGAAATATTCAGTAGATAATCATTCCTTATAGGTACCATTTTAACATTCCATTCCATTCTATTATTTTTTGAATTTTGTCAAAGAGGTGAGGACCACAGCATCCGCACGAAGAGGGAAAAGAAAAAAAGGGGAAGAAACAGACAATATAAAAGGAAAAGAAAAGGGGAAACAAAAACGAAAGCAGAGGCTACGGGGGCCTGAAGTAATGGAGGCCGAGAGCATCCCCTCTGATGATGTTAATCCCTGTTGCTTTCAGACTGAGGGAGTTATGAAAGAAAATGTCCTCCAGGCCTGGTGAGACTATAGAAGCTAGGTAGTCCACAGTAGATAATGTATAGTTTCTCCTTCAATTCCCACTAGTAGATTCACATCAACATGATAATCCAACAAAATATTTAATTTGGTTTTGGAACATGGAATCAATTTTTAAAGTAATATTTACTTTATAATATTATCTTGTTTCCATTTACTACTTATAGGATTCATTATTCTTGTCAAATTACATATATATAACCTAAATTGGTGAATATAAAACCACATATTTTGTTTTAACTCTTTTACATAGTAAGTATCTTTAGAACAACTCCTCTGACTAAAGCATTTAAATTTAGTGTTTCCATGAAAAATCATGTGAATATAGATCCTTGACTTCCTTAAAGTCTAGATTTATCATACTATCTCAAAAGAGAAGTGATTTACCCTTTATGAAAATAGTCAATCACATTAATTATTTATTTCTATATTAATAATTATTATATCTTAATTATATATTAGGATGATTAACTAAGATATATAAAGTGTTTTATTGATGTATATTTATTTTATTAATTAGTTTTAACCAATAATTTCCATCAAAACACATGTAGTTGTGGAATAATTGATCTATTTCACATTATAACTTATATGATATCAAATAGTCAATAAAGTAGGAATATGATTACTTAGTAATGATACTATTTGTGAAACATGCCTTGAAATGAAATATATATGACTTTTAATACTTACATGACTCATCATAGATTAGTTTTCCTCTACCATCATCACTCTGATTTGTATAAGGTGATCTTTTTTTTCAAAATAACTCCACTATACCTTTAAATGCTCGATAAATACTTGATTGAGATATCATTGAATATACTACCAAGACGATATTATATCTTTTACCAAGTATATTCTTCACTCCACTTGACATTCCTAAATTCTCTTAAAGAAATCTCATTATGAAATTACCTCTACATTTCCCTTAGAGTAGTTCTCACGTATATTTCCAAACTGATTATTGAATATTTATAGCTTCATCATCTTTAATTACTAAATATTTTTATTTTAAAACATACTATATATTTTTTTTAAAGTATCTAATTATTTCATCTCCAAAGAGAATGAACACCCTTCAAGTTATATCCTTGAAAATTAACTTTATCTATAGTTGAAAAAGATATACATTTCCTCATCTGAGTATTATTTGTGTCTTACATTTTATATTCATCATTAGTTACCAATATTGTACATCTATTAATCAAGTATTATTAAACTTTTAAAGAGTATTATATACGATAATAACATCAATTTAAAACATTAAATAATGACTAATTATATATAGAACTAGATATTGATATAAGTTTTTTGGTAACAGTCAATATAAAAATAATATTTTGATGGAAAACAATCTACTTGGAAATACAAAGTTGTATCATTCTCTAAGATGACTTAAGAATTACCCTCCCTCGAATAATTATTAATTTCACCTTACTTCTTGTAATATTTTTGAAATTCCTTTAGTTTTTTTACTTCAATAAAAATATGTGAGTTCAATAATATCACCATTGTAAATTTAGACTATATATATATAGCCATATACATGTTTGAGACTTGCTAAGGATATAGGTGAGCATATATCCATGGTCAGGCTTAACCGTGGCTATATGTTTTCCCACACCAGAGTAGGGAAGACATTGTTTGAGCCATGATGGGACCTTACCCTGGCTATATGATAGCCTATAGCCTTGGTTAGGTTCGAGTATATTTAGAATAAGATACAAACATATTTATAAATTATTTCACACACACACACAACCATATACGTTATATATATACTAAAAAATAGTGTGTTGGTGGAGTGAAAAGTATTTTGATTCATATAAGGGTTATATAAGTTCAAATCTCACTGATAGTAGGTCTTTAATCCTATATCAATAATCATGGAGCCCATGGATATAGGGTCCTTAGCTGAAAAAAATATACAACCATGAGAATTTCCCTTGGCTATAGTAAGTTTTCCCATGGACATTGACCATGGTCTATAGCGACAATGATATCACCTACCGGAGGCCCGTATTTGACTATAACCTATATAAATAGTAAATTGGGATATAACCATGGTCATGGACCATTTTTATAACCAAAGTTTCTAATAGTGTATAGTTAATACCAATGAATTAGAAATAGAAATATTACATGCAAGATGAATATACCTGAAGTATAAGATTTTGACTTCTTATTCTTCAATTTATTTCAATTCATCTTTCAATGACAATTCTCACCATATTTGAAGAAAATATCCTAATGTTCAATGTTCTCCCTATAAAGCTTTCATATCTTTCATGGTCATTATGAAATAATCATTGAATTTTATTTTTTCATAATCATTTCAAACTTTTTTATCAACTTGTTCCCCATAAGGGGTAAGGAACCATGTTTCCACCAATCTCTATCAATATGAAGAAGAATAATCACAAGTTCTAGGACTATATTCTCTATAATTTTCATTTTGTATTTTAGAATAAATTTTTGTAATTTGTGTTGTAAGGATGATAATTTGATATCAATAGATAATTTATCCTTATGGTGGCCCAACTTCACTAGGTGATCGGTATACCTCAACATCTTTAATGCAAGATCACTAGCTAGGGAACCATCTTCTAGTTTACTCATATTGTATAGTGAAATTGTCATTTATCATTAGCATATAATTCTCCCTTTCACGTTCTATGAGATATTTTGTAATGAAATATATCTAATTTCATTTATTTTCCATATTAGTCTCTCTATATATAGCTTATAGTATGATGAATAAAGTTTACGTATCATCCTCTATATATATTTTATAGGAGTCATTTTCACCAATGCTTGATCACTAACGTGGATGATTTTTAATAATGGATTCAAATATATAATATACATTTTACCATATTTTTATATTGTATAAGTGATTATACCACTATAGGAATTTTTTTGTCTACAAAGAAATTTTCCTCTTCTAAGAATCATCACAGAATTTCCATGAATTTAATTTTCTTTTTTCTATAAAAAATAAAATGAGATATTTAGTACTTTAGCTTGATTACTAGTTTATATGAAAATATTTATTTGATTAGTCTCTCTATATTTTTTTAAATCCCAAAAACCCTCAACATTGGATTCAAAATATCTTGCCTCTTTGATATTCCATTAGAAAGGATCCATATTCCCCTTTAAATAACACATATATAGGTCTTATAAAAGTCTGTAAAAATTTTTAAGTAGGATTTTCTTACCAGTTACATTAAATCTTTGTTACTTGATATATTGAGTGGAATCCCTAATTATAAAATCTTATACTAGGAATTCCTTAATACTTATATCTATGTTATCCCCAGTAATTTTTGGGAAACTACTCTTAATTATTACTTGGTTAACTAAAATCAAGTGATTCATTAGAAATCTCAATTAAATGAATGTATCCTGAGAAGGGACAAACTAATACAATGATCTATGGTTGTATTCAACCTCAAGTAATTTCAAGAAGTTACTAACTGTATATTTTCTTTAATGTATGTTTTTAACTTATGTGTAAATATTATATATTTTATTTTTGACATGGTTATTAATATTATGTAGATTTTATGTAATTTACTAAAAATGATGATAAAATAAATTACACATAATTTTGTTTTATTTCATATTTGATTGTTTAATAATGTATCTAATTTATGTAGTCATGTTTAATTATCAAAATAAACTATACATCACTTCAATAAATAAATAATCATGGAATGAAAAATAAATTAAATATGTGATATGATTTTTTGATTTTTTCTTTTAGTTGGTTCATTATGTAAATACAAACCAACCTTAACCAAGTTCTTATATTATGTTCATACATTCCTCTATTAACCTATCTATTTTCTTGGTTGGTTTTACCTCAACTCAGTTCCTGACTTATCTCCTCTCATTGAGATCCCTTTCCTTTATAGATGTTTACTCACTCATAGGTGAGGGGTATATGGGGTTGAGGTTTATATAAAATTAATCATGGACACATATAACCATATATAATAAAGGAGGAAGAAATGATTTATGAATTAGCATAGTTAAATTATTAATAAATTTATCATATAAAACTAATGAAATAAATAATAAAATAAAATAAACCCAATGCATATATAGGTCGTTCAAACTCATTATCAATCACAAAATGTAAAGAATTTTCATTTAAACTTAATAGAATTCATTACAGTTTTTTCTAATTAAGATGAATTAATTGGAATCAATAAATTAATCAACTAATAAATTAATTAATTATTTATTTTAATATTATAGTCAAGCATTCCTTTTGATATAGTAATCTTCCAATTATGTATTAAAATTATAAATAAAATTATTTTTAATTTAAAATAAATAATTACCTAGCGTGTGAAGATAAGGCCATATGACGAGTACCTATTTACATAAAATTAAATTAATCATTGTAATTTAATAAATATATATATATAAAAACACACACAAGATATGTACTCTATAGGTGACGTAACATGAACCTTCCTTGTTTTATTAAATCAAAATTTGGAATTTAATACTTACAGAGTTTATACTATCACTCAACATTTCTCATAACTCATGTTTTATATGGTCTTTATCATATATTGTGTCCTTATATGACATGTATTCCAACAAAACATTTCCAAATATACATGTAATGTAACTATATGGGTCAAGATACACTATATGTATTAAATGTATGATGACATGAATTAACAAAAATATTTGCGGCCTATACTACTAGCAATGTGTTTGAATGAAATAGTGTGAAAAATTACCATTATATGATGTTTAGTTAAAAAATTTACCTTTATGATAATTACTAATCATTTAAATTCACACAACATTCCAAAAAACACTAGATCTGTAATTGGTGAAGAAATAAAACTGTCACATGATGCACAACCAAGTACACAACATTTTTGAGTTATGTAAAATGTTCGATGGAATCTAAGAGGAGATAAAAGTAACAAATTTGACAAAGTAATGTTATTTGCAAAGTAATTTCTTGGTTTTTAAAGAATAGAACTATTTTTTAATTTAAAGCATACATAGAAGTGATGTGGGGATCCTACATGACATCATATATAATTCATGGATCCCATTAATACACAACAATGAGGCATTGACCCTATATGATCATGTAGTTTCTTTTTAACCTATAGGAATTAATGGGAATGACTGGATTCCCATTTTGTCACGTACCCCATTATGGAAACCTACACCCTATAAGACAACCTGTTTTGAACACCAATTTTTTAAAAGTATTGTTTGAAAATATTCAAAATGAAATTTTAGAAGAGGGACTTTTCTCGAAAACATGTGTAATATTTTCCCATTTTGGAGTGGAATTTTCCCCTTTGGGAAATCGTAGGAAAATATTTTAGTGGATAATTCCCAAACCAATGGTATAAGGATGGAATTAAATAATAAAAAACTCATCAACAATGTCAGTTCTCAAGATCCTCCTCTATAATATTTCCTCATGAGAGTTTATTAATGAATTTTCTCCATAAAGTCCCTTCGAAAGGAATTGTCCATGGGATCCGTATTTAAGGTCCCTTCATGAGAATCCTCTAAAATATTCATTCATGATTCACCATATATGATTTACCAACCACATCCATCCTTTATGAGGAATCATCTAGGAGGTTTCATCCATGGATATTATTTTCAAGTGTTCATCTATGAACTTCCACCACAAGGTGTATTCCATGACCTTTCTTTATAAGGTGACATCATAGGGACTCCATTATGAGGTCCATCAATGAGGTTTTGTTTTTGAACCTCCTTCACAAAATCCTCATATGGGAGAATCATATATCAAAATTTAATTTGGGAATGAAATTAATTATTATATTGGGCACTCTTTAATCCACCATTAAATTCTCATGATGTTTCCCATATCCACGACCATGGTCCCCTAGATGGAACCACCAATCTTCTGGTGATATCCCATCACACTATATACAACTCCATGGTTCCCCATTTCTCCTTTAATATATGGGAAGGTTTTGGTTGAGCCTTTCTATTGATTCACATTGATAAATCTTATACCTTACTGCTAGCTGTTGTATAGAATTTATTTCAATATATATAGAATATATGATTCTCCTTTTTCCAAACCCCTATTTTGTGGTATTTTGGTATTTTATTGTGAATTTTAAAGCTATGAGGTGTATTAGGTTGGTTCTAGGAATTTTTAGAGAAGCCTTAATTTAGATAATGAAATTTTGGTTCTCTAGGCTTTACTACATCATAGAGGTTACCATGGTCTAATCTATTTTAGTGTTATAGGAATGTTGAGTTAGCTATTGTATTTTGTTTCAGGATGAGACACAATCTAATAAAAAAACTATTTCCAAATGAATGGTTTCTGGGTGGAGTTTAATAAACTCTATAAAGATCATAGGTGAGTATAAATTCATGTTTGATAGGCATGGCACTTAAAAAATTTCACTATGGGAAACAAGGAGTCCAACACACTTTGTTGTGGGTAATGGTGGTCCTTGATTTTGGGAAATCTAGTTGGGAACAGAAGTTTGGAAAATTGTAAGGGATAATTCACTATGACTTAGTCCTTAGCATGGTTGGGGTGAAACAACTCCAAAAGATCTACTACACCAAGATCTATGATGTGGTGGTTATCAACCCCATTTTCAGTGGATAAAACATCTATAAAGTATGCGAGAGACGGTCTCTATATGAATTGGAAACCTATTTCAATATTTTAAGTGATTGATAATTAAATTTTTTACCTGATTAATTATAGAAAAATAGTAATTCTTTCTGTCCTCTTAGTTTTTCTTCGTCTTTGTATTTTTATAGGTGATTTTGGTAAATTATTTTCTTCCATATCTCGTTCTATTGGATTTAGCTAGATGATCATGGTTATTGTTAGTAGATTTTCTATATCTCTAATTTCATCAATAATTTTAACTATTATTGGTTTAAAGTTAAAATAAAAGTTTCTTTTCCAGCTAAATGTTTTCATAAAATTGGTTGATAAAATTTATTTTCCTATTGTTTTTTTAAAGGTGATGTTTTTAGAATGTGAAAAACATTGTTGGATGTGTAGTATCATGCTATTGGCATGGTTGGTGGATATTCATGATTCATCTATGTGGGGATTTTTTGGTTATTACTTGGATATTAGTGTCAAATTTGAATGGCATGTTGGGCCTAAATGGGATGTTGTGCATTAATGATATGAATATAAAGGGACTTACTATTTCAAACATCGATGTTAGTGGATTTTTTTTGGGATATTGGATATATATTTCCATGTGGAATCTTAGTTCTAGTGTAATGGGTTTTCTCTCATGAGATGACTTTTAAGCGGGGCCTGCTTTGATGAGAGGCACATTGGGTTAGTGAATTCATGGGTGAATGAGTTCTAGCAGTCAATGTGTGAGTTATCTATATGGTTTTTTCTATATTATATAATTAATTATGTTTATATTATATTTTATATAAAATTTGAGTGACATTTTTTACTTCTTAAGTGGTATTTGAGAGAAGTATTTGGTGGATTTACTACTGGGTTTGAAGAATGTAGGTAAAGTGAGTCCTCTTACCATTATACAAAACCATTTTGATCATGTGATCTTGGGTTTTGAAGCATGTGTTCGTCCGAGTAAGATGATGAGAAGGGTAGAATTTATTTTAAAATTTTATATTAAAAGATGTGATACAATTATGAAATTAAGTGATATACTAAAATAATCTAAGTAAGTACATTTTAATTGTAAAGCATATTGATATTCAAAAGTATAAGAATAACCTAAAAAAATATCAATAAAGTGAGAGATTGATTAAAATAAGTTAATTAATTATGATATTTATGTGAATAAATACTAATTGAATAAATAAATTAAATAGATTAAAAATTAAAAGATACATAATGTAAATGACATAAAAGAAAAAAATATGACGAGGGAGTTCAATAATATCCCAATATGTGCTCCTACATCACCCACTCTAATTTCTTATGGGTTTATAAATTAATAAACCTTTAATTTAGTGGTATCCAAAAAACCTAAAGAGAACATAAACCCATGACATTAGTAGAATCAAAGAGACCTAAAAATGGATGTGGTTTTAGTGGTTTTCCAAGAACCCAAAATGTAAGACCACAATTTTACTAATTTATAATAAACCTAAAAAGTAAAGAAACGGGTTTTATTAGGAAATAATGAATTGAAGAAATTATTTCAGTTCTCTATAAATAAATAGAAGATTAATTTAAGAGACTAAGAGAGATAAATATGAGAGATCAAAATGTTTGAAGAAATATGTACAAATATTTCTCAAAAGGAGGAATAATGTAAGAAATTTTATAACTAATGGTCATTTTTATTCACAATATATCAATGAATTTAGCTATAATTTACAAAATGTTATTTATAATCTGCCCACAAGATGAATCTATAGGCTCTGGGGTTCTCTTAGTTAATTAATATGTATAAATGGGTCGAGGACACTATTTATGGCTGCTATAAATTTCTTTTTGACTTTATGATTTGATGCCACTAGTTAACCTTCTGGTTCCACTAGTTATCCAGTGGGATTGGTGTCGATCAATATTTCTATTTAGGCCCCACTGATTTGTCAGTGAACCCCGACTAGGCTACCTGGATGTCTAAAATCCTATCCAGATTCTATTGGGAATCATGTAAGATCAATCATGTAGTCGATGGGATTGATATGGATATGGTGGTTTTGTTTAGTTCTGCTAGTTGGCAGGTGATACTACACAATGTAGCTAGTGGAATCATTTTACATGAAAGAACCTTTTTGCATTCTTCATTAAATTTAAAACATTATTTTGATTTGATCAAAAATAGGAACCAAAGAATACACAAAATATGATGTCTATATGGGTTGTAGTAAGGTAAATAAGAATCTCAATCAAACCTATAAAAATATTATTATGAACTATTTTATCATATTTATCCAACATTATATCATAATAATTAATCAAAGTTGTACTTATTTCCATTAACTAATCCATGAAAAAATTGATTGAAAAGTTTAATTTGAAAAATTAATAAATAAATTGAACATATTTTAAAAGAAAAGTTTAATTTAATTTTAGTATTTTGAAAAAAAAATCTAAAATAAATTTAATCAGTCATTCATACAAATATAGAAGGGATTTTTTAAACCATAAATCTCCTTGGTTGACATTAAAAACTTATTTAGAAATTTTGAATATTCTAAACTGGGAGGTTGTGCAACAAAAAAAACTTTTGGTATTTTAAACCATTAAAAATAACTTCTAACTTCCATTTGAAAAATATTAAAATTCAAATGAACTTTGAATGCTAATAAGATTTCAATTAATTCAACCATAGAGCTGAGTACAATGTTCTCACCCTTATCAATTCCTTATTATTTATTATAACCATTTGTTATGTGTCTATCTTTGTTAGGAGTGATGTTACCTTGATCATTTAATTTATTTATTAAAACTAATTTAATAACAAGAATGGTATGATCATATAGTCTTACAAGAAGATTCCAAACATTATTCCTTATGAATTTGTTCAATTCATTTTATAGTGAAAGTTCCCAATTTTCATCAATATTCATATCACCAATATTAAGGGGTTCTTTGTGTGAAACCAAACCATGATCTTCGAACACACATAAAACTAAACTTCTAGTAAGAGTATCAGCTTGTAAATCACCATCAACATTTTATTATATATTCTCTATATATTTCACACATTACTTAATTAAATTTATATATGGTGGTTCATTCAAAACCTAAATTTCTTTCGAATTAAGTTTATTATTTATAGTCAAATTTTCTAGGCCAACCACGAAGTCATTAATTTGGGGAAATGGATTAGGAAAATATCCTCAAATTTTTTATAAATTGATTCATCTACAGTATTGGACATTTTATTAATGACTTGGTATAAAATACATGATTTATAGTAACCAATAAAATTAACTTCTTTGTATTTGGTTTCAAACTTTCCTAGGGTTCTTTTAGTATCATAAATATGGACTTTACATCCAAACATTAAAAAAACATTAGGATTTATTACTTACCAACGTTTATAGGTTATTTTTTCAAGGAAGATATTATGAGAACACGATTGAAGGTATAAAATGTGGTACTAACCACCTTTGAACAAAACTATTTAGGTAATTTAAATTAATTTTATATATTTCTTTCAATTTCTTCGAGATTTCAATTTCATATCTCAATAAAACAATTTTATTATAGATTCCATGGATTGGAAAAATAATTCCTATATCCTTGTGAATTATAAATCTCATCAAAATATATATTATCAAAATATATCCCATGAACACCTTAAATAGATATCATCTTGTATTCCTTTTCATTTTTTGACCTTCTTGGAATATATAATAATGTATTTTCAAACCACATTTTTATAAGTCATGAAATAAACCCATGTAAATTTTATATAATAATTGATAATTAGTTAATTATAAGATTGACCTCATATACTTGAGGCTTGGTTAGTTCAACGCGATAATGATAAATAATATCAAGTCTCTTAGAGGATAATGTTAACTTTTTAGATTTAATGGATGTTTATTTTCATAATAAGTTTGAAAGGTTCACGAAAAATGTAATTTTGGAAATATTGTATTTATAAATCTATTAGTATATAATTTTGTTTTGATATTTACAAGTTTATGTATGATACAATGTCCAACGAACCTATTCGGAATCCATGGATCAAAATATTTTATACTTAAACATTTTACATCTTGATAGAAAAATGATTTCAAACCAATAGCATAAATATTTTGAAAATGAGAAACAAAATATAAAACTTTTCCTTTGGAATTAGAGTCTTTATAAAAATAATTATCAAAATAAACTTTAAAACTATTATAAAATAATTTAGTAATACTTAGAAAATTATGTATTAAACATTTTACATATAAAAATAATTTTTAAACAGAAATGTTTTAAAAACCAATACTATATTTACTAATGATCTTAATCCATTTCAAGATGATTAAACTCAGAATAGTCCCTACACATGTGTCTCAAGAACCCTCGATCTAGGTACCATGTATCTCATTGGTGTTTTATCTTGAGACACATATCCTATAAAATAATCATGTAATTAAAGACATTGGTAATAAAAATTCGAGAATTATAAAACGATCCAAAAGAATTCCAAAAAATTCTATACATGTGTAGAATATGATTTTCCATAATAATTCCAAAAAATGTATTATAATATAGTTTATGTAATGACCCAAACATTTGAATAATATGTTTCTTGAAAATGTATGTTTTAGTATGTCATAATCAATAAAAATATATACGTATAAATGAAAGGTGATTGTAGTGTTTTTACCATTATATGATAATTGGTTAATGTGACCATTGGAAATAATATTAATTTTTAACATTAAAATTATTTTTTATAAAATGATAATGGATAATTAATGCAGTGAGAAGAGTTAGTGGCCTCATCTAGTAGACTCCTACGATACGAAGCCCATTTTTTAGAGCATGAGAAGGAGGTATCATCACTAGGCTTTCCTCTAGACCAATCCCAAGATGAGATTCAACATTTTAAGCTTGATGAAAATATCCTATGGTAGATGTTCATGTTCGTGGAGATTACCACTCAGGAAATGTTATCCAAGCTGCCGAAAGAGACCATCAACATCACAAACCTTACCCTTAGGTCATATGCTGGTGTTTTAAGGGGTTATGTTTCAAGGCCCTAGTTTCTTAAAATGTAATCCTATTGTTTAATTAAATTTTTTATTTCATCATTTCCATTTTAAGAATACTTTTTCTTACAAATGGTGATAGAATTTGATAAATTGATTTTTCAGGTAAAAATTATACATTTATTTCTATATCAAAATAAGTATTTATTAATAATTTTTAATATAATGAAATAGTGTTATAAAAATAATCCTTTTTAATTACAGATGATAAAATAATTTTTTTTCAAGTGTCAAAATTTTTACTATGCATGTCACTATGCATTTTCTGTCCGCTACTATTTTTAATGATCAGGTATTTTTATACATAAAAAATTAAATTTTTAATATGTAGAGATTTATTAATTTAAAATAACTTTCATTTTTGAATTCCCAATATCGATATTAGGATATAGGGATGTTATGAGAATTTTATAAAATACTTTTATTTTGTGAAGAGTAAATATACTATTTGAGTTTTTCAGTAAGTTTAATGACATCATAGATTTTTCATAATGATGTATTGATTAACTAAAAAATAATGGCGAACTCTTGTGTGTTAAATTAACTCAATAGGTGTCCCAAGTGGACAATAACCTTGGAAAATACCATAAGAAAGCCCATGGTTTTTCAAATACCACTAATGAGGTGTCCTTAGAAATTAAAGAAAACTCTATCTCATTTACTACAATTTACCACCCATTCCTTAATTTATATTCATTAAAAATTCATCCTCCAAGATGTTCAGCTAGTTATACCTCCCAAGAAGTCTCCAAAAGGTTCCCTTAGGCCCCAAAGGTCCCAATATTTGAGTTTTAGAAGTTACTCTTCAAGGTAAGGAAATTCCCAACTTCTACTTTCCTTTCAAGTTTTCTTTAATGTTGTATGTCTATAAAATTTCTATATCATGTTCTTTTTTCCATCATATTATGTTTATATATGGTATTACGTGTATTTTATGAATGGGTTACCCCTGTCCTCTCTCTTTTTTAATGTTTTATGAAACCATGTTTCCTACCCGTTATGCTGTAAAATTTTCATCTCAAAATATCTCTCTTATTACCAATAAATTCTTTTATTTTCCTTATATTAATACATAAAACAATTTAATTTCAAGGGGTATTCATAAAGACATAAAAATGATTTTTTTCTATAAATGACAAACATAAAACCCTATTTCCCGTTCTTTGGTTTATAAATGACATAATGACCATGTTTTAAGTGCTTTTTAAATATGACATGATTTTGATATGAAACTCATTTATTTTATTCTATTTGGGTTATTTATGGAATATTTTATTATTATTTATTTAGCTCACATGAAAAATAAACAAATATTAAGGGGTTTACCTGAAATAGCTCTAATGTATTGGATACTGAATTAATCTCTGGAGATGAAAAGTTTTACGATACCTTGGTAAATAACCTTGGTATTTTTTATAACACCTTGGGTATTGACCTTATCGATATGATTATAAATGTCTAAATTATATGTTGTAGAAATGTTTTCAAGTAATGATTCATGTTCTTATTATTATCATATGCTTATTTTCTCATGCCTTTATGAAGTTCCTCATGTTCTTACTGATAGTTCTCAAGTTTTAATGTAAACTATTTCACATGTTTTCCCTTACTGGGTATTATGCTCACCCTTTCCATTAATGTATGTCCCCAGGTTAAGAGATTAAATAAATGTCATTAGGATTAACCTTGATAAATCCTTTAATGTGGAATAGAATAATTTTTTATGTTTTCCTGTATTTTTTTCCTTATTTCCAAGACACTAAACTTTAAAAGATCCTCTATGTCTAAAATGTCATTTAATGTTTTGTAACAAAAAGGTGGGATTAAATAGTTGGTATCAAATGATATATTTTTTTTATTTTTGAAATTATGATAGGAAATATTTAGGAATATCCCTATAGAAAATTTTAAATATAGTAAAAATTATTGGCATTTTGGAAAAATATTATGTTAGTGGTTTCCGAACAAATAAATCCCTGACTGGATATGAACATGTGGATGTGGCTTTAGAACAGCTGTATGTAAGGGTAATGTAACACCCAAGACTTTTATGTTATATAAATAATCAAAGGAATCTTTTTCTACACAACACTTTCTTGGCTTGCTTTACACGCAATCGCGACCTTCCTCGATAACTTTCGTCGTACGCAATACCGAATTTCACTAAATAACAATATGCTATTAAAACTAGCCGTTATGAATAGTAATAACCACTTTTTGAAATTTTATAAATTTTATTTTTCAAAATGGACTTCATTTTTGGAATCAGAATATCGAAATTAGACTAGGGTGAAATTTTGGTATTTTTCTGAAAACTTTCAATTTTTGATGAATAGTGAAACCACTAAGTGGTAGGTTAAAAAACTGAATTTTGCATAAAACTTAATTTTACCGCTTCTGTGAATGGAATTTCGAAAATCCGAGAGACACGGTTAATATCAAGGACTAAAATGTGGTTCAATGAGATGAAAATAATTTTTTGGTGAATAGTATCTTTTTACTTTTTTTACCACGGTTAATAGTAAATAGGGTAACTAAGGGTAAATATGATATTAATATTACCCTAACACATGTCCTAATTCTATTGGACAAGTGTAATTCGACCAAAAACAAACTTAGGAATAAAATATGACCATTTAGGCCCACTTGGATTAGATTAGGACATTTATTATTAATTTATTTAAAGAAGGGTTAAAATAGTTAAAATCAAAGTTTAATAAGTAAATCATTTTTAATATGGGGTTATACATAAGATAAATTAGATTGTAAATATTAATTAGAAACTTAAAAAGATTTACTACATGATGGTATTTTATTTGTAATTTTTAGACATCAAATAATTTAATTTATTTATGACACAATGATGATGCAGTAATTATCTTATTAATGAAATATTGACATAATTGATGTTATAAACACCAAAATAAATATAATTTGAGACTTTTTATGAATTCCACTAATTTTATAGGTTACTATGATATATTAGTGTTGATTTAATCAACTTGGTTCGAACATATAATTCTGTTATGACTTTCACAAAAATCATATATCAAATAGTGTCAAAATTGACACAAAATAGTTTTTAAATCAAATATTATATTATTAATTGTTATTTTATTCCTAAAAATCTAAGGTTCGGCCAAATGACTTAGATAAGGATATATATTTTAATAATAAACAATTTGGGGTTCGTTTGGCATGTTATAGTAAGTGTATTAACCATATAGTGAAAGAAAACAAAAATACACGGTAAAAGTTAAATTATTTAACTTAGGGTTAAATCTAATTGATAAGGTTAAAAAAATACCCTAAACTTGTCTAAATCCTATTGGTTGATAGGATTTCGACCCATCCCCACTTTAGCTTCGAAATAAGACCCTTTGGAACCATTATAAACCGATTTTGACTTTAATATAAAATAATATTTTGAGATATTCCTAAGGTGCCCCTCTCCTCCCTTATAAAAGGGCACCTCCTCCCCCTCCTCCTCACACCAATTTGAGCACTCAAGCTCGGCCAACCCCTGCCATTTTCTCCTCTCCACTTCCCTAGAATAATCCTAGAGGTCTTGGTCTTCTCCAAAGACCAATCTTAGTTCCTTAAGTGGAGGATTCAAAGAGGCGTTCCAAAGAAGAGGTAATATCCATTACCGATCTTTTCAATTTCTTTCTTCTTCAACTTCTTCTTCTTTAGTTGTTTCATGATAAAGTAATAACATCAGTATTACTTACATACTGATATGTTATTATAAATATGAAACAACCCTAATTCACCTTCTATCCATCCTACGGAAAAATGAAATCACCGCGCGTGCGTACGTACGGAATACCGTCTCCACGCCGTGGTGTAATCTATTTTCCACCATCACCTTACAAGGATGGGTATAATGGTGTAATGAGTAACTATATATAATTATTATGAAGTAATATTGATACTGAAATAATATATATATACTCCAATACAATTCCACGATCATAGGAACGATATCATCACTCGTGCGTACGTACGGAATACCGTCTCCACGATGTGATGCGACTCGTTCTACATGATATTCATTTCATAATGATTATATAAATGAATTGAATGAATGAATATGGTATATACTACAGTAATACCATTCTGGAAATGCATTATCTATAACCTAAAGATAAGAATAAGAATTTATTCGACAAAACACGCATAAGAACAAAAAGTTATAAAGACCCGAGTAACAAGTAACAATAAAATATTACTAATAAAAAGCTAATAATATGACCATATATGATCTCATATCAATATGTATGATTCTGTAATAAGTCAATAACATTATTTAAACCATTATACAGGAGCTTCGGACACGAACAAAGCAAATCGGACCTAAGGTAAGGGAAATATCACAATCTCATTTTTATCCGAGATTGTTTATTCGTAAGTATTTACTGGGGTGTATTTTATCATCCACATCCATGTTCCCTCAATATGTAATATTGTTTCCATCCAATTGCAATAGTTTAAATCCAATTTTACCCTTAGTTGAGTTTTAGTAAAGAATATGAAAGGAATCTTTTGTCGTTTTTCCATACGAGGTACTTTTTGACTTTTCCAACAAAAGTACGAAGAATGTTTTTTTAACTTATAAGGCATGAATGGATTTTTAACATTACTTCAAAGAAGCTTCCTTTACAAGTTTTCAAGTTTATTTTTAATCAAGTTCTTTTATTTTAAAGTTGTATGACATGTTATAAAAGGAAAAATGTTTTTGAAGAAGAAAGGATATTTTCCTCAAGAATGGAGTCCAAGTGTTTTATCAAAATTATTTTCCATCTAAGATAATAAAGGGTTATATTTTTATCCCTATTATTACATTGATTTGATCATGTTGTGATGGAATTATTTTTATGAATTCCTTTATCTTATATGAATTGTTTTATGATGTCATGATGTTTAAGAATCCCATTTTTACTACATGGGTTATGCAATGATGTATGATTTATGATTTTGTGGCACACATAAGAAAGGATTCATTATAAGATGGGTGGGACCTATATCTCCCTCCAATGCATTGGGTAAAGATTTCATATCTCATGAGATAGACATGGCTGGAATGGTAGGTTATACCGGTTCAGTGAAACAGGACTGAAACGAGGGTTACTCGATTCAGAAAGGGACTTTGTCCACTAAGATAGTCCTGGCAATGAGTCATGACTAACAAGAAATGATTTTCCATGATTATGTGTGCATGCCACAAAGTTTCAAGTTTTATGTTATGATTATGGGGATCTCATTTTCACTTCTATGATTTATTCCATGTTAAGATAATATGATCTCTTTTGCAGGTTTTGATTTTCAAAAAGATATGATATGATTTTTATTTCCTTTATTTTCCCTTGCTGAGCATTTGAGCTCACCCTTTTATGTTTTCTTTTCCCCAGGTCAGGAAGATGGATATTAAGTAGAATATGCTAAAAGGGACCCTAGATATGATGAAATAAATGGGAGACACTGTAGAAGATTTATGAACCAGTTGTTTATGTTTCCCAGTTTCTAAAGACACTATACCTATACGGTCCTTTGTGGTTTTGTCATATGTTGTAATAAGTGTGCTTCAATTTTGAAGTATTAACAATGTATGTAAAGTGTGGGTCGTTATAGTTGGTATCAGAGGAAAGGTATAGTCAACCTTTGGAAACTATGATGTGAAAGCCTTAGTAAGAACCCTAAGGATAAGTCTAATCATAGAACACAATCTTAGTGTTTTAGAAATGTCCTTGAATAACCTAGGATAAGACCTTAAGCATGAAAATTTTATTCTTGAATTATGTGGTTTTCCTATTATAATTAGTGTTGCTCACACTATTCTTCTTGGTTTTAGTCAATGGCTGGAACCCGAAGGAACCGTGTTAATGTGGAATGCGATGGGCAATGCAATGATTGTCCCCCTGAGCAACCAAACGATATGGGAGCTGGAATGCAAAATCTTGTAGCCATGCTCACACAACTTTCTCAAGCTATGAATCATGCAGGACTTCCAAACGAGCAAAGGAAGGAGCAAAATTCTGTTGAATCCTTCATGAGGCAGCGTCCACCTTCTTTCAGTGGGTCTACTGATCCATTAGTTGCTGAACAATGGATTAGTACTATTGAAAAGATATTTTCAGTTCTTCAATGTTCTGAACATGATAAAGTCATCCTAGCAGTGTATCGTTTGGAAGGAGATGCTGATCAATGGTGGAATCTTATTAAGAATACGAGGCAAAGGGATGAAATTGAGTCTATGGAATGGGACGAGTTCAAGAACTTATTTTTCAATAAGTACTTCCCTCGTATTCTCCGAACAAAGATGGAGAAAGAGTTCCTTGAACTGAAGCAAAGGGATGATGAATCTGTTGGTACCTATGAAGCAAATTTTACAAGACTTGCAAGGTACGCTTCTGGTATTATTATCCAACCTGAGAGTAAGATCGATCGATTATTTAGTGGCTTAAAACCAAGTCTTCGAAGGGCGTTAGCCATAAGAGACTTAAATAGCTACGAGGAAATCGTTCGATGTGCTCTCAAAGTCGAGATGGAGATTGGAGTAACCCATCAGTCACATGGGTTTGATAAGAAGAGGAAGATGGAATTCAAAGAAAAATCTAAAGAGCACACGGAAAAGAAGATGAGCTTTTCCTTATGCTCAAAGTGTGGAAAGAAACATGGAGGGAGTTGTCTTAAAGGGACAAGTAAATGTTTTAAATGTGGAAAGGAAGGTCATCGGGCATTTGAATGTCGTGATAATGGGAAGAAGATGTCTAATGATGCAAGCAAAGGAAGGGATACACAGAATGAACCTACTACACTTCAATGTTTCAAGTGAAAGGAGATGGTGAATTATGCCAATCAATGCCCAAATCCAAGGGTTGATGATGATGGTCGACGTCAACAAAATCTTAAGGCTAAAGACAAAGGAAAGTCACATGCAATTTCTATCAGCGATGTGGAGTACGATAACGAAGTGGTGAAAGGTACACTTACCATCCACTCTAAAGTAGCAAATGTTTTATTTGATTCTGGATCCACCCACTCTTTTATTTCTGAAGAATTTTCTAAGGGTATCACCGTATTACCTCAACAATTAGATGTTGAGTTAGCTGTGACAACACCTAATGGCACATCAATCGCATCAAAAGTTTATAATTCTTCTCCGATCGAAGTTTGTGGGAAAGTGCTTCCTGCAAATCTTGTGATCCTTCCTTTAGTGGAATTTGATGTGATTCTTGGCATGGATTGGCTTTCTCTACATGGATCTCATATCAATTGCCAAAGAAGGGAAGTCACATTTCATATTCCAGATCAATCTACGATCGTCTATCAATGCAAGGATGAACATAACCTTCCAGTGGAAATTTCTTCCATTTTATGGGTATTGATTCCACTAAATGAAGGTTATTTATCTCAAATGGTTGGTCAGAAACTCGTGATTAAGAATATGCCCATCGTACGGGAGTTTGATGATGTCTTTCCGGAGGAATTACCGGGTCTTCCACCAAATCGTGAAGTTGAGTTTTCAATAGAACTCGTACCAGGTGCTTTGCCTATTTCAAAGACACCATATAGAATGGCCCCAATTGAGTTGCAGGAATTGAAGAAGCAACTCCAAGAGAATCTTGATAAGGGATTCATACGCCCTAGTGCGTCACCGTGGGGAGCACCTGTTCTATTTGTTAAGAAGAAAGATGGATCAATGAGACTCCGCATTGATTATCGAGAACTTAACAAGATCACTATCAAGAACAAATATCCTCTCCCACGCATTGATGACTTATTTGACCAACTACGCGTAGCTCAATACTTTTCCAAGATTGATCTTCATTCAGGGTATCATCAATTAAGGGTCAAAAGGGAGGATATACCAAAGACGGCTTTCCGTACAAGGTATGGACACTATGAATTTATAGTGATGCCATTTGGTCTTACTAATGCCCCTGCTATCTTCATGGATCTAATGAATAGAGTCTTTAGAGACTATCTTGATCAATTTGTGGTAGTCTTTATAGACGATATTCTTGTCTATTCAAAGAGCAAGGAAGAGCATGAAGATCACTTGAGAATTATATTGAAGACCCTGAGAAAAGAGAAGCTTTATGCCAAATTTACCAAGTGTGAATTTTGGCTTCAAAAAGTTGCATTTTTGGGTCATATAATCTCAAAAGAGGGGATATCTGTGGATCCAGCAAAAACAGAGGTTATCGAAAGATGGTCAAGACCAACAACAGTAACTGAGATCCGAAGTTTTCTTGGTTTGGCTGGATATTATCGACGTTTTGTAAAAGATTTTTCACGATTATCTAATCCACTCACCAAGTTGACTCGGAAAGGAGTTAAGTTTGTCTAGACAGAGGAATGTGAAGAGAATTTCAAGGAGTTGAAAAGAAGGTTATCCAGTGCACCTATGCTCACACTGCCTTGTATTGGAGAAAGGTTTGTGATCTACAGTGATGCATCCAAGAAGGGATTGGGGTGTGTTCTTATGCAAAATGATATGGTGATAGCTTATGCCTCACGACAGTTGAAAATCCATGAGAAAAATTACCCAACACATGATTTGGAGTTGGCTGCGGTAATCTTTGCATTAAAGATTTGGAGGAATTACCTTTATGGTGAAAGGTGTGATATTTATACTGATCATAAAAGTTTAAAGTATATTTTCACACAAAAGGAGCTGAATATGCGTCAAAGAATATGGTTGGAGCTGATTAAGGATTATGACTGCTCAATCCATTACCACCCTGGGAAAGCAAACAAGGTGGCATATGCATTAAGTCGACAAGACCATGCTATTTTATCCATGATGAGGATCACAAAAGATCCAATATTTATGGATTTACAAAGGATGGATCTTGGAATTATAATGGAAGGGGAAAAATCTTATCTTTCTCAAATGAATGTTCAACCATCTATACATGTGAAGATTAAAGAGGCACAGAAAGAAGATGTCGAGTTACAAAAGAAGGTGAGAAATGTTCTTGAATTCAACCTTGATTGTGATGGGATAATAAAGTTCAGGAATCGGGTTTGTGTTCCTCCCATCCCTGAATTAAAGAAGGAGCTGCTGGATGAGGCTCATAGTTCTTCATTCTCTATTCATCCTGGAAGCACGAAGATGTATAGGGACCTGAAAGAGTACTTCTGGTGGGATGGAATGAAAAGAGATGTTGCTGAATATGTCTCTCGATGCTTGGTTTGTCAACAAGTTAAAGCTGAGAGACAGAAGTCTAAGGGGATGTTACAACCATTACCCATACCCGAATGGAAATGGGAAAACATCATTATGGACTTTGTCACAGGACTTCCTAAAACATCCAAAGGCAATAATGCTATCTGGGTCATAGTTGATCGTCTTACAAAGTCCGCACACTTCATTGCTATTAGAGTGGATTTCTCTCTAGATCATCTTGACAGGATATATGTAAAGGAAGTGGTAAGATTGCATGGAGTACCACTTTCTATTTTATTTGATCGGGATCCGAGATTTACCTCGAAGTTCTTGTGAAGTCTTCAGCACACTCTGGATACAGAGTTGAGTTTCAGCACTGCTTATCATCCCCAGAAAGACGGTCAGTCTGAGAGAACAATTCAAACCCTAGAAGATATGTTGAGAGCTTGCTCTATGGATTTCAAAGGAGGTTGGGATCAACACCTAACTTTGGTGGAATTTTCTTATAATAATAGCTTTCACTCTAGTATTCAGATGGCTCCTTATGAAGCTCTCTATGGAAAGAAATGCAGGACTCCAACTTGCTGGGATGAAGTTGGGGAAAGAAAGCTATTAGGACCTGATCTCGTTGATGAAATGGCAGAAAAGGTCAGATCTATTCAACAACACATAAGAGCAGCCTAGAGTCGACAGAAAAGTTATACCAACAACCGAAGAAAAGACCTAGAGTTTGAAGTGGGTGATAAAGTGTTCTTACGAATATCTCCCTGGAAGAGGGATATGAGATTTGGAAAGAAGGGGAAGTTGAGCCCTAGATATATCGGTCCTTTCGAAATACTGGATCGTGTTGGGAAGGTAGCTTACCGATTGGCGCTTCCACCGAATCTCTCTCAAGTTCACGATGTGTTCCATGTATCTCTCCTGAGAAAGTACATACCAGATCCTTCACATGTACTCAGCTCAGAAGTTGTACCGCTGGAGCAAGATCTTTCTTATGAAGAACAGCCGATAGAGATTCTGGATCGTAGCGAAAAAGTCCTACGAAACAAGACCACTCGCTTGGTGAAAGTTTTATGGAGGAACCACCAACTTGAAGAATCTACATGGGAGCTTGAGGATATGATGAGGGAGAATTATCCTCATCTGTTTGTTACAAAGTGACGAATTTCGAGGGCGAAATTCTTTTTAAGGGGGGTAGAATGTAACACCCGAGACTTTTATGTTATATAAATCATCAAAGGAATCTTTTTCTACACAACACTTGCTTGGCTTGCTTTACACGCAATCGCGACCTTCCTCGATAGCTTTCGTCGTACGCAATACCGAATTTCACTAAATAACAATATGCTATTAAAACTAGCCGTTATGAATAGTAATAACCACTTTTTGAAAGTTTATAAATTTTATTTTTCAAAATGGACTTAATTTTTGGACTCAGAATATCGAAATTAGCCTAGGGTGAAATTTTGGTATTTTTCTGAAAACTTTCAATTTTTGATGAATAGTGAAACCACTAAGTGGTAGGTTAAAAAACTGAATTTTGCATAAAACTTAATTTTACCGCTTCTGTGAATGGAATTTCGAAAATCCGAGAGACACGGTTAATATCAAGGACTAAAATGGGGTTCAATGAGATGAAAATAATTTTTTGGTGAATAGTAACTTTTTACTTTTTTTACCACGGTTAATAGTAAATAGGGTAACTAAGGGTAAATATGATATTAATATTACCCTAACACATGTCCTAATTCTATTGGACAAGTGTAATTCGACCAAAAACAAACTTAGGAATAAAATATGACCATTTAGGCCCACTTGGATTAGATTAGGACATTTATTATTAATTTATTTAAAGAAGGGTTAAAATAGTTAAAATCAAAGTTTAATAAGTAAATCATTTTTAATATGGGGTTATAAATAAGATAAATTCGATTGTAAATATTCATTAGAAATCTAAAAGGATTTACTACATGATGGTATTTTATTTGTAATTTTTAGACATCAAATAATTTAATTTATTTATGACACAATGATGATGCAGTAATTATCTTATTAATGAAATATTGACATAATTGATGTTATAAACACCAAAATAAATATAATTTGAGACTTTTTATGAATTCCACTAATTTTATAGGTTACTATGATATATTAGTGTTGATTTAATCAACTTGGTTCGAACATATAATTCTGTTATGACTTTCACAAAAATCATATATCAAATAGTGTCAAAATTGACACAAAATAGTTTTTAAATCAAATATTATATTATTAATTGTTATTTTATTCCTAAAAATCTAAGGTTCGTCCAAATGACTTAGATAGGGATATATATTTTAATAATAAACAATTTGGGGTTCGTTTGGCATGTTATAGTAAGTGTATTAACCATATAGTGAAAGAAAACAAAAAGACACGGTAAAAGTTAAATTATTTAACTTAGAGTTAAATCTAATTGATAAGGTTAAAATAATACCCTAAACTTGTCTAAATCCTATTGGTTGATAGGATTTCGACCCATCCCCACTTTAGCTTCGAAATAAGATCCTTTGGAACCATTATAAACCGATTTTGACTTTAATATAAAATAATATTTTGAGATATTCCTAAGGTGCCCCTCTCCTCCCTTATAAAAGGGCACCTCCTCCCCCTCCTCCTCACACCAATTTGAGCACTCAAGCTCGGCCAACCCCTGACATTTTCTCCTCTCCACTTCCATAGAATAATCCTAGAGGTCCTGGTCTTCTCCAAAGACCAATCTTAGTTCCTTAAGTGGAGGATTCAAAGAGGCGTTCCAAAGAAGAGTTAATATCCATTACCGATCTTTTCAATTTCTTTCTTCTTCAACTTCTTCTTCTTTAGTTGTTTCATGATAAAGTAATAAGATCAGTATTACTTACATACTGATATGTTATTATAAATATGAAACAACCCTAATTCACCTTCTATCCATCCTACGGAAAAATGAAATCACCGCGCGTGCGTACGTACGGAATACCGTCTCCACGCCGTGGTGTAATCTATTTTCCACCATCACCTTACAAGGATGGGTATAATGGTGTAATGAGTAACTATATATGATTATTATAAAGTAATATTGATACTTAAATAATATATATATACTCCAATACAATTCCACGATCATAGGAACGATATCATCACTCGTGCGTACGTACGGAATACCGTCTCCACGATGTGATGCGACTCGTTCTACATGATCTTCATTTCATAATGATTATATAAATGAATTGAATGAATGAATATGGTATATACTACACTAATACCATTCTGGAAATTAATTATCTCTAACCTAAAGATAATAATAAGAATTTATTTGACAAAACACGCATAAGAACAAAAAGTTATAAAGACCCGAGTAACAAGTAACAATAAAATATTACTAACAAGAAGCTAATAATATGACCATATATGATCTCATATCAATATGTATGATTCTGGAATAAGTAAATAACATTATTTAAACCATTAAACAGGAGCTTCGGACATGAACAAAGCAAATCGGACCTAAGGTAAGGGAAATATCACAATCTCATTTTTATCCGAGATTGTTTATTCGTAAGTATTTACTGGGGTGTATTTTATCATCCACATCCATGTTCCCTCAATATGTAATATTGTTTCCATCCACTTGCAATAGTTTAAATCCAATTTTACCTTTAGGTGAGTTTTAGTAAAGAATATGAAAGGAATCTTTTGTCGTTTTTCCGTACGAGGTACTTTTTGACTTTTCTGACAAAAGTACGAAGAATGTTTTTTTTAACTTATACGGCATGAATGGATTTTTTAACATTACTTCAAAGAAGCTTCCTTTAGAAGTTTTCAAGTTTATTTTTAATCAACTTCTTTTATTTTAAAGTTGTATTACATGTTATAAAAGGAAAAATGTTTTTGAAGAAGAAAGGGTATTTTCCTGAAGAATGGAGTCCAAGTGTTTTATCAAAATTATTTTCCATCTAAGATAATAAATGGTTATATTTTTATCCCTATTATGAAATTTATTTGATCATGTTGTGATGGAATTATTTTTATGAATTCCTTTATCTTATATGAATTGTTTTATGATGTCATGATGTTTAAGAATCCCATTTTTACTACATGGGTTATGCAATGATGTATGATTTATGATTTTGTGGCACACATAAGAAAGGATTCATTATGAGATGGGTGGGACCTATATCTCCCTCCAATGCATTGGGTAAAGATTTCATATCTCATGAGATAGACATGGCTGGAATGGTAGGTTATACCGGTTCAGTGAAACAGGACTGAAACGAGGGTTACTCGATTCAGAAAGGGACTTTGTCCACTAAGATAGTCTTGGCAATGAGTCATGACTAACAAGAAATGATTTTCTATGATTATGTGTGCATGCCACAAAGTTTCAAGTTTTATGTTATGATTATGGGGATCTCATTTTCACTTCTATGATTTATTCCATGTTAAGATAGTATGATCTCTTTTGCAGGTTTTGATTTTCAAAAAGATATGATATGATTTTTATTTCCTTTATTTTCCCTTGCTGAGCATTTGAGCTCACCCTTTTATGTTTTCTTTTCCCCAGGTCAGGAAGATGGATATTAAGTAGAATATGCTAAAAGGGACCCTAGATATGATGAATTAAATGGGAGACACTGTAGAAGATTTATGAACCAGTTGTTTATGTTTCCCAGTTTCTAAAGACACTATACCTATAAGGTCCTTTGTGGTTTTGTCATATGTTGTAATAAGTGTGCTTCAATTTTGAAGTATTAACAATGTATGTAAAGTGTGGGTCGTTATAGGTAAACCCCAAAAACCCTGCCTTGACCTAGACTTAAATGGGAACTAGTGCACAATAATGGGGCTTACTTCACTCATGGTTTTAAACTCATGGGGGATATGTTTGGTTAATCACAAGAGTTTTATAAATCATTCTGAAGGATTTATAGAAAAACATAATTGTTGTTAAAGAATAACATATTTAGGCATAGAGTTTTATGACATAAAATTTCATAAAATAGGTTTCTCAATAAGGTTTCATTCTTCTAAAAAATATTGGGATATAGGAAGAACCATTCAGATGGTGACTGCTGTGGACCATGCACTTACGGACCTCTGATTAATGATGTAATGGAAACATTCATGAGAATGATGAACCAAATAACTCAAGTTATGGGAATAACTTTAATCAAGATGAGAGACCGATTTCACCATGAAGGGAACAAATTTTGGTTGAGTCCTTTGTGTGTAAATGACCACCAACATTAAGTGGATCTACCGAACCATTGATTTCTGAATAGTGGATTAGCTCTATCAAAAATATATTTTCATTACTCAATTTTTTCAGAACAAGATAAAGTCACACTAGATGTTTACCATTTAGAGGTAGATGTCGATCAGTGGTGGTAATTGACTAAAACCTTGAGTCCAATATGGGATATTGAAGCTATATAGTGGGACAAGTTGAAGGGGGTCTTATTTAATAAGTATTTCCCTCATTCAATGAGAACAAAAATGGAGAAGGAATTTCATGATATGATGAAAAAGGAGAATGAATCGGCGAGAATCTACGAGATGAACATCACAATACTTTATATTTATACCTCAATATTTTTCATGGATCATAGTGGGAAGGGTGATAAATTATTTAGTGGACAAAGACCTGATTTTTGGATGAATCTAGCCAACTGAGACTATGATAACCAGGATTAGATCGTGAAGAGTCCAATAAAAGTCAGACTAGAGTTTTGTAAGACACAGTGGTCTAAAGAATCCAATGAAAAGAAAAGATCAATGGTTCCACAATTGGGGAGGACCTTGATTAGGGAAGAGGTGGAATGAATATGTAGCTTCCCATGTGGAATAAAAGTGGGAAGAAGCATTCAGGGAACTACCTACTCGGGAGAAGGAAATGTTACAAATGTGTAAGAGAAGGCTATATCACTTGGAATTATTGTATTGAGGTGAAGCTCCAACTTCCCAACACTAAAAATGAAGGTAATATGGTGGAGTCCCTACCTGAGTCCAATTCATCAAGTGTGTTTAGTTAAGGAACTTTTCCAATCATTGTCTAAATCTGAGGGAAGTGGAGGAGAATCCCAATCAGCCTCAGAAAAGGACATTTGAGAATGGTCATGACTTTTCTATCATGAAAATTGAAGTTGAAGCTCCAAATGATGCAGTGGAAGGTACTCTTGTTGTTCTTATTAATCTAGGGAGCACTTTAGTGTTTTTGGTTTTATGCATTCATTTGTTTCCTCCATGTTTTCAAAGAATTTAGAATGAACCCCTGAATTTCTAAAAGTATATTTATTATTCAAGACTCCTTGTGGGACTATCCAAGAATCATCAGTGTTTAGAAACCCCAGTATTTACTTTAGTGAGCATAATCTTATCAAAAGCATAGTAGAAATTCCCATGATAGAATTCGACATTATACTAGGGATGGACTTGATATAAATTTTTAATGCTACAATTAAATGAATAAGAGAGGAAATGTAATAAGTCTTGAATAGAAAACCTAAAAATAACTTTATAGGGGAGATATATCAACACATGTTTTGTATAGAAGCACCACACATAGCCTTATTTATGGAGTTCACTATAACAACCCATACATTACATACATTTTTAGTACTTAAAAATTGAAGTACACTTATTAAAACATATGAAAAACCATGAAAGGACCGTATAGGTATAGTGTCTTTAGAAACTAGGAAACATAAACAACTGGTTCATAAAGCATCTACACTATCTCCCATTTATTTCATCATATCTATAGTCCCTTTTGGCATATCTTACTTAATAACCTTCTTCCTGGCCTGGGGAAAGAAAACATACAAAAGGGTGAGCTCAAATGCTCAGTAAGGGTAAAAAAAAGAAATATCAATCACATCATATTCATAAGAACATAACAATTTGGAAATCTTACCCTGTAAAAGAGATCATAATTTCATAACATGGGATAAATCATGGTAGTGAAATGCAATCACAATAATCATAACATAAAAAATGAATCTTTGTGTCATACACACATAATCATAGAGAATAGTTTCTTATTAGTCAAGACTCATTTCCAAGACTATCTTAGTTGACAAACTCCATTTCTGAACCGAGTTCATTCCTCATTTCAATCATGTTTCACTGAACCGGTTTGACCTGCCGTTCCAGCCATGTCTATCTCATGATATATAAAATATTTACCCAATGCATTGGAGGGAGATATAGGTCCCACCAATCTATCTAGGTGGATGGAAATAATATTATATATTGAGGAAACATGGATTTGGATGATAAAATACACCCCAGTAAATTCCAAAGTATAAACAATCTCAGATAAAAATTAGATTGTGATATTTCCCTTACCATAGGTCCTATTTGCTTCGTAAGTGTCCGAACCTCTTGTATAATGATTTAAATAATGTCATTGACTTATTCCAGAATCATACTCATTGTTATTGTATCATATTTGGTCATATTCTTAGCTTATTATTAGTAATATTTCATTGATACTTGTTATTCGGGTGTTTTTTACTTTTTGTTCTTATGCGTGTTTTGTCGAATAAATTCTTATTCTTATTTTTAGGTTATAGATACCTCATTACCAGAATTATATTAGTGTAATATATATCATATTTATTCACTCAATTCATTTATTTAATCATTATGCAATGAAAATCATGTAGAACGAGTCACATCAAATCGTGGAGACGGTATTCCGTACTTACGCACGAGCGATGATATCGTTCCCATGATCATGGAATTGTATTGGACTGTATGTATGCTATTTCAGAATAAATATCACTTTAAAATAATCATATATATTCATTCTTTTCACCATTATACCCATCCATGTAAGGTGGTGGTGGAAAATAGATTACACCACGATGTGGAGACGGTATTCCGTACGCACGCATGCGCGATGATTTTGTTTTTCGTAGGATGGATAGATGGTGAAATAGGGTTGTTTCATACTTATAATAACATATCAGTATATGAGTGATACTGATGTTATTAATTCATAATGAAACAACTAAGGAATAAGAAGTGGAAGAATAAATAAAGTTGAAAGAATCGGTAACGGACATTACCTCTTCTTTGAAGCGCTTCTTTGAGACCGGCTTTTAGGGCACTAAAATTGGTCTTTGAAGAAGACCAGAACCTCTAGGATGTTTCTAGGGAAGTGGAGAGGAGAAATTGGAAGGGGTTGGCCGAGATTGAAGTCTCAAAGTGGTGTGAGGAAGAGAGGGAGGAGTTGCCCTTTTATAAGGGAGGAGAGGGGCACCCTTGGGAAAACTAAAAATATTATTTTATTATAAAGCCATATTCGGTTTTAAATAGCTCCAAATTGATTTATTTCGAAGCTAAGGTGGGGATGGGTCGAAATTATCTCATAAAATATTATTTTTACAAGTTTAGGTCATTATATTACCCTTATCTTTTAGTTTTAACTCTTATTAAATTAGATTGACATTTACCATGTCACTTTGTATTTTTATATTATATAGTTAATAAACATACCATATACATCCAAGAGACCCCCAAGTGGTCCATTAATGATAAAAATATCATGATATAAGTATCTTGGCCGAACCATAGATTTTTAGGAATAAAATAACAATTAATAATATAATATTTGTTTTAAAAAAATATTTTATGTCAATTTTGACATAATTTAGTAATTGATTTTTGTGAAAATCATAACAGAATGATCAGTTATAAAAAAGTTAATTAAATCAATAATAACATGTAATATTAACCTAAAAAATTAGTGGAATTCCTAAAAAGTCTCAAATTACATTTATTTGGGTATTTATAACATCAATTATGTCAATATTTCATTAATAAGATAATTACTGCATCATCATTGTGTCATAAATAAATTAAATTATTTAAAGTCTAAAAATTAAAAATAATATACCATTATGTAGGAAATAGTTTTAGCTTTCTATATAATATTTATATTCGAATTTATCTTATGTATAACTCTATATTAAAAATGATTTACTTATTCAACTTTGATTTTAACTATTTTAACCCTTCTTTAAATAAATTAGTAATAAATGTCCTAATCTAATAGAAGTGAGCCTAAATGGTCATATTTTATTCATAAGGTTGTTTTTGGTCGAATTACACTTATCCAATAGAATTAGGACATGTGTTAGGGTAATAATAATAACATTGTTACCCTTAATTACCCTATTTACTTTTAACAGTGGTAAATAAAAGTAAAAAGTTACTATTCACCAAAAATTATTTTCATCTCATTGAAACACATTTTACTTACTGACATCAACTGTGTCTCTCAGATTTTTGAAATTCCACTCACAGAAGAGGTAAAATTATGTTTTATGTAAATTTGCAAATTCTCCTAGGAGGTGGGTAAAAGACGGCGAAAAGTTCAATAAAATTTTTATATATCTAAAATTATTATAAAATTACTCCAATGAATTACATTGAACATATATAGGTATTACGTATCAATTTTGACCTAAAATAAATTTAAATAAAATAAATAATTATTTAAATAAAAAGTCGGTTTTTAAATAGTAACCCAGTGTTTTCACTATTCATCAAAAATTGAAAGTTTCCAGAAAAATACCAAAATTTCACCCTAGGCTAATTTCGATATTCCGAATCCAAAAACGAAGTCCATTTTGAAAAATAAAATTTAAAAATTTCAAAAAGTGGTTATTACTATTCATAACGGCTAGTTTTAATAATATTTTAATAGCATATCGTTGTTTAGCGAAACTCGGTATTGCGTACGACTCAAGCTATCAAGGAAGGTCGTGATTGCGTGTAAAGCAATCCAAGCTAGTTTTGTGTGTAGTGAATGATTTCTTTGATGATTTATATAAAATAAAAACAAAATATTTCTTATAAAAGTCTCGAGTGTTACATTCACTGGGGAAGATAAAGAAGGAAATGATAGTATTTGAATAGTGGATGTCCCCATCATTCAAGAATACATTAATTGTTTTTGAGCGGTTACATGCACCTCCCCCAAAAAGAGAGGAAGAGTTCTTTATTGAACTCATTACTGGTTCCAATCCGATTTCATAGACCCCATATAGGATGGAAAATGTGAAGCTGGAGGAATTAAAGAAACAACTCCAAGATCTTTTGGTTAAGGGGTTTATCAGATTAAGTGTGTCTCCTTAGGGAGAACTTATTCTATTTGTAGAGAAGAATGGCGGATCAATGCATTTATGTATTGATTATAGATACCTGAATAGATCACAGTGAAGAAAAAATACCCTCTTCCAAGAATTTATGACTTATTCAAACAACTTCATGGGGCTCAATTCTTCTTCATGATTGATATTTTATCTGGTTACCATCAATTGATGGTGAAGAAAGAATATATTCTAAAAATGGCCTTCCGATCAAGATATAGGCATGATTATTTTGTTGTCATGCTCTTCGGCTTAAGTAATTCACCTGAAATTTTTATTGTTTTGATGAATAAAGTCTTTAGGGACTACCTTGATAAATTTTCGTGGTTTGTATTGATGATATTATGATATAATATAGAATTTTGGAGGAGAATTAAGATCAGATAAGGGTTATATTGAACACTCTAAAAATTGGGAGGTTATTTAGATGGGTTTTCAAGTGTGAGTTTTTATTACGGAAAGTTTCTTTCTTTGGGAACATTGTAACCAGTGAAAGAATCTTAGTTTACACTACAAAGAAAAAGGTTATAGAGGACATGCGTCATCCTACAATAGTAACTGAGATTTTTATTTTCCTTAGTTTAGTATGATATTATAGAAGATTTGTGAAAACCTATTCATGACACTCCAATCCACTAATCATGTTAACTCGAAAAGGGATCAAGGTTATCTAGACAAAGGAGTGTGAGGATCATGTTTAAGAGATGGAGAAGAGATTGGTTACTAAACCCTTGTTAAATCTACCCTCAATCATAGAAGTATTCATTATTTTCAGCGATGCAAATTTAAAGGGATTGGGTGAATCCTAATAAAAAATTAAAAAGTCATTGATTATGCATATCGACAGTTGAAGTCTCATGAGAAGAAATATCTTACGTATGATCTGAAGTTGGGTGTGGTTGTTTTTTCTCTAAAGATATTGATGCACTATATTTACTGGGAGAAATGTGATATATACACTAGCCATCAATGTTTTAAGTATATTTTCAGGAAATATTTTTTACATGGGACAGTGGAGATAGTTGGAACTTCTTAAAGACTATTATTGATCGATTCATTATCACCTAGGTAGAGTAAAAAATCACTGATGATTTGAGTAAAAAAGATACCATTGTTTTTTCAATGGTAAGGATTCATGGAAATCTATTGATCAAAGACCTAGTAAAAATGTAAATGAGAATTTTGAGGGAAGGGACATCAAGAAACCTATCCCAAATGATTTCTCAACCTTCAATACTAGAGAAGATCAATAAATGTCACAAAGAAGCTCCTTTTTAATAGTATAAGTTTGAGTCTATGAAGTATGGGAAATTTCCTAAGTTCATTTTTTTATCAAAAAGGTGTATTGGGATTTTGTTCAAGGCCATGTGTTCCATATATTTCGGAAATAAAGAAGGATTTGATGGGTGAATCTCAAATCTCTTCACTCCTTATATATCCTTGAATCATTAAAATTTATAGGGACCTTCATGATCATTATTGGTGGGATAATATAAAAACGTACATTGATGAAAAAACTACAAGGTTCTTATTGTGTCAAAAAGTGAAGGAAGAGATATAACATCAAAAATGGGTATTACAACCACCACCCATACCAGTATGGAAGTGAGAAAATATGATTATGAAATTTTTCATTGGTCTCCTAAAAACATCTAGTGGAAATAATCTGATATGGGTTATAGTGCACTGTCTCACCAAGACTTCCCATTTTATCTCTATCTAGAAATATTTATCTCTTGATTAACTTGTTGTGATTTATGTGAAGGAAGTGGTAAGGTAATATGGAGATCTAATTTCTATCATATCTGATAATGATCCAAGGTTCACATCACAATTTTGAATAATTCATCAATATAATTGAGTAACAAATTGAATTTTAGTACAGCCTATCACTCCTAAAATAATGGCCAATCTGAAAGGACTATTCAAACAATTGAGGACATGATGAGAACATTCTCACGGGAATTTAAAGGTGGATGAGATCAACATATCCTATTATTTGAGTTCTCATAAAAAATATTACATTCAAGCATTCAAGAAGCACCCTATGAAGCTCTATATAGAAATCGATGTGAAAATCCTACTTGTTAGGATGAAGTTGGTGAGAGGAATCTTCCTGGGCCTGATCATGTCCAAGAGATTATAGAAAAGGTTCATTACATACAATAACACATAAAGGTTTCTCATAGTCAGTAGAAGATTTATGCCAACAACTATCTAAGGGACTTAGACTTTTAGGTTGGTGAAAAGGACTTTCTTCAAATTTAATCTTGGATGAGATTCATAAGGTTTGGGAAGAAATGAAAGCTTATCCCCAAGTACATTGGACCCTATGATGTACTTGATCGCATAGGAGCAGTGGAATATCATCTTGGACATCCTCCAAATCTAGCTAATGTTCAGGATGTATTCCATGTATCCCTCTTGAGGAAGTAAATACCTCACCCTTCACATGTATTGAATCCAGAGGTGGTATAGTTGGAACGTGATCTCTCTTATGGGAAGCAGCCGGAGGAGATCTTGGATTGTTGAGACAAGGATCTTCACAACAACACAACCCACCTTGTAAAAGTGTTCCATAGGAAACAAAAATATTAAAAATTCACATAATAACTTGAGGAGACTATGATAAAAATGTAACCACACATTTTCTCTTCTAAGGGTATGATTAGGAATTTTCGGGGTCTAAATTTCTTAAAGAGGTAAAAATGTAACGACCCAATATTTTGGATAATATATTTTTTATGGAATTTGTTTGTTTTACTATGTAATAATCAATAGAAATACATATGTATGAATGAAATGTGACCATATGTTTTATATCATTATACGAAATTTTTTTAATCTGACTGTTGGAAACTGTACATTTTTTAATGATATAATTACTATTTATAAAATTATAATGGATAATTAATGCAGAAAGAAGTGTCAATGGCCTCATCCAGCAGACTCAGGCTGTATGAAGGCTTTTTTTAGATCTTGGGAAGTAGGTAGCATCAATATTATTTGCTCTGGACCATTCCCATGTATAGCATCAACATGTTAAGCTTCATCAAAATCACCTACGAGAGAAGTTCAAGTTTGTTGATATTTCCAATCAGGCAACGTAATCTGAGCCACCCTAAGAGTCCATCACCCTCACACACCATACCCTTAGGTCGAATGTGGGTTTTTTAAGGGGTTATGTTTCAAGGCCCCGATTACTTAAAATTAAATCCCATTGTTAAAATAAAATTTTTATTTCATCATTTCTATTTTAAGATTAGTTTTTCTTAAAAATTGTTAGACAATTTTGAAAATTGTTTTTTAGGTAAAAATTGTACATATATTTCTATATCCAAAGAAATATTTCGTAATAATGTTTATTATAATGAAATAGTATTATAAAATCAATCCTCTTTTTTAAAAAATGATTAAATATTTTTATTTTTTTTCAAGTGTCGAAAATTTTACTATGCATGTCAATATACGTTTTGTGTTCGCTAATATTTTTTATAATAATCTATTTTTATAGTTAAAAATTAAATTTATCATATGTATGATTTATTAACGTAAAATAAATTTCATTTTTTAATTCAAAATGTTGATATTAGATTATAGTGAATTTATCATAACTTTATAAAATATGTTTGTCTGACATGAATAGTAAAAATATTGTTGGAGTATTTTGGTATGTTTTAGGACAATATAGCTACATTCTAATGATGTAATGATTAATTCAAAACTATCGTTGAATCTTATGTGTTAAATTAACTCAATAGGTTTCCCAAGTGGCCAATACCATGGTAAAATACCATGGGAAAACCCATGGTTTTGAAAAACCACTAATGAAATCAGGCCTCTAAGCGGCATCTACGACCCCCTCCCACATGACTGGGGTTTCAATATCGGTCTCCTCTTCTTTCCCCTCTAGCTCGACTATCTGTTTGGTGTCAGCGCTCTGGATCTCATCTTGGAGCCAGTGTGGCCCACTGATGTTTTAGTTCGCAGTGAGGTGGTGGCATGACTAGGTTCTCGAATCGACATGCTCTAGTGGTTTGGATCTCGGGGTCAGCTTCCGATGTCTAGTTCTAAGTTCTTTATAAGAGATATGGTTTTTTCTAGCTAGGGAGATGTTTCGTCTTCATTGGGATCTTTTGTGGCTTGGAAATGGCTTTCCAGACTCGAGATCTTGCCTCAGTTGACCACCGCCTTCAAGTACATTTTAGTGTGGCTCAACATCTACTCCATTTCAACTTAGATGGGGGAGGTTTGGATTCTTTTTTTCTACTTTTTTGGGGGATTTTTGTGTTCCTATGGTTGTTTTTACTAGGAGGGTCTTTGTCTTGTTGTTGGCTTCTTCTACCTTCTATGGTTCGACCAATTTAGAAGCTGAAATGGGTTCTTCTGTAGTTTCATCCTGATTGACTCTAGACAAGAAAGGTGTTTATCACTAAGATCTTCTTGGATCCCCTAAATGGAGATGATCCATAGACATGTTGTTGGATCTTCCAATCCTGGGTGATGATGATTTGGCCTCATTCTCTTTGGTTTTTCTTCCTTTTCTGGTTGTCTTAAAAGTGTTCGAAGGGTGTCTTATGGACAAGATGAGGTTCTTTGGGCTTTGGTTCCAGTGGTTATTGTTTAAGGAGAGTTTGTATTGGCTCTACCCATTGGTTTGTATTAACTACTTCTTTTTTGATGTGCTTGATGGTTTTTGCACAGTCGTAACTATCTGAGGTTGTGTTGTGGTTGTCTACAGAGTAAGATGTGGCATCAGGATGACCTGGTCTTCCTCATTTTAGATTCTTTGGCATCCTTTGTGGATGGGTTCTTCTTTGGGGTCCTTCTCACACTACTGGAGGGTTTTGTAAAACACCGACGGGAGTTCACCATTAGGTTTGTGGATTTGGGCTAGTGTCAACAGTCGCATTGGGTAGCATTGGAGGAGACTCGTTCTAAGGATTGTTCTACTTTTTTGATGTTTATGTTCTATGGTTCATGGTACCTCGGCCTTCTATATAGTGATTCTAGCTCCATCGATGATGTTTTGTCAGTATGAATGCTTGAATTGGTTTTTTATCCATTTTCCATGAATGTTGTAAGTTTTTATTTCTTGTATGGTTTAAAGTGGTGAAGTAGTGAAGTGGTCAAGTGGTGATTTTGTGAAGTGGTGAAGTGTTGAAGTGTTGAAGTGGTGAAGTCTTTAAGTGGTGAAGTGTTTTATGTTTTCTCAGTTTTCCTCAAAAGTGTTTGTATAATAATAGAAAAATATTCCCGACCGCAAATACCACTAATGAGGTTTCCATTGAAATTAATAAAAAACTCTCTCTCTCTATTACCATAAATACCCACATATTAATTAGTTTATCTTCATTAAAAGTTAATCCTCCTTGAAGTTATGATAGTTCTACCTCCAAAGGAGTCCTCCCAAGGTTCCCTTAATCCCCCAATGTCTCGTTCATCAATTATTATTAGTTACTCTTAAATGTTAGGGAATTCCCAACCTCTCTTTTTTCATTTAATGCTTTTTTATGTTTTATGTATTTCAAAATAACATACCATGTTCTTATTTCCATTTTTATGACTTTATACTATATTATGAGTCTTTTATTAATGATCAATCCCTTTACCCTCTCTTATTAATGTTTTATAAAATCATGTTTCATACCTGTTATACTGAAGAATTTTCCATTCAAAATCACTCTTTTTCTCAAAGAATTGTTTTATTTTCTGTATTTGAATACCAAAAACTCTTTAATTTCCATGGGTATTCATCAATACATAAAAAGGATTTATTTTATTCTTTAATTTACATACATAAAACCCACATTATCATTCCATGGGTTATAAATGATATAATGAACATCTTTTAAAGTACTTAAACGCCATGATTTTGATAAGAAGACCATATCTTTTATTATATTTCGGTTACTTATGAACTTTTTTATTATGATCAATTTATATAACTAGAAAATAAATACATATTAATGGTGTCCCCTGATAGTGATCCAATTCATTGGGTAAAGAAATTAATCTCTAGATATGTCATGTTTTACGATACCTTGGTGAATAACCTTGGTAATTTTATGACACCTTGGGGATATAACTTGGTTATATGATTATTAATGTATAAATTAAGTGTTGTAGCCACATTTTCAAGTTATAATTAATTTTATTATTTTTATAATATTCTCCTTTCTCATGCTTTTATGAAGCTCCTCTTGTTCTTATTGATATTTCTCACATTCACATGTAAACTATTTCACTTGTTTTTCCCATGTTATGAGATGAAATACATGTACATAGGATGAAACCTTAATAATATTTTCTTGTGGAATAGAATTTGTTTTTATGTTATCATGTATTATATACCTTATTTCCAAGATTCCAAACATTAAAAGATCCTCTCTGTGTAAAATATCATGTAAATTTATGTAAAAATAGGTGGGATTCCATAGTTAAATTGACTTAATACTACCATAATTATAATTTTTATAAAAAAATTAATAAATATTATTCCTTATTATTTTATAATAATTAAAGGAAATATTTTTGGATATTTATTTATAAAAGTAGTTGTATTTTTTCAGCAGCTTTCATCATTTGTCAAACCAAAACTAAAACATTTTTTTAAAACCCATTGAGAACTAGAGGTTTATTTAAAGCTTCCTCACCTGAAGTAAACATATAAAGATAACTTTATGATATTTATTCTAATTTTTCAATATTGGATTTATCTTTTTATTTAAAGTATAAATCCTCTTTTTCTTCATAGAATTGATTATTTAAAAAAACATTATTATGTTTCTTTTTTAGTTTTTTTAATTTAGAGGTTGGTTCAAAAAATACATCCACTAATTCTTAATTATCTAATTGCATTGAAGTAAAATAAATTGTAGAAAAATTATAAGTGGAATAATTATAAGAATTAACTTCATCACATACCTTAATTTTGGATATGCGATATTGTTCGCATCCATAACTTGAGTCAAAATAATAGTGGGAATCATCACTTACACTCTATTTAGAATCTTTGGGGTAATTATTAATATTGTTATTTTTCTGAGAATTAAGAAATCTTGTTTGATGTATCCCTTTTTTTAATGATTATAGTTACCTCATCTTCATTTTTTTAATTCTGCCTTTTAGAATAGTGAACAGTTTTCTTCTTATTCTTCATGATTTTTTTTCCTTTCTTTGACTGATATTCTATCTTGTTTTCTGTTTTAAAATTTAAATAATTGATTAATTTAAAATAAATTGTCTTATTTTCCATCACATACTTTTCTTAGTTTTTATCTTTTTTTTTTATTTTTGATTTTATAGGTCATGAGAGAACCAATGAGTCGTTCAACCACCGTGTTCCTAAAATCTTGTGCTTCTTAAATTATCATTATATGAGGTTCCAAAATACTTGTAAAAAATCTAAATTATATTCTTCACAATTGTTTTTTTATAGAATATCACTAAGGTATTTTATTACATAACATGTGTTAGTAAAATGGGTAAACATTTCAGTAATTTATTCATCAAGAAGGATGATAAAACTTTTGAAATATTTTCAATAAATATCAATCCTTGTGCCATTAACATTATTAGAGCCTTCATGAGTAACTCCATTTAATTTATAAATTTTATGGGAAGTTTTATGTGTGTACTTTATATTAAATCAATTTTAGTCTAAAACACAATAAAGGGAATTCATGGGTTTACTATCTTGGAAAAAGAAGAAATTTCTCTAAAATAAACAGGCATTGCCTATTGAGTGTCTTTCAGGAGAACCATGGGTTTCCTTGGTAAATTTTTTCATTTAAATATAATTCCTTGAAGTTGATTATAATTTTTTTATATAAAATTAAAACAAATGTATAAATAAATTTTTTAATACAAGGTCTAAAATTTTGCAAATAATGTCGATTTTTTTTAAAAAAATGTATAATTTTTAAAAGTAGGATTCATAGGACAAAATTTTTTAGCTTATGATAACAAGAGGTTTTGAAATTTGTTTATAATCAAAATGAAAAAATTTATAAATTTATTAAATCGAGTTATATGATAAAGCATTCAAATTAAGAATAATGAATTTTATAAGCATGTTGAAATTGAATAGTGTAAGCATAGAAGAAACAAAATATTAATAAATAAAAATATTCATATATATAATTTAATAGATTAACAAATTGATGTGATTAAAAATTAATTAAATAAATAAATGAATGTGATTAAAATTTAAAAAATTCTGAAATAAAATAAAATACAATGCAGAGAAGTTGATAAGGGAGTTCGGAAATAACTTAATAAGGACTTTTACATATAGCATCCTAATTTATTGTGGGTTTATGAATTATAAAAACATTAATTTAGTGGTATCCAAGAAACCTAAAAATGAAAATAAATATTTGAATTTAAAGGTAGAGAAGAAACACAAAAAAGGTCTTGGTTTTAATGGTTTTTTGAGAACTTGAATGGTAAGACCATGGTTTTAGAAATTTAATTTAAACTCAAAAAGTAATATAAAGTAGGTTTTATTATGAACAAACCATTTAAATAATTATATACATTATCTATAAAAAAATAATAATATAAAATTAAAATAATAAGGGACATAAATATAGGAGATGAATGTGTTTTAAAAAATAAGTACAAATATATATCAAAAGGTTGAATAATGGAATAATTTTTTTAGTTAATTATCATTTTTGATCAATATAGATTGATTAAGTTCATCGTAGTTCACAAAATATTCTTTATAAGACTCCCTTGTGATGAATTTATAGGCTCTTGGGGCCTCTCGGTCGAGTAACATGTGTAAATGGGTGAAAGAATCTATTGAAGACCACCATAAATGGTCCCTTTGACATTATGACTTGATTCAACCCCTATAAACCTCATTAATGGGGATAGATAGTGGGATTGTTATAGATCATTGTTATTCCATTACCTTACTAGGTAGCTAGTGATTTTTCACTAGGTTTTCGATAGTCTCTTCAGATGCTTATAGTTTTTTTTGGATTCCACTGAGTAGCTAGTGACACACACCCAAGTAGCCAATGAGAACATGATGAATGAAACTATTTTTCATTATTTTAACTCAATTATAAGGTTTTATTTGGTATTTTAAGATCATAAAACAAATGAAAACCTAAAAAACATGAAATATTTTCATTTGAAAAGGTATGAAAAATAATTGTTGTTTATGATCATTAAAACAATTTAGTAGAATGTGGTACAACTGCAGGGAGCCTAGAGGTATCTATTTAGTGGAGCATGGGATAGTGTCGGGTAGAAACCCTATCATTCATTTGGGTTTTTGTGTATTATATTCTCATTAAGATTTAATATCATCTATTATAACATGGTATATATATTTTTACGGTTATTTATTGGTGTAGGTATTTTTGATTAAATGTATTGTATTTTATATATATTAACTTAGAGTAATATACTACCTATTTTGTGGTATAAAATGGTAAATCATACCTGATGATATTATATAACATTTTTATTTATTTTAATCCTTTGGTGTCTTGGGGATGGACTTAAGTTTAGTATCATTCTAGTCCGACTCAAACCAATACATGGGGGTCGGGATATTACAATTAAAATTAGTTTGGTAGGGTTTATCACTTGATATTTAAGAATAGAGATAGAATGTGCGAGGATAATAAATATATGGTATGAAAATGTGTATCTGACCACTTTATATATAACATTAAGTTACTGGGGTACTTGGGGAATGACAAGTATTGTTATTTAGTTTTAGGTTTGTTTCGATCTCATAGTGAGGGGTGTAGTCAATTAGAGTTGTGTATAGTGTGTTAGTAAATATAATTAACAATAGGATTTCAATAATCACATGATTGTTCATTGGTTATTAATTTTAAAATGGTAACATGATGATTTCAACTACTGGAAATGGCTGGTTTTTCATTGGGTGAAACTTATAGTTTCTAAGAAATGGTCCTTATAAATTGTTAAATGTGGTTTAGATTTGTGTTATGTGATGAATAATTCTAGAGTTTAGTTCTGTTATGACTTCATTGTGTTTTAATTACACAAATAATCAAATAACTTGTGTTGAATGGGAAAATATTGGTAATGATTTTTTATTGATGTAAATTAATAAATTTTAATAATAATCCATGATACATTAATAGAATGAAAAAAATTTCAGAATAAGTACTCAAATAATTAATACATGTCTATGATTCTTATAGAATAATGAATAATTCTATTTTCCCCTATAGAGAACCTTTACGCATGCTTTATTTTTTTTCAACCTTATATATTAAGATCTGTGTGGCCTCCCTTTTGTTGATCTAAATTTTATTATTTCATTGGTTGGTGTAAGATGATTTAAATTAAAAAAACTATAAGTTTGGATATTTTTTGTTTTAGTGAATTTAAAAGCATGATAAATAAAATCATTTTATTGTAATGTCAGGATATTAATATAATTTGTAAATCATGTCTTATATAATGAGGAGAATAAAATTCAATTCTTTTATGTTAAAAGGGATAACCTACAATTATGTTACACATTTTATGATTTTTTTTATTTTCATGATAATTTTCAAGAAAATACGTTGAAATATATGATATGTAATTTTCTTTATTTTAAATTTTCTTTAATTAACTGTGCATGATTTTTTGGAAACAAAACTTTATTAGGTAATTTGTTTAACGTGTGAGGATAATTACATAGAACATAACCATATAATATTTGACTTAAAAAGTTTTTTTCTTCAAATTTTAAAATATATAACTAGGATTTATATTTTTTGAATAATATATAATTTTATTTTTATTAAACTTTTTTATAGGTTTTGATTTGAAAATTATTTTTGGTAACTTTTCATGGATATGAAATTATTGTTTCATATTATTCAGTTTCAATTTTTTTCTTAAAATATTTGTGTGGTGGTGTTTATGTAATCAGGATGACAAGGAAATGTTTTGTTGATAAATATTCATTCAAAATAAATAATTTCCTAGTAATTTTTGTTATATAATTTATTTGGTTGTGCACAAGTTTGTGAAGAAGTTTTATAAAAAGGATTTTGTGAACAATTTTTTGGGTATTCCAATTTTAGAATGGATTTAAAAAAATTATTAAATATTTTTTTAGAAAATAAAATATGTAATGAAATAATTTTAATTTTTTGGTAACTTTTTAACATTGATTATTTTTTTAAGTGAGTATTCATTATAGTGAACTAATGCGGAGAAACCATATAGTTTCTTATTGGAATGGTCTATAGTGAGTTACTTTACCTAGGAGTGATATTGATCTATATTTTCTTGTGAGGATAATGTGTTGGTTTTAGTTTCTAGGCTATTTTTACTAGATTTTTTTGTTATTCCAGTTTTTATTTCATTCTTTTTATCCTTATTGTACAAGTTGGGATATTTGTTATTATTCTTTGGTGGATGCAATACATGGAAATGGAATCATTGGTTTTATGTTTGAATAATTTCTTCTATGATGAACATTTGGCCCCTTGAGGTAAATGGATATTCTAATATCAATATTATACTACTTGATCAATTACCATTGACATGGTCTAGAATTATATGTGTTTTTTATTATAATTTTTTTTTTCAGATTTGGGGAATGTAGTGGTTATTAGTATTCAATGTCATATTTTTTAAAATGCTTGGAGAGTCAAAATCACATATTTAGATGGGTATGTTAATATTTTAATTAGGGATGGGATGTGAAAATTTTAGTATCAAAGTATTTTTAGAAAAAATTAGGAAATATTGAGTTTGAATTTCATAGTTAGGTTTTGAAAGTCGACAGTAGTTTCAAGATGTGAAACTTCTCTAGAAATTTCGCAGGGAATGGGTGGGTATAAGGTCATGTATCTATATTTTGACATGTGTATGATGTTTTCTTCTCATGTTTGAATGTTATCACATCTATATTCTAAAAAATACTTTTACCCTATGTTCTTAGTGGGTTATTTCCAGTTCGTTGTTCATGTCTTATCATGTCTGGTCTCACTGAGAACTACTTGGAAATGTTTGAAAATTCATGATCAATTAATAAGTGGATAAATTATTAAAGTGTCTATGATTGATTGGTTAGTAAATAATTATATTTATGATTATTTATGGGTATAATTACTTACAAGAACTTGGGTTATATTGATCAGGATCTAGTTTTCGTTTTCTATTGGGTGACTCTAATACCTAACTAGGGTGACTATGTATAAGAAAGTTAAATAATTTATTTTGATAGTCTTACCATTTGGTTATTCATTAATGGTGGGGAAACATTGAGGGGAAGGTAAAGTATGAATATTATATCATGTGTTTTGGTATCCAATCCTGGTTCCCCCATATTCTAAGGCATTCCAAGTGGATTTTCCATCCAAATATTGGTATAGTACATAAGGCAGTGAATGTTAAACACTAACCAATGGGAATGTTGTGAATATTTAATGTACTTATAGATTATGATGAGTTAGTTATAATATTATGTGTCCCCAATATTAATTCATAATCATAATTTCATAAATTTGTGAGTTTTACGAGTCATCTATTTTCACATTTCATTCTAATTGGTGTGTGGGGGGTTAAAGTTAGTTGAAGACATCACTAGTTTGTTGGTCTAAAAAGTCTTATGTTGGGATAACGTACTGGATTACAGAATCTATTATAGATACCATATTTTTCCATTTATAGTTTTATCCAGAAAAGTATTTTGTGGTATTATTTGGAATATTATAGGGACATACATATATATATTATCTTTTTTTGGGTGGAGGGTCATAAAAGTTCATTTCATTGACTGAGTTTGGTGTAGGAGAATACAGAAGGTATTGAATGATATGAATAACACGTATATTGAATTGATCTATTATATATCTTAGATATCTTAACTTAATTATCCATTATTTTCATTAGTGAGAAAAAAAATTGTTTATTAATGGTTATGGTGTTGCCTTTGGGTAAGAGAGGGAAGTTAGCTTCTTAATGTTTTTGACCATTTGAGTTTCTTGACCATACCAGCGAGGGTTTTTTGGGTAGTGTTACATACCCAATTAAATTTAGTGCGAGATATTATCATATATGATAGTGGAAGAAGTGTTATTCACACTATTTTTTCATAATTGGTTGGGATGATTTTTCTCATGATACATATATTCGATTAGGTTCTAACCATATACCATATCATGATATGAGAATGATAAACTCATACTAAGTAGACATGAACTATTGGTATGTCTATTGCACTAGAATAAATGGATATTTTATGAGTTTTGGGAGTGGGATAATGTATTATATTCTAGCGACTCGTAATTTTTGTATATACATTTCTAACCTAAATCTTTTATAGGATGAAAATACTAATTCGGGGGAGAATATCACATCCTTGATTCATGATATTTCGGGTTTTTATTATAAATTTTTAATATATTAGTTTTCTTGTCTTGCTTTTAAGGGGTTTTGGAGGGGACCTTAGTTGGATAATGAAGTTTTGATTCTTTGGGATTCACTATACCATGATAGTGACAATGGAAATGACCATAGAATTATATTTCTTATTTTCTTGGGTCTGGTGACATGGTTATTACTTTACAGTGTAATCCATAGGGTTTGATGTGACTATTTCCCAAGTAATTGTGTCTAGGTTGAAAATAGTGAACTCTCCCAAAACTATAGGTAGGAAGAAATTCATGATTTTTTGTGGTGTGGAACCTAAAAGATTTTCCTATGGGAAATATGGAGGCCAACAAGCCATGTTTGTGGAAATGGTAGTTCTTTGTTGGGGGAACATTAGTTGTAGATGATTAATTTGAAAAGGAAATATCGAATTCAAAATATCATTGTCCTTGGTGTAGTGGGAGTGAGATGGCTAGGAAGGATCCACTACACCGTAATCTATGTAATTGTGATGGTTAAACCCATTTCAAATGGTTGAAAAATTAACCATGTTTTGGTGAGAAGACTACTCCATGAATTAGAAACCATGTATAATATTTTTTTGGATTAATAATTGAATTTTTCAACTAATTACTTAAAAAACATTTATTCTTCCAAGCCTCACAACAGGTTTCAACACAGGGTTTCTATAAGTAATTTTTGGATCTTTTTTCAAATAACCTGATTTTGGATTATACTAGATGAACATGGTTTATGTAGGTGGTTTCACTATCAATAAACTTTATTTAACAAATTTAATGATTATTTTTTAAAAATATAAAATACTTGTGACTTGTTATAATTTTGTTTGCATAAAAATTGTTGATAAAAACTAATTCCATTAAATTTGGTTTAAATGTGATGATTTTGGAATGTGACAAATGTGTTTGGATGTGTGGTAGAATGGAATTCTAATGGATGTGTGGATGTTTCTGAGGAATAAATGTGATGCATTATTGGTTCATACATGAATTTAGTTGTTAAATTTGATGGTCATGTTGTGTTGATATGGTTTGGTGTGTGTTCAGGATATACATGTATGGGCCTTTTTGACAGAAACTGGGTTTTCAGTGCCAAATTTGGGGATATAATGGATATTTACTATTAAGTGATGACATGGTTCTGAAGACTGGGGTTCCACTCATTAATTAGTTTTTTCTAGAGGGGCAATGTTTTTAGAGGCACCTTGGGTAGGTTTGTGGTTTTGTGAGTTCATGTCTTGGGTGTATGAGTTCTTAACATGGGTTTTTGTATATAATTTTTTTTCTTCCCTCATTTTTATATCAAATGTGAGCTTACTTGTTCTTATTTAACTGGCATATGTAGTATGTTTTTAGTGGATTTACTACTGAGTTTGTATACCCACCCCCATAATTTGTATCATGGTATTTATGCAATTGTTGTTTTACATGATGTTGGTAAGGGGATAACTTTTAACATTATAGAAGATATTTTTGATTTTATTTCTTGGGTGATGGAGCTAGGATCTTAGAGGTCAATGTTTGGTAATATACAAGAGAAAACTATGTGGTTTCCATATCTTTCATTGTTTTTTTGGTCTTGTAGTCTCATTTGGATTCATTTTTATTCTATGAGACTCTAATTATTGTTTATCAGGGTTATGAAATGGAGTTGGTCTTTTATTATTCAGGGATCATATTTTATATATATTATAATGAATTTTTCCACTATTGTTTTTTTTGTAAAAGAATAAATATCTCCCCAATGAAATTGTATACCCTTGGGATTTATTTCCATCTATTAGTTTTTGGGGGGATGAACTTATGGTTAGTGTAATTATGTTCTGACCAAATAAAATAGGTTGTATTTAGGATGTTATGCCTTAAATTTAATTTCTTTCTCTTAAATTGGACTAACTAGATAAATTTCATTCTTTTCTCCCTTCTACCAGGGTTAGAGCCCCAAATTCCCAATTTAGTAATGTATCCAACAAGACCATATATAACAAATAACAGGTCCATTCAGATTAGTATGAACTTATTTGATAGTTTATTCCATTGATAATGGACATCTCCTAGATTTTCCTCTAATATTGATATAACCCTCACGGTTACACCGACTACGTATGCCTTTTATAATGAGGGCCTCTATCATGAGGATATCAATTAAATCCTATATAGATCATTCTGATCATCTTGGATGCTATGTTTCAACCACCAATTATTTCATTTAATGAACCAAGGATATAAATATTTGGCCCTCTTTCTTGGGTGTAAGACCCAACCAAACTAGCAGGCCCCCACACTAAGTGTAAGACACAAATCCCTCATTTTCCCGATTCATCAACCGAATCATACACCTCTAGGAAGTATATGTATAAGTCCCAAATGTGTCCTTTATACTCCCTAAAAGGACCCTAGATTCCATTTCTATACATTGTTATCGCCTTTTTTATGATACAATCATCCTAGTTTTAACACATAAAATAAAATGATAACATCCTTTTCAAATGACATTGAGCAACATGGTACGGTCATATCACGTATATTAAACATGAATGATATAATATAGAACATGAATATATTGTGATAATATGACAATACAATCCATATTCTCCCTATAATTTTCACATAGTCCCCCTTTCAGTTTCCTAGGTAAAGGAAATCCAATAAGGGTGAGCTCAGATGCTCAAAAAAGAGTTGCATATTATATAATATTAAACAAAATAAACATTTAATATGTGATATGATAAAAATAAATGCAGAACATGAATCCATAATCAACTAAAACTAAAATCATTTAATATTCAAAATAATAAATGAAGACCTGGATATATATGATACTGAACTTATACAAATATAATGCATAATTCTGAATTTCAAAAACCCATTGTTAAGGAATTGTGCTACGACACTTTAAATGACATTGAGATCACATTTAAAGAATCTTATTATCAAATCCATGAACAATGAAACCATCCTATAATGGGATGTTGCATACCCTGACTCCCAACTTATTTTATCTCATGATACTTTTCAATACATTGAAGGGATATATAATTTCAGGTCCCACTCATTACATGTTTATTCCCAATGAAATAACCATTAAAGATATTAAGAATATTCCTTTAGTTCCTAAAGGAATATCATCAATAATAATATTTAGTTATATATATATATTGAGAAACACCAATATCAAATACATTCCCCTTTAATACAATAAATTTCATGTTTTTGGAAGCACCCCTTAATCAACTTGGAGGCCTTGATGTATCATGAATGTAACCCAATATACCATTATCAAATAAATATACTAGATATAATGACTAATATGTGATAGTTTATCCATATAAGATATTAATTGGATAAATTATATGTCACTGGTTAGAGAGAAAGTAAATGTAATGAAAAATACCTTATCTTGGTTGATTAAGAACATGTGAATATTCAGAAATATATCTATCGGGTGTGTCTCGTTAGGTGAGAATTTGTATTCAAATTCATCAGTATTAAGTGTAATGATTGATTAAATGATCCAAAAACAATTTTTAGGTTCATTACCCCTAGTTAAACTTATTTCATAGCTACAACCACTTTCCAGTATCTATGAAGGGAAGTATTTTCTAGAACATTACACACACTTTTACTTTATCAAAATTTAGGATTGTTTTTCAACTATAGAAAAGAAAACTCTTAATTAAAAATAACCTTATAGTGGAATAAAAATATATAATTTTAAATACATTAATGTTCTTGAGTAACATGAAAAAAATCCTCCATGGTTATTTATACACCACACAAAATAAAATAAGTGGTGATTACAACATGAGTATAATAGAATCAAAATTGAGATGGAAAACACTCACTTATGGCCTGGGTAAAAAATAAATATTAACCTAATGAAATAGTGTGATTAAAATAGATCCCATAAAATTAATAATAAATTAATTTCATGATATTAATTATAAAATAAGTAGTTTTTAAAACACATAAAGAAAAATTGGCGCGTGTTATAAAACATAGCTCATGGAGATGAATTTAAAAATGATAACCCTAACATCTTGTTCTAGCTTCCTTGAACGTACTACAACCTTATTTATGAAAAACTTATTTATAATAATAACATAATTGATAACATTAATGATATCTATTTTCATCAATATTCATCATAAATAGCCACTTACTATCTGAATTCTTTCAATTTTCCACATCAGTTTTTGATCATTTGTATGAGTTTCATTATAACGATGTCCAAATTCATTCTTCTTAAAAATTTAATTATTAATAGGTATTTAATTTTTTAGATTATGGATTATTTATAATAACTTAGGATTTTTCAAATCACTTTAATTAGTATTTTAGACATTACCCTTGAAGATGATGATGATAATAATCATTTTTTAGTGACTTTTGAAAAACAATGGGTGTTTCCTTAATTAAGGATTGGATATTTATATAATATATCCACAAAAATAATTATATAATAAAAATAATATTTATTCTTTAATAGTATCTCTATATCAAACATTGTAAAGTTATTATGTAAAAATAAGCATGTTATGTCGTAGAGACGGAATTCTATGGAACACACAAATAAACATTTTATTTTTCTTAATGGATGGGTTATATGAATAAATAATGATAATAAAATTAATATAGTAACAATAAATGATATAAATTATGATAATTTAAATATATTATTTTGTATTGAATAAATTTTAAAAAATATATTTAATAAGAATGCTAAGTAGTCAATAATGATCAAATCAAGGACTTAAATTTTTCCATGGAAGTCCCCATGAATTTTATGGCATTAAGATATATATGAGGTAACAATTGTTTATATAATTGGTAAAATGTTATACGGAGATAAATAGAGAATATTTTCTCATATAAATTTTAATGGAAGGTGTGTCATGAGAAGGTGAATATGTCCCCTTTTATAACCGAAGGGAAGAATAGTTTGGGAAGACCTTTACATTTTTCAATAATGTAATCAAACTATTCAAGTTTAAATGGATAAAAATGGAAAATATTGTTGGGGAAACATTTATTTTTATATCTAAATCTCAGCCATTCAATTATAGGAACTTTTTTAAAAATATATTTGTACTTTTACATCAGGTTCAACTAAATTTACCAATTTTACTTTTAACTTGGTAATCAATTTCCAATATTCGAAATTAAATTAAAATAAAAATATTAATAATAACCATTTTAAATAATTTGATAATTTTATTTTCATATTTTAATATCTTATTATAAAATAAAATATCAAAATGTGTGAAAAGTTAATTTTAAATTGAATATGCTTAATCGCATGAAACCAAATTTAAAAGAATTGTTTTTGAAGATTTAAATTGATTATAATATAAAGTTATCATGGATACTAATATTAATGAACTAAATTTAATTATTATTATAATAATAAATTTTAGGAGGATTTCAAGTAAATTGAAAAAATAATCTCCCTTTAAAATACTAGATTTAAAAAAATCAGATCAGGTTTTTATATTAATGTATCATTTTAATTAGTTCTAAAAATGTTTACCATAGGTTTTAAAAGTTAAAATAAAATGAATAATTTTATTCCATAAATTCATATATTATTCGTTAAAATGTTTTATAAACAAATATTTCAATCTTATATAATGGAAATGTAAAAAAATTGAAAACTTTATAAAAATTGTAATTTTTAGCCAAAGATAAATAATTAATACTAATTTAATTTAAACATGTTTAACTCAAAATGGACTTACTTTTTTTAATCTAAGACTATAATCTTTAAAATTTAAATAAGTTATGAAACAATTATTTTTAAGGGGAGAATTTGTGAAATATATTATGATGTGATATATACCTCCTACATAAGTGTCTCAGGTGTTACATCCCCCCTAAATAATTTTTAATTTGAAATTGGGTTATATATTAACTATTTAAAAAATGTGGATACTTTTTCCTAATATATTATTTACAATCCCAAGCTTCCTTTTCTAATTTTTGGATTTCTAGAATCTCTTTTCACCAAATGAGTTTTATAGTTCCACGATACATACTCTCTAATTTCTAGAATATAGATAAGATCATCGTTATAATACAAGTTAGGACGCAACTCTATTACCTCATACCTTAGAACATGTATAGAATATAATATATATTTCTTCAGTAATGAAACATGAAAGATTTCATGTACTTAAGAATGTTTGGGTTTCATACACAATCGGTAATATAAAACCCCAATTATTTCTAATATTTTAAAAGTCCCAGTGTACATAGAGATTAACATCCCGTTTTAAAAAATCATGAAACTCCATACTATATTGAAAATTTCAAGAATAAATGATCCCCAACTTGAAATTATAATTCTTCCCATTAATCATCAACATCACTCTATTTTTTACCCAGGGATACATTGATATGATCCTAAATAGTTCATAATTTAATAACCATCTCCTATAAAAGATCGGGTCCAACTAAATTTCTTTCCCCAACTTATTTCTCATGGTTTGGAGTTTGACACCTCTTCCCATACAATGATTCCTATGGTTCTATCTAGATTCTTGAATAGAAACTATTCTTCAATGAAAATTATCCCAAAGGTATATACTGATCCCACACACTATATAAGTGAATAGAACAATATATCAGGATGTTTTCCATAGTATTGATGGTTCTTTTAGAAGATCCTTCAATCTGGGGTGATAGATAGTGCTTAAATTCTTCTAAGTGTTGCGTTCACAATGATGAATCTTATATATATTTTATGCTAAATGTGGGTCACAGTCAGATGAAATGGATATATCTTCCCTAAAAATCCTTTTGATTTCATTGATATAGATTCAGGAAAAAAACTTAAGGTGTAACACCCCAAGATTTCATAGTGTGTTATTTCTTCAAAATAATTCAATAACTTGCACTACACACAACACCGAGTTAAAGCGCACCATGACTTACCAAAAAAGCCGTTCAAAAGAGGTTAGGAATAGTATAAACTAAATTTTAAACTTTATATAATCCTTATAATTTTAGAATCCATATTATGAGTTTCTTATACATAATGTAAGAACAAATTTATTTTTTCAGATAAAAGAAGTATTTTTCAAAAATGCACTTTTACCAACTTTAATAGTGATTCCTTTTTAAATCCAATATTTTAAACATTTATATTTTCAATTTGACTAAAAAAATTTATTTTTTAGAATGGGGACATAAAAACAATTTACAATGTAACACCCCCAAGCTTCTACGGTACACTTCTCTTTGAATAATGTGATATTGTGTGTTGTACGCAACATCGAGTTCTAACACACCACAACCAATCAAACTAGCCGTTATGAATAGTAATACCTAATTTTTAAAATTTTAGAAATTTTATCTCTCAAAATGGACTTCATTTTTGGATCCGGAGTATCGAATTTAGCCTAAGGTGAAATTTTTGTGCTTTTCAGATAACTTTAATATTTTGATGAATAGTGATAATTACTAAATTTTAATTAAAAACAAATTTTTTAATCAAAATAATTACTAGTGATAAATTATGAATTTTAGAGGTTTTAAAGAATATTTAGAATATATTTTTACCATTTAATACGATGTTGGTCATTGGATATAATTTCACAATTAAACCGAACATAAACATGTATCAATCTTTTGATAGTTATTATTTCTTAAAAACACGCTTTTTGTTTTGACAACGGGAATTAATTTTAAATTAATTTTTGCCACTTCTGTGTTTTGAATTGGGAAAAATGGATTCAATATTTGGATTCATTATGTTCAAATTTTCTAAATAGGTAACTTTTATTTTAATACATTTTAAATAATTACTTCGGTAAATATTTTATTTACCATGGTTAAAGGGTAAATCTGGTAAATAAGGGTTAACAAATAATATTATAATAATAACAAATTACCATAAAACATGTCCTAACCTTATTGGTTGATACATTTCCGACCACAATCATCGTTGGGTCGATTTTGGGACCCCATGGTGCCACTTGTAAGTGATAGGGACACTTTATTTTAATTAAGTTAAAATGAATACAATGATGACACAAGCATATATCTTTTAGGAACAAAATTTTTAAATAGGGTTATATATGTTGGATTCTAGACTATAAATATTCATTATAAATATAACAATATTTCCTACATAATTGTATTTTATTAATAATTTTTAGACATTGAATAAGTTAATTTATTTATGACACAATGGTGATGCAGTAATTACCATAATAGTGAATAATTAAAATGATTGATATTGTAGATATCCAAATAAATATAATTTGAAACTTTTTATGAATTAAACTAATTTTATAGGTTAATATGACATGTTATAAATGATTTAATTAACTTTTTTCGATGTAATAATTCTGTTATGATTTTTACAATAATCAATTATTGAATAGTGTCAAAATTGACATAAAAGAGTTTTTAAAAGAAAGATTATATTATTAATTGATATTAAATTCCTAAAAATCTAAGGCTCATCCAAGAGACTTATATCATGATAGGTGTATCATTAGTGGACCACTTGGGGGTCTATTGGATGTATATAGTATGTTTATTAACCATATAATATAAAAATACAAAGAGACATTGTAAAAGTGAAACTAATTAACTAAGAGTTAATACTTAAAGATAAGGATATTATAATGAACCAAACCTATCTAAATTATATTGGTTGAGTGTTTTTAGACCTATAACCATCTTAAAATTTAAATAATCCACTTTGGAGCTATTATAAACTGAATATGAATTTATAATAAAATAATATTTCTAGCTTTTTCAAAGGTGCCCCTCACCCCTCTTATAAAAGGTCACTCCCCCTTATCTTTAATTCATACCTTAAAAGCCTTTTGGTTTGGACAAACTCTGCCCAAATACTCTCCCAAATTCCCTCAATTCATCCTAAAGGACTTATTTTAGTTAGAAAGCCAACCTAGTAGCCCTTTTGATCAAATCAAAAGGAAGAACCCGAAGAAGAGGTAATGATTTCACCACCCTTTTCCAAGTTCCTTTCTTCTTCCACTTCTTCTTCCTTTGTTATTACCATTCTAAAATAATAACTCCAGTATCTTATATATACTATGATGTTATTATAAAAATGGTTCAACCATACTCACTATTATATCCATCCTTTGAATAACATGTCACCATACGTGTGTACGTACGGCTTACCGTCTCCACGTCGTGGTGTCATTGTTATTCAATAAATTATTCTTTGGATGGGTAAAATAATTATGTGTAATTCATATAAATAATAAATATAACATGATAATGATTCTGTATATATGATATACAATCCAATTATATATTATTTTAATATCAAAAGAATGATATTGTCGCTCGTGCGTATGTACGGACTACCGTCTCCACGAACGCGATGAGATTCATTCTCCATCATATCCATTCAAGTCTAAATCTAATTTGATGATTAATAATAGTATCTAAGGACTTGATATCATTATGTATATGATTAAGATACAACCTATCCATGAAAAACACGACTTACGTAACAAAACATATAAAAGAAAGTGAGTAAGTTAACACCCAAAAGAATGATAATACTAAGATATTATTAACAAATCAATGTTAAAAGATCATATGTGATATCATATTAATGTATATGATTCTTGTATAACTTAATAATAATTATTTCACCATTATACAGGAGGTTAACCTACCCCCAACCAAGGAAAAGTACAAGGTAAGGGTTTATTTCGCAATCTCTTCATTATCCGAGGTTGTTTATACGTAATAATATACGGGGATTTCTTTATCATCCACATCCATGTTTCTTCGAAATGTATTTCAAATTTTTTTTACTATTTACAAAGAATATGGGTTAAAGTCATTTATACCCTTGTTTGAATTTTTATAGGAGGTTTATAAAGGAATCTTTTCGTCGTTTTCCAAACAAGGTGCTCTTAACCTTTTCAACAAAATTAAGGTAAGAATGTTTTTTTAACTTATATAGCAGGTGCGGCTATTCTCTGCGGTTATAAAATCATTGAAGCTTCCCTTTCAAGCTTATAAGAATATTTTCAAAGTAAATGTTTTATTTTATAATTTTTTGACTTTTAAATGATTTCAAAATGAATATTTTAAGAATTTTTGAAAGGTACTCTCTATCAAAAAAAATTAAATGTTTTAAAGATTTATCTTTCTAAATATTTTTAATTAATGTCCATGTTTTCAAAATGATTTTAAGGATTTATTTATATGGACATGAATGTTTTGAAATGATATTTATTTTCAAAAGTTTCTATGTGGTATTGGACACTTTGATTCCAAAAATATCTTTTAAATTACTTCCTTAATAAATTTGTGACTTTTAAATGATTTCAAAAAAAGAGATATTTCTCTCAAATAGTTTCGATTTCATCTATGTCAACATTCTTTGATGGATTTTAAGTTTATTTGAAGTTGATTTATTATGATACAGAACTTCCATATTGTTTTGAAGTTTTTGTGATGTGTTTGACTGTGTGTGTATTATTCTTATACCATTCTTGGTTTATGGATGAAGTATTTACATTTCGTATGCTAGTTTTAATACGAATGTTTATGTTATGTTTAAACCTTTTCATATGGGAATTAATGGGACTTAATATGTGACGGGTGGAGCCTGCTATTTCTCCTCGATGCATCGGTAGGTCTCATGAGACAAGCTAGTGTCTTGGCATAAGGCCTTTACAAAATCTTATTTGTAGTCTTGGCACGAGGCCTTGGCTATGTGGTTATGATAGTCTGACATTATGCATTCCATCATTATGAAAGTGGTTATTGATATTGCATGTGATTATTCTATTAGTAGAATATCCATGTGAATAAGTAAATGGAATTATTTCATTTTATTTTTTCCATACTATGTTTAAGTTTAAGTTTAAAAGGCTTTTGTTTTAATTATACATTGCCGTAAATGTTTATGCTTATTTCTGAAAGTTTCCACTGTATTGCTTACCCTTACAGAGCATTTGAGCTCACCCCTTTCTATGTTTTATTTTTTCCCAGGATTCCAAGAAGTATATTGTGATTGATAAGAAGGGTTAATACAAGGGAATAATGGAATTCATAAAGGTTTACTTATGTTGTTTTGTATGTTATGAAGTGTAATGTAACATTCATGTATGTAATCTATTTTCAAAGACTGCTAAACTAATCGGTCCTTTGGGACTTAATTCCTTGTAATCATGCCAATGTATTAAAATAATGCTCCGACTCTGGGTAACTGGGGTCAGGGCATTACAGTTGGTATCAAAGGAAGTTTAGCAATAACCTTGGAAACTAGATTTAGATAAACTCTGATTAGAGAACATATCCCTGAAACATACTTTGAGGATTAGTATAGAATAACTTCCAAGAATTTTGGTATTATAGATATTTTGTGAGTTTTCCGAGAAATACATCCCTGTCTAGATACGAGCAGGTAGAGGCGGCTCTGGCATAGATATACCTAGGGGTAAAACCCAAAAACACCGCTTTGATCTAGACTCGAACGGGAACTGGTGCCCGATAACAGGCCTTGCTGCACTCTTGGTTACGACACTCCTAGGGGATATGCTTAGGATAATTCTCATTACATTTACAAACCATTATGAAGGGCTCATGAGTATATACTTACTCAAAGAAAACATTTTTTATGATTATGGATTATATCCCTTAACTGTTCAATTTGCAATAGGAATTATTTATTGCAATTCATAAACTGACCTAGTTTATGCTATTATATAGAAATGGTGCCCAGTAGAAGGAATGTGAACTCCAGTAATACATATGATCCAAAGAGTAATAAGGATCGTATATTTCATGGTATTAAGACATCATTTAGAAGGGAAATAGTCTACCACGTATTATCATCATATGAATAAATAGTATCATGTGTGGATAAGATAACTAAAGAGTTTACTGAGTCCTATGGATTTGAAGGGATGCAAGAGAAGAAATGGATAGAAGAGAGAAATATGGATAAAGGGAATAGGGAAAAGAAGAATTTATCCATATGTGATAACTATGGGAAGAAGCACCCTAGAACTTTCCTGAAATGAATGGGAGTTTGTTATAAGTGTGGAGAAAAAGGGCATAAAGTACGTGACTGCAAGGGTAAGAAAATGGTTTCAAATGTACAATGCTTCATTTGCAAAGAGATTGGACACTACGTGAACCTATGTCACAATCATCAGACTATGCCGCAAATGATGCTATTGGATAATAATAAAGTTATGATACTACCACAGATGAAGATGAATGATTAGAGTTCTTATGTTGATTATGTCATTTGAGTGTTGTATCAACAATGTACTTGTTATAATAATTATGGAGTATATAAGGATTGTACTGCAGTACTATTTCATTAAGGACTTGAGATTGTGTGGAACAAAGAAAAGTGACTCAATATCAGGATAATTTTTTTGAAAATATATGGTTGAGGGAATGATAAACCATAATATAGTTCTGATACCGAGGTAGTGATTTTGGAATAATATATGATTGATTTGGATAAATTATATTGGATATTCTTGACTACACTGAAACTGATTAATGATATGTATATTCCATCATTTTTGGGGTCTACAACATTTTTGGATTGAAGGATTATATCCATTATTATTTAAGGAATAAGGGATCATGAATGTAATCAATAAGGTTTTATGGTAATTCAGGATGTTGCAGTGTTATAAAAGAATACATGATGAAGGTGTTCACATGTTATTATGTAGAAAAAAGGATCTTCATTTTTTGACTAAAGCATTTTGGATAGTTCTAGTTTGGATTATTTTTGGATTTTCATAAAAGGGAAACCCGGAGGTTAGGAAGCAACCCGTCGCGTCCGGCAAGGCCGCAAGACTTGAACCCACAACCGAAGGGCGATAAGGGTGTATCACCTACCACTGGCCCACGTAATGTCTGGGATTAAATAATGTAGTTTTTTTTAAAAGATATGGTAGATGAATTATAAATTCGTTATTTTTGGAACCCTATACGAATAAGATAAATAGAATATTTTTTACGTTCTATTATCTTTTAGTGTGAAAGATAAGTTTGTGGTAGAAATTAGTTAAAGGATGGAACTCTACTTGTCAAGAATATATTTTTCTTCTTCTCTTATTCTATGAAGAAATTAATTCTTATACTTTTTTTAAGGAATCCTAAAACCAAAAATGTGTTAACCTAATACCCTATGTTTTGTTGAACCGATGGTATTTCAAATCATCATAGATTGATGAATTTAAGGACCTCAATTTTACACTTGTCTGTGATTGATGACCTCAATCACTGCCTATAAATATTTACGTTTTTCCTCCAATTATATGTCTCTAATTTCCACCAATGTTCTCCTAATAGAGATCATAATTTGGTGGTGACCCTTTCATTTCTCTTTTCCTCATATTAAGACTAAATTTTAGTAACCCAATTTCCAATGTGGGTTTTCCCACAAAGATATTTTCTATTTTCAGCCTTTTATTTTCGAAGAACAATTTCAAATTACGAGGTTGCAATTTATTGAAGGAGAGGATAATGTAACACCCCAATATTGTATAGTGTGTTATTTCTTCAAAATAATTCAACAACATGCACTACACGCAACACCGAGTTAAAGCGCACCATGACTTACCAAACAAGCCGTTCAAAAGAGGTTATGAATAGTATTAACTAAAATTTAAACATTAAATAATCCTTATAATTTTAGAATCCATATTATGAGTTTCTTAGAAATAATGTAAGAACAAATTTTTTTTTTCCAGATAAAAGAAGTTTTTTCAAAAATGCACTTTTACCAACTTTAATAGTGATTCCTTTTTAAATCCAATATTTTAAACATTTATATATTCAATTTTACTAAATAAATTTATTCTTTAGAATGGGGAAATACAATTTTTTTTACAATGTAACACCCCAAGATTCTACGGTACACTTCTCTTTGAATAATGTGATAGCGTGTGTTGTATGCAACATCGAGTTCTAACACACCACAACCAATCAAAATAGCCGTTATTAATAGTAATAACTACTTTTTAAAATTTTAGAAATTTTATCTCTCAAAATGGACTTCATTTTTGGATTCGGAGTATCGAATTTAGCCTAAGGTGAAATTTTGGTACTTCTCAGATAACTTTAATATTTTGATGAATAGTGAAAATTACTAAATTTTAATTAAAAACAAATTTTTTAATCAAAATAATTAATAGTGATAAATTATGAATTTGAGTGGTTTTAAAGTATATTTAGAATATATTATTACCATTTAATACAATTTTGGTCATTGTACATAATTTCACAATTAAACCAAACATAAACATGTATCAATCTTTTAATAGTTATTATATCTTAAAAACACGCTTTTTGTTTTGAAAGCGGGAATTAATTTTAAATTAATTTCTGCCACTTCAGTGTTTTGAATTGGAAAAAATGGATTCCATATTTGGAATCAGTATATTCAAATTGTGTAAATAGGTAACTTTTATTTTTAGACATTTTGAATAATTACTTCGGTAAATATTTTAATTACCATGGTTAAAGGGTAAATTCGGTAAATAAGGGTTAAGAAATAATATTATAATAATAACAAATTACCCTAAAATGTGTCCTAACCTTATTGGTTGATACAGGTCCAACCATGGGCATCTTTTGGTCATTTTTGGGACCCCATGGTGCCACTTGTAAGTGATAGGGACACTTTATTTTAATTAAGATAAAATGAATACAAAAATGACAAAAGCATATATCTTTTAGAAAAACAATTTTTACATAGGGTTATATATGTTTTCTTTTAGACTATAAATATTCATTAGAATTATAACAAGATTTATTACATAATGGTATTTTATTAATAATTTTTAGACATTAAATAAGTTAATTTATTTATGACACAATGGTGATGTAGTAATTACCATAATAGTGAAAAATTAAAATGATTGATATTGTAGATACCCAAATAAATATAATTTGAGACTTTTTTATGAATTAAACTAATTATCTAGGTTAATAAGACATGGTAGGAAAGATTTAATTAACTTTGTTCGAAGTAATCATTCTGTTATGAGTTTTACAATAATCAATTATTGAATAGTGTCAAAATTGACATAAAAGAGTTTTTAAAAACAATATTATATTATTAATTGATATTAAATTCCTAAATATATAAGGCTCGTCCAAGAGACTTATATCATGATAGGTGTATCATTAATGGACCAATTGGGGGTATCTTGGATGTATATATTATGTTTATTTACTATATAATATAAAAATACAAAGAGACATTGTAAAAGTGAAACTAATTAACTAAGAGTTAATAGTTAAAGATAAGGTTAGTATAATGACCCAAACCTGTGTAAATTCTATTGGTTGAGTGGGTTACTACCTATACCCACCTTAAAATTTAAATAATACACTTTGGAGCTATTAGAAACTGAATATGAAATTATTATAAAATAATATTTCTAGCTTTTCCAAAGCTGCCCCTCACCCCTCTTATAAAAGGGAACTCCCCCTTCTCTTTAATTTACACCTTCAAAGCCTTTTGGTTGGACAAAAATCTGCCCAAATACTCTCTCAACTTACCTAAATTCATCCTAGAGGCCTTCCTTTAGTCAGAAAGCCAACCTAAGAGCCCTTTTGATCAAATCAAAAGGAAGAACCCGAAGAAGAGGTAATGATTTCGCCACCCTTTTCCAAGTTGCTTCCTTCTTCCACTTCTTCTTCCTTTGTTATTACCATTATAAAATAATAAATCCAGTATATTATATATACTATGATGTTATTATAAATATGGTTCAACCATATTCAGTATTCTATCCATCCTTTGAATTACATGTCACCATACATGCGTACGTACGGCTTACCGTCTCCACGTCGTGGTGTCATTGTTATTCAATAAATTATTATTTGGATTGGTATAATAACGATGTGTAATTCATTTAAATAATAAATATACCATGATAATTATTCTGTATATATGATATACCATCCCATTATATATTATTTTAATATCAAAAGAATGATATTGTCGCTCGTGCGTATGTACGGACTACCGTCTCCATGAACGCGATGCGATTCATTCTCCATCATATCCATTCAAGTCTAAATCTCATTTGATGATTAATAATAGTATATAAGGACTTGAAATAATTTTTTATATGATTAATATACAACCTATCCATGACAAACACGACTTACGTAACAAAACATATAAAATAAAGCGAGTAAGTTAACACCCGAAACAACGATAATTCTAAGATATTATTAACAAATCAATGTTAAAAGATCATATGTGATATCATATTAATGTATATAATTCTTGTATAATTTAATAAAAATTATTTCACCATTATACAGGAGGTTAACCTACCCACAACCAAGGAAAAGTACAAGGTAAGGGTTTATTTCGCAATCTCTTCATTATCCGAGGTTGTTTATACGTAATAATCTACTGGGATTTCTTTATCATCCACATCCATGTTTCTTCGAAATGTATTTCAAAACATTTTTACTATTTACAAATAATATGGGTTAAAGTCATTTATACCATTGTTTGACTTTTTATAAGAGGTTTATAAATGAATCTTTCTGTCGTTTTCCAAAGAAGGTGCTTTTAACCTTTTCGACAAAATTAAGGTAAGAATGTTTTTTTAACTTATACGGCGGGTGTGGCTATTCTCCGCCGTTATAAAATCGTTAAAGCTTCCCTACAAGCCTATAAGAATATTTTCAATGTAAATGTTTTATTTTATAATTATGTGAATTTTAAATGATTTCGAAATGAATATTTTAATAATTTCTGAAAGGTACTCTCTATCAAAAAAAAAAGAATTTTAAATGTTTTAAAGATTTATCTTTCTAAATATTTTTAATTAATGTCAATGTTTTCAAAAATGATTTTAAGGATTTATTTATATGAACATGAATGTTTTGAAATGATATTTCCTTTAAAAAGTTTCAAAGTGGTATTAGACACTTTGATTCCAAAAATCTCTTTTAAATTGCTTCCTTAATAAATGTGTGACTTTTAAATGATTTCAAAAAAAGAGATATTTCTCTCAAATAGTTTTTATTTCATCTATGTCAACATCCTTTGATGGATTTTAAGTTTATTTGAAGTTGATTTATTATGATACAAAACATCCATATTGTTTTGAAGTTTTTTGTGATGTGTTTGACTGTGTATGTATTATTCTTATACCATTCGTGGTTTATGGATGAAGTATTTACATTTCGTATGCTAGTTTTAATACGAATGTTTATGTTATGTTTAAACCTTTTCATATGTGAATTCATTAGACTTAATATGTGATGGGTGTATCCCACTATAGCTCCTCGATGCATCGGTAGGTCTCATGAGACAAGCTAGTGTCTTGGCACAAGGCCTTGACAAAATCTTATTTGTAGTCTTGGCACGAGGCCTTGGCTATGTGGTTATGATAGTCTGGTATTATGCATTCCATCATTATGAAAGTGGTTATTGATATTGCATGTGATTATTCGATTAGTAGAATATCCATGTGAATAAGTAAATGGAATTATTTAATTTTATTTTTTCCATACTATGTTGATGTTTACGTTTAAACGGCTTTTGTTTTAGTTATACATTGCCTTAAATGTTTATTCTTATTTATGAAAGTTTCCGCTGTATTGCTTACCCTTACGGAGCGTTTGAGCTCACCCCATTATATGTATTATTTTTTCCCAGGATTCCAAGAAGTATATTGTGATTGATAAGAAGGGTTAAGACAAGGGAATAATGGAATTTATAAAGGATTACTTATGTTGTTTTGTATGTTATGAATTGTAATGTAACATTCATGTATGTAATCTATTTTCCAATACTGCTAAACTAATCGGTCCTTTGGGACCTGATTCCTTGTAATCATGGAAATGTATTTAAATAATGCACCGACTTTGGGTAACTAGGTTCGGGGCATTACATAAGGGGTGGATCGTCTATTATTTCTATGAAATTAGATAAGTCGGTAAGATGGTCAATGATGAAACATTTAGCATCATGGTTTCTTAGAGTATTTCAGAGTCTAGTGAAAATGTAAATTGTAGCATTATCTGAATTCTATATAGATATAGGAGAATTATACCTTACTCCCCGAGGATTTTATATTTTACCCATTACCTCCTATAATACAAACCATATAGACATATTATCCACAATTTCCTAATTTACACCTTCATAAAATAAATGTAACCTTAAATTCCTATACATAATAGTGTTTACAGGGTCTATAAAGAAATTTTATCTATGTTCTTCATCTAACAGTTCCCTTTTCAACTATATTGTTAATGGAACACATAAAATCTTTCCGAATATCAACAATCCCTCTTTACAGTTGAAGTCTATCAATTTTCCATCATTCACTACAATAATATTCCGTTGTATATTCTCATCATCCTGCTATGACTTCTCTGTCCTTTGCATTAAGTATAGTTTAAAAAATAATTATAAAAGTAAATATGGATCTCATTCCCTAGAAATAACCATATCCATATTTACTAAATCTCCATATATGGGATCCTTGTTAATCCTCATCCTAGTCATTGCTCTATGTTCCCTCTTAATGAATGCGTCATCAAACTTATTTTCTTTAATAGGGTGGTACTCTATCAAGAATTAATAGTCATTGAGTATTTTCAACCATCTTCTTTACCGCATGTTGAGCTCCTTCATAGATAATATATACTCAAAAATATCATGGTCTAAATATCTCCCTCATCATTCACCACAGAGGAAACATTTACTTACATTCAAATATGATATATTCCAACTAAAGATCATGAATTAGGTAGTTCTTTTCATGTATTTTCAATTTCCCTATTTTATAGGCTATCACCTTATCAATCTATGTAAGGAAACAATTGAGTTGTTTCATTGATGCATCACTATAAATTAAAAATCCTTCTTTACATGATGGTAGAGTTAAAACCAATGCACTAATTAGTCTCCCCTTCACCCCTATAAAACATTACTTATATTCTGTTTACCATGTGAATTTTTCCTATTTACATTTTAACTAGGACAATAAGTCAACTAACTAAGAAAAATATTGAACAAACCAGTAATAGTAACCTTATAAGCCCTGGAAATATCTGAACTCAGTTATATTCATTGAAATATTTTAATATTTTACTACATTTTTCATTGATTGGAAAATATATATCTCATTCGTGGAGACAATATGGATATAAAAATTAAATTCATTGAGCAAAAATTCACACTTACTATACTTCCCATTTAATTTGTTTCCCGAGGTTCTCTAAAATTATTTGTAGATGACATAAAGGATCTCTATAGTTCTTATGTTATATCAATATTTATTCAATTAATACTGCTAAAAAGTTATAAATATACCCATTTAATACAATATACATAAGATCCATAAATACATAAGGTGAATTAGTCAATACAAACTTCATTACCATAAACTCATTTTGTTCATACCCTATTTACAATGTCTTCTTTATCCTTTTTTACCCTTAGGTAATGATAGTAGGACTACAGATCAATCTTTTTAAATGTATAGGGATCCTTAATGTTCAACAAAAAAGTCATCAATGTGTGAAAAAAGATAAATATTATTTTTATTGATGGAATTGATATCCAAATAATCGATTCGTAAACTCATGTGACTATCCTTATTTTTTATGAACAAAACAGGGTCTCCCTATGGTGAAATGTTTGGGTTTATAAATTCCTTGTCACTCGATTCTTGTAGGTATTTATTTAACTCTACCATATAACATATTAGAATCTAAAAACCCAGCTCTAATAGTAATCCTTCATTATTGGTTCCAAATTCAAGAGTTCTCAAAATATCTAATAGTTTAGTCATCTTGGACGTTCAGATACAAACATACATTACAATTCAAAAAAATAGGATACAACTTGAACATATTGTGAGAACATGATTATCCATTCCCTCATATCCATAAAATTTACACAAAGTCCTCCTCTTGGTTTCCAATGGAAATGAAAATAAATAAGGGTGGGATTAGATACTCAATAAAAAGTAGCATGTAATAAAATCTTACAAAATAAAATCATGAAATAATTGATATGGTAAGAATAAATTTACAACATGAATTTATAATCAACTAAAACTAAGGGTATGATATATAACTTAAAATAAATAAAAATATTTATAATAATCATCATTTATCTAATTCTGAAAGAATTCATTATTTCATACATTAAAAAATTTCTATTAAGGCTTTATTCTAAGACACATTATTATCACTAGAAGAAGAATACAACAAAACCCAACAATTTTTGTCTTATGAGGCAGATCGATGCATCAAGAGGTTATATACTTATAGACCCCAGCCATAAATCGATTAAGTCCAATGAATTCACCATAAATTTCTTCAAGAGATTTCATAAAATTATCTAAGTAACCTCTTTCTGATTAAAAAATGGTTATCCATATATTTATAAATAAGAACATCAAATACTTCCCCATTAAAATAATATCCAACATAGAGTGTCTCACTAGGTGTGAAGTCTTAGGCCCAATTATTGTTCTTTGGGGTGATTATTGAGTCAATTATCAACTATCCTTTTTTAGGGTGATTAAACCTAGGTTCATATGTTCTACATCAGCATCCACTTTCCAATATACATATAAGGATTCTTTTCCAAGGTAATTATATATAATTTTAATTTCCCAAAATTTAATATGTTTTTTCCAGCATGGAAAATGTAACACTTTAATTAAAATAATATGAGATATGGATAAAAATATAAACTTTTTATTAAATTATATTTTATGAATAATATGAGAAATATATCCCATTTCAATATGTGAACCACACACAAGAACACATGTGGTCAATATAATATGATTCCCGAATAATGAAAATTGAGATGAAAACACACCACTTGTGGCTTGGATAGAAACTAAATCACAACATAATGAAATATTGGTCATAAACATGACCTTAAAATACCATAAATTAATTAATTTCAGGATATAAAATCTCAATAATTATGTATATACACCACAAATATGAAAGTGGGTGTATAATACAAAATGTGTCACGAAGGGTGGAATTTGACACAAAACCCCTTACCTCTTGTCTGGACCTAATCTACTATAATTTAACCTATTATTTCATAAATATATATATTTTAGTCACATTATTCATAACCTAAACCATGTCTTTTTTCAACAATACTCTTCATAAATAGTCATTATTTATATAAATTCTTCTTATTTTCCACATCAATGTTTATTGTTTTAGTCAATTGTATGAGTTTCATAAAAACAAATTTCATATTTTTTAATAATACCATGTTTATTATTACTATTTAATAAAACATTACTATTATGGATGATTTATAATAATATATTACATTTAAAATCCATTTCATTAGTGTTTTAGACATTATCCTTGAAGATAAAGTTGATAATAAGAATGTTTTAGTGACTTTTGACGAACAAAAGGTGTTTTTTAATTGATTAATTACATATTAATTTAATATCTTCAAAACAACCAATATTTTATAATTTATATCATATTATACTAGTAATTATGTTCACATAATCATTAATTGAAAAAAAATTTAATTATTTGTCAACTTGGTTGTTAAACAACCCCCACACGAACATACATTGTTTTAATGATTGATTATGTGGTAGGATTGTTTTAATATCATTATACAAAGAGAAAAAAGATATTAATTAGAATAAATTAGAATAATATACCCTAATTATATGTATGTTTAAGAATACTTAATAGTTATGAAAACATTTCACCATTTGAATAAATAATCATCCTCCAAGTATACTTATTTTAAATCCTTAACATAACAATGATTATTTGTTGGTAATATAATTAATAGGTCCCTAAATGTTTCCCAATATATCCTTAATTATATTATAAAAATAATATTTACCCATTAATACAGTACTTATATCCAACCTTGTAAGGAATTGAAGAAAAATGAAACATGTTACATCATGGAGGTGGTAGTCCAAAAAACACACAAACAACTGTTTTATTTTTCTTAATGGATGGGGTATATGAATATAAAATTGATAATAACATTATTATATTAATATTAAATAATATAAGTTTCAATAATATCATTATATTATTGTGTCTATAATAAATTTTAAATTATATTGTTAAGAATAAAACGTAGTAGTTAATTATACACACAGCAAGGCCTTGATGTTTTTCTTCGAAGTCTCTTTAAATTTGAATGGTATATGATAACTATGATAGAATATGGGATTATTTTATTATATATAGGTTTATATTTATATAAATATTTTAGTTTTTTAAATGGAAATTCTAATGGGATGGTTTTCTAGAAGGGTTAAGATGTTCCCCTTTTATAAGTGAAGGGAAGAGTAATTTTGGAAAAACCAATACATTTTTCAATATTGTCATGGCAATACTTAGGGAAAATGGATAAAAATGGAAAAAAAAAATTAGTGGAAACATGATTTTTTGATCCAAATCAGGACCATTCGATTATTGGCATGTTGGTTTAAAATATTTTTGGACTATTACACTAGGATAAACTCAATTTTAACCTTTTAATTTTCCTTTAATAATTAAATACTAATTTTAGTAGTTAATTTTAATGAAAAATATTAATATTAAAAATTTTAACTAACATAATACTTATAATTACGTATTTTAAAATCATTTTATCCCATAAAATTTATAAAGGTTTGAAAAGTTAGCTTTACAATAAATACGCTTAATTGTATACAAACTAGTTTTAGAGAAATAATTCTTATAAGTTTTAAATTTATATATAATGTAAAATTATTTTGGTTAATGATTTTAATATCATAAATTGAGTTATAATAAATTCTAAAAAATCTTAGATTATTTAAATTAAATCCAAATATAAATATCACTGTAAATTACTTTATTCAATTAAAATATAAAAAACTATATTAACATTAATATAACATTTGTTAATTTCAAAAAATGTTTTCCGTATGTTTTTTATATTCATCAAAAATTTATAATTATATTATTGAAATTAATATTTTATTAATTAATTTTTTTTCTAAAATTCTATTTCATTCCAATATAATGATAGTGTCATAAAAAGTATAAGTTTCATGAATAAATTATTGTTGACTAAAAAGAAACCTTTTTAGAGAATGATCAAAAATTTATAATAAGCTAATTTTAAGACGATGAATTCAAAAATGGAAATACATTACTCTATTTAGTGTTATAAATTTTATCATTTAAATGAATTCTTGAATAATGTCACTTTGAAGAGTGAATTTGTGAAATAGTTCATGATATGGTATTTATCTATTGCAACATAGCCTCAGGGTATTAGATTACCCCATACATAAATAATTTTTTCCTTGAAATTCTTGAATATATTAGATATTTAAAAAATGTGGATACTCATTCCATATTTCATCTTTAGACTTCTAATTTTTCTTTTCGAATATGTGATTTCATCAAAGGGATTTCCCTAAACTAGTTTTCCAATTCTATAATAGTTTCACTCTTGTATTGAGAATCTGGATAAACCCCTCATTATATGAAAATATATGCTCTAAATATATTCCACCAAACATGAGAACATGTGTGGGATCCGACATGTATTTTCCTAGTAATAAAAGATGTAAGGCTTATTTTACTTTATAAAGGATTCATGAAATAACTAATCGGAAAGATACAACCCAAATAATTTCTTAAATTTCAAAATCCCCATTGTACTTAGGTTTTAAATTTACCTTTTTAGAAAATATTAACACTTCCATCCATAGGGAGAACATCAAGAATACATGATCCCCAAAATGAAATTCCATGTATTTCCTCTAATTATGAATAGAACTATTTTTTCTATGGGTTGATTTAATACGATCTTAAATAGTTAAAACATAAATAGTGGTCTCCTCCATGATCTTTGGGAAAAAAATAATTTCTCCAACTTATTCCCAAGAGTTTATAGTATTACAAATCATAGAATATAATTCTTTATATAGTTATATTTGAATTCTAGAATGGAAACAATTATTGTTTTCAAATTCCACGTAAAGTATATATTGTTCCCATATACCTTTGAAGTAAAGAGAATGTAGTCTTACAGTCTATTATAAATTATAGACAGTTATATAAAATTTCCCATCATTTTGGAAATGTAATACAATACTTAAATTTTTTTGAGTATTGAGATCCTATTGAAGAATATTCAACAATTTCAATGTGAACTGATGTTTGTGTTCAGATACATTGGATAGAGGTTCCCCATAAATCCTTGTGATTTAAATGATATAGAGTCATGTAAGATGCTCAAGTGATGGATATTCACTTATTAATTTAAAATGAGAAAACATAGTAAGATTATCAATAATGGCCTATATATAATTATTCTTTATTAGAGTGTTTGGGAGTCTAATGAAAAAATCCATTATAACATTTTACCATTTTCATACAGGTATAGGAAGAAATATCATGACTCTATTAAGATGTTTTCATTTAGACTTTTCCTACTCTTATACCTAGAATGTAGACCCATAATCAAAAATTTCCTACTTCATACCATACTAATAGAAATGTTATCTTAAATATATATGAATCCTTTTTCTACCACGGTGTAGTGAAATTTGAGCTATTCGCTTCATCTAGTAGTTACCTTTTAAACTCTGGTATGAATAAAATACATAAAATCTTTAAAAACATTAACACATCATTTTTATATATGAAGTATTTCAATTTCCAACCATTGAATATGTTAATCATCCTTTTTATTTTCTCAACATCGTCTTAGGAACTCTCTACCATCTCTAATAAGGATGGTTTAGAAACATCGTGGAAAATGAATGATGACTCTCTTTCCATAGAAACTACCATATCTATATTTACTGAATCTCAAAATATGGGATCCTTGTTAGTCCTCATCATAGTTATAACTCTATGGTACCTCATAATAAATACATCAACCACCTGGTTTTCCTTCCCCTAGTGAATGTGTACAGAGAAATCATAGTCCTTGACTGGGTCTAACCATCTTATTTTCCTTGCATTGAGATCCTTTTGAGCGAATCTATACTTCAATATCTTATAGTACATATATTTCTTGAAAATTTATCCATAGAGGTAATGACTTCATATATATAAGGAAATGATTAGAGTGTCTCTCTCATGGTCTTGAGTGGATAGTTTTATTCATGGAATTTTCAATTTCATTTATGAATTGACAATCACCATATTATGAAACATAAGAACTAAACCAAATACTTTCTTTGATATTTTATTATAAATGAAAAAAATTTCCTTAGATAATGGTATATTAAATACTAATACACTAATAATTCCTCTATTATGATCTTATAAAAAATATCTTACATTCCCTTGAACATTTGAATTTAATAATTTTTCATGTTAATATGGTTAATGAGTTAGAAATCATGGAGAAATCCTAAACTAACCACTGATGGTAACCTACTAAGCCCAAGAAACATTAGATCATGGGTATGTTTGTTGGTGTAGGACATTCTCTAACTACCTTTACCTTTGAGATTTCAATAGATATCTCATCATTAGAGATAATATAGTCAAGAAAAGAAACTTAACTGAGCCAAAAATCAACTTATTATAATTATCATATAATTTATATTTTAGGTTCTTCTTAATTATTTACAGAGGACTATCATTATCTACATATATCTTAAAGTATATCAAGATACCAACAATGAATATCACCACAAAGTTATCAAGAAACTCCTTGAATACACTATTCATTAGAACTAGAAATAAATAAGGTGAATTTGTCAATATAAAAAGCTTTATTGAAAACTCATAAAGTCCATAACCTGTTTGAAATTTTATCTTTGGTATATAATCCATATTCACCCTTAGATAATGACAACCAGAGAAGAGTTAAATATGTGATAAATTTTGGCTTCTTGATGTTGATTAAATAATTCATCAATGTGAGGAAAATGATACTTATTATTTAAGTTGATTTCATTTATCTCCCTATAACCAATTCAGAAACTCACAGAACCATCCTTCATTTTAACAAATGAAAAAGGTGATGACAATAATGAAATGATTGTAAATATAAATCCCTTATTACTCAAATGATTCATATTTTTCATTAACTATACCAACTCCACTAGTTACATTCTATAAGGATTTTTAGACATGTGTCTCACCATAGGAATGATTTTAATAGTGAACTCAACATGACACTTTGGTTGATAACCAGGATATTTTTAGGAAAAATATTAATGTATTTTTTTACTATGTGAAAATTCACTATTCATTGGATACATTCCTCATCCATAGATTACCGATGATCTTCCCCTTTAACAAAAATTTCATTAACTAGATCTATTATCAAGGGAACTTGACATGATTTAAATGAAGAGGTTTGAAAATATTATTCTCTTGGAAATAACTTTTTTCATTATACCTTAAAAGATAATCCATATAATGGTTCATATAAAATTCCACCATATGTATAATAAAGAGGTTTGAAAATAGGGTATTCCCATGAATCATAATTGGAATTTTTTGGAATATCATTATTACCATGAAGTTCATACTCATTTTATTAAATGATAACTCCATTTCTTGGTTGGTTGTGAAATATCAAAATGTTTTTTTGGAAAAATGGATGATATAAAAGATCCAAAATAAAATAAAATTTTACTAATCTTTTAGGTAATGATCAAAGTACCCACCACCACATCATTAGAAACTATGACTTTATATATGGTAACTATATAGGCTTGGTCATTTTCATTTGGAATTCTCTAAGGAAAACTATATGTCAGTGTATTGGTTCATATAATGTCTCTTCTCCCTATAGATAAAAAATTGAATATCAGTATCTTATACCTTTAACTTTCATTGGTCATATTGATAGAATTTTTATCTTCCTATCTAAAAAATTCATATTCCCTCCTTGAAATTACATTAGTTTTTCTTACCATGGTTATAACATGAAGGTAATATTATCCATCTTTTTTTCATTTTATTCATTTTTCTTCCTATAATTCTCATCCAACCTCTTCTGCTTTTGAATTAACTTGAATACATATTTTTTTAGAACTTGTTTTATACTATGTTGGTGCTTAAGACTATATCCTCATACTAAGAAACGTTATTGGATACCAATACATTTTGAAGGATTGGATTTAACCCATCAAAGAAACAATCAATCATACTTTTTGGTCTGTGTATATAGTCCATAGTGTTTCATTTACCCTTGTAAATTGTTCATCATACTGAACAAAATTTTATTTCACTTTTTCTTAAAGATTGATTAATTTGAATTTAATTTATAATATTTTCTAATGATGAAATTAATTTTTATAGAATATAGAAATAAATGTTACCCATTCCATGCACTTGAGATTATTTTCTTCTTTTCTGTTTTGAATTAGAGACCAACATTTGTTATCATCTCCCTTCAAATGATAGACTTCTATAATAACATTTCCAATTTAACTATTTCCAAAATTAAGACATATATTCTATTGGGAATTGATCTATACAAATAGAGTATTATTTACATAGAATGTTGGATTTTGTTTTCATAATAAGTGATACAAAAACATTTCACCATGTAGTAGATTAAAAGGATACACTACACATGAAAGATTATTTTTCATAACCGTAGTAAACTACCCCAACATGGTTAGAAAATAATTATCCTTAAATCCAACTTTATTAACTTGTTAATTTGGAATATCCATTCAATGAATATGAGTATTGAAACATTTCCTATAAATCCTACTGGTTTTTATATTTATACATTTTCATTAAAATAATTAGGTCATAAGATTTAATTGTATAATAATTTTTTTTAATGTTTTCTAGAGTGTTGAATATAAATTTTGAGGTATTTTCATCAAACTTATTCATCTTGGTTCCACTAAATCCAATCCTAATTTTTTTTACAAAACATTATTTGATAAAAACTATAGCATCCCCAACTCCCAAAATGTAGAGACAATAGTTATGTTAAATTATTTGTAGAATGTTAAAAATTTACCAAAGGATTGAACAATTTAGTATTATTGAATGACTAGAAATATATATATTACACTTGGAAAAAGTAATGTACACAGAGATCATATTAAATGAACATGATTATCCCTTCCATAATATACCCAAAAACTACACATAGTTTTTTCTAGGTTTCATATTGAAAGGAAATCAAATAAGGTAGACCTCATGTGCTTATTAATAAGAGTAATACAATGGAATATTATATAACATAAACATGTAATATGAGATATAGTAAGAATAAATAAACAAAAAGAATCCAAAATGAACTAAAACTGATGGATTTCTATATCCATAATGATGAAGGAAAACCTTGATAGAAATAATCATTGCTCTTATATAGATTGAATGAATAATTTCATTCATAAAACATGGGATATCAAGAACCTGTTAAGAGAAACATTCCCTTTATGGGAATAAGAATACACCAAAACCTAACTAGTTTTTTCTCATGAGACCTATCGATGCATCAAGGGGTTATATAAACATTTCACCTAATCAAGTCCAATGTATTCACCATATCGGTCATCAGTACCTTCCACAAAATTTATCGAGGAACCTCATACGGTGTAAAACTTGTCTATAAATATAAAGAGAAATATGATTATCAAATACTTCCCCATTCAATATAATTTTTTTTCTAGGAGAAAATACCTTAATCAACTTGGAAGCTATGGGGCATTGTCAAAGTAACACGAATTACCCTTATCAAAGGAATATAGTGGAAATAGTTCATATAATGTGCTAGGTTCTCCCAGGAAAATAGTATATTGATTCCATAGTTTTCATTGGTTGGAGAAAATGTAAATGGTTAAAAAAACAAATAATAATAGTTCATTAAGTGCATGTAAATATTCCAAATCATATCCATGAGAGTGTATCTCTTATATGGAGGACTGCTCAAAATCGTGTCCCTACTGATGTTTGACTCCATGTTTTTGGTATCCAAATTTGTTCTAAATCTCATATGTGTCATCAGCATCGTGAGGATATCAATCATCTCTTTCTTTCATGTGCCACTGTTGCAGATCTTTGGAACTTTATTACTGACATGTTTGATTGCAGATGGATTAGTTCTGACTCAATTATTAATCATATGAAACGTTGTGTGGAGCTCAGTGCCTCGAAGCAAATCAAGAACCTCTTTCTGGCGGTTGTCGCTGAGCTCCTTCACATTATCTGTTACGATCATAATGATATTTTTCATAACAGGAACTCACTTAATCTCAATGCAAGTCGTTCAAAAATTCTCACTACCATCAGGGAGGCTGCCTCGATTCAAAAAGACTACTGCAACAATTTAGTGGAAGACTTCATGATTCTCAGACGTCTCTAGGTTTTCGGCCTCTACAAAAAACCGTGTTACTCAATTGAGGTGTTCTAGAAATCCCCTACTCCTGTCTGGATCAAAATAAACGTGGATGGATATTCAAAAGGGAACCCGGGTCTAGCAGGCTTTGGAGCTGTCTACAGGGATTATCTGGGTCGCTGTCATGGGTGTTTCTTTGGTGGTTGCGCCACTACCACTTTCTTAGAAGTTGAGATGAAGGCAGTTATCCATGCTATTGATTTTGTTGAAAGGAAGGTCTAAAACAACATTTGGATTGAAACTGATTCTACCTCCATCATCCAAGAAATTTGGAATGGTGTGATCCACCTTTCCTGGGCTCTTACATCTCGCTAGATGAGATGCATGGACTCTCTCCGGGATATTCAATATATTTCTACTCATGCCTATCGGGAAGTAAACATGGTAGACGATGCTCTCTCTAACAAAGGTATCAATCAGGGGGTCACTTGGTTTGATAATCTTCCTATTGACCTTACGTCTCTCTACAAAAGATATTGTAATAAAACCCCATCTTTCAGACTTTTTTAGTTTCCTTCTTTAATAAATTGTGTCTTGGTCGTTCGCTAAGACATTACCTTTAAAAAAAAGTCAATGATCAACCAATAATTTTTGAGGTGATTACATCTAATTTAATCTATTACATAACCACATCTACTTTCTAATATCTAGAAAGAGATTTATTTTCCTTGAAATTACATACCCTATTATGTTACCAAAAGTTACGATGGGGTTTCCACCAAGGAAAATTTATCTCTTAAATCAAAAGAATATGATATAGGGTTAAAAATATAGACTTTTAAATACATTATATTTCATTAATAACATGAAAATAAGTCTCCCAATGGATTTGAATTATCACACAAAACAACAATAAGTGGTGATTATAACATAAGTCACTATGAATGATAATTGAGATGGAAAACCACCACTTATAGATTGGGTAGAAATTTAATCATAACTTATAAAAATATAGGGTATAAAAATGATCTTAAAATACCATTAAAAAATTAATTTTATGATATAACATCCCAAATAGTTATTATATACACCACATAAATTAAACGTGGGGAATAATTCAAAATATGTCTCAAATAAAAGAATTTGAGACGATAACCACTAATCTTTTAAACTGACTTCCATGAGTGTAATTTAAAAACTTATACCATAAACACAGATATATTAATGACATTACTTATAACCTTAATCATATCCATTTTAATCTATGTTCTTCATAAATATTCTTTATCTCTTTGAGATCTTCATATTTTACTTCGTGGGTTTTAAAGTTTTGATTATTTGTACGAGTTTAATAATAGTGGAATTTGTATTCATTATTATTCCATGTTTATAATTTATAGGATATTAAATTTACTATTAAGTATGATTTATAATAGTTTAAGAATCTTTAAATCCTTCTCATGGGTGTTTTAGAAATTATCTTTGAAGATAAATTTGATAATAAGCATGTCTTAGTGATATCTGACGAATGAAGGGTGTTTTCTTAATTGATGAATTAGATATGGATATAATATATAAATAACAAAAAAAGATTAAAATTTTATATAATATTATTACAGTAATTATATTTCCATATTATTTCATTGTTTAATTTCAATGTATTATTCAAGTGGGTGGTTAAACTGAAGGGTCCTTTGGTCTATCAAATGGGCTTTAAAGCCTTGATTTTAGAACAGTTGGCCTTTGTCCTTCGTGATATATAATGGGCATACATCTAGCCATAAAAAATAAGTATTTAATTTAATAATAAATTGAGTTTTCGACCCCAAACTTTTTTTGAAAGAAATGATTATTTTGAAGGATTAAAATAAAAATAATTTTTTATTGGTCATATCATTAAAAGGTTATTAAATTTTCATACTAAAACCATAATTATCTCATATACCTAATTTTTACTTTTTAATACATTTTTATATCTATCATTTTATGGCGTTGAAGGAAAATTAATCATGTTGCATTGGAAAAGTTGTAGTCCAAATAAAACACATACAACAATTTTTATTTTCCTAATAGATAAGTTATGTGAATAAAAACTGATTATAAACATATTATAGTAATATTAAATTATTTAAAAAATATAAATAAAATTATATTAGTGCGTCTATAATAAATTTTAAATAAGATAAGTTATTATAAAACCATGTAATTAGTTATACTCATGTCAGGGACCAGATTTTTCATTGGAAGTCTTCTTTAATTTGAAGGATTAGGATAACTATGAGTTGCTAGGGAAATATTTTCATGAAATATGGTTCTATTGAAAGAAAAATGGAGTATTTTTAGGAATAAATTTTAATGGTAGTTTTGTCTTGTAGTGTTGAAGAGGTTCCCTATTTTTCGTGATGGGAAGGGTAGTTTTAGGAAAACCTTTACATTTTTCAATAATGTCATGTAACTATTCAAAGGTAAATGTATCAAAAATAATAAAAGCTTAATGGGAAATAAGTGTTAATCAATATGAATATCAACCATTAAATTCTATGAATTTAATTAAATTTTTTTAGTACTTTTACACATGGATACCCTTTTACTTTTACCTTGTAGAAGAATTTATAATCTAAGAAATTAATTTGAATGAAAAAGATTATGATAGAAAACATTACCTAATTTGATACTTATAATTTCATATATTAATATAATTGTATCCAATAAAATTTATAAATGTGTCAAATTTTAATTATAAAATAAATAGGTCTCCTCACTTAAAAATCCATTAGAGAAATAACATTTTTTTATTTAAATTTATATATAATGTAAATTTATTTTGGTTACTAATTTTTAAGAACTAAATTGATTTATTATAAAAACAATTATGCGTATTTATAGGCAAGATAAAAAAGAATCTCCCATGAAAATGCATGATTCAATTAAAAGAATGAAAAATATACTTTTATTAAAATAAAATTTTAATATATTCTAAAAATGCATTTAATAGGTTTTATGAAATCAAAGAAAATATAAAATGTGATTAAATAAATTAATATTTTATTACATAAAAGGGTTTTTAAATTTTTTTTCGTTATTATATAATGGTAAAGTCCAAAAAAATACAAGATTCATGAAAAAATAATTTTTTACTAAAAACAGAACTTTTTAGAAAACTTCAAAAATTCAAATACGCTAATTTCGATATGATGAATTCAAAAATGGAATTCATTTGGTAAATTTAAAATTATAAAATTTATAATTAAATAATTTCATGAATAAAGTAATGTTAAAGGATTAATTTGTCAAATAATTTCTGATATCGTAATTACTTACTACTATAGAGTCTCATGTGTTATACCAACTACAATGGTAAAATTCTATAAGGTGGTTTAGATTTGGGTCTTGTATCACGAATAAATTTTATGGAGAAGATAAATTCACACTATTGTGGATGACAAGGTAATTCTTCTAGAAAAACATTTATAGAATTGTGTACCATGGGCACATCCTCTATTCTTATGATACCTTCTTCCTCCATATATTTCAACTGATCTTCTTATTTACCTAGAATTTCATTAAGGGGATCTACCAAGTTTGGATCAGAACATGATTTAAATTAAGAAGTTCCACTCCAAATATATTAAATTTAACTTCACCTCCACAAATTGTAATCTTCTTCCCTTAGGAAATTTTTGTTGTTGTTATTTTAAATCTAATCCATAATATGGATCATACAGAACTAATCCATTTGTATAATAACAAAGTTTTAAAATAGTGTATTACTAGTCTAATAATTGTAATATCTGTAAACTCCTTTTTTCCCAAAAGTCTCCCACTTGGTTATGTAATTTATAACTTTTGTAATATGATTATAGGTAAATATTTATTTATTTTTCAAGCATGGAAGTTATAAAAGAGTAAAGATTGAGAATTAAATTAAATGTCATCAAACTTGAGTAAATGATCAAAATACATTATGAGACATCATTATGAAATTTGGATTAAAATGTGGTAAATACATAATCTTGGCTTTGAACCCTTGTCTATTTATATGTCAATTTCCCTGGATGTTTATGCATTTATTCACATAATTCACATTCTCACTATATTTAAACCATTAAACAAAAAAATATTCTACCTTTACATTATATTAGTTAGATTGATTAAATTTTTTTCAAAACTTGTAACATCATTTTTTCCCTTCCTGCAATCCCCAAGATGTCTCTTACTATAGTTATCACATGTATGAAATCCAATTCTTCCTTCCTTCCACTTAGCCACAATTCTCTTCCTATTATACTTAGTCAACATCTTCTTTTCCTAATTTACCTTGAATGCATATATATTTGACAACCCCTTTTTTTATTTGTGAATCTTTAGACCATATCTTCATATTATGAAAAGGTATGAGCGACCAACTCCCATTTAAGTATAGGTTTTATCTCATCAGAGAAAAAATTAGCCTTTATTTTCTTTCTATGTAAATTATAAGTAGCATTCTTAATAATCTTGTAATATTAGCCTCGTATTAAGTAGAATTTTCCTTCACCATTTATCTATGATTGAAGAACTACCCTTCTATTTATACTATTTCCTCATGAGGTAATTATTTTCTATATAATGCGTCTTTAAAAGTTCCACATTTTATGATCTTGATTTAACTATCACATTCAGTGTTTTGAATTAGTGACCACAATTTTTTTGTATCTCCCTCCAAATGAATGACCACTATGGTAAATGTTTCCTTTACACTACTTCAAAAAGTGAGAAATATCATCTCTAGGGAATTGGTCCATTTTTTTCAACTAATGTATTAGTCGGTACATTAAATTTTTAAGGTTATTGTCTCATGAATAATGCCAAAATAGTTATACCACGTTGTTGAAAAAAAATGTTACTCTATGTGGGAAATATTATTTTTCATTACAAGGATCTAATAACCCAACAATGTTATGAATTGATTATCCTAAACTACCAATAAATTAAATTTTTCAACAAGAATATACATTCACTAACTATTATAGTTGATATAATTCATATTCCTCCTGTTAGTCACTATATGTCTATATTAGAATACATAAAATTATCTCACAATATTGAATTGTAAAATATAATTCCAAATAAGTTTTCTATAGTGTTCCCTAGACATCTTGGAGGAATTTAACAGTAATTACGCTACCTTACTTTTTATATAAAAATATAATCCTAAGGATTCTACTAAATTTTCTTTTATAATAACTTTAACATCTAAAACTCTTAAAACCTAGAATTGTTTGTAATATTACATTATTATTACAAAGTGAAATAGTTCCTAACGGATTGAATAATTTTATAGTCAGGAAAGCAAAAATATATAGATACATTAAACTTGAAAAATATAAGGTACAATATAAACATATTATGAGAAATTTATTATCACTTTCATAATATCCCTAAACCAATAGTCCTCTTCTAGGTTTTCTAGATAATGGAAAAAAATAAGGGTGATATTAAATTCTGAGGAATGAGTAGTATATAATAGAATATTATATAACCTAAACATGTACTATGTGATATGGAAAGAATAAATGGACACATGAGTCCATAATAAATTTAAATTCAAATCATGTTATATCCATGATAATAAATTAAAACATGAATATCAATTATATTAATCTCTTTATGATGGAATTAATAAAGACATATATCAAAAACCTACTATTAAGGCATTGCACCAAGACACCGTATTTTTCATCAAAACTTAAGTAACCACATCCTATTTTCAAGGCCATAAACCAAGACATTATCCTGTTGTGGGAAGAGGAACACACTAATAACTCGGTTTGTTTTTCCTTATGTGACCTGCCGATGAATATATGGGATATATAATGTTGAGACTACTTGTCACTTGTTTAAATCAAATTAATTAACCATTAGAGTCATAAATACATTTCATAACATTCTCTAAGAAATATCATTATAAATAAAACATTAATATATATATATATATATATATTGAGAAATAAAGACACCAAATACTTCCACATCCAGAAGAATAATTTAGATCTTTAGGAGAACATCCCATAATGAATTTTGAATACATAGGGAATCATCAAAGTATCATAAAGTACCCCTATCAAATGAATATAGTGGAGAGGGTAGTAAAAATGTTCTAGGTTACCCATGGAAGATATTAAGTGGATAAATATATTTAATTTGTGGGATACCGAGGGAATGGTATGAAAAATCTTTCATCAAGATTTTCAACCGTCAGTGAATATTCCAATGAAAATACCTCTAGAGTATCTCATGATGTGTATTGTCTTAAGTCCACTCATAATACATTAGTGTGATGATTCATTAAATTATCAACCAACCCATTTGGTATGATTACACCAACTCTCATCTATTCCATATTGTCTTCCACTTTCCTGTATCCAGACATGAATGTATTTTCCAGTTAATTACACAAAATTTTACATTATCAAAATTTAGGATTATTTTTTCATTATGAAAATTGTAACTCATTATTAAAACAAATAATATTAAGGGATAAAAATATAAGATTTTATAGTCCTTAAATTTAATAATTATCATGTAAAAAAGTCTTCAATGTTAATGTATTCACCACACAAAATAAAATAGGTAGTGATTACAACAGGAGTCCCAACGAATGAAAATTGAGATAAAAACAACACTTATTGCCTGGGTGGAAATTCAATCATATTACCATGAACTATGGGGATTAAGATTGGATTGAAAAAAAATAATAAATTAATTTAATGATATAACATATCAAATATGTATTATATAAAACATATAAATGAAATTTTGTTCACATTACTAAACATGACTCAAGGGGAAGAATTTGAGATGGAAAACCCCTACCTCTGGTCCGAACATACCTGAACGTACTATAAACTCATGTATCAAAAACATATCTATCTAAATAAATTTATTTATAATCTTACTCATTTATATTTTCATATAATATCTTAATGAATATCCTTTATCTATATAAATTCTCCTAATTATCTACATTAATGTGTATAGTTTTGATCGTTTGTACGAGTTACACCACATTAGTGTTTGTATTCAATATCCATCCAATGTTTATTTTTACTAGGTGATTAAAGATATTTTTATTTATTATTTATAACAATTTATGATGTCTAGAATCATTTTATTTAGTGTTTTAGACATTACCTTTGAATATATAGTCAACAATAATCATGGTTTGGTTATTTTTTGTTAATGAAGGATGTTTCTTTAATTCATGAATTATATATTGATATAATATATCCAAAGAAATTTAATCAATATATAATATTTTTCTATAAAATAATTTCTCATAGTTATCAATCACACAAATTTATAGTGTGGTTCAAATAGGTGGTAAAACCGACCCAAAGATGAACCTCCCATGATTAATGGATGATTATGAGATGGTTTAGTTGTAATATCTTTATAACAGAAGTATAATTACATTATTTCGTATTTTCTTAGTATGATATACAATAATTATAAGTATTAAAAATATGATGTCATGGATATGAAAACATTTCACTATTTTAATAAAAGACTATCCTCTTAGTATGTTTATTATAAATGATTAAACTAAAGATGACCGTTTGTTGGTCATATAAGAAATTAGTTATTAATTGTATCACACGAGAACCTTAATGATATCATAAAAATATTATTTATCCTTTAATACCATCCTTATATCAATATTTGTAAGGCATTGAAGAAAAACGAAACATGTTATGTCACAGAGGTGGTAGTCTGCCCAACACATGACCAACCATTTTGTTTTTCTTAATGAATGGGGTATATGAATAAAGAATAATAATTAACTTATTGTATTAATTTTATAGAAAATTAATGATAATATAATCATAATATTAGTCTTTATAGAATAAATTTTAAGGAATATAATTAAGAATAAAAATAATTTGTTGATTATAATATTGTCAGGAACTTGATTTTTTCTTATAAGTCTCCTTGAATTTAAAGGGACTAGGCTAACTATGACTGAACATGGAATTATGTTCTTGGGATAAGGTTATAGGGAGATTGAAAATTAATATTTTAAATAAGAAATTTTACTAGGATGATTGTATTTGAATAGTAAACATGTTCCCTATTTAGAAGTGAAGGGAATAGTAGTTTTGGTAAAATCTTTACAATTTTCTATAATTCCATGGAACTATTCAAGGTTCAATTGATAAAAAATGAAAATTCATGTAGCTTAAAAATTTATTGGTCAATTAAAATCTCAAAAATTCAATTCTGGGAACATTTTTAGAGTGTTCTAGGACTTTTTCTGCAGGTTAAACTCAATTTACCACTTTTACTTTTACTATGGTAATTATTTTCAATTCATAATAATTACTTTTATTGAAAGATTATGATTGAAAATTTTAAATAATTTGATACTTATAATTTCATATTTTTTATAAAATATTCAAAAATAAAATTTAAAAATATAAAAAAAAATAAATTCCTAAATAAATATGTTTAATCACACCCAATATCTTTTACAGAAAAAATGTTATTAAGATTTAAATTTATATATTATGTAAAATTATTTTGGATACTAATTTTAATGACATAAATTAATTAATTATAAAATAAATAAATTTAATGAGGCTTTAAAGTAAATATAAAACCAAATATCATTTTAAAATACGTAATTCAGTTCAAAGACATAAAAAAAGTTTTTATATTAAAGTCACATTTTATGTAGTTCTAATAAAATTTCCATAGGTATTATAAGATTAAATAACATAGTAAAATGTAATATATTATTCACTAAATTCGTATTTTATTACATAAAATGGTATATAACCTTCTAGGTCATACTTATATAATGGTAAATACATACAAATTATAAGTTCCGTGATAACCATGATTTTTGACAAAAAACTGGCCTTTTAGAAATAGATAAAAAAGTAAAACTTTTCTAATTTAAATATGACGAATTGAAAATGTAATTAGGCTATATATAACATCCCAAGAAATAAATGAACAATATATATTCTTATCTATGTCTATTTATGAATTAGATAGTGTTTCAGAGGCTTAAAACGAGAATAAATCCAATCTTAAGCATGGAATACACTAATATTTTTAAAAGATTGTTTTACTGCCTTTTGATGGAAAACCATTTTTAAATAAACGTTTTGACAATTTTATAAGCTCTATTTGTCAAAATAAACTTATTATTTATGATCAGGACATTGAAATTTACTTTGGATAATGTTTTGGTATTTTTCTGACAATGTTCATTTTTTTAATGAATAGTGAAAAATACTTCATTTTACATCAAAACTGCATTTTCATCTAATTTAATTATATGGCTAGATTATTTTTTTAATTGGTTTTAAAGTTTAAATAGAATATATTTTTAACATGAAATCCTATGGTGGTCATTGGGATTAATTTAACTTTGGAATTGGGCATAAACAAGTGCCAAACGTTTCATAGATATTGTCTCAAAAAAACCCGCTATTTGTTTTGACAACAGGAATTATTTTTAAATTCATTATTTAAATTTCTATGTTTGGAATTTGGTAAAATTAATTCTATATTTTGAATCAGAAGGTCCAAATTATGTAATTAAGACACTTTTGTTTTTGAACATTATGAATAGTAACGACGGTAATTATCTTTAATTATCTTGATTAATTAGTAATCGGGTAGTTAAGTATAATAAAATAATATCATAATAATAAAAAATGACCCCAAAATGTTTCCTAATGCTACTGGTTATGTCATGGCCAACCATGGGATTCCTTGTTCAAAGCATAGGGACCCCATGGAATCACTTTTGGGTGAATGTGACACTTTATCTTCTTATTTTTAAAGAAAGGAGAATATCACTAAAGAATATATCACCTGAGTAAAACATTTGTAATTTTGTATAAATAAATGATCTCTTGGACTATAAATAGTCATTTTAAATCTAAAAAGATTTCCCACATCATAGTATTTTTTTTAATAATTTTTAGACATTAAAAAAATTAAATTATTTATGACATCATGATGATACAGTGATTACCTCATTAATTAACGATTTAAATAAAATGAAAATATAATATACAATGTAAGATTTAGACTTTTAAATGACCTATTGGATGAGTATATTTCGATACCTTATCACCTTATCCTAGAAATATATCAATGTGGGACCTTTGAAATCTGAAACGCTTTTTAAAATAATGTAATATTTCTTAACTTTCCAAGAGTGCCCCTCCTCTCCTCTTATAAAAGGCCTCCACCTCTACCTCCTTACCCACACTTCTCAAGCCTTTTTCTCAGCCAATTCCTGCTCATTTTATCTCTCCAAATCCCTCTATTAATCTTAAAAGCCTTACCTTAGGCAGAAATCTCTTCAAGAAACCGTTTTGGTTCAAACCAAGAAGTGTTACCCGATTTAAAGGTAAAGTCTTCCCTATTATTCTTTTGTTTTATTTTGCTTCTCCAACCCTATAAACTCTTTCTATTAATTTCATTTGTAACAACACCAGTATCTTCAATATACTAGGATGTTTTTGTAAGAATTATTCGAGGTACACTTATACACACCTTCATCTAATGGTTAAAGAGAATAATGTTTCTGTCGATGGCGAATTTCTGCCTCACGAAACGATAATTGTTCAATATTATTCTAACAACTTCAAATGTGGCCATTAAGATGACACTATATTTATATATGATATATAATATTTTTATGTTTTACTTAATATTCTGTATTTTTCATTTTTGGCATACCTTTATGGTTTTGATTATGGGTAAACGCGATATCTTCATTTTAGGAAGTGCAGACTGCCGCCCCCTCAAAGTGATTTGATTCGTTAATGCCATATGTGGGACGTATAAAGGATGTGGTTAATGGTATTATATATGATATTATACTAGAATTATAATATACCTTTATGTCATTATGATTCCATTCTATAAAATACGAAATAGAAATGAAAGTAGCGTTCATGCGTACGTACGGCTTACCGTCTCCATGAACGATGCATTTCATTTCTTACCTATAAATGTTATGTAATATTATAAATGCAGGTATATACTAGATATATATGATATATATGATATATACATCATGAATATAACTCTGGATATAATGTATACATGAACAACTTGTAAATATAAAGAGTTTATTTTCGACTCAAGTACCAATGATCGTTAAAACGACCGTTATTAACATAAATAATTAAATAGTGGTCATGACATGGTAATAAGTGATATAAAAGGAATAATGAACCTGAAAATCGTTCTTAAGCAAGTATAAATTAACTCAAGTTTATTATTCAGGAGATTAAAGAATGATCGAGTCAAGTCGGATACGAGTTAAGGGACTTCGTCTCAATCTCCTTTCATTGAGGCATATTTTGTACTACACACAACATTCTTTTATGCAGTGTATAAACCCATTTTAATTTTATGTCTAGTCAAAAGGAATATTTTTTTATATGAAGCATTTTACTAAACAACAAAGGGAATGTTTTTTTGTCGTACGTATGCGGCGACAACGACTTCTCCGCCGCTGTGACCATTATTTGAGTTTCGGCTTCCTCTATAAGCCATAACATAACTTTTTTTTTTAAATGAAAAATAAATACAATGTATTACTTTTCTTTTATTTTGGTATTGAAAATGGTTTTCATAATGTTTTTATTATATCAATGTGTTGCATTGATATATTGTGATTGAAATGTGTAAATGTTACGTTTTTTATGAATGTTTTATGTGATACGATTATGTTATGGTTCTTGGGCATTGTTTATGAAGACGGGTGGTTCCGTGATAAAATAAGGGAGGGTGAGCCTGATATAGCTCTCCAATGCATTGGGTAACGTGAAGGGGTTGAACGTTAAGATTTCTCCGAAGAGATTTAGGGAATATACTGTGATGGGTATTCCAAAGGTAACCATGAGGGTTACTCCCTATGTAAGAATGTTATGAATGCCTCAAGTTACCTTTATGTCTTATTATTTCTATGATTTATTCATGATTTGATGAGGTATGTTAGAATGATTATATTTTAAGAGTAAATTATTATTTCATACATGGACTAATGTTTTCATTTCGCACTTTTATATCCCTTGCTGAGCTCTTTATGCTCATCCCATGTTTTTTGAAATGTTTTTCACAGGTCAAGAGAGAGGTACATGATGCGATGATAGTGTCAAGTGTCAAGAAAGAATCTATGTTTTCTTTTAAATATGTTTCCGATGATGGGAAAAATGATTACTATCTTTTATGTAACAACTTTGTTTAAATGTGGAGTGTAATGCACGATTTATGATCTAATTCTCTAAAACTTTAAACCTAAAAAGATCCTCAACCTGTATTCTTGAAATAACTCAAGATTAAGTAATTTTTATGGCTGGGGCATTATGGTTCATATGAGACGTCGGTTTAGATAACTTTAGGAGTTATAATTCTATTAAATTACTATCCAAAAATATGTTTTTTATGGTCAAATTGAAATGATATAGGATTTGAAGATTACCATGTTGCTTAATCTAAGACGTGTTTTTTCATAATGGTTTTCCATATAGGAAATAGGGAGTAGTGCTAGGAAGGCATACAGACGGAAATGACCTTCCAAATTAGCATCCTGAGATGGTCAGAATTGGAACTGAACAGTTTTTTTCTATGATGGCGCAGTTGACTCAAGCAATAAATGGTGGTTGCATCCAAGCACAAGATCAGCTATATCAACCGCAGTGGAACATGTCGGTGGTGGAACATTTCAGGAGGCAACATCCCCCATCATTCAGAGGATCATCTGAACCAGTGCTAGCTGAAGGGTGGATTAAAGCACTGGAGAAGATTTTCGATGTCATGGGGAGTTCATACAATCAAAAAATTAGTCTTGCTATTTACCATTTGGAGGCTGAAGCAGATCAGTGGTGGTCGATCGTTAAAAATATCAGGGACGCTGATGAGATTGATGCTCTTGACTGGGATGAATTCAAAGGTATGTTTCTTGAGAAGTATTTTCCTAAGGCTGTTTGACTTATGATGGAAAACAATTCGTAGAATTGAGGCAAGAGGACGACTTAGTGGCTGCTTATGAAGAGAGGTTCACTTGATTGGAAAGGTATGCTCCAAATTTTATCAGAGACCTTGATATTAAAATCAATCATTTTTACTCAGGATTAAAGCCAAAATATCAAAGGTAATTGGCATCTCGTGAGTTAAAAAGTTATGAAAAGCTTTTTCAATGTGCTGATAAGGTGGAAATGGAGTTTTCCAATGATCAAGTATTCTATAACAACCAACAAAAGAAGAGACTAAGGTGGCAGCAGAAAGGGAAGAATTCTTCAAAAAGGTCTGATGGTAAGAAAACTAAGTTTCCAGTTTGTGATAAATGTGGTAAAAGGCATGGTGGGGAATGTCTTATGAATTCCAGAAAGTGCTACCGATGTGGTAAGATGGTACATAAGGCATGTGATTGCACTAAAAAAGATTAGGGTGATGGTAAGACCAAATTTGAATTACAGTTAGTGAAATGTTTTAAGTGAAATGTAATGGGTCAATATGCAAATGAGTGTTCGACAAAGAGCTCGAGTGATGGGAAGCAGTTAGACTACAAGTAGAAAGGGGTGGTGAAATCCTTTGCAACTACTTCAGCAGATGTTGGGCCATCAAATGAAGTGGTTTCAGGTACTTTGTTTGTTTTTTCAGATTATGCCAGTGTGTTGTTTGATTCGGGGTCTACACATTCTTTCATCTCTGAAAAATTTTCTAGTAAAATGGGAATACCATCTCAAGAAATGACTCCGGAACTTGTGGTAAAAAACCTGGGGGAAATGTTGAGGCAAAAAGAATTTTTAAGACTCTTCCTATCCTTATCTGTGGAAAGAGCCTATTTGAAAACCTTATTGTTTTACCTCTAGTAGAGTTTGATGTTATCCTGGGTATGGATTGGCTCTCTATTTACCATTCTAAGATTGACTGTAGAGAAAAAGAAGTTTCTTTTCAGAAAGACTTTCAGTTTGTGTACAAGAATGAACCCTTACTGTTGATAACATATCAAGAGGCTGAGAGACTTGTAAAAGATGGAAATGAATGTTACCTTGCACATATCATTGAAAACAAGGGAACTATTTAGATTAATGATGTGCCAATTCTAAATGAGTATCCTGATGTTTTTCCTGATGAGTTTCCTGGAATAATACCAGATCAGGAAGTTGAATTTACCATTGAATTAGTTCCTGATGATAAACCAATTTCAAAACCCCCTTATCGAATGGCTCAAATTGAACTTTTAGAGATGAAGGAGCAATTGAAAAATTTATTAGAGAAAGGTTTCATTCGACCTAGAACATCACCATGGGGTGATCATGTTTTATTTGTTAAAAATAAAGATTGTTCAATGAGACTTTTCATTGATTATAGAGCCTTGAATAACATCAATGTTAAGAACAAATATCCTTTGCCTCATATCTATGATTTGTTTGATCAGCTCCAGGGAGCTCAGTTTTTTTTCAAAGATTGACCTAAGATCGGGGTACCATCAGTTGAATGTAAAGCAAGAAGATATTCTGAAGACTGCGTTGGGTACAAGATATGGCCATTATGAATTTATAGCTATGCCTTTTGGGCTAACCAATGAACCTATTGTATTCATGGAACTTTTGAATATAATTTTCCATGAGTTCTTTGATAAGTTTCTGGTTGTTTTCATTGATGATATTTTGAGGTTTTCTAAAATTAAAGATAATAATGAATTTCATTTAAGGGTTATTTTTAAAACCTTAAAAGAAATTAAATTGTATGGGAGACTCATCAAGTGTGAGTTTTGGTTGTAAAATATTTCTTTCCTTGGTCATATTGTTTCTAAAGATGGGATAACTGTTGATCCTGCAAGAACAAAGGTTTTTGATGAATGGCCAAGACCCACAAATGTAACTGAGATTCTTATCTTCCTTGCTTTGGTAGGCTATTACTAAAGGTTTGCTAGAAATTTTTCACGGTTATCTAGTCCAATGACAAAGCTAACTCAGATGGGTGTTAAGTTTATCTGGACAAAAGAATGTGATGATTGTTTTCATGAATTGAAAAGAAGATTGGGGAATGCTTCAGTTTTGGAACTACCTTCAAGGAATGGTGAGTTTGTTATCTACAGTGATGCTTCATTGAAATTACTTGTTTGTGTCCTAATGCAGAATGATCAGGTAATTGATTATGCTTCACGATAGTTGAAAACTCATGAGGTAAATTACCCTACACATAATTTGGAATTAGCTGCTGTTGTTTTTTCTTTAAAAATTTGGAGGCATCATTTTTATGGAGTAAAGTGTGAAGTATATACCGATCACAAAATTTTAAAGTATATATTCACACAGAAAGAACAGAACATGAGACATAGGAGATGGTTGGAATTAATCAAGGATTATGATTGAACAATTCATTACCATCTGAGAAAAGAAAATAAAGTGGCTGATGCTTTGAGTCGAAAAAGTAATGCTTCATTAACAATGTTGCGTTTAGAACGTGATCCTTTGGTTAAGGATTTGATGAACTTTGGAATACAATTTGTTGATGCAGGATGTCCTTCTGTTTTTTTTCTGGTATCAGTGAAATCCTCTCTATCAGACAGAATTAGGCAAGCAAAGAAGCAAGACAGTGAGTTGCATAAAATGGTAGAGCCGGTTCAGAAGGGTAAGTTTCCTGAATTCAACATTGATAATGATTGTGTTTTTAGATTTGGGAAGAGATTGTGTGTGTCATGTGATTCACAGTTGAAGAGGGAGTTGTTATGTGAAGCTCATAGTTCGCCGTTTTTAGTTCATCCAGGCAGTACTAAGATTTATATAGATTTTTCGGAGTATTACTGGTGGGATGGAATGAAATGGGATATTGCGGATTTTATTGTGAAGTGTTTGACTTGTCAACAGGTAAAAGTAGAGCTACAGTTACTGAAAGGGATGCTTCAACCTTTACTAGTGCCAGCGTGGAAATGGGAGGATATATCCATGTACTTCATTGTGGGATTTCTGAAGACACCTCGAGGTAATAATGCAATCTGGGTTATTGCTGATCGCTTGACTAAATCTGCTCATTTCCTTGCTATACGAGATACTTTTTCCCTAGATCAACTTTCCCATTTTTTTCTTAAAGAGATAGTCAGGTTACATGGAGTTCCTCTTTCTATTGTATCTTACTGTGATCCCAGGTTCACTTCTAACCTTTGGAAAGGCCTTCAGAAGTCATTGGGTACTGAATTAAATTTTAGTACAACTTTTCATCCTCAATCAGATGGGAAGTCAGAACGAACAATTCAGACTTTTTAGGATATTCTATGTGCTCGTTCGATGGATTATCAGGGAAGTTGGGACCAATAACTTTCTTTGGTTGAGTTTTCTTATAATGACAGTTTTTATTCCAGAATACAGATGGCACCATTTGAGGCATTATATGGGAAGCGGTTTCGAACTCCAGCTTTCTGGGATGAAGTGGGTGAAAGGAAGTTGATGGGACTAGAATTGGTAGAAGAGTTGGCAGAAAAGGTTCATCTAATACAGAGACACATGAGAACAGCTCAGAGTAGGCAGAAGAGTTTTGCAGACAGTGGGAGGAAAGATCTCTCTTTTCAGGTGGGTGATCATGTTTTTATCAAAGTATCACCATGGAAAAGTGTGATGCGATTTGGTAAGAAAGGAAAGATAAGTCCAGGGTTCATTGGACCATATGACATTCTAGAGAGAGTTGGATCAGTTTCATACCGAGTGGCTTTACCTCTGAGTTTATCTCAGGTACACAATGTTGTTCATGTTTCAATGTTATAGAAGTACATGCCAAATCCATCTCATGTTTTGAGTCCAGAGGTAGTTCAGCTGGAAGAGAATCTATATTATGAGGAACAACCAGACCAGATTCTTGACCACAGGGAGAAAGTGTTACGGAATAATGTGATTCATCAAGTAAAGTTTTTGTGGGGAAACCAAATGATTGAAGAGGCAACATGGGAATCTGAAAATGCAATGAGGGATAAATACCCCCACTTATTTGATATGTAAATAAATTGCAGGGATGCAATTTTCTAAAATGGGGAAGAATGTAACATCCCAAGTAAGTAATGAATGATATATATTCTTATCTATGTCTATTTATGAATTAGATAGTGTTTCAGAGGCTTAAAACGAGAATAAATCCAATCTTAAGCATGAAATACACTAATATTTTTAAAAGATTATTTTACAGCCATTTGATGGAACACCATTTTTAAATCAAACTTTTGACAATTTTATAAGCTCTATTTGTCAAAATAAACTTATTCTTTATGATTGGGACATTGAAATTTACTTTGGATAAATTTTTGGTATTTTTCTGACAATGTTCATTTTTAATGAATAGTGAAAAATACTGCATTTTACATCAAAACAAAATTTTCATATAATTTAATTATATGTTTTTATTAGCTTTTTAATTGGTTTTAAAGTTTAAATAGAATATATTTTTACCATTCAATCCTATGGTGGTAATTGGGATTAATTTGACTTTGTAATTGGGCATAAACAAGTGAAAAACTTTTCATTGATATTGTTTAAAAACCCGCTATTTGTTTTGACAACGTGAATTATTTTTAAATTCATTATTGAAATTTCTATGTTTGGAGTTTGGTAAAATGGATTACATATTTGGAATCAGAAGGTCCAAATTATGTAATTAAGACACTTGTTTTTGGACATTATGAATAGTAACGCCGACAATTATCTTTAATTATCTTGATTAATTAGTAATCAGGTAGTTAAGGATTATAAAATAATATCATAATAATAAAAAATGACCCCAAAATGTGTCCTAATGCTACTGGTTGTGTCATGGCAGACCATGGGATGCCTTGTGACAAACTTAGGGACCCCATGGAATCACTTTTGGGTGAATGTGACACATTATCTTTTTATTTTTAAAGAAAGGAGAATATCACTAAAGAATGTATCACCTAAGTAAAACATTTTTTATTTTGTATAAATAAATTATATCTTGGAATATAAATAGTCATTGGAAATTTAAAAATATTTCCTACATCATAGTATTTTTTTATAATTTTTAGACATTAAATAAATTAAATTATAAATGACATCACGATGATATAGTGATTGCCTCATTAATTAACGATTTAAATAAAATGAAAATATAATGTAACATATAAGACATAAACTTGTGAAAGACCTATTTTATGAGTATATTTCGAACCCTTATCACCTTATCCTAGAAATATATCAATGTGGGACCTTTTAAATCCGAAACCTGTTTTAAAATAATGTAACATTTCTTAACTTTCCATGAGGGCCCCTCCTCTCCTCTTATAAAAGGCCCCCATCTCTACCTCCTTACCCACACTTCTCAAGCCTTTGGATCGGCCAATACCTTCTCATTTTATCTCTCCAAATCCCTCTCTTTATCCTAGAATCCTTACCTTAGGCAGAAAGCTCTTCAAGAAACCATTTTGGTTCAAACCAAGAAGAGTTACCCGATTTAAAGGTAAAGTCTTCTCTAATGTCCTTTTGTTTTATTTTGCTTCTCCAACCCCATAAACTCTTTTTATTCATTTCTTTTGTAACAACACCAGTATCTTAAATATACTAGGATTTGGTTATAAGAAGTATTCGAGAAACACTTAAACACACCTTCTTCTAATGGTTAAAGAGCATACTGTTTCGGTGGATGGCGAATTTCTGCCTCACGAAACGATGATTGTTCAATATTCTTCTAACACCTTCAAAGGTGGCCATTAAGATTACACTATATTTATATATGATATATAATATGTTTATTTTTTCCTTAAGCTTATGTATTTTTTATTTTTGTCATACCTTTATGGTTTCCATTATGGGTAAACGTGATATCTTCATTTTAGGAAGTGCGGACTACCACCCCCTCAAAGTGATTTGATTCGTTAATTCCATATGTGGGACGTATAAAGGACGGAGTTAATGATATTATATATGATATTATATTGGAATTATATTATATCTTTACATGATTATTATTCCATTCCATAAAATACTTAATAGAAATGAAAGTAGTGTTCATGCGTACGTACGGCTTACCGTCTCCATGAACGGTGCATTTCATTTCTTACCTCTAAATGTTATGTAATATTATAAATGCATGTATATACTGGATATATAAGATATATATGATATCTAAATCATGAATATAACTCTGGATATAATGGATACATGAAAAAATTGTAATTATAAAGAGTTTATTTTTGACTCAAGTACCAATGATCGTTAAAAAGACCGTTATTAACATAAATAATTAAATAGTGGTCATGACTTGGTAATAAGTGATATTAAAGGAATAATTAACTTGAAAATGGTTCTTGAGAAAGTATAAATTAACTCAAGTTTATTTTTCAGGAGATTAAAGAACGATCGAGTCAAGTCAGATACGAGGTAAGGGACTTCGTCTCAATCTCCTTTCATTGAGGCATATTTTGTACTATACACAAATTTCTTTTATACGGTGTATAAACCCCTTTGACTTTTGTGTCAAGTAAAAAGTAATCTTTTTCTATACGAATTATTTTACTAAACAACAAAAGGAATGTTTTTTGGTCGTACGTATGCGGCGACAATGACTTCTCCGACGCCGTGACCATTATTTGAGTTTCAGCTTCCTCTACAAGCCATAACATAACATTTTTTTAAAATGAAAAATAAATAACATGTATTACTTTTCTTTTATTTTGGTATTGAAAATGGTTTTCATAATGTTTTTATTATATCAATGTGTTGTATTGATATCTTGTGATTGAAATGTGGAAATGTTATGTTTCCTTTATGCATGTTTTATGTGATACGATTATGTTATGGTTCTTGGGCATTGTTTATGAAGACGGGTGGTTCCATGATAAACTAAGGGAGGGTGAGCCCGATATAGCTCTCCAATGCATTGGGTAATGCGAAGGGGTTAAACGTTAAGGTTTCTCCAAAGAGATTTAGGGAATATACTATGATGGGTATTCCAAACGTAACCATGAGGTTTACTCCCTACGTAAGAATGTTATGAATGCCTCAGGTTACCTTTATGTATTATTATTTCTATGATTTATTCATGATTTGATGAGGTATGTTAAAATTATTATGTTTTACGAATAAATTATGATTTTATACATGGACTAATGTTTTCATTTCGCACTTTTATATCCCATGCTGAGCTTTTTATGTTCATCCCATGTTTTTTGCAATGTTTTTCACAGGTCCAGGGAAAGGTACATGATGTGATGATAGTGTCAAGGAAGTGTCAAGAAAGAATCTATGTTTTATTTTAAATATGTTTTCTATGATGGGAAAAATGATTACTATCTTTTATGTAACCACTTTGTTTAAATGTGGAGTGTAATGCATGATTTATGATCTAATTCTCTAAAAATCTAAACCTAAAAAGATCCTCAACGTGTATTCTTGAAATAACTCAAGATTAAGTAATTTTTGAGGCAGGGGCCTTATACAATACAATTTAAAATTCTAAAATTTATCATTTAAATATTCCTAAAAAGACTATTTAAAGGGTGCATTTGTGCAATAGTTTATGATATGGTATTTAGCTGCTACATGAGAGTATCTGTTGTTATATATAATCCATTCTCTATTCTCACAAGGGATATATCCTCCCAAGATTATATAATACCCACACAAATATAGTAGTTATGAAAAAGGGAAATCCAAAATGGTATACTCAATGCTTTAGTCCTACACCAACGATTTCTAGTTAACTTTTATCAAAGTAGTTCTTACTGAGTAAAGTAAAATTTCATGGTAAATTCCTTATCACACACCATTAAAAGGGATAATGTATCCTATTAAGTGGAATAACAGAACATGTATTCTAATTCCCCTTATATGTATACATGTGAATCCCCTCTTTTAGGCCTGATTCCAATACTATAACACCTACCACCTCCCTGGATGGTGATAAAATCTAGTGTGGATAGATATGCAGATTTAAATTATATCATAAATAAATTATAATATAAATATGTAGATCCTATTATATATATACATATAGTCCCATTTATAGATAACCAATAATATTTTTTTTCATGGACATGTAGTTTCAATCAAATCACTACCATGGATGTAATCAGCCACAAACTAGGATTTAGGAAGGATTCATAAATATAATCTAAAATCATTAAGAGACTCTTGAAGCTAGAAATAATTTCCCTCTAAAGGTTAAAATGATCCCAAAATCCCATCCTCTGGACTAATTAGTATTTTAAATAATCATTTGAAAAATATCCAATGACCACCTTCAATTATAAAAAAGGTTTTGATTGACTCAAAACACATGCTTGTTTGAAATCTATTGGATGTAGGATGGTGAACCCAATATGAAATAATTTACATCTGAATGTTTTTGATCAAGTATAATTTTACTAGTGATGGTGAATTAATGGGATTTATCAGTTGTGTTTTTTATACTTTATAGGTTAATTTGAGAATCCATCAGACACCCCTTTAATAGAAACATTTACATCATTAAGAACATGCCCTCATACTCAATAACTAGGATAGACAAATATCCATTGTGGTTCCTCTTAGGTTACTTCTCATCCACTAAGGCACCCAACACATGCCCCAGCTACCACCAAAGACATAGTACCCTAAATGGTAAGGAGGATGTGACCATTATGATATATTCAAAAATGAGTAATAAACATGTTGTTGAAGGATTACCATGAAAATGGTTCTATTACCATTCTACGGGAAGCTCGAGAAAGTCTCTATGTAATCGTACACTATGTATCACCCCGTAAATGAAAAATTATGCCAATCCACTAGTGCTTATTTCCACAAAAACCATTTCTAGATCTTATCCAAAGAAAATGAAAAATATTTCTAACCTTAGCTTCAAGAGGTGGATAAAGAGTAAAAATAAGCCATCATCATAGACCAAGGGCCCCCTAGGAGGGTACCATCTAACGATCAATGTAGTCAATTTAATATGGCCCCAACCCCTCACAGACACCCTAAATAAAGCCACCTAGGAGATTATTAACATGGTTACTCAAACTTAAGAACCCAATAAGAAGTCTATCCAGGGTAGGAAAACCCATGAAGGTGGGGAATATGCCTATATTCCCAATCCCATTGAGGAATGTTGGAATCATGTCTTGACATTAAGTGATGAATCAAATAATCAATTTACAACAACATTTAAGGAATAGGAATATATCCATATTCATATTGATAAAAACTAACAACAAACCATGTTTATAGATAAGGAGAAATCCCATATTCGTATTCTCATATATGAATCCCGTTGATATATTCTTCCAATAAATGGAGGACTAGAGTGGGTCTATATCCAATTTCCCATAGAAGAGCTAGAACATATCCTCTTTTTTATATAATATTCCCATCAACATATCTAATAGAAAATTCTAGGGTGGTATTATATCCATACTCATATATTTTAAAGATTATAGTATACCCTAGTGGTGAAAAATATGACAACTATCAACATATTCATATTTCCAATAGGGAGAAGTCCCATATTCCAACTCCCCCCATTAGAGGAGCCCTTCCGTATACTTTGGATGATATCTGGAAGTGAACCCAAAATATTTATACCACTTAGGAGGGTCATCATTATATCCTAATGAGGAATGAATAATGGTATTAGGATCATATACCAGTTCCAACTAATCATAATTTTTATTTTCAGAGAATCACTTTAGTGAAGTATTATAATCCTGCTAATATTATAAGATCACATCAACATAATCCAACAATGGATCAATAGAATACCCATATTATTTCTCCTGCTAGATGATCCAACAAAATGTTTTGGAAATGACATTAATTTAGGCTCATATTATTTCCAAATAACACAAAAAGTAATTAGTATATTTTGGTGAAACCGATTGAGGAGTAGTATGTCATTTAGGATTTCACATCGAAATCCTGTAAACATATTCAGACAGTGACTGAATATCAACGATGATCCCATATCCGAATACCCACACATACATGTGAAGTAGGTTAACATATTCCAATATATATCCAAGGAAATCATCAATATATTATGTTAATGCTTAGGAGTTCACTTAGGAGGGTTCATACAAATGAGGTATATTTCCCAGACTACGTGAATCTGATCGTGATTAAAGATATTTCCCAAGTAAGCTAACCAAATAGATATAGAAGGTTTTTTCAAGGTAATACTAAAAAATAAGATCATGAAAATACCCCTACCCTGATCAATGTAGATATTCTAGATGCCTTGAAATGACATCCAGTAGCAACCTAATAAGATTATATAATCTCCCTATCAATAGAAGTAGGAAAAAATTTTATAGAGGTCCACTTCATGAGAAAAAAATTAGTAACTCTTGTAATACTCCCCAGAGTATCAACCATAGTGTTACTTATAATGTAAATATAAATTTATACCATAGAGGTATTCCCCATGGTACCTAGATCTATAAATTTGAAGGTTCTCTCTATAGTACCCGTCATAAAGATCCTCCATGTGACAATAAAAATATCGATCATGAAGGACCTTCCTAGGAAACAAATTATGGAGGTCCTCCTCACAAATTTAAGATAAATCAACAAGAAATTCCTCCCATTAATAAGTCATATAAAAAAAAGTAACCATAAAGTTATTTACCCTGAAAACTAAACCATTCACCCTAGTGTTCCTCTCTAGGGAATATGTTATTGAGTTCATCCTCGCAATTGATATTCAATCCAAAATAGATGTTCTTTCTGAAATAGTGAATATGAAGGAAAACATAGGGGCCCTCATAATGGTTCTTATTTCATAGGTACTCACAACAGTGATCTATCTAACTATTATAATGTTCCTCGTCATGTCAAGGTTACTTTAACAAGGACCTAATATCGAGATACACGTGAAGTATTTTTTTCTAGCCACACCTAGAGCCTCTTCATTAATTAATTGTCAATCGCCAACATTAATGGGTGATTTGGGGAGATGAATACAATACATTCTTTCCCCACACTTTATGTTTTCCAATACATATAATTATGTTAAAAAAATTCACTCCCCCCCCACTATGGAAGCTAGGAAATGACCACTTTGGTCAGATAAAATAAAATATTTCTTCTCTCAGTATAAATAGAATACCGTGGTTTTATGTGAAGAATTTACTAAAGGAAATATACTTATTATTTATTATAATATAGCCAAATCCTAATATAATATCTCAAAATCATTAAAACAATAGTGCATAAATTATCCATTATTGAATCTGTGGATGAATATCCACCATCTATAGATGAAATTCTCATCTTATTGGGAGTATACCAACCACATAAAGGAAGTAAGAGATATCTATTACCATGTATATTGTTCTATTATCTCAACTTGGTGACATATAAAGTTGGGAAAACAACATAGAGACCTCCAAAAAGCATGACATAATGATATAATGACTCTTTATTAGATAATAATTTATTCCACACTTGACATGAATATCATTAGGTGGGGTGAACATGGAGAATTTTATTTTCCCGAAATACATGGTTTGTAGAGTTCACCGATAAAAGAAACATGTGAATTAATTTCATCAATCCAAGTCTCAATCCCAATTCTAACAAATTCTAGTCAATCGTTTAACCAAGATCTAATCATTTATGGAACTCAGAAATGGAAGACTAATTAATATAAATCCATTGATAAAATTTTGCAGTGGGTTGCTAAGAAGGTCGAATAAGCCTATCGCTCAAGTAAAATGAGATCTATGTCTATAGATAAACCGTTTTATGTGAAAAGATCATGCTCATAATGTTACCCACATCCAAAACACTCTTATACTAAATCATGAAAAATCAAGAAACTTTTGATAGTTGTTGTCTCGACTTCATTACGGGGGAAACCCCTGTCCATGGGGCTAGGGTAACTTTACCACCATTTCCACCCAAGTGATCATCAAATACATAACATGCCAAGGATTTTATGGTGTTTTATAAAGTTTATCCCCTAACCATAGGGATGGGTCAATTATTAAAACTCATATATAGAAGTTATTACTTTTCAGATAGGGAGGATCATTGTAAAAAAAGTACTTGTAGTTTCTTCCACTATGTAGCCCATTCTTTCTATTTAGAACCTGTCCAGTTATATATTTTGGGGGATACCTTAGGATATACCTATATAAATCAATACATGTGGAACATCAAATAAGGAATGAAATGACTCATATGGATTATAAGAAAAAAGATCAATTAAAAAGGAAAATAGAAACATAGATTTTGATTTTTTTTTCTTTATAGATACTTAGTAGATGATGAAAAAATGCATCCCTATGGTAGGGATCTGATCCCCAAAACACACTATGTATTGGTGAAATTTATTCAGGATAACCTCAAAGATAAACTAGAGAATGATATTTTCAAATAAAAAATAATGATGAACCCAATTTTTGAAATACGTTTAACACCAAAATAATTGAAAAGGCTTACATACCCGACATCAAAGGAATATTAAAAATTTATGAGTTATAAAAAATATTTAGATACTACCTTCCTAATGATATTATTTTAAATAAAATGGTATTGGTGTGTTTTCACCCCCGGGCCACCCAAAGAAGTTGAGACTCAAATGATAGATGAGAAACTAGCTCAATATGAAGGTTAGTTGGAGTAATGTTGGAGTCATAATTCCAAATTAATAAGGGGAAATATTATTATTGAGTATAAATTCCAGAAATAAACCAATATATTTATTTATTTAAATATTCCTCAATATAGGAAAACTTCTCAACCCCTGAAGTAAAATTCTATCCACCCAACGATCTTTTATTTTAGGGAATTAGTATAACTAAAACTAGTGGCTAAATATTATTAGGAGTTTCCACTACCAAGGTAGCAGCCACAAAAATTCAAAGAAAGATACTTTATTCCAATATGTAGTAAGTATAAATGGTTAGAACATGAAACATAATTATATCATTCTCTACACATTAACTCGACTCAAGAGTTATCGTAACAAACAATTCCACAAAAAATCCTTATCTCCATAGAGTTTGTGGCCACTCAAGTGGAATGTATGAAACTGTGAAATTACCATTGAAGAAAAAGAGAAATATATATCCCAAGTGGGTGGATGTGACTTATAATTCCCAAATATTTTATAATTAATTTCTCTTCAAATAAATAGTATTTTTAATATAAATTTTTATATGCAACTCTAAACAGAAATGAACTGTGATAAAAAACATTATTATGATAAGGTTATAATTAGTAAATATATCTTTTATAATATAGTCATTGAGATCGAGGATATGAATAGAGGTAACAAAATTATAAAAGACAGGTATAAATTAATTTAATAGTCACTTTAAATACTAATTTATTAGTAAAATTCAATTAGCATAGCTAAATAACGAATCAAATCATTTTGTACATAAAAGAACATTTTACTATGAAATTCCTTTTTAAATTATATACATTATATTATATCATTGTTAATTAATTTAAAATATAATAAATAAAATTAATTTTACATATATCTAATTGTTATTAATATTCAATTAATAAATTAATATTATTCTTAAAAGATTTATTTTTCTTAAAAACAATTACACGTTATGTGTGATTATATTGAAATTAATTTTTATCACTCTTGAAAATTGAATCAGGTAAAATGATTTAAATATTTTTAATCACAATATTAAAATTAGTTAACAGGTGAAATTTTATTTTTTGGCATGAAATTAAGATATGGAGGCTAAATATTAATTACCAATGTAAAAGTAAAATGGTTATTTTCAAAGAATTAATTTTATATGAGTTGTGTAATTTTTATATAAATAAATTAAGTTTATATTTTTAGATTAAGAATATAATATTATTTTAAAAAAATAAACAAATATATCAACACTCATTTATTTAGTAATTAATTAAGAATATAAAAGTAATTAATATTTAAAAAGTAGTTTTTCTACAGAAATGTTTTTTTAGATATCTTATGATTTAAAATAAAATAAAATGTTATCACATTTAGATGTTGAATTACCTTAAATTGGGTAAAATTAATGAATAACTATTTTAAATTTATTTATTGGGTCATGTTATATTTTTAGTAAAAATAAATACCATGGTAAAAACATAATCAATGTAAATAAGGGTAAAAATGGGTAAATTAAGTGGCTCAATGTTTGTTAAGTAAGCATGAATACTAGATCATATAGAGAAACTTATCTAGGTTATAATTGTATAAATAAATGTCACACCAAAAATTCATATCCTAACTCACCAATATCCCTTACAATTCCATTCTTACCCCTCACCTACCATCCAATTCAAAGGAAAAAATCCATCTTGTAAACTATAAAAGGATCCCACTTACAACCAATTCAATTAAAATATAACACTATAATTTTTCTACAAAAACTGACCATTTTCTTCTTCTATAATCACCTAACATGTTCTATATCCCTTGGTTATAATAAATATCCCCAAGTACTTATGGATCTTCTGGTTTTTCCCTTCTACAGGTTTCGAAAAGTTCCGCTCAAGATTTCGAGTCGCTGAACTACAGTGTGGTCACTGACTGGTGCAATGAACCAAACTACCCAATTTTCATCTACTACGGTTCCTTGAAAAATTTAGCTTACCCATACGTGGACTGGCTGAATGACCATACGAGAGTTTGTGCCAGTATCTTCTTGATCTACCTCACCCTCAATGGCTGATACATGTATGGCTTGTTTTCCAACAAGTGTGTGGTGGGGAAGGCATGCCTCCTCTACCCTGCATCCTCTCCAGAGGGGACTCAATGATCTAGGAATGTGACCACCACAACCACGGATGGTCATGCTCCTTTTTTTCTTCTTTAGGATCTCACGGTGTCTATTTTGGTCTGTAATCCCTTCACCATATAAAATTAGTTGATTTCTATGTCAACGTGTGTATTATCTACCCCTGGTATTTTATGATTTATATTTCTCATATATCCTCCTAAAAAAACTCTAAAAATATTAATAAAATGAAATAATTATCATTAGTATACTTAAATTTATTTAAATTCATGGTAAAACCATTATCTATTCCCTTAGAATCTATTCAAAAAATGAAAACATCACTCGTGTGTATGCGTGTGCGGACTACCGCTTCCAAGGATGAAATGTTTCATTTTTCATCATAACCTTGGATTAATTGTTTTAAGAATGTATTAAATGAATAAATATTATATATATAACATATTAATGATTCATTACATATGAAAAATTATTATCCTTTTTTTCTTTTCATCTATTGAAAAATAAAAATGTTGTTTGTATGTGAGTGTAGACTTCTGCCTCCATGGGCGACGAGTTTATATTTTCAACACCACATAAAATGGATGGTACTAATATTTCATTTATTAATATATATTATATAAATTATTAAAATATTTTCATAATATTATTATAAAATTATGAAAAAAATAAATTATCCTTATAAAATAATCCATGGATATCTATAAGTTACCTAAAAATGATCAACATCAATTAATCTTCAAGAATCATGACTAAAACTATCATGAAATTAAATTATAATTTTATAGATAATTTTGTAAATTTTATTCTAGTTCCTAAAATTAAATATTAATTGTTAACCTGGTATCAAGGTATGGGGATTAACATTGACATTAAAAGGATTGTGTGAAATGACAAAAATCACTGACATATAATGATGAAAATTAACAAAAAAACTAATTATTGAATAATGAATAATTATAATTTAATTATATAAAATGTAATATATAGGAATAAGGTTTCATAATAATTTATTTATATAATTATTTTTATTATACTGGAGGTTATATAATATTTGACTATGTGGGAATACAAGGTAATGTTTTTCATTTAAATTTCCCTTTATTATGGAATGTTTTGATATTAAACACATATTAGTCTTTTTAGCTATTATTACATCCCAAAGTATTTTATAATAATTATTAATGACTATTTAATTAATTTTATAACACTATTCATGTCACTTAATTCACACCCTTGGATTTAATTTTGTAAAAAAAATAGTAAGTGTTTTTGTACCTATTTCAATTTCGTAAGACATGTTTAATATTATAAACTATGTTTTAATTGTTATGGTGTAATTGCTACACAATGAATTTATTTTGACATATTAGTTCACGAAATTAATTATTTCTAAATATCAATACCATGTTTTTTATTAAGTGTATTGTTTTAGAAATTACAAAAGTCATGAGGGTTTTCTCATCCCAATATCCTTTATTTGAGGCATATTAAATTTTCAAAACTTGCTCTCTTTTTGGGTGTATATGTTTCCATATGGACTAATTTTATCATAATTTGAGGAAATTAATTTTACTTAAAAATACATCACCTAATTTCTCATCCTGATTTGTCGATTCAAGTGTCACTAAATTCGTATGGGTTTTTGTTAACTCAATTTCTTTTTCATGAGTTATAATAATTATTTCTAATATTTATTCCTATAGGTTGGGTAAAAATTACCATATTATTAAATAATATTTTAATTAATATCATGTTTCTAGACATTTAAATTTATTTCTCTTCAAATTTATTTTTATGGGTTTTTATTTTAATTCTTCTTCATTGACAAGAATTCATTATTCTAAGAAAAACTACATTATTAAGAATAATACTCATCATATTTGAAGGTTGTTTCTCCTCTAGGTCCATCTTTAATTGAAACAAAAATATAATTTCTTATTTTAAAACCCAAATATGAATTATCTCATGTGATTTTATTTTTATCATTACTACTTTAGAATAAATTTTTATCATCTCTTTTATGAAACCGGTATTCAATAAAAGTATTTTTAAAAATACTAAAAAGATTTTCCATTCACATTGATGTTTCCCTTCCAGTGAAAAATTCTTAGAGAAAAACTTTATATAATATTTAGGGATGCAATATTTTTTTATTTGTTTAATGTGGTGTTTTAATTCCTTTTCATGTGACCTTCTTGAAAATGATTTTTGAAAGTGGATCATAATTTCATATAATTTTTGAAAATATTGAGGAATGTTTTATAAAAACTCATTTTTATGGTTTTTCTTAAATTTTTTTCTTTTTATATAAAATATTTACTTCATTTTGAGTTTTGTTAATTAATTATCCTATAAATTACATTAAATTATTTTATATTTGGTGGATTAAACTCGTAGTATCAAATGATTCAATTCGTGATCCCTTACTATGGGTACTGTTCGAATTATTATTCTTATAAAGATTTTTTTTACATCTATGTAAGCATCCTTAAAAATATTATAATTCACTTGGGACGTGGTATTATTATACCATCCAATTTATTCCTCAGGATTGGTTATTAAACTTATTATGGAAGTTTAAATGTAGTCATTCTATTTTCCTGTGTTAATTAATTGATGCTTAAAATATGAATATTTTCATACTATCTGGGAACTAATATATTTTATTTTAATTATGTGACATGTGGTACTAGAATTATAAATCCCACCAATTCATTGGGAGAATTTATATTTCTTTATATGAATTATAATGAAGAATTAACTCATACCCTAAAGAGAATTTGTTCATCATTTGATGGATGAGAAAAAATTTATATAGCCCTCAAATGAATTGAGTAGTAAATTATTTCTCATAAAATTACATGTTATGAATGGGGTATTGTACCCAATCCATTAAGGTATTTTTTCACCATTTAGTGATATTATTGTAAGTGATATTTGGAAAAGGTAATGATTTTCTATGCTTATATTTGTGACACATTCATCTTCCTTGCAATGTATTTATTTTATTATAGATAATATATTCTGATATACATAGATCCTTATGAATTTATTTTTTTACTTTTGATTCAATTTTATTTTGGAACTATCTAACAATGTTATGTTCATAGACATTGATTATGTTCTTATACCCACATGATTTTATTATCTTCCCTTACGATACTCGATTTTTTAACTTTAGTTTTTTTCATTAATAATAATTTGATACCTACCCTTATTGTATTTTCAGTTATCTGGGTTATAAATATGATTAAAACATATGAGATATTTATAGGTCTAATATAGTAAAATTATGGATAAATATTCAGTGTATTAGAAATTATACAGAAATATCCAAATACACTAAACCCATGGGTTTTTGGATTTTGTGATTATTATGAGATACAATGTTTAAATTTCAATAATATATGTTACTTTAGCTTGACTCATCTCGCTAGTTATAAATTATAGTTGTAAAAATATTTTTTAGAACTATACCTTTGAATTTCATATATGGGGTGTCTCATTTTCTATGATAGAAGGGTTTAGTTATTTTTAGTTGTTAGTTTTGTTTTTTTTTTGTGGGATTGAGACTAGTGAACATTAGTAAAACCCATAGGGATAAAATTAAATAATGTAAAATATCATGAAATTTTGGTAAATAGAACAGTGTGTAGTTTCTTAGTGATTACATCTCTATTTATAAATAAGAAGGTACATGCAATATATGTCATAGATGACCTAGGGGTAATAACCCTAAAAATGGCTAGTTGATTATCAACTTGATCATCATATGGTGACCAAAAATTGGGTGTAACCACAAATCAGGTTTGAAACTACAAGTTCATATTATATGGTTAATTAACATGCTCTATAAAGATCATTAGAAAGTATTTCAATTGAATTTTAGGGTGTAATATTTTACTTGTTTGGTCAAAATGAATAATAGTGAAATGAAAATGGGAAATCTAGGTTAGACTTAATGAGTTATAGGTTGATCTAATTATATAACAATTAAAATAATATTTTTCTAGGTTTAAATGAAGTTCCCCTAGGATGAAAAATTTTAGTATTAATTTTTCATATTAATATAATCAATTACCCAGTTTTCATTTGATATTATCTTCAAAAAATTTCTTTTTGTATTTGGTTAGAAATATAATCATTAAAATAAATATGTGAAAGGTATATCTCTTGAAAATTATTGATAAATACGGTTTCATATTTGGGATAAATTTATAACAATCTCAATTAATTCCTATTATAAAGTAAAATACAACTTTTATAGTTTTACCCTAGGTAATGAGTTAGAAATTATATATTGAGTCATTCCCAAAACTATTTTTCATTAGCGAGTGATAATTAAAATTGTGAGGAAAAAATTTATTTACGAGTGGGGGGATGTAATTGCTTAATATTTTAGTATTATGTTCTCTTAAAATAAATAATATTTTTTTATATATTGTTACATGCTTAACACTTAACCAAATTGAATTGTAACACCTTTTTTATTAAAACAAGGTTATAAGTGTTATACATTACCATTATAATGTATCGGTTGAGTTTGTGCGTATAAATATGGGTAATTAAATTATGAAATACATTTTGAAAGAGATATTATGGTCATTTTAATACTAGATCACAAATTAAATTTTATATTTATAGCTACATAACTAATGAGATAATTTTGTTCATAAAAATTTATTTTACTAAAAATTATTTTTATGTTCTATGAATTATATTATATATTGTCTAAATAATTGACACTATACATAGTAAATAAAGTTATGATTCATATTTATTCGTTGTCCAGTAATAAATTAATTTTATGCTTAAATGATATATTTTTCCAAAACTTATTTTAACATGCTATGTATGTTTATTTTAAAATAAATTTTTATCCATATTAGAAATTGAATTAGATAAAATGATTTAACTAATTTTAATCATCATGTTAAAATTAATCAATAATTAAAATTCCCTTTTTATGCTTAAATTTTAAATATCGGGGTTAAAAATTAATTACCACTATAAAAGTAAAATAATTGTTTTCTAAGAATTAATTATATAAAAGTTGTATACTTTTTAAATAAAAAAATAAAATTTATCGATTTTAAATGAAGTCACTTAAATTATTTTCAATCCTATAAAAAATAATATTATTACCCATTTAATTAGTGATTTCTAGGAAAAATATAGGAATAATTAATATTTTTAGAGTGATTTTTTAAGAAAACCCATTTTTCTATATATCTTTTGTTTTATTTTAAAATAAGATTTTCAAATATTTAGAGGTTTTGTAAAAATAAATAGATTACAAATTTGGATTCAACACATTTAAACTAGGTAGGAGATATCATCTTATATATTTACTACAAAAATAATTACCATGGTTAAAATTTAATCAAGGATAATAAGGGTTAACATGTGTAACTTAATAGTTCGAATTTTGTTAGGTTTAGATTAAAAATTGGATTTATATAAGATCTTTTTTAGGTTCTAAATTCATACCTACAAGTCTTAGAAAATATTACTCAAGTAACTCCCATGAAATTCAATTTTTACGCCACACTTACCATTCCATTCAAAGCAAAAGTCCCATTATTTCACCAATAATAGGAGATAATTCCCACTCAATTCAGTCCCAAATTAACATTAGAATTTATATTTAACCAAATACCATTTTACATCCCATTGAATTACCTTACACATTTATCATACATTTTTTACAATAAATTCCCCAAGTTATCAAATTCAAATGAGACTTTCAAGAGAATAATAAAATATATGACATGACTATTATCCACCTCTAGTGTTTTCCTATTCATATTTATCCTCAGTCCTCCTCCAAATATACTATAACAATAATAATTTTTTCACATCAGTATCATTTTTATAATTATATTTTATTATTTTTCTGAAAAACCATTATATATTCTCCTCTCATCCATTCAAAAAATTAAAATGACGCACATGCATACATATGGAATACCGCTTCCAGTGATGATGTGATTAATTTTTATTAACTAACATAGATGGATGTTTATATGAATTAATTTAATTAATAAATAATATATCAATTATATAATTATTATTTTTTAAATTTAAATCAGTATTGACATATTATTTTCTTCAGTTGAATAATATAAATGTTAATCATGAAAATTTGAAAACCTCGGCCTCTTTGGATGATGTGTTTTATTTTTCATCATCACCTTACATGGATGATTAAAGAAATTTATTTGACCTATATATATGATTTTAAATATTAATATATTTCTTTAATATGATTATAAAACAATGAGACAAAAAATAATCTATCATTATAAAGTAATCTATTGAAATCAGTAAATTACTCGAAACAACACTAAATTGATCAATAATTCTATGTACCATGAGGAACATTATAAATAAATCTATTTATTGAAACAACACTAAGATTTATTTTCCTATAAATACATGAAACTTCTTATACTAGATCCTGATCTGGGTACACATAATCTAGGCTTCTAAGATTACCACCACAACTATATTATGTAACCAAGGAGAATGAATCCAAACCATAATACTAAGGTGGTAGCTATATTTGATAATATATTAAGTTCAACATAAATTAGAAAGACTAATATACAAAAAAATATTATTAATATTTCCCCATATAAGAAAAATAGTGGAAAAATTTCAGTATGTATCATGTTCAAGTGTCTTAAATATAACTACCCAAAGTATGATTTCCCATCCCTGATTATGGAAATATTGGTTGATGGTATATTTTTATTTTAAGAGCTCCCCCTCATGGAAGGATATTCAAACTAAAATTTTATTTTTATGACCCTCAATGATGACGATGATTCTATTTTTGGGGAACCCCAAGGGATGCACAAATACCAAATAAAAACTATTACCCTAAATAATTCTTGTTCTATATATCAATTAACCATTAAACATATATTTATGTCTTTATGGGGAATACCATAGAATGATACACTTATGATATAGTGGTTATATACTAGTAAAACCATAATAATATTAATTTTCTTAAAATATTTTTCTACAAATCGTGACAACATAGTTTAAGGATGAACAAATAGAAATATGATTTCAGGGTAACATTGGGAAAATTATTTGGCTCAATGGTATTCCATTAGGTCATTGAACTCAACCACAAAAATAATTAAGATATTTTAGATATTCCACCTTTTCAAATCCATAAATATTTTAGGGAATCTAATTATATATCACCTAAATCAGGTTCTTGAATCCCAACATTTCAAAAAATTGATTACCCTTTACAGATTTAATGGAGAAAGAGATTACTTATCTGGGGAGTAAGAGTTATTAAGAAGATTTAAATAACCTCAAGTATTTCAAATGGAACCAAACAATTCTTATTCCCTTGGTATAGGTGAATCCAATCATCTAGTATATAGAACCCTTAGATAAATCACTGAGTACCCACTTTTAGAAAAAGAATGATAAAGGAAAAGAGATTTTTTTATACTATATTAGTAAAAGAATAACGGATAAGGAGTCTTGATACTCAGAAATTGAGAATAACTACATCATATTAATTTTCACATTGAAAAATTTTAGGAACTATCTGCAACATCACATGGTTTACTTGGTCTCTAATATTCATGTGTTAAAATAAATCCCCAATCATCCAATACTAACTAGACATCTAGCATTATGATCATTAATTATATAGTAGTTATACATTAATTTCATTTATAAGAAGGTGGTGGTTAAAAAGAAATCATTAAAATATTTTTGTACTGTATACCATACCTCAAAAACTATACAAGTAAATATAGATCTTATCGATTAAGTGGTTTTATCTATTCATAAACTCCTCAAACATAAGAAATAAATGTTTATTGTGCTTCTAGGATCACAATAAGAATAAAGATAAAAATTTGGAGAATAAAAAAAATCATTTTGAGAATCATAATTATCTCCCCATACAAATAAATTATTTAATATTATTTTTTTTCTATCATAGGGTTACATCAACATTGATGTGGAAAAACAAGACCTCATTTTATGTTTGGATCTGGATCTTCAGATACTGAGGGTATTTCTTAATATTAAGGAGGATTCAATATTGGTAGTAATGAAAATTTATAGTAAATATTCCATAAAAAATAAATAATTATTCCCATTTATAATTATGTATAGTCGTTGGTATAGGAGTTTCCCTTCAAGTTAAAAATATCAAATGTTTCCTATTTATAGAACACCCAAGTTGATGCATTGGCTAACAAATAAATCCTTATAAGATCTAGACTAGGATAAGAAAATAATTACTTCAAAAATCATTGGGTCATCTATTCATTAATTTTTAATGACATGTAATAAACTAATGAAATTATCCACAACCTAAGTCAAAGTAAGCCCATTTTTTCATTGGTTTATACCATAGTTGGATGGATGGTCCCAATAATTAATAGCCTCTAAGTAAAAATTATTCTACCATGTTGAGATAAAAAATAATAGGTCAAGTAGTGGGAAATAAATTTCATCCTCTATCATTTTTTAAATTCCCCAAAAATTTATCTATATATGAGGATTTTATGAAGTCCTCAATATGTGGACATCAAATGATGTTTCCATCACTCAGAAGTCAAAATATTCCCTGAAATAATAGTACTTAGATACTTCAGGCCTTAATTGATGCAATATTGTATGGAGTTCACAAAAAAATTCCATTCTTCCAAATGCATTCCAATTTCTCCATAAACCCATGTATTTTTTTCATACTACCCATATTCATGACCATTTTTTGTTTGGGGAATCAATGTCATGGGGATATTCACCACAACTACATCCAAAAAGTTCAACTACATCTTTACTACCACTAATTTCTTCTTTGAGTCGGCTGAGGCTATATCCCATAAGGAATTTGGGATAAGGGATATTGTCAAATTCATTAAGTCTAATATCACTACTAGATTTTGTGTCCTTCAAAATGTTATATCAAGAATTACATTTATAGTATGTCCATTCATATCGATACCCTGAAATAATAAATGGATAGATATATGATTTCATTAGGTATTTATCAAATATCCTTTAAAACATATTGGAAAATGTAAATAGGTATTGGTTAGATAAACTCTTGTATGATTTGTTTTATTATCACACCATAACCCATAATACTACGGAAGTGATCTATATTTTACTTTATATAGTACAAAGAAATTATTTCCCATTGAGGTTCAATTGACCTCACTTTAGATTGTCATATGAAATTTGTTCTCTAAAGATAAACATAATTATATCTATCTATATTAATAAGAGTGACTCAATATGAAAGGTTACAGACAATTACAAAACCATAAAATAAATATTAATCAAGTCGAATAAGCATTCAACATGAACATTTTACGTAGAAAATTCTTATAAGGGGAATTAGTATTTGATCCCAGAACTCCCATGATACCCAAGAAGAATCCAAAAAAGTCAGAGTCAAAATTTGAGGGACCTTACTCCATATATATGGTATACTCTAATAGTGATTATTATTTAATCATGATGAAATGAGATCATATCATACTAGACCCCGATGAAAGGTTCATTAACAAATACTTTTCATAATTTCATGATGGTTTCAAACAAGTCATATCTATATAAATATAAAACACAGAGAACATAAGTCCAAATATCCAATTCCCCACTGATTTGGTCATTGTGCAGATAAAAGACATAGTATCAAAATAACATATGTCCTAAAGGGACCTTGTATCCACTTTCCCACTAATTTGGTCACTATCACACCAAAATTTCCTTATTTTTAGGTGAAAATCTATTCAATATCAACACATTTTCCTATGTATATATCATATCACAGTATAAGCACACATCTACATCTGTATACCACATCATCACATAACTAACAAAGATAGTATTCACAATGTATTAAGGTATGTAAACATGAAGGACATCAACCTCACGCTCTTTATCCACCACGATAGACCCTGGCCATGAATTTTTATTATAATCACAAAGCATATAAAATATGATATAAAACTCTAACCACAATCCAGTACATCCCATATATATTTACCGACATTGATCCATTGCATCATAAACTATTTATGGTGGGAGAGAAGTTAAGACGGAGTATTCATCCATCGTTCTACCTATATAACTTTGATATTAGGGATATCACTGGGAGAAAATGTCCTCATATTGAAATCAAATTGGCAATCCATATTGAGTGGATGTGTTTTAAAAATAATATAAAAATAGAATAAGTATATTTTCAGAAAAATGAAAAACTAAAGGGTTTATCCAAAACCATCACTACCAATAACAACATCATCCACCACATAATTACCACCATATATTAATAGTTTTTTCGACAACTATTCCACAAAACAACCAAAACATTTCACAATAAATAACCATAACACTCTTTAAAATCAACCTATTTCATTTATCATAGGTAAATTTCATATTAATCTTTTCAAGACACGTTTCATTCAAATAGACATATTCATATTAAAAAATGTATTTAAACCACATCAAACTTCAAGAAACTTATTAATCATTAATTAAATTCATTATATCCATTATTTTTTTTAAATAGAATTAGTCCAACAATTATTTTTAATCATTTATTTATCAATAATTTCTCAATTCCAACCCATCCCCCCTAATAATTTTAACTTATTTACAGTCATATTAAAAGAAACCTATAATATATTGATGCACCTCACCACACACAAATCAGACTGTAAGAAAACCCCTATTAAATATATCCTAACAGCTACCATAATAAACATAAGACCCATTCTTCTATAATTAACCATACATACAACCTTTACGATAACCACACAAAAACACTTCCATAAATAATGTATAAATAATAAAAACACAAAATCCTAACCAACTACACCAATCACCTATCATCCTTCTAATGAAAATGAAAAATTCCTTATACAATGAATAAATAAAGGTAAAATAATGCAGAACTTCACACTAAAGAAATCCTCCTAAGCACACTTTTAGGTTAATAAAAAATTTAGGTGAAAATAGAAACAAATTAATTAAGTACTTCCATAAAAACAAATTAATAACAAAAACAATCGATTTTACCATGTTCAAAGTATATTATAAAAAACCAATAATAATAGTCAATAACTTTTATAATAAAAATCATATATAACTTAGTATATATATTAAAAAAATTAAATATAATAAATATCATCGAATTCCATAAATCACATTGGAAACACCCTCTTCCCATCAATTTAATTTTTTTGGTTCATTATATTATTATGTTAATACATTCTACACACTAATAGAATAAACCTCAATAATTCTAAAATTGGCGAAAAACATGTATGAGAATTTTTGAATTCAATACCTAAAAAGGAAAATTAAAAATATAGAATGGGATTTGAAAGAATCAACAATAAAACAGTACCAAAAACATGATGATAAAGTTCAAGGACAATTCACAACTATTGATCCATAAAAAGATCACAATAATAAAAAAATTATAGTCAACACTACTATAACAATCATCCCAAGAATAAGGGGAATGAATAAAATCAATAAGAAGAACAGTGGAACTCAACATGGATGAGATTGAGGATTAAATATTGAATACATTGGATAAAAAAGGATGTTCAATAATTATTTATGATTCTCTATTTGAACCCCAATTTCTAAGGTATTTTATGTAAATAAGAACAAATTCAAATGTATTATTATTTTTTAACAATTATTGAAAAATTAAATAATCATATTGTGAAAGGATTCACTATGACACAAGGAAACTCAAAAAAATTGACAAGTTACTTCCCCAAATATTAGACTCAAACAGAAAAAAACCAATAAATTTAGCAGTATTCAATATTCAACCAAGGCACCCACATCATAATATTAAATTCCAATGAATCACAATATGACCCATGACCTCCTCACATCAACATAATGAACCCCAAACCAAACCATAGTGTAATTTTAGGAAACACATATTAATATCCCTAAAATAATTAGATATGTGAAATCAAGTATGCAATATTCCATTGCACAATGGGTATAAACATGAATTGGATTCAATCACAAGGGATTAAATATGATCTTAGGTAAGATTTACCAGAATCCTCTTGTTACCTTTATTCTATAATACGACCCCATGGTTCAACAAAAGTCACAATGGATAAAATCTAAAGGCCTCATATATAATTAACCAAAATAAAACCCTATGACTGTGAAACCTATGATCATTTAGGAAATAATAATACTCAATATTACTAAAATAAATACATCCAACATCAAATAGTGTGACACCAAAACCAATCAACTAACTCCCAATTATACCACAATTGAACAACACTAAATTCCAATGCTTCCTAGAATGAAACATCTGAATACAAACAAACCACCACCTCTGTCTAGATATTCATGATATAAAACAATATACAATGATTAAATGTGTACTTTAAGATACAATTGAATATCTAACTCAATATTCCACCCATCGACATTCTCATGATGCCTCCAACACCTTTAATATGAAAAATAATATTTTAAGAAAAAAACCAAGGATGAATAAACATAAAAATAAATAAACGCAAACAATTAAAAAAATTATCAATTATCTCAAAATAATTAAATAAAAGTATTAAAATTTCTTATGTTACTATGCTTTCATTTATGGCTCATATTCTTAGATTACCCTATCCTAAATGTCCTAAATCCCCTACATGAGATCCAGACCTATGTAATAATCTTATTTGATCATGGATTTTATCAATATCCAAGTGAATGAATAAAAATTATCTTATTGTTCAAGTTACCTATTCATTATAGGTTCATCCTTTCATGGCTTGGTACTAGGACACAATAATTCTACCCCTATCATGTTTGAGATGTATTTATGTGGGATACTCTGATTTTTATTTTTTCCCTTGAACATCAACTAGGCTCGAATTCCCTCATATGGAAGATTAAACCCCATTTTATTGCTCTCCTTCTTTAGATACATCATAATTATTGTCACCTATGTCCAAAATAATTCAATCATACACTTTGAATTATATATTACTTGATGCTTTTAATTTATAGATACGTAGAGATGCTTGGAATCTCTAATTCGATACCAGTCACAAATCCTTTGGTATTAATCATGGTGAAAAAGATATAATCGATTCATGTGGGGTTCATATGTTCCCATCACATTATGTTAAACTACATGAATATAATATACCATTTATGACATCCAAAACTACTGGTGAGACTTGTTTCCTCTACATGAGATCCAGATCCTTTTAGGAGTTCCCAATGACAATAAAAAATTATCCATGTAAGATATTGATGTATATGAGGGTTTTCTTCCCATGAGGATTTAACAAAAATTACTACACTATATGAACCCAATGTCATGGTTCTTTTAACCTATTATAGGAAATACACTATTAATAAGAACTACATGTTTCTATATATCTAATATTATAGGGAAAGTAATGATGTCTAGTCTATAGGGTCCAATAAAAAAAGAAAGTATAAATTATGTCCCACTTTTTCTTGTTTCTAGAGCAGTGATAATATTCATTTGGAGTTATCGCATCCCTCATCACAAATACATGGTGATATTATTTTTCACATAATCTATATATATTTAATAATTACTAAATAAAATTATTTTTCCCTTTATATTAAACCACAAAACATATAGTCCACCATCTACGACCCTAATTTTTTTTATATTGGTTCATTAAATGAGACATATTTAACCCATTTATAATCCAGATATATGTAAAACCATAAACATGTGGATATTTATCCAGGAAACTATACTAATATAAAATTTCCCCAACATTCAGGAGTTGCATCCTAATTTTAGGACCTCTCTATTTGTGTCAAGACTTCATGAGTCCAGTACTGAGATGATATTGTTTCATTTTAAACTTGAGGCATATCTATAAAATGGTCATATATGGAGTTTTGAATTATATGGCTTTAAATTGTAGAATATCTAAGTCTTTGTCACATGAAATTAAAATTCAAGATATTTTTCCCCTATACATGACCTTAAAATGGTTAGAGTGATCTATCCTGGATGACTCCAAATTCCCTACATGATACTCAGATCCATGTATGGGTGATTAAAATATGGTATTTTACTTCACCCTATAATAAGATAATATTCCCCACATTCTTGGGAAGCATTACCTAATATTTTTTCATCCTTATTTATATTAGTATTTTATATCAGTTATACACTTGGTCATTGTCCTAGGTATAATCCATAATACATATTATAGTCCCATTTTTATACTAAGTTGAAATTATCCTCACTTTAAAATGAGATTGATTAGTGATGAAATATTACGATAAATATGTGTGGCCTAATTCACACATTATTCTATATATATAGAAACATTAAATCCTTATTTCAAAACCATTATTAGATCTGACTAGCTGAAGTGATACCACATAAATCCTCCCCTATACAAGGTTTAAATCTATGTTGTTGCATCATAATATCTACTTGTGTCTTGATTCCCATTAATTGGAAAAGTTATGATTCCAAGATAATTGATCTTGGTCCAACCATAATTATATTCAACATCAAACCCCTCCAAGTGAATGGTCTCCTCATGATATATCAGACTCAATAATCATAAAAATTAGCTTGTATAATAACTATATTTTATTTTATTTCTTTCACTTCAGGATACATCAGGATTTCCAAAAAAAATAAATCATAGATATATGCACATATCATTATCAATTTACAATAATTTTTAAATCACTAGTATTACCCAAACATGGTATGTTCAGTGCTGGATATTCTCCTTTACATTTCATATATCAATTTCTCATAAATAACACATTGTGTTTTGAGTGTTTTCAGTCATCTACAATCTTTCATGGATAGTCTAAATGAGTGTATTTGACTCCAATAGGTGCCCCAACTTACTAATGATATTGGTTACACAATATTTGTCCATAAAAACAAGTTCCATTTTATATACTAAAGAGAATTTATAATATTCTTCATATGAATTAATGTTTCTTAGATAAAACTGACATTAAAATTTGGTCTCTAGTCATCTCCAACATACTTGTCTCATCACATCTATTCCTGATTCAAATACTCTATTTTAAAATTTAAAACATCATAATCCCCCATTCAAAATGTATTCGATACTCTTATCCTCTGATACCTATTTATGTTGTCATGGAAGATATCTATTTAAAGTGAAAGCACCATGACATTAAACTATGTGTACCCCTTACTAAGACAATCTATATAAGCATGTGACTATAATTCACATTAGGTTTCTCCTTGACCCTACTATATACTATCTTATTTACTGGTAAATTTTGTGTGACCTTAAACTCAATCAACAATTTGTCAATTTTTTATGACCTTAAACTACATTCCAAAATTGTACAAATTCCAAGATCCTTGAAAAAATGTAAATAAGGTGACATGAGTCTTGTCCATTTAAAAACCATAAAAGGAAGGATGAGAAAAAAATCAAGTGTTTGGTCTCTAAATCATATCCTTTTATGACAACAAAAATGTCAGAGTATAAGAGAGATTAGGAATAAGGGATTAAGGTCTTATTATATAGCCCTTTCAAAATCATATCCATGTTCAATAGATCCACAGGTCTAAGAAAAATTTATAGAAGTTTCATGGTGTATCTCTTAAAATAAAATATGTGTTCAGTACAAAGTGTTGTAACCTTTAGGGTGTGTACCCCCTTCTTGCTTACCCTTATCTCCATGACGCAGCTTAGTTTATCATGATATTTGAATCCTCACAAAAAAATTATAGCTATTGATAATTAGTATATTTTTCTCCAAGGAATACGTTTCCATTAAAATGATATCAATTCTATAGTATTTGGTCCTAGCGGGTCATGTTTTCAGCCTAAAAATAAGGGCCCCTAATATAATTATGATATGATAAAATTGTAGTGGAACCAAAAAATTCAAATCTGATTTATAGTCATTCATATCATACATACCTCATCCCATAATTTCTTTATTAAAATTTACCGAGTTATGATTTATAAATTTCATCCTGTAGATATTCAAGCAAGATTTGAAAAACCTCACTGTTACAAATGTATACGTCATGACCATTTTCAAAGTAAGAATATGATATCTTATTCTTGAATACAAGATGTTTATTTTCACATCAACCTAAAATATATGATATGGTGGTTTGATCACCATGACCTTAAAAGGAGTTCCCTTATCTATGAAATTATTTGTATTAGTATTCAGTTCTTTGTTAACATCAGTTTTTCACCACCACTATTCTACATAGAATGACTAATCTTTTTATCAAAGATATCTGACATTAAACACTTTCCACATCAATTAAATTTTCATGACATTAAACTACCCAAGTAAAGATATAGAGTACCCACTTTGTTAAAAAAAACCTCATAGGGATACTTAGAAAAAAATTATTTTCTAATCTCTAGTAATTTTCCTCACATGATCGTGATAGGATTAAGAACTAAAAAATGGAAAAGGCATATAGATTTTCAATATAACAACTTATAATGGGTGGTATGAGGAAATATTTGAGTTCCTTACCACTAAGATTCCCCTATTTTTAGATTTAGGAAAAACATAGGTAGAAAAGGGGAGAAGTCAAATTTCTTGTAGGTTTCACCATACAACCTCATCAATAGTTAATTAATTCTTTCTATGTCCGTCTTCATGATAGAGAAAGTAGATAACCCTTCTATTCATCCCATAATTGGTTTAGATGAACCATGTGAAATTCAGAAAGGTGTTATTTTTGTGAAATTAATCCCTATTAATCATTAGAATCCCCATTCCAAATTCCCCCTTCATTGATTTTATTGTATTGATTTAAACATTTTCCATATCTAAATCGATTAACACTAGTGTATAGTTACGGTTAATATTCCTATATATTAAGTTATTCAATACTCATACATGAATTATACATCTAGGAAAAAACTATACATCATACCAAAATAAACTAACCTTAGTTTATGGTGATGGTACATATTCCACTATATCTATCTGACCAATCTTTCGAAGTGAACATGATAGAGAGGAGACCAAACTATGATTCTTTAGCTCACAACACTCACCCTAGTTTAAAATGATGGTAAATTTTTTTCTATATCTAGAAAATGTATACACGTTCTAAAGTACATGTTTTAAATTTGATGGATTTATCTATATTTAATTTTCACTAAAATGGTTAAAGGTAATTATTGACTTTTACTGTTTTTATTCAGTGTTATGTGGATTTTAATATCTTAATATTAAACTCCAATATTTTTATAGGTTTTCATGAATTGATGAAAAATATGATACAATAATAAAGGAAATGAAAATTATAAAAATTAAAAGTTCTACCATTCATTTTTCAAAAGGGAAAGGATCATTGATAATTACAATCTATATCAACAATTACATAAAAAGGAAAGAAAGAAAATATTTCTAATGTAGGATTCAGTTGGAATAACTTTGTGTGTTGAATAATGTTTATTAAGAAGTATCAATTAACTAGAAAAGATCTTCTCACTTGATAACCTTTCCCTTAGCTAAAAGGCATGTCTGTTTGATTTGTATTGTTAATTATTAGTTACTTAATTTGAAGGTATTGAGTTTTTTGGACACTTATAATATTTATTCTTCAATGTTCTCAACTTGGGTGACATATTCTGGAAATTATAATCTCTAAATAGTTACACAGTCACAAAGGCACAATTACTCTGTAGTCAGCTGATTCATCTCTCTAGTATCCCACTCCACAGACTCCATCATATTTTTTGTGTTGTTAAATGAATGGAGGTCTCTTTCCTAGTTAACTAGCTTCTCTTTGATGACCAAGGGTTATCAAATGATATAATATTGGTACCAGTAGTCAAATACACCGAAACTAGTTCCACTTAATAGTTAACATCTAGTTCTATTATTATCCCTAATCCCCTCCAATTGAGTATCCATGATAATAGAATAGATTTGGTGCCCTAACTACTTTTTAACCACTTTTTTTTCAAAACAAATCAGAATCAAACTCTGGTCACTTCCTACCATGGGTATATTTCCTGAAACAAGATCCACTATAGTGGGATTTGGTCTAGGTGGTGGGACATGTATAGAATAATAATGAACTATTTCTCTGTAATTAGTTTCAAGGATCGATTTAGTAAATGTATCCTCTACTAGTGGATCACTTTTTATCAATATAGTAGAATAGATGTCATTAATGTAACTTGAAATTTCAAATTCCAGGATTTTATTAACCTTAATTTCAATACAATGTAGACTTGAAGATGTTTTTCTTATGATGCATAGGGTTTTTTATTCAAAAACCTATAATTAAAATATATACTTTTAGGTAATATCATGTAACGGACTTCATGAATCCAATGATTTGTTTACCCATTAAACTAGTTATTCCAATATACAAGATATGTACTGATATACCCATGAATTGGTGTAATACCATAGATTTTTAGGAGTTCCAGTGAGTGGAAGCTCAACATCATAATTTTTATCAAATCATGCAATCATTAACCAAAACTAGTGGAAATAATAGTAATTAATTCACTCTTATATATGGTAAAAGGAAATAGATATATTCCTTATAAACATACAAAATGATGTGAAAATATATAAGAGGCATTTTCCTCATAGATGACTAGCCCATCCACTCAGGAAACTTGATCTGCAACCTATATTAATATAAAAATGAATTTTTTTTCAAAGATCCTCCATGGTTATAGAAAAATATTCTATAAGGAGGGTCATAAGGTATAATTGTGAAATGTAGATGACTCCCCATTATTTTAAGGACCTCAATAACGTTCAGTAATGTTGGATGAACATCAAGAATTTTGAGTAGTCTGGTGTGAGATGAAAAATGGTGGATAGTTATAGTGACTTATTATTCATGACACTTGATATGTTATGACTCCAAATAATACAAGGATTATAACAACCTACTGATTCCATATGGTATCCATCTCTCTTTTATGTGGTATATTGTGTGACATATTTTTCGAATTAAATAGAACATCTAGAATAATTTGTTTATGTGTTCTAGTAATTATATTATCACCATGGTACCAATCTTAAAATGTGAGTAAGAATCCCCAATAAGGAAAAGCAGCCCACTCTGAAACATATCCTGGAACCCCTATAATCCAAATATGGGGGCTATTTTTGGGTAGAGAACATATGAAATTGAAGTGTAATGGCCTTTTACCAAGGTAGAACATTATGAACCCTCAGTATCATTGGTTTATCGAGTGGTATATCTCCTAGTGATATTGACTCATATTATTTTTTGTTTGTTTTAAGGAATGTATCCATCCATTCCGCAAAGAGTGTAAATAGTTTGACGTATATGTCCTTTCACAATATTATCTCCACTATGAGTAGAAAATTTCTCAGTGGGGGGTCTTCTATGTGTCCTTAGAAATATTATCCATGGGAAGAAACATTGAATATATCTTGTCATGGATTGATATCCCTTTGAACACTTGGATATCCCAAAAACTATTCCATAACTCACCATGGGGTAGACTGAAATAGTTAGTGCCAAAACAATTACAATAGAATAGTTCTTAGAGAGTTTCAGATAGATGATACATCATAAATTGGGGGATCCATGTTTCCTCTTATAGATAAATTGTCTATATCCCCCTAATTAATTATGAATTACTTCAATTTTCCCAAACTGACCACACCTATTCATTAGAGAAGCTACCTCCATCTTGAAGATCCCACTTTGGACTCTATCCTCCACTAGGTTTATTCCAAAAAATAGTGAAAATGAATGGGTAGATTTGATCCATGGGATATTGATGATGATCTAGATCATCAAGAGTGAATTAAGATCTATTCAAGATATAACTCCTTTCTTGTTATATCTATAAAATATAAAGAACTTTGAAAAAAGATATTTTATGAGATATAGTTTAGAGAGGATGTGAACCATGTCGATGGTCTATTATGGTCAGGTGTAGAGATAGAGATATCATATTCACACCAAAACATTTATATAGGCATCCGGTCTTAAAATGAGTAGTCATAAATCTCTAGTTTAATAAAATTATATAAATGTTATTCCTATGGATTGACACGATATTGAGAATAATTATTAGTATTCCAAGTGATAGTTTCCCTTATTTCTGTAATAGTCATCATTTAAGAATGATGATAAGATCCACAAGACATTTTCCCTAAAAATGAATGACTGTGGCATTTTTAACTCAAAAAGTTGATAAAATTATAAATATAAAAAAAGGAAATATTATGATGGAGAAACTATGTGTACTATGTAATCTATGTAAAAGAAACAGGGGACCACATATTGAGTTCATGGTGGAATTTTGACCATACACGAGCCGTGGTACATGAGCAAGTATTCATAGACTAGTAATCATGAAGGGGATTTCTAACACATGTATATAGTAACATATTCATGTACACATGTACATGGTAACTAATTTAAGGAAACTTCTAAACACTCACTCAAATCATGTTAGCAAATCATTTATAAGAAACGGTTCTTAAGAAACTTTTACATGGTAAATTATACAAGTTTGGTGGTTGGAAAGCAAAACTAAGTCATCTATAAAAAATGAGATGGAACTAGGTTGAATTATAGACTGTATACCCCCTAAATTGACCATATTATTTCCATATGGGTTATATTAATTTCTAATAATTTGATACACTTCATGTTGATCATACCCTATTCTAATATAGGACATTTGTTGATGCCTGCAAAATATTGGATGGAATTTGAGAGGAGATCAAATTAAATAAATAACTTATCAGAAATATGTGAATCATTTTCTTAGTTTTTGAGTCATCCAGTTGTTCATGGTATGTAATAATATACTATATTTACATAAGTATCCTACATGACTGTGTAAAAACTTCACAAGATCTTGGAATATGCGATAGTGAGGTCAGTACCTTACATGATTTCATAGTGACTTCACACCCCCGATACATTAATGGTCACAATGGGATTCCCACATGGTCACATACCCCACGATGAACACCTACAATATATGCAATAATCATTTTTGGATTCCAATTTCCCGATGTCATTGAATATAAATACCGAACATGATATTCAAGTAGAGAGGATTCTCTATAAAAGATTATAAACTTTTCAATATTTTGAGAGACCATTTCCCATATAATAAATCATAGGAAATGATGTTAGAATGTAATTATTTATAAAAATTTATAATAAATGAATAAAAGAAAACGAAACTCATCATCATGGACATTTCATGGGAGCCTCATCAACAATCCATCTCCTCAAATTTTCATCATGAGGGACTATTCTTATATTTAATTCATGATATTCCTACCCGAGTCCTCACCTGTGGGGTATCTCTATGATGTTTCTTTATGATCCTCCACTATAATATTTCTTCGTGAGGAACCATTAATTAGGTTAAATCCACAATCATTTTCTGAGATTTTTTATCTATGATGTTCAATTCATGGATATTTTCCATGAGGGTTTATCTAAAAACCTCCTTCATGAGGCTTTATACATGAGGTTCCATCCCTAGAATTTCTTTTAAAGGTTCTATCAAAGGTTCTACTTTATGAGGTTTCATCCATGATGTTTCATCTACAGAACCCCCTCAGAAACTACCTATACTAGTGAATACCACAATTAAATTTATTTTAAAATGGAACTTTCTAATTAACTTATTACCTCATATTCTCATAAATCCACTATTGAAATTACATAGATCATATACACTCCATGACCATAGTCTCATTCTTAGAACTGCCTCATTTCAGATTCTCTCACCTTGCACTATGTGACACTCTATGGTATCTCTTTCCTTATTCACCAATGGGGGGTCATGGTTAAGACGGGGTATTACTTCATAGTTTTAGATACAAGTTTATGCTTTATAGAAGTAGATATTTGATTCCATAGCTGACTTATTTCTACTTTTTTCAAAATATAGATCATATATTATTCACTTTAAACACCTTTTATTTCACCCAGGTCATATATATATATATATATATATATTCTATACTCATCCAAATTACATTCATGGCACCCTTATGCTATGGTTGGAACCCCAAAATACCATTGTAGTAAATACTTCTCAAAATCCTCTAGAGATACATGGTTGGGCCATGAACATCATTGTAAAACCATTTGACTTTATATTCCCTTGATAACAAACTTCTCTTGCATTTATTTCCAATAATGGTAGGGAACTTAGGGTAATGATAACTATTTATTCATGTAATAATGTGTAAATCAATGATAAGGATTTTAGTGAAACCCCTTGTCGATAACATAGCTCATATTGGATTCTAATTTCCAGGTTTTTCACCCCATTGATTCATTAAATGATTGATGGGTCTAAATATTTGGGAATCTTTCTTAGGTGTAACCCCAAGCAATCTAATTTTGCCTTCAAATAAGTGTGATCTCTAAAATCCATCCTTCTCTGAAGTCATTAAAATGTTAATGAATTACAAGGAAACATATGTGTATGATCCACATATATCCTTCCTATTCCCTCATAGGACCAGTTCTTCCCATGTGAAAACCCCATTGAATCCTTTATTGTCTCAATTTTTATGACACAAACATCTTAGTCATAATATGTAAAACTACATGTTGTTAAACTATATAGTAGTATCCTACCACATGACCCAAAAAAATTCACTTTGAACTATGCTGGATTTGATTTTTATTAAAAATGACACATAGGATTATACTCTAAGGTTCAAATCCAATATCCAAAACCATACTTTCACCATGCCATATTATCTATGAACTATGAACTCCTCCTCATTAGGTCAAATTTCTGATATTCGATATAATCCATTCTCTATTATCACTGTGAATATATATTCCTTGGAATCTATCATGCCAAATCATGTCAAGTAAATAGTAGATATAGTATTCTAGAAACTATTTCTCAATGTGATAGACTTATACCAACCATTACCAGGAACCATTTTTCCTAGTATTCTATGTTTCATGATGTTACACTACATGGTAAAATCCTTTTAACATGATATTAAATGGTAATATGTGCCCTATTAAGTGTAACTGAACTACACGAATTCTAATTCCCTTCATAGGGACATATTAGAAGCATCTCTTTTGCGATCAATCTCAATACCATTAACAACAACAATGTCCTTGGATGAAGATATAGTTTAGAGAACTGAGTTGTGAGTATTTAAAATACCGCATAAACAAGTTATAATAGAAATATGGAAAACATAAGGATTATATATATATAATCCCATAAATATATAAACTTTGATATATACTGATGTTTTCATGGATTCTTGGTTTTGAACCAATCACTAGCACATAGGTAACCATTCCCACACTGAGATATGGGTAGAATTCATGAATATTTGTTAAATCATTAATTGATACATATAGTATAGAATTATTAACCCTTATATATTATGATGAGCCTAAAATACCATACAGTTAGCTAATGTATAATCTAAAGTATTATCAGTAGATGTATGATTGACCACCTGCCTTTGGAAATTTGGTCTTCCATGACTCAAAATTACCACAAGGTACAAATCCATCAAAAATATTCATTTAGTTTTTGTATCACATTAATTATTTTCATGTTTACCCCCACAACATTCATGTCTTTGTGTCTACCTATCATTATTAGTTACATGTTACATAGTATATAAAATTTCTATATTTCATGTAATTTATGTCCATCCACATCACTTAGTAAGGAGTCAATGCATAGTGTGAAGTGAAATAGTATAGTATATCCCAATACATTTCATGATATATGATGGGTATAAACTATATTCAGTTACATGATGTGTACACCAACTACAAATCATGTAATTTCGGTTAAACCACATGTCGCATTGATAGAAAATATGGGGTGTATAATGGCATGGTGCACTGGTCTACATATTATACCATGAATTTTAGGGACCAAACCTTTAGTGGTTGTCCTAGGGTATACATATTGTAATTTACATTCACATATCATGTATCCATTTCATTCAAGTTGTAGGATCGGGATCTCTGAATGAGATTTTAAACTTCTCTTCATATATTCGTGGATTTTTCTTGGACCCCCTTGCAATTATCAGGGGTAAACCTATTCCAACTTATCACAAGCTCTTACATCGATTAAGTAATCTTATGTCAGGAATTAACTTTACCCATATTTTTCATTGTCATGGTTATTAAAATACCCTTGATGTTATGTATTTTTGTATCATGCTTGTCAACATAGAAAATTAATGAATTATTAGTCTCATTACCTATAATATATGGGTATTCATTAGTATAAAAACAAAAGCTTCAAATTGAGATCCTCCATTTCAAGAACATCATCCAGTAGAGTTATCTCTAGGAAACTCCATAAATGTTATTCATACTAATTCTTAGCATGGTCCTCAAAGACATTTCAATACCTTTTTCTCAAGCATAATGACCCAAGTATACTTTTAAACATACAAATTAAAAAAATATTGTGACAAATTTCCAATTTATTTATCATAATAAGCTTCTATTATTACAAAAAATACAATTATTAGAGAGTTTTTAAGCAATGGAATATATGACACACACTTTTCCAAGAATACTATAACATGATAAATACATGGAAAACATTAGTTAAATTGAAGATAAAGGAATTTATTACTCTATAAAAATGGGATCCCCATGTGTTGTATTATTTATCACATGATAATGAATAGTGATTCTATAAAAAAAGTGCTTGATTTCATGGAATAGTGGTGTGGACCTTATATTAGTAGTAGTCCAATGATTCTATCCATAATTTAATAAATGGAAACTCAGAACACTATGTTGAAAACCGTGACTAAAACATTCATGTAAAGATAAAAACCAATTCAGTATAAATCAATATAAAATAGGCCATCAAGTCCCAAAATAGTTCAATGTGAAGAAATATGGTGTAATTAGGAAGAGTAATTTTTTTTGAAACAAAAATCTAATAAACTATTTGATGACGTCCTTATCTAGGTTTTTGTTTTGATTCCCATAACTAAGGTAGTGTGCACTAACATTAATAACTTAGGTTCAATACATTTCTTATAAATAGATAGGTGGAATTGTATTATGAAAAGGGGGATGAAGAAGATAAATCTTTATCTTAAGTATAATGTGCTAAGGTGTTTAGTTATGATATTTTGTGTGAAGGTATAAACAAAGTTCAGTATTAATAATTTTTTGATAAACATAATAGTTTTTTACTATCGAGATGAGGATGATTATGGGTTTATGATCAAAGAAAGAGACTTTCCTTGACTTTCTGAATAATCATTTATTTAATCCCATAACCATAGATAAGGATTTTTTAACAAAGTTTTTTGTATAAGGAATCTTTTCATAATATCTAACCAATGTTAGGCCACCATACATTTCCTATGAACAGAGTATATAGAACCCATTTTACATATAGAGATAAGAATAAAGAGTAGCTTGAGGATATCAAACTCTTAATAGATCTTAGGAATACCATATCACAACCTATCCAAGCTCCAAAATGGTTATTAACTCCAATAAGTGATTTATGAAATAAAATATAAAAAAAGGGACATATATGGGTGGATTTGGGTCATCTAATGGTTTCATTCACAATACATTTATGAGAGAACACTCAAAAAAGGACTAATATTTATACTTTGTTAAAGGTCGCCCATTATGTCACATTTCCAAACAATAATTGTGAAAGGAATATATTTAAACACCCCTTCAATATAATAATTATTTTTCATTTCACTATCACTTTTTCCAAGCCCCCATATTGTACCATTACACTTCACCATATTCACCTACATTTGTAAAGTTATCTCATTTCACCCAGGTCTGTCATTTAATCATTACAGTAAAGATTCACAAATGTTTTGATTTTAGGAAGGAGTATTTTCCAAGGTATTTACCTTAAAATTTCTATTTACCCTAGTAAAATAATACATTCTTATCTGAAAATACCACCTAACCTTAGTGGTATATAATTACCCAGGTGGTAAACTATAAGAACTCATTCATCCAATGAAATTTAACTTCATTTAATTTATAAATTTATTTTAAACCCATTGGATTTTTATGTATAAAACCAAATAATATTATATATATTCCTTAAATGGTTGATACTCAATCATTACAGGGATAATAGTTCACATTGATCTTTTATTGGTTTTTTATAAGTCCCGGTCATATTATATTCACTCCTCTTTATGCAAGTATCCATCTATGTCTTACGACATGGATCCTGGTGAACACTGAGATAACTTGGAGGAGTAATTTCTACTTCAATCCCTCTAGTATCCACCTCCCGTGGGCCCAAGTACAATATGTTATAATTTTCCATAATTCTTATCTTTTTGTCACTCATTCTATAGACAACGGTTCTAGGTATATTATGGTATTCTCCGTATAAATCCCAATTAGCACTCTGTTATTTCACCCATCACTTGTGGTAAAGGTCACTTTTGAGGATATTATAACTTAAACCCCATTCATGGTCTTAGTTATATGACCTTTAACTAGGTCCTTGTTACATGATAATAAAATGCCTGAAATAATAGATTATGTCAAAAAAATTATGCTATATATAATTTTACATTCTAAATAACCTTAAAATATACAGTAAATTATCTTTCACAAAAGTCATTAAACTACATGGTAATCCCTCTGACATGTCTATAAACTTTAAGGATCATTTTAAATAATGATTTTTATACAAAACTCACATGAATTAAAAAAAACATTTTGTGACATTTTATTATCCTAACATTATATGACATGTTTATCTAGGATGAGTTTCACACCATTATCATATGTTTTTAAAATATGACCCAAATATGCATGGGTTTTGATTACATTAGTAAGGAAATACCGGAATCATTCTAGAGGCACAATACAAAAACCAACATAACATCCCTCTCTTTCAAACATTACAAAATGACTTTAAATTCTATAAGACCTTCTTATATATATTTAAAAAATATGATAACCCCCATCCCCTTAGTTGCAAATAACCATATGAATTATTCTATGAGTGTAGGATGATTTATTTTTCTATAGTGTCACTTTAAATACATCAATGTTATCCAGTTACTTTCATTAAAAGTATTCACCTCCCTAAAGTGACCATTGATGTAAATAATAAATATTGATGCTGGAAAGGGATTTCATGACTATGACTAAATATAAAATAGAGTCCTATACTAGATAATAAGATCTTTTTTGGGATGATTATTCCCCATATCCTTTGGATTCTGGTGTTTATATCCATATACTCCATGTTTTATCACCGAAACAGGAAAATAAATAAGGTGGATGAAAACATTTAGAACACTTACATTTAGTAATTTTTAGTCATCTAATATTCTTGGATTTAAAAAACTATGAGGGCCCAAAATTTTCATAATTTATATTTTTATATACACTATTTCTTAATAGATTTTAGGAAGTTTAATATTTCCCCCGATAGTGGAAATATATAATACACTGATTTGTAGTTTCAAACTCATATATAAGAAAATTACAATGTCATTTTACATTATAGAACATCATAAAATTTGTAATGATTCATTGTTTCAAACCCCCTACCACTATACAACTCCTCACTTCCCTCTTAGACACCTCCTAAAATGTAAGGCACTCATACATAGACCACTAACCAGTGTATGATCCCGTGGTGTTACATGACCTCTAGTATGCCTCCACGTAGATAATAGGCTATAGAAAAGTAGTGAGGGTCTATATAGCTAACTTGGGGAGATTGTACCCATAAATTAGAGTAAAACAATAGTGTAAATAACTAGGAATCATCCTTCAAAAATAATTAGTGTACATAAAATCTAATAAAAAGAATCACATTGTGATAATGAGATATAATATATAGTCATACATCACAGAAGATCTCCCACCAGGATATTCACATATAAAAAATAAATAGTTGAAGTAAAATAATGATAGGATCATCTACTAGTCCCAAACCTTATATTTTCTATCTATTGACATCATCTAACCTATCATACCAAATTATCCAATATCATGCCTTTATCATACCTAAACTCATCAATAATGAGATCTTATCACATACCAAAGTTCCATGGCCACCCGAGAATGGTGTGAGTTGAACTACGTATGGAATCGCCAAAACAACTCCAAAAATTACCATTAAAGAGGTGTATACACATGTGATATTATCATAAAATAAAAAAATTGAATAAAAAATAAAATAAAAACATTGATTCTATGGTTCTAAGGTGACACTTAATAAAAACCATACCTTCTTTAACCAGTGTTAGATATCACTAATCATGTCATATAATCATTGGATTGATACATATCATTCCCATGAATCTCATGAATATATATATAAGTATATATGATCACTAGATGGGGAAATTAGACCACCAAGTTAACCATAAATATAATTTTTATGGGAGGGGAACCCACCCAATAATATATCCTTAATGGAAATAACACCCACCTTATAATATTTCATAAATAATATAATGGGGAATAACGCCAGCCCTGTAATGTATTATCGATGGGAATACTGAACATATCATAACATCTCATATATAATATGAGAGGGATAGTTACCATACTATAATATCTCTTGAGGAGGAATAATGCCCAAATTGTAACACCTCATATATCATATCAGGGGAATAGTGTTCACCTCATAATATATCATTGAGGAGAATAACACCCACTTTAGAATATATCATATATCATATAAGGAGGAATAACACCCACCCAATAATATCTCATCGAGGGGAAGAATTGCCACATTTTAATACATAATATAGAATATTTGGGGGGATGGGACAATTCTCACCCTATAACATATCATCTAGGAGAAATATCACCAACCTTGTGATATCATATATATATATATATCAATAATGTGGCCACAATCTAGCTAATAATACATTATACAATCATTGGGGGTAGAATCCACCAGGTAATATCCCAAATAATCATTAGGATCCAACATCCACCTGGAAAAATTCAATGTAGAAAACAAGGGGCCAACATCAACCCCATTATCACAATATACATCCATAATCACACACATGGAAAACAACCACTAGTATAGCTCTATACATTATCCCTCCATGGGGTTATTATAATCTAGGGACACCCACTTAGGCATCCTCTAACATGTCACAGTCTAAGAATCCTACATGGATTCCTATATCTTGTTCACAACTATGGGTATAAATCTCATTAATCAGAGGAATAATGTCCCTTAGAATCATGATGTTTATATTGTATCCCACTAGATAGATTGGAAAATCCACACTGGAGTCACTCAAGAAAGATGGAATAATTTCCATATCACATTCAAAGTCATCCAAGGTCTTCCCTCTCATTCCTAAATTATACATAAATCCTATCTAGGGTAAACCAATTCGAGTGCTTTGAAACTAGTGGAAGAGGAAAACTTAACCAGCTCCACAGTCAAATATCCCAAAGGATATAAGGAATATTAAGGTCCTTTCATGGCCTACTAGGGATAATCATTAAAAGTCCCACACTATCCTCTGAAAGGATGGATTTATGTTCACTTACACCAAGGTCTACTATGTTCATCCAATTCATTTATACCACTCTATGGTTTATATTCCACATCGAACATATTTATGATCAAGACCTCAAACATTGGTGGCTGAAGATCCAAACTATTTTCAATGGTCCATCAAGACCCATGACACTATAGATATACTCCCAAAATATAATTGGAAATAATTCATTTTTAAATTAATGGTTTATCAATAAAAATTGGAAAGAGAAAACATCAAATCATATATAAAAAACACTACTATATTTTTAGATGTTCAAGGAACCACATACCTTATTCATGTAGTTAATACTTATAATGTAATCTCAACCTCCCTTTATAAAGACCATCCAAGACAATTTAACCACCTCCGATCAACATGAGTCCATATCCCCTAAAAATATATCTATCAATTCAAAAATATATTTTAAAACATTTATATGATTTATTCCATAATTAATTTCATAATTGTTATCTTTGTAATAATCAAGAATAACTTGCTGGGAAATTTATTAAGGTACAATCCTTGATCAAAGGGGTTTCAACTGCCCCCAATGTTCATTCTGAACTTTAATGCACAAAATCAATAATTGAAACTTTCAAGAATATATGAAATTTCCCCAAAGTCAACTAAAACCCATAAATAGTGTAAGCTGATGTCATACATCTTATAATCAAAATAAAATCTATGGTGATCATCCTTTCATGATTTTATGTATAAAATCCATGAAAAATCCATTTAATATCAAGGTGATTTGACCACAATCTGGTTGAACCATCACAAAAACCCCTAAAAAATTTCTAGATTATCCATGAAGAAAGAGGAAATAAATTATGAAAAAATTGATGAAGAGTAACCTATTTACCTCAAGATATCACCTGGATCAAAAAGAACTCAAATCTATCAATAATCAAAGGATATTTTACTTTTGGTAAAATAGGATAATGAGAAACCTATCCTGGTGAATTTCCATGTGTATAGGTCATCCAAAATACCCCATTCCCTATTTATAAAGTTTTATCATTTATTTTATATTTTTTGAAAATTTATAAGATTTCTTGTAACTATATATTTGGTAGAATATATAAGTTTTTTAAAAACTTATGATTTTCTATTTTATAAAATACCCTATATATCTTCTCAATAACATTTTCCCTATATGTGTAAGGTTTTCTTCAATACCAAATTTTTAATATGTAATATTTTGGCCCATTTTCAATGTTTTTCTCCTATGGTAAATTCATTCATATCATATTTCCAATATGTGGTGTTTTTTCACTTTTGGAAAAAATATCATCCATAATATTTTTAATCAATGCATGATATAATATTAAAGTAAGAGTTTATAGTTATCTTTTTTTCATATTTACCCTTTCCCCCTTTTGAAAAAATAAATTTTTGGAATATATCCCAAAATCTATGGTTTTCCAATTTTCTATAAAACAAATATGTACAATATAATCCCACATGTAATATATTTAAAAAGTGTGTAATATATTTTGAATATATGATTTTCGCTATAGGAAAACCCCATATGTAGAATAATCTACTATATATAATAATATATAATTCCTAATGTGATATATATTTTTTAGGAAAATTCTTAAACTATTAGGCCCCAGCTTTAAAGCTTACTTAATCTTGAGTTATTACAAGATTACACATTGAGGATCTTTTCAGGTTTAGAGTTTTAGGGAATTAGATCATGAAACTTGCATTACATTCTACATTTAAACAAAGTGGTTACATAAAAGACAGTATTCATTCTTCCCATCAACAGAAACATATTTAAAATAAAACATGGATTCTTTCTTGACACATCCTTGACACTATCATCACATCATGTACCTTTCCCTTGACCTGTGAAAAGCATTTCAAATCCTTGGGATGAGCATAAAAAAGCTCAGTAAGGGTTATAAAAATATGGAAAGGAAACATGACTTCATATATACATAAGAATGAAATCATACTTTACCCATAAAACATAGGCACTTTAACATACCTCATCAAATCATGAAAAAATCATAGAAATCATAAGACATAAAAGGTAACTTGAGGCATTGATAACATTCTTACGTAGGGAGTAACCCTCTTGGTTAAGTTTGGAATACCCATCACAGTATATTCCCTAAATATCTTCGGAGAAACCTTAATGTTTCACTCCTTCACGTTACCCAATGCATTGGAGAGCTATATCGGGATCACCCTCCCTTAGTCTATCACAGAACCACCCGTCTTCATAATAATGACCAAGAACCATAACATAATCATATCACATAAAACATTCATAAAGGAAACATAACAATTCCACATTTCAATCACAAGATATCAATAAAACACATTGATATAATAGAAACATTATGAAAACCATTTTCAATACCAAAATAAAAGAAAAGTAAAACATGGTATTTATTTTTCTTTTAAAAAGAAGGTATGTCTTGTAGAGGAAGCCGAAACTCAAATAATGGTCACGGCGGTGGAGAAGTCATTGTCGCCGCATACGTATGACAAAAACATTCCCTTTTGTCGTTTAGTAAACGCTTCGTATAAAAAATATTCCTTTTAAATAAACTTAAAAGTCAAAGGGGTTTATACATCGTATAATAGAAGGTTGTGTATAAAACAAAATATGCCTCAATGAAAGGATATTGAGATGAAGTCCCATAAAAAACGGTATCCTTGGATTAAGGATAAATCAATTACATAATTATGTGTGACAAATGAATAAACCAAATATAAGTGGATATTAAGTGTAAAATAATCAAAGGTCATTCACACATATTCAAAGGATGACATATTCAATAACTACATATTGAACCCAAAGAAATCGAAATTGGGTTAAGAAGTCCCCTTGACAGCCTAACGGCATCACATAAAAATGAGTTGATGAGAGATAAAAAAGGGTATCTCATCACTTGGACATAAAATTTAAATCAATAAGGATATAGAAGAACATATCCCAACATAATATTATGTGAATTAAAAGACATAACAAAATAAGTCTTTTACAAAAAGAGGAGGGTGAAAGTTTCCCTTACCGACATGGGTATCTTTCGAGACATGCACCCCGTGAAAGAAGGACAATACAACATTGATGTAAATACTCATAAATGAAAGCATATTACACAATGAGTAAAATAATGGGTAGTACATACACCACTCAAAGTAATTTGTGGAAAATGTATCATAAATCTCATGGGAATAAAAGTGAGATGAAAAATCCCTTACGAAAACTCGGCAGCCTAACGGCGCCACTTAAAACTTACAAAATGGATTGATGAGATCAAATAGGGTCTCTCATCATATTAACATAATGTTTACAGAAAGAGGAATATAAAAGAACATCCCCCAACATAACAAAGAGGAGCATAAAAGAAGTGACATAAAGGAGAGTACTTTAAAAGAAAGAGATAGGTTAAATCTCTTACGAAAATTCGGCAGCCTAACAGCGCCACTCAAAACATCCAAAATGGATTGATGAGAGAGAATAGGGTCTCTCATCATATGAAAATAAAAATTACAGTAAGATTAATATAAAATAATATCCCAATAAAAAGAAGGATGATCTTTAGAAGGAATGACATAAAAGAGTGTACTTAAAAAGAAAGAGAAGAGTAGGATCCCTTACCTCAAGTCCAACTTGTCTTGTTCGTTTCTTTATATTCCTGAATAAAAAACTTTGGTAAATTAATAGTTGTCTAATTAACTCCTTTATATATTATTATTCAGTTCATATAACATATTATAATTTTATAATAATTGTTTAATAATGTTAGTTCATATCAGACGTTTTTGTCGATGTTTGGTACATGAGTCAAAAATGAACTTGTTTGAAAAAAGATTGCCCATGTAGTTATAAGTAAATAATTTCCAGAATAGTATTAATGATTAAAATATCATATATATATCCAGTGAATATTCATTTTATACTATTCCATATCATTTGGAGATAAAAAATTAAAATCACCATTCATGGAGACGGTAGGCCGTACGTACGCATGAACGCTACTTTCATTTTTTGTCATATTAATGGAATTAAAAAAAATGAGAGAAATATATATATGTTATAATTATAGAATGATATCCATAATTTAGATGTAATATATTACATATATATCCATTATATATATGTACTTATAATATTACATAACATTTTTAGATAAGAAATGAAATGTACCGTACATGGAGATGGTAAGTCGTACGTACGCATGAACGATACTTCCATTTCTATTTCATATTTAATGGAATTAAAACATACTGATACATATTAGTATTTTAATTCCAGTATGGTATCATATATAATATCATTAAATATATCCTTTATACATACCACATTTGGTATTAACGAATCAAATCACTTTGAGGGGGCGGTAGTCCGCACTTCCTTAAATGAAAATATCGCATTTATCCATAATAGAAATCATAAAGGTACGCCATAAATGAAAAATACAGAAGATTAAGTAAAACATAAAGATATTAGATATCATATATAAATATAGTGTCATATTAATGGCCACCTTTTAAGGTGTTAGAATAATGTTGAACAATCATCGTTTCAGGAGGCCGAAATTCGCCATCCACAGAAACAGTATGTTCTTTAAACATTAGATGTAGGTGTGTGAAAGTGTATCTCGAATCCTTCTTATAAAAACATCCTAGTATATTGATGATACTGGAGTTGTTACAAAAGAAATGAATAAAAAGAGGTTAGGGGGTTGGAGAAGCAAAATAACACAAAAGGACTCAAGTGAAGACATTACCTTAAAATCGGGTAACTCCCTTTGGTTTGAGCTCAAAGACTTCCTTGGGAAGACTTGTGCCCAAAGTGAGGCTTCAAAGAGTAATAGAGTGAAGTGGAGAGACAAAATGGGCAGAGTTTTGCCGAGCCAAAGGCTTTGGGAGTGTGGGTAACGAGGTAGAGGTGGGAGCCTTTTATAAGAGGAGAGGAGGGGCACTCTTGGATGGTAAAGAAAAGTCACTTTATTTTAAAATGGTATTCGGATTTAAGAGGTCCCACATTGATTTTTTTCGAGGATAAGGTGATAAGGGTTCTAACTCCACTCATACAATAGGTTTTGGACATGTTTAGGTCTTAGATATTACATTATCATTCCATTTTATTTAAATCGTTAAATAATGAGGTCATCGCTGCATCATCATGATATCATAAATAATTTACTTTATTTAATGTCTAAAAATTATATAAAAAATACTATGATGTAGGAAATATTTTTACCTTTCCAATGACTATTTATAGTCAAAAATATGACTTGTATAACCCCATGTAAAAATTGTTTTAGTAAAACAGATCATGTTTGTATCATTTTTACTTTAACATTAAATAAAAAGATATTTATGTCATTTTCCAACCAAAGTGGCTCCATGGGGTCCCCAAGTTCACCCACGGATTGTTTTGGTCGTCCATGACACATCTAATGAGGGTAGGACATGTTTCTAGGTCATTTCATTTTATTAAAACATTATTCTTATCATAAACTACACTAATTACCTCTAATCGCGATTAAAAACTTAATAAGTTACTATTCACCAAAAAATTATTTTTATCCCATTGAACCACATTTTACTTCTTAATGACAACCATGTATGTCAGATTTTTGAAATTAAAAATACAAAGATGGAATAATTTCATTTAAACAGAAAAATCAGTTTTTATAAGTACCACTTAGTGGTTTCACTATTCATAAAAAATTGAAGTTTTTCAGAAAAATCTCTAAAATTTACCCTAAGCTATATTTGATATTCCGAATTCAAAAACAAATTCTATTTTACAAAATTCAAAACATATAAGTAACATTAATTAATTTAATAATTAATTCCCGCTGTCAGAGCAAATAGCGTGTTTTTATGGAACAATAAGTATCAAAAGATTGACAGTAGTTTAAGTCTGATTTCAAAGTGAAATTAATTCCAATGACCACTATTGTATTTAATGGTAAAAATATATTCTAATTTCACTTTAAAACCAATTCAAAAGATAATCTAATCATATAAATAAATTAGATTAAAAAGAGGTTTTGAATTAAAATACAACACTTTACACTATTCATTAAAAAAAGAACTTTATCGGAAAGATACCAAAAATTTACACATAGTAAATTTTGATGTCCCAATTATTAAGAAGATTTTTATTTGGTCCAATAGAATTTATAAGATTGAACAAAACTATATTTAATGACGTTTCGCCATCAAAAGGCGATAAGTGAACCTTTAGTGAAAACTAGGGCATATACGCCTAAAATTGATTTCATTCCGTATTTTAAGCCTTTATCTTTTATGGGATAAATGTAAAAACATTTAAAAACATATATAATCATATTTTAGTTATTTATATCCATTCCTACCAATACAATGGCTAAATGTTAACTACCATTTAAAATAATATTATTTTATTATTAGAGTGCAACGTAAGATTCCCAAGAAACTCGTTGTTGCGTGTTGGGTACGCCATCGAGCATAGCATCCCCTTTAAAGTAATATTAATATTTTATTCATAAATATGGATAAATGTGAAAATTTCATATTCTTTATTTACCTGGGGTGTTACATCCTTCCCCCCTTTGGGGAATTGTGTCCTCACAATTTTTAAAATTGGGCTTGGAAACTTCATTGAAAATACCACATCGGAACAAGAGTCAGTAAAACAATCACTTTAAAATAAAGAAAGATAAGTACAAAGGTCACCTGAGTTAACCCATACTAGGATTCCAAGTATGAAAATATGGAAATGGGGGAGAAAACATAGGATCATTTTCTGATGGAGAGTGATAGAAAACATGTCTAGGAGAAAGTTAACCACAAGAAAATCACAAACTTGTGATGGGTTAAACGGTATTTGATTCCCCAGTAGGAAAAGTTAATAGACAACATTTTTTGTTTTAAGTTACTTTTTATTGAGGAATTTATTCATAAGGAAACATAATCACTTATCATGTTGACTTTCAACTTTTATTTGATTCCTTACACAAACTCATATTTTCTCCAAAAGACAAGTACTTAGGAAGACTTGTTCACATCAAGAGTACTATAATCAACTTCTAGAGGATCACCTAATCCACAAAAGAGAACTATATACTTCCCATGTGATTAGACCTTAACCAAAACCAAAACCAAAAAGGTTAGTACAAGATCAGATAATCCAGAAAATGATAACCTTTTATAAAAAGAAAATCTATTCTTAATCTCCAAAATTTTTCCAACAAAACCCAAAGTTCAACGAGGACCAATTGATAAAACATTTGTCCATAAAATTCTTAAAAGTAAACCAAACTAAGATTGAAACCCAAATATTTGAAGGACTTTGTCACATATTCTTCTAAGGTACAAATTAACTTTTCTCTCCAAATAACATCAGTTGCTCTTAAATTCTCATATTGAAAAGTAATTAACCTAATCACATATCCTCGATGATAGGTTAATAAATATCCATAGATAACCCAAAATCAACTTACTCTTACTTCATAAAATCATCTAACTAAAAAGAATCAGTCAAACTAACCAGGGACTTCACGTAGTCCAGTGGTAGGTGATAAATACCATTCGCACTTTGGTTGTGGGTTTGATTCCCGCAGCTTTGTCCGACGCGACGGGTAGTCACATGGTCTGCGTGTTGTCCTTTTTCCAAAACTATATAATTCTCAAATAATTCCCCAAAAAGGGATAAAATCATCAAAAATAACCATAACATAATTTAACCTCAGTTTTATCTCATGCCTTTCACTTCAATCATAACATATAGTAACCCATAATTACCTCAAAAGTAAGGATCATATAAACCCAAATGGTTATTTATAAATATGTCCGCAAAAGAAAAGATAACTATTCCTTGAATAAAATTTTCATATATTAATCATCAGGGTTACACATAATATAAAAAGTCTTCTAATGTAACCCCATCATCAAAAGAGACTTAATACTCTTAAGAATTTCACCATAACTCTTGAAGCCCTTATATGTTGACATCTTACTCATTCAACATTCTTCATGATCCATTAACCATTCCTTTCCAACTTATTCCGAAATACCTCTTTCCTACAAACAAAATCATGAATCATATCTGAAGATTCCAAAATAGGAAAACAATAGCCACGAAAGAATACATACCTTTCATTGGTCATTGTCAGTTTCTTCATCCTCAATCGGAATGGCATTAGGTATTGGTAAACGAACATTTGTACGCTCTTGGTGATCCCATGCACGAAACTTCTTCATAGGACATGTTTTTGCATAATGACCATGCACACCACATTTAAAACATTCAATTGATCCCTCAGAAAGAACTTCTTTCCCTTTCCTCAAGTCAACTGGATGCTTCCTTTTTCAATGGCAAGTTCTTGCTTTATGACCTTCATTTCCACATCTATAGCATATTTCTATCCCTTTGAAACATTTTCCTAGGTGTTTCTTTCCAAATCCTTGACACATCGGTTTTTGAACACACTTACCTTTATGATTATTACCTGTACATCTGTAGGGATTTGTTTCTCGCATATATGATGCCTTAGAGAAATTACCAAGGTTTAGGTGGATAATCATGACTCCAGATAGTTGGTTGAGGATAATCACAAGAGTTCTCATTGCAGCTCCCATATCATTCAGTTGCTTTCTCAAAAAACTGTCACAGTTTCCTTCACATCCACTGTTACTTTGGTGCCTGCTAGATCCATCCATTTACTAAAACCAAAAAGGTCAGTGTGAGTATATCAAAAAACCATCATGTACTAATGAGAAAGATAAACACTAAGATATACTTACTCATTCACTTTATCTAAAACTAGGACTCTTTCTGAAATCCTAACCATTATGGTAATGCCACTTATGCTTAAAGAATACCCTAACCTCTAAAGTTATCTAAACCGACCGTTGATACCAACTATAAGGCCCCTGCCTTAAAAGCTTACTTAATCTTGAGTTATTACAAGATTACACATTGAGGATCTTTTCAGGTTTAGAGTTTTAGAGAATTAGATCATGAAACTTCCATTACATTCCACATTTAAACAAAGTGGTTACATAAAAGACAGTATTCATTTTTCCCATCAACGGAAACATATTTAAAATAAAACATTGATTCTTTCTTGACACATCCTTGACACTATCATCACATCATGTACCTTTCCCTTGACTTGTGAAAAACATTTCAAAAACTTGGGATGAGCATAAAAATCACAGTAAGGGTTATAAAAATATGGAAAGGAAACATGAATCATATATACATAAGAATGAAATCATACTTTACACATAAAACATAGGCTCTTTAACATACCTCATCAAATCATGAATAAATCATAGAAATCATAAGACATAAAAGGTAACTTGAGGCATTTATAAAATTCTTACACCGGGAGTAACCCTCTTAGTTATATTTGAAATACCCATCACAGTATATTCCCTAAATCTCTTCAGAGAAACCTTAATGTTTCACTCCTTCGCGTTACCCAACGCATTGGAGAGCTATATTGGGCTCACCCGCCCTTAGTCTATCACGAAACCACCCGTCTTCATAATAATTCCCAAGAACCATAACATAATCGTATCACATAAAACATGCATAAAGGAAACATAACATTTCCACATTTCAATCACAAGATATCAATACAACACATTGATATAATAAAAACATTATGAAAACCATTTTCAATACCAAAATAAAAGAAAAGTAAAACATGGTATTTATTTTTCTTTTAAAAAGAAGGTATGGCTTGTAGAGGAAGCCGAAACTCAAATAATGGTCATGGTGGCGGAGAAGTCATTGTCGCCGCATACGTATGACAAAAACATTCCCTTTTTTTGTTTAGTAAACGCTTCGTATAAAAAAGATTCCTTTTTAATAAACTTAAAAGTCAAAGGGGTTTATACACCATATAATTGAAGTTTGTGTATAAAACAAAATATGCCTCAATGAAAGGAGATTGAGACGAAGTCCCATACAAAGGCGATATCCTTGGATTAATGATAAATCAATTACATAATTATGTGTGAAAAAGGAATACACCAAATATAAGTGGATATTAAGTGTAAAATAATCAAAGGTCATTCACACATATTAAAAGGATGACATATTCAATAACTACATATTGAACCCAAAGAAATCGAAATTGGGTTAAGAAGTTCCCTTGACAGCCTAACGGCGTCCCATAAAAATGAGTTGATGAGAGATAAAAAAAAGGGTATCTCATCACTTGGACATAAAATTTAAATCAATAAGGATATAGAAGAACATATCCCAAAATAATATTATGTGAATTAAAATACATAAAAAAAGAAGTCTTTTACAAAAAGAGGAGGGAGAAAGGTTCCCTTACCGACATGGGTATCTTTTGAGACATGCACCCCGTGAAAGAAGGAAAATACAACATTGATGTAAATACTCATAAATGAAAGAATATTACACAATGAGTAAAACCATGGTCAGTACATACACCACTCAAAGTTAATTGTGGCAAATGTAGCATAAATCTCTTGGGAATAAAAGTGAGATGAAAAATCCCTTACGAAAACTCGGCAGCCTAACGGCACCACTTAAAACTTACAAAATGGATTGATGAGATCAAATAGGGTCTCTCATCATATTAACAAAATGTTTACAGAAAGAGTAATATAAAATAAAATCCCCCAACATAACAAAGAGGAGCTTAAAAGAAGTGACATAAAGGAGAGTACTTTAAAAGAAAGAGAGAGGTTAAATCTCTTACGAAAATTTGGCAGCCTAACGGCGCCACTCAAAACATCCAAAATGGATTAATGAGATAGAATAGGGTCTCTCATCATATGAACATAAAAATTACAGTAAGAGTAATATAAAATAACATACCAATAACAAGAAAGATGAGCTTTATAAGGAATGACATAAAAGAGTGTACTTAAAAAGAAAGAGAGGAGTATGATCCCTTACCTCAAGTCCAACTTGTCTTGTTCGTTTCTTTATATTCCTGGATAATAAACTTTTTTAAATTAATAATTTCCTAATTACCTCCTTTAGAGATTATTATTCAGTTAATATAACATATTATAATTTTATAATAATTGTTTAATAATGCTAGTTCATATCAGACGTTTTTGCCGATGTTTGGTACATGAGTCAAAAATGAACTTGTTTGAAAAAAGATTTTCCATGTAGTTATAAGTAAATAATTTCCATAATAGTATTAATGATTAAAATATCATATATATCCAGTAAATATTCATTTTATACTATTCCATATCATTTGGAGATAAAAAACTAAAAGCACCATTCATGGAGACGGTAGGTCGTACGTATGCATGAACGCTACTTTCATTTTTTGTCATATTAATGGAATTAAAACAAAATGAGAGAAATATATATATATGTTATAATTCTAGAATGATATCCATCATTTATATGTAATATATTACATATATATCCATTATATATATGTACTTATAATATTACATAACATTTTGAGATAAGAAATGAAATGTACCGTTCATGGAGATGGTAAGCCGTACGTACGCATCAACGCTACTTCCATTTATATTTCATATTTAATGGAATTAAAACATAATGATACATAATATTATTTTAATTCCAGTATGGTATCATATATAATATCATTAAATATATCCTTTATACGTACCACATATGGTATTAACGAATCAAATCACTTTGAGGGGGCAGTAGTCCGCACTTCCTTAAATGAAGATATTGCGTTTACCCACAATGGAAATCATAAAGGTACACCATAAATGAAAAATACAGAAGCTTAAGTAAAACATAAACATATTATATATCATATATAAATATAGTGTCATCTTAATGGACACCTTTGAAGGTGTTAGAAGAATGTTGAACAATCATCGTTTCAGGTGGCCGAAATTCGCCATCCACGGAAACAGTATGTTCTTTAACCATTAGATGTAGGTGTGTGAAAGTATAGCCCGAATCCTTATTATAACAACATCCTAGTATATTGATGATACTGGAGTTGTTACAAAATAAATGAATAAAAAGAGTTTAGGGGTTGGAGAAGCAAAATAAAACAAAAGGACTCAAGTGAAGACATTACCTTAAAATCGTGTAACTCCCTTTGGTTTGAGCTCAAAGGCTTCCTTGGGAAGACTTATGCCCAAAGTGAGGCTTCAAAGATTAATAGAGGGAAGTGGAGAGACGAAAGGGGAAGAGGTTGGCCGAGTCAAAGGCTTTGGGAGTGTGGTTAAGGAGGTAGAGGTGGGGGCCTTTTATAAGAGGAGAGGATGGGCACTCTTGGAAGGTAAAGAAAAGTCACTTTATTTTAAAATGGTATTCAGATTTAAGAGGTCTCACATTGATTTGTTTCGAGGATAAGGTGATAAGGGTTAGAAATAAACTCATTCAATTGGTTTTGGACATCTGTAGGTCTTATATATTACATTATCTTTCCATTTTATTTAAATCGTTAAATAATGAGGTCATCCCTACATCATCATGATGTCATAAATAATTTAATTTATTTAATGTCTAAAAATTATATAAAAAATACTGTGATGTAGGAAATAGTTGTATCTTTTCAATGACTATTTATAGTCAAAAATATTACTTCTATAACCCCATGTAAAAATTGTTTTAGTAAAACAACTCATGTTTGTGTCATTTTTACTTTAACATTAAATAAAAAGATATTTATGTCATTTTCCAACCAAAGTGGCTCCATGGGGTCCCCAAGTTGACCCATGTATTGTCTTGGTCGGCCATGACACATCCAATGAGGGTAGGACATGTTTCTAGGTCATTTCATTTTATTAAAACATTATTCTTCCATAAACTACACTAATTACCTCTAATCGCGATTAAAAACTTAATAAGTTAGTATTCACCAAAAAAATTATTTTTATCCCATTGAACCACATTTTACTTCTTAATGACAACCATGTATGTCGGATTTTTGAAATTCAAAAAACAAAGATGGCAAAATTTCATTTAGACGGAAAAATCAGTTTTTATAAGTACCACTTAGTGGTTTCACTATTCATCAAAAATTGAAGTTTTTCAGAAAAATCCAAAAAATTTACCCTAAGGTATATTTGATATTCCGAATTCAAAAATGAAGTCTATTTTACAAAATTAAAAACATATACATCACATTAATTAATTTAATAATTAATTTCCGTTGTCAGAGCAAATAGCGTGTTTTTATGAAACAATAAGTATCAAAATATTGACACTAGTTTAAGTCTGATTTCAAAGTGAAATTAATTCCAATGACCACTATTGGATTTAAGGGTAAAAATATATTCTAATTTCACATTAAAAACAATTCAAAAGATAATATAATCATATAAATAAATTAGATTAAAAAGAGGTTTTGAATTAAAATACAACATTTTACACTATTCATTAAAAAAAGAACTTTATCGGAAAGATACCAAAAATTTACACAATGTAAATTTTGATGTCCAAATTCTTAAGAAGAGTTTTATTTGGTCCAATAGAATTTATAAGAGTGAAAAAAACTATATTTAATGACGGTTCTCCATCAAAATGCGATAAGTGAACCTTTAGTGAAAACTAGGGCATATACTCCTAAAATTGAATTCTTTCCATATTTTAAGCCTTTATCTTTTATTGGATAAATGTAAAAACATTTAAAAACATATATAATCATATTTTAGTTATTTCTATCCATTATTTCCAATACAATGGCTATATGTTAACTACCATTTAAAATAATATTATTTTATTATTAGAGTGCAATGTAAGATTCCCAAGAAACTCGTTGTTGCGTGTTGGGTACGTCATCGAGCATAGCATCCCCTTTAAAGTAATATTAATATTTTATTCATAAATATGGATAAATGTGAAAATGTCATATTCTTTATTTACCTGGGGTGTTACAAAAACATAATATATTTTCTATATGAATGGTTTTTTCTATTGAAAAAAAATCCATGATAAACATATTTTAATAAATACATACACTATATTTCTTACGTATTATATTTACCATAGGATATGTATATATATATAATATTTATATATTTATGAAATTTTCCTTAGGATAAATATCCATACCTAACATAATTCATTCCATGTATACTATATTAATAACCTATGTAATATATTTTATCATATGTACGATTTTCACATAGATGAAAAGGGCACATAATTTTTTCCCATGAATAACATAATTTTCTTCATATGTTACATTTTATTTTCCATCTTCTATGGTGAGTATGGTTTTATATACTTGGTGAAAATTCAAAAAACATCCAAAATGAAAAAAAAATATACTCAAAATCATTTCAAATTTTTCCAAATTGGATATAACACCCCTAGGGATTTTATAACACCCTAGTTGCTAAAAATAGCTATAAAACACTTCAAAAGTTGAGAATATTCCCAATGATCAATTCCTGATCAATTATAACACCCCAAACGCCACCACTGGGTCCAAATTTCTATTTTCACATACCCATGAAATTACACCAAACCTTCCCCTAATATTCACTTAAGCACCTCAAGTATTTCAAAAACCTTTGAACATATCAAAGAAAATTACCATCCAACATTATGATTTTTATTCTAGAAGTAATCAACTACAAACAAACAATGAGAGCCCCCTAAGGTGGAAGAAAATAATGTAACCCAAGGGCATCTCCTCTAATCAGATTTACCCCCTTGGGTCTAATAGAAGACACATTATCCAACCAGACCATAGTATCCCCAGGGACCGCAAGAGATGAAAAATAATCCGCTACTTTATTCCCTTCCCACCAAGTGTGAGTTACCCTGACGTTGTTCCCCATAATGGCCTTGCATTGTCTAATAGTGTAGGAAATCATCCACGGAGTCATACCTCACCCATGCAACGCATCATAAACAATATTTGAGTCTGTTTCAACCTGCACCACATTAATCCCTCTATCAATACACAGTGACACCCTTGAGAGAACTGCCAAGGCCTCTGCCTGCACTGAGCTCCCCCTCCCGTAATGGGTAGTGAAATCCATCATCACACTACCACTGCCATCACGAAGCACCCCCCTCCTCGTATGATGTCCCCCGTACATGATCCATCAACGTTCAGCTTATTACCTTCCACTGGAGGGATCCAGCGGACCCAACTCCCCCGCTCTCTGGAGCTCCTCTACCTAACCACCAACCCATGGGACTATAACACCCGTATAGAAGGAACATCCTCCCCAAAGCAAGCAATGCCCACTAGGTCAATCAACATACACCTTATTCTCTCCACCACTTCCCTCCCAGTGGATGCAGTTCCCTCAAACCTAGCGTGATTCCTCGCTTCCCATAAGACCCAGCATCCCTCATTATAAAACAAAGCATGGGCCTCTGTCTCCTTCTCGTTGCCATCACACCCCTGAAACCATTGAACCAAAAAACAGGTCGCAAGTGTCGGTGTCTAAAGAGTACACTGTGATCATTCCCAGAATGCTCCACACCACACGAGCCCAGTCCCCCCCAAAGAAAATATACTCCATACTCTCCTCCATCCTCCGTTTACAACACTGACAACCAGACGCTAGGCTCATACCCAGACTTTTTATGTTCTCATCCAGAGGGATAGCATTATACTTGATCCGCAACGTTAGAAAGTTCATTTTGGTAGGAACACTTCTGCTCCATGCCGCTCTGTTTCTCGACTCCTGAAGCTGTTGTGCATGGACACTCCTACGAAAGTCTTTCAAATTGAACCTACCAGACGCTGAAGGCGTGTATACACACCTATCCTTCCCCTGGTTGATCACAACTGAATCAAAGACCCTCTGAGAATCCGCGTCCAGCACCGCTCTGAAGAACAGGGGATGTAACTTGGCCTCCCTAAAAGAAATTAGGGGGGCTGGACATCCCGGGAATGCATGCACCCGACCTGACCAGTTGTGATCCCAGAACCGGATCCCACCCTCCAATCCACTGAGAACGGGGCTGCAGCGTCTGGTCAAGATTACTCACCTTGGCCCACATGGAAAAACCTCCCACTAGGAGGTCAGCGATGCCAGCCTCATACCTGCTCAGCATGCACCTTCCCCACAACGTCTCTCCCTCAATAATTTCCCATGCAAGCTTCACACGTAATCCATGCACCGTATCTACCATACTCCTGATGTTGATCCCTCCTTCATTGATCGGTCGCACCATCTTCCTCAACAAAACCCAATGTCTCTTCCCCTCAAGCGATGCATCCCAATTGATATGAGCGAGCACCCTATAAATGGATCTTATGACTCCCTTCGGTATGTTTTTAGACACCATCACATGCACTCGAACAGCTGAAATCACACTGTTAACCAATTCAATATGTCCCCCAAATGATAGAAAGTGATTTTCCAATCCAGGATACAAGCCATCAATTTGTTCACCACCTTGTCAAATTCCCTATTTCGAAGCCGACCAGAAGACACCGAAGAACCCAGGAACTCCATAGGGAAAGACCCATTCCCCATGCCCAACATAGATATCACCCCATCCACCCTATCCTCTCCACATGAAGTCGCAATATAGAAACAACTCTTCTCCCGGTTCACCATCTGACCAATCAATTTACAGCACTCCTTTAGGATATTATTGAACTCCCTCACAGATCTCACCCATGCATTCATAAACATGATTGTATCATCTGCGTATATAAGGTGAGAGAGCAAGAGGCCCCCATGTATCCGAGGGAATGGAAATATTTCCCCTGTTTATCCCCCCGTTAAGTAATCTACCAAGATTATCCTACATCAGGATGAATATACTAGGAGATAAAGGGTCCCCTTGCCGCAGTCCTCGAATAGATTTGAAGAATCCATGAGTTCTCCCCAAGAAAGACACTGCCATCCACGGTGAACCGACGCACCTAAATATGATATCCCATGCCAAGGCAGAGAATCCCATCCTATGGAGAACTCTATTTATGAAACCCCATTCCATCTGATCATAAGCTTTACTCATATAAAGCTTTTCAGCCATATTAGATCCACAAGCCTTCACATTCAGATCCCTCATCAACTCCTGAGCCAGCGCCATATCTCCCTGGATCGATCTCCCCTTTACAAATCCATGCTGCTCCATAGAGTCCCACTGTAGAAGACCTCTAGACAGCCGACTGTCAATCAGTGAAGCCAAAACCTTGTATAGAAAGTTACACATGCTATTCGGCCGATAGTGGATAAGGGAAGAAGGATCTTTACACTTAGGCAAAAGAACCATGGTCATTTCCACTGCTATCCGAGGGAGGACACCCCCCTAGAATAAATCTTGAATGGCGAAAATCATATCATCATTCACATACTCCAAGAAACCTCTGTAAAAACCCCCTGGGAAACCATCCGGCCCCACGGCACTGTCCGGGTTCAACTGCCACAAGGTCGCCTACACCTCCTCTTCATCTGGAATACCTTCAAACTGCACATTCCCCTGCATAGAAACATCCTCTGTGATCTCCTCCCATATCAAAGACTCTCTGGTGGGATACCACTTGAGATGTTCCCACTCAGACCTGCCATAAGATCCTTAAAATGAGCCAAGGCCATCCCCCCAACCACCTCCCTATCGTTCGAGAAAGAACCATCCTCCAAAGCTAGATTAGGCTTCACAACCAGTCGCCTCTCCCTAATGCATGCATGGAAATAAGCTGAGTTCCTATCCCCTTTTCTCAGCCATCCCACCCTCGACTGATCCCTTGCTCTGCGCTCTTGAGAAAGTAACATCACCGCTAAGGCCTGCTTCTTCTCCGAGAGCTCCTAAAAAACATCATCATCCCACCTGCCCTCCAAAATAGCCTCCAGTATCTCAATACCTTTTTTGTAGGACTCCAAATCATGATCCCACGCAGGTAGAGATTTCACCCAAACCATAATCAACTGCTTCAGCCGCTACAACTTGCAGTGTAAAGCCAACCAAGAATGCCATCTAGAAGGTTCTCCCCAGACCTACCAAACCAACCTGTGAAAATCCGGGTTTTCCATCCATAGGTTGATGAATCTAAAACCTTCCTGAGTGATCTCAACCCTCCCAAAGGACAGAAGAAGCGGTGAGTGATCGGAGACCCCCCGAGATAAATGAAGGACTTTCACCTCCCCAAGCACCTCGATGGCCTGCAAGTTTGCAAAACACATGTCCAGCCTGCCCCAACTACGACTCTCCCCTCTATGATTGTTTCAAACCTAAAATTTCTTATCAAGTCCCAATTCTCAAAACACCCCATTCTTTATAACTAACAATTCAAAAACACAAATTTCACTTGAGTTTACTAATCTATAATGGTACAGGTCATTATTGCCTTCCCACCATAACTATTATCATCCTTGACAAATATTCTTATTCCTCCTCATGGTTCATCCTAGAAATGGAGACATTATGCATATACCATATCAAATATATCCCACAAATTATATTCAAGATAATACCACCCTAAAACCAAATCCAATACTAAAAATTCGATTGGATCATGTATCACAGTGATTATTTTTTCAACTAATTTAACAATGTTGCCCCTATTTTTGTGTCAAACAATGATTCTCAATTCATTAATGTCATAACCACAAGCTAACATTACTAGTCTATACTAGACCCTCATCCACCCAGTTTCACACCCAAGAATCACCATCTTATTCCCATCAGAATATAGAGTTTCACTCTAGATATTATATTCATAACACATGGACTTTACTTATTAAACATATCCATGAAATACCCACGGTCATTAAAATTCCCAGGGAATTTCACACTAACTAGTCCATATGCCAAAATACGCAGCCATTCAGACCACATGGCCATCATTTCAATCCTAACACCTATCGGTTATCACATGTACTCACCTCTACCTATTTTCGTCGAGCGATATCCCCATTTGGTTATTTTTTATTTACCACAAATAACTCATCCACTTATATCTAAGTGATTTTTCCAAAACCACAACAACCTCTCTATAGGATCTATTAGAATTTCATTCCTAACATATATTCTAAATCACTAAAAACTATCTCCATTTGAGTAAATAACCTATAGCGTTCCTCCTACCATGTAGATTTTCTTAAAATACTTCTAAAAACAATGTGGAACAATTCAAATGTCACTCATGTGTTACTCCTCCCGAGCCATACTCTTAATCCTATTAACCTCTGTCATGACATGAGGTCATACTAGTTGTACCTCAAAACATTGATCCATATTCTAGTTTTCCTATCACTATTGTGGAAAAATATCATTCTTATCAAACCATTTAAAAAACATTCCCACACCAATCTGTCATAGAAACATCATATCCCTGAGATATTTCAAGATAAACTGACTTATAAAACCATTCAATCAGACATCATTCCTCCTCAGAAATCTTCCAATATAACAATTCTCAATAGTTCCCATTAAAAAAATTAATGTGTGCCTAATACTACACATCTATATCATCTGACTTAAACCATCTTGAGTCTCATATCACTAAGGTCAGGTATAAAAAGATTTTTTCCCTATGAAACTAATCATCAATACAGAATCACCTCAAATTGTTTATATCAAAAATCCCCAAGATATATTGATGAATTTCCTTCATCCTCACTTGGGTATTCACACCCATAGTGCATAAGGAATCCTTGTGCCTATAATGTATATCTAACTTCACTTATCATTCATCAATTTCAACACAAGGCATCCCACTACTAATAGAATATATTTGAATGAATGTCATGTGTATCAATATTAAACATAAGTAATTCAACCATGCCTCTCATTTCTAAGAGAACTCATGAATCTAGGATAAAACCTCCTTCAGGTTACCCTCATATATTGCAACCTTATCAATATAAGTAGGAAGAAAAAATGCTACTCAAACATAGAAGTAGTATCACTAATAAATGAAGCCATATCTCAAGGAAACTAGGATATTCATCCTATACAATAATTTATGTCTCACCATGAACTTGATTTTACTTTTATTTAATTCTTTTCTTCATTTTGGATATTTTAGTGGAAGTTTAGGTTGTGTTCATGGTGATAATTTTTGAGTTCTAATGTCTCTTTGTGATTTTTGGCCTTCTGCATGGTTTAAATCCATGTTTTTGGGATTAACTGTGAGGCATGTTGAGGTTTAGGGTGTTTTTAGTTCATTTTCATCTTCCACGGGTTTACTTTCATGGCCTATAAATGGTTATGAAAAAACTATGTGAGGATTAGGAGGAACCGTGCGGCTCTATTTTGGGGTTTGGGACATGGAACACAACTTGCGCACAGTTATGAGAAACTATGTGAAAAGAGTTCTCGGGAGGCTATGAAATTTTATAAATAAAAACCACATGGTTGGTTTAAGATTTCTCAAACTGTGTAGCAAAACCATATGGGGTGTCCTAGTTCTCTATTAGGTTGTACATGGTTAGCGCACAATTGGAAAAACGATGTGTGGTGAGCTGGTGATTAAATAGTTAAAATTCCAATTGTTCACCAGTTATGTTTTAATGCCTTTATGTAATTCATACAACTTGTCTCATTTTTATATCGTGAAGGGGATCCCAAACCCCAATCCCTTGGTTACTACACGTACTTTGGTTCTCCCTCAAAACTTATAAGGTAATTTTCTTTGGTTTCTTGGTCAATTTTATCCTCTTATTCTTATTATGTCAAGGTTAATTTGGTTTCTTGGGTTGGTTTCCACTTATCAGAACCCTAGTGGTTAGGGTTGAAGTGTGGTTTAATTTATTTGATATTATGGTGTTTTGTTTTTCAGTTGGGCTTGGTTATTTCTTCTCTTTGAGTATCGTTTCTTCTTTATTTCATTGTGGTAGGTATTTCTATTATTTTCCATTACAGAACATTCCATTAATGATTTATAATTATTTTATTGTTTATAAAATGTTCTTGTCATATTTTTTGTGTGTTATTTTTATTTTTAATAATGTTTTAAAAGTGTAGATTTATAAAAATGGGGTTTTACTAGCTCTCTATAATTATTCTTACATTTATATGCATGAAAAGTGTTTTATAAAATTCTATTTTTCCTTTAGAGATGTAATTGGTTGTTTGGGTTGTGTTTAGCCATTCCTAAGATTTGGTGATTTTGTTTTCCTTGTGAAATTGAGCCTTGGTTGGAAGTGTAATTTCATATTTTTGTTTTAGTGATTTTGTTAAATTGTTTTATTTGGTGGTAGTGTAAATGGCGGTCTTCAGAAATGGATCTTGGGTACCCAATTGATTATTAATGAGTGTTCCATTGGATGTGGGAGAATCCAAATGTGTATGGGATGAAGATATGGATGCGAAAACAAATCATAATCCAATCAACATAAATGTTCATATTGAATTTAGATTTCAAGAAGACATTTTCCCTCTCATCCTCCTTTACATCATCTATTCCAAATGGATCTTCTAAAACCACAATGTTTCCAAAGTTATTCTTTCCCACCAAATGATTTCAAAATGTTCTTTAGATATTGTTTCTAAATATTGACCCACTTGGTACATTTGAATATGGTTTGGTTTCTAAATGGTGAAAATTCCCATTTAGAACATTTTATGTTGTTGTATGTTTTCACCGTGTCTTGGAAATGGTTTTGTAAATTGATTTGGATTTGAAATGTAAAAGGCCCAATTGGTACATTGTGTTTTCTAGGGAAAGTTAGTTTTAAAGTGACGTGATCTGCAGGCTCGGTTGGTATTTAATAATGGTATGTAAAATGGATTTAAATATCATGTGATGTGAAGGCCTAGTAGGCACCTTTTGAATGAATTGATGTGAGATGGGAGACCCAATGATGGATACTTTGAGGATAGGGTCATCGCATAGGTGGTGTCTGTGTTTGGGCTAGGGAAGCATAGTGGATATGGGCAATTTTTTGGAGCCACACATGTGAGGACCTCCCCATACACCACATACTATTATCATGGGATTATTGGGTGTCATCTAGAGGGTTGTGTCACATTTTCATATCGACCCGAATTAGATGGGTTGGAACAACCTAGATTATCTGAGAGACTAGGTGGGATTCATGCTGACATTTCTAACAAGCTTCACATGAACCAGAAGATATGCTCAGGTGTCATCTCATGATCATTGAATAGATCATGTGATGAAATAACCCCTTTACATAAAAATCAATATATCTCCCATTACATGTATATTCCAACCTTTTTAGTCATCATCATGAAAATGCCTCAATATTTTTGACTTGTTTCTTACAGAGGTGAAATGTTGTCAAGACAACTTCTTGAAGATCCTTTTTTTGATCAAACAAAAATATTGTAGGTTCTTAATGTGTTCAATTATATAAATAGGTAAGGAACATAAACTTACTATATAATACCATTATTTTACTCACCATAATTTTATGATGAAATAATCCTTATAATGTGTAGTCCCATATTGTACAAATTACTCTCTTGTATCTCTGTCCATCAGTCTCTAATGTTTTGAGGGGGGGTATTGTCATCACCACCTTGTATCTATGTCTCATTTCATGGTTATAAAATCTAAAATATCATCTAGAGTCATTATAGAAATCATGTGATTCAAATAAGTCAATAATTTATCGTGTACTTTACATGATCGAGCTACATTTCATAAATGATTCCATCCTTGTGTCTCACAATAAATAGTGACCACACAATCAATTCATCATTACCAAATTTCTTGAACCCATGTCCTTTCCAAGGGATTCCACGTGATTAAACAGACATGTTTGATTGCCTTCGTGAGATTATTAAGCATAATAGAGGTCCTTCAGATGATCAATCTAACATATTGAATGGCTTTCATGTGATCAATGAATAAATCACAGAAATGCATGATCACTTTTTTAAGAATATTATAGAAACTACCTTTGCAAAAGGATCCCTTAATTTTAATCTTTTATTGCATGAAGGCATCAATGGTTTGTCAAGACATTTTTCCACTAGGGCATCGTATGATTGGAAAGGATCATCTGAGGAGGTTCATGTGATTAGATCAATATATCTAGAGGATTACTCAGGATCAATGAACTGATCATGTGATGTACTTAAATCCATGTTGTGGAAATTAATATAACTCTCTTTTCATATGAATCTCATCATTTCCATCTTCTGTCACATGAATTCCACAATGCTTATTAATGGTTTTCCACCACGGCATCATATAATCATAAATACTCATCTAAGGATATTCACATGATAAGTTTCACAAGTCATGGGGATTCACATGATTAGGGGTGATTTCCAGATGGGGCATCACATGATTATTGAAAGGATCACGTGAAGAATGTGACCCCTTCACATGATATTCCTTAGGTCATACAATCATGATTATTTTTGGAAGTCATGTGATTCAAGTGACTGAGGTGCTTAATCCTATTATGTCCTTGCTTTTTCATTCCTTTTTTGCTAAAATAATACTTGTTCTTTGGTTGAGTCATTAAACACAATTTTTATTCTAATTTTATGATTATTAAAAAAATCCCATTATAAGTGAATTATGGAGGATAGAAAAAGGACTCGGTACCAATGAATTAAATGAATGCATCAGTCACTTAGATTGTGGCTAGTTAGTCTTCAAGTGCCTTTTCATATTCTGAAAGACCTTTGGTATTCTGTGAGACACTCTATAAATATGATGGTAGAGGTCCAACCATTTCATTTTCAACTCAGGACTTTAGAAGTCTTGAGATTTCTCTCCCATGCGATCATTTCTCAAGACAACTTCGCATGACCTCTTCATGAGAGGCATTCACATAATCCAATCATGTGACCTCATTGTGTGATCGTCTCACATGAACGACATTTCCTGACTAATCATTCATCCCATACACTAACAATTAAATATTAATTCACTTGAAGTATGGTCCATATCTTTTGATGTGGGGAAACTTCACATGATTCCCATATCTCTTGGGGGTTTTCCCATGATCGCTTAAGGTTTATGTGATTCGGATGACCTTCCCATGGTCACACGATCATGAGTCTTGAAAAAAGTCATGTGATCACAAGACTCTATATAGTTTATGTGACCACAACACCAAAAATTTATCACATGATTATGATACTAATAGTTGTTCATGAAATCCACACAATTTTATCTATTTAATGAGATTTTATCCAGTGTACACCTTTTAAATAGGTTATTTATTCATCTGACATATTCTTCCTATGTCTAGATGGAATAAACTTTTTAGAATTCATCTAACAAGGATTCTCTATGGGCCATGATTGTTGGTAATCACAATAGTGATCCCAGGTATAAGGTATTTTCTAAAAATAATGTCTCAAGTGGTCTTAAAAAGATCAATCTCTAAAACTATCCTCTATTTCATAGGCTTCCTTTGTACACCTTTGGTCTTCTGGATTATGTATTCGTCATTACACCCACTCTCTATCTTCCAACTAGATAATTTTAATATTCCTTTAATTTTATTAAGGAAATTTCCTCCGAGCATAGACAACTGGTAACTATGTCATTCTTGGGGGTGTCTTACACATTGATTCACTCCTCACTGAGCTTGTAGATATTTGATCTCACTCACCAACCAATTTATCTGAGTTACTCAAATGTAATCATATATTATTTGGACAATCCAAAAGGTTCCTAGAGTTTTAAATGATATATATGGAATAGAGGTAATTTTTTAGATGAATGGGCATGGATATTTCAGGTATGGCATAGCTATATAGAATTTGGGATCAACTATGCACCATCCATCTCTATGATGTGACATAGATTTTTTAATTATTTTTATACATTTTTCACCACATTTTTTTTGGGATACATTTCTGGATGTGGATATTCTTCTATTTCCACATATTACCTATTTCTAAAGGCTGGTGGACCCACCCCATGGATCGTGATGTTGGATCTTTGATCAAAATAGGATGGTGAGATAATGGTTCTACCCTCCATCGATTTCTCCTTGGTGCTCGTCAACTAGTTTGGGTTTTATTCTATGGTCATGTTTTTGAAACTAATTCTTAACTCCAACTTCAGACCAACATGAGTTAATTATGCTTCTCCTATATCGACATGGAAGTAACCTCTGGTCAGAATAGATGGTATCATTGGTAATGTTATATAATTTTTTGATTTTAGGCATATTGGGAATATGTAAACTCTTTGATTTTGTAGAAAGAGGCATCTCAGGTGTTAGGAAACATGGGAATAGAACCCAAGGCATCATATCAAGTCAATATAGATGTTAATTCTAGATGTAAGTCTTTTGAATATTTTTACCTTGGGAAACCTATGTTGTTTTTATGGGGTCAATATTCCAGATTAGGTCATATTTTTAACATAATGTAGATATAGTTTGGTCCAGTGTTTAACATCTTGTTGGGATAGTTATATCATAGGATTAGTTTCTTCTGGGGATATGTGGTTTGTTTAAGTTAATCACCCTGGATGAAGATGATCACACTAGAGGATTTGGTTAAGTGTGTCCCCAAGGGGGGAGATGATCACACATTAGGGTTTAGTAAAGTGTGTCCAAAGGGGGGAATATGATCACACTTGGGGATTGGGTTATGTGATTCCTTGGGGGGAGATGATCATAGTTGAGGGTTTTTTTATGTGTGTCCCAAGGGGGGAGATGATCAAACATGAGGGTTTCTATCTCATAGAGCGAGACAATATAGAGTTTTTGATGTTGGGGTATCTGAATTGAACCATGGAGTGGTATTCTGGGTTTTTTTGAGATTTTAGGATTGAACCTCATGAAGGAATCCTTTGTATCTTGTTATTATTAATTGATTAAAACCTATGTAGTTCAACGGTGTAGTTTAAGATCTTGTGACAAGACTGGTCCATGAAGTTTAAAATAATTCTTCAAGGATTCTCTTTTCATGGATGGAGATACTATGGGGGATGGTGTAGATTTTACACATGGAAGTTGATTGTGTTTTGGGGTTTCATCCCAATTATAGAGTTTCATCCAAGGTGGAGGGATGGTGGTGTGGGGATTAGTCATTGAAGCTACCCATTGTATGTGTTTCAACGATTGGTGAGGGGGAAGTGGTATCCCATGATTATCTTAAATGGGGAAACCTTTTTTCATCACGTAGGGTAAGTCTACCATTTAACATAATGTATTGATTTCATTTTTCTGTAGTTTAACATCGTATGACTAGAAAATTAGGTTATGAATTTTTACATCAAGAAGCTTGGACATGGGATGGGGATACACCCAGGGAGGCCATATCTAGGTGGCAGAGTAAGATCATTTATAATACTTCCATACTAGTGAAGGAGTGATGTTTCCCTTGATGATCCCACCTTTTGGAATTATGAGTCAACTGATGATGCACCTCTGGGATGGAATGGCATAAAAACTATCAAGAAGAAGTTGTAATCTGGGGTCTCTATATTTGGGTGCCTATTATTAGGATTCAATTTTATTAGGGAGTCTATGATTAGAAGAAACAAGTGTACAAACCACTTAGGTCGTACCAAGAGGTTGGACATGAAGGTTGATGACACCGGTCACAAGAAAGATAAAGGTGTTGGTAGACTCAATTATAGTGGGTAAAAATAATACAAGCACTCAACATGTGTGAAATTATATTTGGTGGATGTAGGCATTAGGTTAGGACCTAATGGTTGTTTTGAAACACTCTATTGTTGTGTGGGAAACTAGAGTTTCATGAATCGTGGGTTCTAGAATAAGTACATTTCATTGATACAATGATCATAGGTTTGAAACACTACTAGAGTCACATGAAGCATGATGTTGTGAGAAGGAAATTCATCTTGAAAACAGGAATTTATACATTAAGGGATTTTGTGTGAGGATGGATAAACCATGAAACAAAAAAATTATGTGTCCCTTTGAGGTAAGTTGTGCAAGTTATCTACCTTTGAGATTCAATGTTGTTAGGATTTGGTCGATCATTTTAGAAATATGAGTTGCACAAGTGGGATCTAATGCTTCAAATTCCAAAGAGGTCCCCCTAAAATTAGAGGTTCTAATTTATTTATATTCAAAATGGGTGGTATTAGGCGTGAAACTTTCTGTTTGTCATGTAATCCTTTTTTCACTATGAACATGCCTTTGTCGTTAGGAGAGTGTCATAGAAGGGTTTGGTTCATTAACATCCTTTTCATGTAAATGGATTTTGTGATGGTCAGGGGTTTAAATAATGTTTTTATCTTTCAATCAACCCAATTTTTTGGAATCCTGGTCCTTCTATGGTGTTCATAAAACATAATATATTTTGTGGTCCCTTTTTTATGCATGTTATCTATGCACCAAACTGAGGTTTTTTGAAAAATACTCAAAATTTATGTTCCTACTCACTATTGTATAAAAACTAAATAATGTTATAGGGGATAGTCCTTTTTTTAGAAAAAACATTATTTTTAGGGTCTATATGTTTTTTCGGTTCCAACATATTCACCCCCTTAGAAATTAGAGCTGAAAGGGGACCAGAATATCTAGTTCTAAAAAAATGATGAGTCCATGAGGTTTTTCCAACAAGTCACATATTGTTTTCCATGTTTAGTGACTTACACAACGTTCATGTAAGTCACTAAACATGGATGAACATTCTACACTCAATATTACATTTTCTGCGACCATAGGTTGAGTTATGTGAAACTGATCCACTTCTTTGAAACCCCATATATTTTTGATCAAGCATTTTTTGAATTCTCTAAATTACTTCAATATGGACAATCAAGATGAATAACTTACTTCCACCACTTCTACTCAAAGGTAATATATGGCTAAAAATCATGATGTTTCCCAAGTTACATTGATTTTTTCTGAAAATGAATAACTATTGCGGATTTTTGATGTGGACAAGAGATGATATATATTGATAGAACGACATCCTATATACAACTTTAGACTACTTGATGAAGTGTCCTTTCTAACTATGTAGTTTATCGATATAAGATTCTAGTTTTCCGATCATGATGAGCTTACTTACTAGAAAATTACTACTATCAGCCACCCTATCAGGGTAGATAAAAAAACTATATCTACACCTTGTGTGGGTAGATAAGGATATTAAATGGGGAAAAACCTTCGACTAAGGAATTCCCTACCCATTTTTCAAGCATCAATCATGAAATTATATGGAATAACCACATGGGAAGAGATGAAGATTGGGACATGTGAGATGGGGGACTTCACCAAAGAGTGGGTATGGGTGTATTGGGTACGCTTCACCTATGAAGAGTAAAATGATGAATTATGTCATATAGGTATTTACAAGGTAGTATGTATGTCCCAATTAAACATATATCATTAACTAGAGTTTCTATTATAACTTCTTAGTATGTAGTCCCCATATACAAACACCTTACACCCCCATCATGGTGAGTTAGGGAACATATTATTAGACATTCATTGCATTGGTGGGATCACTCTGAATGGGTTCTACGTATGACAAATTCTCATCATGTTCCAAAGTTTGGGATAAAATAGAGAGGATTCCGGCCATAGTGGTGACCCTCCTAGATCAGTTGGAAGTAGTGTTGGGTCATCCACTTGTGTTCCAAAATCTCTTATCATTATAGAGATGGTTAGGCATGTTCTAAAATGAACTATCACAAAATATGTTAGGTAATCTAAATAAATTTTTTTCTACAAGGTGGAGGAGGATCATGGGATCTTACTAGCTAATATTGAAGGAAGGCAGACACCAGGAGTGGGCATAAATTATGAATAACTAGCTCTCGGATGTCTAGTATATGGAATTCATGTTCAATATTCTTAGTTGATGGATAATCCCAGTCAGGGAAGCATGTATGGTTTTATGACTAGGAACATTGGTAATGGAGGTGATCCTGCCAGTAGGCAATCATACCAACTTGGGTGTCCCACTACTAACAAAACTCTACCACTATCTGGTCCACGTTGCAAATAGGACATGCTTATGTGTATTTGTGGTCCATTATAATTTATACACTAATGAATCACAGCTTACTTTTAAACAGTATGAATTTCCAAATTGGACTCCCCCAACATCACTTGTACCATTCTCTCCTCAATATTGCTGGAGTGATACTGCTAAAAATCAACAATTTTGGGATAATGGTATGAATTGGAAGTGTTGGGATCTTTGATTTCAGGCCTTTCCCAACCCAAACCGATGATATGGTTGATAACTATGAGGGTTATATAGATAATAGGGAGTATTTTAATTAATTATGAGATGGTGTAATGGTAACAAGAAACAATAGAAATACATATTGTGATCTGTACACCCCATCCTAGATCGCTCATTAATTAGAATGTATTCAACAACTTGATAAGTGAGTATACATAGGGGTGTATGAAGAGAGAAATCCAAGTGTCCTTCATCATATTTGGGGGATGTTTTTTTGATAAAGGTACTAAGGAATGTATCATATTTTTTATAGTCATTCCTGATGTCAGACTCACTAAGAATTATTATAGTAATTGGGTATTTGCATATCCTAATGTAATTTTTGGGCCATTGGGTTAGAAGGATGGTGTTATCAGATGATTCAAAATAATAGTAGAGTTTAAGGAAAGGTAAATTTAAGGTTTCATGATTCATGTCAAGGGATAAAGAAGAATCAATGGTGGTAATATTTTAGGTACCATTCGTGCCACCATCCCCTAACAAGGCTGGTATCCTGTAGAATCAATTGTGGGAGGATTTTGAGAGTTGTTGTGTCAGGGAAAGATGATCTGAGGAGGGTCCATGGAAGAAGATGTGATATTTGGGGCATTTGGTAGATGATTATTACTTCATAATCATTTGGAAGGCATGGGGTTAATTACAGCTATCCTAAAAGGTGGAGCATCAATGGTGGAATCTTACCTAGGAAGGGATCAATCTTCTGAACATCAAGCTTTCAAGAATTAAAATCTAAGTCAGATTCTAGTAATTTATTGAATACGTAATAGGAATGGACATATTATCCTCCTATAAATAAAGGTGTGATCCATTTACTCTCTGATCACAATTAATATTTGACGTGAGGCTTGAGGAAAGGTTGTTTTCTGAAATGCTAACCCAAGAGGGATCATTTTCTGGTTCTAAATTACAAGGATCCATTTATGAAGAGACTTGGGGCTCTGATGTGGAATAGGAAAAACCTCAATAGAGTATAGAGGAAACTCTTGAGGAGCATGAATTTACAGTGCTTCTATATAAAAAGGAAATATTTTATGTTGTCAACTCATAAATTTAATTTTTCTTATTTTTCCATGAGTTAGACTAACCCATGGTTTCAAATCATGAATGTATCAGCCATGGGGGGATAGGGGGCCTCTATCGAGGATAATGAAGGTATCTTCATGAGTATTTCTGATTCCACCTAGAAATGTATTTTTGAGGCCTCAACATGAGTCACATATATAGAGGTGGTCAGAGGGGAAGTTCTTGATTCTTCCTTACTCATAGTCATTTTATAGGGGGTACCCTAGTATCTAGAAAATGTCTCTCACTAAGGATAGGGAAATCCTACCATGGAATTTCATAATTAATATTGTGGTACCCAGGTAAATGTATTGATATGACCCCCATTTATCTTGATTATATCATACTATCTAATTATGCGACATTGAAATGTTTAGCTGTCTAATGTATCTCCTATATTTACATTTATAAGGGGTGTAGTGGCCACAATTGAGGTTATAACTAACAGTAAAGTGTCTATGGTGGTGGTATTTCTATTCAAGACCTTATATGTGGATATCTCTCAGGCCTTAACCTTATTTAAGTTTATTCTCTTTCACATGTAATGTCTACCTTGAATATTCTTATAGGTTGAGCAAGTTATAATGCACTTTTCTGAAACAATTCAATAGGTAGTGCATCCTTAGAAATCATGTGTGGCTAGGTAAGCTATATTTCTTTCTCCGATGATCAGTTTATCCCTCAGAGAGCCATCCATTAAGGGTGATCTAGAACTAATCGCGAAATAAAAACATATCAGGGATAAATATATGGTTATAGGAGAGTAAGAAAACAAATTTGATGAAGAGTTGGACCCAGTAGGCCCTCCTCTCAATACAGAGCTCTTCCCATATGGGAGAAAACTCGAAGAAGACCCCATCATTGATGTTCTCAGAGGTTTACCTAAGGATGAGTGTAATAGTCATGAGGATATAAAATCCACTAGATCTAATTTCACCAAAGAAAATCACGTGGTCTAGTGTAGGGAATAGATAAGCATGAAAAATTTCATCACATAGACCATAGAAGTAGGCTTAGTGAGCCAGAAGGTTTCCCATTATCACTGACTACTAAACCTGGGAACCAGAGGGGTGGAAACTCATGCTCTGCATTCACTATAATGAGAATATCTTGTCTAGTTGATGTGCACATAACGTCAAGGTTTATATGATTCTAGGTATAGAGAACATTTTGAAGGTACCAACGTGCTCTAGAATGATGAATAAGAAATTTCAAGGATGGTAGAGAAAAAAAATCATGAAGTCATCACTAGTACTGAAGTAGAGACCATCAACCAGCTAACAGTATAGTTGGAAATAGTTAAGTCTAGGTCCAATAGGGTATAATATATGGTAGTTTAATGTTGGTTCAAGCATGGTTGGGTGTAGATTTGTGCCAATATGGTCTATCTCATTTCCAATGAGGAAACACCAGACTGTACCAAGAAATAGAAGAAATTAGCGGCTACTCAGAAAAGGCTGGGTCAATTCATTCCCTCAATTTTTGAGTAAAATCCTTATGAATATTTACCATAGTTTCAAATTAATGAGTGGCTCCAATATGTATATAACCCACCCAAAACCATTTAAGTATTTTATTTTAAATTTTGAATATTCTTAAAGGAATTATTTTTTCTTCATATCAGTCATATTAACAATACAACCAATGAAAAAATACCTAAGACCATTTGAGTTATTCTTGGTGTGGAAAATATGGGAAAAAGGATATTAGTCATTTATATAAGAGTGTTTGATAGGGTTGGAACACTTAATGTCTGAACAATTTCTTGATGACTAAAAGTACCATATCCAAGAAATATTTGGTTAGAGAGTGGAGCTCTTAGCACATCCAACTTCCATTCTAAATGTACACTAGTTCACAAATGGGGTAACACCAAGGGTGTAAAATTCTACCAAAATAAAGGGGAGTGATGAAAAAAATAAATTGGGATGCCTCATATCAATAGTGTAAAATGGGGTGAATAGGTGATATAACATGGCTATTGACCATTTTCAAAACACATAGTCTACTATCCTTTTTTCATGAATTGGGGACAAAAAGTATTGGTCATCCATTGAAAACTTTTGAAACAACAGGCCTATAAATATTTCATCAAATGTATTTTATATCATGTGCCTATGATGGTAGGTGAGAAAGTGTAGCCAGTCACCATTTTTGTTACGTGGAACATTTAGAGATAAAATTTAAAGGGGATGAAAATCAAAGAATACATGAAGCTTTTGGATGAACTAAGGGTATGTTCAAATAGATATCAAAACTCTTAAGATTAATTTACCATTTTTATGAGAACATCTAGTGGGTACATCAGTTAAAATGCAGGGAAAATTGACTTATATTCCAAGAGAATATATAGAACCTCGAATGCTATGGTAGATTACTGACCCTAAATGGGGAACTTGAGGTTCTAATGCGAGAGCCAGATACAGTTTAAAATTTCATATTAAACAATTAGGACGGAGGTTGTGTAGATTAAAAACTTTTTGGAAGGATGTTGAAGTCATAGTTTATCATAATCCAGTCTAGATGATGCATCATATAGTTTAACATCACGTGAATATGACATTGGTAGTATATTTTAGCATCTTATGACCATGATGTGTTAACCAAATGAATAAATCCCACCTTATCAGGGTAGTGGGATGAATAAAAATAAATCAAAATGCGAAACACCTAATAGAGGATCTCATGATAAAATGGGGTTTAATATTTAGTATTAAATTTTTCCTATATGGATGGGGTCCATTGAGGATGATATGGTTTTTATTGAGGATTTTATATGAGTCTCCTAGTCTTTTAACTACTTTATATACACCCTCGTTTTTTCCTAAATCACAAGGGTGACCTGATGGGTGAAATTCTAACTCTTATTGAAATTTTCCCCGATGTGTTTTAAATCTGAAAACTATTTTTACCTCTTGAATTATAATGTTTAAGTTTATTCTAGTTGGAACTTAAGTTTCATATATTTTATGTCCATAATTTTTGGAGCAAAGGTTATTGTAGTTTGAGGTCACATAGCTTTGATTGGGACTGCTACAAGTTTTAGGTTACAGTTATTGGACTATGGATTGGTGTGTCTTAATGGTGTGTGACTGACACAAAATATTGATAAAGTTACTTAAAGAGAGGTTCAATGGGTTATTCGTGTTGCAAGAAACATATCAGAGACCACTTAAGCATGGTTTGAGGACATGATTCTTGGACCAAGAGTTTCAAAGAGTTTAATGTCACAATGACTGGACCAGGGATAGGGAAAGTGGGTCTTGGGAATGCTCATTTAGTGTAAAAGAGAATAAACCCAACATAAATAAAGGGTTAATGGGGGACTCATGTGACATGAATTTATTTTGTTCCAATTAATAAACATTTTATGGTCAATATTCTTATACCCAAAGAGGGGAATTTCATTTTGGAATGCTTGAATACCTAAACCAATGTTGGGGAAATGTTCCATGACTTTTTATCAAACTTTATCTATGCATGGTGTGATAAAAACGTTGTGGAAGAATGATGAAATTGCATCTAGGGACAAAAAAATGGGGAAAGGAAATCATATTTTGGGGCTCCCAATAAAGAATACTTTTGGTCATTAGGAATGATCCCATACGAGGAGAACACCAAATGTGCTAAAAATAATGGAAAGAAAATTCTAGGTGGGACATTAGAAAAATTGCGTCTTCTGAGATTGGATCACAAAAAAAGGGTAGAACGATGGGAAGGGAAAGATTGTTGACCATGTTTGAAACACAGGTCTCTCAACCTTATAATTCATGGATGGGTTAAATAGATGCGGGATCATCTATTGACCACATTCAATACATAGGATCGTCGAAATAAAGTTAGAGATCCTATGAGAAATATACTCATGATGGCAGGTGAGACAGTGTGGCCAAGAACCATTATCATTATGGGGCCTATTTAGATTGATAAGATGATGATGATCTAAATAGAAGGAAATAAAAACTTAATGATTAAGTGGGAAATGTCCCATAGGAAGATAAAATCTCTAGGATCGATTCAGCCATATACTTGAATGTGTTGGATGAGTATAATGGAAGGAAAGGATTGATCCATGCTATTAGGGGAAAGTCTTCAGAATGAGTTTATGGGGGGATGGACCAAGGATATGAGATATTGTAACATATATATATCCCATCGTAATGGGAATCAATCCACATATAATTTCAATAAATAGCATAGTAGGTGACCAATAAAAAAGGGGTGTAATATTTTATAGAAAGGAACATGGGTATCAGGTAATCTTGTATCATTCAATAGGGATATATAATATACAGTTTAACATCTTCTACCAAGGACATTGGACACAAAGTTTATAGTTATAGGGTGATGAAAGATCCTTTCAGTCAGATTTATAGGGGAACAATCCCATGATTTTTTTGTGAGGTATCACATCTCATTAAATTATGAATACCACATTTATTACATAGGGAATACAAGGTTCACTACATAGGGTATGGTTATAGTTTTACTTCATCCATCATGACATTGTGTATGGGGATTACACATTGATCTTCTGATTCTTTATTCATCATGTTGGGTCACAAGGACATCTTGATCCACTGATGGGTTGAGGTGTTTGATTGGGTATTACACCGAATAAGGATTCCAATAGTAGATTTTCTTTTATCACATTTAATATGAGTATTTTAAGGGCTTAATGATAAGGCTGATCTCACATTGGTAGATAACACTTATGGCCATCATAAATACAAGATTTCTTGGTGTCACTACGTATCCTGCTATGTTAGGATTCAAGCCACGCAAAGTTCTACAATGTCACATAGTAGGATACCATTTCCAAAGGGGGAGAGTAACATGATCTCTGGTTAGGACCCACAACATCAAACTATTTTATTTCATATAATTTGGACATTGAAAAATCTCATATTTACAACACGAGGCATCCTATTTTCATCACATAGGGTAAGGATATCATTTAACATCATGTGTTGTTGATATTGGTTTTGCATCTTATCACATTTATCATATGTTGTTTCCAGAGTTTAGTACATAGGTTAAGGCTATAATTAAACATCATATACTAGGAACATTTGGAATTTTAGTTTATTGTCAAATAGTTTGGACTATGGCTACATTAAGTTTAGGGTTATAGAGATTGGACCAATATTTATTCTAGTTTTAGGTTATAGATCTTTCCCAAAGATTGATTCTAGTTTTAGTTCATAGATACTGGACCAATATTCCTTCCAATTTTAGGATATAGAGGTAAAATTAATATTTACACATGTTTTAGGTAATACATCTCATACCAAGATTGCTTCCAGTTTTAGGTCATAGAGCTCAGCCCAGGATGATTAGGAATTGTATCGCTTAAGGAATCAGGCATTAGTGGGAGTGGTGATATGCTCCTCATCAATGGTGATTAAAGTGTATGTACCATTTTAGAAGACCTTTTTGATAATTTAAGGTCATTCCCACTTGGGTTCCAACATTGGCGGCTTCTTATAGGGTATCATTAACACCCATAGATCTAATATCATGTCACGTTGAAGGAATGATTAGAAGCAAACCTTATTGTTTATTGCTCATGATACCAAGTTCTAGTTCATCTCTATGTTATGTAGCCCTTAGATATTTTTTTCCATTGAGGGTATCTAACTCATTTAGGCTGACTTCTATTACTCTATATAGCATATGATAGTCATAAATGGTCATTCAGAGTGATGGTAGATTGACCACTATTGGAAGAACTGTCTATCTTCTATATACTAGGGAATATGGGGTCCCCTCGGTATCATTTTGATTTTTTATTCGATATGACCATAGGGATATAGGGAATTTATGAGGAAAACATGTTTCCCCCATCTTCTGTAGAATTACATAGAGTGTTTTTTTAACACATAAATCTATCCATTTTCATGTTCATGGTAGTAGGAAGTGTGGTTATACAAGATAATATACATTATATACAATTTCTTCAACACAGAATCCCATAAGTTTGTTCAATTCTCTATGAGAATAGTGAAAGGAAGCATGAAAAAATGGATGATTTGGGATTTCATGAATACTATCATAGATTTGGTTTTGAAATATTTTTGGGAAATCACCTTCGCTATTTTTTATAAGAATTCTATTGTGGTCAAAATGAACCCACATTATTAGGCTTCCACTGGTGGGTAGATACACGCAATGTTGAGTCACCAAACAAAAATGGGTTGCAATATTTTGTGGTTTAGATAATTTATCATGGTTGGAAACCAAAATAGGCTTGTGTGTGACATTAATTAAACCTCTTATTGAATTCAATTCTTTGACAAACCATGATAGGACAAAAGTAACCCATCCTCTAAATTTGGAAGGGGATCATCAATCCTACTTGATGGTACCCATAGGATTCATCATGGACCTCTTGAATGATGTATGTTATCTCACCACATTGGATAAAATAGAGAACTATTCCATAAAACTTATGTCATTAGAGAGTTTGTTCAGGGATAGTGCCACATTAGAGGTTATAATGTTCTATACACCAGGGGATTCGGTCAAGATCATCTAATCCTAGTGGGATAATTTATTTATAGGAAACTCAAATAAGGGAGCCATAAAATTATGAATTTCTTCAATCAAATGTGATTTTTGGGGCTTTGGTGAAGAAGTTCCAATATATAGCTAATTTACCTATTGGTTATCACCTTCATAAGTGGCGAGGGTAATAAATTTCTAGTGTTCCACATGAATGATCAATTATTCCTGGTCAATCTCTGCAAGGGATGCATCCTAGATTGAGAAAACATTTGTTCTACCCTTCTATGACCAAGGAACATGAGTCTCCTTCATCTAGGAAAAGAGTTGGGCTATTAGCTGGTGAGTTTGTTCTAGAAGAGTCATAATTTATTACTTTCTAACAACATAGTTACCCTTGACCTTCTTGATGATCATCTCAGAGTCTCCCACCACATCTAAACAAGGTAAATTAATCTTAAGTTATAAATTAAGAACAATGATAAGGTCTTGATGCCCTGATTAACTATTTTCTACTTCCTTACAATATTAGGAATGGGTAATGAAATATGGCTTGAGTAGGAGTAATGAATAAAATACCTAGACCAACCCTTTTGATATTGGGGTCTTTGTTCCTTCTAATGGTCAGACTCTATGAAGAACCATCGAAATATATTATCTGATATGGAATAGCCTAATCTACTGAGAGAATGGCTAAATTTTGGAAACCAGCATCCATGGGAAGTTCCTTAGGAGTTGTATATGCATCCAATAATTATATCCTGGATTTAACCTTGAAAGTTTTATTTGGGATAGACTAGATGTCAAAGTGCTTGAGGATTCCCACCAAGTATTCTAGTCACCCTACCAGCATGGGTTCATTTAGAATATATATCAGAATCTCAATAGGATACACATAGTATATATCATGATGTTACAAGTAATGTTGTAACTTCTGTACTAAAAATACCAAAGTGAGGCTTCTCTTCTTAACGGGAGGGGGGAATCGAGACTTTATATAGAGGAGCATTTAGATGATGTAAAATAGGTTGATCTCTATACCCATGTTGTTCTTATGGGCCTGAAGTGAACAAATATACTATTCTAGGGTGGTCACATAAAGAGTTAAATGATTTCCAAAGAGAGGTGGTAGAATAAGTCATGATTTATATATAAAGAAATTACATATTTTAGATGAAAATTCCATACATTACAAAAAACACACCTAAGGATCATTATGTTTTAGTGCTTTTGGAAATAGTAAAACATGAACAACTAGTACATAAGTGAGCCGCATCATCTGCTACTATGTTCTTCATAACTAGAACCCTTCTTTTACATATCATAAAAAATTCCTTTCGTCATAACATGTGGAAAGAAATAATAATAAAAGGATACCTTAGTTACTAAATAAGGGTAAACCAAGTAGATATTAAAATATCCTAAGGGTATGAGAACATGAGAATAATATTTGAAAATCATACCCTGTATAGAATATATCATAAACTTGATTCATGGCATAAATCATAGTAGTTAAAAATGTGTATATCATAAATGGATCAAAGAACATGAGCCACGATACCATAAAATTAGAATAAGACATATATTTTTCTCTTACACATAATCATAAAATATTATTTCCATAGTAGTCAAGGATAATTTCCAAAAATGTCATACTGGAATGGTTTTACTCTGTAAACCATAATAGTAGTCATGTTTCCCTTCCAATACTATCATATTACGCAAATTATCTTAATGAAACTGGTTTACTCTTCATTACAATCCAATGTATCCTCTAAGATATAAATATTTACCTAATGCATTGGATAGAGACTTGGGTCTTATCCATCACATAATTAAAATCATACAAACATGTGCCACAAGATTATAAAACATTCATCATATTAGAACCCAAGAAAATAAATGGGTTTTATAAACATATCATTATATTATAACAAATGAAAAAGAAAAAGGTTTCATAATCACTTCATAGTTTTATCAAAGCATAAATTTTGGAAAAAATAAGGTTTCATTATTAATTTATCATGGTGTAACTTGTGGAAGAGAACTAGGTTTCATAAACAACCTTTTGGGACAAAAAACCATTCATATAAAAATAATATTGTTACCCTTGGATCAAATCATTGATAAAACATAAGTAATATCAAATTATTTCATCTTATATGGAAATTATTTTGGAAGATCACTTGGATCATTTCATTAGGAAAATATCTTTTCCACTTTGAAAAAAAAACTTTTTCGAAACATAAAACATTTTGAAAATATATTTCTATTAATTTTTCTAGAAAAATTTCTCAAAACATTTTGAAAATACTTTTGTTTTAATAAACCATTTAAAACTAATATATTAATATTTAAATATCATCTAAAACATTTCTTTAGGTAAATCATTTCCATTATTAAAATAACTAAAAATTCTTAAATATTTTTGAATTACTTTTTTTGAAATTAATCATTAATACATATAACTAATATTTAAAATAGTAAGTTTATCAAGATACGAAAAAAACACTATTTATGTTATACATGTTAATATAAATAATACTCATACAGTTTTGGTAAAAGATAATTTTTAATTGTATGGAAATTTTCATGAACATTCATTTAAAAGAATTGTAAAAAAATTCAAACATGGGTAGAAATTTCTTTAATAAATAATTTATAAAATGTTAAAAAACATTTTTGAAAACATGTTTAGAAACATGTATTTGGAAAAAAACATGTTTTTTATCGAAAGGAAAAATTATAATGATTTTTCATAGAAAAACCAATGAAATATCGATTAAATAAATATATAAAATTTAATGAAAAACTTGTATTTTCATGACATAACTTGAGGGGAATAAAATTCGTGATTTTCTTGACAGATGGATCATAAGATTTCATCATCGGAAGCATAAACATAAATAATCCTAAAAATAATTGGGGTGGAACCTGAGTGGTAAATCCAATAATACTAAATCCAAAATACCAATGTCCGAATCATATAAATAATGATGGGGGGTTTATGACACAATCTATGATGCGAGAATGTTGTGGGAAAGCATTGATGAAAGCATGATGCATGTAGAATGATACAGGAAAGATGATGTGCTAGGTCATTGGGCCTTGTTCAAGGGTCACTTTTTCTTGTTATTAAAGACCATTTAATGGTTATCCCTCTAACAATATAGAAAATTTTCATTGATTTTGTAATAAAAAACAATTTCGGCCCCATCATTAAATAAATAAACAATCCCAATAAAGTATGTGATTGTATCCTAAAACCATTACGACTTTGATTACATTGAATCATAAGAACCATAAAATAATGAAATTTAATGAAAAATTAAATATCATGAATATAATTATATTCATGATATCACATGTCGAAGTGATAATATATTCAAATTATAAAATAATATAGGTTCATTACACAATATTGGCCAAAAATATGAAAAATTGAGACAAAAATCCCTTTCCACTTTGGTAACTATTGAACCGTAAAACCCATGAAAGAAAGATCAAAAAATGGATATATTAACAAAAAAATCATGTTTAGAATCATAAAATAAATTCACGTATATTATATATTCCACATTAAAGAAATAGTTGGTTAATATTGCATGTGTCTCATAGAAGTAAAAAGTGACACAAAATTCCCTCACCATTACCCTTTAAATCATCCACACACTTTTGGAAGTACTATATAATAAATATATGTTTCTTATAAACCTATAAAAGAACCATAATTAAATATATAATACCATATATGGTTTACTTATGACCCTTATGTTACCCTTTTATTGATAATTTCATGATAAATTCATGTTTCGTTTAATAACTACTTTGTTTTTCATGTATGTTATGATTTGTTATTTTTTTTACTAACTTTTATAATTCTTAAATCATATCCATAATGTTAAAAATGACATTAATATCATATATATTCATTTTATATTTATTTAGAGTACTCTATAAAAGTTTTATATAAAAAATTAAACACACTATTCATTGAGACGGTAGGTCGTACTTACACATGAACGACGACTCCATTTTCTTTAAGGATTGGAAGAAAGAAAGGTAAATAATATATTACCTTAAAAAATATTTTTCATTCCTTGTTTATCCGATATTTTAATTAAACTCATCTTTATTACCTTCCTTGTAAAGCATGAATGAATCACATCACTTCACGAGGGGTACTCTGTCATACACACAAGCGACTTTATAGTATTCCCAAAGAACAGAAAGTAATAAGTTATATGTGATATAATAATTAAAATGGTTAATAATATCATAAAATTCAAATATAAAAATTAAATTAACCATTATATCTATTCATTAGAGCTGGTGATGGAAAATTAATATCATCAGTTCGTGAGGCGGTAGTCCACCATACACGTGAATTGTTATTTTATATCACATTTTAGGGAAGAGGAAAAGGATTTAGAATATTAAATTAACTAAATAATATCTAAATATATCTTAGATATTTATTTTATTATATAATCATGGTTTAATAATAATTTAAGGAGTTGAAATAAGAAATAAAATATAATTCTTTGTTAGAGATGTTACCTCTTCTTCAGAAGACTTATTTTGGTTTACACCTAAAGGATTATTAAGAAGGATCTCATAAAAACTAAGAATTATAGGATTATATAAAGGAAGTAAGGAATTTATTTGGGTAGTTATTTGAAAAAATAATGGGTTTTCTATGAGTCACTAGAAGAGGATATGGGGTGTCCATTTATAAGTGAGGTGAGTGGCACACTTGTAAAATTTGAAAAGAAGAAGATGTAACCACATTTTTCACATTCCAAAACTCACCAAAAGGGTCTATTTTTAAACCTTAAAGGTAATATAGTTAAAATATAACCATAAAATGGATTTTTTACAAGTTTATATGTCATTTTAACATGTATCTTTTTAGTTTAAACCCGAGTAAACCCATTTTAACCATAACCGCGGTAATTAATGTTTACTCATTTTAGTACTCATAATGGTCAAAATTAAGAGGTCATTATTATAAAATATAAATTAATTTGATTCAAAATATTTAATCTAATATTATAAATTACATTCATATATGTGAAAAAATAAAATTTGAAATTAATCCCGCAAAGACGATGAAAAAATTATTTTACAAAGAAAAAAGGTTCAAAAGATAAAAAAAAGTTTTTATATAAAAATTTGACATGAAATTTTTTCCAATGAACTAAATTCGATTTAAAGATAAATAATTTAACAAATTTTACTTTTAAACCCATACTAAAATAAAATTTATCTTGTAAGTAACATAAATGAAAATACTGTTTTTTAAAAAATAACATGCATTTTCATTATTCACTGAAAAATTTATCTTTTAAACAAATATCTTCAATATAATTTTGAAATTATTATTTTAAAATTTAATTATTTTTTTCAATAAAATTTTCTAAAGTATGAAAAAATAAGTTTAAAATAAGTATAGTTAATGCAAAAAAAACTTTTTAGAAACATTTAGTTTTAATGTGTAAAATTCGATTTATTGTATCTCATTCCAATAAAACAATTAAGATGAATGTTAAATATTATATTTAATTTATTGATGTAAAACACTATTGTACAAATCAAATTTGTTTTTTAGAAAAACATATTTTCTTTATTTCCAAATGGTTCTTATTTTCATTTTTAGTTACTTTATAACCAATTAATTCATTTTATAAATATGTTTAAACTATAAATTTTCACAATTTATTTAATATTATTCATATCATCCATTCTTATGGATAGGTGATAATTATCATATTAAATAAAATTATTCTAATAGTTCTTCATGTTTTGTTAAAACTCATTGTAATATGTAATGAAGGTAATCTAAGAAATTAAATTTATTTGAAGAAAAATCCTTAAAATATCAAGGTGTTACATTATAACCCCTTAAATAAATTGAGTCCTCTCAATTTTAACTTTTTCTCTGTAATCAAGGGTTTAACATTTTGAAATCCCTTTTTTGGAAACCCACATCATAAAAATGGTTAATAAAACTTCCACATCAGAAGTGGGAAACGGATGTGAGAAAGACATGTAGAATAACACATATTGGGTTTCAAAATAAGATAAAATAGGTTAGAGGTGAATATTTTGACAATTAATAAACGTATAATTTTTAAATAATTATATAGAGTTATAAAGATCATTGATCATTAAAAATTGAATGATCAAGTGGAAATCAAAAACCACTAAACCATAAACCAGAGATGCATGAAAAAGGTCATTGATATAATAAAGATGACAGTAATATGACATTATTTTATTTAAAGATCCATTTACTAAATTTGGGTAACCTTCATGATAAGATATACATACTTGATTTTATTTCCCTTCAAAATCACAATCTCATCCATTTGTTATTCTTGGATAAATGTTTATATCCTTTATTACTTTAATAAATAAAGATTACTTTTTTATGGTTTGAAGCACTTGTGGATCGTAAAATTAATAAGTATGAAAATTATTCCTTATTTCCCTATTTATTATAAAAAATAATATTTTTTGTACAGGTTATCTAATAACATCAAAAGTTCTACCAAATATTTTTCAAAAATAGTTAACCCTAAGGCTCCTTTATGTATGGAAAAAATAAAAATCCAAAAATATTGAAAGAAGTTCACTAAATTTCCGAAATCAACATATCATTAATCATATAAACAACATGATGTTTTTATTAATGTTACACAATAAATATTTTAAAACATTGATCATATATTTTTTGAAACATGGTGATAACTAGAATTACCATAACACCATAATTAAAACAAACATACTTCCTCATTCCTTGAATAAATAAAAATATTATAGAATATATTCCATAAACACAATAATTTTATAAACTCTGTTAATTATAACATAAACCCCTTTATCCACAAATCATTAACCAGTTCCATGGTCATCAATTCTATCAAATTTACTTTATTAATATGCATGTTCTCTTTATCCCAACATCGTTATCTCAACATCATTAACATATTAAGGAATATATTCCCTTACTCATGTTTATTCCATAAAATATCAACTTTAAATTAAATCAAATTTATAGGTCATCTGTCCCATGTTATATATTTTTGTAATTATAAAACGAAAAAAATTATACTAAACAATCCTTATATATTTCCTAATTCATGAATCCCAATACATAAATATATTATCCATTATACTTCATTCGTAAAAAATTAACTAGTATTCATCATCTTATTCCACAATACCTACATCCTTTCATGTTTTATTTTTATTATCTTTATCATCAAAAAAAAAACTTATAATTGTACCACTTTTCTAATCCTCTTCAACCATTTATGACGCCTTAGTTAAAGCATTATTATCAACCATTACATTAACTAAATATTTCATATATAGTCAATAATCTCTTTCTCTATGTCCTTATTCTCCACATATAAAATATCTTATCCTTCCTTTTATACATTCCCTAGGTTTCTTCTCTTTACATTATTTTCATATAGAAAACTGAATCTTCTTTCCTCCATTGTCTCCACTACCTGAACTCTCAACGAAATCAATCCTTATCTTCTTTGGGGAGCCTAATAGTTATTTAAGTTCAAAGTTATCAATCATATATAATGATAATTGAGTTGGAATAATCATAATATCCTTCAATCTAGCAATCATTACATTTTATTTATTATCAACACATTTTCTATCACATTCAATTTTAATCTAGTTCCTTATAGTTACCTCTATTCAATAAAACCAAAAATCATAGTGTGAGTAACACTATTTATAGTTGGAAACCACATAATCATGAAAAATAACTTATAATATGTCTCAATAATGACCCCATTTTTTCTATTGATGATACCATAGGCTTAATTCATGGTAATTATTAGAATCCTTCATGATGGTGCATAATTTATTTGTGAATATCCAAAGCATATACCTCAAGAGAGTAAACCCAGGTGGTTTAGCAAGGAAAATTATCGTCCACTAGGTCATGATCGAGTCTAGCTTAATACACCCTTTTCATAGTTATTACCCCAGTATACCTTCGTACCAAATATGTATCAACTTTTATTATCCATATAGGGATGCATTTTCATGGAAGCCACTCGCTCTATCCTTTACCAAAATTCCACAAATTTTTCAAATACTTTGAATCATACACTGAATTTTCCTAAGACATACCCCTAGACAAATCCCTAGATATATCCTTAGTCATGTCCCTTGGGATTTTATTAAAAAAATTATAATCCTAATCTCCAAAGGTTAACTAAAACTATCATTTTATACCCACAATAATGAACCAAGATTTTTATATCTATATATCACATATTTTAGATGAATATTAATTACATTACACAAACATACACTTTGGTATCTTAATGGTTTAGTGCATTTGGAAATAAAAACAACTGTCCACAAGTGAGCTACATCATATCCCACTATGTTTTTCATAACTAGAACCCTTTTTAGACGTATCATACATAATTATTTTCACCATAAAATGGAGAAATGAAAATATAGGAAAAGGTGATCTCAGATTCTCAATTAGGGTAAACCAGGGAGATATCAACATATCATAACGGTATGAGAACCAGATAATAACATTTTAAAACTAAACCTTTCATATCATAGACCATAAACATGGGTCATGAAATAAATATTGTTAATTAACAATACATAAATCATAATATAATTATAGAAATTAAACCATGATAATATAAAAGTGTCCTAATAAATAGATTTTTAGCAGACCCATAATCATAAAACATCATTTATTTTTCAATCAAGCCTCATTAACATGGCTATCAAAGTGTAATGGGTCTACTCCCAAAACCATTATAGCGGTCAAGGATCAATCCCAATACTATCATAGTGAAAAACCTCTCATATTTAAATATTTAAAATCCATATTCCAATCATTTTTATCTCATGAGATATAAATCATTACCCATTTCATTGGAGGGAGATATTGGCCCCACATGTCACAAAATGAAAATCATACATATGTTTGCCAAAAGATCATAAAAATTTAATCATATTAGAAACCATGAAAGAAATTTTTTAAATAAACAAATCATCATAGCATAACCTGGGAAAAATCATAATAATTCCAGCATTTCATCAAATCATAACCCATGGAAAATGAATCAGGTTTTATTAGAATTTTATCATGGTACAACATATGGAAGAGAAATATGTTTCATAAAAATATTTTAATCCCAAACATAGACCATAAAAAAGAATAATAACAATATAATCTTAGGATCAGGTCCCTCATTAATCAAAATTAACATCAACTTATGTCATTTTAGACAGAAAATTATTTTGAAATACCACATAGAGAATTTCATGAGAAAAATATCATTTCCACTTTAAAAAAATTAAATAATAAAAAGATTTCAAGAAATATTTCATTAAAAACATTTTTAAAAATTAAATTTCTCAAAACATTGTAAAAAAAATTTCTTTGAAAATATTTTCTGAATCATCTAATGAAATGTTTAAAAATCATTTCAAAAAATTTCTTGAGGTAAATATACCTTACATTTTTAATATCACTACAAATTCTAAAAATATTTTGGAAATTATTTTCTTGGAAAATAAAATTTAAAACATATAAAATAAGATTTTTAAAATACTAGTTATTCATGATGGAGGTAAATACTATTCAGTTCAAACATGTTAAACAAATATTCCTTTCCCATTTTTGATGAAAGACAAATAATAATTGTTTAGAAAATGACATGAATATTATTTTAAAAATATAAAAAAATTTAAAACATGGTTTAAAATTTATTTAATAAATAATTTGGGGAGTGTTTAAAAAATTCAAAACATATTTATAAAACACTATTTTTGAAGGAAAATTGGTTTTCGACATAAGAGATAAATAAAAACGATTTTTCTTTAAAACATTCCTTTGGATTCTTGAATACATAAAGAGAGAAAAAAAATTAAAAACATGTATTCTCATGAAATAACCAGAGGATAATATAATTAATGAGTTTCTTGGGAGGTGGACCATAAAATTTCTTCATCGGTTTCATAAACATAAATAATCCCCTTGAAATGATGAGATTGTATCATAAAATTATTACCAATTTAGTAACATTGAATCATAATAAACATGAAATAATAACATCAATAGAAATAAAAATTATCATTAATACATTGATATTCATGATATAACATGTCAAATGGATATTGCATACACCTCATAAAAGAAGATGGTGCATAACATGACATATGTCTCAAAGACGTTAAATTGAGACAAAAATCCGTAACCGTTTTGGTAGATTTTGAACCGTAAACCCCATGAAAGATAGATAAAAAAGTGGATATGTAAATAAAGAATTCAGGAGGACAATAATAAAATAAATTCATGGGAATTATATACACCTCATAAAAGAAATAGGTGTTGAATAAGGAATGTTTCTCACAATAATAAAAAGTGAGATGGAAATCCTGAATTATAGGTTTTGACTTCCTTTATACACATTCAAACCTCCTATATAATGAATATATATTTATTATAAATTTATTACATAGACATACTTATATTTATATATAATACCATATATTATTTACTTATGACACATTAATTATCTATTTATTATAAATTCCATGTTAATGTCATGTTTCGTGAAATAAAAGCTTTGTTTTTCGTGTATGTTTTGATTTGTTATTTTTTTGGTCCTCTTAATTTTATCATGGTTCCACTATCTCTATTATATTAACCATGATATAAATATAATATTTATTTATTACATATGTATTTATATTATTCCATAAAATATAGATATAGAAAATAAAATACATCATTCATTGAGATGGTAGGTCGTATGTATGCATGAATATTATATCCATTTTCATTAAGGATTGAAAGATAAAATGATAAATAATATATTAAAATTTAAAATATGATATATTTAATATATATCACATATGTTCATTAAAAACATCTTAATTACCTTACACGTAAAGCATGAACAAATCGCATTGCTTCATGAGGCGGTAGTCTATCATAAACAAAATTGACGTTATTGTATTCCTACAGAAGGGAATATAAGAAGGTATATGTGAACTAATAATTTAAAAATTATAATAATAAAATAAACATTATATATAAGCATTAAATAAATAACTATATCTATCTTTTAGCTTTGGTTATTGAAAATGAATAACAGCGGTTCGTGGGGCGGTACTCCGTCGTACATATGAATGATGATTTTGACCCTATATGATTAAAGAGGGAAAATATTTAGATTATTACATTAATATAATAGAATATATATAGATGAGATACATTTATATTATTATATCATCATGTTTTAATAATAACTGAATGAGGTGGAGTAATAAATAACATGAAATGCTAGGTTAGGGACATTACCTCTTCTTCAGACAACATATTTTAGTTTTCCCCAAAAGGCCTTTTAAGTTGGCTTTATGACCAAAATAAATATTTTATTATTTGAGTATTGAATTAAATAAGATATTTGGAAATTTATTGATTGAACCAGTGGGTTTTTAAGTGTGAATATGATAGGATAAGGGTGGCATTTTATAAGTGACATGAGTGGAACACTTATAATATTTGAAAACAAAAACCTATACCAACATTTTACACACGAAAAAGGATGATAATTGATCCATAATAAAAAAGGATAGGTGAAGAGTTTGACATGTGTAAATAAAATAGGTTTTGGACAATTTTATAGGTCATTTTACCCCTTACATTTTAGTTTAACCCTTGGTAAACTGTTTTAACCTTAACTACGAAAATTAATTTTTTTCAGGTTTTATTACTCATAACGGTTAAAAATTAGGTTGTCCTTATTATAAAATAATAATTATGATGATCATAATTATGTAATATATTTTTTCAAATTCCTTTTAAATAAGTGATAATTTTGAAATTAAAATTAATCTCATATATGCATTGAAAAAGTGCTTTTCCAAAGAGAAAATACTGGAAAGTTTTTATATAAAATTTTTATATAAAATTGATTCCATTGAACTGAATTGGATTAATATATATATATATATATAATTTAATTAATTATATATTTAAACCCACATTAAAATAAAATTTTTATGTAGCATCGTTGAATGAAAAGATTGTTTTTCATAAAAATCAGTATTTTCACTATTTACAGAAAAAATTATCTTTTCAAAAAATTATGAAAAAGTCACTCCAATATGATTTTTAAATTATGATATTAATCATAAAGTTAATTTTTAAGAAAAAACTTACTAAAATTGATTAAAAATAAATTCAAAATATGTGTGAAAAATGCAACAAAACAGCTTATTATAAAAATATAGTTTTCAAGCATAAAATTGGATTAATTTTATCTCATTCCTAGAAAAAACATAAGAAATATGTTAAATACTAGATTTAATATATAATATATAAATGTAATTAATATCATTTAACAAAAGTTATTTTTTTATTTATTAATGTAAAACACGTTTGTGATCATAAAAGAAGTTTTTAAGAAGAAAACTATTCTTTTATTTAAATGTTTGTTAATTTTATTTTTAATTAATTGGACTCCAAATAATTTAAATTATATAAATGTGAAATATATTCTCATAATTAATGTATTCCTATTCATAACAAGATTCATAATGTAAAGGGTACAACTATTATATTAAATAATAATATTTTAATAGTATTTCATATTTCATTAAAACTCGGTGTTGTGTGTAATGCAAGATATTGAGGAAATAAAATTTATTCAAAAAAACATAAAATCTCATGGTTTAATAGGTGGAATCAGAACCAGAGGATGTATTAGATAATTCTTAATATCCTGAAAGGTATTATGATAGTCCTCATCCAAATGTTAGGAAGCACCATTCTTCATGAGTCTGTAAAAGGGCTCACACTTGTTGGCCTAATTTGAAAACACATTAAGAATATTTTCTATCTGACCATAGAGGCCTTTCCACTTCAAGAGATTTCATGGAGGATTCATTTTAATGATAGGCCTAATTTTGCCTTTATTGATCTCAATTTTTCTATCTTACAACAAATCTGAGAAAATTTCCAAAGGTAACCCTCAATGCACACTTTAAAGTGTATATCATTAAGTGACAGGAGAAAAGAAAGATGAATTATTTATCAGGTTCATTGATATGTTCCTAGTTTTAGTTGTCCTTTACCACAAAATCATTCAAATATCATTCCAATAGTATACCAAAGAGTAGTTTTATGATAAGTTTCATGGAATACTGGTAAGTGTCATCAAGAGTATTCAAAACAAAAGGCATGATCTAATAGTATAAGGTCCACTGGAGGGTCCTGAAATAGTTATATTTCTTATCCTTGAGGAAAATATAGATCTAATTTTACCCGAAATATTCTACCATGAAGGATAGATCCTAAAAACCATCCATAAAATCTATGAGTATCTTTATCACTGGAAGGGGGAAATCATACTTTGGGAAATGAAGGATGAGGTCTTAAAAGTCTATGTAGACCCTAATCTACCCAATTCTCTTATTGAAGGGGACAATGTTAGTCTTCTAGTTGGTGTACTAGACATATTCGATGAAATTGGTCTTAATAATGTTGTCAACTACATCCTTGACCTTAGAACCATGTGAAAGGGAAATAATTATAAGAGGTTGTTTAAACCCATGGAAACCCACTAAGAGGCCTAGGTGGTGGAACACAATCTAGATATTAGACCCCCAATATATCGTTATAGCTCAAGGAGAACATGTTGCAATGTTGTTTTCGGAAGGCCATATACTTCTGTTGTTCCTCCAGTGACATAACTGCACCAATTATTGTCAGATTTGGTTTTTCCCAACTGTTGAGGTTTACCTGTGTCAAGTCATCAACAGTGGTGGAGACACCCCCTTAAAATATAGGATGGGAACCCTTCATGTCATCTTTTTCATTTGATATATTGGTGTCTGAGGTTAGAATCAACTCTCCTAGAACTGCATTTCTAGGGATTGCATCGAAACCTGACATGATGGGGGAATACTTTTCCATAAGGAACTCTTGCTCTATGGAGACTATAGAGAGAAAGGATTATGAGACAATACCATATGATATCCATCCAAGAGGTCTACTATTAACATCAAATAAATTATTATTGGTAGATATCTATCAAGTTAGACCTTGTTTTTAGATCATCTAGGAATTATATGGATCAGTGGCCATTGGTTGAACATTTCAATACTTTTCAGGGTTAGGTATTTTTGGTACTTGTTATGCCTACCCATTGTAGGAGTACGAGGTAATCCATGAGAAAATCATCTCTTGGGGACTATGAAAAAACATACCAAGTCAGGTGTGGTGGGTTCCAAAAGATGTTTTGGAAGGGGGAAATAACATTTTAAGTCTATCTAAGGATATTTAGTGATATATGTCACGTCATTGTGGAATTTTATGCACTCAACCCCATTTGTTTTGATATTTTTCCCTCTGTTTTGTAGTACCATGCATCTAGATAGTAGGCATTAAAATTTTTAAAGGGATAAGAATCACAATGTATTACCCATACACAACCATTGAGGGTGTATTTGAGGAACCAATGGTATGAATAGGGGACCACTATATGTATATAGAGCTAGGTCTTTCTCTGTAGTGTGTTATAGGTTGTATCTTTAAATATGACCATAAATCCATTTCTTTCTACCAAGTCACTGAATTGGATATGTAACTTAATCTTTTCATGTAGCTTCAGATTTCTCTTTTAATATGCCTAAATAATCATTTTAAAGGGAGTAATATCTATTTATTTGAGGCCAAGGTTTTGGTGTGTTCAAGTCAGGATGTGATTGATCCCATAGCTAGTATCTACTATTAATTAGTCGATTTCAATGTCATCGAACTGTCCAGTGATATATAGTGATCGTAGGTTCCCCTGAATAGTAGCACCCTTATGTTCCTTAGAAAAAAAACAATGGACTGACATTATTCCAATTTTGATTCTTCTATATAATATCCCTCATCATCAGCTACATTTGGATCAGACTAAAAGGGGATCTTTGAGTATTAAATAATATCCTTATGCATCTCCTTTTATAATAAAATCACCTCAAGGATTAAGTTCCATTCTAGTATTATGGAAAGGATTTTTAGAACATCTTACCTTTTGATAAAGATGTATATCCTCTTATAGATGAACTTTATTTAGCAAGGAGTGTAAAATGCACCATTGGATGAGGCACAGGGTAATGGATGGTTCTAGTCTTACTCTTTTTTTGGCTAGTTGTATTTCTATGAACACCATAAGATAGAGTACAAGATGTATAATTTTAGTCCATCTATAATTGATACTAATAATAGTGTGTTCATGGATTATTTTTATAGTCAAACAATAATGTCATCTATGGAGGAGTACATGATAGGGTGTCTTTGGAGGGATGTGGTCGCGAAGATCGATGAAGGGCTTATTGTTGGGTCTCAGTATCATAAATATATTTGTTTTAAACACAGGATTAGACATCTTTTTCAATTAAATTTTCCCCTACCTATACTTTAACAAAGTTTTCCAATGGTTCCTAAGGGTTCCACACAATGACCCCCATCATTAAGCATAATATAATTATCAAGTTGTTCATAAACATTAATATATGTATAATGCTTATCCTCTCTAATGGAATATTCCAAGAATTGAAAAAATCTGGGTACATCTCCCAAATCTGGTTGTATAAATTCACTAAGGGTGTGGATTGGTTTTAGTACATATGGGGTACTAAGTTTTCTCTTGTTTTTATAACACCCACTCTTTCAAGAATGCGAAGGGTGTTACATAGATATAGATATGGGGGCCTGAGGAATTTCGGTAAACATAGGAGGTTCTGGTTTTCTCATGTGGGAAAATATGATACCATGGGAATGAATTGTTATCTTTTCAGAAAACCAATCATTATAATTTTGTTTTCCTCATATGGTAGAATTTTTCCACTCAATTGAGTTGTTATTGTTACTATATCAATTAGGGTTAGTAAAGACATATATTACTTATGCTGGGACATCACCCAATTTGACTAATCCATGATCCACATGGTCTTGGAGCCAATATTTGAAGATGAATCATTCCTTGATGGTATGTCGGAGGATCTTGTGGTATAGGATATAATTAAAATTATTGGTGATTTTGGCCTCTTTGGTTCACTTACATTCTATAAATTTCAAGATAACCTTTTCAAGGGTGTAAATGAAAGACCATAAAACCTATGATTCCATAAAGGAGTATTCCTTGTTCTTTCTCTCTACCAAATTATCCATAGGTGTCTACCCCTGACAGGGAACTGAGGTCAATTTATCTCATTGAGGATTCACCTGACAGGTCTTCACTAAGAGATAAAACAATTGATGAGTCTGCACCTGGTGGAATTCAATCGGTGAAGGGGATTTTAAGTGAATTGTCTTAAAGGCCTCTACTCCTATGAAAGATATATATCATGAAAGTATGTGATTACATTCCATTAGGAGATTAAGTTAGAAACTCACTCATCATCCAATGGTTTGCATTCAGATGGATCATTTATAATGGTCTTGTAAACAGTGGAGATTAACTGGTAGAATAACTACCAAATGAGATCCTCTCAATTGATAATAGATCCTAAAGAATTCTAGTTGTACCAAAATAATTTGGGTCACTCAAGAGTATGGATGAAACATACAATCATTGTGACTTATTACGCTTTTGGAGTCCCCAATATTGGGTTTCACCATGATGATAATTTCCCCACATGATTTATCAGATCACCCATCACATTAAATGGGGTGAAGCTTGGATTACCAAATTCGAGAAGTGGGAACATATGGTCCACCCATATTGGATATTAATTTCCTTCATAAAGAATTGAAACTTTTCACATTTACAAAGACTTATGGAGGGTGAAAGGAGTGGATATATCATCCCCATAGTAAGGATTTCTAGTCACTAGTGCTCACAATAACTCATCAGATCATGATGGGGGACATACCTTATCTTGAAGAAGATAGGCATGCTACTCATACGGAGTGGGTCACTCATATCTTGGTCATTTTCTGTATCCCCCAACTCATGCCTTCATTAGATGTATTAGGCCATCTAGAACAAATATGGTATCTTGGATAAGAAAAATTTTGTGTCCAAAATGAGGATACAGAGGGTCCCTTTTTTCATTTCTATGACATGAGTGCCACTCGGAGATATTTTTAGTAGCAAGCCTCTTATAACCTTCAAGATCATGAAGCAAAGCGGTCAAACTTTATTTTGACTTCATTTCTAGTGTGACATTGGATGAATTTATGGGATTAGTAGGCCCATTTTGTATTTCATGATATTTATTGGCAATAGGTAATATCTCTTCGGGGGACTCCATATGTCTATCGATGATCTCTAATGATGATTGAGAGAACCTGTCGAGAGATTCTCCTTTTATGTTGTCACCCCTTGGGGTGGATCTTTCCTATCATACCTACTGTCATCGATACAATTTATTTGATCCTTGGGAGGGTTAATGGTGATTACATTCACCATGTTAGTGGTTATTCAAGGTATTTCACTATTGAAGGGAGAGTTGGACTGATGATCCCATTGATTTCGTCAGATAGGGATGAACTGGAGGGAAGTGTACTACCCTAAGCCTCTGATTCGTATATGTTGAGATGACTGTTCAATGGATCAACAAAGCAAAGTAAATATCTTAGAGAATTCCTATTGGATATTTTGGTAGTATCCATATGATTCAAGGTGATGGAATACAAAGAACCCTATGATTTCAACCCTCTTGCATTATTTTTGGATGGAATTGAGATGTTTTTTGGTTTATTGGGTAAATAAGTTATCATTCCCATAGAAGGTTGATCCTTTCAAAGATATTACAGAGAAATTATATTTCTTGGTCCTCGGTGAAGGGAATTGAGATGAAAAAAATTATGGTCTTTTTTCCCATAATGTAATTGGTAGTTGATTAGTGGCCAGGAGCCCCTACAAGTCCCATTGCATATTTCATGAAGGATGATCTTATTCTTGATCAGCCCGAACTCCAACTAGCACTAGCCAAGAAAGTGGTACTGGAACTAACACAAACCAAATTTACTATTTGATTTCATCCTGGTGGGGTTTCACTTGATCCAAACATCAACTAAATATTTTAATTTCTTTCAGTGGTGGGGCTAACATCAAGATCATGTTTATGTGGGATAGGGTGCTCACAAATTCCTCATGTATGAGGGTGAAGAAATATTTTGAGAGGATCAGTTGTGTTTTAATCATCCACAATGGGTTTCAATCTAGAACATTTCGTATTTACCACATCAATTTTGGATGTACAGAGGATGAAAGGTAATGGTATAAGATATTGTTGCACTCTGAGTCCTTAGGATGAGGCTAGAACATCTTCCACCTACAGGTATATACAGAGGAACTTAGAGACTTTATGGACCTCAGATTTGGTATCATTACGCTCAGTCAGTAAACGTATTGCCCCAACTCTAGAAGAACAGTTAAATTTAACGTCATGGATTCATCCATCATCTCAGAGTATGAGAGATCAACTGTGACAAGACATTGCCAATGGTTCTATATCTAATGGTGAGGGAGTTAATTAAGAGATAGAATATGGTAATCACTTTGATTCCTCCCTCTAGTGTTTCCAAAAGAACCATATGCATCTCTTTTATGGTGATTTGTTCCTCCAAACCTAGTCAAGATATTTGCATCAAGTCATTTCTTCAGTTTGGGAATACCGCGATGGAGAAATTCCTCATCAAGGGAGGGGTCGTGGTAGCTATTGGTGGTTCTAATGATAAAGAGAGTTATCCAAACCTTAAAATGGGGTGGCTATGGTTTCTATACCAACTAATAAAATATATTTCGTTGCCCAGTGGATGAGGGGGGGGGGTAGGATGCACTTTCGGTGTCTGGGTCTACTGAAGTTAGAGAAGTGGCCTCCAAATGGGAAGGGTTTACAGCCTGTTGGAACCAATGTTGTTTGTTGATAATATTGGAATTTGGTTTGTGTTTTTTTTCAATATAAACATAGAGGATAAGGGATTTTGAAAATAATGTAGGAATATGTTTGAGGCTAAAATAAGTATTGAATATGGAACAGTTTCCTAGAATTTACCAAATTATTGGGCATCAAAATCGGGAGTTTCATAATAGTTTGAAGAAATGGTATGCGGTGAAGACTGGCGGTACGTGATGGAGGAATGTAGTATGCGGTGAAGGAACACGGTACACGGTGAAGGCACACAGTACGTGGCGAAGGTGTGCAGTATGCGGTGAAGGCATGTGGTACGCATTGAAGGCATGTGTTATGCAAAATGGTACACAGAGAAGTTCGCAGAAGGTTTTTTCACATAGGAGTGAATGGTACACGGAATGGTATGCGTAATAGTTCGCAGAACTGAAAATGGTTCGTAGTGACGATATGTGGTGAAGGAAAGCGGTACATGGAATGCTGCTGAAAATGGTTCGTAGCGATGGTATGTGGTGAAGGCATGTGGTACGTGGAATGCTGCCGAAAACGGTTCGTAGTGTTGGTATGTGGTGAAGGCAGGCGGTACGCAGAATGCAGAAGGTTTGTGGGATTTCTGTGGTTCAAAAAATAGGATCACTATGTGGTGGAGGCTAAAAATATGCACATGTAATTCATCATATAGTGAATATTTTCCCTCATTTCTAATTTGGGTCAGTTGGATTAGTGGAATTTGTGGATTTTTTTACCTATTTAAGGAGCATTAATCCCCTTTGATAAAAAAATGATAATGGAGATTAGAATTTGATGAATAAATCCAATGAATTTTGAAGTGGTTCACAGAGGAGAAGATGGTATGTAGAGAGTATCATATGTGGAAGGAAAATAGTATGCATAAGTGAGTATAGATTTCATAGGAAGCTCTCACAGTATGCAGAGGAGTAAGGAAATACGCAAAGAAGGTGGGTACACAGAGGAGTGGAGTAGTAGGCGGAGTAGGGTAGTATGCATAGAAGGATAGTTCACGGAGGAGTTTTAAGGTACACAGAAATTTATAGATGGTACCTAAAAACAATTGGATGGTACGTGGAAACAACAGTGGTATGTAGAAACATAAGTAGTACATGGAAACAACAATCGTATGCAGAACACCCAAGGAAGACTGAAAATTGACCAAGTCAGTTTTTGAAATTAATTTCCATAACATATCAGTGTAAAATAAAATAAAATAAATTTTTTTTACTATGCGACTTCAACCAAGAATCAATTTACAATTTAGGATGCATGATCTAATGTTAAACCATTGAAGTGACATTCAAGTCGATAAACTGAGTGAAGATTCTTCCAACTCACTGAGCAAGGGGGGGTTAGCAGAAGTGGTCCAAGGGACACACTGTGCTTTCACTAAATCCTTGTAAAGGTATTGAATTGTGCACAGATTGACTATGAAAAATCTTGTAAACCACAACTTGTGAATATTAGATGTCTTTGGGAGGACTGACACACTGTCATCATATTATTTTTATTCCAAGACCTTAGAGGTGATCCAAGTAAAATTGTTGTGTAATTGTTGTGAATATGATTGTATATTTTCTTCACTTCTTCTTCAAATAGGTTTAACAGGTTACTTCCAACGTGGGAACACGATCCATCCGTTTAAAAGAAAAATTTGACACCCTGATTCTCCCCTCCCCTATCAGAGTGTTTTGAGGTCCTTAAAATATTTTCAGAGCATAAAGGTTGCTGTTGCAAAATCATTCTGGTTTTTATGACATATAGAATACAGTTAATGTTAGGGGATTTCCTTTTTTTGATGAAAGTAACATTCAGATATGGAAGAACAGGATGAGATCTCCACTAAAATATATTTGAATTGAAGTAATTTTTCCACTACACAAGCAAAAAAGGTCACTGATCTAACCATTATATCTATGATAGATACATATAGGAAAATTCTGGATGTTGATGCTAAAAACATAATGCCATAACTGTATCTCTTTCTGATCAAATTTATCTGAAGGTGATGAACTGTACGTCAAAAAAGTCTTTGCGGGAGAAACAGAAGAATGTAGATGAAGGTGATATCAAATTGAAGGAGGTGAAGCTCCATGTTTTACACAATATGTTTTATGATCTGAAGATACATCCTAATGAAAATGAGTAATCTTTCTTATATCGAATTACTGAAGTTGTAGGAGAAATTTGAGGGATTGGCGAAGAGATAAAAGACATTGAAATTGTAAAGAAAATCTTGAGAAGACTTCTTCCCATTTATAATGAAATTTTTTCTTCTCATGAAGAAAGACATATTCCCAAAAATTATTTTATAATATATTAAGCAGCTTGGTGGCAGTTTAGAAGAGAGATAATCCAGAAGATGCAACAAATTGTGTAATCAAGGAAATTACATTCAAATCCATAGACAAAATAGAAATTTCAGGAGATTATGTTGATGAAGATGATGGGAAAAAATATTTTCTTTCACTCATTACAAATAAACTCTATAATGGAACAGAAAAATTTGAAGGAAAACTACCAATGACATGTTTTCGCAGTGGAATAGTTGGTCACATTGCCTCTCTTATCCTAAGAAAGATTAATGATGAAGAAATAGATAAAGGAGACAATAAAAAGCATTGAAAAAAGTATTTCAAAAATAGAGAGCTAAAATATGGAAAGAAATTTCAATGAAATATTTTTTTTTATTAAGAAGAAGATGATGAAAATGAAATATTTGAGGAAGAGGAAGCAGAATTAATATCTCAGACCATGCTTCCATGATGGCTACCATTGAAAATATAGAACCATTGATAGATAAAGATACAAATTATCAGTTGACTACTAATGTAGATCAAAAGGTGCAACTTAATAATTCTTTCGGTAAGCTTGAGAATAAATATAATATATGTAATAAGTTTAAAGAAATTGTTGATGAATATTCATAACATATTGATCAGCTGGAAGAGGAAATTGAACGATATGAAGAACTAGTGAAAGTTCCATCATCAATCCTTGAAATCACTAATGATATTGTGGAACTAAAACATTGAATTGAAAAACAAGACCTTACCTTGAGACTGGAGGAGAATTCCAAGACCTTTGAGAGACTCAATGAATAAATTGTTACTATGAGAAGTAAACTCAAAATTGAATCAAATTCCAAAGAATCATTGAAGAAAATACAATTTGGAAGGTTCTCGGTTGTTGAGTAGTTAGAGAGAGAAAAATATGGTTCTGATGGAGTTGAAATGATATTTAGTGATCAAAGACCCACATACAAGGGAAATAGTGGAATTGGTTGTGATTCTAAAACATGAAATACAATAAATAAAGTGAAACAGAATAAAGGCATGTTTAAAGTTTATCATATTGAAAATCCACCAGAAGTTCAAAAAAATAAACCCTTAAATCAAACTGAAATGAAAACTTATGATTATACTTGAGTTTCCAGAAATGATAAAGAGTCAAAAAAATTTGATAAAGAAGGAATGAGGTGAAATAGAAGTGAGAAGACATTTCCTTTCATGAAGTGTTAGTTTTTTGTCTATTTGGGGCAGACCCTGTCATATTGTGAAGAAGAAAGGAGATGTATGAATGGGTAAGAATTAAGAGTTAAAAAGGATAACATATTCATATCCTACATCTTATAGATGAAATAATTTCAATGGATATTGTTTTCAGTGTTCTAACTTTGTCCATAAAGTTGTTTGTTGCAGGCAGAGGTATGATAGGAGAAGTTATTACAATGCTCAGAGATAGTTCAATACACATCAACTAGAATGTGTTTCTATTTCTAATAGGTTTTCTCATTTAGTAAAAGATTATGAATATAAAGAACCTATATACATGGAAAATAGAATTAAAAGGTCATTAGTTCCCTAACCTCAATCCAATATCTCATGGAGATAAAAGAAGAAAATTGAGAAATCCAACTTTGCAGAAGTAGATCTCAATGCTAACAAGAACAATAGTACCAAGATTCTTGATAGTGGATGATCATCTCATATGAAGGGAAATTTTTTCCTATTAAAAAATATCAATAAAAACGTAGATGGAATAGTGATGTTTGGTAATGATGTGATCTTAAGATCAAAGGTAGTGGAAATAATGATTTGTCTAATGACGAGATGCGAAAGATGGAAGTTCTTTATGTGATTGGATTGCGTCACAATCATCTGAGTGCGATTCAACTATATGAAACAGAACTTCTTGTGACATTTAATCAGAAGGGATGTACAATAAGAGGAAAGTCTGGTAACTCTCTCATTAAATGGTGTAGAATAGATGGAAACTTATATTAGGTTAACAGCAAAGATAACATTTTATACTTAATATTTTAATAGGAAAACAAATTATGGCATCAAAGATTGGGGCACATAAATCAGAAAGACATGGAAAATATATCTAAGTGAAATATAGTGATGGATATCCCTAATCTAAAGCATGAACGAGAAAATATCTAATGTTGCTTTCTTGAGAGGGAAACTAGTCTGTAGTTCCTACTATACAAAGATGAAGAGCATATAATCTCCTTTACCTCATTCATACAGATTTATGTGGCCTAATAAATGTAGTTGGAACACATGGAGAAAGGTACATTGATATTTTCATAGATGATTATAGTTGAATGGAATGTGTGATCGTTATACACTGGAAGCAACAAGTTCTTGAGTTGATGAAAACCTATTGAAGAATCTCTAAGAGTGATACGGGATGGAAGATCAAAGTCCTATGGTCTGACAATGGAGGGGAATACGCATCCATTGAATTTAAAAATTACCAACAGAAACATGGGATACAACATGAGGGGGATACTGTGAGAACTCTAAAGAAAAATAAATTTTTTGATCATAGGAATCTACAGGTAAACAACATGGCCATAAATATGCTGATCGAGTGTCATATTCCTCGACATTGCTGGAAAAAGGCAGTAAAAGATGCATTGTATATTAAAAATTGATCAGGGCTATATATGGGTGATACAAAAACACCATATGAATTATGGAAAGTAAGGAAGCCCTCTTTGAAATATTTTTCTGATTTTGGAAGAAAATTTTGCATCTGAAACAAATAAGGAAATCAAGGGATATATAAAGACAAGGTAGATGAAGTAATATTTCATGGATACTCAATGACTAACAATGCCTACAATAGTTTCAATAAGAGATTGAGAAGAATTGTGGAAAGCACTGATGTTAAGATCATTGAAGAGAAAACCATCAATGCTTCAAGGAATTATTATAATAATATGATAGAATATTAGGAAAAATGTGAACATGGAACAAATTCTAATACATATGTAAAGGAAGGTGTACAATACTTTAACGAGTCACGTCATGATGTTGACTCCGAAGAAGAATCGGAAGAGGAATCCATAGCTGGAAAGAATTCAGTCGAACCCCAAAAGATATTTCAAATAGTATATATTGATCATTCCAACATTATCAAGGATCGGAATGAACCTACACATATGAGAAGACTCATTAATAATGCTCAATATTCATTTCTATCAGTTTTAGAACCATCCTCATTTGAAGAGGCTATAAAAGATCAGTTATGGGTGAAGGTAATAAATGAAGGGTAAGATCATATTGACAAAAATCAGAAATGAGATCTTATTAAAATACTGGATGTTCATAATGTGATTGGTAAAAAGTGAATTTTCGTGAACAAATTTGGAGAACATGGAAATGTGATTAGAAATAAGGTGTGCTTAGTCTATAAATGATACTCACAAATCAAAGGTGTTGATGTTGAGGATACATTTTCTTCGGTAGTGATACTGAGTCAATCAGTCTATTTCCTTCCATGAAAAACCAAAGAGGTTATAAAGTGTGTCAAATGGATGTCATGATAGCATTCTTAAATGGATTTTTGGAAGAATAATTATACATTGAACAACCCATGGGGTTCTTTCAAGGAAATTATGAACTGAAGGTTTGCAAATATATGAAATTACTCTATGGCCTAAAATAAGCACTACCAATGTGGTACTCTCAGTTGGACTCTTATATAATAAAACTTGAGTTTAAAAGAGGAGGATTAGATCACAATATCTATGTGAAGAAATATCAAAAGGATTAGTTCATAGTATTGGGATGCGTGGATGATATTATTTTCGGTGGAAGTAGGCATGGATCGATGGATGAATTTTCAAACCACATGAAATATGAATTTGGAATGTCCATGATTGGTGAACTTACATACTTTTTAGGGTTTCATGTGATTCAGAAGAAGGATTACACTTCTATTTCTCAATAAAACTATGCAAGAGATCTACTGATGAAATTTAATATGCATGATTCCAAACCAATGTCAACTCTGATTTCTGTTGGAACAAATCTCGGGAAGAATGAGGATAGAGATTTTGTGGATCCCACCATGTACAGAAGAATCATTGAAAGCCTACTGTACCTAATGGTGACACTGCCAGATATTATCTTTGTAACTTTCCCTATAGCCCACTTTTAGAGTAATCTGAAGGAAGAACATATGGAAGTAAAAATATCATTGGATGTATTCATGGTACACATATTTATGAGCTATAATTTTCTGCAGGAAGATATAGTGAACTATCTGCTTTCTTTGATACTGACTGGGCTGGAGATATAGTGGATAGAAAGTATACTAGTGGTGGATCATTCAATATTGGAAACAAATGTGTGGGTTGGTTAAGAAATAAATAGTAAATTACTTCTTGTAGTACTAATGTAGCTGAATATATATCTACTACCAAGGCATGAACTTATTTACTTTGGATGAAGACGCAACTAATTGACATAGGTGATGAGGTAAAATAACAAAAGGTGATTTATTATGATAACAAGAGCACAATTGATCTTACAAAGAATCATGTTCAACATTCTTGTATGAAACATAGTGATATCTGATATCGCCTCATCAAGGAAAAATATGAACAAGGCGTGATCAAAATGGACCATGTGGGAATTGATGAGAAAATGGATGAAATTATGACCAAGTCATTGTCAACGGCTGTGTTTGAGAAACATCGATTCAACCTCGGTGTTCAGCCACCATATAGTGCATAATGAGGTTATGAGATTCCCCTCTATCCAATTGTTTTAAATGATTTTAATCTGTTTGTGGAAATAATATAGGTTTATGGTGGAGATACAATCAAAGGGGAGAAAATATTGTTTACTCTACAAGTAATGATTCAGTTCATTGGGTTTATTTCCAATGGGGTAGAATGGATAAATTCAGTAGAGAGTGGTCTATTTTTTCTGGATACATGACAAATGGATAATATAAAAATCCATAACTGCAACTATGGGGGAGAAAAGAAAAGAATGAGAACTTAATTCATGTATTCTCTCTTGTTTTCTACACCAATCATAGCTCATGTAGAGTTAGAGTGATGTCTAAGTTGTTTCTAGAATGTTAAGGTTTTGACCATGGATGGAACATCAGTGAACTTATCTGGAGATTTCCAAAAAACCCAAAGGGGGATATTGTTGGAACTAATCCTTTTAGTTGATAATATTTGAGATTGGATTTTGTCTTTTGCCAATCTACACATGGATGACAATGGAATTTGCGAATAATGGATTCATACATCTGAGGTTGAAAGCAGTATTGAAAGTGGCTTAGTTTCCCTACCTTTGAAAAACATTTGGGCCTCAAAATCAAGAGTTTGGTAATGGTTTGCAGCAATAGTACGCGGTGAAGGTCAGCGGTACATGGTGATGGAACCCGGTACATGGTGAAGGTGTGCAGTACGTGGTACAGGTGCACGGTAAGTGGTGAAGGCATGCGGTACGTGGTGAAGGAGAATAGTACACGGTGAAGGGGTGTGGTATGTGGAATAATACATAGAGAAGTTCACATAAGGTTTTTTCACATAAGAGTGATCATAACATGGAACGGTATGCAGGGAAATTCACAAAACTAAAAACATTTTGTAGAAAAAGTACGTGGTGAAGGAATGCGGTATGTGGAATGCTGCCAAAAATGGTTTGCAGTGATGGTATGCAGTGAAGGGGTGTGGTACGCGGAATGATGCCGAGTTCGTAATGACGGTACGTGGTGAAGGTGTGCATTACGCAAAATGCATAAGGTTGGTGGTATTGTTGCAGTTCGCAAAATAAGAGTAGTACGTGGTGGAGGCAAACATTATGAAGATGAATTTCAGTATACAGTGATGATTATACCACATTGAAAATTTGGGTCAATCAGATTAGCAGAATTTGTGGAGTTTTGTGCCTATTTGTGGTGTATTAATCCCCTTTTTAAAAAAAGAAATTGGAGATTAGAATTTCTGGACGAAATCCGGTGAAGTCCGAAGCGGTTTGCAGAGGGGAAGACGATACGCAGAGAGTATCAACCACTGAAGGAAAGCAATATACGGAAGAGAGCATAGTTTGCCCCAGAATCTCTCATAGTATGCGGCCGAGCAAGGCAGTACATAGATCAGGATGATATGTGAAGGAGTGTATCAGTACACAGAGTAGGGTAATACATGGAGAAAGATAGTTCATGGAGAATTTAGATAGTACACAAAAATAATTGGACAGTATGCAGAAATAGTTAGATAGTGTTCGGAAACAGTATTGGTACGTGGAAATAGTAGTGGTACACAAAAACAGCATCAATACGTAGAACACCCAAGGAAGCCTAAAAGTAGACCAAATTAGTTTTCAAAATTACTTTCCATAACATATTAGTGTATAGGAAAATAAATTACATTTGTGGGTAATTACCAGACTTCAAAAGTGAATCCATTTATAGTTGAGGATGCATGATCTAATGTTAAACCATTGAAGTGACCGTTAAGTTGATAAACTGAGTGAAGATTATTCCAACTCAGTAATAAAATGTTATTTATTGGAATTGGTCTAAAAAACGCATTGTGAAATCCCTAAAACGTTATGAAGGTAGTGCACCTAGCACAGAGTAACTATGCTAAACTCTTGTAACCCAAAACTTGTGAAGATTAGTGGGTTTCTTATGACCGACACACTATTGTCATATGATACTGGGACGTAGACCTTAGAGGTGAACCTAGAAACATTTATGTCATTGTTGCACATGTGACTGTTTTTTTCCACTTCCTCTTCAGACAGGTTTAATTGGTTTCTACCAACGTGGGAACAAGATCCATCAGTTTAAAGGAAAAATTTGACACCCTGATTCAGCCCTCCCCTCTCAGGGTGTTTCGGGGTCCTTCACAACCTTCCCCCTGATATTAGTTCAATATGTTCTAAGCCAAGGCTGGTGAAGTAGGGATGAGATATACCTTCTCTTTGACTTACAAAGCTGGAAAACATCAGCGATGTGGTCAGGTTGTGGCCACTGTGGTTGTAACTTGTATGTCACCAACTTATTCTACATAGTGGAATAATCTCTCATATCATTCCAGAGAGAGGATCACAAAATAGTTTATCATAATTATTGGGGGGATTCCCCCCAATTCCTCCCATGTGAGAAGTGGTTCTAGAATTTTTCCATGGATTTATGTCTTTTGAGAACTTATCCTTGGTTTGGATAACCCCTTCTTTCTTGTATTAATGAACAGTGGCATTGATGACCCTTATCAATATGATATCTTAAGGGAAGATTGGCTGATGGTGCTTTAATGTCAAGGAATATGTGGCCATCATGGGAAGATAATATTTGTATGAGAAGGAAACACTTTTATTCCCCCTTCTCTCATGCATGTTGGAATCTAGTCATCATGAATTTCTTTTCATTTGAGTTCCATGGAAATATATGAAGCCATATTTCAGTAATTGTTCCATGAATTCAATTCCGAATTTTATTCATCATTCCATAAGGAATAGGGAGGACCCACTTCGACAATACATTAAAACACAGGTTCCAAAAAACCACCACTTTCCAACATTTACAAGGTAATAAATTTTCACTAGGCCCACCATTTTTTATTTTGGGGCATATTTCCAAATATCTAGATTCGATCATCCTCAAATCTAGTGGTTTCCACCATTAAAGATATACTCAATGTTAGAGTAGAACAATTTCAAGTTAGGTTCACCATTCTTATTTCATATTCATTCTTACAGGGTGATCTGTTAGGATAATGATTTGTTTTATTTGTCCCATATTCCTGATTTTCAAAGGTGGTCGGCCTCTTCCACCTTGGTTGGTGATGTTGGCTCCTTGATCAAAATAGTATGATGGGATTTTGGTTCCTTCCTCCATGGATTCCTCCGAGAACCTCACTTCATATTTTGGGTATCCCCTAAAAATTTAATTCATAATCATCATACTAATTCTTGGTAACATATTGAGGTGGAAACTGGTTAATTAGGATGATTTTTCCTCAACATGGAAGCAACATATAGTCGAAGTAGATGGTATCATTGAGCATGTTTGAGCATTTTCAGACATTGGGCATGAAAGTCACCTACAAAAGCTTCCCATTTTTATTTGAAAGGCTTATCATGTGTGTTCCCAATGCTTTCGTTGGGGCGCGCGCATCCGTCCGTCCGCGGGGGAGGACGCGCTGTGCTTGTTGCCCCGCATTCCCACTTTCCAAAGGCGGGCGGCATTCACTCCTTATTCAGGGACGTCTGCTCCTTGATCGAAACGGGATGATGGGATGTCGGTTCTTCCTTCTGTGGATTCCTCCTCATAACTCATCACCTTTTCTGGGTCTCCCTCATATATTTAATACGTAGTTCGTGAAACTCTTCCCAGTGCCATGTTTCCATGGACGCCGGTTAATTACACTGCTTCTGTCGGGACATTCCAAAGGGTCCAGTCAGGGAAACAACCTTCAGTCGGGGGAGTAGTCACGTTGAGGCATCAGTAGCGTGTCTGGATGCTGGGGAACCTGGCATGTCTGTCTATTGTCCCTGGTCAGGGCTTCTCGAGGGCATGGAAGCCTGAGGCATCCCACATCGAGCGCGGGGAATTATATGTCGTGGATACATATCTGAGGTTTTCCTCAGCTTCCCGTGTTTAACATAGGGTACGTCGTGAGTTTAACATCCAGCGAAGACGAATCATCCCGATCAGAGCAGTAACTTGAATGGATCAGATTGAGGGATTTCCCTTGAAGGGATGCTGATACCGGGGCCAGCCCATGGGCGGCTGTGAATAGGAGCATACCGACATGATCTCACCGGGAAATACCGGTCCGGGCGAGGATCAGAGTGAATGGTGGATGGATGAATGAAGTGGAGGGAGGAATGGCAAAGAACCATCGCAAGGGCAACAGTGAAGTTGGGCTTGAGCCTTGAAAGGGCTTCCTACGTATCCCCGTGGCAGGGAATCAAAGTCCGCGTAGTTCGGGTTGGTGTCGGTGGACCGACACGAGGGTGGACCTTGGTCCGATGGGCATCATCAACGAGCTAACGTGAATGGGGAGGACCAGGAGGGTCCTAGTGGTGGTGGGCTTGGACCTTGTGGAGGCTTCCTACGTACCATGCCTTGACATGGATCAAAGAACTCATAGTTCAAAGGGATTGATGGAATACAGTTTAACGTCATGCGGGACGGTAATGAACCCTGATGTGAATAAACAACGGGCGTTGGGTGTTGGAAAACCGACGTAAATGATGGACCTTGGTCCAATGGGAGGTGGGGGGTTAGCACACCGACAAGGAGACGGTTTGGGCCAATGATTGTTGGGCTTGAACCTCGAGGAGTCTTCCTATGTACCATGCCTTGACATGGATCAAAGTCCTCGTAGTTCAAATGGGTGTGCAGTTTAACGTCATGCGGGAAAAGGGGGATACAGTTTAACGTCATGCTGGACGAGGGTGTGCAGTTTAACGTCATGCCGGACGGGGGTGAAACTCGACGTGACTGAACGACCGAGTAATATGGCTTGAACCTCATGGAGGCTTCCTACGTACCATGCCTTGACATGGATCAAAGACCTCGTAGTTCATTAAGGGTGGGGGTCAGGGTCAGTGATCACTCTAAGCCCACGTGAGTCATGCTCGGTGTGAGAAACAAGAGGTTTCAAGGACCCGACGATCACGTTGCGAAGGATACGTCCGTGAGAAGCGAAGATGGGCTTATGCATTAGGTGGCCCATGGTGCTGGGACTTACTCTAGGATGGAGGCCCGAGGTGTGGCAAAGTGCAGAGAAAGAGGGACTCGGGACCAATGATGGGAGGTGCCTCATTCCCTATCACGCCCTCCACTGACCATGGTAGTGGGGAAGTACGGAGATGCAGAGGTGCAGCCATCCGTTGGGGAACTAGGGTCTCCCTTCTCCTGAGAACATACGTCACTCCAATAAGGAGGATATCATCCCTTGTGGATGGGTGATTCCACTCCTGTGGAGATGATTGGCGTAAAAAATGTTCGAGCTGGGGGGACCCTTCATGGGAGGCACGAGGTCGGGTCACAGTTTAACATCATGTGCTGAGGACGTGATGCTTGGTAGTTTAACATCCTACAGCTCGGACGAGGTGGGTTCACTCCGCACCCCTAGGACTTACATAACTGGTACCCTCTGGTCCTTGGGGAAGGGAAGGTACCAGTAAGACCGTGGTAAAGGGGGGTGTGGAGCGAACCATCGAGGGGTCCACGTTAGTGTGGCTATGCGAAGAAGCAATAGCCGTTAGAGTGCCTATGCAAAGAAGCATTAGGCGAAGCAACTCTACGAGTGGTATTGTCCATGGGACTTTGAAATCACATCGTGAAAACCTGGAGGGTCGCACGGGAAGTGGAATTGCCAAGTAAAGGAGTGTGCTTCGCGAAGCAGAGTGCCTTGGACTTAGCATGGGGCATAGGTGTGAGTGGAGGGTGCTTCGCGAAGTGGAACAGTATTCGCGGAGCACTGCCTCGCGAATAAGGGGTGCCTCGCGAAGCAGGGTGCTGCGAAGCAGTGTGCTTCGCGATGTGGAGCGATCCTGCCTTAGCATAGGGATAACTAGTATGGGTTGGGTGTTTCGCAAAGCATAAACGCTCCACGGCTGCCCGAGTTCCCTTGGGAATCCCCTTACTTCGTGAATTCCCTTGAGCTTCGCGAAGGGCATCCCTCTCAGAAGAGGGGCTCAAAACGATACCAAGCAAAGGCGTCTCGCGAAGTAGAAGTACCTCGCGGAGCTCATGATTCCCGGGGAAAGAGTGCTTCATGATTCGGGATAGGAGAAGCCGAAAGGTTGGATTGTCCATCCTGGGGACTCAGGGGGAGTCCAGTATTTATATGGAAGGGGCGCCACAAAGAAGAACTCGCGCGCCGCCTTAGGTGCTTCACGGCGCGCTCGCAAACGTCAACGGCGTCCGCGAAGAGTTACCGCCTCTGGAGCTTCGTGGAGGGCTCACGAACATCAAATGCGTTCGTGGAGTGTTACCGCCTCTGGAGCTTCGCGGTGCGCTCGGGAACATAAAATGCGTTCACGGAGGGTTACCGCCTCTGGAGCTTCGCGAGACCGCACTGCTCGGGGTGCTTCGCGGCGGTGCTTCGTGTCGGTGCTTCGCGAGGCAGCGTGCCAGCCTTCTTTTTTGTCCCTTCCTTTGGTGCAATATTTTGGCGCCAACAAATGCCCCCCCTCAGACTTGGATCCGCGGAGGGTGAAGGGTCGAAGTCTGAGGGAAAATTGCAAAAATTGTCGGTCGTTCGCGATGCAGCTTCGCGAAGGGCGCCCGCGGTGCTGACCAGGGACACAGATCCGGATGCACCGCGATGCTCCGTGCGGGTGAGGCACGTCGTGATGCTCCGGGATCACCGCCTATAAATAGGGGGGTCGACATCTTTTGTCTTCATGTGACTTCCTTGTCTTTTTGTGATCTCAACTTCGTGAAGCTCCACGTACTCCGCGATAGCCCTCCGCGAATCGAGCATCGCGGCGAAACACGGGTCTCCGACTCCGCGACCGCGCAAAGAGAACTTCTGCTTGTCGGCCTAGGCCATACATCGCGGATAGGTCTCGCGACTGACCTTCGCGATCCGACTTCGCGATCCAGCTTCGCGATCCAGCTGAAAAAATTCTTTTCTGAGGGCCGGAATAGAAATGGCCCATCAAGATGTTGTGTTGGGGGTGCTTGTAGATGCCGCTCGTCGGGATGAGATGGACAACTGTCCAGGCCTTGGGGAGATGGTCTGAAGCCATTCGGACCACGCTTCTTTGTCAGATCTGCTATCGTAGGGTCAGAAGGATTATCCTCAGTGCAAGAAACTGCCATTGTACGGCTTCGGGATGATGGATGACTTCTTCATCCCGGAAGCGAGTAGGGACGAACCAGCTTGCTGGTTCAGGAGCACACCATGCCAGCACCAATGGTTCAGGGCGGCCGACAGTCATGCGCGGGAGAACTTCACACCCATCACCGCTGACTATCTCTACAACCATTTGAACGATATTGATGGGAAGCCACTGCAACCGGAGACGTCCCCTCCTCTCTATCGTACCATGCTGAAGGAAGCTTTGCAGGATTCGAAGAAGGGATGGTCCGATGAGTGGGACCTACGCCAGGGCAGCAACTTTTCTGATGATTGGGCCTGGGCCTACTGGGTAGGCGCCTCATGTGAGGAGTTTGGGGCCGACTTGAGGAGAGTGGGGTTGTATGAGGCGGCATGGGCCTCCCAATTCCACATTTACCAACCAAAGGAACTGATGCCGGAATTGCTGAGAAGATGGTCGTCTAGGACCAATACCTTTCACCTGCATCACGGGGAGGTGGGCATCTTCCTGTGGGATGTCCACCATATTTATGGGGTTCCGATCTTGGGGCCATTTATGATGAGTTCCTCCCCATCATGAGCACGTGGGAGGATATAGATCAAATGTCATGACTGGCGTCATCGCTGATGGCATTCGTCCCTGGAGAGGACAAGGAGACAGTGAGGGATGTCCACTTTAAGAGATGGTTCAAACGCTTCCTGAATTTCCCAGAGAATCGAGAGTTCCCTCCGAGGCCTCGAACTAGTCCGAGGGCGGCCCAACGTGGCAAGGGGCACTCGTATTGGCGGGTCTTGGAGGACAGCAAATGGAAGACTTGGGGTTTCAGTGTCAGCACTGAACAACAGCCGATAGTCAGGCTGGCGGCGTTCATCGCGACTCTCATCTGCGGTTGGATCCTACCGGTGAGGGATACAAGCATGGGGGTGTGGCCCAGCTCATTTATTATGGCGTCCATGTTAGCCATGGGGCAGTGGATAAATTTGGGGATTCTGATGCTCGGCAAACTGTACAGAATGATGCGGCACATTAGCGAGGGCAAGAAGCTCCCAAGCATATGCGGGCCCTTCCACCTCCTGTATGGGTGGATCGCAGTGCACATCAGGGGGATTTATGAGTATCCAAACCCCATTTCGCCGTCGGGATCGAACTTCCGCCCCTCCATCCTGAACGCGGTCGGGATCTTCCCGTTCAAACTAGTCGTGTCGATGGTACTGAATCGGGTGTGGAGGGCGGATGAGTTTAATTTCCACCCCTTTCCATTGCCGAAGGGGATACATACTAATGACGGGCGGGGAACAGAAGAACATCGGGCTTACCTCCTGGCCTTTCGAGGTGGAGTTTTGGTGGCACGGATAGATCGTGAGCCACTCTTCGAACCGTACACCCCGCATCGGTTTGCGAGGCAGTTCTGGTGCCTCCAGCGGCTGACCCTATAGTTCTACTGGGAGGTGCATCACGAGGAGCACCCGTGTGTGATGAGGCAGTTCTGGCTCCTGTTCACACGGGAAGATGGGAAGATGCGGATTGCATTGCCTCCATCCACCGCCGCTTTCGGATTGGTGAGGGAGTATGCCATTATTTGGGAGGCTGCTTACCCAGGGGAGATGCTAAAACATCCAACTATTCGGGTCGGTGACGGTTGGCCTCCCCTATCCTGAGGTCGGGGTCGGAGGGAAGCTAGGGCCGCTCGCGGTAGCGGGGCTGCCATGGCGGCGAGACCCGCACCGGCCGAGGGTATGGAAGCAGCGGAGGATCTGGTGATTCCGGAAGAGCAGGGTCATCCGGAGGGGAAGCCACTGAGGGGATTCCGTAGGATATCCACTAAGGCTCCGGGGAAGCGGCTGCGTCATATTGACATGGAAGAGGATGTTGTCTTCCCGGAAGCCTGGGACATTTGGGATGTCAACCGGCAGTTCCTCAGCCCACCCGAGATATGGGCCCACCTGAATCACCTAGGGATGGAATTACCGGGCATAGGCCCAGTCCGGGCTGGATTCATGGCGTCTCCGGCGGAGGCAGAGCAATCCCTGGATGAGCTGGAGGATTACGTCCACTCCAGTGGTGTCCCTCGCCCAATGACAGACCGGGTGAGGGTACTGCTAAATCGAATGCTCCCCCCACAGTTATCGGCTGCCGATCTGAGGGAGCGCTTCCCCCTGCCAGAAGAATCAGAGGACTCCTCTTGGGAGGATGAGGCTGGAGGAGGGAGTCTGTTGGAGGAGGGTGAGGTCGGAGATCGAGGCTCAGATTCCGACGATTTCGCGGAGGCTTTTGAGGTAGAACTCCGAACTTCTTTCCTTATGATCCGTTCTTGGTTCACTATGGACTTCTCACCGATTTTTGAGCCATGCAGGAGGAACTTGTTCACAGTCCTCGTTCTCGCCCCTCGGCGGGTGATGATGCGTCCAGTTCCGCGTCTGGTGGGACTAGAGCACCCGAGGAGGCTCTTCCGGAATCTCCAGACCTTCCAACAGTATACGGAGGGCCTCGCCTCAGGGTCCCATCAGTACCGGCTCAAGAGCAGCGCCAGGAGGTCGATCTTCATAAGTTTCCTCCACTGGTTTCCTTTTCGTCACATGTAGACTAATCCAACTAACATTTATGTCCCTCTCCGTCATATAGTTCTCCGATTGGCGTGGGCTGCTGCGGCAAGACTGGTCGGGATGTCTGGTGGCGTCCCTCCTAGGGTAATGTCGGTGATGGTGGAGATAGTCCCCCCATCTCCTCAAGCTGCGACGCACATCAACACTGGCGGGACCACCAGTGGGGCCGTACCCGAAGTCATTGAGGTGGACTCCGAGGAAGAGGATCAACTGGTCGGTCCCGGTCTCGTCATGCCTGTTTCGGCGCCAGGTACCATACTGGATTCAACACCAGATGTTGATCCTACCAAGGATTTCCTGAGGGAGTATCCCGCGTACGAGCCTGCCAATCGCGCAGACTGGGACGAAACGGCCTCTGACGAGGAAGACAACAGCATAGTCCGCCGCTGGTCATGGAAGCTGATCACGCGCTTTATCAAGGACACCCCCCAAGCGCAATGGCTGGACAAAATGGATAGACTCCACTCACGGTTGCGCGAACTGTGCGCTGGGGGAGTGGATGCCCAACATCCTCACGCACTCATCTGAGATCTTATGGCTGAGAAGATCCGAGAGCATGACCGTGGGCTCAGCGTGGGATGGCAGCGGAGGAAGGCGACCAACATCAAGAATCTACAGGAGGCTGAAGGCGAGGTCCAACAGATGCAGACCCGGGTAGATGAGATTTCAGCCTCTCTTAATGCACAATCTGAGCTAGTCTCACGGTTGAAGGCCCAGCTGGCAGATCCAGAAGAGCATATGAGACAGACCTCTGGAAAGATTGTTGTCGTTCGAGCTGGCGTAGAGAGGGCCAAAGCCAGGACTGACGAACTTCGCCCCGCCACTTCTGAGGAGGAGCGGGAGCTGAGTCAGCGGCAGCAAGCCTTGGACGCCGCAAGCCAACGGGTGGCGGAGCTACAACGCTCTTTTGACGGGTTCAACCCGTCCATGGGGGAAGTCAACCCCTGGGTATTGTAACAAACCAAAAAACCATTTCTTGGTACTTTCATGCTTCAATTTTCCTTTCTTTGTTTTGAATGTCGTAGCGCGCACGATTTCCACTGTTTGAATTGCCTTGTTACACCCCCACAATGTTTGCGGGACGTTCGGCGACAATTCCCCAAGCCCATGTGGGTCGAGCCCGATGTGAGAAACAGGAGATAGTTGCCTTCTCGTCCCACCTAACATAGGAGTGGAGACCATGCTCCAGGCATCCGGGATTCGGATTAGCAGTCCAGATTCCCGAAATATGGGAGACTCTTGACCGGAGAAGGAAGTTTCCAGAACATCCAAATTACCGTTTCTTCAACATTCTCTTATGCACAAACGGCGCAATGCCAGGGGCGCTGAAATCGGTCCAAACAGATGAAAATGGGAAGCGTGAATCGCGATACCCAAGATTCGGAACGCTGTGGGGATGGAATGACAATAAGGGACAACCGTTAACCATGTAGGAGAACCGGAATCCTTACTGCATTAGCCTGTAATTAAGACAACAAATGAGGGTCGGCCGTTGACCATGTTCGAAACACGGGACCATGTCACAAATGTTGTCAATCAATCCTTCGGTACATTGGCCCAGGACAGTTGGCAGACCATACGTCAAATATCTATACTGTTAGGGGGTCCTTCCAAACATGACCAGTCTTCCGGAACGTTGGCCCAGGACGGTAGGTGAGCCGATGTGGCATGAGACCAGGCTGTTAGGGGGCTCATTTAGACATGAAAGAGGACAAGGGTCCGAATAAGGGGCACACAAAGCGTTGAATATAGAGTGATGGTTTGTCCGAACAGAATCCAACACTTATGTAATTACACCACCGTGGTGGGAGTACGCCATATGGGCACATTGGTCTGATCATGGATCATTCCTTCTTTCAGACAGGGCCTCTCTGGCGAGGGGGTCTGTCACTTCCCAATGGGATCTTGGGGCTTCCTGAACTTGTTCAGGGAAAAAATTGCAGCTACATAGTTCCCCCTGAGTGGTCAGGCCAGAGGGCCGGGTATGGGGAGGAACGGGATTTTTCGATTCCTGGGGCTGGACCTGAGGCGAAATTCCTGGGTGTCTCTATGTATCCCATAAGGATGGGAGTCATGCGTTGAGGACACATGGACTCCTGTAGTTTAATGTCATACAATAGGATGTGGAATAAAAGGGAAGATCCCAGGGGACGTGTGGTGCGGTAGATATGAAACCGACGTGAATGAGGACTTGGAGTCCAAATCACACCACGTACTCCCTGAGAAAACTCTTCAGGTCGAGGGACCAAGAGTGAGGATTAGGTTGGGCCTGGAGCAGAGTGGTCGTGCGTTCCTACGTACCCCATGAGGATGGGAATCAAGCCATGCGTAGTTCTGGAAGCGCAGTTTAACGTCATTCGGGACGATGAGAAGCCTGACCGTGTTGGTACACATCCCGCCAAAACTACTAAACCCACGTGAGTCGTGCTCGGTGTGGGAAACAAGCAGTAGTGGTGGGAATTTCCCGACACAAAAAGGGGCAGGTTAGGGCAAAGGGACATTCGGTGAATATCGGCCCAATGAAACTAACATGATCATTTAGCACACCTAGATGCGCGAATAGAAAGAGCCGAGTATGATGGAATTCCACTTGAACATGAGGAAGTGGAAATGTTTTAATCATGGTGCTCGAGATTCAGATCATGATGATGGCGGCGTGACGATGGAGGATAACTGATGACCGTGTTCGCAACACAGCATCCTGTCGCGTTATCCTAGAATGGGGACAAACAATTGAGGGTTGACCATTGACCATGTTCGAAACACGGGACCATGTCACAAATGTTGTCAGATATCCGTAGGGACGTTGGCCCGAAACGATTGGAGGGCCCTTAGGTCCAGCATTCATGGAGAGCCCTTAAGCCTAGTATCCATGTCGTCCGAGGGTCCTTTTGGATGTGGAAGAGGATGAGGATCCAAATAGCGAGAGCACGAAGCTTGGTCATGGGATGAGGGGAATGTCCCCATGAAAATCCCACACTTCGGGCTCTTTGTCAAAACACATCTGAATACGACAACGAGACGTATTAGATAGAGGGAGCAGATTTCTTTCCCATAGAAAGATCTTAGTTTAGGGTCGTAGAATTCGGACCATGGATGGGAGGAGACATAAGAGGCACATGGTGCAGTAACTCAAACACCTAGCGTAAATGGGAATAGGGGGTGTGTACGGTGCGGTGAACAACCTGACGTGAATGAGGACATAATCCCATATCACACCGCACGATTCCCTTAGGAAAGGTTTTTGGTCAAGGGATCGAAAGTGAAAGTTAGGCTGGGCCCGGGGGGAAGTGCTTGGGCGCTCCTACGTATCTCATAAGGATGAGAATCAGGCCTCACGTAGTTCTTGATGGACCTTAGACCATAAATGGGTAAAAGGAGCAGGGGATGCATGACATCAAGACCCGACGTGAAGGAGGACCTAAGACCTACTTACCATGCATTCTCTGGGGAAATGCTCGACTCGAGGGACCGAACATGAAGGTTAGGCTGGGCCCGCAGGGAAGTGCCCGGGCGCTCCTACGTATCTCATAAGGATGAGAATCAAGCCATACATAGTTCTGAAAGGTGACATGGTAAGGTACCAGTGCCAGGGGAAAAGGGGGGTGCGGGTGTGGCCCTTGCACCAAAAGAAGCGGAATTTGATAAATCTTGTTTGTTCTTTAAGGTGAGTGGTTTTTTTTTGTGAAGCGACAGGCCTAGAGTAGTAGGTTGTTGTGTCACCACAAGGATCAAGCTGTGATAGGTGTTGACAAATGGCATGGAGCGTGACCAATACCCAACTTGATGTCCTCTACAACGAGGTCATCACAATGCAGTTCCATTTTTCGTCGTGCGGCCAGGATGATAATGTCACAGTTTAGGGTCGTATAATAGGACCAAGCATGCATATTATCATCATGCAGCGCAGACGTAGTAGAGACGGTGCTAGGTGGGGAATGTGCGCAGTGTTATAAAACACAATCGATGGAGACATGATCCCACATCACATTGTACGCCAATCGGAGAGGGAGACCTTAGGCCAAGGGGCCTATATAGAGGTAAGAGATGAAACAGGGGGAGAGAATGGCTCCCCAAATGGGTTCTACCCAAAGATAGGGAGTCCAAGCGGTCCTACATATCCCATGATGATGGGAATCAAGCTGAACGTAGTTCCGGATGGATCTTAGTTTATGGTCCTAGAGTTCGGACCATGGGAGCCCCGAAGGATGCCATATTGCGGCTTTGTCCCCCTGACATGCAAAGGTGCACTGAGGGATAGCGCCAAAAGTGTCGAGATTCCACCTGGACATGATGGGGTGGAAAATGATGTGAATCATGCAACCAACATTCGAGTATTGAAGGGGCTGGCGTGACGATAGAGGATTACTGCTGCCCATGTTCGCAACACATCATCATGTCGCATTAGCCTGAAATGGGGACAAACAAATGAGCATCGACCACTGACCGTATTCACAACGCGGGATTTTATTGATTTTTTGTCTAAAACCCTCAGGGGCTTTGGCCCATAACGGTAGGAGAGCCCTTCGGCGTTGTATCCAGGCCATTCTTGGGGGTCCCTCCAGGTGTGAAAAAGGTAACGGAATCCCTAATGGAGGGGAACACGAAGCTTGAAAAGTGGAAGGAACTTGATCAAGTTGAATTTGACACTCTTTGTCCTAGACCAGAGTACTCTTAACACATGGGTAAACCACTGCAAGGGCTCAAGAGACTCAACTTGAGGGTAACCAAGAGATGGCGGGTTCCCGGAGGAAGGGGGCATGGTGCCCAAAACCTTGTATCATACCTACATATCCCCCTTCTGGAGAGGGATAGACCAAGTGGCCTAGGTGACCGGGAGATCAGGGGATCTCCAAGAGGTGGGGCTGGACCCGAATCCTAGACATTCAGGTGGTCCTACGTATCCCATGAGGATGGGAATCAAGCCATACGTAGTTCTGAACGGTTCCTTTTAATGTCATGCTAGACAAGGAAAAGGAGGGCTAACTCTCAGAATGGGGGTGTGTGTGGTGCAGCTATTGCAAACCCTATGTGAATGAGGACATAATCCCGCACTACACCACAGGGTCCCGTAGTCGGGGTCCTGAAGGCAGGACCAGGGAGGCGAATTAGCTAAACTCAAGCTGGACCCAAAGACAGGAGGTCTGGGCATTCCTACGTATCCCATTAGGATGGGAATCAAACTGAGCGTAGTTCCAGATGAGAATCTTAGTTTATGGTCTTATAGCTCGGACCGTGGATGGTGGCAACTTCCTGAGTAAGCGCAGATGTCAACCCGATCCCTAAGCCTACGTGAGTTAAACTCGGTGTGGGAAACAAGGGGGTATCCTCATCGCAATACATGGGGTGAGTCAAACGGGAGTTGGTAGAGAGCCCTGAAGTACACCTTCGACACGGCTTGTTTCCCCAACATGCAGACGTGCACGGAGGAAAAGTACCAAGAGTTTCAAAACTCTACTTGGACACGATGAAGTGATGAAGGGTGGGAATTGTGTACTCGACTTTTTAGGTTTAATGGGTTGGCGTGGAGAGAGAGGAAAAACTGTTAACCATGGTGGAAACGCAGCGTCCATATCGCGTTAGCCTGAGGTGGGAACAACAAACGAGCATCAACCGCTGACCATATTCGCAACGCATGATTTTATCGATTTGTTGTCTGAAACCCTCGGGGGAGTTGGCCCATAACGGTAGGAGAGCCCTTGGGCGTAGTGTACAGGACATTCTTGGGGTCCCTCTGGGTGTGAAAGATGATGGAAGCCCTGATTCAGGGATACACAAAGCCTGGAGAGTGGGTGTGGACGTGTCCGAGTAAAGCTTGGCGTTCCGGGTAATAAACCAGAGTACTCTCAGGAACATCAGTGAACTACCGAAAAGGGATCGACGAAACAGCTCAGGAGGGATAGGTACATGGCATGGTCATTACGAGACTGACGTGAATGAGGACATAATCCCACACCACACCATATAATCCCCTCATGGAGGAAGGGTAGGCCAAGGGGCCAAGATGGGATGATGATTCCCAAGAGATGGTGCTGGACCCGAATCCTAGACATTCAGGTGGTCCTACGTATCCCATGAGGATGGGAATCAAGCCACACATAGTTCTCCAAATGTAGTTTAACGTCATACGGGATGAGGAGGGGAGTAATATACCCCTAATCAAGGGAGGTGTACGGTATGGAGAAGAAGCCGACGTGAATGAGGACATAGTCCCACACCACACCATACACTCCTATAAGAGAGGACCTCGGTCGTGGCCCAGAAAGGCCAAGGGGCCTGATGGTTACGCATTGGTCAGGAAGGCCTGACCTGCTTGTAGTTTAACGTCTTGCAATGAGGAAGAGGGTCGGGGACCCGAGGAGGCAAAGGGGCCTGAGGCTGGGCCTCGTAAGGGAAGGCATATGACATGGTACATGATCCCTATGTAAATGAGGACATAGTCCAACACCACACCTTACACCCCGAGTAAGAGGTTGGGCGGAGGGGCCCGAGAAGGCCAAGGGGCCTAAGGTCAGGCATCAGTCAGGAAGGCCTGACGGGTCTGCAGTTTAACGTCTTACATGAGGACGGGGGTCAGGGACCCGAGGAGGCCAAGGGGCCTGAGGCTGGGCCTCGTAAGGGAAGGCGTACAGCATGGTATATGATCCCGGCGTGAATGAGGACATAGTCCTAAACCACACCGTACACCACTATGGGGAATCGGGGCCGTGGGCCCAATCGCTAGCACCACCCGGGGGGAAGTTTGTCACTTCGGGATGGGGCAGAACGAATCACTGCACTCGATGTATGGGACATCTCGGGGTGGACCCGAAGATCCAGGACACTGTTGACCATGTTCGAAACACAACGTTCCTATGGTGACCCGATATGGGAGCAAAAAATGAGCATCAACCGCTGACCAAATTCACAACGCGGGACTTGTATCGTCTTGTTGCTTGAAAACCCTCAGGGGAATTGGCCCATAACGGTAGGAGAGCCCTTGGGCATTGTATCCAGGCCGTTCCTGGGGGTCCCTCTGGGTGTGAAAAATGATGGAATCCCAGTCAAGGAGTGGGTGAAGCATAGCTATATCCATCCACGAAAGAGGCAAACATCTCCAGGGGGATGTGCAGCCGGGTCGAGGCTTGCTCGATGTGAGTTGGGGCAAAGAGTGTGCACCCTGCCATAAGTCTTGACTCGAGGGGAAGATTTTGGCTTTTGGGCTGGTCCAACGGACGAAATTCTTGGGTGTTCCTACGTATCCCATTAGGATGGGAATCAAGCCATACGTAGTTCTTGAAGGCCATGCAGTTTAGCGTCATGCGGTGAGGACGTGGGAGGATAGAAGAACGTGAGTGGGCACATGGTGTGACCCTTACAATCCTTGTGTGAGAGGGTTTGTATGAGCGGGGCTATGAAATCCTACTCCCTGCTACACAAAGATCCTCCAAGGAAACTATTCCCAGGGGGGATAGTGGAAGAGAAAAGCATGGGGCTGGGCTCAAGACGAGGCGTCCGAGCGTTCCTACGTATCCCATGAAGATGGGAATCAAGCCACATGTAGTTCTTAAGATGCAGTTTAATGTCATGCGGGACGAAGATGCATCTCATTTGTGGATATGTAAGGTACGGAAAGTAATCTGACATGGATGAGGACATAGCCCCACACCATACCATACAATCCCGCAAGAGGGTAAGTAGGGGAAAACCAAGGGGCCTGAGGCCGGACCTCGGTCAGGGAGACCTGACCAGCTTGCGGTTTAACGTCTCGTGGTGAAGAAGGGGGGCCAGGGGCCCAAGGAGGCCAAGGGGACTAAGGCTGAGCCTCGGTCAGGAAGGCTTGACTGGCTTGCAGTTTAACGTCTTGCAGTAAGGACAGAGGGCCAGGGGCCGAAGGAGGCCAAGGGGCCTGAGGCTGAGCCTCGGTCAGGAAGGCCTGACTGGCTTGCAGTTTAATGTCTTACAGTAAGGATGGGGGGCCAGGGGCCCAAGGAGGCCAAGGGGCCTGAGGCTGAGCCTCAGTCAGGAAGGCCTGACTGGCTTGCAGTTTAACGTCTTGCAGTAAGGACGGGGGGCCAGGGGCCCAAGAAGGCAAAGGGGCCTGAGGCTGAGCCTCGGTCAGGAAGGCCTGACTGGCTTGCAGTTTAACATCTTACAGGACGAAGATGCAGTTTAAGGTCATGCGGGACCATCTCACAGTTTAGGGTCATGCAGGACCCTTTTGCCCTAGGCAAAGTATTGCTTGAGGAATTTGGCATTGGTGGGAGGGGTTATGTGTTCTCCATCCATGGTCACCAAGGAGTATGCTCGATTGGGGTATACCTTATGGATGATATAAGGCCCTTCCCATTTGAATTCTAATTTGGGCGGTTTCGTACTGGGAATCATTGGCGCTCGAAGGGCCAGTACCAGGTCTCCCTGTAGAAAATAGCGGAGACAAACCTTTTTGTTGAAGGACCTCGCTATCTTATCCTGATGCCTTTCCAGATTGTGCAGGGCACGAAGCCGGTTTTCGTCTAGTGCTTCTAATTCAGCTAGACGGGTTTTGTCTACCTCATCTAATGTCTAGTGATCATAAACTTCAATGCGTAACGATGGAAGCAGGATCTCAATGAGTAGTACGACCTTAGCTTCATACACTAGGGAATATGGGGTCACCTGGGTAGAGTTGCGAGTCGTCGTCCGATAAGACCAGAGGGTGTTGGGGAGCTTTTCCAGCCAACTTTTCTTGTTCTGACCAACCATCTTCTACAGAATGTTAGAGAGGGTTTTGTTGAACGCCTCGATCTGTCCGTTTGCCTGCGCGTGGTAGCGGGAGGTATGGTTCGAACGGATGTCGTACTTAGCATACAATTTCTTTAGTTCATCCGCTCGGAAGTTGGTGCCGTTATCAGTGAGGACGGCGTGAGGGACCCCAAACCGATGGATAATATTGGAGCTCACAAAGTCAAGATGGAATGGGCCTTGACCTCTTTGAGTGGAACTGCCTCTGCCCACTTGGAGAAGAAATTTGTAGCAGTCAGGATGAACCTATACTGGCGGGCTGTTGCCGATGGATACGGTCCCACTATATCAAGTCCCCATACCGAAAATGGCCAAGAGTACTTGGTGGGGTGGAGGGGCTCCAGCGGCCGATGAAGGAAGTTGGTGTGAACCTGGCACGCGTGGAATCTCTTGGAATACCCAATACAATCGTGGATCATAGAGGTCCAGAAGTACCCCAACCTCCGGATTTGATGGGATAGCTTCGGCCCAGCTTGATGGGCACCATAGGAACCGGTGTGAACCTCTTGCATAACTTGACGTATCTCTACCCCTTGGATGCAATGGAGGAGGATACCATTGAAACTCTGCTTATAAAGGATCTGTTCAAGACTGGGGCCGCTCTGGAGGGTAAATTGCAGCGCGCGGCGTTGGATTCGCTCGCGCTCGGCCTGGTCGTCCGGGAGGTGACCATTTTGGAGATACTCGACAAAAGGTGCCCTCTAGTCGGGAGTGGCCTCAACCACTATGTCTGACGAACCCGGGACCCCTGACGTGGAGGGTCCAGCGGTGAGATGACTTACCCGCAGGCCATCATTGTCCTCTTGGGTGACAGGGGAAATGACTCTCCGGTGTGCCACATGTATGATCAAATCGTCTTGCTCGGGTTCTGCGAGCGACATGGCTACGCCAGCCAAGGCATCTGCTTGACTGTTCTGTAACCGCGGGACATGGGTAACCTCTGGTCGAGGAGAGAACTGGGCCATTAGGCGGAGGGTGTACTCCAGCAATGGTGCAAGATCCGGCTTCCTGACAACGTAGTCGCCGTTAACCTGTTTGATTACCAGCTCAGAATCTCCCTTCACATGTAGATGGGGCACATGGTTCTCAAGGGCCAACTCGAGGCCGGTGATGAGAGCCTAGTACTCTACCTCGTTGTTCGTACAACCTTCTGACAACAGGAACGAGTATGGCAGGATGGCTTGCGCCGGGATAATGAAGACAATACCCAGGCCCACTCTGTTGAGCTTGGGATCGTTGAGCCTCCTACCGGTGGGGCTCCGGGAGGCGCCGTCGAAATGAATTTTCCAACACGGGATGACATGATGAACTGAGAGAACCGTCTCATCAGGAAAATCCAGGTCCAGGGATTGATCCGCGGAGGTGGGATGGGCAGCTAAAAATTCTGCCAATGCATGTCCCTTAATGGCCTTCTAAGGTACGAACCTGATATCAAACTGCTGGAGAATCACTTCCCACCGCGCTAGTCGGCCAGTCAGCATGGGGCGGTTCAGGATGTACTTCAGTGGGTCTACCCGGGAGACCAATTGCACCTCATGGTGCTGCAGGTAATGTCGCAACTTCTGCACGGCGAATACGAGCGCAAGGCATCTCTTTTCGATAGGGGAGTATCTGGCCTCCGTATCGAGAAGCATGCGGCTGAGATAGTAGAGACTGTTCTCAGTACCCTCGTTATTCTTCTGGGCAAGCAGTGCACTGAGGGATCTCTCCAGGGCGGTCACATAAAGGACCAGCGGATTTCCGGAGACGGGTGGCATCAAGACCGGAGGTTGGAGCAGATACTGCTTGATTTCATTGAAGGTGGTCTGACACTCCTCATCCCATTCGTAGGCGGCGCCCTTCTTCATGAGTCGGGAAAAGGGCTTACACTTGCCGGCCAGATTCACGATGAATCGGCGTATATAGGATAAGTGGCCTTGGAGGCCTCGAAGCTCCCGAATGTTGCTCAGGGGAGGCATTTGCTGATGGCCTTGATCTTCTCCGGGTCGACCTCGATACCTCGGTATCTAACAACAAAGCCCAGAAACTTCCCAGAGGTGACCCCGAAGGCACACTTCAACGGGTTCATCTTTAGGTGATAGGAACGGAAGAAACCGAACACTTTCTCGAGGTCTTTGAGATGGTCCTGGTGCTGACATTATTTAACTATGAGGTCATCCACGTAGCATTCCACCAATGTCCCGAGAATCGGCTTGAATATGCGATGCATGGCCCTCTGATAAGTGGCACCTACATTTTTCAAACCGAATGGCATAACCTGGTAGAAAAAGGTACCTTGGGGAGCCCTGAAGGCAGTGGACTCCTCGTCTTCGGGGGCCATCCAGATCTGGTTGTACCCAGAATAACCGTCCATGAAAGAAAGAGCTTGGAACCCAGCCGTGGTGTCAATCAATATCTTTGTCACCGGGAGTGGGAAGTCATCCTTTGGGTAGTGGCGATTAAGATCGCGGAAGTCGATGCAGACTCTGATCTGCCCATTCTTCTTCTTGACTGGAACAATATTGGCAAGTCACTTGGGTTACTTGACTTCTTTAATGAAGTTGGATTTGATAAGCTTGTCAACTTCAGCCTCAACCATAGCACCATGAGAAGGGTGCATCTTCCTGGGAGGCTGCTTAAACCCACGATGTTTTGCTGGGAGGCCCAGACGGTGAACAGATGCCTGGGGATCTAGTCCTGGCATATCGTTGTAACTCTAGGCAAACACGTCACGGTTTTTTTTTGAGGAAATCGATGTACTGCTGCCGCTCCTCGGGGGACATGGCTGTGCTGATCAATGTGGATTTTGGATCTGTCTCGCTACCAAGGTTTACCTGCACCAGTTCATCAACTGTGGTAGAAACGCCTTCTTCAAAGGCGGAGGGAGCATCCTCCAGGTCTTCCTCTCCACCTGTGGGGGGATTTCCCGTGACGGGAGATACTTTTGGGCTATCAAAACCCGAGGGGCAGCTGGTGCTGGCTTGGGCAGCAGTGGTCATCATGTTAGGGGACTCACTCTCCATTGAGACCATAGCAATGAAGTCAGTCGACCCTATTCCATCTGTCCTTCGGCCTAAGGGGCCACGTTTGATGATATCAAAGCAGTGGTGACGTGTCGGCCTGAGTCGGTTAGTTCCAGCCTGGCGGAAGAGACATGAATGGCGCACCACCGTTTTCATAAGCTTGACGTCCCGGTACCGTACAGGGGTAGGAGGTTCTGGGATCACCTGAGCCTGGTTGATGTAGGAGTACGAGGTGATTTTCCGCCGTCGCTTGGACACGGGAACATGCCTTACTTGTGTACCCGAAACAACAAAAAATTGCCCAATGTCGGGGGTCGTGGCCTCCAACCGGTGGATCGGGAGGATGTAGGCATCATCCATGCTTTCCCAGGGATCACTTGTGACCGGGGCGGGTTCATCCTCACTTACTAGGATTTTCTTATCCTTACTCTTGTAATAACCCGCATCCAGATAGCGGGCCTCACAAGAAGAGAAAGGAGATGCATCTCCTTGGAGCACGCCTACTCGACCGTTGAGCGATTATTTGAGGCACTGGTGATACGACGAAGGGACCGCTACATGAAGATGGAGCCATGTCCTACCCATCAACGCGTTGTAGGCGGTGTCCTGGGAGACGACCATGAACTCGGTGCTGGCAATTAAGCCACTGAACTGGGTCTTCAGGCGGATCTTGCCGACTGGGGTTTGCTCGGTCCTATCGTACCCCTGGATTCTGAGGTCAGAGGGAGTTAAATCACCTTCAGACAGACCCAACTTTTGCAACGTTAGAGTCAGAGTTAGATTGATTCTGGAACCCGTGTCAATGAGGCAAAAGTGGACTTCCACACCATTAAAGTGGCCAGTGATGTACAGTGGGAGAATGTACCCCTGTATAGTAGGGTCCCCATCTTCACCGGAGAACGAGATAACCGCCTGACATTCGGCGTTTTCAATCGTCTCGGTATGGAAGGCTTCTGAAGCTGCTACCTCCGTCTCAAACTGGAGGGGGCTCCTTAGGGCCTCGGAAAGTGCCTCGCGCATTTTGGATGACAGACGAAGGGCCTCAAGGATAGAAAGCCTTACCGGAATGCCGGCCAGGTGCTTCAGGATGTCATACTTTCGTGCCAAACGCGAACCTCTGCTTACAGGAGGTTGTTCGGTATTTGGAGGCATAGCGGGTCCTTCCGGTTGAACCGGTGATCGGCTAGTATTGGGTACATCCTGCTGCCTACTAGTTGAAGCCTGGAGAGTAGTCGCCGGACTAGGATCGGACAGTGGAGGCTAGCCTGTAGCCGGGCGAGACTGACTGTGATACGAACGAGGCATCTCTCCCTGATCTAGTAGCACAAATGGCGGTGGAGGTAGAGCTGAGGGCATTAGACGGGGTTGCACGTGCTGAGCTCTGCGCTAAGCCTACTATCTGGTCTCAGTAGTGTGCACGGCTTGGCTGAAAGTGCCTGCTGACGTACCTCGATAACCGGCGTGGTTGCAATTCCGCTGACATTGACGTCGGATGGAAACGTTGGGGAGGTTCGCCTGGCGCTCCCCCCCCCCCCCCGTCGGGAGTCATATAGGGCTTTACCAGCTCCACGGTGTTAACCGAAGCGTACCCCTAGCTGTCGCTCGAGGAGTCATCCAGTACCGGGCGGATTCTAGGAGGAATCCCCATTTCAGGGGGCATAAAGTCACTGAGAATGCGGGATGAAGACGGCACCGGCGGTGCGCGTTGCTTCTTCTTGCGTCGTCGCTGCTTGCCCTTTTGGGAAGAGGTCGACTGTGAAGACGATGCGGAGGTACCGGCCACTTCTTCTGAAGGTTTCGACTGCTTCAGGCACGCCCAGATAATACCATGGGCACGGACGATGGTTTTTCGAGCCATCCAGTCATCGTATTTCTAGGATTCGTGGCTGGGGACCTGCTGCCACTCGCCTTCGCTGTCACTACCGATCTCTGACCCTGCAAAGACACCCGCTACTTGCGCTGGTGCTGGGCCCAAATTGACTATGTTGTTGTTGACCTGGTCTTGAATCTAGTCTTTAAACACATAGCATTGCTTGAGGGTGTGCCCTAGAAACTGATGATAAGGGCAGTAGTTGGGGTGATCGGTGAGATTCGCCTCTGCTAGCCTTCTGCACTCGGGCAGACGCACAATCCCTTTCTCTAGAGCACTTCAGAAGTAGCCAGGGACCTGATTTTTGTTGAACGAATAAGTCTGGTGCCTTCTTTCTGGATAGGGGGCCCTGGGGGCCTGGACCTGATGAGGGGCCGGAGGGGCCTTCCGAGGAGGCGGCGCCTGATTGTCTCGCCCGGGTGGCGGTGGCGCATTGCACAGAGGAACCTGTCGGTTCTGAGGCGGTCGCTGCTGGGTAGGAGCATGTGCTTGAGCTGGAGGACCTCTGCGTGGTTGTAGGGATGGTGTCACCGGCAGTAACTCCAGCTTCCTAGGGGATTCTATTTGGGCCACCGCGGTAGGTTCATCCCTGGCGGTCCTCCTGGCTGGGATCATAGGGGGCAACGAACGTGCCTGACTAGCCTGTTGTAGGGATTCCTCAAGACGTTGAGCCTTATCTGAGAAATCTATGAACCCTCCAGGGTAGTTATGGGTAATCATAGAGGGTACCAGCTCCGTTTTGACATTCCCCATACACATCGCCAGTAATTTCTCTTGAGTCAGTGGCATATCGAGGGAATACGTAAGTCCCTTCCACCGGGTGATGAAATCCGCGACTCGCTAATTAGGCCTTTGATTGCACTTGAAGAGGTCTGCAATGTTGGTCTTCCGCGTGGTGGAGCTGAAATGGTATAAGAACTACCAGTGGAGATCCTCCCAACTGGTCACCGATCCGATGGGAAGCTGGCTGTACTAGATGAATGCTGGACCTTCCAATGTCTGTACGAAACACTGGAGTTTGGAAGCTTCTTGCTGAGCCGGGGTCCCCAGCATGGGGCCAAACCTGGAAGAAAAATGTGCCAAGTGCTGTGGCGGGTCCCCTTTCTCATTAAAGGGCGAGAAAGTGGGGTTCCCAAAACCCTGAGGTACCGGCATATCATCCACCCACGCGGGATACGGCTTGCCATCCGGTGGGACTTCCTCCTGCCGCGTTTCCAATGCTTCGAGGCGGGCTGTGAGTGCTGCAATAAGATCATCCAGGTGGGGGTCCCTATCTTGACGGGGATCCTTAACCACAAGTGCGTTTCCAGGCTCTTCAACATGGTAGATGTCTTCGGCAGCTCGTGGATCAACTGGTGGAACGACCTGCGGGGCGACTGGGGGAACCCGGACTGGATTCTTCAGATTTCCCCGTCGTTCGGGGGGGTTTGGCGAGACGTATAGCGCCCTCTTGATGTAAGTTTCGACTTCTGCCCTGTCTACGGCCGTAGCATGATCAGGGTTGCTCGGAGGCATCTCACCGGGGGTAAATTGTTCATGCCCCTGCTGCCCCAGCCTGGGATTACCATAGTCGGGTCGCTACTCTACGGCGCGCTCAGCCAAGAGTTCATCAACCAGCCTCTTCTGCTCAGCAAGCTGCTGGCGTAACGTGGCCTTCTCAGGATCTTCTTCCGTTTTCTACACAAAGGCAGATGGGTCGGAGTGCTTGACAGTTCCGACGTGCTCCTTACCCTTTGCGGTATTTCGACTGAGTACCAGCGACTCGGTGGGTACAGGGAGGCCTAGCAGGTTCCTCTGCTGACGGGTAACCCTTTCTGATGGGTCCAGTAGTGGCGGTATGCCCTCAGAGGGTAAGTCTCCATCAAGGAATTCAAGCTCTTCTTCCTTTTCCACGACGTCAGCCATGTGGACCGTGACCCCTTTCGAGGGAATGTCCTCGATGTCACATAATGAATCGGGCTACCGTCGGATAGGGTCGAAGAGGAGAGCGGCATAGCGTCCCCAACCACGGACTTGCACATGGGGGGGGTAGCTTCCCTGACGATCCTGCGGAGTACTTTGAAACTCTGAACGCATTTCCGTTTAAGGGTGCTTTGGCGGCCTGGTGACTCAGGGTGCTGGGCCACAAGGAGTGCGGCCGAATCGATCAGGCGGCATTGCTCGCCGATTTCTTCGAAGTGCTCTCGACTCCTGGGGTACACCACCCATTCGTAATGAAGGCGAAAGTGTGTCGCCCATAGGGTTCGACAAAAGCACCCCACTTCTTCAGGGGTAAGAGACTCGGGTACGCGAAAATTCAGCGTCGTCGTCGGCCATAACTTCTCCGGGAAGTAATCTGCTGCAAGAATACTCCAGAAGCTCTTGGGTTCGGACTCGGGGTCTGGCCCTGTATTGCCCCACTCATCAACCGGGGGCGGCTGAGGGACCGGTAGCGGTACCGGGGCGGACCTCTGGGATAGTAAACTCGGCGGTGGAGAATACGGCAAATGAGCTGACTGGCCGTCGAATTTCGGGCCATCCTCCGAAGAGTAAGGTGACCTAGCCACGATGTCACGATACAATGGGCTGATAGCCACAGCTTCCGGCATAGGAGTCGTGGCTATCGGCGACCGGTCATGCCATCGCTCTACCACCGCCGACGCCCAAAATATCTCTCTGTGATCTCTGGTAGAGGTAGAGGGCGCTTCTGGTGACAATGGCGGTGATTGCACAGTCGAGACCTGCGGAATTCCCAAGATTTCTTCCTCCTGGATGTACCTGCGGAGAGAGATGGGAATCTGGTGGACCTCATATTCTGGGAGAATGAGGCTAATGCGTCTGTTTCCTGCCCTAGTCCTTGATACGGAGGAGAAGGGAGAAGTTTCCATCGTCGAGACGTATTCTGCTTCAGAGTCGGCGAAGCGGGCAGGTTTGATCACCACCCGGGCCTTACCAGGATTTTTCTTGTGGCGGTGATGACTCGCTCTCCTGCCCCGGGGTGCCTCTTCGGGACACGGTTGATTTTCATCATGTAGCCTCGGGGCGGCGCTGGCGCCATGGCGGAGAGGACCCCCACTCGAGACAGCCGGGGTGCGAGGAGCACCGGGGCAAATGTCGAAGGGTACATGGGAAGGACCTCCATGGACAACACCCATGTGGGTGGAGCCTCTGTTGGAACCAGCAGGAGCATGGGGAGGACCTCCATGGTCGATGCGGGCGGAGCGAGGCTGACCTTCACTCCTCGAGTTGTTGGGGCGAGGAGGACCTTCGCCCATTGCAGAGAGGACGTAGGGAGGGCCCCCACATTGGAGAACGACCAGAGGGACGGTGCCTTCAGATCGGCGGTCGGGGGTAGGAGGATGGACTCCATACCATGTATAGTGGGCGCGGGAAAGGTTTTCGTGCCGAGTGTCACTGCCTCGAGGAAGGTCTTCCTTCGAGATGGGGGTAGCACGAGGCATACCTCCATGACGAACTTCGGAGCGGGGAAGGACCATTCTCTGTGGAGTAGTGGTATGGGGAGTGCCTCCGTACAAGGTGACATCACTGCGGGTTAGTTCGCGGCGATCACCACTTGGGCCTGCAACCCAGAGAGTCAACCCAGCCGGCCCGTGGGGCGGTTGGGGTCTCGATCCTGGTTGGGTGAAGGAGTTCCCCTGCTCAGTTTATGCAGGGGATTCATGATGCACGTCAGTGGTGGCTCGGACCACTGTAGCTGTCAACGTCGACGTGCCTGGGCGAGCGTCCTCAGCCCGGGCCCGACGCTGACGTCGGGTCAGGCGAGCTGGTGCAGGTGGTGTAGGGGCATGGCCTGCCTGCTCTTCCTACGGAGTCGGACGACGGCGCTGACGTAGCTGGACGGGAGCTCTCGCCTGGAGCCGTTGGGTCGGGACCCTGAGCAGGCTGATCCGGACGGCGCCCGCCTCTTCAGCGTAAGGCGAGGAGTTGTCAAGGTGTTCCGGGGACAGGCTCCCGAAATGGTTGAACGTTGGGTTGGGGAGCAGGGGCTCCCTACGTAGCCTGTTAGGGCGGCGTTGACGGCGGGGCCTGGAGGCCTCCAGGTCCAAGCGGGCCATATCCCGAGTTGGAATGACCCCTTCCTCCTCGTACCTGCGCACGAGGTTGTTTATCACCCTTCGTTGGATGACCTCTGATGGGGAAAGGGGACGTGGGTGCCCCGTGGTCCATGATGTGGAGGCCGTCATGGCGGTGGCGGTGCCATGTGGGGTGGTTGTGGTGATATTTCCCCTGCCCCTGTGTAGGCGAGCGTGCGGTGATCACGTCTCTGTAATAGCAACCTGGTTCCTGAGAAACGAAGGGATCAACTCATCAGCACTTAGAGGAAAAGGATTGACAACCAGTGCCCCAGCGTCCTTCCATTCTCCACGTATGTAAGAAGTATCCACGCCAACACGCTGCAGAACGGAGTGCCCCACGTTCTACTGCCCCGACTTCCAGTGAGTTTCACGACAGGCCCACTATTTTCTTGGCGGGACCAGGCACCGGATACATGGATCTGGTGACACGTCAATCTACTGGTGTCTCGAACGCCACTAATCTCCATTTTGAGGAGAATAATTTCACGTCGGGTTCACCATTTCTGTTTCTGACGCTTTCGCTGGGGCGCGCGCATCTGTCCGTCCGCGGGGGAGGACGCGCTGCGCTTGTTTCCCCGCATTCCCGCTTTCCAAAGGCGGGCGGCATTCGCTCCTTATTCAGGGACGTCTTCTCCTTGATCGAAACGGGATGATGGGATGTCAGTTCTTCCTTCTGTGGATTCCTCCTCAGAACTCATCACCTAGTCCGGGTCTCCCTCATAGATTTAATACGTAGTTCGTGAAACTCTTCACAGTTCCATGTTTCCATGGACGCCGGTTAATTACACTGCTTCTGTTGGGACATTCCAAAGGGTCTAGTCAGGGCAGCAACCTTCAGTCGGGGGAGTAGTCACGTTGAGGCATCAGTAACATGTCTGGATGCTGTGGAACCTGGCATGTCTGTCTATTGTCCCTGTTCAGGGCTTCTCGAGGGCGTGGAAGCCCGAGGAATCCCACATCGAGCGCGGGGAATTATATGCCGTAGACACATATCTGAGGTTTTCCTCAGCTTCCCGTGTTTAACACAGGGTACGCCGCGAGATTAACATCTAGTGGAGACGAATCAGCCTGATCAGAGCAGTAACTAGAATGGATCGGATTGAGGGATTTCCCTTGAAGGGATGCCGATACCGGGGCCCGCCCATGGGAAGCTGTGAAGAGGAGCAGACCGACATGATCTCACCGAGATATACCAGTTCGGGCGAGGATTGGGGTGGATGGTGGATGGATGAATGAAGTGGAGGGTGGAATGGCAAAGAACCATCGCAAGGGAAACGGTGAAGTTGTGCTTGAGCCTTTAAAGGGATTCATATGTATCCCCGTGGCAGGGAATAAAAGTCCGCGTAGTTCGGGTTGGTGTCGGTGGACCGACACGAGGGTGGACCTTGGTCCGATGGGCATCATCAGCGAGCTGACGTGAATGGGGAGGACCAGGAGGGTCCTAGTGGTGGTGGGCTTGGACCTCGTGGAGGCTTCCTACGTACCATGCCTTGACATGGATCAAATACCTCGTAGTTCAAAGGGATTTATGGAATACAGTTTAACATCATGCGGAATGGTAATGAACCCTGACGTGAATAAACGACGGGCGTTGGGTGTCCGCAAACCAACATAAATGAGGGACCTTGGTCGAATGGGAGGTGGGGGTTGGCACACCGACAAGAAGACGGTTTGGGCCAATGATTGTTGGGCTTGAACCTCGAGGAGGCTTCCTACGTACCATGCCTTGACACGGATCAAAGTCCTCATAGTTCAAATGGGTGTGTAGTTTAATGTCATGCGGGATAAGGGGGGTACAGTTTAACGTCATGCTGGATGAGGGTGTGCAGTTTAAAGTCATGCCGAACAGGGGTGAAACTCGACGTGAATGAACGACCGAGTAATGTGGCTTGAACCTCATGGAGGCTTCCTACGTACCATGCCTTGACATGGATCAAATACCTTGTAGTTCGTTAAGGGTGGGGGTCAAGGTCGGTGCTCACTCTAAGCCCACGTGAGTCATGCTCGGTGTGAGAAACAAGAGGTTGTAAGGACCCGACGATCACGTCGTGAAGGATGCGTCCGTGAGAAGCGAAGAGGGGTTTACGCATTAGGCGGACCACGGTGCTGGGACTTACTCCAGGATGGAGGCCCGAGGTGTGGCAAAGCGCAGCGAAAGAGGGACTCGGGACCAATGATGGGAGGTGTCTCGTTCCCTATCACGCCCTCCACTGACCTTGGGAGTGGGGAAGTACGGAGATGCAGAGGTGCAGCCATCCGTTGGGGAACTAGGGTCGCCCATCTCCTGAGAACATACGCCACTCCAATAAGGGGGATATCATCCCTTGTGGATGGGTGATTCCACTCCTGTGGAGACGAGTGGTGTAAAAAATGTTCGAGCTGGGGGGACCCTTCATGGGAGGCACGAGGTCGGGTCATAGTTTAACGTAATGTGCTGAGGACATGATTCTTGGCAGTTTAACGTCCTGCAGCTCGGACGAGGTGGGTTCACTCCGCACCCCTAGGACTTACATAACCAGTACCCTCTGGTCCTTGGGGAAGGGAAGGTACCAATAAGGTCGTGGTCAAGGGGGGGTGTGGAGCGAACCATCGAGGGGTCCACGTTAGCGTGTCTATGCGAAGAAACAATATCCGTTAGTGTGCCTATGAGAAGAATCATTAGGCAAAGCAACGCTATGAGTGGTATTGTCCATGGGACTTTGAAATCACATCGTGCAAACCTGGAGGGTCGCACGAGAATAGGAATTTCCAAGCAAAGGAGTGTGCTTTGCGAAGCAGAGTGCCTTGGCCTTAGCATGGGGCAAAGGTGTGAGTGGAGGGTGCTTCGCGAAGTGGAACAGTATTCGCGGAGCACTGCCTCGCGAAGAAGGGGTGCCTCGCGAAGCAGGGTGCTGCGAAGCAGTGTGCTTTGCGATGTGGAGCGATCCTGCCATAGCATAGGGATCACTAGTATGGGTTGGGTGTTTCGCGAAGCATAAACGCTCCGCGGCTTCCCGGGTTCCCTTGGGAATCCCCTTCCTTCTCGAATGCCCTTGAGCTTCATGAAGGGCATCCCTCTCGGAAGAGGGGCTCAAAACGATACCAAGCAAAGGCGTCTCGCGAAGTAGAAGTACCTCGCGGAGCTCATGATTCCCGGGACAAAGAGTTCTTCACGATTCGGGAGAGGAGAAGCCGAAAGGTCGGATTGTCTATCCTGGGGACTCAGGGGGAGTCCAGTATTTATAGGTAAGGGGCGCCATGAAGCAGAACTCGCGCGCCACCTCAGGTACTTCGTGGCGCGCTCGCGAACATCAACGGTGTCCGCAAAGAGTTACCGCCTCTGGAGCTTCGCGGCAGGCTCGCGAACATCAAATGCGTTCACGGAGTGTTACCGCCTCTGGAGCTTCGCGGCAGGCTCGCAAACGTCAAATGCGTTCGCGGAGGGTTACCGCCTTAGGAGCTTCGCGAGACCACGCTACTCGGGGTGCTTCGTGGCGGTGCTTCGCGTCGTTGCTTCGCGAGGCAGCGTGCCAGCCTTATTTTTTGTCCCTTCCTTTCGTGCAATATTTTGTCACCAACAATGTGTATTGTAATATAGTTGTAGTACCCAAGGCATCATGTGTTAGCTACGGGGTAGTTGAAGCCATATTTGTAAGGGTTACATGTCTTTTTATATCATTCATCCAATGTTTAATGGATGGGGTGATGATTTTGGATTAGATCATAGTATTAGAATCATATGGAGATAGGTTGGTAATATATTTATCATCTTGTGGGGAAAATTAGATCATATGTTTATTCTTCTGTGGGGATAGCTGGCTTGGTCAAGTGTTTTCCTAGGGGAGAGATAATCACACTTAAGGATTTTGTTAAGTGTATCCCCGATGGTGAATATGATCACACGTGAGGGTTTGGTTAAGTGTGTCCTTAAGGGGAATATGATCACACATGATGATTTGGTTATGTTTTTTCCCAAGGGGAAATATGATCACTCTTTACGGTTTGGTTAAGCATGTCTTTATAGTGGAATATGATCAAAATTGAGGGTTGTTGTCTCCTATAGGGAGGACACATATATATAGTGGTGTCTGGGTGTTAGGATTGAACCTCATGGAGGTATTCCCGGTTTGTTTAGATATTATTATTTAACCTTAGGGAGGTTTCTAAACTTCCTAATTAAGATACAGGGATAAAAACCTGTGTAGTTTGATGCTGTAGTTTATGGTTAAGTGATTGTACCGATTCTTAATGTTTAGTATCATGTGGTAATTATTCTAATGTCTAGGAATGAGTTCAGAAAAGGGATGGTGTGGGACATAATCATGGAATTTTTATGTTGATGGTATCTAAACCTAGGGTGAGGGGGGAGGGGCATACAATAATGATCATACATAGGGAATTCTCTATTTATTGCACTGATTAAGGGTATAGTTAAATATCATCTTCTGAGGATGATTCCATGTGGTTTATCATTGTATAACTAGGATATATATCTAAATATTTTTACATCATTGAACTTGGATGTGGGATGGGTCTATTACAAGGGAGACCATGACCAGGTAGGATTGTGGGATCCATCAAAATACCAATCAACTAGTAAAGTTAGTAATTTTCCATTTATGATTCCCCTTTTGGTAGAATGAGTGTACTTTCTTGCACCTATGAGTGGGGCAGGCATAAACACTATCGTGGATGAGTGTAAATCATAGGTGCCCATGTGAGAGAGCCTATTGTTTTGAGTGAAATGAGGTGAAAATATCTAGGTTCTAAAAAGAGGATGGACATGAAGGTTGATGATACAAGTATCGCAAGAGATCAAGGGACCAATAGACTAAGTTAGACTGGGAGCAGGGAACAAGAGCACTCATCTTGTGAGAAATTGTGTTTGGGGGAATAATCCATTAGTTTAGGGACCCATATATTGGTGCACACAACACTAAAGTTTCATGAAAAATACTTACTAGCATAACTATATGTCATTGATATATGTGAATAGGGAAGAACAACTACTGGATTCATGTGAAGATTTGGGTTGTGTGAAGGAAAGTCCTCTTGCATGGACCTATTTATCCATTAAGGGAAGTTGTTCTAGGATGTCTCAAACATGATCTAAGCCAAGATAAGACCCATGTGATTTCATTCAATAAAGTTTTCTACCTTCTGCATTCCATGACATTTGGATTTTCACATTCATCATGATATTCCAGGTTGTGCAAGTAAGAGCTGACACTTAAACTTCTCAAGAGATCCCCCTCAAATGGGGGTTGATGTAATATTTTTATTTAACATATGAAACATTGAGAGAAAAAATATCTATATGTAATAAAAACCTTTTTTTGTGATGAACATGACTTCTTCCTTAAGAGAGAGTCATAAAAGGATTCAGTTCATTGATGCCTTCTTTCAAAAATATATTTCACAATGTTTAAGGTTATAAAATATTGTCTTAACTTGCATGACACCGCCATTTTTTATAATCTAGGGCCATCTATGGAATCCTTGAAACATGGTCTCTTTAATAGATACTTTTTCATTCAAGTTATTTTCATACTAAATGGTCGATTTGTGTGCAATCCAAAAAAATTGGTCACCTACACTCTCTTAGCTTAGAAATTATTCATTGGCATAGGGAATGTCCTGATTTTAAATAAAAAATCTTTTTCCATTGTTGAGATTTTTTATGACAAAAACTATCCTCCAGAACACCATATAGAAATGATCATTTGTTGGTGTCCTAACACCATAACTTTTAACTTGACTCATGGAATTGTAAAGACCCAAATCTTGGCATACATGGACATTACATTACTTTTTGTAATACTTAACACATAACAAAAACAAACACCGAAGGATCATAATAGTTTAGTGTCTTTGGAAACTCAGAATATAATCTTCTAATCATGGTGAAAGATCTTCAAAATCTCCCATAAAGATCTTCCCCTTTTTTTCTTACCTGAAACCTTTCTTTATATCCTAGGTGAAAGAAAACATAAAAAGCGTGAGCTCAAATGCTTAGTAAGGGTAAACATGGAGAACATAAAACAACCCACAAACACTTGAACGTAAAAACATGAACATGACATAAATCTTAGCAATACATAAGGAATAGATCATAAAGGAACATTAACCATGATAAAATAGCATGGGAATAAGACACATAATTATGGAAAACCATTAAGCACATGATATGATTTCCATAGTAGCCAAGACATTGCTGCCAAGACCATCTTAGTGGACAAAGTCCCTTCCGGAATCAAGTTCACTCCTCGTTCCAGTCCTGTATCACTGAACTGGATTAACTTACCATTCAAACCATGTCTATCTCATGAGATATAAATCTTTACCCAATTCATTGGAGGGAGATATAGGTCCCACCCATCTCATAATGAAATCATTCTTACGTGTGCCACAATATAAACATAAATCATTCATCATAACCCAAAGAATAAAATGGGTTTCATAAAAATCATCCCATCATAACATAATCCATATAAAAAAAATGGATATAATTTCAGCATAAGAATAATCAAACCCTGTAAATAATAGAGACATTATAATTGAAACATACACATATAAAATAATGTCATCTTAGATTGAAAATGGTTTTGATAAAACACCTGAAATGAATTCTTGAGGAAAATATCCTTTCTTCTTCAAAATCATTTTCTTTTCGCAAAATGCCATGCTATTTTAAAAGAAAAGTATTTTTTTGAAAATAGTCATGAAATATTGAAGAGTAAGCTTTATGAAAATAAGGCGTTATAAAACCATAAAAATCATTTCATTCCGTAGAAGATAAAAAAAATTCTTCTCGTACTTTTTCAGGAAAAGTCAAAAAGTACCACGTATGGTAAACAAAAGCAATATTCCTTCCATAAAACAAAGTAAAAGTCAAGAGGGGTAAAATGACTTTAAAAATACATGGAATAATATTAAATAATTTATGAAAACATTTTTATGGACATGGATGAAAAATATAACCCCAGTAAATACTTACAAATAAACAATATCATGTAAGAACGAGATTAGAAAAATTACCCCTTACCTTAGGTCCAATTTCTTCTGTATGTGTCTGAAACTCCTATAGAGTGCTTTTAAACATATTATAAACTTGTAACAAAACCATAATAATATTTATGATATCATATATTATTCAATTATGACTTTATATTACCCGTTCTTTTGTCAATTCCATGTTAAAGTAGCATTTTGGGTAAAATCGTTTCATTTATCGTACATGTTTGGACTTGTTGTTCTTGATATTATTAATTATATCCTGATTTACTTAATTCCAGAATGTAAAATATGATTTATATATAACATATATATTAATCATATAAATATATATGGTATATCAATAAATGTAATGAAATACACCGTTCATGGAGATGGTAGGTCGTACGTACGCATGAACGCCGTATTCGTTTCCTTATTGAATTGAATGGAATTAAGTAAATGAAACATACATGTACATAAATACAATATCATTATTATGGCATATCTTTCATGATTATTTATTATATATACTTTATAATCATTCTTTAATGGTTAACCTGGGGAATGAATCTCATCGCGTCGTGGAGACAGTAATTTGTACGTACGCACGAGCGATGATATCGTTCCCATATTTGTTGAATGGAATTAGAGTGCATGATATAATATCTCATAATAATTATGATTTTATAATAACCATATATTGTTATTCTTTACACCATTATACCCATCCAAGTAAGGTGGTGGTGGAAATACAGATTACACCACGGCATGGAGACGGTATTCTGTACTTACGCACACGCGGTGATTTCGTTTTTCGTAGGAAGGATAGAAGGTGAAATAGGGTAGTTTCATATTTATACTAACATATCAGTATATTAGTGATACTGATGTTATTAATTTGTAATGAAACAAATAAATAAGAGGAAGTATAAGAAGAAAGAAACTTGAAAGAATCAGTAGAAGATATTACCTCTTCCTCGATGTGCCTCTTTTAAACTTCCTCTTATAGCACTAGAGTTGGCCTTTTGAGAAGATCAAAACCTCTATGACATAAATAGAGGTGTTTAGAAGATAAATGGGCTGGGGTTTTCTGATCTTGAATGCTCAAAGTTGTGTAAAGAGTAGAGGGATGAGGTGCCCTTTTATAAGGGAGGAGAGGGGCACCTTTGGAAAAACATAAAATATTATATTATAATAAAGTCATATTCAGTTTATAATAGCTCCAAATAGATTTATTTCGAAGATGAAGTGGGTATGGGTCACAATACTCTCAAACAATAGGTTCTAGACAAGTTTAGGTTACTATTTTAACCTTATCATTTAAATTTAACTCTAAGTTAAATAATTTATCCTTTATCATGTCTTCTTGTTTTATTACACTATATGGTTAATAAACATACTATAACAAGCCAAAAAACACCAATTGGTTCATTATTAATATATATAACCTTATCTAAGTCATTTTTTCAAACATTTTATTTTTAGAAATAGAATATCAATTAATAATATAATTTTTGTTGTAAAAACTATTTTATGTCAATTTTGACACTATTTGGTAATTGATTTTTGTGAAAATCATAACAGCATTATTAGTTCTAAAAAAGTAAATTAAATCAATACTAATATGTAATATTAATCATTAAATTTATTCTAATTCCTAAAAAGTCTCAAATTACATTTATTTGGGTATTTATAATATCAATTATGTTAATATTTTATTAATAAGGTGATTATTCCATCATCATTGTGTCATAAATAAATTAAATTATTTAATGTCTAAAAATTATAAATAAAATACCATTATGTAGGAAATATTTATATATTTCTAATTAATATTTATAGTCGAATTTATCTTATGTATAAACCTATATTAAAAATGTTTTAGTTATTAAACTTTGATTTTAACTCTTTTAACTCTTCTTTGAATTAAATAGAAATAAATGTCCTAATCTAATTCATGTGGACCTAAATGATAATATTATATTTCGTAAGGTTGTTTTTTGTCGAATTATACTTATCCAATAGAATTCGGACATGTGTTAGGGTAAAAATAATATCATTTTTACCCTTAATTACCCTATTTACTTTTAACCATGGTAAATAAAAGTAAAAAGTTATTATTCACCAAAAAATAATTTTATCTTATTGAACCACATTTTACATACTGATATCAACCGTTTCTCTCTGATTTTTGAAATTCCACTCACAGAAGCGGTAAAATTAATTTTTATGTAAATTTGCAAAGTCTCCTAAGAGGTGGGTAAAAGACGGTAAAAAGTTCAATAAAATTTTTATATATCTAAAATTATTATAAAATGACTCAAATAAATTAAATTGAACTTATATATATATTATGTATCTATTTTTACCTAAAATAAATTTAAATAAAATAAAAAATTATTTAAATAAAAAGTCAGTTTTTAAATACTAACCCAGTGTTTTCACTATTCATCAAAAACTGAAAGTTTTCAGAAAAATACCAAAAATTCACCCAATGATAATTTTGATATTCCGAATCCAAAAATGAAGTCAATTTTGAAAGATAAAATTTATAAAATTTTAAAAAGTGGGTATTACTATTCATAACGGCAAGTTCATAATAATATTATAGTAATATCTCGTTTAGTGAAACTCGGTATTGCGTATAACACACGCTATCGAGGAATGTTGCTTTTGGCGTGCAACAAAATACATCAAAGTAATTAAAATAATATTTCTCATAAAATCTCGGGGTCTTACATTCTACCCCCCTTAAAATGAATTTCTCCCTCGAAATTCATCGGGTTATAAATTGTTTACTACTTGAAAGTTTCATTCATAGAAACCCACATCGTAAAAAGGAATACTAAAACTTAATTTTAAAAAGTGAAGTATGAGACATAAAGGTTACCCAAATTAACTCATCCTTGGGTTTCCACATAGCAGAACATAGGCGAAATATGGATATGGAAGAGAAATCTAACCATCTTGTTTGGATGAAGAGTGCTAGAGAACATGGCTGTGAAAAAGCCAACAATCACAAAGCCATAAATTTGTGATAATCTAATATACCATCTGATTCATCATATATGAGGGCACTAGGACAACATTTTTGATTTTCAAGATCGTTTCCCTAATTCTGAATAATTTTTGAATTAAAAGAAATACTTACTTGATTTTGGTACAATCTTACCATTGCAAATGCCTTGAACAATTTCCACTTCATCTCTTAAATAAATGAAATTGAATTTGTCTTTTACAAAGTGTTATCATATCATGCGATAAAATGATAGGTCATTCCATCTGTATCAAACATAAGGTTAGAAAAATTTATATACATAATTCCATCTATGGTGAGATTAATCATATATGGTTCCGAAAATTGGACTTATAATTCATCTATCATACCACTTAATAAAATAAAACTATTTTATACTAACCAGGGACTTATTGTAGGCCAGTAGTAGGTGATAAAGGCATGTTGCACTTCGGTTGTGGGTTCGATTCCCACATCCTTGTCCGACACGACATGTTGTCGCCCATCCTACATGTTTTCCGTTTTCTAAAACTACACTATTATAACATTACAGAAATAATATCGAAAAAAGATATAGCCTTAAACAATACTATCTGATGTCCAACATAATCCATTCCAATCTTTCGAATTATCCAAAATACATATGTACAATCTCATAGTATACATAAAATTATTACTGAAAAGTTCATATAACAAGCACATGAATACCATCATTTATCCCCCATATATCATAAGATATATCTTTTTTATCTCATTCCAAACATGTGAATACCTTAATAATGTATTCTCTTGAAAAATGAATAACCATTGAACCTTAGTGAAAAACATGAATGATGTCAAAATTTAACTCTTTCCACATACAAAAATCCAAAAATTTCTATTTACTCAAACCATGATGTCACATTGTCCTTATATCAATCATGACCTCATTAATACTATCAAGCATATTATTTTTTCCCTATCCATTCATTATACACATATCATCTTCTTTACAAAAATATATGAATAACCTTTCATGGTTACCAGTACCATTCAACATATACTTTCAAATATTTTAGAAAAAACAATAGTGTAATAATCCTTAGATGTGTCTTTATTCCATAGTATCATTACCTATACAACATTACTCTTAATAAACATAAATCATTCCAATAACTTCTTAAACTATTGACCGAGCATCAATAATTCTTTCATCTCACATATCATTTGTAGTCTCTTTATCATCATAAATATAAATACAACCCAAAGGACCATGATGATTCTCTTCATGAGATTTTCCCTTAGGGAATTGGTTTGCATATTGCCCATACATTCCACATTTAAAACATTTAATCATTGTCGATTTCATAGAAATACCATTATCCTTGTCCATGGTGTTAACTAAACCTTTTCCTTTTCACTTACTGGCTTTGTGTCTTACCTGTCCACACCCAAATCATCTTCCAGTTCCTATGAAACATTCTCCTTGATGCCTCTTCCCACTTGATTTACACGAGGGAAATTGAACTTTCTTTCCTCTATGATCATCATGAAACTCCATCTTTCTCTTATTATCTAAGTCGGGATACTTACCAAAGTTTAGATTATTGATCATATTATGAGATTGCTGATTAGGCATAATAACAATGTTTGGACTTCCAAATCCCATTTCATTTGGTTTCCCATGAAGAATATCATTTCATTGTCCATCATATTCTCCATTATCATGAATCTTCTTGTTTCCAGTCATTTTCTAAAACCAAAAAATAATAGTGTGATAGGAAAAAATCATGCTAGGAAAAAAACATAATAAAGGGGGAGTACCTTCAATATATAACATCTTAGGTTTAATACTATGATCTTTACCGTAATTCCAGGACTATAAGCTATACGTATATTTAACCTTAGATACAACCCTATACATACCTTAGAAATATCTCTAGGGATTTCAATAAAGTTTTCGCATCCTAGTTTCCAAAGGTTAACTAAACCTTTGCTCTGATACCAATTTTAAAGACCCAATGTTTGACGTACATGGACATTACATTACTTTTTCAAAATACTTAATACATAACAAAAACAAACACCGAAGGACCGTAATAGTTTAGTATTTTTGGAAACTCGGAATATAATCTTCTAATCATGGTAAAAGATCTTCAACATCTCCCATAAAGATTTTCCCCCTTTTTCTATTACCTAAAACCTTTCTTTATATCCTGGGAAAAAGAAAACATAAAAAGGTTGAGCTCAAATTCTCAGTAAGGGTAAACATGTAGAACATAAAACCACCCATAAACATTTGAACGTAAAAACATGAACATGACATAAATCATAGCAGTACATAAGGAATAGATCAAAAAGGAACATTAACCATGATAAAATAGCACAGGAATAAAACATGTAATTGTGGAAAACCATTAATCACGTGATATTATTTCCGTAGTATCCAAGTCATTGCTTCCAAGACCATCTTAGTGGACAAAGTCCCTTTCTGAATCGAGTGCACTCCTCGTTCCAGTATTGTATCACTGAACCGGATTAACGTATCGTTCCAACCATGTTTATCTCATCAGATGTAAATATTTACCCAATGCATTGGAGTTATATATAGGTCCCACCCATATCATAATTAAATCATTCTTACGTGTGCAACAACATAAACATAAATCATTCATCATAACCCAAAGAATAAAATGGGTTTCATAAACATCCTCCCATCATAACATAATCCATATGAAAAAATGGATATAATTTCATCATAAGAAAAATCAAGCCATTTAAATAATAGACACATTATACTTGAAATATACACATTTGAAATAATGTCATCTTATATGGAAAATGGTTTTGATAAAACACTTGAAATACATTCTGGAGGAAAATATCCTTACTTCTTAGAAATAATTTTATTTTCACAAAATGCCATGTTGTTTTAAAAGAAAAGTTTTTCTTGAAAATATTCATGAAATCTTGTAGAGTAAGCTTCATGAAAATAATTCGTTATAAAACCATAAAAATCAGTTCATTCCATGTAAGATAAAAAAACATTCTTCTCGTACTTTTTCCGGAAAAGTCCAAAAGTACCATGTATGGTAAACAAAAGCAATATTCCATAAATAACACAAAGTAAAAGTAAATAGGGGTAAAAAGACTTTAAACATACATGGAATATTATTAAACACTTTATGAAAACATTTTTATGGACATCGATGAAAAATATAACCCCAGTAAATACTTACGAATAAACAATCTCGGGTAAGAACAAGATTGGAATAATTATCCCTTACCTTAGGTCCAATTTCTTCCGTACGTGTCTGAAACTCTTGTATAGTGGTTTTAAACATATTATTAACTTGTAACAGAACCATAATAATATTTATGATATCATATATGATTCACTTATGACTTTATATTACCTGTTCTTTTGTCAATTCCATGTTAAAGCAGCATTTTGGGTAAAATCGTTTCATTTATCGTACGTGTTTGGACTTGTTGTTCTTGATATTATTAATTATATCCTAATTTACTTAATTTTAGAATGTAAAAAATGATTTATATACAACATATATATTCATAATATAAATAAATATGGTAGATCAATAAATGGAATGAAATACACCGTTCATGGAGATTGCAGGTTGTAAGTACACATGAACGCTGTATTCGTTTCCTTATTGAATTGAATGGAATTAAGTAAATGAAACATATATTTTCATAAATAAAGTATCATTAATATGTCATATCTTTAATGATTATTTATTATATATACTTTATAATTATTCTTTAATGGTTAACATGGAGAATGAATCTCATTGTGTCGTGGAGACGGTAATCCGTACGTACGCACGAGCGATGATATCGTTCCCATAATTATTGAATGGAATTAGAGTGGATGATATAATATCCCAGAATCATTATGATGTTATAATAACCATATATAGTTATTCTTTACACCATTATACCCATCCAAGTAAGGTGGTGGTGGAAAAACAGATTACACCACGGCGTGGAGACAGTATTCCGTACGTACGCACGCGTGGTGATTTTGTTTTCCGTAGGATGGATAGAAGGTGAAATAGGGTTTTTTATTATTTATAATAACATATCAATATATTATTGATACTTATTTTATTACTTTATAATGAAAAATAAATAAATAAGAGGAAGTATAAGAAGAAAGAAACGGGAATGAATCGGTAGAAGAGATTACCTCTTCCTCGATGTGCCTCTTTTAAATATCCTCTTATGGCACTAGAGTTGGTCTTTTTAGAAGACCAGAACCTATATGATATAACTATAGATGTTTAGAAATTAAATTATCAGGTTTTCGCCAAGCTTGAAGGCTCAAAGTTGTGTAAAGAGGAGAGGGAGGAGGTTCCGTTTTATAAGGGAGTAGAGGGGCACCTTTGGAAAAACATAAATAATTACTTTATAATAAGTCATATTCGGTTTATAATAGCTCCAAATTGTTTTATTTTGAATCTGAAGTGGTTACGGGTTGAAATAATCTTGAACAATAGGTTTTAGACAAGTTTAGTTACTATTTTAACATTATCATTTAAATTTAACTCTAAGTTAAATAATTTAACCTTTACCAAGTCTTCTTGTTTTCTTACACTATATGATTAATAAACTGACTATAACAAGCCAAACTAACCCCAATTGGTTCAGTATTAATTTATATAACCTTATCCAAGTCATTTGGCTGAAACATAGATTTTTAGGAATAGAATATCAATTAATAATATAATATTTTTTTAAAAAACTATTTTATGTCAATTTTGGAACTATTTGGTAATTGATTTTTTTGAAACTCATAACAGAATGATTAGTTAGAAAAAAGATAATTAAATAAACAATAATATGTCATATTAACCTATAAAATTATTCTAAGTCATAAAAAGTCTCAAATTACATTTATTCGGGTATTTATAACATCAATTTTGTTAATATTTCATTACTAAGGTAATTATTGCATCATCATTGTGTCATAAATAAATTAAATTATTTAATGTCTAAAAATTATAAATAAAATACCATTATGTAGGAAATATTTTTATCTTTCTAATTAATATTTATAGTCTAATTTATCTTATATATAACCCTATATTAAAAATGTTTTAGTTATTAAACTTTGATTTTAACTCTTTTAACACTTCTTTGAATTAAATAATAATAAATGTCCTAATCTAATCCAAGTGGACCTAAATTATAATATTATATTTAATAATGTTTTTTATGGTCGAATTATACTTATCCAATAGAATTCTGACATGTGTTCGGGTAAAAAAAAGATCATTTTTACCCTTAATTTCCATATTTACTTTTAACCGCGATAAATAAAAGTAAAAAGTTTCTATTCACCAAAAATTATTTTTATCTTATTGAACCACATTTTTCTTACTGATATCAACCATGTCTCTCGGACTTTTGAAATTCCACTCACCGAAGCGGTAAAATTATGTTTTGTGTAAATTTGTAAATTCTCCTAGGAGGTGGGTAAAAGACGGTAAAAAGTTCAATAAAATTTTTATATATCTAAAATTATTATAAAATGACTCCAATTAATTAGATTGTAATTATATATATGTTATGTATCTATTTTGACCTAAAATAAATTTAACTAAAATAAAAAATTATTGAAATAAAAAGTCGGTTTTTAAATAGTAACCTAGTGTTTTCACTATTCATCAAAAATTGAAAGTTTTCAGAAAAATACCAAAAATTCACACTTGAATAATTTCGATATTTTGAATCCAAAAATAAAGCCCATTTTGAAAGATAAAATTAATAAAATTTCAAAAAGTGGGTATTACTATTCATAACGGCTACTTCATAATAATATTATAGTAATATCTCGTTTAGTGAAACTCAGTATTTTGTATAACACACGCTATCGAGGAAGGTTGCTTCTGGCATGAAACACAAGACATCAAAGTAATTAAAATAATATTTATCATAAAATCTCAGGTTGTTACAGGAATACTGGGAACCAGTATATGGGACATTAATTATCTTTTGAGACTACTTCCTCTTAAGGAGATGTATGATGAATTTCCCTATTACATGAACATCCAGGATGACCCTTAACATACTCTATGATTCTCAATGTACAATCGGTCCATTCTAGGGACATCAATTATCTTTTGGGATTATCTTCTATATAGGTTTGATATAGCGTGAGATCCAATCGGTCCATTCTGGGGGTCGTGGATTACAATTTATGGGGCTATAATGTGAAACCCAATGCATCGTCAGGTCTCTTGTTAGCAGAATTTCTAGCCATGTTTTTAAATGGATGTATTTTTAATTCTTGGAATGTAACTTTTTGAATTTGGGTATACACATTGGTGATGGTAGTTTTTTGGCAGAAGGGAAGCCTCTCAACCTGGCTGCACCAACCCATACTCATTTTTATAAGCTTTTCGACTGCATTAAATAAAGAAATACCACTTATTGGATTAGTGGACCCTTCAAATTTCTATTTTTTTAGATAGGTGAAAACTTTGTGTGTTATAGTTACTAAAATAACACTGAAATTCCACATTGCACATTTCACATTCAACTATTAAATGTCTCCAGGGTCGAGGCGACATGCTTGGACATCAAGGATCCCATCAACGTGCTAATAAAAAATAATTAATGTAATTTAGTTCCCTAGCCTTTACCCTTTAGTATAATAATTTTTGATAGAATTAATTCTCTTGATTAGAGGTCATAAAATTTTATTTCGATGATGGGGTTATTGTAGCCCATTTAGATGAACTAATAATTTGTGATCTATATTCTCCTTACATATTCACTATTATCTTCTGTTGCATTCACCAAGTGTCTTATCACCCTTTTTCTATTATGATAGGACAAAAACACTCTAGTATTATCCCTAAAATTTTTCTAATGATGGAATACAGGGAAAATACATCTCATATAAACTTTTCACTAAACAATTGACCTATTAATCTAGCCCAAGCCTATGCCCAATCATGGATAGAATCTTACCTGGTTGGTGTATTAATCTAACCAATTTTATGGGTGGATACGACAAATGACTCATTAAATCATGTATTCATGTGTTATATGGAAGTTGTTCTAGACTCATAAATCGATTCAAATAAATTACCTCATCATGAAAAATAATATTCTAAAAATTAGGAAGATTTTTTTAGGAAACCAACTCCTCAGTACCAATGGAGAGTCATTTTGTTCCCAGATGAGGGTTAGATCACGTCTTTAGGGAAGAAGGAGAAGTCTAATCCACTCTTTTAAATTTTTCACCAGCTTGGTCAGGCATTCCATTCATGTATTAGAAAACATAATATTTCATGACTGTCATTCTCTATGACGATGAACCCTCAATAATGGTTTTTGGTAGCGGTAATATGTGGATATTGATTTGGCATCAAATTAAGGCTTTAATTATCAATAAATTTTTGGACCAAATTCATGATCAAGGGGACCATATCCACCAACTTCTCCAAGGTATTAGGTTATTAAAATTCATCAAACATAGATTATACCAGATTACACAGGGAATCCTCCTAACAAGACAACCATTGTATGATAATGAGAAAGAGTTTCATGAATTTGACCACAAAAATTTTGTAATTCAATATATGAAGGATTCCTCAAGGGTGATGGATCAAAAAATTCATACATCAACCCAGTTTTGTGGTAACTTATGATATTTCCCATAAGGATAGTGAAATATTAAGTGATCATAGATCATGTGAACTCTACTTTTTCAAATGTGTCTTATTTACAGGATGTTACTTGAAAAAGGGTCATGAGTTTTCTTCCTCGAAGGAGGATATTCATCCACTAGTTATAATATAATAAATGGAGTGGATGAATCTTCAACATTCTAATGATTTTTCTAACTAGAATCTAGATGATCTAGATAACTCATTAGGCCAATTTTAGCAATGATCTTGTTGAATGTCCTTTGGGGATCCCTGTAAGAGACTCCAACATGCAGATATTCCTCCTTCTTTTATTTATACACCATTAATGAAAAATTATTTTTATCCTAGTATGTTTTTATCAATATTTATCCTTTTTATCATGTGAATGTAATTTCTTTACCTCAGTATCATATATATTTTCAATGACATTAATATATTTATAAAACCAAGTGAACCCAAACATGAACTCAAAATCTATAATCATAAAAAAAATTAATGATAATTTCCTATGAATTATTAATGTTATAATAAAATCTCATTAATTTATTTTCTATATATATTCAGTGATAACCTAGTTTATAAGGATAATTTTGGAAAAAAGTTTCAATGGGGAAAATGCTATCACATTTCCCGAAGTTAATAGACCTATAAATCCTTTCTTGATTTTTTATAGGGCCATATATTGGTCCCCACAAGATTTGAATCTTTTTTTAGCCCTAATTTTTTCCTAATACATTGAAGGAAATACTTAGTGATCATGGAATAAACGTTTTCTCAGGCTTCCCTTCATTTTTTTAGCCTCACTAGTTTTTTCCTATTCCATTTTATCAGTGCTAAATGTTTCTTGCATAAAAAATGGTGTGTGTCCAACGAGAAGAGACATGAATTTTTTCTATGGTTCCCTATGTAGGTTTTCAAACAAGTGAGCATTATGTATCATTTAGTTTTTGTGCTAAGGTATTCAAAAAAACCATTGTAGTGCTATTATTTTAGGTCAAATATATTGGATCTTATTTCATTGTATTTTAAGGTCATCTAGATTGAAACATATGTTTTTGTAGTTTAGGGTCTTCTACCTTTGACCATTTTTACTATTTTTTAGGGTCCTCTATCATGGACTTTATATTACTATTTTATGAAGTATGGATATTTATAACATGTTTTGAGACCCTATATCCTTTAGATGATGGATATTCACAATGTAATCGGATTCTCTACATTCTTACATAGAACAGATTCGGTGCATGGTTGTGTAATGTTAGGGATTCTGAATCCACTTGGACAGTTGGAATGTATAATTTTTCAATCATGTCCCAAAATATTCTATACCAAAAATTATGATATGTGGAGGAAAAATCATGGATAGTCAAAAAAACCTATGAGGTGTTGAGTTCAATTGTGATGTTTTCAAGGATCATGAGGATTAGAGGTCCTTTCCTATAATGAGGAGACTCCTCTTGTGGATGGGTCAAGTTCCCTTATAAATGATACTGGATGGGATTACATTCATCTTCAATTATAGAGGTCCCTACTCCTTCTTAAGGGTTGTGAATGATTTTTTAAGATTCAAAAATTAGTAAAGTGAGCTAGGGTTTGAATAAAATTCTATCTGAGGAGGGTTCTGGCACCATAGTTGTAGTTTGTTTTTTGGTTGTAAATTTGAGGTCTTACATCACATGGTTTTATGTCATAGGATAAGGTCCATCAAAAGGATTTATAATTTAGTATTTTATTTATTCTTTTATAATGGGTATAATTCATAGTAATGTAACATCAAGGATTTAAAATCCACTTGAATTGTTTGGCCACCAGTTTTGTAAATCATGGTCAGGGGATATCTGAGCCAAATGAAAATGGAGGCTAGTGGGTACCGTTCAACCATTAGTAATTGTATGAACTTGTATCATATATAGTCAGGGAAATTTCCCATGTATTAATTGTGTTCCTTTCCTCCATAACCAAAACATCCACAAGGAAAAATAACGGATCCATTTCATTATTCACCAGGGAATCCTTGTGGGGTATCTTTAGAGATGTACCTATTACCAATACACCAAAGGTAATATTAAATATGAATTTATTTGAGAATAGGGGCTCTAGGATAAGTGTATCAACTCAAGGAATCAGTGTTCTTCATCTCATATTTCAAAAAAAAATATGGTGGTTTATGAGAAATGTAATATACAAGAAGGGTTCAGTCGCACTAAATGTTTTTTCATGACCTACTGAACATGTTTACATGGAGAGGGCATGATAAAATTTGTATCTCTAAGTTTTTCCCAGATAAAATATTACATAATGAATGTATCATCTTTTATTAAGAGAAAAAAATGGTCCCTACATGATTTTATCCTTTTTAATTATGCTTTATCCTTTTCCTAGTCTATAGATATTTAGAGTTCAGTGAGTAGCTACATGACTTTTTCTCAAAAACCCATTTACTGGTTTTTTACCAAACAAGTTTTTTGTCTATTTCCCTAGTAGTTTACAGTCTTCCAATTTTGTATTTCATAGGATAATGATTAAGGTCATATATCTTTGATCAAGGCTCACATGGTTTAGGGTCATGGTATGAGGACCTTGTATTAAGGGAGTATTACACAATATCTTATTTAAGATTACTAAGGTCAAGAGCACTACAACAAACTTTTGGGTAGGAGATGAGAATGTTTTAAATCATGGATCAATGTTCTTGAATCATGAGTAATGTAATGAAATAGCCACACTGAAGATGATATCAAATCACACATTGGTGACAAGTTCCACTGTAATGATGACAGAGATCAGAAGGCTCAAATGGAAAATCTTGTAAGGTGAAAACACGTTTTGTTGATAGGCTATAGGCTTATACCCAGGAGCAATGGGAACTCATGCATAGCCAAATAAAGAGTCCATTGAATCAGGGTGTTCTTTTCTAAGGGCCATGGAACATTTTTAGCAATCTGAGGCACCCAAGATATGATTTTTGTTTTATTTATTGACGTTCTTAAGAATATGATGGAAGCACTGTAAAAATTAGTTAACCAAGGTTGGGATTTTTAGGTCCTTTGTTAAGGATTGATGATATAAGTTGGTTTTCATGATTTAATTTCATGCAGTGGGGATGTTCCAACTATATAGTTTAACATCATACGATGAGTACTTCATTTTTGTAATGTTTAAAATCATGATACTAGGACTTCTTCCTTGCATTTTAACATTATTTGGTAAGGATGTAGGAGTCAATAAAAAATTATTCAATTCAACCCTAGAGATTCCTTGCATTTGTCGGTGAAATTTGAAGATGGGAATAATTATTTTACCTTACGAAGGATTACTAGTGGATAGCCATATGCTAGAGCCCAAATTCTACAATTATAACACATACGAAAAAATATATACATATATTTGATTTATATATAGAAAAATATTTTTTTTTATGATTCATACATTATTAATTAGCTAAATTTCTTGTAATGTTGGCCATACCTAATCGGGATATGCAATTTTTAGGGCAGGTATTTCCAACGTTTCCCTTTTCACTTTGTAAGGGAAGGAATAATTCAATGCATAATCCTCATATAAATCCCATAATATGTTGAACTAGTATATTGGGAGGGATATGTTTTTCGTCCAATACATGGATCCGTCCCAAATGAAGAAAAGTAGAATTAATTTCTACCTTAGCCTGGATCCATCGAGAAAGTGAGGTGTCACTTCAAATGTTCAAACCCTAAGGAAGGAGGGATAATTTTTTAAATTAATGGTTGGACTCTGTGATATGTGTTCTATGTGTCACTACATATCCGATAGATATATTAATAAATCTATGCATATTTCTCATATAATAATATTCTTTACATAGATTAGGCACATTCATAATCAAGGGGTGCATTATTGTTTTCAATAATACATCTAGGCCCATCATTAGGGAACTTGGGAATCACTATATATCATGTTTCAACATGAATCATGCCACATGTAATTATTATAAGAAAGTCTACCCAAATAGATCTAGATGATATTTAGGGAGGGGTAATTGCTTTATCTTCCCTAAGAGAGCCTTTTAATTATACTCAGGTGGATTATGATTTATTATCATGAAGTAGTAACCTAATGGAATTTCTATTAATATATGGAACCTCTATTTGTTTTTAGACTTCTCCATAGATACATACCTAAAATTGAAAGAATAAAATAATATGATTTTATAATATTTCATTGAAAATGAGTATGATGAACATATGTGTAATGTAAAGGGTATCTAATTATTCTTGAATAGTTGGGTTATGGGAAGTGTAAATCAAAACCCAAGATTATCTAAGACAATGGTTGATGGGGACCTATGGGTATGGGTCATCCTTTATAATGGTGTAATCTCATATTCCAGGTATTCAGGAAAATAGTTCCTAGATTTAAGGGGGCCTTTACTCTATGACCAATACATCCACTAGGAATAAGCTTTGAGGCATCGTTTTATTCACTAGTTAATCCTAGTGGGGTCCATTTGGGCCAACGAATACCTTTAACAAATTTTATATAGGGTATACAAAATCCCAAGATCTCAAGATCGATGGTGTTCCATGAAATGGCTATAAATATGAGGAATTGGTTGGTATGGACTCAGATATCAAATTTATGATGTTTTCTGATAGGGAAAATAATATTCAAGAAGAGTTTGAGTACCCTAAAGGGTATTACAATTTGTATTGAACATATTTTCAAGGAGAAGGGATAAAAAATTCCACACTTAATTACACATTCATATGGGGAATGAATAGATCAACATAATGATATCTTTTCATGCTGTTTAACATCATGTGACAAGGAAATTTTTCTATATCTCAGAAAAGAATATAGCTTGATCACACTACTCAAGGTTCCTTTTCAGGTTCCCGAAACTCAGATGATTCATGCTCGGTGTAAGAAATAAGATAAAACTGGGTATTTTATTAAGCTGTGTGAGATTACATGATAGGGAGCAAGTGAGAAGTATTATCATTTTTATACAAGCCTAAATCTCTAGACTAATTCGGTTCCCCTCAATGAACATAGTTGGTAGTGATGATATTTTGGGGATAGTCTTGAAATAGAGGATAAAATTGTCACTATGTATCAAATAGAAATAATAATCAATCCAACTATATTTATTATATGAATAACTCTCTACACAGTTTTGAACCATATACAAGGAGGGGGCATTATATATTTGTTATTTTTTACCTCATTGTGGATGCGACTAAGTTTAAGGAACTTGGGTATCACTATATTTATAATAGTAAAAGGGAAAATGCCACACAAATTTAGTTTTTAGAAAATTCCCTACGTAGGTCTAACACATACACATGGAGGGTGATTTTCGATTTATATTACATCTGGGATTAGGATTATAGGTTCTTGAAACACTATATATCATGTGATAATATGGATTAATCCACACATAGTTCTTAGATATGATCCATTATGCGGTTATTAACCTCACATTTGGATGGGGATATCTTTTTTATTTTTATAGATCTAGATCAGCCATAAAAATTTCCCATTGAATAAATATTCTATATTGAGAAATAAGAACATGTTTCACATATTTCAACATCTTGTAGTGAGGAAATAGGGAAGTTGTGTAGTTTAAATTCTTGATGCCCATAATTATGTATGAATTCATAAACCGCTGATTCATTCTTAATCCCTCTTGGACACGGTAAAACATGCGAAATAAAACATGTCTTTAAATTGATATGTCATGATTGATTGTTTTAATAATTTTTTGGATTAGCATCACACTATTAGATAATTTGATTTGGGAGTTAAAGAGGAATTTTTTTCTGGGTCCAAAATATCCACTACCTATAACCTATGAGGCATTGTGTTATTCACCAATTAATTCTTGTGGGGTCCCTCCAGGAACTGATGCATCCCCTAGGCACTAGACCTTAGGTATTTTGTTTTTCACCCATAAATCTGAGTAGGGTTCCTAATGTAATGGTCAGTCTAACATACCACAAGGGAGAACCAGGGGGATATAGGCTCAAGGTCCATTAAATTCCTAAAGAGTATGATCTCAAGGTTTCTGGTGATTTATAAATGAAAATGGTATTTTGAGTTGGTTTGGTAGAAAATTGTTTGTCTATAAGGATTTATGAACTCATGGAATATGGGTATTCATTTGAGATACATACCCTGGAATAAAAGGGTATGAGAATTTGATATTATAATATTTCTTTTTCAATGAGAATGATGCACAAATGAGTAAAACCGAGGGTATATGAATTCTCTTAAATAGTGGATTTATGGGGAGTGTAAGTCATAACCCAATAATATCTGGTCCAATGGGAGATGAGGATTGATAGTTATGTGTTAACCATTATTAATGGAGGAATCCCATATTCGATGTAGTATTAAAAATGGCTCCAAGATTTAAGTGGGCCCTTTCCTCAGGGACCAAAACACCCACTATGAATAATATATGAGGAATCATGTTATTCACCATTGAATCCTAGAGGGGTACCATCTGGACAAATAATCCCTATTACCAATTTTCCATAGGGTAGAACCAAGAGAATATGGTTTTAAGGCCCCTGGGGGTTCCCAGAGATGGATTTTAACTTAATTAATTGGTTTCTATCAAGTTATATATTAAAGATATGGAGTTGGTTCACGGAGAAGATAATATTCAATAAAGGTTCAGGTACCATAAAGTCTATGCCAACATGTATTGAACACATTTTTATGGTAAAGTGACAAAACATGTGATTCTTGAGTATATAGTCATCAAGGTGATGAACTATTCAGAATGAATACCTCTTATCATATAGTTTAACATCATGCTTCTAGGATATTTCAAAACAGTTTAACTTCATGTGACTGCAATGAAGTTTTCATTCAATTTAATGTCATTTGACAATGATTTGATCTTCTACCTTTTAATGGAATGAACATCAATCACACTAGTTAGATCAGATTTCAATTTTCCCTAATCTCAAATGAGTCATGCTTGGTGTGATAAACAAGAGACAACTGGGAAGTTGATTGACCCATGAAAGATTTCATAGTAGGGAATATACATGGATGTTCATTTTTTAATATGTACTGGAGCCTCTAAATAGATTTGACTCTAGAGGAGGTTCATGGTGGGGATAAATGAAAACTCGTGGTTTTTCCTACAATATAGGATGTATTCATTACTACGTATCCTATGATATAAAGAATAAATTTATACACAGTTCTTCAAAATAAAGCTCCCCAAAAATGTTTAGCCTATATACAGGGAAGATGGAATTTCGTTTCCTTTCTCTCCCTTTTTTTATAGTGTATGGCCCTAGGATTTCATATATGGTCATCAATATATAACTATTATTAATAGGAATCAAGAAAAACATAGTTCTAGTTAGATAATCCCTTGTATAGGTCTACCCCATAAGCAGGGAGTGGGTATTTTATTTTATATTTTTATATTGTAATTGGTTCCATAATTTGAGATTCATGGGATATTTATCTCTCTTTTTATTTTATATATTGTGGATGGACAGATAATTCTTGACCCGAGCATCACTACATATCTTTTGGTAAGAGGATTTGTTCCACATGTAGTTCTAGTATATAAAATTTCATGTGTTGGTATGATTCATATGTAGGGAGCAGTATTTTCAATTTATATCATGGTTGGACCCCGGATTAGAGACATGGGTATCACTACATATCACATGGTAATAGGAATTTATCCACACATATTTCTCATATATTACTCTTCAAGAAGAATTGAATCCCACAAAAGGATAAGGGAACATCATTTTCATAGAAAGATCCAATTCACGAAAATTGAATTTTGAATAAAGTGATATGCTTGATTGAGGAAGAAGAAAACCTGATGTATAATGTTTCAATGTTAATATTAGGTTAATCTACCTTGGTATCATCTTGGGTTATGGGAACAAACACAGTGTGAACTTGTAACCCCAACAAAATGAACATTTTACTCAGATCTAGATCGTGAATAAATGATAGAAGGAAGGCACCACAAGGTGACTATATGTCATGAATTTATATGTCATGTAACATGGATGTACAAGGTGTAGCTTACATTAATGTGGTAATAATGTCTTCCATGCAGTATAGAGTCCTGTGGTAAATATTTGGAATGTAGATAAATTTAAATTATTATTGCTTGGACACATAATTTTGCATAGTCTAAAGTCTTATCACTAGGAATTTTTTTCTTATGGGGGTATTTATGAATATTATTTCTTAAGAAACCTCATATTGGTTGGGAAGTAATGTGTTCCCAGTATATTTTATCTAAATATTAGGTTTCATTAAAGTAAACTTTATGTATGATGGAAGGTACTTCCCACTTGCGTTCCAGTTTTTGGATTTCTTCCCATATATCATTGTTGTTCTGATAACCAACATCAATTCTCCATGGAGGAAAGATCAAAGGAGAAAATTTATATTAAAGGATCATGAAATATTATTATGATGGACTTCATGGTTTTGAAATTTATGAATCATTTTCTTATTTAGTTTTTTTAAAACAACTAGTTTCTTATGTGATTGTTCATCATCTAAAAATTGTCCAAATATAGCTATTTGAAGTGATAGATACTAGACCTCTATGGGTCAAACTACTTTTTTCATAATACAGTGAATATGGGGTCTCATTTGTGGTTTTGTGTATCGTATTAGAGTAATACCATAAGAAATATAAGTGTTTATTTGTCCAACAATTCTATTTTACCATCCATTTTTAGATTATATTTGATATAGTCCTATTGAAGGACCCTATCTTTTATTTTCCACTGCATTATAGAGGAAATAATGGTTGGAATTAATTTTAAACTCATAGTGCAACCTCTTAAATTCATAAGAACCGAATTTGGTTCCATTTTCCATCTATATCATGTGACAGACATTGAATATGATGATAATATTTGAATTTACCCAGTATGTGATGCTCTTTGTCTTGACTTCGATGAGGGGTATTAACTCAACCCATTTGTAAAAGAAGATAGTAATAGTAATTATGTACTTAAACTATTTATATTTTGATGGGGGATATATCCTCACCACAACCATCCCTTATATGAAAAAAACCGTGATTAATTAGCTGTGTAGCAATTCTAGTTGATGAGGGATCAAGTTTCTAGGAATTTGACATGCATGAAACATACTTGTGAATTCTATGTAGTCTTGAATCATTATCTAAAAGTAATGAAAAGTCTCCAAATTTTTGAGAGAGTTTAATTTCATACTAGTGAGAACTATAAGAGACTACCTAGGATTGTTTCATAATTGATGGAGTCTCTCCTTCTATAATTAATCTGAGTATGAATCAATCAAAGATTTTCTTATAGATGGATTTATTCTAATTTGGACCATCCTGTAGGGTGAATTTTTCTACCTAATGTATAATGTGTTCCCTTTTTTCCTGATTTGAAAGAAGGGTCCCATATTAGAGCTAATATATTATGGGTTCCATCCATTTTGAGGTGGATTCTGGCTCAACATGCTCTATGAAAGTGTTGATCTGATTAATTTAATCCAAATAATAGATGATGAATAGTGAGACTACCATTCAACATGTGATTCAAAAGACTACCTCATCCTAATTAGGATCATCCTAGACTATGAATATATTATCCATTTCATCGGTGATAGAATTATGTGATCAAGGGATGTGATGTAGTATTATCTTGAAATGGAATTCCACCGTTAATCCTCTCATGTAAACGAAGAGAGGGTAAAAATATTCCTTATTGATCGAATAATCATGATTGATCTACTTTATCCCCAACAATAAGTCACATTTTACATTTAGGTATGCTATCTGCAGTGGTCGAGATAGTTCCATGTCCATGATAAGGGCTTCGTATTCTTCCTCATTATTAGTGTAGCCTTCAGATAATGAGAAGTAGTAGGGAAAATTTTCCTTGTTTGGGGAAACACAAATAACCCCTTTGATATCCTTGATGAGCCTCAGATTATCCATCCTCATTCCATTCAGACTTCATGGTGCAGCATTGAAATACATCTCCCATGTTGGAGGAGTGTCATGGACATAGAAAAAATATTTTTCTAGAAGTTCTGTGTCCACTAGATTACATTCCAAAGGAGGATGTACCATAAAAAATCAATTAGGGCCTTCCCTTTGATATCCTTTTATGAAATGAATTTAATTTCACAATACTATAGAATAATCTATCATCAAGATAAATTCTTGGTTAATATAGGTTGTCCCAGAATATAGTTGAGTTGGTCGATAAGAGAGACCAGGTAGATTTTGTGATGCTAAAAGTAATTCTATATATTTTGAACAATAAAGTTGAGTGCGAGGAAAATTATTTGTATATCAAATTACCTTGTATCAGTATCTAAAATTTTTCGACTGAGATTGTAGATACTATTTCATTCCATAAATCTTTTTCTGTTTATGGAGGGTGCCATGTGATCTTTCAATGGAGGCCATGTATAGAATGACGGGATTCCATTCTACTGATGTCATTACTATAAATGGATGTAGAAGGTACTGCAAAAGGTTCTAAAAATCTTATTGGTTGTCCTCGTCCATCTAATAGGTAACTCCCTTATTCATCAACATAGTGAATAGGAGACATTTTCTAGCTATGATGGCGATGAAACATCTAGGTTCACTTGGATATCTCTCAATTCATTAGGATTCCTATGAGGTGGAATTTCCAAGATTGAATTATTATTTTATGTATCAACCTCAATGACATGGTGGAATACCCAAGATATGAGAAATTTTCATGATATCACTCCAAAGTAACCCTTCATTGGATTCATCTTCAAACTTTTCTACTAAAATATATTGAAGATTTTTTGAAGATTAGCTAGGTGATCAAAATTCTATAAATATTTTACCACTATTTTATCGATATAACAGTTTTTAATTCATCCCAAGAATGGTTTAAAGGTATGATTTATAAATCAATGATGATTAGATCCAATATTCATTAATCCAAATTACATGACCTGGTAAAAAAATATGCATTGACGCACTCCAAAGGGAGTGGATTTCTCATCTTCAGGGGCCATATTTGTCTGATTATACCCAGAATATCCAGTATAAAGGAAAGGGATTAGAAGTTAGTAATTTCATCGATAAAAAGTTCCCTGATCGGTATCAAGAAATAACCCTTTGAGATGTGTTAGTTAAAGTCCCTGAAGACCATACAGACCCAAATATACCCATTCTATTTCTTGACATGAGCAATGTTGGGATTCTATTTTGGGTACTGAACCTCTCGCAAAAACATGGTTGTGGTCAATTTTTCAAAATCATATTATAATTTGGTATCATGATATGGGTAAATTATTTTAACTAAATTCCTAAAATCCCATTGTCCATATGGAAATCCATGATAATGAGTATCCACATTAGGGTTCAACCGATACATATTTACATAATTCCAAGTGAACATGTATCAATGCTACGTTAGAAATAAAATATACATATCATGCTCTTTGATAGACATGGAGTCAAAAAATAACATAGTTTGTGGGTATTCTTATGTTCCATGATTCACCTTCTTGGTCTCATAAATTGTAGTGGACATGCCTTCCTCAAATGTGGGAGGGCAGTTCCAAAGGTCTTTTATAAGAACTCTATTCTTATTCTTGAGGTACGGGCTTCTTCTTTTCCTTTTTCCTTAAGTGTTTTTGAAAAAACAAGGGAAATGTGAGAAAAAAATCCCAAATTTATGGGTACACTCCGTGTATTTTTGTACACATGTTGTGTACTTTGGATGTGGGAGATGAGAAGGCAGGGCGCGTAGGTTTTTTAGTAAAAACAAACTACACATTGTGTACTTCCACATACACATTATGTACTTTGGTCGTTTGGGATGAAAACACCGGGCATGAAAACTTGTTGGTGATTAAATATGTAATAACTATCTACACTCCGTGTACTTAGTATTACACACTATGTAATCAGTCACTAGATGAATAGGGTGGCAGTGAAAAGTAGCCGCAAATGAACAGTTTAAAAGGAAAGTACACACCATGTAATTTCAAAGTACACATCGTATAGTTTGTTTTTCTGGATAAAACGGGCATTAGCCTCCTCATTAGGCATAGGAGGTACTGGATGTGTTTAGAGCATCGAGAGAGAAGGACGAATCTTGGAGGAGCTCCCAACTGCACACTTGGAATAGTATTCTTCTGTCGTCGATCACGTTTGAACCGCACAGCTGAGTTATTCCCTCTTCGTGAGTCTTTCATGCCAATTATTCTTCTAAAAGATGTTATTTGAGTTTGAACGGAAAAACCTTTATCCCAGATTTACAATGTTCTTGGTCATTTCCGGAGGCACCGTTCATGTATATAGATCAGGGGAGATCGAGGTAGGTGGTCTGATGTTTAATTCCAACTATCATATGGTTTTTGTGTATCGTTGTGCTACATACCCATGTTTTGGGTGTCGTATGACTGAGGACTTGGTTAATTAAATACCTAGAATTGCAAAGGTAATTTAATGAATTTGTATAACTATTGTTTGGGATCACTGCTTGGATCTAGGGCCACCCTGTGGGTGCGTTCCCCCTGTTTAGCCGTTTGGCCAGGATACCCGAGGGTATGCCATATCTATAACATGTTTTAAGTTTTCTTGAGAGGGACTTATATGTATTGCTTGCTATGTGTTGGGCTCGGCCCGGTTTCTTACTTATCCTGAGGGTAGTGTTGTGTTTAGCTTGTGGGCAATGTTCATTAGCCTAAGGGTAAAATTTCTTATGCCAGTGGGTAGTACCTTCTATGCCTGCGAGAAATATCTTGTATGCATGTGGGTGATATTTGTTATACCTGTGGGCAGTAACCTATGGTTTTCGATTATAATTACCTAAGGGTAAGGATATGCATGTCTAAGGACAATGTTTACTTTGAATATTCACTGTGGTGATTTTACTTTTTGTACTTTTCAAGCTAAATCATAGGGTTGGACGAAATAAATAATTATTAAAATGGAAATAGAACTGGTAGAGATAGTTACTTTTGAGTACTTCCAAGTTTAATGCATTTTATTATTCAATACTGATGTTGCACATTTTCACTAATAGTTGGGCATGGGCCTTTGGTGGTTACCTACTAAGATTTATTTCTCACACCTTGTTTGGTTCATGTATTTAGCCCTAACAGATTATATTGTTGCAAGTGTTGATAAGGGAAAGAGTCCCAATATAGGTACTTGATTGTTGTAGAGGAGTAGGAGGGCATGAGACAAAACTTAGGCTTGTGATGCTGTTGAGTTCCTACTACACTATTTTGTTTTCCTTTGATGTACTTGTAATTTTTATTAGATTATATTTCTTCAGATTGCAGTGTATCCGGTTTGGGATGCTTTCCTAGACCTAGGGACATATTGCATCATTATATATTATTGTTGGTCATTTCTTTATTAATGTAATTTTTTCCATTTTATCTTTGCTATTGTTTACTTCTTCTGCTTTTGTATGCTTGTATTTTGTTCCTCTTCATTACACTTTGACAAATGAGGGCATAGTTTCCCAACTATCAGACCTAGACACTCGCGGATAGTCTGCAGCCTCTGGAATTTGGAGAAATGCGCTTGAGGTCATGTGACTAACTGGGTTCGGGGCACCCATTGAGTGGCACCCGGATCCTGGACATTACATCTTCCACCTCCTTTTCCATATCTGTGTCTGTGAGGGGGAATGTTGGAAAATTTATGAGCATCTATATCCTTACCAAGTTAAAATTTTCTATATGGATATACACTAATATCCAAAATATCAAGTGTCATTATGGTAGGATTATGGGGAGGCATGTTTTACATAATGATGCCATATGTGGCAGGAGAGACATAGACATTCTGAGGTATATAAAATTTCTAGGGGTTGTTTTCAATTTTAGTTAATTGAAAAAAGGGATTTTAGGATCCCAATTTTGAAATAGTCTAGATATTATCAGATGAACCAACTTTATTTAACATCAATGTTATCACACTAGCACGGGCTAGTGAAATTTTTAGTTCATAATAGATCAATGGGGTTGATTCTTTTTCCCTGATTAGGTTTATGGGTAGAACAAAATAACTTCAGATCATACTATAAGGATTCATAGAGGTGGTTCCTAATCCATTGAGAGTGGAAAATTACATATCACCCTCCATAAATGGTTGTTTTATTTCAATATTATATAAAATTTCCTCAGTGTGTATGGATTCAAAATATTTAACCCGTGTGATGCACCTATATAGTATTCTTACCTTTTCGTTAATAAATTATTGTAACCATTGATATAATTTTGATGGAACTTCCATGTGGTTAGAACGCCAACGTCTTCTAAAAAAGAGGTTGTATCTTGTATCTTGTTGGATAACCATAAACTATGTGTTAGAAGTGAGGTCCCAAAATTTATCCTTGAGATTTATCTTTCTAAGGGTACACTTCTCTCTATTTTCATACCCTTGAATTTTTAGATTCGTTGGATAGAAGTCCTCATTTATATATATTAAATGTCCTAGGGTTTGGACATAGATGAGGTTAAACCTAGAACCATTTTATACCATATAACCTCATATGAAGATATTATTGGTCTTTCTTAAAACAAATAGTGGTTTAATGTGTCCCTGGATATCTTCTTCCCAATCTTTCTCTATGAATGAGACGATGGTAAAATATTCTACGGGAATTGTTTCCACCCGATAATACTCGACTGCGGTGAATTCTATCTCAAATTCCTAAGGACTTAGAAGGGCCTCAATAAATGACTATTTGAGAATTTTTTAAAGGCATAGATCACATACAATTAATATTTTGAAAAGGGATATGACCAACTATTTTAGAATGACATATTTATATGTCATAGTCATACGATTCCCAAGGTGGGATAATCTTTTTCATGTAGCACAAGATCCAAACATTATAAGGTAGATGGGTGTGGTTCTTAGATATAGATTGATGTAGTTTTTTTCGCAGCATAGGTCATGTTGGAATTATATTTATTTAGTTGTCCAGATACTTTTAACCCTATTTGAATGTTGTTTGATATTATTGTGTTTGAACGATTGGTGAAGGGTTACAAGGCCTCTCTATGGTCTATTTGTACTTGATAAAGTGATATCCCATAGATCTCACCCATGTATATACCTTATACAGGGATGTGACTATTATATTATATTCATCCATGGTTGCACCATCCGCTATACCCTCAGATAATGTGGCCTTGTCCTCCAACTCCTCTTTAAGATACCAGGAACTCATATTCATGATCATACTATAACACCAAAAGTTTGTATGAATTATTTTTTAATAATAAATTAAATTCATTTGATATCATTACTTACACAACACACTAAGTTTATATTTTATTAAATGAAACACTAATAAAGAAAAAAACCTTTATAAAAAGAACATAATTTTCAGTAAAGTCTTTATATATTTGAAATATAAAATTCTCTTAAAGAACAATTAATTATTTTTCTAATAATAATTTAATGAATTTTTTTAAATTTTTGAAAATGGAAATAAAAAATAAAATTATTTTTTGAAGCAATCACGAAAAACATAACTACGGTTTATTTATTTGTATTTTTCTAAAAAGATTAATTTTAAATTGATTCATGACAAATAGTCAGTTTTATTAAAAAATTTATTTTCGTTAAAAGAATTTATAATTTTAATTATGTTTTAAGATGGTTTTAAAAGTAAAATTATTTCAATTATAAATTTATTAATCTATTTTTTTCACTGGAATCAAAATCTTATGGAATATTGATAAAAAACATTTTATACTTTTGAACATTTTCTCTTTGAGAACCCTCTTTCTCATCGCATATATGGGTTTATTAGTGAATTAAATTGTGCCAATTCTAGGATTTCAATTTTAAAAAAATACATTTAATATTTTGAATTTTCATAATTTATATTATCCAATAAGGTCAACATATCTCTCTAATGATAATAAATAATTAAAATAGTAAAAAAATATGTATCGCAGTTAAGGTGAAATGGGTTTACCAGTGGCTAAACTAAAAAGGTAAGGGTTAAGAATGTCCAAAAACGAATCCAGAACCCATTTAATGAACATATGATTACCTTATAATGTTTTATTATTAATAGTGGTCAATTTTGGATACTTTTTCCATGTGAAAAACATGGGTACACCTTTTTTCCTTTCCAAAAAATTACAAGTGTTGCTCCCCACCTTACTTATAAAAGGACACCCCCCACCTCTCCTCTTCACACTTCAAAAACTCATTGGTTTCTCCAATAACTGACCAAATAAACTATATAATTCCATAATACCATAATATAATCCTTTTTGTATCATAAATATAAACTGTTAAGGATTTTGGTCAAAACATAAAGAGGTTACCTAAAGAAGACGTAATGTTCTTCAATGAAAATTTATATTTTATTTCTTCTTCCACATCCTTAAAATATTGTTCTATTTTTAGGATATAAAAAAATTAATTTATCCCATACACTAAGTTTTATTTTCTTTAATTTCATAACATATTTTTCCTCCTCTACACCAAATAGGTCGGGAAATCATCATTCATGTGTACGGTTGACTACAACCTCACGAAATGATGGTATTCTTTTCTTCCATCACCACCTATTAAAAATAAATATAATTATGGATTAAATGTTTATATAATATATTTATGATATTATTATTTTTCATAATTATGATATTAGAAATTCTATATTTTTTCCATTAATTGGGTATATGATAATATCGTTCATGTGTATGGTGGACAACGCCCTCTTGAAGCAATGTGATTCACCAGCTAACACAAATTAATCTTCTTATCATTTTTTAATGATGTGCTTTATATTTTTACCAAAAATGTGAAAGGAATATCCATTTAATATTATACAGTATAAATGGATTTTTTTGTTCATAACCACTCAATTTTTCAAGATACTATAATAAGTTTCCCCATATTATTTTTAGAGAAACCTTTTTATTTAATAATTGGGATGTTTTTATATAGTAAGGAAGTGTTTTTAAAAAAGAAAAAATATTTTCTTGGGGAATGTTTTAATGATTTTTTATGATATTATATTCATCAATTACGATAACCTATAGTGTCACTTATTTCATATTTTGGTTATGATCAAGTTTTTCTATAATTATTATCTATCTATATGGATAATGATTGTGATGAAGAGATGTTTTTTAAACCCAAAAATTTTCCATATGACATGTAATGATAAAATTTGTATGAAGACCATTTATTTTCACGGGTTATTGTATGATGTAATGCTTATGAAAACCATTTTTTCTAATGGGTTCTGATATATTGGATGTTTATGAACTTGTGGAAAACAATTATATTATTTTCATTTTCTAATAGGTTGGACCTATATCTCCCTCCAAGGAATTTGGTAAATATTGAGATATATTGTGATAAATGGGGATAGAATAGAGAGTTAACCTAGTTCAGTAAGGGTATTTTTCATCTATGATAGTCTTGAGGGTGAACATTGACTACTACAATGGTTTACAGATTAAACCTTTTTTATTATGATAGTCTTCTAAATAAAACTTTAACTACTAAGAAAATTATTTTCTACACTTATCTGTATGCAAAAAATCTATTCCATATGCCATTTTTGTGTTCAAATTGTTTATATTCTTTGATTCCATTATGATTCATATCTTCTAAGCTTCCAAAATTTATTCCATAGTTTAATTTTATTATCTATGAAATGCATGTTACTATTTTAAAATTTTACCCTTATATTTTTATAGACATATAGTCAAGGAATATTGACATCTCTCTTATTTAACCTTATTGAACATCTAGGATCCCCATTTATTTTGTTTATTTTCCTCAGGTTATGATGAAATGTATTTTTTATGATATTTATAAGAGGGTTTATATTTATTTAGAACATAATGGTAGATGATGTATCTCACTTTTCGACCAGTGTTTTATGTGTCCAAGTTTTCAAACGCACTATACTATTACCTTCCTCAATCATGTGTTTGTGTAATGTAATGAATATTCATCTAAAAAGATCTAATATCTATGTTTAGCAAGTTTAGTTCATTATATTTAGTAACAAACTATAGGTTTATTTAATACTTTGGAAACTACGAAGAGAACATGTTAGTGAGAACCCTTAAGGTCATCCTAAGTATAGGAAAATGTCCTATGTTATGGTAAAGAAATGAATTCAGTTATCCAAGTAATACATACATTTTTTGATACTACAAGTAGAAATGGTTCAGGAATAGAGGAACCTAGGAGTAATAAATCTAAAAATCGTACATTAGGATTTACTTAAGAGTTACATGGTACATGAAAACAGGCCTTACTCCACTTGGTTTTACACTTCTAAGGGATTTCCTTTGGTTAAATCACATTTTATTAATGAACCATCTAGAATGAATTGAATAATGACCATGAATAACCTAGTTTAATCCTAAGGATTCGTATATTAAAATGAGATTTTTATGATTTAGACACCCTATAAGTGATTTTACCTGATTTTCTGGATCCCCACATTGATTACCACTTCTTACAATATTTTTTTGGGATTTAGTCAGTGGTTTAAACCCAAAGGATCCTTGTTAACACTAAGTATGATGTAAAATGAAATAATTCCATCCAAAGAATCAAAATGTTATGGGATCTATAATGAAAAATATCATTTTTATGATAACCCAAATTAATCAATCCATAAATCATGATGAACTTCCAAATTAGAAAAGGAGGGAAAACATTATATTGAGCTCTAAATGAGAAAAAATTTACCTTTCTTCAATGGATATGAAAATCTTCTAGTTGCTGATAAATTAATCTATATTATTCAAAATATATTTTTCATTATAAAATGTTTGGAACATGAAAATTAAATTTTTATTGTACATAATTTCGAAGGAAAAGTATATCAATGGTAGACTCTCATCTTGAATATAGAGAACATAATGAAATTGAATCCATAGAGTAGGATGAGTTTAATAGATTATTTTTCAATAAGTACGTCCCTTGTATTATTTATAAAAAATGGATATTTAATTCCTTAAGATAAATAAAATTTAAGATGAATCTATTTGTACGAATAAAGAATGTTTTATAAGACTGGGGAGGTAAATTATATGAATACCATTTAACAATAAATTAAGGTTGATCATTTATTTGATGACTTAAAACCAAGTCTCTGAAGGGAGATAGCCATAAGGGACTTCATTAGCTATTAATAAATAATTCAATTTACTCTCAATGTGGAAAATGATTTCATATCTAACCATAAATCTCATTTTTTTGATAGGAAATGTAAGATGTAGTTCAAATAAAACTCTAAAAATTGGGGATAGAAGAAGATAAACCTTCATTAATTCCTAAAGTGTTGAAGGAAACATGGAGAAAATTGGTTTAAGGGGACTGGTAAATGTTTAAAGTATGTAAAAGAAGTTCATCTGGAAATTAAATGTCGAAGTAATGGGAATAAGTTCACTAATGATGAAAATTAAGAGAAAACTCCACAGAATACAATCACCCACACTCTATTGTTTCTAATATAAGGAGTATGGGAATTAATAAAATCTATTCCCAAATATAAGGGTTAATGATGATGATCAATATTAGTAACATCTTAAGATGAAATAGAAGGGGAAATATCATATGATCACTATTACTGTTGAGGGGTTTGAAAATGATGTTTTGATAGGTACACTAATAATCTTCCCTAGAACTATTAATATCCTATTTTACACTAGATCTAAAGATTATTCTATATATGAAACAATTTCTAAGGGTATAAATATTCCACCCACCTAGTTATATACATATTTAGAAATTAAAACCCCTAATTGTATTATGATCACATAACAAGTATATTATTCCTATCCAATTGAAGTTTTTGAGAATGTGCTTCCTAAAAATCTTATCATTATTCCTATTGTTGAATTTTATGTTATCCTATTCATGGATTTTCTTTCTCTACATAAATTCCAACTCAATTGTGTATGAAGGGAATTAACATTTTATATTCCAAACCTACTATTGATCAAATATTTGTGTGACGATAAGTATGAACTTCCAATGGATATCACATTCATTCTTTGCAACTAGATTCCCATTCATAAGGGGTGTTTATCTCTGATAGTTGGGGAGAAAATCAGCATCACTGGTATTCTTATTTTATAATATTTTTTATGTATTTCTATAAGTTTTTTATATAATTCACCCAAAAGATGAAGTTTATTTCTCAATATATATCATACAAGGTTCCATGAATATTTCAAAACATTCCTATATAACAGATCCAATTAAGTAATAGTAATTGAAGAATAAACTTCAGTAAAACATTGAAAATTGATTCAATCATCCAAGTGTGTCGCATTAGGGTGAACCTATTCTTTTTGTTAAAAGGAAATATGGATCAATGCAACTCTTCATTGATTACCAGAGATAAAAAAGATCATGATCATGAAAAATTATCATCTACCCTATATTGATGAATTGTTTGATCAACTATGTGTAGCTCAATTCTTTTATAAGATTCAAATTCGTTTTGGATATCAATAATTGATTTTTAAGAAGAAGGATATTGTTGGAACCACGGTCATTCTATGTTGGAAATGAAGTATGGTTTGTGTTTTTTATCAATCCTCACATGGATTACTAGAGAGATTGCAAGAAAAGGTATCATATCGTTCATGTTGAATGTAGTATTGAAGGTGGTATCACTTTCTAGTGTTTTCCAAATTTTTGGGGAAGAAAATCAGAAAATGGAGAAAGGTGTTTTTGGAAAAGTAAGGTGCATGAAAGATTTTAAATGTGTGAAAAAGATTGGTTTTTGTGCACAAGATTGTATGTTTTTTTGGAACTTACGTGCAAGACATGCTCCAGGATCTGAACATTGTAAAATGGAAAAGTCATGGAGTGCATAGAAGATGATGTTGCGCAAAAGGTATTTCACGACCAATGCGTCGTACAAAGGGGTTTCGCATGCTCATGAAGAATATGGCGTACATGGACAAAAAATGTCATTATCTAGCATGTCGGGTCATCAAGGGCCTATAAATATGTGATTACCCCCAGGAAAGACTTAAAAAAATTTCAACGAAAATATGGATGCTCTGCTATGCAAAAGATTTGTGCGTGAAAGATTGGAAGAGAGTTAATATTGCGCGCAAGGTATTCCTTAAGTCTGAAAAGTCCAAGTGAACCCTTCGGTGAAATTGCATGAAAGATAAAGGTTTTTCATAAAGTCGGCGTTGCACGAATTTCATATTTTGCAACAATTCCCAAATCTTGTGCGCAAGTTGGGGTATTGCATGCAAGTGTGGTGTTTTTCTTCTGATGGGCTATTGAATATATGGTGTATGTGATCAGTTCTTTCAAGTGCATCAATCCATTACATCGATGATAGTAGTGTATCATGCTGAACAGAGACCATGATTCAATTAAAATCTATTAGAGGGACCATCATGTCTATAAACTGAGTGAGACATTATCCAAGGCAGTGATCCAGGGGGAGTCAATGGGAGTGACCTGAGGGAAGCATTGAACTATCCATGAACCATTGTAAAGGAAATGTGCTTGGGACAGGGTGAATGTACCTGAACCTTATAATACTCTACTAGTGAAGTTTAGAGTTATTGGTATGACCGAAAACCTGTTGGCATATGCTTCTTGAAGGTAGCCCTTAGTGGTGAACCAAGTAAAAGTGTTGTGTCATCTCTTTGATTTCATTTATTTGAATTATTTAACAATTTTCTACCAATATGGGAATAATATCCATAGCATTAAAAAGAAAAATTTGACACCCTGATTCACCCCTCCCTCACAGGATGTTCTGGGGTCCTTCAGATATACAAAATATATCAGTACATAAAATGTATGGGCACTACACATACATAATGATGTCATTCAGTCTTACTAATTCCCCCACTATCTTCATAGATTTAATGAATAGACTATTTAGATATTACCTTGATCATTTTTGGTAGTATTTATAGATGATATTATTATCTATTCAAAGAGAAAGAAAGAGCACGAAGATCACTTGAGATTTATTTTAAATTCCCTAATGAAAGAGAAACTATACCAACATTTTTAAAGTGTCAATTTTGGACTGAAAATGTTTCGTTTTTATGTCATATAATCTCAACAGAGGGTATATCTTTAGATCCATAAAATATGAAGTATATTGACTATTGTCCTAGACTAACCATAGTGACTAAGATCTATATTTATCTTGGTATATATAGATATTATTAATGGTTTGTATAGAATTTCTCAATTATATATAATCCACTCACCAATTTGACCTGGAAGAGATCCAATTTCATCTGTATAGATAAATATAAATAAAATTTCAAGGAACTCAATAGAAGACTATTCAGCATTTCTATGCTTACATTAACCTATAGTTTATAAGGGATTGTAATCTATAGTGATTCATTGAAGAATGGACTAGGATGAATTCTCATGAAGAATGACATGATTATAACTTATGACTTTCAAAAACTAAAGGTTCATGAGAAAAATTATGTAACTTTTTCATTTGAGTTATCTATAGTAAATTTTCATTAAATATATGGAGCCATTATATTTACAGAAAAAGTGTGATATATATCCTTATCATAAAATATTAAAATATATATTTACAAAGTGGGAGTTGAAGATGTGCTAGAGAAGATTTCTAGAGCTTATTAAAGATTATGACTACTCAATGCATCTATACCTTGGGAAAAAGAATAATGTGGCTAATGCTTTGATTCAAAAAGTTCATTCTAGCTTATACATCATGAGGATCACAAAAGATCCAATATTTCTAGATTTGAAATGAATGAATCAAGAAATCTTGAATAAATGTGATAAATATTATATTTAAAAGTTGAATGAACAACCTTATATCCAAGTGAAAATTAGAGAGTTGTAGATGGAAGATATATAGCTACAAAAGAAGGTTATAAATATTCCTAATTTTAACCTTGATCGTGATGTAATGATAGGGGTTAAGAATCGTGTGTGTGTTCTTTCCATACCATATTTGAAGGAGTTGTTACTGTAAGATCAATTATATTCATTCTATAATCATCCTATAAGAACAAATATTTATAGAGATTTGAAAGATAATTTATGGTGGGATAGAATGAAGAGAGATATCACAGGGTTTTTATATCAGTTATTGGTATTTCATAAAATTACTTTTGAGATCAAAAAAGTCAAAGGGGTTGTTATATCCATTACCCATACCAAAATAAAAATTGGAAAACATCACCATGGATTTTTTAATCAGACTCCCCAAAATTTATAAAAGGCATAATGATATATGGGTTGTTGTTTATCACCTTACAAATTTAGAAACATTTAATTTTATCATATAATATTTCTCTTTGGATATGATTTCCCGGATATGAATTAAGGAATTATTAAGGTTGAATGTAGTACTGCATTCAATTTTATCAGATTGGGATCTGAGTTTTACCTTAAAGTTTTGATTAATTATTTCCCAAGATCATAGTATAGAGTTGATTTTTAGCACTTTGTATCATCATCGGGTATATGGTCAATCTGAGAGAAAAACTAAAACTCAATTGGTTAATTTGAGATATTTTTCTCTAGATTTTAATGAATTTTGGTATTGACACCTTATTTTATTTGAGTTTTCATATTACAATGTATTTAACTTGAATCCATCCATATTAAGTAAATAATTGAAAGAATTGTGTATATCCAACAATCTAGAATGAATTTGGATAAATAAAGCTATCGGGACCTAATATAGATAAATAATTGTATTCAATGGTTATATCCATCTATAATCCCATAATGGTGTCACAATGTTGAAAGAAATGTTATGCTGAAAATCACCACTGTGATTTGGAATTTTAATGTGGTGACATGTTGTTTTGAATAATTTCTCTATGAATAAAGGTAATTATTTTTAGAAATAAGGGAAAACTTATCACTAGGTATATTATTACCATTGAAATTGTTGAATGTATCTGTATGGTAGCCTATCTGTTGTCACATCCACAAAACTGCTCTCATGTTCATGATTTGTTTTATGTATCTCTCTAGAGGATGTAATTACGCAATCCTTATATGTAACACTCTCAGAGGCCATACCTCTAGAGAAAGATCTTCCTCGTGATAAATAACCTGTGGAGACTCTAGATCGAATAGATAAAGTTTTATAAAACAATCCATTTACGAGGTTAAATTTTTTTATTGAAACCACCAGTTTAAAGAAGATAAATTGGAACCTAAGAAAATGATGAGATAGAAGTATCTTCAGTTTTTTAGTTCAAGGTGATATATTTTGCGAGAGAAATTCATTTTTAATGGGGTTAGAATGTAACATTCCGTGTTTTTATGAATTATTATTTTTTGAAAAAATTAAATTTCTTCTATATCTTGTGTTACACACAACACAGAGTATATCTTATGTCACATTCACACCATGTTTTAACAAACCACGATATATTATAAATATTATTATTTAAAAAAACTATTATTACATGAACATTAAAATTGGTATCATGAATAAGAATAAATATATTTTAAATATTAATTATAACTTTTTAATGTAATTAATCCTTATTTATAAGAAATCACTTAATCTTCGGTAAAGTCTACATGTTTTGAATATACTATTTTCTCAAAAAATGTTTTTTTATTTATTTTTTTATAAAATAATAAAATTAAATTGTGAAACTCTGAAAAAATTAATTTGATAAATTGAAATTCATTTTTGAAAAAATCATTCCAAAATTATCAGAGGGAATTTTTTAAATCTTTCAAAAAATATTAATTTTTCGATGAATATTGAGAAATAGTGGGTTTTATAAAAAACAACCTTAAGGTTTAAATAATTTGTAAGGTTTTTTTAAAAAAACTATTTAAATATAGTATTATTTAAATTACATATTTATTAATCCAATTTATACCATTGGGATAAATTTCAAATTTAATTTTGATATAAATTTTTTTAAAACTTTTGACCATTTTCTATTTGAACATATGTTTTCTCGTCACATCTGTGGGTTTATTATTAAATTGAATTCTACCACTTATATATGTTTAATTTATAAAAATTGATTCCATATTTTTAATTATAATAATTTATATTATCTAATAAGGTAATAATTTTTTTAACATAATGAATAGTAAAAATTGTAAAAAAATTATTTACTACGGTTAAGGTAAAACATGGTTTTGTAGGGGTTAAACTAAAACTATAAGGGTTAAAAATAATCCAAGACTTCTAAAGAACCCATTTTATAGAACTACTTGTACCCTATAATGTCTAATTATTTATAATGGCTCTTTAGGATCTGTGTGTCATGTGTAAATCTGGGGTACAAATTTTTTCTTTCAAAAAAATTGCAGGTGTTCAACGCATCGCACTTATAAAAGCCCACCCCCTCTTCACTTCCCTTCACAATTACAAAACAATTTTATTCAGCCAATAAATTCCCAAAACCCTCAATAATTCCATCCTATCATCTTAGAGGCCTTATTTCGATCATAAATCCAACTTAGAAAAGATTTGTTTTTCAAACCTATCGAGGTTACCTGAAGATGAGAAAATGTTATTCAACGAGACTTTATATTTTCTTTATTCTACCATCCCCTTAAAATATAATTATATTATGATTATATAATAATGAAATTATATCCAACTTAATTAACTTTTTTTATGTTATTGGAATAACCAATATCCATCTCCACTTTCAATAAATGGGATGTGAAATCATTATTGGTGTGTACAACAGACTACAACCTTGTGAACTAATGTTATTCATTTTTCCATAACCACCTCTCAAAAATGGATATAATTATGGATTAAATGTTTATATATATTATATTTATGATATTATTATGTTTTTTAATTATTATATCACATATATTTTCTTACATTCCATTATGTTAGAGTACGATAAAGTCACTCGTGTGTAAGGTGGACTACCGCCTTGCAAAGAGATGTGCATCACTCCTGCTTTACATGGAATGTAATAATGATGGTTTTAATAAAAATATGTGATATATATAACATAAAAATGATTCCTTAATGTAAATATATTATTTAACTTTTTTCCCTTTCAATCCTCTAAGAAAATGGAAGTACTGTTCATGAGTACGTACGACATACCATATCCATAAACGATGTATATCATTTTCAATCTCTAAATTTTATGGAATACTCTAAACATATGTAAAATTAATATAATTATTACCATTATTTATATTATTCAATCCTGATCAAATTAAGAGTGCCAAAAAAATAACAAATCAAAAGATACACTAAAAATAGTTATTGTTTGAAACATGACATTAACTTGGAATTGTTAATAAAAATGTAATAAAAAGTAATAATTAAATAATATATGAAATTATATTTATTTATATTTATTTAATATATATATATATTAAAATTACTTTTATTATACAATAATTTTGAACATGTACAATGGAATTTGAGACCTAAGGTGAGGGATTTCATACTCAATTTTTACTTCTGTGAGACACGTTCCATATTCACCTTCACTTTGCATTATGTGGTGTATATAGATACCATGAATGTATTTTATGAAAATTATCATGAATATTATTTGGATTTAAATATCCATTTTAGTATTTCTATATCATACGTCTTGCGATTCACATGTTAATAAATCAGTAAAGTATTTTTGTATCAATTTTCCTTATTTGAGACATATGTCATGTTGTGCACTTATTTTATTTTTTGAGGTGTATATAAAGTAAATTTGAAAAGTAATTTCATAAATTTATTTATTCTCATGATATTTTTATTTTAATTTTACATTAGTTTTTCAAGGGGATTATGATTCTATATTAATAGAGCTGTAGGGTTTTTATAATACAATCTCATTCTTTATTAGGATTGTTATGATTATGTTTCTGATGATAAAATATTATGATCCATTTCTTAATAAACTCATTAATTTATTTATCCTATAGTTATTTATTAAGAATAAAAATTTTCCCTTCATTTAACACTCTTTATGTAATAATTATTTCATAGGAATATTTTTAATTAAAAAAATTTGTATTTCTATATTTGGTCAAAAATGATTTTCTTTCCGTATCCTTTTTTTCAAAAAAAATTGGCTTAATTTTTTTTTATAAATAAACTAATGTTTTTTAAATTCATTTCTTCCCTCATTGGTATTTTCATAGAAAAAAAATTTAAATGGAATATTCTTATTGTTTTCTTAAAGAGGTATTTTTGACTTTTATGAAAAAAATGTGAAAAGAATTTTTTTTAAAGCGTACAACCTGAATGGAATTTTTTCCATCATTACCAATCAATGTTTTCAATATTTCATTATATTATTTAAGGAATATTTAAAATATTTTTTTAATATTTTTTCTATTTTTAGATTTTAATGAAGTTCATTCAAAATTGAAAGGATATTTTCCTCAAGAATGTTTTAATGATTTTTTATGAAATTTATATACATAAATAATAACAAAAATCAGTTTTTCTTATATTATATTGGGGATATGGTAAAATTTTACCATCCATATTCTTTCTCTGGGTGGTTTATGATTATGATGAAGATATTTTTTTTAAACCAATTTATTTTCCATGGGTTATATTAAGATGAAATGTATATGAAACCCATTCCTTTTCCATGGATTATGATATGATGTTGTGATTATTAAATCCATTTATTCTCATGGGTTATGATATGATAAATGTTTTATGATCTCATGTCACACATTTTTATAATTTCATTAGGTGATAGGTGGGACCTATATCTACCTACAATTTATTGTGTAAATATTGAAATATCATGACATAAAAAAGGACTAGAATGGGGAGGGAATCCAATTCAGTAAGTGAATTTGTCCAATATGATAGTTTTGGGAGTGAACCATGAAAAATAACAAGGTTTGGGGAGTGAACATATTCCACTATGTTAGTCTTGTAAATGAACTTTGAAATACTAAGGAAATAATTTTCTATGCTTATATATATGCCAAAGATCTATACCATAGGCCAATATTATGTTCTCATTATTTATGTTCTTTTATTACATTATGATTCATGTCTTATTAACTTTCACTATTTATTCCATGAGTCAATTTTATGATCTATTATATATATAGTGTATTTTTTCAAATTTTATTCGTATGTTATCATATATTGTACTCATGATATGTTGATATCTTCTAGGTTTTCCCTTGCTGAGCATCTGAGATCACCCTTTATTATGTTTATTTTCCCAAGGTTATGATGAAATGAATTATGTATTTTATGTATAAGAAATATTCTAGTAATTAAGAACATAATTGGAGATTATGAATCTTGCTTATGGACTAGGTGTTTTTGTGTCTGTGTTTCCAAAGGAACAATACATTTATGTTACTTAGGCATATGTTTGTGTAATGTAATGAATATTTTTTCAAAAACATGTAATATCTATGGATTAGAGGTTTGGTTAATTATAAATATTAATTAACAAAAAAGGTTTTTTGAGGGAATTTAATTAAAAATACAAAAAAAATATTTCTTAATTTGATGAGGGTACTATTTAGTGGGGTGGGTACCATTATCCATATACTAAAGGAAATATTTCTATAAGGGCTTGACTCTATGTAGGTATTTGAAATGACTCTATCACATGCACCTTTTATTGAATATAATAATTACATCAACCTATAGGATTGATATTTAATGGTCCCTCCTTATATGTTGGGATTATGTCTTATTTACAATGTTATGCTCTAAGTGTGGTGTGATTGCAGTCAACTATCTTTCAATTCATCGGGGTATTGAACATCGCATTATGCCTGGCCAAAAATTCTTTACACTCCTCTTCTCTCAGTTGGGTGGTTGTCATGCAGATTACATACACAAAATCCATTACCAATATCACTTATCCAGAATCAACCATGCACTATAAGATGTATTTGAAGAAAAGGTAATCTTGGATGATGTGACCTGGTCTCTTATGAAAAGGAAAATAGGTATGACAATAACAGATATTAAACTCATTGGTTTCTTGATATTTAACATATTGATGATGTCATTTTCCATGGATGAAAGGATATAACTAGGAACCTATTTTGTTCAAGATTAATTTATTTTGTTTTTCCATTTCTCAATTTTTGGGTGGACTTGGTCTCCTTTTACCTTCTTTTGAGGGTGATTTTGTTGTTTTGGTTGCTTGGTGGGAGGCATCGGGTGATTCTAAGTTAGAGTAAGAAATTCCATAGGAAATATTTCTGGTTTAAGGGTGAAAAAAACAGTATTTTCCCTATAAGTCATTTTCTCCAATGTGACTGGTGTGGGCCGATATCAGGTCTATGTTCACCAAATGGAATCATCTAAGCATTGTTCAATTTTTTCAAACTCATGTAATCCTCCCATGTATCTCATTGGTATCAAAGGTGTATAACTTTCATTGAAGGTTTTTAGCATAGAGTTCCTATTAGTACTCTAGTGAGAGTGGAATACCAAGTTATTATTTTATACCCTTCCATATGGTGATGAAATCTGGTACCCACTCATTCTAGATATATTTTCAATTTTTGAGATCAATGATTTTTTTCTGTTAGAGTGGAGATGAATTGACAAGGAAATAGATTAATAAAGTATTCCTCATCGAAGGTTGAAAATATGGGATTTCTAAAATTGGTAAAATGAAAAGTTACATCCACCCATTCAGTATATGTACTCCTTTAAAGCTACACAAGGGTGTTCCTTCCCTCAATAGATTCCATTTTAGCATCTAGGGACTCGATGGTGTTGAGGTTTTCTGGTGCTACCGCCCTTTGGAAGACCTATTCAAGGGAATTGAGTGAGACAAGACATAGTTATCATGATTTCATATCTTGATAATTTTCAATCCATTCCATGGATGAATTATTTCCCTGATAATGTGTTCATTGTCTCTATAATGGAGGAAAATTATGATCATTCTTAACTTTTTTGTTTTTCTAAACTGGTTTATTAGATCTAAATCCTTCCTGACGCTCAAATCCCAAATTTATTGGTGGACTACATCTATTCAGATGGTTGGGATGAGGGATGAAGGTTCCAAGAATAGCATAAGACCGTGGGTGGATGTGTCCACTTGGCTTTTTGTCATTAGTAATGATCAATCCGAGATCAATACAATGATAAACGCTAAACTCCACGGATCAAATCACAGAAATAGACAAAGAATAAGAATAGTCCTGAAACCACAAAAGAGGACCGTTACAGGTTGATTATAATTAATTTAATTAATTTACAAGAAGTACCTTTTTGGATGTTATTTCTTCGTTAAAATTCTTGATCACATTTCAATGTGATTCGTTGTTGCATCAATTAATCCAAGGATAGACATCCTCTAACGGTGATCCACACGTGCTCCACGTATCTCTAGACATTGCCAAAGGAATCTACAGGTGCTAGCATGGAGAAGCCTTTGCTTGTGTTGTCCACCTTAGATCGCCTTGATCCGATGGTGGTGGATCTCTCTCGGTCTTGAGAGTGTTCTTGTAGGATGGAGTTCTTTTGTTCTTGAGATAATTCTCCAGAATTTTTGTGCACAACAATTATCTTAAGAAAGGAGTTGGGGTAGTGAGGATATTTATAATCGGGATTGAAGTTGTGAAGTTATGACAATAAATAAACGTGTTATGTATTTTATTTATTTCATTAACTCTTTTGAAAAACCCCATGTCGAGCCATTAATTCCTTGACATGTTCCCACACTAATTATAATAAATGTCATTTAATAAAATGACATTATTTCCTCAAAATCTCGACTGGAAAAACTACACGGCGTGTAATCATAAATACACAGCATGTACTTGTTTTTCATTGAAAACTTAACGGAGTTTATTTATGATTACACGGTGTGTATATCATGTTTTCATTTATTCATTTCCTTTCCAAAATGAAAACTACAATGCATGTATATTCAATAATATACGGTGTGTACTTTTTTCAAAATAAAAACTACACGGCCTGTAATCAATAATACACGACATGTACATGTTTTCATTTTATTCTTCCTCCAACATTAAAATTATTTAGGCTTCCATGAATAATTATTAAAACACCTACGGGAATAATATTTATTCTACTTGAGATACTTGAATAAACTTAGTGTCTGACCCTCTAGGCCTCTCTCTCATTGGCATTAGGCGGGCTTGCCTAAAGTCCAAGATTACTGTCTAGCAACGGGTCAAGGCACCCAAGAGAAAGAAGTTGATGCCGCATTGAGGTGTCACCTCATAAGAACACTTACCATGTAATTTAATCCCTTTGTCTCAATATCTCATCAAGTAGGTTTCATGGCAGTGTCATAAAAATACATGCTTGATCTGTCATTCTTTGACTTCCAGAAATAAACTCGTCGTGACACCATGGCCATGGAATTTGTTCGACACTTCTATTTCAATAAAAGGGACCAAGATATTTACTTCCATGAATATGAAAGGGGAAAATTATTCATCAACTTATCCACTAACAACATGTCATTTTTGATGCACCCAATGTACCCTACATCTCGCCAACTATCTTCGTGATGGTTTTCATCAGAAAATCTAAGAGTGCGAGTCATGACACGAGTTAATAATAATCTTCTAGTCTAAGGACCATTACACACGGTTGTAGATAGTAATGCCTGATGACATCAAGACATGTGATATTTCTACTAGAGGTTCTGTTCTCATAATTTCCCATCTTGGAGATTACCAAGTGAGAACTTCATGAGAGAGAGTCTCATCTTCTTACGAGTACTCGCACATGATGGTCTATATACTATGTGTCTTATCATAGTATGTCATCCAACCGTAGAACTTTATTTAAGAATATTGTTACACTACTACAAAAATGGGAAAGGGAAGTGCTACCCCTTTATCAATGCTAAAAAAAGCGCTGATAAAGGGGGCCTTTATCAGCGCTAAAAAAAGCACTGATAAAGTGGGGCCTTTATCAGTTCTTTTTTTTAGCACTGATAAAGGGGACGCCTTTATCAGTGCTTATTTTAGTAGCATTGCTAAAGGGGGGGAATATCAGTGCTGAAAAAATTTATATTTCAAAAAAAAATAATGAAAAATAAATTATTATTATATAAGTATTTTTATTTGTATATAAATATAAAATATATTTTTTAAATATGTTTTAGATACGCATAAATAGACAATAACATTTAATATATAAAAAATTTAGTGAAAATGGATTTAAAATATTTTAAAAAATATATTATTAATTAATAATTTTCTAATTATTATCGATTAAAAAAATTTAATAACAATTCAAAGACACAAAAAATCAAAACAATTAATAAATGATCTAAAATAAGTTAAAAATGTAACTCAAACTTCAAACGGCCATAACTTTTGATCCGGGTGTCCGTTTAAGCTCTACAGCATATCAAATAAAATCATGTGACGAGCTCTACATGTTGGTGACTGAGGAAAAGCCTTTGTCACATTTCTGAGTCCGAAAAATGCCCATAAGGCCTCCAAAACTGAGTTTTAGTCAGGATACCCCGATTTGTTAACATTCAAACAGGTATAACTTCTGATCGAGATTTCTGTCATCCCTATACCATATATCAAATCGAAGACTATTTCATTTTCTTCAATTTGAGTGGTTTTAGTGCTGAAACTGGTTTCTAGATTATAAGTTATGATAGTTTTAATATTCTATGGATTTTAAATACACATATATATGTATTTATTCGTAAATATATATGTGTTTGTGTGTGTGTGTTTGTGTGTGTGTATGTGTGATATATATATATGTATATATTTATTTATTTATTTATAGACACACATAAAAAAAATATTTTTTCATAAATGTATTTAAAACTAATCTTATAAGTATATATTAATATAAAAATAAATATACGAATAAAAATTATAATTAATATATATATATAAATAAATATTAATATATATTAATATAAGAATGAATATATATATATATATATATACTAATATATGAATAAATATATTTATATTAATATGAATCTATATCTATATACAAATAAATATAACTATATATATAAATAGATATTTCATTAAATTGAGAACAAAACGAAATGGATTAGTGGTAAAGGTGTGGCCACGAAAGGGGGGAGGTCTTGGGTTTGAGTTCAGGTGGAAGCAAATGGGTGCACCCGTGTGAGGTTGCGTGGGAAGGGCAGCACGCGGGAGACCACCTAGCACTGATAAAGGGGGGGTCAAGCACTGTTAAAAGCTCTCCCCTAATTATTTAATTCTTTTTTTTACCTTAATCATCACTTTTAAGAGCGCTAATGAAAGGGAACCCCCTATATGAGCGATGACCTTTACAGTACTTTTTTAGCACTGTCAAAGCCTGTTTTGAGCACTGATATAGGCCGTTTTTTGTATTAGTGATATCATTTCAAGGTTCTCATCATAGAGGGGATATTCAATGACCTTATCAATGCAACAAATATTCCAGGACATTATTATATTATAGTCATACAAAACAATGAACAATATATCATAAGTGTACATTCATGTAATCAAAGTACAAAACAGTTGGTTCTCAGGACACCAACCCTAACAAACTCCCACTTGGACTAGATCCAACTGCCTGCGACTTTTAGTCCACTAGACCTCACATGATGATAATGTTTCTTCTGAGTCAAGGATTTAGTCAATGGGTCCACCACGTTGTCTTCCCTGGAAATATTGCTCACTACAACTTCACCTCTCTGAGAAAAATCCCTTAGGAGATGATACTTCCGAAGTATTTGCTTTGTCCGCTGATGTGTCCTTGGCTCTTTTGCAAGTGTCACTACTGCAGTATTATCACAATAGAGTGTGATAGGATTTTTACTGCTAGGTGCTACATCCATCTCTTGGATGAAGATTCGCATCCATACTGCTTCTTTAGCTACCTCAGAAGCTGTGATATACTCAGACTCTACTATAGAATCTGCGACCACACCTTGCTTTGAGCTCTTACTGCTCACTGCACCTCTATTCAAACTGAAGATGTATCTAGTCTATGACTTCATGTCATCTTGATCAGTCTGGAAACTAGCATCTTCTTGTCCTCAGATGACTAGATCCTCATCTCATCCATAAACCAGGAATATATCCTTAGTATGCCTTAAATACTTAAGGATTGTCTTAACTGCCATCTAATGGAAGTCTCCTAGATCAGCATGATATCTGCCTACCACACTTAATGCGTAAGAAACATCTAGCCTTGTACATAGCATGGAATACATGAATGACACAATCGTGGATGCATAAGGGATCCTTTCCATTTTATTTCTTTCCTCGTGTGTATTAGGACACATTTTCTTAGAAATGTGATTGCCATGTGGCACTGGAAACAATCCACTCTTGGACTATTCCATACTGAATCTCTTCAGTATCTTGTCAATATATGTACTTTGACTTAGGCCCAGCATTGTCTTAGATCTATAATGATGGATCTTGATTCCAAGAATATATGTTTCATTTCCCAAGTCTTTCATAGAGAATCATTTATCTAACCATGCCTTAACTGACTATAAGACAGGTACTTCGTTTCCAATTAGTAATATGTCATCAACATATACAGTTATGAAAACGAAAACACTTCCATTAAACCTTTTGTAGACACAAGTCTCATATTCATTCTTAATGAATCCAAATTATATTACAGCTTCATCAAAATGAATGTTCTATGACCTTGATTCTTGCTTTAATCCATAAATGGATTTCTGAAACTATCATACCTTGTTGGAATCCTTTGGAGTCACAAACCCTTCAGGTTGTGTCATGTAAAAATCTTCTAGTAGGTTCTCATTAAGGAATTATGATTTGATATCCATTTTCCAAATTTCATATTCATGGTATGAGGTAGTGTCCAATAGTATTCTGATGGATTTTAGCATTGAAACCGGTGAAAAGGTTTCATCATAGTCAATTCTTTGACTCTATCAAAAAACCTTTTGAAACCAGTCATTCCTTATAGGTACTAACTTTGCCATCCATGTCTAGTTTCTTCTTGAATACCCACTAATTAACAATCGGCTTTACACCAACTGGAGGATCTACCAAAATATAGACCTTTTTTTGGTACATGGAATCCATTTCGGAATTCATGGATTCTTGCCACTTGGAAGCGTCTTTGCCTTCAACTACTTCCTTGTAGGTAAAAGGATAATCATTATCAACCAATAATGAGTCACTATCCTCAGTGAAAATAAAATCATATCATTCTGGTTCTCTCACCTATCTCGTGCTCCTACACATTTCTTGTGTCTCTGGAAAAGATTGTTCTTCCATGGGGCTTTGTGGAATCTGTTCTTATACCAACTCTTGTGTATATTGAGCCTCAAATTCATCAAAGTCTATCTAGCTCCCACTATCTCATTTGGATATGTGCTCCCTCTCAAGGAATATGGTGTGTCCTACCGTTGTTACCATTTTATCTAAGGGGTTGTATAGGTAATATCCCCTTTTTTCTTTGGGATATCCTATAAAGATACACTTTGTGCCTCAGGGTGCAAGTTTGTTACCTAAAGAGGCCTTAACAAATTCTTCACTAGCCCACACATGTAAATTTGATAACATGGATTTGCGTCCACTCCATAACTCGAATGGAATACCATTTATCGATTTAGTCGTTACTTGGTTTAGTATGTGTGTTGTTGTTTGTAATGAATATCCCCAAATGGATAATGGAAGAATCGCACGACTAATCATTGATCTCACCATGTCCAACAGGGTGCGGTTCCTCCTTTCACTTACACCACTCCACTGAGGTGTGTAAGGAGGAGTGCGTTGAGATAGAATCCCAAACTCCCATAAGAAATCAATGAAGTACTGATTAAGATATTCTCCTCCTCTGTCTGAGTGGAGTTTCTTAATCTTCTTACTATGCTGGTTCTCAACTTCATTCTTGTATTCTTTGAACCAATCAAAAGAATCTGACTTATACCTCATTAAGTAAATATATCCATATCTACTAAAATCATCTATAAAAGTTATGTAGTACAAGAACCCACCCATTTCTTTAACTAGAAATGGTCCACACACATCTTTGTGAACTAATTCTAGAAGCTCTTTAGCTCTTTCGCCTTTCCCACTAAATGGGGCTTTGGTCATTTTACCTTGTAGACATGCATGACATACACCAAGTTGTTTTAGTTTGAAGGAATATAAATACCCATCTTGTTGTAATTTTTTCAAACTTTTCTCATTGACATAACCTAGCTGGTGCTGCCAAAGTTGTGTGTGGTATGATTCATGTGAATTTACTTTTTCATCGATTTCTATTACTTGGTTTGTGTAGTATAACACATAAAGGTCGTTATATAAATGTGCCCTACCAAAACATATGCTATATTTATAAAAGTAGAAACATTCATTTCCAAACATGAATATGAATCCATCAGAATCAAATATGGATACTGAATTAAGGTTTTTAGTAACAGAAGTCAAATAATAACAACCCTTTAGCACCAAGATCATTCTAGTTGGAAATGTGAGGTCATAGTCCCCGATATCTATAGCAGAAAGTATGTCTCCATTGGATGCTCTTAGATCTTCCTCCCCACAAAATCTTCCAAAATCTACTTGGTTCTTGTATTTGGATACATATGTGAGCACCACAAGCTGTATCTAATACCCAATTTGTAGAAATAGATAGATTGAATTCGATAAAAAATGAACCTGAAGCTTCCCCTTGCTTCCTTGGTTGGGTGTAGTTTTTCTTCCAATGGCCCTTCTTGCCACATGTGAAACAAACAGCCTCATATTATCTTTCCTACCCTTTGATCTTACTTTTCTTGGAAGGCCTTGAAGAATATTTGGGATTAAAGCTCTTTGCTTTAACTTTCCTTTTATTCAACATAAGGACAGAAGGCTTTTCACCCTTCATATCACTGTCCACTTGGCGAATGTGGATAAGAAGATCAGATAGAGACTTCTCAATGTTGTTCATGTTGAAATTTATAACAAAGTTAGAGAATCTCTGGGGGAGTGATGTAAGAATGAGATCGGTACCAAGTTCATCAGGGAGTTTAAACCCTAGATCCTCCAAGCACTCATTGTAGCTAGTGATCTTGACTACAAGAGGCCTATCTGGGGCACCCTCTCCAACTTGCTCTGGAATAGAGGCTTGGAGATCTGAAACCTTTCCGGTATTTCTCTCTCCTGGTATACACCATGAAGGTGCTTGATCATGCTATAGGCATACATGTCTTCATGAGACTTCATGAGCTCACTTGAAATTGATGATAGCATCAAACATTGAACGTCAAGTGCATCGTTCAAATGTTAATCATAGACTAGGAAATCTTCATCACTCACCCCTTGGGCCGGAGAATCTAGATGTGAAGACTCCAGCACGTAATACTTTCATTCATGGCATAGGATAACCCGAAGGCACCTAAACCATTCCGGAAAGTTACTATTGGTGATGATATTGTCTTTATCTATAATTGATCGCAGAGAAAATTTGGTTGACAAGTTTTTCATATTGATTCTACCAATTAAAAGAGCATATTTATCAGTACCTTCTTCATTACATTTTATGAGAAATAATAAATTTTTATTAAGTCTCCCACTATTTTATCAAGTCCCAATATCCCTCACCATTGAACTCGGAATGTCCAGTTTCTTTGACATTCTAGTGGAATGGATCCATATTTCCCTTTGCATAACCCCAACAAGGATTGGTCAAGCTATTTGAAGGTATTTAGGTAGGTAGGTATTTTCCAACTGTGAGTTTATAGTTCCTTGATATGTTTAATGGACTCCCCAATCCTGAAATCTTAACTTGGATTTCCTCAACACTTGCCTCCATTTTACAACAAGTCTAGCAAGGGCTACTCCTCTTGATGTAAAATGTTTAAGCCAACCCAAAACATTCATAAGATCATCCTTTATAAAAGTAAGTGTCCCAACAAGGGTTGGTCAAACACATAGTTTTATTGATTCTTTCCCTTAATCAAGTAACAGAAGTCTTGGTCTGACTTAATATGGTATTTGAGGGATTTTATTCTTTATGCGTAGTTTCACATTATCATATTCTTGTTAATATTAATTTATTATTTATTAAGTGATTAACCATGTTCTAATAATATTTACACATAGTCCAGATTTTTTTGATTCCATCTTTGCATACTTGTTTATTTCATTAATTATGTGAACGTGACAACACATATGTAATAAATAAACAATGAAATCAGATAGAAATAAAATAATATGGCATGATCATGAGCTTCTATTGGTTAGCTTATCTAGTGGTTTGATAAGCTAACCCTAACCTAGGGAAAAACACCATGAACCGATGGTTTGTGTTTTGCAGCTCCCACCTAGCCACCTTTGCATCTTCTTGGGTTGGTTTCACCTCAGATTCATATTTTGAACCATCTCCACTAGCTTGGGAGATCCTCCATTACATGGGGTTTACATTAAATAAACTATGGGCACACAGGCTCTACATTTTATTGGAAGAAGGCTCACAGGCCAACGAACTTAAATATAACAAATTTAAATGAAACCATACACACATAAAAAAGTTTATTTGGTCTAGTTCATGATCATCTATATCATGCAATGACATTTACGCATATTTAGAATTCAAATTATTTTAATTTTTCTATTTATTCAAGATAAGTTTCTGTTGAATTAAATTAATTATGATCTTATAATTAATCAATTCTTTATCTTAAAATCCTTTCTAAATTTTAATGAGATTATTCTCATCCATATTCCTTGTTTAGGTCTTTGTACTTTTAGAGGAAACTTGGTGAGATTCCATTTCTGGAAAGTACACAGCATGTAATAAATCATACATGTCGTGTATTTTTTTCACCCTTTATCCAAAGTACACGTTGGGAGATTTGGTGTGTTTTCTGTACTTTGTAAATTTTGGAGTACACGACATGTAGATTAATGTAACATGGAATGTACTTCCTTGTAAGGTGGTTACTGGCCTAGCAATCCTGTGTACAGGGAACACGACTTTGCCTTGTACACGGTTTCACCTGGGCCAGATCGGACTACATGGTATGTTGATTTACATACACGTCGTTTATTTTGGTTCCATGCTCCATTCATTTCTAATCAGCATGGTGTCATAAATACTTAGGCATAATCAATTCACACGGTGTGGTTTGGAGGACCAGTACTGGTTCATTGAACCTAAGTACATGGTGTGTGGTTTTCACTACACGTTGTGTATTCTTGTGTTGTATGGATAGAAAGAGAAGCTCCTTCAGATGAGTTCCTCATTTTTAATTTAATCAAAATTAAAATTAAAAGTTCATTTTTGTGATTTGAATCAAGAAACGAAAGAGGTAGACTAGATCTCATTCATTCAGTTTTATAGAACGATTTATCAAGAATTGAATGAAATATAAATTCATAAATTATCAATGAAAATTAAATAACTATAATCAATGTTGTAACTACCCTTTGATACCAATTGAGGGTTCTGGGCACATCGGAAGCTCATGGGTGGATGTGCCCCCTTGGATTTTTGTAATTAGCAATGATCAATTGGGGATCAATACGATGATAAACACCAGACTCCACGGATCGAATCACAGAAATAGACAAAGAATAAGAATAGTCCTGGAACAACAAAAGAGGACCATCACGGGTTGATTATAATTAATTTAATTAATTGACAAGAAGTACCTTTTTGTATGTTCTTTATTCGTCGATATTCTTGATCACGTTCCAATGTGATTTTTCATTGCGTCACAAAAGCCAAGGGTAGAATTCCTCTAGCAGTGATCCACATGTGCACTACGTATCTCTGGATGTCGCCAAAGGAATCTCCATATGCTAGCGTGGATAAGCCTTTGCTTGTGTTGTCCACCTTAGATCACCTTGATATGATGGAGGTGGATCTCTCTTGGTATTCAGAGTGTTTTTGGAGGACAGAGTTCTTTCGGTCTTGAGATAATTCTCCAGAATTGTTGTGCACAACAATTCTCTTAGGAAAGGAGTTGTGGTTGTGAGGATATTTATAAACAGCTTTGAGGTTGTGAAGTTATGAAAACAAATAAACATGTTCTATGTTTTATTTATTTCATTAAATCTTTTAAAAAACCCCATGTCGAGTCATTAATTCATTGAAATGCACCCACACTGATTATAATAAATATTATTTAATAAAATGACATTATTTTCTCAAAATACCGACTGGAAAAACTACACGGTGTGTAATCATAAATACATGGCGTGTACTTGTTTTTCATCTAAAACTACATGGCGTGTACATTCAATATACACTGAGTACATATCTTGTTTTCATTTATTCATTTCCTTTCCAAAATAAAAACTACACGGTTTGTACATTCAATAATACATGGCGTGTACTTGTTTTCATAATAAAAACTACATGGCGTGTAATCATTAATACACGGAGTGTAATTGTTTTCATTTTATTCTTCCTCCAACATTAAAACAATTTAGGCTTCCTTGAATAATTATTAAACCACTTATGGGAATAATCTTTATTCTACATGAGATACTTGATTACACTCAGTGTGTGACCCTCTGGGCCTCTTTCTCGTTGGCATTAGGCGGGCTTCCCTAAAGTCCAGGATTACTGTCTAGCAATGGGTCAAGGCACCCAAGAGAAAGAATTTAACACCGCATTAACATGTCACCTCAAACAAATGCTTACTATGTAATTTAATACCTTTGTCTCAATATCTCATCAAGCAGGTTTCAAGGCAGTGTCATAATCCTATATGCTTGATCTATCATTATTTGACATCCAGAAATAAACTCACTGTGACACCATGTCCATTGAATTTTTTTGACAGTTATATTTCAATCAAATGGAAAAAGATATTTAATTACATGAATATGGGAGGGGAAAATTCTTCCTTGACTTATCCATTAACAACATGTCATTCATGACGCACCCAACGTAACCTACTTCTGGCCAACTGTCTTCGTGACAGTTTTCGTCAGCAAATGTAACTACACCAGTCATGAAATGAGTTAATGATAATCTTCCTGTCTAAAGACCATTACACATGCTCATAGATAGAAATGTCCAATGACACCAAGACATGCAGAATTGCTACTGGTGGGTCTGTTATCATAATCTCCCATCTTGGATATTACCAAGTGAGAACTCTATGAGAGAGAGTCTCATCATCGTACGAGTACTCGCACATGACGGTATGTATACTATGTGTCATATCATAGTATGTCATCCAATCGTAGAACTTTTTTTAAGAATATTATTATATCATTTCAAGGTTGTCATCATAGCAGGGATCTACCATGACCTTATCAATGCAACAAATATTCCCAGAAATTATTCTATTATAGTCATGCAGAACAATGAACAATATATAATAAGTGTACATTCATGTAATCAAAGTACAAAATAGTTGGTTATCAGGACACCAACCCTAACAAGGGATACACATTTCTACGTTAAGTCGATAACCAGTGGGTATATCCCCCTCATTAATTCAACAAGGAGTTGTATGAGGCTTCATATATCACACTTGTACTCTACTAGTCCATCCTCTAAGGATGGGATTTCTTCCCTTCAAGGTGGCGAGGGAGATATATCTATTACCTTCCAATTTTCATTGTTTTAATTACACTATGGATTTGGAAAATATCAATCATGGGGTGAGAGTTTATGGTTCCTCCTTTAATTTCTCATATGTGCACTAATAGTTTGCACCTCAACATCACATTCCTCTCAATGTATAGTTTCGACATTTCACCCCTCTATGTGTCAATATTTGAACAAGTTATTTTCCATTTTGATAGTGAAAAAATTCAAAAGGTAATACCATTTAATGGTAGTAACCCCATCAGTCTCTGGATAATATGGTATTTCTATACATCTTTACTCTCCTTTGAGTATTATGTTAGGGTCTTTCTCATAAACCATGATATTTTCATGTCATCTTTCCTTATGGCCCCTATAATATTTGATTGTATTTTCTATATGTTCTCCCTATTTTGTATTATAAATAGTAACCTTGAGGATGTTTCCAATCAATATTTACAAATGGGTCCCAAATGAAAGGGGTATGTCTCATGGTTGGAGGAATTGTTAGGATATAGCCATTTATATGAACATAATAGTCTAGAAAATATCAATTCCTTCGAGTGTGAGGATAAAAATTCCCAAAGCCCTATGGGATATGGATGATATGGATCCATAAATGGAACTTTATGATCCTATTTTTAAGAATATAATAACCCTTGAGGTAAAAATTAAGATAAGAATGCACTCATCCCTACTGTATGGGGTTCATCTAAAGTTTATTTCAACTTCATTAAGACCCTCTTGGGGTTTCGTGACTATGGGGTTGGTAATGGTGATAAAAATTGTCCCTTCTTTATAGGGTGGGTTCGCTCTTGGATGACATACATCATTGATACCGTGGAAATATTTCTGATTTGGGTTAATTGTTTTCACACATGTGTCAAGTTTAATGGTTTCTTGATATGGGATTCACTTACTACATGGATCTATTGGGTAGTCTATGACATCTTCTTCTATATTTGAGGTGAATTACCCTTTATTATATTCCCTTCTTACGAGCATGATATACCTTGCGACTATGAAGTTATAGGATTCCACATACTGTAAGTTTTTTTCCTTGGGGATTGAGTGAATTACAACATCCCAATCTCACCCCATGGATATAGTTATCTGAGAGGGTTTTAATGATTAATTTTCAAAGATATGTCATACTATTGAGGAAAGTGTTCTATCTATTTTCACTATGCCTTTTTGATCTCATGTATCAGGCTATAGGGAGAGAATTTGGGTTTATCTGACAACAGATTGTGTTTATGTATTAGAGATGACCTTCATATCCTTGATATGGGTGGTTTCTATCCTTCAACCAATGAAACATTAACCACATATTACGGAATAAGTAATAAATAAACTCATCTTTTATCTCATATGAGACTTTTTAATTGAGAGCATAATTGGTCCAAAACATATTCTAAATGATGTTTTTGGAAAAATCATTCCATATATCAATGTTGATCCCATGGTAATTAGAGGGATATTCGTCCACATGGTCTGAAAATAGAGTTTGCTTCTCTGGGTTTCCTACTTCCCATGATGAGGTGATGTTTGTAGTTGATAAGGCACTATATAAGGTTAACCTGGTTATTTTGAACACATATGTATAAAATGGTTTTTGGACAAGGGACTATTTTTGTGTCTTGGTGAGATATTACTAAGTTGAGGTTTTATATGATAGATGTGAGGGTTAAATTCCCTATAATCAATCTCTTTACTTCCTCAAGGATGACTATCATGGTATTTATTGTCTTATAGTTTGTACAAAGAGTTAGCAGACCCTTGAGGTGTTGTGGATATGCATCATACAACCTCAAGTAGATTGGAATTGATCATATTACTAATGTGAGCCTCGATATACATCGTGGTCAAAATGTGTTAACCTACATTTTAGGGATGATAGGACTATAAGTATGTTGTAGGAAGGTCACTAGAATATGTACTAAAAATTCTCTTTTCTTATAAATAAGTATAAGAAAAAAAAGCATCCCAAATGACAGTGGATCATGGGGGGGAAAGGTAATGGACGCTGAGGGTGTCATTTATAACAATAAGATTCAAATAATCAAGATATCACCCCAAATAGATGTAAATAATCAATCAATCTCTCAATATACCTTTTCAAGATAAAATATCAGCCCAATAGTTACCTTCCTAGGATGTATGTCTAACAAAAATATTCTGTTTAACATAATTCTTGTCGTACCTTACCATGTAAACCATCTCCCCTGGAACATCACCTTTTTCTTTAAGGAACATGGTCATCATATCAGAATGAGTCTCAACTTCTGCAAGTTGAGTGTCGAAACACCTACACAAAGAAAAACAGGTTGCAAAGGCTTTAGCCTCCACACCTATATAGTTCCCTGCACAAAAAAGTAGAAAAACCTAGAATCATGGAGCCTTAACTATATCATAGCATCCCTCCCACTCTCATCTCCCTATTCAAGAAATACCAATCCATGTTTAGTTTTATCCCCATGCTTGGGGTAATCTATCTAACCCATATATTCAGTAACTCAAATGCAACATCCTCAATATAGTGGAATGAAAAACATTCTTGATCAGTGCCCCCTTCTCAATCCCTATGAGCTTCACCCACACCTGTAAATGGATTCTAGAAATCTTATCATTATACCTCGATTTATTTTTAGCTTCCCATAGAATCCACCATGCATCTAAGAAACCCATTCAATGTAACTTCACTTATATCCTAAGGTACCCCGATCCCTATAACCTACCCTAAAAAGAAGGTATGAGCCTAGATCATTTTTTTCATTCCCAATTTTGATATTTTAATGGACCTATTAATTGGGAGAAGGGATATGGGTCTCCTCCTGTATATCCATTAAAAGATACTGGTGAAGTCTTTCAATAGATGGAGAAGGAATGTGTTCCTAACTTCTATAAGATTCTTTTGTAGTCATAGTAGCTTCATTAGTATAGATATGAGATTTACCTTAGTTAATTTTCAAATCACACTAATGTACCACAATTGGATTGTGGATATGGGCTCGATCCTGGTTAGTATTTGGGATATTTTATTGGATTTCTTTGATAAATTTTTTACCTATACTGAGCTCATTGTTAAATTACAATGAAGATCTCCATGTACAATGGGGATGTGTTTATACTCGTTTTCCTCTCTATTTACTATAATATTTCAATAATTATCCTGTACAACATAATGAATGTGTGCATGATCTAGAGTATCCACCAGTCCATGTTAATCATAGTGATATACTGCTCTGGATATTGTAATAGGGATATGTGCCTATCCATATCTCTATACCGATGCTCGAATATGTCTATGGGGATCTTTAATCATTTAAAAAATATAGTGTCACTTTATTAGTGTATATATAGGAATATAGGCCAACATATTTTTGGTCTCCATGATATATTAGAAAATGAATTAGATTGAAGTGGGGATATAATCACACCCCTTTCCTCCTTGTTATATTGGAATTTTCAAATGGAATTCATGTATGTGAGTAGGGGTATTTTCCCACTTCATTCTTACTATTGGGATATATGGGAAATCTTGGTACAATTGAGCAAGGATATAATCCTACTCACTGGATGCTTCCAGAATATTTTTGTGGGATTATTATATATAAGTGGGGATATGAGACTGCTCCCCTTTATATGTATCTTTCCATACCCAATTGGATCTCTTTGATGTCAAGGTATGAGCATCCAGGGTGGAGGCCAATCAGAAGGTTCCCTCATTAGAAGACTGAGTGAATTGGTGGTATGATACTCGTGATAGTGGATCTTGATATCATGTGTTCCTCTACTCCATAAAGTCCACTGCCCCAAAAAGTCCACTCTTGTATCTCTATTAATACATATTCTATGTGTCATGATGGATTTTATAAGAATCATTTCCCCATATTTATGCCTCTTTTCATGATTATAAAAACTCATATCATTTATTGAGATATTGGAGAAATCATGTGCTTCATATAAGATGATATTGTATGATGAAATTTACATGATATATCTACATTTCATTAATGATTTCATCCTTCTATTTCATGAAAAAAGTGATTGTGTGATAACTCTATCATTACTAGCTTCTGTAAACCCGTTGCATGTCAAAGGAATTTCACTTTTCCAAACTAACATATCTGAGAGCCTTCTAGAGACTAGTTTTCATGTTAGAGGGACTTAGTGTGATTTTTTAATAATGTCGAATGACTACCATGTGATCAATGAACCTATAATGGGAAACTCATAATCCCTTCATAACAAGATTAGTGTAAATCACTTCACATAAGAATCCCACTATTTTAATCTTTTACTGCGTGAACTCCAAATTGGTTTTTCTGGAATTTGTCCACCAAGGTGTCGCGGGATAATAAAGACTCATTTGATGAGCATCAAATGGTTAGTATAAAATTTATTGGGCTTCTACGTGATCAATAAACTGATAACACGAAATTCATAAACCCATCACTTCAAAAAAAATAACTCTCATCACATAAGGATTCCATCATTTTCATCTATTTTCATGTTAACTCTTTGATGGTTGTGAAGTTTTTTTCCTCCAGGGTGTCACGTGATCATAAATACTCATCTAGGGAACTTCATGTGATCAGGACAACAAGTTTAGGGGCTTCATCTGATCAGTGGTGATTTTCTGATGGGGTTTTTGTGTTTTTAGTGAATAGATCAAATGAAGAAAGTAACCACCTTATATTATATTCCTAGGTTTATGTGATCATGATAATTTTTTAATGTTATGATATTCATATGACCCAATCACTTGATTTGCATTCATCCATTCTTTTTCTTCTTTTTCTTTGTGGGAAAGTAATACTTGTGCTTTGGGTGTTTTTTCAACTCTAAATTTTCTAATTCACATTTGTAGGGCATAAAAAATCATCACACAATGAATTTCTTGAGGATCCAGATATAATATCAATAACATTTATTTATACTATAAAAAACCTTTTTAAATTATTTTAACAAATAGAGTAGTATAATATATTACGATTTAAAAATATTTAGAAATAAAAAGTTAATTGAGCCTATCATACGAAGGCACTAGGAGATTATTTTAAACCATATAAATTTTTTTCACTTAAATAAATAATTTTGAAAATGAGGGTTCTTAAATATAGGGGTTTGTTCTAAAAAACCTCAATTGTATAACCATTTAGGAATACAATATTGAAATCCATTTTATATAATTTTCAATTAAAATGTACTATGTAGGAAAGTAATATTGTGATAGATTATAGTTTAGATATTGGTGAAAACATTTCCTCGTGGTCCATACCTTTTTCAAGACTATATCCTTTTGAAACCAATCTCCCTTTATTTCTATTTATAGTGCCTAACTCATTAAACTTTATCCTAAAACCCCACTTAGTGTCTATGGTAAGAGAGTTAGTGGTTTTTTCCAATAGTTCCGATAATTTCTTCCTTTTAAACTGGTTCAATTATTCTTTCATTTTTATTAACAATAATTCATCATCTATTTCTTTTTTTATGTTCTTAGGTACAAGTTCTGAAAATAATGCTTGATGTTAAACATGGTTTATTAGAGATTATCCTATCTAAGTTTTTGTATCTAGGTATCCTACCACATCATATTATAGGTGATCTTTATGAGTCATAACCATTATAGGGATTAAGGTATTTGAAAGATAATTTTATTTTATAAGTTCTGGTTCAAACAATTTTGTACAGGGTGATTTTTCAACTCATTTCATAGAATTATGACTTCATCTGACATTCATATACATGTTATAAAGATCAACCTCAAGGTCCTATAAATTATTCTTACATTCATGTGGATATGTTTTCCTGAATTTAGAATTTTCATAATCTTTCAAAGTCTAGGAACCTTTATTGAATACCCAGTATGATTTACTGAATGATGAATATCATAGAAAAAATTATTCATCAATTTTGGATGCATATTTTTCTAAATTATCTTTTATATTTAGTATAAATACTTTACAACCAAAAAACTCTAAATTAATTAATATTATTTCAATAAATTATGTTTTTTTTCAAAGTATTTTTAAATAAAATTGTATTCATAGTCTTACAAACTATATTGACATCTTATAACAAAAAATAAACCAATAAATCATACTCGTTGAGTACGGTCTAGTAAATTTCTTTAAGGATTATTTTTCTTCTTTCAAAAATACCATTCTATTTTGCAGATCTATGATTAGAAAACATGTGACTATAGCCATGTTGTGAGTATAGATATTCAGAATCAGGATTTTAAAACTCACGACCCTGATCAATTCTTATTGTTTTTATAGTAAGTAAATAATGGTTCTCAACAGATTTATTATATTTATAAAAATAGGATGTAGATTCTATTTTAGGAGAAATAAAAAACCCCAGGTATATCTTAAATAATCATTAACTATTACATAAGTATAAGTTTTTTCAACAAAAATATAAACTATAGAAGGTACAAAAAAACCATGGAACAAAATCCATTGGTTGATTGTTAGAAACCCATTTCTTTGGTTTTAATTATATTTTATTATTTTTTCACTCTTGAATGGGATTATATACTTTTTCTATTGTAAATTTTACTTTGGGTAGATCCTTGACTAATCCTTTCTCAGATATATTTGAAAGATATTATCATTTTAAATTTTCTATTCTCTAATTCCAAAGACAAGACTATTTATGAAAGGCACTTAAAAAATAAAAAAATTTAGAAAATATTGAATTTAAATCAAAATTATTAGCACTATCATTAAACATATTTATAAAATTTAAAAAATATTGGAATCATATATTTTACAAGAAATTATTTCAAAATTAACAACACATTTTTCATCAAATTAATTTATAATACTAAGAAGATTATATTTTAAACCATATATAAATAAATACTAGATATCAAAATAGTATTAGTGTTACTAATTTAAATGATTCCAATTAATTTTCCTTTAGAATTATCACCAAAAGTGAAATGTCCCATATCTGCATTGATAAGGTTCTTGAAACCTAAGTAGTCACCAGTCATATGATTGTAACATCCACAATCCAAATAAAATATATTTTTACTGGTATTCTTCACATAGATTTTCTATAGGAAACATTTAAGAGGAATTGATTTTCTTTCCCATATTTTGTTGTATCCATAAATGTTAGTAATAAGAAACTTAGGAATCAAATGTTTTTAGTTGGTTTCTCATAAATAGACTTTATAATCATAGAAATAAAAAAAATTATTAGGACTATAAGAATAAAAAATATTAAAAGAATTAGTTGAAATTGAATTAGATATAAATTTTTTTTCTTGAGAATCTTTCTCTATCTAGGTTGACATCCAATACTAGTTATCTATGTCAACGTAATTTTCTTTCCAAAAATCCAAGTCAGAGTTTCTCTTTTATTGGAAAATATTTCTAGATCCTTTTTAGTTTTTCATTTGACATTTTCAAAAATATATATTAGTAATTTATCATTCTTATCATTTTCTACAATAAAGTAAGATTTAAAATGAACTGTTAATGCATGATGCTTTATAGATTGCTTTTATTTATCTTTCTATTCATTCATTGTTTCCCCCAAAATATTAAAATATTCAAATAAATCATTATTGGACATATTTTTTCATTATTTTCGTTCTTATAAAAATTTTAAATATGTTCTAGAGATACTGTAATAGTTTAGTATCTTTAAAAAATTGTAAACATAATATTCTATATTAGTGAAATATATTACAAATGTCATATAAATATCTCCCCATTTATTACTTTTATGTAAAACATTTCTTCTAAAACTCGATAAATGAAACATAATAAATGGTGAGATCATATACTTGGTAAGGGTAAACAAGGGATATATGTAAGTATAGTCATGATCATAAGGTTATGAGAATATGAGGATAACATTAAAATTTAATACCCTTCATATCAAATATCATAATATTGATTCATGAAATAATTATTGAAATTTATAAGACATGAATCATAAAGTAATAAAAGAGCATCATCTATGAGAGAATAATATATGTAAAATACATGGAATTTTTGAAAACACATAAACATATAAAATTATATTCCATAATAGTCAATGATCATTTACAAGGCTATCTTAGTAGAATGGGTTAACTCCCCAAACCATATTACTAGTCAAGGATCACTAACAATACCATCTTAGAGGAAAAAGTATATTCCAAAACTAGGTTCAATCCCCATTATATCCTTGTCTATATCAAGAGATATAAATTGATATCATATTTATTGTATAGAGATACAGGTCCCAACAATCAAATAATGAAATCATAGATATGTGTCCCACAAGATCATAAATATTCATCATATCATAATACATGAAATAAAATGGGTATCATAAACATTACATCATATCATAACCTGTAATAAAAAGACCGATTTCAAAATCATTTAATCAAATCATAACTCGTGAAAAGAAGTGTGTTTCATCATGGTATAACTCATTGAAGATAATCAGATTTCATAAAAATATTTTCATCATAAAAATAAACTATACAACGAAATAATAATTATGGTTCCCTTGAATTATATCCCGAGAAAGTCATTTGTAACATCCATAGATGGTGTCTTAGAAGAATTTTTTTGAAAGGATCATTTAAAATATTTCTTGAGGAAAATATCCTTCCGACTTTGAAAATCACTTTTTAAAATAGAAAAACATTGAAAACCATTTTCTTTATAAATTACACTGGAAACATATATGTTATTATTTGAAAATGGTTTAAAATGAATTTTAAGAATAAAACACCTTTGAATTTTTTATTTGAAAATAACCCTTGAAGTTTATGAAGGAATATATTAAAATAATTTAAAACACAATTTAAAACATGAGAAAATTTTAAAATAATTTTATTTGAAAATAACATTTGATACATATAAAGGAAGCTTTTAAATTAATTTAAAATACATTTAAAAACATTAAACATTTTCAAAATTACTTTCTTGGAAATTAAATTGAAAATACACATTTTTACAAAATATTTAAGAAAACAATATATATTTAAAATATTATTTAAAACATATAAATGACGATTCAAAAATTCTGGTTCTCATGAAGTTATATAATTCCATGCAATATGTATACATAAAAACATATATTTATTTCACATTGTCAGCAATAGTCAAAAGAGCCTTGATCAAAAAAAGACAAGAATGTTCCTTTTCATACCATTTTTTATAAAAAGGAAAAACCGGGATAAAATTTTATTTTTAAAATTATATGATAATAATAGAAAAGTTTTCAAAACATTTTTATAAAATATGGTTTTTAAATAAAATATACTTCTGACCGAAGAAACAAATAAAGACATATTTTAATAAAAAAACATTTTATACATTATATTATATACTAAAGAGTGGGAAAATGGTACCATAAATTAAATATAGAATTAATAACATTATGATAAGTAAACTAACGAGAATTACTTAAGGATTTATCAAAATATTTCATCAATATAATCATAATCATAAAAAATATCGATAAACAAACAGATGGTAGCAATAAACTTTCACCACTTAGTTAAATCTTAATCATAAAATCCATGATGTAATAAGTTAAAATAAACATAAAATATCATTAGTATGAAAACAATTCATGGTATAACATGTAAAAGGTTCCTTATATACACCTCATTAATTAATATAGGTGCATAACATAACATAAGATTCAATAAAGAAAAATTGAGACAAAACCCCCTTATAGAAATGTTAACTTTTGGACCGTAAACCTCATGGAAGAGAGATAATAAAATGGATTTCTAAATACAAATAATTATCATTATAGTAACCATAAAATACAAATATGTTCATTATACACACTACAAATAGTAAATATGTTCTATATATAGCTTGTGTCTCACGGAAAATTACAGTTAGATGAAAATCCATAACTTTATGTCTGGACAATCATCGTACTAATTTAATCCTCCTATATAATAAATATAAGTTTATTATATATATATAACAGCACAATATTAATATATATAATACCATATATTATTTACTTATGACTTTATATTACTCGTTATGTAACAATTCCATGATATAGTTTTGTTTCGGGTAATATCGGTATGTTTTTTATACATGTTTTAACTAGTTTCTATTTTTCCTCCTAATTTGGTAATGATTGCATCATATACATAATTAAAACCAAAATATTAATATCAAATATATTTATTATATATATATTTAGATTAATCTATAAAATTTAGTTAATGGAAATTAAATACTCTATTAATGGAGACAGATGGTTGTACATACGCATGAACATTGTTTCCATTTTCTTATCGTATTGAAGGAAATAGAAGTAAATGATATATATAAATTATAATTACAATATAATTTTTATGTTATATATATCACATATTTATATTAAACTCATCCTTAATACATTTAATGTAATGTGTGAACGAATCGCATCGCTTCGTGAGGTGGTAGCCCCCCGTACACACAAATGACATTATCGTATTGCCACAAAATGTAAAGCATGATGTTATGTATTGTATAATAATTCAATAATAAAAAAGGTATAAAAAATATCATATATAAATATTATTTTCATCATTATTACCAATCATGACAGGTGGTAATGGAAAAGCGAACGACATTAATTCGTGATACGGTAGTCCGTTGTACACACGAACGCAGGTTCAAATGCTCATTTTATGGATGTGTCTGTATTTTTAGATCCTAAACCTAAAATAAAAAAATATTAGTATATTTAATATACTTATTTTATTATATAATCATGATATAAAAATAATTTAATGGGTTTGAGGATGAAATAAAACAAAAATGTTTGTTGAAAAATGTTACTTCTTCTTCATGTATCACCTTTTGGTCTACACTAAAGGAATTACTTGGTTAAATTTATCACCTAATTCAGGATTATATTATGATGGTATGGAATTTGGTATGTTATTTTTTTATTTTTTGTCTTATCCAAATGGCATGATAGGTGTGAAGAATGGGGGAGAGTTAGTACCCTTTTATAGTTGAGAGGGGTGGCATTCTTGTAAAGACTCAAATGTATTCACTATTGGGAGGTCTCTATTATCTAATGTGATAAAAAATGAAAAAAAGTATTTTAGGTGAGTTATGGTTGAGACAAAAACACATTTTTATCATTTTTTCCTTAACTTCTAAGATTCCTTATTTTACTATTTTTGTTTTGTTAATTATGTTAACTAGTTTTCTAACAAAAGTAATTTATACATTTTGAAAATATTAGAGTGATAATTATTATTAATGTTAGTTAAAATTGTTATTAAATATTATATCAAATTTATAAAATAAAAATCTATAGTGCTTTGAAAATTAATTTTAATAAAAGCATAAGTAACGTGAAAAAATTCCCATTAACCCAAACTTCCCTAACAAAGTTTTTACTATATAAGGGTTAATGTGTTCATTATGAAAGTTAAATTGGTCCATTAATGGAAAATAATTTATATTTTTTAACATCTAAATCCCACTTGATATAATACAGTATTTTTTTAATTTAAAATCATTTTATAAAATATGAATTTTTATAAAATAATAATAATGTCAATTTTGACCTTATTATTTAATTGGAATTTAAAAATATTAAGATAATGATTTAATTTGAATATATTAAGTTAAAACCTTTGAAAAATGATATATTCCCCTAAAAATTTATTTAATACCATAGTTCATATAATTTACTTCACTTTTAATATTTTTACTATCATTTATTTTAGTTAATTATTAACTAAATAATTCATGTGTTGGAATTTCTTAAAAATTTAAAGTAATTTTTTAATATATAAAATAATCAATGAAATTAAAATTACAAAAAAACTCATTTAACTTTAAAAATAATATTTATAAACTGAAATAGGATATTTTATCCATAACTAAAATATTTTTAAATATTAAAATTAAGAAAACAACGTTTTTGTCTTTTTATTTACATAACTAATTATATGGGTCACTTTCAAGGGAAAGTGTCCAAAAAAACTCACAACATTACATACTAAGGTCACAAGGGCATAAATATATATGTACATTAGGTTTTTTTCATGTTTTGGATTATTATTACACCTTATATTCCAAGATTAACAACTAAGTAGTCTTTCTTTTACAATAATCATTGTAATTAATTTTTATTGCTTCATTAATCACTTTGGTAAAAAATTAAGTTTGAATTGTTAGATATTATATATTATTATGAATCTAAATATGTAATATATTTTTATAAATTCATTTCACATATTTTATGTAAATTATTATAAAATTAATCATGTAGAAGCAATAAGAAATGAGGTTTTTAGAGTGAAAATGTTCCAAATTTTACAAATATTTTATATTAAATTTCAATATGAAGTCAATTACAATAACCTAAATTGGGTTAATATATATATAATTTAATAAATTATAGATTAAAAATAATTTAAAAATATAATTTAATATAATAAATTAATTAAATGAAAATGTTTTTTTAATTTAAAATATAGTATTTTTCACGATTGATCCAAAAAATGAAACTTCCTAGAAAAAAACAAAAAAAACCAACCTAAGATAATATTAATATTATTATTTCAAAAATTAATTTTGTTTTTTCAAATAATTTTATTAATATTTTTAAATTTTAATTTTAGTTTATGTATTCCAAATAGTGTGAAATCGTCTTATATAAAAGTTATTCTTTTTCAAAAAAAACATTTCTTTTTCTTTTAAATGATTATTATTTTATTTAAAATTAATGGATAAATAATAATAATGTAAAAACTATATATTTTAATAATATATTTAATCTTATTCAATGCAACCATTCAAATGTTTAGGAAATAAGTATCATATTAAATAATAATATCACTAGTATATTGTAGTTCAGTAAAACCCAGTCTTGTATTTTATACAAGATATCGAAGAAACTCGGTATTGTGTGAAACACAAGACAAAAAATGATTTTTTGTACTAAAAGCTAATTTCTATTTTTCTTATGGTGTAATTTTTATAAAGATATTTTAACTCAATGTAGTGTGCAATACAATCCAACAAAAAAATTAATTTATTCAAGAAAAAACATAGGGTGTTACATTATACAACCTTAAAAAAACTTTCGCCCAAGAAATTAATCTACGACATTAAATTTTTAATTCATTAATGTTTATTTCAACTAAACCCACTTTGTAAATATTAATACTAATTATTTCTTTAAAAAGGGAATGTTGGAAACATAATAGTTACCCAAAGTAACTCATAACTATGATTACACATAAGAGAACATATGTGGGAAGTAAAGTTATGTACAAAGAAAAAAAGTGTAAATAATTATAGAGAGTGAAATAGATCAATGAACATAATAAATTTGGTGATTTTAAGGTCACAAAACCATAAATATGTGATGATATAAGGGATCATTTGATTCACCGGAAATGAAGGTACATGGTAAAAAAAATTCCAATATCCTTCATCAAAAGTCGAATAATTATCCCAATAATATATACTTACTTGATTCCATTCAATTTCATAAGCGCAATCTCACCCTATAGTTATGCCTTGATCAATTTCCACTTTATCTATTACTCTAATAAATTAAGGTTTTCTTTTTATGACTAAATTAATAATGGATCATAATATCCATAGATTGAATTATAAGTCATTCGATTTATCTTTCAATGTCAGTAATGAAAAATGGTTGTCATATGTTATCCAATATGCATAAATCTTCATATGAAAAAATAATACATTAATCTCAACAACTAAATTCAATATAAACCATTTCAAAAATGGTAAAAAAAATTATACTTAAAAGGAAAAAATATCCAAAACATTACAAATAAGGTCACTTAAATTTCTCATAATCAACTTTACATTAATCCCCAATATACCATAAAATATCTACTGATTTTTACATACCAAACATGTGAATACATTCATCAAGTATTCCATTACGACATGATAATGACCAGAATTCTCTTAAAAAAATTGAAAACATACATGATTATTTATTCCTTGTATAGAACATAGATTTATGGATATGTTCCTTAAATTAAATTATGTTTCAAACTTCATTAATGATATAAAAACCCACTTTTTTTACAAATCCTTTATCAGTTCTAATTCATCAATATTATCCAATTTACTTTATTCGAATCAATAATCTCTTTATAAAAACTAAACACCATTTTCCAAGAATCTGGAATATATTAAGGGGTAACTTCCCAAAATAAGATATCACATTTCCTTTAAACATCTTTTCCATTCCACCGACATCATTCAATATATCATTAATAAAAATTAATGTAAAACTTATACTGAATAATCCTTATATATTTCAAAATTCATAAATCTTAAATCTCAATACATAAACACTTCAATACTTCCACTTAAATGATTGGAACGGAATAATTAATTCTAGATTTTGGAAGTAAATTCAGAGGTCAGGTCATTGAGTAAGTTAATTCTCATGTTCTCCATAGATAAGACATTGAACTCACCATCAATTGGTAACTCTCTGAACCTTTTTTCCAAATTGATAACGTCTTCTTCTCTATTTGTGATATTTCTTCAAAATTTTCTTCCCACCTACTTGACACGTATAAATTCAAGTATTTTTCTTCTATATTCATTACCACACAAATTTTCATAAAATAATTTCTTCCTCTTATTCGATGAGTCAGGAATATCACTTAATTTCACATTCTTAATCATATATCATGATAACTAATTTGGCATAATCACAATATATTTATCTCAAGTCATCCAACTATTTTTTTCTTATAATAAATAAATATTATATATAATTCATTGTTAATATGATTCCATCTTGTTCCATACATTAACTAAAACCAAAAGTATAGTGTGAGAAACACTAATCATATTGGGGAACTTTATAATCATGGTAAAACACTAATAGGATATCTAATATGTAACCTTATTCTTTAATCTATAAAACCTTACGTTTATAATACTTTATTCATATTTATTATCTATTTAAATCCTAAATGATGGTTAAAAATGAGGTATTGAATTTCCAAATAATATCCCCCAGGACTGTAAAACCAGGTGTGCAGTAAGGCCCATTGTTGAGCACTATTTCCCAAATGAGGCGAGCTCAATACAGTGTTTTTTGGGGTTTTACCCATAGGCACATCTGTTTTAGAGCCACATACACTTTTAGTATCTTGATATGGATGTGTTTCTAGAAAACCACACACTCTATCCTTTACCAAAAATCCAAGAAATTTTCCTATACTTTAACTCAACCTTAGACTTATCCCTAGAGACATCCCTACACACATCCTTAGAAATATACCAAGATACCTCGCAAATGTTTTCTCATCCTAGTTTAAAACTTTTAACCAAAACATTCCTTTGATACCAACTAAAAAGACCCACGTTTTTCATATATAAATTTTACATCTTATTAGATTAATATTTATTTCGTTACACAAACACACACATCAGGAATGTAAAGTGTCTTTGGAAACTTGGAAAAATAATCTTCTAACTTTGTGAAAGATATTAAACATCTCTAATAAAGATATTCTCTATTATTACTCCAACTTAAAATCATTCTTCTTAACTTGGATAAAGGAAACATAATAAATGGAAATATTATATTATCAGTAAGGGTAAACAAGGGAAATTTGTAAGCACAATCATGAGACTAAGGGTATGAAAACATGATCATAACATTAGAATATCATACCCTATATAACAAAAATCATAATCTTGAGTCAGTACATAATGATTGGAATTTATAAGATATTAATCTAAAGGGAATAAAAAATAATAATCCTTAAGAACATAATATTGGAATAAGATATGGAATTATATCAAATAGATAAACATATAAACTGATTTCCATAGTATTCAAGGCTCACTTACAAGAATATATTAGTGGAATGGGTTCACTCCCTTAACCATCTTATAATAAAAGGATTATTCCTTATACTATCTTAGAAGACAATGTCCCTTCCTGGACCAATTTCACTCCTCATTCCATCCATGTCTATATCATGATACATAAATCATTTTCCAATCATTAGAGGGAGATATAGGTCCCACACATCATAGAATGAAATCATACATATGTGTGCCACAAGATCATAAACATTCATCCTATCCTAACCCATTAAATAAAACGGGTATCATAAACATATCATCATATAATAACATACAGAAAAGATATAGGTTTCATAGTCATTTCCTCATATTATATCTTTTCAAAATAAGTTTTTTTCATTATGATATAACCGTGGAAGATAAATTAGTTACATAAATAACATTCAATATAAATATAAATCATTCAAAGATATAAAAAATGGTGTCCTTGGATCATATCCCCAATAAAGCATATATAAAACACACAGATGTAAACTTATATGAAAAATAATTTTTTAAGAATAATTTAATACATTTCTTAAGGAAAATATCATTTGCACTTTAAAAAAAAATTCAAAATATAAAAATATTCAAAAAACATTTTCTTGGAAAAAAACCTTGAAATTTTATAAAGGATTATTTTAAAACCATGTTAAAAACATTTTAAACATAAAATTTATTTGAAACTTATAAATAAAGCTTTAAAAATCATATAAAACACTTTTTAAAACATTAAAAAATTTCAAAATTGTTTCAGTTGAAAATAAAATCTGAAAAATATTAAGGAATATTTGAAATTCATTTAAAATTATTTTTTAAATATAAAACATTTTCAAAATTACTTTATTTAAAAATAAATTTAAAATAAAAATATTTCAAAAATATTTAGGAAAACAAACTCTTTTGAAAATATTATTTAAAAGATATAAAGGAATATTAAAAATATTGATTGTTTATGATGGTGTAGAATTTTGTACATGATGTATACCTAAAAACTAAAATTCATTTCACACTGTTTTTAGAATTCAAAAGATTCTTGCCTAGAAAATGACAAGAATATTCAATTAAAAAATTTAAATAGTAAATATTTGGAAAATGTATTTCTAAAATCATAGGATAATAGTGTAGAAAATTTTTTAAATTTTTTTACAAAAAATATTTTTGAAAAGAAACAGGTTTCTAACCAAAGAGAGAAATAAAGTCAGATTCTCATAAAAAAGTTTGTTAATTATCTTATGTACAAAAGAGTGTAAATATGGTACCATTACTTGAATATATCATGAGAAAAAACTTTAGAATAATTTTCAAGATAATTATTGAGATATGTATCATAAAATTTCAACAATGGAAGCATAATCATAAACAATATTAATAAGTAATGATATTCAAGCAAAAAACTTTTACAGATTTCATAATGTTGGATAATAAACTCCTTAAAGGAATAACATAAAATGAAACTTAAAGTATCATGAGTGTAAAAAATATCACAAAATTAAAATATAATGTGTTTTTATATGAACATCATGAAATAATGCTTGTTTGTAACATAACATATGTCTAAAAGAAGGAAAATTGAGAAAAAACCCTTACCGATTTGTTAACTTTTGGAAAGTAAACCCCAAGGAAGATAGATACTAAAATGGATATTTAAATCCAAAAAATTATAAGTATAATAATAATAAAACATATCCATGGGATTTATTCACACCATATACAATATATAGGTGGTCAACATGGCTTGTGTCTCACATAAAATAAAAGTGATACTAAAATCCAATACCTTAAGTCTCGACTCTCATCGTACTCATCCAATCCTACTATATAATAAATATATGTTTATAAAAAATCTATAATATAACCATATTAATATATATAATAACATATATTATTTACCTATGAATTTATATAAACTATTTGTTAACAATTTTAATGTTAATGTTATATTTGGAGTAATGACCACTTTATTTTCCATATGTGTTTTAACTTATTATTATTTTTCTTATTACACAGTTAATGATTTCATAATCTATAGAATTGAAAACATAATATTAGTATCAATTATATTTATTATATATGTATTTATAGAAATCCATAAATTTTAGTGATATGAGATGAAATACACCATTCATGGAAACAGTTGGTTGTACGTATGCATGAACGTTGTTTCCATTTTATTATCGTATTGAGATAAAGTAATAAATTAGGTATATAAATATATATATTATAATTAAAAAATAATATTTATTTTATTTATATCAAATATATATATTATACTCCTCCTTAATATGTTCCGTTTAAATAATGAACGAATCGCATCACTTCTTGAGGCGGTAGTCCATTGTACACACGAATGACGTTATCATTTCCTAAAAATGTAAAATATGAAGGTATATGTTATATAATAATTAATAATGAATGAATACATCCTGAATATTATATATATCATATATAAATTAATGTTCTGTCATCATGACCAACCTTTAAAGTTTATAATAGAAAAATGAACTGCATCGGTTCAGGAGGCGGTAGCCAGACATACACATGAAGGATGATTTCATAACCCATTCGATGGATCTATTTGTTATTGTTAGTATTAACCTTAAAATAGCAATATATTATTATATTTAAGTTACTGATATTATTCTATAATCATGATATAAAAATAATTTAAGTTCATTGAGTAATTAATAAAACAATAACGTTCATTGGTGAATATTACCTCTTCTGTGGGTATCTTCATTGGGTTTGCACAAAATAACTTCCTAGGTTGGATTTATTCCAAAATAAAGGATTCTAGGATGATTGAATATAATTATTAATGTTTTTTAAGTGTTTATTTAATCCAAATGACTTGAGAGGTGTTAATAAATGGGGAGAGCGAGTTCCCTTGTACAGTTGAGAGGTGTGGTATTCTCATAAATACTCAAAAGTATTTACTATTGGTAGGTCTCCCTTACCTCATGTGACTCCAAAATTGAAAACTAAATGAGTTTAGTTGAATTATTTTATATCCAAACATCCATGAAAAGGAACACATTTTTATCATTTAATTAGTTAACTTCATAGTTTCCTTATATTTCTATTTTGTTTTTTTTTCATTATGTTAACGAGTTTTCTAACCAAATTAATTTATCGTTTAAGAATAATTTACCAATAGAATTGTTATAAAATTTAGAAACAATGGTTCCAAAATATTAAATCTAATTTCTAAAATAAAAAAAATCATGTTTGTTGGAAATTAATTTTACCACAAGTGTATGCCACGTGCAAAAACACAGCTTTAACCTTAACTTCACAACAAAAGTTTTCAATTTTTAGGGGTTAATGTGTTCATAATAAAAGATCAATTAATACATTAATGAACTAAATTTCATATGTATCATTATTTAAATATCAATTTTTATAATTTATGATTTTTTTAATTTTAAATCATTTAATAATATATGATTTTATACCAAATTACAGTATTGTCAATTTTAAAATTATTTATTTATGTTGAATTTAAAAATAAAAAATAAAATTATATAATTTGAAGATATTATGTTAAAACCTATATAACATGATATATTAGTTTTAAAAATAAATGGAAGATAGTAATTCATTTTATTCACTTCACTTGTAATATTTTTATTATCATATATTTTATTAAATTATTAAATAAAATCTTTGTGCGTTGCCATTCATAAGTATTTAAAGAAATAATTTAATCTATGAAAAATTAAAATAAACTATCATGATAAAGAAAACTCATTTACCTTCCAAAATAATACTTTTAACTGAAAATATAATGTTTTCCCTTTCTCAAGGATTTATAAATATTAAAAGTAAGAAAAAAAATATTTTAATTAGTTTTTGTAACATATTGTATGGGTCACTTTCATAGAAAAGTGTCCTTTAAACACAAAATATTATATACTAAGTCCCAAATTGTTTAAATATATCCATACAATGGGTTTTTTATAGGTTTTAGATCATTATTACACATTATATTATATGTTTAATAACTAAGTAATCTAGTTTTTACCATAATTGCTATAATTAATTTTAGTTTATTTCACTAATAACTTTGATAAAAATTTAAATTGGCATTATTAGACATTATAAATTTTTATTATTCCAAATATGGAATACATTTTTACAAATTAAATTCATAGAAGTAGTAGAAATTAATTTAAAATTAATCTTGTGGATGCGATGATAAAGTATTTCATTCAACTAACAAATATCAAAAGTTTTCAAAGCTTTTATATTCAATTTCAACATGAAAGTAATTCCAATGTCCTAAATTGGATTAATAGATATATAATTGAACTTTTAATACTTTAAAACTATGTAAAAAATATAATTTAAAAATTTAAATTAATAAAATGAAAATTAATTTTTTAATTAAAATTAAATATTTTTCACTATTTATCAGAAAATAAAACTTCTTAGAAAAAAATGAAAAAAATCACCCTAAGATAATTTTGATTTTTTTCTTTTATAAATAAAGTTTATTTTGTAAAATAAAATTTCTAAAAGTGGTAAATTATCATTTTAAATAATGTACACCAAGCAAGATTAAAACATTTTTAGAAAAGATACTATTTTTTCAGAAAACATTTCTTTCTATTTTAAATAATTCTTATTTTATTTTTAATTAATAGATTACTAATAAACATGTGAAAATAAGATTTTTTTTATAAGTTGGATAATCTTATTCATTCCCACCATTTAAACTCTTAGCCTATAACTATCCTATTAAATAATAATATTTATACTATATTATAGTTCAGTAAAACTCCATATTGCGTTTTACACAAGATATCTAAGAAACTCAGTATTGTGTATAACACAATCCAAAATTAGGGTTTCATATGCCACAAGATTCACTCAATTTTTCATGTAGAGTATTCTTGACTTGGTATTGTGTATAAATAAAGCTTAAAATGGTGTAGAATAAAACTTAATCCATCAAATAATAATAATTTATTTGAAAAAAAATCATAAAAACTTAGGGTCTTACATTTTATATACTTTACCTTGTCATCATAATTTTTATTATATTTTATCTTAGGATATTCCTCCTTGATGTGTCCCTTACTTTTAAACTCATAGTAGGTTAAATCATTGAATTTATTATCATTTTTACAAAATCATTTTGGATCATACTTCCCTTTATAATTGGTATTACTAAAGAATTTATTTTTCCTATAGTAATTATTTAATCTCTAGGCCAAATTACCCTATGGTGTAACCAAGTGGTAGTAGCCCCTGTAGGGTCTCAGTGAGGCATTGTGTTTGAGTCTGAAAAAATAATTCTCTATTGTTAATATAGGATTTTCTTGTATTTCTTCTCCCTTGTGATACTGTTGTAAATTTTGTAAATGTTTTGTTAAATGTGACATTTTTTCACCACTATAAATAGGTGATTCACAGTCACTAGAACATTAAACTCTAATATTTTATTTCATTTTTAAATAAAATTTATTGAACACTTCTGAATTACCCTTGGGTTCAACTCCTTCATTGTTTACAAATAATTCTGCGTTTTACATATTATGTTTTCTAATAATCTTTTTTATTAGAAATTTTCTGATGCCATAGGATTTTCTAATAGAAACTGAAATTGTTATATACCTATTTAGTATATGTCTCATCAGTTTCCTAGAATGATCCTTATCTGTATCTTTATTTCTAAGTGAAATCATTATCTTCAAAATCTCATTGATTCCTAGATACATATCAGAATTAGATTCATCAAGTTTCATATTAAATGCATTATAGTTAATAGTATATATATTTTCTTGTATCTCTTTAAAATTGGATGTTCCATCATGACAAACAAACAGTTAATCCCATATTTCAAAAGAATCAGTAAAGGAAAATGATATATTAAATTCAACTATTCCTAATGCATAATATAATTCATTCATTAATTTAAAGTTTGAATCATAGTATCCTTTTATAATAGCTTACAATGAGTTAATTTTAGATTTTATTATTTCAAATTTGGCTGCAATTGAAGTCCAAATTTCAAATCCCATTCTCTCTATAATAATTCTTCATCTTGATCTTCCATTGAGCATAATTGGTTCCACTAAAATAAGGAGGCTATTTAGTGGAATCTACCTCAATCTTATTATTACCCATAAAGGTAATAATATAGATATAACATAAATTTTATGATCATTTAGTAAAACTAGATTAGAGTAAAAATTATTTTAAAATTACTATGATACAAAATGTTGATCCCACTAAAACACTTTAGATGGGTGAAATGAGTTTCCAATTAAAATTTATACTAAATAAAATTAAAAACATTAATATAATTATTTAAAAAATAACCCTATTAAAATAAAATATTAGTGTTATATTCATGATCATAAGGTAATTTAAGATCGTTTATCCACTACTTGATTCATTGTTCATCATTTAGCTGACCAAAAAAGTTTTCATACCTAATATATTACTTCCCTGCATAATATATGTTATTATATGTAAGGTTTTGAACTTAGATTTAAAACATTGAATAATATTTGTTTCCTTGAATTAAATAATTTTCCCCATATAAAAAATTTATTTTCCATCCCCTAATATGTGTAAGGTTTTATATTAAGGGAATTTTTCAAAAACATTACCCAAATGTGTTCTAACTGTCAGATTTCCAATCTGAGTTCCAATTCTCAAAATGATCCCCACTATTGGACTAAAAAATAAAAAAATCAAATTTCCCATAATTTACTGACCTATAATGGGGAAATTAGTTACATAATAAGACACCAATGCCATTCACAAAATCAGAAATGAAATCCAAATTAACAGGTGGTACTAAATCCTCTTTATACATGGATGGAATATTATTCATCACATCATTCCCATGTCTTACCATATAATTTTGATCATAAATGTTTAATGGTAGATAGATATCTCATTACACATCATGATTTGTGGCTAAACTGTATATATATTCAATAATATAAAAACTATAATTATCTATCACATTAGGTTACACATCTTATACATTATTAATAAGGAAAATAATTATAAAAAAATTAATTAAAAAATATATAACTTATATGCATCATCATAAAAATATTTCTATATAGGAAACAGAGAGTTAAATCCTTATATGTTTATAATAACTTCAATTGGTATTATTATATTAGTCCTTCATATATTTTAAAATAATTTTTAAATCCATTATTTCAATTTTTGAATGAAATTAAAAAATTTATATGGAAAATGATAGGTCTACATTGTTATATAATTTATATGAGATATATAATGGATATGAAAACCCTAAGCAAAACTATAGGTAATATCTAACACAATTACATATATTTCAAACTCTAATATTAATATTATTTGGTACATTTCCATTAAACTACCAACTATATTAAAAATTTCTTATTGTATAATTGTAATACACTAATGAAAATATTTTTTTCCCATATTGTTCACATCTTTAATAACTGAAACAAATATTAAAATTCAAGATAAAGGGTATTCATATATTTTTATTTTAAATTAATGTTCCCTATATTTCACTTTTACTTTTAATAAAATGGAAATATATAGAATTAAATTTTTTTATCATATTTTAAATTATAATTTTACATTTATTAACTATCATCAATAGTAGTGTCAAATGGATCACATGATCAAGGGACAATTATGTTTGGTGAAGTGATTAGAATTGGTTTACTAAACATAAAAGGAGTAATTAATCAATAAATATTAGTTTTTACAATTTATTCTTAATTAAATCAACCACTATAACCTATTAATGTTTAACCCATTGAAATTTAAAATCTCAACATCATTCAGGTATGTATAATAATAAAGGAACAATAAATACGTATATTTTCCCAAATTTTGGCCCATTCATCGGAAACCTACTCCTTATTGTGTTTGATTTTTCTCCCCAACCCCATATTATTGATTATAAGAACTATTATTTACAATATAATATTATTTTCATAGTGTTTCACTAGGAATGACTTGATACACACTAGAAAATATAGTTTCATACTAGATCCATAATGAAAATGTATCTAGTATGATAAATATCACATTGATCATTGGTTGCTTCCAAAAAAAATATATGAAGATCATTCTTTATGAGCTTTTTAAATATTAACAAAATACTTCTCACTTCATGGAAATCATGATATATAACATCTTCTCAAATTCAACCTCATAAAAAATCAGTAAAAACTCGATCTAAAACTAATTTATTTGATATATAAAGAGATTCTAGCACAATATTTTCCCAATTCTTTTCTCAAATCCCTTGCTCTCACGCTATCTTAGTATAGTCTCACATCTATTTTTAACAGAATATCATCTTTTTATTTTTCCTACTTCTATAAATTCCTTCACAATTTTTTTTAAAAAATTCTATCACTCAATAACACTAAATTTGTTCTATAAAAGATCTCCCTCATTGATAGTGTATCCATATGAGTCATTGTAGAAAATTTTTTTATCTCCATAAACCAGGATCTTTTAATATATTATAATATCTCAACACTTATTCATTTATATAAACTCATAAAAGATAATAATAGTATGAGGTAGTTTCTTGTGGTGCGACCCATCTCTAAAAACATATTTTGAAAATCATATATTATAAAAAAAACTGAGATTAAATTACTATAAAATTTAATATGTATTTTGGAATTGAAAATAATCAAGTCATTACCTCACTTAAATTAAAGTTTTAATATCTAGAGCTTTTTCATTATCAGACACATCTCTGAGCTCAACAAAAACATTTTAGATAAACCGACTCAAAACTGAAAATATATATAAGTAATGCTAATAAACTTCAAAATATATCATAATTTATATTTAATTACATTTAAAATATGATTTTTTAATCATTATGGGTCATTCTCAACATCATCACATTTTCTTTCCCAAAAAATATAAATTTCAAGAAATCGTGATTTTTTATGAAGGAAAACATCCATGTCAAATTCAGAGAGGTAATTATATTATTTCATCTGACTTGGATTCACATTAAAAAAAATCACTTACATGATAAATTTTTTTAAATCATTTTTTATACATATCCCCCATTATAGAATTTACAAAAAAGGTATTGCATAGAAAAATTTCCCTTGTTTAATTTCAAAAATGTCCTTCGTATTTGAAAAGTCTCCTTGTGAAGCTCAATTATCACATTTAGTGTACACTTAAGAGAAATTAATTTACCAAATAATTATAAATGGTGAAATACCTCATCCATAGAATAATTATCCTATTCAATGGCTAGTCAGGATATTTTACTTGGTTAGAAATTATACATCAAGTATAGTGATTCCAGACTAAAAATAAACACTCAGAAAAACTTCTAAAATCATCTCAGGTCATTATCAAATCTCTCAAAAATATTTCTCAAATGTTCTAATGACACCTTAAATAATTTTCAAAAATTATTTTAAATAAATTTATCGCATAAATAATTCCAACGTAAATTCAATCTAACCCTTTTGGATTTGTTGAAAACTTCATTCATCTCCACTAAATAATCTCATATCCTTTCCAAAACTCATCAAACAAAAAAATAATCCTAAAATAATAGTATATATTGTAAGATATGTATATTAAACCACATTATGGGATAAAGTTATACTTTTACTATAATTACATATCTCAGTTTCAGGAAAGTATTGACAAGTGACTTAAATAAATTCCCCCACAAATCACACATCCCTTTATCATGTCTAAATATATCTTCCCTATATAACAATATACACATATTCATATGACCATGTATTGAAAACTATCCACATTAATAATCCTTATGTCATTATTTATCCCCTATTTCAAAATAATCCAAATCACAATGAGGGTTTTTTCTAAATTTATTCATGTGATTGGATAGAGCTAAACAGGATGTTTCAACTTCAACTCTTCAAACATCACCTTTGGAATATATTTTATGAAGATATATGCAATTTGAAAAAGGGTGTAAATAAACTCAATATTGATACTTTATTTTCTCTATGGATAATTGAATCCCTAGGTTCACTTTAAAATCTATCACAAGTATTCACTATATGGAAATGTTAGTTCTAGAAGCTTTCAAATACAAAAATATTCTAATGAATCACCTAAAATATTTTTGATCAACATTACAACCATTCTCATATTTATATAGTTTGGTTCCAAATGATATTGGTGTATAAAATTATCTTGATTATTCTATTCAAATCATTTTCAAGAACTCCCTTGAATATTTTTCATTATGATGGAAATATGAAATATAGTGTTTTCTCAATATAAAGTCCTAAAATATAATTCATTTATCCTAGAATAGAAAACTCAAACTTTATTTCCTTTGTATAGAAAACTCCTTAAAAATTTATTCATGGTCATTATAAAAACATTATATCATCAATATAAAGTATGAAAAGTAGTGTACCTATAGAAAACATCTTTATATACAAATTTATGTCAGTATTTTTTTGGAAAAAGCATTTTTCCTTAGAAAACTATAACGTTTTTATTACAAATATCTAGGATTTTATTTTAAACCATAATGTAACTTTTTAAATATTCAAATCGTGCTACCAAAAATATCAATTATAAAATCATATGGTTTCTTAAGAAATAATTCCTCCTCGTGATCACCATTAAAAAATACATATTTCACATCAATATGATACACCATTTAGTTCTTATGTGAAACCACTATAAAAAATATCATGATTTTTTCATGACTTGATGCTAGATAAAAGGTTTTTTCAATGCATATTCCTTCCATTTGTTTATATACTTTTCATAAAAGTCTATCCTTATTTCTTATCACTTCAAATTTCTCATTTATTCTATTTCTAAAAACCCATTTTTCCATCACATTTTTATCCTTGGGCTTTGGCACTAACTCCCAATTGGATTTATTTTCAATTTATTTAATCTAATCATGCATTGCATGTACCCAATATTCATGTTAAATATCTCCAACAACTTTTCTTGGTTAAACTTGTGATATGATATTTTTAAATTTATTTATAATTATTTTACTTATTATTTGAATTGGTGAATCCTATTTTCCCATTATATTCTTTGTATCAATATGATTTTGTACCCATTTCTATATTACCTCCAAATTTATAGCAGCCTCATCATCAAATGTATTATTAGAATCAATATCAACTACTTAGGAAAAATATTTTTTATTTTGGTAATAGTTTTTAAAAATTCTCCACATTTCCATCGCGTGTCTCCTAACTAAGAACCACAATAAATATCTTGGATTAAGAATGATTTTCATTTATTTTTACATAAAAAAATTAAAAATAACATTTTGATCTATACCTTGTACCCAGTTTCATTATATATGTACCCTATAATGATACCTACATCTTAATTTTGTTTATAAATTTCTAGCTTGATATTTTTTATCTTTTTAAAGAATGGACTTCTAAAGACATTTAAGTACATAAATGTTTCATTCCCCTTGGACCATATATCCTAATGAGTAGAATGTTTATTCACGTCTGAAAATAAATTGGTTTTGAATGTGTAAATCATCACACACTACTTTTCAATAGAAATATTTATATATTTTATATATTGGTAACATTTTTTCTAATTATATCAATAATGATTCTATTTTATATATATATAAAACTATTATCTTGGGGAATATATGGTGTGATGAATTTATTCTCAAATCCATTTTTTTAAGATAACTCTCTAATTCCTCACATGTATATTCCTTTTAATTATTATATCCCAATGATTTTATGAAGAGTCCCAATTATTTTTCAAATTTTATAATGAATATTCTAAACAAATATATGAACAATGACTATTTCCTTATGAAAATAACATTTCTAACTCAAGTATAATATTTTATGGATGTGATGAATTATAAATAACCACTTTTATATTTTTTTCATAATGTGGATACATTTATCAGTGTAGATTAATTCCAATGGAATGACATACATAATTCTAATCTCTTTATGATATTTATTAGTCATCTCACCTTTCGTAAACACTTATAAAATAAAAATAATTCCTGTTTTATGATAGGGGAGGAATTTCAAAACATCATATTTTAAAATTTCTGTAGGAATATTTGGTCGATATAACCTAGTCTCATGTTCTATAACATACTCTCATCTTGTTTACCTGTAAAACAAAAATGGTTGGATAACCAATTAGAATCATATTTTTTGTATTTCCTTGATTGTTAATCCTTATATTCTTTGAACTTTTAATTATACATGAATAATTTCAAAAAAAACTTCATATCCATTAGTATTGAGCAAACTAATACAAAATATATTATGCTTCAGTCCTTAAACATACAACAGACCATTCAATTTACGATTTTTTTATTGAATTTTAGTACATCCAATCCCCATGATTTTTAATGAACAATTATTACCAAACATAAATTCACCTCCATCATGTTTTTTTAAAATATGAATCTATAGATAACCTATCATGTCAGAAGAAAAGCCATTATATAGAACCCAAGACTTTTCTATTTTTCTAGCGTTCAATGCAATTTCTGTTAAGAATTATTATTCTTCATTAGGATTCAGAAAACACATTCCATTATATGAATAGGTATCTTATCCAGGTAATATTTTCAATAATTTTCTATATAATGTAATTATTTCTCAAATCTTCCATACACTTTCCCAAGATACTCAAATCAGTTCTATCTAACAATAAGAATATATTTTTTCTGATAGTTTTCCTTCTCTAAGAACCCTTGTTTAAATCCTTTGATTGAATCCCTATAACTTTACATCACATTCAACATAGTGACATATTATACTAGAATATGTATTTATTATTCACAAAAATTTCATAACACTTATAGGGGCCTTGTACTCTCTATCATCTAGAATTATAAAAATTATTCTTGAACTTTTTTCTAGAATTAATTTCTCTATGTACACTTTGGTTCTGAATTTTATTATTTCTAGGAGTTACAGGATATCTAGATGTCTTCTTTTCTTTAAATAAAAAATTTGAATTCTTTTCCTTGTTTTTATTGGTCCATAACTGAACATATTTTGAGTTTGAACCTGCATTATTAATAAAAATAGAATTATAAGAGGATTGTTTAAGTACATATTTAAACTAAACTTTTGTGTAAGATTTATCATCAAACTTAAAGATTTAGCCTTTAATTTAACAAAAAATTATAAAACCTCCTCTAACATCTATAACATAATCTAAGACCAAAGTCAGTAAAACCGTGTCTTTGAAAATTATGATTCGTTCAATGAGAACCTATATTTAGGATCTTTAATCATATTATCATGTTCAATAAATTTAATCCAAAAGTTTATGTTTTAATAAATAAAGGCTACTTCTTTCCTTCAAAACTCATTTTTATCTTCTCTCATCTTCTGGTTTTATTTTATTAGTTTTTATTTTTCTTATTTTGAATGGTATTTTTCTCAATAAAATCATTAATATCTCCCTTTAATATATATTATATCTTAGCTGGTTCTAACTCATATTCTACACTAACTGAAATTTCAAACACTATTTCAATATGATCAATGAAATTATTAAATTTCTCACAATATTCTCTTTCATATTAACTTCTAGATGTGAGGTTAACTCCATTTTATTTTAACATCATTTTTCTTCACTTATTTATATTAAAATGTTACGTTAGTTTTCCATATTTGGATGATTATTTTGTACTTTTATCCTATTTATTATTTTAATAATTCCCATCTTCTTTTGATTAAAAATCTTCTTCTTTATTTTTGAGAAAATTAATAGTATAATTCCTAATCCCATTAAATTTTTATCATCTAGGAAGATACATTACTTTTCCCTTTCTAATTACCACATTGAACTAGTTTGAAATAAGTGCAATCATTTTTCGATATTCTTTATTAACCTGTTTATTTTTAAAGTCAATTGAATCTATATAAACAATATGTTATTTGACTTTAAAATTTTTCTTGGGATAATAATTCATTTCATATAATTCTTATTTCTTAAAGGATTTAATTTTTATAAGTTTATAAACTATAAGTATATTATGTAATTAATACAAGGATAGATCCTCTATTATATTATATAGTTGAAATATAATGATCAAATTTTTATAGAAAATCCCTCATTAGATTCATAAAAATTATAGAATCTTTATGTTTTCCACCAAACAATTGGATATTTCTAAAACATTCGTTTTCTTGAGTGAAATAGTCATTGATATTATATTCCATATTTATCTTGAGGTCTTCAAACATGCTTCCCAAAGACTGTGGTTTATTCTCTATGACTTTAACATTTCCTTCATAGCAACTTTATATAATGTCCCATATATGTTTAGTTGATTAAAGTTTCATCACATTGGTCTATAATTTATCTAAAAAGTATATAAAAATATAGTTTTTTGAATTTACAACATTCCCCATGTTACTTTTATCTACTAATTACATTGAAGCATTCCCTTCAATGGGTGGAAATTATTTCTAATATCTAGACAAAGGGGTAAAATATATGGAAACATTTCATTCTTATAACTACAATAACATTTCAATAAAATTTTGGCACAATACACCTATTCATATAATTCATATTTTGAATTCTTATAACATTATTGAATCTTATAGAGGGACCCATACTGATACTAGATAATTTTTCTAGGATCATATTACTCCACTAAGAAGGGGGGTGAATCATTGTAAACCAGTTTTTATAATTTACTATTAATAAAATCAAACATCAAAACTTGTTAATGTTTTATCAATTCAAATATCAAATATATAAATTAATATAGTTTATTAAAAAATAAAATAACAATGAACGTGATTATTTTTATAAGGTGAATACCCTTCCTCAGAAATCTACTCCTCGTCATGGTTGGTTAGTCTTCCAAAAAAGAAATTATTTCCTATAAGCACTAATGTTTAAAATATTATAGTATTTTGATAGAGTCGCTTAATGATTTTCCAAATTCATAATAAACTGTGTAGTTTCACACTACCTCTATAAAAAAAATTTAACCTGTAAGAGAAACGTCAACTGAAGAATTTTCTTCTTCAAGTATAAACAGATAAAGATCTTTCACCATGAGAATTATGAATACACAATAATATCACCTCACTTCGAGTAGATCCATATGTAGAACATATTCTCAAACTTAAACCCAAATAAACATATTAAAAACCCAATATCAAACCAATGTAGATGGTAGGTATTGTGAGTTAAGAAACAGACTCGCATCTTCTTTTGAAACCGACCATTTTATCACACTATCTCGGTATAGTCTCACCCATTCTTCAGTAGTAGATCATATATTTATTTTTCCCACATCTATAAACATCCTCGTTAATTTTTTTCCAAAACAATATCATTCAAAAAAATTAAATTATTTTTATCAATATCAATATCCCAAAAAGGAACATCATTCTATCCATTTTTTACCACCCAATCAAAAGACTGATTCTTAAATAAGTACTTTGGGAACATCCACTTTATTGCACATTTTAACAAACCCTCCCTTTTTTATAGTCTAACCACATGGATTACCATAGAGCCATTTTTTCATTATTTTCACAAAACATTATATTTAGACATCTCAGTAGACCTCAGAACTTCTATATGAACCAGAACACATCTTAACTACTTATAACCTATGGTAGTTTCCTATGGAACAACCCATCTCAAAAAATATCTTCAAAAATGTTCAAAATAACAATATAAACATACCATAAATCAATTAAAAATTTATTTATTATTTTGGAACTAAATATTAGTATAGAATCATCCCACCTTCATTCTATATTTAATATATGGATTTTCTTCTTCAAAAAGAACATCTTCGAGATAAACAATAATTTTTTAGATAAACCAACTCAAAAATACAAACATATATAAGAAATTATGATCAATTTAAAAATATATCATGAATTATATAGAATAACATTTCAAATGTGATGTTTTAATTTTTGAGTATTGGATTCAACATCATTGGTTTTTATTTAATTAGAAACATAAATTTCTAGAGAAGATAATTTTCTTACAAAGTAAAATATCCAAGTTCAATTCATAGAGGAAATTATCTAACAATGCTCAAAAAAACACATTTTATCCCTATAAAATCACTTACATGATGACCCGATTAACTTAATTTACCTATGTAGAGCTCCTATGAGATAATTTACAAGATGATTTTTATGTATAAAAATTTCTTTTATCAAATATTGAAATGTTCTATATGCTAGAAAAGTCTAAACATAAAGATCATTTATCCTAAATGGTGTTCCAATGGGAGAAATTACTTTTAGAAATCATTATACATTGGATAAATTCTCATATTTAGCTTAATTATCATATATGTTGGGCCAATATGGGAATTTACTTGGTCATAATTTTGACATCAAATACAGATATTCAAGACTCAACACAAACACTCAAAATATATTTTGAAATTATATTAGGTCTTTTAAAACCTCTAAAAAACATTATTCAAGAGTTTGAAAAACACCTCCAATGATTATTAATAACTATTGAAAACAAATTAAAGATAACAAAAATTTGAAGGGAACTTTAGTTGGAGTGGATTTGGTGTAGGGTAGACTTCTTAAAAAATTCCCCTTATTTAAAATGAGTTTTTTTGGATTACCCATATGGATATATGAACTATTTATAAAAATTTAACACCCCAATCTTCTGCGGTATTCTTCTCTTTGAATAATATAATATCTTATGATGTACGCAGCTATGATTTATTGCACACCATGACCAATCAAACTAGTTGTTTAAAAATGCATTTATGAATAGTAATACCCACATTTTCAAATTTTATAAATTATATTTTTCAAAATGGGATTTATTTTTGGATTCTTAACATAAAAATTATCTTAGGGTGATTTTTTGGTGTTTTTTTGAAAACATGCAATTTTTTATGAATAGTGAAAAACATTGTGTTATAGTTTAAAACAGACTTTTTAATTAAATAATTATTTTTAATTTAAATTTATTTTAAAGTCAAAATAGATACATAATACCAATATTATTCCAATTTCATTAATTAGAGTAATTTTATAAAAAGATTATACATATAATTTTGTTGAACTTTTTAATTTCATTTACCCACCTTCTAGGAAAATTTGCAAATTTGCATAAAACATAATTTTACCGCTTCTGGGAATTGAATTTCAAAAATCCGATATACACATTTGTCCTTATTTTGTAAAATATAGTTCAATATGATTAAAATAATTTTTGGTGAATAATAACTTTTGAATTTTATTTACCACAGTTAAAAGTAAATAGGATAATTAAAGGTAAAAATGATATTATAATTACCCCTACAAAATTACAAATTCTATTGGATAAGTGTATTTTGACCAAAATCCACCTTAGTAAAAATATATGATCATTTTTTATCCACTTGGATTAGATTAGTACATTTATTATATATTATTTAAAGAAGAGTTAAAAGTGTTAAATTCATATTTTAATAACTAAACCATTTTTAATATAAGGTTATGCATAAGATAAATTCAACTATAAATATTCAATAGAAAGGTACAAATATTTCCTAAATCATTGTATTTTATTTATAATTTTTATGTGTTAAATATTTAAATTTATTTTCGACACAATAACGATGTAGTAATAACCTTATTAATGAAATATTAAAATAAATAATATTATAAATTTGAAAAAAATGAAAATTGAAATTTTTGACTCAATTAACGAATTTTTATAGTTCAATATAACATGTTAGGGATTATTAAATTTATTTTTTTCTAAAGAATCGAATTTTTTTACATTAAAAAAACAAATACTAAATAGTGTCAAAACTAACATAAATGCGTTTTTAAAACAAATACTATTTTATTAAATTATATAACAGTCCTAAAACTATAATGTTCAAAGAGAGGAATTTTACAATGTTAGTTATGTCATTAATGAACCGCCTCATGTTTTCTTGACATTTTATAGTACTTTTATAAACCATATAGTGTTAGAATACAAGAAGACATAGTAAAAGTTAAACTGTTTAACTAAGAGTTGAATCTAAAAATATAAGGTTAATAAGGTGACCTAAACTTGTCTAAAACCTATTGGTTAAGAGTATTTACACCCATACCCACATTATCCTATAAATAAATCTATTTAGAGCTACTAGAAACTGAAAATTATTTTCTAATAAATTAATATTTTAAGCTTTTACTAATGTTCTCATCACGTCTCAAATAAAAGGGAACCTCTCCTTCTGTTTTATTCACACATCCAAATCCATTTGGCTCAGCCAAAACCTCCTCAAATATCTTTCCAAATTCCCTCACTTCAACTTAGAGTCATTAAATTAATCATAAATCCAACCTAAGAATCCATTTTTTTCAAATGAAAAGTAAACACCCTAAGAAAATGTGGTTAACGTACCCTCGACTAAGGAAATGTACAAGGTAAGGGTTAAATTTACAATCTCTTTATTATCTAAGGTTGTTTATATGTTATTATCTACTTGTACTTCTTTATCATCCACATACATGTTTCTTAAAAATGTATTTAAAATCATTTATACTATTTCCTAGACTATGGGTTAAAGTTATTTATACCCTTGTTAAACTTTTTATAAAATGTTTTCAATGGAATCTTTCCATCGTTTTCCAAAAAAAGTACTTTATGAACTTTTCTAAAAAATAAGAAAAGAATGATTCTTTAACTTATATGTCGGGTGTAGCTATTTTATACCATTATAAAACCTTTGAAGCTTCTCTTACAATCTTGTAATAATATTTCCAAAATAAATGTTTTCTTTTATAATTACGTGATTTTTAAATGATTTCAAATTAGAAATATATGTTTATCTCAAATAGTTTTTGGGTTGATTTCATCTATGTCGAATTCTATTTTTGAATTTTATGTTTAATTGAAGTTGATTAATTATAATGCAATACTCCATATCGTATTGATAGTTTTATGACATGTTTGGCTGTGGATGTGCTATTTGTATGTCATTCACAGTTTATGGTTAAAGTATTAACATTTCGTATGCTAGTTTAATACGAATGTTTATGTTATGTTTTACCCTTTTTATATGAGGAATGAATTGACCATAGTTAGTAATGGGTGGGGCCCACTATATCCCCTCAAAGCATCGGTAGGTCTCATGGTATAAACTAGTGTCCTGGCACAAGGCCTTGATAATATTTTTATTTATAGTTTTGGCACGAGACCTTGACTATGTGGTTATGATGTCCAGCATTATGCATTCCATCATTATGAGATTACTTATTCATATTACAAGTGAGTATTCAAATAGTAGAATATCCATTTGAATAATTAAATGGAATTATTTTATTATGTTAAAGTTTATGTTTAAAAGACATGTGTTTTAGTCTTATACATTGCCTTAAATGTTTATGCTTACTTATGATAGTTTCCACAATATTGTTATCCTTACTGAGCATCTGAGCTCACCCCTTTCTATGTTTTATTTTTCCTAGGATGAAAAGAAGTATATTATACCTGAACTATAGGGATATGCTAAGGGATATAAGTGTGGTCAAAGGAGAAACAATGTTTTTTTTCAGTTAATAATGTAATGTAAAACTTATGTATGTATCGAGTACCTCCAAGGATACTAAACCGCTAAGTATTTCGAGACTTGATCTCTTGTGATAATTCTAATGATATGTAATAATGAACTAACTCTGGGAAACTATGTTCAGGGCATTAAAATAAACTTATATGGATTAAAATTATACTGTAGAGTTTTAATTTGAAAAAAATAAATATTAAAAAACCATAAATTCCCTTGGCAGATGCATGTGGATGCAGTGTGCGGCAGAAAATGTATGTTTCAAGAATTATTACATGTTCATCCCACCATATAAGTTAAAAGGATGATTACATATGTTTCCTTGGGAACCCACCATATTGCTCCTATTTATTTTTTCATGACTTACCCAACTACCAACCTACCTATCCACCTCCCTAAATCTTTTATGCCATCATCATGTTCTCTTCCCTCTATGCCTAAAAAAATTACATTATTTCCACTATCTAATCTATTGGACCATACCCTATTATTATTACCTTTTAAATACATCATTTACTCAATATCCCATCTGAACCTCCCTCCTTTACCCCTGAAACCACTATCTTGATCAATGAAACATCATATAATCACTTCAACAAATCATCCATAGTCACATTATTTTCCCTTCACTACTCTGAGTTTCCTTCTTGGAATACCTTCACAACCCATCACCATTTCTAAATTCATTTAGAATATTATGTAAGACACTCTAAATTAGGGATTCATTTTTGGTATTTAATTATATCTATGGTATCTTTATTCTTTTTAAAATCTACTCAACTAACTATAGACTATATTAGTAAGGACCATTGAATAGCTTCAAGATATGTAGAAAAATAACTAGTAAAAGAAATACCAAAACCACCCTTAACATAACTATATTTTAACTACTTTAAATTTAGATTTTTTCTCATTTAATTAATACTTTCAATTACATATGTGTGATCCCATAAAGTTCATCCAAAGAATTAATCAAGAAGTATCTCCCCTTTTATCCCATGTATATTGACACACTACCAACCCACATTAATTACTTATTTTATTTTATTATTCTATTTATTATTCTATTCATATGTGTTTGATCATCTAGGATTTACACATCCTTGATATAGTGGAAGCAGTGCTACCAGGGTTGACGTACTAAAATATATAGGTGTTCTTTTTGTGGAAAAAAATTGAAGTTGGTCATAATTTATTTTTAAATTTATATTCTGAAAGATCATTTCGATGTGATTTAAATGATGAAAAAAAACATAAAAATAAAGATAAAATGTTCTTGTTAGATATGGTAAAATATTTATTCAACTTTAGCTTTCTAAAGTTCCTCATTCTAGTGAAGACGATAGTATTCATGTTGGTGGTGACTTTTTATGACTTTTCTAGTAACTACTCTGATAAGTCACGTCAGTTCCATGTAATTGTTCATTATCAACCATTGATATTGTTTTGACCATATCGTAGGGAATTGGAATCAATTTTTAGTGAACTAGACGTGTTTCCCACTATTTACACCAAACATGATACATCCATATTGTCACATTTTTTATATTCAGACTACAGTAATGGAGGAAAATCCTAGTAATATGATTAATCTTATCATTTTAACTAAGATATCTAGATATCCAAAATGTAAGGTGTTTTGTGTAATAAAGATTTATGGAATAACATGGTGCATAAAACATGTACCATTATAGATCCATCATATAAACTTAAGGATGGTGGTCAATCCTGTGAGAATATGTCTACCAGTACCTTCCAATTTGATATAGAGTGTTTCATCCTCAAAGGAAATTTTTCTACTCAAATTCATAAGTATATTTATAAGATTATCTTCAATAAATATTCTAATGAACTTGATTCTTATGTTCTATTTAAAAAATTAGAATATATATATATAATAAAAACTAAAAAATATAAAAAAAACGTGATACTCTAACCTAACAACCTAATGTAAAATAACGGAAACAACATATCATAGTACATGAGAGAGTTCCATGGTATTTTTATCAGCTGGATTTCATGAAAAATATAGTTGATGATGAGTTATAGGAACTTCATATTTTGTGTTACTTAATATGATGTGGGACACACAGGTCATATTAATTATCAAATCAGCACATTATGGAAATGTGTCTATGTAAATGTTGAAATACTGAAATTAAAAAAGAGACCACAAGAAAGGATGACGTATGTACTCTTAAATCAGAGACTCTTATCACTAAAGGACAATGGAAATATAAATTAAAAATAACAATCATGGGAAAATAATCACATTATCAAAATTAGTAAAGGAGTAAGTGATCAAAAATTATATTGTGATATGAAACTAAGTTCAACTATTATGTCAATCCTACGAACATTATCTATGGTTATCAGAAGTTAAAGGATAGTCGGAGGAATCAACATGGTAATTCTAAAAATAATTATGTCATAGTTATCAATGATGAGATCATTATTGTTTTTTAAGATGATCAAGTTAACCTTATAATCCATGATTCTTTATGGGTGTTTGATTTATGTTCCCCATACAATATCATATCAAGATGAGATTTCATCTCATATCAAACCTTTCAGAGTTTTGGACACATGAATATGGGAATTGACCATGCATCCAATATTATTGGTGATGTTTATAATTTTTTGAGAATAATATTTATACAAGTTAATTTTCTAATATGTGAGTCATGTTCCTCATATTCACCTCAATCTGATATCTACTATAATTCCTATCGATGATGTATATGTGAGTTCCATCAATGATGGAAAAAGAAATCTCACCAAATGTAAAATTTGAATTTCTAAAGGCAGTAAATATACATATCTTTATCTTATAGATTCCATATAATTATAGGAGAAATTAATATATTAAGAAAGTATGTTTCACATAATCGATAAATTCATCATATTTTTTTAATATCAAATTTATTTTATCATCTAATGTTTTTTAAATCATTGAGGTTTAAATATTTTTGGAATTTATGTTTCAATTAATTATAATTATTGAATATTTCAAAAATTGTATGAAATTTTAAATTTAATTGATTCATATGATATTTGTGATAATTTAATAAATAAAATTTTATTTTACTTTGTTTTGATATTATTAACGTACAGATCCATTAGTTGCATCTTGGAAAATAATATTCGGAAAAGGTATGTAATGACTATTTTGGGGTTTTCAGGTTTCATATGAGTCATTCTACATTTTCATAATGTCATTATTCTTATGTTTTTGAGTTTTAAGACTATATATTATCCACATAATCTAGTTTATATGATTCATTTCTATAATGGTGCATGTGTCATTTTAGCTCTATGGGAAATTTAAGCCCTTAAAAATGTCACAATAAAGATAATTCAAAAAATATTTATCAATCTCACCAATTTTTTGAACCAATTTTTTTGGATTCTATATAAGAATAAATACATCCCAAAAACAATAGTCCATGTGGATTATAATAATGATTTATTAATGATATTTTATTCAAAATAAGAGGATGGAATCCATGTATTTTTTTAAGTGTGGATCACAATTCTAAAGAATAAATCCAAGGAAGAAAGAAACCTTTAGAAATTAAAAATGAGAAAGAATCTTGGATTTATTTTACCATTTGAATAATCAGTAAATGAATGATCTTTTAGAAAGATATAATATATAAAGAATTAAAATTTTTTAACTAGGGTTTACAAACCACCCTCCTATAGAAACTTTGAAGGATTATTTGAATAATTTTTTGCGCTAACCAATTTTTTAATTCTTTATTTCTCTTGTTTCACCTATGATATACCTCAAAAGGTGGGGTAAAACCATGAGTTATCATAGATTGGGAGAAAGTCCAAATTTTACGCTTTATTTTCAATCATAAATAAATAAATTCACTTTTCCTTTTATTGGTTTCAGTGTTCAATAGATGTTTATATTATCGAATACCATTATGTTTAATTTATTTTCATTCATTGTCAATTTCATTAGTTGATGATAACTTATCTACCTCTACTCAATTTAGTCTATATATGATGGAATATTCTAGGATGATTTCTCATGCACTTGTAGAATATTGGCATGTGTGTAAAAGTAGTGTAATTCCCTTGAGATTATTAGGGATAAAAATCCCATTTATGTATTTTCTAACTAATTCAAGAGGTGGTATATTTTTTGTTATCACATATTCTCGTTCACACCCATAAGAAGTAGGATTGTCTTTGTAGATATTTTTTTAAATTTTTCCTCACTAAAACCATTCAACCAAGGGGAAGACGTATTGGAATAATGGAACCTATTGTTTATAAGTTTTTTACTAAAAATAGAAAACTATTTGAAGGCTATGATAGAATTATAGTTCGAAAACCAGTATTAACCCACCAATTCTCAATATCATTCTTTTGAACACTTTTTTTAGTTACTTTCACTTTATTTTACAAATCAACAAACCAAAAATCCCACTTTTTCTAATTAAAGTCACAAATAATTTTTGAGTGCCTCTGGTTAGAGACAACCTAACATTCCCACTAACATTATATTTAACCCGACAATAAATTTACCTTTTCAACACCTAAAACAATGTTCTAATTCATTTAGAACCATTTTTAGGAAGGTGGTGATAATTTTATAACTCTTAAATTTAATTAATTGGCCTAATACTAACCAATGTATCCCTCTAAAACCTAAGATAGATGTAAAATTACTACCAGGTCTTAAGAATTCACACCTAAAAACTGGTCTAGATTAAATAACCATTAAAAATTCAATGAAACATCAGTCATTCACTGTTAGCCTTCAATAATAGAAATAAATACTAATAAACCATGAGAGATCTTTTTTCAGCACACTTTATTCTTAAAAATTATCAAATGTCCATACTTTCATTACAAAATTATTTTTAACTCAATTTTGTCCTAATATAATTTGAACTCAAATTACATATTTTATTGGAGAAACTTCAAAGAAACACATAATGTATTTCAAATGGGTATTATATACACACAATCCAAGGAGTTTTAGAAAATCATGTCAAATAAATAGCTTTCTTATTTTTACATGAGGGAGAAACTAAGCAGTGAATATATAGTTTCAAACCATGACAAATAAATTATTATCAAGATCTTAAATTAAGAATTATCAAGATATTTTTCTCTACCTATAAGAATACATCCACTGGAAACTAATTTCATTCTATCAGAAAGGATCTTGAAGACACTCTCTATGAGCATAGGGAGATATTCAATAAACTGTATGCCATTTGACTACATAATTCCATAAAATATCCTCATTTTAATGTTTTTCTATCAAATATTATTGGATATTTGTATGATCCTACATGACACATCATCATAGGATTCACTAATTAAAAATTATACAGTATAGGACAATGGAATCATTGAGAAAATATGACAAAATTATCAAAAATTTCAAATAATAGGTACAGGTACTAGAATAATATATGGTGTAAGAACTAATATTTCACAACCATTATTATATTACATGTTTAAATATATAATAATATCAGTTTGATAAATTTTAATGAAACAAACCATTGAAAAATAATCATCTAAAAAGGTATATGGACGATGTTCAGCACTTAATTATATGACTAACTTTTGTTATGAGGTTTAGGGTACTATAATTTTAAAATAATATAAAAGAAAAGGACTTTTAATAATAAAATATAGGATATAAAAACCCTTTATAAGCCTAGTATGGATTTTTAAATCAAAAAAATATGGTTATACCACCTTACCAACAATAAAACCTACAATCCATTCCATTTTAACATGTTTCTTCATTTCAATAATCATGCAGACCACCATTTATTCAACAATACTATCAAATAACTTTCTAAAAAAAGAATCTCTTTGAATAACCCTTCAACATTTCACTACCCCTAGAATAAAAACAATAAGTAGTATATTTTTAGGGGCTATTAAATTAAATGGAGGTAAAGAATCAACATATATGTCTTATAAAAATCTTATCCATGAACCCTAAAACTAGACATCTCAACCGGTTACAAATATGAAGGAAAATTTGAGTATTATGACCATAAGAAGTGGTAAAAAATTACTACCTAGCCACACCAAACCCTAAAGAACATCAACTGAAATTGGAGGAACTTGAGTACAAAAAACATAAAAATAACCCAGATAAGTAGTCTCGATAAGAATAAAATAAATAATAGTAATATGATCATAGAATAAATAAGATTAATTTTAAGATACCCTTGAAAATAAATTCCAGTGATAAGAAGGATCCCCTACTCCTATTTCCCTATAGGATAATCCACTTGAGGAATAAGAAATAGGAAGTAATTCAAAGATAAATTCTAAAAACTATACAAAAATATGATATCAATGTTCCCTTCTTAGAAGATCTTAATAAATTTCTAAAATTATTATAATTTATTAAATTAAATTTTCACCAAAAATAGGGAACATAAAATATATGGGAAAATAAATTTTATAATAAGTGTTTTATCCCTTGACACCCCAAAATAACCGCTAAAATTTCAGGATCCAACAAAAAAATCTATTCCTTTCACAATTGGTTTTATGTATTTTTTTATATTTTTTATGTGATTTAGGAGTGCATATAAATGTGATTCCTCTCTATCTGTTTAACTTCTTCCATATGGGATAATTGAAGCCCAAAATATAGTTGGTGCAACATTCAAATAAATTTAATTATTTTTTAGAAGAATTTTTAGAGGATTTCATAGTCAAAGAATAAAACTCGATTATCTTGCTGACATTTATGTGCTAGACATGTAAGATGATAAGTCACTATCTCAATCATTCATCATTTTTTAGACCCTTCTAGAAGACTAAAATGACCATCATAAATATACTTAAAGGAACTCTCACCATAGAAATTAGTGAAATCATTATCGATTTAAACATCATTAACTCAATGAAATATCCTCATAAGGGTCATGAAATTTTTACACTATCACTCACTGAGGAGAATGATCCTAATGAAGATCCAATTATGTTAAAAGACATTTTTTTCTTTAGTAAAATAATTAATAATTTAAAACTAGATGTATAAGGGTATTAAATAATATTTGGAATCAAATTATAGTTTGGGAGATGAGGTAACATTTAAATTCATTAAATGATTTGGTTTTTTATTTAATGAAGAATAAGTTGATACGTCTTCCTGTGTGAAAAAAATAAATCTTTAGAGGTGACAAACCCAAGTCATGATTCATATTTCGAACAACAACCTAATATAGAATTGAAACATTTACCTACTGATATTATGTATGTATACCTTAAAAAAAGGGTAAAGGTTTCCAATATGTATTACTAGAAACCAATCATCATCAATAAAAAAGCATAATTAAACTTTTAAAGTTAATTTTCCATCTAGTATAATGTATTTTAGAAGTTTTATGCAAAAAAAATCATCTTGAATAAAATGAAAATCCTATTAAGAGACCCCAAAGCATTCTGAATTCAACCCTCATAGAGTTAGTAAATAAAGATATAAAGAAGTTATTAGAAGAAGGGATAAACAATATAATCTATAACTCACAATGGGTGAGTCTAATTCATATAGGTTCTAAAAAACATGGACTGACCATAGTGATGACTAAACAATGAATTGATCCAAGTAAAAATTTAGAATTAATGGATAGTGTGTATACATTATACGAGGTTGAATTAGGGCACTAGAAACGATCATTTCCTTATTCACCCCAGAAATTATAGTAGTAATAACTCATTAATGCTTCCTAAACGAATTTTTCGGCCACTTTCAGATTCCAATTACAACTAAAGATTGGGAGAAAACAGCCTTTCCCATCCCTATGTACATACATAAGGATATCATTAAGATTTAGTAATTCATCAGGTATATTCTAGAGATATAGGTCAACATATTTTCTAACCATATTAAACATTGTATGGAAGTGTTTTTATTATTTCACAATTTTTTGTAATTATTTTAACCATTTTTTTAAAAAATTAGATAAATTTTATAAATCATTCAATGAAAAGAACTTTGTTTTAAATTTTTTAATGTTTTATTTCATGGTTGGGTGAAGAATAGTTCTTGGATGTTTAAATTTATAAAAAGTAATTAAGGCTGATAAGTCCAAAATTGAAGTGATAAATTCATATCCTTACCCTAACAATGTGAAACATGTAATATATTTTCTGGGGAATATAGGATTCTCTAGAAGATTCATTAAGTAATTATATAATATTTATCTACCACTCTTTAGGTAACTTTTAAATTATTCTCAATTCTTTTTTTATAATGATTATAGGAAGTGTTTGGATAAATTGATGATTATGTTGATCACATAACCTGTGATACAAAAATACAACGGGGATCATCCATTTTAAATACTTTATGATACATATAACATTTTTTTTGTAGTACTAGTCTCCCAAAGAATTAATGTTAAACCTCAATACATTGTATATACCCCAATTATATTGGATTTTTACAAGAATCATTACACCATCATGAAAAAATAACTCTTCAAAGTTTTCTTTTGTTTGGAAAATTTCATATCACAAATTCTCGGAACTAAAGTTGTAGTATATTCTAATCATGTAGATCTCAAATACCTAATGAAGTAAGTATAATTAAATCCTAGTTTAGTGAGATAGATGTTTCTACTTCAATGGTTCAAATTATAAATCAATGTCTGGAAGGGAGCTTTGAACTAGGTATTATATCACCATGGTAGACTACCTCACATAGCTGAAGTGGGAATCATTAACCAATAACTAGTGGAACACTTAATTATAGGAAAGTAGTTTTACTTGGGGGAAGGATAGGAACTTTTGTATGCTAATGTGGTCAAAGTTTTGGTAAACTATCATGTACCATATCATTTACACGCCAAAATGTTCTTATACTCAAATATTAATCAAAATTTTACAATTTTGGAAGATCTATATCTATAGAAAATTTACAATGATCAAATAATAAGAATATGTTTACTTAAAAGTGAAATAAAATCTATTCTTGAATTTTTCTACAATCAAACTTTTGGAGGCCACTTTGGAAATCAAAAGACTACTATAAAAGTTTTGTAATCTTGCATTTAGTTGACTATATTGTTTAAGTATGCACATGAGTTTTTTAAATGATGCTAATAATGTCAATTTTCTGGAAACGTATACAAAGGGAAAGAGATTCTTTAAAACTCTATATTCTTTTATTAACTTTTTAAAGTTTATCAAATATGTTTCAAGGTAAATTTTTTATTTCCATTTGAAAATATTATATATTTTTTATTGAATATTTTTTAAAATGGGTGGAAAATAAATCCACTAAAATTGGTGATGCTAATTTATTTATGCTTTTATTAGGTATAAAAAAATTTATAGGTTTTATTGTTCCAACAGAATTTATTATTTATCAAGTGTCTCATTTATACAATAGAAGAACATAATATTTTATGAGGGAGTATGGAGTGAATCAAAATACATAAATAACCTGACATATAGAAAATAGTGGACAAGATCATGTTTCAAATAGGGAATTCAAGGGAATTCTAGGGAAACCTACCAATCCAAATAGTAAGGATTAAAGATGAAGGTTGTATGAAATATTATAGACTAATAATAAATTTTAAAAAGAACTCATTGTAATGATTATATATCGGTTAATTTATATAATGTTTTGTCACTTAAAATCTCGAGATATCTTATAAAAATTACTGGGATGTTAGAGAGAAAAATCAAAATATGGGAACATTTCTAAAATAAAGTAATATATTGATAAAATAGCTTGAATAAAATAGTAGAGAAGATTCTAAAAAGTCAAATATCTACCAGGAAATAGTTATAATGGATCACGAAAAGTTAATTCAATAGAAAGACTTCTAGAAAAGGGACAAAGTTCTACTTTATAATACCAGACACAAGCTAATTCCAAGAAAACATTATTCTATATAGAAGAAATCATTCATAGTCACTCATTTTATCCTTTTATAATTGTGTAGGTTATTGAATAAGTTGATAATGATTCATTCGTTAACATTAAGAATAGGATGAATGAATACTATGCAGATCTTTCCAAGTCACCGATGGAAAATGTTACACTACTCCAACAAGCCTACCAATGAGAGCCATCAAGTTACATCTTTTCTAAACAATTAATAAAATATTGGGTTTTAATTAGCATCTATTATTAAGTGATGAATGTATTAGAATTTATTTAGGGAACTATATCGTTAATATTTGGGGATGGTAACCCCTGTAGTTTACGGTTTTTTAAAATTTAGTTTCTCTATTTCATTTTGTGTACTCTTCAAATTTTTATGTGCTTCATTTTCATTTTTTTAGTTTTTGGTAAAATTTATAATCTTAATTTAAAGACCCCTTAAAATTTTGAACATGATACATTGAGGGATAACATAATTTACCAATTTTATCACATTAATTGAATGCCAAAATGTACTTGTTTTCAGACTATGAGTAAGGGAAATTCACTAAAAGGCCACTGATTTTTGAATCCCATTCCTTGAAAAAATGCCTCATATTTAAATCACAAACCAAAGAGGCTTATAAACCTAATTTTAATTCTTTTTAAAGTTCCCCCAATACTAAATTGAAAAAAGTCATGCATGTACAACAATAATTTAATGAATAGTCTAATAAAAACGTTGGAGAATTTAATACATTGTTCTATACATGATAGAGGTAATGTTTTGAATAAAAAATACCCTTTTATAATAAATCAATATTTATGGAATAATTTGATATTATAACATTTTATCCCATGAAATCCATGAATGAACGTGTTATGGAGCCATATTATAATTAAAAAATCTATAAAAATATTATTATAAAAGTTAATGCATGGTCTCAGTTGAATTAGGAGTGTGGGTGTGGAAGTATACTACTCTAAACTTCTAGTTATGATCTATTCTAGAGGTGATTCTTAGAATAATTTCTAAATAATTAGGGTGTAATTCCCTTGAAATTATTAAAGTTGATGAACTATATCTCCTAAGATACGGCAAGGATATTCACACACATAATAAAGAATTTAAAATAATTATCTACATTCAAAAATAATAATAATAACAAGAAAAAATGAATGATATTTTTCAAACGAAATAAAGATAATATATGTTTTCTTCTATTAAAGTATAAATTTGTAAAATAACCTTTCAAAAATTTAAGATGATAGAGAGAAATTAATAAGATGGGTGGTGTAAAGTCAATTTGACCAATAAGATTAATTATTTAAATATTACTACAATTATTAGGAAAGAGAAAAAGATTTAAATGTGTGAGGTATTATAAGAAAACATAAAAATCAACACTGGGTTGTCAGCACTATTTTCAAGTTTAATATTCCACTTTTTTCTTCAAAAATATAAAATCGATGTTTGAATCTCATATCTGAAAAGCATAAAAATGCTACTAAAAATGAGGAAAATTGGAGGAAATTTATTGTTAATACTAAAATGATAAAGGGTGGACTAATTAGGAGAAAAATGCATGTTTAGATATAAATTTTTTCCAAGGGGATTGGGTGAGGATTTCATTCTTAGACTAAACTATAACTCATGAATTATGCTTGAAAATAGAGTTAACCCTTCTAATTCTTCCATAATAATTTATACATTTAAACCTATCAACCCTTAAGACAAAAAACAAACCAAAAATTCCACATGACATACATAAATATATGAATCATTATTCAGAGATATAAAAATGCATCACACCAATGGTGGCCCTTGTGTGATCTTTTAATGAGAAAAAAATTTCTTTAAATTCATTCTTGAGTGATGAGGGAAATATTTCTAAAAATTTAGATATAAGTGATAACAGGATTATGAAATAAGTGAAAATGAATTTAAAACACTTAGGAATAATATTTAATTAATAAAATTAAGGAGACATGACAATATTGAGTGACATAGTTCTGAAAAGGGAACCCATATTGACTTGTAATTTCAATTTTTATTGGTTAACATTATTGAAGTTAACTTGTCTGAAATTCCAAGGATTATGTTTGGTGGAATTGAAATAGTTAATAAATATATAATATTGCATAAATATTCAATTAATTTTTATCTCGTTATATTTATTATCTCATTATGTTTTAAGAAGTTTTGTAATTAAAGTTTCAATTAATTTCAATTCAAGTATAATGCCTAAATTTGTTACATTGCGCATTTAATTAATTCATTTAATTTCTGGAGTAATTGAACAAATAGATTTTGATTTTTCTTTATTTGGATATTAATATATCCTTATAATAAATAATTGTAAAAGGAAGCTAATGTTTTTCTAGGTCATTAAGTATATGTATAATTCATTCTTCCTTTGTATATAATTCATTCATGTTTTTTATGAGACATATCAACCAACGCTTACAAGTCATTTCCAATGTTGTGTATGTGTCATTTTAGCTTTTCATGTTACTGATTTCTTTAAAAAAAATCACTTGGAGGATTATTCAACATGACAATATCATGTTCACCAGTGCTTCAAAACATAGATTTGGGGTGCCACATCATTATGAATGAAACCAAATAAGAGAATATTTTATGGATTATAATTATGATTTATTTCTGATATTCTAGTGAAATTAAAAGGATTAAAGCTATGAGTTTTGTAAATGTGTGGAAAATGGTTCCAAATGAAAATTTAGAAGAAGAAGGTAACATTTAAAAATTCAAAAAAAATTATCGAAATGATTTTACAAGTCAAAGAAAGAGGTAATATAGAACCTTTAAAATAAATAGATTACCAAAGGAAGAAAAAACCTTTTTCTAGGGGTTTCAACTATGCTGATGCTACTACTTTAAAGATTTTTATATTTTATTTTCTATATTATTATATTCTATAATGCTTTATTTTTCACATTTCACTCCTTTTAAAAATTGTATGGATATTTAAAATATTAGGTGATCAAGTAAGGGGAAGTCTAATTGTTATTGTTGAGTTTTTATCTTCAATAAATGAAATTTATTTATATATTGACATATTTTAGAGTTCAATAGTAGTTTAAATTATCAAATTTCATTATGTTTGACTTATTTTTATTCATTATTCGTTTCCTTGGTCGATGAGCATTCATCTCCCTCCACTCATTTTATTTTTATATGATGGAATATACTAAGATAAGTGGTGAAATGCTAGATTATTGTTGGCATGAGTGTAAAATTAGTGGAACACACTTGGGTAGAAAAGGGAGAATAAAACAATATTAGTTTTTTATTGGTTAATTTATGAAGATATTCACTATTTCGTATCATAGATACCACATTACACACATAATAAATAGGATAGAGGAAGTATATATTTCAGTAAAGTTTAGTTGTATCGTAATTATTAAACCAAGGGTAAGAGGTGAAGAGATTTTGAACCTTTCACTTATTGGATATGGATAATAAAAGATAACATTGTATATAATATTATAGAATTATAATTATACAACCACCCCATACCCATCACTTCTTAATCGCATTTTTGGAAAACTTTTTTAAATTTCGTTTAATTGGTTTTCAAAACCAACCAACCAAAAGAAAAATTTTTTTAAATTAAACTAAAAACTAATTTTTGAGTACCCCACTCTAGAAGAAACCCCAGTTTTCCAATAATGAAATATATAACATAAGAACTAATTATCTTCTCTCAAACAAGTGATAGTGTTCTCAAGGTTCCCCTAGAAATATGGAACATATGTCTTCATCACAAAAGAAATAAATAATCAGAATTATCATCATAAATGATCTATTTATAGAAATCAATGGAACAAATTTGGATACTTATATTGATTTAATCATGGGAAAGAACACCAAGTATCATTTCATGGTTATATTCCATCAATAGAAGTGATTTTTTTTATTTTTTACATAATAATGTTTGTATGATGAGCCCTCATTTGGAAAGAGGTGTTAATTATTTTGGCATCTTCTTTTATGATCACTATAGTAGAGTTTAAGATTTTCATTTGATAACTAAAGATCAATTATTAATTTTTTTTCTTTAAAATTAAAGTGAATGAGGAAAGGGAATAAGAAGACAATTTAAGTGTGTCTGTGAAGAAAATTAAGGAGAGTTTCATGGTCTATTTGGGAAATATTATGGTAGTTTTGATATCAGGATAGAAAAATTTGTACCATAGAAAACCCAACATAATATTAATACTGATATAATTAATAGAACCATCTGTAATAGTTTCATGTTCGTAATATCAAATGAAAATCATCCAAAAAAAATTAGGGGGATGCAATGAGGAAAGTAATTGATCATATAAACCTTTCAATATCATATACACAAAACTAAAACATATCATAAATGGTTTGGACAAGAAAAAAATCTTTCATACAATCACTTGATAATATTTAGTTACAAGGCAATTTTTACACATCCTTAAAGATGATAGGGAAAAGGTATATAGAAAGTGAAAGAAAGTATCTTGTTAGGATAAATTCATAAAGAGTTTCCCTACCGACTCTAGGATCCTATCAGAAAATTTGTAATTAGAATTATAGATTTTGTATTTCTTAATGATTTGATGATTAAATATATTTAGAAGATTGAAAATGCAGAGAATTCATAGTCTGAGGTAATTTCAATCAATCTTTAATGAATCTCACCATAATTAATTCGAGATATTTTGGGAGAGATTTATGACATAGAAGACACATCACCATTAGGTTATATTTATATATTTACTATTATTACTCCGTCATATTATATTCATAATATGATCTTATTCCAATAATAATTTAGGATATTATCTATAGAATGAGAGATGATCCTTGGATACTTACCGATTGAGTGTGATATGCTCATTTATGGGGGAGATATAAGATATTATTATTATGCAGTCAGGACTCAGTAAAATATTAAATGGAAAACAGGCATACAAGAGGCGAGGTGATCCCTATAAAAGAACCATGAATTTTATTTGGTAGAGTCACCACATGTAAAGAAGTAATTTAATAATAAGTGGGTGTATAGAGTCAAAGGTCTATATGGTAGCCCTCAAACATACTATAAATATATAATAATTATGAAGTAATTTATTCTAAATAAAGCTATTGACTTTGATGAAACTTTCTATCCTATGGAAAAAATTTCTTATCAAATTACTGCATGGGTTGATAGAAAGTCTCAACTTAAACGTTCAATAATAAATAATAAAGATTTCATTATTACATAGTGATATTAAAGAAGAGATATATATGGATATCCAGAGTAATTTCAGGTGAATCATAATGAAAATGATGTATATAAACATAATAAAAGTTTATATAGTCTATAGTAGGAATCGGAGAAATTGTACAAAAAATTTTACTAATTAATAGAGAAAAATGAGTATAAAAGAATGATGGGTGATCACAATATTGTCGCTAAATATTTTCTACTGGTTATTTCTATGTTCTCTTAATTTATGTTTATGATATGCTAATTATTGGAGGTGATATCACAAAGATTAAATGGTTTATGAAGGAATTAACAAAGTATTTTAAAGTGAATGACTTTATAGATTCTATATTGATTATTTTTATAATGATTAATCACAATATGAGGAATATCATGATTTAGTTATATCAAGAATGGTATATTGAGAAGGTTCTTTGAAAGGATCAATATGAGTAAAATGGAACATGGTATTACTCTAATTGTGAGTAATTTCATGATCACGAAATGATAGATTATATCAATTAAAGAGGAGAAATAAGTCATGGTGAATGTTCTTTATTAGTTAGTAGTTGGTAGTCCCATGTATGTTATGGTGTGAATCAGAACAGATATTTCTCATGATATTAACAATGGGATTAAATTATTATCAAACCAAGGGAAGGATAATTATACAATAGCTAAATAGATATTAAGTTATATCTATGGTATAACTAGTAATTGTTTATGTTTTACATGTGATAAACCGGTCTTGTAAGGATACAAAAATATATATTTGGCTGGAAGAAGTTTAAATGAGGAAATATACATCTAGATACCAAATATTATTTACAGGGTGAGTTGTCTCATGGAAACCACATCTTTCAAAATGTGTTTCTATATCTACCATAAAAGTTGATTGTATCATAATTAATAATGGTATCCAGGAGATACTGTGGATTAAAATCATTATCCAAGAGTTGAGATAAATTTAAGATAATTATATTATCTATTGTGATACTTAGAGTGTTATACATATTAGCAAGAACTTGAAATTTCATTCTAGGTCGAAACACATCAATGGTTAATATCCCTAGATCCAAAATGGGTTGGAATAAAGATTTTGGAAAATTGAAAGAATACACACTAATAATAATAGGGAATGCATAATGCAAAATTTTAAACCAAATGAGATTCAAGAAGGCTAAAAAGATACTGAAAGTCTTAATTTAACAAAAAATTGGTCATCATTGGGAGATTTTTGGGGCTCACTCTTTATTAAGGTGACATTTTTGGGAGTATCTTCGGTAAAAAAATATTTTCATTGGGTCAAAACCTTCTCAGTCATCCAAAAACTCAATTATCCATGTCATAAGAAATAGGTAACCATGTAGGATAGTGGTAGGGTACAACCTTGTTGAACTCAGATTGTGGGTTTACACCTTAAGGCCTTTCTGAATGTGATAGTTTGTCACCCATGCTGTGATTTTTCCTTTTCCAAAATCTTTATTAATATAATTCCATTATGAATGGAAAAATGTAAGTGATAATCATATTCATAATTCACTTTGATCCAATAATGCTTCAAATGATTCACTACTACAATATAGGCCTTTAATAGTGCTTTAAATAGCTTTTATCAGTACTAGAAAAGCATTTATTACATGTGAAAGGTTAAAAGCCCTAGAATTTTATCAGCGTCAAAAAATCACAGATAAAGGTTACCATTATTAGTGATAAAGAAGAACTAATAAATGGGACCTTTATCTGTGCTTTTAGAATTGTAGATAAAGGAAACATTTATCAACACTTTAATTTAGAACCGATAAAGGAACCATTTATTAGTGCATATAGAAGTGATGATAATGTTTACATTTATCAACGCTAATAAATTTGGTTTTTATCAATGATTTTAAAATCACTGATAAAGGGTCATTCTATGGTGTGATACAATATCAAACCACAAAAGCACTTTACTATACTGTAACATCACACCACAATACCAAAAACACACCAAATATAAACAAAAACAAGTCCTAATAGAAGTTTTAAATGAAATTAAATTTATAACACAAACACAAGAGGAAAACACTATATTATAGACATTTCAAGCATTGGTTTATACAATTACCTAAATAAAAATTATAAAACACATTCAAAAACATCAATGTTATTTTTTCTTTTAATCCCATCTAAACTCATTCTATTTTTGAACACCACAACCCTGTTCAAGAAAAATAATGTACCTATATAAGAAAACAATTCTTATGTTTGAAATAATATATAGAAATAAATTAATATGAAGTGTTAATTTTACTACAATTGATGTAAATTTTAATCAAAAGATTCACTTAGAGTCATATCGATCATGTCGTGCATCGGATTAAGGTGTGGATGATTCCAACACATCTCAAATGAATTTTTGATTGGGGTTCTAAAGTATCAAAATAATATAAATTTGTTTTCATAGTTTTGACTAGGTTAGTTCTCTTTTTAACTAAATGGTCATTTTAAACTAGAAACATGAACTTTTCACTCCTTCTGATCACATCTTGTATCAGTTTTAAGTGAAAATGATATCTACACATTACAAAAGACATATGAATCACTATTCTAAATTATCAATAAAATTCAAGCATGTTTGATCAGTTTTTATTGAGTGAAACTTTTTTAACTAGAGTATCAAAACAATCTGAATGTTTTTGTTCCATTTTGATGTGCAGCTAATTCTTTCAGAGGCATGAAACATTGATTCATAGTGGTCACACCATGATTACAATTAAGGTTTAGTTGATTTTTACATGTCTCAAATGACTAATGGATCATTTCCCTAATTTTGAATGAATTACACACCTCCATCGACCTCTTTTATCAATCATATAAAACCCTATCATTTTTTTAATAAATAAACAAAATATCTCAACCAAAACAATAAACCCACACACAATGAATAAATATTGATTTCTAAAAAAATAAACCTCCCCAAACATGAATGATAGAAAGGGGGGATCTAATTCGAGAAAGGCAAACCATTTAAAGGTTCACATTCAGAAAAAAACCATTTGACCTAAAAAGGATTATTTCATCATAATTTTAAAACAAAACATGAACTTACTATAGCCACAAAACAAAAATGAAGAAATGCCAAACATCTTCACCCCAATATGGGAGACAACAACTGAGCTAATGTGGTGTATTCCTCTTTCATAACAACTCATCAAAAAAATGCTTCCTCCACCAACTTATAAAAATATAGATCCTTGGAGAAGAGGACACACTCCTTGATCCCCGTATGAAGACCCCCAATAAAAAAGATAATTTTTCAACATATCCTGCAAAACCGCCTCCATAGAAAAAGAAACTAACTCAATAAAGTGTTCAACATAAGCCTTCTCCATCCACTAACCATGTCGGAAACTCATGATCTCTTACTATTTCTTCATATTCACCTTATTTTTTATAATCCATCGTACAAATATGGATATAAAAACTTCCCACATCATTACAACTCGCATTGTTGGATGGGAAAAACTCACATTCTTCCAAAGCTAGACCTCCAAGAAGAACCAGAACAGAATGAACACTAACGGCTTTGGGAGTCCCCAACACTATATAGAAATACCCAACTTCCACAAGCCACATAAATACTTATGATGAACCTCTATTTCCCTATAATATGGGTAGCAACTTAGGAGAACTATAAATAGTGTGAGACTCACTAGTAACTTCGAGGACCTTTTGGGTGGCATATTCTAAATAAAAAAAGTAATAAAATTAGGTTCACAATCAATTCCTTATATACGCACAGATATTAAAATATTCATAAAGAATACCCTGGGACACACTTACCACTTTATCACCAAACCCAGTAATTTACCAAATTTTCAATCCAAAACATTTTCCTTTAGAACTCATTTTTTTCCAATATGATACAGTTTGAAGAAATAATTTTAATTTTTAAAATACTTTTCATTTTAAAATATTACTCACTAAAACTAAGAGAAAAATAAGAAATAATTCCTGATAAACAACCAAAGTGGGGAACTATTAGTCATTCTTTATCCAGAGACATAGTAGTGGGTTATAGTTTAGTTAGTATACAATTTTACTATGATTAAAAATATCAAAAACCCATAACAATAATAAAATCTTAAAAGTACCACCACATACATAATTATAGGCCACTGGGTTCTCGGTTGTGTTAACTGTGGCCCTACTTATACTAGCCTATCAATAGGTACTAAGATTCATTCTATCAAGTACTCAGTTCCTACCTCGCAAGGGTACCTCTATCTCTTCACCACTCTCTCCTATCAAATCCTCTAACCCCTCTTTTAACCCCCCTTAAACACAAAATACAACCAAAATGAGACTAAGATACTAACATTAAAGGGGATTACATTGTTAGATGAGATGGGGAATTTAAATCCTCCACACCCTCAGGCATTTCATACTCAATAATATTCAACCAGATTCTTGTGGGAATTGATTCAACAATTTGGTTTTCATATGTGTAAGGCTATTTGTTAAGAAATTTCCTAAACGTTTCCATCAACTTTAAAAAGTTTTATGTATTTAGATGTCTATTTTATTTTATTTCTAATCCATTAGTGAAACAATCTCAAGGAAACATAAATAAACACTAGATCATTAACATTAAATTACAGGGGTCGCATCTAATAGTTATTGTAAGAAATTTGTTGACTTTGGGTAGTTTTAAAATATTTTTGAATCAGCATCACTCGATGTATTATTTCTCAGAAAATACTAGGGATATTCATCGAAGACTTTTATATCTTTATCCCAAATAAATTTGAGAGAAATTGTATTTAATATAATTCTTCATAAGGGACCATCTGGATAAGTGATTGATAACTGTTTTTATAAGAGAATTCCACCATGGAAAGTTAATACTTCCAGGAGACACTAAAGTCAGGAATTAAGGCTCAAAGAATATCCTCCAATATCAAGATAGTATGGTTAGAAAGATTGTTAGTATATGGAATAATGAAAGTATAAAATTTCACCCATAACCTCATTGAAAACTAATTTCCTTTCTATAATAAAGAATAAAACATCATATCCCTATCAAATATAGCACTAGATGGAACACCTAAAAGTGTTATAATCTCCTTGACATACAATTAATCGATTTAATCAACTGAGTAAGTCACTTCAATATATAATAAGTTGTAAATCATAGTTAGGTGATTCGCTATAACCTACTCTACATCATTATGTTTAGTTGATCTTGAAAAACTAGTCGAGAAATCCATTAGGATTTAATCCCATTTCCAAATAGTAGAATAAAGTATTGAAAGAGTATATATTCGTTTTTTGTATTTTTTTTCCTTCATTGCATTATAGGTAAAAAAATTACCAAGGAATACTACTATTCATTTCATCATTACAGGCCACAAAAAAGTGATTAATATCTTGGTACATCTTTATGATCCTTACAAGAACCTAGAAGATTCAAGCCATCAGTGGTGAGGATATGAGATGTTGGGTTCGTCATGGTTAAGAACATCACAAAACCCAAAACACAGAACCCAAATGATCAAACAACTATAGATGAAAAGTAGTAAATAACATAAATTGGATTTTATCCTTGATTCGTTTGAGGGAACGTAGAGGAGTCATGCTAACAATAGAGGAGTTTTGTGAGAGATTGAGAATCGTGAATAACTGAGTACTGGTTAGGGTACTTTTAAACTGACCCAGAACAATTTTTATAGAGATTTTACTAAAGAATAGATAAATATACCTTTTATTAGCATTAAATTGATCAGCACAGAAAAATGGGATATTTATCAGGGATTAAAAAGTGTAGTTAAAAATCAACTTTACCAGCACTAATATATTAATGCTGATTAGGATTCCTTTTAATAGTGATTTTTTAGCGCTCATAAAGGATTTATATAAGTAAACTTACTATAATCTTAAAACTATTAAATATATATAATTACTTATATATAATTAAATAAAAACTTATCTAAAAAATTATTATTATTTATTGATAATAATTATAAATATATACATTTATAAGTACAGTAAATATACATTTATAAAGATATTTATTTAAAAATATATTTTTAACAATATTATTTGATATATAAACTAAAATACGTGCATTTTCAAAATGAGAGAAATTGAATAATTCAAAATGATTACCCTTTAAAAATAATGAAAAAATGAATAAGATTTGTTAATTAAACATAAATTATTAAAAAAATATAAATATATATATATATTGAATTAAGATGAATACATATTGAAAATACTAAAACATAGTAAATAAATAAATATAAATTAATAATAAAAAATGATCAAATTCAAAAATAAAATAAAAAATATTAGAATATTAAAAATCAGTGCCCTGACTTTGATATTATTAATAATAAATAAAAAAATTGGATGATTAAAAACACAATATATTAAATGTATAATGTTATAATGAAATTCTAAAATATACTGAAATTTGAATAAATTACATAAATATTAGGTGTATGTGTATCTATATATTGCGTAAATATATTTGTGTCTACGTTTGTATATAAAACTGAATTAAATACATATATATACATGTGTGTGTGTGTGTTTTTGAAATCAATGTAACACACGAAATTTGATATATATATATATATATACGTATGCAAAATTGAAAAATACAACAACACTTAAAATCAATAAGATATTAATATTTTTATAATTGAAATTTTATTCATTTTATATACATATATATTTAATATATAATATTTATTAATATTTATAAATAACATAAATATAGATTATATTTATTCAGTTTTTATTAATAATTTTTTCATTAATAAATTTTTAAATAATTTATTTAATTATTCATTTTTTTATTTTTTATTAATTATATATTCATTTATATATATTCATTTAATATATACTATTTATCAATATTTATAATCTATACATATATGTAAATATGCATATTATATTTATTCATTTTATTAATAATTATTTAATTAATAAAATGTTTAATATTTTTCTTAATTTTCTAATTTTAAATTTTTATTTATTTAATTATTTAATTTTATTTATTTTACATATCTATATATTAAATATATACAATATTTTAATGTTTAAAATTTATATTTTTATATCCAATTTATTCTTTTTTCCAAATAATTTTTTAATTAATGAAATTGTTAAGAAAATATAATTCTATTTTTTTAATTATTTCATTTTATTGTGGAACTTTATCAGTGCTTTATTTTTATCACTCATAAAGGGTACTTTTGATCATTTCTAAAAATGAAGTGATGATAAAGGGTTACCTTTATCAGTGCTAAAATAAAGTGCTGATAAATGTGCATTTTATCAATGCTAAATGAGAAGCACTGATAAAGGGTTCCCTTTATCAGCAATTTTATTTATCACTGATAAAGGTCCCACTTTATTAGCACATATTTAAATGATGGTAAAGATGTACTTTCTCATCTGACTTTTCTAGCACTGATAAATTTGAGTGCTGTTAAAAGTGAATTTTGTAGTAGTGTTTTTTATCCCTCAATCATATGTCCTCAAATGAATGTCTCCAAAAATTATCACAGTTTCAATACACCACATTTCAAAGGTATCAATTACATCTAACATAAACTTATAAATTTTAAAAACCAAATATACTATGGAATAATCCTTAGATATTTCATGATTTTTATAACATTAATAATATATCAAAATGTGGTTGATAAAATACGATTACATCATAATTCTGAAAACTCGATATATAATCTTGTCATTCATTCAACTTACTTCTTAAACCTTTAACTGTGATTTTTCATCTTATTACCCAATAATTCATTACAAAAAATTATCAACATGATTTATGTCCTTATGATTATTAAATATCAACAAAATCATGTTTTTCACTTTAAACATAAAAAAATAATTCATATCATAAATCCAGATATCCTGATTTTCTTTAAATTCCCTTTATCTTTCATAATTATGCCCAAATTATATAAATTAAAAGGTCGTGTTCTTGATGGTATTTCCCAATGCAAGAGTTATAAAATATTTGAGGTCATGAAATCAAATAAAAAAAGATACCATTATCCAGACATTTTTTGTATAAATGAAAAGGTTTTGGATAACTGAAACAGTTACATATAGGTTATTTGAATACCCAATAAGATACCAAAATCAATTGAATAATTAGTGATGATCAAACAATATATAAGGGATAAGAATGTTTTGAAACTTCCATTTCCTTCAATTTTGATAAATGATCATTAGTTTGTTGAAAATAAAATCATTTAAACATCAAATGAATTAATAAATATTAATAGTAAAGTAATTTGTAAGGGTAAATACAATACCATAGAAATTTTATAATACATTAATCATACGTGTACTTTATATCTCAATTTATTTAAACTGCTACCCCACCTCCAAAATTACCATAACACTCTTTTAATTAATATCTGTAATTCCTTATAACTTACTATACATTTTGGTTATATATAACTATTAACTAATTCTCAAATAACATCCAAATATATAAAATTATTTATACCATTCCTTTTATACCAACTATAAGGAATATATCCTTATTCAACTAAAAATTAAATTCTTATAAAATAATTTAATATCTTACATTCCGGGAGATCTTTTTAGGATTATAATTTTAGGGAATTATGTCATAAATATTATATAACAAGACCATACATTACAAGTTGGCTAATTCAACCCAATATCCATTTTTTCCACAATATAAATCATATAAAATGAAACATGTTTTCTTTTCTTGAAAAATATTCATAACATTCAAATTTTCTTCATATTTTTCTTTCTCATCATAATACACTAAGAAAAAGATTTGAAAGTATAGGATGATAAATTAGAGTTCATTAAAAGACATAAAAAATAATAAATAAACTTGCTAATCTATTTTAAAACCATGAGATCATAACAAGAGAGTTTTACTTTAACATAATAAATTTTGATCTCAAATAATCATCTTCTGACTCATGGTATCGGGTTTACTACCCAATTTTTTTCATAAAAAACATTATATGAAAATATAAGGACAAAATCATAAAAATGTGGGTTTATCATAAAAAATTAGATCCCATTAAAAACGTTTTTCATAAAATTATACCTTTTACCTTAAATGGGAATAATAATTACTTTAAACCAAATGATCCATAGCTTACCCTTAGAAATAAAATGATCTATATGAAAAATCATTAAAAAACATAGAAAATTCATGTGAGTGTATTGGTACATCATATTCATATGACGTTCACAATAAAATTTAATAGTGGAATAACCAATATGGTCGAATTCCAACACAATTCTTCGGAGAACAAAATCATTACCCAATGACTTGGAAATCAATATCAGGGTCACACATCATCATGAGATATATTAGGATTTCCCATCATCATATAAATTGTTCAAGTAACAAAACGTTTTTGAAAAATATATACTCTTTCATTTACATCATCAAACTCATAAAAATATACTTTCAAAACTATAAGAAAAACATTTTTGGATATTGATATATCCATTTCATTTAAAACCCAATTTTCAAAACTAAAATTCTCAAAACAAATGGAATGTGGTTTTTTATTTGAAGAAAAAATGTAATAATATAAATGAATCCGAGCATCAAATATTGGTTATGGTGGTGGGAAAATATGTTTGTTTCTTTTTCCCTTTTTAAAGAAAGTCAAAAGCGTTTCTATAAAATAAGTAGAAAGGTTCCTTTTGAATCCCATTAAATGAATGAAAAAAGTCACAAAATGTTATTTATAATACATTTATGTCCATAAAAAAATCCTAAAATAATTTTAAGATTATGTACATAGAATAAAAATATTTTGAAACTAAATAATTAAAACATTTAAAATGAGTTTTTTAACATAAATTGACCCTTACCACAAGTATCACTCATTACATAAATTATATATCATAATAAATAATAAAATAATGATAATAAATAAATTTTTTAATAACATTTTTATGTTTATTATTAATTTTATTGTAATCATTACCAAGTAATATACAATTACTTAAACAATTAATTTTATATTAGATGTTTTGATGATATTTGGCACATATGCAAAAACATTACATTGGATAGATGAATATGGTCTAATAGGTATTTATTACAAAATATCAAGAAAAAGTAGCATAAAATAAATATCATTTTTATATATCAATAATAATTTTAAAACCAACCATGAAATATGGTTATGAAAAATTAACTTTGTTATAATCATAGAGACGGTATGTCATACATACACAAGAGTAACATTTCTATTTTTCAAAGAACAAAATGGAAAAAAGAGAAATACTATTTTATCAATTAAAATTACTATTATTCCATAAATATCAAATTATTTATTTAATTACTATTCTATATAGCATCCATGTGATGTGGCCCTGAAAAAATAATCGCATTGCTTCATAGAGGTGGTAATACGTACATACACAAGAATGACATTATCAGTTTTCACTAGATGGAAAGGTATGATGATAGATTATAGATTATATTTAATGAATAAAAAATATGTAATTAATATCATATATATACATTAAATCCATCATTATAACCATCCATAATAGGTGGTGATGGAAAAAAAATAAAAACTTCTCATGAGGTAGTAGTCCACCTTACACATGAAAGATGGTTTAATTTCCCATTTGATGGAAGAAGTGATGGATATAGGTTATTACATTAACATAATAGAATATCATTTGAGGAAAGATACTTATATTATTATTTAAAAAATATTTAATAATATTTTAATGTGTTATAATAAGAAATAAAACTAAAACAATCAGTTAAAAATGATACATCTTCTAGAGATACTTATTTTGTTTTATACCCTAATCCCTATAAGGATTGTATTATGCCTAAAATAAGACTTATATTATGTTTATAGTAATTTTATGAAGATATTTGGTTTGTTTTTTCTGAACTATAGTGCACAAAATGTGTGATAAAAAGAGGATAGGGGTGCACTTTTATAAGTTAGGGGAGGGGCACTATTGGAACTACATAAAGTAACAAATTAATAAAAATTAATTTTCATGGAAAATGTAAATACGTTTATATATTTATTATATAGGATTATTCTGAGTTTAAATACTCTCATATAAAAAAATTGGACATGTTTAAGTGATTTTTTCACCCTTAACTCATTGTTTTAACCCCCATTAAACCTTTTGAAAATTACCATGTTACTAAACAAATTACACTTTGGGAGTCAAGAAATTTAAAATTAAATGAAAATTGACACAAAAAAGACCATGGGTAATATTATAAATTATATCTCATTCACTTTTCCAAATGTGGTATTTTTATGAATTTTATATCATTTAATAAATTATCGTTTCTTATAAAATATCATCAATGTCTTTTTTGGAACTATTCATTTAATTTGACATTAAAGTCATCAAAATAACAATGAAATCAAAAAATAAACTTTCTAAATAGACCTAATTATGATCCTAAAATATTTAATTAAATCCTCTTGGTGTGATCAAATTAGGAATTTATTTTATCCTAAATAAAACTAACTACAAAGGCATAGTAAAGTGGAAGTACGAGTTTGAAACCACAGAGTGTAGGGAACGTGGAAGACAATTCTTGACCAAAGGTCAGGTCACGCCAATTTAAGTACATATTTTTAAAATAATTAGGTGAAAAAAATTAGATAAATAAAATTTAGGAATAAATAAAAAAATGGATAAGGGTAAATTTTAGGGTTTAGGAAAATGATAATCCTAAATCTAACATGGTATGGCCTTATGGCTTAGGCTGTAATGAAATTTAAGTGTGACCAATTGGTTATGGTCAAACTTTTTATATCTAACTATTCTGATAACATACCTTGTTTTGGATATATCTAACAACCTAGATGCATTTCACTTTTCTTAAATGGAAGAAATAATCATAGGCTAAAGGTCATATCCACCTAAACTCTAACTTGGTCAAGGTCTTTAAATTTCCCCCCATGGTCAATGTTGTGCAAATTAATGTGATAGAAAAATAATTTTTACCTTAAATACTATCAAAAGGGTTACCAATTTTTGATTTATATATTTATTATTACTAAGAACACTCTTAATTTCAACTCATAAGCATAAGCGGATTAGTCGTGCATGACATAAATGAACGAAAGCAGGGAAACAAATGGAATGCTTGAAATAACAATTAAATGATTCAAAATCTAATTTCAAATAAATAGTATTACACAGGGAAGATAATATGTGAAATTTAATGATAATTACAATGAATAAAATAGATATATTTTAATTAAAATAGAAAGTATTCAACATTACATTCAAGAAAAGAAAAACATAAGCAAAAAACCCATCTACGACGGACGGTTAGTCAAACCCTCTGGCATTCTCCTAGGGGTTGTGCCTCATTCTACGAATGGGATATATAATATATAGGATAAAAACCATATTTATAATCCATGATTACAACAATGAGATTCCATGGGTCAACTTTGACACTAAGTGGTCATTCTTGGGTCAAAATATAAAACTATCATCAAAGATACCTCAAAAATAACTGTTATTTTGGGAATGTATAACACTTTCACAACCATTAATATTAAAATGACATGTAATATTAAGGCCTCAGAACCTTCAAGGATTTCTTGAAATCATAAATCTTTATCTAGCTATTCATGACTTGTGTCATGGCTTGAAATATATGTGTCCTGTTGTGACACATGTGAACATTACTCTCAGAGATTCTTCTTCTCATCACAACCTATAAATGGTTCACACCTAGTGTATTTACATGACATGTAATGATTTTATAATGTGTAAAGTCATATTACAATTTCATAATAACTTGTTTACCTTGGTTTTAGTTTTTTTCTTCCATAACCTCCCATGATCATCCAACATCATGAAAACTCATCATTTAGTGGATATCACAGCCTTCTTTCAATCAATATTCAATCTAAAATTCAATATCTTCCATGAAACTTAGCTTTAATCATTTAATATTCAATTATTTCACATATAAAAACACATAAATATATAGATATAAAATAGATACATTTCTTAATATGTTATTTCTATCTTCAAAATTCATGGGAAAACTTTAATCACCCAAATAATAATATTTGTTGACTTTTTAAGGCCATTTAATTGATTTTTCTACTGCTTCCACTAGCACTGTGTCAGCATTATGTAAGAATTTTAGGAAATTATTTAATGAACAAAAAGTTATAAAAATGATAAAAATAAATTAAATAATTTCAATATAAAATTTTATAATAATTATATATGTATATTTAATCACATCTATGTCATGAAAACTTATTTATATGTTATGTTTACTTTTTTATTATTTTCAAAGTATTTGGATAAGTCACTTGTCATATAACTCCAAAATTCAAATATATACATCAAAATAATCAATCAAAATTCATATTTATTAACCAATTAAATAAAATACTTATTCTCAAATATTATCTTTCGGACAACAAATTTGACTTTTTCTATGCTACACAAGCCTTGCGTTGGTGCTAAAAAAATTTAATATTTATCATGGAATAAATTCTAATTTATTTATTTTAAATTATTTTTCTGTTATATTAGTATTATATTATCTTACATGAATCATTCCATAAGTTTAAAAAAATTACACTATATTTATGTCTTAGAGATATTATAAAATATAGCCTATTTCATAAAAAATATATTTTTTACTATTCACCAAAAATGTATGTTCTACAAAAAAATATCAAAACATCACCATAAGATAAAGTTAACTTGATTTATTCAAAAACTAATTCCATTTAATAAAAAAATTTCCTATATGGGAGCTAAATTTATTTTAATATAAATGTATAAAATTCCATGACAAATAGTTTTAAGACAAATGCATTTTAAGCCCAAAAATAAACCTATACCAAAATCAAGTTTAAATTTAATTACTATGTAATTAATTTATATTATTGATAAATAAATAATAGTTATTATAATTTAAGATAAAATTAAAATAATAATTGGACTTTTTGATGAAAATAAATCACATTTTTATAAAAATTGGTATATTTCACAATTTATTAAAAAAATCTTTTCAGAAAAATCTCGAACTTTTAATCTAAGATAATTTTCATATGAATATATAAAAATGATATTATTTTTATAAAATAAAATTATAAAAATTTCCATAAATTTTTTATAATTATTTTGCATAAAAATTAATAAATATTCTTTCTAAATAAAAAGTATTTTTAAAGAAACTATTGGAATAAAAATATTTTATAGTTTCTTTTAGGTCAGTGTTGCATAGTATATACAACATCAAACATAGTGTTCTTTTAAAATATTGAGGTTTTAAAGAATTAAATCGGTAAATCATAGAAACTAAACAAAAATTATATACTTCAATTATTCATTCTAAATATTCATCAACATAATTTTTGTTCTTTTCATTAAAATAATTCACACCCAATATTTTTTTTCTTTCTTTATAGTCAAAAAAATAATATAAAGTGATAAGAGTGTCACTAAGTGATCTATAGATTCATTGAGAGATGAGCCTAAGGTTATCTCTGGCCAATATTATATTTTTTAGAAAAATTTAATTTAACTAACACCCTGAAATGCCACATTTCAATTTTTTAAAAAAAATATGTATTCTAATAATTTTATATATATTTCATTATGTTTCTTTATTTTATTTTCATTATTTTCTATTTTTCTTAATTTAATCCAAACCCGCTAATAAATATGAATAATATTATAGTTTTGGATAATAAAAATATTTTTTCTCTATACAATGGAAACTTTGAACACTATTATTAGAATTATGGGTAGAATGAAAAAAGGAATCCAAAATATTATGAATAAATAAAATTCATGTCTAGATCAAAACATAATGCCAATATCATTTTCAAGAAGCTAGAGGAAAAAAGGGAAGGGATCATAAAAAACAAATTCTATTATTGGCGAATTTCTGAAATAATTGAAATCTTTAAAACCCAAGGAGAATGAGATTTCAACTATGTTTTAAGGAATCCATAGATATTTAGTTGATAAAGCTAGATATATGGGTTGTATTCTGGAGGAATAATTTCCACTTCCTAGTCATTCCACAGATTATATTATAAAGACACTCTAAAAATAAATGGATATTCAAGATAAAACACCTGAGAAGGATACTTCTATAATAAACTAATTTTCTTACAATTTTATTAAACATTAACTAAATATTGACCTCCCACATTTTAGTTTAAAAAATCCCTTATAATTCTTTCCCAGAATGGTATTGTTGAAGAAACCGAATGAAATGTGTGAATTTATGGAAATAGTATGGTGGAGTTAATTTTTTTCTACTAATTCTAATGGAAGATTGTATAGAGTTGCAAACTTAAATAGAACTCATTTCTCCACACAAATAAGTGGATATACTCCCAATAACTGACAATAATAAATTAAAGGAACCCATTTCTACCTATGTTTTAAAACAATAATCCCAATGCATCACTCACCCACCTAGGAATGTAATAAATTCCCCAATGTAAAGGGATATTAGGATCAACTATGTGAAAACCATTTTTCGGAAAAAAATAATTTTAACTTATGGAGGGAGTGATTCCAGAAATAAAATTTCCCAAAATAGATAGAGATAGTGGACTAGTAATAAAAATTTATAAAATTCCAAATTTAGGTATTCCAAAAGTAGTAAAAATGTAGAAACAATGAATCTCCACAATGGTGGAATTGTGAAAATGACAACGAATTTAATAATTTTCAATTATGGAGTTATATAAGGTGTTCTCAGTTTTCATGATGATAACATAATGGTTATTTATAAGTTTATATAAATAGAACTCAGGAGTTTTTCAAAAGTGCACATTATTCATTAGAAGAAGGATTCAACAAGGTTATTTCCTTCAGTTGTGTGAAGGGATGTCCATGGTGATCAGGTATAAAATGAATAGTCTCCATAAACATCAAAAGGTTATAAAACTAGTTGTTCTTTTTAGTCTACACATTAAATTATAGGGTGTGGAAATTTATTCAAATATCTTATTTTAAAATAAAATCATCTTACATTCCTTTAATAAAATCGGTTGTTACGTTCTCCCATGGAATATTAATTAAATAAAACTATGTCAAATATGTTTTTTGTTCTTTTATTTTGTTTCTTTCATATTAGTTTCCCTCTATAAGTTCTTGTCTGGTTTATACCTGAGCATTACAGTTCGTGTATAGGGTGAATTTTCTTCCAATTTCTAATACATAATATATAGGGGTTTATTTCAGTCATTAAAGTTATAAAATTTGTTTCTACAATGTATGTATCAGATGATAACATTTGGTTATTTCTATTTTACTTGGTATCCAATAATGGGTTATCAAAATTAGGTTATAGATTTCAGCATGAACAAACTATATCTAAGGTGTTTTAGAGATCAATTAAATAAAAATATTTTTATCTTAGACTTATATAATTATTCTAGTAAGTTTTTTTAATCCCTTTATCATGTTTTGAATTAAATGGGGGTTTATTTATTTCATAAGTAATTAATTTGGTTATAGGTAAGGTCTGGTTGGAGAAGTTTAATGGGATAATTTTTGGCATTCTGGAAAGGATTGTGTGACAAAGAAGGATCATGATTTTCTATTGACTAGAACCAAACTATAATCAATACATAAGGAAGAATAATAAAGTCTAGATATAAAATAATTATTAATTGTTTGTATTTCACTGTCTTATAATAAAGTTTTTAAAATCTGTAAGGTAACGAAAGCTTCTGTACATATGAATACACCTACTAATGTGGATGAGAAGACAATTGTGATCCATAAGGTATTCCTATTTCATATGTTATTTATCATCATAATTTCAGAAGAAAATATGGTATTTGGTCATGTTAATGACTTCAATATGATCTTTTGTGAGTTGGAATCATTAAACATTGAGTTTTTTTTCATTGAGGGAGTTTTTGTTACTTTCATGACTTCTAGAATCTTGGGATAAAATGTTTATTGAGGTAACTAAATATAGTAGTAAAAGTAACATCGTTTTTTATACCCAAAACATAATTATAGTTGAGGATATTTAGATTAATGAGTTTTACACTTCTACCAACAATTAATTTAGTACATAAGGTAGGGGACAATTTATTGTATATAATAGTTACAAGAAAGAGAAGAGAAGGAGATATAGAAGAAAAATTTGTTTAGTTGAAAGGGGTCCCATATGTTTTCATTGTGGGAAGAAAGTTCATAATATGAATGATTTAAATGAGTTAAGACTTAATTTTCAAAGGTATAATTCAAAAAGTGAATCCATAAATCTCATTTCAAAAATATGAGTGGTACGTTGCTTAATGTCATCAATTCACTTAAATCTTCATTTATATACACTGATTATTCTTGGTTTAAATATACACCCATGTTAAGGGGTATGAGTAATTTTACTTCTTAATGATATGGAATGTTATATCTTGTGGTTGGTGAAATTATCAAGTTAATGGGAAAGGGTAATATTTTCATTTGTAAAGGGAAAAATATTTCTATAATTTCAAGGTGTTTAGAACATACTATGGTTAACGAATAACTTTGTTTCTATAGGATAGTAGGATGATCTTAAATTTTTTTATTACCATGATTCAACAACAATGGATATCCAATTAATCTATTCTTCTCCATTTTTAATTGATACTTATATAAAAAAACATCTCAATACTAGCTCATATCCTTCTTCTTTTTATTCATTGAGAGTAATACTAGATATTTCACAGCACAAAACCCCTAGTTTCACATGTTTTTAAAACTATATAACACTCATTATAATTTCTTATTTTATATATAGGAAACCAAAAATTATTAAATTTTATTTTTAAATATCGAAATATCCCTATTAAACCAATTTAAAACTCAAATTCCATATTCTTCTCTCAGTAGTATTATACACCATGATCTCATTTAATTCCTGAATTTTTTTATATGTTTGATCCCCAATGATACTGATATTAATTTCCCAACCAATGAATATCTTCTAAAAAAATACAAGGGTAAACTTACTATTTCTTTTCTTTTTATTTCTCTTTTAAATATCAATTAAGATAAAGTATTCTTTATCAGTACAACATCTTTTTGTGGGTCATGATACTTTCTCATATACTTCTTAAACTCTCACTAAAATACATATCTTGAATAATTTAAAATTTATATAGGTAAATAATATAATAAAGTTTTATATTGATTTTATTTATAATTCTAGTGGTAATACACAACAATTCATCTCAAAAATTCATCCACTTCTTTCTCACTAGGACAACTTGATCGTTATTTTATTATATAAACATAAATACTAAACTCGTCATAGCATCAAATATATTTCACATACTTTAACCCTAATCTTAATATTCACTTTATCATTAAAATTTATAATAGTGAGTATATGTATAACATTACCCAAAACAATATAAGTTATAAATCACATCATATTCAAATTGACTTATTATATTAAATTTTTGAACTGGAATTAAAACCAGTATTTGCATTAAAGTAATATTCATATTTGGATAGAATTTCAGCTTCATTTCTCACCTTCATCTCAAGAATGAATAAAAACTCTCATTCTGATTAGTAGTACAATTTAGAACAGCTCAAGAATCCTCGAATTTATCCTCATTTGTAGTTTTGATAAATCTTGGAGAATAGCTTCAGGATTAATTTATTTCCCATAAATTCATTTTACACATTGATTCTCTGAAACTCATCTTGAATCATGGATCTCAATATCATCATGATATTTATAATATTTTAAAACAATTCGATCCTTATAAAGAATTATTTCCATATAATTGTGGAATATCTTGACTGATGTACTTCATATAATTAAAAAATATATCTCAAAATTTTTCCATACTTAATCATCCTTGAATACCATCACCTAACAAAGTAAGGATTTTTTACATCTATTTTATGATGTTTTTTATCATTGAAAAATAGATTAAGAATCATCCCATTCAATTTTCTCTTCAGATATAGCATATTGAAACATCACTACATTTCGGTCTATAATATCAACCAAATATTCAATAAGAATCTGAGACACCACATCTTAAGGTAGATAAGAAACCATGGATAGATCAACCACATAATTATCTAATTGATCACAGTAATCACTTGGATCAATCATATGATTGTGAGGATTGACGTGACCAACTAATTTAACGTTTCTCTCGACAATGAGGCTTGTGGATCAGTTTCCTGACATATCAGATTGACTGCATGTACAATGTGTTTATCATGTTGATCAGTCATGTGAATGTTGATTGAACACACTTTGAAAAATCAACTGACTATGAGTTTTGGGATTTACTGAATGACTTAATGTATCGACTGCATAACCAATTGATGGATTGTGCCCATAGATCATGGAGATTTTGATCATCCGCACATTGATATATCAATTAATTATGATTTTTTGGAATAACTACATGACATAGTGTATTGACCGTATAGAAAAAATAACCACACAGTAAGTGGATCGACTACAAGAAGTAACACCATGAATAATAGATTAACCATAATTTTCCTGACTTGACCAAATTCTTCCATATGTAGTATAAGTATATAACTTATTCATTTAATCTCATGTCTTATTAAAACAAACTCTATCCATTTTCAATCAATTATAAACATCTAAAAAAACTGTTGTGAATTTATCAAGATACTTTATAATCCCTAACTCAATTCCAAAGAAAACAGGTAACATGCATACTAAAATGAGTATATCTTCAATAAATTCACTGTCTGTAGTCCCTATTCAAATTAAAAACTTTATCCAAGCATTGTTCTACTTAGATTTTAGAAGTAAACATCACCAACACACATGGATGGATTCCTATAATTTATAGGACTTAAAAATCTAATCATCTAGTCATATATCATCAATTATTACATCAAATGAACTTATTTATTATGTAAAACACCCATTAAATTATAAAATTTGTTGTAGATAACACTTGACCATATCTATAAAAACATGTCATGTTCTTTCATTAATCTGATCTTAAGTAATCATCTTATTTTTTAAGATCCAACTTAAATTTTTTCATCCAAATATTTAAATATTAGTATCTCTTTCTTCTCTAACTTCATTCCTATTATGTAAGACTTACCATTTATTTTCCACTCCAATATTATTTTTTCCATTATCTCTATGAAATATATATGAGAAATAATTTAGATTGATTCACTTTTCACCAGTTCCAAGTGACTATAGGAAATGAAGATCAGAAAAATCATTGAAAAATTAGTGGGGAATTACTTGTTCCATAGTAGTGTGTCATCAATTTACTAACTCAAATTTCATATGGGAAGATCTGGTGGGGAAAAACTAGGGATTATTTTTGGAAATGTACTTCTCTATAATATATCCATTATGTGAGACCAACACAGTGTATCATTTCTTAGTATGTTTAAAAACCAGATTTTGGAAAATTTATATAAACTAGTATTAATTTTAACAAACATTTTAGAACAGTTCATTTCATGTAAACTAAATCCCCTTTTTTAGAACTACATTCCCCCTAGATGATTATAATAATCATGCATCATAAAAGGATATAGATAGTGAGTATCATAATTCAAGAATCTTCATTAGTAGAATATCTCTAAATTGTATATTTATATTAAAACAATATGTCTCTAGAAACTTTTACATCTTCAGGTTCTCCCTTGTATGGTATTTATTCCATAATTCATCACCATTGGATTATTTCTAATAGAAATTAACTCCATGAAATTGTTATACTAGTTGAAAAGATGAGACCACTTAAAAATGAATACCAAATGAAATTACAGTGCATTATGGTTTTACTTTCTTATAGTTGCACCATCAACTCCCCCTTTAAATCAAAATCATCAAAATGGTGGAATGAGGCAGACTTTCTACTACACCCCAATTATAGAACTAGGGATGATAATTATTTCTCATCAAAAACTTACTCTTCTTCTTATCTATGTAGTTTTGTGTCTTCTTCATGGTTGCATGATATTTTAATTTCTATTCTTAAATTCCATTGGGAAATATTGTCTTCTTTTCATTCATATATTTCATTTTAGTTGGAGTAGGTTTATCTTTTAGATTAATAATAATTGTTTCTTTCTATGATAATTTCTATAATCTCTTATATTCCTTTTAACAGATTGGGATATATGATCAAAATATCATTTGGCTCATGAACCTCCACATTTTTTGTGGACTTTATATTTGAGGAAATTGATTTTGAATTAAAAATCATTGGTGTTTTCCCTTTTTAATTCTTCATCTAATTTTGACCATACATACAAGCCATAAAATTTTTAGGAATTTTGAATGCATTTTTTCAATGTCACGACCCGACCCTACCTGGGCTCGAGCCGCAACTACCCCAAGCTCGCCTCTATAGGCCAGAGGGCTGGCGACCGGTGCCGAAGGCACAATAACTTTGGGAGGCCTTTGCCTAAGTACATGTACAAACACACTCAATGAAAAAGTGCAGAGTAAAAGAGAAAAGACAAGTAAAGTAAAAGGGAAACTATTATAAATAAACCACAAGTGCATCGACCTCTAATAGTACAAAGCAAGTGCTGAAAGTAAATTGAAAAGGAAAGGGGAAAACCCGTACCCAACCAGGAAAAGTGCCACAACTCGGCAACAGGTAACCAAAAAGTAAAATAGCTGGAAGGGTCCCCCACCTGGAACCCGACTCTAACCATCGCACACGGTCCATGCTCCTGAACTCCTAAGCTCCACTGAAGTCACGACCAACCTGTCCGTCATCTGCAAGGGCACACCAAGTGCAGGAAAAGCCCAAGCATGAGTGAGTATAAAAATACTCAGTATGATACCCTGAAGGCTCGAGGGAGCAACAAAGGAGGTACCGAAGGGTGAGCAGTAGAGCGAGTAGGGAACGAAAAGGAGTACAATAGAGAGTGCAGTAAAGAATCCTACTCAACCAAACAAGAGAAAGGAAGCAGACTCGTCCAAACATAAGGAGCTGGAAATGGTGAGAAGATGAACTTCCCGTCGAGTCGTCGCTACCTATAGAAGGAGAGTAGACTCATCCAATCACGATAAGCTAGACACGGAAAGAACGTGACATACCCCACGCATCTTCGCCTCTCCTGGAAGGAGGGTAGCCAAAACCCAAGAAGTGAGTAATGGAACGAGGTATACGTATATATATGCTCTGTTAAAAAGCCTGAACAAGATCGTAAGGGGATCTCCATCCCGTAGCTAAACCCAAGAAATGTGAGTCGCCAATATTCCTATAAGTAAACACCATCAATGCCCAGCATCCCGCGCGTCTGCCCCGAACTACAAGATAAGAGGCTCAAACCATCACACCTCAACACTATCCACTTTGGGCGGCACTGACTCGCCCGCACGGTTTTAGTTCGCATCACAAGGACGCGTCTTGGTGGGGAAAGTTCCCCTCGTACTTGAGAGTTCTAGGCAAATGTCAAACCACACCTCGTCACTGTCTCACAGTCGAGAGGTCTCAAAATCAACAGGCAACCCCCTGCCCAGCCCCGCTGGAGGGTCCCTGGAAGTCGACGGGTTCCTACTAGAGGGGGACCTTGAAAGAGTCGACGGGTGACACACTGCCCAGTACCGTAATAGGGTAATCTAATGAAGGGATACTTCTCTAATGTCGGAAACGGGACCGCTTCCCAGCCTAGCTAGAGATAACCCGGCATCGGGGACCACTGCCCAGCCCAGCTGGAGGTAAGCCCGCCATCGGGGACCACTGCCCAGCCCCGCAAGAGGTAAGCCCGGCATTGGGGACCACTGCCCAGCCCAGCTAGAGGTATGCTCGGCATTAGGGACCACTGCCCAGCCCCGCTGGATGTAAACCCAGCATCAGAGACCGTTGCCCAGCCCCACTAGAGGTAAACCCAGAACTGCTCTCGCCATCCCTGCTGGATGGTACTGCTCGGTGAACACCGTTGTACTGGTCATCTCTGCTGGATGGTACAACTGGAGAGCCCTTCTCGAAACAACCTCAGCCCTGCTGGAAACAACCTCAGACCTGCTGGAAACAACCTCAGCCCTACTGGAAACAACCTCCTGGGTAGAGGATCGGAGCCTGTATAAAGTGTTGGTCACACCGAATCCACAAGAACTCTACCAGGGGTCACGAAGGAATGGTAGAAGCTCCCCAGGCCACACAAGGTGACCCCACTCCAATCCGCTGAGTCACTGTCGAAGCGGAATGTGTCAACTCATCCCAGAAAGTGGGGGAAGCACCCACACTGTATGAAAACTCGTAGACGCAAATGGTGTCGTAGTCTGGTGAAAGGGCACGGTACTGAAACCCCTCACATCTGAAGAAACAGAGGGACAAACCATCTCTACCGCCCAAACCATTGAGAACGAAACCAGGGGGACCACTCAACCCTTCTGGTCAGACAAAAGAGCACCAGGCCAGGGGAAACTCCACCCTGCTAGTCAAACAAATGAGCACAGAGGGACCCTCTATGTCGCGAGAGGTCAAAGTACGCAAAGCAGAACACGGCACGCACGTGGGGACCACTCAACCCTTCTGGTCAAACAAAAGAGCACCGGGCCAGGGGAAACTCCACCCTGCTAGTCAAACAAATGAGCACATAGGGACCCTCTATGTCGCGAGAGGTCAAAGTACGCAAAGCAGAACACGGCACGCACGTGGGGACCACACAACGTGTGGCCCCATCTCCACCCCAACCAAGCTCACAAACTTTCTCAAGTAAAAACATCCCCAACGTGTACCTCCAAGAATTTCTGTATACTCCCAGAGTATAACACGTCTCCAGCCCTAAGGTTATCATGCACACGGCACCCCAACGTCAATGTGAAGGGCGTAAACGTAACTTCACCAACTTTCCACATCATCGGCCTAGGCACGGCCAGCCACGTCTTATTAAGCATTTACTCCACTCACACGGGAGTTCACGCGATCATGCGCATGGGTTCTTTGCAAGCATCATAGAAAGAATCACCATCAGTATGCCTTTCATGTTTCCACATTTGATGAGATCTCAAAGGAGACTCCGCACATCCCAACAGATTGCACCGTTGAAATCATCACGAAAAGAAACGCGGGATAGACTACCTACTCACCTCAAATGGATATTTGATGGAAAAGGCACCAACACTGGCTTACGCCCGAACGGCGTCCCGTGATCCCGAGCTTCAGCCCCGAAAACAGTCGAGCGCATCGCACCATTGCGATCCCCTCGGGAAAACACGTCAAAAGGGTTTCTCACCTGAGTGCAACAGATATCCGGAGAAAAAGATGTATTCTGGCGCACCGCACATGAGCGGTGCTTTGTGGGACCCGCATCCCAGTCCTAAAACTCAACAAACGGATCGCACCATTGCGGTCCTCTCGAAAAAGTACACAAGATAGACAATTCAATTGTCCAAAATGGTCACTCGGTGATAGAGATGGAAAATCACCTTCAACGCTCAAACGACCCTCGTGGGGACCACACCATCATGCGTAATTAGAGCGGGCGGATTGCACCATTGCAATCCCCTCGGAAAAACACCCAAAAAAACTGCTCGCACGCCCCGAACGGACATCCAATGAAAGAGTCGTGAAACGCTACATGCAGATCAAAAGACGAGTCATGGGGCCCGCGCCTCAACTTCGGCCTCAATGCCTGAAACTACCTTGGAAATTTCCGCCTCGGTGCCAGGGTCTCAACGCCACTGACAGCGCTTAAATCGGACGTCGGATGCATCTGCGCTGTCCAAAACAAGTTCCCCCGAAAAAACAAAAAATCACTTAAAGATGCGTCGCGCCTCCGAGGCCCCTCGTTTCGGGAATTAAAAATTCCCGAAACCATCTCAAAAACATACTCTTGACACGAGCTACGCGTTGTCACAGACGGCGCGCGAAACCGACTCCCAGTTTATGATTTATTAAAGTATAAATCATTTTATAATAATAATAATAATAATAATAATAATATTATTATTATAACCTTATTAATATTATTATTATTCTTCTTCTTCTTTTTAACCAAAAACCAGACCGGCCGGGAGGGCTGGTCTTCTTCCACACGCCTCCAGCAGGACCCGCTTTTTGCGGGTCCTCGTCTCCTAGCAGACCGGCCAAGCGGTCGGTCTTCCTCCGCTCCTCCCTCGACCACAGCGGCGTGTCGGACGCCGGCCACAGCACCCTTCCGCCGGACGCCCTCAGTATCCCCCTTCAACCGTGAGCTGTCGTCACCCCAGCTCGCTCGCGTTGTCTGCATGCTGCACCGAGCCTCACCGACGACCACACCAACACCGGCCTCGCCTCGGCCTGCCGCACCTCACCGCACGCCACCGCCTGCCTCCGCTGAAAACCCGAACACCGGTCGTTCACCTGCCGCGCTCCCGGCTCGCTTGGGGGACTCCCGTGACCGGCACCAACCAGACCCCCACTGGAAACTCTGGTTTTTGGCCAAAAAACAGTCCAAAACACGCTCACCTTCAGCAGACATCTGCGATCACCTCGGAGCTCGGAAATTTCGATCCGAAATAGGCATCGGAAACCATATAAAATCTACTGCGCATTTATGGGATTTGTTCGAAGACTCAATAGAGATCCGACGCAAAATTAGCAATTCAAAGAGGGAAGTAGGGATTTAAAATGGAACAAAACCCTAACTCTTGGGCGTAGCCCGTCGCTTCGCGATGATCCGTCGGCCGCCCGCAACACCTTGGAGAGGAGAGGATGGAGGAGGAGAGGTGTGCCTTGGGTAAGACTTCATTCACTAGGAGGTTCAAGCCAAGGAGAGGGGAGGAGGAGAGTTTGGCTTAAATAAAGAAAATTAATTAAAATTTTAATTAATTTAAAACCCCCAAAATTAACCCGCATCCAAAACGCCCGACGGGGTCGAGGTTAAGCCTCCCCAAGGGTAAACACCACCTCCCCAGCACAACGGTGGTCTCAGAATTTTAATCTGAGATCCCGTTCAAAAGTTATTAAACTTAGCGCTTGTGGTCGCCAAATTATGAAAACGCCCCTGGGGCAATTTTTCACAGACGGCCCGTGCCCGCGAAACTTATACCCCTCCTTGGGTAAACGGAACGCTCCGAACTCAACAGTGCCCTCAGTTTTCCAAACCGAGTCACCATTTAAGAGATACTTGCGTTTCAACATTAAATGAATAAATTAATTAATTTAATTTTCCGTTTATCATTCCGATAGCGAGCGAGGGGTCCAGATGTCCCGCTCTGACATGTTTTATGTTGTTTATAGGGTAAGCACCCCATTTTGAACCCATCCGTACACTCGGATCTCTGATCCGAAACTCCGTTTAGGTGTTATCCCATTTATTTGGTGTTCTCAGTGTGAACGCACTAAAAAAATTTAATTCCAGCCACTCTGAGGCTCGGAATCGCACACCGTCTGAAGGCGCTACCCTGGAATATCATCAATAATATTCCAAAGTCTTTCACAGAAAAAACCGGTTTCTTACATTCACATTCATTAAACACCTCAATCACCCTTTACTATACCCTTTTTGGGTATATTCTCAATCATATCATATGTGATGTCTTCCACTATACCAATATTCTAGTACATCTCTTTAGTAGACTTATTATTTTATTTCAGATAGATCCTACTAGATTTTTTAAACATGGATTGTTTATAGAATTTCAGGGTTTAGTACTTATTACCCAAATAAAAGCATCTTATTTCTAAAGGTTTGACATCCTTGTTTTCTATCTTCACTACCTTCTTCAAACTATCATGTTTATAGTCATTCTTCACTTGATTACTCCTCATGAAAGGAAGGCCTTCATTCTGGTTTATCATATCCACATGTTATTATAGCCACTTTTTCAGTTTAGTCTAGGAGTATTTTTTATAAGGAACTTTCCAAAATTCATCATATATGTGTCAATATATATTTCAATAATCACATTATCTTTCTAGATTTTCAAACCTACCCTGATCTGATAGATTATATTTTTTATAGGAAATCTACTTCATCTATATAAAAATTTTGTTCTCTATTTCAACTTTGCTCCACTTTATTATAGGACTCCTCTATCTTTAATATGTTTACATGTTATTCCAAAATTCTATGTCCATTTTCACAAACCACTAATACCACCAACAGTAGTTAGAAAACATCATACTCATCTCTTTGATAGCAATCTATCCTTATTTCTATGTATACTATTTTTGTGTCTTTTTATATCTTTTTTGGGTTCATTTGGGTAAAAACCCTTTTTATACTTGACTGAATTGACTCTTGGTGTTGTGGTGTGATTATTTTAATTTTTCTCCAATAATATATGTTTAGAAATTGTCTTTTTTTCAACCTTGATTGAAAAAACAGATTTTATGCAAGATTTTATTTTAGGATTTTTAGTGACATTACTCTATGTTCATGAGGTATATGCTTACCTAATAATTATTAGGTTTTATTTACCACCAATAAGATTTTCTATTGAGGGAAATTTCATCTTTGAAACCCCAGTGGAAACACTCTACTTTTTAAATCATTAAGAAGGTCCCACATGAACTAAATCCATGTCTTTCATCTTTATCACATACTCTAGAGACGTTAAGTTGGGTGAGTTTTTTTCACCCTCAATAGATATAAACCTAACAATCAAATCAACCTTCATTTTCTGTATTTTTTTCTCTTGCGTCTTATCAATCCCCTATAGAGAACAATTATTCTTTCTAATTCTTTTAGCTTTCACATTCAACTCTACATACTTGACATTAATATTAACTTTTTATATCCTTTCTAATTCATTGAATGCCTCTGTGAAAACAAACTTGACATTTACATGTCAATAAGTATTCTTTATAGTTATTTTCAATAAGTAAATTATTATCATTGTAATGTGAGACAATTTCCATTTTATTTTCTACTAATTTCAAGAGGTTTTATATCTTCTATCCAACATAGAAAATGAACTATCCATGGTATAAAATTCTTTCGATAACTAGTATTTTTTTTCAAATAGTTATTTGATAAAACCAAATATTTTTTAAAAAATTTAAAAAGGAACATTATTTAGATTAATTTTGACATTATAGTAAAAAAATTATGGTTATAATCTTTTGATTCTCTTTACATCTTGTACTAAAATTATCAAAAGGATATATAACAACAGCTTCATCATATAGGAATTTACCACATTGAATATATTCAACAATATTTTTTCCCTTGTATGTCTTTGAGTTCTTCCACACTTAATCAACACTCATTTTCATCTTAAAACATTTGTTCTAATAACCCCCTCCTTGACTTGATTTGTTTTTCACCCTAATCAAGGATGCTCTGTTATAATCAAGGTGACTACAACGGGTGGGGTTTCTCACAAATTCACTTTTACAGACTCACTATAAAAAAAATTTATGCTTCTTGTAGTACTTATTTCAACATCTTCACATTGTGATCATAGAGTCACATTGTGATCCCCAATCATAACCTTAGTCGCATAGTTTTTATGGAGTCCCGCCAAATGTATACAAGTGTTACTTTGAAATTATTCTTGAAAATACATCTATGACTCAATAGAGGATTATTCTTCTCTAATGCAATATATATCCTTCAAATAAACAACAAATTATTTGAATTCTAGTTATTCTTAAAGAATACTCTCTAACTCGGTCACTACTCACAAATCATATTTATAAAACTTCTACTGAATCTATTAACTTTGTCATCTCACTTAATTAGATTCACTGATCTTCAAACACAACAACTCCTCATCATTCTTCAACTGATCTAACACAAGTAGTTTTAATCATATAAAATAAGCCAATATTTCTATATATTTTTATTTTTAAGCTTCTTCAACCATGGTTTTTATAGCAATATTATCTTTTTTTCTTTGATACCTATATAATCAACATACTCAGCATAAGTTTATATATTTCTTATTTTTCTTCTGAAAGATTTATTCTAGATAATTAACAATATAAATATTTTAGTTTCATAAGTTTTCTCATAATAAATGACAATCATCATATTTTTTATGTCATATATAGGTCCCCAAGAATTATTAATTTCTATTTTGGAATATCAAATATCCCTAAAAAACCAATTTATAACTCCAAATTATTTATTCTTATCTCAATGGAATCATACACCAAAATCCCATTCAATAATTCATTTTTTTACACAATGGATCCACCATGATCTTCATATAATTTCTGGGAATTCCCATACTTTTATTTTTCATTTTCTTTCTCATTTTTCTCACTACTAAGAGAAACTATTTCATATCCTTCCAACTTCTTCTAGTTAGCCTCAAGACTTCCCCGTATCTTTCTCAAACACTCACTAAAATCAACAACTTGAATTATTTAACATTTATTTAGATAAAATTTACAGGAAATTGTGATGTATATTTTATTTGGATTCACTACTGGTAGTATAAAAAAATTTATAATGATAGTTAATCGTTAAATTTCTCACTATAGAAAATAAATATATTTTTTCTTCAACTTATATAAATATTTAAATATTCACAACATCAAAGATATTTTACATTCTACAACGCTAGGTTATAGCTTGTCCTTCTTCAACAAATGTACCAAAGTCAATCTATATATAACAGTACACATAGCAGTATAAGATATAAAACACTTCATATATAACTTGATTAATTTAATTACAACAGGAGGGATTCGATTAAAAAAGTGCATACATTAAATTAATCTACACATTTGGATAAAAACTCATCTTTATTTATCATATTTATCTCAATCATGAATCACAACACTCATTAAGATCAGTATAAAAATACAAAATGACTCAAGAATATCCATATTTCTACTCATTTACATTTTTTATAAATCTATAATTAAATATTTAGGATAAATTTATTTTCCTTAATTCATCCTAAACTTTTATTCTCTTAAAATATACTTAAATTGTGGCTCTTAATTATATACTGATATTGGAATATATTGGAACAGTTCTGAAGTAAAAGAAATATTATTTCTATTTAATTATGTAATATCTTAATTGAAACGGTTAATAGAATTCTAGAATTCAAAATTTTATATTATTCAATCATACTTGAAGAAAACCACTTAAGAAATCATGTCTGGTATCACATCTATTTTTTAAATTTTTTATCATTGTAAAATAGATTCAATATCATGTGATTCAATTTCCTCTTTAGATGTTGAATATATAAATATCACTAACATGGGTTCTTTAAAATCCTACAAATATTCACAATGTGTTGGAGTGACCATATGGTATGGAACAAAAGTGACCATGGATTGATAGATTATATGAAAATCTTATCAAATGCATGAATCACTTATATCAACAGTATAACTTTGAGGATTGGCTACTTAATAAACTAACTTACCATAAAAATTGATTGTGAGGCCTGTGGATTGATTACATGAATTAGTGGATCGACCACATGTGGAGAGTATTTACCATGTTGATCAACCTTGTGGAAATTGATTGATTGTGTGTTGAAATCTCAATTGGCCATGTGTTTGTGGATTGACTGAATGACATAGTGGATTGATCGCTTATCCAATTTGTAATCTATGCCCATTTACTATGAAGATGTTTATTGAAAACATATTGAAACCACAAATAACCACAATTTTTTGGATCAACTACACTACTTAATTGATCAAACACATCTTAAAGTAACCACTAATTTATTGGATCAACCATATGAAGTAACCCCATGGTTAGTGAATTGAATTTAAGGTACCATACTTAACCAAATTCTCCCCAATATAGTCTATGTATGTGAATTATTAATTTATTAATAGGTCATATTAAAACAACATCCATTCATTCTCAATAAACTATAACTATATCAAATAACCTTTGGGAATTAATCAAATTTTTCAAATATCATTACATGAAATTATCAGTCATTCATATTGCATTTACACTCAACAGAGATTATCTTTCGGGATGTCATTTCATGTATTATCTGTCTATTTTAAAAACCACATCCACGTGTTTTTCACTCTTATTTTAGTAGTAAACATCACCAGTACATGTGTTTGTCTTTTTATAATTCATGGTTCCTTAAAATATAATCAGTTAATCATATCTATTTGATTTTAATATCAAATAATTTTTTTCATAATAGATAAAAACACCTTTAATTCTTCAAAAAAATTATACCATACTAGAACATCACCATAATCCCATACTACCTTCATCCATGAAGATAAACTCAACAAATTATCTAATTTATTTATAATTATACCAAAATATATCTTTCGAAATCATTAATTATAAGCATATATTTCTTTTCTAAATCAATTTATATCATATGAAACTAACTATATATAATAATGGAATCATCTTTAATCTATTTTACCCATACATCATGCGTAATACCTCCATCTCGTCAAACTTTTATAATGACATTGAAAGTAAAAACAAGACCAAGTGATACTAAATAAAATCTTCAACCCAAGGGTACTTCAAGAAGCATGTAGTATAAAACATGTGAAGATTTCATTATTATAAATGAGTTGAATGTTTCACTCTAAATAGAATTAATGGTTCCCAAGGAAGATAAATTAGATCTGGTTTATATAGATATATAGATCCCGACTCCAATTCTTTATCATAAAGGTTTACACTATTATGTTACCTCCATCGATGATGTGACACTAAGGGCCTAAGTGTTATTTCTCAAGACCAAGAATTGTTTTTTGAAACCTTATTCCAATATAAATGTTGGAAAATAATATCAAAATAAAACTAAATTTTTTGTGGTTTGAAAATGGTGTGTAATATGAAATCATGGAATTCGTAAGTTTATACTAGTGTAAATGCATATGGTTTAATAAAAAATCACTAGATAACTGAGAAAAATATTGACTTAAATGTATAATGAATAATAATTTATTGTAAAAGTCCAGGATCATGAGGATTTATGTAGGTTTCCCAAATAAAATTTGTGTAGAATCCATCAATGGTTCTACTTAGTGAATAGAACTCACACTTCTTCATTGCGTCAATACCTTCTGGAAGGATACTGGTGCAGAAGGAATATTGAAATTTTCCATATCAAATTTCTTAGTTCACTATCCTATATAAATTTTGAAGCTATAAAAAGGTTACTGTTATAATACAATTTCATAGTGTGCTTCTTTATAGGTTATAATAATGAATACTTTGGATTTTGGCTCATGGATAATAACTTAAAAAAAAATTCAGAAGATGAGATGACATCTTAAAAGAAGATATCTTTTGGAAATATATAAAAAAATAGTAAGATTTTTATTATATCAAATATTCATCAAAATATAAGGATTTATTAAATAAAAGTTGAAAAATTATAGATATTCCCAAGGATTCAGGGAGTACGATATTAATGGAAAGACCATACTATCTATGTAACACCCAGAGTTTTTCTAAACCTTTTTTTAATAAATTAATTTTATTTTAGGTATTAAAATGCATGATACACTACGTAAAAAATTATTTATATGGGAAAATAGTATAAAATTGTTCTACACACAACACCAAATTGTCTTGTGTTACATGCATCACTGAGTTTCTACAAAATAACATTTTATTATAATAATTATTTAAACTAAATAGTAATGAAATACCTAATAAACTAATTAATGTTAATAGTAATGACTATTTGTCTTAAATATTATTTTTAATGTTTTTATATAAATAAAACATATTGATTATAAGGCATACATTTTTAGTGAAGCCTTCATATGTTTGAAAATATTATTTTCTTAAAAGAGATGTTTTTCATATCAATCTGTGAAAAATAATAAATTTAGTTTTAGACCATTTAAGAAATTGAATTTGATAAAAAAAAATTAATTTAAACTTTCAAAATTATCTTAGGGTTAATTTTTGGAATTTTTATAAAAAAACATCATTTTTTGGATGAATAGTAAAAAATACTAAATACTAATTCGAAACTAATTTTTTATAAAATTATTAATATAGTTAAATTATATTTTAATTTGTATTTAAAGTGTTATCAGATTAATTTTATAGAAATTAATCTAATTTAGGTCATTAGAACCAATTTCACAATGAAATTGGATTAAAATCATTCCAAACATTTAAAGTTTTTTTGCTAAAAATCATGTTGTCACCACACATATATGGGATTAATTTAAAATAAAATTGTTTAACTTATATTATTAGAATTTGGAAAAATGGATTAAATATTTGGAATCAGAATATATTATAATTTCTAATAAGGTCAACTTAGTTTTTGACCAAAACTATTAGTGAAATTGATTAAAATTAATTATAATGATTAAGAGAAAAATTAGCTTAACAAAGGACTAAACCCAAAAATTAAAGGCCAAAATGACTAAGAAACTTTTCCAATATCCATTATATGGCCATATTTTGACCCTATCCTTCAGTTTCTATAATTTGATACATTATTGGAGCCATGTTTTCTTAGAAAAAACGTTGTTGTAATTCACTTTTCAAAAAATTTCAAAATTATCATTCCTCTTCCACTATAAAAAAGAACTCACCCCCCTCACTTATTTACATCTTTCAAGACGTTTAGATCAACCAATATTAACTCAAATAAGATCCAAAAATCCCTTCATTCCTTCTTAAATCATCCATTTTTTGATAAATCCAACTAATGAATCCCTTTTTTATAATTTCAAAACAGCTACCCAAAGAAGTGGGGGATTGAACTTGTACAAAGAGAGTGAGGACATAATTTAATGGTATTTCCAGTATCACATTTATTTTAGTGATATTTATTCCTTTTCACCACACTTTAATTTTTTTGGGATTTATATATTAACCATGAATATATTCAATGATTTTTCTCCTTACATCTCTAGGTATTTACATATCCATTTAATGATATATCTTTCATGGGGTTTATGTTTCAAAAGTTAAAAAAGAAGTAAAGTAATTTTGTCTCAAATTTCCTTCCTTGAGACAAATTCCATGTATTTCAAAAACCATGCTTTCAAAAAAATCAAAAATGATTTTAAAGATGATATTTTAAGATAATTTCCAAGGAAGAAGGTTTTTTTTTAAAAATAATTACAGTTTTCAAATAATCTTTTATATGTTTTCAAAGTTTTTTCAAAGAAATAGTTTTAAAAACGTTTTAACACTTTTATTATAAGTTTTCAAAGTGTTTTCAAAGAAATGGTTTACAAAAAAATCACGGTTTATTTATATATTTTCAAACTATTTTCAATGAAATTGTATTCAAATAATTTTCATTATTTATTATAGTTTTTTAATTTTATTTTCAATGAAAATGGGTTTCAAAAGGTTTTATCATTTAAAAAAAAATCAAAGAAGAAATGATATTTTCCTCAGAAAATGTTTTTATATGATACTTTATAATTATATTCAATCTTATATGACTTCCATTGGTGTTAATTTTTAATTTCAATGAAATGATCCAAATGATCAATTCATATTTTTTCTATGAATTTTTTATGTTTTGATGGCATGTTGATTATGAAAACTTTTTCTTCTTTAGGGTTAATATGTATATAAAACCTAATTCTTTTCAGGGGTTATTATTTTGATGAAATTATTATAAAACCTGTCTCTTTTTTCAAAGGTTATGACATGAATACATATTTATGATTCCAATTTCATTTCATGGGTTATGATATAACTATTTTATATCTTATGGAACATGTATGTATGAAGTGTCTTGATAGGTTATATTAATGAATCTTGTCTTATAGGTAATGATATTACATGTTTATGTGTATGCCACAATTACATGTCTTATTCCTATTTTGTGCTTTCAGGGATTATGATCTTGATTCCCTTATGATTATTTTATTATAAACTACAAATATTCATTCTAGGATTCATGTTTATAATCTTTGATAAGAATATAATGACCTTTTAATTTCTTGATCACATTGTCATACCCTTATACTCATGTTTATGCTTACATATCTCCCTTATTTACCCTTATTGGGCATTTGAGATCACCTCTTTTTATGCTTACATTCCACAAGTTCTGAATATTTTTATTATGTATTATGTGTCCAATAAGGGAGATAGTTATGAATAAACTATTGGAATATAAAGTAGCTAAGTTGTGTACTTATGTTTATGTTCCCTTGTTTTCAAAGGCACTAGACTAATACGGTATTTGGGCATCTATTTGTGTAATGTTTTATGCATTCCTCAAAAGTGATGTAATATTTGTTTATGAAAAGAGATGGTCTATATAATCTAAAATTAATTTTAAAATTAATTCAAGTTTTTATGGTTTTTATATTTCTATATTTACCAAACATCTCAAGGACTACAAAATCTTAGGGTAATGCTTCTGGAAGTGATGTTCTGGAAGCATAGGTTTTGGAGTGATCAAATTCACAAAATTATCTATGGATATCAACAAGGATTTGGTTCCATGTATAGAGATAAAAAAGTGACTTGAATAATTTTCTTATCATATATAATATAGAACTTGAAATTCTTGAAGTGGTTAAAATTATAAGTGACTCAAATTATTAGAATTTTTCTAGGAAGAGTTAAATAGTTTCCCCACATGTTACTAGGACATGAAAACTAATAGAAAAATAAAATAAGAGGAGAGTAATTCTGAATAAATAGGTTAATTGGAAGAAGGAAGAAACAAGTGGTAGAAGACGATATAGGGAAAGTATTTTCATGAAGGGTTTTCCAAAAATGGATAGTATATTTTTTTGTGATATTTTCTCCAACATTAAAAAAATAATATTATAATTCTAAAGTGTGGTTTATTTAGAATGATTATGCCTATAATAGTTAAATTGGGAAATTTTATTTCTTGATAGGGACATAGATGAAAATATTTACATATATTATCTTAAATATTTCATTGATAATTGAAATATGGATTCTATGTACAATCTAAAGTGAAGCATATATGGGTTGAAATAAGCACTATGATATTTATATTGATTATAAGGATTATAATGATGAGAATTTCATCATCTTAATTTTTGATGTAGATAGTATACTTATTGTCAGACCAGTAATGGAAAGGATTAGTGAGTTTAATAATAATTGTTTTGGAATGATTAAGATAATGTATGTTAATATAGTAAAATAGATCTTAGGAATTCATATTATAAGGGACTTAAAGTCCATAAAATTGTTTTGGAATCAGTCCGAATAAATATACAAGTTGTTGGAATTATTTAGAATGAGTGATATGAAATTTACTAACAGACCCATAGTCATACATTTCAAGCTAAATAAGGATGATTCACCTAGAATGGAAGTAACTCCTGAGCACAAAATTTCAGAAGAAAATTTTTATGAGTGGTAAATTGGATCCACCAATATCTCAAAGAGTCTAGAATTTTTTTATCCCTAATTCTGAATGGATACACCATTGTATGGGTTTCTTTATTTGGGATTTGGGGGAGATATAGACACTCGTAGGTTCCCCACTAACTATGTGTTTAAATACAAAATCACAACTATGAATTCTATGTCAAAAATTTAACTAATAATTTCACTTTCAAAAATAGAGGTTAGTACATTTCACTTACAAAGGATGAGAAGGGGTTGATTTTGGATAAAGAAGTTTATGGGGGATCTTGGAAGAAGGTGTGAGGAAGGGTTTATTTTTATTCAATAAGTGTAGTAAAATTGGTTAATAATATAATATTTCAATCTAGGATGAATAATAATCTGTTGAAATATCACTTCATCTAAATTTTATTATAGGAAAAAGTGATGGATCTATGAAATTTGGATGGAGTTCGAAATATAGAAGACATAATGTTAAAGGTTTTGGTATTGGATTAACAGGGTAATTATTGTTCTTCATTCAGATTGGGATGACCATAAGAATGTTAGGGGAACTATGTAGGCATAAATTCTTTTTTAGATTTGAATGTATTTTTTGATGCTGAAAAAATAGTGGTGAAGCTGTAAAAATATTTCAAGTGTGAGTTTTTAAGATTTAACTATTTGAAAACCATTTTCTTTCCATGTCATTATAAATTTCGTAAGGAGTGATTTTTAAGGTCCAATTTTTGAAACTGGATGGAGATGGTAGCGAAAAAGATATAAACCTTAAAATACTAGAAGAAAGTATACCATAAGTAGTGAAAATAGAAGAAACGTTGAAAATTATAGAGGGTGAAAGTGTGGAGAAGAAAATTAATTTTCTAATAGTCAATTATATTGTTTTGTAATGTGTTCTTATTTTTCAAGAGGTAAGAATAATTGATCTTCAGAAGACTATATTAGGAGAACTCATAGGGACTTCAAAAGTACTCCTTATTCACCAGAAGGAGGGGTTAAGGTGGTGGATTCCTTTAACCGACTGAAGGGATTGCCATAATAATTTATTAATATTGTGTTAATAAAATAATAATTATATGTGAATTTCATTAAGGTTTTATTATATCTATTCACATAATATAGTTGGTTTTTTGGAATCTCATAGGTATACTAGTTTGTTTTCCATATTATAATCAATTAGTTTTTCTAACATCTAGGATTATTTGGAGGGTGGTTCCAATCATCATTTGTTTGGGAATGTGGTTTCCCAACTGAAATTTGTTAGATTCCCCTATCAGTTTTATTCTATAGGTTTTATGTTGGTGTTTCTAGTTGATATACTCATGTATACATTATTTAATTCTTTTAGAATATTTTTTTCATATTTGGAGCTAATGTTGTCCTTTTTTAGTGAGTTATCTATACTTAAAAGGGAAATGCATCCCATATATTGTGTTTTATACCATTGGTACTACTCACCACCACATGTATTATTAGAGGTAAGTCTTAGGATCCACTATCGATCTCGACATTAGACTAGGAGGAGTCCTAATGGGGATGTGTTGTGACAAAAAATATCTCTATAATTTATTTATTTATTAGGATACATATTTAATTTGGTAAATAGTGGGATTTTTTCGCTTAAATGGTAAATTAGATTAATATTGAATTGTAATTGATTATTTATCATTTTATGATTTAATTTTCAATTCTTAACTTTTTGATTATTGAACAAGATAAGGAGTATTGTCGATCCATGAGACTATTGAATAATCAAGGGATTATAAATCAAACCATGTATGAGGAAACAAAGATAATATAAAAAATGAAAAATGAAATCAGTGGTTGTGTTTCACCCGAGGAGAGTGATATGAGACATAATTTGGATATGATGCCAACATAGGGAATAAAACTCTTATTTTGACACTAGGGACTCTATTGTTGAATGGGTTATCAGAGTATTCTTACCTATGACACAACACAATGCAATTTCAAGTGCTAACACTATATGATTTTCCTCCCGAGATGGTGATATTTTTATAATACCTAAAATTTCAATCCTAAAGGTAGTTCCAATTGATGAACACAATCCTTATTACCGATATAGATAGTTAAACATACCCCATTGAAGTATTATTCAAATAATATATTTTTTGGGTCAATAACATGGGTTGTAGCTGAAGGAAATGGAGTTGAAATTTTCTATTACATGATAATATTGTAGTATACATTACTAATGGATATAGAGATATCTCATTCCATATACTATGTTCCAAAAAAGTAGAAAAAAATTAAATCTTCTTATTTATGTCACTAGAGAAATATCCCTTGGCCATTGATGAAGAAAAGGATTCATGTGGCTGTCATATAAACCAAAAAAAATATTCCCAAAAAAATTAACAAATTTAATATTGAAATCACTCAATAAAAAAACATGGACCCCAATATGGGAGAGAAAAGGAATAAAAGAAATGGAAATTGAAACACAAGTTCCCTTATAAGAAGATGAGTTTTATGTAATTTGCAAGATTCACTGCCCATTTTAAATGGTCACCAAAAGAGCATTTTCCATGTTGATCAATCATGTAACCAATGTGATATTTTTTATGTTGATAAAATTAATAATAGGTCACAATAATAACACATTATTCTTGTTATTAAACCATAATTATATTAGAAATCTAGTTCAATTCAACTTCTTTATCTCTATTTTATTTATACACCATTTCCCACCTATATTTTGGACACCATTTCTATAAAAAAGATTTCCACATGTATTTTATCTTAGGGATATTGTTAGTTTATGTTCAAAGTGTGTTAAGGATGTTTCCACAATTTATAATTATATTTACTATTCTAATGGTTCAAGTTGATGTGTGATGGGTGCTAGTGATGGTTTTCCATCATTAAACATCATTGTGATTCCTTCAATAATATATTGTTTCATTTAAGCTTCACCTTATTTAGTTATGTAGTTTATTATTAGGAAAGTGTGTGCTTATGGGTAGAGTATTCCCCGAAAGATTCTATGTGACCTACTGTATAATTCCAAGGATTATTTTTTTTGAAGTATAAATTCCTTGAGAGAATATATTTTTGGTGTCTTGTACTAAGGTACTACAATGCAATCATGAGTGTGTATATTATTTTATGAAAAAAGATTCAGTTAGTGAGTTTTTGAAAAAAAATACACTGGAGTTCAGAAAATAATAGTGGATATGGCCAATCATGATACTTCAAACACTGAGGGGGAATATATTTAGGTAAATCAGTGAATAACTGGGATGAAATGAAATTGGTAACTCTTAAAAACTAAGTAACAATTATTCCATAAAATTAATTTATATATATATTAATTTTGATGTATTTTTGTTTTGTTTTTATCAAAAAAACACACATACCTATTTCCATCCTTTATATATATAAAAAATTAACAAAGTTATAAGAGTATCACCATTAGATTTGTATATTTTTTTAGTTAAAACCCTGAATTTAGCATTGTTATTTATTATTTTATTTTCATATATTTTAACATAAGTGACCCCATGACATGTCACATTTCAAAATTATATTAAAGTAAACGAATATTTTTATTTAGGATATTTTTTATCAAAAATAATAATTTAACATTAGAGTAATAATGGAAAATATGTGAGATGATTTAAAAATAATTAACACAATTTATGAAAAAATAAGTTTTTTTCTAGATCCACATATCCTATATAAATCTTTTATTTTGAAAAAATTTAGTAGATTGAGAATTTATTCTAAAAAAAAGAAAAAATAAATATAATGTTATAAAAGTAATGTTTTGTAATATGACAAAGAAAAATCACAGATATTGAGTCAATGTAGCATTCTACTTGAAATAGAAGTTATATTTTATCCTCAAATTAAGTTGAAATTTCTATAATTTATATACCAATGTATCTATCTATGTTCTTATCAAGAAAATATTTCTATTGAAAAATACAAGAAATATCAACTTTATAAGTGTATTAAAATGATTACTATATGTTTTATCATTAGGTTCTGATCAAATGGTTTCATGTTCTTCTTATTGGTGTTCTTATAGAAGTGTAAATACCAATGTAATTAACTTATGTTTGAAATATCACTATTAAATTTTTGGTGAATTTTATTTTTTGATTTCAATTATCTTAAATATTATATATTTTTGTTTGTGTGTGTACATATATATTGTAGATGTGGATTAATCTTAAAAATATAGAAGTTATTCTATATGATTTTAACAAATAATTGTATATTTACTTTGACATGTCATTAGTTGATATGGAATTGTATAGAAACAAAAAAAAATTATATTTGTAGAAATAAAAAAGTAAAATACTTCCAATTTTAACAATAATGACAAGTGATTAGTTGAGTATTCCAATTTTCATGGTGGCTTTAGAGTCATAATTTAGCATTATAGGATGAGTATAGAATAATTATGGGAATTTTTTTCTACAAAAAAATAGTCTAAATATATTTTATCTAAAATTTAGATCCATATCCACGATCCTAGTGGTAATTTTTTCATTGAATTAATATTCTTCCATATTATATATATATTGATAATATATATAATCCAATTTATTTTTTGAAATGTGGTATGAGAATGCAAATACCAGTATGGGGTATAAAAATAAATGAAATCCTTATTCCATTTAAATATATTAAAACCCATAAAAACTTTTCCTTTAAATAATAAACTTTTCACTCACAGATCATATTCACTAATGAAAGCAACTTCTTTTCTCAAATAATTCCATAACACAAACTCATAAAAAATAATATATAAAATAAATAATCATGAATGATTCATGAGATACCATATTCAGAATCATGCTTACAATCACCCTTATAATGATATAACTCATTCAGTTTCTTCAAATATATTTTCCTTGAAGAATAAATCATTACCCAATGCATTAGAGGGTCATATAATTGGCCAATCCACTATAAAATATAATTTATAAGAACTATTACATTAATGAAACATATATGATCTTTTGTTTCACCATATCATGAATAAAACTCATAAAAAACTTACATGTTAACACATAATCATATTAATTTAAGATAAACTATAAAATGAAAATAAATTAAAATGAAACGCTTAAAAATTAACAATTAAGAGGAAAATGATAGTAATGCATAGAATATTTAAAAACATCATTCAAAATATGTGTAATAAAATTCCTAAAAACAATACAAATATAGTATAGAGATAAAAATCAAATGACTTAGAGTAATGGGTTAAAATAAAACCCCTTACCTTGATTCCATTCATTCTTCATACATCATATAACATCCTGAAAAAAAAATTATATTAATTATTTAATGGATTTAAAAAACATTACTATTATTTATTTTTATTCATTTATTATCTTGAATCATTTATTTATTGGATTAATATTTCTTGCATCAATTATTTCGGTATTATATAGTACATTTTTTCCAAACAGATTTTTTATAATAGTAACAATTAAAATTACTAGTCTAATGGATTTGTAATCTTCACAAGTTTTATGTTATATGTTGGACTTCATTATAGAATCAAATAAATTTAATAAATTGGCAGATAATTACAATTTCAATTTATATTCCTTGGTAATATTGTTTTAAATGTATAAACATTACTTTGATTATTTACTTATAATATCATTATTATCAAGTCTATATAATCATTATAGAATTATTTTTAAAAAATAATTGAATTATTAATTTTATATTCAATCATGAAATGTTTTTTTAATAATATCAATGAAATGACTAATTTAAAAATAAAATATTGTTATTCATTTTGGTTGTGTAAACCCACCATGTGTTGATGGTGTTTTCTAAAAGAGTTTAAAAGAAAAGAAAAACTAAAAAATATTTTAGTTTCATAAAATTATTTGATAAGATTTATAATATTATGTAAGAAATATTTTTAAATTTTTACCTATATTATAGAAAATAAAATAGGATAATATATAACAAATGAAACGGATTTTGAAACTAACACTTCTATATAATAACAAATTTTAAAAAATGGCTCATAGAAAGATAAATAGTTGAATATCCTCAAGAATAAAACAAAAATGAGTTTATAATTAGGAAATGTAATATTTTTATAAAAATTGGAGGATTTTTAGAACATTTTTAAGATAAATAATTTTAAAATAAGAAACGAAAAATTGAGTTTATAACCCTTAACTTTGTTTTTGAATGGTAGCCTTAGGAATGAAATTTATGCCTATATTGAAGATAATTTTGGATAAAAAAACTTGTGAACATTGAAAGAGATGCTTAAATAGGGTTTTAAGAAGAATATTATGAAAAAAACCAAAAATTACATGTTTTTAAAATGGATGTAATTAGTCCCCTTTTATAGACAAGATTTGGGGGAATTTTCACAAATATTCAATATTAATGTGTCAAGAATGTAGTTTAGAAATGTAAAGTGACTCATAAATGGAAGAAAGATTATATTATTGACTATAAATAATACCTAATTTAGTTAAGATAATGTTTTAATTTTTTTAATTAATTTATAAATCATTTTTAACAAACAATTGCATTTATATATATTTATGGAGTTTTTTTCTAATTTTAGATTAAAAATAACAATAAATTAAAAAAAAGTAAAGTTTTAATATTTATATAATTAATAATATTTAATAAGTATCTATAAAATTTATGAAACTCTCAAATTATTCTATACCTTAACACATTAAATATTCAATAAAATTTATTTTTTACTCTTTTACTCGTATAAGAGTTGTGTTGACACATTGTAAGTGATTTTTATAATTATCCTATTATTTAATTTTAAAAATAAATTATTAAAACAAATATTAATTATTATTCATAATTATTATAAAATAAAATCATTCATACTATATTTTTATACTCATACTTATTTTGACAACATTTTTAAGATAAAAAATGTTGATATTTATTACATTATGCAATCACATGGTAGGTATTTGAATAATTAACCGGTTATCTAATTATAAAATTCATGAATAAACATAAATATAATTTATTATTCATAAATTTATATCTAAATTTGAGAATATGCTTATAATTTCATTAATATTACCTCAAAATACAATAGTTTGAACTTTTATGATTTTGTACATGCACTCAGTCAAAATCGATAATATTAAATATCATATTAGTTATAAATATAATAATAAGATATATAGTTCTAATTAAACAATAATTATAATTTTAGATGGAATTTTGAATTCAAAAGTATTACTAAACATAAAAAAAATATAAATTAGAACATAAAATTTCAAAATAAATCATTTTAAACTTTAAAAACAATAAAATTAAATAAATAAAATATTTTATAATCTTTTATCATAATTTTTAAACAAAAAATGTGATTTTACGTCATATTTAATGCTTACAATCATATATTATTTTCTTATAAATTTCTAGTAAAATAAATTTCATCTATTTTTAAAATTATTATTCAAAGTATAATATTTATTTTATTAAAATGCTTCAATAAATATTAAATTTTAAATTTTAGAAATAAAACTCAAAAAATGATATGTACATTTTCTTAGAAAACATATATTTCATTTTAAAACAAAAAAAAATCAAATCCTTACTTAATATCATGCTATAATATTTTCCTAAAATATTAAAAATATTATATAACATCATAAATTCATAAAATTAATATAAATATCCATATATAAAACTCTTTATAATAAATTATATAGCATAATAAATATAATTTAACCTTTGATGAAATAAATTTTATATTATGTAATAATTATGTTTTTATGGATTATTCTAAAACATATAATTCTATAATATATACTGAAACATCCAAAAATATTATTTAGAAATATATATATAAATTTTAATGTTGATTCGAATAACTCTTTTGTGTCCTCAGTTTTGAAAATTAGAAAACACTCATGTTCAAACTGATTTAACTTGAAGTTTATTGTTTATATTTTCCATACACATATTATAACTTCTGATCACTGAAGTTTTTATGAACTGATATAATGAACTCATATCTCTAAACATGATAAAGATTCATTTTACTTTTATAGCTACACAAAGTTTCTTTCATCGAAAGAATATGGTCTAATTTTCTTGTCATTGAAACTAAACCGCGAGATCTCAAAATATGATCATTTATGATTGTTATATCATAATATATAAATATAATAAAGGATTTGAATAACAAAACACAATAAAAATTATTAATTCATTGAATCATAATTTTGAATCATGTTTAATGTTGCATCGCCTCTTTTCTAGAGCACTTTTGATTCTATTTTTTCATGAAGTGTATTTTTCTGAGAGCAATCTCTATGAGTGTTGTCCTTATAAATTTCATAGTTTTACTTTTATAATAATTATACATCTGATATTCCTGATCAAAGATACTTTAGTGATAAACATTATCCTTATGATTGTTTAGGTCAATGATACTTCAGGTCTAGGGGTTTCTTATTTTTGAAAGATTGTTTTACAAAGTCTTGGGAACTTTCAATTTTTACAGATCATTCTTATTAAATAGGTGGTTGGGGATAGGGTAACATACTAACAATGTTTCTATTGAAGAGGTTCCTAGGGAGGAACTAATTTTAGCTGACTTTCTTATTCAAAGAAGTTATAGTGTATGAAACTTTTGGATACCATGTATATGTTTTATAGATCCACCTATAACTTTGGTTTAATATTGAAACTATCCCATGAATGGAAGTGTTTGGTAATATGATATACTTTTATATGTTTTAAGATCATTATCCTTAGATCTAAGTAAATTTTTATAACATCTTATTTTATTTTTTATTTGGTTTTCCTATTTTTATATAAGTTAAGTAGTTTCACTTTTCATAGCATTATTCATTGATGTGTTTAGTGATTTTTTATCTTATGTGTTAAATTTGTTACTTTGAGTTGATTGTACATTGTAACTTATGATCAGTTTAGATTTTTGAGTGGGGTAAAAAAAATTGATTTAGTCTTTCAGCTTCAATTTATCCCATCATCACCATAATCATGAAGCTACCATTCATTTAAGAAGTACCCTTATCATGGAAAGATCACTAATAGTGGGAGGGGTGAATTAATTATAAATTTCTTTTATAAATTATTTTTTATGAACTCAACTTCTAAAACCTTTTATTTTTATGATCCACTCATATATATATCAACCTCACTTTCTATATATCAATATAAATAAAGGGATCAACACATGATATTTATAAGGTTTGGTACAAATACCTACTCTTTTCCATGCTATTTATCCCCCAAAACATTTATTATTTTACTAACTTATATCAGGAATACATAGGCACATGATGTAATTGGATATACACCCCAATAATTATTCCACCAGCTAACACTAGTTTTGTACCCCCAACAATCAACTCTTCTTCTATAGTTGGTTATACCCCCCAGATTTCCTTATCATATCCACTTCCTTCCCAAATAGTTATAAACCCCATCCACAATACTTATCATTAACTCGTTCAACACCCCAGCTATAATCTCTAATATTTTCTTTTCTAATCCACTATAAAAAGATCTTCTTCTTAGATTGTTCTTTCTCCACAAGAATGTTGGATCACCTTCACTAATGTATGAACTTTAAGATCTACAATAACTCTCCTAACTATTTATTTGACTCAAAGCATATTTTATGCATTCGAATGACCTAGATTACTCAATGTAACCTTATAGAACATTTTCTATAAATTTACCTTAATAAAAGCATGTTTGGTCGATATTATTCCATAATTCCCTTTATAATATGTGTCACATTCTCTATAAGATATGTCTACGTCATATACTACTTTAATCAATGCACTTCGGATAGGTTAAAATCAGTCTAATGTTCTTTCTTCACCAAGTTCACTTAACTAAACAAAGAATAAACTCAATTGAAAACTCATGTTCATATTCTTCTATTGCTGATGATACTTAGTATCATATTTCTTTATTCTCCAAATGAGACATAGTCTGATGTACTTCTGCTCAAATATTCTCAATCTGAAGCTCTTTATTTCAACGAAGTATAACCTTCGTTAGTTACTCATGGAAAAAATCAACTTGTAATTCCACTCTTCCATGTATTAAAAATGTTTCTCTTATACTATTTCATCCCTTAATATAGGTGTGATTCTTGGAAACAATATGAAAACTCAAATGTGTTTTCCATGTGAACTCAATTTTCCATTTCGAACTTCTTGGTTATTTCAATATCATCGTATACCTCTCAACCCTTCCAAAATGTTACAAAATATTATTAGAAAAATAAGGATTATTCGAACTAACTAAACTTTTATAGATAAAAAAAATTAATGAAATACTTATAATCATCATTGTTAAGGACTTTACAAAGTTTATATAAAGTTCCTTGGAATTTTTTTCATCATATTTCTATCGATTTAATTTATCACAACTACTCTATTTGATGGTATATCTTCATCACTATCCATATGATAGACTCACAAGAAAAATTTCTATCTGATATATCTTTTCATGGTTAAACTATGTTTGGAAAACTTTGTTTTTTGGGATTAACATATCTCTTTCAGATAAAACTCAACTTCTTATCAAACTTTTCATTCCATACTCCACCTAGAGTATCTCCATCTGATAGAATCATAATTATTTGTCTGATGTTATCACAGTCCTCGATCTATTAGATCTTTCTAATGTCTATCTGATGTATCCTTATTCTATTAAACCTCATGAATTTCTTGGTCATGTGATATGCATTGGTTTTGTCCATCTAATATCAATGATAAACAATCCCTTATCCAATACATCTTTCAACTCTTCCCTGTACAAACTACATCTTGAAATCCATAAAAATAGTCTATGTACTTTTTCACTCAACATCACATTTATCCATCTAACTGACCTAAATCTATACTTTATAAATATTCTTTATAAAAAAAATTGAATAACTATTTTTAATCTATGCATTCATCAAATTGATTTTTCTAGTTTACTTCCTTATGGTACAAATTTATTCAAACTTTTCTAGTAAGATTCATATATCTCCCTCAATTATGTAGTAAATAGGTTTCCTCTATATGATCATTATTCATCCAATCATGATACATTCAAATTTAAATCTTTATATATCAACAACTTCATAGATCAATATCCATGAAACTGTAATTTTGAACTTTATTACATGGAATATATACGTCTTTGTCTATTTACGTTGATTTTTTCCATCTGATAACATTATTTAACTTTATATATCCAGAAACTCAATCTTTCTATAGAATCAAACATTTCACTCTTTATACAAACATAGAAATTAAAACTTATTCCAACTCTCCATATGATAACATCATCCATACTCCAAGCATTAATATTATGTTGCATCAAATTTTATACTTCTTTCAATTTTTATGACTGTGTATGGACTCATCTTGTATCATTTATATGAACATAATGTCTGAAAAATGAAGACCAATATATAATTTATAGACTTTATAATGAAATTTTATTACACACCATATGTAATTTTTCTTACATGAGTGTAAAAAATTATTTCATATCTTAATTCTTCAATATTATTAAGTAACATTCTTCAATGTTCTTATGTAACATTATCTATATGAGGATATATAAATAAGTTTATAAAGATAAAAACATTTACCCATCTTAACAAATATATCAAAATAGTTTTAGTGTATAAACATATCTTCCACAATATCTTAGTTTTCTTAAAATCATTAATTATTCTTTAAAAAAATCATGATTTTCATACCTCATCTATATAGTTTTCCCGCATAAGGGTATTATTCCAAAACATTCCATGGTTGGAAAAGTTTCCATAATAGATGTCACTTCTTATCGTAAGACTAAAATAACACTCATCCAGTTTCTCAACATCTTCTCCATCAATTCCCATCAAGTTAGTACAATATAAAAATTACATTTAGAATAAATAGGAACCTAAATTTTCCTTAGAATTAATAATCATAATGAGATTATTTCAACAACTTATAATTATTATTATTCTTGGTAGATTTATCCTGGGGTGTAATTTCGTCTTTATGACCATACTTCACATATTTTATAATCGATTTATTTTCATCATTAGAATCTTCAAATGATGTATTTATCTTCTATTCATATTACATAACATCTTTGCTGCCTTGAGTTTGTAACATCCTCTTCAAGATTTACTCAAGGGATGTTAAGATAGTTATTCATGTTTTTCAAATATTCCCATATTTTTTATAATATCAATGTTGTTCTCATCTTTTTAAGTATGTTTATTCACTTTTTATTCTATATAATTTTGTGATTCTTACATATTTCTATCCATGTTTATTTAAACTTGTAAAATAACTAAGCAGTGTTTCTTAACATGCTAAAATTTATTAGGATTCTCACTTTAAGTTTTAACATACTTCTCCTAATATACTTTATTTTATTTCTTATTATACTTTCTTGAGAAATATTTTCTTATATATTCATTATAAATCCCCTAGGATTAATTTATTTTTTCTAGAAGACACATTTTGTACCAATATGAATTTTCTCTATGCCCAAATACTCAACAACACAGGTAGTGACATCTAAAATTTGATCTTTCATACTGATAGTAGTAATACATTGATGTTTGTTATTAGTGTTCCTACAAAAACTATGTGATACTTTGTTCAAGGAGGTACTTTAGTGATGAATTCCAAAATTTCTTATTGGAGGATGATTTCTAAAAATATTACATTTTTAAACTCTACTGTTAGTATAATAATATATACATTGTGGTTGTTTTGGAATAAAAACCAATAACTTTTGAGGGGAATTCTTCTCACCATATTGAGAAGATTCACATTTAACCTCAAAGGATTTATTAAATTATTCTCAAAACATTCTTAATCACTTTGTTATAAAAAAATTGATTTTGTTTCTCATATTTATTCTTATTTATCTGTAAAAATTTCTTTAATAACATTCAAAAAAATTGAATTCATCCAACCTCAGTCTATTCTAAATGAATTACTCAGTTACTATTTTTTCTACCATGTTGAGATTCTCATAATCGACTGATGTGATGTTACAATCATTTAACTTCCTTTAATACTTAACCATATTAATTCTCTGGTCTCTAAAATCATAATGGTTTATTAACTCTTTTTTTATTATCTCACCATTCTCAATAGTTGTCTATTTAAATTACTTCTTTATATTCATTTATTAAGAGAATATTCTAAATTTTCACTTAGAATCCAATAAACTTCCATTATCACTTTTACATCATAATCATTATCTTATGAATCACATCCTTTTCTAACACAACATTTGAAGTTGAAATGACAATATGATTCTTTTCTTTATGGAGAATCATTCTTAACACTTCTAAAAAATAAAACTTATCTTCTTATTTATATGAAACTTTTTATTATGTTTCTTCCACATATGTTTTCAATACTACTCATATTTTTCTTCCAATTCAAAATAATTAATCTTATCCTCCTGATAATTTCCATAAAAATGTCCTCTATCATTACAATTCCAACATTTAATAGATTTCTTTCCTTTACCTTTCTAATTTCCTTTTTTGTATCTCTTATGAAGAAGATCATTGATTGTGTTGATGCCCCATTTATTTTCCTTATCATAAAAATTACTTGATTATTATTCAAATTCTTTATCTATATACTTCCCTTTGAAAAAATCATAAAAATATATCTCTTAATTGGTTGTCTTCTTAAAGACTATTTCTTCCACGTTCTCACTGAAACCTATGATATTGATGAAAATCTCAATGAATTATGTTATGTACTCATCAAAACTTACTTCATCAACATTCTTAATATTTTTAAACCTTATCCTAAATATTTTATCTTATCTTCCTTAACTATTTAATTTCTTATATATCAATTTCTTAACTAATCAATCATATTTTAGTGATCAGTAACCCTGTAATATTTGTGCAAACATTCTCTGAGTTATCCATTAAAATGTTATCTTTATATTTTACATAAACTTATAGATTTCTATTATCAAAAAAATATCATAGAAACCTCATTAATGGGATGTAATATCATTGTTTTAGTATCAATAAATTCAAGGAAAATATATGGAAGATAGGGTAACATACTATTCTTCCAATTGTGGCCAGTTTTACCATTAAATATAGGAACACCCTTGTTGTTCACTAAATTTGTTTTCTATATTATCAATATATATTTGGATATTTCATTGTTAACCTCCTATTATACCAATTAAATTTATCTAATCTATATAGGATAACTTTGAGGGGGAGGGGTGAATCAGTGGTCACTTTTTTTATGTATTTTTCACACAAACACAACCTTTGAAACTTATTAAAGTTATTATCCACTCAAAGATATATCTCAAAATCACATTATATGTAGTAATATAAAGTGAGAGATCATCATATGTTATTTATAAATTTCAGTAAAAATATTTACTCCTTTCTTATTAGGTCCACTATGGTAGATACCCAAAGAGAGGGGTGAATCAGGGTATGCCAAATTAAAACAACTGCCCCTTTTGATCTTATTTTGTGGTTAAAATAATTCTCTATATCCTTCACATTTTGGAGTTTGAATGAATATTAAAGCATGCACATGACACATCAATTTTACTTGGTTCACCCTCACCAGGATACGTCCAACGATCATACACTGGTGATGTACTGATGTACCAAATCCACTATAAGTGCACTACTATTTACAAGTTCTAAGTGGACACATTATCCCTCCTAGTTTAAAACCATTTTCAATTTGAGAACTCGCTGTTCTCCCAACTGAAGTGATCTTACTGCTTCTTTAGAAAATCTAATTGAAGTTTAAATACTTGTAGGTCCTTTCATTATCTCTAATGAGTGCATCGTTCACTCTATGTAGATGCTCTGTTGAATTCCAAATTTCATCCACTGATGAATACCCATTTTCAACTGATCACTGGGAAACAACCTTTTCAAATACCTTTGTAAATATTCCTACTTCATGAAGTTTGCAATTTCAAAAAGATTAAATAATAATTCGCCAGGTCCTTGCTTCTTCACAAAGCACACACCATTGTAGAGCTTAGGCCATCGCAGATCTCAATCCATCGAAAAGCGACTTCCTTCACAAAGCTCACTAATACAACATGGAACACGCCTCTTTTTTATACAAGATTATCCACCATGAACCTCCTAACTTTCGTGAGGAGCACTGCCTATGTGAACCTCATTTACGATTCAATAGCAAAATATTTTTATTAAAAAAACTCTATACTCTTATCAAGGGGGTCGAGGCTGATTTATAGGTGATTCAAGTGACTTGAGAATCTTTCCTGAAAATTCAGTACAAAGTCAGCACCACGTCAGCTCAAATAAAAAACTCTCCGAAATTCCCACTGAAATTCTCTCCAAATCCCGAAGCACCACATAAATTTTCAAATCACAGAGCTCGTCATCATCATGGAGCCTTCCATAAATTCCATTACACCACCACCACAATGCTCCATTGCAATGCTTTTCACCTATACTATTCTCAAAGCTCATATTAATCGCAGATCCCACCAACAAAATTCTTCATGCCTTTTCAAAATACAATTAATTAATCTCATCTACACAAAAATCATGCCTTTTATATATTTTGATTAGATCTTCAAGGAAAACCATGCCACCTTGTATGTGTTCTTTTGTACCACCTCCAGATCATCCATTCCTTTTTCATGGTTATTTTTCAACATGTATTGTCAACAACATCCTTGTAAATGGAAATTCACCATGAAATACTAATTTTTCAACAAACACAACAAACCCAAAAATGATGCAATGTAACCGTGGGATATTTTTTCCCAAATTTTCAATGTTGGTTACCCCCCCAATGGATTCTTTTACTTAATTATTTTAGGAATATAAAGGAATAGGAAGAAACTAGTTATGCACCCTAGAAATCATTTCTATATATATCCATGCTTTTATAATCCTTTTGTAAACTCTTAAAAAAATTAGTTATACCCCCTAACTATTCTTATCATATCCACTTCCTTCCTAGATGATCATAGACCCTACTTATCAGCCTTTTCAGTGACTAGTTCTACACCCCAGATACACCCTCTTCCTTCTTATTTTCTAATTTGATTCATAAATATCTTCTTCTTTAGATTTACATTCTCCAAATGCAAATTAGATCACCTTTACCTGGGTAAAAACATCAAGATCTTTAGTAACTATATTAAAAAAATTTGTTCTTGAAACTTCTTCTTGATCATAGAAAGACCTGGGTCACTCAATCTCACAATAAAAAACATTTTATAAAATTTTACAATAGAAATATTATACACGATTAAGATTTATCCAATGTGAAATCTATATGATGGGTCACAATCGTCTTTTGATATGTCTCTATCTTATACTCCTCAAATAAATGTACTTTAGTTTGGAAAAACATGGTCTAATTAAACTTGGTTTGTTTCTCCTTTTTCATTAATCCCGGTTCCTTTAAATAAGTACAAACATAGTTTAAAACTCAATCTTAGCTTCTTATTCAACTCATGATACCTGATATGATACTTCCTCATTCACCCGATGAAACTCAATCTAATTCACTTTTTCTTGAATCTACTCAATATTATTCTCATTATTTTAACCAAGTAGAACCTTGGTTAGTTACTCATGGAAAAAATCCTTTAAAAATTCAACTCTTCTTTATATAAAAAAAAACCTTATACTATTTCTCCTATTTATATCGGTGCAATTTAAGGTGAAAATGAAAGAACTCAAATGATTTTTCTCACTAAACTCAAATTTGGATTTGAACTTCCTTCTTAATTTAATTTCACTATACACTGACCAACCCACTAGAATATTCCTAATGTTTCTTAAGGAAACAATATTCTTCAAACATTCTTAACTCAGATAGATAACAAACATTAAATGAATAACTTTACATATTTATTGTAGATGACTTCCAAAGTTTATATAAATCATCATAGAAATTCATTTGGAAAATATATATCTAATATAATTTGAAAAAACTCCTATATATAATGGTGCATCATAAGAATTCTCTATCCAAGGGACTCAAAATCAAAATCTTGATCAGATATTTAATTTCCTGGTTCCACTCTATTAGAAACCCTCTATTCATTGGAGTCAACATATCAATGGATAATTTAACTCAACTTCATCTAAAATTTTGTACACCCTTCTATGCATGGAGCACCTCCATTAGATAGCATCACAATTATCTATCTGATTTTTTCAAAATAATCCATCAGTTGGATCTTTCTAGTGTATATCTAATGGACCTTGATCTAGTGAAACCTCATATATTTCTCCATCGAGATATTTGAAGTGTTTATCTCTATCTGATTGATCGACATGTTATCCTCCATCCAATAAACTTTTCAACACTTCCCTATAGATACTACATCTTATTATTTTTACAAAAAGTCTATCTACTTTGTAACTCAATTCCACAATGATCTATCTGAACATCTTGCATCTGGACTTTGTAAATCTACTTTATAAGAAATTTTCTGATAGTTGGAACTCTCTTGATTCTTCATATCTCTTTTCCAGTTTTATTCCATATAGTGTGAATTTCTTAGTATTTTTCTAGTAATATTCATACAAATCCCCAACTGATGCTAAATAAAAATTTACTCTATCTAGTCATTATTTTTCCAATTATTATAACTTCAGAAATCAAAATTTGGATATTCAAAACCTCATAGATCAATATTCATACAATCAAAACTTCAAAATTTTAACTTGGAATAAATACATATCAATATTTTTTCATTGTGTCTGACCACCCGATAACATTGTTAAACTTCATATATCTGGTAATTCAAGATTTCTCTTGAAACCAATATCTCAACCTTTGTAAAAAATCTTACAAACTCATCAACTATAACTTCTTACAACATTCTATCTGGTAACATCATCTGTGTTCCATCTAGTAACATTATATTGCATAAATTTGTTTACTTATTTCCCTTTGTATGAGTGAAAACTAACTCATCCTAGATCATGAGTATATTCACAATTTTAGTAACTTGAATATTAGTATATAATCATCTAAATTTGTAAGAAAACATTCTTACACTCTATAAGAAAAGTATCTTACATGACTTTAGAAATATCCATTCTCTCAAAGTTCTCCAAGTTTCTTAATAAATGTTCTCTCCAAGCATGTATTTACATATTGAAATGAAATACAACCAAACTAAATTTGAAAAAATATATTACCTCTTCTATAATAGTTGGTATTGTATATCCCAAAGACCATTTAGGTTGCATTGAAAGGGTGAGTGGATTAGTCGTACACTCTTTTTATAAATTCTTCTAAACTCAACCTCTTAACCTTGTTAAGGTTCTTAATCTACTATATACATTCTCACAGACTTGCCTTATGTGTAGTAATAATATGAAAGAGAGAGTAACACATAGTATTTACAAGGTTAATTTAAAAGGCCAACACCATGCCATGTTAGTTATACACACCAACATATTTTCTCCACAATCTATAATAATAAATTAAAAAATATTGTCCTCTGTGTTTCCATAGCTTCTATAGTCCACTATAAAATTCTGAACACTTCAACCAGAGTTATCTGATAAGGAATATATTTGACTTGTTCCCAATGAACTATACACCTATTGATGATGATTTTTCTCCATGGGTAGATGGATAAATAGATCTTTATTTGAACTATTCCTAAAGTATTAAATACATATCCCTTCTTTAGGATGTGTATATATAACTTAAGAATCAATATAGTTCATCACACAAACTCGTTCTCCTTGGAAAATTTAATACTTGGGCACAATGGACTTATTATTTTTTAAAAGACTCTTAGCTTTGAACCCCATCTATCTCTTTGATAATGATTTGTATCGGACTGTCATAAATCTCTGATACTTCATGTTTATGATTTATCAATTTTATCTTCTTAATTATTCACATTCATATATAATATTATATTTCCAAAATAATATCTTGAAAACTATTTTCATTAATCAATGTTTGGTAATTACTTTGATCTTCGGATGCATGAAATCTCCTCTTTTAAATAAAAAAATAGATTCCAAGTTTTATATTCTATTAATATCATTATAATTTCAATCAATAACATCCAATTAAATTCTATAAAACACAAGAAATTTACCTATTTTAATTTTCTAATAAATCAATATTCATCGACTTCTACAGTGTGGTCTCTGTTTCTTTACCATTGTAGAATGAAATATTTTGTGACAAGTGACCATGAAAATCAACCATGTCAACCGGATAAGTAACTGTATGGATCGATCACATGTATAGATCTAATCGATAATTACATTCTTCAAATTATTTAATTGAACACAAGTTTATTCTAATAAACATGCCTCTAAAAACTTACCATCAAGATCATGTTGCAAAAACCTTAGGTGCTCTAAACATATTCCATAAGAAGTGTTAAATAAAGAAAAATAAAAAGATCATGAGACATGAAGATTTTTTATTTTTCAGAATAATATCTATATCCCTGGAGGAAAAAACACATCATTATTTTAGGAAACAATTATAGGTAAATTCATAGAGTACTAATATCCAACCTTAAAATAAATTTATATAATTACAAGTTTCTATAGTAAACCACATTGATACGGTGCCAAAAACAAAAAATAAGACCATTATGCTATAGTACCGGTAGAAGGAAGTTCATAGATCCATAGAACTCTATCAGTGATTCTAGTATCATGTTGTTAAATTATTATTTTGAAGTTAATAATAAAAAAATACTATTTTCAACATCACCATTCATTTATGCTATAGTCAATAAATTTTGTTAAATCGTTGCAAAAAAATTGGGTCGAGTTCCAAAGTAGGGATATAGTTCCCCCTACAACCCCAAGTGGCCTCACTATGGAGGTCAAACTTCGAGTGTTTTAGTCTAGTATATAGTTTTATATTCAAAAATTAGGATAAAATTAATCAAATAGATCAGGATATACCATTACAAAAAATAAATTTTGAAATGATTTTTCATGTAAATCAACTGCAAGAAATATATCAACCACATGTTTGAAAATAAACCATGTGAAGATACCATCCTATCTCGGTATAAAAAATACCAAATTTCTTCACTTTGAATTAGTGTCTTTTGAAACCATCTTCATCCCTTCTCAAGAAACTCAAAATTGCATCCAAAATTTTGTAGATAGTGTCTCCATATACACCAACACTAATCCTTATTTTATTTGAGGAAGAAAAATCAATCCAAACATTACTAATTGAGGATTTATTCTATAACAATCCACAAGTAATCACAAATTTTCAACACTAAACACATATTGATATATTGATAAAAACAGCCTCAAACACTGTGACACAACTTGTATCAAATATTGTATATTTATTTTTTTAATACATGCTTTATTGGAGAGGGATTATTTTTTTCTATAAAATATTGTCTAATTATTTATGAGAACTTATTTAATTTTTTTTTTAATATATTTTATGTTTCATTACAAAAATAATGTTGAAGATAAAAAATACATTTTTTTAATATGGAGGTGCTGCCAATTCGGACTACTGAGAATTTTAATATGATTTGACAGCCTACTATTCAGGAAATGAAAATGAATACTAGCATGATTGGTTAAATAAATATATAATAAAAACTGGAGTGGAACATCATTTTATGATGAATATAAATTGTAAAAGTTTGAATAAATAAATATCTTAGGTTACTCAAGAATAGAAGTTTGAATATCAAGCTAACTAAAAAGTCTGGAGTACACTCTTATGTCAGATAGAGAGGAATATATATATTCAAATATCATCATCCAAAATGTCTAATAAAATTTAGAGAAAATTGGACATAACATACTTTTGGACAACTAGTGTCTTGGATACTGGAAGAGTGATGCTCCATGTAAATTATCAAGATTTTGATTTACATATAGGAGAATTGATGGCTTGATAAGAACCAGAGGCTTATAAATATTATAAATATCCATAAATTTCGTAGTGAGAAAGAGATCAATGATTGTCATCTTGTAGAGAATACTGTATACATTCTACCAAAATAATAGGAGTCTACATAAATTATGGTCGATGAAACTAGTCATTTGAATGAAGTTTAGTCGTGATGATTTGATTCTCACTCTTATGAAATATGAGATTAGATCGAAAAGGGATTATTATATATTGAATAATAGGGATGGATTTATATTTACTTTATTTTATAAATCATTAAACACCAATATTAATACTTATAAGGGTAGTGAATCAAAGAATAAAAGTTTTAAACAACACTCATATAGTTGATTTCTAGATGCAAATGTATGTTAAATTTCTTAACTTTCGATATGCATGAATAAAATCTATGGAAACAAATAATTGTAGAAATATCATGATATAGAAAGAAAGAAAAAAAATAAAAATAAGGAATCTATTAAATTTATATGCTATGAGTGTAAGAATCCTAGTCACGTTAGACTATACTATCAGAACCTCAATAATAAAGAAATACAATCGAGGAGACACTCTAAAAGGAAATTAAATAAGAAGTCTAAAGATAAAAATGATACTTGGAGTTCTAATGAAGATATCTCTTCCATTGATAGTAGTAATTAATATATGGACACTAACTTGGTGATAGTTAGATTTTATGGAAAATCTTATCAAAATGAAAAGGAATTCTTAAGAAAATTAAAAGAAAAATCACTTAAAATATTTTTCTGACCTATTTTTTATTTTACTTCGAATGATTATCTATCATTTTAATAGATATATAGATATTTCACTTTCATAGAGAAGAAGAAAAATTTTAATGTTATGATTCTCTAGTGTTTACTATTAAAAATTATATTTTTTCTCTTATCCCTTATATAACTTTAAATCATTTATGATACTGTTTATATATATGTATATTTCGTCAAATATTCATTTATTATATATAAAATTTGTATCATATTAAACCCAGTGTGCATGGTTTTTTTTCATTGTCATTCTTTAGATTCTATTTTTTAACTAACACCTAGATTCAATTTTTTCTTCAAGTTTCCATAGTATTTAAGAAAATATTATCAAAATAATTTGTGGAACCAAATTTTTTATAAGAAGAAAAAAATCTATAAGAATAAGATGATAACTTCAAGAATTATCATCTCATTTATTCTTATTACTCATTTATTATTATAATTGATTATATTTTTACTTTATTAATCCAAAAATGTTGAGAAATGTTTTCTTATTATTATTATGTTTCATTAAGGGGTGGAAGTGTGTCCCAAAGGAAAAAAATAGATATTATAGAAAGAAGATTTGTATTCAATTGAATGAAAAATTCACTCTCATTAATTTATTACATATCCTAAATGGGGTATTTGATATTCTAGATTTTATATTTATATTGTTAGATTTTATAAGTTTATAAAATGGAAGATTTTGGAGAAGATTATGAATTTAATTCTTCTAGATGATATGATTAAAATGATTTTCATTAAAAATTATGGAAACTGTCTTTTATTTCCTATTTTTGACTTCTAAATCTATTATTACTATTTAAATGTTTTTTAATCTTCTTCGTGTTTTTATTTATAAAAATCATAAAGGTGTGGAATTTAGATAAATTATGGGAATATTTTTAAAAAGAGTTAATAATATTTCCAATAATTGTTTTCTTTCATTATTTTTTCTTTTCACAATGGGGGATAACTTTAGAGGAAAATAATTCTTTATTGGCGGTATATTTTTTTTTACTGACCTTGTGTATTTCTTAAAAGAGTGATTTGATTTTATTGGAATTTATATCTAGGTGAAATTTTATCAGACATTAATGGGAAGTTCATTTTAAAACATTATTCCATGTTACATTTCTTTCATGTTTTATAATTGTAAAAATTGGGAGATTGTTAAGTCAAATGACTCTTTTATTTTCTTGGTTATGAAAATTTGAAGACACTCATGTTGAAAATAATTGAACTTAAGTTTTTTTAATAAATTTTACCTTGTACATAATTTAAATTTTGACAATTTAAGTTTCAATTAAATGATATGATAAATTTATGTTCCATGAAATGATAATGACATAATATACTTTTAAAGTTATGTTGAATTAATTTTATCAGAGGAACATGATCTTAATATGTTTTCATTGTAACTAAACTTGAATATCTTGAAACTTTTCCATTAAATATTTTTTCTCCATAAACTATAAATTAAAAAGAGTAATTGATAAACCAAACACATTACAAAGTATGTATATGAAAAATTATAGTTCCAAATCATGTAAAACTTTTCATCACCTCATTTCTAAGAGACCTTCCAGTTGTATTTTTTATTTCAGTGTCTTATGTAAAAACATATTTTTGTGATATTTTTCATTGTAAAGTTATTTGCTTTTGTTTTTAATCATTATACTTCCAATATTCATGATCAATGAGGTCATTGTGAGGGATCTGATGCTTCTGATCATTGAGATCAATGAGAATCAAAGTCTCAGATTCTGATGCATCTAAATGATAACAAAACAATTTCTTGGTTACTTTTAATTACTACCAGTAATTTTAATTGAAGTGGTTATTTGGGAAAGATATACCTTAACAATATGTTTCTATTAAACAGTTTCATAGTGTAGAAATTTCTAATCATTTCTAGACTTATTGAAGAAGTTTTATTTTTTGGAATCTGTTGATTCCTTGGAATTGATTTTTAAAACCAATTTTCTCTTTAGTTTCAAAGAAAATACTTACCTTGACTAAATTTTATTGGTAATATACTATCATTTAAGGAGTTTAAGTATTTCCATCATTTTCTTAGTGCATTATTTCTATCGTACATTAATATTATTATTATTTTGTTTCCCTTTTTATATATCATTTAAGTTGTTTAACTTCTAATGTTAATATTTTTCACTACATTTACCACTTTTTTACATTACATTTTTACTTTGTTACTAGGATTTGATTAGACATTGTAACTTCTTATTAGTTTTCATAAGTGGGGTGAAGAATTGAGTTGGTATTTCAACATTAATTCACCCCTTATTAAAGCTTCCATTTGTTTATATTTGAGACAACAACTACACCCCCTAAATAAATTACCTCATCAAAAGTTTTAGTCATTGGTAAGTAGTTGTCTATAAATTTATTCTATGGATTCTTTAGGTTATTATTCCTCTTATTCATCTATATGATTTCTTCATAAAACATTAACTACAAAATTTACCTTATTTCACCACATTCTTCTTTACAATCAATAATTAAAAAAATCCTTATAAAAAATAATCTTTTCCAGTTTTAACCAACATAGAACTCAATATATAAGATATATTAGGGGAATGTTTCCCTAATAAAAAATTAAATATATTATATGATTGTGATAAACATGGTGGTAACACAAATAAATAATCCACTAATCCCACCTTCACTTTATTTTCATTTGGACTAATAAATCATGAGCTTAATTGTCCCATATTAAAAAAACATATGACACCTTTACATGGATATATTTTAAGAAAATTATGTTCTCTTACCTCAAATGAAAGATAGTTCCTTCAATTATATGTTTTTTCAATGCTATCATTGGGGTAACGATAGGCATGGGATAATATCCTTAGACTGGACACAATCCTCATAGCCCCATATTCCTGATTTCTAAATGTGGGAGGCCTTCACACTAGGGTTGAAAATGCCAACCCCTTGATTAGAATGGGATAATGTGATATCAGATCTTACTTCTATGGATTCTTCCTTAGAGTTTGTTTCCTAGTCTAGGTCTCCATTGCATATTTAAGGCATGTTCATGAATCTCATTTCAATACCAATCTTCTAGTGGATGTAGGTTAATTACACCACTTATTGTCATCATATTGTAGATACCTATGGTTGAAGCTGATGGGGATTTTGAGAATGTTGGGAACCTATAAAATTTTTACTAATTTGATCTAGTGAGGGAATATTATTCTCGTGACCTAAGGAATCTCAAGTAAAAAACTTGAGGCATCCTATGATCTTCACGATGAAACTTATGCTCATGGAATAAGGAATCCAAGGAGCATCTCCTCAAGTATCACGTGTTTGACACACAAGGAGTCTCATATTCCCTATAAAAGGTTTCTAACACTCATTATGCTAGGAAACTCTTTCATATTTCTTAGGTATTAATAGTATCATCAAATTGGAAATCTTATTCTCATCACTCTTGGTTAAAACTTAGGCACATATCCTAAGGAAATGGTGAAGAGATATTGTGATCCTCACTTATGATAATCGTATAAGGTATCTCATGTTCATCACATGAGGTGTCATATAAGGATTGATGCCTAATTAGGGGGAGATGGATTATATTATTTTCATATATTCTTCATAGCCTCACCACCTAAGTTACCCTATGATCATCACCGAGGGTCGGTATTAAAATGCCTCAAGGGGGTTAAAATTTTTATGCTGAGTGAATTTACTCACTAATTTAATGTCCAATGGAGGGATAATCTCATGCATGATCATAATTAAATAGACTAATCATATGTTTACGGTCAGTTGCGGTAACTAATAATTTAAATTCAAATGTGTACACACACATATTTAAGTTATATTGAAGGAACGCTTCCCATTTACACTCACCACATACTGGTCCAGGCACATGTTAGCATCCTAGGGAGAATTTGGATTTATATGGTTGGATGTTTGATATACTCTAAAAATATGGCATGGATTTGGTGTTGTTGACTCTCTAAGGATATGTGTAATGGAATGGAGATTATGTTTTTAGAGATAGTGAACTCACTTATGCCACCCATGAATGGATAACATGGTTGGTGAGATATTGGGATTTAAACTTAAAAAGTCATCTTGTGTAACCTATTAAGAGGTAGGGATAAAAATAAATGTAGTTTTGTTTCATAGTTTAAGGTTATTTTATGGGAATATACCAAATACAATTCCTCATGTGGTAAATATCAATTCATCATGAACAAAGATGAAGAAATGGGATGTTATGGGGATTAAGATTTAAGCAATTAGGATGCTACTAAATAGGGGTGATGGATGTGTGTATGGATTATAAATAATGTTCCCATGTATGGTGAATTTTATCCTATTTTTATCACACATGATAACCAGTGACAATCACATAAGGTATTCGGAGTTCGTCACTCAGGTCAGAATATGTTCATCACATATGGTAAGGCCACATTTTAACATCTGGTGCTAGGGAAGTTTTCATTATGTCTAATGATGTGGGACAAGGAAATTGTCTTGTAGATTAATTTCATGAAATAAGGATAATTCATTAAACAATTTAAAGACTTGAAACTCAAACATTACATGGGATAATGCATTTCATATCCCATTTCTAATTAGAGTGGGAAGAGGGAATCATTCAAGGATCATGTATATGATGAGGAAATTGGTTGGTAGTTTTCATTGGAGATTCTATGGTAAAGTGTAATATATCTACTTAATAGATTCCTTGTAGAGGAAAAAGACATAGAAAATGTTCATTATAGGAAGGACACATGGGTCCTAACATGATATTTTCAAAGATTTAGATAAATAGGTAATGAGGTTTCATAGTCCATACATGGTGTAAATTGATTATCCATAAGGTTATATGACACCATTTTTTAATATGGTTTTATCATGAGTACAAAAAAATAGAGTATATGAAGTACCTGAGCACTCAAATTTCATGAAAATTTGTTTTCTTAAAGGAGGCCTCACACAAGGTCCTGTGGGGTGGATTTTAGGAAATTTTGGGGCTTAATGAAGTATATAATTAGGCATGACTTGGGTCTCATGCATAAGTTTTATGCCTAAGTATCAAATGAATGGTTTATATGATAGATAGATGTCTCACAGATCATTAAGTTGTGTGAATCATATGATTCTAGTGTGAATGGTGTTCTTCATGGATGAGACTTTCAAAAAAATAATCTTCATCACAAGATTGTACATTAGAGGACCTCTGAGAGGGCATTCATGAACGATTTCTACATATGATAATTCATGGGTCTTCAAGTGCGTGAAGGTTATAGTTTCCCTAATTTAGATCTTTAGTTATAGTTATAATGGTTAGATCCACTATAAATTTTAGATGATGAAGTGTTTATAGGTTACAAGGTCATTGGAAGATAAGTTATGCAAAGGATCTATGATTTCATAGAGATCGTAGTATTTTGGTTCCCTAACTTGGGTTTCTAGAACTCTGGACTTTCTCAAAATGCTGTAAATTTATGAATCCATCTCCTTTAGCAGCTTGTCTGCCTTTTTTATCTTGTATTTTCACCAATAAATTTTTATTATCTTGAATTACTTCCTAGATGTGTTTTTCAACATTTAAACCCCTTAGAATGGGATCTAGTGAGTAAGTGGAATATCAAATTCTAGGGTTAGAAAATTGAAAATTTATAGTATAGGATTCCTGATTTTCAAAACCCAGACCCACCTTTGGCCTATAAATAAGTTAAGGGCCCCCATTGGGGACTAATTATTGTCATAAAACTATGATTTTTTAATGTTCCCTATAACCAAAATCATCGGTTCTCATGATAAATTTTTCTTACATGAATTGATTTATATGAGTTTTATTTTATGAACCCTACATTCTAAAAATGTACTTCCACAAGAATTATATTTCATGCAGACGCAAGTTTCATGAAACTAATCTTTCACAGACTAGACTTGGTTTTTTCCTTGAAACTATTTATATATCCACCAAGATATTTTAGGATACTTTTTCATGAAGAAGGGTGATGAGGGAGAATATCCACATTAGAGAGAGATTAAGAACCATGTAAGATCATTGAAACCTATCTAAATTTTTGAAAGAATATCAAAATAATCATCCACACTATAAAAGGATACCAATATTAAACTTTTTACTAAGGGATGATGTCATAATGTTGAATGAAGACTGAGATACCTCGAGATACTGGTTCACATGTTCTATGAGGTTATGGAAGATTAAATGTTTCATAGTTGGTCACTATATAAATAATCATACCCCAATCATGGTACACTCCTAATGTAATTTGATCAAAACCATCAATAAAGAAAAGACGATCAAGGAGAAGTCCCTTCATAAATATGAAAACATCATTATAGTGGGATTATAAGACCATCATCTAGGTTATATAGATGTATGGTATTTTTTATATAGTAACAATTTAACCAATGAATGTGCATTGGAAAATTGGGTACGATCATTTAGTGATGAATTTTTGGGGGATCTATTAAGGTTTAGACATTATTAGGTAGTATGGACTTCTCATTTCCATGTTACCATTACCAAAACATTACACTATATTTATTGAGTAGGTGTTCATGAGATGCCAACTCAATTCATCTTCACCTCGAGGAGGATAGGATTAGATTGTGGGACCCTCACCACATTGGTGGGATCAATATATAGTGGGAGATACATGAATTGTTTATACCAATATAGAATGTTAATGAGGACCATGAGTAAGTGGTGGTGGTTTCCAAAGTTCTATTAGAATCTATGAAGGTAGGAATGTGAAGAAATCTTGGAACAAAATATGTGGTGTTCAAGAGATGGTTTAAAATTTTATTAAACCAACCTAAAGGTCTGATGATAGGGAGACTAAGGTAATACTTAGGGGCTCTTCAATGAAATAAGTTGGGATCATACTAGGTAATTTTGGAGGTAATCTAGTATCAATAATGAGGTTAAAGCATGAAATTCCATACCAACGAGGTCAGACTGGTTGGATTCATCATGGTGTTTCTTTATGGGTGGTTGATTCTTTTTCATGATTCCTATATTAGGGTGTGGCCAACCACTTTCTTCAGGAAGGTGATTATTTCAATGGTATTTTATGCCAACAATATTATCCCAATTTTGGTAAAGCTCTATAAGACATTGAACTATATTAGGATGAATACCCACCCACCCATGTGTGTGGGCCCATTCCACTTCATGTATAGGTGGTTTCTACAAAAATTAGGTTTTTGAGTATATAAATTCAAATTTCTCTCCCAAAACCAATTTCAAACCATCTATTCTAAGCATCACTAAGATTTGACCACTACAAATTGAGTAAGTCATGGTGATTTCAAGACTTGAGTTTCCATAATATTACGTTGTTTATCCTTTTCCCCTCCTAATCGGGGAAATTTTTTAAAACAACCGAGGAACCACCTAGAAGGGATCATACCTCACAGTCATCTAAGGATGATGCCAAGAGTGTACATCAGTTTATTTTATAAGCACCATACCATTGTTCATTAGTAACTCTAAAATATGATCACACATGAAGGTAGTGGAGATATAATTGACTTTCCAATTTCTAAAATACCATTTAGGTTGTTTAATTCTTATGCCTAGACTAGGAGAATTCCTACCCAAGGGAGATGTTGACACATCTAGTGATCAGGTTAGATCTAGAGGAAGAGATAAGGTGGTAATGTGATTGAGTGCATTGTGAAATGGGAGGATAATTAAAAGTAATAAGATTTCCTCCTGTAAGGGAAATGATGGCAGCATCTCCAACGTATCTTTTTCCTCCACAAAATGAAATTTCTAAAGGAGGTGTAACTGGAGGCCAAACACTCCCCAGGAAGTAAGTCCAAGAATATGGAAAAACTATTAGGGAAACTTTTGTAGTGATTATTATGTCTATAGGGAAGACTATATGAAATGTAGTATAGTTTCTAGATGATACAGTATTCTTAAAAATTTGGGTTTCTAGGATAGTTTTTGGTGATTCACCACCTTCCAAGCATTGAGGAATTAGCTAAAAGTCCAAGAAATACACCTCCCTGACCTAGGTAATGTTAGATCTATCTTATGATATTTTCATATGGAATCCTTACAATTTATAAGGAGCCTGGAGAGATTGATCAAAATGTGAGTTGCAGTCAATCCCATAACTGATTAAGCTTGACTGTTATAATTAAGACATTATGTTCCATGAAGATCTATTAGGATTTTGGTTGAATGAAGGTGTGCCGAGGTATGATTCTTTATGATTAGGATTCCTAGGGAAGCACCACATTCTAGGATTCACCTAATTCAGGTTATTTGGATCCTATAAAAATGAATATTATGATCTTGCTATTGATGAGGTAAAATTATCGGTATTGTTGCCTTAAATCCACCACGAGTCCTTGGAATTTACTGACTTGTTTCCTTTGATCCATATAGGAACTAGAGAGTATGAAGGAATGGGATATTATATATGAATATTTAATGTTTTTTCTTTGGAATAGGGATGAAAGGTCAGTCCTAAACCACTAATGTGTGGAAATAGAACCAATTCCTCATGTTTTGGATTTAGGTTGTCAGAATTATTCCAATGAGGCACTAACTTTAGTCTAGGAAATATTTCAACTACCTAAAATATCAGATTGTATCCCCATATCTTCTTATTAATTTCAAGTAATGGTGGTATTAATACCATGTTCAACCATATAATTATGGTTGGGGTTCTATGTGGAAGCTTACTCGGGGAATATACCATCAAACATGATCAAAGCATAAATATCACCACCCTTTATATCATTTGGATGTATCTCCACCAAATTCATTACTCTATAACCATAATTTAGACTCTTATGGCCTCTTATCTTTATGATCATGCTCCCTATGTTGGGAAATCATATTCCTAGGGAAATACAAGATCCTTTGGAGCTCTTGGATAATGTGGTGATAGTTAAAGATATGTCAGTGACATTAATGACTGATGAGGCCATGACATCAAAGAGGATCCTTGATGTTCTGTGTCTTGAGGAGGTCACTAAAATCCCTAGAGTGGTATTATGTTCTAGTGATGAGGTGGTGAGTGGAACATCACCACCTAGGAATAGTGGTGAAACTATGAAATATTGTGGGGTATAGGTTAACCTAGAATGATCACTCACCATGATAATAGCTGAGGAAATGGACCTTGTGGGAATATAATATTTAGTGAAACTAGTGTATGGTGAACTAGTATGCGAGACTTTTGTGTACAACATTGAAGATTTTATCCTCTAGGATTTCAATTTTGGTCCTCTATTGCCTAATGTAAATCCTACTATGGAGGAAATCATAGCATTTTGTGGATATGATATTATCCTAGAAGAGATAGATGACCCAAAGTTATATGTTTCATAGGAAAACAAAGTGATATGGTTTAGATCATGGATAATAGTTTGTAACTTCATCAATATCACAACATTGGGAAAGTTATTGGGTTGAATAGGATCCCCGCGACATTGGCTATTGAACCTGGGGACTAGAAGAGTGGAGTATCATGCACTCCAAAACATGGATTGGAATTTTTTATTCTATTGAGTTCATTTAGAGTGTAAATTCCTCACTACATCTTGGAAAGATTCCATTTACATGGGCATCACTATTCTCTGGGTATCAAATCAAGAGTTTGTCTTTCTATAAGAGAATTCATTCCAACAATGAGTCATTTTTTCTACCCAGAAAGACATGGTTCACCATTTGGAGGATCAATTGGAAGACGAATAATCAAATTCATCTAAAAAATTATCCAAAAAAATAGAATATAAAGTTGAATAAATCCAGATCCAAGTGAGGGTGCGTAAGTTTTTTCCCCAGGTGGAGGATGGTCTTATAGAACTGGCCAAGCTGTTAGGATTCATGGAGTTGAATCAGTAGAGAATGATCGAGCTAATGGATTCAATAGACAAGGCCAAGAAACAAGGTGGATTCTTGTAATAAGGTACAGGTTTCCATGTTTATATAACCATCTTTAATTTATTAAGAGTAAAAATGCATTACTTTTTAAAACTTCCTATGTTATCCTTTTAATGTGATTGTATTAAAAAGGCATCCAACTATCAATCCATATTCCCCTGTGTTCTATATTTAGTGTGATAAAAAAGTTAAGAATAGAAGATAAATCAATCATAAAATTGTGTTAGAAAGGGTTTATTTGTCACGATTAGAATATTGTATTGATCATTGTTGGAGACCTATAAATTTATGGACTCAAGATAGTTTGATTCCTTGAATTTTATTACATTAAAAATGTGCAAGGTGTACAATGCCACAACACCAAGGGTAATAGAACTCCACATGATCAAATGGAATGTGGATTGAGATAAATTGTGATGTTAATAATCTATGCCAATTGTGGAAAATGGATTGTGGATAACAATTGTGAATTTTTGGCTCATGGGTTCCACGAATGATCAGTTGAAGATACCTCCACTAGGACATGTTCTAAGGGTGTAATTCAATCCAATTAAGTCCATATGTTGCCTCTATAAGGGATTAATTTTATAGGTAAGGATGATTCCTTCAAGGCGTGTGCCCTAGATTAAAGGAGAGCGAATTTAGGCCACGCACCATCACTTTAGGAGATCCCATTTGGATATATTAACTGGGTGTTAATCCAAATAGAGGCGATATATCTTGGGTCTATGGATGAGTAAGATGCTCAATATGATTGATATAACTCCTAGGTCTATTCCATAAATCATCAATCTTATCAATGGGGTATACCAATTTGATAAAAATAACAAGAACTAGCGGGGAAAATGAAAATCAAAACCAATCAAGAGTCACAAGATATAAAACTCAATCATGACCTAAGGAGAAAATTGATGACCCATAATGATACTTAGTTTAAGCTCTCATATCTTGGACTCTGGTTCATTCCTTTTAAGTTTGTGCATTCATTACATGTGGGTCGTGACTTTTAAGGTCATGTATTCTAGAATAGTGGTATGTTCCTTTTAGGGGCACAAATTTAGGAACAATGGGGGAAATTATGTTTATGGTTATATAACTTGGACCATAAGGCATTCTGTTAATGTTCATGGAGTCAAGATTAGTGGGTCGTGTCATTTAAGGTCATGTAGCTAAGGCCGATGATTCCCAATTTAAGTTCATGGGGTCTGGACCCTAAGGAACTATGGTTTTGAGGTCTTATATCTTATATCATGAGAAGGTGAGAAAATTTTACTAGATGCAGAAAGAAAAACCTGACATGAATGGAAGGACCCATTGGTTCATATACCAGTGTACATCATATAATTTATATAAGGGAATACATTTTATGTAAACAATTCTTAGACCAAAAGGGGTGTTGATCGATATAACACTAGGAAAATTCATGACCTATGGTGAATTGATAAACCCAATATTGATACAGATGACCCCAGGATTATAATAAAATGTGAGGTTAGAAGATACTACACCATGGAGGTAATGCCTGTGTCTTAGTATCCATCCATGAATGCTAGAGAATAATTTAAATGACTCTTAACTATTTTCAAATGTAGCAGAGGTATGTAATTACTTATAAATGGATGGTCAAGAAAATTACCATGATTTTTATGGTTGAAAATTCAGTTTACTATATTTTATGGAAATAAATGAGGTTTATATGATGATATTCTCAATAATTTATATTTTATCGATATGAAAAAATCCCATGCTGTTATGTTCATGCAAAATATCCCAAGAATCATAGAGAATTTAAGAGTCATTTATGACTCTTAAAATAGAAGATAAAATACAATTGATAATGACTATATTAAAGTAGAAGATATTTATTACATGAATTAATCTCTTAGAATAAGAGAGATTTTCATAGAGAATACATTTCCATATATGATTCTCAAAGAATAAAGAGAGTTTATTTCCATGTGAGGATGGAATTCTTGAAGATTTGTAATCCATTGAAGATTGAGAAAAGGAGAAAAATATGATTTTTGGTATGAACTTACAGAAAAATTGAATTTTTCTAGAGTAATTCTTAAAAAATATATTGATTTCATGTAAACCTAATTAAGATTCCCAGTAGATAGGTAATGATATTCTAAAATCATTTTTAATTTATTTCATTCTCCACCTACTTAAATCATTTTTATAACATCCTTATATAAAAACCTCAGTATTTTACATATAAAAAATTTTGTTATTTTAAGGGTATGTCTTACAACATAAAAAGCTTCCATCAAATGGGTTACAAAATCATTGCTCATGTGTATGGAGGAAAACCACCTTGTGAATAGATATCATTTGTTTTTACGTTACCACCTTTCAAGGTTTGTAAAAAATAGGGATTTATAGTTTATATATGATATATATGATATTAATGATGTACTTATTCTTCTTCAATTATTACATCACACATACCTTTATGCTTTCCATTTTTTGGGAATATGATAACGTCGCTCATGTGTACGGCGGACAACAGCCTTGTAAGGTGATATGATTAGTTCATCATTTACATGGAATGTATTAAGGATGATTTTAATAAACATATGTGATATATATAGAAAAATAATGATATTGTAATGAATATATATATATATATATATAGAATTTACTTTTCATTCTTTCAATGTCACAATAAAATTGAAACACCATTCATGCGTATGTACAGTCTACCATCTCCTTGAACGGTATATTTCACTTCCTATCAATAAATTTTATAGATTTATTTAAATACATTAATATTCATTATATATAATATTTTCATCATGTTTTAGGTTAAATATATTATTAAATCATGATTGAATTAAGAGGAAAAAAAATACATGCAAAACATACTCTAAAAACATGGCAATTAACACCCAAAAATAAAAATAAAGAAATATTATAAACATACAGGTGATAAAATGTTATAAAATAATCATATATGATGTCAAAAATATTAATATTTTTATGTTATAAATTAATAACATGTTTAATATCACTATATAGGAGGTTAAATCATGTTCAATCAAAATTAAGCGTGAGGTAAGGGATATCTTATCTCAACTTCCACTCATTGGGTTAAAGTCCTACTTATTTATTATTTCATTCTAAAATTATACGTATAATTAATTTGGAATATATATTGTTTTATCCAAAAAATTATGTGGATTTAAAATTGATACATAAAATTGATGTGTTTATTAATTCTCACTTCAACGTTATGATCATTTTAAGGTTTTACATCACAATTTCATTTTATTTGGGATTCCCTACACTTGAATTTATATTAAAAAAATTATTTGATCAAAGATTTAAAAAAAATCTATTATTATATGGTTATTAATTATTATTTTAAATTAATATAACCATTTTAATCATTTTTTATTTAAATTATTTTATAATTTTTTTTAGAAAACCCAAATTAATGGATCTCTTTGGTCGGAAACCTATTTTCTTATAAAACCATATTTTCTAAAAATGTTTTAAAAAATATTTTTAACCTTTTCAAAATGATTTATTAAAATAAATTTTTTCCCTTTATATTTAAAAAAACTTTTCAAATTAATCTTCTTATCTCTTTTTGAACAAGGATTATTTCTAACCTTTTAACTGTGAAAAAGGAGTGTTCTTTACTGAATGTATGGAATTACCCACCAGCATGACCTTCATTTATTTGATGCTTTTTTCAAGTTTATGAGGTTATTTTTAAACAAAAATTTTTTAAATTTTATTTTCAAATAAACAGGAATTTTAAAATGTTTTACATAATGAAAAGGATGTTTTCATCAAGAATATTTTTTTAAGATATTTTCTTGGTATTTCTATTCCTAAATTAAAAAACCATCTACCCTTACTCCAATGATTGTATATTGTAATGAAATTACCCTTATTTTTTTCTTTGGATATTTTATTATCAATTTAGAGGGGGTTATACTATTTTGAAACCATTCACTTTACTCTGGAATTTTTATGATTATTTCATTGATTGGGGAATGTATTCACATTTCATATGATAGTTTTAATACAAATGTTTATGTTAATTATAACTCACTCATTTCATGTGAGGAATTAATCTTATTTCATATGTGATGGTTGGGGACCTTTATATCCCATTGATGCATTAGAATGTTTCATGAGACAAACTGAACATGTTTTGTCCAAGGACACACCTATTTTGTAGATTCTTGGTACAATGCATTGATGGTATGATATTCTTTTCATGAATCCTTGATTGTTTTCGATATCTTGGATTGATTACTTGATAGTAAGTTTTACATATCCATCATTGTTCATTTCATCATTATGAATTCACTTATTGATATTCCAAGAAATTATTTGATTAGTTAGAATATACATGGTTATGTTACATGCCCATGCGATTATTTATATGGAATTATTTAATCATCATTTATCTTTCCCATATTATGATCAAGTATTTGATTAAACGGATTGTGTTTCATTTTTTTAACTTCCCATATTTTTTATCATAATTAATTATTTATTTATTCTATTGTACTTAACCATTACGGAATAGTTGAGCTCACCATTATTTAATTTTCCTTCCCCCAGGATTCTATAAAGTTTACTATGGTCAATATGTTGGGATAAACTAAAAAGAATAAAGTTATTCTCAAAAAATAAAAGAAAAATATTATGTTGTAATTTTTTTATTCATATGAAATGTAAGACCCATGTATGTATCAAGTTCACCAACACTAATAAAATGATCGGCCCTTTGGTATGGAATTCCTTGTATCTCATGTCAATGTAATGGAAGTAGGAACCAGCTCCAGGTTGTTGGGGTTGGGGTCTCTACAATAGGTATTAGAGAAAGTTTAGTAGAAACCTTGGAGATTTGATTTTTGAAAAATAGACTAGGTTACATAACCCAAAGGTATAATTTGAGGACATGTATAGAATAATATCCTAATGTGTTGGTAAGGTAGATATTATGTAGTTTTTACTTGAAATATATCCATGTCTGGATACTACAATTGGATGTGGTTCTGGCACAAATGTACCTGGGGGTAATGACTTCGAAAAGGTCATGCTGGGATTAACTCGATCCTAACATAGTACAAAAAATGGGCCTTACTTTGAACCAATTCTGACACTCTTAGAGGACATTATTCGGATAATTTACATTTTATTTAAAAATAATTATAAAGGATTTGACTATAAATATATTATTAAAGAAACCATGTTCCTTATTTTGATATTATATATGTTAATTGTTTTACTAGTTTTCATATTATACATTATGTTTCATAATTTTATGATATAATCTAGTTAATCCTATTATTTAGAAATATAGCTTAATGGATGGAATGAGAACCATATCAATGCACATACTCCAAAAAAGTATTTCCCTCTAGGGTAAGATAATGAAGCATAAATCGGAACTAAACTAATTATAATCATATCAGTGAAGCTAAATTTGGTTATGAGTAATAAAATTTCCTAAATGGAGCAGCCTACTGATCCACCACACTGTGTAACAATTTTAGACTAATTCATGTGTCAGCAACCTCCATTATTTAATGGGACTATAAATCCATTTTTAGCTGATCATTGGATAATTTCCTTTGAAATGATATTTCTCACTTTGGTAAGTAGTGAAAGAGATAAAGTTTTTATGGTAGTTTATCATCTCTCATTTGATGTAGATAAATAGTGGAAATTGATTGAAAACACCAAGGATGAGGAATAAATATACGCTATAGAGTAAAAGGATTTCAAGGAAATATTCTTGGAAAAATATTTCCCTCCTAAGAAATGAGAAGATATAGAAATATATTTATTGATCCCAATATAGAAAGAAGTGGAAAAAGTTTTTAAGTATGAATCCAACATTAAAAGTTTAGGAAATAATGTTGTAAACTATGTACATAATTCAAATATAAATATTGATCGTTTCTTTGATGGGATTAACCAAATTATATAAAGGGAACTATTTTCACAAACATTATCATCACACAAGAATATAGTATCATGTGAAATTAATACTGAGAAATAATTATCCAAGTCATATGTATTTAAAGTGAAGAAAGAGAAGAAGAGGATAGTAGAAAAAAAGGCTGATTAATTGAAGAAGTGAAGGAATTATTTTTGAACAACTGATAATGGTTGAAAGAAAAACCTTGGTATAGGCTTAAAAAGAAAAGTATTTTTCTTCATGTGTTGAGAAAAATTCTACCATGAAAAGGATTTAATGGGAAATAAATAATTTTCCTATGTTAAATTATTAAATTATAAGGATATGGGGCATTATTTAAATTAATACCCCAAGTTACAAGGTAATATACCTCAGAAGAATCTAAGGGGTTGAGGTAAGGCTTCTATTATTACTATCGATGAAGTGGAATGATTAATGTTCTTGAGTTTGGATTCAAGAATTATGTTACAATATTATATTGATCAATGATTTTGGGGTTATAATGAAATTTATAATGATTATAAATTAGTAATTTTCATTAAGTTTATGAATGCGTATGTCTAATGGAATCTATGACCAATAAAAATGATTCACTTTCAAGAAAAACATCATAGAAAACACATGATTAAGGGAAAGATAACCCTTTATATGTTTCTAATGCTGAGATAATTAGGTTGGGATAAAGAGATGATTGATATAGATAAATTAAATTGGATATTACTAACTACATTGGAGCTGATTAATGATAAGTTAATTTTGGAAATTTAATAACCATCTTTCTAAAGTTATAGATATTAATATTTCGGAAGGTTCATATGTTTTACCTTTTATGAAATAGTTTATATTGAATTTGGATGAGAAATTAAAGATAAATTAATTATATTGAACCAATTTTGACACTCCTAATGTAAATAATTTTTTATGGATCTTACAATTCATTAAAATTAAATTTTAGTGCTTCATTTATAAAAATTTCATTTTAGGGTACTCATTTATTATAGTAAAGGGATAAATTTGAAATTGATTGAAGCATAACTGAAGGATGAAATTGTGTTTATTAAATATAAATATATCAAGTAAATATATTTCTTTATATTCATAGATAGTAAAATAAATACTAAAAATTTGGAAAATAATCTAAAAACAAAAATGTTATCTTAATACCTTCATTTATGTTGAACTGATGGTCTTCTAGATCATCATAGATTAATGGACTTGAGCCCCTTAACTACACATTAATCACTCACATTATTTTAATCAATGGACATAATAACTCTATAAAATTATTTATTATTTTCCTCTATGTCCATATATTCACTTTCCACCAATTTTCTCCTACTCAGGAACCTAGCCATGTGATATTCCATATGACATTTGTAATTCTATTTCCCACTAATTAAGAAGATATTTTATTAAACCTTTTATGATTTGGGTTTTTCAACAATGGTTTTTTCAAATTTCAAACCAGTTATTACCAATATCATGTTTAAATTATGAGGATTTTATTTATTTACTATGGGGAAAATGTAACAACCTTAAACATTAAAATATAAACATTATATTTGATAGTGTGTATGACATGCCACACCAAGTGTTGAATGGATTATAAAATCCTAAGAATTTATGATATATTTATTATTTTAAATAAATTAAATCTATTATATAAAATTAAATTCATGAAGTACTAATTAAGATTATGATTTATGCAATAACCTGACTCTTTGATAGTTTGTGTTGCATGCAATACTGGGTTTTACCGAAAAACAATACACAATTAATATTAATTTTTAAAATAATTGATTTCACCAAATCATTAGAATTGTGGGTATGAATAGGATTAACAAACTTATAAAAATATATGGTCAAATTCATTGGTTTCCAATTAATTAAAAATGACTATAAAAACCAATTGAATATAAAAGAAATGTTCTTATAGGAAACTATTATTATCATCCAAAGGAGTTATATCATAAAAAAATTAAATTTATTACTATTAGTGAATGATATTAATGAAATTTATATATAATATATTCAATATTTTTTCCAAATTCATCCAATATATTTTATAAGAATAAGATAAGAACAAATCCAATTTTATGCATAAAAAGGTATATTTTTCTAAAGACGGCGTTACTGCCATTTAAAGGAACACTTTTTTTTAAAATATATATTGAAAATTTTATATGTTTTATTTGAAAAATTAAACTTATTTTTTAACAAATTGAAATCCAATATTATCTTAGGGTGAAATTTTTGTGTTTTTTGATCAGTTTTATTTTTTGATGAATAGTGACAAATGATGGATTTTAATTGAAAACTACCTTTTCATCAAAATAATTTATAATGTCAGACTATATTTTAAATTTCTTTTAAGTTAAAAATATATAAATTATAAATATATTTATCTAGTTAAGGATATTTTATTAATTTTTATATTGAATTTATATTTTAATACTTAGTAGGACTTTGAATATTTTTACTTTAAAAACTCGCTTTCTCATCTCACCTACGAGATTAATTTTAAATTATTTTTTTCCAATTCCATGATTTTGGAAAATTTGATTCCAAATTTTAAATAAAAATAATTTATAATTCATAATCAGTTCTACTTAATTTTTTACCAAAATGATTAGTGAAAGGTGTTAATATTTGTTACGGAAATTAACAAAAAATGACTTTATCATGTGACTAAACATTAAATTTACGAGAAACAATGACCTAAAAACTTATCCAAAACCCATTTTACTCCCATATTTATATATTGATTATTATATTATAGATATTTTTACATTATTGGAGAAAATTTACATGAAAAAAACGTTGTTTTAATTCTCCCCTTTGAAAAATTACAAGAATGTCACTCACCCCACTTATAAAAGGTCACACCCTCTCCTCCTCTATTCACTCATTCAAAAAACTTTACTTCCGAAAAGACCTACCAAAATAACTCCCTAAATTCCCTTAAATAATTTTTAGAATCATTATTTTTCTCATCAATTATTATTTTAAAGGCTTCATGCAAACTGAAAGAGGATACATAAATAAAAGAAAATGATCTTATAAAATCATTTTCAAAAATTTCCTTCTCCACGTATTTGAATTATTACTAAAACATGATTATATTATAACCTAATTATTTATAATATATTAGAAAATTTATAATTGTAATACATTAAAATTAACACTTTTATCAAATGGGTTAAAAAATCATCATTCGTGTGTACAGTGGACTACTGTTTCTCAAAACCATTGTTTTTTGTTTTTTCATTACCACCTCTAGTTGATGGTAACAAGGATAGATTTATAGTTAATATATTATATAGATGATATTTATGATTTTATTATTATTTATTAATTATTATATCATGCATAACTTCATTCTTTCCTATTTGTGGGAATATGATAACATCACTAATGTATACGGTGGGCTACTGCCTCCCGTAGGGATGTGATTTTTTCAAAAAATTTATGGAATGTATTAAGGATGGTTTTAATAAAAATATTTAATATATATATAATTTTAATTATAATATATTGATAATATATATATATATATCATTTTATTTTATTTTATTTCTTTCAATACGATAAGAAAATGGAAACTGCGTTCATGCGTACGTACGACATACCATCTCTATGAATGGTGTCTTTCATTTCTGATCACCAAATTTATGTATTACTCTAAATAAATATATACAGAATATATATTATACTTAAATAATTTTTTAAAATATTTATACAATTAAATCAGGATTTACCTAGGAGGAACAAAAAATAACAAGTCAAAACATACTCTAAAAACGAGGTAATTAACACATGAAATAATAAAAATAAGGAATGGTTACATATAAACATGGGATAATATTTTATAAGAGATTAATATATGATATAATAAATATTAATAATTATATTTTATAAGTTAATAACATCTTTTAAACCACTAAATTATTTTAAGGAAAGTTCAATTAAAAGGAAGTTTGAGTTAAGGAATTTCCTAACTCAATTTCTACTCATTGGGTTAAACTCCTACATCATTGATTATGTATTAATAAGATTATGTGTATAATTAATTTTGAATATATATTTTTGTAATTAGATTTTTTTTTGAAATTATAATTTACACACAAAATCTATTCATTAATTAATTTTCACTTCAGCATTATGATCATTTTAAGGGTTTACTTCAAAATCTCATTTTATTCAATCTTATTTACACTTTAATTTCCATTGAAGGAACTTATTTGATCATTTTTTAATAAAACCATTCATTTTATTATTCTCTGGTTGTTTATGATTATTTTCAAGTAATGGTACCATTTTTCACTATTTTTTACATAAAATGTTTTACAATAATATTTTTAAGAAAACTCGACTTCATGTCTCTCTACATTCAAAAAACAATTTTCTTCTAAAACCATGTTTTCTAAAAATAATTTCAAACATGTTTATTTACATTTAAAAATTATATTTTAAAATTCATTTTTAAGCATTTATTATTTTTATGAAAAAAAATCAAATGAATCTTCTTCTCACTTTTCGAACAAAGAATATTTCAAACATTTTGACAATGTATAAAATATTCTTTATAGTATATATGGAATTACATTCCTAAATGAACTTCATTTATTTATATATTTATTTGAAGGTTTACAAGGTTCATTTTTTGGAAAATTTTTAAAAATTTTATATTCAAATAAAACGTATTTTTAATTTTTTTTCAAAATAAAAAATAATATTTTACTCCATAAAATTTTTTAAAGGTAATTTCTTTATATTTCATTTCATAAATGATAAAAATAATATAACCTTATTCCAACAAGATTATATTATATTGATATAATCATAAATATTTCTTTGTATTCTTTATGATCATTTTAACTGGGGATGTATAATTTTTATACCATTCACTTTACTCTGAATGGTATGTGATTATGTTTATTGATTGTGGAAAGTATTTAAATTTTGTATACTAGTTTTAATATGAATGTGTATATTAATTATGCTTAACCACTTTCATATGGGGATTGTATTAGATTTTTTATTTGATAAGAGTGTCCTCTATAGCCCGTTGATGTATCGATAGGTTCCATAAGAGAAACTGTATATAGTTTTGGATGAGGCCTCACACATTTAGTAAAGTTCTTGTCACAAAGCCTTAATAGTATTAGATTCTTAAAATGAATCCAAGATAATATTATATGCCTTGTCATGAATCTTCGGTGTTAATTTTTAGATATCCATCATTGTGTATTATATCATTATGAATTCATTTATTGATATTCCATGAGATTAATCGATTAGTTACAATATTCATGGTTAAGATAAATGATCATGTGATTATTTTTATGGACTTATTTAATCATCATTTATTCCATTTATATTATTATCAATTTATTGATCGAATGGTTTGGGTTTCATTTATTTATCTTTCCACATTGATTACACTCATTGATTTATTATTGCCTCTATTATACTTAACCTTTACTCGGTATTTGAGCACACTCTTATTTTTTTCCCTTTCCTTAAGATTAAATAAATTTTACTATAATTTATATTAAGGGATATGATATATGGAATAATGTTATTCTTGAAAAATAAAAGAAAAAAACTCTGTTGTAATTTGTGTATTCAAATGTAATGTAATACTCTTGTATGTATCTAGTATACCAAAACTACTGAATTGATCAGTCATTTGGGATGTGATTCATTTTGTCTTATGCCAATGTAATGGAAGTAGTCATTGGATCTATGATTTTAGGTTAGGGTTTCTATATATAGGTTAAGTAAGATAGTTAAAGGAAAAATAATTTTAATTTTGATTGACAATGCATACCTAGATTCACCCCCACTCTCAACGTAATATCACGCTAAGGCCCTTATTTATTTCCAACAATTAGTATCATAAGGATAGGTTATTATTTTTATTTTTTACTTCTTTGAATTTATTTTAAGTGTTATTAAAGATTAAAACCTTATATAACACTCCTTCCTTTTATGATAATAATTTAAAAAGCTATGGAAAATGAGTCCATTAAATTCCTATAATTTTCTCTTGGAGTTTCTCTAGAAGTGGTAGAGTATATAATTATATTTTTTAGATGATACAAATTTTTTTTTGGAAATAGATAAAAGAATAATTGTAATTAGTTCTTTGATCAAAGAGTCATTAAATGAGGCTCTTGAATAATAATTTAATAAAGAGGTGAATCATTTCAAGTTCATTAAAAACAATTAGATTCAATTGGAAGGGTTTTTTGGTTAATATTAAAATCCAAGGGATATTTTCCTTATGAAATAATATAAAAAGAATAAGAATAAAAGGAATTCATCCCAGATTTTTTATTCTCTAATTATGTTAAAATGTGTATCTGATGTTATCTCTGATTCTAACACTCATGTAGAGAATAAATATTAAATTTTTGACTCTCTCTAGGAACTAAAAATAATATGATATTATAGTGATGAAATGGAAGAAACATAATGTTTATATTCTAAGTAATTTTCATGAAATGAAAAATAAGACCAATAAATAATAATTTATGAATTTTACTATTCAACGGTTGAATATTACTCCTTAGTAAAAATATATTGAGAAGAGAATAAGTGTCATTGAATCTAAAAAATAACAAAATGGGGATCAAGATGAAAACCCAAAGTGAAATGATTGAAAATATTTCCAAAGATGTCTGTAAGAACCTATTTTTTCCTATAAACGACTTTGGAATATTCTTGATGCTATTCTAGGGCAGCGCCATCAGACGGAGTGAGATTCCGAGCCCCGGTGTGGCCGGAATTAAATTTTTAGTGCGTTCACACTAGGCACGCCGAATAAATGGAATAACTCCTAAACAGTGTCTCGGATCAGAGATCTGAGTGTACAGATGGGTCCTAAATGGGGTGTTTAACCTAAGGACAATAAAAAACATGTTGGTGCGGGACGTTTGGACCCCTCACCCGTTACTGGAACGTTAAACGGATAAATAAAATAATTTATTTATTTATTTAATGGATTAACTCAATTATATATTAAACGGAAGCTCGGATGGTAAAAAAGAGGGTACCGCTGAGTCTGGAGTGTGCCGTTTACCCTAGAGGGGGTGTAACTTTCTTGGGCGTGGACCTTCTGTGAAAAATGCCACCAGGGTCATTTTCGTAATTTGGCGGCCTTGGACCTTGAATTTAATAACTTTTGAACACATGCTCAAATTAAAATTCTGAGACCTTAGTTGTGCTCTAGAGGTGGTGTTTGGCCTAGGGGAGGCTTAACCTCGACTCTGACGAAGGTTTTAGATGCGGGTTAAATTGGGAGTTTTAATTAATTAACTTTTTAATTAATCTTTCTTCTTTATTTAAACCCTTCCCCCCCCCCCTCTTTGTTTGTTCTTCCCTGGAGTAACCCCTCCCAACGAAGATTGGAAGAAGCTCCTCCTCCATTCTCTCCTCTCCAAGGTGTTCATGGATCCAGCGAAGGCGGATCGCTAGTGAGGCGTCAGGCTACGCCCCTGCAGGTAGGAGATCTTCGTTTCATTTTTTTTAATTACAAATCTCTCTTTGAACCTAAATTGTAGTGTCTAAATGTTCTTGATCTTCGAACAAATCCCATGTATGCGTAGTAATTTTTCCGATCTTTCCATCACCTCTTTCGGTTTGTAAATCTGAGTTCCAAGGACCTCGCAAACGTCCGTCGAAGATTGCGTGTTTTGGTGTTTTCTCGTGGTTTTGGAGCTTCTCTGGTCAGCTTTGGGGGTTCCAGTAGGTGGTCCGGCGAGCTGGGATGGTGGTCCGGCGAGGGTCCAGGTGGAGGCACTGACGGCACAGGCTAAGGTTGTGGCGGCGTGCGGTGGTCTGGCTTCGGCAGCCTCCGGCGGTGCTCCAGGCAGGTGACAGGGGGCTTCTCTGGGCGAGCTGGGGGCGCGCAGCGAAAGGGTCGGCTGGCTGCGCCGGCCGGTTGATGGGGCGGATCGGGGTCACAGCGCACGACCGCATAGCCAGACCAAGACCCACCTTTGGTGAGTCTCTACATGGAAGAAGCGATCGGCCTCAAGGACGATCGGCAGAACCGTGGACCGTGGGTCCACGGCCGGACCGTCTGGCTGAACCGCGGGTCGGCCCAGGCCGGGCGGACCGGCCGGTCTAGGCCGGTCCAGCCCAAGGACCTTTTCCCCCCCTCGACTCGGATGCCCTTAATTTCCGCTACGGGCGTCCGTTTTGCATGTCGTCTACGGAATTGTGCTCCAGATGTCAAGAAAAACATTTTGAGATGGTCTTGGAAATTTTTGATTCCTGAGACGAGGTGTTCGGTGGCACGACACGTGCGTTAAGTAAGTTTGACATTTTTCTGGGGGTTTGTGTTTTGAGCGGCGCGGACACATATGACGTCCAATTTTAGCACTTTCATTGGTGTTAGAACCCTGGTGCTGAGGTGAAGTTATACACTGTGGTTTTGGGCATTGAAACTGGAGTTGAGGTGTGGTCCCCATGGCCCGTCTTTCGAGTTGCGTGCAGTGATTTACAACTTTTTCATCGAACGTCTATTCGGGTCATGAGAGTAGTCGATCTTTGGTGTTTTTCTGAGGTCATTGCAATGCTTCAAACCACCATCTTTAATTCAACACACTCGTGTAGGCCCCACGGGGGACGTTATGGGAGTTGGTGGTGATTTCCAGCATTATCACCGGGTGTCCGTTTTGGACAATTGAATAGTCCATCTTGTGTACTTTTCCGAGAGGATAGCAATGGTGTGATCTGTTGGCAGCGGTTCAAGACCGGGATGCGGGTCCCATGAAGCACCGCTCGTGTGCGGTACAACGAAATGCATCTTTTTCTCCGGATATCCGTTTCACTCAAGTGAGTAGTCCTTTTAACATGTCATCCCGAGGGGATCACAATGGTGTGTTGCACCCAACTATTTTCGGGGCCGAGGCTCAGGACCACGGGACGACGTTCAGGTGTAAAGCGGTGTCAGATGACTTTTTCATCAGATATCCATTGGAGGCAAGTAGATAGTCTATCTCGCATGTTTTTCTGTGAGGATTAAAATGGTGTGATCTGTTTGGATGTACGGAGACTCCTTCGAGAACTCATTTAAACGAGGAAGTAAGTAAGGTGCTCTGGTGGTGGTTCATCCTAATGTGTTTGTAGTGGACCCTTGGCGTGTGATCGCATGCACTCTCGTGTGAGTGAAGTAAATGTTTTAAGAGATGTAGTCGGTCGTGCATGGGCCGATGAGGTGGCAAGTTGGACTTGTTACATTTAACCTTTGTGTTGACTTTGGGTGTCATGTGCATGATAGACTTTGGTCTGGAAACGTGGTATACTCTGAGATTATACTGGAATGCTTGGGGGTACATGTGGTTGTTTGTACCTGAGAACATTTTTGCGCTTGGTTGGAGTTGATATGGGGCCACACGTCGTGTGGGCCCCATGTGTGGTCCATCTTCTTCTTTGCGTACCCTTGACCTCTCGCGACATAGAGGGTTCCTATGTTCTCATTTGTTGACCAGGAGGGTTGAGTTTTCCCCTGGTTCTGTTCTCGTTTGTTGACTAGCAGGGTTGAGTTCTCCCCTGGTTCTGTTCTCATTTGTTGACCAGTAGGGTTAAGTTTCCCCCTGGTTTTGTTCTCGTTTTTTGACCAGCAGGGTTGAGTTTTCCCCTGGTCATGTTCATGATGGGTTAGACCAGTATGGTTGAGTGGTTTCCCCTGGTACTGTTCTCGATGGTTTGGCTGACAGATTTGATTCGTGTTCCCTGGTATAGTTTTAGTGGATTCGGTGTGACCAACACATTACACGGGCACCGATCCTCTACCCAGGAGGTTTTTTCCAGTAGGGAAGGCTAGGAGGTTGTTTCCAGTAGGACTGGATAGGAGGTTGTTTCCACCAGGGCTGGCTAGTGGGGTACCATCCAGCAGGGGTGTCCAGTTATACCATCCAGCAGGGATGGCCAGAGCGATACCATCTAGCAGGGATGGCCAGTGGATTACCATCCAGCAGGGATGGCCAGTACAGCGGTGTTCACTAAGTAGTACCATCCAGCAGGGATGGCCAGAGCAGTTCTGGGTTTAACTCCAGCAGGGCTAGGAAGTGGTCCCCGATGCCGGGTTTACCTTTAACTGGGCGGGGAAGTGGTCCCCGATGCCGGTTTAACATCTAGTTTGGCTAGGAAGTGGTCTCCGATGACGGTTCCAAGCCTCCCTCCAGTGCAGTACCCTTTTATGGGACTGGGCATTGGGACTCATCGATGAATTTAGTCGGGTCTCCCTCTAGTGGTTTACCCTTTTACGGGACTGGGCAGTGTGGCACCCGTCGACTCTTGTCGGGTCTCCCTCCAGTGGGAACCCGTCGACATCCAAGGATTACCCTCCAGTGGGGCTGGGATGGGGGTCGCCTATCGACTTTGAGGAGACCTCTCGACTGTGGGCCAGTGACGAGGTGTGGCTTGACGTTCACCCAGAACTCTCAATTATGAGGGGCACTTTCCCCACCGAGACGCGTCCTTGTGATGTGACCTAAAAACGTGCGGGAAAGTCAGTTCCGCCCAAAGTGGATAGTCTTAAGGTGCGGTGATTTGAGCCCCTTGACTTGTAGTTTGAGGCAGACATGCGGGTTGCTGGGCATCGATGGTTTTTACTTCTGGGACTGTTGGGTACTCACTTTCTTGGGCTGAGCTATGGGATGGAGATCACCTTACGATCTTGTTCGGGTTTCTATTTTTAGCATATAGATATGTATATACCTTGTTCCAGTACCCACTCCTTGGGTTCTGGTTACTCTCCTTCCAGGAGAGGCAAAGGCACACGGGGTATGACATGTGCTTTCTGTGTCTAGCTTCTCGTGGCTGGACAAGTATACTATCCTACTATAGGTAGTGAAGACTCGACGAGAAGTTAATCTTCACACTATTTCCATCTCCTTGTGTCTGGACGAGTCTACCTCCTTTCTCTTGTTGGGTTGAGATGGACTCTCTACTGTTACTCTACTACACTCCTTGTTGTACTATTTACTGCACTCTCGGTTCTACTCCTTTACTTTTCCCTGTTCGATCAACTTCTCACCCTTTGGTACCTTCTTTGTTTCTCCCTCGAGCCTTCGGGGTATCCAACTGAGTATTTTTATACTCACCCCTACTTGGGCTTTGCCCGCACTTGGTGTGACCTTGCAGATGACGGACAGGTTGGTCGTGACTTCAGTGGAGCTTATGAGTTTGGAAGCTTGGAATGCGTGTTGTGGTCATAGTTGGGTTCCAGGTGTGGGACTCTCCCAGGTGTTTTCTATTTTTTACTTGTTGTCGGGTTGTGGCACATTTCGGGTTGGGCTTGTGTTTTTCCCTTTTTCTTTTCAGTTTACCTTCAGCTTTTACTTTGTACTGTTAGAGTTCGATGCACTTTTTTTTTACTTATAGAAGTTGGTACTTCCCTTTCTCTTTTTACTCTGCACTATTGCATTGAGTGGGCTGTGTGTGTGTGTGTACAGGTACTTAGGCAAAGGCCTCCCCGAGTTTTTGTGCCTTCAGCGCTGGTCGCCAGCCCCTAGCCTGTGGAGACGGGATTGGGGTAGTTGCGGCTCGAGCACGGGTAGGGTCGGGTCATGAAAAATTGGTATCAAAGGTGGTTCGATTCTTGGGACGTTGTTTGGACATCCCTAAAAAGGAACTGGTTGGGATTTCGGGAAATGGTTTTAACGTGTCTCACGAGCGGCTCTTAGGCTAGGGAGTTTAGTGATGGTGCAGAGGTTTACGTATCCATTCACCAAGCCCCTGATAACCCGCTTGTCGACTCGGCAGGATGAGACACTCATTGCAGGGAAAATTGTTTTGTGTATCACATAGGATTGAGTCTTTGACTGTCCTTCTTGAGTCAGCTCCCCATTGTTGTGACTGTTAAATACATATATTCTCATCTGACCGCGGAACTCCTTGATAATATTCAGGATGTTTCTGCGAAGACATCCAGCGAGGATACAAGCTTTGGTTCATGACGATGACCCTGTGAGCTACGAGGCCACAGTCTAGGACCCATCATGCGATCCCCTTTCTCTGGGTGGGCCGATAGCAGCACCCCCACCTGTTGATCAGCATACAGCTTCAGCAGAGTAGACTGAGTTTGATCGCAGGTTGAGCGCGCTCCATGAGTTCTGGTGATAGAGACTGTTGAGGTTCGGTGGTGAGGCAGACCCTCAGGCAGCATAGGTTTGGCTGGAGACAGTGGTTCACCTTTTCAGGCTTGTGCAGACGCCGGCAGATCTTATGGTGTCTTGGGTGGCCAGCCTTTTCCGCGGAGTAGCTTGGTGTTGGTGGATTCTAGTGACTCAGTTTCTTGACGAGTCATCGCTTTCGTGAGGAGACTTTCGGTTGTTGTTTCCTGAGGAGTTTTACTCCTCCTCCTTATGCTCCGTTCGGATTCAGAAGCTCCTATAGTTTTAGCAGGGAGGGATGACGGTGGCCGAGTATGCGGCTAGTTTCGTATACCGTGCATGATTTTACCCGGACTTCGTCCATGACGGCAACTTCCGAGCGCAGAAGTTTGAGCAGGGTCTTCTCCAAGAGATTCATGCTAACATAGTACCCTTGGGAATTCCCACATATTCCAGGGTGTTAGAGCAGGCGCTGGTGACAGAGAGATTCCTGTCGCGTTCTATAGTTGGTGGTGGTCATAGGCTCGACAGAGCTGAGACATCTTCCGCAGCTAGCGGGTGTCGGCAAGCAGAACCTCGATGCAGGTGGCTTTCTGAAAACTGGACTCAGGGGCATGGTCGTACACCACAGTGACGTCGGAGGGCACCATTGCAACCCGGAGAGAGTCGATGTTATGCTTGCGATGGGTGAGGTCACCTAGCGCGAGACTACCCAACCAGGCATGCTGAGAATGTCGGGTAGGCAGTAGTTGCACCACCGCGGTAAAGGCAGCACCGTGATAAGAGTAGCGCCCAAAGAGGTGGTGCTCACAGAGGAGCAGGAGGAACAGGTAGTGGGGACGACTTTACAAGGTCTTCCCATCACCACTAGGTGGTCCACGTCAGGTTCTGGGAGCTGACAGTTGGGACCACGGACAGCTACGAGCTTTGGATGTCTATGATCCTGCAGAGCATGAGGTGATAAGAGTTACTCTCTACAGCTCTTCTTCTTCTTGCAGTAGAGTTGTTAGACTCTACGCATGAAATGATTTTTCTCCATGGTCCTTTTTTGAGTTGTTACCAGAGTGACACGGGGCGTCGGTGTAACCCTGTGTTGGTAAGGTAAAAAGTTTGGTACATTTTTCTTTAGTCGATGGTGTTAACTCCTTCGCTCTCTGAGCACGTAAGAGAGTCATTGTTGTGAGACATTGACTGTGAAACCTTGCGTGATCAGATGTCCTCGGGTGTTCCACCATATGGATATTATGAAGGAGGGAATCATCGGGCTTTGTCCCAGGTCCAAACGGTGATTCCAGTCGCGGCGTGAGACGTAGTGGTTCGATCAGGGAGGTGAGCAACCCCCGAGAGCCTTCGGTCCATTTGAGACCGTGCAAAGGGGTGGAAAGGTTCCCTACCGCCTTGCCCTAACCCCAAGGTCAGGAGTGGCTGCATGATGTATCCCACGTGACTCACCCAAGAAGAAGTTTGTGTGCTCCTATGCACGTCATCGACAAGAGCAGACCTCACATGAATAGAACAAATCCTTTGGTCTATGTGCACTAACGCGGGACTGTGAAAGAGTTCTTATGGGTACGGGAGATCCAGGTGTGGGCATAGTACCCTAAGTTGTTCCCTAGTTTTTCTTTTTGGGGATGAAAATATTGAATTAGGGAATGATGTAAGAACCCTATTTTTTCTATAGAAGACTTTGGAATATTCTTTATGTTATTCCAGGGCAGCACCTTCAGACGGCGTGCGATTCGGAGCCCCGGTGTGGCCGAAATTAAATTTTCAGTGCGTTCACACTAGGCACGCCGAATAAATGGGATAACTACTAAACGGTGTCTCAGATAAGAGATTTGAGTGTACGGATGGGTCCGAAATGGGGTTTTTACCCTAGGGATGACATAAAACATGTCGGCACGGGAGGCTGAGACCCCTCGCCCGTTACCGGAACATTAAACGAATAAATAAAATAATTAATTTATTCATTTAATGGATTAACTCAAGTATCTCTTAAACAGAAGCTCAGATGGTAAAACTGAGGGTACCGTTGATTTCGGAGCGTGACATTTACCCTAAAGGGGGTGTAACTTTCACGGCCGGGGGCCTTCTGTGAAAAATGCCACCAGGGGCGTTTTCGTAATTTGGCAGCCTCACACGTTGAGTTTAATAACTTTCGAAAGGAGGATTGGATTAAAATTCTGAGACCGTCATTGTGCTCTGGATGTGGTTTTTTGCGTAGGGGAGGCTTAACCTCGACTCTGTCGAAGGTTTCAGATGCGGGTTAAATTGGGAGTTTTATTTAATTAACTTTTTAATTAATCTTTCTTCTTTATTTAAACCCATATCCCCCCTTTGTTTGTTCTTCACTGGATCAACCCCTCCCAACTAAGAAGAGGAAGAAGATCCTCCTCCATCCTCTCCTCTCCAAGGTGGTCGCGTATCCAGTGAAGGCGGATCGCTTGCGAAGCATCGGGCTACGCCCCTACAGGTAGGAGATCTTCGTTTCATTTTTTTTAATTTCAAATCACTCCTTTGAACCAAAATTGTAGCATCTAAATGATGTTTATCATCGAACAAATCCCATTTATGCATAGTAATTTTTCCAAGATTTTCATCGCCTCTTTCGGTTTGTAAATCTGAGTTCTGAGGACCTCACAAACATCCGCCGAAGATTGCGGGTTTTGGTGTTTTCGGTGGTTTTGGAGCTTCTCCAGCCGGCTTTGGGGGTTTCGGTAGGTGGTCCGGTGAGCTGGGACGGTGGTCCGGCGAGGGTCCAGGCAGAGGCGATGGTGGCGTGGGCTAAGGATTTGGTAGCGCGTGGCGTTCCGGCTTGGGCGGCCTCCGGCAGTACTCCAAGCAGGCGGTAGCGGGCTTCTCCATGCGAGCTGGGGGCGCACAGCAAAAGGACCGGCCGGTTGATGCGGCGGATCGGGGTCGCGGCGCGCAACCCCGCAGCTAGACTGAGACCCACCATTGGTGGGTCTCTGCATGGAATAAGTGACCGGCCTCAAGGCCAGTCGGCAGAACCGTGGAACGCGGGTCCATAGCCGGTCCGTGCGGTCGAACCGCGGGCCGGTCCAGGGCGATCCAGCCCAAGGGCCTTTGCCCCCCACCCCTCGACTCGGACGCCCGTAATTTCCTCTACAGGCGTCCGTTTTGCATGCTGTCTACGGCAGTGTACTCTAGACGTCAAGGTGAAATTTTTCAGATGGTCTTGGGAATTTTTAATTCCCTAGATGAGGTGTTCGGTGGCACGACACGTGCGTTAAGTAAGTTTGATGTTTTTCCAGGGGTTCGTGTTTTGAGGGGCGCGGACACATCTGACGTCCGATTTGAGCGCCGTCAGCGGTGTTGGGACCCCGGTGCCGAGCCAAAATTTTCCAGTGTGGTTTTGGGCATTGAAACTAGAGTTGAGGCGTGGGCCCCCCGGCCTGTCTTTCGATCTGCGTGCAGCGCTTTACAACTTTTTCATCGGACGTCCATTCGGGGCGTGCGAGTAGTCGATCTGGGCTCTTTTTCTGAGGGTATTGCAATGGTGCAATTCTCCTGCTTTAATTCAGCATGCTGGTACGTGCCTCACGAGGGTCGTTTTGGGAGTTGGTAGTGATTTCCAACTTTATCACTGGGTGTCCGTTTTGGATAAGTGAATAGTCCATCTTCTGTACTTTTCCAAGAGGATCGCAACGGTGTGATCCGTTGGCAGCGCTTCGGGATCGGAATGCGGGTCTCGCGAAGCACCGCTCCTGTGTGGTATGACGAAATGCGAATTTTTCTCCGGATATCCGTTTCACTCAACTGATTAGTCCTTTTGACATGTATTCCTGAGGGAATCACAATGGTGTGATGCGCCCGACTGTTTTCGGGGCCAAGGGTCAGGACCACGGGACGTCGTTCGGGCGTAAAGCGGTGTCAGATGGCTTTTTCATCAGATATCTGTTGGAGGCGAGTAGATAGTATATCTCGCATGTTTTTTCGTGAGGGTTACAATGGTTCGATCTGTTTGGATGTACGGAGAATCCTTGGAGAACTCATTTAAATGCTGAAGCAAGTAAGGTGCTCCGGTGGTGGTTCGTCCTATTGTGTTTGTAGCGGGCCCTTGGTGTGTGATCGCATTCACTCCCACGTGAGTGAAGTAAGTGTTTGAAAAGATTTAGTTAGTTGTGCCTGGGCCGATGAGGTGGAAACTTAGATTTGTTACATTTACGCCTTTGCGTTGACATTGGGTGTCGTGTTCATGATAGCCTTTGGGCTGGAAACATGGTATACTATGGGAGTATACAAGAACTCTTGGAGGTACATGTGGTTGTTTTTACCTGATAATGTTTGTGAGATTTGTTGTAGTTGATTTGGGGCCACACGTTGTGTGGGCACCATGTGCGCTCTGTGTTCTGCTTTGTGTACCCTTGACCTCTCGCGATGTAAAGGGTCCCTCTGTTCTCATTTTTTGACCAGCAGGTTTGAGTTTTCCCCTGGTTCTATTCTCGTTTTTTGACCACCAGGGTTGAGTTCTCCCCTAGTTCTGTTCTCATTTTTTGACCAGTAGGGTTGAGTTTCCCCCTTGTTTTGTTCTTGTTTGTTGACCAGTAGGGTTGAGTTTTACCCTGGTCCTTTTTATGATGGTTTCGACCAGCAAGGTTGAGTGGTTTCCCCTAGTTCTGTTCTAGATGGTTTGGCCGGCAGAGTTGCTTTGTGTTCCCTGGTAGAGTTCTTGTGGATTCGGTGTGACCAACACATTACGTGGGCACCGATCCTCTACCCAGGAGGTTGTTTTCAGCAGGGTTGGCCAGGAGGTTATTTCTAGCAGGGATGGCCAGTGGGGTACCATCCAGCAGGGGTGGCCAGTTGTACCATCCAGCAGGAATGGCCAGAGCGGTACCATCCAGCAGGGATGGCCAGTGGGTTACCATCCAGCAGGGATGGCCAGTACAGCGGTGTTCATTGAGCAGTACCATCCAGCAGGGATGGAAAGAGAAATTTCAGATTTACCCCCAGTGGGGCTGGGAAGTGGTCCCCGATGCCGGTTTCACCTCCATCTAGGCTGGGAAGTGGTCCCCAATGTTGGGTTTACCTCCAGCTGGGCTGGAAAGTGGTCCCCGATGACGGTTCCGAGCCACCCTTTAGTGGAGTACCCTTTTACGGGACTGGGCATTGGGACTCGTCAACGACTTCAGCCGGGTCTCCCACTAGTGGATTACCCTTTTACAGGACTAGGCAGTGTGGCACCTGTCGAATCTTGTCAGGTCTCCCTCCAGTGGGAACCCGTCGACTTCCAGGGATTACCCTCCATCAGAACTGGGCAGGGGGGTCACCTGTCGACTTTGAGGAGACCTCTCAACTGCGGGGCAGTGAAGAGGTGTGGCTTGACGTTCCCCCAGAACTCTCAAGTATGAGGGGCACTTTCCCCACCGAGACGCATCCTTGTGATGCGACCTAAAACCATGGGGCGAGTCAGTGCCTCCCAAAGTGGATAGTGTCAAGGTGCGGTGATTTGAGCCCCTTGACTTGTAATTCAGGGCAGACGTGCGGGATGTTGGGCATCGATGGTGTTTACTTCTGGGACTGTTGGCTACTCACTTTCTTGGGTTGAGCTATGGGATGGATATCCCCTTAACATCTTGTTCGAGTTTCTAGTTTGAGAATATGGATATGTATATACCTTGTTCCAGTACCCACTCTTTGGTTTTTGGTTACTCTTCTTCCAGGAGAGGCGAAGACGTGCGGGGTATGCCTCGTTCTTTCCGTTTCTAGCTTCTCGTGGTTGGATGAGTCTACTCTCCTACTATAGGTAGCGAAGACTCAACGAGAATTTCATCTTCTCACCATTTCCATATCCTTCTGTCTGGACGAGTCTACCTCCTTTTTCTTGTTGGGTTGAGCTGGACTCTCTACTATTACTTTACTACACTCCTTGTTGTACTCTTTACTGCACACTCGGTTGTACTCCTTTAATTTTCCCTGTTTGATCTACTTCTCACCCTTCAGTACCTCCTTTGTTGCTCCCTCGAGCCTTTGGGGTATCCTACTGAGTATTTTTATACTCACCCCTACTTGGGCTTTTCCCAAACTTGGTGTGCCTTTACAGACGAAGAACGGGTTGGTCATGACTTCAGCAGAGCTTAGGAGTTTGGGAGCTTAGACCGTGTGTGATGTTCGTAGTCAGGTTCCAGGTGTGGGACTCTCCTAAGTGTTTGCTTTTGTTTACCTGTTGCTGGGTTGTGGCACTTTTCTAGTTGGGTGCGTGTTTTTTCCTTTTTCTTTTTAGTTTACCTTCACCTTTTACTTTCCACAGTTAGATGTCGATGCACTTTTGTGGTTTATTTATAGCAGTTGGTACTTCCCTTTCTCTTTTTACTCTATACTATTGCATTGAGTGGGTGACGTGTGTGTGTACATGTACTTGGGCAAAGGCCTCCTCGAGTTGTTGTACCTTTGGCACTGGTCACCAGCCCCTAGCCTATGGAGGTGGGCTTGGGGTAGTTGCGGCTCGAGCCCAGGTAGGGTCGGGTCATGACACTATCAATAAAAAATGGCCAGGGAAAAGAAATTAAAGGCATGTGAAATTTCATTGAGTACACAATAAAAAGAAATAAAATGGGATTTTAGAGATTCCACCTCATAAATGAATAATTTTATTAGAAAACCATAATAAAAAGATGAGAAGATAAGATACCATTAGGATAGGATAAACACATTCAAAGAAAATAAAAATATCCCTCAAAACGTAATCTCAACTTTTACAATAATTAAAAGTAATCCTAATCTAAAATCTAAATGTAATGATTTATTCCATGAAAAATCTAGAATTTTTTCTCCATAAAAGAGGAAATAACTAAATGGATTTTATTTTAGAATATTTGGGTATATCAGGATTATATGTTTCAAATATAATAATCTCAACAATATTATAAGAACTCTAGTAGTGTCAACATCTCAATTAAGGAGAGATCAAAAATGGTATTATTCTTTTGGTAAGTGTTTCATTTCTTTATAAACTCAATTACATATAAAGTTATTGCAATTGGAAAATGTATGGAAGGGTAAATAATCTATATGGATATACTCCACTCTTATGACTTATAAGGATAATTTTTATCATGTAGGAAGGCCTAATAATATTGAAAATAGGTTGAATGGTATATATAATGAAAATGATCCACAAAAAATTATATTAATTACCAAAATAAAATCACTCATAATAAATCTATTGGAGGTAAAAAAATAAAATTTGGAAGTAAAAACAAGTTGTTGTTTTAGTATTAATGAAATTGGGAGAGAATTTGGAGATGAATTAACCAAGGAAGATGTATTCCAAGATTGAACTTTTGGCCATCAAGTAATAAACCTTCAAGTGTTCCTACACAAAACAAAAGAGGAAAAAATAAAATATTCAATGGAGAATAAAGAAAAACATGAGATCCATTAGTGATTCAACTCAAGGAGATACTTGTTCAATTGTGAAAGATTCCTCATTTATAGAAAATATCAAGCCAAGGAAGGATGAAAATGTTCAAATATATGAAAAGAAGTGTGTAATTGGTATCATAAAAAGGATATAATTTTTAAAGAGGTTTATTTTTCTCGAATAAGTGATGATGAAGAACTTCAAGAGTTAAATGCATTTCTTACCCCAAATCTGAAAGAGTTTAATGGAAATATGGAAGGTGATGGATCAATTTATACTGACCAGTCCTATTCTTTAAGTTGATAAACTTTTAGATATACCTATACCTATATGAATTATTATGTATAACTATTTCTAAAGAGTTTAATAATTAATGGGGGTATATGATCCATGGCGTGATTGTGCTTGAAAATCACATGAATGATTATAATAGAGAAGCGCTAGTGCATAGATCTTAATGAAAATCTATACAGGAAAAAGTTGTGTCCCCGTTTTGTACACCAATAGGTGATATGAAAAAAAATCAAGAGAAAAACTTTTTAGGGGAGTTGTGCGAACATAAAGATCTATTAATCCTTATAAAAAAAATTTGAAGCCTACAAACATTTTAAAGGTATAGAGTTCAAATGAAATCATTTGTTTAAATTGAACTGCTCTTATAACAAGTGGTGTCAAATGTTTTTCAAGTGGTATGAATCACTTCATCGTGTGATATGTTTCTTATAATTAAGTTCTTTAATATTACATACTAATTGTTTTGTGTGAATTAATGGACATCATAGGTTTTATTTTGAAAGTGAAAAACCAAAACTTGTTTTGTGTGTTTCTTAGTATTCATGAGTGATGTGAAAAGGATTTTTATTGTATTTAATAACTCTTCTTTCCTACAGAAATATATTTATTAGTATTTATATAGGATTTATTAACATCATAAATGAGAAGTGGTAAATTTACATAGTGAAACTCTTGTGAAATATATATTGGTAAAGTTGATTAAATTGTGTAATATGTGGTTTCAAAATATTTTTTCAACATGTGGTTGATTAAAAAGAATGAATTTATTTTAAAATAGTTGGATAATATATCCCCAATAAGAGTTTATCATTTTGGTAATATTTTCTTATATTAATGGGGATATAATATGAATATGATGTTCCCTCCAATAAAGAGGAGGATAAATAAAAATGTTTCCCTGTATTTATAGAAGGAATGTTTAAAAGAACCTTTTCATTCAAAATTCCCTTTGTATTTTATTTAAAATAAAGGGTAGAAGGATATATCTTGATAGGGAGAAGATATCATTGTGGGAGAGATGATAATTCCATGGATGAATTTAATAAGTGGGTATAAGTATGTTGTTTATTTTCAACATAATCCAATTAGAGGGAGTGTTATAAATCCAAAATTATAGATGTTGGATTTGTTGATAATGGATTTAGTGACCAATATTTGTGTTGGCATCTCAATGAAGAAATTTGGAGTGGTTGAAAATGGAATTCTTGACCACACATGTTGTAGATGACCAAAGTGGTGAAATGATGTTTGAGAAGTTGGTTGATTTCAAAGTAATAGTCGAAGTATGTTTTTGAAAATAAGATTCATATCTATAAATTTTGATGTTTTCGAAAATTTGATGACTATAAAGGTGTAGAAGTATAAAATCTAGCCAAAAGTGAAGCACCATGGGTTTTGTGTATTGACCAGTTTAATGAGGATGATATAGGATATGGTTTGTGATGACTTCCTTGAGTTTTGTATGGGTAAACAATATTTTTCAAACCTTGCATAAAGGTAAGCTGAGACTTAAAATAATAAAATAGGTATATACATTATATGGAATTTTTTAAAAGGGTATGGTGAGATACACTATGTAATGGTAAGTTTATATGTGTTGCATAAGGGTAACTTGACATGCATAAGGGTAATCCAATGTAAAGTTGTGAGGCTACATAAGGGTATTTGGGTGACTTGCATAAGTGTAATGCACATAATATTATTTGGCGACCTTTGTAAGGGTAACCAATCAGTTTTAAATCTCACATAAAGGTCGATCCTATCTCACATAAGGGTAGAAAGGGTCTTCAATCACCCACATAAGGGTGAAAAAATACCTATGTAAAAAATGGTTGAATGTTTTTTTAGAGTTACACGCACTATAAACAATAAAGAAACATTTTAAAGAGATGATATTCACACAACGAAGGTGTCTTATACACTGGAAGAATATGTTTGTAGTTTTTTTATTCTGTAAAATAATAGTTCATTGCACCGTGGAGATAATGGATATGTCGTAAAGGTGACTGAAGCTTGTTTTCAGTGTTCTTCTATTTAAATATGTCCATAATTTAAATAATTAATATATTTCATTGAACTGGTTTGGTTTTATTGTATTGTAAGATAATACAATGTGAATGTAATGGATATGTTATAATATCCACGTGTTAATACAAGGGGAGATTTTGATAGACTCTTAACTATCCAAAAATACAGTGTACATTTGGGGTTATACTTAAATTGAGTTTCAAGATAAAGGTCATAATCATCATGGATTCACATTCAATTTTCCATATTTTATGAAAATTCATGTTTTGTAAATAGAGATATTCTTAGGAAGTTATAATTTATAGATATTAAAATTTCCCATTTGATTATGTTCATGGTAAATATCTTGAGACTCACAGATAATTTAAGAATCATTTATGGATCTTAATATTGTAGTTATAGAACATGTGATAATGAATTTATTAAAGAAAAATATTTGTATCACATGAATGAATTTCACAGTAGAATAGATCTATACACAGAGAATACATTTCCATACCTATTTCCAAAAAAGTAAGGAAAGTTTTTTCGAGTGAGGGTATGGAAGTGTTGAAGAAATGGAAACCATTAAAGATAAATCCAATAAAAAAAAGTTTTGTTTTTTGTGCCTAAAAAATGAAGTTATTCTAGATTCATTATGGTATGAAAGAAGAAGGTGATTTATCAATGTGTTTTCACAAGAGATGAATAAGTATCCCAATAGTACTTCAATAGAGAATCTATTCATACATAAGGATGTCATCCATAAAAGTGATGATAGAGAATGGTCTTAAATGTCAATAAACTATGTAGATGATACATTCTACCAATTTTTAAACAATAAAAGAACATTTAAGGGAGTGACCCTTGGGAAGCAGTGGGATGTCCTTAAACCCTGTAAAGTTGTAAACCTAGGTATATGACTGACAAAGCTAGAACAATTTTATGATGTGAGATTTATTGTGATATTGGTACATGGAACAACATTATTGTGTTCTCTGTGGCAATTTCACAATGTGGGTGACCCACAAAAATATTTGTGTTCATGTTTACATTATTCATGAACACAAAAAAAAGATCCATAAACTTAAAGTAAATCTAGTTAAAGAGAAATCCAAGTTACCCTAAGGTCTAGGTGGTTAATAACATATAGGGTAAGTGAGATAGTTAAATTTGAAATAGTTTTAATTGTCATTGAAATTTCAAACCCTGATTCACCCCTACCCCCACCCCCTCTTAAGGTAATATCACACTATGTACCATGTTTATTTCCAACATCCCTCATTGGACCAGGGATTAGCAAATTGAGTTAGATAATGCCCAACTCTCTTATAGTTGAAAAAATTAATTTTTGTATCTTCATTATTTTTCTTACACTTGTGAGTCTGATGGCCTTCAATTGCACACTTATATAATTTTCCAATACTTTTAAGGAATTTTCCCTATGTTTAATTCCAAATTTTTTACCTATAGAAAATTCTATCTTTTTCTTTAATCATATTTATTAGTTAATCTATAATGAGACTCCATATTTATCTTCCTTCATTTTTTTGGGTACATAGACTATATTCATATTTTTAATCAGAATACTTGATTTCTAGTTTAGCATAATTAGAATATTTATCAATCCATACATTTTCCCATTATATTCTTCATTGGATATTTTTTATACTATCCATGGAACTCATTGTTAACATGGTTCCACTGGGATTTATCCATCAAAAAAACCAACAGAGATAACATGATCAATGATCATTATAAGAGAATTATCATAAATAGACATAAGAAAATTTAACACCAATATTTATCGCTTAATAACACTATCATGTTAGCCTAAAATTATTAAAACTCAACTTGTATCAGAATTTTTTCAACCTATATCACTATCATTATAACATATATCATGCTAGGTACGAAATATGTCATGTTAGGTCGGGTTATCACATACTTATCAATCTAATCCTTAAAATAGAGATCTCAAATTACTATGGCCTTTCTTAAAATATTTTAAACACAGATATCATTGAAATTTATGCTCTCAAAATCCAACTTATCCTTCCTAAAGAAACGTTAATCATTCCTAAAATCATTTACCCTCAATAACATACCATTATTAAAAGAAATTTGAATCCCAAGGAATTATTCCATAAGAAGATTATATATTCTTCCAAAAAAATTATCTTTAACCCTAAAATGGTATTAACCATTAGTTCATAAGGTCACAGACTTAGTGAATATATATCATAATCCAAAAAATGAGATAAACTTCTCTAAAAATATAATGAATCAATTATAAATCCTAAAGTTACAAATTACTATCTAACTTACTGCATAGAAATAAAACCACCCTTTATTATCTCATTATCATGTGTATGTTAAATTTAAGAGTTATCAATACCTCAATGATTTGTTCTCCAATAGTTATCCCAAAAAATATAACCTTTTCATAAAATTAGATTTCAAATTTATTAATACCATTTAATATAAGTTTCTATATATTTAAAGTAAAAATAATGAAGAAAAATCCTTAGATTCTACACAAAATCCCCATAACATTTATAGTATTCAAAAATGTCATCAATAAATATCACTTCACTAATTAAAATATATTTTCAATATTTAACTTTCTTTAGAATATCAATCATCCTACCTTAGGTAAGACTAGGAAACTCACGTTTTCCATCGTAATTATCCTATAATAAAATTATAAACAATTTTATTATTCCCCATTTGTATGTTATAAGATATAGTGTTTTCTAGATATATACCTTTCTGAGATTCAAATATGTGGTCCTATTCCAATAAACTAATAAAAACAAAATGTTTTTGGTAATATATAAAATATTAATATGAAATAAAAATTAGAATATTTGTTCCCCAATGACACCATCATTTCATCTTTTGACACTTCTAGTTCAATCTAATTTTCTTTAATTTAGGTTCTCTTATACTTCAAAACCAAATACCTTAACCTAATTAGGGAATAAATCCTTTATAATAGTTTATAAATATAATGTGATTAACCAATTTATATCCCTTAGGAGTTCCACACCAGGTGTTCAGTCTTAGGCCCACTAATCATGCATTAGAGTGATGATTATTTCAATTATCAACGAAACATGTTCAAAGTGATTACCCCTATGTGTATCTATTCTACAACTATATCCACTTGATACTATCCAAACAGGTATTTTCTTTTAGGAAAATCCACAAAATGTTAACTTTACCAAAACATTTGGATTTCATTCAATACTTAGACTTATTCTTAGGGATTTCACTGAGTTTTACTTATCTTAAACCTTAGATAAAAAGTGTATTATCACCTTAACATTAAATAAAATTCTATAACAAAGGGTTTTTTATACCATTTAACATATGATCAGCCCTAATTTATCAAACATTAAATAATCATCAAAAAATATCCTAATCTTTAAATTTATCTAAATATTTCCTTTGATACCAACTATGACAACATGGACTCGCACTCCTGGATCTAGTTCACATTCCGTAGAGAAATAGAAACATAAAAAGGGGTGATTTAAAAATCTCAATAAGGGATGAATACAACTGAAACAATCATGGAACAAACATGTCAAAAATATTTTAATATGAATTGGTGATTATCATGAATCCATAATAAAAATGAAATTTGGTGCATAGAATATCCATAAATGAAAACATGGATATCAAATTTACTAATCTCATTTCAATGGAATTTATAATTTATGAAATAAAAAAATCTATTTCCAATGCCCTTTGAAAAGACACTTATAGATTGTAATGCCCAGAACACTTCCAATCAGATGCCATACTACTGTAGTGTGCAAGAAGGAACTAGAGTTTGGTAATGGTATATCAAGTGACACAATAATAAAAATGTGGTTAGTAACTTGTGTTTGGGATTGAAATAGGGGACCAAATGTCACTATATATTCTTTGAAGTGGGAATCATTCCATACATAATTCTTGAGAAGGTAGTGCAGTTGATGACTAACATTGAAAAGGTTTATGCTTTTAGGAAAGAATCCTAAGTAATGTTCGGTTTGAGGTCATGTGACAGGTACTAATCCATACATTTTAACATATTACTATAAAAAATAAAGGAGGTTCTATAGTTTTTATATAATAAAATATTGCATGAATCTTATGTGAAAGGATGGATCCAAACATCCTTGGGGGGGAAGGCGCATAGTTTAAGGTCATGACGCTTGGACTTAGAACTCCCCTAAATAGGTAAAACTCATATAACGAAAAAATATAAATATTTTACTGAAAATGGTACCCAACAAGTGTTGGGTCTTGACCCTTTCACTAGAGCATGATTGTGCATATTTCTTACACAAATAAAACTCATGTGTGAAGAAAGGGGTATCATATTAGAGTTGATCTTGGAAAGGGATTATCCAAATCTTTTTTCTTTTTAAAGAACCTCAAATTCTGATATGGGAAGAAATAAGAGTTCTATAGTTCAGTTTGGCATAGGATGTCTAAAGGTCACTATGAATCCCATAAAGTGTGGATCAATCCATAAATAGTTCTATTAGGTGATAAGGTAGGTGATAATCACCATATGTGGTTGTCCCCATGAGTGAGGAGCAACAAATCATGAAATTTTAAGTCATGTGACAGATATTTCACCATTTAGATTGATTTCACACATTAATTTCACTAAATACATAGGTTAATATCATGTGGTGATGAAGAAAAGGAGGTAAACACAATAATTCTTGTTATATAACCATTCCAAAAAAATATAAACCCATGTGAACCATGCTCAGTGTAAGAAATAAGGGGTGGTGAAATGATACACAAGTCACATAATAATTCCTATAGTGAATGGGTAATGGATGGAATGATACATTAACCACTAAGATAACCCATTAATATTTTAGGACCAGCTAGGAATGACACCATAAGACCAACTCAACCAACCAATATACCAAAGATAATGAGAGGGAAACACCAATGGTGTTAAGAATCCACATTAAGTATGGAGAAGTAGATAAATGTAAGTAGTTACATCCATAATCAATTTTGTAAAATAGGTGTTGTCTAGGATTAAGATAACCACAGAACATTTTTTATATATTGAATACACTTCTTCCTCATGAAAAATGGGGATAAAAAATTTAAGTCGATAGTTGACTATTTTTGGAATATGGTAACCTTCATCGATAGTTGAGAATCTTCTAGGGTATGTACCCTATATGGGAGATGATACAATTTAGGCCGTGTTTCAATACTGTATATGAGTCTGTTGTAACATGGAAATTAAAGGAGTAATTTAAACTCTATTGACACAAATTGTGTAGGCGAACGGAGAAGATCAAAATGAGGGATCTGATAACCTTAGGGTCACAATTCCATATAATGGGAATATAAATGGGATGGACTAGGTCCCATGGGGTTGGAAAAAAAATTTAAAAAGAGGGAAGGTTAGATCATACCTTAGGGACCCAAATGGATCCCCAGTGCTTTCGATTTTAACATCATCAAGCTTAGATCATAGGTGGACGTGGTCTCTATGAGTCAGATGAAGACATGACCTGGCGTGAATTGGGGAAAACCAACACTAGTAAAGGTAACCTAAGTTAATTTACACACGTTTAAAATTCAGGATTCATAGACTAAATTTGGAATCTTTTATGATAGTTATGACTAGGGAGATAGGGCAGAAAGGTCAGTTATAAATTTTTCTTGAACCAGTGGGTTTAATGAGAACAAACATGATTTTGTTAATGCACAATGATGAGTCCCATGGGATTTATAACATTTCCATTTGTGCCTTTAATATTAACCAAGTCAAAAATATTATATTAAAAGTGGAGGTTGACTCCTGATTAGACTACACTTTGTGTTATTTCTACTGAATAGGCATTTGTGCCTCTTTCCTTGGGTATTTTATAGCCATGCTATTTAGAATATAAGAGGAAAGAGTTTAAGGTTGTATAAATTTTACCAGTATATGCTATAGTAAAATACATAATTCCAAGACCTTTTTCTAATAAATGAAAACATTGATACACCCACATACACTCAGGTTTCATGCCACTCCATAGAAAAAGGTCCTAATATTTTATCTAGACTTTGAGTTGATATGAGGATAGCTAATGGAATATGAAATAGTGGAAATTAAATTTATCATATAATGAGTAGGAGAAAACATATAGGGTGGATTTTTAGAGATAAATTATTAATATATCGGTGGCCTCCCCCTCTTTGATATATGCCCCCTTGGACGATATATTATAATAACTTATATTATTATACCTTGTAAACCATGAACATGGAATATTATCCTTAGTCCTTGGGATGTTCACATATTTTAAAAGGTTATTTTCATATAATGGTAGGATATATAATGATGGGTACTCTTAGTGATACTTTCATGAAGCCTTTACAAGTGTTTTCGGAAAGGGTTATCGTTGACTAGTGTACCATTGCTTCACATTCCGAACCAGGTTCTTGGTGTGGGTAAAGGCTTTGGAATCTAAGAGAATATCTCATGATCATGTCATTTTATGTTCTATATAAAATAATAAACATACCAACATCATTTGGACCAATTGTGGGTTAAAAATATTATACAAAAGCGAAGCTACTACAGGTACAAGAATCATTGGGAAGAGGTTTGAAAAATTATGAATATTTGAAAAATGTTTGGGTTTTATCATAGGTCCCTCACTCAAGTCCCTTCACTCAGGGTCCCTTGTTTAGGTCCCCTATACAAGTATCCCTTTCTCAAGGTCCCTCACTCAATTCCTTCTACTCAGGTAGGGTAATATTACTCTAAGTTTAAGGAAACTTCTTTCGATTCCCTCAAATTAGTACAAACAATAGATGTAAAAGGAAAGCAAGGAGCTGTAGATTATTTTCAAGTTGTAATAAGTGTAGCTAACTGGGGATTACCACCACTATATATATATGTATTTTACCATCACCTAAGTCACACTTCTTCCTTTTCTCAGGCCTCAATTTCACACACTTTACCTATACTACTAGTGCGAGTTCCATTTTTTCACATTTTTCATAGTGATGTCAGTGTCACACTTACCTTAAAATTTTATCCCCTTTATTCTAATAAAATATTATTATAAGGGGGTAGGCCCATTTATGGGGTCCCATTTTGTCACATAATACAATAATAAAGAAGAAAAATGTACCTTGGTAAGAAAGACATTATTACCTAAGTCCCACAGAATGTGACCAGGCCATTTCACCCAAGTCCCTAAGCGTGCACCCAGGTTTCTATACCCATGTTTACCTCTGTGAAATTTCATCCATGACCTAGTTAACCTGTGTGAACTAACTTCAATAACCAAATCATGTGCACCCAAGTCTCAAATTTTTCATATAAATAGACCCCTTAGGCTCCCCTTTGAAACCATTACGAAGATGAAAAGATGCTCAAACCACCCTTCGCCTAGGTCTTACTTTCCCTCTCTAGGTAGTTTCTAAAGCTTAAAATATAATAAAATTAACCAAAGATAGGTGTAATTGTTTTATGTGAAGAAAAAAATTCATAAAATACCACTTTTACACTAGTTATCCTATATTAGGGGCAAGGACCCCCAATATCACCAATGCTAGAGTACCATGAAACCATCCCCTCATAGGAGTATCACAAAAAGGAGAAACACACCGAAGTAACTTAAGGGGACTTCACACAAGGGAAAAACCATCCCCCTTACTCAAAAACTAGGGAGACCACTTCAACCTACCTCAAACTGGGTGACCACTTTTCCTATACTCAAATAGGTAGAACCACTTCACCCTATCTTAATTGGGGTGACCATTTTTCCCTGCCTCAACCAGGGTGAACACCCCCTACCTTAACTAGGACAAAACCCCTTCACCTTTACTTAACCAAGATGATTGTTTCACCCTTCCCTAAACAAGGGTGACCACATTTCTCTTCCTTAACTAGGGATATACCTTTCACTTATCCCTACACTAGGGAAAAGCTTTTCCTAGGACCTAAACCACATAGAAACTCTTCACTTGGGTCCTTCACCAAGGTCATCCCCCCTTCTATGCTCCCAAACTTGGCTAACGTGGCCACCCTAATTTCCAAGTTATACTATCCTTTACCTAGATCTTCTATATAGAATCCAATTATCAAGGCCTCCTATAAAACCTATGGATTCACATAATCTGGTTATTCACACCCACATGCACCCCTTAAATCATGTATTCTCTTGATAAAAGGATCTTACTACTTTACCCACCTAACTGATAGGGACTTATATAGGTTTATAATTATTTATCCACTTTATAATGAGGGTCCTCATTATGAAGAAATAAATGAAACAATCCCTAGCTCAGGATTCTCATATTGGATGTCAAAGTCTTAGATTTTTCAAAGATGTCCGCAAAATGTGTAATGATGTTTTAGGCATTATTTTCTAGGTGTAATTTCCATACATTTCATCATTGATGATTATATCTCCAGGATTCACTAATGATACATGGTAGTATATAAAAGAGAAGATCATTCAAAATCCCTAAACTCTTTCCCATGTGGCCCTATCCCCCAATAGTCTATTAATCCTTCTACTCAATCATCAACTAACAAGAGGTAGAAAATTGCATGGTCCCCTCATTAGGTATAAGCCCAAACTCATCTTAAATTGGCTTACTCCTAGGTTAAAGGTCTAAAAGACTTCCTTCATCTAAGTCACCAATTAGGATGGGCCTCTTTGGGCATCATATATACCATTTTCACCCAAGAAATAGAAAATTAACTACAGTCTAAACCCCATAAATCCTTATTAAAGGGTTTTATTCTCTATGATATTTCCTCCTCACAAGCGTATACACCCTGAAATACAACCATACATGTTTTTCAATGAAAAAAATAAGGAACCAAAAGGGTTCACCCATGAAAAATCCCTACTCAGTCCTCTGATGTCACCCTTTTTTGTCATAGATTTCTGAGTCACGTGACGTAAAACTACATGACATTATCCTTTCCACAAAATTTTAAAATACTTGTTATTGTAACATTACACTTCCTTAATATATGATACTAAAACTACATGGACTTTGATTCATGTCAAATAGGATATGCAAGATGCATCCTTGAGGTTAAAAAATAATAACATCTAAAACTAATCCTCACTAGTCCATATCCCTTATTATCCATACAACTCATTTTCAGGCCATATTCCCTTGGTGTTGTATAAACCTTCCTCGAAGTTCCATATTCCTTATGATAAGAAATTTAAAGGTCCTATTAGGACCAAAATGGGTTTAGATACCATGAGAGGGGGTGGATTAGGGTATGGATATTCTTTTAAAACTTTTTCTTGCCCCAATGGATCTTTACCTCTTTATTATGAGGGTCAGTTATTTTTATCTTTAGTGTTTATATTGATCTTATCCTTTCAAACATTATTTGATGATAATGCATAGAAATTAAAGCAATAATGCAAGCACAACGACACAAATACTTTTAAATTGTTCACCCTCACTGGGATATGTCCAAGGAGTATACAAAGTTGATGTTCCAATGTACCAAATCAACTAAAGTGAAATAGTATAGGTTTAGTCTAAGTTAGTCCCGCCTCCTCTCACTACCATTAAAATTTTTTAGGTACATACAAAATCTCCCCATGATCACATCCATCAAATATCCCTATTATGATCACTTATTTAAAATGAGAAAAATTAGAATGTATTCCAAAGAACAATGTCTTCTATTTTTGACATTTTCACTAAATGAATGATAGGTTCTTTTGAACAAAAAGTGTTATTTCACATACTTCATGTAAGCATCCCCTTAAGCATCACTTTTATATGATATATCGTGGAAACTCCTCCTCACTTTGGAAAGTTCTTCGAGTGATTCCAATTTTTTCTATCACTGCATTGGATGTAGAGTGAGTAAACCACTTCTATAAATATTATTTTATGGTGCCGATCCTTGGTCTTTTTTTCTCCTTTGGTATTTAGATATGAAAATGGTATTGTTCATTGGGTAACCCCGGTATATCTTTTTATAATTCCATGGAATTTAACCCATGCACATGACCCCGATGAATAACCCTTGCATGAGACCCCTTTACAAGACCCCACCATGCAAATCCTCCATGGGAAATCTCCATGAAACCTCTACGTGAGACCTTTTTTTGTTCACATGGATTTGTAGCCTTTATTCTGATCATGTGGATCAGGTGACTTTTTTCTATTTATTCATATCACAAGACTTTGTTCTATTCATCTAGATCAAATGAATCTCATGGGAGACCTTGTTCAGGTTAAGCGGACTCTGTGATATTAATGGGTCAGCCTATGAATTCAAATACCTAGTGCATGATTCACTTAAATAGACTCCTTTATGAGATTTTTTTTCAAGATATTATACCTATTATGAAGATTTCAATAATCTAGTGTAACCCTTTGTTCTAGTTATGAGAAATACATTTTCCTTGAATCAAACCACTTAAGAAAACTGAACTTACTTCATAAGTATGGTGAAGGTGTATTTATGGGCATTAATTCACCAAATTAACTCTATCAAACTAGGTTATAAACCCATTCCACCACCTTATCAATTATCCATACATTCTTTGCATGATCACTCTATATGATCATATTTTTCATGTCACAGGTGATTAGTGTGATCACTTCATGTATGTCATGAGAACTTTGTACGATCGCCATAATTGTCTTCATGATATTTTCATGATACAATGACAATAAAACATTTTTCATGTGATCCCATTGAAAGATAAAAATAAAATAATGAAATTAGTTACAATGTCTTAGAGTTCTTTTTATGATTTTATCAATATATCTGAAGATAATCATGTGGTCAGATCCATTGTCTTAAAGCACTTCGCCTGACCCTATCACGAGATCCGATAATAATCATGCGGTTGCATTATTTTTAACGATCACAAGAAGAATCCATAATTTCCAGCCTCTTTGTCTTCATGTAATTCATGTGATCTCTTTATGAGACCGAATTTCAAAAATGCATGCTTCACATGGTCTCACCATGTGATCCATTGGCAATATTGTGATGTATTCAAGTGCTTCTCAAGGTCTCTTCACAAGTTCAGTTCAGACATACTTGATCATGTGATCCCTCCACATGATAAGTTCTGAAAATCAAGCTCCACATGATAAATTCTAAGTTTCATGCTCCTCATGATCATTTCTGACATTCTTACTCCACAAGATTAGTTCTGGAATTCTGGCTTTGTGTGATCAATTCAGACATTCGTACTATATGTGATCAGTTCTGATATTCTTGAAAAATATTCATTACTCCTATGAAAAACATACTTTATCAATAATTTCAATCCTTTTTAACAAATAATATCAACCCAAAATCAACATCAATAGGGATTTTTTCTAAAAATTTCCTCTTATAGGATTGCTGACAGCACTTATAAACTTCAAGAACCAACTTGTTGACAAGTCACGCACATAGAAAACCATTTTCCTTATAAAACCAAAAATAGTGATCAAAGAATTACTTAATATGTACTATAATCCCACATAAGTCAATATCATCATGATAAACATGATTATCAGGAAACATTCATTAACGAATCACTTTGTTCATGAACCTTCCACCAAAAACCTTCTCGATGCCAAAAGATAAAACCATATCAGACCTTGAGATCACTTCTTGTGAAAAATTCTAGAATCATAAACTTATCACTCTTTTTCATGATTCGTATTAATTGATAGACCATTTTTAACATCATCATATTTATAACTCCCCTAGTTTTTCTACTCCACCTATCATCTTCTTCCACTGTCTTGATTAAATAAATTTTCTCCCCCTTTTTGAATGTACCCAAAGGTTATTTCTTTTTGGTCTGCAACATGGTAAAGAACACAAATCAGAACATAAGGGAAAAAACATCATACCTAGGTAAGAGTGGTACCAGATATACACTTTTCATTAGTGGGGAGTTGACAGAACTCCAATGTAACGTCCCGGTTCCGGAAGCCACCCAGAGACGCTAGTACCCGGTTGGTCACATGACCTCAAGGGAATTTCCTCGAATGACAAAGTTTGCCGACTAGTAGCAATGGCCTTGGGTGCGATAGTGGGGAAACTATTCCCTCATTCTCAGAGTAACAAAGTAGAAGAGAAACAAATATACAATAGCAGAAGTAGTAAATATCCAGCAATGGTAAATAGAGGAAGACTGAAATAATAAACAACTAGACCACATATATATCTATAATGATGCATGATAAATATGTCTTATAAAACATCCAAATAAGTCACAATGCTGAATAAAAATAGTAATAAACCCAAGTACAAAAGAAAAAAATAACAGATCCTCGGCATCGCAAGCCTAAGCTTGGTCCCATGCTCTCCAGCTCCACAACATGTCAAGTACCTGAAGTAAAAGGGTGCTTTCCCTTGCCTATACCAACAGTAATATAATCTGTTTGGGCCCAAAAGAATATCCCAAATAGGGTGTGAGACTAAATCTCAGTAGGCAACCATCACGAGATCTATTCCTAACAGTCAGTGAATATATGGAAGGTAAAAGTACAGAAAGCAGTAAAAAGGAATTTACTCAATAGTAAATAATCTACAGTTTCAATATCAAGAAACTGCCATCCAAGCAGATAAACATAAAGAGGTAACCCTCTGGGAAGTACCCACAGCCTATCCCCTCTGGTTTTACCTAGAAACACAAGCAAAGAGCTAAAAAACAGGTAACCCTCTGGGAAGTGCCCACAGCCTATCCCCTCTGGTCCTACCTATCAAGTACAAGAAACCCTATGGGTAGTAAACTTGGCCTAACCCCTGTGGTTCAGTATATAAAGACTCTATGAGGAAGCACTCACAGTCAATTCCCTTTATAGTCTAAGGTAGTCAAGATCTCTCTGGGGAAGCACTCACAGTCAATTCCCCTAATAGTCTATGGTGGTTAGGAACTCTCTGAGGAAGCACTCACAGTCAATTCCCCTTATTACCCCAGGATCAAGGAATCTCTGAGGAAGCTCACTCTGTCAATTCCCCTTATAGCCTAGGTCGTTCATAAACTCTCTGAGGAAGCACTCACTGTCAATTCCCCTTATAGTCTAAAGCAATTCAAAATAATTCAAAGACTCTCTGAGGAATTTCACTAGGTCAATTCCCCTTATAGTCTACTACACCAGGTTATCACCACCCTGTGTAGGTCAACGAGCATAGTAATGAAATCTGGTCAAATTAAAAATATAGAACTACTTGGCTAACCAGTCTATAGAATATCAACATGTCAGATAAACAGGATCCCTCTATCCTATAATACTAGGCATGGGAAACAAACAAAGCAGCCTAACAAGCTAAGGAGAACCAAACAGTCATTAACAGAACATTCATGGGCAACACCTCCAAATCATAGCAATCACCCCTATTCACATACAAAAAACCTCTACTCGCACACACCAGCAAAAGCAGGCAATTAACAGGGTTAAAAACGGTAAACTCACAATACATCATTCATGGGTATTGGAGATTTTGCACATACAAATCAAAGACCATAAATCGAAAGGCACAAACCACCTACCTCTTAGGGTTTGGCGAAATTAACCCTTCGCCCAAACATGCCCCAAAATAGGTGAACGCCTCCTTGAAACCACATCAAAAACTCTTCCCTATAAACAACAAGGTAAAACCTTAACACACAAAGGAAACACAACCCTAGATCTACATGCAACCCTTTTAGATCTAGGAAACTAAGAGATAGAGAGAGAGGGAGCTAACCCTAAACAAAACCTTAAAGAACCAAAAGAGGGACTTATTCGAGGAGAACCACCTTCGATCCACCAAGAAACCCCTTCTATTTGACTCCAAAATAATCCAAGGAGCTCCCCCAACCTATGAAAATTGCAACTCCCATGTGAGCCACAAGTGGGAGGAAGAATAGTGAAGGGATGGGAAATCCTACGTGCCCTAGGACTTAAAAACCCTAAATTTAAGTGGTTTCATGGTTACCCCGCACGGTTTGGAAACCCGTGCGCTAACCGTGCAGTTGGCACTCCTAGGGACTTCGCATGTCTTACCCACAAGATTTGATAAACCGTACGCAGCCCGTGTAGAGCCCACTATCAAGGGTGAACGGTTTACTGGGCTGGCCGCAAATTTTTTTCCGACCTTGCGCCAACTGTTCACCCCTACACAACCTCCCAAAAAACCTATTTTCCTCAAAAATGACCAGAAAAGGAAAACATACCTGAAAATAAGGTTCGGGTTCTCACAAACTTCCCCCCTTAAAGAAAATTTTCCCCGAATTTCCCCAGCACGGTGTAGAAGAAGAAACCCTGAACAGCTCCGGCCACTGAACTCGTACATCGGCCTCCCTCTCCCAAGTCTCGTCCTGTACTCGCTCGTGCTGCCATAGCACTCATACCAGAGGAACAGACCGCCCACAGAGAACCTTTGTATAGTGATAAACAATCCGAATAGAATGCTCCAGAAACGATGCATCCATTTCGAGCTCAACATCCTTAGGTAGAAAGACATGAGACGGGTCTGGAAAGTAATGTCGAAGCTGTGAAATGTGGAATAAGTCATGCATATCCTGGTACCTCTGAGGTAACTGCAACCGATATGCAACTGGCCCAACTCTCTCCAACACCTCAAATGGACTGACGTACCTCGTCGAAATCTTACCCTGTCACATAATCCTTCTATTCAACAACCTCGGTGTGACATGTAGAAAAACCTAATTCCTGACCTCTAACTCTAGAGGTCATCTCTGCTGATCATCATAAGACTTCTATCGAGACTGTGCAGCAGTCATCCTCTTCCGAATCAACTCTATATGTTATGTGGTCTCCTGAACAAGATGAGGTCCCCGCAAAGCTGCCTCTCCTACTTCCAGCCAATATGAAGGTGATCGGTATGGCCTACCGTGAAAAGCCTCCTAAGGTGACTTCTGAATAGTTTCTTGAGAACTATTGTTGTAGGAAAACTCTAAAAGAGGTATATGCTTCTCCCAAGAACCTCCAAAATCCAGAATGCATTCTTGGATCATGTCCTCAAGAACCTAAAATGTACTATTGGGTTGTCCATATGTCTGAGGGTGGTATGTTGTACTCAAAACTACCTGTGTACCCAACGCCTTCTGAAGCCCCTTCCAGACCCAAGAAGTAAAACGTGCATCCCTGTCTGAAACGATGGAGTGTGGAACTCCATGAATACATACAATCTCTTTGATGTACAACTGTCCCAGCTCATCAACACTGAAGGTCTCCTTGATCAGCAAGAAGTGAGAAACCTTCATAATCCATTTAATGAAAAACCATACTGCATCATTCCCTCGGGGCGACCATGGGAAACCAGTCATTAAATCCATCACGATGTCATTTTACTTCCACTCGGGAATGCATAACTGCTGCAAAACCTTTGTTGTTCACTGGTGATCTACCTTCACCTACTTATAGGTGAAACACCTCATGACAAAACCAGCAATGTCTCTCTTCATACCTGGCCACCAATACTGACGGTGTAGATCAAGATACATCTTGGTGACGATAGGATGAACTGCCCAAACTGAGGAATAGAAGTCCCACATCAGCTCCTCGCGTATGTCTGCTGGAACCCATACATGCCCATGGAAATTCAAGATCTCATCTTTGCCTATTGTCCAACCAGGAATAGGGTCCTCTCCAGACACGCTCTCCCTTAGGACTAAGCCTTCATAATCAGATAGCTGCCTCATTCGCACTCGATCAAGAAGAGTAGAGGTAACGGCTATAGAAGAAAGAAAAATATACCCCCATCTTTCATGCACCTCCAAATTCATCTTAGAGAATAGAACCATATGTTTCCACTCATTACTGGCCTCCTGAACTACCTGTGTCTGAGTCCTCCTACTCAACGCATCAGCCACTACCTTACCTTTCCCAGGCGTCTAGGCAAGCTCAAAGTCAAAAGACTGAAGGTACTCAACCCACCTTCACTATCCCAAATTCAGATCACACGGAGTGAATATGTACTTGAGACTTTTTTTTTCGGTGAAAACCACAAAATTATCTCCCAAAAGATAATGTCTCCAACAGCGTAGGGCATGAACAACAACTGCCAACTCCAGATCGTTCATTGGGTAATTCCTCTCATGTGGCCTCAACTACTGAGACCCATAAGCAATGAATCCATCTCCCTGCATAAACACAGATCCCAGCCTGATACCTGATGCATCACAGTAAACAATATAGATCTTTCCCGACTCTATAAACACTAGTATCAGGGCTGAAGTCAACCCCCCCCCTTCAGCTCCTGAAAGGCTAACTCACAAGAATCTGACCACAAAAACATTACAACCTTCCTAGTCATACCTGTCAGTGGTGCTGCTAAGCATGAAAAGTCCTGTATGAAGCATCTATAGTATCCATCATCCCTAGAAAACTTCATACCTCAAAGACATTCTTTGGCTGCTCCTAGGAAACCACTTCTCTCACTTTATCTAGGTTGACTAATACTCTTGTCTCTGAGATAACATGACCCAAAGAAGTGAATCTGATCCATCAAAAAGTGCCATTTTGAGAGATTAGAATATAACTGATTCTCTCTCAATGTACTCAAAACGATATCAAGATGTGTAGAATGGTTTTGTTGAGTGTGAGTGTACACCAAGATATCATCCACGATGACAACCATGAAGGAATCCAAGTATGGATGGAACACTAAGTTCATCAGTTCCATGAAAACTGCAAGCGTGTTCATGAGACCGAATGGCATAACCATATATTCATATAGACCATACCTGCTCCGAAAGGCTATGAGAGGTATATCAGATTGTCTAACTCGCAACTGATGATAATCGGTCCTCAAGTCAATCTTCCGATAATCCACACAAAGTCTAAGGGGAACATCCACCTTCTTTGCAAACAGGACAAGCGAACCCCAAGGAGAAGTACTGGGTCGGATGAAACCCTTTTCCTACAACTCCTCTAACTACTTCTTGAGCTCCAGTAACTCTGGTGTAGCCATCCTATTAGGAGAAATGAACACCAGTGTAGCTCCTGGCACAACTCAATAGAAAATTCTACATCACGCTCCAGAGGTAAACCTAAAAATTACTCTGGAAAGACATAACTAAAATGATCCACCACTAGAGGAAATTCTAACTGTGAATTCCCTTGGTCATCCAGATATAGACTAGAAATCTAGACTATAACTCCTCCTAACCCATGATGCACTAGACCCACTCTTCTCTCCTGGACATCCCATTCTCCCCTATGAAGAAACGATCCTCCCTATGGTGATATGAAACTCACCCTACGGAGATACAAATCGATGACTACCGAAAAGGGAACTAACCAGTCCATTTCAAGAATGACATCTTATCTTGTCATCTCTTGGACTTAGAGGTCCCATAAGAAGTGACACCTTCCAACCTCTAGAGGGAACTCCTTACACTGATGCACACTAGATTTTCTCATACCCAATGGAGTGTCTAATATCAAGATATTCGCATAATAAAATATGCAGAGCGCAAGGCTCTCCACAACAGCAACAGAGATAAAGCTATGGGAAAACCCTCTGTCAAAAATAGAAGAAGATAAAATTGAGGCTACAAAGATCGTATCTAAAACTGTAGAAGTTCTGGGATCCTTCTCATGTTGGGTCTGATCCACTACAAAAGTCTAGCCTACACCACGGCCATGTGACCCTACTTGACCACTCTGAGCTGATCCACCCTACTATTGCTGAAAAATGGGGGACTGGGTACCCCGACCACAACCTCCACCTCGGCCTGAGCAGTCGGAAAGACTACAGTTCCCAGACTGGTGAGAAATTGGTGGAGCTGCTCCTATACGAGGAGTCATAGATGAAACCATGTCTCCAGCTGCTGGTGAAAATATCTGACAGAAACGCTAAAGGTGACCCATCTTGCGGCATGATCTGCACTACACTGGGTCTTTCGGGCAATGTGGCCTCGTTTTCCCACTCTTCCCTCACTAGTATCGCACCACCTGGCTACTAGAAGATGCATACCACCTACTCTGATCTCCTCAAATATCATCAGCGTGGCTTCTATCCATGACTCTGTAGCATTCAAGTTTTACAAAACTAGAATACACGGCATGTATAAACCCTACACAGTGTGTTCCCTTAAGTCTTTCACATGGTTGTGTACTTCTGCCAACATAGGTCATGTAACACCCCAAACACATGGCATGTTGTCTTAACACACGTTCTGTACTTGAATATTCTCCCCCTGCCTGAGTCCTTTTACATGATTAAGCCACATGGCTCCCCTAAGACAAGTCTACATGGCGTGTTCAAGAGAAACACGACATATACTAGACAAGTTTCACCAACCCGTGTTGTTACGGACACAGCTGGATACACGGCTCACACTACACGGCGTGTTCCCAATGGACACGGCGTGTACTAGAAATATTTTTTCGACCCGTGTTGTTCTCTACATGGTCAGGTACATGAGTTACACCACACAGCGTGCTCCAAACGGACACGGTGTGTACTCTAGATTTTTTCGGACAGTAAGCCTTAGAAACTACTCCAGAATCTAGAAAAAACACTAAAACAAACATTAAAAGTGCCAAATTCCAATCTGTGAGGGCCCATGCTCCCCGCGAATCAAATATTGGCATCTTATACATGTTATAACAAGGAAAAAAAGGCAATGATCCACCAAATTCTGGTCAATGAGGACCCATAACACCTCAAAAACCAAAGTTTGGAGTTCATTTAAATAAAACCTTACACAAATAATACCCTATAAAGTAATAGGTATTTTATCAAGGCATCTATCACAACAGTATGCATATTCTACACAACATCTATCACAACAACATGAAATCACTAATGCATCCTAGATGGCATGGAAATAATGCATGACATGTTATTTCTATCAAGTGCCTATATGATGCATGAGATGGTATACCTTCATCTCATTGGGTTGTGACAAAAATAGAACCTCAATAGCATCAATGGTAACAGCACAAAACATGTGAATATAAAAAACTGGAGAACATATATATATATATATATAATGATACATGATACATATGTCTTGGAAAACATCCAAACAAGTCACAATGCTGAATATAAACAGTATTAAACCCAAGTAAAAATAAACAGATAACAGCTCCTCACCAACTCAAGACTAAGCTTGGTCCCATGCTCTCTAGCTCTACAACACATCAAGTACCTGAAGTAGAAGGGTGCTTTCCCTTGTCTATACATGCAGTAATATAATCTGTTTGGGCCCAAAAGAAAAGCCCAAACAGGGTGTGAGACTAAATCCTAGTATAAAACCACCCCAAGATTTGTGCCAAACAGCCAGTGAATATATGGCAGGTAAAAGTACATAAAGTAGAAAAAGTAAAGTACTCAACAGTAAACAATCCACAGTTTCAATATCAAGAAACAACCATCCAAGAAGATAAACACAAATAGGTAACCCTCTGGGAAGTACCCACAGACTATCCCCTCTGGTCATACCTACCAACACAAGCAAGCAGCTAACAATGAGGTAACCCTCTGGGAAGTTCCCACAGCCTATCCCCTCTGGTCCTACCAATCAAGTACAAGCAACCCTCTGGGCAGTACACTCGTCCTAACCTCTATGGTTTTGTATATAAAGACTCTCAGAAGAATCACTCACAGTAAATTCCCCTTATAGTCTAAGGTAGTCATGAAATCTCTGAGGAGGCACTCACAGTAAATTCCCCTTATAGTCTAAGGTAGTTAGGAACTCTTTGAGGAAGCACTCCCAGTCAATTCCCCTTATATCCCTAAGGTCAAGGAATCTCTAAGGAAGTTCACTCGGTAAATTCCCCTTATAGCTCAGGTCGTTTATAGACTCTCTGAGGAAGCACTAACCATCAATTTCCCTTATAGTCTAAACCAGTTATAAATAATTCAATGACTCTCTAAGGAAGCTCACTCAAAAAATTCCTCTTATAGTATAAAGTGCTCAAAGACTCTATGAGGAAGCTCACTAGGTCAATTCCCCATATAGTCTACTAAATCACGTTCTCACGGCCCTATGTAGGTCAACGAGCATAGAAATGAAATATGGCCAAAGTAAACCTAAAAAACTACTTGGCTAACCAGTCTACAGCATATCAATATGTCATATAAATAGGATCCCTCCATCCGACAATACTAGGAATGGGAACGAAACAAAGCAGCCTAACAGGATAAGAAGAACGAAACAGTCATAAATAGAACATGCATAGGAAACACCTCCAAAGCATAGCAATCAACCCTATTCACATAAAAATAACCTTTACTCGCACACACCAGCAAAGAAAGCAATTAACACGGTTAAAAACGGTAAAATCACAATACCCCATTCATGGTTATTGGAGATTTTTCACATAAAATTCAAAGGCCTTAAACCGAAAGGCACAACCCACCGACCTCTTAAGGTTTGGAAAAATCTACCCTTTGCCCAAATGTGCCCCAAACCGGGTGAACACCTCTTCGAACCCACCTCAAAAACTCTTCCATATAAACAACAAGGTCAACCTTTAACACACAAAGAAAACAAAACCCTAGATCTACATGCAACCCTTGTAGATATAGGAAACTAAGAGAGAGATAGAGAGAGCTAACCCTAACAAAAACCTCAAAGAACCAAAAGAGGGACTTACCCGAGGAGAACAACCTTCGATCCAACAATAAACCCCTTCAATTTTCCTCCAAAATGAGCTAATAAGCTCCTACAACCTCTGAAAATTGCAACTCCCATGTGAGCCACGAGTGGGAAGAAGAATGGTGGAGAAATGGGAAATCCTAAGTGGCCTAGGACTTAAAAACACTAACTTTAAGTGGCTTCACGGTTACCCTGCACAGTTTGGAAAACCGTGTGCCAACCATGTGGTTACCACTTTCTCACCCAGGGACTTCGGATGGCTTGCCCGCATGGTTTGACAAACCGTGCGCAGCCTGTGTGGAGCCCACTGTCAAGGGTGCACGGTTTCCTGGGCTGGCTGCATGGTTTGTTCAGACCGTGTGCCAACCGTGAGCCCCTGCACAACCTCCCGAAAAACCTCTTTTCCTCAAAAATGACTAGAAAAGGAAAACATACCTGAAAATAAGGTATGGGTTCTTACATCCAAGAACCGGTCGATGCTATTTAAATGATTCATTGGGTAAGGCCATCATCGGAAGTTATACAACCTATAGTTTAGTAGACATATACTCCATATTCCCAATCGCATGCTCCACTTTCTCCTTAATGAAGTGATATTTGATTTCAATGTTATTATTCCTTGATTTATGGAGTTTATTTTTTCTAATATTTATCATACTCAAATTATCACAATAGATTATGATCATAGAATTCACTTAAACTACCATTTATTTAAGTTGATGATTCATCCATAATAATTGTATGCAATCTTAATTAGTCGTGATGTATTTAGATTATATGATGATAAAATAAATGGAATAGTTTTATTTATTATCCAATAAATATTTAGTATTCTATGATATAATGCACCACTAAATTTTAACTTTTGATCATCTATTGAACCGACCCAATATACATTGGTAAAATCAAATAACTTTTTTGGAGATTTTTCATTGTATAGTAATCCAAAAACCATTGTTCCTTTGATATAATGAGGTATTATAGTTTACCTCAAGTAAGTGTCTTTATTTGGGATTAAATTGATATCGTTCTTCCTAGAATGTGGAAAAATCGATATCATGTCATGTCACTGTTAAGCGAAAAGGACTCCCAATGATCTGTTTGTATTCTGTTATATTGATTGTATTGCCTTAATCTATGATTTTATTCCACCATAATAAATGATCTCCATGTATTATATATTAAATTAATTATAAAATAATGAGGAAACACAAATTATTATTATAACCCCTAAAATCCAGATAAAGTTATATTATTTTCCCTCTTTGGTCATGCACTTCCAAAGCTCAGAGTCATATTCTTCTTTATAGCTTCACACTATTGATAGATTTTCATCAAGTGAAATTACCGCATATAATTGATTAATTGAAATGTCCTATAATCCAAATGATTCATAAATATTTATAGGAAACAATATTTTAATCTGAAAAAATTGATGTTGTCCCTGATACACAGTTACTTCCATAGCTTCTAACTGTACAATCGTCTTCTATTCTTCGTAGGAATATTTTATCAGATGAAGAAATATAACATAGAGTGCTTATCACCATATCTCCATGAAAACATCCAACTTTGGATTGATACATATTATTAATATTTATTTTGGATATAGGTATAGATGTTGAATTACTCTTTGGAACAAGTATAACACTGGTGGAAAATGAAATTGATTTTCTTACAACTTCTTTGTATCCTGAAAATAGTCAATTGATATAACATTGTTAGAACAGAATATGTAAACATGAAATGTATGAGTTTTACTACTTCTCCACTAATTTTTCTTTTATTGGGAGGGAATACCACTTGAACCTAGAACTGATACCAATGGTTGAATATTCAATGCGACTTGAAACCACTCCATCACTTAAGTATATCTTTAATATATCTTTAGTTTTACATCAAGAACTTCATTATATAATATTCCTTTTACACAAAAAGAAAATTCCCAAAACATATTTGAAAAAATAATAATTTTTTTAACACCGCTTTTCGAATACGATACCATATGTGAATTTCAAAAGATCAAATTCTTCTTGTTGCATGTATCTCCATTAAGATTATTTAACTATGCCTTTTCAGAACAGACAAACCCCATGGATAGTATCTATTCCATAATCCAATACCACATTGAACATATATTATAAATATTTAATTAATGGGAAGAGGGTACCAATGAAATACTCAAGGAGAGGATAATGGTAGATCCGGATGGACCAACCCCAAGATATTTTCTTGGAAAGCATTGTTTTGTTCTTAGGCATGTTCCAATTGCCCATACATCTACAATTATTTTGGTCATATAACTAGAAATTATTTACCCACATTCTCACTCTCCTTATAATATGTAGATTTTTTAGTCTTGGTATTTTCCCCAATTTGAGTTTTAAACCAATTATTATAAATTCCTTTCTTTGATGTTCCACCATTAAACCATTTTTTATGATTCTTTATTTGAGTAATAATCTTTGCATTAGCTCAATGATTTTGATAATTCTCCCATTGTAGGGAAATTTCTCTTGCCTTAAATTATTCTATTATGGAATTACCCATGAATTTTTTGATTCATTCTTTATTAAACTTTATTTTATTAGTTATTCGAGTCACATCACCCTTTCTTGTTGGAGGTGAGAATTTTGTTAAACTTACATTCTTCTTACTAAAAACTAGAGCAACTCCTCCATTTTTCTTTCAGGTTCGTTCAAATTCATTCCAACTGATTTGATGTGAGCATAAAATAAGAGGTGTTAGGTACACCTTTAATTAACCTTCTTGTTTTTATTTTGAGACTTTAAAATTGTTTTTTCAATGTAGTTGGTGATCATGTAGTGATTCACAATTCATTTCCACCCTTATACTATTATGTTAAACTAATTTTTTATTATAAATTTCAAATATAATAACAAATTTAACCTCACATTTGATTCAATTTTATGAATTTTTATCACTATTGGAAAGGGAAATATCCATTTTATTATGGTTTTATTATAGGTCGAGGTGATTTGGAGGAACCAGTATGATGTTGAATAAAAATGGTCAAAATTGGACAAGATCCCAGGCACATATGTGGATTCAGATGAACACTTAGGCTAATAGGTGCATCCAATTGGGATTAAAAAATTTCTAATGATCCAAAATTCAGTTTTCTATGACTCTTTAGAAGATACCCAATCCCAATTCATCCAAATAGGGGTCTAACTAAACTGATCTATCCAAGAAACCAAATCTTTATGAAGTCAAAAGTTTGGTTCTATATTTTTAAAATATATACCATTTTATACATTAAATGCCTTCCAAAATTGATAGTTATATATATTAAAGAGGTTTTTAACAAATCTTTTATTTTTCCAAGTTTATATAATACACTTTACTATCCCAAAACCATCAGGTAATTAATCTGAATGGCCTGAAGACCTTGTTTTATTGATTTTTTTATAATCCCCCTCTCATGGGATGAGAGGTAACCCTTACAAGGACCATAGGCTTAGAGATTACATGAACTATAGGTATTATAGGAAATATCCAAACTATAATTACATGGAACTGATCCTCTCGAGATTTTACATCGTGGTCCAAAGTTCCATTGGGACCAGCCTATGCATGCATGGGAAGCCTAGACGAATAGCCATGTGAAGGTGGAGAGATGACATCACGCCATAGGGAGGCTTCCTATATACCCTTTCTAGGTGACAAGGATCAAAACCAATGTAGTTATAAATCATAGTGTTTAACGTCATGCGGAACAGAAGGGGCATACAGTTTAATGCCATGTGGGACAATGGTGAACTAACACAAGGTGGTTTGGATGGATGGGTTATAGGATTAAACCACATAGACACTTTTTACGTACCTTGATTGAAAGGTGAAATAATAAAATTTCACATAGTTTGGTAGAGAGGGGATTGGGGATTACACACTAAGGTGGCCCAATGAGGATTTCATTTTTGATGCTTACTCTATGACCAAGTTAGTCATGCTCAATGTGAGAAACAAGATGAAAAAAAAAGACCTGATGATTGAATTGTGAAAGGCACGTCAGTGATGAATGGAGCAGGGCTTACGCATGGTTAGTGGCCCATGAGAAGAAGATTGGGACGTACTCCCACCTTGCCTGTAAATTGGCACCTTGGGCACCCCATTTGTAAGCTCTAAAATGGGGAAATATCTTCCATTTTGGAGACCCAAATGGGTCTTATATTCACCATGTAAGTTTTTGAGACCCCTATCCTCATATGGAGATCAAGAATGATGGAAAAGTTCCACATGAGCCGCCTACTCCTCTCAATGGCCAGCTAAATGGTGGGCGTCATTTTGAGGAAGCTACACACACCTAGAGAGGGAGTTTCATAACATTTTATTTTACTATTTTTGTATAATTTTTTGTTTTAAATGTTTCATTTGAGTTTTATATTAACATTATTATTCTTTGAATTCATTATTTTAGTTTAATCAAGTGTAACACTATTTATCTCAACACCTATTGAGTTAAGATTTCAAGTGGGAATATTTATTTTTTTAATTAGAGGACACATGAATACTTTTTCTCCCACACATAAATCATATTTTAGTATGCTTTTGTAGCACTAATTCTATTATTGAGGTCCAAACCTTGACAACATGATTTTTATGTTAGGGGTTGGTTCATTATTCATCATTTTAAAAGGCATGAGTGGAATTAACAATGTGATTACCCTCAACCAAAGGATTATATTAAACCATAAGTAATTTTCAGAACAATAAACTAACCAATATATTAAGTGAACTTTAAATGATCTATTTCTCTCGTAATTATAAAAACACAACATTTTTTTGTTAACTATTATTTTCTTTAATTAATTCACTTTATTTTTAAACTTGTTTTCAAAAACACCCCATATTTTATTACTTTTTGTTAAATATACACACTTTAAACCTCCAATTATCCTTAAGTGATGACCTAGGTAATTATCTATTCTATAAAGAAATATTATCAACTTAATCTATTTAACATTCCAAGACAATGCGGTCAAATTTTGGTGTCATTTTCGAGTATCTCATTGATTTTTAGTGTTCTTTTTTTATAAGAGCATTGTTTATTTTGTAAATATTTGTGTGATTATTTTATTCCTTCACTTTTTTATAGATTTTTCATAAAATATTCATTTTTTAGGCCTTTTTTATGATGTGATATTCATAAAATAAACTAATTCATTTTGAAAACGAACCAAAGAGGATCATGCATCGTTAATTCTAATAATCACTGAACGATCCCTTGAAGGAGGGTGCACAAAACATCAATTCTCTTCCAGATCCATCTTCTTATTTTTAATCCAAAGTAAATATTGAAATAAAATAACATAATATGGATAAAAATAACCATATATTAAAATAAATAACCTCCCCAAATGTATATATCCAACCCATATACATTCAAATATAATGTGAAGAACCTAATTTTGAACTAAAATCTAGTCTCATTCACTTTCTAACAAAATTTTATGGATATACAGGAGAAGACCCACATGATAAATTTAAGTAATTCTTTATTATATGTTAAATATTAAAACTAGATAATGTGGATAATGAATTGGTTAAGCTAATAGACTTAACATTATCATTATAAGACATATCAAAATACTGGTTATAATAAATTATATCCCCAATTAGTGGTTGGGATGACATGAAATTCCATTTTAAAAAAAACTTCCTAGAAAATTGAAACACAAAAATAAAGAAACAAATTGGTAGAATAAAACAATATAATGGGGAAAAACTTCATGAATATTGGGAATGTTTCAAAAATATTGGTTTAAATTTTCACCACCATCAAATACGAGAGAACATTTTAATACAATAACTTTATGAAGGTTTAATTCAAGTTGATCGTAAAATGATTTCTGATGATGTAGGAGGTTCTCTATTGTAAAAGACCACAATAACTATAATAACCCCCACTGAGAACATGGAATAAAATACACAAAAATTTGGTTCAAGGTCTACAATACACATTCAAGGTGTCCATAATGTTAAAAGTTCTGAATTTGAAAAGTAAGTGGAAAATATTTTGAAGAGGTAAGTACGATAATCTGATAACTTTCTATTTACCAATGAAAATATCAACCTCCTCTTCCAATTGATTATGGTATTTGTTTCTCAAACACCAACTCCTCTAATAGATTCCCTCTACTGATAAAAGATTTTGAGAGTTGTGAGGCAATATTTTCTGGCCACTACTATAACCAACCCACTAGTCAAGAAACATACTATCAATAAACCTCTATGTGGAAATAAAAACAATACTATAGGAAAGAGGGTATCCCAACCAAACTAAAAAATCATGGAACCAATCAAGATAGGGTAGTCATCCTCCACCACAAACAAGAAATTCTCAACTATCATAAAGGCCCTTAAAATAGCCCCCTCAAAAACCCAATCCTATCATTGAGGATATGATGAAAAAATGTCTTTAAATAATCTTCAATTACAAAAAAAATGACCCAAGAATACATAAATAACCAAAAGGCTCAGTTAAACCAACTCGCTAACTCTATGGGTGAAATTAAAATTCAAGGTATGGATAAACTACCTTCTCAACCACTAGTTAAAACTAGGGACATGGTAAATTTCAGTTCCATCATCCTTTATAGTTGCACAAAACATAAAATCAAAATGAACCCTCTATTAAATTTATACCCACCTTAGGAAACCACTGTTACAGTCATCACAAAAGATATGAAAGAGAAAAATCCTCATCTAGAGACAACCCACAATAAAGGAAATAGAGTATCCTAAGAAGATCTTCTTAGCCTAACCAATCCTCTGCCATTTCCCCCTAGGGACACCCAACTAAGGAATTTAAAATAAATTAAACTTGATAAATATATATTGGAAATTTTCAAGTACCTTTTAGCATTCCCTTGATTAAATCTATGAATAAAATTCCATGATACTAAAAATTTCTATAAGATATGTGTACAAAACGAATGAAAATTCATGGTGATGAAAAAGTGGTCTTGGGGAGTAATTTATTAGCATTTATTGAGCCATAAATGCCTGCCAAATTCAATGATCCTAGAATTTTATTGATTCCATTCACTCTAGGGGAGTATTTATTTTTCAATGTTATGCATGATTTGGGTACTTCTATAAATGTGATACCTCAAAAAAGTTTCTACTTATTTTAGGTTGGGTAACTAAATCCCATAGGAATGGTTATTCAAATCATAAATTGAAGTTCCAAACACCTTGTTTGTGTGTTAGAGGATGTTCTTTTGAGGGTTAAAATTTTAATTTTTTTCTGCCCATTTTTATGTGATTAAAATGGGGGATGATAGGATGAATGGGCATGCCCTACTTATATTTGGGAGAAATTTATTTAATACAAAAAAAAAATAATTAATGTAATGAATGGTACATTCTCTCTGGATTTTTTTATTTATTTTCTACTTAAACATCCTTGATTCCATTAGTCACCACTAAGAAGAGAAATAATCTATTTCAGTTAATTCTATTGATCTAGTCCCTCCCCCTACAAAAACATATTATCTTTCCCCAAGTACTCTTTCTTGTTTTTCAACATTCATAGGCGTGTTAGGAAATGATTTGTGTGTTGAATGTTGTAATGAACTAGAAAACTATCATTTGTGTTTTATCATTGATGATTTTTTGATCATTGAGGATCTTATGACCATCGATGATACTACTCAGCAAGTAAAAGCTTATTAATAATATAAGTAAGTTACTATTGAGTAGTTAGATGAGATAATTAACCTATCAAATCCATGTTCACTGTCATCAATCAATAATATCCCTGAATTGGAACATAATCTCATGCTTAAAAATTTAAAATATCCATATCTTGATAATAGAAATTAGTTTCATGTCATAATTTCTAGATCACCACCTCTAGTGAATTAATTATGATATATTGGCCTTTTAAGGGAGTATAAAAAAGCATTGGGATGGATAAATTATAACATTACTTGTATTACCTCATCTATTTATATGCATCATATATTATTAAAAAATGAGGCTAAAGTGGGGAGGAAAAAACAATACTGACTAAACCCAAAACTCCTTGATATTTTTTAAAATAAATTTAACAAATTGATGGATACTGGAATAATTTACCCCATTTATGACAACCAAAGGGTCAGTTCAATACAGGTAGTTCCAAAAACAACAAGTTCAATGGTAATAAAATTTGAAAATAATGAATTAGTTCCAACTCATGTGCAAAATAGTTGGTGTTTTTTAATAGACTGTCATAGAATAAACCATCACACACTACTACTAAACAAGCTTTTAATAGTTCTAGAATCATATTTTATCAGCGTTAGAGAAGTGCTGATGACCTTAATGTAATTAAAAGTCCACAACTTTTACCAGGGCTAAAAAATCGCTAATAAAAGGGTGATTTAGCCATGCATATAAAAGCACTGATAAAGGTACCCTTTATAAAAACTTTTCAAAGTGATGATAAAAGACCCAATTTATCAGTGCTTTAATTTATTGCTGATAAATAGAACCTTTATCGGTTCTTTGAAAAGCACTGATAAAAGTACGATTTATCAGTGCTTTATAAGCATTAATAAAATAATGATTTATCATCACTTTTTAATGCGCTGATATAGATAAACTTAATCAGCGCATTTATTAGTGCCGATAAAGGAGTCCTTTATCGACACTTATAAAAGCCCTGATAAAGGGAAAATTTATCAACATAGTTAATATCACTAATAAAAGGTGAAAACTGTAGTGTGATACAGCAACACACTGATTCACCAGAAATAGGTGCAGTGTGCTGCAACACACTGCATCAGCAAAAACATCAACAAAAATTACCAAAATAAGGTAAAAATACCAAATTTATATTAAATAAAATTCATAACACAAATAAAAGAAAAATAAAACACTATTATTGAGTATTTCAGTTGTTTTTTATTAAAATTAATGTCATTTTTTAATAAAAAAGACGCCCTTGGAGTTATACCGGTCACACTACGCATCATATTGAGGCATGTATAATTCTTATACATCACAAATGATGTATGGATTATTTTCCAAAAGTAACAAAAGAAAAAATTGTGTGTTTGCTCAGTTTTGAGTATGTTAGTTGTTTTTTATTAACATTAATGTCAGTTTTGATTAAAAAAGATGCACTTGGAGGCATACCTGTCACATCATGCATCTAATTGAGGTGAGTTTTAATGTTAAAAATCCCAAATGACTCATGGATAGTATTATAAAATTATCAAAACAATTGAAATGTGCTTTATCTTTTTTCAGTATGTTGTTTTTTTAATTAAAATGAATGTCACTTTTGAATAAAATTACGCAGTTGGAGTCATACCAGTCACACGGTGCATCGGGTTGAGGTTTGGATGATCCTTACACATCAAAAACCACATATTCATTATTTTTATAAAGTACCAAATCAATATGAATGTGTTTGCTCATTTTTGAGTATGTCAGTTTTTTTTATTATCATTAAGGTCAGTTTTAAATAAAAAAGATGCACTTAGTGTCATATTAGTCACATCGTGCATCATATTGAGGTGTGGCTAAATGATATACATCCCAAATGAACCATGGATTATTTTCCTAATGTATCAAAACAATCATAATGCATTTTCTCAGTTTTGACTATGTCGGTTATTTTTTATTAATATAAATGTCACTTTTGAATAAAAAAGATGTACTTTGAGTCATACCGGTCACACCATGCATCATATTGAGGTGTGGCTGATCCCAATATGTCACAAATGATGTCTGGATCATTTCTCGTAAGTAAACAAAACAATCTGAATGTGTTTTATTATTTTTGAGTATATCAGTTTTTTTAGCATTAATGTCAGTTTTGAATAACAAATATGCACTTGGAGTCATACTAGTCACACCGTGCATCGTATTGAGGATAGGTTGCATGATACACATCTCAAATGACCCATGGATCATTTTAATATAGTATAAATACAATCGTAATGCGCTTTCTCAGTTTGGAGCATGTCAATTGTTTTTTATTAAATGGAATGTCACTTTTGAAGAAAAAAGACACAATTGGAATCATACCGGTCACATTGTGTGTCTGATTGAGGTGTGGTTGATCCCAACACATCACCAATGACATATGGATTGTTTTAATAAAGTACGAAAACAATCTAAATGTGTTTTATTGATTTTGAGCATGTTAATTATTTGTTTATTAACAATAATGTCAATTTTTAATAAAAAAGACATACTTTGAGTCATATCGGTCACACCGTACGTCATATTGAGGTTCGATTGAATGATACACATCCTAAATGACTCATGAATCATCTTAATAAAGAATAAAAACAATAATAATTCATTCTCTTGGTTTTTGAGTATGTTAATTGTTTTTTTTATTAAAATTAATGTCTCTTTTGAATAAAAAAGATGCACTTAGTGTCATACGGGTCACACCGTTCGTTATATTGAGGTTTGGTTGATCCCTAAATTTCAAAAATGATGTATGGATCATTTTACTAATGTATCAAAACAATATGAATATGTTTTACCAGGTTTGAGTACGCCACGTGTGTTTTTTAATAAAATTTCGTAATAAAATGTAAATAAGCACAATGGATCTTATCTTAAGTGACAAGTGTCATGTGCACATTTAAAAAACTTTTAACAAACACAACCATGGTATAATCCTTATTCTACATCATTGTCCAACAATTTTATTTTTTTCAAGCTAGCGCTTCTTATACTCCTCCACCTCAGTCTCCACCTCGGTCTTCGCCTCTCCCTCCTCTTCCACATTGGCCTCCGAATCAGACTTTTCTTCCGCCTTCACCACCGCCTTCGCCTCTGCCTTCGCCTCTGCCTCCACCTCTACTTCCATGTTTTTCTAAAAAAATTATTATTTATAGGTCAATGATTCTAAACAAATTGATTTCATCCATTAATCTTCTCCTTGAGAAAGAGATGAATAATAATATATAATCATTCTGACACAAATGATTCACACCCTAAATATTTTTTTATGGTCGTAACTCATATTAGATAAAAAGAATAGCATGTAATTGTAAGGGTTGGTGTCCTCAGAACCAACTATTTTTAACTTTGATTACATGAATGTTCACTTATTATATATTGTTCATTATTCTGCATGACTATAATATAATAATGTCCTGGAATATTTGTTTCATTAATAAGGTCATAGCAGATCCCCGCTATGATGAGAACCTTGAAATGCTATAACAATATTCTTAAATAAAGTTCTGTGGTTGGATGACATACAATGATAGGCCAAATAGTATACAGACCGTCATGTGCGAGTACTCATAAGTAGATGAGACTCTCTCTCATGGAGTTCGCACTTGGTAATCTCCAAGATGGGAGATTATGATAACAGACCCACCAATAGCAATTCTGCATGTCTTGGTGTCATCGTACATTGCTATCTACGAGCGTGTGTAATGGTCCTTAGACTGGAAGATTATCATTAACTCATGTCATGACACACACACTTAGATTTATTGACAAAAACCGTCACACAAACAGTTGGCGGGAAGTAGGGTACGGTGGGTGTGTCACGAGTGACATGTTGTTAATGGATAAGTCGAGGAAGGATTTGTCCCTTCCATATATGGAAGTTGATATCTCGGCCCTTTGATTGAAATAAAACTATCGCATTAAATTCCATGGACATGGTGTGAACGATGAATTTATTTCAGGTAGTCAAAGAACGAAGGATCATGTATATAGGTTTATGACACTTCCATGAAAACTGCTTGATGAGATATCGAGAAAAAGGGATTAAATTACAGAGTAGGCATTCGTATGAGGTGATACGTCAATGCGGCGTCAACTTATTTCTCTTGGGTGCCTTGACCCGTTGCTAGAGAGTAATCTTGGACTTTAGGAAAGCCCGCCTAATGCCAACGAGAAAGAGGCCTAGAGGGTCACACACTAAGTGTATCCAAGTATCTCAAGTTGAATAGAGATTATTCCCGTATGTGTTTTAATAATTATTCAAGGAAGCCTAAGTTGTTTTAAACGATGGAGGAAAAATAAAATAAAATAAGTACACGCCGTGTATTATTAAATGTACACACCGTGTAGTTTTATTTTGGAAAGGAAATGAATAAATGAAAACAATATATACACGTCATGTACATTTAATGTACACGCCGTGTAGTTTTCAATGAAGAACAAGTACACGCCGTGTATTTATTATTACACACTGTGTAGTTTTTCCAGTCGGGATTTTGAGGATATAATATTGTTTTCAATGATATTTATTATAATCAGTGTGGGCGCATGTCAAGGAATTATTTATTCGACATGGTGGTTTTAAATAAGAGTCAATGAAATAAATAAAATGCGTAACGCGTTTATTTATTGTCATAACTCTATAACCCCACACACCTGATTATAAATATCCTCACAACCCCAACTCTTTTCCAACAGACAAGAGAATCGCTGTGCACAACATCTCAGGAGAATTATTTCAAGGCCGAAAGAACCTCTTCCTCTAAGAACGCTCTCAAGACCGAGAGAGATCCTCTTCCATTGGATCAAGACGATCTAAGGCAGACAATGCAAGCAAAGGCTTCTCTATGCTAGCACCCGGAGAATCCTTTGGCAACATCCAGAGATACGAGGTACACGTGTGGATCACCGCTAGAGGGATTCTACACTTGGCTTCTGCGAAGCAACGACGGATCACATAGACAATGTGATAAAGAACATCAACGAAGAAAGAACACCCAAAAGTTATTTCTTTATAATTAATTAAATTAATTATAATCAACCTGTAACGATTCCTGTTTGTGGTTCTGGGACAAACCATCTTCTTTGACTTTTTCTATGATTCGATCCGTGGAGACTGGCGTTTATCGTCGTATTGATCCCAGATTGATCATTGCTAATGAAAAAAATCCAAGTGGGCACATCCACCCATGTTCTTCTGCTGCGCACGGAACATACAAATGGTATCAGAGTGAGTTTACAACATTGATTATAGTTATTTAATTTTCGTTGATAATTTACGCATTTATATTTGTTTCAATTCGAAATATATCATTCTATTAATATGAATAAACGAGATCTATTCTTCCTCCTTCATTTCTCGATTCATATCATAGAAAAGACTTTTTAATTTTAATTTTGATCAAAATAAAAATGAGTAATTCATCCGGAGGAGTCGCTCTTTCTGTCTGTACAACACGGGATTACACGGCGTGTAATTAAAACTACACGCCGTGTACTTAGGTTCAACGAACCGACACTGGTCCTCCAAACCACGTCGTGTGAATTGATTATGCCTAAGTTTTAATCACGCCGTGTTGACCATAATTGAACGGCGTGTGGAAACCGGAATACACGGCGTGTATGTTGGAAAAACACGATGTGTAGTCCGTTCCGGCCCAGGTGAAACTGTGTACAAAGATAAGATCTGTACCATGTACACGGGATCTCCAGGCCTGTTACCACGTAACAAGGAAGTAAATGCTGCGTATGATTCATCTATAGGTCGTGTACTCCAAAATTTCCAAAGTACAGAAAAAATGCCAATTCCCCGGCGTGTACGTTGGATAAAGGGTGAAAAGAAAAATACACGCCGTGTAATTATAAACTACATGCCGTGTACTTTCTAGAAATGGAATTTCACCAGGTTTCCTCCAATGTAAAAAGACCCATACAAGGAATATGGATGAGAAGAATCTCAAGGAAATTCATAAAGGAATTTAAGATAAAGAATTGATTAATTATAAGATCATAACTAATTTAATTAGAGCGTGTCTTATCTTAAATAAAAGAATGATTAAAAGAATTTGAATTCTAAATATGCGTAAATGTCGTTGCATACTATGGATGATCATGAGCTAGACCAAAGACACTTTGTATGTGTATGGTTTCATTTAAATTTATTTAATTTAAATTTGTTGTCCTGCGATCCTTCTTCTAATAAAATGTAGGGCCTGTGTGCCCATGGTTTCTTTAATGTAAACCCATGTAATGGAGGATCTCCCAAGCCAGAGGAGACGGTTCAAATCCTGAATCCGAGGCGAAACTGATGCAAGAAGATACAAATGTGGATAGGTGGGAGCTGCAAAACACGAACCAACTGGTTCAAGGTGTTTTCCCTAGGTCAGGGTTAGCTTATCAAAACCTCTAGATAAGCTAACCAATAGAATCTCATGATCATTCCATCTTATTTTATTTCTGTCTAATTGCATGGTTTATTTATTATGTATGTGTTGTCGTGATCACATAATTAATAAAATGAACAAGCATGCAAAGATGGAATAAAATAAAAACTGGACTATGTGTAAACATTATCAGAACATGGTTAATCACTTAAGCAAGCATCACTTAATATTAACAAGCATGTGATAATGAAAAACTACACATAAAGACTAAAATCTATCAATACCATATTAAGTCATAGCATGCCTTTCGTTACCTGATTAAGTTCAGGACTCAATAAAACTATGTGTTTGACCAACCCTTGTTGGGACACTTACTTTTATAAAGGAATCCCTTATGAATAGTTTCGGGTTTACTTAACCATATTACATCAAGAGAAGTAGCCCTTTCTAGACTTGATGTAATATTGGAGGCAAGAGTTGAGGAAATAAAAGTCAGGATTTCAGGATTGGGGAGTCCACTCAACAGATCAAGGAACTGTAAGCTCACAGTTGGCAAAGACCTGCCTACCTAAATACCTTCAAATAGCTTGACAAACCCTTGTTGGGGTTATGTGAAGGGAAATATGGATCCTTTCCACTAGAATGTCAAAGCAACTGGACATTCTGAGTTCAATGGTGAGGGCCATTGGGACTTGATAAAATAGTGGGAGAATTAATTAATTGATTCATTATTTCTCATAAATTGTAATCAAGAAAGTGTTAATAAATCTGCTCTTTTAAATTGTAGAATCAAGATGACAAACTCATCAACCACATTTTCTCTATGATAAATACTGGATAAAGACAACATCCTCACCGGTAGTAACTTTCAGGAATAGTTTAGGCGCCTTCGGGTTATCCAACGCCATGAACGAAAGTTTTACATGCTGGAGTCCTCACTTCATGATTCTCCTGCCCCAGGGGTGAGTGATGAAGATTTCCGGGTCTATGATCAACATTTGAACGATGCTCTCGATGTTCAATGTTTGATGCTATCATCGATTTCTAGTGAGCTCATGAAGTCTCATGAAGACATGGATGCCTATAGCATGCTCGAGCACCTCTGTGTTCTATACCAGGAGAGAGCAAGACAGGAAAGGTTTGAGATCTCCAAGGATCTATTTCAGAGCAAGCTTGGAGAGGGTGCCCCAGCTGGGCCTCATGTAGTCAAGCTCATTTGATACATTGAGCACTTGGAGGTTCTAGGGTTTAAACTCCCCAAAGAACTGGGCACCGATCTCATTATTGCATCACTCCCCCAGATCTTCTCGAACTTTGTTGTTAATTTCAACATGAACAACATTGAGAAGTCTCTATCTGATCTTCTTATCCTTATTCGCCAAGTTCACAATGACATGAAGAGTGAAAAGCCTTCTGTCATTATGGTGAATAAAAGGAAAGGGAAGGCGATGAGCTTTAAGCCCAAAGCTTCTTCAAGGCCATCCAAGAAAAGGAAGATCAAAGGGGAGGAAAAGGAATAGGATGCTGTTTGTTTTGCATGTGGCAAGAAGGGCCACTAGAAGAAAAATTTCACCCATCCAAGGAAACAAGGGGAAGCTTCAGGTGCATTTGTTATCGAATGCAATCTATCTATTTCTACTAATTAGGTATTAGATACTTTTTGTGGTTCTCACATCTATATCCAAATACAGGAACCAAGTAGATTCAAAAATATTGATCAAGGTGAGGTGGATATACGATCAGCCAACGGAGCCAGACTCACTGATATAGCTGTCGGAGACTATCACCTCACATTGCCTACTGGGATGGTCTTGGTTTTGAAAGTTTCTTATTATGTGCCTTTTGTTACTAAAAACATTATTTCAGTATCCAGATTATATACTGATGGATTCATATTCAATTTTGGAAATGAATGTTGCTACTTTTATAAAGATAGAATTTGTTTTGGTAGGGAACATTTATATAACGGCCTTTATGTGTTAGACTACACAAACCAAGTAATGGAAATTGATAACAAAGTTTATTCACATGGCTCATACCACACCCAACTTTGGCATCACCGTCTAGGTCATGTCAATGAGAAACGTTTGACAAAATTACATCAAGATGGGTATTTATATTCTTTCGAACTAAAACCACTTGGTGTATGTCATGCGTGTCTACAAGGAAAAATGACCAAATCCCCATTTAGTGGGAAAGGTGAAAGAACTAAAGAGATTTTAGAATTAGTTCACACAGATGTGTGTGGACCATATCCAGTTGAAGCAAGGGGTGGGTTCTCATACTTCATAACTTTTACTGATGATTTTAGTAGATATGGATATATCTACTTAATGAGGTATAAGTCAGATTCATTTGATCGGTTCAAATAATACAAGAATTAAGTTGAGAACCAGCTTGGTAAGAAGATTAAGAAACTCCGCTCAGACAGAGGAGGAGAATATCTTAATCACGACTTCATTGATTTCTTACGGGAGTTTGGGATTCTATCTCAACTCACTCCTCCTTACACACCGCAGTGGAATAGTGTAAGTGAAAGGAGGAACCACACCCTGTTAGACATGGTGAGATCAATGATGAGTCATGTGAGTCTTCCATTATCCTTTTGGGGATATGCATTACAAACAGCAGCGCACATACTAAACCAAGTACCAACTAAATCGATAAATGATATTCCATACGAGTTATGGAGTGGACGCAAATCCATGTTATCGAATTTACATGTGTGGGGTATCGAAGCATTTGTTAAGGCCTCTTCAGGTAACAAACTCGCGCCCCGAGGCACAAAGTGTATCTTTATAGGATATCCCAAGGAAACAATAGGATATTACCTATACAACCCCTCAGACAAAAAGGTTACAGTGGCAAGACATGCCATATTCCTTGAGAGGGAGCACATCTCCAAAAGAGATAGTGGGAGTGAGATAGACTTAGATGAAGTCGAGGCTCAAGATATACATGTGTTGGTACAAGAACAGATTCCACAAAGCCCCGTGGAAGAACAATTTGTTCCAGAGACACAAGAACTGCGTAGGAGAACGAGAGAGGTGAGAGAAACATAACGATATGGTTTTCTTGTCACCGAGGATGGTGACTCATTATTGGTTGACAATGATGATCCTTTTACCTACAAGGAAGTAGTTGAAGGCACAGACATTTCCAAGTGGCAAGAAGCCATGAATTCTGAAATGGATTCCATGTACCAAAACCAAGTCTGGATTTTGGTAGATCCTCCAGTTGATGTAAATCCTATTGGTAATAAATGGGTATTCAAGAAGAAACTGGAAATGGAGGGGCAAGTCAGCACCTACAAGGAACGACTAGTTGCAAAACGTTTTAGACAGTGTCATGGAATTGACTATGATGAAACCTTTTCACCGGTTTCGATGCTGAAATCCATCAGAATCCTATTGGCCATTACTTCTTACCATGACTATGAAATTTGGAAAATGGATGTCAAAACAGCTTTCCTTAATGGGAACCTCCAGGAAGATGTCTACAAGACACAACCTGAAGGGTTTGTGACTCCAAAGGATGCCAACAAGGTATGCAAGTAGCAGAAATCCATATATGGATTAAATCAAGCATAAAGATCATAGAACATTTGTTTTGATGAAGCTATAACAGAATTTGGCTTTGTTAAGAACAAATGTGAGCCTTGTGTCTACAAGAGGTTTAGTGGGAGTGCAGTCATTTTCCTAATAGTATATGTTGATGACATATTACTAATTGGAAACGAAGTACCTGTCTTACAGTCAGTTAAGGCATGGTTTCATAAATGCTTCTCCATGTAAGACTTGGGCGAGGGGGCATATATTCTTGGGATCAAGATCCATCATGATAGATCCAAGAGAATGTTGGGCCTGAGTCAAAGTACATACATTGACAAGATACTGAAGAGATTCAGTATGGAACAGTCTAAGAGGGGATTGTTTCCAGTGTCACATGGAATTCATCTTTCCAAGAAAATGTGTCCTCAGACAAATGAGGAAATAAAGATAATGGAAAGGATCCCTTATGCATCCGCGATTAGGTCAGTTATGTATTCTATGCTATGTACGAGGCTAGATGTTACTTACGCATTAAGTGTGGTAGGCAGATATCAAGTTGATCCAGGAGACCGCCATTGGATGGCAGTCAAGACTATCCTTAAGTTTCTGAGGCATACTAAAGATATGTTCCTATTTTATGGAGGATGTGAGGAACTAGTCATCAGAGGACATGTAGATGCTAGTTTCCAGACTGATCAAGATGACATGAAGTCGCAGACTAGATACATCTTCAGTTTGAATGGAGGTGCAGTGAGCTGGAAGAGCTCAAAGCAAAGTGTGGTGGAAGATTCTACAGTAGAGTCAGAGTATATCGCAGCTTCTGAGGTAGCTAAAGAAGTAGTATGGATGTGAAGCTTCGTCCAAGAGCTAGATGTAGTACCAAGCAGTAAAGATCATATCACACTCGATTGTGATAATAATGCAGCGGCAGCACTTGCAAAAGAGACAAGGTCACATCAGCGGACAAAGCATATAATTCGGAAGTATCATCTCTTGAGGGATTTTTCTCAGAGAGGTGAAGTTGTAGTGAGCAGTATTTCCATGGAACACAACGTGGCGTACCCATTGACTAAAGCCTTGACTCAGCAGAAACATGATCATCATGTGAGTTCTAGCAGACTAAAAGTCGTAGGGAGTTGGCTCTAGTCCAAGTGGGAGTTTGTAAGGGTTGGTTTCCTCAGAACCAACTGTTTTGTACTTTGATTACATGAATCTTCCCTTATTATATATTGTTCATTATTCTGCATGACTATAATATAATAATTTCCTGGAATATTTGTTTCATTAATAAGGTCATAGCAGATCACTACTATGATGAGAACCTTGAAATGCTATAACAATATTCTTAAATAAAGTTCTGTGGTTGGATTAAATACTATGATAGGAAACATAGTATACATACCGTCATGTGCGAGTACTCGTAAGAAGACGAGACTCTCTCTCATGGAGTTCGCACTTGGTAATCTCCAAGATGGGAGATTTTGAGAACAGTCCCGCCAATAGCAATTCTGCATGTCTTGGTGTCATCAGACATTGCTATCTACGAGCGTGTGTAATGGTCCTTAGACTGGAAGATTATCATTAACTCATGTCATGACTCATGCACTTAGATTTACTGACAAAAACCTTCACGCAGACAGTTGGTGGAAAGTAGGGTATGTTGGGTGCGTCATGAGTGACATGTTGTTAATGGATAAGTCGAGGAAAGATTTTTCCCTTCCATTTATGGAAGTTGATATCTCGGCCCTTTGATTGAAAGAGAACTGTCGCATTAAATTCTATGGCCATGGTGTGAACGACGAGTTTATTTCAGATAGTCAAAGAATGACAGATCAAGAATATAGGTTTATGACACTACCATGAAACCTGCTTGATGAGATATCGAGAAAAAGGGATTAAATTACACAGTAATCATTCGTATGAGGTGATACGTCAATGCGGCGTCCACTTCTTTTTCTTGGGTGCCTTGACCCCTTTCTAGACAGTAATCTTGAACTTTAGGCAAGCCCGCCTAATACCAATGAGAAAGACTCCTAGAGGGTCACACACTAAGTGTATCCAAGTATCTCAAGTTGAATAAAGATTATTCCCGTATGTGGTTTAATAGTTATTCAAGGAAGCGTAAGTTGTTTTAAATGATGGAGGAAAAATAAAATAAAACAAGTACATGCCGTGTATTATTAAATGTACATGCTATGTAGTTTTATTTTGGAAAGGAAATGAATAAATGAAAACAAGATATACACGCCGTGTACATTTAATGTACAAGTCGTGTAGTTTTCAATGAAAAACAAGTACACGCTGTGTATTTATTATTACACACCGTGTAGTTTTTTCAGTCGGGATTTTGAGGATATAATATTGTTTTAAATGATATTTATTATAATCAGCATGGGCGCATGTCAAGGAATTATTTATTCGACATGGGGGTTTTGAATAAGAGTCAATGAAATAAATAAAACACGTAATGCATTTATTTATTGTCATAACTCTATAACCCCACAAACCCGATTATAAATATCCTCACAACCCAAAATCTTTTCCAACAGACAAGAGAATTGTTGTGCACAACATCTCTGGAGAATTATTTCAAGGCCGAAAGAATCTCTTCCTCCAAGAATGCTCTCAAGACTGAGAGATATCCTCTTCCATCGAATCAAGATGATCTAAGGTGGACAACTTAAGCAAAGGATTCTCCATGCTAGCACCTGGAGAATCCTTTGGCGACGTCCAGAGATACGAGGTACAGGTGTGGATCACCGCTAGAGGGAGTCTACACTTGGCTTCTGCGATGTAACGACGGATCACATCGACAGCATGATCAAGAACATCAACGAAGAAATAACACCCAAAAGGTATTTCTTTATAATTAATTAAATTAATTATAATCAACCTGTAACGATCCTTGTTTGTGGTTCCGGGACAAACCATCTTCTTTGTCTTTTTCTGTGATTTGATCCGTGGAGACTGGCATTTATCGTCATATTGATCCCATATTGATCATTGCTAATGACAAAAAGCCAAGTGGGAACATCCACCCATGCACTTCCGTTGTGCCCGGAACCTACAGTAATCACCTAAATTTATTATCAGAATACATGATGAGAAAATTATGTTTCCCACACAACTCTAAATAAATAGATTTCTTTTATTGAATAAATATTTTGTTAACAATATTGATAGTACTAAAAAATATAAAAAACAAATGGTTATGAAATCTATTTAATGAAATTGTAATTACCTTCAGAAATTACCTATTGGGGGATGATGATTTTTTCATGTTGTAGGATTTCTGTCATAAATTTTCAAACATAATATCCACAATCAATTTCACTATCATGTTTCGGAAATTCCAGAAATATTGACCAAAATAATTGAATTGTTTTGAAATGTTTTTATAGTTAAATATTTCTATATATACCTTAATTGTTTTTTCATTTTTATTAATCTACAAGATTCAGCTATTAAGATGTCAGCCTCATGCCATAATTTTTTCTATATTTAGAGACCGCCTTATCATAACAAAATTCTCATTAAAATACAAACTAAATATATAATTTTATTTTTATCTATAAAATGTTGATTATAGTGTATTACATATTCATAATACACATCATGTGTGGTCCATTTCTTGGATTTCCATTCATTGAATCCCAAAAATAAATATTTTGGGTGTCTATGTTGACTGATATTAGTATCCAGTGCTTCCTAGAAAAAAACAATTAATTAATACAAAAAATAAAAAAATATTTGATGTGATTAGATCTTAGAGTTTCATCCTTGTATTGTAGGCATCAGAAATAGTCTGAATTCTGATACTTTTTTATTAAACGTTTGGAGTAACTCATCTCTTTTCTTATATATTTCTTCCTTATCCAAAGTAACTTCTGCTATAGAAATGAAACTAGGATTACTGAATCCAAATTGTGCTTTGGGAAATATTCCCTTTAGGTAGTTGTAATATAAATGATTCTACAAAATATGAATAGTTATTAACTTTAATAAATATATTTAGCTCACTATTTGGACAGAATTATTATGAAAATATACCTTATGTGTGTATTCACAACTGATATTCCCAGCCATTAATGACTGAGAATCTAATTTAGAGTCTGGAGACCAATTCCATCCATAATGGAAACTCAAAAAATTTATTCTTCATAGTGAATGTAAGATATGGTTTTACCTTTAAAAGTGATCTTTTCAGGAAGTTGTAATATTAATGAATGATTCTATAGAAGTGGCAGAGAGAAGGTACTCTAGGAAGTTCATTTTCTTTTCTTCATCGATTTTTTAGATTTTATTGATTCGACCTTTAATTTCTCCACTTATTTATCAATCTGTAATATCATACCTCACTTCATACCTTTTTTCATCAATAATTAAGTGTATTTCATATGAAAAAAATTGTTCAAGACATACCTCACTTATCTTTATATGATTAGACAACCATGTTATGAAACCTCCAATAGCTGTTTAGACCATTGTAACATCTGGATCATCAAGTGAAATAGGAAACTCTGCAGTCAACTAATAAGCTACCTCAATCCCCACTCTCATGTGACTTTTTGGGAGGTATTGATTGTGTAGATGGTTTCCAGGGATATTATACATTTTACCCCTCGGAATATGGTATTATGTGGGTGTTAATAGATAAAAATCACATACAACTACACCTTGCAAAATTTTAGTAATATAAAGTAATCAGAAGTTGTTCGATTCACATTTAAGAGAAAGAGTAATGAAAAAATTGATTACCCCTGGTAAGGTTTGTGGAAATTACTATCCTCAAAGCTAGTAGGATCATTTGGATCTTGTGTGGATCTTTTCTACACATCCAGTTCACTTTGATCTTTTCATATACATAGGTCTTCCAAACCAGACAGCAAAATAATATCTTGCAGTGAGTCTATTTGTGTTGGAATTCATCTCATTTTATTATATGTATCTTCATGTGGTTTTATCTTCTCAAAATATGTTTGAGGATATACTCTAAATATAAATCCTCTAATGCGTCCATATTGTTCAGACCACTTCAAAGCCTCTGAAAGTCACTTTTCTTCTAGTATGGTTGTTTCCATTTCCAATGTCCATATGATATAGAAAATGCAAACATATTTATTTTATGTAATATTGATATAAATTATAATTAATTACAATTATTTCATACTTACACATGCTCCGCATACTGATTTTTTGTTTTAATCAACTAATATAACATCCATACTTATATGGGCCTTCTTCCATAGCACATGATATGGGATGGAAGTGGCTTCAGATTTTGATTCATCAATATTCATATAAAGAAATAAAAATATGTTGTTTCATATCACATAATTAAACATTTATTTTTGATTTAAAATACATGCAAATTTCTTCCCAAATTAATCGTATCACGTCCTTCTTTTACGATAGGGGTACACTGGTTTTGATGCACGCTCTTATTTTCAGCACTCTTTTTTTGTTTCATAAATGAAAAATTATGAATCCAACTGGATAAAATAAATAATTTCATATAATATATTATCAAATGAAATGCACCTAAAATTATTTATCATTATGACGATTGATGAAATAAATCCATGTTTCTTGATTTATAATGTGTGTATAACAAAGTGGTGGGTGGGTCTTCTTTGTCCCATCATCATCCCTAAGATATAACTTCATCAGAAGAGTCTGGATGCCTCTATGGGATTTTCTAGTGGCCATGAAGACAAATTTCTTATGTTAATATTCTAAAATAAATTAATTCTATAAGGAATATTGAAAACTAAATCAACATTAAATTATATAATTTTTCATTAAAATATATAAATTATATTATAACATTACTGTTATATCTTTCCAAAGGATTTCCTTCATTATAGGTAGGATGTGGCACCATGAGTCAATATCAATTGGCACATTCATCCTCATTTTGACTCCAAGATAACTGATGAATGTTGACTTGTTGGGGTCAATAGGTTTTCCTTGTTGATTCCAATCAACTTAAAATTTTACACCCTAACTTCTTTATTTGATAATTTTATTCAAAACTATGATGTTGTGTCTTTCTTATTTTATATTTTTTTCATCATCATGATGTTGAACACCTAATAATTCCACAGTTTCATCATCAATAGTTTGTTCTTGCTTGGGATTGGTAATGTCATCTTATTTAGAAGATATTGTCTGTATGAGTAGTCAAGCATTTAATTTCTATGGAATAACAACAATGAAATACACTCCATGTATAAAGGTCCACAATTTCATCCATCTTGCATGAAAATAGTAATTTTATTGAATAGAGATATAATAATTCAATACTACAGTATGAATAACCTTCACTAACTTTATTTAATCCATCCTAAGATGATTAATTGTCTTCCATCACTTGATTATGTATTTGAGGATACTCATTCAGTCTTTCAAACTATCCTTACTTCCATCACTATTCAGGAGGTATGTAATCAATGAAATTTGGAACCATAATGATGGGAGGAAAGAAAGTTTGAAAGAGGGATTCCAATCCATCATCAAGAGATAGAAGACAATAAAGTGTCTAAGGATTAAAGTTTCCAAGGAACCTACACTAATGGAATTACTCAAAAAGTTCCATTTATTGAAGAGGCATTGGAATACCTCCACTCTAATACTCTTGCAAAAATTAATCTCACCCCACCTTCATTGGACATCAATTTTGTCTACTCAAGGATTCCTTTCCTTCCAATTTTGGATATTTTTTTTAATCCACCATAAGATCCCTCCAATAACATTCATCCCTTTAAAGGGTGAATTTTTCAAATTATTCTTAGTATTGATATAAAATTTTTTACTCTTATAAATGAAAATAATCAATTCAATGCAATACGAAATTTATTATTATGATATATTAACATAAATTCTTAGAGAGGAACCATAGATACTTCCCGTCGTGAAAATTATTCCACATATCTTGAAGTAGATCTACAATTACCTCTAAGAACTTACTACTTTAAAACTGATAATGATATTATCTGTTGTAAAATATAATATTGGAGAGAGTTATCCCTGCAACTCAATCATATTCTTTGATGAATATTTAATCATATTCCATTACTCGTTAAAGTTTAATAATAATCATGAATTAATTAAAAAAACAAAACTCTCACAACATGCATCACTAAAATAATTTTTAGAACATGACTAAATAATTCCATATTTTTAGGAATTCAATAAAAAATTATTCACCAAAATCATAAATCAAAATAGCCCATTTTACTATTTAACAATTTACATGAATAACAAAAATCCACAAAACATTTTTTAATGATTTTTACACTTAACTTGGCCCCTATATGTTCATCTCCCAAAAATTAGGGCAATAATTTGGTATCCTCTAATCCATAAAAACCCTCATAATTAAGCCTTTCAAATCTATAATATGTTATTTAAGATGAATTAAATTTTATAAAATACATATATTTGGGAACCTTATATTTTTAAGATGAAGAGAAAACTAAGGGGGATGAGAGGTCTATAAATTAACATCGAGAGTAGAGTAAACCATCTATGTGTTTCCCTAGTGACAAATGGGTTAGACACTCAAATACATATTAAAGGAGAAAAATAAATAGAACCACACTCATTGACATTTAGAAGTGATGAGAAGAGATTTAGGGTACATCAGGTTTAAGAACAGTGCAAAAACACAAAACGTGGAATCCAAAACATCACCCAACAATAGTGGAAAGTAGGAAATAACATACAATTGATTCTAACCTTGATTAATCTAAGGTAATTTAGAGGAGTCTCACCGGAAATAGACAAGTTCTGTGAGATGTTGAGAATCACAAGCAACTCAGTCATGGTTAGGGTTTCTTTAAATAGATTGGGGACACTTTTAACAGTGCTTTCCAAAAAGCGCTGATAAAGATCCCTTTAATCAGTACTAAATTTATAAGAGCTAATAAAATGAATATTTATTAGCACATTTTTTTCACTAATAAATATCAAACTTTATCAGCATTAAATAAGCACAAAAAAGACATATTAATTATCACTAACATTTTAGCACTGATAAATATGTCTTTTAACAGTGCTTTATTAGTGCGAATAGGGATTGAACTTTTTCATCACTACAAAACATTTTGTAATTATAATTATTTAAATAACTTTATTACAATATTATACATATTTATAATTCTTTATTTATAATTATATAAATACTTATTTAAATATAATAATGATTTATTTATTATAATTATTTATTTATTATAATTATTTATTTATAATAATTATTAATATATTATATATAAAATTATTGACATATTTATTTACAAATATATTGTTAACATTATTAATAGATATATAATCTAAAATTCAAGTATTTTAAAAATGAGTGAAATTGAATAATTCAAAAAGAGTGCACTTTAAATATATTGAAAAAATGGATACGTTTTATTAATTAAATATAAGTTATTAAAAAAATATAGATATATATATATATATATATAAATTGAATTGGATTAATACACATTGAATATTCTAAAAAAGAGTAAATAAATATATATAAATAAATAATAAAAAATTAAAAAATTAAAAAAAACATTAAAAATGAATACCATAACAATAGTATATTAAAAAAACATATAAAATCAACCAATTAAAAACATAATATATATTAAATGTATCATGTTATAATTAAATCCAAAAATATACTAAAATTTTAATAGATTATATAAATATTAGGTGTATGTGTTTCTGTATATTGCATAATATATTTGTGTGTGCATTTGTGTATACAACTACATTAACATATATGTGTGTGTGTGTGAAATAAATGAAACACACAACATTTAAAATAGGCTAAATTGAAAATAAGACAACATTAAAAATGAATAAGACATTAATATGTCTTTAATTAAAATTTTATATATATTATACTTCTTCATTTTATATGTCTATATTTAATATATAAAATATATTAATATTTATAATCTATATATATTAATATGAAATTTGTTCATTTTTATCAATAATTATTTAATTAATAAAATGTTTTATATTTTTCTTAATTTACTCATTTTATTTTTATTTCTTTAATTTTTCATTTTATTCTGGACCTTTATCAGTGCAAAAAAAAGTTCTGATGAATGGAAACATTTATCATCGCTAAAGAAGAGCTGATAAATGATACCTTTTATCATCACTCTAAATAAAGCACAGATACTGGTTTCCTTTATCAGCACTAAAATAAAGTGCTGATGAAGGTTACATTTTATCAGTGCTAAAAAAGAAGAGCTGAAAAAGGGTGTATTTTATCAGCACTTTTTTAGCGCTTCTAATGGGATTCCTTTATCAGTGATTATTTTAGAGTTGATAAAGATAGAATTTATTAGGGAATATTTTAAGCGTTGATATATTCCAATGCAACAAAGGCGGGTTTTGTAGTAGAGACACTAGGAAGGGCCATTTCTAATTAATGTTCATTGACCAGATGCTAGAGAGGATAGCAGGTGTGTCTCACTACTATTTTCTTGATGGGTATTATGGATACTTTTATATCAATATTTCCCATTAAGAATAAGAAAAATACAACCTTTAATTGTCCCTTTCACACATTTTCATATAGGATAATTCCATTTTTCTTGTGAAATGCTCCGTGTACTTTATAGAAATTAATGGTCTGTATTTTTTTTAAATTACCATGAGAATATTATAGAAGTATTCATGGGGGATTTCATTATTTATTATTCTTCTTTTGATGTGTGTTTGAGTATTCTTGGTTATGTCATACATCACTGTATTGAATAGAATCTTGTATTAAATTTTAATAAATTACATTTCATGGTGCAACAATTTTAGTACTTGGACGTGTAATTTATAGGGATAGTATCCTAGTTGAAAAATAAAAATTGGACATTATTTCTTCTCTAAAATTCCCCAAAAATGTTAAATACATGCAGTCTTTCTTAGTTCATGAAAGATTTTATCATCTTTTGTTAATTAATTTAATAATTTTACACTCCCCCTCTCCTACTTACTTCAAAAATAAAAATAATTTTATTTTGATAAAGGTAGTAGGGATGATATTAAAAAATTCAAATGGAGTCTCTCATCACCTCTAGTAATCCAACCGCCTTAGTAGTATTTACCATTTGAGCTCATTTGGGATGCCTCCAACTATGCAGTTGGGGAAGTCGTATCATAGTGGGTCGATAGAGATCTATACGTCATTTCTTATGTGTCACGCACAATGGATGCTACCCAAGAAAACTACCCCACAACCGAAAAAGAATCCCTTGAAATTTTTTTCCTTAGATAAATTTAGGTCATACCTTTAAGGGTCCAAAGTAATTATATTCTCTGATATTGCATCCCTCTGGTATCTTATTAAGAATATGAAATCCAAACTATATCTCATTCAATTGATTCTCCCACTTTAGTAATTTAATTTAGAAATCAAGGATAAAAATGACCATAGAATATGGTAGCTGACCATATCTGTAGGATACATCCATCCTAGGACTTTGAATCATCCCCCTATATTCTCATAAATGATATCTTTCCTGATGAGAAATAGTTTCGAGTATAGGATGACATTCATTAGTATGATGAAATTGTAAATTATTTGGTATCATCTTGATTTATTGATTATTTCAATAAAAACCAAGTTGATTTCCTAAAAAATGAGTCTTTTTGGTACTTTTGGGATGACCCCTACATTTGTAGTATACATAGTGATAAGGTCCTCAGGTTTTTTGTTCTCGATTGCATGTTTTAGTATCTCCTTAGGTTTTTTTAAACTACTACATATGGGGGACACTTTTTCCCCCAACAGATTTCTTGAAAGGCCCTTGATTCAGGTCTATTTTTTAAAACATTATTTTACGATGCCCATGTTTTTTGTAAATGTTAAACTCATTTTCAAATGATGGGGAATGTCTATAGAATAATTGAAATGCCATAACTACCATTTTTCATTCATTTATTTTTTTATGTGTGGGGCATTGAATTTACAGTTTCAATTCCTAGGTCATTATGTAACTTTTATAATCTTCTGGAAATAGATTATGTGTCAAAATTTATATAGGAAAGATCCATAAGAACTGATGATTCAATGACTATTTTGGAACTTTTGAGAACACAAATTTTGAATGGGTTTGGATATCCTATTTACATCACCAGTGATTGGGGTTCTCATTTCTGCAACAAAACAATGCAATCACGAATGAGGTTGGGCATCGAGTTTCTACTACATATCACTAAAAAATCAATGTCCAATATAAGGTGTCAAATATATTAGGTAAAATAAATTCTTGAAAAAATGGTTCAACCTAATAGAAAATATTGGATTCATGGAATTGATGATGCATTTTGGGATTACAATACTACCTTCAAAACTTATATTATAACGTCACCTTATGGGATTTTTTTCTGGAAAGAGTTTCCCCTCTTTATTGAGATATAACACTAGGCCTAATGGGACATTAAAAAACGAAATTATAATCTTTCTGGTGTAGGTTATAAAAGTAATTTTTGGATTTAGGATATGGATAAAATTCACTCCTAGATATATAAGTATAAAACCAAGGCTTCCCAAGACCATATCATCCAACATAATCTGTTTAATATTGGTCAAAAGGTCCTTCTATTCAATGCAAGGCTGAATTTCAACCCAATTAAGCTTTATTCCCACTGATTTAGACCACACACTATTACTAGTTTCTATCAATTTGGTGTTGTGTGGGTTAAAAATGATGAAAAAATACATTCACCATCAATCGAAAGTGGTTGAAGCACTTTCATGAGACCATTATAGAGTCCCATGTAGAGAAACTCCACCTTCAAGAAGAAAACTATTAGTAAAACCCACCATGTTTTATCCTTCCTTTCCATATTATCCTTTATTAAAATGAGGAAGCAACATACACTAGGTGTGGGGGTGGATATATTCCCAATATTGTTAGTATTTTCATCATTTTTATTCTTTTTCTCTTCATTTATTATGTAGTATTTTTACTGGTCCCCACTTTACAATGTTCATTAAAATTTCAACATTTTTTTTTCTTTTTCTATTTTTCTCTTCTTGTATAGTATTTTTAACTTTTCCCCACTTTCCTAAGTTTATTAAAGTTCCATAAACTTTATACATTATCTCTTTTTTTATTATTTTGTAGTATTTTTACCTTTCCCCCTTCTATTTTTATGCATGGATACTTATTTTTTATTCCCACCTAATATAGGAGATTTTTAAAAATTCATGATGAATTTCCCTATTTCCCGTAATTTTAACATTTAAAGAAAACTTTGTTCACCAATGGAAAGGGAGTTTTATCTAGAACTTAACATTGAGGTGTGATTTTTTTCAGTAAATTATATATTTTTTAATGACATAAATCATTGTATATTTATGAGACCCTTGAGATGACTCATACCCTCTATGTGAGTTATTTATGGGTTAATAATTTATCTTAATATTTCCACATGAATTTGAACTCAAATATGAAGTGTGAATATTTATTACATAAAATAAGGTAAATATAAGTTAGGTTAGTGTTTATCAACTTTCCAAAATGATTTTTCCATACATTAGTTCTTTACCCAATCTATTTCATTACTATACCACATTGACCTAAGCATCTGTGAATATTATCTCACTATTTTACACGAACAAAAAATAATGAGGCTGGTAGTGAAATGTACAAAATATGTGGATATCTAGGTTATGAGATTATGGTTTAACTTAATGGAATGATTAAGTTATTGTGTATTGAAACATGATTGCAAATTATATAGGGATGGTTTTTTGGAAAGAATTAGGAAAGAATAAAAATTTTAAAATATAGGATGAAAATAGGAAAGAATAACATGAAATGGTTTTCACAAACCCATGTGAAGATTTAGTGACATGGTTGATTTTTTAATTCATTGATCAGGATTTTATCATGCATCCCCTTGAATTTCATTGTGATAAAATTTATGTGATTATTTTTCTATGATCTTTGAGAATAAATACTTGGTGTGGTTTCATATTTGATCAAACTAATGTCAAGAATTAAATTGTCAATGAATGATAAATATTCATGAATTTGAGAATATCTCCATGAATAATTTTTGTAAATGTTACTTTTTCTAGGAGTGAATATGTTTTGGTGTCGGGGTGTGATCGTGTAGTGATTCACTATTCATTTCCACACTTATACCACTATATTAAACTAATTTTTTATTGTAAATTACAAATATAATAAAAAATTACAATTCGTGTTTGATTAAATTATATAATTTATATCACTATTAAAAGGGTAAATTTCAATTGTTCTAATGTTTTATTGTAGGTGGATATGATTTGGAGGACTTGGTATGAAGTTGAAGAAAAATGGGTCAAACTACAAAAGAGCCCAAGAACATATGTGGACTCAAATGAACAACTAAGATAATATGTACATCCAATTGGGATCCAATTTTGTGATCTGATCTAAAATACAGTTTTCTACAAATCTTTTGGAGACAACAAAACCCAATTCATCCAAAAAGGTTCCTAACTATACTGATATATCCAAGAAACCAAATCTTTTTAAAGTAAAAATTACGGTTCAATATTTTGGAAACATATCATATTGTAAACCATAAATAGATTAAATATTTGTCATAGAGATATTTAATAGTTATGAAAAGAATTGTTTTATTTTTTACAAGCTGATATATGGAACTTTAATATCCCAAAACCATGGTCTAAGTGGTATCTCAAAATATGGGTACCCAAAACCACCACCCATATTGCCTATAAATTAGAACCTTGGTATCCCATTTGTAAGAAGTTATAAGGGGAAAATATCTACCATTGTAGAGACTTAAATGGGTCCTCTATGCATCCTAGAAGTTCTATATTCCCCTATCCTCATAGAAAGATCATGGATGAAAGTTAAGTTCTGCCTGAGCCTCCTCCTCCTCTTGATAGTGAGCTAAATGGTGGGTGGTCATTTTGAGGAAGCTAAAAACTTTGAGATGGAGTTACAACACTTATTATTATACTATTTTTATATAATTTGTGTGTGACACATTACATTTAAGTTTTATCTTAACATTCATTTTCTTTGAATGTAATATTTTGGTGTAATCAAGTGAAACGCTATTTATATCAACACTGATTGGGTTGAGATTTCAAGTAGAAATATTGGTTTTTATCTATTATAAAATAAGATAATAATTTTCATCTTACATGTACATTACATTTCAAAATGATTTTTTAGACCTCATTCCATGCTTGATCTCCAAACCTTGATAACAGGATTTTTTGTGTCAGGGGTTTCTTTTTTGTGCATCATTTTAAAAGGCATGTGGGGAATTTGGATCTTGATTACGCTCAATCAAAAGATTCCATTAAACCTTGTGTAATTTTCAAAATAATAAACTAAAAAATATGTTTGGTGAACTTCAAATGAACTTCTTTGATAATTATAGAAACACCACCTTTGTTTTTCAACAATTAAACTCTTTAATAATGTCATTTTATTTTTAAAACTTTTTTTGAAAACCATCCCCACTCTTTTAGTACATTTTATTAAAGATGCACATTTAAACATCAAATTCTCATTGAGAGATAACCTAGGGTATTCCTTATTATAAAAATAAAAATTAAAACCTTAATCAATATTTTATTTTATTACAATGTGATTAGCTGGTTGTCTTAGTATAAAGGAATTCTCATTATACACCATTGTAGTTGGGGATCTCCTTTTAGGTTCATTTTCCTTCCCTTCGTTCTTCCAACTATAATATCTTTCCAAATTCCCATGATCATCACATATAAAACATATCACATTAAAAACATAACTCGCTTCATTATTTCTCTAATGATATATTGATGGAGCCAGAGTTATTCTTCTAATATTGATCCATTGGGATTATTGACACATAATCATGGTGTGTACCAGTCTTCCATAGTAGTATCATTTCATGGAAACTTTATTTTGAGATACTTTTTTTATAATTTTCAAAAACATTCTTCTCATTATTAGACTTAGTAATATTTTAGTATTTATAGAATGATATATATTCCAAATCCTCAGAAAAAATCTTGAAATATGACCATGCATTCCAAAGAAATAGCATATGTTATCAACACTTCTTTTAAAATTATTTTAGATTTATTTCCATGAATTATATAATTATCCTTATTTTTTATGACTATCCCTGGTTATATTCCTCTCATGCATGATAGATGTTTCATCATATCTAATACCATATTTTCCCGAACTTTATAGACATTGGGATGTGATAATCATTTCATGTTTCTCTTATGAAATAGAACAATTTATTTTCTTTTCATGATTACCTATCAAAGTATATCCAAATAAAAAATGCAAACCATCATTCAATTTAGGATTTACTTTTTAATTAGATTTCTCTAATTCTTTCTTTATTCATTCTATCTCTTCTTCTAACTATTGAATATTAGTATCCCAATATTCCGATTGAGTATTAAGTTCTCTCTTGACATTATTACCACTATCCTTCTCATCTTACAATGCATGGGTGAGTTTGTCCAATATTCCACTTTACTCATTTAATTTTGAATTTATCTGATAAATAGAATATTTAAATAATTAATTCTCAAGAACTAGTTTTGAAAGGTTTGTATCATGATCGTCATTTATGGATTCTAAATTCTGAATTTATTTTGAGTTTAGATTATTTACCTTGCCATTAGAATTTATTTTTTCTGTTTTTAATCCTGAGAGTCATTATTCTCTCTTATATCAGTGTCCACTTCAATAAGTCTTTTCTTTAAACAATTTAGTTTGTTGAATTCTATTTCTTTTGTTTGTATATAGGTATCTTGATACTTTTTTCTACTTTTAATTTCTGATATAATTGCTTTTCATGTGTACAACGTTAACTTTTGGCTCTCTTGGAATTTCTTCATCATCTATAGTTCCATAATCACTTGACTTTTTAGTTTTTCACTCAGTCATGAATTTTTATTGAATGAGTAAATAGTATCATAGTATGATTCATCCAAATCTTTTTTTAATACATTATTGGTTTCCTTCAACTAAATCGCAATCTTTATATAGTCACTTTCACAATGAGTAATTCCATCAAACTTCTACTTCTTCTTTGATGTTATTCCATTTATAATGGAAAAAAGAGACGATAGAAAACATAAACATCAATTAGAATAGTAGAATAAATCTTATCAGATAAAAAATCCAATAAAAATCCATAATCTAATACAAAATTTTAATCTCAAAAGGGGATTAGATACCCAAAGAAGGGGGCGAATCTAGGTATAGATATTATTTTCAAACTTCTTCCCACCCCACTGGATATTAACCTATTTATTATGAGGCTTACTTATTTTTCTAATTACTATTTATATTAATATTATATTTTCCTTCTTTTTTAAATTATGATGCATATAAAGTAATGAAATAAAGAAATCACAAGTACATATTGATTTTTACATGGTTCTCCCTCATTGGGATACATCCAAGGGTCATACAAAGGTGATGTGTTAATGTATCAAATCCATTAAATCATGAAAATGTTAGTTTATTCTAGGTCACTCTTTCTTGGGTACACTGCCCATATGATTTTTGAGGTAGATGCACTATCTCCCAATGATAACTTTTATCACACTTATATCTTATTCTCACTTATTTATAAGGAAAAACAATTGGCACATGGGCCAAAAAACAATATCTTATATTGTTGATGGTTTTACTGAATGAATGATATGATCCTTTTAAATTCATGTTCTCTTTCACATCAATCATGGGAATATCACCTTGAGCATCACTTTTCCTTGAGATATCATAGAAACTACTCCTCACTTTGGCAGGTTCTTTGAGTGATTCCAAGTTTTCCTGTCACATCCTTGGATATAGTAGAGAGTAAACTCCTTTTATAAATATTATTGTATAGAGAAGATCCTTTTTATTTTTATTCTTCTTCAATATTCAGATATAATAATGATGTTGTTCATTTGGATACCTAATCTTATATCTCATTGCACAAGACCTTAGCATATAATTTCTGCACAAGACCCCAGGTAATACCCCTTTGTAGTACCCATATATACAAATTCCCCATGAGACCTCTCTGTGAGACCTCTCAGCAAGACTACTCTGTCAGACCATGTTCTATTCACATGGATTTTGAGTCTCTCTTTTGTTGATGTAGATTATGTGACTTTGTTTTGTTCATGAAGATCATGTAGCTTTATTCTATTCACGTAGTTTTCATGACTCTAGCACATGATCTTCTTCAGGTTATGAATATCATGTGATGTCAATTAATATAACTATGATTTCAAGTTCTCAATGCATACCTCACTTCACAAGACTCTTTATAAGTATCCTTTTGTAAAAATTTATACTAACTATACAGATCATAGGACTCTTGTACATGACTTTGTTTTAATTATGAGAAAAACTATTTCTCTGGATCAAAAAACTTGAGAAAACTTCACTAACTAATTAATAATGGTTGAAGGGGTGTTTATAGGAATCAATCCACCAACTTAACTCTGTAAATTTTGGTTAGCTATCCAGTCTAATTTTTTAGCAATAGACCATACATGATTCATGGGATTTCCCCACATGATCACCTGATGCATTTTGTAAGTGATTCATGTGATCACTTGTCATATATCACACTCACTTTTCATAATCACCATCATTTACTTCAGGTGATTCGCATGATCTAAGAATAATAAAACATTTTACATGTAATACCATTGTCATATCCAAATGAAATCACATGATCAGTGACATTGTCTTCCAGTGATTCACATGATTCCATAGCATGATCCAAATAAAAGCATGCAGCCATCGCCATTGTATTCCACCACTTTATTTGACCCCATAAAGAGATCTGATGGAAATCATGTAGTCATATGACTTATAGTGACTGCAAGAATACTCCATCATTTCCAACCTCTTTATGTTCATACACTTCACATGATTTATTCATGAGATCCCTTGATGACCAATCATGCTTTGCATGATCTCACCATGAGATCCATATAAAATCATGCAATGTATTTAGGTAATTCACATGATCTCTTCACAAGATCAGTTAAAAAATACATGATCTTGTGATCCCTTCATTTGATCATCTTTGACATTCACTCTCCATGTGACGAGTTCTAAAATTCGTACTCTACATGATTCATTCTGACATTCATGCTCCGTGTGATCAATTCAAACATTTGCATTCTGTGTGATAATTTCTAACATTTTCACTGACTCCTCACACATATTTTGACAACCATCATTTTTCATCAACGTCAAACCTTTTCAACAAAAAAATCAACATAAAATCAACATCAATAGGTATTTTTTCAAAAAATTCCACTAATGTGCAAATTCCCAACCAATCATTGATATAAATATTTCACCTTAAAATATTTTAGTCCTAATCACATGACTTTAAGAGGAACATCACTAGGTCATGGACACATGACCCAAAAAGTAACCACTATGGTCTTGGTCAAGAAACCTTAAAAGTTATGAAATGTCCTATTTAGTGGTACTGAACAATGTGGGTTCTAGTTCCTTTGATATGGATAAAAAGGAATCCCATCTAATAGACTTGATCCTAGCTCCACAACACATATCCCCACTTGATGGTGATAAATTTCATAGTCCCCAACTTTGGGTATTTAAACCAAATAATCATTAATTAACTAGAAAAATATAGATAACTTTTGGTATATGTATAGATGAATTTTTAAATGTAGATTATGTGATACATATAGATAATACACTCAAAATAAAAAATATTATGCATACAGATGTTCACAATGACGCTATTAATGATATTTCACTAGAATGGTGAAAACCAGTACTACATCGAGACTTAGGAAGGATTCATGAACATATATTAAATCTATAAAATAGTCTCGAATTTGGTGATAATTCCACCTAAAGGGCGTGATGATCCCAAACTCCCATACTCTTGACCAATGTTCATTCCAACATGTCAATGTTAAAGTCCCAAAGACCATATATATTTGGAAATAATTCTAGTGATGACTCAAAATATTCATGAAGGACATGTGTTGGGGTTTTTTTAGAAAAAACCACAAAATATAATATTGTATGATGAAAATAGGTTAGGGATAACTCGAATTCATACTTTTATTGGTCAATTATTATTATCATTCATGAAATGTATATCTATATACACATATATAAAGGAAATGTAAAAAAAATAGAGTGTAGACTACCTTTGGTATTACATGATACATTTTATATTTTTAAACTCTTTTAAGAATATTTTAACAAAACAATACATAAGTATATAATTAACTTATTGTTCTTGAAACCTTTTACATCAAACATTTTCCTTGAAATATTTTTCTAGTAGAAACCAAAATATAGAAGCCTGGAATAATTAGTTATTCTATTACATTGGAATAAGATAAAAGGTATTACATCACTAATGATCGATCAGTTTAGTAATCTTAAAAAACTAGATATATGCATGGTTTCATTGTTACATAATTAATAAAACATAGAACATAACAAAAGAAACTAATATGCATCCTTGAATTCATTCAAAGGTATATTCTTCATATCTTGGGGAAAGAAAATGGAATTAGGGTGAGACAAAATGATCAATAAGGGTTACATATAGTGGAAACTATCATGATTAAATAAATAATGATAAATAAGGAATAATAAATATTGAAAGGTAAATATCTGAACACACTTTCCAATTAATCAACAACTTGACTGTCATAATTAGATAAGGCATGGAAAGGTAAACAAATGAAAAAAAATCCCATTTAATTAATAACATGAATATCTTGAATATATAAGGTATAATCAATATGGAAAGGTATATAACTAAAAACTTGTGGAATTTAATTAATAAATTCAGAATTAAAATGCATTCGAATATAATATAATTTCAAAAATATTATAGATAATAATAATAGAATACTTAATGAATGAAATTATTAATTCTTTAATTTCATGATATCAAGCATCATGATACCTATACTTTAAAAACAATTAACTAGATAATTTAAAATTTATGGGTAGGTATACACTATAAATCCATTTAACTAAGTCTATCCAACTCATTCGTCTCATGAGACAACTGATGGATCAAGTGTCTATATATAACTAGGGCCCACCTGTATTTTTGTTTCCAATTCATTCCTCATATACTGAATAATTGATTCAATTAATGAACAATATGACTTATAAAAAAATCTATATATATTAAGGAAGACATATTGATAAAAATTTCCCAATTCAATATATATCTTTCAAATCAAAACATTTTATATAGAAATGAGATATAGTTTATGTAAAAAATATATCTATGATAAATAATATGGTTATTTATGATGATTGTAATGTCTAATGATGTCAAGAAAGAGAATATTTCAAATCAAGGTATCATTGCAACATATCCCTAGTGGTGAAAATTTAAAATAACGTTTTTTTGTAATTAGTGAATAAAAGTACCAATGAAAGTTCATTAAAAACATTTGTGAGGAAGATATATTTTTCATTTTTTATTTCACTTTTAAAAAAACTATGAAAATTAAAAGAAAAACATTTTATTAGAAAATAACATTGTATAATTGTATAGTAAACTCTAAATCAAAGATCACTCATGAAAGTGGGAAAATAAATTCATACCAATAAGTTAAAACAATATTTTTTATATAGTTTTTTTATAAAATTCACAGAGTTCCTCTTTGGGAAAAAAACAAAAATATTCCTTTCAAACTATTTTTTTAAAATTCAAACATAAGTAAAATTCATTTTGATAAATAATTATAAAAGTTTGAAAAAAATTAAAAACTTTTTAGAGAAAATATAAATATAAATAAAAATATTTCTGATCAAAATATAAATTATATTGGTTTTAATTTTAGAATTTTATTTTCTTGATTCAAGTTCCAAATAGATGAAAAGATCAAAGGAAAAATGGGAAGTCTTTAAATTAGTAAACTTGAAATGAAATTTAATGATCATTTATAATTATATATTAATATTAAATACAAAAATGGAGAAGTATATTCACCACATAAAAATAAATAGGTTTGTATTACTAAATATGTCTCAATGTAGTGGAAATCGATATAAAATCCCTTACATCACGATTCCATTTAGTTGAACATGCTTTAACATCCTATAAAATATTTTTAAACATGTTATTAATTTATAAAAGAACAACATTCATATTTATAATATCATATATCATCCTCTTAAATCATATTATCACCTATTTGTTGATAATATTTAATTATTACACTTATTTCAAGTGTTATCTACATTATTTTCCCATGCGTGTTTTGTCATGTAAGCCATGGTTCTTACGCATAGGATATTGTTATATCACTAAAAAATTATTCTATGATTATAAATATCATATTTATTCATTAGAAACATTTTTATAATCATTTTTGATATGTGAACATTGAAAATGAATTTATTTACTTTGTGGAGATGGTAAGTCTTAGGTACGCAAGAGCAATGATATCAATTCTAAATGGTTCAAAGGGTAAGGAATTAGATGATTTTGTTTTTTCATAGGATAGATAAAATATGTAATATGTATGTCTCATAATCATAGTATCATAATCATAATAACATATAACTATATAGATTATACTAGAGTAATTAATTTTTTATAGAAACAACACATGAAGAGGATATAGAATAAAAAATAAACTTGAAAGAATCGGTAAAGATGATTACCTCTTATTCGATGAACTCTCTTTAGATATCTTCTTAAGGGACCAAGGGTTACTATTTTGGAATGGAAAGAACCACAAAAACATGGATACAGGTTTTTATAAGGGTAATGGGAAGGTTTTTTTTGACCTATATGGCTCTAAGTGGCGTAAAGAAGAAAAGAAGTTACTTTTATTTTATAATTGAGGTGAGGGGAATCTTTGGAATTTATTAAAAGATTAAAATTTAAAATGACTATTCTAGATTCAAATGATGCCAAGTGGCCTAAAAATTCATATGGGATGACATTATATGCCATATATTATCCCCTTTATCCTTATTTAATATTTTTATTATATTTAAATAATTAAATAAAATATTATTTTCATAAAATATCATTGTTGTCAATTTTGACACTATTCATTACATTGACTTTAATAACATCAAGACGATAAAATAAATTTGAAAAAAAAAATAATACATCCATAATATGTCATGTTCATATATAAAATTCATTGATCACATTAAATATCTAAATGTATAATGATTTTAATGTTTTAAATATTATTTGTTTTATTTTTCCTTTAATTGAAAAATTATTGAGTCAGTGTTGTGTAAGCATTTAAGGTAATTATTTATTAACTAAATATTTAAAAAATTAAAAATTATGTAGATAGATATTATATATTTAAAAATACTATTTATAGTAAAAAAATATAGTTTTTTTAACCACATATTGATAATATTATAGTCAAGAGTGTGACATGTTTGACTTTTCTTTAAATAAAATACCATAAAGGTCATAATATCATTCAAATGGACAAAAAATTCAATATAACCAAATATTGGATAAATATGGAATAAATTTAATCATATAATAAGATCATCTCAAGGGTAATAGTCCTTTTATAGTACTTATAATTTTATTTTTGTCCTTGATTATTTGATTTACCATTACTGTGGTAATAAAATTACTAGTCACTATTCATAATGACAAAAAATAAAAGGGACATATTAAAAACATTGGCCCCACTAATTAAAAATATGGAATCCAGTTTTCAATATTCAACTAACATAAGTGGTAAAATTTAATTTAATTTTAATTTCGCAAAATGTAATGAAAAAATAGTTTTCTTCAAAAATGCGTTTTTAACACAAAAATATACTTATATGAAAATAAGTTAAAATGATATTTAAAATTTAATTACTTATATTATACAAAAATAAATAGTAAATAAGTTACATTTATATAAAATTACAATCATAAAGTTACTTTTTAATATAAATAAAATAATAGTTTTAAAAAATGGTGTTTTCACTATTCACTAGAAAATAAATCTTTCAAAAAAAATCCAAAAATTAACCCTAATATAATCTTAATATTATAATATCAAAAATGAAATTATATTTTTGAAATATTATTTACTTAATTTATATAAATTTATTATAAAATTCACTAATAAAAATAAAGAAAATTTGTTTTGGAAGAAAACAAATTTTTTGAAAAATAAAAAGACTTTAATAAAAAAAAGTGCTTATTAAAAAATAATTAATTAATACATTAACAATGAGTAGGAATATTATATATTTCATAATTTTGTTAATAATATTAACTACCTCTAATTTAATATCATGGTTATAATGATCACATCTGAATAATAATATTTCATTTTTTGTTTAAGCTGGTTGTTGCATATATTGTATGTTATCTAACTTAGTGTTCTTTTAAAATCTGGGGGTGTTATATTCTCTCACCATAAATAAATTTCATCTAAAAATTTTGAAATTTTGTTTTGTAATCAAGGGTTTGACATTTCAAAATTAATTTGTGTAAAACCCACATCACAAAAAGGGTTAGTAAAACTTCAACTTAGAAATATGGAAAAGAAAATACAAAGGTCGTCAAAAAACTAGTTTTCCAAATATGATAAATTTGGTGGGAAGTAAAAATATTGACATGTAAGATTATACTAACACACAAGTATTAAAACATAGTGATATAAAACGTGTTCATGATATAGTTAACCATCACAAAACTTTAAATCTATGATTTTTTAAAATGTCGTTGACTTCTCAGCAATAAAAGTAAACAGATAATATTTCTATTTCATGTTTATTTTCATAAATTCAAGGGATTATTTTAAAATATTGATGAATAATGTGAGAAAATAAACTTACTTGATTATTTATATGTCATAATCATAATCTTTCCCTTCTCTTATGCTTCGATTTATTTTTTTTCTTTATCTCTTACGCTAGGAAATGGATATTTGGGATGAATTTTTCATTCCTAAAGCACTTTAAATAACTAAAAAGATCCATAAGTCCTTCATTAAAAATGAAAATTTTTACCAATTATAAATTTGGTATCATTATTTATCCAATACTATAAATCTTACATCGAACAAAAATAATAATATCCAAATTTCTACATAATCCATTCCATAAGTAGTCAATCTTATGGATCCTCAAAAATATGTCTGAACAAATTCTAAAAATAAAAAATTTAAGAATAAGTTCACTAAATTTACAATATCAACTTATCATCAATCCCCCATAAATTATATCTTAATGTCACATGTAAATACCTAGATCATATCTTCTCATAAAACATGGTGATCAGTATAAACCTTAATGAAAACAAGCATGCTTCTAAAAATAAAATATGAGGTCATCAAATATATTTCATAAATACAAAAAATGATGTTTAATCCTTCATGAATCAAATCACTAACCATTTTCATGGTCAAAATATTATAACATTAACCTCTATCTCAACATTAGGAACATATTAGGGTTATTGTTTCCTTTTTCATGTATTCTCTAAAAATATTACCTTTCCACTAATCACTTTTTTTGGTTATTAATAACATTCAACTTATGATTTCAAATCCTTAAAGAAAAGGTGATAGAGTGCAATACATATACATTTAATAATTCTTATAACCTGAATTTCATTTATAAAATACTTTTATAACATAATTATTCAATTCAAATACACAAGTAATTTAATTATTCTACTTCGACTGTAGTAATAACATAAACTTAATCTTGATCCCCTTGTTTATTCTAAGATATATTACCTTGATTCCTTGGGAATTTGATTTCATAGTTCCCCATTTTATTATAGTTGAATAATTTCATATTGGAAGCTTCTTTCATTACCTTTCAACCATGATATCAGTGTCTTTTCTCTCCACACTTGTAGTAAAATCTAATTCCCTTCAAGTAAGTATCGGGGTGTTTCATTCCACAATTATCACATGTGGGGAAATCCTTATTTATTTTCATCCCCTTATCCATTATTTTATCTTCTATCCTTTTATTTTCTTTATTTTATTCATAACCATGATACTTTAAGAATTCATCCTATGTATTGATAGCATTATATAATATATACTTGTATGATGAGAAGGTTTGGGAGACTTGTGCCCTTTGAAGGGTCAGTTTAATCCCAAAAAAATAAATAGTAAATCACACTCATTGGATTACATGTTTAGTTTGTGTCATAATTTTCTAACCGTATAAATTTATCTTTATAATGATAAATATTTCTTCTTCTTTTTGTTTAAAACTCAATAATTTCCTCTCCATATCAATTTGTGGTTCTCAAGGAAAATATTTTTCCAAGAAAAGTTCCTCAAAATACTTTATTTTAAATATTTTAATTTCTTCCACATATTTAGTGTTTTGAATCAATTAACACCATTGATATCCAACCCCTGATATATAATAAACTTACATGAAATCCTTCTCCCTTACATTAATTCACAAATTGAGAAATATTTTCTCTAAAACAATTATCCTATTCTCAGATAAAAATAAATTCATCATTCCATTTAATGATGGAGGTTTCTAATGCATGATGTGGTTAAACAATGATATACTATACTGTGGATCATTAGGATACTCTATAAGGAAAATTTTATTTCTCATAACCTAATTCACATGTCCCAATATAGTAGTAATTTTTTTATCTCCAATTGCGCCTTTATCTCCAAACACATCTCAAGATCCATATTCATTATCTTTCAAAGGAGGGACATCCCTAATTGAATTATTTGTATTTATATAGTTTTCATTCCTTCACTATGTGAAATTTCTAAAAAGTGGCATACACTAGATTATATCATAACATTATAAAAAAATATAATCTCAAAACTAATGAAACACTTATTGTAAATTGAAAATTTGGGTAAAACTAATCTATAAATTGTAATATTGGTTTCTTTGGGAATATTTCCAAATTATGTCATGGGGTTTCATTTTACAATCTATGTTTTCCTAAATCTTCTTCTCATGGTTTATAAAAAACCTCCCACTTATACCAACTATAACTACCCTAAATCAAAAATACTAGAATTGATAGTTATTTTATTACATTCGAATTATATACATGGGATCTCATCACAAAGGATCATTCAATTTAGTATTCTAAAAGAACTAGATACATACATGGTTCCCTTATAACATTAGTAATAAAACATACAACATAATAAAGTAAAGTAATTAAAATCCTGGAATTTATTCAAATATTTCTTCTTTACATCCATGGAAAAGAAAAAAAATATGGGTGAACTCACAGTCTCGTTAAGGGTTATGTATAATGGAAATTATTATGATTAAATACATAATAATCAATAAGGAATATATGTCAAGGTAAATATTATAACACAGATGATAATTAATCTATAACTTGATTATCATAATTAGACAATTCATGGAAAGGTAAGTAATTGAACACATATTCCATTTAAAAAATAACATTACTATCATAAATAGATAAGGCATAATCAATATGAAAAGTTAAATAATTGTAAACACAGGGAATTTAATTGATAAACTAAAAATTAAAATACATTAGGAGATAATATCATAGAGAAAATATAATTTATAATAATAATTTAATACTTAATGAAGGAAATGATTAATTATTTTATGTCCTGATCTTAGGTATCATGACACCTCTACTATCAATACCTTTCACAAGATAGTTTATAACTGATGGGTAGGTATGCACCAGATACCCATGTAACTAAGTCTATCCAACCAATTATTCTCATGAGACTATTGATACATCAAGGGTGTATCTACAACTAGGTCACACTAATATATGTATGTCCAATGAATTTCCCATATATCAAATAATCTATTTAATTAATGAGAAATATACCATATAAAAAAATTTATATAACGAGTAAGGAATATAGATTAATAATAATTTCCTCAGTTGATTATATAAATTTAAAATTAAAACACTATATGTATAAATGATATACATTTTAAGTAATAAATATTTCCATGATAAATAATATGGATATTTAGGGTTGATATAATTTCAAATGATATCAAGAAAGTGAAATTTTCAATGAAATTTATCATTAAAAAAATTTCCAATGGTGAAAAATTAAAATAAATGGATTTTTTTATCGTTGAATAAAATTAACACAAAAATATCATTAAATCATTTTTTATAGAAATATATTTTACATTTAGAAATTAACTTTTTTTTAAAAAAAACATTGTGAAGAAAAAGGAAAAAAAATTCTTTGAAAATAAAATTTAAATTTTTTAAAGGAATATTCAAATAAAATATTATTCGTGATGGAAGAAAAACCCACACATTCCATATAAGTCAAAAAACATTCCTTCTTTACTTCTAATGGAAAAGTCACAAAGTACCCGAATTGAAAATTGAAAAAAAAAGTATTCCTTTAAAGTTGTTTTGTAAAGAGTCGAAAATGGGTAAAATGTATTTTGATAAATGATTTTATAACTCTAAACATATAAAAAAATATTTTATAGAAAATATGGATATGAGGAAAAATATATCCAATCAAAATAGAAATAATATCGGTTTTTATTTTAAACATTTATTTGCTTGATTTGAGTTCAAAAGAGATGAAACGTTGGAAAACAATATTTAAAATAGTAAAATTTTAATGAAAATATTGATCATGAATAATTATATAATCATGTAAAATACTTCAAAGTGGTAGTATATACACCACATAAAAATAAACAAGTGCATATTACCAAAAATATCTCAATGTAGTGAAAATGGAGATGAAATATATTAGGACCCCCCAGAGTTATCTAGAGCGGTTCAATGGGGGTGGGGTTTCGTGTGTAGTCATGAGTTAAAGTCCTTGGGACACCAGATATACTTTACATTTCTTTATAGCATGTTTCAGCTTCTATTAGCAATTTTACCTAAATAAAATGTATTAAGACAAAATCCCTTACCTCACACTTCCCTTTAGTTGAACATGATTTAAACACATGTATAATTGATTTAAATATTTTATTAATTTATAACAGAACCATATTTATATTTAAAACATCATATATTATTTTTTATATCATATTATTACCTATTTGTTAAAAATGGTTCATTATTACCCTTGTTTATAGTGTTATCTGCTCCATTTTCCCAGGCATGTTTCGTCATATAAATCTATTTCTTACTAATAGGATATTGTAACATCATATTTAGAAATTATATTAAGGTTATATATATCATATTTATTCATTATATATATATTTATAATTATTCTTTAAAGGTGGTCATAGAAAAAGAACAGCATCACTTCATAAAGATGGTAAGTTGTATGTACGCAGGGGTGACAATATCATTTATAAATGGTTTAAAGGGTAAAGAAGTTGATGATTTATTAATTTTAAATAATTTATATCATGTAATATTTATCACCTTTATCTATTATTTCCATCATTATGACCATATAATTAAAATGGTGATGAAAAATAAATTACACTGCTGTGTGGAGAGAGTAAGATGGGTGTGCGCACGCGTGGTGCTTTAATTTTTTCATAGGATGGATAAATTGTGTAATATGGATATATCATAAAATAATAATAATAAATATATGATACTTTATTTGTTAATTTATTATGGAAACAACACATGAATAGGGATATGAGGGAAAAATAAACTTGAAAGGGTCAGTAAAGACAATTACCTCTTCTTCAATGGACTCAATTTAGATCTCTTCTTAAGAGAGAAAGTATTTCTATTTTGAAAGGTCTAAACCTCAAGGACTTGTATGGGTATTTTTTTAAGTGGAATTCAGATTTTTTTTTAATTTATATGGTTAAAATTGGTGTCAATAAGTGAATAAGGAGTTCCCTTTTATAATTGAGGTGAAGGGAATCTTCATAATTTCTTAAAAGATTAAAATATAATAAGACTATTTTAGAGAAAAATTCTTCCAAATGGACTATAATGTCACATGGGATGATAATTTATACCATATCTTATCACCTATTTTATTATTTAATATTTTTTGATTTTAATTAAATTAATAATATACTATTTTCATAATACATCATTATTATCATTTGGAAACTATTCATCACTTTGACTTTAATAAAATCAATAAAAAAATACAATAAAAATATTTTAATAAATCCATAACATGTCATTTTATTCTATAAACTTTTTTAATCACATTAATTATCCAAAATTATAATACATTTAATATTTTTAATATCATTTTTTTATTTTCCATTAATTGAATAATTACTGCTTCGGTGTTGTGTAAGCATTTAGGGTAGTAATTTATTCACTAAAATTTAAAAATAAATTACCAAAAGGTATATAAATATTTTATAATTAAAAATAATATTTACATTCGAACATATTCTTTGGTTAACCTCATATTAAAAATATTCTAGTTATTAATAACAAGAGTGTGTCATGTTTTACTTTTCTTTAAATAAAATACTATAAAGGTCATAATATCATCCAAATGGATATAAAATGAAATATAACCAAATATTGGATGTTTATTGAAAATATTTCATCACCCAATAATATCATGTAATGTTTTAAGGTTCCCTTGAAATATTATTTTTTACTTAAATTATCTAATTTACACTAACTGTGGTAATAAAATTATTATAGTTACTATTAATAACGACCAAAAATAAAAGGCAAATATTTAACAAATTTGAAAAAATTTATTAAAAACATGGAATTCACCTTTAAATATTCAATTCATAAAGTTTTCATAATTAATGTAAAATGAATTCTTCAGAACATAATGAAAACATTTTTATCAAAAATGGGTTTTTATGCCCAAAAATGTACTTAAACCAAAATAAGGTGTAAGGATGATTAAAATGTAATTAATTAGATTATATATAAATAAATATTACTTAATTAATTTTATATAACATACAAAATCATAAAGAGAATTTTTAATATAAATAAAATGAATAGTTTATAAAAATCATTATTTTCACTATTCACTATAAATCAGAATTTTCAAAAAAAACCAAAAAAGTAACCCTTAGATAATTTTAATTTGATGATTTAAAAAATAATATTATTTTTATAAAAAATGTTTATATAAATTCTTGAAATTATTTATAACATTCACTCATAAAAAGAAATAAAACTAATATTTGAATAAAATGTATTTTTGAAGAATAAAATGAATATACTAAAAAACAAGTTCTCATTCACAAAGAATTATTTAAAACATTAAAAATGTGTAGGAAACTTATATATTTAATTATGTGGTTAATACTATTAATTCCCTCAAATTTAAGGGCTATGTTATAATTATCACATTTAAATATTAATATATCATTGCTCGTTTAAGCATGGTGATGTGTATCTTGTGAGTTATCAAATACTATTTTCTTTTAAAATATTTGGGTGTTATATACCCCCCCCCCCCATAAATAAATTCTCTCTGCAAAATTTTAAATTGTGTTTGGTAATCAAGGTTTTAACAATTGAAAAGTCCTTTGTGTAAAACAGAATTGAAAAAAGGGTTAATAATACATTCTCGTCAAAAGAGGGAAAAGGAAATACAAAGGTCAACACAAAACCTGGTTTCCAAATAGGGGAACTTTTGTGGGAAGTGAAAATATTGTAATGGAATAGAAAACTAACTCCAGTGTATTAATAGAGAGTGACAGAGAACATAGTCATGATATAGTTAACCATCACAAAACTATAAATCTATGATGTGTTAAAACGCTATTGATATCTCAGTAAGAAAAGTAAACAAATAACATTTTTATTTCAAGGTCATTTTCTATAATCAATGGATTATTTTACTATCTAGATAAAGCACTATATAAAATGAAATTACTTGATTATTTATATGTCGTAAGAATAAAATCATCCTTTGGTTATGCTTCGATCTATTTCTACTTCATCTCAAATGCTAAGAAATAGATATTTGAGATGAATTTTTCATTCCTGAAGCACTTTTAATGAATCAATAAATCCATAAGTTATTTCTTCAGCCTTTAAATAATTACCAATTCTTAAATAGTTAGCATATTTTATCCAACATGATAAATCATAATTTAACTATAAATAATAATATCCAAAGTTTTACTTAATCCAATCCATAAGTAGTCAATCTTAAGGCTCCTCTAAAATATGTCTGACTAACTTCAAAAAAAATACAAAAAGTTAAGAATAAGTTAAATAAATTTACTATATAATCTTATGATTAATCTCTTATAAAGTATCTCTAAATGTCATATGTAAATAAATTGATCATATATTCTCCTAAAACATGGTTATCACTATAAAACCTTAATGAAAACATTCATGCTTTCCAAAAAAAATAAGTGGTTATTGAATATATTTCTTAAATCCAAAAAATTGATGTAAACTTCATCATGAATCAAATCACTAACCATTTTCAAGTTCACCAATACTATCTCATTTACATCCATATCAATATAAGTAACATATTTGTGTTATATTTACCTTTTTTGTATTCTCTAAAAATACCACCTTACCACTAATAACTTTTTTTGGTTATTGATATCATTCTACATATGGTTTAAAATCCTTAATGAAAAGTATTCCGGTACAATCCTTATATAGTTTATAATTCCTAAAACCATTATATCATTGATAAAATACTCCTACAATAATATTCTTTAATCTAAAAAAAATTAATTTAATCATTCCACTTCTAAAACCTATACCATAACAAAGAAAATTAATATTGATCCTTGAATTCATTCAAATAATTCATCTTTATATCATGGGGAAAGAAAAAAATAAGGGTGATCTAAAATGATCAGTAAGTTTTATGTATAATAGAAACTATCATGAAAAAAAATTGATAATGGTAATTAAGGAATAATCAATATATAATGGTAAATATCTAAACACTCATTCTAATTAATCAATAAAATGATTATCCTAACTAGATAAGGCATGGAAAGGTAAATAATTTAACACACATTTCATTTAATCAATAACTTGAATATCTTTAATATATAAGGAATAATAATTATGGCAAGGTAAATAACTGAAAACATGGAATTTAATTGATAGACTAAAAATTAAAATTCATCAAGAGATAATATCCTTGTGAAAATATCAGGGATAATAAAAACTGAATACTTCATAAAGGAAATGCTTAATGACTGGATGTCATGATCCCAAGCATCATGATACCTATATTGTTAAGATATTTCACAAAATAGTTTAAAACATATGGGTGGGTATACAATAGAAACCTATTTAAACAAGGATAGCCAACAGATTCATCTGATGAGATTACTGATGCATTGAGCGGTTATCTATAACAAGGCTCAACCCGTATATGCATTTTCAATGCATTACTAATATATCGAATAATTGATTTAATTCATGGAAAACATGTCTTATCAATAAATTTATATACCAAGTAAGGAATATTGATCAATAATTCCCCATTCAATCATATAACATTCAGATTAAAAAAAACATATGTTGAAATGATATATAGTTTAATTAAATAATATATCCATGATAAATAATATAGATATTTTGGCGAAATTTAATGTCAAATGAAATCAATAAATTGAATATTTCCAATAAATGTATCATTAAAACATATCTCCAATGGTGAATAAGTAAAATAAATGGTCTTTATCATTAATGAATAAAACTATCGTAAAAAATAATTAAAAATATTTTTGAGGAGAATATCTTTTTCACTTTGAAATTCTCTTTTAAAAAGAAAATGTGTAAATGTAAAAGAAAACATATTATTTAAAAAACTTTATAATTTATAAAGAAAATTTCAAAGGAAATATTATTCCTGACTTTAGTGAATTCCACTCATGATTTATAATTCAAAAAAATCATTCCTTCCATACTTTTTTCAGAAAAGCCACAAAGTACCACATTTGGAAAATTACAAAAAGATTCCTTTCAAAATATTTTTCAAAAAGTAAAACAAGGGTAAAATATATTTTGATAAATAATTTTAGAAGTTTAAGAAGATTTTGAAAACATTTTAGAGAAAATATTTATATGAATAAAAATATATTCAATCAAAATAAAAATGATATCGGTTTTTCTTTTGAACAGTTATTTTCTTAATTTAAGTTCTAAAGAGATGAAATGATAAAAGATAATACGAAAAATATTTAAAAGATTAGATTTTAAATTAAATTAAATTATTTTTAATAATTATATATTCATGTTAAATACCTCAATAATTCTGTATATATACCATATAAAAAATAAATAGGTTTATATTACCAAATATGTCTTAATAGAGTGGAAATTGAGATTAAATTCTTTACATCACGCTTCCCTTTAGTTGAACACGTATTTTCATCCTATATAATGGTTTAAAACATGTTATTAATTTATTTTGGAACTATATTCACATTTATAATATCATATTTGATCCTCTTATATCATCTTATCACACATTTGTTTAACAATATTTCATAATTACACTTATTTTGAGTGTTATATGCTTCATTTTACCAGACATGTTTTATCATGTGAGTTATAGTTCTTGTGAATATGATATAGTTTCATAATATCTGAAATTATATTAAGGTTTTATATTTAAAATTTATTCATTATATACATTTTTATATTCATTCTTTAAAGGTAAATATAGAAAATGAATCACATCGCTTCGTCGAGACGGTAAGTCGTATGTACGCACGAAAAATTATATCATTTCTAAATGGATGAACGGGTAAGGAAGTGAATGATATATTAATTTTAAAGAATAAATATAATGTCTTAATTATCATATATATCCATTATTTAAATCATTTTAACAATCCCATTAATGTGATTATTAAAAACAAATCGCATCACTGTGTGGAAATGGTAATCCATACATACGCATTCCTGATGCTTTCGTTTTTTCATAGTATTGATAAAAGGTGGAATATGGCTATATCATAATCATAATAACATCTAAGTTTATATATGATAATTTATTTATTAATTTATTATGTAAAAACACATAAATATGAAGTATAAGAAGAAATAAAGTTGAAAGAGTTGGTAAAGGCGATTACCTTTTCTTAAGTGAAATCCCTTTAGATCTCTTCTTAAGTGACCTAGGGTTGATAATTTTTTTGGAGTGATAAAACCTCAATAACTTACATAAGGAAGTTTATAAGGGTAGTGGTCATGTTTTATTTGATCTATATGGCTCAAAGTGGTGCAAATAAGTGAAGTAGGAGGTTCCCTTTTATAATTGAGGTGAGGGGCGTCTTTAGAATTTCTTAAAAGATTAAAATATAATAAGACTATTCTAGATCCAAATTATTCAAATGGAATATAAATGTAAAAGGTATGATTTTTTTAAATATATTATTTTATTATTCCTTAGTTAATATTTTTATGATTTTTAAATAAATAAATAAAATATTATTTTCATAAAATATCATTATTATCAATTTTGACATTATTCATTACTTTAACTTTAATAACATCAACAAAATAATTGAATTTGAAAAAAAAATATTTCAATACGTGCATAACATGTCAATTTAATCTGTGAAATTCTTGGATCACATTAACTGGCTAAAATAATAATATTTTTAATATTTTTAATATCAATTGTTTGATTTTTCCATTAATTGAATAATTATTACGTCAGTGTTGTGTAAGAATTTAAGGTAATTATTTCCTCACTAAAAATTAAAAATAAATTTCAATTTTGTCGATAAATATTTTATATTTTTAAATAAAATTTAAATTATAATATATCATTTGGCTAATGATAAATTAAAATATTATAGTTATTAAAAAGAAGAGTGTTACATGTTTGACTTTTTTTAAAATAAAATACAATAACGATCATAATCTCATCCAAATAGCCCTAAAATTTCATATAAAATAATTTTAGATAACTAGGGACAAAATTAACTCATCCTATAAGATCATTTCTATTTTTAGGGTCATTTCATATTCCTTGTCATTTTATTTGTAACCTAAATTACATAATTTACCCTTAACGTTGTAATAAAATTACTATAGTTACTCTTCATAAAGAAAAAATGAAAGGGACCTATTTAAAAAATTATAAAACACTTATTAAAAAAATTAATATATTTTTCAATATTCAAATCACTTAAGTTTTAGAATTTAATTTAAAATTAATTCTACAAAATGCGATGAAAAACTGTTTTCTTGAAAAAAAAAATTAAGCCAAAAAATGTACTTATACAAAAATAAGTTATAAGAATGATTAAAATGTAATTAATTAGATTATATGTAAATTTATATTACTTAAGTTACTCTGAGATAAAGATTCAGTCATAAATGTACTTTTTAATATAAGTAAAATTATTGTTTTATAAAAATAGTTATTTTTCACTATTCACTAGAAAATCAATCTTTTCATAAAAATATCAAAAATTCACCCTAATATAATTTTAATATGATGATATAAAAAATGATATTATTCTTATAAAATAAAAATTATATAAGTTCCATAAATTTATTATCATATTCACTTATAAAAATAAAGAAAACCCATTTTTAAAGAAAATGTGTTTTTGAAGAATAAAATGAATTTACTAGAAATAAAGTGCTTATTCACAAAGCATTAATTAATACATTAAAAATGAGTAGAAAAATTATATATTTCATAATTTGGTTAATGTTATTCATTCTTTCTAATTTAACTTCTAGTTTAAATTGATCACATTTAAATAACAATATTTTTTTGTTCACTTAAGTTGGGTGTTGTGTATCTTGTACGCTATCGAATGTAGTGTTTTTTTTTAAATCTTAGGGTGTTATAGACAATGTATCTCTATAAATTGTATCTTTACCAATATATCCTAAAATCCTTTATAATATTAAGTATATTTCACTTTTTTATGGTTACCAAATGTTACTCTTTAAATTTATATTTACCTTTATACCCTAAAACATTTAGAATATCAAGTGGAATTCAATTTGATCATTGAGTGGAATAATATTTTATTTTTTTAGATTTGAACTTCTCTATGTCCGAGCATACTCCCGATAAACTCTTAAATATTATTTTCCTTTAACAATGTCATGATAACAATCCCAAACTCCATTGTGTTTAGAAATAACACTCATTTCATTTTAGTGGGAACACTTAACAAATAAACTATTATTTCCATATCATAAAATGTATTATATATACTTGAAAATTTTATTTAAAATAATAATTTAAAAAATATTCCAATGTTTTTGGAGGAATTATATTCCCTCTTATTCTTGGATAAACACTTTATCCTAGATAGAATGGGCTCTATCCTCATCTCTTTTCAAGTACATTATATAATTTGGTGAATCATAAACCATGTGTATCAAAACATTCATATCATTCATTTTAAAAACTATTTTTTATGTGCTTTTATTAATAGAGTGAGAAATGTGAAAAAAAAAACAAACATTTGTAAATTCAAATTCATCCAAGCATGATGTACATATTGTATCCAAGTACTCAATGTCGTAATTCCTTACTTGATTAATTGAAATAAAATTTAAAGCTCCCATAATAAACTCTTTCATCACTTTTTAAATTTTATATATTTACAATACTTGTAAAACATAAATTTAGTATCATATACCCTTCTTAATAAAAGAATTAAATTCTATAACATTAACACCTGAGGTGGAATATACATGATGTTTCTTATACCCTTAAAGTATTTGGACAGTTACTTCTCTAATGGCTAGGTTTTATACAATTAAAACATTATATATCTTTCCTTTCCTTGGTTTGGTTGGCATTATAGGCTCTATATTACCTTTTTTTATCTCTCCAGAAAAAAAAATCCATTATCATTTTGAAACATCATTATTGAACTTAACACTAGACCTATTATGTCATCCTAGTATATTCTCAATATATTGAGAAGATCATGAAAACCTTTACTGAAATCATTCATGTTATAGTTCACAATAAATTATCATAACCTTTCTCATAGTGACTTTAGAATTAATTATATGGATATATCAGTCGTAATATATTAATTTATTCTAAGTCATTGAAATACCCAATAATAATGACCATCCGAGTATATAATGATGTGTTTTATGTTATCTTACACTGAAAGAGAACCTTTGACATCTCATTCATTTATTATTATTAGTAGAGGCTTTTTAGGTTTACAATCATCTTGTAAGTATCTATGGACTCATGTTTATATTGCAACTTGGGTTCTATGGTCATAAGAATGGGTGTACAAACTTATAATAAATATTTTATATTTCTATCATAGAAATATATATCTATTTATTTAACAAATTCTTCAGTCAGTTTCTTAGTAAAATAATCTTCCAACCTATAGAATTAACCTTCTTTATTAAGAACTATTCTTAAGTTCTAGTACAAGTCAAAGAAATTACTACCGTATAGTTTTCCCTTATTCGATATTGATCTCATGGTTAATCTCAATGGTGATAATTCCATTATATATAACATAAGAATTTATTATTTGATTATAATGTATTATATACATATAATAAGTAATTTTATTAAATATGATATGATTAAAATGATGACTCCTTTTAAATTCATCATATCCATTAGTGACACAAGATATATATTTCACTAAGTAATTATTCCACTTTAGTGTTCATATCAGTAATTGGTTATTTACATCATTGTAAGTAAATGGATATTTGAGTGGAAAACTCTTTATCCAATCCATTATATGGATTTTCTAAACTTTATTCCTCAACTATCCTATCTCATATATTTTACTTACTAAGTGTCGCACAAAGAAAATTACAATAACATACACAAGATTCTATTGGGGTCACCCATTAATTTTTTTTCCTGACACAAGATAATTGAAGGGAACCTAGATTTAAGATGAACCTACCTGGTTGGATGATCAGGGACCTGGAAAGTGTTGATTTTAAAGGAATCTAAAACTTAAAATTTTTAATGGGTTTTAATCTCACCATCTTATCACGTGTTATTACCTTTATGCATGAAATATTCTAGTGATTTAATTTAAAATCCTCTTCCTTCCACCAAATCAATATGTTAAAAACATAGAAATTTGCAACTCTTTACATAAATCATAACCTACATTACTAATCCAAATCTAAGTCCAATTATATTCAAACATATCCAAATACATCATATTCATAATTTATATGAAACACATTCAAGAAAAGGTTTAGAGTTATATGAAATCAATAATATCTATATGATTATTCCTAGATCTTGGGGTTGGCAGGTGGTGTAGATCATTTTTGGATCTGATTCGGCTTTTGGGGAATATTTTTTTATCGATTTCAGATGTCATTTATTTATCTAACTCTTTTTAGAACACATTTGGAAGGCAACGAATCTCGTTTCCCTTGAATTTACCATTAGGTGGGAATCCGAAATAGAGGTATGGTTGTGATGATACCCATCATTCATCCATCCACCATCATGTTTTGTAGAGGCATGGGCACTATTATATGATATCTGTGCATTTTTAATTCAGTTAGATTTTGTAGAGAATCAGGTTGATGATGATGTAAGTTCCTCGTAAGTAACATAGGTTGGGAGGATCGAAAGAGATATAGTAATGTTGTCATAAATCATCCAATTATCCTCCCACAAGTTAGTGTGGGGTTGGGGTGATCTACTATACTGTATTGGACCAACATGATGAAAGTTCTTGGTAGGGGATGACACATCATTTTTTATTGGAATCACAGGTGAAAGATCAAGCAGAGGGGGTGATGAGATGACTTTTTGGTGATTTTCAAGATGTATTCCACTTTTTGAGCATTTATTTATTCCATTAGGTGTGATGTTTTTGCATCATATGTGTACAATATTTTGTCCTCAGGGCCATTTCAAGGCCTTTTAGACATTTCCCCTCATTTTCACATTCGATCCTTAGGCCTTATAATATATTCCCTCTTTTATCAATTCATAAAAGGGGTTATTGTTTAGCTATTCAATAAAGGGGGATTGTACTTAAACTTGTTTTAAAAAATGGATCTATAACATTTTAAAGTAATTAATTGATAATTTCAATCTAACTTATACAGAATAAACTACATGAAGACATGATATCATCTCTGGCCTACCATAAAGATAAAAATTTTATATGTTAATAGTGATTGAAAATAAAATCTAAAATAGTATTATTGTTAGGGACTTATTGTAAGGAATGGGATAATAGATAAAGAGAAAAAATTGTTTTTTTAAATGGATTTGGTTTTATTTAACACGTATGGTTTAGTTTGGAAACTAAACTAAACCAAAAATCACAAGATTCTATTCAACATTCACCGCAAACAAAACCATGAGAAAAAAACCATTATTTCATCTTAGTTTGGTTTGTTTTGTGGTTTAGTTCGGTTATAGCAGTTCTTCCAACCCCCAATTGGATCCATAGATAGTAAACCCCCATTTTTCCTCAAAAAGTCATAAGCTTTTAGGACAGTGGGAAGTTTATCCAAATATCCTTCTACCTAAGGAAAACTTACCGAAGATATATCTCAATTCCATCATAATTATAACACTTATATGTATAAATCACAATTAACTACTTAATTTAATCTCATAACTCAATAAAAATGAATTTAAAGTAAAATAAAAGTAAATCCGTTAGCATACCTAGCATGTAACCCATTATATGAATGTATTACAATTTAAAAAAGATGGTTAACATTTAAACTAAATCATTCATAACAATTTTAAGTATAAAAATTATATATATACATTAATAGAGAATAATAAATGAATAATTCTTTAATTTAATATAATATAGAAATTTATGAACAATTCATAAATAAAAAATTATAAACACTTTATAATTTATTATGGACAATCTATAATGAGAAAAATATAAACATTTAATATTTATTACCAAATAAATTCTCCTTTATATTAAAAATTATCAAGTATTTAATTTATATATATGATTTTTCATTAATAAAATTTTATATTTCAATTTATATAATGTAAAAATTTTACATAATCTAAATATCACATATTAATATTATATAAACCATTGAAAAAATCATTTATCAAAACTCATTTTGACATGGTTTAAATAATTTTAAAATAAAGACCTTTTAATTTGAATGATTCAAATTAACAATAATAAATAATTCCTATTTTTAAATATAAACACTTTATATTTTCCTCTAATTTTGTAATTTATAAACCCTTTATAATTTACACTTATAATTTCCATATAAAAATTTTATATCTAAACTATAAGTCATTCCATATAATTTTAAAAATGTTATTTTAATATTAACACTTAATATTATGGGATATTTATTAATAAAAAAATTATAAAAATTTGATTAATTAATTATTAACATTTAATAATTAATTAATTTATAAAAACATTTTTAAATTAAAAAATATCTCAAAATACCTTCAATAATAATTTGTAAAAAAAATAAAAATTATATAATTTAATTCATAATTTAATTTTAATAAAACCCATTTTTCTCTATAAATCATTTTTAATGACATAATTGGAATCATAGAATATGATAGATATGTTATAGCTCTTAATTAATTTAAGTGTTATTATTCATACCTTACTATTGATGGTTCTATCATTATTTATGATAAGTGACACATGAAAGGTTTTTTAGTTTTATAATAATGGAGAAAACTTATATATCTTGAGACTTACATACCTGATGTATAACCCTTTCATATTAGAGGAAAGAATCTTACATATCAATAGTATTCATGATTTAAATTGATATTGCTAAGGGGATATGATAATTGGTTTTTGAAACCACATCTTAATGCTATAATTGAATATAATATCTCAATGTCATATACTATTAATTATGAAAAATCTAAGAAATTGTACAGAGTTGCAAGATATGATATCCCATATCATAAGTCATAAATCAATTAGTTAGAACGGGATTCTCAATAATATTTTATAATAGAGTATATGATAGGCATTATGAAAATCAAAAAGATTCATTTTAAAAATGGTTTCATGAATTAGAAATCATAATAAGGCAATGATTCCAATAAAATGTTTCTAGCCTGTGATTAAAAAATAATCAACACAGTTAAGGAATTTAGAAACCATAAAACTCAATATCACCATGCCTGTGAAATTGAAATCGTATGAAACTAAAAATAAAGAATTTGTGTCTTACCCTTATATATGCTTATTTCATTACCTTCATTCAGTCCTAGTATAACATGGTTCTAAAGAGGATATAGAAAGAGTGATTTATGGGGGAGAGAGTATCGACTAAAGGTTTTAGGAGGATCACTCACACACATGTGTACTAAGATAATGGCATAGCCTCCTTGATATAAGCTACATAAACACTCCCTGAGCCTATACATTTAAACATATACTCCAATGGACCGAAGGACTTCATTTTTTATTGATTTTTGATAATCCACATTTCAAGGGGTGATATGGAACCCTTAAAAGGCCCGTAGTCATAAGTATTACATAGAGAGTAGGTCTTAGAGGAATTCATTACTCGTAGGCTTCAAACATTACATAGAACCCATACTAACTACTTAGAACTGCGCCTCCCCAGTATCTTCATTGTGAAATCAGCTCTCCACCTTCACATGGTTGTTCATCTAGCCTTTCTTGTGCATGCACAGGCTTGTCCCGATGGCAGGTGACATACCCTCTCATTATTTTAATCTATTTAGCTTCTGCTATGGTGAAATCTCTTTGCTCCTCCTCCTTTTGAAGCTTGTTCCTTGTAGGTTGTCTGGTTTTTCATCTTATAGAACTATTAATAAAATATAACCAATGTGTAAGAGATTCAAGTGTTAACTTGTTAACACTACACTAACTTTGTTGAACCATGGTTGTTCAAAATTAATCATTCTTTACGATTCACAATATGACAACCCTGATCTTTTATTACACAATTAAACATAATTTATTACATAAACTTCATTTGATACAACATAGAAGATAGAGATATCTAGTGTCTCTGAGGATTAGGATCTTTACTTAACAACTTAAAACATGAAAAATAACATCTTTATTGAAAACTTCCTTTACATGACCACTACATTCCCTCGTACTTAGCATTGCATGGGATAACCAGAGGACATGCAAAAAAAAGGGTGAGCTATAAAGCCCAGTAAGGGATTAATCATGGAATAACATGAGGAATACAATACATGTTAGAAAATAGGCATATCAATATATCACAAGAGAATAATAAACATAAATTCAAGATAAATCATGATAATCATAACATGGAAATGTGGCAATAACACTTAACATGGAATTAGCATGAGCCAAGGCTCATTGCACATGGATCATGAGTAAACCCTCATTGCACATGAATCATGAGTAAACCCTCATTGCACTTGAATTAGCATGAGTAAAAACCCATTTCACATGACTTATCATGATACTATACTTTACCCAATGCATTGGAGCACTGTTAGGTCTCACCCTTCTTAAACATTTTATTTCATGCATAAGTGTGCCACATGGATCATAAAACATTGAATAATTCAACATAATAATTTATTCCATGATAAAAAAATGTGTAATAAATACATGAAACTATTTAAACAATAAGTAAATGTTCATAAATGTGAATACCCTTGATAGATAAATGGTCATTGTATTCACTACACAATGACTTTGGCTTGGAAAAGCATGGTGTAATTTTGGCAGCACAATGGCGTGACATAAGAACTCATAAAAATAGTTGATGATAGAGAAAGGGGTGTCTCATCATATTTACATGATATGAATAGTAATGGGTCATATAGATACATGTCCCAACAAATTTTATGGAATTTAGATTCATGATACAAAAGAATTGCTTGAATATAAATGAGGAGAGAGAAATTCCTTTTGGAATTTCGGCATAGTAACAGGTGTACATGGGAGGCATTTAATGGGAGAGAAATGGATCTCCCATCATTCAAACAAAAAGAGGGCAGTATGGGGGAGGTTCGAAACCATACCTCAATATTTATAATTGAAATTAGAAGGGCATAACAATTTAAAGAATATTGGACAAAAATGAGAAAGGAAGAAAAAACCCTTACTTGGAAGTGTGCTTCCAAAGGCTTGAGAGAGGCTTGAGAGAGGTTTCTTGGGAGATTGGGGCACCTTGGGAGGATTATAGAGAGAGGATGGAAGAGGATGGATGAACTACAAAGGCTTTGATTGAGGAGGAAGTGGGACCTTGGGTGAGTTTATATAGGAAAGGAGAGGGAATTGTTTATTATTTAGGTTTGGGACATCTCACATTAAATTAATCAAAACCACAAACCAGCCAATTTTTTTGCCCATGGTTTTTTCCAAATAGGAGTGTAAAACAATATTTTATAAGGAAAATGTCCAAACTTCTTAAAATAACGGGGTTTCTTAGGTGGAGGTGAGTCACACTCCCAATGAAAACAATTTAAAAAGAAAAAATGTTTAATAAGTTTTAAAGGGTCCACTAAGGCTTTGTAAAATAAATCAAACAAACCAAGAATCAAATTATGTTAATGGTAAAACATATATTTTTATAACATAAAGTTTATAGTATTTTATTACATCAATATTGGGTCATTATGATGTCATAAAACAAATTATATATTTAAACGGTATTTAATTTTTACCCAAAAATTTGATTGTCTCAGAAAATTATGAAAAATTCACAATTGGATAATTTCGACGTCCTGATTAGAGAAATAATATTCATTTTATCTAAATAATTTTCTAAATATTTTACTTTTCACTTTTAAAAAAACAGACATTTATCACAAATTCATGGGTTTTGACAAAAATGGCTTTCAAACCTTAATAAAAATTACAATTACATTCATAAAATTGTACGATCATTTATAGTTAATAAAAAATTAATTTAATAATAATAATAAAATATTATTAAAATATTATTTAATTCAAAAATCCATTAATTCATCAAAATAGATTTCTTAGTTGAACATTAACTAAAAATACTATTTGTACTTTAAAAAATATTTACAAGGTAATAATAATAAAATGAAAGTATATTCATTATTATATACAAAAATAATGTACATAACCATAGTACTAGGTTATTTTTACGTAAGCCCTTATAAAACCCGCATAAGACTGAAGAGTAAGCTGTGCGATGGTGACAGACTCTTGGAGTGGCTCAGATAACATTGATCGGGTGGTAATCTCTATCAACTTCCACTTCTCTCATAGGCGGTCCCGCTCGAGCTTAACATATTCAAGCTCGGATTGGGGTTGGTCAAGATAGAATCCCAAATATGCGACCTCCTTTATGAGCTCTAATAAATGGGCTTCATATGGGGAACGTCTACTAGATGAGGCCATCACTTCCTTTGTCTGAGTAAATTGGATTTTCTAAAGCCCTATATTTATACTAATCATGTGATCACTGTTCAATGGTTATATTACAGTCACAATTCTTAACAATATTTTTAAATACAAAAACATAAAACCAAAGAAGTTGAAATTTTATATAAACATTTTACATAAAGATACATTTAATTTGATCAAGTGGGATTTCCATTAACGAAAGTTTGGGTCATTATAATCTTCCCCCTTCAGAAATTTCACCCTCGAAATTTCCTTTTCCCACACTAAAATAGATTTGGGTAACTCTGCTTCATCATTTCCTCTAATTCCCACATCGCTTCTTCAAACTTGTGGTTTGGTCACAACACTTTGACGAGGGGCATTGTCTTATTTCGTAGATCTTTTTCTTTACGATCTAAGATCTTAATTAGTTTCTCCTCATAAGAAAGATCATCTTATAACTCTACCACCTCTGAAGAGAGTACATCTGAAGGGTCCAGTATGTACTTACTTAAGAGGGATAAATGAAAGACATCATGTACTTTGGACATGGTAGGTGGAAGTGCTAGTCGATAGGCCACAGCCACGATATGATCAAGAATATCGAAGGGGCCTATGTACCTTGCACTTAACTTCCATTTCTTTCCAAACCTCATGACCTTCTTCCAAGGATATATGTGTAAAAATACCATGTCTCCAACTTTAAACTCAAGGTCTCGTCAATGGTAATCTACATAAATATTCTGTCGACTCTGGGCTACCTTGATATGTTACTGAATGGTTTTCACCTTCTCCACCATTTCTTTGACCATTTTTTGGTCCAAGCAGCTTACACTCAACAACCTCATCTCAACATGTTGGTGGTCTGCACCTTTTCCAATAAAGGGCTTCATATGGTGCCATTTGGATGCTCGAGTGGAAACTGTTGTTATAAGATAACTCAACCAGAGGAAGATGTTGATCCCATCCTTCTTTAAAGTCCATTTAGAATTATCTCAACATGTTCTCAAGAGTTTGGATAGTCCAATCGGATTCGACATCAGTTTGAGTATGATAAGTCGTACTGAAGTTTAGTTCAGTATTCAGATCATGTTGAAGACTCTTCCAAAACTTAGAGGTGAATCTTGGATCTCGATCGGACACAATAGATAGTGGTACTCCATGAAGCCTTACCACTTCCCTAATATATATCTGTGCCAGTTGATCCAATGAGAAATCCTCCTGAATAGCAATGAAGTGTGCAGCCTATGTAAGATGATCCACAGCAACTCATATTGCATTATTGCCTTTGGATTTATTCGGAAGTCTAGTGACAAAGTCCACGGTGATGTTCTCCCATTTCCATTCTGGTATGGGCAATGGTTGCATCATCCCTTTAGACTTCTTCCTCTTTTCCTTCACTTGCTGAAACCCCAGGCACTTTGATGTATATTCAGTGGTCTCCTTCTTCATATTATCCCACCAATAATACACTCAGAGATTTCGATACAACTTTGTGTTTCCTGGGTGAATAGATAAATTTGAACGATGTGCATCATCCAAAAGTTTCTTCTTCAGCTCCGGACTTGATGGAACACATATAATTTTCCCAAATCTCACAATTACTTCTTCATTAACATTAAACTCCGAGGATTTTTCTTTTCTGATAGCTTCCACTTATTCCTGAATTCACACATCATTCTTTTGATCATCCTTTAACCTTTCCAAAATTGATGGTTGAGTAATCATTTGTGAAAGGATTGATGATGTTCCCTTCTTTATTATTCTCATGTCCATCTTCATCAAATATAAGAAAATTGGATCCTTTTCAATTCTCATCAATGATAGAATCGCTGGGTCCTTTCTACCTAGGGAATCCACCACCTTGTTCACTTTCCCAGGGTGGTAATGGATTGAACAGTCATAGTCTTTGATCAGATTTAACCATCTTCATTGGCGCATGTTCAACTCTTTCTTTGTGAATATATACTTGAGGCTTTTGTGGTCCATATATATTTCACACTTCTCCCCAAAGAGATAATGCTACCAAATTTTCAAAGTGAAGATCATTGCAGCCAACTCGAGGTCATGTGTTGGATAGTTTTGTTCATGAAATTTCAATTACCTTGAAGCATAGGCAATTACTTTGTTAATTTTCCTCAACACACATCCCATGACCTTCTTTGAAGCATCACTGAATACCACAAAAAGTTCTCCACGTTTAGGTAAAGTGAGCACCGGTGCAGTGATAAGCCTCCTTTTCAACTCCTTGAATATTTCTTCATATTCATCACTCCAAGAAAACTTTAATCACTTCCAAGTTATCTTGGTAAGAGGGTTGTACAATCATGAGAAATTTCTCACAAATCATTGATAATATCCAGCTAACCCCAAGAAGCTACGGATATTCGTTACCGATGTTGGCCTTGGCCATCCCTAAATTGCATCTGTTTTAGAGGGATCCACAGATATCCCATTTCTTGTGATGATATGTCCAAATAATGAGTCCTCATTCAACCATAACTCACACTTTCTGTACTTTTCAAAGATCTTCTCATTCCGCAAGGTCTCTAGTATAGTTCTTAGATGCTCCTCATTATCCTCCTTGGTTTTGGAGTATATCAGAATATCATCTATAAAGACTACCACAAATTTGTCGAGGTAATATCTAAATACTCTATTCATCAAGTTTATAAATATATCTGGATCATTAGTGAGTCCAAAAGGCATTACTATGAATTCATAGTGCCCGTATCTTGTACGAAAAGTAGTCTTGATGATATCTTCCTTCTTCACCCCTACTTGATAATATCCCAACTGCAAATCCACCTTGGAGAAGTATTGTGCTCCATGCAGTTGATCGAACAAGTCATCAATTCGTGCGAGGGGATACTTTTTCTTTATCGTGATTTTTTTAAGCTCATGATAATTGATGAAAAAGTGCATTGACCCATCCTTCTTCTTGACGAAGAGGAATGGTGCACCCCATGGTGAAGCACTTGGGCGTATAAACCCTTTATCCAGATTCTCCTTTAGTTGATTCTTCATCTCCTCAAGCTCCATAATAGCCATTATATACAGAGTCTTATATATTGGATATTACCTAGGTATAAGATCAATTGATAATTCAACATCTCTTCTATGAGGAAGACCACGCAATTCCTCAAGAAACACTTCAGCGAATTACCTCACAATAGGCATGTCTTCAAAGATGGTTTCTTCCTTCGACTCAATCATCTGAGTTAGATACATGTGATCATATGGCAGTAATATCCATGCTTGAGATGATGGATCTAAAGAAGATTCATCTTCCTCCTTTCACTTTTATAGAATCGGGGGTCGATTATCCACATGGAGAGTGATTTACCTCTCCCGAAATTTTTTTTGGCTCTATATAAGGAAAGAAAATCCATGCCAAGAATCGCATCAAATTCCACCAGAGGGAGTATGATGAGGTTCTCTAGGAAGTTTAATACATATATTATGACAGGGGAGTAATTATATTCATGGGATGTAATGATTGCCCCATTTTTTGTACTCACTGACATCTTCACTTCCATGATTTGTGGTGGTGCTAGGATTATTCTACTAAACTTTCGAGATATAAAAGACTGCATAGAACCTGAATCAAAAAGTAAATTTTCTATTATTTAATGAATAACTAGTGTACCTATCACCCCTTCATTGTCTAGTTTCACTTTGGCAGTAGTGATGGAAAAAACTCGCCCTTGCTGCCTTGGAGGTTGTTGGTTGCCTCCGAAAACCCTTCGCTTAGGTCACTGATTTGCAAGATGCCCTGGTTATTTTCATTTGTAGCAATGAACCATGCATTGAGGTTTGAACGGAGTGTTCCTCTCCTCTGTCATAGTCGTGGGTCTTTCTTGTCAACAGTTAATATCCACGTGCCCTTGTCTTCTACACCTAAATCATTTCCTCGTCCCCTTCAGGCAATTTCTAGGGTGCTTCATTCTGTACTTTTGGCAAGTGGGGTGTTGGATATTCTTAGCACCGTTGGATTTATCCATCAAACCACCAACATTTAAGTCCACCTTACGCTTCTTATCCCCATGATACCCCTGAGATTCTATTATCTCCATTTTGACCTTGATGGAAAATCATAAAATTTCCTGATAGTTGTCGAAGTCATAAATCGTCAGCGCTTTCTGCATGTTAGGTTTCAACCCACCAAATAAGCGGTCAACATTACATTTGAGGGTAACGATAAATCCAGAGTCATATCGTGCAAGCCTTGTGAAGTTTTCCTCATACACTCGGACATATTCGTCATATTTTTTCTTGAGGTAAAGGAAGTCCCTTTCCATCTTAAGACGGAGGGTGCGTGGAAAATATTTATCGAAAAACATCTTTCAGATATCCTTCTATTCCAACACCTCGATCTCCTCCTCAGGCTTCATATTTTTAATCAACTTCCACCATTGATTAGCTTCACCCTCCATATGATAAGCAGTGAGGAGAACTTTCTCTTGTTCAGAACATTGAAGGATGGAGAAGATCTTTTCAATTTATTTGATCTATTGTTCAGCAATTGAGGGTTTGGATGATCCATTAAAAGTAGGAGGCCTTTCTCTCATGATGCTCTCGATAGAGACTTCTTCTTTCTTAGGGGGGTTGAACATTTCTCTTGACCCATGTTTCTATTCAAATCTTGATTTATCTGAGAGAGAAGCGTGACAAAGTTCGTGATTCCTGCTTCTATTGGATTGGGCATATCATTAGTAAAGTCATCACATTGATCTTCACATAGGTTGTTAGATCGAGTCTTACTATTACCAGACATTGGATGGAATAAAAGGAAAGTTAGGGGTAACACATAAAGGGTAATACAAGGAAAAAACTAATGACTTTTATATAATTTTTATTCCCTTAACATATGAATCTATTGGCTTCAGTCTATGTCATCCATGATCTATATTCTAACATATATTCTTAGGACACTTTTTTTGTCCCTTAATAATGGTTCATCCTAAGCATGTGAATTTACCAAATAATATCCCCTGGGGGTGTCGTAACCAAGAGTGCAGCAATACTGGTTGTCGTGTACCAGTTCCCATTTGAGTCTATCTCAAATCGGTGTTTTCGGGTTTTACCCCTAGGACAAATCTGTGCCAGAGCCGCCTCTACCTGCTCGTATCCAGACAGGGATGTATTTTCTTGATAAACCACTTACTCAATACTCACCAAAACATAGGGATGTTTTTATTTTACTTAGTCTTGTCAATAATTCTTTATTAGGGTTTTCTAATCCTAATCCCAAAAATAACTAAACCTATCCTCTAATACCAACTATGACAACCCTAATATTTTATTACACAATTAAATATAATTTATTACATAAAATTCATTTGATACAACATAGAATATTGATAGGTATAGTGTCCTTGGGGATTAGGATCATTACATAAAAACTTAAAAAACGAAAAACAACATCTTTATTGATAACTTCCTTTACATGACAGCTACATTCCCTCGTACTTAGCATTGTATGGGATAACCTGAGGACATGCATAAAAAAAGGGTGAGATATAAAGCCCAGTAAGGTATTATTCATGGAATAACATGAAGAATAAAATACATTTCAGACAATAGTAATATCAATAGATCACAAGAGTATTATAAACATAAAGGCATGATAAATCATGATAATCATAACATGTAAATGTGGCAACAACACTTAACATTAAATTAGCATGAGCCATGGCTCATTGGACATGGAGCATGAGTAAACCCTCATTGCACATGAATCATGAGTAAAACCTTGTTAAACTTGAATTAGAATGAGTCAACACCCATTTCACATGACGTATCATGATACTATACTTTACCCAATGCATTGGAGCACTATTAGGATGCACCCTTCTTAAACATTTCATTTCATGCATAAGTGCGTCACATGGATCACAAAACATTGAATCATTCAACATAATCATTTATTTTATGGTAAAATAATGTGGAATACAAACATGAAACTATTTAAACAATAAGTAAATTTTCATAACTGTTAATACCCTTGATAGAGAAATGGGCATGGTATTCACTACACAATGACTTTGGCTTGGAAAAACGCAGTGCAATTTCGGCAGCATAACGGCGTGACATAAGAACTCATAAAAATAGTTGATGAGAGAGAAATGGGTTTCTCGTCATATTTACATTACGTGGAAATTAAGGTGGTAATATAGAAACATGTACCAAAAAATTTAATTTAATTTAGATTCATGATACAAAATAATTTCTTGAATGTAAATGAGGAGAGAGAAATTCCTTTCAGAATTTCAGCATAGTAACGGGTGTACATGGGAGGCATTTAATGAGAGAAAAAAGGGTATCAAATCATTAAAACATAAAGAGGGAATTATTGGGGAGGTGAAAAATGATACCCCAACATTTATAATTTAAATTAAAATGTAATAACAATTTAAAGAATATTGGACAAAAATGAGAAAGGAAGAAAAAAGACTTACTTGGAAGTGTGCCTCCAAAGGCTTAAGAGAGGCTTGAGAGAGGCATCTTGGGAGCTTGGGTCACCTTGAGAGGATTCAAGATAGAGGAGGGAAGAACTTGGAAAAACTCCAAAGTCTTTGAGTGAGGATTAATTGCGATCTTGGGTGGTTTTATATAGTAAAGGAGAGGGAATTGTTTATTATTTAGGTTTGGGACACCTCACATTAAACTAATCAAAAACAAGAACCATCCCATGGTTTTTTTCCCATTATTTATTCCAAAGGAGAGAGGAAAACAAAATTTTATAAGTACAAAGTCCTAACTTCTTAAAATAATGCGGTTGCTAATGTGAAGGTGAGTCACACTCCCAAGGAAAACAATTTAAAAAGACAAAATGTTTAATAAGTCTTGAAGGGTCCACTAAAGCTTTGTAAAATTAATCAAACACACCCAAAATCACATTATTTTAATGGTAAAATATATATTGTCCGAACATAAAGTTTATACTATTTTATTACATCACTATTGGGTCATTATGATGTCATAAAACACATCATATATTTAAACGGTATTTAATTTTTACCCAAAAATTTGACTGTCTTAGAAAATTATGAAAAAATTGTCATTGGATAATTTCGACATCCTGATTCCAGAAATAATATTCATTTTATCTAAATAAATTTCTAAATATGTTAATTTTTACTTTTAAAATAAAAACCAACATTTTTCACAAATTCAAGGGTTTTGAAAAAAATGGCTTTCAAACCTTAATAAAAATTAAAATTGCATTCATAGAATTATATGATCATTTATAATTAATAAAAATTAATTTAATAATAATAATAATAATAATTTATTAAAAATTTATTTAATTCAAAAATCCATTAATTCATCAAAATAGATTTCTAAGTTGAACATTAACTAAAAATACTATTTGTGCTTTAAAAACTATTTACAAGGTAACAATAATAAAATTAAAGTATATTCATTATTATATAAAAAAATAATGTACATAACCATAGTACTAGGGTATTGTTACATAACCCCTTATAACACCTGTCTAAGACAGAAGTGTAAGGTGTGATGTGGTGACAGGCTCTTGGGGTGGCTCGGATAACATTGCTTGGGTGGTAATCTCTATCAACTTCCACTTCTCTCGTAAGTGGTCCTGATCGAGCTTACCATATTCAAGCTCAGCATGGGATTGGTCTAGAGTGGAGCCTAAAGTCGCAACCTCCTTTACAATCTCTGAAAAATGGGCTTTGTTTGGGGCACATCTACTGGATGAGGTCATCGCTTCCTTTGTCTGAGTAAATTGGATTTGTTAAAGCCCTATATTTATACTAATCATGTGATGACTGTTCAACGGCTATACTAGAAACAATCACAATTATTAATAGTATTTTAAAATCAAAAAACATAAAACCAAAGAATTTTACATTTTATTTAAACATTTTATATAAGGATACGTTTAATTAGATCAAGAGGGATTTCCAATAATGAAAGTTTGGGTCGTTACACATAACACTGCGAATCACCCACTTCATATAATATGAGTTTCCAATGAAGCCTGTATGATATCTATATATTGTAAAATTGGATATAACCTAAAGGCATAAAAAATAATTTTTTTTATATTTAAGTTAACTCTAAGACATTTCATATCATACTATACAATATCCCATGGATTTTAGGAATATTATTTTCCAAAACAACTTATCACTATGATCAACAATCCTAATCATATTCTCCAAGTATGAATCATTTGGATATTGCTACATGCCATCACAATGAATACTATTAGAAGGGTTAGGTTCATACTTCCTTGATTAAGAAACATGAAAGATTTCATGTATAGAAACACACTTCTGAGGTAGTGTCAAATTGTAAGCAGCTTATCAATTCTCTATAGAATATAAAATAGACCAACATACCATGGAGCCAGGTTTCCTTACTAATTCTTTAATGCCTCATCCAGAGTGAGACATGAAGGAAAACATGATCCCCAACCACAAACGTAGGAGGTCAACAACTACAGTCAGCATAAGACTTCTTTATACTCAATAACAAAACTCTTCCGGATTATCTACACATGATTAGAAGTTTCTTTCACCAAACCAGGTCTGACCAAGTATGCTTCTCGAAATTCTATCCAACATAATGGGTAGAGACAAGGATTTCCATATAAATCCTCTAATGGTTCCAACAGAATTGATTTTTTGAACCTATTTTTTTAAACTTCACCAAATCTACACGGTCCTCCCATGAACCACCAAATTCAAGGAAACATGCTTGAAAGCATATCCTCAGGGGTTTGGATGGTATTCTTAGACTGGTTATACCTTTTTTAATGATAATATGTACTCAACTTTGTTTGAGATATCAAAACTTTTTTCAAGAATTCCCAAAAATATGAAGTAAATATCACATCGTGATATAAAATGATGTTAAGGGGTATCCCATTAAGTCTTAACACATCATCAACATATATTTTCCTAATAATATCAACTATATAAGTATCCTTTATCATCAAGAAATGAAAAAAAAATCAGGAACCAATAAATAACATCCCATATTGTATCCTTCCCCTTCCATGAACTTGGAAATATTGTCTCAAAATCCATGGTGACTTTTTCCCTCTTCCATTTTGGAAAATAAAGACAATGAAGTTAAAATTTTATCCTATAGTGTTTAAAAATAACTCACTAACATGTAAAGCACCTCAAATCAAACTTAGTCATATCTAATTACATTACCAACCACCTAAAGTGTCATCCAACACTACAATACATCTTAGTCAAACCAGGATAAACTACCTACTGAGGCATATCAATGTATTTCATCACCTAATCTCAAAATACCATTGGAATATAAATACTCCCATATAAATACAAGTAATGATCTTCGAAAACTACCCATATGAGCATATTATCCCCACCATAAAGATTTATTTTATAAATATGGAACATAGAATAAAAATTTTAATCCTCCTTCACCCACTTCACCAAGGATGATTTGATAGATAATGTTGAATTAAAAACACAAATTTCATCTTCAATTATAACAAGATGCATCTCTGAGAATAGAGTTACAAGTTTCCAATCCTATTTTGATTCTTGAATAAAGATCTAATTGAGAATTCCTACCCAAAGTATCATTGAAAACATCCCCTTCCCCAAGTGTATATATCAACTCAAAGTTGAAATATTAGATATAATCATCTTATATACCATACTGAAGATACAAAACCTTATGAGAAAATATATACTTCAATCTCTTTTGGTCAGTGAGTACCACAAATGTTTCCCGGAATAGATAATGTTTCAAATTATTAAGAGCATAAAATAGTATAGATTACTCTATATTATGTGTGGGGTAATTATTTTCATGTGGGATAACCTTGAGAGAAACATAAATCACTACAAGAACCTCTTGAATCAATACACATGTAGAAAACTAGCACGATATGACCTTACATGTCACCCAGGTCAATCCTCCATAAGGCCTAAGGCATGTTCCCAATCACTATGGGTTAAAGAAAAACCACGGGGTATCACAATAGAACTCATGGGGATGATTTCACCCTTAACAAAAACAAAAAATGACAATGGTTTCTACTGAGAACCCAGTATGAGGTCTCCTTGCAATGGGCGACCATGCCAAAATAAAACATTGGAAATAAAATGAATTCTGGCCTAACATGGAAAAAATAAACAAAACCAAATATTTTTTCTAGACATTTTTCTCATTGAAGGAGAGTATTTTATACAAATATTTTACATCCAGAAAGGGAAAAAACTAAAATAAATAAAATCATGAGTCTTAAGAGGATAATCCACTATACAACAATAAATTAGTCGAACGAAACCAAGAAAAAACCCCAACATCACCATGTGACTTTAAAGTTACATACATAAGCCCAAAAACATCCACTTCTCAACTAAGAGTGGTAGAAAATCAGCATACAATACATTATCTGAGAACCTATAGAAAACATGAATATTATATACCCACCAATGTGAGTATGTAGGGTTTGATCTAAAGTCTAGTAGGATACCACCATGAGTTCATTACATTACTTTATATAAAGAAACCAAGAATTATATTTTGAATATAAGTAATAGAAAATATAAGCTTTATTTTCCTTTATACAAAATGGAAATAAACATACCATACTATGTATCACTTTTCAAATCACACCATTCTGATAAAAATTCCTTAATGAAGACAAACCAATGTGACACCATTTCAAAAAACCAACCATTAAATTTGTTAAACAAATTTAATTTCCAAATGAACAAAGATAAACAATCACTTCTCATTAAAAACACCATATTTTCAAAACCATCCCTTATTCATATACATGCATTTTAAAAGAAACATTTCATAAGGATTGCATTTAAAGCCGCCATTCTTTTCCATTTTTGGAATAGAAACTCACACACACTTCTCAAAATAAGTCTAAATAACCGAGGAAAATCATAAGAAAATGTCAATCCATAAAATTAAAAAATAAATGAAAATGATCCCATAAGTCATGCCCCACTCCCAGGATTCCAATCACAAATACTCTTGAATCAAAGTTGGTACATAATAAGAAGTAGGAAATTCATATGCCAATAAACATAAATAAGTATAACTAATGGTAAATTCCATGAGGTGGAACCCTAGGAACTATTAGAAAAAAAATTCAACATGAGAAGGTGGAATCAATTTCTAGTGGGTTAATGGTCACCGAAATCACCACATGAATCACTCACCCATAAGCCTCATTAGGGAAATTCCCCCTAGCTAGGTATTGAATTCAACTAGGCGTTCTGGATAGGGTATCACACTCAACTAGTAAGGAAACATCCCTAAACATTCAACTTAGTATCATAGTATTATTATATAATAACTACAAGAGGTGTCTATTATCAAGATAACATCATCATGTGACAATAACACAATACTACAGAATAGGAATTTAACAGTGCTGGAATTTATCAGCGCTAGAAAAAAGAACTGATAAATGGAATGTTTATCAGTGCTAAAACGGCACTAATAAATTTAACCCTTTATCAGTGATTTTTTAGCACTGATAAAATGTCCCTTTATCAGCGTTTTATTTTTAGCACCGATAAAGGGTACCCATTATTAGCGCTTTATTTTAAATGTCGGTAAAGGGTATCTTTTATCAGTGCGTTATTTTTAATGCTAATAAAGAGTTCCCTTTATCATCATTATATTTTTATCGCTCATAAATGAATCCATTATTAGTGCTTTTTTAGTGCTAATAAATGTCCAAATAAATAAATAAATGAGTTTATTAGAAATAATATTACAAATTTTATTAATTAAATAATTACTAACAAAAAAAGAATAAATTGATTATACAATATATAAATTATAAATACCAATAAATAGTGTGTATTAAATATAAAAATTTATTAAAAATAAAAATTTAAAAAATAAAAATTAAATATAAGTAAATTAAGAAAAATATTAAACCTTTTATTAATTAGATGATTATTTGTAATTCTAATAAATAGTAAATATTAAATATATAGATATATATTAATGTATATAAATATGATTTATATAATTCAAAATATTAATTATGCTTTACATTAAATAGTAATGTATTTAGTGAATAATGGTTTTTAATTAAAAATTAATATGAATTAAAAATACTCACTAATTGCATAAATTAATAGATAAAATTGAATATCGTTTGATTTTTCAATTTATAATATAGATCAAATGTATTATATTGATTTCAAATATATGTAATTAATTCATTTTTATATACATATGCACACACAATAATATTTTTTTGGAATTTAATCAATCTATATTATTTATTTTAAATTTATTTATTTAATATGAATTAATATTTTCAACATGTATTCATATTTATTTCAATATATATACATATTTTAATGATTTATATTAATCAAACTAATCCAATTTCTCATATATTGTACTCATTTTTAATTAATCAATTTTTCTCATTTTTAACATGCATGAACTTAAGATTAAATAGTCATTAATAATGTTAAAAATACATTTGTAAAAAATATTTAGAAATAAATATATTTATAAATGTATATTTACTGTTTTTATAAATTTATAATTATAAATAAAGAAATTTTTTAAAAAAAAGTATTTATATAATTATAAATCATAATATATTTATTTAAATAATGAATATATTTACAATAATATATATATATATAGTTATATAAATATATATAATGAAACAAAAATTATTTTTTTAAAATTTATTTTATAATTATAAACAATTAATTATATATTCAGAGAATTATAAAATAATATTTTATAAAAAATATTATTATAAGTATTATAAATATATATAATAATTATACTTTTTAAAAGTATTTTAAAAAAAGTTATTCTGAGTATTTATCATTACTTTTTTAGCGCTAATAAAAATTTATTTTATCAGCACTTATTAACATAGCGCTGATGAAAGATATCTTTATCAACGCTTTTTTTTAAGCGTTGATAAAAGAGTCAAGGTCTATTTTAATAACCCTAACCATCACAAACTAGTTCGAGATATCTAAAGCACTTCGTGGAAGAGACTAGCTATCAGTGCTTCTTTTTGTTGAATCCAAGCTCGAATCTTGGCTAAAATCAAGTATCCAACTATTCCAAGGCTCGAATCCAAGTCTCGAGCGATTCAAGGGTAGAACGCAACCACGGATCGAACGAAATCCAGGTTTTTGATATCTCTAATTTCCATCAGTTTTCCGCTAAAACTTCTCATCCCATATCTGTGTATCCCAACAAGTATAATTACACTATTCTATAACAAAATAACTCATAAATCATTCTTTTTTAGATATATTGATGCATCGTGTTCAATGATATCATGGGGGTCTTCTTATGAAAAAATTAGTATTGTGTGACTTGAAATATGTCAAACCCAATGTTGTGTTATGTTGTTATGAGGAATAATAGGCTCCCAATACCTATATTCTAGGACATATACCACTTTGAAATCATCAAATTTTGATAAATTCATCTATATAACAGTTAGTGTTGTCATTAGTTTGGAATATTATATTGAAAATCAATTGGATGATGAAATATTTGACATCCTTGGCATTTTATATTAATTTGGGAAGCTATTGGAACTGAGGGGGTGGAGTGAGGGGAAACTGAAATATAGTGTCATAGTATTTTATTTGAAAGGTAATTCTAGAAGTTTTTTCCAAAAAACGGATGATGAAATATTTTCCACATGGGAAGAACTATATAATTATGTTTTCATGAAATTTGTTCCTAGCATAATGAGCACTAAAATATGGTGTAAAATTAATGGATTTTTGTAGGATGACTATGAACTATTTCATGAGGCTGGACAGATTTAGGGGTCACTTATGAAATGTAATAATAAAATTATTCTGATTAATATGTAAAATCATATGAGAAAAAACATTATATATGTTTGATTTTTTGTCTTGTTTATTAAAGTACTTCTTGAAAAATATAATTTTTTCAGTTTTTAATTTTTAAATATTTCAATTTGAATTTAAATAATATGACTTAAATTCTATAAAAATAAAAAATCAAATAGGTTTAACGTTATATAATCCTTTGACTATATTAAACATGAAAATTTGATTTTGAGATAAAATAGTGATGCAGTGTTCTGTAACAACCCACTATAGTATTCCCCTTTATCAGTGTTTTTACACATGCCGCTAAAAGACTCAGGAATTTAATCTCACTCTAGTATTCAGTGCTTCCCTATCATTGATAAAGTCTATTTTGAGCTCTGTTAAAGGCCAATTTTGTAGTATTGACACCTCCCTAAGGTAACACAACACAGAAATCAAATAAGTATCCCACCTCCATCACACACCCGCTTCCTTAATGACCCTGAAAAAAACATAAAAAATTAATAATTATTCATATAAGAATCAATAAATTCTCTCAATAATGAACAACATGTGGCAATGGGCTCAACTAGGGAATAAATAATTGGAAAATAAAGAGAATCCCATAAGGTGAAAAACGAGCCTTCTCTTTATACATGGGAACTCTATGATTTGAAAATACATTTTAAAAAAATTAAATTCAAGACAATTACAAGGGAAATCATACATAACCCCAAATAAAAACCAAGATCTTACCTTAGAAACACCCTTTCAATACAACCACTAAAAACAATGTAAATTATGAAAACTCTCAAACCACAATATAACATAAACATGAAAAATCAATTAAAGGATTCATACAAGATAAAAGAACCCAAAAAGGAATAATAAACCCTTCTAAAAAATGGAAATAATTTTCTAAAATAAAAAAACAATTTTTTACAAATATGGTAAGACCCTTGATAAATAAGGAGACATCTTTTTAAAATAAAGGAATAGATATTAAGATAATAAAACACCTTTTACAAAATAAAACTTCAATTTATAAATCTAGATTGTTTCCAAACACCATGAACCCATTATTTTTCTCATGGAAAGCCTATAATGCCATTTTATCAGACACCCAAAATGCATAAAACACCATTTAAAACCAAATTTCTATTAAACCGATCATTTTACCCATTTTTTCAAAGGAAAAAATATCAAAACATGGAGAACCTTTTATAACATAAAACTAGGAATCATATACAAAATTAATTTGGTACATGGACACTTTTAAAACATCAAACAATCAAGTAACTCTTCAATAAAAATAAATTCAACTGAAACACCAACCTCAATAGATGAAACAATATCACCTTCAATGGAACCCACTAAAAATGTATCTTAGGAAAGCTCATGAAATTTTAAACCAAAATCCCTAATTTAGAACAATATTAACCTTAAAAATCATCCCACATTTCTATTAAGGTTAGAGTAAAATAGGTTAAAATAGAAGACACTAACAAGATAAGTAAATAAGAGTCTTTACCACTTTATATAGATGAATACAAAGCAAGGATCCACTCCAAATTCTCATTATAGAAGCTTGTAAGATCCAAAAGTGGTACATTAGAGGTGTGTCACACTAGTGGGTTCAAATAGTTAGAGGAATAGAAGAACGCACAAATAATAATAACCCATAATGATAAAAATACCCCAACTCGAGTAGGTCATGCAATTGTCTCATACGGTTTACAAACAATGTGTAGACCATGAAACAGCCATTGCCTAAGAACCATTGAGGTTCATGGTTGTCTCCTTAATTTTACCAAAATGTGTGCACACCATGTGACCACCTCTATCAAAAACCATAAATGGTTCAAAATTTCCATGTTTTGGTTTCCAAAACCATGAATCCCTATAAATTCCTCAAAATTTACACACCAGGATTCCCTGAATTCAAGAGGGAAGTCATCTGGATAAAAAATCAAGAAAGTAACATTTCATGGTTTCATAATACTTGTAACACACTAGGGTTTTGAAAATAAATATTGAATTCATTAAACACTGAGTCCCTAATAAACAACACTTTTTATAAACTATCCTTTATACATAACCTTTCCTCTACTATGTTTTGAATTTTGAAAAACGATCAACTAGAGGTGTGATTAGTAAGTTATTTGGAGTGTGACAAAGCAAAATTGATTTTGTGCTTAATAGTAACATACCCTTATGAATAGTTATATGAATACTAATATAAACATTATGAATATTAAATATTATTATTATTTTATTTCCTTAAGGCTATAAGATAATGACATCTTGATTAATTTTTCAAGGTGATAAAAAATGAGTTATAGTTTTAAAATTGTTATCTTTTGAAAGAAGTATGATTTTATTTAAAAATTAAATTAATAATAGTTTAAAAATTATTTTTTTTAAAGGACTTCATTTTTTAATTCTATACATCAAAAAATGGTTAGGGGTAATTTTTGGGATTTTTCTGAAATTCTTGAATTTTTAATGAATAGTGAAATATAGTAAAATATCATTTATACATATTATCAAATAAATACACCATTTATGACATCATGAGTGATGTAATAACACTTGTTTTGAACTCTCATGCACTTATTACTATTATGGGTCACATGAATCAAGACTATTGGTTTTCTTGAGGGAATTAATAAAATATTCAAAATTCACTCCTCTCCTCTAGTATAAGCCCCCCCCCCACTCCCTATTCTCTTCATTCTACTCAAGCCTTTTTACTTGTCTATGTTATACCCAAATAGCCTTCCTTAGTCACTCCCCACATCCGAGATCCCTTGTTATTTCCAATATACCAAAACCACTTCCCTTAAGGAGGTTCTCAAGGGGGTTATTTCAAGAGGTAAAGCATCTTACTTTTTCATTTAGTTTCATTTCAAATTATCTTATTTTATAATTCTATTCTAACCCCATATGTACAACTGATACTTATAACTCTAGTATCATATATATACTATAATTATACTATAGTTATTTGACAACCATTATCAATATTCTTACTCTCACTCTCCCTATTGTAATTGAAATCTTTGTCCGTTAGGTTCCAATTTACAACCTAATGGACAATGAAGTTTTGTTCTTCATTTTATCCTAGATTTCTAGTCATGAAACCATTTTTATATTTGAACTAGACAATTATATATATATTATATCCTACTTAATATTCAGGAACCAGTATATTTACATAATATTAAATCATATGACCAAAGTAGTTTTTAATAATCAAAATACCGCTAAAATAATCTACGTGATATTCATTAATATTTCACCAAATGATATATCCTCATGCCATGTAAACAAATGATATAAATAAAAATTAACACCTAATTATGTTCATAAATAATATGTAAATTCAATTTTGGAGAATCACATTCATTCCACATGAACTTCATTACAAAAAAATAATTGAACCGATTATGAAAATCAAGAAAAACGAATATTTCAGAACGACAGAATTAAATATTATTACTTATCAATAAGGACATAAATAAAATAAAAAAATATGATAAACTAAATAAATGTCTAATATGTTCGTAATTGAGTTATTAATGAGTATAATTTCATATTCCATGACCATAAGGTCAAGATCGGAACATTCAGACTTAAGGTAAGGGTTTTACACCCGAACCTCCATTTTCATTCAGGTTACTTTTAATGTCTACTTGCATAAATGAAATTCGTTTGTATTATTATTTACTCCCCATAAATTATGTTTTAGTGTTATATGTATGTTTACCAAAAAATATCGTTATTTATTTTATGTGTAGTCACACATTTTAAAAGGAACATTCAAAATTATTTCCAAAATACAAGCCCGTTTCATGGGAATTTCTCAGATTCTTATCTATTTTCAAGGGAACACTATAATCAGTTTTTATCAAACATTATCTTTATAAATTCACTAATTTTAGTATAAAAATTATATCTTACTTCAATTATGGTTTTATAAAAAAAACTTTTCCAAAATAACTCTTCTTTTCAAAGTAAAAGAGTATTTATCTCAAGAATTACTCGATGATTTTATAAGAGTATCTTCATCTATTTCAACACTCATGTTGATTATTATTTTTGATACCATATACCATATTTAATTTAATGATTTATAATTAGTTTTAATGTGGATATTATATCCCAAAACCATTCACCAATTTACTCGGAATGGTTAGTGTTTATGCTTAATGTTTGGGGAAAGTTAATTACATTTCATATGTTAGTTTCAATATGAATGTATATATTTTTTTTGTTTATCCACACTCATATAAGGAATTTATTGGAATTATTATGTGATTTGTGGGGCCCTCTATATCCCATTGATTCCTCGGTAGGTTTCATGAGATAAATAAATAAGGACTTGGCTGAGGCCTTTCCCATTTTGAGATATGGTTTTGGCCGAGGCCTTAATCATTTTTAGACGTCTTGGATGAAGCCTTTATAGTATGTTTCTGAATGTTCGTAATATGTATTTCCCCCATTATGAAGCTAGAAATTCAAAGTTCATGAGGTTATACCCATGATTATTTTTCATTATGGAAATATTTACTCAACTCATATTCCTTTCATGTTATGTTCACATTTTTCTTTTAAAGGAATGTGTTTTCAATTATTCATCATGCCTAATGTTTATGTTATCTTTCCCTTTATTTCTTACTCTTACTGATCATTTTAGGTCACCCCTTTCTTATTATTTATTTCCAATGATTTGAAGAAGTAAATTATGAATGAAATTCAAGAATAATCTAGGAGGCAAGGATGTTTCTAATTGAATAAATTACTGTTGTATTTTATTTCAAAATGTAATGTTGAACTTAAATATATATATTGTTTCCAGATCTACTGAACTATTCATTCCTTTGGAATACTTATTTCTTTTAATCAACCCAATGTATTTTAATAAGGCATTTGCACCAGGGAATGGGGGTCGGGTTTTTACCATTTGAATTAAAGAAATATTAGTAGAAAATTTGGAAAATATATTTAGAAAATGTAGATTAGGGAACAAACCCATAAGATAGTCTTTGAGGACAAACATACTAGAACATCCTATTATTTTGGTAAGGAATATATTATGTGGATCTTTCAATAAAATATATCCCTGTCTGGATAATACATATGGATGTGGTTCTGGAAGACATGTACCTAGAAGTGAAAACTCCGACAAGTAGTTTCGAGCTTGACCCTGGGTATCCTGGTACACGACAATGGGCCTTACTGCGCACTTGTTTTGACACTCATGGTGGATATGTTTAGGATAATACATATTTTATTTAAAAGCCATTATGAAGGATTTAAATGTAAATTTGACCTCAAAGAAACCATGTTTACGATTATGAGATTAGTCATTCATGCTAATTATTTTTCTACATTGAGATTATGCATTATGATTCATAACCTAATCTAGTGTATTAAATTATTTATAAATGGATACTAGTGGAAAGAACATAAAAACATGAACATGCATGTCCCATGTAGAGATTTCCCTCCGATGAAAGATAATGATGTTGGATCTGGAGATGCAACTAGTGCGGAGAAACATATAACTATACTGGGAAAACTTACTCAGGTTATGAAAAATAACCTTACCCAAATAGATCATTTGAATCCACAAAGTGGAGGAACTATTCTAGATCTCTTTATGCAACAAAAACCGCCACCATTCAATGGGACTACAAACCCATTTTTAGCTGAGAATTAGATAAGTTCTCTAAAGAAGATATTTATCACTTTGGGATATAAATAAAGAGATAAGGTAATCATGGAATTTTATCATATATTGGGAGATGAGGATCAGTGGTGGTTGTTAATCCAAAACACAAAGGAGGAGGAAGAAATAGATGATATTCGGTGGAGGTATTTTAAGGAAATTTTCCTATAAAAATAATTCCCTCGTGAACAGTGAGTGGATATGGAAAGGAAGTTTCTGAATTTGAGTCAAAAGGAATATGAGAATGTTACAAAGTATAAATCTAACTTTACAAGGTTATAAAGGCTTGTTGTGAACTATATACGTAATACAAGGAGAAAGATTGATCAATTATTTGATGGCCTAAATCAATTCCTCTGACGGGTGATGGTCTTCCAATGTTTCTCATCATATGAAGATATAGTTTCATGTTCTATCAATATGCAAAATGAATTAACTAAGTCCTATGACTTTAATGTAAAGCAATAGAAGAAAAGGGCTTCTGAAAACTCTGGAAAAGGAAATAAGGAAATAGGGAAGAAGGGAAGAGTCAAATTTCCACCCAGTGATAATTGTGGAAGGAAACACCCTAGTTCCTGCTTGAAAGGAAAAGGAGTACGCTACAAATGTGGACAAAAAGTCCATCTAGGTGGTGATTTCAAGAGGAATAAAGAAGCAATTAATGTTCAATGCTATAATTGTATGTAGAAGGGACACAATGTTATTTATTGTCCAAAGCGTCAAGGAAACATGCCACAGAAAAGGAAAAGTGAGAAGGGACAAGATTATATGATCACAACTGCTAATATTGAAGTTCTAAATGATGTGGTGGTAGGTACTTTAATAATTTCCTCAAACCTAACCAATGATTTAATGGATTCTGGGTCATTGCATTCTTTCATATCTTCCTAGTTTTCCATGAAAATTAGATATTTCAAATTTGATTTGATAAGGGATTTTTCGGACAAAACTCTTAAGGGAAGTATCATTGCAACAAATTTTCATCAGGAAGTCCCCAATATGGCATATAAATGTGCTTTATCTAATGATTTTATTTCCATTCCCATGATTTAATTTTATATAATTCTCATTATATATTAGCATTCGAACCATGATGTGAAAATTTATTTCAAGAAGAAGATGATTACATTTTTATATGATGATGTGCAATTCTTTATCTTTAGAGTAGAAACATCGCCATTTGCTTCTTATCTAGATCCACCCCCAGTAGCTCTAATTAATTAAATTATTGGGGAGGAAGAGAATTAAATATTTATGGGTGAGTAAAGGAATGTTAAAATAGAGGATGTACCTATTCTGCAAGAATATATTGATGTGTTTCCAGATGATTTACCTGGACATCCTCTAGATAGGGAAATTGGGTTTTCCATTGACTTAGTTCCTAATTCAAGGCCCATATTAAAGACCCCTTATAGAATGTCCATTGTGGAATTAGACAAACTAAAGAAACAGCTAGAGTAATTGAGTGATAAAGGATTTATTCTCCCTAGTGTTTCTCCATGGGGAGCCCCTGTTCTTTTCGTTAAGAAGAAAGATAGATATATGAGGTTGTGTATTGACTACATGTAGATCAATGCTATAACAATAAATAACAAGTACCCCTAACTCGCATTGATGATTTATTTGATCAACTTCGTATAGTCCAATATTTTTTAAAGATTGATCTTTGATATGGATATCATCAGTTTCATGTGAAGAAAGAAGATATTCCAAAGATAGTATTTCAAACTAGGTATGGGTATTAAAAGTTTATAGTAATTCCTTTTGGACTGACTAATGCACCCTCTGGTTTCATGGATCTAATGAATAGAGTTTTCAAGGAATATCTTGATGACTTTGTGGTTGTATTTATTGAAGATATCTTGGAATACTCTAAAAGCTACAAAGATCACGAAAATTACTTGCTCACAATTCTAATGACTCTTAGAAGAAATGAATTATATGGGAAGTTTAACAAGTGTGAATTTAAGCTTCAATCAGTTTATTTTCTTGGCCACTTTATCTCTAAGGATATAATATCAGTTGATCTTGTGAAAAAAATGGTTGTGTAAGAATGTCCAACTCTAACGAACATAACTGAGGTACGTATTTTATTGGTTTAGCAGGTTATTATCGGTGTTTTGTTCATAAATTCACCCATTTAGCCCTCCCAATGACCAAGATTACACATAAAGGGTTTAAGTTTGTATGAAAAAAATAATGTGAGGAATGTTTTAAGTAATTGAAGAGGAGATTAGTGAATTCTATAATCCTGACTCTACCATCAGGTAATGATGTGTTTGTGATCTATAGTGATGAATCAAAGAAAGGACTTGGTTGTGTCCTTATTCAAAATGATAGAGTTATTGCCTATGCATCAAGGAAGTTAAAAATTTATAAAAAAAACTATCCTACTAATGATCTTGAGTTATCAGCGGTAATCTTCACTCTGAAGATATGGATACATTATCTCTACGGTTAAAGTTTTGAGATATATATAGATCATAAGTTTCTAAAATATATCTTCTCACAGAAATAACTCAATGTAAGGTAAAGGAGATGGCTCAAACAACTCAAGGAATATGATTATTCCAAACACTACCACTCAAGAAAGGAAAATAAGGTAGTTGATGCATTGAGTAGGAAGGATCATGGAGTTCTCATAAAAATGAGGATTGAAATGGATCCTATATTCATGGATCTAATAAGGATAGACATAGGAATTATCAATGATGGTGAAACATCATTACTTTTTCAATTGGTTGGCCAACCATTTTTATTAGAAAGGATTAAAATATCTCAACCAGATAATGAGAACCTTCAAAATAAATTTAATTTTGTGAAAGATGTGAAGTTGGCTGAGTTTTTGTGTGAAGATGGAATTCTGAAATATGGGAAGAGGCTTTGTGTTATAGTTATACCTGAGCTGAAAAAGGATTTATTGGATGGTTCCCATAGCTCCAATTTCTTTATACTCCCTCATAGTACTAAAATGTATAGAGATTTGAAGGAACAATTTTGGTGGGACAACATGAATATGGAAATTGATGATTATGTATCATTATGTTTACTCTGTTAACAAGTGAAGTATGAACGATAATATCCTAGAGGATTCATGCCACCTATACCAATTCCAACCTAGAAATGGGATGACATCACTATATATTTCATAACTAGATTACCCAAAACTCAAAGAAATAATGATGCAATATGAGTAATTGTTGATCGACATACAAAATCTACACATTTCTTCGCTATAAGGTAGGATTTTCCACAGGATCAGCTTGCACAACATTATATCAATGAAGTTATAAGACTTCATAGAGCACCTATTTCAATGGTGTCTGATCATGATCCTCATTTTACATTGAAATTATGGAAAAGTATTTAGAAATATTTGGACACTGAGCTTCATTTGACTACTTCTTATCAGTCTCATACTGATGGGCAATAAAAAATGACGATCCAAACTTTAGAAGACATGTTGAGATCATGCCCACTTGATTTTCAAGGTATGTGGGATTAGTATTTACCTTTGGTGGAGTTTTCCTATAATAATAGTTTACATTTCAATATTCGAATGGCATTATATGAAGCCTTGTTTGGAAATATATTTCATACACTAACATGTTAGGATGATGTGGGGAAAGGAAGCTTGTGTTCCCATAGCTTGTGGAGGAAACAACAGTGAATGTAAAGACTATTCAAACCCATATCAAAGTAGCTCAAATAATTCAAAAGAGCTATACTGATAATATAATGAAGGATTTTTAATTTCAATTCAGAGATCATGTTTCCTTAAAAGTATCTCCATGGAAGGGTGTTATAAGATTTGGGAAGAAAGGGAAACTGATCCATAGGTACATAGTCCCTTTTGAAATTATATTGATAATTAGATTTATTTAATATTGTTTGGCTATGATGCCTATCCTATGTAATGAACAAAATTTTTTCCATGTCTCATTGATGATAAATTACATGCCAAAACCAACGCATGTCCTCACTTCTAAAGGTATATAATTGTAACTGGACCTATCTTAATGTGAAGACACTATCTGAATTCTAGACACTAAAGAACATGTATTGAGGAATCAAATGACCCAACTGGTAAAGATAATTTGGAGAAATCATAAAATCAAATAGGAAACATGGGAGCCTGAGGATCATATGATAAATACCAACCCAAATCTCTTTGTAAGGTAACATTCTGTAAATTTTGGGGCTAAAATTTTTCTGAGGGGAGAAAGTAACACCCAAGGGTTTTGGAAATAAATATTGAATGCGTGAAACACTGAGTCTGTATGAGAGAAAATTTTTATAGACTATCCATTAAACATAACTTTTCCTCTACTATGTTTTGAATTTTGAAAAAATGGTCATCTAGAGCTGCAATCAGTAAGTTATTTGGAGTCTTATATAACCAAATTGATTTTTTAGTGAATAGTAATATATTCTTATGAACAGTAGTGTGAATAGTAATATGACCCATATGTATAGTAAATAAAATTATTATTTTATTTAATTAAGGCTATAAGATAATGAAAACTTGATTAATTTTTCAAGGAGATATTAAATGGGTTATAGTTTTCAAATTGTTAATTTTTGAATAAAGTATAATTATAATTAAAAATTAAATCAATCATATTTTGAAAATTATTTTCAAAAAATGGATTTCATATTTTAATTATATGCATCGAAAAATGGTTAGGGTGAATATTTGGGATTTTTCTGAAATTCATGAATTTTTTATGAATAGTGAAATACCGTAAAATGTCGTATATACAAATTATCTATTAAATACACTATTTATGACATCATGAGTGATTTAAGCACACTTGGTTCAAACTCACATGCACATATTACTATTATGGGTAACATCAATCAATTATATTGGTTGTCTTGAGGTAATTAATAAAATAATGAATTAAATATTCAAAATTCACTCCACTCCTCCACTATAAAAACCCTCCTCACTCCCTCTCCTCTTCACTCCCCTCAAGACATGTTCCTGATATAATTTCTACCCAAATACCCTTATTTACTCACTCCCCACATATAGGAGTTCCTATTCTTCCAAAAGACCAAAACCCCTTCCCATAAGGAGGTTCTCAAGGCGGTTATTTCAAGTGGTAAAGCATCTTTCTTTTTCATTTAGTTTCATTTCAATATATCTTATTTTATTATTCTCTCATAACCTCTTCTGTCCAATAGATCCTTATAAATCTAGTATTATCTACATAAATTAATTATACCATGTTAATTTAATAACCATTATCAATATTCTTACTCTCTATCTCTATTATAAATGAAATCATCGTCTGTGAGGTTCTAATTTACAACCTTCATGGACGAAGAAGTTTCCTTTGTCATTTTATCCTTCATTACTAGTCATGAAATAATTTTTATGGTTTAAATATACTATAATATATGTATTATAACCTACTTATTATTCAGTAACCAGTATATGTACATAATATTAAATCATAAGACCAAAGTAGTTCCTAATAATCAAAATGATACTAAAATAATTTATGTGATCGTCATTAATATTTCACCCAATGATTCATCCTCAAGACATGTAAAAAATGATCTAAATGACAATTAACACCTATTTATCTTCATAAATAATATTTATAATCATTTTTTGAGATTCACATCTATTCCATGTGAACTCCATTACTAAAAAAGAAGTGAACTAGTTATGAAAATCAAGAAAAATGAATAATTTAGAACGAAATAATTCAATATTATAACTTATCAATAAGGAAATAAATGAACTAAAAAATATGATAAACTAAATAAATGTATAATAGGTTCTTAATTTGGTTATTAATGTGTCTAATTTCATATTTCAAGACCATAAGGTCCAGAGCGGAACGTTCAGACTTAAGGTAATGGTTTTCCACCTGAACCTCCATTTTTATGTGGGTTACTTTTATGGTCTACTTACATAAATTAAATTATTCTGTATTATTATTTAATCCTAATAAATTATGTTTTCATTTTATATATATTTTTAACAACCATAATTGTAACACCCGAGACTTTTATGTTATATAAATCATCAAAGGAATCTTTTTCTACACAACACTTGCTTGGCTTGCTTTACACGCAATCGCGACCTTCCTCGATAGCTTTCGTCGTACGCAATACCGAGTTTCACTAAATAACAATATGCTATTAAAACTAGCCGTTATGAATAGTAATAACCACTTTTTGAAATTTTATAAATTTTATTTTTCAAAATGGACTTCATTTTTGGACTCAGAATATCGAAATTAGCCTAGGGTGAAATTTTGGTATTTTTCTGAAAACTTTCAATTTTTGATAAATAGTGAAACCACTAAGTGGTAGGTTAAAAAACTAAATTTTGCATAAAACTTAATTTTACCGCTTCTGTGAATGGAATTTCGAAAATCCGAGAGACACGGTAAATATCAAGGACTAAAATGTGGTTCAATGGGATGAAAATAATTTTTTGGTGAATAGTAACTTTTTACTTTTTTTACCACGGTTAATAGTAAATAGGGTAACTAAGGGTAAATATGATATTAATATTACCCTAACACATGTCCTAATTCTATTGTACAAGTGTAATTCGACCAAAAACAAACTTAGGAATAAAATATGACCATTTAGGCCCACTTGGATTAGATTAGGACATTTATTATTAATTTATTTAAAGAAGGGTTAAAATAGTTAAAATCAAAGTTTAATAAGTAAATCATTTTTAATATGGGGTTATACATAAGATAAATTTGATTTTAAATATTCATTAGAAAGCTAAAAATATTTACTACATGATGGTATTTTATTTGTAATTTTTAGACATCAAATAATTTAATTTATTTATGACACAATGATGATGCAGTAATTATCTTATTAATGAAATATTGACATAATTGATGTAATAAACACCAAAATAAATATAATTTGAGACTTTTTATGAATTACACTAATTTTCTAGGTTACTATGATATATTAGTGTTGATTTAATCAACTTGGTTCGAACATATAATTCTGTTATGACTTTCACAAAAATCATATATCAAATAGTGTCAAAATTGACACAAAATAGTTTTTAAATCAAATATTATATTATTAATTGTTATTTTATTCCTAAAAATCTATGGTTCGGCCAAATGACTTAGATAAGGATATATATTTTAATAATAAACAATTTGGGGTTCGTTTGGCATGTTATAGTAAGTGTATTAACCATATAGTGAAAGAAAACAAAAAGACACAGTAAAAGTTAAATTATTTAACTTAGAGTTAAATATAATTGATAAGGTTAAAATAATACCCTAAACTTTTCTAAATCCTATTGGTTGATAGGATTTCGACCCATACCCACTTTAGCTTCGAAATAAGACCCTTTGGAACCATTATAAACCGATTTTGACTTTAATATAAAATAATATTTTGAGATATTCCTAAGGTGCCCCTCTCCTCCCTTATAAAAGGGAACCCCCTCCCCCTCCTCCTCACACCACTTTGAGCACTCAAGCTCGGCCAACCCCTGCCATTTTATCCTCTCCACTTCCCTATAATAATCCTAGAGGTCCTGGTCTTCTCCAAAGACCAATCTTAGTTCCTTAAGTGGAGGATTCAAAGAGGCATTCCAAAGAAGAGGTAATATCCATTACCGATCTTTTCAATTTCTTTCTTCTTCAACTTCTTCTTCTTTAGTTGTTTCATGATAAAGTAATAACATCAGTATTACTTACATACTGATATGTTATTATAAATATTAAACAACCCTAATTCACCTTCTATCCATCCTACGGAAAAATGAAATCACCGCGCGTGCGTACGTACGGAATACCGTCTCCACGCCGTGGTGTAATCTATTTTCCACCATCACCTTACAAGGATGGGTATAATGGTGTAATGAGTAACTATATATGATTATTATTAAGTAATATTGATACTGAAATAATATATATATACTCCAATACAATTCCACGATCATAGGAACGATATCATCACTCGTGCGTACGTACGGAATACCGTCTCCACGATGTGATGCGACTCGTTCTACATGATTTTCATTTCATAATGATTATATAAATGAATTGAATGAATGAATATGGTATATACTACACTAATACCATTCTAGAAATGAATTATATATAACCTAAAGATAAGAATAAGAATTTATTCGACAAAACACGCATAAGAACAAAAAGTTATAAAGACCCGAGTAACAAGTAACAATAAAATATTACTAACAAGAAGCTAATAATATGACCATATATGATCTCATATAAATATGTATGATTATGGAATAAGTCAATAACATTATTTAAACCATTATACAGGAGCTTCGGACACGAACAAAGCAAATCGGACCTAAGGTAAGGGAAATATCACAATCTCATTTTTATCCGAGATTGTTTATTCGTAAGTATTTACTGGGGTGTATTTTATCATCCACATCCATGTTCCCTCAATATGTAATATTGTTTCCATACACTTGCAATAGTTTAAATCCAATTTTACCCTTAGGTGAGTTTTAGTAAAGAATATGAAAGGAATCTTTTGTCGTTTTTCCGTACGAGGTACTTTTTGACTTTTCCGACAAAAGTACGAAGAATGTTTTTTTTTTAACTTATACGGCATGAATGGATTTTTAACATTACTTCAAAGAAGCTTCCTTTACAATTTTTCAAGTTTATTTTTAATCAACTTCTTTTATTTTAAAGTTGTATGACATGTTATAAAAGGAAAAATGTTTTTGAAGAAGAAAGGATATTTTCCTCAAGAATGGAGTCCAAGTGTTTTATCAAGATTATTTTCCATCTAAGATAATAAAGGGTTATATTTTTATCCCTATTATTACATTGATTTGATCATGTTGTGATGGAATTATTTTTATTAATTCCTTTATCTTATATGAATTGTTTTATGATGTCATGATGTTTAAGAATCCCATTTTTACTACATGGGTTATGCAATGATGTATGATTTATGATTTTGTGGCACACATAAGAAAGGATTCATTATAAGATGGGTGGGACCTATATCTCCCTCCAATGCATTGGGTAAAGATTTAATATCTCATGAGATAGACATGGCTGGAATGGTAGGTTATACCGGTTCAGTGAAACAGGACTGAAACGAGGGTTACTCGATTCAGAAAGGGACTTTGTCCACTAAGATAGTCTTGGCAATGAGTCATGACTAACAAGAAATTATTTTCCATGATTATGTGTGCTTGCCACAAAGTTTCAAGTTTTATGTTATGATTATGGGGATCTCATTTTCACTTCTATGATTTACTCCATGTTAAGATAGTATGATCTCTTTTGCAGGTTTTGATTTTCAAAAAGATATGATATGATTTTTATTTCCTTTATTTTCCCTTGCTGAGCATTTGAGCTCACCCTTTTATGTTTTCTTTTCCCCAGGTCAGGAAGATGGATATTAAGTAGAATATGCTAAAAGGGACCCTAGATATGATGAAATAAATGGGAGACACTGTAGAAGATTTATGAACCAGTTGTTTATGTTTCCCAGTTTCTAAAGACACTATACCTATACGGTCCTTTGTGGTTTTTTCATATGTTGTAATAAGTGTGCTTCAATTTTGAAGTATTAACAATGTATGTAAAGTGTGGGTCATTACAATAATCCTTATTTATTTAATGGGGAGTCACATGTTTTAAAAGGAACTTTCCAAATACTTTCTGAAATACAAGCCCGTTTCAAGGGAATTTCTCAAATTCTTACCTATTTTCAAGGGGAATCTATAATATGTTTTTAGAATACATTATATTTATAAATTAACTCATTTTATTATTAAAATTATATCTTACTTAAATTATGGTTTTATAAAAATACATTTCCAAAAGAACTCTTTTTTCAAAGTAAAAGAGTATTTATCTCAAGAATTACTTGATGATTTTATAAGAGTATCTTCATCTATTTCAACACGCTTGTTATGTATTATATAATATTACATATTTAATTGAATGTTTTATTATTAGTTTTACTATGGATATTCTATCCTAAAACCATTCACCAATTTACTCTGAATGGTTAGTGTTTATGCTTAATTTTTAAGGAAAGTTAATTACATTTCATATGTAAGTTTCAATATGAATGTATATGTTGTTTATGTTTATCCCTAGTCATATGAGGAATTAATTAGACTTATTATGTGATGGGTGGGGCCCTCTACATCCCCTCAATTCATCGGTAGGTCTCATGAGACAAATAAATATGGACTTGTCTGAGGCCTTTCCCATTTTGAGATATGGTTTGGACGAGACCTTAATCATTTTTATACATCTTGACTAAGGCCCTGATGATATGTTTTAGAATGTCCGACATATGAAATTATGTCATTATAAAGATATAAATTCAAAGTTCAAAATTTTATTCCCATGATTATGTTTTATTATTGAAATATTTACTCAGCTGATATTACTTCCATATTATGTTCACATTTTTCTTTTAAAGTCATGTGTTTTCAATTATTCACCATGCATAATGTTTATGTTATCTTCCACTGTATTGCTTACTCTTATGGAGCATTTGATCTCACCCATTTCTTAGGTTTCCTTTTACCAGGATATTAAGAATTAAATTATGAATTACTTTTAGGCATAATCTATGAGTCATGGATTTTTTTAAAGGAATAAATTAGTGTTGTATTTCCTTTCAAGATGAAATATTGAACTTATATATGTATCTTGATTCCAAATCTACTAAACTATTAGTTCCTTTAGGATACAAATTTAGATTAATCATGACAATGAAATGTAATATGGCACTAGATTTGGGCAACTGGGGTTGTTCTTTATAATAATCCCCACCGTGTGAAGATCAGTTGGTTGTTGACTATTGACTGAAAATTACTTTTTCATTATCAAACACTTTTAAGGAAAAAGTGTGAAACTGAAAACGCTAGCTGAACAACCACATACAACAAAAGAAAACTATCAGGCTCGCCTCACCCGACCAATTATGCCACGATGACAAGCCTTCACCGACATAGGACCCTTTGGATAAAACTCCCATGTAGAGGTGCACGGGCACGAAACTGATGGTAAGGTGATACCCTCTCAAGATGATTGTTTACTATCAATAATTGAAAGGTCTAATTATATGTTATAATTTTCATAATGGCACTCGGGTTTAATCCATTATGATGTTATTATATTTTGGATTCATTTTTCTTATTTTATCTTTTGAATGAAGTGTTTTATTATATATATTATGTGAAATGATTGATTTATTAATTTATATTAACAATTTAATAGTGATTTTGGTGAGCTATAATTGGTTTAAAATACTCATGTTTTAGTATTAAATATAATTTGTAAGAATTTATTGAATTATTCTATATTTAAAAAAATTAGAATTTTAATAATAAATATTAAACTAATTATCCAAATTGTGTCATTATAAATTTTTATGATTCCTTGTTCTGATTAATAAAAATCATTCAACTGGATATTCGGTCGGTTCGGCCTTTTTAAGGGCCATAAGGACCACACAAGAAGGCCCAAAAAATCTTCCAAATAAACAAGACCAACTCAGGTGTTTTATTTTATAGGATCAATCCAGAAGTCCAAATTTATTGATACTCCTCCAAAATTACAAGGACATTTCATTACAACTGGGATAAAAGATTCATGTCCCAATTCCTCCTTATTGTTTCCCAATTCATTAATGAAATTAAAACCCATAATTCTATCAAGGATTTAATAATAGATCACTATTCTTGACTTTTCTACCAATCCACTACCCCAATTATGCTAAAAAATGGGATATAAGTAAATATATAAGTAAAAAACTTTTTAGTAGATAGTGATTAAAAATAAAGGAATATTTATTATAGTGATCATAGCCTTTTACCTATAACATTACAAGATTTTAAGCATAATTATCCATCAGAGTACAATCCAAGGATCGTGAAGTCTACTATCTTGGAAGACTAGGTACATAAAACATAAAACATGGAAATAAAAAAAACGTCTTTATTTAATCTCCATAAATAGGACCTTAACTTCCTTTGAGCCCTTATATATGCATAGGTTACCCTAGGGATCACATGAACAAAGGGATGAGCTAGAAACCCAGTAAGGGAATAAACATTGGAATAAGTCATTAGCACATGGGTTAGAGATCATGACATAATGATATAAAATGGCATATAAAATCATAACATTTAAACATGGGATCATATAAACATGAATTCATAGTAATGTGGAAATAACATAAATAGTGATTTTAGAATGATTCAAGGCTGGTTTCATATAGAGGATCACAAGTCAAGGTTAACCACCAAAACCATTGCACATGGTAGCATGGGTCGTGGCTAACCGTCAAGACCGTTGCATATAACATCTCATGAGACAAAACTTTACCCAATACATTGGATTTCTATATGGGCGCACTTATATTAACATGTTCATTAATATGCTTTAAACATAAATAATAATACATAATTAGTCATACATAATCATTGGGGAAACCATGGAGAGAAATGGGTAACACATTCATGTCATAAAGAATAATGAATGGGAGTACCATAAATGTGTCCATGAGATAAATTAATTAAAAAATAGGGACATTAATAAGGTAAAATAGGCATATAGCATGTTAAGTGATTTCAAACATAAGTGACAACCTGTAAGAAGAGTATTTAAGAAATTCTTAGCATTACAAAATTTTAATGCGGTTTTAAGAAAAATACTTAAGAGTATTTAAAATCAAAAATGGAAGAATCTTTCATATAAAACCAAAAGTGAAACCATAATGTTTTCATAATAAAAATAATGATTTTATAAAAACAAATTGTAGAGTGTACTTTAAATTGGGTAAAATTTTAGGAAGTTCCTTTAAAACGAGTTAGTTTATTGTGAAGTATCAAGGAGGGAGTCACATAAAATCATGTATATCCCTAAAATAGAATGAGGGGTGGATATTGAAACATGAGTTTGGAGAATATAAATAGTATTTATAAGTTTTACATAAAAATAAAATACAACTTCATTTGGGAAAATGAATGATAGAGCAACCCAAAGGAATAATGGTGGTTTGAGTAGAATCCCTTATGGAAAATCGGCATGGTATTAGGTGTACTTAGGACTGATAGTGTTATCCAATTGATATTAATGACCTAAATAATAAAATCAGTTTCATTAATTAATAATTAAAAAACATATTTTACAATTAAATGACTTATTATAACATTTTTGAGTTCATTGATATCCTTTTGGATTGGTTATGAGGTTCAATTTCCTTGTTCGAGTTCATTTGTTTCCTTGGTTTTAATTATCAGTTCATTTATATTCATGTTTGGACTCACATGTATGATGAAGGTGGTTGTCCATAATTAAAGTTATATAAAATTATTATTCATCCAGAAGATTACATGGTTATGAAATTCATTTTTTTATTTCGAGTGAAGGAAAATCATTATATAAAATATTAATGTTAAACGCTGGGATTAATTTGGTGATTTTTTTCATAATTAACTTGTTTTGTATTATTATTTTACATCATGTCTGAAAAAGGATTCCAAAAAACACATAAGATAAAATACATATTTAATAGTCAAGTTCGATAATAAAAATGGTTCCATGGCCAGAATAGAATTTGGTAAAAGAAATTGATAAACCTTCGTCCTTGAATGTGATAAATTAACGCATCTCGGATGGTGTTTTTATTTTTTCATATAAAATAAGGGGAGAGGAGAGATGATAATGAATTATCCCATTAGCATAAAAAAATTCCAGAAAATGTATGTTACTAGAGTTATCATACCATTTTGGTGAAATGATGCGAGGAAATAAAAAAAAGAAAATAACTTGAAGGAAAATAAAAGAATCAAAAAGATGAATTTACCTCTTGAGTTTATCTCCTTTGAGAACCTCTTAAGAGGAGAGTATTTGGACTTTTGAGGAGACTAAGGTCTGATGGATGTGGGGAATGAGCTTGGGGAGATATTTGGGTAGAATTTTGGGAAGGCACAAGGCTTGAAAGGAGTGAAGAGAAGAGGTAAGGATGGGTGGTATTTATAGTGGAGGAGAGGAGGGTTTTCATAATATTTAATTCCTTGGTTTTTTAATTTCCCTCAAGACCATCAATAGTGATGATTCCATGACCAGAAATAGTAATAATTGCATGTGAGTTCGAATTAATTGGGCTTACATCAACATAAAAAATCCATGACTCTATAAATCATGTATTTAGCTTTATTTGAAAATTTTTGTATTTTATTATTCATCAAAAATTCAAGTATTTTAGAAAAATCCAAAAAATTCACCCTAACCATTTTTTGATGTGTAGAATCCAAAAATAAACTACACTTTTCAAAAATAATTTTTTAAATGTGATTAATTTAATTTTTAATTAAAATAAAAAATTACTTGAAACAAATAGATTTTAAAACTATAACTGATTTTATAATTCTTTCAAAAATTAAATAAGCCCTTACAAAATTATATTTATACTATAAGATATAAAGTTGTTAATTTATGAACACATTTTAAGAAAATATATTTTATTTTAAATTAATTAATTAATTTTAATTATTTATTTGTGATTTACAAAAATACCAATACTTTTACAATGGTCATATCATCACTTATAAAATTCCTAAATTTTATTTATACATTCAAGGGTGAGATTACTATTATTTTGGAAGATTTACTATTCATAAGAATCATATTACTTTTAATAAGTGTAGTTTACTATTCACCAAAAATTAAGTGTGTTCCATTAGAATCCAAACATCTTACTGATCGCAACCATGTATGACTGATTTTTGAAATTCAAATCACAGAAAAGACAATATTATGTTTAAAGGTCACATATTACTTAGTAGTTCATTATGTTGTGATTTCATGTGATTATATGACATAATTAAAAGAATGTAACTTTCAATGATAAAACATTGGTTCATTTCATTATTCCACCCTTATGATATTTCTCCCTTGAAATTTCATTTTACATTCTAATACATAAATAAGTGCGGGTAATTTTCCTTCATTTCCTCCTCCAGTTCTCCTTTTACCTCTTCGTACTTATAATTCTTTCACATTACATTGATTAGGTGAGTATTCTTCTTACATTGAACTTTATCTCTATGATTCAAGATCTTTAATGGATGATCCTTAAAAGAAAGATCATTATCTAATTGTACCACCCCTGAAGAGAGTACATGTAAAGGGTCTGGTATATACTTCCTTAAGAGGGATACATGGAAGACATCATGTACTTTGGACAAGGTGGGTGGAAGTGCTAGTCGATAGGCCAAAGCCCCAACATGATCAAGAATATATAAGGGGATGATGTAACAGGTACTTAAATTTCCTTTTTCCCAAACCTCAGGACCTTCGTCCATGGATATATACATAGAAATACCATGTCTCCAACTTTAAACTCAAGGCCTCATCGACGATTGTCTGCATAAATCTTCTGTCGAATTTAGGATGCATTGATATGCTTCTGAATAATTTCCACCTTCTCCACCATTTATTTGACCATTTCAGGTGATAGCATCTTATGCTCATCGACTTCATCCCAACACGCCAGTGTTCTACACCCTTTCCCATAAAGGGATTCATATGGTTCCATTCAGATGCTCGAGTGGAAACTGTTGTTGTATAATAATTCAACCAGTGGAAGATATTGGTCCCATCTTCCTTTGAAGCCTATAGTATATGATCTCAAAATATCTTTTAGTGTATGAATAGTTTACTTAGATTGGCCATCAGTTTTAAGATGATTGGCCATACTGAAGTTCAGTTTAGTGCTTAGAGCATGTTGGAGACTTTTTCAGAACATCGAGGTGAATCTCGAATCTCGATCGGATACAATAGATAGTAGTGCTCCATATAGCATTACCATTTATTTTATATATATCCATGAAAGTTTATCCCATGATAATTCGTCATGAATTTTGATAAAGTGAACAATCTTTGTAAGATGATCCACAATGAACCATATAGCATTCTTTCCTCTGGATGTGCTTGGAATTCTTGTGACAAAGTCCGTGGTGATGTTATCCCACTTCTATGTTGGTATGGGGAGTGGTTTCATCATCCCATTAGACTTCTGTCTTTCAGAATTCACTTGTTGACATACCATGCACTTAGATGTATACTCAGAAATATCCTTCTTCATGTTATCCCACCAAAATTTCTCTAGGATGTCTCAATATATCTTTATGCTCCCTGGTTGGATAGAGAAGGTCAAGCTATGTGCATCATTCAGAAGATCCTTTTTTATCTCTAGATCAGATGGTACACATTATCATGACCCAAATCTTGAAACTCCTTCCTCATCAATCTTGAACTCAGAGGATTTCTCATTTTTAATGGCCTCCACCATTTTCTAAATTTCCATATATTTTCTTTAAGAATTCATGATTTTCTCTATGAGGGATGGTTGAGAAATCATTTGAGAAAGGATTGATGATGTTCCTCCCTTACAGATTCCCATATTCATCCTCTGTAAATCTAATAATATTGGATCCTTTTCAATTATCATCATTAATAAAGATGTTGGATCTTTTCTACTTAGAGCATCTGCCACCTTGTTTGTCATTCTGAGATGGTAGTAGATTGAGAAGTAATAATTCTTGATGAGCTCTATCCATAATCAATGGTGCATATTAAGATATTTCTGTGTGAATATATATTTAAGACTCTTGTGACTATTATATATCTCACACTTCTCTCTGTAGAGATAATTACACCATATTTTTAATGAAAAGATCAGAGCCTCCAACTCCATATCATGTGTAGGATAGTTTTTCTCATGAACTTTCAGCTAACTTGAGGTGAGGGCTATCAATTTATCATTTTGCATCAACACATAGACTAATTATTTCTTTCAAGCCTCACTGTACACCACAAATAGTTCTCCACTTTATGGGAGTGTGAGTATTGTCACAGTTATTATCCTCTTTTTAAAGTCCTTAAAATAGTCTTCACATTCTTGATTCTAGAAAAAATTTACTCCCTTCCATGTCAGCTTAGTCATTAGGTTTTAAAATCCTGAAACGTTCTTCACAAATCGTCTATAATACCCATATAGACCCAGAAAGCTACATATCTCCTTTACAAATGTTTTCTTGGGCCACTCTTCAATCACCTCTATCTTGTAAGGGTCCACATATATTCCATTGATGGTGATAACATGCCCTAAGAATGAAACTTCCTCCATAAAGAACTCACATTTACTATAATTTTCAAACAAGTTATCCCTTTTTAAAGTCTTTAAAATAGTATTCAAATGGTCCTCATATTCCTCTTTTCTCTTGGGGTATATCTGAATATCGTCGATAAAGACTACCATAAATTTGTTGAGGTAATATCTAAAGAATATATTCAATAAATTCATTAAAATTTCTAGAAAATTAATGAGTCTTAAGGGAATCATTATGAACACATTATGTCCATACCCCGTTAAAAAGTCAATCTTGAGAATATCTTCCTTCCTTACCTTTAATTAGTGATATCCCGACCGAAGGTCCACCTTAGAGAAATAATTGGATCCATAAATCTGATAAAAAAAAGTCATTTATCCATGGTAGGGGATACTTGTTCTTTATCGTGATTTTATTGAGCTCACAATAATCAATATAGAGGTGCATTAAACCATCTTTCTTCTTGAAAAATAGGACTGGTGCTCCCCACAGTGAATCACTCAAGTGTATAAATCCCTTGTACAAATTCTCTTGTAACTGATTCTTCATCTCTTCTAGATCTACAGTGACCATTCTAAAAGGTTTCTTTGATATAGGAAGAGATCGAGGAATGAGTTCAATTGAGAAATCAACCTAACGATCAGGAGGAAGACCAGGCAACTCTTCAGGGAATACATTAGTGTAATCCCTCCCAACGCGCATCTCTTCAAGCATGATTATATCATTTGTATCATTCATTTGAGATATAAATTATTTCCCATAAGGAATTAATATCCACACATGAGACAATGATTCTAAAGGAGATTCATCATCCTCCAAACACTTTTAATGAATTGGATGATGCTTCGGGATGTGAAGAGTGGTCTCCCTTTCCCGATAGTTGACGTTGGATTTGTATAAAGATATAAAATACATGCCCAAGATAACATCGAACTCCACTAAAGGAAGTATTACTAGATTTTCTAGGAGGTTCAGTCCATAAACATTAACTGGGGAGGAGTTATAAACCATGGATTCAATGATTTCCCCATTCTTTGTTCTCAAAGATAACTTATCCTCTAGATTTTGAGGTGGTGTTTGAATAGTTCTACTAAATAGGAAAGATATGAAAGAATGTGTAAAACTGGAATCGAATAGTTTGTTCTATATTCTTGAATTAATAACTAGAATACTTGTCACCATATCATTTTCCAGCTCCACCTTAGTAGTAGTGATAACATAAGCCCTTCCTTGTTTCCTTGTAGGTTGTTGTTGATTGCCTCTGACAACCCTCGGCTTAGGTCAATTGTTCTCATAATGCCCATGCCCCTTGCAGTTGTAGCACTACACTACAGGATGAGTATTGATTTAAACCTTGATTTCTTCTTCCACATTATCGGGATTATTCAAATCCCATCGGTAATATTTATCCAAATTCTCCAACTTTCCACATTTTAAGCAGTTCTTGGTCCCCTTTAGACAGTTCCCAATATGATTCTTCCCACAATTTTTACACATGGGATAGTCGGTCTTCTTTCCATCATTGAATTTATTTGTGGAACCTCCCACATTAGATTTCATTTTCCTCTTCTTTTCATTGGGCCCATGATACCACTGAGAGTCTCTGATATCCAATTCAACCTTGAGTGCATAAAGAACAATATCCTCACAACTGTCAAAGTCTCTAATCTCCAATGATTTTTTTAGACTCATCTTTAGTCCACCAAAGAAGCGACCCACCTTGAGTTTAGAGTTCAATACAAATCCAGACGCATACCATTAAATTCTTGTTAAGTTTTATTCATAATCCCTAATGTACTTATCTTCCTTCTACTTGAGTCTGAGGAACTCTATTTACATCTTGACATTGAGGGTTTAGGGAAAATATTTATTGAAAAAAATTCTCTTGAATTCTTCCCAAACCATGGAATCAATTTATACCTTGGTCTTCATATTCTTGATTGGTGTTCACCTCTGATCAGCTTCCTCATCAAAATGATAGACCTCTAGCAAAACTTTCTCTTCTTCTGATCATTGGTGGACAAATAATATCTTTTCAATTGTGTTAATTCACTGTTCCATGAGGAGGGGATTAGAACATCCACTAAACATGGGATGCATTTTCCACATGAAGGATTCAATAGAAACTTGCTCTTTCCTGGGAGGAGGAGGGTGTTCCACATGATTCAAGTTATTATTCATAACTTAAGCTAGCTGATCAAGAACTGTCATGATGTTTTGAGCACCCATTCCCATCATATCAGGCATATCATTAGGGAATTCTTCACATTCCCTATCACGTTCATTATTGGAATGTGTTATTCTATTTCCCTCCATTAACTAAGAATAATAATGTACAATTATAGGGCTTTAATGATTAGTTATTGAGCATAAAAAGGGAAGCTTTTAACATAAAAGGATAAAATTGTAAAGGATAAGTATATCATAACTTGTGATTCCTTATTTTTTAATATATGTTATCCTTGATCTATTTCATAACATATATTCTTATGGGATTTTTTTTATTCCCTTAATAATGGTTTGTACTAAGATTATGAATTTACCAAAGAATATCCCCCAAGAGAGTCAAACCAAGAGTGCAGCAAGGCTTGTTGTTGTGTACCAGTTCCGGTTTGAGTCTAGATAAAAGCAGAGTTATTGGGTTTTACCCCTAGATACATATGTGCCAGAGCCACCTCTACCTATTTTTATCCTAACAAGGGTGTATTTTCTTGATAAACCACTTACACTATACTTACCAAAATTTAGTGGTGTTTTTTATAATTAATATCATCCTTATGGTTCATGCTAAATTTCTCTATTCCTAATACCCAAAAATAATTATACCATCATCTGATACCAACTGTAGCATCCCTATACTTTTAAATATAACATCACATGATTTTAAGCACAATTATGCATCAGAGTACAAGCCAAGGATCATGAAATCTAGTGTCTTGGAAGGCTAGGTACATAAAACATAAAAACATGGAAATAGAAAAACACTTCTCTATTTAATATTCATAAAGAGAACCTAACTTTCTTTAATCCCTTACATCTGCATAGGGTACCCTGGGGATCACAAGAACAAAGGGATGAGCTGCAATCCTATTAAGGGAATAAAAAAAGGAATAATTCTTTAGCACATGGGTTATAAATCATGACATAATGATATAAAATGGCGTATATAATCATAAAATATAAACATTGGATCATATAAACATGAATTTATAGTAATGTGACAGTAAAATAAATCATGATTTTATCATGTGTCAAGGCTCATTACACGTAGCGGAGCACAAGTCAAGGTTAACCACCAAGACCGTTGCACATGGTAGCACTGGTCAAGGCTAACCGCCAAGACCGTTGCACATAATGTCTCATGAGACAAAACTTTACTCAATGCATTAGAGGGATATCTGAGAGAAACCATCTTAACAAGTCCATGAATATGATTTCCACATAAATAATCATACATAATCAATCATACATAAGCATAATGGAACCCATATAGAGAAATGGGTATCACATTCATGTCATAAAGCATAATGAATGGGTGTATCATAAAAGTGCCCCTGAGAGAAAGTAATTAAAACATACATGGAAATTAATAATGTAAAAAAGGCATATATCAGGGTATGTGATGTCAAATACAATTGATAACCTATAAGAAGGTTATTTAATAAATTCATAGCATTAAAACATTTTAGTGTGGTTTTAAGAAAAATACTTAAGAGCATTTAAAATAGAAAAGGGAATGATATTTTATTTATAATTAGAAGTGAAACAATAAGGTTTTAATAATAAAAATACTGATTTTATAAAAACAAAGATGGATTAAAACAAATGTTAGAGTTCACTTGAAATTAAGTAAAATTTTGGGAAGTTCTTTTAAAACAAGTTTGCTTATTAGAATGTATCGAGGAGGGAATCACATAAAAGCATGTATATCTCCAAAAGATAATGAAGTATGGATCTTAAAACGTGATTTTAGACCATATAAACAATATGTATAAGTTGTTCATAAAAATAAAATAAAAATTAATTTGGGTAAACAAAATGATAGAACAACCAAAAGTAATAAAGGCGGTTCGGGTAGAATCCCTTACAGAATATCGGCATAGTATCAGGTGTAATTAGGAGGTATTAATTAGAGAGAAAGGGATTAATCATATTTTATAAATCATGAGGGAATTATGGGGATGGTGAAAAATCATACCCCATCATTAGGAATTATTATTAAAAGGGAATTACATAGAGGAGTTCTTGAATAAATGTGAGAAAGAGAGAATCCCTTACCTTAAGGAGATTATGTTCTCTACTTGATATTAATGACCTGAATAATAAAATTAGGTTAATTAATTAATAATTACATAACCTATTTTACATGTAAATGATATAGTATAACCTTTTTGTTTTCATTCATATCCTTCTTTATTGGTTATGAGGTTAAATTTCATAGTTCGGGTTCGTTTGATTCCTTGGTTTTAATGATCAGTTCATTTATATTCATGTTAGGAAACACATGTATGATGAAGGTGTTTGTCCAGAATTGAAGTTATATAAAATTAGTGATCATCCATAATATTACATGGTTATAAAATTCATTTGGTTATTTGGAGTGAAGGTGAATCATTATATAAAACATTAATGCTAAACTCTTGGATTAACTTGTTGATTTTGTTTATAATTAACTTGTTTTGTATTATTATTTTACATCAAGTGTGCAAAAGGATTCTTGAAAAAAATAAGATAAAATAAATATTTAATAGTCTGGTTCAACCATAAAAATGGCTTCATTGGATTCTCAAAAAAAATAAAATAAAATAGATATTTAATAGTCTGGTTCAACCATAAAAATGGTTTCATGACCAGAATATAATATGGTAAAATAAATTGATAAACTGTCATCCTTGAATGTGATAAATTAACACATCTCGAATGGTGTTTTTGTTTCTTTCATATAAAATAAGGAGAAAGAAGTGATGATAATGAATTATACCATTTTCATAACAACATTACAATACATTTATATTACTTGATTTATCATACCATTTGGGTGAAGGGAGGTGAAGAAAGAAAAAAATAAAAAAATAACTTGAAAGAAAATAAAAGAATTGAAAAGAGGAATTTACCTCTTGAGTTTATCTCCTTTTAAAACCTATTATGGGGAGAGGATTTGGACTTTTGAGGAGACCAATGGCTGATGGATGTGGGGTATGAGCCTGGGGAGACATTTGGGAAGAATTTAGGGAAGGAACAAGGCTTGAGAGGAGTGAAGAGAATGGGTAAAGAGGGGGTGGTATTTATAATGGAGGAGAGAAGGGTTTTAGTAATATTTAATTTTTTAGTTTAATAATTTCCCTCAAGACCATCAATAGTGATGATTCGAAGACCAAAAATAGTAATAAGTGCATTTGAGTTCAAAAAAATTGGTCTTACATCAGCATAAAATCATCCATGACTCTATAAATCAGGTATTTATCTTAATTTACAAATTAATGTTTTTTACTAATCATAAAAAATTCAAGTATTTTAGAAAAATCCAAAAAAATCAAACTAACCATTTTTAGATGGGTATAATCCAAAAATAAACTCCATTTTTTTAAATTAATTTTCTAAATGTGATTAATTTAATTTTTAATTAAAATGTTAATTTACTTGAAGAAAATAGATTTTAAATCTATAATTGATTTTATAATGCTTTCAAAAATTACAGAAGGTCTTATAAAATTATCCTAAAACCAGAAGATATAAAAATTTTACTTTATGAACACATTTTAGAAAAATAAATTTTCTTTTCAATTAATTAATTAATTAGAATAATTAATTATTTATGACTTACAAGAATACTAATACTTTTACTATGGTCATACCATCACTTATAAAATTCCTAAATTTTATTTATACATTCAAGGGTGAGATTACTATTATTTTGGATGATTTACTGTTCATAAGGGTCATATTAATATTCATAAGGGTATGTTACTATTCACAAAAAATATAATTTTGTTCCATTAGACTCCAAACATCTTACTGATCACAACCGTGTATATTATATTTTCAAAATTTAAATCACAAAAGTGACAATATTATGTTTAATGGTCATATAGTACTTAGTAGTTCATTGTGTTGTGATTTCATGTGATTATATGAAATAATTATAAGAATGTAACTTCCATTAATAAAACATAAGTTAATTACATTTATATCCTGTAATCCATTCATATTTAAGACATTGAAAAATTCAGGATAATTCTGGAAAGAAACACATGGTTTAGAAAAACCACCATATCATTGGTTCCAAAAGTCCGGTGGAAAAATTGAAAACATCCATATAATTTGATATTACACATGGTTTACTATCCAAATATATATATCTATAGTTTTATAGGAGAATATTTTTCAATATTTAGTTATCTTCATTGTCAAATGTTTGGACAACATCAAGGCTAGTTTTTGTAGGAAAACATTCCTCCACCTTTGATAATAAATACATTCATTTGTTTTCCTTGTAATAGGTTGGTACTTACGAACATACGAGGATACATTAGAATGGAAAAATTATTTTTAATTTTCTAGGAGGACCTCCAAACTCAATTTCATATTTTATAAACCTCTCCTCTACTCTTTTTTCATGTTATTTTACATTCTCTTTCATTTGTAATATCATAATTGTTTCAGTTGTAGTTTTATTTAAATATTAATTCATTTCTATTCATCATCTATCAATTTTATCCAAATTATTTATTTTATTATTATTTTTCATAAAATAATTTAAATTAATTTGAAAACTATTCCATCTTTCACTTTCTTATTCAATCCAATGTGGGTGTCTAAATCTCTTCAGCATTAGTGTGGGTGTTCGGTGAACTGATCTTATATTTTCCCGTTATTTTTATTCTATTTTTAACTTATCACCCAAAACAACATAAAATATACTTCTAAACAACTCAATGGATGATTAAATCATCCAATAGGGTGAGTCATAATTTAGGGATGTTAATTTATTGAGATCCTTCGCTCGTTTGACATTATTTGAATTAATATTATGTAAGTCAAACAAAATATGTTATGGATTAATGATGTTTTTTTCTTGACATGTGGATTATATATATTATTAAAACCAAAAAATATTCAATGATTCATTAAATATTTAACCTTCATTAATTGTAATTGATAATTATTAAACCCCTAGTTAAGGAATTGATTAAATCCAAAACAATTTGGAATTCTAATCGAAATCATCATAAGAAGTGGATGTTAATTTAATAAAATTTTATGAAAATATCAAGGATATAATTAGATTTCATACACAATAATAAACTCCAAAAAATCATTATTAAACTGTTAAACTAAATTAATCAATCAATCATTTCACGTAATCTCTATAAACACACTCCCCGCATTCAAAATTCAAAACAAAAACAATTGACTCGAGGATATAGTACTATCACTGAGGATTAGACCCAAGTAACATTATACACATTATAGATTATAATTAATCCTTTGAATGGTATATAGAAAATAATTAGTTTCACATCAAATGGAATTTTTTTCAAGTATGGTGTAATAACTAGCCGGATTTTTTATTTTCATCAAAAAATAAAAAACCAAAAAAATATCATAAAAAATAAAATAAAACCCCACTTTACCATAAAAATTCTTAAAAACACAAAAAACCCCGCTTTATTTATCCTTTTATAATTTATGTGAATCCCCTATAGCCTATACAATATTCCTTTGGATTTTTTTGACCCTAAAATTGATATAACTCTTTACTGACATAGGAAAACCATTAGGGATAATCAAAACAATCAAGACACATTATTTTCCCATAAAATTTATCTTGATATGTCCATTCCTATGGAACAAACCCTTAAAGAACTTTTTTCCTATGATATTAATTACCAACCTCTTGGTATTCAATATCCAAACATCGAGGTTCATTTTGAAATCAAATCAAGTTTGATTCATCTTTAATCTCATTTATATGGGATTGATGGTGAATATAATCATATTCATCTCAAAAAATTCAAAGTGGTATTCTCTACTATGAAGACTAAAGGGGTTTCTGAAGAACATATCAAAATCCAGGCATCCCATTTCTCCCTTGTGTACTCTAAAAAATCATGGATCTGCTACCTCCTTCCTGGTTCTATAAAATCATGGAATAATATAAAGAGTATGTTTTTAGAAAAAAAACACTCCAAATTCTAAAATTTCTTCTATTCAAAACTAAATTAGTGGTATCTATAAAATTCCCCAATTAATCACTCCATGAGTACTAGGAGAGGTTCAAAAATCATGTAAAAACTCTCTCACAACACCAAAATACCTAAATAAATCATAATCTAACACTTCTATGAGGTTTTATTGGCTATGTAGAGAACTCTAATCAATGTTCCAAGTAGTGGTGATCTTGTTAGAAAAAATTCTATAGATATATGAGATCTTATAAGGAACATGACTACAAACAAGCATCAAATCAATACTTGAGAACGTTCGTAAGTCAAACAAGTCCAAGAGAACCAATCCATAGATCACAATAAAATGAATGTGTGGATGAGTGAGCTTACAGGTTTTATGTGACAACTAGTTTTGGATATCAAATACCCAACATCATCTAATATAAAATATCAATAACCTATACCTATAAAAAAAATGTGGAATTTATGGCTCACTATCTCATCCAACTCACACATGTACACAACTAAAATATGATCCATTAGATTCTTGTAGTCTAAAGGTGCTCAAAGCAACATTATACTAAAATAACACTAACCCTCAACAACCATTATAGTTCATTAGAAACTCTATCCAATCCAACTATGCTCCCTTCTATCCTACCTATAACCCATACTAGAAAGGTCATCCAAGATTAAGGTATAATAATCTTATCTCCAATCCACCTAAATTCCCTTATAAAAATTTAAATGAGTCTCAGTATGGTCACTATGGAAACTTCCAAAAAATATATCCATTTTCCCCACAAAGGGGAAATTATCATCCTCTATCTCCTCCTAGTTTACTATATCTTAATTATATTCCCAATTCACAACCCAACACAATCCCTTTCCCAAGAACCCAAATCATGGAAATACTAATTTGGTACATGCATCTTCTTATAAGAAACCATGGGAATTTTTTTTGGAATATATTTCCTCCTCCTCCCATTCCAACCTAAAAAACATTGAAAATTAAATTGAATAACTTTCATCCCACCTAATCCAGAAACAAAAATATAATTCTTACCAAATACTATCCCAACCATTGGAAAAACCCAAAGGGTAATGTTTAGGAAATTTCACTATGGTCTTAAAATAAAATTTTTATGCCTCGTGATGAATCCTATAAATCTTCTTTAAATATTGAGATAAAAACAAGAGAAACAAAATAGTAGAAAAAGAACTTGATGTTAGGCGGAGAAAAACGGGAAGGATGGCAAGAGGGGGGTGAATTGCCTTTTAAAAAATGATTAACAAATTAAAATCAAAGTAAAGAATGCAGCGGAAATAAAGAGGCAATCACACAAGAAATTGTTAACGGAGTTCGGCCAAAACCCGGCCTACGTCTCCGCTCCCAACTCAACCGTTGAGAGATTCCTACCGCTTGCTTTTCAATGGTTTTAGCAAGAAACCCACTAGGCTTTGAGGTAGCACTAGGACCTATTACAGCTTGCTTTTAATGGTTGAGCAAGAACCCACTAGCCTTCTTACAGGTGAAGGCTAGCTCACCTATGACACAAGCCTTTTAAAAGGAAAGGCTTGAAGAAACCTCTTCACACCTTAGTGGTGATGTGAAACCCAAAAGAAAGAGGGATGAGAAAAGGTGTTGGGGTTTGTAGGCACAAACCCAAATTTAAAGCTCAAAATAAATATACAATAAAAACCGTATTTGAGGAAGGCTTGGGCACCTTTGATTGATTGGAGATGTTGAAGGCCGCTTCCAAGCTTCTTTGAAGGAGCTCCTTGGATGTGGAAGTTGTTGGAGCAAGGTGGGTTCCTTGAAGGAAGTCCGCCGGAGGTTGGACAATTGATACAAAATATGTCCGTTGGCTTGGTATATGATCCGGGTGGTGTCCGGGGCTTCCTTGGCCTTTATTTATAGGCATGGAACCCTTGGGGAGTCTTCGGAGCCGTTGTAAAGGGCCTCGGAGCCGTTGGAGGCCAAAAGGGAGTTGACTGGTCAAAGCCAACGGCTAGTTTGACTGGGCTACCGGCTGGCCGGTGCAGGGCCACCGGCTGGCCGGTGCCTTGGATGTTGAGAAGGCCTTCTGCCCAGGCAGCACCGGCTGACCGGTGACAGAGCCACCGGCTGGCCGGTGGTGAGGTAGTAGCCATCACTGTTGTATCAGGTTGCCACCGGCTGGCCGGTGACAGAGCCACCGTCTGACCGGTGGAACCTGGCAGTGGACAATGCCTCTGCCAGGTCCACCGGCTGGCCGGTGCTATCACACCGGTTGGCCGGTGGACTGCAATTCAGTCCACTTTGAGATTCTTTCTTGGGCCAACTTCTTGGCAACCTTGTGCCTATCATTCAAAAACACTTCAAACAATATTAGAAAAATAATAAGGTGATTGTGATCATGAAAATCAAACAATGAGGGGAACGAGAGGTACAACAATCTCCCCCTATTTTGATTATCACAATCACCAAAACAATTAAAGTAAAAACAAAAATTAAAGGCATGCTTTAAAGAATTTTTCCCCCAATCAATCAAGAATTTCTCCCCCTTTGTGATTATAAAAATAGCTCGGGGCATAAAACTTGATTGAGGGAAAGGGTTTGAAAAACTAGATATGAGAATTGAAAGATCAATTGAGATTTTTGAAATTGAAATGAAAATTTGAATAACAGTTTGAATTGAAAGTTTTGAATCAAAAAACCAATTGAAATTTGAAATTTGAAACCAAATGAAATTTTTGAAATTGATAGTTTTGAATAATGAATTGAAAATTTAAATTGAAAAAAGAATCGAAAGAAATTTTTGAATTTAAGAAAATTTCTCCCCCTAAATAAAACAAAAGATCATCGGGGAAAGGGTTTTGGAACCGAAACTAATTTTGGCCCGGAGAGACTTGCCAGAAGGGATTTTTCAATCCAAACTTGTCTCATAGCGGGTATTCTCCTATAAAATTCATCATTTAAGAAAATAGTTTTGGGGCGGCCATACCGGGAATTTTTGCAATTGCACTCATAAATTAAGTGCCCGGGTTTTTTGCAATAATTACAAAATTTAAATTGAGAGCTCCCCCTTACAAAAATAGTAGGAGCATGGGAGGAGGAAGCTACATTGGTATATCCTAGCCCTTGGGTGGTTCTTGAAATTCGTTGGGAACCAAGCAATTTTGAAAGATTTTGTTCCCCTTGGGTGAATTTGGCTAGGGATTCTCTAAGGTCCTTGATGGTTGATTCCAAAGAATCAACATTTGGGAAATTTTGGATTTTTAGGGAGAGTTCCTCCTTCTCTTTGAGAAGTTGTTCTTTTTCGGAGGAAAGTTTTTTGAAATTCTTTTTCAAAGCAACAAATTTTGACGATAATTCATGAAAACCTTTTTCTAGTTGGTCTCTAGCATGTGAGAGTTCTTCATAAGATAGATGATTAAATGAATTAGAAGAACTAGAGGAGGAAGAGGAGGAAGATACCTCATGTTTTGCCATTAGGCAATTATTACCATTGTCGCTCGAGGAGAAAGAAGAGAAGGAGGAGCTATCACTCCAAGTTTTCTTTAAAGCCTTCTTCTTCTTCTTCTTGGCCCTTTTCTTGTGAGGTGGGAAAACGGGCTTGATCTTTTCGTCGGGTTCTTGCTTTTGATCGGATTCTTGCTTTGGAGCCTTGATAGTACCTTCATAGGTTAGTTCTAAAAATTTCCAAAGATCGTAAGAAGTAGAGCAAGTAGAAATACAATTAAATACATTTCGGTCTAGCCCACAATGTAGAGCATTCATGGCTTTGCCATCAAGCTCGAAATTCTTAATATCTATGGTGGTCCACTTAGACTCATCGGAAGAAGTGAGGGTAAAACCATGCATAACAATTCTAAAAAAAGGATAGCCAATACTTTTAAGAAATGTGGTCATGCGGGTTTTCCAAAAACTATAATCGGTTCCATCAAAGAATGGAGTACGATCCAAAGAAAAGCCTTCGGGGGCGTAAGAGGTTGAAGCGGTAGAAGCCATCAAAAAGGATCTTTAATTTGAAACCGGTTAGGGTATTACTCAAATTTTCCCTCTGATACCACTTGTTAGGCGGAGAAAAACGGGAAGGATGGAAAGAGGGGGGGTGAATTGCATTTTAAAAAATGATTAACAAATTAAAATCAAAGTAAAGAATGCATCGGAAATAAAGAGGCAATCACACAAGAAATTGTTAACGGAGTTCGGCCAAAACCCGGCCTACGTCTCCGCTCCCAACTCAACCGTTGAGAGATTCCTACCGCTTGCTTTTCAATGGTTTTAGCAAGAAACCCACTAGGCTTTGAGGTAGCACTAGGACCTATTACAGCTTGCTTTTAATGGTTGAGCAAGAACCCACTAGCCTTCTTACAGGTGAAGGCTAGCTCACCTATGACACAAGCCTTTTAAAAGGAAAGGATTGAAGAAACCTCTTCACACCTTAGTGGTGATGTGAAACCCAAAAGAAAGAGGGATGAGAAAAGGTGTTGGGGTTTGTAGGCACAAACCCAAATTTAAAGCTCAAAATAAATATACAATAAAAACCGTATTTGAGGAAGGCTTGGGAGCCTTTGATTGATTGGAGATGTTGAAGGCCGCTTCCAAGATTCTTTGAAGGAGCTCCTTGGATGTGGAAGTTGTTGGAGCAAGGTGGGTTCCTTGAAGGAAGTCCGCCGGAGGTTGGCCAATTGATACAAAATATGTCCGTTGGCTTGGTATATGATCTGGGTGGTGTCCGGGGCTTCCTTGGCCTTTATTTATAGGCATGGAACCCTTGGGGAGTCTTCGGAGCAGTTGTAAAGGGCCTCGGAGCCGTTGGAGGCCAAAAGGGAGTTGACTGGTCAAAGCCAACGGCTAGTTTGACTGGGCTACCGGCTGGCCGGTGCAGGGCCACCGGCTGGCCGGTGCCTTGGATGTTGAGAAGGCCTTCTGCCCAGGCAGCACCGGCTGACCGGTGACAGAGCCACCGGCTGGCCGGTGGTGAGGCAGTAGCCATCACTGTTGTATGAGGTTTCCACCGGCTGGCCGGTGACAGAGCCACCGGCTGACCGGTGGAACCTGGCAGTGGACAATGCCTCTGCCAGGTCCACCGGCTGGCCGGTGCTATCACACCGGTTGGCCGGTGGACTGCAATTCAGTCCACTTTGAGATTCTTTCTTGGGCCAACTTCTTGGCAACCTTGTGCCTATCATTCAAAAACACTTCAAACAATATTAGACAAATAATAAGGTGATTGTGATCATGAAAATCAAACAACGAGGGGAACGAGAGGTACAACACTTGAAGCCACTCTTTTACCAATTTTTATCCCTCTAAGGAGCCTAATTACTTTTCTTCAAGCTATATATATGCCTAAGAAACCCTTTGAACCTAATTATGAAATACTTAACATTTTAGATGCATTGAATTTAACATCCCCCTATTAGATTACATTAAAAAAACAATAAATATGAAATTCTAATTAATGAATTGTGCACTCATAAGAGATATATTAGAACCATTGTAAATGTTTCAACCAAAAAATATATTCCCATTAAGTGAAAAGATCTAGGGACCTTGCGGTTCCATTCCAAATAGGGAGTTCCAACTTTGATGATGCACTCATAGACCTAGAAAACTAGATAAATTTCATTCCCAAATACATCTTCTCTAACATTAATCTAGTTACCTTGCACACAGTGAATTTTTTTATCTAGTTATCTAATTAAATAATTTTCAGTCCTAAGGGAATAATCGAGGATGAATATATTTGGGCAAATGATCTTATCTTCCCAACTGATTTCTATATCCTTGACATTGAATGTGAGAATTATTCTTATTGATCTCCCTTGATTCTAAGAATACCATTCTAATTGAATTCTAGAAGAAAAATTGTGTTTATGATAGAATCTTATCCATGGAATTTTGTGACTAACTAGTCAAGTTTAATATTATTTAATCCATGTGACACCCATTATAGTATCTCTATGCATTCTTTATCCATGCTTATGAAGACACTATTGACTTTGGATTGAACCTTATTCTATCATATTATCCATGTTCTAATGATAAATAAGTTTTAGAAATTTTAACCATGATTAACCAATTCATAAATGGAAAATTTTATGTTGACCTTTCATTTATAAACTCTATTGATCTAAAGGATCTTGAAAACACTTTTGAGCCTCATCTCACCTCTGATTTATACTGCTCTACCTTGGATAGTATTATGGAAAATTAGTAATCTATAACTGTAAGTCCTTCCTCTATTATAAAGTTTTCTGTCCCAAAAATAAAGGATGAAACTAATCTAATACCTCTTCCCACACACCTTAAGTATGCATTCATTTTCCAAGATCACTCTTAACCTGTTATCATCTCTACATCACATACTGAAACTGAGGAGCATGAACTTGTTTGGGTGTTAGAGGAAAAAAAATCCCTTAGTTTGGACCCTATATGACATACCAGGCATCAACCCTTCCCTTTTTATAGATCAAATATTTCTCGAAGAATCATATTAACTAATTTGGAAACCTCAAAAAAGACTCAATCAATTCATAATTTAGGAGGTTAGGTAAGATATTACCAATCTTATGAAATATGGTATTATGTACCTGATCTCTTATAGTTTATGGGTTATTCGAATTAAATTGGTACCTATGAAGGGTGGAATAGGTATTTTCACAAAATAACACAGAGAAGTGGTCACAACTCAACTGAAGAACAAATGGAATGTGGGCATCGATTATTGAAAATTGAATGATGAAACATGAAAAGATCACTACCCATTTCTTTTCCTTGATCAAATGGTAGAGATATTATCCATATGGCCATATTATTTCTTTTTTGATGGATACACAGGCTACTTCCAAATCCCAATTTCACCTCAAGACTAAGAAAATTCTATATTCACTTTCCCCTTTAGAACAAACTCATATAAGAGATTGAATTTTTGGCCTATTCAAGGTTCCTACAACGTTCCAAAGGTGAATAATGAGTATATTTTATTAATTCATTGATAATTCCATGGATGTATTCATGGGTGACATTACCATTTATGTTGATTTATTTGAATCTCAGTTGCATTCACTCTCTCTAGTCCTATAAAAGTGTGTCAAATATGACCTTGAGTATAATTTTGAAAAATGTAACATCATGGTTACTAATGGGATTATTATAGGACCTATAATTTTCCAATAGGTTCTTTAAGTTGATCTGGATAAGTGAGAGGTGATCCAATAAATTCTTGAACCCAAATTATTTTGATAAATCCAAACATTCCTTGGTCATGCAGGTTTCTATTGACAATTCATCTAGAACTTCAGAAATATTTCCCTCCCACTCAATTTACTACTCCAGAATGATGTTACATTCTATTCAGATGAGTATTTCAAGAGATTATTCATTGATATAAAAGTTTTAATTATATATTACTCAAAACAATTACCCCCGGATTAGTCCTTAAACTTCGAATTGATGTGTGATGCTTCTCATAGGTCCATTGGGGATGTACTTGGTCAAAGAAGAGAAAAAATCCCTCATGTAAATTATTATACCCCAAAAACACTATATTAAACTATGTCTCATTACACTGTCACTAAAAAGGAACTTTTAGACATTATTTTTTCCTTGGATAAATTTTGGTCCTATCTATTAGGTGCCAAAATTATCATCTTTACAAACCATCCAGTTTTGATGTTCTTAATAAAGAAAAGTGATTCCAAACTGAGGATAATAATATTGATCCTAAGGATCCAATATTTTTACATTGAGATCAAATATACACCTGTAAACTAAATCCCTAAGGATGATCACCTTGGTATAAATTCTAATTCTTATCATTATGAAATCATTGATCATAAATTTCCTATTGAACACCTCTTATCTCTCACTCCCCAGTTACCATGGTGTGCCTAAATTATAAATTACTTGGTTATTGGTGTTTTTCTAAAAAAAATTAGAATAATAAAAATTAATGATAAAAATTGATTCAAAATACAATTTTTTTTGGAAGATATTAAACTTTGAAAAAATTTGACTAACATGGTGATTAGGAGATGTGTTGATGATGATGAATATTCCTTTATATTGTAAATATGCACTCAATTACAATACATGGACACTTTGAACTAAAAAGGACCTCCTAAAAGTTCCTACAATCTGGTTTCTTCTAGAATTTTTACTTCAAGGACTCCCATGAGTTATATCAATCATGTCCCATAAACCATAAGTTTGAAATAAAATTCTAAAAGAAATGAAATTCTTCAAAATCCCTTAATAATCTATGAGAGATTCAATGTTTGGGGAATTTATTTCATGTGAAACCTCTATATTTTAAATTTATTATCCTACATTATTAATATGGTCAACAATGTTTCTAGGTCGGTAGAGGGAAACTCACTAAGAAATGATTCACATAATTCCAGTGAGTTCCTCAAAACCCACATCTTATATCAATTTATAACTTTACATGACTTTATAAGTAACTATGGAACCCATTTCTTTAATCAAACCATTGAATCACTTTTGAAAATACATGAAAATATAAATAAAATATCAAATATTTATCACCCCCAAAAAAATGGATTGGCTTTACTTGCCAATAGAAAAGTGAAAATAGTTCTTGAAAAAAATATTAACCCCACAAGAAAATAATGGTCTGGATGACTTGGTTAAGTGCTTTGGTCTTACCATACCACCCATAAGAAACCCATTAGGATGTCTCACATTATTCTAGTGTTATGTAAAGCATTAAATTTACCAACAGATATAAAACATAAGTCATTTTAGACTCTGAAAACTTGTAATTATGATTGTGAAAATATAGTTAAGAGAGATTTTTATAGTTGAATAAATGGGAGGATATTCAACTTGATTATTATGAAAATTCAAATCTCTAAAAACAAAAATATATGTTAATATATGAAAAAAAACATCCTTCAAAAGGTATTTTATGAAGTTAAAAAGGTAATTCTCTTCAATTATTTATTTTAACTTCACCCAAGTAAGCTTAATTATCATTGGGAAGTTCTTTTTATTATTACTAATATTTACCCATTTGGTGTAGTGAAATTCAGAGACCCTTATTCTAAAAGAACATTAATATTTAATGGGAATTAGCTAAATCATTACTATGAGAGGACACATACCCCAACAATCACATCAACTCCAACAAGATCCCTAACTACTAGAGTATCTCCATCACTAGATGGAAATGGATACCCACCTAATCCAAACTAGTGACACCTCTTTACCTTTAAATATATCCCTCGCTCTATTATTTAATTTCTCTCTCCCTCATTATATATTAATTTCTCTATATTTTTTCTTATTACTCTACCATTCTCACATTCTCTCTCATATTTTTTAGTTGTTACCACTTTCTTCATCCACTATTTTTTCCCTCATTCTCTTTTGTGTGTGTATTTTTTAAAAAATAAAATAATATAAATCATAATTACTCACCATTAAATTTTATAAAAACTCAAAATATTTTAGGGAGTCTGAATACTTGTTTTCATCTCAAAAAAATATTTTAAATATAAACTTGGATAAATGATTTTGTGTCAATACCAAAAAGTTTTGAGTGTCCATTTTTTATTAGAAAATGTTTTTCCCTGACCTTTGAATAACAAAAAAAATTGTGTCAAGGTCACCTATGATCATCCTTTCATATTGTGTTTTTCTCACCCTTAATTATGAATCTTGATCTTTTAGACCTTCAACCTGAATTTCCTAATTTTTTATGCATTAATATGATATAGGCATATTATGAACCACATGAGATTATAAATAGCCAAATAGCTTCCCATTACACATACATTGATCATACTCTTGAAATTACCTTAGATCATATGAAAAAAAAAATTTATATCCACATTATAAACCAAAAACTGTGTCTCGTCAAACATCTACATAGATTTTAATTACATTAGTTATTGAAATTTAAGTGTACAGGAATGGATTTCATTTTGGGTATCCTTTCCTTGATTTTCAATGTGTCATTATATTTTATAGGGAAACCATGCAATTAAGTGTGTGGGAACATTTTCATTGAGTAAGTTTTGGGAATTTATTTATGTTTATGTCATTTGTTTAAAAAAGTATTAAAAAGTGTCCAAGATAAATGAAAAAAGTAAAAAAAACAAAAAAACACAAGAAAAAGAAAAAATAGGTTGTGTATTAGGATGGTCAAAAATAACCCTTCCTTGGCCTTTGATCTTTTTATAAATATTACAATAAGTTTCATGATGAGATCAAACATGGTTTGGAAGACAATTGTGAGAATTTTTAATTGTTAATCTTTCAGGGGTAAACATAAAAAGAACACATGCATCATGTTTTCTTGAGTCATTGCGAGAAGTTTTATTTTTTGTGTATATTTAATCTTTTCATACTCTTCCAATTTTAACTCTATATTGACTCTATTAACACATATATACCAATATAAATATGTGTTTCCACTTCCACTTGTGTATAATTTCATAAATTGTGCATTTTTCCCTATCTTAGTGCCCCCCCTTCCTCTCTCTTTTTCCATTATATTTTTATCCTACTATAGCCAATAAAAAACACCAAAAAATGAATGTTGGTTTTTTTCACTTTATAATAGGTAATATAAGATGATATATCTTAAAAAATATATAATAATCACTTTTTATTGGTGAATGAGTGAACCTCCATGAATAAAATTGACATTATTATAAGATTTGTGTGATTTGTGTGATCGAAATTTCCATTTCAAATTTTGAGTATGAAAAATGAATTCTTTTTTACGCATAAGTTTTATAATTTTTTATGGAACTCTTTTTGGATTAGTGAACTATTATAGACCCCCCATGATTTGAAAAGAGAAAATTTTAATATATTTTGGTGAGTGAAAATGATTTTTTGTGTGTTTATGTTTTGTGTACCTAAGGACACACACTGGCTTATGTGTGGGATGATTTGAGGATATTAATTTATTAATAATTTTTTATATCATACCCTCAAAAAAATTCAAGGGTAATTTCATAATTGGTGTGAAATTTTTATGCTTTAATATTAAATATAATTTTTGAGAATTGTTTGAATTAGTCTAGATTCAACTTAGTTTGATATTTTAATCATAACTCTCACCTTGTTTATCCAAATTGTGTGATTATTATTTTGTAGGATTAATTATTACTATTATTACAAATAATTAAATTGGATCTTGGGCTAGTTAGGTAGTTTGAAGGACCATATGGATTACATAAGAAGGAAAATTGAATCTGTCGAAGAAATTAGACTAGGTGGGATGTTTTATTTTCTAATCTCAATCTAGAATTATGAATTTATAAATATTGTACTAGAAATATAAGGTAATTCCATTAAAACTTTGATAAAAAAATTATGTCCTAAATAATCCTTAGTGCGTCCTAGTTCATGCATAAATTTTCATCTCAAAATTATGTTTGGGATTTAATAATAGATCACTAATCTTGAATTTTCTACCAATCCACTCTCTGAATTAAGCTAAATTTTTGTGGAAAAAAATTCAAGTGTTAGGAACACAAATTTTTAGAATACAGTTATTTGATTTGAAGGAATATTCCTAGCCTAAAACCCATTCACATTTAATCCATGGAAAATTTTAGAATAATTCTGTATAGTAGAACACGGTTTAGGAAAACAGCCATATCATTGGCTCTAAAAGTCTAATAGCCACCAAATTTAAAGGGTGTTCTTCCCATATAAATATATAAACCTATTAAAAAGAAGAATATTTATCAAGATTTAGTTTTATTTATGGTAAAATTTTCAATCCAAATTGAAGTGAATTTTTGGAAGGAAAATAGTTTACTACCTTGGGCAATAAATATATTCCCCACTTCTCCTTGAAATAGGTTGGAACTCTATCACTTATGAAGATAAATTATCACAAAAAAAGCCCTAAAAATTCTTTTAAGGACCTTCCAAAATCAAGTTTTAAATTGAGAGACCACTCCACTGCTCTTTTTTTGTGTTCTTTTTCATTTGTTTTCATTTATAATCTCATAAGTGTTCTAGTTTTAATTTTTTTAAAATATTAATGAAATTATCATAATCTTATATCATTCTCACCCAACTTATTTTGTTTATTATTATTATTATTAATAAAATTTAAATTAATTTGAAAACTCTTCCCTTCTTTACTTTATCATTCAATCCAAAGTGCATGTTTAACTCTATTTACTATTTGTGTGTGTGTTCGGTTCACAACCCCTATCTTGTCATGTTATTTTTATTTTATTTTTAACCTATCACTATAAACATCATAAACTATTCTACTAAGAATATCAATTAATGAATAAATCTTCTATTGGGGTGAGTCATAATCTATTGATGTTAAGTGATTAAGAGCTTCCACTTTCTTGACATTCTTTAAATTAATATTATATATCTCAAGAAAAATATGTTATGGATTAATGAAATGTTTTATTTAAAATATGGATTCCATGGATTATTGGAACCAAAAATACACCAGGGTTTATGAAATATTGAACCTTCCATCAAAGAGAATTGATAGAAATTATAACCTAAGTTAAGGCTTTGATTAAATCTAAACCAATTGAGAACTCTGATCGAAATAATCTTGTGAAATGCATGTTAAATTGATTCAATGTTTTTCAAAGATAAAAGATAACATAAGCCTGCATACCTAGTAATAAAATCTCCCCAATAATTATTAAAATTTTAAACTAAATTCATAAATTTTGAAGAAAAAAATTAAAAAGATAGAATAAAAAAGAAACATTGGATATAAAATTGAAATCTAATAAAATTAAATTTAATAATTATAAAAAATTTAACAATAATTAAAAGATAAGACTAAAAAATAAGAAATTAATTCAAAAAAACTATTTAAGAGAAAAAAATGTAACTCTTAAAATATTAAAAAACGATAACAAAATTAAAAAATAAATAGGAAAAAAGAGAAAAAAAGAAAAAAAATCAAATTACACTAAAAATTAATTGATTAAAATCTATAGAAAAATAATAATCTATGAATTGTAAAAGAAATTTTAAAAATATAATGATCTAAATAAGAAAGATAAAAATTTATGAATAAAATTAAATAGAAAGAATAAATAAATTTAATGTTAATGATGAAAAACATAAAAGTTATAAAATAGAAAAATAAAAAATGAGAAGAAATGAATGAGAAAGATTAGAGAAAATAAATCTAATAAAATTTAAAAAGAAAATAAAAATAATGAATCTTAATATATAAATAAAAAAATGAAAAATAATAACTAAACTAAAAGAGATTGGATTAGACTAAAAGATAGAAACTAAAATAGAAATGACAAATTAATAAAATAAAAAATAAGAAAATTAATGGAAAATGGTGAGGGAGTGTATTGTGGTTCCTTTATTCAATATTTTTCCTCTCATAAATCTTATTTTTCTAAATATTTTTTTTAAATATCTTCTATTAATTTTATTCATTTTTCTCCCATGATTTTATTATTATGTTTTACTCATTAATTCTCAATTTTTCTTTATTTGTGTATAGTTTTTATTTTTATTATTTTTTGAATTTTATCTTATAGTCTTTAAATAATAATTATACTTATATTTTTTAAATTTTTTAGGATCATTTTTTATTTCATTCGATGATTTGTCTTTTTATTCTTCCAATTGTTATTTTTTTATTTAATTTATATTTATTTCTTATCAAAAATTAATAAGTTGTAATTTTTTCAACTTTTTCCTCCCTCATATACAATCACTTTTTCAAATTTATATATTTTAAAAAAATATTATTCTTATTTCTTCATATTTGATTCATATTCATTTATGAAATTTATATTATATTTTTATTTATAATTTTATTGGAAAAAATATATAAAAGTAATGAAAATAAAAGGATAGAGAAAAATTAATGAAATATTAAAAGAATTAAAATATAATAAAATACAATTCAAGGAAAAATATAATTTTATTCCGATAATAATGAATATAAAAATAAAAATATAAAAAATAAAATCTATAATAAAAAAAAGATAAATTATTAATGAAAATTAAATAATAGTAAAACATGAAATATATATATATACACACAATAAAAAATGGATAGAAAAATCAAATGAAATAAATAATGGAATAAATGAATATAATAAAAGATATCATAAGAATATAATTATCTAGTAATAAAAGAAAAATAAGAAGAAGGATAAAATAGATAAAAATAAAAATAAGATATATATTTTAGAAAATACTATAATAGATGAAATAAAATTATGATGATTATTAAATTAGAACAAAAACATTTATAAAAGTTACATAATAGAAATACATGAGAAATGATAAAATAAATATTTTTTAAAAATATTAATGTATATAAAGAAATAAATTATAAAGATGAATTAAAGAATAAAAATTAGGAAAAAATAAAAATTATTAATGGATTAAATTAATTTATATGATAATAATGAGACTAGAGAAAACGAAAAGAATTTAAGGGAAAATAAATAAAACCTAATAAATAGAGGAATAAAAAATAACCGTCAGAAATTATACTTAAAAATAAACTCAAAAATATAGATGATCATATGATAAGATTAAAAATAAAAGGGTAAAAATTAAAATGAAGTATAGTGATAAAAAAATAATAGTTTATTTAATAAAATATTGTAGTGAGAATAAAAAACAAAAAGGAAAAAATAATAATAAAAAGAATGATGATTTGAAATAATTATGATTGATTATATATACATAAGAAGAAAATTAATTATAAAAATCTCTAACCAACTCTTGAACCAATAAAGAGAAGATATAAAACTATAATAATACAAAAATAGAGAGATATAAGACTTTTAATAAAATAAAAATATAACAAGATAAAAGAATTAAATAATAATAGACATTTTCTTTATTATTAATTTTAATCACAAATTATTCTAATGTTTTGATTTCAATTTATTATTCCAAAACAAGGTTTACTATTTCTTTCTCATTTCTTCTATATATTTAGTATTGAGTTTTTTATTTTTTTTAAAGGTTGGGGCTGAAGCATCATTTTATTATTAAAGCAAATCAAAAGCCTCTTTTAACTTGGTAGAGGGAGACCCATTACATTTCTCGAAGGCCCAGTGGGCTTGTAGCCTATTACATAGATCGTACGCCCAAATTTTTGGCCCAATGCCCATTCTATGAATATTAACCCGCCTACTACAGTACTCACACAGTACCGCCACTACTACAGTGCCCTGCTGCCGCTACAGTACCCACCTATCTACAGTCCTGTCGCTACTACAGTACCAGTATAGTACTGCTATAGTACCATGCCCAATGGGTTTTGAACCCCCATTTTTCATGTAGTATTATGGGGTGCTCACCACTAAGTGAAACCCCATTTTAACTTTTTTATTTTCTTTCATTTATTTTCAAGTTTAATTAAAATTATTTAATTATCCTTTCTAACAATATTTTTCTAACTCAATATTTCATATCTCTTTCTTCCTCCTCATTATAGTTTTTTGAATTTTTTCTATATTTGTTATAATTATTTTATTATTCAAAATTTTATTTTTTTAATTCTATTTGTTATTTTTTCTCATGTTCTCAATCTTATGATATTAAAGATAAAAAAATATTAAATAGTCAATTTTTTAATACAGATTTTCTCATTATTCAATAATATATTTTATCTCTTTACCAATTTATTCAATTCCAATTTTTTATATCATTTTTATAAGTATCAATTCTAATATTTTCTATTAATATTTTAAATTTAATCAAAAAATAATAATTAGTAATTTATTCATAACAATATTCTTTTTTCTATAAATTTTCAAAAAAAAATAGATGTTTATCTATCTTGTTATATAATGTTCTCAATATTATCACCTTCATTTTATTATTTTTTCTATTATTTCTATCTCATATCACTTCTTTATAACCCTTTTTATTTTTCTTCAAAATACATTTTATTATTCTTACTTTAGTTTTTTTTTAATTTCTAAATCATTAATCTTATCATCTTTAAAAAAATTTAATACAAAATTAATTTTATCTTTATTTATTTATTATTTATTATTTATAAGTAAATTTAAACTTCTCTATTAATACTCAATTATTTATAAAATGTATGTTTTACCATTACTATTAATCTATATTTATCATTAATTTTTCATTTCTTGATCATTTATTATTTTCAATTTTATTTTAATTTTTAATCATTTATTTCTAATATAATCAAAATCTTATTTATTCTCTATTATTTAAACTTTCCTTATCCTTTATATTTCATTTTATTTTATTTTTTTATTTTTTATTTTCTTCTTACTATATAATATACTTCATTTAATTTTTGTTTTTATTTTTATTTTTATATACTATTATTTTTTAATATTTTTTCTATTTTTTATATTTAATTTAATTTTTAAGTATGGTGGATTATTTCTTTTTTTCATTATCATTTTAAATTTCTATATATGAACTTATAATTATATTATATTTTATAATTATTTTTTATTTCTTAGTTTTTATTTCTATTTTTTCATTTCTCCTCATTATTTTTAGCTTTAATTCGTTATTTTTTTCTTCTTAAAAATTATTATTTTGTAATTTTTTCTTTCTATATATTTTAATTTTTCTTGTTTTCTTTGTCTATAATTTTCTTTCATTCTAAATCATGTTTATCGATTTTTATTAAATTTTGAACACTTTTAAAAAAATCTATAAAATGACATAAACATAAATCCATTCCCAAACCACACTGAATGAAAACCTAACCCCCATACTTAAATGGATGTTTTTCATCAAATATATGATAACACTTTGAAAATAAAGGAAATCATACCCAAAATTAAATTCATTCCCCACACACATAAATTTCAATAACTCATGCAATGAAAATCAATGTAGATGTTGGGTGGTACAAATTTTTTGTCTTGTAATGTGGCTATAGAAAAAGGGTCTTCATATGCTCGAATGGAATTAAAAAAGGGGGATCAATGTAAGGGTAATGTAAAGTGTGTGTTTATCATTCTTCACCGCTCGTGTGTGTGTTCAGCACACAACTTTTTTCTTGTCTCATTTATTTTCTTTTTATTTTAACTCATCATCATAAAAACAATAAACCATATCACTAACCATATCACTAGCTAAGTAAATCATATATTATGGTGGTTCATAATTTGGGGGTGTTAATTGATTAAGATATTTTGCTCATTTTAAATTATTCGAATTAATATTATGTATATCAAGAAAAATATGTTATAGATTAACAACTTATTTTATTTTACATGTGAATTCTGTATATTATAATAACCAAAAAAACAAGGGTTCATGAAATATTAAACCTTATATAAAATATAATTGATAGTGATTATAATCCAAGTAAAGGCTTGGATTAAATCCAAAATAATTGGGAATTCTAATCGAAACCGTTTTGTGAAGTGAGTGTTAATTTAATGAAATGTTTTTCAGAGCTAAAAGATATCATAAGCTTATATCCCAAAAATAAACTCACCAAAATCATTATTAAATTGTTAAAATAAATTCATCAATCAATCATTTCACCTCATATTTAACCCACCCACCCACCCCCCATTCAAATGAAAAATCAAAAAATACTCTAAAATATATTATCATCACCAAGTATTCAACCCAGGTACCAATATACCTAATATAGCAGAGAAATAGACATTTTAACAGTCAATAGGTGACAATTGGTTTCACTTAAAATGAAAACATATCCTCACAACACTAATTGTATTAGTTATAACACGACAAAAGAATGAGGAGGTGTGATTTTTGACCTACCCAAGAAACAACCAAAATTTTCATTTACTTATTTTTTTCAATTTTTTATTTATTTTGAACACTTTTAAATAAAACATGAAAAAATTAAAGAAAAATAAATCAATTCCAAATCCTAACTGAATGAAAACCTCTCCACCGCACTTAAATGGATTCTTGACATCAAGCATATGATAACACATTGAAAATCAAGTATAGTATACCCAAAATGAAATACATTCCCCCCACACTTTGTTAGGACCAATTTAGATGGAGAAGGAAGTAAGAAGATTTTGATGTTACAGAGTGTTATTTTTGTTGTCAAAGAAGATAAATTAATTCACTTTGTAAAGGAATTTAAAATCAGAAGATGATTTTCTGATTTGTATTTCACAAATATCATATGTTAGGATAACTTGTGATGCAAGCCTTATGAAGGGAAGGGGTAGTAAAAGGTGATTCCAGTCATATTCAGTTTTGATTGGAATGAAAGATGCTGGTGGAACACAGGGAAGTTGTTGTACTTCCAGTTAAAAATTTGAAAATTCTTAAGGTGTTATATCAAAGACTATAAATCATGATAGATATGGTTCCTGATGAAATTAGTTGTTTATTAAATACACCAGATGATAATGAAGAAGCATTGGTTTTCTTATCGAAATAGATTTTAAGTTGGTGTTGTTTCCCAGTGTTTGCCAAATTTTTCGGCTTGAAAATCGAGATATGGAGGAATGTGTATTTGGAAAAGGATGTTTCATGCATGTTTGAAGATTTATTGGTATTTTTGGGAAAGTAAAGTTCCATGATATGAACATCAAAATCTGGAAAAGGAGAGGCTTGTGGAAAAGATTGGTTTTTGCGCTCAAGAATGAAGGGAGTTTAGAATGTTGCGCGCCAAACATGATCTGAGGTCAAAACATCGAAAAATGGAAAAGTCATGAAGTGCATTAAAGATTCAAAAAGTGTGTGAAATATGAGGTTTGAGCGAAAGAGACTTACATTCCCAATGTGACGTCAAATGGGGTTTTTCACAACTCTTCAGTATCTTGCGTGACACGTTGGGGTTTTTGTGATGAGGTCTACAAATAATAGGTGACCCCTAACATTTGAAAGGCTTGACACTTATAGAAATCCCAAACACTGAGGCATGAAATAATTTTAAGTAATAGAGTGTGCATGGAATAAATAGAGTTTCATGCAAGAAGAGAGTTGCACACAAGATTGAAGTTGCACGCAAGAGGTGTTTCATGAAAAAAGTTAAATCTTTTGCATCTGGCCCAAAAGTTACACACAAGAAACCTAAAAGGGGTGAACGAATGATTTAGGTTCTTTTCACATATTCAGTTAGGCATAAGACAGTTCTTTCCAGCTTCTAGGTAGGGAAGTGAATATTTTTACTTCAGAGAATACACATGTTCAATTGTAATAAAGCGCTGAAATACTGTAATTCCCTATTTTGTGCTAGGAGGGTGCACACACACTTGTATATTGTTTTACAAGTGCTACACGAGTGTAAGGGTATATCCTACTCATTGTATTCAACATCAAATAATTATTTTCTAGTTGATTGTGTGGTAGTGAATTATTTTCATACCATACCAAGGACGTAGCTACTCTTGTTGAGTAGTGAACCTTGTAAATCATGTGTTCCAGTGGTTGTGTTTATTCAACAGTTAAGTACCTCTTTAATAGGAGGAAAAGGTTGTTTAAAAAGAAGGAAACATAAATAGGAAAAATATATCATTGATTCACCCCCTCCCCCTCTCAATGATACTTGGATCATGATTGGGCAACTTCACTGTTATATTTCAATTACTCATGAAATGAAAATACATATATATGTTGGGTAGGAAAATGTTTTTGGATTTTAATGTGGCTAAAAGAAAAGGGTTTGCATATTCTCTAAGGGGATTTAAGAAGGAGGATCAATATATGGGAAGTGGGAGGCAATTTGGATATTTTGATTCTAATATAGTTCAGAAATTAATCTATCATATTATTGCACACCATAATAGAAATTCATATCAAAGGTACACAAAATAAAGACTCATAATTAGCGGTTAAAAACACACAATATAAAAAGATGTAGGTAGGTTACCTTGGCATGAATGTTGATGTTATTTCTCATAGGTTGGGGAAAAACATTTTCCAATAAAAAATTGGGCATTAAAATTTTTTGGTCATGTCAAAAAACAATTTATCCCAGTCTATGTTGAAAATAAAAAATGATATGAAAAAAAAAAGTCTTTGGACTCCCTAAAATGGATGATAAATTCAATATTTAATAGTGAGTATTTGTGATTTATTTTATTTTATTTTGAAAAAAACACACACACAATTAAAAGAGGGAAAATGGTGGATAAGGAAAGTGGTAAAAACTAAAAAATATTAGAGAAAATGGTAGAATGATAGAGTAATAATAAGAAATTTAGATACAAGGAGAGAGATATAAGGAATAAGATAGATAGAGGGACTTAAATGAAAATTGGTTCCCCCTTATTTGGATTTGGTGGGTTATTATATCTATCTAATTATGGGTATACTCCAGCAGTTGGGGATTTTGTGGAAGTTGATGTGGCTCCTAAGGTATGTGTTCTCTCTTAGTGAAGCTTTAATCTATACTTATCAAACATGAATGTCCTTTTGGAATAATTTTCTTGGACTTGTACTGCACTAAATGGTAAATCATTAGTAATAATAAAAAGGACCTTCCCAACGATAATTAAGCTTACCTCGGTGAAGTTGAAATCAAGAATTAAAGATAATTACCTTTTCACCTTCATGAAATACCTTTAGTAGGATGTGTTTTTCATGGAGAACTGTATATTTTACTTTGTAGATATTGGAATTATGATAAAAATCGAGTTAAATAACCTCTAGTTCATTCAACTGAAACAATCTCTCTTAACTAGATTTTTCACAATCAAAATTATAAGTTTTCACAACCCAAAATGACTTATGTTTTATTTTGCCTGTTAAATTACATTATTTTACACAAATTGGCACAAAGGGGGACATCCCAATGGGTGTCTTATAGGTAGTATGATAATCCCAAAGCACTTCATCAAGTATTTCATACTAGTATTTTCTTGTGGGCTTAAAAATTATCTCAATTAATCCTTTAACTTATCTATTAAAAAGTTCATCCAATCCATTTGTTTGGGGGTGATATGAAGTTGATATTTTATGTAAAATCATGTGATTTTTCAAAATATATTCTATGGTTTTATTATATAAAGGGGTTCTTAATTCACTGACCTAGGCATGTGGAGTTCCAAATTGATGGAAGATGTGGATTTTGATAAACTTGCTAATAGTATGTGCACCATATTCTCTAGTAGGTTGGGCCTTGACCCATCTGGAAACATAGTTTTCCATAAGAATAATGTTGGATAATCCATTGTGAATGGTGAATGGTCCCATGAAATTGATGCCCCAAACATCAAATATTTGATAAAAGATTAATGTTTTTAGATAGTTTCATTTCTTTTGGAAATTATTCTAAACTTATGGCATGTGGGATGTGATTGAAAGAACTCATGGGAGTCCTTGAAGAGTGAATTCTAGAATTAACCAGAGTCTATGATCTTTTAGTAGGTCCTTTGTGGTCCAAAGTGTCCACCTCCAGGCATTGAGTGGTATAATTCCAAGATGGAGGAATGTTCATCTTCATCAACACATCTCTTAATCCCCATGTAATGCCATGCCCCTTCCTCATTGTCTTTATAAGGTGGTGAGGTGCTACTAAGCCTTAAGCGGTATTCCCAAGGTGTGGAAGGATGGAAATAAATTCCGAGGGATTCAAGAATAAATTGTGGTACAATTTTACCTTAATATAAACCAACCAACCAAACAATCCATTACCAACAATACAACATGATACATATTAACATTGAAACCTGAACCCTATAGTACTAAAAGACAAACAAACTAATCAATAACAATTCCCAAAAACCAATACAACCAAACCATACCAAAAAAATTCATAGCGCTAAGAGGAAGACTAGACAAGAGACCCAAGGTAAACCAAGGCACCCTACACTGCTCTACAACAAGTTCCATGCTCCAAACACCACCAAACCTCCCAAGTATCATGAAGAACCACTAGAAAAATGAGATGCCTTACTCTTACCTATATCCCGGAATATGACATCGGTAAAATCACCAAAGTTCCAAATCAAGGGTGAGTAATAATACTGAGTAGGATTTCCCCAAATGAATTCCCTACACACATCACTAGGATTAAACTATTAGCACAATTATATAAAACAATTTATAAAAAACAAAAAATAGTTCAATAATTACTAATAATCCAAACAAACCCTTATTAATCCATGTCAAACAAGGGAAATCCACAATTATTCCATAAGACATATCACCATCACACATTATCATGACCAATTTCCATCTTGCATAATAACACAAAATAGGGAAAACAACCACGGCGGAACTTCTCGTCCAAGACCGTTTACTCCTTTTACAAAATAGGGGTACTTCCCAACAACTTATCTAGAATAATGTCTCTTCCATCCACTATCCATAACCTTTTATAGTGATACTTATCACCCACTTCAACACAATCAAAACAATCCATAATAATTAATCAACCAAAATCATAAAACACTGAGGCCACACATTATGCACACAACCATTTCCAACACATGCCAATCACTTCAATAAATCACCCATTTATTGAAAACACCCTTTAACCATTTTTGATACTAAAATAAATTTCAATAAACCACATTATTTTTTAAAACCATTTTCCTAAACCATCTTTATAAACCAAACCAAGCAACCAATTTTAAAATCACGCAACAAGCCCCTTTGGGCCACGATATCCCATTTCACAAAAAAATCCTCAAACCATCACCCAATGGGTTTCTACCAACATTTTCACATAATATTAAAAATTAATTTCAAGAAAAACAAAATAATTGAAAACAAGGCCTCAAGTTCTAGAAAATTGGATTTGAGAGAGAATCCACCTACCTTTAGGGTTTCGGAAAAATCAACCCACAAGCAACCACACCACCAATCCAGACAAACACTCCACCAAAACCACTCTATATTTTCTTCCCTAATATGAACTGACTTCAAGACACCTTGAAACCCATTCAAATCTCTTCCAAAATGAGTGGGAGAGAACCCCTATCCCTTGACAAGAATAAATCCCATATAGGGTTCGTATGGAGGAAGAAATGGGTGAGTTAGGGAAAATTCCGACTAACCTCATATTAAAAACCCATTTTTAATGGGTCATATGGTTAGGTAACACTATTTGAAAAACCATGTGCTAAAGTTGTGGATGCTACTGTCCAAACCGTGGCATATAGCACAGTTAGCTAGGATTCTCGCACGGTTTCCCCTAACCGTGCAGCCTTAAAAGGCCTCCAAAACTTTCCAAAACATACAAAACTCTCCCAAACATTACCCAACCACTACATATACAAAAAAATTTATAAAAAAGGTCACATACATCAAATTTGGGGTTCTACATACCATGTCATCCCTATTTTTTAAAATTTTATTATCTTATAAAAAATAGTATTTTGAACCACTATTTAGATTCACATTTTTTCTTCTGAAAACAAATTTGTAAAAACATCATCAACCAAGTAATTTACAATTGGGGTATACTATGCTAACTTTGGAGTGATATATTATGGGTGTTCAATACAAATTTTAGGATCAATTATTAAAAAATTAAAATAATTTGAAATTCTACTCAAAAGATCAATAATAGTGTTTTATTTTATTTGTCTATCTTTGATCTCAAGGTTGAACTCTTAGAACATTAGGATCCATATTATTTTCCTCAGTTTGAAATCACTTTTGTTGAGTAAGAACTTTAAAGATTAATATTCTATAAAGATGATGATTTTGAAACCTAATATATAGGGTGTAAATTTATCCACGGAAAAAATGATAGGTAAAAGTTCATTTTCATTAATAGTTTAATTATATTTAGTTTCATCACGTGTTTTTGGGGCCTAATATATGACATGAAGGATTTTTTCTCTTCTATGACCATGTACATCCCCAATGTACCTATCAGAATCATCACACATCAATTTTAAGGGTAAGGAACAATCTAGGGGTTGGATTGTCAGGGTAAATCTAAGCACAACTTTGATTTCAAGGAAGGAACTCTTGCAAGTATCATCAAAAATAGAATGTAACATCATTATGGAGTAGCTAAGTGAGTGGGAGGGGAATACTACTAAATTTATGGACAAATCTCTGATAAAAACTACCATGAATAAGGAATAATCAGATGTCTTGAACTGATGTGGGTTCAGAATGTGATTGGATCACCTTTGTCTTAGTCAGATCAACATAAATTTCCTCTTAAGAAATTACGTGTCCAAGAACAATCCCATTAGTAACCATGAAGTATATTTATCCAAAATTCAACACAGGTTTACATTTTAGACACTTTTATAGGACTCGAGAGAGTGAATGTTAGTAGGATTCAAATGAATCTCCATAAATAGTAATGTTATCCATGAAGACCTATATGTAATTTTAAATGAATTTAGAAAAATGCTCAACATACACCTCTGGAATGTTTCGGGGTCATTATAAAGGCCAAAATGAATTCTCTTATATGTGTATATTACAAAGGGGAAACTGAATTTAGTCACTTCTTGGTCTAGAGGTGCAATTAATATTTTTTTTGTAGCAAGTGTACCCATAAATAAAGTAATAATGTTTCTTTTTAGCTAATATTTCTAGCATTTGATCAAGGAAAGGAAGTGGGTAGCAATCTTTTTTGTTTCAACATTCAATTTCTGATAATTGATTCACACATGCCATTTGTTTTTTAGTCGAGTTATGAACACATCTAAATTATATTTTGTGAAAATATTTATCCCACCATTCTTAGGTACCAGTTGAATCGGACTAACCCATTCACTATTGAAAATTGGGTAGATAATACCTTCTTAAAGAATATTGGTAATTTCTTCCCCAACTACCTCATATATGAGTTGATTGATTATTATTTGAGGTTGCCTGATTATTTTTTATGATTATTATAGATGGATGTGATTCATACAAAGGTAAGGTTGGATTTATGGAATATTATCTTGGGTCCAACCTAAGGCCTTTTTATTTTACTTTAACACTTGAACAAGTTCATACTCTTCGGTTTTAGTAAGTGAAGCAGAGATAATGACAATGTAATAGTTATCAAGGAAAAGTGATGCATAATTAAATAGTTTCAATAGAGGTTTCAAATCAGTTTCATCCTTCATTTGTTGTCCAGACAATAGAGGAATAGAATAAGGTATTATAATTGGTTTTGATTCATTTTCCTCAATACGATTCAAGGTGGAGTAGTAGATATCTAGGTGAGATGGGATTACAAAATAGTTTTCATTACCCCTTAGAAAAATAAATTTTATAAATGAACATTCAACATCATATTATCTATTTTTTAGGTTTTTTATGTGGTTATGGCATGGTAGGAATATAATGGCCAAAAGATAGAAAAGGAGGGGCGAAACACCAACATAGAAAAATAAATGCAAAATTTATGAAATGAGACATGGAAGGTGTTGGACTCCTCATGTATTAATCATGTTTTAATGATCACAAATCTCATTATGATTTACCAATATTAATAATAATCACACATATTCTTACTATTTACAAATCTTATTACTGATCAAAACTCTCACATATCTTATTATTCATGTGTATTTATGTTTCAAGTTATCTTATACTATATAATGGTTAAATTCAATCCATTTTACACATTTTACTATTTAAGTCTAAATATAGTTATTTGTCTAAGTACAAGACACTGTGAAGCTTGACACAGTAAGTCAGACACTGTGAGCAAGAAATAGACACCGTGAACAGAAACACTGAAGCAGACACTGTGATGCCTAAGTCTCAGACACTGTGAGCAAGACACACCATGAAGGTCATACCGTGAAGGTCATACCGTGAAGGACACACCGTGAGCCACATACCGTGAAAGTCATACCGTGAAGGACACACTGTGAGCCACATACCATGAAGGTCATACCGTGAAGGACACACCGTGAAGGAGACATTGTTTGCATAACTACTGTGACAGTATTTCTTAACTTTTTTGTCAATATTATTTAAATATTGTTAACGGTCATATTTGATGTTTTTAATGCAATTAATGGTATTTAATGATAGTTGTTGGTCTGTCAAGAAAGCATACCTCGTACCTATGAAAAGGTAATCATTCCTATTGCCGGAGCTCGTGGAATATAAGGAAGATTGAGCTTGATTAGAGAAATATATGTGCCAGAAGAACATATGTACGTGAGCAAGAAACACGAGTGCACTGTACTGAACCGAAGAGCAATCTTGAGCACAACTGAAGAACACATTTCAAGATCTTCAAAGAACTCTCATGAGTGCAATCCAACTCAACTGAAGAACACATTAAGAATAAAGAGAACATCTTAATTCGTGAAAGACACCAAGTTGAACCATGATACTCTATTTTTCAATAGAAAAATCAGAGAAGGAATCAGAATCATTTATGTTGAATCCAACGCGTCCAGAGCTTCACTGCCAATCACAAGAGCTTTCTAAACTTTCATATAGTCTCTCTAAGTGATTCATTATTTACTTCTTTGAGTAGTGTGTGTACCCTATTTATTTTACACACACATTGTCTCCTATGCTGAACTGGAGGATTTCTAAATCCCCAATCACATCTGTTTTATTTCTTGTGTTTCCCACTATGGATAGTGGTAGAGGTCAAGTGAGACCTAGACAGCCTGTGTGCTGTTGAGTTATTTTCCCACGAGGAACTGTGGTAGAGCACCCTGCGTGGCTTGGACAGTCTTGTACTATTGTTAACCCTGATCCAGGGTGTGGATCACTTTTATAATAATTGTTTAAGTGGACTAAGTCTTGGCTTGAGACTGAACCTCTTGGTTATATATGTTGTGATTTTTTAGTTTAAGTTTAAAGTATACTATATATATCTTTTATATTCCACTGCTATTACTTTGAAATACAAATTATTTTAAAGTTACTTTGATAGTTAATCTATCAAGTGTTTTTAACTATTGTAAATTAGTAGGTTAGTTTCAAAATCTAATTTAATCTTCTGATTAGATTAACTAAGACCTAATCAGTCTTTTGAGAGTCTAATTGAACCTTTACAGTTTTACAAATTCACTATAGTTTAACTTGTTTTATAAATTGGGGATTTTAATAGAAATTATTTTTAACAGAAATTTTAATTGGAACTCAATTCACCCCCCTCTTGAGTATCCACTCCGACCAACATTTGGTATCAGAGGTTTGTTTTTGTTAATGGATTTTCGAAATAATCTGTTTTTCAACTGTGATTGTAGTTTTATCTTTAAATATCATAAATTTATGTTAGTTCTAAATTTTATATCTTTAAATATCTTTTCTAAAATCTAGTTATGGACAATAGAATAAAAGGTGTTGCTACCAACAGGCCACCTTTCTTCAATGGTACCAATTATGCCCAGTGGAAACTTAAAATGAAAATTCATGTGGAAAGTATGGGTTTTGATATCTGAACTTCTATAGAGTATCAATATAAAATTCCATAAACTGAAAGAACTACTTGGGATGAACCTACTAAATCAGATTACAATAATAACTGTAAATCTATGAATGCCTTGTACTGTGATTTATGAGATGAGGAATTTAACAGGATATCTGCTTTCAAAACTACCTATGAAATTTGGGATATCTTGGTTGTTTCTCATGAAGGAACAACCAATGTTAAGAAAATGAGATTAAACACTTATACTATTAAATATGATAATTTTAAAATGAAGACTGATGAACCTATATCTGACATGTATCTTAGGTTTAATGATATTGTCAACACTATGAGTTTACTTGGAAAAGTTGTTCCAGCAAAGGAACAAATCATGAGGATACTGAGATGTTTTCCAGGCTGATGGAGAGGCACTTCTTTTTCAATTAGAGAATCATGTGACATTACTGCTCTGCCTATCAAAGAAATTTTTGGTAAGCTTATGATGTATGAAGAAGAACTCAAGGTGAATAAGGAGGAAGATGATGAACCAAAAAGGAAGTCAGTGGCATTTAAGTCTACTGCTTCAAAGAGTAAGGACAAGGAGAAATTTCAAATACCTACTGATATTTTAACAAGTGAAAGTTCAGATTCTGACTCTAATGCTAAAATGGCTCAAATAGCCAAAAGGTTTAAGAAATTCTATAGGAAGAAGAAATTCTTCAGAAAATAAAATTACAAAGACAAATATGACCACAAAGGTCATTAGAAAAAGGACTGGAAGAAAGCTGATAAGAGTGATGAGGTTGTTTTCTATGAATGCAAAAGGAAAGGACACATAAAAGCTGACTGTCCGAAAATGAAGTTCAAGAAGAAACATGACTACAAGGAAAGTAAGTACAAGAAAGCTACGAAAGCTACTTGGAGTGCTTCAGAATATAGCACAAGTGAGTCTGAAGCTTCTGGCTCTGAAAATAATCATTCCAACATGTGTTTCATGACCAATACTTCTAAGGTGCCTATTTCCCCTATGCTAAATGATTATTATTCTGGAACTGATTCTGATTCTGAATCTGAAAATATGACTAGTGAGGAACTATTTGAATACTGCAATATTCTTGAGAAAACATGTAATGAACTTAAGGACAAATATAAGTCATTAAAAAAACAGCATGCTCTCACCTCGAATGTCAAATCTGCTCTAGAAGTAGAAAAATAAAATAATGCTCAATTGTTAAAAGAAAATACTGAGCTAAAAATATCTAATGATAACTTTTAAAAGACTTAGAAAAGTTCACAAATGGAAAAGACACTCTAAATCAAATGCTAGGAAATCAAGTGGCACCAAATTACACTACTGGAATAGGTTACCAACTTGGAAAAAGACAGTTCACTAAAACTAGATTTATTCCTAAATCTGGACAGAATACTGCTAGTTCAAGTTCTAGAAATTCATATGTTTCAACTAGTTATTCACGTAGTTATAAATCAAATAGAGTTTATCTTTCAAAATCTTTTGATTCTGTAAAATATATGAGACCCATAAGAAAAATTTGGGTACCAAAATCATTGATTGTTAACCTATCTGGACCCAAGAAGATCTGGGTACCAAAGTCATTTCCCATCTAAATCTATTTTGTAGGAAACCTGCTTGAAGAGCTCCCATAAGAAGATATGGTACCTGGAAAGTGGATGTTCAAGGCATATGTCTGGGGATTATTCATGCTTCAAGAGCTTAATAAAGGTTTATGGAGGCTATGTCACCTTTGGTGATAATTCTAAAGGAAAGATCATTGAACTAGGCCAAATTGTAACACTAACTCAGTTTTAATTTCTAAAGTTTTATTTATTGATGGACTTAAATATAATCTATTAAGTATATCTCAATTATGTGATGATGGTTTTAATGTTAAGTTTGAAAATGATTCTTGTAATGTTTTTAATTCTAAAAATGCTTTAGTATTTTATGCTTTGAGAAATGAAAATGTTTATACGGTTGATTTAAATTCTTTAGCCAAACAAAACATTACTTGTTTAAATGATTTTCATAAAGAATCTTGGGTTTGGAATAGAATATTAGGACACTGCAATATTCATTCACTTAGAAAACTGACTAGGAAGAACTTAGTTAGAGACTTACCCAAACTAGAGTTTCCAAATGACAAAGTTTGTAATCCCTTTCAAAAGGGAAAGCAACATAAAGTTTCTTTTAAATCAAAGAAAGAAGTTTCAAATTCTCAACCTCTCGAGTTGGTTCACATGGATTTTTTTGGACCTTCTAGAGTTTCTAGCTTAAATGGGAAGCACTATGTCTATGTCTTATTAGATGACTTTTCTAGATATACTTGGGTATATTTCTTAGCTCACAAAAGTGAATCTCGTTCTTACTTTATTAAATACTCCAAGTCTATAGAAAACCTTATTGGACTTAAGATTAAGACCCTGAGAAGTGATCATGGCTGTGAGTTTGAAAATCATGAGTTTGAATCTTATTTCTCACACAATGGATATAGTCATAACTTTTCTACACCTAGGACACCTCAGCAGAATGGTGTAGCAGAAAGAAGAAATAGAACCCTTCAAGAAATTGCAAGGACTATGCTCAATGAGTATGACTTACCTATTTATTTTTGGGTTGAAGTTTTAAACACAGCTTGTTATATCATCAATAGAGTCTTAATTACACATGTTCTTAAGAAGACCCCTTATGAACTATGGAATAATAGAAAAACTAAAGTTAGTTACTTTATAGTCTTTGGTTTCAAAGTCTTTATTCTTAATACTAAGGATAATCTAGACAAATTTGCTTCTAAGTGTGATGAAGGAATATTTTTATGATATTATATAACTATCAAAGCCTATAGAGTTTTCAATAAGAGAACCAAGTGTGTGGAAAAATCTGTTCACATCAAATTTGATGAAACTGGTCCACATGAACCTAATTCATCTCATGAAAATCTTGAAGAAGATTTATCTGTTCTGAACCTTAATGATAAAATCAATGAACCTGTTGTAAAGACAACCAGTTCTGGAAATATTTCAGAATCTGCTCCTAATGAACTCGAACATAGAGAACAACCTAAAATTTCTAGTCCTACCTTTACTGGATCAACTAGGATTCTAAAGAACCATCCTTTAGATGTTGTTGTAGGAAATCTGGATAGAGGGACACAGACTAGAGCTTCTCTTAGAAATCAGGTTGAACATCAAGCCTTCTTATCACATCTTGAACCTAAAAACATTTATGATGCTATTAATGATGAATTTTGGGTAATTTTTATGCAAGAATAACTCAATCAGTTTGAAAGAAATAAAGTTCAAAAACTTGTTGAAAGACCTAAGGACACTTTCACCATAGGCACAAAATGGGTGTTTAGGAATAAAGTAGATGAATCTGGAAACATAGTTAGAAACAAGGCTAGGTTAGTTGCACAAGGCTATAGTCAAGAAGAAGGAATTGTCTATGAGGAGACTTTTGCTCCAGTAGCTAGATTAGAATCCATTAGGATCTTACTTTCCTATGTTACAAATCTAAATTTTAAACTATATCAAATGGATTTCAAGAGTGCATTCTTAAATGGGAATATAGATGGGGATGTTTTTTTATGAACAACCCCCTGGATTTACAAACCCTCATTTTCGAAATCTTATTTTCAAATTATCAAAAGCTTTATATGGTTTAAAACAAGTTCCAAGATCTTGGTATAATAGATTAAGTACTTTTCTAATTTCCAAAGGTTTTACAAAAGGAATATCTTATCCTACCCTTTTTATAAAATATATTTCAAAAGTTGTTTTAGTTGTTCAAATTTATGTAGATGATATTATTTTTGGATCTTCAAAAACTTCATTGTGTACTGATTTTTCTAAAATGATGCAAAAAGAATTTGAAATGAGTTTAATGGGTGAACTAAAATTCTTTCTCAGATTTCAAATCTTTCAAAATAATGATGGAATTATTTTAACTCAAAGTAAATATACTAGAGATATTTTAAAACGTTTTGGATTGGATAGCACAAAAATTAGTGATACTCCCATGAGAACCACCTATAATTTGGATCTTGATGAAGATGGAAAGTCTGTTGATCAAACCACTTAGAGAGGAATGATTGGAATTCTGCTCTACTTGACTACTAGTCGTCCTGATATTATGTTTAGTGTGTGTATGTGTGCTCGTTTTCAAGAAAATCATAAAGAATCACATTTAAATGTTGTAAAAAGAATTTTAAAATATCTTAATCATACACCCAATTTAGGATTGTTCTACCCTAAAGGACAATCATTTGAATTAGTTAGTTATTCTGATGCTGATTTTACTGGATGTAAGTTATATAGAAAAAGAACCTCTGGAACATGTCAACTTTTAGTCAAGTCACTAGTATCATGGTGTAGTAAGAAACAAAATTTTGTTGCATTATCTACTGCAGAATCTAAATACATAGCTTCTAGAAGTTTTTGTGCACAAATTTTGTAGATGAAACACACATTACTAGACTATGGATATCAATTCAGACATGTCCCAATAAATTGTGAAAACACAAGTGCTATTAACATTTCAAAGAATCCTATTTCACATTCTAGGACAAAGTATATTGATGTAAGACATCACTTTTTGAGGGATCATTATCAAAAAATGTGATATCACTTTGGAATTCATTGGTACTTAATATCAACTTGCAGATATATTCACTAAAACATTAAATTCTGAGAGATTAGACTACATCATACATGATCTTGGTACGATTAATCATAAATAGATATCTTACCGGTCTTACTGTTTAATATTTTGCTATATTTTACTTTACGGTTTCATGCCCACTATTTCTCAGTTACCGTTTCATGCTTACGGTCTCACAGTTAACACCTTGTGTTCACGGTCTGTCACTTAACAATCTCACCATGATGGAATAGTTCACTCACTGTCTCACCGTGACTGCACAGAATAGTCACTATCTCACCATGGCGACCACTAACTGTCTCACCGTGACGACTTATTTTCACCGCACTGTAACGCCTACTCACGGTCTCACCGTGAATATTATTTATGCATTTATTTTAATCCGTATCGTGGTAATTTTTATTTCACCGCTATTTACTTTCCCACGTTTTTGTTTTTACAACGTTTGACATTCCCAAATGATAAAACAAAAGGGTTTTCACTCGATTCCTCACCCGAGCTCTCTCCTGCTCACTCTCTCGAACCCTCTTTACCTTGAAAACCTTCTCTCCTTCTCTCTTGCTCGAACCTTCAGTGGATGCCCAGGATGAATCATCCGTCTTCATCCACTCCAGAGATGCGTAGCTCTAAGAAGAAGAAGATAGCAATGAGGATATCACCCAAATGACCTCTAAATTCGAACCTTGTAAGTCTTACTGTAGTTCCTAAAAAAGAGATCTGCCCTGAGTGGTTGTTGACGAGCAAGTAATTTGTCTTGAAAGTCTTAAGAGAACAAGGATGGATATAATGGTTCTCTCGAAGGGACAGACCTATTTACCCGAGGTTGGTGACTCAGTTTTACCAATATGTAAAGTTCTCCTTTGATGCTGGAGAAAGTTTTATGGTGACAAGCTTGACCAATGGTCAAAAATGTTCATTCACTTAGAGGTTATGGGTTGTATGCTTAAGGATTCCTCATGAAGGGATTTGTGATGACTACCATAGAGACCCTCCTTCTACAATCGACATCTTTGACTTGGAAAATGCACTAGAAATCCTAACTGGAAATGGAACCAAGCGAAGGGACATAGCAGCTGAGCTGGATGGAGAGTCAAGACTGCTGTTCAAATTTGTTCAGAATTTGATTAGCCCAAGGAAGGGTGATTTTTCTATGATGAAGTATCAAGATGTGTTCCTAATTCATCTAATTAAGAATGGCCATAAGATAAACCTTTACAAATATGTCATTCGCCATATGTGTGAACTGATTAAGGTCACTTCCAAATCCACATATTTGTTTTACTCAAGGATGATCTCAACCATTCTAGTTTCCAAAGGAGTGGTTGGACCGAATGAGGAAGTAATTATGGATTTTGATTTTTGTTTGTCAAAACCTACCATAAAAAGGATAAAATCAATTGGAACCCTTGGAAGAAGCAATGTTTTGAGGATAATGATTAGTTGTATAAGAAGTATAATCCTATTGAGTATCCAACAAGGCCAAAGAATATTACCGATCCTGGTTTGGAACCAGATGAAGTGGTTGAATACTCATATGCTGAAGAAAAAGAAGAAGAGGTAGCTGAAGTACCTCAAAAGGAATTAGCTCCTGTTGAGAAAGAAAGGTCGGTTGTCCCTGCTAATGTTCCTGGAGTACCTCTTAGAGAAGAGGCTTAAATACTTCTTAGAGAAGAAGTTGTTGTTGAAAAGGAAAGGGTTGTTGACCCTTCTGTTTTTCTTAGAGAAGAATAACCTCTACTCCAATAGTTCATGCTAACCTAGAAATTCAGTCTGTGGATGCAAGAGATTTGATTATCTATGAGCCTGTGATAGAAAACCTCCTTGCTGAAAATGAAGCAAGTCTGGAAGCTCTACCTGAGGAACAATTTGTTCCTGAGTATATACCCTCTGCTGGGGAGAGGATGGAAATTGTCTTCCAGTTGGAAAGGCAAGAAATGGCTGAGAATAATAGAGTTGATCCTATGTATCTTGATCATGATGCTGAGCTTAAAGTTTCTAAATTGGAAGCACATGGTGAGGGGGAGGAACCTCAAAACCTTGAGATTGATGAAGCTAGATCTCAACCAACTGTCACATATTCTATGTACACTCGATATGAGTTCCCAAGATTCTATGATGTGAGTGAATCACAGCAAGTGACTGCAGCTGGAATTGGCCAGTCTTCTTTTTTTCATTTGAAGTCAGTCACTCTCCCTGAACCTGTACTACTTCCTACACCTTTTCCTGACCAGCAAACCTTTATAACTAAGGATGACTTGAAAGTATTTGGATATACTATCATAGCTGGAGTGGATAATCCCTTGTCCTCTCAACCTCATCCTGGGACTCAACTAAGTCAGGAAGATTCCTCTATTCTTTTGTAAAATATTATTATGCACATTCAACTCAGAATAATCTGTGAAATACAAGAAGTCAGAGTTGAAAATAAGTTGCTTAGTACTAATGTTGCAAATCGGAAAGGTTTGGTTGAAAACCTCCAGCAATAACTGCATTCCATATCAGAGTCTGCTCCTATTTCTACACCTACACCTGTTGTTACTTCTCCTGAACCTTCTGTTTCCAACATCTTTAGAGAGATTGTATCTCAGATTCATCCCTATCTATTGTCGTTTGATGAGAATATTGGATAAAGACACACAAAGATGTTGCAACGCATGAGAGAGCTTGTAGAGAATCTGAATAAGCTTACAGATGAATGCACTGGATGTCTTCAAAAGGTATTGAACCAGCTCAAAGCTTTAACCATAGTTGTCAAGGATTATTCTCCCTCTGGTCAAACCTCTGCTCCTTCTTTGGATGATTCTTTGCTTAGATCCATAATCAAGGAAGAAATTCAGAATGCTTTCAGTGGCTTGGATATGTCTCCTTTGTCAGAAGTAGTTAAGAATAGTGATAGAGCACTTGATCTTGTTCAGATTCATTCTAATATTTCCAATGATGCTCGATGGGATATCACTAAGAAGATAGATTTCTATCTCACCCGGATTTTCTCCAAATCTGATATGACAAATCACTTTAAGTATCTTGTGGAAAATTTGAAGATCCCTCCAGTGACTCAGGCTATCAAAGATCAATTTTAGAAGCTTACTGAGTTCACCAGATTGTTGGACAAATTCATGGAGAATAATAATGATTTTTAAAAGGCTATGGAAGACGATGGAGAAATCATCACAGACTTCATCAACCTTCTAAAACCCTATCTTCATGTCCAAAGTACTGCAATTGTTGCACCAGCTGCTGCCCCTCTTCGACCAGGTATGCCTTCCCTAGCCTCAACTGCTATGTCAGTCAGCCAAGCCCTTTCTCAGATCAGACCAATCATTCTTGACCAACCACAGACTAGATCTTCTACTGCTCCTTCTTTGGCTCCATCTATTTTTGAAGGTCTCCCTTTATCATCTTTGTCTACCACCTCTATGAATTCCTCTACATCAGCACCAGCTCCTACTGTGGATAAAGGAAAGGAAAAGGCCGATCCCTGAAGAAGTCCAGTGATTACTTTATTTTTGATGGGGATGTCTTTGATTTTTGTATTTCTACTGTATGATGTATTCTGAACGTTTTTAATGCAATATGCACTGTTTTAGCTCTATTTTGTTTACTTTTTGATAATCCCAAAAGGGGGAGAACAAGTATTCTAAGTTATGAGAACAAGCATTATAAGTTATGTGTTAACAAGTATTCTAAGTTATGTGTTATTCTATAATATGTTTTTCTATATGTTATATTCTTTATAGTTGCATCTCACTTATACTTTACTTGTACATGATTTGTGATCATCAAAAAGGGGGATATTGTTGGACTCCTCGTGTATTAATCATGTTTTAATGATCAAAAATCTCATTAAGATTTACCAATCTTAATAATAATCACACATATTCTTACTGTTTACAAATCTTATTACGGATCACAAATCTCACATATCTTATTATTCATACGTATTTATGTTTCAAGTTATCTTATATTGTATAATGGTTCAACTCAATCCATTTTATGCATATTACTGTTTAAGTCTAAATACAGTTATTTGTCTAATTACAAGACACTGTGAAGCTTGACACAGTAAGTCAGACACTGTGAGCAAGAAACAGACACCGTGAACAGAAACACTAAAGCTGACACTGTGATGCCTAAGTCTCAGACACCATGAGCAAGACACACCGTGAAGGTCATACTGTGAAGGTCATACCGTGAAGGACAAACCAAGAGACACATACCGTGAAGGTCATACCATGAAGGACACACTCTGAGCCACATACCGTGAAGGTCATACCATAAAGGACACACCGTGAAGGATACACTGTTTACATAACTACTGTGACACCGTTTCTTAACTTTTTTGTCAATATTATTTAAATATTGCTAATGGTCATATTTGATGTTTTTAATGCAATTAATGCTATTTAATGATAGTTGTTGGTATGTCAGGAAACCGTACCTCGTACCTATGAAAAGGTAATCATTCCTATTACCGGAGCTCATGGAATATAAGGAATATTGAGCTATAGTAGAGAAATATATGTGCCAGAAGAACATACATACGTGAGCAAGAAACACAAGTGTATTGTACTGAACTGAAGAGAAATCATGAGCACAAATTAAGAACACATTGCAAGATCTTCAAAGAACTCTCATGAGTGCAATCCAACTCAACTGAAGAACACAAAAAGAATCAAGAGAACATCTTCTTTCGTGAAAGACACCAAGATGAACTACGATACTCTATTTTTCAACATAAAAATCAGAGAAGGACTCAGAATCATTTTTGTTGAATCCAACGAGTCCAAAGCTACACTTCCAATGACTAGAGTTTTCTAAACTTTTATATACTCTCTCTAAGTGATTTATTATTTACTTCTTCGAGTAGTGTGTGTACCCTGTTTATTTTACACACACACTATCTCCTATGCTGAACTGGAGGATTTCTAAATCCTCACTCACATTTGTTTTATCTCTTGTGTTTCCCACTGTGGAAGTGGTAAAGGTCAAGTTAGACCTTGACAGCCTATGTGTTGTTGAGTTGTTTTCCCATGAAGAACTGTGGTAGAGGTCCCTGCATGGCCTAATAGTCTTGTACTGTTGTTAACCCCGATCCAGGGTGTGGATCACTTTTATATAAATTGTTTAAGAGGACTAAGTCTCGGCTTGAGACTGAAACTCTTGGTTATATCTGTTGTGATTTTTTAGTTTAAGTTTAAAGTATACAATATATATCTTTTATATTCTGCTGCTATTACTTTGAAATACAAACTATTTTAAAGTTACTTTGATAGTTAATATAGCATGTGTTTGTAACTATTGTAAATCAGTATGTTAGTTTAAAAAGCTAATTTAATATTCTAATTAGATTAACTGAGACCTAATCAGTATTTTGAGAATCTAATTGAACCTTTACAGTTTTACAAATTCACTATAGTTTAACTTGTTTTATAAATTGGGGATTTTAATAGAAATTATTTTTAACAGAAATTTTAATTGGAACTCAATTCACCCCCCTCTTGAGTATCCACTCCGAACAACAGAAGGAAATGGGAAAACATATTTACAAATGTAAAAATTTGTCAATAAAGACAATAGATATGGAGAGAGAAAATTAGAAGAGGATGAAAAATGAAATATGTGCTAAAAATATCTTCCCCTAATGAATCAAGAAAACATGATTTGAGTGTTTATTTTTTTATTTTTTTCATATTTTAAGAATTTACACTTGTAAAAAATCACACACTCATCTCACAACTCTTTTTTGATACCCTCACAACACTAATTGTAATAATTATAACAAGATCAAAGGTTGAGGAACAGTTATTTTGACCTACTAAAGACATGACCCATTTTTTCAATTCATTTTTTTTAATTTATTGTTTATTTTAAATACATTTCATTAAATTTTTAACAAAATGACATAAAAATAAATCAAATCCCAATTCTCACTGAATGACAACCTCCCCCCCCCCCCCCACAATTAAATGGATGTTTTTCTTCAATTAGATGATGACATATTTAAAATCAATAAAAGTATACCCGAAATAAAATCCATTCCCCCTACACTTAAATTTCAATAACTCATGGAATGAAAATACATGTAGATGTTGGGTGAGAAAATGTTTTTGTCATGTAATGTGGATATAAAAAAAGGGTTCTATATAGGCTGTAAGGTCCTTTGAAAAGGCAGATCAATGTAATTGTAATGGGAGGTTATTTATCAATTTTCATTATCGTGTGGATAAGAAAATTCATTTATAATATTATTTCACACCAAAGTAGTAAATTCTGCTAAAAGGTCCATAAACTAAAGACTCAAAATTAAGGGTGAAAAAATCACATTATGAAAAGATTCTTATAGGTGACCTAGGAATAAAAGTTGATTTTTTTCTTCATGGGTTGGGGGAAATTTTTTCCAATAAAAAATTGGGCATTAAAAATTTATTAGTCATGAGACAAAATCATTTATCTATGTTTATGTTGAAAAAAATGTTTTATATGAAAAAAAATATTTGGAATCCCTTAAATAGTTAGAAAAAATAAAATAAATAGTGAGTAATTATGATTTATTTTATTTTATTTTGAAAAACATACACACATACAAAAGAGAAAGAAAGAAAAATAGTGGATCAATAAAGTACTAAAAACTAGAAAATATGAGAGAGAATGTGAGAATTAGAAAGTAAAAAAATAAGAAAGAGAGAGGGAGAGAGAAATAATGATAGAGAGGGAGAGAAGCAAGAAGAGAGGGATGGGGAGTTAAATGGAAAGAGGTTCCCACTAGTTTGTATTTGGTGGGTCTTCGTCTCCATCCAATGATGGGTCTAATCTAGCATTTAGGGATCTGAGGTAAGTTTATGTGGCTCTCAGGTATGTTTCCTATCATGGTGGTTCTTTAACTAGTTCCCATTAACCGTGAATTTCCTTTTTTAAAAGGGTTTTGTAATTTCACTCCACCAAATGGGTAAAAATTAGTAATAATAAAAGGTTCTTCTCAATGAGAATTAAGTATTCATGGGTGAATCCAAAATATTGAATTGAATAGAATTACCTTTTCAACTTCTTGAAATAGAATTCAAAATATGGGTTTTTAAAGGACTATGTTAGATTTTTTTTGTATAGATTGGAATTCTAGTAATAATCAAGTCAAAGCTCCTCTTGTTCAATCAAAAATAATGGTATCACTTGAACAAATATTTTATAATCAATATTACAAGTTCTAACAGTCCAAAATGACTTATGTTTGACTTCAATTATTAAATGATACTTTTTACCAAACACTAACCTAAAAGGATATATCCAAATGGGTGTTTTATAGGTATTATGATAAGACCAAAGTGCTTCACCAAGTCTTTCAAACCAAAATTTTCTTGTAGGATTAAAAGTTCTCATTAGCACTCTATTTACTTCACTATTTGGAATTTTAACCATGACATTTTTTTGGGGTGATTTGTAGTTGATGTATTATATATATAGTCAAGAGTTTTTGAAAAATATTACTTGGATAGATTATATAAATGGGTTCCTAAGTCACTTAAAAAGGCACTTAGAGTTCTAAATTGATGAAAGATATGGGGTGTTTTCAATGGTAAATTCAGGATAAATGATTTTAGGATGATAAAAATTAGAAATTATACACAAGTGATCATCCAAAAGGTTTTCTTTTCCAATGTTATATTTTTTTCCAATTTTAGACCCTCAAAACATTAAGATCCAACTTATTATCCTTGGTTTGGAATCACTTTTCTTGAGTAAGAACTTTAAATTTGAATGGTCTATAAAAATGATGATTTTAACACCTAAGAGATAGGTTTAGAATTTATTCAATGAAAAACCATAGCCAAAAGTTCCTTTTTAGTAACATTGTAATATAATTGAGTTTCATCTAGTGTTTTTGAGGTATAATAGATTTCATTAGGTATTTTTTTCTCTTATTTAAACAAGTACACCCCTAATGGACCTATTAGAATAATCACACATCAATTTGAAGGGTATTAACCAATTTGGTGGTTGGATTAACAGGGTAGATGTAATCAAAAATTTGAGTTAAATAAATTCTCTATTGTAAGCCTCATAAAAATGGAATTTAACATCATTTAGGAGTGGTCGAGTGAGTGGGAGAGAAATATTTCTGATGTTCGAGATGAATTGTTGATAGAAACCGGCATGAAAAAAGAATGATTGGATATCTCAAACTGATATGGGTTCAGGAAGTGATTGGATGACCTTTATCTTAGTTGGATTGAATTCAATTACATATTATGAAATTATGTGTCCTAAAACAATCCCATTAGAAACCATAAAGTTACATTTTTAAAAATTCAACACAAGGATACACTCTTACACACTTTTATAAGACTAGAGAGAGTGAATAAAAACAAGATTCAAATGAATCACCATAAATGGTAAAGTCGTCCATGAATACCTCTATGAAATGATCAATGAATTTTAAAAGGATACTCAGCATACACCACTATAATTTTTTAGGAGCAGTGCAAAGGCTAAAAAATGAACTTGAATAGTTTCTCCCAAAATCTCGTGGATAATATGATAGTATGAACATCAATTTTGATTTTAGGAGTCATAAAGAATGTTATTCATAGAATCATAAGAGATCAATAAGAAGATGTATCACTTTCCATGTTAAGGAAATAAAAATCAATTGGGAAGATGAGATCATTGATCTATCCAATTAAATCCTCTATTATTCCCTCAGGACTGGAAGTGATTTTATTAGATAACAGGATAACTATGATCATTGGGTACAAGGGACCTAGACCAAGGTTGGAGATGATGGATTTCGGCATGACATTTATCGATGATGCTTGGTTTATGAGTTCATCATCAAAGTTATAACTCGGTATTTCACAACTGAAAATCGGTCCTTTAACAGTGCTCTTAAAAGGGTTTTATTAGTTTTTTAAAAGTTATGATATTGATATTGATGTTAAAATATGACTTTAACAGCACTAAAAATGTTGTTAAATGAACCCTTTAACAGCTCTAAAAAGCACTGATAGAGGAACCCTTTATCAACTCTCTTAAAATATTTGAAAAAACATTTCTCACGCACCCCCAACAACCCCCTTTCTTAGTGCTTACTGCCCCCTTTCTCAGCTATTTCTACTACCCATCCTCCATTATTCCCTCCACCTCCTTTCCTCAGTGCTAGAAGGCTACCCCAAATACCTGCGCATGCTTGGATTTTTCCCGAGGACCTTCCTTATGCAACTGATTCTCTTTACCACTATGTCATACGTGTTTTATTGTATATTTAATGAATTTTATATTTATTAGGTTATATTTTGAAATTTTTGATATATATATATATAATTATATTTATTTTTGATATATTATATATTATTTATTTATATATATTGAAATATAAATATGTGTGTGTGTGTGTATGTTTATTAATACACACACATATGTATATATAAAAATTATATATACATATTATTGGATTTTTATAAGGTAAATTAAATGGATAATTTTTTAATTTAAATAAAATTAATAATAAATATTTATTCCATGTATTTAAAAATACATTTTTATGTAAATATGTTGATATATGTATTTGTTTTATTATAAGTATATATAAGAAAATATGCATATATTTAATTATAAATAAAACAAAATTGTGAAAAATTATAAAATTCCAAAAGCATAATATCAATATGAATGTAATACCTAGGAATAAATTAATTCCCCACTAAAAATAGGAATAATAGCCCTTAAACAAGGCTGAAATCTCATTGAATGTTAAAAAATTGGGGTACCCCGACTAAAAACACTATTTTGGAGGTCTTATGGGCCTTTTCTTGCCTTGAAAAATATGACCAGGGGTTCCCCTAGGTCACCATGGCATGGATCTTTTTGCAACCATTGATTTGATATGTGGTAGAGACTAAAAACACAAAAAAATAAAAAGTTATGGACATTTGAAGTTTGAATTACATTTTCAACTTATTTTAGATCTCTTATTAATTTTTTGACATCTTTATCTTAAAATTGTTATTAAAGGACTATTACTCGATAACAATTATCAAATTATTAATTATAAATATTTTCAAATTATTTTATAAGTCATTATCACTAAATATCTTATATATTAACTGTAAATTCCTATTTAACCTTATTTTAAACATATTTAAAAAAATATATATTTATATCAATATAAATATATTTAGATATTAATATATTATTTTTAATGAAATATATATTTTTTGAAATATATCCTTTATCAATGCTAGTGAAAAATCGTTGACAAAGGCCCCCTTTTATCAATGATTTTTTACTAGCACTGATAAAAGGGGGCTTTATCATTACTTTTTTACAAGCGCTAATAAAGTTCCCTCTTTAATAGTTCTTTTTCTAGTGTAGACAAAGGGGGTCTTTAATAGTGATTTTATCTAGCATTGTCAAATCCCTAGTGTTGGATAAACCCAGTTTTGTAGTAGTGTTTTTCATAGAACTATAAAGGTCCCAAAATCTTTGCACTTCATGAGAATAAAACATTGGGTTCAAACATTTTCAATGGCCCTAAGCTATCTATTATGGGTGAAAAATTCCTTAAGAAACATTCCATACTTAGTGATTCTTTTAATGGAATCCAAGAAGGGGATGTTGACTTCAATGCATCTAAACATATCAAGATTTTTCGAATATGTATTAAAGGTAATCTTAGTATTATATATAGACTAAGGAAAATGAATTGGGTTTCTTATAGAGATGGAAGGAGGTGAGGGAGTGGATTTGGTTTTTTTAGCATTTTTTTTCTTTTTGTAACTCAACATTTAAAGGTGCTTTAGATGATTCATCATGATGCATAGAAATTTTCTTTCTAGATCGAAGTAAAATTTCACTTACATTACCCTTGGGGTTGGGAAATGGTTGATCTGGTAGTTAGGAAGAATTGGATTATTGTTATAGGATTATGTGGGATGTGAGCTATCCAATTTGGTCCTCAATGTTTTTTAAGATTTGATGGGTGAAATAAGTAAGATCTTCCACAACACTTTCCCATGGTTTCTTATAAGAATATACATGTCCCACATTAGTATTACCTTGATTTGGGTTCTCATAAAATTGATTGAATTGGGTAGGTATTTGAGAAGGATCAATAGGATAGTGTAATTAATGAGTAGTGGGATGAGGGGGTTTTCCCCATTGATGTGATGGGTAAAATGGGTATGGTTGTAGGAAATTTCCACTAGGAACATACTAGAACTTATTTATATTTTTTGGAGGGGTTTTAGGGGGGTGAGATATGGCATTACTATAACTTAGTCTAAAATAGTCTTCCCATATTTTATTATAGGTAAAAGATAAGGGATCATAGTTAGGTTGGTTGGATTTTATAATGGACAGACCTAGTTTTTCAGAGTGGGTATTCCTCTAGGAAAATTTTTCATTGAGCTCTATTTGACTTGAATAATCTGATTGATCATCTTGTAGTGGACATGTTTTAGTTAGATGATCTAGTGAGCTATAGATTTCATGGTTTTGGACATATCCATGGAACTGATATAGTGGAGAAGACATGGTTGGGATTTCATAGTCATAGCTTGTTTACTCATAATACATGTTAGATCACTCATCCACTCAGTCATCTTGTTGGACTCTATAGATTAGTTCTCTTATACTTGTTTGACTTTAGAATTATCTTGAGTATAGAATTTTTTTGTGTTTTCATCCATGTTTCTTATGAGATCTCATGAAGGTACTGAATTTTTTTAAACAAATAAACTACCACTTGAGGCATCAATGATAATTATCTCCATATCCAATAGCCCCTCATACAAGTATTGGATCAAAAAATGTTCAGGGGTTTTGTGGTGTGGAAAATTTTCTATAAGCTTTTTTAACCTCTCCTAGTACTCATGGAGTGATTAATTGTGGAATTTATGGATACCACTAATTTCCTTTTGGATATAAGCGGTTTGAGAAGTAGGTAAAAAATTCTAAAAGATACACTTCATGTCATTCCTTGACTTTATAGAACTAGGAGTGAGGTAATAGAGCCAGGATTTTGTGAAGTTATACAGGGATAAAGGTAAAATAAAAAGTATGATCTGTTCATAATTAACCCCTTAAGGATTTATAGAAGCGTATACCAATTAGAAATCATTGATATGTAGATGTTTATCTTTACTTTATAGTCTATGTAAATGAGGAAAAAGATTAATCAAACCAGATTTGACTTCAAAATCATCCCAGATGTTTGGGTACTGAATACTAAGTGGTTGGAAATTCATATCAGGGTCAGTGAGTTATTTAAGGGTTTGTTCCCTAGTATTTTCCATAACTAGATCAATTGTATAGTAAAAGAATGTTTCTTGAGTGTTTTGATGTTCCATAATGGTTTTCTTATGTCTAAAGATATTTTTCTCAATTTTAGGGTCAAACAAATATGAGGGATTTTTTGGGTGGATATGGGGAATTCAAAGATAGTTAAATGTTTAATTTGATGTGAAAGATGGTAAAGCTAGGGAAGTAGGGTTTTTATTTTCTATTTTTATTTAAAGTTTCTTTTTATGTAAGGAGGAATTTTATTTGAATTTTTTTAGATTTTTTTGGGTTTCTTTTTTGTTTTTGATTTTTTTAAGGATATTCATAAAAAACTAATTATTGTGGCACTATACCCAGAAATGGAGCTATTTAATGTGTGGTCGATTATTACTAATCGATCTTTCAAAGGTATTATTATCTTATATAATGTTTATAGTTTCACTCATTCCAATTTCTCAGCGATAGTACTATATTTTGGATTTAATTATTTTTGTTTTATCTTTTGAATGGGGTGTTTGTTTACAAAGATTAGGTGAAATGATTGATTGTTGAATTTAGTTTAACAATTAAATAATGATTGGTGTGGGTTAATTATTGGGTATGTAAGCTTATGATATCCTTGAGCATTTAAAAACATTGCATTAAATTAACATTTCACTTCCCAAGATGATTTTGATTCGAATTACTAATTGCTTTGGCTTTAATCCAAGCCTTAACTAGGGTTTTAATCATTATCAATTCTCATTGATGGAAGGATCAATATTTTATAAACCCTTGGGTATTTTTTGGTTTCAATAATCCATGTAATCAACATTTCAAACAAAAAATTTCATTAATCCGTAATATATAATGTTTGAAATACACTATATTAATTCAATGAATGTCAAATGAGTGAAAGCTCTCAATCACTTAACATCACCAAAGTATGACTCGCCTCAGTGAATTATTTACTCACCCATTGTGATAGTTTTTAATCTGGTTTATGATTTTTATAATGGTGAGTTAAAATAATAAGAAAATTAATAAGGTAATAAAATATTTGTGTGACGAACACTCACACGAGCAGTGAAGAAAGTCAAACACACGATTTGGATTGAATAAGAAAGTAATGGAGGAAAGATTTAAATTTTATTAAGAAATATAATAATAAACTAATGAATTTTTATGAGAATGGGAGATGATTAAGTTAATTTCATTAATATTTAAACAAAATTACAACTCAAACACTTCTAAGATTACATATGAAAGTAAATAAAAAAGAACATGAAAGTAAAGAGTGGAGGAGAGGTGTCTCAATTAAAAACTTGAGTTTTTAATGTCATCTCAATCCTTTGGAAATGATTTTTTCATATAATTATATCCTTATAAGTTCTTAAGTTCTAACTTCTTACAAAGAGAAGAGGTGAATTTATTAATTTCCCAAGGTGCTGGACTATTTTCCTTCCAAAACATCCCTTCAAGTTAACTTGACCATTTGACTATGAATACATCTAAATCTTGAGAAATATTATTTTAAAAGTTTTTTATATAGAAATGGATATTACACCCATCAAATTTTGAATCCATTGGACTTTTGAATCCAATGATATGGTTATTTTCCTAAACCATGTACTCTTGTCCAGAATTATCCCAAATTTTTCAATGGCCTAAATGTGAATGGGTTTTAGTCCCATAATATGATTTCAGTTCTAATCCAAACATTCTAAAAAGTTTCACAACTAACTATTGAATTTCTACTAAAAAATAATCTTAATCGAGTGAGTGGATTGGTAGAAAGTCAAGAATTATGATTTATTCTTTAATACTGGATAGAATTGTGCATTGGAAGTTCATGCATAAATTGGGCCCCATTAAGGATGATTTGTGTCTTATAATTTTTATCCAAGTTGTAATGTAAATTCCCTAGAATAATGGTGGATTATTAATTAATTTTCACTTGTGGATTGAGCCTAGAAAATAAATCATCGCAACTAGTCCAGTTTCTTTAAAAGATTCATTAGGCCTTCTTTAGTGGTCCATATAGACAATAAAATGGAAAAACTAAATAAATCTCAATTTTATTTATTTTTATTAATAATAATAGGGAATCATAAAAAATAATAATCACATAATTTTGATAATTAGTGGGAGATTTACAATTAAAATACTAAATTGACTTGAATATGGACTAATTCAAACAATGCTCACACATTATATTTAATATTAAATCATGGGAATTTCAAAACAATAATAAAATTTTCCTTGAAAATATGTAAGGATATTAGAAAAAAAATTATGAAAAAATTAATATCATCACTATTCCACTTTATTCACCTAGAATCTCTACTCCTAGAAATTCATTGATATCACCTATAAAAAAATGTCTATACCAAATCACCAAAAATAAGGTTCAAACCAAAAGGCCAACTTTAAAACATGGAACTAAAAACATAGGACATAAATAGACCACTTATTAGAAAAATCCAAATAACAAGATATTTTCTAACCACTGAGGAATCATGAATCCTGAGAGTAGGTTTTTCAAAAAATTAAATGTTGTTATAACCACTCCCATGGTCTACTTTAAATTCTGGAACTCTAACGAATACACAAGGTTGATGACTCCTAATACCCAACCAAAACGAAAGGTCAAAACAAAAAATACCTCCAGAAAAATTGAGGTCACATGATTGAGAAAAAATGGCACATCCCAACTAAAAAAGTCTTGTAAGAAGCTCTATAATAATTAGAAAAGCATACAAATATTGGTTGAAGGTATCCTCCCCATTTATAATTAAACTAAAATGGGGAAACACTGACTAGACACATCCAACAGAATGGACATCTTTAAGAAACCATGAAACTATTAACCATGAGAAACCATATCAAATCACCACAAAAGATCACAACATTAAGAAACAACCAAAATATCACTTTACCAAACACCCAAACATCACACTCCACTAAAACGGTAGAAACACCTCGAACATGAAAATGCATCTAAAAGGAATAACAAGGCCCTATCATCAAGTCACATGAATACTTGGAGGATAAATTGGTTCCAAACATGCGTAACACCAACTCATGGTTATTATAAAATAAAATCTCATCTTTGTAGCTCTCATGGTCTTCCTAGAAACCAAAATCTTATCCCTGGTACCCCATCCTGCACCCAAATAATTCTCAGGTCATTCATTAAACAACCCTCAAACCATATTCAACACCATAAATAATGACAATAAGCATTAAAAGAAATAAGTCATTATTGACTAAAATATATGAACACAAGCCCCAAGATCTTTCATATGGTATCCAGCCTATTTATTACATAACTTTTCATTACAATTAAAAAACATAGGATCTTTAAGTTCTAGTGTCTTGGAAATCAGGAACAATATACATGAAACAACATAAATAATTCTTCTAATCCAATTGTAAGTATTCATCATAAGTTCATCCCAAGTACAATTACTTCATCTCAAAACCTGGATACATACATCAAAGGAAAGGGTGAGCAGAAGGCCCAGTAAAGAAAATAATTGAAACAATTTACATGCGATCTTGAGTGATATCAATAAGAACATGAGGGATAACATAAATTAATAATAAATAGGAATATCATAGAAATAATAACATGAATAATAACTTGAAAATGTGTCTAAAACATTTAATTTATACATTCATGAACATATCACCAAGGTTTATCCCTAAGGTGTCCTAAAATTACCAAGGTTATTCACCAAGGTATCGTTAAACTTGTCATCTCTAGAGATTAAATTCTTTACCCAATGCATTAGAGCGCTATCAGGGATCACCCTTAATATGTATTTATTTTCATGTGAGCCACGTATATCATAATAATAAATTTCACAAATAAACAGAAGATAATAAAAGAAATGGTTTTCATCTCAAAATCATGACATTTAAAAAGTACTTAAAAACAAGATCATTATGTCAAATATAACCCATGGAAAGGGAGTGAGGGTTATATGTATGTAAATTACAGAATAAAATATATCAATTTTATTTCTTTATTAATACCTTTGTAAATTAAATGGGTTTGGGTATTCACATAAATAAAATAAGATAATTTCTTGAGAAAAAGAGAGAGATTTTGAAACAAAAATTATGCAGCATAACAGCTATACAACATGGTTTTAGAAAATATTGAAAAGAGTGGGTACAAGGGTCACCCACTCATAAATAACTCTTAATTCGGTATGGTAACATAATAATAATAAATAATAACATTTTATGGATATTTTAATTACATACCACATGAAAAGGAAACTTGAAAGAAAAGAGAAGATGAGATTTATTTTATGAATCATTCGACCGCCTAACGACATCGCTTAAAATTAAAAAACAATTAAGTTGATGAGAGTGGAAAGGATCTTTCATCATTTGTAAATATAATTTATAGCAATAAGTACATAGATAAACATATTCCAACATAAAAATATGGAAACTAGAAGACATAACATAAATTAAGTCATGACTTAAAAGAGGAGGGTGAAAGGCTCCCTTACCTTGAAGAGTAACTTCAAAAGCTCAAAGATTGGGACCTTGGGGGGGATTGAGGGAACCTTGGGAGGACTCATTGGGAAGCAAAAAGACCATAAATTTGTTGAGGATGAATTTTTAATGAAAGTAATGAAGTAATGGGTTGGTATTTATAGCAAAAGTGAGGGAATAATTTATTAATTTCCAAGGGACTCCTCATCAGTGGTATTTTAAAAACCATGGGCTTACCCATGGTATTTGACCATGGTATTGGCCACTTGGGACACCTCATAACATATATTACTATTTAAAAGTAGAAAATAATTATTACATCATGATTACATCATCTATGATGTCATTAATCACACCTAAACTCAAAACTGTATTTTTACTATTCACCGAAAAATAAAAATTTCATAAAGATCTCATAAATTCACCCTAAACTAATATTGATGCTATGAATTAAAAAATGAACTCCATTTTATGAAAATAATTTTCTAATTATGGTATTTTTAATTTTTAATTAAAAATACTATTTACCCAAAAAAAATACTAATACTTAGCTAATAATTTCTGAAACAGTTATTTATTTATGCTATTATATCACATTATGAAACAAGATGCCTAAATTATATTTATACTTTCATAAGTGCGGTTACTATTCCATTGGTCACATTACTATTCATAAGGGAGATATTACTATTCATATTTTACTATTCACTAAAAAATTAGTTGATCTTATTATACTCTAAATATAGTACTGATCACAATTATAGAAGACCATTTATTAAAAATCATTTCACATTATTAATTATTTAATGTATAAAAAAATATTTTAAAATAAACTTTTTCCAAAATTCACTAATAATATAGAACTTCTATAAATTCATCCTATATTTATTTTAACATTTAAAATCCAAAAATTTAACATAATAATAAATAACAATTTTATTTATACAAAAGGATTACACAACGTAACTAAGGTCTCGTTACATAGACCCTTATAACACCTACATAGGACCTAAGTGTAAGATGTGTTATGGTGATGAAATCATGAAGCATCTAGGACAACATTTCTTGAGTGGTAATTTATATCAACTTGAACTTCTCTTGTAGATGATTCCATTCAAGCTTCATATATTGAAGCTAAGTTTGGGCTTGGTTCAGAGCAAATCCCAGAGATACTACCTTCTTCCCAAACTCTGACAGATGGGCTTTGTACGACCCGAGTCTACTGGATGAGGCCATCAACTCCTCTTTCTGTATTAATTAACCATGTTCATTTGTATTTATAAACAATAATCATAATGTTAAGAGTATAGTTTCCAATGGTCATATAATGGTAAAAATCCAACAGTCTCATTTTAATTATACTCACTCATTAATTATAGGATATAGTTTTGTTAAGTATAAAATATGATACAAAATCAAGAAACCAATATTATTCAAAAGTTCAGGTCGTTAAATTCTTCCCCCCTTAAGAAATTTCATCCCCAAAATTTTAACTCATAACCTCAAAAGAGAAAAGGTGTGGGTACTTCTGCCTCATAGACTCCTCTGGTTCATATGTTGATTTTTCACATTTTTGGTTTCTTCGCAACACCTTAACATGGCGAGTAGTCTTATTGCGTAGAACCTTGTCTCTATGATCCAAGATCTTCATCTGCTATTCCTCATAAGATAGGTCATGTTACAGTTTTACCACCTTTGGGTTTAGTACATGTGAAGAGTCAGGTATGTACTTCCTTAAGAGGGATACGTGGAAGACATCATGAACATGTGCAAGATTTGGAGGAAGTGAAATTTGATAGTCCACTGCTCCTACGCGATCAAAGATTTTGTAGGGGCCAATGTACCTAGGGATGAGCTTAACTTTCTTCCCAAACCTAATCACTCTCATCCAAGGTGAAATTTTATGAAATAAATTTTCACCAACATCCAACTCCCAGACCCTTTGATGGTTATTGGCATTGCTCTTTTGTCGACTCTGAGCAGGATTAATGTGTTGCTGAATAGAATGGACCTTTTCTAGAATCTTTTGCACAAGATCAGACCCAAGAATCTTTCTCTCACCAAATTCATCCTAACAAGTAGGAGTTATAAATCACTTCCCATATAGAGCTTCATAGGGTGCCATTTGAATGCTTGAGTGAAAATTATTGTTGTAAGGGAACTCAACTAAAGGGAGATGTTGATCCCATCCACCTTTAAATTACATTAAGCATGTTCTTATAATGTCTTCAAGTGTTTGAATAGTATTTTCATATTGGACATCATTTTGGGGTGATAGGTCATACTGAAATTCAATTCTGTACTCAATGCATGTTGAAGAATTATCCATAATATTGATGTGAACCTTGGATCACAATCATATATGATAGAAAGTGGAACTTCGTGCATCCTTAACACTTCCTTCATGTAAATCTTGGAAATTTGATCAACGGATAAATATTCGTGAATGGAGATAAAATGGGCAGTCTTGGTGAGATGATCCACAATAACCCATATCGCACTGTTTCCTTTGGAAGTTCTCGGGAGACCAGTGAAAAAGTACATAGTGATATTTTCCCACTTCCTTGCTGGTATGGGTAGTGGTTGCAATACCCCTTTAATAATTTGTCACTCCTCCTTCACTTGATGACATACCAGGCACCATGATGTGTAGTTAGCAATCTCCCTATTCATATTATTTCACCAATAATGATCACAGAGGTCTTTATACATTTATGTACTTCCAGGATGTATAGAGAACGTAGAGATATGAGCTTTATCCATAAGATCCTTCTTTATTTCCGGAATATAAGGAACACATAGACTTATACGAATTTTCAATACATCATCTTCATTAATTTTGAACTCAGGAAACTTACCATCCTGCACTACCTCAAACTTCTTCTATAACAAAGGATCTTTTTTCTGAGCTTTCTTGATCTTCTCTAGTAATAATGGTTGAGAAATCATTTGGGTTAGGTTTGATGATTTCGTTTCCATATATCATCCTCTTGCTCATCGTGACTTTTGGAATATATCAGAATATCATCAATAAAAACTACCACAAAGTTATCATGGTATTCCTTAAAGACTTTATTCATCAAATCCATAAAAATAGAAGGTGTATTAGTCAGTATGAAGGTCATAACAACAAACTCATAATGCCCAAATCTTGATCAGAAGGTAGTTTTTTGGAATATCTTCTTTCTTCACCCTCAATTTATGATAGCCAGATCGAAGATAAATTTTAGAGAAGAATTGATCCCCATGAATTTGGTCAAATAATTCATTAATTCTTGGAATAAATTATTTTTTCTTCACTATTATCTTGTTCAGTTCTCTATAATCAATGCATAGCCTCATTGATCCATCCTTCTTCTTTACAAAGAGAACATGTTCTCCCCAAGGAGACACACTCGGTCAGATAAACCCATTATCCAAAAGATCTTGGAGTTGTTTCTTTAATTCCTCCATCTCCACATTTTTCATCCTATATGAGTTATTTGATATTGGATGATATCTAGTTATTAGTTCAATGGATAACTCTACCTCTCTTTCTGGGGGAGGTCTAGGTAACTCCTTAGGAAATATGTTAATTTATTCCTAGACGATGGGTACATTTTCTATCCTTATACTCTCATTTCCTTCTTCTTCTTCATTGATCAACTCTATAAATAATGATATAGGAGGTTCTTCTAGACAATGATCTAGTTGAGATATCTCTCCTTGGAAGATAACCATAGGTTTTCCATTCAAGACTACTGAAATTTCCATACTTCTGTATTTGATCTTAGCATTATACTTTGAGATACAGTCTATCCCTAGTATAATGTATAATTCCAACATGCGAATGAATACTATATTTGTGATAATATTTTTCTTGTAACACCCCAAGATTTCATAGTATGTTATCTCTTCAAAGTAATTCAATAACTTGTGCTATACACAACACCGAGTTCGAGCGCACCACGACTTACCAAACTAGCCATTCAAAAAGCGGTTATCAATAGTATTAACTAAAATTTGAGTTTTATATACTCCATATAATTTTAGAAACCATATTATGTGTTTCTTAGACATAATATAAGAAAAAAATCATTTTTTCAGATAAAAGATGTATTTTTCAAAAAAAATGGAATTTTACTGCCTTTTAATGGAGAACCCTTTTTAAAACCAATATTTAAATATTTTATATATTAAATTTAATGAATTTGAATTATTATTTATAATTGGGACATAAAAATTTAGTTTGGATAAATTCTTGGTACATTTCTGATAAATTTCATATTTTGATGAATACTGAAAAATACTCAATTTTAATTAAAAACAACTTTTTTAATCGAAATAATGTATAGTGTTAAATTTTGATTTTGAATGGTTTTTAAGTATAATTATATTATATTTTTATCATTTAATACAACTTATGTAATTATAAGTAATTTCACATTTAAATTTGACATAAAAATATGTCAATCTTTTGATAATTTTTACTTTTTAAAAACCCGCTTTTTGGTTTTGACAAAAGGAAATAATTTTAAATTAATTAATGAAACTTCAATGTTTTTAATTTGGTAAAATATAATTAATTTTCTAATTCATAATATAAAAATTATCTTAGGGTGATTTTTTGGTATTTTTCTAAAAACATTCAATTTTTGATGAATAGTGAAAAACATTGTATTATTGTTTAAAATAGACTTTTAATTTAAATAATTATTTATTTTATTTAAATTTTTTTTAAGTAAAAATAGATATATAATACCTATATAAGTTCAATTTAATTCATTGGAGTCGTTTATAATAAAATTAGATGTATAAAATTTTATTGAACTTTTTAACGTCTTTTACCCACCTTCTAGGCACATTTGCAAATTTGCATAAAACGTAATTTTACCCTTCTGGGAATTGAATTTAAAAAATCCAAGAGACACGGTTGACATCAGTAATTAAAATGTGGTTCAATAAAATAAAAATCATTTTTGGAGAATAGTAATATTTGACTTTTATTTACCACGGTTAAAAGTAAATAGGGTAATTAAAGGTAAAAATGATATTATAATTATCCTGACACATGTCCTAATTCTATTGGATAATTTTATTTAGACCAAATCCAACATTAGTAATAAAATATTATTCTTTTGGTCCACTTGGATTATATTAGTACATTTATTATTATTTTACTTAAAGATGAGTTAAAAGTGTCAAATTCAATATTTAATAACTAAAAAAAATTTAATATAGGGTTATACATAAGATAAATTATACTATAAATATTCATTAGAAAACTAAAAATATTTCCAACATAATGGTATTTTATTTATAATTTTTATACATAAAATAATTAAATTTATTTATGACACAATGATGATGTAGTAATTACCTTATTAATAAAAGATTAAAATAATTGATATTATAAATATCCAAATAAATGTAAATTGAGAATTTTGATGAATTACACTAATTTTATAAGTTAATATGACATGTTAGAGTTTATTTAGTGAATTTTTTTTGAAGTAATCATGTTGTTATTACTTTCACAAAAACAAAATACCAAATAGTGTCAAAATTGACATAAATGAGTTTTTAAAACATATAAAATTTTACTAAATGATAAAATACTCCTAAAAATATAAGGTTCAGCCAAAGGACTTAGATAAGATTATATATTTTAATAATGAACTAATTTGGGTTCTTTTGTCTTTTTATAGTAATTTTATTAACCATGTTATATAAAAAACAGGAAGACATTGTAAAAGATAATCTTTTTAACTAAGTGTTAAATCTAGAAGATAAGGTTAAAATGGTAACCTAAACATGTCTAAAACCTATTGGTTGAAATTATTTCGACCCATAACCACATAAGGATCGAAATAAATACATTTTTATCCATTATAAATTGAAAATTATTTTATGATAAAATAATATTTCAAGATTTTGCTAAATTGACCCTCACCTCTCTTATAAAAGGGTACTTCCCCTTATCTCAAAATCACACCTCTAAAGTCATTTGGCTCAGACAACCCCTACCCAAATCTTCTCCCAACTTCCCTAAATTCAACCTAAATTCCTTCTATTGACCAAAAATCCAACGTAAGGATCCCTTTTTTTCAAATCAAATGGAAACACCCAAAGAATAGGTAATTATTTTATCACCTCTTTCAAAGTTATTTTCTTCTTACACTTTCACTTTATTTTCTATTTCCACACCAAAATAATAACTCTAGTAAATTATATATATTGTGATGTTATTTTAAATATGTTACAACCATACTCATTATTCTAACCATCCAATTAATGATAATGTCACCATGCGTGCGTGCGTACGGCTTACCGTCTCCACGTCGTGGTGTGATTTGTTATTCAACACTATGCTATTTGGATGGATATAATGATGAGTAATATGTGTATAAATAATGAAAATAACATTATAAATTATCTATAAAATTAATATACCATCCAATTAAACACATTTTAATCATTATTTAAATGATATCATCGCTCATGTGTCTGTACGACTTACCGTCTCCACGACACGATGAGATTTATTTCCACGTTCACCATTCAATGATGATTATACAAATATATATTATTAATAAGTATGTAATATATGAAATTATAATTCTACTGGAGATATATATATATATATATATATTTATTTATGTACTTACATATATCTTATTCACTTACTTTCGTTCAATAAGATATGAAAACGAAAACAGCATTTATGCATACATACGGCCTACCATCTCCATAAATGGTGTTTTCCATTTATATATATATATCTATTATATATATTTATATTATAAATATATATTATATATAAATCATTTTTTATATTCTGGAAGTATTTAAATCATGATCATATGATACGACCAAGAATAATAAGTTAAAACGCGTACGATAAAGAATGAAATTATTACCCCAAATGTTAATTTAACATGGAAATCATTATTAAATGGGTATTATAATATCATAATTTAATCATGTATGACTTAATAAATATGAATATGCTTTTTGTATAATTTAATAACATACTATGTTCATTATACATGTGGTTAAGTGTACCCTCAACCAAAGGAAAGTGCATGGTAAGGGTTAATTCCTCAATCTCATTATTATCTGAGTTTGTTTATGTGTAATTATTTTCTGGGACATATTTATTATCCATGTCCATGTTTCATAAAAGGAATTTAAAAATGATACTATTAAGGTACTCTTTAACTAAAACATCATTTTAAATGTTTTAAATATTTATTCTTCTAAATATTTCTCATTAATTTACATGTTTTCAAAATGGTTTTAAGGTTTTATTTATATGGAAAAGGTTGTTTTAAAATATTAATTCCTTTAAAAAGTTTCAAATTGGTATGGTAAACTTTGATTCAAAAATATATTTTAAATTACATCCTTTATAGATGTGTGTCTTTTAAATGATTTCACAAAAAGGCATATTTCTCTAAAAAAGATTTACTAATCATTTTCAACTATGTCAGCATCCTTTGTTGGATATTATTATTGATTAAGGTTGATTTATTATAATAAAATCTTACATATTGTATTGAATGAGTTGTGATATGTTTGACTGTGGATGTTCTATATTTATACCCTTCATGGTTTATAGATTAAGTATTGGTATTTAGTATGCTCGTTTTAATACGAATGTTTGTGTTATGTTTCAACATCATTATATGAGGAATATAGTGGACTTAATAAGTGATGGGTGGAGAGCGATATAGCTCCTCGATGCATCAGTATGTCTCATGATACAAAATAATGTCTTGGCACAAGGCCTTGACAAAAAATTTATTTGTAGTCTTGGCACGTGGCCTTGACTATGTGGTAATGATGTTCGGTGTTAGGAATTCCCTCATTATGAAATTAATTATCACATGTTATTATTAGACTAGTAGAATATCCATGTGCATGTTTATATGGTAATGTTTCATTTATTTTCTCCATATTATGATCAACATTACGTTTAAAAGGCTTTTGTTTTTATTACACATCTTGCCTTAAATGTTTTTAGCTTCAACTAAATTATTTACCCTTACTGAGCATCTGAGCTAACCCCTTTCTTATGTATTTTTTCCCAGCATTCCAAGAAGTGTTTTATGTTGAATATGCAGGGTTATTCTAGGGGAATAATGGAATTCTCAATGTATTATTTATGTTTTGTTTTATGTTTGAATTTGTAATGTAACGTTCATGTATGTAATATATTTTCCAAGACTACTAAGCTGATCAGTCCTTTGGGACTTGATTCCTTGTAATCATGCCAATGTATTAAAATAATGCATAGGCTCTAGGATTTTGAGGTCGGGGTGTTATAGTTCTCACTAAAGTAAATACTATATTTTCTAAAAACTAACGATTCTTGGATAATCCCACCAAGATTCTTGACTGATAACTTTTCTTTTATCAATTTAGGGGTTGATTCTAAATTCATTGCAAACTTGGAGGAAATAAAGGAATGAATAGAATCAGAATCAAACAAAGTAATTTCTAGATTTGAGATAACAACACGAGTACCTATCACCACATCATTTGGTGCTTTAACTTCAGCTGTTGTGATAGAAAAAGCATGATCTTTCTCCTTGTACCTTTGCTGAGGCTAATGGTGGTTCCCCTCTACAACCCTCAGATTTTCACACTGATTATAAAAGTGCCCAAGTTTTCCATACTTATAGATTTGGACATCATGTAGGGCCTGCACCATATTCCCCTTTTCATTAGTGTTGGGAATTTGTGGCTTCACCTCACTACGACAATTCCGCACAATATGGTCATCTCTTCCACACTTTTAGCACATCCCTCTCCCGAGCAGGTAGTTCCCCGAATGCTTATTCCCACATTTATTACATGTGGTACATTGAACTTGCTTGCCTCCACTTCACTAATAGAAGATCCTTCCTAAGCTTGGATCCATTGATCTCTTATTTTATTTGGATTTATGAGACCACTGTGTCTCACCTAACTCTAGTTCGACTTTTATGGCACTCTGTACGATCTCGTCATAGTTATCGTAGTCTAGGTTGGCCAGATTCTTCTGTTGATGAGGTCTTATTCCACTGAATAATCTATCAACCTTACCATTTTGATACATGAAAAATAAAGTGATGTAATGTGAAAGCCTTGTGAAGCTAATCTCGTAGCTTCCCATGGATTCATTCTCCTTCTGCTTCAGCTCAAGAAATTCATTCTCCATATTTGTTCTCATAGAACGAGGGAAATAATTATTGAAGACGATCCCTCTGAACTCTTCCCATTAAAAATCTTCAACCTCCACTCTTGGACTCATTTTTTTAATCAGTTCCCACCACTGATCAGCTACTCCCTCTAATTAGTAAATAGAAAAGTAAACCTTCTCTTGTTCTGAACAGCGGAGCACAGAAAAGATCTTCTCGATAGAGCTATTCCACTATCCAGAAATCAATGGGTCGATAGATCCACTAAAGTTTGGTGGTTGTTGAAGCATAAAGGATTCAACATAATGTTGTTCACTTCATAGTGATATTGGTCTCCCAGGTTGATTCAATTTATTTCCTATAACTTGAGTCAGTTGGTTCATCATTCTTAGGAAGGTTTCCATTCCGGCTTCTATTGGAGGGTCATCAGCAAATAGTCTATTGCGGTCACCATTTGCATAGTTCCTCCTATTGCCTTATATTTTCTAAAATTATAAAACCTTAGTGAGAATCTTATTTCATTTATGAATCTTTTAACTATAAAGGATTTTATGTCTTAAAACTTAATTCTTAAACAATTACATTTCTCTACAAATCCTTCCTAATGATTCATAAAAATCTTATGATTAACCAAACATATCCCCCGAGAGTGTCAAAATAGGAGTGCAGCAAGGCCCGTTGTTGTGTACTAGGATACCCTGGGTCAAGCCCGAAACTCCTTGTTAGATCTCTCACTCCTAGGTACATCTTTTCCAGAGCCACATCCACTTATTCTTATCCAGACGGGGATTTATTTTTTCAAAAACCACTTCCTTAATATTTCACCAAAATACCAAGAATCTTTCCTATATTTAAACATTTCTATAGGGTTATTCCTAAAGATTTTATAACCTAATTTCCATAAATAACTAAACTATACTTTTATACCAACTATATTATGCCGCCTTTTTATTAAATAACTTTTCATTACAATTTAAAAACAGAGGATCTTTAAAGTCTAGTGTCTTGGAAATCAGGAACAATATACATAAAACAACATAAATTATTCTTATAATCCACTTGTAATGATTAATCATAAGTTCATCCAATTTTAAATTACTACATCTCAAAACATGGAGTCATACATCAAATGAAAGGGTGAGTAGAAGGCCCAATAAGGTAAACAAGTGAAACAGTTTACATGTGATCTTGAGCGATATCAATAAAAACACGAGGGATATCATAAATTAATGATAAAGAGGAATAAAATAGAAATAATAACATGAATAATAACTTGAAAATGTGTCTATAGAATTTAATTTATACGTTCATGAACTTTTCACCAAGGTACATCCCCAAGGTGTCATAAAAATCACCAAGGTTATTCACCAAGGTATCGTGAAACTTGTCATCTCTGTAGATTAAATTATTTACCCAATGAATTAGAGTGTTATTAGGGAACACCCTTAATATGTCTTTATTTTAATATGATCCACATAGATCATAATTATACATTTCACAAATAACCCAAAGAAAATAAAAGAAATGGGTTTCTTGTCAAAATCATGATGTTTAAAAAGTACTTAAAAACATGATCATTATGTAAAACATAACCCATAGAAAGGGAGTGAGGGTTATATGTATGTTAATTTTATAATAAAATTTATCAAATTTATGACTTGATGAATACCCCTAGAAATTAAATAGGTTTGGTTATTCACATAAATAAAATAAGATAATTTATTGAGAAAAAGAGAGAGATTTTGAGACGAAAATTCTACAGCATAACGGCTATACAACATGGTTTAAGAAAATACTGAAAAGAGAGGGAAAAAGGGTCACCCACTCATAAATAAATAATAATACAGTATTTATATAGAATAAAAATAAATATGAACATTGTATGTATATTTTAATTACATACCACATGAAAAGGAATCTTGAAAGAAAAGAGAAGATGTGGTTTCTTTTACGAAAAATTCAGTAGCCTAACAGTGTCGCTTAAAATTCAAAAAAAAAATTGATGAGAGTGAAAAGGGAATCTGATAATTTGGACATAAAATTTTCAGAAATAAGGACATATAATAACATACCCCAACCAAAAAATATTGAAACTAGATAACATAACATAAAGGAAGTCATGACTTAAAAGAGGAGGGTGAAAGGTTCTTTTACCTTGAAGAGTAACTTCAAAAGATATAAGGTTGGGACCTTGGGAGGATTTAAGGAACCTTAGGAGGACTCCTTTGGATTTTAAGTGACCATATATTCATTTAGGATGAATGTTGAATGAAAGGAATGAAGAAATGGGTTGGTATTTAGAGCATAAGTGAGGGAATAATTTATTAATTTCCAAGGGACACCTCATCAGTAGTATTTTAAAAACCATGGGTTTGCCCATGGTATTGGCCACTTGGGACACCTAATAACATATATTATCATTCACAAGTCTAATAGAATTATCACATCATGATTACATCATTTATGATGTCATTAATCATACCGAAACTCAAAACTTTATTTTTATTATTCATCGAAAAACAAAACATTTTATATAAATCTCATAAATTCACCCTAACCTAATATCGATTCTCTAAATTCAAAAATGAACTCAATTTTATGAAAATAATTTTCTAATTATGATATAATTAATTTTTAAGTAAAAACACTATTTACTTGAAAAAATACTAATACATAACTAATAATTCCTGAAACAGTTATTTACTTATTCTATTATATCACATTACCAAACAAGATTCCTAAATTATAATTATACTTTATCAAGTGATTTTAATATTCCATTGGTCACATTAATATTCATACGGGTAATATTACTATTCATACTTTACTATTCACTAAAAATTAAGTTGATCTTATTAGACTCTACATTTTTTACTGATCACAACTATAGAAGACCATTTTATGAAAATAATTTCACATTATTGATTATTTAATGCATAAAAAATATTTTAAATTACACTTTTTCCAAAATTAACCAATAATATGGAACTTCTATAAAATAATCCTATATTTATTTTAACATTTCAAAACCACAAATTTAACATAATAATAAATAAAAATTTTATTTATACCAAATGATTACACAACATAACTAATGTCTCGTTACATAGCCCCTTATAACACCTGCATAGGACCTAAGTGTAAGGTGTGCTATGGTGATAGAATCTTGGGGCGGCTTGGACAACATTTCTTGAGTGGTGATTTCAATAATATTGAACTTCTCTCATAGGTGATCCCGTTAAAGCTTCATATGTTGAAGCTCATATTGGGCTTGTTCCAGAGCAAAGCCCTGAGATGCTACCTCCTTCTCAAGCTGATGGGATTTGTATGAACCGAGTCTACTAGATGAGGCCATCAATTCTTCTTTCTAAATTATTTAACCATGATCACTAGTATTTATAAACTAATAATCATTACATTAAGATTATAGTTTACAACGGTCATATAAAGGTAAAAACCCAATGGTCTTATTTTAATTATATACACTTCATTAATTAGAGGATATAGTTTTGTTGAGTATAAAATAACACAAAAAATCAGGAAAAAAATATTATTCAAAATTTTGGGTCGTTACATTTCATTCATTACAAAAATAAAAATGGGGTGTACAAAATATATTGAACAAGGTCTAACAAAAAACAATATTGAAAAGGATAACACCCCCAAACCCACAAAACAGATCTTCACCCTCCAAGTGGAAGCAACACCGCTGATCAATGCTCGAATCAAAACTACATTTGGGACTTGTTCTTCTGACATCCACTCAGCTTACAGATCCTTTATAGGTTACCAAGATAGCCACAATGATGAAAAGTACTTAGAGCCTTTGGATGAGAACGTTTAACATACCTTAAATTCCCACACCAGTATAAGAAAACTGGATTTTATTTATATCTAACCAAAACACTCTTTCCGACATCAGATGAGGATGAAGAATCACCTACCACATGTTTCCCTACCAAAAATGCCTATATAATTCCAGACTTACACAACACCTCCATGAATATAGTCTGGATGAATTGAAACGCTATATATATAAGATCTTGAAAAAGGCCTATGTAAGAGAATAAATCCTTCTTCAAATCAAAAACATCCAACTCATGAGATAAAGTAACCATCCTAATGAATTGTTTTGTATAAGAATTCATTGACTGATCATCTTGGAGGACACTCAAGAATTATATCACCTTAAAAATTCTCCCCTCGGGAAAAAACTGTTAGATGAAGGAAACCATAAAATATCTCTAGGTCAACACTCCAAATGGTTGGGAATGGATAGTATACTTACATCAATCCAAATTGTTTACATCCTTGTTTTAATTATCAAAATATTATGATTCTAATGATATTAATTAATTTCATGTTTTTTTTAATTATTCTATTAATTTGAGATAGGTGATGAAATTTCCTAAGTATGAGTCACCACCAGTTACTACTAAGGATGAGACACCTTTGAGACTAACACTACCAATATGAAAATCTTTCCAAGTCTGAGATGTCTTCAAATAACACCCTATTATATGACACACCGTCAGATGATATAGCACCAAATGAGGCACCACCTGTGTCATACCGCCAATACAAAATTTTGGATAAGTAAAAGACACCACCAGTTGAGACACCACTAGTGAAGTGAAATTTTTCCTATGTCTAAGACATTGTCATTATCATGCCGCCAGAACAACACACTTCCAGACTTCAAGACACTTCTAGACTAAGCCACCGCCACTGTTACTTATACTGATTTTTGAATAAATTTATTCTGATACCTATATTATCTAATTTTTGTCATTTATTATTTTAATAATTTTATCTTAAATTTTCGATAGAGTGCATTTTTGTGAGTGTCAGATGTGTAGTAAAAGAAAGAAGATACCGTCTGGATAATCCTGATTCTTCTGATAAAAATATTAGAAGAATCACTTGTGAAAAAGAGGTAAGATGTTATAGTGGATGAAGCTAACTGATAGAAAGTTGAGAGATCGAACTTACTAAAAACATAGTGTTGAACCCAATTGAAAACAAGAAGATCTCACCTACTATAAACATTCGACTGGAAATCCAAAATACATCACCACATCTTCTGATTTCCTCCAATAAAGAACAAGAGTCTACAACACTCTCTTCTTTAGAAGTTTTTAAAGAGAACTTGAATCAAGATTCACTACAAATAAAATCAAGAGTTATAAGATTCATTGAAACATATATAGAATTTCTAAACTCAACACTTTTAGATTTCTTTGTTCTCTTTATCTTTTATTACATTTTGTGAAGTGTGTGTTACACTCTATTTTATATACGCACATTATCTCTTATGCTAAACTGAAAGATACTTAGATATATTATCATCTTTTCTTATACATGTACTCCCACATATAATGGTGGAAGAGTCCTTGTGTGAACTTTTTATTTTTACTCTAATGAATAATTGTGGAATATGTCATGTGTGGCATGGATAGTCAGTAAACTATTGTTAAACCTTATCTAGGTTGTGGATCATATTTTTTATATTATATAAACTACATGGTGGAAGGTGATCACCAAGTTGAGGGGACTAAGTATTGAATTGAGATTGAACCTCTTGTATTCAATCTTCCCACTATGTGATTTAATTTTTTTTACTTTATTTCCTCTTTAAAACTAAATTTTTTTTGTATTATAAACAAAATATATACTTTGATATTTTATCTCAGTTTGAGTTCATATAGTATTTTGATTAAGTAAATTTATTTTAAAGAATAAGATAATATTATAAATTATTTATCTAATACCTGATCAATCTTTATAAAAAAATAATTATAAAGATTAAGATCTATATCATAATACATATTTTGATAAATTGGTCTATATTTAAACATTTAACAGATTTCATAATAATCTATTTTAAAAATAAATTTTTATTGGGTACTCAATTCACCCCCCTATTGAGATACTCACTATGAAAAAAAAATTGTATCAAAGGAATCTTTCTTTGGAATTAATGTTTTCAAATTATTTTCAACTTTGATTTTAGTTTTACTTTAGTGATCTTAAATTTATGTTATTTCAAAAATTAATTCTTTAAATGGATAATAAACAATAATTTTCTGCTACAAACAGAACTCATTTCTTTAATGGTAATAATTAGGCTCAATGGAAAATTAAAATGAGAATGCATATAGGGATCATTGGTTTTGATATTTGGTTTTCTATAGAAGATTAATATATTATTCCTGATATTGTTAGAAGCACTTGGGATGATGCGAAAAAGTTAGAGTATAATAATAATTGTAAATCCATGAATTCCCTTTATTGTGAATTGGGAGATGATAAGTTTAATTGAATTTTTTCTTGCAAAATTACCTATGAAATATGGGATACCATATCCATTTCTCATGAGAGAACTATTAATGTTAAATATATGAGGCTTAACACTTATAATTTTAAATATGAAAATTTTAAAATGAATCATGAAGAACTTATTTCTGACATGTACCTCAGGTTTAATGAAATTTACAACACAATTATCTCACTTGGAAAACTAGTATCTGACAAGGACTAGATTACGAGATTACTGAGATGCTTACCTGAAAGATGGAGAGTCACATCTGTCTCCATCAAATAATCATGTGATATTAGCAAGATTATAGTTAAAGAGATGATTTTAAAACTTAAGATGTATGAAGATTAATTAATGATAAACTGTGAATAAGATGAAGAGCCCAAGAGGAAGTCAATAGCTTTTAAAACTACTGCATCTAGACCGCAAAAAAAAAAGAAAAATAGAAATAGAAAGTCCAAGTTGTAATTTCAAGTGATAGTGAATACCCTCTTAACAGTGATAAGAAGATGGCTAACCTAGCTAGAATATTTAAGAAGTTTTATAGGAAGAATACATTTTTCAAGAAACCAAACTATAATGGAAAATATGACTCAAAGGGAGCACTGAATAAAGATTTTAAGAAGAATGGTGATTCAAAAGAAGTTGTGTTCTGTGAATGTAAAAGGAAAGGACATATAAAATCTAACTTTCCAAAGCTTGTGTAAAAAATAAATATGAGGATAAGGAGAGAATAAACAAAACAGGATATGAAAGCTACATGGATTACTTTAGAGGATAGATCAACTGACTCTGATGCATCGCATAGAGATGTCTGATAGAGAAAATATGTGTTTCATGACTAAAGTCATGGATGTATCTACTTTACTAATTGTTTCTAATATTCTTACTATGCATAATTACGATAATTCTAATAATGACCAACATCATGATGATGATATGTAAAATGAAGAATTATTTGAATACTTCAGCATGTTTGAAGACACCTTTCATGAGATAGAGTATAAATAATGAATTTTAAAAGACAATATGCTCTAACAGCAAATAGAACATATAAACTGTCAATAAAAATTTAGAAAAAAGATAAATTTCTGAAAGAAAACACTGTACTCAATATATCCAATGATAAATTAACGAATGAACTAGAAATATTTAAAATTGTAGATAAAATCTTCCTTGGATTTTAGGTGAGTAGGTGGCTTCCAAATATATTATTGGAATGGAATATGAGCCTGGATAGAGAAGAATTGTAAAAAATAATTTTTTTCCCAAATCCAAACATGAATGTTCTTTTTTAAATATTTTTTATAAAGGAACAAACAAATTTTTTATTTCAAAAAGTTAACAATATGAGTATAGAAAGACAGAAATTATGGGTTCCCAAATCCCTAATTTATAATATTTCATGACCCAAAATATCTAGGTACCAAAATCATTCCTTGCATAAAATCTATTTTTTAGGAAAAAAATTTGAAGTCCTCTAGTAGAAGTCCATGTTACTTGGATAGTGGTAGTTCAAGGAAAGTTATGGGATATTATTTATACTTAAAGAGAATCAGAAATGTTGATGGTGGATATGTCACCTTTTGTGAAAATGCTAAAGGAAATATCATCACCCTAGGCCAGATTGGTAATAAAATTTTAGTTTTTATTTCTAAAGTTTTATATGTTATGGTTTAAAATATAATCTTCTTAGTATTTATTAGTCATGTGATGATAGTTTTCATTTCGAATTTGAGAATAATTCTTGTAGCTTTTATAATTCTAAAAATACATTAATTTTTACTACCTTAAGAAATAAAAATGTCTATGCTGTTGATTTAAATTCTTTAGTTTTACAAAATGTTTCATGCTTATGTTCCTTTCTGAAATAGTTATGGATTTGGCATAGGATACTAGGCTATTGAAACATTCACTCACTTAGGAAGCTAACTAGGAAAGGGTTAGTTAGGTATCTACCTAATCTTGAGTTCCCAACTGATAAATTTAGTAAACCCTGTTAAAAAGGGAAACAACACAAAAAAAATCAAATTAAAGAAAGAAGTGTCAACTTCTCAACCTCTTGACTTGGTTCGCATGGATTTATTTGTACCATATAGAGTTTTAAGTGTTAATGGGAAGTATTATGTCTATTTTATAGTAGATGAATATTCTATATATTCTTGGGTATACTTTATATCTTACAAAAGTTAATCTTTATCTTATTTTACCAAGTATGTTAAGTATGTAATGAATCTTGGTAAACTTAGGATTAATACCTTAAGACGTGACCATGGCTGTGAGTTTGAAAATCAAGATTTTGAATATTTTTGCACACAAAATGGATACACCCATAAATTCTCTATTCCTAGGACCCCTTAGTATAATGGAGTTATAGAAAGGAGAAATAGAACTTTGCAAGAGATAGCCTAGACCATGTTAAATGAGTAAGACCTGCCTACCTATTTTTAGAAGAAGTTGTCAATTCAGCCTGATACATCATAAATAGAGTTTTGATCGGGCCTATCCTTAATAATACCCCTTATGATTTGTGGAAAAATAGGAAAACTAAGGTTAATTAATTTAGAGTTTTTGTTTTTAAAGTCTTTATTCTTAACACTAAGGATAATTTGGACAAGTTTTCCTCCAAAAGTGATGAAGGAATTTTCCTTAGTTATTCAATCTCTATAAAAGCCTATAGATTTTTCAATAAGAAGACCAAAACTACGTAAGAATCAATTCATGTCATGTTTGATGAAATAGATCCACATGGGCCTAATAACTCCTTATAAAACCTTGAGGATGATTTAGCTTCTCTAAACTTAAATTCTAAACCTTTATACTCTACTGTAAAACAAGTTGAAAAATCATTCAATTCTGAAGAATTTCTAGAACTTCTAGAACCATAAAATGAAAATACAACAGTAACAAGTCCTTCTTTTTCTAGAGCTATTAGAACCATAAAGTATCACCCTCTATATTTTATTATAGTAGACCTAAATAGAGGAACAAAAACTAGATATTCTCTAATAAATTAGTTTAAATATCAATCTTTCTTATCTCAAATTGAATATATGAAAATTAATGACAGTGTCATGCCTCCATAACAGTGTCATGCCTCCATAACAACATATCACTATACTTCAAGGCACCACCAGACTAAGCCACCATAGGTATTTCCTTATACTTATTTTTTGAATAAATTTATTCTAAGAGGTACATTATCGAATTTAATGTTATTCAATATTTTAATGATTTTATTTTAAATATTCAACAGAGTACATTTCTGTGAGTGTCACACATGCACTACGAGGAAGCAGATACCATCCGAATATTTCTAATGTTGCGGATAAAAAGAGTAGTAGACTCACTCATGCAAAAAAGGTGAGACGCACTAGTGGATGAAGCTGATTGATAGAAATATGAGAGCACGAACTAACTAAACACATAGAGATGAACCTAATTACAAACAATAATATCTCACCTGCTACAAACACTCAACTGGGAATCTGAACTACATCATCACATCTGCCACTTTCCTCTAGTCAAGAAAGAGTCTACAATAATCTATTCTTCAGAAGAGAACTTGAATCAAGATTCACTGAAAATAAAATCAAAAGTCACAATTTTCATTTTAATATACCAAGTATTTTTAAAATCTACTCTTTTAGATTGATTTTTTCTGTTTATATTTTATTACATTTTGATGAGTGTGTTCTGTACTCTTTTTTTTATATGCACACTATTTCCTATGCTAAATTGGAAGATACCAAGATATATTCTCATCTTTTCTTACACATGTACTCCCATGGATAACAATGGTATAAGTACTTGTGTGGCCTGTTAATTTTTAATCCCATGAATAAATGTGGAAGAGGTTGTATGTGACCTGGATAGTTGGTAAACTATAGTAAAACCTGATCCAGGTTGTGGATCAGGTTGTTTATTTTATTTAAACTACTTGGTTGTAGGTGATCGCCAAGTGGAGAGGACTAAGTCTCAACTTGATATTGAACCTCTTGTATTCAATCTTTTCATTGTGTGCTTTAATTTTTTTTTACTTGATTTCTTCTTTTCAACTGAAATTTTATTTACTGTAAACAAAATATATACTTTGATAGTTTATCTGAATTTGAGTTCATATAGTATTTTGATCAAGTAAAATTATTTCAAAGGATCTAATGATATTATATTTTCACCACCACGGATATGGGTAAGGGATGAACCGACTTTTATCAGCGTTAAGTAGAAAGAATTGATAAAATCCACCTTTATCGATGCTCGCTAAACACATCGATAAAGGTTACTTTTATCAGTGCTAAAACAAGGGCTGATAAAGGTGCACCCTTTATCATTACTTTTTTTAGTACTAATAAAGGATATATTTATTAGTGTTGATAAAAGTTTTTAATAAAAAATATTATTAATTTATATAAAATGATTATATTTATATTCAAAAATAATGTTTATTTATATAAATTAATTTAAAAACACATTTTTATAATTAATATAAATATGATTTATTATAAATATGATATATTATAAATTATATTTTTTAATAATTAATATATATATATATATAATGTTTTAAAAAAGTATTTATAAGTTTATAAATAAAAAGATATATATTTAAATAATTATAAAATTACAATATTTTTTTAAAATGATAAATATATTTATTATATTTATAATTATATATAAATACTTTTTAAATATATTTATTTATAATTATAAATATATATTTTTGTGTTTATATATTGATGTGTGAGTATAATTGATCCTATATGATCATAAAGTTTAATTGTGGACGTGATTGTGACTTATGTACTACATGTTAAGATTACCTATATTATAATGACGCGTACATGCATATGTTATGTATTCATCATTATGAATGTTCATTTATAAATTGACACTCGTATGACGCATTCATGTTATACCCATGAACTTATGATGATCTCATAAATACTTATAAAATTAAAAAATTATATTTAAATAATAAATTTGTTTATTAAATTTATAATTATAAATTTTTAATTGTACAGAAATACTTATTAAAAATATTTATTTATATTTATTATTATAACTATATATATATATCTATATGTATTTATATAATTATAAAATTACAATGAATACATTTATTATAATTTTATAAATATATATATTTATATATTAATATACATATATATATATATGTATAATTATAATTATATAAAAATATTTATAAAAAAATTTATTTATAACTATAATTATAAATATATATAATTATAAAAAAAATATTGAAAAATATATACAAATATTTATACATATATAAATATAATTATAATTATAAATATGAATAATATATATATCTATGTGTGTGTGGATAAATAATTTTAAAATTATAATAAATATATTTATTATATTTATAATTGTAATTACAAATATATTTATTTATTTATAGTCATAAATATATATATATTTATATTTATATTTAAATACTTATAAAATTAAAATAAATATGTTAATTATATATATTTTTTATAATTTTAAAATTATTTAAATTAATATATATTTAATTTTACTTATAATTATGAAATTATAAAATATATATATATATATAATTAATATATTTATTTTAATTTCATAAGTATTTAAATATATATATACTTATATTTATGACTATAAATAAAGAAATATTTATTTATAATTATAATTATAAACATAATAAATATATTTACTATAATTTTATAATTATAACTAATTTATTAATATTAGGTCTTTATCAGTGCTTTTTTAGCACTGATAAATATAACCCTTTGTCAGTGCTAAAAAAACATTGATAAAGATATGTTTTATCAGCGCTATATTTTCAGTGCTGATAAAGGAATGATTTATCAGCGTTTTTTTAGCACTAATAAAGGGGTACCATTATCAGTGTTAAAAAAATACTGATAAATATTCATTTTTTCAACGCTTTAAATTTTTGTGCTGATAAAAACATCCTTTATCAGCACTAATAAAAACCTTTCGCTTTTTTATAAATAGAACCCTAGCAGATCCACTTGTTGTTCGAGCCTCATGCTTTTGTAGATGTCGAGCTCTGACTCTATTGTAGTAGTCGCTTCCATTGTCGCCCCCACCCCCACCTTCACCTCCTCTACCTATTCCCCCACCTCTGCCTCCACTGCCTCCTTCTCCGCTGCCCCTGCCTGTGTCGTCCTGCCTCTGTTGTCCCCACCTCTGCCTCAACCTCCACCTTCACCTCAGTCGTCTCAACCTCTGTCGCCTCTGCCTCCATGGCCCCTACCTTCACCTTCACTATCCCTGCTACCCCCTCCCCCTTCACCACCAACGTCGCAACCCCTTTCACTGCCTCTTCTGCCCCCGTCGTCCCTATCGCCGGACTGTAAGTCCCAAATGGTCTAAATTATTTATTCATATATATATAATTTTTTTCATATAGATTTATATTATTCTTGGAATTATTGAGATTATGAGAGAGATAATCCATGGTTTCTAGGAAAATAGATGTATTTGATCTAGATTTTAGGTTGACACTGTAATATTGATTAATTTAGTTTTTTCCCTAGACTTAGAATTGTCTCATATATGATTAGTGGGTAATTAAATACTCCTCGCTATGATTTATGGTATTTTTTAGTTTTTAACTAGAAGAAGATTATATGTGGCCATATGATTGGACCCTTTAAAATTTAATATCCAAATATGTAGGAAGGTGAAAAAAATATAGAGATTTGGAGGATCATAGATTATGAATGAAATGGGGATACATTATATCTATCTCATATGGTTGTTAATTTTTATGGATGTAAGCATTGTGAAAAAAATCCAATTAGAGAAAATTATTTTTCTATTGGGTTGTATATAGTATTCTTTGACAATCATTGATGATGTTTGATATTATTGAATGTTGTTGAAGAATAATTGATGATGGCTGATTTTATTGGATACCGAATGATTCATGCCAATATATCCATTCATTTAAAGAGAATTCATTTCAATGACAATGTTTCCTAGAAGCTTCTATATTTTTTGTTGTGATTTGGTTTTTTAAATAGTTGGAGTAGTTTTAGAATGAGTTAGAGATTTCTGAGAAGCACAATAGTCATCTCCATATCCTGGTGGTTTTAAACACCTTATATAACTCTCAATGAAGTGAGATTACTTATGTATTTGGATCATCCTTGATAAGATCTTCAAAATAATTGGTCATCCTATTGAACTATTGTATTCCCCTTGTGTATAATCCCAATCTATGAATGTGTTTCATTTCTTAGAACAATATGTGGCCAAATACATGTTCCTATGGGATATATACTAATTTCTTGATTTCATATCTTTGGAATGCCCTAAAATTTCACTTTTATACTATTTTCCCCAATCAATTAAAATTTTATAGTGCATTATATACCAATTCATGTAAGTTTTTCTATAATATCCTATTTTAGTACGTAAAATATTATTTTGTGTTTGAAAAAGAATATTTTTTAATGGAAAAGGAGATTTTATTGAGTGAGTTGATTTAAAAAAATATGTAATGAGAAGTATTTTAATGGTTGTAAAATGTTTTAAATATGGTTTCTCTTCTCTTTTCATTTTTATATGGAATTTTTGGTATTGAAATTAAAAGAAGATTTAGAAAAATGAATTAATTTTTGAAACCATGTGTGAAGATTTCCTTATAAGAAGGAATTTATTTAATTCGAAATGTTTGAGATTTGGTTGATTTAATTATAAAAAATTACAGAACATTTTTGGAATTTGTGGTGATGATTTAACATGGAAAATATGGATTTCATTTTTAAAAGTTGGGATTGTTTTCAAATTTTTCATGTATTTTTGAAAGATTTTTTGGAACTTATTTGTTTATTTTAAAAAGCGTGTGTTATTTTAAAGAGGATTTTGTATAAATAGTTGGTTTTTTTAATGGGATTTCACGTGTGATTTTATAAATAATTTAAAAAGGACATATGAAATATAGTTTTTCTATAATATTATAAGTTTATATTTTTATAGTATTAGGAAAACCATTACATTATATAGGGAAGACAAGTAGATTGATATTAACACCATGGAAAGGGAATGTCACTAACTCTATCCAACCCATATGGTGTCCATCATGATCTCACTCCCACAAAAGGTGAATTAATTTTTACCCTCATTGAAAGTCCTAAACCTTCTTTTCATCCAACATCACCTACATGGTTTTAATTATGGGAGTCTTCTACAATTACGTCTTCTTTATGGTTTAGTGTTATCTTCTAAGGGGATGAGTCTCAAGAAACAAAATAAAATAACACCTATCATTAAAATTTTGAGTCCCCCTTATTTAAAAGTCCCATTTTGTGTATTTTTTTTTTAATATTAATATTAATGAATCAAATAGTATGTATATGAATAAAGAATGGGTGGATGTCAATCGTCTGACAAAATAGTATGAAGATAAAGTGAAAGAGTTCATAAAGTTTGAAAAAGATAATGCATATGACCCATATCAAATCCTTTTTCTGTGTTTACACTGTTGTTATTCAAGACTAATTAGTCCAAAGGAGTTGGAAAAACACCTGATCTCTTACAGAATAGATCAAAGTTATAAATTTTGGAATAAACATAGGAAAAAAGTGAATGTAGCTAATGGATTGGGTAACACTACATTTTATGGATCATATGATATGATTATAAGTGTTGGAAATGAATAATACCATATTGAGGATGTGATTAAATATGTGAATGATGATGAGATTTGTGCAAGGATGCCATTTTAGGTTGGTTTCTCTAAATATACAGCATTATCAGCTATACTAAAGCTGTATAATTTGAAATCAAGAAATGGATGGAGTGACATTAGTTTTACAAAACTACTTTCCCTCTTCAATGACTTGAACCTAGAAGATAATGAGATCTCAAGCCAAACATATGACACTAAATGAATTCTACGCTTGATGGGTATGATCTCTAAAAAAATACACACCTACCCGAATGACTTGATACTGTTTCTTAGGGACCAAAAATCACTTACTGAATGCCCAAAGTGTGGTTCTTATTGATACAAGAAAGATGAATTTGGTCCTAAAAAATTTTATTGTACTTTCTAATCATTCCAAGGTTTATAAACCTATATAACATTCAGGAGACTGTAGGTAAATTTACTTGGCTCGTAAATAAAAGAATTAAAGATTGGAAACTACATCACCTAATAGACTCTCCTTATTGGAAGAAAATTGATCATGAGTATATTAAATTTTTAAATGAGATGAGAAACCTTCATCTTGTGTTCTCTACAGATGGAGTGAATCCTTTTAGTTTTCAAATAAGCACTCACAGTACATGTCCAGTTATGTTATTAAATTATAACTTTACATCGTGGTTATGCATGAAACAAAAATACATCATTTTATCTATGCTTATATCATGACCAAAACAATCAGGTAATGATATTGATACTTATTTGGATCCATTGATTGAGGATTTGAAATTATTGTGGGATTCAGGTGTTAAGTTTAATGATTCTTACAGAAATGAAGATTTCATGTTGAGAGCCATGTTGTATGGGATGACAAATGACTTTCCTACTTATGAAAAATTTTCTGGATATAGCATTAAAGGAACTCAAGGGTGTCCTGTTTGCGAATAAGGTACATAGTCAATTAGGTTGAAACATTCATTTAAAAATTGTGTTTCTAGGACATCTCATATTTCTACCCCAATGACATAAGTACTGATCTAGGACTACATAATTCGATGGAAGTTCAAAAGAATATACAACACTGTCTCCACTAACAGGTGATCAACTATTTGAGAAAGTAAAAGATATGGAAAATACTTTTGGAAAATTGTTTTTGAAAAACCTTATGAAAATAGATTGGAAAAAGATATAAGTTTTTTTTGAATTATCATACTAGAATCGTCTGTACATTGAACATTTTCTTAATGTAATTCATATTGAAAAAAATTATGTGATAGTTTCCTCAGCATGTTGCTAAATACATATAGAAAAATAAATGTTGGAATTAAGGCTAGGTTGGAAATTGTTGACATTGGAATATGAGAATACTTAGTGCTAGTGAAGGGTGAAAATGAACTTTTCTTCCTCCAACTGTATACACTATTTCCAAGTAGGAGAGATATCATTTTTCAACTTCTTGAATGACATAAAGGTTCCATAGGGGTATTCATCGAATATCAAGAACATAGCCTCAATGAACAATTTAATGATAAAGGGTATAAAATCACATGACTGTCATATTTTTATGTAAGATCTAATTCCTTTAGTTTTACATTTCATTTTTCCCATGAATTTACGTTATACATTAACCATTCTCTATTTCATATTCAAATATATATACAAAAAAGTTATATACCCGAAAAAATTTTTAACTATGGAAAGAGAAATTACCATCATATTATGTGAATTGAAATGTTCTTTCCACTGACATTCTATGATATTATGTTTCATTTGATGGTTTACTTGGTGAGAAATATTCTATTATATGGTCTTATACACTATAGATAGATGTATCTCATTGAACCATATATGAATATTTTGAAAGGGTGTGTAAAAAATCAAATTTGGCTAGAGGGTGGTATTTTGGAGAAATATATTATTGAGGAAGCCATTGAATTCTGTACCAAATACCTGTCCAGTGTGGAAAGCATTTGTCTACCAAAATCTCATCACACTAGGCAGCTTGTAGGCGAAGGAATTTCTAGAAAAGATGTTGTCACAATCAATATTATAGATCAGGAGCAGGACCACCTTTAAGTTTTGTATAAAATTTTGGAAGTTTCCCCATATGTTGAAACCCTTAAAGAAATTATTAGGCATTTTAATCCATCAAGGGATGAAATATTTATATTTAATACACATAATCAATGGTTTATAGGATGGTTTCGAGACCATATTTTTAATGAGTCAGATGAAAATCTAGATTCAATTTTAGAACAACTTCAATGGATAATCAGAGGACCAAGTGTGTATGTATTATCTTATAATGGTTATGTAATTAATTGTTATACGTTTTATACAAATGAACATAATGAAAAATGTACCATGAAAATTAGTGGAGTTACACTTTTGGCTGAAGTGATGCATGTTTCTGGTACTAACGATAGAAATCCAATTTACGGAAATATTGTAACAACCCAAGTAAGTAATGAATAATAAGAAATTCTTATCTATGTCTATTTATTAATTAGATAGTGTTTTAGAGGCTTAAAATGAGAATAAATCCAATCTTAAGCATGGAATACACTAATATTTTTAAAAGATTGTTTTACCGCCTTTTGATGGAGAACCATTTTTAAATATATCTTTTAAAAAAATTATAATCTCTATTTGTCAAAATAAACTTATTCTTTATGATTGGTACATTGAAATTTAACTTGGGTTAATTTTTGGTATTTTTCTAACAATGTTCATTTTTTAATGAATAGTGAAAAATACTGCATTTTACATCAAAACTGCTTTTTCATCTAATTTAATTATATGGTTAGATTATATTTTTAATTGGTCTTAAAGTTTAATTAGAATATATTTTTACCATATAATCCAATGGTGTTCATTGTAATTAATTTCACTTTGTAATTGGTTATAAACAAGTGCCAAACTTTTCATAGATATTGTTTCAAAAAAACCCGCTATTTGTTTTGACAACGGGAATTATTTTTAAATTAATTATTGCAATTTCTATGTTTTTAATTTGGTAAAATGTATTCCATACTTTTAATCAGAATTTCCAAATTATCTAATTAAGACTCTTTTGTTTTTGGACATTATGAATAACAATGACGGTAATTATCTTTAATTATCTTGTATATTAGTAATCGGGTAGTTAAGGATAATAAAATAATATCATAATAATAAAAAATGACCCCAACATGTGTCCTAATGATACTGGTTGTGTCATGGCCGACCATGGGATGCCTTGTGCCAAACTTAGGGACCCCATGGAATCACTTTTGGGTGAATGTGACACTATCTTTTTATTTTTAAAGAAAGAAGAATATCACTAAAGAATGTATCACCTGACTAAAACATTTTTAATTTTGTATAAATAAATGATATATTAGACTATAAATAGTAATTGTAAATATAAAAATATTTTATACATCATAGTATTTTTTTTATAATTTTTAGACATTAAATAAATTAAATTATTTATGACATCAGGATGATACAGTGATTACCTCATTAATTAACGATTTAAATAAAATGAAAAGATAATGTAAACTCTAAGACTTACACTTGTCAAAGACCTATTTTATGAGTATATTTAGAACCCTTATCACCTTATCCTAGAAATATATCAATGTGGGATCTTTTAAATCCGAAACTCTTTTTAAAATAATGTAACATTTCTTAACTTTCCAAGAGTGCCCCTCCTCTCCTCTTATAAAAGGCCCACACCTCTACCTCCTTACCCACACTTCTCAAGCCTTTGGCTCGGCCAATCCCTGATCATTTTATCTCTCCACATCCCTATCTTCATCATATAATCCTTACCTTAGTCAAAAATATCTTCAAGAAACCCTTTTTGTACAAACCAAGTGGTGTTACCCGATTTAAAGGTAAAGTCTTCTCTAATGTTCTTTTGTTTTATTTTGATTCTCCTACCCCCTAAACTATTTTTATTAATTTATTTTATAAAAACACCATTATCTTCAATATACTATGATGTTTTTATAATAATTATTCTATCTACACTTACACACACCTTCATCTAATGGTTAAAGAGCATATTGTTTCTGAGGATGGCGAATTTCTGCCTCACGAAACGATGATTGTTCAATATTCTTCTCACACCTTAAAAGGTGGAAATTAAGATGACACTATATTTATATATGATATATAATATTTTTATGTTTTCCTTAAGCTTTTGTATTTTTCATTTTTGGCATACCTTTATGGTTTCCATTATGGGTAAACGCGATATCTTCATTTTAGGAAGTGCGGACTACCACCCCCTCAAAGTGATTTGATTCATTAATGCCATATGTGGGACGCATAAAGGATGGAGTTAATGATATTATATATGATATTATAATTTAATTATAATATACCTTTATATCATTATGATTCCATTCCATAAAATACGAATTAGAAATGAAAGTAGCGTTCATGCGTACGTACGGCTTACCGTCTCCATGAACGGTGCATTTCATTTCTTACCTCTAAATGTTATGTAATATTATAAATGCATGTATATACTAGATATATATGATATATATGATATATACATCATGAATATAACTATGTATATAATTTATACATGAAAACTTGTAATTATAAAGAGTTTATTTTTGACTCAAGTACCAATGATCGTTAAAACGACCGTTATTAACTTAAATAATTACATAGTTTTCATGACATGGTAATAAGTGATATAAAAGGAATAATTAACTTGAAAAGGGTTCTTAAACAAGTATAAATTAACTCAAGATTATTATTCAGGAGATTAAAGAATGATCGAGTCAAGTCGGATACAAGGTAAGGGACTTCATCTCAATCTCCTTTCATTGAGGCATAATTTGTTTTATACACAACTTTCTTTTATACGGTGTATAAACCCCTTTTACTTTTACATCTATTCAATAGGAATATTTTTTTGATATGAAGCGTTTTACTAAACGACAAAAGGAATGTTTTTTTGTCGTACGTATGCGGCGACAACGACTTCTCCGCCGCCGTGACCATTATTTGAGTTTCGGCTTCCTCTACAAGCCATAACATTTTTTTAAAATGAAAAATAAATACCATGTTTTAATTTTATTTTATTTTGGTATTGAAACTAGTTTTCATAATATTTTTATTATATCAATGTGTTGTATTGATATCTTGTGATTGAAATTTGGAAATGTTATGTTTCCTTTATGCATGTTTTATGTGATACGATTATGTTATGGTTCTTGAGCATTGTTATGAAGATGGGTGGTTTCGTGATAAACTAAGGGCGAGTGAGCCCGATATATCTCTCTAATGCATTGGGTAACGCGAAGGGGTTAAATGTTAAGGTTTATCCGAAGAGATTTAGGGAATATACTGTGATGGGTATTCCAAATGTAACCATGAGGGTTACTCCCTATGTAAGAATGTTATGAATGCCTCAAGTTACCTTTATGTCTTATGATTTCTATGATTTATTCATGATTTGATGAGGTATGTTAAAATTATTATGTTTTATGAGTAAAGTATGATTTCATACATGGACTAATGTTTTCATTTCGCACTTTTATATCCCTTGCTGGGATTTTTATGCTCATCCCATGTTTTTGAAATGTTTTTCACTGGTCAAGGGAAAGGTACATGATGTGATGATAGTGTCAAGGAAGTGTCAAGAGATAATCTATGTTTTATTTTAAATATGTTTCTGATGATGGGAAAAATGAGTACTATCTTTTATGTAACTAATTTGTTTAAATGTGGAATGTAATGCATGATTTATGATCTAATTCTCTAAAACTCTAAACCTGAAAAGATCCTCAACGTGTATTCTTGAAATAACTCAGGATTAAGTAATGTTTAAGGTCGGGGCTTTATATTTGGTATCAAAGGTCGATTTAGATAAATTTAGGAGTTATAATTCTATTAAATGATTATCCAAAAATATTTTTTTATGGTCAAATTGAAATGATATAGCATTTGAAGATTACCATGTTACTTCATCTAAGACATGTTTGTTCAGAATGGTTTTCTGTAGAGGAAACAAGGAAGCAGTGCTAGGAAGGCATACAGAAGGAAATGACCTTCCGAATCAGTATCCTGAGATGGTCGGAATTGGAACTGAACAATTTTTTTAAGTAATGGCGCAGTTTACTAAAGAGATAAATGGTGGTGGTATCCATGCATGAGATCATCCAGATCAACCGCAGAGGAACATGTCAGTGGTGGAACATTTCATGAGGCAACATCCCCCATCATTCAGAGGATCATCTGACCCTGTGCTAGCTGAAGGATGGATTAAAGCACTGGAGAATATTTTTGATGTCATGGGGTGTTCAAAAAATCAAAAGGTTAGTCTTTCTATTTACCGTCTGGAGGGTGAAGCAGATCAGTGGTGGTCGATGGTTAAAAATATCAGGGACACTGATGAGATTGATGCTCTCGACTGGGATGAATTCAAAGGTATGTTTCTTGAGAAGTATTTTCCTAAGGTTGTTCGACTTAGGATGGAAAAAAATTCTTGGAATTGAGTTAAGAGGATGACTCAGTGGCTGCTTATGAAGAGAGTTTCACTCGATTGGAAAGGTATGCTCCAAATTTTATCTGAGTCCTTGATAGTAAAATCAATCATTTTTACTCAAGATTAAAGCCAAAATATCGAAGGGCATTGGATTCTCGTGAGTTCAAAAGTTGTAAAAAGATTGTTCGATGTGCTGAGAAGGTGGAAATGGAGTTTTTCGATGATCAAGTGTTCTATAACAACCATCAAAAGAAGAGACTAAGGTGGCAGGAGAAAGGGGAGAATTCTTCAAAAAGTTCTGATGGTAAGAAAACTAAGTTTCCAGTTTGTGATAAATGTGGTAAAAAAACATGCTGGGGAATGTCTTTTGAATTCTGGAAAGTGCTACCGATGTGGTAATATGGGACATAAGGCTCATGATTGCACTGGGAAAGATCAAGGTGATGGTAAGACCAAATTTGATTTATAGTTAGTGAAATTTTTTAAGTGCAATGAGATGGCTCATTATGCAAACGAGTGTCCGACAAAGAGATCGAGTTATGGGAAGCAGTTAGACTACAAGTAGAAAGGGGTGGTGAAATCCTTTGCAACTACTTCATTAGATGTTGGGCCATAAAATGAAGTGGTATCAGGTACTTTTTTTGTTTTTTCAGATTATGCCAGTGTGTTTTTTGATTTAGGGTCTACACATTCTTTCATCTCTGAAAACTTTTCTAGTAAAATGGGTATACCATATCAAGAAATGACTCTTGAAGTTGTGGTAAAAACACCTGGGGGAAATGTTGAGGCAAAAAGAATTTATAAGAATCTTTCTATCCTTATTCGTGGAAAGAACCTACTTGAAAACCTTATTGTTTTACCTCTAGTAGAGTTTGATGTTATCCTAGGTATGGATTGGATCTCTGTTTACCATGATAAGATTAACTATAGAGCTAAATAAGTTTCTTTTTAGAAAGAATTTAATTTTGTGTACAAGAATGAACCCTTACTGTTGATATCATATCAAGAGGCTGAGAAACTTATAAAAGATGGAAATGAATGTTACATTGCACATATTGTTGAAAACAAGGGAACTGTTCAGATTAATAATGTGCCAGTGGTAAATGAGTATCCTGATGTTTTTCCTGATGAGTTTCCTAGAATAATACCAGATCGGGAAGTTGAATTTACTGTTGACATAGTTACCGATGCTAATCCAATTTCAAAACCCCCTTATCGAATGGCTCAAATTGAACTTTTAGAGTTGAAGGAGCAATTTCAAGATTTATTAGAGAAAGGTTTCATTTGACCTAGCACATCACCATGGGGTTCTCCTGTTTTATTTATTAAAAAGAAATATGGTTCAATGAGACTTTACATTGATTATAGAGCCTTGAATAACATCATTGTTAAGAACAAATATCCTTTGCCTCATATAGATGATTTGTTTGATCAGCTCCAGGGATCTTAGTATTTTTCAAAGATTGACCTGAGATCGGGGTACCATCAGTTGAAGGTAAAGGAAGAAGATATTCCGAAGACTGCATTTCGTACAAGATATGGCCATTATGAATTTGTAGTTATGCCTTTTGGGCTAACCAATGAACCTGTTGTATTCATGGACCTTATGAATAGAATTTTCCATGAGTTCTTGGATAAGTTTGTGGTTGTTTTCATTGATGATATTTTGGTGTTTTATAAAAGGAAAGAGGAGCATGAAAGTCATTTAAGGGTTATTTTGAAAACCTTAAAAGAAAAGAAATTGTATGGGAAATTCATCAAGTGTGAGTTTTGGTTGCAACAAATTTATTTCCTTGGTTATATTGTTTCTAAAGATGGGATAACTATTGATCCTGCAAAAACAAAGGTTGTTGAAGAATGGACAAGAACCACAAATGTAACTAAGATTTGTAGCTTCCTTGGTTTGATAGGCTACTACTGAAGGTTTGTTAGAAATTTTTCACGGTTATCTAGTCCAATGACTAAGCTAACTTGGAAGGGTGCTAAGTTTATCTGGACAAAAGAATGTGATGATTGTTTTCAGGAACTGAAAAGAAGATTGGTGAATGATCCAGTTTTGGCACTACCTTCTAGGAATGGGGAGTTTGTTATCTACAGTGATGCTTCATTGAAAGGACTTGGTTGCATCCTAATGCAGAATGACCAGGTAATTGCTTATGCTTCACATCAGTTGAAAACACATGAGGTAAATTACCCTACACATGATTTGGAATTAGCTGCTGTTGTTTTCGCTTTAAAAATTTGGAGGCATCATTTGTGTGGAGTAAAGTGTGAAATATATACCGATCAAAAAAGTTTAAAGTATATATTCACTCAGAAAGAACTGAACATGAGATAGAAGATATGGCTGGAATTAATCAAGGATTATGATTGTACAATTCATGACCATCCGGGAAAAGCAAATAAAGTGACTGATGCTTTGAGTCGAAAAAGTAATGCTTCATTAACAATGTTGTGTTTGTAATGTGATCCTTTGGTTAAGTATTTTATGAACTTTGGCATAGAAGTTGTTGGTGCAAGATTTCCTTCTGTTTTGTTTCAGGTATCAGTGAAATCTTCTCTATCAGACAGAATTAAGCAAGCACAGAAGCAAGACAGCGAGTTGCAGAAAAAGGTAGAGCTGGTTCAGAAGGGTAAGTTGCCTAAATTCAACATTGATAATGATTGTGTTTTGAGATTTGGTAGGAGATTGTGTGTGTCGTGTGATTTACAGTTGAAGAGAGAGTTGTTATGTGAATCTCATAGTTCTCCGTTTTCAGTTCATCCAGGCAGTACTAAGATGTATAGAGATCTTCAGAAGTACTACTGGTGGGATGGAATGAAAAGAGATATTGCTGATTTTACAGTGCAGTGTTTGACTTGTCAATAGGTTAAAACATAGCGTTAGTTATCGAAAGGGATGCTTCAGTATTTACCAGTGCCAAAGTGGAAATGGGAGAATATATCCATGGACGTCATTGTGGGATTTCCGAAGACACCTCGAGGTAATAATGCAATCTGGGTTATTGTTGATCGGTTGAATAAATCTGCTCATTTCCTTGCTATATGAGATACTTTTTCCCTAGATCAACTTTCCCGTTTGTATCTTAAAGAGATAGTCAGGTTACATGGAGTTCCTCTCTCCATTGTATTTGACCGTGATCCCAGGTTCACTTCTAACTTTTAGAAAGTCCTTCATAAGTCATTGGGTACTGAATTAAATTTTAGTACAGCTTTTCATCCTCAATCGGATGGGTAATCAAAATGAACAATTCATACTTTGGAGGATATGCTACATGCTTGTTCGATGGATTATCAGGGAAGTTGGGACCAACATCTTTCTTTGGTCGAGTTTTCTTATAATAACAGTTTTCATTCCAGTATACAGATGGCACCATTTGAGGCATTATATGGGAAGTGGTGTCGAACTATAGCTTTATGGGATGAAGTGGGTGAAAGGAAGCTGATGGGACCAGAATTGGTAGAAGAGTTGGCAGAAAAAGTTCAGATGATACAGAGACACATGATAATAGCTCAAAGCAGGCAGAAGAGTTATGTAGACAATAGGAGGAAGGATCTCTCTTTTGAGGTAGGTGATCATGTTTTTCTCAAAGTATCACCATGGAAAAGTGTGATGCGATTTGGTAAGAAAGGAAAGATGAGTCCAAGGTTCATTGGACCATATAAAATTCTGGAGAGAGTTGGATCAGTTGCATACTGAGTGGCTTTACCTCCGAGTTTATCTCAGGTACATAATGTTTTTCATGTTTCAATGTTAAGGAAGTACATGCCAGATCCATCTCATGTTTTGAGTCCAAAGGTAGTTCAGTTGGAAGAGAACCTATCTTATGAGGAACAACTTGTCCATATTATTGACCACAGGGAGCAGGTGTTACGGAATAAGGTGATTCATCAAGTAAAGGTTTTGTGGAAAAACCACATGATTGAAGAGGCAACATGGGAATCTGAAAATGCAATGAGGGATAAATACCCTCACTTATTCAATAAGTAAATAAATTGTGGGGACACAATTTTCTAAAGGGGGGAAATATGTAACATCCCAAGTAAGTAATGAATAATACTAAATTCTTATCTATGTCTATTTATGAATTAGATAGTGTTTTATAGGCTTAAAATGAGAATAAATCCAATCTTAAGCATGGAATACATTAATATTTTTAAAAGATTGTTTTACCGCCTTTTGATGGAGAACCATTTTTAAATATATATTTTGAAAATTTTATAAGCTCTATTTGTCAAAATAAACTTATTCTTTATGATTGGGACATTGAAATTTACCTTGGGTTAATTTTTTGTATTTTTCTGACAATGTTCATTTTTTAATAAATAGTGAAAAATACTGCATTTTACATCAAAACTGCTTTTTCATCTAATTTAATTATATGGTTAGATTATCTTTTTAATTGGTCATAAATTGTAATTAGAATATATTTTTACCATCTAATCCAATTTTGGTCATTATAATTAATTTCACTTTGGAATTGGGCATCAACAAGTGCCAAACTTTTCATGGATATTGTTTCAAAAAAACCCGCTATTTGTTTTGACAACGGGAATTATTTTTAAATTAATTATTGCAATTTCTATGTTTGGAATTTGGTAAAATGGATTCCATATTTGGAATCAGAAGTTCCAAATTATCTAATTAAGACTATTTTGTTTTTGGACATTATGAATAGTAACGACGGTAATTATCTTTAATTATCTTGATTAATTAGTAATCGGGTAGTTAAGGATAATAAAATAATATCATAATAATAAAAAATGACCCCAAAATGTGTCCTAATTCTACTGGTTGTGTCATGGCCGACCATGGGATTCCTTGTGATAAACTTAGGGACCCCATGGAATCACTTTTGGGTGAATGTGACACTTTATCTTTTTAAATTTAAAGAAAGGAGAATATCACTAAAGAATGTATCACCTGAGTAAAACATTTTTAATTTTGTCTACATAAATGATATATTGGACTATAAATATTCATTAGAAAGATAAAAAGATTTCCTACATCATAGTATTTTTTTATAATTTTTAGAAATTAAATAAATTATATTATTTATGATATCATGATGATACAGTGATTACCTCATTAATTAACTATTTAAATAAAATGAAACGATAATGTAAAATATAAGACTTACACTTGTCAAATACCTATTGTATGAGTATATTTCGAACCCTTATCACCTTATCCTAGAAATATATCAATGTGGGACCTTTTAAATCTGAAACTCTTTTTAAAATAATGTAACATTTCTTAACTTTCCAAGAGTCCCCTCCTCTCCTCTTATAAAAGACCCCCACCTCTACCTTCTTACCCACACTTCTCAAGACTTTGGATCATCCAATAACTGCTCATTTTATCTCTCCACATACCTCTATTAATCCTAGAAACCTTACCTTAGGTAGAAAGCTCTTCGAGAAACCCTTTTGGTACAAACCAAGAGGAGTTACCCGATTTAAAGGTAAAGTCTTCTCTAATGTTCTTTTGTTTTATTTTGCTTCTCCAACCCCCTAAACTCTTTTTATTCATTTATTTTGTAACAACACCAGTATCTTAAATATACTAGGATGTTTTTATAATAAGGATTTTATCTAAACTTACACACACCTTCATCTAATGGTTAAAGAGCATACTGTTTCCGTGGATGGTGAATTTTTGCCTCATGAAACGATGACTGTTCAATATTCTTCTAACTCCTTAAAAGGTGTCCATTAAGTTGACACTATATTTATATATGATATATGATATGTTTATGTTTTCCTTAAGCTTCTGTATTTTTCATTTTTGGCATACCTTTATGGTTTCCATTATGGGTAAACGCGATATCTTCATTTTAGGAAGTGCGGACTACCGCCCCCTCAAAGTGATTTGATTCGTTAATGCCATATGTGGGACGCATAAAGGATAGAGTTAATGATATTATATATTATATTATACTTTAATTATAATATACCTTTATATAATTATGATTCCATTCCATAAAATATGAAATAGAAATAAAAGTAGCGTTCATGCGTACGTACGGCTTACCGTCTCCATGAACGGTGCATTTCATTTCTTACCTATAAATGTTATGTAATATTATAAATGCATGTATATACTGGATATATATGATATATATGATATCTACATCATGAATATAACTCTGGATATAATGGATACATGAACAACATGTAATTATAAAGAGTTTATTTTTGACTCAAGTATCAATGATCGTTAAAACGACTGTTATTAACTTAAATAATTACATAGTGTTCATGACATGGTAATAAGTGATATAAAAGGAATAATGAACTTGAAAAAGGTTCTTAAGCAAGTATAAATTAACTCAAGTTTATTATTCAGTAGATTAAAGAACGATCGAGTCAAGTCGGATACGAGGTAAGGGACTTCGTCTCAATCTCCTTTCATTAAGGCATAATTTGTTTTATACACAACTTTCTTTTATACGGTGTATAAACCCCTTTGACTTTTACATCTATTCAAAATGAATCTTTTTTTTATACGAAGCATTTTAATAAACAACAAAAGGAATGTTTTTTTGTCATACGTATGTGGTGACAACGACTTCTCTGCCGTCGTGACCATTATTTGAGTTTCGGCTTCCTCTACAAGCCATAACTTTTTTTTAAATGAAAAATAAATACCATGTTTTACTTTTATTTTATTTTGGTATTGAAAATGGTTTTCATAATGTTTTTATTATATCAATGTGTTTTATTGATATCTTGTGATTGAAATGTGGAAATGTTATGTTTCCTTTATGCATGTTTTATGTGATACGATTATGTTATGGTTCTTGGGAATTGTTATGAAGACGGGTGGTTCCGTGATAAACTAAGGGCGGGTGAGCCCGATATATCTCTCCAATGCATTGGATAATGCGAAGGGGTTAAACGTTAAGGTTTCTCCAAAGAGATTTAGCGAATATACTGTGATGGGTATTCCAAACGTAACCATAAGGGTTACTCCCTACGTAAGAATGTTATGAATGCCTCAAGTTACCTTTATGTCTTATGATTTCTATGATTTATTCATGATTTGATGAGGTATGTTAAAATGCATATGTTTTATGAGTAAAGTATTATTTCATACATGGACTAATGTTTTCATTTCGCACTTTTATATCCCTTGTTGAGCTTTTTATACTCATCCCATGTTTTTGAAATGTTTTTCACAGGTCAAGGGAAAGGTACATGATGTGATGATAGTGTCAAGGAAGTGTCAAGAGAGAATCTATGTTTTATTTTAAATATGTTTCCGATGATGGAAAAAAGGATTACTATCTTTTATGTAACCACTTTGTTTAAATGTGGAATTTAATGCATGATTTATGATCTAATTCTCTAAAACTCTAAACCCGAAAAGATCCTCAATGTGTATTCTTGAAATAACTCAAGATTAAGTAATTTTTAAGGTCGGGGCCTTATAAATATGTCATACTTTGGCATCATCAAAAAAATATTGGATTTGGATTATACAACATTCCAAGTGCCAATTTTTCAATTCAAGTGGGTTGATAATAGGATTGTTTTTAAAATAGATGAATTGGGATTTATAGAAGTTGATTTTAGTAAAGAATCATACAAAGATGAACCAGTTATAATGGAATCATAGGCTGTATGAGTACTTTATGTTCCAGTTCCCAATAACAGAAAGTTGTCAATTGTTCTATTATCAACAAAAACTGCTGAATGGCCAAATGAAAACTCAACTAAGGATAAACCTTTTATTGGGATGTTGTAATCATTTTGTAGTGGTCCTAATGTAGATGGTGTTTCTTATGTCATAAGAGACCATAATGAAGGGATTTTAATAGTAGATATAGTGGTCAAATCCCTTTATCCATTAAAAAAAGAGTTTAATAATCATGTTATATTTTTTTCTAATATACATCATGTTACCTCATGTTATAATTAATTCGCTTCTTCATTTATGTAATCTAAATTAATTGTTAAACCACTTCTACAGATAATGAAGTCTTCACATGTTAATGCTCCCAATCTCAAGGAACAACATGTCTCTCGACTTGTTGTTGCTCGCAGTACAAAGAAAAAAGAACCTTTTGCAAGTGCTGGTGCTCCCAATTCTGAGGAACAACAAGTTTCCCAACCTGTTACTGCTCCCAGTGTATAGGTACAATGACCATCTGCACATACTGATGCTACCACTCCAGAGGAACAACATATTGACAATGTTGAATCCACATAAATGGTAGTCAAAGAAGGACCAGTGATGTTCAAAAAACAGGATCGTCGTAGTTTGATGGTGTTAGCAAAAATCATTAAGGAAAAAATAAAAGGTATCAAATTCGAGGTCGTATGGAATGTGCGGGGACAGTATGTTAACTCCAACAAGGCCATGTTCCGTAGTTACATAGGAATATTCACTCAGAAACTCATTTTGATTGATGTAGATTCACGGAACCATGTTGTGTTTGTGATTAATACACTGATGTGGGAAGATAATATGACAACATTATGATATCATTTCATTATTTTAATAAAAAAATAATGAAACATTGACTTACTCTTAATCATCCCTTACGTAGTACATTTATAATAGAGGAATCCTATAACAAATATGTATTAATGCTTGCTGGAAGGGTTTACAGAGGATTTCTCACAATTCTAATGATACGTCATCTTAAAGATGCTAAAGGAAAAATAAACTCACACACACCACTTATCTATGCACATCTGATAACCTATGAAGCATGGGATGTGTTTACTATTCATCGTGCAGATGTGTCTTTTCAAGTTCATTATGTCTTGAAATAATTTTTTTGATGATATGTGTCTGCATCACTTTGATTTAAATTTTTTTATAAAATTACAATTTAGTGATAAAAATAAGGAACGGACAGCAATACCAACATACCCCTACCATAAATCAAGGATGGGGTGCAGTTCACTTGAAAAAAAATTGATACATATTTGAAATCTACCATAATAATTTTATGTAACATGAAACAACAACATAATTATGTTCTTAAATTTATATAAAAATTGATTACTCCAAATCCAAATCCACTTCCATCCCACACCATATATTATGGAAGGAGTCATGTGTAAATAAATATGGTTGAGTTAATCAATGTTCTAATTATTGTTTCTATGAAAAGTGAATCAAACAGACACTGATACCTTTCCCCTCAAAGATCTGTCTTGGATGAGGTAATCAATGTTCTAAAAATTGTTTTTGTGAAATGTGAATCAAATAGACACGGATACCTTTGATGTGATTATATTCTATAAGGTTATAATGATTATTATTTATATCTATCAACACCCAACCATCGCTTTGTAGCGATGGTTACTCTGTTCAATATCCAAAATGACGTGCTACACAATAGACCACTTCCAACAAGTCATGTGACAGTTTTGATTAGCATATCCCATGAGCCAAGAGTTGAGATACCTATTCCAATTGATAATGAATATATCCATAAGGTCATGTAAGTTGTTGGAACATTCATCGCATGGTCGTCCATATTGTAAAAAACATGTCAAAAATGAGGTATTCACATCCAATTTATTTTTTAATATCAACCTTTAATAATTAATAAAAAAAGGTCTGAACTGAATAATATTATTACAGACAGACAAATGGAAGAGGGTGAAATGAAATACTTACTCAAAACCATCTAAAGGATCGACCAAGTGATCAAAAAGATCTATCGAAAGAACTGTTACCCCACCAGTTCTATATCCGTATTTAATATCATTGAAGGTTCATGTGGATACAAAGTTAAAAAATGGTTGTAGTCCCATTTTTGATTTTAAATAAAATATAGACGGATTGTAAGGTCAAGACTTAATTGGTGTTGAGAATGTAAGTGAAATCATCAACTATAATTGGCTAGGTTCCTCAGTTTTAATTTTAGACAAGTGGTATGTTTTCATGATTTTATTTTCTAAAATATGATATACTATGATAATTATGACTAAATACATTTCATATATTTGGAAAGCTTATATATCAAAAACAATTGAAGGAATTTCCCCATGAAAAAAAAAGTTGACTCGTTAGTCCTCACATCTCTTCTACTGAACAATCAAAAATAGAATCCAAAAAAAAGGATGAAATAGTGGCAGGCCTAGTCAAATTGTTTGAAAGAAAAATTTAAAATAAAAAACTCTTATTAATACCAATGATGTAGGGATAAAACTCTACAATTTAATCATATCAAATATATTTTCATTTCATACATTAATTATTTCTTTTTGTGTTTTTAGGCAATATCGGATGCTCATTGCTGTCAATTTGGATAATCCAATGATTTATTTCCTAGATTCAATGCATGGATATCCAACAAACCGACTACACATGATGGTGTTTTCCAATTTTCAATACACTACATCAAGCATTTTAGAATTGAACATCAAGTTATATAATTTATATTATGTTTTAATGGGGATTCTATTATGATAGGGAGGTGCATCAATATCATGAAAAACAATAAATGAGGCCAGGGGCTAAGTATGGGGACCATGAAAAGACAAGTATTGGGGTATATACAATAAGATTTCACTATCCAAACACATATCAAAAAAAATTACTTATTCAACTCAATGTTTCTAAAGTTTATGAAACAATTAAATGGAAAAGATTGTGGTTATTATGTTTGTAAATTTATGTGAGATATCATATTCCATCAACAAACTATCATCCCCAAAGAGGTATTTTTGAAGATAATTACTATTTAATTTAAAATATTTATTAATCCTTTTTGTATTTATATTTTTTCATCACTAATATTAATGTCTAAAAGACTCATATTCACAAGATGATATAAATTTTATTAGAAAAAAATGGGAAACAAACCTGATGGAAGAATGTACACCAATAACAAGAATATGTGACTTTCATAGAAGTAGTGGATTGTTTTATATTTATGTTTAATTAAATTCTTTTTGGTATTAATCACATAAGAATTGTTTTCTTATACAGGTGGACTCCTTTGTTCGAGTCGGGGTGGTTTTTTCGAAGATGATCATGCTCGTGAGAGATGGGACTTTGAGACTGCAACTTAGAATTCAATGAGAAGGTAAAGTTTTTTTTAATACTATGTTTTTTCTCATAATATTATATGTTCTATATTGTATTAATATAATCTAAATTAAATGTTTGGATACTTAATTTAAAATTTATCTCTCACTGAAAATCAAGAAAACACGCACTGATTGTATTTGTAATTTAGTACAGTGATTTATAATTCATTTGTGACATGTATGAAGTAGTCTCACATCAAACCAACACACGATGTGACTGGTATGACTCAAAATGTGTGTTTCTAGTTTGAAATGGCATTCTAATAACAAAACACAACTAGCATACTTAAAACCATGAAAACGCATTAGGATTGTTTTTATACTTTATTAAAATGATATATAAGTCATTTGTGTTGTTTAGGAATCAACCGAGCCTCAATATGATGCACAGTGTGGCCGATATAACTCAAAGTGTCTCTTTTTAAAAAAAATTGACATTAATTTTAGTAAAAAGAACAATTGTCATACTAAAAACTATGAAAATTCATTCAGATAGTTTTTATATTTTAAGAAAATGATAAATGATTCATTTTTGACATGTAGAATTCATTCTCACCTTGATAAAATGCACGGTGTGACTGGTATGACTTTAAGTGTGTCTTTTTATTTTAAATTGACATTAATTTAAATAAATAATAATAATTGACATAATGTAAAATGAGAAAACACATTTGGATTGTTTTGATACTTTAGGAAAATGATTCATGAGTCATTTTTTATGTGTAATAATCAACCACACCTAAATCTGATAAATGGTGTAATCGGTATGCCTCAAAGTGTCCAATATCAATTTAAAATTGACATTTTAGTTCAAAACATGTCCCTCATAGAAAAACAAGAAAAATTAATATGATTGTATTTATAATTTAGGGATGTTATTCATAAGTCAATTTTGACATGTATGAAGTAGTCTCATGTCAAATTGATGTACGATGCGAATGATGTGACTCAAAATACATGTTTCTAGAAAGAAAGGACATTTTAATAAAAAACACAACTGACATACTGAAAACCAAGAAAAAACATTCAGATTGTTTTGATACTTTAAGATAATGATCTATAATCCATTTGTGACGTTTAGAAATCAACAACACCTCAATATGATGCATGGTGTGGCCGTTATAACTCAAAGTGTCTTTTTTTATTTAAAATTGACATTAATTTTAGTAAAAAGAATAAGTGACATACTAAAAACCAAGAAAATACATTAGGATTGTTTTGATATTTTATGAAAACTATCCATGAATCGTTTTGGACATGTAGGAGTCAACCATACCTCAATACGACGCACAGTGTGACCGGTATGAATCCAAGTGTGTCTTTTTATATAAAATTGACATTAATTTAAGTAAAAAAGAACAAGTAACATTCTAAAAATCAAATAAATATATTCGGATTATTTTGATACTTTAGAAAAATGATCCATAATTCATTTGTGACATGTAGGAATCAACCACACCTCAATCTGATGCATGTTGTGATCGATATGACTAAAAGTGCCCGTTATCAGTTTAAAATTGACATTTTAGTTCAAAACGTGTCACTCACTGAAAACCAAGAAAATGCACTCTGATTATCTTGATAATTTAGGACATATATTCATAAGTCATTTGTGAAGTTTATGAAGTGGTCTCATGTCAAAATGATGCAAGATTTGATTGATATGACTCAAAATACATGTTTCCAATTTGAAATGATATTGTAGTAAAAAAACACAACTGACATACTAAAAACTGAGCAAACGCATTCAGGTTGTTTTGATACTTTAGGAAAAAAATCCATCAATAATTTATAATAGGTAGGAATCAACCTCACCTCAATTCTATGCATGGTGTGACCGATATAACTACAAATGTGTCATTATTTAAATTTGACATTAATTTTAGTAAAAGAACAAGTGACATACTCAAAATCAATCAAAAATATTTGGATTGTTTTGATATTTTGGGACAATGATCCATAACTTATTTGTGACATGTAGGAATTAACACCACCTCAATAAGACGCACGGTGTGACAGGTATAACTCCAAATGTGTATTTTTTATTAAATATTGACATTTTGTTAATTTATTCTTTTATATTATTATTTAATTTATTTCTTTATAATATTCCTAACATAATATTTGTTTTCTTGTATAGGCAGAATATTTTTCTTAGGTTGAGATGATTTGTTTGGAAACTGATACCATGGGAGAATATTTTTGAGAGGGGATCATAGGCATCAAAAGATGAAATATTAATTTTTTCAACTTTTTGTTGCATAATTGTAAATGTAATTATATTAAACATTGTTTGAAATGTATATAGAAATATTTTTTTGTATATACCATGGGAAGATATTTTTGTATTCATGATGTTAATTAAATGTATATATAATTGTTTGAAATTACAAGTATTTGTTGGGTGTACTATTATATTAACAACACATTACAACCAGTTAAGCCTTTATTAGTGCTATAATAGTTCTAATAAAGGGGGTTCTTTATCAGTGTTTTTTAGCATGGATAATGGACCCCCTTTATCAGAGCTTTTTTAGCGTTGATAAAGGGGACCCCCCTATCAGCACTTCAATTAACAACATTTTTTAGCACTATTAAAATCCTTTTTCACCCTATTAAAGGGCATATGTGTAGTAGTGATTATTCATATAAGACCTAATAAATATTTAGATAAATATTTATAAATATTAATATCTATATCATACTACATATTTTGATAAATTGGGATACATTTAAACATTTGGAGGATTTCAAAATAATCTATTTTAAACAAAAAATTTTATTGGGTACTCAATTCACCTCCCTCATTAAATTCTCATTCCAACCAACACAAATCCAAACCTTCGAAAAAAGGATTGGTGAACCTCACCCTATATGATTTTAGGGTTCTTGGAATTCTAATTGAAACACCCCAAGATTTTATAGTAAGTTATTTTCTTTAAAGTATTTCAATAGTTTGCGCTACACGCAACACCGAGTTTGAGCGCACCACGACTTACCAAAACTAGTCGTTCAAAAGAGGTTATGAATAGTATTAATTTAATTTTGAATTTTATATACTCCATATAATTTTAGTATCCATATTATGTGTTTCTTAGACATTATATAAGGAAAATTACATTTTTTCAGATAAAAGAAGTATTTTTCAAAAAATGCAATTTTACCACCTTTTAATGGAAAACCTTTTCTAAAACCAATATTTGACACTTTTATATATTCAATTTAATGAAATTAAATTATTATTTAAAATAAGGACATAAAATTTTATTTTGGATAAATATTTGGTACTTTTTTGATAACTTTCATATTTTGATGAATACTGAAAAATACTAAATTTTAATTGAAAAGAACATTTTTAATCAAAATAATTTATAGTGTTAAATTATGAATTTGAATGGTTTGGAAGTATAATTATATTATATTTTTATCATTTAATACAATTTAGTTCATTATAAGCAATTTCAAATTTAAATTTGACATAAACACATGTCAATATTTTGATAGTTTTTACTTTTTAAAACCCTACTTTTCGGTATCGACAACGGGAATTAATTTTAAATTGATTAATGCAACTACTATGTTTTTAATTTGGTAGAATATAATTAATTTTTGAATTCAGAATATCAAAATTAGCTTAGGGTGAATTTTTTGTATATTTCTGAAAACATTCAATTTTTGATGAATAGTGAAAAACACTGCGTTATAGTTTAAAACGACTTTTTATTTAAATAATTATTTATTTTATTTAAATTTATTTTAAGTAAAAATAGATATATAATACCTATATAAGTTCAATGTAATTCATTGAAGTCGTTTTATAATAAAATTGGATATATAAAATTTCATTGAACTTTTTACCCTCTTTTACCCACCTTCTAAGAGCATTTGCAAATTTGCATAAAATTTAATTTTACCGCTTCTCTGATTTGAATTTAAAAAATCCTAGATACACGGTTGACATTAGTAAGTAAAATTTTGTTCAATAAGATGGAAATAATTTTTTTGAATAGTAACTTTTGAATTTTATTTACCACGGTTAAAAGTAAATAGGGTAATTAAGGGTAAGTATGATATTATAATTACCCTAAAACATGTCCTAATTGTATTGAATAGGTGTAATTCAACCAAAAACAACCTTAGGAATAAAATATGATCCTCTTTGGTCCACTTCGATTAGATTAGGACAATTATTATTATTTTATTTAAAGAAGAGTTAAAAGAGTTAAATTCAAAGTTTAATAACTAAACCATTTATAATATAGGGTTATACATAAGATAAATTAGACTATAAATATTAATTAGAAAGATAAAACTATTTCCTATTTAATGGTATTTTATTTATAATTTTTATACATTAAATAATTAAATTTATTTATGATACAATGATGATGTAGTAATTACCTTATTAATGAAAGATTAAAATAATTGATATTATAAATATCCAAATAAATGTAATTTTAGACTTTCTATTTAGTCCAATAATTTTATAGTTTAATATGACATGTTATAATTGATTAAATAATTTTTTTCCTAAGTAATCATGCTCTTATGATTTTCAAAAAAAACAAATACTAAATAATGTCAAAATTGACATAAATGAGTTTTTAAAACAAATACTATATTATTGGTTGATATAATATTCTTAAAAATATAAAGCTCAGAAAAAGGGCTTAAATAATATTATATATTTCATTAATGAACAACTTTTGGTTCTCTTGGAAGTTTAGAGTAAGTTTATTAACCATATATTGTAAGAATGCAAGAAGACACGGTAAAAGTTAAACTATTTAACTAAGAGTTAAATCTAAAAGATAAGGTTAAAATGTTTACCTAAACTTGTATAAAACCTATTGGTTGAGTGGTTTTCAACCCATACCCACCTTATATTCGAAATAAATTATTTTGGAGCCATTAGAAACCGAAAATGATTTTATTATAAAATAATATTTCAAGGTTTTCCTAAAGTGACCCTCACCTCTCTTATAAAAGGGTACTTCCCCTTCTCTTAATTTTACACCTCCAAATCCATTTGGCTCGGACAAAACCAAATATCCTCCAAAATTCCCTCACATCAACCTTTAGTCCTTAATTTGATCATAAATCCAACCTAAGGATCCCTTTTGATCAACTCAAAAGGAAACGCCCGAGGAAGAGGTAATAATTTCACCACCCTCTTTCAAAGTTCTTTTCTTCTTCCACTTCCTCTTTATTTTTTTGTTTCCATACAAAAATAATAACTCCAGTACCTTCTACATAATGTGATTTTATTATAAATATGGTACAACTATATTCGTTATTTTATCCATCCTATAAATGACAAAGTCACCATACGTGCATACATACGGCTTACCCTCTCCACGTTGTGGTGTAGTTTGTTATTCAAAAACTTCATTATTTGGATGGGTATAATAATGAATATAACTTATGTAAATAATAAATATAACATGATAATGATTCTCTATATATGATATACCATCCAATTACATATTATTTCACCATCAATATAATGATATTGTCACTCGTGTGTATGTACGAATTACCGTCTCCACGAACGTGATGAGATTCATTCCCCATTGTAATCATTCAAGAAAAACTTTAATTTTATGATTAAAAATAGTGTTTATTAACATAATAATATTTTGTATATTAATCAAATACATCATATCCATAACAAACATGGCTTACGTAACCAAGCATATAAATGAAAACGAATCAGTTAACACCCGAAACGATGATACTGCTGAAATATTATTAAAAAAGAAATATTAGAAGATGATATATGATATCATATTTATGTATTTGGTTCTTGTATAATTTAATAAAAATTATTTCACCATTACACAAGAGTTTAACCTACCCTATACTAAGGAAAAGTACAAGTTAAGGGGTTTCTTATGTCACTTTTAATTCCGGAAGATTTCCATTGTTCGCCGCTTATTTATTGCATGTGATGTATTGTGTGATTTCATTTGATATATATATTATCATGATTCTATTTATATTCATGGTATTATGTGATTAATTTTGAGGTTATTAACTTTTGGTTATAATACTCGATTTATTACAGCGTGGTAAGGGGTTTTCATCTCACTTCTTATTTCAGTGAGATTCATGCTATATTGACACTATTTCATTTTGTGTGGTGTATGTACTGACCATGATTATATTCCTTATGTAATATAATTTAATATATGGTTATTCACATCTTCATTTTATTATTATTATTTAATGGGGTGTATGTTTCATAAGTCACCAAAATATTAAGGGAATTTCTAATTTCAATTCCCACTCATTGGGTTTTACACAAACCTCATTGATTATTTTACTCCAAGATTATGTGTGAAATGACTATTTATTTATTTATATAGTAATTTCCACTCCCCTTTTTTTGTTATTATTTTTATACACATAATAACTCCATTGATAAATTCTCAAGTCATCAATATGAACTTGATAATATTAATCTTAACTCGATTTTCATTCATTGAGTTAAATATCCAAGTCATTGGTGTTGTTGTTACAAGAATATATGTGAATGTACTCTGATTGTTTTACATTTAATATCCAATCATATTTAGTGTATTTATATTTTTAACACATAATTATGTCATTTATTTATCCTTAACCTAAGGATACAGTCTTTATAAAGGATTTCATCTCAACTTGCATTCTATTGAGACTTCTTTGTTGTTATGCGCCAATTAACTTTTATTTGGTGTATATACTATAGTTTGACATAATATATCATGAATACCTTTATTCTCATGATATTATTAAGTTTTTATTACCTCAATTATTTGTATTCAATCTTCTCTCATTTGGTTTGGAACTCTAACTAAAATATCATTTTAAATGTTTTAAAATTTTATTCTTCAAAATATTTCTCATTAATGTATATGTTTTAAAAATGGTTTTAAGGATTTATTTATATGGAAATTAATGTTTTAAAATTAAAATTCACTTTAAAAGTTTTAAATTGGTATGGGACACTTTGATTCAAAAATCTATTTTAAACAGCTTCTTGATAAATAGTGATACTTTTAAATGTTTTCAAGAAAAAGGGGGATATTTCTCTCAAATAGTTTTGATGATTATTTTCATCTATCTCAATATCCTTAATTATTCTTGATTGAGGTTAATTTATTATAATACAATCTTCTATATTGTATTGAATGAGTTATGCTTGACTGTGGATGTTCTATTTGTATATCATTCATGTTTTATGGTTAAAGTATTGACATTTCGTATGCAAGTTTTAATACGAATGTTTAGACTATGTTTCACCCTTTCATATGAGGAATGCATTGGACTTAGTAAGTGATGGGTGGAGCCCTCTATAGCTCCTTGATGCATCGGTTGGTCTCAGGAGACAAACTAGTGTCTTATTTGTAGTCTTAGCACAAGGCCTTGACTATGTGGTTATGAAGTCTGGAATTATGCATTCCATCATTATGAACTTGGATATTGATATTACATGTAATTATTCGACAAGTATAATATCCATGTAAATAATTAAATGGAATTATTTGATTTATCTTTTCCATATTATGTTGAATTTTAAGTTTAAAAGGCTTGTGTTCTAGTCTTGTACATTGCCTTAAATGTTTGTTCTTATTTATGACAGTTTCTGCTATACTGTTATCCTTACTGAGCATCTGAGATCACCCCTTTCTTATGTTTTATTTTTCCCAGGATCCAAAGTAGTTTATTATGATTAACCTGAAGGAATAGGCTACAGGATATAAGAGTGTTCAAAGGGGACACAATGTTGTTGTTTTTTTATTTCATGATGTAATGTAAAACTTATGTATGTATCTAGTACTTCCAAGGATACTAAACTAATCGGTCTTTTGAGATATGATTCCTTATATCATTCCAATGTTATGTAATAATGCACCGATTCTGGGTAATTGGGGTTGGGGCGTTACAGTTGGTATGAGAGGAATTTTACTACAAACCTTGGAAGCTAGATTTAGAAAAAACTATGACTAGGAAACACTACCCTAAGATAGACATTGAGGATTAGTATAGAAGAACATCCAAAAAAAATTGTAATATAAATATTGTGTGGGTTTTCCAAGTAATACATCCCTATCTACATACGAGTAGGTAGTGGTGGCTCTGTTAGAGATGTATCTAGGAGTGAAAACTGCGACAAGGAGTTCCAGGATTGACCCGGGGTATCCTGGAACACGACAATGGGTCTTGCTGCACTCTTGGTTACGATACTCCTAGGGGATATGCTTAGGATAATTCACATTTTCTTTACAATACGATTTGAAGGATTTTAATATAAGATGATAATAAATACCCTTGGTTAATCCTAAGGTGTTTTATATTGAAAATAAAGTGTTATGATATTCTCTAAATGATTTTATTACTCACACTATGCTTTATTATATTAGTCAATGGCTGGATTCAAAGGAAGTCATAGTAACATTGAACATGATGTACAAGGTGGGAACAGTGTTGGAAATGAGCAACGAAATGGGATGTTGATAGGTGTAAAAGATATCATGTTCATGCCGAATCAGTTTTCCAAAAATATGATCAACAACATATATATTAACCAACTCCCGGACTAAACAAAGAATAGAAAGGCGGTGAATGATAAGAGCTCCAGCAGTGGAGACCATGGAGAAAAGATATCTCAATTTACATCATGCAAGAAATGGGGAATGAGACACCTAGGGAAGTGTCTCAATGTAACAATGGAATTCTTTATGTGTGGGAAAGAAGGACATAAAGTAAAGAATTTACGAGGAAAAATGAAGATTAATATAGAAGAAAATAAAAATGATAACAAGATTCCATTTATAGTAATTTTCTGTAAATGTAGGGGACCTAGGAATTAGCTGAGTGAATGCTCTAATATTTAGGATAACCTCTTGGTCATGGAAGAACCTATGTGGAAATAAATGGATGGAGAAATGTTTAAACGTATTAGTGCTCTCTGTTGATGGGATTACTTTGGAAGTCTTTTCTCTTTTATGTGTAACCCTATAGTTTGTTATGTGAAAATGTTATTTTAGGAATAATTATCTTTCTATTATAGTTATAAATAACCATTTGGGTTTATATGATCCTTGAATTTGAGGAAATTACAAGTTATTAAATTTTGGGATGAAAATGCGAGGTATGAGATAACATTTGTGGTGAAATTGTGTTACGGTTATTTTGAAGAATTTTTATCATTTTGGGAATGTTATAAAATATAGTTTTTAAAAAAGGACAATGCACAGACCATGTGACAACCCGTCGCGTCGGACAAAGATGTGGTAATGGAACCCGCAACCAGAGTGCGATTGGGATTTATCGCCTACCACTGGACTACGTGAAGTCCCTAGTTAGTGTGACTAATTATTTTTAGTTAAATGATTTTATTGATCAATAATAAGTTGATTTGGGATCTTATGTCTTATCAAATGGATATCCTTAGTATAGGAAAATTATTTGGTGATTATGTGATAAATGTTATTTTGGAAGACGTTCGCTCTGTTGGGAACATATATGCCTAAGGAAAATAGAATACTATGAGATTTCATTTGAGGAGTAATGGTGGATTTTTATCTATGTTTTTATTGTGCATTTATAGCGATTTGGGTTATTTATTGAAATTATTAACCTATCATTGAGAATATGTGATTAGGTTAATTACTTTAAGTGTGTGTCTTTAAGAGTAGTTAATGTTATTTAGAGATACAATTTAACATGGAATACTACGTAATAAAATTATTCTAAGTTTTTCATTTCAATATTAGTTTGTATTATATTTAATGATTTTAAGGACAATTGTTTATTGAATGGTATTTATTGAACTTTGGGTATTGTTGGTTTAATTTTAGAAATTAATATTAGTATTTCTTTCTCTAAAGGTTTATCCTTTTTAGGGATCATCTAATCTTGTAATAACCATTTTGGTTTTGGTTAATCTCTAAAGACAAAGTAAATATATATTTTATCATTTGTGGATCATGTGATTCTCTAGAAGTTGATTCTAGCACTTCAGGTGTGACCAAGTAATCTTGAATACTCATAGTTTGAAAAAAAAAGATGAGTTAGTGGTAGAAATTTATTAAAGGATGAAACTCTACTTAAAAGTAAGTATATCTCTTTATGTTCTTAGTCAATCTCATAAATAAATTCTTTAACTTTATGAAATGGAACATAAAACAAAAAAAAGTGTTGTCTGTTTACTTTTCCTACTTAGAAACTAATGACCGTTTATCCCATCAAAAGTTTGTGGTTTTTTTATTTTTAACTTTCTCCTGATCGTGTTTTCTATCACTCTCCATCATAACTTGACAATTATTTTCTCTTCCATATCCATATTTTTCTACATGGAATCCTAGTATGGGTTATCTCGGGTGACCATTATACTTCTCTTTCTTTCTTTTAAAGTGATAGTTTTATTGACTCTTTTTCCAATGTGGGACTTTTAATGAAGTTCCCAGGCCCAATTTTAAAATTTCGAGGATGAAATTTCTGAGAGGGGGAAGAACGTAACACCACAATATTTTATAGTAAGTTATTTTCTTTAAAGTAATTCAATAGTTTGCGCTACACGCAACACCGAGTTTGAGCGCACCATGACTTACCAAACTAGTCGTTCAAAAGCGACTATAAATAGTATTAACTGAATTTTGAATTTTATATACTTCATATAATTTTAGAATTCATATTATGTGTTTCTTAGACATATTATAAGTACAAATTCATTTTTTCAGATAAAATAAGTATTTTTTAAAAAATGCAATTTTACCACCTTTAAATGGAAAACCCTTTTTAAAACCAATATTTGAAACTTATATATTCAATTTAATGAAATTAAATTCTTCTTTAGAATCAGGACATAAAAATTTATTTTAGATAAATTTTTTGTACTTTTCTGATAACTTTCATATTTGGATGAATACTGAAAAATAATAAATTTTAATTGAAAACAAATTTTTTAATCAAAATAATTTATAGTGTTAAATTATGCATTTGAATGGTTTGAAAGAATAATTATATTATATTTTTATCATTTAATACAATTTAGGTCATTATAAGTAATCTCACATTTAAATTTGACATAAACACATGACAATCTTTTGATAGTTTTTACTTTTTAAAAACCCGCTTTTTGGTTTTGACAACGGGAATTAATTTTAAATTAATTAATGAAACTTATATATTTTGAATTTGGTAAAATATAATTTATTTTTGAATTCGAAATATCAAAATTAGCTTAGGGTGAATTTTTAGTATATTTCTGAAAACATTTAATTTTTGATGAATAGTGAAAAATACAAAGTTATAGTTTAAAACTGACTTTTTATTTAAATAATTATTTATTTTATTTAAATTTATTTTAAGTCAAAATAGATATATAATACCTATATAAGTTAAATGTAATTCATTGGATTCATTTTATAATAAAATTATATGTATAAAATTTTATTGAACTTTTTACCGTCTTTTACCCACCTTCTAGTAGCATTTGTAAATTTGCATAAAACTTAATTTTACCGCTTCTGTGAGTTTAATTTCAAAAATCTGAGAGACACAGTTGATATCAATAAGTAAAATTTGGTTCAATAAGATGAAAATATTTTTTGGTGAATAGTAACTTTTGACTTATTTACCACGGTTAAAAGTAAATAAGGTAATTAAAGGTAAAAATGATATTATAATTACCCTAACACATGTCCTAATTATATTTGATAAGTGTAATTAGACCAAAAACAACCTTAGGAATAAAATATGATCCTCTTTGTTCAACTTGGATTAGATTAGGACATTTATTATTATTTTATTTAAAGGAGAGTTAAAAGAGTTAAATTCAAATTTTAATAACTAAACCATTTTTAATATAGGGTTATACATAAGATAAATTAGACTATAAATATTCATTAGAAAGATAAAACTATTTCCTACATAATGGTAGTTTATTTATAATTTTTAGACATTAAATAATTAAATTTATTTATGACACAATGATGATGCAGTAATTACCTTATTAATGAAATATTAAAATAATTGATATTATAATTATCCAAATAAATGTAATTTGAGACTTTTCATGAATTACACTAATTTTATAGGTTAATATGACATTTTAGGGTTGATTAAATAATTTTTTTATGTAATCATGTTGTTATGATTTTCAAAAAAAACCAAATACAAAATAATGTCAGAATTGACATAAATGAGTTTTTAAAACAAATACTATATTATTGGTTTATATAATATTTCTAAAAATATAAGTTTAGTCCAAAGGGATTAAATAATATTATATATGTCATTAATGAACCACTTGTGGTTCTCTTGGAAATTTAGCGTAAGTTTTTTAACCATATAGTGTAAGAATACAAGAAGATACGGTAAAAGTTAAACTATTTAACTAAGAGTTAAATCTAAAAGATAAGGTTAAAATGGTAACCTAAACTTGTATAAAACCTATTGGTTGAGAGGTTTTTGACCCATCCTCACCTTATATTTGAAATAAATCATTTTGGATACATTAGAAACTGAAAGTGATTTTATTATAAAATAATATTTCAAGGTTTTCCTAAAGTGACCCTCACCTCTCTTATAAAAAGGTACTTCCCCTTCTCTTAATTTCACACCTACAAATCCATTTGGATCAGTCAACCCCTTTTCTAATATCCTCCCAACTTCCCTCACATAAACCTAGAGTCCTTACTTTGATCATAAAGCCAACCTAAGGATCCCTTTTGATCAACTCAAAAGGAAACACCCGAGGAAGAGGTAATAATTTCACCACCCTCTTTCAAAGTTATTTTCTTTTTCCACTTCATCTTTCTTGTTTTTTTTCCATAAAAAAATAATAACTCAAGTAACTTCTACATACTGTGATGTTATTATAAATATGGTACAACCATATTCCATATTCTAACCATCCTATAAATGACAAAGTCGCCATACGTGCGTACGTATGACTTACCGTCTCTACGTTGTTGTGTATTTTGTTATTAAAACACTTCATTATTTGGATGGGTATAATAATGAGTATAACTGATGTAAATAATGAATATAACATGATAATTATTCTTTATATATGATATACCATCCAATTACATATGATTTCACCATCAATATAATGATATTGTCGCTTGTGCGTACGTACAAATTACCATCTCCACGAACGTGATGAGATTCATTCCCCATCGTAATCATTCAAAAATAATTTTCATTTTATGATTAAAAATAATGTTTATAAACATAATATCATTCTTTATATGAATCAAATACATCATATCCATAACTAACATGGCTTACGTAACCAAGCATATAAAGGAAAACGAATCAGTTAACACCTGAAACGATGATACTACTGAAATATTATTAACAAAGCAATATTAGAAGATGATATATGATATCATATTTATATATTTGGTTCTTTTATAATTTAATAACAATGATTTAACCATTACAAAAGAGTTTAACCTAACTTATACTAAGGAAAAGTACATGGTAAGGGGTTTCTTATCTCACTTTTAATTCCGTGAGATTTCCGTTGTTTGCCACTTATTTATTGCATGTGGTGTATTGTGTACTTCCATTTGATATATATATATATATTATCATGATTCTCTTTATATTAATGGTTTTATGTGATTAATTTTGAGGTTATTAAATTTTGGTCATACGACTCGATTGATTACAACATTGTAATGGGTTTTCATCTCACTTCTTATTTCCTTGAGATTCATGCTATATTGCCACTATTTCCTTTTGTGTGGTGTACGTACTACCCATGATTGTTTTCCTTATGTAATATACTTAAATTTATGGGTATTTACATATTAATTATATGATCCTTATTTAATGGGGTGTATGTTTCGTAAGTCACCAAATCGTTAAGGGAATTTCTAATTTCGATTTCCACTCATTGGGTTTTACGCAAACTTCATTGATTATTTTACTCCAAGATTATGTGTGGAATCGATATTTATTTATTCATTTAGTAATTTCCACTCCCCTTTGTGTGTTTATTCTTTTTATACACATAATCACTCCATTGATAAATTCTAAAGTCATTGATATGAACTTGATAAGAATAATCTTGACGCAATTCCCATTCATTGAGTTAAACATCCAAGTCATTGGTGTTGTTGTTACATGAATATGTGTGAATGTCCTCTGATTATTTTACATAGAATATCCAATCATATTTAGTGTATTTATATTTTCACACATAATTATGTCATTGATTTATCCTTAACCTAAGGATACGGTCTTTATAATGGATTTTATCTCAACTTACATTCCATTGAGACTTCTGTGTTGTTATACACCAATTCACTTTTATTTGGTGTATATACTATACTTTGACATAATATATCATGAATCCCTTTATTCTCATGATATTATTAAGTTTTGATTATCTCAATTATTTGTATTCAAGCGTCTCTCATTTTGTTAGGAACTCTAACTAAAATATCATTTTAAATGTTTTAAAATTTTATTCTTCTAAATATTTTTCATTAATGTCTATGTTTTAAAAATGGTTTTAAGGAATTATTTATATGTACATTAATGTTTTAAAATTAAAATTCCTTTTAAAAGTTTCAAATTGGTATGGGACACTTTGATTCAAAAATCTATTTTAAAAAGATTCTTGATAAATAGTGATACTTTTAAATGTTTTCAAGAAAAAGAGGGATATTTCTCTCAAATAGTTTTGATGATTATTTTCATCTATGTTAATATCCTTCATTATTCTCGATTGAGGTTAATTTATTATAATAAAATATTCTATATAGTATTAAATGAGTTATGTTTGACTGTGGTTGTGCTATTTGTATACCACTCATGGTTTATGGTTAAATTATTGACATTTCATATGCTAGTTTTAATATGAATGTTTAGATTATGTTTCGCCCTTTCATATGAGGAATGCATTGGACTTAGTAAGTGATGGGTGGATCCTGCTATAGCTCCTCGATGTATCGGTATGTCTCATGATACAAACTAGTGTCTTGGCACAAGGCCTTGACAATATCTTATTTGTAGTCTTGGCACAAGGCCTTGACTATGTAGTTATGAAGTCTGGCATTATGCATTCCATCATAATGAAATTGGCTATTGATATTACATGTGATTATTCAACTAGTAGAATATCTATTTGAATAAGTAAATGGTGTTATTTGATTTATCTTTTCCATATTATGTGAAGTTTAATTTTAGAAGGATGGTGTTCTAGTCTTATACATTGACTTAAATGTTTGTTCTTATTTATGACAGTTTCCACTATATTGTTATCCTTACTGAGCATCTGAGCTCACCTATTTCTTATGTTTTATTTTTTCCAGGATGCAAAGAATTATATTATGATTAACCTGAAGGAATAGGCTAAGGGATATAAGAGTGTTTAAAGGGGACACAATGTTGTTTTTTATTTCATGATGTAATGTAAAACTTATGTGTGTATCTAGTAATTCCAAGGCTACTAAACTGACTAGTCTTTCGGGACATGATTCCTTGTATCATGCCAATGTTATGTAATAATGCATTGATTCTGGGTAATTGGGGTCAGGGCATTACACCAATGATCTCTTTGATATTATCTAACCACTCCATCAACACATGGGATCCTTGATCACCATAAATCACTAGAGGATTTCAATTCAAAAACTCCCATGCATGATCCAAAAGTTGAAAAGAACTAGGCCATGCCTCTCCCTCATGAGTCAGAGCATAGTCGGAGATGGGAAATATTGCTTCTGGATCACTTGGATTACCACCATAGAGATTCCATTATTGAATTTCTGATTCATTTTTTTGGTTCATATTCTAAAACATCATAAAAACATAACACTTGATCAAATACCCACAAGTCCCAATACAATGGATACAAGGAAAAAATCAAATGAAATAATATTATAAAACACTATTTGAAACCTCATTTCAAATTTTCCTCACATTACCTTCTTTCCATTTTAAAACACCAAACGGGTTTCATGCTTTAAAAACAGTTCAAACCCAACAGTAAAATAACTCACTTCTCAAAAACCAATTTCTCTTTTAAACAATTCACTTCAAAACATTATAAGAATCCCATCACTTGAGACCCATGTAATTCATTCCTTAAAAACCATCATAACCCAAAATAATTTTATTCACTTAAATAACTTTTTTTAGAGTTCAAAAACTTTTTACCAAATAAACATAAGCACCCAAAACATGGTTCTCAAAACAAACTCAAATACCAAAACATACTATATTTATTTAAAACATTGTTAAACCACTTTACAAAATCAACAAAAAATCACTAAAAATTTCATAAACAAGACTCATCAAACAAAAGTGGGGATAAAAGTAACAAAGGGAAAACAGCAAATATTTCCAACCTTCTCTACTGTGTGCAATTTGTTAGATCATGTGCCAATTGTGTGAGTGCCACTAGAGTTGTCCAGAATGGTCTACATGGCTTGCACATGGTTTGATACACCATACACCTTACCCATGTGTCCCTAGGATTGACTCTAGTTTCACTTTAAAATGAGTAATTTCTTGATATGTCTTATGGGGTCTTCCTACAACTCATAGTAGCATCACACCACATCAAAATATCTCAAGAATAAACCACCATAATTTCAAAAATTAAAGAAAACTCATGACCACCCATTACAACTAGAGGTATAGAATAAGGAAGAGCTATAAAATAACTCCACTGCACTCACCTCTCGATATTCGATAGTCCTGGCTCAAATATTCCTTTACCCCCAAATAATAAGAGGGCTCTGATGTAAGTTTGTACTGAACCGGGCTGAGATAGGCTGATATATCACCCAGGTCAATCTTCCACAAGGCTTGAGGTGTGTTCCCAATCACCTCATGTTGGCAATAAGAACCAAGGTATCACAAGAGAACTCGTTGGAACAATTTCACCCTCACAAAAAACCAGGATAAATAATGGTTTATACAGGAAACCCAATATGAGGTCTACTTATAATGGATTTCCATTCCAAGATAAATAGTAGGACAAGAATGAACTCCAACCAAACATAGCACAAAAAATAATAATAAACATAACCAAAATCATTTTACAAGCATTTTTCTGACATAAATAGACAATTTTATACAAATATTTTACAGTCTAGAAAGGGAACAAAACTATACTAAAATAAAACGAAGGGGTCTAAGAGGTCGATACACTACACAACCTGCAACTGGTCAAACTAAATTGGGTGAGAACCCTGATATCTCCAAGTGAATTTCAAATCACCACCATGAACCCAACAACACCCACTTCCCAATGGAGAGTGGTATCAAACCCACCTACAAACTATAACCTAATAACCTACAGAAAACATGAAGACTACATACCCACCAATGTGAGTATGTTGGGTGTGAGCCAAAGGCTAGCAGGATACCACCATGAGTTCATTACTTTCTTTTTTGTAAAGAATCCAATAATAATAGTTTGAATATAAGGCATAAAATAGATAATTTTTATTTTTTCTTTATAAAAAATGGAAATAAACATACCATAACACATATCACTTTTCAAATCACACCATTCAAACAAACATGCCTCAAAGAGGACTTACCAAGGCAACACCATTTCAAAAACTAACCATTGCCTTTTTAAAACAACTTGCATTTTGAAAGGAAACATGTTGAGCATTCTATTTTCATTAAAAACGTCCCCTTTTGAAAACAATCCCTCACATTGATCAAATGAATTCCAAAAGAAAAAATTCACAAGGATTGATTTTAAAACCACCATTATTTTACCTTTCAAAAACTTAAACTCACACACACATCTCAAAATAAGTGTAGAAAATTGTGGGAAAGCATAAGAAAATGAAAATCAATAAAGTTAATAAATAGATGATAATAATCACACGAGGAATTCCCCACTCCCGTGATGCTCAAATAAAAATACTATACGCATCAAAGTAGGCCCATAACAATAAGCAGGTAACTCATATGAAAACAACCATAAATAAGCATAACGTAAGGTACATACCACGAGGTAGTGCCCTAAGAACCAATGGTGCATGTTTATCTACATGCAAAGGTGGAACCAACTACTGGTAGGTTAACAGTCACACAACTCATCTCTTGAATTTCTCTCACACTGGCCTTATTGATGACACACCCCCTAGCCCGGTATTTTAGTCAACTATGGGTTAATAGCTGAGGTATCACACTCAACTAGAAAGGTGATGTCCCTAAACATCATACATAGTAGCCTAGGTTCCTCATTTCATGAATAAAGGATGTGGTTATTATTATGATAATTTTATGATGTGATAAGCACACCACCCTAAAATCAAATAAGCATCCCACCTCCATCACATATCCCCTTCCATAATGACCCTCAACCCAAACATAAAAACATGAATCATAATTCATATAAACATCAATACATGCACTCAAGAATAAACAATAGGAATAAACATGCTCAACTAGGGCATAAACAATATCCATAAAAGTAAAATCACATAGGGTGTCAACTGGGTCTTCTATTTATACATAGAAACTCGATGCTTTGGAAATCCATTTTTAAAACCATATTAAACTCAATAAAATTACAAGGGAAATCACACATAACACCAAAGCACAACAAATATCCAACATTGAAAATCCTCATTAAAACAACCTTTAAAAATAAGGTAAATTCTAGAAACTCACAAACCACAACAAAGAATCAGCACTCCCAATCAATTAAAGGCTCCATCCAAGACAAACTAACCAAAAGGAATCGAACCCCCGTTTTAAAACATGGAAAGCCTTTTCTAAAACAACACACCATTTTTTAAAAACAAGGTAAATCCCTTTATAAATAAGGAAACATAATTTTTAAAATAAGGGAATGCATCTTAAGATAAGGGATTACCTTCGTAACATCCCAAACCCGAGTGCCACTAAACCGGTGCTGCGAGCCAAATCGCCACATGACCTCAAACACGCCTCCCCGTGCACCAGAGGTTTCCGACCAGCGGCGCGGGTCTAAGAGTCAAGTGGGGATACTATACCCTATTTTTCAGATTAAGACACATCAAAAAATATGAACAATAGTGGAAGCAGTATAAACAAAATAATAAACATGCATAAATAACCAACCCCCAACTGGGTACAAACCATATCCAATAGTAAATATGTCATGTCAGGCTATAGTGTTAAGTGAACAACCCAAAAAAAGAAAGGAAAGCAGCAGAATCCCAAAAACGGTCTTGGATCCAAGTCTTGAACCTCCTCCATGCGCATACCAAACCTGACTCACTTCTCTAGCACAAGGCCTTTGCCTCTTTCCTGACCTGAAACCATGAAATCTGCTTGGTTACCCAACGGTGGCCCGAGCAGGGTGTGAGAACAACTCAAAAGGCCACCACCAACGGTGTCTACAAAATATCCAGTCAAATAGATAGTGCATCCAAATGGTAAATAATTTAAAGGAAATAGTTCAATAATCCATTCTATATTATGATCCTTTAAGTTATGCTACCATTTAATCCGGGTTCACTACATAAGCATCTCACTATTTAGTTCACTCTTTTATCATGTGTTTAATGGATTAGTCATGTTCAATATTCTCAAGTCATATGGGAATAATCAAGTTCTGTCTCACTAGGCATCACTTCGCAAAAACCACATTATCTTCACCTCAAAACCTCAGTCCATGTGGAATGCAACTGTTTGGGGAATAAAACTCAGTCTCCTTCCCTGACTCGTGCATTTAGAGGGTGGAGCATAGAACCTCAGTCAAACATGACCCGTGGGCGTAGAACATCAAGTCTATACCCCCACTCTACCAGGCTGTGTACACATTCTTATTTATCATCATCCACTAGTAACCACATTACAACCATGCATAGACAATATCATTGGCAACATCACAACAATATTAGTAAATGGGAATTTAACATTATGCCACAATCCATTAACACATTAATCATTTATGAAACATAACCATTTAACCACAATTCTTATTTCTCATGCCTATCTCGCTAAGCATATTCAAGTGTAAACCTAATTCTGTATCATATTCCCATTAATCCCAATTAACCCATTTACATGTCAACCAAAAAATCCCTTAACCTTTAACCACATTAGACACAACAAACCACAATCCCTTCTAACTCATTTAATAAACCAATTAACACATTTGTTATGGCTCTACATCATCATGGGTAAATTCTACACCTTACACTTTCGTTAGCCCCATTTGGGAGGGTCGGTGCACCCCATGAGTGGCCCTAAATTAAGTCATGTCATCCTCCATGCATGCCACAAGGATTATGAGGGGTTAGTTTGGTTATCTAGACCCCCAATATACCACATCTTGCCAATGGCATCAAGAACACATCAATAAGAGAACAAGAATAAAACCCTACATGCACAAATCCAAGTATAAACTATTGGATATAATTTGTAGACCACCTGCCTTGAATCTGTTGGTGAGCACACCCTTAATCGAGGCATTAGATCCTGATCTAAACCCACTTCGAAGCTTCACCCTAAATCTCACCGAAAAATAAGGGGTTTAGAGATTCAGATAGAGAGAAGAGAAAGATACAAACCCTAATCAAGAAAAGAAAGCAAGGAGGGGATTAGCCTTACCCGGATCGTCAATCCACTGTTGACGGCACTCCAAATGGCCTAGCATCGAAGGAGAATCACACTTGGGAGCATTGGTTCATTCCTAGGGTTGCAAGAGGGGAGGAGGAGGAAAATCCCGAGTGGAACTTAAAATCACGCACTACCACAAAACTGGGCAAGGTCAGCGCCAGCCTTTATCAGCGCTAACGAAAAAGCACTGATAAAGGGGGGTACTTTTATCAGTGCTAAAAAAAGTGCTGATAAAAGTACCCCTTTATCAGCGCTTTTTTTAGTAGCGCTGATAAAGGGGGGTCTTTATCAGTGCTTTTTTTAAAAGCGCTGATAAATGGTCTACTTCCAAAAAAAATTATTAAAAAATATATATTAATATTTAAATATATATATATATAGTTATATTGATATAAATATAATATATATTTTTTAAATATAATTTTAAATATATTTTAGATTTGTATAAATATACAGTTACACTTAATATATAAGATATTTAGTGAAAATGGCTTATAAAAAAATTAAAAAAATATTTTTAATTTATAATTTGCTAATTATTATGGATTAATAGTCATTTAATAACAATTTGAAGACTGAAAAAAATTAAAAAAATTAAAAAAAGAGCCAAAATATGTTGAAAACGCAACTCAAACTTCAAACGGTCATAACTTTTGATCCGGGTGTCCGTTTGAGCTCTAGCACATATCAAATCGAAGTCTGCGATGAGCTCTACACCATTATTATTAGGGTAAATCCTGGTCAAGGTTTTTTCGAGGCCAAAAAAGGCCCAGAAGACCTCCAAAACTGAGTTTTTAGTCGGGGTACCCTGATTTTTTAACATTTTGTGGATTTTCAACCTCATTTAAGGGGTATTATTGCCTTTTTTTAGTGTGGACTGAATTTATTCCAAGGTATTACATTCATATTGATATTATGTCTTTGGAATTTTATCGTTTTTTATAATGCACTGCTATTTATAATCAAATATATAGCTATATGTACATATTTTTTATATATTCACACCTAAAAATTTAATTATAAATATAAATAATAAAATATATTTACATATAAAATATATTAGCTTTATCTAAATAATAACTAATATCCATTTTATTTAAAATATAAATATATGAATATTTATATACCTGTATATTAATCTAAATATATATATATATATTAATATAACTACATATATATATTAATATAACTATAAATATATATATATATATTAATATAACTATATATTTATATTAATATAACTATATATATATTAATATAAATATATATTACTATACGAATAAATATAACTAAATAAATAGATAAATAAATAAATATATCACTAATAGGAGAACAAATCAATATAGGGGAGTGACAAAGGTTTCAGACCTCCGCATGGGGAGGTCTCGAGATCAAATCCGGGTGGAGACAGGGACGCGCGCGCATGGGTGAATCTGGGGCTAGCGCTGATAAAGGGTGGAGGGGTGCGTCTGGGCGCTGGAGGGGGCGGAAAAGCGCTGTAAAAGGAGGGCTCAAGCGCTATAAAGCCCCCCCGATTGGCATGATTTTTTTAAATTTTTTAAATTTTTTATTTTTTTAACTTTTATCAGTGCTTTTTTAAAAGCGCTGATAAAAGGGGTCTTTTACCAGCGCTAAAAAGAAAGTGATGATAAATGACTCTTTTATCAGCGCTTTGTTTTAGCGTTGATAAAAGACCACTTTTATCAGTGCTTTTTTTGAGCGCTGCTAAAAGGGGTCTTTATCAGCGCTTTTTGGAGCGCTGATAAAGGGGACCCCCTCTTTATCTTCGCTGGCATTAATAGCACTTTTCTAGCGCTATTAAAGGTCATTTTTAGCGCTGATAAAAGTCATATTTGCAGTAGGGACGTAATGGATTTTTTCGAAATTTCTTAACTTTTTTAAGTTGCACGATTTACCCATATGGTTTTCCAAACCGTAGGCAAACCGTGCAGATGTTACTATCCAAAAACTACCCCCTCGAATGGTTACATAGGATTTCCACACGGTTTGCTCTAACCGTGCGCAAATTGCATGCAAACTGTGCAACATGCCCAAAAACTCTTTTTTTCTCATTTTTCGTGCCCCGAACCCCCAGAACACCCCTGAGCCTTCTCATGATATTTGGGAAACACTTTTTTGACCAAAATAAGGGGATTAAACTGAAACATAAACAAAAGCATGCCTTGAGAGAAATCCAGGATCTTACAACCTTTTTACAAAAGAACACTCAACTTTATAAATCCAAATAGTTCAAAAAACCATGAAACAATCATTGTTCTCATGGAAAACCTGCAATGGCATTTTATCAAAACCCCTTAATGCATAAAGCGCCATTTAAAACCAATGTGTCAATGGACCAAGCATTTCACCCATTTTTGCCAATGGGAAACCCAACAATAACATGGAGAACCTTTGATAACACAAAACTAGGTATTATATGCATCATTAATTTGGTTCAAGGACACTTTTAAAACATCAATCAATCAGGAAACTCTTTAATAAAAGGAAATTTAATGGAAACACCTACCTAAAGAGACAAAACCATATCGCCTTCAACAGAAACTGTCGAAAAAAGGTCTCATAGAATGGCTCGCAGCCTCTAAAAAACCAAATGCCCGAATTTAGAACAACCCTAACCATTAAACCAACCCACATGGCCATTTGGGTTAGAGGAAAATAGGGGAAAAGAGAAGAAACTAAAAGAGAATGAAAGTGGAGTCCTTGCCTCTTGATTTGGATGAAGAGACACAAAAGATCCACTCCAAATTTACCTTGTTGGAGTTTGGAAGAGCCAAAGAGGGCTGATAGAGGAGTCTCAGATAAGTGGATTTGAATGGGGGAAGAATAGAGGATCTCCATATTAAAAAGAACTCAAAATGACAAAAATACCCCAACATGAGCAAGTCACACAGTTATCTAACACGGTTTACCAAAACATGTGGACACCGTGCGACAACCACTACCTCGTAACCTCAGAGGTCACATGGTTGTCTCGCACGAATTACCAAACTGTGTGTCGTCTGTGAAATCGTCTCTATCCAAAACTCATATGGCACATGGTTTCCTCTACACAGTTTATCAAATCGTGTGTGTAACCACACAACTTTGGAAAATCCTCAAAATTTCAAAATTTCAACCCTGACACACTGATCTTGGGAGAAGTCATCGTCATTAACAAAAGCAAAAATGTGACATTTCAGGGTGTCACGACACAACCCAATCCCATGTTGGAGGCATTACAATATCCCTCATATTGTTTTTTCAGGCTCTGGTAAAGCGAGAACAGGCGCTGATGTCAATCTTTTTCATCACCTCCTGAAAAGAAGTTTCACATTTATCATATGAACTTCACTCCCTTCTTGGTTAGTGTTGTCATTGGCACAACTTGGTGAGAAAAGTCCGAAATGAAGTGGTGATAATACCCCACAAGGAAAAATAAACTCTGAATCTTGAAATCATTCTTAGGAACCTCCTAATACATCACAACTACCATTTTAGGATCCATAATATCCCATCGAAAAAAACATGCTCGATGAACTTTACCACTTGAATCCGGAATTGGCATTTCAACATCTTGTCATACAAGCGATGAGCTTGCAAAGTATTTAAGATAAGATTCAAATACTCTATATTCTCCCCAAATGATCGAAAATATATCAGAATATCATCAATAAACATGATCACAAAAGAGTCCAAATAGGGGTGAAATAAAAAATTCATCATATTCATGGACACCACTAGTACATTCAGAGTACGGTGAACCGGTATAAACTATAGACCAGATTAGATTATGTTTTTTTATATCCATATTAAATACAGGTTTAGACACACAAAACATTTTAATACTCGGTCCATGCGGGCATGACCTTTCACTTGACCTTTCACCGTGGTCCAATATGTTCGTATTTCCAAAATTTCAATTTGGATGTAGTTCCAAGTCGGATCAAAACACGTAAATCTATATATCAAGTTTATTTTTGTTTTAGATTATAATTTTTTCCCGAAAAATATACTCAATAAATGATTGTTGCCGCATCTAAATAAATAGCCACCCCCGATGACTCTCCTTGTCGACCACGTCATCGTAATACGACACGTGTCACAATTACGGTCAGGCACGTCCTCCGATTTAATATCCTCGTACAGTCCCGGGCCATATAACGTGGCCTGTTTTTCATTTTGAATAAATAAAATAACTGAATAAACAAAGGCGTACCGTTAAAATCTAGTGCCCATTAATACGTGGGCTGAGTGGGCCCATAGCAGGTCTGGGCCAGCAACACGTGGCAATCAATGTTTTTTTTTTACCGAACGAAATGACTGTTGTCACCTTTCCATTTCCGTAACGGTCACTAACATCACCCAGTGCTGCCCTTTTTTTTAAAAAAAAAAGTAGGTTTAAAAAAATTATTTAGTTAAACGAGTTGGGGTAAAAACTACTTTGAAAAATGGACCATAGAATACGTGAACTCCTACAATATGAATGGCGTTCACATCTCTTGTCACCTTATTTTACAAGTGGCGTGAATGGTAAACTCCCCTCACTTTAATTTATCTCTCACTCCACACACACATATATATATATCAAATTTTTAAACAATATTTAAAATACTGTTATTTTATTCAGAAATGAATGCAGTCAAGTCATCCCAAAATATAACATAAAAAACACATATTGAGCTAGATTTTTTCATATATGATTGAGGTTCCACTCTACCACAAAAATAATACATTAATAATAATAATTCATAATAAATAATTTTTTATTAAAATTTAATTAATAATACAATTGATTAATACATTTTTTAGGTGTGTATTGTTTTGTTTCTTGTGACCTTCAAGTACTAAAATAAACAATTAATTATTTAATATAATTAATAAATAATGATTAATATAATTTGTTTTAATTACTATAAGTAATTATTAATATAATAACAATATAATTAATAATTAATGGGTGTGTGTGGTTTGTGGTTTGTAATCTTCTCTTCCTAATATATAATATAATTGATAATTAATTAATAATATAAATAATGATTATAAATAATGATTGTGCCACTTCGGTGGTGGTGCGGTGGTGAAGGAGAGTGGCATAATCATGCCGTTCTTTGGGAGGTTTAGGGTTCAAATCCTGGGAGTCCGTTTTCGGGGCGAGCCTCTCCCTCGGGATCCGCCCGCCTTGCCGGGTCGCCCGATCTCATCTGGGCGGGCAAAATGAGCCGATACCCAATTTCCGACGGATCGCTATGACGGACCATTGTTGTCGGGCCGTCACCCCCTGGGACGCTCTGTCATCTCGGCTGGTAATGACTCCTTCCCCGGCCGGGGCGCTACTTCAGGGGAGTGACTTCTTCGTGGGGGAGGGGGGTTTCCATGTGTGGAAGGTTCGATAAGGCCACACAAGGGAATTCCATTTAAAAAAGCAAAAAATGATTGTGATTAATAATTAATCAACTATCAATTAATAATAAAAAAATTGTGACAATTAATAATAATTAATAATTTGATTAATTAGTAATGCAATTAATAATTATAACTTCTAACTAAAATTAATAATTATAATCAATGATATATTTAATTAATAATTAATCAACAATTAATAATTATAAATAATGACTATAATTCAGTATCATAATTAATAATATAATTAATAATTGATTTTTTTTAATAATGGTAAGGGTCAAAGGTCTTTTATTGAAACAAAAATAAAAGTATGGAGAATGAGGTAAGACAAGAAAAATTTCCCTCATCTTAAAAAGACCTGTCACAGACCAAGTTTTTTTCAATCTTCGTCCGAGGATCATGACTCTCATTATGTCGAGCCCCCAATTAATACGACCACACACCCAACCACAACCTCTTGGGTGATGACCTCTCCTCCAGGTCTTCACACATTGTCAATGTTCATTAGGGACTTTTGAATTGTTTGTCACTTTCTACAATATTTGCTTGAGCCACAACTGGAGGAGAGGTCTTCACACATTGTCAATCTTCACACATTATCAATGTTCACACATTGTCACTTTCTGAAAATATTGGATGTAGTCATCTACGCCTTGTTGTTTCATTCTTGTATGAGTCTTACATTAAATCCATCAACTAGAGGAGAAACCCCAATGCTAGCAACATGAGTGAAAGAGTCGGTGATTAGTGCAACATCCTTCAAACCAGTAATTCCCATGTTTTGGTGTTGACACTTGTCCTTATTACATCCTAGGGCTAGCTGGGCCGACACAACATCAGATTTGGAAATCACCTAAAGGTCCTCCAGAGCTTTAGACACTCCCTTCCTGGTTTCATAAGCTCCCTCAATGTTTTTAGTCAATTGAGTGTTTGGCTCACTAATGTTCAAATCATCAATTTGTTCTCCATGCGTTGCTCGAGGATCCATAGAGGCAGTACTTGGAGAAGTCCCAACCAAAACACCTTCAACATGCAGAACTCTACAATCTGTAAGAAGTTGGAGGGAATCCCCAAAAGAGGGTTCCCCCTTTTCAGAATCTAAATTAGCCCGAAAAGGATGCACCTTTGGGGAAGGACCATCTACGCCCTTATTGAGCACTTTGCTGCTCGAAGCAATGTTAACTTTGCTTGAAAAGGCTAAGACTAGTTTTATTTTTCCATTCTGATTCTTTGACAAGATCAGTTTGTGTTCTTGCCATAACTAACAATCAACATCACTTCGAGCATCCAATTTGTCGGCAGATTGACCATTAGAAAAAACATCATCACAAGATTCATCCCCATCTCCCATAACAAGAGAATATCGAAATGAGACTCCAGTGTGAGGAGCACCAGTCTCCTTATCAAGGACGGACCACAAGCAGGACAACCACATGGGATAATGATCACGATCCACTCCTTCATGCTTAAGAGACCCATGAATTTTATCAGCTTGAGGTCAGGAGGATTTCCCCTTGCCTGCTTATGGCTACCTTCAAACCCTGTCTTACCAGAGTGAGGAGCATAGTCAACCTAAGCCTTAACTCTAGATGGCTTCCCTTTTGATCCTATAGCCTTCCCTTTAGCTTTGTAGTGGAAAGCCTTGTCCAAAAGACCCTTAAGTCCACATATTTGGCAGGAGGGAGTCTTACAACAATCCTCTTGTGAATACACCACATAATTACATACTACACAATATTTAGGGGGTCTCTCATATCCAATGTTCAACAAAATATCATCAGAAGGGGTTGTCAGCATAACCTTGTCAATGAGGGTGTTTCTAAAATCATCTTCAACAAGAATTCTAGTGTAATGCCAAAAACAAACCTATTCTATTTCCCTTTTCATGTGAATGAGGACTCCAATTGCAGAAACAGTATCATGAAGGATTTCAAATTCCATAAAATCTAGTTGATCCCATGAATTCTAATCCATACATCCGCAAAAGGATTCATGACATGCGATTGATTGATGTAATGGGAGCACTCATGAAGATGGAGCAAACCAAGCTTCAAGAACAAAAAACCAACTCCCCACGCATGAATTCTGGCCTCTTCTGAGGGGAAAATAATGTGGAAAAATCCTTGGCCAAGAGAAACACACGTCCAATATAAGAATCCTCAAATAAGTGAAACCCCTGCGAACTAGTTCTTCAAGCTGACAAGGCTTCTCACACTTCAGGAGGAAGAGCCACACGATTAAGGATTTCTTACCCATATCTAGTCTTTTCAAAAAAGCATCTAGATTGGCTTCGACATGGGCTGAATAGCCTTTCCGACGAATCCTACCAATGAAGGTGTCACGAACTAGCCTAGATACCTTGGTACATTGATAACTGAGCTGATTCTGACATAGCTGAAAAAGAATTTCCAATCCCCATGGGTTGATGACTAGCACCTGACATCATACAATATATAAGTGGGAATGAATTTTCCACAAATAACAGAAGATTAAGATACATATCAGTATGCTCAAAAACTCCAAAAGGAGACTGTATCAAAAACCAAACAAGTATAACAAAAACCAAAACAATACGTCATCAAAGTAATCAAGGTTTGATCAGACAAACTCAACATCCCAAAGGATACGTCACTCCAAGATACAAGGGATCAAGAACATCCACCTCCTCCTAGAGACGCTTTCCCTTTACTCGAACCTAATAAGAGAAAATCTACAAATGCCCGAAGAAAAAAGGTAGGGTGTGAGCTAAAAATCCCAATAGGGTCTCACCAAGTGTTCCACAATAAGATTCCATAATAATAAACAAAATCATGCTTTCAATTTTAATCAAAATAGGAATGACAATACATTTTCATATTTAAAACAAAACTTGCTTTATTTCAGAATGGTGGAAAACATTTCAAACATGGCTTAAATAAGCACTTTATATAAAACAGTTTATATAAATGACTAGTCATGAGTTAAGAATTTTCAAAATCAACTAAATTTATTATCCAAATAGTCATAATAAGAACCATGGTCATCTTTCCTGTGGTACGATAGTTTCTAGTTATAGGATTCTCACACATCTCATATTTGTGACCATTGAAATATGTGTACACATGTCCCTCAGGCATAATCCAAATAGGGATCATTAACATCCCATCAGGGATAAGATATACTTAACTGGGTTTTTGTTAGAGTTGTAACCATTAATCCGTTTCTAGGGAATTACCACCCTAGCGTGCTTACCCCAAATAACCCGCCAACTACCCAGGCTCTCATGTTCTCAATCAATCAATCAATTGAAAAAGAAAATTTCATCTCATTTAAAATTAGTCATCACTCACAGTTCAAATGCCCATATTTCCTTTTCAAAATACCGTTTCACTTTCAAAACCAAAACAATATTTTTTCATCAATTCATGCAATTTCAAAATAAAACGAATAATAGGTTTTCATCAATTTAATTTAATCCATTTCCCACCAAATCAATTCACAAATCATTTCACAATTTCCATAAATTTCCAAACACTCCCCAAATTTTATTTGCATTGGAATTATGGTTTTTCGCAAAAAACATACAATCTCGATTTCAATCACAATTCACATCAATTTGGGTGTTCACAAATCAATTGAAAGCAATTAAATCAAATCAAGAAAATCAATGTTTGGTTATAGGGAAAAACTCAAATGAAACCACCTACAATTATACATTGTATCAAAACTCAACACCTGTAGTAGGATTTTCCAATGAAGAACGACAAAAATAGAGATCTAGGAACATAACCTAGAATCAAGATCCAACAACAAAGAGTTTAGATCTATCAATCCCAAGATGATCTATCAAACTCCAAGGAGGAAAGAGAGAGAGATAGAAGAGATGGGAAGACAACTTACCTGGAGAGATGCACCACAACCAACATGATTAGAAATCACCAAATAGATGATCTAGAGGGATTAAAGATCTCAAAAATCACCTAAGAAGAGCCTCTAGGTCAAGAAAAAGGAATCCTTTAGGATTGAAATAAGAATTTTAGCCAAACTGCATGCTTAAAACCGACACTTAGTATTTTTTAAGGCGTGTAACCCAATTACATGTCGTATAATTATCGAGTCCCACATACTTCGAAAACCCATCATCTTTTATTTAAAATACATTTTTTAATATTTACATGAAATGTAAGCTATACACGGCATGTAAAATTGAATGTTGTATACCCATTTCACAGCATCTTCCAGGAGATGATTACATGTCGTTTAACCCCATTACATGATGTGTAAATCCCCAAAAGACAGCAAAAACTGTAGGATTTATGCTGAAAATTCCAATAAATCCCTGACTTTACTATTATTGGTATCCTTCCAATTCTTTCTCAACATTACCCAACTAGTGAAAAAGGATAACCAAAAAAAATATTAAAATATACCTAATAGAAAGGTAACGGGGCATTAAAACCTCCCCACTATAAAATCTTTCCATCCCTAGAAATCCTGTCAAGAAGCATTCATATCAAAAAGGTGAGGCCACTGCTCTCTCATCAGTTACTCACACCCCAATGTCTCATTTGAATCAAAACCATGCTACCATAACACACAGACCAATGGAATAACCCCCCATGAAGTACCCTAGTCTCAGAATCAACTATCCTGACTGGATTCTCAAATCATAGATAAATTAAGCTCAACATCAAGATCATTCCAACATAAAACATGAGATGGATCAGAAAGATACTTTCATAGTTGCGATACATGGAACATGTTATGTATCGATGTCGGCTATAGAGGAAGTGATAAATGGTAAGCCACTCTCCCCACCTTCTCAACAAACTCAAAAGGTCCCACAAAAAATGGAGCTAGCTTCCCTTGCCTCCCAAACTATCGATGACCTAAACAAGGTGAAAATATCAAGAACACATGGTCAAAAACTGAAAACTCAAATGGTCTATGCTAACGATCAACATAATAGTAGGGCACTGTAGCAGTACTGTAGTAGTGGCGGAACTGTAGCAGAGGAGACACTATAGTAGGAACTGTAGCGGTGGTGGTATTGTAGTAGGTACTGTAGCAGCTCGAGTAGTGTAGCAGTACTATTCACCGAGGGGCTCTTTGGGCAAAAAATGGGCTTTCAAGCCTTATATTCAGGCCACTTGGCCTTGGGACTTCGGGCTATGTAATGGGTCTCCCTCTACCCAGTCTAAAGAAGTCTTTGCTTTAAATAATAAAATGAGGCTTCGGCCCCAACCTTTAAAAAAAATAGTCACAAATGGTCATACCAAGTTCAACCAAAATCGAGGATGCATGAAATCTGTATAGCCCTATCTATCTAGCCATCCATCTGCGGATGATATGCTATACTCAAATGAACCTAGGATCCTAATGCCTCTTAAAGGCCTCTCTAAAGGTGATAAGTAAAATGAGGTTCTCTATGAGATACTATAACAAATGAAACTTCATGTAAATGAATAATATCTCCCACATAGATATTTCCCAGTTCCTCAACTTTGGTTGTATCTCAAATGGGTATAAAGTGATCTGATTTTGTCAGCCTATAGGACATAACCCATATCAAATTATTCTTCCTTGGGGTATGTGGAAACCCAAACACAAAGTCCATATAAATATCAACCCACTTCCAAGTCAGCACTAGAAGTGCCTAAAGGAGCCTCAATATCTTCTGATGGTCGTCCTTAACATATTGGAAAGTACAACAGTACGAAACAAAGTCAATGATGTCTTGTCTCATAACCGGCCACCGAAATTTCCACTGCATGTCATAGAACATATTTGTGGTTATTGGGTGTACAACCCATAAGGAATTATGAAAATCACCCACCACAACTTTCATCACAGATAACAACATGAAAAACCAATTCTGAAAACATAGAATACCCTCTATGGAGAACAACCACTCAGAAATAGTATCCCCACCATAAAGAGAGTCTCTAATGCTATGGAATTTATCATCAAGCTAATGTGCTTCAAGAATCACCTGAAAAAGAGTGGAAGTAAAATGAACATAGGCCAAGACAACCTCAGAACCTGTTTATTGAACTCCAATATGAAAATGTGAGAAAAGAGACATCGAGTTCCACTCTTTCGATGATTCTTTCATGGTCGGGGTTGGATGTTTCTTGATCAATGCATCAACAATGAAATTCCCTATCCCTGGGGTATATGAGATGTCAAAATCAAAATACTACAGGTACTCCACCCAAAAATTCTAACAGAGATTCAAATATTTTTGAGAGAAGGTATAACTAAATCTCTTGTGGTTTGAATACATGGAAAACCATTCTCTGAAAAGGTAATTCCACCAAATCTTAAGTGCATGTGTCACAGATGCAAGATCAAGGTCATGGGTTGGATAATTATTCTTGTGTGGCCTAAGATACCAAGATCTATAGGCAATGACATGATCACCCTACATAAGAACACATCCAAAAACTGAACATAATGCATCATAGAAGACCACATAGCCTTGCTCAACCTCTAGAAGAGTCAACATTAGCACAGAAGTCAAAATACATTTTAGCTCAAAAAAATAACTTTTAAATTTATCACCCCAAGTAAACTTTACCCCCTTCTGAGTTAGATCGGTCATTGAAGAATCCAAACTCTATAAATCCTTTACAAACTAGCGATAATATCCAACTAAACCCAAGAAGCTATGAATCTCAAAAACATTACACTATTGCTCTAATGTCATAACAAATTTCTCCATTTCAAGATCAACTATAACACCAGGTTCCTAGACCACATGTCCTAAGAAATTCACATCTTTAATCTAGAAATTACATTTTTATAGCTTGGCATAAAGTTAGTGATTTCTCAAAAATTCTAGAACTGCTCTCAAATAATGCACATGATCTTCCTAGGACTTAGAGTAAACCAAGATTTCATCCACATAAACCACTATGAATGTATCAAGATATTGATAGAAATTAATTTTCATTAAATCCAATAAAGGCAGCAGGAGAATTGGTTAGACCAAACGACATTAAAAGGTACACATAGAGGCTATACTTGCTCTGAAAGGTGGTTTTCAGAATTTAATATTCCTTTATTCTTAACTAGTGGTAACCTGAACAAAAATCAATATTTTAGAAACCCTTCTCCCCTTTAAAATAGTCAAACAGATTATCAATCCATGGTAATATATACCTATTCTTTACCGTAAATCGGTTGAGTTTTCAGTAATCAACACATAGGCGAAGTGTTCCATCAGCTTTCTTAGAAAAGAGAACAAACACCACCTAAGGTGACACAATCGTTCATATAAATCCTTTCTATAACAAATCATTCAACTGAGTCTTCAAATCTTTTATTTCAGTTGCTTCCATAAAGTAAGAAGGAATAGATACCAGCTGAGTACTAGGTAAAAAATCAATAACAACTCTACCTCCATTACTGGTGGAAAACCAGAGAATTTAGATGAAGAAACTTCTGTAAACTCGATGACAACTGGAAGGAGATCACTGCTCAAAGATTTCAGCTCTATATCAAAAGTGAAGAATGATATCACTTTCCCCAACTCTTTATAAGAATGTCCAAATATACTTGAACATAGGTCCCATTCTCCCAGAAAGACATGACACACCCCATTAGGCGTAGTAAAGGAGACCCATAAAAGATAATAATCAATTTATGATTAATTAGTAATGATCCAATCCATCCTAAAAATGTCACCAATAGGTTTCATATCAAGAACCTTAAAATCCAAAGTAAGATCAATATTTGATAAAGAGAACACACAAGCAGGACAATATAGACCCTGCTCTCTCTTTGTTTTGAGGGGTGTAGTAATATCCCTCACATAAGATAAAATATCTATAAGAAGATTTAGTAAACTCATAATATTCATTGATATAAATGATTTAGATTCACCAGTATCAAATCAAGAAGTCACTAAAGATGAATCTTTAGTGATAGTACCTCTCATAGTCATTAGACCCATATCAGCTACCTTTTGAGACTCTTCCACTTCGTGAAGAAGTTTTTTTTGTGGATGTTTGTGGCTAGAATCCCTTAGATAATGAAGCATATGATTACACAACAATAATTTTTGGTGCTGATAATCTTGTGCCACTATGTGGGCTAGAAAAGATATAACAATATTTTTCAAGTGTCCTAAATGACCACATGAACCACATATCTTGGGTGCCTCAGTGCAAACTCGTTTCAAATGACTAGGCATTCCACACTAGAATAAAGTCAAAGGGCCTCTAGCAAACACTAAAGAAGGTCTAGAAGAGCCTTCATCTTGAAATTATCTATAGGAATCATTATGATTTATCTCCCCTTTATAGGAAATCAATGAACTTCCACTGGGAGAAAAAGAAACTCACACCAACCCTAACATACCATCCAGATCAAGTTCAACCATCAATGCCTTATACAACACGTTAGCATAAGAAGAGATCTTAAGTAAGAAATCTTGAGAATGAATATCAGATCGAAGTACCATATCAAACTATCGAGTCTTAATCTTCTCAATCGATACAATCTTAGGTAAAAACTACACAAGCTTGGAGAATCAGTTTTCATATTCTGTCAAGGTCCAGTTAGCCAACTCAATTTTGAAAAATTCCAAAGCCTTATCTAGTACCATATTTTTTTATAGAACTATCCATTTTAGATAACCTTAAAGTCCTTACACTCTACAACCTCATGATTCTTCTCCATAACCATCAATCCCCACCATCTCTTTCTAGGTCCCTCTAGCTTGAAGGTGGAACATTTCATCTTGATTGAATTAGGTGTCTCACAGAACACAAAAAATATCAATATTTTTCAACAAATCCTTATCCTCTTGAGGATAGGTGGAGACTTGGAATGCTGGTGGATTTTGGTGAAGGAAATCCTGATCAAGATTCTGGGATTCATCCCTCCGAGGTTCCCAAACTGGAGCTCGAATGGGAATGAGTGTATGTTCCAGTCCTAGAGCTTGGGTAGCATGCACAAAAACCTCAATGAGATTTTGGTCCATGGGAGTATTCACTCGCTGTGGTTCATCAATAACTTCCTCTTGGATCCAAGTCACATGTCTTCTCAAATCCATGATATTACACAACATCAGCAAACAACATTGAAGATGTCAGACGAGTACTCATGCCAACATTCAAATAAGAGAAACAAGTAAATTAATTACATCAGATAAGAAAAGAAAATTTGGATTATACCTATCCAAATCTAAAGTAGGTAAAAGACTATAACTAATATGCAATACAACTTTCCCAAACCACCCATGGAGACTTAAGACTTATTACGATGAGAGTTGGCCTAACACTCACTCACAACTACCTCATAAGTCCCAGAAAGATATTCCAAACTACATACTGACATCAAGGAAAGACACTCAACCTGCATCTTTGACACCACTTTGTCATAAACCATCCAGGATACCCTAGTAAACTGATAACTGAGACGATTATGACATATCTTGAAGGGAATTCTCAATCTCCATGGGTTGGAAAATAGCACCTGGCATTATAAAATATAAAAGTGGGAACAAATTTTCCACAAAACAGTGAAAGATAAAGATACATATCAGTATGTTCAAAAACTTTCAAAAGAGACTATACCAGAAACCAAATAGGTATAAAAACACAAATAGTACATCATGAAAGCACTCAAATTATGACAGAAAAAATTCAATGTCCCAAAGGACACGTCACTCCAAGCCCCAAGGGATCAAGAACATCCACCTCCTCTAAGAGGCAAATTTTCTTTACTCAAACTTGTCTGGTGAAAATCTAAAAACACCTAAAGTCAAAGGTAGTGTGTAAAATAAAAAATCCTAGTAGGGTATCACCAAGTGTTTTATAATAAGATTCCCTAATAATAAATAAAATCATACATTCAATTTTAATCAAAAAAGGCATGTAAATACATTTTCATATTTAAAATAAAACATGATTCATTTTAGAATGATGGAAAAAATTTCAAACAAGGATTAAATAAACACTTTATATAAAACAATTTATATAAATAACTAGTAATGAGTAAAGTAGTTTCATCATAAAAAACATTTATAATAAATATTTTCAAAATAATCCCCATGGTCATCTGCCCTACAATATTATTGTTTCTATTTATAGGATCCTCACACATGTCATATCAGTGATCATGGAAATATGAGTACACACATCCCTCAAGATTAGGACAAATAGGACTCATCAACATCCCATCGGGGATAAGATCTTCCTAACTGGGTTTTTGTTAGAGTTGTAATCATCAATTTGTAGATAGGGAATTACTTTCCTAGCATACTTGTCCCAAATAACTCACTAACTACTTAGGATCACATGTGCTCAATCAATCAATCAATTGAAAAAGGGAAATTAATTTCATTTCAAATCAGTCATCATTCATAGTTCAATTTCCCACTTTCTATTTTCAAAATGCCAATTCACTTTCCAAACCAAAACATTAGTTTTTCATTAATACAATTTATTATGTTTTTCTCAAAATAAATTGACAAATCATTTCAAAATTTCAATCAATTTCAAAACATTCTTCAATTTACAATTCCATTGGAAATGGTTTTCCCCCAAAATACATACCATCTCAATTTCAATCCTGAATTTGGGTTTTCACAAATAAATTAAAAGAAATTAAATCAAATGAATCAAATCAATTTTTCATTGTATGGAAAAACTCAAACATAACAACCTACCTTTATTTACTATATCAAATATCAACAACCACAAGAGGATTTTCCAACAAAGAAAGATGGAAACAGAGATATAGGAATAAAACCTAGAATCATGATTTAACAACATGATGTTTAGATCCATCAATCTCAAGATGATCTATCAAACTCCAAGGAGGAAAGAGAGTGTCACGAACCAGCCCGGGTCGACCCTGAACCGGTCACCCGAGCCGGTCCGTGGCAAGTCCCGAGGGGCGTTCCCGATCCCCCCTGGGATGGCAACTAGTGCCAGGCATCAAAAGTAAACAGGTGGGAATGATTTGGCCCAAAAGAAAACCAGAAACAACAAAAGAATAGAAACTAAACAAAACATACAAGCAAAAATACACAACCAACGTACCTCCACGTGACCCCACGGGTCACCACCCAACTGAAAACCAACCTCGCTCCAACACTGAGCGACTAAACCAGGGAAACCCTGTACACAAAGGACCCTGCAACTGAGAAGATAAAAGATAGGCGTGAGCACAAAAATTACTCAGTAGGTGAGCCCAACAACTAATCCAAAAGCACTGTCAATAAATAAAGAATCTATAAATTCCATGTTTGAACTACAATGTATAAAAGTATGTTTTTCTGAATATTTTACTTGAAATCAAAACACGAATCATTTTACTTATTTATTTCCAAAAGTGGGACTCCTTTTCATTAGTGCCAAACTCATCCTAAAATGGAAAGAAATGCTACATCTTCAATTTTTATTTTCACAAAGAGAACAAATCATTTTCATTTGAAAACCATTTTTTCACAAAGTAGAATAGTACAAGCTCTTAAGGACAACTGAAAGTAAACAAGCAAGGAAAAACAAGCAACCGTGGGTGATCCTAAACATCCCCAGAAAACCCCTGGACGTACTCGGGTTCAGACTACCTGCCGGCATGGTACTCCACAGTCAATAACCAACCGACCGCCCTAACAGCCAACCAGTGGCACGCCCCACAAGTCCTACCTACCAAGGGGGGACTAACCCGTCTAATCGGGGTTAGCTAGCAACCGTCACTCGATTATCTAAAAGATGCCCAGGAACCCACGGTGGTTTTAATAATACTGTGTAAGTGGGAGGCCCTCGCACGTGTGACTAACCTCACCGCACTTGCCGACCCCTTACACGGACACCGCTACACGACAACCCTCAAAGGGAAGTCCCCCTGTAGAGGTGCCCCATAAGTATTTATATATATAAATACATATAATCACTTCACATTACAAAAAGTGCCAACCGGGCCTCAGAAACCATTTAATACCAAAACATTTTCAACAGACGCAACACATGCCATCACGTTGAAAACCAGTACACACTTAGAACCTTATTTAAGAAACTCAAATCAGCATATTAGAACTGAAACACATTGGTGTCACAAGTAAAACCATTCTCCAAAATCCTAATGCATGCCACTTTTATCAAGAGCCAAACGAGCCTTTAATCATTTTTTTTGAGGGAACACTGTTTCTCAAATGAAATCCAAAATTTTATTCACGTGTCAGAGGAAAACATTTTCAACATCAAAATATCCACACTTGAAGTTTCCAAAAACAAGTTTAAAGGCCAAACGAGCATTTTCTCTATTCAATGTTTTAAGAGAACACCACTTCCATAAACAATACACTTGCCATTTTTCACACACCAAAACCATTTCCAATCACACCTCAACATGTCTCGCACATTTCAAAAAGAACTCATTTAGCCATATCACTAGAAAACCACACAATTAAGTCCAAGAAAAACGCTTCCAGTGCAATGCAAGAATTAAACAGATTTCATTTTCAACAGGTCACCGCATTAAGAATACTATTTAATACTACTTTAAATTTACTGAAATTAAATAAAAAGGAAAGGAATAAATAAATTCTAAAGTTAAAGTCAAGTGCAGTGGGAGAAGACCTACCTTGAAATCGTCATCCAAACTCGACGAAGGAACACGCTTCGCGCAGGCGCGTACGCACACGCAAGCCGACGATCACTTCATCGCAGAATCATTCCGCCAATGCGCTACAACAAACACGGAACACTTAAAATAGCTCAACCGTCATAAATATAAACACAAACATATAACCAACACGAGATCACCTTGGCGCAGGGGTGTGCCCGACCAACGGAGGCACGCGCCAGCTGAAGACCGCAACGTTGCGGAATTATCCCGCCGACGCGCTGCAACAAACACCAAAACAACAAAGCAGCAGACCACAAATATAAAAATAGACTCAACCAGATATCAGCCACAAAAGACTACCTCGGTGCAGACGTGCTCGACCGCTGGGGTCGTGCGCCTGTTAAAGGGGCGGCGCGCACCGGCAGGGAGACCGCCGGAGGTTGCGCGCTGATTATCAAGTGCGCCGCTGCCCGACGCAAGACCGTGGTGGCTGGCCGGATCGCGAAAAGCCAGTACGCGGCATGCCGAAGGTGTGGAAGAGCCAGCCGAAGCGCCGAAAAAGGCCAGGGGACGCTGGCAGGCGGTGCCGGGCGAAGCAGGGGTGCCGGAGCGAAGCAGGGGTGCTGGCGGGGATGTGGAACGCCGGCGGGGTCGCCGGAATAGGGCAGGGGACGTCGGAATAACTCCGGACAGTGGAGGCGGGTTGTGAGGGAGCCAGGGGGTGCACCGGAGCGCCGGAAAAAAGTCCAGGAAGTTGCTGGAGGGTTGGCCGGGATGCCGGAACGGGCGGTGGAGGTCGCTGGCCGGAGCGGGGCTCACCGGAGGTGCTGGCCGACGGCGGGGTCTCGCCAGAAGGGCTGGAAGGTGCGCCGGAAGGGGGTCGAGGGCTGCTGGCCGGTAGGGGGGCTCAACGGAGGTCGGTCGGAGGTCGCCGGAAAAAGGGCAGGGGCGGTGCGGCGAGTTCGCGTGAGGGTCGGGGGCCGCGCGGTGGTGGCCGGGTGAGCGGAAGCCGGAGGGAGGGGAGGCCGGCGGTCGTGCTGGCGGAGGAGGCAAGGGCAAGGAGGGCCGGGAAGCCGGGGCCGGGATGGCGGCTGGGCGCGGCGGGATGACGGCTGGGCACGGCAGGACGGCGGCTGGGCGCGGCGGGAAGGGCGGCTGGCAGCGGCGGGACGACGGCTGGGCGCAGCGGGACGGCGAGCGGGGCGCAGCGGTCGGGAGGGCCGGAGGCCGGTCGGGATGCCGGGAGGAGACCGGTGGAGGCCGGGGGTCGCGCGGAGGCCAGCCTGGGGGTGCTGGCGCGGGGTGGTGGCGCAGGGAGCCGGGTCGGGGATGGGCGAAGGGGAAGGGAAATAGGAGGGGCGTGCGGCGCAAAAGGAAAATAGAGGGGGGGGGGGGGCGACCCGGCGCTAGGGTTAGGTTATTTTTTTCTATTATAATAAAATAATAATAATAAAATCTGAAATAAAATAATAAAAATAGTAATAAAATATTTATAATAATGATATACCAAAATAATAACAATAATATAAAACACAATAATTAAGATAGTAATAATAATAAAAATACTAATAATTCATTAATAATACTAATGTCGTTAAAAATATTCAACTTTCTTCATAATAATACAATAATAATAATGACAAACTAAGTGTTAACAATACTAATAATAATAATATAATATTAATAAAAATGATAATAGTAATACAAATAATGATGTAAGTGATATAAATATTAAGATATAAAGAATAACAATAATAATAATATGAATAATAAAATAAATAAATAGATAAATAAATAAAATAATATTAAGAAAATTTATTAACAATAAAGATAATAATAATAAGAATAATAATAATTATAATAATGAGCAATTGCACGTCACATGGATGAGTTGCGTGGCTATCGCCAACCGTGCGGTGGTCGCGCACGGGTCCGAAACAAACTAAAAACGTTAAACGTCAAAAATTTTAAATCGGGTCTCAACCCAAAACTCGGCGCGAGAACCCGAAACTAAGAAATAATAAATTAAAAATTAATTCAAAAAGTCGGGGTGCGACAATTCTCCCCACCACAGACACTTTCTGCCCCCAAAAAGTCACCCAGTTGAAAACTAAACCAAACATGAAACCATGCCCGGTTGAAACCGAAAGAAACCACAATGCAAGAGAATGGGAGAACACAGAAGGGTTCTCCCCACCACAGAACTCAACTAGTGTGGAAATTTAATACTCAAACATACCACCCCGTGAGGGGGGTGACACAGGAACTCCCAACCGATCCAGGCTAACCTCTAAAGCACGAGCGAAACAATAGCTCGACTAAAACTTGGAACTCCCAACTCAGACCAAAGAAATCTCGAACACTAGAGAAAAACGTCCAAGCAGAACTTAACCCAAACAGTAAACCCGAGCATAACTGCAAGCCTGGACTCCTCCCCAGGCACTTACATCTCCAAACGAACACCGCTAAACCAAGATTGACCCATACAAGGGTCACTCACTCTCTTAAAATAAAAAAGAAAAACACAGTACAAAAAACCCTAACCCGGCAAAAAAACTGTTTAGATTACAATAGAGCATGTTCGTCATAACTCCACAGCGAAACAATGAACTTTCAACAACATCAAAACATTAACAGCAGAAAAAGAAGGGATGAAAAGACTTTAAATGTTCCACTGCCAACACGAAACACAAAACCCGAACCAAGGATTCACACCCCCGTGAACTCCTGACTGTGCACGAGCTTCACCCTGAGACCTGTGGCTGGGGCTCTGATGGATGAAGCATCTCCTGCCTCACAGTCAAACATTGTCATTCTCCGATCACAACGTCCTCTTCATGCGACGCTTCCTATAAAACTTCTTCAGATGGTCCCGACAACTGCAATGATGGCGCGTCCTCAGTGGGGTGTGACATGACGGCTTGTATGCCCTAAACATCCATACTGACGGTACACCATTAGATGGTCCGACGAACTGAAAGTTAGAGCCACTGCAAGGAACTCTTTAGAAACAAATTTACCTGACACACTTTGCCCGTCAGATAAGGGACCTTCACAAGCAACTGGATACGGTGGATTGCCAACCGTTTGTGCTCCAGAGACTAACTCAACTAAGAACACCTCATGCACCAACTTCTCAAAAAGTGGTGCTCTCAAAAAGGGAGGACTCACTCCTTGATCTCTGTACGAAGACCCCTGATTAAGGGAGAAGTCTTCATCCAGTCCTGCGACACTACCCCCCGAAAAGAGACGCAAGATCCTTGAAATGGTCAACATACGCTTTCACCGTCTGCTGGCCATGTTGAACACGCATGAGCTCTTCCATTTCCTTCATCGTCACCTCCACAATTATAAACCATTGAATGGAGGTGGCTTGAAGACATACCACATCATCCCAACTTTTAGTAATGGCGGGGAGAACAACTCTTACTCGTCCAGAGCTGGACCTTCGAACAGACCCATGAAAGCGTGCACTCTAACAACTTTGGGAGTTCCCAATACCCTGAAGACGCGCTCGACCTCTTCAAGCCACTCCACTGTCTCTAACAGACTCCAATCACCATGAAGGACAGACAACGTCCGAGAAAGATCAAAAACTGGGCATGACTCATCAAAACTCTGGGGACCTTTCTGGGCGGCATTTCTGAACAACATATACAACACTGATCCGAAACCGATATCAATCGAAGCAACATCAATAAAAGTGCTTTCATAACAAGCAATCATCACAAAGTCCAATCAAATACAAACAAAACCCAAAATAAAATTCCCCTCTTTTTTAAAAAAAATCCCCTTTTCATTTTAAATTTCCAAAACTTCCTTTTTCAAGACCAAAACCAATCCACTTCCAAACCAAAAGTCACTTCCCAAAACCACTTTCCCATTTAAAAACCAATTTAGAGGACAAGGCCAAGCCTTTAATTTCAAATACACACCCAGGTAATCCCATGACCCGTTGCACATGTCGTTATCCACATTCCATTCATACACGCACCAACATGCACTTTCCATGCATTCTCACACATGTGCAAATGTTCATAAAGAGAACCTGAGGTTTCACCCCAAACCATTCTCAACCAATTCCAAGCAAACAATGGATTTCCAAATCAAAAGCTTCCAGTTTTTAAAACCCATTTCATACATTAAAAGTCATTTAAAAGAAATCTGTCCCATTTTCAAAACCCCTTTTTCATTTCCAACAATGCACTTACACCAACCAGAATGAAAACAACACTCAAATTGCATCTAACACCGGAGTGAGGGACTAGTAGTCACGTCTAACCTGGCGATATGGTAGTGGGCCATGTCCTAAGTAAGCGTCGACCACTAGGAGGAATTCAAACCGTGTACCTGAACTCCACATGGGTCACTACTCCATGTGAAATCATGAGGTAACATCGGCTTGTCTCTGTTGTCATCCCTCGATCCAAAACAAACCAGAAAGAGACAAAGACAAAATTCCCGGACTACCCCTGGCGACTCGGGGTACGAAATGGGAGAGGGTTCATGACGTCCTTCCCGTACCTACCTATCGAGTCCCGACAATCCTAATCTCCACCTACTGGATAACTTAAATAAAAAGAGCCTCCTATGATACCATTTTTTCACGAACCAGCCTGGGTCGACCCTGAACCGGTCACCCGAGCCGGTCCACGGCAAGTCCCGAGGGGCATTCCCGATCCCCCCCGGGATGACAACTAGTGCCAGGCATCAAAAGTAAACAGGTGGGAACGATTTGGCCCAAAAGAAAACCAGAAACAACAAAAGAATAGAAACTAAACAAAACATACAAGCAAAACTACACAACCAACGTACCTCCACATGACCCCATGGGTCACCACCCAACTGAAAACCAACCTCACTCCAACACTAAGCGACTAAACCAGGGAAACCCTCTACACAAAGGAACCTACAACTGAGAAGATAAAAGATAGGCGTGAGCACAAAAAGTACTCTGTAGGTGAGCCCAACAACTGATCCCAAAGCACTGTTAATAAATAAAGAATCTATAAATTCCATGTTTGAACTACAATGTATAAAAGTATGTTTTTCTGAATATTTTACTTGAAATCAAAACACGAATAATTTCACTTATTTATTTCCAAAAGTTGGACTCCTTTTCATTAGTGCCAAACTCATTCTAAAATGGAAAGAAATGTTACATCTTCAATTTTTATTTTCACAAAGAGAACAAATCATTTTCATTTGAAAACCATTTTCACAAAGTAGAATAGTATAAGCTGTAAAGGACAACTAAAAGTAAACAAGCAAGAAAAAACAAGAAACCGTGGGTGATCCTAAATATCCCTAGAAAACCCCTGGATGTACTCGGGTTCAGACTACCTGCCGACATGGTACTCCACAGTCAATAACCAACCGGCCGCCCTAACAGCCAACCAGTGGCACGCCCCACAAGGCCTACCTACCAAGGGGGGACTAACCCGTCTAATCGGGGTTAGACAGCAACCGTCACTCGATTCTCTAAAAGACGCCCAGGAACCCACGGTGGTTTTAATAATACTGTGTAAGTGGGAGGCCCTCGCACGTGTGACTAACCTCACCGCACTTGCCGACCCCTTACACGGACACCGCTGCACGACAACCCTCAAAGGGAAGTCCCCTTATAGAGATGCCCCATAAGTATTTATATATATATACATATAATCACTTCACATTACAAAAAGTGCCTACCGGGCCTCAGAAACCATGTAATACCAAAACATTTCCAACAGACTCAACACATGCCATCACGTTGAAAAATAGTACACACTTAGAACCTTATTTAAGAAACTCAAATCAGCATATTAGAACTCAAACACATTGGTGTCACAAGTAAAACCATTCTCCAAAATCCTAATGCATGCCACTTTTATCAAGATCCAAACGAGTCTTTAATCATTTTTTTTTGAGGGAACACTGTTTCTCAAATGAAATCCAAAATTTTATTCACGTGTCAAAGGAAAACATTTTCAACATCAAAAGATCCACACTTGAAGTTTTCAAAAACAAGTTTAAAGGCCAAACGATCATTTTCTCTATTCAATGTTTTAAGAGAACACCACTTCCATAAACAATACACTTGCCATTTTGCACACACCAAAACCATTTCCAATCACACCTCAACATGTCTCGCACATTTCAAAAAGAACTCATTTAGCCATATCACTAGAAAACCACACAATTAAGTCCAAGAAAAACACTTCCAGTGCAATGCAAGAATTAAACAGATTTCATTTTCAGCAGGTCACCACATTAAGAATACTATTTAATACTACTTTAAATTTACTGAAATTAAATAAAAAGGAAAGGAATAAATAAATTCTAAAGTTAAAGGCAAGTGCAGTGGGAGAAGACCTACCTTGAAATCGTCATCCGAACTCGATGAAGGAACACGCTTCGCGCAGGCGCGTACGCACATCCAAGCCGACGATCACTGCATCGCGGAATCATTCCGCCAATGCGCTACAAAAAACACGGAACACTTAAAATAGCTCAACCATCATAAATATAAACACAAACATATAACCAACATGAGATCACCTTAGTGCAGGGGTGTGCCCGACCAACGGAGGCACGCACCAGCTGAAGACTACAACGTTGCGGAATTATCCCGCCGACGCGCTGCAACAAACACCAAAACAACAAAGCAGCAGACCAAAGATATAAAAATAGACTCAACCAGAGATCAGCCACAAAAGACTACCTCGGTGCAGACGTGCTCGACCGCCGGGGTCGTGCGCCAGTTAAAGGGGTGGCGCGCACCGGCAGGGAGACCACCGGAGGTCGCGCGCTGATTATCAAGTGCGCCGCTGCCCGGCGCAAGACGGGGGTGGCTGGACGGACTGCGAAAAGCCAGTACGCGGCCTGCCGAAGGTGTGGCAGAGCCGACCGAAGCGCCGGAAAAAGCCAGGGGACGCTGGCAGGCGGTGCCGTAGCAAAGCAGGGGTGCCGGCGGGGATGTGGAACGCCGGAGGGGTCGCCAGAATAGGGCAGGGGACGTCGGAATAACTCCGGACAGTGGAGGCGGGTCATGCGGGAGCCAGGGGGTGCGCTGGAGCGCCGAAAAAAAGGCCAGGAAGTCGCTGGAGGGTTGGCCGGGATGTCAGAATGGGAAGAGGAGGTCGCTGGCCGGAGCGGGGCTCACCGGAGGTGCTGGCCGAAGGTGGGGTCTCGCCGGAAGGGCTGGCAGGTGCGCCGGAAGGGGGTCGAGGACCGCTGCCCGGTAGGGGGGCTCTCCGGAGGTCAGTCGGAGGTCGTCAGAAAAAGGGCAGGGGCGGTGCGGCGAGTTCACGTGAGGGTCGGGGGCCGCGCGGTGGTGGCCGGGTGAGCGGAAGCCGGAGGGAGGGGAGGCCGGTGGTCAGGCTGGCGGAGGAGGCAGGGGCAAGGCGGGCCGAGAAGTTGGGGTCGGGACGACGGCTGGGCGTGGCGGGACGGCGAGCGGGGCGCAGCGGTCGGGAGGGCCGGAAGCCGGTCGGGACGCTGGGAGGAGACCGGCGGAGGCTGTGGGTCGCGCGGAGGGAAGCCTGGGGGTGCTGGCACGGGGTGGTGGCGCAGGGAGCCGGGTCGGGGATGGGCGAAGGGGAAGGGAAATAGGAGGGGGCGTGTGGCGCAAAAGGAAAATAGAGGGGGGGGGGGGGCGACGCGGCGCTAGGGTTAGGGTTTTTTTTTTCCATTATAATAAAATAATAATAATAATCTGAAATAAAATAATAAAAATAGTAATAAAATATTTATAATAATGATATACCAAAATAATAACAATAATATAAAACACAATAATTAAGATAGTAGTAATAATAAAAATACTAATAATTCATTAATAATACTAATGTCGTTAAAAATATTCAACTTTCTTCATAATAATACAATAATAATAATGACAAACTAAGTGTTAACAATACTAATGATAATAGTATAATATTAATAAAAATGATAATAGTAATACAAATAATGATGTAAGTGATATAAATATTAAGATATAAAGAATACCAATAATAATAATATGAATAATAAAATAAATAAATAGATAAATAAATAAAATAATATTAAGAAAATTTATTAACAATAAAGATAATAATAATAAGAATAATAATAATTATAATAATGAGGAATTTCACGTCACCTGGGCGAGTTACGTGGCTACCGCCAACCGTGCGGTGGTCGCGCACGGGTCCGAAACAAACTAAAAACGTTAAACGTCAAAAATTTTAAATCGGGACTCAACCCAAAACTCGGCGCGAGAACCCGAAACTAAGAAATAATAAATTAAAAATTAATTCAAAAAGTCGGGGTGCGACAGAGAGGGAGGCAAAAGAGATAGGAAGACTTCTTAACCAGAGAGATCACCACAACCAACACAATGACCAATCACCCAACGGATGATATGAAGGGATTGTGATCTCCAAAATCACCTAAGAAGAGCATCTAGGTTGGGAGAAAGAAAGATATAAGAATTAAATAAGAATTTTAGCCTAACCACCTGCTTGAAACCAACACCCAAGATTTTACATGGTGTGTAACCCAATCACACGTCGTGTAATTGTTGAGTACCACATACATTGAAAAATCCATCAACTTTTATTAAAAATCCGATTTTTAATATTTACATGGTATATAAGCTATACATTGTGTGTAACCTTGCACACTGTGCATAAGGACTAGACCTTAACAATTACACATTCTTGTGTTTTTGAACAAGAATTCACATTCGAGGATCTTTTCAATTAAGAGTTTTTGAGTGTTAGGGATAATTATTACAATGTAAACCCAGACATTATAAGTGGACACTTCTACTCAGTAACCATTTTTTCATTGTATAAAGTAATTAAAATAATACATGATTTATTTCATGTAATATATTCTATAATTTCCACTTGACTCCTTCCATTCCCTTAACCATCCTTAAATCCTGTGAAAAACAATTTAAAACATGGGATAAGCACAATGATCTCAGTAAGGGACATAAATAATGTAAATTGTTAGCCCAATGAAAACATGAAAACCCATTACAAAACTTTTCTTAAAAACACATTAGCAAGCATAGAAAAATCAGGTAGGTTCCTTGAGACATCATTATCATATCACTCTTACATTCAACCTTAAAAATGGAATAACCATGCGTTCGACTACCATATTCAGGGTACCCAACGCATTGGAGAGCTATTATGGGGCTCACCCATTATATCTTGATCTATAATGGGGCTCAACCCATTATATATTATGCTATAATGATGCTCAACCCATCATATATAGGGATATAATTGGTTCAACCCATAATAAACAATGTCCAAGGAATATATCTTGAATAAAACCCTTGAAAACTCTTTTAAACCCTTGAGAAAAACACTTTCATATATCAAAATAACATTTTATTATAAAAATCACTTTTAAAATATAAAAATTGTGCACATAATAATGAAACCGTTTTCTTCAAAATAACTATGAAAAATTATAAAGAAAAAATTAAAGCGATAAAGTGTCATGAAAGAGGGAGAAACCACTCATGCCTCATAAGTTAAAAAAACATTCCCTTTGACTTTTATAAAATGATTTGAAAAAGAAACATTAAAATACAGTTTTTAAAAGAAATTCATCTATATAAAACTTTAAATAGATTCTATTTTGAAAACATTTTAGAGAAATTAGATAATTAAAAATTTTAAAATAGTCATGTATATATTAATAAATTAATAAAAATCATTTTAAAAACATGGACAAGAGAGATAAATATTTAGAAAAAAATATTTAAAAAATTTAAAATAATGTTTATTTAGTTAAAAAGTCCCTTATCTTGAGTCGGAATCATCATGTACGTTCATTATATTCCTAAATAATAAAATTAGGTTAATTTTTTACTTTATTTAGAACCTTATTAATGTGTATTATTTATTTTACATCACTTATTAACATGTTATAACAATTAATTATTTATTAAAGTTCATGTAGTACGTTTTGATGATATTTGGTACATTAGTCAAAAAATGACTTTGGTATGATGTCTATAGTCAAAGTGGTCATTATTTTATCATATAAAAAATAATATTCATGAAATAATAATCTCTTATATACATCAATCAAAATTTTAAATCTATTTATTAAATATGGTTATGAAAAATGAACTATGTTAAAATCATGGAGATGATAGGCAGTATGTACGCATGATTAACATTTCCATTTTTCAATAATCCTTATGGAATGAATATAACTATTATATTATATTTTAAAAAATATTATATTATCATTAATATCATATTAATAATTTAAATAAACTTATATATATCATCCATGTGATGTGGTGATGAAAAACGAATCACATTGCTTAACAGAGGTGATAGTTCACACGTACGCACGAACGATGTTATCGTTTTTATGTGCATGGAAAGGTAAGGACATAAATGATATAATATTATTTAAAAATGATAAATATTTTATTAATATAATATATAACCATTAATTTCTATCATTATAACCTGTCTTGATATATGGTGATGGAAAAAGAATTATTTCGGTTCGTGAGGTGGTAGTCCACCGTACACACGAATGATTAATTATTTTCCCATTTTATGGAAGTGGAGATGGATTTAGGTTATGATATTAAAAAAATAACATCTAAGTATATTTTTGATACTAAATATATTATTTCATCACGGTTTAATAATATTTAAAGGAATTGGAAGAATAAATAAAACTGAAATACTTGATTAAAACAATACCTATTCTTCAGACGATCTCTTTTTCCTAACGCCTTAAAACCATAAAGAATGATTTTTTTACTAAAATGAAATATATATAATGTTTTAATGAATTATATTAAGGGATTAAGGTAGATATTGGCCAAACCAAATAGTTTTTGAAGTGTTAATTAAAGAGAAAAATAGGTTCCCTTTTATAAGAGAGGGGATGGACACTCTTGGAATTCTTCAAAATATTAAATTAACATAAAAATAATTTTCTATTCCAAATGGATAAAAATAGATTTATTTAGAATAAATGATGATTATGGGTCTAAATATATTCATAAAATGAATTTATACACATTTTGAATATTTTTTAATCCTTATCCTTTTCGTTTTAACCTTTATTTAACCTCTTTAACTCTTACCACGACAATATGGTTGTTTACACATTATGGGTTAATATAGTTACTGTAAAATTACAAACAAACCATAAATGGATCATTGAAGAAATTTTAAACTGTATCTAACTAATATTTATGAAATTCAGATTTTTAGAATTTTTATACCATTTAATAAAATATTATTTATTTTAAAATATCATTAATGTCAATTTTGACACTATATATTACAAGAATTTTTAAAAATGCCTTAAAAACAAGATAAATTCAAAAAAATAAAAATATCATGAACATGTCAGAGTATTCTATAAAATTCAGGTATGAAATGAATTATTCCACATTATATTTATTTTAATATTTTTAATATCATTTATTTGATATTTCCATTAATCAAACAATTACTACATCATCATTGTGTCAACATTTAATGTATTTATTTTATCACTTAAAAATTATAAATAAAATACCATGATTTAGATAAATATTTTATATTAAAAATGAGTCTCTATATTCAAATATATCTTCTAAATAACCCTATATGAAAAATGTTATAGTTATTAAAACATAAGTATGACATCTTTGACTTTTCTTTAAAATGAATTACTATAAAGGGATTAAAGTCATCGAAGTGGCTCCAAGAGGTCATATAATCATACCAAAGATGATTTTGTTCTGAAATCACTCATAAAATAAAATTAGGACAATTTTTAGTGTAATTTTATAATATTTATAATATTATTTTTACCCTTAATTACTTGATTTACCCTTAACCGTGCTAATAAAAATTACCAAAGTTTCTATTCATATTATCGAAAAATAAAAGTGAACTATTTAATAAATTTAGAACTTCTGATTAAAAATATTAAATTCATTTTCCAAAATTAAAAACACCTAATTGTATAAATTAAATTTTAAATTAATCCCATTGATGGAATGGGAAAATATGTTTTTAAAGTGAAAAAGTTCGAAAGATTGAAATGTTTTTATACTCAAATTCAATGTGAAATTGATTCCAATGACTTAAATTGGATTAAATAATATAAATTTTATCTTATTATACTTTAAAACCAATCAAAAATATAATTTAACAATATATATTATCTAGATGAAAAAACTGTTTTCCATTAAAATTCTGCATTTTTCACTATTCATCAAAATATGAAACTTATCAGAAAAATACCAAAAATTAAACCAAAGTAAATTTTGATATTATTATTTCAAATATAATTTATAAATGTGTCAAAAACAAGATTTAAAACAAGTTTACCATCAAAAGGTGGCAAAATTGCCTTTTTAGAAAAATATATCTTTTTTGAGTAAAATTGGATTTGTTCTTATATCATGTCTAGAAAAAAGGATTAATGTTAAAAATTAGATTGAATATATTATAAATATAATTAATATAATTCTAAAATATTTATTTTTTTATTTATTGATATAAAACACACTAGCACATATTTAAATAGTTTTTCATAAAAACCTTTCCTTTTATTTTAAAAGGGATTTATTTTCATTTATAATTAATTGGTCACAAAATAATTAATTATATATACATGTATAAACCATATTTTCATAATTCAGTAAATCCTATTCATTACCTCCATTCTAACGGATCTGCGATAACTATCATATTAAATAATAATATTTAGTGTTTCGTTTAAGCTTGATTTGGTGTATTATGTATGCTATTGAACATAGTGTTTCCTTCTTAAAATATTTGGATGTTTCATTCCCCCACTTTAATAAATTGAGTCCTTGAAATTTTAACTCGGGCTTGGTATCTAGGGTTTGAACTTTCAAAGTACCTTTATTGAAATCACACATCAAAACAAGGGTCAATAAAACACCCACTCTAAAATAATGAAATGAAAGTACAAAGGTTATCTAAGGTAACACATACTAGGGTTCCATATAGGAAAACAAGGACATGGAAGAGAAAAAAAATTATCAAGTTTTGATGGAGAGTGATATTGAACATGGTCATTATAAAGTTAACCATCATAAAATCATAAATCTATAATGAGTTAAAAGGTCATTGATTTCTTAGTAAAAAAAGTAAATGGATAAAGTTTTTGTATTAATAAAATTTTCATAGAGTTGAGGAATTATATTACTACCTGGAATAATATCATAAGGAAATATACATACTTTCAAAGTAGAGTTTAATACTATAATCAATTTCCACCAAAACTTATCTTTTTCTCCAAACTATGAGTATTCAAGATGTTTTTAATGCATGAAGAATTAGAATCAACTTCTAGAGACTCACATAATCCACAAATGATTAAATTTATATTTCTATTATCTTGAAAAATTAATCAAAACAAAAATGGTTAGGATAAGATAATAATATTATTTAAAAATAATAAACCTTTTTATGAAGAAAACTAATTATATCTCTAAAATTCAACAGTAACACACAAAGTTCTACATAGATCATTAAACTATCTTTAAAATTACCCAAAATAGTCTAGAATAAGATTAAAACCCAAAACTAAGAATTATTTGATCACATAGACTTCGAAGATAAATTTTAAAATTTATCTCCAAATGATATAAATGACTCTTAACATCTCATACCAAAAATTTAATTTCCTAAACCGCATAATATCAAAGATATGCTATCCATTTCCATAAATAACCCAAATCACCATAAGCCAACAATAAAATCATAGATTATTCAAAAATATAATTCAACCTTTATTCCTAAAATAAAATCCCATAGTATTTAATTTATCATAATCATATAGGATTCCAAAAATAGTGAACATATTCCAAAATAACATTCATCAGTTAATCATCAAATCATTTTCCAACCCCATGGTTATCTAAATGATATAACATATGTCCCCATAATAAACTCAAATTTTATATATGAAATGTTTTAACTAAAAATAAAATGTCAAAAAGCCAGGACATTATGGAGGCTAGTGGTAGGTGATGCACCCTTATCTCCCTTTGGTTGTGGGTTCAATTCATGCGACCTTGCCGAACGCGACAGGTTGTTACCCATCTTGAGGGTTATCATTTTTATAAAAATATATAATTATTATAAAATTCACAAAATATGATAAAATCCTTAAAAAACCATAACATGTTTTAACCTCAAAGTTTATCTCATACCTTTAATTTGGCATCCAAAAAATGAAATAACCCATAATTAAATAAAAAATAAATTCCTCCAAAAATACAGTTAATCACCTTAAAATTTCATAACTTAAATCTTCAAAAGGGGTTTCTAAGACTGAAATTATGATAAACCTTAAAATTATAAACCCTTGATGATACCCCCAACTCTTAATATTACCGCACTTGAATACATCTTAATCTCTAAATTTGTCTAAACCATCTTTTGATACCAACTATAAGGAATCGACTTTAAAAATTACATGTTCTAGTGTTTTTTGAACTAGAATTAAAAAATAATGATATTTTTAGTTTAGAGTTTTATAGTATTAGGATAAAATATTACAAAGTAAACCCATACATTACAAGTGGATACTTAAACTCAGTAACCATTTTTTTCAATGTATAAAACTTTTAAAATAAAACATGATTTATTTCTTGAAAAATCTTCTTAACTGCCAACTTGAATCCTTCCATTACCTAACACATCCTTAAATTCTCTGATTTTTTAAAAACTTGGGATGAGAACAAAAATTTAATCATGGGACATAAATAATATAAATTGTTAGTCTAGTGAAAACGTGAAAACCGATTAAAATATTTTCATAAAAAACTCATTAGAAAGAATATAAAAATCATGTTGGTGACTTGGAACATCATTATCATATCACTCTTAGATTCACCCTTACAAAAGGAATAACCACATAGTCGACTTCCATCTCTGGAGTACCCAATGTAATGGGTCACTATAATGGGACCCACCCGTCATATCTTGAGCTATAATGGGCCTCAACCCATCATATATTGAGCAATAATGGGGCTCAACCCGTTATATGTTGAATTATAATGGACTTAACCCATAATAAAAAATATCCAAGGAACATATCATGACTAAAACCACCAAGAATATTTTTTAAACACTTCAGAAAAACATTTTCAGATATCAAAATACCCCTTTCTTATAAAAATCACTTTAAAAATATAAAAACCTTGCACATGATAGTAAAATAATTTTCTTCGAAAAGAAATATGAAAAATTATAAAGATAAAATTATATTAATAAAACATCCTGAAAGAAATAGAAATAACTCATTATTTATAAGTTAAAAAAACATTTCCTTTGACATTTGTAAAAATAATTAAAAAAGGAACTTTAAAAGATAGTTTTTAAAATAAATTACTTTACTTAAAACCTTAAAAATATTCCATTTAGAAAAAAATGAGAGAAATTAGAAAATTATTTTTTTTAAAACATTAATTTCCATATTAATGCATTTATAAAAGTAATTATAAAAACATGGACATGAAAAATAAAGATTTTGAAAATAAATCTTTAAAACATTTAAAATAAGGTTTATTTAGTTAAAAGGTACCTTACCTTGAGTCCGACTCATCATGAACGTTATTTATATTCTTGAATAATAAAATTAGGTTATTTATTTATTTTATTTATAATATTATTAAATTTTATTATTCCTTATATATCACTTATTGACATGTCATAAAATTTAATTACTTTTTTACATTCATGTTGGATGTTTTGATGATATTCGATACATGAGTTAAAAATGACTTTGATTTGATATCTATAGTCAAAGTGGTAATTAGTAAATCATCTAAAAAATAATATTTATGAAATAATAATCAATTTTATACATAAATCAAAATTTTAAATCCATGAATTAAATCTTGTTATGAAAAATGAACTACATTACAATCATAGAGATGGTAGGCCATACGTACACATGAGTAACGTTTCCATTTTTCAATGATCATTATAGAAAGAAGGTAAGTATTATTTTATATTTATGTAATGATAATAAAATCATTAATATCATATTATTAATTTAAATATACTTATATATATCATCAATGTGATGTGGTTTTGAAAAATGAATCACATCGCTTCGTGGAGGTGATAGTTCAGACATACTCACAATCGACGTTATCATTTTCATGTTCATGGGATGGTACAAATGTAAATGATATAATATTATTTAATAATAATAAATATTTCATGAATATAATATATAAATATTAATTTTATCATTATAAAAAGTCTTGAGAGATGTTTATGGATAATAAATTATATCGGTTCGCGAGGTGGTAGTCAGCCATACACACGAATGACTAATTCTTTTCCCATTTGATGAAAGTGGAGATGAATTTGGTTATGTTATTAACATAATAACATATCAATATATTGAGGATACATTATATATTATTTCATCATGGTTGGAGAAGATTTAAAGGAATTTTAATAAAAATAAAATAGAAATTTTAGATTAAAACAACACCTCTTCTTTGGACGATCTCTTTTTCTTAATAACTAAAGACCACTAAGGCTGGTGTTATGCATAAAATAAAATATCCATAATGAGGGGAGAGATTCTAATATAGTATTTGGGTTGATATTGTCTAAACAAAATAAGTTTTCAAGTGTGAATTAAAGAGAAGAAAAAGTGACATTTTATAGGAGAGGAGAGTGTCACTCATGGAATTAATCAAAATATTAAATTAATATAAATTACTTTTCTATTTTAAATGGATTAAAATGATTTATTTCAAATATATGATGATAATGGGTCAAAATATATTAATACAATAAAATTTATACATGTTTTTACTATTTTTTTAATCCTTGTGTTTTTATTTTAATCATTATTTAACCTCTTTAACTCTTACCGTGAAAAATTAGATTTCTACTCTTTAAGGGTTAATATAGTTACTGTAAAATGAAAAAAAACTCTGAATGAATAATTTATGACATTTTTAATCTTCTCCCAATTATTTTTAATAATTTTATATTTTTATAAATTTTATATCATTTAATAAAATATTATTTATTTTAAAATATCATTAATGTCAATTTTGATGCTATAAATTACATGAATTTTTAAAAATAACAAAAAAATGAGATAAATTCAAATACTGCTGGAAATCCTTTTTTTTTAATTTTCTGAAAACTGGTAACCGCACAATCCAGAAATTTCAAATTTCAAACATTCAAAAAAAACAAGGATCCATCAAGCCACCTCGATCCACGTGACCACCTCGAGCCGCACACCCACCTCGAGATGCGGGTCGTCACAAATCCCAACACCGTCTCTGGCCATGTCGCCGACGAGAAAGTCCGACCATCTGCATCCATCGACGTCATCGGAAAACAACGGATTGAAACCATCATAAGATTCGAACCATTCACCGGTATGAAAACGCATCATCGACGCAAAACAAAACCATCACCGCAGTCGCAAGTCCATCCACGCACTCAAAACATCATCCTCGAACCATTGAGGAATAGATTCAACCTATGCTCATGAAAACACATGAACAACAAGATCCAATCTAAAGAAGTAGCAACGCCCACGCCAAAACACAAAAAGGAATCACCACCCGCAGGTCGGGATAGTGCCTTCAGCAAATCACTACGGTTCGAAACCCCGCAAAGGAACAAAAACAGGAGAAGAAAAACAAAAACCAGCAGATCCCGCCGCCACCGAACAAAAGAGCCGCATCAGGCACAATGAAACCCTAACTCACACACCAGAGAAAAGGCAGAAACCCACAAACCGCCGACGCATACGCGCAACATTCAAATGAGGAGAAACTCACCACATGACCACCACAAGCTGTCGAACAGAACCAGGAGCGCTCCGAAGAGTGTGCCAGTGACGATCTGGTCTTACACCCCCAGATCTGAAGAAACAACCGCAGGAGCCCATAGTGCATCACCACGAGAGGAGGCCGCGAGGCCGCATAATTCCATTGCAGCAACGAACCTCCACCAAAACCCGATGAGCGCGAGGAGAAACGCCGCGCCATCCGCAGCGATGAAGCTCGCGGTTTTGAGAGAGAAACCCTAGGGAGAGCCCCTTACAGGCACATCATCATAAAAATTCAAATAAAATATTCTAAAAAATCACTAAAATATAAAATTAATATATAAATGTCATTTATGTAATTAATTATTTCAAATTATACTTATTTTAATATTTTTAATATCATTTATTTTATATTTCTTTTAATTAAACAATTACTACATCACTACTGTGTCAGAATTTAAAGTAATTGTTTTATTACTTAAAAATTATAAATAAATTAAAATAATTTATATAAATCCTTTAAATTTAAAATTACTATTTATAGTAAAATATATCTTCTTAATAACACTATTAAAAATGTTATAGTTATTAAAAGATAAGTATGACATCTTTGACTTTTCTTTAAAATAAAATACTATAAAGGAATTATAGTAATCCAAGTGGATCCAAGAGATCATAAAATTTGAAAAAATATAATTTTGGTCTAAAATAACACATAAAAAATTAGGACAAGTTTTAGGGTAATTTTCTAATATTTTTATTATTATTTTTACCGATAATTACCCGATTTACCCTTAACGATGGTAATAAAAATTACCAATTACTATTCATATAGTTCGAAAATAAAAGGGCCCTATTTAACAGATTTAGAACTTATGATTCAAAATATTTAAAAAATTTTAAAAAATAAAAAACACATAATCTGATAAAATTAATTTAAAATTAATCCCTCTGACGAAATGAGAAAATGAGGTTGTAAAGTGAAAATGTTCAAAAGATTGAAATGTTTTTATATCAAAATCAAAAGTGAAATTTATTCAAATGACCTAAATTGGATTATATAATATAAAATTGATCTAATTTTACTTTAAAACTAATAAAAAATATAATTTAACAATATAAATTATTTAGATGAAAAATTTGTTTTCTATTAAAATTCAATATTTTTCACTATTCATCAAAACATGGAACTGATCAGAAAAATACAAAATATTAAATCAAAGTAAATTTTGATATTCTAATTTCAAAGAATAATTTTATTTTTTCAAATTGAATTTAAAAAATTATCAAAAGCTAGATTTAAAGTAAGTGCGCTATCAAAAGGTGACTAAACTGTCTTTTTAGAAAAATACATCTTTTATGAGTAAAATTGGATTTTTTTTCTGATATAATTTATAGAAAAATCATAAAATGAATGATAAAAATTAGATTGAATATATTATATATTTTATTAATATAATCCCCTAGAGTGATTTGTTTATTTATTGGTATAAAACAGACTTGTACATATTTAAATAGTTTTTTCAGAAAAAAATTCTATTTATTTTAAAAAGGGTTTTATTTTAATTTATAATTAATTGTAAATAAAAGAAATAATTATATATACATGTGTAGAACATATTCTCATAATTTAGTTTATCTTGTTCATAACCTTTATTATAATGACTTTGCGATAACTACCATATTAAATAATAATATTTAGTTGCTCGTTTAAGCTCAATGTGGTGTATTTTGCATACTATCAAACATAATGTTTCCTTATTAAAATATTGGGATGTTGAATTGTGTACCCATTTCATAAAATCAACCAGTAAATTATTATAGGTCATGTAACCCTATTACATGACGTGTAAATCCACAACAGATTACAAAAACTACAGGTTTTATGCTGAAAATTCTAACAAATCCCAAACTTCACCATTTCAGGTATCCTCCCAATTACATCACAACATTACTCAACCAATGAAAAAGTAAAACCATAAAAAGGTTAAAAAAATTCTTACATAAAGGTAACAGGGCATTACATGAGGTTCCCTTGAATGAAGCAAGGGTTTGTCAAGAAGTTTCATGCTTCAGATCTAGAATCCCGCATGAATTTCCATCCAAAGTTGAAAATCCATCATTGCTTCATGAAAGTGCTTCAGGAGTTAGAGGTGATACCATAAAGGGCCTCCTAGAGAGAATCTTGGAACCAAGAAGTGTAGAATCACCATTTTTGAATGTATGCCATAGACACCATCTTCACCTTCGCGGAGCAGCTCCCAAACCCGCAACTCCATCCCTCATATAATTACTAATTATTTAAAAATATAATGATTAATTAGTAAAAATTTCAATTAATAATATAATTATTAATTATTAATATAATCAATAATAAAAACATTTTTTTAATTAGTATTTTTTTAATAATTAATTGTTGATTATTAATTATTAATTACTATTAATTATTTATTATTATCAATTAAGTTATTAATTAATAATTATTTTAATTATATTATTACTTATTAATAATAGTATTAATTAATAATTATATTAATTATATTATTTCTTATTAATTCTATCAATTATTAATAATTTTATTACTTTTTATTAATTATGTTATTAATTATTTATCCTTTTTATTATATTACTAGTTATTATTTATATTTATTATATTATTATTCAGTAGTTATAAAATTAATTATTAAAAATTAATCAAATAATTAATTATTAATTATATTATTAATTATTAGTTATGGTAATTTTTTATTAATTACTTAAAATAATCTGAGACATGGGTTTTCCACTCAAACCATACCCCCCAAAAATTGATGAAAGAAAAAAGATGTATTAGTGTATACATGAGGAGCAATGAGCTTGACAAAGAACAAATTCCCTAAAGCCTTATATATATATGATATATATAAGGTACTTTGTATTTCATGAAAATTATGATTTTCATGCACAAAAGGGTATATCGATCCATGCAACCTATAATTGTGACTAAATGATAAACCATCACCATTTAGTGATTCTCCCATGCATTCTACCATTAACAGACGTGTTTTGTAAGATGAAATATGAGTGAGGAGAATCATTCATTTGATGAAACATGAGTGAGTATGTAAAGACATGGAAATTTTGTGGAATTTTTTTTCTTAATTTCTTGGAAATTTTACAAGTTCTCAGTTTCTGACGGCGCTTTATTCCGAGCCCCGGTGTGCTTGGAATCAATTTCTGAAGTTTTTTTTTCGGGTACGTTCAGTAAAAATATGAGCGGGATTTTATATCTTTTGAACTGGTGCTTGGAATTGAAATCTGAGGGCACCATTAAACTCACAGTGTCGGTGATTGCTTAAGGATACCATCACCGTAGTTGCGTTTTAACGAGGTTGGAAGTTAGTTTATGGGATTTTTTTAATTAAGTTAAATAAAAATAAAAGTATTACTTTTATTTTTATTATACCGGTTTAATCCTTTAAGGGGAGGTTAGAGGTGGGGCCCACCCGCGTATAACCTCCCTTGGGAGAATATTATGTGGTGGGTGCCACACGAGCTTGAACCCCCTTTAAACCCCTTGAGCTCTCCATAAATGGGGGAAACTCTTAAACTTCCCCATAATGGTGCCAACACACCTAAAGATTAATTAATGACCACATTTAATTATCTTTTTGAAAACTTGTGAATTCTTTTTGAATGCATGGAAATAATAAAATAATAGAGAAGCTATTATTTTATTTTGGTTGGCGATTCTTTTTGGGTGGAACTTTGAGCGAGGACTTGGGAGATTCTTGGAGAACGACATCCTCTCCAACGAAGAACGCCCCTCAGATCCGAAGAACATCGAGCACCATCTTGTTCCTTCTTCAACCGGGGCAAGGAAGGGAAGTGGCGCCCACGAGGAACACCGATGTCATCTTCAACTTCGTCACCTTCGAACGCCGTCTGCCAACGACGAGTACCACTCTTCCTCTTCCGATGTTAAAGGAATGATGCCGCCTTCCCGTGACTCCATCAAACGACACTGACAAGCATGGTAGTGGTTTGTTTTGATTAAATTAAATCCTCGTTCCTAGTTGTTTTATTATGGTTCAATGTTGGCCATTTGTTATCACCTAATGCGGAGGGCGCGAGACAAAAAACATGGCCGGACGTCCCTCCGTTGGTTCTTGTTTTATTGACGATGGAGGCGGACCGCGGGAGAATCCAGCGGCGCAAGGGCCGCCGGACCGCCGAAAGGGCGTGGCGCCGTCATGCCACGTAAAGAAAAGCCATGACGAGGTGGGCCGCGGTGGAGCTGGAAGGGCGCGGTGCCATCACACCGCACCGGTGAAGAACAATGTCTTGGAGGGCCGCGACGGACGGAATAGGTGCGACGCCGTTGCGCCGCGATAGAGGTGCGGAACCGCGGTTAGGGCGGGTTGCGGTGAAGGGGTGCGGCGCCGTTGCACCGCACCAGAGTGGGACGGCGACCAAAGCGCAGTCGAAGGAGGGTGGCCGGCCGAGCCGGCCGCCGGCGGTGCTCCACAAGGAGGGACCAGAAGGGTCACGTGGTTTCTTCGGAAGCCGGGGGGCACCCCCCCACAGTGTGGCCAGCCGGGCCATGCGGCCAACTGGGCCGGGCCACACAGCCAGCCGGGCCGGTCCACACGGCCAGCCGGGCCGGGCCACACGGCCAGTTGGGCTGGGCCCCATGGCCAGCAGGCCGGGCCGCCATCGAGCTGGGCCCTATGGCCAGCGGGTCGGACCGCCGTCGGTCTGGGCCGCTCCATCGGACCGGGTCGGACCCGTGGACCAGGTCGGACCCCTGTCCGGACTCATTTAACTAAAAATCACCATTTCTTCCGTATTTTGGGCTACGAGTGTCCAAATGATGAACCGTCTGTGGAGATAGAAGGATTAGAGTAGGAAAAATCTTTTGGAATACCCCTCTTTAGGTTTGGACATAGTTGAGGTATGGCCGGGTTGGTTTGAATCTAATAACCAACCGTGCCCCTGAAACGGAAATGCCAATAACTCACAGACCGGGAATCCGATTGACGCACCGTCTATCGCGTTGGGTTCCTTATGATGATATGAAACTTCAAGATACATAAAATCAAGAATTTGTGGTAGTTGATTTATCGACACTTGGCTCGAGGAGAGGACCCTCCTGGAATCGAGCATGCTGTGTGCGGGAACCCTTTGGCTAGCTGCGACTCAGATGACAGGATCCTCCATGGGTTCGACTGAAATGATACTGTACCAGGATCCTCCGTGGGTTTGAAAACAATGAATTATATACCGGGATCCTCCATGGGTTCGACAGCGATGACACCAGTACTGGGATCCTCCGTGAGTTCGACAGCGATGATTTCTATACCAGGATCCTCTGTGGGTTTGAAAACTCTGATATTGTTCTAGGATCCTATGTGGGTTCGACAGAGGAGATGATTCAGTGGCTACAACTAATCATATCCACCCCTCTACATGAGTTGTATACCTATGTGAGTTGAGTCTTTCCTTTCAGTTGTTATCATTGAGATGATTGACTTTATTTCCTTTGTGGAATGGGTTGTGCTTGGGCTCGAGAGTTGGAGCCAGTCTGTGATTGGTAACTTAGGTATATGTATGGGCATGTACCTAAGTAGGGTTGGTTGATACTTCATGATTGTATCTTTCTTTTGTGGTATATCCTTGTTGGATTCTGGGAGACATTCGGGGGTCTCGAACTCCCCTACTGAGTATTGTTATACTCACCCCTGCACGGGCTTCGCCTGCACCTTGTTGTGTTCTGTGCAGAAGATGGTCAGCAGTGATTGAGGCTGAGGGTGACAGACGGGAGACTTCTTGGAGATGGACTAGACGGGACATACCTCTAGGACTAGTTGTTCGAGTTCTGTACCTACACTTCAGGTAGGATTCCCCAGTGGAAAATCCAGGAGCTGTTTTACCTTTTTACTTGTACTTGTACATGTTGTTCAATTGGATTTGTATTCTAGCCCACTTAATTCCAACACACTTTTCTTTTCTATATTAGTACTTTTTTCTTCCACTGCTTGTGTTCAGACTGTGTCTGTTACAGGTTTAAAGGCAATGCCTTCCCTTTTTGTCGGGGATTCGCCTTTGGTTCTAGTCGCCAACCCCTGACCTATGGAAGGTGGGCTTGTGGTAGTCACAACATGGTCCCCGAGGACGGGTCATGAAAAATTGGTATCAGAGGAGTCGGTTCTACCACAGAATATGGACTTTGATTCTTTTAACAAAAATAGTGTTAAGTTTTTTGGGTGTGGTTATCAGTTTTGGGAAACCGGTGTTGATGCGGCGACCGACGTATCCATACACGAGGACTCTGACTTCTGATTTTTGACTCAGTGCACAAAAACAATGATTACATGTGTGTTTCCTTTGAAAAGTTTTCTTCATGATTACTTTGTGTCAACTCACCAGGTATATTTTTTTGATTGTGGAACACCTGTTTCTTTTCAGGATGGCCCCACGTAGGTAGCCATCTAGGGTTCTGAGTTTTGTACGAGATGGAATCCCACCGAGTGACGATGCCTCAGTGCAGGGCCCCATCGCAGCGGAGGTACCAGCGGTACCACTACCCACTGGGCCACCGATACCACCAGCTCCAGCAGCAGAGAGTGCACGCCGTCTAAGTGCATTTCACGAGTTCCAGAACCAGAGGCCACCCAGGTTTAGGGGAGAGACAAACCCACATGAAGCTGAGGATTGGCTAGAGGCTTTTGTGAGAGCTTTCAGATTGGTAGGGACACCAGCTGACCTCATGGTGATCCTTGCCACGAGTCTCCTGCATGCAGCCGTAGGAAGATGGTGGAGCCTGATGCTCCAAGTGCATGACGATGCATCATTACTCTAGGCAGACTTTGAGGGTCTCTTCTGGTTAGAGTTTGTTCCAGCCACCCTTCATGTGGTGCGGATTCAAGAGTTACTTCCTCTGAAGTAAGGTAGCATGACAATATCTCAATACTCAGTGAGGTTCACTGACCTCTCACGCTACTCCACTTATATTGTGCAGGACCCATTCTTCAGGGCTTGGATCTTTGAGAAGGGAATCAAGCATGATATCAGGGCTTCGATGATCTCCCTCAACATCCCAACCCAGTCAGGGGTGCTGGAGTGAGCCCTTCTTGTGTAGAGTTTTCTAGCTGAGCAGTCACCAACAGGGAGACCCACCACAGGGAGACACGTAGAGGAGTCTTCTATAGCCGACAGTAGACAGATGTCATAGAGGTCCAAGCGGACCAGACTGTCAGGTGGGAGACCCCAAGATACAGGTTCGGTTGTGCAGGGCACACGAGACAGAGCCATCCATACGAGGATTAGACAGTTCTATGCATGCGGTGGGCATGGTCACATAGCTCGAGACTGCCCGACCCTCCATGAAGATGAGCAGAAAACAGTAGAGGGACCTCCCAGGCATAGGTAGAGGTTCGACCGTGGTGTTCCTCTGAGAGTACGCAGACGTGGAAGAGGATCTGGCCGAGCAGTAGGTGGTGGATGACATTTCGAGGCCCTACCACCACCACCACCAGGAGGTCCACCCTGACCACAGGGAGCTGGCATACAGGGGAGAGATCAACTCCAGACAGTCAAGGCCTACGACCATGGCACACCTGAGATGATTCGAGGTACTATCTGTGTCTACTCCACCCTTGCTGCAGTACTTATAGACACAGGTGCGAGTCATTATTTTATTTCTGTTGCCCTCATTCGGAGTTAAGAGATTCCAACAGAGTCATTGGCTTGATCCTTACGAATAGATACTCCTATGGGAGTAGACTCAAAGATTATGCACTGGTTCCAACAGTGTGAGCTTACTCTAGGAGGTGAGATATTTGGTTGGTATCTCCTCGAAGCGGCGTCGAGGCCTTACGACGTCATCTTGGGTATGGACTGGTTATCCACAGTTCATGCTCAGATTGACTGTATTAGGCTGAAAGTGCGGTGTGTCCATGGGGATGAGATGATGTTTACCTTCAACGGTGAGAAGGGAGCCTTTGCAACACAGGATAGACTTACCCAGAGGAGGGGGCAGCGAATCATACATCAGTTGGCTAGTCTCATCCTCAGAGCGGTTGATGTGCGGAGTCCGAGTTTTCTTGTTGTGGTGGATCAGTACGCGGAAGTTTTTCCTGATGATGTTCCAGGACTACCTCCTCATAGAGAGTTGGACTTCTACATTAACCTTTACCCCGGTAAGACACCAATATATACTCCAGTATATCGGATGGCTCCTGCCGAGCTTCGTGAGCTATGAGTACAGCTGGAGGACTTGTAGGGGAAGGGATTTATCTAACCCAGTGTTTCACCCTGGGCATCCCCGATTTTGTTCGCCAAGAAGGCGGATGGGAGCTTGAGACTTTGTGTTGATTATTGGCACTTGAAACAAGTGACCATGAAGAAAAAGTAACCACTCCTGAGGATTGAAGACCTCTTTGATCATCTCAAGGGAGCACGATGGTTCTCGAAGATAGACCTTAGGTCAGACTATCACCAGCTCAGAGTTCGAGATGAGGATGTGCAGAAGACAGCCTTCAGGTGTCAGTATGACCACTACGAGTTCTTGGTTATGCCCTTAGGAATAACCAACGCTCCATCAGTGTTCATAAGTCTCATGAAAATGATCTTCCAGCCTTACCTCGATCGCTTTGTCATAGTCTTCATCGACGACATACTGATCTACTCGACTACTGAGGAGGAGCATGCCTACCATTTGCAGGTAGTACTGGACACACTCCAAGAGCACCAGCTTTATAGTAATCTCTCGAAGTGCCAGTTTTGGATTCAAGAGGTTCACTTCTTGGGACATGTCATCTCAGAGGCAGGAGTTGCAGTGGATCCAGTGAAGATTGAGGTAGTGCTTTCTTGGGAGCCACCCAGGAGTGTGACAGAGGTACGATGTTTTCTGGGACTGGCTGGGTACTATCGGATATTTGTGCCAGACTTATCTAGAGTTTCAGCACTGCTTTCAGCATTGATGAAGAAGGGGAAACCCTTCGTGTGGTCAGAGAGATGCCAGCGGAGCTTTCAAGAGGTGAGACAGAGGTTGAATGGTGCACCCATCTTGAGGCTACCAAAGGAGGGCGTAGGGTATATAGTTTACTGTGACGCATCAAGGACCGGACTTTGGTGTGTCCAGATGTAGGAGAAATAAGTGATCGCGTATGGTTCTCGGCAGTTGAGGCAACACGAGCATAACTATGCTACCCATGACCTGGAGTTAGCAGCAGTGGTCTTCATCTTGAAGATGTGGCAACACTATCTTATAAGCGAACGTTTTACAGTCTACTCTGACCACCATAATCTCAGGTATATCTTATCTCAAAAGGACCTGAACCTGAGACAACAGAGATGATTTGAGTTCCTCCATGACTATGACTTAAAGATAGTCTATACTCCTGGGAAGGGGAACGTTGTAGCAGATGCTCTCAGCAGAAGATCATGCATTCAGCTGCTAAGAGAGGCGACTGAGTAGCTGGCCACGTTGCAGATATCCTTTATGGATAGAGATAGAGAAGCTTTTCTACAATCTCTCACAGTTACTCCACTTCTTCAGAGATTCAGGGAGGCGCAGCGTGGTGATGTTGGCTGCGAGGCTCAACGTGCTCAGATATCCACAGGGAATGCACCTGATGGGTTCTCTGAAGGTGGGGAGCACATCATTCTCTTCAGAGGACATACCATGGTACCAGTTTAACTTTAGGAGGAAGTGTTGATGGAGTTTCACACATCTCCTTTAGCGGTACATCCAGGAGTGGCGAAGATGTATCAGGAACTCCGACGACAACACTGGTGTCCAGGTATGAAGAAGGCTATAGTAGATTTTGTCTCCCGATGCCTCACTTGTCAGTAAGTGAAGGCGGAGCACCAAGTTCTAGAAGGCTTGGTTCATCCCTTAGAGGTCCTAGAGTGGAAGTGAGATGGGATATCCATGGATTTTGTAACGGGACTTCCACGTACATCCATAGGACACGACTCTATATGGGTGATTTTCAATCAACTCACCAAGTCAGACCACTTCCTACCAATCAGAGAGCAGGGTTCAGTGGAGATATTGGGACACCACTACGTATAGGAAATCGTACAGCTTCATGGTGTTCCATCAACGATCATCTCCGATCGAGATGCTTGTTTCACTTCCCGGCTATAGAAGGGGTTGTAGGAGGCTTTCAGGATGTAGCTTTTCTTGAGCACCGCATTCCATCCTCAGATGGATGGTCAGACTTAGAGGACCATTCAGACTCTCGAGGATATGCTCCGTTCATGCTTCCTCGACTTCGGTCGTAGTTGGGAGGATCATTTACCCTTGGTAGAGTTTGCGTATAACAACAGCTACCACTCCACCATCGGGATGTCACCTTTCGAGGCACTTTACGGCCGACCTTACAGATCACCTCTATACTGGACTGACCCAGGGGAGTCAACACTTATGGGACCAGAGATGGTGTAGGCTACGAAAGAGATGGTATAAATCATCCAGGAGTAGATGAAGACTGCACAGAGCAGGGATAAGTACTATGCTGATAGGAGATGAAGACCACTGGAGTTCGAGGATGGTGACCACGTCTTTCTATGGGTCTCACCTCAACGAGGTCTGCAGAGATATGGCCGAGGAGGAAAGTTATCTCCACGATTCATCGGATAGTTCCAGGTCCTCAGCAGAGTAGGTGAGGTGGCTTACCGCTTGGACCTTCCACCTTAGTTGCACCGGGTGCATGACGTCTTCCACGTATCTCACCTGAGGATATACGTGCACGACCCGTCCCACATCATAGACCATGGGGAACTAGAAATCGATGACAGGGAGACATTCATGGAGGCTACAGTGGAGAATGAGGATCGACATAAGCGGGTCCTACATGGATAGTCAATACCTCTGGTGTGTGTTCACTGGCAGCACGAAAACCTCCAGGAGAGCACATGGGAGCGAGAGGCTCAGATGGGTACTCAGTACCCCCATTTGTTTCCTTAGTGTGAGTTGTAGCTTATGGGGACGTAAATCCCCAAGGCGGGGAGAATGTAAAGACCCAAAAATTTCATGGATTTTTTTTTCTTAATTTCTTGGGAATTTTATGAGTTCACATTTTCTGACGGCGCTTGATTCTGAGTCCTGGTGTGCCCAGAATCAATTTATGAAGTTTTATTCAGGTACGTTCAGTAAACGTACGAGCATGATTTTATATCTTTTGAACCGGTGCTCGAAATTGAAATCTGAGGGCACCGTTGAACTCGCAGTGTCGACGATTGCTTAAGGAGACCATCACCATATTTGCGTTTTAACGAGGTTGGAAGTTAGTTTATGGGATTTTTTAAATTAAGTTAAATAAAAATAAAAGTATTACTTTTATTTTTATTGTGGCAGTTTAATCCTCCAAGGGGAGGTTGGAGGTGGGACCCACCCGCGCATAACCTCCCTTGAGAGGATATTATGTGGTGGGGCCCACATGAGCTTAAACCCCCTTTAAACCCCTTGATCTCCCCATAAATGGGGGAAACTATTGAAATTCCCCATAATGGTGCCAACACATCTAAAGATTAATTAATGACCACATTTAATTATCTTTTTGAAAACTTTTGAATTCTTTTTGAATGCATGGAAACAATAAATTAATAGAGAATCTATTATTTTATTTTGTTTGGTGATTCTTTTTGGGTGGAACTTTGAGAGAGGACTTGGGAGATTCTTGGAGAACGACATCCTCTCCAACAAAGAACACCCCTCATCTCTGAAGAATGTCGAGCATCATCTTGTTCCTTCTTCAACCGGGGTAAGGAAGGGAAGCGATTCCCACGAGGAATGCCGACATCGTCTTCGACTTAGTCACCTTTGAACGCCATCCGACAACAACAAGTACCTCTCTTCCTCTTCTGACGTTGACAGAACAACACCGCCTTTTCGCGACTCTGTCAAACGACACTGACAAGCAAGGTAGGGGTTTGTTTTAATTAAATTAAATACTCATTCCTCATCGTTTTATTATGGTTCAATGTTGTACATTTGTTATCACCTAAGGCGGAGGGCACAAGCCGAACAAACACGGCCTGACGTCCCTCCATTGGTTCTTGTTTTATTGACGACGAAGGTGGACCGCGGGAGAAGCCAGAAGCGCAAGGGCCACCGGACTGCCGGAAGGGCGCGACACCGTCACGCCACACAAAGAAAAGCCGCGACCAAGTGGACCACAGAGGAGCCAGAAGGGCACGGTGCCGTCACACCGTGCCAGTGAAGAACCGCGGCCCAGAGGGCTGCGACAGACGGAAGAGGCACGGCGCCGTCGTGCCGTGCCACGCCGGAGGTGCGGAACCAAGGCCAGGGTGGGCTGCGGTGAAGGGGTGCGACACTGTCACGCCGCACTGGAGAGGGACTGCGGCCAAAGGCCGTGGCGGTCGAAGGAGGGCAGCCGGCTGAGCCGGCCACCGGCGTTGCTCCACAAGGCGGGACTCAAAGGGTCCCACGGTTTGTTCAGAAGTCGAGGGGGGGGGGGTGGGTGGGGGGGTGGGGGGAGGCACCCCCCCCACGACGTGGTTTTCCGGGCAATGCGGCGTGGACAGCCGGGCCACATGGCCAGCCGGGCCATGCGGCCAGCCGACCAGGCCCCACGACCAGCCACCGGGCCTCGCGGCTAGCCAGGCCAAGCCACACGGCCGGCCGCCAGGCCACGCGGCCAGCCGGGCCGGGCCGGGCCATGCAGCCAGCCGGGCCGGGCCACACAGACAGCCGGGCCGGGCCACACGGCCAGCGGGCGGGGCTGCCATCGGGCCGGACCGCCGTCGGCCCGGGCCACTCCATCAGACCGGGTCGGACCCACAGATCAGGTCAGACCTCTGACTGGACTCGTTTAACCTGAAATCACCATTTCATCTGCATTTTGGGCTACGGGTGTCCGAACGACAAACCGTCTACCACGACAGAAGGTTTAGAGCAGGACATATCTTTTGGTATACCCCGTTTGAGGTTTGGACATAGTTGGGGTATGGCCAGGTTGGTTTGAACCATAAAACCAACCGAGCCCCTGGAACAAAAATGCCAATAACTCACAGACCGAGCGTCCGATTGACGCGCCGTCTGTCGTGTTGGGTTCCTTATGTTGAGACAGAACTTTGGGATACGTCAACTCGAGACTTCATGGTAGTCGATGCATCGAAACTTGGATCGAGGAGTGGACCCTCCTAGAATCGAGCGTGCTGTGTGTGGGAACCCTTTGGCTGGCTGCGACTGAGATGACATGATCCTTCGGGGGTTCGACAGCGATGATACTGTACCAGGATCCTCCGTGGGTTAGGTAGCGATGAATTCTGTACCAGGATCCTCCATGGGTTTGACAATGATGACATCTATGCCGGGATCCTCCGTGGGTTTGACAACGATGATTTTTGTACCGGGATCCTCAGTGGGTTCAACAGCGCTGATACTGTTCCAGGATCCTATGTGGGTTCGATAGAGGAGATGATTAAGTGGATACAACTAATCATCTCCACCCCTCTACATGAGTTGTATACCTGTGTGAGTTGAGTCTTGTCTTTTAGTTGTTATCATTGAGATGATTGACTTTATTTCCTTTGTGAAATGGGTTGTTCTTGGGCTTGAGAGTTGGAGCCGGTCTGTGATTGGTAACTTAGGTATATGTATGGGCATATACCTAAGTAGGGTTGGTTGATACTTTGTGATTGAATCTTTTTTTTGTGTTATATCCTTGGTGGATTCTGGGAGACCTTCGGGGGTCTCAGGGTCCCCTACTGAGTATTGTTATACTCACCCCTGCACGGGCTTCGCCCGCACCTTGTTGTGTTCTGTGTAGACGACGGTCAGTAGTGATCGAGGCTGGGGGTGACGGACGGGAGGCTGCTCGGAGCTGGACTAGACGGGACATACCTCAGGTATGATTTGTTCGAGTTCTGTACCTAGGCTTCAGGTAGGATTCCTTAGTGGATGATCCAGGAGCTATTTTCCCTTTTTTACTTGTACTTGTACTTTTTGTTCAGTTGGGTTTGTATTCTGGCCCACTTACTTTCAACACACTTTTTTTTCTATATTAGTATTTGTTGCTTCCACTACTTGTATTCAGACTGTGTGTTACAGGTTTAAAGGAAATGCCTTCCCTTTTTGTCGGGGATTCGCCTTTGGTGCTATTCTCCAGCCCCTGGACTATGAATGACTGGCTTGGGGTAGTCACGACACGAGCCTCGAGGACAGGTCGTGAAAGAGGAGAATCATTCATATAATGAATTCATGAAGTTTGCAGAAGCATCATTTACTCATGCATTATAAATGCATGAGTAAATGCAATAGCTTTAGAAGCATTCTCATGTATTTATATATCACCTCTATTCGATGGTACGGAGAAGTGTGGTTACTTCATGGATTTTTGATACTCCTCTTCACCCAAATATCTCTTTTTCTTCCACCATTGTGTTAAAGGCATTAGAATGTTTTGAATTAAGGATGAATCTCATCCAAACATTGGATGATTCAGGCTATCCCATGGATACATATAGAGGTGGGATACCTTTTTCTTCCACTCCTATGATCTTTATCAAAATCATTTTAAAGAGTTTTTAAAAGATTTTTTAGTATATTATACAATAAATGGTGCACATCTTTAAATTTCTTTATTCATTTTAGTTTATACACAATTTTCATAATTCATGCATGAGAGATCTTGTGAAAGGGATGAAATATCTTATACATATTCTAATAATTTTTATTAGACCCAAAAAAATACCAAGAGTGGTATCAAAGTGATTCCCCTATCTAGATTTGTGAAATATTACATGAAATAAAGAAGAAAACAAAATAGAGTATTTTTTTCAGGTTTCTAGAAATACTATAATAATATGGATTACCCTAACACAGAAGCATTATATATAAGGGTCATAATGGATAAACATTAAATACAAGAGTTCTACATAAGAGTCGTCATGGATTACCCTAACACTGAAGTGTTATGTGTGAGTGTCATCAGGAATTACCCTTACACAAAGTGATCTGTGTAAGGGTCACCCCATCTTATGCTTATGTAAACCAGTCTATATAAGGGTCATTAAAATTTACCCTAATATATAGATCACTATATAGGGTTCATGAGTTATTACACTTATGTAGAGTAGTATATGTAATGGTCATCTCAGAATACATTTACATAGAAGGGGATACATATGAGGAAACTGCATGCTTAATTTTTTTCATCTAAAATTGGTTAGGATTTTTAAATTGTTTATAAATCATAATTTACGGTAATTTGGGAATATATTTATTTATAAAAGGTTTCAAAATTAACAAATTACAATTAATTTTATGTAAAGGATTATGAAACATTTATATAAAAATATTCCAAATATTAATTTACAACATTTAAAATATCTTTAATAAATTTTATGGCATGTCTTATGGTCAAGATATAAAATGTTTATTTAGAAATCATAAGAGGTAATTTATATAGAGTTATAAATTACATAAATAATTCCAAAATATGAAATTTTTATATTTAAATTATGAATTATTCATAATTAACTAATTCAAACTGTTCAAATTAAAATTCATTATTTGAGATATTATTTAAACCAAATCAAATGAGTTTTAAAGATTGAAATGATCCAGGTTTAAATATTGAAAATTATTTGAAATTTAGATTATATAAAATGTTTATATAAAATAAATTAGTTTTTCACATTTTTTATAATTCATCAAATATCATATATTTAAAATATAATTCCATATAATGAAGAATATGAAAGAGTTCATATTGGAATGAATATAAAATGTTTATGTTCAAAATTATTTAATGTACATAATGATAAGCATGATTATAAATTTTTTGTAATTCACTTTTATTTATGAATTGCTCATAAATGGTTATCTAATGTTTGAATTGTTCATTTATTTAAAAGGTTATTACTTATTTTATTCATAGTTATAAGATGTTTATGTTATGAATCATACATGATTTATATTAAATATTAAAATAATTCTAGGAAATAGATACTTTCATTACATGCTATGTATGAAAATGAATTTAGTTTTTCATCTACCTTGACCAAGGTTTATAATTAAAGATAATAACTTGGATTTTATTGTTGAATATAATTTATGAATATTAGGTTTTAGAGTTATTATTAATTGAATTATCTCTTGAGTAATGTATCCTTAGGTAGAAGGATTTAGGTCCAGACCATATACCATCCCGGAGGCTTGTACCTTGCCTAGAAAGTTGAATGGGATTGGCTATTTGTTTCTTAAGGCTTACTCATGTAGAGATCGTCAATCTCAGATAACCTTATAACCTTACATAACGATTTCAAGTACCATATGCATATGAGGAATTCATATATGTATTAATATTATTGACTTAAATTCTTGGGTGAGTAATACAAACTTATGGGTTGTGTATAGAGTTTCATATTAATATGGGTTTAACATATTGTTCTGGTGTGGGAAATAGGATTCCAAACTAAATTACTAGAAGCACACATATATAAAAGGGACTAACATGAGATAAGATGGTGAGAATAAATTCACTTCAAATACTAAGTGTGAGATTCCTTCCAAAGTAGTACTTGTAATGACCTCGATCATCCAATTAGGTATGTTTTTCCAAAGTAGGGTTCCTCTAAATTACCTTTTGTTAGCTTATTCTTGGATTTATTTGGGTTACACTGAGTTAGGAAAACCTTAGGAAGTATATCAGATGAATGGTATTGAGTTTATATATATATATCATGGATTGGATAAATAATTGTCCACTAGACTACCCAAGAGTTATATATGATATCATTAGAATGATTACCTACCTAAATAGATAAGTGGTGAGAGGATCACCAATGGAGACTCATTGCTTAGTGAAATATAGATCTTGGCCCAATAAAAAATATGATGTTTTTTTAAAAGGGTCCATCATTTTAACGGGTTCCCATTTAATAAAATTTCCTATTATTTTGTAATAAAAAATGATACTCATATAATAAAATCTTCTATTTTTGATGTATAACATCAACATCAACAAACTGAACTTTGAGATTAATACTTGTAAGGAGAATATTAATGTATTATAATCCCAATATTTCATACTTGAGAAAAGTTCATAAGCTAGATTGGTAAATTTAAAAGTACATAAAGTGTAAAAAATATTTTATGTGCTAAAGAAATATCAATTCCTAAGTAATCTAGTGTTGAAGTTGTTCAACATATGAATCTTGATTCTTATGGAAACATAAAATTATTAACTTAATGTTTTAAAAGAATTATATGAAAAATGAACCAAAGGAATCTTATTCTCCATGAATGTACTCAATTTGATTGGTTACTTTTTTAATTCAAGGAATTTTATCATCATATACTCAATATTACTTGGTATTCCAAATAATATTCAATATGATTGAATATCTTTGTGACTCAGTGAGACTAAAGGTTTCCTTAAATCTTTATCGGTTATAGAATTAAATTATATTATTTTGAAAAATACATGATATTGAATTTATGATTTAAAATTGTTGTAAATATAAATAATATAAAAAAGATAAAATAATTAATGAATAGAGCTTTAAATAATAGGGCAAAGGAGAATTGATAACTTGGATGCTTCAATCTTGGATGAACTTTTCCTAAGATTTTTATTATCTAATTATTCTCTTGAGAAGAGCAAGTAAACAATTTTTGTTTAATAAAATGAGATGGGTGTTTTATATAAACATAGTTTATTATTTATTTAATTCTATAACATGCTTTAAAGGGGGATTAAAATGCCTTGTTCTGGTTCGGGAATTCATCCTATTATAATTTATGCAAATGTTTTGATAATATGATTGAATTAAACAAATGTTTACCTGATATTCTCAAATTATTGAGAATATATGAACATAAAATATGATGTATAGGTTTTAAGTGTTGTATGGTTAGTATTAGTGGGTAAAAGTTCAAACTAAAAGAAGAAAATTTTATTGAAAAGTTAAGTAATGTTTCTTTAAGAATCTATTCAAGGTAAATTAAACTTAGAATTGTCAAGGAGGAGTAATAATTCCATATGTTGGATTATCAAGATGCCTAAAAAAGTTTTAGGAACCTCTATGGGATGTCCATGTTATGTATAGGGGTTATCAAAATCAATTATTTAATTTAGAAGGGTATGTGAAACCAAGTATATATATTAAAAGTGTTATAAATATATAGAAGTTTATAATCAATGGAAGAATTGATAGAGCTTATAGTTTGAATTCAAATGATTAAGAAAATAGTTTATACATCAAATATTTGATTGTAAAAGAATTTATCAAGCTCAAATTATTCTAAGTAAATGATGCATATCTTCATCATATTTCTATTATAATATAAGAGAAGTGGTTTGATAATAAATATTTTTTATGAAATTTTTTTTAGATGATTGATAGTATACAAATGGTTTATGATTCATCAATTTTTATAGCATGTTTTTAAAAGAATATAAATATAAAAGTGTTTATCTAGGATAAACTATTTATCCATCTATTTGTTAAAATATGATAGAATATGATACCTTATCATGAGTGATTTATTTTAATAAATAAAATATTCTTTCCAAGAAATGTTTATAACACATAGAATATTTTATATGGTATTTAAATAATAATTTATTTGTTAAATGAACACACTAAAAAGAAATAAAAATTATTTCCTAAAACAAATAAGGTTTTATATTTTAGATTTTTTTTGAAAAGAATATACTGATTAAGAGGTTAGTGGAAGTATTATTGGACTTTAAGAGGTTCATAGTTAATAATTAAAGGATTAAACTAGTCTAAAAGATGAAGTGATTTCCACTCAATATCCTAGGGTATTTAGGATATGTGATAATAAAAAAAAGTGTAAAAGTTACATTTAGTTATCACAAATATGTTGATATCACTATTTACTATAGGATTGTACCTGTCTAAAATTAATGTTATATTTCACTTAAGATCCTAAAAGGTTTAGGATATACGACGATAAAGAAAAATGTAAAGAGTTACATTTAGTTATTGTGAAAAGTGAATGTCACTATTTTATAAAGGATTATACCAGTCAAATTACTAAGTGAATTACACTTAATATCCTAAAAGAGTTTTTCATATAGTGGTAAAGAGAAATATAAAGAATTAAATAAGTTACCATAACAACATGAACATCGGTTTATCCTAAAAGAGTTTAGCCTATGGAGGTAAAATTTACATTTAATTTCCATATTAAAGTTATTGTCACATTATCTTAAAAGGGTTTAAAATGTGCTGGTAAGGAAATAATGTAAATGGTTACATTATTTATGATTGATTTCAATGGAAAAATTTCATGGAATGGTATCCAAGGATGATGATAATGAACATAGAAAAATATATAGGTATATAATAAAAGTTGACATTATAACATTTTATATGATAAAGTTAAGAAGTTTGAATATGCTAAAAGAGTTAAGAAATTAAAAATATGATTTCTATATCTCACCATTATTAAAACTATGTTTCTTTATATATATTTATCACTAAAGAATTAGTGTTAGGGTTTTATCAAATAATCATATAGAGATGTGATAGAAATTACATATGATATAATGAGTTTAAAAAACTCCTAAAAGAAAATCATACATAAGGCTGATATGAAAGTGTATCATATATGATATGATAGACAACAAATTATGTTGGGTTTGTTAATTATTCTTAAATGATTTTAACAATATAAAATGTATCATATTAGAGGTACACTTCATTTTATCATGCTTTCATGTTAGATTCATAAATGTGTGTATATATATATATATAAATTTCATGAATTGAAATGATAATTGATCTCTAAAATTTGGACTTTGAGTTATCCCTAACCAATGTTCATTATGGAGTATTATAGGTTATGAAAAAATATTAAGGTTAACATGAGTGGGATTATTGTATAGAGAAAAAAATATACTCATGAGGCACAAAATAAAGAATATAATTCTCTGTGTGTGTTGGATGAAATATGAGGTATACCATGTGGAATTCTATAAAGATGTATTTGGTATTATTGGGGTGCATGGATCATATTTTAGTCCCCACTACCATAGGTTGGTGAGATACCTAGGAGGATAATCTTCATACATTGATACCCTACTTACGCAAGTCTATATATTGACTTAGATAATACAGGGGTGGTTGAATATGTTGTTGATCATGTCCTCAGCTAAAGACCAACCAATATAGGATTTATCCCCTTGTATTACGAGTATAATATGAGGTCCCTTTATGGGAAAAAACTATGGAGTGTGCAGTCTTACCCCGAGAGTACATATGACATTCTTATATATTTTTATAGGGGGCATGCAATGTACTTATCAATAAGGGTGAATGACATGTGATGTATTCACCTACCCATTCAATATATACTCTTAGAATTGTGAATTCATGGGTTAGATGTATGGGATTGACATGATCTATGTCTAATGCCCACCCGATGTCTTAGACAAATGGAAAAATGATAATACACATTTTCATATGTTGCAGACTGATGGACATATGTAGAAATACACATGTGTTTGATGGAGATCACACCAAATCCCTTTATTGATTGAATAGCATTAATGATTTTCTAGAGGCCACTTTTTGCTTACATCCATAAATCCAAAGATTCATATTTGTTGTCAATGATTTAAAAGACCATGGGACCGCACTTTGTGGTTGGATGAATGAATATTGGGTTTGATTCAAAGAGAAAATCTAAAAGTGTTTTACGGTTGATCAATTTTTTGGATGAGTATTAACAAGTTATTACATATGATATGATACTTGGTGAAATTACTAATATCTTTTTAGAGAGTGTTTTGGAAGATATCTAAAGGTTGTTTTGGATATGATTTCATAAGATATTATATATAATACAATATAAGGTGAAATGACACAAGGCCTTTTAGGATTTAGTGAAAGTTAGAGATTGAAAAAGATATAACCTGAATCCTTATATATATATATATGATATATATATATAAGTGATTTTTTTATTGCATTAAAATTATGATTTTTATTTATAAAGGGTATATCAATCCATGAATCATATTGTTGTGGATAAATGATAAACCATTATCATTTGGTGATTATCCTATATATACAATCATTAATGGAACCGTTTTATAAGATTAAATGTGAGGGAAGAGAATCATTCATACAATGAATTAATGAAGTTGTACGAGGCAAATTTACTCAAGCATTATAAATTTATGAGTAAATTTAGTAAATAATGAAATTTTGTTCTAGATTTATATATAATTTTAATTTTATGGAAATGATAAATGTGATTTCATATTGCCTTGATGATACTCATCTTCACCCAAAGCTCTCTTTATCATCTTTATTTATGTTGGAGTCACTAGCATGCCATATAGTAAGGATAGATCCCATTCAATCATTAAATTATTCAAGTTATCTCATGGTTACCTCCGAAAGAGGGATAATTTTATCTTCCACTCCTATGATCTTCATCAATCTAATTAAAAGGAGTTATTGTGAGACATTATAGAATCTTATCTAGTAAAAAATACACATGTTTACAATAGTATCTTCAATTTAGTTTATGTATAGTTTTTATATTTCATGAATGGGAGATCCTCAACAAGGGATAAAATCACTCACTCATGTTCTAATAATTTTCATTTTAACCAATAGAATCCAAACACATACAACATCTAGAAATTGAAAAAGATAATTGTTGGGAAAAAGTCCCTCAAGGCATTCTCTCAGTATGTTTTATGTATGATTGTGTTTGTTGACAAAGCTAGATGACTGCAAGTGTGCATGATTGGATTTTTCCGAATACAGGGTTTTAAGGGTCATAGTTTCCCAAAGTTTGCCAAATTTTTGGGCCTTAGAATTGGGAGTTTGATGTTGGAAAAGGAAGGATTTATTCATAGGAGTGAAAGGTATGAAGAATGTTGAAGAAAATCGATAAAGGGTGAGAACCTTGTAGTGAAAGGAGATGCAGTAAGTGGATGGTTTGGCGTCAATGGAGGAGGTCGACCATGTAGGATTAAAGGAAGTATGTGGAGCGCATCAAAAAATGGTTTGCGGATGGATTATGGTTCGTGGTAGTTAAAGAATCGGTAATCCATGGAGGCTGGTTCAAAGATTTGGTAAATCTCAATTTAGCAGATTAAGAGGATATCATTTTATATATATGAATTGAAAAACCCACCGATTACTATGAAGATTGAATATCATTAGAAAGAATATTTTGTTCCAGGAATTCAGCAAAGTCCTAAAGTAGTTCACGCTGAAGGTGTTCGTGGGGATTCTTAACCTGAAAAGGAAGTTCGGTACATGGATGAGGAAGTCTAGTACACTGATGGAGTTGTATCGGTACACATAGGAGGAATCTATAGTATGTGAGAAAGTGAATTCCGAAAGAGGTACACAGAAGGGAATCTACGGTATGTGGAAGTGAAGGCAGTCTGTGAACAACAAACAGTTCACAGACAGAGGGTGATTTTGCAAAGAAGGTTTTTGGAGTCGGTACATGACAGCGGTGCACGATTGCGAAGGTGGAGGGAGTACACAGGCAAAGGATAGTTCACGGTATCGGCGATGGTATGAGAATAAGATGTCCGACATACCAAACCTGCTACTCAGTATGTGGGAGATGAAGGTTGTTTGTGATTTTCTTAATGAAGCTTGAAAAGGCATAAATTTAGTTTGTGAAAGTATTTTACTATACCTAACAATACCTGGGAAGGTAGAATTCATCTTCAAGTGAAAAAGGAACTTCAATAGAGAATCTACCTATAGTTAAGGATGCAAGAACTCATGAAAATGAAGAGACCTACATGTCCATAAACTATGTTTAACCTACAAGTCTATAAATTGTTAGTGAAATCCTTTCCTAGACCACCGAGCGAAGGAAAAAGGTAGACGGTTACTCCATCCATCGATAGTGAGCTAGAGAAAGAAGCATAGGGAGTGAACTTTGGGAATGTAGTGAGTAGACCCTAAACCTTGTGAATGCAATGATCCTAGGCATAAAAGATCTAGCCTGAACATTGTACTCATTATTGGCTGTGGGCCTTAGTGAATTTGGTAAATCGGCACATTTCCATTGTATTCTCCTTGGACATAGCCCAGTGAGGGTGAACCAAGTAAAAATTGACGTCTCATGTGCATGATTTCATATCTATCTATATATTTCAACATGTGGAAGAGATAATTTAGTTTTTTCTAACAACAAAACAAGATCCAAAAAAAGAAGAGAAAGTTTTAATCTACCATACCCTAATTCACCCCCCTCTCAGGGTATTCAACCTAGTGGACCCAATAAGTGGTATCAAAGGGAAAGGTAAAAAGTTAGGGTTTCCATCTCAAAAGAATAAATGGAGGTGATCAATCATAAATGGAATCTTATTTTTGAAAGAAATAATTTTCAACAATGGAATAATTGAATGCAACACTACTTCCGATCAGTAGGTATGGATGTCTTCACAACAGCTATGCATGGAATATCAGCTGACATTAATAATGGTGCTTTATCAGAAGCTGAAATAATATAATTGGATTCTGATGCTAAAGGGATCAATGATTTAGGGTGATCCCTATAAAATGAAATCTATACGAAGATGATGTCCTGTAAAACATCACATGCAATGTGGAAAAAATTGTTGTACATTTATGAGGGTGACACAAAAGTTTGAGAAGAAAAGATGTAGGTTCTGTAGAGAAAGTATGAGGGTCTTAGAATGAATCCCAATGAGACTTTTGATGCATTATTTGACAGGATAAATATTATTTTAGAAGATATGAAAGGTCTTGGAGAAGTCATTGAAGATATAAATATTATGAAACGTATATTTAGGAAACTTCCACCATGGTTCAATCCAAACATTTCAGTGTGGGAAGATAGAGATCCAAAAGATTTTACACTAGATAACTTGTACAGTACCCTTATAGCATATGAAATGAGAAACAATGACAACAATGTAATAGAAAAGGGGAAGTCAAAGGAAGTGGCGTTCAAGGCCATATAGAATCTCTCCATTGAAGATAGTCTAGATGAAGACAATATGGATGATGTCATTTCATTTCTATCCTCTAATCTGTGAAGAGGAAAAGGAAAGTTCAAAGGTAAACTTCTATTTTCATGCTTTTGATGCCAAAAGATTGGGAATTTTTCATCAAAATGACCTAATAAGTTTTCATCAAATGAGAATGGGAGGATAAGTACTAGGAGAATGTTCTTCAAAAAGAAGAATATGATTTCAAGAGAGGATAAAAGATTAGAAGAATCTGAAGTAGAAGAGTTGGAGGACTGCACAAATCATAAAATAGATGCTTTGGTTCTAGTTGCTAGAAATTATTTAACAAGAGAAGAATGTGACAATGAAGAAGGAGAAATTGAAGGAAGAGTTGATCTTCATGATGAATTGGAAGCTTCCCTTGAAGATATAGATATTTCAAGAGCCAAAATGAAGAAATCTAAAAAAGTTGTTTGTGATGCAAAACTCTTTATGCAATAACATGAAGAAGAGAATTCTAAGCTAAATTAAGAAATTGAAAAGATGAAGTCTTCAACTCCAGAAAGCTCTAAAAATTTGGTTAAGTACAAACTCAAATTAAAGAACAAATAATTGAAATTGATAGTTTGACTAAAACTGGAAAAGATGAAATCAAACATATTGAGCATCTAGAAGAATAGGTCATCAGTCTGTGAAAAACAATTAAATATTGGGAGAAACTTCTAACCCTCAGTTCAACATTAGGAAAGAAGATCATACAGGCAACAGATGAGATGATATTTTATCAGAATGGCCCATTAGAACAAAAGGTGCTTGATATAAAATAGGATGTAGTGATGGTTCAAGTAATACCACAAGAACCCACTCCATGATTGAAGAATGATTTGGGTACGAAGAAAAATCATATGATTCAGAGAACCCAAGGCCCAATTAATGGTTCATCATAACCATGTAGGAATGTACCTCACATAAGATTCTATTGTTGTGGTAATATGGGACACTATCAATATTTATGTTCTATTGCAAAGAAGTACCAAACAGAACAAGACCGATAGAGGTGGTCATAGAGAGTTAAAAATTATAGGTCATCATTTGATGGTTATTATTTTAGGTGTAAAGGTCTCAGACATATGGAAAGATATTTCACATCAACAAGGTAGAGGAATGTGCCGAGGAAAACTGAATTTGTTCCTAAAAAGTAGCCAAAAGTATATTCAAGTGAGATGAAAATTCAAAATAGATTTGAAGCTTTGCAGGTTGAAGCCGACCCATCATATACTAAGGAAGATCAAGATTATCATTCCATGTCAGTTACAAATTCAAAGGCTTGGGTCAAAAAGAAAATGGACATAAAAGTCTTGGTTGTAGAAATTGCGTTCAAGGCATTAGATCACATAAGGATATAGATAATTGACAGTGGATGCACTTCCCATATGACAGGACATACAAATCTAGTAACCGGAATTAAGTATGATAAAGAAGGTATTGTAAGATTCAGTAATGATAAGGTTTTGGAAATTATTGGTTCAGGAAAAACCAAGTTTTATGGAAAAGACATGAGACAAGAAGACGTGCTTATTGTTGAGGGGCTTAGTCATAAAATTCTTAGTGTCATTCATTTTTTTTACTCAGGACATGCTATAAATTTTTCCAAGAAATTATGTATCATCAAGGAAAAGGATGGTGATGTTGTGTTGCAAGTAAAGCCTATGAAAGGGAATCTCTACCTCATAAGTGGAGAAAAAGATTTGTGCTTTCTGTCCATGGATGAAGAAAACAAGTTATGGAATAAGAGTCTTGGGAATATTATCCAAGGTTCCATAAAAGATTTGGTAAAATATGATGCAGCTTGAAATATCCCTAGATTGTCACGTGATTGTATGCATATGTGTGATGCTTTCCAACAGGGGAATATCATTCAAAATACATATAATCAAAAGGAGAAAAGGTCAACAAGATTTCTTGAGATGGAACATATTGATGTGTGTGGGACAATTTCCCCAAGGGATATTGATGGGATGAGATGTTATGTTCTATTAATTGATGAATATAGTAGAATGGCATGGGTTTCAATAATCACTCACAAATTTGAAGTGTTCAGTTGCATTACAAGATATCGATGAGAATGTGAAAAGATTCTTGGTCTAAAAATCCAAACAATTCGAACAGATAATGGAACAGAGTTCAAAAATAGCCAAGTGGAGGATTATCCAAAAAAACAAGGGATAAGGCATTGAGTTTCACTAGTAATAACTCCACAAAAGAATGGAGTATTTGAGAGGAGAAATAATATTGTCAACAACATGTTCAGAACAATGATCATTGAGAAAGACCTTCCAATGAAATTTTGGAAAGAAGCATTGATGATAGCAATATAAACTTCAAATAGAACATTACTTTGTCCAAAAGAGGAGAAGACTCCATATTAGTTATGGTATGGAAAGAAGTCATTATTAAAGTACTTTTGAATATTCAGAAGTAATTGTTTCATTCTCAATAAAGTGAAAAATATGAAATTTTAATCTTTTGGGGATGAAGGGATACATCTTGGCTACTCAAAGAAAAGAAAAGCATATAAATTCTTTAATATGTGATTGGGAAAGATAGTTGAAAGTCATTATGTGACTATTGTAGAAAATGAACAAAATATTCTATAGATACATGATCAAAATCAGGAGGATAACGATGAAGATATGAGAAGATCAGGAGACACTCCAGCTATAGAGATGGATCCAGAAGAAGACTCAGATGATGAGAATAAATCAGTGTCTTTGCAAAGACGAGAAAGAAGAGATGAAATTGATAGGCAGAACATAATTGGTGATCAGAGAGCACCAGTGCAGACAAGAAGGATGAAGTCTCTACAAAAAGCATCATACTTATCACAAGTAGAGCCTAAATGCTTTGATGAAGCAAATAGAGATGAGAGTTGGGTTTCGGCAATTAATGAAGATCTTGACGAAATTGAGAAGAACCAAATGTGGGAAATTGATACGAGACCAGAAGACAAAAATGTCATAGGGACAAAATGGGTCTTCGCAACAAAATGAATGAAGACAGTGTTATGATTCGAAACAAAGAACAACTTGTGTGAAAAGGGTACTCCCAGATAGAGGGTATAGATGTTAATGAAACATTCCCACCTTCTGCAAGGATAGATACAGTTATATTATTCTTGTCCATAGTTGTACAACTAAATTTTAAAGTTTTCCAGATGGATATAAAGTTAGAATTTCTGAATGGAGTTCTAGAACAATATGTCTACATTGAGAAACCAAAGATTTTTCTCATTCATGAAGATGAGAACAGAGTTTGTTGACTAAAGAAGGCGTTATATGGTTTGAAGTAATCATAATGATCATGGTATTCAAGTCTTGATCAGTTTCTAAAGAAGATCAGTTTTCAGCGTGGTGGAGTTGATTACAATTTGTATTACAACAATGGAAATAGTCAATGGATGATGGTTCTGGTTTATGTTGATGACATAATATTTTATGGACCAGATGAAGCACAATGTAGACAATTTTCTGAATTCATGAAATGTGAGTTCGAAATGTCAATGATTGGAGAGATGAAATTTTTCCTTGGATTAAAAGTGACACAAGGATGCAATGGAACTTTTATTTCTCATTCTAAATATGCCAAGGAGGTTTTAGGAAGGTTTGGAATGGATAATTCCAAAGAGATGAAGACTCCAATTGCTGCCCAATTGAAAGTGTCACTAGATGATGAAGGTAATACAATTAATATCACAAAATATAGGTAGATCATTGGAATTATGTTGTACCTGATAGCGACAAGGCCTGGCATTGTATTTTACACATCCTAATAAATGAGGTATCAAAGAAATCCCAAGGAGAGACACATGATTGCAGTAAAAATAAATCTTTGGTATATCATGGAAACATTTAATTTTGGCCTAATTTATAATGAAAAATATTAACAAGAGTTATTAGGATATACAAATGCATATTGGGATGGTTCAACAGATGATAGGAAATCAACATCAGGAGGTGCCTTTTATCTTGGAGGGTTGTGTATTTCTTGGTTAAATAAGAAATAATATTTCATTTCATTGAGTGCCATAGAAGCTGAATACATTGTGGCTACTCATGCTTGCACACAACTATTGTAGATTAAGCAACAACTTGAAATATGAGAATTGAAGTGAAATATCCAATTGGAATCCATTGTGATAATTCACGTGCTATAAATTTGAGAAAAAATTCAGTCCATCACTCAAGGACAAAGCACATTGAAATCAAATATCATTTTATCAAGGAGAAAGCGGAGCAAGGGCTTGTGAAGTTGGAGGATGTTCCCACAGAACAACAAGTGAAATATATTCTTACAAAGGCCTTACCCAAAGAAGCGTTTGAAAGGCATCAACTGGATCTAGGAGTCTAATCGACTACTCGCACTTGAAAAAGTATGGATGTGGGTCCCCCCACTCCTCGAGGTATGGTGTGTCTTTCCCTAATGTGCTGATATGTGTTATTTACCCTCTAGAAGACAACCTTGAAGTGACCTTTGGGTTCATTGACAAAGGTGGAGAAAATATGACTATTTCTGGGGGAAGAAAAGACATGGGGAGAAGCATTTAAGTGGAGCAGTGAGATTGGGGGAGTTGAATCCAAGCTAAGATAGGGGGAGCATTAAATCTAGTGATGCTAGAAGTGATTGATCAAAGAGTAGATATCACGATAGCTGAGGATCATGATAAAAGTAGAAGAGTGTTATTGGAATGGTGTGATAAGGTTTCCAACGATCAATAATTGGTATCAGTTTAAGCAATTGGTATCAGTTTGGTGTCAAAAGTTGGTGTTTGAAATGAAGTGATTCATTGATGATCTTTTCATTTACTATTGTTTCTCATGGAGATCATTGCTCATGTGGGATTAGAGTACGTGTTAAGTGAATCCTTTATTGCTATCATAATTTTAAGAGGTGGATGGTGGTAGCTATTGGAAGAAGCTTTAATGAGATATCAAAGTGCATAGAATTTTTGTGAGAAGATTTGTCAAAAAACCCAAAGGGGGAGATTGTTGGGAAAAAATTCCCTCAAGGAATCCTATCTGTATTTTTTGGGTATGATTAGGTTTTTTGATAAATCCAGATGACCACAAGTGAGAACCGAATACCTTTATACATGGGTCGTGTACCATATTCCTAGAAAGGTACGCAAAGCAGTAGAAATGGTATGCAGGTGAGGTTTGCGAAGCCGAACACGGTTCGTGGTGTAAGGTGATGCGGTATGCGGATGGTTTGGCATCCGTGGAGGAGTTTGACTATGTAGAAGCAAAGGCGGTCCATGAAGCACATAGGAAAATGGATCATGGAAGGCTTACAGTTCGTGGTGGCTGAAGAATCGGTAAGCGGTGGAGGCTGGTTCAAATATTTGGTAAATCTCAATTCAGCGAATTAAGAGGATATCTTTGCCTATATAATGATTGATAAACCCACCTATTAATGTGGAGATTGAGCATCATTAGAAATCATATTTTGATCTGGTAATTTGGAAATTTATGAAAGTGGTTTGTGCTAAAGGTGTTTTCGGGGATTCTTAACCCGCAAAGGAAGTTCAGTACACAGAGGAGGAAGCCCAGTATGCAGGAGTTGTCCTGGTATGTGGAGGAGGAATCTACAATACGTGAGAAAGATAATTTCTCAAGTGGTACACGGAGGGAGAACTCCAGTATGCGGAAGAGAAGGTATTACACAAACAACAAATAGTTCAGGGATAAAGGGTGATTTCACATAGAAGGTTCACGGAGTCAGTAGGCGACAACAGTACATGATTGCGAAGGCAGAGGTAGTCCACAGAAGGACAGTTCTTGGTAGTGGCGACAATAGGCAAAGAAGGTGTCCTACATACCAAACCCGGTACTCAGTACATGGGAGATGAAGGTGGTTTGCGATTAGCTCAGGAAAGCTTGAAAAGGCTTTAATTCAGTTTTCAAAAGTCTTTTCCGGTACCTAACAGTACCTGGGAAGGGGGACTTCATCTGCGGGTGAAAAAGTAACTTCAACAGAACATCTACCTATAGTTGAGGATACAAGAATTCATGAAAATGACTAGACCTACATGTCCATAAATTGTGTTTGACCTAAAAATCCATAAACTGTGAGTGGATTACTTTCCAAGAGCACTGAGTGAAGGAACAAGATGACAATGAACCTTTCCACTTGTAGTGAGCCATAGAAAGAGGCATAAGGAGTGACCCTTGGGAATGCAGTGAGAAGAACCTAAACCTTGTAAAGGCAGTGATCCAGGGCAAATAAGTTCTTGCATGAACATTGTACTCATTATTTTCCGTGAGCCTTAGTGAATTTGGTACATTGGCACATTACCATTGTATGCTCCTTGGACATAGCCCAGTGAGGGAGAACCAAGTAAAAATTGATGTGTCTTGTGCATGATTTCATATATGTCTATATATTTCTATAGGAGGAAGAGAAAATTGTGTTTTTTCTAACAACAAAACAAGATTAAAAAAAATAGGATAATGTTTTACTCAACAATTACCTGATTCACCCCCTCTCACTAGCATTAGATGAAGTAAGGATGGATCCCATCTAAACATAATATGATTCAAGTCATCTCATGATTACCTCCAGAGGAGGGATGATTTTATCTTACACTCTTATGATCTTCATCAAACTCATTAGTAGGAGTTATTTTGAGACATTGGAGAAACTTATCTAGTGAAAAATACACAGTTTACAATAGTTTCTTCATTTCAGTTTATGTATAGTTTTTATATTTCATGAATGGGAGACCCTTAACAAGGGATAAAATCACTCACGCATGTTCTAATAATTTTTTTGACCTAATATAATCCAAACATGTAAAACATCTAGAAATTGAAAAAGATTACAAATATATATTCCATAATACACACATCGGTGAAAATTTTTGTATCCAATTGATATTATGATCTGGTTCAATAAACTGTAACATTCCTACTAACATAAAAAATAATCCAATAAATATATGATCATCTAGTCTATGAAGAGTAATTTACCAAGATATATTTCATACAGTATTGAAAATGGTACTTTATTTTAAGTAAACACCATAGCTTTATCTTCAATCCACATATGAAATTTCTCATCATGACTTATGAAAGTTAGAAAAAAAACTAACAATAGTGAACAGAAAAAAATCCATAAGTATTTGGAAACACAAGAGATCCCATAAAAATAAAATCCTCTTTGTCAACACCCTTGATTTTATGTTAATTTACAAGGATAAAACCCATGAATCATCAACTCTACATACCTATAAATAAGTATATTCAAAATAAGAAAACGCATCATTTTACAAACATATAAATTCACCCAAATATCTATAACAAGTAGTCCATCTATATTGAGAAATAAAATTATAAATAATCTTCCAGGAATCCCAAATCCATTCCCAAACCAAGTCCAATGCCAATACTCAATTGAGTTTAGATTAGAGAAATAATGAAACTGTTTTCTTCAAAAAGTATTCCAAAAAAACTTGGATTCTATTCCTTTAAGAGTAGCCTATTATTGATTCATATTTTCAAGGAGCTATTCACTTTCAAAAATTATAACCTCATGTGGTAAAACATTATAATTCCATATTTCATTGACCAACTTGGATAAATTAAAAACTAATTCCCTTCATACTAAAATGGGTTTTAAAAATACAAGATTGTGTTCTTATGTTTTCTATACAATACTACAAAAATAGGCTTTCACATTGGCATTTTGATGCCAATTATTAAATAATCATCATCAAAAACTTTTTAACATTGATCATTTAGATAATCGATGTTAAATACCCTTTACCAGTGGGTTTTAACCTTGTTTATCTGAAAACCAACATTAAAATAGAATTTTTTTAATGATGGTTAGGGAGAAAATGACGTTAAAAATTATAACTAACATTAAAAAAACCCCCAGAGAGAGTTTTTACATTGGTTATTTAAATAAATGATGTAAAAACCAAAATTTCTCTTCCGACGTAGTGATTTTATAAATATTTCATAGGTAACCTTCCACTTTTTAAAATCCATCTTGAAATTTATGACAACGAAGGACACTTCAACAAAAACCATATATAAGTTTTCATGGTCCCTCTTTTATTATTTTCATTGTACTCATCTCTCGATCCATATCATCATTCCACCAGTTCTCATTTTAATCATTTATTTATAGTATTTATATTTATTCTATCATTATTTAATTTTTTATGATCATTTATCTTAATCTATTTTAGTTTTTGATGATTATATTTTCATTATGAATTATTTTTTTTGATCAAGTTAAAAATATGAAGATTCCATATGAGATTGATCAACCAGAGTTTAAAATGCCTTTTTTTAACATATTTAGTTACCTCATGAGTTCTTATTCAAAATAAAATGAATAGCATAAAACCATATATTGAATCGAAGGACACTACATTGAGCATAGAGTTGAAGTCAAATATTTAAGTTTATATTTTTTGATACCATTTGGTTTCTAAAAATGTACACCTTATTTATATTTTATTTTCATTTAAGAGAGAAATCAACATTGAAATTCATCATTGATAAGATGGAGTTTTCATGTTAGTTATACAATAAATGACGTGAAAACTCCTTTATATCTTGGAGTTTTTTGATGATTTCTACAATGATATTTTAAAAACTAACGTGAAATATAGTTTTCCACATTGGTTAAAAATAACCAACAACAAAAAAATATTTACAACATCACTTTCAATAACATCATTTGGAAACTTATGTTAAAAACCCAAAAAAACTAATGCGGAAGACCTTGTTTTTCACTATTGATCATTCAACATCAATATCAATTCCTCCATCATCAATATTATTTAAAGATGATCTGTTTCATAAAAAATAACACCACAACAAATAAATTTAATCTAAAATAAACCACATAAAATATCCAGGAAAAAGTTGAATTCCAGGTCTATAGTGACTTTCACATGAGGCAAATACAATAAAAAATAATCAAACATCCAACCAATTGATTGTTCTCAAAATACAAGAATACATAGGATAATATAATATATACGTATCCAAATGAGTTTTATTGCCATGATATTATAGTGTAATTTATGTTAGGATCATATTCAAAATCAAATTCATGTATCCAAATGAGTTTTATTTCTATGAAATTATATTGTAATTTATGTTAGGATCATATTCAAAATAAAATTCAATTTTTTAAATCATATGTTCCCTTATATGGATGTAATCACCTATAGTAATATCCCCTAATTTATATTTTTAAAAGACCATTGTATCTTGATCCTCAATCCTGGGATATATCTCCCCTATAAGGCCTTATTTTACATCACAATAACTCCAGATTTTTTATTCATCTATGTTTTCCCCTTCATCCTCACTTAATTCTGTGGATTATTCTAATTTCTATACTAACTTTGTAGGAGTTTTTTTAAAACCCCTAGATTTTAAAAGAAGTAAATTGGGTTCCATAGAGTATTGACATGTATATTTCATGAAAACATTTTAAGAACTTTTAATACATTTATTTCTGTAAATTAATTTTTAATCTTTTCACTTTGTGAATAGTTTTAATAGTTTTTTGTTTTATGGAAAGATGCAACCAATAGTTGGAAAAAGAAAAAAAGGACAAATTTTTGAGTGAAAAGAGGTGTAGAACAACCCTAAAATATTGAACATGAAGGACAAAGTCCCATGGAGTTGAATTAGTTTAGAGCGTCTGTAAAAAACACATTTTCATGTTGTGTAATCAATACATGATGTGAGTTCATTGGGGAGAGGACACTAATGATCATCGTAATTCATGAATTAAATACATGTTGTGATAATCCCTTACACAATGTGTACACTATAAACATTTTGAGAGTATTAGGATAGAAGTTGATTGGTAGAGGCTGCTTCTTCCACACATTAAATGTTGTGTAATTATTATATGAAATGAACACACTAGAAAATCAGATTCTTTATTGCATTGGAAATGAGGGTTTGATGAAAATATCTATTTATACCTGACTTCAAGTGTGCATATTAAGGTAGATAGAGGGGACCAAATAAAACCTGACAATGGTGTGAGTTTGGATCCCTACTACCGCTGTTTTGTAGATTTTGTGTATTATTTTTTTATCACCCTCTCAGAGCTAGCATGAGGGGGTGATATCTTTGTGTTGCGGTGTTCATGATGAATTAATATTGAATGTATAAGGTTTTTTATTTTTGATTGCAATATATGTTGGGATTTCTTATTTTTCTTTACTGTTATCTCTTCCATAATTCTTTTTTCAGGAAAATTATAAGAAGAGTTAGTAAGTGGGATTAATTTCATTCTTTCTTTGATCATGACCATTTTCTAAGTTTATTGAATGTATTTGTTTTATGTGAGATCTAATGATTAGAATTCCTCCATGACCATTGGGTTTTTTCTTACCCTATATTTAAATAAGGTTTCAGGTTACCCATTCTTTGCAATCTGAAGTACTTGACCATGATTAAAGGAGAATTTACAATGAAGAGCATTTACCATGACCATTGGACTAACTAGGTCCCGATTAAAATGATTGCATGATTATTAATTCACTATTTCATACCATATTACACCATGAACTTGGATTCATTGCTACCAGACACCCTTTTTCTATTTTATTCTCCCACGTTCTTCACCAATCTCATGATCAGTAGCTTAGATTCAATTTCTGAAAATTGTAATTAATTTATGTCATCATTATTTAATTAATATTTTTAACCCTGTCTACGTGGGTTTGAACTTATAATTTCATATCCTATACTACCTTATAATTTAGTGGTTTTTCTAATTCATGTTATAATTTTCTAAATTCAGTAACCTTATAGAAATTAACGACACCCCACAAGCTATCAAATTTTTGGCACCATTACCGAGGAAAGGAGTAGAGAATATATTGGATTAATAATTTAGGAAAATTGTTTTATAATAGGGTTTTGTTTCTTAATTTTAGTGTAGGTTTTTCTGTTTATTTATTTTTTATTACTTTTTACTACCCTGGGTATTTTTGGTTTTGATGTCAAGGAAACATGGAATGATGACTATGTAGGATAGGTTCTCCATCCTACTGGAGGTTATATCAAAACAAATCAATGAAATTAGAATGGTGAAAAATAAACCGAATGAACATGCACAATCATATCCAACTGAGGAAAACATAGAACTCCAGTGAATAATACCAAATTTTGAAGAGGAATGTCACAAGAAAAGGACCATGGACAATGAAGTGGAGGTAAATATAACTTTTAAAGCAGCTATTTATTCTAATCACGATGACTTTGATTTTGCAGGTTCATAAGATAAAGGAGACCATGCTATAAAACTTTAGTGGTCCAAAGAAAAATTCATCAAATAATATCAAGAACTAGAAAAATAGGAAGCGATAACAACCACATTTATCATGAATTTTTTAGAACATTTAAGTGCATTATAAGAAGAGGAAGAATAACCACCTGCATCTTATATTGAATCTGCCAAAGAATAAAAGGAATCAGAAACAAAAGAAAAAATAGAGAAGATAGTTACAGATCCTAAATCAATCATTGAAGAAGTTGAACACACATGACCATCAGTTAAAGAAAAATAATTTTACTCAGTCAGGACCGATAATAAGATCTTATTATTTATATTCATATTATCCAGAATTTAGTTACCACCTCCAAGTTCTACACCAATTTCATTGAGAAGAAGTCAAGATGAGCTGTGTGGATTTCCAAATCTGAATTGGGAAACACAAGACAATTAGGACTATACTACACTTCAACCACCTATCCCAGGTATGTTCAATCTAAATTTCTGTTAAAATATGAACAACTTCCAGGATGCAACTGGATTTTAACTAATTTTTAGGATTTTAGATATTTTTTTAAGATATAATTTTATATTTTTTTTATTTCAATCCCCATTATAATTTTTGATAATATTTAAAGAACTTATACTTTCAAATGTTATTTATCACTTTTTATGTCCATAAAAGGTTTAAGAAGGAAGAATTAGGGGGAATAAAAATAATTTATGGGACCAATTAACATTGTGAATACTATTAACAATGTGTAATTTGGAGTATACACATCGTGAATTATATACACATCATGAATCTGGTGTAATAAGAATCTACGTAGCCAAGTTCAAGGATTCATAAAAAAGTGAGAAAGCATTTTAATTATGAATTTTTCTACAGTATTCTCCTTATTTAAATTGTTTACTACATTAATTTACAATTGCATGTATACACTTTATTAATGCTTTACTCAATCGAAATAGGAGATAGAAACCACTCAAGACACATTCTATGCCATAAATTTTAAATTTCATCATCAATATATTTGAATGAGAAAAATTGATAAATGAATTTTCAGGGATAAATATGTGGTTTTGGATTTAAAACATCAATATTTAGGGGAGCATGTTGATTTTGGTAAATGATTTTTTTTGAGATTTGGAATGCTTTGAATTTATGATATTTTCATTAATTTATTTAATTATTTATATGCATTTCTATGAGGTTTTGTCCCAGCCATTGATTTAATTCCCGATACATCCTCTCGACCCAATTTTTCCCATTATTTCAATAGTATATTTCTTTTCAAAATCAGTTATGATTTCTTTTAGAACTTAATTTACATCTTATTAAAGATATGACTGAACAAAATTACTTTTAATATTATTGAGTAATTTTTTTGTTTACCCTTAAACCTTATATCTTCCTTACATAAATCTTTTTTATGCCTATAGAATCTATGAACAAACTTATTTGTAAATGAGATGTGTTAGAATACTATCTTATCAATTCCTTCCTTCCTCTAAATGTTGTTCATGATATTTAAAAGAATAAGTGTAGGGAAAGGATTTTCTAGGATATTTCAGGATATACTTCATTAAGGATAATTTTACAGGTGGTTTTCCATTAGGATATGGGTAGATTGTATGACATATTTTATTATATTTTAATATACACCTCTCTTGCTAATTTGTTTTAAAAAGAGGAAACATTAAAAAAAAATAAAAAAATTGGTTGTGTCTTAGGAGGATTAAAAATCACCATTTTTTTACTAATGATCTTTTTATTATATGTTGTTAGGTGGTGGATGTGAGATTTTTACTAAGAAAATATTTTTTAAATGAAAAATAAAATAAAAAAGGGAAAGGGAGGTTGATCCATTTATTGTGCATAATTTTATCATGAGCCTAATTTGAGTTTTTTAGGTGAAAGAGAGAGTTACAATAACATATGTAAAGGAAAATTTTTATAAAGCTTATATTTTTATATCATGCATTATTATTTAGAGTCATACCACCTTTTTGAACCTTACTTTTAACACCATTTTCCTACATTCTCTAAACCTCAAATATATTTTATCCTAAATGGTGAATCCCTCATGATTATTGGTGATATCTATCTTTACATGGGGGATATATTTGAAGCATGGAAATCCAATGGTAAGTGACATGTTTTTAGTCATGTTATAAATTCTATTTAAAATCGTACCTCGATGATGAGAGGAAAAGTTAAAGTGAGGTAAATTTAAAATGGAATGTATATTAATAATGAATTGAAAAATTAAAATAGATGAATGAGAATGATTATCTATTTCAAAGGAGAAAAGTAAAATATTTGGTTGATTTTTATCTTTGAAAAAAATAGGTTTTGATGAATTTTATAATGTGACACTCGAATATTTGATTTCCCATTTGATAAATTTATTTTTTTGATATTGAATTTAAATCATGTAGAGTAATTTTTATTTACAGTATGTTGATATTTCATCCTTTAGGACAAGTATAAATTTATGTGTGGTGGTATTATATATGTTCATTTCATGCATACATTTTAATGTGTTTTAATACATTTATTTCAGTAATTTAATTGAAAATATTTCCAATTTGTTAATGGTTTGAGTTGTTTTTTGTTTTATTGCAGGATGCAACCCATATTTGGGAAAAGGAATAAAAGCGGAAGAATTTAGAAGTGAAAAGTGGCACAGAGCAACACAAGAATATTGAAGTTAGAGGATAAATTCATGGATTTTCAACAGTCTAGAGAACATAGAAAAATATATTTTCTCATCATGTAATCAATACCCAACATGAGTTCATCAGGGAGAGGCCAACACTACTCATTCCATTTCATGAAGTAAATACAAATTGTGAAAATACCTTACATAATGTGTACACAATAAACATTGTGAGATTATTGGGATAGAATATGATTCATAGAATCCACTTTTCATGTAAATTACATGTCGTATGATTCTTACACAACTTGAAACCACTAGAAAAAAAAAATACTTTATTGTGTTAGCACCATGGTTTTGTTGAAAATATCAATTTATACCTGAATTCGACCATGCATCTAGAGGTATATGGAGGGGAATGAATGAAAATGGATGAAGGTGCAAGTTTGGAGCCCTGTTACTGCTGTTATATAGATTTTTTATTCTTTTTTTCTCACCCTCTCATGGATTACATGAGGGAGTGATTTATTTGTACCGTATTGTGCGCAATGAATGGGGATTCAATGCATTATGTATTTTATTTTTTATTTCAATTTATGTTTTTATTTAATATTTTTTATTCATTATTATCTCTTCTATAAATCTTTTTGCATTACCATTGTAAGCAGGGTTAGGAAATGGGTTTAATTTCTTTCATTCTTTAAGCATGAAAATTACATGATTTGATTGAATGGTTGTTTTCATGTGAGATCAAGGGTTTATATTTCTTTAATAGAAACTGGGTTTATTCTTACCCTATATTTAAATAAGATTTATGGTTACCAAGTTTTTTCAATCTAAAGTACCAGACCTTGAGAAAAGAAGAGTTTAGGATAGAGAGTAGTTACCATGACCATTGGACTAGCTAGGACCTGATTCCGATGACTGCATGATTGTCAATTAATTATTTCATACATTGTTATTTTATGAACCTAGAATCATTTCTTCTAGACACCCTTTTTCTATTTTATTCCCCCAAATTATTTACAAATCACATGATCAATAGCATATATTTAATTTTTATAAATTGTAATTAGTTTCAGTCTCTATTATTTAATTAATATTTTATCCACCCCTGACTCTGTGGGTTCAAAATTAGAATTTAATATAATATACTACCCTATAGTATAATAGTTATTTATCTGTGTCATAAATTTCAAAATTTGGTAACCATATAACAATTAATGGCACCCCATGAGATATCAAATTTTTGAAACTATTGCTGGGGATAAAGGAAATGAATATATTGGTTTATTAATTTATTAAAATTATTTTCTCATATTTTATTTTTCTTGATTATAGTGTAGGATTTTAGTTTATTTATTTTTTATTAGTTTTTACTGACCTAGGTATTTTTGGTTTGGATGGTAGGGATACAAGGCATAAGGAATACCAAGGATAAGTTGACCTTTCTATAGGAGGATACGACATAGAAACTCAATGAAATTAGAATGATGAAAAATCAACCCAATGAGCTCCTACAATGGTATCTAAGTGAGGAAAAAACAACACCCAAATCCTAATACCATATTTTTAAGATTCATGTTATGAGGAAAGGTGTGTGGAAAATTAAGCAAAGGTAAGTACAACTTTCAAAGTAGATATTTATTCTAACCACGATTCCATCGACTTTGTAGGTTCAGAGGATAAAGGAGACCTCACTGCTCAACATGAGTAGGTTAAAGCACAATTCAAAAAAAAAAAGAAACAATAAGAGAAAAAAAGGAAGAGACTAAGGCCAAATTTATTATAATTTTTTATAACATTTAAGTGAATCTCAAGAATAGGAAGAAGAACCAACTACACCCTGCACTAACTCCAAAAAGGAACAAAAAGAAGCAGTAAAAAAAGAAGAAATATAGAATCTAGGTACAAAACCTAAAAAAACTATTGATGAAGACCAAAACACATAGCCGGTAGTTGAATAAATAGAATCATACTGAGTCTGGACCAATGTCAATATCTTGTTTGTTATACTCATATAGTCCAGAATTTAGTCACCACCTCTACGTTTCATACCAATTTCATTGAGAAAACATTGAGTTGAGCAAGATGTATTTCAAAATTATATTTCAGTAAGCATAAAATGATTATCTCTACACAACACTCTAATCATATAACCCTTGTATGGTTGAGCTAAACGAATGTTAATAAAAGGGCAACTTCCGGATGGCAACCCATTTTTTAATGGTTTCTAGGATTTTAATTTTATTTCTTTCTTAGGATTTAATTTTATATTATTTTTTAATTTCAATTCTCCATATAATTTTTTAGGATATTAAAAAAACATATACTTTCACTCATTATTTATCATTTTTTGGGTCCTTCAAAGGCACAAGAAGCATGTAGTAAGGGGCATGATAAGAAGCTACATAACCAACCCACATCGTGAATACCATTCACAATGTAAAATACATAACATACATATCATGAATTCCATATACATCACGAATCAGGTTTTAGAAGAACCTACATAGCCATGTTAGAAGCTTCCTAAAATTTGGAGTATGTATATCAGTTCTGAATTTTTCTATTGTTTTCCCCATATTTAAATTGTTTAGTGCTCTAATTGAAAATTTCATGCATTCATTTTATTCATGATTTACTCAACAAAAATAAGAGGCATAAACTACCTAGGATACTTTCCATGATATGAATTTTAAATTTTACTATCAATATATTTGAATGAGAAAAATGGGAAAATAAATTTATAGCGATAAGATTGTGATTTTGGATTTAGAAAATCCTGATTTACAGGAGCATGTTGATTTTGGAAAATGAATTTTTTCTGAAATTTTTTCCATGATTTGAATTTATAATATTTGCATTAATTGATTTAGTTATTTATATTCATTACCATAATTAGTTTTCACAACCATTTTTCTCATTCCTAAGACATCCCCTAAGCCCAAATTTTCTCATTCTTTCTATAGTATATTTCTTGTGAAACTCAAACATGATTTCTTCTATAAATTTCTTTACATATTATCAAAGCTATGACTAAATAGAGTCACTTTTAATATGATTAACTCCTTATTTTTTTACCCTTTAACCTTAAACCAACATTATATTAATATTTTTTTATTCCAATAGAATCCAAGAACAACATTATTAGTAATTGAGACATGTTACATTCCTATATTATCTATTCCTACCTTCTACTAAATTTTGTACATGATATTTAAAAGAATAAGTATAGGGGAGGGATTTTACAAGATATTACATGATATAATTCATTGAGTATAATTTTCTAGGTTATTTTTAATTATGATATGAGGAGATTCAATGGCATATTTTATTTCATTTTAATATTCAACCCTCTTACTATTTTTTTTAAAAATAGAAAACATTCAAAAAAATGAAAAAAATGGTTTTTGTCTTAGGAGGATAAAAAATCACAATTTTTCAGATCAATTATATTTTGATCATGTGTGGTTATATGGTTCGTAAGATATTTTTACTAAACATATCTTGCATAAATGAAAAAAATAGAAAAAGAGAAAGGGAGGTTGATTCATTCATTGTACATACATTTACCATGAGACCAATTTTAGATTTTTTGGATGAAGAGAGAGATGCTATCACATATTTAAAGGGTAATTTTTATGAAGGTTACCTTTTGATTTCATGCATTATGCTTTATAGTCAAACATACTTTTTGAGACTTACTTTTTACATCATTTACCTACCAACCCGAAACATCAGAGACATTTGATCCTAAATGATGAAGTCATTATGATTATTTTTTATCTTTATCTTTATGTGGTGTAGATGTTAGATGCCTTAAAAGCCTATGGAATGTCACATGTTTTTTAGGTATGTGATAAATTCTATTTAAATTTTTTCCTTTTTGATGAGAGGAAAATTTTAATTGAGGTTAATTTCAAATGGAATTCATATTAATAATTAATATAAAAATTAAAATGGATGAATAAAAAAGATATAATATTTGAAATGAGAAAATTAAAATACATGTTGATTTTTTTATTTGAAAAAAAGTAGTCATTGATTAAATTTATTATTTCATTATCGAATATTTTATTTCCCATTTGATCAATTTATTTTTTTGAAATTGAATTTAAATCATGGTAGAGTAATTATCCATTCTAGTATGTTGAGATTCCATTATTAAGGACAAGTCTGAATTTAAGTTTGGGGGTATTTGATATGTTTATTTTAATGGATAAATATTAAGGTGTTTTAATTCATTGATTTCTGTAATTTAATTGATAATCTTGATAATTTGAGAATGGTTTGACTTATTTTGTGTTTTATGGTAGGATGCAACCAACATTTGGAGAAAGGAATAAAAATGATGAATTTTAGAGTGAAAAGCTATGTGATGCAACACAAGAATATTGAAGCTAGAGGCCAAAGTCACATGAAGCTGAAGCAGTCTGGATCACCTAGAAAAATACATTTTGTTGTTGTGTAATTAGTACACTATGTGAGTTCATGAGAGATTGGTGTAACATCCCAAGTAAATAAAGAGTAATACATTTTCATATTTATTAATATTTTTGAATTAAATATTAATTTTACATTAAATGAGACGTTATGTTCGATAGAATAACCAATACACAACAATGAGTTTCTTTGAAATCTTACGTTGCACCCAATGTTGTGTTATACTAAAAACTAATAATATATTATTATTATTTTAAATGGAATTTAATGAACAACTATTGTATTAGAGGGAATAAATAGCAATAACTACAATATGATTATACATGTTTGTTAAATGTCTTTTCCTTTATCCAATAAAATTTATAGGCCTAAAATGTGAATGAATCCAATTTTAATAAAAAATACTCTAATATTCTTTAAAAGGTCGATTTACCTCCTTTTGATGGAGAACATTTTTTTAATCTTGTTTTTGTCATTTTTTATATTATATTTGACAAAATAAACTTATTCTTTAGAATTAGGACATCAAAATTTACTTTTAGTAAAATTTTGGTATTTTTCTGATAAAGTTTATTTTTTGACGAATAGTGAAAAATATTGCTTAGCATTTAAAAATTGACGTTTTCATTTAAATGAAATTATACAGCATCTTTGAATTGAATTTCAAAAATCCAACATACATGTTTTTCATCAGTAAGTAAATTTTGGTTCAATGAGATGAAAATAATTTTTTGGTGAATAGTAATTTTTGATTTTTATTTACCGCGATTAATGGTTAATAGGGTAATTCAAGGTAAAAATAATATTATAATAATATAAAATTGCATTTACACTTGTCCCAAACTTATTGGATGATTCATGGACGACCAATAAAATCTTTGGGTGAAATTTTTGGCCTTTGAAATACACTTGGGTAAGATAATTACTTTAATAACGTTTTATTTAAAGTAAAAAATAAAAATATCACAAACATGTATTGTTTTTATAATAAAATTTTAATGTGATCATATATAATTGAAATATTTGACTATAAATATTCATTAGAAAGATAAAAATATTTCTTACATCATGGTATTTTATTTATAATTTTTAGACATCAAATAAAGAAATTTATGTATGACACTATGATGATGTAATGATTACCTCATTAATGAATGTTTTAAATAAATGAGATTATAAATGTTAAAATAAATTTATTTTGAAACTTTTTATGCCATCAACTAATTTTAGGGATGATTATGACTTATTATATTTCAATTATTGTAGGTTTTTTGAAAGAATCAAGTTGTTATAGATTTTTTAAAAGTTTTGATATGTACAGTATTTAGATTGACATAAAAGAGTTTTTAAATAAATCAATATTTTATTAATTGATATAATAATCCTAAAAATATTAGATTCAGAAATATTACTTGAATAAGGTTGATAATTTCATTAATGAACCACATGTGGTTCGATTTTCATTCTATGGTAACTATATTAACCATATAGTATGAATATATAAGAGAACATGTTAAAAGTTAAATAAGATAACAAAGGGTTAAATAAAAAAGATAAGGATTAAAAAATATCCAAAACCTATCCAATTCTTATTTAATGATTTTATTTAGACTTATATGAACCTTATATTAAATTAAATAAGTTTTGGACCTTTTGAAACCGAAAATCAGTTTATAATAAAATAATATTTTCTAAAGAGCCCCCCCTTATAAAAGGACATCACCTCTAACCCATTACTCACACCTCTCAAGCCACTTGGCTCATCCAAACTCTGCCCAAATAAGCTCCCAAGATCCCTCTCTTCCACATATATGCCTTACCATAGGAAGAATGTGTAGCACCCCAAACATTTTATGGTATGTTTCTCTTAAATACATTCAATTCATAGCCTATATTTTATAAAGAACCGAGTTTCTTTGAAACAACACTTCGTTATTTAGGAGATATTCATATCCTAGCCATTCAACTAAAATTTTCCACTTGTGTGTTTTGAATTTTGAAAATATAACATACACGGTTGTGTTTAGGATGATATTTACATTCTGCTAAAATTAACTTAATTTTTGGTGAATATTAACATACCCTTATGAATTATAACCTATCCTTATGTATAGTAACTTAACCTTATGAATATTAACCGTAATCTTATGAAGGGTATCCACACTAATGAATGTATAAATAAATTTAGGCACCTTAAAAATGAATATGAATAATTTAAGTGTTTATATTTTTTGATTAAATAATGATTTTAATTAAATATTAAAATAATCATATTTAGAAAATTATTTTTCGAAAATTAACTTTATTTTTGGATTCTACACATTGAAAAATGGTTAGGGTGAATTTTTGGGATTTTTCTGAAATAGTTGATTTTTTGATGAATAGCAAAACACGATAATTTACGATAAATGTTAAATAAGGGATTTATTGAGTCATTGATGATGATCTGATGATGTAATACCAATTGGTTAAAATTAACATGAATTTATTACTGTTCTTGGTCATGGAATACTTATTATTCATTTCTTGAGAATAAATAATAAACTAATGACTAATAAATTATGAAAATTCTCTTCTCCTCCACTATAAGCCCCCCTCACTCCCTCTTCACTTCACCCCTCTCAAACCTTGTTCCCTGCCAATATTTATCCCAAATATCTCCCCAAGATCCTCCCCCATGTCAAAAATACCCTAGCCTCTTCAAAATACCAAAACCTCTCCCCTTATGTGGTTCTCAAAGGAGGAAGTCTCACGAGGTAAATTCCTCTTTCCAATTCTTTCTTTTCTTTTAAGTTCTTGTCTTTTTGTTTCTTTCCTCACCTCAATTCACCCAAATAGTATGATAACTCTAGTAACATACATATAATGGAATTTTTTTATGCTATTTTCATTTTTTCTTATCTTATCTCCTTTCCCCAATTTTTATTTGAATGAAATGAAAGCACCGTTTGAGATGTGCCAATTTAGCACATTTTAGGACAACAATTTATCAATTTCTATTATTATATTTAATTATGGCCTTGAAACCATTTGTGATACTATTGAACCAGATTATTATATATGCAATATATCCTATTTTTTGTTATTAAATCCTTTTGTTCAAATGGTATTATGTTATAAATAAAAACATGTTGTTTGTAATCAAACCCACCAATTAACAAAAACAATTGTCAATAGGGTTTTATATAATAATTAGACTTCACTCCAAGTAACCAAATTAAATTTAAAACCATGTAATCTCCTGGATGTGCACTAATAGAATATATCTTCAATTCTAGACAACCACTTTCAACTTACATTCTTATCCAAACATTAATATAAGCGAACCATTCATTTAAACCAAGTAAACAAATGAACTCGAATAATGTAATTGAACCTCATAACCAATCAAAATGGTTATAAAAGAACTTAAAATTATTATAATAAACCAATTAAATATATAATTTTTTATGGAATTATTAATTAATAAACCAATTTTTTTATTCAGGTCTTTAATAACAAGTGGAGAACACCAACAGATTTAAGGTAAGGAATCCCCTCTCTCACTTTTGTTCAAGAATCTCCCCTATGTTGTGCTCTTTTATTTTTAATACCTAAGGATGGGGTATGTTTTCAAACCACCCCAATACTTACCTTATGATCTATAAATAATGGTATACCCATTTACCTTTCATTAATCCCTCGCAAGAACACTTGTTTCCATGATGAAATGTTTGTAAGGGGTTTTCTCATCTCACTTTCAATTCTGTGGGATTTCCATTGTTTGCCTCTTATTTATTATATGTGGTATAGGTGTACTTCCATTTGATATATTTTATCATTATTATCTTTATATTCATGGTATTATGTTAATATTTTTTTGGTTATTAACTTTTGGTCATATAACTCAATTGAATACAACGTGGTAACGAGCTTTGTTTCAATTTTCACTTCATTTTGACTTTCATAATATTTTTCACCTACTCTTTATTATGTTTTGTAATTATTGCCAATTTGAAATAACTTTTCAATTGAAATTATATTCTAGTTAAATTTCCAATTTCTCATATCATGGATATTATTATTTTCTAAGCTGTATAGCATCTTACAAACGATATTTATTTTGAATGTTGTTTTGAATGTGGAATTATTTATGAATCTGTATCCTTTATTCTATATGGATAATGTAAATTAATATTTCTCATGTGTTGAATCTATGTATAAATAATTCTTTGGATGTAGGGGTGGGTGGGGCCTGCTACAACACCTTGATGCATCGGTAAGTCTTGTGATACAAATCAGTTTGGCAATAAACCCTTCGAGTTTGTTTCCAAAAAACAGACGGGTTTATAACTACAAAAGTAAACCATTTTTAATGGTATTATGGTATCATTTTCCAGATACATGACATCCAATTAATAATAATTCTCTTTATTCATTATCAGTTTTTACTATCCATGAGGTTTTCACTCTGACAAAATTTATGGATGCAGTTTCATTCTCAGTTTATTAATGATGTGAGTTTTTCATTTATTCACCATGCCATATTGATTATGTCAAATTATTTACAATTCAGTTATTATTGATTCATAATTCCTACATTTGTAACCCTTACTGAGCATTTTATCTCACCCCATTCATTTTTTTACCTTCAACAGGTTATGAAGCAGAGACTATTTATTGAGTTTTGTGGATTGAGTTCTTAGTTTTTGTTATGTATTGTATTTTGTAACCTTTTCCAATGTAATTTGAGTTACATCTATGTATCTAGTTTCTTCAAGACTACTAAACTGATTGTTCCTTTGGTATTTCATTCCTCCTAACCATGCCAATATAACAAGTAATTTACCGGCTCCGGTCTAGAGGGGTTAGGCTGTTACAGTTGGTATCAAATGAAGTTTAGTAGGAACCTTGGAAACTAGATTAGAAAATATAGATTAAGGAACAAAGACCTAAGGTAGTGTTTGAGGATAAATGTACAAGAATGTCATGGTATTTTGTTAAGGAATATATTATGTGAATCTTTCTAGCAAATACATACCTGTCTGGATACAAGCAGGTAGAGGTGGATCTAGCATAGATGCACCTAGCTGTGAAAGCTCCGAAAAAGGGTTTCGGGCTTGACCCGGGGTATCCTAGTATATGACAATGGGACTTGATGCACTCTTGGTTATGACACTCTTAGGGGATATTCTTATGATAATTCATATTTTCTTTACAATCCATTATGAAGGATTGAATTGTAAACTATTCCTCAAAGAAACCATTTTTCTAATTATGGGATTGGCCATGCGTAGGATCTCAATTTATGCTAAGTATTTTGTTAAGTTAAGATTATACATTATGATTCGTACCCTAATCTAGTGTGTGCAATTATTTAGAAATTAAGTCTAATTAGAGAAGGGAAATCAATACTCATGGGCAATGTAGAGATCTCCCCACTGAGAAAGTCAACATAGTCAATGTTGGAGCAGATCAGATCATGAACATATTGGGAAAACTTACTCTAGTTGTGATGACTAACCATTCCACACCTATGTTGGATCGTTTCATTCAGCATAATCCCCCATCTTTTACCGAGAGTACTTATATAGTGATTGCTGAGCAATGGATCAAGTCCCTTGAAAATATATTTATGGAATTAAGATGTAATGAAAATGAAAAGGTAGTACTAGTAGTATATTATCTCAAGGGTGATGTTGATCAATGGTGGTAATTGATTCAGAATACAATAGAAGAATAAGAAATAGAAGATATGGAATGTAGGACTTTTATGGAAATATTCTTTGAAAAATATTTCCCTCATAAGCAACAAACCAAAATGAAGAGGAAATTCCTTAGATTAAAGCCAAGGGAAGAAGATAGTGTTACAAAGTATGATGCTACCTTTACAATGCTAGCCAGGTATGTCATAGATTATATACGTAACTCAGTATATGATTGATCATTTATTTGAAGGTCTTAAGCCAAGTCATCGAAGGGAATTGGATTCTCAAACATTTTCATCATATGAGGATATTATATCAAGTGACATCAAAATAGATAAAGCATTTTCTAGATCAAATTTGTTCAAGGGAAACCAAGATAAAAAGAGGTACTTTTATAACCAAGGGAAAGGGGAAGCACCAAAGAAGAACAAGGGAACGAAGAAATTCCCATTATGCGAGAACTGTGGAAAGAATCATCTTGGGAAATGCTTGAAAGGCATGAGAGTCTGTTATAAGTGTAGAGAAAAGGGGAATCGATCTAATGAATGCAAGGGGAAGAAACCATTTGATGATGTTAAATGCTACAATTTTAGAGAGATGGGACACTATGCAAATGAGTGTCTTAAGTGCTAAGAAAACATGCCTCAGAAAAGGCCAAGAGTGCAAGGGAGAGATTATACGATTACAACTGCGGAAGTTGAAGTTCCTAATGATGTGGTGGAAAGTACTTTAATTGTTTCTTCAAACTTAGCCAACACTTCATTTGATTCTGGATCATCACATTAATTTATATCTTCTAAGTTTTCCAAGAAAATTAGATATGTACAATTTGATTTAATAAAGGAGTTATCAGTCAAAACTCATTGGGAATGCATCATTTCAATAAGGGACTGTCAGCTAGTCCCCCTCGTGGCACATAAATGTGCTTTAGTTTCAAATCGTATCGTCATAACAATGACTGAATTTGATATAATTCTTAGTATGAATTGGTTGTCAAACTATGATGTGAATATTAATTGCAAGAAAAAGGAAGTTACAATTTTTGAAAATGGTGTATAATCCCATATCTTTAGATAAGAAACCTCACTACATGATTATTATCTAGATCCTCCCCAGTAGCTCTACTGAATTCAATACTTAGAGAGGAAGATAAACCAATATCTATGGCCATGGAAAGAAATATTCATATTGATGATGTGCATATAGTGCAAGAATACATTGAGGTACTTCCATAGTATTTACCTAGACATCTTCTAGAGTGGGAAATTGAGTTTTCCATTGACATAATTCATGGTGAAAGACCTATATCAAATACCCCCTATAGAATTTCCATTGTGGAATTTTTGGAGATAAAGAAAAAACTAGAGGATTTGAGTGAAAAAGATTTTATTCAACCTATTGTTTCTCCATGGGGATCCCCAATCCTCTTTGTCAAGATAAAAGATGGATCCATGAAGCTATGCATTGATTACAGGGAAATAAATGCTATTACAATAAATAATAAGTATCCTCTACCCTATATTGATGATTTATTTGATCAAATTCATGGATCTAAATACTTTTCTAAGATTGAACTTAGATATGGATATCATCAACTGCATGTGAGGTAGGAAGATATTCCGAAGACAGCATTTCGAACCAAGTATGGGCATTATGAGTTTACAGTGATGCCTTTTAGCCAGACGAATGCACCATCTGTTTTCATGGATTTAATGAATACAGTTTTCAAGGAATATCTTGATAACTTTGTTTTGGATTTCATCAATGATATCCTGTTATACTCAAAAATCTATGAAGAGCATGAGGATCACTTGCAGATTATTCAAAAAACTCTTAGAATAAATGAATTATATGGGAAGTTTAGCATGTGAAAATTTTGGCATCAATCAGTTTCTTTTCTTGGAAATATTTTCTCTACGGATGGAATCATAGTTGATCCTTTAAGGAAAAAGGAAATCCAAGATGGTACCATGTCAAAAAACATAACCGAGGAATGCAGTTTTATTGGATTAGCAGGTTACTATCGGAATTTCATTCAGAATTTTGCCGAACTGGCTAACCCACTTACCAAGCTCACATGTAAAGGTGTTAATTTAGTGCGGAAAAAAGAATGTGTAGAATGATTCAAAGAATTGAAAATAAGACCAATCAATGTTCTAATTATGACTCTTCTATATGGAAATGAGGGATCTGTGATATTCAGAAATGCATCCAAAAATGGATTGGGTTGTGTCCTTATGAAAAATGACAAATTTATTACTCATGCATAAATATAGTTGAAGACTCATGAGAAAAATTATCCAACTCATGATCTTGAGTTAGCATCTATAATCTTTGCTATGAAAATATGGAGACATTATCTTTACGGAGAAAGATGTGAGATTTATACGGGCCAAAAGAGTTTGAAATACATTTTCACACAAAAAGAACTCAACATGAGGAAAATAAGATGATTTGAGTTACTCAAAGATTAGGATTGTTCAATACACTACCACCTAGGAAAGGAAAATAAGGTGGAATATGCATTAAGCAAGAACGATCATGGAATCCGGACCCAAATGACGATTTAAAGAGATCCTATATTCATGGATATACTAAAGATAGATATGTGAATTTTTAAGGAAGGGGAAATATCTTTCCTCTTTCAAATGATTACTAAACCATCCTTATTAGATATGATAAAAAGCTCTCAATCTGATGATAAAAATCTGCACAAGGAAATTAATGATGTCAAGGACAAGAGATTTTCAGAATTCATGTATGAAGAAGGAGTCCTGAAATTTTGGAAGAGGTTATGCATTACATTTATACCTGAGCTAAAAAGGGAACTATTAGACGATGATCATAGCTCAAATTTTTATATACACCCAGGTAGCACAAAGATTTATAGAGATCTGAAGGAATATTTTTGGTTGGGTAATATGAAGATGGAAATTGCTGACTACATGTCAAGGTGTCTAATTTTTCAACAAGTGAAGGCAGAGTAACGACATACTTGAGGAGTGATGGAACCTATACCTATTCCTATGTGGAAGTGGGATAACATTATGATATATTTTGTCACCAGACTATCGAGGACACCTAGAATGAATGATTCAATATGGGTAATTGTAGATCATCTCACAAAATCATCACATTTCTTTCCTATAAGAGAGGATTTACCACTTGAGCACCTGGAAAGACTTTATATTAATGAAGTTGTAAGACTTCATGGTGCACCTATATTTATTGTGTCTTATTGAGATCCCCAATTTACATCAAAAATCTGGAAGATTATTCAAAAGGCTTTGAATACTGAGCTTCATATGAGTAATTCTTATCACTCCCAAACTGACGGACAGTCTGAAAGGACTATTCAATCTCTAGAAGACATGATGAGATCATGATCTATTAACTTCCAAGGTATGTGGGATAAATACATTCCATTGGTAGAATTTTCCTACAATAATAGTTTCCATTCTATTATTCAAATTGCTACATATGAAGCATTATTTGGAAAGAGATGTCAAACTCAAACTTTTTGGGATGAAGTTGGTGAGAGGAAACTTATAGACCCAGAACTTATTTAAGAGACCATAGAAAAGGTGAAGACAATCCAAGCCCATATCAATACGTCCCAAAGTTGGAAAAAGAGTTATGGTGACAACTAGAGAAAGGATTTGGAATTCCAAGTGGGGAATCATGTCTTTCTGAAAGTATATCCATGGACGAGTGTCTTAAGGTTTTGTAAGAATGGGAAACTGATCCCAAGTAAATTAGACCATTTGAAATTCAAGAAAGAATCAGAGATGTATCTTACCATTTAGCAATGCCTCCAAGTCCCATCAAAGTTCATGATGTGTTCCATGTGTTGTTGTTAAAGAAATACATGCTAGACCCAATGCATTTACTCACCTATAAAGAAATAGAACTAGAACCTGATTTGTTATTCGGTGAAGAGCCTATCGGGATCCTTGACACAAGGGAACTGGTATTGAGAAATCAGACGACTCGTCTAGTAATGGTTCTTTGAAAAAACATGAATATGGAGGAAGTAACATGGGAACTTGAGGATGTTATGAAGAAGAACCACCCACATATTTTTGGTGGGCTTTATAAATGAAAAATTTCGAGGACGAAATTTCTGAAGGAGGGAATAATGTAGCACCACAAACATTTTATCCTATGTTTCTCTTAAATACATTTGATACATAGACTATATTTCATAAAGCACAAAGTTTCTTTGAAACAACACTTGGTTATTTAAGAGATATTCATAGCCTATCCATTGAACTTAAATTTTCCACTTATAGGTTTTGAATTTTGAAAATCTGACATACAGGGTTGTGTTTAGGATTATATTTAGAGTCTGATAGAATTAACTTAATTTTTGGTGAAAATTAACATACCCTTATAAATAATAAACTACCCTTATGAATAGTAACATGACTTTTATGAAGGGTATCCACACCCATGAATGTATAAATAAATTTAGGCACCTTAAAAATGAAGATGAATAATTTAAGTGTATATTTTTCAATTAAATAATGATTTTAAATAAATATTAAGATAATTATATTTAGAAAATTATTCTAGAAAAATGGACTTTATTTTTGGATTCTACACGTCAAAAAATAGTTAAGGTGAATTTTTGGGATTTTTCTAAAATACTTGAATTTTTTATGAATAGTAAAATGCGATAATTTAAGATAAATGCTAAATATGGGATTTATTCAGTCATTGATGATGATCTGCTGATGTAATCCCAATTGATTCGATTTCACATGTATTTATTACTATTCTAGATCATGGAATACTTACTATTCCTTGTATTGAGAAGAAATAATAAACTAATGATTAAGAAATTATGAAGACTCTCCTCTCCTCCACTATAACCCCCCACTCCCTCTTCACTTCACTCCTCTCAAGCCTTTTTACCTACCAATATTATTCCCAAATCACTCCCCAAGCTTCTTCCCCACGTCCAAAATCTCATAGATTCTTCAAAATACCAAAACCTCTCCCATTAAGAGGATCTCAAAGGAGGAAGTCTCAAGAGTTAAATTCCTCTTTCCAATACCTTCTTTTCTTTTAAGTTCTTGTATTTTTGTTTCTTTCCTCACCTACCTTCACCCAAATAGTATGATAAATCTAGTAACATACATGTACTATAATGTTTTTATGCTAATGGGATATTTCATTATCTTCTCTCCTTTCCCCAGCTTTTATTTGAAAGAAATGAAAGCACTGTTTGAGATGTGCCAATTTAACACATTTAAGGACAAACATTTATCCATTTCTATTATTATATTTAATTATGGCCATGAAACCATTTGTGTTCTGGTATAACCAGATTATTATATATGTAATATATTCTATTTTTGGTTCTTTATTCATTTTGTACAAATGGTATTAAGTTATAAATCAAAATATGTTCTTTGTAATCAAATCCACTGATTAACAAAAACGGTTGTCACTATGGTTTTATATAATAATTCAAATTCACTCCAAGTAAACAAATTAAATTTAAAACCATGTAATATCATTTATGTGCACTAATATAATATAACTTCAATTATTTACAACCGCTTTCATCTTACACGTTTATCCAAACATGAATATAAGTGAACTTTTCATTAAAACCAAGTAAACAAACGAGCTCGAACAATGAAATTAAACCTCATAACCAATCAAAATGGTTTTAAAAGAACATAAAAATGATTATAATAAACCAATTAAATATAGAATATGTTATGTAATTATTAATTAATAAACCTATTTTTCTTATTCAGGTCTTTAATAACAAGTGGAGAACACCAATGGATTTAAGGTAAGGGATCCTCTCTCTCACTTTTGTTCAAGAATCTCTCCTATGTTGTGCACTTTTATTTTTAATACCTAAGGATAGGGTATGTTTTTGAACCACCCCAATACTTCCCTTATGATCTATAAATAATGGGATACCCCTTTACCTCTCATTAAGATCTCTCAATAACACTCTTTACCATGCCAAAATGTTTGTAAGGGGTTTTCTCATCTCACTTTCAATTCTGTGGGATTTCCATTGTTCCCCTGTTATTTCTTATATGTGGTATCGATGTACTGCCATTTGATATATGTTATCATTGTTTGATTTATATTCATGGTATTCTGTGAATATTTTGGTGGTTATTAACTTTTTATCATACAACTCAATTGAATACAATGTAATAACAAGCTTTGTTTTAATTTTTAATTCATTGTGAGTTGCTCTGTATTGTTCACCTACTCTTTTTAATGTAGTGTACTTACTGCCAATTTTTGATAAAATTTAAATTGAAATTATATTCATTTTAAATTTTCATATTCTCACATCGTGGATATTATTATTTTTTAAGTCGTATACCATCTTACATACGACATTTATTTTGAATGTTATTTTGACAGTGGAATTATTTATGAATCTATATCCTCTATTTTATAAGGAAAATGTAAAGTCATATTGATATTGTGTTGATTATATGTATAAAAAATTATTTGGATGTAGATGTGGATGGGCTCCACTATCTCCCATTGATGCATCGATAGGTCTCATGAGACAAATCAGTTTGGCGACAAACCCATCGAGTTCATTTCCAAAAATCAGATAGGTTTCTACCCACAGAACTAAACCATTTTTGACAGTATTATGGTATCATGTTCCAGATACATGACATATAATTAATAATAATTCTCTTTATTCATTATCAGTTATTACTATCCATGAGGTTTTCACTGTGACAAAATCTATGGATGCAGTTTAATTATCATTTTATTAATGGCGGGAGTTTTTCATTTATTCACCATGCCATTTTGATTATGTCAAATTGGTTACAATTCATTTATTAATGATTCATTCTTCTAACATTTGTAACCCTTACTGATCATTTGAGCTCACCCCTTTCATTTTTTTACCTTCAATAGGTTATGAAGAGGATACTATTTATTGAGTTTTTTGGATGCAGTTCTTAGTTTTTGTTATGTATTGTATTTTGTAACGTTTTACAATGTAATTTGTGTTACATATATGTATCTAGTTTATTCAAGACTACTAATCTGATCGTTACTTCAGGATTTTATTCCTTCTAATCATACCAATATAACAAGTAATGCACCGTCTCCGGTCTATAGGGGTCTGGGTGTTATAGTGGTTATGTTATAACCTCCAAAGAATTGGGTATGGAAGTCGATTATATGACTATTCCATTAAGTGATATGTGTGGATGTGGACCGTATGATTATTCCATTTAAGTATGTTTTTGTCCCAAGTTACCTTTATATGTTATGTGTTCCTTCTATGAGTTTTATGGTAATATTTTGGTAACAAAAGGGTAAGCAATGAGCGTTTATTCAGTGAAGAGTATTTACTACTTCATAAAGGTGAAAAGTACTATTTATGATAAAGTATTCAAGGTTTAGTTGTAGTTTTGAAAAACTAATAGTTTTCCTACTTTTTGTATCCCATACTGAGCTTTTTATGCACACCACAATTTTATTTGAAATTTTTTTCACATGACATAAATTTGAATAGGGTCAAGGATGAGATTAAGGAAAATTCATGCTGTCTAAAATAAGGAACTAGACATGAATATTTTTTTCAAGATTTGTTTTTATTAAAACATGGATACTAAGTAGAAGCATCTACATGTAATATTTCTAATTGTTATGTATATGTTATGACGTAAATCTCTAAATCTCTAAACCTTAAAAGATCCTCAATGTGAATTGTTATCTTAATTCAAGATTATGTAATGTTTAAAGGCCAGGTATTTATAATATTTCACTAATTCTATTTGAAATTAATGATGTTAATACATGTTTTGATAATACCTTACTTAATTTTTACACAATACACATTGTGAGAGTATCAAGATAGAAGTTGATTCGTAGAATCCACCACCACTGCACATTAAACATTGTTTAATTATTACACAATGTGAAACCAATATAAAATTAGATTCTTTATTACATTGGAACCAAGTGTTTCATGAAAATATCTATTTATACCCGATTTCACCCATGAATCTGGAGGTCGATGAAGGGGAATGAATGACATTGGAAGAAGATGTGAGTTCAGAGCCCTGTTGATTTTTCTTCATTGATTTTGTTTATTAATTTTTCTCACCCTCTTATGGATATCATGAGGGGGAAATTTCTTTATTCCATGGCTTTCATAATAAATGGAGATTGAATGTATAAGGTATTTCTTTGATTGAAATTTATATTTAGATTTCATATTTCTTCTTTATTGCCATCTCTTCCCTGATTCTTTTTCATGACCATATTATGTAGGGTTAGGAAGGGAGTTTAATTTCATTATTTCTTTGAGTATGACTATTTACTGAGTTTCTTGAATGCCTTTGTTTCATTATATATCTATGGTTTATACTTCCACTATGACCATTGGGTTTTTTCTTACCTTATGTTTATATAAGGTTTCTGGTTTCCCATTTGTTGAAATATGAATTACCTAACCATGAGAAAAGGAGAGTTTAGGATGGAGAGAATTTAACATGACCATTGGACTCACTTGAACCTTATTACAATGACTGCATTATTGTTAATTAATTATTTCATACCTTGTTATCCCATGAACCCATATTCATTGCTACCCGACACTGTTTTTCTATTTTATCCCCCCACGTTCTTCACCAATCACATGATCAATAGTTTAGATCTAATTTCTGAAAATTATATCTTATTTATTTCTTCGTTATTTAATTAATATTTTATCTAACCCTGTCTTCGTGGGTTTGACCTCTAACTTTCATATCCAATACTACTGTATAGTTTAGTTGTTTGTTTGATTCGTGTTATATATTTATAAATTCGATAACTGTATAGGAATTAATGATTCCCCATGGGATATCATGTATATGAAAGACATCACTGAGATTAGAAAATTATGAAACACCCTAAGTATTTAAGATATATTTCTTTTTAAATAAATTCATTCATTTTGATAACTTTCAGAATATGAAACACCGAGTTAAAATGAATCGTAGTACCGTATACTGTTATCAACATGATGTTAAATTTTCGAGTATGAATAATACGATCTAAATTATGAAAATTATATAGTTTACACCTATATAAAATATTCATTTGTTATATATTTTTTATAAATAATATAGTAATCATTTGAAAAAAATGAGAGTTTTTTTGAAAAACTGTGTTTTTCTAAAAGTCGAATTAGTCGCGCTTTGCAAAAAAATTTATAATAATTTTTTATCACTTATATAAAATTAATTTGATAAAATAAAATTCATTTTTGAAATCATCATATAAAAATTATCTTCAGGTGAAGTTTTTGTATTTTTATGAAATGTTTCATTTTTCAATGAATAGTTAAAATATTGATTTTTATTGAAAATTGCCTTTTCATTTAAATTTTCAACAAAGTTTAATCATATTTTAAATTTATTTTAGAGTAAAATTAGCTAAATTATATTATAAAAAATAAAATTTAGGTCATTTTAATCAATTTTATATTGAATTTTGATATTAAAACCTTTTATACTTACGAGAATTTTCTCTTTGGAAACCCTCTTTCACATCGCGTCTATGGATACAATTTTTTAATTGGATTATACCACATCAGTGAATTGAATTTTGAAAATCCGATTCCATATATTTATTAAGAATAATTTCTATTATATAATATTTTCAACATAATTTTTGACTATTATGAATAGTAAAAGCAGTAAAAATTAATTATGGCAGTTAAGGTAAAAACTGATTTACCCGAAGGATAAAGTAAGAAGATAATGGTTAAAATGACCTAAAGTTTTTTTCAAAATAATTTCATTTCCATATTTAGATCTTATAAACTCTAAGGTTAAATAATGACCCATTTTTGAGGCATTTTATATGATAAAAATGTGGGAGTAATTGATTCTTTCCAAAAATTCCATGTGTGTCTTCTCCCTCAATTATAAAAGGCAACTCCCTCTACTCCCCTGTTCACAATTCCAAAGGAATTTAATTCATCCAAGACCAAAGAAAATTAAATCCTTAATCAACACCCAATATCCTAGAGCCTTTTTTATCATAAATCCATCCTAGGAATGATTTTGGTTCAAAACAAAAGTGGTTATCTGAAAAAGTGGTAACATTCTTAAATAAATTTTTTTATTTTATTTGTTATCAATGATCCTAAAAATATTTTTTCAATTTAGATAGTATAATAAAACAATTATATCTCCTATACTGATATGTTATTATTCTAATGTAATAATCTATATCCATCTCCTCTTCAATCAAATGGTAAATGAAATTGTTGATCATGTGTAGGGCAGACTACCGCCTCACAAACCAATGCAACTCATTTCCCATAAAAAACTCTCATGTTGAGATATAATGATATGTTTAATGTATAAATATAATATTTATGATATAATTATACTTCTATAATTATAATACCACATATACATTCTTACATTCCATTCTTTATAAAATATGATAACGTCACACATGTGTATTGTGTACTACCACCTCATGAAGCGATGTGATTCATTTTTCACTTGTGATTTACAGGGAAGGTAATAAGGGTAAATTTAATTAATATTTGTTATATATATGATAGTATATTTTTTATATGAAATTAATATATCACTCAATTACTTTACCTTTCCCTCATGAATGGAATGATATCATTGCTTGTGTTTACTTAAGACCTATCATCTCCATGAAGAAATGTGATTCATTTTCCATGTCCAATATTCAAGAATGATTATAAAAATGAATTTAATGAGTAAATATTATATTTATAACATTAATATAATTTTGCATATGGTGGATCTATATCTTATACCCAAGAACAAGAACTTTCATGACAAAACACACTAGAGGAAACAAGGATGTTAATACACAAAATGATAGTAATAATGAAATATTTTTAATAAATGGGTGATAAGATGTAATAGAGGATAATATTTTGTATTATAAATATTTATATGGTTATTTTATAATTTAATAACATGATTAAAAATTATACTAGAGATTAAATCACATTCAACCAAAAGGGATTGTGAGGTAATAGATTTTGTCTCAATTTCCTTTCATTGAGGCATATTCAAATGTTATGCACCTAATTTATTTTGTATGATGTATATTCTACCCATTTTACATGTAATATGATTAATCCTTCATACTTCATGGTATTAAAATTCTAAATTTTAATTATTTCATCTATGGGGATTTGAATTGAAAGTTACCATGTGGTAATGAATTTCATAACTCAATTTCTTTTCATTGAGTTATATTAATTCTTCATTGTCTTTGATATTATATTATTATGTGTGTAATAAATATATATTATATTATATTTTATTCCCAATTTTTTTGGGATTTATATTTGACACACACAATGACTTTTTTTATTAATTCTCACTTCAATGTTATTATCTTTGAATTGGTCTATTTCGAAATCAAATTTTAATTGATATTGCTCATGCTATAATTAAAATTAAAGGAAATTATTTGATAATTATATAATAAAACAATTTAATTTTATTCTCCTCTTATTATTTATGAAAATTTAAAGAAATATTACCATTTTACTCTCTTCGGTACTTAAAATTATTGATAAAATGTTTTTAAGAAAATTCAACTTTATTTCTCACTTCAGTGAAAATACCTTTTCATACAAATCCATGTTTTCTAAAAATGTATTAAAAAGATAATTTAACATTTTGAAAATGATTTTTTAAAGAAATATTTACCCATTTTGACATTTTACAATTTTTTAAAAGGAATACTCACATCGTTTTCAAATGAAGGCCAATTTGGATTCTACCAAAAATGTGAAAGGAATAATTGTTTCAACTTTTAGGGAATGAATGGGATTTCCAACCATCAGGACCAACCAATATTTTAAATATTCCTTCATATGTTTGAAATGTTATTTCAAAAATTTCTTATGAAATTTTAGTTTTTAATGGTGATTTTCAATGTGAAAATGTTATTTTAATCAAGAATATTTTTAATGAAATTTTGTGTATTTCTATTCATCAATTACATATACCCTTTATATTTTATATGATCCATTAGGGATAAGTTGTATTAATAACATCCTTATTGTTTATCTTGCGGGTTTACGATTAGTTTGACTGGGGAAAGTATCAACATTCTATTTCTTGATTAATTTTTGTATTCATTAACTTTCACTTGAAATATTTACTTTATTATTATCATTGAACATTAAATTTCCCCTAAATATCCATATTAATTATCATGGATTTATTTATTACTTAAACTATCTATTATTTCTATATATGATATTTTACTTTGAAAGTTATATGATGGACTGGGGAAATTACTGTTAATGTGTATTACTAAATAGATACAAATTTTTTTGATAAGGAATATTGTTCATGAATTAAATCGATCATTATATACATGAGGAATGAATTGGACATGAAGATATGGATATAGCCTAGTTATAGATATTCTCTCGATGCATCGATAGTCTCATGATATGAATCCGTTGATTTGATTTAGTTAAAATGGTTTCTGGTGTATACATACCCATTGGTTTTAAACTATCTTGTGAAAGGTCTTGAGTGTAGAGGTATCATGATTCCTGAGATCATGAAATCCAATAATTAACCCTTTTATTCATTAATAATTCAGTTATTTTTGTCCATGAATTTTTTTTGCAACGATATTATCTCTCGATGTATTTCATTCTCAGTTTATTGATTAAAATGAATGTGTTTTCAGTTATTTACCTTAAAATATTGATTATGGATTATCAAATCATGATAGTAAAATTATTTAAAAGGAATGCGTATTCAGTTATTTACCTTTATATGTTGATTACCAATATTGATTCAAGATATCTTCAACTATACTGAACCCTAATTGGTCATTTATGCTCACACATATTTTATTTCCTTTCATAAAATCTAGGATTTGTACTATCAATTATATGTAGGGATATTCTGAAGGTAATAATGATATTCTCAAAAAAAAAATATGTTTTAATTTTTGAATTCAAATTTAATATGGGAATCGTGTATGTATATTGTTTACCAAGACTATTAAAATAATATGACCTTCAATATGCCGTTCCTTTTATCTAATGCCAATGTAATAAGGTTACCACTAGCTTTGGGCTACTGGGGTCAAGGTATTTATAGTTTTCGGATCATTCACTTTATTAGTGGACTTGTACTCAACAATACAAATCCTATAGAAACATGTAACCACATTCTATTCCAAATTAGAGTAGTCCTTACAAAAAAAGGTTTTCCTTGGATGTGGTGAGATAAATCTATCCTCACCAACCAATGTTTTTTATTTTTTGTGGATATTGATCAGAAAAAGGTTTTGTTAATTTGTTTATCCTTTCCATGGGGATGGTTAACATCTTCTAGATTTTCTGGTTCCTAATTAGTAGTTCTCAAATTAACATATTCCTCAATCCCCTGAATACAATTATAGGGATAAAGAGTGTTAACAACCTCCTAAACCCACTATAATATCATTCCTTAGGTTAATTTAAATTAAAAATGTTTAGAGAGATGGTAGATAAAGGAGGTTATATTCTGGGATGGGTTTTGATGATTTATCCACAAGTTTCTAGCACCATAGTATTTCATTTCTTCAAGTTTTAACCTTTTCTTTCCCTTTTATGACCCTATCAATTTGTTATGCATGAAAGGGAATATAGTGGATGATATATTACTATAGTATTTTTTAGATTGTCCTATATCAAAACATTTTTTATAGTAAGCATGTAGGTTTTCATATAGAACCTCTTGAAAAAAAACTAAATTGTTACTTTGAATCCAGACGGGGGCATAAGAGGTTGAGAGATATCAATTTCAATATATACCCTAGAAATTGAAGGTCTTAAAAGGTTTTTAATTATTGAATATAATTTTAATGGTTGAATAATTAAACTAGTAATTTAGAGGAGGAACACTTATTTAAATAGATAAATAGAAAATCTAATGAAGATTAACTAGGTTGCAATAATGGGTGGTTCAATATCTGAATCAAAATTCAAGGACCATTTCATATATTTCATAGACCCCCCCAAAACCCATGGATCCCAAATCTAAAAATGATAATACTCATTTTTAGTTGAATAAAGAAATATAACATTTAAGGATCTCAACAAACAGATGTAAAATCCTACAAACCTAATGGATTCAAGAGACTTTCTTATGAAATTTAATGATGGTCTATTATCCCAATGAGCACAAATAGTGGATATAAAGGAAAATATAACTATTTATTAGAAAAGGAGATCATCGAGAATCCCATATGTATGAAATTATTTAGCATGATGAAAATATTATGTAAATTGTATTATTTATTATCAATTAATAATAAATAAATAATTGTTAGTATTCGTGGTTTTTTAATTCCCTCAACTAAATATTGATATTAATTACATTAATTATGTTATTAGTTAGTAATTATTTTATTATTTATTTAAAATAAGAAAGAGTAAATCTCAATTTCCATATCCTATTTTTTAAAGGGAAATAAAATGTACAATAGGGAGAAGGGGTCACACATGGATGAAACTGCCCCTAAAAAGAAATATAAAATATTAACATAGTTAGAAAAAGAAAATAACTCGATATCAAGTACCCATTCCATGATGAGAAAATCATCCAGCCCAATGATGATGATATAATCCCATACTCTATGTCAAAACTCACATCCATGGCCGTTGTTCATCATCTGAAGAACCATCATTAATATCAGCCATCACATATCTTGAATATTTCAAGGAAGGTTTAAATGTTGTTGAAGATCCTATATTTAATGACCATATTCTATGTTCCCTTGATTTAATCAAGTATAATTCCCCACTAACTGCATCTAAAATGGAATTAAATGCCTCCATAGTAGGGGAAGGGACCTACCTATCATCAACATGGACAATTCACAGTGACTCCTTAACATCTTTAAACTCCGCTTTAGATTCATTATCACTTATTTTTTTCTCATACTCAATACTTTTAGAGGAAATAAACTCAAAAAGAGTTATGTTTATGAACCATAATTCTCACATGTGAGGATTTTTTCATGCTATATTTTTCATATTTTTCATCAAAAAATTATTACACACTAAAATAGAAGAACTCCCTATAGCATCAACATGTGTAGGAGTCTTAGAACCCACTACTATAACTTGATAACACCAACCTGGATCCTTATTTAGAGAAGTATATTGATGATCACCCAAGAAATTTATTATAACCATTAAAATACCTTTCCATTGAGTAATATAAGAAGACACTCTCTTATAGAAGGTTGAATAAGTCACCACTTCCTTCCCCTCCATCGGAGTACCTTTCTGAATGACACTCTTGTTCGTCATCTTTAATATTGTAATCCCCTTATTAATAATAAACTCATTGAATGTGAAACCAGAAACCAAAATTTCCACCAGACTCCAATAATATGAAACCTAGAGTGAATAGGTAGAACCACCCATAAGGGAATTAGTGGAATCTAAAACTGAAGCACCTAGATTCTACACTACCACATCATCTTTAAACTCAGAATTTTCCTTACTACACACTGAAGAACACAGATTAGAATCTTCTATAATAGATTAAACCTTGCATCAAGTGACCTTCATAACTACACTTGCCTCAACTTTGCATGTTTCAAAAGGTTAGTCACTACTTGGACTTATTAGTATCCACCCCATTTATAAAATAATTAGAAACTGGGTGAACTAGGTCTACTATAGGCCTAATGTAATTAAACACAAGTATCTTTTTTCTTACTCATGGGGACAAATCTTTTGTTGAGTCCTATTGAGGTTGAGCTATAGCATTGCTTAGGTATCCTACAGCCTGACCATATATAGTGGAATATCACGTTTTGGATTTCCTTGAGGAAGTAGAAACCAATTTCATTTTTCATTTACCTTTGGTAGTAGATAATTTATTATACTTATAGAACTCTATATTCACTTCAACTTATGTAAGAAGTTTATTTTCAAAATAACCATCAATAGAGTCAATATTCTACTTATCAAACTCTATACCCTTATAAAGTTCATATCTTAATGAGGTCCCCGCATGGATAAACTTCCCTTCTACCTTCTCTATACTTTTGATGTCATCTAAAGATCATTCAAACCTATCCAAAAGTTCAGGTGAATGGATTGGATTAAATTTAGTATTCAGATTTGGTTGATTACCCTATACAATATGATCATATAGACTATGATTCTATTATGATGTTCTAAGAAATTAATAGGAGAGATCCTTCTTAATAAACTGAGAATCACTACGTAAACCTATAATAACCCTGCTCTTTTGTTACAAACTTAAACATGATTTATTACATAAACTCTTCACTTGATACAACATGGAGTATAGAAAGGTATAGTGTATTTGGGGCTTAGGAACATTACATAACAACTTAGAACATAAAACACACAACATATTTATTGAAAAATTCATTTACATGACCACTACATTCCCTCATACTTATCGTTGCATGGGATAACCTGAGGACATGCACAAGAAAAGGGTGAGCTATAAAGCCTAGTAAGGGAGTAAACAAGGAATAACTTGAATATTACAATACATTTTAGGAAATAGGAATATCAATGGAGAATAGGAGAAACATGAACATAAAGTCAAGATAAAGCATGATAATCATAACATTGAAATGTGGCAACAACACTTAACATGGGATAAGCATGAGCCAAGTCTCATTGCACATGGAGCATGAGTAAATCCTAATTGCACATGAAGAACGATTAAAACCACATTTCACTTGAATTAGAATGAGTAAACACTCATTTTACATTTCATATCATGATACTATACTTTACCCAATGCATTGGAGTGCTATTAGGGTGCACCTTTCTTAAACATTTCATTTCATGCATAAGTCTGCCACATGAATCATACACCATGGAATCAATCATCATAATTTATTCCAAAATAAAGGGATGCGGTATACATAAATGAATATATATAATAAATAAGTAAATGTGCCTAAAGGTGAATACCCTTGATAGAGAAATGAGCATGGTATTTACTACACAGTGACATTGGCTTGGAAAATCGTAGTGCAATTTCGGCAGCATAACAACATGAAATAAGAACTCATAAAAATGGATGATGAGAGAGAAAGGGGTGTCTCATAATATTTACATGAAATGGAAAGTAAGGGGCTCATATAGATACATGTCCCAACAAACTTAATGGAATTTATATGCATAATATAAAAGAATTACCTGGATGTAAAAGAGGAGAGAGAAATCCCACACTGAATTTCGACATGGTAACATGTGTACATGGGAGAAATTAATGAGAGAGAAATGGGTCTCCCATCATCCAAAAAGAAATAGGGAAGTATGGTGGGGGTGAGAAATCATAATCCAACATTTTTAATTGACAAAAGGGCATACCAACTTAATGAAAAGTGGACAAAAATGAGAAAGGAAGAAATCCCTTACTTGGAAGTGCGATCCCAAAGGCTTGGGAGAGGCTTGAAAGAGGCTTAATGGGAGCTTGGGGAACCTTGGGAGAATTATAGAGAGAGTAGGAAGGGGTTTTTCAAACTCTAAAGGCCTTGAGGGAAGATGAAGTGAGATTTTGGGTGGGTTTATATAGGAAAGGATAGGGAATTCTTTATTTTTTAGGTTTGGGACCCCTCAAATTAAACTAATCAAAACCACAAACTAGCCCATGGTTTTTGACCATGTTTTTTTCCAAAGGGGATTGGAAAAGAATATTTTATAAGGCCAATGGAAAAATATCTTAAAATAATAGGGTTGCTTATGTGGAGGTGAGTCAGACTCTCAAGGAAAACAATTTAAAAAGACAAAGTGATTTATATGCCTTGGAGGGTCCACAAAAGCTTTGTAAAATAAATCAAACAAACCCAAAATCACATTATTTTAATTTTAAAACATATATTGGAAGAACATAATGTTTATATTATTTTATTACATCACTATTGGGTCATTATGATGTCATAAAACACATTATATATTTAAACGGTATTTAATTTTTACCCAAAAAATCGACTGTCTCAGAAAATTATGAAAAATTCATCGTTGGATAATTTCGACATCCTAATTATGAAACTAATATTAATTTTATCTAAACAATTTTCTAAATAAGTGAATTTTTACATTTAAAATAATAACCGACATTTATAAAAAATTCATGGGTTTTGACAAAAATAGCTTTCAAACCTAAATAAAAATTACAATTACATTCATAAAAATATCTGATAATTTATATTTAATAAAAATAAATTTTATAATAATAATAATAATAATAATATTTTCTTAAATTATTATTTAATTAAAAAATTCTTTAATTCATCAAAATAGATTTTTTAGTTGAATATTAACTAGAAATACTATTTGTGCTTTAAAAACTATTTACAAAGTAACAATAATAAAATGAATGCACATTATTTGAACAAAAATAATGTTCATAGTCATAGTGCTATGGTCTTGTTACATAACCCCTTATAACACCCACAAAAGACCGAAGGGTAAGGTGTGTGATGGTGACAGACTCTTGGGGTGGCTCGGATAACATCACTGGGGTGGTAATCTCTATTAACTTCCACTTCTCCCGTAGTCGGTTCTGCTCAAGCTTACCGTGTTCAAGCTCAGCTTTGGATTTGTGAAGAGAGAAGCCCAATGATGTCACCTCCTTTCCGAGATTTGATAAATGGGCTTCATATGGGGAAAGTCTACTGGATGAGGCCATCACTTTCTTTGTCTGAGTAAATTGGATTTGTTAAAGCCCTATATTTATACTACTCATGTGATCACTGTTAAATGACTATATTAGCAATGGTCACAATTCATAACAGTATTTTAAAATACAAAAACATAAACCAATTAATTTCACATTTTATATAACCATAATAAGACATTTAATTAGAACAAGAGGATTTTCCCTTAATGAATGTTTGGGTCGTTATAATCTCCCCCCTTAAGAAATTTCACCCTCAAAATTTTATATTCCCACACTAAAATAGATGTGGGTAACTCTACTTCATCATTTCCTCTGATTCCCACATCACTTCTTTAATCTTGTAGTTTCCCCACAACACCTTGATTAGGGGCATTGTCTTATTTCATAGAACGTTATCTCTACGATTTATGATCTTCACTGGTTGCAACTCATAAGATAGATCATCATCTAACTATACTACCTATGAAGAGAGTACATGTGAAGGGTCTAGTATGTACTTACTTAAGAGGGATACATAAAATACATCATGTACTTTGGCCATGGTAGGTGGAAGTACTAGTCGATTGGCCGTAACCCCAACATGATCAAGAATCTCAAAGGGGACGATGTAGCTAGGACATAAATTCCATTTATTTCCAAACCTCATGACCTTATTCCGTGGAGATATGTGTAGAAATACCATGTCTCCAACTTTTAACTCTAGGTATCATCGATGGTTATCTGCATGACTCTTCTGTCGACTCTGGGCTGCCTGGATATGCTGCTGAACGGTTTTCACCTTCTCCACCATTTCTTTGACCATTTCTGGTCCTAGCAACTTATGTTCACTGACTTCATCCCAACATGCCGGTGTTTTACACCTCGTTCCATACACAGATTCATAAGGTGCCATTCAAATTCTCAAGTGGAAAATGTTATTTTAGGAGAATTCAACCTATGGAAGATGTTGGTACCACCCTACTTTGAAGTCCATAGAACATTATCTTAATATATCATCTAGTGTTTGAATAGTTCACTCAGATTGGCCATCAGTTTGAGGATGATAGGACATACTAAAGTTCAGTTCAGTATCCGGAGCTTGTTAAAGACTCTTCCAAAACATAGAGGTGAATCTTGGATCTCGATCGGATGCAATAGATAGTGGTACTTAATGTAGCCTTACCACTTCCTTGATGTATATACATGATAGTTGATCCAATGAAAAATCCCCCCAAATTTCAATGAAGTGTGCAGACTTTGAAAGATGATCCACAATATCCCAGATTTCATTGTTGCCTTTGGATGTCTTCGGAAGTCCAGTGAAAAATTCCATGGTGATGTTCTCCCATTTCCAGGATGGTATGGGCAATGGTTGTATCATCCCCTTATACTTCTATCTCTCATCCTTCACTTGATGACACAATAGGCACTTTGATGTAAATTTAGTGATCTTCTTATTCATATTATCCCACCAATAATGCTATCAGATATCTTGATAGATCTTTGTGTTTCCTAGGTGAATAGAGAAATTTGAACTATGTTCATCATCCAAAAGTTCCTTCTTCAGCTCTGAACTTGATATAACACATAGTTTTTTCCCAAATATCACAATTAATTCTTCATTAACATTGAAATCCAAGGATTTCTCTCTTCTTATAGCTTCCACTTTCTTCTGATTTCCCACACCATCTTTTTGAGCATCCTTTAAATTTTACAAAAGAGACGGTTGAGCAATAATTTGTGAAAGGATTTATGATGTTCCCTTATTTATGATTCCCATGTCCATATTAATCAAATATAAGAAGATTGGATCTATTTCAATTCTCATCAGTGATAGAATCACTGGGTCCTTTCTACTAATAGCATCCACCACCATGTTCGCTTTCCCTGGGTGGTAATGGATTGAACAGTCATAGTCTTTGATCATCTCTAATCATCTTCTTTGGTTCATGTTCATCTCTTTCTGTGTGAATATATACTTAAGGATTTTGTGGTCTGTATATATTTCACACTTAACCCCAAAGAGATAATGCCGCCAAATTTTTAAAGCGAAGATCACCACAGCCAACTCCAAATCCCGTGTTGGATAATTCTTCTCGTGAACTTTCAATTGCCTTGAATCATAGGCAATGACTTTGTCATTTTTCATTAACTCAAAACCCAAGCCCTTCTTCGAAGAATCACTGAATACCACAAAAATTTCTCCACTTGTGGGAAAAGTGAGCATGAGCGCAATGATAAGCCTCTTTTTTAACTCCTTGAATCTTTCTTCGCATTCATCACTCCCAGAAAACTTTACCCCCTTCCGAGTTAGCATGGTAAGTGGGTTGGACAATCATGAAAAATTTCTCAGAAATTGTTGATAATATCCTTCTAACCCCAAGAATCTATGGATATCAATTACCGATGTTGGACTTGTCCATCCCTCAATTGCATCTATTTTGGAGGGATCCACAAATATCCCATTGATTGTGATGATATGGCCCATGAATGAGATCTCCTTCAACCAAAACTCATGCTTTTTCCTTCTGTAAGGTCTCTAGTACAGTTCATAGATTCTCCTCATGATCCTCCTTCGTTTTGGAGTATATAATAATATCATCTATAAAGACAACCAAAAATTTGTCAAGGTAATCCCTAAAGACTCTATTTATCAAGTTCATTAAGATTTATAGAGAATTAGTGATTTTGAAAGGCATTACTATGAATTCATAATTCTCATATCTTTTAGGAAAATAAGTCTTGGGGATATCATCCTTCTTCATCGTTACTTGATAATATCCCGACCACAAATCCACCTTGGAGAAGTATTGTGCTCCATACATCTGATAGAACAAGTCATCAATTTGTGGGAGAGGATACTTGTTCTTTATCATAATTTTTTTAAGCTCATGAAAATCGATGCAAAGGACTATTGGCCCATCTCTCTTCTTGACAAAGAGGACTGGTGCACCCCATGGGGAAGCACTTGGGCATATATACCCTTTATCTAGATTCTCATGTAGTTGTTTCTTCAACTCTTAAAGAACCAAAACATATATTCTATAAAGATTCTTGGGTATTGGAAAATCCCTAGGTATAAGATCAATTGAGAATTAAAAATCTTTTCTAGGTGGAAGAACATACAATTTACCAGGAAACACTTCCACGAATTCCCTCACAATAAGAATGTCTTTAAGGATGGTTGCCTCCTTAAAATAAATCAACTAATCTAAATACTCATGCTCATAGGGCAGTAATATCCATGCTTGAGATAATGGTGCTAAAGAAGATTCATCTTCCTCCTTGAACTTGTATAGAATCAGGGGACAATTTTCCACATGAAGAGTGCTTTCCCTCTCATGACAATTTATGTTGGATCTATATAAGGAAATCCAATCCATGCCAGGAATTGTATCAAATTCCACCAGAGGGAGTATGACAAGGTTTTCCAGGAAATTCAATCCACAAATTATGATAGGGGAGGATTTATATTCATGGGATACAATGATTGCCCCATTTTCCATACTCACCGACATCATTACTTCCAAGATTTTTGGTGGTTATAGAATTGTTCTACTAAACTTTTGGGATATTAAAGAATGCGTAGAACTTGAATAAAAAAATTAAATTTTCTATTCTTGAATGAATAACTACCATAACTATCACCACTTGGTTTTCAGGGTTCACTTCAGTAGTAGTGATGGAAAAATCTCTCCCATGTTTCCTTGGAGGTTGTTGTTTGCCTTTGAAAACCCTTGGCTTAGGGCACTGATTTTCAAGATGCCCTGGGTCTTTACAGTTTTAGCAATGAAAAATGTGTTGAGGTTTGAACAGAGAATTAATCTCCTCTATTGTATCCACAAGGTTTTCTTGTTGGTAGTTAACATCTAGATTCCATTCTCTATGACACCTAAAGCATTTCCTCATCCCATTCAGGCAATTTCTGGGGTGCTTATTTCTGCACCTTTAGAAAGTGGGGTGATGGATCTTCTTAGCACCATTGGATTTATCCATCGGATCGCCCACATTGAATTCCACCCTATGCTTCTTATCCCCATGATACCCCTAAGAATCTCCAATCTCCAATTTGACCTTGAGGGCACATCAGACGATTTTATCATAGATTTTGAAGTCATAGATTGCCAACACTTTCTGTAGGCTAGGTTTCAACCCACCAAAGAAGCAGTTAACCTTGCATTCAAGGGAATGAAAAATATGGAGGTGTATCGTGTAAGTCTTGTGATGTTTGACTCGTATGATCTATCAGATTCATCATCTTTTTGCTTGATGGAAAGGAATCCCCTTTCCATCTTAAGTCGGAGGGTGTGCAGGAAATATTTATCGAAAAACATCTTACAGAAATCCTTCCATTCCAACACCTTGATCTCTTCCTCAAGCTTCATATTTTTGATCAATTTCCACTATTTATCAGCTTCAACTTCTATATGATAAGTAGCAAGGAGAACCTTCTCTTGTTCAGAACTTTGAAGGATGGAGAATATCTTTTCAATGGAGTTGATCCATTGATCGGCGATTGAGGGATCAAATGATACATTAAAAGTAGGAGGTTGTTGTCTCATGAAGCTCTCGATCGAGACTTGTTCTTTCTTAGGGGGGCGGGGGGTTGAATGTTCCACTTGACCCATGTTTCTATTTAAAGATCAAGTTAATTGAGAGTGAAGCATGATAAAGTTCACGATTCCCACTCCCATCGGATTGGGCATCTCATTAGCACAATCATCACATTGATCTTCACATTAGTTGTTAGCCCGAGTCCTATTACCAGCCATTGGCTAGAATAAAAGTAATTTTAGGGGTAACACATAAAGGGTAATCTAAGGACAAAGCTAATGACTTATAAGTAACTTTTATTACCTTAGATTATGAATCCATAGGATTCAATATATGATATTCATGATCTACTTTCTAATATATATTCTTAGGGGCATTTTTTTAATTACCTTAATAAGGGTTCATACTAAGCTTATGAATTTACCAAAGCATATCCCTTGGGTGTGTCGTAAACAAGAGTGTATAAGGGCCCATTGTCGTGCACCGGTTCTCATTTGATTCAAGCTCAAAGCGGTGTTTTCAGGTTTTACCCTAGGGTACATCTGTGCCAGAGCCGCCTCTACCTACTCATATCCAGACATGGATGTATTTTCTTGATAAAACACTTAATCAATACTCACCATTACTTAGGGATTTTTTTATTATACTTATTCATGTGTCTAAGTCTTTACTAGTTTTTTCTAATCCTAATCCCAAAAATTGCTGAACCTATCATCTGATACCAACTATAACAACCCTTCTCTTTTATTACAAACTTAAACACGATTTATTACATAAACTCTTCACTTGATACAACATTTTTGATTGAGAGGTCTAGTGTATTTGGGGCCTAGGAAAATTACATAACGTCTTGAAAATAAAACACACAACATATTTATTGAAAAATTCTTTTACATGTCTACTACATTCCCTCGTACTTAGCATTGCATGGGATAACCTGAGGACATTCCTAAGAAAAGGGTGAAGTATAAAGCCCATGAAGGGAGTAAAAAAGGAATAAAATGAAGATTACAATACATGTTTGGCAATAGGAATATAAATGTATCATAGAAGAAACATGAACATAAAGGCATGATAAAGCATGATAATCATATCATGGAAATGTGGCAACAACACTTAACATGGGACTAGTAATGACCAAGGCTCATTGCACATGGAGCATGAGTAAACCCTATTTGCACATGAAGCACGAGTAAAACCTCATTTCACTTGAATTAGCAGGAGTATACAGTAATTTCACATGACATATCCTGATACTATACTTTACCCAATGGATTGGAGAACTATCAGGGCACACCCTTCTTAAACATTTCATTTCATGCATAAGCGTGCCACATGAATCATACAAAATGGAATCAATCATCATCATTTATTCCATGATAAAGGGATATAAAATACATACATGAAGCTTTATAATCAATAATTAAATGTGCATAAAGGTAAATACCCTTGATATAGAAATGGGCTGGGTATTCACTACACAATGACATTGGCTTGGAAAATCGTAGTGCAATTTCGGCAGCATAACAATGTGAAATAAGAGCTCATAAAAAATGGATGATGAGAGATAAATTGGTGTCTCATCATATTAAAATGAAATGGAATGTAATGGGGTCATATAGATACATTTCCCAACAAAGTTAATGGAATTAATAAGCATAATACAAAATAATTACGTGGATGTAAAAGAGGAGAGAGAAATCCCTCATGGAATTTCGATATGGTAACTGGTGTAAATGGGAGGCATTAATGAGAGAGAAATGAGTCTCCCATCATCCAAAAATAAATATGGTAGGATGGTGGAGGTGAAAAATCAAACCGCAACATTTTTAATTGAAAAAAGGGCATATCAACTTAATGAAAATTGGACAAAAAATGAGAAAGGAAGAAATCCCTTACTTGGATGTGCGATCCCAAAGGCTTGGGAGAGGCTTGAGAGAGGATTATTGGGAGATTGAGGCACCTTGGAAGAATTCTAGAGAGAAGATTTCAGGGTTTGGTCTAACTCCAAAGGATTTGAGTGAAGAGTAATTGGGAGCATGGGTGGGTTTATATAGGAAATGAGAGGGAAATCTTTATTATTTAGGTTTGGGACACCTCACATTAAAATAATCAAAACCACAAACCAGGCCATGGTTTTTGCCCATGGTTTTTTCCAAAGGGGAGTGTAAAAAAATATTTTATATGGCCAATGGATGAAATTTTTAAAATAATAGGGTTGCTTCTGTGGAGGTGAGTCACACTCTCAAGGAAAACATTTTAAAAAGGTAAAATGTTTTATAAGCCTTGGAGAGTCCACAAAAGCTTTTTAAAATAAATCAAAAAAACCCAAAATCACATTATTTTAATGTTAAAACATATATTGGCCGAAAATAATATTTATATTATTTTATTACTTCACTATTGGGTCATTATGATGTCATAAAACACATTTTACATTTAAACATTATTTAATTTTTACCCAAAAATTTGACTATCTTAGAAAATGATAAAAAATTCACCGTTGTATAATTTCGACATAATAATTCAAAAAATAATATTAATTTCATCTAAATAATTTTCTAAATATGTGAATTTTTAGTTTTAAATTAAAAATTGACATTTATTAAAAAATTCATTGGTTTTGACAAAAATAGCTTTCAAACCTTAATAAAAATTACAATAGCATTTATAAAATTATACGATAATTTATATTTAATAAAAAGTAATTTTATAATATTAATAATAATATTTTATTAAAATATTATTTAATTCAAAAATCCATTAACTCATCAAAATAGATTTCTTAGTTAAATATTAATTAAAAAAACTATTTGTGCTTTAAAAACTATTTACAAAGTGACAATAATAAAATGAATGCACATTATTTATACAAAAATAACATACATAGTCATAGTGATAGGTTATTGTTACATAACCACTTATAACACCCACATAATACTGAAATGTAAGGTGTGCGATGGTAAAAGACTCTTGGGGTGCTCTGATAACATCGCTTGGTTGGTAATCTCTATTAAATTCCACTTCTCCTGTAGTCGGTTCCGCTCAAGCTTAACGTTTTCAAGATCATCATGGGATTGGTCCATAGAGAAGCCCAATGATTCTACCTCCTTTCCAAGATCCGAAAAATGATCTTCATATGGGGCAATTCTACTGGATGAGGTAATCGCTTCCTTTGTCTGAGTAATTTGGATTTGTTAAAGCCCTATATTTATACTAATCATGTGATCAATGTTCAACAGATATATTAGCTACGATCACAATTAATAACGGTATTTTAAAATCTAGAAACATAAAACCAATGAAGTTCACATTTTATATAACCATAATAATACATTTAATTAGATAAAAAGTAATTTCCATTAATGAATGTTTGGGTCGTTACCAAACCAACACAAATGGTAGCAGCTAGGTTGGAGTCACCTAGATGTGATTGAATATTACCTTTAGGATAATCGTGATTCCCCCTTTCATTAATAGGATTCTTATCCATCATGCCATTATTTGTAAAGTATTCTTCTTATGGAAACATAGATAAGAAAATAAGAAGATAATATTCCTTCTAAACAAGATCTATTATACTATATAGTCATAAAATACAAAGAAAAATCTAGATGATTTTCATATAAAATTCACAAATAGAATTCATCCTGAAATGCTGAGAGGAACACTTTATCAACTAATGTGAAGAAAAGATCAACTTCCACTAGGATACGAGTATATTGACTAAATCCAATATTCTTAGTTTCGTTATCCATATTTTGAAACACTAATAGATAAAGAAACATCATACAAAAGTTTTGGATTCCAAAGGATCCTAATGAAGACTATTATATTTGACACATAACTACATAGAAGAATTCCCATCCTCAATATTATTTAAATTATTTTAAAAATATTTAATTTACAAAAAACAAATTTTTGGAACCTCTTTAAATGGAGTTTGTTTTACATATCTTATTTTAATGATCAATAACCATGATTAATTTATTACTAATTTTTTACATTTTTTATGATTTCATTTTATATAAACATATTACCTGTATTATATTCCTGTTAAGAGTTATGGAAAGACACAATTGTTTACGAGTCACCACTACATCCATACTCAAGTCACCATTACTGCCAGGATGTGCTACCATTAGAAGCGAGTCACCACTACTGCCAAAGGATTTACTGTTATCGAAGTCACTGCCAGATTCTATCTCACTGCTAGTTCTCGTGTTATCGTTGCTATCTGAGATCTTCAGCGTGAATGGTTCAATGACAAAATTTATTCTTTGATGGTTTGACCAGGTACTAAAGACTTCATAAAGGATGATATGAGGAATATGGATCTCCTTCATTAAGTGTTGGTATATATTTGTGAAGGATCTTTCTCTCAAAATGATTTTTATATACAGATACAATGATTATTGTCGATCAAGAAAATTTTGCGATCGAATTTGTGAATTCTATGGAACCTACTAATTCACATTATGTGAATATCAAAATCATAGAAACACTAAACCCATTACTGAGATTCATTGAGGAAATATACCAAGATCAACTAAAGTATACCAATAGATTTATATTAACCTCTATTCTGATTCAAATTTTATTAAACAAAGCACATACTCCTCACCATTTCTAATCTGAGTATTACAAACATACAGAACACATCTAAATAAGAATTTTATATTCTTATTTATTCTATTTGGTTTAATTTTTATTATTGGGTTTTTTTACTATTATCCAAAACACAGAGTCTTCTATATATTCTAGGAGAATACTTGTTATTCTCTCCTTCATCAGCCTGTTTCTCACTGTGTTTGTTGAAGAGGTCTCTGTCTGACCTATGATTTTCTTTCTTCCCACTTATAACGGTAGAAGAGTATTTTTACCCTAGAAATCCTGTTTCTGTTAAATTTATACCTAATACATGTTTTGTATTCATTTGATTATATTTATATTCTTCTTGGAAGAAGGTGATTACCAATCAGAGGGGATGACTTCTAACCTTGAGACTGAACCTCTTGTTTAATCCTCTGTGTCACTATGTTGTTTGTTTTGTTTTTCTAGAATATTCGAGATAACATTTAATTGAAAAACAAAATAGTTAACTTGATAATTAATCTTATATAGTGTTTATATATTTTTCTATCTAGGTAAAATAATCTCAGAAGGAAGGGTATTTCTAAACCATATTTTAACTAAGACATAATCACTCATTAATAAATATTTTAAAAGGACAAATCATATATGGATCTATTGTTTAGATTAATTGGGAAGTTTATTTTATTCATAGGTTTTTATTTTTTAGTCTATTTATTTATAGAAATTTTTATTGGGAACTTAATTCACACCCTATTGAGTTACTCTCTCAAACCAACATTTGGTATCAGAGGAGTGTTTAAAATTTAACTCTTTTTAGTGCGATTGTAGTTCTATTAAAAAGATCTCAAATTTCTATCATTTATAAATTTTTGTTCTATATGGATAATAGATAAGAAGGATCTACTACAAACATAACTCCTTATTTAAATAGAAAAAACTATGCTCAATGGAAAATAAAAATGAGAATGTATTTGGAAAGTATAGGTTTTGATATATGGATTGTAATAGAAGATCAATATTAAATACCAAAAACTCCTAGAAGTTATTGGAGTAGTGCTAAAAAACTAATTAGAATAATATTTGAAAAGATATGAATGATTTGTTATGTTCTTTTGGAGAGGATGAATTCAATTGAATATCTACTTGCAAATCTACTTTTGAAATACGAGATACCTTATCTATCTCACAGGAAAGAACATAAAATGTTAAGGAAATGAGACAAAATACATATAAAATCAAGTTTGTTAATTTTAAAATGAAATTTGATAAACCCACTTCTGATATGTATCTCAGGTTTGATGAAATAGTGAATACTATGAACTAAACTCTCATGGAAAGTAAGTGACAAACAAAGATCAAGTAATGAGACTGCTTAGATGCTTACCCGAAGATTTAGAGGAAAATCTATGTCAATCTGAGAGTCATGTAATGTAAGTAAACCACCAGTAAAGGAATTAATAGGATACATGATTATGTATGTAGAGGAACTTATTTTCAACCAATATATTTATGAATATGAACCGAAAATAAAATAAGTATCCTTCAAATCTACTACCACTAGACAAAAAGAAAAATTTCAAGTCAAAGATTCCAGTAAAGAAGGATCTCTTGATGATAGTGATGAAGAAATGGAACACATGGAAAGATGATTCAAGAGATTATATAGGAAAAAAATTACTTCAAAAAGTCAAATTTCAGAGTATATTGTCAAAATAAAGGAAAGTGGATACATGATTTAAAAAAGGATAATAATCAAAATAAAGTTACCTGTTATGAATATAAGAGGAAAGGACACAATAATGCCAACTTTAATAAATTAAAATATAAAAATAAGTATGAGGATATGGACATGAGATACAAGAATTCCATGAATGCAACATTAAGTGCCTCTGAAGATAGTACAAGTGACTCAGACACTAATCAAGAAGATAGGTCTGACAGAGCCAACATGTTCTTTATAGCAAGCACATGAGAGGTAAAATATGCTCTTCCTATGTCTCCTACTGATGCTTCATAAATTTCTAAAAATAAAGAAAGTAATGATAATGATAAAAAAACGAACATAAAATATTTTTATGATTATTTTAACATGATGGAAGACACTTTTCATGAACTTAATGATAAATATAAGTCTCTCAAAAATATATGCTTTAACAATAAATGTTAAATATAATATTACTATTGAAAAAGAGAAAAATGATCAACTATTGAAAGAAAAAAATGGATTAAAATTATTAAATGAAAAATTAAAGAAATACATAGAAAAAAATTACCAATGTTAAGAAAACATTAACTCAAATACTAAGAAAAAAATTAGCTCCCAAATATGAAATTGGTATAGGTTACCATCCCTGACAAAGAAAAATTAAAAAAACATATTTACATTATGTTCTAGTGCTGAAGGATCATATACTATGAACTCCTACTCATCTGGACCTAATAATGTTTTTATCTCTAGAAATATTTAATAAATTTATAAGAAACATGTTAGAGAAATATGGATACCAAAATATCTTTTTACTAAAATATCTAGACCCAAGATAATTTGTGTACCAAAATCATTTTTTCATAAAATTTTTGTTATAGGAATCCTTTTTGAGAACCTCCAAAAAAAGCTTATGGTATCTGGACAATAGATGTTATAGACACATGACTGGTGAGTATTAAAACTTCAAGAACTTGATTAAAGTCGATGGTGGACATGTCATTTTTGGTGATAATGCAAATGGGAAAATCATCAGTGTTGGCCAAATAGGTAATTCTAATTTAGTGTTAATTTCTAATGTTTTACATGTTGATGGATTAAAATACAATCTACTTTACATATCCTAATTTTGTGATGATTTATTTTATGTTAAATTTGAAAACAATGCCTGTCATGTTTTTAATGATAAAAATGATTTAATTTTAACTGCATTGAGAAATGATAATATTTATTCCCTTGATTTAAATTACTTATATTCTAAAAATATTTCTTTCCTAAGTTCCTTTCATCAATAATCATGAATTTTTCATAGGAGACTAGGCCATTGCAATATTCACTCACTTAGAAAGTGAACTAGGAAAGAGTTAGTTATAGACCTAATAAGGTTTGAATGCTCAAATGATAGAATCTGTAATCCCTGTCAAAAGGGGATACTTCCTAAGATTTATTTTAAATATAAGAAAGAAGTTTTAATGTATCAACCTCAAAAGTTAATTCATATGGGCCTATTTCGAACTTCCAAAATTTCCGATCTAAATGGAAAACACTACGTCTATGTCCTTGTCGATGACTTCTCTAGATACACTTGTGCATTCTTTATAGATTACAAAATTTATGATTGTTATTATTTTATGATGTATTCCAATTAAGTATAATAACCTAGTGGATTTAATATTAAGACCTCAAGGAGTGATCATGGTTGAGAATTTGAAAATCAAGAATTTGAGTCATTTTGATATCAAAATGGTTATAATCACAATTTTCATTCTCCTAGAACACCATATCTGAATGGTGTTTTATAAAGAAGAAATAGGACCCTTCAATAGATATCCTGAACCATGTTAAATGAGTATGAACTACCTATCTACTTTTGGGTTGAAGATTTTAATACAACCTATTATATTAATAACAGAGTTTGGATGAAACATATCCTAAAGAAAACACCTTATGATTTAGAAAATAAAAGAAAAACAAAGGGTAATTAAATCAAAGTTTTTTGTTACAAATTTTTTATTCCTAATACAATGAAAAATTTGAAAAAATATTCCTCCAAGAGAGATGAAGGATTTTTCCTTGGGTATTCAACTTCCAGCAAATCCTATAGAGTGTTTAACAAGAAAACCCGAATAATGGAAGAATCTGTTCATATCAAGTTTTATGAAACCAATACCAATGAAGATAATAATATATTAAAAGACATTGATGATGATATTTCATCTTTGAATCTGAATTCCAAACCATCTGAATGTTCTATTAAATAAGCAGACACTACAACCAATGATCCACTCGAACCTGAACAGGAAGAAAACACCGAGACTACTATTCCATCTTCTTAGAGACCCATTAGGATACATAGACACCACCCCATAGATGCAGTAATAGGAAACATAGATATAGGTACATAAACTAGTTCATCCCTGAGAAATAAATCTGAACATCAATCCTTCTTGTCAAATATTGAATCTAAGAACATCAATGATGCCATAAATGATAAATTCTAGGTAATAGATATGCAAATAAAAACTTAATGAGTTTGAAAGAAACAATGTTTAGGAACTTTTGACCATCCTTAGGATGCCTAAACTATTTTAACTAAGTGGGTGTTTAGAAACAAGGTTGATGAATCTGGAACTATAGTAAGAAACAAAGATAGATTAGCTGCACAAGGTTATAATAAAAAAGAATACATTGATTATGAAGAAAATTTTACACCTATTTAAAGACTTTATTCTATTAGGATACTTCTTTTCTATGCATCACATATGGACTTCAAAGTATATAAAATTTATGTTAAAAGTGCATTCTTAAAAGAATTTATAATTGAGGATGTTTTTTTGAAAAACCCATAGGATTTTAAACTCATCATTTTTGAAATCTTGTTTTAAAATTAACAGAAGATTTTTAGGTTTTAAAATAGGCTCTGAGAGCTTATAATGATAGGATCACCTCATTATTTATTTACAAAAGTTTTTTCAAAAGGAATAACTGATACTACACTATTTATAAAAATAAATTCAAAAAGATGTTTTGATAGTTTCAATTTATGTGGATGATATTATCTTTAGATCTACTAAAGATTCCTTATGTTTTGATTTTTCAAAATTAATGCATAGTGAATTTGAAATGAGTTTAATGGGTGAAATAAAATTATTTCTTGTTTTTTAGAATTTTTAAGATTAAGAAGTAATTATTTTAAATCAAAGTAAATACACTAAATACATTTTAAAAAGGTTTAGCCTAGAGAGCTCCAAAAGAAGTGATACTCCCCTGAATACCACATATAAACTGGACCTTTACAAAACTGGGAAATCTGTAGATCAAACTAGTTATAAAGGTATCATTGGAATTCTTCTCTAATTAACATCTTGTCGACTTGATATTATGTTTGGGATCACTTTTAGGCAAATCCAAAAATGTCACATTTATTATCTATCAAAAGAATTTTTAAATTCCCCAAATATACAACCAATTTAAGATTATTCTACCCAAGAGAACATGCTTTAGATTTATTTTGTTATTATGATGCTAATTTTGGTGGTTGTAAGTTAGATAGTAAAATAACATCAGGAACATGTCATATTTTAGAAAATATCTAGTATCATGGCGTAGTAAGAAGCGATATTCTGTTGCACTATCCTCTATTGAATCTAAATACATAACTAATGGAAGTTGTTGTGCACAAATCTTATGGATGAAATATACTTTACTAGACTTTGGATACCAATTTAGGCATATACCTATTAATTGTGATAACACAAGTGAAATAAAAATTTCCAAAAATCTAAAAACTCACCCTAAAACAAAATATATTGATGTAAGACAACACTTTTTAAGAGATCATTATCAAAAGGGTGATATAACATTAGAATTTATTGGAATTGAACATTGAAAAGATAATATATTCACCAAGCCTTTGAATTATGAAAGATTAAACTTCATCATACATGAATTAGTAATGATAAACTTCGGTAAATGGCTCACCATTGATGAGTCACAATTGATGAGTCACAGTTGATGAGTCCCCATTGATGAGTCACCATTTACGATTCACCATTGATGAGTCACGATTGATGAGTTACCGTTTACGAGTCACCGTTAAAGAGTCACCATTGATGAGTCACCATTGATGAGTCATCCTTGATGAGTCACTATTGATGAGTCACCATTAATGAGTCACCATTGACGAGTCCCTCTTGATGAATCACAATTAAATGTGTCGCTATTCCTTTTTATGTTACCGTTATTTTTATTACCATTTAGATTTTCCTGTACCAATTAAAATTTTATTATCTTAATTTTATAATTATTATTTTAGAATCCCTAGATTATAAAACAAAAGGATTACTAAAAATCAATTAAGTTCTCTGAACCCATGAAATCCTGATCCTTTGCCTTCCTCATGATCTAATCTTCCCAATTCCTTTCTCTTCATGAAGCCTTTAACAGATTTGAATGGACAATATGAAGAGAGTTATAAAATAAAATATAGAAGATATGTTTCCTTTTATGAGATGAATAGTATCTGCAAGTATTTTTCAAGCTGTTTCAGTAAACTTTCATATAAAGTACTATATAGTCGAAGGATAAAATGAGATTATTGCACCGTGACTTCTAACTAGCAATACACTAGTGTTAAAGGTAATAGAAAAAAGTGGAAAAACTAGTTTAACTCGAATCATATAGTGTATTATCCAAGGATATTATATGAATTTTATTAGAATTATCGATTCATTTTTGGGATGAAAGAAAATAGAATTCATAGCAGTATAGATAGAGAAGAGATTTCTTTCTCTTCTAGGGAATGGAAAAAATGCCTACAGATTCCTCACAATGGAGTTTGTGAATATTTCCTAGGCAGTACACCAAATGAAAAGTTATAGGAGGATCTATTAGAATTAAATAGAGATCAAACCAAGAGGAATCCAATAGATATAAAGCTTAATGGTGTTTTCGAGCTACTATTTAAGTTTATATAGCATGTTTTATGTCCCAGGAAAGGAGACTTCAACACAATGAGATATTAAGATGTTGAATTTATGTATATGATGAAGAAAGGTAAAAGAATAAATATTTGTAGATTTTTGATGGTATAAATGAATGGGATGTGAAAGAAAAGTCCCAGATCAAACCCACTCATTTATCCCAAAATTATCTCTACCGTCTTAGATCTAAAAGGTTTTTTCAAGCTTGGAGAAGATGTTGGGGATAAAATGGGTGGTTTTTTTCCATCAAATTCAATCTTCAAAAGAGTGATAGTTATCTGAAATCCATGGATGGGATGTTAGGTTATGGATAATGAAAAACTGTATGATGATTTTAACCCTATTGATCACCCTACTAGACCAAAGGATATGGTGGATCCTTGTCTTGAACCTGATGAGATTCCTGAGTATTCTATTAAAAATGTTATTACTAAAAGAGATGAAGAAGAAGAAGAAGCTGAGTCAATTGAAGAAGGGAGTGATCCATAGATCATAAAATCTCTACCAGGAGTATCTAGTGAGCATGTTAGTTCTACATGCTCTCTACCTTATAGAGAAAAACTCTTATTTGAGCATGATAATGAAGAATACACTGAAGTTTTTAAGAATATATGTATAAATAATCTACCTTCAGGACTACAAGTGAGGAGAGTAATGATGAAGGAAATGATAATGTTTTTAAAAACATAGATAAATAGATTATGGATCTTGAAAAATTAGATGAAACTTAAAAAAATAATGATATAGATAAATATGATGAAACTCATGTTGAGAATCCTGATGTTGAAAATGAGGATAGTGGATCTATTCACAAAGTTTCTCTACATAAATATGGTTCAGATTACGAGGGGAATGAACAAAATTGTGTTGATCCTTTCCAAGAGTTAGTTCCTTTTAAACCCTTTGAACCAATTGTGTCCAATCTTATCAAATAAAGTAAGAATAGGGATACACTAATACTGGATATTCTAATAGTTCTTTCAGAGGATAAGGAAGCACTTAGTGAGGGGGATAAAACTCCAAATCCTGATAAATAGTTATTTGAACCGGCTTAGTTAGAATCAGTGGATATCTTGGAAAGAAATCAGCCAGAAGTTCTTCCAACAACAAATAAGGGGGGTTTGACTACATTTCATGTTATTTAGTTAGTTCTATCGGATCAGACTCCATATACAACCACTTTGTAACTACAACATACATCACATATTCCCTTAATAACTGATGTTGGTCAAAGTTATCAAAATCTTGGAGACACTCCAATTATTACACATGTCAAATCATCAGTTAGATCCTTTGAAGAATGAGAGAAATATCCTAGCTTTTTATGACTTGGGATAACATACAGTGATTCAGATGATGACTCTGAATTCAATAAATAAGGATTTCTAGTGAATTTGATAGTTGAATCTAGTGAGTTACAACCATTCACTCCAATGGAAATAGAAAGACCTAAGGATACAGTATCACATGAGCAATGAAATCTTTCCAATGCTCCACCAGTGTTTCTACTTAATGCTATAAACCAAGATGTTTTAGATTCTTTACAGATTAATGTTCATTCAGATATAGAAACCTTGAGAATTAATTTTGTCTCATAGTTTTCACAATTTTTAAACTCTCAACCATCTCATGTTGCTCATATTAATTAAGACAATGTTAGATATTCGGTAGAGAATGTCATATCTCATATTCAACCCAGAATTTATTTTCATATTCAAGAAATGGAGGTTGAAAATATAAGATTGACATCTAATGTATCTAGTTTTAAATCTTCAGTAGAGGGTCTGCAACCCTATTTTTCATATTTTACGAGTTCCACTTATCATAAGTTGGATATTTTGGATTCTATTTCCTCTACATCATCTAAACCTTCTACTAATCTAGTACATTTTGATAGAGATATATTGTAACAGTTGTTTAGTGAGGAAATAATAAATTCCTTGGGTGATGTCAGTACTTATGAATACCGGATTAGATAGATACATATTCATGGAGAACATATTATTCAATTACTAAAATAGTATTTTCATGATCTCATATATGATAAGGAAGTGATAAAAAAGGCTATCCAATATTATTTGTCCAGGATCCAGACTAATTAAGATATTCCAGATTATTTCAAGTTTATTTATAAGAAATTAAAGATCCCACCAGTGACAAGAGCCATTAAAGAACATGTGAGTCTGTTAAAATTTCTTACACCAACTCTTAAGAGGTTTAAGGATGAAATGGATGATTTATTTAATGCAATGGAATGAGGAGGTTCCATAATTATAGAATTCATAAATCTTATGAAACTATATCTACATGTCCATCAAACCACTATTTTTTTCAAGAGTCCATTCTGTTTTATTAATTTCATTATACCAAAACCATATGCATCATTTAGTACAAGACTACTCTAATATCTCAATCCACCAATCTTATGCCTCCACCATTTCATCGTCTAAGTTTGTCTAAAATTGATGCTATCAGACAACTCAGACAAGTTATTTTTCAAGAACCAATACCTCCTGCTACCACTCTACCATCCATTACAACCTTTTCCAAAACTTATACTTCGACAATCTCTTCTCAGGATGATGACAGAGATAGGTCAAAAGACAAAGATAAGGATAAATTTGATAATCTACCATCCTTTAAAGAGTGAATCAGTTTTGATTTTATCTATTTGATAGGGATCCTGTAATTTCATCCAATAATATTTATCTTATTTGATTCCCTATATTTTTGGTACTTAGTTAATTCAAATCCTTTATGTTATTTTTTCAATTTTGTTATCTTTTGATAATCTCAAAGGGGGAGATAATTGGGAATTTGAGCTATCATTAGATTTTTTTCTAACTACCATATATTTATACTTATTGTTGATTATTTTTTAGTATATGCTTTATAAAATTCCATGTTTTGTGATCATCATAAAGGGGGAGAATGTTGGCACCTCCTTAAATGAAGTGTATTTAAAATCTATTATTTTAATGATCACTAACCATGATTAATTTATTACTAATTCTTCATATATTGTATGATGTTATTTTATATGAATATATTAATTCTATTATATTATTTCTAAGAGTTATGGTAAGACACTGCTGGTTATGAGTCATCGCTACTGTGAGACTCAAGTCATTGTTACCGTCAAAATGAGCTACTTCCAGACACAAGTCACTGTTACCATGAAGATTAGATATCGCCAGAATCTAGTCACCATTACATCCTGGATAGGATATCATCAAAATTGAGTCACCACTTCCACCAAAGGATTTACTGTCTGCAAATTCACCGCCACATGCTGAGTCACCGCCAACACTCTTGTTACCATTACTATCCAATATCTTCAGCATAAATGGTTCAATATAAAAATATATTCCTATATGGTTTGAAAACATCCTTGATATTTAGTAAAGGCCGATATGAGGAATTTTGATCTCCTTCAACAAGCATTGCTCTATATTCGTTTAGGATGTCTCTCTTAAAATGATGATGAAATACCGATACAACTATTTATTTCGATCAAGAAAATTGTGTTATCTAATTTGTGATTTGTCTAGAACCTAATAATTCACATTATGTGAATATAAACAACATAGAAAAACTAAACCAATTATTGAGATTTATTGAGAGAACAAACACAGATCAACTGAGGCATACCTACAGATTTTTATGATCCTCTATTCAACTTTAAATTTTCATGAATAAAGCACAAACTCCTCACCACTGCTGATCTGAGGATTACAAACATACAAAACACATCTGAATAATATTATTCTATTATTATTTGTTATGTTTGTTTTACTTTTGAGCAGTGTGTTGTTTTTATATTATCCAGCACACATTGTATCCTACATATTCTAAGAGAATACTTATTATTCTTTCCATTCTAAATCTTTTTCCCACTGTGTTTTTGGAAGATATCCCTGTATGACCTGTGCTTTTCTTTCATCCCACATATAACTGTGGAAGAGGATTTTTAGCTAGGATAGCTTGTTGTTGTTGGCTATATACCTAATCCAAGTTGTGGATTTGTTTGATTATATTTATAATCTTCTTGGAAATAGGTGATTTCCAAGTGGAGGAGATTATGTCTCACCTTGAGACCGAACCTCTTGTTTATTCTTCTGTGTCACTATGTTGTTTTTTTCTATCATATTCAAGATAACATTTAAAAAAAATTCTTTGATAATTACTCATAACTAGTGTTTATATATGTTTATATCTAAGTAAATTAATCTCAAAAGTTAGGGCATTTCTAAAAAATATTTTAACTGAGACCTAATCACTCTTAAATAATTTTTTTCAAAGGATAGATCTTATATCAATCTATTATTTTGATTAATTGGACAATTTATTCTATTCTGAGGTTTTTATTTTTCTGTCTATTTATTTATTGATATTTTTATGGGAACCCAATTCAACCCCTATTGTGTTAATATCTTTTATAAACACCAATCTTAATGGATAAAATACCAAATCTCTAGTCCTTCATCTTCAATTCCTATATGGAAATAAAAAAATAGAAGTATCCATAACCCATTGAGACACTTCTCCAAGATTTGAAACACCAAATATACGAGAGTCGATTGACTAAATACCCAATCTTGCACTACTTATAAACCCTTGGATGAATTAAATGATAAATAAGGTAATACATACCTAACTCAATCTTTTCTGAGATGGTTTCCACATTATAAACAACATGGGTAATGTTTCCCTTCTTCCAAATCCTAAAAGTGTTTGAAACCTTAAACTAGAAGAAAAGGCATTTCAAAATTTCATCATAACTTATGGAATTTGTGAACAACCCCTCATGATAAACATTATATCTATAAAAAGATCTAAGATTCCCAGTAAAAATAGCCTTAGGCTGAGTTTCCACCTTAAAAGGCCCCCCAGATAACAAATCAAACCCCAAGTAGTGCAAAAGATCCATGATCATGAAAAAGTCCTAATTATCCTTGTCATTGCCATGGAAAAGCTCATGAGATCTCATCCTTTGATCAAATTCATATTATTAGTTATTAAGTATATTAAAAGTTATTAATTTTATTAATACCTATTAATTATATAATCAATCATTAAGTATATTAATTATATTGAGTTCTTAATTATTAATCATATTATTAGTTATTAATTTGTATTTATTATTAATTATTTTTAATTTTTTTAATTATATATTATTCATTTGTTATATTATTAGTTATTAAAAATAATTTAGTGATTAATTATTAATTATATCCCCCTATCCGTGCATTTTTAAATATTAATAACATTAATTATATTATTAGTTATTAATTATGTTAATTAATTTTTTTATCATTAATTAATATATAATTAATTAATAATTATGTTAATTATATTATTAATCATTAATTACATTAATTATGTTATTAACCATTAGTTATATTATATGTTGCAGTTGGGGTGGTTCCTGATTGGTAAACCCCAAAATACTCCATCCAAAAGACCCAAGATCAAAATAGGGAAGGGGTGTTTTTTTGAGTTACTGTAGTTGGTACTTTAGTAGTTAATGTAGTGATTACTTTAGAATCAGAACTATTCACCCAATTTGGTCCTTCGGGGAACAAATTTTGACCTTTGGGCCATAGGGACTTCATGGTACCATTTTCCTTCGGGCCTCTGGTCCACGAAGAATTCATACCAAACCACACAAGATCTAATCCCTGCGGTAGATTCAAATGAAGCATCAGGCATCAAAGAAGAGCTGACCAGATTGGGAAGGAAGAGAGGGTATGATAATCACCATTGGTACCAGGTACTGTGAAACTCTATAATGGGTAATGCTACTTGATCATCCATGTGAGGTGGGGTGCTAGACACCACCAATGAAGCGAATGATGGTGAAGGGTTGTTGTAGTCTAGTCCAGTCTTAGGTCCTTCAGATCAGGTATTTGATATTGTGACTCTAGGACTTCGGGTCATGTACTAGGCCTTGTGCCTATGGGCCTATGGGTCATTTAAGAGTTCCCTCTACACCATGCTAAAAATGGGATTATCCAAACAATAAATAAAAATCTAAGGCCTTTGGGGCATTCATCCAATTATATTATAAGTTATTAATTATATTGTAAGTTATTAGATATATAATTTGTATTTTTATATATTAATTATTATATTTAATTAAACACCTAATAATCATGTATAAAATACTTGAGATAAATTTGGATGGAGAAGTATTTCCATGGCACTCAATAGGTACTATAACAAGGTACTATAGCACTAGTACTATTCACCTAATTTGGGATTATAGGCTACGTATTTTGGTTTATGATCCATCACAAACCTTTAGGACACTATGATTTCATATCATACTCTCATTTGGGTTGACTGTTGAAGGATAATTTGGGTGTAAGGTGTGGCCATGTAACACAGGTGGACATCTCAATGTGACAGGTGAGGTGTAGTTTGGTGACTTGTAGGCTCCACCTAGTGAGTGGGAGCACATATGGGTCATGGGAATATTTTCATCAATATACCTGACCTCCACCCACATGGTTTTCTAATGTAGGATAGAGGTATTTATTATCATGATATAAAACATGTGAAAAAACACGACGACAACTGACATCACAATGTAGGAGTGTGCTATAGTGAGATGGTGCATAACCTTATGGTGTGATTGCTGGTGGTTCAACATGATGGTGGGGGTGGGGGGGGGGGGGAGGGTGGGGGGAGTAGTGTGAAGTCTGTGTTTTTATAATGATGATTCCTACTTAGTTGGGCCATCATAGAAATATGTTTGGGCCTTTGTGTAGTTATCCCGACTCCAATATCTCATAGGTAGTGGTTACTTTATTACATTGGCATGAAATATATGAAATGTCATCCCCATGGACCAAATAGTTTAGTATTCTTTTTAAAGTAGATACATACAAGATTTTCATATTACATTTGAATACAAAAATTAAAACATATTTTTTTTAGTTCCCCATCCTGGGAGCCACTTAATCTATGCTCTAGAACAGTGTGCCACTAGGACTTAGGTGTTCCTACCCATATAGCAAAGGATTCCTTCTAGAAGTGAAGGTATTACAAGGTGATAGTGGGGAGACAATTCCCTATAGTGATGGTAATAATAAATACCATAATACTATAATAGATAGGAAGAAATAAATGAAATAACAAAACATTACTATCAACTCAATGGAAGAAATAACAATACAAAAAGCATCATCCCATTTTCAGATAAATACACATGTCACATCAGTCATATAAGAATAGACATGCAAGATCACCTATGGTTGATCATATTAAAAAGTACTCAAAATAAAATATCTTCATATGGATTCAAATAACCACCAAGGTTTCTCTTATACCGATCCCATGAAAAAATTGTTCATCCCTAATCACTAAGGCCCATCTCCCAATCCTGATACCTTACCTAATCTCAAAACTATAAAGTATACATACGTCTCGAGGGGCCCATGTAGGGTGTGAGTATGAAATTAGTATTCGACCAACAATGTGTGCCTATCTTATATTTATAATTATACAATTTAGGAATACAAAAATAAATAACAGCTCAGACATAATAATAATCAACTCTCTCCACTTGTGCTCAATAGCCAAAAGTGAGTGTTTTACTTTGGAAAATGATGGAGTGGAATGAAAAATCCATGTCCAATCATACTAGAAGTACCTCCGTATCTTATCCACATACATGTCACCCTAAAACACATGCCATATGACACCTCATGTGAAACCAATCATGTAACCAACATCTCATTAGCATGCCCAAGAAGTATGTCACAAATCTCGTGGACATTCTTTGAAAAATCAGCATTAACTCAATTGCCCAACATTCGAAGGCACGATGATATCCACCCTCTAAAGAATAATAAAACCCCATCCTCAAAATATCATTATGCTCTGATGCATACATGTATCTATCCTCTAATAATACCATCACATCAAACTCAAATATAATGGTGAGCCTCATCCCCTACTGATGCTCTCAAATACAATCAATCGTGGATTTTTACAGTGATAACCTCCTCCATAACTACTGTTCAACCCCATAACCTAAGTATATATAACTAAGAAGGCCTCCACCCATAATGTGTGGTAAAAAAAACCTATAATGAGTCCTATATATGTGCACATGACTCTAATTACAATGTCTGCCTACAATAGTGAGCCGAAATCACCATCATTTTTAAGCCATATCATTCGACAACCTCATTGCCACATGTGAGACACATCACCCAAATCCTTCTGATCATCACCATCCCAAGTCTCACAGGCCATGGCCTCATCATGACAAACTCTTCACTGTAATCCTAATCAACCATGTAACCTAAAACTGGTGATCAACATCACACCATGTCTCTCGGTCCATCCCATCAGTCTGACGAACCTCATCATCTCACTCTTGGTGACCAACATCACCTCAATACCTTAGGCCATTCCAATCATGTTCCCTCCGAAATCATGTATCCACATAACATTTAATTAATTTAAACGAATTGTTAAATTGGATTATCATTCCTGAGTGGTCAAAAATCCCCATATATGGCATAAAAATTTTTTTAAAAAGAAAGAGCATGCCCATCAGCATCTCACAATATTTATTACAACTTAAAAACAATAATTAATTAATTAAGGATTTCACCAAGACATCCCACATGTGCATATTTAATAAAAACCCCATAACACATTTATATTTAAGAAAAAATATAGGAACCATCAACCTTAAACTCATAGGCTCTCACTCATCCATTATCGCACTCTAATCTAAGCTGAAGCAAGAGAAAACAATGATTTAGAAAAACAATATGAAAATTGGGAAAAAGAGATCACACAGATTTATCATTCCATATGGTGAGATAAATAGATAATATAAGAAAGAGGATTGAAGGGATTATTGAGAGGAATCCATATCCACAAACAGATCTTGAATTAGAGATCAAATAAAGACAAGTGGCCACTGCCTTGGAATAGGGAAAGGGAGATCACCATAGCTGGAGGTAGTCATTGCATGTAGGAGGAAGAAAAGAGAGGGAAGACTCTTAAAGAATGAGGAGTAAGAAATTACATTTTTACCTTTTTTTAAAAAGTCATATTGTTAATATATGGTTTAGAAAATCATGTGCCAACTGTACAATGCTCACATAAAAAAGGACAAACACCTCGCTTGGTTTGGAAACATGGTTTGAAAAACTTTGCACCAACTGTGATGGTGAATCCAAAAACATAAACTATAGCGCATAATTTCATGTAAAGGGACACATGATTTTAGAAAACCATAGCCCTTAAAAAATAGGCTTCATGTTTTAGACCTCACGGTTAGATAAAACAGGTTCCAACCATGACCCTCGATATATTTTTCTAAATATTAGTTTTACGGAGCCTGACGCTTATGATACCCATTAAAAATCTTAAGGCACTAACCGAGACTTAAAACCGGAAAAAATAACATAAAAATGCATTCAAACTCACAAGATTAGGCCCTAAAGTCCCAAATTAATTTCATCTTGTCCACCCAATGTGAAATTCAAATTTACCTGGGAAAACAACCTAATTAGAAACCTAGGATGTTACAACCTCCCCACAATATGATATCTCATCCCCAAGATGTGAGAATTTATCCAAATATTATACCAAAAAATATAGATCTCATTTGAATAAATACATTCTAACCCAATTTTTAGTCACTGTTAATTCCCCTTATGGCAATCTCCACATTAGGAATTACCTACCTGGTCACTTCCCAACCCAAACCAGCATTTAACATTGGGATGGTTCCTCTAACCATCCCCATATGTACACATACCCACATGACATATCTTAATTCCTACACTCTATCAGGTTATCAATTACACCAAATCATACTCAACACCCAAAAAATCCTATATCTCATCAGATTTCCATTTCATACCTATGCCACACATGACACCCATGAGTCCTACATCTCATCAGATTCCCATTTCATACCCATTCCACATATGAAACCCATCAAAACCCGCATATCACTGATGACAAAAGGTCCTACATCACAAATGATTCACAAAAGTAATACTAAATAATATATATATATATATATAGTCATTCCCATTAAAGCTATGATTCCTAGACCACTCATAAAAAAATGCATTAGACCTGATTCCCACATACTAATCAGTGCATGGTCAGTTCAATTACAAAACATGCACCTCATGCACCCATATCTTTCATTCCCAAATGTAAAATTTCATTCCATGATCATGGTGTACCTATAAACATCATCAGATCATAGGATTTACCTGAATCTAATAGCTCAAAAACATGCATCCAGCTTAAATCTATAATATCTGAGGCTTGAATTCCTTGAGGAGCTTCACTAGCTACTAGCCACTAATCCCACTGATAGGTCTCTGTATCCCTTCTATGAACTATGCATATAGTATAACCCCATACACTAGTTCATGGTACTTCTATTGGTCCTACCTCAAATCCATTAGTCTGACCTGGTCCCTGGATTCCAGCTATCTGAGAAGGATTCCTACAGAACATCTCCAGATTTCCCATCTGACCACATACTTGGAACTCCTTTGGAGCACATTCACACTAAGTCTGAACGTGCCCCGACTATTTTCATAGGAAGGAAACGATTGAAAACACACTCCTTATGGGACTATATGAGTCTTTGGCTAGACTACCCTATTGATACTTCTCTTGTTCAAACTTCTGGATACCTAAAAAATCATTGCTAAGATGACTTGACATTGTCACCCCACTCAAATATGACCAGTCTGTAAATTTTTCCTTAGCTATCAAAGCCTAACTTACCACCTCTATAAATAATGTAAGCCTAAAGATGCTCACCTGAATCGTAATGTAATATTGAAATCCATCCTTAAAATTCCCCACCTTAGAGAAGTCATCTCCCTCCATATAAGTCATAAATTAGGGATAGCCTATGAAATTCAGCACATAATCCATAATGGATGTATCTCCCTACTATAGGTTCATGAACTCATGGGATTTATCTACCCTCAATATATCCCGGAAGAAATTATCAAAGAACCTGGCCTCAAAATCCTTCCATTCCAGTCCCTCATGTATACCACCCTTCACTATTATATCCCACCATCATTTTGTAGGTCCTCTAAGCATGCAAGTAGCTCACTTAACACTATAACTAGGGGGTATATCAAGATGGTAAAAAGTATCCTCATATATTTGATCCACTTATATAATGATTATGGTCCACCATCACCTTGAAATAAAGGTTGGTGATGATACTAAATCTCATGATTTAAATAATCCATGGAAAGATCAGCTCCACGAGCTCCCATATCAATAACCTATATGAATCGCACAAGAGATTCCCTGAGTTGATCATATAGCCATGGACTAAAACATGCCATCTTATATGGATATATCATATGCATCAGATCCTATAACTATGGATCATGATCATCCCAACTTGTAGGGTCTAATCCTGGCCCTCAGGGGCCTCATCCTAACCCTCATGGGCCTCATCCTATGCACTCTAGCAGAACCACATATCTTCCCTCATGATGATCCACTGGAATCTATCTAGGTGGCATCACATTGTAGACACAAAACTATGGTCAAAACAACCATAACAATAGTATATGTCATAGATAGGTATAAATTTAAGATGTGGTGCATCTCACCACCCTTAAACACCCCTATCACACCCATGTCATATGTCATCTAACCTCATGTCCCCTTACCTACCTATATTAGGGTTAGGAATCACATATAATATGACCTCATAACCCCTTTCCTAGCAATAAAAGATTCATGAATCTCACATCATATATATATATATATAATATCATCAATAAGGGGTGGATGATTAGAATTCCACCAAAAGGAAATACATGAAAATAGTGTTTAGATTTTTTTGAAAATTTTAATAACTTTTCCACATTCCATTATCTCTATATACCCATAACAGTGTCAGGAACATATATACCATATATGAATAAAATCAAATATTGACCTCATAAAGAATCATATACCTAATTTGGATGAGTATACTTCCACAAAAAATGCTAAGAAGGAAAATTGTATTTAGATTTTTGTTGACACATTAAATATCCAAACCCATTTAAGTTTATTCCAAATTATCAATTACAAAAAAAAAAGAATATAAACACATCATATGAGCCTATGTTTCTACCATGATGTAAAAATATTCCTCCCTTGCCATATAGGGCCAGGGTTCAAGATATCATAATCCAATAACATCATACCCAAGTACACCACTCTAGGTGGGAATCAATCAATTATAAAAGAAAAAAGCAAAAAAATCAATTTCCACCACTATAAACTTGGTTTATCCTCTATGCATGGGGTTCCAAAAACCCAAACATTAGCTCTTTACCCATTTTCAACTAAATCATAGTCTCTGGTCTAGTGTAGCCTAATTAGTATGACTAAAAGGAAAAGAAACCTTGTGATACCATGTATAGTTCCCCAACCTAGGTTCCACTTAATCTATTATTCAGGATGGTGGGCCACTAGGCCTTAGACATTCCACCTTGTATACCAATGGATACCAACTTGAAGAAATAGTCCAATTTGGTGATAATGGGGAGATTATACCCTCTAATGATGATAATAATAGAGGTCATAATACCAAACTCAGAAGAATCAATAAATGAAACAATGTAAACATGAATATGAAATCAATATTGGCAATAAAAATCCAAAAAGTATCATACAATTCATAGATAAATACACATGTCACAAAATTTATACAAGAATATATGTTAAAGATCTCCCATATCCGATCACATAAGAAAGTACCCAAAAACACCAAAAAGAAATCCATCTTGGTGAAAAGAACCCCCATGGTCCATTTTCCATATATCCTATGAAAACATAGTACATCTCTGATAACTAATGTCCATCTCCCAAGAGGGATACCTTACATGATCTTAAAACACTAACGTCTACATGTATCCTAAGTGGACCATGTAGGGTGTGAGTATGAACACAATAGGACATCACCAACATGTTTCTATATTACATTCATAATTATATAGTGTATGAATACATAAATAATTATTTGAATCTCACACATAATAATAATAAACTCACTCCATTAGTGATCAATTTACACAAGTGAGTGTTTTAACTACTTTGGCCAATGTCAATGTGGAAAGGCATATCCACAGTTTGTTGTACTAGAAGTAACTCAATTTCTCATCCAAAAACATTTCATCAGACACCTTTTTCCATCTGATGCCTCATGTTCCACTAATCGAGTAACCAACATCTTATCAACATTCCCAAAAAGTACGTCACAAGTCCCATGAACTTCTAGTAAAAATTCACCATTGGATTAATAACACGACATCACAAGGAATGATGATATATTTACTCCAATGAATAATAAAATATATTCAGTTAAATAGATTGATGTCCCGAGGAACAATGATATCTATCCTCCAATAATCCCAACCCATCATCCTCAAACATAATATCCGGACTCATCCCCCGACTAATGGTATCAAATACAATCAATTATGGATTTATATGATAATAACCTACCATATAACTAATGTTCAATACCATACCCCATGATACTATAACTATGGAGACCTTCACCCACAATTAGTGGTCAAAACCCACTAAAATGAGTCCTATATGTGTGTATATGACTTAACAACAATTTCAGCCAACAACGGTGAGCAAAAATCGCCAATATTTCCTAATACACACTATCCTACAACCTTGTTTAAACATCTAAACCTCATAACCAAAATCCTAATGGTAATCACTATCATAAGTCCCATGGGACATACCTTCAAACTGATGACCTAGTCACCTCAATCCTGATAAACCATGTCACCTCAACCTAATGACCAACATCACCACATTTATCTCGGGCCATGAACTCATTTTGATGAAACTCATCATCTTAGTCTTGGTGATAAAAATTCCCTTAATACCTTGGGCTATGCCTATCACATTCCCTCATAACTCTTATAATCATATCACATTTAATTAATATAAAGTTTAATTCAATTTTTATAACCAACCCAATTGGACAAAAATACCCATACCCAGCTTAATATATTTCTAAAGAAGTAATATCTTTCCCATAAAAATCTCAAAAAATTTATTTCAAATTAAAAACAATAAATAAATAATTTAGATTTTCACTCCAGACAACCCACATGTTCATATTTAATAACGCACCCCATAAGACCCATATATTGAAGGAGAAATCTAGGAACCACCAAAATTATAATCATATAAACCATATTATAGTTTATCTACCAATAATATAAGTTGAAATAAGAGTAAATTGTGTTTTAGAAAAACTCTCTAAAAATTGGGTAAAATAGATCATACATATTTAACATTTTGTATGGTGAGATAAAAGAAGAATGGATAAAAGAGGATTTAATGGAATACCGAGAATAATCCATAAAACCTAATGGATATTTAATTGGATATCAAATGAAGGTGAGAGGAAAAATCCTTGGAAGAGGGAAAGGTATAGCTCCACTACTCGAGGGAGGTGCCGCATCTAGGAGGAATAAAAGAGGAGAATTCCACTTAAAGGAGGGGGGAGGCCATTTCCCCTGTTTTAAAAAGTTTCATGATTACCACAAGGTTTGGAGAACCATTCACCAACCAAGAGGGTGAATATTTAAACTTTAAATCCAGTGCACACTTTCCTAGGAGGGTTTGCATAGTTTCAGAAAATAATTCTCTTTAACAAAACAAGTCACACGATTTAGACTGCATGTTTAGACAAACCTTACAACAACCGTGCACCACTATCTATCTTTCTCAAAATTGGGTTTCCTGACCCTGATTAATTTGAAATGAATTAAAACTCTATAGGAACTCACCAAGCCTTAAAACCCATCTAAAACTATATAAAAACAAATTCAAACTCTTGGGATTAGGTCCTGAATCCCAAAATTAAATTTGTCCCATCCACCCAACATGAAATTAAAATTTACCTAGGAAAATGACCAATTAAAAAGATCATGACATTTTTTTAAAAATATCATTATTACCATTATCATATCCTTTTATATCATTCATAATACACTTCTTGGATTCCATGTAATGGAAACAAAACAAGGGTGAGCTAAAACGCTTAGTAAGGGTTAAGTACATATGAATCTATCATGAACTAATATGCATAATGAATAAAAAAGGTAAATAAATAAACACAAGATCCATTTAAATAATTTTACCATCATGATTATATAAGGGATAACAAATATGGAAAGGTTAATAACTAAAAACACATGTTTTTTAATCAATAAACTAATAATTAAATGCATCCAAAAATAATATCATTGTGAAAATATCATGGATAATAATAAATAAATTTTTGATTAAGGAAATTCTTAATTATTGTATTTCATGTTATCAAACAAAATTATACCTCTATAGTCAATAAATTTCACATGAAAGTTTAAAACTAATGGGTAGGTATACACCAGAAACCCATTTAACTATGGATATCTAACTAATTCATCTCATGAGACCACAAATGCATTAAGGGTCCATCTATTAACAATCCCTTCCCATATCTACATGTCTAAAACACTACTCATATATCACGTGATCAATTTAATCCATGAAAAATATGCCTTATCAACAAATTTCCAGACCGAGTAAGGAATATAGATTAAAAATTATTCCCTAGTCAATCATATAACTTTCAAAGTAAAACACCATATTTAAAAATTATATACAGTATAAGTAATAACTATAACTATTATAAATAATGTGTATATTTAAAGGAAATTTAATTTACAATGATAAAAAAAGTGAATATTTCAAGGAAATTTTATATCATTATAAAAATTAATCATGAAAGAGAATGTCAATTATTTCCATGTAAAACTAATCATAAACCATCTAGAGAAATAATAAGGATGGTATTAATAAAACATATCTCTAATAGATCAAATTAAAATAAAGTGATGATGCCATTAATAGATTTAAATACCATAAAAATGACATTAAAAAATTCTTGCGGAAAATATGCTTTTCACTTTGAATTTTTTTTTTAAAACTAAATGTTAAAAAATTTGAAAATACCTTTATTTAAAAATAACCTTTGAAAATATAAAGTAATCTTTAAAAAATTGAGTGGTCATGATGGTAATAAATTACATACTTGTCATACTTGTTAAAAAAATTATTCTTTTCACATTTTTAGTAAATGCCAAATAGACCTTTTTTGGAAAATGACAGGAAGGCTCCTTTTAATGTTTTTTCATAAAAAGACAAAAATTGGTAAAAATATTCATTAATAAATCATTTGGATAATGTTAAAAACATTTTTTAAAATAATTTTAGAGTACATGGTTTTTGAAAAATAGGACCTTCAAATGAAGAGAAAAATGAAGTCGAATTATATTAAAAAAGCAATATCAATAATTTTAACTACCAAAGGGAGGAATATGGAACTATAACATGGAAACTTCATGAATAAACATTATAGAATAAAATTAAAGGGTTTTACTGGATAATGATCATATAATTTTTTTTAATGGAAATTCAAGTATAAACAATCCGGATTAAAATAAGACTGAAACATAAATATATTACCACATTGGTAACTTTTGAATCGAAATACCCATGAAAGGAATAACATAGAATGAATCATTAAATACCATGAATAGAAATATATTCAGGACATAAAATTTAAAAAGTGTTAGTTTATACACCACATAATGGAATAAGTGATGAATGTGGAATATGTATCACATAAGTAAAATTGATTTGAGAAACCCATACAATGATCATAACATTGAAGTGAGAATTAATAAATGAATAAATTATGTGTTAAAAATATAAATCCAAAAAAATAATTAGTATTCAAACATGACATATTCAAATGTATTTACACACATAATCTTATAATTTCAAATATATCAAAGAAGTAAAACCCAATGAAAAGAAATTGAGTTATGAAATTATTTACTGCTATAATTTTTAATTAATATATAATTTGATGAAATAATTCAAATTAAAACTATTAAGTATGAATAATCCATGATATTAAATGAAATGGGGAAGTATATACACTATATACAACAAATTAGGTGCGTAACATTAAAATACGCCTCAATTAAGGGAAATTGAGATGAAGTTCCATACCTCCATATTCTTTTTGGTTGAGCATTATTGAACCTCATTTATAATAGTTTTAAGAATGTTATTAATTTATATCGAAACTAAATTAATATTTATAATATCATATATGATCCAATTATAACATTTTATCATCTTCTTATTAATAATATATCATTATTTTTATTTTTTAGAGTATTAATTACCTTACTTTCACATGCATGTTTTGTCATTAGAGTTTCAGTTATTGTGTATAGGATATCGATACATCGACATCAAAACTCTATTAATGTTTTAAATATCAGATTTACTTGTAATTCCACAACCCTAGAATCCTAGAGCCAGTGCATTATTTTGTTACATTATCTTGATTACAAAGAATCAAGTCTCAAAGGTTCGATCAGTTTAATAGTCTTGGAAACCCAGATTACATACATAATACCCATAATACATTTGGAAATAGAAAATACAAACATATACATAATAAAATTAAATAAACTGAATCATTTAATTCTAATTCAAGGATTTATTCTTTATAACATGGGGAAAGAAAACATAATAATGGATCACTCAAATGCTCAGTAAGGGTGTAAAGATGAATCAATAATGAATCAATGAGAATTAATTAACATAGAAAGGTAGGTAACTAATAACACATTCCATTAAAATAACTAGAGAAGGAAATATAAATATGTAAAGGTAAGAAACTGAAAACACATTCCATTAAATCAATGAACTAAAAATGAAATGCATCCATAGATATGTCGACACAAAATCTAATGGATAAATAATAACTGAAATATAAATAAATCCAATGCTTAATTATTGGATGTCGTATTTTCTAAACACATGATACCTTTAATATCAAGACACATTTTAAAATATTTCTCCAACTAATTTTCCTTATTATACTATAGATGCATCGATGGGATTGCATTAAATAATCCCCAACCCGCAGGGCTTACCTTAAATGGTCCCCAACCCCTGTATTTCATCTCCAAAGCATTACTAGTATATTGAACAAAAAACATGACTTATAAAATATTCATATTTAATAAATAATATGTATTTATCAATAAATATTTCATTGTAGGAAAAGTAACAACAAGGTTTTTTGACATTAAATCATTCTTGAGGAAAAATAAACTTTAAACATTCCAAAGTGTCTCATACCACGTGAAACATTAAAATACTAATTACTTGTGATTTAAATGAAACTTATAATATCATGTGAATAAGTATATTCATGATATATCATGTCAAATGGAAGTATATACAACAAATAAAAGTTAATTGGTTTATAAAAAATAAGTCTCAATGGAATGTAAATTAGGACAAAATCCCTTACCTTAACCTTCCTCTCGTTGTGTGGTATTTATCCACCTGTATAGCGGTTTAAAACATGTTACTAACTTATAAAAGAACCATAATAATGTTTATAATATAATATATTAACTTATTAAAATATTATATTACCCTCTTGTTAATACATTTACATTATTTTAGCTATTTTGGGTGTTAACTGCCTAGTTTTCTCAAGTATGTTTTGACTTGTTACATGTTGTTACTATTTCTTAGATCATAATTTTATCATCTATAGAATGTAAAACATGAATTAATTATCTTATATATTCCGTAAAAATGTATTTATAATAGTTTATAATATTTGGAGATAAGAAATTATGTCCATCGCTCATGGAGACGGTAGGCCGAATGTACACATGAACACTAATTTCTTTTCTTTATCGTATTAAAAGAATGAAATAAATAATAAATTTGTATAATATAATTATATTATAATATCAATTTTATATATTTCACACATTTTTATTAAAATAATCCTTAATATGTTCCACGTATAGCTTGAACGAATCACATCGCTTCGAGGAGGTGATAGTCCACATTTCCTGAAAAGATGTTACCATATTAACGCAAAATGGGAAATATTAGTGGTATGTTCTAAATAAAAATTTCGTTAGAATAAATACATTATAAATATCATATATATCATATATAAAGATATTTTCCACATTAATTTCCACCATGAAAGATGTTAAATGAAAAATGAACAATCCTCATTTCGTGAGGTAGTAGTTCACCGTACATAGAAACATTATTTTCATTATCCATTAAATAGTGGTTTGTGTATGTCTAGAAAGAACCATTTTCATAAAAAATATTAGTATACTGATTATAATTTTTTTTATATAATAATGGAATAAAAATATTTTATGGGGTGGTGAATGGAAATGAAACTAGGGAGCTTGAGAGAAGATGTTACCTCTTAATCATGTAACTTGTTTTGGTCTGTACAAAAATACTTTCTTGGAAGGATTCATTCACAAAGGGTGGATTCAAGGTTAAGGGTATGGGTGTTAGTAAGCTATTTGGGTAGGTATTTTTTAAACCTAATTGTTTTGATAAGTGTGAGCAATCGGGGGAGGTGGTGTCCTTTTATAGGGAAAGAAAATGACCCACTTGGAATTATTGGAAACATGATAGGTGTGCAAATGTTATTACCTAAAAAAGTTATTAAAGACAAAAAAAATCAATAATGGAAGGTTTATGGTCTATATATGGCCATAAAATGGGTTTTGGACAAGTTTATAGGTCATTTGGGCCCTTAAGATAATGGTTCAGTCCTTTATTAATCTTAATTTTACCCTAATAATTGTAATTATTTTTAATTATTTTCACTATTGTTTTTTGTGAAAAAATAATTTTAACTTATTATATATTATAAATTATTATTTTTAAAAATATGGAATCCATTTTTCCAAATTCCAATCACATAGGTGGAATAAATTAATTTATATTTAATCCTGTGGACAGGACGATAGTTCGGGTTTTTAAGTTAAAAACTGTCCAAAAGTTTGCTATGTTTTATAGTCAATTTCAAAGTAAAATTGGTTATAATTATATTAATTTTATTAATTTATAAAAATATTATCTAATTAAAATTTTAAACAAGTTAAAAATATAATTTAACCATATAAATAAATTAGCTGAAAATGAAATTTTGAACAAAAATTCACCATTTTTAACTATTCATTAAAAAGTGACATGTTTCTGAAAAATATAAAAAACTCACCCTAACCTAATTTTTATGTTTTTATTTAAAATATGATGTTTATTTTGAAATATTAAAAAAATTAATTTGTCAAAATACATATTTTAGATGGGTTCACCTTTAAAAGGCGGTAAAATTACCTTTATAAAAATATAGGGTTTAAGTGTAATATCTGGTTTGTTCTTATCTTATGATTTTCAAATATATTGGATGAAATTTAAAATATTTTATTTAATATTTGATATATATATATATATATGACATTAATATCACTCAATAATGTTTATTAATTAACTCTATTATGGTAAAATAGCTTTGTGAAAGTAATATTATTTTCTTTTATATTCAATCTATTTTCATATTCATTTCTTATTAATTTATAATGAATTGATTTTGAATTTTCATAAACCATAGGTTTTCATAAATTATTTACCCATTTTAAAAAATACTAATTTAAAGGCTAGGTTATTTCTTATTATATTTAATAATATATCATTATTAGGTAAAACTTGGTCATGCATGTAATGAAAGCTTTTGAAGAAAGTCGCTATTGCGTGTAAGGAAAGATAACTCATTGTCGAGTTCATTAACAAATATAGAATATTTAAAATCTATTTAAAATTGAAAATATATTTTAAAGTATCTCGGTATGGGTTTCCCTTATGTGCTTGGTGTCACATTTCACGCACACTATTTAATATAATGTTATTATTTTATACTTTTATGGTGTTACATTACACATTAGATAAATGATTAGAATCATTGTTGATGTTTGGACATGGAAAATGAATTACATTGATTCATGGAGATGGTAAACCATACGTACACAGGAGCGATGATATCATTCCATTAATGAGTGAAAAAGAAAGGAATTTAGTGATATATTAATTTTATATAATCAATATCTTTATATATATATCACATTTATTCATTAAATATATCCTTATTATCTTTTATGTATACTATAAGTGGAAAAAGAATCACATCGTTTCGCGAGGTGGTAGTCCTCCATACACATGAGCGACATTATCATATTTTAAAAGGAAAAGAAAATAAGAAGGTATATGAGATATTATAGTTACATAATTATAAAAATATCATAAATATCATATATATATATATAGTAAATACATCATTATATACAATCATGAAATGTGTTGATTGAAAATGAGTTACATTGGTTCCTGAGGCAGTAATCCGTTGTACACACGATCGATGAATTCATTTCCCATTTGACGAGGGAGGAGATGAATAAATATTATGTCATTAAAAAAAAATCAGTATATGGTGGATACATGTTTTATTATATTGGAAGTGCTATGACCAAATTAATGGTGAAAAAATAAAGAAAATGAAAGCTCTTTGTTATTACAATTAACTAATCTTAGAGAAACATCCATTAAATATCCTATTAATAACCATGTTGTTGGTCATTTTGGAATACCATAAGTTCTAGAATGTGTATAAGGATTCTAGGGAGATATTTTTTTAGATTTTTATCAAGTAAATGAGCCTGAGAAGAGAAGGGAGGAGTGACCTTTTATAAGCGGGGGAGGGGAAACATGGATTTATTTTTGAAAATAATCAACTACAACAACATTTTTATCATTTAAAAAGACTAAAACATGGGTCATTAGTGAACATTACAAGTTAAAAGGTAAAAATATTTCCTGAAAATGGGCGTTGGATTAGTTGGAAGGTCATTTTAACCCTTATATTTTTAGTTTAACCCCCCCGTAAACTTATTTTTACCTTAACTACGATAATTAATTTATACTTATTTTCTATTCATAATGGTAAAAAATTAAGTTTATCTTATTAGATAATATAAATTTTTATTATTCCAAATATGTAATCTATTTTTCAAAATACAATTCACTAAAGTGGAAGAATCCTATTTAAAACTATACCCGCTGACGCGACGAAAAAATGGTTTTCCAAAGAGAAAATTCTCAAAATTATAAAAGGGTTGAATATAAAAATTCAATATAAAAGTGACTAAAATAAAATAAATTTGTTAAATTTTAATATAATTTATCTAATTGTACTTTAAAACCAACATAAAATATAATTCAACCTTGAAAATTATTTAAAAAAATGCAATTTTCAATAAAAATATTTTTTTTTTATTATTTATAAAAATATAATTTTTGAAAATCCTAAAAATTCACAATAAGATCATTCTTATATTATGATTTAAAAAATCAATATTATTTCATAAAATAAATTTTCTAAAAATGGTAAAAATTAATAATAAATTTTACGCTCAAAGTGAGACTAAATTTTATTTTTGAAAAATATAGTTTTTTAGAAAAAATTTCTTTTTATTTCAATTGATTATTATTTTATTTATAATTAATAGATAACCATAATTTTCTTAATTTAGTTTTTACTATTCATATACTCTAATTCAAAGATTAGGTTATTACAGTATACTATATTACAGTTTATTTAGACTCTGGGTTATGTGTTCTGCAAGCTATCAAAGAGATGCAATTTATTTAAAAATAATTATTTCATAAAATCTTAGGGTGTTTAATTATCTTATAATATTGGTGTTTCATGTAATATATACTATTTAACCCAATTTTATTCTTTTAAAATATTTTATTTTTACACTTTGGGTGATATTCAGTTGGGCTTTTGGGCTATTGTCATCTAGGCCTTTAAGCTATGTAATGATTGGGGCCTTCGATCCATGTATAGGTTCCCTCTCAATCCAATTAAATTTCTTTTCCTTACTTAATAATATGGGAATAGCATAATTTTTTTCGGTAATATTAATCCTGAATTATATTATTATATATTCATCATATTAATTATAACATTTTTTTAAGTTTTTTAATTATTCAATAATTAATATATCAATTATGTTATTATTTATTAATTATATTAATCATATAATTATTAATTTGTTATGTAATTAATTATTAATTATATTATAAAATATTTATTATAAAATATTTATTATTTTAATAATAATATTAGTTATTAATTATGTTAATAATTTTTTATTATTAATTGAAATAGGTAGAAAATAGTGTTGTAGAATATTGCTCATTTATTAATTATGTTTATTATATTATTAATTATTAATTATGTTAATTATTATAAAAGGGTAGGAATGTGGTTTGACTGTTGTGTTCAAGATGGTGATTCATTCAATGATTGTGTTTCTTCCTCTTCAATGGATTTTCCAAAGAATTTTTCAATCCATGATGAGTGGATACTTGTTGGTTGTGATTAGAAAGAGAAAATAGAAGAATAAGGAAATTCATCTGATAATGAAGATCAATTTTATAGGGTTACTAGTTATTTTCAAAATTATTCACATATTTTTTAATCTTTTCATGATTCATATATTGGAAGAATCATTAAAAAATTTATGACAAATCATATAAAAGTTCATACTGATGTGATCTTAAAGAGATTGGATCAATTTAATAACTCTATAATTGTTAGAGTTTTTATTCTATTAGGGGAAAACCTTGGAAAAAATATTATTTTATTAGTAGTGTGTATTTTATTTGAGGATTCTCATATTGAAAATGAATCTCTCTTAGGAATGGTTCATATCACTATATTTTTCCTTTTGAGAAATTATTGTTGTGTGTGTGGCTGTTTGGTTGCATGTACATGAAACATGGTTCATTTAAAGTTCATGAATAATCTCTAAATATTAATATATTAATTGTAAAGAATTAGTTTTCATTGGTATGTATTAGAATCTGTGGTCTCAACTTGGTTTTTTGGCATCCAAAAGTCTTATATGACATTGACACTTCGGTGGGTGTTCCAATCCGACTGGATAAGGAAACTTAATTGGAAATATTTTTACACTTTATAAGTATCTTGGTGGAGATTTATCTCAATTATACCCATATAACAAGGCAATACTTTCTATTTGTAGTGATAATTTGAATATGTTCATTGATTATGTGAAATTTCCACTAATTTTTGTGGAATGTAACTCTATTAGTCATCTAAAGAGTTAATGTTGTAAGGCTTTGTCTTGTATTAATTGTTTCCTAATGGGAAAAATTAATAGTTAATGTTGAAGGGAAAAAATTTCTTGATTCATGGGGGTTGTTTTCCTGGTAATGATTTGGACAAGATTAAACCTGTTGCTGTTAGGGTTTTAGTTGCTGATTCTCGATTCAACACAATTTGAAAGGGAAAAATATTTTTAAATTATAAGAATTTATTAATGGGGGTTTTTATACTAGGAACTATATGTTGGTTGGAAAGGCATCTAATAAGGAAAGAGAGTTTTTTTAGGTGCAATAGGAGGTTGTGTAATTGGAAGTTAATCAATCCTTTAGGTTTGAGACATTGCCAACTGGGCTTAGATATCATGCTAATCACTTAGTTGTTGTGAAAATTGATGAAGAAGGGGTGTTAATAGATAAACCTAATACTGGTTCTTATTCTATGGGGATTTATAAATTGGTAGCATCTCAAAAGTCTGGGAAGTGCACTTATGGACTAGAGTCAGGATTTTGGTCTCACTACTCAGTTTATAGGGTCATAAGCTGACATCAAAGATCAAGGAAATTACTTTAGGGATTCTCTTATCAAGAATATTTAGACAAGGTTTGACACTAATAATGAGGTGTTTAATAGTAAATTATCTATAAAGGGTGAGTTTTATAAACAATTGATGCAAGAGAAGCTTTTAATTGTGTTTTTGTGATCTCAATTAAAAGAAAAATCTTGAAACTAGTTTAGTAATTGTTGGACAAAAATCCTTCAAGGTTCTATATCATTGTTTTTGGGGTGATTGTGTTTGTGGAAAATTCCATAAAACCAAATTTTAGAATGTTTGGTGTTTTTGAAGAATATATTTAATGTGGAATAGTTTCCCAATGTTTGGAAAATTTTTATGCCTCAAAATAGGGAGTTTGTTTTATGGAAAATGAAGGTTTTCTACAAAGGAGTTCCCAGAGAGTAGTTTGCGGACTTCGAAGCACAATTTATGGACCGCAAAGCGCATTTCATAGAACATGAATCATGGATTTCAAAAACCTCACTGTTGTGTAATTGCGTTATGTGGACCACAAATGAGGTATATGGAACAATAAAAGAAAATCAACAAAAGAATATTTCCACATATTAATGCTATGAGAACCGTGAAGTGCGCTATGTAGACCGTATAGAGAAATCAATTCACGGGAGGTTCTTAGTTCATGGGAGGCTTACCATTTGAAGGAGGCTCATAGTTTTCAGTAAAAGGGTGGTGATTTTTAAAAATCCATAAAATAATTTTTATTTGCAGAGGAAAACAACCTCCACAAAGGATTAAAGCGCAATATGGACTACATAACAGTTCACAGTGAAGGCTGTCCCACATCGAATTCATTGGTAATTTTGATTAGCATGTTTTGAGGGATTTATTTTCCTATATGAAGAATCCTAATCTCTTCATTATAGAGAGTGAATTTCATTATATAATAACATTTTTTTCTAGAAGAATTCAGGTATGTCTGAAGTAGATAGTGTGGGAGAAGTATGTGAAGTAGAAAAGTTCCCGAGGGAGGATTCCATGAAGGTAAGTAGTTTGAAAAGGTGGATTAAATGGAGGAGGAATTATTTCATGAGGAATCAATTTTTAGAACGCGATATTTTTGTAAGGATAGTTCAAAAAATGGGGTTTGTGGGGCATGATATCTTTCAAAGGAAAAGGGACCATGTAGAAGAGGTGGTATGTGAGGCATTTGCCACCCACGAAGTAGGGGTGTTCATAGTAGAAGAAGTAGACCATAAATAACTTGTGCCACGTTGTTTAATGATGTTCATAGAGGATTCAAATTGGATCATAGAGGATGTTGGGAAGTTCACAAAGGGACTAAAAACAGATCAAAAAATAAATTTATCTAAACTAACAGTTCATGGAAAAGTGCTTTCATCTATATGGTGGAAAATAGAATTCATGGAACAATTACATATGAAAATATTTTGTGGATCAGTCATAAGGAGATATGTTTAATTTTTACCCAGTGAATAATATCATTTTCACATCTTAATTTTTATGTTTGGAAGAAATATGATAAAAGATCTGCACTATTTGGAAAACCATGTAGAAGGTGTTTATTCACATATATATCCAATCTAGTGAAAAGAAGAATTAGAATTCATTGGATATCATACTAAATCTTGAGTTTGTAATTACTATTTCTACTATAAATAGAAGTCCATTCTAGTTGACTAGAACGTGGAAGTGTTGTATCTAGGTGTTTTAATAGAAGTGAAAAAGTAGCCCAAAAAGAACTTCAACTGAGAATCTACTTATAATTGAGGATGTATTCATTATTGATAATGAAGGTACCTATATTCCCATAAACTATATGTGGATCCTTTCAGATTAGTGATAAAATGAGGAGGAATAAGGTTATCCTATACACCATTAATGATCCATAGAAGGATACTTAGGGAGTGACCCTGGAAAAAGTAGTGAACTGACCCTAAACTCTATAAAGGAAGTGATCTTGGGCATAAAAGTTATATAACATGAACCTTGTATTGGTAGTGAGACTTTTGGATTTGGTACATCAACACAATTTTTTTGTATACTCCTTGGATATATCCTAGTGAGGGAAAACCAATTAAAAATCTCTGTGTCTGTGTGCTTTCTTTCCTACATTACTTTTTATGCATCATCATCAGATAAAGCTGGAATATATATGATAAATATAAACACAAAAGAGAAAATTAAGTGACCCTTATAATAAATAGGTCAAGATCTAGTTGGGTATGAATAATTTTGTAATGAATATCCATACCCTGATTCACCCCCCTCTTAGGGTATCTAGGACCCTTTGGGACCTAAAAATTGGTATCTGGGCATTGGTCTCTTTTATCAGATTTGTTTCAAAAAATATGGTTCAGTCAATTATTAAAATTGAAGTTACAATTTGTTCTTACCTTGGCGTTCCATGGATAAGGGAATAACTTCAAAGAATAATAATAAGTCTTATGGTATTCCTCAATGTGTAAGTGTCTATAGAAAGAGTGGAATCTAGTTTAAGGAAGAAAATATTGTAGTAAATAAATGTTTGGATAAATTAGATAGTGAAAATACCTACTCAATCAATGATTCTATAATAATGCGTGAATAACCTAATATTCCAAGTGATGTTGAAACTACTGATGATGAAGAAACACCGGGAATGAAAAAGTGGAAGTTGTACATTAATTAAAGTAACTGGATCAAAAATTCTATGAATAAATTAAATATAATGATTCCTGGATCCAAGTAAAATAATATGAATCCAGCAAGTTAAAAGGATTAAACAAAAGGCTTGTGGAAGTAGGCATAATTCTAAGATAGAGGAATGATTCCCAAGATAAAGAACTGAAACAACTAAAACGTGATGAAATGGGAATGAATCTAGAATTAGATAAAATTCATAATTTGAAATCCCGAAATGATGATCTTCCAACACACCTATCTGAACTTGTTATGGAGAAACAAATTCTACAATAGAAGAATGTATGCTATAATGACTTTGTTGCTCAGATTAATTTTAATACAAATAAGCAGAGTGAAATGTTGAATAGGATCACAATATAATTGAAATATGAGATGAGTAGTGGGAATAATCTCAAGATACAAGTTAATTATCTACTTTTATCAAGGAATACAAATATTCAATAATTGGGTGAAGATATAGAATTAGTCAAGAATTAAGTGGAAAAATCTAATGCCAAAAGAAATTCTAAATAAAACGATGCTTTTCATTTATTATATGACAATCATTTGGAATGAAATAATGAAAAGAAAAGAAAATATGCAATTTTAGAGGGGAAACATGAAATGTTTATCTCATCCAAAAGGCCATCCAGTTTGGGAAAAATCAGTATTGGATATGATGAAACCTCTCCCAGGAATTATAGAAAGAAACTTGTGAACAATTTCAAAATAGGAAAAATTATGTAGGCATTAAAGACAGACCTAAAAAGTATTTTACATGAATTAATGACAACATATTCTATTTCTATGGGATTTATGGTCATACTTCATCTTTTTTTATTGAGGATTTGGAATTTATTTCATTTTGTGAAGACATAAATATTTTTAAATATTATAATAAGTAGAAATGTCTTGTGAAATCTGAAAGAAGTGTCTCTCAGAAGAATTTAGACAAAAAATGCTATTATTGTGGATTACAGGGACACACCATGAGTTTGTGTCAAGAAGCCTAAGGGCTCAATGGCAAAATCAGAAGAACTTTGGATGCATCCACATATCAACTGAGAAATAATTAAGTGAGGTATATTTTTAATGAGATATGTTTTATATGTTCTAATCATGGTAATTTAGAAAGTTATTTTTTTTATAAGAAAGAAGGTAAGGAAATTGAACTCGAATGGAGATCTCCAACTCTAGTGGTGTATGAAGAGAAATCTTATACTGGAAGGCCAAATGATAAGTCGTAAAATATGTTTAATGTATTGGATGAAACATAAGGGGCTCAAATAGGTGTATTGGGAACATCCCCTTTTATAATAACGATAGATCTCTTAGAAATAATGTGAACCAACTTGGAAGTAAAAGGGAGGAAATCAATGGGAATATTATTTCTAAAAGAAAGAGTCATAAAAATTTGCTTATTGGCGGCGCATCAAAGAAAGAAATTTATACTAATTGGTATAAGAATTTTTTTTTGAAAAAGGTCTAGCCTATAAATCCTAAATATCAAAAGAATAATCAGCTTGTGGTTAAAGAATTTTTAGTCATATATCCAGAAAAGTTGAAGTCGGATGGGCAGTTAGAACAAGCACAAAAACAGTTCTGTTCTTTGTAAGAAAGTATCAAAGGGTTGATCCATCTGGATAAACCAAAATCCACTTCTTGAGGATTTTAGAGGTTCCCCTCTCCCTATGTTTATAAATTCTATTAAATAATTATCACATGTTTTAGGTTTTAGAGGAGATACAATCCAAGGGGAATTTGTATCAAAAGATGAAAAGTGGTGATGTGGTGTGCTCTAGAATGTCAACTGATTAAAATCCCTTATTATAGCTAAAGAATAAATCTAGAAAAATTATGTGAAAGGAGTTAATTTTCTATGATTTCTTGATATGTATGGAAGTATTTGGGTGAAATGTACCATGATGGTGTTATTAACTTTATCTTTTGTTTCCTACATCAAGTTTTAACTGAGTAAGCTTAGAGATTTTGTTGATGGATCATTACTAAGGGGTAAGATCACCCATTGAAAATATTATTGAAGGATACTATAGTAAGAAAATGATATTGAGCTGGAGAAGTTTATCAAACTCGTAGTCATATGTGAAGAAATGATTCCATATAATAATAATGTTTGTGGTTCAATAGTGGAACTAATAATAAGAAGAGTTTCATTATATATGGGGAGAATTCTATCTCCTAATCACATGAAAGGTCACAATGGTATTGAAAGAATGATTTTTTTTGTTTTATGACATTAAGAAGACCTATTTGGAATGAAGAATAAATATTTATGTATTTCATGATTATCTATTTATTTCTAACAATATGGTATCTGTTAACTATTTTTAGGATACCAAGAACCTATGAGAGAATATTTACAGTGTTTCCAAAAATTGGTCTACCCACTCCAATGAGTAATTCCAAATATATAAAATCAGATAATAATCAATATTAATGATTTTATTCATTCAAAATATGGAGGTTTTCAAGGAGGTGTAGTGAAAACTACACAGTGAGATATAACATCATTTTAGAGGGAAGTCCTCTGAAGAATTGAGGAAAGTCATGCTACTAGAATCTCTAGAATTTAGTTAGTGGCATGAAAAACATTGAAGTTAATTAGCTTAAAATGCTATTTCCTACAAAGAGTTATTACTTTGTAGTCCTAGAGGATATTTTAACGACTCAGTGCCAAGTAATAATTTCACTTGCTGAAAATCTTATAGTAGTGTGCATCTATAAAGAAGAGTATGATCCAGATTAAGAAAAGTGATAAAATAATAAAATTATTAATCTAAATTTGACAAATGGAGTAAAAGGTGAATTTTTATATTGTTGACATGGACTGGTGGTGTTCAAATGGAAAGATATTGTGTATCATAGACTGTACAAAAGTATATAACCAAAGGGGATATTAATTTACATTTATCTAGATTTTAGGAGATAAAATAATAATGTGTTCCCCCCATTATTTTTTATATTTTCAAAAGTCAGGTGAATAGAGATAATTTACTAAGAGGAGAAAATATGTAAATGAAGGTATCCCCTATTGAATTCTATGAGAAACTAGGAGATTTAAGTGTAGTATCTAATTGGTATTCATTGTGATAATTCAGGTTCTATAAATATGAGGAAAAATATAGTCCATCACTCAAGGACAAAGAACATTGAAATAATATTTCACGTCATCATGATGAATGTAGAGAATGTGTATGAGAAATTAGATTATGTGCCAACAGAACTACAGGTTGTAGAAATTCTATTGAAATAATTACCCAAAGAGGAGTTTGAGTGATATCGATTGGCTCTAGGAGTTCAGTTCACTCCCCTCACTAGAATGAGTGTGGATGTGGGACCCCCTCTCCTTGATGTATGATGTGTTTTCCCCTAAGGTGATGATTTGTGTTTTTTACATTTTTTCAGAACAAAATGAAGTGACCTTTGGGTTTTTTAAAAAGGGGGAGAAATTGCAGATATAAATGGAAAGAAAATGTATTTGTAAAGACAGGGGAGAAGTTGATAGCAGAAGTAGGGAATTTGGGGGAGTTTTAGATCTGAAAATTATAAGGGTGATTGATCAAAGGTTATATATCACAACAGTTGGGGTTCGTGATTAAATCAGATGGGTGGTTTTAGAATAAATCGATTCATTAATGAACATTGCCTAATACTCTAGTTTTTGACATTGATCATGGATCATGTCGGCTTAGAGTGTGTGTTGAGTAAATTATTAATCTCTATCTCAATTTCAAGAATTGAATGTTGGTAGATGATGGAAGACTCTACAATGAGGTATCAAAATGAGAAGAGTTTTTAATAAACCAAAAGGGGGAAAATTTTGGGGAAAAACCCATGAAGGTTCTGTTTTGGTGCTCTTGGGGTGATTGTGTTTTTTGAGCATTTCAGTTTGGTTAGTGTTGCTGAAGTTGATATTTAAGGTAGTGTAGTTTCTCAGTGTTTTCCAAATTTCTGGACCTCAGAATTGAGTGATTGTTTTTTAGAAAGGGCAGGTTTTCTACAAAGGTGTTTTTAGAGAGTAGTTTTTAGATCATGAAGCATGGATTTTATTAAACTCATAGTGGAACAACTATTTTATGTGGACCAGAAAATAGGTACATAGATTGGCGAAGGAAAATCAGAAAAGGAATATTTCCTCATAGTAGTGATATGTGGACCATGAAACACGCTACATTGACCGCGTAGAGAAATTTATTCATGGGAGGTAGATAGTTCAAAATAGGATAAAATTTCATAGAAGAATCATCATTTTTGGTTAATAGGTGGTTATTTAAGGGACCATAAAGGATTTTTTTTTCGGATGACAAAAACCACCACAATGGATTAAGTGCTATATGGACTACATAACACTTCACGGTAAATTATTTCCCATATTGAAGTCTTAAGTAATTTTAATTAATGGGTTTTTTGGGATTTATTTACCTATATAAAGGATCCTAATCACTTCAATATAGAGATATAATTAAATTATAGAAGATCATCACAGCTAGAATAATTTAGGTAAGTTTGAAGTAGTTAGTGAGGGAGAATTCTACAAAGGTTAAGAGTTTGCGAGGGAGGATTCAATGAAGGGAAGTATTTCATGAATAGGGATTCCATAAAGGTGGAAGTAGTTCATAGAGGATCGATTCCATGATGGTGATAGTTTAGGAGGAAAATACACGAAAGGGGGTTTTTGGGGCTTAGTAGCTCGCAATGGAAAAGGGATCGCATTGCAGAGGTGGTCTGTAAAGCATCAACTGTCTGTGAAGTAGGGAAAGTCAGAAAGGAAAAATTAGACTGCAAAACACTCACACCATGTGGTGTAGGGAAATTCACGGAGGATTCAAGGCAGTTCATAGAGGACATAGGGATGTTTGCGAAGGGACTAAAAATAGTTCTTGAAATAAATTTACTCGAACTAATAGTTCATATAAAAGTATATTTCATCTATAAGGTGAAAACAAGAATTCATGGAACAATTACATGCAAAATTATTTTGAGGATCTCAAATAAGTAGATACATGTCAGGATTACCCAATGAAAATTATCATTGTCATATATGAATTATGAATTAGAAAAAATAGAAGACAACATATCTGCATTATTCGACAAATCTTATAGAAGGATTTTAGTCACTAATACATCCAATTTAGTGAAAATAAGATTTGAAATTCATTAGATATCCTTCCAAATCATTAATTTTTAATTGATATTTATACATTAAATATAATTCTATTCCATTTGATTGGAAACATCCAGGTGTTTTTAGAGAAGTGAAGGAGCATCCTAGAATGAACATCAATATAGCATCTACCTAAAATTGAGTATGCATTCATTATTGATAATGAAAGTACATACATGTCCATAAACTGTGTGTGGATCCTTTCCAGAGTAGTAAGAAAAGGAAGTGGGAGATGTGATTCTTTCCTCTAGTAATAATCCATATAAATAGACTTACGGAGTTTCCCTTGAGAAAACACTGAGATGGACATAAAATTTGTAAATGCAGTGAGCCTATGAATATAAATGATCTAGACTAAACCATGTATTGGGATTGATACTTAGTGGATTTGGTAAATTTACACATTATTGTTGTATGCTCCTCAGATGTACCCCAGTTAGGGTGAATCAAGTAAAAATATATGTGTTTGTGTGTTTGATTTTCTGCTTTACTTTTAATGCATCATCATCATATAAAGTTAGAAAGGATAAGATAAATATAAAAACTAAAGAGTAAACTAAGAGAACCTTATAATAATAGGTAAAGATCTAGGTGGGTAGAAATAATTTTGAAAGGAATATCCATACCCTGATTTACCCCCTCTTAGGGTATCAAGGCCCCTTTTGGACCTAATAGTAATGATACCAAAACCCTCAAAAGGAAATGGAAAGATAATATGGATATTGGATGATACACATATCATTACTATTAATAACAATAATGGTGGAGTAGCTTCTACTCGAACTCAAACTCAAGATTAGCTAAGAGATCAAGGATAATTGACCAGTAAGGAGGCCTAGGTACCTATTTCTAATAGTTGTATAGATCACTTAGTTGATGGGTTTGGAACATCAATAATGGAATTGTATATAACTAAAAAACTTTAGGGAATTATAAAAGAGAAAATTAAATCTTCAGTGGGTTTGGGTATTTTTGTTAGTGATAAAGCACTAATAGTGGATGTGGTAGATAAAACAAAAAATATCCTTAATTTTGAAAGCTCATGATTAAGAAGTGGATGGGATATAAAAAAACCAAATTATCCCCTTCCATGGATATTGATTTAAGTTGCAAAGATACTCCTCAAATCACATTGGGTGATGAAACTCTAACTTCTAAATGAAATCTTAGTCCACCCATGCATAGTATGGTGGAATGCTGGGTATCTAATTCTAATTCATTTGTCATACTATAGGAATATAAAAACAATGAGGATATGGAGGATTCTTACATTCTATTATATGATGATACCTACTCTAAATGGGACTCCATAGATATATAAATTTTTTGAAAATTGGTGAAAATAAGTTAATAGGTCATTATCCCCATGGTTAGGGAGGTCGGGGGGGGGGGCATTATAACATAATTCATCATTATTAGGCTGAGTACTTAGAGTATTTTTTATTTACTTTGATTAATATTTTTGGATTTCGGTATGAGGGATGGTTTTGATTGTTTAAACTTGTTAATAAAAATCCCTTTTGGAGGCTTGTTTTTTAAACTTATTTGAAAATTATATCTATGTACTGAGATGATACTTAGAGGATTTTTATACTTGGGTTTGCATTACTGAAGATGAAATATATATATAAAGGTGATGGGCCATGACTGTAGAACTTGTTTTTCACCAAAGGATGTGTTTTTTTTTGTGATGACTACACTATAGTAACAATGGCTATGCCATAATGTTTTCATGGTTAGAATCATAATGAAAACACCTTTATCATACAAATACCACATTGTAATGAACTTTTTGGGATGAAAAGAAATACTCTTAAATGCCTTGTTTTCATTGAAAAAGAGATGATATTGAGCTAAAATGGGGCCAACCATGAGATAAGGCCATCTGAGTATCCATCCACCCAAGGGTAGCTAGCTGATCTCAAAGACAACCTTAATCAAATACAATAAGGGGGTTTATACTAGTGGAAACCCATGCAGGTAGAAATATTTTCATTTGAAGGAAGGCCTTACTACAAGGGGAAGTATACAACATAAGAGAAAAGGGTTTTTATCCTCTCACTTGTGAGTTAGTATGGAAGGATATAGTAAATTTCTTAAGCTACTCATAATCAAATGACCCATTGAGAGGTGTCTAGGCTTATTAAGCACTCTTTTCCTGAAGGAAATTTCTATGTGGGATTCGACATTCATAAGACACACTACCAAACATGGACTATAATATATACTTAGTAGAATTAATATTTCATATAAATATAGATGTTAATATATTTTTAAGGTTCCTACACAATGGATAATAGGCTGACCACACCTATGTTGAAAACATTTTTCCATGCCATAGTTACACATTATAGTGTGGAGAGTTCTATGAGGCATCGTAGATGATTTTTTTTACAAATACAATTGGATACTAAAATTTATCCAAATATTATACTGTTTTATTATTAAAGGTGTTAAAAATAAGTTAAAAAGATCATTTTAAGACAATCTATATATCTTGCGATATTTGAAGTCAAAATGATTTTTATGGATCTGGTCAACAACATGAGATCAGGACATATGAAGCAAACAACAACCTCAAAAATTTATTAAGCCCCATTTTGCATCATAATATGTAATGTTACATTTTTATAAAGGACGAGAAGCAAATGACTATGTCATAGAATATGAAATCACACCATAGTCAAGAAGCTATAAAAAACGTAGAAAGCGGATTCATGACCGTGTTTTGAGGACTTTAATGTGAATTAACTGATTCCTAAACAATAATTTCAAGTGTGAATGACACATGGAATCATAAATTTTTTTTAGGATTAATTGATTTATCACAATCCTTATATCCTTTAAAAGTGGTTGAATTTTCTTAAACTATATAGAGGAGATCTTGAAGTTCAGTGATTGATTTGATGAAAACATACATAGGTTCTAAGAGAGTTGGTATATATTAAATTTCTAGACTTGGTGTAAAATTGATGGTGATAAAGGAGAATATTCTAGGATATTAATATATATGGAGAATCATCAAGTTTTTAATAAGAGACACACCATTTTTGGTGTACATTCACATCCTTATGTTATGTAAGTGAATAAGATTTTCATGAAAGGAGTAGTGAGTTCCTCCTTTTAATGAGAGGCAATGGACATTCTCGATTGTTTGAATAATGAGTTTAGAGGATCAGTGAGACCCTCTATTATGTAAACCAAAAAGAATTAGTGTTCTCTAGTGTTTTAGGTGCATAGGAAAATCACCTTCACAGGCTCCTTAGATTATCCCAATTAGGGTGGACCATGTAAAATATCCTATGTTTATTTCTTTCATCAATCATAAAAAGAAAGTAAGGGAGATAAAAATGTGTGTTACTCATGCCAAGAGAAAAACATAACTATCTAGGGTTGTTGTTTGAAAATAGTTATTACCACGAACCCTCTCTTCAGGTAATCTCTCTAATAAGGGACCTACAGACCACGTCCTCTCTTGATGCTTATTTTTGATTTTCCTTAATAAAAGGGATTTGACCATAGCATGTTTGAATTAATTACATTAATCATGTTGTTAGTTATTTAATATTTTATAAGTTATTAATTATATATTTTATATATTTTTTACTTGTTAATTTCACTAATTAATTCGTTTTTATTAAATTATTAACTACTAATTAGATTATTTCCTATTAAATATATTACTAATATTAAATTATATTAATTAAATTATTAATTTATATTTTATATTTTATTATCAATGAGGAGATTCCAATGCATCAAGATATTCTCTCTTTAGAATTTGATTATGATTAGGGCTTTAATTGGGTGGCTATTCATCACAACTACTATTTCAATTCATGTGATGATTTTTTTGTAGATTCAAAGATGACCGAAGACACATATTTCTTATCTATAAAAAATCTAAGAACTGTGATCAAAACAATTTTAGATTTAGATGGTATTGTGAAGCATTATGGTGAATTGACAAATTTAGATGACATACAGAATTGAATTGGGGCCTCATTTTATGATAAATAAGAAAATGATAAAATCTTCTCATATTTCATGGGTAGATCTACCTTCCCAAGTAAACAAATCACATAAAATGGATCCCATTCTTTTGAATAGGCTAGTTAGAGTATTCCTGAAAAAATTCTATGTTTTAACCTGAGTCCCCATAGTAAATACCATAGGGGGGTAGATTAGTGTGTGTTAGAGTTTGTTATTTTCCAAAGCATAATTGGATATTGTATTCATGTTATCCATATCAGTTTAAATCTATCATAATTATCATAATCAAGCGCAACCCAAATGAAAAAAATAAATAATCATATATACAAATATTTTTACTTGGTTCACCGACATTGGGCTATATCTAAGGAGCAAAAATCAATGTTGTGTTGATATAAAAATTAACTACTACTTCACCGAAATGTGATTAAAACTATAGAAGAATATCACTACTCATCCAAGGTTTATGAACTCTTCCTTTCTTATACTCACTACTTTGAGTATGGTTATAAGTATACAATTGACATGGAGGTCAAACTCCCAAAGACTTTGAATCAAATGTATAACACCATACATCAATGGTATTATCTATAATTAATTAATTTTCACTTCAATATATATAATTAGATACATAAACATTATATCTTTAAATCCCTAACTTCAATGTAATCTAGCCCTATCACAATTCTCTTAATAATTCAAGATATTCAATTATCTTCCACTATTGATACAATCTACTTCCTGATATTTAGTCTCTCTCTCTCTCTCTCTTATGTGTTCATATCTATTTCTTCATGAACAACATGTTTATTTACATACCATAAATTTTGAATTTCAAATTCGAAATTCTAATCAACATTCACCTACATATACTTAAAATCCAACCCTAATATGTTTTCTAAAAGAATCTCCACTATTGGTCTTAAAAGAGAAAGATGATGGATGCACAAAAAATTTCCAAACTAACTGGAGAAATAAAATTCATCAATGCTATTTGGATTAGATTTTTTCCACAAATCATAGCGTGATATTCTAACTCATGTCATGATAGGTAAATTTATCTTCTAAATTTCTTTAACTTACAATTGAGTTATTGTGTGACATAATGTTTAACATATTGTCCATTTTTTGTTTCTAAAATATCAGGAAGTCAAAAATTCACAATAAATGCTCATTTTTTATACTGAGCTATTGTGATGTTGTCCTTTCACCGTTTTTTTGAATCTAAAATATGCGACGGTGTGGTTTATAACATCACTATGAGATCTTATTAATTGTAAAGAAATTTACAAAAAATTATGAATCATGGACCAATAGCATTTTCCTGGTAAGTATCCATGGAATGTCACTCCTTTCATGGTGTAGTCATCATCGAATTCCAAGATTCACTGAATTCAACAAATTATTCTTCATAGTGTGGAAATTTTATCATGGTGTGACATAAGCATTTCACATTTCGGTCAATTAAGAAACAACATTCATGGACCTTATAAAAGATTTAATTTACTCTAATAATCCCAAATAAAAACATTATCCATTACATGTGTTTGATAATTTATTATATTACAAATACATTAAAGATGTGTTATCTATGTTTATATGGTGAACTATTTCTAAAATTCCAACATCTTTAAATCATTTTATCTTTTGAAAACATTTTTAACTCATCAAAATAAACTTTAAATGTCATAAAAAAGTTTCTCGAAAAATTCTTATAGGTTGAAAATAAACCCAACATCCTACTTATCAACCTATGGTTACAAAAATATCCACCTTTGAATTTTTTATCAATAATTGTTTTTTTTGTTTTCTAACCTATATATATAACTTCGTAGAATATTCTATGCTCCCCCAACAGTCATTATCATACATTCTATTTGTCTAACCTCTCCCCCTATTAAAATAAAATTTAATGGTCTCCAAATTTACTATTTCTTAAAAAAAACCTTAGTAAAGAACAATTAACAATATCTATAATCCTATGTGAGTCAAATTTCATTGTACAAAACAATAGAACAAGTTAGTTGCTACAATGGTATTCAAATTTCCTTTGATCAACCTGATTTTACTACTAATCCCCATGAATGATGTCTCCCCATTGATTCTTATTCCCAAATAGAATATAATTCAATGAAATAAGAAAAATCATTTAATTAATATATTATATATAATGGGGACTGGGGTTTTTATGTTTTCTTAGTTTGGAATGATTGGATATACTTTGATGTTCAACCCCTACTTTTCAAACACATGAGAAAAAAGATATTTTGGTATATTTTTTTGAAAATTGATTCTGTGTTGAAAAAAATTCCATCTTTACAATATTTTTCTCCAATTTCTCCTTTAAAAAATGATAATGAATCTCAATATGTTTTGTGTAATAGTGTTGTACCAAATAATTTTCTAACTTAATGACACTTTTATTATCACACTGAATCAACATTGGGGTTTTCATCACATCATTGAGGTCTTAAAAATACCACTTTATCCAAATCAACTGTGTATAGGATTTTATAACTGAAATATACTCTTCCTATGATATACTTAATAAAATTAAATCATGTGTCTTACTCATACAATAAATATAATTTCTTGCAATAAATAAATGTCCACCTGTAGTTTTTTTACATCCATAATATCACTATTCTAATTCATGTCTAAAAATTACAACAAATCCTGATATTGTCTAGCCACATATATAAAACCATAATTACACATACCTAAAAATTAATTTTAATACCATAAGATTCTATTCCTTTAGAGAAATATAAAACATTCCATAAAGAACATTTAATATAATATATAAATCCTAGTTTCTATAATATAGAGTAAACGTAGAATAATTCTTATACATATATTTGAGTCTATTCCCTTATTGTATTTCTGTTTTCCAACTTTTTTAAAACATGTATTGAAGTTAAAACACGTTTTCATCCTTTAATTATGAACTCCTTTATCACTTATTTTACATACATCACATCTATGATGAATGTATTACTCTTATCTTGATGAAATAAAATACCAATAAAATATGTCAACTCTCTAATAATTTATATATCAAACTAAGAACTCACCAATTTAGTAAAATTTCTAATTTAATTATTCATACTACCCCAAATATGATGTCATTAAAAAAAAATATTACCACAAAATATTCTACATTTGAGATAATTAAATTAAGTTTGTAATAAAATTATCCTATATTAAACTCTAAATTTATTAGATAAGAATATAACAATGTCTACCAAGCATGAGGAATTTCATTAGGATATACAAATACTTTTTCAATCTATATACCATTTAATTATCATCTCTAATAAGAAATACAACTGGTTTTCCTATATATATTTCTTCTTTAAAAACTAAATTCAATAAATCCATCTTCACATCCATTTAAAAACCATTGAATTTTGATTGAACTACCATATCTAGTAAAATTATTATTGACTTTCTTCTTTCCACCAGAATAAATTTTTCCTCAATATAAACTCCTTTATCTTGTGTATATACCTTATATATAAGACTCACTTTATTCTAAACCACTTTTCCATATTTATCAAACTATTTTATAAATAACCATTTTATACTAATAAAATCATGGTGTCTTGGTATTTTTTTAGGATCCAAACTTTTATTCTTTTTCAAATGGTCAAATTATTTATTCGTGGATTTCACCCAAGATTCATACTTTAGTACATATTCAAAAGAAGTTGGTTCTACCTGTAATAATAGGTATGTATGATCTATTCTCCCAATTATATAGGTATAAATTGGAGTATATTTATCTCCAATAATATTTCTTGGATAAACTCCACATCTACTTATTATTATTTTACTCATAGGATGACTCCCATATTTACCTTTTTTTAACTAATTCATCTTCATAATCATCATTAATTTGTGGATTTCGATATTCTTATAAATCCATAACAAACTCCTATTCCTCTTAAAAACTTATTTAAGTTCAAAAATTCAAAAATTACATTTATATTAGTTTTTAATAACCTTCACATAATTTATTTAAAAAATCATGATGAGTTGTTTGTTAAAATATTTATAGGATTCACAATTAAATGAATAGTCTAAACATATTCCTTCATCTACTACATCACTATAATTTAACCATTATCCATCTTTATTTAGGATGAATCCTTTTATTATAAAAACTAATAGATTCTTAAATGAGTGTTTTCTTATATGTGACACCTTATATGACATTTTTTCTACTCTAAGACCAAGAAACACTCTATTCTAATTGCAAAAAACCACTTGCAAGATTTGTTTCCAATAACGAAGAGAGATGACACTTTTAACCAAAAAAGTATAAGATTTGTTTTTTTAAAATATAGTTTCTTCTTTCCAAAACTATATTATATTATGGATTTATCATAGAAGAATTCTCATGTTTAATACCATGTTTTTCAAGGTATTTTTCATCCTTAATAGACGTGTACTTTGTTCCATTATCTGATCATAAAATTTTTATTAATATTCTAGTTTAATATTATTATATTATTAATAAACTTTTAATTTATTAAAACTATTCTCTCTTTGATTGAATAAACATGGTTCCTCTCATCCTATTTAATTCATCAAAAAATAAAATTAAATACTTCTCACTAAAATTTATAGACTGATCAATAGGAACACACACATCAACATAGACTAGGATCAAAAAATATTATGATCAATTATTCTTTTTTTGATATGAGTTTTTATCTATGTTTCCTCACATATAAGCATCACATGTCCTTTTATGACCTTGATTTAGATTTTTAATATCCACTAATACTTTTATCTTAAACAAGTTCTCTATGCTTTATTGATGAATGTGGCTTAGCCTATAGGTTTTCAAGTTATTCTCCTCCTTAACTATAAGAAAACATGTATCTTCTTTAATATCTATCTAGTATAAATTTTCATTTATCTTCTATCATTTCACTAGAGAATTTTCTTCATCACAATTATTCAAACACCCTTTTTGGTTAAATATGACCCTCAAGTCCAGAGTCAAAAAGTTGATTCACACTTAATAGGTTATGTTTAAATCTATCCATATAGTGAAATTCTATATTTATTAGCTCATATCCTTATAATTGGGAATTTCCAATTCATTTAATCTTCAAAGGTCCATCATTACCAAAATGATCTTTTCTATAAACTCTTAATTTTTCATCCTTAAGAATATTCATGTGACCCATCACGTGGGATTATCAACCACTACCAAAAATCCACTTTCTACCATTCATAGTAGCATTTAAAGGAATTCCAGTTATATTATCCTTCTCAATCTTCTTCTATGAGATTTTAGAATTAATTGAGATCTGTGCTGATATATTCTCATTCAATTCAGTATAGAAATTCAAATCAAAATATTCTTTCTCTAGAGGGTGAAATGTTTTTCTCATTGGAGATGGATTGGATTATATAAGATCCATTATCCATTGTATATTAGAGGAAGAAGTACCTATTATTTTTCTTAAATTTATGGGTTTTTTTAGAAATGTTATAGAAATTAAAATAATATCCCAAAAAATTACTATATTGATAGGAATGATATGTTTTAATTCTTTTTTACTAACTTCTAATAACTTCACCTCTCAAATAGCTTTAATCTTCACCATAATAAGATATTATGTGATATATATTGTGAAAAAATTTACACTTTATCAGTGAAAATATATTTTTTTGTCACCAATACACTCATCTAAAACTTTTTTATAACTCCTTAGTGGTTTTTATGTTCTTTATGGTTAATAACATTCTCATTTAATATGCTTCCCTTCATTTTTTATATTGTATATATTTTTATTATGTTCCTGACTCATATCCAAGATTACTTTTTCCCATATAATTTGGTCTTTTAGTGTTAAAATGTGTCCTCAAATGATCATATTCCCCATTTTTCTCTTTATTTTAAAACTAAATTTGAAAACATCCCAAAGAATAGTTTCAAAATTTAGTCTTCTATTTTTATTTCAGAATCATTATTCTTTTATAAGGATAAAAATTATTCTTCCAATGTCTCAATATTATTAACTCTCTCCTTTAATACATATTAAGTCAATAAATGATATTATTATATTCCTCAATATTTAATATATAGTTCACATGTTTTTAATATTTTACTTAAAATTTATAATATCCATCTAAAACATTCTCTAAGTGACAAATCTATGCTTCAAGTTCATCAACATAATTTGATGGTTCATTCAAAAATTCTCCAAAATTATTATTTTTATATATTTTTAAACCAATATGATTTTAATCCCACCTAGATAATGCTCCCTTGAAAGAATTATATTATATTCTTTAACAATTTAACTTCTAATAGGATCGTATAAATGGATACCATATACTATTGATAAGTAAATATTCATCCTAAATGATCCTAAATTAGATCTCATCATATTATTAATTGCATAAAAATACCACCAATAAAATAGATTTACTCCTTTTCCATATATAATATTCACTATAATAACAAATTTATCTGATGGAATTCATCAAGATATAACTAGTGGATCTGATACCACTTGTTTTAACCTATGTCCCCACAGTAAATACCCTAACGGGGGGGGGGGGGGGGGGGTGGTGGTGGTGGTGAATTATACTTTCAATAAATTTATTATTTTCTCAAACTTAATTGAGGACCTAAAATTGGAAAAGACACTTTTAATCAATGATGATTATCAGAAGAGATCACAACAGAAATCTGGAAAAAATTATCATGAACACATAGATTTTTACTTGGTTCGCCTGCACTGGTCTACATCCAAGGAGTAAATTTCAACTATGCGTTGATATAAAAATTATAAAGTACATCACTAGTATGTAATTATAACTTTTTGACAATAACACTATTCATCCAATGTCTATGACCTCTTCTTCTCTTCCACTCACTACATTCAAGAGGTTTAAAAATATATAATCAACATGTAGGTTAAAATCATAAATATTTCAATGAAATTTATAAAAACATAAAAAATGGGCATTCTCTATGATTATTAAATATTAACTTCCTAATCTTAAATGATATACCTAAAAATTCTATCTTCCATGCCAAATATTTAATGAAATTTATGCCACTCACACTTCTCTTTAAAATTCCAGGTATTCAATTATCTTCCACTCATGATACACTCTACTTCATGATACCTTCCCTCTTGATATATCTCTTTTAAACGTGTCTATATGTATTCCTATACAGATCATTCATATATATCTATCAAATTTTGAATTTCACATTCTAAATTATGATCACCTTTCACCAACCTCTACTTCAAATACAACCCAGGGATCTCTATTAATAGAATATCGACCATTATTATTAAAATAGTTAATTGATGAATGTACTAAAAAATACATAACTAACTTTATAAATACAAGTCATCAAGAATATTTGGATTCTTGGGATTTTATAAATCATGTTGTGGAATCGTACTTCACAGCGTGTAATGTCAGTATCTCCTTTGAATTTATTTAATTTCTGGATCATTAATGAAGAAACATAATGTTCCACAATGTGACTCAATTTGGGTTTATAAAAAGGTCAGAATTCTAACATTAATAGCTCACACTCCTTTTTCACATAGGGATATTTCAATGTGGTCCATTCACCATTTTATAAAATGAAAAATAGGTTACATTGTGGTTTATTTCTTAATGGTGTGATATTATTATGTGTTACAAAACAATGAAAAACTTAATAATAAAGTACCTATATGATTTCCATGGTAGGTAGTCATAACAAAAATTCTCCAGTTGTATTTTAGGACTAAACCCATCATAGAGTGACACCCCATTGACAGAATGGGGATCCTCAAATTCCTAGATTCAAAAAATTCTCCAACATCTTCTTTGAGACATGATCACTATGTCACTGTGTTTAACAAGTTATTTTTATTATTGAAACTTAAGAAACCTCATGTATGAACCTTACATAATATTTCATTTACTCTTAGTATCCCAAATCAAAGCCTTATGAATTACATGCCTTTGCTGATATCTTTGATAACATATCTATTCATAGAGCAACCTCTTTTCTCATGACATGATATATTTTTTTAACATAGACATCTTCAAATCATTTTATATTTCCAAAAATACCTCCAATTAATCTCATAATCATAAAAGGAATTCTAATAGTGTCTCAAAAAATGTATTCAATGTTGAAAAAAATTCAAAAACCTACCTATCAACCCATGGTTTCCAAATAATTTAAGAGTACAAGTTTTAAATTATAGTTCATACGACACTAAAATAAAGGGGAAAGCTCTTAAAGGTGATTATTTTTAGAAATGAATTCATAAAATTTAGGTTTTTTATGGCTGGTAGATTATGTCAAATGGTAATTTTAATGACTGGTTTTTATGTGTTAGTCATTTGAATATTTCTATTTATATATATATATTTGGATTTTTCCTTGGTATTAGTGCAGTGTTTGGTAGTCTTGGTACCCTGGAATTTTTATATTAAAAATATTAATATATTTTAAATAACATACACAAATTGTTTTGGTATAAATTGTTTTTTAATTTTTTGGGACCTCAGATAAGAAATCTAAGACAATGAATGATTTGGAATGTTGGGGTTTACCCTGTAGGATCGAAATAGTGATGTAGATGATCAATTTACAAGAGGGGGGGGGGGGGGGGTGAATTGTACACTTTAAAAATTCCTTTGGAAACTTTAAAGTTAGTTAAGAATAACTATGTTCTCCATAAGAAAAGGAAAGGGATAAGTTTAACAAAGTTAAACTTAAGCAAATTCACAACACCTCTAATACCAAACAAAACTTGGAAAGAGTTTCCAAAAGAAGGTTCCAGAAATATGGTTCCAGAAATAGAACCTTAACAAAAGATTACAATATGAGATTCTACCTTAAAGCGTATAGAATATAAATGTAACAGAGTACAAATAAGGAAGTATAAGAAAGTTATACTTTCCTTACAATACAATATGCAGCGGAATATAAACAAGTAGTAATACTACCAGTAACAAGATATAAGTCTTTTATCCCAAAGAGAAGGGTATCCAACAACCTTGGATAAAGGTCCCTTGATTTATACTTTCAAGAAAGTATGTCTTACCCACACCAGGGTAAGCCCTCGATACGAAGATCGGAGTCTCTGTCTTGCTATCCCCGCAAGCCCTCAACTTCAAGGTAGTTGACAACCTCTGTCTTCCTCAGCAAGGAAGCCCTCAAACTTCAAGGTAGTCTGCACCTCTGTCTTCCTATCCCCGAAAGCCCTCGAATGTAATCAACAACATTCGGAGTCGCACGAAGCTTTGAGAGTTAATAAGAGCCTCTCTCTCGAGAAATCAATTCAAGTATGTAATCACTTAAAGCATGTATTCAGTTCTCATTATTTAGTGCTGAGCTCTTTCAAATGAGCTCCTATTTATAGGTAAGGTCGGCCTCCTTCCCAACGGTCATATTTTCCTTAAAAGTCGGAGGGACCTGTACACGTGTCACTTAGACAACGGTTAGTTTATAAAAAAAATAGACTACATCGTTTTATAATGAAACAAGTGTAACAGAAAGTATGACACCGTTTAAAATCTAACTCAAAAGTTCGGAATTAAAACTTCAGATTGAAGGTTCGGAGTGTAAGGAGAATAATAAAGAGTAGAAAAAATATAAAGGCATAAGCAAAATGAAAGTTCAGAGTCTAAATAGTTTTCGGAGTCTGAATAAATTCAGAGTGTATAAAACAAAGATAATCAGATTCTATTTAATAAGAGAATTCGGAATGAGAGTTCGGAATGGGCGTTGGTCATTAGAATTCGTAGTGAGAATTCCTCATCAGAATTCGTAATGGGAATTACTCATCAGAATTCGTAGTGAGAATTCCTCATCAGAATTCATAATGGGAATTCATCATTAGAATTCGTAATGAGAATTCGTCATCGAACTTCATAAGAATTAGTTATCCTAAATCTGGAGTAGAACTTAATCAGAGTTCGTATCCGGAATTCGGAATGAAACTTCCCTACAGTTCTTATCCAGAATTCGGATCCTAAAACAGAATGCTTCATATAAAAGTTTCAATGATTCTGAGAAAATAGAATTGAATCCGAATCTCATACTTAAGGAAGAAAACATGATAAGGATAATTTTTCTTATAAAAGCGATTTTCTTTATAAAAGCATTTTTTCTTAAGAAATCATTTTTCCTTAAAAAAGCAATTTTCCTTAAGAAATCATTTTTCCTTATAAAATCAATTTTCTTAAAGATAAGGTGTTTGTGATTTTCAAAACAAGAAGGAATGGAAAAGTCATAAGGAAAACCTTATTGACTCAATATACCCTAGGCATGCTCTTATGTATTTTAGTGTCATACATTTCATTGAAGGATGGTATTGGAAGTGCATTTAGTAAAACTAACCAAAAAATTATTTATTTTATTTTAAATGACAAAATCCACACCCACTCTCTACAAATACCGTGTTATGATAAATCTATAGGGTTATTGGAATAACTCTGGTAGGTTAGATAGTGATAGGAGGATAGATCCAGTGGCACCTAGAATATTGATCGAAAAAAAATAATTAGGAGATCATGAGATGGATGATGAACGTAGAAAGATCTTCTTCTTCATCACAAGAAAAGACATCCTTCACCAATAATCAATCCATAATTAAGACAAGGATTATTATTTTGTGTTTATCCCACTTTATTAATGGTTAATCATGTATTTATAATCCACTTTCATTTTTCTAGAAATTTTAGTTATTCACATGATCCCAAAATTAAAAAATATTATTTATTTAGTTTATTTGTAATTTTAGTGCATGATTTCACCCCTTGGTTCCCAAATTTTGTAATCCCTGGATAAGATCACATGATCCAATGGAATATTCACTTTTTTATGTGAATTTCTCTAACAATTCTTCAGGTTCTTCACTATTTTCCCACAGAGTTAACGTTTGACATTTCCGTGGTTGGTTCAAGCACGATCGAATCCCTAGATTTGTGGAAGTTGGGTGAATGATTTATAGACCAGTGGTTTTGGGATGGATTGAGGTTTTACATTGGATTATTATGATGAATTTATGGATTTTGGAACTAGAGTGATGATGGTATAGGCACTGTGTGTTGAGATGAACCACATGGGGTTTGGGTGGATGGAATCTAGATACTTGTGATGGATTGAGAGCATATATCACTAGATCTAAGATCCTTGGATTGAATCAAGGAGTGATAGTGGAAGAGTGGATGATACATGTGGAGGAATATTTAATTTTAAAAAATAAATTACATACACAATGTTTACTATTAATAACACACTCTATGTATTCCATTGGTATAGAGACTTGGTTTTTGGGTGAAGATAAGTGTCACACATCGTGTATGGCCCATACACGCCATGTGACCTATTGTTGGTGGCTGAACATGTACTCCAAGAGTACATGGTAATAAACATTAACAGATACAAGGGAATTTCTAGAGTACATAGGCACAATGATGCACTCAGACATGACCATGATTCCCAAGCACAACCAGTGTATTTCGGCACATGCCAATGTATAGGCGAACTAGCTGGAAGGACACGAGTAAGCCCCATGTGGGAAATACAAACCATGTATTTCTACATGGATATAAAAGACATGTGTTGGTGAGGACGGAGCTTTGTTTATAGGGAAGGTTTCATACTTTTTAACCCCTCGTACACACCATGTACCTTCCTCAATGTCTTACACATTCCATATCTGTTTTTCGGTTCATGAATTTTGGCTCATGAGTAGCCTAACCTATACAGTTTTCCATGTTGGATGTGATGGTGGACTTCCAAGTGGATTACGAGATACAATGTGAGGTGTTCCAAGCATGAATCTTATTCATGTGATGGTTGATCAATGGAAGTAATAATGGATTATCATTAGAGATATGGTATTTTTGGTGATCCCTAATTAAACTAGTTCTCTAGTCCCCTATATGCTTTAATAATGTTGAGTTGTACCCCTTTTTGTACTAGCGTTTGGGACCTCTATCTACCTAGTGGAACCCCTATCAAACCAGGGTGTGAATGTTCTATCTAGTAAGTGTAACTCCCTTTTCGTACTATGGAATAAGTCTTATATCTATGAAGAGGAACCTTCTATCATACTAGGGGATGAGTTATCTATCTACCAACTGAATCCTCCCTATCATACCAGGACAGGTGTCCTATATCTATCTATTGGCACCCCTTAATGTACTAGGTCATAGGTCTTCTATATTCCAAGTGGGACCCCCTTACATACTAGGGTGTAGTTCCTCCATTGAAGATAGTGACTTCTTGGCTATGGAGTGTAGTGGTGATTCATGAGTCCTCTACATAGATTGCTTTGGTAGTTTCTTGTGATGCAAGGCATAAAAGACAGTCCTTTGGAGCTACATGAAGTCTCATTGTGCTTAACTTGGTTGTGGATATGGAGACCCATTTCTCTTTCTCTTGGGTTTATTTATGAGTTAATATGTGTTTTAGGTTCCTCTGTCCACTTTTGTATTTTTGTATTACTTACTTTTTGGTTTTTAGGGTGTCCTACTGGATATGTATTTACTCACCCCTACATAGAAAATTTCATGTATTATGTAGACAGAAATTGATTTAAGTGATATCAGAAGAGAATAGTGGTACTTGGGTGTATTGACTATATTTGGTGGTTAGACATGGAGATTAAGATCCATGTTCTCTTCAGTTTTGTCCTTTTTATAGTTGTAGTTCAGTTGGGACTTTATTTCTAGTTGTCCATGTATTTCCCCCTTTATGCTACAATTTTATATTTTCATACTCTAATGTATTACCTAGAGTGTATTGTGTGCATGGTTATAATCTATATGTTTCAGTCCTTTATTATCCATTTTCATTTTTTCATAGAGACGATTGTGTGTGTGAATGTAGGTATATTAAGTTAAGGCCTCCCTTTTTGGTTTTGTCTACTTAGCCCTTGTTTATAGGCCCTATCATATTGGAGGTAGAAATGGGGTGTCACACTCAGCTACCACCAACCAAGTGGGACCCGGTGAGTCGGTTCACGATATAGCGGTATCATAGAATTTCATCCTTTGGTAGGTTTTTGGAGTTAGACCAATGGCGAGGACTGGTTGGGGAACATAAGGTAATGGTTTTCAGAGTGTATTGAGTGAATCATCCAAGCCAGGGAACTCAGTGTTGGTGTGGTGGTAAACATATCCATTTACCAGAACTCCAACTACTCTCATGTTTACTCAGAATATCAACACATCGGTTATAGGTAATAAATGGTACATTCATTATATAGGATTGGGTATTTTGACATACAATACCTTCTTAAGTCAGATCCTCATATTTTCTATTTAATCATGTTAAGTATTTATAATTTTCAAGATGCCTCAATGATGATATCCTACTATTATTTTGAGATAGTTTCATGATGATGACCAGTTGATAAATGGAGTCTCAGTTTAGGGACCCACCCATCAGGTTTTTCCTCAGCTGGTTATAGAGTAGTACTACCGCATGTTGGGAAGCGGTTGGAACCTACTCTAGTGGTCCAAGAAGATGATTTACCACATGTTTATTAGGGGATGACTCTAGTTATAAAGGATGATAGTTCACGTAGTCTTAACACATTTTGTGAGTTTTAGAGACATAAACCAATAAAATTTTGTAATGATTTAGGCCCTTATGTAGTGGAGGATTGGATGGAGGTAGTGGTATGGGTTTTCTATCTTGTGTGGACCTCGACTAACCAGATGGTCACACTCATGACTAGTCTTATTCATTGAGAATAATTTAGATCTGGTGGTACCAATAGATGATGCGTTTATGTTAATTGTGCATCTTGGGTTCTAGAGATAAAGACTTTCTAGGTTTTATGGTGTGAAAGACCCCCTTCTTAGGTAGTGGTGGACTGACATGAGGCTATGGTTCGAAATTCCTTCTTGGATATGACCCCTATTAGTGGTATTCCAAGTAGACTTACTTATCCAGGGTGATGTGGGATGTTAGTAGAGACCTTTGTTGGTGATTCTTGATGTATTTTTAGACAAGTAAGGAAGTGGGACACTTCCCCCACCAAGACATATTCTTTTGAAATGATCTAAAATTATGTGGGTGAGTTAATGCTGCCCAAATAAGATAGTTTCGTGGTGTGGTGTATGAGTTCCTTTGAATTGTATGTTTGAGGTCGTTTTGATGTGATATTGTGTCAGACTACACCCTAGTTAAGAAGTACATAAAAGAAATGGGAATGATGGATTCAAGTAGTAGAGGATTGTGACCTCGAAGCTATAGGGTTGATCAAGGTATAACCTATGTATTCTCTTTTTCAGTTACAGTTTTGGTATGTAGTCGAAATCCACTTGTCCATGGATGCATCCCCTATTTGATGCCTAGCTATACCAGTGGAGCCTGTTAGGTTGATAATTGTGTTTTAAGGCTCTTAAATATAAGATTGACGATCACATACATTTACTAACAATGTGACCTCAATTTTTGAGGATAGAGAGAGAGAGATCCTAACATGGAATCTTTGCATAGCTAGTAGTGAGTCCCTATGATATTTTCCTTGGTATGGACTAGTTTCCTACCATCCATTCCTAGTTGATTACTACCAGTGAGGGTTGTGGTGTAGCTAAGTTAATGGTATTGAATTTACCCTTATTTGGTTAAAAGGAATCCCAAATAGAGCATGATGGGATCATGTGAAGAAGGATACAATCTATTCATTTTCAATTTTATAGTATGACCCTTGGAGTAATGGATGTTATGAGCTTTCAGTTCCTACAATGTTAGAGAGGTATGACTACATTTTACCTAAGGATATTTTAGGTTTACCTAATCTTAAAGTGTTTTTTATATATACATACACAAGGAAAGACATGATATCTAAGATATCATCTCAGATTACCCCATGTAGATATAAGAGATTAATAAGTGGTTGGGGAGTTTATAGAGTATGGGATTGATAGAACTAGTGTTCCCACTAGGGGATCCCTTTGTTGATCATCTAAAATGTGGATGAGATATTGAGTTTAGATGTAGATTGATTTAAAATAAATTTTGTGACTAACAAGAAGTGAGTATGCACGCCTGAGAATTGATGAATTTTTCAACCAGTGGTTTGGGGTGAAGTATTTATTGATTTTTGACCTTTTTATATGTGATCACCAGCTCTAAGTCTGATAAGAGGATGTACCAAGCATGGATTAAAAAAGATGATGTGATTTATTTTTTTAGTATTGATACTGTTAAGTGTGTTAAACACCGCTGTAGAATTGTGAGAATTATAAACAATATCCTTAACCCTTACTACATTAGATCATAGTAGTCCTCTTTTATGGAAACCTCATGTACTCAACATTAGATTTAGAGCATGTGATTTACTTGCAGATGGTTCAGGAGATGTTCTCAGAGTACTATATTTATGGGGATCTCTTTTAGGGATAGTTCTAGATTGGATAGGTCCAATTCTTATGATATGTCTTCTCAGACATGTGAGTGATGATGGTCCCACCAATGGATGATGTAGTTCTTACTTAGGATCTACTCAAGAAAGTGATAGAGTTGAGGATTTTTTCTTGGCTTGGAAGGGTAATACAGGTGGTTCATGGTAGAATTATCTTGTATTGTATACCCTTTGACCACCCTGATATGGAAATGGATTTGTCTTACCTGGATTGAGAAATTTATGATATCCTTTTTGGAGTTGTGGATAAGGTAGACCAGTGCTCTATTGTTGAAACTACAGGAGGAGGGTGTGGAGTATGTAGTGTTTTTAATGACTATAGAGATAGGATCCGTTGTAAGTTTATATAGATGTAGGCAGTGATTTCATGTGGGTCTAGTTAGTTGAGACCCCACAAGAAGAACAATGAAATTCATGACCTAGAGTTGTATGTGATAGTCTTATCTCTTAGTATATGGATGCACTATCTTCTGGGAAAGAATTTTGTTGTATACTCAAACCACTAGAGTCTTAGGAACACATTCACTTATGGATATATTAACCCAAGATAGAGGTTTTGGTTGGAGTTTCTATAGGTGTATATCTTTTAAAGAGTCTGTACTCCTTGAAAGTAAAACGTGGTGGTAGATTAAATAAAAAGGAATTCATATTCTTGTTTGGTAGAGGATGTAATTAAATAGTTGGATTCGTTGTAGATGACCCTAGTGGAGGAGATGGGTGGATATTTTCTTCATTATATGGTGGTGAATCCTCCACTTACTTAGTGTGTAAAAGATTCTCATATGGGAGACATCGAATGTGAGGTTCTGCATGACCATATATCCTCAAGAGATGCACTATATGGATTCTATGATGGTGTAGATCACAACATCCTTTTCTAGGGATTGACAGTGGTCCTGGTAATGTTATGAGAGGAGGTGATGAGGAAGTTTCACACTTCCCATTTTCCTATATACATGGGTGTGGTGAATATTTAAAAGGATCATCTGTGGTAGATTTCATGGGATGGAATGAGGCATAGTTTTCCTGAGTTAGTCTCTCAGTGTCTCATATGTTAGTAGGTAAAGGTTGAGAATCCTGTTCTAGTAGGATTGACCTATCCTGTTGAGACCCCAAAGTGGAAGTGGGAGGAAATATATATGGACTTTGTGACGGGGACTACACATAAAATGATAGGACATAGTGTTACCTGGGTGATTATTTAATGACTTACTAATTCATCATAATATCTTTCTATCATGGAGTAGAGTTTGGTTAAGAGTTTGGCATAGTTGTATGTGTGGGAGATCACCCGACATCATGGGTCACCCTCGATGATTGTCTATCAACATGAAGCTTAGTTCACATCATGATTTTGGAGAGTCTTATAGGAATAATTTTGGACCCATTTATGCTTGATCACGATGATTCACACCCAGATAGATGGACATACTGATCATACTAAACAAGTGTTGAAGGATATGTTGAGAGACTGTGTATTGTAATTATTCTATAGCTTGGAGGATCACTTTACATTGGAAAAGGCTTCTTATAATAACTACTATCACTGTAATCTCAGCATAGAAACTTTTTAGTCCTTTTATGGGATACCATATAGGCCACCCTTATGATGGAATGAGATTGGTGAGACATATCTTGTTGGGATAGATACGGTGTAGGTGATGACAGAGAAAGTGGAGGTGATTCATAAACGTATGTAGAACAACACAAGAGGATCCTATTTGGATGAACCATCCCTTATGTTTGATTTCTTTGGTAGTACAAGAGTGTGAAAGAGATCTCCTCAGAGCATGATAGTCAGATACAAACTCATTACTTCCACCTTTTTGAATAGTTTGTGTTTTTTATGGTGAAAATACTTGAAGGAGGGTATAATGTAACAACTATAGTTATTATGGATTAGTAATTTGAAGATTTATATCTCTCTATATATCTATATTTTTACATGGGGTTGGTGAAATGTTTGGGTGTCTCAGGACCCTATAATTTTTATATATAAAATATTAATATATTTTAATTTAAGCAGGCACATCCTTTTAGTATAAATGGTTTTCCTATTATTTGGGACATCTGATGTAAAATCTAAGACCATGGTTGAATCCATAATGGAGGATTTACCCAAGGGGCGACCTTAAGAATTATGACATTAGACATTATTTTGAAAGGAAACCATTGACGAAGCATTTATTAAAATAAATAAGTAATTTATTTATTTATTTATAAAATAAAAAAACCGAACCCTCTCTCTATAAAACCATATTATGGAAAATTACCTAGGGTAGCTACATAACCCTAAAATATTGGAGAGTGAATGGATGTCATCCCCTTTGTTACCAAGTGTGTGGATCAAAAAAGAATGATCTTGGGATTGTGAGTCGTATGACGAACATAGTGAGATCCTCTTCTTAATTGCTGGTGAATGCATCCTTCACTAATGATCGATCTATAATCAAGTTAGGTCTTGTTTTTTTTATTTTCTTCCCTTTGATTAATAATTAATCATATATTTTTTATCAAATTTTATTTTACTGGGGATTGTCTTTCTTCACATGATCCAAAAATTGAAAAATATTATTGATTCAGTTTATTTGTAATTGTTGTGCCTAGTTGCACCCCTTGGATCATGAATTCTATAATAATTAGATAATATCACATTATAAAATGGTGTATTCACTTATTTTATTTATATTTATTCTCAAATTTATTTATTTTCTTCATCGTTGTCCCAAGGGATTGTGGTTTGACATTTCCAGGGCGAGTTTGAGCACGACTGAACCCCCAGGTTCCTGGTGGTTGCATTAATGTTTTACATATCAATGTTTTGGGGATGGACCAATGTTTTAAGTGGGATCTAGGTGTTGGATTCATGGATATGAGATCCTAAGTGGTGATTATATAGGTTTGATGCATCAGGTCGAAATGCATGGGGTTCTCATGGCCAAAATCTATACACTAGTGACTAATCATGTGAAGAAAACCCTAGATATGAGTTCCATGGCATGAATAAAGGAGTAATAAATTGCATTAGAAATAGTAATGAGATGCATAGAGTATTCTTGAATTTCTAAAAAAACTTGACATACATAGCATGTACTATAAAAACTACATGTTGTCTAGTCTCTTGAAAGTGGAGACTAGGGTTTCAAGTGAAGATAATTATCACATTCCATGTATGGCCGATACATTCCGTGTGTACTAGTGTTGTAAGATCAGTGTGTACTCTGACAGTAAATGGGAACAGACATGACTAGACACATGCGAATTCAAAGAGTACATGGGAAATACCATGGACTCAAAGATGTCTAGGATATCTGAACATGGCCAATGTGAAAGAGCACTCACCGATGTACATGGGAATAGGACAGAAAGAACCTAGGAATTCCTTGGGTTTCTAAGACACACCATATACCTATTACACATTCTGTATAGTTCTACATTCCCCACCAAGTTGTGTGTAAGTGATGATATGGCCTGGTGTCCAGGTGAGGTTACATGTTGTATGACCCCAGGTACATGTCGTGTACCTCCATTAGGATCTTACACATTTTTTATTTAGGTGGGGACATAATTTTTATTAGGTAATGTATTTTTACACATTATTCTTCGAGTTTATATTTTCATACTCTGATGTATTCCCTAGAGTTTATATCATGAATGATTATACTATAGATATTGCAGTAATTTATTATTCCTCCACAATTTTTCATGAATATGGTTGTGTGTGTGCATAAAGGTACATTATGCTAAGTCCTCCTATTTAATTTATGACTTCTCAGTGCTTATCACCAACCCCTATCCTATTATATGTAGACTTGGGTTGTCACACTCAGCTTACAACCAACCTGGCGGGCCCTGGTGGGTGGAGTCATGACTTTTATGGATTTTTATAGTATCATCACTTCAAATTAAATAAAATTAAAGTCACATGGATTGAGATCTATTCTACTTAATTTATTTAATAATTCAATATTTTAAGGCCTTTTCAATCTTGTGATGATGAATAAATTTATTACTCAATCCTAGATTTTTTTTCATGTATTAAGAATGTTTTTTGAAACCCCCCAAATCATATATGTAGTTTCCTTAGTTTTTGAGGTTCCCATCAGAATTGATAGGGAAACTGAGCACAAATGGTATGTAAATTTCCCATAAATATTCATTGAAATGGGATTATATGATTCTCTTATTGTTATAGTAATTTTACTTTCATATGAGAATCATCTTGAATTAAATATTAAATTTTAGAAATGGTTGTATTTCTATGAAAACATTAATTTCATTATAAATTAATTTAATGCATCTTATAGTAATTTATAGTATATGAATTACATGAATTTTGGTCTCTTTAATGATAAATATAAATTTAATTTTCCATCCATTTGGGAGAGGAAATGAATAGATGGTACTCAATCTCTCTCAGCTAATAGAAATCTAGGAGATGGGAACAAATAAATAAAAATAGATATTCATTCAAGGGATTTTATTGTTATGGTAACTTAAGAAATGGAAGGGTATAAATCCAATGATTGGATGAATGAATTGATGGAACATGACGCTAAGGAATTTCAACATTATAAGAAAATATATGGTGGAATGATTTGGGGTTTTCAACTGTAACATGAACTCAAGGGGAGGGCTATTGAAACTCTTATATCATTTTCAGATGTGATGACTGGTCAAAAATATAATACTAATAAGACTATTGGTTTTGAAATATCCTTCTGAGTTGGGTATTTGGAATCTGATGCTTCCCAATTGATACATTAATTTATTATATACTTTTTTATATTAATTTGCATTAATGAAAAATATTTAATTTTTATTTCATGCATGTACACCTGATATTTTGACCATATTTGGAAAGATACATTTATCTATGGTAAATGAGAATAAGAAGGAAAAAGATGCAAGGATTTCCACTTTTAGAGGACTTCCCATGAGGTTGGATGATCATCAAACACTTCCAGGGGATGAAACTGAATAACTAGGGGTGAAACGAAGATTTTAGAGTTGTAATTTCTTGATTCACATCGTAAAATAATTAAAAGGCAGGAAAAAATTACATAGAGTGAATCCAATATAGGATTTGAATTAATGAAATATGTCTTTAGGTTATGAGAACATGTCTTACCGAATGACACATATGGTCACTCCATAATACTTCTGAAGATGTCCCATAGATCTTACATACAATTTAGGACTTACGTGTAGTGAAAAAAAAAATTCGGTTAAACATTTACATGTTGTAGAAGTGTTGGGACAACAAAAATATCTTTAAATTCATCAGAATTGAAGGAGGATACCTATTTTATGTCTTTGAGATCTCATACGATCACTTTTTGACCCATTATGACACCATTAAATACTGTATGAGCCCTTTGGGAGACTATAAATAAGGGGTTGAGCTACTATTAATGGGGGGAATCCAAAGACCAATGTTTGGCGTGAGAATATGTACTGTATAGGGTCCTCACCTATTCTAAATTTATGCTCTTTTTTTTTCTATATTTTATTTCTTTATTCCTTCTCTCTTAATATCTCATCACTTGGATGGGGGGGGGGGGGTAAATTTTTCCTTATTCTAGGGTAATGTAGTTGAAGCGGAAAAGTGCCTTTGTATTTTTTTATTCATTTATTAGGTTTACTACAATCTATTTATCCAATTACAATACCTTTCTTTTATTTTTATCAGGGACATTGATAGATGAATATGAATGAACCTTAAAATTGTGAATCTAGTTACCCTTAATTGATTATTGACCATTTCCACATTCATGGACACCATATTTAAAGATGGTATCATGAAAAACTCAATTCAAAAAAACCTAAAATTATCAGAACAAGGGAAACATGGGACTATCTTATTGAGGAGGGGACACCATGATAATTTGATCATCCTTGTCTTGAATCTGATGCTATAAATGGATTAATTTATTTAATTTATAAAATAAAATTAAACACAAAACTTAAAACTATAGAACCTCAACATTTTTTCAATACAAGTTTATTTTAAACAAACCAATATGTCTTCATCTATCATTTTTGGGAACTATTTCTAAAAACCTAAATTTATTTAGTTTTATTATTTCCTCAAAACAAATCAAATAAAATCATTTTATTTTAAAAACAAAATTTAAATATTCTCACCGTCTTTGTGGATTCATCCTCGACCTGCTTCATACTATGTTTTAATTAATTAATTTCACTAGTCTGAGTTATGTAAATTTGTTGTTGGATTAGACCCATATGGAAATAATGACTCCGTTTGGTCCTATCTCTTATATTAGGTACATGTTGTTCATGATGAAAAAATTAGGAAAGCATTACATTTTAGGATGGGATCTACTAATGATATTTTCAATATGTAGGTTGTTGTTGATAAGTGGAAAAAATATTGAAATCTTACTTATCTTTTTAGGAACAAACCAATTATTGATATAAATGATAAAAATGATGGTACCAAAGAAAGGGGTTCTGACCCCCATATAAATATAAAAGATTAAATTTGAATTGTCTCTAGGGATAATTTTGGGGAAGAAGTATAAGAAGTGTTGGGACCACTTTGTGTATGAAGATTGTATTTGTTGTCAACAGTTGTCAATACTCGTTAAAATGAAGAAAGAGATGAATAAGGACTAAAAAGTTAGTGGGGATTGGATGAAGTGATGTTTCCTGGAGAATTTTTATGGAATCATAACATTGGATGTCATACTTGAGAAATTCTCTAAGAAGATTAAATCAGACGATTGTTGAATTGATACTAAGTTCAAATAACTTGTGCCAAATGTGACACATTGTTTACAACAATGAAAAATTGTGAAGTATTATCCATCTAAGGATGATTGAAGAAGAATGAGGATTTAAATAAGACCATTTAATGCTTCACGATTTCATGAGAACCATGTAAGATCTTACTTGAAGAAAATAATCATATGATTTGAATAAAGTAGAGAATGATGGTTGAAGAAGAAGAGAGAGTTTGGAAGGGCTTGGCATTCTAAGAAGGTCATGAATTACACATTTCCTTGAAATTAGATGATTGTTGCTCTGTTCTTAAAGTTCAAAATACATGTATCTACGGTGATACATTGTCTGCAACATTGAAGGTATTTGAAGAAGCTTCAAGCCTCCACTTTTGGATGAAGAGAGATGATTTTAGTTCTTTGGAATTAACACTCCAAAAGGAATTGAGGATTTTAAGTGAGGATGAAGAAGTACTTTGGAATTCATATTCCAAAAAGAATGGACGAAACTAGAAGATGATTTTCTGATATGTATTTCACAAATATCACAAGTTAGGATAACTTGTGATGCAATCCATATGAAGGATAGAGAGAGTAAATAAGCTTCTTTTAGAAAAACACATTTCAACATCATACTATCCAAAAATTACAAAGGCAAGAAAAAGGCATGAAAATGGAAGCACGAAAGTGTCAGCACACAAGTGATGTATAGGCATGAAAGTCATATTTCAAATAGAATTATTTCAGAAATATGGAAAAGGAAAGAAAGTGGCGCGCAAGTAGTGGTGCACAAGTATTGGAGAGCAAGTATTGGTGTGAAAGTATAAGTGGCACACAAGTCATATTTCAAAGATCATCCAATCAAAATATGACAAAGTAAATAAAGTGGAGCAAAAGTTAGAAAGTGTCACGCAAGTCAAGAGTGTCACGCAAGTATTGGCGCGCAAGTCTTGTCCCGCAAATGCATGTTGCACGCAAGTTATATTCCAACATCATCATATCAAAATATGATAACGGAAAGAAAGTGTCGCGCTAGTGATGGAAGGGCACAGAAGTGATGGAGCGATGCACAAGTGATAGAGCGGTGAACAAGTGAGGCACGCAAGTGTATATGACGTGCAAGTCACCAAAATGCCTATAAATAGACAACTAGACTCCTCATTTTTCTATGATCAACACTTAAGAGAAAATTTGAGCTCTGAACACACAAGTAAGAGAGGGTGCTCTGATCACGCAAGTAGTAGAGGGCGGCGTGCAAGTTGAAGTGGCGCACAAGCTGAGGGTTATTTATAAGGTGTGCAAGTAGGGTGCCACCCAAGTTTTTATGCACAATTTTTTCCACACAAGTTTTTCTGCGCAAGTCATGCCGCGCATGTTTTGTCACGTAGGACCTGTCACGCAAGTTTCTTGAGGTGCGCAAGCAGGGAGGTGCTTTCAAGAAGCGGGCTGTGTATAAGACAAAGGTGGAATGCAAGTTGTGTGTTGTGAACAATTGTGGTGTGCAAGTATTTTATAGTACGCAAGTAAGAAGGAGCGCAAGTAGGGAGGCACTCAAGCAGGGAGGCGCGCAAGAAGGGTAGCGCACAAGTAAGGATTGGCACACAAGCTGTGAGTTGTTTTAGAAGTTCTTACCAACTTATGTTCAACTGTGATAATGCTAAGTTGATCAAGAATTTATTGTTTTTACAATCACAAAGATAACTTGTGATTCTAACAAGAAGAAGAAGAAGAAGGGCTCAGTGCAGATGGTTTTGCACTGAAAGAGAACATGTGAAGAAGAGTAGATTTCAGCGCAGCTGGTTTTGCATTGAAGAAGCAGAAGAAGAATAAGAGTGTGCAGCTTACATGTTTTCTGCATAGAAAGAAGAGGAGAAAAAGAATATAGTTTTCCCAACTGAAGCCTACAATTATTTTACGCAGTTTAATTCAAATGATGCTTTGTGAGATGATCCTCAATTTCTGTATAATCACATTGGTATATGTGATTCTGGTCAAGAAGTGAGAAGAAGTTTTAGTGCAGTTGGTTGTTTCACTAAGAAGGAGAAAGAAGAAGTCTAGTGCAGTTGGTGTTGCACTAGAAAAGAAGAGAAGGAAAGAAGGAAGAATTCCTTGCCTACTGCTTTGCAAGTAATCAAGTGAAGAGCATTAAAGAAGACCAAGAGAAGAACCTGACTTTTGAAGAAGGAAGAAGTCTGTCTCTATAGGCAGTATAAAGAACCAGCTAGAGACTGCAAGTTGGACTAGGCTATCACCAGTCCAGGGAAGAGGATCGTTCCCCCCCTCCAAAGTGTAGGGACTCACACTGGCTAGAGGATTGTTTTCCTAGCCACTCCGTTGTAAAAGAATATCTCATTATAATGGAGAATCCATGCAGTGGTGATACCCATGAATGACAAGGAAATAGCTACTATTATTGAGTGGTGAACCTTGTAAAAATATCGTGTGCATATTTTTACTGCTTTCTATTATTGCATGTGAAAGGGAAAAGAGAATAAGATAATCAAGATGCTAACATGTCAAGAGGTATAGGGATAAAAGTTGGAATTGGTTCAAAAAGTCCCCAACACTGATTCACCCCCCTCTTAGTGTTAGGTATACCCCAAACTGGTCCTCTCAATTGGTATCAGAGCAGGTTAACCTCTGTTGGATTCTCTACAGTGAAGTTATTCTCTTTTGAATATTTGAGTTTCTTTCTTAAATTATCAATGAAGTGCACTTTCAGTGAAGATTAAGTTATCTAGGAACAGAAGGCTATATCTATCAAGACCATGATGAATAGGAAAAATAAATAGAAGATTAAGTTGAAGAAGAATTCCCTTCTATCTAAAGAGTAGGATGTATCTGGTTCTCCATATCTAGAAGACATTGAAGACACACCAAACTTGGAAATCTATGAGAATGTGGCTCAAGTTTCCACCAAAAATATGGACAAACTTCCAACCTCAACTAATCAAGAGGTATGTGTTAGTACATTTGGAAATTATCCTCATGATGAGAATGCTAGCACAAGTGGTGATGATCAATCTACAACATATCAAGAAATATCAGTTGATAGTTTAATAATAATTCTGCATGGTATTCATGAAGAAATTTCATCCCTAGTTTGTTGAGTGTTTTAATGTATTCATGAAAATATCACTCAGTTGGAAGAAGAAACTGATGTTTTAGAGAAAGGCTTACAAGAAAAAATTGTTGAATGTTTCAATCTCTCCAGAGAGGTTGGAGCCTTTGAAGAAACCAAGAGGGGATTTGAAGTAAGCTCTTCAAAGTGGATAAAAGATGTTGAAGAAAAAGTGGGAGTCAATAAGAATCTAAAATAAAAGATCCAGGCACTTGAATATGAGCTGAAGAAAGGAAATGATGTGAAGGAGTTATATTTGGAAAAAGATTCCAAAAAGAACAAAGAACTTGACTCTTTGTTACAAAATAAATTGAAGATGCATGAAGATGAAGTTGGAAGATTAAAGAAGTATTGTGAATAAAACATGACTATGATTGAAGACCAAGAAGTCATCCTCAATATGAGATGTCTTGAATTGGAAGTTCAATTGACCAATCTTGAGAAGACACATATTGAGTCCTCACAAAAGTAGGAAACAGTTGCTGCTAGTACATAATGCTCGTTGGAGGATTATACTGTCAAAATACCTCCAACATGTGATAAGAAGATCATGAATTCACTCATTGATATATCACAAGGAGCTGAGAATGTAAAGGTATCATTCATACCAACTTGTACTAATGTCTCTTAAATTTACTCTATCAAAAGTAAGGGTTGGAAGAAAAATTATAAACAAGTATGGATGAAGAAAAGTGAGAAGAAACCTACCACCATGGCTAGAGTGGATAAGAGAAAGAGTGTGGAAGATAGAATCCCACAGAAAGCACAATATAACAAGAAGAAGATTCAACAACCTTATAAAGAATATGGAAAGAAGTCAAGGTTTGTTGGTCAATGCTGGTGCTGTAATAGATTTGGGCATTGTGCACTGGATTGCTGGTACAATCCCTTAAATGTAAAAGCACAGAGAAAGCGCATCTTAAGGGGGAGAAAGCTAGAGAAGAAGAATCAACATCCATAGATCCAAAAGCAACTGTATACTGCAAACAAATTTGGAATATTAGATAACATATGCGATGTATTAAATTGGAGTGATCACATGAATGGTGCATGTTCACATCAATAGGTACCCAAAGTTGATAAGAAAATAAGACCACAACAGCTGGCTAAGAATGAAGAATCATCCTTGGGAAGAAATCAGAACTATGTTGTAAAAAAAAATTCTCCCAAGAATATCCCAAGAAGAAAAGCTAAGAAGCCCTTGGATTCTATGTCCCAGGAGGTGAAGGGTGGTGCATCCAAAAGAACCACCAAGAAGGAATCCACTCAGAAGAATACAAGTAGAATATCCAATCATGATGCCTCAGTCCCTAATGATATTTTGGTGGTTTGGCCAGAAGATTTTGAAAGAATGAGAAAAATGGAAGATGCACCAGATAATACTTGTGCTAAAAGCACAAAGAAGATTCTACATGAAGAAAAGGAAGTTTTGTGTGTGAGGTGCAATAAAGCTGGTCATATTGTTAAAAGATGACTTGAATTTACTCCAGCCCAACAAGAATTCCTCAAAAAGATGAAAGTTTCACCAGGAGATTCTAGTGCTTTGAAAGCCCTTGAAGAAAGAAGATTCACACACAAAGAGATGGAAGAAATAGTTAGGTCCACACAATCACAGTCATCATTGAAGATAAGTTGTGAAAGTGTGAAGAATGGAGCATTTGGGTTAAGAAAATCATCTCAACCTTGTTGTTCACATTGATGGAGAAAATAGGATTCACCTTATTCTATTAAATATTTGTGTATTGTATTTGTTATTATCATATAATGAATTGAATGTGAAGTAAGATCTTAGGGGTAAAACCTGTGATTCAGTGAGGAGAAGTGTTCCCTTGAGGGGTAGACACATGAAGAAGCTGCCAGAGTCATTATCTCAATCATTATCAACATCAGTTGGTGTAAAATTCAATTACTCTAAAGATTGTCTAAAGATAATGTCATTGGAAAAGGTATGTTATTTCTTAATCTCTCATCCTTGGTTACTCAAAATAAATATATTTTTAAAAAGGGGGAGTAACTAGGTCAATTAGTGACATAAGAAGAATGAAAGTGCCCCATGGCCACTTATCTTGCTATTTGCACTTGATTTTTTTGATCCTTTGTTCAAGTGAGTGCAGGAATTTCAGGATTGATTATTTCCTATCACATTCAATATCTTTGTCCTGGAATGAAAGTGGAACACCCTTGAAGACAAGTGTAGGAGATATCATCTCATGAGGTATCACGATCAGTGGATAATGGACAACTTTGTTGTCTAAATCAAATTATCTTGTTTTCTACATCGAGATTTGATCAAGTAGACTTAGAGAGAAATGATTGATGCCACACTACTTAAGTAAGGACTGATACCCTTTGTACCATGAACTTTTTATTTCTTGTCAATAAGGGGGATAAAAAGTGAAATGAAAGTTTTCAATAAAAGGGGAAGAGAAACACGTAAAGGGGAGATAAAAGATTCTTATTTTGACATTGACACATTCATTTGAGGATACCTTGTGGTATTGACAACAAAATACAAAGGGGGAGATTGTTGGGACCACTTTGTGTTTGAAGATTGTATTTGTTGTCAATCGTTGTCAATACTTGTCAAAATGAAGAAGGAGATGAAGAAGGACCAAAAAGTTAGTGGAGATTGGATGAAGTGAGGTTGCCTCAAGAATTGTTATGGAATCATAGCATTGGATGTCATAATTGAGAAATTTTCTAAGAAGATTAATTCAGACGATTTTTGAACTGATACTAAGTTAAAAGAACTTGTTTCAAAGGTGACACATTGTTTAAAACAATGAAAAAGGTGAAGTATCATCCATATAAGGATGATTGAAGAATAATGAGGATATAAATAAGACCATGTAATACTTCACGATTTCATGAGAACCATGTAAGATATTACTTGAAGAAAATAATCATATGATTTGAATGAAGTAGATAATTATGGTTGAAGAAGAAGAGAGAGTTTGTAAGGGCTTGGAATTCTAATAAGGTCATGAATTACACATTTCCTTGAAATCAGATGATTGTTGCTATGTTCGTAAAGTTCCAAATACATGTATCTAAGGTGATACATTGTCTGCAACATTGAAGGTATTTGAAGAAGCTTCAAGCCTCCACTTTTGGATGAAGAGAGATTATTGGAGTTCTTTGGAATTAACACTCTAAAAGGAATTGAGGATTTTAAGTGAGGATGAAGAAGTAATTTGGAATTCATATTCCAAAAAGAATGGATGAAACCATACGATGCTTTGCTGATATGTATTTCGAAAATATCATAAGTTAGGAGAACTTGTGATGAAATCTGTATGAAGGATAGGGAGAGTAAATAAGTGTTTTTGGAAAAACACATTTCAACTTCATACTATCCAAAAATGACAAAGGAAAGAAGAAGGCGTGCAAGTGGTAGCACGCAAGTGTTGTAGAGGTGTGCAAGTCATATTTCAAATAGCATTATTTCAGAAATATGGGAAAGGAAAGAAAGTGGCACACAAGTATTGGTGCACAAGTAGTGGCATGCAAGTATTGGCATGAAATTATTGGTGCACAAGTATAAGTGGCGCGTAAGTAATATTTGAAAGATCATCCAATAAAAATATGACAAAGGAAATAAAGTGTCGCGCATGTTAGCAAGTGTCGCGCAAGTCAAGAGGGTTGCACAAGTATTGGCGCACAAGTCTTGTTGGGCAAGTGCATGTTGCACGCAAGTCATATTCCAACATCATCATATGAAAATATGACAAAGGACAGAAAGTGTCGCGCTAGTGATGGAAAGGAGCGCAAGTGATGAAGTGTCACACAAGTGATGGAGTGGCACGCAAGTGAGGCGTGCAAGTGTATATGGAGCGCAAATCACCAAAATGCCTATAAATAGATGACTAGCCTCCTCATTTTTCTATGCTCAACACTTAAGAGAAAATTTGAGCTCTGAACGTGCAAGTAGTAGAAGGTGCTCTTATTGCACAAGTAGTAGAGGGAAGCGTGCAAGTTGAAGTGGCACATAAGGTGAGGGTTATTTATAAGGCGCACAAGTAGGGTGCTGTGCAAGTTTTTCCGTGCAAGTTTTTCTGTGCAAGTTTTTCCGTGAAAGTTTTGCGGCACAAGTTTTTCCGTGCATGTTTTGCCGTGCAAGTTTTTCCGCGCAAGTTTTGCCGCTTAAGTTTTTCCGTGCAAGTTTTTCCACGCAGGTCCTGTTGCACAGGTCCTGTCATGCAAGTTTCCAAAGGCGCTCAATCAAGGAGGTGCTTTTAAGAAGTGGGATGTGTATAATCCACAAGTGGCCTGCAAGTTGTGAGTTGTGAACAATTATGGCACGCAAGTATTTGATGGCGCGCAAGTTAGATGGCGCGCAAGTAGGGAGGTGCACAAGCAAGGAGGCACACAAGAAGGGTAGCGCATAGGTAAGGATTGGCGTCCAAGATGTGAGTTGTTTTAGAAGTTTTTACCTACTTCTTTTCAACTGTGATGATGCTAAGTTGATCTATACTTCATTGTTTTTACAATCACAAAGAGAATTTGTGATTCTATCAAGAAGAAGAAGAATAAGGGATCAGTGCAGATGGTGTTTCACTGAAAGAGAATGTGTGAAGAAGAGTAGATTTCAGTGCAACGGGTTTTTCATTAAATAAGCAGAAGAAGAAGAAGAGTGTGCAGCTTACAGGTTTGCTGCATAGAAATAAGAGAAGAAGAAGAAGAAGAACATAGTATTCCCAACTGAAGCGAACAATTATTTAGGGAAGTTTAATTCAGATGACGCTTTGTGAGATGATCCTCATTTTCTGAATAATCACATTGGTATATGTGATTCTCGTCAAGAATTGTGAATGAGTTTTAGTGCAGTTAGTTGTTTCTCTAAGAATAATAAAGAATAATCCTAGTGCAATTAGTGTTTCACTAGAAAATGAGAGAATGAAAAAAGGAATAATTGCTTGCCTACTGCTATGAAAGTAATCAAGTGAAGAGCATTAAAGAAGACCAAGAGCAGAACCTTAATTTTGTAGAAGGAAAAAGACTGTCTCCATAGGCAGTATAAAGAATGAGCTAGATACTGCAAGTTGGACTAGGCTATCACCAGTCTAGGGAATAGGATCGTTTCCCACCCCCTCCAAAGTGTAGGGACTCTCACCGGATAGAGGATTGTTTTCCTAGCCACCCCATTGTAAAAGAATATCACATTATAATGGAGAATCCATGCAGTGGTCATACCCATGCATGGCAAGGACGTAGCAACTCTTATTGAGTGTTGAACCTTATAAAAATATCGTGTGCATATTTTTTCTGCTTTCTATTATTGCATGCGAAAGGGAAAAGAGAATAAGAGAATCAAAATCCTAACAGGTTAAGAGGTATAGGGATAAAAGTTGGAATTTGTTCAAAAATTACCCAACACTGATTCACCCCCCTCTCAGTGTTCGGTATATCCCAAACTGGTCCTCTCAATTGGTATCAGAGTAGATTAACCTCTGTTTGATTCTCTATATTGAAGTTATTCTCTTTTGAAGATTTGAGTTTCTTTCCTAAATTATCAATGAAGTGCACTTTCAGTGAAGATTTAGTTATCTCTAAACGGAAGGATATATCTATCAAGACCATGATGAATAGGAAAAAGAAAGATAATAGAAAGTTGAAGAAGAAGTCCCTTCTATCTAAAGAGGAGGATGTATCTAGTTCTCTATATCTGGAAGACATTGAAGACACACCGGACTTGGAAAGTTATGAGAACGTGGATCAAGTTTTCACAAAGAATATGGACAACCTTCCTACCTCAACTGATCAAGAGGTATGTGTTATTACATTTGGAAATTATCCTCATGATGAGAATGCTATCACAAGTGGTGATGATAAATCTATAACATATCAAGAAAAAATCATTTGATAGATTAAGAATGATTCTGCATGGTATTCCTAAAGAAAGTGCATCCCTGGTTTATGGAGTATTTCAATGTATTTCAGAAAATATCACTCAGCTGGAAGAAGAAACTGATGTTTTGGAGAAAGTCTTATAAGAAAATATTGTTGAATGTTTAAAGCTCTCCAGAGAGGTTGGATCCTTTGATGAAACCAAGAGGGGATTTGAAGTAAGATTTTCAAAGCGGCTAAAAGATGTTGAAGAAAAAGAGGGAGTCAATAAGACTCTAGAAGAAAAGATCCATGAACTTTAAGATGATATAAAAAATGGCAATGATTTCAAGGAGTTATATTTTGAAAAAGATTCCAAGAAGATCAAAGAACTTGACTAATTATTACAAAACAAATTGAAGATGCATGAAGCTGAAGTTGAAAGATTAAAGAAGGATTGTGAAGAGAATATGACTATGATTGAAGGCCAGGAAGTCATCCTCAATATTAGATGTCTTGAATTGGAAGCTGATTTAACCAATCTTGAGAAGACACATATTGAGTCCTCACAAAATAAGGAAACAGTTGCTGCTAGTAATCAATGCTCGTTGGAGGATTCTACTGTAAAAATACCTCCAACATGTGATAAGAAGATCATGACTTCACTCATTGATCTATCACAAGAAGCTGAGAATGTAAAGGTATCATCCATACCAACTTGTACTAATGTCTCTAAAATTTCCTCTATCAAAAGTACGGGTTTATAGAAAAATTATAAACAAGTATGGATGAAGAAAAGTGAGAAGAAACCTACCACCATGGCTAGAGTGGATAGGGGAAAGAGTGTGGAAGATAGAACCCCACAGAAAGAAAAATATACCAAGAAGAAGATTCAGCAGCCTTATAAAGAAGATGGAAAGAAGTCAAGGTTTGTTGGTCAATGATGGTGCTATAATTGATTTGGGAATTGTGCACTAGATTTCTGGTACAATCCCTTAAATGTAAAAGCATAGAGAAATAGCATCTCAAGGGGGAGAAAGACAGATAAGAAGAAGAAACATCCACACATCCAAATGCATTTGTATACTACAAATGGATTTGGAATATTAGATAACGTATGTGCTGTATGTAATAGGGGTGATCACATGAATGGTGCATGTTCACCTGAACAGGTACCCAAAGTTGATAAGAAAAGCAGATCACAACAGCTCGCTAAGAATGAAGAATCATCCTTGGGAAGAAATCAGAACAATGTTGTAAAAAAAAATTCTCCCAAGAAGATCCCAATAAGAAAATCTGAGAATCTCTTGGATTCTATGTCTAAGGAGGTGATGGGTGGTGCATCCAAAAGAACCACTAAGAAGAAATCCACTCAGAAGAATCCATTTAGAAGATCCAATCATTATGCCTCAATATCTAATGATATTTTGTTGGTTTGGCCAGAAGATTTTTAAATAATGAGAAAAAAATTGAAGATCCACAGACTAATACTTGTGATAAAAGCACAAAGACGATTCTACATGAAGATAAATAAGTTCTGTGTGTGAGGTGCAACAAGTCTGGTCATACTGTTAAAAGATTCCTTGAATTTACTCCAGCCCAACAAGAATTCCTCAAAAATATGAAAGTTGCACCAGGAGATTCTAGTGCTTTGAAAGCCCTTGAAGAAAGAATATGCACAAACAAAGATATGAAAGAAATAGTGAGGTCCACACAATCACAGTCAGCATTGAAGATAAGTTGTAAAAGTGTGAAGAATGAAGCATCTAGGTTGAGAAAATAATATCAACCTTGTTGTTCACATTTACGGATAAAAGATGATTCACCTTATTCCATTAAATCTTTGTTTATTGTATTTGTTATTATCATACAAGGAATTTAAGGTGAGTAAGATCTCAGGGGGAAAACCTGGGATTCAGTGAGGAGAAGTGTTCCCTTGAGGGGGAGACACATGAAGAAGCTGCCAGAGTCATTATCTCAATCAATATCAACATTAGTTGGTATAAAATTTAATTACTCTGAGGATTGTCTGAAGATCATTTCATTGGAATAGGTATATCGTTTCTTAATCTATCATCCTTGGTTACTCAAAATAAATATATTTTTACAAAGGTGGAGTAACTCGGTCAATAAGTGACCTAAGAAGAATGAAAGTGCCCCAAGGCCACTTATACTGCTAATTGCACTTGAATTTTTTTGATACTTTTATTGAAGTGAGTGTAGGAATTTCAGGATTGATTATTTCCTATCACATTCAATATATTTTTCCTGGAATGAAAGTGGAAAACCCTTGAAGACAAGTGTAGCAGATCTCATCTCATGAGGTATCACGATCAGTGGATAATGGACAACTTGTTTTCTAAATCAAATTCTCTTGTTTTCTACATCGAGTTTTGCTTAAGTAGACTTAGAGTGAAATGATTGATGGCACACTACTTAAGTAAGTACTAATACCCTCTCTACCATGAACTTTGTATTTCTTGTCAATAAGGGGGAGAGAAAGTGAAATGAATGTTTGAAATGAAAGGGGGAGAGAAACAATTAAAGGAGAGAGAGAAGATTCTTATTTTGACATTGACACATTCATTTAAGGAGGCCTTGTGGTATTGGAAAAAAATACAAAGGGGGAGATTGTTGGGACCACTTTGTGTATGAAGATTGTATTTGTTGTCAATAGTTGTCAATACTCGTCAAAATGAATAAGGAGATGAAGAAGGACTAAAAAGTTAGTGGAGATTGGATGAAGTGAGGTTGCCTAGAGAATTGTTACAGAATCATAGCATTGGATGTCATACTTGAGAAATTCTCTACGAAGATTAATTCAGAAGATTTTTGAACTGATAGTAAGTTCAAAGAACTTGTGTCAAAGGTGACACATTGATTACAAAAATAAAAAATGGTGAAGTATCATCCATCTAAGGATTATTGAAGAAGAATGAGGATTTAAATAAGACCATGTAATGCTTTACGATTGCATGAGAACCAAGTAAGAGCTTACTTGAAGAAAAGAATCATATGATTTGAATGATGTAGATAATGATGGTTGAAGAAGAAGAGAGAGTTTGTAAGGGCTTGGCATTCTAAGAAGGCCATGAATTACACATTTCCTTGAAATCAGATGCTTTTTGATATGTTCTTAAAGTTCCAAATACATGTATCTAAGGTGATACATTTTCTGCAACATTAAAGGTATTTGAAGAAACTTCAAGCCTCTACTTTTGGATGAAGAGAGATGATTGGAGTTCTTTGGAAATAACAATCCAAAAGAAATTGAGGATTTGAAGTGAGGATGAATAAGTACTTTGGAATTCATATTCCAAAAAGAATGGAGGAAACCAGACGATGCTTTGCTGATATGTATTTTAAAAATATCATAAGTTAGGGGAACTTGTGATGCAAGCTGTATGAAGGATAGAGAGAGTAAAGAAGTGTTTTTGGAGAAACACATTTCAACATCACACTATCCAAAAATGACAAAGGCAAGAAGAAGGCGCGCAAGTGGCGGCGCGCAAGTGCTGTAGAGGCACACAAGTCATATTTCAAATAACATTATTTTAGAAATATGGAAAAGGAAAGAAAGTGGCGGGAAAGTATTGGCACACAAGTATTGGAGTGCATGTATTTGTGTGCAAGTATAAGTGGCACGCAAGTCATATTTCAAAGACCATCCAATAAAAATATGACAAAGTAAATAATGTGGCGTGCAAGTTAGCAAGTTTAGCACACATCAAGAGTGTCTAGCAAGTATTGGCATGCAAGTCTTGTCGCGCAAGTGCATGTTACATGCAAGTCATATTACAACATCATCATATCAAAATATGACAAAGGAAAGAAAGTGTCGTGCTGGTGATGGAAGGGTGCACAAGTGATAGAGTGGCGTGCAAGTGATGGAGCAGCGCGCAAGTGAGGCGCGCAAGTGTATATGGCACGCAAGTCACAAAAATTCCTATAAATAGACGACTAGCCTCCTCATTTTTTTATGCTCAACACTTAAGAGAAAATTTGAGCTCTGAACGCGCTAGTAGGAGAGGGTGATCTGATCGCGCAAGTAGCAGATGGAGGCGCGCAAGTTGAAGTGGCGTGCAAGCTGAGGGTTATTTATAAGGTGCACAAGTAGGGTGCCGCAAAGTTTTGCCACACAAGTTTTGTCACACAGGTCCTGTCACTCAAGTTTCCAGAGGCGCGCAACCAGGGAGGTGCTTTGAAGAAGTGGGTTGTGTGTAAGCCAAAGGTGGCGCAGAAGTTGTGAGTTGTGAAAAATTGTGGTGCACAAGTATTTGATGGTGCGCAACTAAGATGACACGCAATTAGGGAGGCACACAAGCATGGAGGCACGCAAGCAGGGTAGCACACAAGTAAGGATTGGCGCGCAAGCTATGAGTTGTTCTAGAAGTTCTTACCTAATTCTGTTCAACTATGATGATGCTAATTTGATCTAGACTTCATTTTTTTACAATCACAAAGAGAACCTGTGATTCTAGCAAGAATAAGAAGAATAATAAGGGCTCAGTGCATATGGTTTTTCACTGAAAGAGAACGTGTTAAGAAGAGTAGATTTCAGTGTAGCTAGTTTTGCATTAAAGAAGTAGAAGAAGAAGAAGAGTGTGCAACTTACAGGTTTGCTGCATAGAATGAAGAGAAGAAGAAGAAGAAGAAGAGAGTATGCCCAGCTTAAGCCTACTATTATTTAGGGAAGTTTAATTCAGATGATGCTTTGTGAGCTGATCCTCCGTTTCTGAATAATCACATTAGTATATGTGATTATGGTCAAGAGGTGAGAAGAAGTTTTAGTGCAGTTGGTTGTTTCACTAAGAAGAAGAAAGAATAATCCTAGTGCAGTTGGTGTTGCACTAGAAAAGAAGAGAAGGAAAGAAGGAAGAATTGATTACATATTGCTTTGCAAGTAATCAAGTGAAGAGCATTAAAGAAGACGAAGAGCAGAACCTGAATTTTGAAGAAACAAGAAGACTATCTCTATAGGCAGTATAAAGAACCAGCTAGAGGCTGCAAGTTAGACTAGGCTATCACTAGTCCAGGGAAGAGGATCATTTCCCACCCCCTCTAAAGTGTAGGGACTCACACTGACTAGAGTATTGTTTTCCTAGCCACTCCATTGTAAAATAATATCACATTATAATGGAGAATCCATGCAGTAGTCATACCCATGCATGGCAAGGACGTAGCTACTCTTATTGAGTGGTGAAACTTGTAAAAATATCATGTGCAAATTTTTACTACTTTCTATTATTTCATGCGACAGGGAAAATAGAATAAGAGAATCAAGATCCTAACAGGCCAAGAGGTACAAGGATAAAAGTTGGAATTGGTTCAAAAAGTCCCCAACACTGATTCGCCCCCCTATTAGTGTAAGGTATATCCCAAAATGGTCGTCTCAAGAAGGGTATGTCAGTGGGACTTCTTCTCCATCAAACAAGACTGATGGTAATAAAGCGAAAGGTATACAAAATTTCAATTATTCTCTATGATGAATTCTTTTAGTACTTAAAATAATCATGAAATATTTACTGTAGAGGATAAAAATATCTAGATTAAGCTAGGGAAAATTTGGGTTGGCTGTGAAATGTGTCTCCCCTGATGTAGATGGAGGTGGGAATGATAATCATAAGTATTTGAACATTTTTGTTATATAGGATTAGATGACCAAGATTGGTGATGTGTTAGAAGTGGATGAAAAATCTCCAGAAAATGGAAGGGAAAACCCTTGGTTGATTAAAAAATATGTTAAATAGAGATTTCAAGATATTGATGAAAATAAAGTAAAAAATATGAGTACATCTATTGGTAAGTCCCTCAGGGATGTTATTATTGATGTAGAACCTTATAAATTACTAGTGATGAATAGGAAAATTCATGACAGATGGATATATTTTTGAGGTGGGGATGATACCTTCATAGTAGAGAAACCTTTCAAAATAAAGGTATTATATCCCAAGTTAAAAATGGATATTTATGGTGACCCAAGGGTTTTCCTATTTAGTCTTTGTTTTGGGAAGGTTTATATATAATATATGATTGATTATGGATGTGGAATGTCTTTCATGGCTTTGTTGGGTCCAAGCTCTTTTTGGTCTAGTAATTTGGTCAAATGAAATGTGGATGAAGATGTGAAATGCTTTGTATGTTTCTTCATTAGCATTAACCTTGTTTTTTTGGCTCTTGTATTTGTTTATATTAGTGGTGTTGGGACAGTTATAATGTGTTTTAAACCTCCCTATACCATTTTATTTTATTAATAAAAAGACCAAGAGTTTGGTTTTCCAAACTCATGGTTTAATATGTTTCATATTAATTATATTATGTTAATTATATTTTTATTCATTAGTTGTACAATTAATTATATAAAATTAGTAAATTTATCATAAATTGACTATATTATTAATTACTAACTATATCATTAAATATTAATTTTATTTTATTAAGGTGTTGGAGGTTACATGGAAATGAAAAAACACACACCCATAGGCTAGCAAGGACATGCTACTTCCCACTCCAAAGGGTTGACCTACTCAACAGATAACCCATTACAACTTTTTGGAATAAAGGCCTTTTGTATTGAAACCCATAACATGTATATAAGGCCCCATCATCTTGGATTAAATCCCTCATGCCAATTTCATGTGCTGTGTCATTGTATACCTAGGTCAGCACCCCAGTATGTGTCCTTACCTGTGTCATGACTATGTCATCATCCATAAATGGGCCATAAATATCACTCAATGTGGGGTATCATAATTTTAACCCTACTAATATAGAGAATAATGAGGTTACATTACCACTCCAAGAAACCCCCAACTGAAAATATTAATTATATCAATTATACTATTAGTTATGAATTAGGGATCTCAGCAATGATCCATGCAATAAAGTACACTATATGCTTCTGATAGATTTCTTTATAGGTTGAATCAGATTCAACTATTTTATTTTAAAATTTGAGAAGATGATGAAGGAATTTTCTATGAAGGATTTTACCACACTATATGAATTACATTCTAGTAGCAGACAACATTAATATTAAAGCAACACATTTATCCAGAGAAGACAATTAGGTAGCTGATTATCATTCACAAAATGAAATCATTGATTTTATATCGATGTGGAATTTCATTTTACTTGACTTTTTCTCATCACTATATGACTCTGATGCTAGTGGTATAACTTAAAATCATTTATGTAGTCCCTCCTTATAACTCATTTTACTTTATAATTTTAATAAATTTCTAAGGCTACGTCTTCTTGGTACCCGAACCTTACTGATAAATTATAAAAATTAATTAATTGATTAATTTTTTTTATATTATTAACAATTTAATACATTATACATTATTAATTATATTATTACATATTAATTATATTTATTATCTAAAATAATTAATTATTAATTATATTATTTAGTATTTATTATTAAGTATATTATTAATTATTAATTGTATTAATTATATTTTTATTTATCAATTATATTATTATCTATTTTTTATATCATTAATTATTAAAAATTTATTAAATTATTAATCAGGTTTTATTTTTAGGACCAAGCTGAAGGAATAGATGGTTTTCATGGATTTTCTTTTGTTGATCTTGAAGAAGTTTTCATAAAGGAAAGACACCTTGAATTTCTAAAAAATTAGAAGCTGGAAATTTGAAGATTCGGAACCGAGTATATTGAACATTCGGTGTCTGAAGATTGATAAGTTCTGAACCAAGAATATTGAACATTTGGAACCTGGTGTTTGAAGAATTCGGAGTCTGTAGATTTAGAAGTTCGGAACTGGGAATTTGTATATTCTTGAAAGCTGGCTGATAGAAGATGTGAAGACATTAATTGTGACGATGCTTTGCTTTTTTGTAACTCTAATTTGTGAGTATATGTAAGTACTCATGATGAAAGAAAAAGTTGGGTGGTGAGGTCATACCGAGAATCTAGAAGAGCCATTACGAGAACCAGAAGTGCGGAGTCGACTTCCAGAGTTAGAAGTGCGGATTCTACTTCCTGAACATAATTTGTGAAGTCTACTTCCTGAAAAGAAGTGCGGAGTCGACTTCCGGAGTCAGTAGTTCGTTTCTAGAAGCTCTAAGTCAACTTTCTGAAGAAGAACTTCGTAACGAGAAGTTCGGAGTCGACTTCCGGAGTCAGAAGTTCGTAGCGGGAAGTTTGGTGTCGACTTGCTGAAGAAGAAGTTCGTTGCGAGAAGTTCGAAGTCGAATTGCTGAGTCAGAAGTTCGGAGTGATGAAGTTCGGAGTCAACTTACTGAACCTGAAGTTTATAGCCAGAAGTGAAGAGTCATACCGAGAATTTGTGAAGTCGTAACGAGAAGCCATACTGGGAAGTAATGAAGAGTCATGTCGAGAGTTGAATTGATACTAAAGACTCAAGAAGAGTGGATCCGAGAAAGTGATGCAGAAGAATCAAGAAGGGAGAATCCGAGAAAGTGATGCCGAGAAGACAGATGAGTGGATCCGAGAATGTGATACCAATAAACTTAGTGGTTCTCGATTTTAAGGGAACATAAAAAGGGAGAAAGGGTTACCACTGATTCACCCCCCCTCTCAGTGGTTCATTGCTCCAACTGGGTCCTTACAAGTGGTATTAGAGGGAGGTTGCCTTTGTATTCCTTGCTGATGGAGAATTTGAATTGTGTGAACAACAAAGGAATTCCGGTATTCTATGGGAAGAACTATCACATCTGGAAGGATAGAATGATACCATATCTCATGTCTATCAGTTATGAAGTTCTTGAAGCTGCAACAGTTGGTTTTCCCCCATCGAAGACAATGTTCCACTTACACCTATTGACAAGAAGTTTCTTGAGAATTATGGAAGAGCCAAGAATGCTATATTTTCTTCACTTTCTGAACCAAATGTATATGGTATAAACTGAAAAACATATATGAAGGCAATACAAAAGTCAAGAAGGAAAAACTTCAAATCTGGAGATTGAAGTATGAAGACCTGAATATGGGAGAGCATGAATCTGTTGGGGATTTCTTCACCAGGGTAAATGATATTGTTAGTACCATCAGATGTCTTAGTGAAGAGCTGAAAGAATCTACTATGGTGGAAAAGATCTTGAGGATTCTTCCTGATAAATTCGATGCAAAGTTATCTTCATTAGAAGACATAGAATCAGAGACTCTATCTCTTGATGATTTGTATAGCACACTCATTAGTTACAAGATGAGAAGGGAAAAGTCTATGAAGACCAAGACAAAGGTTGATAGAGAATTAACTTTCAAAGCCATGAAGAAGGAAAAGTATAAGAAAATCTTGATTGAAGAAGGTGGTGGTGACCTTGACTCTGAAAGCGAGGTATGTAAAAATCTTAATGATATTTTATCCTTGTTTTCAAAAAATGTTAAAAGAGGCAAAGGTAAATACAAGGGAAAACTTCCCTTGAAGTGTTTTGAATGTGGAGGCATTGGCCACTTTTTGGCTAACTGTCCTCGAAGGGAGAATGAAGAAGACAATGATGAAGAAAAATGAAAGCCAATAAAGTTATGGAAGAAGCAGGGTGGTAAAGGAAAGTCAGGGAAAGATAAGAAGTTCTTCAAATCCAAGAGAAAAAGTCTTCTATCTATAAATGAAGAAGATGAATAAAGTGTTGCTGAATCCAAAAAATCAGTTGAGCATGGTGTTGAAAATACTTTCATTGCAACAGTGAATGATGAAGAGTTCAGAAGCAGCATCTCGAAAGAAGAAGAAACTCAGCTTGAGATGAATATGAAAGAAGAATTGAAGGAATGTTTAAGGAAGATCATAAGGATAGAGTATCTTAACAAAAATTTTGAAGATGAATGTTCCTCAGCATCCAATCAATCCAATGATAAAGAATAACTTGAGAAAGATCTTGAAGACTTTAAGAAGTCTCTTGAAGATGAAAAAAATCAAAATGAGCACATGAGAGTAAAGCTGAAGGCAAAAGAGGAAGAATTAGAGCTTGTTCAAAAGAAGTTCTCAGAAGTTGAATAAAAAAACATTTGTTTTCAAAACTCAACTACTGATGTTGGTGAAGGCTCTCTACAAGAACATTCTGAGAAAATTCAACAGAAGGATAAAGTGGTTTCTGTGAAGAATAAAGCTGAGAAAGTTTCTTATGTGGTCAAGACCAGTGTCACTGGAAACTATGAAGTTTCAAGGAAACCTAAGTCTAACACTGGTGAAAAACAACCAAAATCAGAGAAGGCATGATTCTAGCAGATAAATCTTGCTAACAAAAGAATGGTTGGTGGGGCTGAAGAAAGAGCAAAAAATAAGTATCCGAACAAAAGCTTTAGAGGAAGGTACTCCTTCGATGGGTACTGTTGGTATTGTGGTGGGTTTGGGCCTACAGTGAATATGTTTTGGTTCAATCAAAATTATTACCACCACCCCATAGGTTATGAAAGGAAGTGATTTAAGGGGAGTCAATCTCCTCAAAGGAAGAAGAGTGAAAAGGTGTTCTTGAAGAAAGGTGAGAAGAATGAAGTCAAGACAAGAAATAGGTTTCAACCTTTGGAGACTATTTGCGAAAGGTGTGAACAACCTGGACATCTTGAAAAAGGATATCTTGTGCTGTTACCATCTCAACAAAAATTCTTAATTCTCATAAGCTGAAGGAGAAGAAAGAAGTGAAAGAAGAAAAAGCTCTTGTTGTTGAAACTACTCTAAAAGTTATAAAGGAAGAACGACCTTGGATACTTGATAGTGGGTGTTCTTCACATATGATAGGAGACTTGAAGTTTCTTAAGAATGTGAAAAAGTTTAAAGAAGGCACCGTGACTTTTGGTACTGATGAATCTTTAAAAATCAAAGGTTTTGGATCAGCCATCATTGGGAAAGAAAAATTGAAGTCCAAGAAAACTCTGTATGTTGATGGGATGAAACACAACTTGCTGAGTGTATCAAAATTGTGTGATGAGGGTAACAAATTTATCTTCAATAAAGATGGTTTTTTTTTGTGAAAAGTGAAGAAGATGGGGAGATTGTTACAAGAGGAAAATGAACCAAAGGGAACCTATTTCAGGTTGGAAATTCAAAAAACTCTTGTTACATGAGCTTAGTGGTAGAAAATCAGTTGTGGCACAGAAGACTTAGACACATGTGTCAGAGAAATATGAGGAAGTTATCTCAAAGAGATAGTGTTTGAGATATTCCGGATTTTCCAAGAATAAGAGATTGGTGTTTCACCACCTATTAGAAAGGAAAGATTACAAGTGTTGTGTATAAGAAGGTTGACATTTGTTCTAAACAACCCCTTGAACTAATACATTCTGATATATGTGGGACAATGAGAAAACAATAAAAAAATGGAGACAAGTACTTCATCACTTTCATTGATGATTTTACTCGCATTACGTGTGTTATGTTTATGAAGCACAAGTCAGAAGCCCTGAAAATGTTTAAAAGCTTTAGAAGGAAAGCTGAGAAAGAATGTGAGTACTCTGTGAAGAAGTTGAGAACAGATAATGGTGGTGAGTATAGAATTGAAAAATTTGAAGACTATCTTGAGAAGCACGATATTCAGCATGAATATAGTGCTCCATATACACCTCAACAAAATGGGGTTGCTGAAAGGAAGAAAAAAAGCTTGGTGGAAATGGGAAGAACCATGTTGCTTGAACATGGCCTTAGTCATTACTTTTGGAGGCAAGCTACAAGTACAACTGTTTATATTCAAAATCGATGTTTCTACAGGGCTCAATCAAATAAGACACCATATGAACTTTTCTATGGAATTAATCCAAGTATGAAGAATGCTAAATTTTTTGGGAGCCCATGCATTATAAAGAAGAAAGGTGGAAGTAGTGGAAAATTCGACCAGAAAGGAGAAGATGGAATTTTTCTTGGATATGCACCAGAAGGAAGAGGTTATAGAAGCTTTAACAAAGAAACAAGAATAATTGTAGATGAAATTGATGTAAAAGTCATTGAAACTCTGTCACGAACCATCCTCGGGGCCCGTGCCATGACTATCCCAAGCCCGCCTTCCATAGGCCAGGGGCTGGCGACTAGCACCAAGGAATAAATCCCGGTAAAAGGGGAAGGCATTGCCTTTGTAAATTAAACAAGCACCACAGAGTAAGCAAGCGGAAAAGTAAACACTAAGTAAAACCAGAGTACAACTGAAAGTGCGGAAAATTAAATGGGCCAGTATACAAATCCAAACTGAAAGTAAAGTACAACTCAAAAGGGAAAACAACAACTGTAAAGTAAAAGCCGCTACACCGAGTTGTCCACTGGAAATCCCACCTGAAGGGTGGGTACAGATAGATCCACTGCTCCTCGAGTCCCGCCGTCTGCTCCGAGCACGTCCCGCCCAGTGGTCCACCTCCAGGTACCGTCCTGCTCTGCGAACCTCAACCACGATCAACGCTGTCCGTCGTCTGCAACCAACACAATGTAGTGCGGGCATAGCCCGTGTAGGGGTGAGTATAAGCTACTCAGTAGGGACCTCGAGACCCCCGATGGTCTCCCAAAATACACAAAGGATAAACCACAAAATAAAGATACAATCACGAAGTAAAAACCGACACTGCATAGGTATATGCCCATACATATACCTAATTCATCAATTCCAATACGCTCCAACCTCCGAGCCCAAGTACAACTCAGTCCACACAGGAAAGTATACGTATTCCACACAAGAAAGAAAAACGTAATCCACACAGGATAACACAACACAATCCACACAGGAAAGCAAACAGGATTCAGCTCACACAGGTATACATCTTCAAAGATGATAGAGATGATCTATGATCCATCTAAGTCGTCGGACCCACAAAGGATCGATAGGTACTAACCCCCGTAAAGACCCACACTGGATTGGACCCACACAGGATCTGTAGGTGCTAGTTCACACAGGACCGCTGAGCGCTAACCCACACAGAATTGGACCCACACAGGATCGGTAGCACTGATCCACACATGATCGCTAAGTGCTGTAGTCGTCGTCGTCGAATCCACTGAGGATCTCTGCACAGTCGTCGTCGTAGTCATAGTAGCAGTCGCAGCCAGCTCTAGGGTTCCCGCACACAACAAGCTCGTTCGGGAGGGTCCGCTCCACGAGCCAAGAGGCTGATACATCAACTGTCACATAGTCCATAGTTGATGTATCCAAAAGTTCTGTATCGTCATCAGGAACTCAACGTCGCAGACGGCGCGTTGATCGGACGCCCGGTCTGAGAGTTATTGGTTTTTTCGTCCCAGGGGCCCGGTTGGTTTTTAAGTCAAAACCAAGCCGACCATACTCCACCTGCATCCAAACCTCAGGCGGAGTATGCCAAAATATCTTTCTCACTAAGAGGAACCCAACAAAGCTGACGGCACGTCAGTCGGACATCCGTAGCTCAAGATATGAGCGTTTCCGCTCCGAGGGCTCGGTTGGTTTCGTGTACGAACCAACCCGGCCGAAAACAAAGTATCCCAAAACCTTGAGTGCGATATACCAAAACGACCGTCTCAATCCAAGGATCGCATCTCCGCTGACAGCGCGTCGTTTGGAGGTCCGTAGCCCGAGTTATGGGCATTTGAACCCAAACAGTCCGATATCGGGGGTTTCGGGCCCGGGCCGTCCCGGCCCGAGACCCCCCGGTTGGCCCGAACCGGGTCGACCCGCCCCAGACAGGGTCGGCCCGGCCCGTCAAGGCCCGGACCGGCTGGGAGAGGCCCGGCCCGGCCCGGCCTGACCTGGCGGACCGGCCAGGCGCCGGTCCGGCTGGACGCAGCGCGCCCAGTGCGCTGCCAGCTCGGCCTTCGGCTGAGCTGTTGAAAAAACGGGGGGCGCCTGCCCCCCTGTGTAACCGCGGCCCCCCTCATTATGGGGGGCCGTTGAGGCTGGCCGGGGGAATTTAATTCCCCCGGTTTTCCTCATTTCCAGCCGGCCCGACCTGGCCGGCCGACTCCATCTCAACGGGACCGGCGATGGACGGTCCCCTTCCGGCTCCGACACCGGTGGCCCGGCTGGCCGCCAGTCACCATGCTCCGCCGCGGCCCGGAACCGGCCGCGGCCCTTGTCGTTCTACGCGGTGCAACGGCACCGCGCCCCTCCGCTGCGGCTCCGCTCCGGCCGCGACGCCTTCGACTTCCTTCGAAGCGGCGCGACAGCGTCGCGTTCTTGTTCGAATTCTCGGCGTGGCGCGACGGCGTCACATAATACTTTGCCGAGCGATTCTCGCGTGGTGCGACGACACCACGCCATCCCGTTCCATTCACAAAGAAACAATCATGAACATAAGAGGGGGTTAGGCCGTGTTTGTGCGGTCCGGCCCCCTCTCGTTAAACGATAACATTTAGTCAATTAACCACAAACTTCGACATGCTAGAATCAAGAACGGAAACAATTAATAAAATAACAATATTCCCCTACCTCAGTTTCAAGAGCGGAGCACGTCAACAAGCCGCGGAATACAAGCGTTGTGGAGGTCGGGCATCGCGGGAATCAAATGTCGATTCCGTCGACGTCGAGGTGCGTCCGAAGAGGTAACGTTGCTGGAGAAGCTTCTTAAGCTGACAGAGAAAGTCCGAGGAGGAAGCGGCGTCTTCTTTCATTGACATGGGAAGAAGATCGAAAGAAGCGGTGTCGTCGATCTTTGGAAACACACCGGCTGCGAATAAGAGAAGATACGACACGTCTTTTTCTTCTTATGGTGACTGTGTTCTTCGTCGGAGCGTAAGTGTTCTTCGCGTTCTTCGTCAAGGTTGAAGAAGATGAAGAATGCTTCCCAATCCTCTTAAGGTGGAAAAAGATACTAACCAAAATAAAAGAAGTCTAAGCCTTATTTTATTTACACATCCTAACCTCTTTGAATTTCAAAAGTTTGAAATTAAGTAACTCATCTTAATTAACAACACAAGTTGTCAAAATTTAATAGAGTGGAGTTATTGGGGAGTTTAAGGGAAGTTGAAGAGTTAGGGCTCATATGGGCCCCACCACACTTAATCCTCTCAAGGGAGGTTATGTGTATGTGGGTCCCACCTCTAACTCCCTTTGGGAGGAATTAACCAACAAAGTTAAAAATAAATTGTGTTCCACAATTTATTTAACTTCTTCTAATTTCCCCCAAAACTAACTTTCATCCCGCATAAAACGCAACCTCGGAAAAGGTCTCCTTAAGAGAATATCAGCGCTACGAGTTCATCGGTACCCTCGGAATTCGATTCCGGGCACCGGTTTAAAAGTTATAAAACCCGCTCGTTCGTTCACTGAACGTACCCGAGCCAAACTTCGAAAATTGATTCCGGGCACACCAGGCCTTGGAATCAGGTGCCGTCAGAAACCGCGCTCTTGTAAAATTCCAAAGAAAATTAAGAAAAAATTTCCCTTGAATTTTACGGGTCTTTACATTACTCCCACCTCATGGCTTTACGTCCCCGTAAAGATACATCAAAACTAGGGAAACAAATGAGGGTACTGAGCACGCATCTGAGCCTCCCGCTCCCAAGTGCTCTCTTGGAGGTTCCCATGCTGCCATCTGATGCGCACTAGAGGAATCAACCGTCCACATAGGACCCGCTCCTGTCGATCCTCGATCTCCACTGGGACTTATGTAAAAGTCGCCCCATCGTCAACATCAAGATCCCCATGGTCAATGATGTGCTTCAGGTCGTGCATGTATCTCCTCAGCTGAGATTCGTGGAAGACGTCGTGCACCCGGTGCAACTTAGGTGGTAGAGCCCGGTGATAAGCCACCACTCTTATCCTGCTGAGGACCTAGAATGGTCCGATGAAGCATGGAGACAACTTGCCGCCTCGGCCAAATCTCCGTATACCACGTCGAGGTGAGACCCGCAAGAAGACGTGGTCGCCATCCTCAAACTCCAGTGGCCTCCGCCTCCTGTCAGCATAAGACTTCTGCCAGCTCTGAGCTGTCCTCATCCGCTCTTGGATGACCTGGACCTTCTCTGTCGTGGCCTGGACCATCTCTGGTCCCACAAGTGCTGACTCCCCAGGGTCTGTCCAGCACATCAGTGATCTGCAAGGTCGGCCGTACAACGCCTCGTACGGTGCCATCCCGATGGTGGAGTGGTATCTGTTGTTGTACGCAAACTCCACCAAGGGTAGGTGGTCCTCCCAGCTACGACCAAAGTCGAGGACACATGCACGGAGCATGTCCTCGAGAGTCTGAATGGTCCTCTCCGTCTGACCATCCGTCTGAGGATGAAAGGCTGTGCTCAAACGTAGCTGCGTCCTGAACGCCTCCTGCAACCCCTTCCAAATCCGGGAAGTAAAGCGAGCATCTCGATCGGAGATGATAGATGATGGCACACCGTGAAGCCGAACAATCTCCTGAACGTAAAGACGTCCCAAGCTCTCCACTGAGCCCTGCTCTCTGATGGGTAAGAAGTGAGCCGACTTGGTGAGTCAGTCGATAACCACCCAGATGGAGTCGTGACCTTTGGAAGTGTGTGGAAGTCCAGTCACGAAGTCCATAGATATGCCGTCCCACTTCCACTCCGGAACCTCCAAGGGCTGTACCAAGCCTGCTGGTACCTGATGCTCAACCTTCACCTGCTGGCAGGTGAGGCATCGAGAAACGAACTCTGCCACAGCCTTCTTCATGCCTGGCCACCAGTGATGTCGTCTGAGATCCTGGTACATCTTCGCCACTCCAGGATGTACTGCCAAAGGAGAAGTGTGAAACTCTCTCATCACCTCCTCCTGTAATGTGACTGGTACCATGGTACGTCCTCTTAAAAGGATGTCGTGCTCTGATCCAAAGGAGAAACCATCAGGTGCCTGTCTTGAGGATATCTGTGCACGCCGCGTCTCACAGTTAGCGTCCCCACGTTGTGCCTCTCTGACCCGCTGTAGAAGTGGAGGAGTGATTGTGAGAGACTGAAGGAAGGCTGCTCCATCTCTATCCATGAAGGATATATGCAAAGAGGCTAACTGCTCCGTCGCCTCCTCAAGTAGCTGAATGCCCGTCCTCCTACTGAGGGCATCGGCTACCACGTTCCCCTTCCCAGGAGTATAGACTATCTCAAAGTCATAGTCCTAGAGGAACTCGAGCCATCGCTGCTGTCTCAGGTTCAGGTCCTTCTGCGAGAATATGTACCTGAGACTCTGATGGTCAGAAAAGACTGTAAAGCGCTCGCCCATTAGGTAGTGTCGCCATGTCTTCAGAGCGAAGACCACTGCTGCTAACTCCAGGTCATGGGTAGCGTAGTTCTGCTCATGTGGCCTCAAATGACATGATCCATAGGCGATCACTGCCCGATCCTACATCAGGACACATCCGAGTCCGGTACCTGATGCATCGCAGAAGACTACGTACCCTACTCCCTCCTCAGGCAACCTCAAGATAGGTGCGCTGGTCAATCTCTGCCTCAGCTCCTGGAAGCTCTACTGACATCTGTCTGACCACACAAACGGTTTTCCCTTCTTCGTCAAAGCTGAGAGTGGTGCCGCAACTCTAGAAAATTCTGGCACGAATCTCCAGTAGTATCCAGCTAATCCCAAGAAACTCCGCACCTCCGTCACGCTCTTGGGTGGCTCCCAAGCTAACACTGCCTCGATCTTCGCAGGATCCACTGCAACTCCCACCTCAGAGATGACGTGTCCCAAGAAGTGGACCTCACGTATCCAGAATTGGCACTTCGAGAGCTTACCATAAAGCTGGTGCTCTCGGAGTGTGTCTAGTACAACCCGTAAGTTGTAGGTGTGCTCTTCCTCAGTCGTCGAGTAGATCAAAATGTCATCGATGAGGACCACAAAAAATCGATCGAGGTATGGCTGAAAGATCCTGTTCATTAGGGCCATGAACACTGCTGGAGCATTGGTTACGCCGAAGGGAATAACCAAGAAATCATAGTGGCCATACCGACATCTGAAGGCCGTCTTCTGTACGTCCTCCTATCGAACTCTGAGCTGATGATAGCCTGACCTGAGGTCTATCTTCGAGAACCACCGTGCTCCCTTAAGCTGATCAAAGAGGTCATCAATCCTCGGTAGCGGATAATTGTTCCTCACTGTTACCTAGTTCAGGCGATGATAGTCAACAAAAAGTCGCAAGCGCCCATCCACCTTCTTGGCAAACAAAATCGGGGAAGCCCAGGGTGAAACACTGGGTCGGATGAACCCCTTGCCCTGCAAGTCCTCCAATTGTACTCGTAGATCTCGAATCTCGGCGGGGGCCATCCGATATGCTGGAGTCGATATCGGAGCTATCCCGGGGTATAGGTCAATATAAAAGTCTACCTCTCTGCGAGGAGGTGGCCCTGGAATGTCATCGGGGAAGACGTCCGCAAACTGATCTACCACTGCAGGAAATCCAGGACTCCGCACGTCAACTGCTCCTAGGATGAGGCTAGCCAACTGATGAGTGATGGGCTGTCCTCTCCTCCGCGGAAGTCCATCCTGTGCTGTAAAGGCTCCCTTCTCGCCGGTGAAGGTGAACCTACTTCTATCGGTGCATACACATCGCACCTTATGCCTAAAACAGTCAATCTGTGCATGGACTGTAGATATCCAATCCATGCCCAAGATGACGTCGTAAGGCCTCGATGCTGCTACAAGAAGATCCCAGCCGAAGCTCTCACCTCCTAGAGTAAGCTCACACTGCCAGCACCAGTGCGTAATCGCCGTGTTTGCTCCCGTAGAAGTCTCTAGCCGTAAGGATCGAGCCAACGGCTCTGTCGGAATCTCCGAGCTCCGAACAAGGGCAGCGACTATGAAAGAGTGACTCACTCCTGTGTCTATAAGTACTGCAGAAAGGGTGGAATAGACACAGATAGTACCTCGAATCATCTCGGGCGCACCGTGGTTGTAGGACTCTGCTGCCTGGAGCTGTGCCTGTCTCTGCCCGCCAGCTCCCTGTGGTCGGGGTGGACCTCCTGGTGGTGGTGGTGTTGGTGGTAGAGCCTTAAAGCGTCGCCCACCACCTGCTGCTCGGCCAACTCCTCTGCCTTGTTCGCCTCCTCCCTGCGGACCGCCACGGTCGACCCTCTGTCTATGCCTCGGGGGTCCTTCAACCGTCTGCTGCTCCTCAGCACGACGGGTCGGGCAGTCACGAGCCATGTGGCCCTGCCCGCCGCACGAGTAGCACTGCCCACCTCTCGAAGGACTGGCTCCGCGCTGTGTGCCCCACACTACTGAGCCAATGTCCTGAGGTCGTCTGCCTGAGGGTCTAGTCTACCTGGTCCCCTGAGTCATCCGTCGACTGCCTGCTGCAGAAGACTCTGCTACGTGCCGCCCTGCGGTGGGTCTCGGTGCTGGTGTAGACTCAGCAAGAAAGCTCTCGATCAAAAGGTCCCGCTCCAGTACTCCCGTCTGAGTCGGTATGCTGAGGGAGATCAGCGATGACCTGATCTCGTGTCTCAATCCCTGCTCAAAGGTCTAGGCCCGAAAGAATGGGTCCCGTACCATGTCGGTCGAGTAGCGCGAGAGATCAGTAAATCTCACCGAGTACTGAGTGACCATCATGCTGCCCTGCCGCAGCTGAAGAAGCTCCTGAATGTGCACCGCACGGAGGGTGGCTGGGAAAAACTCTGAGAGGAAGAGGCTCTCAAAGTCCTTCCAGAGTAGAGATGCCTCAGCGTGCACCTGGAGCATCAAGCTCCACCATCGGCCCGCTGCTGCGTGTAGTAGGCTCGCAGCGAGGATCACCATGAGGTCTGATGGTGTCCTCACTAGCCTGAAAACTTGTATGACTGCCTCCAGCCAGTCCTCGGCTGCCTGGGGGTCCGTCTCCCCACGAAACCTGGGCGGTCGCTGGCGCTGAAACTCATGTAGTGCGCTGAGGCGACGTGCATCATCAGCGAATGGTGCTGGAAGTATCGGTGGCTCGGCGGGTAGTGCTACCACCGGTGCCACTGCTGACAGAGGGCCCTGTACCGAGGCCTCGTCGCTCGGTGGGCTTTCTCACGCTCGACTCTCGAAACCCTAGCTGACTGCCGTCGTGGGGCCATCCTGAAAAGGAAAGAGGTGCGCCACGGTCAGAATAGTATACCTGGTGAGCTGATACAAAGTAATCACAAAGAAAACTTGAAACACACACGCAATCAATGTTTTCGTGCATTAAGTCGGAAATCAGAAGTCAGGGTCCTAGTGTATGGATACGTCGGCCACCGCACCAACACTGGACTCCATGGACTGAAAACCACACTCAATATGCTAAACATTATTGCTTCACATAGAAAGATTAGAGTTCACGGTAGAAACAACATCCCTCTGATACCAATTTGTCATGACCCGTCCTCGGGGCCCGTGCTGTGACTACCCCAAGCCCGCCTTCCATAGGCTAGGGGCCAGCGACTAGCACCAAGGCGTAAATCTAGGTAAAAGGGGAAGGCATTGCCTTTGTAAAGTAAACAAGCACCACAAAGTTATCAAGCAGAAAAGTAAACACTAAGTAAAAACAGAGTACAACTGAAAGTGCAGAAAAGTAAATGGGCCAGTATACAAACCCAAACTGAAAGTAAAGTACAACTCGAAAGGGAAAATAGCAACTGTAAAGTAAAAGACGCTACACCGAGCTGTCCACTAGAAATCCCACCTGAAGGGTGGGTACAGATAGCTCCACTGCTCCTCGGGTCCCGCCGTCCTCTCCGAGCACATCCCGCCCAGTGGTCCACCTCCAGGTACCGTCCTGCCCTGCGAGCCTCAACCACGATCAACGCTGTCCGTCATCTGCAACCAATACAACGTAGTGCGGGCGTAGCCCGTGCAGGGGTGAGTATAAGCTACTCAGTAGGGACCCCGAGACCCCCGAAGGTCTCCCAAAATCCACAAACGATAAACCACAAAAGAAAGATACAATCACGAAGTAACAACCGACACTGCTTAGGTATATTCCCATACATATACCTAAGTCATCAATTCCAATATGCTCCAACCTCCGAGCCTAAGTACAACTCAGTCCACACAGGAAAGTATACGTATTCCACACAGGAAATCAAAACGTAATCCACACAGGATAGCACAACACAATCCACACAGGAAAGAAAACAGGATTCAGCTCACACAGGTATACATCTTCGAAGACGATAGAGATGATCACTGATCCATCTAAGTGGTCGGACCCACAAAGGATCAATAGGTACTAACCCCCGCAAAGACCCACATAGGATCGGACCCACACAGGATCTGTAGGCGCTGGTTCATACAGGACCATTAGCGCTGACCCACACAGGATCAGACCCACATAAGATCGGACCCACACAGGATCGGTAGCACTGATCCACATAGGATCTCTGAGTGCTGTAGTAATCATCATCGAATCCACTGAGGATCTCTGCACAGTCGTCGTCGCAGTCATAGTAGCAGTCGCAGCCAGCTCTAGGGTTCCCGCATACAGCAAGCTCATTCAGGAGGGTCCGCTCCACGAGCCGAGAGGCTGATACATCAACTGTCACATAGTCCAGAGTTGATGTATCCAAAAGTTCCGTATCGTCATCAGGAACTCAACGTCGCAGACGGCGCGTCGATCGGACGCCCGGTCTGAGAGTTATTGGCTTTTTCGTCCCAGGGGCCTGGTTGGTTTTTAAGTCAAAACCAACCCGACCGTACTCCACCTGCATCCAAACCTCGGGCGAAGTATGCCAAAAGATCCGTCTCACTAAGAGGAACCCAACAAAGCTAATGGCACGTGAATCGGACATCCGTAGCTCAAGATATGAGCGTTTTCGCTCCGACGGCCCGGTTGGTTTCGTGTACGAACCAACCCGTCCGAAATCAAAGTATCCCGAAACCTTGAGTGCGATATACCGAAACGACCGTCTCGATCCAAGGATCGCATCTCCACTGACGGCGTGTCGTTTGGAGGTCCATAGCCCGAGTTATGGGCATTTGAACCCAAACAGTCCGATATCGGGGGTTTTGGGCCCGGGCCGTCCCGGCCCGAGACCCCCTGGTTGGCCTGAACCGGGTCAACCCACCCTAGACATGGTCGGACCGGCCCGGCCCGGCCTGGCGGACCAGCCAGGCGCCGGTCCGGCTGGACGCAGCGCGCCCAGCGCGCTGCCAGCTCGGCCTTCGGCCGAGCTGTTGGAAAAACGGGGGGCGTCTGCCCCCCTGTGTAACCGCGGCCCCCCCTCATTATGGGGGACCGTTGAGGCTAGCCGGGGGAATTTAATTCCCCCGGTTTTCCTCCTTTTCGGCCGACCCGACCTGGCCGGCCGACTCCTTCTCAACGGGACCAGCGGTGGCCGGTCCCCTTCCGGCTCCGACACCGGCGGCCCGGCTGGCCGCCAGTCATCATGCTCCGCCGCGGCCCAGAACCAGCCGCGGCCCTTGTTGTTCGGCGTGGTGCGACGGCACCGCTCCCCTCCGCCGCGGTTCCGCTCCGGCCGCGGCGCCTTCGACTTCCTTCGACGCGGCGCGACGGCGTCGCGTTCTTGTTCGACTTCTCGGCGTGGCGCGATGGCGTTGCGTAATACTTTGCCGAGGGATTCTCGCGTGGTGCGACGACACCACGCCATCCCATTCCATTCACAAAGAAACAATCATGAACATAGGAGGGGGTTAGGCCGTGTTTGTGCGGTCCTGCCCCCTCTTGTTAAACGATAACATGTAGTCGATTAACCACGAACTTCGACATGCTAGAATCAAGAACGGAAACAATTAATAAAATAACAATATTCCCCTACCTCGGTTTCAAGAGCGGAGCACATCAACAAGCCACGGAAGACAAGCGTCGCGGAGGTCGGGCGTCGCGGGAATCGAACGTCGATTCCGTTGACGTCGAGGTGCGTCCGAAGAGGTAACGTTGCTGGAGAAGCTTCGTAAGCTGACGGAGAAAGCCCGAGGAGGAATCGACGTCTCCTTTCATTGACACGGGAAGAAGATCGAAAGAAGCGGCGTTATTGATCTTCAGAAACACACCGACTGCGAAGAAGAGAAGAGACGACACATCTTCTTCTTCTTATGCTGACGGCGTTCTTCGTCGGAGCGTAAGTGTTCTTCGCATTCTTTGTCAAGGTTGAAGAAGATGAAGACTGCTTCCCAATCCTCTCAAGGTGGAAAAAGATACTAACCAAAATAAAATAAGTCTAAGCCTTATTTTATTTACACATCCTAACCTCTTTGAATTTCAAAAGTTTGAAATTAAGTAACTCATCTTAATTAACAACACAAGTTGTCAAAATTTAATTGAGTGGAGTTATTGGGGAGTTTAAGGGAAGTTGAAGAGTTAGGGCTCGTGTGGACCCCACCACACTTAATCCTCTCAAGGGAGGTTATGTGGATGTGGGTCCCACCTCTAACTCCCTTTGGGAGGAATTAACCAACAAAGTTAAAAATAAATTGTGTTCCACAATTTATTTAACTTCTTCTAATTTCCCCCAAAACTAACTTTCATCCTGCATAAAACGCAACCTCGGAAAAGGTCTCTTTAAGCGAATATTGGCACTGTGAGTTCATCGGTGCCCTCGGAATTCGATTCCGGGCACCGGTTCAAAAGTTAGAAAACTCGCTCGTTCGTTCACTGAACGTACCTGAGCCAAACTTCGTAAATTGATTCCGGGCACACCGGGCCTTGGAATCAGGTGCCGTTAGAAACCTCACTCTTGTAAAATTCCAAAGAAAATTAATAAAAAATTTCCCTTGAATTTTACGTGTCTTTACAAACTCCGAGAAAAGATAAGCATGTACAGACAGACAAGGACGATGAGGAAGATGAAGTTAACAATTCTGATAAGGATGCAATGAATTGTAATCCTAATCAAAATGAAGAATCGTATTTTGCCATATCAAGTGATGAGAAAGGCACATGAAAAACCTATCCAAGGCTAATGAAACAAGTGCAAGCTCAGAATATTATTGGTGATCAATGTCACATGGTTCAAACAAGAAGAACAAGTAATTCTATATCACATACTTCCTTGTATTCCAAAGTGGAACCAAATGATGTTAAAGAAGCCTTTGAGCATCCATAATGGGTTCAAGACATGAATGAAGAATTGCATCAGATTGAAAAGAATGACACATGGGAACTTGTACCCAATCCTGAAAGTAAGAGCATTATTGGAACCAAATTGGTCTTCCAGAACAAGTTAAATGAAGAAGGTGAAGTTATCAAAAATAAATCAAGATTGGTTTGCAAAGGCTACTCTCAGATTGAAGGAATCGACTTTGAAGAATCTTTTTCTCCGGTGTCCAGATTAGAAACTATCTGAATCTTTCTTGCTATTGCTACACAATGAGGATACAAAATCTTTCAGATAGATGTTAAGTCTGCATTTATTAATTTTGATCTCAAAGAAGAAGTTTATATTGAGAAACCATGTGGCTTTGTTGTTGGGAAGAATGAAAGTTATGTGTGCAGGTTGAAGAAAGCCTTTTATAGGATAAAGCAAGATCCAAGAGCTTGGTACTCCAAACTGGATACTTTCTTAAAAGAGATGAACTTCAAGAAAGGAAGAATTGATAGCAATCTGTACATCAAGGAAAGCCAACATCTTTCTCTCATTGTGATTGTCTATGCTGATGACATTATTTTTGCTGGGAATGATGAAAAGAGCTGTAAAAGGTTTGCTGAAGAAATGAAGAATGTATTTGAGATGTCTATGTTGGGTGAAATGAGATAATTTCTTGGGTTACAAATTTTGCAACAAAAAGAATTCATTTTTCTCTCCGAAGAAAAGTATGCTAAGGAACTTCTTAAGAAGTTTGGGATGGAAAAATAAAAATCTGTATCAACTCCTATCTCAATGGGAATGAAGCTAAGAAAAGATGATGAAGGAAAATAAGTTGATCATAAAGAATATCGAAATCTGATTGGAAGTTTATTATACTTGACTTCATCAAGACCAGATATTGTTTTTGCTGTTACCTTATGTGCAAGATTCCAGAGTGCTCCTAAAGAATCACATCTTGTTGCTGGAAAAAGAATTCTCAGATACATAAAAGGCACAATAGAATTCAGAATCAAGTATGGTGTCTCAAATAACATTGATTTGTTTGTCTATTCAGATGAAGATTGGGCATGAAATTTTGATGATAGAAGATCCAAATCTGGTGGAGTTTTCTTTATGGGAAAAAGTTGTGTTGGCTGGCACTCGAAGAAGCAGAATTCTGTGACACTCAATACAGATGAAGCTGAATATGTTGCTACAACCATGACTTCTACTCAACTTATCTAGATGAAAACACAGTTGGAAGATTTGTTAGTTGAAGTGAAGTTTCCCTTGCTCTTGGGCTGTGATAATCAAAGCACAATTAATCTTACCAAAAATCCAGTCCAACATTCTTGATCGAAGCATATTGACATCAAATATAATTTCATCAAAGAGCATGTGGAAAAGAATGAGCTAAAACTTGAATATGTTTCATTTTCTAAATAGGTTGCTGATATTTTCACAAAACCCTTGCCGAATGAATCATTCTCAAGATTGAGGTTGAACATGGGTGTCCAACATCTTTCTCTTCAAGGCTAAGTTATGTTTCTCTATCCCCTCTCTTTTTACCTTTGGATTGTTTTGTCAAGGGGGAGAAGTTGTTTGTATCATAAATCTATTTGTTTAAAGAGAGAGTTGTGGGTAAGCTGTGAACTCAGCATTTTTTGTGTATGTGAACTATTCTAACTATTTTTTGGAGTGGTTGTAGAAAAGAACTTGAAGTTTTTTACAGGATGTATGAAGCTGAAGATGTATGAAGTTGAAGATGTTATTTTCACTACCTATGGACAACATGGTTTTTCTATCAATGATTATTGTTTCCTACAATGAGTTAGCTCACGTAGGCTTAGAATTATTGATAAGTAATCATTTGCTTGAGGTTACAAAGTTTGGTGATTTATGAAAACTTGATTGACAACAAAATCCAAAGGGGAAGATTGTTAGGACCAAGATGAAGGAAGAGATGGTTTACATGGATGTTCTTTTATTGATCTTGAGGAAGTTTTCATTAAGGAAAGACACCTTGAATTTATAAGAATTCGGAAGTTGGAAGTTTGAAGATTTGGAACCGAGTATATTGAAAATTCGGAGTCTGGAGATTGAGAAGTTCAGAACCAAGAATATTGAATATTTAGAACCGGGTGTTTGACGAATTCAGATTCTGGAATTCGGAGTCTGGAGATTGAGAAGTTTGAAACCGGGAATTTTCATATTCTTGAAAGCTGGCTGATAGGAGATGTGAAGACATTAATTGTGATGATGCTTTGTTGTTTTGTAACTCTAATTTGTGAGTATATGCAAGTACTCATGATGCAAGCAAAAGTTGGGTGGTGAGGTCATACCGAGAATCTGGAAGAGCCGTTATGAGAACGAGAAGTGCGGAGTCGACTTCCAGAGTTAGAAGTGCAGAGTCTACTTCCTGAACAGAATTTGCGAAGTCTACTTCCTGAACAGAAGTGCGGAGTCGACTTCCGGAGTCAGTAGTTCATTTCCAGAAGCTTGAAGTCTACTTTTTGAAGAAGACGTTCGTAACGAGAAGTTCATATTTGACTTTCGGAGTCAGAAGTTCATAGCGGGATGTTCGGAGTCGACTTTCTGAAGAAGAAGTTCATTGTGAGAAGTTCGTAGTTGACTTGCTGAGTCAGAAGTTCGGAGTGACGAAGTTCGGAGTCGACTTTCTGAACCTGAGGTTCGTAGCCAGAAGTGCAGAGTCATACCGAGAATTGGTGAAGTCATAATGAGAAGCCATACCGAGAAGTAATTAAGAGTCATGTTGAGAGTTAAAGTGATTCCAAAGACTCAATAAGAGAGGATCCGAGAAAGTGATGGTGAAGAATCAAGAAGGGCGAATCCGAGAAAGTGATGCCGAGAAGACAGATGAGTGGATCCGAGAATGTGATACCGAGAAACTTGGTTGGATTCGGAAAATGACAAATCTCTAAATCATGTGAAGGGTAAGAATATTTGTGAAGATTCTAGAAGCATTAACAAAGTCTTAATTACTCTGAGATTTCAGGAGAAACTAAGATTCAGGTGAATTTAAGTGGGCGGGAAAATATTTTGGTTTCCCGCCTAAGCATACTTTGGAGAACCTATAAAAGGATATCCAGGTGCTAAGTAAGTGTGTGATGAAAAAGTATATAGAGAAGCTCTGGTAATCTAGAGAGAAGAATAAGTCTTTGGTCGACAGAGTTTCATTGCAGTTTCAGTCATAACGAGAATTTGATACTGGTTGACACCGTATTGAGTTTCTCGGATTGAAGAATCAGAGTGAAGAAGAAAGTTCAGAGTGAAGAATTTGGAGTGGAGATTCGGAATGGGGAATCCATACTGGCTATCACTGTATTGAGTTTCTCAGACTGAGGAAGACTCAGATTGAAGAATCATAGTGAAGAAGAAAGTTTGGAGTGAAGAATTCAGAGTGGAGATTCAGAATGGGACATCAGTACTGGCTGTCACCATATTGAGTTTCTCAGACCGAGGAAGACTCGGATTGAAGAATCAGATTGGGAAAATTCAGAGTGGAGATTTGGAATGGGAAGTTCGGACTGTAATTGATCTATCTAAAGTCCAAGGTGTCCTTGCCTTTCTTCTGGGTAAGGAAGTGAATATTTGTGCTGAACTTGCTTACACTAGTGTATTTGAAAGGAAGTGTAGGTAACATAAGTTATTACAAGAAAAGAGACACTTCCCTATTGTTCTAAAAGGGTGCACATGCACTGGAGTGATTGTTTCACAGTGATTCATGAGTGTAAGGGTATATCCTACTCATTATAATCCAAGGATTGTTTTCTTAGTGGATTGTATGGTGCTGGATTGTTTCTAACCATACCAAGGACGTAGCTATTCTTTTTGAATAGTGAACCCTGTAAATTGTTGTGTTCCTTTGGATGTGTTATTGTTTGTTTTCTCAGTAGGGAATTATATCTTTAACAGGAGACAAAGGTTGTTCTCAATTTTAAGGTAACTTAAAAAGGGAGAAAAGGGTACCACTGATTCACCCCCTCTCTATGGTTCATTGCTCCGACTGGGTCCGTACATTATATATGCAAGTAGTCTTAGGGATCTTGGATTCAAATCTTTTTGAATTGTATGCAGATGGGGATGAAAAGTAATTGTGTGGTGAAGTATTTAATACATAGTATCTATATTTTCATGATACGATTCAAAAATTAAGTAAAATATCCTTTTACAGACTATAATGAAACCTCAATACACTACCTCAAAGGATCATAAGGAAAGGGGGCAAGAATCCTGTCGAATCAACTCATTGTATTATCACAGAGAGGATGAATGAGTATAAAATATATTTCATAGATCAATTTTATTTATAAGGGAAGGGTACTCAATTGAATCTACGAAAACTTAGGAAATTCCATACAGACTATTTGAGATTGGATGAATGGATAATCTCATCGCTAGGTAAAGGTTATGTTCATTTTGTTTTTGAATATGTGGATTTAAAATCCAAATCCATGGGATTTGGATTCATTATATTGAATCTTGAAATATTTATAATTCAATATTGGGATCATTTTGGTATTATCATGAATATAATAAACCTAATCATCAAAATGTTTATTTAAATTTGGTGATCTAGTTGGTTCTTTTGGCATCCCCAAATTATATGGGAAAGTCTCTCGATAGTTGGAATCCCTGTCAGGATGGAAAAGGAAATGAAAAACACAAGATATATTCATTTTTATTATTATTTAGTAAGGTGCATCTCAGTTCTCCATTGATTAAAGTAATTGTTTTATCTACTTATGATTATATATTTTACTTTCATGTTGATTATAGAAAGGTCCTTTATTTTTATAAGGGTTATAAAAATATTAGACAATAATTTGAAAATTTTCAATGATGGTTAGTTTTTATTTTTTATGGGATGAATGTTTATACTATCGAGAAATGTATAAAAGGGAATTAAACACTTAAGTATGACATACACCAAGATTCCTTGGATGGAGTGATCTATTATAATAAGATGGATCTGAGAGTTCAGAATTGAGTAGGATTTGGAATTTTTTATTTGGATTTGATTATGTAATGTCAAAAAGGAAGTGAAAATAAGGTTCAAAACGTAATAAATTCTTAAAAGGAAAGGGATATGCATTATGGTTTGGGTCTCTCTAAACTAAAATATCCATTTGATAACAAAGGTGATGTGAACCAATTTTCAGTCTTATTTAAAAATCAAAATGATAATTTCACTAATTCTGATGAGATTTTTTTATCAGAGGGTGAACCTGATTTGGAATTAGCTAACATGTAGGATGAAAGATGCTTTAATTCAATTTATACCATGAGAAAAAATAATTACAATGCTTTGAACTCTTGTATTCAACTTAATAACTCAAAACGTGGGCAACAAAAGGGAACATGGAAATGTTATAACTTTTATAAAGAGAAATGCGGGATCGTGGGTTCATTAATAATACATATCTAGTATTTTGAGGGTGGGAATGAAATAAAAGACTATATAATATAGAAATATGAAGTTGGATTTACCTTTATCTCGATGAAATCTAATGATGATGATAAGGATACTTTTGAAGATCTGAATATGGAATCCTTGATGGATATAGGCAGTAAATATATGACACTAGTGGGAGTTGATTTATTATTGAGAGTAATTTATGCTAGTAAATATATTGGGGTGGAAAATACCAAGATTAAATATGGGGTAATCCATAAGTTTCGAATTTCTAGAATGTATAAGGCTGATTATATTTCTTCTAGAAATAAATTTGGTGGATTAACTGATCAAGTAAATACCCCATTAGGTAGGGAAAATATCAACAAAAATTATCAAGATACATAGATCAATGCACAATGCGTGGATATTAAAATCAATTAAATTTACCTTAAAGAACAATTTTAAATTCATCTATCTAGTGCCATTAATAATTATACAATGGATAATCCTGTTATACTAGATGATGGAAGTTTTCAATAGGTTAATGGAATAGATAATCTAGTACATATTGAGGATTCTTTGGCTACCTAGATGGTGGGTGATGCCCCTTTTTATTATCATATGTAGGTTCCACTGACCATGGTTTAAATAATAATTACATTTACTGGTGTAGTTTTTATCTCATGTAGTAAACCTAATAATAAACGGACCATGATAGAGACTTTGATAACCCCCTCTTGATGTAGCTTTATGAAGACTACACATACTATATCACATAATATGTGTTTCCCTATTAGAATTATTGATGCTACTATGTCCTTCTCCAATGAGGAATATGATTTGGATAAATTTGGACACATTGGTTATAAATACCTAGGAAAAAAGATATGTGACCAATTATTTTCCTCAAATTCCTCAATATTTGATGATAAAGACAATTAATTGAAAATGATCAAATCCTGTAGGAGCGGTCACTACTTTTGATGCCAGGACACTCACAATAATTCTAGTGGCAGATCTTAATATAATAAATTGTTGAGGATTTCTGATTTTTGATACCTCATGGAAGGTATCTCCCATTAATTTCAGGTTGACTTAAGAAGAAGAGGAATGTGATTCCATTTATTTCCTTTTTTATTTGATCATGTCTACCATTGTACTCTTTTTATTTCTTTAATAAATGAAACATGGGATTGATTTTCCAAATTCACAGTTCATAAAATTTTAGATTAATTATATTATTAAATATTAATTATATTTTCAATATTTTGTGATTAATTCCCTTTATTAAGGAAAGTAGAAATATAAACAAAAGAGAAAGAGGTGAGACAAAGGCAACCTACCTTCAATCCAAAAAAAATAGATACTAATTAAAATGGGTCACAAGTACCTTCTTAGAGAAGAGGGTTTACAGGAATATATAAATTTTAAAAAATTATTTCTAAATACTAATCCTGACATTAAAGGATCATATTATGATAATCTCTAGACCCCCATCTAAATAAATTTCATCCACTCCTCTTATATTTTATTAGGTTTCCATAAATTCATTTAATCATCGAAATTCCATCTCATTGTAACATGACCATTACTATGATTCATAATCTCCCTATTCAAAGAGACATCATGTTGTCTTATAATAGAATTCCTAGGTTCGGTCTCTTCCAATGCATGGATTTTTATTGAATGGGACCTCACATATTATATGTTTTCTACACCCTCCATATTGTCACTAAATTGAACTCCATATTCTAAAAAAATATTCAGAATAGATTATGGATCATCTAACATATTAATAATGTGAATGGAATTAGAAATGAGAACTTGAATTTTAATCATACCACCCATAGTTGAGCCTTAATTAGTATGAATGAGAGTATTTGGAGGAGTATATGCAACCAAAGCCCCCTAAAAAGAGCCCAAAACCCATAGAAGTATCCATGTGTGTCCCTGATTAACTTATATCCCAATAGAGGCCTCCATAGAGATACCATTTCCATCTAAGTCCATAATATTCCCTTGAACTAAAGGAGAGGGGACATTTTTACCTCAAAATCTAGTAGGATATTCCACATCCATTTTTTTACCATTAAAATCTCTTAAAGATACCATATTTTTCTATTTCAATTATTTTTGTGAAAAAATATTTTGAAAAACTACTTTTTAACAAACTATGTATCATTAGGATAATCAATACCTTCTTCTACTTGGTCATCATCACCTTCATCCTTGGAAGGGGAATTCTCCCCCTTTGCAACAACCTTAGAGTTTGGATCCTTTAAAATACATATTGTGTTCAATAACTTGTGTTATAAGAAACACCCAATGTAAAAAAACAAAAAACATATAAAGAATAAATTATTAATAAAGACATAATACACACTAATATGGTAAACCATTAATATACATAAACTTCACATGGTAAATAATTAATATGATTTAGTATTAAAGAAATATATTTTTAATAAAATGAATTTTATATATATTATATATATTTTTTCAAAAATAAAAATTTTTAAATTTAATAATTTAAAATTAATAAATTACAATTAATTTTTCAATTCATCTCAACAAAATTATCTTATTATTTTTTTGATATTTTTGTAATATAGTAAATTTTTTGGTGAATAGTATAAAAATACTAATTTTGAAAATACAACCACTTTTATATGGATTGAAAGTTTTTGAATTCTTTTAAACATAAAAAATATAAATCTATAATGTAAAATAAATCATTTAAAAATACGTTTTCAATTTATAAAATCCATGAATATCATTAAAGAAAATCAAGTAATATTTTATTGTAACTATTTTTGATCTATTTCTTTAATCAAATTTACAAATGTAGAAATTAGGTTTTTGACTTATTTTAATGTAAAAAACTATTATTTATATTATTACAGTCCTATTAATATAATAATAAAAATTTACATTAATAAATTTTCCATATACTTAAATTTATGCTTTAAAATACACTTTTCTAAAAAACTAGTTTCTATGTTTTACATGTGCTAACTTGAAACTTGATTTCCTAACACAGAGATTGTTAGTTTGATAAATTGATTCTTATATTTTATTTATTAATGTTTGATATTATTTAATTTTAAAAACTTCATTTTTTGGTATTAAATTTAGATGGTTAGGATTAATTATAAATACCATGATAATAGTGAAACAATTATTTTAAAAGTATATTTTTTTAATATCAATAATTTATTTTGAATTAATAAAATTTAAATCCTTTAAATAATTAATATAATAAGATTTATAAACACATAAATAAATATATTAACATACATTTAATTTTTTATCAATACTAACAAATATTAAGAATCAATAATGTCCAAAATTATATTTTTTCTACTGAAATTGTTTTTCTACACATTGTATAGTTTAATTTGAAAGATATTTTTATAATATTTAGAAATTTAATTGAGTTAAATAGAGGTAAAATTTGTTTATAGATCATGTTTTATTTTTATTGTGTATTTATAACCACATTTTAATATTTATATAATGATTCTGTTATATTTCATGGTATTTAGTGTCCCATTTCTTGTAAACGTTTTCATTGGATTTTGGTTCCAATGTTCCAAATGTTATAATGGGTTTCATCTTAAATAACTCTCATTAAGACTTCATTGGTATTATGCATCTAATTTAATTTATGTGATGTATATTATACCTCTTTAAGATATTATTTCATTAATTATGTTTTAATCATAGTATTTTAAGTTTAATTACAAGCTCTCTATTTCAAGGGGTTTTGATTAAAGAGTTACTCAAACCACAATATTTTTCTTGGTATAAATTCTTATTCTTGAAGAAATTTAATATATTAGGAAACATGTTTAATTTTAATGGTGTATTAAATTCCCATAGATATTTTTTTATCGTTGTATTTTTGTTTCATGGTATTTACTATCAAAATCATATCCACTATTCCAACTGACTATTGATACAGTTCCGTCCCCATTAGTAAGGATTTTTAGTAACTCAAATCCTATTATTTTAGTTATAATGTTTTATTTTAATATTATTGTCCTCTATTTGGGTTATACCAATATAATATATTATTATATGGGTTTTTATATTCCTTTTTGGTAAATTGATGTTTTAATATGAAGAAGGTTTTATTACTCTTTACAATGTGGGTTTTCAACGAAGGTAGTTTAATTTTTTTTAAATGTCCCTTTCACAATAAAATTTTTTGGATATAAATTTCCAAAATAAAAAATTATTTCATTATCAAGGGTATATTATTATATATGTTTTTAAAAGTAGTGGTTTTAGATGAGTTTTCAATTCACCTTTTCAAAAATACTTTTAGAAGTGACCTATAACTTTCTCTCTTACATCAATGTTAATATTTTTTTTTCTAAAAGATATTTTATTTTTTATATTAAATTTCCCTTTCAAATTTCAAAATGTTTTTACATTATTTGGTTTATGTTTCATGATTTATCATCTAATTTATATATGTTATCATTTTGAGGAAATTATCTTATAATACCAAATAATCTAATTCATGATCCCTTCTTGGGTGGTATCATTCAAGAATTCTACTGTGAGGATGTTTTTCATCTATATCAACATTTTTATTGGTTTAATTTGTTACACTGGGATATGTTTTTTTAAAACCATACACCTCCTTCCCATGGATGGCTTATGATCATGTTTTTCAATTATTAAATATTCCATATTCTCATTACTCTATACATTGTCAACATCACATTTTACAAAATTCTGATTGGATGATGTTCACCAAGAAATAATTTTATTTTTTTGACATGAAGAAACATATTTTAATTCCATATATTATTATTATAATATGGATAATTATTTTAAAGTTGAATTTGAAATGTTTAACCATACGCTTTATTCCTACCAATAGATAGGGATCTTATTATCCATTTTATTAGCATGACGAAAGGTATTGTCATTCCATATGTTGTTATTACAATATTGATGATTATTGGATGTTTTACTTTGTAATTTTTAACAATAAAAATTATTTATTTGGATGGTTTATAATCATGTTATCTATTTTATTGAAAGGGTAATGATATTGGAATTTTTGATGATTATTGACTGTTAACACAAGTTTATTATGTATTTTATTTTTGTATTTCTCATTATACGGATAACCCTGTTTTATTAAGTAATAGGGTCCCTAGGTAATGGTATGAAACGTTTTGATGAATCTTATGGTGAATGCATTGGATATAATCCTATGATAGATGGGGCCTGGAATTATATATCCCCTAAATGAATCTATAAGTCTCATGAGACAACATTTTTGATCAATTGGTGTTTTCCTGACCAATTCAGCAGGATGTCTTGACTGGGGTATCTATGAAAAGTACAGTGTATTTGAATAAATCCATGATAATATATTTTTTATGTTTGAAATTATGCATTCCATCGATTTGATATTGGTATATTTGATATCCATATTTTCATTTATTTTCGTAGATGTAGCATTCTACCAGTTTCATGTTGATTATAGATTCATTTTTACCTATTCCTACCACAATATTTATTCCATGTTTATTCTAGGATTGTTTTAATTATATGTTTCCCATACTGAGCATTTGAGCTCACCCATTCTTATTTTTCAATTTTCCCAGGTTCTGGAGAAATGTAGTACACATAAAATGTTTATAGGGGTAAAATTTATTAAATAATTTATAAGATAAATTGAAGAATTTTCATGAAATAATTAATTTCATATATAATTGAAAAATTTCCCATTTGAAACAATGAACAAAGAATTTATCAGTTTATACTGTGTTCAATTTATTTTATTCTATAAACCTGACAGGATCCTTCAGATTTAAGTGATGCAATAATATTTTCTAATTTTTTAATTATGGATCTTTATATCTAGGATTTTATTGTGGTTATCAATTAAAGTGTGTAATGTAACTGTCTATAAACACCCGATTCATGGGTGTGGGTCCAGGGAATCAGAATTGGTATCAAAGTAAATGTTAATATAACTTTGGAGATTAGGATTTTTTTGAAGATAATTTTAGGTCTAATAATTTCAGGTTGATCAAAAGGTAAATGGTATAGAGAACACTTTATAATAAAATATGATTTAGTATTAAAGTGATAATAAATTTCTTTTTTTGGGATCATGATTAGACAAACTGAGGGAAAATAATATAAATAAGTCTATGTATTGATTGAAATATTGATGTTTTAGTAAATTAGTGATTATTTGGTTTTTATTTGAATTAAATCACTATTGATAATATAAAGTGGATGTCTATTTATCATAGATGAACCTAGAGTAAATCACATTGAAAAGGGTTAGTTGAGAACCAACTCAATCATAACACTGACACATGATTAGTGGGCCTAAGACTGCACACCTAGAGAAGTACTCCCATGGGTTACACTTATATTAATCACATTCAATTTATGATCCATTATTATGGATTTATTTCCTAATTACATTAAGGTATTAGGTTAGGAAGTGCAATATAACCTAACTTAGTAAAATATATTGAACTAGAAGTGTCAATGGATGGAATGAAGTTGTCACTATAGAAGACACATTTATATTGGTGTTTTCATATTCATATTTTAGATAATATCATATCTATTTTTGTTTTATTTTTTTATTGAAATAATATCATCAAGTTGAAGCTAAGAATGGTAGGTATCTAGAAACCACTATATATTATAATTGAAAAAGAGTGCATACCTGAATTGTTGAGAGGTTTAATATATTCCTGTTTTGATGGAAAAAGTGATTTTTCTAGTTTTACCGAAGGTAGTGAGATTGATATTTTAATGGAAATTAAATATTGAAAATCTTAACTATTTTAATCAGTGAGGTGATATTTATCGATGAACTTTTGGTATATTATAAACATTATTAGGATTATTTGAAACATATAAAGATTTTTATTTCATAGTGTTACTTTAAAGGCATATAAACATATATTATATAGTGTTAAGGACCTTAAAAATTTATTTTATGATAATTTTATTTATTTTTGATAAATATTATAGAACACTTTATTGGGGTATTGATAACTCTTAAGTTTAACATACACATGATATTATGTACACAAGATATTAATTGGTAAGCTTGGGATTGATAATTGATTCATTATATTTTTGGAAAGTTTATCCCACTTATGGGATTATGAAATATAGTGAATAAGTGTGTGATCTTATGGACTAATGGTCAATACCATTTGAGGGTAAAATATGGAGTTAAATTTTATAGTAATATATAATCTCATTGTGCCTTAATGTATTAGGATTCAAATAGATTTTTAGAAAGGTATTTTATTGAGGGTATATGATTGTAAGAGTGACTGATATTGTTTGAAGAAGTTTAATTTAGATATTTTGAGAATATATTTCAATGTTTTTTAGGTTTAGAATATTTTAGCAATGTTCATAGTAATTTAGGATTTATATTTTAAGGATTCAGTTAATAATTATGAGGTAACCAAAAACAAAGTTACATAGATTGAACTAATAATGATATGTTTAAAACTAATAAAGATATAGGTTGAACTTATTTTGATACAAGTTGAGTTGTAAGAATTATGGTCTAAGATTATCATGTTATAAAGTGTGTAATCTTGAGGTTAAATTTTCTTGTGGTTATTTGTGATAGTTAAATTATAATTCCCTTCAAAAATGTTAACTCTCTTCATTTTAGTAATGGTTGAATCTCAAAGATATTGAGTTAACAATGAATTCTTTAGACAATGTCAAAAATATCCTAAAAAAGAACCTAATGAGATAAATTCTAGATTCATAAATCTTCTAATTATGACAAATTGGCTATGAAAGATTTTGATTAACAATGTGAACATATTCAATGCTCAAAACACACCAAGGAATAGAATCATAGAGTCTCATGATATATCTACAGATTAAGGTGATGAAGGGAAAAAGATTAAATTTCCTATATTTCAAAAAATATAGGAAGAAACATGGGGGAAGATACCTTAAAGGGACAGGTAAATGTTACAATTATAGAGTTGTAGGTCATTAAACTCAAAAGTGTATGGAAAAGTGAGAATATAAAAATATTAATTTCATTAATTCCAATATAGTTGGGCATTATGTGACTTAATATCTCAATCCGTGGGCCAAAAAGGGATGTTAGAAATAAAAAAGGGACATATAGTTAAATTACTCTAACTAGGCATGTGAATTAGGGTATGCACTCTCAATGAAAATTAAAACAATTCTTCCTTTGAGTATCTCACTTACCCTTTAGGATATTAGCTTGTAAACATTGAGGATCACTTGAAATTGCTTTTAACTAGATCTACAATAGGTTTCTATATCTATTTTGGTGTGTATTTGTTGGAGTTACTGCACTAGAACCAACATTATTTATACTTTATGATAACTTATATTCATGGTTTTTAATATTAATAAATTTCTTATCACATTATTATTGTTCTTCTTTGTAACATTTTATGTGATAATGTATTAAGGGTAACTGTCACACTAAAAGGTTATAGCAGATACCTACTATGATGAGAACCCAGAAGTGCAATGAAAATATTCTTGAATATATGTTCTATAGTCAGATTATATCATTTTAAGGACATAAATGATATAGAATATTAGGGGTGGAGACTAATAGGGTTTTGAGGAACCTTCTCATGGTGTACGCCCTTGGTGATATCCAGTATGATATTATGAGAACAAGACCCAATAGTAATAAATACAAATTTCTAAGTGTCATTGGATGTTCCTCAAAATGGATATGTGTATTGGTCCTTAGACTTTAAGATTATTATTAATGGATATTAGGAGTCACACACTTAGATTTATTGATGAAAATCGTGATGACAGATGTTCGTGGAAAGGTATGACATGTTAGTTGTGTCACATGTTGTATTGCATCAATGAATAATGAGAGAATGGATTTATCCCATATTTTCTTAAATAGAAGATAATATCTCAAGTGTTTTGATGGAAATGATATACCCTAAATAAATACATGGCCATGGTGATCAATAGGCATGTTCTATTTTTGAAAAGTCAATGAAAGATATATCAAGCATATAGTTTGATGAAACTGGAATGCAACCTGGTCGATTAGAGATATTGTGATAAAGGTGTTATATTACATGGTAAGAGTTCATATGAAGTCACATGTTGTTGTGTAATTAACATATTTCTCTATGGGTTCCTTAGTGTGTTTCTAGACACTAACCTTGGACTTTAGGAAAGTTCACCTAATGCCACTGAGAACGAGGCCTAGAGGGTCACACAAAAAGTTTATAGAGTATCTTAGTTAAATAATTTATTATTTAACAAGATGAATTAATATTTTTCCCAAACATGGTTTAATAATTATTCATGTATTCCTGATCACATTTATTATGTCACTACTTATTTGAGAGAATATTTTGTGGGAATAATAATTATTAAATATTGAGGAGGATTGGTAGACTAAGTTTAATGGTCCAATGAAAAGTAATCATATTGAATATTATTTGATTAAATAATATTTAATTATAACTCACTTGTTAAGCGTATGCTAGGAAATAATAATATTTTGGTTATTATTTGAAGGGGGGGGGGGTACGCTTGGATTAATGAAATAATTAAAGGCACTTGTGAAAATTATTTATTATTAACCTAGTGAAATAAATTCCCAACTATATTTTTCCTTCATATTCCAAGGTGAAGCTAAGAAATTCCTATCTAGTTGTGCACAATGAATTGGAGAAAATCTCTTAATCCATGAATTTTATTTCTTCTCCAAGAACTCCCTCAAGAATGAGGGAAATCCTCCTCCACCGGATCAAGGAGAACTCTTTGGAACTGATTATCTAGGTGATCGAAGGAGGACATTACAAGCGCAAGGATCATCTGTTCTATCACCTAGAGACTCCTTCATTGATATACGAAGATACATAGAACACATATGGATCACCACTAGAGTAATCCTACACATGGATTCAACAACACAATGGTGGAACACTACAGATCTGTGGCCAGATGCATCAACGATGAAAGAATAAACATGGAGTTAATTATTATTTAATTAAATAAATTGTAAACAACATGTGTTGATCAACTCTCTATTGGTTTCATGTTTTCAATCCCTCTCTTATTCCTTGATTCAATTCTGTTGGTCATGACGTTATTCATCGTAATAGACCTTAGATTTATTAACAATAATGGAAAAAAGAAAATTTGGGCACCATCCCTCACATGCTTCCACTGAACCCAAAACCTACAAGTGGTATCATAGGGGTCGCACTATGGTTTATAATTATTTAGCTTCATTAATGATTTATGAATTCATAATTTAGTTTTTCAATTCAAGTACATCATTCATTAAATATGAATTGCGAGATCTATTTCATCCTCAATCATTTATCATAGATCTAACAGAAATGTTTGATTTTATGATTAAAATAAAATATAGGAACTCATCCAAAGGAGCCAAGGATTCTAACCTGATAACATAAGAGTACATGTTGTGTATCAGAATTACACATCATGTACTTGTGTTTAATTCCATGGGATTTAATTCAGTAATTACTTAGCCTGTGTGCATTAAGGACACAAGGTGTAGTTAATTATTACACTACATGTTGACCCGGACAGACTAGTGTGTAGTCAGCCGAACTACATGCTGTGTGTCCCACTGGAAAATGTGTGTAGTCCCTTTAGGTTAGGGTTGTTCCATGTATTCCATACAAGACCTAACCTACCGGTGACCATATATTATCGAGTCAACACGACGTGTATCCCACTGGACATGCTGTGTACTCCACGATTTTTGAAGTACGCCTCACATGATGAGTCCCTCAATGTGTACTTTGGATACACGATGGAGAGTGTACACACCATGTAGATTGGATCTACATGCTGTGTATGTTTACTAGTTATTCAGATTTAAAATTATTTATATTATGTAACCATTGGGACATGTACTTATCTTTGGGTGTAAAGATGGGGCACGCCATGTTATAGGCTTTGATATATATATAGATATATTATTAACATCTATGTAATATTTAATAGCTTAAAATCATGTATGAGTTGTATTAGAGTTATTATTCTATGTTCATGCTATATGTAAAAATTAATAAAGTGTATACAATTATAATACATGTTTTGTAGTTTTGGATAGGTATTCCCCAAGTTACCTACAAGGTACAAGTTATGTACATAGTTAATTTTAAATGAATTTATTAATTGGATTAAAATTATAACGGATGGTAATCTCAAGGAAATTCAGAAAATTTTTAAGATAAAAGGATTTATTAATTAAATATAATAACCAATCGATTCAAGTGTAATTTATCATAAATACGAAGGATTAAAGAATTGGATGCTTGATTTATTAAATGTGTAATTTATTGTATCCATGTGGATGATCAAGAGCTAGACCAGACCAATGTATGTGATTGGTTTCATATTAATTTATTATTAAATTAAATTGTTGGTCCGTATGCATTATCTCCTCATTAATATGTAGGCCCTGCATGACCATGGTTTCTTTTTTGTAAACCCACTTTACCCTTCACCTGCATGTGATTAGAAGAATATGAAATAGATGGAGCTCCCAAGATAGTGGTGGAAGTTCATGTTAGGGGACAAGGGAAAACCAATCCAAGGAGATACAAAGGTGGGTAGGTGGAAAGCTGTAAAACAAACCTTAAATGGTTCAAGGTGTTTCTCCCCAAGGTCAATAGTTAATTTATCTTCCTCTAGATAAACTAACTATTAGAACAAGATCATGATCATACCCTTTATTTTATTTATTTCAGATTTCCTGGATATTCATTATGGATGTTTTGCAGTGATCACATAATTAATGAATTAACAAGAATGTATAATAGAACTAAAATAAACTAGATTATGCATAAATTTTATCTAAGACTTGGTTAATAAATTAAGAATATCCCACTTAATATTAACAATAATGTGAAAAGATAATAATTAGAAATTTATGCATAAAGGATAAAATCCCTCAATAAAATATTATGTTGGTATAAACTTCCATTACATCGGTTAGAATTGAACCATAGTTCCAAGTGATTGACCAGTGAAAGTTTGGGTGGTTTCAATTGTCAAGAAATTCTAACATGAGGTTTTGGGTTGACTTGACTTGGTTCACATCTAGGGTTGACTGCCAAAGTAGGACTTGGTGTAACTAAGAGGAAAAGGTTGAGAAAATCTAAATTAATGATTACGAGATAGGGGAGTCCACTCAATAGATTAAGGAACTGTGAGTTAATGCAGTTGGAATTTGTAGTTCTTACACATAACCTTTCAAGTTTCTTGACTAACCAAAGTGGGGGTAATGATAAGGGGAATTTGGATCCCTGCAATTGAATGTCTAAGATATAGGATACTCCAAACCCAATGGTGAGGTCTATTAGGTTTTGATAAAATAATGGGAGGATAATTAATAGTTAATTATTTGTCTAAATTTTATCAGATAAATTAATAAAATTATTATCATCTTATTTGTAGAAACAATATCAAAATGGCATCAAACATATTATTACGATCCATACTCAAGAAGAAAACCTTCTCACCGAAACTAATTTCTATGAGTGAAAAAGGATCATATGGGTCATAATTCACTATGAATAGAAACTATATGTGCTAGAAGAACCTTTACCAATTCCACCTAGAAATGAGGCGAGTGATGAAGATCTCTCTATATATGAGAAAAATTTGAATGAAGATACATATGTTCAGTGCTTCCTAAGATCATCCATGTCCAATGAGCTCTTGAAGTAACATGAAGAAATGGATTCTTAGAGCATGATGTCTCACCTTTAGGATCTCTATCAAGAGAAGCATAGACAATAGAGGTATGATATCTCTATATCTTTGTTTAGGACTATGCTTAGAGATTCTATGCTAATTGGGCCTCATGTAGTCAATATTTCAAACTACGTAGAACATTTGGACATATTAGGGATTAAATTCCCAAATGAGTTGCATACAGATATCATACTTTCATCACTTCCCAAGACATTATCTTGTTTTATTGTGAATTATAATATGAGCAACAATGAAAATATTCTTTTGGAACTTATGACATTGATTTTCTAAGTGGATAAGGAAATGGGGCGTGACAAACCTGTAGTCCTTATGGAAAATAGGAAGAGGATGGACAAGGAAAAGGGTCCTAAGAATTATAAACGTTCTAAGTATCCTAAGCACCATCAGACCAAGAAGAATAAGATCTAAAGGTAGGGTAAGGAAAAGGCAGTAATATGTCTTTAATGTGGAATATCAGGCCACTGGTTGGGGAACTGCACCCAAAGGAAAGTGGAATCCAAAGTTGTGTTCATTACTGAGTGAAAGTTTTTCATTTCTACACATTGGGTATTTGATACAACTTGTGGTTCTCTCATCTATACCCAAATGCAAGAACCAAGTATATTTTAGAAAATTTCCAGTGGAGTGGTGGATTTGTTAGCTACCAATGGTGCGAGGATAGCTTCTCTTTCCATTGGTGACTACCACCTTTCATTTCCAATAAGAATGATTTTGGTTTTATGTGATTTTTAATATGTACCTATTATTATGAAAAAATAGAAGTTTTTTTATCATGTTTAGATATATATGGGTTCATTTTCTATTTAATAAATAAAAGTTGTTTCTTTTATAAGGACAAAAAATTTTATGGTATGCCACATTTAAATAATGGTCTATATGTATTAAATTAAAAAAAAGTGTTAGAAATTGATGAAAAATCAAGTTCACATGACTCATATAACACCTAGTTGTTGCATCATCATTTTGGTCAAGTGAATAAGAAGCATATGGAAAATATTTATCAAGATGGTTATTTAGTATCTTCTAATATAAAACCACTTGATATAGGACATGGTTATTTAAAATGGAAAATGACCTAACCACCATTTTCTCAATATGGTGAAAGGGTCATAGATATTCTTGGATTAGTACACACTGATGTGTGTGGACCATTTCCAATAAAGGCTAGAGGTGGAAATTTTTACTTTATAAATTTTACTAATGGTTTGAGTAGATATGGATATACTTACTTGATGTGGTATAAGTCTGAGTAATTTGAGAAATTTATGGAATTCAAAAATTAAGTAGAGAATTAGCTTGGTAAGAAGATCAAGAATATTCGATCAGATTGAGGTGAAGAATATATTAACAAAGAGTTCATTGAATATTTTTGGGAGTATTGGATTCTATCTCAACTTAATATACCTTATACACCATAGTGGAATGGTGTTAGTGAAAGGAGGAACAATACCTTATTAAAAATGGGAAGGTTGATGATGATTCATGTAGATCTTCCACCATCCTTTTGGGTATATTCATTACAAACTGTGGCATACAAATTAAACTAAGTAATAACTAAAGAAGAAAATGGAATTTCCTATGAGCTATGGAGTGGAAAGAAGCCCGTTTTATCTCATACACATGTATGGGGGTGCGAGAAATATGTTAAGGGTTTCTCAGGAAACAAACTAGCACCCTAGGGTACAAAGTGTATCTTTATAGGGTATCCCAAGGAAACAATGGGATACTACCTATACAACCCCTTAAACAAGAAAGTGAATGTTTCAAGATTAGGCATCTTTCTTGAGGGGGAGAAAATATTCAAAAAGGATAGTGGTAGAAAGATTGACTTCGATGAAGTTGATGCTCATGATAAACAAGATTTGGTACAAAAACACGTTCCACGGGTCTCTATGGAAGTAGTAGTTCCTCAAATGTAAGTACTACGTAGGATCTCAAGAGAGGTAAGGGAAATATAGTGATATGATTTTCTATTCATCGAGAATGCTGACTCATTATTGTTGGAAAACAATGAACCTCTCTCCTTCAAGGTTGTAGTAGAGATATTAGAAGCTTCAAGATGGCTAAAAGCTATGAATTCTGAGATAGATTCCATGTATCAGAACCAAGTTTGGGTTCTGGATGATGCACCAGTTGATGTAAATACTATTGTGTGTAAATGGGTATTCAAGAAAAAACTGGACATCTAAGGTAATGTTTGTACCTAAAAAGAAATGATAGTGGATATAGGGCTTAAATAACATCAAGGAATTAACTACAATGAATCCTTTTTACTAGTTTCCATGTTTCAATCCATAAAAAACATATTTTCTATAGAAGAATACCATGACTATGAGATTTGGTAGATGGATGTGAAAACTGCATTCCTTAATGGGAAACTTCATAAAGATGTCTATATGATACAACTAGATGGGTTTGTGACATCAGGTAATTCCAAATGGATTTTAAAGTTGCAGAACACAATTTATGGATTGAAGCATGTATCAAGGTCATGGAACATTTGATTTAGTGAATCCATAAAAGAATTTGGTTTCATTAAAAATGAATGTGAGCCATGTGTCTACAAAAGTTTTAATGGGAGTTCAGTCATTTTCCTAGTAGTATATTCTAATGACATAATACTTATTAAAAATGACATACCAATTTTAAAATATATTAGGGACTAGTTGAACAAGTGCATCTCCATGATGGGTATAGGTGAAGAATCATTTATTCTAGGGGTCAAGAACATTCATGAAAGATCCAAGAGGCTACTTGGACTAATACAAACAATATATATTGACCAGATACTAAAGAGATTTAGTATGGAACAATCAAATGATGGATTGGTTCTAGTTTCACTTGGATTAAATATTTATAAGAAAATGTGTCCCAGAAACAATATGAGAAAGATAATATGAGTAAGATCCCATATTATTTGGCGATATAATCAACCATGTACGCCATGTTATGTACTTGACTTGATGTTCCCTTTGAATTGAGCATGGTAGGAAGATATCAAGAAGATCCATGATAACATCATTGGATTGATGTTAAGACTATCCTTATGTATCTAAGAATAAATAATGATATGTTGCAAGTATATGGAGGAGATAAATAGATTTTCATCATAGTGTATGATGATGCTGGTTTTCAGAAAGATTGGAATGATATGAAGTCATAATCGGGATATGTTTTATGCCTCAACAGTGCATCAATAAGATAGAAGAGTTCAAAACAGCCAATTATTGCTGATTCTACAATAGATTCAGAGTATATAGAGTCTTCTGATGCATCCGAGGAATTCATTTGGATTCAAAACTTTTTCTAGGAGCTTTATTTGGTACCTAGAAGTAAAGACCCTATCACATTGTATTGTGATAATACTACAGTGGTGGATCTTGCAAAAGAGACAAGTTCACATCAACAGACAAAGCATATAATCCGAAATTATCACCTCTTGATGGTTTTTCATCAATGGGGTGAAGTTGTAGTGGGTTGTGTATCCATGGAAGAGAACGTGTAAGACCCCATTACTAAAGACCCATCTCAGCAGAATCATGAGTATCATATGAGAGCTAGCAAATTTAAGGTCATTAACAGTTGGCTCTAGTGCAAGTGAGAGTCTGTTGGAGTTGGTTCTCTAGAAATAAATTATTTTTTACATTATTATAACCTATAAAAATGGTTTTTAATAATAATAAATTCTTTATCACATCACGATTGTCCTTTTGTGTAACATTATTTTTGATAAATTCCTAAGATTAACTGTCTCACTAAAAGTTCATAGCAGATCCCTACTATGATGGGAACCCGGAAGTGCTATAAAACTATTTTTAAATATATGTTCTATACCTATATAATATCATTTTAGGGACATAAATGATATATTCTATCAGGGGTGGAGACTTATAGGACTTTGAGGCACCTTTTAATGGTGTATGCCGTTGGTGATATCCAGTAGGATATTATGAGAATGAGACCTGACAAAAAAATCAACATTTATAACTTTCATTGGATGTTCCTATATGCGGACCTGTGTATTGGTCCTTAGACTTTAATAATATTATTAATGAATATGATGAGTAATGAATCTGGATGTATTGATGAAAACCATGATGAAATATGTTCACAGTGAGGTAGGATATGTTCGGTTCATCACAAGTAATATTATATTAATGAATAATACGATAAAGGATTTAACCCTAATTTTATTTAATAAAAGATCATATATTATGTACTTTGATGGAAAGTGTATAGCCTAAATAAATCCATGAAAACAATAATTAATAGGAAAGTTCTATTTCTAGAAAGTAAAATAAAGTGACATCAAGCATATAAGTTGATGGAAATGGAATTCAACCTGATTGATTAGAGATATTTTGATAATGAGATTATATTACACGTTAATCATTCATATGAGGTGACATATTATTGCAATATTAAATTATTTCCCTATTGGTGCCATGTTTTGTTTCTAGATGCTAACTTTTTACATTTGGAATGTTCACCTAATTCCCCTGAGAAATAGGCCTAGAGGGTCACACACTAAGTGTATCCAATATCACAATTAAATAATTTACTATTGAACAAGTTGAATAAATTTTATTCCCGATTGTGGTTTAATAATAATTCACGTATTATTGATCGTATTTATTCCATAACTAGTTATTTGAGAGAATATATTGTTGGTATAATAATTAATAAATATTGAGGAGGATCGGTGGACTGAGTTTAATGGTCCAGTGAGAAAAAATAACATTGAATATTATTTGATTAAATAATATTTTATTATAACTTTCAAGTTAAGAATATGTTAAAAAATAATAATATTTATGTTATTATTTGACATGGGGGTTTCACTATGATTAATTAATTAATTAAAGGAACTTCTGAAAATTATTTATTATTAACCTAGTAGAATAAATTCCTAGTTATATTATTCTATCATTAACTAAGGGATATACAAGTGAATATTATTTATTTGTGCACAATGAATTTTATAAAATCTCTCAGTCCTAGAGATTTCTCTATTCTCTAAGAACACTCTCAAGAACAAGAGTGACCCCCCTCCACTGGATCAAGGAGAGTGCTTTGGAAGTGGTTTTCAATGCGATCAAATGCGAACATCGCAAGTGAAAGGATCTTTCATTCTAGCACCCAGAGACTCCTTTGGTGATTCCTAAAGAAACATGGAACAAGTGTGGATCCCCGCTAGAGGAATCTTATAATTGGATTCTATAATGTAATGATGGAAAACTGTAGATCTGTGGTCAAATATATCAATGAAGAAATAATAAACTTATAGGTAATTATTATTTAATTTAATTTATTGTAATCAACATGTGTTGATCTACTCTCTCTTGGATTTGGGTTTTCTATCCCTTTATTTTTCTTTGATTCAATTTCGTTGATCATAACGTTCTTTGTTGGAATAAACCTTAGATTGATTATCAATAATGGAAAAAATAAAAGTTGTTCTATGTCCTTTTCATGCTTCCGCTATGCATGGGACCTAAAATATTCATAAAGTAAAACTAGGCACCAGTATTTACTTGGTTCACCTGAATTATGATAAATCCGTGGGGCATGAATCGATATTTTTCCATGCACTAAAATCACTATAAATTCCACTTATTACAAAAGTTCATTCTCGGTCAATCCTATTCCTATGATTTCTGATTTACAAGGATTATAGAAGACTCACTACTTTCCAAGTGTCACTCTCTTGAACATTCTTTCATTGCATTACTACTAATTGAAGAAAATCAGCTTAATTGTTTATGGATATGTAGGTGCCTTCCTTAACATTACTTTAATGTATTTAATAATTAGGTATGAATGTATATTCTATTGAAGTCCCAATGGTCTGCTTCTTCATATCAAGTGAAAAAACCTGGATGCATCACCTACTTCATTATTTCTTGAATTTCTCAGGAACAACTTCACTTTTACTATAGGCACAAAAACAAAACCCCTTGTTCTTCATGGATCAATCTTAAATGGATGGAAATTATTCAATACTTCCATCATCTCACTAGAAATAAACCTCCTTATTTTAGAATAAAATAGGGAAATATATTCAATGTTTAGAGAAATATTCTACAAAAATATTAATTCATGTTATACAGATCTTCTGGTTTTATACAATAATTATCACATGTGATGCAACTCTAATTTTAAGAGTAAAAAATGAATCTTAAATTCTCCATGAGTATCAGAGTATTTTCCATGATCATAATGGAATATAATATTTTCATATAAATAAAACAAAACTACCTGAGTATATATTTATCTTCAAAGCATGTATTTCCATAAATTATGGAAAATAAATGTGCACCTATGATAATCATGGTCTTTATCATGACCCTCCATTTAAGAATAACCACACATGCACACTGCATTTTCATATAGTTAAGAGTCTCTTGAAATACAGTCTTATATTCATGCATGGATACTACCACATAACCATTACCTTCATAGTGTTGTGTATTTAAAGTTTAGAAAACCAGTAAATTTTTATTCCATGTCTTAGTTCTCTACATCATGGAAACTTATCAAATGGAAGAACACCAAAAAAAGTCTCTGCATACCATTATGACATATTTACTAGATCTATGGTGCAATGATGTATTATTTTCTTGAACCAAAAAACTCAAAACATATTCTTACAGTATAGAACATACATTTTTGCTATGGATAACACCTCTCTATGACATGGATTTGTTCTTTATGGTGTAGAAAAAACCATAATTATAACACCCCAAGATTATTCAGTATGTATCTTCTTAAACAAATCCAATTTATTTGATAGCTTACAATGATATAATATTAAATATTATCATGATCGTTATATATAGTAATGTGAAAATTAGAATAATAAACTCACATATAAAATTATAAATAAAATTTTGGTATCTCATAAAGGAAAATATGATACATTTCTGTCAATTAATACATAAATAACTGTTTTAAAAATGATAAATTAAGTGTTAGTATTTTTGTGAAACATCAATGTTTATAACAATTTTTTAATTAATATAATGATTTAAAAGAAAATTTATTTTCATAAAATAGATTCATAAATTAATTTTTTTTGTATTATAATTATAATTAAATTTTATGATAACATAATTAATTTTTCAAAATGTTGTAAAATTGGTTATAATATTAAAATTAGTATTTTTTTTGAGTAAATGATTATTTTAATTAGAAATTAAATTTATCATATTTAAAAAATTATTTTCATAAAATTGAGCCCATTTTTGAAATCTACATGTTGAAAATTTGTTAGGTTTAATTTTTGGGACTTTTTTAAAACAGTGGATTGTTTGGTGAATAGTGAAATATGCTGATTTTTGGTATTTGAAATTATATGTAAATAAATGAATTATTGAGTCATTGATGGTGTATGGATTAGGTAATCACTCATTATTTAGAAATAAAATCCTATATTTACTTTATTCAGTCATCCTAATCAACACTATTGATAGGATTATGCCAAAATAATAAACAAATAAATAAAATAATAAAAACATCCCTCTCCTCTTCCTATAAATACCACCCTCACCACCCATTCTCATAACACCTTATTAGAATTGAAACTTGTCTAAATTCTTCTCAATTTCCTTCCCAATCATATTTCCCATTACCCAGACCTATTGGTCTTACTAAAATACTAAATACACATGTGTTAAGGAGGTTCCCAAGGAGATGATATTCAAGAGGTAAAATCATACTTTCTCTTTTAATTTAATATATTTTCTTATCCTCTTCTCCAATCCCATATCCAAAGTGGTACAGTAACTAAAATATCATATATATATATATAATATAATTTCATTGTGATAATTTAATATCTATCATAAAATATCTTCTCTTATCCTTTTATTTTAAATATGAAAACATTGTTTGTGATGTGTCAATTCACCTCCTTCATTGATGATGATTTTTAATTTTCCCTTACCACTTTCAAAAATAGTCATAAAACAATTATTATTGTTCAATAATATTTTAATATAAATATTATAAGTTATATAATGTTCTGTAATCATCAAATAAACATAATATAAAATAAAATGATATAATTTTGTGATGGTTGTAAAAACCACCAAAATAAACCAAACATTTATCATTAATAATATATCTAATAATCCATACTAATACCATATAACCAAATAAAACATGATACCATTTAAACTTATGGAAGTTCATTAATACTAAAAAATTTCACTTCTGGAATTTTTGTTCCATTTTAAGAGAACTCCTATAATTATACACAAGGGAACTAACCATAAAACCTTGAAACAAATGCACTCAAGAAAAACATAATTAAATATTATAACTCATCATAACATAAATAAATGATCATAATAAAATTATAATAAATTAAATAAATATTTAAAATGTTTTTAATTAATTAATTAATTAATCTAATTTTTTATCTTTGAAATTAAGTACACGTGTATAAAGATTTCATACATAAAGTGGGGGATTTCTAAACTAAATTTCCATTCATTGGGTTAAACTTCTAGGTTATTGGTTATTTTATGACAAGAATATATATGAAAAGAACTATAATTATTTTATAATATATTTCTAATTTTATTTTGTAGATTTAAATTTTCCACACATAATTATTTTATTAATTTATCCTCACTCAAATGATCCAATCTTTTTAGGTGGTTTCTCATTTCAATTTTACTTCCATGAGATATATCTTATTCATCACTTTTTATTATGTGTGGTGTATGTATTCTTCTCTTTGATATATCATATAATTAATCTATTTATATTTATGGTATTCAATATTTTCCTTTGTTGATTATTAATTTAATGTAGCATACGATTCAATTGATTATAAGTTCTATGGGTTTTTACCTCTCATTAAATTCTATGGTACATATGCCGTATTCATCACTTATTACCTTTGTGTAATGACCCTTTTATTTTTGAACATAAATAATTGAATATTTCATTAAATATATATATTTATTATATCATGTATATGATTATTATCTGAGTAGTATACCATTTTTACATACAGTGTTTACATTGAATGTTATTTTATCTGGGAACGTATTGATAAGTCTATATCCTTTTCACAATACATATATTTTGATAAGTATTATTGTACATGAATTAAATATATGTAGGAATAATTATTTGGAATTTCATTAGAGGGCGGGGAAAAACATTATATAGAACCTTGATGCATTGAAATGTCTCATGAGACAAATCAATTGGCGATAAACCATTCACATTTATTTCCTAGAATAATCAAACAGGTTTCTACCCATAGTCTTAAAACATCTTATGAAAGTTCATAATAGTAGTGGTTTATGTTCTAGATGTATGAAATCCAATAATTATGTATTTCATTAATTCAGTATTTAGTTATTACTATCCATGAGATTTTCACTATAAAAAATCTATGCATGCATTTTCATTCTATGTTTATTGATTAAATGGAATGTGTTTTTCAGATACTTAACTTTCCATATTTATTATTCCCTATTGATTAGGATTACCTTATTATTTAATCAAATTTATATTGTATTTAATCTTTACTAAAAATTTTATCTCACCCTTTTATAAGTTTTTCTTCCCTTGATTATAAAGATGTGTTCATTCAATAAGTGTGAAGGAAGCAGTTTATTTTCTTTCGTTATGTTCCATGTTTAATTATGAATGTAATAAGGGAACCATGTAAGTATCTAATTCTTCAAGAATACTAAACTGATCAATAATTTGTGATGTGACCTCTTTTATCTATTCAATTTTAGTAAAATAGCCACTAACTCTGGGCTACAAGGGTTTGGGTTGTTATAGTTGGCATCATAGCAGGTTTACTAGAAAATATGGTAAATAGATGTTAAATAAACATGAGAATTATAATGGTTCCTTGTAGTGATTTTTTGGATAAAAATAATGATGATTATGAGATAAATTAGTTTGTTCCATCATTTAGTGATTGTTCCTAATGGAATAATGTGAATCAATATCCGTAGAAAATATAAGGACTTCACTATGGTGGATGTCAAAAAAATTGGTGTTATAGATGAGAAGATCATGACCTTATTAAGAAAGATTACTTAGGTAATAAAAAATAACCATACTAAACATATTTTGGATCATTTCATGGGGAATTTTCCCCCATATTTTATTAGGACTACTAATTTAGTGGTAGGTGAGTAATGGATCTTGTACCTTTAAAAAATATTTATTTCATTGGGATGTGATGAAATGGAAAAGGTAATTCTATCATTTTATTTCCTCAAGGGTGATTCTAATATATGGTGGAAATTGATCCAAAATACTATGGTGGAAGATGAAATATAAGACATGGAATAGAGATGTATTAGTGAAACATACATTAATAAATATTTTCATTGTGAGAAATGAACTAAAATAAAGAGAAATTCATTAACTTAAATAAAATGGAAGAAGAATTTTGTGTAGAGTATAAGGATAGATTCAAAATACTAGACAGTTATGATACATGTTACATATATGATTTAAAAAAAAGATTGATCATTTCCTTAAGGGTCTTAATCTAACTCTCCTTAGGTCATTAGCTTCTCAAACATGTTCATCATATGATGACATTGAATTAAGTTCCATCAAAATAAAGAAGGAATTTTATAGATCCTATATATTTAAGAGAAATAAATAGAAGAACCATGAAAAAGGAAAATAATAAATGAATACTAGGGGAATAAATAAATTCCCATTATTTGATAAATGTGGAAAGAATCATCTTATTAAATGCATTAAAGGCATGGGATTTTTTAATAAGTGAAGAGAAAAGGGTCATCAAGATAATGAATGAAATGGTAAGAAATAAATAAATTATTCTAAATTATCAAACTATAAATAAATGTGGAATTATTCAACTTAATTTCACAAGAATCAGAGGAATCTACCACAGAAGAGGCCAAGGGGAGAAGACCAAGCTTATGTGATCACCAAAACTAAAGTAGAAGTACCCAATAATGTGGTGAAGGTACATTTATCCTATCTTAATATTTTATTTTATTCTGGATCATCACACCCTTTTATATCTACCATGTCTTTTACGAAAAACAATATTTTCCCTTCTAATTTAATAATGGAGTAGTTAGTCAAAACTCTTAAGGGAAGTTTCATTGCAACAAAAATGTGTTAGTAAATCCACATTATGACACATAAACATGCTTGATTTGTTGACCATATCATTATAACTATGTCTTAATTTGATATAATATTTGGTATGGAATAAATTTCAAAATATTATGTGAAAATTTATTATAAGAAGAATGAAATTATTATTAATGAGAAAGATATAGAATTCATTATTTTAGAGAAGATAATTTGTCATATGATTCTTATCTAGATTCACCCTAGTAGATATACTAAATTAAATTCATATGGAGGAAGAGAAAAAAATTATGGATGGGGAATGTAATCATCAAATTGAGGGTATACCAATTATACAAGAATACATTGATGTTTTTTCTGAGGAATTTCCGAGGACACCCCTAGAGCATAAAGTAGTATTTACCATTGATTTAATCCCTAATGTAAAGAAAATATCAAAGGCTCATTATAGATTAGAAACTATGGAATTAGTAGAGGAAAATAAATAAATAGAGGTGTTGAGTAATAAGATATTTATTCCCTCCAATGTTTCTTATTGGGTATCCCATGTTCTCTTTTTAAGAATAAAAAAGGTTCCTTGAGACTCTGCATTGATTGTAGAGAAAATCTGTGGTATTAAAATAAATAACATGAATAATCTTACTTGAATTGAAAATCTATTTTATTAGATTCATGGATATACCAAATATTTAACTTCTTTCTGGGTACCATCAATTGAAATTAATGAAGGATTAGATTCTGAAAACAACTTTTCAGATGAGATATAGACATTATGCGTTTACAGTTATTCTATTTGGATTAACTAATACACCCAACATTTTTATAGATCTTATGAACAAAATATTCAAGGAATATATTGATGTTTTTTTTTGGTATTCACAGATGATATTATGGTATAATATAAAATGTTTGAAGAGTAAGATAATCACTTGTGGATCATTCTTAAGACTTTCAAAAGGAAAGAGTTAAATGGTAAGTTTAGAAAATGTGAATTCTAGATTAAGGAAATTTATTTTATTGAACTTATTGTCTCTAAGTATGGAATATATTTTGATCCTATAAAGAAAAAGGTAAAAAAATAAAGTCTTACACCAATAAACATAACAAAGGTACGTACTATCATTAGTTTAGTATATTACTATTGGTGTTTTGTTCAAAATTTTTATCAATTGGATAACCTATTAACCAAACTCACATGTAAATTTCTCATGGGGATTCTCATGAAGATCCCTCACAATTTGTGGGAGGGATATATGGTGGCTTACGTTTTTGCATCTATGGAAACTCTAGATTGCAGTATGTTTTCCTTCTTTAATTGGGGGTCTGTTCTTAGTGAGGGTATGAAGTTTGTTGTCAATGATACTTTGGGATTGAAGTAATTTAGACCACTGTGATGATATTTTGTGTATTGTGTTTTTTAAAACCAACAAAAATGTTAATTTTCAGTCAATACACAACTAGACAGGAAAGGAAAATAAGGTATTAGATGCATTAAGCACGAAATATCATAGACATCAAACACGAATGAGGATTGAGAAAGATCCAATGTTCATGTATTTAGTAAAGATGGATATAGGAATTGTTAAGGAAGGGGAAACATCACTCCTTTTTCAAATTATTGTGAAACAATATTTATTGGAAATGATAAAAGTCTCTCAATATCATGAAGGTAATTTTTAAAAGAAAAATAAAGTCATTAAGGATGAAATATTGGAATACTTCAGGTATGAGTATGGAATTATAAAATTTCGAAAGAGGTTTTGTGGCCCATCAATACTTGAAATAAATAGTGAACTATTATATGATTCTAATAGATCAAATTTCCCTATACAACCTGGTATTACCAAGATGTCTATAGATTTGTGAAAACATTTTTTTGGGATAATATGATGTGGAAAATCGCTGACTATGTGTTAAGATGTCTAATTTGTCAAAAAGTAAATATTCAGAGATAACATCATAGAGGTGTCTTGAAGCCTATACCCCCTACGTTGATGTTGTATAATTTTACTTTAAAATTCATCAATGGATTACCAAATACCCCCAAAAATAATGACAAAATATGGGTTATGGTTGATAGGTTTATAAAATTTACAATATTTCTTACTATAAGAAAATATTTTCCTCCTAAGAACCTAGAAAGACTCTATATTAATGAAGCTGTAAGACATCATTGTGCCATATATCGAGTGTGCCTAATTAAGATCCCTTTTTACATTAAAATTTTGTAAGAGTCTTCAAAAGATATAAATACTATGTTTCATTTGAGTACTTCTTATCACCCTCAAACCAATGGACTGTCTGAAAGGACTATTCAAAAATAGGAAGACATGTTGAGATCATGCTCACTTGACTTTCAAGGTATGAAAGATTAGTTTTTACCTTTGGTAGAGTTTTTATACAATAATAGTATCCAGTATATTATTCAAATGGTGCCATATAAATAATTTTATGGATATAGATTTCATACTCCAACTTGATGGGAGGAAGCTGGTGAGAGGAAACTTATAGGTCCCAAACTTATGAAAGAGAAAACGGAAAAGGTAAAGGATATTCAGAATTGTATTATAGTATCTAAAATTAGGAAAAAAAGTTATGCTAAAAATGAGAGAAAATATTTGGAATTTCAAGTGGTAGATCTTGCCCTCCTGAAATAATCTCCATGGAAGGGTTCCATAATGTTCAGTAAGAAAGGTAAACCGAGCCCCTTGGTACATCGGACCATATGAAATTCTTGAAGTATTGGATCTGTAGCTTGTTGATTAGCAATGCCACCTAGTATCTACAAAGTTCATGATGTGTTCCATATATAATTTTAAAAAAATTACATGCCAGACCCAATGTATGTACTCACCTATGAATAAATAGAAATAGAACCTGATTTTTCTAACTTTGAAGATCCTATCGAGATTCTTGACACTAGAGAGCAATTATTGAGAAATTGAATGACTTGATTGGTAAAATTTCTTCAGTGAAACAATAAAATGGTATAAGTATTGTGGGATCCTAAGAATGTTATGAAAAACAACCACTGACATCCTTTAATAAGGAAATATTCATGAATAATATTGAGGATGAAATTTTCAAAGGAGGGAAGAATATAACACTCAAAGATTTTTTGATTTGTATCTTCATAAATAAATTCAATTTATTCAATATATTACCATGATATACTATTAAATATTAACATGACCATTAGGAATAGTAATGCCACTATTATAATAATAACCTCACCTATGAATGTATAAATTAAATTTAGGTATCTTATAAATGAAAATATGATATATTTATATCAAGTAATATGTAGATAAATGTATTAAAATGATAAATTAAGTGTTGGTATTTTTGTGAAACATAAATGTTTATTTAAAATTTTATAATTAATATAATTATTTAAAATAAAATTTATATATATATAAAAGTTTCTTCAATAAATATTTTATTGGATTATAATTATAAGATAATTTTATGGGCCCGTAATTAAATTTTCAAGGTGTTTTAAAATCATTTATAATATTAAAACTCGATTTTTTTTAATAAATAAAGATTTTAATTAGAAATTAAATTTATCATATTTAGAAAATTATTTTCATAATTTGAGTCCATTTTTTAAATCCACGCGCTGAAAAATATTTAGGATGATGTTTTTTGATTTTTCTAAAATAGATTTTTTGGAATAGTAAAATACAATAATTTATTGTATTTAAAATTAATCACTTAATAGTTTAAAATGACATGGTCTAGTTACTATATTTATTCATGTGAATCATCATTATTGATAGTCTTGATCAAAAGTAATAAACGAATGAATAAAATAATCAAAACTCCCCTCTCCTCTCCTAATATATTCTACTGAATTCCCTTACTAATCCTCTTACCCACATCAAAAGCCTAATGTTCTTACCAAAATACCAAATCCAAGTGTCTTAAGGAGGTTCCCAATGAGATGATATTCAAGAGGTAAAATCTTCTTTCTTTCTCTTTTAATTTCTTTTCTTTTCCTAACCTCTCCTCACCTCCCCTTTCCAAAGAGGCATGATAACTCCAATTTCATATATATACTCTCATATTATTTTTCATATATAATATATAGTATCAAAATCACTTATCTTCTCCTATTATTTTAAAAACCGCGATGTGTCGATTACCAGCCTTCATGGACGAAGAGTTTTAATTTTCCATTACCACCTTCAAGGTTGGCCATAAAACTATTATTATGGTTAAATAATATTTTAATAAAAATATTATAAGGTATTTAATGTTTTGGAACAAACATAAAAAATTAATATTAAATGAAATGATACAAGTTCGTGATGTTAGTAAAAAGAACCAAAAATAAACCAAACATTTATCACAATGTTTTATCTAATGAATAATCCTCATACCATATAACAAAATAATAAATGAGACCATTTAAAATTATAGAAGTTCATTAATACTAAATAATTTAACTTTTGGATTATTTATTCAATTTGAGAAGAACTCCCATAATTACACACAAGTGAACTGACCATAAAACCATGAAATAGCTGCACTCGGAACAACGAAATTAAATATTATAACTCATCATAATGACCATATATGAACAAAATAAAATTATAATAAATAAAATATAAGTTGAATAGTTTATTAATTAAATAATTAATTAATATAATTTTATTATTCATTATATTAATTATGAGCTTAGAACAATTTCGTTTATAAGGTAAGGTATTCATTCACTCAATTTACATTATTTGGGTTAAACGTATGTATCATTAGTTATGTTATACCGAGAATATATTTGAAATTACCTATAATTTTTTTATACTATATTTAAATTTTTTTCATGGATATAAATTTGTGACAAAAAATTATTTCATTAATTTATCCTCACTCCAATCATACAATATTTGTAAGGGGTTTATCATCTCACTTTTATTTATATGAGATAAGGCATATTCACCACTTATTTATTATGTGTAGTGTATGTATTTATTCCTTTGATATATCATATCATGAATCAGTTTATCTTTATGGTATTCAATATTTCAATTTATTGTTATTAATTATATGGGGCATACTATTCGATTGATTACAAGTGGTAAGGGTTTTTCGTCTTACTTTAATTTCTGTGGGACATATGTCATATTAATCACTTATTACCTTGGTGTACATCCCCTTTTATTTATGATCATAAATAATTTAATATTTCACTGAATATAATTATTTATTTTATAATAGACACAATGTTTTCTAAGACATATACCATTTTTACATATGGTGTTAACTTTGAATATTAATTTAGCTATGGAAGTATTGATAAATCTGTGTCCTCTACTCTATATAGATATTTTGATAAGCATTTTTTACATGAATTTAAATCTTTGTGAGAATAATTCTTTGTAATTGAAGTGTAATGTAGATCCTAAAATTATATATCCTCTCAACACATTGATAGGTCTCATGAGACCAAATAGTTGGCAATAAACCCTTCAGATTTGTTTCTAAGAAGAATCAAGCATATTTCTACCCATAGGCTGAAAACATATTGTGAATTGTCTTAGTGGTAGTGGTTTATGTGCTAGATACATGACATCTAATAATTAAGAATTTTCTTTCATTCTTTATCTAGGTACTACTATCCATTAGATTCTCACTATGAAAAAATATATGGATCCATTTTCATTCTCAGTTTATTGATTAAATGGATTGTGTTTTTCTGCTATTTACCTTTCCATATTGATTATGAATTATTGATTTTGATTTACTTATTATTAACTCATATTCTTATATATGTAACCCTTAATAATCATTTTATATCACCCTTTTATTTTTTTCCTCCCCCAGGTTATGAAGAATAAATATTTGATTGAGTGTCAAGGAAGCACTTTATTTTCCATTATTATGTTCTATAAGTTTAATTACTAATTTAATAAGGGAACCATGTATGTATCTAGTGCTTCAATAAAACTAAATTAATCGATACTTTGTGACATGATATCTTCGATTTATTCCATTGTAGTAAAATAACGAATGATTTTGGGGTATCGGGGTCAGGGTTGTTATGATGAACTCATCAAACCATTTTATATACAGGCATCATTATAAAGTTATGTGGGTAATGGAAGACCTGATATACCCTCATTCGAGCTAGGATCAAGCTTTAATTGAGCTTTAGAATGTTTGGGTAACATAAATTCATGTCTACCAAATACCCTTACGTGGGCTACCCTTATGTTTTTCATCCAAATACCCTTATGAAGACTCACACCATTACATCAGGTTACCCTTACACCTAGATACCCTTATGCAACCTCTCAACTTTACGCAGGGTTACCCTTATATAGGTTTGGTTAGCCCAATATAGAACATATCGGATTACCTTTATGCCTAACATCTCATCTTACTCTCATTTTAGGTTCTATATACTTCATGTACGTATACACAACCATTGAAACTCAACATTCCTTTACGTGGGGTTTGAAAACCATTGCTTACCCTTATATAACTCTAGTAATTCATCACCAACCATATCCTACAGAATCCTTATTCAATTAATAAACAGATAGAACCCATGGTACTTCACTTCTAGATAGCATTCATACCTATACCCTTTTCCAATCACCAATTTTTCAAACATACAATATGTATAACTATGAATATTTTTGTAAACAACAAACATCGACCATAACTTTGGTATCAAACAATCTTTTAAGCATCATTATACTACTTTGGTCATCATATACATGTATTTTAAACAATGATATTTTCTAATAATGAAACTTTCTTCATTGAGACACAAAAACGCATCTTGGTCATCAAATCCATTGTCAAAAAATCCAACATCAATTATTTGGGATTTCTAAAAATATACCCAATTGGATATTTTTTATAACACACTACAAAATTTTACCCACCCTTTTTCAATTTATCTATATAAATATTTTCTCTTCCATAATTATAACTTATCCATATAAAGTTATATTCTTCAACCCCTTATTGTCAGTGAAATACAAATGAAACTTCAAATGAAAAGGTTTGTTTCAACCATACTTCTACAAATGTGGGGATTCACTTTTCTTACTTCTCCTCCTCATTGGAGGGAACATCATAATGATATTATCTCCCTTTAATATATTAATATATTACAAGAAATATAAATTCCCCACTGGGTATATCTTCACCACCTATGGATATCATCTCCCCTATTTTAAAAAAACATCATTATTTGGGATCAACAACATATTTATTAGCCAAATACTTTGATGTAAAATATTACACAAGTTGATATACTTTCCTCCTATATCTTTTACTAGAGATTCACTAATATAATTTACCACTTTCCACTTGATATGTCAATAAATCCTATAATCCAACTATTTTGGATCAATGTAGGAAACAATTGTTTCTATATACAATAACATGGTTGTCAACATCACTCATTAACAATGAGAAACATACATAACATTTTTGGAATTTCTGTTTTCAAAAGACAACCACAGATCTCCAACACTTCAAACTATAAAAATAGAACATAATTTTAAAGTAATTATACATGGAAAACATACCACATGATAAATTGATTGATAAAACTAAATTTTTTTGACACCATTTGTTTCTATAGTATCTCAATTTCAATTAATGATATCATTTGATATCCGAGAATTTCAGATATTCAGAGGCTAAAAAATATTATGATATGGCTTAATAGCCTTTTATGTTCAATAAAATTCCCCCTATTGCTTTATCACTTGAAAACATGTTTGATATCACCTGTTGGTGTAAAAAATGGGGATTTGTATTCTAGTTATCTAGATCTTATTTATGATATGTCCACATGTGCTTCTCTAGCACAATCATTCATGTGATTAAAAATCACAATCACCCCATGGATTTCATCTCCCTCTTAATTATGCACCTATTCAAAAATATTTCTACATAATAAAGAATATGAGAAGAGGGTTACCATGAAGTTCCTAAAGTTGAGGAATTAGGTTGGTAAAGATGAACTAACCCATCACCTTCCATCTTTAATTTCCAAATTTTCATATTTTGGGAAAGGAATTTAATTGAAGATTCATTTTTTTCATCATCACTTATATCCAAACAAATAAACCTCTCTCCAAAGGATATCCTTTGTATGATAACTCCTTTAATGGATTTAAAAATTTCCATCCTTCCTTGGTTTGGGTTTTTCTACAACTGTGGGATCTATCACACTTGAAAGAGTAGCTTCTTAAGTTACACAACTATTAGATATCACATATATCTTTCTTTTGAATTGCATCTTCCCCCTTTTTTATCTTATTTCATCCGGTAGGACCATATTGGAAAAATTTTCCTTAATAACCAAAAGTTGTATCTTGGAATACATATTCTTGGGTGGATTCAAATTCATATTCTCTTCCACATTCTTTACAACTGGAAAACATCTATTTTTTCATTCAATATTTTTCATCTTTTCCTCTAAGTGAGATGTTGTGAGTTTTCAAATTTTGGTTCTTAATACACCCTTTTTGGAGGCGCATTTTCATTCTCTAAACCATTGAACCTATTTTATAGCCTAACATGACTTATTTTAGGATAAGAAATCTCTTTATAAGTCATATGAGTGAATTTTATCCACATGGGCTCTTTACCCTTACATACATTTATCTAATTTAAATACATTACATATGAAAAAGGTTAAAAAAATTAAAAATTTACCATAAGAAACATACCTTAGTTGACCTCTCCTTGATTGAGTTGTCGGAACTACGAGAGTTATTATAATATCTTGGGGATTATTTTATTTAAAATACATACTCATGGTGTTCCCAAATATTCCAAAATAAAATAAAATTTGTGATTAAATATTTTTTGAAAAATAATTATATATTTTTCATGGAAAAAATCCTTAATTCTAGATTTTTGATATAGATTCATTTTTTCCGCATAAGTTGAGGTTACGTTTTGAGGGATATTATTACTCTATTGAGAGGTGTTCATCCTCTCCTTAAGATATATTATCTTCTCATATTTAATTATAGTTTTGTATCCAAATTCCTCAACCATAATCCAAAATCTCACAAAACCCATTTTCTTTATTTATATTCTGCTCCTAGTGAAATAAAATTATCTTTTAATTACTTTTATTTGGACATTTTTCTGATCTCTTGGGAAATATCTCCCATTATATCACTTTTATCATTAATTTTTGTTCCCATTATTTTAATGAGATTCAATTCAACATTTTATCTTCCTAATATTGTTTTTCAAGGAAAAATATTCTACTATCAAATATTAAACTGCATGCATGATTCTCAATTAGTATTCTTTTTCATTTCATAAGAATTCATTAGATTATCAACTTGAAGTTATTTATATTTAATCATATGAATAAAATATTCATTTCAAATCCTAAATAGAGTTTGAAATTTCACATCCTTTCTTCATATGAGGTTTATAATCAGAGATACATAGCTTCATATTTACCTCTATTAGAGAACACAATTTCTAAGATAACTTCCACTTTTATAATGTTTTCATTTTATCATAATTAAACACTCACTTGGACTTTATTCTTAACCAAATAACCCTTATAATTGCATCCAAATGTCATTGTAGAACTTGTAATGATTCATCTCCTTATACAATCTTCATCGAGATCCTCCTTTAATACCTCTTTGACAGAAGCATCAATTGTAATTTTTTATCTACTTTAATGATAACCGAGTATATTCTCAATTGAAAAATTCTATATTATACCACTTCTCATGAAAATAAAATCCAAACATCCAATAATCATATGGGCTCCATTTTCCATGATTCAAAATTATTACCATCAAGTTAAGGATAATTTATTATGGATAAAACCATCAACAACACTTCAGATTAAGATATAGAATTTAAAAAATCCAAAATTGAACATATCCCTCCGATACCGCATTTTATAAATAAACAAGGGACATAAAATGAGACTACCACTATAGGGGGTGAATCAAGGTCTCCTTGATCACTGAATATTAAAACTATTTCTCTATTAACCGTCTCACATTCCCTATAGGATCTTGGACATTCAACCTTGAGGGTCATTTATATTAATCTTCAATTAGATGTACTTTAGGTTGATTAATTAGTCTTGGAACACACGCATAAATTAAGTATGGAAACCATTATTTATTGGTTCAATGCACATTGGAAGTGTGCATTGGTGGGTGATATATTAAAATTTATTTTAATAATTGTTTCTTTAACCCAAGTGCGAGGATCTTGCACATAATATTTATAAGTAATTTATTTAATATCTCATGAAATAAACACATGGGATTAGAAAATTTCTTCATTGATGATTTTTGATCATCTTAAAGGGACCATTCAGATTGCCTTCATTGTTCTTATGAGGATCCAATGGTAGATTCTCTCTATCAGTGATCAACACGTGCTTCAATAGTCTCCAATAAACACCGCTCGTTCTCTGGGTGCTAAAATGATGAATGAAATATCATTAATTGTTTATTCAAGATCGCACATTCTTCGATCTTGAAGAAATTATCTTTCGGGTTTCTCATTATTGAGTGGGAGAGATTAAGGGTTGAGAGAAAATTTGTTTGCACAAAAATTCTCTATTACCAAACTTGGAATTGGTTCCGAATGAATTACACAATAGACTTAGCCATATATTTATAGGAATGAGATTTTTATTACAAAATTTAATTGCATAATATCCATTAAATATAATTATAACCATTAATGAAACTCCATGGAAGATAATAATAACAACATTATTATTATTTTTTGGTTCACCAACTTGCGCAAAACAAATAAAAAATACTTACCGGCTCATAAATAATAATTTTATCACCGAACAAGTTCTTGGTCCATTCGAACTCCTCTTGTATTTATTTAACACCAGAATCAAAATTTTGTTATCTTAAATAAATATTTTATTCACGAAGTTGTAAATAAATATTTATTAAATATTCAATAAATTATATAAATATATTTTATTCACAATCCCATGAATAAATATTTATTTAATTTATGAGATCAATATAACTTAAATAAAATTATTCCTCAGTCTTGAGAATAATATTTATTTCATTAATTAAATTCAAATATAATTTAATTAAGACCACCATAAAAACTTAGTTTGTGACCCTCTAGGATTATTTCTCATTGGTATTAGGTGGTCTTGCCTAATGTACAAGATTAATGTGTAGATACAGGTCAAGTAACCCAACATAAAGAACTTAAATTTGCAAAGATGATAACCACATATAAATGCTCTCTGTGTAATTTAATTCCTTTATAATATAATCTCATCATGTAAGTTGCATGAAAATATCATCAACCAATATCATTGATACATAATTATTTGACTATAACAAATAAACTCATCGTTACACCATGGAAATGGAATTTAGGGTGACAGTCCTATTTAAATCAAAGGGAAAAGATATCAACTTTCATAAATATTGAAGAGACATATCCTTTCTTGACTTATCCATTAATAACATGTTATTCATGATGAACCCAACTTTCCCTACTTCCCGCCAACATATGGAATGAAAGTTTTTGTCTGAAAATTTAACTGAGCGATTCATGACATTAATTAATGATAATCTTAAAGTCTAAGGACCATTAATGACGCTTGAAAATAGGAATATCCAATGACCCCAAAACATCCAGAATTCCTAGTATTGGGTCTATTCTCATAATCTCTTATCATGGAGATTACCAAGTGATAACTTCATAAGAATAAGTATCATCTGCATATGAGTACCTCCACCTAATAGTCTATATACAATGTGTCCCCTCATTGTATGTTATCCTACCATAGAACTATATCAAGAATATTTTTATAACAATTCAAGGTTCTTATCATGACATAGAACTACCATGACCTTATCAATTCAACAAATACTCTAAGACATTATTCCATTATGATCATGTAAAACAATGAAAAATGTGTAATAATATGTTTAATTTAATATTTAATACATCAATTATTCATGTAATCAAAGAAAAAATATTTGGTTATAGGACACCAATTCTAACAAACTCGCACATTGACTAGAACCAACTACCTATGACTTTTAGTCTGCTAAACCTCACATGATGATCATGTTTCTGTTGAGTCTGGGACTTAGTCAATGGGTCATCCATGTTGTATTATATAGAAATATTGTTCACTACTACTTCACCTTTCTAAGATAAATCCATACAGAGATAATACTTGTGAAGTATGTGCTTCGTTCGCTGATGCATCCATGACTCTTTTACAAGATCCATCATCGTTGTATTATCACAATATAATTTGATGGGATCTTTACTGCTAGGTACCACATCAAGCTATTGGATGAAATTTTTCATCTAAACTTCTTTAGCTCTCTTAGACGATGAAATACACATGGAATCTACTATAGAATCTGTGACCACATCCTTATTTGAGCTCTTATAGCTCACAACACCTCCATTCAAAGTGAAGATATATCCTGTTTGTCACTTCATGTCTTCTTGATTAGTCTGAAAACTTTAATATGCATATTCTCTAATAAATATTTCCTTAGCTCCTCTATAAACCAAGAACATATCATTAGTATGCCTTTGATACTTAAGGATAGTCTTGAATGCAATCCAATGGTGGTCACCAAGATCATCTTGATATCTACCAACCACACATAATGTGTAGAAGAAATCTATCCTAGTACATTGCATAACATACCTGAATGATCCAATCACTGATGTGTATGAAATCATTTCCATTATATTTATTTCCTCATGGGTATGAGGACACATTTTATTCGAAAGATGAATACCATATGAGGTTGGAAACAATCCCCTCTTGGATTGTTCCATACAAAATCTCTTCAGTATCTTGTCAATGTATGTACTTTGAGTTAGGCTGAGAAATATCTTAGATCTATCATGATGGATCTTGATCCCAAGAATATATGCTTCTTCTCTGAAGAATTTCAGGGAAACTAATTTATTCAACCATTCCTTAACAGACTATAAGATTGGTATTTCATTTCTAATTTGTAATATCTCATAAATATATACTATTAAGAAAACAACTACACTCCCACTAAAACTTTTATAGACACAAGGCTCACATTCATTTTTATAAAACCAAATTTTGTTATGGCTCCATAAAAATGAATGTTACATGATATAAATGTATTATTCAATCAATAAATGGATTTTTTTGACTTGTATATATTATTGGAATACATTGGATTCCCAAACCCTTCAGGTTGTTTCATGTACACATCTTCCTTAAGGTTCATGTTAAGGAAGGCTGTTTTGAAATCCATTTTCTAAATATTATAGTCATGGTAAGACACAATGGAAAGTAGAATTATAATGGATTTTAGTATTGAAACAAGTGAAATGGTTTCATAATAATCAATTCCAGAAATGTTTTTAAACTATTTTATAACGAGTTGCGAATTATAGTCAATTACTTATCCTTCTATGTCCAGTTTCTTCTTCAATACCAGTTTTCAACCAATAGGATTTATATCCACTAGAGGATCTAAAAAAATACAAACATGGTTTTTGTAACACCCGAATGTTTTTATGAAATATTTTATTAAAAAAAATTATTCTTTAGTATATTTATTTTCATCCAATCGTGAGTTTAAACGAACTATGAGATGCCCTTATTATAAAATTAACGTTATAGCCTAGTTGTTAGGTTAGCGGGAATAATTATAACTAAATTAAGAAAATGCATTGTTAGATATTTTTATTTCTCAAGAAACCAATTATTTATAACTTTAACATTAACGAAGAATAGTTCTAAAAAAAGAACACAAACCCTCCAAGACATAAACTTTAAATCTGGAACACCCAAGAATCATAAGAAAAATTTACATCAAAATGAAAAGTGCATAAAAAGGATGAAAATAGAAATCTGGGCGTGATAGAATTTATCTTGGAATCTCATCTATTAAATACAAACAAAACACCCTTGGGAAAAGGATGGTTCCATTATTCTTTTGTAGAATCATAAATAAAACATAAAATAGAGAAGTTCAAAGTTTGAGAGAAGGAATAAAGAATATATAAAATGTTATCATAGGGTGGAAATAACCTTAAAAATTCCCAAATATTTCAATAAAACACCACAAAATCAATGGTTGGATAAGGAAGAAATGTTTGGGAGAACCCCTTGTCTACATGTGCCAAGTGGGGCAGGAAGGGGGAGTTTCCTACAAACTTGAGTGGTCATTTTAGTCATTTCCACCATTTTTATTGAAATTTTTGATAGCCACATGGTTTGGATTCATGGTTTTCCAAACCGTACACGAACTGTGCACCCTTCATTGGACATTTCCAAATTCCTTGCATAGTTTGGCCACAGAGATTAGAAAACCATGTACCAACTATGCTATAAGTATTTCCCTATTTCTATAACAAGGTACACAGTTTCTCTAAAACTATGCACATATCACGTTTCATGCCTCAGGATCTCCACCACAACAAACAATTTTTCCTTTATCTCCCACAATTTACCTCAAAGTATGATATAACTATGAAAAATAACCATGATCAGTTAAAAATGATCTAAAAACACCCTGAACATCAAGGTGGGGCATGATTTCCCCAAAATCATACACACCAAACCATGCATCTTAGAAGGGAATATATAAATCTAAAAAAACATAACCGAAAGATCTAGAGTCTCACTTTAACACCAATTCCACCTTCTAAGCCTAATTCATCATATTAAAACATCATTTTGATGAATTCCAACTCTTAGAAACACATTTGGAGTCTTGATTCAATGTTTGACCTGTCCAGTAAACAAAAACTCAGATTTTTTATAGAATTTCGAACTTGTGCAGATTTAGGATATTTCATCTTCATGTAGGGATGATATCATAACTCTTTTATAATCAAAAAATTTAGACATATGACTTTAGAAAAAATTACTTTCTCATATAGAATTATAACCTTATAAAACATTTGTGCTTCCTAAAGAATATTTTGTTGTCTTTCTAATGGTCTATCACTATGTATGATTTCAATTCTAGTTAGTTACTTTACCCAGATCATCTATATGGTTTTAATTGATCCAAATGATCCCATTAGACTCTTTTTACCATGGTGAATGCCTTAAAAATCCCATTTCATCATGGACTCCTCCATTGTTGTCAAACCTACATAATCTGGTTGTTATAGACATATGTATTCTCCCTTTCAATCATGTATTCATGTGATAATATGAATCGGGATTCTTGAAATAAATTATTTTTGGTTTTCCTCCCAAACTAATAAGACCATTATGATATGATCAATCATGTATTCCCTTGAAAATGTGGGTCCCTATTGTTAGTCTTTTGGGAAAACCTCCCATAAACCATGATTATCATCTTGGATACCCAAATCTAGTTTCAATAGATTTCAGACATCTGTTAAGATTCCTTATGAGTAAGGGATTTACATGGACCTCGAACCCAATATATGTCCTAACCCTTCTACATTGGTACATATCACCCAGGACTCTAGTGTTTCTTCCTTTCTTAGTTACTAACATACATGAGGTTGATGTGCACATATGGTCATCTAACCCGATTTAAGTCCCAATCCTTCTTAATATCACCCATGAGTCCAATATTTCTTCATTTCCTTATTAAAAAAATATAGGATGTTTATGTGCACATATGAGATTCTAACTGGGTTTAAGTCTCAACCCGTCCTCATTGGGTCATATCTATCTTATGTTCATTATCCTTTCTACACCTAGTTTCCAACAAACAAGAGGTAAATGTTCATATATGGTCCTCTAACTAGGTATAAAACCCAAATATGTCTTTATTGATGATATAATCCATGTGTCTCCTCAATGATCCATAAATATTATGGTCCTAAAAATTAGTTTAATCCCCAAACCTTCGTTTAGATGAAACATTTACCATGTTGAACCATAATGGGAAACTCTTGTATAATCCATAAACAAACGATTTCAAGAAAACATTATCAAATTATTCACCTTTTTCTAGATTTAAAATTCATTAAATATAGTCCATTCCTTATAATGTTAAACTAATTGGAATAAGGACAAGTAATTTGACCTTAAATAGTTATACATCACAGTAAAAGTTTCATAAACTTAAATGAAACATAATTTATCATGTACACATGAAATTAAAAGTAACTTCACTCAGTCATTGATTAATTACTTTAAATGGTTTCATATTGGTCTTTATAACATGGCCTTAAGAGGTATGGCATATATATTTTTGGGGAACCGAACTATGGAGGTTCTGATTACCCTCAGAAGGATACATTTGAATCCCCTCTCATGGAACCAATCCGAAATTCATAACACCTAATACCTCCCAAAATGGTGATAAAATCTAAAGTTCCCAACTAAGTGGCTTTGAACCATACTATAATCAATTGGAAAGAGTGAGATAAATAACCTCTAATACATATATATGTTCACATTGATGCATGGTAATTATTGAACACTCTCAGGACCAAGGTAACTAGTATTATTACTCAAAATTATTTCATGGATATGAATTAAATCTTTAAGAGAGTCCTAGACTAGGTAATAAGACCCATTAAGGGATGATTTTACCTACTACCCTCTTTAAAAACATGAAATATAAAGTTTCATTCTTATATCCCAATGACCACCTACCTTTGGAAAGTAGTTCAGTATTGAAAAAAACATGCACATAGATTGAATAGGGGAAGATAATTGATGAGCATGATATGAAATCATTTACTTTTGAAATAGATTGATCAACCCCTTACTTTTTCATGTGATTTTACACTAATGGGTGTCTTTTTTGGGGTTATTTTCTCTCAGTATCACCAATCTAATCCAAATTGAATAACCAAATTCATAATATCATGTCAAGATTCTTGGACCAATGTGTGGTAAATATCAGTTACCTGAGTCAATTGCACTAGGCATATACTTTGGATTTGATGGCAGTTATGTATTTATAGCCCAATTGTACACTATCACTAACCTAAAACCTCTTGCACGAGTTGGTAAACATCTTGAGATATAAATTTTAATTCAATGGATTCTTCCATATAATGGAGTTTTCTTAAGAAAGCCTTAATGATATGAATCCTGATAAGCCATCTTATCAATGATGGATTGGGGATAGGTATATGAGTGCAAGATAGTTTCCTAGAAGGGATCTTTCTATTCCTATTCATTTCTATTATCAGATGACCCCATCCCAACAAGAATATGTTTTGGAGGTCACCCATGAGATCCCTAACCTGGTTGTCTAAACCAAGAAACATGGGTGGTGGGTTAATTAAGGACACAAGGATCCTAACCCTCAAGAGAATCCTTATACCCATATTCACTCCCATGAATTCCAATTGTATATTTCCAAGGTAAGAGAGATGATGCCTTAGAGGGTGCCTACTCATGAAGGTCACTTCCCACACTGTACAACCCTAATTTTGATCGAGGTTTTGGCCATAGTTTTCCTAATAGGAACATAAAATATTAACGCTCACATAAGGAAATGTGCAATCCTAAACTAGGTCCCTACCTCTTTGGAAACTGATTTTATCGATTCTCTTCAGCATCTTCTAATATTGGAACAAGGATCTTCCTACTCTTCATAAATACAATTAGAAACCTATGTATGTGGAGGTCCTCTCTATGATGTCATAAAATAAAAATATTGTGGTCCTTCATATAGAAATCACTACGAATTTCCTACCCATGACACAATAATCAAAAAAAATCTATAGATCCACCATAAAATAATCTACTGTAAAGGTACACCCCATAGTGCAATGATCCATAACTCTGGGGGTTGTCATAAGAGAATCTACTATAAAGTTCCTCCTTTTAATGCTATAATTAATAGCAATTTAGGTCCTCCCTATATCTTTTCCTCTAAAGGCAGGATCTATAACACCATAACCAATATCCTTAGAGGCCCTCCCCAGAGTACCCATTGTAGAGGGACTCCTCATACGACAAAACATATCAACAATAAAGTTCATCCTCATGGTAGAATATAAATGATCATCAATAATGAATGTCCTCCTCATATTCAAATAAAACCAAGAATCTTAGGAGGTCCTCTTAATGGAACTCATCATAGAGGTCCTCCCCATGGTGACATGAAGATCGATCAAAATATTATTCATCATGAATGCACTTATGAAGATCCTCCCCACAATATAAAGATAGGATGATATAGATTTCTACCATTTTCTAGGTCATTATTAATAAAGAAACCCTAAAGGTCTTCCACATTGAATCTAGGCTATGAGATCTTGATGTCTTAGCCAGGGTATATGTTGTATTATTCATTCTTGTGGGAATTTAAATATCTTACATGAAGGTCCTATCTATGAAGGAAACCAAGAAATAGGTAACCATTAAGTCCCTCCCCATGGAAACCAATAAAAAAACCCTATAAGTCCTCACAAGGGTGTATGTTATAGTGATCCAACCCATGGAAGAACGATGTGATGGAATAGAGGTCCTACCCATTACTGATAATCAAGACTCACCCATGGAGGTCCTCCTTATGGTTCTCATTACAAAGTCCCTCCTCTCATTGACATATATTCTCATCACAATGTTCCTACCAATATTGAAATTACTCCAAAGTTTACCTTATATATAGATGCACGTAAGAAACTTATCCCATCTACACTATTTTTCTTATCACTAATTATCTATGTCTCATTTAGTTTAATGAGTGATTTGGGGTAATCATCATCATCAAAACATTCCTAAAATTTTTTACCCTTTGATGAAAGTAAGGATATTTCAAATTATCCTTATCCACCTAAAAGAAAAACCGAGAAACAATCACTATGGTCTGATTAGGTCAAAGATCACCTCCTAGATAATTAAAATAACATTATGGTCATGCTAAAAAAATTGGTTGAGAATAGAATACTGGTCATGTTATTAACCATGGACACTATCTGGTATGAAATTATAGAGGAAATTAAAACGTAATGTATCATCATAATTTATGGCCGACTCTCCAGTTTATCAAGGAATTATACCTATCTTAAGGGGTGTACATTGACAATATTAATATGATAAATGAGGCTTTCTACCATGTTTATTTAGAAACATTTTTATTAACCTAGATTTCTAATTTTAAATAATGTGAGTGTATTATATGGTCTCAACTTAGCAGTATAAAGGTGATCTTCCAAATAGTCTTTGACACCTCACTAGACATGCATATTATAATTTACACTGAATATAAAGATCCATATTTAACTCTACTCACTAAAAAAATTGACTGGGAGAACTATTTTAATATCATTGCTTTAGGATAATTATCAATTCCTAGGTTCATATATTCCAGTTGGTCTTTCTGATGGATTCCCACCATTCCTAAAGTGATAAAATGAAATACTTGGTAGGAGAAATCCATTAAATGGATTCAGCATTAGGATTCCAAGAAGGTAAAAAATGTGTATTTTTTGAAGAAAAAAGATACCTATTAATATAGAAAGCCCTCAGTGAAAATAAGATATCATCCTGAAAAGGTTCTAAATTTAACTCATGTCATGATAAAATCTCTAAAGTCCAAGTATTCTACATCAAAATTCTTGATGATAATAAATAAGTATCCCCAATACATAGGGTTGGTGGATTTTTTACAACCATTTCACCCCTAAAATAATAAATTTTATATAGGGGATAGTTCATAATGGTGGAATATTTGAATCAATATCACCCCAAAGGGTAGGAGTAATTATTTTACCCTTTACCCTATAAGGTATTTTCTTGACTTGGAATGGCTTGACATGAAGAACCTCCATGCTTTTTTCCACTTCATGATTTATCTCCCTAATTGGGAAAATGTTTAATGAAATCTATTGGAGACTCCCTCGAGATCACCTTCAATAAATTATTTTTATGGGATCATTGATGAGAGTGAGTGAAACATCATAAGGCATTTATGTCAAAATGGTTCACCCCCAAGGAAAATGTTGATAATAATTATGATACATACATTGATGGATATTCAAAAGATGGAAAATACCCCGAATATTTGAATATAGATAATTATTTGATTCCCACAACAAAATCGATATTGGTGAATGTTATTGATGTTATCCCCATAAATAACATGAATCATGAAAAAAAAGATATGTGATGAGGAATTGTTCACTCAAAACACAATGCACATAAAAATGAGTGAATAAGGAATGAAAAACTAACAATAGATATATTCTTGTGATTTGGGAGGTACATAAAAAACCCCTTATTACCACTCAAAGATCACAAGATAATGATAAATGGAAATGTTTGGATATGTCTTGTCACACCCCGACATCACAATACATTTTATTTTATTCTTCATACAGTCTCGCATCATTTGGGCCAAGTTGGTTTGGGCTCTCATTTTGATATTTTTGATGTTTAATAATATTGATGGGTTTCAGGTCGGTGCGCAGACACTACATTGTTACCAGTGACCATTCGTTCTGACCAGGTGACCGTGCGGTTGCTTGATGCTTGAAATAATAATATTTTTTCTAGATAATAACATTATCGTTATTAATAAATTGTTATTAATATTATTGTTATATAAAATGAAATGAAACAAATTTATTATTGAGTTATTATTATTATTATTATTGTTAATATTATTAATATTATTATTATTATGATTAAATATTTTATTATTACTATTATTATTATTAAAATAATTATTGATATTATTATATATATTATTATTATGAATATGGTTATTATTTTTATTATTAATATTATCATTATCGTTATTAAGTTAATTATTATTTTCATGTTATTATTATTATTATTTATATTTTTGTTTATTTGTGTTCTCATTTTATTTATGTTTTTGTTTAGGTTTTTTTCCTAGTTATTTAATCCCCCACCCCTCATGCCTCACTCCACTTCTCCCTCACCCCTTTGTCTCACCATCCGACTCTCTACACTGACAACCCCACCTATCCTCTCACCACATTCAGTTGTCTGCACACCTCCCTGCTCCAGTAGCCCCATCCATCTACCATCCTGATCCCTTCCTCCTTGGAGCATCCCATGATCACTCATTGACCTCCATCCTGTGGCCCTCTTCTTCCTCCTGATTGTGACCAGGCCACACTCCCCATGGTATTCTCCATACGCAGTATCCCTCCCCCTCTTTTTCTATGTATGGCGCATATAGTATAGCCGACCAACCCCTGGCTTCCCCTTGGTGCGGTGCGAAACTGCCCAACCAGCCATCCCCCTAATACTGCTGAACCATAGTGAGCCGATGACCTAACACCACCCTCCTCGTTCCACTCGACCTCCTTTCCTAGCTCTGGCATGACCCAAACCCTCTGCGTAGTGCCTCATCCATGCTTTGGTGTGGCCATGTTTCCCCTTTCCAAAAAGCATTTCCTCTACCAGTATTTTTCCTTATTTTTGGTGTTTTTCTCAAATTAAAAAAATACCAATTTCCTCTGTTTGTGATTTTCATGTTTTCTTAGTGTCAAGGGTATGAATATTGTTCCTTAGGATGTTATCCCCCTTACCCTAGTGATAAATCATTTTTGCACACCGACGAGTAGGTGTTTCTATGCCATTTTTCTGATTTCAATCCATATGATGCTTGCATTTTATGACTTGATTATTAAATCATGCTTCACACCATTATTATAATATTATTTAATTTTTGGTAGTGATTTATTATTTAAATATTTGATTAAAAATAGGTATTTGGTGGTTTGTCGATATATGCAGTGTTTGTTCCTGGCTGATTGGGTTTAATCAAATTCTTTTCTATTTTAAAAGGTTTTGTTGAATGTTTTGAATGGTGTTTGTATATGGAAGTAGGTTGTAAAATTATTTTGGCTTGTGTTGGGTTTGTTTTATAAAATATGGCACTCTTGATGAAAAGGTTTATTTTGTCAACGAATGGTGTATGTGTGGTTTCTTCAAAATGCTTGGGAGAAGGCCTCTATTTATGCCATTAGATATGGGAACATCCATGGATGCATGGAGTGAACTCATTGATGGGATTTAAAATTAAGATTACATTTAGAGAGGTGATTTTCTCGAACCATAGTTTTCTAAAAACAACTCATATTTCCATTTTCCTCTCTCTTTTGATAAGGGGTTTCATGGTTTCTAAAATGGCCCGAACTGTGTTTCGGATATAAATCTTTTTTCTGTTTATAAAATTTTCAATAAATTGTTTTATTCATTTATAAAAGTGTTTATAAAATTATTTATATATTGTTTAGTTTGTTTTTTATCTTGTTTATAAATTTCTTAGTTTTTTCTAAATTACTTTTATGGGACTATTTTGGGGTATTTTTGGAAAAAACAATGCCTATTTGGATTTATAAATTTAAAAGTGGTATTCGTAAGATATTTTAGATAAATTTATTTATACATCTTGACTGAAAGGCCAATTTGGAACATTCAATTCAAATGTGTTGTTTGGGAAGTGATTTTGGAGACTTTGGACTTAGAGGAATGTTTGGATCTTCCAACTCATGGGCGACATTGTGATAAATTTTAGAATGGTTTGTATTTGGATGTTGTGTGTGCTTGGTTAGAGTTTTTAAATGTTTTTAGAAAATTATTTTGATATGGACATGATGTGAAGATACAGTTGGAAATTGTATTAATGTGTAATGGCTGAATTTGTTTATGGGGTGCTCTTGTGTATGGTTACCCTTTATGGGTGAATGCAGAAGAAGCATTCGTGTTTGGGGTACGCAAGTGCACTGAGATGAGTCACGCATGCGAGGGACTCCTACTTACACAATATTATTATAAACACTATGGGTTCCTACATGTCAATTAGAAGATTGAGTGATGGTTACGGACTAACCCCGGTTATATGGTTTGGTACCCCTTGGATTGGTTGTTAGTCTAGGAAGGTGTTACTACTAGATTTGGTCAATTTTAAGGCGGCCAATTGGTTATAGATTTAGAAGTTTCACCATATGTTGACAGGTGGTCCCAAACTGAGTATGTCCATGGGTCTTCTATGGATGTTTAGGATCACCCATGGTTACTATATTATTTTCATTGCCTTTTCACTTTCCGTTATACTATTTTATTTCCAGCTTACACTATTTACCTATTTTACTTTATCCCAACTTGGGTATACTTTCTTTTGGGTTTTGTTAATAAAATGACAAATGATTTTGGAAATGGTATGTCGTGTGTGTCAAATTTTTAAATGACAAAAACATGTTTCTTATTTTAAAATTTGAAAACCTAACTTTTATATTTTAATATCAGTCTTTTGTTAGTGGAATGTTTAGGGAAATGAGACATTGGATTCTGTGGTTTATCTTGGCAACCCTGCTGAGCATTTTTAATGCTCATGCCTATTATATCATTTCATTTTCAGGTCCCTTTTCTTAGGTTCTCTTATAAGGACCCAACCTTAAACCTTACTTAATATTGAATTAAATGAATAATTCACATTGAGGATATTTTCAGGTTTAGAGTTTTAGAGAATTAGGACATAACTATTACATCTCAAAAGATTACAAAGTAGACACTTCTACTAAGTTTCCATAATAAAAAAAAACACTTAAAAAGAAACATGTCTAGTTCCATGTTTTATATAGCGTGGCATTCCCTTGATCCCATCCTTGACCTTATTACACTTTAAGTCCTATGAAAAACATTTCGAAAGACTTGGGGTGAGCATAAAAAGCTCAGTAAGGGATACACAAAGAATGAAAACTGTTACTTTTTAAAACATCAAGTAAACCATGTATACTCTATCAAAGTAATACCTTCACCATCATGAAGTAGTAAAAACTCATCACCTAATAAAGTATCATTACTTACCTTTTTGTAACCAAAGGATTACCATAAAACCCATATAAAGAACACATAGCATATATAAAGGTAACTTGGGACATAAACATACTTAAGTGGAATAACCATACGGTTGAATTCCACACATATCACTTAATGGAATATCCATACGGCCAATTTCCATACATACTTAATGGAATAGCCATACGGTCGACTTCCATACCCAATGCATTGGAGGTTATAACGTAACCACCCGTCCTGGTATTCACGGCACCACCTGTCATATCGTTTATCATGTAACCACCAGTCAAATGTCCAAGTACCAATATAAAATCATAAGATATAAAGCAAACATAAAGGAAAGAAAACATTTTCACACTTTGATCACAATATATCACTCAAATATATTGACATTACAAATCCATTATAAAAACCATTTTCAATACCAAAATACATAAAAGAGTATATGGTATTTATTTCATTTAAAAAAAACATTACGGCTTGTTCAGGAAGCCTAAGACCATATAATACTCACGGCGGCGGAAAAGGTCGTTGTCACCGCGTACGTTAAAAAAAACATTCCTTTTTGTCTTTTAGTAAAGTGCTTTGTAGAAAAAGATTCCTTTTGTATAAAAATAAAAGTCAAAGGGGTTTATACACCGTATAAAAGAAAGTAGTGTATAATACGAAATATGCCTCAATGAAAGGAGATTGAGACGAAGTCCCTTACCTCGTATCCGACTTGACCCGACCGTTCTTTAATCTCCTGAATAATAAACTTGAGTTAATTTATACTTGTTTAAGAACCTTTTTCAAGTTCATTATTCCTTTTATATCACTTATTTCCATGTCATAAACACTATGTATCCATTTATGTTAATAATGTTTGTTTTGTTGATATTTGGTTCTTTAGTCGAAAGTGGACTTCTTATAATTACATGTTGTTCATGTGGTCAAAGGTTATTTATATACAGAATGAAAATACTGATTTGGATATCATATATATCATATATATCCATCATATACATGTATTTATATTACATAATCATTTATAGGTAAGAAATGAAATGCACCGTTCATGGAGACGGTAAGCCGTACGTACGCATGAACGCTACTTTCATTTATATTTCGTATTTTATAGAATGGAATCATAATGATATAAAGGTATATTGTAATTCCAGTATAATATCATATATAATATCATAGTTCCATCCTTTATACGTCCCACATATGGTATTTAACGAATCAAATCACTTGAGGGGGCGGTAGTCCGCACTTCCTTAAATGAAGATATCGCGTTTACCCATAATGGAAACCATAAAGGTATGCCAAAAATGAAAAATACAGAAGATTAAGGAAAACATTAACATATTATATATCATATATAAATATATTGACATCTTAATGGCCACCTTTGAAGGTGTTAAATGAGTATTGAACAATCATCGTTTCGGGAGGTAGAATTTCACCATCCACGGAAACCGTATGTTCTTTAACCATTTGATGTAGTTGTGTGAGAGTGTAGCTCGAAAAAATCTTATAACAACAGCCTAGTATATTGAAGATACTGGTGTTGTTACAAAATAAGTAAATAAAAAGATTTTAGGGGGTTGGAGAAGCAAAATAAAACAAATGAACATGAGAGAATGAATTACCTTTAAAAGTGTAACTCCTTTTGATTTGAGCCTAAAGGCTTCCTTTGAAAGAATTATGCCCAAAGGGAATCCTCTATAATGAGGAGAGGGATGTGGAGAGAGTAAATGGGATGGGTTTGGACGATCCAAAGGCTTGAGGAGTGTGTGAAATGAGGTAGAGGTGGGGGACTTTTATAAGAGGAGAGGAGGGGCACTTTTGGAAATCATGAAACTATTATTCTATTTTCAAAAGTGTTTCAAATTTCTAAGGTCCCACATTGATATATTTCGAAGATAATATGACAAGGATTCGAAATATTCCCATCCAATAGTTTTTAGACAAGTGTAGTTCTTAGATATTACATTATCTTTCCATTTTATTTAAATCGTTAAATAATGAGGTCATCGCTGCATCATCATAATGTCATAAATAATTTAATTTATTTAATGCCTAAAAATTATAAAAATAATAATATGATGTATTAAATCTTTTTAGCTTTCTAATTAATATTTATAGGCCAAAATATGATTAGTATAACCCCTTCTAAAAATTGTTTTAGTAAAACAATTTATGTTAGTGTCATTTTCCCCTTTATTTAAAAAAAGGCATTAAAGTCATTATCTCACCCAAGTGGCACCATGGGGTCCCCTAAATCGACCCATGGGTTTTCTTGGTCAGCCATGACTCACCCAATAGGTGTAGGACAAGTGTCATGGTGTTTTCACATTTTTATAATATCATTTTTACCTTGAATTACACTAATTACCTCTAATCGCGATTAATGAAAAAAAGTTACTATTCACCAAAAAATTATTTTCATCCCATTGAACCACATTTTACATAATAATGAAAAACATGTATGTCAGATTTTCAAAATTCAATACACATTAGTGGTAAACTTTCATTTCACTGAAAAATCAGTTTTTATAAGTACCACTTAGTGATTTCACTATTCATCAAAAATTGAAGTTTTTCAGAAAATTACCAAAAATTCACCCTAAGCTATATTTGATATTACGAATTCAAAAATGAAGTATATTTTAAAAAATTCAAAACATATAAGTCAAATTAATTAATTTAATAATTAATTCCCGCTGTCATGACAAATAGTGTGTTTTTGTGAAACAATAAGTATCAAAAGATTGACACTAGTTTAAGTCCGATTTCAAAGTGAAATTAATTCCAACGACCACTATTGGATTTAATGGTAAAAATATTTTCTAATTTCACTTTAAAACCAATTCAAATGATAATCTAATCATATAAATGAATTAGATTTAAAATAGGTTTTTAATTAAAATACAACAATTTTCACTATTCATTAAAAAAATGAACTTTATCAGAAAGATACCAAAAATTTACACAAAGTAAATTTTGATGTCCCGATTTTAAAGAAGAGTTATATTTGGTTCAAAATAATGTATAAGAGTGATCAAAACTATATTTAATGACGGTTCGCCGTCAAAAGGTGATAAGTGAACCTTTAGTGAAAATTAGAGTATATATGCCTAAAATTGAATTCTTTTCGTATTTTAAGCCTTTATCCTTTATTGGATAAATGTAAAAACATTTAAAAACATATATAATAATATATTAGTTATTTCTATCCATTCCCGCCAGTAAAACGGCTACGTGTAAACTAACATTTAAAATAATATTATTTTATTACTAGTGCGCAACGTAAGTTTTCAAAGAAACTCATCATTGCGTATCGAGTATGCTATTGAATGTAGAAACCCCTTTTAATTAAAATCAATATTTATTTCGTAAATATTAATAAATATGAAAATTATTTATTCTTTATTTACCTGGGATGTTACATCCTTCCCCCCTTTTGGGAATTACGTCCTCGCAATTTTATTCACTTATCAAAATAAGTGGGGGTATTTATCCCTCATAGAATTTTCAGATTCCCACGTTGCCTCTTCAATCACATGGTTTTTCCACAAAACCTTTACCTAATGAATCACCTTATTCCGTAACACCTGCTCCCTATGGTCAAGAATCTGGACTGGTTGTTCTTCATAAGATAGGTTCTCTTCCAACTGAACTACCACTGGACTCAAAACATGAGATGGATCTGGCATGTACTTCCTTAACATTGAAACATGAAAAACATTGTGTACCTGAGATAAACTCGGAGGTAAAGCCACTCAGTAAGCAACTGATCCAACTTTCTCCAAAATTTCATATGGTCCAATGAACCTTGGACTCAGCTTTCCTTTCTTACCAAATCTCATCACACTTTTCCATGGAGAAACCTTGAGAAAAACATGATCACCTACCTCGAAAGATAGATCCTTCCTCCGGTTATCCGCATAACTCTTCTGCCTGCTCTGAGCTGTTCTCATGTGTTTCTGAATCAACTGAACCTTTTCTGCCATCTCTTCTACCAATTCTGGTCCCATCAACTTCCTTTCACCCACTTCATCCCAAAATGCTAGAGTTCGACACTACTTCCCATATAATGCCTCAAATGGTGCCATCTGTATACTGGAATGAAAACTGTTATTATAAGAAAACTCAACCAAAGAAATATGTTGGTCCCAACTTTCCTGATAATCCATCGAACAAGCTCGTAGCATATCCTCAAATATCTGAATTGTTCGTTCTGACTGCCCATCTGATTGGGGATGAAAAGCTGTACTAAAATTTAATTCAGTACCCAATGACTTCTGAAGGCCTTTCCAAAAGTTAGAAGTGAACCTGGGATCACGGTCAGATACAATGGAGAGAGGAACTCCATGTAACCTAACTATCTCTTTAAGATACAAACGGGAAAGTTGATCTAGAGAGAAAGTATCTCGTATAGCAAGGAAATGAGCAGATTTGGTCAAGCGATCAACAATAACCCAGATTGCATTATTACCTCGAGATGTCCTCGGTAATCCCATAACAAAGTCCTTGGATATGTTTTCCCATTTCCACTCTGGCACTGGTAAAGGCTGAAGCATCCCTTTAGGTAACTGCCGCTCTGCTTTAACCTGCTGACAAGTCAAACACTTCACAGTAAAATCAGCAATATCTCTTTTCATTCCATCCCACCAGTAATACTCCCGCAGATCTCTGTACATCTTAGTACTGCCAGGATGAACTGAAAATGGGGAACTATGAGCCTCACATAACAACTCATTCTTCAACTTTGAATCACAAGGCACACATAATCTCTTCCCAAACCTCAAAACACAATCATTATCAATGTTGAATTCAGGTAACTTACCTTTCTGAACCAGCTCTACCCTTTTCTGTAACTCGCTGTCTTGCATCTGTGCTTGCTTGATTCTGTCTGATAGGGAAGATTTCACTGATAACTGAAACAAAACAGAAGGACTTCCTGCACCAACAACTTCTATGCCAAATTTCATCAAATCCTTAACCAAAGGATCACGTTCCAAACGCAACATTGCTAATGAAGCATTACTTTTTCAACTCAAAGAATCAGCCACTTTATTTTCTTTTCCCGGATGGTAATGAATTGTACAATCATAATCCTTGATTAATTCCAGCCATCTCCTCTGTCTCATGTTCAATTCTTTCGGAGTGAATATATACTTTAAACTCTTGTGATCAGTATATATTTCACACTTTACTCCATACAAATGATGCCTCCAAATTTTTAAAGCAAAGACAACAACAGCTAATTCCAAATCATGTGTAGGGTAATTTACCTCATGTGTTTTCAACTGACGTGAAGCATAATCAATTACCTGATCATTCTGCATTAGGACACAACCATGTCCCTTCAACGAAGCATCACTGTATATAACAAACTCACCATTCCTGGAAGGAAGTGCCAAAACTAGAGCATTCACCAATCTTCTTTTCAACTCCACACCGAAAGCACTTACCAGACTTGGATAAACATTCTCCAGGATGCATTTTACCACACTTCTCATAGGATGGATATTTGGTTTTCTTACCTCCTTGCTTCTTTGATGAATTCTTCCCCTTTCCCTGCCAACTAGACCTCTTATTCTGTTGTTTGTCATAGAACACCTGATCATCGACAAACTCCATTTCCACCTTCTCCGCACATCGAACAAGTTTTTCATAACTTTTGAACTCACGAGAAGCTAATGACCTTCAATACTTTGGCTTTAACCCTGAGTAAAAATGGTTTATTTTACTATCAAGATCTCGTATGAAGTTCGGAGCATACCTTGCCAATCGAGTGAACTTTGCTTCATAAGCAGCCACTGAATCATCCTCCTGCCTCAATTCTAGGAACTGTTTTTCCATCCTAAGACGAACCACCTTAGGAAAATATTTCTCAAGAAACATACCTTTGAATTCGTCCCAGTGAAGATACTCAATCTCATCACTATCCCTGATATTTTTCACCATCGACCACCACTGATCAGCTTCACCTTCAAAACGGTAAACAACAAGACTAACCTTTTGATGTTCTGGACACCCCATGACATCAAAAATCTTCTCCAGTGATTTAATCCACCCTTCAGATTGCACAGGGTCAGATGATCCTCTGAATGATGGGGGATGTTGCCTCATGAAATGTTCCACCACTGACATGTTCTTCTGTGGTTGATCTGGCTGATCTCGTGCATGGATACCACCACCATTTATAGCCTGAGTCAACTGTGCCATCACTGTAACAAACTGTTCAGTTCCGATTCCGACCATCTTAGGTTGCTGATTTGGAAGGTTGTCTTCCTCCTGATGTCGTCCCAACATAGCTACTTTGTTTCCTCTGCGGAAAACCATTTTGAGCACAGAAATATCTTAGGTGAAGCAACATGGTAATCTGTAAATGCTATATTATTTCAATCATATCAGAACTTAACTTATAACTTAACAATTTTCTAACTCCTAAAGTTGTCTAAACCGACCTCTCATACCAACTATAAGGCCCCAACCTTAAACCTTACTTAATATTGAATTAAATGAATAATTCACATTGAGGATATTTTCAGGTTTAGAGTTTTAGCGAATTAGGACATAACTATTACATCTCAAAAGATTACAAAGTAGACACTTCTACTAAGTTTCCATAATAAAAAAAAATACTTAAAAAGAAACATGTCTAGTTCCATGTTTTATATAGCGTGGAATTACCTTGATCCCATACTTGACCTTATTCCACTTTAAGTCCTGTGAAAAACATTTCGAAAGACTTGGGGTGAGCATAAAAAGCTCAGTAAGGGATACACAAAGAATGAAAACTATTACTTTTTCAAACATCAAGTAAACCATCTATAATCTATCAAAGTAATACCTTCACCATCATGAAGTAGTAAAAACTCATCACCGAATAAAGTATCATTACTTACCTTTTTGTAACCAAAGGATTACCATAAAACCCATATAAAGAACACATAGCATATATAAAGGTAACTTGGGACATAAACATACTTAAGTGGAATAACCATACGGTCGAATTCCACACATATCACTTAATGGAATATCCATACGTCCAATTTCAAAACATACTTAATGGAATAGCCATACGGCCGACTTCCATACCCAATGCATTGGAGGTAATAACGTACCCACCCGTCCTGGTATTCACGGCACCACCCGTCATATCGTTTATCACGTAACCACCCGTCAAATGTCCATGTAAAAATATAAAATCATAAGATATAAAGCAAACATAAAGGAAAGAAAACATTTTCACACTTTGATCACAATATATCACTCAAATATGTTGACATAACAAATCCATTATAAAAACAATTTTCAACACCAAAATACATAAAAGAGTATATGGTATTTATTTCATTTAAAAAAAAACAGTACGGCTTGTTTAGGAAGCCAAAGACCATATAATACTCGCGGTGGTGGAAAAGGTCGTTGTCACCCTGTACGTTAAAAAAACATTCCTTTTTGTCGTTTAGTAAAGCGCTTTGTAGAAAAAGATTCCTTTTGTATAAAATTAAAAGTCAAAGGGGTTTATACACCGTATAAAAGAAAGTTGTGTATAAAACAAAATATGCCTCAATGAAAGGAGATTGAGATGAAGTCCCTTACCTCGTATCCGACTTGACCCGACCGTTCTTTAATCTCCTAAATAATAAACTTGAGTTAATTTCTACTTGTTTAAGAACCTTTTTCAAGTTCATTATTCCTTTTATATCACTTATTTCCATGTCATAAACATTATGTATCCATTTATGTTAATAATGTTTGTTTTGTTGATATTTGGTTCTTTAGTCAAAAGTGGACTTCTTACAATTACATGTTGTTCGTGTGGTCAAAGGTTCTTTATATACAGAATGAAAATCCTGATTTGGATATCATATATATCATATATATCCATCATATACATGTATTTATATTACATAATCATTTATAGGTAAGAAATGAAATGCACCGTTCATGGAGACGGTAAGCCGTACGTACGCATGAACGCTACTTTCATTTCTATTTCGTATTTTATAGAATGGAATCATAATGATATAAAGTTATATTATAATTCCAGTATAATATCATATATAATATCATAGTTCCATCCTTTATACGTCCCACATATGGTATTTAACGAATCAAATCACTTGAGGGGGCGGTAGTCCGCACTTCCTTAAATGAAGATATCGCGTTTACCCATAATGGAAACCATAAAGGTATTCCAAAAATGAAAAATACAGAAGCTTAAGGAAAACATTAACATATTATATATCATATATAAATATAGTGACATCTTAATGGCCACTTTTGAAGGTGTTAAATTAGTATTGAACAATCATCGTTTCGGGAGGCAGAATTTCACCATCCACGGAAACCGTATGTTCTTTAACCATTTGATGTAGTTTTGTGAGAGTGTACCTAGAATAAATCTTATAAAAAAATCCTAGTATATTGAAGATACTGGTTTTGTTACAAAAGAATTAAATAAAAAGAGTATAGGGGGTTGGAGAAGCAAAATAAAACAAATGAACATGAGAGAATGAATTACCTTTAAAAGTGTAACTCCTTTTGATTTGAGCCTAAAGGCTTACTTTGAAAGGATTCTTCCCAAAGGGAATCCTCTAGGATGAGGAGAGGGATTCAGAGAGAGTAATTGGGCAGGGGTTGGCCGAGCCAAAGACTTGAGGAGTGTGTGAAATGAGGTAGAGTTGGGGGCCTTTTATAAGAGGAGAGGAGGGGCACTTTTAGAAATCATGAAACTATTATTTTATTTTCAAAAGTGTTTAGAATTTCTAAGGTCCCACATTGATATATTTCGAATATAAGATGAAAATTCTTTGAAATATTCCCATCCAATAGTTTTTGGACAAGTGTAGGTCTTAGATATTACATTATCTTTCCATTTTATTTAAATCGTTAAATAATGAGTTCATCGCTGCATCATCATGATGTCATAAATAATTTAATTTATTTAATGTCTAAAAATTATAAAAAAACTAATATGATGTAGTAAATATTTTTATCTTTCTAATGAATATTTATAGTCAAAAATAGTATTAGTATAACACCTTCTAAAAATTGTTTTAGTAAAACAATTTATGTTAGTGTAATTTTCACCTTTATTTAAAAAAAAAGGCATTAAAGTCATTATCTCACCCAGGTGGCTCCATGGGGTCCCCTAAATCGACCCATGGGTTGTCTTGGTCGGCCATGACTCACCCAATAGGTGTAGGACAAATGTCATGGTGTTTTCACATTTTTATAATATCATTTTTACCTTAAATTACACTAATTACCTCTAATCGCGATTAATCAAAAAAAGTTACTATTCACCAAAAAATTATTTTCATCCCATTGAACCACATTTTACATACTAATGATAACCATGTATGTACGATTTTCAAAATTCAATACACATTTGTGGTAAACTTTCATTTAACTGAAAAATTAGTTTTTATAAGTACCACTTAGTGATTTCACTATTCATCAAAAATTGAAGTTTTTCAGAAAATTACCAAAAATTCACCCTAAGCTATATTTGATATTCCGAATTCAAAAATGAAGTCTATTTTACAAAATTCAAAACATATAAGTCAAATTAATTAATTTAATAATTAATTCCCGCTGTCATGACAAATAGCGTGTTTTTGTGAAACAATAAGTATCAAAAGATTGACACTAGTTTAAGTCCGATTTCAAAGTGAAATTAATTTCAACGACCACTATTGGATTTAATGGTAAAAATATTTTATAATTTCACTTTAAAACCAATTCAAATGATAATCTAATCATATAAATGAATTAGTTTAAAAAGAGGTTTTGAATTAAAATACAACAATTTTCACTATTCATTAAAAAAATGAACTTTAACGGAAAGATACCAAAAATTTACACAAAGTAAATTTTGATGTCCCGATTTTAAAGAAGAGTTATATTTGGTCCAAAATAATGTATAAGAGTGATCAAAACTATATTTAATGATGGTTCGCCATCAAAAGGTGATAAGTGAACCTTTAGTGAAAATTAGAGTATATATGCCTAAAATTGAATTCTTTTCGTATTTTAAGCCTTTATCCTTTATTGGATAAATGTAAAAACATTTAAAAACATATATAATCATATATTAGTTATTTCTATCCATTCCCACCAGTACAACGGCTACGTGTAAACTAACATTTAAAATAATATTATTTTATTACTAGTGTGCAACGTAAGTTTTCAAAGAAACTCATCGTTGCGTATCGAGTACTCTATCGAATGTAGAAACCCCTTTTAATTAAAATTAATATTTATTTCGTAAATATTAATAAATATGAAAATTATTTATTCTTTATTTACTTGGGATGTTACATCTCTTGCCTGAGTTGCTCACTATTGGAGCACGCTCGGACATTGGGTTGGGTGGTGACCTCGAATGTCAGGTGGAGGTATGTGCGGTTTTACTTTCTTTCCGCTACATATTTTATTTTTATTGTTATTTTTTATATATTTTTAGCTTATATTAATGGGAAAAATGGTTCCCAGTAGTTAAATTTGACTCTTGACACTGGTTTCTAGCCCGTGGGGATTGGGAATGCCCCTCGAGCCCTACCACAGACCGACTCGGGTGACCGGTTCAGGGTCGACCTAGGATGGTACGTGAAAAAATGGTATTAGAGGGGCCCTTGTTTTTTTGGTTGTTCAATATAATGAGATTAGGACTATTAGGACTCAGGATATAATGCCCCAACATTAAACATTACATAACCTTGAATTAAGTTAATAATTTAGAATGAGGATCTTTTCAGGAATATAGATTTAGAGAATTATGCCATAACTATTACATTAAATTTCGAAGTAGACACATCTACCCAGTTTCCATTTTTTCCATAAAATAAAAACTCTTAAAAGAAAATAAGATTTATTTTCTTGATATAAATCTTTTGGAATTCTTCCATTCTCTTACCCTTCCTTATACCATGTGAAAATCATTTCCAAAACATGGTATGAGCATAAAAAGATCAGTAAGGTTTATAAAATAAGGAAAGAAAACATTAGTCCATCAATACATAAAAAATATAATCTCTTTAACATACCTCATGAAATTATAAGAATTATGAATAATACATATAAATAATAAATCATAAAGGTAACTTGTAGCATCCATATCATACATACATTATAGCTTTCACATCTACCTAGGGAGTTATGTTTGGAATACCCATCACAGTATATTCCATAAATCTATTAGGAGAAACATTAATTTTTACTTCCATCACATTAACTAATGCATTGAAGAGCTATATCGAGATCAACCACCCTAGGTTTATCATGGAACCACATGTATATGTATATAATGCCCAAAAACGATTACATAATCATAAAACATAATGGAAATATAACATTTCCACATTGAAATCAAAAGATATAAGTTCAAGATATTGACATAATAAATCCATTATCATAACAATTTTTAATACCAAAATACTTAAAAATGGTATATGGAATTTATTTTAGTTTTAAAAATAATATAACTTGTAGAGGAATCCAAATATCAAATAATGCTCGTGGGGGCAGAACGGTCATTCTCACTGCATACGTGAAAAAGAAACATTCCCTTTATCATTTAGTAAAACGATACATAGAAAAAATATTCCATTTGAATGAAATTATATGTCAATGGGGTTTATACACCATATAAAATCAAGTCATCTATAAATCAAAATATGCATCAATGAAAGGATATTGAGACAAATTACCTTACCTTGAGTCTGACTCTTCACGTATGCTCCTTGTTCATCTTGAATAATAATCATAAGTTAATTTATAATTGATTCAGAACAATTTTTAAGTTTATTTTACCTTTTATATCACTTAATAACTTTCTATAACAATCAAATAATTATTCATGTTTATATCGATCATTTTGTCGATGTTCTATTCTTGAGTAAAAAATGAACTTGTTATAATTACAAATTGTCCATGTGGAAAAAATTCCATTATCTCCAGATTTTTATTAATTACTTAGATAGAATATATATCCATTATATATTTATTTAGAATATTCAATAACATTTGGATATAAGAAATGAAAAGCACTGTTAATGGAGACTGTAAGTCATATGTATGCATGAACGCTACTTTCATTTCCTTTTCAATTTTAAAGGAATTGAAACTAAATGATACATATGTATATTATAATTATAGTATATTATATATGTTATATTTTTTTACCTAATGTGATTAATTATATCCTTTATATGTTCCATGAATAGCATGAAGGAGTCATATCACTTTGAGGGGGCGGTAGTCCGCACTTCCTCAAATGATATTATCATATTTACACGTTATGGAAAGAATAAAGGTATGCTGTAAATGAAAAATACCAAAGAATAGAGACAATATAGATATAATATATACAATATATAAATATAGTTCCACCATAATGGTCTCTATGAGAGGTGGTATAGAAAAATCGAACAATCATCATTTCGTGAGACAATAGTTCGTTGTCCACAGAAATAGTATGTTCTAAATCCATTAGATGAAGGTGTGTGGAAGTGGAGATTGAATACTTCCCATAAAAACCTATTATATTGAAGATAGTGGTTATTTTGTGAAATAATGTAATAAAGAGAGTTTAGGGTGTTGGATAAGGAAAATAATAGAAAAGAACTTGAGAGAAGACATTACCTTTAAATCGGTTAACTCCCTTTGGTTTGAACCAAAAGGATTTATTGAATTGAATTATTCCCAATGTAAGGATTCTAGGTGGAATAGAGAGATTTTTGAAGATTTTTGGAGAATAGGTTCGATAATACAAGGGGTTTGATAAGTGTGAGTAATGGGTAAAAGGTGGTGCCCTTTTATAAGAGGGAGGAGGGGTCTTAAAGAAAGTTTGAAAGTAATATTTTATTGTAAAATTATTTTCGATTTCAAAAGTTCTTAAACTCATTAAATTAAAATATAAGATGAATATAAGTTGAAATTAAATATTCAAATAATAATTGGATAAGTTTTAAATATTTTTTTAATCCTTATCTTTTTTATTTAACCATTTTTACTCTTACCATTTTATCAAGAATTTAAGACTTTGAGAATAAATATTGTTACGAAACATGGAAAATATCCAATTAAAGAGTCAATAATAACATTTTAGACTTATGATTACTATTTTTCTGAATATTAGATTTTTTGGAATTTCATAATATTTAATAAAATATTTTATTTTTTAAAAAATGAATTATGTCAATTTTAACACTATTCATATCATACTTTTTAAAAATCCATAAAATCATTATTGATTCTAAAAAATTTCATTAATAAAAATATAACATGTAACTATAATCCATAAAATTCTTTTTTTATATCTAAATAACCAAATTTCTTTTATTTTAACATTTATAATATCTTTTATTTGAATCCTTTATTAATGACGCAATCACTACATCACCATCATGTCCTAATTAAATTTATTTATTTAATTTCTAAAAATCATAAATATAAAACAATGATGTAGGAAGTATTTTTATCATTCTAATTAATATTTATAGTTGAAACTATCAATTATATAACTCCCTATAAAAATTGGTTTACTAAACGATATATGTTTATGTTACATTTTCCATAACTTTAGATTAATTTTTAAAAAATGTCATTTTCACTTGATAGTGGCTCCACAGGGTTCCAAAATTGACCCAAGAAAGAGCATGTTTATAAATATCTCATCCAATACGGTTAGGATATGTGTTAGGGTAATTTAATATTATTATAATATTATTTTTTACCTTTATTAGTACATTTACCCTTTAACCATGGAAAATAAAATATTTACTAAAGTTACTTTGCATTATGTCTAAAAATAAAAGTTACATATTTACAAAATTAGGACCTGTTGATTCAAAATATGGAATCCATATTTCAAAATTCAAAACACAGAAATTGCAGATATTAATTTAAAATTAATTCCCATTGTCAAAACTAAAAAGTGTGTTTTTAAGAAATAATAACTATCAAAAGATTGACATGTGTTTATGTCTAATTAAAAATGTAAATTACTTAATGTGACAAAAATTGGATTAAATGGTAAAAACATAATCTAATTACACTTTAAAACGAAATAAAAAGATAATCTAACCATAAAATTAAATCAGATGAAAAGGCAGTTTTGACTTAAAATGCAGTATTTTTAACTATTCATTAAAAAATGAACTTTATCAAAAAAATACTAAAAAATTTACCCAAAGGGAATTTTAATTTCCCTCTTTTAAATAAGAATTTTATTTTTTCAGATGGAACATATAAATGTGAAAACACTAGATTTAAAATGGATTCTCCATCAAAAGGCAGTAAAACTATAATTTAAAAATATTAGTCTATTTATGCTTAAAATTGGATTCATTCCCATTTGAAGCCAATGAATTTAATTGGATAAATGTAAAAAAACTTAAATTTTTTTTTGTCATAATATGATTAGTTTTTTTCATTACCGCCAATACAATGACAAGGTGTTAACCACAAATTAAAATAATAATATTATATTATTAGCATTTTTCTCAGTATGACCTAGTATTGTGTGAAACATAAGATTTTGGAGAAACACATTGTTTAATGTCGGGTATTCCATCGAAAATATCATCCACTTTAAAGTAAAATTAATATTTAATTCACAAATATTAATAAATATGAAAATGTCATACTCTTTATTTACCTAGGATGTTTCATTATTCCCCTATTCTGTAAATTGTTTCCTTGAAATTTTATTCACTTATCAAATAAGTGGGGATATTATTCATTAATAGAATTTGCCTTTTAAACCATATGGTTTTTCCAAAAAACTATTACCTAATTAATTACCTTATTCCGTAGCACTTGCTCTCTGTGGTCATGAATCTGGACCAGTTGTTCCTCACATGAAAAAATCTCTTCCAACTGATCTTCCTTCGAACTCAAAACATGAGATGGATCTGGAATATACTTTCATGACATTGAAACATGAAAAACATTGTGTACCTATGATAAAATTTGAGGTAAAGGCACTATGTAGGAAACTGATCCAACTTTCTCTAAGATTTCATAGGGTCCAATGAACCTCAGATTCAGCTTTCCCTTTTTATCAAAATGCATCACACTTTTCCAAGGAGAAACTTTGAGAATGACATGATCACCAACCTCAAAACAAAGATCCTTCCTCTAGTTATCCGTATAACATTTATGCCTACTCTAAGCTATCCTCATGTGTTTCTATATCAACTGAATTTTCTCTGTTGTCTCTTTTACCAATTCTGGTCCCATCAACTTCTTTTCACCTACTTCATCCAAAAAATCTAATGTTCAACACTTATTTTCTTATAATTCCTCAGATGGAGATATCTATATACTAGAATAAAAACTATTATTATAGTTAAAATCTACCAAAGAAAGATGTTGGTCCCAACTTCCCTCGTAATCCATTGAAGAAGCATGTAGCATATCTTCCAAATTGTGAATTTTTAATTCTGACTTCTCATCTAATTGTGGATGAAATGTTGGACTAAAATTTTATTTATTACCCAAAGACTTCTGAAGGCCTTTCCAAAAGTTATATGTGAACCTCATATGACGATTAGATAAAATGGACAGGGGAACTCCATGTAATTTGTCTATATATTTCACATACAACCGATGAAGTTGTTCTAGATAAAAAGTATCTCTAATAGGAAAGAAATGAGTAGATTTACTCAATAGATCAACAATAACCTATATTTCATTATTACCATGATATTTCTTCGATAATCCCACAATGAAGTCCATTGATATATTTTCCTATTTCCACTCTTGCACCTGTAAAGGATAAACCATCAGTTTTGGTAATTACCTCTCTTCTTTAACCTGTTGATAAGTCAAACAATTCACAGTAAAGTCAATAATATCTCTTTTCATTCCATCCCACCAGTAATACTCCTAAATATCTCTATACATTTTAGTACTACAAGGATGAACTAAAAATGGAGAACTATGAATTCATATAATAACTGTTTCTTCAACTGGGAATCAAAAGGCACACACAATCTCTTTCCAAACCTCAAAACAAAGTCATTATCAATGTTAAATTTTGGAAACATACCCTTATGAACCAAATATAATTTTTTTCTAAAACTCATTGTCTTCTTTTAGCGCTTTCATTATTCTGTATGCTAGAGATAATTTCACTGCCACCTGAAAGAAAATGGATGAATTTTATACACCAACAACTTCTATTCCAAAGTTCATCAAATCATTAACCATGTAACTTATTCCAAATGTAACATGGTTAATGTAGAAATATTCTTTTGACTCAAAGTGACAACCACTTTATTTTACTTTCTAATATGGTAAAGGATCATACAATCATAATACATGATTAATTCCAACCATCTCCTCTGTCTCATGTTCAATTATTTCTGAGTGAATATATACATAAAACTTTTGTGGTCAGTATATATTTCATATTTAACTACATACAGAAAAATACTCCATATTTTTAAAGAAAAAAAACAATATCTAATTCAAAATCATGTGTAGGGTAATTTAACTCATGTGTTTTCAATCAGTGTGAAGCATAAGAAATTACATGATCATTCAACATAAGGACACAACCAAATCCTTTCAATGAAGAATCACTTTAGATAAAAAAATTCACCATATCTATAAGGTAATGAAAAACTGGAGCATTCACCATCTTCTTTTTAATTCCTAAAAACAATCATCACATTCTATTTTCCGAATGTACTTAACACCTTTTCAAATTAACATAGTTAGTGGGCTAGATAACAGAGAAATTTTTTAAACAAACCTCTAGTAATAACCTTCAAAACCAAGAAAAATTCAAATCTCAGTTATATTTTTGGGTCTTGACCATTATTCAACAACTTTTGTTTTATTAGGATCAATAGTTATGCCATTTTCTGAAACAATGTGACCAAGGATTGAAATTTTTTGTAACCAAGACTTAAACTTTCTAAATTTCCCATATAGATTCAATTATTTTAAAGTTTGTAAGACAATAATTAAATGACTTTCATGTCCCCCTTCAATTTTGGAATAAACCAAGATATCATCAACAGACATAACCACAAACATAACTAAGAACTCATGAAAAATTCTATTCATAAGATCGATGAATAAATAAGGTTCATTGGTTAACCCAAAAGGCATAACAACAAATTTATAATGGCCATATCTAGTATGAAATGTGGTCTTCAGATTGTATACTTACTTTAATTTCAATTGATGGAACCCCAACCTCATGTAAATAATCAAAAAATACTAACCTCCCTAGAGCTGATGAAACAAATAATCGATACATGGAAATGGATACTTTTTCTTAACAGTGATGTTATTCAATGCTCTATAATCAATGAAAAGTCTCATTGAACCATCTTTTTCTTAACAAAAAATAGAGGAGCACCCTAAGGTGATGTGCTAGGTCAAATGAAAAATTTAACTAATAACTCTTACAATTGTTTCTTTAAATCTAAAAGTTTAATTTAAGACATTCGATAAGTGGGTTTTGATATAGGATTAACATCAGGAACTAAGTTAATAGTAAATTCAACTTCACGATCAGGTATTATAGTAGGAAACTCATTAGAAAAAATATCCAGATACTCATTTACCACTAGAACATCATTAATTTGAATAGTTCCTTTGTTTTCAACAATATGTGCAAGGTAACATTCATTTCCATAATTTACTAATTTCTCATCATCCTGATATGTTATCAAAATATAGGTTCATTCATGTACACAAACCGAAATTCTTTTTGAAAAGAATCTTCTTCACCTCTACAATCAATCTATGCACGATAAACAGAAATCCAATCCATACCCAAAATAACCTCAAACACTACCAGAGGAAAAACAATAATGATTTTCTGTAGATTTCTTCCACACACAAGGACATAAAGGTTCTTATAATTTTTATTTTGTCTCAACATTTCCTCATGGGGTTTTTGACATAAGTTTAGATCCATATCTTGAGATGGAATTCTTAATTTACTATAAAATATCTCAAAATTGAATAAATGTATAATCCCTGAATCAAAAAACACATTAGAATAATCTAAATAAATAAATAGTGTACCTGATACCACTTCTTTAGATGACCCAACATCTATTAAAGTAGTTGAAAAGGATTTCACCACCCCTTTATTCTTATAGTCTGACTTTTTTCCCTTAGTTTAGTTTTTCATTGGACAGTCATTTTCCTAATGAACCATTTAATTTCCCTTAAAAAAATTTAATGAATGTAAATCAGATCTTGTCTTACCATTACCATGATCCCTTTCAGCGCAACTATGAGCCTTATTCCCCATTTAACCACATCGGTAGCACATACCATAATTCAAAATCCATTCCCCAGTGTTATTTTTACTACAATTTTCACAAACTGTAAACTTATGTTTCCCACCATCAAACTTTTTTTAAGAGTACTTCCCTTTAGTCTTGCATCTTGACCTCTTATTATATTATTTTTCAAAGAAAAACTGATCATTGAAAAACTCCATTTCCACCTTCTCCACACATCGAACAAGTTTTCATAACTTTATACCTCCCAACAAGATAATTCCCTTCAATATTTTGGGTTTAATCCAGAGTATAAAATGATTGATTTTACTATAAAGATCTCATATGAAATTTGGAGCATACCTTTTCAGTCTAGTAAATTTTGATTCATTAGAATCTACTAAATCATCCTCTTACTTCAATTCCAGGAATTGTTTTTCTATCCAAAGACCAAACACCTTTGGAAAATATTAATCAAGAAACATACTTTTGAATTCATCCCAATCAAGAGCATCAATATCCTCACTATCCCTGATATTTTTCACCATCAACCCCCACTGATCGGATTCACCTTCCAAATGGTAAACAAAAAGACTAAACCATTGATGTTCTGAACACCCCATGACATCAAAAATATTCTCCGGTTATTAAATCCACACTTTAGCTAGAATATGGGTAGATGGTCTTATGAATGATTGGAGATGTTGCCTCCTGAAATGCTATACTACTGACATGTTCCTCTGTGGTTGGTCTGGAAAATCTTATGCATGGATATCACCACCATTTATTTTCAGAGTCTACTATTCCATCACTGCAACAAACTATTCAATTCTGATTCTAACCATCTCAGGTTGGTGATTTGGAAGGTTGTTTTTCTCTGGATGTTGTCCCATCATAGATGCCTTGTTTCTTATGTGGAAAACCATTCTGAACACATAAATATCTTAGACAAAGTAACATGGTAATCTGTAATGCTATATCATTTCAATATTACCATAAATTACGTGTTATATCATTTCAATCTTACTAAAAATTAATTTAGGTATATTAATTTAACAATATCATAACTCTTAAAGTTGTCTAAAATTTCCTCTAAAACAAACTATAAGGCCCCAACATTAAACATTACATAATCTTGAATTAAGTTAATAATTAATAGTGAGGATCTTTTCATGTTTATAGTTTTAGATAATTAGGCCATAACTATTACAATACATCTAAAATATTACAAATATGACAGTTCTAATTAGTATCCTTTTTTTTTCATAAAATAAACTCTTAAAAGAAAACAAGAATTATTTCCTTGATATAAATCTTCTTGAATTCTTCCTTTTTCTTACCCTTCCTTATACTCTATAAAAAAAATTTCAAAAACATGGGGCAAGCATAAAAATCTCAATAAGGGTAATAAAATAAAGAAAGAAAATAGTAGTGAATCAATACATACAAAACATAAGCTCTTTAACATACCTCATGAAATGATAAGATTTATTAATAACACATAGAAAACATAAATAATAAAGGTAACTTGTGGCATCTATATTATACTTAAATTGTAGCTTTCATAGCTACATAGAAAGTTATGTTTGGAATACCCATCAAAGTATATTCCCTAAATCTCTTAAGATAAAAATTAACATTTACCTCTACCATGTAAACCAATGTATTGGAGAGATATCTTGGGCTTAACCTCTCTAAATTTATCATAGAACCACCTGTATATTTAAACAATTCCTAAGACCCATATCATAATCATATCACACAAATAAAAAATAACATTTCAATATTACAATCAAAAGATATCCGTTCAAGATATTGAAATAATCAATCTATTATAAAAACCATTATCAATACCAAAATAAATAAAAAGGGTATATGATATTTATTTTCCTTTTAGAAACACCATGGATTATTGAGGAATCCAAATATCAAATAATGATCACGACGATGGAAAAGTCGTTGTCACCATGTACGTTAAAAAGAAACATTTCCTCTATAATTCAGTAAAATGGTGCGTAGAAAAAAGATTCCCTTTTAATGAAATTAAAAATCAAAGGGTTTTATACACCGTATAAAATCAATTCGTGTATAAATCAAGATATGCCTCAATGAAAGGAGATTGATATGAAGTCTCTTACCTTGAGTCCGACTCTTCACGTATGTTCCTTGTTTTTCTTGAATAATAAACTTAAGTTAATTTATACTTTCTTCAGAACCTTTTTAAATTTTATTATACATTTTATATCACTTATTACATTTCTATTACAATCATATAATTATTCAAGTTTATATCAACTGTTTTGTCGATGTTTGGTACTTCAGTCCAAAATGAAGTTTTTATAACTACAAATTGTCCATGTGGCCAAAATTCCATTATCTATAGAATTGTATTAATGATTTAAATATCATATATATTCATTATATATTTATTTAGGAAATTTCTTAACATTTTTATATAAGAAATTAAAATCACCGTTCATGGAGACGGTAAGTCGTATGTACACATGAACACTAATTTCATTTTTTTTTCATTTTTAAAGGAATGAATACTAAATGATACATATGTATATTATAATTCCATTATAATATATATGTTATATATTTTACATAATTTCATTAATTCCATCCTTTATATATTCAATGTATAAAATTAATGAATCATATCACTTTGAGGGGGAGGTAGTCTGCACTTCCTCAAATGAAATTACTGTATTTGCGCGTTATAGAAAGTATATAGGTATGATTTAAATGAAAAATACCAAAGAATAGAGACAATATAAATATAATATATACCATATATAAATATATTTCCATTATAATGGTCACCATGAAATGTGGTATGGAAAAATAGAACAATCATCATTTCGTGAGACAGTAGTTCGTCGTCCACAGAAACAATATGTTCTAAATACATTTTATAGAGGTGTGTGGAAGTTCAGTTAGAATACTTCTCATAAAAAAACAATTATATTGAAGATACTATTTTTGTTATAAAATAATATAATAAAGGGTTTTTAGGGGGTTGGATAAGGAAAATAAAATAGAAGAACTTGAGAGAAGACGTTACATTTAAATCAGGTAACTCCCTTTGGTTTGAACCAAAAAGATTTATTGAATTGAAATATTCCCAAAGTAAGGCTTCTAGGTGGAATATATGGATTTTGGGAGATTATTTGTGTTTATGTTGGATGATCCAATGGTATTGAGAGGTGTGAGTAATGGGTTTGAGGTGGTGGCCTTTTATAAGAGGGAGGAGAGGCTCTTTTTGAATGTTTGAAAATATTATTTCATTATAAAATTATTTTCTATTTAAAAAGTTCCAAAACTCATTAAATTAAAATATAAGATGAATATAAGTCGAAATAAAATCATTCAATAATAATTAGATAGGTTTTAGATATTTTTTAATCCTTATCTATTTTATTTAACTGTTTTTTACTGTTAACGTTTTATCAAGTATTTGACACTTTGAGAATATAAATATTTACAAAAAATGAAAAATATACAATTAAAGAGTCAATAATAAAATTCTAAATATATGATAATTATTTTTCGGAATCATATATTATTTGAAATTTAATAATAATTAAAAATAATAATTTATATTTTAAAATTTGAATTATGTCAATTTTGACACTATTCATATCATGACTTTTTAAAAATCCATAACAACATGATTGATTCTTAAAAACTTCATTAATACAAATATAACATGCAAATATCATCCAAAAAAATTGTGGATGATATCAAAATAACCAAATTATATTTACTTTAACTTTTAAAATATCATTTAATTGAAGCATTTATTAATGAAGCAATCAATGCATTACCTTCATGTCGTAATTAAATTTATTTATTTAATATCAAAATTTTATAATTAAAATACCATGATGTAGTAAATATTTTTATATTTATAATGAATATTTATAGTCGAACATATCACTTATATAACCCCATATAAAAATTGGTTTACTAAACGATATATGTTTATGTTACATTTTCCTTAACATTAGATTAATTTTTATAAAATGTCATTTTCACATACAAGTGTCTCCATGGGGTCCCCAAATCTACCCAAGGATTCTCATTGTTAGACATATCTCATCCAATAGGGTTTTTTAACGTCCCAAACTTTCATTAATGGAAATTCCTATTGATCTAATTAAATGCCTTATTATGTAAAATGTTTATATAAAATGTGATCTTCATTGGTTTTATGTTTTTGGATTTTAAAATACTGTTATGAATTGTGACTACTACTAATATAGTCATTGTACAGTGATCACATGATTAATATAAATATAGGGATTTAACAAATCCAATTTACTCAAATAAAGGAAGTGATGACCTCATCTAGTAGACTTTCCTCATACAAATCCCATTTATCGAGCTCGGAAAGGTGGTAGCATAATTGGGCTTCACTCTTGACCAAGCCCAATATGAGCATGAACACGTTAATCTTGAGCGGAACTGAATACGAGAGAGGTAGAAGTTAATAGAGATTACCACCCGATCAATGTTATCGGAGCCACCCCAAGAATCTTTCACCATCACACACCTTACTCTTCGGTCTTATGCGGGTGTTACAAGGGTTTATGTAACAAGAACTTAGCACTATGATTTTGTTCATTATTTGTTATATAATATGAATATACATTCATTTTATTGTTGTTACTTTGTAAATAGTTTTTAAATCACAAAGCGTATTTTTAGTTTATATTCAACTAAGAAATCTATTTTTATGAATTAATGGATTTTGAAATTAAATAATATTTTATTGAAATATTATTATTATTATTAAATTAATTTTTAATAAATATAAATGATCGTATAGTTTTATGAATGCAATCAAAATTTTTAATAAGGTTTGAAAGCAGTTTTAGTCAAAACCCATGAATTTTCGATAAATGGAAGTTTTTATTTAAAAAGAAAAAAGTCACATATTTATAAAATTATTTAGATAAAATGAATATTATTTTTTGAATCAGGACGTTGAAATTATCCATCATCCAATTTTTTCAAATTTTATGAGAGAGGAGAATTTTTGGGTAAGAATTAAATACTGTTTAACTATTTAATGTGTTTTATGACATCATAATGACCCAATAGTGATGTAATAAAATACTATAAACATTATGTTCAGACAATATATGTTTTACCATTAAAATAATGTGATTTTAAGTTTGTTTGTTTTTTTTCAAATCATTAGTGGACCCTCCAAGAGTTATAAAACATTTTCAGTTTTTAAATTAATTTCCTTGAGAGTGTGACTCAACTCCACATAAGCAACCGTATTATTTTAAGAAGTTTGGCCATTGGCCATATAAAATGTTTTTTACACTCCCCTTTTAAAAAAACATGGGGTGGTTTGTGGTATTGATTAGTTTAATGTGAGGTGTCCCAAACCTAAATAATAAATAATTCCCTCTCCTTAATACCTCCCATGTACACCCGTTACCATGCCGAAATTCTGTGAGGTATTTATCTCTCCTCTTTTACATCCAAGTAATTCTTTGTAATTATGCATCTAAATTAAATTAAGTTTGATGGGAAATGTGTCTATATGACCCCATTATAGTCCATTTCATGTAGATCTGATGAGACACCCTTTTCTCTCACATCAACCATTTTTTGTGAGTTTTTATTTCATGTTGTCATACTGCCGAAATTGCACGATGATTTTCCTAGCCAATGTCATTGTTTAGTGAATACCTTGTACATTTCTCTATCAAGGGTATTCAACTTTATGAAAATTTACTTATTTATTATAAAACTCCATCTATGTATTCAATATCATTTTATCATGGAATAAATGATGACTATTGATTCCATGTTGTCTGATCCATGTGGGAAACTTATGCATGAAATGAAATGTTTTAGAAGGGTGCACCCTGATAGCGCTTCAATGCATTAGGTAAAGTATAGTATCATGATAATTCGGGCGCAATGAGTGTTTAATCATGATAATTAAATTTAAATGAGGTTTTAATCATTCTTCATGTGCAATGAGGGTTTACTCAGGCTCCACATGCAATGAGCCTTGGCTAATGCTAATTCCATGTTAAGTTTTGTTGCCACATTTCCATGTTATGATAATCATGCTTTATCATGACTCTATTTTCATGTTTCTCTTATGCTCTATTGATATACATATTTCCTAACTTGTTTTGTAATATTCATGTTATTCCTTATTTACTCACTTACTGGGCTTTATAGCTCACCCTTATCTTATGCATGTCCTCAAGTTATCTCAAGAAATACTAAGTACAAGGGAATATAGTGGTCATGTAAAGTAAGCTATCAATAAAGATGTTTTATTTCATGTTTTAAGTTGTTATGTAATGATACTAAGCCCCAAAGACACTATACCTCTCAATCTTCTATGTTGTATCAAGTAAAGTTTATATAATAAATCATGTTTTAGTGTGTAATAAAGAGCAGGGTTGTTATAGTTAGTATCAGAGGACAAAATTAGATATTTTTGGGATTAGTATTATAAAACCCTATTAAAGACTTAGATACAAGACTACGTATAATAAAAACATCCCTAAGTTTTTGTGAGTATTGAGTAAGTGTTTTATCAAACAAATATATCATTGTCTGGATACGAGTAGGTAGAGGTGGCTCTAGAACATATGTACCTAGGGGTGAAAACCCTGACAAGGAGTTTTGGGTTTGACCCAAGGTATCCCGGTACACAAAAACAGGCCTTGCCGCACTCTCAGATATGACACTCCAAGGGGATATGCTTTGGTAAATTCACAAGCATAGTATGAACAATTATTAAGGGAATAAAAAAAATCCCTTAAGAACATATGTTAGAAAGTATATCATGGATAACATAGATTGAAGCCTATAGATTCATAAGTTAAGGAAATAAAAGATACTTATAAGTCATTTGTTTTGTCCTTGGATCACCCTTTATGCATTACCCCTAATTTTCCTTTTATTCCAGCCAATGGCCGGTAATAGGAGGACTCGGGCTAACAACCAATGTGAAGACCATTGTGATGACTATTCTAATGAGGTGCCCAATCCAATGAGAGAAGTAATCACGAACTTTGTCATGATTTTCTCTTAGTTAACTCAATATTTGTATATAAGAATAGGTCAGTAAGAACGCTCAACCCCCCTTAAGAAAGAACAACTCACTATCGAGAGCTTCATGTGACAAAGGCCTCCTACTTTTAACGGATCATCCGATCCCTAAATCGCTGAATAATGAATCAAATCCATTGAAAAGATCTTCTCTATTCTTCAATGTTCTAAACAAGAGAAGGTTCTCCTGAATACTTGTCGTATGGAGAGTGAAGCTGATCAATGGTGGACATTGATAAAAAATACAAAGCCTGATGATGAGATCGAGGCTTTGTATTGGAAGTATTTCTGAAAGATGTTTTTTGATAAATATTTTCCACGCACCCTCAGACTTAATATGGAAAGGTACTTCCTTGCCCTTAAGAAAAAATAAGACGAAGATGTCAGAGCATAAGAGGAAAACTGCACAAGTCTTTCCCGATATGCTTCCAGCATTTTCGTTACCCCTAAATATAAAGTTGACTGCTTCTTTGGTGGGCTGAAACCTAGCCTACAGAAAGCCCTAGCAATCCACAACTTCGACAGCTATGATGAAATTGTCCTGTGTGCCCTCATGGTTTAAATGGACATTGGAGAACATTAAGGGTATCTTGTAGATTAGAAGCATAATGTGGACTTCAATTCTGGCAGTTCGATGGATAAATCCAACGGTGTTAAGAAAATCCAGTACGCCACTTGCCAAAGGTATGGAAAGAAGCACCCTGGATTTTACATGAATTTTATGAGGAAATGATTTAGGTGTGGAAGAGAAGGGCACCAAGACATTAATTTCCAACAAGAAAAACCAATGGTTACGACAAAGGATAATAATTCCCCATTCAACTCTCAATGCGTTGTTCATTACTTCAACTGCAAAGAACCAAGGCATCTTGCAAATAAGTGCCCTAAACCAAGGGTTTTCACAGGCAACCAACAAACTCCAAGGCAACAAGGTTGAGATTTTTCCATAACTACTGCCAAAGTGAACCCTGAAAACAAAATTTTTATAGGCACGCTAGTTATTCATTCATGAATAGTGAAAGCAATTTTTGATTCAGGTTCTATGCATTCTTTTATATCCACAATTTTTAGTAGAACAATACCAACACCACTATAAATCTTGGAAGTAAAGATGTCAGTGAGTATGGAAAATGGGGAAATAATTGCATCCCATTTATATAACTCCTCCCCTGTAATAATTTGTTCAGTGAACTACCCATAAAACCTCTTTATACTCCCTCTAGTGGAATTTGATGAAATTATGGGCATGGATTTGATTTCTTTACATAGAGGCAACATAAATTGCTGTGAGAGGGAAATCACTCTCAGTATGGATAATCGACCCCTGATTCTATAAAATTTCAAGGAGGAAGATGAATCTTTTTTATGTACATCATATCAATCATGGATGTTACTACCCTATGAGCACGCATATTTGGATCATATGATTGAGTCCAAGGAAGAAATCATCCTTGAATACATGCCTATTGTGAGGGAATTTGCTGAAGTGTTTCTTGAGGAATTGCCTATTCTTCCTCCTTGAAGATATATTGAATTCTCAATTGATCATATACATAGGACGTTGCCAATATCCAAGACTCTGTATAGAATGGCTGTTGTGGAGCTTGAGGAGATGAAAAAACAACTACAGGAGAATCTGGATAAAGGATTTATACACTCAAGTGCTTCACCATGGGGTGCACCAGTCCTCTTCGTCAAGAAGAAGGATGGTTTAATTCACCTTTGCCTCGATTATCGTGAGCTTAACAAAATCACGATAAAGAACAAGTATCCTCTCCCATGTATTGATGACTTGTTTGATAAGTTGTGTGGAGCACAATACATCTCCAATGTGGATTTGCTATCGAGATATTATCAAGTTTGGGTAAACAAGAAATATATCCCCAAGAATACTTTCGTACTAGATATGGGCACTATTAATTCATAGTAATGCCTTTCATACTCACTAATTCTCTAGCAATATTCATGGACTTGATAAATAGTGTATTTAGAGAATACCTTGACAAATTTTTTGTAGTCTTTATAGATGATATTTTGATATACTCAAAAACCCTGGAGGATCATGAGGAGCATCTCAGAAATTTACCAAAGACCTAGTGAAAGGAGAAGCTCTATGAAAATTAAAGCAAGTGTGAGTTTTGATTGAAGGATGTCTCATTCTTGGGCCATATGATCACAAGGAATGGTATATCTATGGATCCCTCTAAAATAGATGCAATTTAGGGATGGTCGAGGCCAACATTGGTAATGGATATCCATAGATTCTTGGGATTTTCTAGATATTATTGATGATTTTTGAGATATTTCTTAAGATTGTCCAACCCTCTTACAAAGTTAAATTGGAAGGGAGTAAAGTTTTCGTGGAATGGAGAATGCAAATAATTCTTCAAGGATTTGAAAATGAGGGTTATCACTACGCTCATGCTGACATTACCCACATGTGGATAACATTTTGTGATATTTGGTGATGCTTTGAAGAATGGAATGGGATGTGTGTTGATGAAAAATGACAAAGTCATTTCCTATGCTTCATGGAAATTGAAAGTTCATGACCAGAATTATCCAAGACATGATCTGGAGTTGGAAGAGGTGATCTTTTCTTTAAAAATTTGGTGGAATTATCTCTTTGAGGAGAATTGTGAAATATATACAGACCACAAAAGCATCAAGTACATATTCACACAGAAAGAGTTGATCATGCGCCAACGAAGATGGTTAGAGATGATCGAAGACTATGACCACTCAATACATTACCACCCTAGGATAGCAAACAAGGTGGCTGATTCTCTAAGTAGAAATGACCCAGCGATTCTATCATTCATGATAATTGAGAAGGATCAAATCTTCTTATATTTGATGAATATGGACATGGGAATCATAAAGAAGGGAACATCATTAATCTTTTCACAAATTATTACTCAACCATATATTTTGGAAAAGTTAAAGGATACACAAAAGGATGATGTGGGAATTCAGAAGAAAGTTGATGCTATCAAAAAAGGGAAATCCTCAGAGTTCAATGTTAACAAAGAAGGAATTGTGATATTTGGGAAAAGTATTTGTGTTCTATCATGTCTAAAGCTGAAGAATGAACTTTAGATGATGCACATAGTTTAAATATCTCTACTCAATCAGGAAACACAAAGATGTATCAATATATCTGAGAGAATTATTGGTGGGATAATATGAAGAAGGAGATTGTTGAGTATGACTCAAAGTGCCTGGTGTATTAGCAAGTGAAGGCAAAGAGGCAAAAGTCTAAAGTGATGATGCAACCATTTCCCAAACCAACATGGAAATGGGAGAACATCACCATGGACATTGTCTCCAGACTTCTGAAGACATCCAAAGGAAATAATTCAATCTAGGTTATTGTGGATCATTTTACAAAGTCTCCACACTTCACTGCAATTCTGTTAGATTTCTCATTGGATCAACTGGCACAGATATATATCAGGGATGTTGTAAGGATGCATGGAGTACCACTCTCTATTGTATCTGATCGAGATCCAAGATCCACCTCTATGTTTTGGAAGAGTCTTCAACATTCTTTGGATACTGAACTGAACCTCGGTACGACCTATAATCCTCAAACGGATGGCCAATCTGAGAGAACTATTCATACATTGGATGATATGTTAGAATCATGTTCTATGGACTTCAAAGGAGGGTGGGACCAACATCTTCCACTGGTTGAATTCTTCTATAATAACAATCTCCCCTCGAGCATCTGAATGGCACCTTATGAAGCCCTATATGGGAAGATGTGCAGAACACCAGCATGTTGGGATGAAGTTGGTGATCATAAGCTATTAGGACCATAAATGGAAGAAGAAATGGTGGAGAACGTGAAAACCATTCAGTAGCATATCAAGGCAACCCAGAGTCGACCAAAGAGTTATGTAGATAACCATCAACGAGACCTTGAGTTTAAAGTTGGAGACATGGTATTTCTATACATATCTTCATTGAATATGGTCATGAAGTTTGGAAAGAAATGGAAACTAAATCCTAGGTACATCGACCCCTTTGAGATTCTTTATCGTGTCGGGGTTGTTGCCTATCAACTAGAACTACCACCTACCATGGCCAAAGTACATGATTTCTTTTATGTATACCTCTTAAATAAGTACATACCAGACCCTTCACATGTACTCCCTTCACATGTATTACAGCTATAGAATGGTATTTCTTACGAGGAGCAACCAGTGAAGATATTAGACTTGTTGGGGAAAAGGTCTACGAAATAAGACAATGCCCCTCATGAAAGTGTTGTGAAGAAACCACAAGTTTGAATAAGTGATGTGGGAATCAGATGAAGTGATGAACAAAAGTAACACACATCTGTTTTATTTTGGGAAAAGGAAATTTTGAGGGTTAAATTTATTAAGGGGGGATGATCATAATGACACAAACATTCATTAATGAAAATTCCTCTTGACATAATTAAATGTATCATTATGTAAAGTGTTTATTTAAAATGTGAACTTCATTGGTTTTATGTTTTGATTTTAAAATACCGTTATGAATTGTGACTGTTTCTAATATAGATATTGAACAGTGATCACTTGATTAGTATAAATATAGGGATTTAACAAATCCAATTTACTCAGACAAAGGAAGCGATGGCCTCATCCAGTAGAATTTCCCTATACGAAGCCCATTTTTTAGGGCTCGAAAAATAGGTGGCATCATTGGGATTCGTTCTTGACCAAGCCCAAGCTGAGCTTAAACACGTTAAGCTTGAGCGGAACTGACTTCCAGAGAAGTGGAAGTTAATAGAGATTACTACCCGTGCATTGTTATCCGAGCCACCCCAAGAGTGTGTCACCATCGCACACCTTACTATTAGGTATTATGTGGGTGTTATAAGGGGTTATGTAACAAGAACTTTTCACTATGATTATTTGCATTATTTTTTATATAATGTCAATATACATTCATTTGATTATTGTTACTTTTTAAATAGTTTTTAAAGCACAAATAATATTTTTATTTAATATTCAACTAAGAGATCTATTTTGATGAATTAATGTATTTTTGAATTAAATAATATTTTAATAAAATATTATTATTTTTATTAAATTAAATTTTATTAAATATAAATTATTTTATAATTTTATGATTGTAACTGTAATTTTTATTACGGTTGGAAAGCAGTTGTTGTCAAAACCCATGAGTTTTTGATAAATGAAGGTTTTTATTTTATAAGTAAAAATTCAAATATTTATAAAATTATTTAGATAAAATGAATTTTAATTTTGAAATCAGGACATCTAAATTATCCAACTTTTAATTTTTCATAATTTTCTGAGATAGTCGAATATTTGGGTAAAAATTAAATACCGTTTAAATATATATTATGTCTTATGACATCATAATGACCCAATAGTGATGTAATAAAATACTAAAAACATTATGTTCGGCCAATATATGTTTACCATTAAAATAATGTGATTTTAGGTTTGTTTTTTAATTTTCCAACACATTAATGGACCCTCCAAGAGTTATAAAATAGTTTGACTTTTTAAATGAATTTCCTTGAGAGTGTGACTTACCTCTACCCAAGCAACCCTATTATTTTAAAAAGTTTTTCCATTGGAATTATAATTTTTTTTACAATAACATTTGGCAAAAACTATTGGTAAATAACATGGGATGGTTTTTGGTATTGATTAGTTTAATGTGAGGTGTCCCAAACCTAAATAATAAAGAATTCCATCTCCTTTCCTATATGAACCCACCCAAGACCCCACTTCATCTTAACTCAAAGCCATTGGATTTCGACCAAACCCTTCCGTACCATCTCTAGAATCTTCAAAATTCATCCCAAGCTCCCAATAATCATCTCTCAATCCTCTCCTAAGCCTTTGGGATCACACTTCCATGTGAGAGATTTCTTCCTCTCTCCTTTTTTGTCCAATTTTCTTGAAGTTGTTATGCCATTTTTTTTCAATTAAAAATGCTGGGATATGATTTCTATCCTCCCCATACATCCCTATTTATTTTGGGATGATGGGAGACCCATTTATCTCTCATTAATTCCTCTCATGTACACCTATTACCATGCTGAAATTCTGGGAGGAATTTCTCCCTCCTCTTTTACATCCAAGTAATTCTTTTGTATTATGCATCTAAATTCCATTAATTTTTTTGGTAAATATATCTATATGACCCCTTTACTTTCCATTTAATGTAAATATGATGAGACACCCATTTATCTCCCATCGACCATTTTTATGAGTTCTTATTTCACGCCATTATGCTGCTGAAACTGTACTATGATTTTCCTAGCCAATGTCATTGTTTAGTGAATACCATGCCCATTTCTCTATCAAGGGTATTCACCTTTATGCACATTTACTTATTGATTATAAATCTCCATGTATGTATTCCACATCCCTTTATCGTGGAATAAATGATGAGGGTTGATTCCATGTTGTATAATCTATGTAGCACACTTATGCATGAAATGAAATGTTTAAGGGTGTGCCCTGATAGTGCTTCAATGTATTGGGTAAAGTATAGTATCATGATATTTCATGTAAAATGAGTGTTTATTCATGCTAATTCATGTTCAACGTGGGTTTACTCGTGCTTCATGTGAAATGAGGGTTTACTCATGCTCCATGTGCAATGAGCCTTAGCTCATGCTAATTTCATGTTAAGTGTTATTGCCACATTTCCATGTTATGATAATCATGCTTAATATTTCCTTTATGTTAATGTTTCTCTTGTTTTCCATTGATATGACTATTTCCTAACATGTATTGTAATCTTCAAGTTATTCCTTGTTTACTCCCTTACTTGGCATTATAGCTCACACTTTTCTTATGCTTATCCTCAGGTTATCCCATGCAATGCTATGTATGAGGAATGTAGTGGTCATGTAAAGGATGTTTTCAATATATATGTTGTACTTCATGTTTTAAGTTGTTACGTGATGATCCTAAGCCCCAAAGACACTAGACCTCCCGATATTCTATATCGTATCAAGTGAAGTTTATGTAATAAATCAGGTTTTAGTGTGTAATAAAGAGAAAGGTTATTAGAGTTAGTAAATTATTTAGGGTAATTTAATATTATTATAATACTATTTTTTACCCCTATTTAACCAATTTACCCTTTAACCATGGTAAATAAAATATTTACTAAAGTTTCTATTCATAATTCCTAAAAATAAAAGTTACCAATTTACACAATTTGGACCTATTGATTCCAAATATGGAATCAATTTTTTGAAATTCCAAACAGAGAAGTTTCATAAATTAATTTAAAATTAATTCCCCTTGTCGAAACCAAAAAGTGTGGTTAAGAAATAATGATTATCATTAGATTGACAGGTATTTATGTCTAATTATATAGTGAAATTACATCCAATGACCAAAATTGGATTAAATGGTAAAAACATAATCTAAATACACTTTAAAACCAATCAAAAATATAATCTATCCATAAAAATAAATCAGATGAAAAGACTATTTTGACATAAAATGTTGTATTGTTCACTACACATTAAAAAATTAACTTTATCAGAAAAATTCGAAAAATTTACCCAAAGTAAATTTTGATGTCCCACTTATAAATAAAAAGTTTATTTTGTCAAATGGAACCTATAAAAGTGACATAAACTAGATTTTAAAGAGGTTCCCCACCAAAAGGTGATAAAACCACCTTTAAAAAATATTAGAGTATTTATGCTTAAAATTGGATTCATTATCATTTTAAGCCTCTAAATTTTATTAGATAAATGTAAAAAAAATTTAAGAAACAAGTTTAATCATAATATGGTTAGTTCTGTTCATTCCCACAGACGCAATGACTTGGTGTTGACTACCATTTAAAATAATAATATTATATTATTATTATTTTTCCCAGTATGAATCAGCCTTGTGTGCAACCTATGATTTTGTAAAAACTCATTATTGTTTGTTGTGTATGCCATTGAACATAACATCCAATTTAAATTGAAATTAATATTTAATTCACAAATAATAATAAATATGAAATGTCATATACTTTATTTACCAGGGATGTTACACAAGAGGTAGGAGTGTGAATCACATTACGAATTATTGCTCGTACTGATCCCCAAGTCGCTAGGGGTAATCCAAGATTTGATTATTTCATCTTGGGTTGTTTGGGATTGAGGTATTAAAATAAAGGAGAAATGGTTTATGTTGTGTCCTCATGTGGGGCGGTAACCCACATGGATTCTAATTTCCCAGTTCAATGTTCTCTTAGTGTTATGCCTTACTTGGGGCATGGATCGCCACTATATCACTAGGTTAGGAATAGACACTAGTTCTTCATTACAATGGTTTATCATTGTTTTTATATTTTAGTTGATGTGAGTGTGTGTTGAAATTGAAAGTGGACTTTAAAATTTAAAAAGGATTTGGAATGGGAGTGCTTTCATCAAATGGTTTTAAATGGGTAATGTGGGTTCTTTAGAAAAGGGTAGTGTTTTAATTTCAATTGTTTGGTATGTGTTTGGATTTGATAACAAAAAGAGGTGCTTGGTCCTTTTAATTCTTTATGGAGGGTCACATGTGCACGAGTATTTACGAAGAGTGTATGTGGGGGGGGGGCTTGTCCGTGGATGATGTAAGAGAGATTGGATAAACGCACATGTGGCAGTTCAAAATGTGTCATTGATGAGCTTTTGAATTTAAAATAAATGGATGTTTTGGAAAATTAATTGTTGCATGTGTTTTTATATGTTTGAATTATAAGATTTTTTCCCTTGACTTGAGCTATTTTTCTTGATTGAGTTTTGGCTTGATACTGATTTCAGTTCTGTTTTTCATGTTGTTCAATGTATGCCACCCAGAAAGGTTGATAATGTTTCTGGTGAGACATGCCTAATATTTTATTCCTATTGGGTGTTTCTTGTCCATCGTGGCTTTTAAGGTATGTTAGAAGTAGTAGAGTGGTTTGATAGGAACAGAGCATGTCTTTGGGTGGTTGGGAACTACTGAGTTTTTTAGGTTCCGTTTTGTATCAGATTTAATGGAGGATTTGGTTTTGGACTACTGGAGGTTGGGTGTCTCATCGTCGTTAGGATTTGGGGTGTGGTTAAAGTGTAGTCAGTTTTCATAAAGGTTCCATATCTAGCTAGGAGTTGGGGACTGTAGGATGAAAATGCCTCACTGTGAGGCATGAGATTCTTCACCCATCGGGCCCCCATCCACTGGTCTCTGGGTGAAGCTCGTGCACAGTCAGGAGTTTCTGAGGGTGGGTGGAACCTCAGTCCGGATCATTTTTTCATCCTTGTGATGAAATATTAAAAGTTTCCTTGTTCTATTCTCATCACCATCGTAATCTCATCCTTGTTGTGGTGAAATTATGAGATCATTATACCAAAATTTAAGCAGCCTTATCTACTATTAGTGTGGTTTCTAAATTGTTCGGATTATTTGAAGGGTGTGTAGCCCATGAACAAACAGAATCATTCTGATTTTGAGTTTTTCCCAGCTATTTTTGTTACAGGGATGTTTGGTTTCCTGAAATTGACGGGAAGTGTTGAGTTCATTTCTCATCCCCAGGCTGCTGGGTTTTTTTTTGTAGAAATAATTAATATATGTCTCTGGGGTGTTGTTAAGAATAGGTGGGGGAATTGAATGAGTTTGATTTATGATTTCCCGAGTTGGACCACCCCAGGGGTAGTGTGCCCAGAATTCAGGGGTCCTGTGTTAGTGGAATTCTTATGGTGGGGAGAATCCTCTTGTGTTCTCTCCTCAAACTCAGATGGAGGTTTTTATTTTTGAATTGGTCAGGTTAGAAGTGTGTTGAGAATATTTAACATGAGGTTCTTGGTTTCCTTTGGTTTTGTCTGGGTATGGTCTCTAGTTGTGTAAACTATTGGCTTTGTGACTTTCTAGGCATAGAAAGTGTTTGCGGTGGGGATAATTGTCACACCCCGACCTCATATGCCTTTTTTATATTATTCTTCTTGTGGTCTTGCATCATTTGATTCAAGTTAGTTTTCAGTCCCCGTTTGAAATTTTTGAAGTTTAATAATATTGATGGGTTTCTGGCCAGTGTGGATACACCACATTGGTAGCGGTGACTGTGCATTCTGCCTGGGTGATAGTGCAGTTTCTTGACACTTGAAATAATAATATTTTGTGCATATGATAACATTATCATCATTAATTAATTATTATTCATATTATTATTATTTAAAATGAAATGAAACAAATTTATTATTGTGATTATTATTTTTGAGTTATTATTATTATTATTATAATTACTATTACTATTACTCTTATTATTATGATTAAAGATTTTGTTATTACTATTATTATTCCTAAAATAATTATTGATATTATTATAAATATTATTATTATGACTATGATTATTATTGTTATTATTATTATTATTATTATCATTATCGTTATTAAGTTAATTATTATTATCATGTTATTATTAGTATTATTACTATTTTTGTTTACCTAAGTTCTCATTTTATTTATGTTTTTATATAGGTTTTTTGAACCTAGGTCTTTCCTCTCCATACCTCACACCAGACTCCCCTTCTCCCTCACCCCTTTGGCTCACAACACACTTCTATACACCAGCATCCCCTCCTATCCCATTTCCCCCTTCTGTTTGCCGCTTGCCTCCCTATGCTGGCAGCCCCGTCCAGCCGATTCCCTACTCCCATACTCCTCGCGTCGTCCCATGCTCGCTCACTGACCTCCATCCTACGACCCTCTCCTTCCTCCCGATCATGAATAGTCCGTACCCCCCATGGGGTTATCCACATGCAGTGGCCATCACCCTCATGTTCAGTGTACGACGTAGCCCTTACTTCCCCTTGGTATAGTGCAACACAATCCAGCCGGCCAACCCCTTTCTTTCCCTTGAGCAGCACAATCTAGCCAGCCATCCCCCTTTCATCCCCTTGGTGCGGCGCAACACAGTACAGTCATCCATCCCCTTGCTTCCCCTTGGTGTGGTGGGACACAGTCTAGCTGGCCTTCCCCCTGTTCCTACTCAACCTACATTGAGCTGAAGAACTAGTGCATCCCTCATTGTTCTGCCAAACCTCCTTTCCCAGATCCAGCACGACCCAGACCCTTTTTGCGGTGCCTCTACCATGTTCCAGTGTGGCTGTGTTTCCCCTTGTCAGTAGTCATTTCATCTTCCAGTATTTTTCTTTATTTTTGGAATTTTTATCAAATCAGACAAACCCCAATTGCCTCTATTTGTGATTTTCATGTTTTTCTCGGTGTCCAGACTATGAAGATTGGTTCTCAAGACATTTTCCCCTTTCTCCCAATGATGGGTCATGTTATCACACTGACTGATAAGTGTTTCTATGCCATTTATTTGGATTTCAATCCATAAGATGCTTGAGTTCCAGGATTTTATTCTTAAATCATGTTTCACACATTTATTATAATCATATTTAATTTATGTTAGTGATGTTTTGTTTAAATATTTTATTAAAAATAGGTTTTTTTTGTTTTCTGATATATTAAATGTTTATTCCTAGACGATTGGGTTTAATCAAATGATTATCTCTTTTAATTTTTTTTAAATTTTTTGGATGGTGTTTGTCTATGAAATCATGTTTTGAATGTTGTTTGTCTTGTGTTGGGTTTGTTTTATAAAACATGGTACTCATGATGAAATGGTTTATTGTGTCAATGAATGGTGTTTGTGTGGTTTCTTCAAAATGGTTGGGAGAATACCTCTTGTTATGCCATTGGATCTGGGCACATCCATGGATGCATGTAGTGCACCCATGGATGGGATTTCAAATGAAGATGACATTTAGAGTGGTGATTCTCTTCAACCATAGTTTTATAAAAAGAAATAATATTTAAATTTTTCCTCTCTTTGGATAAGGGGTTTCATGGTTTCTAAAATGGACCGAGGTGTGTTTTGTATATAAAACTTTTTGTTATCATTTTGTTATGTTTTATTACTTCTTCATTTTGTTTATGAGTCCCTAGTACTTTTTGGTTGTGCTTGGTCGTCGATGCCTTAATTTGGGGTATATTTTGTTGTTATAGTGAATATTTGGTCAATGACAGAGGGCACACACACATATACATAAGGAATGTATAATATATATATATTTATATATATAGGTACTCCAAGTACATATTCCCTTATGGCATGGGGAATATGATCATTAGATTATGGATACATGGATATATGTATACGTATGTGTAAGCGAGTGCAGGCCGGTTATGAGTGGTCACTGTCTTTTTCACTAGGTGATAATGTGTTCGGCATGACCCAATTCCTCTTTATAGAGATCATTTCAAATATTTCCTTTCCGAAATTATTTATTGGCACTTGAATTGTTTTCAATTACTTCTTAAAGATTAATTTCACCTCAACTATATTTATGGTTTGATGCAATTAGTGTTTTTGTTTTCATAGAATTTACTAAAAATATTTTTTTTGGGGATTGTGTGTATTTCCCAACTTAAGATGCATAGAATGTTTATTTAAAATTTTTCAGTTCATCAATGTGGGATTGGGGGTTTCCACTAAATTGTTTGGTCTATTTATAGAATTGTCTATAAGTTTTTTTATTCATTTATTAAAGTGTTTGTAAAATTATTTATTGATTATTTAGTATATTTATAAACTTTTTGATAAATTTTTTGGTTTATTCTGAAGTACTTTTATGAGATTATTTTGGAGTATTTTTGGAAAAATAAATGTCCATTTGGATTTATAGATTTAAAAGCGGTATTGGTAAGATGTTTTGGGTAAATGTAATTAGACATGTCAACTCAAAGGACCATTTGGGACTTTCAATTAAAAGGTGATGTTTGGGTAATGCTTTTAGAGACTTTGGACTTAAAGGCCTATTTGTATCTTCCAAATCCTGGGTGAAGTTGTGTTAACTTTTAGAATGGTTTGGGTTTGGATGTTGTGTGTACTTGTTCATAGTTTTTAAATGTATTTAGAAAATGGTTTCGATATAGACATGACATGATGGCCTAATTGGCACTTTCTTTAGTGTGTAAGGACTGAATATGTATATTGGGCACTCCTGTCTAGGGTAACCCTTTATGTATGAATTCATAGGAAGCAACCGTGTTTGGGGTATGCAAGTGTGGTGAGAGGTGTCATGCGTGCGAGGACCTCCTACTTAACATGGTATTTTTATAACCACCATGGGTTCTTGGGAGCCTATTAGATGATTGAGTGATAGTTTTGGACCAACCCTGATTAGATAGGTTGGTACCCCCTGTATTGGTTGTTTGGACAGGCGGGCATTACCACTCAATTTGATCAGTTTTAATAGTGCCAGTTGGTTATAGACTTATGAGCTTCAACATATTCTAGTAGGGTGTTCCAAACCGAGTACATCCATGGGTCTTCTATGGATGTTTAGGATCAACCATGGTTTCTGTATTACATTCATTTCTTGTTAACCTTCTATTATACTATTTTATTTCCAAATTAAACTATTTACATGTTTTACTTTAGCCTAGCTTTGGTAAAATATGTTTTGGGTTTTGTTAATATAAAATGAGAAATAATTTTGGAAATGGTATGTCACGTGTGATGGATATTTAAATGAGAAAAACATGTTGGTTATTTTAAAATTTAAAAGCCTTAATTTTATATTTATATTTCAAACTTGTGTTAGTGGATTGTTTTGGGAAATGAGACGTTGGATTCTGTGGTTTATCTTGGAAACCCTAATGAGAATTTTTTATGATTATGACTATTCTATCATTTTAGTTGCAGGTCCCCTTTTCTCAGGTTCTTTTTTTCTAATTTTCTCACTATTGGAGCAAGGTCGGTCCTTGGTTGGGTGGTGACCTAGAAGATCACGTGGAGTATGTGCGGTTTTACTTTCGTTCCACTCCTATTTTTATTTTTATCATCATTTATCTATCTATTTAACTTTTGTTCATGGGACAAATCATTCCCAACGGTTATGTTTTGATGCCCGACACAGATTTCCATCCTGTGGGGATCTGGAACATCCCTTGGGCCCTGCTGTAGACCTGCTCAGGTGACTGGTTCAGGGTCGACTGGGGTTGGTTCATGACATGTCCACAAACCACCCACTACCCAATGAACTTGATCCTTTCTTTAGTGAGAAGAATATAGATCCATATGAAGTTGTGTTGGATAAGCTGACATGGCTTAATAATGAATTTCTCATAGGAAATATATCACCTATGTGAAACTCTTAGGATGAATCCAATATATCTCCTATTTAAAATCCCCTCCCCCAAACAAGAGGAAACCACTTGACCCACAGGAGTAGAGTTCAGTCATCCAACTAAATGGGGGCCCATACAATCAGTCTATTTAACCCCAATGTCCATGTATTATCAAGAGATCCCTCTATTGTGAAAACAACCACCACCATTTTAAGTTAGCTACTCAAAAACAATCTCAAGATGGTTATAAGAAGAAAACATTGTTGAGAAAATCCTATTTAGTTATACTCATAGTCTCTACTCGATCATTGGCCTAAGAGATAGTTCCACTAGATCTCCACGACTCAATTGAGTCCCTTGATTTTTGGATAGAGTCCATAGAGGGGATACACACACTAGTGAAGCCTAAAAGAAATCCATATCTGTAGTGGGATGACTTGAATAATCATTTTTATAACTTTGGGAATCCAAAATTCCATATATTCAGTGTTATAGTAAATTAGGAGCATCACCACAGACACTTCATGTATCAATGAAGCCCCCGGATTGGGATGTCAGAGCAGTAGGAGTAGAAAATATCAGATACTTTATATGAACCCTTAAAAGACTAAAATTAATCTAGAATAGAAACCTACTAGCTAGGTATAACTAAATAGGGAAGACCCTAAATGAATTTTTTTATCTGTTCAACTCTATTCTAGGAAATATGGTTGTATTTAACCTATCAAATTTCAAACAATGTGAAATTAAAAGAGTTTCTGACTTCATCTCCAAGTGTAACAGATTAATATATTCACTAAATATGTGACTTCCCTAAGAGAAACTGTTAGATAAATGTATAGAAAATATCTATTCCCGTTTTCAAGTTCTAATTTGTCCACTGATGTAACTTGGTAGTTTCTGAAAGTTCTCAACCATAAATGAATGGCTATAAGATTCCATTTTCCATTCCAAAGCCATGTCATGATTGATTTCATAAACATATTGAACAAAATATGGTAAAGTGGAGACTGTAACTTCCATTCAAAAACTAATTTTTATTTCAACTCTAACCCCTATGCTTTCTTAGTTTCATGTGGAGCATCCTCTGAAATAACATCATAACAACACCACCCTCATCAATAGGTAAAGAAGTAGTAAAATTAGCCAATTTTTAATAATCATAATAATAATATATATTACTTTTTAATAGAGTAGGTTCTATGATTTTTACCTTATTTAGATAAAAATTGGTTAAGTTTTAAAATATCTTGAGACCCAATGAATTCAGTCTGAATAATCACCCTAATTAGTACTCCTTTCAACAAATGTTGGGGATTAACATCCAAAAATGCTTCATGTTTTTGTATATTATTTATCATATGATTAAAAACGGGTAGGTGAAGTTGTGTAACCCCCAACATATGTGAAATATGTCTATACCACTCTTCATGAAGGAAAATATGAGTATAAATAATTCCCAAGTAGGTGTGTATAAAAATTAAATTAATGGATGACCAAATAATAAATCGTGAAAACACATGCTATCATTTGGGTGTGACTGAATCAACCATTCATGATCCAAATTCCCTCTATGATACTAGAGGTAGAATATTTATCATCACAACCTTCTAAGAGCTGACACATTCAATGTTAGTAGAGTAAGCCATTGGAAGAGGAGCCCCTGTGGGCACCTAATCTAGTTTAGAATATTCTAGATTTTGACCCCCAATAAGGGGTGTATGGGAACCACCCCTCCACACAAAACCTTCATCTAATGTGAAATAACAATACAACTTTTTCAATGTCATCTTCTTGATGAAATCCTTTATAGATGAAGAGGAATCATATAAACATGATCTCCCCATCCATAATCTTGGAAGATTCTATAGAGTTCAGGGAAAATAAAATAGTGGTGGACCTTGATGGTCCTACATTGTTTACACTAAATCTATATATATACTAATAACCTAGAGATATAGACTATAATGCGCTCAATAGAAACATTCACATGATCATGAATGCTATAAGTATTTCACAGACACAATTATATTATAAGAATAAATTTGTGAAAAAAATTTCTTATTCAATAGAGAAATATGGGGAATATGGTATAGCCTAACCTATAGATATTAGGGATGTAACCATGATCCAATCCAGGAAATGAGTTTTCTAAAAAGTTGTCTTTGAGTCAAAATACTTGATATAGAGAGAAACATTTTGATATGAATCATATCCCTATGATCTAAAAGAATAATAATTTGGGAAATCTCATTGTCTTCTCATCCACGATATCAATCTTAGATTCCCATCATATTTCAAAAAAACTCCGAGGATCCTTTATTGAGTATCTTAGAATTCTTTAAGAGTTAAACAATAATGTGTATATAGTGGATACATATCACATAGATACTAAAACCACTGAATTCTACATGATGTATTCATTCATTTAAAAATACCATTAAACATACATACATGGGCATACTAGGACCTTATAAAAATTTAGAAGGCTCAAAGATATCAATTTTCACCGAACCATTGTTAATAATTGTTTTATGTTTAAACTTATCCTAATCCAAACCCTTTGATTTCTAGGTAATAGAGATTCTTTCTTTTCTCCCTCTTGCCAAACAATTCAGGGGTACGAAATCAGTAATTGTTTCCTCCATAAGAGGATTAAACTAAGAACTATTTTTGGAGATGTTATTTCTAAAACTAAATTAATGGTTTACTCTATGTCATGGATCTCAATGTATTATCCAAAAGTCCTTGGATCTATAATCATGCATAAGCTCCCTCATTATTTCATCAATGCCTATGGTAGCGTATGAATGTGAAAGTTAGGGTATTTTATGGTGATACCTTCCCTTTTGAGTCTTATTAATATCCATACATAGATATAGAGTACTATAAATGTGTGGGAAGAAACTGATGTTAAATAATTCCTTACAAGTGTTTTCTCCTAATAGTCTTGATATTTCCTCTTTCAATCCATAAATATAACTTAATGAAGACTTAATATTTCCCACCTACCAAATCTAAATGAGAATTACTAATTTAGGGAGTTATTGTGTCACAATGGTGAATGGGGTGAATATTGAAATCATTTTCCTTTCTTATGATGGGAAAAAGATACTTCCAATGAACCGCCAACACCAAAAGAGGATAATACCACCACATAAACATGAATATCATTCTTTCCCCAAAAGCATATTTACTCATGTTCAGGAAAAAATGATATTTTAAAGAAAAATCTAGGGATATTTGATAAACTAGACATAAACCCTATAAGAATATCATGGGTTTTAGTAATATTCACTTCCATGATCATGGTTTTAGCTAAAATGGGTGAACATAACCTTTTAAACAAAGGACGTGTTATTGAAATAAGAAAAAATTCCCCCACATCATATCCCAAATCCCAAAATGCTACGATGAATTTGACTCCTACCAATTGTGAAGATATAGAGAAGTAAATCAAGGATTCTCCTTAGCATTCGAGTAAGGAATATTGACTACTATTAATGAGAATAGACTAGTAAATTATGGTCTAAAGGATGATCTATGACCCATTTTGATTAACAATTCTAGTACTCTTCATAAACATAAGAAATAAATATCTGTGATTAAGTATCAATGAGATGTATTTTTGTCAAATTATACAGAAAGGTATGGGTTGGATCCATAGGTGGCCGCCCATTATTTTTGTTTTTTTGATGAACACCATTGTAATACATATATAGTAAAAAATACATATGACCCAATATACCAATAAAGAAGCAGGATTTGATAAACCAGTCAAATCCAACATTATTTGGGAAGTTCAATACCATTAGTGGCTCACGGAAATTTTCACCATCAAGAAAAATAATGGGACAATAATGGTATGCAATGATTTCATGGATCTCAACCTTCCCAAATGAAATGATTATTTCCCAATCTCAATCAACAAACTATTGGTTGATACAATAGTTTTAGTTTAATACCTTTTCATAATGTATTAATATTCTAATCATAATCAAATTTGAATGGACCCCAAATATGAGGATGCCACTACCTTTAGGGAACTTAAAGGGGTATACTTTTACCATGTTATTCCCTTTGGCTTGATGAATAATGACACAACATACCAAAGTTCCATGAAAAATATTTTCAATTCCTTTATGGGGAAAACATGGAATACTATGTGGATGGTCTAGTGATAAAATATCAACAATGTTGTGATTATATTATCAATATTTATGTAGTTTTTAATAAATTAAAATAATACAACTTGAAGATGAATTTATAGAAATGCATTTTTGGGGTAATATTAAACAAATTACTCTGCATTATGGGATTCCGTCACTGATTTGGAGTCAACTATAAAAATAAAAATGTGATACTTGATATGCCTCCTATTAAAACCTATATAATTTGAGAAGACTTCAAGGGAGTCTTGCCTACATTAGACACTTCATAACTTACCTTATCAAAAAATGTTTTCCCTTTATAATTTCAACAAAGAAAGTTTCACATATCACTAGGAAAAATATTACAACAAAGACTATTCTAATTTTAAATTATACCTTTTACACCCACCAGTCATGGTTCAGTCCATAGAAGGGGGGCCTCTCATATATTATTTATCGTTATTCGAAATAATCACTTAGAACTCATCTTTCTCAAAATAATATTGATGACAATAAGAATAATACCTACTATTTCATTAGGATAATGTTTAATACTTAGAAATTGTATTATAAAATTGATAAGATCTTCCTTGAAATAATATTCACATTGAAAATGTTGATACACGATCTGTAGCACCATGAGTTTGGAATCCTATTCTTGTCTCATAAAGTGATAAATGGGTAAAAATTGGATAATTTTCTTATGATTAAGCCCATTCATATGAAGTCAATTTTAGATATGGGACTCTCTAATTAAGAACTATTGTCTATCCATGAAACCTATAAATCGAGGGATACAAACTTTGATCTAAACACTATAATCCTGATGGGTAAAATAATAGAAACCCAAAAGATCATATGGTAGGATTAATGATTATGTTCATATCTCCCATAAAAGAAGTTCGGTCACACTCCTCAATTCTATCTAAGGTACATACCAATAATGATCCATAATACCATTCCCTCATTCTAGGCTTGTAACTATCTCTAAACATTTAAAATACCAATTTTAATTTTAAGATCGATTCAGTGTTAGTAATCAAGTAAATTAATGGATATTATTTTATAAATAATGAAGATATGATTTATTTAGTTGATTATACATGAGGTTTGAGGGATTAATTCTACTCAAAGTTAACACTGTCACACATCCTTCATTTTCAAGAAGATTGACTATAAAATGTAGTTATAGCCTTGGTAGATCTAGATCAGGATAATATGGTTATTCACATCACACATTATTTTATTATATCTCTATTTATTAGTACTGATATTGAGGAAATAAAATGAATCAATGACACGATGGATTAATGATACCCGTTAACTTTTTAAGATGATTCTACAATTAAACGGATGTATCCCATTTCAAACTACCACAAAAACAGGACCCCCTAGATCAATATAATAATAAAAAGATACATTAATGAGTTAAAATTTAAGAATTTATAATGAACTAAATTCCGAAAAGGTTCTCTAGAAGCGAGGATTTATTGGATTCATCTTTAAGTAAATTTAAGGATTAGAGACCATCATCATTATGAAAGAAGTCATTGCTGGCACTTGCGATTCCCACCTATAAGAAACAAAGCACTCCCTTGAAATCTAGATGCTTAGATATTTCTGGCCATTAATGATTATGCTATAAGGAATTCATAAATAAATTCCATAAATTATAGATATATTCAAACTTTATCTATCAAACCCCATATGTTTTTCACACCACAAAATACACTTGGATATTTTCTATATATGGGAATGATGTCATGGTTTCATACACTTTATCTATATCCTGGTAGTTCAAGTTTATTTTTAACACCAAATTCTTCTTCTTAAAATTGGTCAAAAATGTATCCTTCAAGGAAGTTAAAAAACATATATCATAAATTTCATAAATGAAAATATTATTAATATATTTGGGGTCCATCACATAATATTGAGAGGAAATTAAAAAAATTTCTATACTTATGAAATGAAAGTGGTGTACCATGATTAAAATATCCAATTTAATCACTCATCCCCCTATCATGTAGCAGGGAATGGATAGATAATGTGATTTAATAAAAATTTATTAAATATACTTCAAAATGTTGTTGATAAAGATAAAAATTCTTATTCAGATAAACTACCGCAAGATTTGGGGAAAATTTAACCCCCAACCATACCACCATATAAGAGAACACATAATCACTCATGTACAAACCATACTTTGTTATGACCATTGATGTTCAGTTGTGCTAAATTTTTAGCACCATATGAGATCAACTATCTTCAAATGATTAGTCTCTGATTGGAATTGATGAATGAGATAAACTTAATGAGAAAAGGATAAACACACAACAAAAATGTGATATTCATTAAAATAAATTCTCTCAAGAATTTAGTAAGTGGTTCAACTTCACTCATTTATCCATGGATAATTACTGTTGGCTATGAGAATTCCTATGACACCTAGAAATAAACCTTTATTTCCAGAGCATAAATGGGAATAAACTTATTCAATAAAATTTTCCTACCCCAATGGATCTTACTCCCTCATCACAATTGATAAAGAGAATATCAATTTTTACAAAAGTATAAGGTTTCTCAATAAATAAATTATCCAGATTTATATTGGGATGATACAAATTCTATTATATATTACTATAAATGTATTTTAATTGGTTATAGTTGTATGATAATAAAATGAAAGTTGTGAATGTCACCATCATACAACCTTGAAATACTTACCTGTTAGGTCCTTATCAGATAAAATTAATTTGAATGAAACATGGTCCATACTGTAATACTTTAAACTATTTAAAGTATTAGAACCTAGTTCCCTAACATATGAGTGAAAAATATATAATTAAACATGGTGTATTCATGTAAAATCATAATTTACAACACTACACTGGGAAAAATCATTTTAACTTTTACATGCACATGACCCTGGATGGTGCAAATATTTTTTAATAACTATGTACAGGTTGACTCTTATTATTTCATGATATGTATTATTTCTATGAATTATTTTTGGGACCAACCATCTTTCTAAAAAAATTCAATTATAGTTCTTAGAATCTTACTTATTCACACCAAGTCTACCATCATAGTCTAACATAAGAACAAATCCACCCAATTTTCCCCTATGTATGAGCTATAACTATGTAGATATTACCTCCCTATAGCTAAATATAGATTGATTCTTGTTATCTAATGATATATAGTGGTGTATAGATTTCTTATCCTAGACTTAATCCAATGTTGTATTCCCTATGAAATTCCTGTTTCATATTGATGTACAAGACATTACCATTTGACATCACTAGACAATAACTAAAATGAAACCATTTAATTTTAAAAATTGGATACATATCTATAAAACCCTATACATATGGGTCTTCATCATATCACCCTAAACTTCATGTCATATGAGTCCTAGTCACATGAAATAAACAATTATGCTATATAGTTTATCCTACGTGACCTATAATTTACTTAGAGTGGTTTGCTGTACATGAACTAATTCCATTATATGAGAGTCTGATCTATGTGAGAGTTTTCAGTATATGGTTTATTATTTATAAGCTTATGAAAGGATAAAACGGTACCCACTATCAAGAATCATGTTCTACTATTAAAGCCTTCTCAAATAGTTTCAATATTTCCCTTCCATAGTTTAACATTGGGATGAGATCATTATATCGCTTCCTAATGCATGAGAAAGATATACATTGTGATTATTTATAAGAATTTTGTATGGATTGATTCTAGTTATCTTAGTGTACATAGTGATTATTCAATTTGTAATGTTAAGTTCATCCATAAACACTATCAACATTAATCCTTAGTGTGTAGGATTTAACTAATTCTAATTAAGTTAAATAAATTATTTATACATTGATATGTGATATAATGGAACATAGATCTCCAATCTTGGGTATAAACATTGCTGTCACTTCTGGTATTAAACATAGAATTTAATAAGAAAATTATATTCATAATAAATATTTTGTGGCATGATTACTATCCTATGGGTTATGTGGTGAAATATCGATCACTCATATCATACCCGACTATAATACCCAATCCCTTTTGTTGAGAAAATTTTCAATTCATTTTGGGTTTTATACTTATTTTTATCACTAAGGAACATATGCATTTATCTATTTCTATCCAACCCCTAAGTTGGATCTATGTCATGACCCCTTTTAAATAAATATTAATGTATTTATTTTTATTATTTATAGATACATAATGATTCCCATGTTCCTAAATTTAGGTCAAAGCTCAAATCCCATCTACTTTAGTCCTAGTTTTCAGAATCATACCAATTCACATTGGGTCTACCACTAGAGGTTAACACTGGGATAATGCTACCACACATTCCTCCCTCTACATGAGCAATATCTATGTAAATACCTCACAAAAACTACATATTATATGATTCGTGTTATTTTAGGGTATGTAGAGAAACCTTGGTCACTAAACATTAACCCTATTACAAATTTCATCACCAGTAAACCCCTTCTAGATTATTGTTTCTCTATTCATTTTTAGTTTTTCTATATTTAACAATTTGATAGGACACCATATTTTTTTCTCAGAATAGAATGTGTCTTGATTTATATCATTACAAGATATGTAGCAATGTCTAAACCCTTTATATCGAGCATAAGAATAAATCGTCATTCATATCCACTCCCCCCTCAACATTCCATAACAGCCTAACCTTTGGAGTGTTCTAATCATCCTTTGATTATCCTATTTCAATATTCCAATCATTTTACATTATGTACTTGAATCATCACAAACCATTATAGGATTTCTATAATGAAAAACATATATTACAAAAAGGGATACCGCTATTTAGTAATGATATTTTTGTTTCATATATGGACTACTAACCAGCGGTATGCTTTCATTACAAGGGGAAGATCCTAAAACCCCATGCACCCTAAATAATAATGAGGTGTAATCTATAATTTAAATTTAATCAGTGGTCATCCTAAATATGTTTTTTCCTTTTCATTACTCCCTTATTCTAGAAAATAAAGTAATGATTTACATCACCCTCCTTCTTTATTTAGAGGTGTTGAAGCACTCCAATCTCTCATACCCCATTTGGGTTCCTATACCACACCTCACATTGGAACATGAACTAGAAACTTAAACTAAATTAACATCACCTTGAGGCCATCTATAATAGTCATGGACACTTCATTAACATTATGTTTAACTCACCCTTTTTAATATATTGATTATCTATACATTTGGTCAAAACATTATGACCTTAAACTCCAGACACTCTTGGTCCACACTATATGAAATGAAATTTCATCCTTCATTAGTTTTGGTTTTATATGTTAAACAACCAATGAAAGATACATGGAAATTTCTAGTTTGAAAACATAAAATTCCATCCTGGGATAAACTCTATTGTCAAATTTTTAGGCATGTTCCATTCATATCATCATGAAAATTTCAGTGCATAAAATAAAAGGAAAAGTCATGAAACTCATGATGTTAGAAACATGAAAATGGTGGGAATAGAAAAATCCATGTTTTTCCTACTAAACATCCTCGGTCTCAAGGATTATACCAAAGTTCGATCTAAAATAAAATTACAAAATTCTTTTTAGTACCATCATTAGGGATTATTAATATTGATGTTGTGCTTTCTAGGTCTATTGACCTTGGATATATTTAGATCACTATTATATTCCATGCACAGATTTGTTTATACATTTTTTTAAGAATGTATGAAGATATAAATTTAGGGTATTTATGCTATTTGAGTGTTGAAATCCTCATTTAAAACCTTGATTCCTAATTGTTTTTTGACGAGTCACTTACTCTCACGTATCAGAATGGTCTAACATTAGATTATGATGATGGTAAACATGCCACATATTCGGCCCACCTATAAATATACAAGAGTTTATGTTTAGGATAAATTCAACAAAATGGAATAATCATTGATTATAATGATGGTAAATTTAACACATATCTATCGTATATATATCCATTTATAAGTACAATTTCAAGAGGAAATCATATTTTGTATTCTTTTGTCTCACGGGCCCTCCCTCACATATGGTGATGGTATCATTTATACATATACTTTTTTCTTTTATCTATCTGAGGTCAAATTATTTAAAGACAATGGATTGATATTTATATTTATTTACTGAATCAAGATTATTGAGATTATGATTTACCTGATATGTTCCCAGATAATATTTAATAGAATTAAATTATTATGTTACTCTTTGTGAGCATCAAATATTATCATGAATTAATGGTTAATGAAATATAAAATTCAGAAAGTTAAAAAAATTGGGGAAATGAAGTTTTTTATTTCGATAATCAAATAAGATATGGGCATTATAAATATGTATCATCTATATCATCATTTTCAAAAGTAGGAATGAATTATAATACCATTATAAGGAATGTTCTATAGACTATTGAACCTAGTTCGTTTCTTACTCTGAAAGATAAGTTGATGGGTTTAACTCAACAATAATTATATCTTTTAATTCTGGATCAAGACAAAATCTCATTTACCTTACAAAAAGAAATATTTTTTTCTTTTTGGATTACTCAAAATGGTTATGCTTATACTATATTGGTTTCTTGAGGTTGGGAAACTCATAACAATGTTGGTAAACTAAGTACCTTCCCTACATGAATTCATATTATTTATTCATTGCCACTATCACATGTTGATTGGATTCATGAAGTGTTATGGCATTGAGATTTGGGTATATGGTCATGGATCATATACTCCAAATTTTCAACTTGAGTACCCTTACTCACCCATAGGCCCAGTCAACTCTCTCACATTAGTATGGATTCTGTGGTAATCATATCCTCCATATCCCATAGTAGAGATCATATATTGATGGTTATGTAATTACTTCTGGAGCTTGATAAAATGGGTCTCATGGACTAGCCTCTAGATGTTCATGAATACCATGTTCCACATTTCCTTTTGGAGTGAGACAAATTTGAGGTCTGAGTTGGATTCCATCAATGGAATTGGGACAAATTTTTTAACAAAATCAATCAGTGAAGGTCCTGTCTCAACACCCCCAAGTGTGTTAGAATCATACTATCTTGTACCCCAATGATGCCCATCAACTGAGACACTGAAGTAGAAAATGACTAGGATTCCATGGTTTGTGGTAGGGAAATTGAATTCAACATCCAAAATATGTTCATTGGTAGACATAAAATAAGAATGAGTGATAAGGAACATGGATACACACCTTTTCTCATCGGGGAATTAACCTTCCCAACCAGTATCGCCTCATCAAGAGGTTCCAAAAAAGCGCCCTTCAATATTAGTTACTATATAGGTATTTTGTATTCTATATCCATATCAAAAATTACTACACCATATAATAGTGCTATAGGCCCAAAATACACGTCTTCCTAAAATAAATCATGGGAAACACCATGAAGAGATGCACACAGAAGTCAAAATTTATTAGAATAAATTATAAATAAAGTATAAATTTTAGGATAATGCACACTCCAATTTAGATGTACCAAATGTAGTTACCTTTGATTCAAGATGGTCAAATAGGTTTTTGATGTCCATGAGAAAATTCACTAAGTTCAATTGGGATGACACGTTGGCTGATACATTTAGATCAAGATATGATTATGGACTCACTTTCACTTTTCCAGTTTTTGTTTCAATGAGGTTCCCATCCAGGTGTATAGGCCCTTGTTCTATTGAGAATTTAATATCATCAAAACCACAAAGTTTATATTGATTCTTAAATAAACTTATGTATTAGTATTAAATTATAAGGGAATCTTGGGAGAAGAACTATGTTGATATATCATCTGTATACTGATCCAGGTCAAAGATGGGGAAACAACTACCTCCGAAGCACCCTACAGTGGATTCCTTATGAATTAAAATCTATGTGGAGAACTAGTGGATAAAGAATCAGGAACAATAATAGATGGTTTGTGTAATTCTTCGCGATTTTAGTATATATTTCTTTTTAAAACAATTACTAGGATGAATAGATTTTCAAAGATGCATCACCAAACTAAAATGAGTTGTGACATACTATATGAATTGTATTAAGAAAATTATAAGAATAATAACAACTCTAGTAAATGAAAAGATATTTATGAAATAAAATTTCTTACATTTGGAGGATAAATAATTAATATACTTTAATATTTAAAAAGGATTGTTCTTTTCAAAATAACTATTTTTTAATGGGTTGTATATTATCCTAATAAATTAAATTAACCACTTTTAAAATATTATTTTATAAGAACTAATATTTCAGAATTACTAAAATTATAATTTGATATGAAATAATATTAAAAAAATTAAAAATAGCATTTTTCAATAAAAATAAATTTTCTTCATATTTTGAATTTTCATTTAGAAAATAAATTTTATAAAATGATTCAAATTTTAGAATTCATCATGTTTAAATTATCATAATATGAATTTTTGATATTTTTCTAAAATGGTTGAATTTTATGATGAATAGTGAAAATATCGATTTTTTTCAAATACTCTCACTTTTAGGACATTGTAATAGTACAATAATGATTTGAATATTTATGAAAATATTTTTGACATATAAAATTTTTATTTATAAATTTAACTAAATTATTTCCAAATAAAATATTGAATTAATAAAACCCATGTTTAGCATTTTGGAGATATAATTTATATTTTATTCTATAAAATTATTTTTTGTCTCTTTATTTATAAAAAAGTATACAAAAGGTTTAATTGGGTTTCAGATTTTTATTAAATCCAAATAAATATTATTTTATTAATAATAAACTAATTAGTTTCATATTAATGAATAAAATTGATAATTGTTTCTTAATAACACTTTAAAACTAAAAATACAATTTTTCTAAAAATGGTTTTCACGCATTACTTACGTTAATATTAAAATTAATTTTTTTACCTTAATTTTTATTATGATAAAAATAAATTAATATTTGAAAAAATTAGGCTCAAATTATGTAATTAGGACCCTTTTATATTTATTACTTTGGTAAAAATTAGTTACCAAGATTAAAAAATATAAAAAAATGGTAAAAGTGAAATAGATTAAACTAAAAAACTTAAAATTATGTTAAAAAATATTTGTAAAGTTATTGTTGATTATTTTTTAACCTCATCCTTTCCCCCACCCCATTAATTTATATTGTTCTATCCACTTTTCCTTTTAATATTGGATTTACCATTTATATTATTACAAAAAGTACTCATTGTCTCTATTTTTAAACAAGATATCACCACCCCAATTCTCCTCACATACCAAGACTCCTAATTTAGACCAAAATATACTCAAATATCTTAAAAAAACATCAATACCAATTATAGTGGTTTTGGTATTCTCAAAAGACCACCTATCAAAGCCATAATCCAATTTGGAAAGGAGCTCTTCCATTGAGCAAGGTAAATTTCTCATTTTACTCGTTTTTCATTTATCTCTTATTCTACCTCATCTGAATCTAATATAACCATGTGAAAATATTTAAATAAGTTTCATAATTATATTTAAATTTTATTATGTTTATGGTATAACCATTTTCCACCTTCCTCCCAACCATTTGAAAAATGAAACTATTGCTTAAGTTATGTGCAGAGTACCGCCTCCTTAAGGGACTTGATCTATTTATCATAATGGACTTACATGGATAGTTAAAATAGAGAATTTATTGAATAAATATTATATTTAAAAAATTAATATATTTCTGAAATTAAAAATCCATTCTTGCATTCTATAATTCTATGAAAAATGAGAACATTGTCTTTGTGTATATGAGGACTACCGCCTCCATGGAGAAATATATTTTGTTTTTCGTATAGACTTTTATTATTTATCCACCTCTCTTAAAATATTATTTAACAACAAAATTAAATCTAAATAAATTCATTATATTTGTTTAATAATGACATTATTCCAAAGTAATCACTTTCTTATCCATACTCACTCATCGATTATAGCATGTTCTTGTATTGGTCGGTTTAACCACCCACATGAACAATGACATAAATTTCTATCATCACTGGATATGTTGACTTAAATACATTTATTATTAGACATAAAATAAAAAATAATTTTTTTAAGTCTTTGGAAATTTTATATTAACATTTATCTTATTATTATTATACTACACTTTTTTCATTAAAAATTACCAAAACAAGAACACCAATGATTTTATATCCAAGAATAATAGATAAAACTCTTATAGGAACCATAAATTATCTAGTAATTATGAACTTGGTATCAATTAATAGGGATCTACATTGAAATTAAAAATCATGTGAAGAATAATTAAAATTATAGGCTTTTGATGATGAAAGAAAACTATAAATAACTAATAAAATAAAAATAAATGACTATAATTAAAGTGTAAAAATTGCAATATAAATGAATAAGGGTCAAAAATAGGTGATTAAAATGATTTTTATTATTGTGACAACCCTGGTTTGAGGTAATTTGTCATTATTTTAGGTATCTTGATCTTATATAATTCATGGATTAGGTCGTGGGGAGGTTAGGGGAGGTATATACATGTTTTGGAGGTGTTTTTAGAGGTTAATGGTATTTAAACTATTAGTAGAAACAATATACCACCTCTGAAAGAACTAAAACATTTTTTGGGGGTTTGTTGGTCAGCGCACATTTGGTTCATGGTCTGGCCAAACTGTGCGAGTGACTAAGGAAACCATACACAAGAAAAGAGAGGGAAAACCATGGTTGGTGCATGATTTTTATAACCATGTGGGGTTTGGTAATGAGATAGTAGAGCCACATGGTTGGGGTACAATTTTACAAATCATGTGACAACTTGGTATATCTAGTAGCACTTTCAAGTTTGGCACACGGTTTTAAAAATCACATGACCTAACCCTAAAACATACAACTAGAACAACAATGATTGTGGATTTAATCGAAATTATGGTATAAAAGCCTCAATAATACCCTAATTTCCTAGGGTCTAGAACTCCCTTTCTTTTTGAGGCTCCTTTGGTGATTCCCTTTGATCTGAACCCATATTTTAGAAAATCGAACCACGTTGGATATCCAAATTCATTGATTAGTCATTTTTATCAATTATTATTATATCTACTCTCATCCTATATCCCAAAACCTTTGATATATTACATTATGGATATGTTGAATTTCTATTATGTGAATCTTAATGATATTTTATTGAATCTATAGATGTAAATAGGATCCAATGATAGATATAGAAGATATCAGTACCGTTCTTCATTTTCACTATATTTTTAGAGGTAGTTGAATTCTCTCTCATCTTCAATATTAAAAATATTGAAGGATTATTTTTTATTAAATATTTTTCTTGAATTTTTTTTGAAACCCACATGAAATTTTTGGAAGTAAACCATTTTTTTTATGGCTTAGATATTTTTTTGTTATTTCTATTTATTTTTAATAACCCTCTTTGTTTATAATATAAAAATTATAGTTTTAAAATTATAGTAACGTTTTGATACATGAATGTTATCGAATTATTTTTTAAGGAAATAATTGGATTAATGTGAAATGGAATTTGGAACGCGTGTTTGGGGATAGTTCATTTGTGGATATAAAACTGAGAAACTGGGTGTTCCTTTGAGACATTTATATATTGGTCACCTTGTTATGACTTAGTGGTTCAAAGAGAGACTATTAATGAGTATAGAACAATCACTTGGTATGAATGTGTATATGGGTGTGTGTGTGGAAGCATGGGAATGGGTATGAAAATTATGCGAAATGGTTTTAATTTTCTTTGTCATGGAACTACTTATTTTTTCATATAATTTAGATTAATTATTTCTTTAATCTATTTTATATAAATGTGATAACTAGTTATTGTCTTAGTGGTGTGAGTTGGGATGTCTTTGTGGGAATCCAACCATGTTTATACTCACCCCCTTCTTGAGCACATTAGTGAATTTATAGATGTCACCTATAAAGATATATGTAAAAGAAAGATATCATATTTCTCTAGTGATGTGTCTTGATACTGTGGGCATAACAAGTGGAGTAGGAGCTTAGATATTGGTCATGTGTTGTTTGGGATCATGTCATTTAGGGTATATGAGTCATGTTGTCTTTTAGTTTTGTCATTTATATTCTATGTTTCGTTTTCAATTCAATATTGTAGTAATTTTACTAATTTTAAGTTGGGTTGCATTATTCCTTGTCATGCATCATATAGAAATATTGTATGTTTATTGTATAGTATTAATAGGTTGATTCATCTTTAAAGGGAAAATAAAACCCTAATGTTTCCCTAGACCTTGGAATTTATTTCTATACTTTGGTGTCTTGGGGATTTCACCTAAGTCTAGTATCACCTCATTCATATCAAAATCCTATGAGGATGGGCGCGATGTAATAAATGGTATTAGTCTTTGTCTGTCCGCCTTTTGTCTGATAATGTTATCAAGGAGACATGATTGACATAACATAATATGTATAACTTAATAGGATATAGCTAACCTTTTTATGTTGAAATACAATTTTACAATATTGTATGGGTACATAAGTGTTTTAAACCACTTCTAGGGGAATTTTCATCTCATCATTATAGTTTTATACAATGAAGATTACATATCATAAAATTTTAGTGATACTTACAACTAGTTCTTCCTTATTCATTTTGTGTTCCCTGATTCATAGAAAATGGGTACAATAAATGGATTTAAAAAATATTTGGATTTGGAAAATATTGGTTGTGGTAATTATTAATATGGTAATTTGGAAATTCTAAGCCATCAATTCATAGTTGGCGATACTAAATGGTGTTTTGTTCTGATTATAGTGAATAAAACCAATTAGATGTCTTAAGCTTCAACTAAATTTGGTAGAAGAAAATTTGGTTACACATAAGCCATGGGTGAACTAAATTTTTTTAGAGAATTGTTTTTTGATTTTAAATATATTGATAGAGGAAACCAGAATGATAAGCCTTTAAAAATGGATCACTCCATACAATTTCAAAAATAGAATCTACCATTCTTTGATGGGGATTTAGAGCTTTAAAAAGTAAAGGTTTGGCTGAATAGGATGACTCAAGTTCTTAATTTTCTTAGAACTCCAGCCGAGCATAAAATAAATTTGGGAATGTATATTCTTGAGGATATAGCATTCTAATGTTTAGATTTAGATGTTTAGGATAAATTTAAATAAGACATTACATGGGAGGGTTTTTAGGAATGTTTGACAAGAAATTATTCACTTTACCTTTTTGTATTACTTGAATAATGGATTTATTTATCTTAAAGAAAGTGAATCTCTTGATGAAAGAATATGTGGCTTTGTTTATAAACATGGTTCGCTTTTCATAAAAACTAACTAAAATAGAATCCTTGAAGACACAAGATTTTGAGTGAGGGCTATGATTAGAAATTCACTCAAATATTTTCATCCAATGTATTATATAATATAATTTTATTTTGAATAGCGTGATTTTTGTAGAAAGGAAAATATCCTAAAAAATAGTTGGAGGTAGCATGTTTATTCCAATGGGAATGTGTGGGAACTGAAATGATGTGGATAAAAATAAGGGGGACACCCATTTCTTTAGTGGTGGTATTTCCTAAAATAAGAACATGGGATCAACAAACTTCCCTCCTTGAACTAAATGTAATAAGATATGTTTCCAATGTGGTTCTTTTGAGCATATCAAACGAGATTTTTTGGCACCACCGAAAGAATTTCACAATTGTAACCAGTTAGGAAATCACTAGATAGATTGTTATAGTGATCAAAATCTTGGTGGTGAGAATATATTGTATGTCTCTGAGATATCATACAGTCTGGATGGAAGATCTTGTCAAAATAAGTTTCACCCTTTGAATTGAGTGAGCCAGGTGACTTTAGAAACACCATGACTCCTCAGGATATACTACCATAAAATAAGCCTTTATCAATTATGGAAATGGCCTTTATCAGCACTATAAAATCACTAAATGCATGAGTGAGGTTAAAGTACGTAGTGTTTTATCAGTATTGAAAAAGATCTGATAACGGGGTCCTTTATTGGTGAAAAACAATATTCTGATAAATGGGAAATTTATCTGCATTGATAAAGGAAATATTTATTAGTGCTTTAATTTAGTGTGGATATTGGGAAAAAATATCTCAAGGTGTCCACTCGGTATGTTTTGGGTGTGTTTCTGTTTGTTGAATAATCTAGATGGCTGCAAATGCATATCATCGGTGTTTTCCAAAGAAATGTTTTTAAGGTGGGGCAGTTTCATAGGGTTTTCCAAATATTGGGGCCTCAAAATTGGTAGTTTGATGTTGGAAAAGGAAGGATTTATTCATAGGAGTGAATTTTATAAAGAACATTGAAGAAAATCGGCAAACCGTGAGAAGCGCGTACCATAATTAATGGGCTGCATACCATCTTCCAAGAACGGTACACGAAGAGGTAGGAAAAGTACACCGGAGTGGTTTTCAGAAACTGAAATTAGTTTGCTGCAGAAGAGGATGTGGTTCATGAGTGGCTTGATATCGATAGAGGAGATCAACCACGTAGGAACAAACATAGTACACAAAGTGGTTGGGAGAAACGGTATGCGAGTGACTTTCAGTTTGCGGTGGTAGAATGATCAATACGTAGTGAAGGCTAGATTGAAGATTTGGAAAATCTTGGATTATCATATTTTGTGGATATCATTACCTATATAATAATCACTAATTTCACTAATTACTATGGATATTGAACATCATTAAAGAAATTTTTTTTCCAGGAATTCAGCAATATCTAATGGAAGTTCGAGAGGGATAATTCTCCGAAGGAAAAAGTGTTTCGAGTGGATGAAATTCAGACAAAGTATTTAAGCCTAGTGTTGTAACCTGCATAGGACTCGGTACGTGGAGGAGGAATCTATGGTATGCGAAAGAGAGAATTCCACAAGAGGTATGTGGAGGGGGAGCTCTAGTATGTAGAAGAAAAGACATTCTGTGAATAGAGAACAGTTTGCAGATAAGAGGGGTTTCACATAGGAGGTTCACAGAATCATTACACAGTAGTGGTATGAGATCGCAAAGGTAGAGGTAGTCCATGAAAAAAGAACAGTTCATGTATAAGATGGGTTTGATAGAGTAGGTTCACTGAATGGGTATGTGATAGTGAAGGCGGAGGCAGTCCAAGGACAAAGGGGTTTCACAGTAGCGACGACAGTATGCGGGAGTGGTGATCCTCATATCAAACCCAGTAAACAGTACATTATAGGAGTAGTTGGTTCGCAATTTTCACGAGGAAGCTTGTAAAAGCTTAAAATCAGTTTGCGAACGTATTTTCTGGTACCTAGCAGTACTTGGGAAGGTGGAATTCATCTAAAATTAAAAAGGGAACTTCAACAGAGCATATACCTATAGTTGAGGATGTAGGAATTCATGAAAATTAATGGACCAACATGTCCATAAACTGTGTTTTACCTACAAGACTATAAATCGTGACTGGATTCCTTTCCAGGAGAAGTTAGTGAAGGAAGAGGAATATGGTGACCCTTTCCACCAGCAGTGAGCCAGAGAAGGAGGCATAGGGAGGGACCCTTGATAATGTAGTGAGTAGACCCTAAACTTTATAATGGTAGTGAGCCTTGGGATAGAAGATCTATCCTGATCATTGAACTCATTATTGGTAGTGAGTCTTAGTGAAATTGGTACATCAGCACATTCCTGTTGTATGCTCCTTGGACGTAGCCAAGTTAGGGTGATCCAAGTAAAAATCTCAGTGTCTTGTGCATGATTTCAAATCTGTTCATATATTTCTATGAGATAAATATATAATTGAGTTTTTTTAATAGTGAAACAAAATCCGAACAGGAGAAGGTTTTAATATTCCATACCCTGATCCACCCCCCCTCAAGGTATTCGAACTAGTGGACCTAACAATTGATATCAGTGGGATGGTTTCTTTTATCATATTTGTTTTCTCTAACATGGTTTAGTATATTTTCTCAAGTTAATGATTCAGTCTGTTCTTATCTTGGTGTTCCATGGAAAACGGAAGAACATCAAAGAACACGAAGAAGTCTTGTGAAATTCCCTAGTGTGGTAGTGTTAATAGAAAGAGTGTGATTCACATGAAGGAAGGAAGTAGTGAATATAATGATGATTTGGACAAATCATATAATTAAAATACTTACTAATTCAATTGTGTAGATGGAATTAGTGGGGAACTCGATATTCCAAGTGTTGTTGGAATTATTGATGATGAAGAAACTCCTAGAAGAAGAAAAGTGGATGTTGACCATGAAATAATGAAATTGGATCTGAAGTTTTATGAAGAGATTAAATCTAAATATATCCAAATCCATGCAATGGAAATTGATGTTAACAATATAAGATGATTAAATAAAAGGCTTATTGACACTGTCACTGATCTAAGGGAGAATAATGATTCACATTTTGAAGAATATAAAAAGTTTTCTATAAAGAGAGAAAATCTCAAAACAGAGGTCAAGGGAATGAATCTGAACTTAGATGAAATTTAGAATCAGAAATCCAGAAATGTTGACCTTGATACACAACTATATGAAATAGTTCAAAAGAATCATAGGATACAACAAGACAATTCACCCCTCTCAGATTTTGTTTCTAAAAAAATTGAAAATAAAGTGGAACGGTGATATGGTAGATAAGCTCACATGAGAACTGAACGATGAGATAACTAGAAGGATAAATCTCATAAGAGAGCTCAATGCTCAACTTGAATCTAGAGACAAAAAGTTTTAGAAACTAGAGGAAGAGATAGAATCAGTCAAGAAAGAAATGGAGAAATCAAATGAAAATGGAAAGCCCAAGTTGAAGGATGCACTACACTTACTATTCAATTTTCCTTCAGAAGGTGATGGTAAAATGAAAAGAAAGTATACTATTTCTGAGGAGAACCAATAACCAATTTTCTCATCTCAATGACCACATAGTATGTGAAATTCTAGAATTAGATATGATGATCCCCCTTGTATGGATGATATTTTGTGAGTAGTGAAGATTTCCAGATATAAGAAAGACATTTTAAGTGTTGGATATAGACCTAAAAAGGTTTTTACAGGATGTAATGACAGCATGTACTATTTTTGTGGGATTCATGGTCATAACTCAAGATTTTTTAAGTGGATCAGGAATAAATTTCATACTATTAAGATAGAAATTTTACTAAATCTGAGAATAAGAAGAAGAATCATGAAAAGTCTCAAAGGAAAACTTATCATAAGAATGCCTTCATCTGATGCTGTTACTATGGAAGAATGGGACACACTATGTGTATGTGTCAGGAAGCTGTGTAGATCAATATCAGAATAATAACTTAATCTGCATCAACATATCAGTTGAGAAATGATGAAATGAGGTATTCCTTTAATGGCAGATGTTTTATATGTTCTGATCATGGGCATTTGGGAAGACATTGCAGAAAGAAGCAAGTAGGGAAACAATTATTCCAAAAAGGGATATCCAACACATGTAATGGATAATTAAATATCCTATACTAGAAGACAACATGATGAGTTGAAAAATAGGTATATGGCCTCAGGAAGATCATAAGGAGGTCAACAAAAGGTGTATCAATCACCTCTTATATTACAGTCACAACAATACTCCTGGAAAGAATGTGAACAACCCTAGTATAAAAAGAATTGATCAACTCCAATTGTGAGTATGTAGAATTTAAAACCAGTGTAAGACTCAAACCCAATAATAAAGGATTCCATTACATAGAAAATTGATAAAAGAAAAAAGAAAAATGAATTTCATAAAAAATTCACATTTCATGCAACATAATTAGAAGTGAATGTAAGAGAAAGAACAACCTATTAGAGGAAGAAGCAAGAGAAGATAACCAGTGGAAAGATTCCCCTCAAAGAAAAATTAACGATAAATTGATTATAAGTGGAGAATCATAGAAGGAAATGTGTATGGGTGGGTTTAAACCCCAAATTGTAAATAAGAAAAAACTTATAGAAAATGTATATCATAAGAAGACTCATCATTGTGGAAATGATTTCTTAGTCATATGGCCACAAAAGTTGATGTTGGATAGGATGTTGGAGAAGGAAAGAAAAGTGTATAATTCTTTGCAATATAGAATCAAAGGGTTGACCCACCAGGATCAACTACAATCCTCTTCTTTAGGATTACAAAATATCCCCTCTACCAAAGTTTTTAAATGATACTAAATTATGTTCTAATGTTTTAGGTTTTTGGGGGGGTACCATCCAAGGAGAATTTGCATCAAACGATGAAAAGTAATGATGTGATGTGATCCATAATGTCAACAAATTCAAATCTGTTATCAGAATTACAGATAAAAGGGACTTATTGAGTGAAATGGATTGTGATGGTGTTATTAACTCTATTTATGGATTCCTACACTGAGTTCAAACTCAGTAGTCTTAGAGGTTTTTGTTGATGGTTCATTTCTAAGGGTCACCTGATAATGAAATTATATAGGAGAAGAAGAATGATTGCAGGTCTAAATAGTGGGCCTAACAACAGGAAGAGTGTCATATAATAGGGGGTGCATTATTTCTACTAATCAGATGAAAGATCTCAATGGCATAAAAAGAATGAATTATTGTGATGTTTTTCATTGGGATGACCGACTGGGGAAGATGTAGTAGCATTCATGTATTTCATGATAATCAATTTTTCTATCGCAATATGGTATCAGCTGAAGGTTTTCAGGATACCAAGAAGCTATGATAGAAGATCAAAACTATCTCAAGAATTGGATGGGAAAGAGAGTTGAATTCCATGATGTGACTATTGTTAAGAATGAACAGACGATTTAGAAAATACATGAGCAGACTCAGGGGGACTGTGATGAAGAGACTAAAAGGTTAGGAGATGTTGCAACTCTAGTGGATGATTCATAAGAAGACTCGAATGATTAGAAAAAATTAGTGTCTTCACAGAGACCAACCAGATGATCTGAAATTGATAAGCAGAACATAATTGGTGATCAGACAACACCAGTGCAGACAAGAATGTTATCAGGGGAAATGTGGGTATTTCAAAATAAAAAAAATTCTGATGGTGTTTTCATTTGAAACAAAGCACAACTGGTGTGCATGGGGTACTCCCATATATAGTGTATAGATGTTGATGTGACAGTTTCACATGTTTCAAGGCTAGAGACAATCTGATTATTATTGGCCATAGCAATGCACAAAATGTTTAAGGATTTATAGATGGATGTCAAGTCAACATTTTTAAATGGGGGTCTGGAAGAAGATGTATACATTGAGAAGCCCAATGGTTTTCTCATTAATGAAGATGAGAACAGATTCTATCAACTGGAGAAGGCTTTATATGGATTGAATCAAGCACCTAGATAATGGTACTCAAGGCTTGATTAGTTTCTAAAAAAACTTGGTTTCTAGCATGGTGGAGTTGATTACAATCTGTATTTCAATAAAGGAAATATTCAAAGGATGATAGTTATGGTTTTTGTCGATGACATAATCTTTGGTGGATTAGATGAGTCACAATGCAGACAGTTTTCTAAATTCATGTAAAGCAAGTTCGAAATGTCGATGATGGGTGAGATGGAAATTTTCTATAGTTTACAGGTGACACAAGGATGTAATTAAACTTTCATCACTCAATCTGAATATGCGAAGGAGGTTTTGAGAATATTTGGAATGGATAATTATAAAGAGATGAAGACTCTGGTTTCTACCCGGCTGAAAACTGTCATGGCATGATGAAGTCAAGTGAGTTAATATAACAAAATATATGAAAATCATTGGAAGTATATAGTATCTGATAGTGATAAGGCCTGGTATTGTATTTTCCACATTCCATGTAGAGAGGTATCAAATAAATCACAAGAAGATACACATGATTGTAGTAAAAAGTATTCTTCAGTGTATCAAAGGAATAGTGGATTTTGTCCTAATGTATAATGATAAATATTTTCCAAATTTATTAGGGTATACAGATGCAGATTGGGATGGTTTAGTAGATTATAGGAAATCAACATCATGAGGTACCTTTTATCTTGGAGGGTTGTGAAATTCTTGGTTAGGAAAGAAAGAATATTGCATTTCATTGAGTACCTAAGAAGTTGAATACATTATGGCTACTCAAGATTGCACACAACTATTGTGGATGAAGAAACAACGTGAAGATATGGGAATTGAAGTGAAATCTCTAATCAGAATCCATTGTGATAATTCAAGTTATATAAATCTGAGAAAAAATACAGTCTATCAATCAAGGAGAAAAAACACTAAAATAAAATGTCTTTTTATCAAAGAGAAAGTGGAGCAAGGGCTTGTAATGTTGGAGTATGTGCCTAAAAACACCAAGTAGTAGATATTCTTACAAAGGCCTTACTCAAAGAAGTGTTTGAAAGGCATCGAATGGCACTGGGAGCCCAGTCAAATCTCAACACTTGAAAAAGTGTGGATGTGGGACCCCCTCTTCCCATGGTATGATGTGACTTTCCCTAATATGATGATATGTGTTCTTTACCCTATTATAGACAATCTTGATGTGCTCTTCAGGTTTATTGACAAAGGGGGAGAAAGTGTGAGTATTCATGGGGAGGAAAGACACAGGGATAAGCTATTAAGTGGAGCAGTGAGACAGGGGGAGTTGAAGCTGAGCTAAAGCTATTTGGAAGAGTTATATGATAGGGGAACATTAAATCTAATGATTCTTGAACTGATCGATAAATGATTAGATATCATGATAGATGAGGTTCATGATGAAAGTAGTTCATTGGTATCCGCGTATCAGTGTGGTATTCACAGTTGGTGACTTGCAATGAATTGGTTCATTGATGAAATTTTTATTATACTCTTGTTTCTCACACCAAGTATGGCTCATGCGGGATTAGAGTATTTGTTGAGTTAATCATCAATTCCTATTTTAATCACATGAAGATAATGTTGGTTGAAGTTTGAATGAGTATTAATGATGTATCAAAATGTGAAACATTGTTATGAGAAGTGTTGTCAACAATACCAAAGGGGGAGATTGTTTCGAAAAATCCCTCAAGGTGTCTGCTCAGTATGTTTTGGGCGTGGTTGTGTTTGTTAGCAAATCCAGATTACCACAAATGAGTATCGTTGGTGTTTGTCGAAGATATGTTTTTAAGGTGGTGTTGTTTTCCAGTGTTTTCCAAATTTTGGGGGCTTAAAATTGTGTGTTTTATGTTGGAAAAAGAATTATTTATTCATTGGAGTGAATTGTATTAAGAACTTTGAATAAAATCATAAATGTGTGAGAATCGCGTACCACTATTCACTAGCCACGTACCATGTTCCGAGAACGGTACATAGAGTGGCAGGAACGGTATGTGGAAGCGGTTTGCGGGAACTGAAAATGGTTCGGGGTGAAAGAAGATGCAGTACATGGGTGGGTTGGCATCAACAGAGAAGATCAGTTGTATAAGAACAAAGATAGTACACGAACTGGTTGGGAGAAATGGTTTTCAGGTGACGTGTGGTTCGCGGTGGCAGAAGGATCAATACGCGGTGAAGGTTGGATTGATGATTTGGAAAATCATGGATTAACTGCTTTTGTGGATATCTTTTCCTATATAAGAATCACCAATATCACTAATTACCGTGGTGATTGAACATCATTATAGAACATATTTTTTGATTAAGAATTCAGAAAAGTCTAAAGGAAGATTTTGAGGGACAATACCATGAAGGCGAAAGTGGTTTGCGCAGAAGCAATTCCACCAAAGGATTTAAGTGGAGAGTTGTAACCCACATATGACTTGGTATGCATAGGAGGAATCTCCGGTACTTGAAATAGATAATTCAGAAAGCGGTACATGGAGGGGGAGATCTGGTACGTGGAAGAAAAGACAGTTCACGAACAGAGAATAGTTCATGGACGGGAGGGGTTTCACAGAGGAGGTTCACGGAATCGATACGCGGTAGAGGTATGAAATCACGAAAGAAGAGGTAGTCCTCGAAAAAAGAACATTTTATAGATAGGAGGGGTTTCAGAGAGGAGGTTATCAGAATCAGTATGCGGTAGTGGTATGCGATAGTGAAAGCGGAGGAAGTCTGAGGAAGAATGGTGGTTCATAGTTATAAGGACCCAGCCTTATTACATACATAATCATGAATTTATTCAAGAAAAAACTTCATTTTACATTGAGGATATTTTCAATTTAGAGCTTTAGAGGATTAGGAAAATATATTCATAACATAACACATTATTACAGAGTGGATACCATAAAAACAGTTTCCATTTTTTTCCAAATATAAAACATTAAAACATAAAACAAGACTCCTTGAAAATTATTCAACATTTAACATGGATTCCTTCCTTGTCTTACACATCTATTAACCTGTTAAAATAATTTAAAAACTTGGGATGAGCACAAAATCTCAGTAAGGGATGGAAGAGAAGGAAATATCACATTAGTCCATGAATACTCGTAACATATGAAAGCATTTTCAAAAGACATTATTGTCACCCATATATACTTAATTTGTGTAACATGATATTTACACAAGATCCAAAAAAATACATGAGAACATAAATATAATCATAAAGGTATCTTGGGGAATTACTTACATAATATTGTAACCATTCTTGGTCACCTTATAATTTGTAACCCTCACGACTACCTTACTTTGTGTAACCATCGCAGTTACACTTGAAGTAACCATATGGACGACCTCCAATATACTTATACCCAATGCATTGGAGGGATATATAGGTCCAAAAATTCATCAAAAATAATTCCCAATAACCAAAACATAATAATACAACATTAATAATTCCATAAAAACATTTCTTTGGAATTTTGTAAAACCAAATTTTAAGAGGTTTTTAAGAAGGAAAGCAACTTATAAATTAAATACAATTGAAGAGATACTTAATAGAGTTGATGGAGTATGTATATATACTGTAAATTAACATAAAAAAATAATATAAATATAATAATATCACACAATAAATTTAAATAGCACGTAAATAATGAAGTAGAAGTTTAACCCAATGAATGGAAATCAGGTTAAGAATTCCCTTACCACGGGTCTGTCTTACTTCAAACTTGTTTAAACTTCCTGTATAATGGTTAAAAGAGTGTTATTAATATTTTACAGAAAAATTTTAATGTTTATAACATCTTATATTATCATTTCATATCATCATTTAAACCTTTAATTGTTAGTATTTTTCTCCTTGCATTGTTTTGGGTGAGTTATTTACATGATTTCCATGATTGGTTCATGATGGATGTTATTGTCGATTAGAAGTGAAACTATAGAATTAGAATGTAATGTTATTTACATATTTATAGTATCATAAATTATACCATTTATCATTTTGATTTTTTATATGAGGATGATTCATAAGATTAAACATTAATGATGTTTGTTTAGATCTTCTAGTGGTTCTTCGATAACAACAACCTCATTTTCATTATAATTTAGAACCATGAGTACAAAAATAATTGTAGAACCATGTATGAGAAATAATACATACATTATAAAATGGTTGAATCATAAAAATATTTTTATGACTATACTTGAATGAATTAATGCAAATTAAAATCACATCGTCCACGATGTCGGAAATTCGACACATCAGAGACAATATTTTAATTCCTTGAATAAGTGGGGGAGGAGAAAAATAATGATGATGAATTTTACATGAACATGGTATCATATAGAATATATAAGATTCTGGAGCTTTCATGCCTCTTGGTTAAGAGGAGGTGAGTAAAGAAGAAGAAAATAAAGTAATCTTAAAATAAAAGAAAACTTGATAAATTTCTCACGAAAATTCGGCAGCCTAATGGAATCTCTTAAAATTTCATAAAAATAGTTTGATGAGAGGAAGGGGATATCTCATCATTCATAAATAATATGGGTAGTAAGGGGGGGATATTTAATGAAATATACCATCATAATCCAAAGTTAATGGAAGATAATAACATAAAATGAAATAAAAGAAAGAAAATAAAAAAGGATGTTTACCTCTTGATCTCTTCTCCTTGTGATCCTCCTTAAGAGCTTTGGTTTTGGTCTTTTGGTGAGACTAGAAGCTCTATGACGTGGGGTAGAAGATTTAGGAGGGAATTTGGAAAGAATTAGACAATTATCAAGGCTTGAGAGGTGTGGGAGGAAGAGGAGAGTGAGGGTGGTATTTATAGTGGAAGAGAGGGGGTATTTTTCATTATTTCAATCATTATTATAACATTTTTGCTCAAGATTATGAATAGTCTTAGTTCATGTTATCTCAACTAGAAATAATGGAATGTGATTTCGAACCAAGTGGCCTTTCATCACTTATGATGTCATAAATAGTGTATTTTACTGATAATTTGATTATACATTATTTTATCGTATTTCACTATTCACTGAAAATTAAAGAATTTCAGAAAAATCCCAAAAATTTACCCCAAACATTTTTCAACGTGTAGAATTCAAAAATGAAGTCCATTTTTTGAAAATATATTTCTAAATATTATTAATTTAATTTTTAAATAAAATCATTCTTAATTAAAAAATTAACAACTCTAATTCTATAACAACTTATATATCACGATGAAAAATTAACCCAGATGTTATTATCTTAAAGCTTTAACAAAATATAATAATAATAATATTTACTATTCATTAGGGTCATATTACTATTCATGTTACTATTCATAAGGGTATGCTTCTATTAACCTAAAAAAGAAGTTGGTTCCAATAGACTCCAAATAACATACTGAACACAATTGTAGATAACAGTTTCCTGAAATTCAAAACACTGTGGTAGAATAGTTATTTTTAAAGGCTAGTTAAAAATATCTACTTTAAACAAAGTTTCATGCATTTCAATTTATTTTTTAAAAAACTTGGGGTGTTACATTATCCCCACCTTTTGGAAATTGCGTCCCCGCAAGTTTATTTACTTATTAAACAAGTGAGGGTACCTTTCCCTCATAGCATTTTCAGAATCCCATGTTGCTTCTTTAACCATGTGGTTTCTCCACAAAATATTTACCTGGTGGATTACCTTATTCCGCAATACCTGTTTCCTTCAATCAAGAATCTGAACTGGTTTCTCTTCATATGAAAGGTTCTCTTCTAGCTGAACTACTTTTGAGCTCAAGACATGTGATGAATCTGGAACATACATTCTCAACATCGAAACATGAAAAACATTGTGTACCAGAAACAAGCTCGGAGGCAAAGGTACATGGTATGCCACTATTCCAACATTCTGTAGGATTTGAAAAGGAACGATAAACCGTGGACTTAACTTCCCTTTCTTACTGAAATGCATCACACTTTTCCAAGGAGAGATTTTAAGGAAAACATAGTCACTTACCTCGAATGAGAAGTCTTTCCTTCTGTTATCTGCATAACTTTTCTGCCTGCTCTGAGCTGTCCTTATGTGATGCTGAATCATCCTCACTTTCTCAACCACTTCTTCTACAAATTCTGGCCCCATAAACATTCTTTCACCGACTCTATCCCAAAATGCTGGAGTCCGACACCACTTCCCATAGAAGGCCTTAAAAGGTTTAATCCAAATACTAGAATGAAAACTATTATTATATGAAAACTAAACTAAAGAAAGATGATGATCCCAACTTCCCTGATAGTAAATTGAACAAGCTTGAAGCATATCCTCCGAAGTTTGAATTGTTCGTTCTGACTGGCCATCTGATTGAGGATGAAAAGCTGTATTAAAATTTTACTGTGTTCCCAATGACTTCTGAAGTCCCTTCCAAAAGTTAGAAGTTAACCCAAGATCTCTGTCTGATACGAAGGAAAAAGGAACTCCGTGTAACCTGACAATATTATTGAGGTACAATTGAGAAAGCTGATCCAAAGTCATTGTATCTCAAATAGAAAGAAAGTGTATAGAATTTTTTAGCCAATCAATAATAACCCAAATCGCATTGTTACCTAAAGAAGTCTTTGGTAGTCCCACCACAAAGTCCATGGATACATTCTCCCATTTCCACTCTGGCACTAGCAAAGGCTGAAGCATCCCCTTCAGTAACTGCCACTCTGCTTTGACCTATTGACACATCAAACATTTCATGGTAAAATCAGCAATATATCTTTTCATTACATCCCACCAATAATAATCACAAAGGTCTCTGTACATCTCAGTACTGCCAGGATGAACAGAAAATGGAGAACTATGAGCTTCGCACAAAAAATCTTTCTTCAACTGAGAATCACTAGGCACACACTAACTTTTTCCAAATCTTAAAACACAATTATTATCATGGATAAATTCTGGAAACTTACCCATTTTAACCAATTCTACCTTTTTCTATTGCTCATGGTCTTCCTTTTGTGCTTTCTTAATTCTGTCTGACAATAAAGACTACACTGAAACATGAAACAAAATAGATTTATTCCCTGCACCAATAACTTCTAAGACAAAATTCATCAAATCATTAATCAATGTATCATGTTCCAAACATAGCATGTTAATGATGCATGATGTTTTTGACTTAAGGAATCCACCACTTTGTTTGCTTTACCAGGATGGTAATTGATCATGCAGTCATAATCCTTTATCAGTTCAAGCCATCTTCTCTGCCTCATGTTTAATTCCTTCTGAGTGAATATATACTTCAGACTTTCATGGTCAGTATATATTTGGCATTTGGTTCCGTATAAATGATTCCTCCATATTCTCAAAACAAAAACCACAACTGCCAATTCCAAATCATGTGTGGGATAATTTAGCTCAAGAGTTTTAAGTTGTCTCAAAGCATAGGCAATTAACTAATCATTTTTCATCAAAACAAAACCAAGTCCCTTTAAAGAAGCATCACTGTAGATGACAAACTCACCATTTTGGGAAGGTAAGACCAAAACTGGAGAATTCACCAATCTCTTCTTTATTTCCTAAAAACAAACATCACATTCCTCTGTCCAAACAAATTTAACCCATTTCCATGTTAACTTTTTTATCGGGCTAGATAACTATGCAAAGCTCTTAACAAAACGTCGGTAATAACCTGCTAACCCAAGAAAACTACGAATCTCTGTAACATTTTTGGGTCTTGGATATTCATCAACTACTTTTGTTTTGTCCGGATCAACTGTTATTACATCCTTATTTACAATGTGCCCAATTAAAGAAATCTGCTGCAACCAAAAATCACACCTGCAGAATTTTCCATACAGTTTCTTTTCTTTTAAAGTTTTCAAAACAACCCTTAGATGTTTATCATGCTCCTCTTCATTTTTAGAAAATACTATAATTTCATCAATAAATACAACCACAAACTTATCTGAGAACTCATGAAATACTCTATTCATAAGATTCATGAATATAGCAGGTGTATTAGTTAATCCAAACGACATAAAAATAATTCATAATGCCCATATCTAGTACGAAAGGCTATTTTCAGGATTTTAACCTCCTTCACTTTCAGCTGATGGTATCTAGATCTCAAGTCAATCTTGGAAAAGTACTGAGCTCCCTGGAGCTGATAAAAAAATTCATTGATATGAGGCAAAGGATACTTGTTTTTAACAGTGATGTTATTCAAAGCTCTATAATCAATGCAAAGTCTCATGGAACCATCTTTCTTTTTAACGAACAAAACAGGGGCTCCCCATGGTGAATTTCTAGGACCAATGAAGCCTTTGTCAAGAAAATCCGACAACTGATTTTTCAATTCAAGAAGTTCTATTGGAGCCATACGATATAGGGGTTTTGAAATTTTCTTAGCATCAGGAACTAAGTCAATTGTGAATTCAACTTCTCGATCAGGTATGACACCAAGTAACTCATTAGGAAAAACATCAAGGTACTCATTTACCACTAGCACATAATTAATTTGAATAGTTCCCTTGTTTTTAACAATATGAGAAAGATAACTTTCATTTCCATCTTTCAATAGTTTCTCATCTTCCTGATATGTTATCAATTGTATGGGTTAATTATTGTATAAAAACTAAAACTCTTTTGAATAAACAAATTCTTTAGATCTATAGTCAATCTTATCATGATAATCAGAAATCCTATCCATCCCCATAATAACATCAAACTCGACTAAGGGTAAAAATACAAGGTTTACAGGTAAAGTATTTCCACAGACCATAATAGAAAGATTCTTATAATTCCTCTTTTCTATAACATTTCCCCTAGTGTTTTAACAAAAAGTTTGGGTCTCATTTGTTGAGGTGATATTTCCAATTTACCAGAAAATTCCTTAGAGATGAAGGAATGTGAAGACACCCTATCAAACAAAACTTTATAAAAATCCGAGTGAACAAACAAAGTACCTGATACAACTTCATTGGATAGCCTGACATCTGCTGATGTAGTCGCAAAGGATCTCACTACACCTTTCTGCTTGTAGTATGGCTTATTTGCATCATTCAGATCTCTCTTTGGGAAGGCATTTTCACAATGACCCATCTCACCAAATTTAAAACACTTTATAGTATTCTTATAATGAATATTATTAGGATCATTTTCATTTCAATCTCGAGCTATATGTCCAAAATTACCACATTTAAAACACTTCCCAGTTTTTCTAAGACATTCCCCTGGGTGCTTCTTGCCACACTTTTCACAAAATGGAAATTGGATTTTGTTACCATCAGATTTCTTTGGTTGATTCTTACCCATTTCTTTCCAACTAGACCTATTATTCTATTTGTTTCCAAAATGAACATGATCATCATCAAACTCCATCTCTACCCTCTCAGCACATCAGACAATTTTCTCATAACTTTTAAATTCATGGGAGGCTAACGCCCTTCGATACCTTCACTCCAATTCTGAGTATAATTGGTTTATTTTTCTATCAAGATCCAGAATAATATTTGGAGCATACCTTGCCAGTCAGGTGTAGTTCGCTTCATACACGACCAATGAATATTCCTCCTTCTGTATCAATTCAAGAAATTTCTTCTCCATCCAAAGTCGTACAACTTTGGGAAAATAGTTTTCAAGGAAAATACTTTTAAATTAATCCCACTCTAAGGCATCAAAATCCTCTCTGACCCTAATATTCTTTACCATTGACCACCACTAATCAGCTTTCCCTTCAAAATGATAAATGAAAATACTTTCCTTTTGATTTTCTGAACATCCCATAACATCAAATATCTTTTCAAGGGCTTTGATACATCCTTCGGCTGCTACTGGGTCATAAGATCCATTGAATGCAAGAGAATATTGTCTCATAAAATGTTCCACTACTGTCATGTTTCGTTGTGGTACCTCTATTGGTTCTCTTTCACGGATGCCACCACCATTTATTTCCTACATTAGCCGAGCCATTATTGTAACAAGCTGCTCGGTTCCTATCCCTACCATTCCGAGTTGTAGATCCGGAAGGATGTCATTCTGTCGGTGTCTCTCCTCTTCAGCATCCCTGTTCCTTATGTGGACAACCATTTTGGACAAACATGTCTTAGATGAAGAAAAATGGTAATCTTTAAATTCTAAAACATTTCAAATTAAACATAGAGTGAAAATCATTTACGGTATTCCATTAACATCACCCTAACCCCTAAGGTTATCTAAACCATCCTATGATACCAACTATAAGGAACTAACCTTATTACATACATAATCTTGAATTTAGCCAATAAAAAACTTCTTTTTTACATTGAGGATATTTTCAAGATTATATATTTAGAGGATTAGGTGAGTACATTCAAAACAAAACACATTATTACAAAGTGGAAACCAAAAAAACAGTTTCCATTTTTTTTCAAAATATAAAATATTAAAACATAAAACAAGACTCCTTGAAAATTATTAAACATTTAACATGGCTTCCATCATTGTCTTACACATACATTAACCTGTGAAAATAATTTAAGAAATTGGTATGAGCACAAAATCTCAGTAAGGGATGGAAATGAAGGAAAGATCACATTAGTCCATGAATACTCGTAACGTATGAAAGCATTTTGAAAAGACATTCTTGTCACACATATATACTTAATTTGTATAACATTATATTTACACAAGATCCAAACAAAACATGAAAAAATAAATACAATCATAAAGGTATATTGGGGAATTGCTTACATAACCTTGTAACCATTCTTGGTTACCTTATAATTTGTAAGCCTCACAGCTACCTTACTTTGTGTAACCATTGCAGTTACACTTGGAGTAACCATACGACCGACCTCGAACTTACTCACACCTAATGAATTGTATGGAGATATAGGTCCCACCATTCATCATAAATAATTCCCAAGAACCAAAACATAATCATACAACATGAATAATTCCATAAAAACATTTCTTTTGAATTTCGTAAAAGTGAATTTTAAAAGAGGTTTTTAAAAAAGGAAATCCACTTATAAATGACATACAATTGAAGAGAGACTTAATAGAGTTGATGGACTATGTATATATACTATAAATAAACATAATAAAACATAATATAAATATAATCCTATCACACAATCAATTGAAATAGCACGTAAATAATGAAGTAGAAGGTTAACCCAAAGAATGGAAATCAGGTTAAAAATTTCCTTACCTCGGGTCTGTCTTACTTCAAACTTGTTTAAACTTCCTGTATAATGGTTAAAATAGTGTTATTAGTATTTCAAAGAAACATTTTCATGTTTATAACATCTTATATTATCATTTAATAACATCATTTCAACCTTTAATTTGTAGTATTTTTCTCCTTGCACTGTTTTGGGTGAGTTCCTTACATGATTTCCATGATTGGTTCATGATGGACGTTCTTGTCGATTGGAAGTGAAACTCCAGAATTGGAATGAAATGGTATTAACATATTTCTAGTACCATAAATTATACCATTTATCATTTTTGATGTTTTATATGAGGATGATTCATAAGTTTAAACATTGATGATGTTCGTTTAGATCTTTTAGTGGTTCTTTAATAACAACAACCTCATTTTGTCTTATAATTTAGAACCATCAGTTAAAAAAAAAATTAGAACCATGGATGAGACATAATTCATATATTATAACCTGGTTCAATCATAAAAATTATTTGATGACCATAATTGAAGGAATTAATGCAAATTGAAATCACATCGTCCATGATGTCAGTAATTCGACACACCACATACAATATTTTAATTCCTTGAATAAGTGAGGGAGGAGAAAAATAATGATGATGAATTTTCCATGAACATGAGATCATCTAGAATATACAATATTCTGGAGCTTTCATGCCTCTTGGTTAATAGAATATGAGGAAATAAGAAGAAAATAAAGGAATCTTAAAATAAAAGAAAACTTGATAAATTTCTCATGAAAATTCAGCAGCCTAATGGCGTCTCTTAAAATTTAATAAAAATAGTTTGATGAGAGGAAGGGGATATCTAATCATTCATAAATAATATTGGTAGTAATGGGGGAAATTTAATGAAATATCCCATCATAAGAAAAAGGGAATGGAATATAATAACATAAAATGAAAGAAAAGAATGAAAATAAAAGAGGATCTTTACCTCTTGATCTCTTCTACTTGAGATCCTCCTTAAGGGATTTGGTTTTGGTCTTTTGGTAAGACCAGAAGCTCTAGGAATCTAGGGAGAAGATTTGGGAGGGAATTTGGCCGAAATTAGACAATGCTCAAGGCTTGAGAGGTGTGGGAGGAATATGAGAGTGAGGGTGGTATTTATAGTGGAGGAGAGGGGGGTATTTTTCATTATTTTAATCATTATTATAATATTTTTGCTCAAGATTATGAATAGTCTTAATTAATGTGACCTAAAATAGAAATAATGGAATGTGAGATCGAACCCAGTGGACTTGAATCTCTTATGATGTCATAAATAGTGTATTTTACTGATAATTTGATTATACAGTAATTTATCGTATTTCACTATTCACTGAAAATTAAAGAATTTCTGAAAAATCCCAAAAATTTACCCCAACCATTTTTCGACATGTAGAATTAAAAAATTAAGTCCCTTTTTTGAAAATAAATTTCGAATTATTATTAATTTAATTTTTAAATAAAAGCATTCTTAATTAAAAAATTAACAAGTCTAATTATATAACAACTACTATATCATGATGAAAAATTAACCGAGATGTTATTATCTTAAAGCCTTAAAAAATAAAATAATAATAATATTTACTATTCATTAGTGTCATATTACTATTCAAATTACTATTAATAAGGGTATATTACTATTCACCAAAAAAAGTTGGTTCTAATAGACTCCAAATAACATACTGACCACAATTGTAGATGACAGTTTCTTGAAATTCAAAATACTGTGGTAGTAAAGTAATTTTTAAAGGCTAGTTATAAATATCTAATTTAAACAATGTTTCATGAATTTCAATTAATTTTAGAAAAACTTGGGGTGTTACAATAGTAGTGGAATCCATACACGGAGGACGTGATTCACATACCAAACCCAGTATACAATATGCGAGTGAAGAAGGTGGTTCGATATTTGCACAAGGAAGCTTGTGAAAGCTTCAAATCAGTTTGTGAAATTATTTTCTGGTACCTTGCACTACTCGAGAAGGTGGACTTCATCTACATGTGAAAAAGGATCTTTAAGAGATAATCTACCCATATTTGAGGATATAGGAATTCATGAAAATGAAGGGACCTACAAGTCCATAAAGTGTGTTTGACCCACAAGTATATAAACTTTGAGTTTATTCCTTTCCAAGCTTAGTGAGTGAAGGAAGAGAAAGACAATGACCCTTTCCACCAGCAGTGATCCAAAGAAAGAGGCACTGAGAGGGATCCTTGGGAATGCAGTGAGAAAACCCTAAACTTTGTAAAGGCAGTGAGTGTGGGCATAAAAGATATATCCTAAACATTGTATTCATTGTTGGAAGTGAGCCGTAGTGAGTTTGGTGCATCAGCACTTTGTCATTGTATACTCCTTGGACGTATCCCAGTGAGGGTGAACCAAGTAAAAATCACTGTGTCTTGTGCATGATTTCATATCTGGTCATATATTTCTATGGGAGAAATAGAGAATTGAGATTTTTTTTAACAACAGAACAAAATCCGAATAAGACAATGTTTTAATCTACCATACCCTGATTCATCCCCTCTCTTAGGGTATTCAACCTAGTGGTCCTAACAGATGATAAAGGGTCTTTTATCATCTCTGATAACATATACCATTATCCACACTTATAAAATCCCTAATAAAGATCCTTTTATTAGGTCTTATAGAAGAACTGATAAAGTTGACCTTTACCAACACTTTTAAAAGCATTGCTAAAGGGTCATACTACAGTGTGCTGTAACAGCAGACCACAACACCATAAAAACACTAGATATGAACGAAAAAAAGTCCTAATATGGGATTTAAATGAATTTAAATTTACAACACAAACATAATAAAAAAACTATATTATAGACATTTCAAACATTGGTTTATACAATTACATGAATAAAAATTATTACATACATTAAATAACATAAGCGTTTATTTTTCTTTCAATCCTGACCCGAATCATGCTATTTATGAACAAACGGCCCCTACTAAACAAAATAATGCACCTGTAGAGGGAAAAAAATTTATTTTAGTAATAATATAAAATAATAAATTAACATAAATTGTTAATTTTATTAAAATTGATGTCAATTTTAAATAAAAATACGCACTTGGAGTATTACCAGTCACACCGTGAATCGGATTGAGGTGAGAAAAATTCCAAATGTTTCATATGACATGTGGATCATTTTCCTTTAGTGTCAAGACAATTTGAATGTGTTTTCTCAGTTTTGAGTATGTTATTTTGTTTTACTAAAATGTCATTTTAAACTTGAAACACACACTTTTGACTCATTCTGATAACATCATGTATTAGTTTGACATGAAATAGATTCCCACACATCAAAAATGACTTACTAATCATTTTAATAAATTATCAAGAAAATATGATCCTGTTTGATCGATTTTTAGTGTGTGAAACTTTTTGAAAGAAAATATCAATTTTAAACTAATAACATACACTTTGAGTCATACATGGAACACCATATATTGGATTAAGGTGTAGTTGATTCCTACATGTCACAACTGACTTATGGATCATTTCATAAAGTATCAAAATAATTTGAATGTTTTCTCTCAGTTTTGAGTAGGACAGTTGTCCATTTTACTAAAATTAATGACAATTTTAAATAAAAGGATGCACATTTAGTCATACCGGTCACACCATGCATCAGATTGAGGTGAGGTTGATTCCTAAACATCCCAAATGACACTTGGATAGTTTTTGTAATGTATCAAAACAGTATGAATTTTTATCTTGATTTTGAGTACATCACTTTTCTTTTTTACTAAAATGTCATTTGAAGACTGGAAAATTCACTTCGACTCATACCGATGACATTGTATATCAGATTGAGACGAAACTGATTCCTACACATCAGAAATGACTTATGGATCATTGTACAAAAGTATTAATACAATTTAAATGTTTTCAAGGTTTTTATCAGTTCAATTGTAATTTTTTCTAAAATTGATATCAATTTTAAATAAAAACACACACTTGGAGTCATATAGATCACTCCATGCATCATATTGAGGTGCGGCTGATTTATTCACATCTCAAATAATATATGGATTGTTTTCCTAATTTTTCAAAACAATCTATGTGTGTTTATTAAGTTTTTAGTTGGTTAGTTTTATTTTTTACTAAAATTGATGTCAATTTTAAATGAAGATGTACACAGAGTCATACTGGTCACAATATTCATCAAATTGAGGTGTAGTTGATTTATAAACCTTCTAAAACACATATGTATTATTTTCCAATAGTATAAAAAAAATCTTATTGTTTTTTCACAATTTTGAGAACGTCACTTCTCTTTTTTACTAAAATGGAAATTTTAAACTTGAAACAAAAACATTGACTCATACATATCACATCGTGCGTCGGTTTTATGTGAGACCGATTCTTACACATCAAAAGTTATTTAGGAATATATTCCCTTAATTATCAAGAAAATTTGTGCATGTTTTCTTGATTTTCAGTGAGTGACACTTTTTGAACTAAAATATAGATTTTAAACTGATAACAGAAACACTGTGTTAGTTGTCTTTTTTTATGAAAATTAATTTCAATTTTAAATAGAAATAAGTATTTGGATTCATGTTGGTCATATCATGTGTCATATTGGGGTGAAGATGATTCCTACACATCCCAATGTCTCAAAACAATCCTAATAGTCAATTTAATGATGATTTCCATTGACTTTCTTTGTCAAACTACCAATATTTCATGAGAAGATTCAAACCAATCACATCAACTCGAAAAAAATAATCTACCTATATAAGAAAACAATTATTTTGTGTAATAATAAAAACAAATAAGTTTAACATAAATATGAGATAATTTCTTAATTCTATAAAAAATGATTTTATATTGAAAATATCAAGATCACTTTTGTGATTGATTAGTGGAGAGAATATAACGGGAAGTGATCAATGTCAACATTTTAGGGGTAAAAGGTTTTGAGGGACAATAAGTATTTAGATGTTTTTGTGGATAAAGGAATGAAATATAGATAGAGAACCACAACTCAAACAAAATAATCCACCTTTATATGAGAACAATTATTATTTGAGTAATACTAAAAAAAATAAATGAAACATAAATATGAAATAATATATTAATTGTTTATAAAATGGGTTTACTTTGAAAATATTAATATTACCTCTATAATTGAGAAGAGAACACATCATTTCTCTTTCGGCAAAGGCAATAGATGTAACTTGAAAGAAAGTGATAAATGCATCACTGTGGGGATGAAAGGGTTTTGAGGGAGAAGAAGTATATGGATGTTTTGATGTAGAAAGGCATGAGAGATGGAAAGATCACCCTAACATGAACAAAATAATCCAAATTTTTAATAAAACAATTATAACGTTAGTGTTATATAAAATAAATAAATAATTTATAAATATGAAACAATACATTAATTCTATGAATAATGATTTTACTTTGAAAATATCATGATTAACTCTGTAATTGAGCAGAGGCAGTGTAATTTCTCTTTATTCAAATGAAATGGATGTAACTTTAAAGAATGTGAAAAATGAACCGCTGAAGGTATGAAAGGGTTTTGAGGAAGAAGAAGTCTGTGGGAGTTTTGGTGGAGAAAGGCATGAATAATGTATAAACCACCCCAACTCAAAAAAGAATCCCCTTGTATAAGAAAACAATTATTTTTTCATTAATACTAAAAATTAATAAATTAAAAATAAATATGAAACAATACATTAATTCTATGTACAATGTTTTTACTATACAAGCATCAATATTACTTCTAAGATTGATCAAATATAGTGTTGTTTCTTTTATTGCAAAGGCATGATAGATGGAAAAAAATATTCTAAAATAAAAAAAATCTACAAGGAATAATGAAAATTAGATGAATGTTTCATTATTATTTTTTTGGTAAAATATTTAAATTATATCATAAATTACTTTTACATATTTCTAAAGGGTTTCCTTCATTATAGTTTGTTCTTCCGAGGGACTGGTAACATCATCATGTGTTGGAGACATTGTATGCATGTGTAATCAAAACATTAACTAAGATTATGTTAATGTAGTATAGAAAATATAATATTCTGAAGAAAAACATAATATAATAAAAAATATTTTTACCTTCTCATTGAACTCTATTTATATTTTTAAAGGTTTCAAGGATTTGGTTCCTCTATCAAGAATCTAAATCCCCTCTTTGTGGTCCCCTCTAAGATATAAGACAGTGTCTATATTGGGACTATTATGAACTGATTGTTATATCCTAATAAAAGGGTCTTCCTAGATTGAATACAAAATTTAAAGGAATATATAACAATCTAGGCTCCTTTTCTCAGTTTCAGCGATTTGATGCATGTTTTAAACTAAAATTATACTTATATTTTAAAAAATGTACGTAGAGTCATATTGGAGACACCATGTGTTGGATTATGGTGTGTCTGATTTTTAAACATCAAAAATGAATTATGGAACATTTTCCTAATGTATCAAAACAATCTGAAAGTGTTTGATTAGTTTTGAGTAGGTGAGTTTTTTTTACAAAAATTGATGTCAGTTTTTTTTTAAAAAAAGATGCACTTTGAGTCATATCAGTCACACCGTTTTTCAGATTTAGGTGAAAATAATCCGTACAAGTAAAAAATGGCTCATGGATCATTTTCATAAAGGATCAAAACAAACTGAAAGCATTTACTTGGTTTTCAATACGTTACTTGTCTTTTCTACTAAAATGGAATTTTAAATTGGAAGCATGTACTTTGACTCATACTGATCACATTTTTTATCGATTTGATGTAAGTATAGTTCCTACATGACACAAATGACTTATGAGTCAACTCCCTAAATTATCAATAAAGTTGGAGCATGTTTCCTCAATTTCTAGTGAGCATCATTTTTTAACTAAATTATTGATTTTTATTGATAACGGACACATTGATTCATATTGGGAACACCGTGCATCAGATTGAGGTGAAGATTATTCCTAACCATCAATAATTACTTATGGATAATTTCCCTAAAGTATAAAAAACATTTAATGCATTTTCATAGTTTTTAGTAGGTCAGCTGTCTTTTTTATTAACATTTGTGTCATTTTTATACAAAAAAATGCACTTGGAGTTATACCTGTAACATTGTGTGTCAGATTAAGGTAGTTATGATTTATACACATATAAAATTAATTAAGGATCATTTTACAAAATTATCAAATCAATCCGAATGATTATTCTTGATATTGAGTATGTCACGTTTTTACTAAAATGTCATTTTAAATTTGAAACACGCACTTTGACCTATACCGATCACATCGTGTATCAGTTTGATGTGAGACCAATTCTAAGAAGTAAAAAAGGACTTATGAATTCAATTAATTAATTAGAAGGAAAATATTATAATGTTTTATTTTTGTTTCAATTAGTGACATGTTTTGAACTAAACTGTCAATTTAAAACTAATAACGGACATTGAGTCATAACGGTCACACCATGTGTCGAATTGAGGTGTGATTGATTACTAAACGCCTCAAATGGCTTATGGATTGTTTCCCTAAGTTTAAATGTAGTAAAAAACTCTATAAAACTCTTTTTACAATCATATAAAACTGTATATTTTTTATTAAAATAAACCAATTATAAAAACCAAGTTTTATAAAAAAACAATATAAAAAACCCCAAACAAATTATTTTATTATTGTATTATTCAGATATTTGTGAATAAATTAGAGGATACAAATGAAATAAATACATAATTAGATCTAACTTAATATAAAATAAAATAAATAAATTTCAGCAACATACACTCTTCAACATAAATTACTCTATAGCAATCCAAAACCCACAGGTTGTGAAACACTACAGATGCATGTTCTGATTCTTCCATCTATACCCTCTCCATTTCTTTCTCACCCATCACTCTATTGTTTCTATTTTTATGTGGAGCTTTTATTTCTAATTATTTTGTGGAAATAGAGGCTTCATGTTAATAACTAGTGTCAATGGTGTAATTATCAAAAATCTAATGCATTACCCCTTTTAGGGGAAAAAATATGTACAAGGGGGAAATGACTCCCATTTAATTCATTCTTCTCTATAAAAGGGGAAATGCATCCCATTTGTAAGAATTACACCAATGAAACTAGTTATTAAATCAACACCTCCATTTACACCAAATCCTTCTAGATCAAACAACCACACAACCAGATATATGATAGAGTGAAGGGCGGGAAAGAAATGGAGAGGGTGCTGATAGAAGAATCTAAATACACAACTGTGGCGATGTGTAGTCTGAGGTCTTGAGTTTCTATAGTGTAATTTCATATGAGGCGCATTTGTTGCTGAAATTAATTTATTTTATTAGATAAGGAGGATGAGTTAATGATAAATTACTTTCATTTTTATCCTCGAATTTATCCACAAGGATCCGAATAAAACTGTAATAAAATAATTGGTTGAGTACTTTTTATTTTGTTTTTTTTAAACTAGGGGTTTTAATAGGTATTATTTTTTTCAATAAATGTTTTTGTTTTACATGACTGAAAATAAAGCGCTGATAAAGTGTACCATTTATCAATACTAAAAAAAGTGCTAATAAATAGGTAAATTAATTATCACTTTCTTTAGCATTGATAAATATTCCATTTATCAGCGCTTTATTCTAGTTCAGATAAATACCAACACTTTTAGGCACCGTTTTCGTATTAGGGCCATGCAATCTCAATAGGTCAATAATCAGTAAGGGGTAATGAGTAAGAAATTTTATGGTGCTAAGTAGTTGATCATAAGTGATCAATATATTCCTTAGATGGTATAAGGTGTGATTATTGTAATTTTATCCCTTATGTGTTAGTTTTTATACGGTTTTGTGGCACTATTTTATTAACTCTTATGTTTTCAATCTTATGTTTTTTCATTTTGTGATGATTCCTTCTGTTTTGAAACTCGAAACTCATCTTAGACAAGGAGAGTGTTTTGATTTTCAGTGTACTATATGTACAATGACTATCAATATGGTTGAATTGGTTTAGGATTTCTCTATTCATGAGATTTATAATTATGAACTATCTTTGGAATTGATTAGATGATGAACTTTGAGGGCGATATCAATTTTTATGCATTACAAGTGAGCTTCAAATATTCTTATGGAATTGGAAAGATCTTTAAAGGATATTGGGATGTGAATGAAAACAGAGTAGGACCTTTGTTATTGGCGGTTGGAACCATCTCTTACAAGTTAGCATTAGTAACTTGAGCATCGATGGATGAGCCAGAAATAGATATTTTATAACCATGGTTGACTATTTTCCTAATGTTTTCTAGAAAATTTCTTGGGTTCCCACATAAAATAGGAGTGGAGTTTACAATTGATCTCCAATTATGGATTGGTTCTATTTTCCCACCATATTATAGGACGGAACCAACATAATTAAGAAAACTAAAAAACCAAATAGAATAGTTGTGATATAAACGGTTCATTTGACCCAGAATATCCCTGTGGGAAGTGCTATATCTTTCTCTAAATAAGGTGGATGAATCTCTTAGGCTATGTGTGGATTATCATAAGCTCAAAAAAGTTATGATAGAGACCTAATATCCTCTTACATGAATCAATGACTTGTTTGAAAACTTTATGGGAGCCCAATGGTTCTCTAATATTGATTTATGACTAGGTTATCATTAACATTGAGTTTGGAATGAATATATTCTAAAATGGCCTTATAGAGTCATTATTGAAATTATTAGTATGTGGTTATGCCTTTTGGTCTAATGAATTCACTAGTGGTGTTTATGGAAATAAATAATTATATCATTAAAAGTATCTCAATTCCTTGGTGGCGGTGTTTGTTGATGATATTCTATCACATTCTAGGATTAAGGTTGGTCCTCAGAAATACTTTTCTATACTGTCGGATATCTTGGGAGAACATAAAATTTATGCTAAGCTTTCAAAATAAGTTTTCTGAAAACAAGTGTTAAGATTCCTTGGTCACATCATATCTTGAAAATTATATTATATAGATATTGAAAAGATAGAAGATCTTCTCTCTTGGTAACCACCATGTAATGCTTTTTATGTAGACGATTTCTTGGATTAGTGGGATACTAAAGATGTTTTTTTCTTATTTTTTCATGACTTAAATCACCTATGATAGATTTGATAAGGAAAGGTGTACCTTTATAATTGATGAAAAGTGTCAAAAATATTTCCAAGAGTTTTAATTATGGATTACATTAACACCTATTCTCATGTTTCAAGAGTCCAGATGGGGCTATGTAGTCTATTTTGATAATCTAAATATGGTTTGCATAGTGTTGTCAGGAAAGGAGACTATGTTGTCTCTTATGACTCAGGACATTTAAAGGTGAAAGATAAGAACTAACCGATTCATGATTTGGAATTTATTGATATTTTTTGTGCCTTATATACTTTGAATCATTATATTTTTGGTGAGAAATTTACGGTGTTTATGAATTATAAGAGTTTGAAACACAGTTTATCACAAAGAGATTTGAATCTAAGGGAACAAAGATGGATGTAATACCTTCAAATGTTTGATTTCAACTTGATGTACACTTCTAGTAAAGGAAACTATTTAGGTGAGACATTAAGTTGGAATCCATATAATCAGTTAGATAAAAAATCTTTGAATCAATGGAAGCTAATGTCACTCATTGTGTATATGCATATGGAATGTGCTGAGCAATGTGACGTAGTAACCTTCTGTATAGTTTCTTGTGTTTCAAATTTGGTTGAACAAGTTAGAGATTATCTTAAATTTTCACTATAATGTTTTAATTTTATTTCAAAACTCAATGGTGGGGAGACCATTAAGGGATGGAAGCTAGATGAAAAATATATGCAGTGGTTTAAATATGGGATTGTAGTTCCTACAACCTATCAGGATCATCATCTTTTTTCCTACCACTATTTGAAATGGGTTGTTCATCCTGGGAAAAAAAGTTGTATAAAGCATAAAGATCACAATTTTGGTGGGCTGGTATAAAGTTTAAAGTGGTGGAGTCTGTTTCAAGATGCATCTCCTTTTAGTAGGTCAAGGTAGAGCAGTAATGACCATGTGGTATATTTCATTCATTAATAATTTTCATGTGAAAATGGGAGTAGATAGTTATGGGTTTTGTGACAAGTATTCTAATAATGGTTTGCAAGTGTGATTCTATATGGGTGATTCTGGATCATCTCATGAAGTGGTACTACTTCATCTGGATTCATGAAACCAATACGGAAGAAGACATATCTAGAATCAATACACAAGAAGTCATATAGTTACATGGTGTACTGATTTTTATGTTGTGTGACTGAGACCCCAAATTTAGATCTCATTTTTGGTAGTCCCTTTAGAAATCCCATAGAATGCAGTTGATCATGAGTAGAGCATATCGTCCTCAAATAGATGGACCATCTAAAGTATAATTCAAAAATTGGAGGACATGTTTATAGCTTTTGTTATGGATTTAAAAGTCTCATAAGAAGAGAAAATAATGTTATTGGAGTTCTCTTATAAAAATAGTTATCAGGACTCAATACGTATGGATCCTTTTAGAGCATTTTATGTTATTACTTTTAGTTCTCAAATTTTTGGGAGTAAATTGGTGGTATTTCACTTATTAAACCTATAATTGTGCAAGAAACAATAGAAAAGACTCAATTTATTATAAATAAGATGGAAGTCACTCAAATTTTCCAGAAACATATGCGGATCATCATCATCGACTGCCATCCTTTTACGTGAGTGATCATCTTTTCTTGAGAATATCTCCAAGGCTTATGAATATTCAATTTTGTAAACAAGGCAAGTTGTATACATGGTAAATTTTCCCATTTGAGATACTTGAATGAGTAGATGAAGTGGAATATTGATTGTATTTACTTCCAGTGTTTAGTTAAGTGTGTAGTGTCTTTCATGTATTTCAGTTGAAGAGGTACCATCCTGATCCCAACCATGTGATTAAATGGGAACATATTGATCTTGAACCAAATGATATAATGATTCATGTGAAGATACTGATTTTTGATAGGCAAGAGAGTCTCTTACATAGGAAAATCATAGGATTTTACGGGTTTTGGGGCAACATGGTCTGATTCAGGAAGAGACATGAGGGCATGGAAATAAAATGTTAGAACAATGTCTCGACCTATTATAAGGAACCAACCTTATTACATACATAATGTTGAATTTATTCAAGAAAAAAATTCCTTTTAAATTTAATATCTTTTCAAGTTTAGAGCTTTAGAGAATAAGGAAAATATATTCATGACATTACACATTATTACAAAGTGGATACCAAAAAAATAGTTTCCATTTTTTTCAAAATATAAAACATTAAAACTTAAAACATGACTCCTTGAAAGTTATTCAACATTTAAAATGGATTCCTTCTTTGTATTACACATCCATTAACCTGTAAAAAATATTTAAAAACTTGGGATGAGCACAAAAGCTCAGTAAGGGATGGAAAAGAAGGAAAGATCACATTAGTCCATGAATACTCGTAACATATGAAAGCATTTTCAAATGACATTATTGTCACCCATATATACTTAATTTGTGTAACTTGAGATTTATAAAATATCCACACAAAACATGTGAACATAAATATAATTATAAAGGTATCTTGGGTCATTACTTACATAATCTTGTAACCATTCTTGGCTACCTTATAATCTGTAACCCTCACAACTACCTTACTTTTTGTAACCATCACAGTTACACTTGGAGTAACCATACGGCCGACCTCCAACATACACATACCAAATGCATTGGAGGTAGATATAGGTACCAAGATTCATCATAAATAATTGCCAAGAACAAAAACATAATCATATAACATGAATAATTCCATAAAAATATTGCTTTGGAATTTCATAAAACCGAATTTTAAAAAGAGGATTTTTAAAGAAAAGCCCCTTATGAATATCATACAATTAAAGAGATACTTAATAGAGTGGATGGGGTATGTTTATATACTGTAAATACACATAATAAAACATAATATAAACATAAACCATCACACAAAAAATTTAAATAGCATATAAATAATGAAGTAGAAGGTTAGCCCAAAGAATAGAAATCGGGTTAAGAATTCCCTTACCTCGATTCTGTCTTACTTCAAAATTGTTAAAACTTATTGTATAATGGTTAAAAGAGTGTTATTAGTATTTTATAGAAACATGTTCATGTTTATAAAATCTTATATTATCATTTCATAACATCATTTCAATCTTTAATTGTTAGTATTTTGCTCCTTGCACTGTTTTTGGGTGAGTTCTTAACACGATTTCCATGATTGGTTCATGGTGGATGTTCTTGTCGATAGGAAGTGAAATTACATAATTGGAATGGAAAGGTATTTACATATTTCCAGTACCGTAATTTATACCATTTATTATTTTGATTTTTAATATGAGGATGATTCATAAGATAAAACATTAATGATGTTCGTTTAGATCATTTTAGTGGTTTTCTGATAATAACAACCTCATTTTGTCTTATAAATTAGAACCATGAGTACAAAATACTTCCAGAACCATGGGTGAGTCATAACACATATATTATAACCTATTTTAACCATATAAATTGTTTCATGACCCGACTTGAAAAAATTAATGAAAATTGAAATCACATCATCCATGATGTCGGTAGTTCGACACATCACGGACAATGTTTTTATTCCTTGAATAAGTGGGATAGGAGAAGAACAATGATGATAAATTTTCCATGAACATGACAAAATCCAGAATATACATGATTCTAGAGATTTCATTCCACTTGGGTAAGAAGACATGAAGAAAGAATGTGAGAGGAACCCAAAATAAAAGAATAATTGAGAAATCCCTTACAAAAATTCGGCAACCGAACAGCTCCATGGTTTTAGAAAATATTTAAAATAGAGGGGACAAGGGTCACCCATCCAAAAATGAATCATAATATTGAGTAGATCAAGAATAAGATGAAAATAAGAACATGGTATGGAAACTTGAAAGCTATACCACATAAAAGATAACTTGAATGTGAAAAGAAAGAAATTGGGAATTTTCTTACCTTGTAGAGTAACCCTTAGAACTTGAAGGTTGGGACTTTTGGGGCTTGAGGAAACCTTGGGAGGACTAATATGAAGGTAAGGAGGCCAGAGCTTTGTTGAGGGAGAATTGGGAATGAATTCAATGAAGGGAAGAGTTGGTATTTATAGGAAAAGTGAGGGATTATTGTAATAATTTTCAAGGGACACCTCATGGGTGGTATTTGCAAAACCATGGTCTTGCCCATAGTATATGCCCATGGTATAAGCCACTTGGGACACCTCACATCTTAATTAATTATACACAAGTCGACCAGATTTATGACACCATTATTATATCATTAATGATGTCATTAACACACCAAAACTAAAAACTGTATTTTTTACTGTTCTATGAAAAATTAACTGTTTCAAAAAAATTCCCAAAATTCACCCTTACCATTTATCGATGTGTAAAATTTAAAAATGAAGTCCAATTTTTGAAAAAAATTTTATAAATATTGTTAATTTAATTTTAAATTAAAAGAACACTTAATTCAAAAATTAACAATTCTAATTCTGTAACTACTTCTATATCACGATGAAAAATTAACCAAGATGCTATTATCTTAAAACCTTAATAAAATAAAATAATAATAAAATTTACTATTCATTAGGGTCATATTACTATTCATATTACTATTCATAAGGGTATGTTACTATTCACCAAAAAACAAGTTGGTTCTAATAGACTCCAAATAACATACTGAACACAATTGTAGATGACAGTTTCTTGAAATTCAAAACATAGAAGTGGAAAAGTTATGTTTTAAAGGCTAAGTAAAAATATCTACTTAAAACAAAGCTCCATTAATTTCTATTTATTTTTAGAAAATCTTTGGGTGTTACATCTATTATAGAAGAAGACATGTTTTCTGCACACTACAAAATATGACTTTTTACAATTATAATTTTTACCTATCACAAATAGTCCATACAAAATAGGTATTTGTGACAGACCATCGCCAATACCTTAAGCGCGCTGTTGCGTGGGAAGGGTATTTATGATGGGGCTAAGTCCCCGCCGCAAATACCCTTCAGAAGTTTTTGTTAGTTGCGACGGGGGTGGTTCCTAGTCGCAAGTAGTATGTTTAGAGGTTATTATTTATGATGGGTCTCATCACAAATACTTTTTTTACCACCACCTCAATTAATAACCACTGAAATATTTTTGACGGGATTCCCGTAACAATTAAGCCTGTCGCAAATGATCTAACTTATATATACCCCCATCCAATTTTTTCCCATTTCACAATTCTCTATTGTTATTTTTCCTTCTCTGCTCTCATATTTCTCTCTCTTGTTTTTTCTAACTTTTAATTTTTACAGCAGACTAATTTACCAAACTTCCATCCAACAAAAGATTCAGTTTTAAGGTATTTATTTGTTGATTTTATTTTTTAGTAAATTCATTTTAATTTATATTAGTAATGATTGTTATTAATTGGTTGTAATTAAATTAAATTAGAATTGGGTAATTTTATTTTGGCTTGTTTATTTGTACACATATGTTCTTTAGTAATGATTAGTATTAATTTGTATAAAATATTAGTAATTAGTAATAGATAGTAATAATTAGTAATAATTAGTAATAATTAGTAATAAATAGTAATAATTAGTAATAGTTAGTAATATTTAGTAATAAACAGCTGTAATTAAGAATAATTAGCAATAATTCCTAATAATTAGTAATAATTAGTAATAATGAGTAACAATTAGGCATAATTCGTAATAATTAGTAAAAATTAGTAATAAATAGTAATAAATAGTAATAATTAGTAATAAAAAGCAATAATTAGGAATAAATAGAAATAATTAGTAATAAATATAAATAAATTGTAATAATCTGTAACAATTAGTTTTAAATATTAGTAAACAGTAATAATTAGAAATAATTAGCTGTAATTTGGAATAATTACTGGTAATTAGTAATAAATAGCTGCAATTTGGAATAATTAGCGGTAATTAGTAATAATTAGCGATAATTAGCAGTAAATTGTAAAAAAATAGTAATAATTAGTAATAAATAGTAATAATTATCAATAAATAGAAATAAATAGTAATAAATAGCGGCAATTATTAATAAATAGCTGTAATAAGTAATAAATAGCGGTAATTAGTAATAAATAGCGTTAAATAATAATAAATAGAGATAAATATTAATAAATAGTAATAAATAGTAATAATTAGCGATTATTAGAAATAATTAGCAGTAATTGGTAATAATTAGTAGTGATTAGAAATAAATAGTTAAAATTAGTAAAAATTAGGAATATGTAGAAATAGTTATTAATAATTAGCAGTAGTGAGTAATAATTATGAATAATTAGGAATAATTAGTAATAAATAATGGTAATTAATAATAAATAATAGTATTTAGTAATAATTAGTTGTAATTAGCGGTAATCAGCGATAATTATTAATAAATTGTAATAATTAGTAATAATTAGTAATAATTAATGGTAATTAGTAATAATTCGTAATAATTAGCGGTAATTAGTAACAATTTGTAATAATTAGTAATAAATAGCGACAATTAGTAATAATTAGTAATAATTAGCGGTAATTAACGTTAATTAGTTGTAATTAGCAGTAATTAGTAATAAATAGTGGTAATTAGTAATAATTATTAATAAATAGAGGTAATTTGTAATAATTACAAATAAATAGTGGTAATTAGTAATAATTAGTAAAAAATAGTGGTAATTAGTAACAATTAAGAATAATTACTGATAAATAGGGGTAATTAGAAATAATTAGTAATAATTAGCAGAAATTAGTAATATTCAGTAATACTTTATCATAATTAGTAATAATTAGTAATAATTAATAATAATTAATAATTATTAGTTAAAATTAGTAATAAATAGTAATAAATATTAATATATAGCAATAAATAGTGATGAATAGTAATAAATTTCAATAATAAGTAACAAATAGAAATAATTAGAAATAAATAACAATAATTCGTAATAAATAGTAACAAATAATTATAAATAGTAATAATTAGTAATAAATATTAATAGATAGTGATAATTAGTAATAAATACTAATAATTAGTGGAAATTAGTAATAATTTGTGGTAATTAATTATAAATAGTGGTAGTTAGTAATAAATAGTGACAAATAGTAAAAAAAATATTGAAAAATATTAATAAATAGTTATAATTAGTGGTAATTTGTAACAATTAGTAGTAATTAGCAAAAATCTGCATTAATTCGTAATATTTTTGTAATAATTAGCAATAATTGGCAATAATTAATAATAATTTGTAATAAATAGTAATAATTAGCAGTTCTTTGTAATAATTAGGTATAATTAGGAATAATCAGTAATAAATAGTGGTAATTAGTAATAAATAGTGGTAATTTTTAGTAATTAGCAATAATTATTAATAAATAGTAATTAATAGTAACAATTAGTAATAAGTAGTGACAATTAGTAAATATTAGTAATAATTGGTAATAATTAGCTATAATTAGTAGTAATTAGTGGTAATTATTGGTAATTAGTGGAAATTTGTTATAATATCGGTAATTTGTATTAATTAGTTATAAATTGTGGTAGTTAGTAATAATTACTAATAAATAGAGGTAATTAGTAATAATTAGTAATAAATAGAGGTAATTAGTAATAATTATGAATAATGTGTAATAAATATTGATAAATATTAATAAATATTGATAAATATTAAAAAATAATAATAAATAGTAACTGTTAGCAGTAATTAGTTTTAATTTGTAGTAATTAGTAATAATTAGTAATAATTAGAAATACTTAATAAGAAATAGTAATAATTTGTAATAAGTAATAGTTAGAAATAATTATTAATAATTAGTAATAAATTGTGGTAATTATTAATAATATTTAATAAATCACTGCAATTAGAAATAATTACTAATAAATAGAGATAATTAGTAACAATTAGTAATAAATAGTGGTAATTAGTGATAATTAGGAATAATTAGAATAATTAGGAATGATTAGTAATAAATTTTAACAATGAGTAATAATAAGTAATAAATTGTAATAATTAGTAATAAATTGTAATAATTCATAATTAATTATAATAATTAGTAATAAATTGTATTACTTATTATTAATTAGTAATAAATAGTAATGGTCAGTAATAAATGGTCATAATTAGTAATAATTAGTAATAATTAGTAATAATTAGTAATAATTAGTAATAATCAGTGGTAATTAGTGGTGATTAATGCTGATTAATAGTGATTAGCGTTAATTAGGAATAATTAGTTGTAATTAGAAATAATTAAAAATAATTTGTAATAATTACCAATAATTAGAAATATTTAGGAATAATTACTAATAATTAAAAATACTTAGCAATAATTAATAATTTTTTTCTTTTTTGTATAGTTTTTTCTTATAAAAAATTAATCATAAAAAACTGATTATTTTATATTTTTGGAGAAATATGGAATAAGGAAGTCGACAATATTCATTACTAGATGATCTTTATTAGATAAATTAGAACAGGAAACCAAACGGTTCTAGTAAACATCCTATATATATTGAGCGTGTTGAAACTTTATTATCATTTAATGATCAAAACTGGATTTTTTTAGAAGGGAAAATTAAGTGTCTATGTAAAAAATGTGGTTTGGGGATAATTGACATATATTAAAACATTGGGGGTTATCTATTTCATTTTGGTTTTTAGGAAGATTATGTTTTTTCGATCAATATGATTAAAGAAGTTCCAATCAAGATTTTAATAATTTGTTTCTAGATCCATCATGGTTTCAAAATTCAGTACATAATTTGGCAGCTCTAAATTTTCAATAAACTAAAACTTAGGATGATATTAATTCAACTCCTAAGTTGGAACCATATCAATTTTCTGATATCTTGAGATCTAGTGAGGATTCCTTTTACATTTGGTTTCAAGATAATCAAATTAGAAGCGGTTGAAAATTTTATGGTAATTAAATTAGTTAATGGAATGTCAAATAGCTATTTTAATAAGATATTATCTTCGGTTAAAACACTATTAATTGAGGGAAATGTGTTGCCTATAAATTTTTATAAGAGAAAGAGAATGGCTCGTAATATAGTTCTAGGTTATTAGAAGATTCATGCATGTTCAAATGATCACATATTATATTATGGTGAATGTGATTTGTTGGATAGTTACCATACATGTGGAAAATCGAGGTATAGAGAGGCTCAACTAGGGAAGTATAGATTGATTCCTGTAAAAAAATTGAGGCATTTCCTGCTTACACTCGTATTGAAACGTTTATTTATGTCTCAAAACACAACCTCATTGATGTCTTGGAATGAAACCAATATTAAAACAATTAAAATATTAAATCATCCATCTGATGGTGATTCATGGAAACATTTTGACCATGTACATCAAACTTTTTCTTCAGAATCCTAGAATGTGTGATTGATTCATTTTACGAATATATTCTATCGATTTTTTTCTTACGGTAGCCAATATTCTTGTTGACCTATATTTATAACTCTTTACAATTTACCTCTTTTGATGTTGATTAAGGAGATGTATATATTTTTGGTTTTTTAATTCCATGAAATCTGAAAAATAATATTGATGTTTATTTTAAGTCAATGATTGAGGAGATAAATTTATTATGGAGTAATGGTGTTAGTAAATATGATGTTTCTGCAAAAAAAATTCTACTAAAAGATGCATTGATGTGTACAATTAGCGACTTACTAGCATATGAAATGTTATCTGGATAGAGTACACATAGTACAAAGTCATGTCCATACTATATGAGAGATAATGAGTTTTTGCTTGTCAATGGAAGAAAGTCCTGTTTTATCGACTGTCATCGTAGATTCCTTCCAACCGATCATCGTTTTTGAAGGAAGAGATATAATTTCAAAAAAGGAAAAATTGAAAGAGATGAACCTCCAATAGTGATCTTAGGTATAGAGATAAAATCATTTGTATCTTCATTACCTTCCATTACATTTAGACCAAGTAAAAACCAAGATAAAATTGATGGATTTGGTATAGAACACAACCAGATAAAATAGAGAATATTTTTGGTTATTCCATATTGGTCTGATTTGTTGGTCCTTTACATGTTGGTTGTCATTCATATAGAGAAGAAATATTATAATAATATATTTTATACTATTTTGGATACATTAGGTAAAACAAAATATAAGGTAAATGCACGATTAGATCTTGGGCTAATTTATAGGAACCAGAACTTGAACTGTTTGAAAATGTCAGATCAAAGAAGTTAATGAATCCAAAAGTATGTTATACACAATCCAAAGATAATCCATTATCATTTTTAGTGTAATATAGATTTTAGAATTCTAGATGATTAAGCTTCCAATTTTGGTAGATGTATAAAAAACTGTCATATTATTTTATTAAAACGTCCAAACAGTCATGTTATAATAGAAATATTTCTACCGATTGGATTATGTGGTTTGTTGAAGTATATGATTTGGGATTCCCTAAAAGTCATATCATTTTTTCTGATACATTTTTTTCAGTGAAAAAAAAACTATGATGCACTTAATAGACTACAAGAATATTTTGTTTTAATTTTATATAAACTGGAAAAAATCTTCCCACAAACTTTCTTTGAATCAATGGAAAACTTGATATTACATTGGATGCGTAAAGAAAAATATGGAGGTCTGGTTTAGTTTTGATGGATATACCCATTTGAGAGATGCCTACAGATCTTGGAGAAAAAAGTATGTAACAAAGCATCGGTTGAAGGATCAATTAAAGAAGCTTATTTACAGTTGGAAATTTTTTTGTTCTAATCTAATTATTTTCAATCTAAATATCCCTCAAAACACAACTGCATGGTCTATAGTGAAAAAATGTTGATGATTAAATGAGTAATTAATTATTAATTTTTAATCAGCCCAAACATGGAATCGGTAGAGTTCATGAATGATGGATTTCAGATGATGAACATCACATAGCTTATATAAATGATCTTCTCAACTATGATAATTCAACCCCATTTGTACTGTGGGAGATTATATCACTTACACTATAAAATTTTTAGAGAAAATTAATATTATTTTATTTTTAGGTTATATGATAATCCTATAGAAAAAAGATTCTAAAAATTACACCAGCTGCTCTTGTAAGACATTGGAAAAATAATTTTCCCTACTAGTTTCAAAAAAATCGTAACATAAATTATTTATGGTTTAAAATATGGAATAAATTTATAACTTTTTATATTGATAATTATTTTAAAATAATCCTAGTAGCTCAACATGCTGAAAAAAGTTATAATAAATTGTATGTATTGAGTAACCCACCATCGAAAATGGTTAAATATTATAATTCATAGGTGGTTAATGGTTTTTGATTATATAGACATTCATATGGGGAATAAAAAAACTATGAATAGTGGTATTTTCTTGAGAGGATCTCATCATAGAGAAATTGAAGTTGACTTTTACAGCATGCTAGAAGAAATAATTGAACTGTGTTATCTGAGATAGAATTACATAATGATGTTTTAATGTTAGTGGTTAAATACTGAGAGAGGATTTCATGTTTGTATGAGAAATAGAATCATTGATATTAAATATAAAATTCTTCTTATAGTAAATGAACCCTTTTTATTAGCTCATTAGGCACATAAATTTTTTTTATACAAATTATTGTTCTACTTCAAGAGGGTCGGGTGATTGGTGGAGTATAATTAAAATGAAATCTCTTGAAAATCAGTTTATTGAAAGTGAATTTGGTTCTGTTGAAGTGAAAGAAATTGAATTTATTTTTCAAGAGACTACTATAAATCTATCTTTTCCATTAAAAGACAAGAATATTGATGATGGCACCCCATGATTATGGGTCAACAGTGATAATTTTATTATTGATGTAACAAATGATTGGAAATCTCAAGTGTTAATGAAACTAAAACTCCAATGGAAATTTATGATACTGAGGAGGAATATGAAGATATTAACACTGTTATATATAAATATGAGGATGGATATGAAGGATAACATTGTTAAATGCTGGTTATAATCATATATAATATATATCTTTATGTAATAGTTGTTTCCAACTATTTTCTGAGAACAATAATTTCATGTTTCAGATAGAATTGGATCTATTTTGTGAGTTAGAGGGGGATGGTATACATGATGAAGAACATGATGTTGGATCATTTGACCCTCAAACTGTTGGCAGTTGAGTGACAACTCAAAGGGGATGTGGTCTTGTGACATTAATGATTCATGACCCAATCCCCCAGTGATGTCCATGTCTTGGATTCGATCCACACATGCAGAGGTATCTTTACCTAGGAATTTTAATTAGTTTTTATTAATTAAAATTATTTTGTTTATATACTAATTGTTAATTATTTGTTCTTATTTTTTAACAAATTTTCTCATATAGTTATTTTTCAAGGGATTGCTATATTGAAAAATTAGTTTTTTGGATCATGGGGTACATTAGATCAGATTCCCATTGATGATCACCATGACATGTTCAATCATTGGATGATAAGTAAATAAATAATATTTATTTTGAAATTTATTTAATTGATAACTTGATATTATTTATTTTTCATAGGGTTTATGGTATCCCATTGATTAGAGTATCCATGAATCTATCTAACAGGAATGGGAGGAGTGTATGCCTGATTGTGTCTATTTTTTTCACAATTTTTTTGGAGGACAACAATGACGAAAGAAATAGTTACAATGTTTGATCAGTTTTTATGAACCCACCAACCTGACTACATTTTACATCAGGTTTGGGATGGATTATGTTCACATTGGATAGGTGGTAGTTTTTAGAGGATATCATCAGTAGGTTGAAAAAACCAAGGGAGACAAGAGGTGACACAACAAACTGATAGTTGTACATTTAGTATGTATAGGAAATATATGGTAAGTACCTTTTCTATTTAATTTATATATATTTAAATGTAAACTATTAATTTTATATTCATATAGGTAACTTAATAACACCATATTATAGAGTTTGACAACTATTGGATGATGTATAATGATTCTGTCACTGGAGTGATAAGAGGTGATCGCCGGTATCATATTGTGGAGTATGATTTATTTTTGAGTTTTAAAATTTTCTAAAAATAATAATTTAATTATTTAAATTTTAAATTATAATTGAAGGAGTCATATGAGGTCGCGAGGTCTCTAACACAGACTATGATTCAGGTTGAGACCAGTGATCAATCGAGTGTAGAAAGATTTGATGAGGAAATAAGGATGCAAGCGACCCAGTATGACTTCAAGAAAGGACGAGTTATTGGTATGGGATCTCGATTGAGAGTTAGAATTTATTAGGGTGTTGATGCGATTTTGGAGTGCATATCGAGTGGTGCTTGTGGAGAGTCATCATTATCATCAACTGCATAGTATTATGAGTAGTTTCAAGCTCAGGGTGAGCTTATAGAGAGTATGTGTAAGGAGCTGGAAGAGCTTCATCAATAGCAGCAGCAACAGTAGGAGGAGATGTGTCGATGGTAGCATCAACTACACAAGCCGATAATGGAGTAAACGTGATGTTTGTCTCATTGTTTAGGGATGGATTTCCCACCACCTTCTCCTCCTACTCCTTTATATTACCCCCAGCGATGTATTTACTTTTTATGTTAATAAATTTGAATGTAAATTTCTTTTGTAATATAATATATTTACATTTTTATACTGTGCATTTTTTATATTGTAGTGAATATTATATTTTTTTATTATTTTATTATTTATTTAATTTTTAATATTTAATTAATTTAATATTTTTTTATTTTATTTTATTATCTTATTAAATTTATTTTTTTCTTGTTTTATTATTATTATTTATTTGTTGTTGTTATTATTATATTTATTTATTTTTTGAGAATATTGAGATTTTTATTATTTTATAATTTTTTTATAATTGTATGATTATTATTATTATTTTTACTAACATTATTTTATTAATAATAATATTATTATTTATCATTATATTATTAATATTATTACTATATTATTATTACTATTTATATTATTATTAATTTTTATTAATATATTATTATTATTATCATTATTTAATGTTATTTAATTATTATTTTTAGTATTATTATTTTATCGAATTTTATTAATAGTAATTTTTTTAAAGCTATTTATGACGGGCCTGTCACAATAATATTTTTAAAAAATGTAGGAGAAACTATCTGTGATTGGAGAATTTCTCATTGCATTTGGAATTTTTGGTGATCGATTTTTGTAAAAAAATACTATTTGCAATGCCATTTTTTGCAATGAGGTATTTGAGATGGGACCTCGTCACAAATGACATTTTACAATGGGTCCCCATTTCAAATAACTCAATTTCAAGTATTGGCTTTCAAAGAGAGAAAAGACTAACAGTGGGGAGAATGTGACACCCCAAGCTTCGGGTAATTTACCCTTATTTGGTGTATTTTGAGATTTTATAAGACATGAGTTAAGTTGTCAGAGGTTTAGGGAGGCCTATGCCTATTTTGGGGGTGATTTTAGAGGTTCATATTTTTTGAATGGTTAGTAGAAATCACTCACCACCTCCAAAAAAATATACAACATATTATGGGGGTCGTTGTGTAGGTGCACGGTTGGTGCACGATTTAGACAAATAGTGCTAATTCCTACAGAAAATAGTGAAAAGAGAAACAGAGTAAATAACATGGCCGATGCATGATTTATCTAACCGTGTGAGCCGACCACGCGAGGTTTGGACTTGACACAATAACACTACATGATTGGCACAGAGTTTTCCAAACTGTGTTGCCAAAACCATACATCTACTTGGATTATCTAGTAGCACATGCATCGTTGGCACATAGTTTGACAAACCATGTGACCTAACCATGTGAAATACAGGTTTCACCTTCAAAATTATTTTTTTAACCCTTATTATGTTATAGAATCCTAATTTAATTCCCTAATCCCCTAGGATCTTGAAATCCCTTTCCTCCTAAGGTTCTATTGGTGATTCCCTTTGATCTAGGCTCATATTTCATAAAATAAAAGTGTTTACAGATCTCGATTTATTTGTAAATATTTTTACTTCCACATTCATCTTAGATATACTCTTCTCCTCTCTATATCTCTCTTGGAATAATAGATCTAGTCTATTATGTATATGTATGTTCTATGATTATAATTTTAATGATAAATGATTTAATCTATAGATGGAAAGAATATCTATGGACTGATCTTGAAGATCCTAGTACGGTTCTTCATTTTTACCATCTATTTAGATGTAGGAAGCTTCTCTCTCATCTCATCAATCCATAAAATAAAGTAATAGTTTTAATTAAACTTTTATTTTTAAATTTTTGTGTAAACCACATGAGATTTTTGGAAGGAAACCCTAATTTTTGTTATGGATTGGAGATTTTTGGGAAATCAAATTTCTTTTGAAGAAAACCTTTTTGTTTATAATTTTAAAATGTTAGTTTTAAAATTATCATATTTTTTTAATTCAAGAAATTTATTTGATTAATTTTTTTTGATAAATAATTTGTTTTATATAAAATGGAATTTAGAATCAAATTTTGCATAAATGGTTGAAATGAGTTCATTTGTGGAAGTGACCCTGAGAAATTGTTATGTTCCATTAAGGCACCTGGATATTGGTCACCTTTTAATGACTTGGTGGATTGATATGGCCTTATTTTACTTACTATTTACACATCTTTTAAATTACATTTTATTTATTTTAATTAATTATTTGTTCACTTTTTATTATATATTTACGCTTGTATTTTTATAAATAAATTTATCAATTAATCATTTTTTATAATAATTCATGTATTTTAATCTTTAAAATAGTCAATTTGTTGTTTACGTTACTCTTATAGTCTTACAATTTATTATTTAGTTTAGTGCCTTAGCGTTTTTATTTAATAATTTGAATTTTTTATTTATTAATTAATTATTCTATTTAATTACCTTTTAATAACTTAGTTATTAATTTACCATTTCATGTATTAAATATTACTTAATTTAAAATAAAAAATTTTTAAATGTATTTTAATAATTCAATAATTATAAATTTTAGATTACAAACTGACTACATTTATTAAATCTCGTTAATTTAATTTCATTTATTAACGTAATTATTTAACAAAAAAATAATTGTCTACTTTAATAAATTTAATTTGTTTTGGTAGTTATTAAAAATAATTTAAATTTGTCATATAGATGTTTAGTTTACGTTTTTTTATTATTTTTTAATAATATAGTTTACTTTCAATTTATTTTTATATTTAGTTCTAATTTATGTTTTTATTTTGAATATATTAATAATTTAAGTACAGTTTTAATTGTTTCATAAATTCATTTATTCCTTTAAGACTGAATTAATTTTAGTTGATTTTTATTTTAAATTAATTATGTTGTTTAGAATTTATTTGAATTTTAATTTTTTTAATAACTTTTTTGTTTGCTGATTAATTACTAAGACACGGTGGCACCAGTCTAACCCAATCTCGTTACTGTCTTCGAAAGTCTACTACTATTTCCCTAAAGGACCCCTTGGAACCATTTCCACTCTTTATGGTGCCACCGTATCCCAAATCGTTGTGGACAGATTCAACTTGCAACACTTTTTTCCTTCACAGCCACTGTAATCCTCTAGTAACACCTCTTCATGGTTTCACCCAAACCGATTGCACACTCCATCAAAGTGCCACAACAACCCTTCAGCACCATTCCCAACCTTCCTATCTTTTTCCATCTTCACCAATCCCAAAACTAGTCTCACATTTTCTGGTCTCACAGCCAAAAGTGCCGCAAGACTCACTGTCAACCAGAAGAAATGAGTCACTATTTCCTGCTCAGTTTCCTAGATCATGAATCACTACCATTCGACCCACATACCATCAATCTCAAATCCTCAAAAACACTGATCTGAACCATAAATTTATCAATTTGTTATGAAAAACAACCCTTTAAATCAAATCTCAATATCCATATTTTCTTCAAAGAAGAACCATGAGCTGCTCCATAACTCGAAGCTGTTCCATATCATGTTCTAGAATGAAAAACACATCCCACCGTCTGAAGAATCTCGATACGCTGATGCTTGAAGGAACAAACTCAACCCGCCGATTGAGGAGAAGGGGAGAGGAGTCCAGCACATCCACTATAATATAACCCAATGCCACACCACTTCTCTATAGAGAAACATGCAGATCCAGAGCCACTGTGAAGTGTCGCTGATTCAGGAAGCCACTGGGACTGAAGATCCCAATCTGCCGCTATAAGGCCTAGCCGAGGGAGCCGATTAGGGTTCTTCGGTGGCGGAGTAGAGACTGTTGTGTTGTGTCACTGACACTGGGAGGAGCTGACGCTGAGCCAGAGTGGCTAGTTGCAGCGTCAAAGGAGGAGAAATCATCCACCCTGTTCACCAAATTGGGTGGGGGGGGGGGCTGGAAGAAGAATAGAATAACAAAAAAAACAAAATCAAATTAAATAATAATACAAAAATAAATTAAATTAAACATATATTTAAATAATAATAAATAATTATTATATTATGTAACTAACATAATATTAGTAAATAAATAATTTATAAAATAAAATATAAGACAAACTAATAAGGGTTTATAAAATTAAAATATAAATAATAATAAATTATATATAAATTAATTATTAACTAAAATAAGTATATTTATACTTTAATTATAATTTAATTTCAATAGAATAAATATAATAAGTAAATTAAAAAAGTAATTGATATAAATATAATTTAATAATTTAATTAATTTATACTAACTAATTATTAATAATACTTAGAGTAATTAAAAAACTTAATTGATAATAATAAATTAAAAGCTTAATAATTTTATTTAATAAATGATTTAATAATGAATGAATAATCATAATAACATTTAATAAAAATTATCAATTAAGATATTTATTAATTAACTTTAATTTCTTTTTAATAAGTATTATATCATTAGACTTAAAAAATTACTATTATTTAAATTTCTTTGTGTATTAACTATTTTTTTACTTTATAGGTTCACAAAAGTGTCTAAATTAAGTTCAGGTTCAGTTAAGAGACTTACTAGAAGTTAGTTATAAGAGCAAGGTAAAAATGATGCGAGTTTGACTGAAAAAACACACGTGAGCGGTGAACAAGTGAGTGAACCTTGAAGTAGGTGGAAAATAGATCTAACATGTAGTAAAGGACAACATGATACAAAAGTAGAGTAGTGGGAATTATTTACAGGGAGAATTAATTCGATCATACACTTCCATACAGAGTAGAGCAAGAACTCTGTGGAAAATCATGAAACACTTCTCGAAGAACCACTTCCTAGAGACCCAAGGTCCAGGAGCAGTAGCGATTCAGGCTTTAAGAGGGAGATATCTTCCTCCGTTTTCATTCAAATTTGATTCTTGTATTCCAATGATTTATACTTACATAATAAAGATAATGTTAGGGTAAATTTTCTAGTTCGAGGATAAATTGATGTTCTGCTGGTTATATTTAAATTTACTTCTTCATTTTATCATTTCGATGTATTCAGTATTGATCGGTGAGATCAATACTAAATTCATTCAATTTATTTGTACCAATTGAACTTAATTTCATAATTCCACAATCAATGGTAAATATTGATCATGGAAACATATTTCAAAAGATAATAAATTAATAAAACTACATGACTTATGCTGAGTTCATCCTGTTTTCATTTTTAAATAATGATTTTCACAGTTGTTCTATTTTAGAGTGGCGAACTCGGAAATTGATCAAACTGTTTGACTTAACTCATGGAAAGGGAAGTAAGTAATTATTTTTAAATGGTGGTATACTGCAAAAAAATTTAAGTGAATTTGAATACTTTAAAAACTAGTAGAATGGATAACTTTCCCTCAGGCATTTTACTTTGATAGTTCATTTATCAGCGTTCTTTATATTTTGTGTTCACTGTTTTCAAACTATTTTCTATTTCTTCTTAATCTTTATCAAAAATTAAAAAATGTTGTATTAATTTACTACATTATAAAAGCACAAAAAAATAAAGAAAATATTACAAAAGTAAAAAATAGAAAATCTACTCCACTGCTTACAATGGTGGGGTCTTTTTGTATGTTTTAGAAGAATAGTTGTCATAATCACCTTCCATGTGGGTTTGAACCTACTTTCCACATATACAGTAGTTAGTATGAATATAAATTTTAAACATTGACTAAATTCAATGACAGTCACATCAAGTTTTTGGCACTGTTTTCAGGGAAGGCATGAGCAATTCTTTTAATAAAAAAAAAATTAAAAAATCACGTATAAAAAAATCTAAAAATTTAAAAATTTAAAACTGCAAAAAAAAACAGCTTCAATTTTTACTGAATTTCTTCTATTATATGTATTATTCAGATCCTTTTTAGTTCTTCTATTTCAATATTTTGAGCTATTATTACACTTTTCATGAGAACAAGTACCACTTCTGGTAGTTTAGAGTCCTTGAATTTAGAAATTGATAAACATCTCACTGCTCTAAGAATGAAGAACAAAATAGAAATAGAGAACATAGATAATAGAGTCCCTGATTACAACTTCTAAGATCAACCAGAACACTTTGATGATGTTGAAAGTTTTAGGATGAGGGTGCTCTCACTTTCTCTAGTTTCAAGCAATCCATATTTTAATAGTTTATCTCCAATAGCCCAAAACTATGAGCTTAAACAGTCACACGTTTCACTACTGCCTGCATTTAATGGACCATCAAATGAGGACTCTATAACCTTATTTAGATATTTCTACAACACTGTGTATGAGTTACCCCTTCTATGACTCATAGAGACTGATCTAAGAATGAGAGTCTTTCCATTTTTCTTTAAAGGAAATGCTAGGAACTTGTTTCTGAGCCTAGATGAGAACATTTTTTGAAAAATGGGATCAAGTGTACAACTCATTCATAATGATATTATATCTGTAAATATTAAAAGAAGAACATAGAACAAAAATTACAAGTTTTTTCCAAGAGGATGGAGAATATTTTCATAAAGATTGGGATAGATTTAGGGACCTTCTTAGGAAGTTTACCCATAATCAACATTCATCCCACCTTCTCATGGACACCATCTATGAAGGATTTTCATCCTCTAGATAGAACCTAGTTGATCAGGCTACTGGGGGAAATTAAAATGAAAAGATAGATGAAGAACCTAGACAAAATTTTAATAATATTTCCTTTAATTCACAACATACAAACTAAAGAAGAAAAAGAGTGAATAGAAATTTTAATGTCAATAATGGTTTAATGAATGAAACTCTATCTCAACATGCTGAAATCACCAACCAACATCAAACCATAATGAACCAGAATTCAAAATAAACTATTAATCAATTGGGCTATCAAAACACCAATCAATATTTAAGGGAACTGTGTGTTCAATGTGGTATGTTTGGGTATACTGAAAACTATTTTCCTAACATTTTTATTCCAGCCCAACCACAAGACAACTCAATCATTGTCAATTATAGTCCAAAGATGCCTCCTAAATAAGATCAATTTTCTAATAATTACAATCAAGTCTATAATAACCATCCAAACCTATCCTAGAATGATCTAGGTTTAATTAAGCACCCCACTGCCCCTAACTATCAAAACCAACCAAGAACAAACATTCAAAATAAACAAAGGGGTGATTCCTCAAATGCACAAGGAAAAAATGATAATCAAATGTCTTCATCTATTGATCTAATATGGAACAAAATTAACTATCACGATTAAATATACACAACTCAGCTATCCAAACAAAAAAATCAATATGAGTGAGATAAAATGAAAAATGATGTGAGAATGCCAAATATGGAAACACAGCTAGGCCAACTTTCTAGAGATTTGACTTCTAGGGATAAAGGCAGGTTACCTAGTATGACTGAGCTAAATCCTAGAGAGAATTCCTTTGTGTTAGTAACTAGGAGTGGGATGAATACTCAAACATTTGATGAAAAAGACCTTGAAAATTCCAAAAATGAAAATCTACTTGAATCTGGTAATAAAAACCTACTTTATTCACATGTTGGAAATTCACATAAAGCTATAGAAAATAATGGAAATCTGAATTTTTTACATGAAAATCAAGCTGAAAACTCATCTAAAAATCAAAGGAATAAAGGAAAATAATAACATGAGGAAGAGTTGAGGGAAATGCCTACTATCTTTAAAAAATATTTCCCCACCCATCCCTTTCCCTGACAATATTAACCCTTAAAGTAATACTAGGGTTGAAATTCTTCAGTTCCTTGGTTTCTTTCAAGATTTCCAGTAAACATTCCTTTCATTCAAGATTATATTCAAATATGATCTTATTTTAAGTCTCTTAAGAAAATTGTTAAAAAAAACCCTAGAAGAAATTCCTACTTACAGTCTCACCGTAGAGTGTAGTGCTGTACTCCAAAAGAAAAATGCAACTAAATTGAAAAACCTAGGTAGCTTTTTCATTCCTTGTACACTAAGAAATTATGATCAAATCAAATGTTTTTGTGACTTAGGTGCTAGCATTAATTGGCTCTCTTAGTCATTGTTTCAACAGTTGTGGTTGGGTGACATTCAACCCACCACAGTCATTTTGCAGTTGGCTGATAGATCTTTCACTCATCCTATTAGTAGTGTAGATGATTTTCTAGTTGGGGTAAGAAAGCTATTTCTACATGTTTTCTTTTTAGTCTTGGACACATATTGTCATCAAGAGGTCCACATCATTATGGGTAGGCCCTTCTTGGCCAAAGGTGGAGCTATTACTGATGCGTTAAAGGGTCAATTATTTTTTAAAATTGGAGAACAACAGGAAGAATTTAATGTTTTTATGAACATTATGAGACCTACTTATTCTAAAAACTGCTCAAAGATAGACTACCATAAACCTGAAAGTTCTTATAAAAAACAATTTGAACACATTTCAGAATATGAAAAAAAATCCCTTGATGAATAAATTTATTTTGAATCTGAAAATTCTATTGTTTCTATTTCATAAACTGAATTTTTTTCTCAAATATTGAATCTTGAAAATTTTCCAGAATTTGAAAACTATCTAGTTTCTCCTTTAGAAGAGTCCTATGTTTCAGAACATATGCGTTTTTGAGAGAATTTGAGGGTTTTCCTACAGACACCAACACTTCATATAATTTTGATGATGTAGAGGGAAAAATTTAGGACAACTTGATGATTTTTCTTTGATTAACGTGTTAAATTCTGATTTGGAAAATCTGGACAGTGTGCTATCCACTTTGGACTGAATCACTATTATTTTTGAATCTAAGAAAGAAAATGAAAATATTTTATCATTTAATACTCCTTAAAAGAGATATATCGAAGATCTTAGACCTCTCAGGCCTAAGAGTCTTCCTTCTAGTATTGAACTACCCACTCTTGAACTAAAATGAATCCCTGCTCATTTGAAATACTCATTTTTTGTTGAGAAATCCACTTTTCCTTTAATAATTTCTGTTGAGTTGATTGAAAATCAAGAGGAAAGATTATTGAATGTGTTGAAGAAATTTAAATCTTCCCTAGGATATACCATAGCTAATATAAAAGGCATTAGTCCCTCATTCTTCATGAAAAAATACCTATGGAGCCCAACTATAAGCCTAGGGTAGTGTATCCATGAAGATTAAACCCAAACATGAAAGAAGTTGTGAGAGAGGATGTCATTAAACTGTTAGGCACCATAATAATATATACCATTTCAGATAGTTCTTGGGTAAGCCCCATCTAGGTTATCCCTAACAAGGTAGGTTTCACTGTAGTAAAAATGAATAGAATGAAGAAGTCCATGTTATAAAAACCCAGAAAATGAGAGTATGTATTGATTTTAGGAAGTTTAATGAAGGCACTAGGAATGATCATTTTACAATTCCCTTCCTTGATCAAATTCTTGAGAGGCATGCTAGAAATGAATTTTTATAACAACTTGAACTTTTGAATAACATTTTTTCCTAAATTTCTGTGTTATTTTATTTTATAATCAACAAAACAATATTCTTTAAAATAATGATGTGAGTATGATGAAATGAGTCTGTTGAGTTTTGACTGTTATATGACCGTTGGTCAATACGACTGTTGGTCAATATGACCGTTGTAAACTAAAATATTAATATTACAATTTTTGTTTATAAGTACATGTGATCATGGTCAATTAATAAAGAAATAAGAGTCGATGGCCTCATCTAGTAAACTCGGGCCGTACAAAGCCCATCAGTCAGATCTTGGGAAGGAGGTAGCATCACTGGGCCTTTCTCTGGACCAAGTCCAATCTGAGCTTCAACATGTGAAGCTTGAACATAATCGCTTAAGGGAGAAGTTCAAGCTGATAGAAATCACCACTCAAAAAATGTTGTCTAATCCGCCCCAAGATTCTATCACCATAGCACACCTTACACTTTGGTCCTATGCAGGTGTTATAAGTGGCAATGTTATGCGACCATTGTTACTTGTGTAAACAATTTTTATAAATAAATTTTTATATCTTATTTTGGAAAAGTTGGTGAATTTTAAATATCTGGATAAATGTAAGATGAATTTATAGTTCAATATTACCAATGAATTTTGAAAAAAAGGCTATTTTAAAATATTTAGGTAAACTTTTAATAATTAAAAATATAAAATGATTTTTAAAAAAATGATCTTCTACAGTTGTGACCAGTAAAAAATTTAGAGTATAATAAGATCAACTTAATTTTTAGTGAATAGTAAAGTATAAATAGTAATATATCCTTATGAATAGTAATGAATAGAAAATTATCCAAAAAAATAGAAACTTCACCCATGAATGCATAAATATAATTTAGACATCTTAAAAGTAAAAAAATGATCATTGTATTTGTTTTGGTATTTTTGTATGTCATAAATACTTTATTTACAGTTTTATAATTAATTTAATAATTTAAAGTGGAAATGTATTTTCAAAAATTTTAATAATAAATTTTTAATTTATTTTCTTATTGTTATACTATAATTTTATGGGACCTTGAACAATTTTTCAAGGTGTTATAAAACGAGTTATAGATTTAAAGTTGTTTTTTTGAATAAATAATGATTTTATTTAAAAATTAAATTAAAAATATTTAGAAAATTATTTTCATAAATGGGATTTATTATTGAATTCAGAACATCTATATTTTTTTATGGTAAATTTTTGGGATTTTTCTGAAATAGTGAAATTTTCAGTGAATAGTAAAAATACAGTTTTGAGTTTCGGGTGTTTGATGACATCCTTGATGATGTAATAATGATGTAATAAATCTAGTGAACTTGTGAATAGTATGAAATTTTATGAGGTTTCCTATGGGGCCAATACCATGGGGAAATACCTTGGGCAAGCCCATGGTATTGCAAATACCACCGATGAGGTGTCCCTTGGAAATTAATTAAATATTCCCTCTCTTTCCCTTTAAATACCAAGTCATTACATCATTTATTTCATTCGAAAATCCTCCTGAACGATGTTCTAGTATTTTTAGCTCCAACGGAGTCCTCCCAAGGTTCCCTTAAGCCCCCAAGGTCCCAACCTTCAAGCTTATGAAGTTACTCATCAAGGTTACAGAATCGTTCAACCTCCTCTTTTAAGTCATTACTTCCTTTATGTTATTTCTTATACTTTTCATTTTATTATGTGGGGGTATGTTCTTCTATATCATTTTTACTTTCCATTTCGTGTTCAATCTATGAGATACCCTTTCCACTATCATCAACTGGTTTTATGAATTTTTATGTGACGCCGATAGGCTGTCGAATTTTTATAAAAGAAATCACATCTTCTCATTTCCTTCAAGTTTCATTTTCTTATGGTATTTCCATCAAATATCCATACCATGATATTATTTATTTTTTTATTATATATACATATTGTATTATGAGTTATTTTTTAGTGGTTGACTCTTGTCCCCTCTCTTTTCAATTATTCTAATACCATGTTATATAACCGTCACTACTGGAAATAGAGGATGTCCCAACGGTTTAGAACTGTTGGGAAAGGCTGGGGAACCGTTGGTATATGTTATACCAATGGTTCTGCCAACCGTAGGCAAGTAAGCCGTTGGGAAAAACTTTTCCCAACGGTTTACAGTGAACCGTTGGTATAGGCGGAGAAAAATACTAAAAAAGATTCCCAACGGTTGTCAAACCATTGGCAAAACTCAGAACACTGTTTTTCCCAACGGTTTTCAAAAACCGTTGGGAAAAATCAATAGTTTTTCCCAACTCCCAAACCGTTGGAAAAACTAAATATACATTTGGATGAACTCTTTCCCAACGGTTCTAAACCGTTGGGAAAAGAGTTATTACCAACGGTTCAATGAACCGTTGGTAAAAACATATTTTTACGATTCTATGCCAACGGTTTAAAACCGTTGGCATACCCTAGGCTGCAAATTGCAGTAGCCTGCAATTTGCACAGCCCCTCTGTACATCAGCCACCTCTCATCTCATCAGGCCTCATTCTCACCTCATTTTCGATCCAACTATTGTACCTGTAATAAACTAAAACATACATATACAATTATGAACAAATTCATACACATTTAACATATAATGGATCCTGAAACTATACACATCCATAATTAATTTACAATTCATAAACATACATAATTCATATATAATTCAATTTAAAATTTAGATGACAATTATATGTGGAATTCGATTGAGACGGGGATGATTGGTACACGTCACATATGAACCATGGATTGTTCTCCTAAAGTTTCAATGGAAACCGAATGCATTTGGTCGGTTTTGCGTATGCCAGTTCTTTTCACTTATAATCCTACCCATTTTAAACAAAACAGACACAGTTAGAGCGGTGTTCGCCACACCGCGCCTCGGATTGAGTCGGGGATGACTCGTACACCTCACATATGACCCATGGATCGTTCTCCTAAAGTTTCAACAGAAACCGAATGCGTTTGGTCGGTTTTCCGTATGTACTTAAAATGATGTCCATTTTAATCAAAAGAGATCCACTTAGACTGATCCCGGCCACACCGCGACTTGGATTGAGCCCGAGTGGGCTCGTACATGTCACATATGACTGATGGATCGTTGTGATAAATTATCAACAGATTCGGAATGCGTTTGGTCGGTTTTGCGTATGCCAGTTGTTCATTTCACTTATAATCCTGTCCATTTTAAACAAAAGATACACAGTTAGAATGGTGTCGGCCACACCGCTCCTCGGATTGAGGCGGGATTGACTCGTACACATCACATACGACCCATGGATCCTTGTGCTAAAGTATCGACATAGTCCGAATGCCTTTGGTCGGTTTTTCGTATGTCACTTGATGATTTTCACTTAAAATGACGTCTTTTTGAAACAAAAGACCGACACTTTGAGTGGTGTCGGCCACACCGCGTCTCCGATTTTGGCGGGGTTGATTCGTACACGTCACATATGACTCATGGATCGTTCTACTAAAGTTTCAATGGAAACCGAATCCGTCTGCTCGTTTTTCCGTATGTACTTAAAATGGTGTTCATTTTAAAAAAAAGAGAGCCACATAGACTTATCCCGGCCACACCGCGACTCGGATTCATCCCGGGTTGGCTCGTACACGTCACATATGACCCATGGATTGTTGGGATAAATTATCAACAGATTCGGAATGCGTTTGGTCGGTTTTCCGTATGCCAGTTGATGCTTTTCACTTAAAATGACGTCCTTTTGAAACAAAAGACAGACACTTTGAGTGGTGCCGGCCACACCGCGTCTCCGGATTGAGATGAAACCACCGTGCAACATTCTAATTATTATTCGTGACGTGTACGCGCAGACGGCACGTCAATCGGACGTGCCGTGTGCCCGCGGTGACCGACAACGCAGTTCTGGTGTCATAAACGGCCAAAACGGGCGTCCAACGGTCAAATTCATAGCTGACGACCTCGGATTGAGCTGAAACCACCGAGAAACATTCTAATTATTATTCGTTACGTGTACGCGCAGACCACACGTCAATCGGACGTGCGGTTTGCCCAGTACGGCTCAATATTCTTGTTTTAAGTGATGCGCGCGCTTCGTAAATGCGCGTGAGGGGGGTCCAAACGGGCCGAACGATGTCGGAATGGCCTGAAATCAGACGACAAATATGGGTGAGTGATTTCTGAAGTGGTCGAGCAGACGGCACATTAATCGGACATGACCTGTGCCCGCGATGGCCGAGAACGCAGTTCGGGTGTCATAAACGGCCAAAACGGGCGTTAAACGGTCAAATTCATAGCGGACGACCAGAGATTCACCTGAAACCACCGTGCAACATTCTAATTATTATTTGTGACGTGTACGCGCAGACGGCACGTCAATCGGACGTGCGGTTTGCCCGGTACGGCTCAATATTCGTGTTTTAAGTGATGCGCACGCTTCGAAACGCGCGTGAGGGGGGTCCAAATGGGCCGAACGATGTCGGAATGGCCTGAAATCAGACGACAAATACGGGTGAGTGATTTATGAATTGGTCGAGCAGACGACACGTCAATCGGACGTGCCGTGTGCCCGCGGTGACCGACAACGCAGTTATGGTGTCATAAACGGCCAAAACGGGCGTCCAACGGTCAAATTCATAGCGGACGACCACAGATTCACCCGAAACCACCGTGAAACATTCTAATTATTATTCGTGACGTGTACGCGCAGACGGAACGTCAATCGGACATGCGGTTTGCACGGTACGGCTCAATATTCGTGTTTTAAGTGATGCACGCGCTTCGTAAACGCGCGTGAGGGGGGTCCAAACAGGCCGAACGATGTCGGAATGGCCTGAAATCAGACGAAAAATAAGGGTGAGTGATTTATGAAGTGGTCGAGCAGACGACACGTCAATCGGACTTGTCGTGTGCCCGCGGTGACCGACAACGCAGTTATGGTGTCATAAACGGCCAAAACGGGCGTCCAACAGTCAAATTCATAGCGTACGACCTCGGATTGAGCTGAAACCACCGTGAAACATTCTAATTATTATCCGCGACGTGTACGCGTAGATGGCACGTCAATCGGACGTGACGTGTGCCCGCGGTGACCGAAAACGCAGTTATGGTGTCATAAACGGCCAAAACGGGCGTCCAACGGTCAAATTCATAGCGGACGACCACGGATTCACCCGAAACCACCGTGAAACATTCTAATTATTATTTGTGACGTGTACGCGCAGACGGCACGTCAATCGGACGTGCGGTTTGCCCGGTACGGCTCAATATTCTTCTTTTAAGTGATGCGCGCGCTTCGTAAACGCGCGTGAGGGGGGTCCAAACGGGCCAAACGATGTCGGAATAGCTTGAAATCAGACGACAAATACGGGTGAGTGATTTCTGAAGTGGTCGAGCAGACGGAGCATCAATCGGACATGACCTGTGCCCGCGGTGACCGAGAACGCAGTTCGGGTGTCATAAACGGCCAAAACGGGCGTTAAACGGTCAAATTCATATCGGACGACCAGAGATTCACCCGAAACCACCGTGCAACATTCTAATTATTATTTTTGACGTGTACGCGCAGACGGAACGTCAATCGGACGTGCGGTTTGCCCGATACGGCTCAATATTCGTGTTTTAAGTGATGCGCACGCTTCGAAACGCGCGTGAGGGGGGTCCAAACGGGCCGAACGATGTCAGAATGGCCTAAAATCAGACGACAAATACGGGTGAGTGATTTATGAAGTGGTCGAGCAGACAGCACGTCAATCGGACGTGCCGTGTGCCCGCGGTGACCGACAACGTAGTTATGGTGTCATAAACGGCCAAAACGGGCGTTCAACGGTCAAATTCATAGCGGACGACCACATATTCACCCGAAACCACCGTGAAACATTCTAATTATTATTCGTGACGTGTACGCGCAGACGGCACGTCAATCGGACGTGCCGTGTGCCCGCGGTGACCGACAATGCAGTTATGGTGTCATAAACGGCCAAAACGGGCGTCCAACGGTCAAATTCATAGCGGACGACCTCGGATTGAGCTGAAACCACCGAGAAACATTCTAATTATTATTCGTGATGTGTACGTGCAGACGGAACGTCAATCGGACGTGCGGTTTGCCCGGTACGGCTCAATATTCTTGTTTTAAGTGATACGCGCGCTTCGTAAACGCGCGTGAGGGGGGTCCAAACGGGCCGAATGATGTCGGAATGGCCTGAAATCAGACGAAAAATACGGGTGAGTGATTTCTGAAGTGGTCGAGCAGACGGCACATCAATCAGACATGACCTGTGCCCGCGGTGACCGAGAACGCAGTTCAGGTGTCATAAACGGCCAAAACGGGCGTTAAACGGTCAAATTCATAGCGGACGACCAGAGATTCACCCAAAACCACCGTGAAACATTCTAATTATTATTTGTGACGTGTACGCGCAGACGGAACGTCAATCGGACGTGCGGTTTGCCCGGTACGGCTCAATATTCGTGTTTTAAGTGATGCACACGCTTCGAAACGCGCGTGAGGGGGGTCCAAACAGGCCGAACGATGTCGGAATGGCCTGAAATCAGACGAAAAATACGGGTGAGTGATTTATGAAGTGGTCGAGCAGACGGCACGTCAATCGGACGTGCCGTGTGCCCGCGGTGACCGACAACGCAGTTATGGTGTCATAAACGGCCAAAACGGGCGTCCAACGGTCAAATTCATAGAGGACGACCACAGATTCACCCGAAACCACCGTGAAACATTCTAATTATTATTCGTGACGTGTACGCGCAGACGGCACGTCAATCGGACATGCGGTTTGCACGTTACGGCTCAATATTCGTGTTTTAAGTGATGCGCGCGCTTCGTAATCGCGCGTGAGGGGGGTCCAAACGGGCCGAACGATGTCGGAATGGCCTGAAATCAGACGATAAATACGGGTAAGTGATTTATGAAGTGGTCGAGCAGACGGCACGTCAATCGGACTTGTCGTGTGCCCGCGGTGACCGACAACGCAGTTATGGTGTCATAAACGGCCAAAACGGGCGTCCAATGGTCAAATTCATAGCGTACGACCTCGGATTGAGCTGAAACCACCGTGAAACATTCTAATTATTATCCGTGACGTGTACGCGCAGACGGCACGTCAATCGGACGTGCCGTGTGCCCGCGGTGACCGACAACGCAGTTATGGTGTCATAAACGGCCAAAACGGGCGTCCAATGGTCAAATTCATAGCGGACGACCACGGATTCACCCGAAACCACCGTGAAACATTCTAATTATTATTTTTGACGTGTACGCGCAGACGGCACGTCAATAGGACGTGCGGTTTGCCCGGTACGGCTCAATATTCTTGTTTTAAGTGATGTGCGCGCTTCGTAAACGCGCGTGAGGGGGGGTCCAAACGGGCCGAACGATGTCGGAATGGCCTGAAATCAGACGACAAATACGGGTGAGTGATTTCTGAAGTGGTTGAGCAGACGGCACATCAATCGGACATGACCTGTGCCCGCGGTGACCAAGAACGCAGTTCGGGTGTCATAAACGGCCAAAACGGGCGTTAAACGGTCAAATTCATAGCAGACGACCAGAGATTCACCCGAAACCACCGTGCAACATTCTAATAATTATTTGTGACGTGTACGCGCAGACATCACGTCAATCGGACGTGCGGTTTGCCCGGTACGGCTCAATATTCGTGTTTTAAGTGATGCGCACGCTTCGAAACGCGCGTGAGGGGGGTCCAAACGGGCCGAACGATGTCGGAATGGCCTGAAATCAGACGAAAAATACGGGTGAGTGATTTATGAAGTGGTCGAGCAGACGGCACGTCAATCGGACGTGCCGTGTGCCCGCGGTGACCGACAACGCAGTTATGGTGTCATAAACGGCCAAAACGGGCGTTCAACGGTCAAATTCATAGAGGACGACCACGGATTCACCCGAAACCACCGTGAAACATTCTAATTATTATTCGTGACGTGTACGCACAGACGGCACGTCAATCGGACGTGCCGTGTGCCCGCGGTGACCGACAACGCAGTTATGGTGTCATAAACGGCCAAAACGGGCGTCCAACGGTCAAATTCATAGCGGACGACCACGGATTCACCCGAAACCACCGTGAAACATTCTAATTATTATTTGTGACGTGTGCGCATAGACGGCACGTCAATCGGACGTGCGGTTTTCCCGGTACGGCTCAATATTCTTATTTTAAGTGATGCGCACGCTTCGTAAACGCGCGTGAGGGGGGTCCAAACGGGCCGAACGATGTCGGAATGACCTGAAATCAGACGACAAATACGGGTGAGTGATTTCTGAAGTGGTCGAGCAGACGGCACATCAATCGGACATGAGCTGTGCCCGCGGTGACCGAGAACGCAGTTCGGGTGTCATAAACGGCCAAAACGGGCGTTAAACGGTCAAATTCATAGCGGACGACCAAAGATTCACCCGAAACCACCGTGCAACATTCTAATTATTATTTTTGACGTGTACGCGCAGACGACACGTCAATCGGACGTGCGGTTTGCCCGCTACGGCTCAATATTCGTGTTTTAAGTGATGCGCACGCTTCGGAACGCACTTGAGGGGGGTCCAAACGGGCCGAACGATGTCGGAATGGCCTGAAATCAGACGACAAATACGGGTGAGTGATTTATGAAGTGTTCGAGCAGACGGCACGTCAATCGGACGTTCCGTGTGCCCACTGTGACCGACAACGCAGTTATGGTGTCATAAACGGCCAAAACGGGCGTCCAACGGTCAAATTCATAGCGGACGACCACGGATTCACCCGAAACCACCGTGAAAAATTCTAATTATTATTCGTGACGTGTACGCGCATACGGCACGTCAATCGGACGTGCGGTTTGCCCGGTACGGCTCAATATTCGTGTTTTAAGTGATGCACACGCTTCGAAACGCGCGTGAGGGGGGTCCAAACGGGCCGAACGATGTCAGAATGGCCTGAAATCAGACGACAAATACGGGTGATTGATTTATGAAGTGGTCGAGCAGACGGCACGTCAATCGGACGTGCCGTGTGCCCGCGGTGACCAACAACGCAGTTATGGTGTCATAAACGGCCAAAACGGGCGTCCAACGGTCAAATTCATAGCGGACGACCACGGATTCACCCGGAACCACCGTGAAACATTCTAATTATTATTCGTGACATGTACGCGCAGACGGCACGTCAATCGGACGTGCCGTGTGCCCGCGGTGACCGACAACGCAATTATGGTGTCATAAACGGCAAAAACGGGCGTCTAACGGTCAAATTCATAGCGGACGACCACGAATTCACCCGAAACTACCGTGAAACATTCTAATTATTATTTGTGACGTGTACGCGCAGACGGCACGTCAATCGGACGTGCGGTTTGCCCGGTACGGCTCAATATTCTTGTTTTAAGTGATGCGCGCGCTTCGTAAACGCGCGTGAGTGGGGTCCAAACGGGCCGAACGATGTCGGAATGACCTGAAATCAAACGAAAAATACGTGTGAGTGATTTATGAAGTGGTCGAGCAGACGACACATCAATCGGACCTGACCTGTGCCCGCGGTGACCGAGAACGCAGTTCGGGTGTCATAAACGGCCAAAACGGGCGTTAAACGGTCAAATTCATAGCGGACGACCAGAGATTCACCCGAAACCACCGTGCAACATTCTAATTATTATTTGTGACGTGTACGCACAGACGGCACGTCAATCGGACGTGCGGTTTGCCCGGTACAGCTCAATATTCGTGTTTTAAGTGATGCGCACGCTTCGAAACGCGCGTGAGGGGGTTCCAAACGGGCCGAACGATGTCGGAATGGCCTGAAATCAGACGACAAATACGGGTGAGTGATTTATGAAGTGGTCGAGCAGACGACACGTCAATCGGACGTGCCGTGTGCCCGCAGTGACCGGCAACGCAGTTATGGTGTCATAAACGGCCAAAACGGGCGTCCAACGGTCAAATTCATAGCGGACGACCACGGATTCACCCGAAACCACCGTGAAACATTCTAATTATTATTCGTGACGTGTACGCGCAGACGGCACGTCAATCGGACATGCGGTTTGCACGGTACGGCTCAATATTCGTGTTTTAAGTGATGCGTGCGCTTCGTAAACGCGCATGAGGAGGGTCCAAACGAGCCGAACGAAGTCGGAATGGCCTGAAATCAGACGACAAATACGGGACAGTGATTTCTGAAGTGTTCGAGCAGACGACGCATCAATCGGACGTGCCGTGTGCCCGCGGTGACCGACAACGCAGTTCTGGTGTCATAAACGGCCAAAACGGGCGTCCAACGGTCAAATTCATAGCGGACGACCTCGGATTGAGGCGGGGTTGACTCGTACACGTCTCAAATGACCCATGGATCGTTGTCTTAAAGTATCAACACAATCCGAATTCGTTTGGCCGGTTTTCCGTATGCCATTTGATGGTTTTCACTTAAAATGATGTCCTTTTGAAACAAAAGACATACACTTTGAGTTGTTCTGACCACACCGCGTCTCGGATTGAGGCGGGGATGACTCGTACACGTCACATATGACCCATGGATCATTGTCCTAAAGCATCAACACATTTCGAATGCGTTTGGTCAGTTTTTCGTATGTCACTTTTTGTTTTCACTTAAAATCTTATGGAAATTCATATAGAATATTTTTATATCATATTTAGTATGGATTAGATTTTAGTTGATCTTGCTATGAAACATTTCAGAGCTAATGAAATTAAGGAAGGTGGAGGGGCTGTCCGGGGGGCTGTCCGGGGGGGCTGTCCGGTGGGTGTCCGGGGGCTGTCCGGGGACCAAGGAGGAGGGTGGGGGGGCTGTGCGGGGTCTGTCCGGGGGGTGTCTGGGGGTTGTTTAGGGGGTTGTCCGGGGTTGTTCAGGGGGCTGTCTGGGGGTTGTTCAGGGGGTTGTTTAGGGGGTTGTCCGGGGGTGTTCAGGGGGCTGTCCGGGGGGTGTTTGGGGGGTTGTCCGGGGTCCAAGGGGGGGGGGGTGGGGGGGTTGTCCGGGGTCCAGGGGGGGTGGGGGGGTTGTCCGGGGGGCTGTCCGGGGGGCTATCCGGGGTCCAGGGTGGAGGGTTGGGGGCTGTACGGGGGGCTGTCCGGGGGGGCTGTCCGGTGGGTGTCCGGGGGCTGTCCGGGGACCAAGGAGGAGGGTGGGGGGGGGGGGGGCTGTGCGGGGTCTGTCCGTGGTTGTTTAGGGGGCTGTCCGGTGGTTGTTCAGGGGGTTGTCCGGAGTTGTTCAGGGGGTTGTCCGGGGGGTGTTTGGGGGGTTGTCCGGGGTCTAAGGGGGAGGGTGGGGGGGTTGTCCGGGGGGCTGTCCGGGGGGCTATCCGGGGTCCAGGGTGGAGGGTTGGGGGCTGTACGGGGGGCTGTCCAGGGGGCTGTCCAGGGGGTTGTCCGCGGGGCTGTCCGGGGGGTGTTTGGGGGGTGTTCGAGGTCCAAGGGGGAGGGGGGGTTGTCCAGGGTACAAGAATGAGGGGGGTTGTCCAAGGAGTTCTCAAACACACAACCACTAAAAGACAACAACATCCATAAAAACAGACAATATATAAAAATAACTCAACTCCAATACTATACTACGAGTCTAGATAAAACCAACAACTAGAATAGATTAAACATCAAATCTCAAGTCAAAAATGTAACGGATCAATATGTCCCACATCAGCATCACCATCTCCATCATCATCATCATCATCGCCCTCGTCATCGTCCTCCTCATCGTCCTCACCCTCCACAACGCCTTCCTCCTCGCCTTCGCCCTCCTCCTCGCCCTCCTCATCTCCCTCCTCTTCCGCATCAGACTGCTCGCCATCATCATCTTCAAGCTGGACATCGGCCTGACCACCACTGGAACTGCCACCTGGTGCACCATATATAGAATGTATCGACGACATGTATTCATCAATCGCTGGGCTGGCCTCTGCTGGAAGTGTTGGACGTAGAACTTCAATAAATTTCATAAATGCACTGTTTGCCCTAGAAGACTGTTCTGCCGTCTCTATGGCCCTTTTCTCAGCCTGTTCTGCCTGTGCCTTAACTTGCTGCAGCTCAGTGGCACTACAACTCGTACCTGAGGCATACCAATACCTCGTCGGGGCTATCCTAGGTCGGCAGCGTACTCTGCCAGAATGATCCTCTCCCAACACCTGATGTAAGTGATCAGATGGCCCAAAATTGTCTGCTTCTTGGGAATCGAGGGCCTCTAAAGCATCCTGTTACAAATATAAATATAATATTAAGTTACGAAATAGATATTAAAATATAAAATCAACAGATTAAAACTTACAATCTGCTGCTGAGTCGCTTCGTTGACAGCACGTCCATCCTTTTTTCGTCTACTCGAGCAAAACAGTTTTTCTCGAGGCACACGTCCTTCAATATTTTGTACTTGCCTCTACAATGACATTGAAAACAAACTTTATATAAAGACTTCAGAAAATAATTAAATAATTGAGGAAACAAAAGAAAATGTAAGTCGTAAAGAAAACTTATAAACAATTGTCATACCTACTGCCTCTCATGATCCGACATCGTCGTGCGTCCTAGTGTATGGAGGTATTTTTTTGCATCAATGTTTTTTTAATTTTTTCCAGATGATTCCTAAATAAAATTCGATAATTAAAAGGATAATATTAATGCAAAACTTGAAATTTATTATTTAAATACCTCAAATGTAATTCATACCTTAAACTAGGTACTCGTCCAATGAGTAATCATCTGACGATACTGCTCTATAGGACAATCATCCACGACTGGTACCACCTCTAACTCAGTGCCAACTCTAGCACGCTAGCCAATATACAGCTCATGCTTGTAGGCTCTCCAAAGCTCGCCTAAATCCTTTAGACGTTCCAGTCGTGCACCCTCACCATCAGGAAAATTAAATCGAAGCTGAAATGAAAATATTAATTTATATAAATACAAAAAAAATTCATGGCATTAAATACAACAGATTTTTTTACCCATATCTCTGCCCAAGCTCTATCTTTGACCTCATGTGGCAAATGTCTCCACAACAGCGGGCTGACGGGAATGATGTCGGAGTATTTGGCAAGCGTCGCCATAAAACTCCGACATTGCTGCCCTGTTTTCTCAACCATCTGATTGTCTTCATTATATTCCACCATAACCTGTGTGTGACGGTTCCACACCGAACGAATGCGTGTACGGCCCCGCCCCCGCCTCCTGTCAGTAGATGTATCTGTCATGAAAGAAAAACAAATATTTTATCAAAACATGTTATAATGAAAATAAATATTGCTATAAAAATTTGATAGGGTTTTATAAATATACCTGTGTTAGTCTGATCAATGAGTGGCGCCGGATCCACAGAACCTGATGGAACACCCTCTGGTGGAACAGGAGTCGAAGACGATGGAATATAAAAGCTCGGAGAGACAGAAGTAGAAGGAAAAGAAGATGGAACAACTGTATGACCTGATGCTGACTGGGGAGTGGGAATCATCATGGGATGTGAAAATGATGGGGCAGAAGATGCAGAAGGTAGCGAAAACATGGGAGGTCTAAATATCCCGTGTGTCCCTAACGACACACCGGGATCAGAATGTGGGAAGGCTGAAATGTCAGTGGGAGGGGTAGGGTCTAGTCGGGCACGCGCAGCTCTATGTCCACCTCTGGTACGAACCCTCCTCGTACCACCGGCCTGAGTACTAGGACCAGTACTAGGCTCCTCGTCGAATAACTGTCGACATAATGGTGGATCCTACAAAAAAGTTTACAAAAAAAATTAATCACATGACGTTATATATTCTGTAAATATATATATATATATTTGAAATAAAGTACTCACTGTAGGCACTAATGGTGGAATGCCCATCTCCTCCATCCGACGATTGTTCTCCGCCATTTTTTTTCTTCGTCTCTCTTCAATTGGCTTCATTTCCTGCATTGGAAAACAGATATGTAATTAATTAGAAAAAGAAAATTAATGTGTAAACCAAAAAACTAAATATATGAGGGAATGAGGGGATTCATTGGTAATTTAGCTATCAATTGTTTTAGAAGAGCTTGAATGAATTTAATAAAACATACAAGTTGTAATGTTCACCAAGTTAGAAATATTGTTTGATTTGGTTTGAATACAGTTCAATTCCAAATTAGAAAATGCAATTCAAATAAAACAGAAACCAATAAACATTGAAAATTCACATAACGGTCAAGTCAGCTAAAACATATTTGTGATCAATACTAAATAAATATGAATATTACCAACCTTAACAACCCAACTCGAGGTAAACCAAAATAATTGAGAACATGGATGAATGATTCTATATATTTCCAACCACAACTTCAGGTTCACAATCAAATCTGACAATTGAGCTATTGGAGTCATCAAAAGAAATAAATGGATTTGTTCCAATGGCAATAGGGACAGTGTCAATTCCATCATCAGCATCATCAAAAATATGTCTTGGAATTACTTCAACTACGACACCAAATTCTGGTTGAAGTTGATCTTTGACATAGAAAACTTGTTTAGCCATTGACGCCAACACATATGGTTATTCAGTTGCAAGAGTGCGGGTCATATTAATTACTCGAAATCCACAATCATCAATAAATGTGCCATGTCTCGTCATCGAATCAAACCAATGGCATTTCATCATTGTGACTCGTCCATGAGAGTAATAATCCAATATTATTATCTTCTCAACGACTCCATAATAACCCACATTTTCAAGTCGCGGTCTACTATCTGATGCACTGACATAACAATCTGTTGTGGCAGTAACCATAATACCATCATGTTGTGTTCTCATGTTTTTGGCTCGTTCAGTGACAATAAATCTGTACCCATTGATAACAATTGATTTACAGTCACGAACCATGGTATTAGGACCAAAAGCCAAAGCTCTTATTTCCTCAGAGACAGAGTCAGTAGACAAACTCAATACCTGCAATATAAATGACAGTTAAACTTAAGTAAATATTGAAATAATTAATTTAAACAGTAATATTTTTACCTTCAATTTTAACCAAGCAGAAAACTCTTTGCTATGCAAAGTCTCTCTCCTTCTCAAAGATAAAGAACGATGCTTCCTATTTATCATTGTTTTATGTTCCCTGTAGATAAAAAAATATGAATAGTTTAACAGATATATATGTAAGATATATACATATTCAATTTTGTTACCTGATATAGTCATCGAACAAATCACAGTTGAACAAAACTGTGCGATGTGCCATCTCCCGCTCTTCATGGCTTAATGTCTTCAATGTATATGATCCAGGAATTCCTCCTGTTTGAGGAAGTGATGGAAAACTGGGTTCAATTTTCTCATATTGTTCTTCTTCATTTCTCATTGGTCTGTTCATTCTTGTAGTAAGATCAGACAAATACATTGAACAGAAATCCATACATTCTTGAGCTAAGTAACCGTTCACGATAGAACCTTCGGGATGATTATTGTTTCGAACATAAGACTTTAATGTGAACATATTTCTTTCAGTTGGATACATCCAAAGAAAAGAAACAGGTCCTCCGAGAAGTATTTAAGTTGGAATATGGACAATCAGATGCAGCATGCATGTGAAAAATGATGGGGGAAATATTTTCTCCAACTCACACAAAATTAATGGGGCATCTGTCAACATTTTTTGCAAGAAATACTTGGACAACTTCTTAGCACAAAGATCTCTAAACAAATGGCACAACCGAATAACACCCACCCTTACATTATTGGACAAAAGATGACGGATTGCTATTGGAAGCAACTCATGCAGTAGATCGTGATAATCATGAGTCTTCAAAGATTTTAGCTTCAACTCTCTTCTATTGACCCGTTTAGATATGTTGCTTGAATAGCCATCAGGAACTCTAATAGTCTCTAATACTTCCAAAAATTGTTTTTTTTCAGTAGGTGTCATCACATAAGAAGCACATGGAAGTTGCCATTTATTTTCACTGATACGCACAAGATGAAATTCTGGTCTGATGCCCCAATCCACCAAGTCACGTCGAGATCATAAATCATCTTTTGTCTTCCCCTTGACATTTAGAAGAACTGAAAGCAACATTTCACATATATTCTTTTCAATATGCATTACGTCTAAGCAATGACGTAGCAAATTGGTTGACCAATAAGGCAAATCAAAAAAGATACTCCTCTTCCTCCAATTGTAACAGGTTTCTGTGGAAACATTCTTTCTCTTTCCCGATTTCATTTGACCCTTCCCGAACGAAAAACTGAAATCTTTCAATTCATTAAGCACATCAGTTCCAGACATACGCTGAGGTGGATCATCGGTCTCTATAGTATTATCAAATCTTCGACGATTCATTCTATATGGATGATCCTTTGGCAAAAATTGTCGATGTCCCATAAAACTGAAACTACAACGATGTTTCAGTCTTCTGGATCGTGTATTCTTCATACAAACTGGACATGACAGTTTCCCCTTCGTGCTCCATCCAGACATCATTGCATAAGCCGGAAAATCATTGATTGTCCACATAAGCGCAGCGCGCATCTGAAATATGTCTTTCGAACATGCATCGTATGTGCGCACACCCACATCCCAAAGAAGCTTCAACTCTTTTATTAAAGGTTGCATGTATACATCAATATCAATTCCGGGATCAGAAGGACCATATATGAGTATACTCATGAAAGTGAAAGATTTTTTCATACACAACCATGGGGGAAGATTATAAATGTGCATAAAAACGGGCCATGTGCTGTGCGAAGTAAGCATCTTCCCAAACAGATTAAAACCGTCGCATGAAAGACCCAGCCTCACATTACGCACGTCAGCTGCAAAATCAGGATGTCGAGCATCAAATCTCTTCCATGCAAATCCATCTGCAGGATGAACCAACTCATCATCAGTCTTCTTTCTCTCGGTATCATGCCATCTCATTTTTATTGATATGTCATCAGACATAAAAAGATTCTGGAGTCTGGGGATCAATGGAAAGTGCCACATTACTTTCTGTGGAACGCGGGATGGTGTTCCATCAGATTTTGACTTCCAGCGGGATGTGCCACATTTTATACATTCATTTCGTTCAGCGGTTTCCTCCCAGAATAAACTGCAATCTTTCGGGCAAGCATGAATTTTGTTTCTTGAAAATCCAAGTTCCTCAACTAACTTCCATGCCATATAGTGGTTTGAGGGAATATCTGCATCATCTGGAAGTAAATCCTTCAAGAGGGTAAGAATGTAATCAATTGCTGTATTAGAAATCCCATACATAGTTTTCCCATGAAATAATCGGATTAAAAATTCCAGCTTTTTCATTTTATCGCATTGTCGATATACTGGAGTCGTGGCAGCATCATTCAATTTTTTCACCCTATCAATATCATCATTTTCACTAGATGCATCAGCTGTCCTCATATCGAAGTCTTCTTGAGTCGAAATCCTTTCTTTTTCATGATGACGAATAAACGGAAACCGATCATCTAACAAATTCTCCATTCCAGTCTTTTCATTTCGATCATCACCAATTTGAGATTTCGTTTTCTCCCCATTGTGATACCACAGAAAGTAGTTTGCTTGAAACCCATTTTTGGTTACGTGGTAGCTGACTTCTTCACGGCTCAACCAAGGTCTACCAACACAATTGGAACATGGGCAGTGTATGCGACCACTATCTGAAGCATTGTGAAATGCAAAATCTATAAAGCTCTCCAAATTGTTTTGAAAATCGTCTGAGATCCGATCGGTTTCATACATCCAACTTCTGTCCATTCTATAAAAAGAATTTATATAAGTCATTTTGTCATAAACAATTCAATAGGCATTAACTATAATAGAAAATACATTTAAGTAAACGATACAGGAAGAAAATAATCAAGGTATCAGCTACACATGTCAAAAAAACATACAAATGTGTTATTGAAAAAATGTAAAACCAACAAGAACTTAATGTGTTATATCACATAACAGCATGACTCATCCCATAACCATATTAGTAGGGTATCATGAACATGAATAACATCAACCTTGTGCCATCCTCCTACCCTACATGACCCCAACCACATGCCACATCTTATTATAGCCTTATCACATCACACCTCACCGAAAAACACTAGGGAAATCATAGTACATCTCAACTGAAGACACATGGACAATCACATCACATCTTGCCTAAAAACTCATGGTCAATCACTTTTTAAGGAAGAGTAGGGAAGACATGGTAGCTATCCAAACATATAACCACCATCCTAGATATTAGAAAAAATACCCATAACTCAAAACCTCTGATCGTTGGTAAGTTTATCCAACTCTGGTTGGGAATGTGTAGAAATAACAAAAAAATACATGATATATAGATAGCACAAAATACTCAACCTATGGGTTCACATTAACTACATAATCACACACTTCACTACTACCATAAAACACATAAACCACACCACCACCACACAAGACGCATATCATTGGAATATAATTCTACATTCAATAAGTCTATCTATGGAATTATCATAAGAATCCATGTATCAATTGGAATATAATTCTACATTCAATAAGTCTATCTATGGAATCCCTCCCTTGGATCCATGTATCACCAATGGCTTAATCAATATTCAAAGAAACGAGTCTATCCGTGGAATTCCACTGTGAATCCATTTATCACATAAAGCATATAAGTTAATAGAAACAAGATTATATACCTGACATCCTAATAGAATCCATGTATCACTACTTACTATTAATCATTTAATGAATTTCATTTCATTTAAACAATTCATTAAACATACCAAGGTCAAAAACAAAGGTATTTAATACAACTCACCTCAAAATGGCGACTCAATCAAATAATAACCTGAAAAGAATGAAGCTTCATTTACTCATGTTGTAATGACAAGATAATGAGATTCTCTTGCTTAATCAATCAATTCCATATCATGGTCTCAACATAACTCATAATGGCTAGAAATTCAATGAAAATTCAAGCACTCACATGGGAATTTTTAATATAACACTCCTAACAAGAATATAAAGATATCACATGCATTAGTTATAAAATATCTAACATGGTAACATAAAATATAAGTGTTAAAGGGGAATGCAAACCATAAAATACCCTTAATTAATTTAATTTACAATTCAATTCATAAATAGAACAATCAATTCGATTTATATAACCTTTCACAAATGACATCCCATGTTCAAAGGGTAAAATCCAAAAAGGAATTTTCAAGAAAACTCACCCTTAGGCGCCGACAGTAGCTCCAAAATCGTCTAAACTGAAGGGAAAAATAAAAATAAGTTTCAATACTATCCAAACATTTGAATACCTTTTGAGATAAAGAAGAAGAAGAACCTGAAGAAGAGCTTCAAGGTCCGGCCGGCAGTACTCCAAAATCGCCTGCTGCTGCTCCCGTTAGGGCTCTGTAACGCGAATGGGGGAGAGAACGGGCTGCTGGGGATTTGGGGAAAACCTTTGCCAACGGTTTTTTAAAACCGTTGGCATATCTCCCAGAAACAAGGCCTATCCCAACGGTTCCTTAGAACCATTGGGAAACACTCCCCAAAACAAGGTCTATCCCAACGGTTCCTTAGAACCGTTGGGAAAAACTCCCCAAAACAAGGCCTACCCCAACGGTTCTAAGGAACCGTTGGGAAAAACTCCCCAAAACAAGGCCTATCCCAACGGTTCTAGGGAACCGTTGGGAAAAACTCCCCCAAACCAAGCTATCCCAACGGTTCTAAGAAACCGTTGGAAAAAACCTCTATTTTAATCATTTACCAACGGTTCTATCAAACTGTTGGTATGTAACTGTGGGGAAAAACCCACATTCCCGTAGTGCGTTATGCTGCAGAATGTTCATCTCAAATCTCTCTATTTTTCTCAAGAATTTCTTATGTATTATTTATGTGGCTCACATGAAAATAATGAAATATTAAAGTTGCACCCTGATATCACTCCAATTCATTGGGTAAATAATTTAATCTCAAGAGATGACAAGTTTCACGATACCTTTGTGAATAACCCTGGTAATTTTTATGACACCTTGGAGATGAACCTTGGTGATATGTTTATGAATGTCCCAATTTAATGTTTTATCCACATATTCAAGTTATTATTGATGTTTTTTAAATTTTTATATGGCTATACTTCTATTTCTCATGTCGTTATGCTTTTATTCATGTTCTTATTTATATCACAAGTAAATTGTTTCCCTTGATTACCCTTTCTGGGACTTCTGCTCACCCTTTCCTTTGATGTATGTCTCCAGGATAAGAGATGAAGTAATTGTACTTTAAATGAACCTAAGATAAAGCCTTAAAAATGGTTTAATAAGTATGTTTTATGTTTTTTTCTTGTATTATATTCATTATTTCCACGACACTAGACTTTAAAGTTCATATGTTTGTAAAATGTAATGAAATGTTATGTAATAAAAAGGTGGGATGACATAGTTGGTATCAAAGGATAGTTTAGTTATTTATGGAAATTAGTCTTTGAAAACTGTTGGAATAATCCTATAAAAAAGTTTAAATATAGGATAAATTCCACATATTTTGGTGATTATTGAGTAAATGGTTTATAAAGAAAATACATCCCTATATGGATACGAGAAGGTTGAGGCGACACTAACATAGATGTACCTAAGAGTGAAAACTCTAACGAGGAGTTTTAGGCTTAATCTGGGGTATCCTGGTACAAGAAAACGGGCCTTGTTTCACTCTTGGTTACGACACTCCTAGGGGATATGTTTGGTTAATCATAAGATTTTTATGAATCATTATGAAGGATTTATAGAGAAATGTAATTATTTAAAGAAGGAAGTTTTAAGAAATAAAAGATTCATAAATGAAATATTCATCTCATTAAGGTTTTATTATTTTAGAAAATTTCGGGCAATAGAAGGAATTGTGAAAATGGTGACCACAATGGACCATGCGTTGACGGACCTCCGATGGAAGCTGGAATGGAAACTTTCAAGCGTATGATGAACAAATTGACTCAAGTTATGGGAAATAAGTTGAATTAAGATGAGAGACCGATCTCACTATTAAGGGAACAAAATTATGTTGAATCCTTTATGTATAAATTATGACCAACCTTCAGTGGATCAACCTACCCATTGGTTGCTGAACATTGGATCAGCTTAATAGAGAAGATCATTTATGTGCACTGCTGTTCAGAGAAAGAGAAGTCATGCTGGCTATTAATTACTTAGGGGGAGAATCTGATCAGTGGTGGGAACTGATTAATAACATGAGGACAAGAGTGGAGGTTGAAGCTATGGAGTGGTAAGAATTTAGAGTGATCTTATTCAGTAACTATTTCCCTCGATCGATGAGTACAAGAATGGAGAAAGAGTTTCTCGAGCTGAAGTAGAAGGAGAATGAATCTGTGGGAATCTAAGAGATGGACATCACAAGGCTTCCAAATTACACCTCTATCTTTGTCATGGATCCAAATGGAAAGGTTGATATATTCTTCGGTGGACTTAGACCTCATCTACGGAAGAATATAACCAACCGAGATTATGATAGCAATGAAGAGATCTTGCGAAGTGCGATGAAAGTAAAACTGGAGTTTTTCGAGACGCAATGGTCTCATAAATCCAATGACAAGAAAAGATCAATGGAGCCAAACTTAGGGAGGATATTTGATCAGGGAATAGGATTCAAAAAGTGTAATGTCCCACGTGTAATAATTTTGGGAAGAAGCATTTAGGGAACTGCCTACTCGGTAGCGGGAAAAGCTACCAGTGTGAAAGAGATGGCCATATCACATTGAATTGTCATAGTGAGGTGAAGTCCCAACTTCCCAACAATAACGACAAAGGGAAGATGTTGCATGCCCTACCTAATGTTGAATGCTATAAGTGTGGATAGCTTGAGCACTTTTCTAATCACTGTCCAAATACGAGGGTAGTGGAGGGTAATCACCCTCAGCCCCAGTATAGGCCAAGGGAGAAAGGTCGTGATTTTTACATTACTACAAATGAAGTTTAAGGGCCAAATGATGTGGTGGATGGTACTCTGGTATATCTCTCAAAGCTATCAAGTACATTGTTTGATTATGGTTCTACGGATTCCTTTATTTCCTCTAAGTTAGAAAATAATTTATAATCAACCCCCAATTTTCTAAATGTAGAGTTATCCGTCAAGACTCCTAGTGGGATTGTCTTAGAATCATTATTGTTTAGAAACTCTAGTATTTACTTTAGTGAGGAAAATCTTATCTCAAATCTAGTAGTCATTACCATGCTGGAATTTGAAATTATACTAGGGATGGACTAACTCTCAAAGTATAATGCTAAGATCAAATGCAGAAGCAAGTAAATATCAGTAGTCTTGAATGGAAATCCTATAGTTATCTTCCAAAGAGAGATATATCAACCTGATCTTTTTCTAGAAGAACATCATATATCCTTTTTATGGAGTTGATCGGTGAAGAAGAATTAGTAAATGACAGTTTAAGGATAGAAAATGTCCCCATCGTCTAGGAATACATTGACGTTTTTCCAGGGGAGTTACCCAGACCTCCCCTAGAAAGAGAGGTAGAGTTATCCATTGAACTCGTACCTGGGTCCCATCTGATATCTATTACCCCCTAGAGGATAGAAAATGTAGAGCTAGAAGAATTAAAGAAACAACTGCAAGATATTTTTGAGAAGGGGTTTATCTGACTGAGTGTGTCTCCTTGGAGAGAACCTGCTCTGTTTGTGAAGAAGAAGGATGGATCGATGTGAATATTCATTAATTATATTGAAATGAATGGGATCATAGTGAAGAACAAATACCTCTTCCAAGAATTGATGATTTATTTGACCAAATTTATGGGGCTCAATTCTTCTCTAAGGTTGATCTTTGATCTTGTTATCATCAATTAAGGGTGAAGAAAGAAAATATTCCAAAAAATACCTTACAATAAAGATATGGGAATTATGAGTTTGTTATTATGACCTTGAGGCTATCTAATGCACCTGCTATTTTATGGATTTGATGAATAAATTCTTTAAGGACTACCTTGATAACTTTGTGGTAGTTTTTATTAATGATATTCAGATCTATTCCAAATGTCCTGAGAAGCATGAGGATCATGTAAGGGGTAGTTTTCAAACTCTATGGAAGGGGAGGCTTTTAGAAAAGTTCATAAAATGTGAATTTTGGTTGCAACAAGTTTCTTTCTTAGGGCACACTGTTACCAATGAAGGAATCACAGTTGACCCTGCAAAAAAAAGTTGTAGAGGAGCGAGCTCAACCTATAACAATAATAGAGATTTGAAGTTTCCTTGGATTATCAGGATATTATAGGAGGTTTGTGAATTTTTTTTTACTAATTTATAATCCATTATCCAAGTTAACTCGAAAAGGGGTCAAGTTCATCTGGATAAAGGAGTGTGAGAAAAGTTTTCTAGAGCTGAAGAAGAAATTGGTTACTACACCCATGTTAACTATTCCCTCAAGTGGATAAGGATTATTTATTTTTAATGATGCATATATGAAATGGATTGGGTGAATCCTCATGAAAAATGACAATTTCATTGCTTATGTATCTTGATAGTTGAAGACTCATGAGTAAACTATCTTATGCATGATCTGGAGTTGGTTGCAGTCGTTTTTACTCTGATGATATAGAGGCACTATCTTTATGGGGAGAAATGTGATAAAAACATAGACCATAAATTTTTGAAGTATATTTTCACACCAAAGGAATTGAACATGAGACATAGGAGATGGTTGGAACTTCTCAAAGACTATGATTGTTCAATTCATTATCATCCCGGAAGAGCAAAAAAAGTCACAGATGCATTAAGCAGGAAAGGCCCAATTGTTCTTTCCATGATGAGGATTCAAAGAGACACTTTGTTCAATGACCTACTGAAGCTGTACGTGGGAATTATATGGGAAGGGACATTATCAACACTAACCCAAATGATTTCTCAACCATTATTACTAGAGAAGATCAAGAAAGCTCAGAAAGAAGATCCATTGTTACAGAAGAAGTTCGAGGCTGTGAAGGAAGGGAAGTTTCCTATGTTCAATATGGATCAAGAATGTGTACTAAAATTTCATTCAAGACTCTATGTTCCTTATATTCCAGAAATAAAGAATGATTTGTTGGTTATAGCTCATAGCTCTATTTTCTCTATACATCATGGAAGCACAAAAATGTATTAGGACCTTCATGATCATTGTTGATGGGATGATATGAAAAGGGAAATTGCTAAATACACTTTAAGGTACCTCGTATGTGAGCAAGTGAAGGCAGAGTGACAACATACTTAAGGGGTATTTCAACCACTACCCATACCATCATAGAAGTGGGACAATATCCCTTTGGACTTCGATACTGGTCTCCCGATAAATTCTGATGGAAACAATGCGATAAGGGTTATTTTGGACCATATAACCAAGAATTACCATTTTATATCCATTCAGGAAGATTTCCCCCTTGATCAACTTTCCAGGATTTACTTGAAAGAAGTGGTAAGGCTACACGGAGTTCCACATTCTATCGTATTTGATCATGATCCAAGGTTCACATCAAATTTCTAGAGAAGTCTTCAACATGATCTGAGCACTGAATTGAATTTCAGTATGGCCTATCACCCCCAAACTAATGGCCAACATAAAAGGACTGTTAAAACACTCAAGGAAATTCTAAGAACAAGCTCAATGGATTTTAAAGGTTGGTGGGATCAACGTCTCCATTTTTTTGAGTTCTCTTACAACAACAGATTCCACTCGGGAATTCAAATATCACCCTATAAAGCTCTATATGGTTGGAGATGTAGAATTCCTACTTGTTGGAATGAAGCTGGTGAGAGGAAGATTCTTCGGCCTGATCTTGTGCAAGATATGATAGAAAAAATCCATGCTATCCAACAACACCTTAAGGCTCCTCATATTCGGAAAAAGAGATATGCCAAAAACCGTCGAAGGGATTTGGAGATTGATATTGGTGACATGGTATTTCCTTGAATTTCACCATAGAATAGAGTCATGAGGTTTGGAAAAAAAGGGAAGATAATCCCTAGGTACATTATCCCCTATGAAATCCTTGATCACGTAGGAGCAGTAGCCTACCGTCTAGCACGTCCTCCAATTCTAGCACAAGTTTATGATGTTTTCCATATATCTTTCTAGACTAAGTACATAATTGACCCTTCACATGTGCTAAATCTAGAGGTGGAACAACTGGAACAAGACCTCTCTTATGAGGAGCAGGCGGTGGAGATCTTGGATCATAGAGACAAGATTCTATGCATCAAGACGGCCCACCTTGTTAAGGAGTTGTGGAGGAACCAAAAATGAGATGAAGAAACATTGGATCTAGAAGAGTCTATAAGGTAGTAGTACCCACACCTTTTCTCTTCATTGGGTATGAGTTAAAATTTTGGGGATAGAATTTCTTAAGGGTGAAGAATGTAATGACCAAATATTTTAAATAATATTTATTTCCAAAATTTGTGCATTATTTTATTTTATACTCAACAAAACTATATTATTTAAATTAATTATGTGAGTATAATTAAATGAGACTGTGGGGTTTTGACTATTATATGACCATTGGTAAATATGACTATTGGAAATTGAACTCTTAACATTACAATTATTGTTTATAAATACAACTAATCTTGGTTAATTAATACAGAAAAAAGAATTGATGGTCTAATTTAGTAAACTCAAGCCATAAAAAGCGCATCTATCGAAGCATGGGAAAGAGGTAGCATCATTGGTCTTTACTCTTGTCCGAGACCAAGTAGAGCTTTAGAATGTGATGCTTGAATGGAATCTATTAAGGGATAAGTTCAAGTTGATAGAAATCAACACTCAGGCAATGTTTTCTAAGCCACCCTAAGATTCTATCACCACAGCACACCTTACACTTAGGTCCTTTGCAAGTGTTATAAGGGGCTATGTGAGGTGACCTTAGTTACTTGTGTAATCCTTTTTTACAAATAAATTTTTTATTTCTTATTATGGAAAAGTTGATGAATTTAAAATATCTGGATAAATGTAAGATGAATTTATAGTTCCATATTACTAATGAATTTTAAAAAAAGGGTATTTTAAAATATTTATGTAAAACTTAAATAATTAAAAATGTAAAATGATTTAAAAAAATGGTCTTCTACAGTTGTGACTAGTATGAAATTTAGTCTCGAATAAGATCAACATAATTTTTAGTGAATAGTAATGTATGAATAGTAATATTATCTTATGAATAGTAATTAATAGTAAATTTCCCAAAAAAATAGAAACTTCACCCATGAATGTATTAATACAATTTAGACACCTTAAAAGTGAAAAAACGACCATAGTATATGTTTTGGTAATTTTATATGTCATAAATACTTTATTTACAATTTTATAATTTATTTAATAATTTAAAGTGGGAATTTATTTTCATAAAGTGTAATCATAAATTTTTTCTTTATTTTCTTATGGTTATATTATAATTTTATGGGACCTTGATCACTTTTTCAAGGTGTTACAAAACAAGTTATAGATTTAAAGTTGTTTTTTTGGAATAAATAATGATTCTATTTAAAAATGAAGTTAAAAATATTTAGAAAATTATTTCCATAAATTGGAGTTCATTTTTGAATTCAGAGTCTATATATTAGGTTATGGTAAATTTTTGGAACTTTTCTAAAATAGTAGAATGTTCAGTGAATAGTAAAAATACAGTTTTGAGTTTTGTGTGTTTAATGATATCATTGATGATGTAATCATGATGTAATAAATCTGGTTGACTTTTTAATAGTAAGATAGATTATTAGGTGTACCATATGGCAAATACAATGGGAAAATATCATTGGAAAGCCCTTGGTTTTGAAAATACCTCCGATGAGTTGTCCCTCTGAAATTAATTAAATATTCCCTCTCTTTCCCTAAAATAGCAAGTCATTCCATCATTCGTTTCATTCCAGAATCCCCCTGAATGATGTTCTAGTATTTTTACCTCCAAAGGAGTCCACCCAAGGTGCCCTCAAGGCCCCCAATGTCCCAAACTTTAAGCTTTCGAAGTTACTCTTCAATGTAAGGGAATCGTTCACCCTCCTCTTTTAAGTCATGACTTCCTTTATGTATTTCTTCTAGTTTTCATTTTATTATGAGAGGGTATGTTCTTATATATCATTATTACTGTAAATTACATGTTCAATTGAGTATATACCCTTTCTTATCTCATCAACTGTTTTTATGAACTTTTAAGCAACACCGTTAGGCTGTTGAATTTTCATAAAAGAAATCACATATTCTCTTTTCCTTCAAGTTTCATTTTCATATGGTATATCCTTCAAATATCCATAAAATGATCTTATTTCTTTTTATTCTATTCCCATACTATGTTATTATTTATTTAAGAGTGTATGAATCTTTTCCCCTCCCTTTTTAATGTCTACTAAAACCATGTTATAGAGTCGTTATGCTGCATAATTTTCATATCAAAATATCTCTATTTTTAAAAAGAAATTATCTTGTATTATTTATGTGAATACCCAAATATATTTTTATTTTGAAGGGTATTCATAAAAACATAAAATTTATCTATTTTATTTGGTAATTGACTTACATATAACCCTCACTCCCTTTCCATGGGTTATAAATGACATAATGATCATATTTTTAAGTACTTTTTAAACGTCACGATTTTGACATGAAACCCATTTCATTGATTCTTTTTAGGTTATTTTTGAAATTTTTGATTACGATCTATGTGGATACCATGAAAATAAATATATATTAATGGTTCAACCTAATAGAACTCTAATTCATTGGGTAAAAAATTTAATCTCTATAGATGACATGTTTCATGATACCTTGGGGAATAAATGTGGTAATTTTTTAACACCTTAGGGATGATATTTGGTGACATGTTCATGAATGTATAAATTAAATGTTGTAGCTGAATATTCAAGTTATGATTCAAGTTATTTTCATTATTATATGCCAATACTCCCATGTCTTATGTATTTATTTTTTTTTCGTGTTTTTATTGATATCACATGTAAATTGTTTCCCTTGTTTACCCTTAATGGGCCTTATACCCACCCTTTCGTTTGATGTATGTCTCCAGGATATGAGATGCAGTAATTGTACATAGGATGAACCTATTATGAAGCCTTAAAGGTGGGTTAGAAGCATGTTTTATGTTGTTTTCATGTATTATGTTCCTGATTTCCAAGACACTGGTCTTTAAAGATCCCCTCTTTGTAAAATGTAATGAAATGTTATGTAATAAAAAGGAAGGATGGCATATTTTTTCTATTTTCTTGATGTGTATTCTAGTTAAAACCGAATTTACATTTCTATAGAGGACTAGGAGAATACCACTTTCACATGCCCCTTTGGGACATTCTCCTACCGGCGGATGCTCTTTGGGTTTTGTGGAGAGCCATCCACCTTTCAAAGGTATATGATGGCTATATTTTCGAATATGATTGAAAGAATTATTGGGGTATTCATGGCTTATTTCTCCATTATGGGTAGAACTTTTCATACTTATCTTGAAAATATTGAGTTAGTTTTGTAAAGATGAATTGAAACCAACCTTGTTCTTAATTGGGAGAAGTGTCAATTCATGGTCACATAAGGTATAGTTATTGGATATAAGATGTCCATGAAAGGTCTAGAAGTTGATACTGCTAAATTAGGAGTTATTCAAAAGCTTCCACCTCCTGAAATTGTAAAAGGTGTTAGATGTTTCCAAGGGAATACAGACTTCTATCGGAGATTTATAAAACACTTTTCCAATATAACTAAGCCTTTTAATTCCCATCTTGTTAATGATTTACCTTTTAACTTTGATGAAAACTGTTTAAAATCATTTAATCTGTTAAAATAAAAACTCACTACATCACCCGTTATCACTACACATGATTGAAAAATACCTTTTTAACATATGTGTGATACTGGTGACATGGTGGTAGGTGATGTCCTTGGACCGAAGAAATATAGGAATTTGCATGTGGATTATTATGCTATAAGATTGCTAGATAAAGCCCAAAAGAATTATACAACTGCTGAAAAAGAACTACTAGTTATTGTTTTTTCTAGAGAAAAGTTTAGACAATATTTGTTAGGTTCAAAATTTGTTATTTTCACAGATCAATCTTCTATAAAATACCTTTTCTATAAAAAAGAAAGTAAACCCAGGCTGATTAGATGTATTATGTAGCTACAAGAGTTTTATTTAGATATTAGGGATAAGGAAGGAGCTGAAAATTTAGTAGCTGGCCACCTATCTGGGCTTCATATTACTCAATCTATGATCCTAGGAAGATAGACTCTTCCTTACATGAAGAAAAGCAGTTCAATATTTATGTTAGGAAATCTGCGTCGTATATAGATTTTCCCAACTTCCTAAAAGCAAGTGTCTTTCCAAAAAATCTGTCTAATAACCAAAGAAACAAATTCATTTCTAAACTTATATACTACCTTTGGGATTACCCCTACTATTTAGGAGTTGTGCTTATGGTATCCTTAAGAGAAGTGTTCCTGATAAAGAAATGTTTTGTATCTTAGATATTTCTCACTCCTCACCTTGGGGAGGTCACCATGGTGGTGATAGGACTGCTCAAAAAGTCCTACAATTTGGTTTCAATTGTCATAGTCTTTTAAGGATTATAGGATCTATGTGGTTGGCTGTGACAAGTGTAAGTGGTTAGGAAATGTTGGTAGGAAAACAGAGTTACCCCAAAAGGAATTCTGGAATTAGAGATTTTTGATTTCTAGTGTTTTGATTTCATGGGTTCATTTCCATCTTCACATGGGAATGAATACATACTTGTTGTTGTTGATTATGTGTCGAAGTGGGTTGAGGTAGTTGCAATGCCCAAAAAAAAGATCCAATTTTATAATTAAATTTGTCAAAAGGAATATCTTTACAAGATTTGGAGTTCCCAAATCCTTTATAATAGATAATGGAACACACTTTTGGAACTTCTTGTTTAAGAATTTGATGGAAAAATATGGTTGTGTTCATAAATCGGGAACTCCTTATAATCCACAGTCCAATAGAAAAGTGGAAATCTCAAATAGAGAACTGAAAGAAATAATTGATAAAACTGTGTCAAACTCTAGAAAAGACTAGTATCTTAAACTGGATGATACTTTATGGGTATATATAACTGGTTTAAATACCCCAATATGTACGTCTCTATACAGGTTGTTGTTTGGGAAATGTTGTCATTTACCGGTCTCACAACCACCTATGCCGCAAGACACACCGTCAACTAGAAGAAGTGAGTCACCATTGCCTGCTCAGTTTCCCAGATCATGAATTACCACCATTTGACCCACATACCATCAATTTCAAATCCTCGAAAGCACTGATTCGAACCATAAATTTAACAAAGTGAGATAAAAAAACAACATTTAAAATCAAATATCAAAATCCGTATTTGCATCAAAGCCGAACCATGAGTTGCACCAGAACTCGAAACTGTTCCAGATCCAGTTCTGGAATGCGAACCGCCTAACACCATCAGGATTAACTGCACTGACTCTTGGAGGAACAGACTCAACCCGCCTATTGAGACGATAGGGAGAAGAGTCCAGCACATCCATTGGAATTCACGCGATGCCACACCACTACTGTAAAGAGAAACATGCAGATCTTGAGAAACCATGAACTGTCGCTGAGTCAGGAAGCTGCTGTGACTGGAGATCCCAACCCGCTCCTGTAAGGCCAAGCCGAGGTAGCCGATTCGGGTTCTTCAGCGGCTAAGTCGAGACTGTTGTGTCATGTCACAGACGCTGGGAGGAGCCAAGGCCGAGCCAATGTGGCTAGTTACACCGTCAAAATAGGACAAATCCTCCCCATTATGCGCCAAATTGGGGGGGGGGTGTGAAAAATAGAATTAAAAAAATAAAAACAAAATAAATAATAATATAAAAACAAAATAATAATTAATAAATTAAATTAAACTTATATTTAAATAATAATAAGTAATTATTATAATATATAACTATAATAATATTAATAAATAAATAAGTTATAAAATAAAATATAAGATAAACAAATAAGAATTTATAAAATTAAAATATAAAAAATAATAATTTATAAATAAAATTAATTATTAACTAAAATAAATATATGAAGTCTTTAATTATAATTTATGTTCAATAGAATAAATATAATAATTAAATTAATAAACTAATTAATATTAATATAATGTAATAATTTAGATAAGTTATACTAACTAATTATTAATAAAATTTAAACTAATTAAATAAATTAATTAATAAAAATAAATTAAAAACATTATAATTTTATTTAATTAAAAATTTAATAATAATAATAATAATAATAAAATTTAACAATTTAGATATTTATTAATTAACTTTTATTTCTTTTTAATAAGTATTAAAATATTTGACTAAAAAATGCACGCGAGTGGTGCATAAGTGAGCGAACCTTGAAGTCGATGGAAAACAAGGGGTGACATGCAGTAAATGACAACATGATACAAAAGCAGTGTAGTGGGAATTATTTTCCGGGGGGAATTCATTCGATCATCCACTTCTGTCCAGAGTAGAGTAATAACTTTGCGCAAAATCTTGGAACACTTCTCAGAGAACCACTTCCTAGAGACCTGCGGTCCAGGAGCAGCAGCGATTCAGAATTGAAGAGGTAGATCACTTCCTCTGTTTTCATTAAAAATTACTTCTTGTGATACAAGGATTTCAACTTAAATAATATAGTTAATGTTAGGATAAATCTTTTAGTTCGGGGAGAAAATGAAGTTTTATTGGTTATATTTTATTTTTATTCTTCACTTTATCATTTCGATGTATACAATATTGATCTGTGAGATCAATACTGAATTCATTCAATTTCATTGTACCACTTGAACTTAATTTCATAATTCCACAATAAATTGGTGAGATTGATCATGGAAACATATTTCAAAAGATAATAAATTCATAAAACTAGAGGACTTACGCTGAGTTCATCCTGTTGTAATTTTCAAATAATGATATTCACATTTGATCTATTTTAGATTGGCGAACTCTGAACATGATCAACCGGTCAGACATAACTCCTGGTGAGGTAAGTAAGTCATTATTTTTAAATGGTGGTATACCTCAAAAACTTTTATGTGAATTGGAATAATTTTAAAACCAGTTGAATGGATAAGTTTCCCTCGGGCGTTTTACTCCGATAATTCATTTATCAGCGTTCTTTATATTTGTTGTTCTCTATTTTCAATCTATTCTCTATTTCATCTTAGTCTTGATCAAATATTAAAAAAATGTTGTGTTACTTTACTACATTATAAAATCCCAAGAAATTAATAAAATATTAAAAAAGTAAAAAATTGAAAATATACTCCACTACTGACAATAGTGGGGTCTTTTTGAATGTTTTTAGAAGAATAGTGGTCATAATCACTTTCCCTATGGGTTCAACCCTGCTTTCCACATATACAGTAGTTAGTAGGAATTTAAATTTTAAACATTGACTGACTTCAATGATAGTCACATCAAGTATCAATGAGAGACTAATCATGAGTATAGAACTTTTATTTGGAACTCTTGTGTGTGTGGCTGTATATGTCGAATCATGAGAATGTGCATTCCTAATTACAATGAATGATTTTAAGACATTATTTATTATTTTATTAGGAACTACTTATGGTTTTGATATAAACTACTTTAATTATTTTTTAAACCTATTTTATATAAAAGTGTCAATCAGTTATTGTTTTAGTGGTGTGAATTGGGAAGACTTTAGGGGAATACTATTGAGTTTATACTGAACCCATGTTTGGGAAGTTTGGTGAATTTACCGATGTCATCTACTAGGATACATGTAATTGAATATTATTATATTTCTCCTATGATTCATATTGATATCTTGGGAACACTATATTGAGTTAATGGTTAATGTTTGGTCGGGTATTGTATTAGATCATGTCTCCTGAGTTTTATGGGCAATGTTATCTTTTAGCATTGTTTTTGATATTCGATATTCCGTTTTCACATTGATATTATTCTCATTTTATTGAATTTACTATGGGTTGAATTTTTCCTTATCATGCATCATATAGGAGGATTGGATGTTTTTTATTCAGTGTTAATAGGTTGTTTTATCTTTAAAGGGAAAATCATACCTCAATGTTTCCCTAGCCCATGCCATTTATTTACAACATTTTGTGTCTGGGTGATGCCACCTAAGGCTAGTAACACCTCCATCACTTATCAAGCCAATGAGGAGGGGTGGGATGTTGGGTTTTTGATATTTGATATTAATGTGCTTTCATGGAATTCAAGAGTAAAGGTAAGGGTATTTATTAACTCAATACCCTTTCATTGAGTTATAATATTTCTTCCTGAACTAAATTTTTATAATGTAGATAAATTCTACCCTAAGATTGTATTTGGTTTTTTTATTTTTTATAATTATTTTCAATTATTTATTATAAAATCCATTAGAAAAGATTTTTACTTAAAAAATATAATATTTGTAATGGGTTTTCTCATATCAATTTTCATTCTTTGATAAGAATTCCACATTCACTATTTTTTTATTTTTTGTTGTGTATCTACTACCCTATGAGTTATTTTTTCCACACCATTAATGAAATTAAATTCATTTACAAATCAATTTCAAGTTTGATTTCCAAGGGTTTTCTATTTGAGTGATTTTAAATACATAAGATATTTTATAAACTCATAATTATTTTTATTGGTATATAATAATACTTATGAACTTTATACTTCTATGTTCTATGTTTCTTCTTATATCTTTGGGTAAGATCACACTTTTAAAATGTTTTTAAAAAACTCATTTATGGTTGGGACTCTATTTTCCTCTTCGTCTCAAATGTGATTATCTCCATTAATGATTATTTTTCATGAATCACCCTTTAAATGAATTATTAAAGCCTCTTAAGGGTGATTAGAATTTATTAGTATCAATTAGTCGAATTTTTTGATGAAATTTTATTTTATACCATTTCAAATGGGTTACAAAATTCATTTTCATTCCATGAGTTCTTTATGATATGAAGAATGATTGATTTAAAGTAGAAAACATATGTATATAAAATTCATTGGAAAGGTCCCACATCGCACATAAATTAATTGGTTAAAAGGTTATATCACATAATATAGGTATATAGGGGTGGAATTAAGTTTTACCACCAAGAATGGGTGTAGGTGATCTACTCATGAAGGTGATGTTCCTTGTGATTATCTTTGGTCTATAATTACTCATTATGTTATGGAAAATTTTCACTTTATATTCATATGATTTTGGTTTATGGATTATATATGTTACCTCACACTCTTATTCCATGGTACATGTTTGTTTAATTGATATTACATTTCCTTGTATCCTAACTCATGGATAACCCTTATTGTTAAATGATATTTTTAATAATATATTTCTACATTGACCATGTTTTATCATATGCTTATGATCTAACCCTTTGATTAAATGTCGATGAGTAAAAGGACCATGTTTGATCACTGTGATCACTAAGAGGGATAAGGGTTGAATCTGTGATCCTTTTATTTTTACGATTTCTTATTTCTTATGAAACAACCTTCAACTCCTAATAAATAGTAGTAATTTTGTTGAAAAATAAGAATCTAAACACAAACATAGGAACATAAGTATTTAGAAGGTCCTCTACTAAATAAGAGTATCTATTCCTTTTCATAGTTTGAAAATTAAAACATACCACACAATCCATGATAAACTATACCTTTTTATATGGTTACAAAAAGAATGGAATATATATATTCTTTCATTACTCTATAATCAAAATTATTTTACATGTGATTTTTGATCAAATAGATAAGTAACAAATATTTTTTAGTATCTTTAGAAGCCTTCACCAATGGGATTAGAATATTGTCACCATGCTTCTTGTACTTCTTCATTTTTTCTATTTTTTTTGAAAAAAAACTTCTTCTTCACTTTATTAACCAAGAAATAGATAACTTCATCCACCAATTTTATTATTCTTCCAATTTTTCTATTTATTTTTTCCATTTGGAAGGTCCATTTAGAAAGTCTGCTTTGTGTCTTATTATAAACTAAAACCATTTCTTACACCTCTTTTTATGTTTGATTTCACATAATAGAATAGCATTTTCAAGTTACTGAAAACTCTATCTATCCACTCATCACAAAACCTCTCATTGATATCAACTTCATATTCCACTTAAACCAATATATTAATTTGTTTGAAACTAGTTGCTCAGAACCGTGGCTAACAAAAGTTCATCCGATATCTCTATCTGAATCCCATTCTACAACACTTCCACTCTTTAAATGAATGAACATTACAAATATACATTGTAATTACAACCTATATATATATATTCATGTTGGGTATAAAATAAAATACTCTAATTTATAAATTCTTACTGAAAAATAAATTTAAATTCAAATCTACCACTCAAAAAAATTAATTGAAACCTTCTAAACAAATATTTAATGTTCATAAGTTCATACATAAACCTTAATTGACTTCAACCTTCATAACATTTTATATAAACTTAGTGAGTATCTTGATTTACCCCTTATATATGGAATATTAAAGTAGAAGATCAACATAATAACTTTAATATCTTTATGAAACTTTTTATAATGAACTTCACTTCACAAAACATTATTTGATAAATGTTCTTTTTCAGAAAACTCAAAAGAGATTCTTCATCTGGCCAAAGGCCATTCAATGATCCAAAAAAAATTCATAGGAACATTTTGTAATTATCCCCTCAGTTAGTTTTTCTTTATATGCCTTTAGTTAGAAAAATTCAACCCATTACATTGTACATCAGATAGAATTCTTCAATTGGGACTTTTTCTGATAATAAAACTTCTGTAACTCTAGTTTTGATCATCAACAACATTTATTACTAATATTTTTTATATTCATTTTTTGTAAATTTATATAAAAAGTTTATCTAATTAACTTTATTAAAATACTTCATATGATCATCTTGAAGAAAAAATAACTTCCCAAATATATATATGGTCATCTGATAAACATTGTACGAAGAGTTTGTTTGATAGACTTCATCTGAAAACGTTTTCCTAAAAATTCTTCAACATCCTCCATTTTATCACCTTAAAAACATTCCTATTTTCACTAAAATTCAAAATATTTTTTCATTTGATGTTTTCATAGATAAACATTCAACTGATGTACTTAAACCACACCATTATCAGATATATAATTCCTAATATGTTCTTTTACCAATACAATTAGGCTTAAAAAATGTTTTCTCCTGGATTTTTTTTTCTGATTTTATTCCTATAGTAGCTCAATTTTTTCAATGAAACAACCTTTATTATTTTAAAGACATAGTAAGAAACATTGTTTTCACAAATGTTTCTCTCCCCTTTTCAACTTAATAAAATATGTCATTATTTAAAAATCACCATAAAACATTGTCTAATCTTTTTTATGTATGATGAACTTCAAAAAACATTGTTATAAGTAAATATGTACACCCCAAAAAATTTACCTCGTTTCTGTAAATATTTTAGATCATGAGAATATTGTAAGTCATGATGTTCGAAACTTTGAGTTGAACAAAGTATCTCCATAATTTGTTTGTCCAAATGTTTTTTTCTAATGAAACATTATAACATTTTAAAGATAAACATACATCACAAAACATTGAATGATGTACATTAAAACACCCTATGATTTTATGATATGTCCCTTTTTTAAATTTAATCTCTTTGATAGCTTACATTACATACAACACCTAGTTTCACTGTAAAATGAAATATTATTATAACCTATTAGTTTAATTAGAGGGAATGAATTGTATAAAAAAAATTATAAAAATTATATACATTGAAATGTTTTGACATTTAAACAATATATCTGATAGGCATAATATAAGATCAAATCCAATTTTATGTATAAAAACCAATATTTTTTTAAAAGGAGTTTCTCCACCTTTTGAGGGGGAAGTTGTTTTAAATATAGCTTCTGACACTATTATAAATTTTATTTTTAAAAAAACTTATTATTTAAAATAGTAATATAAAAATTTACTTTGTTTTATTTATTTTTACTTTTCTTAAAATTTTCTTGTTTTGATGAATCATGAAAAATACTGGATTTTAATTTAAAACAACCTTTTTTTCTAAATAATTTATAGCATTAAATTTTGTTTTTATTAATTTTAAAGTATAATTATATAAATTTTATACCCTTTAATTTAATTTAGTTAATTGTAATAAATTTTATATTGACTTTGGATATAAAAATATTTTTATCTTTTGAACGTGTTCACTTTAAAAATTCTTTTATCTTTCCGTTAACAACATTAATGTTAAATTAATTTTATCCAATTATGTGCTTTGAATTTTTAAATGTTTTTTTATTTGGAATTATAAGGTTCAAATTTGGTAAATTGATCATTTTTATTTTTGGACAATATGAATAGTAACTTTAGAAATATTTTTGTTACCATTATTAAGGATAAATCAGGTAATTATGGGTAAAATACTATTATAAATATTAGAAAATTACCGTAACACTTGTCCAATTTTTTTGGATGAATGGGTTCCAACTAAAACCATCCTTATTCCAATTTGATGGCCTATTAGTGACACTTGGATGACTTTAACCATTTTATAGTATTTCATTCTATGGAAAGTAAAATTTGTCACGCTCATATTAATAAGTATTACATTTTTCATATGTGGTTATTCAGAGGATATATTTGACTATAAATCATCATTTTAAATATAAAATGTTTAACTTCACCCTCATATATTTTTTTTAATTTTTACGAAATAAATAATTACCTTAAAGGCTAACACAATAATGATGCTGTAATTGTTTAATTAATTGAAATATCAAATAAATGATACTAAGAATATTACCATAATTTTTTAAGATAATTAGTGTCATAAACTAATTTTATAGATGAATTTGTCATATTTTGAATATTTTAGGAGAGTTTATATATATATATATTATGATATTTTTAAAAATTCAAGTAATTAATAGTGTCGAAATTGACATTAATGTTATTTTAAAATAAATAATATTTTATTAATAGATATAAAATTATAAAAAAATTTATAAATCAGCCAAATGATTATGATACTATTTAAAATGTCATCCATGAAATATTTATAGTTCTTTTGACCTTTTAGTAAATATATATACCTTCAATGAGTAAAAATACATGTTGTCACAGTATGAGTCAAAGTGTTTAAATATGGGTTTAATCCAAAAGATAAGGGTTAGAATGTTAGATAAATTTGTCTACAAATTATTTTCTGAGAGGATTCCAACCAATAATAATATTATCATAGGAATAAATTACGTTGGATCTATTTTTTATTTAAAATTAATTTATATTAATTTAATATTTTAAGAGTTTCCAAAAGTGCCCCTCTCCTCAGTCATAAAAAGGAACATCCTCCCCCACTTATTCACACCACATTGATCATTATAGATTACACAATTAATTCCCATTTATATTATTTACCACCTTACCCAAGTTATTGATTTTCTTTTCTTACCAATGTTCCATCCCTATATCCCTTGACAAGATATCTAAATAACGTCCTTTGAAGAAGAGGTAATCATTTTTATCAACTCTTCCAAGTTCATTTCTTCTTCTACTTCCTATTATTTTGTTTTTTTCGATGATAATATAATAAATAAATTATCATATATATTCTGAGATGTTATTATGATTATTTAACAACCAAATCCCATCTTTTATCAGTCCTACAAAAAATGCAAACACCGCGCGTGCATACATACAATTTACTGTCTCCACGTTGTGGTGTAATCTATTCTTCCATCACCAATTTATGTGAATGAGTATAATGATATAAATAATGGATATATATAATAAAAATTAAATTATATTTATTATATAAAATTTTATAAACCATAAAATTTCTTAAACTTTCACTATTAAGGGGACGATACCATCGCTCGAACAGACGTACGACCCACCACCTCCATGATTGGATGTGATTCATTTTCTATGTTAACCACTCATTAATGATTATAAGAATGAGTATAATGAATAAATATGTTCTTTATGACCTTAATATCATTATTTATATGAAATATCTATAACATATGTGTAGGATAACTAGTACTTTGGATAAAATTAAAGCATGGGAAAACATGACAATTAACACCCAAACCAGTGAAATGAATAAAATATTATTAACAAATAAATGGTACAAAGTTATCAGGGGATCATATAAGATATTATAAATATTATTATGACTATGTTATAAGTTAATAATATGTTTTAAACCACTATACATGAATTTTAGATACGTACAGAAGAAATCAGACCTAAGGTAAGGGTTTTATTCACAATCTTATCATTAATCGTGATTGTTTCTGTTGTAGCCTTCACTGATGAATATTTCTATTCCATGTCAGAGTTTTCTAAAATATTTTCAAATAGATTTTTACTATTCTCATATGAATGTTTAAATTATTTTTTTCATGTTATCGTATTTATAAAATGGTTTAAAATGATTTCATTTGGTTTTCCAAAAGAGTTACTTTGTGATTTTTCAACAAAATTATGAAAGGAATGTTTTTTAACTTATACGAACTAAGAATATTTTTCCAAAGTCATGAGTCCTTAATGTTTTTATTTTAATTTTTATATTTCTATGTTTTTTTAATAGAAAATATTTTCTTTTATAATTGTGTGTCTTTTTTTTAAAAAATGGTTTCATAGTAAAAAAGTTGTATTTCTTTAAAGATTTTTTTAAATTATTTAATTAGAGTATTTTAATCTATGTAAACATAATTTTTTGGATATTATTTTTAATTGAGGTTGATCTCTTATGATACCATACAACATATTTTATTTAATGGTTTATGATCAGTTTGATTATGGTTGTACTATATTGATATCATTCAGGGTTTATGGTGAAAGTAATCACATTTCATGTGTTCATTTTTCAATAAAAATGTTTATGTTTAATTTATTTCGTATGAGGAATTAATTGGACTTATTTTGTAATAGGTGGGCCCATCTATATCCCCTCAATTCCTAGTTAGGTCTCACAAGACAAACTAGTTTGGTTATTCGTAGAGGTCTTACCTGTTTATGTATGGTGTCTTAGATGAAGCCTTGATGGTATGTTTATGATGTATGAAAATATATATTTCTTCATTATGATATTAGTTATTGATATTAAATTTGATTATTAAATTTGTATAAAATCCATGATATTATTTATATGACATTATTGTATTACAATTTTTCCTATATTATGATCAAGATTATATTTATATGACCTGTGTTTATGTTATTCATCTTGCCTTAGTTTTTATGATTATTTATTAATGATAGCTTCCACTATATTCTTTACCTTACTGATCATATATGAACAGCCATTTATTTTGTTTATTTTTTCATTGGATGAAAAGATTTTCATTATGATCGATATATTGGGATATGCTAATAAAATAATGTAGTTTTTAATGGAATAATTATGTTATATTTTATATTTAAAATTATAATGTATCTTTCATGTATGTATCTAGTTTTCAAAAACTACTAAACTATTAGGTCCTTCAGGATGATATTACTTATACAATATCCTTATTTAATAAATTAAACATCGACTATGAGATACTAGGATTGGGGTATTTATAGTGGGCATTACTGGAAGTTTAGTAGAAACATTGAGAACTAGATTTAGGAAAACATAGATTAACTAACGAGACCCTATAAAATAATTTTAATGTATATCCAAATAGACTAATATTATTATTTAGAGATTAGTTATACATAAATTTTCAATTTATGTTATGTGATTCACTAGTTTTGAGATTATACATTATGTTTCATAATGATATGACTTAATATAGTGTATGAAATTGTTTAGAAATGGAACATTGTAGAAGGAATGAAAGCCATATCAAGGTTAATTATACTTGTAGAGATTTCATTCTTATTCAATACAATGATGTTGAAAATAGAGCTGAAAATGTTGTTGAAAAACTTAAAACTATACTGGGATAATTGACTCTAGTTAAGAGTAATAACCTTACCCATATGGAGTGCCCTAAGCCACAAAACATGGGAACAATGTTAGAATGCTTCATGAGAAAAAAACTTACATTATTTAATGTGACTGAAAATCAATTTTTAGTGAAGAAATTGTTACATAGAGAATATATTTCTATCTTGGGATGTAATGTAAGGGAGAAGTTTATCATGGTAGTTTACCGTCTCATAGGAGAGAAAAATCAACGGTGGTCATTTATTCAAAACAACTAAGAGGAAGAAATAAAAAACATGGAATGCAAGAATTTTAATAAAATTTTCTTGGAAAAACATTTCCATTACGAACAATGAGTGGATATGGAGAGAAAATTATTGATTTTGAGTCAGAAAGAGGATACAACTATTTCTAAATATAAATACAGATTTACAAGGATTGAAAGTCATGATATGGAATATGTACATAATCCTAAGAGTAAGATTTCTCATTTTATTGATGGTATTAAACTATTTATCCAAAGGGCACAGATCTCACAAATTGTTTCATTATAAAATGACATAGGCTCATGTGATATCATGATATAGAAATAATTATCTAAATTATATGACTTTAAGGGAATGCTAGAAAAGGATATAATTTTGGAGCAAGAGATGAATAAAGGGAAAATGGAAAGAGGGATTCTACAACATGTGATAATTGTTTAGAGATTAACCCTAATACTTTTCCAAAAGGAATAGGAGTTTGTTACAAGTGTAGAGAGAAAGGTTACCACGACCATGATTGAAATGGAAAGAAAGAAGCTATAAATGAGCTGTGTTTCAACTGTAAGAAAATGTGGAACTATAAAAATTAATGTCCCAATAATCAAGGAAATATAGTACAGAATAAAAATAGGGATCAAGGTTAATCTTATAATTATACTATAGTTGAAGAGGAATGATTAATGTAAATTTATTTTGATTAAATAAATATGTATATTCTGGTTATAATAATCATGACATATATAAGGATTGTACCATAGTAATTATTCTTTATGGATTTGGAAGCATGATGTTTTTAATTAATTATTTTAATGTGATTAAATATTTGGTATCTGATAATAAGAGTTACATTAATTTGTTTAGAGAATATAATGTAATGATTGATTTTGGAAATTTGGAGTCCTTTTTGGGTAGATGTATTTTGGATGATTCTTAAGGTAGGAATGGATTAATTTGAATATTGGATATTATTTTTTGAGGTCAATGTATGATTTATCATATTGGATAAACTGTGCTAACCATTTTTGGTTTCAATAAGAATTTAAACATGGACATAATGACTTCTGAATATTATGATTCATAAAAGTGCTTCAGGCATGAAAAATTCATTTTGAAAATTAATTTTTAGGTATAAGGGATAAAGTGAAAATAGATTGAAGCACGAGAAAGGTACGAGATTATACTTATGATATGGAAATAAATCAAGTCTGTGCTTATACATATACTAAAAGAATCCATCAACTATCAGAAACATAATTTGGAATTTTTTTATCCATTTGATTTTCTTACTAAGAAATCAATTCCCTTTTAACCCATCACAAAATTTATGGTTTTTTGATTGTTAACATTTAATTAAAATGTTCTATAGCACACTCCATCAGAACTTGGTAGTTGGTTTTCTCTTCCATTTCCATTTTTTCCTATATGTAACTCCATTTTTTTGTTATCACAGGTGTCCTTCATACTTCCCTTTATTTTAATGTTGAAGTTTCATTAAATCTTTTTCCAATGTGGGTTCTCACAAATTAATTTTATATTATCAAAATATTAATTTGATATTAAAATTTAAAATTGTAAAGAAAAAAATTTATTTAAGGAGAGGATAATGTAACACCCCAAGATTTTTTGATATGTCTCTTTTTAAAATTCAATCTCATCGATATCTTACGTTGCACACACAACCCAACATAATAGTAAAATGAAATATTATTATAACCTATCAATTAAATTGGATAGAATGAGTAGTATTAACCAAATTATGAAATTTATATACATTTAATTTTTTATACATACAACGAATATATTTTATAGGAATAATATAAGAATAAATCTAATTTTATGCATAAACTCTATGTTATTTGAAAATCAATTTTACCACATTTTGATGGTTCACTTGTTTTAAATATAGTTACTAACTAATTTTTAATTAAAATTTTTAAATATAAACTTATTTTTTAGAAAAATAATATCAAAAAAAATTGGTTAATTTTTTTAGTACTTTTCAAATAAGTTTTATGTTTTGATTAATATTGAAAAATACCCAATTTTTCTTGAAAACATCTATTTCATCTAAATAGATTATAGTGTAAAATTAAATTATGGATTGGTTATAATGTATAATTAGATATATTTTATATTATTTAATCTAATTCAGATAATTAAAATCAATTTCACATTGGATTTTGATATAAATACATTTAAATCTTTTGAATTTTTCCACTTTAGAAACCTGTTTTATCATTCCATCAGAGGGATTAATTTTATATTAATTTTATAAAATTATATTTATTGAATTTTGAACAATGGATTCTATATTTGGAATTAGAAGGTAGAAATTTAGTAAATAGGCCCTTTTATTTTTGGACAATATGAATTGTTACTTTAATTATTTTTTCATTACCAAGGTAAATGGTAAATAACACTACTACAAAAGAGGTCTTTAACAACGTTAGAATGGGCCTTTAATAATGATAAAAAATAGATGACTTCCAAATAATGGTTAAAACCCCCAGGAATTTACTAGTGATAAAAAAGCGCTTTCAAAGGACCCATTTAATAGCCATAAAAAATCATTGTTGAAAGGGTTATTTAACATCATTTTTTAGCACTGTTAAAGGACCCATTTAATAATGATTTTTTAGCATTGTTATAGGGGGCCTTTAATATGGATTTTTTTTGTGCTGATAAAAGAAGTGCAGTTAAAGGGGGTAAAATTATATTTTTTTAGACCACTTTGAGCCCGACCCCTTTATCATCGCTTCCACAAAACCTTTAAGAGTGCTCCCCCCATTATAAGTGATTTTAACCCCACCACCCCTTTTATCAGTAATTTTTAGAATTTCATGCCTCACGTGAACCCACCTGGGTTTGAACCGTGCACCTATCCTTTGAATATGAAACACATTTACCACTACACCATGTTTGTTTTATCTTTTTAAGGATATTTTTGTATATTTGTATATATATTTACATATATATATATATATATTTCATTTATTTATATAAATATTTTTAAATTCATTTATAAAATATATATGTGTGTGTGATGTATATATAGTTATATTAACTGAAATATATTATATATTATATTCATTTACATATACCTGAATATAATATAAATATTTATCTCTTTATTAATACACACATATATGTATACATAAACCTTATAAATAAATTTTTATACTATAAAAAATGGATGTATATTGTTTTAAATTCATTTTTAGAGTATGTATTTATTTACATATATTAGAATATATATATTCATGTATATTTCTTAATTATTGACAGAAATATGTTTATATATAAATATTAATTACATAGGTACATATATTCAAAATATTTCATTTTTTTAATAAAAATAAAATGAATAATTTTTCACTTTTAATAAACTGTATAATAAATATATATTTTATATATTTAAAAATACATTTTTACATAAATATATTCATAAATGTATTTATATAAGTTATTTATTATAAGTAAATATAAGAAAATATACATATATTTCTTATAAATAGAACTACATTGTGAAAAATGATAAAATTGTAAAACTATTTTATCAATATAAATGAAATACTTGAGAATGAATTTATTCTCCACTAAAAATCGGTAATAAGACCCCCTTAGATGAGGTTTAAAATCCTTTAAATGTTAAAAATTTTGGGTACCCTGAATAAAATCTCAATTTTTGAGGCCTTCTAGGACTTTTTGTCCTCGAAAAATGTGATTGGGGTTTCCCTAGGTCAATAGGGTGTAGATCTCGTTGCATGATTCAGTTTGATATATGGTAAAGCCCAAATAGAATCCCTGGACAAACATTATCGCCGTTTGAAGTTCATGTTACGATTTCAAGTTATTTTAGATATTTTATAAATTTTTTGTTTTTTTATTTTTAAATAGATATTAAATGACTATTAGTAAGTAATAATTAGATGATTATTAATTAAAAATATATTTTTTAAATTATTCTTTAATCCATTTTCATTAAATATCTTATATATTAATTGTAAATCTCAATTTACCTTTTCTAAAACATATTTAAAAAATATATATTATATTTTTATCAATATAAATATATTTTTATATATTTATATTATTTATAATGATTTTTTTGAAATATACCTTTATTAGTTCTAGTAAAAAAGCACTAATAAAGGGGGTATTTATTAGTTCTTTTAAAAAAGCACTCGTTAAACCCACCCTTTATTTGAAATTTTTTATAAGGGATTATAATGTTACTCATTTATTAGTGTTTTTTTACAAGCACTAATAAAGGTTGGGCCTTTATCAGCGCTAACAAAAAATCATTAATAAATTACGCCTTTAAGAATCCTTTATTGACTTATAAAGTCACCCTTTAACAACACTAAAAAAGCACTTTTAAAGACCTAATTAAAATCCCTTTTTTATCCCTAACAATGTGGCTCTTTAATACTTCTTTTAGCTAGCACTATTAATGTCGCAACACTAGATAAACCCAATCTTCAAGTAGTATCAGTTAATTAAGGGTAAAAATAATATTGTAAGTATTATAAAATTAGTATAACACTTGCCCTAGTTTTATTGGATGAGTAAGTGTTGACTAAAACCATCATTGTGATGATTTTATGGTCTCTTAGTGCCACTTTGTTATCATTAATCCTTTTATAAGATTTTATTCTAAGGAAAGTCAAATAGGTCATACTCATGTTTCTAATAAGTATTACATTTTTTATATGTGGTTATTTAGATGATATATTTGACTATAAATAATTATTTGAAAGATAAAATGATTATCTTCATCTTGGTAATTTATTTTAAATTTTAAGAAAATAAATAATTACTTTAAAGGAATACATAATGATGATGAAATAATTTTTTAATTAATGGATATATCAAATAAATAATATTACAAATAATAAAATAAATATAATTTTAGAAAATTATCATCATCCATGAATTTTTTATAATACTTTGACATATTATAGTTTTTTTAAAATACTTGGTTCAAATATATATTATTGTTATTATATTTTAAAACAGTCAAGTAATAAATACTATTAAAATTGACAATAATGATATTTTAAAATAAATAATATTTTATTAATTGATATAAAATTCATAAATTCCTAACATTAAGCAAAATTATTAGGGTAAAGTTTAAAATACCATCCATGAATCATTTATGGTTCTTTTTTAAAGTTATTTTAACTATATTAACCTAGAAAGAGTAAAAACAAATGTTGATACTGTAAGAGTTAAAGATCTCAAATAAAGGTTAAAACAAAAAGACAAGGGTAATAATGGGACATAAATATTTCAAAAAATTATTTTATTATATTATTTAGACCCATTACCATCTTAAATTTTAAATATATTACTTTAGAGACATTTTGAATTGAACATTAACTTATATTAATTTAATATTTTGATAGTTTCCAAAAGTGTCCCACACCTCAATTATAAAGGGGAACCTTCTCCCTCACTTATTCCCTCCACATAGATAATTCTAGATAGAAAAATTACTACCCATTTCTATTTTTAACATCCTTATCCATGTTTTGGAGGTTCGTTTCTTCCAGAAATTCAATACTGAGATCCCTTGAGTAGAGATCTAAAAAAAGACCATTGTAGAAGAGGTAATCATTTTTATCAAATCATGTAGGTTCATTTCTTCTTATCCTTTCTATTTATGTGTTGTTTCAATTATAAAGTAATAAATCCAATATAATCTATTTGTTGATATTTTATTATGATTACGAGATACCCATATTCCACCTTTTAACCACCCTATGAAGAATGAAAGCACATCATGTGCATACTTACAGCTTACCGTCTCGACGCCGTGGTGTAATCTTCTTTTCCATCACCACTTTACCTGGATGAGCATACTAATATAAGTAATGGATATATATAATAAATATGAAATTATATTGATTCTTTAAAAATTAATATATCATAAAATTCCTTAACCTTTCACCATTAAGGGAATGATACAATCGCCCGTGAATACGTACGACCAACCATCCCCATGGCACAATGTGATTCATTTTCTATGTCAAATATTAAAGAATGATTATGATAATTTATATAATGAATAAATATAATATTTATGAATTAATAAAATTTTGTATATTATGGATCTGTATCATATGCCAGAGAATTAGGACTTTCAAGACAAAACAAGCATGGTAAAATAGGGTAATTAACACCTAAAATAGTAAAATAAATAAAATATTTTTAATAAATGAATGGTAAAAAGTTATAAGGGGATCATATATGATATTATAAATATTATTAAAATTATGGTATAAGTTAATAATATTTTTAAAACCACTATACAAGAGTTTGAGACACGTTCATAAGAAATCAGATCTAATGTAAGGGTTTAATTTACAATCTCAACATTAATTGATATTGTTTCTATTTAAGTATCCACTAAGGAATATTTATCTTACATGTTTTTTAGTAAATAGTTTTCAATTTTTTTTTACACATAACTTACAAAATTTTTATGAATTCTTCTCATGTTTTAATATTTATAAAATGGGTTGAAAAGGATTTTTTTTGTCGTTTTCCAAACGAGATAATTTAGGACTTTTTCAACAAAAATATGGAAGGAATGTTTTTTAAACTTATGCATCATGAGTGGATTTTTACAAATTCATGAAGCCTTAATGATTTGAAGCATCATTTACAATTTTAAAATTTGGTTTTCAATTAAATTTTTTTCATATATAATTTCACATCTTTTTAAATAAATTACTTCAATGTAAAAAAGGTGTATTTCTCTAAATTATTTTAATGATTTTATTAGATTATTTTCATCGATGTAAACATAATTTGTTTTATATTATTATTAATATAGGTTGATGTATTATAATTCTATTTATCATATTTTTATTTAATGGTTTATGATTAGTTTGATTGTGGATGTTCAATTTTTATACCATTCATGGTATATGGTTAATGAATTCAAATTTTGTATGTTAATTTTTCATTATGAATGTTTAAGGTGTTTAGGTTTCACCCATTTCTAATGAATAATTAATTGGACTTATTAAGTGATCGGTGGGGCTTAATATGTCCCCTCAATGCATTAATATGGCTCATGAGACAAACTACAATGAACCAACCCAGGTCAAGCCTGAACTGGTTAACCAATCCGATCTGTGGCAAGGCCCAAGAGGTGTTCTCGATCCTCTCAGGTTTGCAAAAACTGCTAGAGAATCAATAGGTAATGAATGGGAACACTTTTTCCCAATGAAAAAAAGTAAAGTAGTAGAAAAATTAGAACAAGAAAAAGTGAATAAATGACACTAAAACGAAAGAACGACCAACAACAACAAAAAACCTGACCACGACTAAAACCCCACATGTTCCTCCCCATCACTCTCTAATCCAAAACCAACTCTCACCCACAGTGGAAAAGCTCAAGACAAACCTACAACAAACTAAAAGTAAGAAAATGCAATAGTCATGAGTATTAAAACTTAGTAAGTAAGCCTGACTAATTCTATTCTCAGTGCACATTATTTAAATAAAGAATACATTGATTTCATTTTTGAAATAAAAACAATAAATATATAATTTTCTACACTTTTAATTTTAAGATAAACAAATCAAAAATCATAATACATTCCCTCATGTTTGAAATAAGGTTCCAGAGGAGGAGTAATGAAAATGAGACAAAAAAGTAATCATTCATTTTTTCATAAAAGTGCTAAAGTAAAGATTATTTGTTTTTTCAAAACATTTTTTTGAAGAGATATTTAAAGAACCTCATATTTATAATTTTACTAGAAAATACCAAAAACTAGGTACTTGGGATATCACATCATATAGAGAGGGAAGTAGTATTAACTGTATTAGTGTCAAAGGAACACATGAAAATCCTAGGAACTTAGAGGAAAACCGGAACATACTAATACATGTGCCCCATCCTGAAGACATGCCCTACTCAATGATGTTATAATTCAAAAATGCCCAACCATCACCCTACCTGGCCCAGTCGAGGGGCCCAATCCCATAACAATAATAATAATAGATTATACCCTATTATGGAAAACTAGCCAGTTCATAATTTAATCAAGTGTAACAATCATTCTTAGTAAACTTCATAAATATACTAGTTTCTCATGTTATATTTGTAAAACGTTGGTGTGCCAAATAATACAAGTATCAATTCATACACAGAAACAAATATATATTTACTATCCCACATAACCAACACAAACCGGAACCACCCCAACTGCTTGGAGGTGTAGTCCTTGCTTTAAAACAATATCCATACTAGGGATGTCCCACGTTGGGGATACCCCTGCCAATATCCAACTGACCAAGAAAAAATCACCCCTCGATGGTTTTTTCCAAATAACTACTTAAAAATTAAAAAGAGGGTTTTCAACATTTTCACATTTTAAACCATTTTATAAATAGCCATACACAGGTTATATTCAATACCAAACCAACATAGAAATCCACTTTGTAAACACCAACAACCATTTAGATAACCACTACCATTTACCAAAACCAAACCATGCTTTTGAAAATCAATAACTAATTATAAAGTACTATCTATAAATTAACCAATACATTAAAAGCCACTTTTGGAATCAAGCACACCTAAAAATATTTCCAAAAAAAACCGAACCACTTATAATATTTAATAAACTAGTTAAAAAATTTTAAAATAATTTTTAATTGGCATCACACTACTTCACACCCATAAAAATAGTTCAAAAAACCCTTTTATAATTAAATTCACACCCACAACATACCATATTAGAGCACACACTACTAGAATAATTAAAATAACAAATTTCCCAATTTAATAAAAATTATTAAACATCACAAAATTGGTTTACATCAAAACACATCTTATTTAACACGGTAAAATTATTCTAACAATATTAAGTGTCTAATTAACCATAAAAAGAGGTGAAAACGTCAATAAATCAATGTAATATAAACTTAAATAACATGTGCAATGGGCTCCTACCTCAAAGTAGAACCAAGCTGAACATTCTTAATCTTAACGTTTTCTAACTAGAAGATGTTTCTACCTGCTTGCATGCATATAATTTCACACAAATATATATATATATATATATATATATATATATATATATATATATATATATATATCCTTAATCCAATGCACGTATTCCCTGTGCCTTGGGGGAATACGTACAAGGAGGATATATATATATATATATATACACCTAAGAATATGAATGTGTGCCCTAGAATTCATTCAAATCCCTCTACAATAAAATTTTGAGACTCAAGAACACCCTGGAAAGGTTAACGAACTTAAAATAAAATACCAGGAACCCAAAATTAATTACCAGAGACTCACAAACTACAACCCCCAATTATAAACTGAACAATGATTAACAAAAAATGAAAAAAAGTATCGAAGAAACATGATAAAGGTAAAAAACACTATAAATCAATGATTAGATCATTAAAATAAATAAAATCCTTAATTAAAGGATGAGAAAAAATTTTCCAATATAAAACCATTCCTCAAATTGACGACCACGGACTGAAACCGGTACAAAATTTCATTCGCACCTCCACCGTACCTTTGCAAGTCAAGAGTAAACCCTGATAATACAATTAGACCCATGTTTTTATGGATTTGACCATAAAAATTAAACCCAAACCATTGAGGAAACCCATATAAATAGAAGAATGAAGATACCAAAGGGCTGCACGCCAGAACAGGAGGTGTTGATGAGGGTGGTGCATATTGGAAGGGGGGTGGCACTGGCTGGTCTGGGGGTGTGGCGATGGGAGAGGCACCAGATAGAGAGGGATGGTTGCAGGTAATTCGGGCCCTGGGTCAGATCACACACCTGGATGGGTGCGCAATGGAAAATAGGAGCAGGGGGTGTGGCCGGTCGCTGGAGGTGGCCACAGCTGGTAGAGTATCAGCCAGAAGAGGATACATTGGTGGTGTTGTGCCGTAGGTCGAGTGGGAAGTGTGATCTGGCTTTGTCATGGGGGAAGGAGGGGGGGGGGTGTCATGACCCACCCTGGGTATTTCCTTTTGTTTCAATTAAATATTTTAATAATAATAATAATAAGGATAAAATAAAAAATTTTAATTTTTCTCTTAAAATAACAATGATAAAATTTCTTAATGACAATAAATTTTTTAAAATACACCATATATTACAAAATTTATTCATTTTAATTTTTTTCAAAGACCGGAGGATCATGTTTTTTCTTGGGTGAAGCTACATAATGGTTCAAAGACACAATATGCCTTCATGCCCAATGACATCTACTAAAAAACACACACTTTTTTTTGACAAAACTCAAGAATCTCATCTAGGATTGAACCCAAACCTCGAAATTTTTTTAAAATACAAAGAAAAAATAAAACAAAATAATTATATTGGTCGTGGTGTGATAGTTTTCCCCACCATAATGCTTTTCACCCCTGAAAATCCACAAAAAAATCTAGACTAAAAGATACAACTTCTTAAGTGTCACCCACCTCCAAAAGCGTAAGCACCTCCTGTTGATTGATCTACACAGACACTGATATCCCATGAGTTACAAAACATCCTCAAAACATGAACACCCTAACCAACACCAAGAAAAATCCAGACCATCTATTTCAACCAATAAATAAACCTAAACCACTTAGGACATTTATTCCTATAATATTAGTTAAAGCGACTGTTGGGTGTACTCCGATCCCATCAATTACTCAAGAGGAAGAACTAAGGATTAATTGGTTCTGTATGGGACCACCTGCCACCAAACGATACCTGAAAAGAAACACTGATTCCATTTTATCACAAACCAACCCAGGTCGACCCTGAACTGGTCACCCAAGCTGATCAGACCAAAAATTACTAGGGACCAAAGACCAACACCCGGACAAAAATGTACTAGGGACTCACATAAACCAAATGCACAAGTCATAAAACACAACCAAACACTACCAAAAGGATTTATATCCAAAACAAACCCTGTTCAATTTTTGAAACCATGAATCCATTTATCAAAAGAGAGGAAAAATAGAAATAGGAGTTTACTTTAGAAAACCATGGTTCGAGAGAAGAACCACTCCAAATTTCATCATTATTAGAAGGATTATACATGGGTGCACTCCGTTCATCCATGGATATTCCCACATTCAATGGGATAACAAGAGTTCTTCACCTAACCATTTTGAAGAAACCATACATCCAGCAATCATTGATAAAATAAACCATTTCATCAATAATACCATGTTTTATAAGAACAACCCTACCCAAGCCAACCAACTTTTACAACATGCTTACATAGAAAAATACCATCCAAAAACAGCCAAAAAAACCATTTAAAAGGGAGATATATTTGATTAAACTCAATTATCAAGGAACAAAATTTTCATATATAGAAAAATAAACAAATTACCATTTTAATCAAATATTTCGACAATAAATCACTACTATAAATTAACTATGATTATGATAATAGTGAAAAACTTGATTTAAGAAATATCTCATAAAAAAAAGAATCATATGGATTGAAATCAGAATAAATGGAATGGAAACACCTACCCCAACATGTGAAAATGTGACATAACCTAAATGGGAAGGATAACCTCACTCCACAGACAAATTTCATATCCAAATGGGGGTCGCACACTAAAGAGGGAATCCGTGTGATGACACAACATAGAGGGTGCCAATGAGGGGGACTATGGCTGGTGCAAGTCACTGGAGGCAAAGGCAGGCGACCAGGAAGGGAGAACACTAGGTGTTTGGGTTTCCCGGAGTAGGGCGGTGGAAAGATGACGGCTAAAGGTGGGCTAGAACTGCTAGTGGGAAGGGGGCCGTGGGATGGTAGTCGAAAGTGGATGCGGGATGGCATGGGAAGGATGAGTGCAGGATGGGCTTCCCGCGTAGGTGGAGGCCAGAAGGGCTGTCTGTGTAGGGGGAGTCATGCTGCGGGTGCGGTGCATGAGGGGGAAGAAGTAGAGGAGGGGGAGGCTGCGTGGGAGAGGGAGATAAGGGGTTAAGGCAGATAGGGTTAGGTGTGGAAATAATTAAAATTAAATAACAACAACAACAACAACAATAATAGTATTAAAAATTTAAGTTTTTTACTTAAAATTAAAATAATAAAATTATTAATAACAAAAATAGTTATCATTCATTTAAATTATAATAAAATACTCATTTTAAGTCTTATTTTAATTTTTTAAAGGCAGAAAGATTACACAGTTTCCTGGGCAAAGCTACACAGGGTTTCCAAAATGTGCTTCATCCATTTTTCAAACAACGTTAACCCAAAAAAATGTAATTTTTTACATAACTCAAATATTTCATTCGAGATTCAACCCAAACATCAACACAAATGATTTAAATTGAATAAAATAAATTAATTAGATCAGTCAGGGTATGAAAATTCTCACCAACATAGACTCTTTTCCCCCTATAAAGTCATCAAGCTAGTAGTTAATACCACTCGAGTCCATACACATAAAAAACCAGAGGCAAACCGTAGCCTCATGGTGACCATTTCCAACACATGTCACACACGAACAATTAAAGAAAGGCTTCTTCTTGAGAATTAGTGGAGAACATGGGAGGGTTTTCCCCACCATGATAATTCACTAATACAGAAACCCTTGAAACCAAAATACCCAACCCTCAATGGGGAGGGGAAAAATGGGGACTCCCTATCCAAACTCATTCAACTTCCCCGCACAACCAAACCATACCACAAATAAATAAACAAGATACCCAAGAACCACCAAAAGTATCTATTCTTTCATAGGTACTTAAATTTAGAAACAAGTGAAACTAAACTGAGAATAACCCATATAAGTTTTAAATACACTTTTAAGAAAAATGCATGATTTAGAAAAATATACCTAGACAGACATGACTGCTTAAATTATAATAGGAAAAGTTCATCCAATTCTCCCATTGAAATGATGAAATCACCATGATGGTAAAACTTTAATAACATAAAAACTAGAACAAAGGGGATTTATACATTCTTGTACCAACATAGAACTCACAACCTAGACCGAGGATTCACATCCCTGCAATCTCCAGACTGTGCATGAGCTTTACCCCGTGACCGGAGGCTGGGGCTCTAATTGCTGAAGCATATTATTCCTCATAGCCAAGTACTACTATTAATCAACTAGAACTCTTTCCTTGAATGGGACTTCTTTTGGAACCTTTAATGGTTACCCAAATGACCACACGATTAAAGGACTTCGAAGGGATGATAGAAGATGGATTAGAATGCTCGAACCGACCACTCTAGTGCCACACAAGAGGATGATACAACAAACCATAAACCGACACTGAAGAACATGATTTTTTAAAAATAGGTTCCTCTAGCACACCCCGCTCACCAGATGGGGAACCCTCAGAAAAACCGAGCACTACAAAATACACCATAAACTCAAAAAACAATGACACAACCCATCCTTACTCATCCAGAATTGAACCATCAAATAAAACTAAGACGATACGAACCCTAACATACTCAGGAGTCACTTGAAACACAAATACACACTCTATATTTCCGAACTATACAAATACCTCTAACCTACTTTGGTTTCCTCGATGAATAGGAAACAAACAAAAATAACAGGGAACTAAGAATAGCTCCTAGAAAAAGTTTGGAGTATTTTTGGGTACCATATTCAGAACATCACAAAAAACCCAATAAAAACTGGAATGAATCCCAAACTCAATCAAAGAAATAGTGCAAGCCCGGGGAAATTGTCCCATAAGGAAAAAATATAAAAACACAAGCAACAAATAGTATCCCAAAAATCTCCATTTATTTTAAATTTTTAGATCACCTATGGAACCTTAGGACCAGTCACATGCCTGTTCATCTGATCTTGCTTACATCAACTACAGACAAGTGCCTCCACGCACTCTCCATACATACCAACACAGATGTGACCCTCCATAAAGAATACCATGGTCTAAAAATCTCTTTCACTTATCAAATGCAAACAAACATCAAAATTTTCCAAATCGAAACACTTTCTCTTTAAAACCCCACTTCACCAATTTCAAAACAATTTAAAAGGAAAAATTTTCCATTTCAAAATAAATTTAATTTTTTTAACACACGCTCACATCAACTGAGATAAAAAACCACAACCAACAACAACCCACTAGAATGAGGAACTAGTGTATATGCTAACCCGACGACATGGTAGTGATCCATTCCCCATGTAAGGCATAACACTAAGAAGACCTTGGGCCGAGCACATGACTTCACATGGGTCACCATGCTGGCCCCCACCCATATGCCTAAATGGGACATCTGACTATTGGCTGTCCCCACAATCCAACACATGTCCCTTCCAGTGTGCTTTTTCCTCACTCACACACACCCTAGGAAGCATCCCATAAGGTCACCCATCCTTATCACTACTCCAAGATAACCACACTTAACTATGGAGTTATAATCAGATAGGTTCTTAAAAAGAAAGGTGCACCCTATTCCAGGACGTAAATACCTATAAAATAATTGGAGCTCATGAAAAATGAGAGAAAAAAGTTTAAAATGAATGGAAATGAGACCAAAAATCAACCAATCATTTTTCATAAAAGTTCCAAACCGAAGGTTGATTGTTCAATACAAACAATTTTCTTGAATGGCTCTTTATCAAACAACACATTTATATTTTTACAAGAAAATAACAAAAACTAGGTACAAGGGATATCACATCATATAGCGAGGGGAATGTTACTAATTATACTAGTGTCAAAGGAACATAGGAAAATCCGAGGAACTCATAGGAAAAATTGAACGTACTAGTTCATGTGACTCATCCTGAAGGAATTCCCTACTCAATAATGTAATAATGCCCAAATGACCAACTTTCACCCCACCTGGCATGATGGAGGGGCCCCATCCCATAACAATAATACTAACAACGTATCCCCTACTATGGGCCACTAGCTTGTGCATAATCTAAACTAGTGAAACAATCGTTCTTAGTAAACCTCATAGATAGGCTAGTTTTCCCTGTTATGGTTATAAAATGGGGGTGTGCCAAATATTATAAGTAACAAGTCACACACACATAGACACACACACACACACACATACTATCACACATGACCCAAAACAACCGTAACCACCCTAACCGCTTTTTGGAGTAGTCCTTCCCTTAAAACAATAACCACACTAAGGATGTCCCATGCAGAGGATGCTCCTACCCAGGGCCAACTAACCCGAAAAAACTCAATCCTCAATAGGTTTTTCCAAATAACCATTTGGAAATTCCGAAAAGTTTTTTAAAAATTGTCAAATTTTAATCCTTTTTATGAATATCCATACATAGGTTATATTCAACTCCAAACCAACTTATATATCCACTTTGGAAACACCCACAACCATTTGGATAACCACTACCATTTACCAAAACCAAACCATGCATTGGAAAATCAAAAACTAATTAGAAAATCCAACCGGTCAATTAACCAATACATTAAAATTCACTTTTGAAATCAATCACTCCTCAATATATTTCCAAAACAAAATCCGATCCACTTATAATATTTAATAAACCAATTAAAAATTTATAATTTTTTTAATCTGTATCACATGGTTTCACACATAGAAAATTGTTGAAAATTCCCTTTCATAATTAAATTCACACCCATGAAATACCATATCAGAGCACACAACACTAGAACAATTAAAATAATAAATCATAGAATTTAATAAAAATTATTAAACAGCACAATATTTTTTTCCATTAAAACACATTTTATTTCACAAGGTAAAATTATTCTAACAATATTAAGGGTCTTGTTAACAATTAAAAGAGGTGAAAATGTTAAGCAATCAATGTAATCAAAACCTAAATAACATGTGAAATGGGTTCCTACCTCAAAGGAGAACCAAGATGAACATTCCAACTCTTATTGCTTTATAACTAGAAGACGCTTCTACCTAATTTCATGCACATAATTTCACAAACATATATATATATATATCCTTAATCCAATATAAATATTACACTTTCCATGAGGGAATACTTACATGGAGGACACACACACACACAAAAACACACACACACACAGATATATATATATATATATATATATATATATATATATATATATTTATACGTACCTAAGAATATGTGTGTGCACCCTAAAAGACGTTCAAAATACAATGTTATAAAAATAAGAGACTCAGAAACACCAAGAAAATGTTAACACACTTACAATAAAATACAAAGAACCCTAAATTAATTACCAGAGACTCACATACTATAACCCTAATTACAAACTGATTAAAGATTATCAAAAAAAGAAAACAACTACCAAAATAGCATGATAAAGATCCAACACACTATAAATCAATTCTTATATCATTAAAATAATTAAAGACCCTAATTAAAGGATGTGAAAAATTTAGAAATTTAGAAATATACCTCAAATCGATGAATGTTGACTGAAACTGGTGCAAAATCTCATTCGTACCTTCTCCGCACCTTTCCAAGTCAAGAATAAACCCCAAATCATCCAATTATACCCATGATTTTTTGGATTTAACCATTATAATTAAAACCTAACCATGGGGAAAAACCAATCAGAGAGATGAATTAAGATACCAAATGGATTCGCACAGGAACATGAGACACTGATGAGGGTTGTGCACACCCGATGGAGGGAGACACCGACTGTACAGGGGGTGTGGCGATGGAAGGGGGAACCAGAAGGAGAGGGATGTCCATAGGTAATACCTGCCATGGGTTAGATCTCATGACTATAGGGGTACGTACCAGACAACAGGAGCAGTGGGTTTGGCAGGTCACTGGAGGTGACCACAACTGGTGGAGAATCTACCGAAAGAGGAGGCGGTGGTGGTGCCACACTGAAGATCAAGCGAGAAGATGGAGGTGCCTGTGCCATAGGGGTGTGACACAAACTATTTTGGGTACTGGATGAGGCCCTATATTTTTATGTATGGTGTCTTGGAAAATGGTTTTATGGTATGTTTATGATGTACGACATTATGAATTTCATCATTATGTGATTATTTATTGATATTCCATGTGATTATTCGATTTTTATAATATCCATGTGATTATTTTCATGAAATTATTTTATTATCATATATTTTTTCTATATTTTTATCAAGATCATGTTTAAATGGATTTTGTTTTGGTTATTCACATTACCTTAGTGTTTTTGTGTTTTTTTTCATGATAACTTCCACTTTACACTTACCCATGCAGAATATATGATCTGACCCCTTTATTATGTTTTATTTTCCTTAGGATTCTAAGATTTATATTTTTATTGACTTGCAGGGATAAGCTAAGAGAATAATAGTGTTCTTAAATAAATCATTATATTGTATTTTATATTTTCAATTGTAATGTATGTTTCATGTATATATATTTTTTCCAAAACTATTGAACTATTTGTTCCTTTGTGATTCAATTCATATTATAATATGCTATTGTAATAAAGTAACCACCAACTCTATGATACTAGGCTAAAGGTCTTTACATAAATTATTATAAAAACATCATTCGATCCTTTTTTTATTTAAATTACATTAATTGGAAGGATTAAAAAAGTAAACTGATTTTTTTAATTATTAATTTTAAGTTTATTAACATTGATCAAAAAAATAAAAATTTTCCAACAAACATCTTATTACTAGTAACTTCTATACTTCTTCAATAGAACTTACATATCCATAGAAACTCATTCAACTAACATGGTCCCAACAATGAGTTTATCATATACAATGTTTTAATATCACCCATTTCTTATGTTTCAACTACCATGGTTATAAATATGAATATAAATTATGAGAAGTCTTGAAGAGAGTTTATTTTTACTCTATTATAGAGGAGTGTTCCCAAGTTTCATAATATATTCTTGAATGAAACTAAACCTATGTTTACTAGGATTTATGAAATTATTTATGAGATTTAATGTTTAAGATATGGAAATGATGTGGAATAAAAACATGTTTAGGGTAGTTCATATCGTTTGTAATCAAAGACGATATGTAAAGTATGTGTTTTTAGCACTGAACCTGTGATTTAGGGTCTGGGGAGCCGTAGTTGGTATTAGAGACAACTAAGGATAATTTTATGCATATGATAACTTTCTAAAATAGTGGTAAAGTGTATATTTTATACCTTTAATCACAATGATATCCTTATTAATAAACTATAAGAGGATGAAATCAAGGATACCGATATACCTAGGGGTAGCAACCCTACAAAGGATGGTTGAGTATTAACCCAATATTAAATTTATGAATGAAAAGATGACCAATTTCACCCTTAGTTTGAAACTTCCACGGGATATGATTTGGTGATTCACGTAAAATTTACAAACCAATATAAATGATTTAAATGGAAGTTGATGATGTAATAAAAAACTGTTTAGGTTAGAAAATATAATAGGAAAATAACCATGAACAACCTAGGTTAAACTAAATGAGATTGTCCAATTATATCATTGTTGAACTAAATGTATCATAGGTTGATATGAAGTATCGTTAGGGAAGACATCATAGTATTGAGTTTTAATATTCATATAACCAATTAATATTATTTTGTTGGACATTATCATAACCATTTTGGTTTTATTATCTCCTTAGAAATATGATCATGCAAATAAATCTTTGAAAGGTTTATCCCAAGACATTCTTATAACCTACTAAGGAAAAATATTTTGTATACATTTTTGAGATAATGGAAATGTTTCATATGTGGGAAATGATGAGTCCCTAAATATTAAGGATTTTTAGGTTGATATTTTTGAATAAAATAATTATTGAGTTTCTCATAGATCCCTTAGATTCTTTCATTAGTGAACGATAATTAAAATTTCACGAAAAAAAATTATTTAAGGTGGTGAGAATGTTACACCTCTTGATTCTAGTATATATTTCCATTTAAAAAAATACCATGTTGAATAGATTGTTCCATATGAAACACTGAACTAAAATAAGCTACTGCATATTAGATTAATATTATTATGTAAATTATAATAATAATTAAACCTTTAGTAAATAAAAATATATTATCCAACTAAAATTACATATATTTAGAGGATAAATAATTAATATTATATAATATTAAAAAATATTGTTCTTTCTCAAATAATTATTTTTATGTTTTTTATATTACAATAATAGAATAAATTTAATAATTGAAAAATGTTATTTTATATGAACATATATATTAATACTATTTTTATCATAAATTTATATGAAATAATATTAAGAACACTTAAAAATTTCTTTTTTCAATAAAATATTTTTTATTTATATATTATATTTTCATTTAAAAACTGAATTTTCAATGTAATAAATTTAAATTTTATAAAATAAAAATAAATTTTTAATTAAAAAGGTCAAAATAATCATAGGATGAATTTTTCAGATTTTTTCAGAAAAAGTTGAATTTTAGCGTGAGCAGTGAAACATATTTTTTACCAGAATATCCCGAAGGCCTTCATTTTTTATTCATTTCTAATAATAACCCTTTTAATATTTGAAGGGGAACCATAAAAATGAATTTTCCATAGGCTTAATGACATTATAGGACTCGAAGGTCTTAAAGAAAACATCCCATACTATGACTACTTGAAACAGTCCCTCCCCAACATCTGCATCATGATTAACTCTCCACCTTTACCTGGATATTTGGATAGATTTCCAATGAAAGGATGAATAGGCCTAGTACTGATGGTAAGTACCATACCCTCTAATTCTTCGAAATCTGAAAGCTCTTCTCCGGTGTATGTGCCTTCTCTAAATACTCCTCTAGAGCTTGATCCTTGTAGAGACATAGTGCAAGAACTATTTGAAGGTTTATAAAAAATTTTTCTTTTAAAAAATAAATTTATAAGTTAATAAAACCATTTAAAAATAAAAAAATTAGTTTATTAAAGGCCTGTTTAACATTTTATAAACATATGTAAAATGCTAATCTAATAAATAATAGTTTTGGTTTTTTCTTTTAATTAAGTATCCAAAAGGTGGAATTTGGTTTTGTATCATTTTGAATGAAAAATGAAACTTATTTTTTATTAATAAACAAATATATTTCATTGAAATATAATATCTTGATAGTTTTAACTTTATTATAATTTTAAATCATAAAAATATAGTTGATATAAAATTGGTTTTTATGCATTGTGAGTGATAATATTAAAAAAAATTTATCACCCTTATAAATTTTATTTACCGAAATTTATTTTTTATTTTGAATCATTAGGTAAAAATTATGTAATAATTTCTATTTTATTTTTAGTCATTAGAACAAAATTACTTATATTAAAATTAGTTACCATGATAAAAATCAAAAATGGAAAAAGTGAAACATCTAAGAGTGAAAGACTTAAAAACATGATAAAACATGTATGGAAATGTATGTTTTAGGATTTGTCAACCTTAATCCTTTTCACAACCCATTAGTGTCCATTATTGATCCCATTTAACTTTTAATATCATCTTTACCTTTTATATTATTACAAAAATAACACTCTTCTCCCTTATAAAAGGATCCATCACCACCCCACTTCTCCTCACATCCCAACCCTATAATATTTGACCGAAATATACCAATATAACTCCCAAAAACTCCTATCCATTTCCTATAGGTTATTTTCTTCTGAAATTACATCAACACCTTTGTCTAGTATAAAAGGACCTCTTCCCAAGAGTATGGTAAAGTTATCAAATTTCTTCTTTCTTCATTTATTTAAATTATTTTTTTATGAAATATCATATGAAAAAAAACTACCCAAATTTAAGAAATTATACTAGTTTAATAAGTAAACTTAAATGTTATTATTTTTATCTGATGACCATTTTCTACCTTCCTCCAAACCATTCAAAAAATTAAAAAGTCACCTATGATACGTGTGAACTACCACATCCATAAGTTACGTGATCCATTTTTCATATACGATTTATAAGAAAAATTCAAAGGGTATATTTAAATAATAAATAATAAGTAATAATTTTAAAATATTATTATTATTCTTAAAATATTAATGATTTCATACATTCTTTACATTCTATGGATAATTATAATGCCACAGTAGTGTACGTGCTAACTACTGCCTGCATGAAGCAACACATTTCAATTTTCATCATGATTTTTTTATTTATATAAATATATAAAAATATGATTCACCACATTAAAACATTTTAAAAATATCATTAAAATTATATAATAATGATATTACTCCAAAGTAATAACTTTCTTAACCACACCCACCCATCAATTATAGCATGTTTTTGTTTAGGTCATTTTAACCACTTACATGAACAATGTTATAAATTTCAATCATGGGTGACTACAAAAACATAACTATTGGTATTATTAGACATAAATGATAAATTAGTTATTTTTTTATGTTTATTTAAATGTTACATTAATTTTTAACTTATTATTAATATACCATGATTTGACCATTAAAAAGTACAAAAAATATAAACCCAACTAATTTAATCTCTAAAATTGATATTCTTATGATACAAGGGATTAAATCCCTTTCCCAGAAGTTGAGAGTAAGTGTAAGGGTGTTTCTTAGCTAAATGTTTTTTTATTGAGTTATAATGTTTCTTCTTGTACTTAATTTTTATAAGTTGGAAAAATTCTACAATAATATTTTATTATTTTATATTTCCTCTATTTTTCTATGTATTTTAAATTACCTCTTACAAAATCTGTATAAAATTTTCCTTTAGAAATATGATGTATATGAGGGCTTTTATTGCCTCATTTTTCATTATCTGAGACAAAAACCATATTAAACAATTATTTTATTTTGTGTGGTGTATATATTTAACTATAAGTTATTTTATCATAAATTTCATTAATTTAAATGGATTTAAAAATACATCTCATGTTATTTTTCCAATGGTTTTTCATTCAAGTGAGTTTAAAGACGTAATATATTTTGTTAACTCAAACTTCTTTTCTTTGGGATATAAAATGACTTATTGAACATCATGATAATAAGTTACCTATATTATTAAATTTTACATTTAATACGATATTCCTTTTTGTATCTCTATGAAAAGTGACACTTTATGTTCAAATCTTATTCCTTTATGATTTACTTTATGCTGAAACTATAACATGATGGAGAATAATTCACATCCTCTTTGTTAATGATTTCTACGCTATATCCATATTTTTACCTAAAATATTCTTTTTTTTGGAAAACTAAGTCTTAATTATTTTATATTACTCTCATATTTTATGTTATTAATTTTTTCCATTTTTATGTGGATTTTTTGGAAATGTATTTTAAAATGTTTAACATATTTTGGTTTTCATAATTATATGTTTTATCTTACAATCCAAATTTATTTTATAAAAAATTTATGTATTCTCCATGGATCAATTATTGAATATTATTTTTAAATTTAAATGTTTTAAAAAGTTTTCACTTCAAATTTTCAAAAATGACTTTCAAATTGTCCCTTATATTCATCTTTTATGAGGATGTTAAAAACGTTTTCCAAAAAATATTTTGGGTTTCACTTTACTTTTCCTATTTATAAAAAAAGGACTAATCTTATAAGAAATTTATTTTTCATGAATCATGATATAAATTACTTATGAAATCCTCTTTTTCATGACCAATTTTTTTAATATCAGCCAATCAAAATTTAAAGGAAATTTATATGTGATACTATCTTTGGAAGTGTTATGAAACCTATTCTTTCCAAGATGTTCTTTAAGATATAATGAATGATTGATTTCAAATGGCACAAATATGTTTGTATAATATATTGATGGTGTATTATATGACATTTAAATGAATTGGTAAAATTATATATCGCCTATGACATGTATACATGGGTATAATTATGTTTTCCCTCTAAGAATGGGTGCGAGTGAATGAATGAAAGAGGTGATGTTCCATGTGCTTATGTTTGTTATATAGTTCATTATCAAGTTATGAAATACGTTTTGTGTCATATGCCTAGGATTATGATCCATGGCTTATATATATTATCTCACACTCATATGACATGATAAATGTTTTTAATTTTATATTTCTGGTCCTAATATCTTAACATAGGGAAAACCCTTATTATTCCACATTGTTTTTACTAATATATTTTTAGCATGATCATTTATTACTGGATGCATATGATATAACCCTTGGAATTAATGTTGATGAATTTTTCCCTTATCAGTTATTTGAGTTCCCCGCATTCTTGTTTTCATTTACCTAGGTTATGAATACTAGTATAACGTATAAGAATTATAGTTTGGATTCTAGTGTCGATAAATTATAGAAGAATGTTCAAAAGTGTTGTAGTTAAATTTTATTATCTTGGTAGTCCTCAATGAAACAAAACCTTCAATTCTAAGGATTTGTGAAATTATTTATGAGATGTAATTCTTAACACATTGAAATGAGATAAAATAAAGATATGTTTAGTTTTATTCATCACACTTATTGTCAAATACTATGTGTAAAGTATGTGTTTTTATAAATGTTACAAGGATTTTGGGCCTAGGGAACCTCAATTAGAGGTCACTGTTTATAGTTTTGACATTTGGTATGGGTGGAATCTTCTACTCTACTTATTGATTAAGAAATAATAATTATTAACTTTTAAATTACTAAATAAAAAAGAGATATCATGGGTGATTGAGACCCATTATACTCCTACAAAGGACTATTATTAGACTAATTGGAACATTGATGACAACATGATATGTGAAAATGAGCCAACGAGCCTGTACCCTAGTGGTACAGGCTCCTACTGGGCATCCAAAAGACCCAGGATCGAATCCAGGCAGGGGAGAATTTCCCAGGTACTGTAGCAGGTACTGTTGCAGCGGTGGCACTGAAGCAGTGGCAGCACTGTAGCGGTAGAGGGACTGTAGAAGATACTATAGCGGTGGTGGTACTGTAGCAGTGCGGGTACTGTAGCAGTACTATTCACCGAGGGGTCCTTTGGGCCAAAAAAATGGGCTTTCAAGCCTTGTATTCAGGCCACTTGGACTTGGGCCTTCGGGTTATGTAATGGGTCTCCCTCTACCCAGTCTAAAGAGGTCTTTGCTTTCAAATAATATATTGAGGCTTCGGCCCTGACCTTTAAAAAAATGTGAAAATGAGAATGCATTTTTCCTCTTCCCATAGTGATCTCTATCCAAACCCTTCTTCATTAGTAATGTTATTTTCCAAAAAAGGACCCTCTTCATTGCATCCTTTCGTTTCCCATAAGCAATACTACTTAGTTAGAGTAAATATTTGATTCTCATTGGAGTTGTGAGAGGATGATGACACTTTCTTGAACTCCATCCAAACATATTAATCCATTTGGAGTGATTCCCATATATCAATTATTAATGAAGTACATATCCAAAAATCCGAACCACTCAAGGATTTTGGAAACTGAGTTCTATTGGTGATGGGAAGTAGAATAGCTACCCAACCTATTATAGGAAAAGAGTCAAGGGTCTAAATTTTTTCACAATAATCTGAGCCACCAAATTATTTATTTATGTGAGCCTCTTAAAATTTATTTTGTTCACATCTATTCATTAATATTTTTCACAACCATTAGTCTCCTATTAACTTTTAATTGGCTCACTAAATCCTATAACTATCCACCAGGATAATATCATATGTAAATTTTGTAATATTCATTCGATATATTGAAAATAACATTAACAAGCAGGATGGTGACCTATAAAACCTTCTCCTCATATGAAAGAATTAACCAAAACCAATATTAAACCATATGTTTTCATTTAAATTACATTCTTTTTTGTGGGATGGTACACTTCATTTATATTAAATAAAATTGCTACATGAATTTATAAGGTTCACTTTCCTTATAGATATTCTCCCCATTAATATTTGATTCCAATAATTTATCACTACATTCTATCATAACTGCATGATTGGGATGGGTTTCAGCCACATTATCAGTGATTGCAATAGCGAGGACTTGGTATGATGAGAATATTAACTAGTTGAGTGGTTTATGACATCACCAAAATCATGATTATTAATAAATAGTGGCTTAAATATTATTATTCTATAGAGAAAAGTTTTGAACTAAGAACCTATAATTTCTTAGTAATAAATGAATTCATAGCCTCCCATGTGAATTAAAATGCCCCACCACAACATCTATCAAGGTCCAATAAGCCTATATGGGGCATCCCCATATATATATGGATGCAATGTATTTATAAGTTATCCAATGTATATATGATCTATGTAGTCTTACACCTATATTCCAACTAATATTCCTTCACACAGGTGTTAACACTTACACTAGTGCATGACTCATGCATCATGAGGATATGTCCTTTGATAAAAATGTTTAGTAATATTAGTCATAAAACTGATCATTTGAACCTAGGGGTGACCTCCCAACCCATTCTGTATATCATCCTTTCCCCAATTTTCCCCAAAAAAATCTTTAATACCATATGTATTATGGTTCATAAACATTTATTTCTTCTTATGATTAGATCTTGATTGTTTGGAATAATGAAGAGTTCAACCTAGGTTCCAAAAAGAACATCAACCTACGGGAGAAGGTCATGATCCATAGTATCCCTTTTATTTAAAGATATCCATTTTGAGTTAATGGGTCCTTTATGAACCATAAAATATGCATGATGGGATATTTAATTCATCATACATGTCTCCCATGATCAAATAACCACTAATCAAGTGCACATACAAGAGGATTATCCCAACCTATACATATATAATACAAAACATGTATTTAGCTTGGATCCATCAACCAAATTTAATATATAATGATCATCATGTTGTGATAATATAACTATTATGACACCTAGATCACTTTATAAAATCCTATTTAATTGAGGCCAACCAAAAAATCACAATAGATTTACTGAACCTCGAAGGGCCAAACACAATAAATACCATAAACTTTCCTATAGGAAGGTCCTAGCTTTAAGCCTGCTATAATATCTTATTAGTTGTTTATATCTTTATGATGAAAAAATATATGTGCATATTAGGTTCCAGAATGTGGTTTACGTCTTCTAGATCTATAGAAGTATACTTGAGATTATAACCCTCTACATGATCAAAGTTCATAATGATGCATCTCATTATAGAGATATTAGTTCATGGTATTTTTCTGTGATAGTTGATCCATTTCCATTGTTGATTTTCCCTATGGGGTTTAGAAATGGGTGGATAATTCAGAAAACCAATCTATACATGGTTAGTCTCTCTTACACTAGATATCCCTACAGTCCTAATACCAAAATCTCTAAGAGGAGTAAATGTATTGGGTAGACATGTCGGAGTCAACTAGTTTAAATGATATTGATCATATGTATCTGCATCATAGTGGTACATTGGGTAGTTTTTTAGATTCATTTCTATAATGTACCAAAAGATGAGAAATGGAAGCAAATTACACTCAAAGGAATTGATAAAAAATCACCAAATTTTAAAAATATGGAATATTTTCATAAAAATCATTAAAAGTATTTTTTTTCATTTAAACTATGAAAATCAATAAATTTATCATAAAAATATTGTAGATGAATGGTTCACATAAATCATATGTGGTTATCTTTGTTTTCAAAATATTTTTTACTTACTATGTAAAGTGTTTCATTTGTGGAACACAGAAGAAAAATCACTAATTAGCAGGAGAATATTTAAAGAATAATATATTTATTAAAAATTGATGAATGATTCGTACTTGGAGTGTTTATTATTTGTACCAGATGCATGAAAAAAATTTGAAAAGAAAGGAAATTTAATTTTTTTTATAGTCATTTAAATGTAAATATGTAATTTTTGGAATGTTCACATTGTTAAAAAACCTAGGATATTGTGTTAATTAAATTAATCTTTAAAAATAAAAACAAAATTTCATCTCTTTCTATTTAAATCGAATGCGTGTCCACTGGTTTCTTGAGATTATTTCTTGAAGGATTAGAAGTCAAAACCACATTGATCATTCACAAATATTCCAAATGATTTTTCTGTTGTCAATAATTATGATTTTTGATCTATTATAGAGATAAAAGGTCTCTTTTAATGTCGACTCAATCATAGAAGCACTGATTCTTTGATCCACGAGGGAGTTCTTGGTTTTGGGTGCTCAAATCCCTCTATTCTTCCGTTTGAACCTAAGATAATAGAGTGAGACACTCTGAAATTTTATTTTTGAATATTTATCTCTAGTTTGGGAATCTCTTATATTATATAACATTGTTTAAGTCTTATAAAGTTCCATTGGGACCAAGAATATAATTAGCTTCCAAAATAAGCATTAAATGACATTAATAACTAACTATTTCATGAATTTAATTTATATTTTATCAGTTTCTTAAAAAATTATGAATATTCTATATGATAAAATTAAAGGAATTAAATTAAATCCCTTATACCATAAATATATTAAGAAAACATGAAAAAATAGTATTCAATCATAAAATATATATTCATTGTAATCAGTTAATACTTTAGAATTCCCTATGTAAATAAATTCAACACATACTATTATAAAAATAAATAATAAATAATTTATTTTTTTCCTACAATCAAAAAAACTCTAACATATATCTTTTCCACTATGGGTCCCATAATATCCTAAAATCTAATTCACTAGAATTGGAAAATCTCATGAGCACCCTTTGTGTGTGACCCTATTGGATCTTATCACAATAATAGAGAGTGATACTCAAAATATAAGAGTGTATTGTCTCCACACATCATGTATTTTATGTAAATAAGGATTAGTCATACAGATTATAACCTCCTATGAGCACACACTATGTAATATCATCTCTTTTACACTCAAAAATCTCATAAAAATGACACACTATTTGTGTGATTATACTTCTTTGATTTTATTATTTATGACCTTATAATATTGAGTTGCCTACTTCTCTTATTACTATAGATTTAATAAAGTTACTACTATCCTGATCAGTTGGTCTTGAGAGATCTCTTTCTTTTCAGATGTAAAAATTATTTTCTAGATCATTCAATGAATTTCATACAACCAATGATTCACCCTACCAATGTAACCTAACTGAAAAGTTAAACTTCCTTGTTTTAATTTTGCATCGATGTACGTTACCAAATTGTATACATTGACAATGATAAAAATTTGAGAGATCAATATATGTTATCATAAATAGAAACAACCAAATTCACCCAATACATGGGATGTTCCTATAAAAAAGTAAGTCCGTATGATTTACTCTAATTGAGATCAATAGGTGATAACTTCATGAGAAGAAGTATCAATACTTATGAGCCCCAAACACGTGATAGTCTAATATCATTTATTCCCTATAATAATGATGTATCCAGACCACATATAATATTTTAAAGATTACTATCATAGAATCTTTTGGTGATCATTTTAACTCAAAAATATTATAACCTTTTGATAAAAAAATAATCTTAGGAAACACCCTTATAAATAGTGGACACAAAAGTATCAACACTTATATGGTAAGAACACATAATGAATAAATATACGTATACATGATATAGTAATTAAAATATAGTACTAAAGTTGAGTATAGGGGACCCACTTTAGAAAAAATCCAATTTTCACAAGATCCAACTTACTAAAAATCAATTTTTTATCTCTCACATTGAAAAATAATGCTTATGGTGAGTAATGAATTTAGTCATTAAGTCTTCCAATTATTATAATATGTCTGTTTAGTTATCTTTAACTTCACATATTTGAGTAAAATATATCGTGATATGATATCTACTGGTATATCTCGTTTATACTCTATCATAAACAAGAAATCCAAACTAATCCCCATCTCATAAACTTATCATTATGATAATTATTTACTATCTAGGTGTGATTCCATGAATAGGGAAAAATCATTACATGTTTAATAATTCTTATTTAGCTACTTTAGAATCCACAACACACTCAGTGTTTATTGATATAGGTATTGTAGGATTTAATGAGTTACCCTTCCAATTTTCCACAACCTAACTGCAATATTGAATTAAATGATTTATAGGAAGATTATTTTCCACCTTTATAAAAAGTATTTATTCCTCTCCAAGTCCAAAATATATTTCCTTTGTACATTATCAAGTACTACTAGATAGTCCTGATAGCTTCCCATACAGTTCTCCTAGATTTATTTGATATTTTCCTACCATAATGAATGTATTGGAAATATCATACCTAGAATATAACAAGACATATGTGATAGATCCAACACCTAAGATTATGGAATTATACTAAACATTTAAAAATATATATCTATTTACCACACATATTATTGAAAATATTTATTCCATATAACTTTGGAAACAATTCATATTGAATTATTCGAAATTTTACATTCAATACCATACTAGTATATGCTCTTCTAACATGGTCGAAGAAACTCAACGATTTAACTTAGTAGATCTTGTTCGCTAGAATTAGGTATGAAATTTAAGATAATATTTGGATAGATTACTTCAATAAGATACTTACTAATAGTAATACTAGACACAATTTCCATATATTATCGATATATTTTATGTGGGAAAATATAATACCCCCTCTAACCTCTTATAGTCTCATTATAATATATCATTATAAACAACTATTTAATGATCATTATTCTCTTTTATATTTATAAAAGTATTTGTGAAACCTATATTTTATATTTTAATTATTTAATGTCACCAAACCTTTTAATTTCATCATATATATGTCTGCCATAAGGTCTCCAATAGGAAAATTGTCTAGATAAGAAAATTACTAATATATTTATCATTAAAACATAGATGAAAAGATTTATTGAAATGGATTTACGAATAAAGATCTAGTATAACAAATGAAGACCTATTGGTACCTTTCTTGTACCACTCATTAAGAGTTTTTCATGAATACCCACTTACAACATTACATCAATTATAGAAGCTACATGTTTAAAAAATAGAATTTTGATACATGTTATCCATTTTCTTGAATTCATATTCACATTCCATCAATAGCTTGCTACCATTCACTACATTCATGTTGTATTATTCAATCTTAAGGAATAACGTGTCACCTTCCACAGTGGATATAATACCACCACTATAGTTTTAACTTTATTATATATAATGTGTCTCTATAACAATTCTTTTATATTAAATCTTATGTAACATGTTCACATTATAACAATTCTTGGGTTTTTAGGTTTGAATTTATCTAAGAAAATATTTCTCGAATATCTAAAGCACATATATGTATCCTTTTATAGAAATATAGTATATCACTTGTATATAAATTTTATATCATATAAATATATGTATTATTTATATAAACCATCATGATAATTACCTTATATTCATCTTGAGTTATTATTGATTCATGTTTGTGTATTATCTATGCTTTGGAAATATCATTGCATCTAAATACAAGATATGTGACATTATGGATTTATTTCATTTTATAACTCATATAATATCCATTTATTATTTTAGTTGGCATATGTTTATGGTTTAATGCTTTCATTAGAAAATCATATATCGAAAGGGATAAGATAAGGCTTTACAATTCTTATAACATTCATTAATGATCCTAATTTTACTAAAATCATGGATATGATGTGCATAAGTTAATTTGAGTTTTTTAATTAATGTGTTATAAATTTTAATAATAAATTAATGCTTGTATGAATCATCAAAGATCCTCATTTTACTAATATATTAGTCCTTATGTGTAAAATGAAATATGTGTTTAGGATTAAATCCACTATATATTTTTCGTTGATCTAAGAATACATTGTTCAAATATTCTTTGACAAAAATACCCTAAAGAACTTATATCTTTAACCAGGTGTATTAAATTATTCATTGAATGTTCCTAAAATTTCTTAAAGTAATTTTATTGAATTAGCCTCAGCTTCTACTTAAAATTGATCACATGTGTCATTTGAAACTTTTCATAAAATATTTGTGGATTATATTTATGTCTAAATGTTTATTTTTCTAAATATTGATAATTAAGTGTGTCAATAATACATAAGGTTTTTAGATCACTTTAAATCTAATTATAGTTTTAAATTAAAATGAATTATCTTTCCTTGATTGGGTATTATAGAGTATTACATATTATATTCATTATTTATTGTCAATGATTCAAGTAATACTAAATAATTAATTAAGTATAAAGTGTAACAAACAATATTAATTCAATAAGGAATAATGTATCATTCTATCTTAAAGAAAACTTAAAAAAATGGTTTTATAATACTCAACATGAAATTATAGTTCATTTAGAATCAATCAACTTGGAAAAATGGATGTTCTGTTCTTCTCCCTAATATCATTGGAGCCATAATTCCTTGACTACTTGGAGAGTTCAAGTCACTTTTTATAATGTTTGTAAACTTACAATGTTAATTTATTTGGATAAAAATGTATGAAAAAATATAGTATGTAATACTCACATGGTGAAATGGAAATATTGAATTCAATTATGAATATTTCTAAAGTAAAATTATCTAATTTATTATGATTTAGTTCATATATATTTATCTATTAGTGACCTTTCTTTCCACATAAAAATAAAATAGATTCTTCTGTGATTCTCTCTCTTTAAATTTGGTTTCTTGGAAATACATTTTAAAATATCTCTTTACATAGAAATTGTATTGTGTATTAAAACTTTTTATTTTTCATGTTCACTATATGAACAAAAAATTTTAAATTCATTAAGTTATTATCAACTTGGAAAACAACTAGAATGTGATACTAAATAGATTTATTTGTACTATTAATTTTATAGTACTAATATAAAATAGATTAACCAGGTGATAAGGATATAATAATGAGTTATTCTCATTTATTTATGTGGAATCCTAACTTGGGATCTAGTAAACAGTTCCCCAAGCTAGTGGGTCACCTGGCCTCAAGTGTTCCTCCCCATACACTAAAGGCATAGAACTTGTAGTTAGGGTTTATGATGGTACAAAGAGTAGATTATATCCACATGATCATAGTAACACATTGGTATCATAAATAAGTGAAAAGGATGAAGCATAATATCAACCAACAACAAAAGTTAAATCATCCATACATAAATAATAAATATTATAACCAAGGTAAATTTTATATACAAAATGAAGTGTATGTCATGGAACTATACAAAAGATAATAAATAAATGGAAACAAGAATCTAGTAATATATATATATCAAAATTTTAAAAACTATAAAAAGATAAAATCGCCAAATAGCATCATGATCCCCAGTTTTGTCTTGTGCTCCCTTCCTCATATGAAACAATCAAACAAGATCTGCCAAGAGGAATCTTTCCCCTATCCCTACCTGTATCCATGAAGTTAGAATTGGAACTAAATGATTTCTTGAATAGGGTGTGATATAAAACCCATTAGGACTCCTATAATGGCATCTATAACAAGTCTAGTCTATGTATATAAGCGGAAGTAGTATACATGTATACCAGTAATAGAAGTGATAAAAGTAATGTGATAATGTAAAACCAACCAAAGTTTATTATTTTCAAGAAACCATATCAAAAGTGATAACTGTAAAGAAAGGTAAAACATCATCAATGAAATATACTGAGTAATAAAGTAACATACCATCATGGGCTAGGATAGAAGTATTCGAAATGTCTAAGGAATCCAAGTGAGCCACATCTTTGGTTTAGAAAAGTCGAAGTCATCCTCATTGGTTGTCAGATCCAAGGAGTAGAAATGACCAAGACATCCCCAAAGGTTATCATATCCATAGAGTATGAATTTTTAGGGCATACACATATGAATTCATATCTAAGGAGTATAAATTTAAAAGTAATCATAATAGGTCATCAAATTCAAGGAGTAGAAATGTCCAAGGTATTCTAATAGGTCGATAGTTTCATTCCAAAATCCCTCCATTATCACAGTAAACTATTCATTCACCATCTCATAAATAATTTCATTATTCATTTCATTAATCAATTAATAATTATATACAAGATAAGGTATTTACCATTTCAAAACATTTATATTCAAATGATAAGTCATTCTGAGGTTCTTACATCATTTAACCACTCACTTCATTACCATATTTAATTCCCAATAAATAATAGCAAGTTAAACTCACCCCAAAGGTGATATTTTTGTGGTCAAAGGGAGGAACCCACCAAATGGTTGGATTGATTGAGGTTAATAAACTCCAACCTAGTATGAGGGTGCCTTCACATGTCTTAGATAAGAATTTAACACTTGATTTAGGGTTTTAATAATTTAGTTAGCAATGACCTAATTGTATGGCATGCGACACAATGAAAATAGGGTATAAAAATCCACAATTTGATGAAAAAGGTATAGACCACCCACATTATGCCTGTTAAGAAACACTCATCCAGTCTCAACCTCTAATTAGGTCCAGATCAGATGAAAATAGAGGAAAGGATGAAAACCATGGAAATAGGGCATAATAAATTGCACCAAAATAGCATCTCTGATATAAATACAAATGAAAATATTTCTAAGGAACACAAAAATCACCAATGACTCTCTGACTAATCCAAAAACTTGTGATTTGGAGACTGATTAAAGAATTGGGATAAAAACCTATTGAGGATGGTCTAAGATATCTCCAAGAATAAGAGGGGATACTAGAAAAATCAAATGGAAAAAATGGGTGAGCCTATTTAAAATTGTTAGAGTTGTTGTCCTAGAACCAACTGTTTGTACTTTGATTACATGAATATTTAATTATATATTGTTCATTATTCTACATGACTATGATGTAACTATGTCCAGGAGTATTTTTTTCATTGAAAAGGTCATATTAGTTCCCGTATATGAAGTGAACCTTGAAGTTATATGAAAGTATTCTTAAATATAGTTCTGTGGTTGGATGACTTACTTTGATGAGACACATAGTATATAGACCGTTAGGTTCAAGTAATCATAAGAATATGACACTTCTTTTTATGAGGTTCATAATTGGTAATATCTAATATGGGATATTATGAGAATATAACTGCTAATAGGAATTCTATATTTTTTGGGTGTCATCATATATTTCTATTTGCGAGTGTGTGTAATAGTCCTTAAACTTTAAGATTATCGTCACTATGTGTCTCGACTCACGCACTTTGATTTACAAATTTAAACTATTACCCCATATGTTGATGGGAAGTAGAGTATGTTGGGTGCCTCTTTAATGAATTGTTAGTAATGGATAAGTCGATAGAGGATTTATCCCTTCCATTTATTAAAGTTGATATCTTGGCCTTTTGATTGAAATGGAACTATCACCCTAAATTCCAAAGCCATGATGTAACAAGGAGTTTATTTTATGTGTTCAAAGAATTATGTATCAATCATATAGGTCAATGACACTATCATGAAACCAGCATGATGAGATATTGTGACAAAGATTTTATATTACACAGTGGCTGTTTATATGTGGATTTCGTCATTGCGACCTTAATTGATTTCTCTTGGGTTCCTTAACCCTTTACTAGACAATAATATTGGAATTTTGGGAATCATTCCTGAGGACAATGAGTTATAATTCAAGAGGGTCACACACTATGTGTTTCTGGTGTCCTTGATAAACTTATAATTGAATTTAATTAAGGGAATAAATATTATTCTCAAGACCGAGGAATAATTTAATTTAAGTTAAAATGATCACATAAATTAAATAAATATTTATTCATCATATAGTGAATAAAATATATTTATTTATTTTATGGAACATTTAACAAATATTTATTTACTATTTTGTAAATACATATATTTATTTATGATAATAAAATATTTTATTTGGGTGTTCAATGAACTGAAGATGAGTTCGAACAGACCAAGACCATGTCCGTTGATAAATTATTTATTTACAAGTCAGAAAATAATGTTTATCTAGTCGGTGAAAGAACTAATAATTATACTCTTATCATTATGTGGCATGGGATTTTATTTATGGTTCTATTTAGTTTAAGTTTCAACACCACAAATAATGGTGATTTTATTATTATTATGTGGCATGGGTTTTCTCTAATAGTTATAATTACATTTAATTTTTGTTTCAAAATTTAATATTGTAACTGAAACACCGCGTCGATTAATAGGCAGTTAAATCTATTTTAAATAACCCATAGTGAATGAAAATTGTTGTTCCAAACATTTTATCTCTTGACTCTTCTCATCTATCCCTCTCAATATTGAGAAAAAGTTTCAAGACCAAAGAACGAGCGATCAAGAATGATCTATGCAAAAAAATCACTTCTCCATGATAACACCTGGAGAACGAGTGACATTGTTTGGAGACCATTGGGGAATGTTTGGATCATATCTAGAGATATTATAATTTGGATAGATGTGATAAAAATGACAAAAATCCAGGAGGGTCATTCTGGACGATCGATGATCATCAACAAAGAAAGTACCAATGATCCAGATATTTAATTTATTCTAAATTAATAAATTAATTATAAACATGATGTGCAAGATCCTCTTTATCAGATCCAAATCTTTTCCTCCCTTTTCTAAATATTTTATTTTAATCCATGGATACTAGCATTCATCATTTTATTGATCCCTTATTGGTCATCGATTAAAGAAAAATCAATGCTCGCCCTCCCAACCGCCACAATTTTGCGATGTATTGATCGATCAAGTGGTATTAGAGGGGGATCATAATTTTTTAAAATTATTTAAATAATTCATTTATTATTAATTCTATATTAATTTAGTTTTCTAATTTTTGTTCAATAATTCTTCTAATCTGAAATTCGATATCTGTTCTTCCTATTTTCATTTCTCACATATATAATAGAAATGAATAATATTTTTTTAAATTAAATCAAGGATCATATCAGTTGGCCCCTATGATTCTATATATGTTACACGATAGCACACACCTTGTATTCGGAGTTACAAACCATGTAATCTTCCATACACACCATGTAATCAGGATTACACACCGTGTAGTTGGGGTAATTGCATCAGGAGTAATTTAGATATTACTAAATCCATACACACTAATGAAATGGGGTGTAGTTAATTCTTACACCTTATGTTTACTAGGAAAGACTAGCACTTGGTCAGACATATTACACACTGTGTGACCCACTGAAAATGGTGTGTAGTCCCATGGGTTCAAGGGCCATAAAATGTATCCCATACATGGTTGAGTTAACCGGTAACCCTATTACCTAGAGACAACATGACATGTGGCCCAGTGGACATGCCTTGTACTCCGATATTTCTAATGTATGACTCACATGTTGAGTCCCTAGGTGTGTACTTCAGATAGAATGGTGAAGGAAGTACACACCATGTATTCAGAATGAGATGGAAGGTACTTTACTAAATTACACATAATTTTATCTTTAATGTTATTATAATTTTTAGAATTACATATCATGTAGATTCAAATAGGTGTTCACTATGTTACCTCCAAGTTTAGGGATGAGACTATCATGAAAATTCAGAAAATTATTAAGATAAAAGGATTGATTAATTAAAGATAACAATTAATCAATTCAAGTAAGATTTATCTTAATAAGAATAATTAAATAATTGAATTCTATTATTTAAATTCATAATCAGTTACATGTTTATGGATTATAATGAGATAGACCATACCTTTGTTTTTGATTGGTTTCCTTTTAATTTATTTTAAAATAAAATATTGGCATGTGTTCCATATTACATTATTAATATGTAGGGGCTTCGTGCCCATGGTTTCTTTTATGTAAAATGCATATTTACCCCTCACCTATATGCGAGTTAAAAATAATAGGCAATGGATGGAGTTCCCAAGATTGTGTAGGGGGTTCTAGTAAAGATCTGAGGCGAAATCAATCCAAAGAGATACAAAGGTGGATAAGTGGAAAGCTATATAAAAGAACCATACATGGTTCAAGGTGTCTCCCCCCTTGGTCACCAGTTATATTATCATTCACTAGATAAAATATCCATTAGAAGATCTCAAGATCATTCCCTTTAATTTATTTTATTTCTTCTATCTGCATGTTTTTTCATTATGGATTTGTTGTCATGACTACATTATTAATGAACGAACAAGCAAGCAAGATGGAACTAAAATACACATGGTTTATGAATAATTATTATCAAGACATGGTTAATCACTTATGTAAGTTCCAGTTAATGTTAAAAAGAATGTGATAAAGATAATAAGAAAATCTATTCATAAGAGCTAAAAATACCTCAAGAAAATATTGAGTCAGACTAAGACTTATGTTACTTGATTAATGGAAAGACTCAACAAAACTAAATGTTTGACCAAACCTTATTGGGTCACTATCTTTTATATTGGAATATCTTATGAAAGTTTCTTGTTGTATTAACCATTTTATATCAAGAAGAGTAACTCTGGATAGAGTTGGTGTAAATTTGGAGGTAAGTGTTGAGGAAATACAAGTTAGGATTTTAGGATTGGGTTGTCTACTTAATAGATCAAGGAGATTCAATCCCACTATTAGAAAAGATATTCCTACATAATACCTTCAAATAGCTTGACAAACCCTTGTTGGGGTTATGTGAAGGGTAATATAGATCCTTTACACAAGAATGTCCTAGCCACTAAGCATTCTGAGTTAAATGGTGAGGTCCATTTGGACTTGATAAAATAGTGGAAAACATGAAAAATGAAATTATTATTTCTCATAAAATGTAATCAATAAAGTACTAATTATCAGCTCATTAAATTGTAGAATAAAAAATGAAAAGGCTTTCAACCAAACTATCTTCGCGATCAATACTAGATAAAGACAACATCCTCACTGGAAATACCTTCTAGGAATGGTTTAGATGCCTTTAGGTCATTTTACACCATGAACGGAAATATTACCTGCTCGAGTCCTCATTACCTGATCTTCCATCCCAAGAGGCGAGTGATGGAGAGTTACTGGTCTATGAGAAACATATAAACATCGTGGTCGACGTACAATGTTTGATATTATCATAAATTTATAGTGAACTGATGAAATCTCATGAAAACATGGATTCCTATATCATAATTGATAACCATTGTTGTCTTTTCAAAGAGAGAGAAAGACAGTAACATTTTGAGATCTTTGAGGCACTCTTTCAGAGTAAGATTGTAGAGGGTTTCCCAGTTGGGCCTTACATAGTCAAGCTCATTGGATACATTGATCACTTGAATGTTCTAGGGTTTAGACCCCCCAATGAACAATATAACGACCTCATTCTCTCATCACTCCATCAGAGATTCTCTATTTTTTTTTTGAATTTAAATATAAAAAAAATTGAGATGTCTCTACTAGATCTTCTTATCCTTCTTCTCCAAGTGGACAAATACATGAAGCGCGAAAATCGTTCTATCCTTATGGTGTATAACAGGAAAGGGAAGGAAACATTATTTAAGCCCAAAGCTTCTTCACACACTACTAAGAAAAGAAAGATAAAGGGGATGGAAGGGAACTTGAAGCTGTTTGTTTTTCATGTGGAAAGAAGGGCCACTGAAATAAAAACTAGACCCATATAAAGAAGCAAGGGGAAGCTTTGTTTCATTTTTATTGAGTACAATTTATCTATTTCTACAAATTGATTACTAGGTATAGGATGTGGTGCTCACTTATTTATCCAAATATAGAAAACATGTAGATATAAGAAAATTTACCTAGAGGAGGTAGATCTACGAGAAGCCAAAGGAGATAGACTTGATGCTATAGCTGTCGGGGACTACCACCTCACATTTCAGAATAGGATATCATGGTATTAAAAGTTTTTTATTATGTTCCTTTTGAAACCAAAATAATTATTTATGTATCCAGACTAGATAAATATTTATTTATTTAATGTTAGGAAATTAATGTTTCATATTTTATAAAGATATCATTTGTTATGGTAAGGTACATTTATATAACGGACTTTACATGTTGGATTAAACAAACCAAGTAATGGAAATCCATAACGAAGATAATTCACATGAATCATACCTCACCCAACTTTGGAATCACTAAATAGCTCATGTAAATGAGAAACTCTTGACATAGTTATATCAAGATGGATATATAGATTCCTTCAATCTAAAAACACTTGGTATATGTAATTCACATTTACAAGTAAAAGTGACCAAAACCCCATTTAGTGGGAATGGTGAAAGGGCCAAAGATCTTCTTGAATTGGTACATACCAATGTGTGTGTACCATTTCCAAATGAATCAAGGGGTGGGTAATCAAACTTCATAACTTTTACTAATGATTTTAGTAGATATGGATATATCTATTTAATGAGGTATAAGTCAGATTTTTTTGATAAGTTCAAGGAATAATAGAAAGAATTTGAGAACAAGATTGGTAAAAAGATTATTAAACTCCACTCAGGACATGGTGGAGAATATATTAATCAAGACTTCATTGATTACTTATGGTAGTTTGGGATCTTATCCCAACTCACTCCTCCTTACACTCCCTAGTGGAATGGTGTATGAGAAAGAGGATCCACAACTTGTTGACTTGGCGAGATCAATGATGAGCCATGAAAGTATTCCATTATCCTTTTGGGTATATTCATTACAACAAAAAACCAAATGCTAAACCAAGTCCCAACTAAATTGATAAAAGATATTCCATAAGATCGTTAGAGTGGATGAAAATCTATGTTATTGAATTTACATGTTTGGGGAAGGGAATTTTTATTAAGGCCTATTTAGGTAACAAAATCACACCCTGAGGAAAAATATATACCTTTATAGGATAACCTAATGAAACAAGAGGATATTAACTATACGACCATTAGAAAAAAAAGGTAATAGTGGAGAGACACTCTATATTCCTTGAGAGGGAGATCATCTCTAAAAGGGATTGTGGGTGCAATATAGAATTCGATGAAGTCGAGGCTCAAGGTACACAAGAGTTGGTACATGAGAAGATTCCAGAAATCCCTATGGAAGAAAGATCTATTCGAGGGACAGAAGAACTACATAGGAGTACAAGAGATGTTAGATAATCAGAATGGTGTGATTTTATAATTACTGAGGATGGTTACTCATTATTAGTTGATAATAACAATCCTCTAACCTAAAATCAAGCAGTTAGTGTGAAATATGTTTCCAAGTGGACAGAAGCTATGAATTATGAAATGTATTCTATGTACTAAAACCTTGTCTAGATTTTGGTAGATCCTCCATTAGATGTAAATCCAGTTAGTTGAAAATGGGTATTCAAAAAGAAACATGACATGGATGGAAACATCAGTACCAATAAGGTATGACTGGTTTCAAAAGGGTGTATACATCGTCAAGTTATAGACTATAATGAAACCTTTTCATTAGTTACAATGCAGAAATACATCAGAATTATAGTGGCCATTACTTCTTACCATGACTATGAGATTTGGAAAATGGATATCAAAAAATCCTTCCTTAAATGTAATATTCATGAAGATGTCTATATTACACAAACTAAAGGTCTTGTGACTCCAAAATATGATAATATGGTATTCAAGTTTCAAAAATCAATTTATGGATTAGAGAAAGAATTTAGGTCATGGAACATTTGTTTTCATGACTCTATAATGGAATTTGGTTATATAAAGAATGAATGTGAGACTTGTGTCTACAAATAGTTTAGTGGGAGTGTAATCAATATTCTCATAGTATGTGTTGATGACATATTACTTATTAGAAAGGAAATTACAATATTAAAGTCGATTAAAGAAATGTTTAATAAAATCTTCTCCATGAAGGACTTGGGTGAGGCATCATATATTCTTGGGATAAAGATCCATCATAATAGATCCAACAAATTTATGGGAGTAAGTCAAAGTACATACATTGAAAAGATATTGAAGAGATTTAGTATAGATCAATCCAAGAGGGGATTGTGTCTAGCGTTACATGGACTTCTTCATTCCAAGAAAAAGTGTCCTCATACACATGTGTAAAGAAAGAGAATAAAAAGGATTCCATATACATCAGTGATTGGGTCGGTCATGAATACTATGATATATACTAGGATAGATGTTTCATATATATTGAGTGCGGTAGAAAGATATCAAGCAGATCCAGGTGACCAAAACTGGATGACAGTCAAGACTATCCAAAACAATCTAAGGGGTAATATGGATATGTTCCAGTTTTTTGAAGGAGATGAGGAAAAATTCATCAGAGGATATAAATATGCTATTTTCTAGACTGATCAAGATGACATCAGAAAAAATGGGATACATCTTCACTATGAATGGAGGTTTTGTGAGCTGGAAGAGCTCAAAGAAAGGTATGGTCACATATTCTACAGAAGAGTCCTAGTATATCTCATATTCTGAGGTAGCTAAAGAATAATTTTTTTATGTGGAGATTCATCTAAGAGATAAATTTGGATCCTAGAAATAAATATCCCATCACACACTATTGGGAAAATTATTCAGCGGTGGCTCTCGCAAAAGAACCAAGGTCACATCAGTAGATGAAGCACATACATAAGAAGTACCCACCATTGTGAGATTTTAATCAGAGAGCTGAAGTTATAGTGAACATCATTTCCATGGAAAAATTATAGAAAACCCATTTACCAAAGCCTTAACTCTGTAGAAACATGATCATCAAGTGAGGTATAGCAGACTGAACATTGTAAGAAGTTGCCTCTAGTCCAAGTGGGAATTTTTTAGAGTTGGTGTACTAGAACCAACTATTTTTACTTTGATTACATGAATTTTTAATTACATATTTTTCATTATTATGGATGAATATGATTTAATTTTTTTTATGGAGTATTTGTTGCATTGATAAGGTAATAGCAGTTCCCCACTATGATGAGAACATTGATGTGATATGACAGTATTCTTAAATATAATATCAAGGTTGGATGAAATACTATGATGAGACACATAGTATACAAACCATCAGGTGTGAGTACTCATAAAAAGATGAGACTTCTTCTCATAATGTTTACAATTTGTAATCTCCAAGATAAGAGATTATGAGAAGAGTCTCACCTGTAGGAATTCTGTATGTTTTGGTGTCTTAAAATATTCTTATCTATGATCATGTATAATGGTTATTAGACATTAATATTATCATTAATATGTTTCGTGACTCGTACAATTTGATTTACAGAAAACAATCATCATACCATATGTTGGCGGGATGTAGGGTACTTTGGATACATCACAAATGACATGTTATTAATGGATTAGACAAGAAAGAATTTTTCATTTATATTTATGGATGCTGATATCTCCCCCTTTGATTGAAATAAGACTGTTTACTTAAATTATAGGAACATTGTATAATGGAAGTTTTATTTTAGGTAGTTAAAAAATGATGTATCAATCTTATAAGTTGATGACACTATCACGAAACCTGCTTGTTGAGATATTGTGACAAAGAGATTATATTACATAGTGATAGTTTGTATGTGAATTTCATCATAGTGACTTTACATTTTTTTTCTCTTGGGTTCCTTGACCCGTTTCTAGATAGTGATCTTGGACTTTAGGCAATCCCACTTAATGCTAACGAGAAAGAATCATATAGGGTCACACACTAAGTGTTTCTGGTGGTCTCGATAAAATTATATTTGAATTTAATTAAAGGAATAAATATTATTCTAAAGACTAAGGAATAATTTATTCAAGTCAAAATGATCACTAAAATTAAATATATATTTATTCATCGGTTTTTGAATAAAATATATTTATTTATTTTATTACACATTTAATAAATTTTTATTTACAAGTTTGAAAATAAATTTTTTTTAATAGAAGAAAATATTTTATTCGGGTGCTCAATAAATAGAAGAGGAGTTCGAATAGACCATGATTGTGTCTTTTGATAAATTAATTATTTAAAAGTTGGTAAATAATTTATATCCAATTGGCGCAAGTAATAAAACTAAAATTGTTATCATTATGTGGCAAGATATTTCATTTATGGTTCTGTTTTGAGAAAGTTGGTGCACATCAAATATTGGTGCCGTTATTGTTATTATGTGGCACGAGTTTTCCCTAATAGTTATAATTTCATTTAATTTATATTTCCCAATGAAATATTTCAACTGAAAACCCATGTTTATTAATATTTAGGCACATCTATTGTGTGAAACCCCAGGTGAATTGAGAATTGTTGAGCCTATCATTTTCTCTTCTGACTTCTCTATCTCCCTATCTCAAGAATTTCATATGTTCTTCAAGAACGAAGAAATATCGATATATAACGATCAATGCAAGACATTCAATTCACCACAATAGCACCTAGATAATGAGTAGAATTCTATGGAGACCATTGGAGCACGTGTGGATCACCACTAGAGGGATTTTACTTTGGATCATCATGAGCGCAACAAAGACAATCTAGATGGGTTATTTCAGTTGATCGATGATCATCAATGAAGAAAGTTCCAATTTCCAAGTTATTTAATTTCCTTAGAAATTAGTATATTAATTATTAACATGATAGTAATGATCCTCTTTCTTAGATCTAGATCATTTCTTCTCTTTGTCTAAATCTTTGATTTTAATCCATGGATACTATCATTCAACCTCGTATTGATCCTATATTTGTCATCAATTATGGAAAAATAGAATCATTGATAGAAATAAAAATAAAAAAACCGCCTAATGAAAAAAGAACTCACCAATTACTATCCGAATAGAAAAACAACACCTGATTTGAAGATCTAATGAAGATATGACATAAAAATCTTCTGAGGATGGTGGAGGATCTCTCCAAGCATGAGAGGGGAAACTTGGGAAATCAAATCGGAAAAAGGGGTTAGCGTATTTAAAATAAATAAGAAAAAATGGTAAATTTTCTTATTTTTAATGTGAACATGGTTTGGCCACACATTTGAAGAAACTAGGGACTAGATATGTGCCTTCCACTATTCAAGAATAGTAGTTTTCATGGTTGGGGATCATGGCATGCCAAACAATGCTCTACCCTTATACCCCCATTGCCCAGGGTTCACACCTGACATAGTCTATTGTGCATGTTTAAAAAAACCATGCATAGCCTATGAACTACCATATTTGGATCCCTAAAGCTCCCACAAGGTTTTTCCAAACTTTTCAGCCTCTATGGAACATGTTGGTCAAAGAACGTTCCTATACATTTTCTTACATAACTCAAAGTATCAGGCTCTCAATAATCCCAAAACACTCTAGATTCCATTACTAAGTGAATATGAACATTTATATGGATAACATTGAGCACTTTAGAATAAATTTTAATGTTATTTACCCCATAGAAAAACCATGTAAACTTATAATTTATTACTTTACTTTATCCCCGAAAACTAATTATAGAAGAGAAAACTTGTGTAACCGTCCTTGTGTGGATGTTTTTTCCCATCTTAATGGAAATTGATGATGGAATTGTGCTTTAATCAATAATTGAATCATCCACGTGTATCCTATAAGTTTCCTTTTCACCCTTGAAAGCTAAGGTGTTTTAGTAGGTAGTTGGGACTCCAGCACATACAATTTCATTTCATATCATTATACCATGCATAAGGGCCTCTACCAATCTTGGAAATTTGTGATTATTAGTATGTATTCTTATTCTAATTTTTTCACAATAATTCTATGGTGTTCCTTAATATTTTTTTGGAAGATAAAATTTATGAATAATTACCTTTAAAATTTATTTTAGATCATAGAAATTATAGATTTATCAATTGTAAAAATATCCTATGATTTCAAAAAATCCAAGTATCCCACAACTACTAGATTTTGAAAATTTTTCCACATGAGTATTGTAGTGGAAAGGATACTTAAAAACTCTCATAATACTCCAAGATATGCCTGCGCCACTACTCATTGTGTCTCAAGGTAGTATATTTGTCGGGAAACCACATTAACTAGTATATCCATGATATTTTTAGTGGATTCTTATCTCTTACAAATCTTAGCTTTGTGTTACTCAAATTTTTTCCTCTAAAAATGCATGAAGATAACTATGAAGATTTATTTAAAGCTTATTTTTGTAAATTTTACCCACGAATATTTTTATAATTCCCAAATATAATGAGGTACCCTCATCTAGGGGTGATGTGCACCTCATAATATAGTTTTTCTCAAATTCATCTGATCTAAGGAATTTAATTACATAATATTTTATTTTAGGGGTTTTATAGTTTTCTCAGAATATGACATTCATTTCTCTTCATTTTTATTTCACTATGTGATCATACTCAAATCTTAGCTATTCTTAATATATAAAAACATTCATCAAGAATGTTCATTTTATTAATGCAAGATTGTTTGTTATTCTATGTGATCACATGAAAATACTACACATATAAAAATATTAAACCATGCATAAATAAAAATAAAAATTTGAAAAAGAAATTATTCTAATGGATGATACATTAAATGGGTAATGGACCAACCTAGACCCTAGGAGAAACTCCTTGAGTCACACTAGGTATGATGTGAAGTTGAAAAAATAACCCTATCAAGTGCATCAAACATTCATTAAGTGAATTAACATGCCTCAATGTGATCTTCATTACCTATCATCCTCCTCATTATACAAGTATACTCACACACATGTGATAGGGTATTGGGAATGAAAGGTACTCAAAGAATATCAGTCATGGACACACATAATCTTATACATATAATGAGGCAAGGGGAAATTCATAAACAATCATTTATTAAATTATTATTACAAATATCAAATTATAATTAATAAGTAAGTCAATAAATTATAATGACACATACATAGGTTGTTCTATACTCATGATCAATCCGTACACATTAATCATGTGTAATTATATTAAATTTTTAATTAATTATAGTAAATAAAATTTATTATAAATTAAAATAATTTAATTTAATTTAAATATATGAAATACTTATCCCACCCTAAAAAACAAATTTGTAAAATATGATAAATTTTTAAATATTTTTTAAATTTTCAAGAATTTCTTGGGATTCATGGCTATTTGAAACCCTTGGAGGAGATCCAGGTTCAAATTACGGGTACTCTTCAATGGTTACAATTCATGTGGTTAATGTTCATGGATTACTGTTTGAAGGTTATAAAAACATAATAATCACTTTTAGATCAGTAACTACTTGTATTTTAATCATAATAAATTATTATAATGAGATGTGCATGAAGAAGAATGTCATGACACATATAATTAAATCAAATAACAATTAACATAAGAAACATGAAACCAAACACATGATCATCACATAATGATTTATAATTAATTAAAGTAGTTAAATAATTACCTTGTGATTTATTCGTTGACGAATATAATAAGGAAAATATGTCTTCTCATCATTGTTTCATAAGAATCAAGTGTTGATTCCCTCTAATGCTGATCCACATGTGCACGACCGAACTCTGAGCAACATCATAGAAATATCTTAGATCTATAATGGAAGATCATAATGCCTCTGTCGTTCATATATGATATTCATGAGAATTAATTCAATTAATAGATCCCCTTGATCTATCTAAATTTAAGAGTGGTGGTTTTGGAGTATTTCCCTCTATTCTTGATAGTGTTCTCAGAGAGGATTTCTATAGGTCTTAAGATGTTTCTTTGGATTCCATTAATTACAACCAAACTAAATGGCTTGTTTTGGAGTCGTAAATAAAATAATTGGGTTTAGATAGTGCTATGGTTTAAAAATAATAATTTAACCTACACTGTTATTATTTTCATTAATCCCCACAAAACTCAATGTCCATAATAATAATATTATTTCGTTACATTTACAAAACCAACAAATTAAGTAAATTTTTTTATTAAATAATTTTGTTATATTTATTCAAATAATATTTAATATATATTATATCTCATAAAAAATTTAAAATTGTTTCTCTATTCATCCACAATATTTATTGATCCTTGAATAATGATTATTTATTTAATAAATAAGTATCAAGTCATTGTTCTCTAACAAATAAATAAATACTATACTCACTAAATAGAAAATAAATATTTATTTAATTTTATGCCCCAAAATATTCTCTCAAATAACTAGTGTATTAATATATTTGATTAATCAAACATGAATAATTATTAAACAATGTATGGGAATTATATTTATTCAATATTTTAAAAAATAAATAATATTTAATATTTAACTGAGGTTCTGAACACACTTACTGTGTGACCCTCTTGTATTATTTCTTAGCAGCACTAGGCTGTGCCATCAAAAGTCCAAGGATATCATCTAGAAACATGAAAAGACACCCATAATCAAAGATGTTAGTTTCACAATGATACACAACATCATAAAAATTATTTTTGTGTAATATAATCCCTTTATCAACATATCTCTAATCTAGCAAGTTGCATGTTAGAGTCATCAACCTATGTGCATGATGTATCTTTCATTGAACTTTTGAAATAAACCCCATAACGTAACACCATGGCCATAGATATATTTATTCTATTTTATTCCCATATATTTTAGATATCAATTTCCATTAAAGAACATAATATAAAAATTCTTTATTACATTATTCATTAATGCAATAACACTCCAAACACCCCCTACATGTCCTACTTCACAGTGAATATATTTAATGACAATTTTTATTAATAAAATAAAGTGAATGACTAATAATATACATAAATAACAATATTAAAGTCTAAGGATAAACACATACATCCAGAGATATGAATATCCAATACCACATATAAATATGGATTTCCTACTAGTGGTACATGTTCTTACCCGAATACCAATATCATTTTCCAACCAAATGATATCATATATCTATATAGTATATATATTTTAATAATACTATCATTGTACTTATAGTTTGTAATCATAGTGAGGAATTGGAGTGTAATTTAAGTAAAATAGTAACTTTTTGGAAATTACCTCATATTAATTCATGCATAATAAAAATAATGATGTGATAATGTATTTATTAATTTTCAAAACACTGAATACATGTAATCACATAGTATATAGTATTTGGTTCTAGGGAACCATCTTGAATAGATCCCCACATGCTCTTGATAAAACCTTTAACAACCTCTAGTCATCTAGATCTCACCTAACACTCATTATTCTGCTAAGATAATGATTTAGGGATGGGTTACACAACGTTTTCTTCCAAGAAAACCGTGATCCCTTAAACATGACCCCAATGAGAAAAATCCATCCACAGTTTATACTTTCAAAGGATGTTCTTTGACTATTATTATGACTTAGGGTCCTTTACAAGTGTCACTGTTGTAGTATTATCATAATATAATGTGATATAGTAATTAATTCTAGGCAACACATTAAAATACTAGAAAAAGTTTTCATATCAAAATAGATTCTTTGAATAATTTATAAGTCTCTATATACTCACAATCCACTGTAGAATCAGTGAAAATTTGATTCTTTGAACCCTTAATGCTCACATATCCTCCTTTGAGACTAAAGAATTATTCAAACTATGACATTAGATAATTATAATAAATTTTAAATATAGAATTATTATAATTCCATGTGACTACATCCACATATTCTCCATACACATGAAATATATACTTAGTTATTAACATATACTTAATAATATCCTTAAAAAATTGTAATATTGATCACCTAGATTTTCTTGATATATACCTACTAGACGCAAGGTGTAGGAAACATCAAGCCTAGTACATAACATTACAAACATGATAGATCCAGTCACCAGAGTGCATGGGATCTTACCAATTCTATTATTCTCTTATTGGGTCTAAAGACACATTTTTCTAGAAAGAGGTATACCATGTGACACTAGAACTTATCATCTATTTGATTGTATCATATTAAAAATATTTAGTATTTTTTCAAAGTGTGTACCTTAATTTATTCCAATCGACATATTGGATCTATCAAAAGTTATCTTGATCCAAAGAATATTGTCTTCTTTACCTATTTACTTCATGGAGTATCACTTTTTTAATGAGTCCTTAGATGACTTTTGGCCGGTATGTCATATGCAATAAGTAATATTTAATTGATATATAATACAAAGATAATGAATTCAAATTTACTGAACTTCTTGTTAACAAATGGCTCACATTCACTCTCAATAAAACAAAATTATTTTATATCTTCATAAAACTGAATAATCTAAAACTTGGATTCTTTCTTTATTCCATAAATGGATCGATGGTACTTTCACATCTTATTAGAATTACTTGGAGTCCCAAACCCTTATGGTTGTGTCATATAGATGTCCTTGAGAAGGTTCTAGTTAAGGAAATCTATGTTGAAATTCATATAAACAATTCCATAGTCTTGATAAGTTTTTATAAAAAGTATAATTATGATGGTTTTAAACATTTAAACTAGTGAACATATTTCATCATATTCAAGTCTATGGTGCTACGTAAAACCATTATAAACTATTCATACATTCTAAGTATTTACTTTACTATACATGTCTAGTTTTTTTCTTTAATACTTATTTACATCCAATAGTTTTTACATCTACTAAAAAATCAAATAAAATACAATATTTTTTTGATACACATAATCTAGTTTATAATCCATGGATTCTTTTTATTTTTCATATTTTGAGATATCTACAACCTCTTTGTAGGATATAATTTATAATTTTCAATCAATAATGATTCACCATTTTCAGTGAATAGAAAACTATATATATATTGTCCACTTAACTCTCTATTACTCTTAAATAGTACTTGTGTTTTAGGATCAACTTATTCTATGGAGTACCCATGGAATATTTTCCTATACCAATTATTGTGTTTTATGATGATCATCATAATTAAAGTCAATATTTTATCCACTATCATTATTAATGATCTGTTTCCTCTCAAGAAATATGGATTATCTTTTGACAATATATTTCTTCTATGAAGGGTAATTTGGTTAATATACCATGGTTTCCATGGGATATCTTATAAATATATACGTCATGCTTCGAAAAGATAGTTTGTTTCTAAATTTGGACTTATGAAATTCCTCATAACCCCATACATGAGTAAGTGAAAAATATGTTTCTTTCCACTCCATTACTAGATGGATATTCTATTTTATTCTTTACTTAATAATATATTTAATGTGTTAACCACAGTTTATAATTCATATCACCAAAATGATAATAGAATATTTACATTCATTTACCATTTTCCCTATCATTTATAGCACGATATGGTCCCTACTATCACAAATACCATTCAACTGTGGTGTATAAGGTAGAGGGAGATGATATTGAATATCAATCTCCTTTTAATTTTTTTTAAACACTTGGTTCATATATTCATCCCCTGTAACTAATCAAATATTTTTTTATCTTAATACCAAGTTGATTCTCTAAATTATTCTTTAACTCTTATAACATCTCAAAGGTCTTGGACTCATATCTCTTCATGTAGATATAGACATATCCTCTCAATTCTTTAGTTAAAGTCATGAAGTAAGAATACCCACCTCTAGATCATATAAGAAAAGGTCAAAACATGTCAATGTATACCAATCCTATATATAAGTGTCTCATTCACCCTATCCATCAAATGGTGATTTAGTCATTTTTCCCTACACACTAGAACAACATCTTTCAAGTGTTATTTGATCAAAAGAGTCTAAATAACCATCTAGAAATATCATTTTTAGATTCTTCTCATTTATTTGAGTAAGGTAGTGATACACCATAGGTAATTACATGAGTCGGGAAAATATGATTCAATATCTCTTTAGAATACTTAGTTTTTATAATTTAATACAAAAAAAACATTATTAAGTTGTGCCAAACCATACAAAATTATGTATTTATAAATATGGAATTTTTTATTTCAAAATTGGAAAATAATTCTATCCCTATAAAGTAAATAAACAATGATGATGTTGTTATTAACACTTGGAACAAAATAAAACAAAATCATTCCATTTGAAAATATAAGGTGGAAGTCTTATATAGCCAAACCGGTGAGTCGTGTTTCATTTACTTCTTGAAGATCCACCTCTAGTTTGGAAATATTTCAAAATATACTTGCTTCTTACATATGGATATAGATGTGATAACCGAAAAAAATCTCTAATATTCAATGTATAGATATATAAAGATGACAATTGATAATGAACCATACATTTCCTTACCTTTTCTCTTGGCTGCATTTCTTATTCTATAGTCCTAACTTACCACATGAGAAAACATTCAATATCTTTTTTATTTTTCCTATCTTTGGATTTTATTATTCCTGGAAGGACATTTCTTAGGTTACTTTGATTTTTTATGAGTATTTTAACCCCTTTAATTTTTATTTATTTTATTGTTCACTATAGAGGTTGTGTGTTTTTTCACACCCATTTCCTTGTTAAATTGTTGAATGAGAGTAAGAAGTTCCAAGATATTCTGCTTTCTAATTTTACTATTGTTACTCACAATGAAACTGGAGAATGATTTAGGTAGTGAGAAAAGAATGAGATATATGTATCGTTGATTAGGGAATTTAATGCCTAATATTTCGATGTGCTCTATCTATCCAATCATATTGACTACATGAATTTCATAAGGAACTAACTCTCACTGCTTTCATGTAAACAATTCATTAGAGATATCATATCTCTCTTTTCAGGATTTCTCTTTATTGGGATCATGAAGGGGATACGTCCTTCTATTGTAATACATATCTTAATGACTATTTATAAGGGAATTGTAAATTGAAGATAACATGAAACATTGGACATATTTGGAATTATCCAAATATTTTACATTGAGATACAAGTCTACCTCACTAGATTCTTGGATAGGTGCTTCTGGAATGGGGTATTCCATTGTATATAATTTCATTTCATGGAATTGAATTATAATAAATAACCTTTTCTACTCTTGGAAATTTGTTCTAGTTAGAATATAATATTTCTCAAGTATGTATCATCATGATATTGTTGAAGTCATGTGGATTACTATTTCTGTAATTAGGAAGGAAAATATTTGAGTAATTTATCGGATTCATAAAATTTTATTACAAATATTAAATTTATTAACCACCCATTATTCTATTGAAAATAAAAAACCCTAACCATTGGCTTTTGAGTATATAATTGTGTGAATATTTTAGTGGAAAGTGGCTATATTCCCCTTCTTATAATCCATACATTGTACTAAAAATTTATTTTAAGGGTTTTAGATAGGAATAATTATTACAACTATATTAACACATAGTTCATTATTATGTGAAGTTGACTCCAGGATCCTTGAATCCTTATTTAAGATTTTTATAAACCTTGTCTCTTAGTTACACCAAGTTATACTTTTGTAGTCGACACTAGATGTGAACTAAATTAATTCAACCCAAAACCCATGTTAGAATGACAGGATAATTAAAATCACCCCAACATTGATTGTTCAATAAATTTATTCTATGGTTTGATATTATGGTAACTTTAGTTTGGAATATTTTCTTTATATATAAAATTGATATAGTTTATATTTATTCATAAATTTATTATTTTATCTTTATTATATGATTATTAATATTATGTATATTTACTTATGTGATATATGATGTCTTAGATAAAGTTCACACATAATATATTTTATTTTTGTTATATATTGAATGGTTAGTAATTAATTAATTCATGTGGTCATGAAAAAACATCCATAATGAAATTAACCAAGAAACCTGATAGAAATAATAATAATAGTATGATCATGGAATTTTATTAATAGTTATTTTATCTAGTGAATAATAAACTAACTGTCAACCTAGGGGGAAAACTACTTGAACCATGACTTAGTTCATGTTACAGTTTTCCACCAGTCCTCACATGTGTCTCTTAGATTAGTTTATCATCAAATCCAAATGTGATTTGTCTCCACACACCTCGATGTTCCATCTATTGCATAATATTTTACTCAGATGAAGGTAAGTGGAATAAAAGGATTTGTTTATGTGGTTTATAAAAAGAATCCATGGAAAATTCCCCTTTATAATGGGAGGAGGGACAATGTGAATTCCATAAATTTAATTTAAAAATATTTTAAAAAGAAACCAATCAAATACAATGGTATTCTATATGATAATTATCATCAACATACATGCAATTAATTACAATGTTAATAAACTAACATTCATTCCCAATCTTTATTATTTATTATATATCATCTACAAATCAATTAAATATATTATTTAACTAAACAATTAATTGATATTAATTACCATCCAAGATTTATTGATATTCTCATCCATCATTAATATAAATAAATTAAACTAATTATTTAAAATTGACTAAGTAAAAAACTTGTACCATGAAGAAAACACGATGTGTACCCACACAAATAAATCGGTCTATATGATATTTATATATTATTTACTCATGCGGAATGTAGACTATATATATTATCACATAATATCATTGGATATAATTTTAAATAAATGAAACACCAACACATGTTATTTATTTATCATATTACAATTTAATGTGTGTAGTGTAATCATTATATTATGACTTATATAGAAAATATAGTTCAGAATATTATTTATAAATTAATTAGAAATTTAATATGTAAAAAACCATCACATTTCATTTTATCCACAATCCATTTTTTAAATTATTTAAAAAACCACTTTTTGGAAAAGTGAGAACCAACATGAGATACCATCAAATCCCACGTAACCTAAAGCCATTACACATCACATTCAAAATTTATGAATTCAACCAACCGCCAAAAACCACTAAGCCAAAAACCACGACGCCAGATACAAATTTCAAAATTCAAATTTTAAAAAACCATCAAACCGAGAAACCACCTAAACTCACTTCCAACCAATCACCATCTCCTAACCGCTATAATCACACTGCCGACATCGCTTCACCGTCGTCACCACCATCATCACACATCATGTTTGATCATCATCTTCATCAACACTTCAAGAAAGAAACTCCAACGTCGTCACCACCCTTCACCGAACACCTGGAACTAGGGTCTCATTCCCTAAAGAACCGATGATAGCCTGAACACCCCCTCCCAAAGCTCTAAGGAACCATCGCTCCTGATCGACCTAAAGAGGAGAAATGGAACTCATGGCCAGTGTAATCATCAAACCGGACCACCACCGATATCAGACACCCCCGATGTTGTCTATCATCACCAGCACTAAAAAAACCACCATTTTCAGCACCAACCCCCTTATCACTGGAAACACCATTGCACCCAAAAACACCTAGGACAAATTCAAATGAAGAACCAATACCAACTTAAGAAAACTTAATCTACCATTGCCGGACCATCACGAACCCCAGGAGGGAACTGCCCATAGTATCCCCAAGGAAGTAAGTAAAGAAAAAAATTCCAGAATCAACGAAACGTCTTCCGAAGGAAATGAACCCGCCACACTTCCTCTAGGGGATATTGATGAAGGATCCAACCACCATAAGAAAACAGAGGACGATACAACACCTTTTAGGGCTAGAAGTTCTGCCACCAGATCTGTAAGGGCCCCCCCGGAATGGGATCAGGAACAATCAAGATAGAGGACTACCACCTGAGGCTTGAACTCCGAATAAATCAAAATAGAGTAACTTGAAAGTGGGTGATGCGACCAGTGACAAGCCCACCCAACAAGAAAATGATGGGGAACATAGGAAACTGAAAAAACAAGATGCAGATGGAGGCAAAGTGGTGAACAAATATGGAAAATCAGGTTACTGAGCTGACAAAGCAGGCAGACACAACTGAGGTAAAACAGGAAGAGGAGTCGCCAAAAATTGATTCGAGGAAGCGAGGAAACCCTAGGAGCCACCAAAACTAAGACGAGAAAGTGAGGAAACCCTAGGAGCCGAGAGGTTATCCCAACGAGTGGGGAGCCATCATCGAATCATCACATTTCATTTGAATGTTAGATAAATGTGGAAATTTACATATGTCGATAACGTTTAAATAATAAATTAAATTGAATTTAAATTCTGTGTAATCAAGTAATACACATGATGTGTACCTATGATAAAAAACATGTAGTTTTTGAATTACACAGTTACCAATCACATGTGGCATTTAATAAACACACAAACCATATTTGACTATTGAAATAAATGTAATGGAAAAAGTTACACTCTATGTAGACCATCTATTACCCTCTAAATTAATTCATGATTCATCTGAGTGCGTTAAACATAGGAAGACATTGTGTACCTATGGGATACACATTGGGTATTATTGATCTATTAAGAAAGACTCATTATCTCCCCTAGTAAAGTTATTTGAATCTTATTAATTAATAATAAATCCATATTCTATTATATTTGTGAGAATTAAGTTGAGGAAGTGGATAATTTTTGATTCCTATTTTGAGAAATAATAATCTTGAATGGAAAACTAATGAAAAATTCATAAATAAATCATTTATCTTTTAATAATTAAATATTATTTTGTGACCTCTATCATACCACTTGAATATTTTAGCATAGAAAAATCATTGGTAGTGAATGCCAAAATTAGTATTTTTTATAATCAATGATTAATCTGATATATACACATCAAAGAACATTGTAATTAGTATAATTGAATCAAATATTAGATGACCTGATAATTATGGAAGAAAACACAATACCATCACATATTAATTTATATTTATATTAAGAAGTTAAAGAATCAAATTTCATTGAATTATTCCTTTATCTATTAATTTGAAAATGCATCTATGCCTTACCATTATTACATAATAGGAATCAAGTGTAGATTCCCAATAGTGGTGATCCAAATGTGAACCACAAACCTCTAAGTGAAATTGTATAAATAATCGATTTATAGTTTTTATGATCCTAATGCTTGAATCATTTCTTTATGATCTCCATGAGAATCACATAAATTAAAGACCTAATTTATCTATCTAGAATGGAGAGTAGTGGTGGGGGAATATCTATAACACCCCAACCCTACATCATTGGCTTGAGGAGGTGGTGATGGATACTTGTCCTTAATAGATGTTCCCAAGATGCCAAAGACTGGAAATAAATGCCGAGGGCTTCAAGATTAAATTGGGGAATGATTTTCCCTTAAGAAAAAACCAGCTAGACCAACAACTAATATTGCATGCACTTCCAAACCGAAACATGTATTCCCAAAAGACAACCATGTTTTTCCATAATACAACCCAAAACCAATCCAACCAAACATATCTAAGTAAAAGAAGAAACTAAACGACAAACACTACGATCTATGACCCCACCACTACTCCACACCAAGATCCAAGCTCCCAGCTCCACCAAGACATCACAATGCACCACTAAAAAAGGGAGATGCCTTACCATTTCCCACGTCACGATATAAAACATCTGCAAAGACACCAACATTCCCAAGCCGGGGGTGAGTACTAAAACTCAACAGGTTTTCCCAAAATGACTTCCCTACACACGCCACTAGGATAAAACCATTAGCACATTTATATAAAACATTTTATATAAAATAAATCAAAAGTGAAAACATTTCCATAAGCCAAACATTCCCTTACCAACCCATCACACTCAAACCAAGAAACCAATGGAAAGACAAAAATCAAGCCACAAACCATTCCAACATTTACACATTAGCACAAAAATTCCATCTTTCAAGCAATGCACAACAAAACCAACATAACAACTAAATGGTGGAGCTCCATTCCAACCCGTTCACCCATTTTCACCAAGTGACACTTCCCGTCCTCTTATCCTTGATGGTGGCCCTTCCATCCACATTCCTTCCCCTTTTTATAGTGGTACTTCTCACCAATTCCACACAACATTCAAAATAAGACAATTTCAAGCATATAACCCCCCAATATCACACAACATGCAATCAACCAATTACATTGCATACCAATCCACTTCAATAAATCATCCATTTATTGAAAACCATTTTCCATGCTGAACCACATTTCAATAAAAATATATTTATTGAAAACCATTTTCATCAACCATTTTCCCAAATCAATCTCAACAACCCATTTTAACATCTCTATTTTAAAATCTGCAATGATAGAATTTCACCATAAAACCCCCTTTTTCTAAAAAATCCCCAAATGGATTTCCAACTGATTTCACATAACAAATCACAATAAATTTTCAGCACAAAAAATTAATTGTAACAAATAACCACTAGTTTTAACCAAGTGGAGTCGAGGGAGAAGCCAACTACCTTTAGGGTTCCCAAGAAATCGACCTACGAACAACTACGCCTCAAATACAGAGAACGCACCTCCAAAACCTCTCTAGATCCCCTTCCCTAAAATTCACAATCCTTGAAAACATCATCCAAGGCAAACACACCCATAGATATTCACAAAAAAAGTGTAGATCTAGAAAACCAAGAAATATAGGGATGTAGATCTAGTGGAAAACACAAAAAAACCTTGAGGAGAGACTTACCCAGGAGAAACCACCTTAAATCCACCAAGAAACCTCTTAAAAATGATTTTAAATCGAGTGGGAGAGCCCCTCCAACCCCTGATAACCTGAAATACCAAGTGGGGCTCGAGTGGGAGGAAGATTGGAGTATTTTAGGTTAAGCCTGAGGGAACCCAGGACATATACCCCTATTTTTAAGTGGCCGCATAGTTTGGAAAACCATGCGCATGCTACTGCCTCAGGAGCAAGGGTCAACATGGTTTCCTCACATATTTTGGAAAACCATGCACAAGCCACGCGAAGCCTACTATCTCCCTTGCACAGTTTCTTAGAGAATCCGCATGGTTTCCATTAATCGTTCTCAAACCGTACACCCCTTTAAAAGCCTCCGTGCTCATCCAAAACCATTCCAAACTCTCCCAACCTCTTCCCAACTCATATCATTCACATTAAACACTTAAAAATGCATAAAAAATAGCCACATAACTCAAACTGGGGGTACTACATTCTCCCCACCGTTGGAATTTTCATCCTCAGAAAGTAGTGAACCCGCACTTTGTTGAAAGAGCTCGGGCCATTGCTCGAACATTTCTTTCTCCCACTCCCAAGTCTCCTCTTGAATCTGAGCATGTTTCCACAAAACACAAACTAAACTGATTCTTTTACCACGAATGACTTTCTCTGGCCTATCCACAACATACACTGGCACGTGAACCAATGATGCATCCAGTTCTATCTTAACATGATCCCATCGAATCACATGGTCACGATCCGATTGATACTTTTTCAACTGCATCACATGAAATAAATTGTGCACTACACTAAACCTAGGTGGAAGAGCCAAACAATAAGCCATATCAACAACCCACTCAAGAATCTCAAAAGGTCCAATATACCTCAGATATAACTTACCCTGCTTCCCAAACCGATGATGTCCCCGCCTAGGAGAGATTCTCAAGAAAACTTGATCACTCACCTCGAACGACAATGACCGTCGACGATGATCCGCATACTATTTATGACGACTCTGAGCCATCTCCATTCTCTTCCTGATAAACTTGATCTTCTCTGTAGTCTCATGGACTTGGCTCAGTCCAACAATAGTGGACTCACCCATTTCCACCCAATATAGTGGATAACGACATGGCCTCCCATACAATGCTTCAAATGGAGCCATCTGTATTGATGCCTAATAATTGTTATTGTAAGAAAAATAAACCAATGAAAATTGCTCCTCCCATGAGCCACCAATCTCCATGACACAAGCCTGCAAAATATCCTCTAGAGTTTGTATCATCCTCTCGGATTGACCATCCATCTGAGGGTGATACACTGTGCTCATAGTCAACTGTGTCCCAAGGGCTGCTGTAAGGATTTCTAGAAATGAGATGTAATACTCAGATCTATATCTAATACAATTGAAAATAGAACACCATGCTTCTTTACCACCTCCCAGATATAGATTTTGGACAGATCCTCCACCGTATGAGATTCACGAATTGGAATGAAATGGGACGAATTATTTAGCCGATCCACTATTACCCAAATGGCATCATGCTTTCTGACCATTCTTGGGAGACCTATAACAAAATCCATAACTATCTTCTCCCACTTCCAAATAGGGATTGGTAAGGACTACAACATTCTTGCTGGCCTCTGATGCTCTGTCTTGACCATCTGACAAGTCAAGCATCTCAAAACAATCTCAGTCACTCTCTTTTTCATTCCAGCCCACCAGAACTGCTCTTTCAACACTTTATACATTTTTTGAATTCTAGGATGAAGAACCCACCTTGAATGATGATACGCCCTGAGATGATCCTCCTAAAAAGCAACTGGTACAACCATCTGATTATGAAAACACAAAAATGTATCTCCACTCAGTTTCCACCCTTAATAGTCTCCCCATTATTGAGTCTCGACCGAATGGTCACACACTCAGAATCTGATATCTATTCCTCTTTAACCAGGCCAACCAAGTTAGGAATCAACAAAACTGAAAAGAAGAGCACTCTATTTCCCGGGTCCTCACATTCTAACCACATATCAGTTATAACCGACATCAACTGCCACTAGTCAGATGCCTGTTTTTCCACCTGAGTATACGATTTTCTACTTAATGCATCCACCACCAAATTTCCCTTACCTGGTGTGTACATTAAGTCAAAATCAAATATCTGGAGATATTCCATCCATCTCCTTTGCCTCAAGTTCAAATAACTTTGTGAGAAAATGTGATTCAAGATCTTATAATCTGTATATACCGTGAATTTCTCACTGGAGAGATAATGATGCCACAACTACAAAGCATGGACCACTACTACCAACTCCAAATCATGAGTTGGTTATTTCTTATCATGCACCGTCAACTTCCATAAGCCATACACAACCACATGATTCCCTTTCATGAGAACACACCCCAAACCTGATCTTGATGCATCACAATACACCACATACCCTCTTCCTCATTCTAGAAAAACCTAGATTGGTGCTGATGTAAGGAGATCCTTTAGCTCTTCAAAACAATGCTGACACTGATCATTCCACTAGAATGGAACATTATTCCTTGTCAAATCTATCATCGACAAAGCGAAATGTGAATAATCACGAATAAAATGCCGATAAAACCTAGATAGACCAAGAAAAATCTGTATTGAAAACACATTATTTGGCAGTTTCTATGAGATAATGACCTCTATCTTTTCTGGATCCACTGAAATACCTCTTTCAAAAATCACATGGCCAAGAAAACGAACTTCCTGTATCCAAAAGTCACACTTCAACAATTTGGAATACAACCGCTGATCCCTCAGGATCCCCAAAACTGTCGCCAAGTGATGTTCATGCTCCACCCTTGTCTTTCAAAACACTAGAATATCGTCTACAAACAGCACCACAAATGAATTCAGATATCTCTAAAATATCCGATTCATCAATTCCATAAACACCACTGGTGCATTCATTAGACCAAAAGGAATAACCTCATATTTATAATGGAAATATCTACTTCTAGAAGCTGTTTTAGGAATATCGTCCTTCCTCACCCGCAATTGTTGATATCCCGACCTCAGTTCGATCTTGGAGAACCACTGGGCTCCTCTCAACTGATCGAACAAATAATAAATTCGTGGAAGTGGATATCTATTATTTATCATAACTTGGTTATGTCTATGATAATAAACACATAGCCTCAAAGTTCCATCCACCTTTTTCACAAAAAACACCGGCGCTGCACACAGAGACGTGCTAGGTTAGATAAACCCTTTGTTTTCTAACTCTTCCAACTGGACTTTCAATTCCTACAATTCAACTGGTGCCATACGATAAGACCGAAGTGAGATAGGACTGGTCCCGGGGAGGAGATCAATCCTAAAATCTACTTATCGTATGGGAGGTAACCCAGATAATTCTTCAGAAAAAACATACATGAACTGATCTGCCACTCCCGGAAGAACAGTATGGTCAAAACCCTCTACCGATTACAACGACAACACTGCCAACTGATACGATAACGTACCCACTACTAGTGCCAACGAACCCGTTGCATCCTGCCTTTCATGCTTCTATCTTCTAAAGAGAAATCCATAAACAAATGCCACATACCTCAAACCGGGGGTACTACAAGATCACAGAGAAATGCATAAACAAATGCCACATATCTCAAACCGTGGATACTACAAGATCACTCTACATTTTTAGATCATTCTTGGAGAGGATCTCTATTTGTATTGAGTAGTATTCTTCAGTTGTCATTGTGAATAACCAAAAAAGGGTTGTCATTTGAGTTTGAAATAGTATAATTAGGTTTAAATTGTTACAGGTTTAAGAAATAATAATTTCACATGCACACTTGTCATTTAATTAATCCCTATGTAACCCCATATCTATAATAATAATATTTTTTTCAAAAAATATAAAAAATCAAAAAATTAATTAAAAATCATTTCATGAATAAACTGTTCAAAATTTATTCAAATAATATTTAATATATATTATTTCTCATTAGAACATTATACTCAGTCCTCCATTACTCCACGATGATTATTGGTCCATGAATAATAACTAATTTTTAATAAATAATTACCACTACATTATTCACTAGTAAATAAATAAATATTATATTTCATAAAGAAAAATTAAATATTTTTTAAATAATTTTCTCACAAATATTCTCATGAATAAAAAGTTTATGAATATATGTAATGAAACAAACATGAAAAATTATTAAACCATGGATTAAAATAGTATTAATTAAATATTTTAAATAATAAATAACATTTAATATGTATCTACAGTTTTGGAAAAACATATTGTGTGACCCTATAGACCTCTTTATTAGTAGCATTAGGAAAGACTGACCAAAGTACAAGGATAACATCCAAAGACATGCTATGGTACCCATATTCAGTGTTGTTAATGCCTCAATGACATACAAACTCATATGAACACTTACTATCTTTTATAATTCTTTTATCATGATATATATAATCAAGCTAGTTGTATCATAGTTTTATCATCCAATGTGATCAATGTCTCTTTATTTAACTTTCTTAAAATAAACCTTCACTAGAACACTGTGGTGATGGATTAATTTAGGATCTTTCATTCCCATCATAAGGCCTAATATTTTAAATTTTGTTAAATAATAGAAGGGGAAAATCCTTTCTCTAATTATTAATTAATTAAACATCACTCATGACACATCCGACATATCCTACCTCATAATGAACATATGTCATCACTATTTTTATCAATCCTTAAAATCATGTGTATAATAATAAATATTAATAATAATCTTGATTATAAAGATCTATACCCATGTTCATAGATATGAACATCCAATGAAACAAATAAATTTATATTTTCTACTATAGGATTGTGTTCTTAGAATTTCTATAATGGGAAATTACCAAGGGAATGCCCCGTGAGAATGTGCATCAAATTTCTATGAGTCTCCTACCTCAATACCATATATAATAGATGCATCGTCAAATGATATCATTTTGATATAACAAATTATTTTCAGAATACTATTATGGAATTTCTAGGTTTTCATTATAACCATGAACAACTATGACCTTTAAGTGAGAGAGTTACTCATAAGACATTGTCTCATACTACAACACATAGAAGAAAAATCAATATGTGATAATATTTTTATAAATATTTAAAACATTGAATACTTGTAATCATAAATTATATAGAATTTGGTTCTACAACACTAACTCCAACACTGTTTTGTAATGGGATACTAGTCCAATGGATATATATATATATGTGTGTGTGTGTGTATCTGTGTGTTTATTTTAACAAATATAAATATAAATATATTTTAACTAGCATGGAATACCCTCTAGTTTACGTATTCCCATCTATAGTATTAATCATGAGAATAATATAAAATATATTATTCACATGAGTAGTATTCATGACACTATTCACATAATCTTTATAATAATTATAATTATAATTTCTATTTCATTGGTCCTAAAAATTGTTTCTACAATTTTTGAATGACTATAACTTGGTTAACTGACCTTGAATCAAGGTAACATCAGTGGATATGGGAATATACTCACACCCTGTGCTATAATTAATTTAAATTTAATTATAATTCATTTTAAATAATCAAATTATCACTCTAATACCATGTATTAGTGTCAGATGTGCGTAAAAATTCTATAGAGTAAGGAAATTAAATTTCTATGGTCGGAACAATTCTAGAGTGTTGTATCTAGAGAGGTGCACTTGATTAATAACCAGAGGATCTCATGTGAATTAAAATAAGTAATAATAATAATAATAATAATCGCACCTCATTTGATTTGGAAGAAATGATTATTCTCTCACTGCTGTAGATTTTTTTGTTGAAGTAACTAAAGACACAACCTTCAATATCATCCACACATGCTACAAAAGCTTTATCGATCATCGATATTCATAATCCAGGTGATATAACAAAGATATATAAGTCCTTTTGATAGTGACATGATCGTAGGATCATATGTTCATCAATATAAGAGGGAATTATCAGATTGTGGTGATTAAATATACATTTTCTCTCTCTTAAACTAGAGAGTGGGAGGAGAGAAGATCTCAACTTCGAGCCGTGGATAGTAAGCTCAAATTTGTGAATCTCCCAAATTATATAGTTTGGGTTAAGTCTTAGAAATTTCACTTAGGCCCCCATATATAATTAACCTATTAAATGATAACAAAATATTATTTATAACTAAGTAACTATGTCATAAATTTCATTTAAATTTTATCAATTTTTTACAATATTCAATATATATTACGCGAAAAAATATGATCCCTTAAATTGATTCACTTACCCCATAAATATACTTTGGAACATTGAATATATTTTTTTCATTTAGAAATATATTTTCCTCACATTAACTCAATACTTGTTAATGAATTGAGCAAATAAATTCAACACATATTATTCTAAACTCAAATAATATTGTATTTATTTATTTACCATGATCGATCAAACTGTAACATATCATGTCACCCACTACAGGGCCAAACATTTCAAAAACCCCAATTAATTAGAATTGGAAATGCTTTTGAATACACTTTTTTTTGTGACCAACAAGGCCCTTTAATTGATATAAATGAGTTATAATCACATAATAGGAGGGGATTATATAAAAACATCAATTTTAAAAAGGATATATTGTTTATTCATAGAAATGAAAACCTCCCATGAACCTACACCATGCAATATTACCTCTTTATCTCATGACATATCATAAGCATAATGCACATTTCATGCCATCATATTTTCTTACATTATTTATTTTTGTCATTATAGGATAGAATTACCTTCTTCTACAAAGCCCATGAATTTAATAAAGTAACTTTTTTACTAGTCAACATGGACCTAGACATCCCTTCTTTTAATAAGTGAAAAATATTTTCTTGAACATTTAATCAATATCATACCACCAATGATGGACCCAATGAAGGCTACTATTATAAAAACATAAATGTCACACTTTTCATATTATATAAATGTATTCAATGAAATGGTACCCATTTATAGTTATCTCATTTTAAAATATGAATATATGTTCTCGTAGATAGGAAAATCTAATGACACCCAGAACATGTAATGTTACTTTTGGTGGGTCAGTCATCACAATCTATTATACTCAAGGTCACCAAGTGAAAAACACGTGATAAATAGTCATGATTAATATTAAATATCATCAATTTCTTGTTCCTCATCATATATTACCTATTATTAAGATGCATATAGACTATAATAAATATTTTAATGATAATTTTCATTATCTCTTGATGTTCTCATCATAGATAGGAACTGTTATAACCTTTTGATACAAAAATTATTCTAAGGATATTACCATGAAAATAATAGATGAAAAAGTATCAAAACTATCATTTTAATATTATATCATTCATCAATATATTTATATATGGTATGGTAATCAAAATTGTCTACCCATATTGGGTCTAGAGAACCCACTTTCCTAAAATTTATTAGGTTGGAGGTGTCCCGTATGTCGAACCATGTTCATGTATGAAATATTTTTTCTTAATAATTAGATCCTATTTATTCTGGTAAGATCTAATTCTGCGGGGGGGGGGGGGGGCACTTACTAACATCCATAAAATTTTATCACCTAATTAAAGAAAAAAAATAATGACATTGGAAAAGGATTAATTTCGATGAGAATGTTGATTCATTAATGGAAGGATCATTATTTGTGGGGTGGATTACATTTGTTATATCAAGGAGATATTTTGTTTCTTCAAAACATTTTCATGGTTGAGAATATCATTAAACTATTTTAGTAATAATCCTTTATGGTCACATGACATTATCAAATCATTTGGAATCACTATTTAAAGATAAGGAAGTCACACTTTACTGCAACATAATATTTAACTAGATAATGTCTTACAAACATACCAACATAAAAGGAATGAAACTAAAGAATCAATGTATATATCAAAAAATTATTATCTCTTATAAAAATAATCTTATATATTGGATATATACTATTATGTATTTACCAAATACCCTCACATATCATTTTGGACATCGTAATAGTGATCCTTTATAACTACATGCTATAATGATATGAATATAGCATATATATATATATATTACATATTTATAGATAAATATTAAATACATTTTAAAATAATACACACCCAAGGAATGTAAATGTTTATCATATTTTAAGACTAGATACACAATCTTCTCATTTCATAAATGATATTCAACATCTCCTATAATGTTCTTCTATCATAGTACCTTCCTCAAATATTTCATACTTAAAACTTTTTTTCTGAACTAGGGAAAATGGAAACATATGAATGTGAGATTAGTTACTCAGTATGGATAAATATTGGAGATATTAATCAATGGGCATACATGAACACATGAGTATGATAACATGTTCGTAAAACAATAATTTCATACCTAATCAAATAAATATTTTAAAGCATGAGTCATGTAATAAATATTTTTCATTACAAATTTTATAATCCATAAGAGCATGGAATGATCAATAATCAATCATGATCCGTGAGATCATATCATAATCATTAATATGTGGAACAAAAATAGCTTACTATATTGTTAACATGTATAAATATTAACTAGTATAATAATTAAATTAAGGACATGAAATATGGAGTATTTATAAACATATGGACATGAAGTCAGGTCCTTGTATAAACTTATGGACATGAAAATAGTTCCACTCATAAAGTAAAGAACATGAAAATAGTTTTATTCATAGACTTATGGATATGAGATCATGTTCACACATTATGTTTTGAATATGAAATTAGGTTCACATATAATATGTTAATCTCATGAGTGATCTATATTTACCTAATCCATTAGAGGGATATAATGGACCCACTCATCACATATAATTAAATCATATGTGTTCCCCATGATCCTATAAAACACTTATTATTAATCATAGTATAAACCGTTAAAAATAATTGGGTTTCAGAAAGATTTCATCTTAACATAGTCAAGCGTTAGGAATATTACAAGATTTATTGAATCACCTATAAATATAAATCATCATGATCCATCCATAAAAAATATTTTGATTGTATCATTGGATCATATACCCACTGAATCATAAGTAACATCAAAGGATATTGTCATAGATGAAAAATTCCTTTAAAATATCACTCGAAGTTTTCTTGAGGAAAATAAAACTTTTTTAAAAAATTTATTTAAAATATGAAAATATACAAAAAATTAAGGAAAATATTTTCATTTAATATAACCATATAATTTTTTAAATAAAAAATTAAAACTAATAGGATTTTTGTTGGCTGAAAAATTCATTCATGTGGTATACATTAAAACAATGTTTTTATTCACACCTTTAGTAAAAAATACCTTCTTCGAAAAATGAAAATATGTTTATTTTTAATTTTTTTATATAAATCCAAATATTAGTAATAATTAATTTAATGAAACATTTTTTAATATTAAAAACATTCTTGATTTTTATTGAAAATATATGCATGGAATGAAATGCTTCCCAACCAAGAAAGAAATAAAGTCTATTTTTCTTAACAATATGTTCTTGATCGTTGTAAGTATCAAAGAGAGAAAATTACTATAAATTGAAAATTATTTTAATAAAATGAGGAGAATAAAATATCTATATTTTAAAGTATAATATCTATATTGTTTCCTTCAATGTAAGTTTAGCATTTACAATCTCAAAAAGCAACAAGATTGACACATAAATCCCTTACCTCAAGTATCATACTGATCTATATGCAATCAAACATACATTATAATAAATATAGATTTATTATAAATTTATTCAAAAATAATATTCATACCTTCAATATAATATATGACTAATTTATAACATCTTATCACCGGTTTATTAACAATTCTTTTTTGAAATAAATGTTCGTGAAAAAAAACTATTTTGTTTTAATGCATGTTTCAGTTCTGCAGTCCCAGTACATTACACTTTGATCATAGTTACATAATATATAGAATGTTAAAAATCTCAACAGTATCATATATCTTCATTATATACATATTTATAACTATTATTATAAAGGGGTGAAGAAAAATGAATTACATCACTTCATGAAGATGACCGTCCATTCCTATGAGCCATTGATGATTTAAATATTTGATGCAAATAAATAAAGAAACATAAATAATAATTAAAATTTCTATAAATATATTAGTATCATAAATAAAACATATATATTTATTAAATAAATCATTATAACTCTCAATGTGATTTGACGATGAAAAATGAAATGAATTTCTTCATGGAGGTGGTAGTCTACACATACGCATGAGTGATGTTTTCTCTTCTATTATGATTGAAAGAAGGTGGATAATGGTAGTTTCATAATATTAATAATAATTAAGTATATTATGGAAAATAAATTAATTATTTTAGAATGGATATTATATATTTAGAATATGTAGATTAATAAATGAAATTGAAATTATTCGATTAAGAGTTATAACTCTTCATTGGGAAAACTGCTTTGGATTACACCTTAAGACTTGAAAGGATGGTATTTTGGAAAAACAACATGCTCTATAATATTGGAAATAAATATAGGATGGAATTTGCGTAGGTATTTTCTTATATAGAGGTATAAAAAGTTTTTAATAAAGGAGAATAAAAGGCTCAATTTTAGAATCAAGGGAAAGAACAGACTTGGTATTATTTTAAAGTTTCAATTATAATATACATCATAATCAAGTAAATTGGAAAAAAGACACTAAAAATTTTATTATAAGATTTTATAGGGTTGAAATTAACCCAATCAGTTACATTTAGACCAGACTAAGTGAAAGATTGACCCTTATCTCTTAGTTAAACAACTTTAAACTAATAACATGACTTTTAACCATGATGACTTAATTATGTGATAAAATATAAAAGGGTCATTATAAAAAACATTATACATGATAATTATAAATTTGGAATAAATTTTATCAGATTAATTTTATATAGGTGGAAGAACTTATTTTTAATATAATAAGAGAAAACACATGAAAACTAGTTTTTAAGAATATAAATGATTTATAGATAAATAAATTTTACATTAAAATAAAAAAAATTGGGTTCTAATAATTATTTCAGTTATTTAATTGAAAAATAATAATTTTTTATTTTTGGATCAATAAAAATTTGAAGGGTCAAGTATGCACTTCCTTTGGAGAGATACATGGATCATGTTGTGAACTTGTGAGAGAATTTTTGAATAGGAAAATATTAATAAACCATCTCGATATGATCATGAATTTTGAATATAATGACATATATAGGGATTTTTATTCCTTTATTTACAAATCTCATAAACTTATTAGAAGTTTATATTTGTAGGAATACATTGTCACCAACTTTTAACTCTAGATGCTACTACTGACTATCAACATAACTTTTCTGTCGACTCTATGCTACCCTAATGTTTTTCTAAATGGATATAAATTTATTTACCATTCCATTTGATAGGTAAGATACCAAAAAAATTATATCTCTAACCTCATCCTATAATTTTGTAGTTCTTCACATCCTTCTGTAGAGAGATTTATAAGGATCCACATGAATACTTGAGTGAAAGATATTGTTGTAATAAAACTTGACCAGATAAAGTTATCGATTCGAAACCCCTTTTAAATATATATAAAATTCACTCTAAATATATTCTAGGGTTTTAATTGTCCTATAATACTAACTACTTATTTGAGGATGATAAATAGTGATAAATTTCTACTTTATATTCAATTATAACTAAGACTTCTCTAAAACATTGATTTAAACCTCATGTCCTGACTAGACAATATATAATGTGGTAAAACATGAAACCTTACCACATCCTTAATGTATATTTTCACTATATTTTAAATTGATAAATCTTAACTTATTTCATTGAAATGTTCTTACTTTATAAGGTGACCAATTATATCCCAAATACAATTATTCCATTTAGATGTTTTTGGGAATTTAAAGATGAAATCCATTACGATGTTTTCCCATTTCCATTATAGTATGTGTAATTATTATAACATTCACTTAGAATTATATCTCTCAACCTTAAAATGTTAACATCCCAAGAATCAAGATACATACTCTGCAATATCCCTTCTCATGTTGTCCCACTATAAATACTCTTTCAAATACCTATACATCTTAATAATTATAAGATGAATAGAGAATGATGAACTATGATCTCTATATAATAGCTCCCTATTTATGTCTAGTGTCGATGGAAGAAAAACTCATTTCCTCAACCTTATCAATCCATCATAATCATGGTTGAACTTAGGAGAATTTTTCACCTTCTTTTATAGTTCCACATACACCTTTTATGCAAATTTAATCTATACATAGATGGATAATGGAATATTAATTTGAGAGTGATTTGATATATTCTTGTTCCTCGTGATTTCAAGATCTATCTTCTAAAAATACATAAATATTAGATCCATTTTGATCCTCATCATGGATAAACTATCGTTGTCTTTTCAACATAGAGAATCAGCCACCTGCTTTACCTTCTTACGGTGGTAGTTTATTGAAAAATATTAATATTTAAAAAACTACAACCATATAATTTCATATATATTCAACTATTTATATGTGAATATATACATCAATGGTTTATGATAAGTAAATATATCACACCATTCACTATAAATATAATACATCCATATTTTTATAGAAAAAATTAATGTTTCTAACTCCAAATATCGAGTCACATAATGTTTCTCATAAATTGTCAATTGGAATAAGGCGTAATCTATCACTATATCATTCTACCTGAAGAGTTATCCCAATCAATTATTTAATGCACCACTAATGATCATACTATAGGTTAGATTAAGCATATGTTCACTGGCCAACCTAATTTTGAGCTCCTTTGAAATTTACTTACATGTATTTATCTTAAATAACATGGTTATGTGATTATATAACTGTGATAACTCACTCCCAACTAACCAATAATATCCATATGACCTAAGAGAACTATGGATATCGATCATCATGGTTGATCTAGGCCATTTTTTAGTAACATGTATTTTATAAGTATCCACAAATATACCATCACGTGGGATTATATGGCCCATGAATGAGAGTTTCTATTTCCAAAATTAAATCTTAGTAAATTTGGAATACAGACTCTCCTTCCATAAAATCATCAGTACAATAATCAAATATTATTTATGATCTTATTTTCCCTTTTCATATAAACTAATTTAATCTATAAATACCACCAAAAAAAATCAAGGAAATCTATAAAGACTATATTGATCAAATTCATGAAGATATAAGAAGAATTGGAAAGTCCAAATGAAATTACAATAAAATTGTAATGCCTATGCCTTATACAAATGGATGTTTTGGGTATATCATCCTTCATGAATCTTACTAGATGATATCAAAATGAAATATCCCTCTTGGAAAAAAATAAATGACACCTCGAAATTGATCAAACAGATCATCAATACGTAGTAGATGATACTTTTTTAATATAGATCTTGTTAAGTCCGTGATTATCAGTAATGAGATGAATTTACCCATATTTATTCTCAATAAAAACAAAAGGTGCTCACTATTTTGAAATACTATAGAGAATGAGTCCCTTATATAGATTCTCCTTCAGTTTCTTCTTCAATTTATACAACTCAATTAGTTCCATTCTGTATAGATTCTTTTAAATTGGAATAAAACAATGTATTCATTACTATCAAAACACTACTTCATGATTTATTGTAATACTAAAAAAAATCGCTAAGAAATACATCATCATATTCCTAAAAAATTGGAAAATATTCAATGTGGGGTTACTGCCGAATGATTTGAGATACAATTTCCTCATGAATAGGTAGTAAGACCCCTATAATAGAAGTATCTTCCACTGGAAGTAAATATTCATCCTCATACATAAATATGATAATATGGTGGTTTTAAATATCAAAGAAAACTTCCCATTGTTCGTAAATGAATGGGAACTATATAGAGAGATCCAACCCATGCCAAAAAATAATAAAAAATTCAATTATTGGGAGAATCAAATGATTTTTAGGAATCATATTCCCATACATTTATGTTAGATAAGAGCTATAGGCTTGATATGTGATCATCATACCATTATGATTTCTCACCTCTAACTCAACATATAATTGTTGAGGTTTTTATGTGATACCCTTTTCAAATTCCTATGATATAAATTAATGGATAGATACATAATAGAATAATAAACTAAATATTAGAGAGTGGATGATAAATGTACATTTCACTATGTCATTATCATAACCCACTTTGACAGTCTTGATCGCATGAGATTTCCCTTTATCATTTGACTTCAAAGGTTGTTGATGGTTATTATCCTCATTTGATCATGGATTAGGATATTAATTTTTATAATTCCAAAAATACTAGAATTTAATGCACTAAATTGTATATGGTGTAGTAATTTGATCTTTATATCCATTAATTACATTGATGAGACTCTTCAAATCACTTTTCAATTATTTTACTCAATGGTAAAGTCTCCCACACTTAAATCATCTTCATGTCTTTTTATAAAGTTACCTGAGTGATCCTTCCCACCTTTTTGGCTTGTATGAGGTTAAAAATTATTCTTCCCTCTATGTGATATACCCCCAGTACTCCCATGAAATTCTATATTCTTTTTCTTATCACTATAACAATTAGAATGAGAGTTTACTACTTCCATTTTTTACTTTGAGTACACATTGAAAAAAAATCTTCATATGTATTGAGGGATTTATAACCTTCTTATTGATAGACTTATATGTTAACTTTAAAAAGGTCTAAACAATGCAGAATACAAAATATTTTTTTCATTTCATTATTCCATTGTATAGTAACAAGTGGATCAGACGACTCATAGAAACAGAGTGGAAATTGTTGTAAAAATAATATAATGTCATGTTGGTCCCTCTTTGGTGTAGTCCGAAGATCAACATGGTCTATATTACTTCCTATAGATTAACAAAGTTGATTCATCATAGTCACAAGATATTGAATCCTAACTCATAATAAATTTGGATTCCTAGGATTGTGGTCATTTAATTTATTTTCACATAATTTTGTTTACATGATTACTTCTTTTTTCAGCTCTTGAATAAAACCAAATATATAGTGTAATCATTATGCTATAATAATAAGAGTGAACATTCATATATTCATTGAAATAATTCATGAAATTTCAAAAATAATGATAATTTATAATCAACTATTAACACATTGGATTTGGTCTAGGAAATACATGATCATTATTTATTAAAATCATTTTAAATGGTTCATAAAGAGAATTGTGAATTGAACAAAGCATATTCCATAGGAGTGTCTATCCAGGCATGAAATCTTGGGCCCAGTCTTCATGTACGATTTATGATCATGTTAATAACCAATATTCCTATTTTATAGTGGTTACAGCTAGGTGCATGTTTTGCATTGTATCATCTACTATCCACTATCCACATTAGGATGTATTAATTTGGGAAACACACAATCAATAGCCTACCAGATTTTAAGGATCCGTCCTATACTTTGAATTATCCCTAGGATTTTCACCAAAGTCTTTTAATCCTAATATACCAAAAACACTAAACCCTCCCTTGATACCAACTATATTATACTAAGGATAACATAATTGAGTATTACATAATTAATGAATTATAATTAATAAAGTATTTTATAATACACACCTGAGGACTATAATGGTTTAGTTTCCATATATACTAGAAATCTAATCATCCTATTTCATTAAATGAACTTCACAATATCCTTGAATTTTCATATATAATAGTACTTTCATTATACACACCCCACTTAAATACTTTCTTTATTAGTTAGGGAAATTGAAATATAAGAATGGGTGAGCTCTTATGCTCAGAATGAGCTAAAAAGGAGATATCAAACAATGATCATACATGAGACTATGGGTATCAGGACCTGATAAAAACCTAAGAAAGTATTCATAAACGAATTAAATATCTTTAATCATGAGTCTTATCATAATGCTTTTCATTAAAAAAAATTTCATAATAGCATGAAATCATCAATAATCAATCAAAATCCACAAGCGCATGTCATTAACATAATAATTTAATATAGAAATATTATTATAACATTGTGAAAAAGTATAAAAAGAAATAGGCATTCTAATTAATATAAAGAAAAAAAATAAATTTATTTCATAAAATTTCTTAGATGAAAAAAGTTACACATATATATTTATGGTCATGAAAACAAGTCCACACATAAACTTATAGAAATAAAACCAGGTCTATGCACAATGTTGTGAAGCTAAAATCAAGTTCACACATAACATGGTTATCTCATGAGTTATCTGTAATTATCCAATGACTTGGAGGGATATAAGGACCAAACTATCACACAAAATTAAAGCATAAATATTCCTTAAGGACATAAACACATTCATCATTTCATTACAGTTTAACTCATGATAAATATATGGGTTTTAGAAATATTCCATCTTAACATATTTTATATGTAGGAAATTAACGAGTTTCATAGAATCATTTATAATAATTCATCATAATAATACGTCATGATAGAATAAGTATATGATACAATGGGATTATAATCTTAGTGAATCATAATTAACAACATATGATTTTATAATAGAATAAAAATTCGTTAGAAACATCATTGGAATATTTCTTATGGAAAATACCTTTTTCATGTTTAAATAGCTCATTCAATTTCAAAAAATATCTAAAATATTATGGAAATAATTTTTTTTTGAATATAACTACGAAATATTGTAAAGGAATTTTCAAATAAAATTGTGGAAATTATGGAAGAAAATCATATTAATTTGGTATAAGTTAAAAAATAAATCTATTCAAACCTTTGGTAAAAAGTAACTCACTTGAAAAATGACAAGAACATTGTTTTCAATTTTTTTATAAAATATGAAAAATGGGTAAAAATGAATTCAATAAATCACTATAGTATTTTAAAATTATTCATGAAATCATATTGAATAAAATATGGACATGGAAGAAAAATGTTCCCAAACAGAGAAGAAATAATGTTAGTTTTTCTTGAAAACATTTTATCAGCCATTTTAAATATTAAATAATGTAAAATTATTCTTTAAATTGAAAATTAATTTAATAACTAGAGGGGATGAAAATATATTGGTAAAAAAGGATAATATACATTTAATTTCCTTCAATTGAAATTGAGTATAAATAATTCCGAAATGAAATGAGATTATAACTTAAATACCATACCACAAGTCTCTTCCTACTTCATATGCATTCAAAAATACTTTATAATAAATACAGATTTATTATTAATCTATCAAAAAACCATATTCATACATATCGTAGAATATATTATTTATTTTTAGTATCTTATCACTCACTTATTTATGATTCTTTATGAAATTTATTATTTCGGATGATAACTACATTATGTTTCATGCATGTTTTAATTTGGTCGTCCCTATATTTGTAATTGGATCATAGTTTTATCATATCCAATATTTTAATTGTAAAATTAGTATATATGTAATCAATATATAGTATTTTTTAACTATTAATATAAAGAGGTGATGAAAAATTAATGACATCACTTCTGGGAGATGGTAGTCCGTAAGTACACATGAGCGATGTTTACACTTTTCAATGGATAGAATGAACAAAAATTAAATAATAATTAACCATTAAAAACTATATTAATATCACAAATATCATATATATTCATTAAGTCCATCACCATTACCATTAATCTGTATTGGTGACGAAAACCAAAATGCATCACTTCATGTTGGTTGTAGTCCACACGTACACTAGTGATGTTTTCTTTTACCATAGGATGTAAAAGACGTGGATAATGGTTATTCAATAATAATAAAAAAATTAATTATATTTATTTTAATAAAATAATTATTTTATAATGTATAATATTGATTCATATTATGTATAATAATTACTAAAATTAAAATTTCTCATTTAAGAGTTATACAACTACTTTGAGAAACCTCCCTTGATTTCCACCTTAATCCTTGAAAGGACTGTATATTAAAAATAAACAAATCCTTGAGATTGGATGAAATATATTTTGGTATTAGGATATTTTTTTTCTCATTTATAAAGATCTAACATTATGGAAAAATGAGATCAGTGGTTTCTATTTTATATGTGAGGCAAAATGACACACTTGGAATTACATAAAATTTTTAATTATAATATACATCATAATCATGCAAAGCGGAACCAAGGCACACAAAATAAAAATATAAAAAGTGATAGGTTTGAAATAAACCCAACTAGTCCCATTTCGACATGTTTTGTAGATATTTTAATCATTATCTCCTAGTTAAACAACTTTAAATCCATTTTAAGCTGAATTGTGATAACTAAAAATTTTACCATTGTAACTAAATTATATGAACAAAACAAAAGGGTTATTCTAATTTTCAAGAAAAATTATGATTCAAAATTTTGAATACATTGTTAAAATTTCAATTAATATAGAACTTATATATAAATTGTAATTAAAATATTGAAAATTCATGTAAAAATATTTTTAATAAAATAAATGACTTAAGAAAAAAAATCATTTCACAATAAAATTAGGTTAAAATGTTTTTTTGTTTTTTTTACTTATTTAATAAATCATATTTTCTTATAGTTTTAGATTAATCTAAAATATTATTCAACCTTCTATCCTTACCATTAAATTCAAATACCCAAAAATAGTTTTTAATTTGAATAAAATATAACTCATATTAAAAAAATACAAGATTAGGTTCCCAAAATCCAAAGAATGTTTTAAAATAATATATTTTACTAATTAAAAATATATTTGATCAATAAAATTGTTATAAAATTTATTAATCCTTTCCTACATCAACATTTTTTCATAAAAGTGATAGTATTGGAAAAATTAGTAAATCCATATTAAAAAAAATCAAATATCTTAGAAAATTTTTAAAAATTCATTCTAAGATAAATTTGATTTGCTGAATAAAAAAATGACAGAAATTTTCAATAATTTTTTTAAATTTGGTAGATATTTCTTATAATATATATATAGATATAATATAATAAAACCCATTCATAATGAAAATATATTTCTAAATCATAAAATAACTTTACTGAAAAGTGATTACTTGTTTATTATGCATTAATCAATGAATTTCCATTAATTAAAACATTTAAGAACTTTTTTCATAATGTGGTTATGTTCTTGGATATAATAGTCACATTTAAATAATAAAATTTTCATAGTATATCCGAGTTCACATATAAGTAATTGTTTCTTCTAAATACTATTATTCGACAATTCAATTTTTTAAAAAGAAATATATTATAAAATCACAAGTTGTTAAACACAAATACTATGAAATGGTATTTTTTGTAAATTATGGGGAAATGAATTATGAAACTAGACTTAAAGTATCCTGGTACACAATTTAGTAGGAATAATAGGAGAGGTTTCTCATTTAATGAAAATAATTTTAAGCAACGAATATCCCTATTTTCAAACTCTCCCTTTATATGAAGCCTAAAGTGAATTCCCTCAGGTGACTACTAAGTTGATCTTAAAAGATGGGGATAAAAACTTGGTTAAATTTTCATGATACTAGATTATATATATAAAAAACATTATGTAACATCCCCTATAATATCCTTCATCGGGGATTCTCATGTAACATTTTCACAGAGCCACCCCTTACATAATTCCTTCACGATATGTATCCTTTAAACAACATGTCCTAATAAAACAATATCTACTTAAGAAAATTACAATCTTATAAAATATTTGTGCTTCCCAAATACTTTTTGGCCTCATTCCAATGGATCATCACCATGAAATTTATAAGTTCTTATGATTTTATGGTATTTTTTAAATAAATTTAATCTCTTCGATAACTTGTTTATTAAAGAACACTGAGCATAAATAAACTCCAACATATTATTATTTTTAGACAACCATTAAAAAATAGATTTCAAATTGGTGGGAGAGAATAATAATAACCAAATTATGAAATGTATAGTTTTATAACTCATTTTAAATTTTATAATTAATTCTTTCAGAATATGCACATAATATTTTTTAAAATCATTAAATTCTTTAAATATATTTTTTCTTCAAAAGATATTTATTTATTTATATGAGAGAAAAAATATAGTTAATTTTTTATAATTTAAGAAAATTAATTTTATAAAATGAACATAACTTGTGTATTTATAATGTCACAATTATCATAGGATTAATTTTTGATAATTTTTAGAAAAGTTTAATTTTTCAATAAATAGTAAAACAAATAATGATTTTTATAAAACTCTAATTTTATTTATATTTAATTGTAATTTTATTATTTTAAATTTATCTCAAAGTTACGTATTTAATATATATTTATATATAATATAATTAATTACATTTAACAATCATTATACAATATTTTATATAATTACATTTTTGGGGTTAAAAACACATTTTTTCAAAAAACTATTTTTCCTTCCATGATGACAGTTTAATTTTAAATTTAATTTTAAAACTTATGTGTTTTGAATTATTAAAAAAGGTTTCAATATTTTTAATTAGGAGTTAAATATCTGGTTATATGTTCATTTTAATTTTTTTGCCTAAAACATTTACCACGGTAAGAAAAAGATTTACTGTAGTTTAGGTAAAATAGCGTTGTAGGTTAAACATAAAAGATAAATGATTATAGTGCCTAAAATATATTTCCTTTAATGGGAGGTTAATGTGGAACTATACCATAACCGTAATTTAAAATATTAATTATCATCCAATTTCCCTAGAATTAATTCCACCCAAATTTTGTTGGATTTAAATATAAAATAATCAATAGTTTATCACTTAAAACTACCCCTCATCCAGTATAAATAACACTCCTCACCAGCCCCTTTATCCAAAAAATCCATGAAGCTATTAAAATATCTTCAAAAACCTATTCTCCACACTCTCCTAAATTCCAAGTGCCACTGGTCTCACGGAAATACCAATTCCATGTTCATATAGGGTCTTTCAAGGATGTGATATTCAAGAGGCAACCTTGTCAAACCACCTATCTTAATTTCATTCATATTTCTACATTCTATTTAACTTATTCACCAATAAAAGTATAAAAAATCCATAATAATTTATATAATATAATATAATATTTTAATTTAATATCATATATCCTCACTTTTTCTTTATGTCCTCTTATAAAAAGAAATGAAACCATCGTCCAAATTATGGCTGTTAATCGTCTCCATGGATAATGATTTTTTATTTCCATTTATGCCTTAATATATAGTCATAAATTTATTATTCTTGTTAAATAATATATTAAAATGTATATTATAACTTATTTCATTATTTTAAACTAATATATATACGTAATATCAAATAGAAGGAAACTAGTTCATGATGGTCGAAAAAACAGCCAAAATAATTCAAACATTTATTTTTAACATTTTGTCAAATGAATCGTCCTCATGTTAGAAAGAAAAAAAATGATATATGGTATAATTTAAAATTATTTATGTTAATTAATAATATTTCAATTCACTTATGGAGTTTTATTTCTATTTTAAAATAAAATCCATAATTATACACAAATGAACTATCCATGAAACCGTGAAACGAATACACCCGAAACAACGAAAATAATAAAATATTATTAATGAATGAGATTTAATATGTTGTAAAAGGATCATATAATTTTTTATTAATATGATTTTAGTTCTGAAATTATTTAATAAAATTATTTAAACCATTATACAAAAGGTTAAATTATTCAAAACTTACGAGAAGTGTGTGGTAAGGGTTTCTCATCTTACTTTTACTTCTAGGAGATACATGACTTATTTATCACTTATTTATTTTTTATGGTTTATATAATGAATTTTCAAATATCATATCATGAATATAATTCTATTAAATATATTAAATGTATGATTTGAAAATTAATTTTTTATGGGTTATACGATTCGACTGATTACAAAGCGGTAATAGATTTCATAACACAATTTCCATTAAATGGATTAAACTTATACATCATTGAATATTCCATGATATGATTATGTGTGTGATGAATATTTATTATATTATGTTGTATTTACAGTCCTTTTATATATATTTATATATTATACACATAATTTATTTATTTTATTAATGCTCACTTCAATGATATGATATTTATAATGGAATTTCTTTTAAAAGTTATCCTTTTAAAATTTTCATTTAAACTCTATTTTTCTTCCATGTCCATGATTTCTAAAATTGTTTTATTTTTTTTAAATATTATCATTTTATTTGTTTAAATTTATCATTACTCGTGTTTTTATTTTTACAATTTTTTTTCAAATTATTTTTTTATTTATTTTGAAAATAATGTTTTTTGGGACTAATATGACAAAATTATGAAAGGAATTTTTATTAACTTATATGGCATTAGAAAATTTTATATCCATCATGAAACAATAATTATTTAGGTTTAATTTAAAATATTAAAACATTATTTTAAAATAAAATATTTTCCTTCATTATTTCATGACTCTTTAAAAATATGTGATGTGAAAATGGATATATGTTTTTCAATAATTATTTGATGTGAACTCTAAAAATTATTTTCCATCTCAGATAACTTATATTGATGTTATTTATGACTTAATAGATGTATTATTTTGAGATATTATACATATAATTTTTATGGATGGTTTATTTTTATGACAAAATGATATTTTTAAATCCCATTTTGCTTCCATTGGGTTTTCTTTGATGAATTTTTTAGGAAACCTATTTATTTTTATGGGCTCTCATAAGATGAATAATTTATGATCTTATGGTAGAAATATGTATGGTTTTAATTTTGAGAAATGTAAGACCTATATATACATCCAATGAATTGGGTAATGATTTAAATATCATGATTTAATGATGGGAAACAAGTCTACCGGATTTATCCACTATGGGAAATACATACGTCCTCATCCAATATAGAAAATAATTGCATCTTTATCCATTATGGGAAATTGGTGTGTCTTTCAAACTATATTGATGTTCTTGGTAGTTAACCATGATATATGAAATGGTTTGACATATTTATTATGGTTATACTATTTTATAACATGATCTTATGGATCATGATTGATTTATAATTATTTCTCACTTTGATGGTCCATGATTTCTTAAACGATAATGTTTCTTCCATGAATCGTGATTATAAACTATGACATGTTGGGTATAAACTATAATGTTTTTATTATAATAAAATTATTATGTTATACTTACATATGATCATTGGTTTACATGTCCTATGTTTATCATCAATAAATATATTTATTTTTGATATGTAGTGTATAATTTTCAATTGTTATGTTTTTGGTTTATATCCCTATGCTCATGTTATACTTGTGTAATCATTGATATCTCTTTTGGTTAGAATTTCTCAGAATAATAGAACACACATTCTTATGTTTCTTTTTCCCCAGGTTAAAAAAGAATGGGTTTTAGTAGGATAAGACTAAGAAGGGTGCTAGACATGAATAAATTTTGGTAGATGATATATATTTTATGAACCAGTTTCTTATGTTTCCAAGTTTCCAAAGCCATCAAACCTATACAGTTCTGGTTTTATTTTTAATGTTATTTAATTAAAAATTATCTATTTATATTTAATATCTATGTATTAAAAGAATGAGTCTTTGTAGTTGGTATCATATAATGGTTTACTTAGACTTTGGTAACTATTATGTAAAAATCTTAGCTAAGATCCCTAAGGACATGTCTAATTATAGGTTACAATCCCAGAATTTTGGTAACGATCATAAATAAACTAGGATTACACCTAAGGGGTGATTGATTGAAAATTCATAAGTAATTTCTCTTTATTATCCGGTTTTTAAATATGATTATTGTTGATCACTCCAGGATATTTGGGTTTTAGACAATGGTTGTAACCAAGAGAAATCATGTTACTGATAAATGTGATGGTCAATGGAAGGATCTTACTCATGAGAAACCAAATAAAATGGGATTTTTAGGTATAAACGATATTATTATTTATAATTAGAAATATCATAATGTGATCAATAATATGAACTTTGGTAGGTCTCGTGACCCATCTAATATGAGAATTATAGAGTTTCATTGGGACCAAATAGGAAAGAATGTATAATTTTCCTCATTTAAAGCATGTTAGAAGAGGTGTCAAGAAGAATTATTGAAAGGAATTGGAAAAAGATTTGTGTGTGGAAATGATGGAATTAAATAAAGTAATTACGTAGGAAAAGTGAATGCTTCATTAATAAAATGTATGAGATAAATGGTATTCCTAGGAAATTATTGATAGTTAAATGTTTTAAATATAGAATATATTGGAATTATAAAAATCAATTCCCTAGGGGGAAATATTTTGATGGGAACCGGTAATGTTGTATGAGTAATGAGAATATATTTGATGATTAATAAACTATGAATGAAATATGATATGAAATTAGATCTAATGAATAAAACTACGGTTAAGGGAAATTATATTTTGAATGGTATCGATAACCATTAAATGAGATTTATGTGGTAAAGATGTATTTTTAGATAACACATGGTTAAGGGAAATACAACCCCTAATATGTGAATGATATTGAGATAATAATGTGATAAATAAATGTTTTATTACAATAAAATAAATAGAATTATATCGACAAACTTTTAACTGATTAGTAATATGATGACATAGTGGTTTATGGATTGATTATAAAGAATTATTGGATTTATGGTATGTGGAAAAAATTATTTTTTGAAATCATGCTTGTTTTCACAAAGGTTTTATGAAAATTTAGTTTATTACCATGTTTCAAGAGAATACATGATAATTATCTTCACATGTTTTGTGTGTGAAAATTAATAGATACATTATGTTGTTTGGTGGATTAATGACGAATCTATTTTTGAATGTTTAGTGACCTTCATTTGAATGTTTTGGATTTTAATCTTTTGGAAGACCATATATGATTTTTTTTACATTGGGCATTGGATGAGGGTTTAGAGACTGCCGTATTACTTAACCATATGAATATTAATTCATATTAGATAAACTATAATAACTAATTTGTTATGATAACTAGAGATATAAGGAAGCATTTGTCATACCTTTATGGATATTATGATCCATTCAAGCATTCCAATTTGAACTTCATTTCATGAAGTAAGAAATGAAGATTAAATTGATTTGGCCCAAGCCAATTAGAGATATTGTACTTATGAGATGAAATCAAGTAAGTATATCTTATCAAAATATTTTTATATAACATTTCATCCTATTAGAATCACTTCTGATGATATTAATACCCTTTTTGACCAATTTGGACTATGGTTTTTGTAGTCATTATCATTATCTTGACCATGTTATCCATCAATATCCAACTATACATGATTGTTATAATCATCTTTCATGTCCATATTTTCATTTTTTGATAATTTTCTCATATTTATAATCCTAATTTTGTGGTTACCTTTACCTTTTAAACTCCTTATTTTATGAGGAATTTTTATTGACCATTTTTATGATGTGGGTTTCCAAAAAATAATTTTCAAAATATCCACCTTCAATTTTCAAAGTGTAATTTTAAATTTGAAGGATGAAATTTTCTAAAATTATTAATATTATTGGGATAGTAGCTTATCAATTGGCTCTTCCATCAATTCTCTCTCAAGTTCATTAAGTGTTCCATGTATCTACCCCAAATAAGTACATACCTAATCCTTATCATTTACTACAATTTGAGGTCATAATGCTGGGGAAAGATATTTCTTATGAAAAGAAACTTGTAGAGATTCTGTCTTGTAGAGATAATGTACTACAAAATGTGACCACTCAAATGGTAAAAGTTTTGTATAAAAACTACTAATTTGAGGAAGCTATGTGGGAACCTGAGGATGTGATGAGGTATAGGTATCCTCATATTTTTGTATCAATTTAATTAATTTCAATGGTATAATTAATTTTAATGGGTTAAGATGTAAGACCCCAATATTTTATGGTATGTATATTTTTAAATAATTTCAATCTCTCTGATACCTTACTTTGCAGAAAACTCCAAGCTTAAACTAACTTGAACACATTATTATTATAACTTGACCCTTAAAATCTAGTAGTTAAATATGATGGAATGATTATTATTAAAAAAAATATGAAATATATAATTGTATAACAAAATTTTAATTTATTAATTAATTCCTTTTGAATATTCACATAGATTTTAGTAAATTCATTTTATTCATCAAATATATGTTTTCTTCAAAAATCGATTATTATGGATTTATATGATAAAATGAATATACTTAATTTTTTATAATTAAATAATGTATTTGATAAAATGAGAACCATTTTTTATTCCTAGTGTTAAAATTTTATTAGGAAGAATTTTATAGAATTTTCTTAAATTTTTCATTTGTTAGTGAATATAAAAGAATCAAACTTTTATAAAACCATAATTTTCATTATATTTAATAGTAATTTTATTATTTTGAATTTATTTCAAATTAAATAAATTATTTTTTATTCATATATAATATTTTTATTTACATTTAAACAATAATTATACCTTATTTTTATATAATTACATTTTTTGGATTGAAAGAACATTTTTCAAAAAAAACTATCTTTGTTACATTTTTATGGATTTATTTCAAATGTAAATTTTAATAGTACTGATAGAATAATGTTGCAGGTTAATGTTAAACAGTAAAAGCATAAGATAACTAAAAAATAAAACTTTAAATGGGTGGTTTATTTATTTCATGACATTAAAAAAAATAAACATTAATAATCATCCAAATTCTTTGGACTTGATTCCACCCAAATGTGGTTGGATTTCAATAAAACATAATCATTATTTGATCAATTCAAACCACCCCTCTTCAGGTATAAATACCACTACTCACCACCCCTTTCTCCTAAAAATCCACTAATATATTAAAATATCTAAAAACACCCTTCTTAAACTCTCTGCCTATGCCAATGTGTTTCTGGTCTAACCTAAAGACCAATTCTATGTTCCTTAAGGGGTCATTTAATCATGTAATATTCAAGTGGTAAATTTCTCAAACAACCTCTCTTAATTTCATTTCAATTTCTATATTCTCAAAGAATCCTTTATAGATAAATGAATAATAACTATAGTATCATTTATATAATGAAATATTATATTACTAATGGAATATATTTTATCCACTATCTTTTTTATATATGCTAATTCAAAGAAATGAAACCATTTTCCAAATTATAGCGATTAACCATATCCATGGACAATGATTTTCTGTTTTCCATTACTGCCTTCAAGTATAGTAATAAAAGTATTATTATGGTTAAATCAGATTGTAGTATATATATTATAACTTATTTAATATTTTTGTAATAATATATATATAATATAAAATCAAACTAAACTAGTTCACGAGGGTTGAAAAAACCACCAAAATATACTAAATATTTATCATGAATGTTTTATAAAATTAATCATCCTAATTTTAGAATAAAAATGATATATGGGACAATTTAAATTTATTTATGTGCATAAATACCCATTTATATTGATTATATAGTTTTATTTACTTTTAAAATAATACCAAAAATTACACAAAAATGAACCGACCATGAAAACATGAAAAGAACAGACCAAAAATAATAAAAACAATGAAATATTACTAATGAATGGGTGGTAAAAAGTTATAAAAGGATCAGTTAATTTATTATATATATTATTATAGTTATATAATTAATTAATAACATTATTTAAACCATTATACTAGAGGTTAAATTATACAAAACTAAAGGGAAGAGTAAGGTATGGGTTTCTCATCTCACTTTTACTTCAGTGAGATATATTATTTATTCACGACTTATTTATTTCTCATGGTGTATATAATTCCCTTTAATATATAATATCATGAATATAATTATCCTCCTGATATTAATTGTTCTATATGAAAATTATTACTTTTATGGGGTATACGATTCAACTGATTACAATATTGTAAGAGAATTCTTAACTCAATTTCCATTCATTAGGTGAAACTTCAACTTCATTGATTATTCGATGTTAATATTATGTGTAAGATGAATTTTAAATGTATTCTATTGTGTTTTAACATGTTTTATGTGTATTTATCGATGATACTTACAATAAATTTATTTTATTAATGATCACATCAATGATATGATATTTATTATTGACTTTCTTCTAAAAGTTATTTTTTTAAAATTTATCATAAAACTCTTTTTTTCTTTCGTGTTCGTGTTTTCTAAAACTATTTATAGAAATTTATTAAATTAGATAATTATTTTTTAAATTAATTTTTAATGTTTTTTTAATTTTTATAAAACCATTTAAAATGATTCCTTTTGTCATTTTCTATTTGATTTTATTAGTGACTTATCTGAAAAAATTAAAAAAGGAATATTTTTTTTAACTTATACAACATGAAACATTTTCCCACCAACATGATTCCTTTATGAATTTATCTTTACATTAAAATATTACAAGGTTATTTTAAAATAAAATATTTTTATTTATAATTGCATGACTTTTTGAAAAGAAAATATTTTGTAATGGAAGTATTTTTTTCCTTGAATTATTTCAAGTGATATCTCAAAATTAATTTCCATCAAAGATAACATTTTTTGATATTAAAGATGATTTAATAGGTACATACTTCAAGGATAGTATAAATTTTTTTTATGGATGGTTTATATTTATCATGTCATGATATTTATGAAACCCATTTCTCTTTTATGGGTGATGTAATAATAAAATGTTTTTGAAACCCATTTCCTTCCATGGGTTTTGATATGATGAGTGAATTATGTTATTGGGGAATACATATGTATGGTTTTCATTATATGATGGGTGGGACCTATATGTCCATATAATTTATTAGAAAATGATTTATATCTCATGAGATAATAATGAGAAACAAGTTGGCATGTTTGATCCACTATGAGAAACAGGTGCATACGGATCCAATGTGGGAAGCAGGTGCATCCCAATCCACTGTGGGAAACATATGTGTCCCGATCTACTATGATGATGGTATTTAAAGTTAACCTTAAAATATGAAATGTTTTACTATATTTATGATGGTGACATTATTTTATTTAAAAATAGTATGGATCATGATTTATTTATAACAATTTCTCACTCTTAGGGTCCATGTTTTTTGAAAGGATGATTTTTATTCCATGAATCATGTTTATGATCTGGGAAAGGTTTGGGATGAATGTTTTAAGTTATGATCATGATAAAATTATTATCTTATTCTTGAATATGATATAGATTTATATCTTCTATGTTTATCCTTACTCAAGATTATTATTTTTTATATGCAGGGTATAATTTTTATTTATTATGTTTAGGTTATATACACTTATTCCCAGATAATGCTTGTGTAATATTTGATATCACTTATGGTTGAACTTATTGAGAATCTAATATAACCCTTTTTATGTTTAATATTCCATAGGTTATGATGAAAATTATAATTAGGATATGTCTAAGAGGGATGTAATTTTTGAATAAATATTTGGAGATAATATAAAGTTCGTTGAACTAGTTTCTTATGTTTCCATGTTTCCAAAGGCACTAAACCCATACCAATATGGTGTAATTTTTTATTTTATGTAATTAATATTAATAAACTTAGATGTAATATTTATGTTTGAAAATTATAATTCATTGTAAAAGGTTATATCTATGGTCATTTACATTAAAAAGTATTCCCATTGTGAATACATGGGCCTCATTCACACCCCTTCATTAACACTAGTCATCTACCTAGGTTGAATTGATCTAAATTAACTTCTTAGAGTATTATATCAATTTAAAATTCCCTAAAATATCTAATTCTATCAATTCCTCCACTATAGACACTATAATTACATTATTAGATTAGTAGGCATATATGTGTGCCTCCTTTCAATAATTTATTTCATTGATAATGGAAATCATGATCCTCATAATAGTTTTTTTCTAATTCCCCCCCCCAAAATATGATCCTATAGAAACAATAAATCATGTATTTCATTAATAACATGGGTACCTATCATTTTCCTATTAATGAAACCTCCCAAATTTCAAGATACTCATGTTTGATACCCGTAACTGGTTTCCATAGATTTCAAGAATCTAGTCAGCTTCCTTATATTCCTACTATGTAAATGGGCCTCTGACATAGTGAAAGTCCAATAAATTTTCCAATGGTTCATATCAACCATGATCCCGTTATATATTCTTATTATAGTTACTAAAAAAATAGTCGGTGGACCTGCATATATGGTCCTTTAACCCAATACAATTCCCAACCCTTTCTCTATGGGTCATGTCAATAATGAGTCGAGTAATACATACATTCCTTGTAACCTATAACTAGAGTTTAACATGAAAATTTTGGACTCTGACCAAGATTAAGTCCCATCCTTTCTTGATTATTTCATATCACCCATGAGTCCAGTCTTCCTTCATTTTCTAGTTACCAATATACTAGAGGTGAACCTGGATAGATGATCCATAATCTAGGTGTAAGATGGAACCATATACCTATTGATGAGGTCATACCTATCCCCCCACAAGGATATATAAATATCATCGACCTCCATCTTGATGTAATCTATAAACCCACCTTTACTGGAATCATTTACTAGGTTGATTCATAAAGGATAGATCATGCATAAGTCCCACACCAACCATTTCTAGAAACCATTAACAAAGTAATAATAGTTGTATCCGTTTATGATAAATTGAATATAGACCATTTTCATGATGTTTATCTTCTATAAATAGAGTCAAGATTTATAATATTATACCATAAGACCACACATCCATGGTTGTTTTTCCTTAAAATTCAAAACATTGTTCCTTTGTGAACAACCCTAAAAGGCACTTTATTTGGTCTTGGATGCATGAAATTAAAAGGAAATTAATTTTTTCAAGGATGTATGACCTTAAATGGAACCATATTGGTCATAATTATGTGACCTTAAATCCCCTCTCATGGGCCTAATCCCAAATCTAGAAGACATACCTCGTCTTTATATAGTAATAAATTATAGATTCCTCAGTTCTGTGGATTTATAAAATAGTGTAACCAATCAATATGAGAATGAATGGGAACCACTAATACATACATACATATATATATTCACATTTATATATGGTTGTTATTAAACACTCTTATAATCAATGTAACCAACATTATTTTTGAGAATAATTTGAAGAATATGTCTTGAATCAATGTGATAGTCTCAAAATAGACAATAATACCCATTAAGTGTTGTGATGACCTCTCATACTCTAGACTAATGATCAATCCAAAGTGTTTCCATTACAACCCAGTAAACACATTAATTGGGAAAATAGGTCTACATTGACAAAAAATTCATTGGTACAAAATGGGAGAGGGAATAATTTTTGAAACCAACAAAGTAAAACAACCCCAATGAAATTTCCATAATAAGACAGTTACTAAGTATCTTACATGGTAAATTTAATAAAAAAAACACGGATAAAAAATATTTATTAATAAATGAATATCAAATTTAATAATTTTGATTATAATAAAAAGGGATTAATATATTCTTGATGTGTTTATTTTAATTAAAAACGTGATTATTAGTTAAATTTCATTTGATTAATACTTGATATTGATAAAATATCATAAAAGTCATTTTAAACTTTCTAAAATCAAATATTAGAATGATTTTATCTAAAATTTTAACTTATATTTTACTCATCATAGTTATATTTTGATTTATAATCTTTTAAATATACTATATAAATATATATATCCTATTTCACATAAATTTGATTACACACTACCATTATGCATAATAACGAACAATTATAACTTTTTTTCATTTATCCTTAATGAAGCTCTATAAAATTTAGACCATTTATATATTATATTTAGAGACACTCACATAATATAGTGTGATCTTAAATCCAATGAATAATTTTTATAGGTGAATTTTAGATGTTTGGTCAAAACACATGGATGTTTTTATAACTATATAGATTATTATATATTCTTTATAAAATTCAAGTAAAAAGGAAATTAATCAATAATTTTTGATATACTAAAGGGTAGAACAAAACCTAGAAACTCACTTAAAACGTCAATATATATTTTATATTTTTATGATTTTTATTTTTATGTTTAATGTTTCTCTAATTATAGATGAAAATTAATTTGTTTGGTCTCATCCCTACATATCAATTGGCAAGCAGCCCTAGACCACATCAAGTAGGCCATAAGGTGGGGACTAGCATTGAGATATCCAAAATGTAATGAGAGGAATTACCTCTAAGGACTACCTTTAATCTACTATCATACATAAAAATCCACAATAACAAGTAAAATGTATAAATTTAACAAAAATAACCTGTGATTATACCAATATGACCATGATATAATGTGAAATGATAAAACCTGGTCACTAGATACAATACAACATCCATGAGAAATTTAAATTTGAACACCAATGACACGATGGTGATCATTAGAGTGATATATACACTCTAAAAATTATCTATCATCTATTCATATATGTGATTGATGATCCGACATCATTCATATCGACTGATCTATATGGAAACATTGTGAATAAAACACAATCATACATGTATGGGTGGAAAAAATTATAATCATTTTGGTTGTCCCAAGTAGTGATCTAACACCATAAAAATATGTTGTCTAAATGAATATATAATACGTAATGTTTTGGCAAAAAATATCACCTGATGTCATCACTAAATATATCTACAATCTTGTTCAAACTACTCAAGAATCAGTTTCATCACACACTAAATAACAAAGTTTCTTTAAAAGGAATGAAAATATATTACCATATAACTCCTTAGGCTTAACACTAAAAATTACCCCTAATATATATTGATATTGAGATTCTAGTGAAAATACCCATCTTTAAATATCACTAAAATACTAAAGAAAATACACATTTTCAAATTTAGTAGTTGTATACATATTTGGGTGGAATATGGAATATATATGTAATGACCAATGTCATCATTGGTTGGTAAAAAACAAAGGAAATTTAAAATTATTTCATATATCTAGAGATTATAACGACCCATACTTTCGATTCATACATATTTCATATAAATAGATGAATATTCTTTATAGAACATAACAATCCATGAAAAAATCAAATAAGTATAGTATCTTTGGAAACATGGAAACATAAAAAAAGGTTCACAATAATACCAAGTCATCTCCCACTTAGACTTTAATAAATTCAACACATATTATATAAATCATAGTATATACCTTTCAACATAATCTGGGAAAAGGAAACATGATAAAATGGTGATCTTAGATGCTCATTAAGGGTAAAAATATAGATATCAATGATCATATAGTAATAACATGGAAAAAGGGTATGATAGCATGAGATTAACATTTGAAAATCATACCATGAAAATTATATATCACAATCTCCAGTCATAGTAAACATCATAGAATTTTATAGTACATGAATCATAAAGGAATCACAAAATATAAACCTTGAATGCTTAATATAGGCATAATACATTGATTTTTGGTATATATATAAGGATATAAAATAATTTCTATAGTACCCAAGGATTGTTTCCAAGACTATCATATTGGAGTGGGTTCACTACCCAAATAATCATAGTAGTTAAATTTCACTCCCAATACTATCATAGTTGACATAGTCCTCTACTAAACTGGGATCACTCCCTATTATAGTTCTGTTTGTCTCATGAGATATCAATCTTAACAGAATGCACTAGATGGAGATATAAGTAACAACCCTTAAATAATAAAAATTGTATATTTGTGTCACAAGATCATAAACCATTAATTTTTTATGAACCCATGTAAAAATTGGGTTCATAAACATTTCATCATAGTATAACCCCATGGAAAAGAAATGGATATCATAAACATTTCATCATTTAATAATATCATATCATGTGGAAAGGAAATGAGTTTCCCAATTAATTTTTTTTTTCAAATATAAAGTAAAATTTTATATTTTTAAAATTACCATGTAATTTTTTTAAAGGAATATTCAAATATAAAATTAGTCATGCAAGTTAAAAAAATCATTCATTCCATATAACTAAAAAACATTCCTTCCATATTTTTTTAGGAAAAGTCACCATGTACCTAGTTTGGAAAATTATATGAAGATTCATATCAAACCATTTCATCAAAAATCTGAAATTGGTAAAAATTACATTAAAAATAATATGATAAAATTAAAAACTGTATTTAAATAATTTTTTCTAAAAAATTGATATGTAATAAAAAGTTTTTCTGTATAAAAATAGAAATGAAGTTGATTCTCCTTTAAAAATATTTTTAGTATCTTGGGTACTTAAGGTGGGGAAAATAAAATGAAAATATATATTTTAAAGAAATAAAATTAGGAGTAGAAAATTAATATGTTCATTGAAAGTTATAAAATAATATTTCATCATCACAAACTTAATCTCAAACAATGCTGATAAATAAAGAGATTTTAACAAAAAATCCTTACCTGGAGTTCGTAATGCTTCAAAATCAGTATAAAATCCCATATAGTAAATTTTAATTTATTATAATTCTAAAAAATGCATTTTTGTTTTTATTATATCATATATAATCCCTTTATATCTTTTAAAGACCCCCTTTAATCAATAATTGCTTATTAAAATTGTTATTTCTCAATGTTAACTGTTTCATTTATCATGAGTATTTATTCTTAGTAGATTCAGTCCTTATATATTTATCTTGATTCCAAAATATATATAAGAAAAATTTTGATATAAATTTAAAACATATTCATTATATACATTTTTATATTCATCCATTAATGTTAAATATAGAAAAATGAATTACATCATTCATGGAGACCATAATTCGTGCATACATATGAACACTATTTTAATTTTTTCAAGATGGAAAAAATAAAGATAAATATTAATTAAACTTTATAGGATAATTATTATACCATATATAACATATATTAATTAAATTATTCCTTATTTCAATCCAATTAGAATATAAATGAAAAATTATTTAGATAACTTCATGGAGGTGGTAGTCCATACATACACATGAATGGTGTTATCGTTTCCCAAATAACTGGACGGTAAGAAGATAGAAATTATATTATAATTAAATATTTATAATTGGGTCACAAATGTAATATATAAACACTAAAACCATTGTAATACCAATCTATAAAATATGGCGATGAAAGATGAATTGTATCACTATGTGGAGAAAATATGTTGTATGCATGCATAAATGAGACTTTCACTTCTCTTTTTTTGGGAAGGGGTGTATAATTGATTAATAGTAATAATAATAATAATAAAAATATAGATTATTTATTTTACTTAATTTATTATCTTATGATAAATATCCTAGATTTATACGAGTTAAACAAGAGTACAAAATAAAGTGATCAGTTAAGGTGATTACCTCTTATTTGAAATGATTCTTTTAGATATCCACTAAAGGGGTATAAGATTTGTATTTGGGATTGAAAAAAAACCCATATAATGTGTATATTTAAGTTTATATGAGAATTTTATATATTTTTGTAAGATATTAGTGTAAATGTGGAGTAAACAAGTGAGGGAGGAGGTTCCCTTTTGTAATTGATGTGAGGGGTACTTTTGGAATTTCTTAAAAGATTAAATTATAATAAATTTTTTGTCAAGAAAAATGAATAGAAATTTAAAGTTATTAAAATATAAGGTAATATAGGGTTTAAATACCATTAACCAATAGAATTTATATAAGTTTTGGTGTAATTTTACACCTTATCATTTTCATTATCCCTAGTAAACCGTTTTTAATTTTAACAATAGTGACAAAATTTTCAACATTGAAGGTTGTAATTTTTACTTATAAGGGGATAATTTTACTATAAATTACTAGTTTATGAAATTTTAGACCATATAATAAACTGATCTTCTTATTTAATGATTTTATTTTTTTTAAATAATTTAATAAAATATTATTTTTAAAAAATATCATTATTGACATTTTTAACAATGTTTATTAAATTTGACTTAAAAATATAAATATAATATTTTAATTATAATATAATATTTTAAAACAACAATAATATATCTTACTAACCTATAAAATTCATGTAACACTATAAATTACACAAAAAATATTTTTTCACTATTTTCCAAATCATTTATTTTATTTTTCTACAAATTTAATAAATATTGTTTCGGTGTTGTGTGATAATTTTATGTAATTTTATAATACCAAAAAATTATAAATAAATTACCATAATTAATATAATTTCATTATTAAAAACTTTTCTCGTAATATTTTTCCATAAATAGTTTTCCCCTTTGTGAACATATAAATGATATTTAAAACTAAGAGAGTAACATTTTGTAACATACCTTGATTTAAATAATATAAGTCATTTTCTTTGAAAATATTCTATTAATCAAATAAAATCAAATAAAAGAAAATAAGAGTCATATTTAATTAATCCAAAAATTGTTAATTTGATAAATCATGGCCTTGTACCGTATTTTTCATATAGATTAGCAGGATTTAACCTTTATTGAGGTGATATTTTTTTGACAGTTATTATTCATAATGTCAAAAAATGAAAGAGTATATTTTTAAAATTGGAACCTCATAATTATAAATATTTAATCTTTTTCATTTAATTAAGTTCCCAAAAATGATAGAAATTAATTTTTAATTATGTTTAAAAAATGTGACAAGAAATTTTTTTTAGAAAAAAATACACTTTTAATATTAAATATGGAATTATTGTTACCCAATGCGTAGAAAAATATTTTTCAAATGTATAAGATATTTCATCAATTAAATAATATTTAAACATCATTACAACCATTCAAAAATAGTGACTAATTTAATATGTTAATAAAAATACACAACGCCAAAAAAAACAATTTTCTAGAAAAAAAATCACTTTTATTTTAAAATAAATTTTATTTTTAGTTCTAATGATCCGATAACTAATTAATCAATTTTATAAAGGGTAGACCATATTTTTTTCATAATTTTAAAAATAAAATTCATACTCTCCCTTCTAATGGCTATATTATAACTATCATTTTTATGATAATATTTTAATAGCATATCAATGTTCATTTAAATTCAATGTTGCGCATAACACAACACATATAAATAATTTTTTAAAGATAAATATTTAATAAAATTCTTTGGGTGTTATAGGTATTGTTTGAAAATTAGGTTTTATATCAGGATTGTGAGAGTTATAACATCTCAATGAGATGTTTTTGGATACTCGATAGGTTTTCAAATTGGCTGTGTTAGATTGGGATCATGAGAATGGTGACATTTTTATGAATTTTATTATAGGTGGGTCATTACTGTAAGAATAATATTTTTCTATCAGGTATAGATCCCTTTAATTTTGTATTTAAACCCTTTTTGTGGTTCTCTTTGAACTTAAATTGAAAACCAAACTTTTATGTCATTTAGTTTGTTTATGAGAAGAAGGAAAAGGGGAATGAAGGATGAGTACGAGTGAGGAACATGATATGTATTTGGAATACCCGATGTGTATTGAATACAAGACATGTACTATTCTAGGTGGGGAGATTGAGGAAATTTAATGAAATTTCCATATAAAGTAAATCCCTAATATTACAGAATGTGTAAATCATTAAAACATCGTTAAATTTCATGTAATGTTTTTTTATGGGAGTGAACCCCTTTTCTTTCTCTTACTCGCTCTCCTCTATTTCTATCCATCAACAAGAGATATCCTCCCCATGATATCCCTTGAATCATAAATATAGGCCTTAAATTCATTCAACCATCTAGACTCTAATTAGACTTATATTGGTCTCATTAGATTCATGCTAGTAAGAAAAAAACTCATCTTGCACCTTTCGTCAGTTGTCTTTCACTTGAATGAGTTATTTAGGTGCAGGATCTTAAGCCCTATTTTCATGGTATTGATATTTTCTTCTAATTTATTATAAATCATAAAAAACTAAATATTTATATTAGACTAGGAGAGTGATATAGGTATAAGGTAGGTGGTCTATGAATTTTCCATAAAATTATTTTCATTAATAAATTTCCATTGTTATGTCCATGTTGGTTTCACCTGGAGAAGGTTATAAAATTCATCTTCCATAATTATGAATGCTATTATTTTGTTATACATTCTTAATTAAACATTTTCTTCTCATTTTTGGAGGTTGAGACCTCAATTTGGACAACCCAATTAGGGTGTGTTCTTTTTTTTATACCTTGGGGACCCTTGTTAGGTTCATCTAGGACACTGATTGGGTGATTGTAACCTGAACCTTGATAAGTTAAGTGTTTCTAAATTATTAATAAATCTTATAATGGATAAATGGAAAGTATATTATCAATATCACTTGGCCTAGTTTAATTACAAATTTATAGTGGAGAGTGTGGGGAGATTTTCACTTAATTATCAGTTGACCCTATATTGTAATTGTTTTAATTTAATAAATGAACAAATTTTTTTAATGAAAAGGTAAATTTTTATATATGAATTAGACTAGTTGAATATAAAGTTAATTATTATTGTGTACATGCCCTATATAGAATGAACCTATTACGTGTTTATGAATTGAAATGACAAATGGTTTCTTATCATCAATTAACCTTGTCACATTAATGAACGAAATAATGTGAACCTAATGAATTATTAAATGGAATTTGTATTACATGTCCTAAAATTAATAATGAAATATATGATTATAATGTTCCTATTGAATATGGATATTTTCAACTTTATAGAAGCAGTAAGACTTGATCCATCTGAGATTCTCCAGGGAATGCCTTGAGAACTCAATGGAGGCCATTCCAATTCATGGAGCTAGTTTTCAAGGGAGATGACCACCTAAGTAAACGGTCCTTTCAGTTAGAGTATTCCTAGAATTATTCCATTAGATCCATTTTCTAACTTTCCAGATAATAGAATTTCTTGGATACACTCCATTGATTTAGCTTGACGTTTTTTGACACGTGGCACAATGTATTCACCCCTTTGGGCTCAGTCATGATTACCTTGCGATTACTATAGATGTGATCCATAGACTCAATTAAACTCATTTATAGTGAAATTGTTTTGGTGATCCCCTTGTATTATACTCAAAACCCTTATTTCCAAAGTGCATGAGTTGTTAATATGAGTTGGTTGACCCTTGAGGTCACAGATCCCTTGGTTTCAACTTGGATTCTTCTGTACTATTATTATGATCCATCTAAGTGATATATAAAGTTTAACATGATTTATATATATAAACTTAATCAATTAACAAAATGGTTACATGTTTAGAAACCATCTGAGGCTAAAGAATGTATATATTATTTATTTGTACTAGTTTACTTTATTATATACATTCACACTGTATAGTTTATATTCATAGATTGAATTTGTATAGACATTGTTGGTGGTTAACTACTGAGGTTTATCTCACACATTCTCTAAGATAAAAATGGTACCTCAACGAATTATATGATCATAGGTATGAACTAGGGGAAGCGTCATGCATTAGACACCAGAATTGATTACTTGATTTATGATAAGAGATTTGTAGCAGATGACTAGGTTAGTGCTCGGTATGCATGGATGGTTTATATTCTATTTGTTCTTTATTACAAAATGAGTTATAATTTATTGTCTTCTTACATATATACCTATTTATTTATTTACAGAGACATGTACTTACATTAACATCTTTTTTATATAACACTGTTCATATTTGGGGTTGATTTTTATTTAAAAATGTTTATGCTTATCTTCTACTACCAATATTATTTTTTTATTATATTACTTCCACTATTGTTTATCAATATATTATTATATGCACTATCCTAAAATTTGATATGAAGTAATATTCTCCACACATTCACATCCTAGGACCTCACCACTAGTTGACAACCTCTGGCATATGGGGAGGTGCGCTTGAGGCCTTATGGCCTACTGGTTCTAGGGAACCTTTCAGTGCCACCTGATCCAGGACATGGAAATTTGGAATAAAAAAATATTATTTTATTTTTTCTTATTGTTTGAGAATATTGATCGGATATTAGGAACATATTTGGAACTTTGTTATTATCCATGCCTGGGAATAGAAAATACACATTTGATGTAACCAAGTTTCTTTGGAATGGAAAATGTTGTTCTCTATTTTTTCAATTATTGTCGTTATACTGTCAACATTATGCAATGAACATGAATTGGGGAATTTTATATGCTTTATGGATATTTCCATTGGACTAGAAAGGAAAGGATCTATAGGTACCCTCACTTTTCATACGTTAACATTTCCTTACATTTGTGGAGTACTTAATCCATTACACAAAACAACTCTCAAAGACCATATTACTTTAGTGAATTTCGAAAATTAGAACACAAAATTTTGATATATAGAAATATCATCAACATCGCTTATGAATATCTTTCACTTTATTACCCCTAACTAAAACATTTATTTATAACCTAGGGAAAAGAAAACATAAGAAAAAGGGAGATCTTAGAGGCTCAGTAATCATAAACAAGGGATACATGTAAACATAATCTTGAGTATAATGGCATGATAACAAGATCATGAAAATAGAAGATTATAACCCACATATTAAATATCAAAAATAAGAATCATCACATAAATATTGGTAGTTCTTAATACATGAATCATAAGGTAATAAAGAACAAGATCCATTAAGGCATAATATTGGAATAAAACATAGAACTATAAAAGACACATAGGCATATAAGAATGATTTCATAGTATTCAAGGAATCACTTTCAGGTCCATTTTGGTAGTATGGGTTCACTTCTCATACCATCTTTGCTTTCAATGTTCACTCTCATCACGATCTTAGTAGTAAAGGTTCACTCCCAATACCATCTTAGTGGACAATGTCCTATATATATATCTTATGTGGTATAAATATTCACCTAATTAATTGGAGGGAGAGATAGGTCCCCCAAATTTCAAAAATAAATCATATATATGTGCTGCACAAGAACAAAAATCATTTATCAAATCAGAACCCATGGAATGAAATGGGTTTCAAAAATATCATGAAATCATAAAATAACACATGGAAAATAAATTGGTTTCATAAATATCATTCTATAATACACATAAAACATTCATAGAAAGAATAATAATGGAAATTTTTATAATATCCCTTGTAAAATATAAGTAACATCAGACAATGTTACATTAGATGAAAAATAATTTTGAGAGAACTCTTGGAAAAAATTCTTGAGGTAGATATCCTTTTGGATATAAAAACATTTTCTTTACTTGAAATGCCATAGAATTTCAAAAGAAATCATTTTATTTGAAAATAAAATAGTAATATTATAAGATAAACATTAGGTCAATATGGTTTCATTAAATCATTAAAATCATTTCATGCCATATACGTTAAAGAAAACATTCCTTTTGTACTTTTTCTAGAAAATTAAAACATTTCCTCATTTAGAAAATGAGTAAAATATTACTTTTGAATCATGAGGTTAAAATTAATAAATGGGTAAAAATACATTGAAAAATCCATATGATAATATTAAACACATTATTGGAAAATATTTTATAAAAAATGGATGTGGAAGATAAATATTCCCTAACAGAGACTTAAAATGAAAGAATCCCAAATATTGACGAGATTGTGAAATAAATACTCATCACTCTATAAATCATAGAATCATGTTCCCCATAAAATAAATGAAATTATATGGGTATTAAAAATACCATAATATTATGGAAAATACCAATAATGAACATTCATTGTTTGAACATACACCACGTAGAAGAAACAAGTAGTGTAAGAGGTAAGTGTCTCACTGAAGTAAAGGTGAGACAAAAATCCCTTACTACTAGGGAACCTTTTTAATCATGATAATCATGAAATTATAACACAAATTAAATAATATAATATCATTATATAAATAAAAATAAATATATAACATGTCATTGTTCAGTATATACACAAAAAAATGAAGCATGTGGTGAATATGGCATGTATCTCATGAATTTAAAAAGTGAGATTCCATTACCTTAGGTTTGATTTCCACTATACATGTCCAAAACTCTTATATAGTGGTTTTAAACTGATTATTTACTTATTATAAAATCATAATAATATTTATAATATCTTATATGATTTATTTATGACTTTATATTACCCATTTATTAATAATTCTTTGTTAAAGCAACATTTTGGGAAATGATCGCTTTGTTTAGTGTGAAAGTTTTGACTATTCATTAATGATCCTGTTACTTATATCATGATATTATTACTACCATAATTTTATTTTTTATATAATATATATATTTAGTATATAAATATATATAAAAGATATATTTATGGAATGTAATACACCATTCATGGAGACAGTAAGCTGTACGAACACATGAACGTTGTTTCGATTTTATTATCATACTAAATGGAAGAAAGTAAATGATATATATTATCAAATTAGAATTATTATTTAATATTTTTCAAATTTATTCATTATATAAATTTTTATAATCATTCTTGAAATGATTGGCATGGAAGATGAATCTAATCGTGTCCTAGAGACGGTAGGTCGCACATACAAATAAGCGACGATATCATTATCTTAATCAAAATAGGATGTAGAATTAGATGGAATATAAATTATATAGAATCAATATAATCTAATATTTATTATATATATTCATTATATCCATAATTATACCCATCCAAATAAATCACTTTTGTAAAATAGATTACACAATGGCGTGGAGATGGTAAGTCGTACGTAAGTACGCGTGGTACATTCCTTTTCCATAGGATGAATTAAAGGTGGAATATGTTTGTTACATAATAAAAAATATATAATAATATAGTTGATATTGGATTTATTACTTATTAATGAAATCAAAACAGTAACAGGAAGTAGAAGAAGAAACATTTTTGAAAGAGTCGGTAAGGAGATTACCTCTTCTTTGACAATCTCTTTCTAAAAATCCTCTTAGGGACAGTAGAGTTTTTATTTTCAGAATTGGATAAGATATATAATGCTACTAGGTAAGTTGATAAGAAAAATTTTTATGGTTTTGGGGATATTTAAGGATCAATGTGACGTGAATAAGTGAGGGAGGAGGTTCCCTTTTATAATTGATGTGAGTGGAACATTAGTAAACTCCTAAAATATTAAATTAATATAAATTGATTTTCAACTTCCAATGGCTCAAAAGTTATTTATTTACAAGATATTATATGGATGGGTTGAAATTATATAAAACAATTATTTTTACACATGTTCAGGCCACAATATTAACCTTATCCTTTAGGTTTAACCCTTAGTTAAATCCTTTAACTTTTACTATAACAACTTGGATTTTTACATTTTATGGTTAATATAGTTATTATAAAATTCCAAAAAACCCCAAATGGTTCATTGATGAAATACTAAACATTATTATATTATATTTATAAATTATAGATTTCAATTAATTTTATTTTATTTGATATAATATAATTTTTTAAAGTATCCTTTATGCCAATTTTGTTACTATTCATTATTTGTCTTTTAAAAATATATTATTAAAATGATAATTTCAAAAAACAAATATCTCACTAATTTGTAGAATTCATCTATAAAAATCATGTATTTAATTAATTATATAATGAACTAGAAACTTTTATAAAAAAATTATTAATTTTGGAATTAAATAGATAAATTCATTGTTAATGTATAATGAACTAAGTGGAATTTGTAAAAATTATGGAAATTAAACTGATTGAATATTGAAATCACTAATTAAATTATAAATAAGCTTTATCCATATTATAAGTGAAAATATTATGTATTTATATCATTGAATAAGTAAATTATTTTTTTAATTATAAATTGAGAGTTGGTATATTTTTTGAGTCATAAATATTTATTAATAATTTCACAACTAATATAAGTATTTAAAAGAATATATATTTTTATAAAATATATTGTTAAATTAATATTTCTTTTCCTTATTATTATAAGATAATTTTATGATAATTTAACTATCTATTCAAAGTGTTATAAAATCTTTTATAGTTTTAAAACTGCTATTTTTTTGAATAAATTATGATTTTAATTAAAAATTAAACTTCTCATATTTATGAAATTTATTTTTATAAATTTGGGTTTATTTTTGAAATCTTCACATTGAAAAAATGGCTAGGTTGAATTTTTGGGAAATAGTAAAATACAGTAATTTACAGTATATATACATTATAAGTTAAATACACTATTACATAAATCATCACTGATGTAAGAACCAAAACATAAAATTATAATTCATTATTTTAATTTAATTAATGTTTATTATGAAACTACTCATAGTTTTGTGGAAAAATAATAAACTAATGATTAAAATAAAAGGAAAATACCATTATCCTCCACTATAAATACCACCCCTCACCACCTATTCCTCTGACATATCAAAGCCTTGTATCCTGATTAATTTATACACAATTTACTTCCTAATAATTTCCCCCCATAAAAGGTCATTTTGTATCAACAAAAGGCTAAAACCATGGGCCTTATGGTAGTTCTCAAGGTGGAGAATTCAAGTGGTAAAATACTCTTTCATTTTCATTTATTTTCTTTTCAATTCCTTTTATTTTCTTACACTCGATTCACCTCCCCTTATATAAATAGAATTTAAAACAAAGTATCATATATTTTAAGGAATTTTATCTTGTTAATGAATGAAATTCACCATCACACTTCTTCTCATCTCCCTTTTATTTTACAAATGAGAACATCATCTGTGATGTTTCGATTTACTGTAATTGTGGATGATACTCTTTAATTTTTTATCTATTTAAATAATAGCCATAAAAACATTATTATGATTAAATAATATTTTATTATACATATAATATGTTATTTATTGATCTATAACCAATAATTAAACATGATATTGCATTAAATGATATATGTTTTTGATGATCGTAAAAGATGCCAAATTAAATTAAATCATTTTAATTAATGTTTTTTTCTAGTTATTCGTCCTCATATCAGAAACAAATGATATTTTATATCATTTAAAATTATTTAATCATGTTAAAATTATTTTATTTTACTTGTGTGGTTTTTATTTCATTCGACAAGAAAGTCCATAATAAACCAACCATGAAAACCATGAATTAAATGATCCCGTAATATTGAAAATAAAAAAATATTTTTCATAAATGGGTGGAAATATGTCATTAGAATATCATATAAGTAATTATAAAAATGAATATGGATCTATAATATTAATAACACTATTTAAAAAATTATACATGAGGTTCTATGTCATTTGAAGTAAGACAAAATAGGTATAAGAGAATTCTTAACCCAATTTCCATTCTTTGCGTTAACCTTATATGGTACTAAGATTATTTAGAAAATAAATTTTGATTATATTATGTTGTATTTTTTTTAATTTATTTTTATACAAATATTCCATTATCTTTATAATTATTACTTCAAATATATGATATTTTAAGGGACTTTTCCTTAAAAAGTATCTTTTAAATTATCTTTTTTCAAAAGGATTGATTTTTATATTTTATGTATTATTGTTTAATAATTATATTATATTTCTTGAGAATTGATTATTATGAAGGGTTTTTCTTATATATCCGTCAAATTAATTTGGTATGTTTTTGTTTTAGGTTGACCATATGGTTACTCCTAGTTTAACTTTGATGGTTACACCATAAAGTAGCCAAGAGGGTTACATTGTAATGTAGCTATGAGGGTCACCAGTCATATGTTAGAAAAAAGGGTTAAAATGTTATGTAATTAATTCCCAAAGTTACATTTATTGTATTATTTATGTTTTCTATGTTTTATGGATATATTATATTATTACAAAGTAAATGTATGGAACTTATAAGGTGAGAAATAATTATCCATGAAAATGATTTCATATGTTTATAAGTGTTTAGGGACTAATAGTTTATCTCCTTCTTTTATATCCCCCACTGAGCTTTTTGTTATCATCCCATGGTTTTAAAATGTCTTTCACTGGGATTAAGGATGTGTTAGTTAAATGAAGTAGGAAATTTTAATGCAGTGAACAATTCATGTTTTATTAAAAACAACTGCATTATAAAGGAAATGGATAATAATTTATAAGTACTGAATTTGTATTCTTGTTGTTTGATACGTATGAATTATTTCCTAATTTTATTAAATATAAAACCAAAATGGTATTTTGGAATTTAATTAAGTTAATTATAAAGTAATTTATTTTATTATGTAATGTTTAAGGTCAGGTCTTTGTAGTTGGTATCAGAGCATGGTTTAGATAGATTTAGGGGTTAAGATGAAGTTAATAAAATAATATAAATTATTTTTAGCTGATTGTTAATTTTAAATTATATAGAATTTAAATATTACCATGATGATTCATCTATGAAATGTATGTTTAGAATGGTTCTCCACATAAGAAATCCAGAAGCTAATGTTAGAAGGCACAAAGAGGTTGATATCTTTATGAATCCACTACCTGAAATAGTGGAAATTGTAACTGAATAGTCAGTTACAGAAATGGATTAGTCAATTTAGGCTATAAACGATAGTGTAATCTATGTAAGATAATGACCAAAGCTACCACAAAGAAATATGGTGATATTGGAACATTTTATAAGGAGATACCCTCATACTTTCAGAGGATCTTTTAACTCATTTTCTACTTAAGGGTGGATTAAATCCCTTGAAAATTAATTCAATGTTATATGGTGTTTAGATAATCAAAAGGGTTGACTTTATATTTAGAGTTTTGAAGGTGAAGTCAACCAGTGTTGGCTAATGGTCAATAATATCAGGGGCAATAAGGATATTGATTCCTTAAAATGGGATGAATTTATAATTTTTTCTTGATTTTTTTTATTCTAAACTGGTTCAACTTACGATGGAAAAGAAATTCCTTCAATTGAAACAAAAGGAGGAAGTTTAATTAGAAATGTATGAAGAAATATTCCCCATATTGGCATGGTATGGTCCAAATATTATTTGAGATAATGATAGTAAAATCAATAATTTTTTCTCGGGATTGATGCAAAGAAACCAAAGTTATTTTACATTGCATGAATTCAAATGTAATGGAAAACTTGTCTAATCTGACGAGAGAGTAGAAGTGGAGTTTGCTGGTGATCATGTGTAGTTTGAAAATAAGTATAATGAAATTTCAATACGGAAAGAAATGGGTAATAATGAATAACAATATAAAGGTAAGAAAGTCTCATTTTTAGTTTTTGGGAAGTATGGTATATAGAAACCTAGGGAATGACTTAAAAATCTAGGAAGTGTTTTTGATGTGGTATGTTTGGAAATATGTCCGGAGATTGAAATGAAAAATATATTTTTGAAGGTATGTTTAATTCTGATAAGAAAACTGTAAAGTCATATAAGTGTGTTAAGATGGGAAAATTATGTATGTACCTGCTGAAAAAAGATCAGAATGATGGAAAATAACCAAATTATAAGCAGAAATGTGAGGTGAGATCTTTTTCAACTATGTCAGTAAATTTCAGACCATCTATTAAAGGGGTATCATGTTCTTTGTTTGTTTACTAATATATTTCCAATGTATTTTTTGATATTAGATCTATACATTCCATTATTTCTATGAAAATTTATATTAAATTGAAAATTTCCCCTCAAGAAATTAAGTTGGAACTTATGGTTAAAACACCAGGGGTGAATATTGGAGAAAATGGTATTATAATAATATTCCTATTTTTTTTCCTGGGAAATAATTACCTACAAAACTTATTGTTTTCCATTATTAGAGTTTGATGTTATTCTGGGTATGGATTGGATTTATTCTTATCATGCTATGATTGAAGATAGAGTTAAATAATTTGTTTTAAAAAAAAATTAGTTTTTAAAAGAGATTGAACCCATACAATTGATATTATAAAATAAAGCGAAGAAATTGTTAAAATATGGAAATGAAATTTATCTTGCTCATATTATTGAAAAAAACTGAACTTCTTAGATAAATAATATTCTAGTGGTTAATATATACCTTGATATTTTTCCTAATTAGTAATCTAGTGTTATACCTAATTCATGAACTTAAATTTACTATTGATTTAGTTCGTGATACAAAGAAAATTTAGAAACCCCCATATCGAATGGCTCATATAAAAATTTTAAAATTGAAAAAACAGTAGTAGGATTTTCTTGATAAAGTCCTCATTCATCTTAGCATTCCACCATAGGTTTCTCTGGTTTAATATGTTAAAGGGAAATATGGTTCAATGGGGATTTTAAATAATTATAGATCTTTGAATAACATTATTATTAAGAATATGTATCCATTTCCTCTTATTAATGACTTGTTTGATCATCTCTATGGAGCATAGATGTTTTCCAAGATTGACATGAAATATAGGTACAATCAACTAAATGTTAAAGAGGCTGAAATATTGTAAACAACTTTTCATACTAGATATAATAATTAGGAGTTTTTTATATCCCATTGTTTGAAAAATTTCCCTGCTATATTCATGGATTTTATGAACATAATATTCCATAAATATTTTGATAATTTTTTTTTATTTTTATTGATTTTATTTTGGTATTTTCACAAAGATATGAGGGTCATAAATAACATTTAAATATTTTCAACAAAACTATCAATAAACATATCTTATACAAAGATTTTTGAAAATGTTATTTTTGGTTGCAACCGATTTCTTTTATTGGGCACATTGTAAATAAGGATGGCATAATAATTGATCCCTCCAAAAAGAGGATGATGAATGGTCAAGACATAAAACTTTTACAGAGATTTTTAGTTTTCTTGGATTAGAAGTCTATTACCGATGGTTTGTTAAAATAAATTCATGGTTATCTATTCCACTAACAATGTTAACTTGTAATGGGGTTAAATTTTTTCAAATTGAAGAATGTGTTGTTTTTTAGAACTGAAGAAGAAAATGGTGAATACTCCAGTTTTTAACAAAACTTATATCAAGATATCCTTTTTCATATATAGAGATGCTTCATTGATGGTAATTGATTATGTTATAGTCCAAAATGATCATGTTATTTCTTATACTTCTAGACAACTAAAATCTCATTAATTAAATTACCCCACACATGATTTGGATTTAGGCGATGTGGGTTTCTATTTAAAAAAATGGAGGCATCATTTATACAGAGACAAATATGAAATATATACTAACCATAAATGTTTGATGTGTATATTTACTCAGAAGAAATTGAACATGAGGTAGAGAAGATGCTTTGAATATATAAAGGATAATAATCACATGATCAATTACCACACTATAAAATAAAATAAAGTGTAATACACCTTGAGTCAAAAATATCACCCTACATTAACCATGTAACATTTGGAACACGATCTCTTGATTAATGATTTTATGAATTTTGTCTTAGAAATTTTGTGTACAGAAAATTCCTCTAATTTATTTCTGGTTTTAGTGAAAATGTCTCTTTCATATTGAAACAAGAAAGTGAAGGCGTAATATCATGAGTTATAAAAAAATTATAATTGGTTAAAATGGGTATGTTTCCAAAATTTTACAAGGATAAATATTGTTTTTTAAGATTTTGGAAGAGATTAAGTGTGGCTTTTGATTCCCAAATAATGACATAATTATTGCATGAATCTCATAGTTCTCTATTTTTGGATCATCCTGAAATTACTAAGATATATGAAGACCTTCAGGATTATTAATACTGGGATGGAATGAAAAGAGATATTATAGAATTTACCATGAAATGATTGACATATTAACAATTTAAAGCAGGGTGGAATCTACAAAAGGGGTTGCTTCGTCATTTACCAATGCCATAGTGGAAATGGAAAAATTTATACGTGGACTTCATGGTGGGAGTACAAAAGACTTCTTAATTTAACATTGTGATTTGGGTTATTACTAATCGGCTCACTAAATATGCACATTTCATTACTATTAAAGATAATATGTATTTGGATCAGCTTTATCGATTATACCTTAAAGATATTGTCAGGTTACATGGAGTTCCTCTCTCCAATTTTTTTTTCTGAGATCCCAAGATCACTTATAACTTTTGTAATGGCCATCAAATGTCATTGGGAACTTAAATAAATTTCAACACATCCTTTCAAAATCAATCTAATGGATAGAATGAGTGGGAAACATTGACATTGGAGGCATGATTTCAGATATTTTAATGGATTTATAGGGAACTTGGGATCATCATCTTTCATTAGTTGAGTTTCCTTATGATAGAAATTCTCATTCTAGTATACAGATGAAAAAATTTGATGCATTACATGTAAAAACTTGTTGAACTCAAAAATTTTGGGATGAAGTTGGGGAAAGGAAGTTTATTGGACTGGAATTAGTAGAGGAATAATTTGACAAATTGAAGATGGTCCAGCAACACATGTGGATAAATCAGAGTAGGGATAAAATTTATACAGATAACATGAGGAAAGGATTTTCTTTCGATGTTTGTGATCATGTTTTTATTATAATCTCAGCATGGAAAAAGGGTTATGTGTTTTTTTTAAGAAAGAAAATCTAAGTCCATGGTTCATTGGACCTTATGAAATCCTAGAGAAAGTGGGACCGATCGCCTACCAGGTATCATTTCCTCGGAGATTATCTTTGGTACACAATATTTTTCATGTTTCAATGTTGATAATGTATATACCAAATTAATCTTAGGTTTTTAACCCAAAAGTAGTTTAGTTGGAAGAAAACCTTTCTTATTAATAGAAACCTATTTCTATTTTTTATTGTTGATAATAAGTATTGCAGAATAAGGAAATTAATCAATTTATGTTTTTGTAGAGAAACCAAATGGTTGAAGAAGCAATATGAGAATTAGAAAATGATACAAGAAAAATTCATCAACACTTTTTTAATATGTAAATAAAAATTTCAAGGATGTAATTTATAAAAGGCGGGGAGAATGTAACGACCTGGGTACTTACCTAATTTTTTTATTTCTAAATTAAATAGCTAAATTCATTATAAATGTATCATGAAATAAGTGACAATTATAGAAATTATGGAATGTAAACTAATGGAATTGTAAAATTACCTAAGAAAGTATAAATAAAATTTAACCACCTTATAAGTTAAAATATGATATATTTATATCATTTAATAAGAAAATATTTTTTTTGAAAAATATAAATTGAGTGTTGCTTTTTATGAGTCGTTAATATTTAATTACAAAGTTATAATTAATATAACCATATAAAAGAAAATATATTTTCGTTAAATATATTCATAAATTATTATTTTGTTGTCTTATTATTATTAGATAATTTTAGGATACTTTAATTCATTTTTAAATTGTTACAAAATCAGTTAAAATATTAAAACCAGAATTTTTCAAATAAATTATAATTATTATTAGAAATTAATATTTTAATATGTAGGAAACTATTTTCCTAAAATGGAATTCATTTCTTTTTTCTATTCATTGAAAAATGGTTTGGGTAAATTGTTTATATTTTTCTAAAATACTTGAATTTTTGGTGAATAGTAAAATTCGGTAATTTACGATATATATACATTATAAGTTAAATACCCTATTACATGAGTCATTTCTAATGTAAGAAACTTTATATTGAATCCTCATTAATCATTTAAATATAATTAGTTATAATTCTCAAACCATTTATCGTCTTAATCCAAAATTATAAACTAATGATTACAATAATGAGAAAACACCCCTCTACTGCACTATAAATACATCCCTCACCACCTTTTATCCTCACACCTCAAATCCTTGTATCATGTTTAATTTTTTCCAATTCATTTACCAAGCCTATTCTCAACGTCCATGACCTTTTGGTCTCACCAAAATGCCAAAACCAAGGACCTTAAGGATGTTCTAATGGGGGAGAATTCAAGAGGTAAAATCCTCATTCATTTTCTTTTATTTTCTTTTCAATTGGTTTTATTTTCATATACTCTATTCACCTCCCCATGTTCAAGTGGAATAAACACTATAGTATCTTATATATACTATAATTTTTTCATGTTTATTGAATAATTCATCATTAAGATTCTTATCCTCTCCCTTTTATTTTAAAACTAAAAACATCGTCTGTGATGTGTTTATGTTGACAAACTAAAGAGATGGCCCACTGATACGAATGATCTCGTAAATGGAGTTGAAACATTAGGGTTTTCCCCTATCGTTTCCTCCTCCTTCCATCATTCCAGCTCATCCTAACTCACCCCATCATTCTTTGTGATCTCATGACAGATGATTCTTATCGTGGTGGTGTCGTGTGGATTTATGGACTTAGTTGTCTTAGTGTTTTACATTGAATCTGGCCTGCTTCTCACTCAATTAATTTTCATTAGAGAGGTATTATATGGTGGTATGTTGTTGGTACAATGGCTAAGATCAAACTTTCATGGCCATAGGGTGCTGCTGCATCTTTGGAAGTGCCTTGTGAGGTGTCTGGGTCTTCATAGATGGCCTGGTTGGGGACGATAGTGTTTGGATTTGGATCTTGACAGGGGTTTTCTACAGGTTCACTGATGATGGTTTCTAATTATTTCATTTTTTTCTTTCAATTTTTGTTTGTTTTGATTAGTGCCCAGATATCTGGATGCGTTTTATCAAAAGGTTTATTTGGACTCTGTTTCAGTTCGACTTGAGGCCGAATTTTGTTGGAATTGGGTTTTGTGAAAGGATGTGTTTGCGTTTCTGGTGGTGATTTCTGTGCATCATTGAGTGATGGTGAAGCTGTTAAGAAGTTCATAATATTGTTTTCTTCATCTGTAGAAGCCTTGGTTTTTCAATGGATCCAAATATCTGTTGTTGGTTTTGGAGTGAGGGAATCTGAACTTTTTTGATTTGGTGTTCTGTAGTAGAGGTTTCAATAGCATTTGGTTGCAAATTTGGCATCAGGGTGAAGATTGTTTGGGAATCAGAAAAGGTGGTTCTTGGATGTGGCATTCTCAGACAAGGTAGTAGAGGGTTGAGGTGCACAGTGTGGATTCCTCCTCAGGGATTTCTTTGGTCTGGTTGTTGTTGTCTTCAAAATCTTGATGTAGAAATTGGATTGTTGTTTGTTTTTACTAGTGTTTGATGATGGGAATGAGAGTTGCAGGTGTTTGAGTTTTTTCTTGGTGATGGAGGATCTTTGGTTCTCTGATTTTTTTAGAGTAATGATAGAACAATTGGGAACATTGATTCATATTAACATTTGATGGTTTATATTTTTTAGATGATGGCTTGGTCGAGACTTTCTACAACAAAATGCCTTAGATGAGGACTCGGAGCAGGTAGAATACACTATGCATGGCTATCTGGATATGGAGTGTTGAGAGTGTATGACCTATCCATTAGTACTAGGCCTATGTATCATTTCACATAAAATCTTGCTGAGTATCCAAGCATCGGTGCAAGCTTTCCATAACGATGTTGATGATGGGGAGGGGAATTTCTAGTAGTTTCTTTCGTACTAAGTTATGATTAGTAATTACTTCTTTGTAGTCATTTGAGGTTTTCCCCTTTTTCCTTAAAAGGGGGTTTATGCAAAAATAAATAAAAATTAAGGCCTTCGGACCATTCATTCTGTCATTCTGTGATGAGTTGATTTACCACCATCGTGGAAGATACACATTCATTTTTTATTAGCACCTTCAAGGTAGATAATAAATCCATTATTGTGATTAAATCATATTTTATTATACATATTATATATTTTTATTGTTATTTAACCAATATAAAATCATGTTATTTAATAAAAATATATAAGTTCGTGATGATCATAAAAACCACCAAAATAAATTAAATCATTTTCAACAACGTTTTAAATACAGATTTATCCACATATCAGAAAAAAATATTATATATGGTAAAATTTAAAATTTTGAAAACATATTAACACTATTTTTATCTACTTCTAGGGTTTTTATTCCATTTTAAAAGGAAGTCCATAATAAACCTACCATAGAAACCATGAAATAAATGCACCTGAAACAATGAAAATAACTAAATATTATTAATAAATGGGTGGAAATATTTTATAAGAGTATCATATAATTAATTAAAAATATTAATATAGTTATTTAATATATTAATAACACTCTTTAAACTATTATACATGATTTTTGAACACGTTTGAAGTTGGACGAACCTGGGGAAAGTGAATTCTTAACCCAATTTCCATTTTTTGGGTTAACCTTCAATTTTATTGATTATGTGGTACATAGATTAGTTGTGAATTCAATTATGATTATATAATTTTGTATTATGTGTATTTACTCTACATACTCATATTCTATTCTTTTTATCAATTTTTACTTTAAATATATGATATTTTTAAGGGAATTTTATTTAAAAATCCACTTTTAATTTCTCTTTTAAAAAATGAATGATTTTTACGATGCAAGTGTTTTTATTTTATGATTATGTTCTGGTTCTTGGGAATTTTTCATGATGAAGGGTGGGACCTATATCTCCCTCAAATTAATTGGGTATGTTTAGGCTAGAGTTTGATAGTATGGTTTCTCGATGTGTAACTAATATGGTTACACCCAATGGTAGCTGTTAGGGTTACATTGTAAGGTAGCTTTAAGGGTTACAAATCATTTGGTATGTGTGATGGTTACAATTGTAACATAACAAGTAAGTAATGAATAATAAATATTTTTATCTATGTCTATTAATGAATTATATAGTGTTCTAGAGGCTTAAAATGAGAATAAATCCAATCTTAAGCATGGAATACACTAATATTTTTAAAAGATTGTTTTACTGCATTTTGATGGAAAACCATTTTTAAATCGATCTTTTGACAATTTTATAAGCTATATTTGTCAAAATAAACTTATTATTTATGATTGGGACATTGAAATTTACTTTGGATAAATTTCTGGTATTTTTCTGATAATGTTCTTTTTTTAATGAATAGTGAAAAATGTCGTATTTTAATTCAAAACTGCATTTTAATCTAATTTGTTTATATGATTATATTATCTTTTTAATTGGTTTTAAAGTGAAATTAGAATATATTTTTTCAATTTAATCCAATGGTAGTCATTAGAATTAATTTCACTTTGAAATTGGACTTAAACTTGTGTCAATCTTTTGATACTTATTGTTTCATAAAAACATGCTATTTGCTCTAACATCGGGAATTAATTATTAAATTAATTAATGTGACTAATATAGTTTTAATTTTTTAAAATAGACATCATTTTTGAATTCAGAATATAAAATATAGCTTAGGGTGAAGTTTTGGTATTTTTCTGAAAAACTTCTATTTTTGATGAATAGTGAAACCACTAAGTGGTATTTAAAAAAACTGATTTTTCGTTTAAATGAAAATTTTCCACCTCTGTGTTTTGAATTTCAAAAATCTGACATACATGGTTGTCATTAATAAGTAAAATGTGGTTCAATGGGATTAAAATATTTTTTGGTGAATAGTAACTTTTAAGTTTTTTATCGCGATTAGAGGTAATTAGTATAGTTTAAGGTAAAAATAATGTTTTAATAATATGAAATGACCTAGACACATGTCCTACCCTTTTTGGATGTATCATGGCCGACCAAGAAAACCCATGGGTCAATTTTGGGGACCCCATGGAGCCACTTGGGTATGATAAAGACATTAATTCCTTTTATTTAAAGTAAAAGTAAAAATGACACAAACATGAGTTGTTTTAATAAAACAAATTTTAAATGGAGTTATAAAAGTCATATTTTTGACTAAAAATATTCATTAGAAAGCTAAAAATATTTTCTACATAATCTATTTTTTTAGAATTTTTATCCATTAAATAAATTAAATTATTTATGACATCATGATGATGCAGTGATTACCTCATTAATAAAGGATTTAAATAAAATAAAAAGATAATGTTAGAACTATAACTTAAACTTGTCAAAGACCTATTGGATGAGTATATTTATAACCCTTATCCCCTTATCCTCTAAATACATCAATGTGGGACCTTTAAAATCCGAAACTCATTTGAAAATAATGTAACCTTTTATACATTTCCAAGAGTGCCCCTCCTCTCCTCTTATAAAAGGCCCCAACCTCTACCACCTTACTCACACTTCCAAATCCTTTTTCTCGGCCAAACCATAACCATTTTGTCCCTCCAAATCCCTCTATTACTCATAGAAGCCTCACTTTGGTCAGAAGTCATCCCAAGGAAGCCTTTGAGCTCAAATCAAAAAGAGTTACACGATTTAAAGGTAGTGTCTTATCTTGTGTTATTATGTTTTATTCTGCTTCTCCAACCCCCTAAACTCTTTTTATTCATTTCTTTTGTAACAAAACCAGTATCTTCCATATACTAGGATGTTGTTATAAGAAGGATTCGAGCTACACTTACACACACCTACATCTAATTGTTAAAGAACATACTGTTTCTGTGGATGGTGAATTTCTGCCTCATGAAACGATGATTGTTCAACACTCATATAACACCTTCAAAGGTGTACATTAAGACGTAACTATATTTATATATGATATATAATATGATTATGTTTTACTTAAGCTTCTGTATTTTTCATTTATTTAATACCTTTATGGTTTCCATTATGGGTAAACACGATATCTTCATTTTAGGAAGTGCGGTCTACCGTCCCCTCGAAGTGATTTGATTCATTAATGCCATATGTGGGACGTATAAAGGATGTAATTAGGGATATTATATATGATATTATAATGGAATTATAATATACCTGTATATCATTATGATTCCATTCCATAAAATAGGAAATAGAAATGAAAGTAGCATTCATGCATACGTACGGCTTACCGTCTCCATGAATGGTGCATTTCATTTCTTACCTCCAAACGTTATGTAATATTATAAATGCATGTATATACTGGATATATATGATATATATGATATCTAAATCATGAGTTTAACTCTAGATATAATGGATACATGAAAAAATTGTAATTATAAAGAGTTCATTTTTGACTCAAGTACCAATGATCGTTAAAACGACTGTTGTTAACTTAAATAATTACATAGTGTTCATGAAATGGTAATAAGTGATATAAAAGGAATAATGAACTAGAAAAAGGTTCTTAGGAAATTGGAAATTAACTCATGTTTATTATTCAAGAGGTTAAAGAACGATCGCGTCATGTCGGACCCGAGATAAGGGAATCCGTCTCAATCTCCTTTCGTTGAGGCATATTTTGTTTTATACACAACTTTCTTTTATACGGTGTATAAACCTCTTTGACTTTTTATGTATATTAAAAACGAATATTTTTTATACAAAGCATTTACGAAACGGCAAAAGGAAATGTTTTTTTGTCGTACGTATATGGCGACAACGACTTCTCCGCCGATGTGACCATTATTTGACTTTCGGATTCCTCTACAAGCCATACCTTTTTTTAAAAGAAAAATAAATACCGTGTTTTACTTTTCTTTTTTTAGGTATTGACAATGGTTTTCATAATGTTTTTATATCAATGTGTTTTATTGATATCTTGTGATTGAAAAGTGGAAATGTTATGTTTCATATATGCATGTTTTATGTGATACGATTATGTTATGTGTCTTGGGCATTATTATGAAGACAGGTGGTTCCGTGATAAACTAAGGGTGGGTGAGCCCGATATAGCTCTCCAATGCATTGGGTAACACGAAGGGGTTAAACTTTGAGGTTTCCCTGAAGAGATTTAGGGAATATACTGTGATGGGTATTCCAAACGTATCCAAGAGGTTAACTCCCTACGTAAGAATGTTATGAATGCCTCAAGTTACCTTTATGTCTTATGATTTCTATGTTTTTTTCATGATTTGATGAGGTATGTTAAACTGCTTATGTTTTATGGGTAAAGTATGATTTCATTATTATGTATATATGTACTCATGTTTCCTTTCCATATTTTTATATCCCTTACTGAGCTTTTTATGATCATCCCAAGTTTTTGAAAAATTTTTCACAGGTCAAGGGAAAGGTACAAGATATGATGATAGTGTCATGGAAGTGTCAAGAAAGAATCCATGTTTTATTTTAAATACGTTTCCGTTGATGGGAAAAATGAATACTATCTTTTATGTATCCACTTTGTTTAAATGTGGAATGTAATGCATGTTTTATGATCTAATTCTCTAAAACTCTAAACCTGAAAGGATCCTCAATGTGTAATCTTGTAATAACTCTAGATTAAGTAAGGTTTAAGGCTAGGGCCTTATAGTTGGTATCAGAGGTCAGTTTAGACAACTTTAGGAGTTAGAATTCTATTAAATGATTATCCATAAATATTTTTTTATGGTCAAATTGAAATGATATAGAATTTGAAGATTACCATGTTGCTTTTCCTAAGATATTTCTGTGTTAAGAATGGTTTTTCATAGAGGAAACAGAACAGATTTTCTGGGAAGGCATACCGAGGGAAATGACCTTTCAAATCAGTATCCTGAGATGGTCAGAATCAGAACTAAATAGTTTGTTGCAGTGATGGCTCAATTGACTCAGGTGAAAAATGTCGACTGTTTTCATTGATGATATTTTGGTGTTTTATAAAAGTAAAGAGGAGCATGAAATATATTTAAGGGTTATTTTGAAAACCTTAAAAGAAAATAAATTGTATGGGAAATTCAGAAAGTGTGAGTTTTGGTTGCAACAAATTTCTTTCCTTAGTCACACTGTTTCTAAAGATTGGATAACTATTGATCCTGCAAAAACAAAGGTTGTTGAAGAATGGAAAAGACCCACAAATGTAACTGAGATTCGTAGTTTCCTTGGTTTGTTAGGCTTTTATCGAAGGTTTGTTAGAAATTTTTCATGGTTATCTCATCCAATGACTAAGCTAAGTCAGAAGGGTGTTAAGTTTATCTGGACTAAAGAATGTGATGATTGTTTTTAGGAACTGAAAAGAAGATTTGTGAATGCTCCAGTTTTGGCACTACCTTCCAGGAATGGGGAGTTTATTATATATAGTGATTCTTCATTGAAAGGACTTGATTGCATCTTAATGTAGAATGATCAGGTATTTGCTTATGCTTCACGATAGTTGAAAACTCATGAGGTAAATTACCCTACACATGATTTGGAATTAGCTGCTATAGTTTTTGGTTTAAAAATTTGGAGGCATCATTTGTATGGAGTAAAGTGTGACATATATACCGATCAAAAAAGTTAATGTATATATTCACTCAGAAAGAATTGAACATGAGACAGAGGATATGGCTAGAATTAATCAAGGATTATGATTGTACAATTCATTACCATCCGGGAAAAGAAAATAAATTGGCTGATACTTTGAGTCGAAAAAGTAATTATTCTTTAACAATGTTGCATTAGAAATGTGATCATTTGGTTAAGGATTTGATGAACTTTGGCATAGAATTTGTTGGTGCAGGATGTCCTTCTGTTTTGTTTCTGGTATCAGTGAAATCTTCTCTATCAGATAGAATTAAGAAAGCACAGAAGTAAGATAGCGAGTTGCAGAAAAAGGTAGAGCTGGTTCATAAGGGTAAGTTGCCTGAATTCAATATTGATAATGATTTTGTTTTGATATTTGGGAAGAGATTGTGTGTGTCGTGTGATTCATAGTTGAAGAGATATTTGTTATGTGAAGCTTATAGTTCTACATTTTCAGTTCATCCTGGCAGTACTAAGATGTATAGAGATCTTCGGGAGTATTACTGGTGGGACGGAATGAAAAGGGATATTGCTGATTTTACTGTGAAGTGTTTGACTTGTCAACAGGTTAAAGTAGAGAGGTAGTTATCAAAAGGGATGCTTCAGCCTTTACCAGTACCAGAATGGAAATGGGAAAATATATCCATGAACTTCGTTGTGGGATTACCGAAGACACCTTGAGGTAATAATGAAATCTGGGTTATTGTTGATCGCTTGACTAAATATGCTCATTTCCTTGCTATACTGGATACTTTATCCCTAGATCAACTTTCCCGTTTGTATATTAATGAAATATTCAGGTTACACGGAGTTCCGCTCTCCATTGTATCTGATCGTGATCCCAGGTTCACTTCTAAATTTTGGAAAGGCCTTCAGAAGTCGTTGGGTACTGAATTAAATTTTAGTACAGCTTTTCATCCTCAATCATATGGGAAATCAGAATGAATAATTCAAAATTTGGATGATATGCTACGTGCTTGTTCGATGGATTATCAGGGAAGTTGGGACCAACTTCTTTCTTTGGTTGAGTTTTCATATAATAACAGTTTTCATTCCAGTATACAGATGGCACTATTTGAGGCGTTATATGGGAAGCGGTGTCGAACTCCAGCTTTCTGGGATGAAGTGGTTGAAAAAAGGCTGATGGGACCAGAATTGGTAGAAGAGTTGGCAGAAAAAGTTCAGTTGATACAGAAACACATGAGAACAGCTCAGAGCAGGCAGAAGAGTTATGCGGATAACCGGAGGAAGGATCTATCTTTAGAGGTAGGTGATCATGTCTTTCTCAAAGTTTCACCATGGAAAAGTGTGATGTGATTTGGTAAGAAAGGAAATCTGAGTCCAAGGGTCATTGGACCATATGAAATTCTGGAGAGAGTTGGATCAGTTTCTTACAGAGTGGCATTACCTCTGAATTTATCTCAGGTACACAATGTTTTTCATGTTTCAATGTTCAGAAAGTATATGCCAGATCCATCTCATGTTTTGAGCCCAGAGGTAGTTCAGTTGGAAGAGAATCTCTCTTATGAAGAACAACCAGTCCAGATTCTTGACCGTAGAGAGAAAGTGTTGCGGAATAAGGTAATTCACCAGGTAAAGTTTTTATGGAAAAACCATATGGTTGAAGAGGCAACATGTGAATCTGAAAATGAAATGAGGGATAAATACCCCCACTTATTCGATAAGTAAATAAATTGCGGGGACACAATTTTCTAAAGGGGGGAAGGATGTAACATCCCAAGTAAGTAATGAATAATATATATTTCAATCTATGTCTATTAATGAATTAGATAGTGTTTTAGAGGCTTAAAATGAGAATAAATCCAATCTTAAGCATGAAATACACTAACATTTTTAAAAGATTGTTTTACTGCCTTTGATGGAAAACCATTTTTAAATATATATTTTGGGAATTTTATAATCTATATTTGTGAAAATAAACTTATTCTTTATTATTTGGACATTGAAATTTACTTTGGATAAATTTCTGGTATTTTTCTGATAATGTTCTTTTTTTAATGAATAGTGAAAAATGTTGTATTTTAATTCAAAACCTCTTTTTAATAAAATTTGTTTATATGATTATATTATCTTTTTAATTGGTTTTAAAGTGAAATTATAATATATTTTTACCATTTAATCCAATGGTTGTCATTGGAATTAATTTCACTTTGAAATTGGACTTAAACTAGTGTCAATCTTTTGATACTTATTGTTTCATAAAAACACGCTATTTGCTCTCACAATGGGAATTAATTATTAAATTAATTAATGTGACTAATATGTTTTGAATTTTGTAAAATAGAAATTATTTTTGAATTCGGAATATCAAATATATCTTAGGGTGAAGTTTTGGTATTTTTCTGAAAAACATCAATATTTGATGAATAGTGAAACCACTAAGTGGTACTTAAAAAAACTGATTTTTCATTTAAATGAAATTTTACCACCTCTGTATTTTGAATTTCAAAAATCCAACATAAATGGTTGTCATTAAGAAGTAAAATTTGGTTCAATGGGATTAAAATAATTTTTTTGGGGAATAGTAACTTTTGAGTTTTTAATCCCGATTAGAGGTAATTAGTGTAGTTTAAGGTAAAAATAATGTTTTAATAATATGAAATGACCTATAAATATGTCCTACACTTATTGGATGTGTCATGGCCGGCCAATACAACCCATGGGTAGATTTTTGGGACCTCATGGAGCCACTTGGGTAAGATAAAGACCTTAATGCCTTTTATTTAAAGTAAAAGTAAAAATGACACAAACATGAGTTGTTTTAATAAAACAATTGTTAAATGGGGTTATAAAAGTCATAATTTTGACTATAAATATTCATTAGAAAGATAAAACGATTTTCTACATCATACTATCGTTTTTTTAATTTTTAGACTTTAAATAAATTAAATTATTTATGACATCATGATGATGAAGTAATTACCTTCTTAATGAAGGATTTAAATAAAATGAAAATATAATGTTAAAACTATAACATACACTTGTCAAAGACCTATTGTATGAGTATATTTCGAACCCTTATCAGCTTATCCTCGAAATAAATCAATGTGGGACCTTTAAAATCCTAAACGCATTTGAAAATAATGTAACCTTTTATACCTTTCCAAGAGTGCCCCTCCTCTCCTCTTATAAAAGGCCCACACCTCTACCACCTTACCCACACTTCCAAAGCCTTTTTCTCGGCCAAACCCTGCCCATTTTGTCTCTCCACATCTCTCTCTAAGTATTAGAAGCCTCAATTTGGGCAGAAGTCTTCCCAAGGAAGCCTTTGAGCTCAAATAAAAAATATTTACCCGATTTAAAGGTAGTGTCTTCTCTAGTGTTCTTATGTTTTATTGTGCTTCTCCAACCCCATAAACTCTTTTTATTCATTTATTTTGTAAAAAAACAGTATCTTCCATATACTAGGATGTTTTTATAATAATTATTATAGCTACACTTACTCAAACCTACATCTAATGGTTAAAGAACATACTATTTCTTTGGATGGCGAATTTCTGCCTCACGAAACGATGATTGTTGAACACTCATATAAACCCTTCAAAGGTGGCCATTAAGATGTCAATATATTTATATGTGATATATAATATGTTTATGTTTTACTTAAGATTTTTTATTTTTCATTTATGGCATACCTTTATGTTTTCCATTATGGGTAAACACGATATCTTCATTTTAAGAAGTGCGGACTACCGCCCCCTCAAAGTGATTTGATTAGTTAATGCCATATGTGGGACGTATAAAGGATGTAATTAATGATATTATATATTATATTATAATTTAATTATAATATAACTTTATATAATTATGATTCCATTCCATAAAATAGGAAATATAAATGAAATTACCGTTCATGCGTACGTACGACTTACCGTCTCCATGAATGGTGCATTTCATTTCTTACCTCTAAACCTTATGTAATATTATAAATGCATGTATATACTGGATATATATGATATATATGATATCTACATCATGAGTATAACTCTGGATATGATGGATTCATGAACAACTTGTAATTATAAAGAGTTTGTTTTTGACTCAAGTACCAATGATCGTTAAAACGATCGTTGTTAACTTAAATAATTACATAGTGTTCATGACATGATAATAAGTGATATAAAAGGAATAATGAACTTGAAAAAGGTTCTTAAGAAAGTATAAATTAACTCAAGTTTATTATTTATGAGGTTAAAGAACGATCGAGTCAAGTCAAACCCGAGGTAAGGGAATCCGTCTCAATCTCCTTTCGTTGAGGCAAATTTTGTTTTATACACAACTTTCTTTTATACAGTTTATAAACCCCTTTGACTTTTTGTGTTTATTAAAAAGGAAACTTTTTTATATGAATAATTTACTAAATGACAAAATGAAATGTTTTTTTGTCGTACGTATGCGGCGACAACGACTTCTCCACCGCCGTGACCATTATTTTAGTTTCGGCTTCCTCTACAAGCCATACCTTTTTTTAAAAGAAAAATAAATACCATGTTTTACTTTTCTTTAATTTTGGTATTGAAAATGGTTTTCATAATGTTTTTATATCAATGTGTTGTATTGAAATATTTTTATTGAAAAGTGGAAATGTTATGTTTCCTTTATGCATGTTTTATGTGATACGATTATGTTATGGTTCTTGGGAATTATTATGAAGACGGGTGGTTTTGTGATAAACTAAGGGCGAGTGAGCCCGATATAGCTCTCCAATGCATTGGGTAACACGAAGGGGTTAAACGTTGAGGTTTCTCCAAATATATTTATGGAATATACTGTGATAGGTATTCCAAACGCAACCATGAGGGTTACTCCCTATGTAAGAATGTTATAAATGCCTCAAGTTACCTTTATGTCTTATGATTTCTATGATTTATTCATGATTTGATGAGGTATGTTAAAGTGCTTATGTTTTATGGGAAAAGTATGATTTAATTATTATGTATATATGTACTCATGTTTCCTTTCCATATTTTTATATCCCTTACGGAGCTTTTTATGCTCATCCCACGTTTTTGAAATGTTTTTCACAGGTCAAGGGAAAGGTACATGATATGATGATAGTGTCAAGGAAGTGTCAAGAAAGAATCCATGTTTTATTTTAAATATGTTTCCGTTGATGGAAAAAATGAATACTATCTTTTATGTATCCACTTTGTTTAAATGTGGAATGTAATGCATGTTTTATGATCTAATTCTCTAAAACTCTAAACCTGAAAAGATCCTCAATGTGTAATCTTGTAATAACTCAAGATTATTTAATGTTTAAGGCTGGGGCCTTATAAAAATCTAATGTTAGTAATTCCCTATGTTACCTATATAGAATTATTGTTATTTTCTATGTCTGATGGAAATATCATGTTTCCACAAAGTAATTGTAAGACACTCTTTGGGTGAGAATTATGCCTTCACGAAAATGATTACATAAGTTTATAAGTATTCATGGAGTAATGATTTATATCGTTCTCTTATGAGCCTTAAAGAGTTCTTTTTTTCCCATCCCATGTTTTTAAATTATTTTTCTTAGGGATTAAGGATGGATGATATAAAATAAGAATCAAAGCTAAATGTTGTGAATAATTAAGGTTTTATTAAAAATATTTGAATTATGGATGAAATGGATACTATTTTAATAGTGACCACTTTGTATGCTTTTGGTTTGATATATATTAATTATGTATTAATTTTCTAAAACACTATACGAAAAGGTCTTTGGGGATTTTAGGAAGTTAAATCTAAAATAATTTTTTAGATTACATAATGTTTAAGGCCAGATCCTTATGAATTATGTTAAATTACATTTCCTTTAATATTTTTAATATCATTTATTTGATATTTTCTTTAATTAAAAAATTACTGTATCATCACTATATAGGAAATTAAGTATATTATTTATTCATTAAAAATTTGAAAAAATTATCATGATTAAGATAAATTTATTACCATTGAATTGAATATTTATTTTTGAATTTATATTCTATATTACTCTATATTAATAATTATTCACTTATTTAAATTATGAGAACGATATTTTTAACATATCATTAAATAAAATATATTTAATGTCATATTTTACATAAGTGTCTTAAAAATGATATAATTTCAACTTAAAGATGATTTTGGTCAAAAACCCCTCATCTAATGAAATTAGAAAAAATGTTAAGGTAATTTTATAATACTGTAATATTATTTTAACATTTAATTACCCAATTTACTCTTAATAATGGTAAATAAAAATTTAATAAATTTACTATTCATAATATACAAAAAATTAAGTTGATCATATTAGAATATAAATATCATTCTGATTACGACCATGTATGTCCTTTTTTTGAAATTTAATTCATAGAAGCGACAAAATTATGTTTAATGATAACCCCACAAATATGGAGAGAAGGAAGGTAAAAAGAATGATCTAGAGTTCAATATATATTTATATCTAATTTCAATAAAAAAATTATTTCAGTGACCTAAATTGGATTAATATATATAATTAACATATTTTGACTTTAAACATCAATTCAATGTGTAAAAATTATTTATATAAAGAAGGAATTTTTTATCTACCATGTATTATTTTTCAATATTCATCGAAAACTAATACCTCTCATAAAAATAATAAAAATTCACCCTAAGTTAATTTTGAAATAAAAACTAAAAAATTATTTTTAATTTATTAAATTAAATTTCTAATAGATTTTAAAATTAATTTTATTATTGCATATAGATGGACATAAAATAAATTCCATTAAAAAATATTATTTATAAACATATAAAGACTTTTACAAAAATTATTCATTTCATTATAAATATGTTTTTATGTGAATTTTTTTAGTTATTATTATTCATATTACCATGTTTAATGTCTAGGTTATAACTATCTCATTTAAATAATTATTATAGTAAAGTATTGTTTCACATAAACTTGGTGTTGCATGTGACGCAAGATAAGTATATGTTGCTTGTAGTGCATGTTTAACATGGTGTTTCATATAACTTAATACAAAAAAAATCAGTATTCAGTGTTCCAAAAATTGAAAATAATTTAAAATATTAAATTATTTTGAAAAAATAAAAATTCAAAAAATCTTAGGGTGATACAAGAAAAGTATTGCATGCATTACTATATGCACCTAGAATTTACAAACCGTGCATATGCCATTCCATATAGGTGTATTTCATTGATTTCATTTCCTATTTTTCCTATGATTATTTAGTGAGCCATGGTTGTTATATTTATGCCTATTCTACTAGCATAATTTTAAGGGAATGGAATTGGTTGTTTAAAATTTCAACACCAACCTAAATAGTGTTTTCCTATATAGGTTGATGGTGAAATCTTACATTGAAATTTCCAATTGTTATAATATATGTACCCCTAGTCACATGATCTTTGATTAGGATACAATTGAGTGACTACCAGCATCAATTTGTGAGGGGTATGGGCCCTTATAAATTGGAATGGGAAATTCACCGAGTCGAGCCATTATATTTTTACTAATGACATTTTGAGACAAAATTTAAGGTGGCTGACAAGAATTAAATGGTTGTGGATTTCAGTTATACATTATATGGGAATTGTTTAATTGGAAATGAAGATCTATTTAATTGAACTTTGTTAAATGCATATAATCACATAAAAACATAAAATGTAAATGTGGACATATAAATGTAATGGTTTCAAGTAAATGGAGAGCCCAATTGCAATTTAAACATACATATATGAGATCCCATGTAAATTAAACTCAAACACTACCAATACCTTAGGATTATAAGTCAGTATTTGGGGTAGTATACCATGGGTTGTGATCCATTTTTTATGATATTCTTCACCCAGGGATTCTATCTACATTTAATCTCGCTTTGAGGCATGTGATTTGAAATTATAGAATAATTCTGCAGAGGTGTCCTGCAGTCATGCACAAGGAAGTTGGTAATGACCATTCTCTAGAGGTGGTAGTCCCTAATACATAATTATTATCTATCATAGTGAAATCGAAGGCTGCACTTGTTAATCCTAAACTATGCAATGATGCCCAAATTTGAGGGATTTTCCTATGTCTGATGAAGTTTATACAGACTTCTCCAAGACTTTCACCCACTATGTTTGATTTAACTCACGAGTTCCCACAGCAACATCCACCAGTAGTTTTAGGGGATGGATGTTGATAGACTATTGAGTCCTAAATAAAGGCTATTCCATTAATCATTGAGACTCTTTAGATGCATCTAGAGAAGATTTTCATGCTTTCCACCTACATAATAGGTGATTTCCCCAAGATCTAGTAGGATGTGATAAGTTAGGATGGTTTGCATTAGGGTATGGTCTTGGTGGGACTTCATATTTTCATTTCTGATTACTTTTTACCTTAGAAACTGAAAGATAATATAGGTAGAGAATTTATGCACCTTGAGTAGGTTGTTATGTCAATCATATACTATTCAGTGTGTTTTATTGGGTTGTATAACTCTACACAACTTCTATCCAGTGATGAGATATCATAAGTGATATGTTTTGAGGGTGAGCTCAAGTATGCCATTCGCTCGTAGGTGAATGTATTTCTCCTACCTACCTTTTGTTTGAGATCGTCAATTAGTCTCATATCAATTAGAATAACCTAGTAGAAGCCGATAGTACCAGACATAGCAATTTAATACCGAGATATGGTAATAGTTCTTCTAGTAGTAGGAAGTTTAGCCTTCAGGTTTCTCATTAGAGAAATGGCGTCCAGAGTGTCCACACTGGAAGCTCCATTATATGCCATCATTGTGGATGATTGGGGAATATGAAGCCTTGGTGTCATAGAGAGATACTGGATTGTCCTGTTTGGGTCCATATATGTTATCTTTATTGATTATGTTGATGCTTTAAGCTTGTTTCTAGAAGAAGAGTATCCAAACCAGCTCCACCATCATGATAGGGATCAATTATGCCCTGTTTGTCGGGGATTTGGTGTAGCACTGACCGAACATGTCAAGGTGGAGTTCTTGGTCATGGAAACCAGACCTCTAATTACTAACGCTCATATATAAGACTTTCTATGGGTTGTCCAATTGTGTCTCTGAGCTGCAGATCAGGCCAGTTCTATTCTCCACATTTGATATCAGAAGATTAATGTGTAAGACCATCTACCATGTGAGGTTCTATTATAGTAGCCTCTACTATCATATATTGTTTATTTGATATAGGATATTCACACTTCTTTATCTATATATCTACCCTTTTAAAGTCTGAGGATACAAATTCATTACTATATTAGTGTGATGAACCTGGATACACCGTTGAGTGTACGATTAGACTGTATACACCAATGAAGTGACTATACCCTTAAGGTAGGTAGTTATCCCTTATTTTAGGACCTCTGCTTCCTCAAGATGATGAGATTCAATGTCATTCTCAAGATGGAATAGGTGGTCCCTTATGACATCTATGTGGACTGCTATCATCACTGTGTATCGTTTACATCACCAGAGGGTGATAGTTATCTTCCCATGGGTGAGTGGAATGTCAAGTTGAGTCAAGATGGACATGATCATTGTGGGATGCGAGGATTGATAGTAAAGATTTCTAGTCTTCATCTAGAAGTGTATAGTTTATAACTAGCTGATTTCCCCCAGTGATTAATCTTTTTAAAGATGTCTTTCCGACAGATTTTTTTAGCTTAGATCTTGAGATAGAGGTAGAGTTTACGATTGAGCTGATTACCAGAGCAGCTCTAGTATCTATACATCCATACTTGATGGAACCTATTGATCTCCAGGAGAAAAATACATAGTTTAGGGATTTATAATAAAAGGGTTCTATTCGACCCAACACTCTATCTTGGAGATCACCCCAAATTTTCTCCAAAAAACCAAATGATGCCCTTACATTATGCGTATATTTCTGATAATTAAAGTTGGTTATGATTGAGAATTAATATCAATTTTATTGTATATGTTATCTCTTTATCCGGCTCTAAGGAGAAATGGTATTCTTAAAGATCAAGTTAAGTTCAAGCTATCATAAAGTGAGAGTCAAGACTTGTGATATACAATGTAAAATAATATTGAAGTTATTATGGTCTATATGATTTTCTTGTTTTAACATTTGGTTTAATGAAGACACCCAAAATTTTCATGGATTTCATAAAGAAGGTTTTCTATCCATATCTAGATTCCTTTTTAATGGGGTTTATGGATGAAATCTTGGTGTATTATCATACTCAGAGAGACCATGTCTAACATCATTAGATCATTTTGAATACACTGAGAGAGAATCATCTATATTCTAATCATGCTATGTTCTACTTTTAGACCAACAGGGTTCACTTCTTGGGTCATATTATCTCAAAATCATTAGTATCCATTGAACTGGAGAAGGTGAGTGTTTTTGTTTCCCATGGGCATCCAATGAATGTGTTTTATATACGTACTTTATTGGGTATGGATGGATATTACCATAATTATATACAAGACTTATCATGACTTAATTCAATTATTATTGGGTTGACTATGAAGGGTGTGAAGTTCTTGTTGTCTATAGCGCGTGAGAAGTTATTTTAGGAACTAAAATGAAGGATTAACTTGTTGCCAATTCTGATTATGCCAGGGCATGGAAGAGGCTATACTATGTTTCATGGTGCATTGACATTGATCTGGGAGAATTAATGATATATTAGGATAGATTATTTTGTTATGGATCTTGCTAGTTGATACCTATCTTTCATAACTACTTAATGCATGACCTTAATCTAGAAGTGGTTGTCCATGCCTTATGATTCAAGATAAAGTATCTAATAGGTATGTTTTTTGTGGTGTATATAGAATATAAGAGCCACAAATATATCATCATGAAGCATGAATTGAATCTTATATGGTAATGATAGGTCAAATACCTGAAGTTTTTTGACTTTGTACTTTTTTATATGTTTGGAAAATAGAAATGATGTTGTTGATTTATTGAACCATAAAAATCATGTACATGCTATACCAGAATCTTATGATGAATATAAATTGATGACCCTTATTTATGATATGAATTTGGTGTTTTAGAACATTAATTTGCAACCTTTTCTTATAGCCTTGAAATTTATCTCTTCAGTCATTGACAGGTTAAATAGAAGGTAGTTTTCAGACCCTTGTCCTAATAAGAAATCTGGTGAGGACCTGCCTCCAAATTAGTCTCTTTATGGAGATGAAATATAACATATACATGGGTGTATATGAGATTATACAGATATGAGAGTGGAACTGATGTGAGAGTCCCATTATTTTTAGTGGGTAGTTGATCATGGTATCTCCAAGATGTATCATGATATGAGACAATATTATTGATGTAAAGGGTTGAAATATTTGATAATAGGATTTATCACAAAGTGTTCCACCATTCAATAGGTGAATGTGAAGCACTAACAACCTATTGTCTTGTTAGAGTCATTTTTAGTCATGGACAGGAAATGGGAAGATTTCATGACAGACTTTATAGTTGGCTTATTGAGGTCGCCTCATGGTTGTGACACAGTTTTGGTAGACTTGTATTGAATGATGAATGTTTCCCACTTATAGTATATTTGGGTAACATCCTCATTTGGTGAGATGTGAAGAATTAATGTCTAAGAGAATATATAACTATATGAGGTCCTTATTACTATCATTTTAGATATGTATACCCGTTTCACCCTTAGAATGATATGGGTACATAGATGCGTCTGAGAACAACATTTCAACCATAGAACAATGTATAGTTAGAACATATCATAAAAGTTTGGGAGAAAATTCATCTTTTATCATATTAGTTCTCAGGAGAAGCATATATCTCTCATTGAGTTCATCGATAATATTTTATATCAGAAAATGATTTATATGTCTCTATATGAGGCCATGTATGGTAGGCCATTATGTTAACCACTATCATGGCTAGGGGTGGGAGAGGCAGTGCTACTATGTCTTCATGTCAGGAAAGATTCATTGGAGTAGTTGATGTTGATAAAAAAGAACATGTCTACGGCTCAGTACAGATAGAAATCTTATGCTGTTCACCGTTCATGACCTATGACATTTGTGGACGAGGATCGTGTTCTCTTATAAGTATCACCCAGGCTTGGGAATAGAATATATTAAGGAAATTGAGGTTGTTTCATGGCCTTTTTGGTCCTTTTGAAATATTTTATAGAGTCAGGATGGAAGCTTATTAGTTTCTATTACCTTAGAGGTACCATTCCTTGCACGACATCTTCAATGTTACATAATATCACTGATATTATACCAAATCATCTTATACTTTTGATCATGCAGATATGGAGATAGATGGTGATTCTTGTTTTGAATAGTATGAAATAAACATCATTAACTAGATCATGAAGGATCTATAAGGTTAGTATATCCCTTTAGTATGGGTGCTATTATAACACAATAATGCATAAGATGAGACTATAGACTGTGAGGAAAATGTAGATACTCAATGGTGAGAGTTGTTCTTAGATAGTGTTCTATCGCCCTTGGGAGGGGAAATTAGGGATAAATTCTAGGGTGAATGATTCTAAGAACCATGTTTTTTTAATCAGGTACAAACCCCATTAATTTTCAGTTGAAACCCTTATAGAGGTTCTCTTTTGGATTAAATCCAAAAACACAACATTAGTCTAATTTGATTATTTTAGGAAGAATAAAATTGGGGGTTGATCTTTGAATTTGGACTAAGTACAGGACATGTATTTGGAATACATAATATGTATTGAACACACAATGTGTAATGGACTTGGTAGTCCAATTAAGGACATGTAATGATAAATCCACAAAAGGAAATCCATAACATTACATGATATGTAAATCATTTACACTCAATGTAAATGTTGTGTAATGTTTTTTAAAAGGGGGAAAACCTATTCTTTTTCTTACCCACTCTCCATTATTTCTCTTGAAGAGTAGGATCCCTCATCCCCTTGAACTCCCTTGAAGCCTTAAGCTATTTTTTGAATCCCTTCATTATTCTAGACTCTGATTATAGTTCCATTGGTTTCATTAGATGCATTTGAGTAAGTACTTAATTCATCTGGAGTCTTTAATTGTTTTTATTTATCTGGAAGGAGTTATTTAGGATAAGGATCTTGTGACATATTTTCAATGTGTTTCCCAATTCGTCATTTTTATTCTAATCCTGGGAAAACTGGGGATTGATACTTGCTAAAGAGAGTGTTATAGGACTAAAGTAGGTGGTCTATGAATTTTCCCTAAAAGTCTTTCAATTTATAAATTTCTATCATTGTGCGCATGATGGTATCACTAGGGGATGATTCCAAAATTAATCTTTCTTAATTATAAATTCTACGATTTCATTATAGAGCCTTAATTAAAACTTTTATTAACATTATTAGTGGTTGAGACCATAATGAAAACCACCCACATAGGGCGTGTCCTTCATTTCTGCATTGGTGACCCATGTTGGGTTCATCTATGACACCATTAGACTTATTCTGACATGAACATTGATACAGTCATTATTCCTACATTATTAATAAATATTTTAATGGATAAATGACAAGTATATCACCAATATCACTTGGCCTAGTATAATTATAAATTGATAAGGGTTAGTGTGTGGAGATTTACAATTAGTTATCACTTGAACCTATAAAGTTGGTGTTTCAATTTAATAAATGAATCTTAAATTATTAATTGTAAAGTATATTTATATATATTACATGGAATAGTAAAATATAAAATGAATTGTTATTTTTTGTATGTCTTATATGGAATGAAACATTTATGTGTTTATGAATTAAAATGATACATGGTTTCACATTGTCAATTAACCTTGTAACATCGATGAAAAGTAATGGAGTAAACATAATGAACTGATAAATGTAATGAGTATTACATGAACTAAAATGATTAATGAGATATATCAATATAAGGTGCCTATTTCATATAGAACATTTCTTTTTTATAGGCGTGTTTATGCTTGATCGAGCCCCAGATTCCCGAGGGAATTTCTTGGGGAATTAGGGGAAAAAATTCCGAATCAAGGAGCTACTTTCCAAGGGAGATACCCACCTTGGGAAATGATCCTTATCTATGAAGGAATTCAGGACATGATTCCATTGGTTCCCCTCACAATCTTTACATATGTTTAAATGACCTGGATAGACTCTTGGGATTTTGCTTGATGTCTTCTGACACGGGGCGCCATGGATTCACCCCATCGGAAAGAGTCATTTATATCCCATGACTATATAAAAAATTTATAGAGTCAGTTAGAATAATTTATAGTGGAATTCCTTAGGTGGCCCCCTTGGATTACACTTAGTCCCCTTATTTCCATACTACATGAGTTGTTAATATGAGATGGCCGACCCTAGAGGTCACAGATGCCTTGGTTTCACCTTGGATCCTACTTTACTATTATTATGATCCATTTAGGTTCTATTGAAAATTTCATGTGATTTATATATAAAAATCAATTAGTTAATTAAATGTTCAAATGTTCATACGCCATCTCTGGATAAAACATGTATGCATTAATTATTTGTACCACTTTACATTATTATATACATACACACTACATAGTTTATATTCACAGACTACATTTTTATAGATTCTGTTGGTGGTATCCTATTGACATTTGTCTCACACCCTATCCAGATCTTCTATTGTGCCATGGTTAATTTAATGATCACAAGTATATAGAGTGGGAAGCATCCATCCTTGGACACTTGACTTGCTTTATTTAATTAAGATGGGAGATTGGTAGCATATGACCTTGAAAGTGATCAGGATGATTGGATTGTTTTTAGACATTTTTTTTATTTAGTACAACATGAATTGTACTATATTTACTTCTTCTATGTATAAATATTTTACTACTTTATAGAGACATAGAATTAAATCATCAGCTTTTTTATATGATACTCCTCATTTTTTAAGTTGATTATTATTGATGAATGTTTATACTTATCTTCTGTTTCCAGTCTTATTCATTTATTATACTGATTCTCATATTGTTTATCGATAAGTGATTATATTTTTTATGATCCAGACTAACATGGAGTCCTAATCTCCCAAATGTTACACCCTAATCTCTTTCTACTAGTCTATATCCTTTGGTATATGGGGAGGTATGCTTGAGGCCATGTGACCAACCATGTATGTGTGGCCTTTAAATGGAACATAGGTCAGGACATCATAATTATAAATTAATTAACCGGGGTGATTATAGGATGAGGGTTTGATTAATGTCATGTTACAGACTTATTGTGTCACTGTGGTGGTAGAACTATATTGCTGGTGGTTAAACCATGACCAATAGATATTACTATGTGGGGATATTTGTGTAGAATTATTCACTTAAGACAGTTTATGACATGTGGTGGGTCATGCCCTGGAGGAGGATGCCAAAACAAGAATATAAATTATATATATTGGGTCAAATCATGTATACAGAATCACTAAATTGGGATAATCCTTATTAATTTTGTTATCTATTTCAAGCATGGTGATCATTCAAGGGATAGTGTTTCGTGCTATGGTAATAAACCTTATTTGAATATTTTAAAAGGATACTGTTATTATATATGTTCACAATATAGAAAAAGTGAATCATTTCATGATGTTGAATCATATATAGAGATTCTGAGAATCCTTATATATTCCCATTATGAAATTCCATGAGGAACGATATTCATTCCATGACCTCTAGGGCCAAACTGTGATGATTTTCATGATGATATGTTCTATGGAGCGATGTTGTGGTCCCTTCCATGAAGGTATAAGGACATATAGTGAAAAGGAGGGGTAAATTCCATGATGTTTGGGTCATGATACATTTCCTGCCACATGGAAGAGGTGTTCCATACTGTGATATGATGGGTCACACTTTGGGGGGTGTCTGGTAAATGAATCACATAATAATCCCTATTGGTCAAACTATGATGGGTAATTTTTCTAGTTTTTTAAACCAAAGATAATAGGTTCATATTTAATATTAAAATAGGAATCCACCTTAGAATTATCCATTTTTTACATTTTTGAATAAAGGGAAAATATGATACTCTTCTATGACACATCTCCCTTTAAACATCTTTGGTCTATGGAAATTGGCTGTATGTTTTCTCACTATTGAAGGAAATAATTTCTCTTTATTTGACCCAAATTATATATAATTTGGGTTATGGTTTAATTATTGTTATATCATAGGATAGGGGAATAATTTCTTATATTATTTGTATTTTTTTAAACATGACAAAATGGGATCCATTTAAGACAAACAAATTGGATGATATGTCATTTCTATTGAGTAATATCACTAATTATATTTATCGATGAATTTCCTTTGGTCTGGGTGAAATTGATTGTGGTGTTAAAATGTGTAGTTAAGTATTTTATAAGTTAGAGGTTCGGTTAAATACCTATTGTTGTTTACAGCTAGTTTCTTAGGGATCCTATAATTGGAGATCTTTAGGTGAGTAATCATTTGATTTTTTGTAAAGAATTAGTATTAAAATCAGTATCGGCTTAATGTTAAAATTAATTATAATTGTTTTATAATAAATTTGAACAATTTTTGATTGAGTTAGTTACTCATGTTGATTGGTGATGGTCATGTAGTATTAGAAAATATCTGGAAATGGTGTTTGATCTATATATAAAAGTAATATACTAGAATATGGTTTTTATACCTAAAAATATCCTAAAAGGTTATACAACTTATTATGTATGATGTGATATGTGTTAAAACTAATTGTTTTCTCTTTAACATGATTTAAAAAACAATTACACCATTAAATTACCATTAGTTGAAAAATACTGTATTTGGTCATGATAAACTCTGGAAAACTATCTTGTAGCCTTAGTTTTTGATGACCACGATATTTAACATAAATATGTCATATTTAATATATAGAATGTAGAGGTCTGCTTACTAGAAGAATGAATATTTTAGACATTAGAATGCATTCAATTGGTTCCCTCTGAGTAGGGGAGTGTGATGGTTTTGGATTGGTTTGCTTAGGGTTATGCAATGGAAGGGATTTATGTATTGATTAAATGTGAGGGGACCGACTGAGTTGATTTTGTTAGTGATATAGGATCCACTATATTCCTTATGATAATTAATTTTTTATTTCTTGTAAGTTTTAATACACCATAACAGGACTATATTAATATTGAGCGATGTTTCTCACTCTGGTTGATATGCTCTAAATCAATATAGGGGAGTTATTTAGAATAACCCACATGGGGTGTTAGAAAATTGATTTGACTTATGGGGGCATGGTGGGGGATTTATCCTATGTTGAATAGGGAAAGTATTAGTTCATGAGGGATATCAATGTTGTGGGATAATATAAATGAAGTGATTGATATAGGGTTTTTTCTTCATATTCCATTATAGGAAATCAATATTTTTTTTGGGTGAGTAGGGAACCCAGGTTATCCTGTTTTAGGATGAGAATTTTTTGGTGAGGTCCATCCCGTCCCCAATATTATGTAATGATTATTACATGGTGGTCAAATTCCCCAGATATTAGTTAATGAGTATTGTGAGTCTAGTTCCATTCTTAGTGATCAACATCTTTTGGGTGGAAGATGAAGTTTCAAGTGGATATCCTGGTTGTGAGTGGGAGCCATAGGTTTAGATGAGATTATTATGCTGATATCTCAATAATTATGTGGTGAAACATAAGAAGTGTTGATGGATCAACCCAGAGTAAAATTATTTATGGAAGTCAACATCATATAGTCCAGTGGAAAATTATGACATGTGAAGCTTATTTATTTTATCATTTATATATGTAAATATACTTAATTAATTAAATAATACCTAATAAAAAATTAGTTCTTTCTTGTATACCATATTAGGTTCTAAAAAATTAACAAAAGTAACTCACATAAAACCAGAGTTAAGATTAAAGGTCATATCCTTGTGGAAAAAATAAATTGAATTATAAAAAAGTTACTCCATTTGAATCTTGAGTATGCTACTTATTTTCTATTTATTGTTCTCTATAGATAATTACATCATTTCATTATTTTATCTTCTTATATATTAAATAAATTCTAAATTTCCACTTGTATAATGTTATTTTATATTGAAGTTTCATATAATTTCTTTGTAGAATAAATATCCAAGAATTCTACCGGTTTACAATTTATTTTGAATAACGAAACTTATTATGAAAACATACCAAATCATACCATATATCCTTTTATATGGGTCTTATTAATGTTGAATAATAAGAATATGATACCAAGTGATTATGTATTAATATTTATTTAAATTTTTTTAGTCTTTTAGGGGAAATAAAATGATTTATAACCCAAGGCTTAAAAAGAGAAACACTTTTGTAGATTTGCATTTTAAATAAGAGATAATATTAAAAAGTTGTGGTTAATGGAAAAAATTTATACAAATTTTATAAGTGGAATAAGTAATGTGGTTTCTGAAAATTGATTTTATAAACAAACTAACCTTATAAAATTTAAGGTCGTTGAATATAAAATTGACTTTTGTTCTTCAAAGAATTATATAAAATTATTTTAACATGAAATTATTTAATGAATGGACATTGAATGGTAGTGATAGAAAAAAAGACCCTACAACACTAATAGGGTGGATTAACCTTAATATTGATGTTCATTTGATTGTAATATTTTTGTATTTAAGATTAAGTATAATTTCTTTTGGATATTATGATTTTTTTGGTGTCTGAGAACTGTTATTGTTTTTAAATTCATACAACATACTCATGAGGATTCTTTTTTTGTAAGTAATAGTGTTTTTATTTGAGAATTGATATTTTAGAGATGGATTAGATTTTATAGTTCTGTTTTAATTTGGTAGTGTTAAAGGATCTACTATTTTGGAGGAATTATGTATAAGTTTTATATTGTGGGATTGATATGCATATAAGTGAAATGACTATTATATTCTCTATGGATACTTGTACCTTATGAGGTTCAATGAATTATGTTGAAGTTAGGACTTGTGTGTTTAGTTCTTCATGGATGTATTGGACTATCCCAATAATTATTTTTTTATATGACGGTTCTTATAAGGTTTGAAATCAGGATAAATAATCTCTTTGGACTTCTCAATGATAAAAAATCATATGGTGCATAAGTGTTAGTAGCTGGTTTTTAGTCATCTAACTTTTAGACAATCATGAGGAGTTTATTTAACGCCCCGACCCTAGTTACCTAGATTTGGTGCATTATTACTTAACATTGGAATGATCACAAAAGATCAAGTCTTGAAAGACCAATTATTATAGTAGCCTTGGAAACACTAGATATATTCACAAGTCTTACATTACATCATAATATAAAAAAAACTACAACAATATATTTTCTTCAAATCCCCTCATACATTCCCTATAGGTCATTCATAAAGTACTTCTTCAAATCCTGGGAAAAATTAAAACATTGAAAGGGGTGAGCTCAGATGCTCAGTAAGGATAACAATATAGCGGAAACTTTCATAAATAAACAAAAAAATTTAAGGAAATGTATAACAGAAACAAAATCATTTTAAACTTTAAGTTTTGTATATTATAGAAAAGATAAAATTAAATAATTCCATTTATATATTCACATGGATATTCTACTAGTCGAATAATCACATGCAATATCAATAACCACTTTTATAATGATGGAGTGCATAATGATATACTATCATAACCACATAGTCAAGGCCTTCTGCCAAGACTACAAATAAGATTTTTTCAAGGCCTTGTTCCAGGACACTAGTTTGTCTCATGGACCTACCAATGCATCGAGGAGATATAGTGGGCTCCACCCTTCACTTATTAAGTCCAATGCACTCCTCATAGGAATAGGTTTAAACATAACATAAACATTCATATTAAAACTAGCATACAAAATGTCAATACTTTCTCCATGAACCATGAATAGTATAAAAAAACACATCCATAGTCAAAAATATCACAAAATCTTCAATAAAATTTGGAAGTTTTGTATCATAATAATTCAACTTCAAATAAGCTTAAAATCTATCAAAGGATGTTGACATTGATGGAATCAATACTATTTCAGAGAAAAATATCTTTCTTTGAAATCATTTAAAATTCACATAATTATAAAAGAAACCATTTACTTTGAAAATATTCTTATAATCTTTTAAGGGAAGCTTAGATGATTTTATAACGGTGTGAAATAGCCACACCCACCGTATAAGTAAAAAATAGACATTCTTAGCTTAATTCTATCGAAAAGGTTAAAAATGACCTTGTTTGGAAAATGATAGAAATATTTCTTTATAAACTTCATATAAATAGTCAAAAACGGTATAAATTACTTTAACCCATAGTCTGTAAAATAGTAATAATGATTTGAAATACATTTTTAAGAATCATGGATGTGGATGATAAAAAGGTCCTAGTAGATAATTTCGTATAAACAACCTCAGAAAATGAAGAGATTGTGAAATAAATCCTTACCTTGTACTTTTCCTTGGTTGAGGGTAGGTTAAACTCTTGTATAATGGTGAAATAATTGTTACTAAATTATACTAGAATCATATACATTAATATGATATCATATATGATTTTTTACATCGATTTGTTAATAATATCATAGTATTATCATCGTTTCGGGTGTTAACAGATTCATTTTTGTTTATATTGATTGTTATGTGAGCCATATTTGATTTGGATGGGATGTCTATTATTAATATCCAGAATGATATCAAGTCTCTAAAAATTATTTTTGATCAACAATTGAAATTTATTCTTGAATGGATACAATGGGGAATGAATCTCATCGCGTTCATGGAGAGGGTCGTCCGTAGGCACGAACGAGCGACAATATCATTATTTTTATATTAAAATAATATATAATTGGATGGTATATCATATATACAGAATCATTATCATGTTATATTTATTGTTTACATGAATTATACATCATTATTATACCCATATAAATAATAATATATTGAATAACAATTACACCACGACATGAAGACAGTAGGCCGTACGTACGCACGTATGGTGACATGTCATTCAAGGGATGGATAGAATAATGAATTTGGATATTCCATATTTATAATAACATAAAAATATATATAAGATACTAAATTTATTATATTAGAATGGAAATAACAAGGAAAAAAGAAGTTGAAGATTAAAGGAACTTGAAAGAGGGTGGTGAAAACATTACCTCTTCTTCGGGTTCTTCCTTTTGATTTGAACCAAAGGGCTCCTTAAGATGGCTTTCTGATCAAACTAAGGACTATAGATTTAAGTGAGGGAAGTTAAGAGAATATTTGGGCTGGGGTTGGATGATCCAAAAGGCTTTGAAGGTTTAAATTATAGATAAGGGGGAGTTCCCTTTTATAAGAGGGGTGAGGGGCACCTTTGGAAAAGCTAGAAATATTATTTTATAATAAATTCATATTCGGTTTCTAATTACTCCAAAGTGTAGTATTTAATGGTTAAGGTGGGGATTGGTCGCAATCCTTTCAACCAATAGATTTTAGATAGGTTTGGGTCACTATATTAACCTTATCATTTATATTTAATTCTTAGGTAAATAGTTTGACATTTACCATATCTCTTTGTATTTTTATATTATATAGTCAATAAACTTACTATAAACTTTTTAAAGACCCCAAGTGGTTCATTAATGATAAAAATATTATTATATAAGTCCTTTTTCCTAACATTATATTTATAAAAATATAATATCAATTAATAATATAATATTTGTTTTAAAAACTCTTTTATGTCAATTTTGACACTATTGGGTACTTTGTTTTTGGTAATTTCATAACAGCATTATTACTTAGAAACAAATTAACATAACCAATAATAATATGTCATATTACCCTATAAAATTAGTGTAATACATTAAAAGTCTCAAATTAAATTTATTTTGATATTTATATTATCAATAATTTTATTATTTCATTAATTACGTAATTACTGCATCACCATCGTGTCATAAATAAATTAAATTATTTAATGTCTAAAAATTATAAATAAAATACCATTATGTAGGAAATATTTTTATATTTATAATTAATATTTATAATTTAATTTATCTTACGTATTACCCTATATTAAAAATGTTTTAGAAATTAAAGTTTTATTTTAAATCTTTTAACTCTTCTTTGAATTAAATAATAATAAATGTCCTAATCTTATCCAAGTGGACCTAAATGATAATATTTTATTCCTAAGGTTGTTTTTGGTCGAGTTACACTTGTCCAATATAATTAGGGCATGTGTTAGGATAATATTAATATCATTTTTACCCTTAATTACCCTATTTACTTTTAACTGTGGCAAATAAAAGTAAAAGGTTACTATTCACCAAAAAATATTTTTTATCTTATTAAACCACATTTTACTCCTTGATATTAACTGTGTCTCTCCGATTTTCAAAATTCCACTCACAGAAGCAGTAAAATTATGTTTTTTGCGAATTTGCAAATTCTCCTAGGAGGTGGTAAAAGACGGTTAAAAGTTCAATAAAATTTTTATATATCTAATATTATTCTAAACTAACTCCAATGAATTACATTGAACTTATATAGGTATTATGTATCTATTTTGACCTTAATTAAATTTAAATAAAATAAATAATTATTCAAATAAAAATTTGGTTTTAAACTATAACTCAGTGTTTTTTCACAATTCATCAAAAATTGAATGTTTTCATAAAAATACCAAAAATTCACCCTAAGAAAATTTCGATATTCCAAATCAAAAAATGAAGTCCATTTTGAAAGATAAAATTTATAAAATTTCCAAAAGTGGGTATTAATATTCATAACAGCCTGTTTGATTGGTTGTGGTGTGTGTTAGAACTCGAAGTTGTGTACAACACACACTACTGTATTATTGAAAGGGAAGCATACCGTGGAAGATTGGGGTGTTACATTCTCCCCTTCTTAAAATAATTTCATCCACTAAATTTCTAGAATACCACTGCATGAAATAACTCAAGTGGTTCTTCATCAAATGTTTCTCAGGTTCCCACGTTGCCTCTTCCATCTTATGGTTTCTCCATAGAACTTTTACCAGACGAGTCATCCGGTTTCTCAGTAATTGTTCTCTTGTATCAAGATTACTGACGGGCTCTTCACAATAAGACAGATCGGGTTCCAGTTCTAATTCCTCATAAGTGAGTACATGGGTTGGGTCTGGCATGTATTTTCTCAACAGTGATACGTGGAACACATCGTGAACATTGTAGAGACTTGGAGGCATTGCCAAACGGTAATCTACAACCCCAATTCATTATAGAATTTCTAATGGCCCGATGTACCTGGGACTCAGTCTACCTTTCTTAACAAAATGTATGAATCCCTTCCATGGAGATACCTTCAAGGAAACTTGATCTCCTACCTGGAATTCCAAATCCTTCCTTCGGTTATCAGCATAGTTCTTCTGCCTACTTTTAGCTGCCTTGATGTGGTTTTGGATTACCTTCACCTTTTCCATCGTTTCGTCCACCAGTCCTGGGCCTATGAGTTTTCTTTCACCAACGTCATCCCAACAGGTTGGTGTGAAACATCTCTTTCTATATAACACTTCATATGGTGCCATCCGAATACTTGAATGGAAGCTATTGTTATAGGAAAATTCCACCAGAGGTAAATAGTGATCCCACATACCCTGAAAGTCAAGTGAGCAAGATCTCAACATGTATTCTAAGGTTTTAATAGTCTGTTCTGATTGTCTATCAGTTTGGGGGTGGTAGGCAATGCTCAAACGAATTTCAGTATCCAGGTCTTTCTGAAGACTTTTCTAGAATCTTGAAGTAAAACGAGGATCATAATCCAAAACAATTGATAGGGGTACTCCATGAAGTTTCAAAACTTCATTAATATATAGTCTTTCCAGACGTTCATGTGATAAATCTTCTCTTATAGAAAGAAAATGCGCTGACTTGGTAAGAAAATCAACAATGACCAATATTGTATAGTTCCTTGTAGGAGTATTTGGTAGCCCCATGACGAATTCCATCGTCATATTATCCCATTTCCACTCAAGTATGGGAAGAGGTTGCATGACTCCTCCCGACTATTCCCTTCCAGCTTTCACTTGTTGACAAACCATGCATCTTGACAAAAAATCAGCAATCTCCCTCTTCATGTTGTCCCACCAAAAATTTTCCTTCAAATCTCTATAAATTTTGGTGCTCCTATGGTGTATAGAGAAATTGGAACTAGGATCATCATCCAACAATTCCCTTTTTAGATCTAGTATATCGGGAACACAAAGTCTCTTCCCAAATTTCAAATTTCCATCTTCATACACAAATTCACTCAATCTCCCATCATTCACAACTTTAATCTTCTTTTGAAATTCTTCATCATCGGTCTGAGAACTCTTTATCCTTTCTAGTAAAGATGGTTTGGAAACCATTTGAAAAAGTATCAATGTTTCACCTTCCATGGTAATTACCATATCCATCTTCACTAGATCTATTAAAATATGATCACTTTCAATACTCATCACATTCGAAACACCATGATCCTTTCTGATCAAAGAATCTTCCACCTTATTTTCTTTCCCTCAGTGGTAGTGTATCGTGTAATCATAATCCTTGAGTAGTTCAAGCCATATCCATTACCTCATGTCGTATTCTTTCTGTGAGAAAATATACTTCAAACTCTTGTGATCAGTATATATCTTACATTTTTCACCATAGAGATAATGTCTGCATATCTTCAAAGAAAATATTATAGCAACTAACTCAAGATCATGAGTAGTATAGTTTTTCTCATGAATTTTTAGCTGTCGTGATGCATAGGAAATAACCCTATCATTCTGCATAAGGACACAACCAAGTCATTTCTTCGATGCATCACTATAAATAACGAATCCATCATTCCTCAATGGCAGTTTCAATATAAGAGTATTGAATAATATTATCTTCTATTCTTCAAAACATTCTTCACACTCTTTTGTCCAAAAAAATTTAACCCCTTTACGTGTGAGCTTTGTTAATGGTTTAGCCAATCGGGAAAAATTCTGGACGAAACAATGATAATAACCTGGTAAACCAATAAAACTGCGTACCTCGGTTATACTCATTGGCGCTGGCCATTCTTGGATTTCCTTGGTCTTAGAAGGATCAACAGAGATTCCGTCTTTGGAGACAATATGGCCAAGAAAATAAATCTCTTGAAGAAATAATTCACACTTATTAAACCTCCAATATAATTTATATCTTCTATGAGTCTTCAATATAATGCGCAAGTGATTTTCATGATCTTCGTAGCTTTGGGTATATACCAAGATATCATCAACAAATACCACCACAAAATCATTGAGATATTCCTTGAAAACTTTATTCATTAGATCCATGAATATAGAGGGTGCATTAGTCAATCCAAAAGGCATTACTGTAAACTCGTAATGCCCGTACTTGGTTCGAAATGCTGTCTTTGGAATGTATTCCTTCTTCACACACAACTTATGGTATCCAGATTGAAGGTCAATCTTTGAGAATTATTGATCTCCTTGCAGTTGGTCAAATAAATCATCAATGCGAGGTAGGGGATACTTGTTCTTTATTATTATAGCAGTGATCTCCCTGTAGTCGATACATAACCTCATTGATCCATATTTCTTGTTAACAAAAAGGACAGGGGATCCCCATGTAGAAATAATAGTGTGGATAAATCCCTTATTAATCAATTCCTCTAGTTTTTTCTTTATTTTAACTAATTCCACAGTGGCCATTCTATAAGGGGTCTTCGATATGGGACTTGAACCCAGAATTAAATCAATGGAAAAATCAATTTTTTGTTCTAGAGGATTTCCAGGTAAATATTCCAGAAAAACATCTAAATATTCCTTCACAATAGGTACATCCTCTATTTTAACATTATTTTCCTTACCCACAATTAATTCATTCTCTTCCTCCCTGATAATTAAATTTAGTTGAGCTATTGGGGGTGGATCTAGATATGAATCAGGTGGTGACGATTCTGCTCTAAAGATAAGGTTTTCTTTATCATCATCATACAAAATCATAACCTCCTTCTTCTTACAACAAATCTTATCAACATGGTCCAAAATCTAATCCATACCGATGATTATATCAAACTCAATCATAGTTATGATGATGAGATCAGCAGATAAAGAACATTTATGTGCTCTAATGGGGAATGATTCACAAAACTTTGTAACAATGATACTTCCCTTAGGAGTTTTGACTGAAAACTCCCTTGTTAAATCAAATTGGAAATGTCTAATTCTCATAGAAAAATTAGAAGATATGAAACAATGTGATGATTTGGAATCACATAAAGCATTGGCTAAACTTGAGGAAACCATTAAATTACCAGCCACCACCTCTTTCGAAGCTTCTACCTCAGCAGTAGTGATAGAATAAGCTTAACCTTGATCCCTTGGCCTTTTTTAGGTAAGTTCCCCTAACGCTTAGGACATTCATTTTCATAATGTCCCATCTCTCTGCAGTTGTAGCATTGAACAACGGTAGCTTCTTTCATCCCCTTGCAATCACGATCTTGGTGGCCTTTTTCACCACACTTGTAACAGACTGCCATTCCTTTCAAGCAAGTACCGGGGTGTTTCTTCCCACATTTACTGCAGGATGGATAATCAACTTTTCCCTTCTTCCCTTTATTTCCATTTCCAGAGTGATTAGCAGATCTATTCTTCTCTTGCTTTTCTTTAAAGTCGTAGGACGTAGATAATTACATTTCTCTCTTGATAAAACATGAGACAATATCTTCGTACGATGAGAATGATTATGATACTAATTCTTGATGGAGAAATGATTTTAACCTATCAAAGAAACAATCAGTCTTACTTCTTGGGTTATGTGTATAATCTACTGCATGCCTCGCTAACCTTATAAAGTTAGCCTCATACTTTACAACATTCTCATCCTCCTTTTGCCTCAGACTCAGAAATTTCCTTTCCATATATGCTCGATGGTCACAAAGAAATTATTTTTCTAAGAAAATCCCTTTGAACTAACTCTATTCCATATTTGATACTTCATCATATTCCTTTATGTTTTGTATCAATGACCACCATTGATCAACATCTCCAGTGAGGCGATAAACTTCCATGATAACTTTTTCCCTTTCACTACTCCGCAAAGCCTAAAATGTTTTCTCTAGGGAACTTATCCATTGATCAACTACTAATGGATTTGTAATCTCATTGAATGTTGGTGGGTTTTTCCTCATGAATTGATCTAACACTGATCCTCCATGCTGTGGATCAGGGTTCTCCATATGGGTAAGGTTATTATTCATAACCCGAGTGAGTTGTCCTAGTATGATGATTATCTAATTAACACCAGTTGCATCACCAGATCCATTATAATTATATTGATCAGGAGGGAAATCCCTACATGGACTGCATGTATTGATACAGTTTCCATTTCTTCAACTAGGTGCCATTTCTAAAAAATGGCATAAACTAGGTTAGTTTATGATTCAAAATACATAATTCCAAACTTGTAAAACACTTAACAAAAATTGAACAATTTATGGATATAATACATAATCATAAAAATGTTTTCATTGAAGAAGTATATACTCCTAAACACTTCATAATTCTTTTTAAAGAAAATGAGAATTATCCTAATCATATCCCCCGGGAATGTCGTATCCAAGAGTGCAGCAATGCCCGTCGTCGTGCACCAGTTCCCGTTTGAGTCTAGCTCAAAGCGGTGTTTTCAGGTTTTACCCCTAGGTACATATGTACCAGAGCCGCCTCTACCCTCTTGTATCCATACAGGGATTTATTTCTTGGAAACTCACAAAATCTTTACAATACCAATATTCTAGGAAGTTCTTCTATACTAATCCTCAAAGTCCATCTTAGGGCTATGTGCTCTAATCAGAGTCTATCTAAATATAGCTTCCGAGGTTTGTACTAAACATCCTCTGATACCAACGGTAACGCCCCAAACCCAGTTACCCAGAGTCGGTGAACTTAACATTGGCATGATCACAGAAGATCAAATCTCGAAAGACCAATTATTTTAGTAGCCTTGGAAACACTAGATATATTCATAAGTCTTACATTACATCATAATGTAAAAAAACTACAACAACATCTTGTCTTAATATCCCCTAATACATTCCCTGTAGGTCATTCATAAAATACTTCTTCACATCCTGGGAAATATTAAAACATTGAAAGGGGTGAGCTCAGATGCTCAGTAAGGATAAAAATATAGTGGAAACTTTTATAAATAAACATAAACATTTAAGGAAATATATAACTAAAACAATGCTTTTTAAACTTGAACTTTAACATATTATGTCAAAGATAAAATGAAATAATTCCATTTACATATTCACATGGATATTCTACTAGTCGAATAGTCACAGGAAATATCAATAACCACTTTCATAATGACGGAATGCATAATGCCAGACTATCATAACCCCATAGTCAAGGCCTTGTGCGAAGACTAAAAATAAGATTTTTTCAAGGCCTTGTGCCGAGACACTAGTTTGTCTCATGAGACCTATCGATGCATCTAGGAGCTATAGCGGGCTCCACCCATCACTTATTAAGTCCAATGAATTCCTCATATGAACAGGATTAAACATAACATAAACATTCTTATTAAAACTAGCATACGAAATGTCAATACTTTCTCTATAAACCACGAATGGTTTAAAAATAACACATCCATAGTCAAACATATGACAAAACCTTCAATAAAATATGGATGTTTTTTATCATAATAAATCAACTTCAAATAAGCTTAAAATCCATCAAAGGATGTTGACATAGATCAAATCAAAACTATTTCAGAGAAAAATCTCTTTTTTTGAAATCATTTAAAAGTAACATAATTATAAAAGAAAACATTTACTTTGAAAATATTCTTATAATCTTGTAAGGGAAGCTTAGACTATTTTATAACAAAGGTAAATAGCCGCACTCGCCGTATATGTTAAAAAAAGACATTCTTAGCTTAATTCTGTTAAAAACGTTAAAAAGGACCTTGCTTAGAAAATGACAGAAAGATTCATTTATAAGATTCTTAAAAAAAGTCAACAAGGGTATAAATGACTTTAACCCATAGTCTATAAAATAGTAAAAATTATTTGAAATACATTTTTATGAAACATAGATGTGAATGACAAAAAGGTCCCATTAGATAATTACATATAAACAACCTCGGATAATGAAGAGATTGTGAAATAAACCCTTACCTTGTACTTTTCCTTGGTTGAGGGTAGGTTAAACTCTTGTATAATGGTGATATAATTGTTATTAAATTATACAAGAATCATATATATTAATATGATATCATTTATGATTTTTTAACATTGATTTTTTAATAATATATTAGTATTATCATCGTTCCGGGTGTTAACGGATTCGTTTTCCTTTATATTTTGTGTTATGTGAGCCATATTTTTATGGATGGGATGTATATTATTAATATCTAGAATGATGTCATGTCTCTAAAAATTATTTTTATTCATCAAATGAAATTTATTCTTGAGTGGATACGACGGTGAATGAATCTCATCACGTTCGTGGAGATGGTAGTCCATACGTACGCACGAGCGACAATATCATTCTTTTTATATTAAAATAATATATAATTGGATGTTATATCATATATAAATAATAATTATCATGTTATATTTATTATTTAAATGAATTATACATCATTATTATAACCATATAAATAATAATATAATGAATAACAATTACACCACGACGTGGAGACAGTAGGTCGTACGTACACACGTATGGTGACATGTCATTCAAGGGATGGATAGAATAATGAATATGGTTGTTCCATATTTAAAATAACATCACAATATATATAATATTCTGGAGTTATTATTTTAGAGTGGAAATAATAAGGAAATAAGAATTTGAAGAAGAAAGGATCTTGAAAGGGGTTGGTGAAAACATTACCTCTTCTTCGGGTTTTTCCGTTTCATTTGATCAAAAGCGCTCTGTAGGTTGGATTTATGATCAAAATAAGGCCTCTAGGTTGAAGTGAGGGAAGTTGAGATAATATTTGGGTAGGGGTTGGCCGAGACAAAAGGCTTTTAAGGTGTAAATTAGAGAGAATGCGGGAATACCCTTTTTTAAGAGGGGTGAGGGGCACCTTTGGAAAAGCTAGAAATATTATTTTATAATAAATTTATATTCTGTTTTTAATGGCTAAAAAGTGTATTATTTAAAATTTAAGGTGGGGATGGGTTGCAATCCCTTCAACCAATAGATTTTAGACAGGTTTGGGTCACTATATTAACCTTATCATTTATATTTAACTATTAGTTAAATAGTTTGACATTTACCATGTCTCTTTGTATTTTTATATTATATAGTCATAAACATACTATAAACTTTCAAGTGACCCCAAGTGGTTAATTAATGATACAAATATCATTATATAAGTCCTTTGGACTATGATTATATTTTTAGGAATAGAATATAAATTAATAATATAATATTTGTTTTAAAAACTCTTTTATGTCAATTTTGACACTATTGGGTATTTTGTTTTTGATAATTTCATAACAATATTACTTCGAAAAAAATTTATATAACCAATAATAATATTTCATATTAACCTATAAAATTAGTTTAATTCATAAAAAGTCTCAAATTAATTTTTTATATATTATAATATCAATAATTTTATTATTTAATTAATTACATAATTACTGCATCGCTATAGTGTCATAAATAAATTAGACTTTTTAATGTCTAAAAATTATAAATAAAATACCATTATGTAAGAATTATTTTTATATTTCTAATTGATATTTATAATTTAATATATCTTATGTATTATCCTATATTAAAATTGTTTTAGTAATTAAACATTGATTTTAACTCTTTTAACTCTTCTTTGAATTAAATAAAAATAAATGACCTAATCTAATCCAAGTGGATCTAAATGATAATATTTTTTTACTAAGGGTGTATTTGGTAGAGATACACTTGTCCAATAGAATTAGGACACGTGTCAGGGTAATATTAATATCATTTTTACTCTTAATTACCATATTTACTTTTTGCTGTGGTAAATAAAAGTAAAAAGTTACTATTCACCAAAAATTATTTTTATCTTATTGAACAAAATTTTACTCCTTGATATTAACCATGTCTCTTAGATTTTTGAAATTCCACTCACAGAAGCGGTAAAATTATGTTTTATGTGAATTTTCAAATTCTCTTAGGAGGTGGTTAAAAGACGGTGAAAAGTTTAATAAACATTTTACATATCTAAAATTATTATAAAATAACTACAATAAATTTCATTTAACATATATAGGTATTATGTATCTATTTTTACCTTAATTAAATTTAAATAAAATAAATAATTATTTAAATAAAAAATCGGTTTTAAACTACAACTCAGTGTTTTTTCACTATTCATCAAAAATTGAATGTTTTCAGAAAAATACCAAATATTCACCCTAAGATAATTTCGATATTCTGAATATAAAAATGAAGTCCATTTTGAATGATAAAATTTATAATATTTTAAAAAGTGGGTATTACTATTCATAATGGCTAGTTTGATTGGTTGTGGTGTGTGTTAGAACTCGAAGTTGCGTACAACACACGCTACTGTATTATTGAAAGGGAAGTGTACCGTAGAAGCTTGGGGTGTTACAGTTTATTTGATGTAATCATTAGTCCATTTTTAATTAATAGTTCTTATTGACTGGTTGATTTTAATTTTGATATTGTATTTTGAATTATAATATTTGAGGATATAGTAATAGGTGTTTTTTGGTATGGTTTATTGTTCATTTGGTTACACAGGGTGTATGGTAAGAGTTAAGAGTTGGTAATACCTGTATTTTATAAATTCATGTGGCACTGGGTGCTCGGGGGTGTGATACCATGTATCTTGTGAGCTTGAAATAGGTGAGGGTGCCTATGTGTTGCCACCAGGTCCACAGTTGTTCCCAATCCTGTATCTGGTTACCATTGGTTTAGGTTTATATTTAAAAAATGATAATTTTAGACATTTTGAACCAAATTATTTTAACATTATCTACCCTTTAACCCCATTAGATCTTATCCAATCATGGGCCCCTCCTTGGGACCCTCTTATCTTTCTATTTCCCTTCAATATTTTATATAATCCTATTATGAATCAAGAGGATTTTTCAATAATAATTAATTGTAATTTATATATTTACTCCACCTTAACCCCTATATCAAATTTTAATTGGTTTTATCCTTCTATAGGTATGGATTTAGCTTTTTGATTTCATGATGACATGGTATAATAATATCTTAGCTTTTGTATTCTATTTTTTTGATCAAGGAAATCTATATGGGTTATTTTACTTTAGTTTTTTTAGTATATATGGGATTTTATTGGAGTAAATTATATATTTCGGCCTTTTAATTAATTTTTTAAAATTCATATATGATTTGGTTTCATCTATTATGGATTAAGGAAGTTATTATTTCATGTTTATTTCTAAATAAATCCACCTAGGTTTTTACTTGGGATTACAATTACATATATTCGAGGTTTATTTATTGTTATTTGTTTGTGTTGAAATCTTATCTAATGAAATTTAGGGGATTCTTAATGTAATTAGGGAGGGATGAAGGTTGAAAGTAATTAAATAATGGGTAATGATCTCTTTGGGTGAATATTTAGGTTGTTTTTGGAAAAATACAACCTATATTTTCCTAAATTAATTATCTTGAAATATCAATTTTTTTATAATTATAAAAGAATGGAGTATCCAATTAATTATTATATAAAAATTAAATACCAAGGAAAATAATTTGTATTATAAATGGAATTTTGTGAATGTGAGATTGTTTTTCCTTAAAAATTATTTCATAAACCCTTATGATAAATATGAAAATTATTTATATTAGTGTATCACTTGAGAAAACCAAATCATATATGACTAAAATATGTCTTGCATTGGTTATTATTATATATTTATAGTTATTATTTAGAACATTAAAAATAATATGTATTATTATTTATTCTTTAATTATTAATCACAGTGAACATTGTCACATTTTTATGTGTGCTGATTAGGTTTGTTGAATTGGTTTGTTTTCCATGATATGGTATAACCTATGTACTTAAAGTTAAAGTGGTGTGAAACTAGTTTTTCATGAATACATTTTCTTTAGTCTTAATTATATTTTATAACATGAGATCATTTAATATAATTTTAAGCTAACAAATTTATAATCCATTGATTCCAACTTTACTCTTATAAATTGTTATAATGGTAGCTAGTTGATACTGAGGTTAGTTTGGTGGAATGAAACGATGGATTTTTGTTATGTTTATTCTTAACTAATAGAATGTTTTCTAAATGATATTTAATTTATAAAAATTAATTAGTTTTTATTTATGTGTATTCTAAATTTATTTTGCGTTTTGAGGTGGTAAACACATACATTAAACCTATAAAACCACTATAACTTCGAAATATATTTAATTTAAATTTATTTTGGATTTAAAAGTAAAAAAATATTAAAATATATTTATAAAGGTTTATTTTTTTTAATATAACATTAATTTAATTTATGAAAAATTTCATTTATTTAATGTGACACATTTTAAAATGAAAATTTTTCATTAAATGAGTTTTACATAAAAAAGGTTGTTTTTTTTCAAAAATATATTTACTTTAAACTATTTTTTTCCCAAAACATTTGTGTTATTTAATTCCTACTAGGGTTACTATACGTATTATTTGGTTAGTCTTAATATATAACTTGAATGTTTACATTGTTTAACAAAAATTGATGGTTGGTGTTTCCCAACCATAACAAAAGCCTTAATTGACTTGGTTTTGAATGAACCTTAAGTCATTATTCACACTACATCTATGAATTAGGATGAATTTTAACTTGGGATACATAAAGAGTAAATAATTATAAAAATTTCCCAAATTTTGAATTTTGTTTTTGCACTTGAGTTTTATTTTGTTGATCCCATGAACTCAAGTATAATTTATTCAATCCTTGTGTGTTTTTTGAATAATAAGATTCTAAGAATGATAATGAAGCATGTATATCTCTTTTTATATCAATGAGAATGGTTGATATTATGATTAAATTGTTATTGATCATTAATAAGATTTTATTAATTTATAAGTATGATGGTAGGGTTAGGTACCTGTATATATATTATTTCTCTATAGACTCTTTAAATAGGTACACAAGCCGATTTTGTAAATGTTGAAGACATGAAATGGTTTTTTATACCCAGGCCAAGTATGGAGGATTATTTTATTGGGAAGGTATCAAAATTACCTAAATCATTCTAGGGATATTAAAATTGGTTACCCAATATCATTATTTGAATGTCCTATAAGATTTCCCTAACTATTTATACATGATTCCCTTGCCCCTAGGATTGGTATGGTGGGCCTCATATTATTTTTCAAACATGTACTAATATGTGTGGGTGTATATATTCAAATATATGATATTTAAAAATGAACTATTTTTTCCTACAATAAGTGATGGACTTATATTATTGTCTTAGATCCTAAAATGAGGATAAAATAGGTATAATGGGTATATATCCTTATAGTATAAGTATTTACTTATTAATGTTTTTAATGTTCCTATCTAATTTTTTAATCCATTTTTCTATGACATTTAATCTATTTTCCAATTAAATTAATTTTATAATATATGTTCAACAAGTACATGATTAAAATTTTTATACTACACTGGCCCCCTAAGATCTAGTATAAATTTTTGTGTGTGGACTCTATGGTGTAGTAGAGAATGTGATCATCGATGACATGGGAAATGTCATAATGTTTATTATTCCCTCTATTTTTATAGTATTTTTTTGTGTTTCATGATTAGAAAGGGTGTTTCATGTAAATTATTCATATATTATTTCTTTATAAATATAGAGGTTTATTTTCTCATTCTATTTTATTATTTAGTTTTTTCTAGTTGTCTCATCTATCTATTTTGAGAAACATACATCTTATTTTTTTTATTTTAGTATTTAAGGGGAAAAGTTATCACGACTTATGTTATTACTTATGAAGTGTAAATAATTCCATTTGATAAAATATGAACCATGTTTTCAGTCACCATATCCAATAGATAGGGGACCACCCTTGGGGTAATAGAACACATGATCTAGGTATATAGCATGTATTTAGGTAACAGATGATAAAAATAAAAACTATACTTGTTTATATACTAGTTTCATTTATGTGGACATTATGGAAATCTTCAAATTATTTTTCAGAAAATATTTTTAGTTGTGATGGAAAAAGGCCTCAGGTGAATCTAAAAAAACATGTTTTTTAAGATTCCCATTTTCTCCCGGCCATTCTTCCATCTTGTAAACGATATGTCTAGGTAGGAAAATGTGGAATATGAGGTAATTTGGTTTTATTGAATTTTCTTATATAATAATTTCAAAACTATAATCTCCTTAAGGGTTTGTTTAAGGTTTACATCAGGGGGAAATATAAAGTTACATTGTTTTAGGTACATCCATCTTTAGAGGTAACACCTACTCTCTTAGTATTATCATGTACCTTTTTTGACATATGTACTTCACACCCTTTTATTTTTATCATCTAGTGTCTCTTATTTATTATTGTTGATATTTTGTGTCATGTTTTCAAACAATATCCTTTGGGTGATTAATACGTTCTTGGTTTTTTACATAACTACATGACACCGTTTTCTTGTGAGGTTCTTATGTTTCCTCTCAATATTTTCCCTCATAGTTTCTAAACATAATAATTTATCATTTGTACATAGGTACATATCTTGTATTCCTTTCCTATAGGGGAATTAATAGGTTTCCTTTCAAAAACTACTAATGGTTTTGAATAAGAAAAATATATTTTATGAAATAATTAATTAATACATCAATAATATGTTTTGGAGTTGTGATTATAGTTGAGTAATTTAAAATTTATAAATTTTATAATTTGGATATCATATGAATTGAATGTTTTTAGATATTTAGGAAAAAAGTTATATATATTTGACAAATTTTAATTTAATGAATAGAATTAGTGACCCTCTATCAAATAGGATTGGTCTAAATTGATCATATAAAATATGGTAAACAAATTTTTTAAGGATTTTTTTCTCCTAATTAATGTCTAAAAGTTATTTTAAAAAAGAAATGTGGTTTTGAATTAAAATAGAATAAATTAATTTAATGATCATATTAAATAATATTGAGTATATTATTTTGTTTGAAACCTTATATTTCTATATTTTTTTTTGTAATTAATGGACCTAAGATTCAAAATCTGCACAATTTTACACCCATGGGATGCTACCTATGTTTCTTAATTTAATAAATAGGATGAAATTATTATTTTATTTTTTTACTTGAACTATTTAATGGTTTTATTTTAATTAACTCATATCCAACTATTCATTGAGTGAAGAATAATCTGCATTTCTCATTTTCCTTATAATTATCATATTCTACTAATTATGTTTTACAGGGCAGTTTTAATTATTAAAGATAATATGGACATGTCTTTCTTCCATGTTAATATTTTATCCTTTTTAATGTGTTTTGTTATTATATTTAAATAACTTGTGTAAATAACCTATTATGTTGGATGTTATTTCACTTTTTAATTTTATTAGAGGATGATTGTGGTCTATTTTCAATATACCCTACTTTGGAATTTTTTATGTGTAATATATTTATAATTTTATATGATTAAAGTGGCTATCCTTAATAAATAAATAAATTTCTATGGAATTTTGATTTATTATTTTTTTCTTGAAATATGATTTTATAATTTTATTCTTTATAAAAATATTTATCTAATACCATATAGTTTATTTCAACTTTTTTCTTTCTCATCTTGAATTTGATTCTATTATCTGGATATATTTTATTTTAAGTTATAAAAAACTAATTGGGTTCCAATCAAGGATTTACCTTACTAAAAATGGTTATAATGTTTTTTATTTCATTATAGTTTCTTCAAAAATAGAAAATTTTAATTTATTTTAATTTTTTAGGTCAAAGGGTTTTAGTTTTTATAAATTTGATTTAAAGAGTAGTAAGGCTTTGGAGTGGTTTAAACTAGCGAACATAAAATCTAAATATGAATTTTTTATGTATTTTTTTGGTGTTTTTTTAAATCCTAGATTATTTCTCCTCATTTGATTTTTCCTATGATGTTTTGAAATTATTATTAAATGATGGTTTTGGAAATTCAAAATGGGTTGTCATTCATTGCACCACCATTAACAGGTTTTCAAAACTAAGGGTTTTGAGAATACTAAGGTTCTCAACCATGTAATATCCTTTTCTAATAGTGATGGGAGCAAATGGAATTGTTATTTTGCTTGGGTATAATCAAAATAAAGATTTATAAAACCTAAAACTATGTAACTTTTGAATATATTATTGGGAAAGTCCATGGTCTAATCCATAGAAATTATGAATTAATTTAATTAGTTTTTAAAAAGAAAAATGTTTTATTTGATTGATTTTAAAAAAATAGGGTGAAAAAAGTTGTGTTTGATTAATTTCATGAATGAAAAAACATTTCATTTAGGTTTTTATGGAAATCGTTTTGAGAAACTGAAAGAATTAATAAAATCAAAAAAAATTGTTGGGTTTGAAATTAGATTTGAAAGGAATAAATTTTTTTTGTTTCAGTGTCTGATTGCAATTGGAATTTACAAATCAAATTTATTAATCAATGTTTGGTATTATAGTCAAGACGTAGTGGATCCAATGTCCATAGTATCCCTTCCTTAACATGGTAATCCCCTATTTCCCTTAGTATGGTAATTTAGTGTTTCACCGATTTGATTTTGTCTCGATACCATATTTAAATAGGATTACCATAAATTTAAAAATGTTCATGACTCATTTAGGGTAATTAGTTTCACAATTTTGTTGTTCCTTTTAGATTCAAATACTAATGTTCTTAAAAATTTAAATGAAAATGAATAGAAATTGATTGAATAAATCGCGACAATACAAATACATGAATGAAAAAAATTCAACAACACCATTACCATTCTACTAAATAACACTTATACAAGACATGTTTACCCTCTCATCCTAGTGATGAGAGAATAATTGGGAAGGAATAAAGAAAAATAAATCATAATGAAAAATTGAAATAAAACTAGTGTGTACCCTATATAGAACAAATTCATGCTAAATGATTTGGTATCCAGATATCTAATAACAATAGAGTAAACCAATATTTATATACTCCATATGGTTATTAATAGTAATCAATGTAATTTAGTATGGGTGAAAAGGTTCTCATTAGTGGTTACCTGTTCATGAAATAGGTCAAAACACCAAAATATATTGAATCTGGCCATTTTTGGGTCGTCCTAACCCTTACATATCTGGTAATTATTTTAAGGTGTGTAATTGTCTCCCCACATGTGCTAAATTCTTAATATATAGTATTTTAAAATATTTACGAGGAATCATGGAATGTTTCCCAATGTGAAATATGTGTATCATGCTAGGAAACAACTTATATTCATTCCAAGATTATTTCCTCTTCTTCAGGACATGTTTTTATTTCTCAACATGAATTGGTTTATGGAATGTACTAATTAATGATGTGTAAAGTCAATTCTGTGATCTGAAAGCCTTGTTTCACCTCAGTTCTTCAGTTTTGTTCCATGATGGTTGTCCACGATATTTCATATTTGTGGAAAAACTAATTTTAAGTATATATCGGAATCATTTCTGCTAATTTTTTTTTTCATTTTCTATAACATATGGAATCTTGAAAAAATGAAGAATACATCAAGTGTATCGACATGCATTAAATATAAAAGTCATCAAAATCAATTTATTTTATTATCAAAAAATGTATATAATAAATTTAGTTATCAAAACCCCCACACATTAATTTATACTATTCTTCAAGTATGTAATCTCAACGCACTATAATGGATGCTTACTATTCTCTTCATTACATTCCTTACCAATAAAAAAATTGATCCAATGGAAAATTAAATGTTCAAGCATCACAGGTAGAAAATCTATCAACGCCTTATTTTTTCAAATATTACAAATAAAAAATTTAATTTACTGTTACTCTTTTGACATACCCAAGCATTTTCATTCATACATTTTTATTTTTAAATTCCTTATTAATATTAATACCATTTTTTTATCTTATGTTATTATTTTACACTCATCATTATGGTACGTATGAATAGAGGGATTAACATACATCAAGAATATGTCACTTACTATAGACTCTCATGTAATCTATTACTTGAACACATTAAAGAAAAAATTACAAGTAATTATGAGGGCTTCTCTATCTAGGATCATTTGAATCTGAGGTTACGGGAAGGTAGGTCAATAATGTAAATTAAGTAAGTATAAAAAAGGATATTTGTATTCAAAAGTACATTTTTGGATAATAAATAAAAGATCAATTAAAGTATCTTCTTACCCCAGTATCTTAAAGTGGGAACATAAAGTGATGAAATGAGATAAATGGAAAAACCTATTTTATTATTTTATATTTTTTTTTGAAATTTATGATGGGGAAAAATATCATTCCCCCATACAACCCCAAATTATCTCCACACTACACAGTTGTTAATATTTATGACAAGATCACCAGTCTAGGAATGAATATTTTTGAATTTATCTAAGAACAAATGATTTTTTTTAAAATAGGTATTGTAGTAAATACATTAAATGTTCCTTCTCTAAACCTCAAGTAATGTCCCCCAAGACTAATTTGTTACAAAATATTCACCCCTTCCCCCAATCTCCATATTACCCACTATTATTTTTGATGGATTTGAAAAATTTCTACAGTATGGAAAGAAAGGATAAGATGGGATTGTATCATAACTCTTCCTTAAAATGTTTTTTCATGGAATTTATGGGGTTTAAAATTAATTTATGTAAGGTGGGTCCAACAATTAACTGTTAGAAAAATATTCCTCAATAATATTAGAAGTTCTTCAATTTAGTCTTAACTTTGATAAGTTTTGAATCATGTTATAGAAAATAAAATACCCGAGTTTGACAGGGAATATACTATATAGAGAATTAAAAATATAAGATTATAAGATGTCTCGAGAATGAGACATATGGTTGGGACTACTACTAAAGAAAATTCATATATATAATAAAATCAATTAATGAAAATATAAAAAATTCATATCATGACTAATCCTCGTAAATATTTCATTTACAAAGATACAAAAATCCGATAAATAATTATTTTCAAAATCCGAGTCCATGAGATTATCCCAACTAATTATTTTCCCCATTATTATCTTTCAATTTATTTGACAAAGAAATTTAAATTCATGGCATGAATTTTATCCAAGGAAGTTTATGTCACCAAGTATAGTTGATTAATGGAAGAATAAAATGAGGGGAATGAAATTTGATTTAAAAATCTCTAAATAAATTAAATTTGGGGAATATAGATTAATATTCAAGATTAATATGCTTACACCATTTGTAATTATTATTTAAATGTGGTTGTATATGTTATTCCTATACCAATTGACAACATGTACTTCTCTCATGATGTGTAATTATCCTCTATGATCTTCGTATGTTTCTACTGTATACTGTTGTCCTTGTTATTAATGGTCCTATAAGAAATAAAAATATACATGTGAAAGTAAATTATATAATCATTACATTATGAAATATTTGAAGTTAGGGAATTTATACCTAAAATCCTAATAAATAAACAATAAAACATGGGTTACTACCCATAAGTTTCTCTTTTTTAATAGTCATTTAGCTCAACCATATCAGATTTAGTTTATTACTGTGTGGTATAGTTCTAACCATCTTGTTTTCACCCAATATTGACTTTGAAATCATCATAGATCATATTATATTCTCCTTTTGGAAATATGCATGGAAATTAGATGTGGTGAAAAGTGTATGGAAAGTATGAGTATAAAAATTAGGATCTGAGCATCAGTCTAGAATCGATAATTGTTTTTCATTTGTTGTCTGCATGTGTTGAATTTCTTTGTGTTCCACATCTATCTCCTTAAATTATTTTTTATGTTTTTTCCTCTGCATAATCATCATAGGGTAAAACTTGTTCTTTCTCCTCATATTATTCATCCTTTGGATGCACTCCTAGTTTGGTGAGGAATATTTGTATAATCTTATTAGCTGATGTATCTTCTTCTTGGTAGTTATTATTATTATTATTATTAATCTTATTAATCTTCTTATTTCTACTATTTTTTGAGTTGTGCTTTGGCACACTCAATATCTACCATAGCGTCACCTCTTCATCATCTTCTGAAACAAAATATTATTAAGAGATGTGGTTATAATAAATGCCCCCTTTAAGATTTTTACTTACCTTTACTTCATTTTCCTCAATTATTTTTTTCATGATGCACCTCTTTAAATTATGGCATTAGGACATGGTGTGTTGTGTATTAAAATCTTGAGTAATGTTAAAGGCGCTCATTTGATTTATTTTTTATCATTCTAATTTCGTTGATTTTGTATTCCATATCCTCTAGTAGGAAGGTGAACCTATTATTGGTAGTCATCATTCCATGCAGGGCTATCCTCCCAACCAAAAATACCCAATTTTCTACAAAGAGTAATTAAAATAGATAAATAAAATTGAAATTAAATTTAAAAAAATGAAAAACGAAAAACTAAAAAGAAACCATCCCTAGAAATGGAACTGGTTTTGACATGACAAAATGGAATCGTAATTTACCTTGGTTCAAATAATAATAAATATATATAAAAATTCAATCTATGCTACATTAAAATATAGTATTGGGAATGTTCATGGTGAAACCCACTGATATGGTTAATTTTTTAACTTGTTTTTCAAAAGGTAAATGTTTTATTTGATTTATTTTGAAGAAATTGGGAGAAGAACATATGTTTTTTTTGTTAATTTAAAGAAATAATAATAAAAATTAATGTTTTTTGGAAATATTTTTGAGAAAACTAAATAATAAAGAAATGAAATGAAAATTATAGAGTTTGAAATTATATTTTGAATGGCGTGATATGGTTTTTTAGTTTTAGGGTTCGGGTGAAATTGAATTTTAGAGAACAAATTGATTAATCCATTTTCAGCATTAGAGCCCAGACAAGGTGTATTCAATATTCGTCGTATCACCACCTCAACTTGGTAGTCCTCTATTTCCCATGTTCTGATAATTTTTGGTTACAATGAATCGATTTTATCTAGATACCATATTTTTACCTTATTACCCAAAATTTTAAAATGAAAATGTGTAATTTAGGATTACTAGTAGGGAAATTTTAATGCTCTTTTCAGATTCAATTACCAATAGTCATTATAAATGTAAAAGAATGTGATTGAAAATTGATTCCAAAAAAGTGTGGCAATCCAAATACATGAATGAGGAAAAATGAATAAATCCCTCAACACCTCCCAATTATAATACATAACCCTATAATGATTTGGGTTTATTCTCTCAAACTAGTTATGAGAGAATAAGAGGGAGAAAATAATGAAAAATAAATCATAATGAAAAACATAGTAGAAACTGGTGGGGACACTACATAATGCACCTTCTCACACCAAGATTTTGACTGTGTATCTTTGATAGAATAAGGTTGACCCTTTATTTATATTTCTTATATGTGATCATTCTATAATAAATGATATATATGATAGGTCAAAAAGTGGTTACAAGTGGGTTCTTGGTCATAAAATTGGCCAAAACACCAAAATATGTCGAATTTATCTTTTTTTGTGCCGTCATTACCTTTACACATCTTGTAATGATTACATGGGTTTTAAATTTTCCCCCAAATGTACCAAAATCATGAACTATTGGATTTTAAAATATTTATATTTAACCATAGAATATGTCAATGTATCACATATATGTGTCACGCCATGACAGAAGTGACATTCATTATAGGTTTGTTTCCTCCACTTCACGACTTGTAATTCCTTCCTAAATTGCATAGGTTCATCATGTGTACCCATTACCTGATGTGTAATGTTAATTTTCTTCTCAATAAACCTCATTTCTCCTTAGTTATTTAGTTTAATAACAAGGAAGTGCTCAATGATAATATATCTTGGTGGAAAACTTTATTTTCAGTGTATATCATGATTGTTTCTACCCCTTTTTCTCATCTCCCATAAATTATAGCATGTTAAAAAAATGAATAAAACACCAGTTTTATAGACATGCATTTAAAATAAAAATCATAAAAATCAATTCATTTTATTAACAAAAAATTATATAGTAAATAAACTTATCAAATGGTAAATCCTCTAAATATTAAATAAAATAAACTATTATACATCTTATGTTTGGATAATAATGTTTTTTAATATTTTTTTCAAGAAGAAGGTTTTCTAAGAAATTGGGAAATTTCATTTTGGAAACATAGTTTGTGTTGTTTGAATAGAATTTTTGAGAATACATAACTATTTTTTTCCCTTAGGATTGCCTTGATGTATGAGTGCTTTAATGGTAAAAAATTTCAGGTGGCTCTAATTATTTTTTCATGACACATAAAATTAATTAGGTTTTAGATGGTAAAATATTGAATAGGGTTGACACTCAGTCATCTCTCTATGATCAAAAAATTTTTAAAGTGTAAATTTTCAATATGTTTTATAAATAAAAAAATTGGGGTGGGGTGGGGAGGGGATTGAAAATAGTTTGATGTAAAAGGTATAAAAAACTTATAGATTATATAAAATGAAGTAAGTATTAATTCATGTGGAACAAGGTTATCATAAAATAAATTATACACAAAATGTAATGTTCATGATTTAGAAATGTACATTTATTAAACATAAAATATTCAGTTGAGGGTAACCTAATTCTTTATTATACTTTGTTTCCTTTAAAATGTCACGCCTAGAATCAAATATTAACCAAAAACTTATTTTTAAGGCACTTATATTGTTTATGGAATGTGGTATTCTAAATCATAATTAGAAATTATGTATCTCTAATAAAAATAGAACCTTGTTTTTTCAAATCAGAACAACATAATTTTCCAACATAAATTTTATATACAATAAATTATGAAATTAGAAGTGTATTATTTTATTATTACAAAAAAATCATTCTTATAAGAACGATGTTAATATTACACTAAAATACATGTTTTAAATGAAAAATTACACCAAATAAGCAGAAAAAATATGTTTTGTGAGTAGCTTGAAACAATGATTGTGGAGGGTTATGACATTGAATTGATTTCTTAAAACATTGACGTGTTATTAATATAATCCCTTTTGGACAAAATTAAAATTAAATTAACTAAATAATGTAAGAATACAATGATTTTTTTGTAATTGAATATAGAGTGTTATGAAGTTTATTTATTCATTATCATTGTAAGATTATTTCACCTATTGGATAACCCAAATGAGTCATGAAACATTGAACCTCACTTATCAATTTGGTAACAATTTAATTAATGATGATAATATCGATGGTTTATCTGAATATGTTCATGTTAAGAGATTCTATAGGTTTCCATACTGGTCATTTTGATAGGTGTTTGGTGTCCTTATATCAAATGTTTCAAGTTTTTTGGTGATTTACAATGATATTTTTAGATCTCCTAGAAAGTTGATGGATATGGATTTAAACCTCTTATCTAGGCCTTTAATGGTGATTAATCACCATATTTAATTACCTTAGATTCTGTAATCATTGAGTTATCTATATGTTATCATTGGACATTGAGTATTTTTGGGAAAAATATCTTGAGTTTCTTCTTAGGGATGAGAACCAAAATGATGATAGGTTATAAAAAAAACCAAATAGTATATGTAAGTCTCTCTCGATTTAATTTTTGTGGTTGAGTATCTTATTATGTGTGTTTTGGGTTGGAATTTAGTTAGAGGGATATTTAGGGGAGAGGTAGAATAAATAGAAGAAGGGGTAGAGGTGCATGATGTATCAAGAACCCAATGTCCTTGTATTTAATCCCTAATTGGGTTTCAGGGGAAATAAGTGGTTTTATTTTAACTATGGGATTCCTAGTATCCTTGTATCATGCATTTAGTAGACACATGGGTAAAACCCCGTAAGATATTCATTTTTTAGTTTTCATAACATAAATTGAAGTTATAAATTTTCTACCCTCTATATTTACCTTCGCTTCTCTTTAAATTCATCCCCTATCAATATACCCCTCACATATCCATTCCTCTGAAGCTGTAATCCTTAATGTATTGATTTGGGTGCCTTTAATTTACCATATAATTTTGTCTTCGGTAAGGTATGGATTATTTATTACTCTAATGTGCCTCTTTTTTACATCACATTATAGTCTTGAGTCCAATCCCATGTTTTTATTATCTAGGGTTTGTATAATTTCATTAATCCATTGGATTTAATTAATTATAGCTATTTTATGTACCTTACCAATGTGAATATAAGTTATGATTGTATGTTCACTTATTGTGTTCACCCACCTTTGATTGTTGTTTCCAATAAAAACTCCCAATTCACAATTATATAGAGCTCATTTAGAGTCGGGGGAACTTCCTTTCCAAAGGAATGTGGTCACCAAGACTTTTCAAGTTACACCTTGAATTATTAATTGGTTTAGAGGATGGGGATTGGGATAATATTACATTTTTATGAATTATTACCTAATCATAGGCTCTATTATATATTTAAGTCTTATTTATGAATCCTATCCAAATCCTTATGTGAGAGTGGTTACCCTGCAACTAGTTGTTGATTGTTAACATGTTTTGATGAAAAAAACCAATTTATAAAACATTTTCACCATATCTATTTCACAAATTAGTAATACTTCAGAAATAAGTTGTATAGTTGGTCCCCTCTGATGTTTATCACCATCGACGGAGAATATTTATTTTTATGGAGTAAGGATCAATCCCATGAAATGTGATTCCAATGTATCCTTCTAAAATGAATCTAAACCCATGTAGTTTAGTTTCACATAATTGGGACTCATATCTTTTAAGGTCATGTGACATGGACCATTTTTGTCCTTTTAAGGACATGGAACCATAACCAATTCTTAATAGTTTAACATCATATAAAATGGATGAATCAAAAAAGGTACCAAGAAATTGTTGGTTTTGGGATTATAAATTAGAAACCAATTTTAATTATACTAAAATTAAATTTATACCAATTAGGATAGTTTGTTTTCATAAGGAATATCAACCTTTGAAGTATGGGGTTGGTTTGGATAGCAAGAGTACGACTCACTGAGTGTAACATGGTTCTATTATAAATATGTCCTAACAAAATAAATATGGTGATACTCAGATGGAACAGGTGGCTCATGGTTCCAATGAGAGAATGGCTTGGTAAAATAATAGTTTATTGGGAGTATGTCCATTGTGGAAGAAATAGAGGCCTCAAAGGAAATAAGAACTGATGACAAGGGATGTTTGGAGTCATAGGAAATATATCTTGGTGGGGTAGTAAATAAATGGAGTTATATAGAATATGGTCCCATGAGGATGGATATAGAAGATAATGTTGAACTTGTTATGTTAGTTGTGAACCTCTAAGAGGTGTCCTATGCATCCCAATTGAGAGTAATCAAATCCTAACTTCTTCTAGTTGGATATTTTATGATCATGTGGTAATATCACACCGTGTTGTTTAACATCACACCCTAAAGAAGTTTTTTTTGTAGTTTTACATCATGTTACTATGTTGTTGGGCATATAGTTTAATGACATGTTATGAGGAATTTTGTGACATGAATGGTGAAATAATAGAGTATTATAGGGGGATTAAACATATTATGAAACTCTATATGATTTTCATTAATATAGTATTGGGATGAGTCATTAATCAGGTTGTGATGTATTGGGACTTACACCTAAGGAGTGGGACAAGAACTTGACCAAATTGATGGCTAATGCGAAGGAAAAATGGGAGTTTGGGATTAATCCTTCCTATAGGCCAAATTTTGTGCTTGAAAATTTGAAGAACATTAATGGGGATTATTCATGAATGGGTGATACACTTCTAGTGCTCGAGGAAGCTGGAATTGATGTTTCTCAAAGCACTTAATCTCTCCCCTACTCGCTTGATGATTCATAGTGATGAAATTGTCAATGGGAACCATCTTTGGTCTTATATATAGGTAGGAATACCTGGCCTACATGGATCATGAATTTAAACTGGGATCTAGGATGGCCATGAAAGTCATGTATTGTTATTACAATCAACTTTATGATTAGGTCCCTTATTATCAATGTTTTTCATGATTTCAAATCTCTTGGGACACATAATATAGTCAAGAAAAGAGGAATATTTCTTTTATTAAGTGAATACGTGAATGGGGGAGGGATTATATAGTGTTCTGGTGCTCTTCATAATATATGTTTGGTGGATTTAGAGAAGGTTTCAACATAGGGATTTATGGTTTTCTATGGAAAATGTGTCTATGTGTTGATTGAATACCTCAATCACAAAAATTATTAAGAGTAGTGGGATCAGACTCCCAAAATGGGATAAGCCATCAGGTCTTATCACAATAGAGTCTTTTCATCTTGGATAGCTCTTGATAGAGGTTGGTCCTTGTGGAAAACTGATTGTGAAGTCCATTCCACATGGATAACTCATTGTGGAGGTTGGTCTATGTAGCTAATAGGTGAATGCTAAAGGCTAGTCCGTGTTGGGGACACACATGTGAAGTGATTCTACTATAAAACGACATGGAAGGTTTGTCCTCCTAGGGTCTAAAAAGGAAGTGGTATTTCTAGGGACCTAAACACAGAGGGGAGTCTTCCAGGGGTCAGCTAGAGAATTTGATGAGGGGTCAACCTACCTGTGTACTTCATGAAGGAGACTATAATACTTTGTAAGACTACCAGAGAGGATAATCAACCAGGGAGATATACTTATGAAAAATATCTACATGGTATCTAAGTGAGAGAGTGATAATGGGGTCACATCCATCATAGATGAGATTGTCGGATCTAGAATTGTGGCCCAGGACTTTCATGGTCAAATCATTGCTGCCAAACATGAATCGCACCATGCACGCTGGGAACCTGTTGTTGCTAATGCCTTTGCTGTCCTTGTCAGGCTGACTCTTGCAAAAGATCGTGGTTGGAATGCTATTCACATTGAATCAGATTTCCACACCATCATAAATTCTATCAGGCTTAATGGTGAAAACCTCCATTCTTTTGGCCCCATTATCAGGAAGATCCAGTCTCTCAGTTGAAGCTTCAAAACCTATTTCTCCCCCTTCATTAACAGGGACGGAAATAAAGCATCCCATCACCTGGCTTCTTTCAGTACGTCTGATGCGAATCATCTTTGGATTACTCCCTTTCCTTCTTAGTTTCATGGCTATGTAACTGCTTACCTTCATGATTAATATACCATCTTCTTTTGTCAAAAAAAAACCACACCCTAAAATTGTGGAAAACCCTTAAAAAATAGAATTCATATGAAGAAATGAGGGCCTCTATATGGAATATATCTCTCTATCACTATCACCATTGGGTTCTCTATGGTAGAGACCTTAAGGGGGAATGATTTCATATCCTCTCATATTTCCTCCCCCTCCCCTCCCCCACCACCCCATTCCCTGTTTGTCTCATCCTACCCTTTCCCTTATCCCCTGACTCTCCTCAAGTCTTGGGCTATCTTTACCTGGTTTCTTCTTCATTTTAAGTGCTCTATTAGATGGGTTCTAATATTTTCAAAGGATATTCTCATGGATAGCCCGAGTGAAGGTGCCTCAATTTTTCTCCCTCAGTAATGATGATATCCTTCAATGGTGATGTTTTTATCTAAGTTTAATTTTATGGGTGATTTTGGTGTTTCTAAGGAATGCTATTTTCTATTGGATGTCTTATCACCCAAATACCTACCCGGACCATTAATTACCACAATTCTCTCTGTTTTGGATCTTTAGTGGTGGATAATTTGAAGTTTTTGGTTTTTTTTTGGTTCGGGGGTAGATGGGTTTTTAGGAACAACCTAAGTCGATTTTCTTATTATTTGATGTTTTTTGTTTTTCTTCCTCATGTCAAAACTATTGTTCAGATCCCTTGGCCCATAATTCCCTACCATAACCTCACATATCTCTATGCCTCTCCTAGTGGGATTTGAATTAGTTTTTCTAAGATTTTTTGGGATATGTGTTTTGGCGGCCTTCGGTGTTCTGGGTGTGGCTTGAGTCAGTTTTCACTAGTGAAGATAGATCCTTTTTTTATACCCCTTTGATGATAGTCAGGTTTAGTGTGGGAAATGAAAATATGGTAGGATTTGTTTTTGTTTCTGGTTCACTTGATTGTTTAGTGTTTTTCCTCAAAATAATGATATAGGCGATGATGAAGAGATGTGGATGAAGATGTTTCCTCGAATGGGAATGATAATGACATAGTGTATGATGCTGAAATAGTTGAAGGTATTTTTATGTGATGATGGTTTGAAGCTGTGGAAGAGGTGGTTGATGGGTTTTCACCAGTGATGTCTAACGATGTTACGACGATGAGGCAACTCAAATATTAGGGGTGAAGATCATGAAGATTCACAGTTCAAGAATATGTGTTCTGATATGGTGACTGGATTAATGCTGAATGTTTTTTGAATTTCGAATATGGTTGGTTTTATTTATTAATATTTTGAAATGTGGCCGGTTTGACATGATTATGAGTTTTATTGTGAGGTTACAACATACCATAAAGTGGATTTCAAAAAATAAAAAAATGGTTTTGGATTGAATAGAAGTCACTAAGGAAACAGTTACATGGGAATTTTTATATTCTTGAGAAATAGGGAATTACAAATAGGTTTTTATGTTCCTATGTGATTTCATTATTTATCTCCCTTATTTAAATGGAAACCCTAGATTTTATAAGAAATTCTTGGATAAACCTATTTGTACATTAGGTGGCCACAAAATAGGGAGTGCATGACCTCCTGATATCTTTTTCAAAAATATGTGCATGAGGGCCGGTCACGAACTGAGCGAGTGACCATATTGTTTACCATCTTGAAACCATATGGTTAGATTTTACATGAGTAGTGGGATATAATAGGGATCTCTATCTCATAATTTCATGATCATTAGAAGGTTACAAAGTCGATGGTTGATTGTAGTAGTGCTGGTTAAGAGGTGTGTGTGAAATGCTTTATGCATAGTTTTGGGGTGACTGAACTATTGTTCACATTGGAATCTGATGGCCAGTAGGCGATAGTGTGATCTTGGATTTTGGTTTGAGACCATGTGGTATATCAGAGGTTGTGTGGTCTGGGATCACCTCAGAGTTGTGAAGAGGCTAAGAGACCCTACCATGATAGTTTGTCTTAGAACTATCTAGTAGGTAGTTTAATATGTGGTGATTCCTTTTCTCAGAACCATGTGGTATATAGGCATCCAAGTGTTGATTACTCCTTTCAGTTATATTTTAAATATATGTGGGTCAAAAAATACCCCTTTCAGAATGGAATCTAATCAATATGAAGGGATTTCTATTTTGAGGAAGTAATAGTAGTCCATAGTATTACCATGAGATTCACTTATAAGGCTCACTAACCAATACAGAAGCATTTGGTGTATGTTGAGACAACATTGGGAAGCAAAAGGGTCGCACTGTAAATTATAAATAGCGAGACTCCATCATTTAATTACTTCTTCTTCCACATTATAAAATTGATTCTTTATTTGAATAAACCTTCGTGTTCTTGAATCCACCCACCCTCATCATGAAAAAATGGACTTCCCAAGCTTGGATGGAAACATACTACTTCCAAACCATTACTACACATTCTGTTTGGTTATTTGGTGGCACTTGAATATCTACGTGGTTTCCCTTCAACCCACTTGGTTATTGTATGGTGTTCAAATTTCTATATAATCAATACGATGAGACTACACTTATATGTGATTAATGTGAGGGACCCAATTGGTTACTACATGTGGAACCATTTTATTATATTTTGATGGATTTATTTATGATAGATGAAAATAGATTCTTTATTTCCAAAATAATCGACAAGAACCAAGGATTTTAGATATACAAAGAATTCTTATTTAATGTATGCAACAAAAAATTGATCCTCTATTTGTAAGAATGTCAGTGTCAAACATTGAAACAAAAACATTGAACAATAACACCTTGGATAATATTATATTTATAAAGATTCGATATTGTTCACCATTCAATAGACTTACACTAATTAATTTGGTCTTGAATATGAAGCCTTTTTTAAGGATCCTGATCATGATATACCAGATGTGTAGTTTAGATATTCCCAAGACTATAATCAGAGAGATATATATTTTGAGTGAAAACTTATCCCAAAGGCATGTAATGGGACTTAATATATCCATAACAAAACTCCATGTACTAATGACAATCAAGATCAACATGTGTAGATTGTTACATAAAAGTATTCATTTATCCGAGTTATTTTACTAAAACATTCAAGGGAAGGGTAGTTTCTGAAGTTCTGTTTATGTCATTGTTGTTTATTTTATAACAAATGGTCTTGGCACTTCATAGAACATTAGATTTTTTTATTGTTTTCTGAATATATATGAGTATTTCACCTACGATAGGAATTATGGGTTTCTTACATTATGGTTTATTGAACAACCAAAATAACCCCAATAATTTTTAGTTATTAGTTTTCATGTAAAAATATAATCCATTTACTTCATGGTGAGGTAGCGATCAATTTATGGTACATATATCATTTGGGGTGAATAATGATACTCTATAAGATGTATGAGGAATTCCTTTTTTCATCTAATGATTTTGAGGAAGCAATATAATCACCTACCCGAGTGCAATATCAATCAATCATTGGAGAGTTAATACCGGGTACAAATATTTGTCTTCATTCAATCATCACATCCAATGAATGTATTGACATGTACCCTTATCCCATTGTTCTAAATATGGGACTAAGATACTTAAAGAGATAACCTAGCCAATATGTTGTGAATATTGAGGGATCATATATGGATATTTATGGAGAAATATGATATCATTTTTGGATGTATATAATGAAACCAAATATCCCCCAATCCCTTTAACTAATGGGATTCCAAGATATTTTTCTATGTGGGAATTGCTTTCTTGTTGGGGATTCCCACTCAATTGTTAAGGTTGTACCCTGGTGATGGAAACCTTTCTATCACAAGGCCAACCAATATACCTAGAAAGGTTTGTTCTCATTTATATTTATCAGATGTTAGGCCATCTACAAGATGTTTGAACCCCAAACCAAATTTGTGGGATATTCCAATTCTTGTATGGATTGATTACACAACACTTCTGATGCTATAAGTATCCAAATTCTCTGTAAGATAATTTTTCTATATCTCACCATATTTTTTAACAATATAAATGTTCGAACATGGTCCTTGATCATTAATGAATTTTCGAAAATGTTGATGAATTATTTATATTTCGTCCATATTCCATAGAGTGAAACATGTTGTGTAATAGTTATTAATTATGGTAGATGATCTAGGGATGATCATTATTTTATAATTTCATTCTAAGATGAAGTATTGGTGTCCCAAGTGGATATCCTAGTAATTTATAAGCCCTATACTCCTTATAAATATACACACAAATTTTTTAATTTATAAAGTGTATCTATTATACATTCTAACATGGTTTTAAGTGAATGATTTCTCGTTATTATTAGGTATTTTTGGCTGTTAATAACTTTTGAATAAATGAATTTTGGGGTCAAATTTCATCCAATTAGTGCTCCCATTAACATTATAGGGGACTACAAAAAGGCATGAATAGGGAATTACCCAAATAGTATGGTGGGGTAGAAAACATGTTAAGAGAGTAGACTATTATCTTACAAGATTACTATACCCAAATCTACCTTGGAGTAGATCATTGAACTAGAAGGTCCCATAACCTTGTGACCCACACATAATAAAGAGTACTTATCTTTAAAACTATATTATACTACGGGAGTGGTAGGTATTATGTTAGTGTATGAAACTATGGGTTAAAATAATGATTCGGTTATAATATAACATCAAAAAAACACCCATTCAGAGAGGCTATTACTTTTTAATTAGTCATTAGGACTAGTTGGGGAGTGTCAGCTAAAGACCCAAGTATTGTCACCTCACCAACTGGATTTGGGTCATCCATTGTATAATTAATCCTTGACTATATTACTAGGGAAAAAACCAACCAATGTGAGGACCTAAAAGTATCTACTAGTATTTGGGCAATGAAAAAAATGGAGCATCACCATGTCACTACTATCATTAGAGAGACTTTTCTTGAGGATATTAGTGAAAATACAGTGATCCCCTACTAACTCTTTCATGTCTTGGGAGTGGGAAGATTCAACTCCTGACATATTTATATTTTCATTAGAAAAGACCTATCTAAAAATAAAAAAACAACCATCCAGGAACAAGAGATCCATTTAATAAATAGAGAAGACCACCAAATAGAGGATGTTACATGAGAGTTAAATAACCATGCTACCAAAGTAACGTGACTTCAAAATAGGGTGGTTTTTCATTCAATAGAGATTCAAGAAAATGAGTATTAAGTTGAAAAGGTACATGTACCGACTATAACACCCCGAGATTTTATGAAAAATATTCTTTTTAATTTCATTGATGTCTTGTGTTTTACGCTACACCAAAAGGAGCTTGCACTACACACATCCCTAACTTGGCTTGCATTACACGCAATCGTGACCTTCCACGATAGCGTTTGTTGTACTCAATACCGAGTTTCACTAAACAACGATATGTTATATAAACTAGCCATTATGAATAGTAATACCCACTTTTTGAAATTTTATTTTTCAAAATGGACTTCATTTTAGGATTCGGAATATCGAAATTAGACTAAGGTGAAATTTTGGTATTTTTCTGAAAAATTTCAATTTTTGATGAATAGTGAAAACACTAGGTTACTATTTAAAAACCGACTTTTTATTTAAATAATTATTTATTTTATTTAAATTTATTTTAGGTCAAAATTGATACATAATACTTATATATGTTCAATGTAATTCATTTGAGTCATTTTATAATAATTTTAGATATATAAAAATTTTATTGAACTTTTCACCGTCTTTTACCCACCTCCTAGGAGAATTTGGAAATTCACATAAAACTTAATTTTACCGCTTTTGTGAGTGGAATTTCTAAAATCCAAGAGACATGGTTAATATAAAGGACTAAAATGTGGTTCAATGAGATGAAAATATTTTTTTTTGTGAATAGTAACTTTTTTACTTTTATTTACCACAGTTAAAAGTAAATAGGGAAATTAAGGGTAAAAATGATATTATTATTACCCTAAAAATGTCCTAATTCTGTTGGATAAGTGTAATTAGACAAAAAACAACCTTATGAATGAAATAATACCATTTAGGTCCACTTGGATTAGATTAGGACATTTATTATTAATTTATTTAAAGAAGGGTTAAAATAGTTAAAATCAAAGTTTAATAACTAAATAATTTTTAATATAGGGTTATACATAAGATAAATTCGACTATAAATATTCATTAGAAAGATATAATTATTTTATACCTAATGGTATTTTATTTATAATTTTTAGACATTAAATAATTTAATTTATTTATGACACAATAATGATGCAGTAATTATCTTACTAATGAAATATTAACATAATTGATGTTATAAATACCCAAATAAATGTATTTTGATACTTTTTATGAATTATAATAATTTTTTAGGTTAATATTACGTGTTAGTATTTTTTAATTAACATTATTAGAACTAATCATTCTGTTATGAGTTTCACAAAAATCAATTACCAAATAGTGTCTAAATTGACATAAAATAGTTTTTTAAAAACATATTATATTATTAATTGTTATTATATTCGTAAAAATATAATGTTAGGCCAAGATACTTATATCATGATAGGTGTATCATTAATGGACCACTTGATGATCTCTTGGATGTATATGGTATGTTTATTAACTATATAATATAAAAATACAAAGTGACAAGTTAAATGTCAATCTAATTAACTAAGAGTTTAAACTAAAAGATAAGGATAATATAAGGACCAAAACCTCTCTAAAATATATTGGTCGAGAGGAGTTTGACCCACCACCACCTTGGATTTGAAATAAATAAATTTGGAGATATTAAAAACCCAATATGACTTTATTATAAAATAATATTTTAAGTTTTTCCAAAGGTTCCCCTCTCCTCCCTTATAAAAAGGGCACTCCTTCCCTCTTCTCTTAAAACCATTTTGAGCCTTGAAGCTCAGAAAAAACCTGCCCATTTCTCTTCTATACTTCCCTAGAAACATTCTGGAGGTTCTGGTTTTCTCAAAAGACCAACTCTACTTCCTTAAGAGAAGTCTTAAAGGAGGTGCGTCGAAGAAGAGGTAATCTCTTCTTCCGATTCTCTCAAGTTTATTTCTTCTTCAAATTCTTCTTATTTATTTGTATAATTATAAAGTAATAACATCAGTATTAATTATAAACAGATATGATATTATAAATATGAAAAAACCCTATTTAACCTTCTATCCATCCTACGAGAAACAAAATCACCGCGCATGCGTACGCACGGAATACCGTCTCCACGCCGTGGTGTAATCTGTTTTCGACCAAAACCATACTTGGATGGGTATAATGGTGTAAATAAATAACTAAATATGTTTATTGTAATGTTATATTTATTCTAAAATATTATACATACGCTTCAATACAATTCCATGATCATGGGAATTGTATCATCGATCGTGCGTACGTACGGACTACCGTCTCCACGACGCGATGAGATTAATTCTCCATGTTAACCATTCATGAATGATTATAAAGTATATATAATAAGTAATCATGAAATATATGATATAATAATGATACTTTATGTATGTATACATATATTTATGCCATCTACTTAATTCCATTCAATTAAATAAGGAAAAGAAAACAGCGTTCATGAGTACGTACGACCTACCGTCTCCATGAATGGTGTATTTCATTCCATTTTTCAATCTATCATATATATATGTATATGATGAATATATATTATATATAAATCATGTTTTACATTCTGGAATTATGTAAATCAGGATATAATTAATAATATCAAGAACAACAAGTCCAAACATGTATGATAAATAAAATGATTTTACCCAAAACACTGCTTTAACATGTAATTTACAAAATAACGGGTAATATAAAGTCATAAGTGAACCATTTATAACATCAGAACAATGAATATGATTCTGTAATAAGTTAAAGAAATTATTTAAATCATTATAATGGAGGTTCGGATACGTATGAAGCATATCAGACCTAAGGTAAGGGATAAGTTTTCCAATCTAATTTTTATCCGAGATTGTTTATTCATAAGTATTTACTGGGGTTATATTTTTCTTCCATGTCCCTGTTTTATAAAACCAGTTTCATGTATGTTTAAAGTAATTATTACCCATTTTTTAATTTTACTACATGGTGTGTAAGGAATATTACCTTTTTTCACCATAGGAGGTACTTTTTGACTTTTCTGACAAAAGTACGAGCATAATGGTATTTTTAACTTATACGGCGTGAATGGATTTTTACGGTTTCATTACGACTTATTTCAATGAAGATTCCTCTACAATATTTTATGAATATTTTCAACAAAAGGATTATATTTTAAGATTTCATGGAATTTTGGGAAAATAAAATGATTTTGATGAAGAAAGTATATTTTCCTCAAGAATTCATTTCAAGTGTTTTATCAAAACCATTTTCCATCTAAGATGACATTATTTCATATGTGTATGTCTCAAGTATAATGTATCAATGATTTACATGGTTTTACTTATCTTATGATGAAATTATATCCATTTGTTTTATATGGATTATGAGATGATAGGATGATGTTTTTGCAACCCATTTTTTTCTTTGGGTTATGATGAATATTTTTAGTTTATTTTGTGGAACAAGTAAGAATGATTCCATTATGAGATGGGTGGGACCTATATCTCCCTCCAATTCATTAGGTAAATATTTATATCTCATGGGATAGACATGGCTGTAATGGTAAGTTAATCTGGTTCAGTGTTATAGGACTGAAACGAGGAGTGAACTCGATTCAGAAAGGGACTTTATCCACTAAGATGGTCTTGGCAGCAATGCCTTGGCTAATATGGAAATCATGACATGTGCTGAATGGTTTACACAATTACATGTTTTATTCCCAATAGAATTTATCATGGTTGATGTTCCATTATGATATATGCCTTACGTACTTCCATGATTTATGTATTTGCTCAAGATTGTGATGTTTAAATTTCATGTTCAAGTTTTTGCTTTAAAATGTTTATGAATTGTTTTATGTTTTCTATGTTTTCCCTTACTAAGTATTTGAGCTCACCCTTTTTATGTTTTCTTTTCCCCAGGATATAAAGAAATAATTTAGGTAAGGAAACAAAAAGGGGACGATTTTTATGGGAGATGTTCAAGATCTTTCAACACGATTAGAAGTTTATATTCTAAGTTTCCAAAGACATTAAATTATTATGGTCCTTTGGTGTCTATTTTTGTTATATATTAAGTATTCCATAAAAGTAATGTAATGTCCATGTACGTCAAGCTTTGGGTTTTTACAGTTGATATCAGAGGAAAGGTTTAGTCGACCTTTGGAAACATGGATGTGAGAACTTTAGTGAGATCCCTAGAGATATTTCTAAGGTATGTATAGGGATTTCCTCTAAGGTTAAGTATAAGTATAGGATATAGATTTAGAATTAATGTAACGATATTATAATTTAACCTAAGATGTTAGATATTGAAGGCAATACCCCTTGATTAGGATTTTGGCATCTCACACTATTCTTTTTGGGTTTTAGAAAATGGCTGGGAACAGGATGATTCATGATAATGGAGGATATAATGGATAATGGAATGATATTATTCATGATCAACCGAATGAAATTGGATCTGTTGGTCCACATATCTTTATTATGCCTAATCAGAAATCTCATAATATGATCAATAATCTCAACTTTGGTAAGTTTCCTATCTCAGCTAATAAGAGAAAGATGGAGTTTCATGATGATCATAGTGGAAGGAAAGTTCAATTTCTATCATGTAAATCATGTGGGAAGAGGCCTCAAGGATAATGTTTAAAAGGAACTAGAAGATGCTTTGGGTGCGGAAAAGAAGGACACAAATCCAGTAAGTGAAAAGGAAAAGGTTCAGTTAACACCATGGATAAGGATAATGGTATTGCTACGACATCAACAATGATTAGATGTTTTAAATGTGGAATGTATGGGAATTATGCAAACCAATTCCCTAAGGGAAAATCTCATGAAGAGAATCAGCATGGTCATATGGGTAGTATTTATGTGGATGATAATGAGGAGACTACAAATGATATATGAGATGAAAGAAGTGTTGAAGCTTGGTCAATGGTTTAAGAAGGTAGTGTAATGATTATATGTTTATCAAGAGTTATGTTGTATAGGTAATGTAATGTTACTATGGAATAAAGAAACATCTAAGGATTGTTACACTATTGTTTTTCCTAAAGTATTTGAAAGTATATATTGAATGGTACTGGTAACCATGAAAGGTTATTCAGATATTTTTGTAAAGAAGATGATATGCCCATAATGAATGGATAAGGAGGAAATAATATATTTGATATTATTCATGAGCTCATGAATGTTATAAGGACTAAGTGATATCATGGTATGAGTATACAGAATTTTGGGACTTTGGTATGTAGAAAGAGTTAAATTTTGACAGCACTCATGTTTTCACTAAGGTTCAATGGGTATTCATTTTTCAATAGAATACATGATTAAGGCATTCGAATGTTTGGAATGTGACCAACAAGACACATATTATTATATATGGGGATCAACGCCGGTATTAACATGCTTGTTATATGAACTCTCTGGTAATCATTTTCACTATAATATGGGATTGGACAACAGTATTTTGGATAAGCCTAAAGATTGGAATGGATTATGTTGGACATAAGTTAGTATTGTTTAAGGCTATAACTTTTTCAATATTATTGATGGAAAGTTATAATAATGTATTTTTAGAAAAAGGACAACTTGCAGGACGGTCGACAACCCGTCACGTCAGATAAGGCTCTGAGAATCGAACCCACAACCGATTTGCGACAGACCTTTATTTTTTACCACTGGCCCACAGGATGTCCCTAGTTAGTAGAAACTAGTTTTATTTTATTATGCAGGATGATAGATGAAGTATAAGTCCATTTTAGAACCATATCTGATTAATCTCACCATAGATGGACTTATGTATATAAATTTTGCTAACTTATGTTTGAGACAGATTGAATGACCTATCATTCTATCGCATGATCTGCTAAAACATTGCGAAAGATAAATTCAACTTCATTTCTTTAAGAGATGAAGTGGAAATTGCTCAAGGCATGAACAACAGTGATATTATACCAAAATAATGTAATTATTTCTTCTAATTCAAATTCTTTAACTTTAGGGAAATGATTTTGAAAACCAAAAATGTTGTCCTAGATCCATTATATCGGATGAATCAGATGGTACCTTAGATCATCACAAATTTATGGCTTTGTGATTTTTGGCTTTTTCATAGCCATGTTCTCTACCACTCTCCATCAGAACATGACAGTTAGATTTCTCTTCCATAACCATATTTTCACCTATGTTCTCATATGTGGAAACCCAGTGATTAGTTAATTTCGGTAACCGTTACGTTTCATACTTTAGTTTTTAAAGATAAGTTTTGGTATTCCTTTTTACGATGTGGGTTTATATTAAAGAATCATTCGAGTAGTAAACCATTTATAACCTCGACGAATTTCGGGGGTGAAATTCATTTTAAGGGGGGGGGGTAGAATGTAACACCCCGAGATTTTATGAAAAATATTCTTTTTAATTTCATTGATGTCTTGTGTTGTACGCTACACCAAAAGGAGCTTTCACTACACGCATCCCTGACTTGTCTTGCATTACACGCAATCACGACCTTCCACAATAGTGTATGTTGTACGCAATACCGAGTTTCACTAAACAACGATATGTTATATAAACTAGCCGTTATGAATAGTAACACCATCTTTTTGAAATTTTATTTTTCAAAATGGACTTCATTTTTGGATTCGGAATATCAAAATTAGACTAGGGTGAAATTTTGGTATTTTTCTGAAAACATTCAATTTTTGGTGAATAGTGAAAACACCGGGTTACTATTTAAAAACAGTCTTTTTATTTAAATAATTATTTATTTTATTTAAATGTATTTTATGTCAAAATTGATAAATAATACATTTATAAGTTCAATATAACTCATTGGAGTCATTTTATAATAATTTTAGATGTATAAAAATTTTATTGAACTTTTCACTGTCTTTTACCCACCTCCTAGGAGAATTTGGAAATTCACATAAAACTTCATTTTACCGCTTCTGTGAGTAGAATTTTGAAAATCCGAGAGACACGGTAAATATGAAGGACTAAAATTTAGTTCAATGAGATGAAAATAATTTTTGGTGAATAGTAACTTTTTACTTTTATTTACCACGGTTAAAAGTAAATAGGTTAATTAAGGGTAAAAATGATATTATTATTACCCTAAAACATGTCATAATTCTATTGTAAAAGTTAAATTCGCCCAAAAACAACCTTAGAAATAAAATATGACCATTTAGGTCCACTTGGATTAGATTAGGACATTTATTATTAATTTATTTGAAGTAGGGTTAAAATAGTTAAAATCAAAGTTTAATAACTAAATAATTTTTAATATAGGGTTATAAATAAGATAAATTTGACTATAAATATTAATTATAAAGATAAAAGGATTTACTACATAATGGTATTTTATTTATAATTTTTAGACATTATATAAATTAATTTATTTATGACACAATGATGATGCAGTAATTATCTTATTAAGGAAATATTAACATAATTGATGTTATAAATACCCAAATAAATGTAATTTTTTACTTTTTATGAATTAAAATAATTTTATAGGTTAATATAAAATGTTATTATTTATTTAATTAACACTTTTCGAACTAATCATGCTGTTATGAGTTTCACAAAAATCAATTACCAAATAGTGTCTAAATTGACATAAAATAGTTTTTAAAACAAATATTATATTATTAATTGTTATTATATTCCTAAAAATCTACGGTTAGGAAAAGATATGTATATCATGATAGTTTTATCATTAATGGACTACTTTGGGGTCTCTTGGATGTATATGGTAATTTTATTAACTATATAATATAAAAATACAAAGTGTCATGTTAAATGTCAATCTAATTAACTAAGAGTTAAAACTAAAAGATAAGGTTACTATAATCACCCAAACCTGTCTAAAATCTATTGGTTGAGAGGATCTCGACCCATCCTTACCTTAGATTCGAAATAAATCAATTTGGAGCTATTAAAAACCGAATATTACTTTATTATAAAATAATATTTTAAGTTTTTCCAAAGGTGCCCCTCTCCTCCCTTAAAAAAAGGGAACCCATTCCCTCTTCTCTTCACACCGTTTTTAGCCTTGAATCTCGGCCAAACCCTGCCCATTTATCTTATCCACTTCCCTAGAAACATTATGGAGGTTCTTGTCTTCTCAAAAGACCATCTGTACTTCTTTCAGAGAAGGCTTAAAGGAGGTGCATCGAAGAAGAGGTAATCTCTTCTCCCGATTCTCTCAAGTTTCATTCTTCTTCAACTTCTTCTTCTTTAGTTGTCTCATTATAAAGTAATAACATAAGTATTAATTATATACTGATATGTTATTATAAATATGAAACAACCCTGTTTCACCTTCTATCCATCCTACGGAAAATGAAATCATTGCACGTGCGTATGTACGGAATACCATCTCCATGCCGTGGTGTAATCTGTTTTCGACCACTACCTTTCGTGGATGGATATACTGGTGTAAATAAATAACGAAATATGATTATTGTAATGTGATATTTATTCTGAAATATTATACATACACTTAAATACAATTCCCTGATCATGGGAATGGTATCATCGCTCGTGCGTACGTACGGACTACCGTCTCCACGACGTGATGAGATTCATTCTCCATGTTAACCATTCATGAATGATTATAAAGTATTTATAATAAGTAATAATTATATATATGAAATAATAATTATACTGTATGTATGTATATATATATGTATATCATCTACTTAATTCCATTCAATTCAACAAGGAAACGAAAACAGCGTTCATGCGTACGTACAACCTACCGTCTCAATGAATGGTGTATTTCATTCCATTTATCAATCTATCATATATATATGTATATTATGAATATATATTATATATAAAACATTTTTTTACATTCTGGAATTTCTTAAATCATGATATAAGTTATAATATCAAGAAAAATTATTCCAAACTCGTATGATAAAAAAATGATTTTACCCAAAACGCTGCTTTAACATGGAATTTACAAACAAACGGGTAATATAAAGTCATAAGTGAAACATTTACGACATCATAAAAATGAATATGATTCTGTAATAAGTCAATGAAATTATTTAAATCATTATACAGGAGGTTAAGATACGTACGAAGCATATCAGACCTAAGGTAAGGGATAACTTTTCCATTCTTGTTTTTATCCGAGATTATTTATTCGTAATACTGGGGTTATATTTTTCTTCCATGTCCCTGTTTTCTAAAAATGGTTTCATGTATGTTTAATGTCCTTATTACCCATTTTTAAATTTTACTACTTGGTGTGTAAGGAATATTACTTTTTTCACCATACGAGGTACTTTTTGACTTTTTCGAAAAAAGTATGAGAAGAATGTTATTTTTAACTTATACGGCGTGAATGGATTTTTACGGTTTCATAACGAATTATTTCAATGAAGTTTCGTCTACAAAATTGTATGACTATTTTAAACAAAATACTTTACTTTTAAGATTTCATGGAATTTTGTGAAAAGAAAATGATTTTGAATAATAAAGGATATTTTCCTCAAGAATTCATTTCAAGTGTTTTATCAAAACAATTTTCCATCTAAGATGAAATTATTTCATATGTGTATGTTTCAAGTATAATGTATCTATGATTTACATGGTTTTACTTCTCCTATGATGAAATTATATCCATTTGTTTTATATGGATTATGAAATGATGGGATGATGTTTATGAAACCGATTTTATTTTTTGGGTTATGATGAATGTTTTAAGTTAATTTTGTGAAAAAAGTAAGAATGATTCCATTAGGAGATGGGTGGGACCTATATCTCCCTCCAATGCATTGGGTAATGATTTATATCTCATGAGATAGAAATGGATGGAATGATATGTTAATCTAGTTATGTGTTACAGGACTGAAACGAGGAGTGAACTCAATTCAGAAAGGGACTTTGTCCACTAAGATGGTCTTGGCAGCAATGCCTTGGCTACTATGGAAATCATAACATGTGCTGAATGGTTGCCACAATTACATGTTTTATTCACAATATATTTTATCATGGTTGATGTTCCATTATGATATATTTCTTACGTACTTCCATGATTTAAGTCTTTTCTCAATATTTTGATGTTTAAATTTCATGTTCATGTTTTTTCTTTCAAATGTTTATGGATTGTTTTATGTTCTCTATGTTTTCCCTTACTGAGCATTTGAGCTCACCATTTTTATGTTTTATTTTTCCTAGGATATAAATAAAGGTTTTAGGTAAGGAAACAAAAAGGGGAAGATCATTATGGGACATGTTGAAGATCTTTCAACATGATTAGAAGTTTATATTGCAAGTTTCCAAAGACAATAAACTATTACGGTATTTTTGTGTCTATTTTTGTTATGTATTAAGCATTCTGCAAAAGTAATGTAATGTCCTTGTACGTCAAGCTTTGGGTATTTACACAGACACTAGAAATAATTCATGGTCTTGAGTACTTTGAACGAATGATTTAATAAATAACACTCACATCAAGTGAATTTATTCATTCATCAAGGTGGAAGCTATCCTATAGGAAAACATTGTTGATGCTCCTTTCTGTCACAGAGTCTAAATGAATGAAAAGAGAAATACCTTGAACAAAGAAGATTCATCCATTGAAAAAATATCAATAATTGAAAAATGAAGGAAGAATAAGAACATTGCGCAAAGGTCGCGCAAGTTCTACAATGGTCGCGCAAGTATACTTGCGCGTCTCAATGGTCGCGCAAGTACACTTGCACGCCGATGTTGGTCATGCAAGTGACTTGCGCGCCGATGTTGGTCGTGCAAGTGACTTGCGCCCCGATGTTGGTCATGCAAGTGACTTGCGTGCCGATGTTGGTCGTGCAAGTGACTTGCGCGCCGCTGTTGGTCGTGCAAGTTACTTGCGCGCCCTAAATGATAACTGTTGTACCCCTATCTCTTGGATTTTAATGATCACAATCACTCTTATTTTGTTCTAAATTTTTTTCAAGTGTTTTTGTTGATAGGAAAAAGGTTGCCAAGGAGTTGGGCCAAGAAGGACAGAAAGTAGACTCTCTGAGTCTACCGGCCAACCGGTGGATTCCCACCGGCCAGCCGGTGGTCTCTGGCAGTAGCAATGGTTTCTGTCCAGAGCCACCGGTCAGCCAGTGTGAGCTCCCCGACCAGCTGGTATTGCCACCAGCCAGCCGATGGCTGACCATCGGCCAGCCGGTAGAACCTGGGCAGAGAACATGTTCTATGTCTGGAGCACCGGCCAGCCGGTGGCTCAGGACCGGCCAGCCGGTGGACCACCGGCCCGCTGGTGAGACACCACCGACCAGCCGGTGTGCCCAGTCAAACTAGCCGTTGGGCTTTGACCAGACTTGTACTTTTGACTCCCAACGGCTCCGAAGGCCTCTCCAACGGCTCCGAAGACCCCCAACGACCATTTGGGGGTTCCTCTCCTATAAATAGAGGACTAGGAAGCCCCGGAAAAATTTAGTAGCCCACGAGAACATTTTTCGATCATTTGGCGATCCTCCGGCGCATTCCTTCAAGGATCCCGACCTGCTCCAACTCACTTCCACAACCAAGGAGCACCACCATAGAAGCTTGGGAGTTCTCTTCATCATCACCAATCTATCCATTGGCGCCCAAGACTTCTCCTCTTTATGGTTTTTATTTTTTTATCATTTTGAGCATTATTTTGAGTTTGTGCATACAAACCCTTCTTTCTCTCATCCTCCCTTTGTTTGGGTTTTCACACCACCTTCAAGGTGTGAAGAAGTTATTCAAGCCTTCCCTGTAAAAGACTTGAGCCATAGGTGAGCTAGCCTTCACCTGTAAGAAGGCTAGTGGGTTTCTTGCTACAACCAATAAAAAGCAAGCTGTAATAGGTTTCTAGGCTGCCTTAAAGTCTAGTGGGTTTCTTGCTACAACCATTAAAAAGCAAGCTATCGTATAAATCTCTCAACGGTTGAGTTGGGAGTGGAGACGTAGGCATGGGATTTAGGCCGAACTCCCTTATCAATTTTGTGTCTTGCCTCTTTTATTTCCGCTACGCTTTAACTTTTTCTTAAATTGTTAAACCTTTTTAAAAGGCAATTCACCCGCCCTCTTGCCATCACTCTCCGACCCAACATTTGGTATTAGAGGTAGTGTTTGTGTAATACCTTAACCGGTTTCAAATTCAAGATCCATTGTGATGGCCTCATCTTCTTTCGCCCCCGAAGGTTATTCATTGGGTCGTGCTCCTTTTTTTGATGGAACCGACTATACCTATTGGAAATCCCGCATGTCTACTTTTCTTAGAAGTATAGGTTATCCTATTTATAGAATTGTCATGCATGGTTACTCTCTCTCTTCTCCTGATGAATCCAAATGGACTCAAGCCGATATTAAAAATTTCGAGCTTGATGGAAAAGCCATGAACGCTCTTCATTGCGGCCTTGATCGTAATGAATTCAATCGAGTTTCCACATGCACTTCATCTCATGAAATCTGGAATCTTTTGGAGGTTACCCATGAGGGGACCAACAAAGTTAAGGATACTCGATTGGATATGTACCGTCAAGATTTTGAGTCTTTTACCATGCATCCATCTGAAAATATTACTGATATGTTTACTCGCTTTACTGATGTTTGTAATGGGAGAAAGTCTTTTGGAGATGATGTTTCTGCAGAGATGATGGTCAAGAAGATCCTTTGGATCTTACCAAGTTCATGGGCACCGAAAGTCACAGCAATTCAAGAAGCGAAGAATTTAAAATAAATGACGGTCGAAGAGCTCATCCGATCCCTCATGTCCTACGAGATCACCATGAGGAGACAAGCTAAAAAGGAAGGCAAACTCATCGAAACTCCAAAGAACATCGCCTTCAAAGTTCAAAAAGAAGAAAGCTCCTCCTCCTCATCTTCTTCCCCTTCAAGAGGCGATTCATAAATCGAGAACCTTGCCCGCAAGATGCACAAATTCATGAAGAAGAACAAAAAGAAGAAATCTCGCAAGGCTCGAAAGGAAGAACTCGACGAAAAATCCGAGGCCGAGGTAATATGCTATGGGAGCGGCAAGAAAGGCCATTATAAGCCCGATTTCCCACTCCACAAGACAAGGGCCAAGCAAAAGGAAAAGAAAAAGGCATTTAAGGCCACTTGGAGTGATAGCTCCTCATCCTCCTCCTCCTCAAAAGACAACGGTAAAAAATGTCTAATGGAATTTCATGAGGTAACCTCTTCCGACTCCTCTTCCTCTTGTTCTTCCAATTCATTCAATAATTTATCTTACGAGGATCTCCAACATGCGAGAGATCAATTGGAGGAAGTTTTTCACGAACTTTCTTCCAAGTTTTTTGCTTTAAAAAAGAAATTCAAAATTATTTCTTCCAAAAAGGATCAACTTCTCAAAGAGAAAGAAGACTTGTCCCTCAAGATCCAAAACCTTCCCGATGTTGACTCTATGGAATCAACAATCAAGGATTTAAGGAAATCCCTAGCTAAGTTCACCGAAGGTGAACATAACCTTTCGAAGCTCCTTGGTTCCCAATGCATATCTAGAACCACCCAAGGGCTTGGCTATTCCAAGCAAGCTTCCTCTTCCAATGCCTCTACGATTTTTGTAAGGGGGAGCTCCCAATATAAATTTTGCAACTATTTCAAAAAGATCGGGCACCTAATTTACGAGTGCGACTGCAAAAATGCCCGGTATGGAAGGCCCAAAACCATTTCCTTTAACGATGAATTTCATAGGAGAAGACCCACCACAAGACAAGTTTGGATTGAAAAATCCCTTTTAGCGAGTCTCTCCGGACCAAAATTTGTCTCGGTTCTAAAATCCTCTCCCCGGTGATTTGTTGTTTTTATTTATGGGGAGTTAGGATCGTTTAAGCCTTTTTGCGTCTTTCTTTCAAAACTATCAATTCAAAACTTTCAATTTAAAACTTTCAATTCAAATTTCAAAAATTTCAATTTGGTTTAAAAACTCTATCTTGTTTTTCAATCCTTTCCTTCAATCAAATTTTATGCCCCGTGCTATTTTGATAATCACAAAGGGGGAGATTTCCTTGGTTGATTGGGGGAGAAATATTTTCTCTCATGCTTTGCTTTACATTTCAATTTATCCTTTAAAGAATGCCTTTCATTTCAGTCTTTTACTTTGCTTGTTTTGGTGATTGTGATCATCAAAATAGGGGGAGATTGTTATACCCCTCTCTCTTGGATTTTAATGATCACAATCACTCTTATTTTGTTCTAACTTGTTTTCAAGTGTTTTTGTTGATAGGAAAAAGGTTGCCAAGGAGTTGGGACAAAAGGAATGAAAGTAGACTCTCTGAGTCTACCGGCCAACCGGTGGATTCCCACCGGCCAGCCGGTGGTCTTTGGCAGTGGCAATGGTTTCTGTCCAGAGCCACCGGTCAGCCGGTGTAAGCTCCCCGGCTAGCCAGTGTTGTCACCAGCCAGCCGGTGTCTGACCACCAGCCAGCCGGTAGAACCTGGGCAGAGAGCTTGCTCTCTGTCTGGAGCACCGGCCAGCCGGTGGCTCAGGACCGGCCAGCCGGTGGACCACCGGCCAGCTGGTGAGACACCACCGGCCAACCGGTGTGCCCAGTCAAACTAGCCGTTGGGCTTTGACCAGACTTGTACTTTTGACTCCCAACGGCTCCGAAGGCCTCTCCAACGGCTCCGAAGACCCCCAACGGCCATTAGGGTGTTCCTCTCCTATAAATAGAGGACTAGGAAGCCCCAGAAAAATATAGTAGCCCACGGGAACATTTTTCGACCATTTGGAGAACCTCCAGCGCATTCCTTCAAGGATCCCCACCTACTCCAACTCACTTCCACAACCAAGGAGCACCACCATAGAAGCTTGGGAGCGCTCTTCATCATCACCAATCAATCCATTGGCGCCCAAGACTTCTCCTCTTTACTGTTTTTATTGTTTTATCATTTTGAGCATTATTTTGAGTTTGTGCATACAAACCCTTATTTCTCTCATCCTCCTTTTTTTTGGGTTTTCACACCACCTTCAAGGTGTGAAGAGGTTAGTCAAGCCTTCCCTGTAAAAGACTTGAGTCATAGGTGAGCTAGCCTTCACCTGTAAGAAGGCTAGTGGGTTTCTTGCTACAACCAATAAAAAGCAAGCTGTAATAGGTTTCAAGGCTACCTTAAAGTCTAGTGGGTTTCTTGCTACAACCATTAAAAAGAAAGCTTTCGTATAAATCTCTCAACGGTTGAGTTGGGAGTGGAGACGTAGGCTTGGGATTTAGGCCGAACTCCGTTATCATTTTTGTGTCTTGCCTCTTTTATTTCCGCTGCGCTTTAACTTTTTCTTAAATTGTTAAACCTTTTTAAAAGGCAATTCACCCCCCCTCTTGCCATCACTCTCTGACCCAACAATAACCGCCCGGGGTCTTCTCCTGCCTATAAATAGACCCTGTGGGCCCCCCATTCGGAGAGGATTTTTTTCGAGAAACTCAGATTTGAGCTCTTGGCGCCCTAGTCTCTTCTCAAAGCTTCCAAAACACTTATAAGGTAATTTCTTACCTAGAACGGAAGATCTAAAGAGGGGGAGGAAGGCCTAAGTGTTGAAACTCATCAACACTTGTGCGCCTGAGTGGCCAGTCCTTACGGGAAAAGGCCACACTTGCGCGCCGCCTTACTCCATCAATAGATCTTGCATTCCCCTCTTCTGGAAGAACCTCAAGAGGATTCTAAAGGCTTTAATGAAGAGACGCTCAAGTATTACCCTGATGATTAAACGTTGTGCAAGTACATCATGTGTCGCACAGGCGTATACCTGCGCGACCAAAACTTGCACGCGCACGCAGTACCTGCGCGCCTGCCAGGACTTGCGCTCCCTTGCCTTTTTGGGTGCCTTTCTTGCCCATTTCACGTCTCTTAAGCCATTAAAACTTTCCTATTCAAGATTCAGTCTTCAAGAAACTCTTCAAAGCCATTTTATGGCATGATTTATTTATTTTACTTCCTTATCTGAAAGGAATTTTGTGGAATATCTCTCAAAACCTAGTGATTTACACATCTTTATGTCATTAAAGATTGGGATTTCATTCATTCAACCTCATCCTTTAAGATAAGAGAATCCTTAACCTGGGTCTCCTTTTCAAGAATAATCCCCAGTTGTAAGTCCTCTAATATGGGCATCCTCTTTAGGAGTATGCCCTAAGTCCCTTAATTTTTGGGCATCCTCTTAGGAGTAAGCCCCAGATCCCCTAACCTGGGCGTTCTTTTCAGGAGTAAGCCCCATTCCCAAATATGGGCATCTTCCTTAGGAGTAAGCTCCAATTCATAATGTTCCCAAATCTGGGCATCCTCTTTAGGAGTAATCCCCAAGTCCCTCAATTTTTGGGCATCCTATTTAAGAATAATCCCAAGATCCCTTAACCTGGGCCTCCTTTTCAGGAGTAATCCCCAGTCTCAAATATGGGCATCCTCTTCAATAGTAAGCCCCATTCCCCTAATTTGGGCATCCTCCTCAGGAGTAAGCCCCAAACCTTAATTCCATTAACCTGGGCCTCCTTTTCAGGAAGAAGCCCCAGTCATAATCCTTTAGCCTGTGTCTCCTTTTCAGAAGTAAACCCCAGTCATAATTCTCTTAACCAGTCCTAATTTACCCATGATTTGGGATTCCTTTTCAGGAGTAAAACCCATGTTAGAGTATTCAAAATCTCCATGAAGCACATATACCTTTATGGACCCTGTTCCTGGATTTCCTCCCTAAAGTAAATGCTAACCTTCATTTATCTGGGAAGCCATACATACATAATCCCCACATTATTTCTTATGATTGCATCTTTCATGGCACAATTGTCTAATTTTTACCAATACCTCTTGTTTCTCACACCGAGAATTACTCACGTGAGCTTAGAGTGTAAAAGTAATTGTGACATCCTTCTTTGAGCCATCAATCATAAACATCATACACCCTTACTCGAACTACGTGGGTTCTGATTCCTTTTCTAAACAAAGTATATGTAGGTAGCCCGTCTATGGGTTTGATCCCAAATCTAAAATAATCCATGTCCTTATGAATGAAAATAAAATTCAAGTGCCCCACTGAGTGGATTTAAAACTAGCATGGTCATCATAATGACCAAGAGACTTCTATATAAATGTGTCGATGGGTACCATTGACCAAGAATATCTAACAAATACAGATGATTCTCTATCGATGAAGAACCTCTAATACATACAAAAGATTCTATAAATTTCCAACATATTTAATCATTGATTGTTAGATCTGAAGGAAAGATCATTTTAATCTTGGTAATGTAATAAGGATTCACGAACATAACTTAAATCTATAAAGAGAGTCCCAGAGTAGACACTAATTTCCCTCAAAAAGGTGTGATGAGTCTGACCTCCCATCCTCTCAACCAATGAAAATTTCTAAGCCTCATCAATCCACAAACTAATAAGCACCTACCTTTGGAAAGTAGGTCCGAATGGATGTGGAATCATTGGATGTTTCCGGTTCTGCAAACCAACCCGTTAGAAACCGATCGGAATGTTTGAACCTCCCATCAAGGCGCTCATCCCCGAATTCCAAGGGAAACAAACTTGTAGTAGTTCATCAACACTTCTCTATTAGTTTTAGTTAACTTGAAAAACATATCTCATTAGATCCCATTGTAGATATTTTAATTTTTCCATTTTCCTATAATGATATCGAGAGAATCCAACATCTATAGTCTCTCCCAAACCTTTTGAAAATAAATGAATTTTCCCTAAATAATTTTCCATCTTGAATTAATTATTCCACTATGATTATCCATTTATGATAACCCATGAAAAAATTTAAAGAATTATCAGGGTTTCATGAATCCACTATAAAAATAAATTTTGGTTGGGTTTAGTTAATAAATATTCCCAAAAACAAATATAAAAATATTTCCTCCTAGGAATGACTCACAGAAGGGTATAAGAATAGTCACTATCATTGTTTCACTATATTTGGTCCATTTATATGAATGATATCCTCCTAGATGTGGCAATAATAATTTTATTGAAAAAATAAGATCACTGTTAAACTAGTTTAGTTCAATTTATATGAATGATATCAACATGGGAATAACTCATAGATAGCGATAAGAATGGATAAAATCAATTTAACAATATATTTGGTCTATTTTGATGAATTATTTATTCTTATGTTTGGCACATGAATGAGTATAGTCATAACTACCATCACCATAACTTTAAATTTATCCCAATTGAATGAATTATTTCCACCTGAGTGCAGCACATTTATGGGTATGTGCATAACTAACATCTTTATAACACTAGAGTTGGTGTAGTTAGATGTTGAATGATGAATCGATGTGATAAGGACCATGAAAGAGGAATTTAGGATGAGAATTCCTATTTTAAAAAGGGTTTGAGTTCCATAAAATTACCCTAAGATAAAACATATAGAAATATAAAAACTAGTGTGCTAGGAATGACTTCGTGCACTTAATTTTTCTTAAACCAAGTGACCTAGCAAGAATAAATTTATATCAATTTGGATCATATGATATACCCCAAAATCTTCATATCTTTTTCTTTATTTTCCATTTTTCTATAGCCTCATATTAGGGATACTCAGATGCCATAGAATCATTTTTTCTTAGATCAACCATAATGTATTTTCAACATATATATATTTTTTATTTTCTTCTTCATTGTTATATTTTACCTAGATAACATAGTATACATGATTTTTGATTGGAAAATGGAACTTTTTGAACACTATTTATGTGGTTTTTTGTCCTAGAAAGCGTTATGTAGATTTTCTTATATAGTTTAAATTCATGAAAGTTAGGTGTACATTGATGGCGTTTTAGGTCAGACAACCCTGACCAAAGAAAAGTTTTGGATTTTTTCATGGTGACTTGAGTAGAGTAAACATGACATGGATATGGGCTCAAACATTGAGAATATAGATAGAATCAAAGAATGGTGCATATAGCTAAGGTTCATTATGCTTCGACTAATGGTTAATAATATTTTATATCGAAAATGTTGACTAAAGATGTTTATGTAGTTTAAGGTTTTATAGGTTTAAATACATATTTTTGTAGTTTATGGTCACATATCTTTGAACAAAGAAAAGTGATTTAGTCCATTCAAAAACATAGATGAGATAGATCTGAATTTATTTGCAAAATCCTTGTGATACTAATATAGAGATCAATATCAATAGTTCAAAACAATTTATGGTCCGAATTGTTTAACCATGAGTTTTCACTATCTAGGGAAATGTGATTTTTGAGAATATGTTGGGATAGTTTGACTTGTAATCTAGGAGAAACTTTCCTGATCATCCCAATCAGAGTGACCATCAATATTAGCAATGGCAGAATTTCACTCTATGAGTGTGTTTTGTAGCTTGATTTTGTAATATCATGTGGTGGAAAAGATCTGTTTGTTTCTTATAGATAATGTTAATGAGAGGATATAACCATTTTAGATTTTAAGAAAAAGGCAACTGACATATTGGGTCATTTGTTTACCAAATGAATAGATCAATTTATATTGAAAGGGAAATGAAAACCCCAATGTGAATGGAGGATTAATTCCATTATATACTACCTCTTAAAAGGAGGAATGTTTTTTATATTAATGAGGCTCAAAAAATGACATCATATAGTTTTAAAGTCATGTGATAAGGACTGATCCAAAGTTCAAGGGATAAATATAAAATATCTACTCTGAAGGTGAGAATGTTACACAAATGTGTTACATAAAGAGTATAGAATCCACCTGATTAGTTGAATTATAGGTTTTATAAATCAAAACTGAATATATTACAATCAGGGGTGATTATATGAGACATGTATAATAGGGATGACCACTGACCACCTTCAAATGATGGATTTCATTATAATAGTGTATGGGTGTATTGAGATTAGAGTACAGTATTTTTAAGACCTAGATTCGACTGAATATTTCGAGATATTATGGGTGCATATATAGAACCATATTGGGGATGTATTTTCATAGTCCAAAAAAATTATCCAATAGAGCTGAATATGAATTTCAACAATATCACAGAAGATTTATGATGATTTAAACTAATGTAGAACAATTTTGGTTTATAGAATAATGTAATTTTTTAGGAGGTTTCAAAAAACCTAAGGGACATTCTAGTATGTATGGAACACATATTCAGGACAATATGATATTTCATGAAATCACTCTAAATTTCTATTGGTAGAGTTGGGCCAGTGAGCACAACTAGATTTTTTAGGGTCCTACGATGGGCCCCATGATATTTGTACCTTTTGTTCTATTTTCTCCCTAATTCGGGAAAATGATGGATTAGAGAGTAGAAAATTGACTTTTATTATGCTACCTTTTTGGGGTTTTTATCTTGATAAGTTTTACATATCTGTCACCTATAGTTTAGGATTTTCAAGGGGACCAATGAGGGATATAGTTTAACATCACATATATGTGAGCAAAGAAAATGGGTGGGATAACCAATATAGTGATGGAGAGTTTGAATGGGTTTTGATAGGTGATCCCAATGGAAGGACATATTATCTCATAGGGATGTGGACAATGTTCAAGGTTATGGAGTCGGTAAAAGTTTATGGAAAATATGGGGTGAATTTATTTTTATAATATTTAAAGAAAATGGAAAAGAAAAATTAAAATATAAAATGATTTTAAATGTCCAAGTGATAAAGCTATAGAATCAATCAAGTGATAATTAATAAAATTGATACATATTAATAAGGATTATAAACATAGTAGAAATGATAATTTTGAGTTTATTCCAATTATTTGTATTGATAATGAATGATATAATGAAAAAAATAAAATAGAACCAAATGAAATTAAATAAGGAGTTAAATAATTGCTTGGTGTGATCCCCTAGATCTCCTACCATGAACATGAGAAGTAAAATGTTATTAATCCATTTATAGTGGTAATAAAACCCATCCCTCATTATTGTAGTTTTTGAGAACCTTATTGATCTTTTTTGGAAGACAAGGAACCCATCCCTCACTTTTACAGAATGAGATCCTATTAAAGAAGGTGATGAGAAGGGGGGGATTTTCATAGAAAAATCCCATAAAAATTCCACTCAATAATCAAATTATAATAATTTTAGAATTTATTATTACAGATTGGGATAAATGATGTGAGGATTTAGGATCTTGAGAAATGAGAATGGATCTCTGAGAGTACTTTAGATTGCTAGTGATTCAACATTTATTCGATTAGATAACATTTTTGGGAATCAAGTTCGTCTTCAAAGATGCCTTAGGTATATTTTTCTAAAATCCTTGAGTTGAATGATAATTCTAGAAATAATGAGTGTAATTAAAATAGAAATGGATTAAAATAATGTATTTTTAACTATAAATAATTATTTCTCGGACTAGTAGTCTCAAAGCCACTGGATACGAGGTGTACCTCACTAGCATGCCTATGGGTCATGTGGTACTAGGGGTTTTTGGAAAAATATCATTAGATAGCTACTATTGGATAATGTATGGACGATATCCTTTTGATAGAAAAGGTAGAATTTAGAACTACCACCAATGGGCCAGTTCTCTGCCACGAGCAAGATAGTGCTCCCAAATAAGATGGATAGCAAAGCACTATTACAATAAGTTTGATGTCCACATGGAACTTGCTAGATGGTTCCCTGCATTGGATATCCATTACTACTTATATGGATCCATCTTCAAGTGGATACACCTAAACTTCATTCTAAGGCCTTATATTGAGCATACAATTTTATTAAACCATATCCATTACAGTATTAAAATTAGTTCAAGCCTTTGATTGGAACCAAACGATGCCTTTTAATTGACATCAATATACCCATTAAAACCATCAATGACATAACATGTAATTTAAATCAAATGAATAAAAAACACTCAATAGAATTATTATAATCATTAATTAGGTTTTGTGATCAAGAGAACAACATGAGAGGTATATGCGAAATATATCTCTATTTTTGATGATAAAAAATATTGAATATAAAAAAGATATATTAAATGTAAATATTGAGTGAAAGATATAATATACGTAATTTAGTATATCAATTAAATATTTCCAGTATTCTCAAGTAGTGTTAACAAACATTACATAAACAATAAAAAAATTAAATAACTCCCCCTTTAGGAAAAAAATTAACAAAACCACCTACCAACAAAATTCAATAAATTTATCCCAATTTTTAGATACAACATAAACATTCTAATATATATAAAAAACTCCCCACCGTTTTGATTCTCAAGAGAAAAAACGATGGGTTGGTTGAGAAGAAAATATAGAAATTTTTTGAAAAATAAACAAAATATATATTTAATGAGATTTGAAAAATCCATAATAGGGTTTTTAAAAATGGTTTTTGAAAAACTCAAAAAAAAGAGTCTGAAAATAAAGGTCTAGAGAAAAAACAAAGTGATTTAAAAATATAAACTAAAAAAATATTTCAAAATTTTTCTAGAATTCTATTTTCCCCCTTAATAGGGGAATTTCATATAAAGTCAAAGAGAGAAAATTTTAAAACTAGTTTTTAAGAAAACAGAAAATAGATTTATATAAATTTATATAATGAAAGAAATAAAGAGAAGAAAATAATAAAATGAATAGATGAAAGTGAAAAGGAATGATAGAAAAAGATATATACCTTTGATAATATTCTAATATCCTAAAGGAATAGTTTTCCCCCATTGAAAGATTTATTTATAGAAAAATATAGAAGGAGATATTTGGAAAGTGAAAACCTACATTGAAAGCGTCATTTGATTTGAATTTTTTAAAATATTACTTCAAAAAAATGTTGGAGAGAAAAATGTATACTCTAATTGTACTCATTATTAATCATCTATTAAGAGAGGGGTTTTTTTGAAAAATAATTATATCAAATATATATATATATATGTTTTGAAAACCGTATTGAAATGGATTAAAAAAAATAATACACTGAGTTTATTTAAAATTTGAAAGTAAATTCACTTTGAATAATTAAAATAAAAAATTAAGCTATAAATTACTTATTTATGGAAAATATGATACTAGTGAATTTTTTTATTTAAATATCAATTTTAGACAATGTAATCTCTTATAAAAAAAATTAAAAATTAAGAGACAAGTACCCCCCTTGACTGATAGAACATGAGAGATAAAAAAATCATATTCAGTAGAAAATAAAAATATAAAACAATAATTTCATGTTTTAATAATATTTTCAAACCATATCAAGATTATAATTTTTTTATAAAAGATAACATAATATTGAAATAGATTGAATGGAATATTTTTGAAGGTAACTATATCTAATTCACCTTTAATGGATTTAAAACAACTAAGGGCTAGAGGTTTGGGGAAAAAAACCAAGTTGATATCCCATCCGAACAAATTCTAAAAAGATATCATACTTTTGGAAGTTGTCTATTATGAAATGGAACCAAAGGTCAATATATTTGGTGTGAGGGTGATGGAAATGATTTTTGGTGATATTAATTGAAATGAATTAATCACACATAAGGGGGATATGTTCATATATAATCCGAAGGACTGAGAGAGTGTATTTCATCAGTATTTTCCGAGAGAAAAACTTCCTGCATATATGTATTCCAATTATATTGTAGAAAGAGAAACATAGTTGTGCTTATTGCTACTCTATAAGGTAAGGTATTTGAAATGTTGTTTTATTTTACCGCTTGTACTTCTCCTATGTATTTTCAATCCCCCAAAACTATTTTTGAAAATATGGTTAATTCAGAATATGGTCCATTTTCCAAAAAAAACAACGTTCTTAGTTCATTTTTAATAATTTGAAATCATTATATCATATTTGACATGAGATTCCATTGGATTTCATTGAAAATGAGAATAAGGAAAAACATTTAACATGATGACATATCGGGCCATATTTAGATAAATTATATTTCCTATCATACTTTTTAAACCATGTTTTCAAACAACAAACCACATTTTTCCAATCTTAGCCTAAAATTTGAACTAATGGGCATAATAATATCCATAACATAGTCCTGGATTTTTTTAGTAGTTTATTTGTTTATTTTACATAAATTAGAAGAATTCCACATTTATTTAGGGAAATCTAAAAAACAAGAATGATGTTTATTTTACACATAAATTTCATCTCAAATACCATTTTCATTGAAACAAAAAGTTCAAAACAATGGAATTTTTTATTAGAGTCTAAAATAAAATCATCAATGTAAATTTGAATAAGAAAAAATCATTTGATTTGTGTTGGATTTTACTATTTTAAATATATTTAATTAAAGATAATTTGATAATCATTCTTACCAAGACTGATGATATTGTTTTAAACAACAATTGATGACCAAAAAATGAGAATGGGAAATCATACAAGGGATTAATACCCAAAACATAGGTATTATTTTTCCCTTAAAATAAAGGAATAAAATTTGGACAAGACTCACAGATCATGTATACCTCCAAATGAAACACTCTCAAAAGACCTTCAAGAGGTCGTGTGAACATGTAACACACATCACAAGACCACTAAGAGATCTGTTGAATCCCTTTTGAATAGCCATAATTGTTATTATGAAGTCACTAGAGAGATTCGATGATCACATGGGGGATTCCAGATGAGTTCCTATGGATCACACAACTTGTGAGTTGGTGAGAAACTAAAAACCCATAAAAAAATCCTTGTAAATTAATGATAAGAATATGAAAATGTTGGAAGAATTTTACAGTCACAAATCATCATGTGATTCACCCATGAGTTTCTCTAGACATTTTGAAATCCCTAGACAAAAGTATACCTTATCATGAAAGAGAACATTGGCATGTCACCCTCATCACATGAAGGGTGTGAGATATGTCTAGATAGGAATACACTCCCCTTCCACTCTAAAAGAAAACAAAAGGGATTTCAATGACAATGCTCATGAATCACCACATGAACCTTTACTGGTAATGAGATGCATCACCAATGTGAAGAGTGACTCTCTTAAACAACACTCACTCAAACTATCAAGACCCCCAGACCATGTAATATAAATAAAGAAATAGAAAGGGAAATGATGGGAGGTTCTTTCAAGGTGAAGTTATTCTGATTTTATTTGTATGGGTTTATATTCCATTATAAATCACCATTAATCATTAAAAAACCCCATTAATAAGCTATAATGGTCCCAAAATGCAACTTGGATTGACCTCTTGATCTTACTAAGTCCCACTGACAAGCCACATTTGTATAAAAGATATTCTTAGAAGAGGAAAATAAGATGAGCTAAGAGCCTTTTAAAATGAATATTGATTTCATTAAGGTCCCTAGAAGTTTTATTATGACCTTATATAATCTCCATGGAATGTCCACATCATTGGGCTATAATCCATAGATTTTCCAAAATCCAGTAAATGGGGCACTGATGGGATTATCTTGCAGTTTCTAAACAAAATGTGACACACATAGGATGAACTACGGTTAGATCAAGAGAAGACCATGAACCCAAATACCTCCACCGAATCCATCCAAAATATGTGAGATACACTCCGTGCAATGTGGAATATAACTAGGGCTGTGAGTCCTATTAAACCCTCCCCCTCATTATTGAAAAACCATCCGTCCATGATAACATATGCATGATAGCTTAGGATAGGACTTCTATGATTAGCTGATCATGTGATTTCAAGGTCTTTTTCTAGTTAAAAAATATAGGGAATGGCCTAATGGATCACATGAAATGAATATGTTATGCAGATGATCAATCATAAGATCACACAGAGGACTTCTAGCATGGCAAGCATATTATTATAAGGACATCCCACAAATCATACACATTACGTGAAACCTTAAAGATCCATTAATCGAAAAAAATATAAGCACCATAATCAATAAATAATTAAATAAAGAATAAAATATGGGAGACTTATTCAAAAAAAGTATACACTATACTAATTCCCTTCACATGACTCTTCCAGATCAGGTGACAACACTAGGTCAGATCATTCGAGTCATGCAACATTCTCTCGATATGTCATTCAAATCATGTGTGTCTTCTATATATATCAAAGTATTTTCATGATTCCCCCAATAATTCCACCGAAATCTTGAGAATCCCCATAGTATCTCAATTTATATCTTATAATGTCCTCATAAGTGTCACCAAAATTATATGATGACACCAATGCATGTTTGCTAGGTCTCATGTAGCCCTTTGAGATAACCAACCAAATCTCACGACACCCTCAAAGAAAGTCATCCATCTTTCATGATGACACTACTTGATGTCATCAAGGCCTCAAAAAAACTCTAAGACATATTATCCAGGTCTTGAGACAACCCCCAGACATGTCATCCATGTATCATGAAGATACCAAGACAAGTCGACGAGGTCATGAGACTCTTTTCAAACATGCCAAGACTGATCATGCGATTGTATTTATAGATCCTTGGACTGGTCTTGCAACATCCTCTATAATTTTCAACATAGAACATATGATAGTCATCATACATTTCCAAATATTCTAAAATATACTATGTAGACAACCAAAAAAAGTCATCCATGATCATATGAAGGCTTTTATGCATGCCATATAGATTATGCGATGTCTTCTAGATGAGTGAAATATATTAGGTTATTATCTGTTTACAAGTATGGTAGATATTCAGGACCAATCCAGAGATCACCAGGTACATATACACGAATCCTAAAGTATGTTATGATGATAATCAGTCTATGATAAATAGTTATCCAGGGAAACGAAAACCTTATCCAATGAGCATTGTAGGGAAACCTCAGTGTGTAAGCCCTGGTCAATTTTATGTTATGACTTCCTCTATATAAGGGTGACCTCAGTGTGAAGGTACAGATCAATGGAAAGATATAATTGCCTCTATATAAGGTGAGCCTCAGTTTGTAAGCCCCTATCAGTGAATTGATATGAAATTTCCCTCATATTAGGGAATCAAGAGTGTGTAATCCCCAGTCAGTGGAAAGATTTGTTATGTACCACACACTAGTGAAACCCCAGTGTGTAAATCCTGATTATTAGAATGATATCACTACCTTTATACAAGGGAGACCTCATTGTGTATGCCCTGACCTCGCTCTACTATGATAAACCATATTCATGCTATAACCAAGATATATATGATGCCTTTATGAGGCTTGATATCTAATAAACAACCACTTAGGTGAATGTTTTACACATGTCTCCAAAATTTCAACAATCATGGCCCAATCACTCACCTAGATTAATCATCCCCCCTATCCAATAGTGGACTGGGAATTAAACTAAACAATTATGACTCTAATTCCTTTTATAATGAGGATATGTATGATTCCTTCCTAAGGATCGAGATATATATTAAACCTCCAAAGGGATATCCCAGCACCTAATCCCTGCTTCCATACAAATTGATGTTGATTATTTTATATCCCATGTTTCTCACACCGAACATTGATCAGGTGGCCCTAAGAAGATATTACGGCCGAACCATTAACATAATGAATCTCCACTAGATTGGGAATCCTAAGCATGTATGCCTAAATTGGTTTATCGAACATAGAAAGTCCCATATAAAGGAATCCACCTCAGGGATTGTCCCAAGGGAATGATCAAAATACAATGAATCTGGTTCTTGTAATAAATTTGATATATATGACACTTCCTATAAGATAATATCAATTACCCAGTTCCTAGGTGTCCTCATATATGTCATTTCTATATGATGTTAAAGTACATGAGTTTAATGAAATATGTGGGTTTTGATTCCTATCATAAACATGATATGTAGGAAACATCATAATTGATAAATCCCATCCTTGGGATATTAATATCCTCCTTGGATGACAAAAAAACAATTGAGTGCCTATTTGGAAGTTCTCAACATATAATAAGCTAACCATTAAGGGGAAATGGATGAATAATATTCAATATATATAAATGATCTCCCTAGATGAGTCCCTTTCACATATGAAAGGGTTTAACCAATGATCATTTTTATGGAAAGAAGTTCCATATCAGGATTAGGAATGGATTCATGAACATATCTTAAAATATTTTAGAGAGTCTTGGAGAAAGAAAAATTTCCCCCTAAAATGGTGTGGTGAGCTTGACCTCCCATCCTCTCGACCAATTTCAGTACCAAAGTGCAATTAGGCCTGAAACCCCAATTGACCACCTACCATTGGAAAGAAGGTATGTACCTAGTTATGGATGTGGGAACACTTGGGAGTTTTCATAAAAGATAAATAGGAATATTGAATCTTATATGAATGATTGTGAAAAAAATTTAACCTACTAAAACCTGTCATTGGGTCAAACGGTATATTGAATTATATCTTTCCAGCAAAACAAAAAAGGTTAATCCAATGTGAAATCATATAACTAAGGAATATAATTCAAAATATTAAGGGGATATATATTCTAGTTCTCATCATACCATTTTATTCTCTCCATATGGGTGATCACCATAGACATGCATATCTGTCAGAGGAAACATAAATGGTGAACCCGAAAAGAATCTTTCAAATAAAAAATTTTTCGTTTACAATGTGTCATGATATGTTGTTTTCATATCCTAATAAAATATGTAAAACCTATCATGAATATTTAAATTTAATGTTTTATCCTTTAGAACTGGTTTTCTCCTGAAATAAATCCATCCTCACTTTGATAAGTCCATGTCAGTGGAATGGCCAGACCATGGAAAAGAAAGTAAAAATGTGTTACCCATTCAAAGAACATTGAGAAAATATCTTGCCTACGATGATGAATCAGTCAATTAATTTGTTCCTTGTTGTCTTTATGACTACATATAATCATATCACAAACAAAAACCTAATATGAAATGTCTTCATCTATATACCTCTTTGGAAAGTAAACTATGGTTGAAACCCCTACAGGTCTCAGAATGATATTAACTACCCAAAACGTTAAACATAATGTGGAGAATATAATGGTCAAGGAATACCATAAATAGGGTTTGATTTTGACCATTGAGGTTACTTATGCCGACCTCAAAACACTAAAACTGATGAGTCCACATCTACTAAAGAAAGATATAGTAATTCTAGTGACACTTATTGAAACCACCGTCCTCTTTGGAATATTATCTCTAAAGTGCGAAAATAAACTAATTTAATATATGATGTTGGTAAGATAAGGAGTCAAATATGACTTTTCTCTAGATTAGGTTCCTCTATGGAGGAATCTTGTCAACTGATGTCGCCAGCGCCATCCCCCTGGTTCCCTTCAATTTCCTATTTAGGGTACCACCCGACACACTATCACCACTAATATCAATTCATGAGTAAAAAGGATGAAAAAACTGGCATAGAAGGATCTAGGTAATTGTGAGTGGGATCATATCCCCACTCCCAATGATGATGTCGGCCAAATTATTTAGGTAGTAACCAGTAAGTAGGATCAAATTCCTATTTAATTGAAGGAAGGATACGAGAATATTCCTATAACAGGCATGGGGGATGCTTATATCCCTAACCCCATGCATGAATCCCATTGGAATATTTCAACTGAACAAAGAGGATATAATTTTGTTTATATCCCTTCTTAAATTTAATTAATCTTCTAGTATATAGTGGTGATAGAAAATGTGAAAAATTACATTTCTACATGGACTTTTCTAAAGTGTCATCACATCCTCGCAAAAGCAGAAGAAATCCACCAGAATATTCCAACAACTGTACAAATATTGGGAAAAGTTCATATTCATTTCCCTACATCTATTGAAGTAAAACACTATTATTAACATGAAAAATTGGTTGCTCTTGAGCGAGCACATATTCTTACTCCTTTCTAGGAGGATTATCGTAATATTCTGGTAAAGGATGAAGTGTCAGACAAGGCTTATATTATTATTCCAACATGGGATCACTAGATGAGAGTGAAACATGCCTCAAGATAGGCTCATACCCCAATCCAAAAAGACAAATGTCTTATTCCAAATTTAGAGTATCATGCTCATATCCCTATTCTGGATGAGGCTCACCAAGTGATAGTGACACATGCCTCATGATGAGCTCATATTATTGTTGAAAAAGACCTATAACATACCCCTAAGGATCAGAATTGGGCTCATATCCATATTATAACTAATTATCCCCATGTGATGATGACACAAACCTCAAGAAATGACCATATTAATATTAGGGAATCTACCCAATATATTCTCAAAGATCACAAATGATTGGATCATATCCTTACTTATTCTAATGAAAAACAGTATCAACATCATTATGACAATATATAATGGAGGATCATACCCCCCATCTCACTAAAGAGGTCCATCAATAGATTTGGGCTCGGAATTCAATTTTGGACGATGTTTATATTCCTGTTCCAACCGGGTCTCACCAAGTGAGAGTGACACATACATCAGTATATGCTCATAATCCAGTAAAAAAAGACCAATGACATACTCAAAAGTCTTAGTATCAGGGTCATATAACCATTTTAACCAAGGATCACCTAGTGAGAGTGGTGTATGCCATGGGTATGGTTAATATTCCTAAAAATAATGAAGAAGTTTATTGGAATATTCCAAAAACTTCTCAGTATTAGGCCTATTTTCTTAAAGCACCATACAATTATGTGTATATCCTGGATGATATAATACTGAAGGCTCTCATCCCTTAACAATCCAAAAATGTGGTTCAACATATTCTATTCATGATGAAGAATGATTCTTATATACTAATTTATATCAATTTCAATGTCATTGATGCTTTTTGAGACACATTCTCAACACCCCAGGGGTCAGTCGACTCCTAAAACAATGAAAAAGGAAATGAATATAATGGTAGTCCTCCTTGAGTTAGTTTGGAGATGGATCCTAGGGACTATACTCCTGAAATCTTCTATGGTCAACGTCCCCATGGTGTATTTTACATGGACAAGGAAATACTCCCCTTTCCCAGAAACCTTCATCTAGGGAGGTGTTCAAAACCCAGACGCATTCGTATAGGGAGGTTATCTAAAAATCAAGGTCAACCATATATAGTTTCCCATCAAATCCTGATAACACTCTACTCCAGTTAGTAGGTTACCCTAAGAAGCATCTTATGTAATTTGGCAAGATGGAGGCATATAATTCTAATGAAGAGGATGCTGACATTGACATATATAGAGAGTTATCTAGAAACAATCTCCCACCATGTTATTACCCTCACCTATTTTGACTATGATATCCCAGTTGAAATAGAGAGGGATTAAATACCTTATCTTCACACGAATATTTGGGAAACTCAATAATGACTAATGGATATACATATCCTATATATAGGATATGAGTATCATCTTAATATCATCAATACATTATATTTTTCCTTGGATATGACTATCTATTCCATAACTCGAAACCTGTAATTGATGAGAATGTAAAATTCATTCATAGTCTTTGTCTACATATCATGAAAACTCTCCATCGACAGATTTACAGATCCTAATCAGATGTATGTATCTTAGGATGGGAGAATTATTGAGAACTGCACATCACTATGTCCCTAGAAGAAAAATCCACTAGATATAACATGTTTTAATGTCATGGCCTCTAAAAAAATAAGTGGACAAAGTGACCCGTGATCCCGTTGGTTACTACAATAAATAACACCTACTTTAATAGTGATGATTCATCCATAGTGATGGATGTTTATAGCCAATTGATCTTTGAACTAGGCTGCTCAAAGCAATGGGAACATATTTCAAACATGAAAGTCAAATTTCCAATCAACCAAGAAACTTCCTATAAATAATTACTCCTGTTAGGGACTACTGTTTCTCCCAGCTCCTACATGAGTACAGACACACCACATCAACAGAGTTTTAATATAAGCTTCAATAAAATTTGTTCAAAAGTGAACCCTGCCCCTAGGTAGTGGGAATATCTAAATATTCATCTACCCCTTAGATCATTAATTATTGATAGGATTTATAAAATATCAACGTAATATCAAAATGAACCCCATCCCACTTGGTTGGGAGTATTCATATATCAATATCCCTCACCATATTCATCATCCCCTGAGGGGTCTTGTGGGATTCAATGAAATTCCTAGATGAATCCCAACCCATGGGAATGGTAACATTTATATCTTAATCTCGATCCTAGGAATCATCATGTCATTGACTCGAAAAATTGAACCCTCCACAATATGATCAACCAATGAAATTTTTTTCCCTGAATAGGCCACATCCCGAATGGATATGAGAATTTTCACCGTTATTATCACCATATAGGTAATCAGTTTTCTCTAAGTGAGGAGGTAAATATCATTGGTTGGAATCCCATCTTTTCCTCCCACCATAAAAAAATATATGCTATCTAGGGCCTGTTCGACAATTACGACTAGAAACTCTCTCAAGTTTTCTACTCACAGGCCCATACAGGAGGAGCATACAATGAAGGAAATCAAACCATGTTACGGTCTCAGGACAAAAGGGACCAATATGGAAATGGGTTGGAGAAACACCCTTAATTAAGGTAGTTAAAAATCATTATGTTGTGTTGAGAGTAATGGGACAACTACCATTTCCCTATAAACCTCTATGAATTCCTTCAGCATCGACATAATTGATCATGTGAATCAAGATGTAGATACAGAGGGATGAAATATGGAAAATATACCCTAACAGGAGGATCTAGATGCACCTAATGAGGCTATCCATACTCAGAACCAGAGGAGGTTCAAAGATCCTTGTAACTCCAAATATCGAGTTGCCACATTTATGGTAGAACCCAATTAATGAAAAAATTAAAAGGAGTGGATAAATCCCAATCACATCAAAAGTGAACTAAAAATACATAGAGTAATAATTGTCACAATGTGGGAATGATAAAAAAATTATTAGAACACTCAAAATGGATATACATAGAGTAATTTTTCCATTAATTTATTATCTTAAGTATGAGGAGAATATTCCTCCTCCCAAAAATTTGAAAAGATCCGATCCTCCTGAAAATGTGGCATCTGAGCATTAGAGTGGATTTGGATATAGGAAACCAGATTGCATAAATAGGGAAGAAGAAAATGATCCTAACTTACTTATATTATATATACATACTCTCCCTCACCCAGGTGACCATTTAGTCTTAGGAAGGATAAATAATTAGTAGAAGATTGAAACAAGACCTCATCATCAAACCCCTCCCATTCCCTATAGATGGGAGGTGGTTCAAAAAACACTACATCCAAACTTTATCAATACCATCGAGTCCCAGGATACTTGAATTAAATTCATGTAAGGGTGAAATAATCCTATGCATCCTTAGATAAATATATACCAAAAAATGGTTGGAGTCCACTTTTCTTCCACCCAATTTTAGTAATCCAACCTTCTCCACCTTTTAAGACATGAGAGAACCATAAAAACAAATCACAAACATTATATATTGATTTTTTCCAATGATGGGGCATATAGACCAGAAATAGGTGAATAAGTTGAGGTGTTTTGCACATACTAAAGTTGGTATATCCTTCATTTGGTATAATATTCATCCAACATGATTATTTATAGGATGGGAATACCTTCTTCATTAATTCTATCATTAGTTTAGTTCTATGATAAGGGAAAGGACAATTATCAGCATGAAAAACTATAAGTAATGAGAAAATGGGAGGGTGTGTGAATTTATACAACATGGAAAGGTTTAACCTACTCAGTCCGCATCCCTCTCTCACATGAGAAATTATTTGAACTCTATGCTAAAAGTGTCTTGAATAAGCTACAGAAACCTTTGATCCTAGTTGTGTTTCCAGGTGGCTTTTGTGAATTCACAGAGATGACACAACATTTTGAGTACACTATTCAGTTAACCTAAACCAAATATCAACTTAGGAATTTAACATAGGGGATAAGGATTAGTAAGGTAAAGACTATTAATGTTACTTTAAAACCTGTAGTAGTGCCCACCAAAACACTTATGCTGGTCCCAAACCACCAATCACCTCTAGTCGAGCATAAGCAACCACAAATTCCCTCTCATCAAGAATCTAAAAGAGATCACGGTTACCCCAGATTTGACAAACAGATGAATAAATAATACTCTTTTTGAAATTATTGAGTCCCCAATTATTTCCTTTTATCAGTATATAAAAACCATCTCAATTAACCACATCCTAGGAATCCCAATGAGGTCAACGTCATTGATCATCCAAAATATATACCTTTTCGATATAAATCTTGTTTAACATATAAAAAAATTTATTTTTATTTTATTTAAATACATCCTCAATGGATGGTCAATTCCAAATATGTGTTGTTAGATAAATCCCCATCACAGGTGACCTGCATAACCATTTCCCAATAAGAATATGAATATGATTGGCCAAAGGTTTCAACAAGGCCTGGATAGAAGTTCAACAAAAGGATAACTAAAACGATAGTTGAATAATCTCATTACATAATGAGTTCATATCTCCAAAGACCCACAATTTCTCAATAACTGAGGATTGTTACATTAAATATTCCTTATAAATGGGGACGTGTCCATTTGAACTATGAAGAGACTGAAGATGAGGAGCCATATTTTACTCTGTTGAAATATTTGACTCTTGAATATTTCTTCGTTGCAATATATGAAACAAAGGTATCTCCCCACTAAATGGAACCCTAACCAGTAAAATAGCTCATATTTGGTTCTTTCATCCTTATACACTTAGAATACTCCTTATACTATAATGTATGTTACTCTGATAATGAGTTACCCATAACTGACTGGTGACTAAGAGGCCACAAGTAGAGGAACCAAGGAAACTTGGGAAAATGTGGGAATGGTCAAACACAATATTTCGGTCATGTCCTTTCATAGGACATATATTAAGATGATACTTAGGGAAAATTACATCATCATTCCCATAAAATACATGGAGGTTCCACAAAACCCTTTAGTAATCATCTATCACCACTTTTCTTACATGACTATCTAGGATGGGTGAGATTATTTGATCATCCTAGAAAATTAGAAAATAATAAATGACCAATTCCATTGGTAGTATGTACCATGTTTCCCTATCCAAAAGCACTACTTCCATCTACCTCAGATGTACTATCTATAGAGACACAAAATAAGGAGAAAAACCAAAAAAGTAAGACATTCTTAAGCAGTTGGGTAGCACCCCATCCAATATCTTAATCCTGGATCCAGTTCATATTTCAAAAGAACTCAATGAAGCACTTGTAGAAGCCCTCTAGAGCCCATTAGAGATCAATATTGATTTCTATGTAGTAGAGGTTTTTCGAGAGGAGGCCATGAAATTATAATTTCATGTCACCATCTCTCTTATAGACAATTATCAGGAAGAGGTCATCCATGGACACATCAAGGCCCTCCATGTATTTGGAAGACCCTAAAATGTCGACATATAAATGGATCTTATTGGCTATAGTTACAATATCCACCTCACACTAATTCACACCCTCTAAATTATTCAATATACAATGCGAGGACTTTGTGGGAGATAAATATCCAAAAAATATATACAATGGGATATTTATCTCAGTTTGGGGATCTCACATCTAACAGTAATTTTTGGGTTATCGAGTAAGTCACTATATATTATGTCCTTCTCAAAAATACTTTGATTCATAACCACATGGTGAAACCTTCAACATTCCATCAGTGTTTAAAATACACCGTTAATGGAATGTTTGACATGGTACATGGTGATTTTTCCCCGGTCGAGTCACGTGAAGCCACATATGTTAAAACACTGTTCTACAAAAGGGAAAGAAACTAAAAATGGCAGATGATAATTTATAGGTGGTAACTCGCATTGTCTTTGGGACCACCCCTATGAATCCATGTAATATTCTTGGAAATGATTACATTCTACCCATAAATCTAGTCGAAGAAATAAACCTAATCACATATGTCCAACCTCCATCTATCCCATGTGATAGTGTAAAGGAAAATTAGATCCGAAATATCTCTTTAATGACTCTAGTAGTAATGGATGATAATGTATCTTCCCATAGCCTCTCCCTCTTTAACAATGATATATATTCTGTTAGATTTTTGAATTCATCTAAAAATTCCTTCACAAAATCATAGGCAAAGGAAGAAGCAGAGTTTCTCAATAATGGCCCTCCCACATTTAAGGAAGTCATCTTCACCACCATTGATGAGCTTAGGAAAGTGAATATGGGATTGATAGAAAACCCGCAACCTATAGTAATTGTTTCCCCCATTCCTCTCATAGTGAAAGTGACGTATATTGCATTTATAAGGAAACATCGATATTTGTTTGCTTATAAATATACAGAAATTATTGTATTGAATCTAGATGTGGCTACATAGCATCTCGAATTAACCAACGATCAGAGAGGCTTCTATCATGAATCCAAGAGAATGAACCCCTCTCATTCTACTAATTTATAGGCGAAAGTTGACAAATTAAACAAATAAAAATTTGTTTGATAAGTTAAATACCTAATATTTCTCTACAACATCATCTCTAACAATTAAAATAATGGATATATTAGGTTATGCATCAATTTTAGATACCTTAATCGATATTTCCCGAATAAAAAATTCCCGTTACTGGTCAAAAAACTTTTAATCAATGCCACTTCTGGATTCCAATCGCATTCCTTCATGGGTGGGTATTAAGGGAACTATCAAATAAATATATAACCTAATAATTGGGAAGACACTCTCTTCCAAGAACCTAGTGTATATTTTGCTATTAGGTCGTGCCCTGTGGATTAAAAAATTTCAGCACTACATACTAAGGTGCCATGAATCATTTATTTCATCCCTTATTAGGATGAATAAATTACTATTATGTCGACGACCTAGTTTTCAAATCCTGAAAGTGATGTGATCACTTCACAAATGTTCAAATATTCTTCAAAATCTATGATATAATATTTTAAAGATGAATCCATTTAATGCATATTATGGTTACCATTAATAATGCTCCTTGGATTTTAGTACAAAACTATTTCATCGAGGATGACATAAAAGTTACTAGTTTCATTCTACTATTTCCACCACTAGGAATATCAAATAACTGATTTGGTTTCAATGGAACCTAAACTAAATTTGTAATTTCGTAGCCAACCTGGCCCAAAAATATCTCCCATTATCCATACTAATGATGAAGGGACTCACCTATCAATGGGGTGATGAATTCCAACAAGCCTTAGAGGGTATCAAGCATTACCTTCTACACCCAATAGTCCTGAATCAACTAGTAGAAGGAAATATACTAATCTTGTATGTCAGTTCCATGGTATGATCTCTCAGCACTCTAATGTCACTGAAGAATAATGTTTGGAAAATAAAAACATTATTTAATTCATTAGCTAGAAAAATCTAGGTAATGATACCTGATACTCAGATGCTGAGAAGAACAAACTTGAACTTGTATTTTTATTGAAAAATATGAGGCATTATATGTTGCACTATGAGTTGTCCCTTATATTTATCTACTCATGAACATCCATGGTATTCCCATGCTGAATGGGCTCTTATCTAAATGGGTGGTCCTTCTACCACAACATTACATCTATTTTTCATCCTAGAAGTCAGTTAAAGGGTAGGCCCTGACTATTTTCCTCATGACACATCCTACCCCAGAAAGTATACCTATGGACACTGAGCAATCATACGAGGAGGTTTTCTATGCCCATGGAACTCACTGAACATGGTAGATGTATTTTGATGGTGCCTTTAAAATTCCTATTTTAAAAAGGAAGGTATATTTGATACTCAACTATGTTAGATTAGGGATTGTCTTTGTCTCTCTAGAAAAATAAAATTTTCCCTAATATTTCTCATTAACCAAAGTCTTAATGAATAATGGGGCCAAATATCAAGATCTCATCACTATCTTAGAAGTATCCCTATTACTGAAAATATCCTACCTAATAATCAAATGGATTCAAATCTAGTGATAATGCAATTAAATGGTGAATATTCTATTAGAAAGGAAAAATTAGACCCTCTCACTATCTATAATAGGGGACTAATAGTTGAATTCAATTTTGATCCCATGATGATTCATGTTATCTTATCACAGAATGTTTTCACCAATTCATTGACTAGTCTAGCCACAGACATGGTTAAACTCAATCACAACGATTAAACCTTCTATATCACACAAGAAAGGATGGTCTCATAAACCATCTTCTCTGACATAGAATAAATTAATCTGGTCCATACATCCCTATATCAGGATAAACCACTATCCAGACCTGGATGAATGGAGACCATGATTTATTATATCTTAAATGGGGCTCTCCCGGTAGATCGAGCAAGAAGGGAACAAACTCAACACGGATCAGTGAAATTTACCCTATTCGATGGTTCGAATGAGAAGAAATCCATACAAAATTGGGGATTCAAAAAATTACTCCTAAGATGCATAATAGAAAGAGATATTCTTGCTATCATGGAAGATTTTCATGCGGTCTCCTATAATGATCATCGGTTTAGGACTAGACTCACCCACCAAATTAGAAGGCCGAGTTACTACTAAAAAACCATGATAAAATAAAATGTGGCACTCACAATGAAATTTTATGCATTCCAAAATGTTGAAATATTCATCCATCAACCTCTGGAATTGATACAGTACATATAAATATTCTTGGTTGTTTTCCATATGGGGAGTGGATGTTTTGAGGACATATCCACCATCCCAAACTAGGCAGTTCAAGTACATCCTTACTACTACTAACATATTTAAAAATGGTTTGATGTAATAACTCCCAAGAAAATGGGGATAAAGAATACCATCTACTTTGTGAAGTCCCATATCATTATTGGTTTTATATTCCATTAAATAAAACATATAGACGATGACAATATATTATGTTCTAGAGAGTTAAGGAAATATTTCCAATATTATGATATTGATTCCAATGACTCACCTCACAATCATGAAATGTAAAATGTAAAAATATAAGTCATTAACATGACTTTATAAAATACACTCTAGAGTATGGTAAACAAGGATAAGAAGTCATGTTTAGAAAACTCCACATGCTTTATGGCCCTACCGTACCACCACACATCTTATTACACATGAAACTCTCCACTCACTAGTGTACAAAACCAAGGTAGTGTTTCAATAGGAGTCTAGATTCCCTCTCTATGAATATCCATTTGTAGAAAACTATTGGATGATGATGAATCACAAAATTGGTTGGATAATATGGAGTATCTCAATCCAAATAGGTTGCGTACATTGCACAACCTTGATGTGATTTAAAATTTGATCCAACAAGACTTCAATAAAAATGTTCTTCTCTACTCATTCCTTCAATGAGAATTGGTATAAGATATCTAATCCGCAATGATACAAGTCAAGAAACCTCAAAACCTATAACCCAAATGGGAAGGTCCTTATATCATATAGAAGTTCTATTAATGTAGAGATAAATTGTTGGACACAATGAATGGGGAACATATCACACCCCCACCAAAGAAAGGTCTGTTAATAAATTCTTCTCATAGATACCATAAAGCATCTATTTTCTTGACCACATGATGTTAAACTTTATGGAGATCAAACAAGAAAAAAGATTATAAACTGCATAAAATCCTTCATCCTTTTAAAAGGACGCTAAACTACAATGAATAAATCCTCACAACATGACAACAAAATGCATTGATCCCAAACATTCCTTATCTCCCATATTGGGTGACCCTCATCCATACAAAAAGACATTAAACTACATGGTTGATGTACATTCCACAAGATAGTAAAACGAATGGGTTTATAGAACTATATATGATTCTCATTTCAAATGAGATATGTGGGAACTCTCTGATTTGATATCTTGGCCATGCCACAACATGATACAAAATTCCACTATCCATTTCTAAATTTCCTCTATGTCATGTAAGTAACCTTTTCCACTCCTTATTTCTCACACGTAGTATAGCTTATGTGAGTTTAGGATTTTTGGAAGGGGTTACCCCATATGACCGAGACATGCAATTTCATGATAGGGTTATCATAGTCCTAGAAAAATGACCATAAAAGGAACACCATGAGTCCTCTCCACATGATGTTAAACTACATGATTAATGTATCTTATATGAAATAAAACTACACATTACTATTGAACTTCTCTGAGAGGACCAATATCATTGGTGTTGGTCTCTAATGATATGAATTTATTAAAAGTTCTTAATTTACATTATTTGATGATTTTATATGAAAAGTTCATAATTGGTGTGAAATATTCATGTTTTAACATAAAATATTATTTTTGAGAATTATTTAAATTAATCTAGAGTGGATTCAGTTTAATGTTTTAATCATAAATCTCATCCAACTGATAAATATTATGTGATTTGTGTTGTAGGGATCCTTTTTCAATTTAGAATAACTCATTAGAAGGAATCATTGACCTATTATGCCATTTGAATGGTCATATGGTTCACGAAAATAGACCCAAAGAATATGTGAAAAAACTAGAGCATGCACGATTCTTGAAGTTTTGGTCACAATCATGAAACCAAAATTTAATGAGAAACCATATTGTGTTTTTGATTTTCCTAACGAACCATGTATAAAACATTCATGTCCCAACACCAACAAAATGGGTCCCAAATGATTCTTAGAAGTCCTACCCACCATTCAATAAGAGAATTAATCTCTTCACACATTTATTGGATTTTCTTCAAATATAGACATCCATTTGAGCTGATTTTTTTAATGAGGAATCTAAGATATAGGAGGAATAATATTTCGAATAAAGGGTTTGTATTTTAGTGAATATTTCTATTCAAAAACCCATTCACATTTCGGCCTTCGAAAAAGTCTCAATTGAAATGAAAAAAAGTAAAATTGTTTAATAAAACTACCATAACATTAGCTTCTTGAAACCATCGACTTCCAAATTTTGAGGGTAGACTGGAAACATGCATATCTACAACTTTGAAGAAAATAATTTTTCCATATTTGGATTTATATTGTATATAATTGGAAATCTAGGTGGATGTTTTGATTTGGAAAGAAAATAGCCCACCTCCTTAGTATATATATGCACCCCTCCTTCTTTGCAAGGATTTGTAATTTTAGAGAAAATGAGGATATTTGGCATGATTAGAACCTTTCCAAGGGCCTATAAGGACTTCACTTCATGTTTTCTTAATAAAAGAAACCCCTCCACCACTTTTATTTTCACGTTCTTCTGAATTTATTAACAATTATATTCTTGTAAGTTTTATTTCATTTCAATTAAATATTAAAGCATGTATTTTCATCATAATTTCTAATTTCATCCATCTTTTTGATTGGTAATTTTAATCTTCTTAAAATAGTTTAAACCACGTATAAAACAATTCACTTATATCACAATCTTATTCAATATAAAGTCTAATTTTACAACTCTTTAGAGTTCATGTGTGTGTTTGGCAGACCACTCTTTTATTGTCCCATACTTTTTATTTTATTTGAAACCCATCTCCATAAGAATTCAAAATAAATTAAAAGTATCTAAATATTTGATTAAATATACCATTAGGGTCAGTCAAAATTTGAGGATATTAAGTGATTGAGGGATTTTTCTCGTTGAGTATTCTTGAGGTTAATATTGTGTATGTTGAATTTAAAATGTCATGGATTAATGACATGTTTTCTTAACATATGTATTATTGTATTATTATAACCATAAATACACTACCAAAAATAAGTATTAATTGAGACTAGAACCCTGGTTAAGTTAGAGATTGGATTAAATCCTTAACACTTGGGGTATTTCAATCAAAATAATCTGATGAAGTGGGAGTTAATTTTATACAATATGAAGCAATACTCAAGGATATCATAAACATAAATCCCCAATAATAAACTCACCCAAATCATTATTAAATTTTTAAATCAATATTAATTAATCAATAATTTAATCTAACCTAAAAAACAAACCCCCCAATAAAAATGAATCAAATTAAAAAATTGAATAAAAAAATTTGTACCATCGTAGAGGATTCGACCCGAGTGCTACTATAAACATTAGCAGAGCACTAGACCATTTAATGGTTGATAGGAAACAATCATACATACATCAAATGGTGCTGTTGCTGGGGATTGTATTTTAAGTAGTAGATAGTTTTTGGTTTTTGTAAAAAAATAAAAAAAAATTAAATAAATAAACCTAAAAGAAATTTTAGAAAAAACCACAAAAGAAAAACCCATATTTCTAATCAAAAATCATAAACAGAAAAAGCACAATGAAAAACCTGGCTTCATTATCTTTTCCAAAAATCTCTTAACTCAACGTAGCCTCCCAAACAATCCATCGTGTGTATTTTGACCCAGAAATTGTGAAAACTCTTCACTAACTTAAAGGGACATGGGGGATAATCAAATCACTCTCGAACCATTCATTAACAAACAAATTGAACTAGATATAGAAAATACAAGGAATAAATCCTTAAATGAACTCACATCCCTTGATATGAATTAGCAACCCCTTGGTATTGAATATCCAAACATTGAGGCTATTTTAGAACTCATACCAGTTTGATTAATATTCTACCTCATTTGCATGGGCTAGCTGGGGAGGATCCCCATATTTATATCAAAGAGTTCTAAGTGGTGTGATCTACAATGAATACTCCAGGATTTCTAATGAAATAAAAAAAAATTCATGAATTCCATTTCTCCCAAGCTAACTCCGCCAGGTTACGACACTACTACTTTCCTCCAGGTTCCATAAACTCAGGGATTGACATGAAGCATCTCTTTTTAGAAATTTTTTTTCTTGTATCACGTACCAATTCTATATGATTTTAAATAAGTGGAATATGTCAATTACCTAATTAATTACTCCATGTGAACTGAGACATGTTCAAAATTATTATGGAAACCTACCCACATTATCAAATCCAGGCACAAATCTTGATCCAATAGTTCTATGAGGGGTTATTGGTTGTGGAGAGAACTCTCATTGATGCCGCAAGTGGTGGTGATCTTGTAGAAACAAATACTGGAGTTGTATGAGATCTCATAAGAAAAATGGATGCAAACATGTAGAGATTCCATACTCGAATGCATCCTCAAGTCAAATAAGTCCAAGAGAATCAATCCATAGTGCCTAAAAAGATGACCAAATGGATGTGTGATCTTATAGGTCATGTGCGTCAACTAGTTGTGGCCTTTAAATCCCAAACCTCATCTTCTATACAATATATATTCTCTAAAACTATCAAAAACTATGGAATATGTAGCTTATTGGCTCATCCAACTGACACATGTCCACACCTTCCAATGGATCCATCTGATTCTTCTATTTCAATGGAGCTCAATGCAGCATATGGTTAGAGGAACACTAACACTGAAAAAATTATGTTAGTTCATTAAAAAATTATACCAACCCCACTCTAAGACCTCCTCTTATACCTTTAACATCAGATTGAGGTATGGTAATCCCATTTTTGATTCCCCCCAATTCCTTCCTCAGAACCCGAACCAATTACCAGATGGTAAAGGTGGGGGTAACTTCAAAAAACCTTATCATTTTTCCCTTAAACTCATAGAATCAATCCTCCTATTCCCCTTTATATATTTCACTATCAAAAAGAGCCTTCTCAGTTCCCAACACAATACAATAACTTTCCCAAGAACCCAAATTAGGGTAATCCCAATGTAGGATATGCATCTTCTTCAATGTAACTACTAGAATGCACTATAGAAGATCTTTCATCCTTTACCCATTACAAAATTAAAAACATTGAAACCTAAATTGTTCAACATGCATCTCACCTTAGCAAGAAACAACTACATAGTTATTCCCAACTCCCTACTAAAATATTGAAGTCCATGATGCCATATTATCGGTTGAGTTTTGTTACTGACTGGTCAAGTTAAATATTTTTCAATCCATACAAAACCCATCATAGAATCAATCTGTATTCTCTACCCACACTTATGAAAGTATCATTGAGATTTTGTTGAATCACTATCCATCTTGTTCTTCATGTTATAAAGATAACATAGATTTTTAATTTTTCTTCCTTATTAACCATGTGATAAATAGAAAAGGTAATGTTGAAATTACAAATATAAACTCAATTAATCTAAAGGATCTTGAAAAATATTTTGAATACTATCTTACCTCTGGGCTCAACTACTCCAAAATGGATGGTAATGAGCAAAATTAACAAGTATGTACATTTGTTGACTTAGATCATATTATATAAGATTCATCATTTACAATATTTGATTCTAAATATTATGTCATATGTGAGGTGAAACCTGAACCAATGTGTTTATCTTTCACAATGGGAGTGAAGGTTATGAGATTAGTTCATTAATATCACTAGTGCGGTTGAAATTGACCATTCTTTGTAAAAAAAAATTCTCTGAACGATATACAAAATTTAATTCGGTCTTATGAATCCATTGATCCTCATTTTTTAACCCCATAAAGTGAAGAAATAAATTAGTTTATAAAAAATGAGATATCATAATCTGATTTCATATTATCTGGACCTTACATAAATGCACTATCGAAATTGAAACATCTTTATAAAGTTGAAATCGTATAAAACCAACACCTAGGTGGATACATAATAACTCAAGTTGAAGTAAAATAAGATTATACCCATAGAATATTTCAAACACCATATAATTTCAATCCTAACAATAAGTAAGGGATGGAATTATCCAATGAATAATCTAGAATTCAAAAGGAGAAGTTTTTCTGTAAGCACACTATATTTGAGATAATATTGTGGCCACCATCGAATTATGGGTAGTCCACTACAAAAGTCATGTTGTACACAAAATAAATGCATTACTTCTCGGGATGCACCCTAATATTTCTTTTCCTCTTATGTAATTATAATTTCTTTCCAGTTTTTCATTAAATAAATCCTAAATTTTGGTTTTTACTCTCTTTAAAGAAATTGAATGTTTCCAATTCATCACCAAAGAGGATGAATGCATCTATTATCACATTGAATACCATTAAATCCCCAAATTCTATAGTTGACTCACTACTAGATAGAGATGAAAATCCACTGAATCTAAAATTGGGTCACCTTGTTCCCTTTAGCTTATCCCTATCTATCTCTCTCTCTATCATCTTCTCTCATTATCCTTTTTTCCACTTTCCTCATAAAACTTTTTATTTACTCAATCTCTTTTGTGAGGGTGTGTCTTTTTAAAAAGATAACAATAAAATCAAAAAAACTAATCATGATATGGAAAGAAAGAGTCACAATCACTCACTATCCACTTTTGAAAAAATTTCAAACCATTTTGGGGAGTCCAAACACAAATGTTCATCTAAAAAATATTGCATTTTATTCTTAAATTTGGATAAAGAATCTTTTGTCAATACCAAAAAAATTTGAATATTAACGTTTTGATTTGTAAAATGATTCATCCCAAACCATGGGGAACACCATTATCTTTCAGGTTATGGTCACCGATGACCATCTATTCATTTTGTTTGTTTTTCACCCCATATTGTGGGTCTTGAGATTGCATGCCTTCAAGATAAATTTAATAATTTAGTGTCCATTATTACATCAAAGGCATTTTATTAACCCCATTAGAATTATGATATCCAAATAGCCACCTATTACCATTAAATTAATTTTCCTTTTGAAATCCTCTTCGAGATAATGAAAACATTTTCTTTGATTGCCACATTATAAGACCAGTACCTTATCCAACCCATCATCTAAATTGAATTAAATTGCCTAATTTAATGAACTTTATGTTTGTGGGGGAATGTATTTCATTTTTGGTATCTATTTATTGATTTTCAACGTTATTTCATTTGCTGGATGTAAATCATCTCTTTGAGTGTGGGTGAGAGGTGTTCATTCAGTGATTTTTGGGAATGGACTTTCATTAATGTAATTTTTTAAATTTTATGGACAATTTCTCAAAAATAAATTGATAAGTAAAAAAAATTAATTGTGTGTTGGGAAGGTAACAATTCACTCTTTTTAATCCTTTTATCTTATCATAACTATTACTTTTAGTGTTGTGGAGAGATCAAACATGGGTTGGGAAATTAGTGTGAGGTCTTTTCAAGTGCATATTATCGAAAAATGAAAAAAATATAAATAAAAAAATAAAGAAACTTATTTCATTAGGGGAAGTATTATGTTGTATAAATATTTCATTTTCTCATCCCCTTCAAATTTTATTCCCCTGGGTTTTTGGTCATCAAAAAATCATTCCATGGAAATATGTGTTTCCATAACATTTTATCTATTATTTCAATTTGTTTGTTGCTTCTTCTATGTTAGTGTTTTACCCCTTGTTTCTTTTCTCTTGGAAATTATAATCCTATCTTCCCATAGCCACAGAAAAACTCCTAAAAACATCTTGATTCTTTCGAACATTAGGATAGGAAATGGAAGCATATAGATATTTAAAAGTATAATATTTTCTATTTTTTGGTCAATGAGTGAACCTACATAAAGAAAAATTTATCATATTGAGAGGAGTGATTTTTGAGTACCCACATTTCAAATTTCTAAATTTGAGCATGAAAAATATAATTTTTAAAATATTTTTTTCCTTTCAATTTGTGGTGGAATTCAATATAGATGAGTGAAATGGTCTATCCTCCCCAAATTAGGGATTTTTTAAAATATTTGTTAGTGTGGTAGAATGATTTAGTTGTGTTTTTATATTTTTTGTACACAATAAAATGCACAAGAATAAGTATGAGTGAGTTTAGGTTATTAATTTATTCATATCTCATTTTACTCCCTCTAATAATTTTCTTTTAAAAGTGAATAATTTGTGTGAACTATTCATTTTTAAATATAAAATATAATTTTGTAGTATTATTTAAATTAATCCAGAGGATAGTCTGTTTAAGGTTTCAATAATAACTCATATACTACTCATCTAAATTTTGCGATTCTTGTTTTCAAGTCTCTTAACCAATTTAAAACATCTCATTAGAAGGATACATTGGCCAATTTTTCTATTTAAATAATCATATGGTCCACACAGAAGCCCCAAATAATCTATGAGAAAACAAGATAATCCATGTTGCTTGAATTTATAGGCACAATCCAGAAACCGAAATTTTATGAGACTCCTATATATATTCGTGATTATAGAAATGAACCATGGATAAAAATTTCTTGGCCCAAATCCATAAAAAGGGAACCAAATGATTCCATGAAGTCAGGCCCACCATTCTATCCTAGAATTAAACACATCTCACATTTATTTAATTTTATGTTCATATATATATCAATTATATCTGATATTTTTCATTGTAAAAGATAATATATAGTGGGATGATTTTTAAGAAAAATGGTTCAGATTTGAGGGAAACATCTTATTCAAAAACCCAATCACATTTATGCCTTAGAAAATGTATGGATAGAAAATGGATAAAAATAAAATTGATTAATAAAAAAACCTACCTTTATATCCTTAAGTCTAATATACACCAACATTTTAGGGTATACTATAAAATTTCATATCTATAACTTATAAGAAGACAATTTATTCTGATTCGGCTTTTTGGAGTATTAAATTGGAGAGACATTTTGAGGGTATGATTTAAAAAAGAAGAAGTACACCTCCTCAGTCTATAATTGAATCCCCCAACTCTCCCTTAAAGGAGTTTTCATTTATTAGAAAAGGATGGTTCTTGGAATAACTAGAGGCTTTACAAGGGTCTGGGAGGACTTTCAATGATCTTTGTTGAACATGATATACCTCTTCTATACTCTTATTTTCATGTTTGTCTGTGTTTATTTTCAATTATATCCGTGTGAGTTTTCTTTCATTCAATAAAATATCTAATCATTATTCTTCACCATAATTTTTAATTTTTGTCCATATTCTCTCTTGTAATATTAATATTCTTAAAATAGTTTAAATCAATTATAAAACCATTATCATCTTTTACTTTCTTATTCAATCTAAAGTGTTATTTTACCTCTATTAACATTTCGTGTGTGTGTTCAGTGAACCACTATTTATTTATCACATTTTTATTATTTTATTATAAAACCATCACAATAATAATTCAATACATTTTAATAACCATATCATGGGATGAGTAATTCTACCATTTTGGTGAGTCATAATTTGGAAATATTAAGTGATTGGGATATTTTTCTAGTGGTGTATTCTTTGGGTTAACATTGTGTATGTTGAACATAAAATGTCACAGAGTAATTCCATGTTTTATTTAGCATGCGAATTCCATTGATTATTGAAACCATAAATAAACTACCATAATCAATTATTAATATATATTAGAACCCTAGTTATTTTAATGGTTGAATAAAGTCGTAACAGTTGGGTATTCTGTTCAAAATTATCTTTTGAAGTTGGTGCTAATTTAATTCAATATAAATCTATGTTCAAATATATAATAAACTTAAATACCCAATAATAAACTTACCCCATTAGTTATTATAGTGTTAAATCTATCTTCATTAATCAATCATTTCATATACAAACTACAACTTTCCCCTCAATCAAAATACTATGAATTAAAAACAACCGACTCTAAAATTTTTACCATCACTAAGGATTCATCTCGAGTGCTGCTATACACATTAGCAGAGTACCAGACACTTTAATGGTCAGTAGGAGACAATGTTCCATGCCTTAAATGGTTCCATTTATGGGGATGGTTCTTTAAGTAGTCATTAGTTTTTTATTAAAAAAACAATAAAATAAAAAAATTAACCAAAAAATTTCATAAAAAACACACAAAGAAAAACCCACATTCCTTATCAAAAAACATAAATGGAAAAAATCACAAATAAAAACCCACCTTCCTAATCTTTTCCAAGCATATCTTAATGGATTGTATCCTCCCAAAAAATACATAGGATATTTTTACCCTGAAATCAAGAGAACTTTTCGTCGACATAGGAGGAACATTAAGGACAATCAAATTACTCTAGAACCATTCTTTTTCTAACCAATTGAACAAGATATGTCCAATCATTGAAAAAAACCATAAAAGAACTCACCATAAGAAATACGAATTACCTACCCCTTATTATTGAATATCATAATGGTGAGTCTGATTTTGAACTAAAATTGGGTTTGATTCATCTTCAACCTCTTTCCATTAGGATACCCACTCAAAGAGTTCCAAGTGGTGTGCTCCATCATGAATAATCAAGGGGTTTATAAAAAAAATAAAACATTTAGTATTCGATTTCTCCCAAGATGACTTCAATTAGTCATGGATCTACTTCCTCCCTATTGGTTCCATAAACTCATAGATTTACATGAAGTGTCTCATTTTAGAAAACTTTTTTACTAATTCTTGTACCGCTTCTATCTGAAAGAAATAAATGGTGTCCATCAATTCCATAATGAATCACTCTATGAGTACTGGAAGAGGTTCAAAAATCTTCTGGAAACCTTCCCAGATCACCAAATCCTTGGCCAACTCTTGATCCAATACATCTATAATGGGTTACAATCTATGGAGATAACTCTCATTGATTCCGAAAGTGGTGGTGGACTTATTGATAAAAATAATATAGCTACATGAGATCTCATAAGAAATATGGTTGCAAAGATGAAAAAATTCCATACTAGAGCACATGCCCAAGTCAAACACATCCTAGAGAATCAATTCATAAATCCCAACAAGATGAATGAGAGGATGAATGAACATAAGTGTCTTGTTCATCAACTAGATGTGGCCTCCGAATTCCCAAATTCTTGTCCACATATTCCTGAGGATCCATATGATTCTTCTAGTCCAGTGGATCTCAATATAGCATATGAAAAGAGGAACACCAACCCTCAACAATATGTTCTATTCATTATAATCTTCAACCAACTCCACTCTGAGCCCTTCTCTTTAACTGTTAGCCCAGGCTTGAGGTTTGGGGATCATGTTTCTTATGCCCCTTAATTCCCTCCTCATAACCCAAACCAATTCCAATATTGTCAAGGTGGTGGTAAATTCCATCAAACCAATCCTTTTGGCCTTTAACCTCAATGGATCAATCATCATATTTCTCCTCCTAGATTCCACTATTCGAGTGAGCCATCCCAATTCATGAACTTTACCAATAACCAAAATCAAGGTAATACCAATGCGTGACATTCCAAATTTTCCTTGAATACATGGAAAAATGCTTTGGAAGATATTTCCTCCCTCACCCTTTCTAGCCATAAAAACATTGAAACCCAAATTGGTCAACATGAATCACACTTTATCCCACAATAACCATCCAATTCTACCAAAAGACCAGCTCAACCATTTCCCATCTGAAAAATGAACCTGAATCCACTACCTCACCAACTTATATTACTCTAAATACCCAAATTAATTTTCCTCAAGCCATCCCTATGCCAAGGAATTCCTTTGAACCTAGCCCTAAAATTCTAAACAAGTTTTGATGTGTTGAAGTCAACATTCACCTCTTTGATTACATCAACGAAATTCCAAAGTATAAAAAGTTTATTAAAGAGTTATGCAACCATAATAGGAAGATTAGGACCTTCAAGAATGCTTCAACCCATAATAACATACCCATGAAGTGAAAATATCTTGGTATATTTAATATTCCATGAAAAATATGATATTTGTAATTTGATGATGCACCCATATACTTAGGAGCCTTCATAAATTTCATGAACAAATACATCTTCTCTAACCTTGGTCTAGGTCCCTTTCACCCAATGGGTTTTTTCATCCAGTTATCCAATCAAATCACAACTAGTCTTGAGAGAATAATTGAGTATGTCCTTGTCTGAGTCATTGATGTTATAATCCTAGTTGACTTTTATGTCCTTGACCTGGAAGGTGAGACAACTTCTTTCCAATATCTTATGATTTTAGGAATAACATTCCTTATGACATCTAAAATGGAAATCTATGTCCATGATGTCATCATATTCATGGAATTTAGTGACCAACTAGTCAAGTTCAATATTTTTCAGTCCATTCGATACCCACCTGAGATTCAATCCATATGATATATCCATACATTTGAAATTCTATCTGAGAGTATGTTGAATACCAATCCACCATGTTATTCATGTTATAATGATAAAGGAGATTGTGAATTACGCATCCTCTTTAACCAAGTCATAAATGGAGAAGATAATGTTGACATTAAAAATGTAAACTCCATTGATCTAAAGGGTCTCGAAAACTATTTGGAAGAACAAATCACCTCTGATGTCCACTGCTCCATCATGGATGATAATGAGGAAAATGAAAAAGCAGGTTCATTTGTAGACTCAGATCATATTATCCATCATCCATCATTTCTTATCCATGATTATGAAAATTATGTTATATGTGTGGTGAACCCTGAACTAACGTGTTTAACTTTTCCCAATAGGAGTTAAAGATTTGATATTTGTTCTCTAATTAACAAAGTGATCACTAGTGATGTTTAAATTTACCGTTCTTATACAAATAAAGTTGATATAAAGGATATTGAAAATTTTATTCTGTCTTATGAATCCACTGATCCTCAATACAAGACATTGGTAATTGACGAAATAAATGAGTTTTAAACAACTCAGATCTCATACTCTGATTTCAAATTATCCATACCTTACAAAAATTCACCATTAAAATTGAAAGATCATTCTAAACACCAAACCCTAGAAAACTACACTTAGTGGGTTGCAATAATATCTATATTTGAAGACCAAAGAGAGGATACCCACATTTTTTTTCAACCCCCATTGAATTGAAAGCCCATCAACAAGGAAGAGATGGAATTATTCAATAAACAATCAATAATCCCAAAGAGAAGTTTTTATGTAAGCACATTGGAGTTGAGAAAATATGGTATCCACCATGAGACTGTGGATAGTCCACTATGATTGTCTAGCTATAGAAAAATAAATTTTTTTCTTCTTACGATGCAACACAATTTTTCTTTTCCATTTATGGAATTTTATTTTATTTTTAGTTTTTTATTAAATAAAAAATAACTTTTTTTTACTCTCTTTTATGAAATTTATTTTTTCCAATGCACAAGCAAAGAGGAAAAATTCCCCAAGACCCACATCGAATTACATTGGATCCCCAAATTCTATAGTTAACCCACCAATATATAGAGATGACAACCCACCGAATCCAAACTAGGGAACCTTTTTCCCCTCAACTTGTCTCTCTATATCTTTCTATATTCTCCATCTATCATTCTCATTTTTTCAACATTCTAAATTAAATATTTTATTTAATCTTTCTAATTTGTGTGGATGTGTATTTATAAAAATCTAACGAAAAAACTAAAAAAAATCAAAAAACGAAAAACGAGTCATAATCACTCGCCATCCACTTTTAAAATTTTGTACAACCATTTATGGGAGTCAAAAGGAATGTTTTCATCTCAAAAATTATGTATTTTCATAAAAAATTGGGATAAATAATATTCTGTCTGAATAGAAAAAATATGAATCCTCAATTTTTTATTTGGATAATGATTCTTCCCTATCTGTGAGTAACAACATTAGCTCTCAGGCCAAGGTAACCTATGACCATATATTCATTTGAAATGTTTTTCACCCATGATTTTGAGTCTTTAGTTTGTGTAACTTAGAGATGAATTTTATAATTCATTGTCTATTAATATGATAGAATCTTTTTTTAATCCCTTGATAATTATTATAGTGAAATATCCTCCCATTACCCCTAAATTAATCCTCCTTTTGAAATCCCCTTCAAGATGATAAAGAACTTTTCTTTGATATCCACTTTACTGTCCCAATACATTTCCTACCAAACATCTAAATGGAATTAAATTTCAAAATTTATTGAATTTATGTGTGTTGGGGGGGGGAATGGATTTCATTTTGGGTATCCATTTACTGATTTTCAACATGTAATCATATAGTTCATGGATACCATCAATTTTAGTTTTGTGGAGAAGTTTTTAATTTGGTGAGTTTGGGGAATTTAATTTCATTTATATATGTTGTAAATGTTATTGAATAGTTTCCAAAAAATATAATATAAAAAAGGGTTGTGTCTTGGGAAGGTCAAAAGTTAAACTTCCTCATCCATTGATCTTGTTGTAACTATTATAATAAGTTTTTAATGGAGATCAAACATAGATTGGGTGATGAGTCTGAGATCTTTATGATGTTCAACTTTCGAAAAAATGATATAAAAACACTAATCTCATTGGGATAAGTTTTGTGTTTTGTTAATATTTCATCTTCTCATCCCCTTCAAAATTTATTCCTCTTTTGGGTCTTTCTTCACACAATCATTCCCTTGTTAATATATGTTTCCTTAACCATCCACATATTATATCAGATTTGGAATTGTTTCTTCCATTTCTCTATTTTACTCCTCTTTGACTTTCTTTGGGACATAAAATTCTTATCATCACATAGCCACATAAACCCCCTAAATTGACCTCTTGATTCTTTTGAACTTTAGGATAGGGAATGGAAGCTGAAATATTTTTCAAACAATAAGATGTTCACTTTTGGTTGGTGAATGATTGAACCTCCATAACTAAGTTTTTTATCATCTTAAGAGGAGTGAGTTCTGAGTACCCAGATTTTTAATTACTAAATTTGAGCATGAAAAATGTTATTTTAGAATACTGTTTCATTAAAAAATTGTGGTGGAATTCAATATGGATAATTGAAATGGTATAAACCTCCACTCATCGGGGAAAACAAAATTTTTATATTTTTTTTGTGATTGAGAAGGATTTGGTTATGTTTTATCTTTTTTGTACATGAGGACATGGATGTTTTTGTAGGAGTTTATGTCATAAATCTATTCACAACTTTTTATTTACTCCCTTTAATTATTTTCTATAAATATGCATAATTTGTTTAAAATATTCATGTTTAAACAGTAATATAAATTTTGAGCATTATTTGACTCAATATATAGTTGAGTAAATTTAATGTTTTAATCATAACTATCATGTTGACGATCAAAATTTTGTTATTATTTCTTTGTAGGGTTCCATATTCAATTGAGAACATCTCATTAGAAGGAAACTTTTTCCAATTTTTCCATTTGAATTTCTACATGGTCTACACAACATGGCCCACAAAATGTGAAAAAACTGCACCATCCATGATGCATGAATTTATGGGATCAATCTAAAAAACCCAAATTTTATGTGACTCCAAAATATTTTCTTGATTATCCAAAGGAAGCGTGGATAAAAATTAAAAGGCACAAATTTAATAAAAAGGGGCCCAAATGATGCTTTTAAGTCCATCCCACTATTCGGTCTTGGAATTAAACTCTTCACACAGTTATTGACTTTTATCCTGACATAGAAATCCATTTAAGCGAATTTTTTTATTGTGAATGCTATAACATAGGAGGGATACTATTTAGAGGAAATGTTTTGGATTTTTTTCTGTATTCCTATTCAAAAACCCATCCACATTTCAATCTTATAAAAAGTATGGATTAAGATTAAAAAAATAAAATTGATTTATAAAACATCATTAACATTTTATATTTAAGTCAAATTGCTAGATATTTTGAGTTTAGACACTAAACATACATATCTATAACTCTTAGGAATAAAATTTCTCTATATTTGGTTATCTAGAGTATCAAATGGGTGAGCCAATTAGAGGGGAAGATTTGGAAAGAAAAAAGTCTCCCAATTTGGGATATAAATGTAACCCCTACTCTGTTGAAAGGAGTTGTAATTATAGAGAAAAATAGAAGTTTTTTGATGACTATATCCATTAAAAGTTCCAGGGATGACTTTCCTTGATCACGTTTTAACAAGAGATACGTCTCCTCCACTTTTATTTTCAGGTTCCTCTACCAGTATTTTCAATTCTATTCATGTAAGTTTGTATTCATTTATATTAAAAATTAAAAAAAATCATAATTTATAATTTTCATCCTCCTTCTATTTTTTAATATTAATATTCTTAAAATAGTTTAAATATAATATAATTCCAGCCCCTTATTTCACATTCTCATTCAATATAAAGTTTGATTTTACCTCGCTTCACATTTTGTGTGTGTGTTCGTTGCACCAATTTTTTTTGTCCCATTATTTTTATTTTATATTAAACACATAACTATAAAAATTCCATCCAAATTAATAAAATTTTCAAGGGAATATTAAATATACCATTGGGGTGAGTCATAATTTGGGGATATTAAGTGATGGCATGATTTATCTCCTTGAGTATTCCTTAGGTAACACTGAGTATGTTGAACTTAAAATATGATGGATTAATGAAATGTTTTGTTTATCATATGGATTCCACAGATTTTTGTAACCATAAATACACTACCATAAATAATTTTAAATATGGATTATAACCCTAGTTAAGATATGTCTTGTATTAAAGACTTAACACATGAGTATTCTGATCAAAATTATAATTTGAAATTAGTATTAATTTAATGAAATATAAAGTAATGCTCAAGAATATACTAAAAATAAATCCCCAACAATAAACCCACTATAATAATTATTAAATTTTAAAATAAATCATCACTAATCAATTATTACATATAATCTATCCAAGTCCCTCCCAATCAAAAGTTAAATAATTAAAAACAATTGACTCTCAAATTTGTACAACTATGAACGATTCAACTCGAGTGATGCTATACACATTAGCAATACACCTAACCCTTGAATGATTAATAGACAAACATCGTTCATGCTTCCTATGGAACTTTGTCTGGTGATGGTTCCTTATTTAGTTGGTATTTTTTGGTTTTTGTAAAGAAAATTACAAAAACAATTAACAAAATTAATATAAAAAATTAGAAAAAAACAAAGAAGGAAAAGCCCTACCTCATCAAAAATAATAAATAGAAAAAACCAAAAAGAAAAACCCACATTCTCCAACATTTCCAAATAACTTCTAATTCCCTGTAGCTTCCCAAACATTCCAACGTATTTGATTGATGCAAAAAACGAGTGAACTTCTCGCCAACTTAGGGGGAACATTACGGATAATCAAATAACCTAGAATCATTAATTGTCCATCCAATTGAACTAGCTACATCCAATCCTAGGGGAACAGAACATAAAATATCTTGATTCCCCTAATAAGAATTATCAACGCCTTGGTTGGGAATATCCAAACATTGAGGCTGATTTCGAACTCAAATTAGGTTTGACTCATCTTATAACTCATTTCCATGGGCAAGATAATGAGGATCCATATCTTCATCTCAAAAAGTTCCAAGTGGTGTTCTATACCATGAATCCTCAAGGGATTTCTAAATATCAAATCTAACATAGAGTATTCCTTTTATCCCTAACAGAATCTACCATGTCAGGGCTCTACTACATCTTTCTTGGTTCCATAAACTCATGGCTTGAAATGAAGCATCTATTTTTAGAAACATTCATTCTTACTTCTCACTCCGCTTCTATCTGAATGAAAAAAATTGGTATCCGTCAATTCCCTAATGAATCACTCCATGAGTACTGGGAGAGGTTTAAATTTATTTTGGAAACCATCCCACATAAAAAAAATCCCAAACTAACTCTTGATCGAATACTTCTATGAGGGGTTATTGGATATTGAGAGAACTATTATTGATGATCTTAGTGGTGCTTCCTTTGTTAAAAAACACATACATTTGGATGAGAAATCATAAATAATATGTATAAAAACATGAAACAATACCATACTCGTGTACATACTCAGGTTATACAAGTCAAAGAGAATCAATACAAACACCCACAAAAGATGATCCAGTGGATGAGTGAACTTACAGGTCTTGTGTGTCAACTAGTTGTGTTCTCCAAAGCCTCAACCTCATCTTATCCACAATATTTACTCCCTAGACCTACAAAAAACTATGTAAAATGCAGCTCATATGATCCTCCAATATAAAAATGTCCTCAAATAGATGAAGATCCATCTGAATCTTCTATTCCAATGGAGCTCAATAAAACATATCCTCATAGAAACAACAAACCAAAACAATCAGAATAGACCATTAAAAACTTCAACAAACCCCACCCAAAGTCCTTCTATTCAACCTTTAATCCAGGCATGATTTCTGGTAATCCCATTTCTTATTCCCCTTAATTCACTCCTCAAAACCCAAACCAATTCAAATCTGGTCAAGGTTGTGGTAACATCCATTTTTTTTCCTTTTTTCCATCAACCTCAAAGGATCAATCCTCTTCTTGATCATTCTGGATTCCACTCTCCAAATTATCCCTCCCAATTCCCAAACCAATACAAGAACATTCCCAAGAACCAAAATAAAGGTAATCCCAATGCGGGACATACCTCTTATTCCAATAAAACATGGTAAATCTATTTAGAAGATCTTTCCTCCTTCACATGTTATATCATTGAAAAAATTAATAACCAAATTGGTCAACATTCAGCCACCTTATCCAGCAACAACCATCCAATTATTCCCAAATCCTAACTCAACCATTTCCCAAACCCAAGGGTAATGTAAGTGCAATCTCACTTTTATTAATAAAAAAATGTATGTGCCTCATGATGGATCATTAAATGAACCATTTAATGTTGTTATTGAAAATGAAAAAAAAACAAAAATAATGAAAAAAAACTCAAATACACTTCCTCACCTCCTTCTATTCCACTAAAAAAACCAATTCCATGTAATCGTGCCTTCTCTTGGCCGAGGAATTCCTTTGAACCAGAACACCAAATGCTCAACATGTTTAGATGTGTTGAAGTTATCATTCCCCAAATAGATTCCATCAAAAAAATTATTATGTATTAAATGTTTCATATGGATTTATGAAACCATAAGAGAAAACTTAGGACCTTTGAGAGTGTTTCAACTCAAGGGTCCATACCCATGAAGTGAAAAGATCCATGTACATTTACTATTCCATGCAAAATTAGATGTTCTAACTTCAATGGTGCACTGATAGACATATGATCCACGATAAATTTTATTCACAAATCTATCTTCTACAACCTTGGTTTCGGTCCCTTACACCAAAATAGTGTTGTCATCCAGTTAACCAATTGATTTACAACTAGTCCCGAGAGAATATTTGAGGACGTCCTTGTCTAAGTCAATGATATTATCTTCCTAGTAGACTAATATGTCCTTGAAATGGATGTTGAGACAACTTATAACCAATTTACTTTGATTCTAGGAATTCCTTTCCTCATGAAATCTAAATCCAAAATCGATTTCCATTCTAGAATATTATCCATGGACTTTTTTTTACTAAATGGTAATGTTGAATATTTTTCAATCCATGTGATACCCATCAAATAATCAATTTGTATTCCCAATCCATGCTTGTAAAAGTCTCTCTGAGAGTGTCTTGAATCCCAATCCATCATGTTATTCATTTTCTAATGAAAAAAGTAATTGTGAAATTTTCACCCTCATTAACCAAGTCATAAATAGATAGGTTATTGCTAACATTACAAATGTAAACTCCATTGATCTAAATGATCTTGAAAACTCTTCAGAGTAATATCTCACCTCTGATCTCAATGACTCCAACATGGATTGTAATGAGGAAAATCAACAAGCATATTCATTTTTTCATTCTGATCAAATTATTCAATATTCATTATTTTCTATCCATGATTCTGAAAATTATGATATATGTGTGTTGAACCTTGAACCAATGTGTTTATATTTTCTCCATGGGAGTGATGGTTGTGCGATTTTTTCTATAGTTAATAAATTGATCCCTATTGATGTTGAAATTGACTATGCTTTAGCAAAAAAATTGATATAAAAGATTTTGAAAATTTTATTCAGTCTTATGATTCCACTAATCCTCATTACTTTACTTCTGTAAGTGATGAAATAAATGAGTTTAAAACAACAAGGATCTCATAGTCTGATTTTATATCATCCGGACATTACATAAATGCACCATCAAAATTGAAACATATTTCTTAACAAAATTTAATATATAACCAAAACATAGTGGGATGAATAATACCTCAAGTTTATGACCAAAGAGAGGATTCCCAAATTTTCTTTCAACCCCCATTAAATTACAAGCCCAATAATAAGGAAGAGAAGAAATTATCCAATGAACAATAAAGAATCTCAATGGAGATGTTTTTCCAGAAGCACACTTGAGTTGGGAAAATATCTTCACCGCCATCAAACTATGTGTAGTCCACTGAAACTATCTAAATGAGGTAAAAATAAATGTAGGAATTCTTGGGAGAAAAACCATGTTTTTTTTCTTTATATGGGATTTTAATTTATTTTATGTTTTACATTTAATAAATAATGACTTTTTTCTCTCTCTTTTAGGTAATGAGATATTTTAAATGAATCGACATAGAAGAAACATGGACATAGAACTATATAAACATCCATTGGATTACCATATTATATAGTTTATCCCCTTCTGGATAGATATTACAACCCACTAAATTAAAACCAAGGGGAACCTCTTTCCCTTTATATTCTCCCTCTCTCTTATTCCTCTCATATTCTCATTTTTTCAACTTTACTCATCAAACTTTGTATTTACTCATTATATTTTGTATGGTAATGTCTTTATAAAAATCTAACAAAAAAAGTAAAAAAAATTGGCAGAAAAGATTGAAAATCAATCACCATCCATTTTTGAAATTTTGTTGAACCATTTTGGGGTATCAAAAGTCATGTTTTCATCTCAATTTTTTATTATTTTAATTATAAATTTTGATAAATAATCTTGTTTCAAAACAATATAATTTTGAATGATCAATTTTTTATTTTGAAAATGAATCTTCCCCAACTGTGAGTAATAATATTATCTTTCAAGATAATGTCACCTATGACCATCTATTCATTTTTTGTGTTTTAACCCCTGATTATTAGTCTTGAATTGTTGGAAAATATAACTAGATTTCCTACTTTAGTGTCAATTAACATGATAGAGTAGTTTTATGAACCCCATGAGAGTTATAATATACAAATATCCTCTCATTACTCTTATGTTAATCCTCCTTTTGAATGACCCTTTGAGCATATGAAAACCTTATCTTTGACAACCACATTAAAATCCCATTACCTAACATGTTGAAAGAGTTTTTTTTAATGTTGGATAAATGATGTAGGTTATTTTAAACTGATGAGAAACGTATATGTTGGAGAGTTTTGGCATCAGTGTTAAAAAAACGGATGTAGAAACATTTTTAGTTTTGGTTTTGGGATTTTTTTCATAAAAACCGATACCAAAAACCACAGAATAATTTATTCTTCAGGTCAGCCTTTAATAAAACTAATGCAAAAAATATATATATTTCACATCAGTTTTTTATAAATACAACACCATAAATAAAAAAAATATTTTTTTGTGTCATATTTTTCAAAAAATGATGTGGATAATAATAAAAAGAAATTCAACTTTGGTTTTTCGAAAAACTGGTGTTGAAAATATTCTTTCAGGATTTTTGGCATCAGTTTTATAATAACCAAGTACACAAGTATTTTAAAATTTCCCGTTATTTCAAAAACATCATTAATTAGATCTATGAAACCCTCAACTCATGAATAATCCCTCCAAAATTACGACACTTCGAAGGCCACCTAGTGATCTCGAACTACATTTTTGTTAGATGTTCTTCTATTTGAATGATATGCAGTCTCTATTCTCCATCTTTGTTAATTACTTTAACATCATTGAATTATTTTCTTCTCCAAATCCTATTTCTAATTAAACCGTGGTTTGATTTTGGTTTTTTTTATCTATAATGTTCATGTTTACAATCAATTTCATTTAGATCTTATAGGACTTGTTTATTCGTGCAACACATTCAAGGGATGAAGTCTAGATTTAGAAACAGGGATAACATGACCACTAAATTTTGTACGTTTTTTTAATTTGGGGGAATGTGTGATCATGAGTTTTACTAGATCATTCTATGGTTTTAGATTCTCATTTGAAGTTGTAAAACTAATAAAATTCTATTTTTTCTAATTTATTTTTTTCTTGATATTTTTTCTGTTTTTTGCATGTAAATCTTGTAATTTATTTTAACATGTGTTTAAATTTTATGCTGGTAAAACGTATAAGGAAGTAAACTTTTAAATTTATCGATTATAACTGCGGTATGTTTGTTTTTATGAGTATTGGATCAGTTTTCATAGAAATTTATTTAATTAATAAGGTTAAAAGTGTTCATGAATTTTATAAACTCATGGTCGATTCCCAACATAATTAATAAATATGTTATAATATATAGAAATATAATACTGGAAATCATAAATTAATTTAATCATATATAAATTAAGGAAACATATCATAAATTCTTATAGTAGTGATATGATCTAAATTTTTTAAATATACTATCTGGTATATTCATATTTGATTTATATGTGTAAATTTTTGTCTTAATAGAATTATAATACAATGACCGCTAGTTGAACACCCAAATAGTATAAATGAGTATGTAACAATATATGTTGATATGGATCTTATTGTTATAATATTACATATATCATCCTGATCAGCAGCTATGTGGGATTATTAATGATGTTTTTTCTATCTATTGGTGTTGTACTACTGAGATGTGAGAATTCCATATCTATTATGACCAGTGAGTTTCACTTATAACAAAACCCACATTTTAGTGGCAACTATGTAAAATGAACTAATAATTTATGTAATCATCTATACATTTGACACATGCAACACCAAACTAATGTAAAAACTATGTAAAATGAACTAAAAAATGTTAGATGATTGAAAATAATTAAATTATATTATCAATAAAACATATGTATGTAATATGAAAATAATAAGTTTACTATTAGAAATTTCGTTTCATATCAGATGTTATCCATTTGATTATCAATATATTTTATTAAATGTGTTCTTTGTTTATTATTTATTAGTTTATACATATATATTTATATGTTTACTTTTTTTTATTGTATTCACCCATTATAGTGTGATATATACAAATTAATGGATATTAATTAGATATATTTATGAAGAACCACAGGTTAATATGGGAAAGGTGTTGAAAAATTCTTGGAATTTTCAAAAGAAAATAAAAAAAATGATTTTATATTCTGTCCATGTGTGAAGTGTTTTAATATTAGAATGTTAAACTCTAGGAAAATCAAGGATCATAAATTTTTTTATGGTTTTAACATTAATTATACACATTGGATCTACCATTATGACATAAATATAAATTCAATGGATAATGTTGATGACAATATTCATAATATTATAGAGAATCATATGGGTGATTTAATTCAGGATTTAAGTGTTGAAACCCTTGAAAAAAACAATAAGTGTTGAATGATTGTACGAAGATTCTATAAAATCATTATTCCTAGGTTATAGTTAATATATTATTTTATCAACTATTTTGAGATTTTTTAACTTGAATTTATAGTGATAAAAGTTTCTATAACATACTTGCGATTTTTAAAGAGCTACTTCCAGAATGAAATGAGCTTCCAAATTCCAATTATCTGGTGAAGAGAATATTATGCCCAATGGGATTTGGTTTTAAAAAGATACATGATTTCCCCAAATATTGTGGGTTGTATAGGAAATAATATAATTTTTTTAACAAATTATCCAACATGTGAAACATCACATTATAATATGGATGAAAAAATCAATTCATATTCATTCTTAGGTACTGAGATATGACCTCAAGATAAATCAAATAATTTTTTCCAATAATCCCTTCATATAATTTTGATAAATTATGTCCGATTCATTTTCAAGTACCTAAACCAAAGATCATGCTAAATCAATTTGGTACCTTCCAATAATTCCACATTTGAAGCATCTTTTCTAAAATTCAACAAATGTAAAAAGGTTAAGATGGAATTCAAATGAACATATATCTGATGAAAAATTACATCACCCTACTGACTCAACACAATGGAAGAGAGTTGACAATCAATTTCCTGACTTTGGATGTTTTGATAGAAATATCTTAAAGGGAGTGTATATAGATTGAATGAATCCCTATCAAAGCATATGTAGCAAATACAGTTTGTGGCCTGTTTTTTTGGTAGTTTACAACTTATCCCCATAGATATGTATGATGAAAAAAAAGTTATCATGAGATTGATGATTTTTTTACCAAATAGACCGAAATGGCATTGACATGTATCTTTCACCATATATTGATGACTTGAAACTTTTTTGGGAGGTAGGTGTAAGTATTTTTGATGTATACAAGAAAGACTATTTTCTTTTGTGTGCTATGATAATGTTTAGTATAAATGACTTTTCTGTTTATGGAATCTTATATATATATATATATATAGAGTTAAGGGAAATAAATATTTTCCAATTTATTAAGAAGAGAGTTTATATTATCAATATATAAATAGACGAAATACCGTGTACATGGGATATCAAATATTTTTTTGAATTGATCATCCTTATAATAGATTGAAAGAGGCAATTAATAATTTATAGGAATAAAATAATCCACTATAACTATATTTAGTTGAAGAATATTACTACAGGGTGAAAAATATTGATTCAACATTTGGGAAGAAAATTCGTTCTCGTCATTAAAAAATATATGGAAGAAACAATCTACTTTTTGAACTACCGAATTGGATATTTTTAGAGATAAAACATAACATTTATGTTATGCATGTTGAAAAAATATATGTGACAATTTGATTGGAATGTTAGTATACATAAAAGGAAACAAAGTTGGATTGAATTATAGATTAGACTTGATATCAATGGAAATACGTTTGGAGTTTTCTCCCACTATAAAAGGAAATAGAATATATTTACCACTAGATTGCCACACATTAAGAAAGAGTGAGAAGTTGATTATTTTTCACTATTTTTATGGAAATAAAGTATAAAGTGGATATTTTTAAAATGTAAAAAATTTAGTTTCAGTTAAGGATTAAAAATTAATAGGTCTGAATTCTCATGACTCTCATGTATTGATGCAACCACTACTACCGGTCACATTGCATTGTATATTGCAGTCAGCTAGAAGATTCACTATCATGAGGTTATGTAATTTTTTCCAATCAATTTGTATCAATGTAATTGATCCAAATTTGTTAGATGAGTCCGTTAATGTAGCTTCTCTTTTACTTTTTCAACTAGAAATGTATTTTCCACCTACATGTTTCGATATAATGGTTCATATGTTGATTCATCTAGTGTATGAGATAAGAATATGTGGGACTGTTTATTTATGTTGGATGTATCCTTTTGAAAGGTATATAAAAATTTTAAATGGATATGTTAAAAATACTTCTCGACTGGAGGAATCAATTGTTCAAAAATGTGTAACAGAAGAGGTGCTTGAGTTCTGTATTGACTATTTGTATGAAGTGGAGGATATTGGTCACCCTATATCACACAATTTGACAATTGATAGTGAAGGTAGAGGGATTAAAGGATTAAATGTAAAGTTCATTCCACATGATGAAGTGATGTAGGTACATTTATATTTTTAGAAAAACATAGATACAGATAAATCATATATATATCATCACATATTTCTGAATTAAAGTGAAAATATCCAAAAATAAATGAAAAGTGGTTAATGATTGAGCATAAAAAACCATGGTTTCTTTGTTTAAAGATAAAGTGATAAAACATATATCTACATCAGAAACATTGAAATGGTGGGTAGGGGGACCGTATATTAATGTGATAACATGGACTTGTTTTGATATTAATAGGTTCCAATTTTACCCAATAAAGATGGATGAAAAGAGTTCCTTTCAAAATAGCATTGTGATGGTTATTTCTAAAGCAATGCATTTTTAATGTGAAAAAGATAAAAACCAATTTCTTCTTCATCAAAATAATTTTGAGTTCTTTAGGATATTTGAGAATTGGCAATAAAACATTTCATGTCACTATATTTAGGTGTAATTGGGTAGATAAAAATAGTGGTGTGAAACATAATGATTGTGCATTTACAATGGTTAATTTGAATATATTTAATTCCAATGATGATCCATTTATCATGGAGACACATTCCAACAATTTATTTTATTTCATTGATCCATTGAATGATCAGTGGGCCATCATTTTTCAAGGAAAAAGATACCATCTGGGCAATGAGAATGATGTCGATGATGTTATTTATTCTCGTGAGTCTTTTTCATCTATTACATAATTTTCTGATGTTTACAATGAATACATAGAAGACATAGTTCATGCAAAAAATAATGATCATGATGATGGAATATGTGAAACACTAAATTAGTCTCCTAATTTTTATGGTAATTATTTATATTTAGTTTCTTTTTTTAAACATACAAATGTGTCCCTCTTTTTTTATTTTTTTTCATTATTGTTTATATTAATTTTTATTTCCAATAATATGCATGTACACAAAATTTCATTACATTTTATTATGTCAATGTCAGATAAAGAGTGGGAGATTGGATCAGTTTCCGAGGTATATCTTTTTATCGTATTGTTAAATATTCAGTAATATACATATTTAATGAAAGGAAACTTTTAATTTATAATTTTTTTCAGGAATAATAATGCATAGTTAGTGGAGAATTCTCATATTAGTATAGAAAAATCATGTTCTCAAGTTCATAAAAGTGTAATTACATGTTTATCAAAACAATCACTTTCTCATGGAGATGAAAGATTATATATTCATTTTGATGATTCTAATAATTCATCTGGACCAAATGCAGTTTAGTTTATCAGCTGTATATCAATACAGATTCATTGAAGGATTAGTATTTTATATCCTTATTGGAATTCCCTGGACTAGATTGAAAAATATCTTCTTTGGGAGGTTGTGATGGTAAAATATCTCAATTGATGTATTTTATCACATTATTTGAATATTAAATATTTTAAACGACATATTTCATTTATTAAATTAATGATGAAAGTAAATTTTGGGGAAACAAAATAAAATATTAAAATAAATATCTCTTTTTTGGAGTTTTGATGGAGATATTTTAAAACAAAAATGAAAAAATTTATGTTTTTGGAAAGAAAAAGTTTAAAAACTGACACATTAGGTATCCATATATAGATGCAGATACAGGGAAGAAATTTGTTGACACCCGTCATGAAGAAAAATTTCAACTATGATAATTATTTTATATTTTAATATTTAGTATATATTTATATAATTACTAATTAGTTACTTTTTCTGTAGCAGGCCTCTATGATATCTCATCAAGAGATCCCGTTGCAAAATGTATACACTCATACTTTATCACATAAAGGGTATCCATATTTGGAGAAAAAAAAATATTGAAGAAAAATTTGAAGCCTTAATATCTTGATCTAATAGTGGCTCATAATATGTATAGTTTGGTCCTCCATCTCCTCCCACTCTCCATGAAAAATTCCATCAAGCAAGAAGAAGGAAAATTAAAAGTATCTTACAAATGAAGGTGAGTAAGTAGCTAATAAAATTGTAAGTAAATATTATTTCTTTGTAATAAATTTTTCTATTTTATAAATTATAAACAATAATATTACTTTTTCATTTTTCATTTATGGATAAACTTAAAGATCAAGAGACATATGCATTTTTTATCCCTGAGGGTAGGAAGGAAATCATAGCCATTGTTTTAGGAAAGGTAGAACACCACAACCATGTTATAGGATATCAAGAGGGAATTAGTATTCAGATATTTTTTTGTCAGAGTATGAAATCAAAAGAAATAGAAATAGAATCCTTAATGTCTGAGATTAAAGAGTTGAAACAGTCTATGGGAGATCAAATTCATGTAGCCATGCAGAAGGCTTTGTTGGAACACTTGTAAAGACAGTCACAAACTACACATCCTTCCAAGCATACCCAGCCTACCTAGCCTTATTACTTAGATCCTCTGCCTCCATTGTAGTTGGACTACCCTGCCCAGCCTGCCCATCCTTCTTACTTTGACCCTCTACCTCCATCCCAGCTGGGCTACCCTACATAGCCATATTATTTTGATCCTCCACCTGCATCCTAGATAGACTAACATGCCCAACCTGCCTACTCGGATCCTCCACCTCCTCACTCCGTATTCTGTGAGTTGTTTGCTGGAGAACCTCCTGTAGATATTGTTGTTTTAGGACTCTTATTTTTTTAGCAAGATTGTTTACATAACCATCCTATGAATATGGGGTTGGTTAGAGTATCAATACTTGATATTATTGATCTTAATGTCATTCTACCATTTCTTATTGTTGAGATTACCAGAGTTATGGATTGACTGGGTCATTTTTTAGTTTGGACCACCAGTATTCTTTATTATATTTTGTATGAGGTATTTTTTAATATAAATTACATATGATTGAAAAATATTTATAATGTTTTCTAGTATTTATCATATATAGGATTGTCATAAATAAAAAGAAATTGCATAATTGAAACAACACATTCTAGAACAATTGACTATAAATACTTTTTATATTTCTTATGGGATAAAAATATTATCTCATGATTCATATTCCTTGAATAATATATATGATTTTCAGATGACATCTAATATGTGAGGAAGAAATTATGCATTGATATTAGTCAAATAAAATATCATGAACCCAGTTTATTTTGAAGAGCTTGGACTGAATGTGTTGCATTTGTTTTCAATGTTTGTAAATTGATGTTTGAATTATTATTTTTTAATAAAAAGATGGTTTAAATTGACAAACTATATTTCCATATTAAATCAGGTATCTACACACGCTTCTTGTAGAAAATTACATCACAATAGTTTATAGTTTTATAGATCCAGAATATATTTCCATGGAAGATACACATGTGAAGAATCCTTGTAGAGTTGAATATAAATGTGATAGATTATCAAATACAGATATTGGATGTTGGGTATTTCCATTTCATGATATGTAAGAATAGAAACATAATTATGAACTATGAATCATTATAATGTCATTATTTGATATTTTTTATCTTATAGGGGGCATTGGATGTTAGGAATATTTTTCCAAAGTGATTGCGACATATATTGGTTTTTCTCTTTAACAAAGAGTGTTCGTAAAAGTTTTTCCAACTTATTAGGAAAGTCAGTTTTTTTTCATATTCACTTTATATTTAATTTCATTGTTTATACATTTTTTATTAGTTAATATATATGAAATTATAGTTCATGGAACAAAATTAACAAAGAACACACTTCGATAACAAAATCAAATGAAATCAATTACGTGAAAATAGAAGTAATTATTTTTTATATTAGATATTGTGGTAATTTTTTGATATATATATATATATATTCTTTTTGATTACCTAGTTAATGTTTTATGAACTCCGTGTCATCTTTAACAAGGATATATTGAATATGGGTATTAAATTCTATGATTCATGTATGAGATAATCACAACTGAGGTGACTACAGAATTTCATATGGTTAGTTATATTAAATTTGTTATATTCACTGTCATAGTATTCTATTTTCAATTTAATATGACTCAATGATATTGTAAACATTCAATGATACATAGTATTATACCCAAACTAAACTTACCAAATCTTTAATCTTTGTTTGCGAACTATTTGTTGAGTTTGATTACGATTGGAGGTATGTATATTCTATGGTTTATGAATAATATATTATATTTTCCTAACAACATGTGATCAAATAAGTTAATTTTTTTGTTATAGTTGGTGTTTTAACATACTGATATCAAATTTATACTTCAAAAATAATGAATAATGAACATGATGTAAATTTCAGGCACGTATATTTTGAATATACTTTATAATAAAATGAGTAGATAATATTTTGGATAAATAGATTAATCGATGTGAGTTTTGTAGTTTTGTTGTTAATGAATACTGCTTATTGATTTCTGAATACTTTGTATTTATTTGAGGTATTATGAGTATTTGGGAAGTGTAATATTTTTATTTTTCTATTTTTTTACTTTCAGCAACGGTTTTCATAAAAAACGATGTAAAAACATAAAAAAAAATGTGTTTCATCGTCAGTTTTCATGAAAACCAACACTAAAAATTGAGCTCTATTAATTCTTATCATCATTTTTCATCAAAAATGACGTTCAAAACTAACACCCATGAGTGTTTCTGCATCATTTTTTTAAAAAAACTGACATTGAATATCAATATTTGGAAAAGCTTGTACATAGAAAATATGCTGAAAATCAAGTGCCGGTTGGTTTTTTGGCGCCGGGTTTTAAGGAACCATCTCCAAAATGTTATTTTTTACATAAAAATTAAATAAATCAGTTAGAAAATGATGAAAAAAATAAAAATACCAAAGTTATTTCTAGTTTTTTTACTAGTGTGTTATCCCACCCAACATCTACATGGAATTACATTGCATAATTTATTGAAATTCAAGTGTGTGTGTGCTTGGGCGAATGGATTTCATTTTGGGTATCCATTTATTTATTTTCAATGTGTTATCATATGTTTGAGGGAAATCAACACTTTTAGTTTGAAGGAGATATTTTTATTCAGTGAGTTAGGGGAATGGACTTTCATTTATTTAATTTTGTAAATTTTATCGACAAGTGTTCATTTTAGAAAAAATGGGTTTGTCTTTGGAAGGTCAAAAATCTCTCAGGATCAACCTTTGACCTTTCTATAACTATTACAATTAGTGTCATGAGGAGATCAAATATGGGTTGAGAGATGAGTGTCATATATTTTTCAAGTTCAACTTTCAAAAAAGGAAAAAAACAATAAAAAAATTAAATAAAGAACATTTATTTCATTGGGATATGTTTTATGTTTTTTAAATATTTCATTTTTTGATCCCCTTCAAATATTATTTTTATTTTGTGTCTTTATTCACACATTCATGCCCTTGTAAATATGTGATTCTATAACCTTCCATGTCTTATTTAAAGTTGTGCATTTCTTCTTCCATGTCAGTGTATTATCCCACTTTTCTTTTCTCTTGGACATTAAATTACTACCATCCCATAACTATAGAAAAAACCCTAAAAAGGCCTATAGATTCTTGTGCATTTCAGGATAGGGAATGGAAGCTGAGAGCTCTATAAAACTCTATGATTTTTTCTTTTTGTTGATGAATGAGTGAACCTCCAAAAATAAATTTTTATCATCCTCAGCGGAGTGAGTTCTGAGTACACATATTTTCCATTTCTAAACATGAGAATGAAAATTGATTTTTTTTATAATATTGTTTCCTTATCAATTTTTAGTGGTACTAAATATTTATGAGTGAAAATGTATAAACCTCAGCTGATTGGGTAAAACTTAATATTTTCTGGCGAGTGAGAATGATTATTTATGTTTTAATATTTGTTGTACCCGAGGACATGCACTAGAATAAGTGTGTGGGATTTGATGTTATTAATTTATTCAAAAAATTTATTTACTCTCTTTACTGATTTTCTATGAAAAGTGCATAATTGGTGTGAAATATTCACATTTTAATTTTAAGTATTATTTTTTAGCATTATTTTAATTAATCCAGGGTCGATTCAGTTTAATGTTTTACTGATAACTCTCACCCTACTAATCCAAATTGCATGAATATTTTTTAGGGCTCGAAATTCAATTTATAACATCTCATTAGAAGGAAACATTGGCCAATTATCCCATTTGTAAGGTCATGTTGTATACAAAATAAGGCACAATGAATCTGTGAAAAAAAGGACAATCTTTGAAGCATGATTTTGTAGGCTCAATCTTGTAGTCCAAATTTAATGAGACTCCAACGTATTTTCTAGATTATCCATAGGAACCATGGATAAATATTTTTGTCCCAACTCTAATAAAAAGAGTCCCAATTGATTATCTGAAGTCCAAACCACCATTCTGTCTAAGAATTAAACTAATCCCACATTTATTGTATTTTATCATGATATAGACGTCCATTCGAGTCGATATTTTGTACTTTGAAAAATATGGTATAATTAGAATAATTTTTAGAATAAATGGTTTTGATTTGATGGAATATTATTATTGAGAAACCCATTCACATTTCGGCCTTCGAAAAATCCTAGATTGAAGTGGACAAAAATGTAATTATTTAACAAAACTTCCATAACATTGGATCCTTAAATCCAATGGGTGAGAAAATCTACCATTGAGGTGTGTCATAATTTGGGAATATTAATTGATGGAGGTTTTTTATTCATTGAGTATTATTTAGGTTAACATTATGTATTTTGAACTTAAAATTTCATGGATTAATGTCATGTTTTGTTTAACATGTGGATGCCATGGATTATTGGAATCATTAATACACTACCATTAACTAGTTTTAATTGAGATTAGGACTATAATTAAGTTAAGGCTTGGATTAAAGCCTTACAATTTGGGTATTCTGATAAAAATTATCTTGTGATGTGGGTGTTAATTTAATACAATATAATGAAAATCCCAAGGACATAATAAACTTAAATCTCTAATAATAAACTCACCCCAATATTTATTAAATTGTTAAATCAATATTTGTTAATCAATCATTTCATCTATTCTCTATGAAAACCCCCAAATTAAAAAACAATCAATTAAATATAGTCAACTTTAAAATTTGTAGCATGAACGAGGATTCAACCCGAGTGCCCCTATACACATTAGTAGAGTGTCAGACCCTTGAACAGTTGATAAGAGAAATTGGGTCACGGTTCAGTCTCCCACCTTGAATCTATTCAAGAACTATTTTTGGATTGATTTGTATTTTCACAGGATACATAGTTACTCCCAACCCATCACTCTTACTCCAAGTCACACTGTCCCATTTTCACATCATTTTTCATATATCATTACATCATAAATTTAAACTACATTTCTTCCCAAGAATTATTTGGGTATTGTTTACTTTTATCACATGATTCATAGTGATTCCTATACCTCCTTTTTTAGGACTAATAAAAATAACAATATCCCCTTTTTATATCAGGGAGCCTATGTTGTTACCACATAATGTTAAAATGCATGGATTCTCCAGAACTCTGTGTTGCATGATTCCTATTATCACGTGATGTCTAGTGATACCCAGATCTCTAATCTTGGCTTACTCTAAAACAATAAATTAGAACAATTCCCACCCTATCTGTATAGGACTTAACTTCATAGAGTGTTTCAAAATCAATAAAAACTTATGGATCGATATCTAATATCATATACACATAGCGTTTCCCAGATCATTGATTCTGAGGTCAAATTGTTATAAAACAAAAAATTCCCCCTATACCAATGTATGGGCTAGACCTGCACATGGATCTTATATACCATAACTTCATATGGATTTATTCCTCTCATCATAATATACAAATATAAACTAAGATCTCAAATAATGGGTTTAGCCGAAACATATAAGGGGATGAAAATGAGGCCATGATAACATATGGGCTAGAATTAGGTAGTAAACGTCCTTACATCATGACGGTAAACTGCAAGGAGACAAATATATCCTTACCACTTTATGGTAAACTGTAAGAAAAATTTCTTTGATACATGAAATCAAAAATGAAAAAACATCCCCACTACATGGTGTAAAAATATAAAGTTCATCACCCATGATCATTCCTTATAAAAGGGCCACAAGACCTAGACCTCAATCAACCAGTGTATGAGGTTCTTATTTCATATTTTATACCCCAAAGTCTATGAATCAAACATCATGTTTTGAGCACCTCATGCTTCCAAAAACCTTTCATGGCCCTTGTAAAAGAAAATAGATACCCCTGCTTGACCATTAAATCGATGTATAAGGGATCGAACCAAAAAACGAGATATATCTTGGATCTTTAAGAAGGGTTTTTTCATCATCGTAATCCTGATGTCACTATGGTAGAACTAAGCACTTGATGGTGTTACGGGCCATCCTAGATACGATCATCCGATATCATTACCCAAGACTGGAGGACCTCGATCCATGAATTATAACATTTCCATCTCTCACTCAGAATGATGTTGGAATACTCCTAACCCTAGGTATCCTAATTGCGATCTTGTGTAACATGATACTCATATTCGGTTAATGTTTATGATGACCTAAAAATGCATAGAATATAGTCAAATCTGCATGAACATATACTCTATCCTCATATGGTCTAAATTGAATGACCCTAAAATTCTTGTGAAAGAGGCACAAACCCAGATAGGTTGAAAATGATCAATGTGTGGCTTGAGTAAAATCCAAATCTCCACTCACTAAACACGTCATCTCTAGATTTTTGGGGGAAAAAATGACCCAAAATAAACAAGGCCTAAATATCATATGTCTTACATTATGTAACCAATAAAATCCAATCTATTCTCACTAGATCATCTGGTGCACACAAAAGTTAGGTTAATAGTTGGTCACATCTACTCACCATAATAATGTGTTATCTAGGAAACAATCCAAAATTTAGGGTGCTCCAACTTTACAAGAATTTTACAGTTTCCACAAACCACACTTCATGAGTTGAGCATATCAGATCACCATAAATCCTCCATGACCATTGGAAATGGATACCCAACTTCAAAAAGACCTTTTTTTGACTCTGCATGTATGCATGTGACTCCTGCATATGCGCCTATGTCTGTCAACCAAATGTGTAACTATACAAAGATGCTTCCCATTAATTTTGAGCCCTTATGTCACTGTGGAAAAAATCAGCAGCTTATAGTTTTCCGAGCCAATTCCGAAATGATTTTTCCATACCATGCTCATAACCCGAGAACTCCGGACAATGATTTACAATCTACGTAACCAAAATATTTAAGAGGATTCGATATCCTCAAAGTTATTTTATAGTGTTTCTTTTTTCTTCTCCTATAAGTTATGTTGAAATCTATTATAGAACCATTTGATAGCCCAAACCTCATGTATCCAAACCACAGGGTGTAGGGCCCAAGATTCAAAATTATGGAGCTAAATTACCCTAGGATTCTATAACCTTTTCTAAATATATTTTTCTTCATACCCAAATTCATCATTTAGAATCTGAATTCTTAGAAAATATTTTATTATCATTTTAAAAGGGTTTGAAAACATCTATTTTTCCATACTATCATTGCATAAGGTCTTCGACCTACCATCTATAAGAGTCCCATCCTTGTGGGAAATAAACTACAATCCTTGTGAGCCCTTGTAATACCATGGTAGAACCTAGGACTTCAAGGTGGTATGGGTCATTCCCATCATGTATTCCCCATATCATATTCACAGGTTAAAAGTCTTCGGTTATAACTTACATCATCCATATTCCAACAATCCAAGTAGACTTAGCTTCCCTAGTATTTCACCCTCAACTTATATTACCCTCATAAATCTTCCACGACCCTTGGAATAAATGGATACATAAATGTTTAACAATACTACATACTCATAAGGTATTTGACCAACCAACCGTAGGTATATAATCATTAAAGGAAAGGATATCTAATACTCTTGTTCCCCTGTAACACCATGGTGGAACTCTTCTTCATAGAGTGTTTTGGGTCATCCCAAGCATATATTTCCCATACTCCATATTTATCAATCATGTTCTGCTAGTAAGGATTTAAAATTTACCACATATTTACATCCTTAACCTATGAATCTTAAATTCATGGAAGACATACTTATCCAATGAAATTAAAATGGGTGAATAATGCTACTTCACAATTGACATATAACCAATGATACAAGGTTTTAGCTAAAATAAAGAAAAATACTATGATATAAGGTCAGAGATAAAAAAATCTAAAATATAGTAATGTAAAGTATTATATAATATACCCTAAACTAAAATAATAGAATTCCCTAGATAAAAATACCTAAAATACGAGAAATACATGGTCCAAGATAAAGGACCCTAAACTAAAACACAATATATATTTAGTTTTAAATATCAAAAAAAGGAAACAATTATATTACGTTGAAAACCCATGAGAGGGAGGCATGTGAAAAATCAGATTCCATTACCTATAAGTATCACCTATATGAATCTTAGGTAAAAGTTAGAGAAATATTAATAAAGAGATACAAATCTTGTAAGACACAAAATATGGCCTAAGAAAAAATTGTGCTATGCTCACCAAGTTCATAAAATTTGGAAAAAGATAGAGGAACTCCCCCTCCAAGACATATGTTATAACAAATTTATAATTTTTTGAAACATTTAATCTCATGATAATTGTAGAAAATACATCAATGATTAATCTATTTTTGTATGAATTCATGATAATTTATTATGAAAATTCTATTTTGATTTAAACATAAAAACACTGAAATTCAGATATACATGATTTTATAAAATGGATGTGTACTGCTGATGATCTATGAAACATTAGATTAATGAACTATCATTCATATAATAAATGAAAGAACTTTGGAAAATAGAATATAATGTTTTGAAGATCCATTTATTTATATCATATAGGTGGAGGAATCTCCACATATCAGAGTCTCACCCATAAATATATGATCTATGGGAATGTTTTTAAAATTACAAGTCTATCATACAATGTGTTTAGAGGAATCCTTGATATTTGTAAAGATTAGTTATAGGTAGATAATATATTGACATAATTTTTCAATAGATTTGGATTCTGCCTCTACAATCTGCTACAACTTCTCCACCCATGTAATGACATCAAGCTGGGCCTTCTCTTCCATGTAATAGAGTCCCTCTAACTCTAGTACTATTTTCTTGGATATCTAAAGTGCATGAGGAATCTAGGATATCTCTTTTTGATTGTGGAAAACTAAAAATAGGAGAAAATTTTTTCATACCTGTCCACAATTACTATGTCTCTATGAGTTTCTACTTCCACTATGTGATGAGAAACTTCATTTAAGGAATCATACCAACTTTTCTTTACGAAAGAGGAATCCTCAGTGATTACCACACTCAATTAAAAGGCCGTAATCTTCTCTCTCAGAGATATAATAAACTTAAAACAAGCATGGATATAAGAATAATAAAACCCCTCATAACCAAGGGTGGTAATCATAAATCAAAAGTAACTTGTCCTTTTATTCAGTCCCTCCAAAGGGGACTCTGAAACTAAGGTCTAGACCTCCCTCCAAATTTGTAACCGCATTGACTAGTAAAATTAACTTGACCTTGAGACTTGATATGATCCCTTATTTGAAATTGGAACATATTTTGGGACTTGGTTTCTATGAAATGGATTTGTGCTCATGGTATTTGATGAGGTGGTAAGGGAGCCGACCTCTGCATTGGTCGGTGCAGTTGGAAGAATCCCCAAAGGAGGAGAGACTTGGACCTATGATATATAGGGATAAGTCCCTAAAATAAAGGTAATAGAGATTAATAAGTCAGGGAGTAAATGAAATGATATCACCAAATGTCTAACAAATGTGATCAGCGCTAGAATAATCCATTTTTCAGTTTTATCTCTAGAAACTTCAACTGCCCCAACCCAAAATTACGGTGAAGAGGAAAGACCCTCTTTTGATGAAAATATCCATGGAACCTCTAGTTATTTACCCAAGGATTTTATTTCCTCACAAAAAGTTAGTATATAGGAAAAAAGATAAGGTTATGAGACATGAAACAAAGTGAAAAAAGTGTCCAACTTCTAAAGAGATATGCACCTTCTATGAGACTCACCTATATGAAGGATAACATAGTAATAGAATAACTACCTATATTTGGATACCTGAAAATCATGTTATCCTATGATAGATCAAATGAAACGATCACTAGGGCATCTTTAGTAGGTATGAAGCCTAACTAGGCTATCACATCAGCAATCTCTCCCTCTTGATGGTTCCAGACCAACAACGAAGGTTCTACTAAAGCAACCAAATGCTCACCCCAATCTTATGGGGAAGATACATAATAATTGAAGTAGTATAAGTAGCGACATGTATATTTTTGAAAAATAAAGATGTGGTATGTGAATAGTACAAATAAGTGGAGAGAGAAATTCAAAACATACATGAAATTTTTTGAATAGATGTATTTCAAAATTCAGCGTGCTTCCTTTTCCAATTACCTTCCTAGAAAGGACCTCAAGTAGATACCAACATCCAGGGAATTAAGAAAAGCACCCCAAAAGGTATTAATTCTAAGGGAATTCTCTAAGAACATAAGTCACCAAACTCAACAAATGCAGCTGATATGAGGACCCCTCATTATCAGTCTCCCACTAACTGAAAAACAAAAATCGTATAGTCGTGCCTCAAGGAGAATGTGTAGGGGAGAAATTTTTTGGATGGACTATTATAGACTCCTACTATATCAGAAAAAACTACATCGGTATGGTTAAAATGGAACCATGACCCTTTAAAGATATAAGTATGTTTAGAATTTTAGTTTCCTCGATAATGTGATATCCTTGTTCAGCCATGATTGTCTTCAGGATACCTCAAACCAACATTTGGTAAAACAAAGGGGAATAGATGACTTGAGCCTTTGTTCTTTACAACATCACGTCAAGGACCCGAAGGGAATTATTGTCCTCTATTTTTCAATCATTGAAATTAATTCCTAGAGGGAAAGTTACATGGGAAGAACCTTCTAAATGTAATTCCACATGGAATAATATTCACCTCACATTAGCCTCTATGTTCAGTGTTCTCTATGATTTCCACTCTCTAATTGTATAAGGAAATAATAAAACTTTTGTGGAACCACTCATTGAAACCACACTCACTATGGCCACATCGGTTTGTGCTTCTGCTAGAAGTGAGAGTAATGGTAAAATAATTAATTCCTTATGAGGTGATTTTGAGGATATTGTCTCCGTTAGAGCTAGATGTATTCTAGGAATCAGATTTTCCTCACCATATGGTGGTAATTCTGTATCTTCACATACAAGTGTAGGCAAATTTTAATTGGGATATGTGTGGATCCAAATATCAGCATAGAGCTGGTATTAAGCAATCTCTAAATCATAGGGAAGGAGGCTTTTCAAATTTCAAGTCTCCCCCTATGTGAACATCATCCAAAACTAGAGATCCACCATCAGATGATCCCTATATTGAATATGAATAGGGGGATAACATCTCGACTGGACACACAATAACAGATGGATGAACTAAAATGGTTCGAAAAATTCATAGAATAGGTCCCCATCAATGTAAAAAAGAAAATATTCGATCATGAAGTGACATCATAGAGGCTAAAGCCTCAATATTGGCCTCATCATTATCAACCATATTACTGCTAGGAAATGGGTTGTAGGATCTGAAGGAGAAACAGTCACAACATATCAATAAAACCTTTTCCTCTGAATCCTTTAGTGGAATAGGTGTATCCCCACTTATACATTATAAATATGGTGTGAAATGAATGTTGGGTATTCTCTAGACTTTTATATATTCATATACTCTGAGATGACCCCCCTTCAAACCATATATTACTAGAAAGGGTCCCATGATTATATGATGGTATTTTACCCAATAAATATTTCCAAAAATGTGATAATGTTTATCCAACATAGGGATGGATAACCCAATATGTTTCCTTCCATATAAGCTACCATCATTAAGTAAGAGTCCCTTACTCCGCCCATATACATTTTCCGGAGTAAGTTCCACCTAAGAACTTAGCAATGAAACTATCATATTGAACAGTCTGGTCAACATAGAAGAATACCTTCTATCCCCAATCATTAAATCTCCTTTTTACAATTGTAGGAAAAAAATACAATCTGAAATGCATGATTCCTTCATAGAAAATGAATTTGGATTCCTTTATTCCTACATAAAATGGAATTTCATGATTTATTATCTCACCCATGTATTGAACAGGATATCTCCCCAAGGAAGTGGATGCTTTGGGATGGCCTTTTCATTTGTCTAGATCATCTCTCAAGTGAGAGGAAGAGTCCAATCTACATTATACCACATTTTTGTTTTTGAAAAAACTCACCATACATCTCTCCAAATATGTGTTCACAACAAATATTCTTGATATCTTAGAGACTAATTCCCACCTCACCATGTGTTATATTGAATGTGTTTGTGTCAGGACTTTGATGAATGGAAAGGTCCCAAACTTAATGTCGGTGATGGACTTTGGTTTGTTGAAAAGTTCATATAGACATCTGAATCAGGTTTTTCACAATTATTGTCAATGTTAATGGGTATGAACATAAATATATTCTCATCTATATGCTCCCTTCGATGAAAAAATTCACTGCATGAGAAATGTTGAACAGAATGGGTATTATGGGTTTTTTAAATGAAAAAAGGGGTACAATTGATGACTGTGGAGAAGGAATGAAGGATTCATTGGTAAGGAAGAACCCATGGATGGGTATAAATTATAAAAGGGGATATCCACTAAGGATAAATCCCTTTAATATTATAAAACTCATTTGAAATGACCCCACAACACAAAGAAAAGTAGAATCCACACATACTATGACATCATTCTGGAAAACAATCATTGCCTTACCATCCTTCTTTGAAGGATTACAAGATCTATAATGAGAGTTAGAATCTATCGACACAAAACCAATAAGTATATGTTAGAAAAGTGAAAATCCCCTAAAAAAGAATGCATAATTTTGGCATCCTCATGTGCATCAGTTGAATCTATTGGGGATTCAAAATTGCATATATGACTCATGAATCACATGGCTCATGAAGATCTCGTAGACTGCCTGAACCCACACAATTTCAAAAAAACCCCTCAAACCTTTATAAAACACAAAATTTTGTGACCTTGACATGGTAATATGATCTTAATAATAGTTGAGTGATCTTGTGGCCAAACCAAAAGATCCTGTGAAACCTGTAAAAAAATCATGCAACCATATGACCATGGTTAAATAATTTACATAAATGTGATTTGTGATTTATTCCGGCAGTTTTGGGGAAAAAAATTTGTTGTGAATGTTTTCTCAGGAAAAATTACATGCAATAAATTTATAGGGATAAGTTCTCACAAATAGGTCTTGTGAATATGTATCACAATACGTTCTTATGGAAATGTTATTATGGTACCTGGTGAATGATCCACCATCTACTCCCCTATTTATAGGGCCTTCTAAGGAATCCCAAATGTTTCTCAAAATAATATAAATCATCCAATACACTAATAGAATAGATCCCAAAGACTTATGCTTGAATTTACTTTCCTCATAAACGATCTCTTGTCCACATATACATCGCTTAGGAGGAGGTGGATTTGTTGATTCCCACAAAATTAGCATTAGAAAATCCAAAAGGTAATAAATAACTAAAAAATTGGTATTATTTTCCCCAAATACAAATTAAATAAAAGGTTTCCAAGACACAACGATATCATAAACCTTTAAAGGACACACGATCGCCTGACCTTCAGGAGTTCATGTGAACAGGTCATGTATAATGCATTTACTACTGGAAATTATGTGATGTCCCTTTGAAAATACCAACTTGTTCATGTGAATAAACCTGAGATATTAACTAATCACATTATTTATACTAGTGGAGTACCTTTGGATCACATGACTTTTTAAACGATGGGTTCTTGACAAACAATCCAAAAAATCCTTGTAAAATAAGGGAAAATATATGGAAAAGCAGAAAGCCTTTCACAGTTGTAAATATTCATGTGATTTACCCCTGAGGTTCCTAATACATAATGAAATACATATATATATTTCCTACTTTCTATTAATGATTCACAATAAATTTCAACTTCATCATGAGGAATGATTTGTACATGTGCAGGTGGTCCTGCATTGCCCTCCAGCTATAAAGGTAAATAGAAGTGTTGTCCATGGAAATGATCATGCATCACCAAAAGGCCATTTATTGGTCTTGAAACACATAAATAATAAGGAGAGAGATTGTATTTAAGAAAGCTCATAAAAACTTGCGATATCCCAATCCCTTGTAAAACAGACAAAAAATAACAAGAGAAATGATTTAATCTTATTTCAAGGGGAATATACCCTGATGGTATGTGAATAGAGTTATACACCCTAGGAAATCACCATTGATCCTAAAATCTCTCCCTAAAAATCCATAATGACCCCAAAATACCACTTGGAATGAATGATTTATCACAGGAAGGCTGCATGGAATGAAACCTCTTTCTCTAAGATGTTCCTAGACAAATAATCTCAGATCGCACTAATGTCTTTCAACGTCTTGATTTCATGAAGGTCCTTAGTAATGTTTTCCTAAACATGTAGAAGATCCTATGTATGTACACATGATTGAGACATACTCCTTTGATATACCAAAATCCAATAAATGGGAAAATAAATGGAGAGTTTTATAGTTATTTAAAATCATGTGATGCACCCCGGTTGACCAACGGTTGGATCATGCGAAAGCACATGACACTGAATCCTTCCACCGACTCTAGCCCGAATCTAGGAGATGTGTTCTATGTAAGGAAAATATAGCTAGGTTGGAGATGCCTAAAAACCATACTCCTCATTAAAAAATAACATCTTTCTAGGATCCATGAATCATACTAGATGAAGAGTGGACTTATCAACATTGCCGACCACATGATTTCAAGGTCATCCAGTAGGTAAAAAATATGGGGAATGACTTAAATGAGCACATGAAATGATTATGTGATTCTCCTAATCACTCATAAATCATGTGAATTTCTTCTAGAATATCAACCAGATTATGTGAAGGACATCAAATATATCATCCAGGCCATGTTAAGCCTAAATAAATATAAAACTAAAAAATCTAAGGCACATATGCAATAGAAAATGGAATAAATAATAAAATAAGGTAGACTTAAGAGAAGTTTATATCCACTAATCCTCACGATATTCGTAATAATTATCCAAATAATGTGAAAACACTATGATATCTCATCCATGTCATGCGATGTCTTGTTGACACGTTGTTCAGATATTGAAATTCCCTCCTAGTAAGCTGAAATTGTATGTATATTTTGGATAAATTTCATCATTTTTTATTAATTATTTATTAAAAAAATCAATGATTTTTGGTTTGTTTTAATAGGAATTATGAATTTTGTATTAAATTTAATAAACAATGAAAATGATTCAAAAATATAATTTTCATACCGTGTATCTGATGCATGATGTGTGGACTCTTTTTAGGACATGCCTATAGTGAATCATACCAACCCATAAAGATTTTTCATGAAATGAAGGTATTAATCAACATGTGACTCAATTACATGATGTTCAGATTTAAAAATTCAGAATCCGACCATTGGAATTTCATACACGACGTGCGGAGATTACACGATGTGAAACTTTTGAAGGCTCACTTCATCCATGATTTGAGAAAATTATTCGTTGGGAAAATAAGGATCCCAGTTACATGGTGTGAAACACAATTAAAAGATTTGAATATGTTAGGATACAATTCATTTATTATAATACATGACGTGTAGGAATTTCACTCCATTTAATTATTGGGAGTATTTATTTTTAACAGTACCTCCGCGCATACGGAGTTAAAACATCACTTTGTTTAATCTCATTTTCTGCTGTCGTTTTCATTCATTTCATGTGTAACTAGTTTTACTACCATAAATTAGTTGTTTCATGGAATTAATGTGATTTGGGTAACCATTTTTCGTTCAATATTCATCCATGTAATCCCACTTTATTTTCTGACACTCGTTTATATTATTTCATGATTTTCTTTATCAACACACACTTGTTTCTTCATCTATTATTTTTTTTGTAGATATTTTGTGTTTGTTTCTTAATTATTATCATTGAGAGTCACTCATTCTTGATTGTTTCAACATGAAAGGTTATTTCCTTCCCGAATCTATATTATTTCAAAATTTTTGATATTGATTCTTTTTATTTAATCCTAGATTGTTTCTTTTGAAACTTCCTTTCAAATATACATAATAAGAATAATATTTACCTACTTTTAATCATTAATTACATGTTCGGAAAATCCATTTCGGGATAGAGGTCGAGGGTTGGGGTGTTTCAAAAAATATTGAATCTCTATATTGTACCTTGGTAACCCTATGGACAGTAATTAGGTTAATAATGGTTGTTCATCACATTCTTTCTCCCAACCTTGACCATGAGAAATGCTATTAAACGAACCTGACATAGTTGGAGTTGAGAAGGAGTATGACCATTAGTCCATGAAATGTTTTTCATAGAATCCAAGGACAATGCATCTATGTTGTCAATTATACCATATCCATGGGATATTTTTAGAAAAGGTATATCCAATTGGTTTAACAAAAAATAATAGGGGACATTTTCACTGCTTCGTATCCAAAGCCATATGACCATGCCGAGTTAACATATGGTATTTTTTTAAAGGGCCATAAAATTGACCATGATCTATTATTTAATTAATCTGAAGTAAACTACATACTACATAGTCTTAGTAAACACCCAACCTAAAGAGTGTAAAGGATGAATCCTACCAAGTGTTTTCTTCGAATGGTCCCTGACCTACCAGTCATACTCGTGGGATTGACCACACAATTCCAGTTTCCTATTTCATTATCATTATTGTAGCTTAGGATTAAAATATTTTATTTTAACCTCAACCTGTGTGAATTCAATGACGCATACAGGAAAGTCATGTTTTGGAATAATTGTTCTGGACAACTATTGCTTAGGCATAGAGATATTTTTCTTGAACTCGAATTAACTCACCCTCATCCTTTATTATTTGCTTTCCCATTTAAAATTTTAAAATATTTTCCACTGGGTGTAGCATCATCTTATCTATTTATTTATCTCTCTACTTCTCTCCTTTATGTCAAATGCATTCCCTAGGGTCCCCTAACTCGCTTAATAATCCTAGATACACAAGAACCACATTTATTTGATATTGATATTGATAGAACCGTCACTGCCCATCACCACTATATAATGTAATAAGATAACAATATTACAATGCCACATCTGCTAGACCCCAATTATGTGCCACCTACAAATTAAGGTGAGTGACCAACAATGCAATATCACAGCAGTATAGAATATGAGATACCATCATTTAGTGGTGTTTCACCCAGCCTTGTACTACTAGTAATTTTGGTGCACACATTTGAAATTAAACCTGGACACATTCACATGATCTAGAACATGGGACATTTTAATGGGATTTAGAGTAAAAAACCCCTCTAATAGATCTCACACTTTTTTGAGGTCTGTGATACATTTGGAAACCAAGAAGTATCATTAGAAACCATTTTATTAAGATACTCCACATTCACCTTATGTGATAGATCCATGGAATAGATAAAAAGTCAATCTATTGAGTTAATAATGACTTGGGATAAATTATCCAAGAGGTTTCTAAACAAGTTCTTCCCACTGCTCTGAACATGGAAGCTCCAAAAATAAAATCCAAACTTCTCCCATGCTGATAGAGAGTCATTATGGGAAGCTTGGGAAATATTCAAGGAGATGACCTACAAATTTCTACATCATGGACAATATGTGTGGTTTTAATTAAAAATATTTTATGAAGGACTTTATCAAACTGCACATACATTAGTAGATTCCACTGTGGTTGGAAGATTCAGGATTAAAATGCTACGAGTCTGCATGAAATTCTGGATGTAGTCTCACAAAATTAAAATCTGTGGAAAAGTGATTGAGGTTTTACCCAACATGGAATTCATCATGTTGAAGAAACTGCCTTCATTTCTACTCATGTTAAGGTTCTTACTAATAATATTGAATAATCCTAGTTACATGCTACACCACCACCCCTCATATTCAAGTAATGGAGATATAATCCTATGAGATGTGTGGAGTCTAGAATTATTACAAATATTTCAAGATAGGGTTGAAAGAACCCAAAAATAAATATTTTAATTATATCAATTACAATCGTCAAGGTTAGTAGTACTAGCATCCACAACAATTAGAACAGCAACCAAATTACTAACAAAGGTTAAATAAACCATAATAAAATCAAGGTTACTTTCAATAGAGGAGTAGACATGTTGCACACCGAATCAAAGGAACACATGGGTACCCATTATAAGGTATAGCTCCATTAACATAATAGATATTCAAACAACCATTCCCTATAGCTTAAAAGTACCCACCATCACTTTATAAAGAATTCAAGTAATATCGACTAAGACAGCCTCCTCAGGATCAACCTCTCTATACAAATATTGAAAAAAATTAATACATTCATGTATAAGACATACCAGAGGATGATGTACCAAGATATAGAGATGAAAAATCACAACATTTTATTGTGAAACTTGGAGAATCAATTGGGACAAAATTTTAAGACCTAATTGAATTGGTTATTAGGTATTATTCACAATATTACTGAGGCTCATCTAAGGGAGGAGGATAAAACTATAATGGTTATATTTGAAAATATGGTTGATTTTTAGCATCAATATGGAATTAATGAAAAATAATTGTGGGAATCAGATGAAGATAGAGAAGATAAAACCCAAATTTTAGAACCAAATGAGGAATACCAAATTGAAATAAAAATGGGAAAGGATGATGAATACATGGAGATAGTGGTATATATTCCACCTATCCTATTCCATAAACAAATTAAACAAGGCATTGAGGAGGGGAAATTTAAAAAATTATTGGTACTTTTTAAATAGTTTATATAAAATTTCTCCTTTTCAGAGGCCATTGAACTCGAACTATGAAAAAATAGGACTTTAACATCGCTAAAAATAGCCATTATCATTGCTAGAAAAGCACTGAAAATTGGAGCAAGATTAAGATCCTTAGTTTTTTATTAGAATGAAAAAATTACTCATAAAGGGGTGTTTTATCTATTGTTATAGAAGCACTGATAGATAGGTCCATTATCAACTCTTATAGAAGTTCTTATAAATAAAACATTTATTAGTGTTTTTATGCCATGACAAAGGACCATTTTATCAGTTCTTCTATAAGTGCTGATAATGATGAATAATACAATTTGATCTTACAACACACTAAATCACCAGTATAGTGTGTTGTAAGAGCACACAACAACACCAAAAACACCATAAAACTATAAAAATAAAATGCAAACATAGAATTTAAATGGAATAAAATTTACAACCCAAATAAAAGAAAAACACTATATTATTAAAATTTCAAAAATTGTATTATACAATTATATAATTTCAAATTATTACATGTCTTGAATAACTTATGGATTGTTTTCCAAATTTTTTAAAACCACTTGATTTTTTTCTTTGTTTTGAGTATGCCACATGTCTTTTTCACTAAAATATCATGTTAATCTGGAAACACACACTATGACTCATAAAATTCACACAATGTGTCTGTTTGACATGATACCAATTACCGCAAATCATAAATTACTTATGAATCATTTTTATAAATTTAAACGGCATTCAGAGCATGTTTTCGCAGTTTTTAGGGAGTGGCACATTTTGAACTAAAATGTCGATTTTATACTAATAACATACACAACGAGTCATATAGAGCACATCGTGTATCATATTGAGGTGCATCAAATTTCTACACATTAAAAATAAAATATGAATGGTTATCCAAATGTATCAAAACATTATGAATTAATTTTCTTAGTTTTTAAAAGGTCAGTGGTCATTTTTTCTAATTTTTTTCTAATTTTAAATAAAAAGATGCACTTGGAGTCATACAGATCACCCCATGTGACATATTAGGGTGATGATAATTTCTACACATCCGAAATGGATTATGGATAATTTTCATAATGTATTAAACTAATCAGAATTTTTTACTTTGTTTTCAGTATGCCACTTGTATTTTTCAATAAAACACAATTTTAAATAGGAAGGACATACTTTGACTAATACTGATCACATCATGAATTGGTTTTATGTGAAACAAATTCATACTCATAAAAAATGAATTATGAAATAATTTCCTAAATTATCAATTAAATTTTAGTGAGTTTCAGGGTTTTTAGTGAGTGGCATTTGTTGAACTAAAGTGTAAGTTTTAAATTGATAAAAAACACATTGAGTCATACCGGGCACATCATGTATCAGATTGAGTGTGGCTGATTCCTACAAATAAAAAATTAATTATGGACCATTTACCTAAAGTATCAATGTGATATAAATTCATTTTCTCATTTTTGAGTGAGTCAGTTTTTTTTTAAATTTATGTCAATTTAAAATAAAATGACTCACTTGGAGTCAAACACATAAAATCATGCATCAGATTGATTTTATGTTGATTCCTACATGTCACAAACAATGTATGTATCATTTTCATAATGTATCAAAAAAAATATTACTGAATTTTATTATTTTTTAGTATATCACATCTTTTGATTACTAAAATGACATTTTAAACTAAAACATGTACTTTTACCCATACCAAACATGTCATGTATTAGTTTAATGTGAGAGTGATTCCTACAGGTCATAAATGAATTATGAATAGGTTTAAAAAATTATCAATAAAATTTGAGTGCATTTTATTTTTTAGTGAGTAAAATTTAGTGGAATCAACTATCAACATTAAAATGTTAACAAAGACATTGAGTCATAGCTGTCCCACTATGCATTGAATTGAAATGAAGATGATTCATAGATGTACAAAATAAGATATAGATAGTTTTTCTAAAGAATAAAACTAATCCAAGTATGGTTTTTCAGTTTTGAGTATGTCATTTTTCTATTTTACTAAAATTAATGTCAAACCGAAATAAAAATATGCGCTTGGACTTATACCAGTCACATAATTTATTAGATTTATGTGCGGTTGATTTCTACACATTCCAAAGTATCAAAATAGTCCAAACTAATAATATAACAAGGTTTCCATTATTTTTCTATGTCAAAAAACCAACACTACATATTGAATCTACATTCTTAGAAGAAAAACCTTTCCCATTGTTGGAATTCAAAAGAGTAGAGGAAGATGATGTGCCTAATATATCATAATATGTCACCATAAATATCACAAGAAATTCTTATACTATCACGTATTTCATCAATGATTATGGTTTTTTATCCAAGATAATCAAAACAATTTTCAGTGTAAGAAGTTTGACAAAGAAAGAGAACGAATTGGGAAATGTCGTTACATTGGTAGAAATAATAATTTTATCTATTTTGTGTCTTGTTATAAATATTTGAAAGAAAAATATTTCTTCTTAAAAGATCAGTGAAAAAACAAAATCAATATTAGATAAAAATGATAAGGAAATTAACATAGAAATACTAGATAAAATGCTGAAAAAATTAATTAAATAAGTGGTAGGGATTAATATTTTCTTAATGGTTTTATGAATTATTAATACATTTACTTTATTTCATTATCTCAGTTCAAGGCTGGAAGTCCAATCCCTCCTGAGCATGAGAAGCATTGAACAAACCACCCCAACATGAACAAAATAATCCACATGTACAAGAAAACAATTACTAAATGGTTAATACTAAAAAGAAATAAATTAATCCAAGATATGAAATAATAAATTAATTCTATGGATAATAATTTTACTGTGAAAAAATTGTGGACCACATGGATATGATTTAGGTAATGAAATAATGATGATAAAAAACTAAAAATAGATATTTCTAAACGATCAATCAATGAGTGAGGAGGATATTGAGAAAATAAGACACATTGGATTGAATCTTTTAATCCTCACAAAGAAAGTAAAAATATCCTATTGGGTTCATAAAATTTTATTTCAGTACTGTAAATAAATATAGAAATAATGATATTTATTATCAATTGTGAAAGTTATAAATAATTATAATACTGGAAACTCAACATTTGATAGTTTCAAATAATTTTAGTATGTATTCGGGAAAATGGGTAATTGAATTTAAGAAAATAATTACTCTATTATGGTATGTTTTATCATATGAATTCATCCAAAAGTGAAAGTTATAGAAAATGATCATCCTCAACAACTGATCTTCAGAACTATCATAACATTTTGTTGTTTGGAACACATCCTCCATATGTTATGGACATGAACCAATTTTTCTTGACATACTTAAAGTAGTAGTCTTCCATATGATGAATACTGCTAAGAGTAGTACAAGAAACATAAAATAGATATGGATGAGTCCCAAGATGAAAATTTGGACAAAATTTTTAGAGATGAAATGGATGATGATGATAGTTGTACACCATTATATTCTATAAAAGGTTATTGTCTCACATTTGTGGTAATTAAATTTATGGTAATCAGATATTCCTAAGGGTGGAACCAATAATTTTTTTTAATGAATTATCTATGTTTAGATGAATTAAATTAAAAAATACATAGTGTTTATTAAATGTGTAATGAAAGAAATGAAGTGATTTTTAAGAACTATTAATTAGTCGGTTATCATTTAAAATATGGCTATATTTTTATCAACTACTAGGAAAAAAATAAAGGTAAAAATAAATGCATAAAATATCATTGGTTATCATAAAGTTTTGGTTAAAAATCTATGTAGTTTGACTCTACAAAAAATATCATTTTTTGCAAATTAGAGCCTAAATAATTTTGAGAGACTGAAAAAGTTGACAAGTGGATTAAGTCTATGTATGATGATCATGATCTAAATAAAAACATTGTGACATGATAAATTGTTCCAAGACTGGAAGATAAAAATGTTATCAGATCTAAGTCAGTGTTTAGTAATAAAATCATTTACTATGGAAAATTGTCTCTAAATAAACAATGGATTGTGTTCATGGGGAATTCCTAGATGAAGTTAATTTATATTTATGATAAATTTACTCACATAGCTCAATTTTAATGTATTTTAATTTAATGGCTATTTTATTGAAAATGTAGTTAAATGTTAACAAATGGATGTAAAATCTATGTTCCTCAATGGAGTTCTTAAGGGGGAGTGTACATTGGGAAACTGGATGGGTTTATTGTGGAAAAAAATGAGAGACATGTGTGGCGGTTGAATAATTATTTGTTTAATACATAGAAACCATGAAGGACCTGATAATTGAGGTTGGATCAATACTAAAGAAAACATGGTTTTTAGTGAGGTATAGTTGATCCCACCCTCTACCAAATGAAGTAGAATGATCAAAGGATGTTGGTACTCATATATATCTAAAACATAATATTTTGAGATGGGACAAAGAAAAATGCAATTTTTCTTCTGGATCATATGAGGAATGATATCATGATCTTTTATTTGTGAAATATTTTCCGTGATTTATAGGTTAATTAGGGAAATCACAACACATTAATTCTTTAATAAAAATATGAAAAGTTGTACCCATGTTATTTAAAATGCAATATTCCAAACCAATTACAATTCCGGCCACTATATAAATGATTTTTTCAAAATTTACAATAGTAAATAGGTAGATGTCATGGTGTATAGGTATTTAGAGCCTATTATACCTCACAACAACATGACCCAACATTCAGTTTGATATATTTCCAGTCACATAGAACCAATGTTGTCCCAAAGAGATCCACATGCTATCGGGGGGGGAGGGGGGGGAGGATAACTCAATATGTATAAAAAATAATGAATTTTAGGACGTTTTATTATTGGATGGGGAAAAAAGACTTGTTGGGATACAAAGATGTGAAAACTAACATGTAGGGATACTTCAATATTACCGAGGAAAACTAGATGTATAAAAAAACCTTGATTTCATTCAAGGAGAACATGCAGCATGTCAGGATGGTTAGGGTTGGATCGCTCAAGTTTGTGATTCATTCCTTGGTATAGTTGGAGCCATGATTCTTTCCCAGATTCGGGCTCAGATTCAACAAAAAGGAGTTCTGACAGCAGGTCACTTCTGAATAGGGCTTCAGATAACAAAATGGTTCGTGATTGTTAGGGTTCTTAAAATAGATTGAGATTATTTTATCCTCACTAAGTTAATAAGTGATAATAACATGATTCTTTATCAGTACTTTTTTTAGCACTTATAAATACTTATAATAATTTCTTTATAATAATACTTTTTAAACTATTATAATTATTAAATAGAATTATAATAATTTTAATAATACTATTTAAAAAACAAAAAATTTATAAATCTCCAGAAATATATAATTAATTATTTATAATTACATGAATACTAATTTTAAAAAATATTTATATTAGTATATACATTTATATAATTAAATATACAATAAATATATTAATTATTTAAATATATTTATAGAAATTTTATAATTGTTTATTTATAATTATATAAATACTTTATTTACAAAATATTATTTATTTATTTAGAATTATTAATTTCTAAAAATAGTATATATACAATTATAAATATAGTTATTTATAAATATTTTTGTGTAAATGTATTTTTAATTTTATTAATAAATTCTTAATCTTAAGTGCATTCATATTAAAAAAGGAGTAAACTTTATTAATTAAAAGCACACAATATTGAAATTTGGATATGTTTTATTAATATAAATCATAAAAAATGGATATATATAAAAATAAAGAAGAATACTTATTTAAAATATTAAAATATAGTAAATAAGTATATATAATGTAAATAATATAAATCAATTAAATTCCCAAAATTAATATTTATATGTGTACATATGTATATATAAATGCATTAAAATAATAAGTAAGTTTGATCTATGTTAAATTGAAAAATTATATGAAATTCACTTATATCCATTACTCGATGTAATTAGTGAGTATTTTTATTTCATATTAATTTTTAATTACAGACTAATATTCACTAATTATATTTCTATTTAATGTAAGCATAAATAATAATTTGTATTATATAAATCATATTTATACATTCATATAAATATATTTAATATATAATATTTTTTTAATTTTTAATAATTATTTAATAAATAAAAATGATCAATGTGTGGCTTGAGTAAAATCCAAATCTCCACTCACTAAACACGTCATCTCTAGATTTTTGGGGAAAAAATTGACCCAAAATAAACAGGGCCTACATTATGTCACCAATAAAATCCAATCTATTCTCACTAGATCATCTCTTCCACACAAAAGCTAGATTAATAGTTGGTCACATCTACTCACCATAATAATGTGTTATCTAGGAAACAATCCAAAATTTAGGGTGCTCTAGCTTTACAAGAATTTTACAGTTTCCACAAACCAAACTTCATGAGTTGAGTATATCGGATCACCATAAATCCTCCACGACCATTGGAAAAGGATACCCAACTTCAACAAGACCTTTTTTTGACTCTTCAAGTGTGCATGTGACTCGTGCATATGCGCCCATGTCTGTCAACCAAATGTGTAACTCTACAAAGATGCTTCCCAATAATTTTGAGCCCTGATGACACTGTGGAAAAAATCAGCAGCTTATTGTTTTCCGAGCCATTGCCGAAATTATTTTTCCATACCATGCTCATAACCCGAGAACTCCGGACAATGATTTACAATCTACGTAACCAAAATATTTAAGAGGAATCGATATCCTCAAAGTTATTTTACAATGTTTCTTTTTTCTTCTCCTATAAGTTATGTTGAAATCTATTATAGAACCATTTTATAGCCCAAACCTCTTGAATCCAAACCACATGGTGTAGGGCCCAAGCTTCAAAATTTAGGAGCTAAATTACCCTAGGATTCCATAACCTTTTCTAAATATATTTTTCTTCATACCCAAATTCATCGTTGAGAATCTTAATTCTTAGAAAATATTTTATTATCATTTCAAAAGGGTTGGAAAACATCTATTTTATCATACTATCATTCCATAAGGTCTTCGACCTACCATCTATAAGAGTCCCATCCTTGTGGGAAATAAACTACAATCCTTGTGTACCCTTGTAATACCATGGTAGAACCTAGGACTTCAAGGTGGTATGGGTCATTCCAACCATGTATTCCCTATATCATATTCACATGTTAAAAGTCTTGGGTTATAACTTACATCATCCAGATTACAACAATCCAAGTAGACTTATCTTGCCTAGTATTTCACCCTCAACTTACTTATATTACCCTCATAAATCTTCCACGACCCTTGGAATAAATAGATACATCAATGTTTGACAATACTACATACTCATAGGGGATTTGACCAACCAACCGTAGGTATATCATCATTAAAGGAAAGGATATCTAATACTCTTGTGCCCCTGTAACACCATGGTGGAACTCTTCTTCATAGAGTGTTTTGGGTCATCCCAAGCATATATTCCCCATACTCTATATTTATCAATCATGTTCTGCTAGTAAGGATTTGAAATTTACCATATATTTACATCCTTAACCTATGACTCTAAAATTCATGGAAGACATCCTTATCCAATTAAATTAAAATGGGTGAATAATTCTACTTCACAATTGACATATAACCAATGATACATGGTTTTAGCTAAAATAAAGAAAAATACAATGATAGAAGTCCAGAGATAAAAAGAATTTAAAATATAGTAATGTAAAGTATTATATAATATACCCTAAACTAAAATAATAGAATGCCCCAGATAAAAATACCAAAACTACGAGAAATACAAGGTCCAAGATAAAGGACCCTAAACTAAAACACAATATATATTTAGTTTTAAATATAAAAAAAGGAAAAAATTCTATTACGTTGAAAACCCACGAGAGGGAGGCATGTGAAGAATCAGATTCCATTCCCTCTAAGTATCACCTATATGAATCATAGGTAAAAGTTAGAGAAATATTAATAAATAGATACAAATCTTGTAAGACACAAAATATAGCCTAAGAAAAAATTGTGCTATGCTCACCAAGTTCATAAAATGTGGAAAAAGGTAGAGGAACTCCCCATCCAAGACATATGTTATAACAAATTTATAATTTTTTGAAACATGTAATCTCATGATAATTGTAGAAAATACATCAATGATTAATCTTTTGTTTGTATGAATTCATGATAATTTATTATGAAAATTCTATTATGATCTAAACATAAAAACACTGAAATTCAGATATACATGATATTATAAAATGGATGTGTACTGTTGATGATCTATGAAACATTAGATTAATTAACTATCATTCACATAATAAATGAAAGAACTTTGGAAAATAGAATATAATGTTTTGAAGATCCATTTATTTATATCATATAGGTGGAGTAATCTCCACATATCAGAGTCTCACCCATAAATATATGATCTATGTGAATGTTTTAAAAATTACAAGTCTATCATACAATGTGTTTAGAGGAAACCTTGATATTTGTAAATTTTAGTTATAGGGAGATAATATATTGGCATAATTTGTCAATATATTTGGATTCTGCCTCTACAATCTGCTACAACTTCTCCACCCATGTAACGACATCAAGCTGGGCCTTCTCTGCCATGTAATAGAGTCCCTCTAACTCTAGTACTATTTTCTTGGATATCTAAAGTGCATGAGGAATATAGGATATATCTTTTTGATTGTGGACAACTAAAAATAGGAGAAACAATTTTCATACCTATCCACAATTACTATGTCTCTATGAGTTTCTACTTCCACTATGTGATGAGAAACTTCATTTAAAGAATCATACCAACTTTTCTTTACTAAAGAGGAATCCTAAGTGATTACCACACTCAATTAAAAGGCCGTATTCTTATCTCTCAGAGATATAATAAACTTAAAACAACCATGGATATAAGCATAATAAAATCCCTCATAACCAAGGGTGGTAATAATAAATCAAAAGTAACTTGTCCTTTTATTCAGTCCCTCCAAAGCGGACTCTGAAACTAAGGTCTAGAACTCCCTACAAATTTTTCACCAAATCGACTAGTAAAATTACCTTGACCTTGAGACTTGATCTGATCTCTTCTTTGAAATTGGAACATATTTTGGGACTAGGTTTCTATGAAATGGATTTGTGCTCATGGTATTTGATGAGGTAGTAAGGGAGCCGACCTCTACATTGGTCGGTGCAGTTGGAGGAATCCCCAAAGGAGGAGAGACTTAGACCTATGATATATAGGGAGAAGTCCCTACAATAAAGGTAATAGAGATTAATAAGTCAGGGAGTAAATGAAATGATATCACCAAATGTCTAACAAATGTGATCAGTGCTATAATAATTCATTTTTCAGTTGTATCTCTAGAAACCTTAACTGCCCCGACCCAATATTACGGTGAAGAGGAAACACCCTCTTATGATGAAAATATCCATGGAACCTCTAGTTATTTACCCAATGATTTTACTTCCTCACAAAAAGTTAGTTATATAGGAAAAAAGATAATGTTATGAGACATGAAACAAATTGAACAAAGTGTCCAACTTCTAAAGAGATATTCACCTTCTACGAGACTCACATACATGAAGGATAACATAGTAATAGAATAAATACCTATATTTGGATACCTGAAAATCATGTTATCCTATGATAGATCAAATGAAACTATCACTAGGGCATCTTTAGTAGGTATCAAGCCTAACTAGCCTAGCACATCAGCAATCTCCCCCTATTGATAGTTCAGGACCAACAACGAAGGTTTTGCTGAAGAAACCAAATGCTCACCCCAATCTTCTGGGGAAGATATATAATAATTTAAGTAGTATAAGTAGGGACCTATATATTTTTGAAAAATAAAGATGTGGTACATGAATAATACAAATAAGTGGAGAGAGAAATTAAAAACATACATGAAAATTTTAGAATAGATGTATTTCAAAATTCAGCATGCTTCCTTTTTTAATTACATTCCTAGAAAGGACCTCAAGTAGATACCAAAAACCAGGTCATTAAGAAAACCACCCCAAAAGGTATTAATTCTAAGGGAATTCTCTAAGAACATAAGTCACCAAACTCAACAAATGCAGCTGGTACGAGGACCCCTCATTATCAGTCTCCCAATAACTGCAAAATAAAAATCCTATAGTCGTGCCTCAAGGAGAATGTATAGGGGATAAATTTTTTGGATGGACTATTATGGACTCCTAATATATCAGAAAAAAGTACACCAGTATGGTTAAAATGGAACCATGACCCTTTAATGATAAAAGTATGTTTAGAATTTTAGTTTCCCCAATAATGGGATATCCTTGTTCAGCCATGACTATCTTCAGGATGCCTTAAAACAAAATTTGGTAAAACAAAGGGGAATATATGACTTGAACCTTTGTTCTTTACAACATCACATCAAGGTCCCGAAGGGAATTATTGTCCTCCATTTGTCAATCATTGAAATTAATTTCTAGGGGGAAGTTACATGGGAATAAGTTTCTAAATGTAATTACACATGGAATAATATTCCCCTAACATTGGCCTCTATGTTCAATGTTCTCTATGATTTCCACTCTCTAATTGTATAAGGAAATAATAATACTTTTGTGGAACAACTCGTTGGAACCACACTCACTATGGCCACATCGGTTAGTGATTCTGCTAAAAGTGAGAGTAATGGTAAAATAATTAATTCCTTATGAGGTGATTTCGAGGATATTGGCTCCCTTAGAGCCAGATGTATTCTAGGAATCAGATTTTCCTCACCATATGTTGGTAATTGGGTATCTTCACATAAAAGTGTAGGTAATTTTAATTGGGATATGTGTGGATCCAAATATCAGCATAGAGCTGGTATTAAGCAATCTCTAAATCATAAGGAAGGAGGATTTTCTCATTTCAAGTCTCCTCCTATGTGAACATCATCCAAAAATTGAGATCCACCATCAGATGATCCCTATATTGAACATGAATATGGGGATAACATCTCAACTGGACACACAATAACAGATGGATGAACTAAAATGGTTCGAAAAATTCATAGAGCAGGTCCCCATCAATGTAAAAAATAATATATTCCATCATGAAGTGACATCATAGAGGCTCAAGCCTCAATATTGGCCTCATCATTATCAACCATATTAATGCTAGGAAATGGGTTGTAGGATCTGAAGGAGAAACAATCACAACATATCAATAAATCCATTTCCTATGAATCCTTTAGTGGAATAGGTCTAACCCCACTTATACATTGTAAATATGGTTTGAAATGAATGTTGGGGATTATCTAGACTTTTAGATATTAATATACTCTGAGATGACCCCCCTTCAAACCATATATTACTAGAAAGGGTACCATGATTATATGATGGTATTTTACCCAATAAATATTTCCAAAAATGTGATAATGTTTATCCAACATAGGTATGGATAACCCAATATGATTCCTTCCATATAATCTACCATATTTAAGTAAGAGTCCCTTAAACTACCCATTTACATTTTCTGGAGTAAGTACCACCTAGGAACATAGCAGTGAAACTATCATATTGAACAGTCCAGTCAACATCAATGAATACCTCCCATCCCCAATCATTAAATCTCCTTTTTACAATTGTAAGAAAAAATTACAATCTAAAATGCATGATTCCTTCATAGAAATTGAATTTGGATTCCTTTATTCCTACATATAATGGAATTTCTAGATTTATTATCTCACCGACGTATTGAACAAGATATCTCCCTTAGGAAGTGGCTGCTTTGGGATGGCCTTTTCATTTGTCTAGATTATCTCTCAAGTGAGAGGAGGAGTCCAATCTACATTATACCACATTTTAGTTTTGGAAAAAACTCACTATACATCTCTCCAAATTTGCGTTCACAACAAATATTCTTGATATCTTAGAGACTAATTCCCACCTCACCGTGTGTTATATTGAATGTGTTTGTGTCAGGACGTCGATGAATGGAAAGGTCCCAAACTTAATGTCGATGATGGACTTTGGTTTGTCGAAAAGTTCATATAGACATCTGAATATGGTTTTCCACAATTCTTGTCAATTCTAATGGATATGAACATCAATATATTCTCATCTATATGCTCCCTTAGATGAAAAAATGCACTGCATGAGAAATGTTGAATAGAATGGGTATTATGGGTTTTTTAAATGAAAAAAGGGGTACAATTGATGACTGTGGAGAAGGAATGAAAGATTCATTGGTAAGGAAGAACCCATGGATGGGTATAAATTATAAAAGGGGATATCCACTAAGGATAAATCCCTTTAGTATTATAAAACTCATTTGAAATGACCCCACAACACAAAGAAAAGTAGAATCCACACATACTATGACATCATTCTGGAAAACAATCATTGCCTTACCATCCTTCTTTGAAGGATTACAAGATCTATAATGAGAGTTAGAATCTATCGACACAAAACAAATAAGTATATGTTAGAAATGTGAAAATCCCCTAAAAAAGAATGCATAATTTTGGCATCCTCATGTGTATCTGTTGAATCTACTGGGGATTAAAAATTGCATATATGACTCATGAATCACATGGCTCATGAAGATCTCGTAGACTGCATGAACCCACACAATTTCAAAAAACCCCTCAAACCTTCATAAAACACAAAATTTTGTGACCTTGACATGGTAATATGATCTTAATAATAGTTCAGTGATCTTGTGGCCAAACCAAAAGGTCCTGTGAAACCTGTAAAAAAATCATGCAACCATATGACCATGGTTAAATAAATTACTTAAATGTGATTTGTGATTTATTCAGGCAGTTCTGGGGAAAAAATTTGATGTGAATGTTTTCTCATGAAAAATTACATGCATGAAATTTATAGGGATCAGTTCTCACAAATAGGTCTTGTGAATATGTATCAAAATAGGTTCTTATGGAAATGTTATTATGGTACCTGGTGAATGATCCACCCTCTACTCCCCTATTTATAGGGCCTTCTAAGGAATCCAAAATGATTCTCAAATAATATAAATCATCCAATACACAAATAGAATAGATCCCAAAGACTTATGTTAGAATTTACTTTCCTCATAAACGATCTCTTGTCCACATATACATCGCTTAGGAGGAGGTGGATTTGTTGATTCCCACAAAATTAGCATTAGAAAATCCAAAAGGTAATAAATAACTAAAACATTGGTATTATTTTCCTCAAATACAAATGGAATAAAAGGTTTCCAAGACACAACGATATCATAAACCTTTAAAGGACACACGATTGGCGGACCTTTAGGAGGTCGTGTGAACAGGTCATGTATAATGCATGTACTATTGGAAATTATGTGATGTCCCTTTGAAAATACCAACTTGTTCATGTGAATAAACCTGAGATATTAACTAATCACATTATTTATACTAGAGGAGTACCTTTAGATCACATGACTTTTTAGACGATGGGTTCTTGACAAACCATCCAAAAAATCCTTGTAAAATCAGGGAAAAAATATGGAAAAGGAGAAAGCCTTTTACAGTTGGAAATATTCATGTGATTTACCCCTGAGGTTTATAATACATAATGAAATACATATATACATTTCCTCCTTTCTATTAAAGATTCACAATAAATTTCAACTTCATTATGAGGAATGATTTGTACATGTGTAGGTGGTCCTGCACTGCCCTCCATCTATAAAGGTAAATAAAAGTGTTGTCCATGGAAATGATCATGAATCACCAAAAGGCCATTTATTGGTCTTGAAACACATAAATAATGAGGAGAGTGATTTTATTTAACAAAACTCATAAAAACTTGTGATATCCCAATCCCTTGTAAAATAGACAATGAAATAACAAGGGAAATGATTTAATCTTATTGCAAGGGGAATATACCCTGATGGTATGTGAATAGAGTTATACACCCCAGGAAATCACCATTGATCCTAAAATATCTCCCTAAAAATCCATAATGACCCCAAAATACCACTTGGAATGAATGATTTATCACTGGAAGGCTGCATGGAATGAAACCTCATTCTCTACGATGTTCCTAGACAAATAATATCAGATCGCACTAATGCCATTCAATGTCTTGATTTCATGAAGGTCCTTAGTAATGTTTTCCTAAACATGTAGAAGATCCTATGTATGTACACATGATTTAGAGAGACTCCTTTGATATACCAAAATCCAATAAATGGGAGAATAAATGGATAGTTTTATAGTTATTTAAAATCATGTGATGCACCCCGGTTGACCAACGGTTGGATCATTCTAAAGCAAATGACACTGAATCCTTCCACCGACTCTAGCCCGAATCTATGAGATGTGTTCTATGTAAGGAAAATATAGCTAGGTTGGAGATTCCTAAAAACCATACTCCTCATTAAAAAATAACATCTATCCAGGATCCATGAATCATACTAGTTGATGAGTGGACTTATCGACACTGCCGACCACATGATTTCAAGGTCATCCACTAGGTAAAAAATATGGGGAATGACTTAAATGACCACATGAAATGCTTATGTGATTATACTAATCACTCATAAATCATGTGAATTGCTTCAAGAATATCAACTAGATTATGTGAAGGACATAAAATATATCATCTAGGCCATGTTAAGCCTAAAAAAATATAACACTAAACAAATCTAAGGCACATATGCAATTGAAAATGGAACAAATAATAAAATAAGGGAGACTTAAGAGAAGTTTATATGCACTAATGCTTAGTATATTCACAATAATTATCCAAATAATGTGAAAACACTATGATATCTCATCCATGTCATGCGATGTCTTATTGACACGTTGTTCAGATCTTGAAATTCCCTCCTGGTAAGCTGAAATTGTATGTATATTTTGGATAAATTTCATCATTGTTGATTAATTATTTATTAAAAAAATCAATGATTTTTGGTTTTTTTAATAGGAATTATGAATTTTTTAATAAATTTAATAAACGATGAAAATGATTCAAAAATAGAATTTTCATACTGTGTATCTGATGCATGATGTGTGCACTCTTTTTAGGACATTCCTATAGTGAAACATACCAACCCATAAAGATTTTTCATGAAATGAAGGTATTAATCAACATGCGACTCAATTACATGATGTTCAGATTTAAAAATTCAGAATCCGACCATTTGAATTTCATACACGACGTGCGGAGATTACTCGATGTGAAACTTTTGATGGCTGACTTCATCAAAGATTTGAGAAAATTATTCGTTGGGAAAAGAAGGAAACCAGTTCCATGGTGTGAAACTCAATTACAAGATTTGAATATGTTAGGATACAATTCATTTATTATAATACATGACGTGTAGGAATTTCACTCCATTTAATTATTGGGAGTATTTATATTTAACAGTGCCTCCGTGCATATGGATTTAAAACATTACTTTGTTTAATCTCATTTTCTGCTGTCGTTTTCATTCATTTCATCCCTAAACTAGTTTTACTACCATACATTAGTTGTTTCATGGAATTAATGTGATTTGGGTAACCATTTTTCATACAATATTCATCCATGTAATCCCACTTTATTTTCTGACACTCGTTTATATTATTTCATGATTTTCTTTATCAACACACACTTGTTTCTTCATCTATTATTTTTTTGTAGATTGTTTGTGTTTGTTTCTTAATTATTATCATTGAGAGTTACTCATTCTTCATTGTTTCAACATGAAAGGTTATTTCCTTCCTGAATCTACATTATTTCAAAATTTTTGATATTGATTCTTATTATTTAATCTTAGATTCTTTCCTTTGAAACTTCATTTCAAATATACATAATAAAATTAATATTTCCCTACTTTTGATCATTAATTCCATGTTTGGAAAATCCATTTCAGGATCGGGGTCGAGGGTTGGGGTGTTTCAAAAAATATTGAATCTCTATATTGTACCTTGGTAACCCTATGGAAAGTAATTAGGTTAATAATGGTTGTTCATCACATTCTTTCTCCCAACCTTGACCACGAGAAGTGTGATTAGACGAACCTAACAAAGTTGGATTTGAGAAGGATTATGAAAATTAGTCCATGAAACATCTTTCATAAAATCCAAGACAATGCATCTATGTTGTCAATTATACCATAACCATGGGATATTTTTAGAAAAGGTATATCGAATTGGTTTAACAAAAAATAATAGGGGACATTTTCACCACTTCGTATCCAAATCCATATGACCATGCCGAGTTAAAATATGGTATTTTTTTAAAGGCCATAAAATTGACCATGATCCATTATTTAATTAATCTGAAGTAAACTGCATACTACAAAGTCTTAGTAAACACCCAACCTAAAGAGTGTAAATGATGAATCCTTCCAAGTGTTTTGTTCGAATGGTCCCTGACCTACGAGTCATACTTGTGGGATTGACCACACAATTCCAGTTTCCTATTTCGTTATCATTATTGTAGTTTAGGATTAAAATATTTTATTTTAACCTCAACCTGTGTGAATTCAATGACGCATGCAGAAAAGTCAAGTTTTGGAATAATTGTTCAGGAAAACTATTTCTTAGGCATATAGATATTTTTCTTGAACTCTAATTAACTCACCCTCATCCTTTATTATTTCCTTTACCATTTAAAATTTTAAAATATTTTCCACTGGGTGTAACATCTTCTTCTCTATTTATTTATCTCTCTTATTCTCTTATTTATGTCAAATGCATGCCCTAGGGTCCCCTAACTCTCTTAATAATCCTAGATACACAAGAACCACATTTATTTGATATTGATATTGATAGAATCATCACTGCCCATCACCACTGTATAATGGAATAACATAACAATATTACAATGCCACATCTTCTAGACCCCAATTATGTGCCACCTACAAATTAAGGTGAGTGACCATAAATGAAATATCACAGCAGTATAGACTATGGGTTACCATCATTTAGTGGTGTTTCACCCAGCCTTGTACTCCTAGTAATTTTGGTGCACACATTTGAAATTAAACCTGGACACATTCACATGATCTAGAACATGGGACATTTTAATGGGATTTAGAGTAAAACCCCCCTCTAATAGATCTCACACTTTCTTGAGGTCTGTGATACATTTGGAAACCAATAAGTATAATTAGAAACCATTTTATTAAGATACTCCACATTCACCTTATGTGATAGATCCATGGAATGGAAAAAAAGTCAATCTATTGAGTTAATAATGACTTGGGATAAATTATCCAAGAGGTTTCTAAACAAGTTCTTCCCACCGTTCCGGACATGGAAGCTCCAAAAATAAAATCCAAATTTCTCCCATGCTGATAGAGAGTTATTATGGGAAGCTTGGGAAATATTCAAAGAGATGACCTACAAATTTATACATCATGGAAAATATGTGTGGTTTTAATTAAAATTATTTTATGAAGGAATTTATCAAACTGCACATACATTAGTAGATTCCACTATGGTTGGAAGATTCAGGATTAAAATGCTACGAGTCTGCATGAAATTCTGGATGTAGACTCACAAAATTAAAATCTATGGAAAAGTGATTGAGGTTTTACCCAACATGGAATTCATCAGGTTGAAGAAACTGCCTTCATTTCTAATCATGTTAAGGTTCTTACTAATAAGATTGAATAATCCTAGTTACATGCTACACCACCACCCCTCATATTCAAGTAATGGTGATATAATCCTATGAGATGTGTGGAGTCTAGAATTATTACAAATATTTCAAGATAGGGATGAAAGAACCCAAAAATAAAGATTGTAATTATATCAATTACAATCATCAAGGTTAGTAGTACTAGGATCCACAAAAATTAGAACAGTAACCAAATTACTAACAAAGGTTAAATAAACCATAATAAAATCAAGGTTACTTTCAATAGAGGAGTAGACAGGTTGCACACCGAATCAAAGGACCACATGGGTACCCATTAGAAGGTATATATCCTTGGACATAATAGATATTCAAACAAACATTCCCTAAAGCTTAGAAGTACCCACCATCACTTTATAAGCAATTCAAGTAATATCCACTAAGAGAACCTCCTCAGGATCAAACTCTCTATTGAAATATTGAAAACAAAATTAATACATTCATGTATAAGACATACCATAGGATGAGGTACCAAGATATAGAGATGAAAATTCACAACATTTTATTGTGAAACTTGGAGAATCAATTGGGTCAAATTTGTAAGACCTAATTGAATTGGTTATTAGGTATTATTCACAATATTACTGAGGCTCATCTATGGGAGGAGGATAAAACTATAATGGTCATATTTGAAAATATGGTTGATTTTTAGCATCAATATGGAATTAATGAAAAATAATTGTGGGAATCAGATAAAGATAGAGAAGATAAAACCCAAATTTTAGAACCAAATGAGGAAGACCTACTTGAAATAAATATGGGAAAGGATGATGAATACATGGAGCTAGTGGTATATATTCCATGTATCCTATTCCATAAACAAATTAAACAAGGCATTGAGGAGGGGAAATTTAAAAAATTATAGGTCATTTTTAAATAGTTTATCTAAAATTTCGACTTTTCAGAGGCCATTGAACTTGAACTATGAAAAAATAGGTCTTTAATATGGCTAAAAATAGCCATTATCAGTGCTAGAAAAGCACTGAAAATTAAAGCAAGACTAAGATCCTTATTTTTTTATTAGAATGAAAAAATTACTCATAAAGGGGTGTTTTATCTGTTGTTATAGAAGCACTGATAGATAGGTCCATTATCAACTCTTATAGAAGTTTTGATAAATAAAACATTTATTAGTGTTTTTATGCCACAACAAAGGACCATTTTATCAGTTCTTCTATAAGTGCTGATAATGAAGAATAATACAATTTGATTTTACAACACACTACAACACTAGTATAGTGTGTTGTAACAGCACACCACAACACCAAAAACACCATAAAACTAGAAAAATAAAATGCAAACGTAGAATTTAAATGGAATAAAATTTACAACCCAAATAAAAGAAAAACACTATATTATTAAAATTTCAAACATTGTATTATACAATTATATAATTTCAAATTATTACATGTCTTGAATAACTTATGGATTGTTTTCCAAATTTTTTAAAACCACTTGATTTTTTTCTTGGTTTTGAGTATGTCACTTGTCTTTTTCACTAAAATATCATGTTAATATAGAAACACACACTATGACTCATACAATTCACATAATGTGTCTGTTTGACATGATACCAATTCCCACAAATCATAAATTACTTATGAATCATTTTCATAAATTAGAACGGCATCCAGAGCACATTTTTGCAGTTTTTAGAGAGTGACACATTTTGAACTAAAATGTCGATTTTATACTAATAACATACCCAATGAGTCATATAGAGCACATCGTGTATCATATTCAGGTGCATCAAATTTCTACACATTAAAAATAAAATATGAATGGTTATCCTAATGTATCAAAAAAATATGAATTAATTTTCTTAGTTTTTAAAAGGTCAGTGGTCATTTTTTCTAATTTTTTTTCCAATTTTAAATAAAAAGATGCACTTGGAGTCATACAGATCACCCTGTGTGACATATTAGGGTGATGATAATTTCCACACATCTGAAATGGATTATGGATAATTTTCATAACATATTAAACTAATCAGATTTTTTTACTTTGTTTTCAGTATGCCACTTGTATTTTTTAATAATACGCCATTTTAAATAGGAAGGACATACTTTAACTCATACTGATCACATCATGAATTGGTTTTATGTGAAACAAATTCATACTCATAAAAAATGAATTATGAAATAATTTCCTAAATTATCAATTAAATTTTAGTTAGTTTTCATGGTTTTAGTGAGTGGAATTTGTTGAACTAAACTGTATGTTTTAAATTGATAAAAAACACATTGATTCATACCGGGAACATCATATATCAGATTGAGTGTGGATGATTCCTACAAATAAAAAATGAATTATGGATCATTTACCTAAAGTATCAATGTGATATAAATGCATTTTCTCATTTTTGAGTGAGTCAGTTTTAGTTTTTGTTTAAATTTATGTCAATTTAAAATAAAATGACGCACTTGGAGTCAAACCCATCAAATCATGCATTAGATTGATTTTATGTTGATTCCTACATGTCACAAACAATGTATGTATCATTTTCATAAAGTATCAAAAAAATACTGAATTTTATTGTTTTTTAGTATGTCACATGTTTTGATTACTAAAATGTCATTTTAAACAGGAACATGTACTTTTACCCATACCAAACATGTCATGCATCAGTTTAATGTGAGATTGATTCCTACAGGTCATAAATGTATTATGAATAGGTTTAAAAAATTATCAATAAAATTTGAGTGCATTTTATTTTTTAGTGAGTTAAATTTAGTGGAATCAACTATCAATATTAAAATGTTAACAAAGACATTAAGTCATAGCAGTCCCACCATGAATTGAATTGAAATGAAGATGATTCATAGATGTAAAAAATAACATATAGATAGTTTTTCTAAAGAATAAAAATAATCAGAGTATGTTTTTTCAGTTTTGAGTAAGTCATTTTTCCGTTTTACTAAAATTAATGTCAAACCGAAATAAAAAGAAGCGCTTGGACTCATACCAGTCACATCATTTATCATATTTATGTGTGATTGATTGCTACACATTCCAAAGTATCAAAATAGTCCAAACTAATAATATAACAAGGTTTCCATTGTTTTTCTATGTCAAAAAACCAACACTACATATTGAATCGACATTCTTAGAAGAAAAACCTTTCCCATTGTTGGAATTTAAAAGAGTAGAGGAAGATCATGTGGCCAATATATCATAATATGTCACCATAAATATCACAAGAAATTATTATACTATCATGTATTTAATCAATGATTATGGTTTTTTATCAAAGAACATCAAAAAATATTTCAGTGTAAGAAGTTTGACAAAGAAAGAGAATGAATTGGGAAATGTCGTTACATTGGTCGAAATAATAATTTTATCTATTTTGTGTCTTGTTATAAATAGTTGAAAGAAAAATATTTCTTCTTAAAAGATCTATGAAGAAACAAAATCAATATTAGATAAAAATGATAAGGAAAATAACTTAGAAATACTAGATAAAATGTTGAAAAGATTAATTAAATAAGTGGTAGGGATTAATATTTTCTTAATGGTTGTATGAATTATTAATAAATTTACCTTTTTTCATTATCTCAGTTCAAGGCTGGAAGTCCAATCCCTCATGAGCATGAGAAGCATCGAACAAACCACCCCAACATGAACAAAAGAATCCACTTGTACAAGAAAACAATTACTAAAGGATTAATACTAAAAAGAAATAAATTAATCCTAGATATGAAATAATAAATTAATTCTATGGATAATAATTTTACTGTGAAAAAATTGTGGACCACATGGATATGATTTAGGTAATGAAAGAATGATGATAAAAAAACTAAAAATAGATATTTCTAAATGATCAATCAATGAGTGAGGAGGATATTGAGAAAATAAGACACATTAGATTGAAGCTTTTAATCCTCCTAAAGAAAGTAAAAATATCCTATTGGGTTTATAAAATTTTATTTCAGTACTGTAAATGAATATAGAAATAAAGATATTCATTATCAATGGTGAAAGTTATAAATAATTATAATACTGGAAACTCAACATTTGATAGTTTCAAATAATTTTAGTATGTATTCGGGAAAATGGGTAATTGAATTTAAGAAAATAATTACTCTATTATGGTATGTTTTATCATATTAATTCATCCAAAAGTGAAACTTATAGAAAATTATCATCCTCAACAACTCATCTTCAGAACTATCATAACATTTTGTTGTTTGGAACACATCCTCCATATATTATGGACAAGAACTAATTTTTCTTGACATACATAAAGTAGTAGTCATCCATATGATGAATACTGCTAAGATTAGTACAAGAAACATAAAATAGATATGGATGAGTCCCAAGATGAAAAATTGGACAACATTTTTAGAGATGAAATGGATGATGATGACAGTTGTACACCATTATATTCTATAAAAGGTTATTGTCTCAAATTTGTGGGAATTACATTGATGGTAATCAGATATTCCTAAGGGTGGAGCCAATAATTTTTTTAATGAATTATCTATTTTTAGATGAATTAAATTAAAACATACATAGTGTTTATTAAATGTGTAATGAAAGAAATGAAGTGATTTTTAAGAACTATTAATTAGTCGGTTATCATTTAATATATGGCTATATTTTTATCAACTACTAGGAAAAAAATAAAGGTAAAAATAAATGCATAAAATATCATTGGTTATCAAAAAGTATTGGTCAAAAATCTATGTAGTTTGACTCTACAAAAAATATCATTTTTTCCCAAATTTGAGTCTAAATAATTTTGAGAGACTGAAAAAGTTGACAAGTGGATTAATTCTATGTATGATGATCATGATCTAAATAAAAACATTGTGACATGATAAATTTTTCCAAGTCTGGAACATAAAAATGTTACCAAAACCAAGTCAGTTTTTAGTAATAAAATCATTTTCTATGGAAAATTGTCTCTAAATAAATAATGGATTGTGTGCATGGGGAATTCCTTGATGAAATGAATTTATATTTATGATAAATTTACTCACATAGCTCAATTTTAAACTATTTGAATGTAATGGCTATTTTAGTGAAAATGTAGTTAAATGTTAACAAATGGATGTAAAATATATGTTCCTCAATGGAGTTATTAAGGGGGAGTGTACATTGGGAAACTGGGTGGGTTTATTATGGATAAAAAATGAGAGAAAGGTGTGGCGGTTGAATAATTATTTGTTTAATACATAGAAACCATGAAGGACCTGGTATTTGAGGATGGATCAATACCAAAGAAAACATGGTTTTTAGTGAGGTATAGTTGATCCCACCCTCTACCAAATGAAGTAGAATGATCAAAGGATGTTGGTACTCATATATATCTAAAACATAATATTTTGAGATGGGAAAAAGAAAAATGCAATTTTTATTGTGGATCATATGAGGAATGATATCATGATCTTTGATTTGTGAAACATTTTCCGTGATTTATAGGTTAATTAGGGAAATCACAGCACATTAATTCTTTAATAAAAATATGAAAAGTTGTACCCATGTTATTTAAAATGCAATATTCCAAACCAATTACAATTCCAACAACTATATAAATTATTTTTTCAAAATTTACAATAGTAAATAGGTAGATGTCATGGTATATAGGTATTTAGATCCTATTATACCTCACAACAACATGACCCAACATTCAGTTTGATATATTTCAAGTCACATAGAACCAATGTTGTCCCAAGGAGATCCACATGCTATCACGGGGGAGGGGGGGGGATGATAACTCAAAATGTATAAAAAAATAATCAATTTTAGGACGTTTTATTATTGGATGGGAAAAACAGACTTGTTGGGATACAAAGATGTGAAAACTAACATATAGGGATACTTCAATATTACCAAGGAAAACTAGAGGTATAAAAAACCTTGATTTCATTCAAGGAGAACATGCAGCATGTCATGATGGTTAGGGTTGGATCGCTCAAGTCTGTGAATCATTCCTTGGTATAGTTGGATCCATGATTCTTTCCCAGATTCGGGCTCGGATTCAACAAAAAGGAGTTCTGACAGCAGGTCACTTCTGAAGAGGGATTCAGATAACAAAATGGTTCGTGATTATTTGGGTTCTTAAAATAGATGGAGATTATTTTATCCTGACTAAGTTAATAAGTGATAATAACATGATTCTTTATCAGTACTTTTTTAGCACTGATAAATACTTAAAATAATTTCTTTATAAAAATACTGTTTAAAATAGTATAATTATTAAATATAATTATAATAATTTTAATAATACTTTTTATAAAACAAAAAATTTATAAATATCCAAAAATATATAATTAATTATTTATAATTACATGAATACTAATTTAAAAAAATATTTATATTAGCATATACATTTATATAATTAAATATATAATAAATATATTAATTATTTAAATATATTTATTGAAATTTTATAATTATTTACTTATAATTTTATAAATAATTTATTTACAAAATATTATTTATTTATTTATAATTATTAATTTCTAAAAATAATATATATACAATTATAAATATAGTTATTTATAAATATTTTTGTGTAAATGTATTTTTAATTTTATTAATAAATTTTTAATCTTAAGTGCATTCATATTAAAAAAGTAGTAAAATTGATTAATTAAAAGCGCACAATATTGAAATTTGGATATGTTTTATTAATATAAATCATAAAAAATGGATATATATTAAAATAAATAAGAATACATATTTAAAATATTAAAATATAGTAAACAAGTATATATAATGTAAACAATCTAGGTCAATTAAATTCCCAAAAATAATATTTATATGTGTGCATATGTATATATAAATGCATTAAAATAATAAGTAAGTTTGATCTATGTTAAATTGAAAAATTAAATGAAATTCACCTATATCCATTACTCGATGTAATTAGTGAGTATTTTTAATTCATATTAATTTTTAATTACAAACTAATATTCACTAATTATATTTCTATTTAATGTAAGCATAAATAATAATTTTTATTATATAAATCATATTTATACATTCATATATATATATATATATTTAATATATAATATTTATTTAATTTTCAATAATTATTTAATTAATAAAAATGTTTAATATTTTTCTCAATTTACTTATTTTTATTTTTTATTTATTTATTTTGTATTTTTCATATATTTATATTTTTAATATATACTACTTATAATATGTATATATATACATATATATATATATTATTCAATTTATTCAATTTTATCAATAATTATTTAATTAATGAAACTTCAATTTTCATTTAATGAAGTCAAATTTATTTTTTATTTATTTAATTATTTCATTTTATTAACTCTTTTACCAGCGCTAAAAAATAACTGATAAAGGATTCCTTTCTGGGTACTGAAAATACGGTGTCGATAATGGGTTACCTTTATCAGTGCTAAAGAAACTTCAAGTGGGGATGACACCATTCTCTCCCAGATCTCCCCCTCCCCCTCGGCTCCGCCTAGGTTTCCACCTGAAACCCTTCGCTACGGGGGTCGGCGACAAAGCTGAGCAGCGTTTCTCTTCTTTCTTCCTATCATCTCCTCAATTTCTTCTTCCTGCTCCTACAACTTGACTTTTTCCTGGGATCTGCCCCCTATTTTCCTCTCATGGCTTGTCCGCTCCAATCTCTTGTTTTCTTTGGCGTCAACCTCATCTTGGCGGTGGATCTTCTGTCTCAGTATGGTGTCGGCCTATCTCTTAGACATGATGGCCCCTGATGCTTCACCGGTCTTTCTCCCGATGCCCCGATGCTCTCACATCCTCCTCTTCCATTTTTGGGTTTCTTGTTTGATTTCTCGGTAGCGAAGGATCCTTCAACTCATTCGACCTAATCATTTCCACTCGCTTATTGGCCTTATCTTGTCTTCCTCTTTTTGGTCCCACACGATCTCACCGCTGCTCTTCCTACCGGTTTTAATTCATCAGACCCCAATATTGGTCTTGCGAGTTGGTGGTCATAGTGGTTTGGGATGGTGATGGTGGTTTCGTCTGGGCGATTCCTTCTTTTGTTGGGTTTCAGATCGGGTCTTTCTCGTCAACACTCCTCCTCTACCCTTATTTCCTTACCCATCGTGCAAGACCCCGTTTTTGGTCAAACATGATAGAGTTTTAGGGCTATTTGGTATGGTGATGGTGGTAGGGTTGAAGGCGATTTCTTTCGAGTGATGTCGGTTTTCTCGCGATGGATGGATTTGGTTCGACTCATGACAATGCTTGACGACGTCAATGTTTTCTAGCTTTCTGGTTCCGTAAGCTGTTTTCTGCTTCGTTTTGTGGTGTTCTGTTTGGTGCATGTTTTGCTATTATTGGTCTTTGTTAGGTGGATCTCACAAGCTATTGGTGTGAATGGTTTAGGGTGTTTTTTCGATGAAGATGACAGAGCTTTGTGACAATGATAATGGACTCCGACGATATTCCGTGCCAGAGATCTGGTGTAACATCCGGTAATTTGACGATGTTATCTACATTTTGAATTATAACTTTTGATATATTGAAATTTGAATTTTGAACTGTTTTTTGTGTTGGTTTTCATAGTAGTGGTTTTTGTAAGGTTCCCACTTATCCAAAAAGTGGTTTTTATAAAATAAGAAATGGATTGTTTGGTTTATCAGTGCTAAACATAAACTGCTATTAAATGACACCCTTTATCAGTGCTAAAAAAGCGTTTTTAAAGGATTCCTTTTATCGGCGCTAAATAATTTCACTAATAAAGTGTTCCTTTTAACATCACTACAAAAAGCTCCCGATAAAAGGAACACTTTATCAGTGGTCATTTTAACGCTAATAAAGGTTACCTTTATCACAGATTTTTTCTAGCCTGGTTAAAATCCAACACTGTTAATGGGCTGTTTTTTAGTAGTGAAGTACCAACTCATGGAAAATTCTCTAAGGAAATGTTTTTGAGAAAAATAATAAAAAGTTGGACTTAGGAATCATCTTTCTGAATATAGAATGCTCTAAAATTATGTAATGGAAATGTCCACAAACCATGTGAGTCCCTGCATGTTTCTAAATTCCATGCACTATTGGGATTTGTAATTTTGATGAGTTATGAGATCTGGGAGTACGTATTAGCCTAATTACAATGAGTGCCTATAAGAATCTTGGGGTTAGAGAACTAAAAAAAGAGTATACTTCAACTCAATAACCATTCAGTCAAGCATCCTTGAGGATTTCTATAGGTTGTCCTAGTATAAGTTGATAAATTCATTTTCCACATAGATTTCCTAGTTATGGATATGTAATAGGGAGGTGAAATTCCCCTCATTCTTGGAATACCATTTCACTCCACTAGAAAGGTGGGTTTTGACTTCAACCTTGGGAGATTTATTTATAGATTATGTAAAGAGAAATTTATGTCCAATGTATAAAAATCTATTAACATAGTAAGGATTCAATAAATTTTCAAACCACTTATTAGTATAATGATAAATGAACATATTAAAAGTAATAACGTTAATTAAATACCACCTCCTATTAAAAATAAAACTTTTTCTCCCAAGAAATAATTTTTTACTACAACTCATATAAATATGATCATCCCACCGTTCTTCCCCTATGTTTTCATGAATAGTTTAACAAGGGGTATCAACTCAAAGAAAAAGTCTTCCACTTCAAACAATTATTAGATATAGAAATTAAATAGAGAACCATCTTAGAGGAAACCCCATGTAATTTTTCATTATTTAGAGTTTCGCATAGAAATTTGAAGTTTCAGTTGAATCTTATTGAGGGGACCTGATCTGAAAAGGATAGAAAATAATATACACATTCCATGTAAACAATACACAGTGATCAGGTGTTTAACAACATAAAATGTTTCCCGAAAATTGATTTTCATGCAATTTATCAAATAAATGTTGTGTAATTTTTATGTTTGGGTTTTAAATACCCCAAATTGAAGGTTCATGATGAACCCTCCCACCCTCTCTGTCCCCCCCCTCTCATAGGAGGGAATCCCTATAACTACCATGTTATTTATAAAACACTTAAACATGATTTATTACATAAAACTTTCACTTGATGGAACTTTGAAGATTGAGAGTTATAGTGTCTTTGGGTATTAGGATCATTACAAAACAACATAAAACATGAAATATAACATCTTTATTGAAAATTTTCTTTACATGACCATGACATTCCCTTGTACTTTGCATTTCATGGCATAACCTGAGGACATGCATAAGAAAAGGGGGAGCTATAAAGCCCAATAAGGGAGTAAGAAAGGAATAACATGAAGATTACAGTGCATGTTAGGCAATAGGCATATAAATGTAACATAAAAGATACATGAGAATAAAGGAATGATAATGCATGATAATGATAACATGGAATTGTGGAGACAACACTTAACATGGAATTTAGCATGAGCCAAGGCTCATTGCTCATAGAGCACGACAAAACCATCATCTCACATGATGCACGAGTAAACCATCATTGAACTTGAATTAGGATGATTCAACACTCATTGCACATGACCCAACATGATACTATAATTTACCCAGTGCACTGGAGCGCTATTAGGGAACACCCTTCTTAAACATTTCATTAAATGCATAAGTGTGCCACATGGATCATATAACATGGAATAAATCAACATAATAAGTGATTCCATGATTAAGTAATGCGGAATAAATAAATTAAAGTACCATTTAATATGTATATGTGCATAAAGATGAATACCCATGATAGAGACATGGGTATGGTATTTAATAAACAATGATCCTGGCTTTGGAAAAACGCAATGCAATTTTTTGCAACATAACAGCTTGACATAAGGATTCATGAAAATGGTTGATGAGAGAAATGGGTGTCCCATCATATGTACATGAAATGGAAGTAGGGGGTCATATAGATACATGTCTCAATAAACGTAATGGAATCTAGATGCATAATACAAAATAATTACTTGGATGTAAAAGAGGAGAGAGAAATAACTCATGAAATTTTGTCAAGGTAACTGGTGTACGTGGGAGACATTAATAAGAGAGAAAGGGGTATACCATCATCCAAACAGAAAAAGGGAAGTATGGGGGAGGTGTGAAATAAAACGTTAACATTTTTAATTGAAAAAAAGGTATAACAAAATTTTGAAAATTAGACAATATGAGAAAGGATGAAATCCCTTAATTGGAAGTGCGATCCCAAAAGCCAGAGAGAGGCTTGAGAGAGGATTATATATAGCTTGGGACACCTTGGTAGGATTTTATAAAGAGTAGGGAAGGGGTTGGTCAAACTAAATAGGCTTTTAGTGAAGAGGAAGTGGGATCTTGGGTGGGTTTTTAGAGGAAAGGAGAGGGAATTCAGTATTATTTAGGTTTCAGACACCTCATATTAAACTAATCAAAACCACAGTCCAACTCATGGTTTTTCCCATGGTTTTTGACAAAGGGGAGATTAAAATAATATTTTATATGAATAATGGCCTAACATCTTAAAATAATGAGGTTGCTTAAGTGGATAAGAGTCAAAATCTCAAGGAAAACAATTTAAAAAGACAAAATGCTTTATAAGCCTTGAAGGGTCCACTAAAGCTTTGTAAAATAAATCAAAAAAGCACAAAATCACATTATTTTAATGGTAAAAAATATATTGGACGAACATAATGTTTAGAGTATTTTAGTACATAACAATCGGGTCATTATGATGTCATAAAACACATTATATTTTTAAACGATATTTAATTTTTACCCAAAAATTTGACTATCTCAGAAAATTATGAAAAATTCATCATTGGATAATTTTGACATTATAATTCCAAAAATAATATTAAATTTATCTAAATAATTTTATATATATGTGAATTTTTACTTTTTAAAATATAATCCGACATTTATTGAAAATTCATGGTTTTTGACAAAAACACCTTTCAATCCTTAATAAAAATTAAAATTTCATTTATAAAATTATTCGATAATTTATATTAAATAAAAATTAATTTAATAATAATACTATTTTGTTAAAATATTTTTAACTAAAAAATCAATTAATTTATTAAAATAGATTTCTTAGTAGAATATTAACTAAAAATACAATTTTTTCTTTAAAATCAATTTACAAAGTAACAATAATAAAATGAATGCACATTCATTATAAAAAAATATGTACATAGTCATAGTGATAGTTTCTTGTTACATAACCCCTTATAACACAAACATAAGACCGAAGGGTAAGGTGTGTGATGGTGACAGACTCTTGGGGTAGCTTGGATAACATTTCCCGGGTGGTAATCTCTATTAACTTCCACTTCTTCTCCCGTAGTCATTTCCGCTCAAGATTAACATGTTCAAGCTCAGACTGGGATTGGTCAAGTGTGAATACCAATGATTCCACCTTCTTTACGAGGACTGAAAATGGGATTAGTATAGGGCATGTCTAATAGATGAGGTTGTCACATTCTTTGTCTGGGTAAATTAAATTTGTTACAGCCCAATATTTATACTAATCATGTGATCAGTGTTCAATGAATATATTAGAGATAGTCACAATTCTTAACAATATTTTAAAATTCAAAAACATAAAACCAAAGAAGTTTAAATTTATATAAACATTTTACATAATGAAACATTTATTCAGATCAAGAGTAAGTTCCATTAATGATAGTTTGGGTCATTACAATCTTCCCCCAAAAAAACATTTCACCATCAAAAAATGTGGGTAACTTTGCTTCATCACTTCCTTCGATTCCCATGTCACTTCTTCAAACTTTTGGTTTCTCCACAACACTTTCACGAGGGGAATTTTATTATTTTGTGGAAATTTTTATCGATGATCTAAGATCTTCACCGGTTACTCCTCATAAGAAATAACAAACTCTATCTGTACTAACTCTAAAGAGAGTACATGTGAAGGGTCTAGTATGTACTCCCTTAAGAGGGATACATGAAAGACATCATGTACTTTGGCCATCGTAGGTGGAAGTGCTAGTTGATAGGCCACAACCCTAACACGATCCTGAATCTCGATGGGGCCGATGTATTAAGGACATAACATCCCTTTCTTTCCAAACCTCAGGACCTTATTCCACAGAGATATGCATAGAAATTCTATGTCTCCAACTTTAAATGTAGAGGCCCGAAGCTTATCGTACATTGACATTACATTACTTTTGCGGAATACTTAGTACATAACAAAAACACACACAAGGACCGTAATAGTTTAGTGTCTTTGGAAACTCGGACTACAATCTTCTAATCGTGGTGAAAGATCTTCAACATCTCCCATAAAGATCTTCTTTTTTTTATACCTAAAACCTTTATTTATATCCTGGGGAAAAGAAAACATAAAAGGGTGAGCTCAAATGCTCAGTAAGGGTAAACAAAAGAAATATCAATCACATCATATACATAAGCACATAACTTTTGGAAATCTTAACCTGCAAAAGAGATCATAATTTCATAACATGGGGTAAATCATGGCAGTGAAATGTAATCACAATAATCATAACATAAAACATGAAACTTTGTGGCATTCACACATAATCATAGAGAATCATTTCTTGTTAGTCAAGACTCATTTCCAAGACTATCTTAGTGGACAAAGTCCCTTTCTGAATCGAGTAACCCTCGTTTCAGTCCTGTTTCACTGAACCGGTATAACCTACCATTTCAGCCATGTCTATCTCATGAGATATAAAATCTTTACCCAATGCATTGGAGGGAGATATAGGTCCCACCCATCTTATAATGAATCCTTTCTTATGTGTGCCACATAATCATAAAACATACATCATAGCGTAACCCATGTAATAAAAATGGGATTCTTAAACAACATGACATCATAAATCAATTAATATAAGATAAAGGAATTCATAAAAATAATTCCATCACAACATGATCAAATCAATGTAATAATAGGGATAAAAAAACAGAATCCTTTATTATCTTAGATGGAAAATAATTTTGATAAACACTTGAACTCCATTGTTGAGGAAAATAGCCTTTCTTCTTCAAAAAACATTTTTCCTTTCATAATATGTCATACAACTTTAAAATAAAAGAAGTTGATTAAAAATAAACTTGAAAACTTGTAAAGGAATCTTCTTGGAAATAATGTTTTAAAAATCCATTCATGCCGTATAAGTTAAAAAAACATTCTTTGTACTTTTTCCAGAAAAGTCAAAAAGTACCTCGTACGAAAAACGACAAAAGATTCCTTTCATTTCTTTTACTAAAAACCCACCGAAGGGTAAAAATGGATTTAAACAATTGTAGGTGGATGGAAATAATATTACATATTGAGTAAACATGGATGTGGATGATAAAATACACCCCAGTAAATACTTATGAATAAACAATCTCGGATAAAAATGAGATTGTGATATTTCCCTTACCTTAGGTCTGATTAGCTTCGTATGTGTCCGAACCTCCTGTATAATGATTTAAATAATGTCATTGACTTATTATAGAATCATATTCATTGTTATGATATCATATATGGTTCACTTATGACATTATATTACCCATTCTTTTGTAAATTCCATGTTAAAGAAGCGTTTTGGGTAAAATCGTTTCATTTATCGTAGGTGTTTTGACTTGTTGTTCTTGACATCATTATTACTTATATCATGATTTAATTACTTCCAGAATATAAAATATGATTTATATATCATATATATTCAGTATATATATATATATAATAGATAGATAAATAAAATGAAAAACACCGTTCATGGAGACGGTAGTCCGTACGTACGCATGAACGCTGTTTTTCTTTCCTTATTGTCTTGAAATGGAAGTAAGTAGATGACATACATATGTATATATATACATAAGTCCAGTAGCTTTATAATGTCATATATTTCATTATTATTTCTTATATATATACATTATAATCATTCTTAAATGGTTAACATGGAGAATGAATCTCATCGCGTCGTGGAGACGGTAGTCCGTACGTACGCACGAGCGATGATATCATTTCTATAAATATTGAATTGAATTGGAGTGGATTATAAAATATATCAGAATCAATATGATGTTTCAATAACTATGTATAGTTATTCTTTACACCATTATACCCATCCATGTAAGGTGGTGGTGGAAAATAGATTACACCACGACGTGGAGACGGTATTCCGTACGTACGCACGCGCGGTGATTTCTTTTTCCGTAGGATGGATAGATAGTGAAATAGGGTTGTTTCATACTTATAATAACATATCAGTATATGAGTGATACTGATGTTATTACTTCATAATGAAACAACCTAAGAAGAAGAAGTGGAAGAAGAAATAAAGATGAAAGAATTGGTAACGGTAATTACCTCTTCTTTGAAGCGCCTTTTGGAGACCTCCTCTTAGGGAACTAAAATTGGTCTTTGAGGAAGACCAGAACCTCTAGGATGTTTCTAGGGAAGTGGAGAAGAGATTTTTGCAGGGGTTGGCCGAGCTTGAGTGCTCAAATTGGTGTGAGGAGGAGGGGGAGGAGGTGTCCTTTTATAGGGGAGGAGAGGGGCACCTTAGGAATATCTCAAAATATTATTTTATATTAAAGTCAAAATCGGTTTATAATGGTTCCAAAGGGTCTTATTTCGAAGCTAAAGTTGGGATGGGTCTAAATCCTATCAACCAATAAGATTTAGACAAGTTTAGGGTATTATTTTAACCTTATCAATTAGATTTAACTCTAAGTTAAATAATTTAACTTTTACCGTGTCTTTTTGTTTTCTTTCACTATATGGTTAATACACTTACTATAACATGCCAAACGAACCCCAAATTGTTTATTATTAATATATATATCCTTATATAAGTCATTTGTCCGAACCTTAGATTTTTAGGAATAAAATAACAATTAATAATATAATATTTGATTTAAAAACTATTTTGTGTCAATTTTGACACTATTTGATATATGATTTTTTTGAAAGTCATAACAGAATTATATGTTCGAACCAAGTTGATTAGATCAACAATAATATATCATAGTAACCTAGAAAATTAGTTGAATTCATAAAAAGTCTTAAATTACATTTATTTTGGTATTTATATTATCAATTATGTCAATATTTCATTAATAAGATAATTACTGCATCATCTTTGTGTCATAAATAAATTATATTATTTGATGTCTAAAAATTACAAATAAAATACCATCATGTAGGAAATATTTTTAGCTTTCTAATGAATATTTAGAATCGAATTTATCTTATGTATAACCCCATATTAAAAATGATATACTTATTAAACTTTGGTTTTAACTATTTTAACCCTTCTTTAAATAAATTAATAATAAATGTCCTAGTCTAATCCAAGTGGGCCTAAATGGTCATATTTTATTCCTAAGTTTGTTTTTGGTCGAATTACACTTGTCTAATAGAATTAGGACATGTGTTAGGGTAATATTAATATCATATTTACCCTTAGTTACCCTATTTACTATTAACCGTGGTAAAAAAAGTAAAAAGTTACTATTCACCAAAAAATTATTTTCATCTCATTGAACCACATTTTAGTCCTTGATATTAACCGTGTCTCTCGGATTTTCAAAATTCCATTCACAGAAGCGGCAAAATTAAGTTTTATGAAAAATTCAGTTTTTTTAACTACCACTTAGTAGTTTCACTATTCATCAAAAATTGATGTTTTTCAGAACAATGCCAAAATTTCATCCTAAGCTATATTTCATATTCCGAATTCAAAAATGAAATCTATTTTACCAAATTCATAACATAGATGTTGCATTAATTAATTTTATAATTAAATCCCGCTGTTAAAATAAATAGCGTGTTTTTAGGAAACAATATATATCAAAAGATTGACACTTGATTATGTCTGGTTTAAATGTGAAATTACAACCAATGACCAACATTGTATTAAATTGTAAAAATATATTCTAAATATACTTTTAAACCACTGAAATTAATAATTTATCACTATTAATTATTTCCATTAAAAAAGTTGTTTTTTAATTATAATTTAGTAATTTTCACTTTTCATCAGAATATGAAAGTTATCCGAAATGTACCAAAATTTCACCTTAGGCTAAATTCGATACTCCGAATCCAAAAATGAAGTTCATTTTGAAAAATAAGATTTACAGAATTTCAAAAAGTGGTTATTACTATTCATAATGACTATTTTTAATAATATTTTAATAGAATATCGTTGTTTAGTGAAACTCGGTATTGCGTATTACACACGCTATCGAGGAAGGTCGCGATTGCGTGTAATACAAGGCAAGTCAAGGATGCGTGTTGTGCAAGCTCCTTTTGGTGTAGCTTACAACACAAGACATTAATTAAAAAGAATATTTTTTATAAAATCTTGGGCTGTTACATTAAAATCAAGGTCTCATCGACGGTTATCTGCCTAACTCCTCTATTGACTCTGGGCTACCTTGATATGCTGCTGAATGGTTTTCACCTTCTTCACTATTTATTCAACCATTTCTGGTCCTAGCAGCATACACTCACCGACATCATCCCAATATTCCAGTGTTCTGTACCACTTCCCATACATGGCTTCATAGGGTGTCATTCGGATGCTAGAGTGAAAATTGTTATTATAGGAGAATTCAACCAGTGGAAGATGTTGGTCTCACCCTCCCTTGAAGTCTAGAAAACATGATATTAACATGTTCTCTAGTGTGTGAATAGTTCACTCAGATTGGCCATCTGTTTGAGGATGATTGGCCGTACTGAATTTCAGTTCAGTATCCAGATCATGTTGAAGACTCTTCCAAAACATAGAGGTGAATCATGGATCTCAATCAGATACAATAGATAGTGGTACTCCATGAAGCCTTACCACTTAACTGATATATATCTATGATAGTTGATCCAATTAAAAATCCTCTCAAATTGAAATGAAGTGTGAAGACATTATAAAATGATCCCCAACAACCGATATTGCAATATTTCCCTTGGATGTCTTCAAAATTACGATGACAAAGTCCCTGGTGATGTTCTCCCTTTTCCATGTTGTTATGGAAATGGTTGTATCATCCCCTTAGACTTTTTCCTCCTTTTCTTCACTTGTTGAAACACCAGACACTTTTATGTATACTTAGTGATCTCCTTCTTAATATTATCCCACCAATATTTCTCTTGATGATCTGGGTATATCATTGTGTTTTCGGGGTGAGTAGAGAAATTTGAACTATGTGCATCATCCAAAAGTTCCGTCATCAGCTCTGCACATAATGGAAGACACAGTCTTTTCCCAAATCTCACAATTCCATCTTCATTAACATTGAACTTTGGGGGTTTCCCTTTTCTGATAGCTTCCACTTTCTCTTAAATTCCCACATCAACCTTTTGATCATCCTTTATCGTTTCCAAAGGAGATGGTTAAGCAATAATTTTTGAAAGTATTAATGATGTTCCACTCTTTATGATTCCCATGTCCATCATTATAAAATATAAGAATACTAGATCCTTCTCAATTCTCATCAATGATAGAATCTCTGGGTCTTTTTTAATTAGAGCATCAACCACCTTTTTCGCCTTCCCAGGGTTTTAATGGATTGATAATTCATAGTATTTGATCAGCTCGAACTATCTCTATTGGTGCATGTTCAGCTCTTTCTGTGTGAATATATACTTGAGGCATTTTTTGTTCTTATATATTTCACACTTCTCCCCAAAGAGGTAATGCCACCAAATTTTTAAAGTGAAGATCACCACAGCCAACTCCATATCATGTGTTTGATAATTATGCTCATGAACATTCAATTTCCTTGAATCATAGGAAATGAATTTGTCATTTTTCATCAACACACACCCCAGGACCTTCTATGGGGCATCACTGAATACCACAAAACATTCTCCGCTTGTGGGTAAAGTGGGAATAGATGTAGTGATAAGCCTCTTTTTTAACTTCGTGAAGCTTTATTCGCATTTAAAACTCCAAGAAAACTATATTCCCATCCATGTTAGCTTTGTAAGAGGGTTGGAAAATCATGAATTATTTCTCACAAATCATCGATAATATCCAGCTAACCCCAAAAAGCTATGGATATATGTTACTGTTGTTTGCCTTGGACATCCCTCTATTGTATCAGTTTTGGAGGGATCCACAGATATACCATTGATTTTGATTATATGACTAGATAATGATACCTCCTTCAATAATAACACACACTTGTTTTACTTTTCATAGAGATTCTCCTTCAAAAAGGTCTCTAGTACGGTTCTTAGATGCTCGTATTGATCCTCCATGGTTTTGGAGTCTATTAGAATATCATCTATAATGTCTTCCAAAAATTTGTCAAGGTAATCTCTAAATAATCTATTAATCAATTCTAGGAATATTTTCTAGAGCATTAGTGAGTCCGAAAGGCATTACTATGAGTTCATAGTGCCTATATCTTGTACAAAAAAGTTGTTTTGGGGATATATTTCTTCTTCACCCATACGTGGTAATATCTAGACTGCAAATCCATCTTGTAGAAGTATTGTACTCTACACAACTGATTAAATAAGTGATCAATTAGTGGGAGAGGATACTTGTTCTTTATCGGGATTTTGTTAAGCTCATGATAATCGATGAAAAGGTGGATTGACCCAACCTTCATCTTTGCAAAGAGGACTGGTGCACCCCATGGTGAAGCACATGGGCATATAAACCTTTTACCCAAATTCTCTTATAGTTGTTTCATTATCACCTCATGAACCAGAACAACCATTTAATATGGAGTCTTGGATATTTTCAATTACCCAAGTATAAGATCAATTAATAATTCAATATCTCTTATAGGAGAAATTCCAATAAATTTCTCAGGAAACACTTCAGTGAATTCCCTCACAATAGGCAGTTTTTCAAGGATGGTTTCATCCTTAGACTCAATCATCTGATCCAGATACACATTCTTATATGACAGTAATATCCATTCTTGAGATGCTGGAGCTATAGAAGATTCATCTTTCTCTTTGAACTTGAATAGAATCGGGGGTCAATTCTTCCCATGAAGATCAATTTCCCTATCATGGAAATTTATGTTGGCTCTATATAAGGAAAGTCAATCAATGCCAAGAATTGCATCAAATCCTACTAGAGGGACTATGACGAGGTTCACATGGATGTTTCATCCACCGATTTAGACAGGGGAGGAGTTTTATTCCTGGAATGAAATGATTTCCCAATTTTTTGTACTCACCGATATCTTTACTTCCATGATTTGTGGTGGTGTTGGGATTTTTCTACTAAACTTTAGGGATATAAATGAATTCATAGAACTATGGGAAATAACCCCTCCTTTCCCTTTTTGATTCTGGTTTTACGCTATCAAATATAGACTTTGGGTTGTGTATTTTTAAACTATTAAACACATATAATGGAATTTATAGACAAAAATAGATGACATATAAATAGATTTTATTTTATTAACTTATGAATCTATAGGATTCAATCTATGTTATCCATGATCTAATTTCTATCATATATTTTTAGGGGATTTTTTGTATTCCCTTAACAATGGTTCATACTATGCTTGTGAATTTACCAATGCATATCCCCTAAGAATGTTATAACCAAGAGTGCAGCAATTCCTATTGTCTTGTACTAGGATACCCCGAGTGAAGCCCGAAACATATATTTTTTGGTTTTCAACCCTAGGTACATCTATGCCAGAGCCACCTCTACCTGCTCATATCCAAACAGGGATGTATTTTCTTGATAAACCACTGAAAAAATTCCCACCAAGACTTATGGGTGTTTTTATTTGTCTTAGTCTAGTATTTAAGGCCTCACTGGGGTTTCTAATCCTAATCCCAAAAATAACTAATCCAATCCTTTGATACCAACTATGAAAACCCTGCTCTTTATTACACACTTAAACATGTATTATTACATAAATCCTTCACTTGATAAAACATAGAATATTGAGAGGTCTAGTGTCTCTATCGATTAGGATCATTACATAACAACTTAAAAAATGAAATATAACATCTTTAATGACAAATTGACTTACATGACCACTACATTCCCTCATACATTGAATTGAAGGGGATAACTTGAGGACATGCATAAGAAAAGGGTGGTCTATAAAGCCAAGTAAGGGAGTAATCAAGGAATAACATGTAGATTACAATACATGTTTTTCAATGGGAATATAAAAGGAAAAAATAGAAACATAAACATAAAGGCATGGAAAATCATGATAATCATAACATGGAAATGTTTCAAAAACACTTAACATAGAATTTAGCATGAGCCAAGTCTCAATGCACATGGAGTATGAGTAAACCCTCATTGCACATGGAGCATGTGTAAACCCTCATTGCACATGAAGAACAAGTAAAACCTCATTTTAATTGAATTAGAATGAGTTAAGACTTATTTCACTTGACATATCATGAAACTATACTTTAACAGATGCATTGGAGCGCTATCAGGGTGCACCCTTCTTAAACATTTCATTTCATGCATAAGTGTGCCACATGGATCAAATAACATGGAATCAATCAACATCACAAGTTATTACTAGATTAAGGAATGAGTAATAAATTCATGAATATACTATTAAATATGTATATGTGCATAAAGGTTAAAACCCTTGTTAGAGACATGGGTATGGTATTCACTACACAATGATCTTGGCTTTGAAAAAATGCGGTACAATTTTGACAGCATAACGGCGTGACATAAGGATTCATGAAAATGGTTGATGAGATAAATTAGTGTCTCATCATATTTACATGAAGTTTATAGTAATGGGGTAATATTGATACATTTCCCAATAGATGTAATTGAATTTAGATGCATAATACAAAATAATTACTTGGCTGTAAAAGAGGAAAGAGAAATCCATCACGGAATTTCGGCATGGTAACTGGTGTACATGGGAGACATTAATGAGAGATAAAGGGGTATCCTATAATCCAAACATAAAGAGGGATTTATGGGGGAGGTGTTAAATAATATCCCAAATTATTAATTGAAAACAAAATGGTATAACAACTTAATGAAAATTAGAAAAAATGAGATAAGAAGAAATATCTTACTTAGAATTACGATCCCAAAAGATTGAGAGAGGATTGAGAGAGGATTATTGGGAGATTAGGACACCTTGGGAAGATTATAGAGAGAGGAGGGTAGGGGTTGGTCGAACTCCAAAGGCTTTTAGTGAAGAGGAAGTGGTATCTTGGGTGGGTTTATATAGGGAAGGAGAAATAATTCTTTATTATTTAGTTTGGGACACCTCACATTAAACTAATAAAAATCACTAATCATCCCATGGTTTTTGCCTATAGTTTTTTCCAAAGGGAAGTTGAAAAAAATATTTTAAACGGCTCATGGCCTAACTTCTTAAAATAATAGGGTTGATTATGTGGAGGTGAGTCACACTCTCAAGGAAAACAATTTAAAATGAAAAAATGTTTTATAAGTCTTAAAGGGTCTAATAAAGCTTTTTAAAATATATAAAACAAACCCAAAATACAATTATTTTAATTTTAAAACATATATTGGTCTAAAACAATGTTTATAGTATTTTATTACATCACTATTGGGTCATTATGATGTCATAAAACTCATTATATATTTAAATGACATTTAATTTTTACCCAAACAATTCGACTACCTCAGAAAATTATGAAAAATTCACCATTGGATAATTTCAACATCCTGATTCCTAAAATAATATTCATTTTTTCTACATAATTTTCTAAATATCTTATTTTTTACATTTAAAATAAATGTCGACATTTATCGTTAATTCATGGGTTTTGACCAAAACTACATTCAAACCTTAATAAAAATTACTATTGCATTCATAAAATTATCCGATCATTTATATTTAATAAAAAGTAATTTAATATTAATAATATTTTATTAAAATATTATATAATTCATAGATCAATTAATTTAACAAAATATATTTCATAGTTCAATATTATTAAAATTACTATTTGTTCTTTAAAAACTATTTACAAAGTAACAATTATAAAATGAATTCACATTATTTATAAAAAAATGTACATAGTTATTTTGCTAGGGTATCATTACATAACCCCATATAACATCTGAAAAATACTGAATTGTAAGGTGTGCGATGGTGATAGACTCTTGGGGTGGCTCAGATAACATCACTTGGGTGGTAATCTCTATTAACTTCAAATTCCCCCTTAGTCGGTTCTGCTCATGCTTAACGTCTTCTAGCTCGACATGGGCTTAGTGAAGAGCAAAATCCACTGACGACACCTCTTTCCGAGCACTGAAAAATTGGCTTCGTTCAAGGAAAGTCTACTTGAAGAGGTCATCGCTTCCTTTGTCTATGTAAACTGGATTTGTTAAAGGCCTACATTTATACTAATCTAGTGATCACTCTTCAACGACGATATTAAAAATGGTCATAATTTAAAACGGTATTTTAAAATCCAACAACATAAAACCAAAGAAGTTTACATTTATATATACATTTTACATAATGAGGAATTTAATCCGATCAAGAGGAATTTCTGTTAATGAATGTTTGGGTCTTTACATTCCCACCCTCAAAGCTCCCTCGACCGACTTGAAACCCACTTCCCCAGCCTCTCAGCTGATTGTGAACCCCTAACAACCACCCACCACCAATCCTTCTCATTTCCAAAAACCCTTTACCTATCCTCTTTATACATCCCACATGGGATGCACAAAATCCATGTATAACCCACTGGCCGACCGCATGCCCAAGCGTAAGGACACCCCTCTTCCACCCAAGTAGTGTAGGCACACACCTCCCTCCCACTCGAATATTCTTTCTCCTCCTAATCCACTTAATCCATTTCATTTTTTCTCCTATTTTGAATCTCTTTCATCCTGTAGTGGATCACAGTGCCAACAACATCCCAACCTTCATCATTATCTTCATTTTTCAGACTGAACCACTAGGTCCGCCTGGACTGTCTTAGGCCAATCCTATTAATCTGAATAAAACTCTATATCTAATCATCGAAAAGAACATATAGATCTATCATGAGGTTATTCCAACCATAGACCAGCTACTCTGGATCCCTATGACAAAGCTATAAGATGAAACATACCGACATTTATTCCTCAAATTCCTAACAAAATTCAAGATGGGAATCAAGTTATTCTACTTCAAAATCAGTGGAATCTCATAGGTGATCAGCCTGAGAGACATTGTTATCAACCTCGAAATTTAATTAGATTCCTTTATCACATCTTCTATATTTTCTATAAGGTTGCTCGATCATAACAAGTTCATGGATTCTAGAATGTGGTAGAGGATTTCTAGAGATCACCATGTTCAATACAATCCCTACACCATGAAGAGCATAACATTCCAAGGAGTAGCTCTCCAGATTTTTTTGTACATTTTATAGATTGTCATTTCTATACCATTTTTTTCATTTATCAATGATGTATGATTTCACTTTTTAGATATATGATATAATGATTTTTCATCTTGTTCCTAAACTTATTTTCCATTTCATAAGTCTATTATTTTTGCTATGTCTATTTCTTTTACCACATCGATGGTCATAAATGAGCCTTTTCCACCACCATATTCCCTCAGACCTTGGATGAATCAGAATCTTAATGATGTTGATCACTAGATTGATGAGATTTCACTGGAGATTTATGCCCAGTAAAGGTCCACTCCATGATAGAAAAATATTATTTTCTAACCACATGTGGTTAATTCTTAGTATGGTCATACAATGGCTAATCCCACTAAGCATCCAATTGGTATCGATGAAACAACACCCAGTTCATGTAGGCGGTAGATGAATAATGAGTAGATAGACAAGACTGATTGATTCTATTATCCATCTGTCTAGTTGATGATTTCATCATTAGTGCTTTATATGAGGAAACACATATTGGATATATTTTCTTTATTTATATTATTTTTCTTAGCTTTATATTTTCTTTTTTATTGTCATATTGTATTTGGTCATTCTTAAGATACATTGAACTACAATATATGCATATATATGAGGTTTTTTCATTATTATTCACTGTGATCACCTTGAGAATACACCACATTCATCACGATTAAACATTATGTAATTATGTTTTCTCAAGTGCATGATTTTTATTTTTAAACACTTATAGAGGATACCCAATTTGGACTAATTATCCACCATGTTTCTTCATGTCATGATACTCATACATTGAGCTATCTATTCTATTAAATCAATTCCAAAATTTTCATTTAACTTTTTCTATACTATATTTGTGATATATCTCCCACAAAATTTTTGAGTGTAGGGAGGGAACTATCACATTTTATGTATGTGGGAGTCTTTCATATGCTCTAATGTTAACACACTTCGATTAATTTTTGTTTTAATTTTTCCAGGAGGCAGATTTCAAAGAAATTATCTTTTAAATAAAAACCTAATTGCACAAATTTAATTAAAAGAAAATTTTAGTTTTTCCATTGATGGAAACTATGTTTTTATTATATTAAATTTTTTTCATGATTTATAAATTTTTTAATTTAATAAAAATTCCAAACATTTGAAATTGATTTAGATTAACATTTTAATTGATTAATATACCATAGTGATTTTCAGTAGTTTTTGTTTACTCGTATTCTCGAGTGGATTCTAAGACCAATATTTCATTTAGTTTTCAGAGAATATTTATTGAGTCACACATTTGTCATGTAAACCTATTATAATTTGCATTGATATCTTATTAAGGCTACATCTGGACAAATAAATTTTTAATTTGATTGAGGAAATCTCTGTGTAGGTACTTTTTCTTAAGACCTTCCATATATCTTTTATTATTTAGATTGTATTTTCCATGAATGGCATGTTTAGTATGTAACTATATCAAGATAATTATCCCTTCATACCATTCTCTTGGTATTATTCTTTATTATCCTTAGAACAAGTTTCATTGAATTTTAATTCGGTAGACATGATATGTATTTACTGAGAAAATGTGTTGTGCTACTTTTACCAAAATGATATGATTTGATCCATGTTTTCTTTCTATAAATTTTACCCTAACTTGTTTCTAAAAAATATAATAATTAAAAATATATTTTTTTGTGTATTAGGAAGGTCAAAAATCAAATTTTCTAGACCGATAAATCCTCTGATGGATCATATGTTATTATTGGATGTATGCAATATTAGACCTAAACATGACATTCAAAAATTTAAATATAAGAAAAAGAAAATGAAATGAATAAGGTACCCTTTTGATACATACTTGCACATTCATGGATCTAATTTAACAATATTATAGAATAGACACTATTTTGATATTAGAGAGGAAATTCCATTACAGTATTCCCATTTATCATACATTTTATTTTAGAGTTTACACTAATTTTGAGCCTAATATTCAATTTCTACCCACCAACCCTTGGCCTCAGAGTCATTTGAACCCTATTTATGGAAACCCTCATGATTGATTTTAAAATTTTATTTCTAAATTTGAAATTATAGAATCAATTAAATCCTATTATTAAGAATATATATTCAGGGTATAAGCATAAAATCAAGTTACATTTTACATTGAGGGATGAGGGAAAATTCATTGTGGGGTAAATTTCACAATGGGTATGGAATTTAAATTTTTTTTATGAAATTGTAATTAAATGAATAAGAATATGGATAAAGAAATAAACTATTTGGCCAAAATAATTTTCTATAGAGGATTTTTTCTTAAGATCTGACTTTTTATGGAAACAATTTTTTTTTAGTTATAGTGTGTGTTTTCAATTTTATTTTGTTTTGTTTTGGAATCCCTATTGAGAATCTTATTTATTGAGGAATTTTTTTTTCATGTGTAGGGAGAATTTTCTTAGATGAGATTATATATACATTTTATATGAATTTATTTAATATTTATTATTGATTAATTTAATAATGCAATGTGTTATGGTTTTTTTTGCATTAATTAAAAATTATAGACATAAAGTTATAAATTATGAAAAAGTTCTTAGACTAACATTTACATGTTCGGTATCCCATTCACGACATATATAATCCATTCAGAACAAGCCTACATAGTCGAAGACTAACACATAAATATTTTTTCATGAATATAAGACAATAAACAGAGTGTAACAGACATGCATGATGTGAAAATTTAAAAAGATGGAATCCCACAAAAAGTGAATTACATACATGATGTATTGAGATTAAACAATGAAAAACATTGAAAGGATCTCTTGGTCAACAATTTGAACTTATTATTTATAAGGAAAAAAGGATCTTAGTTACCCTTCATGTAACTCAATTAAACGACGTGTATATGTGATGTCCAAATTAATTTAAGCTAGTACATGTCATGCATGACTTTCACTCAGAGTTCTTCGGGGGCATATTTATATTTTGAATAACCTCCACACATATATGAGTTCAAAAATCACATTATTATCTCTCATTTTCGTCTCCTTTTACATTCCATATAGTCTTAAACTATTTTTATTTCATTATTTTTTATTTTTTTCATGGAACTTAAGTGAGTTGTTTAATCCTTTTTAATCAGTTCATCATTTGTGTATTCCCAATTTATTTCATCTAATGATCATTTCCATTAATTGATAGGATTCATCATCAATGCACACATATTTTTTCATATTTTATTCATTTTCCATAAGTTTTTAATTGTTTTGTCAATTCTTTTCATTGTGAATCTCTCATTATTCATTGTTTCATTGTGAATAGTAAGTTCTTCATCAAATCTGCTTTGTTTCTAACTGTTTGATATTGATTCTTGCAGTTTAGTCATGGATTGTTTCTTTTGAAATTACCTTTAAAATATGCACAACATGCTTAATATTTCCCTAATTTTTATCATTACCACCATGCACGAAAAATACTCGTAGGTTTAAGGTTTGACAATAGGCATGTTTTCAAACCTAATGTATCTTTATATAGATCCATGGTAACCCTTTGTCTAGTAATTAGGTTAATAATGTTTTCTTATCCAATTATCTTATGCAACATGGACCATGAGATGTATGATCGAATAGAGACTACTTAATTGTTGTTGAAAATTACAATAACCATTATCTTATGATGATTTGTTTCCTAGAAGTCAAGGATAATGAATCTATGTTTTCAATTGTAAAATGACCATTGGATAATTTCATCATAGTTGGACCCAATTGGTTTGAACAAAACTAGTTGATGACTTTTTCAACGCTGCAGAGCCTAATCCATAGGACAATTCACAGTTAAAATCGTGTATTATATTTTTCTAAGAGCACTAAAATTTAAATCAATACCTTCTTTAATTAATATGAAGTAAACTGAAAACAAACTAGTATTTGTAAACACCCATCTTGAAGAGTGAAATTAACAAATCCTTCAAAGGGTTTTGTTCAAATTATCACTGACCTTCCAGTGATCGTGAAGGGAACAACCCCACACTTCAACTTTTCTATGACATTGTAGTATGTTTAGTTTGGGATTATAAATTGTTAATCTAACCTCATCCAGCTTGAGTTCAACCAGACGTGTGGGGGAGACACCTCTAGATATATTAAACAAGTTTTGTGATTCCCTCGAACATTTCAGCCATGTATTGTGAAGCCTTTCTAACTTTCCATATTGATCTTGTAGTGTCCTCTAATATATATTCCAAATTAAATAGAGACACATGTGTATGTCATATAGGTCTATTGAATCCCTCTAGGCTTACCAGACATATCTCGCACCACCATATAAGTATGTTAGCTAGGTTTCACAATCACAATGGGACATGTCAGCCATGTCTCATGACAACACCATGTCATTTCATCCAGATCTTATGAAAACACAAGGGCATATCATCCAGGAATCATGATTACACCAAGGCAAGTCAGCTGTGTCATGCGACACTTTCTGAACATATCAGCCTTGATCATGTGATTATATTCAAATATCCTTGACCTTTTATTAAGAAATCCTCCATAATTTTCAACCTAAATCATACGATTGTCATTAAACATTTCCATGAACCCACATACATGTAAGAAAAACAACATGGATAAGTCAGTCATGGTAATATTATGGATTACAGACATGCCTTTTAGATTATGAAATGTCCTCCAGATGTTTCAACTGGATCAATTGATTTTTTTTATGATTTTTTTCAAGACATCCAAAACACATACAGATATCACCAGGGACATATCTTGTCATCTTCAATAATGTTAGTTAGATAATTAGTTTACTTCAGGATAAGATAATATTTTGCAATGTGCAAGATAAAATTAATAGATTCATATGACTAACTCTATATAATAGATTCCTATATTTGTAGACTCTAATAAAGGTAATGATATGACTGCCTATATAAAGGAAAACCACATCACGTATGCCTATATTAGTGGGATGATATGTCATGTCCCACCTACCAAGGAAACCACAATGTGTAAGACCTAATCAGCGGCCTAATATGATTGGTCCAATATACAATCGAAACCCCATGTTGTAATACCCAATAAATGGAATGATATAACTGCCCCCATATAAGGGAAACCTCAGTGTGTAATCCTTGAACCAATTGAAGTATTAGAACTCTAAATATTACTATAACCAGGATACATAGGATGGATTTATAAGGCTCAAGAAAAAATAAACTACCACATCGATGCGTGTTTTTCCCATGTATCTAATATTTCAACAATTAAAACACAATATATCCCATGGGATAAAATTTTTCTCTTATCCACTAGTGTACATAGAATTCAAATATACTACAATGGCTCAAATAGCTGCTATAACCCTGATATGTAGGAAGTATTCCTCTGGATGAAGCTCCATATTACAAATATAAATGGTTTTCACATCATATAAGTCTTGCATCTATATGCAGTGAGACTAACAATTTGATGTCCCTTGATTCTTACACTGAGCATGGATCATGTGGTCTTAGTGAGTTTCCATGGTCATTCCATATACATCATGAATATTCACTAGCCTTAAAAACCTTAGTGTGTAAGCTTCAATCAGTGGGATGACATAACTACTCCCATATAATGGTATCAACATCGGGGTATGTCCCATGGGTGTGATTAATCTATGATTAATCCGATTCCTACTATAACAAGGATACATCAGATTCCTCCTAGAGGATTGAGATCAATTACCCATTTCCTATGATCCCCCATATATGTTCATTCCACATGGTGTTAAACTTCATGGTTTTAATGAACAATGTGGGTTTTTTATTCCTAATATAAACAAGATACGTAGGATGCCTTACATTAGATCAATCCCATACCTGAGATATTAATCACCTCTAATGATGAAAATAGACTACGGACTGAATGGTTGTATGGTTTAAACATATAAGAAGTTACACATTAAGGGGGAATTAATGAAGATCCTCAAATATATACATATGGTATCATTACAAGATTCCCCTTCATATATAAACAGGTTTATCCTATGGTCATTTTGATTAGGTAACCGGCCCTATATGGGGATTAAGAAGAGATTCATGAACATATCCTAAATTTATAAGAGAGTCATAGAGTAGGAAAAAATTCCCCCCAAAAGGGAGTGATACACATGAACTCCCATGATCTCAACCAAAGTGAGTTATAAAGTGACACTGGGCCTGAATCCCTAGTTAACCACCTAGCTTTGGAAATCAGGTTTGTAGCCACTTATGGATGCATGAACAATAGTTAGTTTATAAAAAATAAAAAAATGAAAGGTGAGGCCAACATGAATGATTGTGAAAAACATTGAACCCACTAAAATCAATTTTGGGCAAAACCAAATGCTCAGTTGTATCATTTAAATGAAACAAATGGTGGACCCAATGTGAAATCATCTAACCACAACACATCCTCCATAAGATAAAAAGGATATATTGCCCAATTCTCAATAGAACATTTTTTCTCACCACATGGGTGATCACTGTTAACATTCAGATATCTCCAATGAAAAAACCACATTGAGCATTAGTTAATTTGAAAATGAATTTTGAAAATAACAATTCCAAAACCAAGTGATTGTTCAATAAACAAATATTATTGATAAATCCATTTTAAAAATACTTTTTTTTCATGAATTTGTAATATTTTGAAATTAATATTAGAGGTTAATGCCAAAAAGATTAAAATAGAATCTAACAAATCTACGAGTGAAATCGTTCCACATAGTTGATTCATTTCTCTTGGTTATATCTTTTATCTACAAAATTGGACTTATTTCTTGTTATTTTTCCAAGATCATTTGAATTATTCCTAAAATCTAATTTAAACCTATGAATGGATGATAATTTAGAATTTCCATGAGGGTCGCTAAATCATTATGAAAAAAGTTTATTTACTTTTTCCTTATAGGAATGAACTCAATACCATCATTAATGGCATTGATATTGTTTAAGGGTTTAAGGTGGTAGAAAAAGGAAAGGTGTTCAAAATAAGTTAATACTAATATTCTAGTATGGGTCCCCACATAAAAATCTAAAATTACACATTGAAGGTGATGGTAGTTTTATTTTATTAAAAATATTAAGTAAATAATTAAAAATATAAACTTAATATTTTGTATCTTAAATAAATTTATAAGATACATTTAATGCACCATTTCCAAAAATATTTGACGTAGATATGTTTAGTTTTTATAAACAAAATTTTACATGGATTAATTCATCAATTAGTTTAGTCCTTTTTTAAATAATTGGTATTATTTTATTGAGATTGAGTATCTAAGAATGATAATTCATTAAATTTTGAGTAAAATTTTTCGAGACCATATTTAGTGTATAAAATAATAAATTTATAACCCATTTTTTAATATTGACTTTATGTTTATTATTTTTGCAATACTAATATGGGTCATTTTTTGAGAAATGTCTTATTAGAATGTTGATAATGACAATTAATGTAGTATTCAAATCCTCAATGAAAAATATTTTTCAAAATTAAATTCATCTAAAATATTTCAGGAGATTTATTTTACTATTCGATATATCATATCTAGTGCCCAAATTTTTAGGGGTTTGAGGAGTAGAGAAAGAATAATTTTAGTGTTTATAAAAACACAAATCATCAAATTTATTGTTTCTTGTTTCTTCACAAGGATCACATAGAAATGAAATAATTTAAAAAATAATAAATGAATTTTTTTAGAAAACTTGATAATGTTTTCGTAAGATTTAATTTTATGAGATGAGAATTATGGTCACACAAATCATGAAAATTCGTCAAACTATAACAAATGTATATGATTTTCCTCATATAAATTCAATTTTATATTATATTATTAAATAAATATAAATTAATTCTAGATATTTCAAAGATTAAATTCTATTTTTAGATATAAGAGTGGATTTTTATTTTTTACACTTTTGGAATGATTTAGAAACCATGTAATCATAGAAATAATGTTTTTTATATCTAGTACTAATTGATAAAATTTTACGTTGACAATTGAGTGTGTGGTACAATGATAACGATGTATATAACATATTTATGACTTTCGAAATTGCACACTCAAGAATTTGACCTTTTATCTTGTGATAGATTTTTAATTTTTTGTATAAACATTTTAAAAACATGATACTTTATATAAAATTTCTCCATTTAATTTAAAAACATTTCAAAAGGTATTTAGAAAAGTTATTTTAAATCCTCAATATCAGAATTGCCTATTGTTTTTAGAATTTTATTTCAATATTTTTTGAAAAAAATATCCTTGCTGAGAGTTGAGTTTGAAAAAATGGCAGTACCTTCAATGATTATCTTTTTCATAGGGTTATCACAGAAGGTTATGTGACCTCTTTGATGTTTATTTATTTTGGTAAAATCAGAGAGGTCTCCACACATGTGTCTTGTGAAACCACTTTCTAGGTACCATTATTTTTATTATGTTTTAATATGAAGAAACTTATCAAATAATTTAAAATGAACAAGTGTTTTACCCAAATGAACTTGGGTCCTATAATGTTATCCAATAATGATTTATAAATCCAAATTCGATTGGGAAGATATTTTATTTTAGAAATCTTGGATGAAATGTGTATTGATTTTGGTCTCCCATATCATGTATTCAAATTCATAAATAAAATGTCCAATTATTTTATAATAATTAAAAAACTTATATTTTAATGATATTTTAAAAATAGAGGATTTCATTATATTATTATAGGTTCTAAAATTATTTTTGAAACCAAATCCAACCTTTTATTTTTTTTGTTTTGCAATCCAAAAAATTTATTTTAATTTTAATCACATCAAGTGAATTTTGAAAGAGATATGTTGAATTATTTTTATTGAATTTTTGAGATTATTTACATCTAGTAGATTATTAATATTTATAGATAATTCTTTGTTTTCCCTTTAAGGTAACATATTTTTTATCTTAAAGTTTATCTTTTTCATTAATAAATTTCTAGTTTTTATTATTAAGTTCATTATATAATGATTTAATTTGATGAAACTGATTTCAAATTTAATTAAGTGTGTATTTTGGGTCTTTATAATTAAGGTGACATGAGGGGAAATAAGTAGAAGAATATGGTGGAGAATTAGGAGAATAATATAAAGATAAAGAAATATGAAGAGAATTATTAGCCTCAATGACTTCATCAATATGTTCCATTAGTAATGTATGAATTGAGTCACTTAATGTGAATGAGAAAGTTGAGTCCATGGAATCATCTGTTTCTCTCTTATTAGTGACTTTTATATCCTTTTTACCTTGTTTATTTTCTTTGATATTATTTTTTGGAAATGAAATTTCATCTTGATGTGTCATTTGTTATTATATTTGTATCATGTCACTTAATTTCCGGCCTTTTCATTTAGCTTGTCAAATTCGTTGGAAAATTTATTCTTTATAATGAAAAGTCTCTTGTTTCTAGTATATTATGAAAAGTCCTGAACAACACCTATAGATTAATAACCATAGGTAACTTTGAAGGTTATTTTTTCTTTACTTATTTGACCTTTTTGGCTTAGTTCTCAGTATGTCAATTCATATTTGTTTGATATGTAATTAAGGATTATAAGAGTTAATCTATGTTTATTTTGCTCAAATTATTATATTCTTGAATGTATATGATTCTAGGATCCCAATTTATTATAAGATCTAGAGAATAATTTTTAAGATGATTCATTAGAAAAATTAACCCCAATAGACATTCTACCATTTAAAATGCCAGAAAACCTCATAAACTTGTTATAAATACATTCAATCGGATTCATTTGGAAACTTTCAAAATATTAATGATACATATGTAAACTATTTTATTTAACTTTTTTTGTTCCTTCATGTTAGATTTTAAGTTTCTTCCATAGTTTATAATCTTTTTTACATTTAGAACAATGATTAAATTCATTTATATAAATACCACAATGTAAGGAAATAATAGCATTGATATCATGTTAAATGTTCTTAAAATAATTTAGATTATATATTTCTTCATATTATTTAGTTTTAATATATTCACACATTACCATTTTCTAAATTGGGTAACAAATACTACTAACAAAGTTTACAAATGATTTTACTCATAGTAATTATCCACTGCATAAAAACTAGGAGTTTGAAAATTAGAATTATATTCCATAATAAAAAGATAGATCTTTGAAAATTATTAGGATTTAAAATATTTTATTTGAAGCCTAAATTTTTAAATATTATAATTTTGTCAAGAACCCAACAAGACCTCTATTACAAATTACTAATCATAGTATAGTGGAATCAGTGGGCGAGAATTTACTTAAAAAAATTAAATTTATTAGAAAACGTAAATTCAAAAATATAATTCCCTAAAAATGATAAAATCATAAATCTATAAAATTGATTAATTGATAATTGATAAAATTTATATATATAAATAAAGTGAGTACACATAATGGTAATTATCATATCATGTTTTTGAAATTATGTTTATTGATGATAAATGATTCAATGAATGGAATAAAATAGAGAGAACATAAATTGACAAGGACTTTGAAAAGGGATCTGTGTGATATCATAGCTATCCACCCTCAACATGATAAGTCAATATTATTAATCGCGTTATCTTGGTGGTGATCCGAAATTATATCCAACATAATTATTATTTTTTGACAATCCTTTGGATCTTCTGTATTATCCAATGATGCCTTCCCTCACATTTGTAGAAAGAGAACCTATTGGAGGAGGTGATGAGAAGAGATAGGTTTTCATTGCACAAACAATTTATAATGTTTCTCAATAATCTATAAAGAATATGTTTACAATTTATAATGGTAGATAGAGAAAAGGGTTAGAGCCTTTGAGATATTATGAAATAAGAATTTGTTATTGAGAGGATTTGAGATTGCAAATGATTTTGAATAAATTTAATTATTGAATGTTTTTTGGAATCATGTGTATCTTACAAGACACCACAGGTATCCTTTTATATGTTCCAAGATGTGAAACTAGGTTTTGGTATTATTTTGGTAAATTAAAGCTACATTGGTCTCAAATAATGGAATTTTAACCATAATAAATGCTCTCTAATATTGGTAGTCCTGATGCCACTGTATACCTGATGTACCTCATTAGCTATCCAGTGGGTGACCTAGAGGTGGGTGCTTCTAGAAAAATTACACCAATGAGATACTACTAACCATTTGATAGTTGGTGTCCTTATTATTGAAATGAGAGAATATAGGATATCCCCCAACGAACTAATAAAACTTTGCTACAACATGTTCACTTTCCACCTGGCACGGGCTGGTCGATGCCTTGTACTGAGGAGCTCGTGCTACCTATATGGCTCCATCCAAATGAGGAGCCTCCCAATAATTATTTTAAACCATTTAATGGATCATTAAATATCATTTAGTTATATTAAATGAATCATTATGACTCGGGTAGGCCACTTATATGATTAATAAAATTTTATGAACTTATTTTAATATCTATGTTATAACAATTAATGATATGACTCGGGATATAATGAAAGACACTAAAAACCACAATTTAATTCTCAAAAACATAAATGAGTTTTTGTGATCATGAAAAAAGAATAATATAGAGAGGTATAACATATAGTTCTCAAACTGGAGGGGTGAAGATGAAAACCCAATTGGGGCTCAAAGGAAAAAAAATTCCCAAAACCTTTCAAAGACGGATTGGTGACATCATAAATCACAACATGGGGTTCTTGGATCAAAATTAATGATGAATTAATTCTATACAAAGGATATCTAATGACCATATTTAAATAAAAATTTATAATATGATTCAATTAAGGAATTTATATATTAATTGATCTTTCCCTTAGGAAAAATATTCCTCCAGTTCATATGACATATTGTGGATGAATTTTAAGAGCCACATTAGGGGAATGTATGCATTCTCAATTATTATTGTCCTTTTAATAGAATATAGATGTTACAAAAAATATGGAAATGTTTATGGAAATCCATATAAGTCACAACAAATTTTGTTTTATGAGAAATTATGTCTTGTAATACTGATATATGTATTTTTTTAATTGAGTTTTCCATGACTAGGATGATTCCATTGAAAAGAGAGGAGATGGACGATCACTCATGGTTGAATCTATAATAAATGATTTAGAAATCACTACATATATTAATATAATTGGAATCAATACAAATGAACTTCTTATAAAGAGATTCCCTATATAGATATGGCTCATATACCGAAAAGGGATAAACATTCTATTCTGGTGAGAAGTCACATATGAAGGGGTTATCTGAACACCATTATGATAAAGTTCTATTATATGGATGGGGAAAGTAACCTGGAGTAAAAATAGGGGAAAACCACCAAATACTCAGATATGGTTTAAAAATAGGGGTTGTTTTATACAAACATATATTTATAAAATAACCCTAAGTGGGGAAACCACCTATGGATTTAACTCTTTTGTTGCAAAATTGGGTGTGTAGGGCCATTTATAGGACTATAATAATTGAGAGGGACCAAAATTCAGGATGAGAACCTTGGATGCAGTGGATATTCTAATATTTGTATGGGCCCTGGATATATATCTCACAAAAAGTGGTCAAGGTCCTATAGAATGGAACAATTTAATACAGTTCATGTTTGAAAGGTAGAACATATTTAATTTAGTATATTATCATTTGAAAAATACATAATTTTTATATAATTTATGATTATAAAAAGAAGACCTTTTACATGGGAGTATTTTCACAGATCTGGATCATGTTCATTGTAAAAGACTTCTTTTTTTTGTTTAGTAAGATATGGAATCCCGTTGCGAATCAAGAATGGTTTCAGGAACCATGTTAGAGTAAGGATTTTTATAGATTCAATATTTACACATTTCTTTTGTAATGATCAAAACATTTTTAAATGAAATTCCTTTTTTAAATGAGTAAGTGTCTGATTATGAAATAAATTATAGAAAAAACATAAAATACATTGGTTATGTCAGACCATTCTAAATTATATCCAATCATATTTATAATATCACTAAGCATCATAAGTACTGATATTATTGATAGTGTACAGTGACTATGAAAATTAGTATGTTAAGGGTTATGATAAATTCCATTTGACACCAAAAAAGGAAGCGATGGTCCCAACCAATAGGATCATACCCTATGAAAACCATTCATTAATGCTTTTTGAGGGAGATTACATTAGTGGGATTTTCCCTTGACCTATCCCAATATGGGTTTCAAAAACCATTTCATGAGTAAAACCATTTAAAGAAGATGTTCAATATCATCTAGATTATGATCCAAACCATGTTTACTAGACCAACACTAAAAAAGAACACCAACATACACCTTAGTGTAAGGGAATGAACTGGTTTGATAAGGGTTTATTTATCTAGAAACTAACAATATCAATTTTTTATATTTTTATATTTTATGAAATAATGATTATATTTATAATTTTTTTTATTGATTTATAATGATTAAAAAATAAGTTTGATAAAATTTAGAATTTGATAATATAAAAACGAATTTTATTTTTGGTAAATATATCATTTAAATCGAAATAATATTTTTTTATGAATTCATGATTTTGTAAATAAATTATCTTTTAGTACAATTGGATTAGTAAATAATATTTGTTAAATATAAATGATAATATAATTTTATGAAATCAATTGAATTTTTTATAAGGTTCAGAAAAACTATTAGTTTTAAAAAAATTATGATTCAACAAATGGCTATTTTGATTTTAATATGTAAATTATTATATTTAATAAATTTTCTTAATATAATATTTTTTTTTAAATCTGATTTTTAAAATTATCCAGTAGTTATTTTGTTATAAATTTTTGAGTGTGTCAAATTTTTGGATAAATAATTTAATATGGTATAAATATAGTGTATGTATTTTGACATTATAATGTCCAAAAATTGATTTAATATATGACACAAAAGGAATCCAGTACAAAATATATATTTTCACCTTAAAATGGTGTGTTGTTAAAAATAATTGATTAATTTATAAAGCCTTAATTATTTTTCCAAAAGACTATATTATATTTTTAAGGTTATAAAATAAATTCATTATGGTCATGTATCAAAACCACAAAACCAAGGGGATTATTTTAATGGTTTTGGTTCTTATAATTAAAAAATAACTAAAAAATTCTATTTGAAAAAATGTGAGAAAACTATTTTATGTTTGTTGGTTTTGATTAATTTTTCATGTAGAGTATGAAACCTATGTTATGGAAGAAAATAAGGAAATATACTATTGTTTTCTACATTAAACCACCCATCCTCCCATTAATCGTCTATAAAAACCCTTATAAATCGAATTTAATCTTTTATTCATTATATTTATCCTCCCCAATGTCCCCCCAATTTCATATGAAGTTTCTTGTATTTACTAACAAGAAACCTCTTAGGGTAAAAGATCCACTTTTTCTTCTCTTTATTCAAGCATCACCTTTATGTCATAACTTTGGATTTTAAATTGTTAAATTATGATATATGATTTTCCACATACCATTTCCTATCATTATTATTCCCAATTAATGTGATACCTATTTCCCTATCATTCACTACTTCTATAAACCATTATGTACACTATTTATGTTGCCGAAATTATCTAGATATTTTCATTGCAAAAATTTTTTATAGTGAATACCCATCTCCATTTACACTCAATGTTATCAACCTTATTGAAAATATAATTCATTTATTGGTAATTTTATTATGTTCACCCTACACCTCTTAATCATGGGGTTAAAATTGATGAAAAAAATCATTATGTCATATGACCTTTGTAGCACACTTATGAATGCTCATGAAATGAAAATAATGGGTGGGATTGAAATTATATCGATCTACAATGCAATGGGTAATATTTTTATCTCATTAGATTCCATGTATGGGGAAAAAGATGTTATCCTGAGCACACTATGTTATGTTTTACTGGTGGTTATCTCTGACTAATGTTTATGTCATAATGTTTATGTTGTTACCACATTCATACGTCTCCCTGATGTTGTTATGTTATATCATACCTCATTGTTCAAGATTGTGATTGTCAGCCTTTTTATATCTCATTTAGATATATACTAACTCACATTTAATACTTTGATCATGTTATACTTTGATTATTACCACATTGATATTTATAGCTCATCCTTTTAGAATCTATTCCCCCAAGTTATCCCATTCTATTTTAGAAGATCCATTGAATATCATCACCTATTACAGAGTTTTTAATAATGTTATTAAATATATTTTTGAAGATGTTATGTTATATACCTAATTAAAAAAATAAAATAGTCTAAACGATACTATACTATTTTATTAAGTGTATATTTATGTAATAAATCATGAAACAAAGTGTATTAAAGTAATTGGTTGCCATAGTTGGTATCTGAGATAAGTCTAGTTATTTATGGGTAACCAAATTAGAAAAATGTAGTGAAATATTTATGGATAAGAATAAACATAAGAAAAATGACTAAATTTTACTGAATTATAGAGTATGGGGTTTCCAAGAAAATACATCACTATCTAGATACCATTAGTGGACATGGATATAGCATAGTTTTTCATAGGGTTAGTAACACTAAAAATTGTGAATTGAGATGGAATCGATCGTAAATTGGTGTAAAAAAACATGCCGTTTACTGGTCTAAAACTATAGTGGGATATTATTTGGTAAATTCATAGTCTCATTACATGCCATTATAAATGGAAAAAAATAACATGAAATAGATCATTTATAACATAGATTAAAACCTAGGAATTCAAAGATTTTTTAAAATATATCATTGATGAGTTATCCCTTTAATATTCATAGTAGAACATTTTGGTGTTTAATTGTCTAACAATAATCATCCTTAATTTAACCTTTTTTAGTCATGTGCTTGAAATAGTGGAATTTGAGTCAATAACCATTTTGAGTGGCGATGTAATGACTATTCAAAGGAGATAACCAACCTGAAGTGAGAAGGAATCATGAACATTGTAAGAAACAAGTTTTTCACTTAGGTATAGATCCTTTAAATTTAGGTCTAAATATTTAATTTGGACCTAATATGGATGTTTATATAGTTAGAAAAGGTATTAGGGGTTTCTTGGGAATGTTTGGAGCCAGTAAACCATACTTTTGGAAAAAAGGCTTTCCACATAGTTTAGAGTAAACTATATAGGAATTCCACATAGTTTGGAAAACTGTGCACATTGTGGTTTTTCAAACAGAGCCAAATCACAATGTTGGTGCACGTCCATGCAGCCAAACCGTGTGAGATCCCCCTTTTTCCTAAGTACCCACGAGGGTTTCCACATGGTTTGTGAAACCGTCCACTCAAACTTTTCATTGGCAATTTTAACGGTAAACTATGATTTTTCCAATAATGATCTAATTAACCTCCCTCCTTCTTCCCTAATCTGATATTATATGGGATTAACCTATTTCTATCACAATTTGGGGATTTTTAGAGATCTATCATTGGAACCAATATATCTCTTTCATCCGGGAATCGATCGAGCTTCCATTTTCCACATTGGATTCACAACAGTAAATACTTGAGTCCTCCTGAGTCGTTCTCCTTTTCTTTTTCGCTCAAATAAGATATTAGGGTGTGATAATTTTTATCTTTTTCTTATATCTACTCTAATATGGGCCAAATAAATGGACAATACTAGAGGAGGTGATTCCAACAACTCTAAGGCGTGTGGTCTATAAATCGTCCCTACAGTTTGAGGATTTTTTATTTGTTGTATGGGCCCCACCAATTTCATCAGCAGTCATTATAGAATTTATATTCCATGTTTATAATCAGTAAAACTGTATGGCCAACCTATTTCCAAATATGTGAGTAATTTTTGGTTGTTATTACCACAACCCCTCTCTTTTTTGTTTAAAGTCTTGCTGTAATTTATGTTTAGTGTTTTGACACATTTATGCCACTATTCTGGTGTGGCTTTTCATCACCTCACTAATGGTAATTGTTTATATATAAATTGGCTTGATTTATTTTGTGAATTTCATAATGGAAAGTACAAGTTAGGTGCACAACTTGACCCACCTATTGTAGGGGAATCAAATCGATAATTAAATGTTAATGATTCGAATGGATGCAGGTTACTTTTCTTTTTCACAATAATGAAAGGAAAGGATTTAATCGAATGAAATATTACATGACTTCAAAATGAAAATAGAGTGGCCTCAATCAAGATCTCCTTGGATTATGATTGGGGAATGCATTGAGCAATCAGGGACCCCACTCTTATTTAAAAATACAACTTTTTTAGCTTTGAGAACAACCTAGATCCCAATCCTTTTATGTTCTTGGAGGCCTAGTATGACACCGTAGGATCCCTCCATTGTATTACATGATGAATTGGATACACTCCTTGGATCCAGAATTGGCAAGTAGGTTCCATGGTTATATCCCATAGGGATCTATCTCTGCTTAACCCCATCTTATCTTAGATGATCACCTAGGATTAGGTAGGCACATTAATATGGAATTCCTTGTAATATTATCCTTGAATTAAACTCTTAACCCATGCTAGGTTATAATTTCTATTAAGTTGGAAACCATTGAGGTCTATGTTTCCTTATTCATTACTGTGGAAATTTAACTTTTTACACCATCACGATACTATGTTAGTGATGGAAATCCCTCACATGAGCCATTAATATAAATATTAATTCATTAAATAAAGGTACTTCTTGCGTTTAGACACCAAATGAGGGCGGAAGTGCATACTTTGGTATTTAGTTACATTGTACTTCATAACATTATAAATGAATTCCAATACACTCTTACATTTCCTTTACATGGGATGAATTTTATATATACCATTGGTGGGGGCCCATTGAGATTTATCTCACACCCTCTCTGGGAGCCTTTTGGTACCTAAAGTAGACTACATGGTTTCATTTGTTGAAAAGGGAAGATCATAGCTTCAAACACATGAATGCCTGTTGTTTAGTGTAGATCATGATAGCAGAGGACCGAGTTGGAAATCAGGATTCATGGGATAGTCTTTTGTTTCGTTTAAAATATTGTGGAACATGTTATGCTGACTATCTTGTATCCTTGATTTCTAGTTTTCTAGAAAAAGACATATCATCTTATGTTCTATAATTTTTGAATGTTGTTGTAGTTGTTTCAGTTATTATTACTGTTGTAACTTCATTTTCGGTTTTTCTTCAAGTTACATATATTTCTTCCACTATTTACATATGTTTTCTATCACCCACTACACTACACTTTGGTAATGATAGAATAGTCTACCTAGGGACAAAACATAGGCCCTCGCTTCTAGTATGAAACCTCTCTAATTCAGGGAGACGTGCTTGAGGCTATGTGGCCCATCGAGCTCAAGGAACCCATCAAGTGAAATCTATGTCTTGGACATTACAAAATTCATAATAATAATTTCTTAATTGAATTTGGATTTTAAAGAAACATGAATCATGGGGAACATAAAAATCCCCCTCATAATGATGAATTTACAAATTAGACCTTTGTGCGACAAAGGCCTCTGACATTAAGTGGACTTCCAATCCATTAATGGATGATAATTGTAACAACTCTATTGAAATAATCTTTTCCATCCTTAAATTCTCTGATTAAGAGAACATCATGCTATATTTTTGCCTTATATATATAGTAGATGATCAATGGTGGATGTTGGTCGAAGAAACAATGCCTGAGGAGGGGATCAAAGTGATGTAGTTGAATGAATTCGAAAAAAAATTTCAAAAAATATTTTCCTTGAACTCACTGACTGAAAATGGATAGGTATTTCCTTATCCTCAAGAAAAGGGATGATGCATCCATCAGTGGTGTATGAAGAAAACATCACAAGAATTTCATAATACGCCTATAGAATTTTCATTACCTCACAAATGTAATGTTTAATGCTTGTTTGGTGGGATTATCTGATTATTTGAAAATCCATAACCATTCAAGACATCAATAGCTATGGTGAATTTTTTTTAACTTTCCCTTAAATTTGTAATGGAGATTATTGAATCTCAAAGTTATCTCTGGGATAACAAGTGTAAAATGTATGCGTTTTAATTCTACCAGTGCAACAAAAAAGTCACACGAGGGAAAGGATGACCAGCATCCCACTTGTCAAATGTGTTGGATGAGACTCCCATAAATTTTCTCATGTGGATGAAGAAATTTTGTAGGTTTGGGGAAGAAGGGAACTTAGATTTCAATTAAAAATTGATGAAACCCACAAGTGTGATAGAAAAAGGAATTCTCTAGTCAGACCTCAACCTATATTTCAATACTTGTCTAAATTTAAAAATGACACTATGTAGATTAAGGCACCATGCTCCAAGGGATATCAACGATAACTGATGACAACAACCTCTAAGGCCTTGATAGATATGGAGAGCTTATGGAAACACAACCGCGGAGGCGGATCCTGAGTATGATGTGATGATAGGAACACTAGTTATTTATTAAAGGATAGTGAACATACTATTTGATTCTAGTTCTTTTCATTCTTATATATCACACATGTTTTGTATAAATATTCAAAAAACCTCAAAAAATGGAAGTTGAATTATCAGTTAAGATATGGAATGGATCAATTGTTTCATACTAAGTATATAACTCATCCACTATCCATTTTTTGTGGAAAACTTTCTATGAAACAATTATGATACTCTCCTTAGTAGAATTTAATTTCTATTATAAGAATGGATTTGATTTCATTGTATAGGGCCAAAATAAATTTTCATTATAAGGAAATCAACCTCCATAGCAAAAATATCCATTTGATTCTATACATGTTCAAGGAGAATGATGAATCTTATTTTTTACCAACATATCATTAATAGATATAATTTTTTTGAGATTAAGTGTATCAAGGTCAAATGAATGAGTCTAAGGAAAATAGAATCCCTGATGATATTCCTATTTCAAGGAAGTATGAAACTGTGTTTCTTGAATAATTGCATTGTCTTCCGCCAATATGTGAGGTTGAGTACTCAATCATGCTTATACATGGAGATTTTTAACATTTAAAGACTCCATATATAATAACAATTTTTGAATTGTGAAAACTAAAGAAGCGACTATAAGAGAATATAGATAAATAGTTTAAAATACCAATTTTTTTAACATGGGGTTCATCTATGCTTTTGATTAAGAAGAAGGATAGGTTAATGCACATATTCATTGATTATCATGAACTAAAAAAGATAAAAATATATTCAAATTATCCTTTACAATGGATAAATTATTATTTTTAATATGATACATGGATCTCAATACTTCTATAATGTTGATCATTGTTTGGGATATTATTTAGCGAAGGAGAATAAATATCATACTCTCAATGGTACTTTTCATATACAGTACACAAACTATGAGTTAAAAGTGATTCCATTGGGACTCAGTAGTGCTAAGACAATATTCATAGGCATTATGAATGAGTCTATAGGGATAATATCAAAAAATTTGTTTTAGTTTTATAGATTATATTAATATCTAGCCCAAAAAATAAAGTTACATAAAAATAATTTGAATGAAACACTGAAGAATTTAAAAGAGGAAAAATTATTCATGAAGTATACTAAATGTGATTTTTTGATGGAGAAAGTATCCTTCTTGGGGAATGTTTTAAAAAACAAAGAGATATAGATGTATCCTTTAAAATATAGCTAATTTATATATATTCCATACCAACATCCTTGCTAAAAATTCATTATTTCTTTGGATTATATGGGTACTGTTCTCAATTTGTGAGAAACCTTCCATGATTAACAAGGACACCAAAAAAGCTGACTCGGTGGGTATTAAGTTTTTATTGACTGATGAATGTGAATAAATACATATAGATATGGTTAAAAGGATAATCATTACACCAGTTCTCATATTACCCACCAATGGGGAAGAATATGTGGTCTATAGTGATGCTTCAAAAAGATCTTGGGCTGTGTACTCTTAGAAGATGAAAATGTTATAGCCTATGAAACCTTCCAATTAATGATCCTAAATATGGATTAACCAACTCATGATCTAGGATTGGAAGAAGTGATCATCAAATTGAAGACTATGCAACAATATCTAGATGGAGAAAAGTGTGACATATACACAGATCATCTATTACATAGGTATATATTCACACGAAATGAGCTTAATAATCTCCAATAAAGAGGGATAGAGTTAACACATGATTATTATATCTCAATCCATTGTCATCCTAGTTAGGAAAAAAAATTGGTAGATTCGCTGAGTAGTAAGGACCCCACAACCCTATCCATGATGAGGATTGAAATAGATCCAATAATCATGGAAATTTATATGGTAGATATAGGAATAATAAAATGATCTTAATAATTCCTTTCTCAAATAACTTCTAACTATCCATTCATGAGAGGATCAATGAGGGATGTATTGATGATGAGTTTCTATAGAATAAGTTAGTGAATATTCTAGAGTTAAATTTTATGAATATGTAGTTATAATATTAGGAACCCAAAAACGTGTCCCATAAAAACAAGAACTGAGGAGGGATGTTTTGGATGATTTTCATAGATCATTAGTATATATTAATCAATGAATCCCCAAGATGTATAGAGATTGGATGATAATATTCGGATGGGATAAGATAAAGAAAGTGATTATGATGTTTGTATCTGGATTCTTGGTATGACAACAATTCAGAGTGGAATGGAACAAGTCTAAGGGTATAATGAAACCATATACCATAAGAGTATGGAAATGGGAAAACATAACCAAGGAGTTCAACATAGGACTCTCTAGGACACCTAAAGGAAATAAAACCATCTGAGTAGTAGTCAAATCCTTTAAAAAGTTTAAACATTTCATAGATATAAGGAAATATTTATCACATGACCAAATCATAAATATATATATAATTAAAGTGGTAATAATAAATGAATTCCCACTCAACATTTTTTCGGATTGCAATATCAGGTTTACCTTGAGATTTTGGGGAATCCTTTAGAAAGCGTTGGATACAGAACTGAGCTTCAACACATTTTATCTTCCTCAAAAATATGGTTTGTCTAAAATGACTATTTAAAATCTTGAGTATATGTTTAGATCATGTTCAATGGATTTATAAGTATTTTGTAATCAACACCTTCCCCTAGCGGAGTTCTCATATAATAAAACATTCTATTGTAGAATTAAAATGAAACTTATGAGGTTTAGTATGGGAGTGGGAGTTAGGATCCAACATGTTGGGATAATTTTGGAGATAAGAATCTATTTTCTCCTAATATTGTCCTAGGCATAATAGATAATTTTAAATCATTCAACGATATATGAAATTTTTATAAATTCAAAAGAAATGATATGTAGATAATTGTTGATATACCCTAAATTTTGAGTTAAGAGAAAAAGTGTTCCTTTTTATATCCCTGCAGAAGAAAGTCATGATGCTTGTGATGAAGGGAAATGTTATTCCATGATACATAATCCCCTTTCATATTCTTAATTTCATTTGTGTCGTGGCCTATCCACTAACACACCCACCTAAAATATTTCAAGTACGTGATGTGTTCCATATATCTCTTTTGAGGATAAATATATCAGACCCCTCACATGTAATGCATCCAGAAATAGTACCATTTTATAATGATCATTCATTTGATGAGGATTCATTGAATATTTTTGATTATTTGAGATGAGGTTCTATAGAACAAGAAAACTCACTTGGTCAAAGTGTTAAGGAAAAACCAAATTCTTTGGGGACGTAACTTGGGAACTAGAAGAGGTGATGTAATAGAGGTAAACTCATTTTTTTATTTTATGAATGAAATTTTGAGTGTGATATTTCTAGAGGTAATAATGTAATTATCTCAACATTTATAAATTAAATTACCTTTTAAAATGAGTTACTTCTATATTATGAAATGAAATTATAGAAAACACATGCACTAATTTTCTAATTTTGGACCATTATAATTCATATGATTTATGATTTAAAATATCCTTTAGAATCATAATCATTGAAAATATAGATGTTTTAAAGCAACAATTATGATTAGTATATTAAGGGTTATGATAAATTCAATTTTACATAGATAATATAAATGATGACCTCGACCAATATGATCTTCCACTATGAATCCTTTTAAAAAATCTTTCAAGAGAGATAGAATCACAAAGATTTTACTTTGACCAAGCTTAAGATGCTATTAAATAACAAAAACTTGATAGAAACCATTTATTGGGGATATTCATTAACATCATGATCGTGGACCAAACCATGTTTCCAAACAACCCAATGAAAATATCACCCACAAAAAACCTACTCTAAGGAAATAAAATGTTGTAATAAGGGGTTAGGTATCTAGACACCAAAAGTATAAATATTTATATTTTTTAGTTAAATAATGATTATATATATCCTTTCCATTATTAGTTTATATTGATTAAATAATAGGTTTGATAAAAAAATGGTTTTGATACGATAAAACAGAAATAATATTTTGGGAAAATATATTGTTTCAATAACGAAATTTTATTTGATAAAATAGATAATTATTGAAATAAATTATATTATAACAAAATAATATAATAAAATACTAATTATTACATATAAATGATAATCTAATTTTATGAAGTCAAATATCATTTTTATAATGGTCAAAAAATAAATATTGTAAAAAACAAATATTTTTCAATGAACGCGTATTATTATTTAAATGTGTAAATTCTTATATTTTTAAAATTAAATCGAAAAAATAAATATTTTTTTTAAATCATATTTTCTAAATTATCCTATGGGGATTTTTTTTCAAGACAACCAATTTTTTGGGTAAAACCAAAATATTGTATAAGTATACATTATGTATAATGACATCATAATGACATAAAAGTGATGAAAATATTAAATAAATGGTATCCAAGATTAAATATATATTTCACCGTTAAAATAACTAATTTCTGATATTATTTTTATTAATTTTTTGAATCCATAATGGATCCTCTAAAACCTATATTATATTTTATGGTTTTAAAATCAATTCTTTATGAACATGACTCACATTCACACAACAAGGAGTGATATTTTAATTATTTATATTCATAGCCGTATATAATAGTTAATCCACTTATATGTGATTTAAACTATGGGAAGATACAATGGTATTTCTATTTATTTGTTTTGTTATCAAATAGAGCTGAAAACCTATGTTTTGTAAATTTCAACAAATTCTCCTTTATTTTTCTATATTAACCCACCAAAACTCCCATTCCATTTCAATAAAAACCCTAAGAGAATGATGTTACTCTAACCCTCAATATATAAATCCCTCCCAAGGTTCCCCTAGATCTTAATAACCTCCTCACAAACATTTAGAATTACCCTCTCCGGGTAAGGGATCCTATCATTATCCTCTTTATTAAAGAACCTATTTTATGTCATTCCCTTGGAACTCTAGTTTTTCAATGTTGGTATATGTTTTTACACATACCTCATAATTTTATTATGATAATAAAGTAATTATATACCCCTTTTTCTATCATTAAACCCTTGTATAATCCATTATATACACCAGTTATGATATTGAAATTATCCTTCTATTTTCCAATCCAAACATTAATATAGTGAATAACCATACCTATTTCCACTCAAGGATATTCAAATAGTTATAAATATCCCCTTTTGATTAAATATTTTCTTGATTTTAACCCCCACACATTAATCATGGGGTTAAAATTGAGAAAATACATGCTTATTTTGAATAATATTGGTGGCACACTTATGCATGTACATTATATGAAAACGACAGGTGGGTGTAGAGTTAAATATCTCCCGAATGCATGGGGTAGTGTTTTTATATCATGATATTACATGTATGGATCATGGAAGGTTATCCTAATCTCACTATATTATGTTTTCTTTTTTTGTTATTATTGACTCATGTTTATGTTTCATGTTTTATGTTGTTCCCGCATTCTTGGGTTGCCTTCATGTTATCTTATTATATCATACACCATTATTAATGATTATGAATATAATACCTTTATTGTCTTTTTTAAATTTCTTTTGACTCATATTTAATACTTTCACATTTTATACTTTGATTATTCCATTATCGAGATTTATAGCTCACCACTTTCTTATATACGTCATTGGGTTATCTCATGTAGTTATAGAAGATCCATGGAATATAATATCAAGTTTAATAGTTTTTAAATAATTTTTTTATATTTATTTTTCAGGTTCTTATGGTATGTACCTAATTACCCAAATACACTAGGACTCATGATCTACTGGGGTTGTATTAAGTGTCTTTTTATGTAATAAATCATGGAATAATGGGTATTAAAGATATGGGTTGTCGTACATTTTAATCCATCTATCCATCGATCTGGTTCAAAGAAAGGTGTTATTATTCTAGTTATTGATTTTTGAGAGGAATCTATATTGTAGTTTTATATGCATATATTTTTTATATAATGTAAATGGGAATAATCATCATACTAAAAAGTTATGGTGACTCTTTTTCTACACAAATCTGTTTTGTGAGAATGGGAAGAAAATTAGTCTACAATTACTGTCGATCTATTAGGAAAACTCAATATCGATGAATCTTAATTGTAATTATGGTAAAATATAGTATTTTATTTATTGGAATTAATTTTTGGGCCTATAGTAGGAGGTCTAGAAACCACTTTATATCATGTGAGAATTGGAAATAAGCCACACTTTTTGAGTGGACCATTCTGGATCTATGTGACCAATGGGGTAGTGAAATAATGGTCTTGTATTTGTTTCATCAATAAAACAGAATTCATGTTTAGTTAAATTGAAGTGAAACTATTGACATAGAAGACATAATCTCACAAACCCGAATAATGGAAATCATAATGTTTACTACTTAAAAAGATAATCTAGGCCTTAGAAGGATCCCGAAACAATCAAGGATCACAAAATCCACTAAAAAATACTTGTGGTTTATAGGTTTGATGTAATATCAATCACTTTTGTTTCATAATTGTATACTGGTAGTTCATGGACAATTTTCATAAATAATATGATAATTTTGTATTTGTGAAAATGGAATAAAGCTTAACAAAAAAATGTTCAACATGATATCCCTATGATTCTTTTACATCTCACACATTCCTTCTATAAGTTAGATATTTTAATTATTTTATTTCTTTCACAAAAACATAAAATACCTCACATATTTTTTTTAATTATTTTTCTTATAAATTTTTTCACACACAACCAATCTAGAAAAAATATAAATTATATTTCATTCAATGATTCTTACCTATTTTCTTTCTTCTTTATTTAAATATTTACAACACTGCATAAATACTCTTGAGTTTAATATAGCATACTTATTTTATATGGTCTTCAAAATAACATCTATAATAAACTAATTCATAACAATTTTCAACTCCATGTAATATTACTAAAATATAAAAACCTCTTAATTTTTTTTAAACCTATGATTATTTCCCATAAAATCATCACGTTTGAATCAAAAAGTGGCTTATACACTGGTAAGATCATAGAAACATAAATATTTGAGTAACATTGAAACCATAAATCATCCTTTTGATGATAATTTCACAATCCCCTGCATTCAAAATTCATGTGTATATGAATTCATGCAATATAATGTGTCATACTTTATTTATAGTATAAGTATTTCCACTCCCTGCAATTTTCCTTAAAAAAGAATCCAAAACATCTTAAAGTAGGTGAACTTCACATCTAACTCAAATATCTCTCTTCTTTTTGTTGTGAAAATAAATATGTAAACCACATCGTTTTCTTCATATTTTATTAAATACACTTGAATAGTTTCATTGTATCTATATTATTTCTACTACCATTCATATCTATCAAAAAAATCCATTGATAAAATCACAATAGTCAACATGATGATATTTAATATTTATCAAACTCCATACATTACATTTATAATGTTATTTTATGGTAGCTCCCTGTATTTTTCAACTCACGGTTAATATTTTTTCTTCATATAGAATCTCATAATAATATGAACATTATCTATTTGAATGTGTGGTCACTCATCCCCTTCATGCAGTTATACTATTCTAATTTCTGGTCACTCAACCCGTTTTATGGTGCCTCATTCCTTCATGTGGTCGATCCAATTACAAAATTCAGTCTTTTGACCCTCTATCCAATTGTTAAAAGCATCATATAATCAATCCATTTACAATGTGCGGTCACTCAGCCACTACGGTGGTTTCTTGACCCTTCATGCGGTGGATCCATTTACAAAATATGGTTTCTCAGCCCCTTCATGTGGTCTATCCATCTATATGTTATGATAAATCAACCCATTCATATGGTCGCTTTCCTTTATCCCATGGACTTTTAGTGATATCGAGTCTATATTATAGATTAATGTGTTGATAATAAAAGACATGATCATAATCAATTCCATTTCCCGTAAACTATCTTCTTCATTTATCAATCAAAAATTCAAAACCTCATGGGTAAAAAATATGCCATTTGGATTTTTTCAAGCAAGGAACATAAATCTGTAAGTCTATGAAACTAAAGCAATGGATCACTATCAATATCTTCTAATCCTACAAGTGTAAGCACAGTTCAGGAAAAACAAATCATTAATCACTGAAACTATTTTTCCACAAAAAAATTATCAACAACCATTATTTCATTTACATGTATTTTCAATAGAAACTAAATTTAAACTATAAGAAATAGTTCATGAATTTATATCAATTTATTATTAAAATACTTTATGCATGTTGAAATAATAGCATACCCAATTTAATAACTCCCCAAAATTTATTATATCTGTGATAGGTAAATCAAATATCAAGGTGTAAAATTATTTTGTTATATTTCTCCTACTGTGAAAACAATATATAAACAAAACATAGTAGTTTTGACAGAAAACATATTCCATATCCTTGAGGAGGTTGAGGATGAATGCCCAATATAAACCTCAAATTATAAAATGTTTCCATTGGCAATGGATTAGTGAATACATCAGTAATTGTTTCCATTGTTGAAAAAAGTTACACTTTTAAATCATTTATCTCTGCATCTTCATTGATAAAATGATACTTGGTATCAATGTTATTTCATTTTGAATAATGAATTAGATATATTAATAAATTTATAACTCATTGATTATCACATCCCATGAGAATTGATAACTTCACTTCAATCTTCAAATCTCCCAACTATTTATTTATCCACCTTAGACGAGTCATAAAATGAGTTCTGGCTAATATTATACATCAGTTATTGTTATATTCATATAACTTTTTCTTCTTATACTTCCATCAAACACCAATTTCTAAGATAGAAAACACCATGATATTATGAAAAAAAATCATAAATACAACTTTCTTAATATGTATCTATGTAACCAAATAGATCAATGTCCTATTAATTTTCATATTTCAATCCAAAATATATTGTTTCATTTATTTATCCGAAGAATCATTTGCCATCATTGAAGTGAGACTCGATTAGAACACTTTAATTCCTATAAAAAGTGTAACAACATTGAAAATATGTAGTTTGGAATTTATGATGTATAATAGAAATGGAGTCATCATTATGGAATCATTTTGATAAATCTTATTTCCTTGATCACATTTGTATATCTTAGTTACCATGAAAATACGTATGGAAACAAAATTTTAATTATCAATGGTAAAACAATTTAGGAGTTCCTTGAAAATAATTTTCTATAAAAACAAATATGATATTTCCTAGAAAAAAGATGAAATCCAAGAAACTTTATCAATTATATAATCATACAAATCTTGAATAAATCCATCATATTCATAGAAAAATTCCCAGACATTTATTCATCATTCTGAATTTTTTTGATTTAATCTACAAAAAAATAAAAATAATTGATAATTAATTTTCATCTTTGATGTATATATTGTTATTAAATATTATTTTTCTAAAATTTGAAATCTTCAAGAAGGTTTCTATATTATATTTTGATGTTATTGGGGGTTTTTAACCCCTTAAAAATTATGTTTTAAGCAGGTTTTTTTCATCTTCTGCAGTAAAAAAGAATTTTTTTTCTCAATAATTAATTCATCTTATAGTTTACCAATGAGAAACGCAGATATAACATCCATCTATAAAATCCTGTATTTCCTATGGGATAAAATAAAAAAAATTAATGGTTTCAAAAATTTCAATAGCTTTAAGTGTCTAAAAAAATCAACTCATTCAACCTATGAATAACCTTTGAAGACCAATATTGGATTATCTATTACCACTTAATGTTTCTCAATCAATTTTTTTCCAGAACACCAATTTTTTTGTAGTGGAATTATTCTCTTAAGACATTAGTACTAACATACAAGTATAAGTTTTTAAATATTATCCAACTATTCATTCACAATATTAATACATTCATGATGTAGTAGATCTTATTCAATATCCTTTCCTTCAAATTTTTATAACAAATATGTCTGAGTTGAATTTCCCAATGTTATCATATTTATAATATAATTTCTAATACTTTAACATTAGTAGAATAAAAAATTCATCCACTTTCCCTGTTATAGAATCGATATTCTCTACTATTTGTAAGATATGTAATGAAAATAAAATCTAAACATCTTGGTTAAAAATTCTAAAGATATTTACCTTTAAATTGAATAAATTAGGGGATGGAAACCACCCAAAGGTATTTCATACTTGGGGAATTATTATAATTAATATCATATGGAGATATATTATAATTTGGTATATATAAGGAGTTATTTTGAATGTGGAAAATTTAACTGATAACTTGTCTCTAAATGTGCCGAGAGTTATCAAGTCCAATTAATATGGTTTAATCCATCTCGATCAATCTTATATTCCTCGGTTCAACCATGCCATTTTTTGTGTTTTATTTGGTTCACATAGAACATGATGAAAAACATTATTTTCAAGATAACCATAAAACATTAAATTAGATAATCCAACATAATTATCTATTTGGATCATCTTTTTAGAGTATCCATGTCCTTTTCCAATACATATTTTAAATTATTAAAAAATATTTAGTGCCTCTCCTTTATGTTTTAAAAACATATTGCATATAAAAAGATTGATATTACGTGTAAGGGAAATAAAATAAGTATATACATTTATTTATTTCATTCTCATGAGACCACATATATAATAATTAATGATCTCTAATGGATGATATGTATGTATCTCAACCATCATGTATAAATAATTTCTAAATATTCATTTCTAACTTATATAACAACACAAATATCCACCACTTATAAATTTAGTTGCCTCCAAAAATATTCCTTTCTATGTTTAATTTTTAATGCTTCTTTGTAACAGAAGTTCAATCATTCAATTCCATAACTTATTTTCCTCCATAATTTTTAGATGACATGAATTATATAAATTAGAAACCTATAATAGGTTTCCCTTGGTTCTATGCCCTCTTAAATATTTTTCCCAATTTTAATCCCTTTAATAGTAAAACCTTCTATTTCTACGATGAATCAATTTACTTCATGTGAAATCTATTAAAAACTCAGTAGATTATGTTTCAATGCATTAAAGTGTATAGAACTTCTTGATTTGAACTTTTCTATTCCAACAATAACATAACCAATTCCTTTAATTCGGATAGAAACATAATTTAGAATATTAATTTTTTCTTCTTTATAGTATTCAATATTACTCAACATCTTCAAATTAAATTTATGTGTGATGAAAAACCACTATCTAATATTAAAGTTTGTTCTTATTTCATATACTTGAGAGTAGTTTCAAACAAATGATCTTTCTCATTGCCTTTCTCTTTCTTTACCTGATGCTTTTGAATTTTTCAATCCAATTTTTTGACACTAATGCTTCAATAGAAATAATTTTTCATTATTTATTGGATGATTATACATCCCATTGAGTTTTTTAATAAGTTATAATATGTTCTCAATATTTAAATTATTTTTTTCAAATTATATTTGAGTTTTTATTTTTTGGGTGGGTTGAATACCCCGAAAAAGATGCCTATGATTACTCATAGATTCAATGTAGTGTGATTATTAAAAAAAAATATCAATATATGTAAAAATACTCCACAACACCATAGAAAGCCATAGAATTCATATTTTACATATTAATTTGAATGATATCTAATATTCGGTGTATGTATTCCAACATCTTTCTGGAAATCAATCTTGGATCCAATTTGTGATGCAAAAAATTGGTTGACTCCTTAAATATTCATCTTCATATTATACTACTTCTAATATTTAATATGGTCTATATCTGTGGAAGTTTTGGATTCTATGTTTTACATTATATAAATTCTATATTTTAGTAATTTTCTGGTTTTGGATACGTATATGGCTATCTTAGATTCCATATATCTCTTCTTCTGAGACACTTTATCAATATATTTAGTATTATTATTAACCTTTGTCGATGTTATTTTATGAACAATTTAAGATTCAATCTTAATATATCTTTCACCAACATCTAAAATTTAATTTAGATATTTGATATTTCTTGTTCAGCTTTTTCAAATTACAATTAAACAAAATCAAATTATTTACCCTTCTCCCATTTTTCCATTCATCAGTTAACTTATTTAGGTTATCAATATATTTTAAAAATCTATATGTTTCTTATTCATGAACTATTTCTTTATTGTTAACAAGTCAAACATCATATTTTAACTTCTTGTTCTATTTCTCTAGATTTTTCAATTATCAAGATACATTATTCCTCTTATATTATTAACATAAAATCCATATGATTTTCTTATTATTCTCTTATTTTTTCAGAGTTTTTGATTTCACCACTAGTAAAACTATCATCATTTACCTTTATAAATAGTAACTTTTCAACAACATAATCAGTAGAAATTTAAATTCCCAACACTTCTTCACTATTATAATCTTTCTCACAATTTTATTTTTTCTTTTTTTATATTTTGATAACTTATTATTCGTTCCTATTAAATATTAAATTCAGTTGTATAAATTTTCATTAGTCGTATTCTTGTCATTTTATAGTATTCAACACTATCTTTTTTTACATTTAGTGTGGGATAATTTTATAAATAAATTCAAATGTCTCTATTATTATGTCTCATCATTGGTATGTTTAATTTAAACTTACCTATGACTATTTTAACATTTCTAGGAAATAAAGACATGAATTGGTCAAAATTATTACTTTAATCATATTAATAATAAGTCATAATGACATCATTATCAACAACTACTTTCTTTAACTTTTCATTATTAGTTGATTTGAATTAGATATCATGATCATCCATTCCCTTTTGTTTGAAATCATTATTCCTTCTCATTTCATGAGTCATGAGAATACAATCAAAATCATCCAGAGAGAATGTTTCAGGTTCACTATCTTCAAATGATGAAACATTTCATCAAATGTATTTGGAATAATTCTCATGATCTTCAAAATAATTATTGATTCATCAATTTTTTCTCAATGGATTCTTAAGGTAATTTTAATAACATTTGACCCTATGAATAACTCACCAACATATTTATCTTTTACAATTTTAAAATCATCATATTTGAATCTCCAAATTTATAGCTTTCATTTATCCACATTCACTCCTACTTTATAAATATTTTTCAGATTATCCTTGATTCTTTTAGTAGTTTTAATTTATTACCCAAGAGAAATTATCTCTATAAGAGAGAGGAAAGAACATCATTTTTGGATTGAATATCATTCTATAGGTTCCAATTGATAGTTTCTATCAAGGGACACTCTCCGTAGGAGGAATGAAAATATATGTAGTGGATTATATATCTTCATATTTAATGGATAATCAATTATACAATAATCTATCCTTGTAGATATGATAGTTCTTCTCATTTAAGTTAATCATCCACTTAATTTAAACTGAATTCTGAAAATCAATGATAGTATTCTTCTTATTTTTTAACCATAAAACAACCTAGAGTCAACTATGAAACATTATATAATACCAAATTATTAGGGCGATCATGATTTGTGTGGCCCCTTAGGGGGGTGGGGTGAATTTGTGGTATACTTATTTAATGTTTTTCTTATTAAAACTAGCCTATTACTCCATTTATGGAGATTTGATAATACAGAGACATAGCACATTAGCACATCATTGATAACATAGAAGACTACAAGGGAAAAAAATAAGAGTATCTTGTCCTTGTCATGATATAAAAATATTCCAAGATCACATAGACAACTAGAAAAAAATCCATGTGGTTTACATCAAGTATGTTTTATCCATCACATTCATTATACAATAATCTCTTGACCGTGCATGTGATCCTTAAAAAGATTATATGATAAAATAATTTTTCTCAATATTTGTAATTAAGCATCAGTAATGTAGAGACCCAAACCTGACGTATATGGACATTACATTAATTTTGTGGAATACTTAATACATTTCAAAAATAGACACCCAAGGACTGTAATAGTTTAGTGTCTTTGGAAACTTGGAGCACAATCTTCTAATCGTGGTGAAAGATCTTCAACATCTCCCATAAAGATCTTACCTTTTTTGTTTTCATACCTAAAACCTTTCTTTATATCCTCAATAAAGGAAAACTTAAAACATGGAAAGGGTGAGCTCGAATGCTCAGTAAACATAAACATGGAGAAAAAAAAAACAATCCAAAAACATTTGAACTTAAAAACATGACCATAAATTTAAACATCAAAATATTGAGCAATGGCATAAAAACATGGCAATATGTAAGGAATGCATCATAAAGGAACATTAATCATGATAAAACGGCATGGTAATAAAACATGTAATTGTGGAATCACATGATATGACTTCCATAGTATCCAAGGCATTACTGCCAAGACCATCATAGTGGACAAAGTCCATTACTAAACCATGATTACATGTCGTTCCATCCCTGTATTACCAAACATGATTTACTTGACATTACATCCATGTATATATCATGAGATATAAATCACTACTCATTTAATTGGAGGTAGATATAGGTTCCATCCATCTCATTTTTAAATCATTCTTACGTGTGCCACAAAAAAATCATAAATCATTCATCATAACCTGAAGAATAAAATGGGTTTCATAAACATCATCCCATCATGACATAATCCATATAAAACAAATGGATAACATTTAATCATAAAAAATAAAAACATTTAAATAATAGATACATTATACTTGAAACATAAACATTCTAAATAATTCCATTTTAGATGGAATGTTGTTTTGATAAAACACTTGAAATGTATCCTTGAGTAAAATATCCTTTCTTCTTAAAAATCATTTTCTTTTCACAAAATTCCATGAAATTTTAAAAGAAAAGGATTTTATTGAAAATAATCAAGAAATACTTTAGAGGAATCTTCATGGAAAAAAGGTTCTATGAAGCTATAAAAATCCGTTCATTCCGTATAAGTTAAAAAAACATTCTCCTCGTACTTTTACCGAAAAAGTCAAAAAGTACTTCGTATGGTAAACAAAAGAAAGATTCCCTACATACCATGTAATAAAATTAAAAAAAGGGTAAACATGACTTTATACATACATGGAATAATAGTAAACATTTTATGAAATCATTTTTAGAAAAAATGGGCATTGAGGATAAACATAACCCCAGTAAATACTTACGAATAAACAATCTCAAATAAAATAAGATTCCAAAATTATGCCTTAACAATTATAATCAGTGAAAAAATACATGTCATAAAATAAATAAAATAACATAAATAGGTAGATATAATATTTTTCATAATAAAAATCTTAAAACAAGCATTGTAATCATAAACACCATACAAAATAAATAGTTGGTGATTAAGGCATATGTCTCGTAGAAATAAAAGTTAGACGAAATAATCCCTTACCTTTGGTCCGATATGCTTCATATGTATCCGAACCTCCATTATAGTGGGTTTAAACATATTATTAACTTGTAACAGAACCATAAAAATATTTATCATATCATATATGATTCACTTAGGTCTTTATATTATTCATTCTTTTTTCAGTCCCATGTTAAAGAAATGTTTTGGGTAATAATCATTTCATTTATCGTACGTGTTTGGACTTGTTGGACTTGATATTATTACTTATTTAATTATTTACTTACTTTAATAATTTAAAAAATGATATATATATCATATATTTTCAGTATATATATGTATAATAGATATATAAATGAAATTAAATACACCGTTCATGGAGATGGTAGGATGTACGTATCCTTGAACGTTGTTTTCATTTCCTTATTGGAATGAATAGAAGTAAGTAGATGACATGCACATATATATATACAAAAATAAAGTAGAATTATTTTGTCATATATTTAATTATTATTCATTATATATAATTTATAATAATTCTTGAATGGTTAACAAGAATAGTGAATCTCAACGCATCATGGATACGGTAATCCGTACGTACGCATGGGCGATGATATTGTTCCCATAATTATTGAATGGAATTGGAGTGGATGATATAATATCTCAGAATTAATATCATGTTATAATAATCATACATATTTCTTATTTCAACCATTATAACCATCCTTCTAAGGTGGTGTTAGAAAAATAGATTACAGCACAGTGTGGAGACGTTAAGCCGTACGTACACACGCACGTTGATTTCATTTTTCGTAGGATAGATAAAAGGTAAAATTGGGTTGTTTAATATTTATAATAACTTATTAGTATATAATTGATACTAATGTTATTACTTTATAATGATACAAATAAATAATAAGAAGTTGAAGAATAAATAAATTTAAAAGAATCAGTAAAGGATATTACCTCTTCTTCGACGCGCATCTGTTAAACCTCCTCTTACGGCACTAAAGTTGGCCTTTAAAGATGACCGATACGTATAGTATGTTTCTAGGGAATTGGATAAGGGAAATGGATAGGTTTTTTTCGAGCACGAAGGCTCAAAATGTTGTGAAGAGGAAAGGGAGGAGGTGCCCTTTTATAAAGGAGGAGAGGGATACTATTGGAATCCTGAAAAATATTAATTTATAATAAATTCAAACCCCACTTAAAAACATTAAAAAATTACTCTATTCAAATATGAGATGATATGGGGATGTAATATCATCAACCAATAAAAATTAGACATTTTGGGAATTTATTTTAGTCTTTATCAACTTGATTTATCCTTATATATTCCATTTAATTTTATCAGTTATAATAATATTCTAAATTTCAAATTGTAATAAATAATTACATACGTGTTGTTAATTTTCCATAATTGGATACTTTATGACATTTTACACAATATTAATTTCAATTTCTAATTTTATATATTTTTTTTGACTTTTAAAGTATTTAATAATATGTTATTTTTATAAAATAAAAATAGTCTCAATTTTGACACTATTCATTTATTTGAATTTAAATAAACTCCAAACAGAGGATATATTCGAACCAAAATATTTAATATATTTATAACATCTCATATATGTCTAGGAATGTTTTGGAGAACATTAAATAGTTCATAAAATATTTATTTTAAAATTTTTAAAACCATTTATTTGTTATTTCAATCAATAAAATAATTTCTACACCACTATTATGTCATCATAAATGATAAATATTAAATCCCTAAAAATTATAAATAAATTCAAATGATGTAGATAATTTTATTGGATTTATGGAGATTATTTATTCTTGACTCTTTATGAATATTATCATGATATTAAAATTATTACACTTACAAGATATAAGAGAGTGACATGTTGTCACTTTCTTTGGTTTTAATAACAATTACATCATTTTCATGGTCAAAAGTCCATGAAATGAATACATTCCGAACCTTAGGTGATATGGGTAAACTTTTATTCATCCAATAGAATTTTGGAAGGTGTTTGGGTAATTTTATAAACTTATTTTTACCCTTAATTACCCGATTTACCTTTAACTGTAGTAAAACAAATTACCGTATTTACTATTCAAAATATCAAAAAATAAAAGTAACCGATAAAAATAATTTTGACCCACTGAATCAAAATTTGAAATTCATGTTTCAAAATTCAAAACACAGAAGTTGCAATAATTAATTTAAAAATAATCCCGTTGTTAAGAAAATGGGTTTTAAAAGTTAAAACATTGCCAAAGATAGAAATGTTTTTACCTATGAATTTAATGTAAAATTAATAGTAATGACCTAAATTATATTAAATGGTAAAAATTTATTCTATTTATACTTTAGAACCATTAAGTACCATGATTTACCCATATAAATTATCTTGATGAAAAATGATGTTTTTAAAAATAATTTAGTGTATTTTTATTATTCATCAAAATATGAAAGTTAACAGAAAATATAAAAAATTTATCCAAAGTAAATTTTTATATCCTTAATGCAATTAATAAGTTTATTTTTGTCTAATTGAACTTATAAACGTCCCAAAAACTAGATTTAAAGTTGGAGCGCCATTAAAAGGTGGAAAAACTGCATTTTTTGAAAAATACTTATTCTACATGAAAAAATTATTTTATTCTCATACCATGTTCTAGGATATGTTTATGATGAATGATAATGTTATAAAATTAAAAATTTGTTAAATAATATTCCTAATGTATTGTTCATAATAATATTATAACAATATATCATTGTTTAGTGAAACAAGATATTGTGTATAACCCACATTATTGAGGAAGTTCATTATTGCGTGAAATGCAAGCCATGTCAGGGTTGCGTGTATTGAAAGCTTACTTTTGTGTTGTATATAACATTGTTCGTTTACAAATAGATCAAAATATATACTCGGTATTGTGTAAACTGAATTTTATATGATTGAACTTGAAATTGTGTGCAACACAACCCAAGAATAGTGTTGCATATACTACAAGCTAATACAGTGTTGCGTATAGCACGAGGTAATCTTGGTGAAGCGTACAACATCTGAAATCAATAAATTAAAAATAATATTTCTCATAAAATCTTGGGGTGGTACATTCTACTCCCATTAAAATGAATTTCTCCATCGAAATTCATCGAGGTTATAAATGGTTTAATAAATTAAATCTTATTTCATTAAAACCTTTATCGTAAAAAGGAATACTAAAATATTATTTTAAAAAGAAAAGTATGAAACGTAATGGTTACCCAAATTAACTCATCACTGGGTTACCACATAGGATAATATATGTGAAAATATGGATATGGAAGAGAAATCAGACCATCATGTTCTGATGAAGAGTGGTAGAGAACATGGCTATGAAAATCCAACAATCACAATGCCATAAATTTGTGATGATCTAAGGTATCATTTGATTCATCGAATATAAAAAAACTAAGAAAACATTTTTGGTTTTCAAGATCATTTCCCTAATGTTGAAGAATTTGAATTTTAAGAAATAATTACTAGATTTTGGTACCAACTAACCGTTGGTCATGCGTTGAACAATTTACACTTCATATTTTAATGAAATGATGTTGAATTTTTCATTCATGAAGTGTTAGCAGATCATGTGATAGAATGATGGGTCATTCCATCTGTCTCTAAAAAAAGGTTTTCAAAAGTTATTAAATATACATAAGTCCATATATGGTGATATTAATCGTATATGGCTCAAAAAATGGACTTAGACTTCATATATCTTACCACATAATAAAATAAAACTAATTTATACAAAACAGGGACTTCCTGTAGGCCAGTGGTAGGTGATGAAGGCATGTTTCACTTCAGTTGTTGTTTCAATTCCCACATCCTTTTCCGACGCTATGGGTTGTCACATGTCCTTCAGGTTTTCCTTTTTCTAGAACTTTACCATTATAACATTCCAGAAATAATATCAAAAAAGGTTCTAGGCTTATACAATACTATATGATGTCCAACTTAATCCATTACAATAATTAGGCTTATCCAAAATACTTCTGTCCAATCTCATAGTATAAACTAAAAGAATACTAGAAATTTCATCTACCGAGAATGTGAATACCATCATTTATCCCCCATATATCATACGATATATCTTGTCGGTCACATTCCAAACATGGGAATACCTTAATCATGTATTCTCTTAGAACATGAATTACCATAGAACCTTAGTGAAAGAATGAATGCTATCAAAAGTTAACTCTTTCATAATAGAAAAATCCCAAAATTCCTATATACTAAAACAATAGTATCACTTTTTCCTTTTATCAGTCATTAGCTCATGAATACTGTCAAACACATTGTTTTCTATTTATCCCTTCATCATGGGAATATCATCTACTTTCCAAAAATATTTCAATCACATTTCATGGTTACCAGCACCATTCAACATATACTTTAGAATACTCAAGGAAAAACAATAGTGTAACAATCCTTATATTTTTTTCTTTATTCCATAGTACCATACATTATTCTTGACAAACATGCAATCATTCGACAACCTTATTAAACCATTGACTGAGTTTCTTCATTTCATTCATCAACACTTCTTTCATATCATATATAATTTGTAGCCTCTTCATCATAATCAACATAAATACTACCCATATGACCATGATAATTCTCTTCATGAGATTTTCCCTTTGGGCATTGGTTTTGCATAATTCTCGTACATTCCACATTTAAAACATTTAGCCATTTTTCATGTCTTAGAAATACCAAAATCCTTGTCCATTGTGTTAACTGAACCTTTTCATTTTCAATTACTGGATTTATATCCTTCTTTTCTAGACCCAAATAGTATTCATGTTCCTTTGAATCATTCTCCTTGATGCCTCTTCCCACCCGATTTACATGATGGTAATTGAACTTTCATTCTTCTATGATCATTAGGAAACTCCATCTTCCCCTTGTTAGCTGAGTCTAGAAACTTAACAATGTTGAGATTATTAATCATATTATGAGATTTATGATTAAGCATTCTAACGATGTTTATCCTTCCAAATACTGTTTCATTTTGTTTCTCATGAATAATATCATTCCATTATCCATCATATTCTCCATTAACATGAATCCTCTTGTTTCCAGCCATTTTGTAAAACCCAAAAATAATAGTGTGAGAGGAAAAAATCATACTAGGAAAACAACATAATAATGGGGGAGTACCATCAATATCTAAAATCTTAGGTTTAATTATAATATCATTACTTTAATTCTTGGACTATAACTTATACTTATATTTAACCTTAGGGACATCCCTAGACATACCTTAGAAATGTCTCTTGGGATCTCTCTATAAATTTTACATCCTATTTTCTGAAGGCTGACTAAACCTTTTCTCTGATACCAACGGTAGAGACCCATTCTTGACGTATATGGACATTACATTAATATTTAGTAATACTTAATAAATAGAAAAATATATACCGAATGACCGTAATAGTTTAGTGTCTTTGGAAACATGGAACACAATCTTCTAATCATTGTGAAAGATCTCTAACATCTCCCATAAAGATCTATCCATTTTTTTTTCTTACCTAAAACCTTTCTTTATACCCCAGGGAAAGTAAAACATAAAACATAGAAAGGGTGAGCACGAATGCTTATTAAGGGTAAATATGGTGAACAAAAAAAACAATCCATAAAAATTTGAACATAAAAACATGAACATAAATTTAAACATCAACATCTTGAGCAATGACATAAAACATAGAAGTATGTAAGGAGTAGATCATAAATGATCATTAATAATCATAAAACGACATGTGAATAAAACATGTAATTGTGGAAAACCATTAAGCACATGATATCTTTTCCATAGTAGCCATGGAATTACTGCTATGACCATCATAGTGGACAAAGTCCATTACTGAACCAGGATTACTTTCTATTCTTGCCTAGTATTACTGAACCGAATTTAGTTGTTGTTCCAACCATGTCTATATCATGAGATATAAATCAGTACCCAATGAATTTGAGGGATATATAAGTCCCACCAATCTCATATTGAAATCATTTTTATGTGTTCCACAAAACAATCATAAATCATTCATCATAACCAAAGGAATAAAATTAGTTTCATAAACATCATCCCATCATGACATAATCCATATAAAACAAATGGATATCATTTCATCGTAAAAAATAAAACCATGTAAATAATAGATACATTATACTTGAAACATAAACATTCTAAATAATTACATCTAATATGGAAAATAGTTTTTATAAAACAACTGAAATTTATTCATGGGTAAAATATCTTTTCTTCTTCAAAATCATTTTCTTTTCACAAAATTCCAAACAATTTCAAAAGAAAATATTTTTATTGAAAATAATCAAGAAATATTGAAGAGGAATATTTCTGAATAAAAGTCGTTATAAAATTGTGAAAATCCATTCATTCCATAAACGTTAAAAAAACATTCCCCTTTTACTTTTATCGAAAAAGTCAAAAAGTACCTCGTATGGTAAACAACAGAAAGAATCCCTACATACCATGTAGTAAATATAAAAAAGGGTAAAAATTAATTTAAACATAATTGGAAAAATAATAAACATTTCTTGAAAGAATTTTTAGAAAAATGGGAATGGATGATAAACATAACACTAGTAAATACTTACGAATAAACAATCTTGGATAAAATGAGATTGCAAAATTATCCCTTATCAATTATAATCAGTGGAATCATACATGTCATAAAATATAGAAAATTCAATAAATATGTAAATATAATATTCTTCTTAATAAAAATCATAAAACATGAATGGTAATCAAAAACACCATACAAAATAAATAGTTGGTGATTAAGTCATATGTCTAACAGAAATAAAAGTGAGACGAAATAATCCCTTACCGTAGGTCCGATGTGCTTCTTATGTATCCGAACATGTTGTATAGTGGTTTTGAACATATTATTAACTCGTAACATAACCATAATAATATTTATGATATCATATATGATTCAATTACGTTTCTATATCATTCGTTCATTTGTCAATCCATTGTTAAAGCAACGTTTTGGGTAATAATTATTTCATTTATCGTACACGTTTGGAATTGTTTTTCTGGATATTATTACTTATATAATTATTTAATTACTTCAAAAATGTAAAATATTATTTATATATCATATATATTCAGTGTATATATGTATAAAAGATAGATAAATGAAATGAAATACACCGTTCATGGATACGGTAGGCCGTACGTATGCATGAACGTTGTTTTCATTTCCTTATCTAATTGAATGGATATAAGTTGATAATATATATATATATATATATATACATACAAAAATCCAGTAGAATTATTATGTAATTTATTTCATTATTATTCCTTATTTATACTTTATAATCATTTTTTAATTTTTAACATGGAGAATGAATCTAATCGCGTCATGGGGACGGTAATCCGTATGTACGCACAAGTGATGATATTGTTCACATAATTATTAAATGGAATTAGAGTGGATGATATAATATCTAATAATTAGTATCATGTTATAATAATCATTTATAGTTATTATTTCCACCATTATACCCATCCATAGTAAGGTGGTGTTGGAAAAACAGATTACACCACAGTGTGGAAACGGTAAGCCGTACGTACGCATGCGCGGTGATTTCGTTTTTCGTAGGATGGATAGAAGGTGAAATAGGGTTGTTTTATATTTATAATAACATATCAATATATTAGTGATACTGATCTTATATCTTTATAATGAAACAAATAATTAATAGGAAGTAAAACAAGAAATAAATTTGAAAAAATCGTTAAAGGATATTACCTCTTCTTCGACGCGCCTCTTATAAACCTCATCTTACGGCACTGAAGATGGACATTGAAGAATACCAGTACCTATAGTATGATTATAGGGAAGTGTAGAAGATAAATGCATAAGGGTTTTCCAAGCATGAAGGCTCAAAATGTTGTGAAGAGGAGTGGGAAGAGGTGCCCTTTTATAAGGGAGTAGAGGGGCACTTTTGGAAAACTAAAAACTATTAATTTATAATAAATTAAAACCCAACATAAAAACCTCAAAAAATTACTCAATTTGAAGCTGATATGAGATAGGATTTTAATCTCATCAACCAATAAAATTTATACATGTTGGAAATTTATTTTAAACCTTATCAACTTGATTTATCCTTATTTAATCCATTGAATTTTATAAGTGGTAATAATATTCTAAATTTTAAATTGTTATAAATTATTACTTATGTGTTTTGAATTGTCCATAATTGGATATCTTATTATATTTTAGTCAATATAAATTTCAATTTATAACTTTTATATATTTTCTGTGAATTTTAAACAATTTAATAATATGTTATTTTTATAAAATAACAATAGTGTCAATTTTGACACTATTAATTTATTTGAATTTAAATAAACTCCACACCAAGGATATATTCAAACAAAAATATTTAATAGATTAATAACATGTCCTATATTTCTATAAAATTCGTGGAGTACATAAATAGTTCATATAATATTTATTTTAATATTTTTAAAACTATTTATTTGATATTTCAATCAATAAAATAATTTCTACATCAATATTGTGTCATCATTAATGATAATTATTTAATATTTAAATATTATAAATAAATTCACATGATGTAGATAATTTTTTTTCTTTCTGGAGACTATTTAGGGTCGATGTTTTATAAATTTTATCACCAATTTAAAATTATTACACTTGTAAGATATAAGAGAGTGACAGGTTGTCACTTTGGTTTTAATAATCATTACATCATTTTCGTGTCCAAAAGTCCATGAAATGAATCTATTCTTACCCTTAGGAGACATGGTTCTATTTTTATTCATCCAATAGAGTTTTTTCAGGTGTTAGTGTAATTTTATAATCTTAATTTTAACCTTAATTACCAAATTTACCTTTAATTGTAGTAAATAAAAATTCCTGTAGTTACTATTCATTATATCAAAAAAATAAAAGTAACCGATTCACATAATTTTGACCCACTGAATCCAAATATGAAATCCATGTTTCAAAATTAAAAACATAGAAGTTGCACTAATTAATTTAAAATTAATTCCATTGTTAAGAAAATGGGTTTTAAAAGATAAACCATATCCAAAGATAGAAATGTTTTTACCTATGAATTCAATGTAAAATTAATGGTAATGACATAAATTTTATTGAATTGTAAAAATATATTCTATTTATAATTTAAAAAATATAAATTTTTTAATTTCACCATATAAATCATCTTGTTGAAAGAAGTTTTTTTTAAAAAAATAACATAATTTTACTATTCATTAAAATATGAAAGTTAATAGAAAATATAAAAAATTTGTCCAAAGTAAATTTTTATATATTTATTTTTAATTAATATGTTTATTTTGTCTAATTTAACTTATAAATGTGTCAAAAACTAGATTTAAAGTTGGTGTGCCATCAAAATGTGGAAAAACTGCATTTTTTTAAAAATACTTATTTTACCTGAAAATTTTATTTTGTTCTCATACCATGTTCTAGGATATGTGTAAGATGAATGATAATGTTATAAAATTAAAAATGTGTTTAATACTATTCATAATGGCTAGTTCATAATAATATTATAACAATATATCATTGTTTAGTGAAATGTGGTATTGCGTACAACCCATGCTATCGAGGAAGGTCGTTGTTGCTTGTAATGCAAGCCAAGTCAGGGCTGCGTGTTGTGAAAGCCTCCTTTGGTGTTGCATATAACATAGTTCATTTACACATAGATCAAAATATATAATCAGTGTTGTGTAAATAGAATTTTATTTGAAAGAACATGCTATTGTGTGCAACACAAGCCATGAATAGTGTTGCGTATACTACAAGCTAATACGATGTTGCGTATAACGCAAGCTAATCTTAGTGAAGCGTACAACACTAGAAATCAATGAAATTAAAAAGAATATTTCTCATAACATCTCATGGTGTTACAAAAAATTGGCTTAAAATGGAATCATTTTACTTCAGGAATTCAAAAAAACTTCCTTATACATGTTAGATGATATTCTTCTTTAATATATTACACAATAGTTGGTACCAACTACACCTCTCCTTTTTCTCTCGCTATTATTCCCTATTTTTTCTCACAAAACCAATTAGATTCAAATATAAATTATATATCATTCAATGAATTTTTCCTATTATAGTTTCTATTTTTTATGTATTTACAACACTACATAAATATGTTCACGTTCAACATACCATAATTCTCAAAATCCATCTTTATAATAAATATAATAAGATATCGCTACCATATTTATTGGTAACTACATTCACACATTCCAAAATATCATAGCCTCTTCATTCTTCTTTAAACTTGTTGTTATTTCACATTAATTACCCATGTTTGAGTCAATACATGCATTATAAAATGACAATATCATTGTAACATCAATCATATAATTCTTATCCATGAATATAATTGAAATAATAACTTATCTTTCCATGATAATTTCGTAATTCAATGAATAATATTATGATTCATATATTCATGCATGAAATTTGATGGGTGATCATTTATATGTGGCATAAGTCATTCCATTATACCTTCTTCAAATTTTTATTTAAACAATATCAAACCTCTTTAAGAGGGTGAACTTCATTGCCAAATTAGTTATTCAATTTTCTTCATCTTATATAAACTTATATTCACAACACATATTTTTGTTTATACTTTCTTTAGTGCACTTGAAAAGCTTAAATGGATTTATATTAATCATTTTTAATTCTATCTTTATCCATGAAACTCATTTTCAATAATCATGATCGTCTTTATCATCACATTTAAACTTTATAGAACAAATTACATGGAATAAATAGAATTTGGTATCAGTTTCTCCATCTATTGTATATCTCATGATCATTATTTCTTATTCATGTAGTAATTAATTAAAATGTTTAGTTGATCTACTCTAGAATGTGGTATTTCATCCCCTTCATGTTGATGAACTATTAAAACATGCGGTCGCTCGACCATTATTTTGGTATCTCAATCATTCATGTAGTTAATCCATTTACAACATGTGGCCACTCAACCATTTATATGGTTTCTTGTACTTTCATAAGATCGAACAATTTATAACATGTGGTCATTGGGAACCCTTATTCAGTTTCTATACCCTTCGTATAGTCTTTCCATTTATAAAATATGGTCAGTCGACCCCTTCATGCAGACCCCCAATCATTTACATGGTTGATGTATTTACAAATCATGTTCATTGATTCCCTTTATGAAATGGTTCACCTTTATCTCATGAAAGCTTGTGGATATCCTGTCTTTATATAGTGAACTTCTTATTGATAATAAAATAAAACACCATAATTATGTCCACTTCCTTTAAAACATATTCTTCATCAATATAAAAATTAAGAACCTCTTAACCTTTACACATAGATCCCCTGAAGTCCTTCCGATATTGAATCGACTCATATATGGGATTGGAAAATTGGATTCTACTTTACATACATGGTCGTTGTGGAAAATATAGTTTGATTTACAAGGTCATAAAAAAAGGTAAAAACAAAATTTTTGTTGGTATAAATCATTTCTAGGCCAAGGAAATGATATCTTGGTGTCGTTACTTATCCCATATGAATGAGAATCTAGTCAAATATAGTTATTTTGATGGTGATATCTGATGATGATCAGAAACATGCATAATGGTGGGGGAATATATATATTCCCACCCATATATTTTTTGTTACATTAGAATATCTACATAGATTTGGATATTAAATAGAGGCATTATGGAATGTAGTGTGGGACACTCTATGAGTTTTAGGGTCATTTAGTGTTTACAATATCATATATTATCTTCAGATATGGTAAATCTCAGTCCCGTTCATTGGAGAAATTGACTATTACCTCTAGGACCATTTGCGTAATTCTTATTGTGAGAAATAAGTGGTCATGGGAAGATTAATAATACCAAACTAGAGAACTATTTTGGAACAATTCCAACACACACCATGTGAAATAACATTTAATTGTGGAGACGATTTCATATATTTTAACATCATGTGACCAGGATATACGTGTTATGTATTTTTTACCTCACATTTCATGGATGTTGTTGTACAATTTAACATCTAGTAATAAGTATTATGATGATATTTACTTTAAAGTATTACATATAAGACATGTACTACATAGTTTAACATAATTTTGAATGAATATTGGCATGCAGTTTAACATCATGTGACAAGAACATTTTGATACAGTTTAACATTATGTAATAAGGATGACGATTCTTTGTAGTTTAATATATTACAAACATGACCTATATTGTGTAATTTAATTTCATGTATCATAGTTGTGTCTATGGTATTTAACATTGTGTTTTGATGATGATTGTTAATATATATGAAATTATGAAAAGTATTTCTTAATAAATATTACATTCGTGGTCTGTGTGATGCATTAATAATTTATTATTTACAATTACTATGCTTGTTATAATAGACCTTTTGTATGGCGAACATTCCCTAAAACAACATTTTAAGCTTTATAGGATACATACATCGAATCATTAGTGTTCTAAGAACTAATACTATCCTTATTTAGAGTATTGAATAAAGAATAAATTTCTTATTGAATTCTTATACAACTTGGAATTTTATGAATTAAAAATTATGTTAGGTTCATGGCCTTTTCCCATAGGGATGCTCTAACGCATCCAGTCGCTTATGAGATTGATCATCTTCAAATAACTAGTTGCATATAATGATGTAAAGCGAGGTCTGTTGGGCCATTTCTAGAATTACTTAATTTGTTCCATATAAAAGTGATTACAGATTTTATTGTATATTAGTATGGGTTGTGGTGTGATACCACCATAAGGCATGCGAATGTTTTTAGGATAATATTTCTTGATTTATCCACCATATTTTGGTGTATATCAGATATGGTATTTTTTTATTTACTTAATATATCTATTTTCAACATAATAGTAGTGATTCAAGTGGATGGATTGAATTTCATATTTCATATTTGGCCTTTTCAACTAAAAAAAAGAAATATTTCCATTTTTTGACAATAATGTGTGCGGGACACCAAATCTTGTAATGTTTTTGACTCCAAAAAGTTCGTATTAGACTTTTTCTTGAATTATTTAATGGATATTCTCTCAACCCATTTGGAGAATAGGTTAGTGATAGTAGGAATGTACATGAACTACCTTGATCTTTCTAAGGGATATGACCCCATGATATCAATTTCCTAGATTGAAAATTAATAAGTACATTTAGAAATGTTGAGAAATTATAGGGATATATTAATGAAATTGGAATGTATCTAGAGGCCAATACATTTAATGGAAATATTTAAGAAATATTCTTCCATTGATGACAAAAAATAACCATGAATTCTAATATGGTGATTGAGCGTGGTACTAGATTGATAATCATTCATGGTGCTTGTATGGAATTCCTACATGGCTATATGGGTCTTTCCCCCTTCAATTCATCTCTCTAGGAATCTATAAAAATATTTTTTTATAAATGAAATTATGGGAATTTAAGACATTTTAGATAATTATGTTGACAAAAATATATAATATATACTCCTTGGTTTCTTAGTCTAATAGAAGAATTCTACTTTAGAGGTAGTCCAATATAGGGGACACATCTACAAAGGTGATATAAATTTGTGAGAACGTCGACATAGCCTGACGGAAGACTATGTATATTTTATATATCTCTTCTATTATATTATCAACAAATAGAAAAACCACCCTTCAATGTGCGATGTAGAATATTTTCTCATCCTAGTTTGGATCATCCAGGGTTGTGGCTATATTAGAAAACTCTTCTTCATTGAAATTCTACGAACATGATATGTGATATGAAGTAAGATTATAGTAAACTTTAGTAACCCACCCTTATACATAATCAATTTGGGGAGTTGGTTCGTATCTCTAAATGTGATATTGACTATTAATGTGAATGATCACTAACTCTAAATCACCCATGATATTTAAATGGTAAACTTGTATTTGAAGTGAAAATTCCAATCCTATAATGAGATATTTGTATTTTTCTTATTTTTTGGAACATCATTCTAACTATATGAAATAATAATGGAAAAATACCTCTGTTGAAGAGATTAGGATAATTCCCAAATTGTCAATTTTCAGTTTTGGGTTTTCTATAATTTTCCTTGTTAATATTTTTGAAACACTACTGAAATACATATCCCATGTTTAGGGAGTTCAAAATTATATAATAAATCCTTATTGGGTAGTTCAATATCCCCAGGTGTGATTTCAGAGGTGGGATGCATTTCCAGAAAGTATATCAATGCTCACCCATCGATTATAATTTTTGGTATGAAATGGATATAAAACTATTTTAGGATGAATTCACTTCATTTATGTAGTATAATCAAAATAATATGACTTTGGACGTGCTTTAATGTGTCTATATGTGAGACCAAGTGGACATTATTATGGAATAGGTAGTGTCTTAGTTTCTATCTTTGAATATTAATGAAAGGAATTCCTCTTAATGGAATACTATCGAGTCTCAATATCTTACTTATTTGTACTAAGAACGTAAATATTTGTCTCTTTCCTCATATCATTACTATATGTGATAAATTCAAAAAGTTGTGACTACAAGGATTCCATGTATAGAATGATTAGCATTAGTTTGACATTAAGTATCAATGTTTTTGTGGGTTTGAGAAATACTTCCTCAGATTATTGAATGATTCTTAAGAATATATGTCTCATCATGATGTGATTCTATTATTTTTTCATCATGGCAATGGGTAGGAATTTTCCTATGAGGTTTTCTTGGAAGTGTCTAATATAGTATGAAAATCCACTCATCCCTCTAAAATCATTGATATTTCAAGGATGCAGCATATTAAATATCACCATAGTCTTTTCAAGGGTGACGTATATTGCATGTTGGAATAAAATAAACCTAATAAGTCTTCTTAATGTTATCCCAAAAAATGAATTTTATGGGTTTTATCTTTAGTATTTTATTTTAAAGTCTACTCGAAACCATCTAATGATCGATAATTTGATCAAAGTGTTACTATTATTTAACAACTGAATTATCCTTTTAACATTCCATGGATTTCTCCAAAATGGAATTGATGATATGGTGCATAGAACAAAAATATGTGGCTTTGAAATTATTCAAACCCGAGAGAATACATCGAAATAAATATATCAATGGGGTTTATTGTAATATGGTTTCATACTCTTATTTAGGATCCCTATATAATTAGTTATAACTTTAGTATTAATCCATGAAAGAGATTCCATTTAAATTTACAGTTTCATTACTATGAAAAATCATAACTAGTAATAGGAAATAAAATTTTAGAAAATATTGATTGATATTTCTGAATATGAAAAAAACCACGATATTCCAGTTCTTCTTCATGATAGGTATGTTGCTGGAAATCCATTTCGAGAACTGAAACTACTGAATATGGTTGTATTTCTTAAGATTGTTAACTTTGGATTCAAATTAATAGTGTGAGTGAAATGAATTCTCTGAGTTAGTTTCATATAGCCATAGTGATCTTTAAGAAAACCATAACTATGGGTGGCCCCATCATGATCAATTCTGGGGATTTTTATATAATTCAAGTAAATATATTTTGATGATGATTTAAGAAAGATACGTATATATCTTTCTTTTATAAGGACATGGTGGAATTAATTAATATTGGTTATGCATCTTCCTATTTAACTAGATTTAGTTATTTGAGTTCATTAATGGTTGGGGATATTATTTCCTCAAATGATGGAATAGAATTTCTTAGATCATCTTTCTATTCTTCATATATATGAATTTTAGTGGAATTAGGTGATGAGGGGACAACTTCAGAGATATAAGAAAATGAATGTGAATTTTTATATCCTATTAATAATGTAGAAACATCTCTATACTCTAAAGGTTCAAATTAAAGGTGATCCTTATGAGGGGAATTTTTTATATATTCTCCTTATTCTCCACAAAAATCAAGAGTAGAAGGAGTGATTAAATCTTCAGATTGAAGGGATGATAGAGCATCATTTTCATTTTTCTACCAATGATATAGAGGTATTTTATATTCAAGATATTGATAGAAGGATCTCTTGATATATGGAAGAAAAAAAGGATGCCCTATAACCTATGTAATTATCATTATGACTAGGTGAAAAAATAAATTCTCACAATATAGCCAATCTCATGAGGATAAAGGCATACGTTCAAAAATTATATGACATCATTATTCCACTTTGATTAATTTCCCATTTTTTAAAAGTGTCCTGGTTGAACTGATTAGTGATGTATTTCACTCTAAATGGCCCTTACAAAGTGATATTTTGGAATGAGATTGATCTGTATGTATGGTGTGGCATTATTTCTCTCTTCTGGAGTTTTTATTCCAGATTAAGTTCATCATATTCATCATTTGACGTAAATGTGATAAAATTATTTAATCACTCAGATGGGGTTTTTATGGAATAAATAATTCCCAAATATGTAGTCAAACAATAAATTTTATAGGAATCTTTTTTGAGTTCATGGAACAGCTTAACTTATACCATTTTCATACCATTAAGAGAATTGGTTTGGATGACATCACATATCACAATATTTTTTCCCTCCCATCCAATAGAACCATTCATCGATGTGTTAAAAAAAATAAGGATTTTAATGGGGAACGATCACCATATAGTACACGAGTTGATCCATTGATGGGGTACTTGATAAATTGGTAGCGTGATAAAGGCATTGTCGCTTAGGAATGAAACCACACTTTTAAAAACAGTGAATTTAAATCAATATTTTTTTAAATAAAAATAAATTTATAATAGAAGATAAGGTCTTTTGAATTACGATCTATTCTTGATCTACCACATAATATTTTTCTCACTCTTATCATACCCATTTATTATCGAGGTTGAGGGAGAGAAATAAAATTCACTATAACCCAATCATTGGAGGGTCCATATGGGAATGATATTGCTTCTAGAACCATCATCTATGAGGTATCAAGTAATGAATATTCATTATAGTTTTCTATAATTTTAAAAGTTCTAGGAATGCATCTATGTGGTTGTATCAGAATATTTTTCTGTGATGGATATGATCAGATAACATTTTATTGGGCTTGTCATTTCATGACATACTTCAGCAGTGGTGACCTCTAAATTAAACTCTTGAGGGATTAAAAGTTACTCAATAAGACCATCTAAAAAATTATTTGAATGGTATAGGTAATATAGGAATGAAAAAATTATCAACAAAATAACCATCACTTTCAAAAAGTAATAATTTAGATTTATAGGTCATCGCTTCCCTACATGATACTTCTCATTTTTCTATGATTTTGAAAATAACGTTTTTTATATTTGTGTATGCCTTACTTGATCATTATTTGGGGGAATCATTTCTATTTATGAGCTGATTTTATCAGGCCTTAGAAAATTTGGAAGATGACATGGAAGATGCTAATTCACCTATCAATCCTCAATTATGATCAGGCCTAAGTAAGACCCCTATAACTCAAAGAAAGACTGGTTCTCCCAAAAATTAGGTTGGAGTTATAGTCTTTGAGTCTCTGAAATATATAGGGGTTTTATTAGGACATGACATGTGTGTTGAGATCCATATTGACTACAATTTAACCATGAAATCTATAAGGCCCCAGCATTAAACCTTACTTAATCTTGAGTTATTACAAGATTACACATTGAGGATCTTTTCGGGTTTAGAGTTTTAGATAATTAGATCATAAAACTTGCATTACATTCCACATATAAACAAAGTGGTTACATAAAGATAGTATTCTTCATTCCCATCAATGGAAACATATTTAAAATAAAACATGGATTATTTCTTGACACTTCCTTGACACTATCATCATATCATGTACCTTTCCCTTGAACTATGAAAAACATTTCAAAAAAAAACTTGGGATGAGCATAAAAAGCTCAGTAAGGGATATAAAAATATGGAAAGGAAACATGGGTACATATATACAAAAGAATGAGATCATACTTTACCCATAAAACATAAGCATTTTAACATACCTCATCAAATCATGAATAAATCATAGAAATCATAATACATAAAGGTAACTTGAGGTATTCATAACATTCTTACGTTGGGAGTAATCCTCTTGGTTACATTTGGAATACCCATCACAATATATTCCCTAAATCTTTTCGGAGAAACCTTAACGTTTCACTTTTTCGCGTTACCCAATGCATTGGAGAGCTATATCAGGCTCACCCGCCCTTAGTCTATCACGAAACCACCCTTCTTCATAATAATTCCCAAGAACCTCAACATAATCGTATCACATAAGACATGCATAAAGGAAACATAACATTTCCACCTTTCAATCACAAGATATCAATACAACACATTGATATAAAAACATTATGAAAAAAAAATTTAAATACCAAAATAAAAGAAAAGTAAAACATGGTATTTATTTTTCTTTTAAAAAAAGGTATGGCTTGTAGAGGAATCCGAAACTCAAATAATGGTCACGGCGACGGAGAAGTCGTTGTCGCCGCATACGTACGACAAAAACATTCCCTTTTGTCATTTAGTAAACATTTCGTATAAAAAATATTCCTTTTGAATAAACGTAAAAGCCAAGGGGTTTATACACCGTATAAAAGAAGGTTTTGTATAAAAACAAATATGCCTCAATGAAAGTATATTGAGACGAAGTCTCATACCTCGGGTCCGACTTGACTCGGTCGTTCTTTAATCTCCTTAAAATCGGGTAACTCCCTTTGGTTTGAGCTCAAAGGCTTCCTTGGGAAGACTTATGCCCAAAGTGAGGCTTCAAGGAGTAAGAGAGGGAAGTGGAGAGACAAAATGGGCAGGGTTTGGCCGATCCAAAGGCTTTGGTAGTGTGGGTAAGGAGGTAGAGGTGGGGGCCTTTTATAAGAGGAGAGGAGGGGCACTCATGGAATGTAAAGAAAAGTCACATTATTTTAAAATGGTATTCGGATTTAAGAGGTCCCACATTGATATAATTCGAGGATAAGGTGATAAGGGTTCGAAATCCACTCATCCAATAGGTTTTGTACATGAGTAGGTCTTAGATATTACATTATATTTCCATTTTATTTAAATCCTTTATTAATGAGGTAATCGCTGCATCATCATGATTTCATAAATAATTTAATTTATTTAAAGTCTAAAAATTATAAAAAAATACTATGATGTTGGAAGTATTTTTAGCTTTCCAATTACTAGTTATAATAAAAAATCTGACTTGTATAACCCCATGTAAAAATTGTTTTAGTAAAACATCTCTTGTTCGTGTCATTTTTACTTTAACATTAAATAAAAAGTTATTTATGTCATTTCCCAACCAAAGTGGTTCCATGGGGTCCCCAAGTTGACCCATGGATTGTATTGGTCGGACATGACACATCCAATGAGGGTAGGACATGTGTCAAGCTCATCTCATATTATTAAAACATTATTTTTACCTTAATCTACACTAATTACCACTAATCGCGATTAAGAACTTAAAAGTTACTATTCACAAAAAAATTATTTTAATCTCATTAAACCACATTTTACTTCTTAATGAAAACCATGTATGTCGGATTTTTGAAAATCAAATCACAGAAGTGGAAAAGTTTCATTTAAACGAAAAATCAGTTTCTTTAACTACCACTTAGTAGTTTCACTATTCATCAAAAATTGAAGTTTTTCAGAAAGATACCAAAACTTCACCCTAAGCTATATTTGATATTACGAATTCAAAAATGATGCCTATTTTAAAAAATTCAAAACATGTAAGTTGCATTAATTAATTTAATAACTAATTCCTGTTGTCATGACAAATAGCGTGTTTTTATGAAACAATAAGTATCAAAAGATTGACACTAGTTTAAGTCCAATTTCAAAGTGAAATTGATTCCAATGACCACCATTGGATAAAATGGTAAAAATATATTCTAATTTCACTTCAAAACCAATTCAAAAGATAATCTAATCATATAAATAAATTATATTAAAAAGAGGTTTTGAATTAAAATACAACATTTTTTACTATTCATTAAAAAATGAACTTTATCGGAAAAATACCAAAAATTTACACAAAGTAAATTTTGATGTCCCAATCATAAATAATAAGTTTATTTTGAAAAACATAGCATATAAAATTGTCAAATGATAGATTTAAAAATGGTTTGCCATCAAAAGGCAGTAAAACAATCTTTTAAAAAATATTAGTGTATTCCATGCTTAAGATTGGATTTATTTTCATTTTAAGCCTCTAAAACACTATCTAATTCATTAATAGACATAGATAAAAATATCTATTATTAATTATTTACTTGGGATGTTACATCCTTCCCCCTTTAGAAAATTGCGTCCCCGCAATTTATTTACTTATCGAATAAATTGGGGTACTTATCCCTCATTGCCTTTTAAGATTCCCATGTTTCCTCTTCCATCATGTGGTTTTTCCACAAAACCTTTACCTGATTAATCACCTTATTTCGTAACACTTGCTCCCTGTGGTCAAGAATCTGGACCCGTTTGTTCCTCATAAGATAGGTTCCCTTCGAGCTGAACTACCTCTGGACTCAAAACATGAGATGGATCTGGCATATACTTTCTCAACATCGAAACATGAAAAACATTGTGTACCTGAGATAAACTCGGAGGTAAAGCCACTTGGTAAGCAACTGATCCAACTCTCTCCAGAATTTCAAATGATCCAATGAACCTTGGACTCAACTTTCCTTTCTTACCAAATCGCATCACACTTTTCCATGGTGATACTTTGAGAAAAACATTATCACCTACCTCAAAAGAGAGATCCTTCCTCCTGTTGTCCGCATAACTCTTCTGCCTACTCTGAGCTGTTCTCATGTGTTTCTGAATCAGCTAAACTTTTTCTGCCATCTCTTCTACCAATTCTGGTCCCATCAACTTCCTTTCACCCACATCATCCCATAAAGCTGGAGTTCGACACCACTTCCCATATAATGCCTCAAATGGTGCAATCTGTATACTAGAATGAAAACTTTTATTATATGAAAATTCAACCAAAGAAAGTTGTTGGTCCCAACATCCATGATAATCCATCGAACAAGCTCGTAGCATATCCTCCATGGTCTGAATTGTTCGTTCTGACTGCCCATCTAATTGATGATGAAATGCTATACTAAAATTTAATTCAGTACCCAACAACTTCCGAAGGCCTTTCCAAAAGTTAGAAGTGAACCTGGGATCACGATCAGATACAATGGAGAGGGGAAATCCATGTAACATGACTATCTCTTTAAGATACAAATGGGAAAGTTGATCTAGGGAAAATGTCTCTCGTATAGCACGGAAATGAGCAGATTTAGTCAAGCGATCAACAATAACCCAGATTGAATTATTACCTCGAGATGTCTTCGGTAATCCCATAACAAAGTCCATGGATATATTTTCCCATTTCCACTCTGGCACTGGTAAAGGGTGAAGCATCACTTTCGGTAACTACCGCTCTTCTTTAACCTGTTGACATGTCAAACACTTCACAGTAAAATCAGCAATATCTCATTTCATTCCATCCCACCAGTAATACTCCCTCAGATCTCTGTACATCTTAGTACTGCCAGGATGAACTGAAAATGGAGAACTATGAGCTTCACATAACAACTCTCTCTTCAACTGTGAATCACATGGCACACACAATCTCTTCCCAAATCTCAAAACGCAATCATTATCAATGTTGAATTCAGGCAACTTACCTTTCTCAACCAGCTCTACCTTTTTCTGCAACTCACTTTCTTGCTTCTGTGCTTGCTTGACTCTATCTGATAGAGAATATCTCACTGATACCTGAAACAAAACAGAACAAAATCATGCGCCAAAAACTTTTATGCCAAAGTTCATCAAATCCTTAACCAAAGGATCACGTTCCAAACGCAACATTGTTAATGAAGCATTACTTTTTCAAATCAAAGCATCGTCCACTTTATTTGCTTTTCCTGGATGGTAATGAATTGTACAATCATAATCCTTGATTAATTCCAGCCATCTCCTCTGTCTCATCTTTAACTCTTTCTGAGTGAATAAATACTTTAAACTTTTGTGATCAGTATATATTTCACACTTTACTCCATACAAATGATGTCTCCAAATTTTTAAAGCGAAAACAATAGAAGCTAATTCCAAATCATGTGTAGGGTAATTTACCTCATGAGTTTTTAACTATCGTGAAGCATAAGCAATTACCTAATCATTATGCATTAGGACGCAACAAATTCCTTTCAATGAAGCATCACTGTAGATAACAAACTCACCATTCCTGGAAGGTAGTGCAAAAACTGGAGCATTCACCAATCTTCTTTTCAATTCCTGAAAACAATCATCACATTCTTTTGTCCAGATAAACATAACACCCTTCCAAGTTAGCTTAGTCATTGGACTAGATAACCGTGAAACATTTCTAACAAACCTTCAGTAATATCCTACCAATCCAAAGAAACTACGAATCTCTGTTACATTTGTGTGTCTTGGCCAGTATTCCACAACTTTTGTTTTTGCAGGATCAATAGTTATCCCATCTTTAGAAACAATGTGACCAAGGAAATAAATTTGTTACAACCAAAACTCACACTTGCTGAATTTTCCATACAATTTCTTTTCTTTTACAGTTTGCAAGATAACCCTTAAATGTCTTTCATGCTCCTCTTTACTTTTAGAAAACACCAAAATATCATCAATGAAAACCACCACAAACTTATCCAAGAACTCCTAAAAAATTCTATTCATTAAGTCCATGAATACAGTAGGTGCATTGGTTTGTCCAAAAGGAATTAATAAAAATTCATAATGGCCATATCTTGTATGAAACACAGTCTTCAGAACATCTGCTTCCTTTACCTTCAGCTGATGGTACCCCGATCTCAGGTCAATCTTTGAAAAATACTGAGCTCCCTGGAGTTGATACAACTTCATTTGATGGCTCGGCATCTGCAGAAGTAGTTGCAAAGGATTTCACCACCCCTTTCTACTTGTAGTCTAACTGCTTCCCATCACTCAAGCTCTTTGTCGGACACTCGTTTGCATAGTGACCCATCTCATTGCACTTAAAATATTTCACTAACTGTAAATCAAATTTGGTCTTACCTTCACCTTGATCGTTTTCAGTGCAATCATGAGCCTTATGTCCCATCTTACCACATCAGTAGCACTTTCCAGAATTCAGAAGACATTTCCCAGTATGCCTTTGCCACATTTATCACAAACTGGAAACTTAGTTTTCTTACCATCAGACTTTTTTGAAGAATTCTTACCTTTCTTCTGCCACCTCAGTCTCTTCTTCTGTTGGTTGTTATAGAACACTTGATCATCAGAAAACTCCATTTCCACCTTCTTAGCACGTCGAACAAGCTTTTCATAACTTTAAACTCACGAGAAGCTAATACCCTTCGATATTTTGGCTTTAATCCTGAGTAAAAACGATTGATTTTACTATCAAGGTCTCAAATAAAATTTAGAGCATACCTTGCCAATCGAGTGAACCTTTCTTCATAGGTAGCCACAGAGTCTTCCTCTTGCCTCAATTCCAAATTTTTTTTTTTCCATCCTAAGTTGAAAAGCCTTAGGAAAATACTTCTCAAGAAACATACCTTTGAATTCATCCCAGTCAAGAGCATCAATCTCATCGGCGTCCCTGATATTTTTAACCATAGACCACCACTGATCTGCCTCACCCTCCAAACGTTAAATAGCAAGACTAAAATTTTGATTGTCTGAACACCCCATGACATCAAAAATCTTCTCCAGTGCTTTAATCCACCCTTCATCTAGCACAGGGTAAGATGATCCTCTGAATGATGGGGGGTGTTGCCTCATCAAATGTTCCACCACTGACATGTTCCTCTGTGGTTGATCTGGCTGGTCTCGTGCATGGATACCACCACCATTTATGGCTTGAGTCAACTGTGCCATTACTGCAACAAACTGTTCAGTTCCAATTCCGACCATCTCAGGATGCTGATTCGGAAGGTTATTTCCTTCTGCATGCCTTCCTAGCACTGCTTCCCTGTTTCCTCTGCGGAAAACCATTCTGAACAAACATGTCTTAGATGAAGCAACATAGTAATCTTCAAATTCTACATCACTTCAAAATATATATATATATATATATATATATTTTTGGATGATCATTTAATAGAATTCTAACTCCTAAATTTATCTAAACCAACCTTTGATACCAACTATAAGGCCCCAGCCTTAAACCTTAATTAATCTTGAGTTATTACAAGATTACACATTGAGGATCTTTTCGGGTTTAGAGTTTTAGAGAATTAGATCATAAAACATGCATTACATTCCATATATAAACAAAGTGGTAAAAAAAAAGATAGTATTATTCATTCCCATCAATGGAAACATATTTAAAATAAAACATGGATTATTTCTTGACACTTCCTTGAAACTATCATCATATCATGTACCTTTCCCTAGACCTGTGAAAAACATTTCAAAAAAAACTTGGGATGAGCATAAAAAGCTCAGTAAGGGATATAAAAATATGGAAAGGAAACATGGGTACATATATACATAAGAATGAGATCATACTTTACCCATAAAACATAAGCATTTTAACATACCTCATCAAATCATGAATAAATCATAGAAATCATAAGACATAAAGGTAACTTGAGGCATTCATAAAATTCTTACATAGGGTGTAACCCTCTTGGTTACGTTTGGAATACCCATCACAGTATATTCCCTAAATCTCTTCGGAGAAACCTTAACGTTTCACTCCTTCGCGTTACCCAATGCATTGGAGAGCTATATCGGGCTCACCAGCCCTTAGTCTATCAAGAAACCACCCATCTTCATAATAATTCCCAAAAACCTCAAAATAATCTTATCACATAAGACATGCATTAAGAAAACATAACATTTCCACCTTTCAATCACAAGATATCAATACAACACATTGATATAAAAACATTATGAAAACAAGTTTCAATACCAAAATAAAAGAAATTTGAAACATGGTATTTATTTTTCTTTTCAAAAAAAGGCATGGCTCGTAGAGGAAGCCGAAACTCAAATAATGGTCATGGTGGCGGAGAAGTCGTTGTCGCCGCATACGTACGACAAAAACATTCCATTTTGTCATTTAGTAAACGCTTCGTATAAAAAATATTCCTTTTGAATAAATGTAAAAGTCAAAGGGGTTTATACACCGTATAAAAGAAGTTTGTGTATAAAACAAAATATGCCTCAATGAAAGGAGATTGAGACGAAGTCCCATACCTCGGGTCCGACTTGACTCAGTCGTTCTTTAATCTCCTTAAAATCGGGTAACTCTCTTTGGTTTGAGCTCAAAGGCTTCCTTGGGAAGACTTATGCCCAAAGTGAGGCTTCAAGGAGTAAGAGAGGTAAGTGTAGAGACAAAATGGGCAGGGGTTGGCCGAGCCAAAGGCTTTGGGAGTGTGGGTAAGGAGGTAGAGGTGGGGGCCTTTTATAAGAGGAGAGGGGGGGGGCACTCTTGGAAAGTAAAGAAAAGTCACTCTATTTTAAAATGGTATTCAGATTTAAGAGGTCCCACATTGATATAATTCTAGGCTAAGGTGATAAGGGTTCTAAATCCACTCATCCAATAGGTTTTATACATGTGTAGGTCTTAGATATTACATTATCTTTCAATTTTATTTAAATCCTTTATTAATGAGGTAATCGTTGCATCATCATGATTTCATAAATAATTTAATTTATATAAAGTCTAAAAATTATAAAAAAAATACTATGATGTAGGAAATCGTTTTAGCTTTCCAATGACTATTTATAATCAAAACTCTGACTTGTATAACCCCATGTAAAAATTGTTTTAGTAAAACATCTCTTGTTTGTGTCATTTTTACTTTAACATTAAATAAAAAGTTATTTATGTCATTTCCCAACCAAAGTGGTTCCATGGGGTCCCAAAGTTGACCCATGTATTGTCTTGGTCGGCCATGACACATCCAATGAGGGTAGGACATGTTTCAAGCTCATATCATATTATTAAAACATTATTTTTACCTTAATCTACACTAATTACCACTAATCGCGATTAAGAACTTAAAAGATACTATTCACCAAAAAATTATTTTAATCTCATTGAACCACATTTTACTTCTTAATGACAATCATGTATGTCGGATTTTTGAAAATCAAATCATAGAAGTGGAAAAGTTTCATTTAAACGAAAAATCGGTTTCTTTAACTACCACTTAGTGGTTTCACTATTCATCAAAAATTGATGTTTTTCAGAAAGATACCAAAACATCACCCTAAGATATATTTGATATTCCAAATTCAAAAATGATGTCTATTTTACAAAATTCAAATCATGTAAGTTGCATTAATTAATTTAATAACTAATTCCCGCTGTCATGACAAATCGCGTGATTTTATGAAACAATAAGTATCAAAAGATTGACACTAGTTTAAGTCCAATTTCAAAGTGAAATTTATTCCAATGACCACCATTGGATAAAATGGTAAAAATATATTCTAATTTCACTTCAAAACCAATTCAAAAGATAATCTAATCATATAAATAAATTATATTAAAAAGAGGTTTTGAATTAAAATACAACATTTTTCACTATTCATTAAAAAATGAACTTTATCGCAAAAATACCAAAAATTTACACAAAATAAATTTTGATGTGCCAATCATAAATAATAAGTTTATTTTTACAAACATAGCTTATAAAATTGTCAAAAGATAGATTTAAAAATGGTTTTCCATCAAAAGGCAGTAAAACAATCTTTTAAAAAATATTAGTGTATTCCATGATTAAGATTGGATTTATTTTCATTTTAAGCCTCTAAAACACTATCTAATTCATTAATAGACATAGATAAAAATATATATTATTCATTACTTACTTGGTATGTTACACAATCAGGCTAGGTGGCCTCTTAATCCCCCTCCCCAATTGTGGGGGGATTGCGAGAAACTGTTTGATGGGTCAATTCCAATTGGACTATCTGGTGCGCCAGTTCCCATCCACCAAATATAAGAGGATTGTTATCTAATGTGTCATAAAATTCTTAGGCATTATAATAGGTTCCACTTCATACACCTTACTCTTATCACTCCAGTTGCAATAATTATTTAAAGACTAGCTCCTGTAGTTATTCAAAACATAATACATAAGCATAATCATTACCTAAGGATACAAGGTTATAACTTGTTGATTCAGATCCACCCTAAGGATATCATGATCTCACGTGACCATTATTATTTCTATCCAAGCATCAAAAAATTTTATATCGTTTCACGATACTTCCTTCCATTATTCTTCAAATTCCAATTAAATGGAAAATATATTATTCTTGTCTTGGTTGTTACACCAACTTGAAATACCCATAATCTACAATAATTTAGAGGATATATTTAATGAAAATAAACTCATGGGAAATTTTTCTTAGCATTCATTCGATTTGATCGTAATTATGGTAGTCACTAGGGTCATATTAATTTTCATTAATAGGATATAGAATCTTTAAATATTATTCATCATTTCTTTGATAAAGTACCCAAGAACAATATCTATCTGGAAATGATAAACCTTATTATTTTTATCTCTATATGATGGCTGACTCTGCTCTTTTATCTCTTCCTAGAATGGGTAATTATATATTTCTTACCATTTTGAAGGAGGTAATATGTGATATTTCATGTGTTTTGGGACCAAATATTGTGTCCGAGTTTGTTTCAACATAATAATCATTTTTTTACTTGAAAATCCTCTTACCTTGGGATGTCAGTGTTGGCTAGGACTAATCCACGGTTAGAAGGACAACATCCCCCAACCTTATTTCCACAAGAAATGACACATGGAATCTTCTTATATATATGAGATGGAATGAATGTATCTGCAACTCTTTACAATAATTCTACGTATATGTTTTTTGTATATTCACTTATAGGAGTTACACCTCTACTTATTATATTTGACCTTTCGGTCAATAAATTAAGTCCAATACCCTCTCATTAATTAAATAATTGTGATTTTATATATAAATTATCATTTTATTTCCTAGTGTTAAGTAAAATTAGTAGTGAATCTATTGACCTAGATATTTTTAACAAGTGATGGACCTAGCTGGTAAATTTTTATACTAGAAATGATGGTTCCTCTAGAGTGCATAGAGCACATAATATAGGATTCAAATTTTTACCTGAGTGATCCCATCAGGGGGAAACATCAAGTCATATAGTGATTAAAATGATTTTTGGGGTCTCCAGGTTTGTTAATGATCGAAAATGTTATATTTATAAAATTAGATAGAGAAGGAGTCAATTCCACCCACTCATGGTATGGTTTCCATTGCGATTTTAATAGTTCTTTACATCCTAGTATATCCTCTATTCAACCTTCAAGAGATTAAATATAGTAAATATTAACTTTTGGGATGTTATAATGTCTAGATACATGGGTGTAGGAAATGGGATGATCTTGATATGGTCATATTTCCAATTTCTATTGCTAATAACAAACATGAGTCATTCTAGTATTTCTTTACTTAAATGGATTTGGGTACCGCCATAGTAAATGTGAATCCTAACATTACCTAGACTAATAGTCTATAAAATTTGGATACATAGGTCAAATAATAGTAAGATGGTCAGATTCCACTCTCATAGATAGAGAATCTTCACTTAGTTGATAGAGATTTTTCAGTATAGAAATATGAGTCTCTATTTAGAGGTAAGACTCAGTGGGAATATTTCTGCATTCTATTTTTTTGAACCACTTTATCTCATTTTATTCTAAATCATATTGAGAAAATCAATCTTCTACAACAAGAGGATCAACTTATTCATTTTATTAGTGGGTTAGGACCATAGTCCTTCACTTTTATTTAAATAAATCTTATTAATTTTTGAAATTTAGAACTTAGTGAACCCAAAATCATGAACTTTTCTATGGTTTCAGGTATGTACACATTCATTGCGTGTTTTCGGGAGGACCATATTTTAGAAAAAAAACTTATTTTTCATCCATTTATCCACTGATACTTTGTTCTAAGTCATCTTCAAGTTTAGTGATAATGAAATTCACAGATACATAGTTCAATACCAGAATCATATCCTCATTGAAATTATAATAGAAGTGGGTGCCTCTAAAATAGTTTTCAATTGACAAGTCACAATACTCCATGGGGGTTTGCTTTTTGGTGGTCCGTTTCATTTTTCATACCCAACAAGGTTTTTTATTCTCCTTTTAGTGATCCACTGAAATTTATTTAGATGTTTGATCCTATGGGAGTCTCCAAAAAAATATTTCTGGGTGTCTCCCTATTGAAATCAATGGATAATGTAGCGGTGGGAACATTTCGGCCCTTTCTTGTGGAGTCCCTCCCAAATTTAATGAAGAATGACCTTTGTGTAGGAGGGGAAGGTGGTTATATAAGTCCCCTTTCACTATGATTTGGGGTTGATTTTGTCTTACCATAATGCAATCTTTGACTAGATTGAGATTTATGGTTTTAAGGGGGGAAGGGGTGGTAAAAGGCCATAATCCTTTTGAGCTAGTCTAGTTCCCACACTTTTTCCAAGATCACTCTGACTTCTAAACTTTATATTTTGTAATATTTCATTCGAGCATCAAATGCATGAAATTCATGTTCATGAAATGGGTTTATTTTAATTAAAACTAGAAATCTATCCACCATCCTGTATTTTCTCATGAAATATGTCTTATTAAACTTTTTAATGGCCAAATTCAAGATCATATAAAGGGATAGTTCTCACTAAGTTATCCCTTTTTAGGATTTGAACATGATGAGGTTTTTTGTAGACCAAATTTCATGTGTAGAGAATAGACCCTTAAATTGACCTAAGGTAATGAATTTTCATGAATCCATTCTACGACGACTCTTCTAACTAAGGATTGGAGTGAAATTCACTATAACATTTTACCCTCATCCTCTAACTTACACATCAGAGAGAGTCTTGGTGATCAACTAACCTAGGGTCTTTAAATAATTAATTTATGTGTACTGGATGTATCTAAATTATCTTCCAAAAACTAGGTTTCATTCTATTGAGAAGGAATATAATTTGATCTAGATGTTGAGATCCACCATTATGTTAACCTGGATATAATATTTTCCATAATACATTTGAGTATCCTTCAAACGATAGTGGGGTTTCTCTCTCTTTTTATGGAAATTATAGTATACATTCCTCAATAAAATTTATCTAAATTTAATTATGGGAAATGTCTATGGACCCAAAAATAACAATTATGTTTTCTTCATATAGTTCTATTGTCATGATAATGTTTTTATCCTCATCATTTGTGAGAGTTTCCTTGACATATTCTGACCAAAATTGTTATTTACTGATAACCTTATTAGGGGTGTGGGATTGGTCAGAATATTCTACACTATGGATGGACCATCTAAGGGTGGTAAAGATGATGACCACTTGGTCAAACTATATTTTTATTGACAATGTATTACTCTCTTGAAATATTTTGTTCATGGATTATCTGGCCTCTGTATCATGAGTACATCACTATATAAGGGATTTCAAAAAATAACATTGAAAAGTGGATTATCTTTTTGTTAAAATGAGATATTTTCATGGGGAGTAACGTCTCAAAATACACCGTAGGGTTGATATCCATGGTTTTTAGTTTTATATATTATGGTTAGTTGTTATAATATATTTTTGCATTCTATTTCATGGAATATTTCTATAGAATATAAAATTGTTAGGACCTTTAGGGTGGATAGTTCTGGGTTCGGAATGGGGAGGAAATTCAAATTTATTTATCTTATTCCCACAATGAGGATTTTCTAATATGTCACCTGGAAAATAGATCCCATGATCAATATTAAAATTTTAATGGGATAGAACCTCATGGGGGACACTCTGGGTAGGACCTAAGAAGTTACAGGTAATAATATCATGAAGTGGAACACTAAAACTGCAAAAAAATCATCTTTCTATTTAAGAGAATATAGGTTCTTGGGACACTGTTACGGGATAATTAACAACTTAAAGATATCTATAATTTATTAGGGTGAGGATATGGTCATCCTATTGTTATTTGGGATTCCCTAGTGATATTTTAAGATGATCTCTATTAGATAACCAATGTCATGTGTAGCTCACAATAACATTCAATTGTTGGATCCCTCCGTGGTCAAACCCATGATTCCATCAGAATATGTCGATGGGTATCTTTTAGAATAAAACAAAGTAATATCCTTCCTCTTAGTTACAATTGAGATATACTGAAATTTTTTTACAACTTAATGGGTAGTAGATGCATTATACTACTTCTGAGAAACATCTAGAAAATGTTCACAAGGGCTGGAAGGAATATAAAAATTCCCAGAAATGGTTTCTATAATGAGATAATGATCTGTAGTCAGAATTATAACACAATCTCGACCCTATTCTACATTCCTTATTGAAACATGTCGATGATCATCTAGAATGGGAGTGTGAATATCTGTCTACTCTTGCATAGGTCCTACCGTACATTGATAAACTGATCAATTTGTGGGGTAGGAATATATGATTATCTCATGTTGAAAATTGGGATATACTGACAACAACCTTATATTAGTAATTCCATAATATTATGATAGTCCTACAATCCAGGAGTATGGATATGAGACTACACTTCAATCATAGTAATTATATAATGGAATTAGTCTTTGATAACAACTAGAATATATGAATCTTCTCTGTGGGGGTTTCTAGTATGGGAAGGATCTTATTTTGTAATTTTCATCAGGATATGTTGATGAGATTCACGTGTAGGAGTGAGAAATTTGTTCACACCTTAGTAATGAACATGATATATATTCATTCTCTTTATGATGTTCCCAGAGTATGCTTGCAGACATGACATGTGGGTGTTAGAACATGGTCCACCCCTTATTGGAAGTTAGGATATGTTGACACGGATGCTAAGGTGCTTCAAAGGTATAATGGACGAAATTCTGAGTGCAATTAAGGAAATGGGAATCTTCTATCACTACCACCAAATTACCCTAGCTAAAGTATTCATTAAAGGAAGTATTATGAGCCTACTATCTAGTATTTGTGTTTTTCCACCCAAAGGGAGATATCCCAAGTGAAAAAATGTGAGTGACTATTGTAGAGACCTACTAGGCTATGTCCTTAATAGGCTTATGATTAATTGAGGCCACATGAAATTTGTGATGACTATGGTTGGAGGGAGTCATCTATGTAAATTTATATTTTTAAGTGAGTCTATAGTTAACCTCATAATTTTTCTATCTAATATAATGGAGGAAGTTATTTTTGTACTATAGGGACATGTAATACCATTTAATTTTGTGTGATAAGGACCATTTTTTTCTTTTAAATGCATGAATCCATTATCAATTTCAAGTAGTTTAACAGCATATATAAAGGAATGTTAGTTGAAAGGTTCATAAAACTAATTTGTGTGGGAATTATTCTTGAGTGGTCATTTTTAGATTTCCTCGAAGGGAATATTCGGTATTTTGGATAGAATAGTTTCACATGGAATCTTACTATGTCGGATATGGTGTTATTTTGGATACCCTAAGTATGTCCCCATGATCATAAAATGGTTTGTTAGGAATATAGCTTAATGAATGAAATATGGTGGTATCTGAAGGGAATGTATCCCTCTAGGATGGGCACGGTTCCACTATAATCATGGCCCAGTGAAGAGATTTTTCATTGTAAATATGAACCTAGAGGAATAAAGTGAGACCATAGAGGGAATATGGTCCATTGAGTAGATAATTCTAGTCTCATGAGTAATATAAACCTATGAGAGAATATATAAATGGATTCTTGAATAATACAAAACCTTGAGGACAGATATGGAAGATTATACTAGGTTGGTAGTTTTTGTTAGTGATGGTGGGTTTGAATGTTTGGGAGGCATACTATGAATCCTAATTGATAATAATAAAATATCACATGGATTGTGTTTCACAGTTTATTGTTATGTGTATGGAACATACCATGTAGTATAATTCCATTTGGTAAGAATGTTTTCATATTTTTTGATCACATAGTTTAATAACGTGTATTCAGGACTTCTATATCGTGAATGGTGATTTAAAAAGGATTAAGTGAAGAATATTCATATGAAAATACCCCTTATTCTAGTCATTAATTAATTATATTAATGAGAACAACAATTGGTGGTAGGATGGATTATGGTTTGCATAAGAGGAGGAGGCCTAAGTTCATGAACAAATTACAGGCTTCAGTGAAGAAATATGGAGAGTTTTGGATTACACATTATTCGAGGCCCATTTTTATACTCATGAATGTGGATATTCTTGAATGATTCTTATCCAAGAATATTTGTTTCCCTACATGTGCTTAATAATATCCATCATTGATGTTTCCCAAACCCCATTCTCCTAACCAAAAATTGTTGATGGTTCATAGTGATTAAATCACAAATGGGAACCATATTGGACCATATAGTAGGGGAAATAAAATCCCATATCTATATGGATCATTGATTGGAATTGGGATTTAGGATGGTAATGTTAATCCTTGAGAGTTTTCACCACTGTCTTTAGTATTAGGTACCTCATATTAATGGGACACATGATTGAAAATCTCTAACGTCACGTAACTAAGGAGGACAAGTGGGTGGTTCATTTTATAAAAAATGCATAATTTAAGAGGGACACTCTAAAATTACAAAAAAAAGTTTATCCTTCATGTTTCATATATTTAGAAGAATTCTTGTCTTGCGCATTTTGGGTTTTCCATAAAATTATTCTGATAGAGTGATTAAATGCATTGGGTATTTCCATAATTAATTTGAGTGGTCTTTGAAATTTTTCTTTTAAACTATAAAGTTAGCTAGAAGTAGATAATTTATGTATCTCTAGTTCATGGATGAGGTTATTCATTTTGATAATCTCATAGTAGAGTCTGATCATTGTGGTTAGATTGTGGTGGAGGGAGATCCCCTTGGATAATAGTTTTGCTACAAATATTAAGATTCTTTGGGACCTTGTATGGTATGGGAGTCTTCAAGGAATCCATGAGAAAGGTGAGTATTATTCGTGTGTGTAGAGAAGTAGTCTATATGGGGAACTCAATAAGCATGTGAGTCCACCAAGGAGGTAAAATAATGATCTGGTGAGAGGAGCCAACCCTCTGGAGGATACGGCACAAACCCATTCCTACGGATGAAAACATTAGGAGGTGCGACATTCCTTTAGCCTCAAAGTGTCACTGTTGCTCGGAGCATCGGGAAGAATGCATTGATCACTTGTTTTTTGAAGGCGAATGGGTGAGGGCAGTTTGGACTCATTTCGGTGAGTTCACGTCCTTTTCAGATAACCTCATGAACGATTGGCCTTTTCTGGACAGATGGTACCATGGAGCGGTGGAGAGGGGCCCTGAGTAGATGGCCGAGACTTTGATTCTCCATGCGGGATGCTGGACGATCTGGCAAGCTCGGAACAAGGCCCGCCACGAGGGGTTTACCATCTCTAGACGAGGGATTATCCTTCGTACCAAGTTCATGATTTTGGATATCATCAGATCTTTCAAACAATGGCAGGATGCGCCTTCTCTTAGCCATCTTCAAACAGGAAATACTAGTGGTCTCGCAAGTAGGAGTGCCAGCAGAGTGAAATGGGTGAGCTGAAATCCTCGCAGTAGAGGGCTAAAGCTCAATTTCGATGGATCATGCAACATGGGGTTTAATCAAGGAGGAGGGGTGGTCAGAAACAGTTATGGGTCAGTCATCATTGCTTTCTCAGGCCAGTTGGGACGTGGTACTCCACTACAAGCGGAGGCAGGGGCTTTGAAGTTGGGGCTCTCACTATGTCGCCAAGAAGGAATTATCCTTGCTCAGATTGAAACTGATTCACATATTCTACTTAAAGCTTTGCAGGGTTCTGGTTCCATTCCTTGGTCGGTTCATTATAGAATGGGGGCATGCCGAGGTATGATATCTAATAATACCAGTGTGACCCATACTTGGCGCGAGGGGAATAAGGTCGCAGACCATCTTGCCTCTCTTGTTGTTCCTGGACCAGATCCTTTTTGTTTCCACACAACTATTTCTATGAAACCATAGGGGGTAAATTTGGTTCGTGGGGATGCTCTGGGCCTCCATTATTTCTGACCTCCTTAGGTCTGTTGGGGGGGGGGATTTTAGGACCCGATGTGGGTTTTCTTTGTTTTTTTTGTAATTTACCTTTTTAAAATGAAATAAATATCTAATATTGGATTGGAGAGGAGCCAACCCGCTTCAGTACATTGCGTAAGAGACTGGTCGGCTTGGTAATCCCACCATAGTGGTTGATCCACCTAGGAAATTTTCAATGGAGAGGGTACTACATGTGATCCAAGTGAGAGAGGTATCAAAGGTTTGAATTCACAAAGAATGATCATGTTGATTGATAAATTGTGTGGAAGAGTGATTGGGTGATATATTTGAAAACATATACCCAGAAAAGAAACTTTATAGGGGAATTTATTGCACAAGACTTTTTATATGCTCTTGATCTCTTGAATTACCTACAATTTTCTTTGTTCTTCTATGTTTCCTAAGTTTTACCCTCTTACCAAAATTTCACTCTTGGGTATTTATTGTTAATAATTTGATAAAATAATTTCAACCTTAGGTTCCCATGAAATAGGTAATACATGATCCCTTGGAGTCTTTTCTAAATGTATGTGTATAAGGGTTGGTTGACTATTGGGTGACGAACTATGAAGGTTATCATCTTGAAACTGCATGTTGATCCAACATGTATTTAGAGTCTCGTATCAATGAAAACCATCATTAATTCTCATGGGTGGTATATTTTCCCATTTCTAGGAGTCGATCATAAGGATGTTGGATAGGGTGTACAAATGATGAGCTTATTAATTGGTTTTAGGGGTGATCAGACATGTGTTCTTCTAACAATATCATAGTCAGTAGGTGGTGGATTATTCATGTTTTCCTACTTCAGACTGCATAAAACATATGTGGAAATGCATTTCTAGATTTCCTAGGAGTCCCATGGTTGGAAGGTTGCCACTTGATAATAGTTTATATCAAAAATGCATGGTACAAAGTCAGTTTCATGGTGGTTATTTGTCTTAGAGTTGTATCGAATGCATGAAGTCATGAAATATTTAAATATTTCCTATGTATTTTGATTCCTTAGGAATCAATAATAGATGTTGATAAAACCCAAATTTTCAAATGTATTAGGTTGTTAAAGATTCTTTTAGTAATTTTGTCTCTACTTTATATATATATATATTGGATTTATGTATTTATGATTGGTGGGTGTACCCCTTTTTCCCCTCATATTCATATGGTTATAGTATGCTAATGGACTAGGGCTGAATGAACCTAAATTAAACTATAATTGTATATTGGATAAATATTTTCCAAAATATTTATATAGATAAAGAGATTATATTTTTTTTATTGGTTGTTTCATTCATGTTTATCATGTCATGTAAAAATTAAAAAATGTGATTCACATTTTATTTTTATTCAGCATGGTTACCGATTATTTAATTCAAAGTGAAACATCCAATGGGGTAAGCCCATATTGATTTATTCACTACTATCACAGTTTATTAGATAAAATTATAGCTTGTGAGATAAATTCCATAGAGAAATATAATAATATATTGTTTTTTTTCATTTAAACTACATTAGGCGTGTTAGAATATATATATATGTAGTTACAATTCAGATAGGGTGGGTAATACATATTTAAAAATAGGCTAAAGTCTAAGAAAGGGTAAAAAATTCTTATTTACATAATACTTTTTAATTATTTTTTGGGGCTAGGAAACTAGATTTCCCAACTCATTTCATTATTACCTTTCACATTTAGGATAAGTGTTTCACCCTGAATCATTATACACACATATTTATACGTGTTTGTGTGCATAAATGTACACATGTGTTACTGTAGACACCATGAAATATGTTTGATGCATCTCTCAATAAAAATTAATATGCGAACGTCACTGAGATACAAAATGCTGTGTTTATGTAAAAATATGTCTTTATGCCAGAAGAAGGAGAAGATTGGTTTTTCATATGCCACGAACAAAAAACTCATAAATCAGGCTCTAACGGACTACTATGAATCTCTGAATTTTCATGCTGGTCTATGATGGTAGTGAAGAGAATGATATTATGGGATGAGACAATAGCTTGACACTTATCTGAAGGAAGGGTGAAAGGGTGAATCCCCCACGTTAAAGACCAGCTGTTTCACCCAAAGTCCCAAAAAATAATAATAGGGATGCAAGGTTTCTATGTGGAACCTAGTTATGGGCCACCCCACTAGAGTTACTAGGTCCATTCACCAAGTTTATCATATTTTCCAATTAATAGTCCCTTGGGGTCTTCATTTTAATAGAAATATTTACTCAGAGGTTGATTGCTGCTCTGATTACCATAATACTTCGTTCAAGTCCTCCACCACCCCTAAGGTTGTTTCCTAGTTCCTAAAAAGGGTAATAAAAGGGGGATATTGATACCTAAGTCTATTCGGTGTTAGAAATAAATAACACTTGCGTGAATCATTTTCCAAACCCCCTGATTTAAGAGGACTAGTGTGACTATCCTTCCACAAATATGGACATTCATTGTTCACTTCATGGAATACCTATTTAGAACCTTGAATGATTGTGTCAAGTCCCTCCCAAGTGTATTTATCTAGGTGTTTCATCACTTAAGGTTCCATATGTTCACCCAAGCATACTTGCGTGGAGAACCCTTGCACAACCCTCCATGGTTTGCACTACCCTTCTGCATGAGCGAGCCCCTTCTGAATCCTCCTTCAAATCCACTCATCGAAAGGATTCTCTTTCATTATATCCCTTTCCTGAAAGGGACCATGTTGAATCATCCACCAATACATCTTTATTTACAAAACCTTAGGGGAAGTGACTACATCTTGTCTTCTATATGAGTTTGATTTAAATGGTCATTGGTTCCCCACACTTGACCGAATAGAGGGTATGTTTCATCAAGGAATATGTAGATTTAAATTTCTAATGTTATGTGGATCCTAAACCTATGAAACGTGTTGATGAGTTCCCAATCTTAAATTCTAGGTATCAGACTCCATTCATCCGTCCCCATCTATGAGATATGGAGCCTCTAGTCGACAGTAGGGATGGTAAGGATCACACTTTCATTTTCTTTTGACTAGGAATTACATCCCCCTTTTTCAATATGAAACAAATTTTAGGGAATCCATTTTGGTGTAAACCCTAATTTTCTTCTTGTTGGAGGTTGCACATTTTTTCTTCTATTTGACTCATGGCCTCTAAGTTAGAAATGGGATGGGTACTTGAGCCCTATACTCTCACATCTCGACATACATGAAATTCATTGCTTATTTACCAAGGACTCTCGTCCAATTTAAATTGAATATAGGGAAGCACCATATCCACGAACTCTTATACCATATCCCTAACCTCTTCCACGACCTCCTTGGCCCCTTCCATTGTACCCATGACCTCTTTCACAAGTGAGGAAGGAAAATCATGTGGATTGTCAAATCATCTTATTCCCCTTATTTCTCACATAGAGCAAGCCTCATGTGGGATTTAAGGTTAATGATCATCATTATAACCACAAATTATACCTTAAGGATTGAACTATGAGAACTCCAATTCCTATTAACAAGGATACGTAGGAAAACCACATAGGGTCCGAGCTCAGTGGAAATACTCCTTAGGAATAAACCCCAATCCTAATACCCTTAATCCATGTATCCTCCATAGGAGTAATCCCAGGGTTAATCCCTCAAATAACCATGAGTTAAATCATCCCTCATGGTCACTTCTTATGGGATATCTTTCTTAGGAGAGACGTCAGCCGACCATCTCAAAGGGCCATACTCCCCAATAAGACAAACTCTTGGGGACCTCCATAGATGTGGGTCCTCGCTAATGAACTACATAGTCTTTGATTCCCATTAAAATTGGATACGTAGGAATCCTCCCTAAGGATCGAACCTAACCTTCCACACCAACCCAGTTGTTATAGGCCATATCCCAAACATGGTCTATGTAAACATGAAAACAAATATCTCTTATAGGTTCCTTTGAGAATTTCAGCATAAGTCGCACACTAAACATTGAATGGGAATATTTTTAATAGACTTCCCTTCCACATGATTATAAACTGTACTATTGGGTCTTTATCAAATGACTTAAAGATGCATGATGTGTCCCATTAAGTGAAACTAAACTACATGTATTTTGATTCCATTTCCAAGGATACAAAGGAATCCCACCTATGGGTTCAATCCCAACATCATAACAACTTCCATATCTCTAGATGATGATAAATTATAGAATGAAATTCATCTACCTAGATGGCCATAAACTCTAGAGTGCCCCACTGCATAGCAAGAAAATTATCATCATCATAATAAAGACCAAAAAATAACTAAGTAGTATATAAGAGGATCCCTTCAATATAAAACCTCATAAACATACATATTTCGACATTGATGAAGAAATTTGAATACATAAAGATGATTCTAAAATCTAAATATGTTAATAATTTCTTATTAATATTGGATAACCCACCTCATATATGGGAATTCATTAAGCATTAATGAACATATATTAATTATATAAGTGATTCCTAGAGTAGGAAATAATCCCCCAAAATGGTGTGGTGATCCTAACCACCCATCATCTTGAAAAATGTGAGTTCTAAAGAATCATGGGTTAAAATCCCTAACAAGCACCTAACTTTAGAAAACATGTCCACATGGATACAAAACTACTAGGTGATTCTAGTTTCACAAAAAACCCCATTGAAAACCATTCAAAGGTAATGATTTACCCAATAAATTCACATTCCCTTTAGAAACAATTACATATCCCTTTTATGATGAGTTATGAATCATGGTTCCTTGGACCAGTTCATCCCAAATTCTAAACACTCATCTTGAAGTAGCCGGTATGGGTAAGGACCCTCCCCATGTTGGGAGTGACTTGTGACCACTCATGTTAATGTATGATTCTATAATAGTGTATAACTTTTTGTCAAAATAAATATTCATATAACTTTATACTATTTTTAACATTCACTTTATATTATTCCATGAAGTATGGAGTAGGTGGTTATCGACTACTGGGTATGTTATACTCACGCCATGAATGGACCCTTAAGAAACATGTGTACACCACTTAGATTGATTAAAAATATAATGGAAAGTCCCTTGATCAAAGGATCTAGTAGCAAAAGGGTCATGGGGCTTAATGTGGGTTTTTTGGAATTTGATTCATTTTATATCATATAATGGTTGGACAATGAGCGGGGTTCTTTGAGAGTGTTTACATACATAAGAGAACTGTTTTATGTCACTATATCAGGGTTCCCTTTCACCATCCATGTATTGATAAATTATTCCCTATTTCACTCAAATTGTATTTTTCTAATCTTATTGGTGTTTTTATATTTGGTATTTCAATTTTCTTTTATTAAGATTCCTATATATATATTATGTGATTTCCCATGTGAACTCTGTTTCCATTGATAACTAGAATCATGCATATAATTGAAACACAAATATGTCGTGATCTGTATATATATGGACCCTGGTAATTTATTTCATTCAAAAAGATGAAAAATATATCCCACTAATATGTTGCATAACTCTTGTGTTCACTGCAACCATTGGAAATTGAAAGGTGTGTTAGAGGTGTTGTGACCAAATGGTTTACGTGTCGTGGAGGTGCTTGAGTTATGGAAACTACCTTTTCATTCATGTTTTTAGGTGAAAATATTATAACATTTATTTTTAAAATCATGAACCCCCATTTATAATATAATCATATTAACTATATTTATATATGTGTTATGTTCTTGGGGGTAAAACTAAATTTAAACACACTCACACACACACCATACACACATGCTATAAAGGGAGGCCATAGTCCACCCTAAGGGGATAAGCCACCCATCAAGACTTAATTATTTAGTTCATTGCCCATAGTCTCAGTGGGTATGAAGCCCATTACATGTCTAGTGGTCCTAGTGTTCCTGAAATCCCATTACATGGTCTTAATGGCCCAGATGTTTTACCAGAAACCCCTCTAGTGAATAGTGATGCTACATTACCCGGGCTACTACAATAATTTCTATAGTGATGCCACCACTATAGTTCATGTGACAATACCCACCACCACTATAGTGATTCCAAAGTACCCGCACCCCTTGGGGTTTGAACCCCCCAACCTCTATGTAGTTTTATGTGGTGCTTTACCATTAATCCAAACCCCAACTACAAAATGTTCAAATGGGATGCCCATCTGGGACCATTGGGGTCTCTGCCAAGACAACATCTGCCACATGTTCCCCAGCTACGAAAATGGTGTTGAATATCCCAGTTCATAATATGAACAGTGTATGAGTCTTATGAGGAAAAAAACTATTCCAGTTCTCCAAGATAATGTGATGGACCAATTTTTGAACTACTCGACCAATTCCTTGGAAAAATCTTACATGTAAATTGTCTTTTAAGGCCAAAAAATTTCTATAAAACCATTATTTGAACTTTTTTATTTAATAATGAATTTTAAATTCTCCACCATTGTTATCAACATGTTTTTGGACAAAAATTTTAGGTATAATGATTCTATTTCCTTTAAGATTAATTTCCTATCAAAACTACTATATCATCAACACAAATCTATCACTACATCCCATGGTTAAGAAAATCATACAATAGAATCTGGAATGTTTAATAACATCTCACTAAATATCATTATTATCTTGTAATAATGATATTCATCTCAATCAATCCAATAAATAATGACATATATTCTTAACAATTCATGTTCCATAGAGTTCACCTTACTCATTCAATTAATACATAATGACCAAAAGTGGGAAAATTTTCACAAAACTAGATATGTTTACCAACAACAAATAATATAACCCATACCATGATAAGTATGGAGAGGTGTTCTCAACCCCCGTGGGATGGAAACTAGCGTCAGACATCAATGATAAAACAAATGGTAATGATTTATCCCAATACGAACTATTATAATGAAGAAAAACATAGTACGGAACAAGAAAATGAGAATCTATAAATTTCACACACTTAAATACATTAAAAAATACCATGAAAATTTTAACAGAATAAAACATATCATTAAAACTAAAACTAAAAAATTAAACCAAATAGGAACTGCCATGATCTTCATGTGACCACTTGGTCACCACCTTTCATAAGACTACCCTACTCTCTATGAAAACATGAAAAAAAATAATCCTAAAAAAGAACTTGTGTCCACTGAATATGACTGGAATAAGTAAGGTGTGAGAATAAAATATCTTAGTAGGTAAAAATCACAAAATCCATTAATGAAAATTATTAAAAGATCCATTAAAATCTAGTTTGAAATACATTTAATGAAAATTGGGGTTTTATCATTTTGAAAATAATATACACCATTTATTTTTAAAACCCAATATTGAATCCAAATTAAATGAATTAAAAGAAAATCCAAATGATATATATGATGAAGGAAAATAAAAACTACTAGAAATAAAATATTAATGAAATTATATCCAAAAATAAAAGTAAATAATACAGGACTAAGTAGATATACATTAACAGAGAAAATACCCAAGAGATGTAAAATAAATTATGGACATTAGGATATGTAATCATGGAAATTTCTTAAATATACCTAATGAAATTCGTAGATTCACTATGTTTGGACCCACCATCAAACATGTGTTTCACCTCTATAGTCAATAACCAACCTGGCTATGCTAAACAAGCCTCACCAGTGGAAATTCCAACCTGGTATATCCTCTTACCATGAGGATCTAATCTATCTAATTGGGACAAGAATGAAATAATAATTCAACCATCTAGATTATGTTCATGATTCCCATGATAATATTATAAATAATAATGAGGGTTCAATCACACACATGACATTTAACATAACTCACATGTGCTATAGTGCATACATTTCAGAATTCTGAACACCATCTATGTGATAAACCTCTCACTGGAAGGGAACCCATATGGGTTCAAATCATACATAAAACATTTCAAATTTTCTAACTGGGGGTACACAAAGTATGGGTTGAAAACCAATTTCCAAGACATCACAATGTACCAACCTATTTTTAACATTTACAAATCCAAACCCATTCCAAAACCAATGAGAAAACATAACTTTTCAAATAATATTTCTAATGATCCTTTTATGGATCATAGGTTCCAAATTACATCACAAGGATATAAATAGGGAATGATTTGGAAATCTAATTTAAAAACCATATTTTATGTTCTTTAGAAAAAAATACTTTGATTACATTGGGAGATTTTAGGAAAACCATTTCGAAGATAGAGTGGAATAGGTAATAAAATAAAATTAGACTATTTTGAAATAACTTATTTTTAAAGAGGACATTCATATATAATTTTGTTTGTGTGTGTGTACTTATCCATATGTGCACAGCATGAAAAAATGAATATTCATACATTTAATGGAATACATGAAGAGTTAAAATGAAAATAATAATAATCCAATTTAAAGAATCACACGTGTATTTACAAAACATCCTAAGGGTCCACACATAATCACCCAACCACAAAAGGCATCCTACCCACATAATAATCTCAGTTAAAAATGATACATGATTACCAAAACCCTTCTAAGGCCACAAAAATATGAATTTTCTCAATTTCATTTTGAATGATATTTTGAAATTCTATAAAACCCCGTGTATACATCTACATATAGTCCGTAACTATAAAAATAATTTGAAGATCCATTTTCATCAAATTTTCAACATGTAAATTCCATATAAAATCATAAAAACACACCAAAATCAGGAATAATAACTTAAAAAACTATTTAATAGAGATAGAGCATCAAAGTGTACGATTCAGAAAGGAAATAGATTGAAAACCCTACCTTAATGTCGTTCTAATGTGATGAAACTTCCGAAGATGTATGAGTAAGTCCCCAGGAGAAAAACCTTCTCCCTAGAAAAAATTAAATAAACCCACATCATCTAACCCTCTATGTAGGGTTTATAAATGAGGGATCTAATCGAAGAGAGAACCCGGAATAAGAGGGGAATCCAAGAAGAGGAGAAACAAGTCTGAAAACAAAGAGAAACATACATATGAATCACGGAGGAGAATTAAAGATATAAGTATAGTGAAAAAAGAGGGGTGTGGGTGCCCCCTTGTACCCCAAACTCAAACAAGATAGAGATGTTATCGAATGGGGTTAAAACATAAGATCAGTAAATTTAAAAGTGGTCTAATATTATTCGACATGCAAAGGATATACCTAGGATTAAAAAAGTATGTCTATGTTACCATTTTTGAATAAATTATCAAAAATCCATTTTTGAGTGAATTAAGGAGTCCTAAAAATATTATTAGGTGTTACATAAAAAAAGAAGTGAATATTTTAGAGTTATACTTTGATAAAGATAGAGTAATATTGTTTAGAGCCTAGATATGTGCCCCATAAAAAGTATAACTATATAGGGAACTTTTGGATGATGTGAATATCTCATCCTTAATATTCCACTAGGAAGCACTAAGATATATCAAAATCTTAAAAAAAACATTCAATTGTATAACACGGTATATTAATGCTTCCTATACCTATAAGTCAATACTGAATAAGAGAGTTATAATGGAATAATGAGAAAATTTCCCATACCAGTATGGAAATGGGAAAACATTTCATTGGGTAACATCTTAGTAATAACCCAGACATATAAAGGTAATAACACCATCTGGGTTGTAGTTGATCTCCTTATAATGTTGACACATTTTATTGTTATCAAGGAATTTTTACCTCTTGAAGAAATCTCAATGATATACAAAAGAGAAGTGGTAATATAAAATGGAGTACCACTCTCCATTATATCATATAAAGATTAAGGGTTTACCATGAGGTTATAGAGAATCCTTTAGTAAGAATTTGATACAAAGATGAGTTTTTGTACAGATTATCACCCATAGAAGGATATCGAGTCTGAAAAAACCATTCAAACTCTATTTGATACGTTGAGATCATGTTCAATGGATCACCATGTATATATGTATCAAAGTCTTCTCTTTGTGGATTTCTCATATAAAAATAATTTATATTCAAGTATTCAAATGGAACCTTCTGATGTTATATATGGGTATATGGGTCAAACTCCACCATTCTATGATGAATTCAGAGAGAGGAATATTAAGAAATGTAATCTTACCAGAGAGATGATAGATAGTGTTCAATCCATTCAAGATCATATAAAATCCAAAAAAAGATGATCGAAAATCTATACAGAAAATCATTGACGTGAGATGTAGGTTGAGTCCAGAGATAAGGTGTTTGTTTTCATATCACCATAGAATAGAGTCATCAGGTTTAAGAAGAAAGGAAAGCTCAGTCCAAGATACATCATCCCCTTAGAGATTCTTAGTCACATCAGAGGGGTTTCCTATCGAGTAGAACTCCCACCTAACCTATATCAAGTGTATGATGTGTTCTATGTATCCAAATTAAGGAAGTAATTACCAAAAATCTCACATGTAATAAATGTAGAGATGACACCCTAGTAAAATGATATTTTATATGAAGATTATCTTGGGAAGATCTTAGATCATAGAGACAAAGTTGTATGAAATAAGACAAATAACCTAGTCAAAATATAGTAGCAGCAAGACATGTTTGAGGAGGCCACACAAGAACTAGAAGAGATGATGAAATATAAGTATCCTAATCTATTTTAGTTTATTAAATGAAAATTTGAAAGATTAATTTCTTAATGGAGAAATATTGGTTCTACAGTAAATTTTATAATAGAAATTCCATTTTAAATGAATAATTTACTTATTAATATAGTTATAGAAAACATTCTTACTACATTTTTTCATTTTAGATCAATCATAAAATTTCACCAATAATATTTTAAAAAAAATTTACGAATATTAATCAATGATAATATATCAATTGTATATTGGCCATTAATATAAGTATATAATAAGGATTTTCATATAATCTAATTGACATACATTGAATAAGTGATGACCTCGACCAATAAGAGTATACAATATGAAGCAAATTTTTCAGTGCTTATAAGGGAGATGACATTAATAGGATTTTTCCTTGACCAATACCAAGACAATATTAAATAACTAATTCTTAAGTTAATCCACTTTTGATAGAAGTTCTATTTTTTTAATATCGCATCCCAAACAATGTTTTTGAACCCCACCAATAAAACACCACCATATGACATGATATTATTAGGGTGTACACTTCTTTAATAAGAGGTTATGTATCTGGAACCAAGTAGTATGAATTTGTATATTTTATTTTTTAGTCAAATAATTAATATATTTCTCCCATTTTATAAATAAGTTATTATTTATTATATATAAAGTGATAAACTTAATTTATATAAACAATTTGAAATCAATTCATTATACTTAATATTTTTTTTATTTTATTTCTTTTATTTCTATTTAGTTTTTGAAAGAATTTGATCCAAATTACTAAAAAGAATAGATTGTATAAATTTATATATATTTTAGGATTTTAACTTCATGAACAAGAGTCTAAACCAATTTTCTCAATGTACAAACCCTTTCAAGATGAATACCATTCAGTGAAATTTATACAAGCCATGAATTCCTATAAAATGAAATTTTTAGGATGTGGGTGAAATTTATGAAGTGAATATATCAATATTTTTAATTGGATAACCTCCCATGAACCCCTGTTCCCATAAAAGTTGCACATTTAGTGAATTCTACGAATGACAAAACATGAAGACATGAATGTGATTCCCATTATGAAAGTCTTGAGATTTGTACTCTCAGATGGTCATAATAATTGAATGAGATTCCAAATATCAAATTTCATGGAATTACAATTAATGATGAACATTTTAGACTCACTGAATTTATGTTATGAGAGGGATGAAGTTATTGAATACTCAAAACATAAAATAAATTCACATAATGTGTTGATCCAACCTATCAATATTCCAGATGCTTATACATTTCAATAGGTCATATTTTATGTTATTTATGATGTTATTTTCTCTATTTTTCATTTTGTTTTCTTATCCCTTATTATCATACTATTTCCCAATAATGTTCCCATTCTCATTGCCTATGATTTCAATTTCTATTGTGATGTGTTCTTTTATAATCCATGTAAGTGTATCTATTTCAGTTTCTTATGTTGTCGACTTTCCTGATATGATGATTACTTCCAATACATTAATATTTCGCATGTGTAATTATTATTTTTATAGGATGGGATAATCCATCTAGAGATAGGGATATGGATTAGAGGTAACAACTATTTCATGAATCTATAAATAAAAACCAGGATAATTTATAGGATAAGTAATTAGAATTATTATAAAATACAATTCCATTCCCTTCCCTGATCTAGACCCAATGATTGAAGGGAAGGACCCAAACCTAATTGGAATGAAGCAAACTAGAAAAAATATTTTATTTCTACCTTAATAGTTTCACTTAAGTCATTTATACTAGAAACCACATTTGGGCCAAAGGGTACTTTACAATCTTGATTGGTGTATTTTTCCAGAGCAATGATGATTGGGTGATTCTAAAACAACTATGCATTTTAATTTAATAGACACATATTTTTCATTTTTAGATATATCCTATGTATAGGATCTTCAAAATTGATCACAAAAACCCTTTGCATTAACTAAATTTAAATTCAATTTTTTAAAATAAATTCAACACCCATAGATTCATATGACGAATCCATTACTGGGTTCTAAAAAAATGGTCACAAATATATGGCATTGCCTCCCTATAGGTTTGACCCCATATTTACACATTTATATATACATTCATAATAGTTACAGTTTGGTTATAAAAATTTCTGGTCTTATCACTCCCATGAAGAAAGAATAATGCTGCATAACCTTATCAAATTTTGGCCTTGTTACTAGAGATCTACATTGAAACAACGTCCTTTGGAAAAAACCAATGGTTGACACACTCTCCCTTACCACTTATTATATTTTAGATATTATCCATTCATATTAGTTACTTAATCTATGTCTCATGGTAAGGTAATGAGTCATGATCTATTGACATATTCATAGATCCTGGAATCTAAATAAACACAATCATTCGAACATGAAATTAGAAATTTATTTCCATATTCCATCATAAAACTAGGGATTCAAATTACAATGTTGGACCACATAAACCAAAAAATGATTGATATGTTCCACTAAATAGTATATATAATGACCTCTTCTATTAGAGAACAACATTATGGTCTACAGTTTTTGATCTATTAGTGGTGTTGTGACCATAATTGTTTGGCCTCTTATATATTCACATTATTTCTAAATTAAACCTATTTGAATTAATATGATTCAGTACGTTGGAAAATTTAGAGGAATTTTGGGTGAAGATCCCCACAAACACATATCGAACACCATAGAAGTTTATGAAGAGTTCATAAAATATGGGGTCTCTTCTAATTCTATTTGACTTATGGGTCTCTCCAATTTCCTTGCATGATATAGCCTAGGATTACGTGATGTTTCAATCTCACGAGTCCATTACCACATGGGATGACCTGGTAATAAAATTATAAGATAAGTATTTCCCACCTATTCATACCTTTACTTTATGAAATAATATTTATAATTTCACTCTAATAGACTATGAGTTCTCCTAGGAGGTTTGGGATTTCATAAAAGAGATGAATCGAATGTTTCCAAATCAGAAAATCAATGACTGGCTTTATCTTCAAACATGTGTCCCCTGATTAAAAAGGCCTCTAACATTGTGGTAGATTCTTCCACTAATGGAAAACGTATTCTCAAGACACCATAAGTGGGTTCATAAATCCTCAATTCAAACTCACAGAAATATAATAATTGGAAGTGTAATTGGGGAACTCCCCAATTGGGATTCACTAAGTAGAAGGGGCCACCCACCTTTTGGTCATGGTTGAAGCCCTAATGAATAAGCAAAAAAATTCCAATGACCTCCGCCCCAAAACACCACCAACTATTATGTTTATGAAATTCCAATTTTATCATATGTGTGGAGGTCCACAACCCTATCTATAATTATAGATAGAAATATTGGAACAACAAAATTTAGATTTTAATTATGTGAATTACAATCAATAACCCTAATACTTTCCACCTCATCAACAGTAATATTTCCTACAAAAATATTTTCCTTGATATCATTAGGCCCCCTGACTTAGCAATTTGACTTAGAGAATATTCTTACCGCATTTGAATAAAAAGAGGAATATCGAATGACTATGCATGAAATAGAAATTCAAAATAAATGTCCTTATCTTTGAAATCTAAAGCAATAGGATGTTGAAATATCCAAGACTCTCTCAGGTCGACTATTGATACACTTCTCAGTAACACCAAGTCCCATTAAAGATAGTAATATTGGGATTTGGTTCTTAAAAGTGGAAAAAGTTATATTTTTAATAGACATGCAAAGACAAAGAGAAGTGGGTAGAAGAACCAAAGTTAGATGAAACAGTCATTGATATAGAAAATGATGAAAATATATAGAATGTTAGGGAAGGGAAAAATGTTGAATAAAAATTAAATGTAATATATAAGGACTAAGATCAATATTAAGTCTTAAAATAAGATGTTTATGTGGCCCCACCACCTTACATGACCCTAATTCTATTTATAAAATGACGATTCAATGGAAAACAGATGTTTAATACAAAAAAATGATGGAGATGTTAAAAAACTAGACATTAACTTCCATTACACAGAATCCAATTCCCAAAATCTTAATTTTTCTAAATTCTTAATGGATATACTCCCCAATAATAGGAATATGGAAGACTTAAGAGTTATATCATTGAATTAAGAGTAATATGTTGTAGTTCAATTTAAAATGCAACTAATGATAAGTGACCCAAGATCCTTCTTGATTCCTTGCACTAAAAAATCATGAAATTTTATAGAGTATTTATGTGATCTTAGTGAAATAATAAAGCTCAATCTGATTAATGTGTTCTGAAAACTCGGACTCTAGGAATCGAAACGATGATAAGAAACACTCTACCTTACTGAACAATTTGTTATGTATCCTTGAGGAATTAACTTGGAAAACTTTGTTAAGGTGAGAAAGTTTATTTTCTTTACTGATTTTATCATTCTAGATATGGATAAAGACAGAGATACACCAATTATTAATTGCAGACTATTCCTTACAGCTAGAAAATATCACATTTATATCAATCTTATTAAACTCATATTTTATGTCGGCAACGAATATGTAGTTTTTAATTTTTTTTAAATCATCCGCATATAGTGGCAAGTGATTAAAATGTCAAGGCATTCTCCTAATGATGAATGGTATGGTTTCATAGCTATTGAAGATAATAGGGAGACTCTATACATTGATGAAAAATATTATTGGGAATTTGAGGAGGCAAAATATTTTGAACCTATAATGATAAATTCTATTATAGATTTCACACCCTTGGTTATCAAGGCAACCAAATTAGAATTAGATAGTCTATCAAGCACAATGAAATACACATTAACAGAGATAAAATATAGATTGTAAGTAATCGTTAGTTAGTAAATGAATCATGAGTAATATAAATAAATAATGAATGTTCTTAATGGGAAAAAAATCCATATCCAAGAGTATGGATGACATCAATGGTATTAAGACCATGATATGTACCCATAAAATTTTGATGGAAGATGTTTCTAAGACAAAACACCAACCCCAAAGGTTACTCACCCACTAATGAATGTGGTATATAGAATAGAATATTGAAATTTTCATGATGTTGTTTATATTTCTTCCATCTCTGATATTGAATGGGTGAGTCCACTGTATGTCATAACAAATAAGGGAGGAATAACTATAATTAAAAAACAATGAAAATGAATTAATCCTAACTCAAAATGTTACCGGATGGAGAGTGTGTGTTGACTATTGAAATATCAATACAAAAAACTAGGAAGAGAAATTAAATATTCAATTCATGAATTAGATGCCAGAAATATTATATGGGTATGAATTGTATTGTTTCCTAGATGGATATTTCAGATAACATCAAATCATTTTCAACAAAGATGTTTTTTCAAAAACAAAACTCCCCTTTACTTTCAAAACCATAACCTATAAAAGTATGTTTGGAATTTTAAAATCTCTAAAAACATTCAAATGGTTCATGAAAATTATATTTCAAGATATGTTAGATGAGATTTTGTAAAATTTTATTGATGAATTTTTAAAATATGGAAGATCCTATGAAGAAAGTCTGAGAAATTTCGAACCAATGTCATAATGTTGGAAAAATAATTTTCTAGGGTTGAATTGGGAGAAATTATATTTTATGGTCTATGGAGGAATATTCCGTAGGAATAATGTTTCAAATCATGATATAGAATATAAGCCAAAAATAATAAATGTAATCATATATTTACCAAAAGCCACAACTATGAGAGGAAAAAATTGTTATTTCGACCACATACTATTCTATCATTACATTATTCAGAACTTTTCCCAAGCAGCCTACCCCCAGTCACACTTTTTGTCTATGGATGACAATTTTTAATATGGAAAATAAATTTTGAAGTACCTTGATTCTCTAGAAAACAATATGTTGGATAGACCTATAATTATATCTCCAAACTTGGATAAGGAACTTGAGTTAATGTACGATGTTAGTGACTCCACTATGGGCATTGTTTTAGGACATCTTGTTTCATATATCTTTAATCTAATATATTATTCTATCCATACTCCCAAATATGCTATAGAAAAATATATGACCATATAAAAAAGTTTCTGACTATATTTTTCACACTTTTCCAATTTATGGAATACCTCTTGCTCCCCAGAGCTGTGGTTTACACTGATCATATATCGTTGAAATACATTTTTAATAAAAAGGATTCCAAACCAAGGCTGATATGGTGGATAATAATATTGATAGATTTTGACATTGTCATCAGAGATATCAAGGGGATAGAAAATGCTATTGTTGATTATCTTTCTAGAAAATAGCTACTCAGTATTTAGGATGTGGAAGAGTTGATAATTGAAGATGACTTACCTGATGACATAATAATTATCATGGATGTTCAAACATGACTGTGGTTTAACAATATATAATTCTATCTTTCCCCTAGATCCCAATACCCACACAATTCTTATCAACAAAACAAGAACCAAGGTGACACTTCACAATTTTACTGGGATGATCCATTACAATTCAAATGTTGAGTTGAAGGCTTAATGTGATGATACATTATACAGGATGAAATTAAAAGTGTATTAGAATTATTCCCTATGTCACTAACTGGTGGAAATAATGGGTCTGATGTATCATGGATAAAATTCCTCATAGTGTATTATTTTGTCCCACACTCCCCCAGGATGCAGGGAAATTCATACAATGATTTGATTGGTTACAGAGAAAAAACAATTAGAAAATTTAATGAAATGTACCAAAACCTCATCCTAGAAGTATAATTCTTATATTTTGTGGGAATTTCATTAATGGGGCCATTTCTCGATTCCCATGTAACTTATTACATCATGGTCAGTTGGGATTGCATTTCAATGTGGGTGGAAACAAAATCTACCAACCTTGATATGGCCACATTGGTCACTAAATAAAAACATCATTTCTAGATTTTTAATTCCTTGATTATTTCTTACTTATTAGGGATTTCAATTCAATAATACTTCCATAAAATTAATTCTATAAAAAAATTTGTATTCGATACAATACTGAAATGTCCTACCACCTGAAAACTAGTGGCCATGTGGAATTGTCCAATTGAGAGATCATACATATTATAGACATGATTTTCAATAAGAATATGTAGAAATAGAGTATTAATATTGATGATTTGCTTTAGGAATATCTAATGGACTATAAAACACCCAATGAAAAAACTCATTTTTGACATGTCTATTGAAAACCCTATCATTTTATTGTGGAGTCACAACATAGATCACCCTAGGAAATTAAAATGATGAATATCGATGATCACAAATAGGTTAAAAAATTATTATTATAATTGGATGAAATAGAGTAAATGGGAAGTGATGATTATGAGAATACAAAAATTAATAAAGATAATTCAAATGAATTTCATGACCCATTAATTTCGTGATATATATTCATACAAGGAAAATATTTTCATTCAATAACTTCTTTCTTGAAACTATTCCCTAGAAAACTAAAATACTAATGGTCAGGTATATTTTGAAATAATTAAAGTGTTCATGTATAGATCTATAAAAATTAAATAAAGAAATGTACCAACTTTTAATGTCAATGGAAAAAAATATAAAATACTTACTAAGAGTGATTTCAAGAAGAATGTGTACTATAATTTAAATTCTCTTGATTCAGGGGAATGTTTGGATCTTTAATTAAAATGAATCACTAACTAGAATCAAACCTAGGTTTGTTCTATAAGATAGAATAAATTTTAAACGATTAAGTTTATTTGTTTATCTCACTTTAGTTGATGGTTTAGGACCAATGAAATTTGTCCATTGTTAAACATAATTCAAGACATGAACCACATTAACATCATGAGTTATTTTGGGTGTAAGAATCTCTAAACACCTATAATACAGGTCATGATATTATAATTTATGGCTTGAATTCTGAGAATCCCATACTTCATTTATGAATCCAAGGTTAATGAAACATTATTCTTCTAACACTTCCTCTCCTATACCCTTATCTCCCTCTCCTCCTCTTATCGTGTCCACATTACATGACCTCATACTCTCTTTTCTCCTCCCTCACCACCATATTCTCCCTTCTCCTCATGTTCCACCATCATCTACACAAAGGGTAACAACGTTGTGCCTTCAAAACATTCTACCCATTGTGAAAATGATATAAAGACCATGATACTAGTGTAAGATCCATCACTACAAATGGGTCTTTCTTTCATCAATTTTAACCAGGTTCCACCCCTATAACAGCATCTCACCATTTCCATGGTGATTCCCACCACCTACCCATCCATCCATTTATTTAGTTTTTTGACACCATCACTAGGCCCCCTTATCTCATATATAAGGTAATCCTAAATTAAATATTAAGGACCTCAAACTTACTCTTATTTAAAATATACTTATGGAAAAATAATATATGGAGATCGTTGTCCAAAGGGACCTTTACCACATCTTCTAGGTGCCTGAGGAGACTCTTGAGATACAACATAGTAATATAACATTTTATGAGTATTCCATGAAGTTTACTGAACTTTTTTATACTCCATTAATGGGGTTCGAGATGGTAACATCCACATAATAAAGTACAAAGAGGGTATCCACAAATACATCTACACTAGTGTGGCACCTTTGTGCATTTGGAACTTTGCTGGAGTGCTAGATAGGGAACTGGTAACATAAACCTTCCTACTAGAGGGATTCTAAAAAGATGGAGCTTGAAGTGGAAATCAAGGGTCAAAGTCATATACAATATCTAGAAGGTGACAATAGACATGATAACATTTCTGATACTTCCTCATGGACAGTCTCAATCCATAAGAAATGTGGAACGAGGTTTGAGAAGATGACCATGTAATCTGAGAGAGGAGAGATTTTATTCATGTGACATATACTCTAATAAGGAATATGATTTCCAGAACTGAAAAACTAAGTAGGGTGGGTGTCCAGTGGAATGACCCCCACAACAGAGGCAACACCATGATCAAGGTTCTTCTAGGTGTGGCCAGGGATCCCCAGGGCGGTGGTACTGGTAGAGAATTAGGTGGGGTTATTGAGGGGGGAGATACTGGTTGTGGGAGGTTATATGATCTACTTCTACCACCACCACCTGGTGGTCTACAACAAGATCAAGGAGATATTAGTCAAGGAAATGGGTATCTATAGGCTATGGAGGGTTTTGAATTTAAATGTCATGAGATGATATGATGTATGAAATTTTATTTTCTATTAGTACTCCATTAATTGTAGAAATTGGGTTGATTCACTACTTCATTTATGAATCCCTTATACAGTATCTAGAGATCCCTATTGAGACCTTATCCTAACAACTTTTGATATAGGTTCTAGAAATGAGAAATTACTTGATAGTTCTTATCTACTAGTAGTGTGAGTTAATGTACAGAAAAGAGAGTTTCTTATTGATGGTATTCATTATCATGATGAATCCTTATGATTTTATATTTGGTACAAACTAGTTGTCAATGGTTCATTGCTAGATTTACTATAATCATATGTGGGTTAGATGCCTTTGTACAGATGAGATGAGATTATCCATTATGGGTGAGATAGATAACATATATGAGGGAGAGGTACCTGTTAATAAGAGGTTGCAGTATATTATCCATCTATAGGTGAGTTCATCCCTTGAAATAGTGGAATCTATAATCATTTGGATTCAATCGGTAATGGATGAATATGTGGATTCCATCCCCAAGGATGTTCTGGGATTTCGTCCATAGTGTGATATAAAATTCTTCATTGACTTACACCCTTATAAGATATCAATACCTTCTACATAATATTAGATGTGCCCCAATGAGCTCCAATATCTGAGGGTGACATTGGGGAACCTTCAAGAGACGAGAATTACCAGACTCAGTGTATCCCACTAAAAAGTAATAGTTTTCTTTCTGAAAAAGGAATACATGTACTAAGGATTTATTTTTATTATAATCACCTAAACCATGCATTAATAAAGACAAATTACACCTTTATAAGTATTAATGAACACTTTGACTAGTTACGAGAATAAATTTGGTCCTTGATGATCGATAATTGGTATGGATATCACCAGTTGAGTTCTCTTGAGGCTGATATTCTAAAGATGAAATTATGATGCCACTACAGTCACTCTGAGTCCTTGGTGATTTTTTTGGTGCTAATTATTAACCTTCCGTTCATATGTATTTGATTAATTGGATCTTCCCACCAAACACAGACCAATTTGTGGTTGTCTTCAATGATTACTTACTCATTTACTCTATGATAGAGAAGTAGAATGAAAAATATCATATGATGGTTCTAGAGTCACCTTGGGAGAACCAACATTATGGTAAGCTCCCGATGCACCAATTTTGGGTTCACAAGGATCACTTTTTGGGGTATGTAATTTCTGATCTTTGTTTAGATGTGGACTTAGTGAAGATTGATGTTGTTCTTTCTCAGGAGTCACTAAAGAGTTTGACGGAGGAGTGGAGCTTCCTTAGATTGAAATGATACTGTCTGAGGTTCATACATCTATTTTTAGAGTGTAATCCCCCTTGAATACCATCACAGGGAAATACAATCTGTTTATCTGGATCAAGCCTTTTATGGGATCATTTGAGTATTTAATGTGGAGGTTGACTAGTGCTCCTTTGTTGAAACTACCCGAGGAGGGTGTGCGGTAAGTAGTGTTTTTCAAAGCCTTTGTTGTTGGTATTGGGTTCCTATTGATGAAAATTCCGGAAATGATTACATATTCGTCAAGAGAGTTGAGAAACCATGAGTATAACTATGAAATTCACAACCTAAATTTCATTATGGTAGAATTTTCTCTGATGATATGGAGGAACTATCTTCTGGTAGAGTTCATTTTTTTATACTAATACCATAATAGTGTTAGGTATATCTTCATTCAAAGGGATCTGAACCTGAGGAAAAATAATTTATAGGCTTTCCTATATTGTTATGACTTCAGTAATGTCTATACAATTATGAAGGTGAAATGGGGTGGTAGATTACCTTAGTAGGAAGTATTTTTTTTCTTCAAAAATGATTCATATGAGAACATGGCTTCTTTGAAGTTGATTTTGGTGGGAAAGGTGTTTTATATTTTCATTAGTCAATGGGGTTGACTCTTTCTCTTATCTAGCATGTGTGGGTGCACCCATTGGGAGACATCAACTGTAAGTTTCTTTGTAACCAGATATCCTCATAAGATTCATAAAATGTATTTTTTGAAAAGATGGATTATGCCATCCTTTTCCATGGATAAAGGTTGGTTCCAGTAATTATGTGAGAGTGGTGATAATATATTTTTACATTCCCCTAGTTAGTATATCCAGATGTGGAAAAGATGTACAGAGACCATCAGTGGTGGTTATGGTGGGTTGCCATGAGGTGAATCATTAAGGAGTTTATCACTATGTGTCTCACATGTCAGTAGGTAAAATTTGGGAACTAGGTTTTGGTAGGTTTTGTACAACCTCGTGAAATTACATAGTGGAAATGAGTAGCATAATTATAGAATTTGTGGTAGGGATTCTGTAACACCCAGAGATTTTAGGAGAAATATTCCTTTTAATTTCATTGATGTCTTGTTTGGTACGCTAAACCAAAATTAACTTGCGTTATATGCAACACTGTGTTAGCTTGTAGTATATGCAAACACTATTCTTGGATTGTGTTGCACGCAAGAACGACCTTCCTCAATAGTGTGTGTTGAACGCAATACCGAGTTTCACTAAAAAACGATATATTATGAACTAGAAGTTATGAATAGTATTAACCAAATTGTGAATTTTATAACAATATGATTCATCTTACACATATTCTAGAACACGCTATGAGAACAAAATAAATTGTTCTGGTAAAATAGGTATTTTTTAAAAAAATGTAGTTTTGCTGCCTTTTGATAGAACACCCACATTAATCATGTTCTTGACACATTTATGAGTTGAATTTGTCAATATAAACATATTCATTGCAATATGTATATAAAAATTTACTTTATATAATTATTTAATATTTTTATGTTAACTTTCATATTTTGATGAATAGTAAAAATACGCTAGATTTTAATTAAAAACAAATTTTTTAATCAAGATATTTTATATGGTTAAATTATAATATTTGGTGGTATTAATGTATAAATAGAATATATTTTTACCATTTAATATAATTTAAGTCATTATCATTAATTTTACGTTGAATTCATAGGTAAAAACATTTAAATCTTTTGAAATGTTTTAACTTTTAAAACCCATTTTCTCAATAGCAGGATTAATTTTAAATTAAATACCACAACTTATGAGTTTTGAATTTAAAAAAATGGACACAATATTTGGAATCTTTAGGGCCAAAAATATGTTAATAGGTTACTTTTTATTTTTAGACATTGTGAATACTCACTGCGGTAAATTTTATTTATTGCAGTTAAATGTAAATCATGTAATTATGGGTAAAAATAAGACTATAAAATTATCCGAACATTTTCCAAAATTTAATTGGGTGAATCAAAGTCAACCCATATCACCTAATGGTCGGAAGAGATTCATTTCATGGAATTTTGACCGTGAAAATGATGTAATTATTATTAAAACCAAAGAAAGTGACAACATGTCAATCTCTGATATCTTATAAGTGTAATAATTTTAATTTGGTGATAAACATTATAAAACATCGAACATAAATAGTCTCCATAAAAAATTATCTACATCATCTGAATTTATTTATAATTCTTAAGGATTAAATTATTATCATTAATGAGGACACAATAATGATGTAGAAATTATTTTATTGATTGAAATATGAAATAAATTGTTTTAAAAATATTAAAATAAATATTATATGAGATATTTAATGTGATCCCCGAATTTTATAGACATGTATTACATGCTATTAATCTATTAAATACTTTAGTTCAAATATATCCTCTATGTGGATTTTATTTAAATTCAAATAAATGAATTGTGTCAAAATTGAGATTATTGTTATTTTATAAAAATAACATATTATGAAATTGTTTAAAAATCTCAAAAATATTTAAAATTTATAAATTGAAATTTATATGGACTAAAATTTCATAAACTATCAAATTATGGGAAATTCACAAAACATAAGTAATTATTTATAACAATTTAGAATTTATAATATTATTACCACAAATAAAATTAAATAGATTTAATAAGGATAAATCAAGTAGATAAGGTTTAAAATAAATTCCAAAGATGTCTAAATTTTATTGTTTTATGTGATTACAACCCTAAATTATCTCACCTTCTAATTGAGTAATTTCTAGAGGTTTTTATGTGGGGTTTGAATTTATTATATATTAATATGTTAGAGGTTTCCAAAAGTACCCCTCTCCTCCATTATAAAAAGGGAACCTCCTCCCACTCCTCGTCATAACATATTGAGCCTTCAAGATTGGCCAAACGCTGTCTATTTATTTTTTCAACTTCCCTGGAAACCTACTATAGGTCCTTTTAATCTTCAGAGACCAACTTTTGGGCCCTAAGAGGAGGATAATAAGAGGCACGTCGAGAAAGAGGTAATATTATTTACCGATTCTTTCAAATTTATTTCTTCTTCTACTTCATCTTCTTAATTTGTTTCATTATAAAGTAATAACATAAGTATAAATAATATAATGATATGTTATAATAAATATGAAACAACCCTATTTCACCTTCTATCCATCCTAAGAAAAACAAAATCACCGTGCGTGCGTACGTACGGAAAACCGTCTCCACACCGTGGTGTAATCTGTTTTCCACCACCACCTTACTTGGATTGGTATAATGGTGTAAAGAATTACTATATATTATTATTATAACTTGATAATAATTCTGAGATATTCTATCATACACTCCAATACCATTCAATTATTATGGGAAAGATATCATCGCTCATTCGTACGTACAGATTACCATCTCCACGACGTGATGAGATTGATTTTTCATTTTAACCATTAAAGAATGATTATAAAGTATATATATTGAATAATAATGAAATATATTATATAATAATACTAATAGATTTATATATATATATATGTCATCTACTTACTTCCATTCAAGTCAATAAGGAAAGGAAAACTGGGTTTTTACGTATGTACGACCTATAGTCTCCTTGAACAGTGTATTTCATTCCATTTATCGATCTATTATATTGTGAATATATATAAATCTTATTTTACATTCTGGAAGTAATTAATCATGATCTAAGTAATCATATTAAAAATTACAAGTGAAAACATTGATGATAAATGAAACGATTTTATCCAAAACACTGCTTTAACATGAAATTTACAAATGAACGAGTGATATAAAGTCGTAAGTGAATCATATATGATATCATAAATTTTATTATGGTTCTGCTAAAAGTTAATAATATGTTTAAACCCACTATACATAAGTATCAGACACATTAGGAAGAAATTGGACATAAGGTAATGGATAATTATTTCAACATCAATCTTAACCGGGATTTTTTATTTGTAAGTATTTACTAAGGTTATATTTATTATCCATGTCCATGTTTTATAAAACAAATTCAAGTATGTTTAAAGTCATTAATACCAAATATTTACTTTTACTACATTTTATGTAAGGAATCTTTCTTTTTATTACCATACGAGGTACTTTTTTACTTTTCTGAAAAAAGTACAAGGATAATATTTTTTTAACTTATACAGCCTGAACATATTTTTATGTTTTCAAAACAGCTTATTTTTATAAATATTTTTCTACAGGATTTCATTATTATTTTCAAAAAAAATATTTTTCTTTTAAAAGTGCATGGAATTTTGTTAAAAAGAAAATGATTTTGAAGAAGAATGGTTATTTACCTCAAGAATTCATTTCATGTTTTTTATCAAAACTATTTCCCATATAATATGATAGTATTTAGTATGATTATGTTTCAATAATAATTTCTCTATTATTTTCATGGATTTATTTTTCATACGATGAAATGATAACCATTTTTTTATATTGATTATGTTATGACAGGATGATGTTTATGAAAACCATTTTATTCTTTGGGTTGTGATAAATCATTTATGATTATTTTGTGGCACACATAATAATTATTTCATTATGAGTTGGGTTTGAACTATATATCCCTCCAATGCATTGGGTAAATATTTTTATCTCATGATATATACATGGATGGAATGAAAAGTAAAATATGGTTCAGTAATATAGGACTAGAACGACTTGTAAACATGGTTTAGTAATGGTCTTGGCAGCAATGCCTTGGCTACTATTGAAATCATAAAATGTGCTTAATGGTTTCCACAATTACATGTTTTTTCCCATGCTGTTTTATCATGATTAATGTTCCTTTATGATCCATGCCTTACATACTACCATGTTTTTTGTCATTTCTCAATATTTTGATGTTTAAATTTATGTTGATGTTTTTAAGTTCAAATGTTTATGGATTGTTTTATTTGTTCTCCATGTTTACCCTTTCTGATAATTCGAGCTCACCATTTCTATGTTTTATCTTTTCCTTTCCCTATGATATAAAGAAAGGTTTTAGGTAAGAAAAAAAGGGAAGATCTTTATGGGAGATGTTGAAGATCTTTCACCATGATTAGAATATTGTGATCCATGTTTCCGAAGACACTAAACTATTACGGTCTATATGTGTCTGTTTCTATTTTGTATTAATTATTATGAAATAGTAATGTAATGTCCATGTATATCAATCTTGGGTCTCTACAGTTTGTATCAGTGGGAAGGTTTAGTTAACCATTTGAAACTAGGATGTGAAAACTTTAGTGAGATACATAGATATATTTCTAAGGTACGTCTAGGGATGTCTGTAAGGATAAATATAAAGTGTAGATTATTGTACTAGAATTATGATAATGATCATGAATAACATAGGATAAAACCTATGATGTTAGATATTGAACATACACCCCCTTTATTATGTTGTTTTCCGAGTATGATTTTTGCCTCTCATACTATTATTTTTGGGTTTCATAAAATGGATAGAAATATGAAGATTCGTGTTAATGGAGAATACGATGGACAAGGGAATGGTATTCTTCTTTAGAAAACAAATGAAATGGGATTTGGAAGGTGAAACATCGTTATTATTCCTAATCTTCAATCTCATAATATGATCAATAATCCAAACATTGGTAAGTTTCATGACTCAGCTAATAAGAGAAAGATGGGGTTTTTGGTTGATCATAGAGGAAAGAGAGATCAGTTTTTCTCATGTAAATCTTGTGGGAAGAGGCATCAATGAGAATGTTTCAATGGAACTTGAAGATGCTTTGGGTGTGTAAAATAAGGATAGAAAGCTAGTAATTGAAAAGGAAAAGGTTCAGGTAACATAACGGATAATGATAATGGTATTGCTAAGGCATGAACAATAGTTAAATATTTAAAATGTGCAGTGTACGAGAATTATGAAAACCAATCCCCCAAGGGAAAATATCATAAAGAGAATCAGCATGGTCGTATGAGTAGTATTTATGTTGATGATGATAAACCGACTAAAAATGATATATGAGATGAAAGAAGTTTAGATGAATAAAATTATGAAGCTCGATCCGTGGTTTAAGATGGTGGTGGAATGATTGCATTTTTATCAAGAATAATGTATGGTACTATGGAATAAACAAAAATCTAATGATCTTTACACTATTGTTTTCCTTCAGTATTTGAATGTATATGTTGAATAGTACAAGTAACCATGAAAAGTGATTGAATTATTTTTTTGGAAAGAATATGATATGTGTATAATGAAGTGATAAGGAGAAAATAATATGTTTGATAGTATTAATGAAATCATGACTGATATAAGGACAAACTGATATCATGGTTTGAGTATATAGAATTTTTGGGATTTTGGTATGTGGAAAGAGTTAACTTTTAACCACATTCATGTTATCACTAAGGTTCTATGGTAATTCATGTTTCAAGGGAATACATGATTAAGGTATTCACATGTTTGGAATGCAATCAAAAAGATATATCTTAGAATATATGGGGGATTAATGATGGTATTCACCTTCTTGGTAAATGACCTCTCCAGTAATATTTTTCTTGATACTCTGAGTTTGGACAGAAGTATTTTGGATAAGCCTAAAGGTTGTAATTGATTATGTTTGACATTAGATAGTATCTTTTAAGGCTAGAAAGTTTTTTTGATGTTATTTTCCGAATGATATAATGGTGGAGTTTTAGAAAAAACACAACCCATAAGACGGACGACAACCCATCACATCGAAAAAGACTGTTGGAATCAAACACACAACCAAATTGCGATAGGCCTTTATCACCTACCATTGGGCTACAGAAAGTCCCTAGTTGGTAGAATTTATTCTTATTTTATTAAGTAGTATGATAAATGAAGTATAAGTCTATTTTTGGTACCATATATGATTAATATCACCATATATAGAATTGTTTATATTTGATAACTTTTTCTATCCTTTTTGTTTGAGACAGATGGAATTACCCATCATTCCATGACATGATATTCTAACACTTCATATTGAACTTCATTTATTTTAATAAGAGGTGATGTGGAAATTATTCATGGAATGACCAACGATGATATTACACTAGAAGGAAGTATGTATTTCTCCTTATGTAAAAAATTATTAACTTTAGGGAAATTATCTTGAAAACAAAAAATGGTGTCCTAGAACCCTTATATTCGATGAATCAGATGGTACCTTAGATAATCATAAATTTATGGCTTTGTGATCATTGGATGTTTCATATCCATGTTCTCTACCACTCTCCATAAGAAGTAGATGGTCATATTTCTCTTCCATATCCATATTTTCACTTATGTTCTCCTATGTGTAAACCCAGTGATGAGTTAATTTGGGTAACCTTTACATTTCAGACATTAGTTTTTAAAATTAAATTTTAGTATTCCTTTTTACGATGTGGGTTTCTATGAAATAAACATTCAAGTTGTAAACCGTTTGTAACCCCAATGAATTTCGAGGGCGAAATTCATTTAAAGGGGGGGTAGAATGTAACACCCCGAGATTTTATGAGAAATATTCTTTTCAGTTTCATTGATTTCTTGTGTTTTACACTACACTAAAATTAACTTGCACTATACGCAACACCTTATTAGCTTGTAGTATATGCAAACACTATTCTTGGCTTGTTTTTCATGCAAGAGCGCCCTTCCTCGATAGCATGTGTTGTACGCAATACCGAGTTTTACTGAAAAAAAATATATTATGAACTAGATGTTATGAATAGTATTAACCATATTTTGAATTTTATAATAATATCATTCATCTTACACATATTCTAGAACATGGTATGAGAAAAAAATAAATTTTTTGGGTAAAATAATTATTTTTAAAAAAATGATGTTTTGCCACATTTTAATGGAACACCCACTTTAAATCTAGTTTTTGACATGTTTATGAGTTAAATTTCACAAAATAAACTTATTCATTGCAATAATTATATAAAAATTTACTTTGGATGATTTTTTAATATTTTTCTGTTAACGTTCAAATTTTTATGAATAGTAAAGAGACGCTAAATTTTAATTAAAAAAAACTTTTTTCATAAAGATAATTTTTACGGTTAAATTAAAATATTGAATGGTTTTAAAGTTTAAATAGAATATATTTTTACTATTTAATATAATGTAACTCATTATCATTAATTTTACATTGAATTCATAGGTAAAAACATTTCAATCTTTTACAATGTTTTAACTTTTAAAATTTATTTTCTCAACAACGAGATTAATTTTAAATTAAATACCACAAACTTCAGTGTTTTTGATTTGAAAAAATGGATTAAATATTTGTATTCATTTGGTCCAAAAAATATGTAAATAGGCTACTTTTTATCTTTAGACATTATGCAAAGTAACTACGATAAATTTTATTTACTATGTTTAAAGGTAAATAGGGTAATTAAGGGTAAAAATAAGACAATAAAATTACCCTAACTCCTTCCAAAATTCTATTGGGTGAATAAAAGTCGACTGATATCTTCTAAGGGTCATAATAGATTCATTTAATGGACTTTTTACCTTGAAAATGATGTAATTATTATTAAAACCAAAGAAAGTGACAACATGTCACTCTCTTATATCTTATAAGTGTAATAATTTTAATTTGGTGATAAGATTCATAAAACATCGAACATAAATAGTCTATTGACAGAAAATAAAATTATCTACATCATTCGAATTTATTTAGAATTTTTAGGGATTAAATAATTACCATTAATGATGACACAATAGTGGAGTAGAAATTGTTTTATTGATTGAAATATCATATAAATGGTATTAAAAATATTAAACTAAATGTTATATGAACTATTTAATGTGATCCTCTAATTATTTATACAAATATGACATTTTATGAATCTATTAAACTTTTGTTTTGAATATATCCTATGTGTGGATTTTATTTAAATTCAAATAAATAAATAGTGTCAAAATTGATATTATTTTATTTTATAAAAATAACATTTTATTAAATTGTTTAAAAATAACAAAAATATTTAAAAATAATATATTATAATTTATATGGTCTACAATTTCATAAAGTATCCAATTATGGACAGTTTACAACACACAAGTAATTATTTACACAATTTAAAATTTAAAATATTATTACCAAAAATAAAATTAAATAGATTAAATAAGGATATATCAAGTTGATAATGTTTAAAATAAATTCCCAACATGTCTAAAATTTTTTGGTTGATAAGATTACAATCCTATATTATCTCATATTCTAATTGAGTCATTTTTGGACGTTTTTAAGTGGTTTTTGAATTGATTATAAATTAATATTTTTGCGATCCAAAAGTGCCCGTCTCCTCCCTTATAAAAAGGGCACCTCCACCCTCTTCACTTCACAACATTTTGAGTCTTCAAGACCATCCAAAACCGGTCCATTTATCTTATCCACTTCCCTAGAATCCTACTATTTGTCCTGGTATTCTTCAAATACAAACTTTAGTGCCCAAAGAGGAGGTTTAGAAGAGGCGTGTCGAGGAAGAGGTAATATCCTTTACCAATTATTTCAAATTTATTTCTTCTTCTACACACTCTTATTTATTTGTTTCATTATAATGTAATAACATTAGTGTCAATAATTTACATATATATTATTATAAATATGAAACAACTCTAGTTCACCTTCTATCCATCCTATGAAAAATGAAATCACCACGCCTGCGTATGTACGAAATATCATCTCAACGCCGTGGTGTAATATGTTTTCCACCACAACCTTACATGGATGGGTATAATGGTGTAAAGAGTAACTATATATGTTTATTTTAACATGATACTAATTATGAGATATTCTATCATCCACTACAATACCATCCAATTATTATGGGAATGATATCATCGCTCGTGCTTACGTACGGATTACCGTCTCCACGATGTGATGAGATTCATTCTTTATATTTACCATTCAAGAATGATTATAAAGTATATATATTGAATAACAATTAAATACAAGACATAATAATGCTATTGTATTTTTGTATATATATATATATATGTCATCTACTTACTTCCATTCATGTAAATGAGGAATGGAAAACAATGTTCATGCGTACGTACGACCTACCGTCTCCATGAACGGAGTATTTCATTCCATTTATTGATATATTATATTATGAATATATATAAATCTTGTTTTACATTCTATAAGTATTTAATCATGATCTACGTAATCATATGAATAATTACAAGTCAAAACACAGACGATAAATGAAACGATTTTACCCAAAATGCTTCTTTAACATGAAATTGACAAATAAAAGTGTAATATAAAGTCATAAGTGAATAATATATGATATCATAAATATTATTAGGATTCTGTTACAAGTTAATAATATGTTTAAACCCACTATACAAGAGTCTAGGATACATATTGAAGAAATAAGACATAAGGTAAGGGATAAATATTCTAATCTCATTCTAAACTGAGATTGTATATTTGTAAGTATTTACTGGGGTTATATTTATCATCCATGTCCATGTTTTCTAAAAAATTATTTCATGTATGTTTAAAGTCCTTTTTTTCCAATTTTTGACATTTACTAATTGGTATGTAATGAATCTTTCTTTTTTTACCATACGAGGTACATTTTGACTTTTCTAGCAAATGTACGAGGAGAATATTTTTTAACTTATATGGAGTGAACAGATTTTTACGGTTTCATAATGCCTTTTTTTCACGAAGCTTCCTCTACAAGATTTCAGTATTATTTTCAAAGAAATCTTTTTATTTTAAAATTTCATGTCATTTTGTGAAAAAGAAAATTATTTTGAAGAAGAATTGTTATTTTCCTCAAAAATTCATATCATGTGTTTTATCAAAACTATTTTCCATCTAAGATGACATTATTTAGTATGATTATGATTCAAGTATAATGTATCTATTATTTAAAGGGTTTTATTTTTCTTATGTTGAAATTATATCCCTTTTTTTATATGTATTATGTAATTATGGGATAGTGTATATGAAACACATTTTACTCTTTAGGTAATGTTGAATGATTTATGTTTATTTTGTGGGACTCATAAGAATGATTTCATGATGAGATGGGTGGGACCTATATCTCCCTCCAATTCATTGGGTAATGAATTATATCTCATGAGATTGACATGGTTGGAATGAAAATTAAAATATCGTTCCGGAATACAGGGCTGGAACGACAGGTAAACCCGGTTCAGTAATTGACATTGTCCACTATGATTGTCTTGTAAGCAATGCCTTGGCTACTATTGACATCATAGAATGGGATTAATGGTTTCCACAATTACATGTTTTATTCCCATTCCATTTTATCATGATTAATTTTCCTTTTGGATCCATGCCTTACAAACGTCCATGTTTTATGTCATTGCTCATGATTTTGACGTTTAAATTTATGTTCATGTTGTTAAGTTCAAATGATTATTGATTGTTTTTTTGTTCCCCATGTTTACCCATTATGAGCATTTGAGCTCAACCTTTCTTTGTTTTTTGTTTTCCTATCCCAAGGATATAAATAAATGTTTTAGGTAAGAAAACAAAAAAGGGAAGATCTTTATGGGAGATGTTGAAGATCTTTCACCATGATTAGAAGATTGGGTTCCATGTTTCCAAAGAAACTAAACTATTAAGGTCCTTGGGTGTATGTTTTTGTTATGTATTAATTATTCCATAAAAGTAATGTAATGTCCATGTACGTCATGATTGGGTCTCTATAGATTCCCTGGATAGCAAGATTCCACAATGCTATCTATGTGATTTTTTACCAACTCATGAAGTCAGCCAAACTCCTTACCATTAAGGAGCACAGTTCAATGTAGAGTATGGGAAAATTTTACATGTCAAAGATTATCCAGATCCATGAGTTAACCTAAAAAATTATCTATTTTCGGGATGTTTTTTTCATTCAATGGTTTTAGAGAGGTCCACGGGTAGAATTTGATACCTAGTTGATGGTTCAACAGACTTGGTCCACTATCTAGGAGTTGGAGGATATCTAGAGGGATTGTGTTTTCTTCTCCTTCTATTGATGGGAGGATCCCAATACATTCTTATACTTCTCTTATAGTAATTGAAATCACTCTAAATCTAGCATGAAACATTTTGATGCACTTTAGGTCACCCTTATGTTGGAATGAGATTAGTAATGCAACTATTGTCAGAAAAAAGATGGTGCAATCAATGATAGAGAAGTTTTATGTCATTGAAGATAATATAAGGGCAACCTAGAGCTAAAAAATATCATACATAGATTGAAATCATATCCCCTTATTGTTCAATAATGGATATCGTGTTTTCCTAAGATTCTCCCCATGATTAGGATTATTGTGGTTTGTGCGAGGAAACAATCTATCTCCAAGGTTCATCGGGTTTGAAGAGATTCTATAGATGGTTGGCATGGTTTCTTACCAACTTGTATTACGCCCACTATTTGATTGGGTGAATAAAATATTCTATGTGTTTAAGTTGATAAGATATGTGCATGATCTAACACAAATTCTTGAATGGGGTGATCTGGATAAAGAGGAGAATCCACCATCATAGCACACCCATTGTAAATCAAGGATTGTATAAAATATGATCCTAGAAGGATGGACTATTACCATGGATCAGTTGTTGTGGAAACACATGAGTGTTCCATAGAGTTCTGGGCATGAGAGAGACAAATAATGACTCAATATCCCCTAATTTTTGTTTTCCTTATGTTTTTTGGGGTAAAAATACTTGTGAGAGGGGGGAATGTTGGGAATTTTGTTGTAATAATTTGGATGATATTAAAAAATATTTATTGAAGCCATGCACCAAGACTATGAATGGTTTTTAGGCTTGGTGGTCCCTGTATTGATATTATAAAATATTTAATATATTAATACCACATATGTAGAGTTTTCTTGAAATAGTAGAATAACCCCTTAAATGAGACTAATATGGAAAATTAGAGAACACATGTGAATTTTTAATACAAGGTTTACCCTATATACAATGTAATGTTCTTCAGAACCAGACATCCGGATGATGGAGTCATTGGCGGTTAATTTAATTAAAATGAAAATGAAAATATATTTATTTTATTTTGAATGTTTGTAAACAAAATCCCTAAAATACTACATCTTCATAAAAATTATATAGGGTTATCCACATATACATAGAGATAATTGATTTGATCTTTTGGCATTCTTTGTTGGAGGATCAGACTAAAAGACAATGAGCGATCTGTTCGAGGTGTATCGATTGACAATGAACACAATAAATCAACCTCAAAACTGAAAAAATGTATCCTTTACCAATAATTTATCTTAAATAATTTTAGGGAATGTTATTTTACTATTTACACCCTTATTTCATTTAATAAGGAATGAATATTTAATCCTCTTTGATTTCTGGTATTTTCCAATCATTTCATGATGCCCATAATTTATTTGTTAATATTTTACCTGATTGAATCCTTTATTGATTTTAATATCACCCACATGGACATTCTGATTATGTATTCCTTTGACAAGAATTATTATCAAAATATTTTTTTAACGTTTTTAGGTTATTCTCCACCTCTGTTCATTGTGTTCTTTTCTATGGGCCTTTGTGGTTGTGGTTCAACATTTTCGGGGTGCGGTAGAGTGTGATTAAACCTCTAGATTCATTACAGATTCATGAACAATGAATGTATTAGATATTTTCACATGGATATGGGGATGTTTTGGGTTATGATTGAGTTTTATATGGATTCATATTTGGAGTAACAATGACAATTATATTGTGGCATTTTGAGGAGGGCCGCAGATTTGCACTCCCCGATGCATTTGAGGTGGAAACGACAGTGCAGGGGAAACACATGAACTCTTCTAGAAATTTCTACGAAAAACCCAACTACATGGAATAAAGTATAGGAAATAACACCATGCATCCCCCCAAATGATATGGCATAGGTTTTGGGGAAAATAATGATCACACACCCTGTGGTCAGGACCACATTTTTTGGGACCCACACTGTGCAGCAACGTTGTGGGCTAGTTGTACCCATCTAAAATCTCATGAGCTAGGACATGTGGTGTACTCCAAGAGTATAGGGGAAAAAGTCGACATTCATGTGCATGACCGAGAGCACACATGTAGGGCCCGAGGGGATGAGACAAGTTGTGTAGTACCCTTACATATCATGTTGTACTATATGTCGACCCAAGAAATGTGATTTTGAGTACATGGCTAGGATTCCAGGTAAGGTCACATGTCATGTGACCCCAGGAATATAATGAGAACCTTTATCCAGGACTTTCTCATTGTGTATCTCCTTATGAACAAGGATTCCATCTCATGAGTAGCTTATCCTAATAATTTTTCCATTGTAGAACATGATGATAACTTTCTTAGTGATGTTTGAGAGAAAACATGATGTGTTGATTGCATGGAACTTAATTAGGTGATGTGGAAGTAGTATAAATGACCGGAAAGGATCATCATAGAGATAGGATGGTGTTGAAAACCCCCTTATTTCACCAAGGTGTGGGTCCATCATTCTCCATGCCCTGGTTGAGCGGAACCCCTTATGCACTAGGGAATGTGTCCTTTATTAATACCAATCAAGTGGGACCCCATGATGTACTAGGATGTAGATCCCCTAACCTCTAAGTGGAACCCACTATCTTACAAGGTAATGATTCCTCCTTGTTTTGATTAGAACCCCCTGACACAATATATCGAAATTCCTTGATGAATATAAATATAATGGAACCCACTATCATGTAAGGGCATGGTTCTACCATATATTGTGTGGATCCCCCTAATATACTAGGGTATGAGTCCTTTATTTATGTATTGTGTGGTATACCACTATCAGACGAAGGTGCATGTACCCTATCTTCTGAGTGGAATCCAACATTAATATTTGCCTACATTTCCTCTATTTGAGATAGTTACCCCGTAGCCTATGGAATAGTGAATAGGTTCAAGTTCTCAACTTTAATTTCACAAATAGACATGATAGATGATATACATCTATGATTTCCCATCAAAGTATCTAGTAGACTCAACATCCTTTGATGGTCTTTGAGATGGTGATCACCTTTCTCTCTCATATGAGTCACTTTTTTGAATATATATATATATATATATATATTGTTGGGTTTAATTTCCCACATGTGTTGGCTTGACCTGACTTTTATCGTATCTCTATATTTCTCCCTTTTCATCTTTCAAGATGCCTTACTAGGTAATTTTATAGTCCCCCCTTCATGGGATTCCCCTACACATTTCATGTCTAATTTAGATGATATATGGTTATTCAGTGAAATTAGTTGATCATAGTGATGATAGGGTCTATATATCACATACAATGGTCAGACATGGAGTCTTTGAGTTAGGATCTATCAGTTTATTATTAATATTGTTATTGTTTGGTTTGGGATCCATTTTTCGTTTGGAATATATTTTCATCTTTTCACAATGGTTTTTATACTATTTTACTTTGATACATTCACTAGAGGTTATTTCATGCATTATTTTACACTATATGTCACAAAACGTTTTATTATTCCTCTACAGAATTTTGTGGATATAGTTGGGTTCTTGCATATTGGTACACAAGGAAAATCCCTCCAATTTTATTTATCCCAAATCAATGTTTTTCAATATCCCCTGGCCTATTTGAGGTGGGGTTGTGGTTGTAATGGAAGGGCCTTCAACCATAAAGGCATGCCTCAATGGGTCCATTCAATATGCCCTCCCTCTCTAAATCCCTCCTAATGTGTTCCCAAGCTCATAAGTAGCTCCTCCTAAGCATTTAAAATCACCCTCTCATGGTATGAGATATATCTCTATTCGGTTCCATCCATGAACCTTCTTTGTGATTAGAATTTTGAATCTTTTTTGGATATATATTCATTCATTTATAAATATCTCTTTAGAATAAAATTAAAATTTTAATAATTAGATATAATTTATCCTCTACATTTATATCCTTTACAAAATCTGTTACTAAGTCAGAGTAAGGGATTCTCTCATCATCCTCTTCATTCAAGAATCTTCTTTGATTTATGTATTTCGATTCCCAATTTTACTTGTTGGAATTTGTTTTAAAATGTAAACTTTTCTACCCTTATTAATCTAATTTAATGAGAGACCCACTTTTCTCTCATTTAACCCATTCATGGATCTTTATATGAACCTATATTTTTGATGAAATTATCTCATGTTTTCCAAACAGAACATTTGTGTAGTGAATAACCCTCCCCATTTCCACTCATGGGGATTCAAATAGGTATACCTATCCTTGATTTACTAGGGACTTCCATGTATATATCACACAAACCATATTCATGGGATTAAAAGTGATGAAATATATCCCTACTTAGTATAATATATGTGGAATAGAAATCCATGTACATGATATTAATGTAAAGGGTGTTACTATAATTATATAGCCCTCCAATGAATTGGGATATGTTTTTATCTCATTAGATACCATGTATGGTGAAGAGGAGGTTATTATAAACAAATTATGTCATGATGTATCAATGATTATCCTATACTTATTCTTATGGTGTAATGTTTTTTTGTTGTTTCCACATTTATATGTTTCCTTTTTGTTATCAACTTATAACATTCTTTTATGTTCATGATTATGATTCTAACCCATTTTATTTCACCCTGATATGCCTATTAACTAAAATGTATTACTTTGATCATGTTATATTAATTTGTTTCACTACAAGGATTTATAGATCACACATTTATTATATAAGTCACCAGGTTTTCCCGTGAATTTTTAGAATATCAATGGAATATATGGGAATTTTATAAAGTTTTTAAATAATGTAATTATATTCTTGTTTCATGTTAAGGTGTTATGTACCTGATTTCAAAATACATTAAGTCCTGCGATCTATTGTGGTTGTATTATGTTAGTATTTTTATAATAAATCATGAAATAGGGAATATTAATGATATGGGTTTTCAATTTGAAGCTCCACATAAGACCTATAATCATTTATTGTTCCTTCATGGATGGAGATTAGAACCATTGGTGGATATATCCAAAGGAACACAATTCTGGACCCTTAATATTTCAATAAGACCATGTTATGGATATTATGAGAATAATATTAGTAAATATGGGTTCCCATGTTTTGTATCATGTCATGGGAAAATAATCAAAATTCATGTTTACTTACAAATATCATTTTGTGGAATTGGTAGTTGACATCAATGTCTCAATAGATGACCATTATTACAAAATCATGTTGTGGTATGGAGTACTCAAAGAAAGAGTTGATGGGGTATCCATCATGAATCCTTATATGTTATATAGGTTTAGGAACCGATTATGGCATGTATAAGTGGTGATCGATATATCTTTTATATAGTTCATTGTGAGTAACAGCCTATGATACTGTGTCAATTTTTGTTGATGTTTCCATGTGTGGACATTGGCACCCAAATAATTATACTACATTGTAATTCTCCAACTAGAATATCGATGAAGTATTTCTGATCATGGATTGAAAATTACCAAGGTGTACTCGTGAGAATAGATGCATTAGGTACAAAGAATAAAACATTTGAAATGATGGGTGATGTTTGTGAAGAATAAGAGTGGGAAGATGATATTTTCAATTTTGTTTTCACAACCACCAAAGGGGTGACCACTGTTTCTAAATATAGAATTATACTCTACATTACTCTAGATAAATTTTTCTATCAAACATCCTAAGTATTTCTATCACTTTAGATATTTACAGTTCCACCACCAACTAGAAATATTCAGATAAATCACCTCTATACATGAATGTCTTAAATCAAGTCATGCCTGAATCTTCATCAGCTATGTGGACCTTCCAAAAAAGAGATCTAATCCATGATTATATCCCTATTTTAGAAGATTAATAAGATCATGGGGAAGAATATTTCTTCATGGACTGAATAACATGTGAATGGGAATGGGAAAATCCATGCTCTAACCACTCATACTCTAATTTCTGAGAGGGAGAGTAATGAAAATCACATTTCTAGTTCTTTGGGAGAATAAGGATAGCGATTTTTTTATATCATGAATTATATAATATTATTAATTGTATCATATCCACCCTCTAAATATTATCAATTTGAGAGAGGGATCTCCAAAAATTCTAATGCATGAATCACTGGATGGAATATATGGATTGGGCTACATAAAAGCTAAAGTGGAGAACTTATGGGGAGTTACATTTTTAAAAATGGTTGGCTACTCAAACCATATAAATAAATGAATATGTGAATCAAGTGATAAGGGTGATAGCTTAACTATTATAAGTTACCATCATACTCAAGACCTCCATATAGAGGAATAGAGAATTGGCTTCAAACATCATCCAAACATGCCACCTAGCTGAGGTTGAAGCTGCTGGAGAAGTATATCTATAGTAATTAGTTATTTATTCCCATCATAAATTTGCTATTGTACTGAGTTTGGTGAACCAAATAATATTATAGCTTCCTTTTATTACTTTATATTGAATATAATTAAATAGAGAGACTCCAAATTTTGGGAATTACTCTAATTTTTATTTAAATAAATCACAAAGTATATATCAAAATCTATTTTCTATAGTTTTTCCTTTATGTTGAAATAAATTATCAGTTAATATTAAGAGTAATATCATGATACCAAAATAAACTTGAACATTATATGAGAATAGTTCAGATAAATCCTAATTCAAGAACACTTGAGTCGGTTATCTATATGAATCACTCCAATTTATCTTTACCATATACCGTAGAATGAATATAGGTATCATTAATATATAAAAACACATATGATAACCCTAAACCAATGTGAGATTAATAGATGATTTTGTCCACCTAGAGGAATAATAAATGAAATCTCGACATGAAATAGATCCCAATTACACTAATGAAGATAGCCTCACGAATATGAGTATACTATTTAAATTCATTATTTATAGATGATTATTTTCTTCAATTTAGGGTTATATAATGAGGAACAAAATCGTACTACAATAGGATGTCATAAGAATTCTTTGAAAGATGGTATGATTCAAAAATATGTTGATTTGTGAGTATTTGAAACCAATTTAATAGTTGTGTTATGGAATTTGTAAAAAAAACCCATGAATATCTGTGCAAATGAGAAATTTCTTATTGAATTGTTTATGCGACAACATGATTGAAATAAGTTCCCAATACTTTTATAGACCATCTTGACAAGTAGTTCATTTATTTTTAGGTCAGGGTGCTCAGATTAAAAAGTATAATGGTTTATGGATTCAAATATTAAACCAATGTATAATGTGAAAGGTTGTGTGCCTCACATAGATTAAATTTTATCCCAACATTTATCAAGGAGGTCCTCTATTAGTAATGTTTTACTAAAAAATGGTCCCTTCAGATTAATGTCATATTTCTCAAACCAATGAGTGGGATTTTTGTATAATAACCCAAATGGGGATCAATATATGAGGGTACTAAACTAAATTTTAAAGAATGATTAAATAGGATGAAAATAGTAACTTGTAGTATTTCATTATGGAAGCAATGAAATTTTTCAAGTCAACTAGGTATAACCATTTTCGTTATTCTAATAATGGGTTCCATGAAAACATTTCTAGGGAATAAGGGGTTAGGGGGAATTATCCTATTGATATCATATGCCTTTATTAGAAATTGTCAAATATTACAGCACACATCATATCCAAAATAGGGTTGATTTTTGAGTCAAATGAACTCATTTAAAGAATCCATGAAAGGTTAGGAAAATCCAAAATCCTAAGGAACAAAGTGAGGAATATGGAATGATAAATTTTAGGGGTGATTGAAACACACCCATACTAATATGACCAAGATATAGTTTTTATGAAATGTTTATAAGTAGACACAAAATTTAATGCTTGGAGACTGTATCCGAGATATATAGTAAAACATCACCATGTATAATATTTCAATAAAACCCAAGACAAATGAAGTTTTTATATGGCGTATTTTTTATTCTATTATGGAATAAAAATTAATAAATTCATCATGGTTATACCTACGATAATTCTATGGAGTATAGTCATGGTAGTAATATCAATGAAAATATGAGACCCCCAAACATTAGGAAATAATTCATAGGAATTGGTATATTTGATCCAAACATGGGTTTATTGATAAAAACCATATTTTGGGAACACTTAAAATGATCTATCTCTCATGTAGGGAAATTGTATTCCTATATAGTGGGATAATCAAAATGAATTTATGGTATTATAGGGTGTAACCTTTGTTGTTTTGCTTAATAATATGTGGAAAGGTCTATGATTCAATGTGGTTTGAGGTTGTACGAAGAGGATATTGAAGTTGTAGAATTAAATGTATTTTGATCAAGCATAAAAAATAGCATGTTTTTTTTTGTTTTGAGAACATCAAGAAAACCCAACTAGAATTAGTAAGAGTTTGAGAACAATTATTAAAGATGATGGGGTTTACAAATGGACCTCATTTGATAACTCAAGGTTTCTCTAGGTATCCTTATACTCTATGAATCAAGAAAACCATAGTTTTAAGATGACTTTATTTTTACTATGGCATGGGATTAAAATATAGGGAATCTTTGTGGTTATACCAAGGACAGATGATATTGGACCCTGTATATGGAATCATTTTGTTTGAATAATTAATAAAAAACCTTCACTAATAAATATTCCATATGCAAGGGGGATTTATATGAATGTGATATTTGTAGACTAGTTTAATAATTTAATCCAGATGTCACAATGTGTCCTAAGAAAACCTGATTCAAGACGAACATAGTTCATGGATGAATTGATTACATCCTAAAACTATGATATAGGGGGGAATTAAATTTTATGGGATTCATTATTAGACATAGGAAAAATTTACCAGGAGTTATTACATATCATGAGATAACATGAATCACATCACATAACAATATTTTATTTTCTCTTTAGAGATACAAATTTTGAAAAAGTGGGATAAGAAAATAAATATAATGGTTATCCTAGTGTTACAAGGGAGAAAAATGTAAATTAATAGTGTCATGACCCCAAGAAAACCTTAATCAGACACATCCTAATACATGGTCATAAAAATACCCGATAAGATTTGTTGGTGGTCTCATCTGCTTGGTGAGGTGCAATATGAAGTTTGAATTTGTGGTTTGGTCTAATATGTGGAATATAAGAGTCACTATGTATAATAAGATACCATGAATCAAGACAGAAATAGTTATATGGAAACCTCTATACCAATTGGTCTCATTTGTAATGGAGACAAGAATAAATGTATGGGTTCCCTAATGACAAAGAATGATAATGTGAATTGGAAAAAACCACATCACCATAATAGAATTAGGTGTGTAAATAGAAACTATTGTTGAGACCAATATTTGAGATCCATATGACCCATAAATCTTTGGGTAAAAAAAATCTCGACACATATAGTTTTAATGAGTGGAATATTTTTCAAAAGTGGGTGAATCATGACACTAGGATCTGCATGTGTTTCAACATCCATTGAATAACTAAACAAATAAAGACACTTATATATAAAAAGATCTTACCTAAAGGGAGAATATTTTTCTTCAGGCCATTGGAATATAATTCAATAATTAGTTTATGTTCATGTGATATGGACTATATATCATGAATTTTAACATAATATGATAAGCAATACAAGATTTATATTTAATGTCATGTTGTGATTACTTAGATGTCTTTTAGTTTGAGGATTCACAATAATGACATTCTAGCTTTGGAGTTTTAATTAATACAACTAATAATTTATATTGTGATGGTGAATGTCACACAACTATGAATATGTGAACCTCATATAAATTATGAAATGTATTTCTTGAAAAACCTTGTATTAATGTCTATCGTGATACAAGCTACATCCGTCATTACCATTGATTTATATCAGTTGTAACAAACCTTATGTTTAAAGTAAGATCCCTCACATTTCAAATCCAATTATATTGGAATCTTCTTGATTATCAGGAGGTTTCCTATTTCCGACACCAATTCCCCATGAATGAATAGGTGGAGTTTAACCTTCTTGTTGAATTCCCATGTATCTTTATTCTGATATATCTATAGGTTAAGTAGTGTGCATAACATTTTAAATCAACTCTCTCCAATTAATCATGTAGAATATAAAAATTATCATCTTTATATAGTTTATTACATATGAAAATAAATGGAGAGTGATTTTGAATATCAATTGGTAAGACAACCTATATCATATACACAAGATAAAATGGGGTTTCGTATGTGGTAGTATTTGTCATGTTGTGATAAGTGCAAAGATAATATAGTATTTTTTTTTAAAAAATAATTTTTATTCTTATCCTCCATTTTCTAAATGATATTATAATTTGTTTTATTAATGGTGATTATCTTTCAATTTTCCACTACATGATATCATGATGAATAGTTATACAAGATATTGTACTCTGGATCTTGCTGCAGTAATTCATAAGCACCAAATTTGTTTCCATTACCCATTAATATCATGTGAGAGACACCAAATTTGGTGTTGATATTAGAACTCATGAAATGTATGATGGAATTTATGTTTAATTCAATGAGGGAGATAGCCTCAACATATATTGAATAGAAATTAGGGGAAGAAAGGATATATTTAATTTTCCCAATCATTCTAGGGTTTATGTCTTGATGTTATCTATCCCTTGTGCGATGAATGTCCAAGATTATTTGGTGGTGTGTAACATTTAGAAGAGATGATGAATGAAGTAGGAGTGTATCTAAAAATCACGTTACATCTCTTTGAACATTATGTTGTAGTTTATAATGGATATCCAAAAAAATCCAAGTTATTAAACATGGTGGAATATATTGGAATCTAATAGGTGGGCATTGTACATGTCGACATGGACTTTTTGAATAATAGTGAGGGTCCCTACACCTTCAATTAAACTGATGAGGATCCCATTAATTCATCGTTTTTATAATACATTTTTATAATTTATTCCACTATAGAGGATGAAATTTACATCAAACTAGAAGAAATTTTCCTTAATTCTTTTATTGTACGAGAGAATCATATTTTAGAGGTAGTATATCATGGGGATTATCCATCATATTGCATCCTAGTTAGGAAATAATATAGGGTAACATTGACTAAGTGTAGTGTTAAGCTTATTGATATCTTCCAAATCACTATAAAGGAATGGAGATAAGAACATGTGATGTGTGAGGAAATGACCATCCCCACTTGGTGTGGATCGACCAGAGATTTAGTTTTACTAAACAATATATTAGCTTAGGTATTTATTAAATAAGCTGCTTCAGACGGAGTTTGGTATGAGTAAAATTACGTCACCAAACTTCATACATAATTATAAAAGGGAATCAATTATTCCATTTTAATGGCATGATCACCATTAATTTTCATTATTATGAAATTTTAATCAGCCTACGAATTAAATAATTCCCTCGTATCAACATAGAAAATTATGAGAATTTTTCAAGGACTTAGTATTCTTCCATTGTGCATTGTTTTTATTGAAAAGATAAAGGAGGTAGTGATTTCACTATGGAGATGAATATGATCCCAATATTGACATTGTTAAGCTACGAGTTTTCAACCCTTCTACATATTGGACTCCCAGAGACATCATTAAAGTACATCTTCTATAATTTGATGTTTTCCGGATGGTGAATCCTTCTTCATTAGGAAGCTCCATGTTTGGCAACAATTTCTTTAGGACATGGAGAAATGAGAGAATGTTTTCTTGGAATTTCCCATTGATTACCTCTAGAGACAAAAAAATTATATTAAAATACATCAAAATGACCACCATTTATGCTATATTCCTTGTTAATATCAAACAAATATGGATATTTTTTTATTGTATCAACACATTAGATTATGTGGACCTCTTGGATCAAAAAAAATTTTCTTATTTTTTTAAACATGAATACTAGTGTAAGGTATTTCATCTTTATATTATAATACCATTACACAACATCCAACCCGATTATAATAAGATAATATAGTTTTTTCCCTGACTACAACATCATTACATGAAAATAGGGCACAAAGTAATCGCTCTAGGGTTGACAAATAGATTATGAGGGGACTCCATTATATATGAGGCATCATGATAGGTGGATACCGGAGAAAGGTCATGATATCATTGATGGATTTATAAAAATATTCATCCCTGTTATATGTAACCCCTTTCTTCCCTATATCTGGGATGGTAAAAAGTTTTCATGTAATATTGGATATGGAAGGCCTAATATGTTAAATATTTCCATGGAATACTCTAATATATTTTATGTTTTTAGGAGGAGGAATATTTGTATAGAAAAATTTATTGGATAAATTAGATGCTTTTATGGTGTATCATGAGCCTAATAAATTTCCCTAATGTTACCTTAAAATTCAATTTAAAGGGGTTCCACTTCAAGGTTTTATAACCATGGTTTTTTTGAAAACTATTTCATGATTGGAAATATGATCACAACATTCTTGAGAAATAAACTCTATATCATCTTTGTATAACTATAAGGTATTAAATATAAATTAAAATATTATTTGGTGCATCGAACATTTGGGTATAAATTTAATATTCATAAAGAAAAATGGAACTAACTATTAATATAATACCCCTTAAGGTTTTTTAATGGTCGTGGACTCCTAATCATTTAGGTCTATTCATATATTGTTATAGCTGGAATACCTATCCATAAAGAAGAGGTATTGGAAGGTAGTTTCTACATTGATTAAAAGTTCCATGATCCATATTGATGGATCATCCCTAGGATAGTTCCATTTAATATCCTTACAATCATGTAAAATCCAAATCTTCCCATTAATTTTCATGATAAGTAAAATAATTGTGAGTCCCATTACGTGTTGAAATTTACCAATTATGTTATATTTGAGTACTTCCTAAAATTATTCTATAGGGTTAGAGATATTTTTTAACCTCCATTGTACTCTTTTAGTCTCCTATAGAATCCCAAATGATGTCTATGTTTAATACTCCACCAAGCATGCATCAAAATAAAGTTAAAATAGAGTTTAGGGGTCGATAAGTGATGCAGGGTTAAGTAGAATGAATTATAAACCATATAGGATCAATAAAATAAATTATATTAGTGGTTTTGTTGACAAATAGATTTAGAATAAATTGTATAAACCATTATATATTTGTAAAAAACCCATCTACCTAATTTTTTTCTTACAGTTTGGTTTTATTTGTGTCATGCACGTTTTCCAATCCATTCCACACAAAAGTTACCTTTTTTACTCCAAAACACCTCTTAAAGATTCTTTTTTCCTTGGTTACATACATGTAATCCAAATATACAAAAATTAATCATTTTAACATTATAAATCACAATTTATATAGTATGTGAACAATTTTTACATGAAAAACAGAAAATGCATTCATACATACATTGTGTACATCAAACCCCCAACACATGAACATTCTTTTCCCCCAAGAAACCATAAAAAATTAATCATTAGTGACCAAAAAAAATTGTAAAAATAAAAATTCATATAAAATAAATTAACATGATTTTGAAAGAAAAATCATTAAATGCTCTATATTCACCTTTCATAACAATTCATCCTCCAAAGAAAGTAGGAATTATAGATTCAGGGTTATTTTTTAACTACTAATGCAAAATCATTTTTAATGTATGAGATCCCCATTTATCAATTAAAATAATGTAAAAAATTATTTATCTATCTCCTCATACAGTTAGGTAACATAAGCAAAGAGTACAACAACATCAAATCGTGGGTTACTACTTTGATAGGCCTCACAATCTCATTGAATTTAAACATTGAAGCATGATATATGGTCATCATCATCTTGAGTATTCTTTTTGAAATCTCATGTTTTTCATTGATGTGATTTAGTTGGAAATAATTTTTTTGTACCCAGATTTTTATGATGAATCTCCTTGATTAATTTTCAATGCATGTCATTAACTAATGAAATTAATAATTTGTAATAAATACTTGTGTGGCATCAAAAATCTCAATTCATCACTTCATAAAAAGTACTAAGTCGGAACTAAAAATCAACAGAGTTATTAATTTTATCTATTCCATTGAAATTTAATTCTAATGTAAATTTATTAAGATGAAATTTAAAAATATTTTACTTGAATATTCCAAATCCAAGTCACCAAAATGAATGGTTTGTAAATCAATGCACATGTAAAACCTCAAGATTATTAAACCAATATCTATCATAATTTGTGTGATATTCATGTGTGATATTTATAAAAAGCCCTTAAATAGTCTCTAATAATTCCATGTCCTTATAGGTTTTGATATCATCATTGTTCAAGGTGTGGTACATATGATAAACTTCACCACACATAAATAAAAACATTATATCTAATTTCCAATTTCAAGGAAGGTATGAATATGAAACATGTGATATATAATTAGAATCAATTAAAAAATTATAAAATACACCTAAAGAAGATAAAAATATTCCACAAATGATTATCATGTCAGTTCTAAATTCCCATACGATTTCAAGTTATTATATAAATTGTATCTTCAAATATAGGTTTGAAAATTCAAATAAGAAAATATATAAAAAAGAAAATTATTATATGATATTCAAGATGTTTGATATCAATTTAATTCACAATATACATACACAATATACTAATGTTTAATAAAAATATAGGATAATATGGAAGAAATTTGAGTAATAATGTTGTAGAAGTTATTTAATAATCGTATGGAAATGAATGTTAAATGAAAATAGAAAATAAAAAACAAATAATATCTTTTTTTAATATTTGGGTTTCCCCCTAATGAGAGACTTTGTTTATAGTCACTAGATTGACCAGGTTCCCAAACCTCAACCATAATCACTTATAGGATAGGGATTCCTCTTAGTGAACCACCACGTGAAACTGGTGCCTCTCCCACTTAAAATATGTATAAATCCTCCATAGTGTTTTTCATTCCCTTCATTTTTATAAACCAAAAATTTCTCTAAATAGATTTCTAGATAAATTGATATGTTAATAGGGTTATCAATAATAATGGTTTCTAAAATTCAATAAAATCATGGAATAATGGATATCTATTTGTAATTTCAGAACATGATTATTTAGGTTCAGAATGTAATTTAAAAAAAATCAAAAACTTCATTAAAATAAGTTACTCACATGATACAATAATTCGAGATAAAATTTTTTTATTTAATTTCTTCCCACACCAATTTTTTAAATAAAAACCATCTTCATATTCATTAATGGCAATGAAAAAATAATATGTGACCACTATTTCACACATTTTTAGGGTTTAAAAATATCATCCTCTTTCATATAGTACACCACACTTTCACCTCTATCCAAATAATCCTTTCCCATTTAATTTACTATATCAGATAGTATTTGATCCAAAACAATCAATATTTCCAACTGAATATATTTTTCAAATTTGTTTTCATTGAAGGCCCCCATCACGGTTAACCTATTTATCGTATTAAAATTAAAACTTTAACTCAGTGAAGGATCGGGTTTTATGGTAGTGGGAATGAGATCATGTCATCGTAATCACTCAACTAAAAATAATCACACTGTAACACCCAATGATTTCATAGTGTGTTATTTCCTCAAAATACTACAATAACATGCACTACATGCAACACCGAGTTCAAGCACACCATGACATACCAAACAAGCCGTTAAAAAGAGGTTATGAATAGTATTAACTAAATTTTAAACTTTATATAATCCTTATAATTTTAGAATCCATATTATGAGTTTCTTAGACATAATATAAGAACAAATTCATTTTCAGTATTGCACTTTTACCAACTTTTAATAGTGAACCTTTTTTAAATACAATATTTTAAACTTTTTGACTAAATGGGGACATCAAAAAAATTTAAAATGAAACATCCCAAGCTTCCACGGTACACTTTCCTTTGAATAATACAATAGCGTGTGTTGTACGCAACTTCGAGTTCTAACACACACCACAACCAATCAAACTGGCCGTTATGAATAGTAATACCTACTTTTTGAAATTATATATATTTATATTTCAAAATGGACTTTATTTTTGGATTAGGAGTATTGAATTTAGCCTAAGGTGAAATTTTGGTACTTTTCGGATAACTTTAATATTTTGATGAATAGTGAAAATTACTAAATTTTAATTAAAAACAAATATTTTAATCAAAATAATTAATGGTGATAAATTATGAATTTGAGTGGTTTTACAGTATAATTAGAATATATTTTTACCATTTTATCCAATGGTGTTCATTATAATTAATTTCACTTCGAAATTGGACCTAAACAATTGTAAATCTTTTGATATATATTGTTTCTTAAAAACACGCTATTTGTTGTGACAGCGGGAATTAATTATAAAATTAATTAATGAAACTTATATGTTTGGAATTTTGTAAAATAGATATCATTTTTGAATTTGGAACATCATTTATAGCTTACGGTGAAATTTTGGCTTTGTTCTGAAAAACTTCAATTTTTGATGAATAGTGAAACTACTAAGTGGTAGTTAAAAAACTGAATTTTTCATAAAACTTAAATTTACCGCTTTTGTGAATGTAATTTCGAAAATCCGAGAGACACGGTTAATATCAAGAAGTAAAATTTGATTCAATGAGATGAAAATAATTTTTGGTGAATAGTAACTTTTATTTTTATTTACCACGGTTAAAAGTAAATAGGGTAATTAAGGGTAAAAATGATAATAATATTACCCTAACACATATCCTAATTCTATTGGACAAGTGTATCTCGGCCAAAAACAACCTTAGGAATAAAATATTATCATTTAGGTCCACTTGGATTAGATTAGGACATTTATTATTATTTAATTCAAAGAAGAGTTAAAAGAGTTAAAATCAAAGTTTATTTACTAAAACATTTTTAATATAGGGTTATACATAAGATAAATTCTATTTTAAATATTAATTAGAAATATAATAATATTTAATACAGAATGATATTTTATTTATAATTTTTAGACTTTAAATAATTTAATTTATTTATGACACAATGATGATGCAGTAATTACAGTAATTGTGACAAATTAAAATAATTGATATTATAAATTTCCAAATAAATATAATTTGAGACTTTTAATGAATTAAAATAATTTTCTAGGCAAATATGACATGTTAGGATTGATTTAATTAACTTTGGTAGAAGTAATCATTCTGTAATGAGTTTCACAAAAATCAACTATTGAATAGTGTCAAAATTGACATAAAAGAGTTTTTTTAAAAGATATATTATATTATTAATTGATATTAAATTCATAAAAATCTAAGGTTCTGCCAAAAGACTTATATAATGATAGTTTCATCATTAATGGACCACTTGGGGGTTTCTTGGATGTATATAGTAAGTTTATTAACCATATAATATAAAAATACAAAGAGACATTGTAAAAGTGAAACTAATTAACTTAGAGTTAATACTTAAAGATAAGGTTAATATAATGACCCAAACCTGTATAAATTATATTGGTTGAGTGTTTTTCTACCTATCCCCACCTTAACATTTAAATAATCAACTTTGGATCCATTAGAAACCGAATATTAATTTATTATAAATTAATATTTCTAGCTTTTCCAAAGGTTCCCCTCACCCCTATTATAAAAGGGAACTCCTCCTTATCATTTCTTAACACCATAGAAGCCTTTTTGTTCGGCCAAACTCTGCCCAAATACTCTCCAAACTTCCCTCAATACAACATGGAGGCCTTAGTTTGATCAGAAATCCATCCTAAGGAGCCCTTTTGATCAAATCAAAAGGAAGAACCCGAAGAAGAGGTAATGTTTTCACCACCCCTTTTCAAGTTCCTTTATTCTTCCACATCTTATTTCATTGTTATTACCATTATAAAATAATAACTCTAGTATCTTATATATACTGTGATGTTATTATAAATATGGTACAACCATATTCAGTATTCTATCCACCCTTTGAATAACATGTCACCATACGTCCGTACGTACGGCTTACCGTCTCCACGTCGTGGTGTAATTGTTATTCAATATATTATTATTTGGATGGGTATAATAATGGTTTGTAACTCATGTAAATATTAAATATAACATGTTAATTATTCGGTATATATATACCATCCATTTATATATTATTTTAATATCAAAAGAATGATATTGTCGCTCGTGCATACGTACGGACTACCGTCTCCACGAACTCGATGAGATTCATTCTCCATCGTATCCATTAAAGTATAATTATCATTTAATGATTTAAAAATTATGTTTAAGGACTTGATATCATTATGGGTATGAATAATATACAACCTATCCATAACAAACACGTTTTTTGTAACAAAACATATAAAAGAAAACGAGTAAGTTAACACTCGAAACGACGATAATTCTAAGATATTATTAACAAATCAATGTTAAAAGATCATATATGATATCATATTAATATACATGATTCTTGTATAATTTAATAACAATTATTTCACCATTATACAGGAGGTTAACCTACCCCAACCAAGAAAAAGTACAAAGTAAGGGTTATTTCACAATCTCTTCATTATCCGGGGTTGTTTATACGTAATAATCTACCGGGATATCTTTATCATCCACATCCATGTTTCTTAAAAATATATTTCAAAACATTTTTACTATTTACTAGAATATGAGTTAAATTCATTTATACCCTTTTTGACTTTTATAAGTGGTTTATAAAGGAATATTTCTGTCATTTTGAAAACAAGGTTCTTTTTAACCTTTTCGACAGAATTAAAGTAAGAATGTTTTTTTAACTTCTACGGCGGGTGCGGCTATTTTCCACCGTTATAAACTCTTCAAAGCTTCCCTTACAAGCTTATAAGAATATTTTCAAAGAAAATGTTTTATTTTATAAATATATGACTCTTAAATGATTTCAAAATAAAAAGAGATATTTCTCTAAAAAGAGTTTTTATTTCTTCTATGTCAACATCCTTTGTTGGATTTTACACTTATGTGAAGTTGATTTATTATGATACAAAACTTCTATGTTGTATTGAAGGTTTTGTGATATGTTTGACTGTGGATGTGCTATTTTTATAACATTCATGGTTTATGGTGAAAGTATTTATATTTTGTATGCTAGTTTTAATACGAATGTTTATGTTATGTTTAAACCTTTTCATATGGGAATGAATTGGACATAATACGTGACGGGTGGGGCCCGCTATAGCTCCTCGATGCATCGGTATGTCTCATGAGACAAACTAGTGTCTTGGCACAAGGCCTTGACATAATCGTATTTGTAGTCTTGGCACGAGGCCTTGGATATGTGGTTATGATAGTCTGGCATTATGCATTCCATCATTATGAAAGTGGTTATTGATATTACATGTGATTATTAGATTAGTAGAATATCCATGTGAATAAGTAAATGAAATTATTTCATTTTACTTTTTCCATACTATGTTGAAGTTCAAGTTTAAAAGGCTTTTGTTTTAGTTTTACATTGCCTTAAATGTTTATTCTTATTTATGAATTTTTCCGCTATATTGTTATCCTTACTGGGCATTTGAGCTCACCCATTTTCTATGTTTTATTTTTCCCAGGAAGTGAAGAAGTAAATTATGAATGACCTGCAGGGATATTATGTGGGGATATGAGTGTGGAATATGGAGACAATATGTTGTTGTAGTAGTTTTTCACTTTATGATGTAATGTAAGACTTATGAATATATCTAGTGTTTCCAAGGCTAATAAACCAATCGATCTTTCGAGATTTGATCTTTCTTGTGATCATGCCAATGTAATGTAATAATGCACCGACTCTGGGTAACTGGGGTCGGGTCATTACAGTTGGTATCAGAGGAATTTTAGTATAAACCTTGGAAGCAAGATTTAGATAAACTCTGATTAGAGCACATAGATTTAAGATGGACTTTGAGGATTATTATAGAAGAACTTCCTATAATTTTGGTACTGTAGAGATTTTGGGAGTTTTCCGAGCAATACATCCCTGTCTGGATACGAGCAGGTAGAGGTGGCTCTGGCACAGATGTACCTAGGGGTAAAACCCGAAAACACCGCTTTGAGCTAGACTCGAACGGGAACTGGTGCACGACAATGGGCCTTGCTGCACTCTTGGTTACGACACTCCCAGGGGATATGATTAGGATAATTCTCATTTTCTTTACAAACCATTATGAAGGGTTTATGTGGATTTACTTCCTCAAAGGAGAAATTTTTATGATTATGGATTATATCCATAAAATATGTAATTTATGTTATGTGTCTTACAAGTTTGGGATTAGGTATGGTTATTCATAAACTAATCTAGTGTATGCCATTGTTTAGAAATGGCGCCCAGTAGAAGGAATGAGAACTCCAGCAATGCACATGATCCAAAGAGAAAGAAGGATCATATCTTTCATGGTCTTAAGCCAGAATTTATAAGAGAAATAGTCTCCCATGTATTATCATCATATGAAGAAATAATATCATGTGTTGATAAGATAAGTAAAGATTTTACTGAGTCCTATGGCTTTCAAGGGAAGAAAGAGAGGAAAAGGATGGAAGAGAGAACGATGGATAAATGGAAGAGGGAAAATAAGAATTTTCCCATATGTGATAACTATGGGAAGAAACACCCTGGAACTTGTCTGAAAGGAATGGGAGTTTGTTATAAGTGTGGAGGAAAAGGGCACAAAGTACGTGACTGCAAGGGTAAGAAAATGGTTTCAAATCTACAGTGCTTCATTTGCAAGGAGTTTGGACACTACGCGAACCTATGTCCCAGTCATCAGACTATGCCGCAAATGATGCTATGGAATAATAATCAAGTTATGATACTACCACAGATGAAGAGGAATGGTTAGAGATCTTATGTTGATTATGTCATTTGAGTGTTGTATCAACAATGTACTTGTTATAATAATTATGGAGTATATAAGGATTGTACTGCACTACTATTTCATTAAGGACTTGAGATTGTGTGGAACAAAGAAAAGTGACTCAATAGTAGGTTATATTTTTGGAAAATATATGGCTGAGATAAAGATAAACCATAATATGGTTCTGATACCGAGGTAGTGATTTTAGAATAATACATGATTGATTTCGATAAATTATATTGGATATTCTTGACTACCTTGAAGCTGATTAATGAATTGTATATTCCATCATTATTGGGGTTTAAAACATTTTTGGATTGATGAAGTATATCCAGCATTCTATATGGAATAAGGGAGCATGAATGTAATTAATAAGTATTATGGTAATTCAGGATGTTTCAGTGTTTTAAAAGAATACACGATGAAGGTATTCATATGCTATTACGGGGAAACAAGGATCTACATTAAGTTTACCTTCCTTATAAATACTGGACTGTGAGTTTGGATATAATAATTTTGGATAAATTCTAGTTTGAGATTAATTTTTTATTGCCATAAAAGGACAACCCAGAGGTCGGGCGGCAACCCGTCGCGACCGGCAAGGCCGTGAGACTTGAACCCGCAACCGAAGGGCGACAAGGGTGTATCACCTACCACTGGCCCACGAGACGTCCTGGATTAAATAATGTAGTTTTTTAAAAGATTTGGTAGATGAATTATAAATTGGTTTATTTTGAAACCCTGTACGAATAGTATAAATAGATTTTTTTACGAGTGAAAGATGAGTTTGTGGTAGAAATTTTTTAATAGATAAATCTTTAATTATAAAGTAAGTATATCTCCTTATGATCTTAGCCAATATCATAAATAAATTCCTCAACATTAAGAAATTGAACTTAGAACAAAAATGTTGTCCTAGATGGTACCTTAAATCATCACTAATTTATGGCTTTGGGATTGTTGGCCTTTTCATAGCCATGATCTCTACCACTCTCCATCAGATAATTGATGGTTATATTTCTCTTCCATATCCATATTTTCCTACATGGAACCCTAGTATGTGTTATTTTCGGTAATCTTCATACTTTCCACTCTTTATTTTAAATAGAGGCCTCATTAATTCATTTTTCGATGTGGGATTTCAACTAATATATTTTGAAACTTTAAAAATGTGTTATCCTAATACCTTATGTTTTGTTGAATCGATGGTATTTTAAATCATCGTAGATTGATGAATTTAAGGACCTCAATTTTAAACATGTTTGTGATTGATGACCTCAATCACTACCTATAAATATTTATGTTTTTCCTCCAATTATATGTCTATAATTTCCACCAATGTTCTCCTAATCAAGATCATAATTTGTTGGGGACCCTTTCATTTCTCTTTTCCTCATATTAAGACTAAATTTTAGTAACCCAATTTCCGATGTGGGTTTTCCCACAAAGATATTTTTTATTTTCAACCTTTTATTTTCAAATAACAATTTCAAATTGCGAGGATGCAATTTATTTAAGGAGGGGAGAATGTAACACCCCAAGATTTCATGGTGTGTTATTTCTTTAAAATAATACAAAAACATTCACTACACGCAACACCGAGTTCAAGCACACCATGAATTACCAAACAAGCCGTTCAAAAGAGGTTACGAATAGTATTAACTAAATTTTAAACTTTATATAATCCTTATAACTTTAGAATCCATATTATGAGTTTCTTAGACAAAATGTAAGAACAAATTCATTTTCAGTATTGCACTTTTACCATCTTTTAATAGTGAACCTTTTTTAAATACAATATTTTAAACTTTTTGACTAAATGGGGACATAAACAAATTAAAATGAAACATCCCAAGCTTCCACGGTACGTTTTCCTTTGAATAATAGAGTAGCGTGTGTTGTACGCAATTTCGAGTTATAACACACACCACAACCAATCAAACTAGCCATTATGAATAGTAATACCTACTTTTCAAAATTATATATATTTTATATTTCAAAATGGACTTCATTTTTGAATTCGGAGTATGGAATTTAGCCTAAGGTGAAATTTTGGTACTTTTCGGACAACTTTAATATTTTAATGAATAGTGAAAATTACTATATTTTAATTAAAAACAACTTTTTTTAATCAAAATAATTAATGGTGATAAATTATGAATTTGAGTGGTTTTAAAGTATAATTAGAAAATATTTTTACCATTTTATCGAATGGTGTTCATTATAATTAATTTCACTTCGAAATTGGACCTAAACAATTGTCAATCTTTGGATATATATTGTTTCTTAAAAACACGCTATTTGTTGTGACAGTGGGAATTAATTATAAAATTAATTAATGCAACTTATATGTTTGGAATTTGGTAAAATAGATATCATTTTTGAATCTGGAATATCAATTATTTCTTAGGGTGAAATTTTGGCATTGTTCTGAAAAACTTCAATTTTTGATGAATAGTGAAACTACTAAGTGGTAGTTAAAAAAACTGATTTTTTCATAAAACTTAATTTTACCGCTTCTGTGAATGGAATTTCAAAAATCTGAGTGACACGGTTAATATCAAGAAGTAAAATGTGGTTCAATGAGATGAAAATAATTTTTGTTGAATAGTAACTTTTTACTTTTATTTACCACGGTTAAAAGTAAATAGGGTAAGTAAGGGTACAAATGATATTAATATTACCCTAACACATGTCCTAATTCTATTGGACAAGTGTATCTCGACCAAAAACAACCTTAGGAATAAAATATTATCATTTAGGTCCACTTGGATTAGATTAGGACATTTATTATTATTTAATTCAAAGAAGAGTTAAAAGAGTTTAAATCAAAGTTTAATTACTAAAACATTTTTAATATAGAGTTATACATAAGATAAATTCGATTGTAAATATTCATTATAAATATAATAATATTTCCTACATAATGATATTTTATTTATAATTTTTAGACTTTAAATAATTTAATTTATTTATGACACAATGATGATGCATTACTTACCATAATTGTGACAAATTAAAATAATTGATATTATAAATTCCCAAATAAATATAATTTGAGACTTTTAATGAATTAAAATAATTTTATAGGATAATATGACATTTTAGGATTTATTTAATTAACTTTTTTCTAAGTAATCATTCTGTTATGAGTTTCAAAAAAATCAATTATTGAATAGTGTCAAAATTGACATAAAAGAGTATTTTTAAAACAAATATTATATTATTAATTGATATTAAATTCCTAAAAATCTAAGCTTCAGCCAAGAGATTTATATCATGATAGGTTCATCATTAATGGACCACTTGTGGGTCTCTTGGATGTATATCGTAAATTTATTAACCATATAATATACAAATACAAAGAGACATTGTAAAAGTGAAACTAATTAACTTAGAGTTAATACTTAAAGTTAAGGTTAATATAATGACCCAAACCTGTCTAAATTGTATTGGCTGAGTGGTTTTCTACCTATACCCACCTTAAAATTTAAATAATAAACTTTGGATCCATTAGAAACCGAATATGAATTTATTATAAATTAATATTTCTAGCTTTTCCAAAGGTGCCCCTCACCCCTCTTAAAAAAGGGAACTCCTCCTTCTCATTTCTTCACAGCTTCAAAGCCTTTTGGTTCGGCCAAACTCTGCCCAAATACTCTCACAACTTCCCTCAATACAAACTAGTGGCCTTATTTTGATCAGAAATCCAACCTAAGGATCCATTTTGATCAAATCAAAAGGAAGAACCCGAAGAAGAGGTAATGTTTTCACCACCCCTTTTCAAGTTCCTTTCTTCTTCCATTTCTTCTTTCTTTGTTATTACCATTATAAAATAATAACTCCAGTATATTATATATACTATGATGTTATTATAAATATGTTACAACCATATTCAGTATTATATCCACCCTTTGAATAACATGTCACCATACATGCATACGTACGGCTTACCGTTTCCACATCGTGGTGTAATTGTTATTCAATATATTATTATTTGTATGGGTATAATAATGATGTGTAACTCATGTAAATAATAAATATAACATGTTAATGATTCTGTATATATATAATATCCATTTATATATTATTTTAATATCAAAAGAATGATATTGTCGATCGTGCGTACTTACGGACTACGGTCTCCACGAACGCGATGAGATTCATTCTCCATCGTATCCATTAAATTATAATTATCATTTGACGATTTAAAAATCATCTATAAGGACTTGATATCATTCTGTATATGAATAAGATACAACTTATACATAACAAACATGGCTTATGTAACAAAACATATAAAAGAAAACGAGTATGTTAGCACCCGAAACGATGATAATTCTAAGATATTATTAACAAATCAATGTTAAAAGATCATATATGATATCATATTAATATATATGATTCTTGTATAATTTAATAACAATTATTTCACCATTATACAGGAGGTTAACCTACCCCAACCAAGGAAAAGTACAAGGTAAGGGGTATTTCACAATCTCTTCATTATCCGAGATTGTTTATATGTAATAATCTACTAGGATCTCATTATCATCCACATCCATGTTACATAAAAATATATTTCAAAACATTTTTACTATTTACTAGAATATGAGTTAAAGTCATTTATACCCTTTTTGACTTTTATAAGTGGTTTATAAAGGAATCCTTCCGTCGTTTTGAAAACAAGGTTCTTTTAAACCTTTTCGACATAATTAAAGTAAGAATGTTTTTTAACTTATACGGCGGGTGCGGCTATTTTCCACCGTTATAAAATCTTCAAAGCTTCCCTTACAAGATTATAAGAATATTTTCAAATAAAATGTTTTATTTTATAAATATATGACTCTTAAATGATTTCAAAATAAAAAGAGGTATTTCTCTAAAAAGAGTTTTGATTTCTTCTATGTCAACATCCTTTGTTGGATTTTACGCTTATGTGAAGTTGATTTATTATGATACAAAACTTCTATGTTGTATTGAAGGTTTTGTGATATGTTTGACTATGGATGTTCTATTTTTATACCATTCATGGTTTATGGTGAAAATATTGACATTTCGTATGCTAGTTTTAATACGAATCTTTATGTTATGTTTAAACCTTTTCATATGGGAATGCACTGGACTTAATACGTGATAGGTGGAGCCCGCTATAGCTCCTCGATGCATCAGTAGGTCTAATGAGACAAACTAGTGTCTTGGCACAAGGCCTTGACAAAATCTTATTTGTAGTCTTGGCACGAGGCCTTGTCTATGTGGTTATGATAGTCTGGCATTATGCATTCCATCATTATGAAAGTGGTTATTGATATTACATGTGATTATTCGATTTGTAGAATTTCCCTGTGAATAAGTAAATGGAATTATTTCATTTTACTTTTGGCACACTATGTTTAAGTTCATGTTTAAAAGGATTTTGTTTTAGTTTTACATTTCCTTAAATGATTATTCTTATTTATGAATGTTTCCGCTATATTGTTATCCTTACTGGGCATTTGAGCTCTCCCCTTTTCTATGTTTTATTTTTCCCGGGAAGTGAAGAAGTAAATTATGAATGACCTGTAGGGATATTATGTGGGGATATGAGTGTGGAATATGGAGACAATATGTTGTTGTAGTAGTTTTTCACTTTATGATGTAATCTAAGACTTATGAATATATCTAGTGTTTCCAAGGCTACTAAACCAATCGGTCTTTTGAGATTTGATCTTTCTTGTGATCGTACCAATGTAATGTAATAATGCACCGACTCTGGGTAACTGGGGTCGGGGCGTTACAGACACTATTAATATAAAAAATGTGATTGTCCCCAAATGTTTTTTATTGAATCAGGAAATAAATGGGGTTCCACATAAGGTAATGGGGATGTATCCTCCCAAAATTGGTAATTTGAGGTAAATAAACCAATATTGTGATCACTAATTTTGGTTATTTATCACATTCAAAATTTCTATCCCAAATTTTACGATTAAAAAGTGGTTGATTTATGATTATTTTGGTAAATATATATAGTTTTTATAAAAAAGTTGAAAAACAAATAAAGAAATCTTAAATTAATTGGGATAGAGCATTCAAAAGTCTATATCACTGCACTGAAAAAATGATACTAGGATTTCGCACTCTAGTCACAAGATGAACAAAATAAGAAATTCAAAGTGTTCCCTAAGAGAACAAAAAATTATTCTAGGGGAATTATGGGTAAATAAAATAGATAAATAGTTTAATACATTGGTTTATAACTTTGAATAATTATAAATTTGACACAAATGTAATTGGACTGTGGATATAAAATGCACCATATCCTATGTTAGTGTTACATGATGTAATGTTCCTTATGGTGGGATTAGAATTCAAGGTGAAATATAATTTAGTTTCATGTTAGGTTCCTAATAACTCAATTGGTTTCAATTCATGAATTGTTACAATGAGATTTAATGGTATGATATAATTCTGGGATTTACAATCAAACAATAACAGTAGTTCAATCAAATACATGATTAGATATTAAATTTAACTATAATTTAATGAATGAGAATAAATAAATTAAATTTATAATAGATCTAGGGGGAATGGTTTCAACTCATCCTAATTTTATTGGTGTTGTTTCACACTCAAGTCCTTGTTATAGTAATTTAATGTTTTAAATTGAAGGAATTTGGGTCACGAAAAATATGAACACAACCCATAAATGAAATCTACACAATGTGATCAAAATCATTCTGAAAAAATTCCACCAATAAACAATACACAACCAATCAAGAAAGGAATAAGTCAAAAAAATCTAAATATATGTATTGGGATAGATAATTCATTATAAAAGATATTCAAACGCTACATTTTAGGAAGATATGACTATATTCCTTGTTTTGGGATGATCTTTATTTGAAAGGAACACTAATATATAGTAGAATCCTTCATCAAATGCTCCTCTATGGTTAAATCTTGATTATTAACATAACATATCCTCTTTTCAGTCTCTTTTATCAACCCCAATGTCTTCAAGGCTGAGTACCCAAAAAAACACATTAAAATTGAGTTAAAAATATGGTTGGGGTGGCATAGTGATGAAAAATTATGAGGCATAATTTGCAAACTATACATTGTCCATGCAGTCACCTTTGGTAAACCATGCTCAATGTTTTCAATCCATTACCCCACAAAAATATAGCATATTGTTTCTCCAAAACATTATTTATTTGTTGGTTTCTTCCATATTGTCCAAATATTCCTAAATAAAACATTCAAAGTTGATTAAACTCAAATTAGATTATACATGAAATATTTTTAGCTAAACTTATATCAATGTATTTGTGAAAAGTTTTGGTACACCATCCTCTATCAGGTGACAAGGGTTAGAACCCTAAATATGATTGAGATTTAATTGGGTAGAGTATGAACATTGTGAATGGGGATACTCTAATTAGACTCATATATAGTAATAAAAATTTCACATTGATATTTCATGATGTGAGATAAGATGTGATCATGTTCATTAGTTTCCACTAAAATTTGTAAAAAGACCTCATTATCATTAGTAGGAATATAATACTACTTTATGAATACTACCAAAATATGTTGATGGGATTAATGACAATGGGAAAAAATATAATCATAAAAATGGTTAATTTTAGGATATGGTAATGATCCAAGGGGATGAGAAAGGGGATTGATCCTACTCATTTTCTGCTTCAAAAATATATTGGTGGGATATCTATATAAGAGTAGATATTTGATGCAGCTCCTATGTTTCTAATAGAATACATGAATTCACAACTATGTGTTAGTAGTATTATGGGAATAATTTTTTTTGACCAAAATAAAATAATAGTAATCTTATATATTTAATCAATTTACAAAGTGATACCAACCCAAAGAATCCACTACCACTAGGATATGCCATCAGACTTCTTGAGAATGTGTAAGAATTTGGTCATGCTTTTTAATTTTGATATCTGCCTACACCTGGTGAGTTCTCCATTTACGTTCCCTTGGTTTTAAAAATCGGAATGGGATCTTTGAGATTCCCCCATTTTAATATTCACGGATGGATGAGAATGTGTGGTGCTAGTGATGATGATGAAATAGTGTGTTCTCTCTTAGGAAGTTCCCATTAAATTGTGGGGATGTTGTTGACATCTTATTCCAACTCCCTAAGATAATTGATGTTCACCTTTTAACATCCCAAACCAAATGACCATGAACTAGTGCCCTAATACCGAATTCAACATAACCTCAAGCAGATATCCTCATAATATAATGGTTACTAACTAGAATTGGGGGTCTAGGTGAAACTTTGAGGATACCATACCCCCATATCAGTGTTCCCAATCATAAGTAAATAGAAAAATATCATATACATCAAAGGATGAAAAAATATTACGAAAAATTAAACATGATTTAAAAGAGTGAAATGAAATAAGGCCCCAGACAACCATGTTATGCCTTCAACTAAGCACCCACATGGCTACTTAAAAAACATACCATAATAAAATAAACAATAAAATAGCTCTGAAACATCACTAAGACAAGCCCATATTTTCACCTTATATCAATCGATCCATCTTACTCAACCATAAAATATTAAACATGACCCCTAACACAAACATCTTCATAAAATAAACATGTGGGAGCTACTTGGGTACCAAAGTGAAGTGGTGGCCTGAGAATGGTGTGTGTAAAATATAGTAGGTCACCACCAATGGTGTCCAATGAAAATATCAACTAGTTAAACAGTGCATGAAGTAAAAGAAGTAACTATTGATACGTAGGTAAATAAAATAGGTTTCATTTTAGAACAATAATTAAATTAATCACATTTATTCAATGTTATAAAAACATATCCATTTCTATACAATAACCCACTAAAAAATACCGACTTCTGAGCCACATATCAATGAGGTCACTGGTTGGAAAACATGGAGCTTTAGTCCAAGGATTCAACTAGGATCTGTTAGCCAATGCATGACCATCCCAACCACATGGTCAAAAGTTATTAAAAACAGAGTACCAGTATATGAATCTAACCATGTCACATAATTCCACATATGACCGTTCACAACATTTATGTAACAAGTCAGAAAGAAAAGAGCATTCTTCCATGATTCCAACCATGGATTAGAACGCCATGTATGACCATCCCAAAATTGATATAGAATTACAAATCCATACCCTTGGGTTCAAGAGAGTCGGTCCATTCCATGAAAAACTAATGTTTACTATGGATAATATAGCATTTGTTTGATCCTACCAAAACTGAGGAGTGGAGTGTTATTACAAAATCCCCAAACAATTAGACATAGTTCAGAAAACATTAAGCATCTATCCATGAATCCAACCGGTATTCTACCTCTTATGACCGACCATCCCCAACCATTCCATTATAAATTACTACCATTTATTTTAACATTCCCATGGTACATCACTATCATTATATAACTCTAATTTCATAGAAAAACAATTTTACCATTTACAAAAAAACATATTAGTTAACTTTTCTTTAAACCATTTAATAATCAGACACACCCTTTATGAAATTTCCACTTCCTTAATTAATTATAATATTTATCATTGTTCTAAAGGGATATTAAATCAATATAGGGATCCCATTAAACCGAACCATTTTTTTCACGTTAGAACACAAATACCATTTCAAAACATATATTTCATCCTTTTTGTCCAAAACCATTCTGAAACCAATGCACACACTTAATCCATATCAAAATCCTTATAGAAATAATCAAAAACAATTAACTCTCAAAAAAATTTACTTCTAGCTATTAGCACACCCAATGGGTGGCCATAGGTCTAGACTCACACCACCGCTGATGCTAGGGGATCCATAGAAGGTCCATGGTATCAATAAAATTCCAAAACTAATTTAATAGTGTAGTGGAGAAATAATAACACACATGGGATCTATGGAATAACCCAACATTCACATATAAATCAATTATTATGACTATTCATAATGGTCTTTGACAACTTACCTCATCAATGAGGATTTCCAAAGCATTTCCAATGCATGACGGCCATGCCGATGTCCATATAAACATCTTCTATACCCCTTGACATCCAAGTGAGAGCATCACAATTAAAAAAATCCTTAACATCATAAAAAATACCAAAAATAATTAACTATAATGAAATATAATTAATTATACAATTAAACCCCAATGTGGAATAATTTCAAAACGATCACCCGATCATTATGCCATACTAAAATAAAATCGAACCACTCATTAATGAAAAGTGGTATAAACATGGCCATATTACATGCCCAATACCCAAGGGTAGATAATAATTCAGAAAAAATTAAATTAAAACTTAAGAAAAACCTATGAAAACTTACCACAATCAAATAATTTAATGAAATTTTGCACAATGAAGTGAAAAATCCAACCCAATATTTCTTCTATAGAAGTTAACCAGAATCCCCATGAGAAATAAAAGATTACAACATGATATGATTTAATCATAAATAAAACCTAAACTGGATATCACTATAATTAGAGATAAATAAGAAGTAAAACAAAGGAAAAAACATGAGGAGAATAACTCACCATGAATGACATGAAATAACCATGAAAACACCCCAAAAATTAAAGAAGCGAAGAAGAGAAAGGTGTTTGAGAATTCCCTAGTTCATGATTATGAAATATGGATAAATGGGGAAGAGAGGGTGAAAACCCAATGGGGAATTTTGGTAAAATCCACCATCTTAATGAAATATACACAGTTGTATGAATTGGATTCATGGTTTTCTAAATTGTGCACCAATTGTGTCATTGGCTCGATCTAACGCCACTATGCTAATTTTTTGGCCACACAGTTGTCAAAACTATGGGCCAACCATGTTCACCACTACATTCCAAAACCCATATATTTTCATGGTCATACCACATAGTTTGACTAACCGTGCGCCTACCAGGCTGTCTGCACTACCTCCTATAAGCATCAAGGAACACTGTTTGTCTAAAATATTGTGAAACCTAAATTCCATGTCACAGAACTTCTTCAGGATCAAAAGGTTCATCCTTTTTCCCTAAATGTTTTACCCCAAATAAAGATCTAAGAATGAATCCAAATAGTGTAATGTTCAAATTGAACTAAATACCTCATTTTCACCAAGGTGTCACAAGGTTTCTCCTAAACCATACACACCAAACCATGCACCCTTTCTAGAAAACCATTGAAACATCTAAAACATAACTGGAAGCCTCTTAATCTTATTCAAATACCCAAGATACATCACATTCACCATTCATCATCCCCAAAAACTACTTCTAGGAATTCCAACTCCTAGAATTTCATTTCAAGTCTAAACTCAAGATTCAACCAATCATGTAATGAACATTATAATTCCCCCAAGAAATTTTGATCCATCTAGATGTGTACTATTGCAATATCCCAACCATAATATATCTTTTCCAATGAGGCCTTATTGGTCACCCACCTGCACCAACTGACAAAAATTAGGGAAAAACATTTTGTCTAATAGTCCCTTTTTTATATGATATCCTAGAACACTACAAAGGAACATTTTCCAACTTAAGGCCCTCCACCAGCCAAGACTTCTAGATGACACCTGATACCAAGATCAAAATTCTATGATAGATCTAACTCGATCACATCCGATAGGATCATTGATTGCAACATCACCCAATCACCAATCATATAACACCTAAAGAGTTACATAACATATATTTTTAAATGAATTTGTTTTAGTTGATGGATTATGTTGTGTGAAACACAAATATTAAACTAACCATGATTTACTATAAAATATTAACATAACTTTTAAGAATAGTATTGTGAATATTAGGAATTGTAACGTGAACATTATAATTATATCCTATCCTTTGAATATATAAATAAAATTTAGGTATTTTATAATTTAAAATATGTTTTATTTATATCCGGGACTAAGAAAATAAAATTTTTAACATGATAAATGAAGTGTTGGTATTTTTTTGTATGTTCAATGTTTATTTATAGGTTTATAATTAATATTTTGATTTAAAAAAATTATTTTCATAAAATAATTTCATAAATAAATATTTTTTTTCATGTTATTATACGATATTTTTGAGATTTTATTTAATTTTTCAATGTGTTAGAAAATGACATATATTTTTAAAATATATATTTTTCAAATAAATAATGATTTTAATTAAAAATTAGATTTTTTATATTTAGAAAATAATTTATAAAATAGATTCCAACATTTAAATATATGCATCTAAAATTTTTTAGGGTGAATTTTTGGGAATTTTCTGAAATAGTTGAATTGTTAATGAATAGTGAAATACGATAATTTATGGTGTTTGACATTTTAAGCCAAATATATGAATTTTTTAATATTTAATGAAATTAGAACACAATAGTTTGAACTAAAATTATGTATTTATTGTACTTAGTTATAAGTATCATCACTATTGATTGTTTTGAGACAAAATAATAAACAAATTAATAAAATAATCAAAAAACAATCCTCCCCTCCACTTTAAACACTAACCCTAGGTACCCCTTATCCTAAAACATTGTAACCCTTGGATACTACTTATATTATTCCTAATTATACTCCCAATAACATTCCTCATGTTATTTTCTTTCTCTTCTCTCCAATATACCATTTTCATGTTCCTTAAAGAGGTTCGGAAGGAGACAACAGTCAAGAGGTTAAACCATTCAACTCCATCTTTCAATTTCTTTTGTTTTCCTATCATTACCTAACTTCCAATATACAAAATAACGTGATAAATAAATTATAATATATATATCATAATTTTATTTTGTTAATGGTATATCTACCATTGATTCCTTTCTCTCCCCCTTTTGTTATAAAAATTAAAAATCGCTTTAGACGTGTCAATTCACCACCTTCTTGGATGATGATTTTTCATTTTCTAATACCTTCATAAAGAATGGTCATAAAAAAATTATGATGGTTAAAAATTATTTTTAAATTTATATGAAATCATATTTATTATAATGGAACTTGTTTACAAATATAATATTAATTAATAAAACAAAACTAGTTTGTGATGATCGAAAAAACGCAAAATAATCTAAACTATTATCATTGACATTTTAACTAATGAATCATCACCATATATAGAAAAATAATATTATATAGGAATATTTATTCTTCTAGAAGTTCATTATTAACATATAATTTCATTTTTGGATAACTATTCCTAGTTTACACGATCTTTCATAAATATATACAAGTGAACAAGTCATGAAACCCAAGGAAATGAACCGTCTCGAACGACGAAATTGAATTATATAACTCATCAAAAAGCACATAAATGAACTTAATAAAATTGTCATAAATAAAATATGTGTAAATATATTATTAATTAAATTATTAATGAATCTAATTTCATTATAAATGACATTTTGTGTTAGTGAATAATAGTTTTGGATATAAGGTGGATGATTGTCTCCGAACCCGCATCTTTTCCTTATGGTTTCTATTTCCCTCTCTTTATGCCAATGTAATTTTTTTTTTAATCCTAATATATTATATTTTTATGTTCCAAAAACATGTACCAGAGCTAATTATTCTTTCTTTCATATGGGAATACATGATTTATAGGGTCCCCTTTTCTGTTCTTCATGATTAGAAATCCCAATTCAAGGGAAAATCCCAATTTCTTACCAACTTCATGTACACTCCATAATCTATTTTAAACCACCATAATTTTTCTAAAATCACTAATTTTATCATTAATGACTAAATTTTTTTATTTTTGGGTTTATAAAAACAATTATTTATTTTTTCTTTGAAATGTCTCGTGAATATTTTTTCCTAAACCGCACAAAAGTTTCTTATTTATAAAGCTTCTTGAACACTCATTTTAAATGTTTTCATTTAATTTGGACATCATTTTTCATGATGTATTCCTATTTTCCCTTATTAATGCCCATGTATGATTTAAATCCATTATTTCATTGAAGAAATTATGATATTCCCTTTTGTTATACATTATTCACCACTTATTCCGTGTGCGTGATGTGCGTAAACATCCCATTTATTTTCGATAAGAAGTCATATAATATTTCATTAAATATTTCTATTTATTGTAAAATGGGTATGATTATTATATTATTTACATACAAATTTTACATATAGTGTTTTCTTTCAATGTTGTTTGAATGGGGAAATATTAATAAATCCGTATTCTCTACTAAATAAAAGTATTTTGATAGGTTATATTTTTTGTAACATAAATATATATATGAATAATGATATGGGATTTTAGTGAAGGGTTTTGCATAGTTATGGATAGCCTGTTGATTCATGGACCAGTATCATGATAGAAAATGATTGATGAAAACCCCATCGTGTTTGTTTCCATGAGGAATCATACGAGTTTCTACCCAAATACTTAAACTATATAGATTATATAATGGTTCATGTTTCAGATACAAGACATCCAAGGATTAATAATTTTCTTCATTCAGTATTCAGTTATTACTTTCCATGACATTTTCTCTGTGAAAAAAAAACTATGTATATATTTTATTTTTTAGTTTATTCATGGTATGTGTTTTTATGTTATTTACCTTTCCACAAAGAATATGTCTTATTAACTATGCTTCAATTATTATTGATTCATGTAACACTTACAGAGAATTTAATCTCACCCTTTTAGTTGTTTTCCTTCCCCAGGTTATGTAGATGAATTCTTAGAATATGTTTTAAGGATTTAGTTAATATTATTTTATTATGTTTTATATTAAGTTAAAAATTTAATAAGGGAACGATGTATGTATCTAGTTCTTCAAGACTACTAAAATGATCAATCCTTGGAGATGTGATCTCTTGTATATATTAAATTTTAATAAAATAAAAACTAAATATAGGGTACATGGGTTAGGGTTGTTAGACATCTGGCTGTGGTGCTTCATACCATAATGTTTGGCATACATCCACCATTATCCAATACTTAACACCCTTTTCATCAAGGAAAGTCCAACACAAAAATGAATCACATCTGTCATTCAAAAAATGACACACCAGATGATTCTCAAAACCTCATACACACACATTGTGCACTAACCCCAATTAGAATATCTTCAATAAAAAAATTTACAAAGCACCTGACTCAATATGATGGTTTATTTACATCAATTATTCTTTACACATTCATTCCTAAAGGAATTACAATATCATCCAAACACACCATCAGGAGTCTACAGATGAGCCCTAGTGAGATTCCATAGTTCATTCATCTACTGGCTCAAAAACACATTGATGTCCTACTACACACATCAATTCACCTAAGACACAAGAACCTAAAGCTAACATTCCAAACAACCCAAGCCCAAGTCAATTCTTAGCTCAGTCATCCCGCACAACTAATTTCTAGATTTCATTCCCTAAAATAAAGAATGAACCTCAAGGTTCCTACCTGAATTCCCAATGACACCATGACTAATCCATGATCAATTACACACACCAATGACCCAACCCGCACATAGTTCTGTTATCAAAACTGATACATCACTCCCCACCATGGATTTTTGACATCATAGATATACCGAAACACCCTCAACTATTTTGTCCCAAACTCCAAACATTGATAACCCAGGAATTGGACATAGATTTCCCTTCTACACCTAAACAAAAAAAATCATCAACCATCTCTCATTCTCATTGTCCACAAACATCACCAATAAAATTTTATAAATATTGTCAATCCCAAGGAACCTGCCCACAAATAGTTGATGGTACACTTCCCAACAAGTAACTCCACCATCCCCACTCAATGAGAGTAACCTACAAGATGCTCCATATCCAACCAAAAAAACATTAGATGAGATTATTGTAAAAAAATTACCATCCCAACATTACTAATATGATGAAATGATATTAGGAATTATCATCCATACTAATAGTACGCCAAGATTATTTTGATGAACACCATGGACACACATGAATTTCTAAGGTCACCTCTAATATAGTGACATAAGAATCCATTCCAAGGGTCCACATTTCACCCTTATTGCAACACCCCAATATTCCATGGTATGGTTCTTTTTGAATAATGCAATAGTATGCGATGTACGCAACACCGAGTTCAAGCACATCATGACCTATCAAAATAGCCATTAGAAAGCACTTATGAATAATATTAACCAAATTTTGAAATATATATATATATAACATATAATTTTAACATTCATCTTCTATATTTATTAGACATAATATAAGGAAAAATTCAATATTTCAGATAAAAGAAGTATTTTTAAGAAAATGTTTTTTTCAACCTTTTAATGGAAAACCATTTCTAAATAAAATATTTGAAAAATTTATATATTAGACTTGATGAAATTAAATTCTTCTTTAGATGGAGGACATAAAAATTATTTTGGATAAAGTTTTGTGTTTTTATGATAACTTTCAAATTTTGATGAATAGTGAAAGATAATAAATTTTAATTGAAAATAAAATTTTTTATCAAAATAATTTATAGTGTTAAATTTTAAATTTTTATGGTTTTGAAATATAATTAAATTATATTTTTATCATTTAATACAATGTTGGTCATTAGAATTAGTTTCACTTTTAAACCGGACCAAAACACATATCAATCTTTTGATAGTTTTTTCTTCTCAAAAACCCAGTTTCTGGTTTTGACAACATGAAATAATTTTAAATAAATTATTTAAACTTCTATTTTTTGAATTTGGTAGAATAGATATCATTTTTGTATTTTTAAAATCAAACATTGCTTCAAGAGAATTTTTTGTATTTTTCTGAAATTATTCAATTTTTGATGAATAGTGGAAAACACTATTTTATTGTTTTAAACCCGACTTTATTAAATAATTATTTATATTATTTTTTTAATTCAAAATAGATACATAATACCTATATTAGGTCAATTTAATTCAATGGAGTCATTTTATAATAAAATTAGATGTATAAAATTTTATTGAATTTTTTAACGCCTTTTAACCACCTTCTAGGCACGTTTGGAAATTTTCATAAAAATTAATTTTACAACTTATGTGAATTGAATTTCAAAAATCTGAATGATACAGTTGAAATCAGTAAGTAAAATGTGGTTTATTAATTTGAATATAATTAATGGTGAATAGTATCTTTTTAATTTTATTTACCACGATTAGAAATAAATAGGATAATTAAATGTAAAAAAGATATTATAAATACCCTAACACATTAATTGATTCTATTGGATGAGTGTATTTTGACCAAAATAAATCTTAGGAATAAAATATGATCCTTTTGGGTCCACCTGTATTAGATTAGTACTTCCATTTTTATTTTATTTAAAGAAGAGTTAAAAGAGTCAAATCTAAATTTTAATAAATAAAACATCATTAATATAGTGTTATACATAAGATAAATTCGAATATAAATATTCAATAGAAAGATAAAAATATTTTATATATTGTGGTATTTTATTTATAATTTTTAGACTTTAAATATTTAATTTTATTTATGACACAATGATGTTGCAGTAATTACCTTATTAATGAAAGATTAAAATAACTCATATTATAAATATTAAAATAAATGTAAATTGAGACTCTCAATGAATTCCACAAATTTTCATGGTTAATATTACATTATATGGTTGATTCCATTAATTTTTATCGAAGAAATCAGATTGTTATCACTTTCACAAAAAACCAAATAATAAATATTTTCAAAATTGACATAAAAGAGTTTTTAAAAACAAATACGATATTATTAAATGATATAATAGTCTTTAAAATCTATGGTTCAACCAAAGGAATATATAATAATATATATGTCATTAATGAACCATTTGGGGCTCTCCTGTCATTTTAGTTTATGTTTATTAACCATATAATATAAAAATAAAAGCAGACTTGGTAAATGTTAAACTATTTAACCAAGAGTTAAATCTAAAAGACAAGGTTAATATGGTGAAGAAAACCTGTATAAAACCTATTGGTTGAGAGGTTCTCAACCCATACCCACCATATCCTCAAAATAGATATTTGTTTAGCCATTATAAACCGAATATGATTGTATAATAAAAAAATATTTCAAGGCTTTCATAAAGTGACTCTCACCACTATTATAATATGGAACCTCCCCTTCTCTCAAAATAACACATCCAAATCTATTTGGCTCGGCCAACCCCTGATAAAATGTCCTCCAAAATACCCTCACTTCATCCTATAGGACTTACATTGATTAGAAATCCAACTTAAGGAGCCATGTTGATCAAATCAAAATGAGACACCAGAAGAAGTGGTAATTATTTAATCACCTCATTCAATGTTCTTTTCTTCTTCCACTTCCTATTTATTTGATTTTTACATGGAATAAAATTAACCCCATAACCTTATACATTTTGTGATGTTATTATAAATATGGAACAATCATATTCATTATTCTATTAATTCTTTTAATGACAAAGTCACGATACGTGCGTATGTACGACTTACTGTCTCCACATTGTGGTGTAGTTTGTTATTCAACTCATAATTATTTAGATGGGTATAATAATGAGAATAATTTATGTAAATAAAAAATAAAAAATGTTAATAATTCTTTATATATGAAATATCATCCAATTACCTATGATTTCATCATCAATATAATGGTATTGTCATTTGTGTGTACGTACAAATTACCGTCACCACGAACGCGATGAGATTCATACCCCATCATAAATATTCAAGAATAAATATCATTTTATGATTAAAAATAATGTTTAATAACATAATATCATTTTTTATATGAATCAAATACATCCTATATATAAAAAACATGACTTACGTAACAAAACCTTTAATGGAAAATGAATCAGTTAACACTCGAAACAATAGTACTAATGAAGTATTATTAACAAAGCAATATTAAAAGAACACATAGGATATCATATTTATGTATATGGTTCCAGTATAATTTAATAAAAATTATTTTTCCATTATATATGAAGTAAACATACCCTCCACTAATGAAAAGTACAAGGTAAGGTGTTTCTTTTCTCATTTTAAATTCTTAGATTTCCATTGTTCACTACTTATTTATTGGAAGTGGTGTGTTGTGTACTACCATTTGATATATTTTATCATTATTATATTTAAATTCATTGTATTCTGTGATTCATTTGATGGTTATTAACTTTTGGTCATTCAACTTGATTGATTACAATTTGGTAAGGGGTTTTCATCTCACTTTTTATTCCCATGAGATTCATTCTATATTGGCCACTATTTCCTTTTGTGTGGTATGTTTACAACACATAATTGTATTCTTGGTGTAATATACTTTAATTTATGGGAATTTACATCTTCATTTTATGATACATATTTCATGGGGTTAATGTTTTGTATGTTACCAAATCATTAATGGAATTTCATATTTCAATTTCCACCCATTGGGTTTTAGGCAAACTTCATCGATTATTTTACTCCATGATTATGTGTGAAATCAATAATTATTTACATATGTAGTAATTTACACTCTCCTTTTTGTGGATTACTTTTTATACACATAATCACTATATTTATAATTTTTCAAGTCATCAATATGAACTTGATAAGAGTAATTTTAACTAAATTTATATTAATTGAGTTAGACATCCAAGTCATTGGTGTGGTTTTTACTAGAATATGTGTGAATGGACTCTTAATGATTTACATAGAATATCCAATCACATTTATTGTATTTATATTTTTCATACATAATTATTTCATTGATTAATCCTTAACCTAAGGATATGGTCTTTATTAGGTATTTTATCACAATTTACATTCCATTGAGACTTCTTTGTTGTTATATGCCAATTCACTTTTACATGGTTTATATTCTTTAATATGAAATAGTATAACATGAATCCATTTATTCTCATTATATTACAAATCTTGGATTAAATAAATTATTTTTATTCAAGAATCTGTCATTTGGTTAGGAACTACAACTAAAACATCATTTTAAATGTTTTAATGATTTATTCTTCTAAATCATTCTCATTAATGTCCATTTTTTAAAACATGTTTTTAAGGATTTAATTATATGTACATGAATGTATTAAAATTAAAATTCCTTTTAAAAGATTCAATGTTATATGGGACACTTTGATTCAAAAATCTCTTTTAAACGGCTACATGATAAATAGTGAGACTTGTAAATAATTTCCAGAAAACGGGGTTATTTCTCTCAAATAGTTTTACTAATTATTTTCATCTGTGTAAATATCCTCCATTATTATAGATTGAGGATGATAAAATCTTCCATATTGTATTGAATGAGATATTTTTTACTTTGGATATGGTATTTTTATACCATACATGGTTTTTGGTTAAAATGTTGTCATTACATATGCTAGTTTTAATACAAATGTTTAGATTATGTTTCACCCTTTATATATGAGGAATGAATTGGGCTAAGCTATATCTCCTCAATGCATCGTTAGGTCTCCTGAGACAAACTAGTGTCTTGGCACAAGGGATTGAAAAAATCATTATTTTTAGTCTTGGATTGAGGCCCTAACTATGTGGTTATGATGTCCAGCATTATGCATCATATCATTATGTAGATTGCTATTGATATTACATGTGATTATTTGACTAGTAGAATTTCCATGTGAATAATTAAATGACATTATTTGATTTATGTGTTCTATATTATAATAAATTTTATGTTTAAAAGGATTGTGTTTTAGTCTTAGACATTACATTAAACATTTACGATTATTAATGATAGTTTCTACTATATTATTGTCCTTAATGAACATCTAAGATCACCCCTCTCTTATGTTTTATTTTTCCTATGATGTGATGAAGTATATTAATACCGACCCGCAAGAATTGGCTAAGGAATATAATAGTTTTCATAGGATACACAATGTTTTTGTTTTTCATTTGATAATATAATGTAAAAATTATATATGTATCTAGTACTTCCAAGGATACTAAACTAATCGTCCTTTCGAGACTTGATCTATTGTGATCATTCCAATGTTATGTAATAATGAACACACTCTCAGTAACTAGGGCCAGAGCATTACACATACCATAAGAATCTCATCAAAACTAAATCAGTTCTTAGCTAACTTACAACTTCCTTCTCCACTAAAGAGCCTTGGGTACATGATTTTGAAATGTCTGATACAAAAACCAAAAAACATAGCATATCACCACACACTCGTGACTTTAAGATCTCTTTAATTATTTACCATTGAACACACTTGTATATCTCAACCAAATAACCCAATTCAACCTCTAATGAGTAAATCCTTTTTTACCAAAGGCTTACAAGGCCAATTAACTAGACATTCCTACCTAGCATGTCCACCTCACACATCACAGTTCACCTTTAGGGGTTCCAAAAACCAAAAATCAAATCATGATCCCAAACCACTTATTTAACCTCTCATGACTTGAGAGTCATTGAAAAGTTCTTCTATGTTCCTAAACTCTCTCAAAATTTTCCTGGAGACACGTCTAGTGAACACTATGTAAGGAAACTTTCTGTTAATACCCCGATAAAATCATGATCTACCAAAACATCAACACTCCAAAAACCTCAAATTTCATATAAAAACTAGTCACCTCTATGTTCCTCTTAAAAAAACAAACTTGCACACACACTCACCTCTAGAAGTGAACTCATACACATGATATATCACTTCCTCAATCAACTCATATTATCTAAATCAAACACTTTACCTCCAATTAGACTCATCATCACATCGATCACCTAGGAACAAAGCCCAAATGAGGCTACTACTCCAAAAACCAACCACAAGGCTAATCCACTAGCACTCATGTTCCCTTTTTTCAAAACCAGAGTCATGTCGTGTTCCCAAAAATACAAACCCATATTCAACCTTTGTGCACCATTTATAATAATCCTAAGCACACATTTGTACCCCACACACCCAAAATCACTCAGACCTTGGATGAACACTCTCATGTGTGACCCTCAAAAGCCTCATGATACCACTTCTAAGACCGTATATAAGTTATATGGACACTAGAGTTAACAACTAAACTATTAGGCCAAATCATTAAATTCCACATCTCATGGGAAATCAAAAGTGCACCGATATTATCGTTAACTGACATAAAGATGTCCTAACACCCACCCTCAATTTTGTAACACCATTATATAATCATATACTAAAAATGTTCCCACAACTAGGGTGTACATCCTCTCCAAGAAACTATACATTAGACTGCTCATTGGAGAACCCAAACACACTACCCACCTAAAACAAAAACCACTCATAAGGGATCCAATGACCCTATACTGACACCATAATGACCCCAAGGTCACTGCACCATTTGTAAAAGAGGAAAAAACCAATTTTCTCATCAAGTAGAGCCACCCATAGATCTACGAAACCCTTTATCAGAATGAGATCTATAAAATCACAATCTTGTGGTCATATTACATGGAGATCATATATACCGAACATGATGCATGATATTCCTATTTCCATTATATCCCATGAACCCAAACTCAATGAATTCCTCCTTCTAAAAGTCTAAGAACCTAAAATTGATCATAAAAAATCAAATCGAAACAACTTCTAAGTCAATCATAGTGAAATTCATATTCAATTGTAACATCAAAATTCTATAACATCAATCCAAACCCATGCTGACCAGAACTTCCTACCAGAACATGTGTCATTGAAAAACCATCATGATATCAATCAAAATCTCTGAAACATTCATATAAATAAGGTATATGAAACATAAAAAATAAAATAGAAAGAATGAGAAGACACTAATAACACTTTGTAACATACCAACCTAGAATATAACAAATTGATGCCTCGAGAAGGACAACCAAATGACTTCATGAACACCACCCCATATTCTAGAGGTTTCCCACTAGTAGTGGGGGTCTAAGTGGAACTATAAGGAGACAATACCACCATATCATAGTGCCCAACCAGAAGTAAGTAACCAAATATCATACAGTTGTGATTTAGTGGAAAGAAAAAATAAACTAAAACATTCTATAATACAATAAAATGCAATAAGGGATTGAACAAACATGTCCTACATACCACCACCCACCCACTTGGTCGATTACAATATCTTCCAAAAAAATTGAAACTACAAAATTTCTTTTCAACGTCACCATTCCAAACACATCCAGTCCTCAGATACAACTCTAGAAATAGTATTTAACCATAAAATACACAAAACATGCCCAAAACCTAACCTATTACTATAATAAACACATGATAGATGATTGAGTACCCATGTAAAATGGATCTTAGTTAATGGTGTGTGAAAAACTCAGTAGGACCCCACAAATAGTTTCTAAAAAATACAAGTCACTTCAAAAGTTCATATTGGAAAAGGAATAAGTATACACAAGAAGGAAAAAAATTGTTTTTTTATTTAAAATATCTTAAATTAATAACTTTTATTCTATGTCCCACAAGTTTAATCATTTCCATTTAATCACCTTCACTCAAAGACATATGTTTGAGATATATATCATAGCTATCACTAGATATAAAACAAGGAGCCTCAGCCCAAGTATCTAACTGGGATCTGGTATGTTATGTACGAACATCCCAAAAACAATGTCACATGTTGGTAAACAAGGAGCATCTATCCATGAATCCAACCGAGACATTGAATTCCATATTTTACCATCCTGAACCTTAGGTCACAAGTCAACCAAATTGTAGCATCAGTCCAAGAATGCAACAAGGACATAGAATTACATGTTTTGACATCCAAACGATGATATGGAATGCCTTTTCCATAACCTTGAGTTCAGGAGCGTTAGTCCTTTCCTAAAAAAACTACGGTGAACCGGGGTGCCTAGAGCATTAGTCTGGCTGCCCAAAATGGGGGATTGGAGGGTTATCACCACATCTGAAAACTATTAGTAACATGTCAGAAAACATGGTGATTCATTCTATGAATCCAACTTGGATTTAGAACATCATGTATGACCATACCCAACCATTATATTATCAATTAATACAATTTAATTCCAAATTTACATAGTCCATCACTTTCATTATAATAATCCAATTACATATATAAAATTTTTCATCCATCAAAAAATATATATTTGTTAAATCTGATTCAAAATATTTAACAATAAAAAACAACATTTCATAAATTTCCATTTCAATTTTTAATCACAACATTTTTAATGGTACCAAAGGAACCTTATGACATTATAGGGATCATCCTTTAAAACACTAAAATATAAAATTCTTATTAAAAATTTTAAAAACACCATTTATACAAGGGCCTTACTCTTTGAAAATCCAAAAATGGTCCAACAACTTCATTTTCACGAACGTTTTTTTAAGAGTCACCACCCACCCATTTCAAATGAACATTTGAAATCCATTTAAAATCCATTTTAAGTCACCATGAGATGAAAAACTCATTTAATAAAAATTCATTTAAAACAAAGGATTTTACCCATTCTATAAAAAAATATGAAAAAAAATTCACACACTAAAATCCTTAAAAAATACATATATAAATTTTCACAAATTCGTAAAACACAAAATATTTGACTTCTAATGGTTGGCACACACCATGGTGGTCCATAGGTTCGGTCTTATATCACCGCAGATCCAATGGGATCTATAGAAGATTCAAGGTACCAATCTATGGCCAAAACCAATTTCTCAAATTAGAGGAGAAAGAATAACACACATGAGATGTAAGTTATAATCAATAATTTAAATATAAAACAATTATTAAGATTATGGGTAAATATCATAGACCACGTTCGTCATCCAAAAATATTTCCAAAGCTTTCTCAAAGCATGCCGACCATGGAATGGTCTATAGAATCTTCATCAAATCCCCTCCACATCAAACTAAGTGCGTAATTATCACCCAAGCCTTAAACACAACCAAAACAATGAGAAGTTATTAATTATAAGAAATATAATTAATTATGAAATTCAATCCCAATGGGGAAAAATGATTGAAAACAACCTATGTCATTGTGTCGCACTAGAATTGAATCGTACCACACACCAAAGACCCACAAGATAACCTCGACCACATAATATGATAAATCCCCAAGAGGATATACCAATTTCAAATGTAATTAAATTGAAACACTTTAAAAAACCAAACAAAAATAAAAACTATCAATTTTATTAATTATACGACACAAAACAATGTGTAAAATCCATCGTGGAATATCTTCCACCCAAGATGACTGAAAGACCCTTGAGAAATAGACGATTCAACAATAATATGATGGAATATTCAATAAAACCTAAACTTAAGATCCTAAAAATTAGAGAGAAATAAGATGGGGAAGAATAAAGGGAACCACAAGAGGAGGATAAATCACTGTAAAAACCTTGAGATATCTATGAAAACACACCAAAACTTTCAGGAGGGATGAGGAGGAAGGGATTCTAGAACCCCATGGTTTGTCTGCCTAGAATAGGGTGAAAGGGGAGGGGGGTTGAAGATCCTTGTGAGGAATTTGAAAAAATATCAACTTTTAATGAAATCTTTTTATCTATACAATTAGAAACACGGTTTTCCAAACTATATGTGAACCGTGTAGTTAGCCATATCTAAGGACACCACTCACACAATTTGACTATATGGTTGGACAAACCATCCACAAACCATCTACACCACTGTTTTCCAAAACCCATATGTTTTCTTGGATGTTCCATATAGTTTTAAAACCCATGTACCAACCGTGATGATTGAACTAACTCTCTAATGTAGATGGGTGAATAGTTTGTTTGAAACCTTGCGCAACCTGTGTACTATGTCCCAAAACCTCCTTAGACTCAGAAAATTCTTCATTTAACCACACATAGGTTTCTATGAATCATGCTCTAACCATGAAACACAACTGTACCAAGTTCAAATTGAACTAAAAACATCTTGTTCATCAAGGAGTCACGTAGTTTCTCTTAAACGGTGAACATAAAACTATGCACCCTTTAAAAAAGAAACCCAAAACGTCCAAAACTAAATGCAATGGCTTGAAATATCATCTGAACACCTGGTTTGCCACAAGATTACAATTTTTTGTCCCTTAACAAAACATTGAGGCATTCAAACTCTTGAAATCTCATTCTAGGTATTAACTCAAGATTCAACTGATCTAGTAATGAAAATTAAAATTCCATCATATATTGTTCATCCATACTGATTTGAAATATTACATGCATTGTTTTGATTTATGGATAACATCCTAAAGTCATTGGAGTTTGAAATAGGTTGAACCTTATTTTTTGTCTCATAAATAATTATATGGATGATGAGGCATTATCTATTAGAGGATTTTATGATTTGAATCTAGTTTAGGGATGAGATTATATAGATGGAATTGTCACACCAAAGCACTGACCACGTGGTGATAAAGATCTTGAGTTGGATTTTGTTTCCTCAAATGTTTTAGGTCCATGAGATTTACTATTATGAACGTATATATCTGGTGTGTTAACCATTATTTTGAAGTGGCTTTAGGGGGAAATTTTTTCTAACAAGATTTTATTGGGAGATTAGTGTGAGATGAGGAATTCAAGGATGTCATTTGGATCAAAGGCTGTTATGAAAAACCACAAACAAGAAACCTATTAACACAACATCACCATTAAAAACATTCCATGGAAATCTATTTTGTGGGTAAATAATTCAAATTGGGCTCACCATTCTGATGTTTAGACACCCCCATTCCCCCATATTTCATGTTTTACTACCACAAAATAGGGAAAGGGAAGAACTGGCCTTTATTATCACTAAGAAAAATGCATTGAAAATGTGGTGGGCCTTTATCAGCGCTAGCTAAAAGCGCTGATAAATGTACACTTTATCAATGCCAAAACAAGCGATGATTAAGGTACCCTTTTTCAGTATTTTTCTTACCCTAATAATTTTTTTTTTATTATTAATTTATGTAATATTGTTCTATTTATATTATTAAATAATGTTTATTTGAATACATTAAATAAAAAACCAATATTTATAATTAATATTTTTTTTAATAATTAAAAAATATATATATAATGGTTTAATTGAAAATAGTATTTCTAAGATTATAATTAAGTATATATAGTTATATATATAATTATATAATTATAATTTTATAATAAAATACATGAAATAAATAACAAATATATTTGGTAGATTTTTATATTTACTTGCAATTTATTATATTTATTAGATTAATTCATTGTATTTGTTATATTTTTATATTTAATATATTTAATATTTTTATTTTTTTATAAATATATAATACTATTTAATGAATATATATATATATTAAAAACGACTATAGAAATAAGTCTTTATCAGCACTATAATTTTAGCCCAGATAAATATTTGTTTTTTCACAAATTTTTGAGCGCTGATAAAGATGTGCATTTATCTATACTAAAAAAGCACTAATAAAATGGCTATTTATCATCGCTAAAATGATAGCGTTAATAAATTGGTCCCTTATCAGCCCTTTTTTAGCGCTGATAAAGGATAATCATTATCAGCGTTCAAAAAGCACAGATAAACGTATGTTTTATCTGCCTTTCTATTTTAGCGTTGATAAAAATTACCTTTATCAGCGCTTTTAACAAGTGGTGATAAAACATACCTTTATCAGAACTTTTAACGAGGACTGATAATTGTTCTAGAATTGTTTTTAAAATATCCCTTATAGGCCCCTCCTCCATCTCACCCATTCAAGCCTTCACAGAAGTTGAACCCTGCGCTGTGACTCCTCCTCCATCTTCCCCTAATCCTCCTCCTCTGCCGCCGCCGCCACTGCCTTGACCTACTCCACCATGGATATCCTCCTCCTCCTCTGCCACTTTTCTTCGTACTCCTCCTCTATGATCCCTCCTCCACCACAACCCAGATTGTCCTTGTCCTCTGTCGTTGTTGCCTCCTCCTCCTCCTCATCATCTGTCTGCCGAATCATCCTCTTCCACATTGAGGTTGGTGGTTTCAAACCATGACCAATGTTTTATGTATTGTTTAATGAATTATGATATGTATATTTATGGTAAGAGGATTATAGTTGTGGTTGTGTTGGGTGGGGTGATTCAAGATGCTTCAATTGACTGTATAAGGGTGATTTCTATGTAAGAATACTCTAAGAGGAATTATTTTTGCGAGTTTCAGCATTAGTTGTTATTTAATTATGAGTGAAATATCCAAAATTAGATGATAGTGATATGGTTTGTGGATTTATAGATTTTTTTTATTTTTATTCTGTTTCCAACGATTTCCGTCGGGGCGCACGTGCATCAGTCACGCATAGGAGGATGCGTGGCTTGTCACCCCGCATTCCTGCTTTCCCAAGGTGGGTGGTTTCCGTTCCTTGTTTAGGGATGTCCACTCCTTGATCTAATCAGGATGATGGGAAGTCGGTTCTTCCTTCCGTGGATTCCTCCTTGAAGCTAATCACCTATTCCGGGTCTCCCTCATAGATTTAAGACGTATTCATGGATCTCGTTCTCGGTACTATATCTTCATGGACACCAGTTAATTACGCTGCTTCCGCCGAGATGCTCCAAGGGGTCTAGTCGGGGCAGCATCCTTCAGTTAATAGAATGGTCATGCTGAGGTGTCATTGGCATGTTTTGACACTGGGGAATTGGAATTCCTGTCTTCTGTACCTTATTATAGGGATTCTCGAGGGCATGTAAGCCTGAGGCATCCCACATCGAACGCAAGGAATTGCATTCCATAGGGATGTATCTGTGTTTTTCCATAGCTTCCCATGTTTAACACAGGGTATCCCGCAAGCTTAATGTCCAGCGGGGACAGATCGGTCTAATCGGAACACTGAGAGTGGATCAGATTGAAGAACCCCCTGGAGGGATCACCGATGTTGGGGCCAGCGCGTCGGCAGATTCCCAAAAACTATGGAGTGGAGTGAAGTGGCATGATCCCACAGGGACGTGGAGGCCTGGGTAATAATCAAGATGGGTGATGAAGTGAAGAGGAGCTTGAACCTCATGGAGGTTTCTTACATATCCCTATGACATGGAATCAAAGTCTGCGTAGTTCGGTGATATAGTGTGACACCTGAAAAGGGAGACCCGTGAGAATGAACGCATGGATGGAACCCAGAGAGAGTAAGGCCTCTGGGAAGGGCATGAGCCTCCTAAGTCATGTGGGATTGAGGGAAAGATCAGGACGATATGTGGGTGTTGGGCTTGATCCTTTTGGAGGCTTCCTATGTACCATGCCTTAGCACGGATCAATGTCCCCGTAGTTTCGGTATACAGTTTAACGTCATGCGGGATGAGGGCATATGGGGCTTACGCTCTTAGGAGGACCATAGTGGATATGGGGCTTACGATATTAGGATTTCCACAATGGATATGGGGCTTATGCTTTGAGGTGGCCCATAGTGGATATGGGGCTTACACTCTAAGGAGGCCCATGAAGGATATGTGGCTTATGCTCTAAGGCGGCCCACAATGGATATGGGGATTACACTCTGAGGTGGCCCATGATGGATATGGGGATTACGCTATGATGTGGCCCACAATGGTATGGGACTTATGCTCTGAGGCAGCTTACAATGGATATGGGGCATACGCTATGAGGCGCCCCATAGTGGTTAGTGAACCGACGTAAAGAGGTCGGAACGACCAGGTGGTGGGCTTGAACCTCATGGAGGATTCCTACGTACCATGACTTAGCATGTATCAAAGTCCCCATAGTTCACTGAGGGAGAGGTCAGGGTCGGTGCTCACTCTAAACTCACGTGATTCAAGCTCGGTGTGAGAAATAAGAGGTTCCAGGGACCTAACGATCACGTCGCAAAATGTGCGTCCGTGAGAATGGAAGAGGGGTTTATGTGTTGAGTGGCCCATGTAGCCGTGAGATACTCCAGGATGGAGTCCCAATGTGTGAAAAAGCGCATAGGGAGATGGATTTGGGACCAAAAAAGGGGAATACCTCATTCCCTATCATGCCCTCCGCTGACCTTGGCAGTGGGGAAGTACAAAGGTGAATGAGTGCTACCTTCCGCAAGAGAGGCTAGGGGCTTACACCAAGGTGTTTGCCCTTCCCCCATGGAAAGATTCTGCTCCGAGAGGGAGGATATCATTCCATGTGAGGAAGATTCAACTCCAGTGGAGACGTGTGGCCGTAAAGAATGTTCGAGCTGGGGGGACCCTGCGTGCAAGGCAGAGGGCTGGGTCACAGTTTAATGACCTGTGTTGAGGACGAGGTGATTGGCAGTTTAACATCCTACAGCTCGAACAAGGTGGGTTTTCTCCACACCCATAGGAATTATATAACCGGAACCCTCTACCCCTTGTGGGAGGGAATTCATCTGTATGGCCGTTGTGAAGGGGGTGTTGTGGAGAACACCTATGCACAAGTGCACAACTGGGATAACACCAAAGGTGTTGGAATAAGACTGAACAAAGGGAGATGAAATGTGTGAATCACATGTCCGACATTTGAAAAGCAATGAAGGTGGTGTGATGATGGAGGATAACTGTTGACCGTGTTTGAAACACAGTATCCATATCGCGTTAGCCTGAAATGGGGACAAACAAATGAGGGATGACCGCTGACCATGTTCGCAACACGGGGCCTAACTCAAATATCATCGATCAGTCTTCCAGAATGTTTTCCCAGGACAGTAGGCAGACCATAGGTCAATAAACCATACTTTTACAGTAGGCGGACTAATGTTCTATCATCCATACTGTTACAATAGGCGGACCACAGGTCAATCATCCATATTGTTACACCAGGAGGACCACAGGTCAATCATCCATACTGTTATAGCTGTCCAACCATAGGTCAATCATCCACACTGTTAGGGGGTCCCATCAAACATGAAAGAGGATCAAGATCCAAATTAAGGACACACGAAGTGCGAGGTGGAGTGATAGAATGTTTGAACGGATTCCAACGCTCTTGAACTTATTCCATTGTCACCATGGCATTAGGAATCTCATTCATGGAGCATAAGGAATCTTTTTCTTAGAGGAAGAGGCATCATATGTTTGTAACATAAGGATTACTACAGTTTAAAGTCATGTATATTGGATAGTTAGGCTTAAGGTGCTTATCAGTGGCTGTTATTGGGTCTTACACAAGGGCGGGTCTTTCTGTTTCAACCTGGAATTGGAGCCAAGTGATAGAGTTTCGAAGAGTTTCTTGAGGAATGGTTCGACTCAAGGTACTCCGGAAATTGACGATGAGAATCTCGACTCACGGAACGTGAAAGGAACCAAGAGGAATATGTCGACTCAAGGTATTTCATGGTGTGAAAAGGTGTATCTCAAATCATGCTATTCCATAGGTGGAAAGAGTATGCGCATAAGAGCGTAATGGAAAATCCCGAAGTCCGGACCCGAAATGTTTGCTGTTGTGCATAAGGGAACAATAGGGAAGGCCTATGCACAATAGGGAATGTGTGTGCACAATACGAGAAATGTGCGTGGAAAACATAGGGACAATGCACAATTGAAGGATGCGCGCAGAAAAGGCCGGGTCGCCGTGCAAAAGGAATTTCGCGCCAATGACCTAATTGCGTGAAATCGGAAGTAATTGTGAGCAAGGGGAAGACCCCGAAGGGATTGGAGTTCAGTCTAAGGCTTGGGGATCTCGCGTGAAGATGGATCCCGGGGCGACTTGGCGTGAAGAAGAACCATACCTGAAGGCTATATTGTGCACGCAGAAGGTGAATTTCACACACGAGAGGCAGTTTGAAATTTTGTCCCTCAAAAGGAAGGGGGTATCCTTCTATTTATAAGCCTCCGACGGTGCGGAATTCAAGTCATGCGTGAAAAATTGCGCAACCGATGCGGCGGCGCAGAATATCAAATGCGTGGGGCCAGGGTGCGAAATAATTTCTCATCGGCGCCGGGACCTTTCGTGAATCCCGGGGCCTTCCGCGAGGAACATAATTTTTTCACGCACTTCTCCTTTTTTGGGTGCAACCACTCTGTGCCCTATGGACCGGGCCTTCATATCTGAATATGACTCCTCTTTCTCGTTACAGAACTTTATCTGGCACTTATGAATTTTTCGGCGTCTACAAATGCTTTATATAAAGGAACATGGGATTCCATTGTTTGTTATATTATTTAAGGTAGCTATTAATTTGGGATGAATCTTCTTTATTGGTGATTATGAGGATCTAGAGATATCATGGGAGATATTTTGTAGTCAATCATTAGATAATTTTATTTATTTTGAATTGATGGAGAAACAATTATATGTGTTTTTTTCTATCTAATATGGGAGATACAATATTTGATAATTTGGAATTTATTTTACAAATTTTCTTTTCCTTACTTATAAAATTATTCTATAAAAGGATTCTATGGTGCGGTATTCTTATTTGGCGACGCAACTAGAGATCAAACATCGACTCACCCCATTTATATTGCCAATGTATTTTTGGTTCTATAAAATTATATGGTAATAGATATTATTCATGTGTTAAAAAATTCATCTCAAGAGTGAATCCATCAAATATTATCAAATGGAATGTATATGGATGGATTTACTTAGTTGTCAAAGTAGTTCATTTGTTGGCTAGTAGGGAGTTAGTCTTAACACCAATTTTATATCTTCCCTAGAGATAATAGTTACCGGTCCTCAACCTATACCTATATAATTGTTTTCCCCTTGTAAAAATCATGTTCATTATCTATTCTAATGAAAACCTTCCAACGTGGCCATCATAGATCTTCCCACCCAATTCATGTTAAAGAATTTTAATATTTTAAGCCAATGCATTATGATTTTTAAAAAGGTGATAAATAATTTTTGTTAGGTAGAAAGAATATTAAGTTGGGGGAGGATATTCCCTGTTAGGTAAATTATGCTACATGTGTCTATGTAAGTAGTTTTCATAAGGATTTGTGAGGTAAATGATTGGGGGAGTTTAGATGCATGATATGGAGTTGACAACATTGGGTGGAACAAACGATATTTTAGGTTCTATATAGTGACCCATACATTCCATGCATAAATAATAAAAAATGTTCAATGAATATTAAATACGTATCATTATGATCCACACAAGAATCATAATGGTTTAATCTATATGAATACTTGATAAATAATCCTTTTATTTTTTGAAAGATAATTAATATTTCTAAGAGACAAATATTCTTAGGTATACCCTACATAAAACCATTCTTCTTAACCTGGTGAAGGAAAACATAATAATGGGAGTGTTAAAATTAGCAATAAGGGTGAAACATAGAGATAATAATCAATGATCAATAATTATTATAGTATATGAATAAGGGTATGATATCGAAAACATAAATTATTAGGGTTATAAGAAATCTTTCATAGAACGTAAGGACGAGTCATGGAATAAAACTTTATAAAAATAATGGAAAATATTCACAATAGTGAGAAATCATCAACAATTAGTCACAATCGTTGAGAAAAAATCATAGCCTTAGTAATGCATAAAAAACATAAGTCTAAAATCCCTTCATGCTATGCCAACCTCCCCCTCCTCTCCTCTTGGGTGCTTCTCCCTCACCTAGTGTATGTTTTATTTTTCATCACTTGTATTAGAGAGCCTAGGATACTTTTTACATCTCTTCTTCATTCTATATATTAGTGTATGACCCCCCCCCCCAAATACTATATTAACTGGACATGGGTCAATTACAACTGTAAATGTAATGATACAACCACGCCTGGAATCATAACTAATAACTGAACTGACTATCCACTAACTAAAAAGGTGTTCATGATCCCTATGGGATAACAATGATCCCCTGGAAAAAAAAAATACATTTAAATTGAAATATTTCACCCCTAAATTAGAGTAAATTAAAAATGATATTTCTCCTCAAAAGTATACATATCCCATTCATAATTTGAACATCAAGGAAAATAATAGAGACACAAGAAATAAATAAATAGGAAGCATATATCATAGTTGGAAATTAAAATACCACTATTGACCAATAAGATTGTTTAACATGTGAGTTCTCATTTTATGTTTTCTTTTCAATTATAAATATCCTCTGTTGTGCGTATGTCCTCTTCAAAAAACGCACCTCTACTGCGCGCTAAATGACACCTTCATGGTGGGTTTTCTACACTTACTCATTTGTTTCCTCTCGTTTTCAAGTTATTACTATTTTATATCGAAAGTTGTGTTGGGAAATGTGTGGGATAAAAGCCCCGCTGATAATCATTGTCGTTGGTGGTCCTTGTTTTCACACTAAATGATTTTCATGTTGGTTTGTTCCTGCTGAACATTTGAATATAGAAATTGGAAATTTACGTATACTGGCTAATGAATGAATGCACCAGGATGATAATACTTATTCTATATCCCCTGGATTAACAAATGGAATTGAATAAGGGATTCTTTTTAAAATCTGAAATTGTGATTGTTTGGTTTGTATGTTTTTGCGATTGTAAGCACGATTGTGTGTTTATATGGTGTTGCAGTTGTTGGCATGATTGGTATGCCATTGGTTTTCCCTGTTTTAGTTCTTACACCATTGAATATGAATCCAATAGTTACTCATTTTATTGGCACCAACACATTCTTACTAGTTCAATTCCACTATGTCTTAGAAAACCACTTCACTAAAGGAATATATGAGACATTTTATGGACACCTTTGTATAGTAACCATAACAACACATGTAATGAATCCTTCCACCCACAATAACTCTACTGAATATAATACCATCTAATATTTTAGTACCATAGTTCTTGACTGGAGACATTATGTTTCTCGAGAAACACTAAAAACCAGATTATAACAATTCATATAGACCACATGTGGGATACTAAAACATTCTAGCCTAAGGGATTCTCATAGAAAGTTCCATTGATCAGGTGGTTGAGAAAACGGTACTGACCTACATTGGTCCTGATTAATGCATGGATAGGTCATGGTATTTTTTAATGTAGATTGTTCCATTGATTATTGTTTTATGATGAACCTAGTTGAATTTATTTTGTGTAATTATTTTGTTAAATATTAATATTAATGTATCAAATAGGATGAATATGAATAATTAATGGATGAATTCCAATCGGTTGAAAAAAGTGTATGAAGATGGCATGAAATATTTTATCTTGTTTGTAATAGACCATTCATATGAACCATCTCAAATACATTTTTTATGTTTACGTTGTTGTTATTCAAGACAAATTAGTCTTGAGAAGTTGGAAGAACACCTGATATGTCATGGAATAGATTGAAGTTATACATGTTGGAATAAACATGGGGAAAACAAACATAGGTAGTGGATGGGATAACACTTCATTTTATGGATCGTCTAATATGATTACAAGCATGAACAATAAAGATGGTTGTATGGAGGATTTGATTATATTTGTGAATGATGATGATGACCCTATTGAGTAAATGAAAAGTATAGTTGAAGATGAACATCGTGATTGCCCAAAATTGTTTGAGAAGATAAAGTGTTGTGGAATGATTCCATTGTGTGGTGGTTGCACTAAATATAAAACAATGACAGTCATAATGAATTTGTATAATTTGAAAGTAGGCAATAGGTGGAGTGATGCCTGGATTACAAAACTACATTCTCTCTTGAATGACAAGCTCCCAAAAGATAATGAGCTCCCAAGCCGAACATGCGATGCCAAACAAAAGCTACACTTGATGGGTATGATCTCTGAAAGAATACACTCCAACCAAAATGACTGTATATTGTTTTGAAAGGAACATCGTTCACTTAATGAATTTCAAAATTCTAGTGCTTCTCGATACAGGAAATATGAATCCAATCCTATGAAATTTTTGTGGTACTTTCCAATCATTATTAAGCGCCTATGTGGAAGTGAGGATACTAAAAGACAATTGATAGGGAATGCAAATACATGAATTAAAAAAGTGAAACTACGTAACCCGAAAGAATCTCCTCAGTAGAACATAATTGATCATGAGTATCCTAAATTTGGAAATGAGCAGAGAAAACATCGTCTTGTGTTATCTGCAGAATGATTGAATCCTTTTGGTTTTCAAAGCAGCAGTCACAGTAGGATGTGGTATGCTTCAATTGAGAAAAAATTCGTATGAATTTTAAATCTACTGTAATACTATTATTTGACATAAATAAATCCCATAATCATTGTCCTTTGATTATATACAGATTGACTAATCTAAATTGAAATCCACTTCTATCCCATTCCATGTGATATGGAAGCAAACTTGTGTAAATAAAGAGGGGATATTGATAGATAAAAACAGACCAAAAGTGTGGGAAACAATTGTAAGTTTGACATAATATTAATTTTATTTTCTTTAAATATATATTACATAACAATGAATACATATTTTCTTATATTTTCTATATGATATAGTCACATGAATCCAAAACACCCACACCAGATGTTGACATACTTTCAATGGACTTGAATAATCCAAAACAGTATGGCCACATCAGAGGTGTGGGTTCTGGAGTGACACCTCGAACATATTTTCAAAAAGAAAAATAAGAATATGATCAAATTGATGAAATAAAATAGATGATAGAATCAATAGCTATGTTCCATTATGAATTACAATACCAAAAATATATGATAGAATGTTTGATGGGGGAGGAAAAGAGAAGCAACAACTCAATAAAAACCTGTGAGTGAAGATCCCGCCCCACCCCCAGCTTTGAGTCAAGCCACTCCCCTCCAAAACCTAACATAGATAAGGTAAACAATGTTTTGTTAATTATTTTTGTGAAATTTGAATCACATAGAAACCGATACCTTTTTTGTACTAATATTCTACAGGTTGAAAATAAATGTTATTTATATCCATCAACTCCCACCTATTGACCTGTAGTGAGGGCTATGGTGCTCAATATATAGAACGACATGCTACACAATAGACAACATCCAATAGATCATGTCAGAGTGTTGATTAATGTAGATAATGAGATAAGATCCAAGCTACCAATTCAAAATGATGATGATAACCTTCTTACAGTCAGACAAGCTGTTGGAACATTCATTGCATGGCCATCAACTCCTGTAAGAAAACATGTCAACATAGTGGTATCCATTTCCAATTTATTTTTCAAGGTGAACCTTTCACACTTAATGAAAAAATTTCAGAATAGATGAATGTTATTACTAAACAACAACGAGACGTGGGGAACCAAATATCATCTCAAAACTATCTCAAGGATCAACCAACTGATTGAAATGATATACTGAGAGCACCTACAACCCACCCATTCTATATCTATAGTTAATATCATTGCAGGCTCATGTTGATACAAATATGATAGATGACAATGCTCTCATAGTAGATTTTGAAAAGAATATGTACAGAGAGGAAAAATATGATTTCAATAGTGCTAAAAATGTAAATGAAATTTTCATGTATGAATGGATAGGTTCCAAAATGGTAAATGTATACATGAGGTATGTTTTCATGATTTTATTTTAAAAAAGTTGATATACTATGATAATTATGACTAAATACATTTCTTATTTTTCATAGGTGTATATATGAAAAAAAATTGAAGTGATTTCCCCATGAAATTTTTTTGGACTCGTTAGTCCTCACATCCCCTCTTCAAAAGAAGAAATAAATTCTGATAAAGAGGCTGAAATGATGTCATTCCTACTCAAATCATTTGAAAATAAAATTAATAATGACAGAAACTATTAAATACAATTTATACAGGGGTAAAAATCTACAATTTAATCATATCAACTATATTTTTATTTCGTTCACTAAATATTTCTTTTTGTGTTTTTAGGAATCATTAGATGCCAACTGTAGTTAATTTGGATAATCCAATGATTTATTTTTTAGATTCAATACCTAGATATACAACAAACCGACCACATGATGGCATTTTTCAAGTTTTAATACACTAGATCTAAAATTTTAGAACTAAACATCTAGATATATAATTAATTTTATCTTTTAATGGGGATTCTGTTATGATAGGGTAGTGTATCAATATTGTATACTTCATGGAATGAATCAAGGGCCTAAAGACAAGAACGCCTATAAGATCTAAAAATGAAAAAATATGCAAGTATATATAATAAGATTGCACTATCCAAATAGATATAAAAGAAAATTACTTATTTTTTCTGATGTTTTGGTAGTGTCCAAATCAAACAAATAGATATGAATATGGTGATTATGTTTGTAAATTTTTGAAAGACATCATATTTCATACACAAACTAGCATCCCAGAAGAGGTATTTTCTAAAATAATTACAAATCAATTTAAAATATTTTTTAATATTTTTTATTTATATTTTTTCAGTACGACCACGAATTTCTCAAAAACTCATATTCCCAAGATGATATATATGTGTTTAGAATGGAATGGGAAATATACCTGATGGAAGATTTTACACAAATATTATAATGGTGAATTACTAATATTTATGTTATCCTTATATGATCATTCATATCTCTCTTGATTACACTTATCAAGCATATATGTTCACCCTTTATTATGTTTTATATCCATATGTTAGAAAGAATGGTTTTATAAATGATATGTATTTCTAGTAATGCATAACTTATTGAAAGAATATTATGAACTAGTTATTTATGTTTCCATGTTTCCAAAAGAACTAGACCTAAACTATTATGGAATGTATCATTTATATTCCATATTTTGGTAATTTGTTCAGATATTTCTACTAAGGTAGTGTGTTTAAATAATATAGGTTGTGCACCACTCAAAAATGTAATAACAAAACTAACAATTCTTCACTACTGTTGGTTACCCACCGCTTAGCATAACATGTGATCTAAACTACCAATCTGGTGTCCCCTTGATGCTCTCATCCGACAACATCTCTATGATATCATCATTCCTCTGTCACTTTTCCTTCTCTTCCTTCACACATTTACATTGTAAATGGGTGAAGGAACAGAAGTAAAAGTGAACAGTGAATGATCATATCAAAGAGATGGTGTCTGATGAGAGCATCACAGGGACGATAAATCAGATGTTCAGATCAGATTCTATGCAATGCGATAGCTAACTAATAGTAGTAAAGTGAACAATGAAGGATTAGTTTTATTATTAGATGATATTTAGACCAATTAAACCATTTAGAAAGTTGTAAAGGTAGTGTTACGATATAATATGTCCATTTTAACAAAAAATTATATAATGAAACATTGATTTGATTTTCATTATTCCTTGAAGGGTTACTTATTTTTAGAATATTTATATCCATGAAAAATTCCATTGCAGGAAGTGAAACAATGCTGTGTCTTCTCAAAAACAAAGTTAGTCTTGTTTTTGGCATAGTAAAAACATGGTCCACAGATCATACATTTCAAAAATTGAACAAATAAACCCGCATCATATATATATATATGCAGGCCCATCAAAATATGGGTGCCTATGAACCCCATATAGAACCTTTATCACAACAATTCCCAGATGCATACTGTAATGGCCCGGACCTCCCTGGTCTATTAATTTGTGAAAATGTGGTGTTGGAGGTGTTTCGGGAGGTCAAGGTGACTTATCCCCCAGCTGTGCCTACCGGTAGCTCGGTCTACCGGTAGCTGCTGCCTACTGGTAGCTCGGTCTACCGGTAGCTGCTGCCTACCTGTAGCCGGTCTACCGGTAGCCACCGCTTACCAGTAGCTGGGTTTACCGGTAGTCGCGGCGTACTGATAGCTCGGTATACTGGTAGCCGTAGTCTAGCGGTAGCTCGGCTAACACTTTGCCAAATTTCTAGTTCTGGGAACAATGTTTCCAGTTTTATGAACAGTATCTGTAGGTGAACAATGTTTCTATCGGTGAGGATCAGTGAACAGTGTTTCTATCGGTGAGGTTCTATCGGTGGACTTCTATCGGTAGACTGGAACAGTGTTTCTATCGGTGAGGTTCTATCGGTGGACTTCTATCGGTAGACTTGAACAGTGTTTCTATCGGTGAGGTTCTATCGGTGGAATTCTATCGGTAGACTTGAACAGTGTTTCTATCGGTGAGGTTCTATCGGTTGACTTCTATCGGTAGACTTGAACAGTGTTTCTATCGGTGAGGTTCTATCGGTGGACTTCTATCGGTAGACTTGAACAGTGTTTCTATCGGTGAGGTTCTATCGGTGGACTTCTATCGGTAGACTTGAACAGTGTTTCTATCAGTGAGGTTCTATCGATGACCTTCTATCGGTGGACTTGTACAGTGTTTCCAGAATCCTAAGAGCTACCGATTCCATACTTTTCCAAATTTCATGAATGAACAGTGTTTCCAGACTTCATGAGAGCTACCGATTCCATACTTGGCCAAATTTTGAGTATGTGAACAGTGTTTCCAGCTTCGCAAATTTTACATTTTCTTTGACGTAAAATACTTTTAGAACCTTATTTTAAGGACATTAAGGCCGATTCAAAGGCCATAAATCCTATATTAATTATTCCTAAGGCCGTGATGTTTTTACTTGGTCAAACTGTGAGGGTTAATGCGATCCGTTTTTAATGGAGAATAAATAGGATCTTAAACCATCGCCTCTCTAATTTATTTTTTTAAAGGGAACGAGATATCATTCTTCATTGTTCTTCCTCCTGGTTCTCATCTACGAGACGCTAGAACCTTGCAACCATTCCCGTAGGAGTTTCACAATCAAATGTTACTCGGATCAGTTCCGCTCTGTTTGATGCAACCAAGTTGTGTCGATCATTCTTCCATATAAGGTATGTTTTATCATCGTTCCTTCGGGGATCACCTTATCTTGTTCTTCCTTCCATATTAGCTTGTAATCTCCATGGTTCTAATGGGTTTTCTTGGGGTTGGTTGGTATTGTCGTACCGTGGAATCCTCTGGTGGATGCAGCTGTCGTGAGGAAAAGAGGACTGTGACCCGTTGTGTGGATAAAGGACGTCAAGAACTCTTCGAGGTAGGGGATTCATGGCTTCTCTAATTGTGTATGTGCAATTGTAGAATTAGCATGATTTAACCCTTTGGATCACAATGATATTGACATAATTAAATACTTGAACCGGATTAAAATAATTGGTTGATCGAATGTTGTTTCTTTGTACTGTGATAACAGTTTGCCTCATGTTTTCCTAGATAGAGTGATATCTATGTTTTTCTTTAATTAGTTGCCCGTTCATGATGGAAATTTATAAAGAACGTAAAGCTGGAATTATTTGTTAAATAATTGGCTAAGGATAAAGAGGCATGTTAATGAATCTGTTAATTCAAGAAGGATTAAAGAACTATTAGTTCGATAATTTAAAAAGGGTTCTGAGTTACCCGCTTTCTTGTAAGGCTGAATGCCTTGTGGTTTGGAGCTCTGAGTGCTCATTTTGTATGAAGGCTGAATGCCTTGTTAAAGGGCCGAGAGCCCATTTTGTGATCTTTGATTTCTTGCTGCTTGTGATTTGATGTGAGCCTGGATGGCTGTTGTGATACGTGGAGGAATGGGGACTTGTGGTTGTGGAAGCGGATGACGCCTAGTGTGGCGAGATGCATCGGTTTGTGCATGTGGGTGTCGGGGAGGACACCAAGGATGGTGGTATGAGATGAATGTGATGGTTTGATGTTGGTGGTTTGGTTTGATTGTTTATCTTCTTTACTTTTCCCCACTGCTCAAGGCAGCTGGTTTTTCTTACACTCTTTCCGAAGGAGGCGAAGACACGCAGGGTATGCCACGTGCTTTCCATGTTTAGCCTCTCGATGGAGGATGGGTCTATGCTCTTGCTATAGGCGGCAAAGACTCGACGGGTAGTATATCTACTCGCCGTGTTGAGCCCCTTTGTGTTTAGTATCATAGGATTTTTTCTAGAATTCCTGAGATTATGGAAAAGTAATTCTGAAATGAAAGTTTTTTTAAATGGTGATAATCCACGGGGATGCAGAAACTGGAATTTAATAGTGATGTGAATCCTAAAAAGGAGCAGTTTTTGAATGTGATGCCAATTTAGTTTAATGTGGTAAATTTTTCATGGTTAATTAATGTTTAAAGAATTAATTAATGTACAGTGGAACTGATAAAATGAGAATGGAGTAATCTAATAAAGCTCTTTAAATGGTTGTGTGCTTATAGGATGCCTAGTCTTAGAAGTAGCAGCTTGGAGTCTGAGAGACGTTAGCTGCAGTTGTGCCTATGACTAGGTAATTCCCATAGTGTGGTTGTGAGTTATATATATTTTGTAATTTTGTGTTTCTATACGCTACTCCACCCTGTCGGTAAGGGAAACCGACACCCCGGGGATCCTGAGCCCTGGGGGGGTGTTTTCCCCAACATTCTGATGGGAGGTTGAATGGCTGACTACCCCATTTGGTCCCGCTCTCTTCTCTTGGTAGATACTTGTGCCATGAGGCACAACGGTTAGTTACCCCATATATGTGTGTAGAGGGCTGTAATGGATTGTGGTTATTCACACACATATATTCTGGATATAGTATCCTATGGGCTACTATAGGTGTAATGTGTATAGGCTATGATGGCTTGAGGATCCTTACTCGGAGTATGGGCTGTAATGGCTTGAGGTATTATACCCGACGTATGATACACGTTATGCGGGATGTGGTGGCTCCCGGAAACTACCTGGTTACTTTTGGTTGTGAGGACGGTGTGGTGCTTCGCCCAGGTGTCTGCGGGCAAGCCTATGTAGTGCACGAGGTGCAGATTGTGGAGCTTATCCCATGTGTCTGCGGGCAAGCCTTTGGAGAGAGCACAAGACGTATGTCATTGGGGAAAAGCGGCAAACCTGTGGGGAAGTAGTATTGGGGTACCCTTGATATTCTTTACTATATGCTATATTCTAGTATGCGTTACTTGGTGAGAGTAGCCATGGTGAGGATGGGAACTTAGTATACCTGTTTAGGTAACGAGTTAGTTTCACTTGTTGTTCACTGGGCTTTAGCATGCTTTCTTTACCTTTGAACGAGAGGCTTGGGGAGGATCCTACTGAGTATACTGTTATACTCACCCTATGTACATATAAACTGTTTTTCAGGTCACTTGGAGCAGGTTGGAGATCAAGCTGGTTACTACTAGCTTGCGGTTGGAGGAGGAGCTGTTCGGGCTTGTGGTCGCTGCCGTTTCACTTTCTTTTGGGTACTTTGAGTTTTCCCCCTTTCAGTTGTAGTACTTTTGCATAACATTTCATATATGTACTTGGTTTCCTTTTATATCTCAGTTCTAAGTTGGAGTTGATTGGAGTCTATTCTATCTCTCTCTTCTGCATGTGTTGTCTTAGAGGGTAATGCCTCCCATTTGTATGTTATTATACCCTCGGTGCTAGTCACCAACCCGGGGCCTACTGGAGGCGGGACTCGGGGGTCATTATCTCCCTTTTCACATTGCCGGCCCAGAAGGGGTACACTTTGTGGGGAGGGGGTCGTGACAGAGTGGTATCAGAGGTCTGGCTGAGGGATAGGATGGAGTTTGGAGTTAGGCACAGGTGAGGATGCATGCGATGGTAGGGCAACGATGTCATTCATGTTTAGAAAGTGGTGTAAACACTGGAGACCGGAAGAGACATAGGCGTTTAGGTCCCCCTATGATCTGTTGCATGGACCTTTAAGCTTACGATGGCTACTAAACAAAGTGTTACCAGTTGCCGGGTAGAGACCTAGGAAAGGATCATGCATCATTATTCTTTTCCCTTATGTTCGAATGGGTAGACCTTGGTATAGGTAACCTAAAATAAATAAAACAAAACAATTAATTAATTAATGTTGAGTCTTCCATATTCCAGGCGTAGGAGCTCTGACAGTTGTTATTTTGCAGGTATGGCTCCAGGTCGACGTCCTCATCAGGTTTGCGCAGAAGATTCCCATCAGGCTGTTCCAGCAGATCGCCGCCGAGTAGAGGTTGACGACGATGAAACTTGGAGGAAGAAAATTCGAGAGTTTCAGCGCCAGAGTCTACAGATGTATGAGGGATCCGTTTCAGATGCAGTCACAGAAGACTGGTTGGAGGAGATCGAGATAGGCTTCAGTTCGATTCGTGCTCAGAAGGAACACTGGGTGTCCTTGGTTGTGATGATGCTGTGTGGAGCAGCGAGGCAGTGGTGGTTCTTTTTCGTCGGTGATCGTGAGGATTCAACAATCTCATGGGAGGAGTTTCGAGACAGGTTTAGAGTCGAGTTTCTTTCGTCGACTGTGAAGGTGTCCAGTCGCCATGAGCTTCTCACCCATCGACAGGGGAGCGCCAGTGTCTGAGAGTTTGGAATCTGTTTCAGGAACCTTCTACGATATGCTTCAGACCTATTACCAGATGATGAGGCCAGGGCGAGGCATTTCGAGGAGGATTTGCATCCAGAGATCCAGCACCAGGTCACCCCATTTATGCTGGAGACATATCTTGAGGTGCTGGCGAGGGCAGAGGTTGTTGAGAGGACTTTGGCCAGGACTGGATCCTCACGAGAGCGGAATCGTCATGACTCCTCACGAAGCAGAGCTGTGGTCCGGGGTTCCCAGTTTTCACGACAGAAGAGTTTCCGTTCACCTGGGGGTAGGTCCCAGCCCTTCCCATCTTGTTTCTCCAGAGGCAGAAACTCTCAGACCTATGCCAAGGGATCAGGCACTTGTTTTTCTTGTGGTGGTCGTGGTCATTAGCAGCGGGAGTGCCCGACTTTTCAGAGCAGTCATCGTGCACCGGGAGCTCCACTCCAGGTTCCTCCGTTGAGGCAGTTCCAGCAGAGGCAGCAGCAGCAGGTTGCACCAGTTTTAGATCACCAAAGGGTAGATGGAGCAGGCAGAGGACAGCCCCATGATGCTCCCTTTCCTCAGAGAGCAGAGCGCGGCCGTGGTGGTGGTCGTCATCAGGGTCAGAGAGGCTGTGGAGGAGGTCGTGGTCAGCTTCATGCTCTAGCGTTACCAGCCCCAGGCGAGCCAGATGTCATTCAAGGTACCCTTTGCTTGTTTTCTACCTTGTTGTATTCCTTGTTTGATTCAGGAGCAACACACCCCTTCATATCACCTACCCTTGTCCATGCTTTGGGACATGAGGTAGAGAGGCTTCCAGTGCCCTTGGCGTTGACTACGCCAGTTGGAGGTCGAGCTGACTTGTTTGAAGTATGTAGAGACTGTGAGCTAGTGTTGGGGAAACACCGCTCTTGGGGAGATTTCCTATGTTTGCAAATACAACCATATGATTTCATACTTGGCATGGTTTGGTTGTATTCAGTGCAGGCTGTTGTAGATTGCTACAAGAAGAAGGTTGTTTTCTTTGATGAAGATGGAGAGAAAGTGGTGTTTGTTGGTGAGAGAGATCCTTAGATGAGTCATAAACGAGTTCCATCCTTATCATCCATGATGGCTGGGATGACGCTGAGTTCTTCAGAGGTTCAACAGTTGTCGTTTCTTAGGGTCGTAGAGGAGTACCCTGACGTCTTTCCAGAAGAGGTTGTATCCTTACCCCCTCGACGAGAGATCGAGTTTGGGATCGAGCTACAGTTAGGAGAGTCTCCTATCTCTATGTATCTGTATAGGATGGCCCCTTCTGAGTAACGAGAGCTACGTATTCAGCTCGACGGTTTGTTGCAGTGTGGTTTTGTTCGGCTATGTGTGTCACCGTGGGGTGCACCAGTTTTGTTTGTGAAAAAGGCTGATGGCAGTTTGCGGTTGTGCGTCGATTATCATCGGTTAAACAAAGTGACAATAAAGAACCGCTACCCTCTCCCGTGGATTGATGACCTATTCGATCAACTGAAGGGTGCATGTTGGTTCTCAATGATAGACTTGTGGTCAGTATATCATCAGATGCGTGTAAAGGATGAGGATATCCCGAAGACTGCTTTCCGCTGTCGTCATGGGCATTATGAGTTTGTTGTAATGCCATTCGGCATGACGAATGCTCCACCTATTTTCATGGGGTTGATGAATGCTGTGTTCCGTGAATTCCTAGACAAGTTTGTTGTGGTTTTCATCGACGACATCCTTGTGTACTCCACATCTGAAGAGGAGAATGCAGAGCTTCTACGAGCCGTTTTGGGAGTTCTTCGCCAACATCAGTTGTTTGGGAAGTTGTCAAAGTGTGAGTTCTGGGCTCGAGAAGTTCGTTTCTTGGGACATATTGTGTCCCAATAGGGAGTATCTGTGGATCCTTTGAAGATAGAAGCAGTGGTGTCTTGGCCAGCCCCCAAGACCGTGTCAGAGGTGCGAAGTTTCCTTGGTCTCACAGGCTATTATAGGAGGTTTGTAGCTAATTTCTCCCGAGTTGTGACTCCTCTGACAGCTTTGACCAGGAAGGATCAAGTGTTCATATGGACTGATTAGTGTCAGACAGCTTTCGAGTATCTAAAGGAGAAGTTGGTAAGTGCTCCAGTCCTTTGTCTTCCAGCGGAGGGAGTCCAGTTTGATGTTTTCTGTGATGCTTCACATCTGGGGCTAGGCTGTGTTCTCATGCAGCAGAGGACAGTTGTTTCTTATGGGTCTCGGCAGTTGCGTCCCCATGAATGAAACTATGCCACCCATGACATTCAGTTGGTAGCCGTGGTGTTTTCTCTGAAGTTTTGGAGACATTACCTCATTGGTGAGCACTTTGTGGTTTTCACCGATCATAAGAGTTTGAGGTATGTTTTCTCCCAACGTGACTTGAACTTGAGGCAGCGTCGGTGGATGGAGTTCTTGCAGGAATACGACTTTGAAATATCGTATACACCTGGAAAAGGGAATGTTGTAGCTGACTCACTAAGCCGAAAGATACGTAATGATGTTGGGCGTGAATCTGGTGATTCCTGGAGAGTGATGGAAGAGCTATCAGCTTTGCATCTTGATATGGGGGAAGTTGGGGGTAGAGGTTGTCTTTTCTAGATGACGGTGCAGTCATCCCTGATGCAGAAGGTGGAAAAGTCTCAGTTGGGTGACCTAGAGGTGGAAGTTTGGAGAGACAGAGTTGTATGTGGTGAGGCCCCTGATGGTTGGTCGGAGGATGAACAACACCGAGTGTTGTATCATGGCAGGATTTTTGTTCCCTTGGCGATGCGTGAGATAGTTCTCCGAGAGTTCCATAGTTCACCCTTGGCAGTACATCCTGGTGTTACGAATATGTACCGATCCTTGAGGAGTCAGCTTTGGTGGCCTGGGCTGAAGCGTACAGTTGCAGAATGTGTGTCTCGATGTTTAGTCTGCCAGAAGGTGAAGGCCGAACACCGTGTTCATGGTGGTCTTCTCCAGTACTTAGAGATTCCTCAGTGGAAGTGGGAGGACATCTCAATGGACTTTGTTATAGGTTTACTTCGAGCTCTGGGAGGACATGATGCTATATGGGTGGTAGTGGATCATTTAACAAAATCATCCCACTTCATAGCGATCAAGGAGTCGAGCTCAGTGGAATTTTTGTCGAGGCAGTATCTGGAGGAGGTGGTGAGGCGTCACGGAGTTCCTAAGACGATCATTTCTGATCGAGATCCTCGTTTTACCTCCAGGGTGTGGAGAGGTCTCCAGCATGATTTTGGTTCTCAATTATTCCTTAGCACTGCTTTTCATCCTCGAACGGATGGTCAGACAGAGCGAACCATCCAGAATCTTGAAGACATGTTGCGCTCTTGTGTTCTTGATTTTGGAGGTTCATGGGTGAAGAACTTAACCTTGGTAGAGTTCGCTTACAATAATAGTTTTCACTCTACCATCGGTATGGAGCCATTTGAAGCCTTGTATGGCCGGCCATGCCGTTCTCCGTTGTGCTGGACTGGGGTCGGAGAGTCAGCAATTCTCGGACCAGAACTAGTGCAGAATACAACAGAGATGGTTCAGGTGATTCGTGAGAGGATGAAGACAGCACTGGATCGTCAGAAATCATATGCTGATCAAAGAAGGAGACCGTTAGAGTTTAATGTTGGGGATCATGTGTTTCTAAAGGTGACTCCCCGTCGTGGGCAGCGAAGGTTTGGTCGTGGAAGTAAGCTTTCTCCCTGATTTGTTGGGCCTTTCGAGGTGTTAGCTCATGTTGGAGCTGTGGCGTATCGAGTAGCACTTCCCCCTCAGATGAGTCAGATACATGATGTTTTCCATGTATCACAGCTCCGTCGTTTTCTTCATGATGAATCTCATGTTATCGATTGGGGAGAGATCGATATTGACGATGATGCAACCTTCGAGGAGAGACCTATGGAGATCCAAGACCACAAGGAGAAGGTGTTGCATGGGCATTCTATCACCTTAGTTCGTGTCTTGTGGCGACACGATGGCATGGAGGAGAGTACCTGGGAGCGTGAGTCACAGATATGTGCTCAGTACCCAGATTTGTTTAATGTTTAACTCTTTTCATGTAATGACGTTTCCTTTATGGTTAGACCTTTCATGTTTTATTTATGTACCTTTGATGTGATGTTATGTTTGAATTGTTTGGTTATGGATAGTTTGTTTCCATACTCTCGGATGTCGTAGTTTTGTTCCAGCTTTTGAATAACTCATGGTGGTTTTCCCCGGAGAGGTATCTTATGGGGTGGTTGTTCGGACCCCTCTTTTCTTCTAGGTTGGTTTTTAATTCTCGAGGACGAGAATGTTTTGAGAGGTATCTAATGTAATGGTCTGGACCTCCCTGGTCCATTACATTGTGAAAATGTGGTGTTGGAGGTGTTCCGAGAGGTCAAGGTGACTTATCCCCCAGCTGCTGCCTACTGGTAGCTCGGTCTACCGGTAGCTGCTGCCTACCGGTACCTAGGTCTACCGGTTGCTGCTGCCTACCGGTAGCCGGTCTACAGGTAGCCGCCACTTACCAGTAGATGGGTTTACCGGTAGCCGCGGCGTACTGATAGCTTCGTATACTGGTAGCCGCAGTCTAGCAGTAGCTCGGCTAACACTTTTCCAAATTTCTAGTTCTGGGAACAGTGTTTCCAGTTTTATGAACAGTATCGGTAGGTGATGAATGTTTCTATCGGCGAGGTTCAGTGAACAGTGTTTCTATCGGTGAGGTTCAGTGAACAGTGTCTCTATCGGTGAGGTTCTATCGGTGGACTTCTATTGGTATACTTGAACAGTGTTTCTATCGGTGGACTTCTTTCGGTAGACTTGAACAGTGTTTCTATCGGTGAGGTTCTATCAGTGGACTTCTATCGGTAGGCTTGAACAGTGTTTCTATCGGTGAGGTTCTATCGGTGGACTTCTATAGATAGACTTGAACAGTGTTTCTATCGGTGAGGTTCTATCGGTGGACTTCTATCGGTAGACTTGAACAGTGTTTCTATCGGTGAGGTTCTATCGGTGGACTTCTATCGGTAGACTTGAAAAGTGTTTCTATCGGTGAGGTTCTATCGGTGACCTTCTATCGGTGGACTTGTACAGTGTTTCCAGAATCCTAAGAGCTACCGATTCCATACTTTGCCAAATTTCACGAATGAATAGTGTTTCCAGACTTCATGAGAGCTACCGATTCCATACATTTCCAAATTTTGAGTATGTGAACAGTGTTTCCAGCTTCGCAAATTTGACGTTTTCTTTGACGTAAAATACTTTTAAAACCTTATTTTAAGGACTTTAAGGCCAATTCAAAGGCCATAAATCCTATATTAATTATTCCTAAGGCAGGGATGTTTTTACTTGGTCAAACCGCATGGGTTAATGCGATCCGTTTTTAATAGAGAATAAATCGGATCTTAAACCGTCGCCTCTCTAATTTGTTTTTTAAAGGGAACGAGATATCATTCTTCGTTGTTCTTCCTTCTGGATCTCGTCTACAAGACACTAGAACCTTGCAATCATTCCCGTAGGAGTTTCACAATCAAACGTTACTCGGATCAGTTCCGCTCTGTTTGATGCAACCATGTTTTGTCGATCGTTCTTCAATATAAGTTATTTTTTATCATCGTTCCTCCTGGGATCACCTTCTCTTGTTCTTCATTCCATATTAGCATGTAGTCTCCATGGTTCTAATGGGGTTTCTTGGGGTTGGTTGGTACTGTCGTACCGTGGCATCCTCCGATGGATGCAGCTGTCGTGATGAGAAGAGGACTGTGACCCATTGTGTGGATAAAGGACGTCAAGAACTCTTCGAGGTAGGGGATTCATGGCTTCTCTAATTGTGTATGTGCAATTGTAGAATTAGCATGATTTAACCCTTTGGATCACAATGAAATTGACCTAATCAAATACTTGAACCGGATTAAAAGAATTGGTTGATCGAATGTTGTTTCTTTGTACCGTGATAACAGTTTTCCTCATGTTTTCCTAGATAGAGTAATATCTATGTTTTTCTTTAATTAGTTGCCCATTCATGATGGAAATTGATAAAGAATGTAAAGTTGGAATTATTTGTTAAATAATTGGCTAAAAATAAAGAGGCATGTTAATGAATCTGTTAATTCAAGATAGATTAAAGAACTATTAGTTCGATAATTTAAAAAGGGTTCTGAGTTACCCGCTTGCATGTAAGGCTGAATGCCTTGTGGTTTGGAGCTCTGAGTGCTCATTTTGTATGAAGGCTGAATTCCTTGTTAAAGGGCCGAGAGCCCATTTTGGGATCTTTGATTTCCTACTGCTTGTGATTTGATGTGAGCCTGGATGGCTGTTGTGATATGTGGAGGCATGGGGACTTGTGGTTGTGGCAGCGGATGACACCTAGTGTGGCGAGATGCATCGGTTTATGCATGTGGGTGTCGGGGAGGACACCAAGGATGGTGGTATGAGATGAATGTGATGGTTTGATGTTGGTGGTTTGGTTTGGTTGTTTATCTTCTTTACTTTTCCCCACTGCTCAAGGCAGCTGGTTTTGCTTACACTCTTTCCGAAGGATGCGAAGACACGCGGGGTATGCCACATGCTTTCCGTGTTTAGCCTCTCGATGGAGGATGGGTCTATGCTCTTGCTATAGGCGGGAAAGACTCGACGGGTAGTATATCTACTTGCCGTGTTGAGCCCCTTTGTGTTTAGTAGCATAGGATGTTTTTCTAGAATTCCTGAGATTATTGAAAAGTAATTCTGAAATGAAAGTTTGTTTAAATGGTGATAATCCACGGGGATGGAGAAACTGGAATTTAATAGTGATGTAAATCCTAAAAAGGAGCAGTTTTTGAATGTGATGCCAATTTAGTTTAATGTGGTAAATTGTTTATGGTTAATTAATGTTTAAAGAACTAATTAACGTACAGTGGCACTGATTAAATGATAATGGAGTAATCTAAAAAATCTCTTTAAATGGTTGTGTGCTTATAGGATGCCTAGTCTTAGAAGTAGCAGCCTGGAGTCTGAGAGACGTTAGCTGCAGTTGTGCCTATGACTAGGTAATTCCCATAGTGTGGGTGTGAGTTATATATATTATGTACTTTTGTGTTTCTATACACTACTCCACCCTGTCGGTAAGGGAAACCGACACCCCGGGGATTCTGAGCCCTTGGGGGGTGTTTTCACCAACATTCTGATGGGAGGTGGAATGGCTGACTACCCCCTTTGGTCCCGCTCTCTTCTCATGGTAGATACTTGTGCCATGAGGCACATCGGTTAGTTACCCCACATATGTGTGTAGAGGGTTGTAATGGCTTGTGTTTATTCACACACATATATTCTGGATATAGTATCCTATGGGCTACTATAGGTGTAATGTGTATAGGCTATGATGGCTTGAGGATCCTTACTCGGAGTATGGGCTGTAATGGTTTGAGGTATTATACCCGACGTATGATACACGTTATGCGGGCTGTGGTGGCTCCCGGAAACTACCTGGTTACTTCTGGTTGTGAGGACGGTGTGGTGCTTCGCCCAGGTGTCTGCGGGCAAGCCTATGTAGTACACGAGGTGAAGATTGTGGAGATTATCCCAGGTGTCTGCGGGCAAGCCTTTGGAGAGTGATGCAGAGGACGTATGTCGTTGGGGAAAAGCGGAAAACCAGTGGGGAAGTAGTAGCGGGGTACCCTTGATATTCTTTACTATATGCTATATTCTTGTATGCGTTACTTGGTGAGAGTATCCATGGTGAGGTTGGGAACTTAATATACATGTTTAGGTAACGTGTTAGGTTCACTTGTTGTTCACTGGTCTTTAGCATGCTTTCTTTACTTTTGCACGAGAGGCTTGGGGAGGATCCTACTGAGTATACTGTTATACTCACCCTATGTACATATAAACTGTTTTTCAGGTCACTTGGAGCAGGTTCGAGATCAAGCTGGTTACTATTAGCTTGCTGTTGGAGGAGGAGCTGTTCGGGCTTGTGGTCGCTGTCGTTTCACTTTCTTTTGGGTATTTTGAGTTTTCCCCCTTTCAGTTGTAGTACTTTTGCATGACATTTCATATATGTACTTGGTTTCCTTTTATATCTCAGTTCTATGTTGGAGTTGATTGGAGTCTATTCTATCTCTCTCTTCTGCATGTGTTCTCTTAGAGGGTAATGCCTCCCATTTGTATGTTATTATACCCTCGGTGCTAGTCGCCAACCCGTGGCCTACTGGAGGCGGGACTCGGGGGTCATTATCTCCCTTTTCACATTGCCGGCCCAGGAGGGGTACACTTTGTGGGGAGGGGGTCGTGACACATACACACCTCACATACAAATTCCGGGAGAAGAAAAAAGGAATTTGTTATAAAGATGTGAATACCAGACTGATTACCTTGGGATTCTATTTTTCTATCATTATTCTATGATACACTTGGTATTCTATGAAATTTCTTATAGATATGAGAGTAATGGGAAGTCTATAATGACTCAATATTTCATTACTCTATGAGAACTCTTAGGTTTTTTCTCTACGTCACATAAGCCTCTTTATGTGATTGTGTCAAAAAAACACTTTGTATGAATCCTTCATGTGAACTGATCGCATACATGACCAAATAACATAAAAAATCATGTAGCCAAATTAATTCACTTGAACCATGATTCATGTATTCTTCTCTTATTTACATGATCAGATTTATCTTCAAGGGTCATGTAATCGTATAAACCACCCAGGTTCATTTGATCACGTGATCCTATTATAGTCATGTGAACATATTACTTTGAACAGGTCATGAACATAATTTTAAAGACTATGTTGATTGATTTTAAATGGTTATAACATGATTCAGAGCATAAAACCCATATATATAGATAAAAAATGTAAGATTCTATATTAGATTAGAATTTTGGGTGGTTATTTGGCTGGGATACTTGATCAAGTGGAAGCTTTGTGATGAATTGGGTTTTTCCCTTCATGGTTCAGTATACTACCACAAAGTTTTTGGTTGAGTTGAAAAAGATAGAATTTTATGAATCAATTTAGGCTTACCAAACCATTAATTATTGAAACAAAATTATGATGGTAGACTTGTTCTGTTTATAGAGTTAATACATGAACACATTTCATTTTATATATGTTTAGTTTGACATCTGTATATGGGACATTGAGATGGTCTATGGGGAGATGATTTTAGGAGACAAGTATGATGAGTAAATTCAGCCCCTTCCAACTACGGTGGGGTTGGATGGGAGCCTACATTACTGGATATGAGTTACACAATACTAAAAACATTCCATGTTGGAAATTCAATAAATTTCTGTAATGTATCAATGGGGTCTGACTAATCACACTAAAGAACTAGGAGATCAAGAGAAAAGTGAACCTATATGATCAGTTTTTTTATACCATACAGAGCACCAACCTATGAAATTACCAATAATGGAAAGTGTGATCCTTTATCCTTAGCCTATATTTTAGCTGTATGTGAGGTTGTTTTTTCCATGTGGATTAACTGAATTATATTCTATGAGTGTTGTGCATCATACCACTTTGGGAGACAGTTCATTTCATTCAGATTATATTACCCACTCCTCCCCACATATATTCAGAAAATCATCCCATGGTGGATCACAGACTGTGGATAATGTTCACCAGGTAGGAAACATTTTTTTGGGTGACCATCCCTTGGCATAGTGTGGTTCTTGTCCTCTCAAAGGTTTATGTTGATACCTTGGTCCGATCATACCCAAATGGTTAGTTGGCTCCATTGGTGATAAATCGAATAGATCTTCTAATAGTGGATAAGGAAGAGGAAACATGGGCTCTGGAATCATCAAAAAGTTATATCACAAACAAAAAACATCTTCTAGAAGAACCAAAACTCTCTGGATGTCTTAGAAGAAAATGAGGCACTTAAATCCAACACCATCAAGAAGGAGGGTGCCAACGGACAAGTGGGAAACCATCGATCACAAATAAAAAGTCACTATGTGATGAAAGAGCTCACAAAGTATCTAAACACCAAGATAAGATTATTTGAGTCACCCACTCTATAAAATTCCTAGTGCAGAGTACCAACCTATTTTTTTGAATCGTCATTGAGAAGTTCTTAGAGGTGGGTAATCATCCGGTCCATTGTCTGTATGAACTTCAAGAACTCCCCTACCCATTATTCCATAACTTTTGGATCTATGCTTTGATCACCACTTTCCTTATCTTTCAAGTCTTTTATTTCCTTGCTCCCACCATTCTTGGCTGATTTGGTTTCCATTGGTTTAGGCAAGTAAGAATAGTCTTTACGTCCCTTGGGTTTTCCCCCTGACTAAAATGCATTTCCCAGGGTCACTCTACCCTTTTAGTCCCTTCTTCCTTCTAGGTATGTTAGGACCATTCCCTTGGAAACAACTCCAACTATCCAATGAGATTTGACTACAAATATCATCACTTGAATCATCCTCCTCCTGAGACATAACATGATCTTGAACAACTAGAATATCAAAAATGTTCCCCAACTCAATCCATGGGCCTTCCGTGGGGGGCCTCGGCCAAAAATAGTTCCCCAGATCACTGGGGTTGTTCATGTTCTTCCTCATGCATGCACCCTTTAGATATGATGGGGGTTTTGAATAGAAAATATTTGTTTCCATGGGGCCCAAGACACTCCCCATATCTTAACTACCTTTTCTAGATTGAGTAACTGTTGCAGATAATTGGTGCACATCTTGTATTCCAGGAGGCTCGGCCACACTCCACTCCTCATGCCTCCCTTTATTATGTGGAGGCACCACAACAGTTAGCAAGGCCACCACTTATAATATGATCCCTGAAGGTTCAGCCTCCTAACTTTTCAACATCATTATAGCATCCATGTGGACCACCTTCTCTATGAAACCAAAGATAGCTTTGGAACTGTGACTTCTTCACATTGAGGCTTAGAAACAGGAGAGACAATGCGTTCCAAAACTGAATTATGATTTCTATCGAGATGGAGATCCCCACCTTTAGAGGGATAATAAGAGTATGAAATCTCCACATTTGCATTATGGTTAGAACCATAGTTAGAGCCATCCCCTAAATCACCTACAAAACACAGAAACACATCAATGCCGATTGGGATCCCCACTCCTTCCATAGACACACCCCTTCCTGCCTCCTACAAAATGATACTCTAGGTACCCTGGAAGTGAGATTAATAAGGAGTATCCAATTTCCCCTATTAATTTTGGACACTAAAATAGACACCATAGGGGATGTCATGAACAACAACTTTACATGGGACCATATTATTCTTTGCAGAAATCTGTTGTCTTGACCCATGTCTACATGTCACCGATGAGTGTCCCAAACGCTTTCAACCGAAATAGAAGTCATCCCACGACTCATACACAACCTGCTATCTAAACCAATATTCTTCTTCTATGGTAATCCAAATGAAATCAGGAGGCTTCCTCGAGGCATACACTTCCACACCCACATATGGATTAACAAGATGTCACAGAATAACTATTCGTTGATCTGAGGATAAATACCTCCCTAAAAGGATCCAAAGCATCCTAATGATCAAATGATTTTGAAAAGGAAGGGGATATTATGGAAACTCACCTATATCTCCATCTAAGGGTAGTCCCAATTCATATGGAAGTTATAAGACCATCATTGGAGGAAGTAATGGTACCCATTGTAGATGTGAGTCGCACTAGACCATGCTTTTTTTAGTTCGTCCTCCATCAAGAAACAAATCAAAATGATTTCATTGTCGAGCAGACCCACCATCTCCCTCTCTTGTAGATACCTAGAACCAAAACAAACATATCAAAGGAGTCAACCAACGGTCTCATCTTTGGGAAACATGCTACCAAGGACTGATTGAGGAGCACTGAGCCATCATTAAACTACATTATTGATAAAGTCAGATTAGGGATCTTTTCATAGAGCTCGAGAACCTTAGGGAACCAGAATCTCTATGGGAAAGGGGGAAGGAGATCGAGTTTGGAGAATGGGGAGAAAGAGGCCATAACTCTCTTAGAGGATGACAGAGGTCCCTCCCCCTCTGGTGGGAGAGGGATTGGCTCTGTGGTTTCCATCGTTGTGGGGGGGGGGGAGAATCCATTAGCCCTTTTCACTTCGATATTTTTGGAGGTTGGTAAAATTTGGTCACCTCCCACCTCTCTAGTTAACTTTATCAAGGACATGGTGGCCCAAGATGGTACATAAAGTGACAGAGAGGCCAATTATCATAACTGTCCTAGTCAAATGGTGCTCATGGATGTGGTTGTTTCTGATCCAAAGGAAACACCATTTCTGTCTTCATCAGCACCACCTATGGAACCTCAAGTAATCTTTTGAGGTTGCATCCTCTTAGAGGACTAAGAAGGGAAATTGTTAAAGTCTATACTCTATGAAACATATCAAAATCAGCAGTTGCTATACTTTGTGGACTTTTTTACTTTTCATTATTCTAGTATCTAATCATGGATGCTTATCTACCCATATCAAGGTTAGGTATCATGTATCATCTTGTCTTATGGCCCCCTACCTACCCAAACATGTATTTTTTATTAATAATTGACATTTTATTAATGTATTATTTAATATTAATGTTTAATTTAATTCATTATTATATTACTAAAATCATATATGTTTTATCATATTGGTGTAATTTTGTTCCTGAGTTCGGATGCTTTGTTCGAAAACTAATACGAAAGACGACAATATTTAATGTTTTTAACTATTAGTTGGATAATTGAAATGTTAACCATATAAAACATTCTTTGAAATGTATATAGTATTGTTTTTATTGTATTCATGATTTCAAGTAAATTTACATAGCATTGTTTGTGATACTCTTGTGTGTTATTTTTTATTCTTCTTTGATTTGTTTGTGTGCAGGTGTTGTTTTTTTATCTATTTTTGTGTGTAGGTGATGTTTTGTGCTATGAGTGCATGTGTTTTCTTAAGTGTAAATTTTTTTGTACAGGTGCTGGGTTTACCTAGGAAACTTGGCCATTGTCATCACTTATAGAGTGATGATAAAGGGGGCCTTTATCAGCAATTATTGAGCGATGATAAAGGGGTCCTTTATTAGCGTTCAAAATAGAACTTATAAAGGTGTCCTTTATCAGCAATAAAAATAGCGCTGATAAAGGTGGACTTTATCAGTGCTCAAAATTGCGTTGATAAAGGTTCCCTTTACCAGTGCTCAAAATAGAGATGTTAAAGGAGGTCTTTATTAGTACTCAAAAAAGTGATGATAAAGGATGCCTTTATCCGCTAAAAACTCCCATATAAAGGGGGACCATTAACAACACTTTTATTACACGGATACAGGGAATCCTTTATCTGCACTTTTTTAGTGCTATTAAAGGGGACCACCTTTATATACTCCATGATTAGCACTGCTTTTATAGCATGGTTAAAGGAAGTTTTTATCACTTTTAGAAGACCTATTTCTAGTGGTATTATGTAAGACATACTTTCTGAAGGTAAGAGATCCCTAGAACATAAAATAAACTATTTAACTTATGTATTGTTGATAAGGTTGGATATTGGATGTTCCCTAAAGGGTATTTGATTTTGAGTCCAAAACTCTCTTAATTATATAAAATGGGTTCGTGAATATTTTCTAGTGATAGTATTACTTCTAGTTACCTGTATTCAAGTGATCGATCAAAACCAAGCTTTTCACAGTTATTTTACTATTTTTTAAAGTCCCGCAACTAAGAACAAGAGAATTTATCACCATACATGGAGCATTACAGTGTTGTGGAGTTTTGATCAGGCTCTTGATAGGGGATTTCTTTATATCCATATGAAAGGTATATGGACCCACCTAGTTTTTTCACATATTGGGACAAATTATACCTTTTAAGTTCATATAATAATGACCAATTATTCCAATTTTTTGGTTATATAGTCATGACGTGTTAAATTTAATTTCATATTCTTTTATATAGGATATATTGAAGTGCCTTTTAAGACCATGAATCCATGACCTAGTGAATTACCATCTAAGGTAGTGCATCTAAGACCTATTGGGTGTTGGAATTGAAACTCAAAGAGGATTTCTATATATCCTAGTTAATAGAAATCAATCAGATAGATTATTTTTCATTGTTTATGATCATGTGAAAAGTCCAGTCCATATAGTTTAAAATCTTGTAAAAAGTACATTTATGTCATTAATGGGGGACACCTAGAGATTAAGGGGGGCTTATGAATGGGAAACCGTATTTTGTTCATCGAGTATATTTGTAAAAGAGGAGGATATTTATTTCAAAGAATATGTCTTAGTGAGGATTGGATTCATAGAGAATTTGGTCTTGTTTAGAAGGGTCTTAGAGAGAATATAACGTAGTTTAAATATAATTCATAGGGAATATTTACCAATGAGTATTTATTGAGGATTATGCATGGAAAACCCATATTAGGATATCCAAATATTATATATTAATAAAAAATGAGGAAAAAATACTGGAATCATGGAAAATATATTCCAATGAGGATAGTTTGGGACTTACACCTATTAGGAGGCCCTTATGAAAACATGTCTCATTATTTGGACTCCAGATCAAGGCTATAAATTAAGATATCATTGGGCCACACACCTTATAGTTGGATCATATAGATCTTTGGATCATTGAGATAATAAAATAGGTTCATTAGATGTTTGGGGTAATATGATTCTTAATATGGTGTAGCCTAAATGAGCATCTTCAACATGGATATGTTTAAAAAGTATTTTAATGATGGGAGCCCTTGTTATCAAGGGAAAGGATTAAAATAAATTCCAAAAGGGTCCCTTTGTTTAGAAAGGATTTACCAAGAAACATCCATTATCAAGGGTATATATGACCAATGGAATACAAGATGATACATGTACCTCAATCGTGTATGTTTTGAGTCTCTAGAAGAGGTATTAAATAGTTAAACCTGAGTAGGTGACTTAATTGAATAGGGATACTAGGTAGGTGACATGGGTGAACAAGAACCCAAATAGGAAAACTAAGTGGGACTCCTCTATAAGGACCATAGAAAAAGCATGCTGAGGTAGGTGACTTGAGTGGGGACCCATTGGAAGGAACTAGGTTTGACTTATTCTAGGGATACATTAGAACCATGTAAAGAAAGGTTTATAGGTAAAATTACATTCTACATTAGAGGTAGGAATTAAAAATTATTCAATTGGAGATCCTTTAGTAGTTGAGAATAACCTTTTTCGATGAAATTCATTTTGTCACTTCTAATAGGGACATGGAACCCATATTATATCTCTCATTCCATTGAACTAACCATTTAGATAGGATCCTTCACCTTTATCTTGATGATGATCTGGTAAAAGTGAAATTTTTGTATAAATATTTTCAAAAATAAATAACTACCCTTGATTCCTTCCTCTCCACCTCAATTAGGAGTTGAAAACCCATCTAATTGGATGTTTGAAAGATTTGGGAGTGGATATTGGGATCTTCAGTGTAGTTTAGCATTATAATTTACTCATTGATAGACTTACCTCACAATTAATATAATATCATGTGTCAAATTTTAGGATATAGTGGTCTTTATATAAGAATCAATGGTAGCACACATAAATAATGATAGTTATTTCCTTAGGAACCTAACACCTTAAAGTAGAGCGCATGAACCATGCATGAAGCATAGTCAATTGTATATTGAAATAGATGGATAATGATATTTGTATGTTATATGATTAGGTAACCCATCTTTCATACCCTGACCATCAAAAAAGTTTAACATTCTGATGAATTTGGGAAACTATTCCTTTTCCAAAATTCAAAAACCAATAGTGAACCCTGACTAGGTCTAATACAACATGGTTTGAGTAGTTTTATCACTTTATTACGCCATTATGAACGATTTACCCATATCAACCAACCCTCAATTTCACCACTCAATGTTTGTTTATGTGTCATATCTCCATTAATGTGATTGAATATCAAATATCCATCACCACGTTGTAAGGTTCTATTTTCACTGATCACATCCAACTACTAGGAATTGATGATCCGTAGAATGATTAGGTGTTCCTTATCTAAAAAAATCCATGATTTTTTAGAAAATATATTAATTTTTAAATATTTTGGCTATGTTCTTCATGATTCTATAATTTTATAGGTCAAATCCTAGAGATAATGTGGAATCCCAAGAAAATTATCTTCAACATATCAACTAAAATAAGACTCTTTTTAAGGGGATCGTAAATGAAATAGTTTTACCTCATCAATAACTTTCTATTGATATTTGGAATGTATCATGCATAATCTCTATGAATAAGTTATCAATAGATTATTGAAAATAGACATGAAAATCCCCTATACCTTTTAATGAATTATATGCACTATATTTCAATGAATTTAAAGCCATTTTATTGGCTTCATCATAAAGAACATGAATTATAAAAAGTTCATAAAAATTACATTCCTACATTCCCCATGTCTGTGAGAGAATTTTCATTCCTACTAAAATTTCTCTATATGATTTATTGAAGTTTATGCATCAAAATTTTGAGATTCATGGACTATTAGAACGATCTCAAAAAAATTTAAAGAATTACTCAATGTTTAGTTGAATAAATGGTAATATGAGAGATTATAGTAAAAAATAATTGGTCTTTCAAATAAATATACCTTTCCCATACTAATTGGTTATCATATAGTGACCATCTTCTAATTCTATAGTATTCTATATGGTCAATCATATCCTTTATAAATAGTCCTTCCTGCATCGTTTCCAATAAAAAGAGTTTACAAATATGGAATATTGGTCAATATATCATGCATGAGAAAATTATAATTCTTCTAAAAAACAACAAAAACTATATCTATATACTATTAAATGACCTATAATCACAAAAAAATTACCGAAATATATTATTAATGGAAACACCTCATTCTAAAATTAATAAATTTTTTATTTTATCAATCTGACAGTCTCTTAATGAGGAACTTACTTTTTTACCATTTTTAGGTAGAAATTAATGATTCATTCTAAAAATAATCATGGATATTAATAAACCCACTAAAAACAATCATTTAACTTAAAATGAGTTGCAATAAATGTTTTGACACCAAATGGGAAATTAAATAAAAATAAAATGAAAAAATAATTCCATGGTGAAACCTATACAGTTAAATTTATGTTTTATTTATATATTTAAAGTGTATATAATTACATTAAAATGATGTACATTTTTTGATCTTATTCCATTAAAAATACATTTTTTATTAATATTCCTAATTTTATTATTTTTTAATGATTAAATGTCTTCTTTAAATAGATTTATTTAAAAAAATTATTTATAATAAATTAAATTTTATACTAAATTGTAGATTTAGTGTTTTTTCCATAAATCATTGATAGATCGATAAATAATGAATAAGTTATGAGTTTTTTTAATCAACTAAATTATAATATTTGATTAGAGTGAAATAATTTACTAAAATTACCCTATATCATGTGAAAGTCTTAGATTCGTCTGTATCCCCTTAAGTGAAACATTTTCTATTTACATGGGTTGGAATTTTTTACCAAAAAGACCAATTAGTTTCTTATGAAATGAAATCTATTGGTGTTAGAATGAACTAATTGGGAAAAAATAATCAACTATTGATTATTAATTAATATATCAGTTTATCATAAGATGTTGATAAAAGACCCAAATAAATCCACCTATATTGAATAATGGGCACAATGATTTAAGGTAAACTCAAACATTGTGCTTAAATATTTCAAAAATTAAATCTAATTGAGAAATTTTTTTATAATTGATTTATTAATTTACTAATTACCAAAAAATTTAATAACATGAATTAAATGAATTATCTAAATGATATATATATTATCATGTTTGTATCACATTAAAAATATATTGTATTATGAGGAAACACAATTAAAAAAATATATTTGTTCCAAAAAATTAAATTTTATATGATTAGGTTATGAGGAGTTGTAATTTTCTCAAAATATTATTATTTTATTTATAAATTTAAATTCACCATTTATTATTTATCAATTTTTTTATGATAAATCTACAAGAAGAATAGAAATTTTTATAAATAGGAAAATTTCATAATATTTTCTCATTGTATGTTAATTTAGATACTTTTATATGATGGAAGAAGGTTGATTATTAATAACCAAAACTCATAAAATAATATAATAACCTATATCTTTTATTTTCCCCCAATTTAATGAGTCCATATATGATTTAATATAGTAAAAATAGTATATGTATTGAAATTATAATCATATGTTACCTTTTTCCATAGTAATGCATGAATAACAAGTATATGAATTTTTAAAATAATTTTATGAAAAAATGAACTTGGAAATGATATTTATTCATACTCATAATGTAAAATTTAATATATTATGTTATTTTTGGAAAATGGTGTTAAGTTATTATAAGGCCCTAGCCTTAAAACTTACTTAATCTTGAGTTATTACAAGATTACACATTGAGGATCTTTTCAGGTTTAGAGTTTTAGAGAATTAGATCATGAAACTTGCATTACATTCCACATTTAAACAAAGTGGTTACATAAAAGACAATAATCATTCTTCCCATCAACGGAAACATATTTAAAATAAAACACTGATTCTTTGTTGACACATCCTTGACACTATCATCACATCATGTACCTTTCCCTTGACCTGTGAAAAACATTTCAAAAACTTGGGATGTGCATAAAAAGATCAGTAAGAGTTATAAAAATATGGAAATGAAACATTAGTTCATATATACATAAGAATGAAATCATACTTTACCCATAAAACATAGGTACTTTAACATACCTCATCAAACCATGAATAAATCATAGAAATCATAATACATAAAGGTAACATGAGGCATTCATAACATTCTTACGTAAGGAGTAACCCTCTTGGTTACTTTTGGAATACCCATCACAGTATATTCCCTAAATATCTTCGGAGAAACCTTAACGTTTCACTCCTTCACGTTACCCAATGCATTGGAGAGCTATATTGGGCTCACCCGCCCTTAGTTTATCATGGAACCACCCATCTTCGTAACAATGCCCAAGAACCATAACATAATCTTATCACATAAAACATGCATAAAGGAAACTTAACATTTCCACCTTTCAATAACAAGATATAAATACAACACATTGATATAAATACAATATGAAAACCATTTTCAATACCAAAATAAAAGAAAATTAAAAAATGGTATTTATTTTTCTTTTAAAAAGATGGTATGGCTTGTAGAGGAAGCCGAAACTCAAATAATGGTCATGGCGGCGGAGAAGTCGTTGTCGCCGCATACGTACGACAAAAACATTCCCTTTTGTCATTTAATAAACACTTCATATAAAAAAGAATCCTTTTGAATAAACTTAAAAGTCAAAGTGGGTTATAAACCGTATAAAAGAAGGTTGTGAATAAAACAGAATATGCCTCAATGAAAGGAGAATGAGACGAAGTCCCTTACAAAGACGGTATCCTTTGATTAAGGATAATTCAATTACATAATGATGTGTGACAAATGAATACACCAAATATAATTGGATATTAAGTGTAAAATAATCAATGGTCATTCACACATATTCAAAGGATGACATGTTCAATAACTACATGTTGAACCCAAAGAAATCGAAATTGGGTTAAGAAGTTCCCTTGACAGCCTAACGACGTCACATCAAAATGAGTTTATGAGAGATAAAAAAAGGTTATCTCCTCACTTTGACATAAAATTTACATCAATAAGGGTATATGAGAACATATCTCAACATAACAATATGTAAATTAAAAGACCCAACAAAAGAAGACTTTTAAAAAAGAGGAGGGTGAAAGGTTCCCTTACCGACATGGGTATCCTTCAAAACATATGCCCCATGAAAGAAGGACTATAAAACATTGATGTAAATACTCATAAATGAAAGAATATTACACAATTAGTAAAATAATGTTCAGTACATACACCACTCAAAGGAAATTGTGGCAAATGTAGCATAAATCTCAAAGGAATAAAAGTGAGAAGAAAAAACCCTTATGAAAACTCGGCAGCCTAACGACGCCACTTAAAACTTCCAAAAATTGATTGATGAGATCAAATAGGGTATATAATAACATTACAATAAAATTTATATCAAGAGGAATATAAAAGAACATCCCCCATCATAAAAAATAGGATCTTAAAAGAAGTGACATAAAGGAGAGTACTTAAAGAGAAAGAGAGAGGTTAGATCTCTTACGAAAATTCGGCAGCTTAACGACGCCACTCAAAACTTCCAAAATGGATTTATGAGAGGAAATAGGGTCTCTCATCATATGAACATAATAATTACAGTTGGAGTAATATAAAATAACATCCCAATCATAAGAAAGATGAGCTTAAAAGTAATGACATAAAAGAGTGTACTTAAAAAGAAAGAAAGGTGTAGGATCCCTTACCTCAAGTCCAACTTGTCTTGTTCATTTCTTTATATTCCTGAATAATAAACTTTGGTCAATTAAATATTGCCTAATTAACTCCTTTATAGATTATTATTCAGATCATATCACATATTATAATGTTATAATAATTGTTTAATAAAGTTAGTTCATATCAGACGTTTTTGCCGATGTTTGGTACATGAGTCAAAAATAAACTTGTTTGAAAAAAGATTGCCCATTTAGTTATAAGTAAATAATTTCCAGAATATTATTAGTGATTAAAATATCATATATATCCAGTAAATATTCATTTCATACCATTCCATATCATTTGGAGATAAAAAATGAGAAGCACCGTTCATGGAGATGGTAGGTCGTACGTACGCATGAACGCTACTTTCATTTTTTGTCCTATTAATGGAATTAAAACAAAATGAGAGAGATATATATATGTAATAATTCCAGAATTATATCCATAATTTTTATGTAATATATTACATATATATCCATTATATATATTTACTTATAATATTACATAACATTTTGAGATAAGAAATGAAACGTACCGTTCATGGAGACGGTAAGCCATACGTACGCATGAACGCTACTTCCATTTCTATTTCATATTTAATAGAATTAAAATATAATGATACATAATAGTATTTCAATTCCATAATGGTATAATATATAATATCATTAAATATATCCTTTATACGTACCACATATGGTATTAACGAATCAAATCACTTTGAGGGTGCGGTAGTCCGCACTTCCTTAAATGAAGATATCGCGTTTACCCATAATAGAAACCATAATGGTATGAACAAAATGAAAAATAAAGAATCTTAAAAAAAACATAAACATATTATATATCATATATAAATGTAGTTTCATCTTAATGTCCACCTTTGAAGGTGTTAGAAAAATGTTGAACAATCATCGTTTCGGGAGGCAGAAATTCCCCATCCACAGAAACAATATGTTCTTTAACCATTAGATGTAGGTGTGTTAAAGTGTAGCTCAAATCCTTCTTATATAAACAACCTAGTATATTGATGATACTGGATTTGTTACAAAAGAAATTAATAAAAAGAGTTTAGGGGGTTGGAGAAGCAAAATAAAACAAAAGGACTCAAGTGAAGACATTACCTTAAAATCGGGTAACTCCCTTTGGTTTGAGCTCAAAGGCTTCCTTGTGAAGACTTCTGCCCAAAGTGAGGCTTCAAGAAGTAAGAGAGGGAAGTGGAGGGACAAAATGGGCAGATGTTGTCCGAGCCAAAGGCTTTGGGAGTGTGGGTAAGGAGGTAGAGGTGGGGGCCTTTTATAAGAGGAGAGGAGGGGCACTCTTGTAAAGTTACAAAATGTTACATTATTTTCAAAACGGTTTCGGATTTTAAAGGTCCCACATTGATGTATTTCGAGGATAAGGTGATCCGGGTTCGAAATAAACTCATCCAATAGGTTTTGGACATGTGTAGGTCTTAGATATTACATTATCTTTCAATTTTATTTAAATCGTTAAATAATGAGGTCATCGCTGCATCATCATAATGTCATAAATAATTTAATTTATTTAATGTCTAAAAATTATAAAAAAATATTATAATGTAGGAAATAATTTTATATTTCCAATGAATATTTATAGTCAAAAATATGATTTGTATAACCACATCTAAAAGTTTTTTTAGTAAAACATTTCATGTTTGTCTCATTTTTACTTTAACTTTAAATAAAAAGATATTAATGTCATTTTCCAACCAAAGTGGCTTCATGGGGTCCCCAAGTTGACCCATGGGTTTTCTTGGTCGGCCATGACACATAAAATGAGGTTAGGACATGTGTCTAGTTCATTTCATATTATTAAAACATTATTTTTACCTTAAACTACACTAATTACCTCTAATCGTGATTAAAAACATAATAAGTTACTATTCACCAAAAAATTATTTTTATCCCATTGAACCACATTTTACTTCTTAATGACAAAAATGTAGTAGGATTTTTTAAATTCAAAACACAAAGATGGAAAAATTTCATTTAAACAGAAAAATCAGTTTTTATAAGTACCACTTAGTGGTTTCACTATTCATCATAAATTGAAGTTTTTCAGAAAAATCCCAAAAATTCACCCTAAGCTATATTTGATATTCCAAATTCAAAAATAAAGTCTATTTTACAAAATTAAAAACATATTAGTCACATTAATTAATTTAATAATTAATTCCCACTGTCATAGCAAATAGTGTGTTTTTATTAAACAATAAGTATCAAAAGATTGACACTAGTTTAAGTCTGTTTTCAAAGTGAAATTAATTCCAACGGCCACTATTGGATTTAATGGTAAAAATATATTATAATTTAACTTTAAACCCAATTCAAAAGATAACCTAATCATATAAATAAATTATATTAAAAAGAGGTTTTGAATTAAAATACAACATTTTACACTATTCATTAAAAAATGAACTTTATCAGAAAGATACCAAAAATTTACACAAAGTAAATTTTGATGTCACAATTATTAAGAAGAGTTTTATTTGGTCCAAAAGGATGTATAAGAGTGAACAAAACTATATTTAATGACGGTTCTCCATCAAAAGGCGATAAGTGAACCTTTAGTGAAAACTAGGGCATATACGCCTAAAATTGTATTATTTCCGTATTTTATGCCATTATCTTTTATTGGATAAATGTAAAAACATTTAAAAACATATATAATCATATTTTAGTTATTTCTATCCATTCCTTCCAATACAACGACTACATGTTAACTACCATTTAAAATAATATTATTTTATTATTAGAGTGCAACGTAAGATTCCCAAGAAACTCGTTGTTAGGTGTTGGGTACGCCATCGAGCATAGGTCCCCTTTAAAGTCATATTAATATTTTATTCACAAATATGGATAAATATGAAAATGTAATATTCTTTATTTACCTGGGGTGTTACATCCTTCCCCCATTTTGGGAATTGCATCCTCACAATTTTTAAAATTGAGCTTGGAAACATCCTTGAAAGTCCCACATCGGAACAAGAGTCGGTAAAACAATCACTTTAAAATAAAGAAAGATAAGTACAAAGGTCACCCGAGTTAACCCATACTAGGATTCCATGTATGAAAACATGGACACGGAGGAGAAAACATAGGGTCATGTTCTGATGGAGAGTGATAGAAAACATGTTTAGGAGAAAGTTAACCACAAGAAAATCACAAACTTGTGATGGGTTAAACGGTATTCGATTCCCCGGTAGGAAAAGTTAAAAGAAAACATTTTTGTTTTAAGTTAATTTTTATTGAGGAATTTATTCATAAGGAAAAATAATCACTTATCATGTTGACTTTCAACTTTTACTAGATTCCTTAATCAAACTCATATTTTTTTCCAAAAGACGAGTATTTAGGAAGACTTGTTTGCATTAAGAGTACTATAATCAACTTCTAGAGAATCACCCATCCCACCAAAGATAACGATATAATTCACATGTCTTTATACTTTAACCAAATCCAAAACCAAAAAGGTTAGTACAAGATTAGATAATCCAGAAAAGGATAACCCTTTATAAAAAAGAAAATCTTTTCTTAATCTCCAAAATTTGTCCAACAAAACCTGAAGTTCAACGAGGACCATCCGATAAAAAAATTTTCCCTAAAATTCTTATAAGTAAACCAATCTAAGATTCAAACCCAAATAATTGAAGGATTTAGTCACACAATCTTCCAAGTTAAATCGTAACATTTATCTCCAAACAACATTAGTTGCTCCTAAATTCTCGTATTGAAAAGTAATTAACCAAATCACATATCCTCCATGATAGGTTAATAATTTTCATAAATAACCCAAAATAAACTTACTCTTAATTAATAAAATCATATAACTAAAAAGAATCAGTCAAACTAACCAGAGACTTCACGTAGTCCAGTGGTAGGCGATAAATACCAGTTGCACTTTGGTTGTGGGTTCGATTCCCGCAGCTTTGTCCGACGCGACGGGTTGTCACACGGTCTACGTGTTGTCCTTTTTCCAAATCTATATAATTCTCAAAACATTTCCCAAAACGAGATAAAATCTTCAAAAATAAATGTAACATATTTTAACCTCATGTTTATCTCATGCCTTTCATTTTCCATCGTATCATATAATAACCCATAATTTCCTCAAAAGTAAGGATCATATAAACTCTAATGGTTACCTTTATAATTATTTCCTGAACTTCCACACCAATTGGTCATCTCGTATATGATGCATTACAGATCATACCAAGGTTCAAGTGGTTGATCATGACTCCTTGATAGTTGGTTTAGAAGAACCACGAATTTCCTCATTGAATCCCCCATTTTATCTAGTATCTTAATCAGAGAACCACCACAGTTTCCTTCAAAGCTATTGTCACTTTGGTGCCTTCTAGATCCATCCATTCACTAAAAATAGAAAGGTTAGTGTGAGTATATCAACAAAACCATCATGTACTAATGAGGAAGATAAACACTAAGATATACTTACTCATTCACTTTATCTAAAGCTAGGACTCTTTCTGAAATCCTAACCTTATGGTAATGCCACTTATGCTTAAATAATACCCTAACCTCTAAAGATATCTAAACCGACCTTTGATACCAAATATAAGGCCCCAGCCTTAAACCTTACTTAATCTTGATTTATTACAAGATTACACATTGAGGATCATTTCAGGTTTAGATTTTTAGAGAATTAGATCATGAAACTTGCATTACATTCCACATTTAAACAAAGTGGTTACATAAAAGACAATATTCATTCTTCCCATCAAAGGAAACATATTTAAAATAAAACATGGATTCATTCTTGACACATCCTTGACACTATAATCACGTCATGTACCTTTCCCTTGACCTGTGAAAAACATTTCAAAAACTTGGGATGAGCATAAAAAGCTCAGTAAGGGTTATAAAAATATGGAAAGGAAACATGAGTTCATATATACATAAGAATGAAATAATACTTTACCCATAAAACATAGGCACTTTAACATACCTCATCAAACCATGAATAAATCATAGAAATCATAATACATAAAGGTAACTTGAGGCATTCATAACATTCTTACGTAGGGAGTAACCCTCTTGGTTACGTTTGGAATACCCATCACAGTATATTCCCTAAATCTCTTTGGAGAAACCTTAACGTTTCACTCCTTCACATTACCCAATGCATTGGAGAGCTATATCGGGCTCACCCGCCCTTAGTTTATCACGGAACCACCCGTCTTCATAACAATTCCCAAGAACCATAACATAATCTTATCATATAAAACATGCATAAAGGAAACATAACATTTCCACCTTTCAATAACAAGATATAAATACAACACATTGATATAAATACATTATGAAATCGATTTTCAATACCAAAATAGAAGAAAAGTAAAACATGGTATTTATTTATCTTTTAAAAAGATTGTATGGCTTATAGAGGAAGCCGAAACTCAAATAATGGTCACGACGGCGGAGAAGTCATTGTCACCGCATACGTACGAAAAAAACATTCCCTTTTTTCATTTAATAAACACTTCGTAAAAAAAAGATTCCTTTTCAATAAACTTAAAAGTCAAAGGGGTTTATACACCATATAAAAGAAGGTTGTGTATAAAATAGAATATGCCTCAATCAAAGGAGAATGAGACGAAGTCCCTTGCGAAGACGGTATCCTTGGTTTAATGATAAATCAATTACATAATTATGTGTGACAAACGAATACACCAAATATAAGTGGATATTAAGTGTAAAATAATAAAAGGTAATTCACACATATTCAAAGGATGACATATTCAATAACTACATGTTGAACCCAAAGAAATCGAAATTGGGTTAAGAAGTTCCCTTGACAGCTTAATGGCGTCACATCAAAATGAGTTGATGAGAGATAAAAAAGGGTATCTCATCACTTGGACATAAAATTTACATCAATAAGGGTATATGAGAACATATCCCAACCTAAAAATAAGTAAATTAAAAGACCCAACAAAACAAGTCTTTTAAAAAAGAGGAGGGTGAAAGGTTCCCTTACCGACATGGGTATCCTTCGAAACATACGCACCGTGTAAGAAGGACAATACAACATTGATGTAAATACTCATAAATGAAATAATATTAAACAATGAGTAAAATAATGGTCAGTACATACACCACTAAAATGAAATTGTGGCAAATGTAGCATAAATCTCAAAGGAATAAAAGTGAGATGAAAAATTCCTTATGAAAACTCGGCAGCCTAATGGCGCCACTTAAAACATCCAAAAATGGATTGATGAGATAAAATAGGGTATCTAATCACTTTACAATAAAATTTAAATCAATAGGAATATGAAAGAACATCCCCCATCATAAAAAAGAGGAGCTTAAAATAAGTGACATGAAGGAGAGTACTTAAAGAGGAAGAGAGAGGTTAGATCTCTTACGAAAATTCGGCAGCCTAACGGCGCCACTCAAAACGTCCAAAATGGATTGATGAGAGGAAATAGGGTCTCTCATCATATGAACATAATAATTACAGTAGGAGTAATATAAAATAACATCCCAATCATAAGAAATATGAGCATAAAAGGAATGACATAAAAGAGTGTACTTAAAAAGAAAGAAAGGTGTAGGATCCCTTACCTCAAGTCCAACTTGTCTTGTTCATTTCTTTATAATCCTGAATAATAAACTTTGGTCAATTAATAATTTCCTAATTAAATCCTTTATAGATTATTATTCAGTTCATATCACATATTATAATGTTATAATAATTGTTTAATAAAGTTAGTTCATATCATACGTTTTTGCCGATGTTTGGTACATGAGTCAAAAATGAACTTGTTTGAAAAAAGATTGCCCATGTAGTTATAAGTAAATAATTTCCAGAATAGTATTAATGATTAAAATATCATATATATCCAGTAAATATTCATTTCATACTATTCCATATCATTTGGAGATAAAAAACGAAAAGCACCGTTCATGGAGACGGTAGGTCGTACGTACGCATGAACTTTACTTTCATTTTTTTGTCCTATTAATGGAATTAAAACAAAATGAGAGAGATATATATATGTTATAATTCCAGAATTATATCCATAATTTTGATTTAATATATTACATATATATACATTATATATATGTACTTATAATATTACATAACGTTTTGAGATAAAAAAATGAAACGTACCGTTCATGGAGACGGTAAGCCGTACGTACGCATGAACGCTACTTCCATTTATATTTCATATTTAATGGAATTAAAACATAATGATACATAATATTATTTCAATTCCAGTATGGTATCATATATAATATCATTAAATATATCCTTTATACGTACCACATATGGTATTAACGAATCAAATCACATTGAGGGGGCGGTAGTCCGCACTTCCTTAAATGAAGATATCGCGTTTACCCATAATGGAAACCATAAAGGTATGCCGAAAATGAAAAATAAATAATCTTAAGGAAAACATAAACATATTATATATCATATATAAATATATTGTCATCTTAATGGGAACCTTTGAAGGTTTTAGAATAATGTTGAACAATCGTCGTTTCGGGAGGCAGAAATTCGCAATCCACAGAAACAGTATGTTCTTTAACCATTAGATGTCGGTGTGTGAAAGTGTAGATGAAATCCTTATTATAACAAAATCCTAGTATATTTATGATACTATAGTTGTTACAAAATAAATTAATGAAAAGAGTTTACGGGGTTGGAGAAGCAAAATAAAACAAAAGGACTCAAGTGAAGACATTACCTTAAAATCGGGTAACTCCCTTTGGTTTGAGCTCAAAGGCTTCCTTGGGAAGACTTCTGCCCAAAGGGAGGCTTTAAGGAGTAAGAGAGAGATGTGGATAGACAAAATGGGCAGAGGTTGGCCGAGCCAAAGGCTTTGGGAGTGGGGGTTAAGAGGTATTGGTGGGGGCCTTTTATAAGAGGAGAGGAGGGACACTCTTGTAAAGTTACAAAATGTTACATTATTTTCAAAAGAGTTTTGGATTTTATTGGTCCCACATTAATGTATTTCGATGATAAGGTGATAAGGGTTATAAATCCACTCATCCAATAGGTTTTGGACATGTGTAGGTCTTATATATTACATTTTCTTTCCATTTTATTTAAATCGTTAAATAATGAGGTCATCGCTGCATCATCATGATGTCATAAATAATTTAATTTATTTAATGTCTAAAAATTATAAAAAATTACTATAATGTAGGAAATCGTTTTAGCTTTTCATTGAATATTTATAGCCAAAAATATGATTTGTATAACCCCATGTAAAAATTGATTTAGTAAAACATTTCATGTTTGTCTCATTTTTACTTTAACTTTAAATAAAAAGATATTTATGTAATTTTCCAACCAAAGTGGATTCATGGGGTCCCCAAGTTGACCAATGGGTTTTCGTGGTCGTCCATGACACATCCAATGAGGTTAGGACATGTTTCAAGTTCATTTCATATTATTAAAACATTATTTTTACCTTAAACTACAATAATTAACTCTAATCACGATTAAAAACTTAATAAGTTACTATTCACCAAAAAATTATTTTTATCCCATTGAACCACATTTTACTTCTTAATGACAAACATTTATGTCGGATTTTTGAAATTCAAAACAAAAAGATGGAAAAATTTCATTTAAACGGAAAAATCAGTTTTTATAAGTACCACTTAGTGGTTTCACTATTTATCAAAAATTGAAGTTTTTCATTAAAATACCAAAAATTCACCCTAAACTATATTTGATATTCTGAATTCAAAAATGAAGTATATTTTACAAAATTTAGAACATATTAGTCACATTAATTAATTTAATAATTAATTCCCGTTGTCAGAGCAAATAGCGTGTTTTTATGAAACAATAAGTATCACAAGATTGACATTAGTTTAAGTATGTTTTCAAAGTGAAATTAATTACAACGACCACTATTGGATTTAATGGTAAAAATATATTCTAATTTCAATTTAAACCCAATTCAAAAGATAATCTAATCATATAAATAAATTATATTAAAAAGAGGTTTTGAATTAAAATACAACATTTTACACTATTCATTAAAAAATGAACTTTATCAGAAAGATACCAAAAATTTACACAAAGTAAATTTTGATGTCCCAATTCTTAAGAATAGGTTTATTTGGTCCAAAAGGATGTATAAGAGTGAAAAAAACTATATTTAATGAAAATTCTCCCTCAAAAGGCGATAAGTGAACCTTTAGTGAAAACTAGGGGATATAGGCCTAAAATTGAATTATTTCCGTATTTTATGCCTTTATCTTTTATTGGATAAATGTAAAAACATTTAAAAACATATATAATCATATTTTAGTTATTTCTATCCATTCTCTCCAATACAATGACTACATGTTACCAACCATTAAAAATAATATTATTTTATTATTAGAGTGCAACGTAAGATTCCCATGAAACTCGTTGTTGCGTGTTGGGTACGCCATCGAGCATAGGTCCCCTTTAAAGTCATATTAATATTTTATTCACAAATATGGATAAATATGAAAATTTAATATTCTTTATTTACCTGGGGTGTCACAGTTATAGGTTACAAACATGGATGAAATTTTTTTAGAGTTGAATTTTTTCTTCTAGAAATTGATTTTACATATTATAGAAATTCGTTAGGATATTGTATCATTGTAAAACTAGGATTTCTTATTTGTGAAAGGGGTTCCCATTTTATTAATCAATGAAATGGAATGCTAAATTTATATATGTGGAATATCAAATATTTACATCATAATAATAATTATTTTTATATTGAGAAACATATTATTTATAGTAATTAAAAAGAGTTGTGTAACCTATTCATGTAACAAAATATAGGATAATTGAAATAATTAAATAATTAAATACTTATTTCAAGAAAATTTATATATATAACCAGAATATGATTTGTTGTACACAGATGCATATTTTCTTTAAATACAATAAAAGTGAGACACTTTCATGATTTCATTCATATTAAAGAGCATATAAGTGATAAAATGGTGTCTATGCTTCATAAAATTCAATAAATAAATAAATATAAAATGAATACAAGGTAAGATATATTTTATATAGGAATTATAGAATATTTTTTTCCATGTGGAAAAAGGATACCACTCTATTATTTATCAAGGGAGTTATGTATTATATAAATGAGAAATCATTTTTTTGAATTTCTTGTGCATGTAATGTTTTAGAGGAATACTCTTATAATGTTATGAACCTTGTGTTTCTCTTGAGTTGGATATTTCAGTAGGTGGGAAAAGAAAACCCTTAGTAATATGAAAATTATTTACATTAGAGAATGTATTTCACAATGTTGGTATAGTCTAATTTTTAGTAAAAATAGTGTAAGATGGGGTTTTAAAATTCTAAGATTACAAAATTTTGAGAAGGATGTTTAAAAAAATAAATACATACAAATTTATATAAGAAAATGTAGTATGAGTGGTCATGTAAAAATATGGAATAAGAATAATCAACTGATAAAGGAGTGGAAAATATTTAATTCTTACTCCAGATATATATTCATGAAAAAGAATAAAAATTTATATACTTCTAACTTCATCGATTTTAACCCAATATTATTATAGGATATGATCACAAGATTTAGTTGACTAATACTGAGTACAAGTAGTTCAAAATATTAAAAAATATATTTAATATAGTATCCTTCTTTCAAAAGAATAAATGGATGATGTAGAGGAATAAATATAGATGACTTTTTTCCATCTTGAGTACACAAATAGACAAGAGGAATGATGAATGTACTATAAAGAACAAATTAAATTTTTTTAAATTAAAATGATTCTGATCTTTATATATTAAAAAATCTTAACGAAACTAGAGTATTTTATAAAAATTTAAAATGATCATAGGAATAATATTTGAAAAAAATCAATAAATGTGGTGTTTCAGTGTTTTTGGGTTGTTGTTTTTGTTTAAAAATTTAGTATGCAAAGCCATTAAGTTAAATTTTCAAAGAAAATTTCAACTGAATAACATTTCCATGAGGGGGTCATTGTTTCTGGATAAAGGTGGTGGGTTAGAGGCCTCAAAAAATGAATATAATAATTTTCTATTGAAGGTAGTGAGATAAAGGACACCTCATGGGGAATAATATGCTATGAGAACTATATAGAAAGTATAGTTTGTAGTGAAGGATATCTCACAAAGGAGTTATTAATATTTTTGATCAGAATGTTTTTTGAGTTTCTTTAACCATATAATTTACCCCTAATTACATGTTAAAATAAGGATGAAACTTATTGTAGAAAATCATCACTATAAGAATTTAGCTAAGTCTGAATGTAGTTTTCAAATCAATTCTATTTGTGAAAGAGACAATCAACAAAGTAAGATAAATTTAAAGAATAAGGTTATTTTTATAGATGTATGGCTCTCAAAGGAGTGGTGTTTCACAAGGAATAATTAGTCTATGATGTAATGATAGTTTTTAGTGAAACCACATCAGATGGTTCATAAGATCTTGTGAAGGTTGTGAAATTTTTTTAGGAAGATCAAAATAGTTCATGAAAGCTCTCACTATAACGAAATTTCAATACAATGAAGTTCATTTCCATTGTTCGGTGAAAATGGATCTTTATGGAACACTGAAGATTGAAACTAGTTTTAGGTGTTTCAGATCAATAGATGAATCTTCTGAAGTAGTGGTGTATAAACATCCGTTAACAGTGTAGCGAGATTTCAAATTTTTAGTGGTTGTAAACCAGGAGGGACATTGAATCCACTACCAGCCTTATTATAGAAGTTCCCTATATTGGATTTTTTATACTGGAAGGTTTCTATTTTATGATCCATGGATATATCCCAGGGATGGTGAACCAGGTAAAATAGATGTGTCTCATGCATGTTTTCATTTCTAATCATACATTTGTACAAGAAAGTGAGATAATATGTTTTGTTTAACATTGAATCCAGACCCAAATGGTAATTAGTTTTAATCTGTCATACCTAGATTCACCACCTCTCTTAGTTTATTTCACATGGGTAGAGTAAAAATTATTATCAGAGATAAAGGTTATAATAATTGTTTCTCTCTTAGCAGTTTCTATGGAGGTTGTTAATAAAAAATATATTCCAATCCTTTATGGAACCATTTTTTTGTTTTGGAATAATCAAATCAATGAATTATTTTGATCATTAGTTATGTATGTATTTACAGCTATTATGTATAGTATTTATACTTGTGTGTGTTGTAGTGTTTTTCTAGTAATTGAATTAAGATAATTAGATGATAATGTTAATGTAATAACAACCGTAGTAGGTGTTTTATATAATAAAATCAATGAGAAATTGATTTCAGGAATGTTAATACATGAAATGTGGGAACATTTGGTAAATATATATGAATGAGATTCTAATTTTAGAGAAGAAAATTTAGAGAATATGTGGAACAAATATGAAGAACTTATAATACCCCCCAATAAGTCTATTGTTGTATTCTATGACCAGTTGATTTTTATTGTAGAATACATGTGTGGTCTTGGATAAATTCTTGAAGTTGTAATGGCCATTAAGTGCATCTTCAGATGACTTATACCTTGATTAAATCCTAATTTTTATGTTGTGGAATATAATGATCCAAATAACCTTACATTTGACATCTTACAAACTACTCTTGTTGAATATGAAATGTGAAATGATGATATTATGTATATGGAAAAAGGAAAATATAAAGTGGTGGAATTCAAGGGTATGAAAAATCTAAATAAAGAGGATGACCATGATGAATTATAGGGGGATGAGGTCATTTCATTCCTCTCAACAAATATATAAAGAGGAAAAGGAAAGTCCAAAGAGAAACATCCACTCACATGAATTCAATGTTGAAGGATTGGACATCATATAGTAGGGTTATCCAAGAAGTTTCATGAAGATGATGATTATTAAGTAATAATTCCCATGAGGATGTTTTCATCCTTTGTGAAAGTTAATAAAACTTTTAAGAGAAATTTATTTTCCAAGAAGAATCCTAATTTTTAAGAAATTTATAGTTATGAACAATATGTGGTTGAAGAGATGGATAAATCCAAGGATCATGTATAAAATACTATAGTGATAGTTGTAGTTATCTCTTAGATAAGATTAGAAAGAGTTGAAGATGAAGGAAATGTTAATGGGAGGGTTGAACTCCATGTTGGGTTTGAAGATTTTGTTGACAAGGTATATGTTTCGAGGGAAAAAATAATGAAATTTAATTGAGTGGTTCATGATCTTAAATTCAATTTGTAGTAGTCAAAAAAAGATAAGTCTAAGGTAAAGAATTATATTTAAGAGCTCAGATCTGAAAATCCAATGAACTCATAATCATTCATCAAGTACAAGATCAATGTTTAAGAACATACTATGGATATCAATTTCTTAACAAATATTACAAAACACCAGATCAGAAGTATCAAATAACAAGATTAGGAAGTTTTTTCCCTATGAAGAATAGTAAAATATCACAACAAACTATTGAAACCTGATATGATATTTGGAAATAAGGTTGAATTTGTGGGAAAAAAGGTGAATTAGCATTTATATTTCCAAAATAAAACAAATGAATATCAAGAGAATAAAAAAACACATCAGAATGAAACAACTGTTTTGGGGATTCATCACAAAGAGAAATATGAAATAGAAAATTTGAGACAACAAACACCCACTCTGAGGTTAAATATCAATTTGGGTATGAATCAAAATAAGAAAACTTATAGGTCCCAAGGTATGTCCATTGATTCATCGATGATGTAAATGACTACACATGTTATGAAGTGTCACTACTGTTGAAATATGATACACTCTCAAAATGTATATTCCATAACCAAGAGGTATCTATAGTGTAAAAGAAATAGATGTTTCCAAAAATATTTTGGTATTCTATGAATACCTTTGATGGTCACTGTTTTTGGTGTGGAGGATTTGAAAAAATGGATAGATTTTTTCCCTATAAAAATGTAGAGGAATTTACTGAAGTAGACCCAAATTTTTTGTATGTGACATATCAAAGATTCATAAAATTGTATGAAACCCCAAAATTTATTTTTATATCTTCTAGATAAATATTCCCCTTCATCATATTTGGAAGATCAATAAAACCATTCAATTCCGGGAACGAATAAAATGATGTGGATTTAAATTAAAATAGATGAGCATGTTGTGGCTGTAGAGATTTACCATAAATAATATTCATATAATGGAGTACGAGTCATTCATAGTGTATCCACATCCCATTTGATAGAAAATAATGATATTATTACTTATTTCAAATATGGTATGATTTTTTTTTTAAATTTTGTATGGATGATGGCCTTAATATTCTTGGATATGAGAAATATAATTTTGGGAAAAAATATATGATATTTACTGATGTCATGGATATCAAATCTCTTAGACCCTACTTGTTAAGTGTTATTTAATTCTATATCATAGGGAATTATATATGATTTTACAAAGAAGTTCGGTTTTGTCTAAGTAATATATTGTGGAAAACTTTCACATGGAAACTGCACAATGGGAAATCTACTAATTATGAGTAGATAAGAAGATATGGAATTTTTATCTAGAGTGGAATACAACCGGATGTGGAATAATAGGATTGTCTATATTTTCTAACTATATCTATAATATCTGGTGAAATATATCTACAATATGAATCATGATCATACTCACACCTTTCTTGCTTTCCAAAAAGGAAAGATGATATTAAATACAAATAGGGGAAAAAAACATAAGTGAATTAGAGTTCTTGAATTGATTCATATTGATGTGAGTGAACCACTCACACCACGCCCCAATGATAGAAAAATGTATTATTCTTTTTTAATAGATTGGTTCTATTAGATGGAATTATTTGTTTCATTTCCCACAAGTATGATCTGTCTAGTTGTATAACACAATATCAGAGGAAATCTAAATTGATTATTCTAATGAAAATATTGAATTCAAAAACTGTTAACAGAAAACAATTCAAAAAATAAAATGTGGAATATTGTATCAAGAAATATGGAATAAGGCACCATGGTTTAGTAGTGAGGAGTCCTTAACAAAATTTAGTGGTTGAGAGGAGAAATCTAATCATACACACCATTGTCAAAACAAATATTATTCAAAAAGACCAATAATATAAATTTTTTAAGGTTGACGTCAACATGAATCTATCTATAAATAATATAGAGAATTATTATTTCATAAAGAAGAAAAGGATCCTTATGAGTTATGGTTCAAAATGTAGCCCACATTGAAATAATTTTGATTAATTAAAAAGAATTGTTTCATTATTCATAATGATAGAAATATGAAATTTTAATATCATGGAGATGATGGGACAATCCATAGCTACTCAAGAAAAAGAAAATCATTTAAATTCTTCAACAAGAGGATAGGAAAAGTGTTTGAAAGAAATGATGTCACTATTTTAGAAAATTATTAGAGTCTTCAGTAACATAGTGAAAAGTTTTTTTATTGTTGGGATGAATAGGAAAGAAAATAAGGGGGATTAAAAGAGGAAAATAATGATTTAAAATTATATACAGATTATGAGTGGGATTAAGTCAAAACTTATTTTTTCAAAGATGCTGAATATATGATAAAAAATTGATTAGATGATTATCATCAATAATTTGGAGGTTCCAGTCCAAACAAAAAGAATGGGGTCTCCTCATAATGAATCCTTCCAATTTTTTATAAATTATGAAATATTTTGATGGAGATGTTTGAGATGATAGTCATGCTCATGTTACGATTGAAGTTTTTTAAAAAATAGAAAATAAATAAACATGGGATATTTTTTGAGTCTAATAGATTAGAATCCCATTTGAACTAAAAGTGTCCTAAAAAAACTAAATGATGATGGATTGGACATTTGAAACCATGAATGACTAGTGTACAAGAGATACTCTTTCATCCAGGGAATCTTGATCAATGTGAAATTTTCACCTATTTAATTGTTAGAAACTATTCACATATTATTGGCCATAATAGTGCATTGAAAGTTTATTTTTTTTCTTGAATGACTTCAAGTCATTATTTCTTATTGGTGTCCCTGAAGAAAAGGTGTAAATCGAATAACTGGATGGTTTTCTTGTCTTTTAATATGAGAAAAATTCTTATATATTGAGGAATGAGTTTTATGGGTTGAAGAATTCACATAGAGCCTGGTTTTCAAGACTCTATTAGTTTTTGAGGAGACTCAACTTTTAGGGCAATAGAGTTGATTACAACCTCTATTTCAAACATGATTGTAATGAAAGGAAAATGAATATGGTGAATGTAAATGAAATAATATTTAGGTAATCATATGAATCACATCATAAAATATTCTTATAATTCATAAAAAGTGATTTTGAAATATCAATGATAAGAAAAATAATGTTTTTACATGGATAACAGGTGATGTAAAAAATGAATGAATCATTAATTTCTCAAACTGAATATACCATGGAGGTTCTAATAAGATTTCAAATAGATAATTATAAGGATATCAAAACTCTTTTTGTAACTCAGATGAAACTATCATGAGGTCAACAAGGAAATGTGATTAATGTCATATAATATAGGAACATTATTTGTACTTTTCAATACATAACATCAACATGAAATGATATTATTTTTTCCACATAAAAATAGAAGTTTCATTATAGTATTCACAAAGAAACCCAGTTACTTTTAGTGAAAATAATACATAAGTATATAAAGGGAATGATGTATTTTGGTTTTCTGTATAATGAATAATGTCACCAAGATTTTCGGGGTTATACATATTATGTTTGGTCCAGTTCATTTGATGATAGAAAATCGACGTTCGATGGTGAATTATTTCTTGGAAAATTGGGTATTTCTTTTGAAGTCAATAAACAAGATTTCAATTCATTGAGCACCCTAGAAGATGAATATACCATGACTACTCAATGTTTCAAACAATTATAATGGATAAAACAATAGATTGAAGATGTGGGATTTGACATGAAGTCTCCAGTTAGAATCCATTACAATAATTAAAGTGTAATAAATTGTAACAAAAATACATCCCATCTCTAAGAGATAAATAATTTTTAAATCAATTATCATTTTATCAAGGAGAAGATGAAACATGGGATTATAAAGAAAGAGCATGTTCATAAATAACTACAGGTCTCATACATTTTGATGAATCCCTTAACTAAAAATGAGTTGGAGGGACATTGAATAGTACTTTGATTTAATTTCAATTCGCACACTTTAACCCATGTGGATGTGAAACCCCCTCTCTCGAAACTATATTCAAAATTTTTCCTACGTGATTATATTCATTTTTTAACTTGTTAAAACCAAAAGAAGTAAACAATGGGTTCATTGTCAAATAAGGACAGAATTCTTTGATCAAGGCAGGGGGAGATTAGATAGGTGGAGTATTAAAATATGTATATTTTTAAATATGATGATTGTAAAGATGGTTGATCAAATTTAAAATATCATGGCTGATGTGGTTTGTGCTGAAAACATATTTATGTTTTTGGGAATAAATTGGTACAATGAAAAACTTTTCATGCCACTCCTATTTCTCATGCTGATCATGGCTCCTGTGGGATTAGATCGTGTGTTGAGTAAATATTTTATCACTATATGGAATCATAAGAAGAACATTTTGGAAGAATATAGATGAGAACAATGTTTTGTCAATATATAAGAAACAAAAGGTTTAAATTTGTATCAAAAGGTGAAGAGATTTCAAAAAAACCCAATGGAATTATGTGCTATGCGAACAACATAGGGAGTCCAGTTCATAGATAAAGTTATCTCATAAAATAGTTAATAAAAGTATTCTCGATTAGACATTAACGTTTTATTTAGCTACATAAATCACCCCTAACTAAATTATTATATAGGAGAGAGACTAACTATATATAAGCATCATTAGAAGAATTTGGCTATGTCTCATATAAGTACACGAAGTAGTTTAGTTTATAAATGAGGAAATCTAAAAAATAAGGATATTTTTTGGAGGTGATTTTTTATGGGGATCTATAGATCATAAAGGAGTAGTTTTTCATTAGGAATCATCAGTTTCCAATGTAAATTCATTTTTTGGTTCACCCACATTACCCGGTACACAATATATGTTTAAGGGTGTATCATAACTCACAGAAAAACAAAAACAATTCATGAAATGGGTTTCAAAAATGAAATCACCATTTAGTAGAGTGTATTTAAACTTTTCTTGATAATGGAGCATCATGGAACACTCAACTGTGAAATTATTCTGAGGTGTTTTAGATCAACAGAAGAATCTTCTAAAGGATCATTGTGCACGCTTCAGTTGATAGATCATTGGGTATTAAAATTTTGACTGCTTGGAAACCAATAGGGAAAACATGTCTTCTTAGATCCATGCAACAAAAGTGTGATTTAAGATATTTGGTACATTTGTACATTACAGTTTTATAATCATTGGATGTATCCCCATGAAGGTGAACAATATAAAATTGTTTTCTATTATCCATGCCTTTATATATGATCACACATTACTATGGGAAAGAGGGAGATGTGTGTTTTGTTTAATAGTGAAAGAAGATTCAAAGGTGGTGTTTATCCAATCTATCCTAACCCAATTCACCCACACTCTCAGGTTATTTTACAATTTTGGACTAATAAAGAAAATTTTCACAGGGATTAGTGAATGAGATAATTCAAAATCAACAAGCATATTTTTTGGAATTATCCGATCATTCATTTATTTAACCCTAAAAATATATCTTTTGAAGAAATTATTCATTTTCATGTCAGAGTTAAAAATTACATACATTCTTCATCAATTCCATAAAATAATTTCTATAATGTTATGTATTTGATGTTTACTTATCTACTTAATTAATCATCACATATATTCATTGGATAATAAAATATCATGGATGATTATTTTTTTACGACATGGAAATTTGGATCTCTAGAATGTAGATCTAATACATTGTTCTTTATTTGATCATAAAGGTATTTATGTTCCAATTATATCAATTGGTTTAATTATTTTGGTTTTTTGATTCACTTTCTTCCTTATTGGACTCTAATAATGTGGATTTCTTCCATGGTATGGTTTCTTTTTCTCCAGGGTTGCTAGTTGGTTTCCGCACATTCCCACTTTCAAAAGTTGGTAAGCATAAACTGATATGGTTGGTGATGTCATATCCTTGATTAAACATGGATGATGGGGTGTTAGTTCCTACTTAGATGAATTCCTTCTTGGATATCATTTCCTAGACTCAATATCCTTCATGTATTTAAGTCACGTTCATGATGATCATTCCCAACACCATATCATGGTGTATTTCGGTTAGTTAAAATACATATCTCAATGAAGGGAATATACCAACAGCTGAAGATGATGTTGACGTTGGATATATCTACGAATATATGGACATAGGGTGTGTTGGGGACATGTAAATTACTTCTCCTTCAAAGTAGAGGGAATCTTATGTATGAGGAAATTGAGGTTTAAAACATCAGGAATATCATGTCAACAATGATATAGTTTGCAGAATGGGCATAAAGCGTCAAAGTCTCAATAAAACTTGAATCTCATGTTTATCAGATGAGGTTGGGATTCTAATGCATTTGGTGGGGTTTACATGTTAAACATCCTATTTGGATGGGTTGTTTATAGTTTTAAAATATATTTGGTAAAAGTTGGTGATAAGTTTACAAATTTTGGGTACGTTTTGGTCATATGGTTAACATCTTGGGTGGTTAGATTGGTAATATATTTATCATTTTTTGGGGATATGTTTCCCACATGTTTAATTTATTATGGGGGGTGGTTTCTTAGATGTTTAGCATATTTTTGGGATAGGTAGGTCTCATGTTTTAGATATTGGGGGATACGTTTGTCACATGTTTATATTCTCCTGGGGATTTGTTGATCAAAAGTTTAACATATTGTTGGGATAAGTAGGTGATAGGATTATCATATTGTGGGACCCAGTTATTATGTATGAGTGTTTCCCACTTGGAAGATGATCACACATTAGAGTTTTCCACCTTCTATGGGGAAGAAATAAAGATTTAATGGTGTTGTTGGGTTATCAAGATTGAATCTCAGTGAGGTATCTAAGGTGTTTTAGGATTGGAACTCAAGGAGGTATTCTGCATAACCTATATAGAGATAGGTATCAAAACCAATGCAGTTATAGTACATAGTGTATGGTTGTGTAAAATAATGGGTCCATTTAGTTTAATTTCTGGTAGTAAGGATGATCATGTCTGGTAAAGATAAATAAAAACAAATGGTGTTGTGAATATGAAAAGATACAACCCCATAATTTAGGTTTCATCCCATGTGAGTCATACACATGGAAACTTGTGTTAATTTCATATGATATTTCTATTGTTTAAAATCATGAAAAATTGTTTTTTTCCTTTATCATAACATCATAGGACTAGGAAAATAGTCTTTTTAGTTTAAAGGCTTACTACACAGACTAGGCAGGGTCTTACACATAGGGAGACCATTTCTAGGAAGGAGAAAATTATTTAGTACTATTCATCTATACCTATAATGGTGGAACATTTCCAAAAATGATTCCACCTTTGACGCTTAAATGCTACTGTATAGGCTCCTTTGGATGTAATGAGTTGTAAACGCTTCCATGATGTTCCATAAAGTGGGAATCCCAACAATAGGGTTCCCATAATTTGGATAAATAAGTGATACAACTGGCTATATTGTTCTTGAAGCAATGAAACTGGACAAGACGGTTAATGATATGGGTTGTGCGGGTAATCAAGGCATGATTAAACCTTGTCACAGTAGGTATGATACACTTAATCAATCAACTTAGGTGAAACTATTACTATAATAATGAGGTATAAGTTAGGGACCCAAATATTGTTTTACTAAATCTATATTTCCATGAACTAGTGGGTTTCTTAATACTGTAGGATCTATTATAATGAAATGCCATGAATACTGGGAGTACAGGTGTGTGAAACATTTAGAGTCAAATGAAGCATATAGTTTCTTAAATGGAGCTCATCTTATTATTACCCACCTTTCAATTTTGTTAGGTTGTGCAAGGGAATCTTAAACATTATTCAAGAAAATGTGAGGACCATTTGTGGTCATCTACATATGTAATCTACATTTGGGGATCCAAGGAGGAATCAAATTGTGTGATGTCATTAAAGATTCGATGGTGATAATAACAAACATTGATTCTACCTTCCTAGGGTCATCCCAAAAATGTATGGGTGTGGATTATTCATTTAAAAAATTGGTGGATTCGTTTTCACAAGATTGGATTTGTCGTAAAATGGTGAATTGTAACTCTCATGCCTTTGCCTCTTGTGAAAGGTCTCTTAAATCAGTGGCTCACTAGCAACTTTCTCACGTAAAGGGGTTTCACTCCAATATCAAGGAAGTACACATTGCGAAAATGTTTTGAGACATCATCTGATTTGATATTTTGGGTCTTTTAAATTTTTCCTGAAACTTGGTTTTTCATCATCACCCTTCACATGCAATTTATATTCATGAAGAATTGGGAAATTCAAGAAAAACAGAAATATTTTTCCCACATGAACCCTTGGATGTAGAATAACACCTTTTACAAGCTTTTGTCATTATTTTATGAATAATACCCCTTTTGTGTGTTTATAATTGTTTTTAATTCTTAAAAATACACCCCCATAAATAGAGATGATGGTGAACCAGAAGGTCAAGTTCTAAAGAAAACACCAAAGTGTCACGAATGTTTACTACTTGTCACTCATCTTCAAGATCAGGACGCATATACCTATTGATTACACACCAAATTTGGTGGTCCAAATCTTATAAATAGGAAGTGGTGGATTTGATATGTTTACTGTACTTTCATGTAGGATAATATTTCTCTCATGTGAAAAACCGGAACACATTCTATGAACTCTTGATATCTTATTAAGACCTTCACATAATCCCAACCCAAAAGTATGATTTTGTTTATAGAAGGTGATTTTTTTAGTGAAAAAAGTGTAACATGTATAAAACCACTTCATTTTCATGAATGAGAATGTAGTTACATGACCCACACTTTAATATTTTTCACACTTTCTTAGATATGGATAATGAATCTAAAAAAGTTATTGTTCACGCCGACGATGTGGCTTTGAGCTAAAAAGTTTTCTTAAATCAAAAAATTAAATATTCCAAGAGGGTCATATTAGTGAATATAGAGATATTGAACTTACAAATAGTGGTTCAGAGGGAATATCTTCCAGGATAAGATCTACCATTGTACATAATTTTTATTAAATTATTTCGCTATCCCAACTCCAGAAGTGAACAAAAAAATTTCCTAGTTTTCCCGTAATGTCACACACAATTAGTGGAATGTTACCATTGATTACCACACAACTAGAGAACATGAAGATGATAATATTTATACCATGATAAGTAGAATAAGGAAAATTATGGGGGGGAATGTATGGGGAGTTCCCTACCAATTATGCAATCATCATCTAGGGACACTTCTAGAATAACTATATGCGTGGGTATGAAGATTTGGATGTGCAATATCAAGGATATTTCAATGTGATTTGGAATGTGAATACTAGGTAAAATTCATGCGAAAGGGTTATAATTCTGAGATACATCGCATTGGACTCTACGGAGCAGTCTAGATGTATCAATTTCATGTTTAATAAATTCCAGTGAATCTACTGAATCTCACCACCAGGAGGTCACCAGAAATTAAAAACTTCCACCTCCATTAGGCTGAGGTGGGAATCAGCCTATGTGATCATTACTTCATTGGTTTTATTTCATAATATGGGATATTATTATGATTAATTTTTCAAATCCCTCAATTCTTTTTGGATCATAAAAAATACACCATTTATATCACATATCCTCAAAGATCATTTGATCTTGGTATCAAGTCATCAACCACATTTCAGAAATGACATTATATCCAACATTTGGTTTGGGGTCCTATTGGATGATATTAGAGTAAGGCCGATAGTTATAGTGGGGTTAAAACATGGATAATGAGAAACCAGGGGTTTAATATATGGTATTAATGGACTATTTATTGAGTGTATGGTTACTGTTGGTTAGTTATTATTTCATGGGCATGTGTCTTGGGACGTTTTGGAGTGAAAATAATTTTAGATTCATGGAGAAAAGTGAGTTTGTGTGTCCATCAACTAACTAGGATCTACAACCAGTTGGAATATGTTGTTAGTGGCAATATCCTAGTTGTATTTATAGTCCATTCTAGTTTCTAAATAGATGGATCCGATCAAACTTCGAGGGGAATTAATTAACTAATTCCAAAAATTACTAGAATATTGACCTATAGCCTTCATTCCTCAACATTTATAGGGCTCGATGAGTGATGCTGAATGAATCTGGGTTGATGGTGGACATTACCAACAATTGGAACTTCAACATCCACCCATTCAAGATCCCCATTGGTAAGATGGTTGATAATTTTATATTGGAATAGGAAAATAGGGAATAACATCAAGAATTCCATGTTGTGTTGATGGTCATGGGGATTTATGGAAACACATACTATGAACCTTACACTATATCTTGTTACTTTTAGAAATTTCAATGTATCGAGTTGTCAGCGAAGCAGATGCACACATGAATTTATAAAGAGAGGTCCCCTTGTATCCTTTGTCAACTATGGTGGATGTTCGTGGCTAAAATAATTAGGGATAATATCATGATGTCACCATCCAATATCAACATTTTCCTCTCCCAGTATTATGATGGTAACTAGACAGTGGGGTACCCATGTGTGATCTTTTCCCAGCGGGTGAGTATGGTGGCACCTTCAAAAGAGTTTTAAGAGAAACATGGAAGTTTATAGGCTTCTATTTGAGGTGGAAACAAGCATTGAGGGATCCGACTATGGTAGGAACAATGGTAGATCAGGTGTAAATTATTCCTCCACCATATGGTAGGGCAGTGATCCCCTGAAATTTTCCAATGAATCTTGTAGAGGAATCCTACATTGGAAAATATCAGTTTAGGGAGGCCCTTGGAAAGAAACTGTGTTATCTAGTGTAAACTGCTGATGATTTCACCCCCCCCCCCGCACTATGGGAATCATGTAGAATTTCAAAGCTATCCCTAATAGAAGAGAGGATATGGGAGAGGCTTAACCGAGAAATGAAAGAGTTTCCAGGGGTTGGGTTTCAAGAATCAAACCTTGATTGAGCTTCCAAGAGATATTTTCATACATAAAATACATGCATACTATCATGTGTTGGTGTGGGGAGTTTGATGTTACTACATCAAAGGAACATGTGATTTTTATTTTGGTCTCTCAGGAAATTAACTTCACAGAGACAGTAGTCCATGATGCACTACCTCCCAATGCAGAATCATAGGGGTTTGATATTGAGTTGACTTAGGGATCTGATGCTGACTAAGAGGGATCCATAGAGAGTGAGGTGCCCACTCTGGGGAAAGTTGACCAAACCAAGATCCTATTTAGTGGGGTAAGTAGTATCTCCTTATATCCACTCTATATTTCTAATTTTCTTTCCTTTATCACCTTTAATCCATGATTTTTATTAATACAGGAATCTACCAAGGAGAGAAAAGGTGAATCTATTGAGGGTGATGAGAGTGCCTCAATAGGTATTAAGGATCCCATCATGGAGACAATTCCCAATTACATAATGTGAGAGGAATTTAATAAGGTGTGTAGAGAAGAATGTTAAAATCAAACATTCCACACGATCATCTATGGAGGTCTTCACCATCACATCCTGATGGGGGATTCCTCTACTAACAGGGTTATTCTACTAGATTATCTTATCATAGAGACCCCCATTCCTCCTCAACTAGGCACTATGAATATCATTTATCTTGTTTCTCTCAACTTCCTTGGTAGATTATTGAATAGTTTACAATAAGATTTTTGGTTGACTTATTATATTATATCCATGTAGTGAAAAGGGTTTTGGAGGTGGCTGTTGAGGTACACACCAGTGTTAAAGGGTCTCCTGTAGTGGATTTCCCTTTTGAGGCCCTATACGTGGATGTATATTAGGGCCTTTCCTCTTATAAGTACTTTTTTAAAATTTATATTTCTGATTTTTTAAATTAAATTTTGAACTATATTTCATTCCTTCATTAGAAACATTGTTTGAGGCAATACACTCTCCGCACCAAGCATAATATAGGGAGATGGGTTGGTAGATCTAGTGGCCAATCCTAACCTCATAGAGCCATCCATTCAGGGCGATCCAATCCAAATCCCAAAAGTGTCACATGTTAGTTATTCAAATGTGGTTTTAGGGGAAGTGGATCAATAAGATTGATAAAATACTTCCACAAGTGAATATTTCAGTGAATTTGGACAACCTATTGATATTGATTGTGTCATATATGAGTGGATCAGGTAGGATGAACATGATTCTAATGTTCTCACAATTATCCCAGAGTATGACCTTACTCTATTGGAACGATAATAAGACTCATGGACTGGAGTCTCATAAGTGAATGAAACTTTCTAGAAAAGGGTGTGCATAAGAGTCCAACCTTTCACCACCCACACCTAAGAGGCTAAACTTGTGAGCTGGATGGGTGGATTCTTGTGCTCTCCATACATTGTCCCATGACTATATCTCCGAGTGGGTGCTTTCATAACATTGGGAGTACGATGCTTCCTAGTATAAGGAGAAGTCTAAAGGTTCAATGGAACTCCAAATAATTGAGAAAAAAATAATGAGATAAAGGAGAATGAATAAAAGAATTAATCAATATCCAATTAAAATGTAGAGATCATCACCCAACTAATAGTGCATTTGGTGGTGGATGAGGCTGAGGAAGCAGGAAAAACATCTCTAGGGACTGAGTGTTATGTTAAGAGGAGCCAAGTATAGATTAGGAATAATGAGGTCAACCCTATTGCTGATGTAATATTTTAAGATCTATCTTGGTGGAAATAGACATTAGAGGTTCCACAACATAGGTGGTCCAATCTAGAGCACTCGATTATAGAGTTTGAGCCTTAATGAGAACATCTTTTTTAATGTCGTGATGGGGGTGTTGATCCAACATTTTGATGGAACATATAACTATTAATTAGTTTAATAGAATGAAAAGATCCATTTGAAATTATACTTTTACATATCTGAGTCAGAATAATAGGAAATTTAGTATATTTCTCTAATCCTACATGACTTATGCTTGATATTAGAAAAATTGAAAAATAGATTATTGTTCATCTATAAGAGTGTAGAAAGTTGGGGAATGAAGTGTATGATTAGTCACTAAAAGTGTCTAATATTCATTGTTAAGTTCTTAATATTAATGTGTTTAAAAGTTTATAAACATCAATTTTAGTCCAATTCAGAAATTGAACTTCATTTCCCATCATTGTGCAATTCATGCTTAAAATGTCAATTTGGGCCCACTCAATAATTTTCTTGTGGAAATTACAATATTCAACATTTTAATTTGAAATTTTTGGATATGCTTGATCACTTTTTTTTTAACATTTTATCTTTTAGGTCCGATGGATGAATCCCAAAGGAAAATGGAGAATTTTGCGCCTGAAGGCAGAAACATGCTGGAAAAAGCATAATGGGCCTAAGGCCCATCAAACAAATGTGGGGCCCAGAAACCAAGCCCAATGAAGCTAAACTTTATACAGTAGAAATATAAAAATATGTGGATCATTTTATTCAACTGTGGCCGGAGCTAATTCCGATGTTTTCATGATGATAAAGGGATCTGAAGTTGAGATTTAAATGGAGGACTCGTCATTAATGTACAGAAATCCGTCCCACCATTTCGACTATAATATCCAAACGGCTGAGCTATATTTCCTGAAATTCTTACAGCTCATAGAGGACAGATGGATGAAGATATTTATCTTCTACAGCCCCTCCGGATTCGGCCTTCTTCAATTTATAATTCACAGGTCAATGTGGTGGATGAATCTGGGCAGTTTTCCGAGTCAAATTCGAAACATCAATTTCCTTTTGATTATTCACCCTCCATTTGACTCTATTAATTGTTTGGGGGTGAATTAATTGTTGGGGGATGTACCTAATGCTCCTAATATGCCTATATAAGGATCTAGTAGTGAAGGTAATGGGGGTGGAAAAGTTTCTTATCATCTTGGATGCTTTGTTTTAATTGTAATGTTTTGCTGTCCATTTGATGTTGTAATCATTCTTCATTATCATGTAAGTTATTAGAATCACATTAGTTCTCAATAAAAGTTCTTCATTTCATCATTTTTTTTTCTTCTTATCACTTTGATACCGTTGCTTTACGGTGTGAATTTATTCACACCAGCACTTGTGAATTTATTCACACAACGGTGGAGTGATCGTTTCATTGTTTTATTTTTCTTCTCCAATTCTGCTTCTTTAAGTTGACTTCCCGCTTCCATTTATTTAATAGCATAAATGGAGGTCTAAACCCTGATGGGTTGGTCCTAGGGAGTTGCATGGGGAATATTGGATGTTATTTTATGATCTAAAATTCATTAATCATTTCATTAATTTAAGATTTCCATTTGATGATTAATTTCTTCTTCATCTTCGCCAACATTAACAATAACACATTTCGAGTGCTAGTACGATCCAATTCCTTGGAGTGATCATTAAATTGATCCTCTAAGTGCATTGGTGATTAGCCTTGGAATTGTGAGGGATTAAATTGGTGAATGATGTTGAGGAATTATATCATTTTGTGGACACGTCTTGAATTAGTGAAACGAACTTTATAAGATAATAAATACATCCAATCTAACACTAGTAACAACTTAGGATCAACTCATCTCCATTAATTGTTTTAGACTAAGTAAGTGTATGTTTTAATTTATTTTCTTTAAATTAATTCAGTAGTTATTCAAATAAAATCAATCCAAATAGTTGGCCACTCCATAGCCAAATCCTTCCAAAATCAGAGTGTCTCTCGGTTTCTTCTTCGGTCCCTGTGAACTAGACCCCTACTTGTACTACAACGACCGCATACCTGTAGGGTAAATTTGGGCACAACCAAATTTTGGCGCTGTTTCCGGGGACCAAGTAAGTCACCTTAGAACATCTTTCTATTCTCCCTCATTTCTATTTTCTCATCCCCATTTCTCTTATCTTTTCCCCTCTTTTTTCACCCCTAAAAATCACGATACAAAATTTTCAAATAAATCCAATGGAGTATAATCAACAATATCCCTTCACAAACTCAGGATGGAATCAGTTTGAAAATTCACATTGGGAATCACCAACCTTTTTTAATCAACCTTTGAATGAATACCCCACCCCTGATAACATGAACGAAATTTGTAATGACGAAGGTTTAAAAGAACAATTTCCATACCTATCAAGAATGATTCAAAAGATGAATAATGAAGAAGTCCATGATGTAAAAACATCTATCAATCCTAATCCTGAAACAATTCTTTAAAAATTGTGTGAACAAATGGAAAAAATGAATTCAGAGGTATCAAGTTTCAAACAAGAACTTCAAAGCATTAAAACTTGTGTGGACCCCATTCTCACTCAAACCATCACTTACTCAATATTGATAGAAGAATCTTGTAACACAAAAACCCCTCAAGTCTTTATTGAAGAACCAACCATTGAATTTGGGATAGTTGAAGATAATCAAGGAATTGTTGATGGGTGCTTAAATCAAGAGGAAACTGATTTTTTGAATTCAAAAGATAATAACATGACATCATGGATTGAGTTTCCTAAACATGGCTCCATTAGTGAATTTTTAGGACCACCAATCACTGAAAAATTGGGAGAAATACCAAACATTGATCCCATACATACTTCTGATATTCAACTGGACAATTTTCAGGATGAATCTTATTTTCAATATGAACCAATTCTTTCTAAATGTTTTGGAGAAGAAACTGATTTTGATTTAATTTGTCAAACCCCTTTAGGAAATTTCAATGAACCCGAGCTCAAAATTATTTTACTTTCATCTGAACTCAAGAATCCCACTATAGGAGATAAGAAAAACCTTGTATTTGTAGTTCATTCTTCTCAAGAAACCAATAATTTTGGAATGGTCATTGATGTCTTAGGAAAGACTAGAAATTCAACCGAATCAACCATTACCAAATTTCCTTGGACTTCCACACTCATTATTGACCATGGGATTTCAAATGAAACATATTTCAAACAAATAATCAATCTTAATCTTGTTGAAGTGGAGAAAGATGGGTTAATTAAAATTTTGAAAGTTGGAATTGGATAAGTTGGGGGGTTCAAGTCGAGCTAACGACGTTAAAAAAAAGCGTTGCATGGGAGGCAACCCATGGTTTTCATGTTTATAATAATTTTGAATCATTTTTTTTCATATAATAAATTACCATAAACTGTTGACCTGTTATTCTTTTATGAGCAAGGATGGGTATGAAAGGGGAGCGCCATATTCATCCGTGTCACGTGGTGTGATCTCTGAGTAATACCTTACCCAGAAAATATAAATAAGACAATGTATCATCAGTTTATTTTGTTTTGTTTTATTTTTATGTTTTTATAGGTTTAAAAAAAATAAAAGGACATGTCGTAATCCATATAGAGAATCCATTCACCACCATCCAAGCCGCTGAGACTCAAATCCATGAGTGAAGGGAGACTATGGCACGCAATATCATCATCAACCACCAGGTGTCTTCATTCCATGTTTTTTATTTTAAATTTCTTTTTTGAACTCCTCTCCTACCCCCTTCTAGCTTTTCTTTTCTTTAAACACTGGGGACAGTGTTATTCTAAGTTGGGGGGGGGATAAAAAATGATTTTTTTGAATAAAAACATGCATGAAAAAAAAAATTCCATTTACCATAAACATGATAACACACATTGCAAACTCTAAAATTAGATATCAAATAAATTTTGAATGCCTTGATTCTGATTTTAATGCAAGTTTAAGTTCATGAGCATAGTTTTTGGAAAGTGCGGTTGTCCGATGTGATTTTTCAAAGTTTACATTTTCATCCTCTTAATAAAAATGAAACAATGCACGTCTACTGGATAGTGGGTGTAAATTTGAGTTCTTGGGTCCCTTTCATTATAGCATAGGTTTCTGGGGTCACTTTTAGTTTAATTTGAGTATCCAAAAAAAACAAAAAACAACAAAAAAAACTAAAAAAAATTGAAAATAATAATAATGACCACATAGAGCAATGTTTTGTCCAAATGCGTGGCGTCCGACACTTGGGGATTGTGAATCCATAGTTGTCTTGCCTAGAGTTAGGCTTTATATCTCTATTGTAGAGCATGAAATTGACAAAATGAGTGGCATCCAGCACTTGGGGATCGTGACTCCATAGTTGTCTTGCCCAGAGTTAGTCTTTTCATATCTATTGTGGATAAAAAAATCATTAAAAAAAATGGATACTCATCTTAAGGTTTAATGTGATTCCCACCTATCGCTTCCATTTTTTCCCCTTGAACAATAAAATGGGCCCCATATCTTTTATGATGCACAACACTTTATCATGCTTAATCGGAATTGGATGAAATGTGACGATGAATTTGAACAAAGGAATGGTCTTGGGCTTGGGATATGCTTATGGACCTAGCTTCTTTTAAATGATTTTGATGGGTTCCATAATTTTTTTGGTATGAGGTCTTTTGGGTGAGCAATGTGTATTTAAAATGTTTTTGGAAAAGGGGATTTCAATTTCATATTTGTAATTTATTTTTCTCGGGACTAGCAAAACTCAAGTTGGGGGGTGTGATTAGTCACTAAAAGTGTCTAATATTCATTGTTAAGTTCTTAATATTATTGTGTTTAAAAGTTTATAAACATCAATTTTAGTCCAATTCAGAAATTGAACTTCATTTCCCATCATTGTGCAATTCATGCTTAAAATGTCAATTTGGGACCACTCAATAATTTGCTTGTGGAAATTACAATAGTCAAAATTTTAATTTTAAATTTTGGTATATGCTTGATAACTTTGTTTGGAACATTTTATCTTTTAGGTCCGATGGATGAATCCCAAAGGAAGATGGAGAATTTTGCGCCTGAAGGCAGAAACATGCTGGAAAAAGCATAATGGGCATAAGGCCCATCAAACAAATGTGGGGCCCAGAAAACAAGCCCAATTAAGCTCAACTTTATACAGTAGAAAGATAAAAATATGAGGATCATTTTATTCAACTGTGGCCGGAGCTAATTCCGATGTTTTCATGATGATAAAGGGATCTGAAGTTGAGCTTTAAATGGAGGACTCGTCATTAATGCACAGAAATTCGTCCCACCATTTCGACTATAACATCCAAACGGCTGAGCTAAATTTCCTGAAAGTTTTACAGGTCCTAGAGGAAAGATGGCTGAAGAGATTTCTCTTCTACATCCCCTCCGAATTCGGCCTTCTTCAATTTCGAATTCACACGTCAATGTGGTGGACGAATCTGGGCAGTTTTCCGAGTCAAATTCGAAACATCAATTTCCTTTTGATTATTCACCCTCCATTTGACTCTATTAATTTTTTGGGGGTGGAGTAATTGTTGGGGGATATACCTAAGGCTCCTAATATTCCTATATAAGGAGATAGTGGTGAAGGGAATGGGGGTGGAAAATTTTCTTATCATCTTGGATGCTTTGTTTTCAGTGTAATGTTTTGCTGTCCATTTGATGTTGTAATCGTTCTTCATTATCATGAAAGTTATTTGAATCACATTAGTTATCAATAAAAGTTCTTCATTTCATATTTTTCTTTTTTTTTCTTCTTATAACTTTGATACCGTTGCTTTAAGGTGTGAATTTATTCACACCAGCACTTGTGAATTTATTCACACAACGGTGGAGTGATCGTTTCATTGTTTTATTTTTCTTCTCCAATTCTGCTTCTTTAAGTCGACTTCCCGCTTCCATTTATTTAATAGCATAAATGGAAGGCTAAACCCTTATGGGTTGGTCCTAGGGAGTTTCATGGGGAAGATTGGATGTTATTTTATGATCTAAAATTCATTAATCATTTCATTAATTTAAGATTTCCATTTGATGATTAATTTCTTCTTCATCTTCGCCAACATTAACAATAACACATTTCGAGTGCTAGTACGATCTAATTCCTTGGAGTGATCATTAAATTGATCCTCTAAGTGCATTGGTGATTAGCCTTGGAATTGGGAGGGATTAAATTGGTGAATGATGTTGAGGAATTATATCATTTTGTGGACACGTCTTGAATTAGTGAAACGAATATTATAAGATAATAAATACATCCAATCTAACCCTAGTAACAACTTAGGATCAACTCATCTCCATTAATTGTTTTAGACTAAGTAAGTGTATGTTTTAATTTATTTTCTTTAAATTAATTCAGTAGTTATTCAAATAAAATCAATCCAAATAGTTGGCCACTCCATAGCCAAATCCTTCCAAAATCAGAGTGTCTCTCGGTTTCTTCTTCGGTCCCTGTGGACTCGACCCCTACTTGTACTACAACGACCGCATACCTGTAGGGTAAATTTGGGCGCAAACAAATTTTGGTGCCGTTTCCGGGGACCAAGTAAGTCACCTAAGAACATCTTTCTATTCTCCCTCATTTCTATTTTCTCATTTCCATTTCTCTTATCTTTTCCCCTCTTTTTTGACCCCTGAAAATCACGATTCAATATTTTCAAATAAATCCAATGGAGTATAATCAACAATATCCCTTCACAAACTCAGGATGGAATCAGTTTGAAAATTCACATTGGGAATCACCAACCTTTTTTAATCAACCTTTGAATGAATACCCCACCCCTGATAACAAGAACGAAATTTGTAATGATGAAGGTTTAAAAGAACAATTTCCATACCTATCAAGAATGATTCAAAAGATGAATAATGAGGAAGTCCATGATGTCAAAACATCTATCAATCCTAATCCTGAAACAATTCTTCAAAAATTGTGTGAACAAATGGAAAAAATGAATTCAGAGGTATCAAGTTTCAAACAAGAACTTCAAAGCATTAAAACTTGTGTGGACCCCATTCTCACTCAAACCATCCCTTACTCAATATTGATAGAAGAATCTTGTAACACAAAAACCCCTCAAGACTTTATTGAAGAACCAACCATTGAATTTGGGATAGTTGAAGATAATCAAGGAATTGTTGATGGGTGCTTAAATCAAGAGGAAACTGATTTTTTGAATTCAAAAGATAATAACATGACATCATGGATTGAGTTTCCTAAACATGGCTCCATTAGTGAATTTTTAGGACCACCAATCACTGAAAAATTGGGAGAAATACCAAACATTGATCCCATACATACTTCTGATATTCAACTGGACAATTTTCAGGATGAATCTTATTTTCAAAATGAACCAATTCTTTCTAAATGTTTTGGAGAAGAAACTGATTTTGATTTAATTTGTCAAACTCCTTTAGGAAATTTCAATGAACCCGAGCTCAAAACTATTTTACTTTCATCTGAACTCAATAATCCCACTATAGAAGATAAGAAAAACCTTGTATTTTTAGTTCATTCTTCTCAAGAAACCAATAATTTTGGAATGGTCATTGATGTCTTAGGAAAGACTAGAAATTCAACCGAATCAACCATTACCAAATTTCCTTGGACTTCCACACTCATTATTGACCAGGGGATTTCACATGAAACATATTTCAAACAAATAATCAATCTTAATCTTGTTGAAGTGGAGAAAGATGGGTTAATTAAAATTTTTAAAGTTGGAATTGGATAAGTTGGGGGGTTCAAGTCGAGCAAACGACGTTAAAAAAAAGCGCTGCATGGGAGGCAACCCATGGTTTTCATGTTTATAATAATTTTGAATCATTTTTTTTTCATATAATAAATTACCATAAACTGTTGACTTGTTCTTCTTTTATGAGTAAGGATGGGTATGAAAGGGGAGCGCCATATTCATCCGTGTCACGTGGTGTGATCTCTGAGTAATACCTTACCCAGAAAATATAAATAAGACAATGTATCATCACTTTATTTTGTTTTGTTTTATTTTTATGTTTTTATATGTTTAAAAAAAATAAAAGGACATGTCGTAAGCCATATAGATAATCCATTCACCACCATCCAAGCCGCTGAGACTCAAATCCAGGAGTGAAGGGAGACTATGACACGCACTATCATCATCAACCACCAGGTGACTTCATTCCATGTTTTTTATTTTAAATTTCTTTTTTGAACTCCTCTCCTACCCCCTTCTAGCTTTTCTTTTCTTTAAACACTGGTGACAGTGTTATTCTAAGTTGGGGGGGGGGATAAAAAATGATTTTTTTTGAATAAAAACATGCATGAAAAGAAAAATTCCATTTACCATAAACATGATAACACACATTGCAAACTCTAAAATTGGATATCAAATAAATTTTGAATGCCTTGATTCTGATTTTAATGCAAGTTTAAGTTCATGAGCATAGTTTTTGGAAAGTGCAGTTGTCCGATGTGATTTTTCAATGTTTACATTTTAATCCTCTTAATAAAAATGTCACAATGCAGGTCTACTGGATCGTGGGTGTAAATTTGAGTTCTTGGGTCCCTTTCATTATAGCATAGGGTTCTGGGGTCACTTTTAGTTTAATTTGAGTATCCAAAAAAACAAAAAACTAAAACAAAAAAAAACAAAAAAAAAATTGAAAAAAATAATAATGACCACATAGAGCAATGTTTTGTCCAAATGCGTGGCGTCCGGCACATGGGGATCGTGACTCCATAGTTGTCTTGCCCAGAGATAGGCTTTATATCTCTATTGTAGAGCATGAAATTGACAAAATGCGTGGCATCCGGCACTTGGGGATCGTGACTCCATAGTTGTCTTGCCCAGAGTTAGTCTTTTCATATCTATTGTGGATAAAAAATCATTAAAAAAAATGGATACTCATCTTAAGGTTTAATGTGATTCCCACCTAGCGCTTTCATTTTTTCCCCTTGAACAATAAAATGGGCCCCATATCTTTTATGATGCACAACACTTTATCATGCTTAATCGGAATTGGATGAAATGTGACGATGAATTTTAACAAAGGAATGGGCTTGGGATTGGGATATGCTTATGGACCTAGCTTGTTTTAAATGATTTTGATGGGTTCCATAATTTTTTTGGTATGAGGTCTTTTGGGTGAGTAATGTGTATTTAAAATGTTTTTGGAAAAGGGGATTTCAATTTCATATTTGTAATTTATTTTGCTCGGGACTAGAAAAACTAAAGTTGGGGGGTGTGATTAGTCACTAAAAGTGTCTAATATTCATTGTTAAGTTCTTAATATTAATGTGTTTAAAAGTTTATAAACATCAATTTTAGTCCAATTCAGAAATTGAACTTCATTTCCCATCATTGTGCAATTCATGCTTAAAATGTCAATTTGGGCCCACTCAATACTTTGCTTGTGGAAATTACACTATTAAACATTTTAATTTGCACTTTTGGGATATACTTGATCACTTTGTTTGGAACATTTTGTCTTTCAGGTCCGATGGATGAATCCCAAAGGAAGATGGAGAATTTTCCGCCTGAAGGCAGAAACATGCTGGAAAAGGCATAATGGGCCTAAGGCCCATCAAACAAATGTGGGGCCCAGAAACCAAGCCCAATGAAGCTCAAATTTATACAGTAGAAAGATAAAAATATGAGGATCATTTTATTCAACTGTGGCCGGAGCTAATTCGGATGTTTTCATGATGATAAAGGGATCTGAATTTGAGATTTAAATGGAGGACTCGTCATTAATGCACAGAAATCCGTCCCACCATTTCGACTATAACTTCCAAACGGCTGAGATAAATTTCCTGAAATTTTTACAGCTCATATAGTACAGATGGGTGAAGATATTTCTCTTCTACATCCCCTCTGGATTCGGCATTCATCAATTTCGAATTCACACGTCAATGTGGTGGACGAATCTGGGCAGTTTTCCGAGTCAAATTCGAAACATCAATTTCCTTTTGATTATTCACCCTCCATTTGACTCTATTAATTGTTTGGGGGTGAATTAATTGTTGGGGGATGTACCTAAGGCTCCTAATATTCCTATATAAGGAGATAGTGGTGAAGGGAATGGGGGTGAAAAATTTTCTTATCATCTTGGATGCTTTGTTTTCATTGTAATGTTTTGCTGTCCATTTGATGTTGTAATCGTTCTTCATTATCATGTAAGTTATTTGAATCACATTAGTTCTCAATAAAAGTTCTTCATTTCATATTTTTCTTTTTTTTTCTTCTTATCACATTGATACCGTTGCTTTAAGGTGTGAATTTATTCACACCAGCACTTGTGAATTTATTCACACAACGGTGGAGTGATTGTTTCATTGTTTTATTTTTCTTCTCCAATTCTGCTTCTTTAAGTCGACTTCCCGCTTCCATTTATTTAATAGCATAAATGGAGGGATAAACCCTTATGGGTTGGTCCTAGGGAGTTGCATGGGGAAGATTGGATGTTATTTTATGATCTAAAATTCATTAATCATTTCATTAATTTAAGATTTCCATTTGATGATTAATTTCTTCTTCATCTTCGCCAACATTAACAATAACACATTTCGAGTGCTAGTACGATCCAATTCCTTGGAGTGATCATTAAATTGATCCTCTAAGTGCATTGGTGATTAGCCTTGGAATTGTGAGGGATTAAATTGGTGAATGATGTTGAGGAATTATATCATTTTGTGGACACATCTTGAATTAGTGAAACGAACGTTATAAGATAATAAATACATCCAATCTAACCCTAGTAACAACTTAGGATCAACTCATCTACATTAATTGTTTTAGACTAAGTAAGTGTATGTTTTAATTTATTTTCTTTAAATTAATTCAGTAGTTATTCAAATAAAATCAATCCAAATAGTTGGCCACTCCATAGCCAAATCCTTCCAAAATCAGAGTGTCTCTCGGTTTCTTCTTCGGTCCCTGTGGACTCGACCCCTACTTGTACTACAACGACCGCATACCTGTAGGGTAAATTTGGGCGCAACCAAATTTTGGCGCCGTTTCCGGGGACTAATTAAGTCACCTTAGAACATCTTTCTATTCTCCCTCATTTCTATTTTCTCATCCCCATTTCTCTTATCTTTTCCCCTCTTTTTTGACCCCTTAAAATCACGATTCAAAATTTTCAAATAAATCCAATGGAGTATAATCAACAATATCCCTTCACAAACTCAGGATGGAATCAGTTTGAAAATTCACATTGGGAATCACCAACCTTTTTTAATCAACCTTTGAATGAATACCCCACCCCTGATAACAAGAACGAAATTTGTAATGATGAAGGTTTAAAAGAACAATTTCCATACCTATCAAGAATGATTCAAAAGATGAATAATGAGGAAGTCCATGATGTCAAAACATCTATCAATCCTAATCCTGAAACAATTCTTCAAAAATTGTGTGAACAAATGGAAAAAATGAATTCAGAGGTATCAAGTTTCAAACAAGAACTTCAAAGCATTAAAACTTGTGTGGACCCCATTCTCACTCAAACCATCCCTTACTCAATATTGATAGAAGAATCTTGTAACACAAAAACCCCTCAAGACTTTATTGAAGAACCAACCATTGAATTTGGGATAGTTGAAGATAATCAATGAATTGTTGATGGGTGCTTAAATCAAGAGGAAACTGATTTTTTGAATTCAAAAGATAATAACATGACATCATGGATTGAGTTTCCTAAACATGGCTCCATTAGTGAATTTTTAGGACCACTAATCACTGAAAAATTGGGAGAAATACCAAACATTGATCCCATACATACTTCTGATATTCAACTGGACAATTTTCAGGATGAATAATATTTTCAAAATGAACCAATTCTTTCTAAATGTTTTGGAGAAGAAACTGATTTTGATTTAATTTGTCAAACTCCTTTAGGAAATTTCAATGAACCCGAGCTCAAAATTATTTTACTTTCATCTGAACTCAAGAATCCCACTATAGGATATAAGAAAAAACTTGTATTTGTAGTTCATTCTTCTCAAGAAACCAATAATTTTGGAATGGTCATTGATGTCTTAGGAAAGACTAGAAATTCAACCGAATCAACCATTACCAAATTTCCTTGGACTTCCACACTCATTATTGACCAGGGGATTTCACATGAAACATATTTCAAACAAATAATCAATATTAATCTTGTTGAAGTGGAGAAATATGGGTTAATTAAAATTTTTAAAGTTGGAATTGGATAAGTTGGGGGGTTCAAGTCGAGCTAACGACGTTAAAAAAAAGCGCTGCATGGGAGGCAACCCATGGTTTTCATGTTTATAATAATTTTGAATCATTTTTTTCATATAATAAATTACCATAAACTGTTGACCTGTTCTTCTTTTATGAGTAAGGATGGGTATGAAAGGGGAGCGCCATATTCATCCGTGTCACATGGTGTGATCTCTGAGTAATACCTTACCCAGAAAATATAAATAAGACAATGTATCATCAGTTTATTTTGTTTTGTTTTATTTTTATGTTTTAATAGGTTTAAAAAAATAAAAGGACATGTCGTAATCCATATAGAGAATCCATTCACCACCATCCAAGCCGCTGAGACTCAAATCCAGGAGTGAAGGGAGACTATGGCACGCACTATCATCATCAACCACCAGGTGACTTCATTCCATGTTTTTTATTTTAAATTTCTTTTTTGAACTCCTCTCCTACCCCCTTCTAGCTTTTCTTTTCTTTAAACACTGGGGACAATGTTATTCTAAGTTGTGGGGGGGATAAAAAATTATTTTTTTGAATAAAAACATGCATGAAAAGAAAAATTCCATTTACCATAAACATGATAACACACATTGAAAACTCTAAAATTGGATATCAAATAAATTTTGAATGCCTTGATTCTGATTTTAATGCAAGTTTAAGTTCATGATCATAGTTTTTGGAAAGTGCGGTTGTCCGATGTGATTTTTCAAAGTTTACATTTTAATCCTCTTAATAAAAATGCCACAATGCACATCTACTGGATCGTGGGTGTAAATTTGAGTTCTTGGGTCCCTTTCATTATAGCATAGGGTTCTGGGGTCACTTTTAGTTTAATTTGAGTATCCAAAAAAAAACAAAAAAAAGACAAAAAAAAAATTGAAAAAAATAATAATGACCACATAGAGCAATGTTTTGTCCAAATGCGTGGCGTCCGGCACTTGGGGATCGTGACTCCATAGTTGTCTTGCCCAGAGTTAGGCTTTATATCTCTATTGTAGAGCATGAAATTGACAAAATGCGTGGCGTCCGGCACTTGGGGATCGTGACTCCATAGTTGTCTTGCCCAGAGTTAGTCTTTTCATATCTATTGTGGATAAAAAAATCATTAAAAAAATGGATACTCATCTTAAGGTTTAATGTGATTCCCACCCAGCGCTTCCATTTTATCCCCTTGAACAATAAAATGGGCCCCATATCTTTTATGATGCACAACACTTTATCATGCTTAATCGGAATTTGATGAAATGTGACGATGAATTTGAACAAAGGAATGGGCTTGGGCTTGGGATATGCTTATGGACCTAGCTTGTTTTAAATGATTTTGATGGGTTCCATAATTTTTTTGGTATGAGGTCTTTTGGGTTAGCAATGTGTATTTAAAATGTTTTTGGAAAAGGGGATTTCAATTTCATATTTGTAATTTATTTTGCTCGGGACTAGCAAAACTCAAGTTGGGGGGTGTGATTAGTCACTAAAAGTGTCTAATATTCATTTTTAAGTTCTTAATATTAATGTGTTTAAAAGTTTATAAACATCAATTTTAGTCCAATTCAGAAATTGAACTTCATTTCCCATCATTGTGCAATTCATGCTTAAAATGTCAATTTGGGCCCACTCAATAATTTGCTTGAGGAAATTACAATATTCAAAATTTTAATTTGAAATTTTGGTATATGCTTGATCACTTTGTTTGGAACATTTTATCTTTTAGGTCCGATGGATGAATCCCAAAGGAAGATGGAGAATTTTGCGCCTGAAGGCAGAAACATGCTTGAAAAAGCATAATGGGCCTAAGGCCCATCAAACAAATGTGGGGCCCAGAAACCAAGCCCAATGAAGCTCAGATTTATACAGTAGAACGATACAAATATGAGGATCATTTTATTCAACTGTGGCAGGAGCTAATTCCGATGTTTTCATGATGGTAAAGGGATCTAAAGTTGAGATTTAAATGGAGGACTCGTCATTAATGCACAGAAATCCGTCCCACCATTTCGACTTTAACTTCCAAACGGCTGAGCTAAATGTCCTGAAAGTTTTACAGCTCATAGAGGACAGATGGATGAAGATAGTTCTCTTCTACAGACCCTCCGGATTCGGCCTTCTTCAATTTCTAATTCACACGTCAATGTGGAGGACGAATCTGGGCAGTTTTCCGAGTCAAATTCGAAACATCAATTTCCTTTTGATTATTCACCCTCCATTTGACTCTATTAATTGTTTGGGGGTGAATTAATTGTTGGGGGATGTACCTAAGGCTCCTAATATGCCTATATAAGGAGATAGTGGTGAAGGGAATGGGGGTGGAAAATTTTCTTATCATCTTGGATGCTTTGTTTTCATTGTAATGTTTTGTTGTCCATTTGATGTTGTAATCGTTCTTCATAATCATGTAAGTTATTTGAATCACATTAGTTCTCAATAAAAGTTCTTCATTTCATATTTTTCTTTTTTTTTCTTCTTATCACTTTGATACCGTTGCTTTAAGGTGTGAATTTATTCACACCAGCACTTGTGAATTTATTTACACAACGGTGGAGTGATCGTTTCATTGTTTTATTTTTCTTCTCCAATTCTGCTTCTTTAAGTCGACTTCCCACTTCCATTTATTTAATAGCATAAATTCTGGGATAAACCCTTATGGGTTGGTCCTAGGGAGTTGCATGGGGAAGATTGGATGTTATTTTATGATCTAAAATTCATTAATCATTTCATTAATTTAAGATTTCCATTTGATGATTAATTTCTTCTTCATCTTCGCCAACATTAACAATAACACATTTCGAGTGCTAGTACGATCCAATTCCTTGGAGTGATCATTAAATTGATCCTCTAAGTGCATTGGTGATTAGCCTTGGAATTGTGAGGGATTAAATTGGTGAATGATGTTGAGGAATTATATCATTTTGTGGACACGTCTTGAATTAGTGAAACGAACGTTATAAGATAATAAATACATCCAATCTAACCCTAGTAACAACATAGGATCAACTCATCTCCATTAATTGTTTTAGACTAAGTAAGTGTATGTTTTAATTTATTTTATTTAAATTAATTCAGTAGTTATTCAAATAAAATCAATCCAAATAGTTGGCCACTCCATAGAAAATTCTTCCAAAATCAGAGTGTCTCTCGGTTTCTTCTTCGGTCCCGGTGGACTCGACCCCTACTTGTACTACAACGACCGCATACCTGTAGGGTAAATTTGGGCGCAACCAAATTTTGGCGCCATTTCCGGGGACCAAGTAAGTCACCTTAGAACATCTTTCTATTCTCCCTCATTTCTATTTTCTCATCCCCATTTCTCTTATCTTTTCCCCTCTTTTTTGACCCCTGAAAATCACGATTCAAAATTTTCAAATAAATCCAATGGAGTATAATCAACAATATCCCTTCACAAACTCAGGATGGAATCAGTTTGAAAATTCACATTGGGAATCACCAACCTTTTTTAATCAACCTTTGAATGAATACCCCACCCCTGATAACAAGAACGAAATTTGTAATGATGAAGGTTTAAAAGAACAATTTCCATACCTATCAAGAATGATTCAAAAGATGAATAATGAGGAAGTCCATGATGTCAAAACATCTATCAATCCTAATCCTGAAACAATTCTTCAAAAATTGTTTGAACAAATGGAAAAAATGAATTCAGAGGTATCAAGTTTCAAACAAGAACTTCAAAGCATTAAAACATGTGTGGACCCCATTCTCACTCAAACTATCCCTTACTCAATATTGATAGAAGAATCTTGTAACACAAAAACCCCTCAAGACTTTATTGAAGAACCAACCATTGAATTTGGGATAGTTGAAGATAATCAAGGAATTGTTGATGGGTGCTTAAATCAAGAGAAAACTGATTTTTTTGAATTCAAAAGATAATAACATGACATCATGGATTGAGTTTCCTAAACATGGCTCCATTAGTGAATTTTTAGGACCACCAATCACTGAAAAATTGGGAGAAATACCAAACATTGATCCCATACATACTTCTGATATTCAACTGGACAATTTTCAGGATGAATCTTATTTTCAAAATGAACCAATTCTTTCTAAATGTTTTGGAGAAGAAACTAATTTTGATTTAATTTTCAACCTCCTTTAGGAAATTTCAATGAACCCGAGCTCAAAATTATTTTACTTTCATCTGAACTCAAGAATCCCACTATAGGAGATAAGAAAAACCTTGTATTTGTAGTTCATTCTTCTCAAGAAACCAATAATTTTGGAATGGTCATTGATGTCTTAGGAAAGACTAGAAATTCAACCGAATCAACCATTACCAAATTTCCTTGGACTTCCACACTCATTATTGACCAGGGGATTTCACATGAAACATATTTCAAACAAATAATCAATCTTAATCTTGTTGAAGTGGAGAAAGATGGGTTAATTAAAATTTTGAATGTTGTAATTGGATAAGTTGGGGGGTTCAAGTCGAGCTAACGACGTTAAAAAAAGCACTGCATGGGAGGCAACCCATGGTTTTCATGTTTATAATAATTTTGAATCATTTTTTTTCATATAATAAATTACCATAAACTGTTGACCTGTTCTTCTTTTATGAGTAAGGATGGGTATGAAAGGGGAGCGCCATATTCATCCGTGTCACGTGGTGTGATCTCTGAGTAATACCTTACCCAGAAAATATAAATAAGACAATGTATCATCAGTTTATTTTGTTTTGTTTTATTTTTATGTTTTTATAGGTTTAAAAAAAATAAAAGGACATGTCGTAAGCCATATAGAGAATCCATTCACCACCATCCAAGCCGCTGAGACTCAAATCCAGGAGTGAAGGGAGACTATGGCACGCACTATCATCATCAACCACCAGGTGACTTCATTCCATGTTTTTTATTTTAAATTTCTTTTTTGAACTCCTCTCCTACCCCCTTCTAGCTTTTCTTTTCTTTAAACACTGGGGACAGTGTTATTCTAAGTTGGGGGGGGGATAAAAAATGATTTTTTTGAATAAAAACATGCATGAAAAGAAAAATTCCATTTACCATAAACATGATAACACACATTGCAAACTCTAAAATTGGATATCAAATAAATTTTGAATACCTTGATTCTGATTTTAATGCAAGTTTAAGTTCATGAGCATAGTTTTTGGAAAGTGCGGTTGTCCGATGTTATTTTTCAAAGTTTACATTTTAATCCTCTTAATAAAAATGCCACAATGCACGTCTACTGGATCGTGGGTGTAAATTTTAGTTCTTGGGTCCCTTTCATTATAGCATAGGGTTCTGGGGTCACTTTTAGTTTAATTTGAGTATCCAAAAAAAAAAAAAACAAAAAAAAAAAACAAAAAAAAAATTGAAAAAAATAATAATGACCACATAGAGCAATGTTTTGTCCAAATGCGTGGCGTCCGACACTTGGGGATCGTGACTCCATAGTTGTCTTGCCCAGAGTTAGGCTTTATATCTCTATTGTAGAGCATGAAATTGACAAAATGCGTGGCGTCCGGCACTTGGGGATCGTGACTCCATAGTTGTCTTGCCCAGAGTTAGTCTTTTCATATCTATTGTGGATAAAAAAAATCATTAAAAAATGGATACTCATCTTAAGGTTTAATGTGATTCGCACCTAGCGCTTCCATTTTTTCCCCTTGAACAATAAAATGGGCCCCATATCTTTTATGATGCACAACACTTTATCATGCTTAATCGGAATTGGATGAAATGTGACGATGAATTTGTACAAAAAAATGGGCTTGGGCTTGGGATATGCTTATGGACCTAGCTTGTTTTAAATGATTTTGATGGGTTCCATAATTTTTTTGGTATGAGGTCTTTTGGGTGAGCAATGTGTATTTAAAATGATTTTGGAAAAGGGGATTTCAATTTCATATTTGTAATTTATTTTGCTCGGGACTAGCAAAACTCAAGTTGGGGGGTGTGATTAGTCACTAAAAGTGTCTAATATGTATTGTTAAGTTCTTAATATTAATGTGTTTAAAAGTTTATAAACATCAATTTTAGTCCAATTCAGAAATTGAACTTCATTTCCCATCATTGTGCAATTCATGCTTAAAATGTCAATTTGGGCCCACTCAATAATTTGCTTGTGGAAATTACAATATTCAACATTTTAATTTTAAATTTTGGGATCTTCTTGATCACTTTGTTTGGAAAATTTTATCTTTTAGGTCCGATGGATTAATCCCAAAGGAAGATGGAGAATTTTGCGCCTGAAGGCAGAAACATGCTGGAAAAGGCATAATGGGCCTAAGGCCCATCAAACAAATGTGGGGCCCAGAAACCAAGCCCAATGAAGCTCAACTTTATACAGTAGAAAGATAAAAATATGAGGATCATTTTATTCAACTGTGGCCGGAGCTAATTCCGATGTTTTCATGATGCTAAAGGGATCTGAAGTTGAGATTTAAATGGAGGACTCGTCATTAATGCACAGAAATCCGTCCCACCATTTCGACTATAACTTCCAAACGGCTGAGCTACATTTCCTGAAACTTTTACAGCTCATAGCAGATAGATGGATAAAGATATTTCCCTTCTACAGCCCCTCCGTATTTGGCCTTCTTCAATTTAGAATTCACACGTCAATGTGGTGGACGAATCTGGGCAGTTTTCCGAGTCAAATTCGAAACATCAATTTCCTTTTGATTATTCACCCTCCATTTGACTCTATTAATTGTTTGGGGGTGAATTAATTGTTGGGGGATGTACCTAAGGCTCCTAATATGCCTATATAAGGAGATAGTGGTGAAGGGAATGGGGGTGGAAAATTTTCTTATCATCTTGGATGCTTTGTTTTCATTGTAATGTTTTGCTGTCCATTTGATGTTGTAATCGTTCTTCATTATCATGTAAGTTATTTGAATCACATTAGTTCTCAATAAAAGTTCTTCATTTCATATTTTTCTTTTTTTTTCTTCTTATCACTTTGATACCGTTTCTTTAAGGTGTGAATTTATTCACACCAGCACTAGTGAATTTATTCACACAACGGTGGAGTGATCGTTTCATTGTTTTATTTTTCTTCTCCAATTCTGCTTCTTTAAGTCGACTTCCCGCTTCCATTTATTTAATAGCATAAATGGAGGGCTAAACCCTTATGGGTTCGTCCTAGGGAGTTGCATGGGGAAGATTGGATGTTATTTTATGATCTAAAATTCATTAATCATTTCATTAATTTAAGATTTTCATTTGATGATTAATTTCTTCTTCATCTTCGCCAACATTAACAATAACACATTTTGAGTGCTAGTACGATCCAATTCCTTAGAGTGATCATTAAATTGATCCTCTAAGTGCATTGGTGATTAGCCTTGGAATTGTGAGGGATTAAATTGGTGAATGATGTTGAGGAATTATATCATTTTGTGGACACGTCTTGAATTAGTGAAACAAATGTTATAAGATAATAAATACATCCAATCTAACCCTAGTAACAACTTAGGATCAACTCATCTCCATTAATTGTTTTAGACTAAGTAAGTGTATGTTTTAATTTATTTTCTTTAAATTAATTCAGTAATTATTCAAATAAAATCAATCCAAATAGTTGGCCACTCCATAGCCAAATCCTTCCAAAATCAGAGTGTCTCTTGGTTTCTTCTTCGGTCCCTGTGGACTCGACCCCTACTTGTACTACAACGACCGCATACTATAGGGTAAATTTGGGCGCAACCAGTGTATACCCCGTAATGACTTATCATCCACTAGGATTTTCCTCAATTAGAAATAAATTGTTAGAGATTGGAACTATTCATAGTCAACTTACTTTTACAACATGTGTAGGTGGTCAATCAAGGTTATAACATTGTTTTTATATTCTACCTTAACAAAGTGGGAAGATGGAGGATGTGAATCGAGATGTCCAAGTCATGGAATAAAAAGAGGAGTGAGAGGATAATAGGGGATGACTGAAAAACACACTCAAATGAAAATTATTCTAATGTATTTCTAAGAATATGGACATAAAAATTATATTATATCATTGACCACATTCGAAATAAGGGGCCAATAAAAATTTCATTAAATGTCATTCACAGTGTCATCCATGGATGGGATGTGAGCCATTTGGCTTTGAACCGCCACCATTGTGGGTGCCTATTTTATTTTATCGGTGGTGGGGTCCAAATAAATGAAGGAATAAAGCATCAGGGTAAACATTAACATATTCATAGATTAATACCAATGATATTGGTAATATACTACCATGGTTTTAAACATTTTGGGTGGGTGTATCCATTTGAGAAAGAGTGAAAATTCTCTTACGAGGGAAGCATAATCATGGATTCCAAATAACGTAGTGAGGTAGGTGACTATGATTAAAGGAGAAATAGTCCTCTTAGGTATGGGATTATTATATTATGTAGTTTTATATCATGAAAATCAGATGAATGGTGTGAATTTTAGCATATTACTATAAGGCAGATAAACACGCAGTTCAATGTCATATTATGAGGGCATGTGATTTTTACAGTTAAAGGTCATGTTGCGTTGACCATGATTATGTATTTTTTAGATTCATATTTCAAATGTTACTATAAGAAATTTTAATTTCTTTAGAATATGATGTTTGAACTTATGTGAAAGAAAGAGGTAGATAAGAAATAGCCCTAACTTTTTCCAAAAATAATGTGTCTAGAAAATTTAGCCATGATGTTTGGTTGAGTCTTGGTGATGAGTCCCACAGTCTTTGTACCAATTTCATTCATACCTTAATTTTTTCCCTAGTTGCATGGGTGATATGGGGGAAAACGTCTTACTTTTTATCAGATTAACCTTATGAGTCTTTAACATAATAGACATATGTGTCTCTTTCCAACTATAACACCTTTCCCTGAAATCCACTGAATGGTTCCCCAATATAGTTTTCCACATGACCTCAAGAATGCGTCACCCTATTTTAGAGGTTATTTCTAGTATTGACGGCCTATGGTGTGTTCATGGGGAGATTATTTCCTCATGAATAAAAGTGGAGCACATTGGTAAATGTTAAAAGGAAATAGTGAGAAATGTAACATACAATAAACAACAGAATAATAATTAAATATCCAAAAAATAATAAAAATGAAGAATAAGAATTAATAATAGATAAAAAATTATTATTATGATTATGTCATGTTCTTATAAAAAAGAACACAAGATATAGGGGAAACATGAATCTACTACATTCTAACAACACTGTAAAAAAGAAAAAAAATTACCTCTACTAGAATCACTAGCATTCCTTACCCCCAACTCATTTAATCTATCAAAGCACTTTAAATTTTGTATTTGGAAGATATAATCTTCCATTTTATATATACCTTAACTCATGATGTATTCTTGGGTACCAAGGGAGGCCCAAGAAGGGTGTGAGATATAATCATTAAGACACAACCAAAGGTGTTTGGATCATAAGTTTATTTATATAAAATTATTAGTTTTCCAATAATAAGATATGAATGTCATTAAATAAATAAATAAATACAAAAAAATAGTTTCCTCATGGGATAACCATCTTACTCTACATGATTCTTCCTAATATGTATGTCTCTGGACCGAGGAAACTTGTTCAAGAATGCTATAAGTTATGAAGGGACATTATTAATAAATAATCAAGATATGAACCCTGATAACGCATGCAATTTACCTTGGTGAATTCATCCATTAATTTAATACATTGAAATGTGGATATATATAAAGTGGAATCCATTGAATTTAAAAAAGCAGCATCTTGGGACCATTCTAGGAGAACCAAATCAAGGAAACCATGTGTCACACCCTAAGTATAAAAAATACTCAATTCTATGTGATTTTTTAATATAAATCCATAAATTGAATCCGAAGTATCACTCTCAGCATGGTATAAATATAGAACCCTCTAGGTCCATCTTAGGTATCACACATACGGGGCTGAGTATCACTTGTGACCAAGTATAACAATATTACCACCGAGCCCATTAGTAGTGCCTCTCCTAAGTAACTCTTATCACTCATACGAGGAAGATAAATCACATGGTGAGACCATGAAATGAATACATAGTATTGATCACAGTGTATATGTAACTCATTTAAAAGAATTAATTATAGACCATGAAGTGCCCATCCAATATGATCTATAAATGGAATCCCTTGTATATACCTCAGTTGAGTATGGATGTATGGATTAGAAATCATTATTAATTTCATTTAGCAATGCATGGAAATGATGATAATTAATCCTAATTGGAATAATAATTTTATCATGCAATTCAATATTTTCATGAATTTTAGGGGCCTAACTGAAGGACTACCATTTATCTTCATTTAGTTCAATATTTCAAAATCATTTATAACAATGGAAAATGTAACACCCCAAGCTTCCACCGTACGTTTCCATTTGAATAATGCAATAGCATGTGCTGTATGCAACTTCGAGTTCTAACACCCACCACAACCAAATCAAACTAGCCGTTATGAATAGTAATACCCACTTTTTAAAATTTTATAAATTTTAACATTCAAAATGGACTTCATTTTTTGATTCGGAATTTCCAAATTAGCTTAGGGTGAATTCTTGGTATTTTTCTGAAAACATCCAATTTTTGATGAATAGTGAAAAAACACTGAGTTATAGTTTAAAAACTAATTTTTTTAATAATTATTTATTTTATTTAAATTTAATTATGGTAAAAATAGATACATAATACCTATATAAGTTCAATGTAATTCATTTGAGTTAGTTTAGAATAATTTTAGATATATAAAAATTTTATGGAACTTTTCACCGTCTTTTACCCACCTCCTAGGAGAATTTGGAAATTCACATAAAACCTAATTTTACCAATTATGTGAGTGGAATTTCGAAAATCTGATGGTCATGGTTAATATCAAGGAGTAAAATTTTGTTCAATAAGATAAAAATAATTTTTGGTGAATAGTAACGTTTTACTTTTATTTACCACGTTTAAAAGTAAATAGGGTAATTAAGGGAAACAATTATATTAATATTATCCTAAAACATGTCCTAATTCTATTGGATAAGTTTATCTAGACCAAAAACAACCTTAGGAATAAAATATTATCATTTAGGTCCACTTGGATTAGATTAGGACATTTATTATTATTTAATTCAAAGAAGAGTTAAAAGAGTTAAAATCAATGTCTAATTACTAAAACATTTTTAATATGGGGTTATACATAAGATAAAATAAATTGTAAATATTCATTAGAAATATAAATATATTTTAAACATAATGGTTATTTATTTAAAATTTTTAGACATTAAATAATTTATTTTATTTAAGAAACAATGGTGATGCAGAAATTACCGAATTAATGAAATATTAAAATAATTGATATTATAAATATCCAAATAAATGTAATTTGAGACTTTTTAATAATTAAAATAATTTTATTGGATAATATGACATATTAATATTGTTTATATGAATTTTATTCAACGTAATAGTGCTGTTATAAATTAATCAAAAACAAAATACCCAATAGTGTCAAAATTGACATAAAAGGGTTTTTTTAAAAATATTATATTTTTAATTGATATTATATTCCTAAAATTCTAAGGATCAGGAAAAGGACTTATATAATAAAAGTTGTATCATTAATGTACCACTTGGGGGTCTCTTGAAAGTATATAGTAAGTTTATTAACTATATAATATAAAAATACAAAGAGACACGGTATATGTCATACTATTTAACTAATAGTTAAATCTAAAAGATAATGTTACTATAATGACCCTAACCTGTCTAAAATCTATTGGATTGGTGGTTTTCGACCCATAAAAACCATATAAATTCAATAATTCACATTTCAGCCATTATAAATATAATATGAATTTATTATAATTTAATACTTTAAGTTTTTCATAAAGAGCCCCTCCTCCCTATTATAAAAGGACACCACTTCTAACCAATTCCTCACACCTCTCAAGACATTTCGCTCTGCCGAAATCTGCCCAAATATCCTCCCAACTTCCATCAATTCAACCTATAGGCCTTATTTTGATCATAAAGCAAACCTATGGAGCCCTTTTGATCAAATCAAAAGAAAGAACCCAAAGAAGGGGTAACGTTTTCACCACCCTCTTTCAAGTTCCTTTCTTCTTCAACTCTTTATTTCTCTGTTATTTACTTTATAAAATAATAACTCCAGTATCTTCAAAATACTGTGATTTTATTATAAATACGGTACAACCATATTCATTATTCTATCCATCCTTTGAATGACAAGTCACCATACGTGCCTATGTACGGCTTACCGTCTCCACATCGTGGTTTAATTTTTATTGAAAACATTATTAAATGGATGGGTATAATAATGATGTTTAATTCATCTAAATAATAAATATAACATGATAATTATTCTATATATATGATATAACATCCAATTATATATGATTTTAATATCAAAAGAATTATATTATCGCTCGTGCGTACGGATGAACTACTGTCTCCACGAATGCGATGAGATTCATTCCCCATCATATCCATACAAGTCTAATTCTCATTTTATGATAAAAAATAATGTTTAAGGACTTAATATAATTCTTTATATGAATAATATACATCCTATCCATAACAAATACGACTTATGTAACAAAAAATATAAAAGAAAATGAGTAAGTTAACACCCGAACCGATGATAATACTAAGATATTATTAACAAACCAATGTTAAAATATCATACATGATATCATATTAATTTATATCATTCTTGTATAATTCAATAACAATTATTTAAACATTATACATGATGATAACCTACCCTTGACAAAGGAACAAGTACAATGTAAAGGGTTTCTTATCTCACTTTCAATTCTGTGAGATTTCCATTGTTCACCACTTATTTATTGCATGTGGTGTGTGTACTGCCCATGATTGTATTAATTGTGTAATATAAATTAATTTATGTATATTTAAATCATCATTGTATTATCCTTATTCTATGGGTTTATGTTTCGTATGTTACCAAATCAATAATGGAATCTGATATTTCAATTTCCACTCACTCGGATTTACACATACTTCATTGATTATTTTACTCCAAGATTATGTGTGAAATCACTCTTCATTTGATTATGTCATAATTCCCACTACCCTTTTTGTGTATATACTTTTGATACACATAATAAATCCATTGATAAATTTTCAAGTCATCGGTATGAACTTGATAAGAGTAATTTTAACTCAATCTCCATTTATTGAGTTAAACATCTAATTCATTGGTGTTGTTTTTACAATAATATGTGTGAATGTACTTTGATTGTTTTACACTGAATATCAAATCATATTGAGTGTTTTTATATTTGTCACACATTTTTATGTTTTTTATTTATCCTTAACCTAAGGATACGGCCTTTTTTAGATATTTCATCTCAATTTACATTCCGTTGAGACTCTTTTGTTGTTATACACCAAATCACTTTTATATGGTGTATATAATGTACCATGACATTATATATAATGAATCCCTTTATTCTCATGGTATTATAATTTTTTTATTACCTAAATTATTTGTATTCAAGTGTCTCTCTTTTGGTTAGGAACTCTAACTAAAATATCATTTTAAAATGTTTTAAAGATTTATTATTCTAAATATTTCTAATTAATGTACTTGTTTTAAAAATGTTTTTAAGGATTTATTTATATAGAAATTAATGTTTTAAAATTGAAATTTATTTTAAATATTTCGAAGTGGTATGGGACACTTTGATTCAAAAATCTATTTTAAATGGTTTCTTGAAAAATAGTATGAGTTTTAAATGTTTTTAAGAAAAAGGGGGATATTTCTCTCAATAGTTTGAATATTATTTTAATCTATGTCAATATCCTTCATTATTCTTGATTGAGGTTAATCTTATACAATAATATCTTCTATATTGTATCGAATGAGTTTTGTTTCACTGTGGATATGTTATTTTTATACCATTCATGGTTTGTGGTTAACGTATTGACATTCCGTATGGTATTTTTAATATGAATGTTCATGTTAGGTTTAATAATTTTCATTTGAGGAATGCATTGGACTTAGTAAGTGATGGGTGGAGCCCACTATAGATCCTCGATGCATCGGTAGGTCTCATGATACAAACTAGTGTCTTGGCACAAGGGCTTGACATAGTCTTATTTGTATTATTGGCACGAGGCCCTGACTATGTGGTTATGACAGTATGGAATTATGCATTCCATCATTATCAAAGTTGTTATTGATATTTCATCTGGTTATTATACTACTAGAATATCCATGTGAATATGTAAATGGAATTATTAAATTTTATCTTTTCCATATTATACTGATGTTCACGTTTAAAAGGCTTTTGTTTTAGTTATGCATTGCCTTAAATGTTTATGCTTATCTATGAAAGTTTCTGCTATATTGTTATCCTTACTGAGCATCTGAGCTCACCCCTTTCAATGGTTTATTTTTCCCAGGATGTGAAGAAGTAATTCATGAATGACCAGTAGGGATAGTATGAGGGGATATGAAGATAATATGTTGTTGTATTTTTTTTACTTTATGATGTAATTTAAGACTTTGGAATATATCTAGTGTTTCCAATACTACTAAACTAATCGGTCTTTCGAGACTTGATCGTTTGTGATCATGACAATGTTATGTAATAATGCACCGACTCTGGGTAAATAGGGTCAGGGCATTACAGTTGGTATTAGAGGAAGTTTAATATAAATCTTGGAAGCTAGATTTAGATAAACTCTGATTAGGGCACATAGCCCTAATAATGACTTTGAGGATTAGTATAGAAAAACATCCTAAAATATTGGTATTGTATATATTTTGGGAGTTTTTCAAGAAATACATCCCTATTTGGATATGAACAGGTAGAAGAAACTCTGAAACAGACGTACCTAGGGGTAAAACCTAAAAACACCGCTTTGAGATAGACTCGAATAGGAACTGGTACACGACAACGCGCCTTGCTGCACTCTTGGTTACGACACTCCTGGGGTATATGATTAGGATAATTTACATTTCCATTACAAACCTATATGAAGTATTATGAGAGTAAATGGCCTTGGTTAATGATAATGTGTTTCAAATTGAGAATATAGTGACATTGTATTCTCTAAATGATTTTATGACTATTGTTACTCACACAATTCTTTCTGGTTTTAGTCAATGGAGAGATTCCAAGGAAGTCATAGTGAATTTGAGAATGATTTACAAGGTGGGAACGGTGGTGTCAATGAGAAAAAAAATGGAATGTTGATAGGCGTAAAAGATATCATCTTCATGCCAAATAAAATTTTCAGAAATATGATCAACAATATATATACTAACCAATTCACGGACTCAACAAAGAAGAGAAAGGTGAGGAATGATAAGATCTCCAGTAGTGGATACCACGAAGAAATTAATCCTCAATTTCCAACATACAGAAAATGTGGAACGAGACACCCTGAAAAGTGTCTAAATGGAATATAGAAATGCTTTACTTGTGGGAAGGAAGGACATAAAGTGAATAATTTCCAAGGAAAAATGATGAGTACTATTGAAGAAAATAAGAATGGTCCCAAGATTCCAATTACAGTAATTTTTCGTAAATGTAAGGGACCTTGGCATCACCCAAGTTAGTGCCCTATTCTATAGGATAACTTCTTGGTCAAGGAAGAACCTATGGGGAATAAATTGATGGAAAAATATTTAATGTTATTACTGCTCCTTGTTGTTGTGATTACATTGGGTGAATTTTCTCCTATATGTGTAACCCTGCAATTTATCATGTGAGAATTATATTTGACGAAGTCTTGTCCTTTATCTCATGGAGATAGTTAAAAATAAAAATTTGGTTTTATATGATCATTGGGTTTGAGGTAACTACAAGTTATTATATTTTGTGATAAAAATTCATGGTATGAGATAACATTTGTGGTTAAATTTAGTTATGGTTATTTTGAGGAGTTTGTCTCATTTTGGTAATGCTATAAAATATAGTTTTTGAAAAAGTAAAAAACGCAGTCTGTGTGACAACCCGTAGCGTTGGACAAAGCTGTGGGAATCGAACCCACAACCAAAGTGCGATAGGGATTTGTTACCTACCACTGGACTACGTGAAGTCCCTAGTCAGTGTGACTAATTATATTTAGTTAAATGGTTTTATTGATCAATAATAAGTTGATTTGGGATCTTATGACTTATCAAGTGAATACCCTAACTATATGAAAATTATTTAGTGATTAAGTGATAAATGTTATTTTGGAAGATGTTTGCTTTGTTGGGAACACTATATGTCCAAGGAAAATAAAATACCATGGGATTTCATTTGAAGAGTAACGGTGGATTGTTATCTATGTTTTTAATGTTGATTTATAGTGATTTGGGTTACTTATGGAAATGATGAACCTATAATAGAAAATATGTGATTAGGTCAATTACTTTTATATATGTGACATTAAACGTAGTCGATGTCATTTGGAGATACAATTTAACGTGGAAGACTACAAAACCAAATTCTTATATGTTTTGGGTTTCAATATTAGTTTGGATTATATTGATGGATTTTAAGGCCAATTATTTATTTAATTGTATTTATTTATCTTTGGGGTATTCATGGTTTAATTTTAGATATTAAGATTAGTGTTTCTTTCTCTAATGGAATATCCTTTTGGGATCATCAGATATTATACTAACAATTTTTGGTTTTGATTAATCTCTAAAGAGAAGGTAAATATATAGTTTATCCTTCATGGATCATGTGATTCTATAAGAAGTTTATCCTATCTATTATAGTGTGACCAAGTCTTCTTGAATACTCATTGTTTAAAAATGAGTTAGTAGTACGAATTTATTAAATAATGAAACTTTACTAAAAAATTATGTATACCTCTTTATGTTCTTAGTCAATCTCAGAAATGAATTCCTCATATTTATGTAATGTAACTTAAACCAAAAAAATATTGTATGTTTACTTTTCCAACTGGGAAACTAATGACCATTTCTCCCACGACAAGTTTGTGATTTTATTGTTGTAAACTTTCTCCTGATCATGTTCTCAATATCTCTCCATCAGAACATGATACTTAGTTTATCATCCATATCCATGTTTTTATACATGGAATCCTAGTATAGGTTATCTCGGGTGACATTTTTTACTTCTCTTTCCTTATTTTAAAGTGATAGTTTTATTGACTCTTTTTCCAATGTGGGACTTTCCATTATATTCCCATGACCAATTTTAAAAATTGAGAGGATATAATTTATTTAAGGAGGGTAGAATGTAACACCCCAATCTTCCATGGTACGTTTCCCTTTGAATAATGCAATAACGCGTGTTGTATGCAACTTCGAGTTCTAACACAAACCACAACCAATAAAACTAGCCATTATGAATAGTAATACCAAATTTTTGAAATTTTGTAAATTTTATCTTTCAAAATGGACTTCATTTTTTGATTCTTAATGACGAAATTAGCTAAGGGTGAATTTTTGGTATTTTTCTGAAAACTAACAATTTTTGATGAAAAGAAAAATAACTCTGAGTTATAGTTTAAAAACTATTTTTTATTTAAAAAATAATTTGTTTTATTTAAATTTAATTATGGTAAAAATAGATACATAATACCTATATAAGATCAATTTAATTCATTGGAGTTAGTTTAGAATAATTTTAGATATATAAGAATTTTATGGAACTTTTCACTGTCTTTTACCCACCTCAAAGGAGAATTTGGAAATTCACGTAAAACATAATTTTACCACTTAAGTGAGTTGAATTTCAAAAATCCTAGAGACACGGTTAATATGAAGGATTAAAATTTGGTTCAATAAGATAAAAATAATTTTTGGTGAATAGTAACTTTTTACTTTTATTTACCACGGTTAAAAGTAAATAGGGTAATTAAGGGTAAAAATGATATTAATATTACCGTAACACATGTCCTGATAATATTGGAAATGTGTATATCGACCAAAAACAACCTTAGGAATAAAATATTATCATTTAGGTCCACTTGGAATAGATTAGAACATTTATTATTATTTAATTCAAAGGAGAGTTAAATGAGTTAAAATCAAAGTTTAATTACTACCAAATTTTTAATATAGGGTTATACATATGATAAATTAGATAGTAATTATTAATTATAAAGATAAAAATATTTTAGACATAATGGTATTTTATTTATAATTTTTAGACATTAAATAATTTATTTTATTTATGACACAATGGTGATGAAGTAATTACCAAATTAATGAAATATTAAAATAATTGATATTATAAATATCTAAATAAATGTAATTTGAGACTTTTTATGAATTAAAAATATTTTATAAGTTAATATGACATATTATTATTGGTTAAATGAATTTTATTTGAATTAATAATTCTGTTATGAATTAATCAAAAACAAAATACCCCATAGTGTCAAAATTGACATAAAAGAGTTTTTAAAACAAATATTATTTTATTAATTGATATTATATTTCTAAAAACCAAAGTATCGGCAAAAGGACTTATATAATGATATGTGTATCATTAATGGACCACTTGGGGGTCGCTTGGAAGTATATACTAAGTTTATTAACTATATAATATAAAAATACAATGAGACATGGTAAATGTCAAACTATTTAATAATGATGTTTAATTCATGTAAATAATAAATATAACATGATAATGATTCTGTATATATGATATACCATCCAATTATATATGATTTTAATATCAAAATAATGATATTATCGCTCGTGGATACGTACAGACTACAGTCTCCACGAACGCGATGAGATTCATTCCCCATCGTATCCATAAAAGTATATTTCTCATTTTATGATTAAAAATAATGTTTAAGGACATAATATAATTATGTATATGAATATGATACAAGCTATCCATAACAAACATGAGTTATGTAAGAAAACATATAAAAGAAAATGAGTATGTTTACACCTGAAACGACGATAATACTAAGATATTATTAACAAAGCAATGTTAAAAGATCATATATGATATCATATTAATGTATATTATTCTTGTATAATTCAATAAAAATTATTTCAACATTTTAAAGGAGGTTAAACTAACCTCTAACAAGGAAAAAGTACATAGTAAGGGGTTTCTTATCTCACTTTCAATTCTGTGAGATTTCCATTTTCACCGCTTATTTTTTGCATGTGGTGTGTGTACTGCACATGATTGTATTTATTGTGTAATATACTTTAATTTATGGATATTTACATCATCATTGTATTATCCTTCTTTCATGGGTGTATGTTTCGTAAGTTACCAAATCAATAAGGGAATTTGACATTTCAATTTCCACTCATTCAGCTTTACGCAAACTTCATTGTTTATTTTACTCCAAGATTATGAGTGAAATCATTATTCATTTGATTATGTCATAATTTCCACTCCCCATTTTGTGGATATACTTTTGATACACATAATCACCCCATTGATAAATTCTCAAGTCATTAGTATGAACTTGATATGAGCAATTTTAACTCAATCTCCATTTATTGAGTTAAACATCTAATTCATTGGTGTTGTTTTTACAAGAATTTGTGTGAATGTCCATTGATTGTTTTACACTGAATATCCAATCATATTGAGTGTATTTATATTGGTCACACATATTTATGTCATTGATTTATCCTTAACCTAAGGATACGACCATTATGAGATATTTCCTCTCAATTTACATTCCATTGAGACTCTTTTTTTGTTATACACCAAATCACTTTTATATGGTTTATATAATGTACCTTGACATAATATATCTTGAATCCCTTTATTCTCATGATATTATAATTTTTTGATTTCCTCAATTATTTTTATTCCATTGTATCTCTTTTGGTTAGGAACTCTAACTAAAATATCATTTTAAAATGTTTTAAATAGTTATTATTCTAAATCATTCTCATTAATGTCCATGTTTTAAAAATGGTTTTAAGGATTTATTTATATGGACATTAATGTTTTAAAATATAAATTCATTTTAAAAGTTTCAAAGTGGTATGAGACACTATGGATGTGCTAGTTTTATACCATTTGTGGTTTGTGGTTAATGTATTGATATTTCATGTGCTAGTTTTAATACTAATGTGTATGTTATGTTTCAAAATTTTCATATGAGGAATTCATTGGACTTAGTAAGTGACAGGTGGAGCCCACTATAGCTCCTCGATGCATCGGTAGGTCTCATGAGACAAACTAGTGCCTTGGCACAAGGCCTTGAAAAAATCTTATTTGTATTCTTGGCATGAGTCCTTCACTATGTGGTTATGATAGTCTGGCATTATGCATTCCATAATTATGAAAGTGGTTATTGATATTGCATATGGTTATTCGACTATTATAATATCCATGTGAATAAGTAAATGGAATTATTTCATTTTATCTTTTCCATATTATGCTGAAGTTAAAGTTTAAAAGGATTTTTTTAGTTATACATTGCCTTAAATGTATATGCTTATCTATGAAAGTTTCCTCGATATTGTTATCCTTACTGAGCATCTTATCTCACACCTTTGAATGTTTTATTTTTTCCTAGGATGTGAAGAAGTAGTTTATGAATGACTTGTAGAGATATTATGAGGGGATATGAAGACAAGATGTTTTTGTTGTTTTTTTAATTTATGATGTAATGTAAGACTATGTATATATCTAGTGTTTCCAAGACTACTAAACTAATAGGTCATTCGAGACATGTTCTTTTGTGATCGTGCCAATGTTATGTAATAATGCACTGACTCTGGGTAACTGGGGTTGGGGAGTTACAGAAGATCTTTCCAAGAGGATTTCAAATAATTTTACGGAAAATGGAAATTAAGACACTAGGTAAGGACACACCCATAGGGGTATCCCACTTCATGGAGATCAACCAAAGGGTTGATTCACCATTAGATAAGACAGTTGTGAGCATGGAAAACCATTCAATTTAATTTTTTAACATTTTAGAGGTGTCTCCTGAAAGGTTTGGCACATAGAACAATGATGTGTGATATCAATACATTTTAGGTTAAGTTAAAAAACTATATCTCATACCTTAAATCTATATCACTCTCCATATCTAGTTTCATTCCTAGAATCAATCTAAAATGGAAAAAATTAGAATAATGGTTGAGAACCTTGATAATTGGGTATATAAGATCACACCAAAATTGAACAATGGAATTTGAGGTAACATGAACAGAATGATGTGGAGTGACGATATTACCATTTTAGATTCGAAATGTTTAATGACAGAGAAAAAAAACCATAGATGGAGGAGTGTAACACCCCAAGATTTTATGAGATATATTATTTTTAATTTATTTGATGTATTCTATTATACACTACACCAGGATTAGTATATACTATATGAAACACTGTATTATCTTGCTGTATATGCCACACTATTATTGGCTCGTGTTATACACAATTTCAAGTTCGTTTTGTAGAAATTATTCTACGTAACATTAAGTATAGATTTTGTTTAATGTATAAATGAAATGATTTTTGATTATGCTATACACAACACCAACCGGATCTTTCACTACATATAGCCCTGACTTGGCTTTCATTACACACAATCAATACATTCTTTGATAGCATGTATAGTACACAATACCAAGTTTCACTAAACGAGATATTATTATAATATTATTACGAAATAACCGTTATGAATAGTAATACCCACTTTTTGAAATTTTATAAATTTTTTCTTTCAAAATGGACTTCATTTTTGGATTCGGAATATCAAAATTAGCCTAGGGTGAATTTTTGGTATTTTTCTGAAAACTTTCAATTTTTGATGAATAGTGAAAACACTGTGTTACTATTTAAAAACCGACTTTTTATTTAAAGAATTAATTATTTTTTTTAAATTTATTTTATGTCAAAAATGATACATAATACCTATATATGTTCAATGTAATTAATTTGAGTCATTTTATAATAATTTTAGATATATAAATATTTTATTGTACTTTTCATCGTCTTTTACCCACCTCCTAGGAGAATTTGAAAATTTGCATAAAACATAATTTTACCGCTTCTATGAGTGGAATTTCGAAGATCAAATAGAAACAGTTAATATGAAGGAGTAAAATGTTGTTCAATAAGATAAAAATAATTTTTGGTGAATAGTAACTTTTTACTTTTATTTACCACAGTTAAAAGTAAATAGGGTAACTAAGGGTAAAAATGATATTACTATTACCCTAACACATGTCATAATTCTTTTGGATAAGTGTAATTCGACCAAAAAAACATTAGGAATATAATATAACCATTTAGGTCCACTTGGATTAGATTAGGACGCTTATTATAATTTTATTTAAAGAAGAGTTAAAATAGTGAAAATCAAAATTTAATAACTAAAACATTTTTAATATAGGGTTATATAGAAGATAAATTCAACTATAAATATTCAATATAAATATAAAAATATTTCCTACATAATGGTATTTTATTTATAATTTTTTGATATTAAATAATTTAATTTATTTATGACACAATGATGATGCAGTAATTACCTTATTAATGAAATATTAACATAATTGATGTTATAAATACAAAAAAATGTAATTTTATACTTTTTAGGAATTAAACTAATTTTTTAGGTTAATATGACATGTTAGTATTGATTTAATTAACTTTTTTGTGAACTAATCATGTTGTTTTGAATTTCACCAAAATTAATTACCAAATAGTGTCAAAATTGACATAAAATAGTTTTTTAAAACAAATATTATATTATTAATTGTTATTATATTCCATAAAGTCTATGGTTTGGAAAAATGAATTAGATATGGTTATATATATTAATAATTAACCACTTGGGGTTCGTTTGGCTTGTTATAGTATGTTTATTAACCTTATAGTGTAAGAAAACAAGAAGACGCGGTAAAAGTTAAATTCTTTAACTTAGAGTTAAATTTAAATGATAAGGTTAAAGTAGTAACCTAAACTTGTCTAAAACCTATTGGTTGAAAGGATTTACAACCATACCAACTTTAGCTTTGGAATAAATCAATTTTGAACTATTATAAACTGAATAGGACTTTATTATAAAATAATATTTTATGTTTCTCCAAAGGTTCCCCTCTCCTCCCATATAAAAAGGGAACCACTTCCCTCTTCTCTTCACACCATTTTGAGCCTTGAATCTCGGACAAACCGTACCAATTCCTCTTCTAAACCTGTATAATTATATCATATAGGTTCTGGTCTTCTCAAAAGACCAACTCCATTTCCCTAAGAAGGAATTTAAAGGAGGTGCGTCAAGGTAGAGGTAATCGCTTATACCGACTCTTTCAAGTTTCTTTTTTCTTCTACTTCCTCTTCATTAGTTGTATCATTATAAAGTAATAAAATCTGTCTTAATTATATACTTATATGTTATTATAAATATTAAACATCCCTATTTAACCTTCTATCCATCCTACAGAAAACTAAATCATCGTACGTGCATACGTACGAAATACCATCTCCACGCCGTGGTGTAATCAGTTTTTCCAGCACCACCTTACTTGTATGGGTATAATGGTGTAAAGAAGAACTATATATGATTATTATAACATCATACCAATTATAAGATAATATATTGTCCACTCCAATTCCTTTCAATAAATATGGGAACAATATCATCGCTCGTGCGTACGTACGGATTACCGTCTCCATGAAGCGATGAGATTCATTTTCCATGTTAACAATTCAAGAATGATTATAAAGCATATATAATAAGTAATCATGAAATATATGAAATAATAATTCTACTGGATTTATTTATATATATACGTATGTAATCTACTTAATTTCATTCAATTCAATAAGGAAAGGAAAACATTGTTTATGCGTACGTACGACCAACCGTCTCCATGAACGGTGTATTTCATTCCATTTATCGATCTATTATATATATGTATATTATTAATATATATTATATATAAATCCTATTTTATATTCTAGAATTATGATATCATTATCTAAGTAATCTTATTAATAATTACAAGTCAAAACACGGACGATAAATGAAACGATTTCACCCAAAACGCAGCTTTAACATGGAACTGACAAATGAACGGATAATATAAAGTCGTAAGTGAATCATATATGATATCATAAATATTATTATATTTCTATTACAAGTTAATAATATGTATAAACCCACTATATAGGAGTCTCAGACCCAAACGGAAAAAATTGGACATAAGTTATGGGTAAATTATTCCAATCTCATTCTTTTCCGAGATTGTTTATTCATAAGTATTTACTAGGGTTACATTTATTATACATTTCCATATGTTCTCAAAATGTTTTCATAAAATGTTTAATTTTATTCCATGTATGTTTAAAGCCATTTTACCCTTTTTTTAATTTTACCACATCATATGGAAGGAATCATTCTTTTGTTTTCCATATGAAGTACTTTTTGAATTTTCTGGAAAAAGTATGAGAATAATGTTTTTTTAACTTATACGGAATGAAAAAATTTGTACGGTTTCATAACGCCTTATTTTCTGGAATTTTACTTGACAATATTTAATGACTATTTTCAACAAAATCCTTTTATTTTAAAATTTCATGGAATTTTGTGAAAAAAAAATGATTTTGAAGAAGAAAGGATATTTTCCTCAAGAATTCATTTCAAGTGTTTTATCAAAACCAATTTCCATATAAGATAGCATTATTTCATATGTGAATGTTTCAAGTATAATTTATCATTGATTTACATGGTTTCACTTTTCTTATGATTAAATGATATCCATTTTTTATGGATTATGTTATTATGGGATGATGTTTATGAAACCTGTTTTATACTTTGGGTAATGAAGAATGATTTATATTCATGTTGTGGCACAAGTAATAATGATTTCATGATGAGATGGGTCGGAACTATATATCCCTCCAATGCATTGGGTAAATATTTATATGTTATGAGATAAACATGGCTGGAATGGTAAGTAAATCCAGTTCAGTGTTACAGGACTGGAACGAGGAGTGAACTCGATTCAGAAAGGTACTTTGTCAACTAAGATGGTCTTTGTAGCAATGCCTTGGATACTATGGAAATCATATCATCTTCTTAATGGTTTTATACAATTACATTTTTTATTTCCATGCTATTTTATCATGAATAATGTTTCATTATGATCTATCCCTTACGTACTGCCATGTTTTATGTCATTGCTCAAGATTTTCGTGTTTAAATATTATGTTCACATTTTAGAGTTCAAATGTATATGGTTTATATTATTTTCTCAATTCTTAACCTTACTGAGAATTTGAGCTCACCCTTTATATGTTTTCTTTTCCCCATGATATAAAGAGAGGTTTTAGGTAAGAAAAAAAGAAATATCTTTATGGGATATGTTGAAGAACTTTCACCAAGATTAGAAGATTATATTCCATGTTTCCGAAGACACTAAACTATTATGGTCCTTTGGTGTTGGTTATTTTTATGTAATAATTATTCTGAAAAAGTAATGTAATGTCTATGTACATTAAGTTTGGGGTTTCTACAGTTGGTATCAGAGGAATGGTTTAGTTAACATTTGGAAACTAGGATGCGAAAACTTTAGTGAAATTCCTTGAGATGTTTATTAGGTATGTCTAGGGATGTCTCTAAGGTTAAGTATACGTATAGGTTATAGTCTTATAACTATGGTAACGATCATATAATTTAACTTAAGATGTTATATATTGAAGGTAATCCCCCTTGATTATGATTTTTTCCTCTGATACTATTCTTTTTGGGTTTTAGAAAATGGCTGGAAACATGAAGATTCACGATAATGGAGGATATGATGGACAATGGAATGATATTATTCATGAGAAATCAAATGAAATTGGATCTGGAAGTCCACATATCGTTATTATGCCTAATAACAAATCTCATAATATGATCAATAATCTCAACTTTGGTAAGTATCCCGACTCATCTAATAAGATAATGATGGAGTTTCTTGAAGATCATAGAGGAAAGAAAGGTCAATTACCCTCATGTAAATCATGTGGGAAGAGGCATCAGAGAGAATGTGTCAAAGGAACTGGAAGATTATTTGGGTGTGGAAAAGAAGGACACAAAGACAGTAATTGTAATGGAAATGGTTCAGTTAACACAATGTACAAGGGCAAAGCTATTGCTAAGACATAAAAAATGGTTAAATGTTTTAAATGTGGAATGTACGGGCATTATGCAGACCAATGCCCTAAGGGAAAATCTCATGAAGAGAATCAACATGGTCATATGGGTAGTATTTATATGGATGATGATGAAGAGATTACAAATGATATATGATATGAAAGAAGTTTTGAAGCTAGGTCAATGGTTTATGAAGGTAGTGGAATTGTTGCATGTTTATTAAGAATAATGTATGGTACTATGGAATAATGAAACATCTAAGGATTTTTACACTATTGTTTTTCCTAAAGTATTTGAAAGTATATGTTGAATGGTATCGGTAACCATGAAAGGTTATTCAAATATTTTTGGAAGGTAGATGATATGTGTATAATGAAAGGATAAGGAAATAATGAGATGTTTGATAGTTTTATTGAGCTCATGACTGATATAAGGAAAAAGTGATATCATTGTTTGAGTATATAGAAATTTTGGGATTTTGGTATGTGGAAAGTGTTAACTTTTGATAGCATTCATGTTTTCACTAAGGTTCAATGGGTATACATTTTTCAAGAGAATACATGATTTAGGAATTCAAATACTTGGAATGTGACCAGTAAGATATATCTTATGATATATGGAAGATAAATGATGGTATTCACTTGATTAGTAGATGACCTTTCTTGTAATCATTTTCTTTATACTATGAGCTTGGACCAAAGTATTTTGGATAAGCCTAATGATTGGAATGAATTAAGTTAGACATATGATAGTATTGTTTAAGGCTATAAATTTTTTCGATATTATTGCCGGAATGTTATAATAATGTTGTTTTAGAAAGAGGAAAACCTGTAGGAAGGGCGACAACCCGTCCCGTCGGACAAGGCTGTGGGAATCGAACCCACAACCGAAGTGTGACATGACTTTATCGCCTACCACTGGCATATAGAAAGTCCCTGGTTAGTAGAAACTAGTTTTATTATATTTAGAAGTATGATACATGAAGTATAATTCCATTTTAGGAACCATATATGATTAATCTCACTATATACGGACTTATGTATTCTTGATAACTTTTTCTAACCTTTTGTTTGAGACAGATGGAATGACCCATCATTCTATCACATGATCTAGTAACACTTCCCGAATGACAAATTGAACTTCCTTTCTTTAATATATGAAGTGGAAATTGTCCAAGGAATGACCAGTGGTGAGATTTTACAAAAATCAAGAAAATATTTCTTGTAATTTCAATTTCCTCAACTTTAGGGTAATGATCTTGAAAACCAAAAATGTTTTCCTAGTGCTCTTATATCTGATGAACTATATGGTACCTTAGATCATCACAAATTTATGGCTTTGTGATTATTGGATTTTTCATAGCCATGTCCTATACCACTCTTCATAAGAAGTTGATGGTTATATTTCTCTTTCATATCCATATTTTCACCTATGCTCTCCTATGTGGAAACCCAGGGATGAGTTTATTTGGGTAACGTTTACGTTTCATACATTAGTTTTTAAAATTATGTTTTAGTATTCCTTTTTACAATGTTGGTTTCTATGAATGAAACTCTCATGTAATAAACCATTTATAACCCCGACAAATTTCGAGGGCGAAATTCATTTTAAAGGGGGTAGAATGTAACACCCTGATATTTTATGAGATATATTATTTTTAATTTCTTTGATGTATTTTATTATACACTACACCAAGATTTTATTATACTATATGCAACACTGTATTAGCTTGAAGTATACACAACATTATTCTTGGCTCATGTTACAAACAATTTCAAGTTTGTTTTGTGGAAATTATTCTACACAACATTAAGAATAGATTTTGTTTAATGTATAAATGAAATGAGTTTTGATTATGTAATACGGAACACCAAGTAGAGATTTCACTACACGCAGCCCTGACTTGGTTTTCATTACACACAAACAAGACCTTCTTCGATAACATGTGTAGTACGCAATACCAAGTTTCACTAAACGAGATATTATTATAATATTATTATGAACTAGCCATTATGAATAGTAATACCCACTTTTTGTAATTTTATAAATTTTATCTTTCAAAATGGACTTCATTATTGGATTTGGAAAATCAAAATTAGCCTAGGGTGAATTTGTGGTATATTTCTGAAAAAATTAAATTTTTTATGAATAGTGAAAACACTGGGTTACTATTTAAAAACCGACTTTTTATTTAAATAATTATTTATTTTATTTAAATTTATTTTAGGTCAAAATTGATACATAATACCTATATAAGTTCAATGTAACTAATTTGAGTCATTTTATAATAATTTTAGATATATAAAAATTTTATTGAACTTTTCACCGTCTTTTACCCACCTCTTAGGAGAATTTGAAAATTTACATAAAAATTAATTTTACCACTTCTGTGAGTGGATTTTCAAAAATCCGAGTGAAATGGTTAATATCAAGGACTAAAATGTGGTCAATAAGATAAAAATAATTTTTTGGTGAATAATAAATTTTTACTTTTATTTTCCACAGTTAAACGTAAATAGGGTAACTAAGGTTAAAAATGATATTATTATTACCCCATCACATATCCTAATTCTATTGGATAAGTGTAATTCGACCAAATACAACCTTAGGAATAAAATATTACCCTTTAGGTCCACTTGTATTAGATTAGGACACTAATTATTATTTTATTTAAAGAAGAGTTAAAATAGTTAAAATCAACATTTAATAACTAAAACATTTTTAATATAGGGTTATACATAAGATAAATTCAACTATAAATATTAAATAGAAATATAAAATGATTTCATACATAATGGTATTTTATTTATAAATTTTAGACGTTAAATAATTTAATTTATTTATGACACAATGATGATGCAGTAATTACCTTATTATTGAAATATTAAATTAAATGGTGTTATAAATAACCAAATAAATGCCATTTTATACTTTTTATGAATTAAAATAATTTTAAATGTTAATATGACATGTCAGTATTGATTTAATTAATTTTTTTTTGAACTAATCATGATGTTTTAAATTTTACAAAAATCAATTATCAAATAGTGTCAAAATTGACATATAATACTTTTTAAAACAAATATTATATTATTAATTGTAATTATATTCCTAAAAGTATAAGGTTATTCCAAATGACTTAGATATGGTTATATATATTAATAATGAACCACTTGGGGTTCTTTTGGCTTGTTATAGTATGTTTATTAACTATAGTGTAAGAATACAAGAAGCCGCGGTAAAAGTAAAATTATTTAACATAGAGTTAAATCTAAATGAAAAGGTTAAAATAGTAAACTAAACTTGTCTAAAAATAATTGGTTGAGAGGATTTCCACCCATCCCTACTTTATATTCTAAATAAATCAATTTGGAACTATTATAAACCAAATATGACTTTATTATAAAATAATATTGTATGTTTTTTCAAAGGTGCCCCTCTCCTCCCATATAAAAAGGGCACCCCTTCCCTCTTATCTTCACACCCTTTTGAGCCTTGAGGATCATCCAACCCCTTACAATTCATCTTCTAAACCTATATAGTTATATCATATAGGTTCTGGTTTTCTCAAAAGACCAACTCTAGTGCCCTAAGAAGGAGTTTATGGAGGTGCCTCGAGGAAGAGGTAATCTCTTCTACCGACTCTTTCATGTTTCTTTCTTTCTTCTACTTCCTCTTCTTTATTTGAATCATTATAAAGTAATAAAATCAGTATTAATTATATACTGATATATTATTATAAATATGAAACAAACCTATTTAACATTCTATCCATCCTATGGAAAACGAAATCACAGCGCGTGCGTACGTACAGAATACCGTCTCCACGCCGTGGTGTAATCAGTTTTTCCACCACCACCTAACTTGGATGGGTATAATGGTGTAAATAAGAACTATATATTATTATTATAAAATCATAATTATTCTACGATATTATATCATCCACTCCAATTCCATTCAATAAATATGGTGACAATATCATCGCTCGTGCGTACGTACGGATTACCATCTCCACGACGTGATGAGATTCATTTTACATGTTAACAATTCAAGAATGATTATAAATCATATATAATAAGTAATCATGAAATATATAACATAATAATTCTAACATATTTATTTATATATATTTGTATTCCATTTACTTAATTCCATTCAATTCAATAAGGAAACTAAAACAACGTTTATGCTTACGTATGACCTACCGTCTCCATGAACGGTGTATTTCTTTCCATTTATCAATCTATTATATTTATGTATATTCTGAATATATATTATATATAAATCATGTTTTATATTCTGGAATTACGTAATCATGATCTACGTAATCATATTAATAATTTCAAGTCAAAACACAGACGATAAATGAAACGATTTTACCCAAAACGCTACTTTAACATTGAATTGACAAATGAACGGATAATATAAAGTCGTAAGTGAATAAAATATGATATCATAAATATAATTTTGGTTCTGTTACAAGTTAAAAATATTATTATACCCACTTTATAGGAGTCTCGGATACATATGGAAGAAATTATACATAAGGTAAGGGTTAACTATTCCAATCTCATTCTTATCTGAGATTGTTTATTCGTAAGTAGTTACTGGGGTTATGTTTATTATCCATGTCCATATGTTCTAAATTTTTTTTCATAAAATGTTTACTTTTATTCCATATATGTTTAAAGTAATTTTTACCCTTTTTCACTTTTACCACATCGTATGGAAGGAATCATTCTTTTGTTTACCATACGAGGTACTTTTTGACTTTTTTTGGAAAAAGTAAAAGAAGAAAGTTTTTTAACTTATACGGCATGAAAAGATTTTTATGGTTTCATAACTCCTTATTTTCATGAAGTTTACTCTACAATATTTAATAACTATTTTTTAAAAAATCATTTTCTTTTAAAATTTCAAGGCATTTTGCGAAAAGAAAATGATTTTGAAGAAGACAGGATATTTTCCTCAAGAATTAATTTCAAGTGTTTTATCAAAACTATTTTCTATATAAGCTGGCATTATTTCATATATGAATGTTTCAAGTATAATTTTTCTATGATTTACATGGTTTCACTTTTCTTATGATTAAATGATATCCATTTTTTTGTAAGGATTATGTTATTGTGGGATGATGTTTTTGAAACCCATTTTATACATTGGGTAATGAAGAATGATTTAGGTTCATGTTGTGGCACAAGTAAGAATGATTTCATTATGAGATGGGTGGGAATTATATCTCCTTCCAATGAAATGGGTAAATATTCATATCTCATGAGATAAACATGGCTGGAATGATAAGTTAAACCAGTTCAATGTTATAGGACTGGAACGAGAAGTGAACTCGATTCAGAAAGGGACTTTTTCCACTAAGATGATCTTGGTAGCAATGCCTTGGCTACTATAGATATTATATCATGTCTTAATGGTTTTCCACAATTAAATATTTTATTCCCATGATATTTTATCATGATTAATGTTTCATTATGATCTATTCCTTAATTAATGCCATGTTTTAGGTCATTGCTCAAGATTTTGGTGTTAAAATATTATGTTCATGTTTTGAAGTTCAAATGTATATGGTTTGTTTTATTTTCTCCATGATTAACATTACAGAGAATTTGAGCTCACCCTTTATATGTTTTCTTTTCCCCATGATATAAATAATGGTTTTAGGTAAGAAAAAAAAGAAAGATCTTTATGGGATATGTTGAAGAACTTTCACCATGATTAGAAGATTATATTCAGAGTTTCAAAAGACACTAAACTATTACGGTCCTTTGGTGTTGGTTCTTTTTATGTATTAATTATTCTGCAAAAGTAATGTAATGTCTATTTATGTAAATTTTGGGGTCTCTACAAGGAGGAAAGGAGGAACCTAGCTTTATCATGGGGGGATATCCTCATACGTCTCTGATCTAAAGTTGGAATGGTGGGGATTCAAAAAAAAAGGCCCCCTACCATCTTATAAAAATTGTCCTAGGAATTTTTAGGCGTGCAATATTCCCACAGAATGTAAATATGGAGCTCTTTTTTTTCAGAGAGAAAACCCAACCCAAAATGAGAAGAGGGTGTATATAATCCTTTACAGGTAATTTATTTAATATATATTGTATATTATAATAAATGTTGGTTATATGACCTTCAACTAGCCACCATCCGACCTACCAGATTTACTTCAAAAATATAATAGTTTGGTCTAAGGGCATAGTTACACGGTCTTATGAAAAATAGGGTAAATCTATGAGGATTATGTTTGAACTAAATGAAAATATACCATTATGAAAATCCATGATTTTACAACCTCCCTTCCTTAAAAAAAATCATACCTTAGTTACCATTATGATGGTAATAAGTCATCTTATGAAAACATTCTAGCCATTCGGTACATACATTAGCTTTGCTCTCTCTGTCTTATCTTGTACATGATTGTGATTCAATAAAACCCATACCAGAAGAACTGACTTTCCTCGGAGTTCCTTTTTTATTCAATCAACGCTATATATCCGATGTCCCTCAAAGGATGCATCAACCTCTAGCTCAATATCCTTAAGATAAAATTACTAAGACATGTCATAATGATACAAGAAATGTTAGGATACATAGAATCCATCATCGATTGAAACGTACCTTGTCGGTAGATGCAACTTGAGGATATAGTCTCGACTCTCTCCTAAAAATATAAAGGGCCAACGAAATGGTGTGATAAAATTCCATTTCTTTGAATCTGTTAATGACCCAGTCTAGGTGATGCTCATATAAAAACATGATCTCCTCCCTCAAACACCAAAGGTCATCGACAATTATCAGTATAATAAATCTTCTTAAATTGAGTTGTTGCCATATGTTTTTATCATATCAACAAGCTCTAAGACTGTTGGATATTATAAGAACCTAGTAGAACTTACTCGCCTACATTTAAGCATCACATGTGTGAATGGAAAGGTCTAGCATAAAAGGGCCTCATAGGGATCTAGTAGAATTGTTCCTGAAAACTATTATTATAGGAAAACAAAACAATATGTAGATGATTTTACCATGAACCTCTAAAATCACGGATGTATTCCTTGATCCTCTCCAATAATAATAGAAATTTCCTACTCGAACTATGCATTGGTATGAATGTGATGCACAATACACAATGGAAATTGTGAACTTAGTGCCTTCTGCAGCCCCTCACAGAACCATTATGTAAATGGGTATCTGAGTCAGATATGATAGAACAGAAACCACCATGAACGTGTAAATCTCTTGGATATTAATACTTCCTAGATAGTTTATTTAGAAGGTCTATTGGACATGTATGAAGTTTTTGACCTTAACCAAACTATTGATAATCAACCAAAATGTGTCATTACCTTAAGGGTATCTTGATTAAAACCATCACAAAATCCATAGTGATTTCATTACATTTCCAATAAAGAATTGGTAGAGGATATAAAAGTATATAGGTCACTGGTTTTCCACCTTCACCTGATGATAGATGGAACTCCTCATGATGAAACCTCTAGCCAACCTCTTTAAACATGGCCACCAATACTGATAGTGTCTGTCTTGATACATCTTTTTAAGAACAGGGTGTAATACCCAAAAAGATGTGTGATATTTCTAAATATACTATTCTCATATATAATTAGGTACCCACACACTCCCATTGATGTGAAGAATCTCATTCTTTTCAATAACCCTACTAAGCAGTGGGTCCTCTCCTAAGAAACTCTATCTCAAGGTGATTTTATTAGATCAAATAGATGTCTCTTCATCAACCATTCCTGAAGGGAATATTTCACTACTAAAGATACAAAAAATACTTCCCATGATATTCATGAACATCTAGGTTAATTTTTTAAATTACATCCATCAACTGTCACTCACTACTAGCCTCTTGGATAGATTTTCTCTGAGTCTTCAAGATCACAGTTTCATATACTACATTACCCATTATGGGTGTATAATAAATATCAAAGATGAATGACTATAGTTGTTCATCTCAACAATGCTAAATATGACTCAATGATGCAATGATCATATTTATTAGCAACTTTTTAGATTCATGTAAATAATGAAACACTCACCGTATAGATAATGCCTTTAATAGTGTAATGAATGAACCACAACAGCTAGATAGATGTCATTAATAGTGTAATTAAACTCATGAGGTCACATGTAGAGGGACCTAGAAGCTATAAACTAATCTCCCAACATAATAACTACTCCTAGACTAATTTTTGAAGCATCATAGTAAGTACAATAATTCCTTATTGATTCCGGAAGAATCAGGATTGATGCTCAAGTCAGTGTCCCCTTAAACTCTTCAATGTAAATATCACATTAGTTTGACCATTTTAAATTCACATACTTTTTAATCAATCCCATTTGTGGTGAATCATGGTGTGCTAAATCCTGAATGAATCTCCTGTAACAGCTATCCATCCCTTAGAATATTTTTATATTAAAGAAATTCATAGGATGATCCTATGAAACTATGACTCTCAAATTCTCTAGATCAACGGATGTGTCAGCCTTAAAAATTTAAATAAAACAAAAGTGAAAACTGTTAATAAAAAAGTATCATTTAATGAGATTTGAATATAATTATTTCTCTCCCAATGTATTCATCAAGACCTCAAGATGTTATAAATTCTCATTTCTAGTGTGATAATGAATAATGGTTTTTCCATGATGACCATCAAGGACAAACCATGGAATGGGTAGAATACCCAATTTATCATGTCCATGAAAACATAAGGCACTGTTGTAAGAAGTAACCAAAAATCCAGGTACTCTTACATTTTTTTACCTACTTTGAAACAATATATATGGTATGTGTGATAGTCTAAAATAGTCTTGATGGTAGCCTTCCTCAAATAAATATTAGAAAAAAATCATTCCTTGAAGTTGGTAGAATATGTTTTTTAAAAAAGGAGGTTGAGATTTGATATTAGTCATATGCTAGTACAAGAATCGGTAATCCACACAAAACATGAGGGTACAGTTTTCCTTCTTAGAGGGGAGTTCATGTGAACCCCAAATCAAGGTATTGGGTCATATGTAACCCTTCTACTCAATTTTTTCCAACATATTTTTTAGTTCCTAGAGCTTTCTAAGTAATTTCCTATAAGGAGGAATAGAAACTAGTTCCACTACTCCAACTAGCTCAATGATGAAATTCACCTCGCTCATGGAAGGAAATATAGAAAAATCAGAAAGGAATAAATCCATAAAATGATCCACCATAGGATGGAATTCTCTAATCCGTATTTCTTGATCACTCATAATGATACTAGCCATCTAGGCTATTACCCTGGCCAACCATGTATACTCACTTCCATCTAGACACTCAGGGATATCCCATTAACCCTCATGGATATATGTGATTCTATTAGGTCATGTCAAAGGCACTCTCTGGTGATAGAAACCAACATGTGAATCATAAGGCACTATACATCAACTTCCGAGAATGACATCAAACTAGTCATCTAAAGGAAAACAAGTAACACATGAAATTGTACTAACTATCTCAAGTGGTTAATCCTTGGACTAGTGTATACTCTCTGACTTTACCCCAACAATTTTTTTGAGAGTCATCGTGCCACATAAGTTCTCCATTTTGGCCAAATAATTCTATAATTACAGTAGATATAAATAAGTGTGATGAAAATATATAAAATAAGGTAGAAACTAAGGTAGTGGATACTAGAATAATACCACATATTGTAGAATGGATATGACCTTTCTCATTTGGTATTGGATATAATGAATATATATGGCCCCAAACACAACAATACAATGCAACATGACAAAGGTAGGTCGGTTCTCTCCACTGGGGACAAACCTCAGATGTCTGGTTACCTTGGCCCCAACCACCTCCCCACATTGATAAGCCAGTAACTCCACGCCTAACATAGTGATTTTTATCTTATTCTTGAATGTTTTGTCAGCATATATCCATTCTCACTAGATGTAGTATGGAATTTTTAGAAGGAATGCTAAAGGTGAATCATCTTATGGAAAGGTTGACACATGAATAGGTTCCTTGTATAATAGGTCTTCTTATTCCGTTCCCTTACACATTCGTCACCCACCATGTTACTGTTGGTGTGTTCATCAGGTTAGAACTACCACTACGTGCACCCTCAAAATTACATTTCTTACAGTTGGATTAACAAACTCCCAACAAAGAAGTATAACCTGCATAGACCACCTTAAAACCTTCCCTAAAGGATTTTTTAGTACCAAAAAAATGATTAACTATATCAAAAATGTTGACCAGTCTGAAAACATCCACATACTATTAGATAGAGTATGAAATCCAATCGTTAAAACATCACATCGTATTTAGCTCATCACCCAGAAGGTTTTGTGAAAAATGATGAAGCTCGGTGATACAAGCTGAGTACTCCATCATTGACATAGAACCCTTGGTGCATAAACTACCATGTTTTAGTATGCTCACAATGTGTGGGGTAAATGTATTCATTAAAGGCTATTTTCCATCCCACACATACCATACCCTGGTAATGACTAGCTTTCCTAACCATATCCCACTATCATTTAGTTGAATAGAGAAGCATAATGGTAGTGAGCATGACCCACATATCTGGAGTAGCCTCTATATTTTTATATTTTGACAACATGGCCTCTAGCTTAGATTCTAGAGCATGAGGACCATCATTCCCTAATAAACTATGAGGATTATACTACTAGAATTCCCACATCAACACTACCATACTAGGGGAAGATGACAAAGCCCCCTGTATATAATATATAAAGAGATAACGTGTATATTATAAATAACCATCAGTGGATAGTGGAAGATCAACAAGAGGTGCCTTATGTGGAACTATAGGAGGTAATACTGGTGTCTAGGGACCCACCACATAAGGATCGTGGTTACCACTACCCTCTTGGAGTCCATATAGGTTTTTAATTTGCAATAACACACCTTAGATAACATTTACGATAGATAGAAAACAATGAAAACTAGAAAGGGGTATGTTTAAAGCCTTCCTATAATGCGTCACACCTCTCACCCTGATCCTAAATCAAGTTCTAGTTGATTAAAAAGATCATGAATGAACATAAGATCAGAAACCTACTTCCCACTACTATGGTTAGGTTATGGTAAATTTATCACATGAAATTGTAGAGGATTTAGTATATGGAGTTTCAATTGCTAGGTATAGTGGAAAACACCATTTACATTGTAATTTTCATTACATTATAGTGGTAACCATTTCATTTTAAAACATTAATTTATTGGAGTTCACTCTAATTTATATGGCTATAATTTCTCAATTATATTAAATGTTTCACCATTCCCAATTTTAAAAGGTACATAATCATTATATATTGAGATTTATATGTCATGTAAATGAAATTTGACCTTTACAAATTGTATAAGGATTTAACATGTAATATATATTGATTTGACTGAATTTAATATGATTTTCAATTTATGGAAGTACTCACTTCAAAAACTAAAATTTTCATTCATCAATCAAATCAACTAATATTTTGGCCCATAGAACTAGTGGTTCTTAGATCAACCATGACATAATTATGTTTATTAAGGTGTCATACTCAATATATGTGGGGAAAACCATTTAAATTTATGTAGTACCATTAATTAATCCAATTATGTTATCCATATAGGAAATTTTTTCACCTTTAAGTATATATATATTAATGAAGGCACTCACACAAATCACATGAAATACAATCAATGAACACTATAATATAAATATGGAATGGAAAAATGCAAGATCATTATGTCCAAAGGTACCAAGTATGTTGAATTATTTTATAAAACCTTTTTATAAAAGGGTAAAGAAAATAAAATAGTCAAAATAAAATCAATAATAGTAATTTCACATGATGTGTGTCACCCAATGGTGAAATCAATGAATGTTTAATAAAAACCAAAAAGAACACTAATAATCTATTCTAGGTAAATTGGGTTTCCCATCTATGTGGGATAGCTACTCCTAGAAACATACCCATTACCAAATTCTTACACATTCTAATCTTTTATCTAATATCCAAATGGTGAGTGTGATACATCGTTGTGGAATCATATCCTAGTATCCACTGAATGGTTCAATGAGAGGTTGAACACATGAGCACAATTGTGCCTCTCAATATGTGAAAGGCTATTGACTAGGAGTGATGTACTAGGATATGTCTACGGAGAAACTATTCTGTCATGAGTTAGAGTGGTTCTAAATAGTAAATGATAAATGGAAATAATGAATTTTTTAATAAACAATAAGTATAAAAATTAAAAAATAAATTAAAATAACTAAAAAAGTGGTGGAATATGACTAAATAATAGATAAAAAATAATTATGATGGACATTTCATGTAGCGAAACATAATGGGAACATTAGATATTGAAGGAAAATGCATATACCACATGAAAACATAAATACCAAAAGGGAAAAAACAGCCTCAACTAACATCACAATCATAAACATAATCCCTTGCTCCTATATCACATTCCAGAACTAGAAATCATGAATCAAAATTGAAGCGATTCCCTTTAAATTTACCTGAATACATGAACCTATATTGGGTATCATGTATATCCTAATAAGGGTGGGAGACGTACTCATTATGCCACTTTAAAATGTTTCTAGAATAATCCATAGTGTGCATATAAAATGAGCAGTGTTCCAATGATAATATATGAAATGCATTAAATAAATATATAAATACATCTGATTAGGTTCCTCATGGGATACGCATCTGACTCATTCTGCTTCAACCTAATCTAGTTGTCTCTAAACCAAGTCATCATATACTAGATTTATATGTTGTAAAATGTCATGCATAAATAAAGAATCTAGATATATACCTTTCCCAAGCATGTGATTTGGAATGGTGGCTCCATTGCATAATTGAATAAATTGGCCACATGTTTTATATGAAGAGGCATCAGTGGAATTTAAATAAGTGGAATCCTAGTCCTATATGACATGAACAATATCAACAAACACATGTATCACAGTAGGATCATTAAAAATACTCATCACCATAGGAGTCCACCAAATGCGGTCCATAAATCGAATCACATGTATCACTCTTGACATGGTAAAAAGACAATACACTCTGACTCTTTCCCTGTTAAATCACATAGGGGACTGAATATCACTCTTGTCCAGGTATAACCATCTATCATTTGAGTTCATTTATGGTGATTCCAATAGGGAAAAGGTAACACCCATTTGGAGGTGGATAAAATGCACAATGATTCCATAAGAGGCATTCCATGTATATCCATGTAGGTGGCCTATGGATTGGCTGAATAGTGGCCTCTTTATGGTGGGGCTATAGTGACCACCATTGGTAGTTGCTATAGATAAACAAATAAACAGAATACAGCAACCGCCATTGGCGGTTACTGGGTCATGGAAAAAACAAACCCATTTGCGACCGCCAATGGCTGTCGCTTAGCTGGGATTTTTTTTTAAATTTCAGTACAACTTATAAAATAGCAAAAAACAGATGAAACAGATTGAAAATGAGAAAAAAAATCAATTTGAAATAGCAGAAATACTAGGATCTCCAAAAACAAAAAATGACAGACATACTTTTTCAAATCCATTGATCCAAACTGCTCCAATTCATTACAATCCTTTGCTTCAATAAACCTACAATAAGATACCAAGGGGAAAACTAAAAAAATAAACTAAAAATTGGAAATATTTATTTAGTTAGCATAAATATATATAATAATCAAATTGAGACATTAAAACATTAGGCCGTTAAGGCATTTGGGAAATTGGCCAATTGGCCAATATCCATTTATCCAATTGGCCATTAGGCCATTATGCTAATATTATAGTTGTAAATTTCATAATTAGGCCAATATGCTAATATTCCATTAGGACAATAGCCTAATAGGTCATTAGGACTATAATACATTAGGCTATTAAGATAGTAGTTCATTTGGCCAATTGTCCATTAGGTCATTCGGTCGGTGAGCTGTTGTTAGGCCATTGGGATGTTGTTGGGTAGTTGGGCCATTGCTAGTCCATTAGGCCGTTCTTATGCTATTGGTCCGTTGTTAGTCCGTTGGTCCATTTTTAGGCCGTTGGTCCATTGTTAGGCTGTTGGGCCTTTGTTCGGTCATTGGGCCTTTGTTCGGCCCTTGGGCCATTGTTCGGCTGTTGGTCCGTTGGGTAGCCGTTGGGATATTGTTCGGATGTTGTTGGGTCATTGGACCATTGGGACATTGTTGGGCCATTGGGCTATTGGGCCATTAGGCAGTTAGGCTGTTAGGGTGTTAGTGAATTTGAAAGTTATGGTGTTAGGGCATTAAGGCATTAGGGTGTTAGGGCATTAGGTTGTTAAGGAATTAGGGCATTTGGTGTTTGTCCATTAGTGGGTTTTTTCCATTAGGGCGTTAGGCCATTAGGGAATTTGGCCATTTGGGAATTTATGAATGTGGTAAATTGGCCACGTCTCCATTTAGCCAATACAAAATTAGTCCAATACTCTAATATGTCATTATGGAATTTGGTCAATAGGCCAATAAACTAAAATTACATTAGGCCAATAGGACATTAGTTAATTAGGACATTAAGTAGTTAGGACAGTAGTCCATTTGACCAATTTTCCATTCGGATGAAAGGCCATTTGGGTGTTAGGGCGTTAGGGAGTTATGGGATTAGGCCATTAGGGCATTTGGCCATTTGGCCAATTAGCCAAGTCCCCATTTAGCCAATGGGCCATATGCTAATTTTGACATTAGGCCAATTTTGACATTAGGCCATTAGACTCAGTAATATCCACTAGTAGGGACCTACTATGTCGGTCGTACGTGATGAGGTTGTTGGAAAAGGGGTTTAGACCACCATTCAGTTGCGTTCGGTCGACATTGAATTATATAGTGTAAAGTTCAGTACTGAATACCCCCCTTGAATACCCCCTCCCAACCCCCTCCACCCCCACACTCCCCCCAGACACCCCCCCCTTCAAAAAAACTCCACCTGGGTAGCCCCCACCCCCAGACAGCCCCCCCAGAACAGTGCCCCCTGAACAAACCCCACCATGAACACCCCCATGCCATACCCTACACACCCCCCTAACTCCCCTAGGAAAGCCCCCACCCCCGGATAGTCCCCCCACCCCCATATATCCCACCCCTATTCACCCCACATTGCCCCCACCCCCCGAACAGTGCCCCCCTGACACCCCCCGAACCCTGAATAGGCCCCCACCCCCCACCCCACCAGACCACCCCCACCCCCCGAACAACCCCCCACTCACCACGAACATCTCCCACCCCTAGAGAGCCTCCAAAACCCCATATCATTCCCCGGACACCCCCCACCTGAACAACTCCTCTCCCTCCACCCCAAAGCTCCCAATGTCGTAATCATTTTCAATTACACATGCCCAATGTGTCAATTTAATTATTGTCAAATTTTAATCAACTCTATATTCAGTAAACATTACTATTAATAGGCCAATATTCCAACATTAGTCATTAGGTAATTTGGTCATTTTGTTCATTTTGGAAAGGGCCATTAGGATATTTGTTCATTAGGACAATAGGCTAATATGAGATTAGGCTAATAAGACATTAGTCCAGTAGGCCAGTAGGCCATTCGACCCTTAGGCCAATAGTCTATTTTGTCATTCGACCATTAGGACGATAGGCCAGTAGGCCATTCGGCCCATTGGCCAAAAGGCCATCCGGCCATTCAGCCATTAGGACACCTAGCCTAATTTATATCATCCAATAGGGATTCTAAGAAATTATCTATCCAAATAAAGATTCCAATTACTGAACGTTCTCTTAAAATTAAAATACTATGGAGTTTTTACAAACATAAATTGTTCTAATCTCATCCAATTCAACATTTAAATTATAAATTAATATATAACAATAATTCAATAATAAAAATAAAATAAAAACACGTCATTAATATGATGATTCATGTGTGGTCATGCCTGCTACCTCTATCTGGTGTGCTAGGGGCATACACCAATTTTTTAAGGATTTTGATAAAGAAAATAATAGAAAGTAAATAAATAAATACAGTATAAACCTGCATCGTATGATCCCCTGCACCATCACCTGGATGCACATATTCTTGTAGTGTTCTTGCCACACAGATCAATTTCATATTTACCTCCTCGAAAGCACACAACCATGCCTCAAAATCTGACAGTTATTGTCTCATCTGAGAAATAGTAGAACCGACAACCTCACCGTTTGATCCTATAGAAGAAGGAATCCCCATTCCATAGGTCAAACTATATTCATGCCCGTTATGACCAATAATTTGATATAAAATCTCATCCCTATGCATGAGATGTTGCCACTGGTCCTCTAGTAGTTGTTCTAACTTAGCTTTAAATTAATATTGTGCAATATATATATATATATATATATATGTTTAAATACATATGCATGTATGTATTGGTAATTAGTATAAGCACTTACTATAATATCTGTAGCATCTGGATCATTTAGATCACAAATTCTCATCGACACCGACATTTTATTAGTCGGTGCACCTTGCTCCGGTAACCGTGAACCAATAATATATAAAAATATAAGACAAAAACATATTAAATAATACAAAAATAATAATTAATAAATATATCATGTCGTATCTGAGACACGTGACGAGTCCCGAGGGTATTAGGTGGTCCATACAATACTCAATTCTTGGAATGGAAAATTGAAGCCTCCAACATTAAATTAATTCAAATTTCAAACAAATGTAATGTCACACATTATTGAAAATATAGATGAAAAAATAAATATACTAACCACAATGGACTCATTATACCAAAATACAACTAAGTTGCGCTACTGAGATTGGAGAACACCTCTCGGGTATTTTTCCAAAATGTCTAGGACACCCAGGTTTGCTACCCAGTGCTCCCACATGATTTTGCCTTTAAAATAATTCCACATCTTACGACATTTTCCCATACACACCAGTTGAAAATCGACAGGGAACACTTTTATATTATTCTATTTCTTAAGAAAATCACACAAGTTAATAATTTTTAAATATAGGAAAGAAACTAAAATGGTCTTCATACCAGACCTTCCCTCTAATACCGACCTAATGTATCCTGTAGGATCGAAGCCCAGTCACATGTGGTCAATGGAAAATGATTTGGGATGAGTATGATATGACTTAGTAAATAGATAAATGTAGGTTCAGTATATCACACATTATAACATATCTCATCAAATGAATCATCAATGGTCGTGTCATAATTACATGATGAAATTTAACGACCAGTGCCTCTCTTGCAAGAGAAAGAAGTGGTCGAGTAGGATCTTGTTGAAACAAATTTGATACATAATTTGACAGATGTGAATATAAATATAAATATAAATATATTGAAAATACATAAAAAAATAAACCATGTTACATTCCAACATACCTCAACTATAAAATTTAGATCTGTAAGATAGATGATGTGGATGTAATGCTTGTTCACCTGACATGCCTGCAGTCATAGAAAACATTAGTAAGGGGATCATCCAAAGTGTAATAAAGATAATTTAGATGTTTTTTTGAAAAATAAAACTTGTACATTTTTTAATAAAACAAAGAGGGATAGGATTCTAAAAATCAAAAAGTTAACATAACATAAATAAAATTATGTACAAAAACGCTTGTATTTAGAGGGTTATTTTAACGTGAAGTCATTTGGGGGGTGGTTTGTTTGGGAGGGGGGTCCGAGGGAGTTTGGGAGTGGGGTTGGTGCTATCTGGGGGGGGGGATTTGTGGCGGGGTGTCAGGGGGAGGGGGGAGGCATGTCTGGGGGCTGTTTGGGGGTGGGGAGTTATGTGGGGTGGGTTGTCTAGGAGGGGGGATGTCCAAGGGGGTTTGGGAGTGGGGTGGGGCTGTCTAGGTAGAGGGGTTGTGTGGGTGGGAGTGGGGTTGTCCAGAGGGAGTGGGGTGGGGCTGCCCAGGGGATGGGGGTGGGGGGCTGACCTGGGGGAGTTTTGGGGGGTTGACTGTCCATGGGGGGATGTCCAGGGAGCCTCTAGGTGGAGAGGATGTGTAGGTGGGGTTGGGATGTCCATGGGGAATGGGGTGGGGCTATCCAAGGGCTGGGGGGTTCCGAAGGTATTGGGGGGGGGGGATATTTGTGGATATTTGGGGGGGGGGCTATTGAAGAGGGGGGTTGTCCAAGGATGGGGGTGTGTAGGTAGGGGTGGGGCTGTATGTGGGGAGTGGGGTGGGGTTGGGGCTGTCCGAGGTGAGTGGGGTGGAGATGTCAGGGGGAGTGGGCTAAGCTGAGTGCAAGGAGGGGGGAGACTATCCATGTGGAGGGTTTGATTCTGCCTAATAATAAATAAAAAATTTTATATACCAAATTAGTTTTGTGTTGTTTTAAAAAAATTTAAAAAAGTCTTTAATCTATAGATTGGGAAAACAATTATACCATTCATTAAGCATGAAAATCAACCGTTTGTCCTACAATGAACAATCTAACCAAATAAATACATTCTTCACATTGAATTATGATATGTTGATCAAGTTGTTGGGAAACAAAGGGAATAGTCTGATGTTCATCTTGTAAAAATAAAAAACACTCCTCCCTAAGACATCAAGAACTAGGAAACTAGTATTCGAAGGCAAAGTAACGAAGGATACTTGTTCCACTTATGATGTCAAAATGAATGTTTCATTATCAACTCATTCATTCTTGTATAACATATAGTTAAAATTCAACAATATAAAATGATATTTATTGACATTACTTCCACACACTGGATCAACCCGATTACAATTTGACAATATGTACTTCAACCCGTGTGGAAACACAACTTCAATGTTGTCTGTCAGTTGACCATAGTAATAACCATAATCAACAAATTGAAAACTAATGACACCATTTTGTGTTTATCATTTGTCATCAACATCTTTAATGTGAAATCGAAATCCATTAGCATCTATAACAATATAACAACGTGCCGTTATATAAGGACCCTCAGCTAGTGGGATAAATTCTTCAGTTAGGGGGGGGGGGGTCACTTAACTCCCTCAGGTTACGAAACTACATAATTCATGGAATTCAATAATGCTTTCTGCTAAAATAAATTATTATAATAATTCACTCATAATGAAAATCAATTTATATGCACAAAATACTTGAACCATTCATGAAATGACACATAATGAGATTGTGGAATTTGATACTCAGTCGCACGAGACATCTCTTCTTTTATCTCATTAAGGTGTTTCATGAAAATGATAACACAATGTTTAAATGATCAAATTATGTAAACAAAAACTGAAAATCTTAAACAATATAAATGATGAGACACTTACAGAATTAATGGTGCAACTAATGGATTATTGAATAAGATATATCGATGCCCTTGTATCCACTCGATGTTTTCCATTTCAAATATGGTTCCACATCCAAGTAGACCATCCTGAATTAGAGATGGCTTATCTAATTTTGTTTCAACATCCAGAAGATATTCTGAACAAAAAGTAGTACACTCATCCATTAAATACAAATTGGCTATTAATGCCTCTGGATGAGCTCTATTGCGTTCAAATCGTTTTAATGTATTTAGATACCGCCCAATAGGATACATCCACCTGAATTGCACCGGACCAGTAGCCATTACTTTATTAGTTAGGTCCACTATCAAGTGAACCGTAATATCAAAAAATGAGGGGGGAAACCATTTCTAAAGGGACAATGTGTTAGTAAAATTCGGTTCTTCAATCTTTTTAAATCACTCATTTATTGATTTTTAAAAAAATTCCTCCTAAAAATATTATTCATCTCAATCAATGGTTAAAAAACATTGGGGGATAAACAATCACAAATTGTGATTGGAATAAAATTTTCATGTAGTGTGTGGTTGTCATTACTATTCAACCATTTCAATGTCTTGCTTGTAAGATTCACACAATTTGAATTATTATAAGAGTAACCATCAGAAACCTTGAGCATCTCCAAAATGGAATGAAATGTCTCTTTCTCCACTGTAGTAATTTTACATTGCATAAAAGACATATATGCCTTGTTTCCCTTAGCTAACTGTAAATGAAACTATTTCCTTGAACATATTTATTCTATATTAAGACATGCATAAACATGGTCCTTTGATTTTCCACTGGCACCTAAACCGGTCCACATTATATTATCACAATCAATTTTCCAATATTCATGACATCCAAATTATGCCTCAGCATGTTAGTTTTCTAATATGGGTGATTGTAAATAATACTCTTCTTTTACCAATTTTTACTGGGATGTCTACTCGTACTAAGAATATTAGGTAATGTATTATCCACAAAATCTTAAAACTCATATATTGTGGAAATGTTTTCTTCTTCAATCTACAATAACATTTCGACTCCTATGATGATCTTTGGAGTTGAGATGAACTCTCTAGAAGATTAAAATGTCACTATGTCCTATCTAAAACTATGATAAGGTGGGAGAATACATATTTGACCCGTGTATGACCATTTTCTTTAATGTTTAATCCATATATAGTTTTTAATTTTATTGTAACAAGGGAATGAAATTTATCGTATTGTACTCCAACTTGATAAATTTTCATATGTTGGGAAGTCATTGATTGTCCACAATAAAGCTAATTTATGATTGAACATTTTATTCATTTCATAGTCATAAGTCATCACAACATGGATCAAAAATTCATTCAACTTAACAATCAATGGCTGATGGTAAACGTCAATCTTATCCCCCAGACTTCAAGGTCCATCAATAAAAGTGGAATGTTGCTTCATAGAATGCCACATGGGAAGATTATACAGAACCAACACCAAGGTACATGTGCTATGAGTTGCACCAACCATAGACTTGAATGGATGGAAACCATCTCTTGCCAATCCCAATCAGACATTACGAACATCTTTAACAAAGTCTATGTGTCACTTATTGAAATATTTCCATGCACGAGAATCTATCGGGTGGGTTAACATATCACATTCCTGATTTCTTTCCGCATGCCATCTCATTAAATTATAAACATTATATGAATAGAAGTGGAATCAAACAATAATCACATTTCGATCTTTTGGAATCAATATATAAATGTAGAGATGGTGCATGTTGGGGATCAATTCATCACAACTAAGGTGAACCCATGAGGTACTATCTTCTTCTGGACATGTGTTTATGGGAGTTGTGACTGTCTTCAGAGGGTTCAGCTGGGGAGTGACCTGTATGGTTTTAGCCCGGGAATCACTCCCTGGTTTGTTGGAGGGGACTTCAATGCGGTTGCTTCCCCAGATGAGAAGGAAGGCTGAGGCGCATTCCAGAGAAATGCTAGCATAGATTTAAATCGGTTTATAGCGGGGAAAGGTTTGTCTGATTTGGGTTACTTAGGGGATGACTTTACCTAGTGTAATAATAGAAGGGGATCTCACCAATCATGGAGCCATCTTGATAGATGTATGGCTAATATAGAATTGATCTCCATTTTCTCTTCCTCCAAAGTTAGTCATTTAGCTTGAGGTATCTCATACCATTTCCCTCATTTGGTTACGGTTTCCATGGGGAAGCACCATCGAGAGAATTTTCATTCCTACTAAAATTCTCTCTATATGATTTATTGAAGTTTATGCATCAAAATTTTGAGATTCATGGACTATTAGAACCATCTGAAAAAAATTTAAATAATTACTCAATGTTTATTTGAATAAATGGTAATATGAGAGATTATGGTAAAAAATAATTGGTCTTTCAAAGAAATATACCTTTCCCATACTAATTGGTTATCATATAGTGACCATCTTCTAATTCTCTAGTATTCTATATGGTCAATCAGATCCTTTATAAATAGTCCTTTCTCCATCGTTTCCAATAAAATGAGTTTATAAATATGGAATATTGGTCAATATATCATGCATGAGAAAATTATAATTCCTCTAGAAAACAACAAAAAAACATATCTATATACTATGAAATGACCTATAATCACAAAACAATTACCGAAATATATTATTAATGGAAGCACCTCATTCTAAAATTAAGAAATTTTTTATTTTATCAATCTAACAGTCTCTTAATGAGGAATTTACTTTTTTACCATTTTTAGGTAGAAATTAATGATTCATTCTAAAAATAATCATGGATATTAATAAATCCACTAAAAACAATCATTTAACTTAAAATGAGTTGCAATTAATTTTTTGACACCAAAAGGGAAATTAAATAAAAATAAAATGAAAAAATAATTCCATGGTGAAACCTATACAGTTAAATTTTTGTTTTATTAATATATTTAAAGTGTATATAATTACATTAAAATGATGTACATTTTTTTGATCTTATTCCATTAAAAATACATTTTTTATTAATATTCATAATTTTATTATTTTTTATTGATTAAATGTCTTCTTTAAATAGATTTATTTAAAAAAATTATTTATAATAAATTAAATTTTATACTAAATTGTAGATTTAGTGTTTTTTCCATAAATCATTGATAGATCGATAAATAATGAATAAGAGATGAGTTTTTTTAATCAACTAAATTATAATATTTGATTAGAGTGAAATAATTTACAAAAATTACCCTATATCATGTGAAAGTCTTAGATTCGTCTATATTACCTTAAGTGAAACATGTTCTATTTACATGGGTTGGAATTTTTTAACAAAAAGACCAATTAGTTTCTTATGAAATGAAATCTATTGGTGTTAGAATAAACTAATTGGGAAAAAATAATCAACTATTGATTATTTAATTAATACATCAATTTATCATAAGATGTTGATAAAAGACCCAATAAATCCACCTATATTGAACAATGGGCACTATGATTTAAGGTAAACTCAAACATTGTCCTTAAATATTTCAAAAATTAAAACTAATTGAGAAATTTTTTTTATAATTTATTTACTAATTTATTAATTACTAGAAAATTTAATAATATGAATTAAATTAATTATCTAAGTGATATATATATTATCATGTTTGTCTCACATTAAAAATATATTGTATTATGAGGAAACACAATTAAAAAAATATATTTTTTCCAAAAAAATTAAATTTTACATAATTAGGTTATGAAGAGTTGTAATTTTTTCAAAATATTATTATTTTATTTATAAATTTAAATTCACCATTTATTATTTATCAATTTTTTTATGATAAATCTACAAGAAGAATAGAAATTTTTATAAATAGGAAAATTTCATAATATTTTCTCATTGTATGTTAATTTAGATGCTTTTATATGATAGAAGAGGTTGATTATTAATAACCAAAACTCAAAAAATAATATAATAACCTATATTTTTTATTTTCACCCAATTTAATGAGTCCATATATGATTTAATATAGTACAAACAAGTACATGTATTGAAATTATAATAATATGTTACCTTTTTCCATATTAATGCATGAATAACAAGTATATGAATTTTTAAAATAATTTTAAGAACAAATGTACATGGAAATGATATTTATTCATACTCATAATGTAAAATTTAATATATTATGTTATTTCTGGAAAATGGTGTTAATTTATAGGTTACAAACATGGAAGAAATTTCTTTAGAGTTGAATTTTTTCTTCTAGAAATTGATTTTACATATTATAGAAATTCTTCAGGATATTGTATCATTGTAAAACTAGGATTTCTTATTTGTAAAAGGGGTTCCCATTTTATTAATCAATGAAATGGAATGCTAAATTTATATATGTGGAATATCAAATATTTACATCATAATAATAGTTATTTTTATATTGAGAAACATATTATTTATAGTAATTCAAAAGAGTTGTGTAACCTATTCATGTAACTAAATATAGGATAATTGAAATAATTAAATAATTAAATATTTAATTCAAAAAATGTTATATATGTAACCAAAATATGATTTATTGTACACATATGCATATTTTCTTTAAATACCATAAAAGTGAGACACTTTCATGATTTCATTCACATTAAAGAGAATATAAGTGATAAAATAGTGTCTATGCTTCATAAAATTCAATAAATAAATAAATATAAAATGAATACAAGGTAAGATATAATTTATATATGAATTAGAGAATATTTTTTTCCATGTGGAAAAAGGATACCACTCTATTATTTATCAAGTGAGTTATGTATTATATAATTGAGAAATAATTTTTTTGAATTTCTTGTGCATGTAATGTTTTAGAGGAATACGCTTATAATGTTATGAACCTTGTGTTTCCATTGAGTAGGATATTTTAGTAGGTGGGAAAAGAAAAACCTTAGTAATATAAAAATTATTTACATTAGAGAATGTATTTCACAATGTTGGTATAGTCCAATTTTTAGTAAAAATAATGTAAGATGGGGTTTTAAAAAGTCTGAGATTGCAAAATTTAGAGAAGGATGTTTTAAAAAATAAATACGTACAAATTTATATAAGAAAATGTAGTATGAGTGGTCAAGTAAAAATATGGAATAAGAATAATCAACTGATAAAGGAGTGAAAAATAATTAATTCTTACTCCAGATATCTATTCATGAAAAAGAATAAAAATTTATATACTTCTAACATCATCGATTTTAACCCAATATTATTGTAGGATATGATCACAAGATTTAGTTGACTAATAATGAGTACAAGTAGTGCACAATATTAAAAAATATATTTAATAGTGTATCCTTCTTTCAAAAGAATAAATGGATGATGTAGAGGAATAAATATAGATGACTTTTTTCCATCTTGAGTACACAAACAGATTAGAGGAATGAGGAATTTACTATAAAGAACAAATTAAAAAAATTTAAATTAAAATGATTCTGATCTTTATATATTAAAATATCTTAATGAATCTTGAGTATTTTATAAAAATGTAAAATGATCATAGGAATAATGTTTGAAAAAAATCCATAAATGTGGTGTTTCAGTGTTTTTAGGTTGTTGTTTTTATTTAAAAATTTAGTATGCAAAGCCATTAAGATAAATTTTCAAAGCAATTTCAACTGAATAAAATGTCCATGAGGGGGTTCATTGTTTTTGGATAAAGGTAGTGGGTTAGAGGCCTCAAAAAATGAATATCATAATTTTCTGTTGAAGGTAGTGAGATAAAGGACCCCTCATGGGGAATAATATTCTATGAGAACTATATAGAAAGTATAGTTTCTAGTGAAGGATATCTCACAAAGGAGTTATTAATATTTGTGATCAGAATGTTTTTTGAGTTTCTTTACCCATATAATTTAGCCCTAATTACATGTTAAAATAAGGATGAAACTTATTAGAGAAAATCATCACTATAAGAATTCAGCTAAGTCTGAATGTAGTTTGCAAATCAATTCTATTTGTGAAATAGACAATCAACAAAGTAAGATAAATTTAAAGAAGAGGTTTATTTTTATAGATGTATGGCTCTGAAAGGAGTGGTGTTTCACAAGGAATCATTAGTCTATGAAGTAATGATAGTTTTTAGTGAAACCACATCAGACAGTTTATAAGATCTTGTGAAGGTTGTGAAACAATTTTAGGAAGATCAAAATAGTTCATGAAAGCTCTCACTGTAACGAAATTTCAATAAAATGATGTTCATTTCCATTGTTCGGTGAAAATGGATCTTTATGGCACACTCAAGATTGAAACTATTATTCGGTGTTTCAGATCAATAGATGAATCTTCTGAAGTAGTGTTGTATAAACATCCGTTAACATTGTAGCGAGCTTTCAAATTTTTAGTGGTTGTAAACCAGGAGGGACATTGAATCCACTACCAGCCTTATTATAGAAGATCCCTATATTGGATTTTTTATACTGGAAGGTTTCTATTTTATGATCCATGGATATATCCCAGGGATGGTGAACAAGGTAAAATAGATGTGTCTCATGCATGTTTTCATTTCTAATCATAAATTTGTACAAGAAAGTGAGATAATATGTTTTGTTTAACATTGAATCAGGACCCAAATGGTAATCAGTTTTAATCTGTCATACCTAGATTCACCACCTCTCTTAGTTTATTTGACATTGGTAGAGTAAAAATTATTATCAGAGATAAAGGTTAAAATAAATGTTTCTCTCTTAGCAGTTTCTATAGAGGTTGTCAATAAAAAATATATTCCAATCCTTTATGGAACCATTTTTTTGTTTTGGAATAATCAAATCAATGAATTATTTTGATCATTAGTTATGTATGTATTTACAGCTATTATGTATGGTATTTGTACTTGTGTGTGTTTTAGAGTTTTTTTAGTAATGTAATTAAGATAATTAGATGATAATGTTAATGTAATAACAACCGTAGTATGAGTTTCATATAATATAATCCATGAGAAATTGATTTCAGGAAAGTTAATACATGAAATGTGGGAACATTAAGTAAATATATATGAATGAGATTCTAATTTTAGAGAAGAAAATTTAGAGAATATGTGGAACAAATATGAAGACCTTATAATACCCCCCCTAATAAGTCTGTTGATTTATTCTTTGACCAGTTGATTTTTATTGTAGAATACATGTGTGGTCTTGGATAAATTCTTGAAGTTGTAACGGCCATTAAGGGCATCTTGAGATGACTTATACCTTGATTAAATCATAATTTTTATGTAGTGTAAGATAATGATCCAAATAACCTAACATTTGACATCTCACAAACTACTCTTGTTGAATATGAAATGTGAAATGATGATAATATGTATATGGAAAAAGGAAAATCTAAAGAGGTGGAATTCAAGGGTATGAAAAATGTAAATAAAGAGGATGGCCATGATGAATTATAGGGGGATGAGGTCATTTCTTTCCTCTCAACAAATATATAAAGAGGAAAAGGAAAGTCCAAAGAGAAACATCCACTCACATGAATTCAATGTTGAAGGATTGGACATCCTATAGTAGGGTTCTCCAAGAAGTTTCATGAAGATGATGATTATTAAGTAATAATTCCCATGAGGATGTTTTCATCTTTTGTGAAAGTTAATAAAACTTTTAAGAGAAATTTATTTTCCAAGAAGAATCTTAATTTCTAAGAAATTTATAGTTATGAACAATATGTGGTTGAAGAGATGGATAAATCCAAGTATCAGGTAGAAAATACTCTAGTGATAGTTGTAGTTATCTCTTAGATAATATTAGAAAGTGTTGAAGATGAAGGAAATGTTAATGGGAGGGTTGAACTCCATGTTGGGTTAGAAGATTTTTTTGAAAAGGTATATGTTTCGAGGGAAAAAATAATGAAATTTAATTGAGTGGTTCATGATCTCAAAATCAATTTATAGTAGTCAAAAAAAGATAAGTCTAAGGTAAAGAATGATATTTAAGAGCTCAGATCTGAAAATCCAATGAACTCATAATCATTCATCAAGTACATGATCAATGTTTAAGAACATACTAGGGATATCAATTTCTTAACAAATATTACAAAACACCAGATCAGAAGTATCAAAGAACAAGATGAGGAAGTTTTTTCCCTATGAAGAATGGTAAAATATCACAACAAACTATTGAATCCTGATATGATATTTGTAAATAAGGTTGAATTTTTGGGAAAAAAAGGTGAATTAGCGTTCATATTTCCAAAAAAAACTAATGAATATCAAGAGAATAAAAAAACACATCAGAATGAAACAACTAGTTTGGGGATTGATCACAAAGAGAAATATGAAATAGAAAATTTTAGACAACAAACACCCACTCTGAGGTTAAATATCAATTTGGGTATGAATCAAAATAAGAACACTTATAGGTCCCAAGGTATGTCCATCTGTGCATCGATGATGTATATGACTACACATGTTATGAAGTGTCACTACTGTTGAAATACGATACACTCTCAAAATGTATATTCCATAACCAAGAGGTATATATAGTGTAAAAGAAAAAGATGTCTCCAACAATATTTTGGTATTCTATGAATACCTTTGATGGTCACTGTTTTTGGTGTGGAGGATTTGAAAAAATGGATAGATTTTTTCCCTATAAAAATGTAGAGGAATTTACTGAAGTAGACCCAAAGTGTTTGTATGTGACATATCAAAGATTCATAAAATTGGATGAAAACCCAAAATTTATTTATATCTCTTCTAGATAAATATTCCCCTTCATCATATTTGGAAGATCAATAAAACCATTCCATTCCCGGAACGAATTCAATGATGTGGATTTAAATTAAAATAGATGAGCATGTTGTGGTTGTAGAGATTTACTATAAAGAATATTTTTATAATGGAGTATGAGTCATTCATAGTGTATTCACATCCCATTTGATAGAAAATAATGATATTATTACTTATATCAAATATGGTATGATTTTTTTTAAAAAATTTTGTATGGATGATGGCCTTAATATTCTTGGATCTGAGAAATATAATTTTGGGAAAAAATATATGATATTTACTGATGTCTTGGATATCAAAGCTCTTAGACCCATCTTGTTAAGTGTTATTTAATTATATATCATAGATAATTATATATGATTTTATAAAGAAGTTGGGTTTTGTCTAAGTAATATATTGTGGAAAACTTTCACATGGAAACTGCACAATGGGAAATCTACTAATTATGAGTAGATAAGAAGATATGGAATTTTTATCTAGAGTGGAATACAATAGGATGTGGAATAATAGGATTGTCTATATTTTCTAACTATATCTATAATATCTGGTGAAATATCTCTACAATATGAATAATGATCATACTCACACCTTTCTTTCTTGCCAAAAAGGAAAGATGATCTTAAATACAAATAGGGGAAAAAACATAAGTGAATTAGAGTGCTTTAATTGATTCATATTGATGTGAGTGAACCAATCACACCACACCCCAATGATAGAAAAATGTATTATTCTTTTTTAATTGATTGGTTCTATTGGATGTAATGATTTTTTTCATTTCCCACAAGTATGATCTGTCTAGTTGTATAACACAATATCAGAGGGAATCTAAATTGATTATTCTAATGAAAATATTGAATTCAAAAACAGTTAACAGAAAAAAATTCAAAAAATAAAATGTGGAATATTGTATCAAGAAATATGGAATAAGGCCCCATGTTTTAGTAGTGAGGAGTCCATAACAAAATTTAGTGGTTGAGAGGAGAAATATAATCATAAACACCATTGTCAAAACAACTACTATTCAAAAAGACCAACAAGATAAATTTTTTAATGTTGACGTCAACATGAATCTATATATAAATCACATAGAGAATTATTATTTCATAAAGAAGAAAAGGATCCTTATGAGTTATGGTTCAAAATGAAGCCCACGTTGAAATAATTTTTATTAATTAAAAATAATAGTTTCATTATTCATAAGGATAGAAATATGAAATTTTAATATCATGGTGATGATGGGACAATCCATAGCTACTAAAGAAAAAGAAAATCATTTAAATTCTTCAATAAGAGGTTAGTAAATGTGATTGAAAGCAATGATGTCACTATTTTAGAAAATTATTAGAGTCTTCAGTAACATAGTGAAAAGTTTTTTTATTGTTGGGATGAAGAGGAAAGAAAATAAGGGGGATTGAAAGAGGAATATAATGATTTATAATTATATACAGATTATGAGTGGGATTAAGTCAAAACTTATTTTTTCAAAGATGTAGAATATATGATAAAAAATTGATTAGAGGAATATCATTAATAATTTGGAGGTTACAGTCCAAAAAAAAGAATTGGGTCTCCTCATAATGAATCCTTCCAATTTTTATAAATTATGAAATATTTTGATAAAGATGTTTGAGATGATAGTAATGCTCATGTTACGATTGATGTTTTAAAAAAAATAGAAAATAACTAAACATGGGATATTTTTTGAGTCTAATAGATTAGAATCCCATTTGAACTAAAAGGGTCCTAAAAAAACTAAATGATGATGGATTGGACATTTGAAACTATGAATGACTAGTGTACAAGAGATACTCTTTGATCAAGGGAATCTTGATCAATGTGAAATTTTCTCCTATTTAATTATTGGAAACTATTCACATATTATTGGCCATAATAGTGCATTGAAATTTTATTTTTTTTTCTTGAAGGACTTCAAGTCATTGTTTCTAATTGGTGTCCTTGAAGAAAAGGTGTTAATCGAATAACTGGATGGTTTTCTTGTCTTTTAAAATGAGAAAAATTCTTATCTATTGAGGAAGGAGTTTTATGGGTTGAAGAATTCACATAGAGCCTGGTTTTCAAGACACTATCATTTTTTGAGGAGACTCAACTTTCAGGGCAATAGAGTTGATTAAAACCTCTATTTCAAAAATGTGTGTAATTAAAGGAAAATGAATATGGTGAATGTAAATGAAATAATATTTAGGTAATCATATGAATCACACCATAAACTATTCTTACAATTCATAAAAAGTGATTTTTAAATATCAATGATAAGAAAAATAATGTTTTTACATGGATAAAAGGTGATGTAAAAAATGAATGAATCATTAATTTCTCAAACCGAATATACCATGGAGGTTCTAATAAGATTTCTAATGGATAATTATAAGGATATCAAACCTCTTTTTGTAACTCAGATGAAACTATCATGGGGTCAACAAGGCAATGTGATTAATGTCATATAATATAGGAACATGATTTGTACTTTTCAATGCATAACATCAACATGAAATGATATTATTTTTTACACATAAAAATAGAAGCGTCATTATAGTATTCACAAAGAAACCAGGCTAATTTTAGTGAAAATAATACATAAGTATATAAAGGGAATGATGTATTTTGGTTTTCTGTATAATGAATAATGTCCCCAAGATTTTCGGGGTTATACATATTATGTTTGGTCCAGTTCATTTGAGGATAGAAAATCGACGTTCGGTGGTGAATTATTTCTTGGAAAATTGGGTATTTATTTTGAAGGAAATAAACAAGATTTTAATTCATTGAGCACCCTAGAAGATGAATATACCATTACTACTCGATATTTCAAAAAATTATAATGGATAAAACAATAGATTGAAGATGTGGGATTTGACATGAAGTCTCCAGTTAGAATCCATTACAATAATTAATGTGTAATAAATTGAAACAAAAATACATCCCATCTCTAAGAGATAAATAATTTTAAAATAAATTATCATTTTATCAAGGAGAAGATGAAACGTGGGATTATTAAGAAAGTGCATGTTTCTAAATAACTATAGGTCTCATTCATTTTGATGAATCCCTTACCTAAAAATGAGTTGGAGGGACAATGAATAGTACTTGGATTTAATTTCAATTCGCACACTTTAACCCATGTGGATGTGAAACCCCCTCTCCCGAAACTATATTCAAAATTTTTTCTACGTGATTATATTCATTTTTTAACTTCTTAAAACCAAAAGGAGTAAACAATGGGTTCATTATCAAATAAGGACAGAATTCTTTGATCAAGGCAGGGGGAGATCAGATAGGTGGAGTAATAAAATAAGTATATTTTTAAATATGATTATTGTAAAGATGGTTGATCAAATTTTACATATCATTGCTGATGTGGTTTGTGATGAAAACATATTTATGTTTTTGGGAATAAAGTGGTACATTGAAAAACTTTTCATGCCACTCCTATTTCTCATGCTGATCATGGATCATGTGGGATTAGATCGTGTGTTGAGTAAATATTTTATCACTATATGGAATCATAAGAAGAACATTTTGGAAGAATATAGATGAGAACAATGTGTTGTCAATATATTAGAAACAAAAGGTTTAAAGTTGTATCAAAAGGTGAAGAGATTTCTAAAAAACCCAAGGGAATTATGTGCTATGCGAACAACATAGGGAGTCCAGTTCATAGATCAAGTTATATCATAAAATAGTTAATAAAAGTATTCATGATTAGACATTAATGTTTTATTTAACTACATAAATCACCCCTAAAAAATTTTTATATAGGTGAGTTACTAACTATATATAAGAATCATTAGAAGAATTTGGCTATGTCTGATATTAGTACACGAAGTAGTTTAGTTCATAAATGAGGAAATCTAAAAATTAAGGATATTTTTTTGAGGTGGTTTTTTATGGGGATCTATAGATCATAAAGGAGTAGTTCTTCATTATGAATCATCATTTTCCAATGTAAATTCATTTTTTGGTTCACCCACATTACCCGATACACAATATATGTTGAAGGGAGTATCATAACTCACAGAAAAACAAAAACAATTCATGAAATGGGTTTCAAAAATGAAATCACCATTTAGTAGAGTGTATTTTAACTTTTCTTGATAATGGAGCTTCATGTAACACTCAACTATGAAAATATTCTAAGGTGTTTTATATCAACAGAAGAATCTTCTAAAGGATCATTGTTCACACTTTAGTTGATAGATCATTGGATATTAAAATTTTGAGTGCATGGAAACCAAGAGGGAAAACATGTCGTCTTAAATCCATGCAACAAAAGTGTGATTTAAGATATTTGGTAAATTTGTACATTACAGTTTTATAATCATTGGATGTATCCCCGTGAAGGTAAACAATATAAAATTGTTTTCTATTATCCATGCCTTTATATATGATCACACATTACAATGGGAAAGGGAGAGATGTGTGTTTTGTTTAATAGTGAAAGATGATTCAAAGGTGGTGTTTATCCAATCTATCCTAAGCCAATTCACCCACACTCTCAGGTTATTTTACAATTTTGGACTAATAAAGAAAATTTTCACAGGTTTTAGTGAATGATATAATTCAAAATCAACAAGCATATTTTTTGGAATGATCTGATCATTCATTTATTTAACCCTAAAAATATATCTTTTGAAGAAATTATTCATTTTCATGTCAGAGTTAAAAATTCCATACATTCTTCATCAATTCCATAAAATAATTTCTATAATGTTATGTATTTTATGTTTACTTATCTACTTAATTAATCATCACATATATTCATTGGATAATAAAATATCATGGATGATTATTTTTTTTACGACATGGAAATTTGGATCTCTAGAATGTGATCTAATACATTGTTCTTTATTTGATCATAAAGGTATTTATGTTCCAATTATATCAATTGGTTTAATTATTTTGGTTTTTTATTCACTTTCTTCCTTATTGGACTCTACTAATGTGGATTGCTTCCATGGTATGGTTTCTATTTCTCCAGGGTTGCTAGTTGGTTTACGCACATTCCCACATTCAAAAGTTGGTAAGAATCAACCGATATGGTTGGTGATGTCATAACCTTGATTAAACTTGGATTATGGGGTGTTAGTTCCTAATTAGATGAATTCCTTTATGGATATCATTTCCAAGACTCAATATCCTTCTTATATTTAAGTCACGTTCATGATGATCATTCCCAACACCATATCATGGTGTATTTCGGTTAGTTGAAATACATATCTCAATGAAGGGCATATACCAAATGCTGGAGTTGATGTTGACGTTGGATATATCTACGAATATATGGACATAGGGTGTGTTGGGGACATGTAAATTACTTCTCCTTCAAAGTTGAGGGAATCTTATGTATGAGGAAATTGAGGTTTAAAACATCAGGAATATCATGTCAACAATGCGGTAGTTTGCAGAATGGGAATAAAGCGTCAAAGTCTCAATACCACTTGAATCTCATGTTTATCAGATGAGGTTGGGATTCTGATGCATTTGGTGGGTTTTACAAGTTAACATCATATTTGGATGGGTTGGTTATAGTTTTAAAATATTTTTGGTAATATTTGGTGACGAGTTTACAATTTTTGGGTACGTTTTGGTCATACGGTTAACATCTTGGGTGGTTAGATTGGTAATATGTTTATCATTTTTTGGGGATATTTTTTCCACATGTTTAATTTATTATGGGGGGTGGTTGCTTATATGTTTAGCGTATTTTGGGGATACGTAGGTCTCATGTTTAAGATATTGGGGGATAGGTTTGTCACATGTTTATATTCTCTTGGGGATAGGTTGATCAAAAGTTTAACATATTGTTGGGATAAGTAGGTGATAGGATCATCATATTGTGGGACCCAGTTATTATGTATGAGTGTTTCCCACAAGGAAAATGATCACACATTAGAGTTTTCCACCTTCTAGGGGGAAGAAATAAAGATTTAATGGTGTTGTTGGGTTATCAAGATTGAATCTCAGTGAGGTATCTAAGGTGTTTTTGGATTGGAACTCAAAGAGGTATTCTGCATAACCTATATAGAGATAGGTATCAAAATCAATGCAGTTATAGTACATAGTGTATGGTGGTGTAAAATAATGGGTCCATTTAGTTTAATTTCAGGTAGTAAGGATGATCATGTCTTGTAAGGAGAAATAAAAACAAATGGTGTTGTGAATATGAAAAGATACAACCCCATAATTGAGGTTTCATCCCATGTGAGTCATACACATGGAAGCTTGTGTTAATTTCATAGGATATTTCTATTGTTTGAAATCATGAATTTTTTTTCCTTTATCATAACATCATAGGACTAGGAAAATAGTTTTTTTAGTTTAAAGGCTTACTACACAGACTAGGCAAGGTCTTACACATAGGGAGACCATTTCTAGGTAGCAGAAAATTATTTTGTATTATCCATCTATACCTATAATGGTGGAACATTTCCAAAAACGATTCCACCTTTGATGCTTAAATGCTACTGTATAGGCTCCTTTTGATGTAATGAGTTGTAAACGCTTCCATGATGTTCCATAAAGTAGTAATCAAAACAATAGGGTTCCCATAATTTGGATAAATAAGTGATACAACTGGCTATATTGTTCTTGAAGCAATGAAACTGGACAAGACGGTTAATGATATGGGTTTTGCGGGTGATCAAGGCGTGAGTAAACGTTGTCACAGTACATATGAGACAACTAATCAATCAACTTAGGTGAAATTATTATTATAATAATAAGGTATAAGTTAGGGACCCATAGATTGTTTTACTAAATCTATATTTCCATGAACTAGTGGGTTTCATCAAATTATAGGATCTGTTATAATGATATGCCATGAATACTGGGAGTACAGGAGTGTGAAACATTTAGAGTCAAATGAAGCATATAGTTTCTTAAATGGAGATCATCTTATTATTACCCACCTTTCAATTTTATTAGGTTGTGTGAGGGCATCATAAATATTATTCAAGAAAATGTGAGGACCATTTGTGGTTATCTACATAAGTAATCTACATTTGGGGATCCAAGGAGGAATCAAATTGCGTGATGTCATGAAAGATTTGTTGGTGACAATGACAAACATTGATTCTACCTTCCTAGGATCATCCCAAAAATGTATGGGTGTGGTTTATTCATTTAAAAAATTGGTGGATTCATGTTCACAGGTTTGGATTTGTCGTAAAATGGTGAAGTGTAACTCTCATGCCTTTGCCTCTTGTGAAAAGGTCTCCTAAATCAGTGGATCACTAGGAACTTTCTCACGTAAAGGGGTTTCAATCCAATATCAAGGAAGTACACATTGCGAAAATGTTTTGAGACATCATCTGATTTGATATTTTGGGTCTTTTAAATTTTTCCTGAAACTTGTTTTTTCAACATCACCCTTCACATGCAATTTAGATTCATGAAGAATTGGGAAATTCAAGCAAAACACAAATATTTTTCCCACATGAACCCTTGGATGTTGAATAACACCTTTTACAAGATTTTGTCATTATTTTATGAATAATACCCCTTTTGTGTGTTTATAATTGTTTTTAATTCTTAAAAATACACCCCCATAAATAGAGATGATGGTGAACGAGAAGGTCAAGTTCTAAAGAAAACACCAAAGTGTCAGGAATATTTACTAACTTTCACTCATCTTCAAGCTAGGACGCATATACCTATTGATTACACAACAAATTTTGTGGTCCAAATCTTATAAATAGGATGTGGTGGATCTGATATGTTTACTGTACTTTCATGTATGATAATATTTCTCTCATGTGAAAAACAAGAAAACATTCTATGAACTCTTGATATCTTATTAAGACCTTCACATAATCCCAACCCAAAAGTATGATTTTGTTAATAGAAGGTGATTTTTTAGTGAAAAAAGTGTAACATGTTTAAAACCACTTCATTTTCATGAATGAGAATGTAGTTACATGACCCACACTTTAAAAAGTTTCACACTTTCTTAGATATGGATAATGAATCTAGAAAAGTTATTGTTCACGCCGACGATGTGGCTTTGAGCTAAGAAATTTTCTTAAATCCCACAATTAAATATTCCAAGAGGGTCATATTAGTGAAAATAGAGATATTGAACATACAAATAGTGGTTCAGAGGGAATATCTTCCAGGATAAGATCTACCATTGTACATATTTTTTATTAAATTATTTCGCTATCCCAACTACAGAAGTGAACAAAAAAATGTCCTAGTTTTCCTGTAATGTCATACACAATTAGTGGAATGTTACCATTGTTTACCACAAAACTAGAGAACATGAAGATGATAATATTTATACCATGATAAGTAGAATAAGAAAAATCATGGGGGGGAATGTATGGGGAGTTCCCTACCAATTATGCAATCATCATCTAGGGTCACTTCTAGAATAACTGTATGCATGGGTACGAAGATTGGGATGTGCAATCTCGGGGATATTTCAATGTGATTTGAAATGTGAATACTGGGTAAAATTCATGCGAAGGGGTTATAATTCTGAGATACATCGCATTGGACTCTATGAAGTAGTCTAGATGTATCAATTTCATGTTTAATAAATTCCAGCGAATCTACTGAATCTCCCCACCAGGAGGTCACCAGACATGAAAAACTTACACCTCCATCAGGCTGAGGTGGGAATCAGCCTATGTGATCTTTACTTCATTGGTTTTATTTCATAATATGGGATATTATAATGATTAATTTTTCAAATCTCTCAATGATTTTTGGAACATAAAAAATACACCATTTATATCACCTATCCTCAAAGATTAGCTGATCTTGGTATCATGTCATCAACCACATTTCAGAAATGACATTATATCCAACATTTGGTTTGGGGTCCTATTAGATGATATTAGAGTAATGTCGATAGTTATAGTGGGGATAAAACATGGATAATGAGAAACTAGGGGTTTAATATATGGTATTAATGGACTATTTATTGAGTGGATGGTTACTATTGGTTAGTTATTATTTCCTGGGCATGTTTCTTGGGACGTTTTGGAGTGAAAATAATTTTATATTCATGGAGAAACGTGAATTTGGGTGTCCCTCAACTAACCAGGATCTACAACCGGTTGGAATATGTTGTTAGTGGCAATATCGTAGTTGTATTTATAGTCCATTCTAGTTTCTAAATAGATGGATCCTATCAAACTTCGAGGGGAATTAATTAACTAATTCCAAAAATTACTAGAATATTGACCTATAGCCTTCATTCCTCAACATTTATAAGGCTCGATTAGTGATGCTGAATGAAGCTGGGTTGATGGTGGCCATTAACAACAATTAGAACTTCAACATCCACCCATTCAAGATCCCCATTGATAAGATGGTTGATAATTTTATGTTGTCATAGGAAAATAGGGAATAACATCAAGACTTCCATGTTGTGTTAATGGTCATGGGGATTTATGGAAACACATACTACGAACCTTACACTACATCTTGTTACTTCTAGAAATTTAAATGTATCGAGTTGTCAGCGAAGCAGATGCACACATGAATTTATAAAGAGAGGTCCCCTTGTATCCTTTGTAAACTATGGTGGATGTTCGTGGATGAATGAATTAGGGATAATATCATGATGTCACCATCCAATATCAACATTTTCCTCTCCCAGTATTATGATGGTAACTAGACAGTGGGGTACCCATGTGTGATCTTTTCCCAGCGGGTGAGGATGGTGGCACCTTCAAAAGAGTTTTAAGAGAAACATGGAAGTTTATAGGCTTCAATTTGAGGTGGAAACAAGCATTGAGGGATACAACTATGGTAGTAACAATGGTATATCAGGTGTAAATTATTCCTCCACCATATGGTAGGGCAGTGATCCACTGAAATTTTCCAATGAATCATGTAGAGGAATCCTACATTGGGAAATATCAGTTTAGGGAGGCCCTTGGAAAGAAACTGTGTTATCTAGTGTAAACTGCTGATGATTTCACCTCCCCCGCACTATGGGAATCATGTATAATTTCACAGCTATCCCTAATAGAAGAGAGGATATGGGGGAGGCTTAACCGAGAAATGAATGAGTTTCTAGGGGTTGGGTTTCAAGAATCAAACATTGATTGAGCTTCTAAGAGATATTTTCATACCTAAAATACATGCATACTATCATGTGTTGGTGTGGGGAGTTTGATGTTACTATATACCAGGAACATGTGATTTTTATTTTGGTCTCTCAGGAAATTAACTTCACATAGACAGTAGCCCACGATGCACTAGCTCCCAACACAGAATCATAGGGGTTTGATATTGAGTAGACTTAGGGATCTGATGCTGACTAAGAGGGATCCATAGAGAGTGAGGTGCCCACTCTGGGGAAAGTTGACCAATCCAAGATCCTATTTAGTGGGGTAAGTTGTAGCTCCTTATATCCACTCTATATTTCTAATTTTCATTCCTTTAACCCCATTAATCCATGATTTTGATTAATGCAGGAATCTACCAAGGAGAGAAAAGGTGAATCTATTGAGGGTGATGAGAGTGCCTCAATAGGTATTAAGGATCCCACCATGGAGACAATTCCCAATTACATAATGTGAGAGGAATTTAATAAGGTGTGTAGAGAAGAATGATAAAATCAGACATTCCACACGATCAAATATGGAGGTCTTCACCATCACATCCTGAGGTGGGATTCCTCTACTAACAGGGTTATTCTCCCAAATTATCTTATCATAGAGAACCCCATTCCTCCTCAACTAGGCACTATGAATCTCATTTATCTTGTTTCTCTCAACTTCCTTGGTAGATTATTGAATAATGTATAATAAGATTTTTGGTTGACATATTATATTATATCCATGTAGTGACAAGGGTTTTGGAGGTGGTTGTTGAGGTACGCACTGGTTTCAAAGGGTCTCCTATAGTGGATTTCCCTTTTGAGGCCCTATACATGGATGTATATTAGGGCCATTCCTCTTATAAGTACTTTTTTAAAATTTATATTTCTGATTTTTTAAATTAAATTTTGAACTATGTTTCATTCCTAATTAGAAACATTGTTTGAGGCAATACACTCTCCGCACCAAGGATAATATATGGAGATGAGATGGTAGATCTAGTGGCCAATCCTAACCTCATAGAGCCATCCATTCAGGGCGATCCAATCCAAATCCCAAAAGTGTCACATGTTAGTTATTCAAATGTGGTTTTAGGGGAAGTGGATCTATAAGATTGATAAAATACTTCCACAAGTGAATATTTCAGTGAATATGGACAAACTATTGATATTGATTGTGTCATATATGAGTGGATCAGGTAGGATGACCTTGATTCTAAAGTTCTCACAATTATCCCAGAGTATGATCTTACTCTATTGGAAAGATAATAAGACTCCTGGACTGGGGTCTCATAAGTGAATGAAACTGTCTAGAAAAGGGTGTGAATAAGAGTCCAACCTTTCATCACCCAAACCTAAGAGGCTAACCTTGTGAGTTGGATGGGTGGATTCTTGTGCTCTCCATACATCTTCCCATGACTATATCTCCGAGTGGGTGCTTGCATAATATTGGGAGTACGATGCTTCCTAGTATAAGGAGAAGTCTAAAGGTTCAATGGAACTCCAAATAATTGAGAAAAAAATAATGAGATAAAGGAGAATGAATAAAAGAATTAATCCATATCCAATTAAAATGTAGAGATCATCACCCAACTAATAGTGCAGTTGGTGGTGGATGAGGCTGAGGAAGCAGGAAAAACATCTCCAGGGACTGAGTGTTATGTTAAGAGGGGCCAAGTATAGATTAGGAATAATGAGGTCAACCCTATTGCTGATGTAATATTATAAGATCTCTCTAGGTGGAAATAGATATTGGAAGTTCCTCGACATAGGTGGTCCAATCTAGAGCACTCGATTATAGAGTTTGAGCCTTAATGAGAACATATTTTCTAATTTCATGATGGGGGTGTTGATCCAACATTTGGATGGAACATATCACTATTAATTAGTTTAATAGAATGAAAAGATCCATATGAAATTATATTTTTACTTATCTGAGTCAGAATAATAGGAAATTTAGTATATATCTATAATCCTACATGAGTTATACTTGATATTAGAAAAATTGAAAAGTAGATGACTGTTCATTTATAAGTGTGTAGAAAGTTGGGGAATGAAGTGTAGATCCCGTAATGATTTATCATCCACTAGGATTTTCCTCAATTAGAAATAAATTGTTAGAGATTGGAACTATTCATAGTCAACATACTTTTCCAACATGTGTATGTGGTCAATCATGGTTATAACATGGGTTTTATATTCTACATTAACAAAGTGGGAAGATGGAGGATGTGAATCGATATGTCCAAGTCATGGAATAAAAAGAGGAGTGACAAGATAATAGGGTATGACTGAAAACCACATTCAAATTAAAATTATTCTAATGTATTTCTAAGAATATGGACATAAAAATTATATTATATCATTATCCACATTCGAAATAAGGGGCCAATAAAAATTTCATTAAATGTCATTCACAGTGTCATCCATGGATGGGATGTGATCCATTTGGCTTTGAAACGCCACCATTGTGGGTGCCTATTTGATTTTATCGGTGGTGGGGTCCAAATAAAGAAAGGAATAAAGTATCAGGGTAAACATTAACATATTCATAGATTAATACCAATGATATTGGTAATATACTACCATGGTTTTAAACATTTTGGGTGGGTGTATCAATTTGAGAAAGATCGAAAATTATCTTACGAGGGAAGCATAATCATGGATTCCAAATAATGTAGTGAGGTAGGTGACTATGATTAAAGGATAAATAGTCCTCTTAGGTATGGGATTATTATATTATGTAGTTTTATATCATGAAAATGAGATGAATGGTGTGAATTTTAGCATATTACTAGAAGGCTGATAAACATGCAGTTCAATGTCATATTATGAGGGCATGTGATTTTTACAGTTAAAGGTCACGTAGCGTTGACCATGATTATATATTTTTTAGATTCATATTTCCACTGTTACTATAAGAAATTTTAATTTCTTTATAATATGATGTTTGAACTTATGTGATGGAAAGAGGTAGATAAGGAATAACCCTAACTTTTTCCAAAACTAATGTGTCTAGAAAATTTAGCCATGATGTTTGGTCGAGTCTTGGTGATGAGTCCCACAGTCTTTGTACCAATTTCATTCATACCGTAATTTTTTCCCTAGTCGCATGGGTGATATGGGGGAAAATGTCTTACTTTTTATCAGATTTCCCTTATGAGTCTTTAACATAATAGACATATGTGTCTCTTTCCAACTATAGCACCCTTCCCTGAAATCCACTGAATGGTGCCCCAATTTAGTTTTCCACATGACCTCAAGAATGCGTCACCCTATTCTAGAGGTTATTTCTCGTATTGACGGCCTATAGTGTGTTCATGGGGAGATTATTTCCTCACGAATAAAAGTGGAGCACATTAGTAAATGTTAAAAGGAAATAGTGATAAATATAACATACAATAAACAACAGAATAATAATTAAATATCCAAAAAATAATAAAAATGAAGAAGAAGAATTAATAATAGATAAAAAATTATTATTATGATTATGTCATGTTCTTATAAAAAAAGAACACAAGATATAGGGGAAACATGAATCTACTACATTCTAACAACACTGTAAAAAAGAAAAAAATTACCTCTACTAGAATCACAAGCATTCCTTACCCCCAACTCATTTAATCTATCAAAGCACTTTAAATTTTGTATTTGGAAGATATAATCTTCCATTTTATATATACCATAACTCATGATGTATGCTTGGGTACCAAGGGAGGACCAAGAAGGGTGTGAGATATAATCATTAAGACACAACCAAAGGTGTTTGGATCATAAGTTTCGTTATATAAAATTATTAGTTATCCAATAGTAAGATTTGAATGTCATTAAATAAATAAATAAATACATAGGAATAGTTTCCTCATGGGATAACCATCTTACTCTACATGATTCTTCATAATATGTATGTCTCTGGACCGAGGAAACTTGTTCAAGAATGCTATAAGTTATGAAGGGACATTATAAATAAATAATCAAGATATGAACCCTAATAACGCATGCAATTTACCTTGGTGAATTCATCCATTAATTTAATACATTGAAATGTGGATTTATATAAAGTGGAATCCATTGAATTTAAAAAAGTAGCATCTTGGGACCGTTCTAGGAGAACCATATCATGGAAACCATGTATCACACCCTAAGTATAAAAAATACTCAATTCTATGTGATTTTTCAATATAAATCCATAAATTGAATCCGATGTATCACTCTCAGCATGGTATAAATATAGTACCCTCTAGGTCCATCTTAGGTATCACAAATACGGGGCTGAGTATCACTTGTGACCAAGTATAACAATATTACCACCGAGCCCATTAGTAGTTTCTCCCCTAAGTAACTCCTATCACTCATATGAGGAAGATAAATAACATGGTGAGACCATGAAAGGAATACATAGTATTGATCAGAGTGTATATGTAACTCATTTAAAATAATTAATTATAGACCATGAAGAGCTCATCCAATAGGATCTATAAAAGGAATACCTTGTATATACCTCAGTTGATTATGGATGTATGGATTAGAAATCATTATTAATTTCATTTATCATGGCATAGAAATTATGATAATTAATCCTAATTGGAATAATAATTTTATCATGCAATTCAATATTTTCATGAATTTTAGGGGCCTAACTGAAGGACTGCCATTTATCTTCATTTAGTTCAATATTTCAAAATCATTTATAACAATGGAAAATGTAACACCCCAAGCTTCCATGGTACGTTTCCCTTTGAATAATGCAATAGCGTGTGTTGTACGCAACATCGAGTTCTAACACACACCATAACCAAATCAAACTAGCCGTTATGAATAGTAATACCCACTTTTTAAAATTTTATAAATTTTAACATTCAAAATGGACTTCATTTTTTGATTCAGAATATCAAAATTAGCTTACGGTGAATTCTTGGTATTTTTCTGAAAACATCAAATTTTTGATGAATAGTGAAAAAACACTGAGTTATAGTTTAAAAACTAATTTTTATTAATAATTATTTATTTTATTTAAATTTAATTATTCTCAAAATAGATACATAATACCTATATAAGTTCAATTTAATTCATTTGAGTTAGTTTAGAATAATTATATATATATATAAATTTTATGGAACTTTTCACCGTCTTTTACCCACCTCTTAGGAGAATTTAGAAATTCACATAAAACATAATTTTACCACTTCTGTGAGTGGAATTTTGAAAATATGATGGTCACGGTTAATATCAAGGGGTAAAATTTGGTTCAATAAGATAAAAATAATTTTTGGTGAATTGTAACGTTTTACTTTTATTTACCACGTTTAAAAGTAAATAGGTTAATTAAGGGAAAAAATTATATTAATACTACCCTAACACATGTCCTAATTCTATGGTATAAGTGTATCTAGACCAAAAAAATCCTTAGGAATAAAATATTACCATTTAGGTCCACTTGGATTAGATTAGGACATTTATTATTATTTAATTCAAAGAAGAGTTAAAAGAGTTAAAATCAATGTCTAATTACTAAAACATTTTTAATATGGGGATATACATAAGATAAATTAAATTGTAAATATTAATTAGAAATATAAATATATTTTCTAAATAATGGTTATTTATTTATAATTTTTAGACATTAAATAATTTATTTTATTTAAGAAACAATGGTGATGTAGAAATTACCGAATTAATGAAATATTAAAATAATTGATATTATAAATTCCAAAAAAAATGTAATTTGAGACTTTTTATGAATTAAAATAATTTTATTGGATAATATGACATATTAATATTGTTTATATGAATTTTATTCATAGTAATAGTGCTTTTATAAATTAATCAAAAACAAAATACCCAATAGTGTCAAAATTGACATAAAAGGGTTTTTAAAAAAAATATTATATTATTAATTGATATTATATTTCTAAAAATCTAAGGATCAAGAAAAAGGCTTATATAATAAAATTTGTATCATTAATGGACCACTTGGGGGTCTCTTGGAAGTATATAGTATGTTTATTAACTATATTATATGAAAATACAAAGAGACACGGTAAATGTCAAACTATTTAACTAATAGTTAAATCTAAAAGATAATGTTACTATAGTGACCCAAACCTGTCTAAAATCTATTGGTTTGGTGGTTTTCTACCCATAACAACCTTATAAATTGAATAATCCACATTGGAGCCATTATAAATATAATATGAATTTATTATAAATTAATACTTTAAGTTTTTCATAAAGAGCCCCTCCTCCCTCTTATAAAAGGACACCACTTATAACAAATTCCTCACACCTCTCAAGACTTATGGCTCTGCCAAAATCTGCCCAAATATCCTCCCAACTTCCCTCTATTCAACCTAGAGGCCTTATTTTGAACATAAATCAAACCAATGGAGCCCTTTTGATCAAATCAAAAGAAAGAACCCAAAGAAGGGGTAACGTTTTCACCACCCTCTTTCAAGTTCCTTTATTCTTCAAATCCTTATTTCTTTGTTATTTCCATTATAAAATAATAACTCCAGTATCTTCAATATACTGTGATTTTATTATAAATATGGTACAACCATATTCATTATTCTATCCATCCTTTGAATGACATGTCACCATACGTGCCTATGTACGTCTTACCGTCTCCACATCGTGGTGTAATTGTTATTGAAAACATTATTATTTAGATGGGTATAATAATGATGTGTAATTCATCTAAATAATAAATATAACATGATAATTATTCTATATATATGATATACCATCCAATTATATATGATTTTAATATCAAAAGAATTATATTATCGGTCGTGCGTACGGACGAACTACTGTCTCCACGAATGTGATGAGATTCATTCCCCATCATATCCATACAAGTCTAATTCTCATTTTATGATTAAAAATAATGTTTAAGGACTTAATATAATTCTGTATATTAATAATATACAGCCTATCCATAACAAAAACGACTTATTTAACAAAACATATAAAAGAAAATGAGTAAGTTAACACCCGAACCGACGATAATACTAAGATATTATTAACAAACCAATGTTAAAAGATCATACATGATATCATATTAATTTATATGATTATTGTATAATTCAATAAAAATTATTTCAACATTATACAGGAGGATAACCTACCCTTGACAAAGGAACAAGTACAAAGTAAGGGGTTTCTTATCTCACTTTCAATTCTTTGAGATTTCCATTGTTCACCACTTATTTATTGCATGTGGTTTGTGTACTGCCCATGATTGTATTAATTGTGTAATATACATTAATTTATGGATATTTCAATCATCATTTTATTATCCTTATTTCATGGGTTAATATTTCGTATGTTACCAAATCAATAAGGGAATCTGATATTTCAATTTCCACTCATTCAGATTTACACATACTTCATTGATTATTTTACTCCAAGATTATGTGTAAAATAACTCTTCATTTGATTATGTCATAATTCACACTCCCCTTTTTGTGTATGTACTTTTGATACACATAATCAATCCATTGATAAATTTTCAAGTCATCGGTATGAACTTGATAAGAGTAATTTTAACTCAATCTCCATTTATTGAGTTAAATATCTAATTCATTGGTGTTGTTTTTACAATAATATGTGTGAATGTCCTCTGATTGTTTTACACTGAATATCCAATAATATTGAGTGTTTTTATATTTTTCACACATTTTTATGTTTTTGAATTATCCTTAACCTAAGGATACGACCTTTTTTAGATATTTCATCTCAATTTACATTCCATTGAGACTCTTTTGTTGTTATACACAAAATCACTTTTATATGGTGTATATAATGTACCTTGACATTGTATATAATGAATCCCTTTATTCTCATGGTATTATCTTTTTTTTATTACCTCAATTATTTGTATTCAAGTGTCTCTCTTTTGGTTAGGAACTCTAACTAAAATATCATTTTAAAATGTTTTAAATATTTATTATTCTAAATCTTTCTCATTAATGTACTTGTTTTAAAAAAGGTTTTAAGGATTTATTTATATATAAATTAATGTTTTAAAATTGAAATTTATTTTAAATATTTTGAAGTGGAATGGGACACTTTGATTCAAAAATATATTTTAAATGGTTTCTTGACAAATAGTATGACTTTTAAATGTTTTTAAGAAAAAGGGGGATATTTCTCTCAATAGTTTGAAAATTATTTTAATCTATGTCAATATCCTTCATTATTCTTGATTGAGGTTAATATTATACAATAATATCTTCTATATAGTATTGAATGAGTTATGTTTGACTGTGGATATGCTATTTTTATACCATTCATGGTTTATGGTTAATGTATTGACATTCCGTATGGTAGTTTTAATACGAATGATTACATTAGGTTTAAAAATTTTCATATGAGGAATGTATTGGACTTAGTAAGTGATGGGTGGAGCCCACTATAGCTCCTCGATGCATCGGTAGGTCTTATGAGACAAACTAGTGTCTTGGCACAAGGCCTTGACAAAGTCTTATTTGTATTATTGGCACGAGGCCCTGACTATGTGGTTATGAGAGTCTCGAATTATGTATTCCATCATTATCAAAGTTGTTATTTATATTGGATATGGTTATTAGACTACTAGTATATCCATGTGAATATGTAAATTGAATTATTAAATTTTATCTTTTCCATATTATACTGATGATCAAGTTTAAAAGGCTTTTGTTTTAGTTTTGCATTGCCTTAAATGTTTATGCTTATCTATGAAAGTTTCTGCTATATTGTTATCCTTACTGAGTATCTGATCTCACCCCTTTCAATGGTTTATTTTTCCCAGGATGTGAAGAAGTAATTCATGAATGACCTGTAGGGATAGTATGAGGGGATATGAAGATAAGATGTTGTTGTAGTTTATTTACTTTATGATGTAATGTAAGACTTAGGAATATATCTAGTGTTTCCAATACTACTAAACTAATTGGTCTTTCGAGACTTGATCTTTTGTGATCATGACAATGTTAAGTAATAATTTACCGACTCTGGGTAACTGGGGTCAGGGCATTACAGTTGGTATTAGAGGAAGTTTAGTATAAATCTTGGAAGCCAGATTTATATAAACTCTGATTAGGGCACATAGCCCTAATAATGACTTTGAGGATTAGTATAGAAAAACATCCTAAAATATTTGTATTGTATATATTTTGGGAGTTTTCCAAGAAATACATCCCTATTTGGATACGAACATGTAGAGGAAACTCTGAAACAGACGTACCTAGGGGTAAAACCCGAAAACACCGCTTTGAGATGGACTTGAACAGGAACTGGTACACGACAACGCGCCTTGCTGCACTCTTGGTTACGACACTCCCGGGGGATACGCTTAGGATAATTTACATTTTTTTTAAAAACCGATATGAAGTATTATGAGAGTAAAGGACCTTAGTTAATCCTAATGTGTTACAAATTGAGAATATAGTGACATGATATTATCTAAATGATTTTATGACTACTGTTACTCACACAATGCTTTCTGGTTTTAGTAAATGGAGAGATTCCAAGGAAGTCATAGTGACTTTGAGAATGATGTACACGTTGGGAACGGTGGTGTCAATGAGAAACAAATGGAATGTTGATAGGCGTAAAAGATATCATCTTCATGACAAATAAAATTTTCAAATATATGATCAAACATATATATATTAACCAATTCTGGGACTCAACAAAGAAGAGAAAGGTGAGGAATGATAAGAGCTCCAGTAGTGGATACCACGGAGAAAAGAATCCTCAATTTCCATCATGCAGGAAATGTGGAATGAGACACCCTAAAAAGTGTCTAAATGGAACATAGAAATGCTTTACTTGTGGGAAGGAAGCACATAAACTGAATAATTGCCAAGGAAAAATGACGAGTACTATTGAAGAAAATAAAAATGGTCCCAAGATTCCAATTACAATAATTTTTCTTAAATGTAAGCGACCTTGGAGTCACCCAAGTTAGTGCCCTATTCTATAGGACAACATCTTGGTCAAGGAAGAACCTATGGGGAAATAAATTGATGGAAAAATATTTAAAGGTATTAGTGCTCCTTGTTGTTGTGATTACATTGGGTGAATTTTCTCTTATATGTGTAACCCTGCAATTTATCATGTGAGAATTATATTTGAGGAAGACCTGTCCTTTATCTCATGGATATAGTTAAAAATAAACATTTTGTTTTATATGATCTTTGGGTTTGAGGTAATTGCAAGTTATTATATTTTGTGACAAAAATTCATGGTATGAGATAACATTTGTGGTTAAATTAAGTTATGGTTATTTTGAGGAATTTGTCTCATTTTGGGAATGATATAAAATATAGTTTTTGATAAAGTAAAAAACTCAGTCCGTGTGACAACCCGTAGCATTGGACAAAGCTGTGGGAATCGAACCCACAACCAAAGTGTGATAGGGATTTGTTACCTACCACTGGACTACGTGAAGTCCCTAGTCAGTGTGACTAATTATTTTTAGTTAAATGATTTTATTGATCTATAATAAGTTGATTTGGGATCTTATGTCTTATCAAGTGAATACCCTAAGTATATGAAAATGATTTGGTGATTAAGTAATAAATGTTATTTTGGAAGTTGTTCGTTTTTTTGGGAACACTATATGCCCAAGGAAAATAAAATACTATGGGATTTCATTTGAAGAGTAATGGTGGATTGTTATCTATGTTTTTATTGTTGATTTATAGTGATTTGGGTTATTTATGGAAATGATGAACCTATAATAGAAAATATGTGATTAGGTCAATTACTTTTATGTATGTGACATTAAGAGTAGTTGATGTCATTTGGAGATACAATTTAACGTGGAAGACTACATAACCAAATTTCTCTAAGTTTTGGGTTTCAATATTTGTTTGGATTATATTGATGGATTTTAAGTCCAATTATTTATTGAATGGTATTTATTTATCTTTGGGTTATTCATGGTTTAATTTTAGAAATTAATATTAGTGTTTCTTTCTCTAATGGAATATCCTTTTGGGGGATCATCAAATCTTATACTAACTATTTTTTGTTTTGATTAATCTCTAAAGAGAAGGTAAATATATAGTTTATCCTTCGTGGATCATGTGATTCTATAAGAAGTTTATTCTATCTCTTATAGTGTGACCAAGTCTTCTTGAATACTCATTGTTTAAAAATGAGTTAGTAGTAGGAATTTATTAAATAATGAAACTTTAATAAAAAAGTATGTATAACTATTTATTTTCTTTTTCAATCTCAGAAATGAATTCCTTATATTTATGTAATGTAACTTAAACCAAAAAAATAATGTATGTTTACTTTTCCAACTGGGAAACTAATGACCATTTCTCCCACGACAAGTTTGTGGTTTTCTTGTTGTAAACTCTCTCCTGATCATGTTCTCAATATCTCTTCATCAGAACATGATACATAGTTTATCATCCATATCCATGTTTTTCTACATGGAATCCTAGTATATATTATCTCGGGTGACCTTTTTTACTTATCTTTCCTTATTTTAATGTGATAGTTTTATTGACTCTTTTTCCGATGTGGAACTTTCCAATATATTCCCATGACCAATTTTAAAAATTGAGAGGATATAATTTATTTAATGAGGGAAGAATGTAACACCCCAAGCTTCCATGGTACGTTTACCTTTGAATAATGCAATAATGTGTGTTGTATGAAACTTCGAGTTCTAACACAAACCACAACCAATAAAACTAGCCATTATGAATAGTAATACCAAATTTTTGAAATTTTATAAATTTTATCTTTCAAAATGGACTTAATTTTTTGATTCGGAATGTCAAAATTAGCTAAGGGTGAATTTTTGGTATTTTTCTGAAAACTGTCAATTTTTGATGAAAAACGAAATAACTCTGAGTTATAGTTTAAAAACTATTTTTTATTTAAATAATAATTTGTTTTATTTAAATTTAATTATGGTCAAAATAGATACATAATACCTATATAAGATCAATTTAATTCATTGGAGTTAGTTTAGAATAATTTCAGATATATAAAAATTTTATGGAACTCTTCACCGTCTATTACCCACCTCAAAGGAGAATTTGGAAATTCACGTAAAACTTAATTTTACCACTTAAGTGAGTTGAATTTCAAAAATCCGAGAGACACGGTTAATATGAAGGAGTAAAATGTGGTTCAATAAGATAAAAACAATTTTTGGTGAATAGTAACTTTTTACTTTTATTTACCACGGTTAAAAGTAAATAGGGTAATTAAGACATTAAATAATTTAATTTATTTATGACACAATGGTGATGCAGTAATTAGAAAGCTAAAAATATTTTAGACATAATGGTATTTTATTTATAATTTTTAGACATTAAATAATTTAATTTATTTATGACACAATGGTGATGCAGTAATTACCGAATTAATGAAATATTAAAATAATTGATATTATAAATATCTAAATAAATGTAATTTGAGACTTTTTATGAATTAGAAATAATTTTTAAGTTAATATGACATATTATTATTGGTTAAAGTAATTTTATTTGAATTAATAATTCTGTTATGAATTTATCAAAAACAAAATACCCAATAGTGTCAAAATTGACATAAAAGAGTTTTTAAAACAAATATTATTTTATTAATTGATATTATATTTCTAAAAATCAAAGGATCGGCCAAAGGACTTATATAATGATATGTGTATCATTAATGGACCACTTGGGGGTCGCTTGGAAGTATATAGTAAGTTTATTAACTATATAATATAAAAATACAATAAGACATGGTAAATGTCAAACTATTTAATAATGATGTTTAATTCATGTAAATAATAAATATAACAAGATAATGATTCTGTATATATGATATACCATCCAGTTATATATTATTTTAATATCAAAAGAATGATATTATCACTCGTGCATATGTACAGACTACAGTCTCCACGAACGAGATGAGATTCATTCCCCATCGTATCCATAAAAGTATAATTCTCATTTTATGATTAAAAATAATGTTTAAGGACATAATATAATTCTGTAGATGAATATGATACAACCTATCCATAACAAACATGACTTATGTAACAAAACATATAAAAGAAAACGATTATGTTAACACCTGAAACGACGATAATACTAAGATATTATTAACAAAGCAATGTTAAAAGATCATATATGATATCATATTAATGTATATTATTCTTGTATAATTCAATAAAAATTATTTCAACATTGTAAAGGAGGCTAACCTAACCTCGAACAAGGAAAAAGTACAAAGTATGGGGTTTCTTATCTCACTTTCAATTCTGTGAGATTTCTATTTTCACCACTTATTTTTTGCATGTGGTGTGTGTACTGCACATGATTGTATTTATTGTGTAATATACATTAATTTATGGATATTTACATCATCATTGTATTATCCTTATATCATGGGTGTATGTTTCGTAAGTTACCAAATCAAAAAGGGAATTTGATATTTCAATTTCCACTCATTTAGCTTTACGCAAACTTCATTGATTATTTTACTCCAAGATTATGTGTGAAATCATTATTCATTTGATTATGTCATAATTTCCACTCCCCATTTTGTGGATATACTTTTGATACACATAATCACCCCATTGATAAATTCTCAAGTCATTAGTATGAACTTGATAAGAGTAATTTTAACTCAATCTCCATTTATTGAGTTAAACATCTAATTCATTGGTGTTGTTTTTACAAGAATTTGTGTCAATGTCCATTGATTGTTTTACACTGAATATCCAATCATATTGAGTGTATTTATATTGGTCACACATATTTATGTCATTGATTTATCCTTAATCTAAGGATACGAACATTATGAGATATTTCCTCTAAATTTACATTCCACTGAGACTCTTTTTTTGTTATACACCGGATCACTTTTATATGGTTTATATAATGTACCTTGACATAGTATATCATGAATACCTTTATTCTCATGATATTATAATGTTTTGATTACCTCAATTATTTTTATTCCAGTGTATCTCTTTTGGTTAGGAACTCTAACTAAAATATCATTTTAAACTGTTTTAAATATTTATTATTCTAAATCATTCTCATTAATGTCCATGTTTTAAAAATGGTTTTAAGGATATATTTATATGGACATTAAAGTTTTAAAATTTAAATTCATTTTAAAAGTTTCAAAGTGGTATGGGACACTATGGATGTGCTAGTTTTATACCATTTGTGGTTTGTGGTTAATGTATTGATATTTCATATTCTAGTTTTAATACTAATGTTTATGTTATGTTTACAAATTTTCATATGAGGAATGCATTGGACTTAGTACGTGACAGGTGGAGCCCGCTATAGCTCCTCGATGCATCGGTATGTCTCATGAGACAAACTAGTGCCTTGGCACAAGGCCTTGAAAAAATATTATTTGTATTCTTGTCATGAGGCCTTCATTATGTGGTTATGATGGTCTGACATTATGCATTCAATAATTATGAAAGAGGTTTTTGATATTGCATATGGTTATTCGACTAGTAGAATATCCATGTAAATAAGTAAATGGAATTATTTCATTCTATCTTTTCCATATTATGCTGAAGTTCAAGTTTAAAAGGCTTTTTTTAGTTATACATTGCCTTAAATGTATATTCTTATCTATGAAAGTTTCTTCTATATTTTTATCCTTACTGAGCATCTCATCTCACACCTTTGAATGTTTTATTTTTTTCCTAGAATGTGAAGAAGTAATTTATGAATGACTTGTAGAGATAGTATGAGGGGATATGAAGACAATATTTTTTTGTAGTTTTTTTACTTTATGATGTAATGTAAGACTATTGAATATATCTAGTGTTTCCTAGACTACTAAACTAATCGGTCATTCGAGATATGTTCTTTTGTGATCATGCCAATGTTATGTAATAATGCACCGACTCTAGGTAACTGGGGTCGGGGCGTTACAGAAGATCTTTCCAATAGGATTTTAAATAATTTTACGGAAAACGGAAATTAAGACACTAGGTAAGGACACACCCATAGGGGTATACCACTTCATGGAGATGAACCAAAGGGTTGATTCACCAGTAGATAAGACAGTTGTGAGCATGGAAAACCATTCAATTTAATTTGTTAAACATTTTAGAGGTGTCTCCTGAAAGGTTTGGCACATAGAACAATGATGTGTGATATCAATACATTTTAGTTTGAGTTAAAAAACTATATCACATATCTTAAATCTATATCACTCTCCATATCTAGTTTCACTCCTATAATCAATCAAAAATGGAAAAAATTAGAGTAATGGTTGAGAACCTTGATAATTGGGTATATAAGATCACACCAAAATTGAACAATGGAATTTGAGGTAACATGAACCGAATGATATTGAGTGACGATATTACCATTTTAGATTCGAAATTTTTAATGACAAAGAAAAAAAATCATAGATGGAGGAGTGTAACACCCCAAGATTTTATGAGATATATTATTTTTAATTTCAATGATGTCTTCTATTATACACTACACCAGGATTAATATATACTATATGCAACACTGTATTATCTTTCAGTATATGCCACACTATTCTTTGCTCGTGTTATACACAATTTCAAGTTCGTTTTATGGAAATTATTCTACGCAACATTAAGTATAGATTTTGTTTAATGTATAAATGAAATGATTTTTGATTATGTTATACGCAACACCAACCAGATCTTTCACTACATGCAGCCCTGACTTGGCTTGCATTACACACAATCAATACATTCATTGATTGCATGTATAGTACACAATACCAAGTTTCACTAAACGAGATATTATTATAATATTATTACGAAATAGCTGTTATGAATAGTAATACCCACTTTTTGAAATTTTATAAATTTTATCTTTCAAAATGGACTTCATTATTGGATTCGGAATATCAAAATTAGCCTAGGGTGAATTTTTGGTATTTTTCTGAAAACTTTCAATTTTTCATGAATAGTGAAATCATTGTGTTACTATTTAAAAACCCACTTTTTATTTAAAGAATTAATTATTTTTTTAAATTTATTTTACATCAAAAATGATACATAATGCCTTTATAAGTTCAATGAAATTCATTTGAGTCATTTTATAATAATTTTAGATATATAAAAATTTTATTTAACTTTTCATCGTCTTTTACCCACCTCCTTGGAGAATTTGAAAATTTACATAAAACATAATTTTACCGCTTCTGTGAGTGGAATTTCGAAGATAAAATAAACACAGTTAATATGAAGGAGTAAAATGTTGTTCAATAATATAAAAATAATTTTTGGTGAATAATAACTATTTACTTTTATTTACCACAGTTAAAAGTAAATAGCTTAACTAAGGGTAAAAATGATATTATTATTACCCTAACACATGTCCTAATTCTATTGGATAATTGTAATTCGACCAAAATAACCTTAGGAATAAAATATTACCATTTAGGTCCACTTGGATTAGATTAGGATGCTTATTATTATTTTATTTAAAGAAGAGTTAAAATAGTTAAAATAAAAATTTAATAACTAAAACATTTTTAATATAGGGTTATATATAAGATAAATTCAACTATAAATATTCAATATAAATCTAAAAATATTTCCTACATAATGGTATTTTATTTATAAAATTTTTATATTAAATAATTTAATTTATTTATGACACAATGATGATGTAGTAATTACCTTTTTAATGAAATATTAACATAATTGATGTTATAAATACAAAAAATGTACATTTAGACTTTTTATGAATTAAACTAATTTTTAGGTTAATATGACATGTTAGTATTGATTTAATTAACTTTTTGTGAACTAATCATGTTGTTTTGAATTTCACAAAAATTAATTACCAAATAGTGTCAAAATGGACATAAAATAGTTTTTAAAACAAATATTATATTATTAATTGTTATTATATTCCAAAAAGTCTAAGGTTTGGAAAAAGGATTAGATATGGTTATATATATTAATAATTAACCACCTGGGGTTCGTCTGGCTTGTTATATTAAGTTTATTAACCATATAGTGTATGAAAACAAGAAGACGTGGTAAAAGTTAAATTCTTTAACTTAGAGTTAAATCTAAATGATAAGGTTAAAGTAGTGACCTAAACTTGTCTAAAACCTATTGGTTGAGAGGATTTACACCCATACCAACTTTAGCTTTGGAATAAATCAATTTGGAACTATTATAAACCGAGTATGACTTTATTATAAAATAATATTTTAAGTTTTTCCAAAGGTTCCCCTCTCCTCCTTTATAAAAAGGGCACCACTTCCCTCTTCTCTTCACACCCTTTTGAGACTTGAAGCTCGGCCAACCCCTACTAATTCCTCTTATCAACCTGTCTAGTTATATCATATAGGTTCTGGTCTTCTCAAAATACCAACTCCATTGCATTAAGAAAGAGTTTAAAGGAGGTGCGTCAATGTAGAGGTAATCGCTTCTACCGACTCTTTCAAGTTTCATTTTTCTTCTACTTCCTCTTCATTAGTTGTATCATTATAAAGTAATAAAATCTGTCTTAATTATATAATGATATGTTATTATAAATATTAAACAGCCCTATTTAACCTTCTATCCGTCCTACAGAAAACAAAATCACCGTACGTGCATACGTACGAAATACCGTCTCCACGTCGTGGTTTAATCAGTTTTTCCACCACCACCTTACTTGTATGGGTATAATGGTGTAAATAAGAACTATATATGATTATTTTAACATCATACCAATTCTAAGATAATATATCGTCCACTCCAATTCCATTCAATAAATATTGGAACAATATCATCGCTCGTGCGTACGTACAGATTACCGTCTCCATGACGTGATGAGATTCATTTTCCATGTTAACAATTCAAGAATGATTATAAAGCATATATAATAAGTAATCATGAAATATATGAAATAATAATGCTACTGGATTTATTTATATATATACGTATGCAATCTACTTAATTGCACTCAATTCAATAAGGAAAGGAAAACACAGTTTTTGCGTACGTACGACCTACCGTCTCCATGAACGGTGTATTTCATTCCATTTATCGATCTATTATATATATGTATATTCTTAATATATATTATATATAAATCCTATTTTATATTCTGGAATTATGTAATCATGATCTAAGTAAACATATTAATAATTACAAGTCAAAACACAGATGATAAATGAAACTATTTTACCCAAAACACAAATTTAACATGGAACTGAAAAATGAACAGATAATATAAAGTCGTAAGTGAATCATATATGATATCATAAATATTATTATGGTTCTGTTACAAGTTAATAATATGTATAAACCCACTATATAGGTGTCTCATACCCAAATGGAAGAAATTGGACATAAGTTATGGGTAAATTATTCCAATCTCATTCTTTTCCGAGATTGTTTATTCGTAAGTATTTACTAGGGTTACATTTATTATACATGTCCATATGTTCTCAAAATGTTTTCATAAAATGTTTAATTTTATTCCATGTATGTTTAAAGTCATTTTACCCTTTTTTTACTTTTACCAAATCATATGGAAGGAATCTTTCTTTTGTTTTCCATACGAAGTACTTTTTGACTTTTCTGGAAAAAGTACGAGAATAATGTTTTTTTAAATTATATGGCATGAACAGATTTTTACGGTTTCACAATGCCTTATTTTTAGGAATTTTACTTGAAAATATTTAATTAATATTTTCAAAAAAATCCCTTTCTTTTAAAATTTCATGGCATTTTGTGAAAACAAAATGATTTTGAAGAAGAAAAAATATTTACCTCAAGAATTCATTTCAAGTGTTTTACCAAAACCAATTTCCATATAAGATAGTATTATTTCATATGTGAATGTTTCAAGTATAATTTCCCTATGATTTACATGGTTTCACTTTTCTTATGGTTAAATGATATCCATTTTTTATGGATTATGTTATTATGGGATGATGTTTATGAAACCCGTTTTATACTTTGGGTAATGAAGATTGATTTATATTCATGTTGTGGCACAAGTAAGAATGATTTCATTATGAGATGGGTCATAACTATATCTCCCTCCAATTCATTGGGTAAATATTTATATGTCATGAGATAAACATGGCTGGAATTGTAAGTAAATCTGGTTCAGTGTTACAGGACTGGAACGAGGAGTGAACTCGATTCAGAAAGGGACATTGTCCACTAAGATGGTCTTTGTAGCAATGACTTGGCTACTATGGAAATCATATCATGTGCTTAATGGTTTGACACAATTTCATTTTTTATTCCCATGCCATTTTATCATGATTAATGTTTCATTATGATCTATGCCTTACGTACTGCCATGTTTTATGTCATTGCTCAAGATTTTCGTGTTTAAATATTATGTTCACATTTTGGAGTTCAAATGTATATGGTTTGTTTTATTTTCTCAATGTTTAACCTTACTTAGAATTTGAGCTCACCCTTTATATGTTTTATTTTACCCATTATATAAAGAGAGGTTTTAGGTAAGAAAAGAAGAAATATCTTTATGGGATATGTTGAAGAACTTTCACCAAGATTAGAAGATTATATTCCATGTTTCCAAAGACACTAAACTATTACGGTCCTTTGGTGTTGGTTATTTTTATGTAATAATTATTCTGAAAAAGTAATTTAATATCTATGTACATCATTTTTGGGGTTTCTACAGTTGGTATCAGAGGAATGGTCTAGTTAACCTTTGGAAACTAGGATGCGAAAACTTTAGTGATATCCCTTGAGATATTTATTAGGTATTTCTAGGGATGTCTCTAAGGTTAAGTATATGTATAGGTTATAGTCTTATAACTACGGTAACGATCATATAATTTAACTTAAGATGTTATATATTGAAGGTAATCCCCCTTGATTAGGATTTTTTCCTCTGACACTATTCTTTTCTGGTTTTAGAAAATGGCTGGAAACATGAAGATTTACGATAATGGAGGATATGATGGACAATGGAATGATATTATTCATGAGAAATCAAATGAAATTGGATCTGGAAGTCCACATATCGTTATTATGCCTAATCAAAAATCTCATAATATGATCAATAATCTCAACTTTGGTAAGTATCTCGACTCATCTAATAAGATAATGATGGAGTTTCATGAAGATCGTAGAGGAAAGAAAGGTCAATTACCCTCATGTAAATCATGTGGGAAGAGGCATTAGAGAGAACGTGTCAAAGGAACTGGAAGATTATTTGGGTGTGGAAAAGAAGGACACAAAGCCAGTAATTGTAAAGGAAATGTTTTAGTTAACACAATGGACAAGGGAAAAGCTATTGCTAAGACATAAAAAATTGTTAAATGTTTTAAATGTGGAATGTATGGGCATTATGGAGACCAATTCCCTAAGGGAAAATCCCATGAAGAGAATCAACATGGTCATATGGGCAGTATTTATGTGGATGATGATGAAGAGATTACAAATGATATATGATATGAAAGAAGTTTTGAAGCTCAGTCAATGGTTTATGAAGGTAGTGGAATGATTGCATGTTTATCAAGAATAATGTATGGTACTATGGAATAATGAAACATCTAAGGATTGTTACACTATTGTTTTTTCTAAAGTATTTGAAAGTATATGTTGAATGGTATCGGTTACCATGAAAGGTTATTCAAATATTTTTGGAAGGTAGATGATATGTGAATAATGAAAGGATAAGGAAATAATGAGATGTTTGATAGTTTTATTGAGATCATGACTGATATAAGGAAAAAGTGATATCATTGTTTGAGTATATAGAAATTTTGGGATTTTGGTATGTGGAAAGAGTTAAATTTTGATAGCATTCATGTTTTCACTAAGGTTCAATGGGTATACATTTTTCAAGAGAATACATGATTTAGTAATTCAAATACTTGGAATGTGACCAATAAGATATATCTTATGATATATGGAAGATAAATGATGGTATTCACATGATCAGTAGATGACCTTTCTTGTAATCATTTTCTTTATACTATGATCTTGGACCAAAGTATTTTGGATAAGCCTAAAGATTGGAATGAATTAAGTTAGACATATGATAGTATTGTTTAAGGCTAGAAATATTTTCGATATTATTTCAGGAATGTTATAATAATGTATTTTTAGAAAAAGGAAAACCTGTAGGAAGGGCGACAACCCGTCCCGTCGGATAAGGCTGTGGGAATCGAACCCACAACTGAAGTGTGACAAGCCTTTATCGCCTACCATTGGCATATAGAAAGTCTCTGATTAGTAGAAACTAGTTTTATTATATTAAGCAGTATGATATATGAAGTATAAGTCCATTTTAGGAACCATATATGATTAATCTCACTATATATGGACTTATGTATTTTTGATAACTTTTTCTAACCTTTTATTTGAGACAGATGGAATAACCCATCATTCTATCACATGATCTGGTAACACTTCCCGAATGACAAATTTAACTTCATTTCTTTAATATATGAAGTGGAAATTGTCCAAGGAATGACCAGTGGTGAGATTGTACAAAAATCAAGAAAGTATTTATTCTAATTTCAGTTTCCTCAACTTTAGGGAAATGATCTTGAAAACCATAAATGTTTTCCTAGTGCTCTTATATCTGATGAACTATATGGTACCTTAGATCATCATAAATTTATGGCTTTGTGATTATTGGATTTTTCATATCCATTCCCTATACCACTCTTCATAAGAAGTTGATGGTTATATTTCTCTTCCATATCCATATTTTCACCTATGCTCTCCTATGTGGAAACCCAGTGATGAGTTAATTTGGGTAACATTTACGTTTCATACATTAGTTTTTAAAATTATGTTTTAGTATTCCTTTTCAAAATGTGGGTTTCTATGAATGAAACTATCATGTAATAAACCATTTATAACCCCGACGAATTTCGAGGGCGAAATTCATTTTAAGGGGGGTAGAATGTAACACCCTGAGATTTTATGAGATATATTATTTTTAATTTCTTCAATGTATTTTATTATACACTACACCAAGATTTTATTATACTATATGCAACACTGTATTAGCTTGCAGTATACACAACATTATTCTTGGCTCCTGTTACACACAATTTCAAGTTTGTTTTGTGGAAATTATTCTACACAATATTAAGTATAGATTTTGTTTAATGTATAAATGAAATGAGTTTTGATTATGTAATACGCAACACCAAGTAGAGCTTTCACTACACACAGCCATGACTTGGATTTCATTACACACAATCAAGATCTTCTTCGATAACATGTGTAGTACGCAATACCAAGTTTCACTAATCGAGATTTTATTATAATATTATTATGAACTAGCCATTATGAATAGTAATACCCACTTTTTGTAATTTTATAAATTTTAACATTCAAAATGGACTTCATTATTGTATTTGGAAAATCAAAATTATCCAAGGGTGAATTTTTAGTATATTTCTGAAAACTTTCAATTTTTTATGAATAGTGAAAACACTGGGTTACTATTTAAAAACCGACTTTTTATTTAAATAATTATTTATTTTATTTAAATTTATTTTAGGTCAAAATTGATACATAATACCTATATAAGTTCAATGTAATTAATTTGAGTCGTTTTATAATAATTTTTGATATATAAAAATTTTATTGAACTTTTCACCGTCTTTTACCCACCTCCTAGGAGAATTTGAAAATTTACATAAAAATTAATTTTACCACTTATGTGAGTGGAATTTCGAAAATCCGAGAGACATGGTTAATATAAAGGACTAAAATGTGGTCAATAAGATAAAAATATTTTTTTGTTGAATAATAACTTTTTACTTTTATTTTCCACGGTTAAAAGTAAATAGGGTAACTATGGTTAAAAATTATATTATTATAACTCCATCACATGTCCTAATTCTATTGGATAAGTGTAATTCGACCAAATACAACCTTAGGAATAAAATATTACCCTTTAGGTCCACATGGATTAGATTAGGACACTAATTATTATTTTATTTAAAGAAGAGTTAAAATAGTTAAAATCAACAATTAATAACTAAAACATTTTTAATATAGGGTTATACATAAGATAAATTCAACAATAAATATTAAATAGAAATCTAAAATGATTTAATACATAATGGTATTTAATTTATAATTTTTAGATGTTAAATAATTTAATTTATTTATGACACAATGATGATGTAGTAATTACCTTATTAATGAAATAAGAAATTAAATGATGTTATAAATACCCAAATAAATGTCATTTTATACTTTTTATGAATTAAACTAATTTTCTATGTTAATATCACATGTCAGTATTGATTTAATTAAATGTTTTTGAACTAATCATGATTTTTTGAATTTTACAAAAATCAATTATCAAATAGTGTCAAAATTGACATAAAATAGTTTTTAAAACAAATATTATATAATTAATTGTAATTATATTCCTAAAAGTATAAGGTTAGGAAAAATGACTTAGATATGGTTATAAATATTAATAATGAACCACTTGGGGTTCTTTTATCTTGTTATAGTATGTTTATTAACTATATAGTGTAAGAATACAAGAAGACACGGTAAAAGTTAAATTATATAACTTAGAGTTAAATCTAAATGATATGTTTAAAATAGTAACCTAAACTTTTATAAAAACAATTTGTTGAGAGGATTTCTACCCATCCCAACTTTATATTCGAAATAAATCAATTTGTAACTATTATAAACCGAATATGACTATATTATAAAATAATATTGTATGTTTTTCCAAAGGTGCCCCTCTCCTCCCATATAAAAAGGGCACCCCTTCCCTCTTCTCTTCACACCATTTTGAGCCATGAGGATCGTCCAACCCCTTCCAATTCATCTTCTAAACCTAGTTATATCATATAGGTTCTGGTTTTCTAAAAATACCAACTCTAGTGCCCTAAGAAGGAGTTTATGGAGGTGCCTCGAGGAAGAGGTAATCTCTTCTACCGACTCTTTCATGTTTCTTTCATTCTTCTACTTCCACTTATTTAGTTGATTCATTATAAAGTAATAAAATAAGTATTAATTATATACTGATATGTTATTATAAATATGAAACAAAACTATTTAACATTCTACCCATCCTATGGAAAACGAAATCACCGCGCGTGCGTACGTACGGAATATCGTCTCCATGCCGTGGTGTAATCAGTTTTTCCACCACCACCTTACTTGGATGGGTATAATGGTGTAAAGAAGAACTATATATTATTATTATAACATCATAATGATTCTATGATATTATATCATCCACTCCAATTCCATTCAATAAATATGGTGACAATATCATCGCTCGTGCGTACGTACGGATTACCATCTCCACGACGTGATGAGATTCATTTTACATGTTAACAATTCAAGAATGATTATAAATCATATATAATAAGTAATCATGAAATATATAACATAATAATTCTACAATATTTATTTATATATATGTATTCCATTTACTTAATTCCATTCAATTCAATAAGGAAACGAAAACAACGCTTATGCTTACGTATGACCTACCGTCTCTATGAACTGTGTATTTCTTTCCATTTATCGATCTATTATATTTATGTATATTCTGAATATATATTATATATAAATCTTGTTTTATATTCTGGAATTACGTAATCATGATCTACGTAATCATATTAATAATTACAAGTCAAAACACGGATGATAAATGAAATGATTTTACCCAAAACGCTGCTTTAACATTGAATTGACAAATGAACGGATAATATAAAGTCGTAAGTGAATCAAACATGATATCATAAATATTATTATGGTTCTGTTACAAGTTAATAATATTATTAAACCCACTATATAGGAGTCTTGGATACATATGGAAGAAATTGGACATAAGGTAAGGGTTAACTATTCCAATCTCATTGTTATCCGAGATTGTTTATTCGTAAGTAGTTACTTGGGTTATGTTTATTATCAATGTCCATATGTTCTCAAAATGTTTTCATAAAATGTTTACTTTTATTCCATGTATGTTTAAAGTCATTTTTACCCTTTTTCTCTTTTACCACATCGTATGGAAGGAATCTTTCTTTTGTTTACCATACGAGGTACTTTTTGACTTTTTTGGAAAAATTAAAACAAGAATGTTTTTTAACTTATACGGCATGAACAGATTTCTACAGTTTCATAACACCTTATTTTCATGAAGTTTACTCTACAATATTTAATAACTATTTTTTTAAAAATCATTTTCCTTTAAAATTTCAAGGCATTTTGCGAAAAGAAAATGATTTTGAAGAAGAGATGATATTTTCTTCAAGAATTCATTTCAAGTGTTTTATAAAAACTATTTTCCATATAAGCTATAATTATTTCATATATGAATGTTTCAAGTATAATTTTTCTATGATTTACATGGTTGCACTTTTCTTATGATTAAATGATATCCATTTTTTTGTAAGGATTATGTTATTGTGGGTTGATGTTTATGAAACCCATTTTATACATTGGGTAATGAAGAATGATTTATGTTCATGTTGTGGCACAAGTAAGAATTATTTCATTATGAGATGGGTGGGACCTATATCTCCCTCCAATGAAATGGGTAAATATTTATATCTCAGAAGATAAACATGGCTGGAATGGTAAGTTATTCCAGTTCAATGTTACAGGACTGGAACGAGAAGTGAACTAGATTCAGAAAGGGACCTTTTCCACTAAGATTGTCTTGGTAGCAACGCCTTGGCTACTATGGATATTATATCATGTCTTAATGGTTTTCCAAAATTATATTTTTTATTCTCATGATATTTTATCATTATTAATGTTTCATTATGATCTATGCCTTACGTAATTCCATGTTTTATGTCATTGCTCAAGATTTTGGTGTTAAAATATTATGTTCATGTTTTGAAGTTCAAATGTATATGGTTTGTTTTATTTTCTCCCTGATTAACATTAAAGAGCATTTGAGCTCACCCTTTATATGTTTTCTTTTCCCCATGATATAAATAAAGGATTTAGGTAAGAAAAAAAGAAATATCTTTATGGGATATGTTGAAGAACTTTCACCAGGATTAGAAGATTATATTCCGAGTTTCCAAAGACACTAAAATATTACGGTCCTTTGGTGTTGGTTCTTTTTATGTATTAACTATTCTGAAAAAGTAATGTAATGTCTATTTATGTCAAGTTTGGGGTCTCTACAAGGAGGAAAGGAGGAACCCAGCTTTATCATGGGGGGATATCCTCATACGTCTCTGATCCTAAGCAGGAATGTTGGGGATTCAAAAAAAAGGCCCCCTACCTTCTTAAAAAAATTGACCTAGGAATTTTTAGGCGTGCAATATTCCCATAGAATATAAATATGGATCTCCTTTTTTCAGAGAGAAAACCCAACCCAAGATGTGAAGAGGGTGTATATAATCCTTTATAGGTAATTTATTTAATATATATTGTATATTATAATACATGTTGGTTATATGACCTTCAACTAGCCACCATCCGACCTACCAGATTTACTTCAAAAATATAATAGTTTGGTCTAAGGTCATAATTACACAGTCTTAAGAAAAATAGGGTAACTCTATAAGGATTATGTTTGAACTAAATGAAAATATACGTTTCTAAAAGTCCATGATTTTACAACCTCCCTTGCTAAAAAAAATCATACCTTAGTTACCATTATGATGGTAATAAGGAATCTTATGAAAAGTTTCTAGCCATTCAATACAAACATTAGCTTTTCTCTCTCTGTCTTATCTTGTACATGATCGTGATTCAATAAAACCCATACCAGAAGAACTGACTTTCCTCGGAGTTCCTTTTTTATTCAATCAACACTACGTATCAGATGTCCCTCAAAGGATGCATCAACCTCTAGCTGAATATCCTTAAGATAAAATTATTGAGACATGTCATAATGATATAAGCAATGTTAGGATACATAGAATCCATCATCCATTGAAACGTACCTCTTCGGTAGATGCAACTTGAGGATATAGTCTTGACTCTCTCCTAAAAATCTAAAGGGCCAACATAATGTTGTGATAAAATTCCATTTCTTTGAATCTGTTAATGACCCAGTCTAGGTGATACTCATATAAAAACACGATCTCCACCCTCAAACACCAAAGGACATCGACAGTTATCAGTATAATAAATCTTCTTAAATTGAGTTGTAGCCATACATTTTTTTCATATCTACATGCTCTAAGACTCTTGGATAATATAAGAACCTAGTAGCACTTCCTCGCCAACGTTTAAGCATCACATGTGTGAATGGAAAGGTCTACCATAAAAGGGCCTCATAGGGATCCAGTTGAATTGTTCCTAAAAACTATTATTATAGGAAAAATAAAAAATATGTAGATGATTTTACCATGAACCTCTAAAATCAAGGATGTATTCCTTGATCATCTCCAATAATAATAGAAATTTCCTACTCGAACTGTGCATTGGTATGAATGTGATGCACAATACACAATGGAAATTGTGAACTTAGTGCCTTCTGCAGCCCCTCACAGAACCATTATGTAAATGGGTATCTGAGTCAGATATGATAGAACAGAAACCATCATGAAGGTGTAAATCTCTTGGATATAAATAATTACTAGATAGTTTATTTAGAAGTTCTATTGGACATGTATGAAGTTTTTGACCTTAACCAAACTATTGATAATCAACCAAAATGTGTCATTACCTTGAGGGTATCTTGATTAAACCCATCACAAAATACATAGTGATTTCATTACATTTCGAATAAAGAATTGGTAGAGGATATAAAATTATATAGGTCACTGGTATTCCACCTTCACCTGATGATAGATGGAACTCCTCATGATGAATCCTCTAGCCAACCTATTTATACATGGCCACCAATACTGATAGTGTCTGTCTTGATACATCTTTTTAAGCACAAGGTGTAATACCCAAAAAGATGTGTGATATTTCCAAATATACTATTCTCATATATAATTAGGTACCCACACACTCCCATGGATGTGAAGAATCTCATTATTGTCAATAACCCTACTAAGCAGTGGGTCCTCTCCTAAGAAACTCTATCTCAAGGTGATTTTATTGGATCAAATAGATGTCTCTTCATAAACCATTCCTAAAGGGAATATTTCACTACTAAAGCTACTAAAAAATACTTCCCATGATATTCATGAACATCCAGGTTCATTTTTTAAATTACATCCATCAACTGTCACTCACTACTTGCCTCTTGGATAGATTTTCTCCGAGTCTTCAAGATCATAGTTTCAGATACTGCATTACCCATTATGGGTGTATAATAAATATCAAAGATGAATGACTATAGGTGTTCATCTCAACAATGCTACATATGACTCAATGATGCAATGTTCAGATTTATTAGAGACTTTTTAGATTCATGTAAATAATGAAACACTCACCGTATAGATAATGCGTTTAATAGTGTAATGAATGAACCACAACTGCTAGATAGATGTCATTCATAGTGTAATTAAACTCATGAGGTCACATATAGAGGGACCTAGAAGCTATAAACTAATCTCCCAACACAATATCTACTCCTAGACTAATTTTTGAAGCATCATAGTATGTACAATAATTCCTTATTGATTCTAAAATAATCAGGATCGATGCTCAAGTCACTGTCCCCTTCAACTCTTCAATGTAAATATCACATGATTTTGACCATTTTAAATTCACATACTTTTTAATCAATCCCATATGTGGTGAATCATGGTGTGCTAAATCCTAAATGAATCTCCTATAACAGCTATCCATCCCTTAGAATATTTGTATATTAATGAAATTTATAGGATGATCCTATGAAACTATGACTCTCAAATTATCTAGATCAACAGATGTGTCAGCCCCAAAAAATGAAATGAAACAAAAGTGAAAACTGTTAATACAAAAGTATCATTTAATGAGATTTTAATATAATTATTTCTCTCCCAATGTATTCATCAAGACCTCAAGATGTTAGAAATTATCATTTCTAGTGTGATAATGAATAATTATTTTTCCATGATGACCATCAAGGATAAACCAAGGAAAGGGTAGAATACCCAATTTATCATGTCCACGAAAACATAAGGCACCGTTGTAAGAACTAACCACAAAACCAGGTACTCTTACATTTTGTACCTACTTTGAAACAATATATATGGTATGTGTGATAGTCTAAAATAGACTGTATTGTAGCCTTCCTCAAATAAATATTAGAAAAAAAAATCATTCCTTGAAGTTGGTAGAATAGGTTTTTAAAAAAAGGAAGTTGAGATTTGATATTAGTCATATGCTAGTACAAGAATCAGTAATCCACACAAAACATGAGGGTACAATTTTCCTTCTTAGAGGAGAGGTCATGTGAACCCCAAATCAAGGTATTGGGTCATATGTAACACTTCTCCTCAATTGTTTCCAACATAATTTTTAGTTCCTAGAGCTTTCTAAGTAATTTCCTATAAGGAGGAATAGAAACTAGTTCCACTGCTACAACTAGATCAATGATGAAATTCACCTCGCTCATGGAAGGCAATATAGAAAAATCATCATGGAATAAATCCATAAAATGATCCACCATAGGATGGAATTCTCTAAGCTGTATTTCTTGATCACTCATAATGATACTAGCCATCTAGGCTATTACCCTGGCCAACCATGTATACTCACATCCATCTAGACACTCAGGGATATCCCATTAACCCTCATGGATATATGTGATTCTCTTAGGTGATGTCAAAGGCACTATCTGGTGATAGAAACCAACATGTGAACCATAAGGCACTATACATCCACTACCGAGAATGACGTCAAACTAGTCATCTAAAGAAAAACAAGTTACACATGAAATTGTACTAACTATCTCAAGGGGTTAATCCTTTGACTAGTGTATACTCTCTGACTGGACCCCCAACAATTTTTTGGAGAGTCATCGTGCCACATAAGTTCTCTATTTTGGCCAAAACATTCTATAATTACAGTAGATATAAATAAGTGTGATGAAAATATATAAAATAATGTAGAAACTAAGGTAGTGGATACTAGAATAATACCACATATTGTAGAAGGGATAGGACGTTTCTCATTTGATATTGGATATAATTAATATATATGGCCTCAAACAGAACACTACAATGCAACATGACTATGCTAGGTAGGTTCTCTCCACTGGGGCCAAACCTCAGATGTCTGGTTACCTTGGCCCCAACCACCTCCCCACATTGATAAGCTAGTAACTCCACGCCTAACATAGAGATTTTTATCTTATTCTTGAATGTTTTGTCACCATATATCCATTCTCACTAGATGTAGTATGGAATTTTTAGAAGGAATGCTAAAGGTGAATCATCTTATGGAAAGTTCGACACATGAATAGGTTCCTCATATACTAGGTCTTCTTATTCCCTTCCCTTACACATTCGTCACCCACCATGTTACTATTAGTGTGTTCATCAGGTTAGAACTACCCCTACGTGCACCCTCAAAATTACATTTCTTAGAGTTGGATTAACAAACTCCCAAAAAAGAAGCAGAACCTCCATAGACCACCTTGACACCTTCCCTAAAGGCTTTTTTTGTACCAAAAAAAATGATTAACTATATCAAAAATGATGATCAGTCTGAAAACATCCACATACTATTAGATGGAGTATGAAATCCCATCGTTAAAACATCACATCGTAGTTAGCTCATCACCCAGAAGGTTTTGTGAAAAATGATAAAGCTCAGTGATACAAGCTGAGTACTCCATAACTGACATGGAACCCTACTATAGGTGCATAAACTACCATGTTTTATTATGCTCACAATGTGTGGGGTAAATGTATTCATTAAAGGCAATTTTCCATCCCACACATACCATACCCTGGTAATGACTTGCTTGCCTAATCATATCCCACTATCATTTAGTTGAATCAAGAAGCATATTGGTAGTGAGCATGACCCAAATATCTGGAGGAGCCTCTAAATTTTTATATTTTGACAACATGGCCTCTAGCTTAGATTCTAGAGCATGAGGACCATCATTCCCTAATAAACTATGAGGATTATACTACTAGAATTCCCACATCAACTCTACCATACTAGGGGAAGATGACAAAGCCCCCTATATATAATATATAAAGAGATAATGTGTATATTAGAAATAACCATCGGTGGACAGTGTAAGATCAATAAAAGGTTCCTTATGTGGAACTATAGGAGGTTATACTTGTGGCTAGGGACCCACCACATAAGGATCGTGGTTACCACTACCCTATTGGAGTCCATATAGGGTTTTAATTTGAAATAACACACCTTAGATAACATTTACGATAGATAGAAAACAATGAAAACTAGAAATGGGTATGTTTAAAGCCTTCCTATAATGCGTCACACCTCTCAGCCTGATCCTAAATCAAGATCTAGTTGATTAAAAAGATCATGAATGAACATAAGATTAGAAACCTACTTCCCACTACTATGGTTAGGTTATGGTAAATTTATCACATGAAATTGTAGAGGATTTAGTTTATATAGTGTCAATTGCTAGGTATATAGGAAAACACCATTTACATTGTAATTTTCATTGCATTATAGTGGTAACCATTTCATTTTGAAACATTAATTTATTGGAGTTCACTCTAATTTATATGGCTATAATTTCTCAATTATATTAAATGTTTCACCATTCCCAATTTAAAAAGGTACATACTCATTATATTTTGAGATTTACATGTCATGTAAATATAATTTGACCATTACATCTTGTATAAGGATTTAACATGTAATCTATATTGATTTGAATGAATTTAGTATGATTTTAAATTTATGGAAGTAGTCACTTCAAAATTTAAAATTTTCATTCATCAATAAAATCAACTAATATTTTGGCCCATTGAACTAGTGGTTCTTAGATCCACCATGAAATAATTATGTTTATTAAGGTGTCATACTCAATCTATGTGGGAAAAACCATTTAAATTGACGTAGTACCATTAATTAATCCAATTATGTTATCCATATAAGAAATGTTTTCACCTTTAAGTATATATATATTAATGAAGGAACTCACACAAATCACATGAAATACAATCAATGAACACTATAATATAAATATGGAATGGAAAAATGCAAGATCATTATGTCCAAAGGTACCAAGTATGATGAATTATTTTATAGAGCCTTTTTATAAAAGGGTAAAGAAAATAAAATAGTTAAAATAAAATCAATAATAGTAATTTCACATGATGTGTGTCACCCAATGGTGAAATCAATGAAACTTCAATAAAAACCAAAAAGAACACTAATAATCTATTCTAGGTAAATTGGTTTTCCCATCAATGTGGGATAGCTACTCCTAGAAACATACTCATTACCAAATTATTACACATTCTAATCTTTTATCTAATAGCCAAATGGTAAGGGTGATACATGTTTGTGGAATCATATCCTAGTATCCACTGAATGGTTCAATGAGAGGTTGAACACAAGAGCACAATTGTGCCTCTCAATATGTGGAAGGCTATTGACTAGGAGTGATGTACTAGGATATGTATATGGAGAAACTATTCTGTCATGAGTTAGAGTGGTTCTAAATAGTAAATGACAAATGGAAATAATGAATGTTTTAATAAACAATAAGTAGAAAAATAAAAAAATAAAATAAAATAACTAAAAAAGTATTGGAATATGACTAAATAATAGATAAAAAATAATTATGATGGACATTTCGTGTAGCGAAACATAATGGAAAAGTTAGATATTGAAGAAAAATGAATATACCACATGAAAACATAAATACCAAAAGGAAAACAAAACCACCTCAACTAACATCACAATCATAGACTTAATCCCTTGCTCCTATATCACATCCCAGAACTAGAAATCATGAATCAAAATTGAAATGATTCCCTTTAAATTCACCTGAATACATGAACCTATATTGGGTATCATGTGTATCCCAATAAGGGTGTGAGACGTACTCATTAGGCAACTTTAAAATGTTTCTAGAATAATCCATAGTGTGCATATAAAATGAGCAGTGTTCCAATGATAATATATGAAATGCATTAAATAAATATATAAATACGTCAGATCAGGTTCCTCATGGGATACGCATCTGACTCATTCTGTTTCAACCTAATCTAGTTGTCTCTAAACCAAGTCATCATATACAAGATTTATATATTGTAAAATGTCATGTATAAATAAAGAATACAGATATAGAACTTTCCCAAGCATGCGATTTGGCATGGTGGATCCATTGCTTAATTAAATAAATTGGCCACATGTTTTATATGAAGAGGCATCAGTTGAATTTAAATAAGTGGAATCCTAGTCCTATATGACATGAACAATATCAACAAACACATGTATCACACTAGGATCATAAAAAATACTCATCACCATAGGAGTCCACCAAATGCAGTCCATAAATCGAATCACATGTATCACTCTTGACATGGTAAAAAGACAATACACTCTGACTCTGTCCCTGGTAAATCACATAGTGGACTGAATATCACTCTTGTCCAGGTATAACCATCTATCATTTGAGTTCATTTATGGTGATTCCAATAGGGAACAGGTAACACCCATTTGGAGGTGGATAAAATGTACAATGATTCCATAAGAGGAATTCCATGTATATCCATGTAGTTGACCGATGGATTGGCTGAATAGCGGTCTCTTTATGGTGGGGCTATAGTGACCGCCATTGGTAGTTTCTATAGATAAACAAATAAACAGAATACAGCAACCGCCATTGGCGGTTGCTGGGTCATGGAAAAAACATACCCATTTGCGACCGCCAATGGCAATCGCTTAGCAAGGATTTTTTTTAAATTTTAGTACAACTTATAAAATAGCAGAAAACAGATGAAACATATTGAAAATCAGAAAAAAAATCAATTTGAAATAGAAAAAATACCAGGATCCTCAAAAAAATGACAGACATACTTCATCAAATCCATTGATCCAAACTGCTCTAATTCATTACAATCTTTTTCTTCAATAAACCTACAATAAGTTACCAAGGAGAAAACTAAACAAATAAACTAAAAATTGGAAATATTTATTTAGTTAGCATAAATATATATAATAATCAAATTGGTACATTAAAACATTAGGCCGTTAAGGCATTTGGGAATTTGGCCAATTGGCCAGTCTCCATTTATCCAATTGGCCATTAGGACATTATGCTAATATTATAGTTGTCTATTTCATAATTAGTCCAATATGCTAATATTCCATTAGGCCAATAGCCTAATTGGTCATTAGGACTATAATACATTAGGCAATTAAGACAGTAGTTCATTTGGCCAATTTTCCATTAGGTCGTTCGGTCGTTGAGCAGTTGTTAGGCCATTGGGATGTTGTTAGGTAGTTGGTCCATTGCTAGTCCATTAGGTCGTTCTTATGCTATTGGTCCGTTTTTAGTTCGTTGGTCAATTGTTAGGCCGTTGGTCCATTGTTAGGATGTTGGGACTTTGTTCGGTCGTTGGGCCATTGTTCGGCAGTTGGGCCGTTGTTCGGCCCTTGGGCCATTGTTCGGCTGTTGGGCCGTTGGGTAGCCGTTGGGATATTGTTCAGATGTTGTTGGGTCGTTGGACCAATGGGACATTGTTGGGCCATTGGGCTATTGGGCCATTAGGCAGTTAGGCTGTTAGGGTGTTAGGGAATTTGAAAGTTATGGTGTTAGGGAATTAAGTCGTTAGGGTGTTAGGGCGTTAGGGTGTTAGGGAATTTGGGAATTTGGTGTTTGGCCATTAGTGGGTTTTTCCATTATGGCATTAGTCCATTAGGGCATTTGGCCATTTGGGAATTTGTGAATGTGGGCAATTGGCCACGTCTCCATTTAGCCAATACAAAATTAGTCCAATACTCTAATATGTCATTATGTAATTTGGTCAATAGGCCAATAAACTAAAATTACATTAGGCCAATAGGAAATTAGGTAATTAGGACATTAAGTAGTAAGGACAGTAGTCCATTTGACCAATTTTCCATTCGGTTGAAAGGCCATTAGGGTTTTGGGGCGTTAGGGAGTTAGGGGATTATGCCATTAGGGCATTTGGCCATTTGGCCAATTAGCCAAGTCCCCATTTAGCCAATGGTCCATATGCTAATTTTGACATTAGGCCAATTTTGACATTAGGCCATTAGACTCAGTAATATATGCTAGTAGGGACCTACTATGTCGGTCGTACGTGATGATGTTGTTGGAAAAGGGGTTTAGACCACCATTCAGTTGTGTTTAGTCGACATTGAATTATATAGGGTAAAGTTCAATACTGAATACCCCCCTTGAATACCCCCTCCCAACCCCCTCCACCCCCACACTCCCCTCGGACATCCCCCCCTAAAAAAACTCCACCTGGGTAGCCCCCACCCCCAGACAACCCCCCTAGAACAGTGCCCCCTGAACAAACTCCACCATGAACACCCCCATGCCACACCCTGCACACCCCCCTAACTCCCCTAGGACAACCCCCACCCCCGTATAGTCCTCCCACCCCCAGATAGCCCACCCCTATTCACCCCACATAGCCCCCACCCCCCGAACAGTGCCCCCCTGACACCCCCAAAACCTGAATAGGCCCCCACCCCCCCGGACCACCGCCACCCCCCAAACAACCCCCCCCCCCACTCACCACGAACATCCCCCACCACCAGAGAGCCTCCCAAACCCCAAAACATTCCCCGGACGCCCCCACCTGAACAACTCCTCTCCCTCCACCCCACAGCTCCAAACGTCGTATTCATTTTCAATTACACATGCCCAATGTGTCAATTTAATTATTGTCAAATTTTAATCAACTCTATATTCAGTAAACATGACTATTAATAGGCCAATTTTCCAACATTAGTTATTAGGTAATTTGTTCATTTTTTCATTTTGGAAAAGGCCATTAGGATATTTGTTCATTTGGAAAATAGGAAAATATGCGATTAGGCTAATAAGACATTAGTCCAGTAGGCCAGTAGGCCATTCGACCCTTAGGCCAATAGTCTATTAGGCCATTCGGCTATTAGGACGATAGGCCAGTAGGCCATTCGGCCCTTTGGAAAAAAGGCCATTAGGACACCTAGCCTAATTTTTTTCATCCAATAGGGATTCTAAGAAATTATCTATCCAAATAAAGATTCCAATTACTGAACGATCTCTTAAAATTAAAATACTATGGAATTTTTACAAACATAAATTGTTCTAATCTCAGAAAATTCAACATTTAAATTATAAATTAATATATAACATTAATTCAATAATAAAAATAAAATAAAAACACATCATTAATATGATGATTCATGTGTGGTCATGCCTGCTACCTCTATCTGGTGTGCCAGGGGCATACAACAATTTTTTTAAGGATTTTTATAAAGAAAATAATAGAAAGTAAATAAATAAATACAATATAAACCTGCATCGTATGATCCCCTGCACCATCACCTGGATGCACATATTCCCGTAGTGTTCTAGCCACACAGATCAATTTCATATTTACCTCCTCGAAAGCACACAACCGTGCCTCAAAATCTGACAGTTGTTGCCTCATCCGAGAAATAGTAGAACCGACAACCTCACCATGTGATCCTATAGAAGAAGGAATCCCCATTCCATAGGTCAAACTATATCCATGCCCGTTACGACCAATAATTTGATATAAAATCTCATCCCTATGCATGAGAAGTTGTCACTGGTCCTCTAGTAGTTGTTCTAACTTAGCATTAAATTAATATTGTGCAATATATATATATATATATAAATATATATGTTTAAATACATATGCATGTAAGTATTGGTAATTAGTATAAGCACTTACTATAATATCTGTAGCCTGTGGATCATTTAGATCATGGATTCTCATCCACACCGACATTTTATCAGTCGGTGCACCTTGCTCCGGTAACCGTGAACCAATAATATATAAAAATATAAGACAAAAACATATTAAATAATACAAAAAGAATTATTAATAAATATATCATGTCGTATCTGAGACACGTGACGAGTCTCGATCCTATTAGGTGGTCCATACAATACTCAATTATTGGAATGGAAAATTGTAGCCTCCAACATTAAATTAATTCAAATTTCAAACAAATGTAATGTGACACATTATTGAAAATATAGATGAAAAAATAAATATACTAACCACAATAGACTCAGTATACCAAAATACAACTAAGTCACGCTACTGATATTGGAGAACACCTCTCGGGAATTTTTCCAGAATGTCTAGGACACCCAGGTTTGCTACCCAGTGCTCCCACATGATTTTGTCTTTAAAATCATTCCACATATTACGACATTTTCCCATACACACTAACTGAAAATCGACAGGGACCACTTTTATATTAATCTATTTAATAAGAAAATCACACAAGTTAATAATTTATAAATATAGGAATGAAACTAAAATGGTCTTCATACTTGATCTTCCGTCCAATACCGACCTAATGTATCCTGTAGGATTGAAGCCCAGTCATGTGTGGTCAATGGAAAAAGATTTGGGATGAGTATGACATGACTTAGTAAATAGATAAATGTCGGTTCAGTATATCACACATTATAAAATATCTCATCAAATGAAACATCAATGGTCGTGTCATAATTACATGATGAAATTTAACGACCAGGGCTTCTCTTGCAAGAGAAAGAAGTGGTCGAGTATGATCTTGTTGAAAAAAATTTAATACATAATTTGACAGATGTGAATATAAATATAAATATAAATATCTTGAAAATACATAAAAAATAAACCATGTTACATTCCAACATACCTCAACTATGAAATTTAGATCTGTAAGATAGATGAAGTGGATGTAATGCTTGTTCACCTGACATGCCTGCAGTCATATAAAACATTAGTAAGGGGATCATCCAAAGTGTAATAAAGTTAATTTAGATTGTTTTTTGAAAAATAAAACATGTACATTTTTTAATAAAACAAAAAGGGATAGGATTTTAAAAAATCAAAAAGTTAACAGAACATAAATAAAATTATGTACAAAAACGCTTGTATTTAGAGGTTTATTTTAACGTGAAGTCATTTGGGGGTGGTTTGTTTGGGAGGGGGGGGTCCGAGGGGGTTTGGGAGTGGGTTTGGTGCTATCTGGGGGGGGGGATTTGTGGGGGGGTGTCAGGGGGAGGGGGGAGGCCTGTCCAGGGGCTGTTTGGGGGTGGGGAGTTATGGGGGGTGGGTTGTTTAGGATGGGGGATGTCCAAGGGGGTTTGGGAGTGGGGTGGGACTGTTCAGGTAGAGGGGTTGTGTGGGTGGGAGTGGGGTTGTCCAGAGGGAGTGGGGTGGGGCTGCCCAGGGGCTGGGGGTGGGGGACTGACCTCGGGGAGTTTTGGGGGGTGGACTGTCAAGGTGGGGGGATGTCCAGGGAGCCTCTAGGTGGAGAGGATGTGTAGGTGGGGTTGGGATGTCCATGGGGAATGGGGTGGGGCTACCCAAGGGCTGGGGGGTTCCGATGGTATTGGGGGGGGGGGGCTATTTGTGGATATTTGGGGGGGGGGTGGGATATCGAAGAGGGGGGTTTTCCAAGGATGGGGGTGTGTAGGTAGGGGTGGGGCTGTATGTGGGGAGTGGGGTGGGGCTGGGGCTGTCCGAGGTGAGTGGGGTGGGGATGTCAGGGGGAGTGGGCTAAGCTGAGTGCAGGGAGGGGGGAGACTATCCATGTGGATGGGTTGATTCTGCCTAATAATAAATAAAAAAATTTATGTACCAAATTAGTTTTGGGTTGTTTTAAAAAAATTTAAAAAAAGACTTTAATCTATAGATTGGGAAAACAATTATACCATTCATTAATCATGAAAATCAACCGTTTTTCCTACAATGAACAATATAACCCAATAAATACATTCTTCACGTTGAATTATGATATGTTGATCAAGTTGTTGGGAAACAAAGGGAATAGTCTCATGTTCATCTTGTCAAAATAAAAAACACTCCTCCCCAAGACATCAAGAACTGGGAAAATAGTATTCGAAGGCAAAGTAATGAAGGATACTTGTTCCACTTATGATGTCAAAATGAAAGTTTCATTATCAACTCATTCATTCTTGTATAACATATAGTTAAAATTCAACAATATAAAATGATATTTATCGACATTACTTCCACACACTGGATCAACCCGATTACACTTTGACAATATGTACTTCAACCCATGTGGAAACACAACTTCAATATTGTCTGTCAGTTGACCATAGTAATAACCATAATCAACGAATTGAAAACTAATGACACCATTTTGTGTTTATCAGTTGTCCTCAACATCTTTAATGTGAAATCGAAATCCATTAGCATTTATAACAATATAACAACGAGCCGTTATATATGGACCCTCACCTAGTGGGATAAATTCTTCAGTTAGGGGGGGGGGGTCACTTAACTCCCTCAGGTTACGAAACTACATAATTCATGGAATTCAATAATGCTTTCTGCTAAAATAAATTATTATAATAATTCACTCATAATGAAAATAAATTTATACGCACAAAATACTGGAACCATTCATGAAATGACACATAATGAGATTGTGGAATTTGATACTCAGTCGCACGAGACATCTCTTCTTTTATCTCATTAAGGTGTTTCATGAAAATGATAACACAATGTTTAAATGATCAATTTATGTAAACAAAAACTGAAAATGTTAAACAATAAAAATGATGAGACACTTACTGAATTAATGGTGCAACTAATGGATTATTGAACAAGATATATCGATGCGCTTGTATCCACTTGATGTTTTCCATATCAAATATGGTTCCATCTCCAAGTAGACCATCCTGAATTAGAGATGGATTATCTAATTTTGTTTCAACATCCATAAGATATTCTGAACAAAAAGTAGTACACTCATCCATTAAATAAAAATTGTCTATTAATGCCTCTGGATGAGCTCTGTTTCATTCAAATCGTTTTAATGTATTTAGATATCGCCCAATAGGATACATCCACCTGAATTGCACTGGACCAGTAGCCATTACTTTATTAGATAGGTCCACTGTCAAGTGAACCGTAACATCGAAAAATGAGGGGGGAAACCATTTATAAAGGGACAATGTGTAAGTAAAATTCAGTTCTTCAATCTTTTTAAATCACTCATTTATTGATTTTTAAAAAAAATACTCCTAAAAATATTATTCATCTCAATCAATGGTTAAAAAACATTGGGGGATAAACAATCAAAAATTGTGATTGGAATAAACTTTTCATGTAGTGTGTGGTTGTCATTACTATTCAACCATTTCAATGTCTTGCTTGTAAGATTCTCACACTTTGAATTATTATAAGAGTAACCATCAGAAACCTTGAGCATCTCCAAAATGGAAATAAATGTCTCTTTATCCACTGTAGTAATTTTACATTGCATAAAAGACAAATATGCCTTGTTTCCCTTAGCTAACTATAAATGAAACTATTTCCTTAAACATATTTATTCTATATTAAGACATGCATAAACATGGTCCTTTGATTTTCCACTGACACTTAAACCGGTCCACATTATATTATCCCAATCAATTTTTCCAATATTCATGACATCCAAATTATGTCTCAACATGTTAGTTTTCTAATATGGGTGATTGTAAAAAATACTCTTCTTTTACCAATTTTTACTGGGATGTCTACTCGTACTAATAATATTAGGTAATGTATTATCCACAAAATCTTAAAACTCATATATCGTGGAAATGTTTTCTTCTTCAATCTACAATAACATTTCGACTCCTATGATGATCTTTGGAGTTGAGATGAACTCTCTAGAAGATTAAAATGTCACTATGTCCTATCTGAAACTATGATAAGGTGGGAGAATACATATTTGACCCGTGTATGACCATTTTCTTGATTGTTTAATTCATATATAGTTTTTACTTTTATTGTAACAAGGGAACAGAATTTTTCGTATTGTACTGCAACTTGATAAATTTTCATATGTTGGGAAGTCATTGATTGTCCACAATAAAGCTAATTTAAGATTGAATATTTAATTCTTTTCATAGTCATAATTTATCACAACATGGCTCAAAAATTCATTCAACTTAACAATCAATGGTTGAAGGTAAATGTCAATCTTATCCTCCAGACTTCAAGGTCCATCAATAACAGTGGAATGGTGCTTCATACAATGCCACATGGGATGATTATACAGAACCAACACCAAGGTACATGTGCTATGAGTTGCACCAACCATATACTTGATTGGATGGAAACCATCTCTTGCCAATCCCAATCAGACATTACGAACATCTTTAACAAAGTCGAGGTGTCACTTATTGAAATCCTTCCATGCACAATAATCTATCGGGTGGGTTAACATATCATATTCCTGATTTATTTCCGCATGCCATCTCATTAAATTATAAACATTATATGAAATAAAAAATCTTTTGAACATCAGATTTAGGGGAAAGTAATGTATTTTCATTACAACAATTCGTTTTCCCTATTTCGCTGTCAGACTTTGATGAGTCTAATTTCCCCTCTTCTCTTTCCACGTGGAAGAGCCACCGACCGTACAAATATCCAAATAGTCAGTTTCTTTTTTAAACAACATAAAGTTGTTTGAAAATGAATTTATGGTATCATATGTAAAACCTATGTTCTCTGTCAACATATGAGCATGGTAATATGACTCATGATTATTAGTGTTGACATGAAGAACCTTTTTCAATAACACCAATAGCGTGTCGGGCGATGTGTTTGACCATTTATTCAAAGTCGTCAAATGAAACAACACCACGTTAAATGAAAACTTATTATAAAAAGTACATCGAGGATATAATTCCATTTTTTCATCATCAAGTACTTCATAAAACCTCCACGAATCATGATATGCACTAGAGCGTAGATTTATCTCACCGGTATCAACATTCTGGATGTCATTGCCTTCATGAGCCAACACACATACAATTTCATTAACCAGTTCATGAATTGGATCATTAATCCTCTCATCAACATCCATATGAACTATATGTTTATTTTGACAATGAATATATTCTTCCCGAGGACAAGTCCAACTCTTATAATTTTCAGAAATCCATTGAAGAATTGGTTCCCCCTAACGGTATCTCGTGAGAATTGATATCTGTTTTCATATTTTCTACATGGAAAACTACTAAAGTCACTTTGAAAATATCCAGTGAACATAATAAACTAAATAATTCCATTAAAATATTCTCTAGACATTCGATTTGGAAGATCAATCCAAATCTTATCCCTAATAATATATGTATAACAAATATTTACATAAGACATTATATTACATGCATTTTTCATATCAAATAAATTTAAAATAAATATAGTCTAATTGCATGTGGACAGTTGATAAAATAAACAATTTATATTTCTGAATAATGAACAAGATAATAGATAATGGAATGGAAGTGGAATCCCATGTCATCGCCTCCATGTTGGTATGGTAAATATAATGATGATTCTATATTCAGGAAACTATATTGAGAATGAATTTAGTCTATAATTCCATAGAGTGAAAATTTTTCAATAAAGGAATATTATAACCTGCATGAATATGTGGTACATGAAAAAATTCATCAAATACCTATATTGAACTATCAAACATAGTGACTCTGTTAATTCCTTCAAATAAATCAAAGAATATATTTTTTGTAGAAGGTGCCCATAATCAATTAGTGATGAACAATCTTCTCAAACTCAGGGAAACTGTATCTTTGTAAAAATAATTTCTCACTACCTCATGGATTCACACATCATTGTGACATCAGATATAGTAATGAGTAAACATCAAAGATATCAATCAATCTATAATTTATGGAAAACTAACGAATCTATATCAAGGATAACATCAAATATATACTATTCCAGAACAAAAAAGTAGAAATCTATATTCACTTATGATATCATTAATGAATATGTGCTACAATGAATGTGATGAACCATGATTGATCATAGGTTCCAATATAGTCTTCTCCATGGCCTCAAGTAGGTATCATTTTATGCAAGATGTTTGTTACTAGTAGCAAGGGTCTGAATGTCATCAGTGCACAAAATTTACAATCGGTTACAATAAAGAGTGGGATAAACAATAACATAAAAGAGTAAATAAAGAGTGAAAAAACATCATCCATTGTAGGTATCTCAAGTCATATAGTAGAAACCCAAATACCCCCAATGTGTTAGGTTAATAAAAGTGTGCGAAATTAAAAAAAATGTGAATTTTTTTTGATACATCACACTAAATTCAATCCCAATTATACCTCTAAAATTTAAAATTTAAGTCACATGGAAACATTGAATATCATATAAAGGAACATCCTATAGTAATATTAATAACATATAGTATCAAAACACATGTATCAAACTCAAACATGGGTATCATGGGCTATTCAAGCACACACCTGTGGTTAAACCTCAAAAATTTTCATAGGGGATACACACACACACACAGAGTCACGTGATAAACTAATGAATGGTATAAATCAAATAAAAATACAACTTAGAATATCAATACAATCAAAATATACATGGACTATACATTTTATGTAACTTCCAACCTCATGTATAGTGTGATGTCTTCTCATACAGACACTGTCAACACACATTGTTTCATAATTCATCATGAACACAAACCCATATACACATGAATTTCTATTACTACACTTTTTATTCACATTCAATATTCATATAATCTTCATGCACATCAAATTTGTGTTGTAAATTTCCCAATGTTAAAACCTTAAAATGAAAATTAGGGTATACCTGATAGCGCAAAAAATTCGGAACTGATGGGGGCCAGAGGTGGTGCTGCGATGGAGAGGAGTGGAAGCAGAGGGGAGCCGAAGTCAAAGTCTGTTCTGTGAAGGAGGGAATAGACACCGACGATGGTGGCGAGATGGAGGAGGAGGCAATGAGGTGGTAGAGATTTAGTGAGGGAGGGGACGGGCAGTGCAGCGAGGGAGGGGATGGCCGACGGCGTCAGCGGGAATGTGATGCGGGGGCAGTGCGGCGTCGCCAGTGGAGGGAGGGAGGGGAGGTAGTGTAGGGGAGCTAGAGGTTGGGGAAGTGTGGCAAGGGAGGGGATGAGCTTCTACATGGGGTAGGTTTTGGGGTTGGGGGGAGGGGGGCACTGGTGATTTTTTTGATAAGCCTTGCAACCGCCGTTGGCGGTCGCTATAAGGAACCAATAGAGACCGCCAAAGGCGTTCTCCAGTGTAAAGGAACTCAAAAACACCATTTTATAGTACTGTTACCTCAATTGAAAATACCTAAATTTCTTGTGTCAGTGAGTATCTGAACACATCGTAATGACAGTTTCTCCCAATATAACAGTCTTGAGTCTCCCCGGTGTATATATATAAGTATCACATACATCACCTATAAGATTATTCATAGGTAATAGTATCATGGACCTCCCATATGATAGCATTTTCATCCAATAGAAACAAACATGTGGAATGCTCTTAAGATGCTCTATCTTAGTATACCATATCAACCCTAGATCTGTATCAATGTTAGTCCCAACAATTGTAACACAAACCTCTAATAAGGGAGTTTTCTTTGCTAGGTATCATGGACCTCCCCTATGATATTTCTCTCAACCAGTATGAAAAATAACATATTGGAATTCTCATACATAAATAAAATACATACCCTAACGGTGTTTTCCCGTACATATTTAAAACATTTCCCCTAGGATGTATACCATGTCAAATTATATGTACACCTCCCAAGGATGTTTTCCATATAAAACCATATCAATACCACCACTGAGGTATTTTTCAAATTAATTTATAAAGGAAATGGAAAACGAGGGTTCAATCAAATGTCAAAACCCACCATTACTATCCATACCCCACAAAATACGATCAGGGTCGATCTATCAAAATAGAACCTACCATGATCCCCTACCTCACATCACTATGTCGACTCCCAGTATAGGATCCCCGATCCAATATATAATCCTTAGTCTAGTTCTTGTCATCCAGTGTGTCACATTCCCCAAAATATTATACATCAAATTCCAACAAAAGTATCAAAATGTAATGCATACTTGAAACAGATGATAGAAATGGATCATGGTCCATCACTATTACATTGAGTTATGTTAGGCCAGTCCACACACAAACCCCAAATCCATACTACCTATTATCAGCACACAAAATCTAAACATAACTCTAGGGTCCTCCCATATCATATAATGTATCTAAATATAAATTCATCTAACACCACCCTTATAGTGGTGTCCTAGAACACATGTTCTCCATTAAAAAATATTCCATCTTTGGCCATTGTAGTCATGCCATATACAAGGTTCCCATGTGTCTATGGTACAATATTTATTATAATTAAGGAATAACATTACCATTAAATGAAAAATGAAAAAAAAAATGAATTATGAACAAACAAGTTAATTCATTTAGTGGTGTGAATATGAATCTAATTCATCATAATTTACATGCATTTAACTTTTGGGAAAGTTCTAGGGACCATTTATGTCAAACTAAAGTCGACCCCTCTTTATGTGTATCTAAGAAACCCTGGCTTGAGGTCATCCCATGACCAAACGACCACCATCCAAACACCTGAATCCCAATCCCACACCCAGACATCAAAATTGATTAATTATAATTTTTTTAATTAATTTGTTAAAATTAATTTTCATATGCATAAATTCCATAAACTTATCAGGTCATACAATCTTGCTAAAGTCAATAGAAATGGGGGGTGTTTCACTTTGGAAGACACAAATGGGTCCAATAAACATTAAAAATAATAATAATATCACTGATTTAATAACCAATTTTGAGGAAATTATAAAAAAATTACTATTAAAAACCACACCGTGATGTACCTTCACTAAAATGATGTGTGATGACATGAAGAAATCATATCAGGTTGTCCTCTATGCATGTATAGAAAAATCAATTTTGATAGGGATGATATCCACCATGCTTTGGTGGAAATTCTAAAAAAATAAAAAAATGAAACCATTTGAATTAGTGATAATGGGGTGGAATGCAAAATTAATTAAGTGGATGAAGAAACTTACCTCTGATGTCATTAAAATGAACCTATATTCATCCAAAATAGTCTGGAAAAAGAAGGACGAAGGTACGACAGAGACCCTCCCCATGTATCACTCATCAAATTAAATGGGGTAGAGCCCCTAGTAAAAATAAATAATATATACTAAATAGGTATTTTATGATGTGATCAAGGTGTTCATATCTTGAGCACACTATGTAGATGGGACTTCCCCCTTATGTCCCGAAAAAAATGGCATGACTGATATGGTCACAACATGAAATTGATGGTGCTGCTAAATTACAACACCTTGGTCACATGGACTACTCCCAATGCCCAAATGAACCCTTGGGGCCTCCAATATAGCTCAATATTTATACCAAAAAGTAAAGTTATGAAATTTAAACACTTAAACCAAAATCTGAGTTCCAGTTCTCATGAAAAAAAATCCACTAATGAAAATTGATATTCCCCTAGAATTTCATTACCATTTTGGACATGAGGTATTACAATCTCCCTACCATAAAACTTATAACCCATATTATGTCTCATAAAATTTTAAAAAAAATAATTTAGATGTACTCAAATCAAAAAACACACTCATTTCACCACATTATACTCTAGTCTCTCAATTCATCATCCACTACATAACTCCAAACATGTGGTGCAACACTTATCAAAACCTGAGCCACCACTCATAACCATTCCTGAAACATATAGTTAGTTCTGTATTATACCCATACATCCCAAGAAAACAAAATTTCATAAAATTATACTTCAATAGGATTGTGGTACTCCCTATAATAGAACTAAACTTACCATGGCCAGCTCTAAACAATGTCATTCCACAACATTAGAATATACTTCCAAAACACATTGTTAGATGTCCAATGACACACATATTGTGATTACCCTATCAAAAAACACAATATATATAAAACAATCATCCTGATTAATGTACAAATTCTCTTCCCTAACTACATTTTGAATCAAATGAGTATAAACCACCCATACCCATGGCCCAAATTTGTCATCCTTTCCTCAAAAGATGATAATCAATCCTCAGATGAATCATATCACAAAAAATAAAATGTACCTGAACCATAGAATGAGAATTAAAAAAAAAAATCATCACAATAGTCCCCACTAATACATTTCACCTTATGATTCACCATAAGAACTGTGTAAAAAAATTTCACACCCCATTAACCATGTCACATAACCATTTTACCCACTAAAAAATGTATTGAACTGGGGTTAAATCCAAAAATAGGTCACAAACACTGGTTTACCCTAGAATCTTTTCACAAACTGGGGTCAAAACCCAAAATAGGTCACAATATAGGGTTCACCCAATGAAAACATTGATGAACTAGGGTTAACCCCCAAAAACATGTCATGAACTAGGGTTCACCACTACAAACATGTAATGAAAAATAATTCACTTCTGGGATCACATTCAAATCACATTGAAATCATCATGATAGCGATGATAATGCACTAACTAATCATGTTCCTTATCAAAATCTAAAATTTTGAATTTACAATTAACTAGATATTTCATATATATATATCTAATCAAGGTCCAAGTTTCATCGTGACCACTATATGATCATTCTCACCCCATGAAGGACCCTTTTTTCAAGAGGGTCATTCATCCATGCCTTATGATCCATCCATTACCTTAACGTAAGGAATGGATGTGAAGGACTATCTCAAACTATTGTTCTATTATTAAACATTCATATGAACCCATTCCAAGCTTGTGAGAATATTATCTTCATCCACTATTGAAATTGTAATCATTACGAGGGTCACACCCTATACTGACCAATGGTGTACTTACCACCATAGGAAATACACATATAGCACTCCTTGAGTACCCCATCAATAGGATCCATCAAATGTGTGTGGCGCCTCGCCATTTCTTCCCAGAGGAGTGCGTTCCGGATATGAAAATCTCTCAGGAAGATGGTGGTATTTCTCTAGATTTCCCAGGGTCAGATCTTTGGGGGGTAGAGGCCTTCCTCAAATGGTCTCATGTGGCTCGGTTTGGGGCTACGAAGCCCTCATTAGCAGTTTTCAAAACGTTTTTTCTCTCTTAGGGTCTTCAATCAGGCATCCAGATCTTGGCTATTCACAGGAAGTCCTTTTGTGTGGTTCTCTCCTCGAAAGTGGATTTTGTTCAAGCTTGGTGTCTGACCCCTCTAAGGTTTGGTCGATGGGTCTTCAATCTTTCGTGCTGGTCCTAGAGAGCGCATATCGGCAAGGAATGCCCAATGGCTGCGGTTTTGGTTCATCTCCCATGACTCCCTCATCCGTTCTAGAATGGTGGTTTTCTTAAATCCATTGGTGATGCTTTGGGAGGCTTCTTATGATTTGGTCCTAGCATGTCCAGTGGTTATGATTTTTCGGTGGCCCGCATTTGTGTTGAATTGGACACATCTCTTCCCCCACCCTACAAGATTCTACTTCGAGCTCAAGATGGTATATCATGGAATCAGGAGGTCCTCTATTTGGTGTATCCTCGATTTTGATCTCTTTGTTTATTGCAGGGTCACTCTCTTCCAATGTGTCGCAAAAGCAGCCAAGCCTTGCAGAGGAAGTCTCAGGCTTCACCCTCCAGGGCTTCTGTGCGGGCTCATCCACTTTTGGAGGACCTGCAGTTGATTTCCTCGACTCCTGTGGATCCTCCTACAGTTGGTTCTCCCTCTTCGGTGAAAGGGTCAGTGAGGTCCTCCTTTTGTGCCCATGAGGATGAGGAGTTTTGTTGTAAGGACTTAGTCATGTGTGCTTCGTCTGGTGGGCTCTCTCCTCAGGATGTTGTGCTCTCTGTTTCTTCTATGTGTATGGACTCTTGTTTCATGCGTTTGATGCTGGATGTATGTCTATATGGGGCATGCACTCTTTCTCCTGAACATCATGCTCACCCTTATTTGAGCCTAGTTTTGCCTATGGTTTTGCTGGCTGTTCTACAAGAAATTGTGTCGGTGTCTCAATCTGCTAGCAATGATTATCCAAAGGGTTTTCTTAGGGGGATTCATCTTGAGAAACATTTGGTTGTCCATCATGAGCAGCAAGTGGTTGGCCTTTATCATCTTCCTTTGGATTTAGAAGTTTATCCTCTTAATAGATCATGTACTGTACGTGAACCCAAATCATGTCTGGGGTCCCTGGTGATGAAGGTTGAAGGCCAGAAAGTTTCCAGTGAGCGTATTCATACCCGTTAACAGGCCAGGTTACTCAATGAGAGGGATATATCCCATTTCCAATGGGCTACTAGTTCTGGGGCCAATGCCAGAGCCCTCACTTTTCAATGATTCATATTCTTCTATGGAAGGCTAAGGGTATCAGGGCTCGAGTGAAGACATATTTTATTGTCTCTATTATCAAGAAGCACAAGGTAGCGGTTGTGGCTATCTTTGAACAAAAAAAGAGTGATGCAAATATCTGGGACTATATGTTGAAGATCAAGATGTCGGGTTCCCTTCAAGATGCCTCAAACAATAATCACATTTCGATCTTTTGGAATCAATATATAAATGTGGATATGGTGCATGTTGGGGATCAATTCATCACAACTAAGGTGAACCCATGAGGTACTATCTTCTTCTGGACATGTGTTTATGGGAGTTGTGACCGTCTTCAGAGGGTTCAGCTGGGGAGTGACCTGTATGGTTTTATCCCGGGCATCACTCCCTGGTTTGTTGGAGGGGACTTCAATGCGGTTGCTTCCCCAGATGAGATGGAAGGCCGAGGCGCATTCCAGAGAAATGATAGCATAGATTTTAATCGGTTTATAGCGGGGAAAGGTTTGTCTGATTTGGGTTACTCAGGGGATGACTTTACCTAGTGTAATAATAGAAGGGGATCTCACAAATCATGGAGCCATCTTGATAAATGTCTAGCTAATATGGAATCGATATCCATTTTCTATTCCTCTAAAGTTAGTCATTTAGCTCGAGGTATATCAAACCATTTCCCTATTTTGGTTACGGTTTCCTTGGGGAAGGACCATCGAGAGAGGTTTTTCCTTCAGCCGTAGTGGGTGACTAAGCCAGGTTATCAGGACTTGGTCCAGGATATTTGGAGTGCCCAGGGGCAGGGGAATTCTTGGACCTCTCTCCTTGATAAACTCTTTCATATTAAGAGCCTTCTGATTTAATGGCCTAAAGATCTCCCCCAGATTGATAATGAAATTGATGGAGTTTCTAGGGAGATTGATAGTATTGAAGTGAGTTTGGAAGAAGCTTGGGATGACCAATCCTTCAAGGAGCTCTCCTCAAAAAAAGACCATCTTACGGATTTGATTCTATTCCAGGAAAAGCTGGAAAGGGACATTTCCTGGATTAAATGTCTCAGATAAGGGGATAACAATAATGCTTTTTTCATGCCTACATCAAAGAAAGAAAGAGACCAATCAAGCCTAATATCTTGTTGGATGATGGGTCTCACACTGATTACTGGGATGTGGCTAGAATTATAGATTTCTCTTATTTCAAGGATTTGTTTCCTGGTCTTGATGTGTGTATGCCCAGTGGATATCCAAGAGGAGATCATGGTTTCTTTAATGTGATTCCAAAATGTGTTTTATCTCAGGAGAATGAGAGGATGAGTGCCATCCTGGATGAAAATGAAATCTTCTCAGCCTTGATGAATCTCCATTCAGACAGTGCTCCTGGTCCGGACGGTTTCTCGGGTTCATTCTACAGGGGCTCTTGGGAGGTGGGGAAGTTAGATATTATTACAGGGATTTAAGATTTCTTCAGGGGTGGTAACCTGCCGTGGGTTACTTGTGCTACAACCATGGTGCTGATTCCAAAGCACATGAGTCCCTCTTCTATTCTACAATACAGACTAGTGAGTATGTGCAACTTCCCATACAAAATCATTGCGAGTGTGATCATTTCCAGATTTTCTGCTTTTCATCCTCGGTGGATTTCTTTGGAGCAGCATGGATTTGTGTGGGGTCGATCCATCCATGGGGAAATTTGCCTTGCTCGTGAACTGATAAGGGATATCAAATTTAAAACCAAGGGATCTAATATTTCTCTCAAGTTGGATATGAATAAATCTTACGATCATGTGGAGTGGGGCTTCATCAATAAAGTTTTGGCTAATATGGGCTTTTCATCATGGAATATTGATCTTCTTTTCTGGTGTTTCAGCTCCTCGTGGATGGCGGTTTCCTTTCTGGGGAAGTCTTACGCTTTCTTAAAGGATACATGTGGCCTCCGCCAAGGGGATCCTCTGTCCCCTAGTATCTTCATACTCTCTCAGGAAGTTTTGAGTAGGCTCATTTTGAGAAGTATACACAATGGGGAGATTCTACAATATCGAAGGTCTATGAGAGCTCAGGCTATATCTCATATGATTTTTTCTGATGATACTCTTGTGTTTATTAACGCTGGGAAAAAGACTATTAGTGGGTTGAATATGCTTCTGGAGGAGTATTGTCACTGGAGTGGTCAACTTATCAACAAAGATAAAAGATCTTTTTTCATATCAAATAAATGCTCTCAGAATCGAATTTCAGACATCCAAGGCAATCTTGTTATGCAATGTGGATGTTTTCCCTTGCAATATCTCGGGGCTCCGATTTCCCCTGTTAGACTCTGGATTCGGGATTTTGACTTCATTATTACCAAGACTGCAGATCGAATTCATAACTGGAAAAATAGATATTTGTCGTTCGGAGGGTGTATTTATCTAATTAATAGTGTGTTGTTGGCGACTCCAGTGCATGCTCTTTGGGTGGTTGCGGCCCCAAAAGGTGTCATTTCTAGAATGGAAAATATTCTAGCCGGTTTCATTTGGGATCCTCATGAGGAATGGAAAAAACATTGGGCTGCTTGGATTAAGGTGGCCAGGCCTGCTAGGGAAGGAGGTATTAATGTTCAGAGTTTAGCTGATACTCTCAGTGGTATGCAGGCAAAGATGGCGTGGGAAATTGTGGATCAGTCTACCCTTTGGGGCCAAACGATGCATTCATTGTTTCATGGCCATCTCTTGGTGGAAGAAAGGGTTTCCATGATTTGGCATAATTTGGTGAATCTTGTCACTGAGCTTCAGGATCACTCGCAATGGATAGTTGGTATGGAGACTATTTCCTTCTGGCATCATAACTAGGCAGGAAAAGTGTTGGGATTTCCGGGTTGTCCGGTTCCTTCCATCTCTTTTCGTGAGGCAAGCCGGTACCCAGGCTTCATTAATACAGTGATGGATATGGAGAAGAAGGCTTTACATTATCTCATCACCCCTTCCCAGGCTCCTGATCGCTGCGTCTTCATAGCTTCTGCTTCGGGGACTTTTTTATCTCAGGCTTTTCACGGACTTAGGAGCCCCACGGTGTTGCCTGATGGGTGGAATGAACTTCTGTGGTCTATAGTGGTTCCATAGAGATTAAATTTTCTTTTATAGAGGATTAGACAACATGAAATTCCCACTGAAGATAACTTTAAACACTATGGTATTCCGCTGGTCTCCAGGTGCTCTTGCTATGCAGCTCCACAGGAGGAATCATCAGACCAGCTGTTCTCCTCGGTGGAGTGGGCGCATGTAGTCTGGTGTTTCATTGGGGACCTTATAGGGATTGGTGTTCCTTCTCTGACAGGTCATTCTTTCTTGGAGAGATAGTTTCATGGTTCGGGAGATAGAGGTCCAGAGAGAACGGCTCAGGTGATGACATTAACTACTGGTTTTTGGGTGATATGGAAAGCTAGAAATAAGATGAGATTCGAAGGGAATCACGCCTCGGGCAGATCCATTATCTGCAGGTCTAAATTCTTTCTCACGGATCTGGCTTACCTCTTCTCCTCTTGGAGTGATGCTCCATCCTTTAGCTGGATGTGATAGCATTCCCATGGAGTCCAGTCTACTGCTGCTTGGGGTTCTTGGGTTTGCTGGTCTCCTCCCTCAGAAGAGCTCAAGCTAAATTCTGACGGGTCCTGTTCATCGGGGTCCCTGCGCGGAGGCGATGTGGTGCAGGACTAGTGGGGCTCGGTCTACATGGCATTTTCCTCTCGGTTAGGGTACATATCCCCTCTCCATGCGGAATCCAAATCCATGATGAAAGGTATTATCCTATGTCTCCATAAGGATATGGTGATTCCTGAGGTTCAAACTGATTTGAAAATTCTTCATGATTATCTCAAAAATATTTTCCCTCCTCCTTGTTACATCTGCTATATTATCAATAAGTGCAAAGGTATGCTGTCTAATGGCACCAAAATCAGTCATGTTTGGCATGATGGTAACCAAGTGGCGGATCACCTAGTTTTTTTAGATGTTCCAGGCTCTGACCCTGTCTGGCTGTATGATTCTTTCTCTTTGAATCCCAAAGGGGTCAATTTGATAGAGGGGATGCCCTTGTTTTTCACTATTTCAGACCTCCATAAGCTTTTTGTTTCAATGTTTCCTGTTTGTTTTTGTTGAACTGTGTTGATTTTTCAATAAATAGTTAAGTGATGATGATGATCTACTTTTTTTTGTGTCCAATATCACCAAGTTATATTCCTTCTTTTATCACAACCATTGAGAAATCAGAACAATAAGAATTTTTGAAAAACCATCAATCATTAGCTCACACCTGATTTCCCACCAAATCCAAACCCAAAAAGCCCAAATATATACATCACATTCTGCCTAGAACTCATCCAAACATAATGAGTATATCCTACTATACCACCCGATCATAGAAATTTGACTGAAGATCTCATGATTTATATCTCATCACAACTTGGCTTAAATTTCATAACAACTGATGATTCCCATTGTGATATCAATATCACCAAACCAGAAACACCCATCGAACTACCCTTAAAATTTTAATTATCTCTAATATAATGATTAATCAAATTATTAGACTCTACTTAGAACCATTACAAAATCAAATATGTATACTCACACTCTTACAAAACATAGAAACAGTTCCCAAACTAAATAGGGTAAGGTAGCTGACTGACCCTAACCTTCGATGCCAATATTGATAACACAAGTGGTATAACTCAATGTTCTTATCACCGTAGGTAATTCCCAGGTATACCCACACCTATACCATATACATATTTACACTTCACATGAAATATTTCCATTCCCCAAGAAGCAACCCAAGATTCATAATTCAAAATAAATCATCAACCTATGATATCCCCTCTCACAGGCCAGCCACAAGTAAATCACATAGGTCATTTCTAAAGATATTCAACAACTCAGATGACATTGTCCATTCTCTTGTTCCAAAAAATCCATGAGATCCAATGTTCCCACCTAAAATATATTTGGTCTTATATAAATAAAACTCGTCCAAATATCTAAAAATAATTAGCCAACATGCATATATGATTTTTGTGTATTGACCTATTATATGTTTCACATGGGGATCACTAAGACACTTATCACCCCTATAATAATAAATGGAATGGTCCATGTCAATCCATATCATGTAACCGGAATCGAGAGGCTTAGTTAGATATAATTACATTCCATGGTATAGGTTAAAACCATATAGGTTTTATTGCATCTTTAAATAACAAAACCCTAATAAAGAAACTAGTAAGTGGTGTAATACAAAGGCATCATGTGATATTTATAACCTTCTATGGTCACTATACCTCAATCCCCAAGGGACTACATCTTCAATTAGAAGGATATTAATAAACATATTGGTTTGGACGATTACAATTTCACAAAGAAATGATATGGGAAGACGTCATATGAGTTTTTATTGGCACTATAAACAGGTTTTCTTCTAGTAATTAATATAATAAGAGACTAAAAGGCCTATAAGTCTTTTAAATCTTATGTTTCAAATCATGACAAATGAAACAAATCTTTACACTATTATCCAAGAATCAAATAAGGAAATAAATCATTTTTCCAAACACTATGTGCCTCATAAAAAATGAAAATCATACAACTTTAAAATCACATATTAAAAAACCTCATCTCCATAGGAAAATGGTCTCCCTACTAAAATAGGTGTTCATTAATCCCCATCCCAGTATCCATATTTGGATATAAGAAATTGAAATATCTCATAACTACATAGTCATAAATAGTAAAAAGTAAAATAAATCAGACTATGATGCCACATGGTAATGTCCCACCACCCCAAACCACTAATCGGTGAACGAATTGATAGTCACAAATACACCTCAGGCACACCTTCCCATATGTAAACGTTTGCTGACTAATGTTTGAGTTCTTAAATTGTAAAATTGGGATAATATTCCCTATATATCAACATTTGCAAAAATAGTTAAAATTACCAAGCACTATACACATAACAAAGGGAATAAAGTGCACTGGATAAATAAATCAACCAATAATAATAATATGAAATACAGAGGTATACATAAATTCATACATTCTTAATCTCTCAGTAAGCATGATTAATATACAAAAAATTAATAAAATTTTAAGAAAAAACTAAAATAAATTTACAAGAGGATACACTATGATCCTCGAGCCTCACATCATCCCAAATTTTATACTCCATCTTTACCATCTTGCGCGATCATGAAAATATTGGGCCTTGACCGTAATTATATCTAAAAACATTAAGAGTTGCTCAAGTAACTAAGTTTCATAGACACCGGAATATTTTTAAAGTATACATGTTGGTAGGGTACCACCAACATGGTCCCATATACTATTTGTAATGTAAGGATATGTACATGTGATATGCCTAGAATAAATAAATAAACTACTAAATAAAATAAACAAAACTACCAAAAATACATACTTTGGACCGATAAATGAATGTCTATGAGAACATTGACGGGAAGTACCTAACATTGTATCAGAACTTCCCCAAGGGTGCATACATATAACCAGGTCCATTCCTAACAAGTATTGTCAATCATCACATATGTGTCCTTGATCCACCATAATAGCTTCAACTAGTGTTAAGGTGCCTCTGAGAAAATCGTGATGCCCATTCCTCCTGATATAATAGAACCTAGTATCCTATGTATGAAAATAAGTTTCACAGACATCCCATATAGTATTCAATCATCTAATTGTAATATTAACCTCCAATATAGCAGTTTTCATCTAGTAGAAACAAGGTAGTTGAGAAAGCCTCTAGGAAGATCAATACTAGTATAATAGATCCATTGTGTCTCTATATACATGGTATCCCCACTACTAGTCATACATACCTCCCCTACCAGAGTTTACACTTCATGTAACATGACCTCCCCAATTGAATGTTACACAAACAGTCCAAAGACGGCACTTATGATTGTTTTTTCATTCAAAAAAAAAACAATACTACCTATTTGGTTTAGACAATGTCAAATAATTCCCACAAATCCCCCAGGGTTGTTTTCTAAATCGAATAATGTAAGCACCACCCCCAATGGGGTTTTACAAGATATTTATATAGATAAAAAAATGAAGGTTGAGATGAATGAAAAAACTCACCATCATCATCAACAACCTAGCTCTCTCGCCCAAGTTTAGTTTATGATCATGAAACATAGTACAATCTAGTGGGTCACATCACAAGGATGAAACACAAAATGGGTTCTCTAGTAAAATATATAATCCTCATGTTAATATCCATCACATATGGTGGAATTATCCCCATAAATCTCATATATGGAATGACTTTATAAGACTCATAAAAAAATACATATAGGCATGTGGAAATTGAGATAGCTCATAGACCATCTCCAAGTCTTCGAGTCATATTCGATTCAAGCCATGTCTGTCCAAATACCCTGCCCATTGTCAATCCCTCCAATGGTCCATCCACCAATGTAAAATGCACCTAAAGAGTCTTTACTTATCCTAATAGGGTTATCGATATCAAGTCATCTCACACCCTACTCTTGGAGGTTTCCAAGGAATACAATGTCGTCATTAAGGCCTCGTCCATCAACAACCAATGTAGCCAACATATTTCCAGGGGACCAATGTGGATATAATATTTTATATAGTTTACTTGAGGCATGAAATTTAAATTAAGGATTCAATATAAAAAGGGAAAAAATTATCATATAGGTAAACAACTTCAATGGTATAACTATTCATATAATTCACCAAAATAGAGATGTATTAAACTATAGGGAAAGTATCTAGGACCACCTACCTCCAGCCGAAGCTAAAAAGTCTATAAGATAAGCTCATCATATCTGAAATGAGATCATAACATGATTAAATAGCCATCATCTAACAATCTTGGGCTCTATTCCACACTTGGACATGAAAATTAAATAATTATAACATTTTATAAAAAATTAAAACTAACACTTAAAGTTGGTATATTTTTATAAAACTCACTAATTAATCTCATTGCATTGAAACTGTCTTCAAGAAGATATGGACCACTCCTAACACATCCCCAAGCCTATGAAACACTAATTCCACATTTAATATGACTAATTCAATGACCAATTTTATCAAAATTCAGAAAACAATCCATATGAAAAACATAGAGTGACATGCATTCACAAAAAACAATGTGTGACATTGTATATATAGAATCTTCAATCTTCCTCTATAAATTTTTTGAAAATTCGATTTGATTTTGTTGGTTTCAACTAAGATCATGCAGAAATGACAAAACCTCCTAGATGAAATTTTACGAAATCCGTAGTGAGGATGGGAAACAATAAAGAAATAAGGGGGATGAATAGGATTACCTCTAATTTTGTTGATGAAAACCTAGATTCAACCTAAATGGTGGGAATAAGTTGGAGGGGGAGGTTTATCCAAGACTCTCCCCACACATCACTTTTCTAATGAAAATGGTAGGTTGAACCCCCTCTTAAAATTTAAAAAAACTATAGACATAATTCATGATATGAAAAAGGTGTGCACTCCCAAAATACTGTAATAATAGTGCCCCATCCCCATTATATAGTGAATACCTCAAACATAACTGATGTAGCCACCCATTGAAATAGTTACGGGTATAAAATTACAATACAAAATCACCCATACAACTCCTAAAGCTCACCTAAACCCTCAAACCTTCCCCTAAAACTCAAACTAGGTTTGAATTCCCCAATTTAAGGCATTTAAATATATAGAAACTCATTGTTAGTCCCAGTTCTGAAAATTAACCATCCACAACTGAAAATTCAAATTTCCTTAATATTAAATAACTCATCCAGACATGAGGTATTACAAATCCAACCCACACTTTGTTAAAATTATCAAGTGGTAAATACATACATTTATTCTTGGTGTTGATATTGTAACACCCAACCAGACACACTTTATGAATAGTAACTAGACTTCTATGCCACATAACCTCATACATTCCCCCCACATAATAGGGGCAGTTGACTAGTAGTTGGAAAATCACTTAAAGTAGTAAGTAAATAGAGTATAGAGATGTAATAGATAAAAATAAATATAAAATATAATGGGAATGCAACTTACCAATTATTGGAAAAATCAAATATTAAGCTAATCAAATATACAAAACATGTTTGAAAGAAAAAAAATGGAGGCCCTACTATAATCCTTGAGCCTCATCTCATCAATGTCACCAATTCGAATTTTGTTACCCTACTCAATCATGTAATACCAAGACTCTTCCCATCATGCACAAAAAATATTAAGATATACTCGAGGACCAAAGTGACATTGAATCATGAGCATGGAGTGAGTATAACATAATACAGAATAAACAACATGGTCCCATACATAAAAAATACATTTTGTCTTTACATGTGATATTCTTATCCAAAATAAGTAAATAAAATATGGAAAAATTAATAGCCAACAAGATACCTACTTCGGATCTATACTGGAATGTCTCTAAGAACATCACAATGAGCATGCTAACTAGAATCCCTATCATACTGAGAGAACATTCATATAAAATGTTCCATGCCCAAATAATTTTTTATGGTAAAATTTCATCATAAACTTGATCTACCAATCCCACCATGGCCAATGCTGAAATGACTTTGTTCCTAAGTATCACCATAGGGAAACGTAGTTTTACACAAAAGGGATCTCAATCCCCCACCTCCATAAAAATGATTAGCAAACCTAGGGGAATCACCTGACAGTCTTTATCTTTAATATGAACCCCATGAAAGTGCATTTAAATTCATCAATTTCAAGACGATGTCTGGTTACTAGGAAGAAGGGACCTTAGTAAATATTGTTCTTATAAATATTATTCTTATAATCATGATTAATGTATTGGTAACCCATTAAATAAAATGAAATAACCTCTCTAGATCCCATAGTAAATTTCATTGGAATCAAAAAACTCATGGATCCTCAACTGAACAAATAGGGGTGAATCCACATGATCCTCGTGGGCTATCATAAGAATGGATAGATAAGATTCCATCATGGCACGCATGATGTCCAACACCTATTCTTGGGTATATACACCAACATGATACCTCATATATCCATTCAAATATTGGTAATCATGAGAATTCATTGTGGTCTACTGAAATTTTCATTTTAATTCAGGAAATATAGAAATTACAATGAGATAAAAAATTTATGGACCCCTAAAATTCACAAAAATTCTGGTACGTACACTATCTCACATCTCTGATGTTGGATCATATGCACCACCTATAGGAAAACACTCTTTTATCAATAATGTTAATATATAATTTATGACCTTGGATGAAACCTCTAATATACCATGATACTATATCTTAAACATATTAAGAATCCTATGATCCATTCAATGTAAATAGATTATTCTAGAACATGTTGGATAATCACATTTGTGCACAACCTTGGGGAAAATTCCAATGAGTCCTTGGATATAAAATTCAAAAACTACAAAAAATTGTAAGGGCTAGTCGAACCCCATTCCAATCATCATCATCCATGACCCATTAAGATTAAATCATTAGGATGGGTTCTAATGTGACCCCTTTTTCAATGACTATTTTTCCCTAGTCGACCTTATTTATAGAGATACATTTTACATGGGAACTCACTATGGTATCATAAGTCTTATTAAACCCATGTTGTCCTAAAATAAATGGCACACAATGGAGATGACCTTTATCCCATTCACTTTCCTAGGCATCCAAGTTTGGTCTGAATAGTCGACCCATTTATTTTTTTCTTTTGGGTCAAACCACCCATGTAGTCACGTCATAAGGGGGAGTAATTATATCCCCATGTTCACCTCTAAAATACTACCAATACTAGGTCAATTCTCATGGGGTACCCCTTATACATTAATACCAAGACATCATGATTCAATTTATGTTCTCATATATTGGAAACTGAGATTTCCATCAAGTTGATAGGGGACCAATGGGGCCCTTGAAACAATTTACAATACAATATTTGGTTTAATTTTGTTATTTATAACATAAAACATTTAAATAGTACCTCCAACAATAGTGGTAGGGCCATAAATACCACATTCATAAAAGAAGATGCATAATACTAAAGTAATACATAACACACAATTGTAAAAATTTCAATTCATTAAAATAATCATTTTAAATAGGCATAATTTCCCAAAAATAACCAGTTTACCTTATATAACTAAAACCATGAGCAATGGGTGAAACCCACTCTCGATTCACCCTAGGATCTAGGCTGCACAAAATCCAAAATTATTACTGTTAATTTGATACCCCAATAATTAAATTTATAGTAGAAACCCTTATAAAATTCCAAATATTGATGTATCTCAATTGAACACTATTTGATAGTATGAAAATATCATATTGGGTTCCCCTCTAACTAGGTTACATGAAAACTCAAAATAAATTGGGTTATTTCACTATTAACCAATGAAGTAACCATTTTTAATCTAAATCCAACATCCACCAAATCATTGAAAATGAGAATGAGATAAACTAGAGTAAGAGATGTGGAAGAACATACATGTCCATGCTGCTTCACCCCCAAATTCAGGTAGTTACCCATTTATTTAAATATTTTATTTATATAATGTTATTGTGTTATGTTTGGTAAGGATGGAAGAGTTTTTCAATTTTCTGTGGTATTTTCTAAAGGTTCACAGTTTAATCATGATTACTAAAAATGTTGATACACCTATACAAATGTGTTCCAACGAATTTAGGGTTCACTTGATAGGCACAAAGTCGGATATTAGTTTTTCCAAAACATGTGGCCACCCATTTGGATCTATACAACATGGAAAATAGGACCAGATGATGTTTGGTGCCAGGTTTGGAAAATATAGTGATCCAACCATTAGTGGGTGTATTTGGAGATAGTATATGCTGCATCGTTTTCACAATATTTTCCTAACCATTCTCCTAAACCATGAATCATTTAATATTTGATCCATTAATTTTGAGTCTAACCCAGTTTACCCACTTAAACCCTCAATTTTACTTTAATCTAACTGTAACACTATTTACAATTCCTCCTTTTGATATAGAAACCCTTCCCTTTAATCTTAGAGTGAAATACTATTAAATCATGGTGTGTTGGAGGTTGGATTCCATAGTAAGTGATCATTCACGGTGGATTTCTTTAGATATTCTCTTTGTCCCACTCTTTTATTCTTGGATATAATCAATTAGGGTTATATATATATATATGTGTGTGTGTGTTATTTCAATCTAATAATGATAAAATATTATTGTGTTTATGATAGGGAGAAAGTTATAAGCATTTTTAGGAACGATCCATGCGATTTTTTTTAGTTTTTATTTTGTTCTTTGAATTCTCATAACGTTGTGATGCTGGTGGTTCCCCTATAGGCTAATTTTCCTAGAAACGAGAGGTTTGATTTGAAATTGATCGAATTTATTGAATTTAATTCTTAAATTAATGAGAAAATATAGATATAAAACCTCTTCATTGATGGTTTGTGAAATTGTGGAAATTGGATGTCATTCAAGGTTCATTGTTTCCTGGTTTTAAATTAATGGTTTTAAAATACGGATTTGTTTTAATTAATTGAAATGATTTGGAAGAATTTTTTTCAATAAAATAATTTTTTTACTAAAATGGATTATAATGGTTGGTTATGCTTTAGATTTGGTATAAATTGTTTGTGTGTGTTCATTTACATTCATGTGACCCTATGGAAGGGGTGTGTACTGTTGGGGAACTTGGTATATCGCTACCATTTGATGAAATTACATATAGATGATAGAACATTCATTAATATGGAACTATCACTTGAAAAATCATGTTTGGATTAGTGGAGTGGAATGATTTATGCCAAACGGACTTGTGAAATGGATTTAAAGACTTGTTTTGTTCCTTCATATAGAAAACTATCTTGTTAACAAAAAGATTTTAATTTGATATAATAATCTTTGAATTGTTTTAAAATATTTTTTATAAATTTTCTAACATGTTTTTCCCTATGTACTAAGTAGGGAAGTCATTGGTGAAAACCTAATGGGTTTTATACTAACTCTCTACTTGGGAAATTTTGTACATTTATAGATGTTTTATATCATGACACTAGTAAAGTAATGTTATCTCATTTATTTAGGGATGATTCATGATAACATGTGAAGGTATTATGTATTTGGAGCTTATAGAATGTTGGGATCTCTGGAGTTTATGACATTACTTGTATTTGCGTGGTTGGTTTTGGTTTCATTGTTGTACTATGATATTTTTAATTGATGTTGTTTAGTTTGTTGTTAGTTGGTGTTACATTGAGTTGTATTCCATTTTTATCATACGTCATATAGTATATTTTTTTATTTTATTATGGTTTTGGGTAGTTTTATTTTCTAAAGAAAAATCATACCCCACTTTTTTCAGAAGCCCTTTGTAGATATTTCCATCCTCTAGTATCTTGAGGATGTCACCTATGGCCTAGTATCACCCACCACCCCTTCCCAAAGCATTGTTGAGGGGTTTTATTTTAAAAATTGTATCATTATTGGTATGCCATTACATAATTATGGTAAAATGTTATTGGTTTGTCAGTCTTTGATTTAAAAAATCATTATGGTTTATTCATTGAGTTGTATTGGTAGTAAGAATATATAAGCATCAAAAAATGAAATTTAGAGCATAGGGAGGTGTAGCTAACTCATTTATAAAGAACCTCATGTTACTATCATGTCAGGAACATGAATGTTTTGACACACTTTTATGAGTTATTACCTCATTTCCATGCATTTATACATTGAGAAGAGCATGAAATGCATTGATAGAATATTTATCCCACTAAGAGTGCTTAATCCATTTTGAGTAATTATATATGATATGCTGAAAATGTTTGATTATTAGAAATTTTTTATTTTTTTTGAATGTTATATTTTGATAATGCAAGGTAGTGGTATTTTGAAAATGGTTTGATATTCAAAGACCATGGTGTAATTTTCAAAAATGTTTTGAAAGTGGACAAAAGTTTATTTGGAAAACCCTATTGTGATATGTGTGATTTGGTAAATTTTAAATTGAAAAGACTTAATTTTCTAGGGAGTGAGACTAAAAAGAGTTTTGTTTTTTTGGGAATGGAACCAGTTAGGTCTAACTAGAAGAATCTTCTGAGAATGTGGTTTCACTAGAGCCATAGAGGAACCGACAGCAAGTTCAGAGTATCGTTCATTCTTTTCAATCCATGGATAAAGGTTTTAAAAGGTATAAACTAAGGAAATTGGATCATTACAATAAATTCCATAAGTTGAATCCACCCATATTTTAGGGTGATTAAAAATAAGAAATAGAATAGGTGTTGATGAATAGGATGAATAAATTATTCAATTTACTAGGCACACTAGTTGATCTCAATTTGATGTTGGAAATATAAAAAATGGATGATCATTCTTGACAGTGCTGAGATTTTTATGATTAATATAAATTAAACAAAGTCATTTCATTCAAGTATTTTGAATAATTTTTCATCAAATAGTTATCTCCTCACATGTTTTGTATTTCTAAAATGATTTAATTTTTTATCTTCATGTAGAAGAATCATTCCGTGATTGATTATTTGGCCAAATTTAATAATTTATTCCACTTTTCGCTACTAGTTTCTATAGGTGAATATTTTAAGGCACACATTTTTTTCACTGGGGTTGAGTCCAAATTGTATCTCAAATATTCTAGTTCCTTTTATAATTAGTGATGGTCAATAGAGTGAAGATGTCAAAAAGAGACATCCCAGGATACATGCGTAGATAAATCATGTTGATAAAAATTAAAAATGGTGGGAACACTAATTATGAGAATACACGGAAGAAAGAAACCTATTTCCAAAGTAGCTAAAGGACCCATAATCAGATGGATTGATCAGTGAATCTTCATCCAAAACCCAATAGCATGATGAGATGTTTTTCATGTGGATATTTTTATCACATGAAGTAGTATTTCAGGACACCACCTATAGAATGTTTCAATTTCTACCATATGGGAATTATTTAGTTCTATTGTCACAGTTCTCCACGGTCAGATTATAGGGACCATCTCATTTTTGAAGATGTCATATTATTTTTTGGGATGAGGGAATAAATATATTTCTCATCTGTTGAATCCAGCTTTCTGTGGTGATTCTAGAAATATCATGACTCCTCAACAAATGAAATCTCAATATGATAATAAAGAATAATGTAATGTGAATAAAAAATTGTATAGAGAAGAGTAATTTATTATGGATGATCCATCAGGACCATCGATGGTGATATTTAGGGTTCATTTAAATCCTACCCATATGAAATCTTTGTTTGATACATGTTCATCCCATTCATTTATAACTTATTGTTATGTTGATCTTATGGGTTTGCATGTTCATATGATGCCTTTTATTTTGAGACTTCAAACTCCTCTTGGTAAAATAGAATATAGAGCCTTCAAGTGAATAGAATGTTCAATAATTATAGATAGTGATGAATTCCATTTCAATTTATCTATGCTTAAGATGGATGTCTATGAAGTAATCCGGATTATGGAATCGTAGACTATGTTAAAATCCTATATTTACTATTAAAACATAAAGGATTGATTTTAAACTAAAGACTACATTGAGCGTATCATTGGTGGAGATATAAATGTAATGGAAGATGAAATGGGATTATTGGAACCAATAATTGGAATGATCTTGTATCAGTAAGAAACATGGACCTAAGTGTTGGTGGATAAGATTAGGGATAACAACTTTCATGAATTATTTTATATGTTATATGTTTTTCTTCATAATTTCATAGGTTATCCAACCATAATAGAATATGATTTTACAATTGACATCATACAAGGGGATATTACAATATCACTTGTGTCTCATCAGATAGAACCAATAGAATAAACAGTATTAAAATTATAATTGGATGAGCTGGATAGAAAATGGTTCATTTATCCTAGTATGTCATTGTGGGATGCACCTGTTTTTTTGCAAGAATAGAGGATGGTAATATTAGTATTTATATGGTTTATCATAAACTTAATCGAGTTACGATAATGGATGGTTATCATATTCCATGCATTTATATTGTGTTTAATAAATAAAGGGGATCTCAATAGTTATATAAAATTTACTTGTGATAAGGATACAACCAATTGCTGGTTTGGAATGAGGATATTGAAAGAACATATTTCAGGAGTACATATGGCCATTAAAAATATTAGGTTATGACTTTTGGTCTTATGGATTTACCAATGGTCTTTATAGATATGATTAATTGGATATTTCAAATGTATCTTGATTGTTGTATGATGTTGTTTGGGGATGAAATATTAGTGTATTCATGGAAGAAGGATGACCATGAACAACACACGGTTGCAGTGTTTAGAATCTTGTAAGATTATCTTTTTTATTCCAAAAATTCAATTTCTGAATTTTGGTTAAAGGTTGTATATTTCCGTGGCGATGTTATCTTCGAAAAAGATGTTTTTTTGGATCCAATAAATATCAAGGCTATGATATCTTGGAAACCACCAGATAATTTCTTTGAGATTCGTATTTTCCTTGTTTTTGATGGTTACTATTGATGTTTTGTTTGTGAGTTTTCATGACTAGCCTCTATAATGAAATCTATGACATGTAAAAGTGTTCCCTTTCAATGGAATGATGAATATCTGTGGTATTTTCAAGATTTTAATGTTTTCCTTACATTAGTATCAATCTTGATATTACTGAAAGAATGACAAGATTATGTGGTGTATTGTGAAGCTTTGGGATATGGGTTGGGATGTGTTCTCATTATAGGAGATCATGTTGTTTCTTATGGCCCATTGATGTTGCAGATGCATGAAAAGAACTACCCAACATATGATTTTGAATTATCTTCTTTAGTCCATGTATTGTATACTTTGCATTGTTACCTGTTTAGTCATTTATTTATTGTGCTTATTAATCATAATAGTTTGAAACACAATTTCTCATAAAGAAATTTTAATTTGAAAAAAATAAAATGGATGGAGTATCTCCAAATGTTTGACTTTGAAATGATGTTTACTTCAGCTAAAGTCAATTCAGTGGAAGATACAATAAGTTTAATGTTACATAATCAATTGGAAAAATAGTCTTTAGTTTAGTGGAAGTTTAAGTCAGTGATAGCCGACTTGAAATGGATTTTGAAGACAGAGGTAGTATTGTGGTTTTCTTTCAAGTGTCTTTTTTTTCAGATTTGGTTGTTATGATAAAATAGTAAAAAAATCTATTTTTAAATGTGTTTCTATGTAGTCAAAACTCAATAGTGGGGATACCACTGAGTGATGGTCACAATATGGGAGTTCAATTTTATTTTCCATGATCATATGGTTGTACATATGTATTATCAGGAAAATGATCTCCATGTTTAAATACATTAAAGAAGTGTTATTCATCATAGAATAAAAAATATATATAAGAAACTGAAATTATAATTTTGGGGGGTGTGCATGAAATTAAAAGTGGTTGATTTTTTATGGGATGCCACAACTATCAATAGGTTAAGGAAAAGAACATGTGACTAGATGCTATTTTTATGTCTTTACCTATTCCCATTTGTAAATGAGAGTATAAATCCTCGTATTTTGTGATAGGTATCCAATGGATGGTTCCAAAAAAACTATTCCATATAGGTGATAATAAATCAACTCACAATGGTATCCCATTTCATTGCTATTCATGAATGTCGTATGGTGAATTTTTTTTCTAAAATATAAATTTAAGAAGTGGAATGTAGGCATATCATACCAGTTTTGATAGTATCATATCATTATCATAGGTTCATGTATCATTTCTAAAAATCATTAAAGAAAACCTCAGGGAGATATTTGACCATGAGTAAAACATATAATCATAAAATGGTTGGAAAATCTAAAAGGATGATATAATTGTTGGAAGACATGATTCATGCTTGTGTAATGAATTTTGGTGTCTCAAGGGAGGATAAAATACTATTTGTAGAATTATTATATAACAATAATTATCCATCCTCAATACACAAAGCTCCTTTTGAATCATTTTTTGGGAATACTTTTCCTTCTACACTTTGTTGTGTAGAAATAGATGAGAGTACACATGATGGACTGATCCTTAGATAAGAGAAAATGGAAATGATTCAGTTGAACCAGAATAAAATAAAAATGGGTCAATGTTTTTAGAAATCATAATTCGATCATCATTGAAGTCCATTTTTGTTTTTGGTGAGTGATCATGTCATCTTGATAAACTCTTCTTGTAATGGGAATCATTGTTTTGGGAAGAGGATCATTTTATTTCCTCAAAACATAGGACCTTATATGATGCTTGAATGGGTTTTTAATGTCCCATATCAGTTGTATTTTCCACCATTGTTTAGTTACATGGATAATTTATTTAATGTATATCAAATAAAGAAGAACGATTCTGATCCAAACTATTTTATTCGATTAGATCATGTTTACCTATATCCGGATTCTACGCTGGTTTTGGTGCTTGTGTGGATTGTGTATTGGTATGATAAGGTATTTCATGGGAAAAACATCAGTTTAGTGCGAGTTTTATGGAATCAATGTAAGATTTATGAATAAATGTAGGAATGTGAGAAGGAAATGGTAATGATATAGCTAAAATTTTATAAGTAAAATGTTGGTTTTCCACTTTTTGGTTATGAAATGACCAATGGTGTAGATAATGTAAAATCCCATAATTTCAGGCAATAAACCCATTATTTATATATTTAATTATATAATGTTGTTGGGTGATGATTGGAATATTTTGGAAGAGCATTGGAATGTTTTTTTTGGGATTTTATGATGGAGAAATATTTTATGACAATTAATAAAATCCATGAAACATCTCTAGGAATCTGTGATAAGGAAAATAGTGTTCACCAGGTTGGCACTCCGTTGGAACATGGTTTGTTCCAACTAATAGACCAACCACTTAAAATAAGAAAAGTGGGACATAGAGGATAATCATGGATGTATCAATGTTTGTATAACTGAGTGATCCAACCATGTGAGGGGTTTTTGGAGGTTGTGGATGGTGCACAGTTTTCGCACGGTTTGCCTAACCATGCGCCTAAATCATGTAGCATTTAAAATTGGATCCTAAATTTTTGTGTCCTTCTTGGTTTATCCCCTTAACCCCTCGTTTATTCATTAATCTAACCCTAACAGGATATCAACTTCCACCCAAGGATGGAAAAACCATCCCCTTTGATCCAGGAGTGATCTATTTGTTAATCTGGGAGCATTGGAGGATGAATTCCTTAGTACATTTTCATTCTTAGTGTAGTTTTTTAGATTCTTTCTTCTACACTCTCTTAAATTAATGGATTTAATATATTGGGGATATATCCACATTTTTTATTTCAATCATGATTATATATTATTGTGTTGATGATAGGGAACACGATATAAGTTGTGTTTTGGATGATCTTAGCTATGTTTCTTTTATTTTTGGTTTCGTTCTCTATTTTCACCCAATTTTGTAAGGTTGATATCTTCAATATTCACTCATATTACTAAAAATAGAATCTTTATTTCAAATTGAGTGAATTTTTTGACATTAATTGTTATATTGATATTCAATTATTGGTAGGAACCCTATTTAGTGATGTTTTATTAAATGGTGTAAATTTGTTATTGAGGACAGTGTTTTGTTTCATGGGTATAAAATCATGATTTTAAAATGATGATTTTTTATTGATGGAAATGATTTGGTAGAAATTTCCTCAACAAAATAAATTTTTATTAAAATTTCTTAGATTGGTTGTTTTGGAATGAGATTTTTCATACATGGTTGGTGTGCATTCATTTTCATTGACATGACTAAGTGGAAGGGCCATGTGAAGGTGGGTAACTTGGGATATGGTTACCTTTTGATAAATTGGTAGGTCGATGGGAGTCCACTCATGAGTATGGGAATTTTACTTGGGTATAAATGTTTAGAAGTGTGTATGGGTTGAATGGTTTGAGTTATTTAAAATCTACTTTTGGAATGGTTTTAAAGACTTGTTTCATTTTGTTTCAGGGAAACCCATTTTTGAATAAATTCTTTTGGTTTTTATATAATATCGTTTAAATTTTTATAATTTTTTTTAATAAATGTGATAATGTGTCATATGTTAGTGGTATTAGTATAAAAATCATTAGGGAAAACATATTGAGTTTTATACTCATCCCATTCTTGGGAACTGTTGTGTATTTATTGATTTTTCACATTGAGACACAGGGAAGGGAAAGGTATCTCATTTTATTACTGATGCTTTGTGATTCCTAGGGAATTGATTATAGAGTTTTGTTATAGAGCATGTTGGGATATGTGGAGTTTATGTCTCTAGTTGCCTTTAAGATTTTGTTTTTGGTTTTGTCTTTGTACTATTATATGTTTAATGTTTATAGTATGACTTTTTGTTAGTTATTACTACTTTTATTCTTATTACATTATTCTCATGCATCATATAGTTCCTTTTTTTTTTGTATTTTATACTTTGGTGAGTTGTTTCATTTGTAAAGGAAAAATATTCCCCCAACTATTTATAAATCCCTTGGAATTTATTTCTACCATTTATTATCTTGGGGATGTCACTTAATCCAAAGAAAAACACACTGAATTTTCCCATGCTAATGCGTGAGGGGTAGGATGTTACAAAAGGTATCAAACATTGAAGATCCTTATTACATTTTGTGACATATGGTATTCATTTATTGGTATTGTATTTGGAAAATCATTATGGTTTGGTCCTTATGATGGATTGGTGGAAAAGATATAGGATCATCAAAACATAAAATGTAGAACATAAATATGAATATATATCCTATTTATGAAAAACCTCAAGTTAATTGGAAGTTGGGTACATGAGTATTTAGACTCACCTCTAAGAGATTTACCTCATTATCATGGGTTTATCCAATGAGAAGATCATAAAATCAATTTTTATAAATGAATTCCCACTAGAAGTACATAATTTTGTTTTGAGTAATGATTTATGTTATGAAGTAAAATGTTTGATTTTTGAAATGTTTGGTAGTAGTTTTTAAATGTGATATTCTGAAATGGTATGGAAGTGGTATTTTGAAAATGGTTTAATTTTCAAAGAGCACAATGAAATTCTAATGAATGGCTTGAAATTGAAAAAAAATAATTTGGAAAACCATGTTTTGATATGTGTGAATTGGTACATTTGAAATTGAAAAACATAATTTTCTAGAGTGATACTAAATATTGTTTTGGTTTCATTTTAGACAATAGAACTAGTTAGGCATAGAAGAAACCAACAAGAAGAAGATCCTAATAATGTTGTCGTACATGATCCAAAAGTGAAAAAATATGGTATAGAGTATCATATAAGATTATCAATCCATAGATATAGGGAACATAGTTGATAACCCAAGTCAATTGAGTCATTTCATTCAGTTCTATAATTATAATCCATCCATCTATCAGGGTGATTCTATGAATCAAATCATCGATTTCCTATGAACTCCATATGAGTTTCTTGTAATGTTTTCAATGGTTGAGGGGTAGGATGTTACTTTCATTATATAATCAAACCCAAAACCACTATAAACAGACGATTGAAGAGGGATGTAGGTTCCAAAAGAATACTTACCATGCACCACTAACCATCCGATGGAAGAATGGTGGGGGAAGAAAGGTCTATATTGAATAAAGAAAACAAAAACCAATATGATTCACACTGTAGACCAAATGTTCACACTGTGAATTATTGGAATTTATCATTGGATCCTGGTCAGCCCATATTCACATCCTGAATGATCACAATGAACAACATAAATGTCATAAATCAAATACCATGGAATGAGTGGCCTACCATATTTATTTTGAACATCATGAGTCACATGTTTCTCCTCTATTGATCACTCTAACCACCAATATTTCCACCAAATCCAACAATACATCTAAAAAACCAGTTTTGGTTGTTCAAACACATGGACCATCATTCAAATTCACGGTTCTCAAAATGATTCTTCCAAAAATATAAATTAAATTCCTATAAAAATTTCCAACCTATAAAAACTTGGGGTTTTTTGATATCCACAACATAAAACTTTTTATAGTTGAGAATATTTTTCAACATTCTAATCAACACAACTGACCTATTATTGAGATTGATCTAATCTCGATTCACTACATTCTATTCATGAGTCCAAAAAAGATCCCGTAGTGCAATCCCAAGAAAAAAGATCTGATTCATAAAAAATATATGTACTAGATGCACTCATTAGAAAAATGTAAAGAAAGAACCTAACCACACCCATCCATATTGAGAAACCATAGTGTAATAATCTAGATAACTATAAAACCTACCGCGCTCCTCACTATTAAAACCATATCATAATGGCTGATTCTGATCCTTGGTGATTCACACCATCAGAACCACCTACTAAAGCATGTCATCTTGATTATAGTGAAACATTGATGTAGTTTTTATCACACCTAACCAAAAAATACAAGAAAATAGTGTCCCTAGATATGATATTGCCTCTCTTATCCTTTTATAAACCAAAATATATGCATGATGGTTACCTATAGAGGTGGTTTTTATATGTACACCCTTCCCTAAATGGTCTAGAATAAACCCCATGGCATCCCCATTATACCTAATAGGATGTAATTGTACCATGTTACCATTTTCCAAAGTAGTCTAAATTATTATCATCCCAAATGAAACATTCCTTCTATTTCAACACATGATTCACCCCTTGAACAATGTTATAAAACTATTTTTCACCCCATGAAACATGTCCTAAATATATTCAACCTGGGAACCCTTTTTTGAAATAGTCATTCAATCCCCTAACTATGTCCTAAATCATGGATCACCCCATTAATCACCCATAGGTAATACTAAGATCTCCCCGAGCCTAGTTCCATTACCGAACTCCATTGAAAAACAAGTGAAAAACCCTTACATGGGAACAAATAAGTCAAATTCAACTACTCATCTACACTCAAGAACCACGTTGGCCCTCCAAAAACTATTCTGACCAATCCCGTGACCCTTCATACATGATGGATATCTTCCAAAGGCCTTTGGTGGTATACCCACTATATGGATTTCCTTATACCGGTTAACAATCATTACATGAACATGTTCCATGATTACCAACATGTCACTCATCCCGACCCATGATCATCCTATCTCATTATTACCTATGTAGGATATAAAATATATTCGACATGGCACCAAACCTGATCTAATTAGGATCTATCCTCCGAACTATAGGTATATCATCTATTTCATCAAAACCCCATGCCTCTATTCCCATAATAATTTCATTAAGATCTATCATTCCTCAGCCCAATCATGACCATTATCTATTTCCAATAAAATGGTTACCAAATCCAACAAGCATATACCATTGTTATAACATCCATCATAGTGGTTGTACAATCCTGTAGAACTAGATCCTATTTCTTGAGTCATGATCTCAGGATTCATACACCAAGAAACTCATATGATTCACCATAATCATTGACTATGACCTACAATATATTAGTTCGTTTAGACAACACCATGATTAGATGCTACATGGAATGTTTTTAGTCATTATAATGCACGAGAACTCCCACCATTCTACTAATGTCCTTCTGAATTCCACAAGAACATGCCCATGAAAAGTACTAGCATCAAAACCTCTCTCACTCCAAAGAAATCTTCCTTCAAGGTGATCCACCTCAAGAAAACCCAAGTAAGAACTATGAATTTTCCACAAAATTTATAGGACCTACCGTGTATCACTCCCATAGAAAAGGAATCCTCCACTTCAATTACATTTTCATGGAACCCACATGCTTGGGTTAACACATAACATAGGTTTCCCTCACATGACATATCCTAAATACATATGGGAGAAACATGTTAATCCTCAACTAAAATACATTTATTTTCTACTTCATGATCTATATATCAATTTAATAAGTTATATAACCTAACCAAACTATTAATAACCATTCTCCAAGTCATCATCCTACCAGGGCACTAATATTATCATATAATCCACCAGTGGGACTTCTTCATCGAGAATCCTAACCCATCTAGGTTCAATAGAATATAACATCATCAATCTAAATGATATATGTGAAGGAACTACAAACACGAGGTTTCCGTATATATAATTACCTTACAATATGTATGGGAAATACCTATATAGATTGTTATTGGTAACCTTAAATAACTAAACATGAAATATATAAATTCAAAAGGGTTCCATATATATGGAATCATCTACTAGCTAATTACCTTTAAGGTCATCGATTCTCCTAATGTCTCTATATACAATACTACCCCCTCCAGAAATCAAAATCTTATTTTGATCGCCATTGGCACTCCTCATATGGGAGTCACCCACTCAATGATCAAAATCTCATTTATCACCACCTTCCTAACTTCCTCACTCTCCTATAATCCAATTCAAAAACCCATAGTCTCATGGATCTGTTCTTTAGAATAAAATTCCTTGCTATATAAAAAAAATCATATATATTTTTACACGATTTTTAAATAATTGATCCCACTTAAATTTTCTAAACCAATATTAAATTTAAATTCACCCATTAGGGTCTCATCATCCAAGCATATAGTTGGACCACTATTACATTTTTTATCATTGATGTGTCAAAATGTGTTTATTCAGTTGATTGTGTGACGTGGCTATGTATGAATAGTTGTTATGGATAAATTGAATGAAAATGAATGCCATTATCAAACAGTAGTCCATTTTTAAATGTGATGATTGTTTATATAATCATAAATATTAGACACATTTGAAAATGGGGTTAAAAATGTTGCATAGTATTTACATCCTGAAGTTATACATCCTAAGATGCATGTGAATGAAGAATCATTTTATGAGGTTAAATTTGTGAATAACTCAAGAAGAAGGACATGAAAAAATATATCTCTATATTTTTTATGAACATTATTAGAGTAAGGATTTAAATTATATTGTATAGTTATAATATGTTCAAATTATTTTTTTAATAGACATTATAGAACAATTTGTTCTAACCACTTGAGTCGAAGGGAATATATCAAACCCAATGTTGTTGAAGGATGGCCTCCGATATGTGGGAGATCCATCCCCTAAGGGATCACATGGAAGGTGGTGATAGTCCATAACACATTCATAAAATAGAATGAGAGTATAATTGATACATAGGGCCTACATGGTGAATTCTTGGATTTGGGAATGTGGTCCAACATGTGGAGGAGCATGCCATATAAATCTCTTGTGTGCATTGTGCCCTAGATGCTGACTCTGGCACCATCGCATGAAGTGGTATAAGAACATATTGTATTATATTATAATGTGAAACTGAGTTCAATTTTCATGTAGGATGGATTAATAGAATGCATTACTAATCCTTATTAAAATCATAAATACATAATGATTCACATCTGATCATGTAAATCCGTTATTTCTAATTGTTGTGTGGGACCGTCTTCAAGCTCCTCATATAAAGTCCTTTCATAATGAAGGTTTTCAGTGCTATGGAACCATGTATGAGTTTGATCTCCAGGTGAGATCATACTTAGTTAAATGTTATTTTGAAATGTGGATTATTATGAATTTCTAAAAAGAGTAAAAATTCACTTCAAATATTATAATATTGACACAATTTAATTTATAGAATAGTAAATTCATCAACATATGAGTTAAAACTCTATGTAGGATCTTCATAATCATGAAGAAGATTTAAAAAATCTCCATTTATAGTTTTTCACAAAATATAAAAATAGTTTTTAAGGAGGATTTCATGTATTGTACACTATTCTCTTTAATTTCATTGTAGATACAAGAACCATGAATATGTGAATTACAATATATGAACATGCGTACGTTTTGTGGATAAAAAAATCCCATGAGAAGGTTTTTATATAGTTTTACCCAATAAAATATTAGGCCTTATGAAATAATATTAGGATCTCATTATTTTTTTTTGAATTAGGACATGTTTGAATTAATTCACTGTAGTGATGTTATTTGTTTGAACCATTACTGTGGGAAACATAAAAGAAGTGAACAAATAGTATACGATATGACATATATGATATGATATAGTCATATTATTCAAATTGGAACAATTTCAAATACTATTTGACATATATACATTGGATAATAATAGTTGGTTCAAAAATCATCATTGACATTTTTTTGTAATACTCATGACTAAATGATGTGTTTGAGTTGATAATTTTATGACAAATTATTTTGAGTTGTACAAGTCTATTATTACTAATAATATTATTGGGGATATATTATTCATATATTGGACACATTTAACTATGGATATGACTAATTTAGATTAATGGAATAATCATTTCTTGATCATTTTGGTTGAATGACGAAGGACTGATCATTTACTGAAGATTGAAAGCACTTGATAAAGTCCAGCAGACCTGATCACTAGATAAAGAGACTCTGGTAGTGTTTGAAAGATGGAAAGTTGATATATAAAACTAGTTGAGAAGAATAAGTATGCATTGGTGTAGAAGAGACTAGGTGTAGAATATTTTTTTCAAATGTTCAAAACCATAAAGAATAAGGAGCTTGTGATTGAGGGGAATTTTTAGTTGCTAAAGAGTCTATAAGAGAAGAGAGTATAGTTGTTGGTATAACCATCAAAGGAAGAATAAACAGATTGCTAGGTTGTATAAATATGATCAATATGTGGATCAAAGAATAGGGAGTGGAACCATTTTCTCACTAATCCAATGTAATTGATAACAATATTATAGAAGACAATCTATATTGGGTTGAATAACTAACATATAAAAGGGTTTGTCTTTATACTAAACATTGTAAATACCATGTTCAGTTCTCTCTTTTATTATTTCTATATATGATGTGAGACTATGAAATATCATTGAGTGGAAATAGATCCTTAACCATTTTAAGAGATTGAATTTTAAAATAATAACTTTTAAAAAGCAAACCTCTAATTCACACCCCTCATAGTTGTTAATCCAACCTTGGGGATTATAATTAGTATTAGAGGTGGTTACCTCCAAAGATGAAATGTTCATGAATGAGTTTTTAATTTATATTTTGAAGTGAATATTTCATGAAGTTTTTGAGTTAATTTAGAGGGGGTAATAGATTGATTCTCTTGAGAAATAAAACATAATTATATCTTCCAAGTCTTAGAAAAATCGGAAAAAAGAGTGTCAAGGAAGTTGAAGAAGAGACCAAACGTTAATAGAGGAAAACCACTAGCTTAATGAAATTATAGTGGTATAATTAGTAATTATTATCTTTATTATTATTATTATAAAGAATACTATTCACGTTTTGATGATAATGAATGATCAAATTGGATTGATTATAAGTTAAAATAACATCAAAAGTAAGTTCACAGATAAGTGTTTAGATGTATTTTTTGTACTATCAATATACTTCTTTTTTTATAAATACATATCTAGAAGAAAATATTGGTTAAATAGAGGATTAAATAAGAAAAAAAATTCGAATGTACATCATTCTCATTATTTTGGAGGAATCAAGGTAGTTATATAGCATTCAGATTGATGAATAAGTAAAAAGGTGTACGGGTGAAAAATTTGTTCCTGATGTTGTTTTGATAGAATCCATCAATGCAATTGAAATATTGAATAATGTTTATATGGATTATAATAATGAAAAACTAGATATCAATTCCATAATAATGAATGATATTGATTCACTGTTTCAAGAAAAGTTTACATTTCATGATGTGGGTATTGAAAATATGAGGAAGTTCTATGAATATAGAATAGAATTTTCTGAAGACCAAAATAATTCCCCTAGAATGATATGTCTAGAATTGGAAATCAAACAGTCCAATCTTGAAAAGAATCATTTTGAGTCTTCATAATAAAATATATAAGTTTTTACTACATAAACAATTTTATGTGTAAAACTGTACTTATATCTGTTAATCATTATATAGAATGAAGATCATTACATTATCTAATATTCACTCCTACAATATTGTGAAAATTAAGATACCATCCATATCTCAATTTTTTTTTAAATCTATCATTACAAAAAAAGTGCATGATTAAATAAAAATTCAATATAAATATGATTGAGGGGAAATAGAGAAGTGCCTCCCACAATGAATATGGTGGATGAAATAAAATTTATAAGTTCTTGTTCTCTGTAAGAATCCCCAAAGGTGGTGAATATATCCCAAAAACATTATATTGAATATTCTAAATGGCATATAGAAAATCAAAGAAGATCAAGGTTAGTTTATCAATGGTGGTGCTACAACAATTTGGGTATTTTTTATTATTATTTATTATAAAATTCTTTACTTTATCCAGTGAAATATAATCCCAAATCAAGGTGATAAGATCCATGAAGAAGAGGAAATCATACCTTCCTAAATAAATCTATCTAAGCCAGAAATATTTTAGTTTCTTGATCAAATAAGTGTTTTTGGAAATAAAAGGGGTCACAAAACATATTCTTATACATATAAACATGTATAAAGAATTAATTGGAAGAGAATACAACTATATAAAGATGAGTTATCCATGGGTAGAAACCTATTTTTTTCAAATAAATTAAACCTCTGAATTTTCAGAACAATATTTCCTTGGACATAATTGTTATGAAAAATAAGAGACAAAAAATCCCATGAAGTTAAGTGGATGTGAAAAATCACAGGTGAAACATATAAATAAATGTTCCCATGTGGATACGTGTGGAAATGAAAAAAAAATCATTCTATACTCCTAAATATATTTTTATAATTTTTGTAGAAGATTTTTTGAGAGCATGAAAGCTAGAAGAAGCAAAAGAAAGGGCATGTGATAATGGTAAAATGAAGATTCCACATGAAGAAGATGAATTTCATGAGAGGTTTTCAATAAATGATACCTATTATGTTGAATAATTTCTATATAAGATATTTAATAAATTGTGAGATAAAGAATGAACTTTTTGTACAATATTTTTAACATAAGAAGAATTCATAATGAGGGTGAAATTGTATCAAGAGATGAATATTATATTATGGTAAAATGTAGTAGAATCATATCACACACTAAAATTTTAGGCATGATAATATCCAGACAACAAAAGGATAAATTATATTTTAAAATAATATGTGGATGCATGAATACTCGAGAAAGTGGACTAAATTGGTTAATAAAACCATCTCAACCATGTCATTCACATTCAGGAACTAGTAGATACACATTAATCCATTTTTTACTTCATGTATTGTATTTTTTATTATAATATAAGAAGATGAAGGTGAAATATGTACCAAAAAGTTCAGGGTCAAGCCCCTTTATTTAATAAATAAAAAGAAAGTAAAAACCCCTTTTGAATCTAGTAATGGAAACCAATTACAAGCCCATAGGCTCAGAGGCACATATCTTCAAAATTTAGTAACCCAAGAGAACTGAGGGACAAAACCCATTACAAAATCAAATCCTTATAAATCCAATGGACATAAAGCCCTTTACAAAAAAACCCAAGGCATAAAAACCCAAAACACCACCACCGAAACACCTGGACACCAACATTGGGTGTCCACTCGACCCTTCATCATAGAGGCCACCCACACGCACACAACCACTGTTGATGCCGGAAAAATATGAATACTCACCCCTATCATGTTGGCCAGCCAGGATTTGGCCACACCACAGATCACCGCTCACTGACGTCGTTCAGGGTGTTCATAATTGTCTACCTGATCATACTGCATTGATTCCTATCATAAAACCATCAATCCGCCATAGAGTTAGAGAATATCCAGGCTAGATCAGATGATTCCAAACCAGATCTATTTACCACCATCCCCTTGATAGATCTCCACCTCCTAAAGACATCTGACAACGATCATCCTCCTTTCATAGAGAGCCGCCACCATCACCTGCCACTAAATACCTCTACCTTCTTGGGAAGCCTCCATCCACTTCAACCTGTAGACCACTACCCCCAACACACACCATGCCTTCGATACCATGAGGATCTAAAATGAAGACGCCACCACCAACGCATTTGGTGAAAGCATATCTAAAGACACTGTGCACCCCCGTTGGGTGATCTATCTATTCTAGAGTTATCTATATATTCCCAATAGTCTAAAAAAAGTTCATCCATAGTAAAGCTGTGTAGGCTTTCAAAAATGAAAAAAATCATTTTGGGTTGTTATCATATTTGGACATATTAATATAAATTAATTAAGTGATTCAACACTATGATGATGTGGATGAGTGATTCCATTTAGGAGGGGTCAAAATTAAGAAAGGAGGCTTCAAAAACATGTTAATATGAATATATAGTTCATTGGATTTCCTTGTAAAAATTGATTTTGATTTATTCCAATAACAGCTTCAACCCTAATACATAATTGTATTATAATTACTAATTAAAGAGTCTTTTTTGTTATCGAAACACAACAAAAATGGGAAGTAATATGGTTTATACCAGAACTATTTTTATGTTATGTTGATATGTGAGTAGGTTACATACCTCTTTTAGATGAATTGATTTTTATACTTCCCTATTTGATAAAGACAAATTTATAAGAATGATTTCACTTGCATGGTAGTGTATGGACAATATATAAAATCTTGGTTATTTATCCCTTGTTTTCTAGACCAGTTTTACCTAAACAGACATAGAGTTGATTAATTATAGGGTCATTTCTTAGAGATTTATGTGATATCTTACCTCACTCAAAATTGTTCTTGAAATAATTTAATATTGATGAGAACTTGTTTTGGATAAGAAATATTAGATGAGAACTCCCCACTTACACTTTTCATTTGACTTCCAATAAGGGGGAACATGTTTGAGAATACAAATTTAATTTTAAATATGTGAAGAGACACTGAAAAAAATAAAAATTTGAGATTTATAGGACTATGATTGAATTTTTTTCAATTATGTTCTATATGTGTATGGAGAGTTAATGGAGTGACTTGGTAATACTCATAGACTTGTTATGGATTCAATGAATTGAACTGGATGTAATTTTAGAACAATTCTCTATGTTTAAATATTAATATTAATAAAAAATATTAATGATTGAAGACATGGGTAAATGGTGAAGATGTGTAACACTACTTACACCATAAATATCCCCATACAAAGAGGTGTGGGAATGAGTAATAATTTAATGAGTGTGATGTTTCACTGAATTTTGGAATAATGACCTGGAAAATTATTCATCATATTTTACATGATGATTGTATTCTATAGATGTAATATATACAAACTTTTTATAACCACTTGTTCATATGAGACAGGGTCAGTCCAAAAAATGTGGGGGGAGATTCTTCTATATAAGATATCTATCCCATAAGGGAACACATGGTAGATAGTGAGAGAGATTAGTTCCCAAATAGAGTTGTATGGGAGTATAATGGTAAACAAAGACACTTTATATAAAATTTTTGGGGAAAGGAATGTGGGGTGGTATGTGGTATCATGGTCTATGTTAAGCACATCTGTGTATAGTGTTCCAAGTGACGACCTTGGTGCCGACATTATAAGAGATAACAATGATGATTTTATTATATGGGAGAGAGAAACCATTTATGAGTTAAATATTGGATGAAATTTTAGTTTAAATTTTCTATCTACATTAAACACATACATTTATTACACTTCTCATCTAATCCGGTTATTCCAGGCCATCAAATTTTTAGTGGTGATCTCCTTCGACCTCCATGTTCAAAGTCCTTTGATAATGGATTTTTTTTGAAGTGAGGAACCATAGGTGTGTTTGATCATTATGAGATATGGTGGGAAAAAAATCACTCAAGGCATCATTGAAGCATTTTTGAGGTGATTGTGTTTGTTGACAAAGTGGACATCTTAGTAGTGATTGTTGACAAAGAAAAACAATAACATACAAATTTATTGACAAAGAGGATTTCATGATGGAATGTCAAGTTCAATAGGTGAGGTCAACAATCCATGTCTGATTTAAGAATGTCAACAAAAGGAATGGATGATCTGAAGGCGGTACAAAAGAACAGATAGAAGGTGGCACCGTTTTCCAGTGTTTTCCAAATTTTTTTGGCCTGAAAATCGACAAATGAAGAAAAGTGTTTTTGGAAAAGGGACTTGCGCACCGAGGACTTGGAGTATAGGAAACTTTAGTGCCATATGTTTTTAAAGATCAGAAGATAAAAATTTGGCTAAAGAAATAGGTTCACTCAAGTTTGGTAGTTGGTCGTGCAAGTGTCTCAAAGGACAAAATACTTGGGCACTGAGACTGGGTCACACAGGTGACTTGCACGTCGTCGCGCAGGGTGGTTAATTTTATTATAAATACTGGACCACCCCTCTTCATTTTAGAACCGGAGTTCAACACTTTGAGAAATCAGAGCTCCCATCGCGCTGGTCTTTTGGTCGCACAAGTGGTGTGTGCGGTCGCGTAGGTGGGTGTTGCGTGCCAGGGTGATAGTTGTGTGCCAGTGTTTGAAGTTGTGCGCCAGTGGGCAGTTGCGCGCCAATATTGGTTTGAGCATAAAAGGAAGAGAGTTGTGCAAGTTTGGAGTTGTGGAAGATTGTGTCACTCATGTGTCTGAGGTGGACTTGTGCGCCCGTTGTGACTTGCGCGCCGATACTTGCGCGCCGAGTTAGACTTGCATGCCAAGTAAGGTTTATTTCTAGAAGTGTTTTTTTGGTTGTGTGGAATCTAGAAGTTTTCCTGATACAATCGGTGCAAATAGATAATCAACTAAGGGTGAAAGTTTTACTTCAATAGAGCATCTACATAAAGAGGAAGATGCATTCTTTCATGCACATGAAGAAACCTACAGGTCTATAAACTATGAGTGGATTCCTTCCAAGAGCAGTGAGTAAAGGAGTGAAAGAAGGTGACCCTCTGCACCGGCAGTGAGCCAGAGAGAGAGAAACATGGAGTGACCCTTGGGAAAGTAGTGAGCTAACCCTAAACTTGTAAAGGCAGTGATCCTGGGCATAGAATTGATCTAGCCCGAACCATTGTATCCACATCTAGTGAAGAATAGTGTAATTAGGTGTGACTGGCAACATGTCGGCGTATGCTCCTTGGACGTAGCCCAGTGAGGGTGAACCAAGTAAAAATCTCTGTGTCTTCCTACATACTTCCCTGCATTGCATTTAAAGCATCATCATCAGATAAAGAAGAAAATAAGTGATCATAATAAACACACTAGTGAAAATGAAGTGACCCTTGTAATAAAGATGTCAAGATCCAGTGGGGTAGGAAGAACTTTGAAAAAGAATATCCATACCCGGATTCACCCCCCCCATCAGGGTATATAGGCCCCTATTGGTCCTAACAATTGGTATCAGAGGGACGGTTGCGTTTATCAGATTTGTTTTCTCAGACTTGGTATAGTCGATCTGTGGGGTTAAAGAATTAGTCTGCTCTTATCTCGGTGTGCCATGGAAAAGGGAATAACATCAAAGAAGAATAAGAAGTCAGGTGGTGTTACTCAGTGTGGAAGTGTGTATGGAAAAAGTGTGATTCAATTAAAATAATCAAACAGCTTACTGAAAGAAGGCATGGACGAATCTGATAGGGAATATATTGATTCACTCAATCAAGATGTTGGAATGAGTGAAGTACATGAACATCAAAGTGATACTAAAACAATAGATGATGAAGAAGTTCTGAGAAGGAAGACACCAGTAGATGTTGTCAACATGACAAAGAAATTGGACCGTAAATTGGATGAAGAAGTCAAATCTAAAGATATCTGGATAAAAGTATTGGAGATTGAGGTCAACAAGCTAAGAGGCTTAAATCAAAGGATTATTGATGTGGCTACTGACCTAAAATAGAAGAATGATTCTCATGGTTAAGAACTACAAAAGGTGGCTAAAATAAAAGGAAAACAAAAGGCTGGTGATTATGAAGAAAATCAAAAGTCAGATGAAGTTCGGAATCTGAAAGCTAGAAATGATGATCTAGAAACACAGTTGTCTGAAGATGTTCAGAAGTATCAAAGTCTACAACAAGATAATTAATCTGTCACTAAATCTATTTCTGAGGAAAAATTGAAAGAAATAAAGCAAGGTGACATGATATAAAATCTCACATAGGAACTAGATGATGAGTTGAGTAGAAGGAAGAATCTCAGAAAAGAACTCAATGCTCAACTTGAATCAAGAAATAAGAAGATTCAACAAATTGGAGGAATTAATAGAGAAATCCAATAATGAAATGGAGATATCAAGGGAAAAAGGAGAACTTAAGTTGAAGGATTCCCTGCACTTACTATTCGATTGTCCTTCAGAAGGTGATGATAAAGTGAAAAGGAAGTATGAGATTTCTAAGGAGAAACAAAAAAATATTTTCTCAGCTCAAAAACATATATCTTGTGAAAATATGGCATTGGATTTGATGAATCCCCTCCCATGCATGATAGAATGCAAGCCATGAAAAGTTCCAGGAGTGGAGAAAAACATATAGGTGCTGAAGATAGGCCTAAGAGGATAGTTACAAAAGGAAGTGATGACATGTGCTTTATCTCTGGGATTCATGGCCACACGTCAAGCTTCTATTCAGAGGCTCTGGAATACATCTCAGGCTGTGAGAACAGAAACATTACTAAATCTGAGAATAAGAAGAAGCATCATGAGAAATCAGAGAGAAGAGTCTCTCATTGGAAAGAATCCATTAGATGCTATTACTGTGGAAGAATGGGACACGCCATGAGTATGTGTCAGGAAGCTCAAGAGCCTTGTGTCAGAAGAGGAACTCAATTTTTATCGGCATCTCGACATAGAAGTGAAGAAATGAGGTATTCCTTTGATGGAAAATGTTTTATATGTTCAGATTATGGGCATTTGGCAAGAAATTGCAGCAAGAAGAACACAAGAAGGGAAAGGGAACTCAAAAGGAGATTCTCGACTCCAATGATGCATAATGAGAAATTATACACTGAGAGACAAAGTGGAAAGGAGAATAAAAGGTTTAGAGCCTTCAGGGAATCACATGGAGATGAACGAAAGGTGTATCAGTCACCTCATCTGTCATACTCAAAATAGCTCTCAAGGAGAGAATGTGAACAAAGCTGGAAGATTAAGTGGAGATCTACTCCAACTGTGAAAAAGAAGAATAAATGTTCAATGTAGGACTCACCACCAGTGAAAAAGAGTGTGGTAAATCAGACATCTGATAAAAGAATGATGAACAAAGAATGTAATGAAAAATTTTCAGGTCGTGTTCCACAGCGAAAACTGGAATAAGATGCAAGATCCTTCCAAAGATGGAAGAAGCAAGGGAAGATGGAAGGAAAATATATTCCTTCTCGGAGTAGGAATAAAGGGAAATGGAATTTTAGTGGAACATCAAAGATGAAAATGTATACTAGTGGGTTTAAACCCCAAATGGTGAGAAAGGCCAGGCCTACAGAATCTTTATATCAGAAAAAGACTCAGCATGCAGGTAATAAATGCTTAGTCATATGGCCAGAGCAGTTGAAGTTGGCCAGGAACCTGGAGGAAGTAAGAAAGAAATGTGATGCACTCCAAGAAAGAATCAAAGGGTTGAACCATCAGGATCAACCACTATCCTCGTCTTGAGGATTCAAGAAATTCCCCTCTACCTATGTATATAAATTCTATTAACTGATGATTTATGTGTTTCAGGTTTTAGGGAGATACGATCCATGGGGAAGTGGCACCTAAAGATGATAAGTGGATATGTGATATGATTTAGTGTTTTTTTGAATAAAATCAGGTATCAAAGTTGATGATGAAAGGGAGCAACAGAGCACAACATGAAGTGATTGTGTTATTGACTTTGTCTCTTGTTTCCTACACCGAGTGACAGCTCAATAGGCTTAGAGATTTTGTTAATGGCTCAATTCCAAGTGGAATATGATAATATATGATGCAGAAAAAGAAGAATGTTTTGGGTTTAAATGTTGGGCCTAGCCTTGGGAAGGGTTGCATAACATAGGGGAAAAATTCAATATCAAATTCAGATGCAAGATCCATCAAAGAAATAATCGGATGAATCAACTCAGGAGTTTTTCAATCGAGGTAAGACTTATTGTCAGAAAAGCAGCAATAATCATGTATCTCATGCTTATCTATTTTTCTCTAATAATGTGGTATCAGCTGACTGCTTTCAGAATACCAAGAAGCTACGAGGGAAAAATCCAAGGTGTGTCAACAAAAAATTGAGAGAAGATGTTCAAATAAATGACATCATTGAACAATGACACAGTGAACTGTTTTCTGTTAAAAGTGAAGAAGTGGTAAGAGACTTAGGGAGAGAAGAAGTGGATGAACATTATTTAGAAGAGGAAACTGATGATGAGTACGAGGAAGTAAAATCCTTATCTTCTCAAATGACAAAGATTCGAGCTGAAATTGATAGGCAGAATATCATGAGTGATCTGTGAGATCCAGTTCAGACAAGAAAAATGAAATCACTACAGCATGCATCTTTTCTATCTAAGGTGGAGCCAAAATGCCTTGCTGATACAGTAGAAGATGAAAACTATGTTCATGCTATGAATGAAGAGCTTTATCAAATTGAGAATATCCAAACATGGGAGATTGTTTCGAGGCCAGCAGACAAGAATGTCATCGGGACTAATGGGTCTATTGCAACAAGATGAATGAAGATGGAAATTTGATTCGAAACAAAGAACGCTTAGTGTGTAAGGGATACTCCCAGATAAAGGGAATAGATGTTGATGAGACATTTGCACCAGTTGCAAGGCTGGAGACAATGAGATTATTTTTTTCCATAGCAGTGCAAAAAAAGTTCTAGGTGTTGCAAATGTATGTAAAATCAGCATTCTTGAATGGAATTTTGAAGGAAGAAGTGTATGTCGAGCAACCAGATGGATTTCTCATTCATGAGGATGAGAAAAAGGTTTTTCGGCTGAAGAAGGCATTGTATGGGATGAAACAAGGACTAAGAGCATGGTACTCAAGGCTTGATCAGTACTTGAAAAAGCTTGTTTTTCAGTGTGGAGGAGTGGATTACAATCTCTATTTCAGTAATGACAGTAATCAATGGATGATGGTGCTGGTGTATGTTGATGACATAATTTTTGGCGGATCAGATGAAGCTCAGTGCAGACAATTTTCTGAATTTATGAAAAATGAGTTTAAAATGTCAATGATTGGAGAGCTAACATTTTTCCTTGGTTTACAGGTGACACAACCAAGTAATGGAACTTTCATTTCTCAATCCAAATTCTCCAAGGAGGTTCTTAGAAGGTTTGGAATGGATAATTCCAAGGAGATGATGAATCTGGTTTCTACCCAGATGAAATTATCAAAATATGATGATGGCAAGGCAATTAATATCACAGAATACAGGAAAATTATTGGAAGTTTGTTGTACTTGACTGCAACAAGGCCTGATATTGTTTTTTTCCACATGCCAAGCAACGAGATATCAGAGTAATCCCAAGGAAATCTATATTCTTGCAGTGAAAAAAATACTTCAGTATATCCAGGGCACTGTGGATTTCGGCTTGACATATACTTAAAAATCTCAGACAGATTTATTTGGATATAATGATGCAGGCTGGGCTGGTTCAGCAGATGATAGAAAATCAACGTCAGGTGGTGCATTCTATCTTGGTGGATTGTGTATTTCTTGTCTTAGCAAGAAGAAAGATTTCATTTCATTGAGCACCATAGAAGCTGAGTATATGGCGGCCACCCAAGCATGCACAGAATTATTGTGGATGAAGTAGCGACTTGAAGATATAAGAGTCAAAGTGAAGTCTCCGATCGGAATCCAGTGTGATAACTCAAGTGATATAAATCTCAGAAAAAATCATGTCTATCACTCAAGGACAAAGCACATTGAGATAAAGTATCAATCTATCAGGGAGAAAGTTGAGCAGGGAATTGTGAAGTTGGAGTATGTTTCTACAGAACTACAAGTTGCAGACATTCTGACAAAGGCCTTACCCAAGGAAGATTTTGAAAGGCATCGACTAGCTCTGGGAGTTCAGTAGACTCCCCGCACATGAAATAGTGGGGATATGGAATCCCCCCTCCCCGGGGTATGATGTGTTTTCCCCTAATGTGATGATATGTGTTCTCTACTATGTTACAGACTACAAAGGAGTGTCCTTTGGGTTCGTTGACAAAGGGGGAGAAAACAGTGATTGTTCAAGGGGGAGACAATGTGGAGATTTGAAAAATCATGAATGATATGGGGAGAAGCCGATAGGTGGAGCAGCCAGATAGGGGGAGTTGAAGCTAGTTGAATGTGCTTAGCCAGATCTTAGCTTGGACAACATAGGAAATAGGGCTAAAGAGGTTTTGAAGCTGACAAGGGATAAAGTTGTGAACAGAAAGGGGGAGCATTTAAAATCTGACAATGCTAGAAGTGATCGATCAAAGGATAGACATCACGACAGCTGAGGATTGTGATAAAAGCAGAAGAGTGGTGTTGGAGAGTGGTGAGAATATTTCCAAACCAAAAATTGGTCTTCTAACAAGTCCTTCAACAATTGGTGTCAGTTTAGTACAAATTGGTATCAGTTTGGTGTCAACAGTGGATGTCAGAGATGAAGTGATTCATTGATGAACTTTCCATTTACTCTTGTTTCTCACGCCGAGCATTTCTCATGTGGGCATAGAGTATATGTTAATGAAATCATTGGTCGCTATCAGAATCTCCAAAGGCGAATGGTGGTTGAATAATTAACGATGTATCATTCCATAAAAGAGTTATCAACAAACCCAAAGGGGGAGATTGTTGGGAAACAATCTCTCAAGGGACCATTGAAGCATTTTTGAGGTGATTGTGTTTGTTGACAAAGTGGACATCTGAGTGGTGATTGTTGACAATGAAATACAATGACATACAAATTTGTTGACAAAGAGGATTTCATTATGGAATGTTGAGTTCAAGAGCAGAGGTCAATGATCCATGTTTGATTTAAGAAATTCGACAAAACGAATGGATGATCTGGAGGTGGTAAAAAATAATAGATACAAGGTGGTACCGTTTTCCAGTGTTTTCCAAATTTTTGGGCCTGAAAATCGACAAATGAAGAAAAGTGTTTTTGGAAAAGGGAATTACACGCCGAGGACTTGGAGTATAGGAAAATTGCGCGCCATATTTTTTTTTTCAAGAGCAGAATATCAAAATATTTCTAAGGAAATAGGTTTGCGCATGTTTGGGAGTTGGTCGCGCAAGTGTCTTAAAGGACAGAAGACATGTGCGCCGAGACTGGGTCGTGTAGGTGACTTGCGCACCGTCGCACAGGGTGGTCAATTTGCCTATAAATACTGGACCACCCTTCTTCATTTCAGAACCGGATTTCAACACTTTGAGAAACCAGATCTCCCCTCACGCAGGTGTGGTGGTCGCGCAAGTGGTGTGTGTGGTCGCGTAGGTGGGAGTTGCACGCTAGGGTGATAGTTGCGCGCCAGTGTTTGAAGTTGCGCGCCAGTGGGCAGTTGCACGCCAATATTGGTTTGAGTGTAAAAGGAAGAGATTCACGCAAGTTTGGAGTTGGGGAAGATTGTGTCGCACAAGTGTCTAAGGTGGACTTGTGCGCCCGTTGTGACTTGCATGCTGATACTTGTGCACCAAGTTAGACTTTCATGCCAAGTAAGGTTTATTTCCAGCAGTGTTTTTTGGGATGCTTGGAAGCTGGAATTCTGTCCGATACCATCGGTGCAAAGAGATATTCATCTACGGGTGAAAGTTGTACTTCAATAGAAAATCTACATAAAGAGGAAGATGAATTATTTCATGCACATGAAGAGACCTACAGGTCTATAAACTGTGAGTGGATTCCTTCCAAGAGCAGTGAGAAAAAGAAGTGAAAGAAGGTGATCCGCTCCACTGGCAGTGAGCCAGAGAGAGAGAAACAAGGAGTGACCCTTGGGAAAGCAGTGAGATGACCTTAAACTTGTAAAGGCAGTGAGCCTAGGCATAGAAGTGATCTATCCTGAACCATTGTATCCACATTTAGTGAAGAATAGTGGAATTAGGTATGACCGGAAACTTGTCGGCGTATGCTCCATGGACGTAGCCTAGTGAGGGTGAACCAAGTAAAAATATCTCTATCTGCCTGCATACTTCCCTACATTTCATTTAAAGCATCATCATCAGATAAAGAAGAAAATAAGTGATCATAATAAACACGCAAGTGAAAACGAAGTAACCCTTGTAATAAAGAGGTCAGGATCTAGTGGGGCATGAAGAACTTTGAAAAAGCATATCCATACCCTGATTCACCCCCCTCTCAGGGTATATAGGCCCCTATTGGTCCTAACAAGATATCATCCAAATCTCAAAAGGGGTTTGAAATGAAAAAAAATTAAATTTTTATAAAGCATAAAAAATATTTTCAATGGTTTGTTTTTGTGAGTAATACAGTTTTAGAAAGAGTCATGGTGATCGAGTACCAGTTCAAACACCATGTGGTATCTTTATAAACACAAAGAATGTTTGAAAAAAATTTGAGTATAATATTATAAAAACTATATAATTTTTTGAGGAGGTTTCCTAAGATACACATAATGTTTTTACGTGATTTGTGGAGAGAAGAACTATGTGCATAAGAATTAGAGTATGGGAACTTGAATACAGTTTGTAAATAAAAAATTCTAGGAAATGGTTATCATACAGATAAATTAAAAAAATATTAGTCTCCATGAGAGAATATTTAATTCTTGGTAATTCTTTCAATCTTGTATACATGTGAGTTCCCTCATATTAATTATCCCATGTGATGTAAAGTGTATGTGGAATAATTTAAATTAATTCATATGGGTATTTATTCATGAATTCTATGTTATCCATGTAGTATGAAAAGCCTATTCCATTTATTGCGAGTGTTAATGTATTTTTCAAAGCCACATAATATTGAATGATTAATCACGTTTTTCATAATTATCATTTTATAATGACATGATTTTCTTCCTATAAATATAGGGTTACCTCTCACAAATATGTGTTTAATAATTTTGGGAAAAGTTTTCATAGAGAGTGGAAGCTCATCTCTCGAACCGACTGACTTCCAAAAAAAAGTTATTCTTTCAGTGAAGGAAAAAATTAGATGAGGTGTAGTGTAATTAAAAATGTTATATGGATTGAGTGAAATTATAATTACATTTTGTTGTAATTTCATAAATATAGTTTCATGTACATGTTGTGTGATTTAACCATCATTACATGAAACATAGAAGAAGTGAACCAATAGTACATGATAAAATATATATTCCATGTTATAGTCACATTATGCATATTGAAATAATTTCATATACTACTGGAGTTATATATAGTGGGGAATTAATGTAGAATCACAGAACATTACAAACAAGTACATACATACTCATGATTTCATGAAGCATATGAGTTAAAAATTTAAAGATGGGTTATTCTATTTTTGGAAATTCTATTATTTCATATAATATAATTGCTGATATTTTGTTAATATCTTGATCAATTTTTAAGAGAGTACAAGAATTAATTATAAATATGGAAGAATCATCTTGTATGTATTTTGATTAAATGAGGCAGACCTGATCATCTGAGGAAGGTTAAGTGCACCTGAGCAAGAGCAGTAAACCTGATCCCCAACTATAGAGGCTATTGATGTGTAAAAAATTATCGTAGTTGATCTATATGGATTATATAGGAGGACAAGTTTCCATTAATGAAAAATTTATCATGAGAAAAAGATATTTCTATCAAATAATCAAAACCACAAAAGAGGATGGGATTGTGACAAGGTGTATAACAAGTTGCTGAAGAGGGCTGAGGAGATGAGGAGACAGTTGAGGGTATAAATAACCAAAGTAGAATAGTTGTAATTCTTGGGGAATAACCAGGATAAACTGGATGATTGACTAATGGTGTGTATAACCAGTGGCTTCTAAACCATTTCAATTCAAAATAAATAATTTTTATAAAGTAAACCACTAACTCACTCCCAGTGGTCAATAAAGCTGGAGTGTCAAATATATATAATGCATGAATTTAACTAATAAGGTCACCATAAATACCTTACATTAATGGTATACATAATTTTAATCATAAAGCATCTTTACAAACACCCACAAGACCATCCATCTTAAGAAAATACGAATAAAATTCAGCATGAATTTTTATTACTCCACTAAGTAGATATACATGATAATTAAACATTAGAAGTTAGTGATACATTAAAATTTTGATCCTTAGTCATCAATGAAATTGTGAATTAGAAGTCCTGTCTATCATGTGTTACCTATGTTCCTGAAATGATACATAAGAAACCGCTTTCCCATCCAAGATAATATTCAAATCTAATAATTGGCCTCCTACCATTGGGCCAAGAGACAAACCCAATAACAATTCAAAAAATGATAAAATCCATGTGAGTCACTCAAGATGAATATAATATAAAATCATAACATCAGAATCCAAAATAGAAATATCATATCCCTAGTAAACTTGAATTTTTATTAGATTGGGTATTTTTTGAAACATTAACCTGATATCCATCATAGACTCTAACACATTCCTATTCTACTTATTTACTAAATCCCAAAACAACTAGACAATGATTAAAATTACCCTATTTCACCACATTTTAATTCCTCGATCTGGATCACACTATGAATAGTAAATGGACCAGTTCACCTAATGACCTTAGGTGAACCTCTCCATATGCTAGAGGCACCCAAAAAGAATCAGGGGTATACTGTTAAACATTGTCGAGACTATACCCCCAAATCATAGTATGTAATAATAAGTACGTAACCAAAAAATCATCCAGGATAATAAATAATCATGGTATGTTTAATAAATAAACAAAAATAAATAAAAATAAATAAAATTCACACTCTATATAGCCATATATGGAAAATATCACATTGGTCCTATAAAATATAAAAATAAATGACATAAATAAAATACAATAAAGGCCATATTACAATCCCCAAACCTCAACTCATCCCAATATCAAATCTCATATAAGATATCTTGTTCGATCATGAAATATCATGCCCCCTCCCCACCCAAACCAACAAGAGTGAGATCTTACCTATTTCCCATGTTTCATGTCTACCCATGTAGGGTTTGATTGCATCTTAGTTGGGAACCACTGACATTGTCTCTTAAAAAACTAATATATACAGTGTATACATGGGATATTGTCATTTGAAAATAATAAATAAACTATATAAAAATAAAATAACCAATTAAAAACCTGATTTAGACTCATGCTATAATGTCTCTGATCATGTTATGATGACCATGAAAACCAGTAACCATGCCATCATATTTGTGAATACATATAAACTTCATCCATTCCCAATATACATTTTTTTTCATTTTTTCTATGACCCTAATTGATCATACATACCTGTCCAATGTTGGAATATTTATGATCTTGAAAATCATCTAATGGTGAACCAATTTTTAGTCACTAGGGATCTCGTGTCTACACAAACAACATAATATGTAGTGGAATATGGGTAATCACTTTTCATACCCCATCCTCAAGACCTCAAGATGATCTCCATGTCAGTACCTCTTCTATTTTAAATAAGTGGTTGACCACTGATTTTTAAATGTAGGAGGAAATAGGAAATATTATGCATCCACACATGGATGATTCCTAGGTGACCTAGTCAATCAATGAGAATACCCTCGCTAGATCCACTAGTTAATGTATTGGGAATATAATTTCTCATGACTCCGCAACCAAACTAGTAGGGGTTAATCCACCAGATACTAGGGGTTATCCAATGCATCGATCGAGGGGATCCAACTATCACATTCAAGATGTCCAAAATTCATGCTCAGGGATATACACCCACTAAACACCTCATACTGCCGTTCGAATACTGTCTATCATTGGAATTATCAATTTTTTACTAGTTTTTTTTATTCAAACCCTAAAACTAAAAAATTCATAATGAGATCACAAAAAATAGTGGAACCTATTACAATCTAGGAATTTTTAGATGCATTCTATCATGTAGCTTCGATGCTGGATCCTAAGTACTTCCTCTAGGTATCCAGTCCCACAAAATCATATTTTTGGATAATATCAATGCTAGGATTTTGTCACCTATATATTTTGAGACTATATTCCAAACATATCCGGAATCCAAATGTATCATTTATGTTAATAGATAATTACCATGTATCCCAATAATCACATCCATTCTTAGCCTAGAGGTTTCTTCCTAGGAGTCCGGATCTATCAATTTACTTAACAAAAATAAAATGAAAATATATTAGAGGATTTATGAACTCTAAATCACATCCCCATCATCCACAACCCTCTAGATGGAATCATTATTATGTGTTATAAAGTGGAACCCACTACCATCTCTAACCATTTCCATGTCCACCCTCTTTATAGGGTCAAAAACTATAGGGATACCTAATAGGGTCCCTAAGTTGTTTTAGAGGCATTATTGGCCTCATAGAATAGTCACACTATATATATATCCATAATACCACTTCCTTTCTCATGAATCCTCAGTCTATCTAAACATCTGAGCTATTCATCGTACTATAGAGTGTATAACCACCCATTTAGTCACATCCTTTTTGGGGATTAACACTCTGCCCATGTTAATCTCAAAGTTCCTTCCTGCATCTTGGATAACTGTTAACATAAACCCATTTTCCATGATTCCTAAGTCAAGAATTTTAAATTTTTATTCTTTACTACCAATGACTAAATGCCCATTTAGTGCACGAGGGTCAATTAGGGAACTCATAACCTTATACAATTCAATATTAGAATATTTTTTTGAAATACAAAATTATAAATTGAGTCCCAAAACCTATTTTGTTGGGGATTTGAATTCCAAATTAGTATAGTTTGATTCAAAAATAAATGGAAGTTTATTAAAGAAAAAAATAAAACAATACAGGAACAATATACAATCATGGAACACTCAACGACCATAATGGATGGTTATGTTGTTGGAGATCAAAAACTGAAGCAATAAGAAACACCCAATGAAATAACGTGGGATCTAGATGTTAATAGAAGGATAATCCTTTCTTTCAAAATCAAAAGTACCGCTCCATTCACTCTAATCCCAAAACATCAATGATGAAATCCACTACATACTATGTGATCGGCTCTCCATAAATTGCAAATAGAAGGAGGAGGGCTTTTCATTTTAAATCCATAAATGGTCCAGCTTTAGAAACAGAACGTCGCTAGTGACCCCTTGTGAAGGGAACCGACCACCACAAGTGATAAAAGGTTCCACTTTAAACTTCATGGAGATACCATGCAATCAAATGAACACATTGAGGAATAATAATTTTGAATTCCAATTGTATAAATTATCAACATTGATCAAAAAACAGGTTGTTGCATTCAAGGAAACATAAAATAGTGATAAACAAGAATGAGAAAAAAAAGTTGACATAAAACAATAGATATGATGAATCCCATTAGAAAAGGGGAATCCTGAGAGAAACAAAAATATCACCACAAGAGGCCCCTTATGAGACAAAAATTAAATAATGTATTCAAGTATATAAACCTTGATAACTAGAGTAGAAATTAATTGTGATATTTATACATGCCACTTCATTGCTGTGAAAAAACATAGAAACAAACCACTCCAAAGAAGAATAAAGAATTTAACTAAAAAAGTAGACCCCAAAGAATTAAAAAAGAACTCAAAATTTTAATAAAATATTACAAAATAGCCTCAAAAAGAGATAATAGACATCCTACATAAGTCTACGAATGAGAGAATTATCACAACCCCTTTTAAGAAAAAGAAGAAGATCACCAAGAACATGATCATAACAAACAAAATCAACTACATTAACACATTTATTTGAAATACCATCAGAAATTGAATTTGATTATATATAAATTTGAGTGATGATATTGTTCAAGGGAAAATAAAGTATCCAAAAAATTATTCCAATGATTAGTTAGTCTCCAAGACAAGTGAGAAAGACCCATTTTAATGGCAGAAAAGATAACTGTAGAATCACAATCGATCCATAAATTATCCCAACCACGCTATACATCTTGTTACATAGCAACGATAATGAAAATAGTTTTAGCCTCAAGTAAAGAGGAAAAGCCACAAGATCCATGAAAACATCCATGGACATCCCCTTAATGATTTCTGAAAACAACACCATAACTAGAAATCCCCATATTACCTCTAGAAGAACCATCAGAATAAACATTTAACCAACTAAAATGTGGTTCCCTCCAAATAACATCAAACTTACCATGTAGAGGACTAAATATTTCCTTAAAACCTATCTGGTACAGAATGGACAAATCATGAACTGAGTTGAAGAAAAAAATGATTCCTTGGAATATCTACATTACTTATAGAAGTAAGAATAGCTGATAAAACCCCACTGATTGAGAAGGAAAATCTATCATGAATCACTCTATTCTGAGTAAACCAAATAAAATGAAGGATTTCAATAGGAGGGACCCAAAAAAGATCCATCAATTATGGAGATAGCGATGTTGAATGCCATCCTTGGAGGAAATTTTAGATTGAAGACATACCAATAATAGTGATTTCAAAAATATCATAAATAACCTTCCACATTTATGAGGTAGTAAAACTACTAAGAAACAAATGATCAATATATTCCCTATGTTGATGGAAAAAGACAGATGAAAAATAGAGGTAAATGCTACATTTTTTAAGGAAATCACTAATAGAAAGCTTCCCATGAGACAGTTTGTAGAAAAATGTTGTCCTATAAGGCCTAATAAAGTTCATATGGAGACCCCTAATCCACTTATAACCTATATTTAACGATAGATAATTTGTATAAAATTTATTAGAGGTCAGAAAGACTTTAATAACAGGTTACTATGCCAAAAAAAATCCTCTCTGTTAGGGAAGCTGTAACTATTGATAATATTAACAATATAATTAGGGAGTCCCCCATATTATCATGCTGATCTTTAATCATATCATCTAGATCAACATTGAAATCATCATTCATCGAGGCATCCACTAGGGGAAAAGTTGTCTTGTTGGCTTTCCAAAAAAACATGGGTTCCTTGGAAGAGTCCATCTGGCATGAGAGTCAACGGAAGAAAAAATGGATTTAAAAGTAGGCCAAACAGATGATTCCAAATTATTAAAAACACCATTCCTGATCCTATCCCAGAATTTATTATAGATGAAGTCAAGAGACTCGGAATTACTATAGACAAGCCTCTAAATGAAGGAAACCTACAAAGAATCATTAATCATTTGAATATTTTTAATACCAAGACGACCTACATCATAGGGTTTACAACAATTATTCCAAGAGACCATAGCTAATTTCTTCTACAAAAAATTACCACTCCAAATAAAATTCATAATATAAATATTAATACTCTTGATGAGACATACCGACCATTTATAGACCATGAAAGAATAAAAAAATAGAAATAATCACATCCTTTACCAAGAAAACACAACATGCTAGGGAGAGGGACTTACCAATATATTTTGCAAGATTACTTTTAATTTTACTAGGAATGTTAGAAAAATAACATGCTTTATGCCTCCACCAAAATAGATGAACACCCAAATATGTAAAGGGAAGAACTACTTCATGAATACCCAAATCTCAAATAATTCTTGTCTTCATAGAAAAAGGAAAATTCCATCCAACATAAAAGAAGGACATACTCTAACTAATGTCTTGCACATAGACTTTTTTATAATCCAAAAGGGACCACTAAATATTTTTAATATTTATCTTATCCCCTTTAGAGAATATAATAATATCATTAGTATAAAATAAGTGAATGGGAGGAACAAATCCTCAACTAGCATTAATAGGCTTCAGTTTCCCATCGCCAGTTATAAAAGAATGTAATCTACTAAAATAATCATCTGCAATGGAAAAAATAATGGAAAAGAGATGGTCACCTTATTTTACACCTATAAAACAAGAAAAATATCCCTCAGGTGAACCATTAATTACCACAGAGATATGAGTTGTCTGAGAAATGATTTTAACCCAATTAATGAAAACATTATCAAAACCGAAAAAACAAAGAACCTTGTATATAAAATTCTTATTTATAGTTTAAAAAGCTTTACTGACATCCAATTTCAGAGAAACATTTCTATCCATTTTAGATTTTTTAATATGGTTAACATATTCTATGGAAGTAATAAGGCAATCTTGAAAAGACCAAACCTTAATAAAGACAAACTAATTAGAAGAACAAATCATACTAGTAATTGAGAACAACCTCGTGGTCTATATTTTGAAAATAATTTAAAAATTCTATTGATCAAGGAAATAGGTCTAAACCAATGAATCTCCCAATCATTCTCTTTATTTGGATTTAGGGAAATGAATTGAGAATTCAAACCCAGAGTAAGAGAGTATCCGTTAAAAAAAGGGTAACCAACCTGCCAACGTCATCATGAATGAAATCCCGATATGTCTAAAAGAGAAAATTCCCAAAACCATATGGACCATGGGATCTATTAGTCTTTAGACTGTAGGTTGTATGATGATTCATATTTCAAAATGGAATATGAATAAGTACCACCTACTTTATCCCAATGTGAATCCTGTTTCCAATGTATTTTGGAAGCTCTCCCTCCATGATTGTCCCAGTTCATCTGACCATTTATTGTCCCCGTGAGTCCCTAAATAATTCCCAAAAAATATTCAAATTTAATTTAACCAAATTATAGTTAATAAAATTATATAATGTAAATATATATAAATTAATAAACCACACTGGTTGACCTCGTCGCACTGAATTCATGAGCGACGTAGTGTAGTCTGTTCCTAACATACCCCATATATAGGCAATTAAAAAATCCAAATTAATGCCACTAATTCAAAATAAAAATAATTTAAATTAGGTTGAAAAAATTTAGTATATTTTAAATGATTTCATATATCAATTTAATGTCGTGCGATAGTATACACATTCCATTTTGTGTTCCCTTCCAGCTGGGCTGCTTGAAAACACTAAAGAAATAGGGTGATTTTCCTATTCTGTTTTGAAATAACCATTATTGACCAAAAATAATCATTCCCCTAATAAAAAATAAGGAGATAGATATATGTAGGAGGAAAAGAATAAAACACCAGTCGATGTCATCAGATCACGCCCATAAATATTATGAATTATAGAGAAAACATGGAGGTAGGTGTTGGTTCAATCCCTCCCATGTGCTGCTATCCATCTGAAGGAAAAAGTGGGGGACAAGCCCCCTTTTTCATTAAAAAACTATAATGATGATTAATGGCGTCGCCCATGGGTATACACTATGAATATTTTGGATTTTATCTTGGGCTATTAGATATCCCTTATTCATATATTAAATTCACCTTGTGAACTTGAATCACACTTTGAATCACTATCCAGTGATTGAATGGCTTCTTCTGGCTGATTTCAATATATATATTCATTTATTCTACCCTTTAATTTCACTGAAACCCACGATCCATCCACCAAAATAGAAACAATGTCCAAAAAAAACATTCATGGGAATTTGAATCCTCAGAACCTCATTAAAATCCATATTTTTCAAAATAAACCATCCACAAAACGGAAAATTCAAATTCACACAAAAATTTCAAACTCGTACTAATAGTACATTTTATAGGAAAATTTTTCATTCATCTTATTTGGTTACTCAAAAAATAATATAAATAATTATACGATGAATGAAACAATAAATTATGAACCATAATTTATAATTATTATTATTTTATTATAAATTAAATCTGAGTGTTTTACATATGATTGATAATTGTTTTGATATTTCTAACAGTTTTTTTCACTTATGTTTTTTAGCTATATTATTCTATTTATATTTCCTAAGGTTTCTGTTAACCTTTATCTCATACCAACTGTAACAACCCTACTTTGGTAAACTAGATTATATGGTTTTTATTACAATGGTACAAAATACCAAAATCATAGTTTCTTACATTTTAGTAGTCTTGGTAGACTATATATATACATGATAAATACATTATATAGTAAATTTAAAGTACATTTTTGAAAATACACAAAACATTATTAATTCTCCCAAAATATATTTAATTCGACCGTGCTAATATTTTTGGTTTCTCAAGGAAGAAAGAAATCAAAAAAATGGGAGGGATCATATTCTTAGTAATATGTATTATACAAAGGAATCTATCATTAATAAAAAATTTATATATAATATGGATGGAATTAATAGTCTAATAATGTCTTCTAACTAATAAAATGACCATAATATCCAAGGATAACATTACAATGTAAACTAATAATCACATGGATAAGAATAAAATATCTCATAGTGATGGAATACACAATGTACCATATCATATCAATTATGTCATGGACACTTCTAATAAAAAATACATAAATGTGTTTTCAGGAATAAAAACCTAAACCAATTGTTTCTTATGTGACCTACCAATGCCTCAAGGGGCTATATAGTTCTGATTCCTATCAATCTCATAACAATTCTGATGAATCTATCAAATAAAGAGAACAAAAAAACCATAAATATCATAATGGTCCCTACGGAAACTCTTACATGATATTGTCTTTGTAATCATTAGTTATCTATACAATAACGATTGATCTACAGAATACCAATATTTCCCCATTTTGTGTAATAATATATTTATGTACGTGAATATCTAATAGTTAACATAGAAACTATAGGAATTTAATAACCTAATGGAAACTACAATGATCATAATAATGATCATAAAATCATTGTTTACGTTAATTCCACGGAGTAAGGATATCAATATTAAATAGTCATAAAATACAATGGTTTCCATGCTAGGGGAAACAATAAGTGATAGAAATGTACACATTAAAAATTAATAGTATGTGTCATATATATTTGATACACACTAGGGATACAAAAGTTATTTAATGAATGAATTTTAGGTTGATTTAAATTATCGGAAAAGGTGAACTTGTACATAAAATGAAGTTCAATCTACTTGGGACCTGATATAGGTTCCACGATATATATATCCACCATCCTAACATATAAGAATCCATCATATTATAAATTATACATAAATAATACTATAAATTCATGGAATGGATATAGATTTGGATAATTAATAGAATCGACACATTAATGTATAATCATAATAAGAGATTATAAAGATAGTACAAGGAGGTAGAATAGTAGTTTCACGATAAAAAAATTAAAAAAATGGATTTTGAATAAGGAGAGGAAATAATGTTTTTTTTGAAAATTTATAGGAATTAATACTAATATAAATGTGAAATTAAGAAATGAGGTTAGGAACGTTTAAATTAAAATATATATTCTTAAATATTTGGAAATAACTGATAGATTTGTGGGGTTCTGCATATGATCAATAGTTATGGAAGGAAACCCAAATTGAGCCTGATATATCCTCAACAGATTCAACATGTATAAATAAAGAATGAACATAACATGATTCAATGAGGTGATGAATATATGTTTTACATTTTATCACATGTTTGATGAAGATAAAAAAATTATTAAATGAAATCCTTATACAACTAAGTGATTAAACAAAAAAATGACCCCATAACATTTTTTAAGGATCTAAAAACACATAATGGGTGTTAGAATTATCACCTAATGATAAAATTCGTTTTGGGGTGAAGTGGATATTAAGAGGATTTTATATAATTGGCCATACCCAATAGGAGGGATTTGATCCCACTATATAGACATACATGACACGTTTCATTAAATTAAACACATAATACAAATTCAAGATATTGACATACCCTTATTCCTATTGGAAATATTCATTATATTTATTAAATGAATTCAATCCTTTTAATCCATTTCCATTTATAATTTTTAACACATCCAAAAGTCTTCCACATGAACTAAAATCACATAAATACATTATGTAAATCATTACACCTCTTTTTGAAACCATCCAAAACACTAATCCAGACATGGTTTTATCATACTATCTCCATTTTTGGAAGATTTTTTTTTAAAATTTAATCATTATCAATACGACTAATAGTGTGGCCCTGTGGGTCTTCATATCATATATAAAATATATTAAATCCCTATTTCATAAATGTAATTAAAGCACAACCTCTAGAAAAGAATTAGTGTTACTAAAGCTACCAAGGGGTGTGGCGTGATCGACATCAGACATACTCATATCACTATAAAAATATGACATCCATAAGATGTATCATATGAATCAGATGTATACTTATTTGATCTCTTTTACACTAACCTTGAGTAACCACTAACCGTTGAACAATTCCAATCTAGTATTTATCATCTCATCATTTCTTGATTCTCTGAAATTTTTTGACCAAGTCAATGGATATATCACCCTTCATTTTTATGATAAATGATTATATAACAATACCCTCTTTAAAATTGATAAGAAAAACATATATAATTTTACTAAGAATAGCCATGCATTTCCATTGTCCAATTGAATCAAGGGTTGGATGTCATATCACATTATACATGTAAAAAAATGCCACCTTTTTTTCACTCCATCTAACAACGTGATCAATAACATATCCAACTACCCCAGTAAATACTATTTCAATATGTAGACTTGTGTAAATAATATATCAATATTTGAGTGTTCAAATTATAGGTATCTCTCTAACCTCATGTAATAGGGATTAATAATAATCATATACGCCAAATAATATTGATGACAATATGAAATTCAATGAGATTTGATTATGAAATTCAATACAAGTAATATGTTTCAACCAGTTACATCATTAATCTATTATTTATATCCCACATAAATCCTTGTTAACGAGTATATGTTTCTATTCAGGATAATATTATCTTATTAGCTCAACCCATAATACACCATGGTGATCATCAATTAGTGATAAATAAAAATATACCTTCTAGGGATATTATCATTTGATCAGTCATATAAAATGAAATTATAGCACTCATAAATGAATAATAAATGAAAATTTACTTATTATTATTATATCAAGATATATTTTATTTTCTTAAACTATTGAAGAATATTTTATAAAACCAATCATTAAATCATATTTTTCATTTTACATATGATTAACTACCAATTTTAACCATATCATTTCTTTTTTTAATTTTGTTCAATCATTTCATTTTTATGTAACTCATGTCACATTTAAATGTGACTATATGGTAAAAATATCTAACTATACTCTTTGTGAGTAACATCCATATATTAATATTTTTTGAATAATGGTGAAACATAAGAATCACATTCCTATTTTTTGACTCTTTGAACAAATGAAAAATCCATAACCTCAAAAAATAAATTTTAACGATGTTATATTTTTTTGTCTAATTAGAAATATTTCTATGGTTATATTTTTCATTATATATGGAACCTATAAAATCAAAAATTATTGTTTTGGTCAATATAACCAATTTTATTTTTATTATTTAGTATAACAAAGATTATATTATAGAAAAGTGAAATTACCTTCATTATGTTAAACCCATGTAACCAGTTAAAATTATATTTATCATTATACCTGAAATTATTTTTTGATATCAACAAAATTCAACTTTGTAAATAGGATGAAATAATAGTTTCAATAATTTTATCATGGTAACTAAAAGTAACTCTTTAAATTTTTTTTAAAATAGCATATCATAACCCTTTACGATATCAATGGAAGGATCACACAATATTAGACTATAATGATCTATTATTTGTTAACATTGAACGTATGTGTGTTCCTAAATACTCCCATTAGTCACATAGAAATTAATTTCCTCATCAGAATATTTTAATAAGATTCTCAAAAAATATTAGGGTTATGAAATGACCATTATTAACTTTTATTAAGAATATTTGAAAAATAATCTATTATATTCTTATCTAATATGTAATTTTTTCTGTTTATAGTATTTTTATTGAAAATAATATTATTGTTTAAATATGTCACTCATTAGTGATGGGAACCAATTTACTCATATTTTAACCAATAAGTGGATAACTATATGTTTATATGGATTCTTTTTCAAACATGTTATAGAATATGATAAATTATACATGTGTATAAATTTAATCATTTCTTGTTTTTCATATCATATTTTTTTAAGAGACACACATTCATACCGCTTAAGTTAAATAAGAAGAAGATACATGTCCTTTAAGTAGACTCTGTTGAACCTGATATAAATCCAAATATATGATATACGCACAATTTTATTCATCACTTGAATTAAAATTATAAGTTATATAAATTCTTCCATTGATTTTGAACTACTGTTTATGTATAACAATTTTAACATATAAATTTTGTATAATACACCTTTCAAAACATAATAATTTTTTATCATAAGTTTATAATGTCAGGGAAATTCCAGGGAGTTTCACAAACTTATTTAGGTATCCTAGATAATCCAATCATATGTTATTGTTACAAACTATTCATGAATTATCTTGGTTTCAATCACCTTATATTGTTATTTGAAGAAGTATTTTTTTTTAATTTACAATGATCATTTTTCATCTTGTTTGATCTTTTACCCATTTTATTCTCAACACAATATATGAATCTAAACATCAGATAGCATGTTCATTTATTCTCAATAATTTGAGAATATCAAGTAAATTGTTTCATGAATTCAACCATATTGTTGAAAATTTATATTGATTTAAAAAATTATAAATTCCTCAAGCAAAAGAAGTAATATGGAAAACAACAGTTCCATGATGTCATTAAAATAACCAATAATATAGATATTATTAATGGTTATTAATATTCCTTTTGGAATTTTTATATAATACCAATATCCTTATCCTAAGAATATAGATTCATTTATTGATAAATTTCCACATTTGGTTACTCATTATGGTGCTTATCTTACAAATTGAATTTGATTTAATTAATAACTCCCCTAATGTTTACATTCATAGTAATTTAAAACTATAAATATATAATTTTAAATTATTAAAAATAATCATTTGATGATTAATACATTATTATCGGCATATTTTTTTGTCATGTGAATATCATATCTTATATCTTTTCATCATGGACTTGTTATGAAATTTATCAATTTCAAATTGATTACCCCATACATCAAATAAATTTTGGGAGCCAAGATCCTTATTTCACTATGCAATGACCTAGTTATTGGATAAAACTCTTCTATTTAATAATCTATGTCAGATATCAATCCGATCCTAATAAGTTTTATTGTTGGATAGTTGCGTGCAAAAAAATTTACTTGTATCCATCGTATGGATACTTATAAATTGAATTCTTATGGTATCCCATCCCTTAGGGTCTCCCAAATAAGTAAAATAAAAATCAATAATAAAAAAATAGCTTACACTAGGAAATCCAAGGGCACCCTGATTTTATGTGAAACTACCTAATTGGATGACTACGGTCATGAAAATATCTACATTGGAATGAATATAACACTTATTATTGAAGAGGTTTATTATTTATTAACATCTTAAATATTTAATATACGTCATTTTCATATTAAATATATTACTATTTAATCCAATAAATTTTTTTATCTTCTCATTTTTTATTCATTTTTGTTAACATGGTTTTGGTGATTTAGTTTTGGAATCAATATTCCATCCACCAAATTGATTTTTTCACACCATATTATTGAGTAACCATTTTTGTAATAGACAACTTGTGTTACTCATGAAAACATTAAAAACTAATGTATTCATACATATCTAAATTCATTATAAGCTTTTTTTCATGGAAATTTATTATAAATGAATAGAGTTACATGATATTTATAATAATTAAATGAGTAATCCTAGATTTTTATATAGAAAACCCCTCACCTTTCTAGAACATGGAAGAATCCTCCATGCTAATGGGTATTTCGGCCGCAAGTCCATATCCCTATGGAGACTTTACTCAATAGCGAAATTTACTCACGATATCTCTAATACCAAATATTCATAAAATATACTCAACAACTATTCTCATGATCATACTATAAAACAAAATGATGTCATGTTTGATGAGAAACATAATTTTATAGATCCAAACCTAGAATGTGACATAATTACATATTTTCTTATGGAAATTTACCACATAAATAATAATTCATATTATACAAAAAATTTATAAACTAGAATAAAGTAGTGAATAAATTTTAAATAAATAGACATTTAATAATTTAAAAATTATATAAAAATATAAGAAAGAATAAAAACATAAAAATATAATATAAACATTTTAAAATTGAGAAAAATAATATATATATTCTATAATTTTGGAGAAAAACACATTAGATCCCATTTCTAATATGATCCTTTTCAAATTATATGATAACATTACGAATTATATAAATTTTATAACCTAATATATTTTATTTAAATTATTTACATGCTCTAAATATTAAAACATTAAACATTATTTAAACCATTTTTAATATAACCTCAATTAAATTTTTAGTCGATCTAAATAAAATCTTCAATGATGAATCATTTAATTTGTTCAAATAATATATAATTCAATATTAAAGATTCATACACCTATGTATAAACTAATTTATAATTTATTCTTATCGAATAAATCTATAAATTATTTATAATTTGCAGTCATGATTAATAAGTAAATACTTAATCTATCTTGAGAAAAAATATAATTAATCATATTAAAAAAAGATTATAATAAATTTATGAATACATATAACCTCTTTATTTAATCATTAGTTATAAATTTTTATTTTCATATTTAAATTTAGTATTATTGAAATCATTTTTAATTAATCCCACGCTTATCTATTCACAATAATTTTTAAACTATAATATGAATGGATGAATAAATAATATTTAGCATTGGATTTTAAACATATATTTTTATAAAATACCAAAATATATAATTTCTAATATTTTAATAAACTATAATATTTTTTAATTTAAAATTATTACCAATATAACATGAATCACCTGTATATTTGACACAGTTAATTTTATACAATTCTTTTTATCTTGGATATAAAAACATTATAAACACATTCAATATGATGACATTCATATTTATAATTATACAATAATTCACGATAAATATATGATATTATTGTGAATGATAAAAAATTAATAATCTAATTTAAAATATGTGAACAAATTACATAATCTAAATATCACATATTTAAAAACTATTTAGAGCTTAAAAAATATATCATCAAATCGCTATGGATGTGGTCTAAATCATATCTTTAAAAAAATATTTAATTAGAAAAATTAAAATTAATTAATTAGAAACAATTCGTAATTATAAATTTAGAAGGGTTTATATTTTGGCCATATTTAGGTAATTTGTAAACACATAATAAACTAATATTATGATATCTAAGAAAAATTAAATTCAAGATAAAAGGCATGCCATATAATTTAGTAGAATGTATTTTAAATAATAACATTAAATATTTAAAATATTTTATTAATAAATGTGTCATAAAAATTTATATAATTATTTACAAACAACATACAATTATGTATTTTTTAAACTCTTTATAGATTTAAATAATTCCAAAATACATTTTACTATGACTTATACATTTTTTATTTAAACCACATAAATTTTAAAATGATATTTCTAATATTAACTCATTAATATTTTGATGTATATATATAATGTTTTTTTCAATTTTTATTAATAAACTATGAATAGAAATTATATATGAAATTCTTAAAATGCTTTTAATCATTTCATAAATATTTTAAAATATCATTTCAGCTATATATAAAAAAATTCAAAACAATATATAATTCATTTTCTTTTTAAATAAACAATTTTTTTTGTTTATAAAAAACATGAGAAACAAATATGAAAATTTTCATATTTAATTTACATTTGAATATACCCATTTTACAATGTCTAAAAATTATCATTTATAAAAAATTTATAAATTATAATTTAATTAACTAAATATTAAATTTAATAAAATTTAAATTTTTATGACCATTTAATATTATGATTTCTCACAATATGGTGTCACTCTAGGGGTATTGAACTTCATATTTTGTGTCCACTCCATTTAATATAATGTTGAAGCCTAACAATATGTTAAAACACAACATATCATTAAGTAACCCAAAAGGGCCATGCTATGCCTTTCTATAGAAACGCCATGGATTATGTCAACTTCTTAGCCTAAGTAATTATGTTCACTCCATATTACGTTAACAATTTAATATAATGTTAATTGGTTATCCTGATATTACATTACTATTTAACATAAATTTTCGAGGGAGAAAACATGTTATGATTTTTGAAATTGTTTTCTTCATTTTGAAATGTAAGAAACATATATATTCAATGAGGAAGCCATCTATGACACCACTAATGTGATTTGGGGGATCAACCTATTATCAATGTTAGTAAAAAACCCATATTTTTAATCATATAACGCAAAAATAGTTAACATGTATAAATAAATAAGGAACATAATGTGAGTACTTGAAGTGTTGAATCCATGTTTTACTTTTTTGACACACATTTGATGAAGATCACAAAATTGGGAAAGAATATATTATTTCCTATGAGGGATTATGTCAGCCAGAAGATATTTATTTTTTATTCGGTATCCCAAATGCCTAAAGTGTTTTAGTAGCGTTATCTTTCGATAAAGTATGTTTTGATAGAAATATAATATATGGATCCTTTCAAATAATTATTCATACCAAAAAAGTTGGATCTCATCACATTATAAATCCATATACATTACGGGTTATTTAATGAAATGAATCAAACTTATTAAATATATCTGCATATTTGTTTCCATTGGCATTTTTCATTAAATTAATTCAATAAATAAAATCAATTTAATCCATTTATAATGGATTTTATTTATATTGTTCATAATGTTTTATAACTAATTAAACTATAATGGAAGATACATGAACCAATATTAAGTTCATTCACATACATAATTTTTTTCACTTCTAACAAAAACTCAATAGAACCTTAATAACTCCTTGGATGGATTATTGAGATGGAAAATAAGTGTAGAACCATTCTCACTAATTTATATGTGATGAAAAACAGAAGGATGTGAGATCATTTTTATCAAATAAGGGATAATTTTGTATTAATTTTTCTAATTTTGAATTGTAAATATAGGTTATAGAAAATAAATAACCATTCTCTTAACCATGGTTTTAAAATAATATTATTGAAATTTATAACATGGATTTTGAAATTTATTCATTTGATAACTGACAGATCAAATACATTCACATATTTCATTTAGTATTTTCATTATTATAATCTCAAACATTTATCATATATTAAGTACTTTTCACATTTTTTGTACTTTGGATAAATTTGTATTGAATTATGAAAATGGAATAAAACATGTGTTTTAATTCCATTATTTTATTTTTCAAATAATTAGAATATATGTTGTACTTATTCATGAATGTTTTGATGAAAAATATGTATAATGATTTTAATCTAAATAAATAAAAGGTATTAAACGTTAATCTAGGAATTTTGTATTTACTATTGTAATTCAACCTAGCATCTCAACCATATATAAGAACAATATCACAATCAATCACATGTTAATTACGATTTATCATGTAAAGATAAAGCATCTGAAGATCTATCACAAGAAGAGATCTGACTGGTAATTATATTCTTTTAGGGAGTGTGACTGCAAAGTCTAAAATTTTATCGATTGATTAGAAAATGATTCCAATCAACTGAATATAGAATATTCAATATTGTCACTTTTCCTCTATATAGTAACTTTTATACCATGAAATCACACATCTTCCATGTGGTCAATCTACCGAATTGAGCCTCATGGTCAATCCATTGAGTTTTTATCCATATATATCAGAGAATTTCCATAAAATTGCTTTATGGATGTCGAACAAGCATGTGATCAATAGGAGGATACAAAGGGACCATTTTGACCCTATGTGAGGACCAAAAAAGTATAAAAAAGTCAATGTATCCATCAATCATAGACCATTAAAACATGAATCTAGTATCATGTAACCATGATGCTAACATATGTAACTAGTATCCATCAATCCCCCCTATGTATGACTCAAACCCGTCCCAGACATGTTTGTATATGGAATGGAAAATCCTTAGAATCCTTATAATAATCATCAATCAGGTCAAGGGATTGTCTTCATTAGGATCATATTCAATTTGAACCAAATATATGGGGTATCATGTACTCATACATGACACTAATAAATGTTTTATTTATGGACAATAGTTTTAATAACTGAAGATAAGGAATCATAAAAACTCAAAAAAAAAACTATTCACGGGTCTGATAGATATTTGAATACATGAAGAGGAATATAAACCAAAAATGGATAGGTTAGAAGAATTGTTTTAGAAGAGTTATGATTTATGATGATTAAACATGTTCTATGTATACAATATCTAAGGAACATTAAATAAAATAAGAGGCCATGGAAAATATAGATTTTGGGGAGCGTTGTTTCAGATGGAGGACCATGTTTCTTCTAATATTTTCACATCATATTGAATTATATTTTTTTATTTTAATCCCTCTTATGTATCTGACCCTTCACATGGATTTTTATATTTTTAGTGATTTAGTAAGGGAAGGATTCACATTTTGTAATACACAATTATTTTAACTTTAGTGATTGAAAATATCTTTCTTCTTTTAAACTGGTTTTGATATTGCAAAAATAGTTTTTATTATCAAGTGGGATTTTATTTTGATTTTATTTTTTTTATTAATTGTTTCTATTTTGTGATCTCTATATCTATCAACGTACTTTTAGTTTTTATATGATGGAATATGCCATGGATAATTGTCGAGATGTATAGGGATTGTTAACACATCAAAAAGTTGGATTTGAAACTCTTTAATGGTTTGGAAACATTATTCCCAATTAAGAAATCCATTATTTAACTAGGAGGGTCCAATTTATAACATGTGAACAGAGGGAATAGGTTGGACTTAGATGAGATCTTAATTAGTAATTTTATTACCATCACCATTCGATCAAGATAGAGAGGGGAAGTGACTATGGATTCTCTATATTTCCAGTTAGAAGAATATGTGTCGATAACATTCAGTCTAGGATAATATTTCAATAGGCTAATACAACCATGTACTAATAATGATATCATAATTAGTTGTTTTAAAATATATTTTTCAATTTATTTTTATGTTTTAAACTAAAAAATCACAAAAAAATGAGTTGATTTTATCTTAATAACAAGTGATAATTGGATTAGAGCACTCCCCACTAGAGAAAAACATGGGATACAACTATTATAGAAGTTAACATGGGGAAAATAATTGTTTTTTCACACCCCACAATAGTTAAAATTTTAAAAAAATTTATCATTATTTTTGAGGAGGAAATGCCAAATCTAACCCCATGAATTTTATAACCCACTCTTTAAATGAGTAGTGGCTTAATTTTGATTCGAAAATCAAAATAAATTTTTCAATATAGATTATGAATACTAACTTATACTATAAGTTTAAATATAATTTTCCACATTCTTATGTGAAACTTCAAGTGATCTCCTTGATTCTATCACAAAAGCTGGAAATCCCAAAAAAACAATGAGTGAACATTCTTCACCACAATCCATCAGTTAGAAAAAACAAATTTCAGTGCCTAATCATTAAAATTTCAATGAAAATATGAAAATACTAATCCCACTAATTCCCAGTTTCTCTTTCCTAGTAGTTGAAGTCATAATTATAAATATAAGGGTGTTCAACTATGTCATCTCCACATTAAACCAAGGGGAATAACTAAGGATGAACTCAAGTGGGGGGGGGTCCCATTTTCAATTGATGGAGTGTCCATGGAGAGGTTGTATTTCTTAAAACTTATATAAATCCAAAACATGGAAGAACTATACAAATTTTTCCACTAGATATTATTCTCAACCATTAAAAGAAAAATAATTAGAAAGGATCAGTATGTCATTAGACAAAGTTCCAGAAAAACTCTCAATGAGTCTCGGGATAGAATCAAAAATACATATTCTACCTCCACACATCAAGAAATATTTGATAATAACTTACTTTTAATCTATTACCAAGGACTACTTGAAAATTATAGAAATTGTTTTAATTACCCTTATGGAGGACTCTTTATATACAAATCACTAGTATAATGAAAATTAATGTTTGATAATATTTCATAGAACTCTAAATGATTTAACACAACAAGGTTTGGAACAGAAGTTATTCATGAGGTATGAAATATTGATTCGTATCTATTAATATAATCTATACACAAATTCATATTCAATTTTGAGAGACTAATGGCTCTGAAAAACAATTAGGGAATAATAAGCACCAACTAAGAATTTTTTTTATTATAATCACATAATCACTTCACCTACAAATGTCCTAATGTGTATGGAATATATATTTGTGAAAAAAACATTTTACAAGTATATTCTAAAAAACCAAGGAACATATATCCCTTCCATGTTCTGTATGAATTTTGATATTAGTATAACTGGGGTAGACTCATAATGAAAATTAGTACATAAACAATCCCCAATTTCTTTTGAAAATATACAACCATACCATTGTCCAACACTATTTATACAATTATTCTAGCAGTATTACAAGGAACCTGCCTACCATATACTACTATAGACATAAAATTGAAGCTAGGACTAGCCCATAAGTAGTGTATAACCTCATGTGTATCAAAAAATAGGATTATATATAGAATAACTTTGGAATGAAATCAATGAGTTGAGATACATACTAAAAACAATTTACCAATATTAGGGGAAAATGTCATCCCAAAATGGGCCTAGCCTAATGGAGAATGTCACTCTGGAAAAAAATTATTATAATTGAGATTCAACCACTAGCCACATAAAAACCATAAAGAACACTTCCCAATAGTGAAGAACCCAACTCTATAAATTTTGGTATGATTTTTTAATAACAAACCCATGATAAACTAATGAAATTAGAGTAATAGATGGATGAAAAAATATTTTAGAGAAAAGAAAACCCACTCCAAAAGTGAACAATTGAGGAAAAATATTTTCCCTCATTATTCCCACTAAGAATGATATAACAAAATAATATTTATGATTTATTAATTCAAAAATAATATCGGAAAAACATTCCTTTAATTTAAGATTAATATTCATGTTATTGAAGCAGTTAAGTATATTCAGATGAATTCAAAATACTTTAGGAAAATTTATCTAAAAATATGAGGTTTCAATGAAATGATAGTATTAGATTAGGATGATGTATCTTTTCCATGATCACATGCTAGTTACCCTCAAAATGTAAATATTTAGGGTAATTTTCTACTCCCTACACCATTGGATATTAAATGTTTCTATTTATTTAGAAAATTCTAGTTCTTTTATTAATTTATCACCTCACATAGTGTTTTCTAATTTGATTATAGGAGAATGGAATTAAAAAATTGAGGTGGTATAACTTTCAAATAAATCCAATATTTTTTCTATGGGATTTTGTGAATATTTTTTTGTTGGAGTTAGAGACCATGTATTTCTAGTTGAATTCATAATTCGTAGCATAGAGGAGGATAGAGAAACATGCCTCTAAACCATAAATTTTTTTATAACATTATTAAACATGTTAATTACCATTATCAGGGTCTATGAAGGAACACAATACACGGAGCTTGGAGATAGCACTACCCCTTCAATAATTTTTACATCTTAAGGAATCATCCATATGATTAAGGAACCCTTAATAGATCCCACATTGGACAGGTTTAACCCTTTGAAGATTCAGGTATGTTCGTTGAGTCATTATCACATGGAAAACATTTATTGAAGAAAATGTTATAGAATAATGAGCTATCTAGAAATATGGAAATTCATTTTTCAGATCAAATAAAATGGTAAATTATCAGTTTGTAATATAGAATATGAGGATTTATTTTATAAATAATATATTGATAAAATTTGGAATTTGTATAAATTTAAATATTTAGGATTCAAGAAACATTATTTAATTTCATTACTTGAAAAACCACCACATCTGGAAATGAAACCCATACTTTATAATTTGAAATAGGTATACCTTGAGAATAAAGGAAAATTACTAGTGATAACTACAAATAATCCTACTTTAAACCTAAAACACATTGATTTATCTTTTATGAAATAATTTCCAATATATTAGGTTGATCTTGGGAAATATTCTAGTTATAAATCCAAATATATTCTCACATAGAATTCTAGTTGAGGGAGATTTCAAACATGATAGACAACCCAAAATGACGCTGAATCCCACCTTGATGGAGGTGCTAAAGAATGAGATAGGGAATTTCATGGAAATATGTATTATTAATCTCGCTTTATATTCTCATTTGGTTAAACTGATACATGTAGTTCATGTTAAAACATGAAAAACCATTATGAGGAATTAAAATAATGAATTAATCGTTGGGAGAATTCAGTATAACTTGTGAGTGTGAATAGATTTTATAAAGTTATATCAGGTTACCCAGAAATATCATTTCTCTATCCCCTTACACTACTACAAAAACGGGAAAGCGCAGTGCCACCTTATATCAGCACTAAGAAAAAGCACTGATAATGGTTACCATGTATCAGTGCTAAAATTTTATCACTGATACAGGGTAACCATTATCAATTCTAAAAAGGCACTGATAAAGATCCTCTTTATCAGTGCTAAAAAAGTAGTGATAAAGATTCCATGTATCAGCACTAAAATTTTACCGCTGATACAAGTTTTCTTTATTAGTGATTTTTTAGCCCTGATAAAGGTAGTCTTTATCATTTCTTTGTTAGCACTGATAAAACTACAGAACATTTTTTATAAATTCGGTCCCACAGTGCCATTATTTTTTCGTGACCTGCAGCACTTGCAGAACTGGAACCCTACGACTCCCCTCTGTCGCTGAGCATTGTGTTGCTGGACCTCCGCCGCCCTCGAGATTCTCGTTGCCGGACCACCATTGCCCGCTAAGCTTCGTGTTGCCAGACCTCCACTGACCTCGAGCTTCACTTTTCTGGACCTCCGCCGCCCGCTGTGCTTTGTGTTGCCGGACCTCCGCCACCCTTGAGCTTCTTGTTTCTAGTCCTCCACTCCTCGTTCAGCTTCGCGTGCTGGTCCTCTATCGTCCAACTTGGTAGAGAATTAATTTCCCTTTTTGTTTAATGTATTCCTACTATAACCATTCTAGGGTGTTATGGAGTTAATAACATACAAATTATGATAGGGCTCTGCCTTATAGGACTCAAGTGTATCCTCTTAATATTTGGATTCATTTTTTATGATTTTCTATACAAAATGACTTTTGGAGATGAATTGGGTTGTTCTTTAGGGTGTTGGTGATGTCTTGGATCAAACATTTATTTCCACACCATCAAATTATGGACATAGATTATTATTTATTGATATATTATCCTAAAATATCAGTATTATTCCTATTGTGGTTTCCTTTATACATTAATTCTTGTGCTAAAGTGTTTTTATGACTTAGTACTCAAGTATGTAATTCTTTTTGGGATGTCCTTTGAGGGAATTGTGTGGTTTTGGTTGTGAAGAGTTTTACTCTAGGGGTTTTGAGCATGGAGAGAATAGTAGGTGTGTTCCTTGTGTCATCATGAACCCATAGCGAAACTCACCACAGTATACTAGACCACCGACATCCTGATAGATAGTTGGAACTTAGTAGATAATCGTCTCCAATCCCCCACCATAAGTCCCATTCTAGGATAGCACATTGTGGTCCATCTAGAAATCTTGAATCTAATCCATGTCATCCCAACTAGTAATATCACATACCTCCCTTATGGGAGTGTTCTCGTCCATGAATAAACCCATAAGTATCTAAGACCTCCCCTATATGAGTATTATCATCAATGAATAAGACCATAAGTATCTCATACCTCCCCTATTGTAGTATTCTAATCTTGGAATAAGACCATATGTGTCATATACCTAGATCCAAGCTCTCCTTGTTATACAAGACTTGTCACGCCTCATACGATATAAGGCTCTTGAAAGATAGAAGGCACAAAGTCCCTTAGGTTAGAACGTGACGAACCACTCCAATCCTTGACTAGAACTACTCCGAAATTTTTATCTAAAAGCACCATCATTCCTATAAGATATTTATCAATAGTCCTCATGACCACCTCAAAATAAGGAAACTATACAAGGGTCTCCTTAGCAGAAGTGAAACCTTAAGAAAATTGTTTTCATAATAAACAATCATCCTTCCTTCCTGATATACAACCCATACTCAGGTATTATCTTTACCAAAAGGGAATATATAGAAACACTATTCTATATGGGAAATCCTCAAAAACGAAAAATGTTATGCACTACTAACTTGATCAAAAACCTTCCAGTATGGGAATCCTCATGAGTCCTGTATAGTCATCATAAAATAAAATATATGGTACCTTTCAATAAATAACTTTCCAAAATTTCAAACCATTTTAAATGATCAATCAATCATGATCCTCAAACATCAAATCTAAAAGCTCATGTGAGTTTTCTAGAATTTCAACCACTTAGTCCTTGAGAAACATGTAAAAAATTCCTTTATCCAAGAAGCCACTGGTTACTATCTTTAGGAACTTTCCAAAAGAAATCTAAATAGTCCACCTTGGTATAATTAATCTTGGTTAGTCCCAAAGGAACTCAATGTGACTTTGTCTGGCAGTGCACTTGTATGGCATGATGCCCAGACCACCAAGCTTTCTAGCCTTGCCACCCCTACCTCCATCTATGTCCTTCTCCCTCGCCGAGGTTACTGACTACTTCTCTGTAGTGGGTAGAACCCTTCCTAGTAGTGTTTGTTCTGTCTCCTTTGGCTCTGATCCTGTCATCTAGATCCGAATACTTATTGATCCAGAGAGAACTCCCTCACCAGCCCCCAAGTTTCATTACACATCCTTCCCCTGCACCTTTGGATCCTCAACTGCCACTCATATGAAGCTTACCAACCAGAAGGGATTATGAACATGTTAAAAATCAAGGGACCTCAATGAGAGATCATCCTCCCACTTCAATAAGGATACTATCTCTATATCCAATGCCAGATCCATGTCCAACCCATCATTATTATCTTCATATGTAATGGTCATGGTCTTAGTTCCCATATTAAATCGGACTTCCTCACCATAGAAATCCAAAAACATAATTTCATTGTTGTTGTTGTCAAATAACACAAACAACCCTATAATAATCATAGAATCATCCTGGAAGAATAAGTTTCATAGATTTCTACACTCTGACTCGTACAACAGACACAAATGGGTATTTGGGCACAATAAATTTGTTGTTGAGGCTGTTCAAGATTGCAATCAATTCATCACTACCATGGTTCCCTATTGTGACACATCCTTCTTTATGAATTTTTTTGGAAGCTATGACCCTCTTCATCAAAGGGAATCTCTATGGAGTGAACAAAATACCTTCAATCCTGACCACCATCAATTGTTTGTTGGGGGTGACCTTAATGTCATTTCCAACCCAAAGGAAAGGATTGGTAGAAGCCTATTACAGAGGAAGTCCATCATGGAGTTTATTGGAGTATTAACACCATTTTGATGGTTGGTATTAGAGTCTAGTATTGTATGGTTTCGTTGTCCTATTTCTATTAGTTTCACATTTAGTAACATGATGAGATCTTGGATGGATTCACATGGATTTGTATCAATTATTTAGTAGAGAGTAGTCATGTGGTTTATCCTAGAATGATTTAGATGATTCGACTTGGAAGAGGTGTGTCAATGGTGTTCTACCTTGTTAGAACTAACCTATGTGGGTGCATGGTTAGTGGTTTTAGGAATGTTATAAATTGTCCAATTATACATGGATTTTTTAGTGTGACTCATGTTGCACATTGGGGTGTGTGAGATCCTATGAGAGGTTCCTAGAAAATCAATAAGATTTCATGATGAAAGTAGTCATTGGCATAAATTTTGAGTTAAATATTTTGATATATTCACCACCTGGGATTACTGTCGCATATAACCTCCGTCAGTGTATTCAGATACATGGAATGATACATTGGGTTTATTGGATTATTAACACCAGTTTGAGATTTATCTGTGACTATATACTTATTATATTTTCTTACTATTTCTTACACACCACCACTTGAGTCGAGTAACCTAATTGAAATCCATATTGGTACATTGGTTCTAATCTGGATATGGGTTTTTATGTGTTTGTGACATGAGTATGTGTCGATATATGGGTATTTAGGCATGATGATATTGAATGTAGGGTAGAGACCTAGGAGTGGTAGATGTATCATTCTTGATTATTCTTGTGTTTGGTCTGGGGTGATTTGAGGAAACTATAATGAATCTAAAGTAATTAAATTTATTGAAGATGAATATATACTAATCGTTACGCTCTATTAATCTCTATTTTTATAAGTGGTTCACTTCTACTGTATTTGGAAGTCTTGTTTTGTGTACATGAACGATAAATATTAAAATTTGAGAGTCAAATAGGATGAAGATGAATAAATATTGGATGGATGCTAATCGTTTGACAATAGAGTATGAGAACGGTGTGAAAGAGTTCATCAAATTTGAAAAGGATCACACAAAGGATCTTTATTAAATCCTTTGTCCGTGTTTACGGTGCTGTTATTCTAGACTTATTACTCCAGAGGAGATGGAAGAACATTCGATATGTCACTGAATATATGGGAGTTTTAAATGTTGTAATAAACACGGAGAAAAAGCGAATTTGGCTACTGGATGGGATAAAACTGCTTTTTATGGATCATCAGATATGAATACAAATATGGATAATGAAGAAGGCCATATGGAGGATGTGATTACAGATGTCAATGATGATGGAGATCATATTGGGGAAATGACAATGACAATTGAATATGAACTCCGTGATTTCTCAAAATTGATTGAGAATTTAAAGAGTTGTGCAAAGATTCCATTGTATGTTGGTTGCACCAAGTATAAAACATTGTCAGTTGTAGTGAAGTTGTATAAATTGAATGCAGGAAATGGATGGAGTGATGTCAGTTTTACGAAACTACTTTCTATCTTGAATGACATGCTCCCTGAAGATAATGAGCTCCCAAGCCAAACATATGAATCTAAACGAATGCTACGCTGGATGGATATGATTTCTGAAAGAATACATGCCTTCCCAAAAGACTGTATATTTTTTCTCAAGGGGAAAAATCACTTACAGAATTCCCAATGTGTGGTTCTTCTCGATAAAAGAAAGATGAATCCAATACTATAAAAGTTGTATGGTACATTCAAATCATTCCAAGGGTTAGGAATCTATATTGAAGTGAAGAAACTGCAAGGCAATTGTCGTGGAATGCTGATAAAAGAAATAAAGATGGGAAATTACGTCATCCAGCTAACTCTCCTCAAAGGAAGAAAATTGATCATGAGTATCCTGAACATGGAAAAGAGCCAAGAAGACTTTGTCATGCATTATCTAGAGATGGTGTAAATCCTTTTGGTTTTCAAACCAGAACTCATAGTACATGGCCTGTTATGTTGGTAAATTATAACTTGCCACCCTGGTTATGAATGAAGCGGAAATTCATCATGTTATCTATGCTTATATCAAGACCAAAACAACCAGGTAATGATATTGATGTCTATCTGGATCATTTGATCGAGGATTTGTTGTTATTGTGGGATTCATGTGTTATATTTTATGATTCTTATAGAAGTGAATACTTCACGTTGAGAGCAATTTTGTATGGGACAATAAATGTTTTACCTTCTTATGGAAATTTTTTAGGCTATAGCATTAAATGAACTAAAGGGTGTCCCATGTGTTAAGAAGATACATAATCAATTAAGTTGAAACATTCATTGAAATCTGTGTTTCTAGGACATCATATATTTCTACCTCATCAATAGAAGTACTGATCATGGATGACATCATTCAATGGATGTTCAGAACCACACACAGCACCGCCTCCACTAACAGGTGATCAGATGTTTGAGAAAGTATTAGATGTGAACACTATTTTTGGTAAACCATTTTAAAAAATCCATACGAAAATCGGATGGAAAAAAGAGATCAGTTTTATTTAATTACCATACTGGAATTGTTTGTACATCAGGCATTTTCTTGATGTGATGCATGTGGAAAAATATTTATGTGACCGTTTTATCAGAACATTTCTAAATTCCCCTTAAAAAAAACGATGGAATTAAGGCATGGCTGGACATGGCTGACATGGGAATACGAGAAGAGTTGGCTCCCTTGAAGAGTGAAAATCGAATGATTCTTCCTCTAGCTTCTTATACTCTTTCTAGGGAGGAGAGATATTAGTTTTGCAACTTCTTTAATGACATAAAGGCTCCAGAGGGGTATTCATCAAATTTCAAGAACAATATGTCAATAAATGATTTGAAGTTAAAAGGGTTGAAATCACATGACTTCCATGTTTTGATGCATGATCTAATTCCTATAGCTTTACGTTGCATTTTTTCAAAAATGTTCGTCATACGTTAACCAAAATTTGTTTCTTTTTCGAAGCTATATGTAGCAATGTTTTAGAACCGGTGAAATTTCTAGCTATGGAAAATGAAATTTTCATCATATTATGGGAATTAGAAATGTTCTTCCCACCAACATTCTTTGATATGATGGTCCATTGGATGATTCAGTTGGTGAGAGAGATTCGACTTTGTGGTCCTGTGCACTATAGATAGATGTATCATGTTGAACAATATATAAATATTTTGAAAGGGTATGTCCAAAATCAAAGTCGGCCGGATAATTGTGTAGTGGAGAGATATATTATTGAGAAAGCCATTGAATTTTGTACCTAATACCTATCTGATGTGGAAAGCATTGGTCTCCCAAAATCTCGACACACTGGACGCATTAAGGGTGATGGAATTTCTAGAAGATATGTTGTGACAATCAACATTACAGATCGGGAGCAGTCCCACCTTTATGTTTTGCATAACAGTTTGGAGGTTTCTCAATACATTGAAACTCACAATGAAATTCTTAGGTAGTTGAATCCATTAATTGGTGAAAATGGTTATCAAATACACATAATCACCAGTTTATAGGATGGTTTTAGGACAATATTTTTAAGCTGTGGGATGAAAATCCGAATTCAATTTTAGAACGACTTTGATGGATAGCTGCTGGACCAAGTGTATATGTATTATCTTATAGTAGTTATGTAATTAATTTTCATAAATTCTATACAAATGAACACGATAAAGATAGTATCATACAAAATAGTGGAGTTAAACTAGTGGATGAAGCGATGCATGTTTCTGGTAGTAAGGACAAAAATCCAATTTATTCAAATATGTCATTCTTTGGCATTATCAAACTAATATTCGAGTTGGATTATATGACATTCCAATTTCCTATTTTTTAAAGAAAATGGATTGATAACAAAATTGGTGTTAAAATAGATAAATGGGGATTTGTGAAAGTTGATTCTAGTAAAGTAGGGTACAAAGAAAAACAATTTATAATGGCATCACAAGCGGTACAAGTTTTTTATGTTCAAACCCCGAAAAATAAAAGTGGTCGATTATCTTGTTAGCTTCCAAAACTACTGAAGGTTCTGATGAAAATTCAGTTGAGGATGATCCTTTTAGTAGAACATCACAGTCATTTCGGAGCGGTCCCAATGGAGATGATGTTTTTTATATTAAAGGAGACCATAATAAAGGGATTTGGATAATCGATAGAGGTTTCATATCCATTTAGCCTTTGAAAAAAAGAAAGAGAGTTCAATAAATAGGTTATATTTTATTTGTAATATAGATCTTTTTATCTCATGTCATTATCTTATCATTACAGAATTTATTTAATCTAAATTAACTATTCAACCACTTTTGCAGATAATGACTTCTACACATTCTGGTGCTCCTAACCTTTTGGCCGAACAAGTATCTCAAGCTGTTGCTGCTGTGGCTGCTGTGGCTGCTGCTGCTGCTCTTACTGCTACTACTGTTGCTCCTACTGCTGCTGCTTTTGCTGCTGCTGCTGCTCCTGTTGCGACTCCTGCTGCTTCTGATGCTCCTGCTGCTGCTCCTCCTACTGCACCTGTTGCTGCTCCTGTTGCTGCTCCTGCTGATTCTCCTGATGCTACTAGTGTTGAGGTCCAAAAACCATCAATTCATGACATTGCTACCAATTCAGATGAACATATAGATGATGTTGATATCAATGAAATGGGTTGGAATGAAGGACTGACGGCACAGAAAACACAAATGTGTCATAGTTTGACGGTGTTAGCCAAAGTTCTTAAGGCGAAAAGCAAAGGCATCAAATTTGATGATGGATGGAATGCACGAGTCCAAAATGTGAATCCCCACAAGGCAAAGTTTAGTAGTTACATTGGAGTTGTCACTCGGCAACGCATGCCAATTAACAGATATTCATGGAACCATGTTGTGTTCGGGCTGAAAGATGGGATCTGGGAAGAAATTATGGTAACATTTTTAAATTTAATTATTTTATTTACTAGAAAATAAAATAATGAAACAATGTATTACTCTTATCAATCTCTTACAGAGTACATTTATAGTAGACGATTCACACAATGATTATGTACTAAGTCTTGCAGGATGGATTCATCGAGATTTTCGCACAATTTTAACAAGATGTCACCTGAAAGATTGTAAAGGTAAAATAAACCCGCACCCACCCATTTTCTATGCTCACCTGATATCCCAGGAAGCATGGGATGCATTTATTATCCGCTGTGGGGATGTGAAGTTTCAGGTACCTTGTTGGTGATAATACGTTGTGTGAGGACACCTGTATTCATCACTTTGATTGTCAATATTTCAGTTATGAAATAGGAACTCTGCACTGAAAATAAGGGATGTGCATCAAAACCAACATACACCTATCGTAAAGTAAGGATGGGGTAAACTTCATTAGAAAAGAAAATGGTACATTTTTTAAATATTAAATAATATAGTTAGGTGCCGATAAACAACATCATAATTATATTTCTTTGTTTTTATGTAGATTTTTGAGTCTAAAACCAAATTAACTTCAATCCCATGTCATATGATATGGAAGGAGGCATGTGTGAATAAAGAAGGGAATCTAGAATATGAGAACACACAAAAAGTGTGGGAAATATGTGTAAGTATGACACGGTGATAAAAATATTTGTTTTCAATTTCTATTAGTTAAAAATAATTAGTTATTTTCCTATATCCGACAGTCACAGGAGTCAGCTACTCATTTAGAGAATGTAGACCTATTATCGATGGCTTTGAAGTAGCCAGAAAAATACGGTCGTGTCAGAGGTGTGGGTTTTGGGGTGACACCACGAGTATATTATGAGAAGAAAAAAAAACAGATTATACAGATGAAAAATTGGAACAAATGAGAGAAAAATATCAACCCTTGAAGAATGATTGCAATGGCAAGGAGAGATTCTAGCAAATTTTATGCGTGGGAAGAAAAGAGAGGGAAAACTCAGGAACAACCAGTGCGTGAACATCCCACCCCACCCCCACCGGCTTTGAGGTGAGCCATTCCCCTCAAAGAACTGTCTTAGCCGTGGTAATCATTATTCTAATAATTTATCCCATTAAATGTGAATCATACAAACATCGATACTTTTTCTGTACTGATATTCTATAGGGTGATAATGATTGTGATTTATATCTGTCAACACCCCCATATCACCTTATAGTGAGGGCTACAGTGTTCAATATCCCAGATTCCACAATGCATAATAGACCACTTCCGAAAGATTATCTGAAAGTGATAATTACTATAGCTCATGGGGAAAGTACATAGCTACATATTCCACTTGATGACAAGGATATTCATATGGTCGAAAAGGCTATTTGGACATTCATTGCATGTCCGTCACAACTTGTAAGAGTGCATGAAAAAAAAGAGGTATTTATTTCCTTTTTTTTCAAGGAAAACCTTTAAAAATTAATGAAAAAGGGTCTAAACCAATGATTGTAATTATAGACAGAGAAAGGGAAGGGGTGAAAAACGTCGGCTGAAAACCATCTAAAGGATCGACCAACCAATCCCAAGGAGCTACTAAAAGCATAATAACACCACCTGTTCTCTATCCTTATTTAATATAATTTAAGACTCGTACAGAGAAGAAGCTAAAAGATGGTAGAAGTCATAGAGTGGTTTTCAAAAAGAATATATACGGAGAGGAAAGTCAAGATTTCATTAAATCAGAAAATGTAAATGAGAAATTTGAAAACGGTTGGCTAGGTATCACAGTTCTAAATATATATATGTTATATTTTCATGAATTGATTTTCTAAAAGATGATCTAATGTTCAAATTATGACTAATTTCATTTTATATTATTGACAGACACATTTATGAGAAACAATTGAAGGAGTTTTCCCATGAGCCAATATTTGGACTAGTTAGTCCTCATATCACATCAACACACCTAACAGAATTAGTGCCGTCAAAAAAGAATGAAATAGTGAACATCTTGAAGAAAACATATGAAATCATGATTACAAATGACATGCTCTTCCTAATACCAACCATCCAGGGGTAAAACTCTACGTTTAAATCATATCAAATATATTTTCAATTATTTTATTACTTATTCATTTTTTGTGTTTTTAGGCAACATTGGTTGCTCATTTCGGTGAACATGGATACTCCAAAGATTTATTTTCTATATTCAAAGCAAGGATATCCATCAAACCGACCACACATGATGGAATTTGTGAAGCTGTAAGACACTACATCCTATATTTTAGTTCTAAACATCAATTAATATAATTTATATTATCTTTTACTGAGGATTATGTTATGACAGGGCGGTGTATCATTATCATATAAAACATGTAATGACGATAGGGGATAAGCATAAGGAGGTGAACAAGTACTACGTCTGGACTAATATCATGGTATATATAATAAAATATCACTATCCAATCACATCTCAACACAAGTTACTTATCCTCCAAATGAACAATTTTTTTGCAGTGTCGAAAACAATCAAACGATAATGATTATAGTTATTATGTTTGTAAATTCATGAAATAGATCACTTTTCATCAAACGACTATCATCACAAAAGAGGTATTTTTAAAAACATCTACAAGTTCGTTTAATTTATTTATTAATTCTTTATTTTTATAATTTGAAGTACTACTATAACTGCCGAAAAGCCTCATACTCACAAGACGATATTGATGTGTTGAGAAATGAGTGGGCTGCATACCTGATTGAAGATTTTACACAAATAGAATGAAGATTTGACTTGGGGACATGTACAATTGGTGTTTCTTTTTAGAGGGGTTAAGGGGATCAAATGATGAAACATTATTGTATGTAAATGATCGTAGGAAAATTGTAATTGTAATTAAATAAAACATCCTTTATCCAATGAGTCATTTTCCTATTTTAATAGATGATATGCACCCGCAACATGCAATAATGCTGAACCACTCAAAGGGTCTCTCTTTTGTTTAAAATGGACACAATTTTAATTCAAAACAACAGCTGACCTATGAAAATCCAAACAAATGCATTCAGACTGTCTTGATATTTTATAAGAACAATCCATGGGTTCTTTGTAACGTGTACGAGTCAACCCTGCCTCAATCCGAGGCATGGTGTGGCCGGTACCACACAATGAGTCTCTCTTTTGTTTAAAATGGACACAATTTTAATAGAAAACTACAACTGACCTATGAATATTCAACCAAATTCATTCATATTGTCTTGATATTTTTTTAAGAATGATCCATGGGTCCTTTGTGATGTGTACGAGTTATCCCCACCTCAATCCGAGGCATGTTGTGGCTGGTACCACTCAAAGCGTCTCTATTTTGTTTAAAATGGACACAATTCTAAGTGAAAACAATAACTCACCTACAGAAATCTGACCAAACCCATTCGGGTTGTGTTTATCCTTTAGGAGAATGATCAACACGTCCTTTTTGATGTGTATGAGTCTACACTGCCACAATCTGAGGCACGGTGTGGCCGGTACCACTCAAAGGGTCTCTCTTTTGTTTAAAATGAACACAATTTTAATTGAATACAACAACTGACCTATGAAAATCCAACCAAATGCATTCAGATTGTCTTGATAATTTATAAGAATGATCCAGACGTCATTTTTGACGTTTATTAGTAATTCTCGCCTCAGTCCAAGGCATAGTGCAGCCGATACCACTCAAAGGGTCTCTCTTTTGTTTAAAATGGACAAATGTTTAAGTGAAAACAACAACTAACCTACAGAAATTTGACCAAACCCATTAGGATTGTGTTGATCCATTAGTAGAACGATCCAAGAGTCCTTTTTCATGAGTATGGGTCAACCCCGCCTCAATCCGAGGTACGATATGGCTGGTACCACACAAATGGTCTCTCTTTTGTTTAAAATGGACACCATTTTAAGTGAAAACAACGACTGACCTACAAAAATCCATTCAAACGCATTCAGATTGTCTTGATATTTTATAATAAATATCCAAGAGCCATTTGGGACGTGTATAAGTCAACCCCGCCTCAATCTGAGGCATGGTGTGGCCGGTACCACTAAAAGGGTCTCTCTTTTGTTTAAAATGGACACAATTTTAATTAAAAACAGCAACTGACCTATGGAAATCCAACCAAACCCATTAGGATTGTCTTGATCATTTATAAGAACCATCCATGGGTCCTTTTTGATGTTTACGAGTCATTATCGCCTGAATTGGAGGCATGTTGTGGCTCGTACCACTGAAATGGTCTCTCTATTGTTTAAAATGGACACAATTTTAAGTGAAAACAAGAACTGACCTACGGAAATCTGACCAAACCCATTCATATTTTGTTGATCATTTAGTAGATCAATCCATGGGTCCTTTTTGACGTGTACGAGTCATCCCTGCCTCAATCGGAGGCATGGTGTGGCCGGTACGAGTCAAAGGGTCTCTATTGTGTTTAAAATGGACACAATTTTAACTGAAAACAACAATTGACCTATGGAAATCTGACCAAACCCATTCATATTGTGTTGATTCTTTAGTAGAATGATCTACGCGTCATTTTTGATGTTTAATATTATACCCCGCCTCAATCTGAGGCACGGTGTGACCGGTACCACTCAAAGGGTTTCTCTTTTGTTTAAAATGGACACAATTTTAATTGAAAACAACAACTAACCTATGAAAATCCAACCAAACGCATTTGGATTGACTTGATATTTTATAATAATGATACATGGATCCTTTTTGACTTTTAAGAGTCATTCCCTCCTCAATCCGAGTCATAGTGTGGCCGGTACCACTCAAAGGGTCTCTCTTTTGTTTAAAATGGACACAATTTTAACTGAAAACAAAAACTGACCAACGGAAATCCAACCATACCCATTCGGATTGTGTTGATCCATTAGGATAATGATACATGGGTCCTTTTTGACGTTTAAAAGTCAACCCTGCCTCAATCCGAGGCACGGTGTGGCCGGTACCACACAAATGGTCTCTCTTTTGTTTAAAATGGACAACATTTTAAGTGAAAAAAAACAAATGAACTATGAAAATTCCACCAAACCCATTCATATTGTGTTTATACTTTAGTATAACGATACATGGGTAATTTTGGATGTTTACGAGTCATCCCCGCCTCAATCCGAGGCACGGTGTGGCCGGTACCACTCAAAGGGTCTCTCTTTTGTTTAAAATGGGCACAATTTTATGTGAAAACAACAACTGGCCTACAGAACTCCGACCGAACCCATTCATATTGTGTTGATAAATTAGTAGAACCATAAAATATTCCTTTTTGACATGTAAGAGTCAACCTCGCCTCAATATAGGGCATGGTGTGGCTGGTACCACTCAAAGGGTCTCTCTTTTGTTTAAAATGGGCACAATTTTAATTGAAAACAACAACTGACCTGTGAAAATCCAACCAAACGCATTCAGATTGTCTTTATCATTTATAAGAAGGATCCATGGGTACATTTTGATGTGTACGAGTCATTCTTGCCACAATATGAGGCACAATGTGGCTGGTACCACTCAAAGGGTCTCTCTTTTGTTTAAAATGGACACAATTTTAAGTGAAAACAACAACTGAACTACGGAAATCTGACAAAAACAATTCGGATTGTGTTGATCCATTAGGAGAAAAATACATGGGTCCTTTTTGTTGTGTACGAGTTAACCCCTCCTCAATCCGAGGCACGGTGTGGCTGGTACCACACTAATGGACTCTCTTTTGTTTAAAATGGACACCATTTTAAGTGAAAACAACAACTGACCTATGAAAATCCAAAAAAATGCATTATTATTGTCTTGATAATTTATAAAAACGATCCATTCATCCACTGTGATGTCTATGAGTCATTCCCTTCTCAATATGTGGCACGGTGTGGCCGGTACCACTCAAATGGTCTCTCTTTTGTTTAAAATGGAAACAATTTAAAGTGAAAACAAAAACTGACCTACATAAATCGGACCAAGCCCATTTGTATTGTGTTGATACTTTAGGAGAACCATAAGAATGTCCTTTGTAATGTGTACTAGTGAACCCCGCCTCAATCTGAGGAACGGTGTGTCCAGTACCACTCAAAGGGTCTCTCTTTTGTTTAAAATGGACACAATTTTAATTGAAAACAACAACTGACCAATGAAAATCCAATCAAACACATTCGTATTGTCTTGATATTTTATAATAATGATCCATTGGTCCTTTTTGACGTGTATGGGTCATTAACGCATCAATCCAAGGCACGATGTGTCTGGTACTACTCAACGGGTCTATCTTTTGTTTAAAATGGACATAATTCTAACTGAAAACTACAATTGACCTACAAAAATCTGACCAAACCCATTCATATTGTGTTTATCCTTTAGGGAAAAGATCCATGTTTTCTTTGTGACATGTAAGTGTAAAATTCGCCTCAATTTGAAGTACAGTGTGGCCGGCACCGCACAATTGGTGTCTCTTTTGTTTGAAATGGACACCATTATAAGTGAAACCAACAACTGACATATGAAAATCCATCCAAACACATTAGGATTCTCTTTTTATTTTATAATAATGATCCACGCATCCTTTGTGACATGTACAAGTCATTATATCCTCAATCCGAGGCACGGTGTGGCCGATACCACTCAAAGGGTCTCTCTTTTGTTTAAAATGGACACAGTTTTATTTGAAAACGACAACTGACCTATGGAAATCTTACCAAACCTATTAGGATTGTGTTTATCCTTAGGAGAACCATACAAAAGTCCTTTTTGATGTGTATGAGTCTACCCTGCCTCAATCTTAGGCACGGTGTGTCCAGTACCAATCAAAGTCTCTCTCTTTTGTTTAAAATGGACACAATTTTAATTGAAAACAACAAATGACCGATGAAAATCCAACCAAAATCATTCGGATTGTCTTGATATTTTATAATAACAATACACACATTCTTTTTGATGTGTACGAGTCATTCCCTCCTCAATATGAGGCCCTATGTGGCTAGTACCACTCAAATGATATCTCTTTTGTTTAAAATGGACACAATTTTAAGTGAAAACAACCAATGACCTACGAAAATCCGTCCAAACCCATTCGGATTGTGTTGATCCTTTAGGGGAATGATCCAAACATCCTTTTTCACATTTACAAGTCAACCCAGCCTAAATATGAGGCATGGTGTGGCCAGTACCACTCAAAGGGTCTCTCTTTTGTTTAAAATGGACACAATTTTAAGTGAAAACAACAACTGACCTACAGAAATATGACCAAACCCATTCGAATTGTGATGATCTTTTATGAGAACGATCCATGTGTCCTTTGTGACATGTAAAAGTCATTCCAGCCTCAATCTGTGGCACAGTGTGGCTGGTAACACACAAATGGTCTCTCTTTTGTTTAAAATGAACACCATTTTAAGTGAAAACAACAATTGACCTACAAATATCAAACCAAACCCATTAGGATTGTGTTGATCCTATAGGATAATGATCCAAGAGTCCTTTTTGATGTGTATGAGTCATCTCTGCCTCAATCCGAGGCACAGTGTGGCTGATACCACAAAAATGTTCTCTCTTTTGTTTAAAATGGACACCATTTTAAGTGAAAACAACAATTAACCAGCAAAAATCCAACCAAACGCATTCGGATTGTCTCGATAATTTATATGAACGTTCCAACCGTCCTTTGTGATGTGTAAAAGTCATTCCCTCCTCAATTCGAGGCACAGTGTGGCCGGTACCACCCAAAGGGTCTCTCTTTTGTTTAAAATGGACTCAATTTTAAGTGAAAACAACAACTGACCAATGGAAATCCGACCAAACCCATTCGGATTGTGTTGATCCATTAGGAGAACTATCCATGAATCCTTTGTGACATGTACGAGTCAAATCTTCCTCAATCTGAGGTATGGTGTGGCCGGTACCACTCAATGAGTTTCCATGAAATTATATTATTGTTTTGAAATGAATAATTCCAAATCTTTGTCTCATAAATATTATTTCAAATACAAATTTCATATCTAATTTTTTTGAAATATATATAAACAAATATATTAAAATAAGGATGAAAATATAAAATATATTAATGTTTTAAATGGATTGATTATCCATAAAGCTAACTATGATTTTTAGGGTTGTTGGAGAAGAAATATATTTTAAAATTATTGAATTGTTGAAGTTTGATTTGATAAAACTAAATGGGAATGAAGTATCAAAGTTAGAGATGTTTTATGTATGAACAATAAACTTTATATGAATGGAATACTATATCTTATTTTGGAAAAAGATACATCTCAATCCTACTATATAAATTTAGAATTACCACTCTTTCTCCTAGAGCATACAAAAAAGAAATAAAAATTTTAACCTACTAAAGGATATAGAGAGAAGATTGATTTATACTGTTTAATTGATAAATGCGGTGGGAGTTATATGGATAATTAAAATAAGTGATGTTGATATAGGGGAAGAGTAAGTTGATAGGGAATATATTCATTTAAGAACCGATATTCATAAGTTGAGCTTCAACTTAGAGGTAATCATCTTTAGTCGACATCAATAGTATACCATATAAATCTTACCATCCCTTAATTCATGGGAAAACCAAAATTAATCAATCATTATATGTACAAATACCTGACTCTTTGGTTAGAGACAAAAAAATTCATCAAGCCTGTGGTCAAATTTTTTATAACTTTTAATGAAAAATACATTTCATTAAAATAATTCTTGAATGTTATGTAAAATAGTTCAGAATGGTGAGTTTAAATGTATATATAACAATAAATTAAGGTGATTTTAATTGAATAGTATAAATGGAGAAAAAGGAATCAATTATATTAGAGAGTAATGATGAGATTAAAAAACATGGTGTTGAAAACGGGACTCACATTGGATAGGTATTAGGATATCTCAATGGATTTACATTTAAAATTCACATGTCCATGGTTTGTGATTTATGTATGGGGGAATTAAAAATTCCAATACTTTCATTTATTTAATCATTCACTATAATTATTTTAATTCAATAAATTTACGAATTAATATGTAATTTTAAAATGTTTAGTGTATAAGAGTACTTTGGATTCAATCATGAAAATGATAGAAATTTTTTTATATTTTTTTATTTGATAGTAGGAATTATTAGAATAAATCGTGAACATAATAATTAATGTTTTGATATATTTTTTATGATGATGAGTATAATATAATGAAATAAATGAAATTATTTCTTATTTACTGGATTTTGGAATTGCTACAGATAATCAATCATGCATCTCAACCTACATAGAAAAGGGATTCACAATCAAAAATATGTTCATTTTGATAGAGAATAGAATGAAATATATTCCCAAGATCAATTGGGTAAATATTGACCATGTCAAGATATAATTAAATAATATTTCAAATCATAACATTCTTGGATAAAATGTGACTAGATATTTCAAAATTAGTTGATTTATTAGAGGGTGATTCTAATCACCCATGGGTGGAGTCTATCATGTAGTTCCTTATCATCCATGTGGCCACTTTTCAATCATTCAGTCACTTTTCTTACATGTTTTTTATCGATTTAATATAGGCTCACGTTTGATCCAATTATTTATTCTCTATAGTCAATTCAATAATTTTATAAAATATAGTTTATGGAAGGCCATAACATATCCCCACTTAAGTCAATGTCTTTGGATTTCTTGTTATTAACCATGTGATTAATAAGCTGGAGGTAGGGATTATTCATCCAATGTGTAAAAATCCGAAAATTCATAGATAATACAAGGTAATTATCATATTAAAAATGTGTAAGAAATAATATATAGTAGTGTAACCATAACACAATATTGTATTTCCATGAGACAATAGTTCTCTCAAATTTAGAAATCAATCCTTTCTTATAATATTTTAGGTTAGAATGGGAAAATCCACAATCAACTCAATGTAAACACCAAGAGTGTTTAGGGAATGTCTTCACGAGGATCATCTATACATTAGTCCAAATATTTAAACTATCATGTCAGAAATTATTCAACGAATAATATTTTTCTATATAGATAATTTATAATAAAATAATATGTATGGAAATGTGAAATAATAAAATAAAATCTATGGATCTCATATATATTTGAAACCATGTTGGAAATCATAAATAATAAAAGAAAAGGGAAGATAATTATTTTCAAAAGTGTTTGGATTCAAAATGTTTGAACATTTCTAATGAATATGGGAAATGAAGGCATAAAAAATAACTTTATTTCAAGGATCATAGAGTGTTCTTAAGGTGGTGTTTATAACATTGTCCCACGCTACTACTTCAATTTTTACTTTTTTCTTATTTTGTTTTGTATTTTCATTTTTATCCCCATCTTCTATGTTACCCTTTTTATGAAGGGGTAAATTTTGAGTTACTGGGGAATGGAATGTTTCAAATTTTGTAATTATTGAATTTTTTCATGTTAGGTTATATGTTTCTACTTATTCTGCTAAACTGTTTTTGATATTAAAATTGAATTATTTTAATAAATTAAAGTTGTATTTTTTTTATTATGTTTATTGATTCTTTATATTTTTTATGGACTTTGTATCTATCTACCTTTTTCCTATCTATATTCGATGGAGCCATCTAGGTATATGTTCTGATATACAATAATGGTTTTAGAATTTGTTGATGTTGTAGTGGAAAAGATAGTTTTTTTCAGGAAAATATGACTTGATTGGGAATTTTCTTACTCAAGTTGGAGGGTACATTGAAATAGATTGGCACATTCCAATGAGGGTCAATCCATTAAAACATTTCTATTATGAATATTCTCCCCCATCACTTTTTTATACAGGGGGAATAAAAAAGTGATTTTAGATACTCTATCTTACTTTTTTGAAGCAGAATAGTGGATAACATTAAGATTATGATTACATTGTAATAGGTTAAGCTAAAATTGATCTAATTACCATATAATTATTACTTATATTCAAATAAATATGTCATTTTCTTATTTAGTTTTAATAAAAAACATATTAAGAAAATATCCATTTTATTTAATAAATATGGTATAATATGTTTAGATATCTCCTCCTTAAAGTTAACCTAATGATACCAGTATTCCATTTAACCTTGGAAAAGTAAATTTTCTTCTGTAGTACACAATATGTAGAAATTTCAAAATGTAGAACCACTAGTGAGGATTTTGATCCAAATATAACGATTAGAATTTCGTAACATCATATTTAATAACCAATTTTTTAATATTTTTCATAAAATATAAATAAATTTATTAGTAGGGATTTGAAATATTATATTACACTTTTATTTTGAATGCATTTCTATCTCAAACATTGGGGGAACATATAGGGTTAACCAAATACTATATCGACATATGGAAATCCCAACCCAACATTGAGATATCTTTTTTTCACCTCAATTCATTTATCAACAAAATTTTAAATGGTTGATATTTCAATTGAAGATGAACATAAGAATGGACTAATTCAAATACTTTTACAATTTCATAGCATTGAAGGTATATTCCAAATTATAAATATTAAGGGTTTCACCCATGTCTTTTTTACCATGAAGTCAAGGGGAATAACAACTGAGTATTCCAAGTGGAGTTCATGACCCTTTTCACTTAAATGAGAGATAAATGAATTTTTTATGGATTACAACTAGGTGATACCATGAAGATGATGACATATACTTATTTTTTCTATATATAATATTTTTAGCCATAAAAAAATCATAAATCAGTTTTATAAAACCAAAAAAGCATCAAGATAAACTCTCGATGAGTTATGGGAGATATATTAAAAGTTCCATGCTATCTACCCACATAAAGAAATATAGGAGCATAACTATATTTTTTTCATTTAACAACGAATTCTTTGAATGATGTAAATATTTTGGATAGATCTTCTAGTTGATCCTTGGTAGAAAATCACTAGTATTAATTAAATGATTAGATAAGAATATTTCTCAGAAATTAAAATAATTAAACAAAATTAGTAAAGATAAAAGTGTTATATATTTGGTAAGAACGATTGATTCATATCTTTTTTCCAGAATAATTACTTGACAATATGAAATGTTTTGTGACAAATATGTCTCTAAAAAAATCAGAGAACAATAATAACTGACTAAGTTATATAGTATGTGCTCATCACCTAAAAATTTCACTGACCAGTGTACTGAAGTAATTCTCATAGAATGTTGTGATTCAACCCTTCATTTATGGAAATTGAAACAAAAAGAAAGACATAGACTGCCCAAAAAATTCAATAATTGATTATAAAATTAGAAGAATAAGGTTAGAATACCTAACAAAATCAGTACCAAAACCAACCATTTCTTTTACTATAAATCCATCCAAACTAGAACTCAGCAACCTTTCAATTATCATTTTAAATGTTCTATAAAAAAGGCCTTACCATATACCACCTTTCTATAAAAAGATAACCTATGACCATCCCACCAGTAGTGCATAACCTCATGTGAAACAGAAACAAGTTATATTGATATATTATATTAGGACTAAAATCAAATCGTTATGATACATTAAGAAAAACTTATCCCAAAATATGAAAAACATTTCCATCCCAAATTGACCCTAACCTAAAAGAGAATGTATGTATGATAAAAAAATAAATTTAATGGATATTTAACCGCTATAAAGAGAAAAATATGAACTAATCTACAACAACAGTGAAGAACCTGAATCTATAAATGTTGGGTACATTTTAAAACAACATTCCAATGATAAATACATTAAAGATAGATCAATATAAGGATAAGTCAAGAAGGTAGATGAAAAAACGTCATATCAAAATGAATAAAATAGAGAAGCAATATTTTACCTAACCATACCCTAAATATTGGCATAATAAAATAATATTCATAGATAATTACTTCAAAAAAATATACAGAATTTATGAAGAGATAAGAAAAATATTATCCTCCTTGATGCACTTATGAATAATCCAGTTTATTAAATTTTTACGAAACATTTCACCCAAAAGAGTATGATTTAAAGTAATTATAGGATAATCTTAGGAATACATGTCTCATCCTTAATCACTATATTAGTACCCACCAAATATCAAGATCCAAAACATTTAATTTTCCAACACCATGGGATAATTATATTTCTATATTTATCTATGTGATCTAAGTACTTCTATTAATATATTATCTCCCTAACCATTTAGTTTTTTTATAAGTTAAATGTAAATCCCAAAAGTTTTTTGGAAAATATTGAAAATTGATTAACTTATTTCTAGCATGATATTTAGATGACATGTTGGGTAGAGTTCAAGGATAAAATGTTTTAGATCACTTAAATATTTTTAACATAGAGGATGACAGGGAATCTAACCACCCACCCATTATTTTATTGAAACCATTATAAAATACATCCATTAACATCATCAATGTCCATGAATGAACTCTGACAATGGATTTTGTAAATATCACTATCCCTATAAATATTTTTAAATCCATGTGGTTACCTTTAAATGATTTCTACCTCATTTCATTATTCCAGGTTGAGGAGACAATCCCTTTGATGTTCTGATATGTAACAGAAATATTTAAACATAGGAAAATATTTTTATATTGAAAATTAGATTGAAAAAGAAGTTATTTGGAATTAGGGAAACTAAATTTTCAGATTATACGAATAGGTAACTTCATAGTTTTCATAGAAATCTTATAGTTTACATCACGAAAAATAAGTTTGACTGTTTTTTTTGTACATAATATCTAGGAATTAGGATTGGGGTACCTCAGTTTAATTTAATCTAGTGAACAACCATCTAATCAGGAATTTAAACTACATACTCTTGATTTGAAATATGTATTTCTCATAGAAGTTAAAATTCAATAGATAAAATTTATAATAATTAAAAAGAAAAAGAAAAACCACTATTGAAATTTTGATAATTAATTTCTATAAAATAGGGTTGTTCTTAAGAGATATTCTATGTATAAATATAGAGAACTAATCACATAGAATTATGTCTTGTAGATATTATAATCCTATTCGGAAGACCTATAAAAGGTTAAATAACACCTTGATAGAGGTATAAAAGAATGATATAGACAAGATCATTTAATCAGGGATCATATACCTCAATTAAGATATATGATGGGTCATTCCCATCTATGTAGTTCCTATGAATTTTTTTAACCTTTACGAGGAATATTAACAATGAATTAATCCATGTAATGATTAAAAATTCCTGAGTGTGTGTATATATTATGGGATGTTAAATAATTTCACTTGGAAGGATCATTTCCCCATCGCCTTCATTAACCAGATGTTAGAGATATTGGAAGGGAAAATTATTTATTTATTTTTATATGGATTTTCAAGTTATTTCCAACATTTGATATCATATATAATACCAAGATAATACAACTTTTACATTCACCTTGGGAACTTACACTTGTAAGAGGATACTATTTTGATTATTAACATCTCAAGGTTATGTTTATAGGTGTTTGGTAATTATATTTTCTAATAATATCATGTATATATTTTGAGGAATTCCAAGATGATTTCAATGTTTTTTTAAATTTATTTCACCAATTGTTTAAAAATATGAAAAAATATTGAAACCTTGCATTGAGAAAATCATCTTTTTTATTTTTTTAAAAAAATTTCATTTCATGGAAGATATACTAATTATTCATATGAATATTATTTTAAAAAAAGGAATTGAATTTGATAATTCAAAAATTTATGTTATAAATTAGTTTCTTTACCCAACCTGTGTAAAATTTGATAGGTATGGTTTAAGACACAAAGGAATATAAGGAAATATTACAAAAGATTTCAGTAATATTTTTATCCCTATCTCAATGTTTTTTTGAAAAAATTATAATTTTTATTTTAAGGGTGGGTTTAGGGAAACCATTGATGAGTTTATGTGGGGATTATAACCCCACCAGTATTGTAGCAAGAAATTTGGGAACAACCATTTGACCTTATATTTGATGCTTCCAACCAACCAGTTGGAGAAATAATTTCTCAAAAAATGGAATATTTGACACAAGTCATGGAATAGGATTTTAAAACCTTATCTGCGTTATAATTAAACTACACAACCATTTCTAAAGTGTTTTGAGAGGATTTATTTTTTGTTGACTGATTTAGATCCTATTTTCTTGGACTTGATGTTTTGTTTTCCGATTGTACAACCCTTATATATTGGATGATGATGTATGATTCCAAGACCAAGATCCTGAGATGTATATGAATGTTATAAGAGTTCAACATGAAAACCAAATACAATAAGCTAGATAATAGACACATGGATAATCACTTGTATATACAATTAAAGACAACCTGTTTAGAGATTCCATTACATAAACCTATATCAATCCTCATTCCAGGGGAGAACATCTTCTTGATAAAGAGTAAAATAGCATCATAAAAAGACATGGAAAATTATTTTCCCAATTATCATATCCAAGAAAAATTAAATACTAAAATGAAATAATGAATTTAATCTAAATAATGTTTATAAATTTGTACATATCATTACATTTAGATAATTTAACCTGATTAAGTGATAAGAATATGCTTACTTGAAAGTGATCTTATAACTATTTTTGAGTTTTTTAACCTCATGTATTATGAAGGACACGTGAGACCTTAATGGAAATCAATGAATTTTTTCAAATTTGGTATCTATTTTTACATTTTTTTCAAATAAGAACACGAATTTTGGAAAAATAAGAAAAAAAATTTCTGTAAAAATTTAAAATAAATAAGAAATGACGCAAAACCACTTAGTTTTAATGAATGTTTTTAATTACATGGGAGATAATTTATGGGACCATTTCAACTTTCACCTTGTAAATTTTTATATAATTCTTATAGTAGACCATTTTTCAAAATTTGTGGATGTTACGACGACCACAACTAGTGATGATAGTTTTGTTTCTGCTATTATCGGAGATAATATCCATTATATGATTAGAGTGATAGATCTATTTATGCTAATTGAAAGGATCATTTATTCTATACTTTAATGGTGTATTTACCTAGTAAGTATAGAACTAATCAAAAAACAACAGCACTTGGCTATCTATATAAAAATTTCCAAGATGGAGTACCTAATAGGTAGATTTGGGGAATCTTGGAAAATATTGTTCAACCCAATCAGTAGGATTGGAGGAAACTATTTTAAGTAACCTTATAGGATTATATGAAAACCATAAAAACTCTACATTGGAATTATCTAATGTATGATTCACTTTTGGAATGTCTATAACCTCCCTATGGAATTGGAATACGACGAATTTTGGGTTTTGAGATGGATGAATCTAGACCTAGATAAAGAGTGAGATGAGAGGAGATGATAACTAAAAATGTTGAAAGAAATTATAAGAGAAGATTTTCTAAATTACAATAATTATAAATAAATTACAGTTGTGGCTCACGAGAAGCTAATCTAAAGAAAAAATAATAATTTTATAGTCACATTTTTGTTGTACAAATCAAGACACAAGATGATGCCTGGTATAATTCATTCACAATCGGAAGGTATTTTTATGGTTACTCATTTCAATAATTTTTTTGTACATATTATAAATTAATTATTATAGTATCTAATAAATTTTAATAGAAACAACATGAAGTAATTCTATTGGAAATTACCATAAGAGTTGGTGGTGGAGATAAAAAATGTCCAAATTTGTTATCACTAAAGACCATCTAGTTTTACCAAAAATTAACAGAATAATAATATTGTGACTCTATATAAAATATATTTAATTTTTAAATATATTAAAAATCATTTATGATACCTCATAATTTCTGTGTGAGGGATGTAACCATGTAGTTAATATTCTTCAATGTTTTTTCATAAAGTTTTTGTGTCTTTTTGTAAAAATAATCATGTGTTTATTTTTCAATATTTATATTTTTTAAAAAAATGAAGATAAATTTAATACCATTTAAATCATTTAGTAAATGGGGATGTTGAGAAATATATTTCACCCATTCACTTATCTTTGAAGATCTTTGAAATTAACTTATATTCAAATTTTAGTTATAGGAAATTAAAAAAAGACTGATTTTTATTGAATCTCATGCCATGAAATAATTTATATTATATATAAAAATTTCTCAATAGGATTAGAAAATAATAATAATATTATTATTTTCAATACACTTTTTCTTGATGGAACCAAGACATGATTGAATATCTACATGTTTCTAAAAAACCTAGGAAAACCATAGATCATTCAAGGACCTTGTACTAAAATAATTAGGAACTTATTTAGAAATAAAGGATCATTTTTCAATGAACCCTAATTTAAATCCTACCTTGAAGGTTAATAATTATTTCTCAAGTAATATATTAATATCATTTTTCTTCTACAAAATAACAATTCAAATTTTTCTTATATAATTTCTCTAGAATATTTTTCATGATCTAAGTTAAATTCATGTGATGGAGAAAAAGAGTTGGAAAAATCTGGTTACACAAATATATTTGAATTTAATGAATAATTTTTGAATTATTTGTGTTTCTATGATTATAATAAAATCGAGATTATATTAAGGTATAAATATTATTGATGTCATCCAAGGATAGAAAAGAAAGACCACCACAATTTTTAAGTGAAAAAGTCTTTCTATTTCTCAAAAAAATATATTTATGAAATAGAAATTGTAAATCTTAAAAAGTTGAAACATTTATACAGAAAACGGGTGAAAGGGGTATGAAAATTTTGATCATATTAATGTGAAAAATGTGATAGAATGACTATTAAGTTTTTGAGGAATTAGGAGGCTATAATATGTTGAAATGTTTATCAGAATTTTTAGATTTATGAAGTCTGATGTGAAGAAGTAGTTTAGGTAAGCATTATCAAAAATAAAGAAGATTGAAGTATTCACTATCCATATAAAAATTATGTAAAAATAAATCCTACTTAAAGAAATATATATCTCACATACACTAATGATATTTAGATGACTCACTCTACCATTAGGAGGTGAACAAAAAAGGAACATTTTAATTAATTGATGGAAACAAAGAGAAGAATGTTTGGTACTAAAAAAATGATAAAAGTGGTAAACTAATCATGAATAATTCAATGAAGTAAATTATTTAATTTTTATTTCCAATATAGTGTAATTACATTATTCCTAAAAACCAAAAATTATATATTGAGATTCAATTTAGAGTCACGCATCCTAATTCAACATCAATTCATTATAATTCAAATCCTGTAACACATAAATTATATAAAAACAAGATTAATCCCTTGTGATATGAAAAAATACATGGCTCATTGCGGAGATATGAATAAAATTATCAAGTATTTGGTGCTAATAATATGAACTCGATATAAGAAAACATTTCATGAAAATAATTCTTGATTGTTGAGTGAAACATTTCTTAAAAGATATTCATATGTGGGTTTGAGGGGAAAAATGAAGTTGAAATTAATTTGATTGACTCCAATTAAAATAAAATCAAGAAAATTAGAGAGGAATGTTAATATTAAGAGACATGGTGTTGAAAAATGGATTCACAATGCCCAGGTATTTGAATTTTCCTTCAGTAATTTTTTTATAAATACATTTTATAGGGTCTATGATTTATATTTGGAGGAATGGAAAGATTGAATATAATAACATATTTCATTGAGTATATTTAGGATTATAATATTATTGGTTTATTATTTATTAGATAATTATTATTTTTGGTGTTCTGGAAGCATCTATTGTACTTTTGAATGAATGTAAATTCAAATAAGTGAATGTTAATTTAAATATATTATTAAATAGAATTCATAGTTCTATGTGATTTTAATATAATAGTTTCCTAGATTATATTTCACATTAATAAGTAATAGTAGTTCACTACTATGATGAGAATCCAGAAATATCAGGGGGAAATTATAAAACATAGTTATATTTTTGGATGACATTCTATGAATGTTAAGACAATATGTTGACTATCATGTGTGAGTCCTCCTAAGAAGATTAAAATACTTCTAATGAAGTTCTCATATAAAAATCCTTAAGATGAGAGATTATGAGATAATTTACACTAGTAAGAATTCCCAAAATTTATTTTCCATTGTATATTCCTATATACAAGAATGTATAATAGTGTTAAAATTTTATATTATTATTAATGCAGGTCTTGACTCACATACATAGATGTATTTGATTAAAACGTGGTGATAATAGTTCACAGTGTAGTTAGGTGCATCAAAAATTTCATCTTATTAATGAAGAATTCGATGACGGATTTTTTGCTTTTATATTATTGGTTGTGAAAAACTCATCCTTTTGATTGAAATAGATCTATTATATTAAAGTCATGGACATCATGTAATTATGAGATTATTTCAAAAAATCATTAAATGATGTACCAAGAAAATAGGACGATTACATGGGTGTCCATCATTCTTAATGAGATATTCTGACAAAGGGATTATATTCCCTTGTGAGCACTCGTATAATGGATTCATCATTGAGACATTAACAACATTCTATTATTTTAAGAAAAAAATTTCTATAAAATAATCATGCACTTTAGTGAAGCCCTCCTTATTCCAATTATAAATAATCATAGAGGGTAAAAAAATGTGTTTTCATTTATCTCTATTAAATTATATTTAAATTTAATTATTAGAATAAATGTTATTACCATGAAAGATGAATAATTTTTTTTCCAGAATTAACAATCACATAAAATAAATAAATTTTTTTTCAAGGTAATTTTTAAATAATATGGATTTATATTATTTAATTATTTATCTATTTGAGTATTCAATAAATAATGTTTATGATTTGAGGATAATGATTGATTCATTTTGTTAATATTAATTTATAGTCTGGTAACATAAAATTTGTGTTTATTCCAATTAACAAACATTGTGTAATAAAAATAATATTATAATTTTGTGATATTTAATTGGGTCAAACATGGGTATAACATTTTTTAAGGGAACTAGTGAAATTAATAAACTACAAAATTATAAAACTATATTTATAAACAGACCATTAATACATTCATTAAGATCTTGATCAATAATTTTTATTAAAAACATATTTCTCTCTAGAATATTCCTCTTCCTTATCACATCCTCTGACGATTGGGAAGATTAAAAGAATTTATTCATGACTCAAGTAACACGAATTGATCATGAAAAAAAATTCAAGATGAAAAATTGATTGCACGAGCACCTAACAATTCATCTATATCATTTTGAGAACATAAAATAATGTTTATGATCATTGATAATGGAATTATACACTTGGATGCTATAAGAACATTGATGGATTGCCGAAAAAGGTTTTAGAAAATCAACTTCTACTATGAAGAATGATATTAATCGATAGGAAATTTTTATTCTAATTTAATTTAACTAATAATAAATATAATGTAATAATATCTTCTATTGGTCCTAGCTAACTTTATTTTCTATATTTGATTTTAATAATTTAAATGTCTGTGATATTTACATTTTGTAATATATAGAAATTATCCATTGAATCAGATAATTATGAAGTCATCATTGAACTTGATAGGAATGTATGTTTCACTGATAACCATTAGTAATTGTCAAATATTACAAATATAAGACATTTTTTGATTAATTTATGAAAATAAATTAAAACATGGTATTAAATTATTATATTTATACTTTTCAATTATTAGAATATAGTATAAAATTTATCTTTAATGTTTTGATGAATGAATCATGATGATGAGTTTTAAATAAATGTGACACATCAGGATAAACATAATGATTACATTTAAAAAATTCAATGCCTTTGGCAGTATGTTCTACACACAACATTAATCTTAAATAGAACTATTATATATTTAGAAATAAATAAAAATATTGAATATGGTTGTTAAAACCTATGCATTTAATTAATAGGAAGAAATATGAGTATCTTATTTATATAAAATTAGAATAAAGAAAAATATATATTTCTTTTAATACATAATAAATTCAATTGATATAGATAAAAAATTCTATTATAAATTTTTTTCTTAAAATATATATTTTTTGAATTTTTTTGTTTTTTTGAATAGTGAAAAATATAGTTTTTACAAATAACAAGAAATTTATGAATTTATTAGTATATAAGTATTAATTTCAAAATCATAAAACATTTTTATAAGACCAAATATATTTTTATAAATGAATATATACTTTTATTTACATTCATTTTAATTTAAAATAACACTTTTGACATTTTAGAACATAAGATATATTTTAAAAAAAATCATTACATTATTAAATTGGTATTATTGGATTAATTATTATCACATTATTAGTATGAATAAAATAAAACAGATATAAAATTTAAAATTAGTATCTTTAAATTATCTAATAGGGGTTATTTTATTATTGCGTATAAATGTTATATTACCATGGGTAAAAATTCGTTATTGTGGAAAAATATAAAATGGTAAAAGAGAAAAACCTACTGATAATGAGATGAAAATATGATTAAAACATATTTCAAAATGGAAGGGTGAGGAATTGGTTGACCTTATCCTTTTCCCACTCCAACATTGGCTAATTTTTTATCCACTTTCCATGAGATAGACTTTCCATTATTTAAAGGTTTTTTTTATTTTAGAAAATTTCATCCCTTTTCACCGATAAAATGGATATCATATCCTCTATTCCCCCTACAAGTAATCACACATAGTTATAGAAACAATATAAAAAATTATCTCCCCAATATTACTATCCTCATTCAAGAGGTTCTTCACTTCTCAATATCCCATCCCTAAATACCTAAAAAAATTTAAAGGAGGAAATACAAGAAGTAAGGTACTGTTTTATGACCACTCCTTTCTCATATCTATTTCATTATGTGGAATTATTATTCCTAAAATTAGATTAATATATTTTAAAATATTACAATAATAACCATTAGTATATTTTTATGTTACTGTAATTGAAATACAAGCATTCAAATCCATTTTGTACTTTTAATAAAAATAAAATCATTATTCTTATTTTGTGTGGAATATCTCATCCAAGACCAAACATGTATCATTTTAGATAACCACGTTTAATGGTGGATCCTAATAGGAAATTTATTATAAATGTATGAAAATTTTGAAATATTTTATATTCATAAATGATAAAAAATATTAATTATTTTCACAGTTCTATCTAAAAAAAATTCAAGCATGGGTACGTGTGGACTACCACCTCTAAGGGACGATTGATTTACATTTTTTACTCCCACTAAACCCTTACATGGCCAGTCATGAAAATGGGTTAAACAGTTAAATATTATATTTCTAAAATTATTAAGGATTGGGGAAGAAAAATTGGGCAACCTATTAAAAATATGGTCAATAATAATCCATAGAAAATTCAATCATCCAAAAGAGCATTCTAAGAGAATAAATAATTTTACATAGTATAAATTAACATCATAAATGTTATAATATTCTTATAATTCAATTAAATTATGGTATAGCTCAATAATTAAAACAAAATGAGCACATTATTCTTCTCTTATAATGGAATTATAATGAATTTTTAACGTAAGCATTCCCTAGTTATGTTATGTTCATGTTTGGGTTAACAACCAACATGAGTAATTATATAAATATCTATCATGGATGAATATGATAATGTAATTTATTTTAATATATAATATAAATAATTAAAAAATGATTTCTTTTTTTATGTTATGGTAAAATTATATAAAATCCATTAATTATGAAAAAACATTTTGTTCTTTATAGTACCCTCAATTATCTTTGGATGATGAAATTTTTAACAATAATGAATACCAACATCTTTTTTATGAAAGTAGTTCGAAATGGTAAAGATTTCATACTACATATTTTGAAATAGATAATTACTAACTATAATTCATATAGAAAATTAATATAAAAGAATTATTATAAATCGAAAATGATAGGGGTAGGGTTGTGAGATAATTTATTCAGGTATTTATGTCATACCTCGGAACTCCCCAGTTATTTAAAAATTAAATGGAAATATTTCAAGACAAGGCTCTTAGACAGTATGTAATTCTAAGGCCTAGAGTGGCTGGAATGCATTTTTGAACTATATTTAAGGTCCATTAAATAAATTTGTGAGCATATTTTTCTAACTTTTAAACAGGTTCCCAAATTGAAATTACGAGGGCACTGTTGCATCCGGAACGACGATGTAACCTAAGAATGGACCTAACCTTGACCAACACAGGTTAACGTGTATTAAGAAATCCAAAATAAATATATAAATATTCTTTTATTCAAAAAATATTTAACAGAAACATGAGAACAAGACCACTATTTTATTCTATAAATGCAATAGCATAATGACACTTTAACAAAAGCATAAATGAAATGTTGTTTCATAAATGAAACAACAAAATGACGTGATGACAAAATTTAAGAGAAAAATTGTGACACATTTCTTTTTAATTAGATAACAGGGATGGAAAATAGATCTAGATCTAGTATTCCTCTAATGAATGCCGAAGGAATCACCTCCAACAACAAACATCATAAAATCGGAATGAAGCGATGACACCATGAATGAATGTATAATGGAATGAAGATCAGAGAATGCCAATTCCTTCGAACAGATTGTGAATCCCCCTGGATGGATCACCAACAACCAAAATACATTCCTCCGATTAAAGCTTCTTTAGGTAGATTTTTATTATTTTTGATAATTTCGAAAGCCCTATTATTATTTCTAAAACGAAAAACACGAATCAACCCTTGAACATGTTGATCCGTGGGTTGACTGTTCTAACATGAGGGTGTTATCTAGTGGATATTATTAGGTTATTTTTTGATATAAACTTATATCTATTCTTCCATGTCTCAAAATCTCTAGTGCAGAGGAATCGGGCTGACCCAAACAAGGCCATGATTCCACCGTCTTTGTGAATTCGCCTGTTCTTTGTGACCTCATATATGAATTGACGACAAAGTGATGTTGTGGTTATAATATTTAACATGGTGCCCCAAGGGGCCTGTGGGTGTAGGAGATTTGCGGATCAGAACACCGAAGTGGACCCATTACCATGTGGAAGGCCATGCCTCTGCGCCGAGGCGGAGTTAAAAACTGGCTGGGGCAACCGACACATAGGCAGATGCAGCCCAGGGCCGTAGGCCGTGGTGCACTGGCATGAGGACTAGTGGGAAATGTGTTAAATACATAAGGGAAGATGGATTCAACTGGATACATGTAAGCTCAAATAGAACACCTATTGGTATCTCAGGTGGAGGAGAACCGGCTTGCATAGTAGGCTGAGTAAGAGGTAGGTCGGGCTGCCCAATGGGCCACACCAGTGGCCCAATGGGCCGTGTTGGATCGTGGGAATGTCAGAGGTCATAGGTTGGATCATATTCGATGAGGGTCAACAGACCCAAGTTGGGTCAGTGGAACCCGGGGCGGGCAGATGTAATCTTGGATGGGTTGGGTCAGCTTGGCTAGGTCAGACCAGACCTAGACAAGACCAGACCTGTTTAAAAAAACAATGATAAATCTCAAATCGTACACTAGATTGATGAGTCATTTGCGGTGTTGGATCCCTCGTGATGAGGTATATCTTTTGGAATTTTCTAAGGACACTTTCATGGATTTAGAGATATGAAGAATGGCAGGAGGATTGGATTATCCCCAAACCATGCGCACTATATAGAAGAATCTCGCAGCTGGATGAGACCCAAATATTACTAACGAGTGGGTCTAGGATACCCTAAAATCCTAGATGATAAGCTTCCCTCTATAGAAAATCTACAAGAAGCTCTATGTTAACGAGATATAAGAGGCTCTTTATGAACCAGCTATAAGAGGCCATATTTGGATCAGCTATGATGTCCTCTCTGGGGAGCAACTCTGTGTGACCCAGAAGACCAATGATGGGGAGCACCTTAGTGTAAACTTGTAGACCCACAATACTCACTAGGGATGAGTACCTCGATAGTCCAAGGTGTTCAGTGTAACGATAGATAGTCTTTCATTCCATACACTAGATTATTCCAACCTGAGTTGATAGTACATTGTGTATACTTTTTTTGTGGCATTTTCCTTGTGCTTCAAGATCCCTAATTAATATTTTGTTACTCACCCCATCACAAGATCTACCTGCTTATGTCATGCCTTGTGCAGATGGAAGGATAATCGACAGAGACCTTGGTGGCCTGGGACTAGGCGATGCCTAGAGAGATACGACATGCAAGACATACTTCTACAACTACCGGTATCCACTCCCTACCTACAGTTAAGATGGGGTTCTCCTAGGGATGTATTTTCAGTGAACATTTGTACATTCCAATTTTTAGTATGTCCTTTGTTACTTTTGAATTCTATCCAATTTGGCTTAAATATTGTACCTTTACTCATTGGTTGTTTAGTGGCATGAATGATTTCCATTTAATCTTTTTGTTAGGTTGTTGTGTGTGTTCATGCATAAAGGTATTTAGTAAAATGCCTCCCAGTTGCGGGATAATGCTTTTGGTACTAGTCCCTAGCCCCTGGCCTTTGGGACGCGGGCTTGGGGTAGTCAAATAATGGGCCTTGGTAGGAGGGGAATTAAAAATTGGCATCAAAGAAGTTCAATTCTACCTTAAATACCAAGATGCTATTGTTTTGTTTTGGTGCAATGGTGTGGAATATTTTTATTTCTATGTGCAGGTTCATGGAGTCCAGCGTTGGTGCGGTGGCTGACATATCCATATACTAGGACCCCGAATTTTGCTTTTCAACTAGTTACATGAAACCACACGTTGCACGCATCATATAAAAATTGGATGTTTTCTTATGTTCTTCTTGAATTAGACTTAGCTCACCATGTATAATCTATTTATTGTTGTACATATTGACCTATTTCAGGATGCCTCCATGCAGACAACCATGTATGATTCCAATAGGTGACCATGAGGACAAATCACCTAGTGATAAGGCATCATTTCAGGAACTACTGTTGGAGATGGCCCCACCAGGTGGCCTGCCAATGGTACTACCACCCATTGATCACCAGTTACTATCGACACCACTGGTAGAGGTTGTGCACATGCTCAATACCATGCATGAGTTTCAAGGGCAGAGACCTCCCAGGTTCATGGGTGATACTAAACCCTATCTGGTAGAGGATAGGCTTAAAGTGGTGAAAAGACTATTCAATCTTTTGAGAAGACCTCTCAAACAGATGGTGATATTACCTGGAATCCTTCTTCAGGGTTCGATAGGGAGATCATGGATCTTGATTATTCATACACCTAATGTGTTAAACCTCAACTGAAAAGACATTGAGCACCTATACAGTGAGGATTTATTTTCGGTGACGTTGGGCTCTCTGCGCAATTATGGGATATTTTACCTACAATATGGTACTATGATAGTAGCAGTGTACTCATTGAGATTCACATAACATTCTCACTAATATAAAAACATGGTGCGAGAATATTATCACTACTCTAGGATATTAGGTCTTATATGGTGTCTTTGAGCATTCCAAATCAAAATGGGGTTCTGGAGCGAGCACTGCTTGTAGAGAGATTCTTAGGATAGTAGGCGCCAACCCCTGAAGCAACCATTGGACACTAGGTGGGAGATTATTCAGTTGTGGGTAGTAAAACCAATATGTGGGGACCTAAGAAGATCAGACTTTCCATGTAATGACCCCAGGACTCAGGATCAGTAGTGCATGGCTCTCAGGGAAGAAGGAGTCAGCTGGGGGCTAGGCTATGCTTCTCATGAGACTGGCAGGGAAACATGGCTTGTCATTGCCGGACTCTCAACACAAAAAATTAGTAGATGGTCGAGGGACCACCAAGGAAGTTGTATAGGTTCAATTTAGGAGGTCTGTATGGTTCCAACCATGTAAGGGGATCATGCCGAGAAATAGGTGGTGGATGAAAGTTCGAGGTGCTACCACCACCACCCCCATGTGGTCCTCCACGGACTCCAAGAGCCGGTGGACAGGGGTGGGCGCATATTCGGGTGACGGAGGCCTACCAAAATGGTGAAACATATATTATTAGAGGTATGATTTTTGTATTATACTCCTTAGTTATAGTTCTTATAGACATAAATAATAGTCACTCATTCTATGCCACAAACATTGTTTAGAGTGCCGAGATTTTGGTGGATTTGTTGGCTCGATCCTTACAATTTGAGACTCTTACGGGAAGGGATTCGATGATTAAAAAATAGTTTTGGAATATTGAACTTAAACTTGGTGGTGAAATATTTGGTTGGGTTCTCCTAGTAGCGACATCAAGGCCATACAATGACATTATGAGTACGGACTAGTTATCCACAATCCACGACCAGATTGACTGTTTTAGGTACAAAGTGCAGTTTATCTGCGAAGATGGAATTGGGTTCCCTTTTACTGGTGAAAGGGGGATTCTTAAAACAGAAGACATGCTTTCTCATATATGTTTTCTACCGATCAGTCACCAGTTGGCCCACCTCACCCTCGGTTTAGAGCATATGGAGAATCATCGGTTCCCTGTAGTGGTGGATGAGTACAATAATGTCTTCACCAAGGATGTTCTAGGATTACTTTCCCATAGGGAGGTCAGATTCTACATCTAACTGTACCCCAATAATGCACCAAAATCTACATCATTATATCAAATGGCTCCGACAGTGCTCCGGGAGATGAGGGTGTATTTGGAGGGCTTGTAGAGGAAGGGGTTCGTAAGGCCCAACATTTCACCATGGGCAGCCCCATTATTGTTTTTCATGAAGGAAGATGGAATCCTCAGGCTATAAATGGACTATTGGAGCCTAAATAAAGTCACTTTGAAGAATAAATATCCACTTCTAATGATTTATGACCACTTCCATCAGCTATAAGGGTCGAGATGGTTCTCGAAGATAGACGTCAGTTCGTACTATCATTAGCTTCGGGGACGGGATGGTGATGTACTAAAGAAAACCTTTAGATGTTGGTATGGCCACTATGATTTCCAGTTGATGCTACTTAGAATGAAAAATTCACCAGAAGTGATCTTGGGACTCATGAACATGATATTCTAGCCTTATCCTGACCGGTTCATCGAGGTCTTCAATTAAGGAAACTTGGTGTACTCGGTGTCAAAAGAGGAACATGTGACACATCTGTGGATAGTCTTGTATACGGTCTGAGATAACCATATTTATGGTAAGCTATTGATGCACTAGTTCTTGATTTTTTTGGTCGATGTTCTGGGATATGTCATCTTAGAGGCTGGATTGGTAGTGGATCCGGTGAAGATAAAGGTAGTGCCTTCTTGGGAGACACCCAGATGCTTGACAATGGTGTGGAGTTTCGTGGGGTTGGATGTATTCTACCATAGCATCATGCCTATCAAATCTAGGGTATTATCACCCCTATCATAATTTACATATAGGATACAACGTTTCATTTTGAAAGAGAAGTTCCAGTAGAGTTTCTTTGAGATGAGGTAGAAATGGGCGAGTTCCTCTATCTTGATACTTCTAGTGTAATGTAATGGATATGTTGTTTTTAATGATGTGTTAGGGACCATAATTGGTTGTCTCCTGATGCATAGGAATGTAGTGATTGGGGATGGTTCATTATAGTTAAGTAAACATGATAAAAAATCTAAGACCCATGACCTTGAGATACTATCAGTAGTCTTCACTCTAAAGACATGGCAACACTACTTAATGGGTGAGTCGTTTACGGTCAACTCTGACCTCAAATGTCTCAGGTACATCTTCTCCCATAAGGATCATAACATTAATCAATGGAAATGGATATATTTCCTCAAAAAATATCACCTTGAGATAGTCTATACTCTTTGGAAGGAGAACGTGGTAGCAAACACACTCATTAGGAGATCTGGGTTGTAGTTTTTGAGTGAGGCATCAATGCAATTAGACACGATGCATATATCTTTCATGGATGATGATGGAATGAGAAATATTCAATCAATGACTATCACCCCCCACACTTAGAGAGATTTAGGTATCCACATCTATGGGATCATAACTGGGAGTCCCGACGAGCTCATTTATCCTCCAGATAGGATCCTGATTAATTTTAGATAGGTGGGGACCACATCATCTTTTTTAGAGGATGCATAGTAGTACTAGTGGAATTGGATGATGAGATTTTGATGGAGTTCCATGCCATCCCATTGGTGGTACATATTTGAGTGGGAAATATGTACCAGGATCGATGGTACCCGTATCGGTGGCTAGCGAAGAAGAAAGAGGTGGTAGAGTTTATTTCACAATGCGTCATTTGTCAACAAGTGATGGTTGAGAATTAGTTTTTATGAGGCTTTCATAGCCACCTGAGGTACCATAGTGGAAGTTTGACTTTATCTTGATGTAATTTCTGATGAGTATACCATGCACATATAGGGGCCATGATACAATCTGGTTGATCATTGACCGACTAACCAAGTCAGCTCACTTACTACCCATCTGTGAGTAAGGATTGGTAGAGGGACTGGGACGCATCTAAATCCAAGATATAGTAGGGATTCACAGGGTTCCTTTGATGACTGTCTCATACTATGACTGTCACTTCACATTCCAGATATGGAAGGTATTATAGGAGGAGTTTTTGGACTCCCCTGCACTTGAGAACGAATTTCCATACGCAGAAAAATTGTCAAATGGAGGGAACTATTCAGGTATTGGAGGACATGCTTCCTACTAGTAACATGGATTTTGGTCACATTTGGGAGGACCACCTCCCTTTGGTAGAGTCTGTGTACAACAACTGTTACCACTTCATCATCGGAGTGGCCCCAATCAAGGCACATAATGGGCGGCTTTACAAATCACCTCTATGATGGACAAACCCAAGGGAGTCACCACTAATGGGTCTAGAGATGGTACGGGCTACCAATGAGAAGGATAAGATTATCCACGAGTGGATGAGGACTTCATATAGCAGGTATAAATATTATGTTGACAGAAAACGGATTCTCATTGAGTTCAAGGAGGGAGACCATGGGTTATTTTGAGTCTCACCCTATCAGGGATTGCAGATATTTGGCCGAAGCGGTAAGTTATCTCTACGATTCATCATCTATTTCTAGATTATGAGATGATTTGTTGAGGTGGGATATCACCTAGATATTACCCCACATATGCACTGGGTGAAAGATGTTTTCCACGTGTCATAGCTGAGGAATTACTTTCATGATCCATCACATGTCATCGACTGGGGAGATATGGACATTGATGATGGGGTGACGTTTTGTGGTGTTTACGATAAAGATAAAGGATTGATAAGAGTGGGTCCTTATTGGATGGTCGATTCTTCTACTGTGCATTCATTAGAAGAACATGAATCTATAGGAGAGAAAATGGGAGTGGGAGGCTTAGATTCAGGCTTAGTACCCCTTTCTGTTTAATTAGCCCATGTTTTGTCTTACAAGGACGTAAAGCCCTAAAAGGGGGGAGTAATGTAAAACCCTATAATTTAATGAGTATTTTATTAATTATATGGAATTATTTTGAGACCAAGCATTGAGACATCACGTAATTCGGAATGTTGGAGTGATCAGAACGCATTTTTGAACAATTTTAATGGTTCATTAAATAAACGTGCAAGTGAGTATTTCTAACTTTTAAATCACTGCCTAGACTGAAAATATGAGTGAACTGTTGCATCCATAATGGTGATATTACCTATGAATCGACCTAACCTCAACTGGAACGGGTCTAGGGAAAAAGTTGATTTTTAAATGTTTTATGAAAACTAAAATCAAATTAATATGTTAATTTTACTTTTAAAAAATCACTAAAATGTAACAATGAGCTAATGGATTCATTCCACAAATGAAATAGCATAAAGTCTCATTAACTATATCATATCGATTCAATGAATAAGAATAATAGAAACACTATGATGAATTTCTTGTATAATGAGATAACGGGGTTGGAGAAACGTGTATATATATGAAATTCATCTAGGGAATGATGAAGAAATCCCCCCAACTATGAATGGTAGTGCATCAGAGAGATGGGACGACCCCCTTGAAGAATGGATATGGTATCAGATATCAATGAACACCAACGGATTTGAATAGATCGTCAATCCCCATGGACATATCACCACCAACATTGTTCCTTCCCTCCTATCGATGTTTCTCTATATAGGGGTTCATTATTTTTGATAATTTTGATTTCCCCGTTATTCTTTCTAAAATAACAAATGCAGAACAACCCACAAATAGGTTGATCAAAAAGTCTCTTCTTCTTATCATAGGGTGATATCTCACGGATTTCATCATGTTAATTTCTTATATAACCTTAAATCACTTATTCCAAGTATCAAAAACTCTAATGTAGAGGAATCAGGTTGACCTGAAAAAAATCCATGATTGCTACGTCTCTGTTCATTCGTGTGTTCTTTATGAACTCACCTCTGAATTAACCAAAAATTGATCTTGATTCCTTAGAGGGGATGATAGTTCAACAACGAGCCCAAGGTGAAGATGGTTTGGGGAGGAAACAACTAGAGTAGACCCTGTGGCCCATGGAAGGCCCCATCGACGTGATGAGGTGGAGGATGCAGTTTACAAGGTCCACAATACTGCGGAAGGAGCCGAGAACACATAGTTCCGTTGCTGACCAAGGTGGATTGAGAGAACTAGAATAAGGTCCATCAGGGACCTCATGATGGACAGATGTGCATCAAACATCATCTAGCCACATGGTAGCACAAACCCGATGTCTCTTCACCTGGGGTGGGGGGTGGGGGAAGGACCGGCCTACACAGCGGGATGAGCATGAGGTGGGCCAGACCAGTTACACAATGGTCTAGGTCGGAGCTGGACCAAGTCAGATATGGGGTGCGTTAGCTGGCCTGGGTCGTGTTGGTATGACTGGGCACGGTCCTGACCAACCCCTTTTTGAAAAAACAGGGAAAACTCTCAAACCGTACACCCAATTGGCAAGTCATTTGCAGCGTTGGAACAATCACGATGAGGCGAATATTTTGGAATGTTCTAAGGATAATTTCATATATTTTCATATATTTTTAATGGATAGAGGGTTGGATTCTCTTGGAACCAATCATGGTACATAAAATAATCCTACGGCTTAATGAGACCCATAGACTACTAAAGAGTGGGTCTATGTGACCCCGGAGGCCTTGATGATAATATGAGCTATATGGATGAGATATAAAAGGTTATGTGTGAACTCGCTATAAGATAATCTATGTGAAATAGTTATAAGAGTCCATGTATGGACCAGTTTTATGTGGCCCCGTGTGGACCAACTATAAGTGCATAAGTTGGGAGTGGTGTTGTGTGACCTGATAAACCCACAGTGGGGAGTGGATCTATGTGACCCAGTAGACCAATTATACTTATCAAGGATGAGTGCCTCGACAAACCATGTTGTTCAGTGTTATGAGTGAAAGTATTTTATTCCATACTTTAGAATAAACCTCTGTGAGTAGATAGTACATTGTGCATACATTACTTTGGGTATTTTCTTTGTATTTTGGGATCCCTAGCGAGTATTGTGTTACTCACCCCTAGATGGGCTTCACCGGTATGTGTCATGTCTGGTAAAGACAATAGCCACATCGACAGAGACCTCGGTGGCTTGGGACTAGGTGTTTCCTAGTGAGATAAGATAGGAATGACGTAATTCTACAGCTTCTGGAAGCCCCTCCTTTCCTACCATTCAGGTTGGGTTCTCATATGGACCACTTTTACGTGATCTTCTTTACATTCCTATTTTCTATTTTTCGTTTTTTGGGATTCTATTTTGGGCCATTTGACTAACAACTGGTACGTTTACTCAGGGGGTTTTTAGTGGGATGCTTGTTTTCCATTCTAGCTTCTTGCGACATTGTTGTGTGTGTGCGTGCATATAAGTTCTCAGTCTAATGCCTCTCACTCATGGGATAAATCCATTAGTGCTAATCTCTAGCCCTTGGAATTTGGGAGGCATTATTCAGGATGTCATGGTATGATCCCTGAGGGATGGTTTAGGATGATTTATGTTTTTTATAAGCATGATTAAAGTATGTGCGTGGAATTATCGTTACAAAATAAGAGTTTCTTATCTCAATTTTCAATTCCTCGATAAAAAAATCAGATAATACAACATGTTTTCTTTGGTTTAATTTTATAGACTTGTTGACACTAAAACTAATTCCTTGAGGTGGAGGGACACATGTCCTCATGAGCGGCTTCCCTAATACCAAAGGTTGCTGACTAGGTGGGTGGGTCTACAGACAATCATAGGAATACTGTACCTACCAATTAGAGTAATTACACAATACAATTAATGTCAAAAAATATAATATATTATAGGGATAATAAATGCATGGAATGTTTTAAGAGAAAAAAAGTAACCTAATATTATATTCATTTATTATATGATGAATAATATAATGTTTGGATACCATAAAAATAAAATATAAAAAAACAAAACCACCGAATATCCCGAATATGGTCATTTGTCCCATTCCAGTCTAGATATACAATTCTCCAACCCATAATCCAATTAGTTGAACAAAACAAGGTTCTTGTCATGAAATTATACCTTAAAACTAGTATTATATTCTCGGGTATCCATGTTCCATAGATTCCCGAGAATGGGGTGAGTATAACTCAGTAGAACCCCGCTTACGGTGTATGAAAAAATAACCTATCTAAGAAACAGTGTATATATATAACTAGGGCTATAGTGAATATATGTGATATTTAAATAAACGGGTTTCTGAAATAAAATTTATTAATTTCTCAGGATGATATTCCAGTTTATATACTGTAGTGGTTAAAAATATTATTTCACAAGGGGAATTAATTTATCCTTTGAAATTTTTTTTTTCAACGGAGAATTATTCAATGTAGAAATTTCTTATAAAATAGAGGTTATAGGTTGGTAAACAAGGATCACTCGTCCATGTATCAAACCATGATCTGGTATGACATGATGGTCCATCCTAAGCACTAGGTCACAAGTTGAAAATAATTGATCATCAGTACAATTATTCAACTAGGGCTTGTATTTCAATTCCTGAGATTCCCAACTGCTATATAAAAATTCCACGCCCATACCATTGGTGTTAGGAGTATCAGTAAATTCTCTATAAACTATGATGCACGAGGGTTCTGGGAGAATCAGTCTGGCCCACCCAAAATCATGGGACGGAGCATGAGTCCAACAGACCAAAACTATTGGTCATGTGTCAGAAAACATGAATCCTCAATCCATGAATCTAATTGAGATTCATCACATCATGTCCCACCATCCCCAATCATCTCATAATCAATCATTTCCATCTTTATCACAACATTTATAAAAAATCAATTACCTTTAATAATTAGTCATTTAAAAAGGTCCCAATGGACCATTAAATAAAAAATGTCTCAATATAACCCCACCAGTGCCTACAATTTCATAAAAAATCCCTAAATTTTTTTGAGAGGCTTAAAAATACCACTCACTTCACTAATAAAATTAAAAATAGCCCTTCAAAAATTTCCTTTATCTTTAAAATCAACACATAGAAAAGGGACACATATTCCATTCACCTGACCTAAATAAATCACAATGGGATTTTTTTCAAAGGGTAATCCACACCCACAATTCAAATAATCATTTTAAATCAAAAACCCCCTTTTAAAATCCCTTGATGTTAAAAACTCATTTTTAATAAATTAATCACTTTTGAGACATAATTTTCATTAATTTAATAACATATCTAGAAAAAAATTAAGGACATATTATTAAATAATTTTCAAATACTCTTTTTTATTTCACAAAATATAACATATAAACATTTCAATTACCAATATCTCAATGTTTAGTAATCATTTTACCATTTCCATGTGTTTGGCATACTCCATGGGTAACTCAGGGTCCGAAGTCAAATCATCAATAGATCCAATAGGGTCTATGATGGGTCTCATGCCTCAATTTAAGGCCCAAAATAATTTCCTTAGCCATAATGATATGAACACTTTTAAGAAGAATATTTTAACAAATACATAAACATATTAAAACATCAACAATATGGGAAATATCATATAGGCCACCTACCTCATACCTCATGATTATTACTTAACGAAACTCGTCCCTTAATTCATAGTATAACTAAATCAAACAATAATATGAAAAAAAAATGAAAATAAAGGTTTATATATTTAGAGGATAAAAAACAACTGATAAAGCCTCTCCCAAAAAATAGAAGGAAACAATGTCTAAGACATACTCAGAGATTCAATTTTAACTAAACAGAATTACATATTCCTATTAAATGAGGGAAAATCATCCATGGAGGGGGAGGATGTCATGGTTTTTCACCCTTGTTATAGAGGGTCAAATGGTGGATAATATTAAGAGAAGAAGAAATAATATTTTCAAGGGAAAATGTTAAAATTAATATTTTAATTTGGTTCATGGTTTGGCCACAAAGTTCACCAAACCATGCGCCAACCATATGATTCCCTCTATCACTAAGAAAAATGAGATGAACAGTTTTCCTTGCCACACAGATCATTTGAAAACCCATTCGGTGGTCATGTTCACACCACTATCCAAGGGGATGAGGTAACAAGGTCTCATGGAGTTACTTCACATGATTTATTTATCTTTCAAAAAACATCTATACACATCATTGTTATGGAACATGGTTGAAAATAACCATTCTCCATACTTTCTGTCATCATGGATTGGCCTCTTCTCATTTTTCTCCATGTCCCGAACACTAGGGTCAACCCCTAGACCTATCCAACTCTCGGGAAACATTTCATAAACCAAAAACATTTATGATGAGACACAATTTGTATTAGGGTTAGGATTATACACAACTCCCACCTTAAAACAACTTGTTGTTGAGATACATCACCAAGAATAACCAAGCCTCCAATAAAAAACAATCATCCACATGGATCACCTATTAAATTCCACTTACCACATTTGCTCCCAATCATAGTTTTTCCATCCAAACATTTAGACGAAAAGAATGATCTTACCCAGTGAATTTTCCAACTGATATTCACAACACGAATCAGAAGCTTCTAAAAGAAAAAATGAACCTCAACACAACACTATATATACTAGACATACAAACCACATAAGTGGTCCATAATACCCTCAGTATGAGTCACCTTTTAGTATGTAACTTGTGGCCCAATAAACTCATTCCATATCAAAACTCCCAAGCATTACCTTATTCTAAAGGCGCCCAACCTATCAAAACCTCATCCAATGATCCTTATCAAAACCAAAACAACATGATATAGCATACCCATTCATATACAACCAATCACATTGATCATTTACTATACCAAACACTCACTTTTTATAGTTCTCTCAACCATACAAGTTATCTCATAACAACCATCTTCAATTATTTAGCACCCCCATAATCACAAATAGGAAAACTAGAACCTCAAAATAAAGCATCACAATGTACCTAGTGTCATTACCAACACATCACACCCAAAAAACAACAAGAACATGCACCAAAAAAGGAATCTATCCTTTCAAGTGAAACCACCTGGAAAGGACACATGTCCTCTATCCACATGTGAACTATGGAAAAATTTAATCTCCCTCAAGCTAACATCCATGAATAAAAATAAATTTTCATTACCAAACCATCATATCTGAAGTGGATTATAGATCATAACATTCATTCCATTTACCAAGCCATGTCACACCATCCCATGCCGACTCATCCCAAAAATGGCCACTTCCAAATATCACCATGATACCACATTAGTTGGCCACAATGCCTTCTCACTTAGTGTGCACCACAACTATACAAACATACCAACCAGAGTCTATCTTAATGTTTTGATAAAACCCCACTATCAGAGTTTCCAATACATCCTAAAACATTATCATTATTTACAACACCCACTGACTCCTCTCTAACTCAATTTTATTTGATTGCATTAAGGACCACACTAAGCCCGAATCCAATGATTTTCTCGATCAACCACCCCAAATAACACCAACATAGCCTACCTGAGGAGTCCAAACATATATGTCACATGTTTCTTACCACCAAATTTAACTAAAAGACTACCCCAGCAATCCTACAAACCCACCAAAACAATGGTTATACTCCCATGACTAACATGTAACTCCCCACCACAAGAGGGCTATCACTAAAATTTTCAACAGAGAATTACAACCACCCCAGATCAGGCCCACATCACGAAAGATCCCATGAAGTGGACTTGGCCATATATCCCTCATTTGATACACAAAACAAAAAATTACCATCATATATTACTAACCCCAGAGAAATGCACCAATAACATTCACCTACATACGAACAATCCCTTGAACTATACTCAGATACAACTAGGGGTGTACCTCCCACCATAAGGATTCACGTGACTTACTCTGATGGTAATAACACTAAGAATGATCTTTATATAAACCAAATAAAACCATTAAATTTACTATAATATAGATAAATATCTCTTTGTCAAATAAATATTATGTCATGTTATTGGTAATGATCGTCTTTATTCAGAGAGTGCACTTAGATGTCCTTGAAAAATACCACCAAACCTGATTCAAAACCAAATAGTATGTTTTTGCATGCATGACCTCCCTAGAAACCTCAAGTTGGTATACTTTTCTACCAATATCCCCAAACCCAATCCTTAACCGCAAGAGGAAAAAATATATGAAACTAGTCCATATTACCACTTAATAACTATCAATAAATCAAGATCCATCATCCTCGTAAGAATTGAAACATCCGTAATGTTACCATCAAAAAACTCAATATGTCACCCATCTCAGATCAAACCACACGAAAACCTGTCACCCTGGGTGTTACACCTAATTAAAAGTGTACACTCAAGATGAATATTCAAAATTCTAATCCACCTAAGTTCAAAATAGATTCTTTGATTAAAAAATCATAAAAATAGGTTTAGACTCCAAAATGTTCTATCCACTCCAAATTTTCCCTAAAGCCAACCATATGAACTCTAGGTGCTTCTCTTGAAATATGCCCAGTCATAACCATACATTTTTCAAAAACTCAATCGCACCCAACATGAAACAATCATACATTTGATTCAAACCTTGATTGAAATTAAAAAAAAAACTACGCCTACTTTGGGTTAACCCTCCCATAGTTATCCCCAAAAAAGAAAAACACATGTTTTTTTATCATAATTAGATTCACAATCCCAAAATAATGGGCCCTTCCACATATAGCCTCAAGATAGAATCCATTATAAGATACACCCATTTCAACCCATATACAACAAATTAATACATCCACCTAGACTTCACATGAATTTAAAAGAGATCACAACAAGGACATACCTTATCACATGTAACAATAGAAATATAAAAGACACAAACCCACTAAACTCAATTCACATCATGGCATGTTATTAATCTATCCGACCAAGCCATACACATATAACATCTCATGGTTAACTACTCACTAGTAAAATATATAGCCCCATTCCACAACACATGGTGTATAAAACCCCAATGAAACCTATTAATCTAGGTCCCACACCCATAGCCGCACAACTAGTACTAAAGGAACCACAAACTAAGACACCTATTTCAAGTCCCAAAACACAACCCACATGATCAAAACCCATAACCAAGGGTCTTAAAACCTCTGCACTCTTAAAACCAAACTACACATGCATAAGTCCAAATATAAATTCCTAGGGATACTAATTTCTAATGTATCATGATCCCACTATTTCCCTTTTCCCTTTTTAATTAATCCCTTATATTTTAAAATAATGGATTTACACTTTCAAAATCATTTTTATTAACACATATTTCAAAATTAATATCTTTATTCAATTTTCACAATTTAAACCTTTTGGTTAACCATCATTTATTTTACAATTCAATCACTTTCATTATTCAGAAAACATAATAATCCAATGTTTCTAGCATGATTCATGAAACCACTCACCTCTCTTAATATTACAATCTAAATGATAAATCCTCTAAATCAACAACATCACAGCCAAGTTCACCAATCAAGCAATGTATATCAATCAATGGTAAAAGCACAAAAATTGAAAATCAATTCCCACCCTTGGAAACATGGGTTTCTCATATATAGAGGATGCAGTCACATAAGCTTGAGCTCAATACATATAACCCATGAGATCATAGTCTCTTATTTACCAAACCAAAATAGTACGATATAAGACACCACCTATAATTCAACTATGTAAGGACTCAACTCAAGTGCCACTAAAACCGGTTCCCTGAGATGGAGTTACACATTTCATTAAGAGCACCTCCTCATATACCAGAGTGTGCTGAAATTGGATGTATGTTGAAAGATCCAACATGTACGAAAATAACATGTTCTACCACAATATGATTAATTCACTACAATTCATTTCTTCAAGATAATAAAATTTGTAACAACCGAGACATTCCTTAATGTAAATTCGTCATGATCTAATTAAATGATTATTATGGTTATATAAAATGTGAACTTCATTGGTTTTGTGTTTCTGGATTTAAAAATACCATTATAAATTGTGACCATTTCTAATATAGTCATTGAACAGTGATCACATGATTATTATAAATATAGGTCTTTAACAAATTCAATTTAATCAGAAAAAGGAAATGATGGCCTCATCTAGTAGACTTTCCCCTATTGAAGACCATTTTTTAGAACTTGGAATGGAGGTGGAATCATTGGGCTTTGCTCTTGATCAATCCAAAGCTGAGCTTGATCAAGTTAATCTTGAGCAGAACTCACTATGAGAGAAGTGGATGTCAATAGAGATTACCACCCGAGCGATGTTATTTGAGCCACCCCAAGAGTTTGTCACTATAAAAAACCTTACCCTTCGGTTATATGCGGGTGTTATAAGGTTTTATGTAACAAGAGCCTAGAACTATAACTAAGTACATTTTTTTGTATAAAGAATGACCCTTCATTATATTATTGTTATTTTGTAAATTGTTTTTAAAGCACAAACTGTATTTTTAGTTAATGTACAACTAAGAAATCTATATTGAAGAATTAATTGATTTTTGAATTTAATAATATGTTAATAAAATATTAGTATTAAATTAATTTTTATTAAATATAAATGATCATATAATTTTATGAATGCAATTGTAATTTTTATTAAGGTTTGAAAACTATTTTTGTCAGAACCATTAAATTTTTGGTAAAAGACGGTTTTTATTTTTAAAGTGAAAATTCACATATTTATAAAATTATTTAGACAAAATGAATATTATTTTTGGAATCAAGAAGTCGAAATTATCCAATGGTGTATTTTTCATGATTTACTGAGACAGTCATTTTTTTGGGAAAAAATTAAATACGGTTTAAATATAAAATATGTTTTATGACATCATAATGACCCAATTGTGATGTAATAGAATACTATAAACATTATTTTCGGTCAATAAATGTTTTTGAATTAAAATAATTTTATTTTATTTTTTTATTTACTTGACCATGCTTTTCTGGACCCTCCAAGAATTATAATACATTGGGACTTTTTAAATTGTTTTCCTTGAGAGTGTGACTCACCTCCACATATAAAACCCTACTATTTTAGAAATTTAGGCCATTGGACTAATAAAATATTTTTTTCCAGTTCCATTTGGAAAAAACCATGGGAAAAAACCAAGGTATTCTTTGTTGTATTGATTAGTTTAATGTGAGGTGTCCCAAACCTAAATAATAAAGAATTCAATATCCTTTCCTATATAAACCCACCATGTTCCAATTTACTCTTCATTCAGTGCCTAGGGGTTTCTACGAAACTCTATAATCCTCTCTCTATAATCCTCCTAGGGGGGCCCATGCTCTCATGAATCCTCTCTCATTCCCCTCCCAAGCCTTTGGGATCACACTTCCAAGTAAGATATTTCTTCCTTTCTCATTTTTTCCAATTTATTTAAGTTATTATTCCGTTTTGTTTACCATTAAAAATGTTGGGGGTATGATTTCTCACATCCCCCATACTTCCCTATTTATGTTTGGATGATGGGAGACACCTTTATCTCTCATTAATGCCTCCCATGTACACCCATTACCATGACGAACCTTCCTGAGGGATTTCTCTCTCCTCTTTTAAATCTATGAAATTCTTCTGAATTATGCATCCAAATTCCATTATGTTTGTTGGGACATGTATATATATGACCCAATTACTGTCCATTTCATGTAAATATGATGAGACACCCCTTTCTCTTTCGTCAACAATTTTTTTATGAGTTCTTATTTAATGTTGTTATGCCACCAAAATTGCACTATGATTTTCCAAGCCAATGTCATTGTAATGAATACGATGCCCATTTATCTATCAAGGGTATTCATGATTATGAACATTTACTTATTGATTATAAATCATCATGTATATATTCCACATATTTTTATCATGGAATATAGGATTTTGATTGATTCCATGTTGTATGATCCATGTGGCACACTTATGCATGAAATGATATGTTTAATAATGGTGCGCCCAGATAGTGCTCTAATGCATTGGGTAAAGTATAGTATCACAATACATCATGTGAAATGGGTTATGACTCATTATAATTCATGTGGAATGTGTTTTTAATCATTCTATATGCGCAATGATGGTTTACTCATGCTCCATGTGCAATGAGCCTTGGATCATGTTAATTCCATGTTAAGTGTTGTTGCCTCGTTTCCATGTTTTGATTATCATGCTTTATAATTACTTCATGTTCATGTTTCTATAGTGCTCCATTGATATTCCCATTGTCTAAATTTTATTTTATTCCTCATTTTATTCCATTTTTATTCCCTTACTAGGCTTTATAACTCACCCTTTTCTTATGTATGTCCCCAGGTTATCCCATGCAATGATAAGTATGAGAGAATGTAGTAGTCATGTAAAGGAATATTTCAAATAGATGTTTGTGTTGTATGTAATGTTCCTAATCCCCAAAGACACTATTCCTCTCGATCTTCTATGTTGTATCATGTGAATGTTTTATGTAATAAATTAGGTTTATGTGAGTAATAAAAAGAAGGGTTGTAATTGTTGGTATCAGAGGATTGGTATAGTTATTTTTGGGGTTGGGATTAGATAACCCTAGTGAAGACATAAAGACAATAATAAGTATAATAAGAACATTACTAAGTATTGGTTAGTATTTAGTATGTGATTTATAAATAAAATACATCCATGTAAGGATACAGCCAGGTAGAGGAGGCTCTGGCATAGATGTATCCTAGGGGTAAAACCTGAAAACACCACATTGAGCTGGACTTGAACGAGAACTGGTGCACGACAATGGGCCTACTGCACTCTTGGTTACAACACTCCTGGGGGATATGATTCGGTAAATTCACAAGCTTAGTATTAACCCTTATTAAGGAAATGAGAAAAATTCCCCTTAGAATATATGTTCGAATGTAGATCATCAAAAACATTGATTGAATCCTATGGATTCATAAGTTAAGGAAAAAAATTTTACTTATAATTCATCATTTTTGTCCTTGGATTACACTTTATGTGTTACCCCAAACATTCCTTTTATTCTAGCCAATGGTTGGTGATAGGAGGAATCAGTCTAACCATTGTGAAGATCAATGTGATGACTGTGCTATTGAGATGCCCAATCTGATGGGGGTGGGAATCGCGAACTTTGTCACGCTTCTCTCTCAGTTAACATAAGATTTGAATAGAATCATTTACAAAGAGGTACATTCAAGCCCCCAAAGAAAGAACATGTTTCTATCAAGAGCTTTATGTGACAAAGGCCTCCAACTATTAATGGATCATCTGATCCCTCAGTCCTTGAAAAATGGATCAACTTTATTGAAATGTTATTCTCCACCCTTCAATGTTCTGAACAAGAGAAGGTTCTCCTAACAACTTATCATATGGAGGGTGAATCTGATCAATGATGAAAATTGATAAAAAAATATGAAGCATGAGGAAGAGATCAAGGTGTTATAATGGAAGGATTTTCAGAAGATGTTTTTTGATAAATATTTTCCACGCACCTTCTGACTTAAGATGGAAAGTGAATTCCTTTCCCTAAATAAAATAGTCGATTAATCTGATGGAGCATACGAGGAAAACTTCACATGGAATGAATGATATGCCTTCGTATTTGTAGTTACCCCGAATGCAATGTTGACCGCTTCTTTGGTGTGATGAACCATATCCTACAGAAAGCATTGGCGATTTGTGACTTCGACAACTATGAGGAAATTGTATGATGTTCCCTCAAGGTTGAAATGGAGATCAGGGAATCTCAGGGGTATCATGGGGATAAGAAGCGTAAGTTAAACTTTAATTCTGGTGGTCTGATTGATAAATCCAACGGTTCTAAGAAGATCTAGAACCCCACATGCAAAAATTATGGAAAGAAGCACCTCAGAAATAACATGAAGTGTATGAGGAATTGGTTTAGTTGTAAAAGAGAATAGCACCGAGCTGTTGAATGCTGACAAAAAAAACTTGTAGCTACAATAGTGGAGAGGAATGTTGTGTTTGAACCACATTCCGTTGTAAATTATTAAAAATGCAAAAAACCTGGGCATCTTTCAAATCAGTTCCCCAAGCCAAGGGTTTTTAGAGGCAACCAACAACTTCCATGGCAGTAAGGGAGATATTTTTTCATCACTACTACCGAAGTGAACCCCGAAAACAAAGTGGTGATAGGTACGCTAGTTATTCATTAATGAATAGTGAACAAAATTTTTGATTCAGGTTCTACACATTCTTTTATATCCTAAAATTTTATTGGAACAACCCCATAACCACCACAAATCGTGGAAGTAAAGATGTCCGTGAGTACGAAAAATGGGACAATCATTGCATTCCATGAATATAACTCCTCCCCTATCATAATCTGTGGATTTAATTTCTCTACAAACCTCATCATACTCCTTCTGGTGAAATTTTATACAATTACTTTCATGGATTGGATTACATTATATAGAGCCAACATAAATTGATGTGTGAGGGAAATCACTCTCCATGTGGAGAATCGGCCCTTGATTCTATACAAGTGCAAGGAGGAAGATTAAAATTCTATAGCTCCATTGTCTGTAGAATGAATATTACTTCCCTATGAGCACGCGTATCTAGCTCAAATGATTGAATATAAGGTGGCAACCATCCTTGATGAGATGCCTACTGTCAGGGAATTCAGTTAAGTGTATCCTGATAAATTTCATAGTCTTCCTTCAATAAGAGATATTTAATTCTAAATTGATATTATACATGGGGAAATTCCAATATCCATGTCTCCATAAATAATAGTTGTTGTGGAGCTTCAGGAGTTTAAGAAACAACTAAAAATGAATCTCAATAAAAGTTTTATACACCCAATTGCTTCACCATGTGGTGAACCGGTCCTCTTCATCAAGAAGAAGGATGGGTAAATGCACCTTTGAATCGATTATCATGAGCTAAACAAAATCTCAATGAAGAACAAGTATCCTCTCCCATTAATTGAAAACTTTTTTGATCAGCTGTATGGAGCACAATACATCTCCAAGGGGGATTTTTGGTCAGGATATTATCAAGTAAGGGTGAAGAAGGATGATTTCCCCAGTACTACTTTTCGTAAATGATACGGTCACTATGAATTCATAGTAATGCCTTTCAGACTCACTAATGATCCAGAAATATTACTGGTATTGATTAATAGAGTATTGAGGTATTACCTCAACATATTTTTGGTAGTCCTTATATATGATATTATGATATACTCCAAAACATAGGATGATTATAAAAGTATCTAAGAACTATACTAGATACCTTAGGGAAAGAGAATCTATATGCAACGTTCAAAAAGTGTGTGTTCTGGTTGAAGGAGGTATAATTCATGGGCCATATCATCCCAAGCAATGGGATATCAATGGATCCCTCTAAAATAGATGCAATTGAAAGATGGATGAGACCAACATCAGTAACATATATCTTTATCTTCTCGAGGTTAGTTGGATATTATCGATGATTTGTGAAAAATTTCTCACAATTTTCTAACCCTCTTACAAAGATAACTTGGAAGGGAATAAAGTTAGCATGGAGTGATGACTGTGAAGAAAGATTAATGGAGATAAAAAAGAGGCTTATCACTGCTCTCTTTTTCACTTTACCCACCAGTGGAGAACTTTTTTTTGGTATTCAATGATTTTTCGAAGAAGGGCATGGGTAGTGTATTGATGAAAAATGAAAAATTCATTGCCTATGCTTGAAGGTGATTGAACGTTCATGAGAATAATTATCCAACACATGATTTGGGGTTGGATGTGGTGATCTTTGCTTTTAAAATTTGGTAGAATTATCTCATTGGGGAGAAGTGTGAATTATATACGGACCACAAAATCCACAAGTATATATTCACATAAGAAGAGTTGAACATGCTCCAAAGAATATGGTTAGAGCTAATCAAATACTATTACTGCTCAATTCATTACCATCCTTGGATAGCGAACAAGGTGGTAGATTCTCTATGTATAAAGGACCCGATGATTCAATCATTATTGAGAATTTAGAAGGATCCAATCTTCTTATACTTGATGAAAATGGACATGGGAATCATAAAGAAGGGAAAATCATCAATCCTTTCACAAATTATTTCTCAACCCTCTCTTTTGTAAAGGTTAAAGGATGATAAAAGGATGATGTGGGAATTCAGAAGAAAGTTGTAGCTATCAGAAGAGGGAAATCCTCAAATTTCAAAGTTAATGAAGAAGGATTTGTGAGATTTTGGGAAAGAATATGTCTTCCATCATGTTCAGAGCTAAATAATGGAATTTCAAGTGATTCATATAGTTCAAATTTCTCTATTCACCCAGGAAACAGAAATATGTATCGAGATCTCCAAGAGCATTATTGGTGGGATAATATAAAGAATGAGATCGCTAAATTTACATCAATGTGCCTGGTGTGTCAGAAAGTGAAGGCATAGAGGCAGAGGTCTAAGGGGATGATGCAACCATTTCACATACCTGCATGGAAATGTGAGAACATCACCATGGAATTTGTCATCAGACTTCAATGAAATTCAAAGGTAACAATACAATCTGGGTTTTTGTGGATCATATTACAAAGTCTTCAACATTCATTTTAATTCGGGAGGATTTATCATTGGATCAACTGGAACTGATATACCTCAGTGAAGTAGTAAGGCAACATGGAGTACCTCTATTTACTGTATCCAATCGAGATCCACGATTCCCCTCTAAATTTCGGAAGAGTCTTCAACATGTTGTGGATACTGAACTGATCTTTTGTATGGACTATCATCCTCATACTGATGGTCAATCTAAGTGAACTATTCAGACATTGGAGGATAGGTTAAGATCATGTTCAATGGAATTTAAAGGAGGTTTGAATCACAATCATCATCTAGTTAAATTCTACTGTAATAACAGTTTCCTCTCAAGCATTGGAATGGCACCTTATGAAGACCTGTATTGGAAGAGGTGCAGAACACAAGCATGTTGGGATGAAGTCGGTGAGCATAAGATTCTTGGACCATAAATGGTCGAAGAAATAGTGGAGAGGGTGAAAACCATTTAGCAACATATCAAGGTACCCCAGAGTGGATAAAATATTTATTCAGATAACCATTGATGAGACCAAGTATTTAAAGTTGGAGACATGGTATTTCTATTCATATATCCATGGAATAAGGTCATGAGGTTTGGAAAGAAAGTGAAGTTATGTCCTAGGTACATTGGCCCCTTCGAGATTCTTGATCGTGTTGGGGAAGTGGTCTATCGACTAGCACTTCCACCTACCAAAGACAATGTAGATGATGTATTTCATGTATCTCTCTTAAATAAGTACATAGAAGATCCTTCACATGTACTCTCATCAGAGGTAGTACAACTAGAGGATGATCATTTTACAAGCAGAATCCAGTGAAGATATTAGAACGTAGAGAAAACGTTCTATGAAATAAAACTATACCCCTCTTTAAGGTGTTGTGGAGAAACCAAAAATTTTAATAAGCGATATGGGAATCAGAGGAAGTGATGAAGTAAAGCTACCTACATCTGTTTTGGTGTAGCAAAATGAAAATTTGAAGTCAAAATTTCTAAAGGGGAGAAGATTGTAACGACCCAAAATTTAATTAATGGAAATTCCGTTTGATCTAATTAAATGTTTTTTATGGTTATATAAAATGTAAACATCATTGGTTTTATGTTTATTTATTTTAAAATACCATTATAAATTGTGACTGATGCTAATATAGCAGTTGAACAGTGATTACTTGATTAGTATAAATATAGGGTTTTAACAAATCCAAATTACTCAAACAAAGGAAGTGATGGCCTCATCTAGTAGATTTTACTCATATGAAGCCCATTTTTCAGAGCTTGTAAAGGCGGTGTCATCGTTTGACTTCATTCTTGACCATGCCCTAGATGATCTTGAACACGTTAAGCTTGAGCGGAACCGACTATTGGAGAAGTGGAAATTAATAGACATTACCACCCGAGCGATGTTATCCAAGCCACCCCCAGAGTCTGTCACCATCGCACACCTTACCCTTCTGTATTATGCACGTGTTATAAGGGGTTATGTAATAAGACCCTAGAAATATGACAATGTACATTATTTTTGTATAAATAATGTTCATTCATTTTTTTATTGTTACTTTGTTAATAGTTTGTAAAGAACAAATAGATTTTTTAGTTAATATTCAACTAAGAAATCTATTTTGAGGAATTAATTTATTTTTGAATTAAATCATATTTTAATAAAATATTATTATTAATGTACATTTTCTTAAATATAAATGATCATATAATTTAATGAATGCATTTATAATTTTTTCAGGGTTTGAAAACTGTTTTTGTCAAAACCAATGAATTTTCGGAAAATTTTAGTTTTTATTTTAAAAGAAGTCACATATTAATTATATTATTTAGATAAAATGAATATTATTTTGGATCATGACATCTAAAATTCTCCAACGGTGATTTTTTCATAATTTTTTGAGACAGTCTGAATTTTGGGTAAAAATTAAATACCGCTTAAATATATAATGTGTTTCATAACATCACAATGACCCAATAGTGATGTAATAAGATACTATTAAAATTATTTTCTGCCAATATTTTTTTTATCATTAATATAATTTGATTTTAGATTTGTTTGATTTATTTTAACAATATTTTGTGGACCCTCTAAGACTTATAAAACATTTGGTCGTTTTAAATTGTTTTCTTTGAGAGTGTGACTCACCTCGACATAAGCAACACTATTATTTTAAGATGTTTGGAAATTGGCCTTATAAAATTTTCTTTTCCACTTCACTTTGGATAAAACCATGTGAAAATACAATGGGCTGGATTGTGGTATTGATTAGCTTAATGTGAGGTGTCCCAAACCTAAATAATAAATAATTCCCTCTCCTTTCCTATATAAACCCACCCAAGCCCCCTCTTCCTCTTCACTCAAAGAATTTGGAGTTTGACCAACCCCTACCCTCATCTCTCTTTAATCCTCCCAAGGTGCCCCAAAATACCATGAGTCCTCTATCAAGCCTCTCCCAAGCCTTTGGTATCACACATCCATTTAAGATATTTCTTCCTTTCTCATTTTTGACCAGTTTAATTTAAGTTTCTATTCACTTTTTGCAATTAACAATGTTGGGGAATGATTTATCACCCCCATACTTCCCTCATTATGTTTAGATGACGGGAGACCCCTTTCTCTCTCATTAATGCATCCCATGTAAACCTGTTACCATGATGAAATTGCATGAGCGATTTACCTCTCCTATTTTACATCTATGTAATTAATCTGAATTATGTATCTAAATTCCATTATGATTGTTGGTACATGTATCTATATGACCCCCTTACGTTCCATTTCATTTAAATATGATGAGACACCCCTTTCTCTCTCATCAACCATTTTTATGAGTTCTTATTTAACGCTTTTATGCTGCTGAAATTGCACGCTGATTTTCCAAGCCAATGTCTTTGTTTAATGAATATCATGGAAATTTCTATATCAAGGGTATTTAACATTATGAAAATTTACTTATTGATTATAAAAATTCATGTATGTATTAAAAATCCATTTATCATGGAATAAATGATGATGAATGATTCCATGTTGTATGATCCAAATGGCACACTTATGTCTGGAATGAAATGTTTAAGAAGGGTGCACCCTAATTGAACTCCAATGCATTGGGTAAAGTATAGTATCCTAATATGTCATGTCAAATGGGTGTTGAGCCATTCTAATTCAAGTGAAATGAGGTTTTACTCGTGCTTCATGTGCAATGATTTTTTACACATGCTCTATATACAATGATCCTTGGCTCTTGTAATTCCATGTTAAGTGATTTTTCCACATTTCCATGTTATGATTATCATTCTTTATCATGCCTTTATGTTAAGGTTTCTATTATGCTCCATTGATATGCCTATTGTCTAACATGATTTGTATTCCCCATGGTTTTCCTTGTTTATCCCCTTATTGGGATTTATAACTCACCATTTTCTTATGCATGTCCTCAGGTTATCCCATGCAATGCTAAGTATGAGGGAATGTAGTGGTCATGTAAATGAAGTTTTCAATAAGATTTTTTTCATTATATGTAATGTTATTAAGCCCCCAAAACACTAGACATATTGATTTCCATGTTGTATCAAGTGAATGTTTTATAATATAAACTAGGCTTAAGTGTGTAATAAAAAGCAGGGTTGTTATAAAATCACTAATAAAAAACCACATAATATCCCAAACATATTACTGAGTCGGAACTCAGAAAAAAACATCCCATGATCCAAACGATAATTTCATGAATAGAACAACCATGAGGTTCATGTACTAACACTAAACCTGGAAACAAGTATAATATTTTTGAGTATCCAAGTCCCTTAGTGGCCATTGAAGGGTATGAGTAAAACTCAGTTGGCCAACACCAATGGTGTCTAAAGCAATATCCAGTCTATGAAATAGTGTTTGTAGATAACCAGGGGAATATTGAATAAATAACACAGGACCAAAAACATGTTTCTCAATTAAACATTTATTTATTTTCTATACTTAGATTCCAAGCCATATACCACATGGGTTAACCATCTTATTTCTCATGGGGCATTTCATTTAATATTTTAATAATTATTCATTCCATGGAGCATCAATCTATGTACCCATTTCTTACTCAATTGATCTCATAGGTTAGAAATTAGAGAGCATTTTTTCAAGTATGTGAATGGGATCCAGTACACTATGTCTGACCATCCCAACCACAAGGTCAGATGTTACAAAATAAGGAAAATCAGTCCAAGTATCCAACCGGGACTCAAAACTCCATTTCGGACAATCCCATAATTGAAATGAAATTCCATGTATGTACCCTTGGAGTTAGGAGAATCAGTCCATCCAATAAAAAATATAGTGCACCAGGGAACCTGGAGAATTAGTCTAGCCTGCCCAAATCTAGAGTGTGGATAATCAATCTAACATCCTAAAACCATTATTCCTAGGTTATAAAATCTATATATGTAGTCCATGAATCCAATTTTGAATCAGCATGTAAATTCTTACCATCCCCAACCATTATATTATGAATAATTTCCCTCTTTATCACAATAATTATAAAAAAACCATCACAATTATTCATTCATCATTTATCAAGGTCCCAATGGACCATTAATTCCCAAACATCTCAATAAGACCCTAAACCCTTTTTATAATTTCATAAAACACCAATTAAAACATTTTGAAAGCCCTAACCAAATAAATCACTTCATTAAATTTTTTTAAAACTAACCTTCTACAAGGTACTTTCTCATTAAAATCAAAACACAGAAAAAGGACACCAATTCCTTTAACTTAATTAAAAAACAACATGGAATTTATTCAAGGGGCATACCACACCCACATTTCAAAACATCATTTTAAATCCAATAATATCACCCTATTAATTTCTTCCTGGTAAACACCTAATTTTTAATGCATTAACCACTTATAAAAAATCATTTTGATTAATCTGAAACCATCATAAATTAAAAATACAAAACACATGATTTGAACCCTTTAAAATAATATTTTCAATTTTATAAATCTAGACATATACACATTTTAACTATCTCTATCTCGATGTTTATCAATCATTTTAACATTTTCAAGGGTTGGGTTTAGTCTGTGGGATTCCTTAGGTCCAGAATAAAACCATTAATGGACCCAATCGGTTATGTGAAGGGTCTAGCACATCCATTAAAGGCCCAAAATATTTTACATAGGAAAATAGAAAATACACAATAAGGAAGTAACTTTTCACAAATACATTAAAAAATTATAACACAATGACTATGGGAAAAATATGATAAACCACCTACATCATGCTTTTATATTTTTACTTGAAAAAAAATTCTAACTATGCATTAATCAACAAAGTATATTAAGAGAACCTATGAAAACAATGTTTTAGTGCTTTTGAAGGAGAAGAAGAAATTGAAAAAATCTCTTGCATAAAATGGAAGGAAACAGAGTCGAAGACCTACCCAAAGCATTGATTTTCACTAAAAGGCACTCCAAAATCCAATAAAACAAGTGAGAATAATACATGGAGGACATAGTTTCTCTCGGTTCGGTGTAAAATTGGGGGAGGATGAAATAATCTCGAGAGGTAAAAACATTAAAATATTAGTTTTAATGAGGCTCATATTTTGGCCTCATGGTTTGAAAAACCGTGTTCCATTGGTTCGGTTTACTCAATCCCATAGCATACCGGACCCCATGGCTTTCCATTACACTCACTTTGGATAAAAAAATATGAATTGGAAATGTAATTTTCAATATCTAAGGGGACTAGTTCGCATGGTCTCATTGAGGCGTCTCACACGATTTCTCTGGCCTTTCAGCCCTTCTATAGACCACATAATTATAGCACATATTTTATACTAACCATGTTACAACCAAAATATCATTATATATTAGACAATATTTCTCCTTTTCCATTTCTTAAACCCTAGAGAGACCCCCAATATCAATCTTACTCTCTAGAATCATTAAATAAAATAAAAAATTAAACATGGATGTACATTGTCTTAGTGTTAGGATATTATATTTGCAGTGCTGTATCTAATGACCATTTAAAATATTTTTTATTTATATCATCTTATTATTTATTGGATATTTGGTTTTAGTTGAAATATATCCTTCAATGTGATTTTACTAGAAACTTTCTTATGTTTTGAGGGGTTTTTTGTCTCAATTCTTATTTATTGACACACAATACATATTGAATGTAGTTTTTTCCTTCTATGGTGTATTAACATCTCATTGATATTTTTTATGATCAATTTATTTAATGGGATTCAATAATTCAAATGATATTACCTTAATAAAATGGATATTGATTCAATTATTACACCAGTAATAAGGTTTTTTGTAAATCAACATCATGCATTAAATTATGAGGATTATCTAATATTATTTTATATTGGTTGGGTGAATTTTACCTCGGATTATTTTATTTGGTATTCTACCATTGTATTACATGGATTTACATTATTTTATAAAAAACCTATTTATTATTTCTTAAATTATGGATTATATTTCCTATAAAAGATTTTGATATATTAAATCTTCATTCATTGAGCCACAATGTTTTTATCTTTAACATTGTTCTTCCATGTGTGGGTTATCCAACCCTAATACTTTGTTATATGGTATTTTATAAACAAATTTCGAAAAATGAATTTTTAATACAACGAGGTTTGTATTACTATTTTTAAAATATGGTTATTAAATAGATGTATTTTAAAACTATTGAAATGATTAATTTTCTTTCATTACTATATGTTTTATAATTTGGATCCGCATTTCCTATAGAAAACATACTAACATTTTCAACCCTACATTATTTTATATTTTTTAAAAGTAAATGTTTTCAAAATTCTTCACATTAACTTTCAAAAAGTTACTTTTTAAAGTGACATTTGCGTTTTTATTTTATATCAATTATAAAAATGGTTTCAAAAATCTCTTTAATGTTTTCATGTCCATTTTAATTTTTATATACAAAAATATTTACATTACAAGATTTAATCTTTATTAAATATGTATATTTATAATTTTGAGGATTGAAGTCATTGTATCAAACAATTATATTCTTGATTCCCTATTATATGAGACCAATTAACGAATTATTTTTAAAGGGTTTTTTTCACCTATGTCAACAACATTTGGAGTTTCATTTGTTTCACAGATGATATTTTATTTTAGAACCACCCATCCTTTTTATCTGGGTTTCTTATGTAAATTTCTTACCTATCAAATATAACTTATATCATTGCCATTTCCTAGTAAAACAATCCATTGTGAATATGAATAAAATTTCTTCCAATTAATTTTCATTGTGAATTTTATGTTTTCCATTTCATAGATTGAAGGGTGTTGAACAAAAATTCATGCATGAATTGATTGGTGGAAATTATTAAATTGATTTATAATGTTACTCCATACAATTTTATCTATAGGGATGTTTACATAAATATATATTCAATTTATTTATTGGGAAACTATTGAATATCCATATTTTTGTTTACTGTACAGATGTTTATTCATTTCCTCATAAAGAAGAAAAATATATTTTTTATCCATGCACATACAATTTTGGACTGGTTATGATCATGTATTCCATTTTATTATCAAGGGGAATAATATAGGTATTACAAATATTTTCATTTCATTATATATGATTATTATATATGTTTATTATTTATTGTTTACTTGTTATATCATATAATGAATGCAATAGACTTAAACTTGTGAAAAGTGGTTCGTGGCCTTATGTAGCCCCGTGATGCATTGATTGGTCTCATTAAATAAACATGTTTGGGTATTTCGGTGTATTCATACCTAGAATAAGACATTATCAAAACCTAGGTCCTTGATGATATGAAAATCATTTTTTTCATAGGATATTAAATTAAAAATATATCATTTTTAATTTTAAAACTAAAGAACTAGTTTTTTATTTCCATGTGATCTATTTATTTTAATTTATATACATGTATATATTATTATCTCAGTTTAGTTTATTATGGAATTATGTGGAATAAATATTCATTCCACAGTATTTTTTTATCCTGGACTTAGTGAGTTCTATTTTATCTCTTATAGGGCATTTGAGCTCACCCGTCATATATTTCCATTTTCAATGATTTAAAGGGAAGTATTGAAAATAGTATTTCAAACAAGTTAACTCTTGAATAAAATTTTTTTGTGGTAATGAATATGTATAATGTGTTGTGTAGTTATTTATATATTAAAAACAGTATTTTCAATAGTTGAGAAATACAAGGGATTAATTAGTTTTTTATCATTGTTAATTCAATAATGCTCAAAACCTAAACAATCATGTGAATTTATATAATTAAATATTTATTTTAAGTCATTTAATAATGGAATTGTTATGTTTTGGAATCATAAATTTGTTTCAAATACATTTTTTAGTGTTTGTTTTTATAGAATTGGATTCTAGATTATGGGTATGAGGCATCCCACTGATGAGATAATATAAGTTTTCTATTATTATTTAAAATTTGAAACTATTTTAGAAATAAAATATACATATCAACTGATCACATGAAGAGCCTCATAGTCAATCATAAGTTCATTCTCATTGACCTTGTAAATACCGACCACAAGAAGAGATCTAATCGACCACTCCCTTCATTTATAGACTGTGATATTAAATCTTACAAATTCCTTAATTGACCATGGGATGATTCAATCACACAATATAATGAATATTCAATGTTGACACGTGTCTAACAAATACTCACTTTTCAACCATGAAATTAAATTTAAATTATTTCGTTGATGGGTTTAATTGATCCGCATGGTCCATCCATTGATTTTTACTTATTTTTTAATCAATGATGTTTCCAAAAAATGGTTTATGGAATGTCTTGAGTAGGATTCAAGGGACTTATTCAAACTTCATTTTAAGGCCTTGGGCTACCATGTCAGTAATTTATTAATCAATAGGAGGCTCTGTAGGGATCATTATTCCAATGTGTGATCTTCAAAAAAGTCCAACAAAAGAAGATATAAAAATCATTAAATACCTTTTTAACCATTATTCTAGCATTTTGAAACAATCATTGAAAAATATTTAACCATCATCCATCACTTTTCGTTACTATAAGCCTTATACCAGTCCCATAGATGGCTGTGTAAGCATGAGAGGAGCCTAAGAAACCTCTAAATAAGCGTTAAGATGACCAAGGGAATGTATTTATAAGGATTAACTTCATTTTAATACAAGGACATGGGTGTAACGCCCTAATATTTTATTGTAAATTTCTCTTAAAATATGATTAATTTATTTGATAGATTATTTTAAAATGAAACACCATGTTTAAACGAACAATGATATAAAATTAAAATATTATTTTTCAAATTTTCCCATTATATAGTAGTTGTTAAAATATTAGGTATGAATAATAATAAGAAAATTACAGAAAATATTTATAATGTTTCAATACCATGTAAAATTAAATGAAAAATAAGTGATAAATTTTTAGTAAAATAATATCATGCATCAAAAAAAAAAATTTGTGTTTTATGAGAAGCTGTTTTAATTAATTAATTAATAATTTTATAAATTTTATTTGATTAAAGTTATATTATTTTTTAAATAATCATATCAAATTTATATTAGTGTTAATGTTTTGTGATTTTTCTGAAAATATTGATTTTACATTGAATAGAAAAAAGACATATTTTTTGTAAAACATTCATTTCAATTCATTTAAAAATTCCTATAATGATTTTAATTTTATCTTAAATTAACATAAGTATCGTTTATTTATAAATAATATAATTGATTACCTAATTATGAGAATCATATTTTATTTTTCAATATGATTACTTTATTGCTTAAAAATAGATTTTTATAAACTATTTTAATTGCAAACAGTTATTCATTTTAATTAATAATATAATCGCTAATTATGAACAATTTAGATTATATATAAATATTATCTAACTATATGTATTTAAATTCATATAATTAAGACTACTAGTCATAGAGTAATTTTATGTCCATTTTATGATTGAAAACGCATTCCCCTTATTTTTTTCATTTTCTGAAAATTCATATTTTAATTAATTTATAAAACTTATAGAAATTGAATTTAATGGAACTTATTCCACATTATAAATAATTATTATAAATATTTTTAAATTTATCCCTTTTATTTTTTGGAATTACAAATATTAACCTTATAAAAATATATCACTATGATAAGTGTAAAATTGGGTTAATGACATAGGTAAAAACATCAAAATCTCTCGAAAAATGAATTTTCCAATTAGATGGGTGGTTTTTGAAAACATTTATCATTAAAGAGTAAAATAGTGTATTATATGTTATTATTTTTAATTTTGGAACAATAGCTTCACTTTTGTTAATATGAGTAACATTTTATTAAAATTAAATACTAATTTTGGGTAATTGAATTTCATAGAATGGTTGGAAGATTACAATAATTTTTTCTATATAAAAAATCTAAAAATATATCATGATTATTATTTAACCAAAAATATTTTTTATAATTAATTTATTACTTTATTTTAGTGTAAAATGATTTTATCTCTTAAATTGGGTATTTTCCATAAAAGTTGTTTTTCATTTGTTTTGAGTTATTTTATTAAAAATATTCCATAACATGTATAAAAATTTAATTTTATAAAATTAATTCCAGATTTAGAATTAAAACTCTTAAATTTTAATATAATGACCCTTCTATGTTTGGGTATATAATTATATTATCATTTTACAAAGTGAAGTAATCCTGGTCATGGTTTAAATTGGTTTAAAGTGGTTTCACAAGAAGACAAGGATTAAATGTATTAAAGAAATTCCCAAATATGATTGGATGAGTTTATTTCTACCCAATAACATCTTGTATTTTATTTTTTGGTTTCTTGGTTCTACATTATATGATAATGATATATATATTATTTAATCTTTTAAATAATTCTATGTTTTTTATTTCCCTCACCTATAAAAGGATACCACATATTTTATATTCTACACACTCAATAAGGATTCTAGATTAACAAATTCCTAAAAAATACATTATTTATTTTCTTTTAAAAATTCTATATATTATTTTCTTTCAAAAACACCGACCATTAAAGGCCTAATAAACATAATAAAATAGATTTATCAAAAAGGAGGTATAACTCTTAACCTAGCATTTTCAATGTTATTTCGTCTTATAACTCCTTGTGATATGTGTAAAATATTATTAAATAATTAATTATGTACTTTAAATATAAATAAGCAATTTTTTGGATATAGAACCCACTATCTCCTTATTTCCTTCTGTTGGAAAACGATAATATCACTCGTACGTACGTATAGCCTAGAATCTCAATGAAAATTGTAATTGATTTTTCTATCTATACCTTTTATGGATGAATATAAAATTATATGTTGAATATTTATTAAATTTAAATAATCATTAACATTATTGTGATGATTTAAGCATGATCCAAGTAAAAATATCAAGACTGTTGAGGTAAAACATAAATGAAAAAAGTAATTATCATACAAAATAGTGAATTTATTTTATAATTTTTTCTACATGGGTGATAAAATGTTATAAGTTAATATTTTAAGGTATAATATATATAATTATGGTTCTATAAAGGATTTATAATAAATATATAATTTTTATATAGGAGGATCTAACGTATAAGAAGCAATATGATATTTGCGCTAAGTAGGTTATCTTCTGACTTTTATTTATTGTGTGACTTACGCCATATTCACAACTACTTAAATTTGTGAGGAGTATATAATACAATTACTTATCAATGTAATATTACCCATATTTTACATTATAAAAAATGTTTCAGATTCATCCTCTTTTCATTGTTAGAATGGGGTAGGTTTGACTTTGTACAGAAAATGTGAAATGATATTTGTTTTAACATACATGAAATAAAAATATGTCCCCACCATCATAACCACTCAATGAATTTAATATTTCTTCGTATGTTTCTAAGTATATTTTTAAATAATTTGTTTTCTATAATTTCTTGAAATTTTGTTAAATACTAAAAAACATATTTTATTATTAATAGTGTATGTTCTCCAAAAAGGTTACCAATTATATTTTCATGGTATTTTCGTTCTATGATATAATACATTAATGATGCAAATGATTAATAATAGTTATGATCTAAGGATACCATATTAATTATTTTTATAGGTGTTATATTATTTTGATGATGATATTTTTACAAAACCATTTTATTTTACATGTGTTATGATATTATGAGTGTTTTAAAAATTTATGAAAAATTTATTCTTTTCCCGGGTCTGAATATGATGACATGATGAATGTATTGTGATCTTGTGGAACAAATATGAACTGTTTCTATTAATTGATTGGTGGTACCATATTTATATATTTCATTAATTCTTTGGGTAAATTTGTATATCTCATCAGTAAATTATGGGAAACAAGTTAATGTGATTGATTTACTATGTGAAATAGGTAGGGATGCCAGATCCACTATGGGAAGCATGTGATGATGCATGCTCAGTTAGGATATGGGAAATAGGTGTTGATTACTAATCCACTATAATTAGATAGACTCATTATTTTACCTCGATATATGAAATAGTTGTTATACCATTCATTGTGACCCAGTTTTATGACATAATTAGGATATGAACATATTTTTCATTATTAATTTGTTATTATTTTCTCAAACTTATGATTCATTTATTTTTAATTAACATTGATTTATTCCATGAATCATTGTTATGATCTATGTTATACGAGGTATGATATATTTATGTAATGTTCAGAATGTTGTACCCTTAGGAATATGCTATGTTTTATTGTGATCATGTATTTGTATCTTCTATATATTCAATTACTGAGCATCTTAGATAACCCTTTATTATGTTTCCGTTAACTTGGTAATAAATAATGGGTTTATGTAGTGTATTCCAAGAATGTTATAAAGTGATAAAAAACATTATAAAAATTAAGAATAATGTACCTAAATAAGTTTTTCCTGTATCTAGTCTCAGTAGACACAAAACCATTATGGGTTTGGAAAGGATCATAATTTTCTGTATTGAATTTTTAACCAAAATGGTTTAATATTTTATGCATTGAAATATTGGTATTTTATAGGTGCTATCAAAGTAATATTTATTTAATATTTGGATATTATTATTAGATAACATTAAAAAAATACAAAGTTGAATTCTAAATGTAATATTAAATATTGATTTTTTGGTAAGGGATTAATTTTGTGGTTTTATTGGAAATAAATATCTATCTGGATAATATAATTGAATGTGGTTCTGAAATATATTAATTTAGGGGTAATAACCAGAAATAGAGTTGGATGAGTATAACCAAGCTATATGTTTTGTGAATAGTGAATATTCCCTTACTGCACACTTGGTTTGACACTCCAATGGGATATGCTTTGGTTAACTCACATTTTTCATAAAAACCATTGTAAAGAATGAAATTAATTGATGACGACGTTTAGCCAAGGTAAAAACTAATGTGTCATAGTTTGAAAATTAGGATTCATTATTTAGGATATCATAATAATTATTATCATATTCATATAGACACGTTTCAGTATAAGGATGAAAATGAACATCCCATGGAAGTTACTTCCATTATATGGGTCATTAATACTATCTATAATAGTTATCAATCCTAGATGGTTGTGTATAAACTCAACACTTAGAATATAACAATTGTATGAGATTATGTTGATATATTTATAGAAGAGTTTCCTAATATTCCTTCTAATTATGAAGTTCAATTTTCAATAGAACTTATACCCTGCAATAAGCTCATTTCAAGGACTCTATATAACATTTTCCCAATTATGTAATATGAATTGAAGAAGAAACTCTAGGAGAATCTTGATAAGGGATTCATTTAGTTAATTGTATCACCATATGGTTAACCATATCTTTTTATTAAAAAGAATATTGGTTAAATTCATCTTTTTATCAATTATCGATATCATAACAATATCACTATAAAGAAAAATTATCCTTTTCCCTGTATCATGGATTTTATTAATAAATTATGAGGAACTAAATACATGTCCATGATTGACCTTAAATTTGGATATCATCAATTTTGGTTTAAAGATGGGTATATACCCAATAAAATAAGTCATATCAGTAATGGATATTCTAAATATATATTGATGAAATCTGAAATTACTGATACCCCTATTATCTTTATGGATTTAATGAACTTAGTCATTGGAAAATACCTTGATCAGTTTTTGGTAGTCTTTATATATATATATATATATATGATATTATAATATATTCTATAAGTAAGGAATATCATGACGATCACTTTAATAATATAATAGAGACTCTAAATAAGGATAATATGATATAAAATTTTACCATGTGTGGTTTTAGCTATAGAATATTTCAATTTTGGATCATATAATCTCATTTTAGGGTATATCAGTGTATCCATCATTGATATAAGATATTGAACTTTGGGACATACCAACTATTGTGACATATATCAATAGTTTTCTTTTTTTTCGATAGATAATATCAATTCTCTGTGATATATTTCTATTAATTATCTATTATACTATGGTAACTCAAATTGAGATTTTTTTCTCATAGATAGTTGAATTTTAGGAGAATTTCTAGTAGATGAAGAGAAGGATGGTGATTAAACTTGTTCTCACACTACTCTATAATGGAGAGGGATTTTTGGTCTATTACCAGGCATCGAAGAATGGAATGGGATGTTTCCTCCTGTAGAATTATATAAGCCCAACATATTCCACACTCTAATTGAAATCACATGAGAAAAATTACATGAATCATTATTTGAAGCTGGCATCGGTAAATTTTTAATTGAATTTACGGAGGAACTATCTTTATGGTTAATGGTGTGACATATATAAGGATGATAAAATCCTGATGTATATATTGACATAGAAATAGTTTAATATTCTCAATAGAAGATGGTTTGAGCTGAATAAATATTATTATTTCTCAAGACATTACCACAATGGGAAGGTGAACAGGGTGACCAATGCTTGGGGTTGGAAGCGTCATGTGAGTTTTTCCATGAATAGGATCACAAAATATCTAATATTTTTGGATTTTTGATGGCTAGAACTCATAAAATTGATGTTTGGGTAGAAATATTATCATTCTCAAATGAGTTTTTAACTATCAATCGAAGTAAACATGAGAGAGGTTAAAAAGTAAGGTGTGGAGTTGAAAAATGAAGGTGGTAAGTATAACATTTTTTACATCAATTATGATTTAAAAAATATTTATGGACCATGTTCGTGTCCCCTATATTCTAAAATCGAGGAATGATCTATTGGATGAATCTAATTGTTTATATTGATTTATTCACCCTATATGTATAGATAGATATAGATATTTGAAAGTGAATTTAAGGGCGGAATATATGAAAAGGGATACTGTAGGATATATATCTCAATTTCAAGTATGTAAAAAAGTTAAGGCTATGTGACAGAAGTATATATGGATGTACAACCACTACACATACAAAAAAGTGTAATGGGAAAACATTACCATTGATTTCATCATAAGGCTCCCCAAAACATAAAATGTCTGTAGTGTTATTTAGGATGTAGTTTATTTCCTAATATAATTTTCACAAAAAATTGCCATCAAAGTATATTTTTCTCTAGTTGTTCATTTTTTGTTATAAATTATGGAAGTGATCTAATTACATGGGGTTCCACATTCGATTGTATATAATTGATATCTGAGGTTTACCTAGAAGTTCTAGAGAAGTCCATAATAGGCATTGAGTACAGAGTTGAGTTTCAATACTATATTTCAGCCTCATATAGATGGTTATTCTTAGGGGGACAATAAAACCCTAGAAGATATGTTGATATATTTCTCAATATATTTCAATGGTGGTTGGGATCAACACCTTCCTTTACTGGAATTTTCATACAACAATGGATTCACTCAACCATTTGTATAGTTGCATTGAAGCCCTCTATGGAAGTAAGTGTAGAACTCCAATGTTCGATATATTTGGATAAAGAAGGATATTTGATAAATAGTATGTAGATGAAATTGAATATATGTTTAGGTTTATTATGTAGCACATCCTGGCAGTATAGAGTAGACAAAAAAGTTATGCTAAAAATTATCGATGAGTACTGGAATTTGATGTTTATAAGAAGATATTACTTTTAATTTATTTATGATAGAATGCGATAATATTTAGAAAGAAATCAAATTTAGTCATTAGGTATATTTTCAACTTCTAGAGTCTTGATAAATTAGGTATGATACTTATCTCTTCCCCTAATCATCTCTTAATTTCATGATATGTTCCGTGTATAAATTTTGATGATGTATAAACCAGAGCCTTCACATGTATTGAACTCAGAAGATGTACATCAAAGTAATGAACTTTCATATGGAGAGAAAATAGTAAAAATATTGGATTATATTGATAATGTTTTACTATAAAAGACTACTTACTTAGTTAATGTACTGTAGAGGAATAATGAGTTTAAAGAAGACACTTGGGAACCCGAGAATGAGATGAATAAAAAATAAACCATTTTTTGTATAATAGTGGTGTAATTTAGATGGGTAAATTCTTTTCTAGGTTGATAGAGTGTAGCATCTTGATATTTTATGTTATATCTCTCTTTAAGTAATTTTAATTTCATTAATTGCTTGCATTACATGAAACACTGAGTTTATATAAATAACAATATACTGTTAAAATATAATTATTTAAATATGAGTATTATAACCTATCCATTACAATTATCTACATGAGTACTAATATCTATATTATTTAAAATATATATCTGATTTATATATTATAATTTTTTTTGATAAATAAGCGATAAATTTTTATAAAATTAGTTTATGTTTCAAAAATAAATTTTCTCCATAAAAGCGTTTTATTGCATTTTGTGAGAAACTTTTCTAAATAATTACATTTATTTTTATAAAATGTAATTTATAAAAATGATATAAATTTTAAATCCATCATATCAAAATTATCATAGTGTTAAAATTTCATATTATTCTAAATATATTTATTTTAAATTAAATAATGAAAAATAGTTATTTTTGTAAAACATTATTTTCATTTCATTGAAAATGTTGTACAATGATTTGAATTTGATATTTATTTAAAAAAATTACCTTTTATTAGAAAACTATATTATATATTATATAAGAATGAAAATGTTTTCAATATAGTTTAAGTTTACTTTTCTATTTATAATGAATTTTTATAAAACTATTTTTAAGTGAATTCAGTTTTTCCATTTTAATTATTCAAAATAATCCCTAATGATGAGTGATTTTGATGAAATTTAGAGATTATATATCTCTATATATGAAATTAAAATAATATAATGATTATTACGAGTAATATAGTAACTGTAAGACCATATTATGATTGGAATAAGTATTTTCTGAAAAAACCATTCTTTGTAACATTTTAAGGGTTTATTTTCAAATTAATTTATTTCACAAACAGAAAATTAATTTGATATATTAGATTCAAATATTTATAATTATTTTGTTTAAATTGAAAATATTCAACTTTTATTTTTATGCAATAAGAATACTAATTGTAGTAAAATTTACCACCTCAGTAATGGAATCTTTTGTTAAACTAATGGGGTAAAATATTAAATATTCTTTAACCTAATATATTCTTCTATTAATGAGTGTTTTCAGACAAAATATATCCTTACAAAATTAAATAATGTAATTTGAATCATTATTTTTAATTTATTAACCCAATCTTGACTTTTTTAAAGATAACTTATATTTTATTCAAAATAAAAACTATTTTTGGTTCTCTCCATTTAATAGAATGGTTGGAAGATTCCTTTCAGTTTTGGATGTCATCATCATAACCATCCTTAGTTTATTATTTAACATAAAAATTACATGTAAATAAATTCATTTATTTCATTAAAGGTAAAATTATTTTTACTCTTAAATCATGTATTTCCAAAAATGTTGTTTTTCCTACATATTTTGTTCTTATATAAAAGAAATATTTAAAAATTATTAAAATTAATTCAAAAAATAATAATTCCAAATTTTGTGCTACAATTTATAAATTTTGTAGATGAAAAATTTTATTTTTTCACAAATAATTATGTTATCACATTAAAATATTATGTTATTTTGGTTAATGTTAAAATTAGGTTATGGTGTTTTAGCAAGAAGATTAATCCTAAAATGAATCGAAAACATACCCAAATATGATTATTTGAGTTTATATAAACCTTATCACAAACAATATTATATTTTTTTTGAATTTATTCCCCATTAAATTATTATGATATATATATATATATATATATATATATATATATTATTTAGTGTTTCAAGTAATTCCATGTTTTTCCTTTCTCTCCCCAATAAAAGGTTACCAAATATAATATCTTCTCCACAGTACATGGTAATTATAGATCATCCATGAACTACTATAATAACTTATTAGATTAATTCCCCACATTATAGATATTATTTGATTTCCAAAAAACCTTACATTCAAAGATGAATGTTTTATCTAAAAAATGTTTCTCAAAAAAGTGGTACATCTCTTAACTGAGAACTTTCAATTTTATATTTTGATATAAATCCATTAAAAATATGGTACCAATTCTATAATAATTGAAAAATTATCTAAATTATAATGAATTATTATTATTATTTTAAAATATTAATTTTCCACATTCTTCCCATCTGTTGGAAAACGACAACACCGCATGTGCATATAAGTGGAATACCAACTCAATGAAGCGATGCAATTTCTTTTTAATATTTGGTTTATAGGGATGGTAATAATGATAAATTTTATTAATATATATTATATAATAATTATTATATAAAATTAAATTATTATTCAGTAATCTTTTATTCCATCCACTGAAAAGAGTAAACTACATTTACATATATTTATGACATACCGTCATCATGAACAATGTTGTTCATGATTTTTATTAAAGAAAAATATAAATATATATTATGAATTTATATGATATTTATATCATTATTATCAATATTTATATTATTTTACCATGATCGATGTAAAAATATTGAGATTATCGAGATAAAACATGCATGAAAAACGATGCAGTTGTCACGGGGAACAATAATTTTAATAAATAATTTTTAATACAAGGGTGGAAAAATGTTATAAGTAAATTATATTTTATGATACATATAAAATTATTTTTATTTTATATAAATATAATTAATATTTACTTAATATAATAGATGTTAAAATGTATACAAATCAAGATGGGAGTTCTGGTAAGGGGTTTCTCATCTCACTTTTATTTCATTGTCACTTACACCAAATTTACAACATGTTTCAATTGTGTGGTGTATAGGCTTCCCATGAATGTATCTAATGATTAATTCCTAAAAAAATTATGGATATAAATATCTATCTTTGTCTCTATCATTCATTATGTTTTGATAAAAATATTACTAAATCAGTAAGGGATTTATATCTCAATCACATTTTATTCCGGATTATTTCTTATTAAATTTAAATTAAGGAAATTATATGTTACATATCAAATAAATAACTATAATTTTTATTCCCATATTTTTATTACTATAAAATAAATTTTTTCACTTTTATTTTCTACACATTAGGTAATGAATAGACCAAAAACATAATTTTTAGGAAATCTTACCATATTTTCATATTCAATTGAAAATATTTTTCATCAATGTCCATTATTTCATTAAAATGTTTTCAATTTTTTTTATTATTATCTAATAATTTTTAAAACTCATTTTATCCATTTTTTAATTTATTTTAAAATATTTCAAATGAATTGTCTTATATTTTTCCAAAATATGTACTTTTGAAAACTTAATCAAAATATGGAAGGAATATTTATTTTGACTTACAGAACATGAACATACGTTCTTTCTATGGTGACCAGTCAAATATTTAAATATTTATTTATATGTTTCTTAGGTTCCATTAAAATATAATTGTTTTCCTTACTATTTGGTTTTTAATATTCATTATGATGTTTTATTGCAAAATCTATATTTGCATCACAAAATGTTTCTTTTATATTTTAAAAGAAACAAAATATCTATGATAAAATACTTGGATTTTTTTTATTATATAATATTTCATGATCCAAGGATACATTTATTATTAATTCCTTTGGCAGTTTATGATTATAATATTAATTTTTTTTGAAACCCATTTATTTTCCATGTGTGATTCTATAATAAATTTATGAAATGATTATGAATCCCTTATCTATGTAAGGGTTATCATATGATGATTAGATAAATTTATTATGATATTATGGATGAAATATGTATGTTTTTATTAGGTGATATGATGGAATGCAATTTTATACCCCTCCAATGAATTATGTAAAGTTTTAAATCTAATGATATAATTATGGGAATAAAGTCAATGTGGTTGATCCACTATGGTAAATGGGTAGCATTACAAAATCTACTATAGGAAATAGGTGATTCTGTATGATCTTTTATGATATGAGAAATTGTTTTTGATGCCTAATCCACTCTAATTTGATGGTATTGAGAGTTAAACTTGATGTATGAAATGGTTTCTATACCTATTATGGTGCCACAATATTATGACATGATTATGATATGAAAATACAATTCATGATTTATTTAATCCATTTTATAATTCTTAAGCTTCATGTATTTGGGAAATTATAATGTATTATCCCATGACACAAGTTTATGATATATTAAGGATGTGGTATAAAACTGTTATGTTAGGTTCATTAAATCTTACGAATAAGATTATCTTATACTTTCTTATAATCATCGATTGATATCTCCCATGTTTACCCTTACAAAGAATCTAGGAAAATCCTTTCGTATGTTTTCATTACCTTGGTTATAAAAAATGGTTTTAATTAGGGTATGCAAAGAATTGTAAAAAGTTAGAATAATTGTATAATGGATTATGAAACATGTATCTAAATAAGATGTATGCGTATCTTCTTTATAGGGATACATTGAATTTAAAGTTCGAGAATGGATCATAATGTTATGTATTGAATATTCTTATAATGAGATATAAAATTTATTTATGGAATTATTGGGACTTTATATCAAGCTACCATATGAAATTTCATTCCACTAATAGAATTTTTACACATTGATAATTTTTATAAAATTTCATCATGTGGAACATGAAAATAAAAAATAAAATCCACAGATCTCATAGTGATTTGAAACTAAATATACCAAGAGGAACCATTAACAATTACGTAAGATGAATATTTTTAAATGATTTATGATTTTAGAAGATTGACCATTGAAAAAAGAGATGGAAACTAAGGAATTACAGGAAGAAAATGAGGCTAAGGGGCATATAGTGTTTAGATACTTCAGTTTCTGTTAGTGACCATGTTGCTAATGAAATTTCTATTTTTTCTACCTTATTTGGTTTTTTAATATTGTTTTATTACTTATTATTATATATTACCATTCACATGGAGATTTAATCTATGATTGATTATGGAATGGAAGGATGTATATTTTTTAATAATTGATTGTTTCCACTTCTCTAAATAAAACTATCATTCATTCTTTAAAAAATTATTGATATTAAAAAATAGTTTTTAATATAAAGTGTTAGATGAAGTGGTTTTGGATTCTTTTCATGGATTATTCTTTTGGTTTATGATTTAAAGACCTGTAATTTCAATATAATGTTTTTTTTAAACTAAATGATAATTTTACAAATCTGCGAAAATTTACGATGCGTGATTCCGAGAACCGGTGTACCCAGAATGAATTTCTGAACTTTTTTCGGGTATATTCAATAAACGTACGAACGAGTTTTTTTAACTTTTGAACTGGTGCTCAGAATTAAAATATGATGGCACCGTTGAACTCACAACATTGATATTCACTTAAGGGGAACTTCACCTCGACCGCAGAAGGTCGATGGTAAGAGATAGAATTTGGGTTTTTTCGTGGAAATAGAAATAAAATAAAAGAACTTTTTATTTTATTTTTATTTTTGTTGAAACCACTCATGTGAATGGGTTAAAGGTGGGGACCACCTAAACTATAACTTCACATGTGTGTGTTATGGAGGTGTGGACAACTGATCGTAAAACCCCCATTTTGAATTTAGAGGCTGGGACGACCCGAATACCCTTTAATGAGAGAAAACTTCTCAACTCCACTACTTTAAAATTTTCCAACACCATTCATTAATTTTTCCAATTAATTTTTCCAATGTGATAAATGAGCCAATTAATTATGCCAACATGACAACATAATTAGTCAACATATTTTAATTATATTTTCACTTCTTATTTTGGGAGGATTTTTGATTGGAAAAGAAGTTCTCGGGTGGGATAAAGTTCTCTAATGAAGAACTCCATTAAAAAAGTTCTTGAGAAATCCAGGAAGAGGACGATGTATGAGCCCATCATTGAGGCGTGGTTTCGGAAGTGATGATCATGGGATCCTTTTTCACCTTCTTCGAATTCATTCTTGTGCCAACTCCAACAAACCTTCAAGGTAGGGTGGTTGATTGAATTTCTTCCCCCTTACCCATTCTTGATACTTTTTCATAAAATTAGGAATAAGTTATAGCCGCTTACTACCGCTCTAACATGGAGGTTGTGGGATAAAAAAAGTTGGCCGAGCCCCTCTATCGTTTTTTATTGGTGTGTTCTTTATGACGCAAGAAGGCAGCATTGGGTAACAACGACGAACGAAGAGTGGTTGGTCAAAATTTTCGTCGGTGATGGCGCAACGCGTGACCGTGCCCCATGGAGAGGACGGCTAGCCATACATCCAACCTCGACAGACCATTGCACTATGGCCGCCACGCCGCACCACTACCTCCCCGCTAAACTACGACCTTCGCGCTGCCTCATGCCCCCCCCCCCCCGCGGCCTCTACAACACAATGCTGACCGCCGCCTCTACGACCCCTTCCGCCTCTGCTGCCCCTTGCCACCCTGCAGTCTTGCGACCCCCGATGCCTCCGCTGACTCGTGGTCTCCACGTCCCTCATGGCTTCGGTGGCACCCATGGCCTCTGTGACCCTCCTCACCCCACTACCTCTGCGCCGCCCTCAGGGCCCCCATGACCCTGCATTACCATTATGGCCCCACGGAATTTACACTGCCCTCGCAGCCCCATGGCCTCCATGATACCCTTGTGCCCCCCCCAAAACCTCATGCCACCCTCACAGGCTTGCTGCCCTTGTACCGCACTTCGGGCCATGCCGGACCCAACGGGCCAGGTCAAGCCGGGTTGGTCCGACCGGGTTGGACCTGACCCGGGACAACTTCAACCCTTTTACTCTCTTTTATCCATAACATTGGCACCAGATGTCCGTTTGACGAACCGTATACAGCATTGGAAACCCTAGAGAGAGAAGTTTCCTTTGGTATACCCCACTTGAGATTTTGATAGTGTTGGGATATGGTCGAGTTGGATCGAGCATGAATCCAACTGGGCCCTCAGGACGAAAAGGCTACTAACTTACAAACGTGGCGTATGATTGTTGCACTGTCTGTTGTGTTGAGACCACGATGATGTGGCAGTACTTTTGGATACTTCTTCTTGGGTCTTCGTAGCATTTGGAGAATCGACCTAAGGCTTGAGGAGAGGACCCTACCGAAGATGAGCAACCCTAGTTTGGGAACCCATTAGCAGGCTGGGAAATAAAGAATGCATCGTGATCCAATGTGGGTCAACACTGAGTGATCCTATGTGGGTTAGCACCAAGCGATCCTATGTGGGTTAGCACCTATCAATCCATTGTGGGTCAGCACTGAGCGATCATGTGTGGGTCCGCACCAAGCGATGTTCTGTGGGTCAGAAGAGAGTGATCTTACGTGGGTCAGCACCTAGAGATCATATATGCATCCACATCTAGAGATCCTATGTGATTCATAACCATGTGATCCTATGTGGGTCAGCAGTAGAGCCTATTATCAGATTAAGATGATTCAGTAGTTACATCTAATCATCTCTATTACTGTACCATAGAAATAACAGGTGTCAGGTGAGTCCGTACCTGAGAGATACATTCCATTGTGGTAATACCTTGGAGGAATTCTTCTATGTGGCTTACATGAGTGGTACTTACCACCGTGGTAATCCTTCCATTGTGGAACTGTTGATATTTGGTATTTTGAATTGGACTCTGATTTTCCTCAGGATTGAGATGGGTATTCTTGAAATCTTAGGTATATGTATCGGCATAATCCTAAGTATGGTTTTTAGTTGATTTCATGCCCTGTGGTTTATCCTTGGTGGATTTTGTGAGACCTTGATGGTTTTGGGGTCCCTTCTGAGTATCATTATACTCAACTCCACACAGTCTATGCCCACACCTTATTATTTTTGGTGCAGACGACGAACATCGGTAATCGAGGATGAGGGTACCAGGGCTAGGCGGGGCCCTGAGGTGGACCGTATGGCAAGACGGTATGCAGAGGAGATGGGAGGACATGGAGTTTTGAGGAGGCGATATGTACATACCCTTTAGGTTGGAACCTTAGATGTCGACCCAGTAGCTACCTTGCTTTTTCTTCAGTTGTAATGTATTTTAGTTATACTTGTACAATTACTGTTGGGATTGTATTCCATCCCCTTTTTAATTTTATCACCTTTTTTTCTATATAGTTGACTTGTGTTCATATCTTTCTATGTTCTTGGTGGTGTGTGTCTACAGGTTATAAAGGCAATGCCTTCCCGGTTATATGAAATATGCCTTCTAGTGCTAGTCGGCAACCCCTATCCTATATAAGGTTGGATTGGGGTAGTCACCGCACGAGCCCCAAGGGATGGGTCTTTAAAAAAATAGTACCAAAGAAGTCAGTTCTACCATAGAACATAGGACTCAGATATTTATTTTTTTAACAGAAATTGTGTTAAGTGCAGAGAGTGTGGTTATCAGTTTATAGAATGCAGTATTGGTGCAGCGAACAACATATCCATACACCAGACCCTGAATTCTGATTTATGACTCAGTGCATGAAAACACTGATTACATGTGTGTTTTGAAGAGTTTTTGTTTTGATATCATTGTGTGACCTCACCAGGTATTACTTTTTTACCACAGAATAGAAGTTTCCTTTTATGATGACTCCACATAGATAGCCAGATAGGGTTATGGATATAGAATGTAATGATATCCCACTAAGCGATGAGGTCTCGGTGCATAGCCCTCATCTAGTGGAGGCACTAGTGGTACCATTACCCATTGGTCCACCGATGCCACCAACCCCGACAGTAGAGTGTGCACGCCGCTTGAGTGTATTTCACAATTTCCAGCACCAGAGGCCACCCAGGTTCTTTGGGGGGGGACCCACACACGACTGAGGATTGGATGGAGGCCATTGTGAGAGTTTTCTAATTAGTAAGGACACCAGCGGATCTCATGGTGATCCTTTCCACCAGCCTTCTGTAGGAAGCAGTAGGAAAATGGTGGATCTAGATTATCCATGTTCACAACGAGGTGACGCTTCTCTAGGCAGACATCGAGATCTTGTTTCTGTTATATTTTTCTCCAGAGACACTTCGTGTCGTGCGCATAAAGGAGCTACTTCATCTGCAGCAGAGTATCATGACTGTGGATTTTACTCAGTGAGGTTCACTGACCTCTCACTCTTCTCCACTGAAATGGTGCATGATCAATTATTTAGGGCCCAAACCTTATAGTAGGGAATCAGACCATAGATCAGGGCTTCAATGATTTCTCTTAGCATCCCGGCGTAGGCAGTGGTGTTAGATCAAGCGATCTTATAGAGAGTTTCCTATCTGAGAAACCACCAGAAAAAAGAACCACCACTGTACATAACGTAGTGGAGTCTTCTATAGCTGGCAACAGACAGATGTCACAGAGGTCCAAAAAGAACAAACCTACTGGTGGAGAACCGTAGGATTCAGTGTCAATTGTGCAGGGCACCCGAGGAAAAGCCATTCATTCTAGGAAGGAGTAATGTTAAGAATGCAGTGAGTAGGGTAACATGGTTCATGTCCAAGCCATTGGACGGATGATCCGCAGACGGTCGAAGGACCGCCCATGTAGAGACAGACGTTCGACCGACGAAGTCCGCAGGGAGTAGACAGACGTGGCAGAGGAGCTGGTCGTGCAGCTAGCGGTTGGTGACTATTCGAGATGTTACCGCCACCACCACTAGTTGGTCCACTTAAAACATAGAGAGCAGGAGTACAGGGGTGAGCTCACCTTCAGGAAGCTTAATCCTACGATCACAGTGCTCCGGAGATGATACGATGTATGGTCTATGTTTACTCCACCATAGATGCAGTAAATATAGACATAGGTGCCAATCATTATTTTATTTCCATAGCCCTCATTCTTAGATCTTAGATATTTATGGAGTCGTTGAATTGATCCTTATTATTAGAGACTCTTATGGGAGCGGATTCTATGATTATGCACTGGTGCTGGTAGTGTGCGTTAACTTTTGGAGGTGAGTGCTTCGGCTAGGATCTCGTAGTAGCGATGTTGAGGCCTTATGATGTCATCATGGGTATGGACTGGTTATCTACAGTCCATGCTCTGATTGACTGTATTATGCACAAATTGGGGTGTGACCACATGGATGGGACTGGGTTTACCTTTAGAAGTGAGAAGAGATCCATTACATAACAACATGGACTTATGCAGAGGATAGTGTAGAAAATCACTCATCAGTTGGCTAGCCTTACCCTTAGAGAAATTGATGTGGAGAGTTTGAGTTATCCTGTAGTGGTGGACCAGTATACAGATGCCTTCCCTGATGATGTTCTGTGTCTACCTCCTGACAAAGTGGTGAACCTTTACATTTACTTGTACCCTGGGATGGCATTGATATCAAAACCAGCATGTTTTTTGGCGCCCATAGAGCTTCATGAACTGTGGCTAGAGCTGGAGGACTTAATGGGTAAGGGATTCATTAGGCTCAGTGTTTCTCCTTGGGAAGCCCCAATTTGGTTCGCCAAGAAGGTGGATGGAAGCTTGAGACTTTGTGTCGACTATCGGTGCTGGAACCCGGTGACCGTTAAGAAAAAGTACCAACTTATAAGGATTAACGACCTCTTTGATCAGATGAAAAGAGCATGGTGGTTCTCGAAGATAGTCCTTAGATCTGGCTATCACGAGCTTAGAGTACAAGATAAGGATGTGCAGAAGATGAATTTTAGATATTGGTATAGTAATTACAAGTTCTTGGTTATTCCATTCAGTGTAACCAATGCTCCAGCAGAGTTCATGTGACTCATGAACATGATATTTCAACCATACCATGATCGCTTTGCAGTAGTCGTCATTGACGACATTTTGATCTAGTTGGTTACTAAGAAGGAGAATTTCTATCATTTACAGGTAGAACTGGACACACTCCAAGGGTACCATCTTTATGGTAGGCTCTCAATGTAGTATTTTTTTGATCCAAGAGGTTCACTTTCTAGGACACGAAATCTCAAGGGCTAGAGTTGCAGTGGATCGAGTGATTATTGAGGTGGTATATGATTGGTAGACACCCAGTAGTGTGACGTAGATACAAAGATTACAAGGTTTGGCTGGATACTACTGTAGATTTGTGCTAGATTTCTACATAATTGCAACCCAATTTTCAGCATTGAAAAAAAGGGGAAACCCTTCGTGTGGTTGGAGGGATGCCAGTAGAGTTTTCAAGAGATAAGAAAGAGGCCGACTAGTGCAACCATTTTGAGGCTTCCAGAGGAGGGTGTAGGGTACGTAGTCTACTATGATGCATCAGGGATAGCACTCGGATGTGTCCTGATGTAGGAGCGAACAATTATTGCATATGGTTCTTGACAGTTGAGAAATCATGAGCAGAACTACGCTTCCCATGAACTGAAGTTAGTAGTAATGGTATTTTCTATGATGATGTGGGGACATTTCATAGTGGGTGAGTGTTTTACAGTGTACTCTGATTAAAAGAATCTCAGGTATATCATCTTTTTGAAGGACCAGAAACAATGATAACGAAGCGGTCTTGAGTTCCTCCAGGACTAAGACTTCAAGATATTGTAAACTCCTATGAAGGGGAACATTGTAGCAGATACACTCAACTAGATATGTGGTATAGAACTTCTATGTGAGGAGAAAAATAAGTCGGCCATTTTGTATATATATTTAGTGGAACATGATGGAGCAGCTTTCCTTCAGTCTCATACAGTCACTCCCCCAATTCTTTGGCGAGTTAGGGAGGGCAGTGGAGGGACGCTAACTGTGAGGCTCAACGTGCTCTGATATCCATAATGCAGGCACCTGATGGATTTTCTAAAGGTGGGGAGCATGTAATCCTCTTCAGATGACGTACCTTGGTATGAGTGTCACTTCATGAAGAAGTTATGAGGGAGTTCCACACATCCCCTCTAGCGGTACATCAACTTGTGGTGAAGATGTACCGGGATCTTTGATGATAGCACTAGTGGTAAGGAATGAAGAAGGCAATTGTAGAGTTTGTCTCTCAGTGCCTCACTTGTTAACAAGTGAAGACGGAGAATCAGGTACTTGCAGGCATGGTTCAGACATTAGAGGTTCTAGAGTGGATGTCAGATGGGATATCCGTGTACTTCGTGACAGGACATTCACATACATCCAATGGTCATGACTCTATTTGGGTGATTGTAGATCGACTCACCATGTCAGCTCACTTCCTACCAATTAGAGAGAAGGGTTCAGTAGAGAGATTTGGACGCATCTATGTGTAGGAGATTGAGTGGGTACATGGAGTACCCTTGATTATTATCTCTGATCGTGATGCACGTTTTACTTCTTGGCTATGGAAGGGTTTGGAGGAGGCTTTCAGGACGCAACTTCATTTGACCACCGCCTTCCATCCTCAGACGGTTGGTCAGGCTGAGTGGACCATTCAGACCCTCAAAGACATGGTAGGGGATTTCGTCCTCAACTTCGGTCACATTTGAGAGGATCACATGTCTTTATGGGAGTTTTCAGACAAAAATAACTATCTCTACACCATTGGGATGGAACCTTTTGAGGCATTGTACTTGCATCCTTGCAGGTTTCCTTTTTGCTGGACTAACCCATGGGAGTCCGCACTAGTGGGACCACAGATGGTACAAGAAATCACAGAGAATGTGTATATCATCTATGAGTGGATGAAGACTGCACAGAGTAGGCAGAAGCCTTATGCCAATAGAAGACAAAGACCTCTAGAGTTCTTGGATGGTCACCACATATTTCTACAGGTATCACCCCAATGAGGATTGTGATGATTTGGAAGAGGAAGCAAGTTATATCTAAGTTTAATCAAATTTTTTTAGTTCCTCAGTAGATTTGGTGAGGTGTCTTACCGCTTAGCTCTTCCCCCTCAGTTTCACCAGGTGCACGACATCTTCAACGTATCGCAGCTGTGGAGATATGTGTATGACCCTTCTCATGTCATCTACCACAGCGAGCTGGACATTGATGATTGGGCGATGTTTTTGGAGGTTTTAGTTGATATTGAGGATTGAAAGGAGCGATTCCTTCATGGGCAGTCGATACCTGTGGTGCATGTTCTCTGGTAGCACGGGAACCTCTATGAGAGAACATGGGTGTGGGAGGATCTGATTCATGGCCTGTACCCCCACTTGTTTTCCTAGTTTTCTAATGTGGCCTTCGGGGATGCATAGTCCTGAGGTGGGGAGAATGTCAAGACCCATAATGTCCATGTAATTTTTTTAAAAAAATATATCATTATTTTATGAGTCTCTAAAAACTGACTGTGCATGATTCCAACGCCTGGTTTGCCCGAAATGAATTTCTGAAAAATTAAATTCGGATAAGATCAGTAAACATATGTGTGCGGGTTTTTAACATTTGAGACGTTGCTCAGAATTGAAATTTAAGGGCATCGTTGATCTCACAGCACCGGTATTCAATTAAGGGGACCTTCACCTCAACTTCAGTACGTCGAGGGTGAAAGATAGAATTTGGGTTTTTCGTGGGAATAGAAATAAAATAAAATAAACTTTTATTTTATTTTTCTTTTTGCTGAAACCTCCCATGTGGATGGTTTTAAGGTGGGGACCACATGAACTAAAACGTTCCACATGTGTGTTATGGATGTGGGGACCACTGAGCCTAAAACCCCCATTTTGAATTTTGAGGTGGAGACAACCCGAACCCCCTTTAATGATAGAAAACCACTCAAGTACCCTAATTTAAAATTTTCAAACACCATTCATTAATTTGGGCAATTAATTTTTCCAATGTGGTGCAATAAAATGCGGCAATTAATTATGCCAAGGGCAAAACATAATTAATCCATATATTTTAATTATATTGGCATCTCTTAGTCTGGGATGATTTTTTTTGGCAAATATGTTCCTTGGTGGGAGAAAGTTCTCCAATGAAGAACTCCATCGAAGAAAATCCTTCGAATATCATGGAAGAGGATGACATACGATCCCATCATCGAAGAGTGGTTTCGGAAGTGATGATCATTGGTACCCTCTTCTCCTTCTTCGACTTATTTCTCATGCCAACATCAACAAATCTTCAAGGTAGATTGGTAGTTTGAATTTATTCCCCCTTACTCATTCTTGATAATTTATCGTAAAATCATGAAGAGGTTATAGTATCTTGCTACCGTTCTGACGTGGAGGGTGCGGGCCAAACAAACATGGCCTGAACCCTCCATCGTTCTTCTTTATTGGTGTGTTATTCATGGTGGAAGAAGGTGGATTTGTTCCACAACGATGAACGAAGAGCAGTCTGACGGACCGGATTTCAGCGAAGGCGTGGTACGGGACCACACCACGCAGAGGGGATGGCTAGCCATCCACCCAGCCATAGAAGACTACCGCAATGCGGCCACCCTGCCGCACCGCGACCTCTATGCCACCTCGTGACACCCTGTGTCCTCTAAGGCCCCACTCTACCCGTGGAATCCATGGCCCCCACCACCTCTGTGGCCTTGTGGACTCCCCATCCCCTCGCTGCACTGCGGTCTAAAGGCCCCCACCACCTCCGCGACCTCCATGGCCAAGAGGACTCCACGACCCCTTGCCACCCCACATCCTCGAGGCCCATGCAGCCTCTGTGGAACCTCACCACCCCGGTACTTGAGGCCCCCATTGACTCTATGGCCCTCATGGCCTCCATGGCCCCCGCGTCTTCTGCGGCACTCGTGGCCCCTCGACATCCGTGCATCCCTCACAGCCGTTGGGATGCCCTAGCAGCCCTGCGGCCCCGCAGCCTCTACGCTGCCCTCAAGGCCCCCACTGTCTCGCACTGCCCTCACGGTCTCAAAGACCCTACACCACACTACAGGCTACCTCCCTACGTGGGCCGGACCTGGTCCGTCCGACCTGGTCAGACCAGACCCGGGCCAACATCAAGCCTTTTACGCAATTTTTGCCATAACTTCTGTACAAGATGTCTGTTTGATGAAACGTCTACAGCTCTAGAAACCCTAGAGAGAGACAGTCCATTTGGTATACCTCACATGATATTTGGATAGAGTTGGGAAATGGTCTTGTTGATCAACCACGAATCCAATTAGGCCCTTGAGACCAAAATGCTAATAAGTTACCGACCGAGCATCCGATTGATACACCGTCTGCTGCGTTGAGAACCAAATGACGTGGAAGTCCATTGGGATACATATTCATGGGAAATCATAGAAGATGGAGTATGGACTAGTCGCATGAGGATTGGACCCTCCTAGAGACGAATATGTCTTGTGTGGGAACCCAGTAGCTGGTTGTGACGTGAAGAATGAATAGCGATCCTGTGTGGGTCAACACCGAGCAATCATGTGTGGGTAGGCACCGAGAAATCATGTGTGGGTCAGTACCTAGCGATCCAATGTGGGTCAACAACGAGTGATATTGTTTGGGTCAGCATTGAGCGATCCTGTGATAGTCAGCATCGAGGGATCATGTGTGCGTGAGCACATAGAGATCCTATGTGGGTCAGCATCTAGAGATCCAATGTTGGTCTGCACAGAGATATCATATGTTGGTCAGAAGTAGAGACTCTTAACAGAGTGAGATGATTTAGTAGTTACGTCTAATCATCTCTACTATTGTACCTAAGAAATACCACGAGTTATCTGAGTCCATACCTGAGCGGTACTTTCCTTTGTGGTAATACATTATTGGTAATCTTCTGTGTGGCGTGCCTGGGTGTTACATACCATCATGGTACTCTTTTCTTTGTGGAGAAGTTGAGATTTTGGATTTTGATTTGGACTCTGTGTTTCCTCATGTTTGAGATAGTATTCTTGATAACATAGTTATATGTATGGACATATACCTAAGTAAGGTTTTCAGTTGATTTCATGCCCTGTAGTTTATCCTTGGTGGATTTTGTGAGACCTTGAGGGTCTTGGGGTACCTAATGAGTATCGTTATACTCACCCCAACTCCAGAAATTTCCACACCTTATTGTGTTTGGTGCAGACGACGAACAACACTGATCAAGGCTGAGGGTACTAGGGCTAGATAGGGCCCGAAGGTGGACCATACAGCGTGATGGTACTCAAAAGAGATGGGAAGACGTGGAGTGTTGAGGAGGCGATATGTACCTACCCTTCAGGTAGGAACCTCAGAGGATGACCTAGTATCTGCCTTTCATTTTCTTCAGTTGTATTGTATTTTAGTTGTACTTGTACTATTACTGCTGGGCATGTATTATGTCCCCTTTTTTACATTCAGAACTCTTTTTGCTATACATTTGACTTGTGTTAATATCTTTTTGTGTGCTTGGTTGAGTGTTTCTACAGGTTATAAAGGCAATGCCTTCCCGGTTATAAGGAATACTCATTTCGGTGCTAGTTTCCATCCCCTGGCCTATGGAAGGCGGGCTTGGGTAGTCACGGCATGGGCCCCGTGGTACGGGTTGTTACATATGATCTTTATCCCCCTTCACATATTTTTTTTCCAATATATGATTGATCCTAGTGGGTATAAGTGTGAAATGTCTTAGTGATTGTAAACACATATGTAAGTGGACTTGGAAAACAATAGATTTTACAGAATAACTTCATTGGTAATTTCCTTAGTCAAATAAGAGGATATTCTAAAATAATCAACTAATTTAGAAGTTGGGTAGACCATGATAATACCTTATCTAAGAATATTCAAAGAAAAACTATTTTTTTAGGGTGAGAGTGAAACCAATTGTGAATTATCTCCCTCTTACTAGTAAAAAATGGATGTGTTGTAACACCCTGGCCCCAGTTAACCTGATTGAGTGCGTTATTACATTACATTGGCATGATCACAAGGGATCAAATCCTAAAAGACCGATCAGTTTAGTAGCCTTGTAAGTAATATATACATTCATAAGTGTTACATTACATTATAAAAGGAAATAAACATTGGCATTGTCTCCATTGAACAAATTCATATCTCTTGGAATATCCCTGCAGGTCAGACATAATATACTTCTACACATCCAAGGGAAAATAAATCATAGAAAGGGGTGAGCTCAGATGCTGAATAACGATAACAATATAGAGAAAACTTTCATAAATAATGATAAACATATAAGTAAATGCATACGACTAAATAATAAACCTTTAAAACTTAATCTTATTTATAATATGGAAAATATATATTAAATAATGTCATTTAATTATTCACATATAAATTCTACTAGTCAAATACTAACATACAATATCAATAGCCAATTTCCTAATGATGTAATGCATAATTCCTTACATTATAACCATACATTCAAGGCCTTTTCCAAGACTACAAATAAGATTTTGTTAAGGCCTTGTGCCAAGACACTATTTTGTCTCCTGAGACCTACCGATGCATCAAGGAGCTATAGCAGGCTTCGCCCATCACTTATTAAGTCAAATTAATTCCTCACATGAAAAGGTTTAAACATAACATAAGCATTCTTATTAAAACTAGCATACCAAATGTAAATATTTTATCTATAAACCATGAATGGAAATAAAAAATGACACATCCAAAGTCAAACATATCACAAAACCATGAATACAATATGGATGATTTGTATCATAATAAATCAACTTCAATGAATTTTAATATCCATCAAACGATGTTGGAAAATATGAAATGAAAACTTTTTGAAATAAATACCTCTTTCTATTTTGAAACAATCTAAAAGTCACATAATTAGAAAAGAAAAAATTATTTTGAAAATAATCTTTTATGATTGTATGAGAAGTTTAGACGATTTTATAATGGCGGAAAATAGCCGCACCCGCCGAATAAGTTAAAAAAACATTTTTACCTTAATTTTATCATAAAGGTCATAATGTACCTTGTTTGGAAAATGATGGAAACATTCCTTTAAAACATTATATGGTAAAATATGGGTATAAATGACTTTAACCCATAATCTAGTAAATAGTAAAAATGTTTTGTATTACATATTTATGAAAACATGGATGTCGATGATAATGAGGTCCCAATAGATACTCATGTATTATGAACTTTATATAAGTAAAGAGATTGTAGAATTAACCATAACCTGGTACTTTTCCTCGATCGAGGGTACATTAACCTATTTTATAAGAGATAAATCATTGTAATAAAATTATACATGATCTATATGAAAAAATATGATATCATATATAATCTTCAATTTTTGATTTGTTAAGAATATTTTAGTAGTATCATCCTTTCAGGTGTTAAATGATCTGTTTCCCATTATATGCTTGGATATGTAAGCCATTTTAGTTATGGATCAGATGTATTTTATTTATATCAGAAATTATATTATGTTCTTAACTATTATTCGTAATCATAAAATGAAAATTATTGTTGAATCATTATGATGGGGAATTAATCTCATCGCATCCGCGGAGATAGTAATCCGTACATACGCACGAGCGACAATATCATTACATTGATGATGAAATTTTGTTTAATTGGATGGTATATAATATATACAGAATCATTAACATGTTATATTTAGTTACACTCATTATTATACCCATCCAAATAATTATGTGTATGAATAAAAAGCTACACCACAATGTTGATACGGTAATCCATACATACACATGTATGGTGACTTTTTCATATATAGAATGTATAGAGTAACGAATATAGTTGTAGAATATTTATAATAACTTTACAGTATGAAAAATGTATTGGAGTTATAGTTTTGGTATGGAAACAACAATGAAAGAGGATGTGAAAGAAGAAAAGAACTTGAAAGATGGTGGGGAAATTATTACATCATTTTCGGGTGTTTCCTTCTTAGTTGATCAAATGGGTTCTTAGGATGGATTTCTATGCAAATTAGGACTCTATGATGATGTGAGGGAAGTTGGGAGGGTATTTGGGCAGGGGTTGGTCGATCCAAATGACATTGGAGGTGTTATTTTAAGATAAGGGGAAGTACCCTTTTATAAGAGAGGTGAGGGTCACTCTATGAAAAACTTGAAATATTATTTTTTAATAAAATCATTTTCGGTTCTAAATTTCACCAAAATGATTTATTTCGAGGATAAGGAAGGTATGGGTCAAAAATCTCACAATGAATTGGTTTTAGAAAGGTTTAGGTCACCATATTAACCTTATACTTTAGATTTAACAATTAGTTAAATAGTTTGACATTTACCATGTCTATTTGTATTTTGATATTATATTGATATTAATCATACTATAACAATACATGTAAACCCCAAGTGGTTCATTAATAATATATATAAACTTATCTATGATCTTTGGCCAAACCATAGATTTTTGGAATAATATATCAATTAATAATATAGTATATGTTTAAAAAACTCAATTATGTCAATTTTGACACAATTTAGTATTATGTTTTTTTGAAAATCATAATAGAATGGTTACTTCAAAAAAATTATTTAATCAACCATAACATGTAATATTAACCAATAAAATTAGAGGAATTTGTCGAAAGTTTCAAATTACATTTATTGAGATATTTATAATATCAATTTTTATAATATTTCATTAATAATGTAATTACTGCAACATCATTATGTCATAAATAAAATCAATTATTTAATGTCTAAAAATTATAAATAAAATACCATTATGTTGGAAAACTTTTTAGAGTTCAAATTAATAGTTACAATTGAATTTATATTTTGTGTAAACCTATTTTAAAAATGATTTAGTTATTAAACATTGAATTTATCTCTTTTCAGTCTTCTTTAAATAAAATAATTATAAATTTCCTAATCTAATCCACGTGGATCAAAGGGGATAATATTTTATTCCTAAGGTTTTTTTGGTCGAATTACACTTATCCAATAGAATTAGGACACGTGTTATGGTAATTATGATATCATTTTTACCATAAATTACCCTATTTACTTTTAATCATGGTAAATAAAAATCAGAAGCTATTATTCACCAAAAATTATTGTCATCTAAATGAACAACATTTTACATACTTATATCAGCCACATCTCTTGGATTTTTGAAATTCAACTCACAGAAGTGGTAAAATTATGTTTTATCCAAATTTTCAAATGCTCAAGAAGGTGGGTAAAAGACGGTAAAAAGTTCAATAAATTGTATATATCTAAACTTATTATAAAATGACTACAACTAATTACATTAAACATATATAGGTATTATATATCTATTTTGAATAAAATTACATTAAATAAAATAACTAATTATTTATATAAAATAGTCAGTTTTAAACAATAACGTAGTGTTTTTTACTATTCATTAAAAATGGATTTTTTTTTTTTGAAAAATACCAAAAATTAACCGTGAGCTAATTTCAATATTATGAATTCAAAAATGAAGTCCATATTGAAAAATAAAACTTATAAATTTTGAAAAAGTTGGTATTACTATTCATAATGTCTAGTTCGATTAGTCGTGGTGTGTTAATACTCCATGTTGCGTACAACGCAAGCTATTATATTATTCAAAGGGAAACATACCACGGATGCTTGGGGTGTTACATTATCTCCACCATCAAAAAATTTCTTCCTATAAATTTATAGAATATTACTACCTAAAAATATTTGTGTGGTTCATCATCATAAGATCCGTAGGTTCCCATGCTGCCTCTTCCATATTTCGGTTTCTCCATAGAGCTTTTACCAGACAAGTAATTTGGTTTCTCAAAACCTGTTCTCTTGTATCTGGAATCAAGACATGATCTTTAAAATAAGATAGATCAGGTTCCAGTACAATTTTCTCATAGGTGAGTACATGTGTTGGTTCATGAATGTATTTTCTCAATAGTGATACATGGAAAACATCATGATGTTTTGAGAGACTAAGAGGCATTTCCAAATGATAGGTCAATACTCTAATTCGTTCTATAATTTTGAAAGATACGATGTACCTGGGACTCAATTTAACCTTCTTACAGAGATGTATAACACCCTTCCTTGGATATACCTTCAAGAAAACATGGTCTCCTACTTGAAATTACAAATCCTTCATTACATTATCGGCATAGATATTTTTCCTACTTTGGGATGCTTCAATGTGGGTTTGGATAATCATCACTTTTTCCATTGTTACCTCAACAAGTCTTGGGCCAATGGGTTTTCTTTCATCAAAATCAACCCAAGAAGTTGGTGTGTGACATCTCTTTCCATATAATGCTTTCATATGGTACCATATGAATACATTAATTGAGGTAATTGTTATCGGAAAATTCTATAAGAGGTAAATGTTAATCCGTCACAACTTGAAAGTCAAGTGAGAAGGATCTCAACATTTCTTCTATGTTTTGAATAGTCCGATCAAATTTTACATCGGTTTGAGGGTGGTAGGTAGTGGTCAAATGAAGTTCAGTATCTAGGGCCTTCTGAAAACTGTTCAAGAATCTTTATGTAAAATGGGGATCACGATCAAAAATAATTTATAGGGGTACACCATGATGTTATAAAAAATTATTAATATATAGTCTTTCCAGACATTCAAGTGGTAAATCATGTATTATATCAAGAAAATGTGCTGACATGGTAAGATGATCAATAATGACACATATATCATCATTCCTTCAAGGAGTCTTTGGTAGCCCCATGAAAAATTCCATCGTAATATTATCCCATTTCCACTCAAGCATGGGAATAGGTTTCATGCCTCCTCCAAGTCGTTGCCCTCTAGCTTTCACTTGTTGAAAAACCATACATCTAGACACAAAACCAGCAATCTTACTCTTCATGTAGTCCCACAAAAAATGTTCCTTCAAATTTCTATACATCTTGGTGCTCCCAGGGTTTATAGAGAAATTGGAGCTATGAGCATAATCCAACAATCCCCTTTTTAGATTAGGTATGTTAAGAATAAAATATATCATCCCAAATATTAAAATACAATCTTCAAATATGATGTCATCCAATCACCCATTATTAACAGCATTAATCCCCTTATGATTCTCCCCATCATGAGTATGAGAACTCTTTATCTTTTCTAGTAAAGATGGTTTGGAAGCCAATTGAAAAAGTATTGAAGTTTCACATTCTATGGTTATTACCATATCTATCTTTACTAGATCCATAAAAATAGGATCCCTTTTTACTCTAATTTTGTTCAAAACTCCAGGATCTTTTCTACTCAAATCATCTTGTACCTTATTTGTCTTCCCCGGGTGGTAGTGTATAGAGAAATCATAATCATTAAGTATTTCAGGCCATCATATTTTACTCATGTTGAGTTCAATATGTGATAAAATATACTTCAACCTCTTGTGATCAGTATAAATCTCACATTTTTCACCATAGAGATAGTGTCTCCATATTTTTAGAGAAAATATTATAGCTTATAACCCAAGATCAGGAGTGGGGTAGTTTTTCTTATAAATATTCAGCTATCATGATGCATAGGCAATTACTCTATCATTCTTCAAAAGGATACAACCAAGCAATTTCTATGAAGCATCACTATAAAAAACAAACCCATCATTCCACGATGGTAGAGTCATGATAGGACCGTTAACTAATATTCTCTTTAGTTCATCAAAACATTCCTCACACTCTTTTTTCCAAATAAATTTAACCTCTTTATGTGTGCTCTTGGTTAATCGGTTAGCCAACTGGGAAACATTTTGCACGAAACGTCGATAATACCCTACTAAAACCATAAAACTACAAACCTCAGTTATACCCATTGGTGTTGGCAATTATTGGATTGCCTAGGTATTTGAAGGATCAATAGAGATTCCATCCTTAGAGACGATATAGCAAGAAAAATATATCTATTAATGCCAGAATTCACACATGCTTAACTTCCCATATAATTCATTTATTCAATGGGTTTTCAGAAGAATGAGAAAATGATTGTTATGATCTTTATTGTTTTTTGAGTATATGAAGATATCATAAAAAATAACACTACTAAGTCATCAAGAAGTTTCTTGAAAACTCTATTCATTAGATCCATGAAGACAAATGGAGCATTAGTCAATCCAAAAGGCATTATTATAAACTCTTAATGCATGTACCTGTTTTGAAATGTTGTTTTCAGACTGTATTCCTTCTTCATACACACAAATTATGATATTCAGATCGAAGGTAAATCTTTGAAAAATATTGATCTCCATGGAGTGAGTCGAACAAATCATCAATGTGGGGTATGAGATACTTTTTCTTTATTATTTTTTCATTGATCTCTATATAGTCAATAAACAAACTCATAGATCTGTCCTGGTTTTTAACAAAAAGGACATGGGCTCCTTATAAAGAAACACTAGGGTGAATAAATACATTATTACTTCATTTCTCTAGTGGTTTCCTTAGTTCCACTAATTCAACAGTGGTCATTCTATAAGGGGTCTTAGATATGGTCCTTGAACCCGGACTTCAATTAATGGAAAACTCAATATTTCATTCTGGAGGATGTCCAGGTAAATCCTTTGTCAACAAATCAGAATATTTTTTTTCACAATAGGTTCATCCTATATTAAAACATTCTTTTCCTCACTCATAGTTATTTCTCTTTATTCCCCCCCAATAATTGAATTTATTATACCTACTATGGGTGGATCTAGATAAGAATCAGGTGGTGAAGATTCTACTCTAAAGATAATGTACTCCTTACCATCATTTAAAATTGTAACCTACATCTTCTAACAAAAAATTTTCGCATCATGGTCCGAAGGTCCATCCATACTGAGGATTGTATCAAATTCAATCATGAGTATGATAATGAGATCAGCAGATAAAAAACATTTATATGACCAAATGGGAACTGATTCACAAAATTTGGATGCGATGATACATCGCTTAGATGTTTTGACTTAAAACTTCCATGATATGTAAACTTGAAAATATCAAATTTTATTGGAAAATTGGGACGATATGAAATAATATGATGATCCGAAATAAAATAAATCTTTTTCTAATCTTGAGTAAACCATTAAATTATTTTCCACCACATCTTTTAGAGCTTCAACCTCAGCAATAGTAGTCACAATGCATGTCCTTGCTCCCTTTGCCTTTTCTTGGGTATGTTTCCTTATGGACTAGGACATTAATTTTCATAATTCCCCTTTTCTCTACAATTGTACCATTCAACATTGACATCCTCCTTCCTCCCCTTGCTATCGCAAGCTTAGTGGCCTTTTTGACCGCACATGTAATAGACTCCCATTCCCATCAGACATATACATAGGTGTTTCTTCCATCATTTACCATAAGATGGATATTCAATTTTTCCCTTCTCCCCCTTATTTACAATTCCTTAATGTTCAGAAGATCTCTTCATCTCTTTCTTTGCTTTGATGTCATAATACTTATATTATTCCTTTTCTGTCTTGATAGCACATGAGACAATATCTTTGTACAATGAGACGGATTTTGAGACTAATTCTCGATAGATTAATGGCTTTAACCCATCAAATAATTGATCAATCTTACCAGTTGGGATATGTATAAAATCTGTTGCATGCCTTTCTAACCTTGTATAGTTAGATTAATACTTTGCAACATTCTAATCCTCCTTTTTCCTCAGACTTAGAAATGGCCTTTCTATATCTTCTCGATGATCACAAGGAAAGTATATTTCTATTAAAATATCGTTAAAATCCCTCCATTAAATGTTCGATACTTCTTCAGATTCCTTTTTGTTTTGGATTAATTACCACCATTGATTTTTATCACCCGTGAAGGGATAAATTACCATGAAAATTTTTTCCCTTTCGCTACTTCACAATGCATGAAATATTTTCTCTAAAGAACTTATCCATTGCTCAGCTGCTAATGGATTTGTACTCCCATTGAATTTTGGTGGTTGTTGCCTCGTGAATCTGTCTAACATCAAACCTCCATGTTGTGTATCAGGGTGCTCTATATGGGTTTGGATATTATTCATATCTTGAGTGAGTTTTTACCAGTATGGTGATATGCTGATCAACAACAATTGCATCACCATCTCCAAAATAATTATCTTTAGTAGGAGGGAAATCCCTACATGGATTTTGTGAGTTGACACGGTTTCCATTCCTTCCAATACGCACCATTTCTAAACAATGACATACACTTGATTAGTTTATGAATCACAATTCACAATTCCAAACGTGTAAAATAGTTAACATAAATTGAACAATTTATGGATATAATCCATAATCGTAAATATATTTTCCTTAAGAAAGTACATACTTATAAACCGTGCAAAATGGTTTGTAATGAAAATAAGAATTATCCTATGAATATCCGCCGGGAGTGTCGTAACGAAGAGTGAAACAAGGCTCATTATTGTGCACCAGTTCCCGTATGAGTCTAACTCAAAGCGGTGTTTTTGGGTTTTACCCCTAGGTACATTTGTTCTCGAGTTGCCTCTAGGTGCTTGTATCTAGAGAAGGGTGTATTACTTGGAAAACACACAAAATCCCTACATTACCAAAATTCGATGAAGTTTTCTATAAGAATCCTCAAACACTATATTAGGGTAATGTTCTCTAATAAGAGTTCTTCTAATTCTTGTTTCCATGGTTTTTACAAAACATCCTCTAATACCAACTATATTGCCCGACCCCAATTTTCCATAGTCGTTCCATTATTAAATAACATTGGAATTATCACAAGGGATCAAATCTTGAAAGACCGATCAGTTTAGTATCCCTGAAAGTACTAGATACATTCATAAGTTTTAAATTATACTTTAAAATTTTAAACAACCTCAACATTTTATTCATTGAGCACATTCATATCCATTAGACTATCCCTATAGGTCAGACATAATATACATTTTCACTTCCAGGGAAAAATAAAACATAGAAATGGGTGAGCTCAGATGCTCTGAAAGGATAACAATATAGTGGAAACTTTTATAAATAAGCATAAACATTTAAGGCAATGCATAAGACTAAAACATTATCCTTTTAAAAATAAACATCAGCATAATATGGAAAATATAAATCAAATAATTCTATTTACTTATTCACATCAAAATTCTATATTCGATTATTCATATGTAATATCAACAACTAATTTTGCAATAATGAAATTCATAATGCCCGACTTCATAACCACATAGTCAATGCATTGTGACAAGATTTCAAATAAGATTTTTCCAAGGCCTTGTGCCAAGACACTTGTTTTTCTCATGAGACCTAATGATGCATTGAGGATCTATAGTGGGATCCACCTGTCACTTACTAAGTCTGATGCATTTCTCATATATAAAGGTTTAAACATAACATAAAAATTTATATTAAAACTAGAATATGAAATGACAATATTTTATCCATAAACCATGAATGGTAAAAAATAACACATCTATAGTCAAACATATCACAAAAACTTCAACATAATATGGAATATTTGTATCATAATAATTCAGCATTAAAAAATATTAAAATTCATAAAAGGTTGTTAACATAGATGAAATGAAAATGTTTTGAAAGAAATACCACTTTCTATTTTGAAACCTTTTAAAAGTCACATAATATTAAAAGAGAACATTAATTTTGAAAATACTCTTATAAGATGGTATAGGAAGCTTCTATGATGTTATTATGGAGGAAAATAGCCCCACCCACTGTATAAGATAAAAAAACATTCTTACCCTAATTTTTTCGAAAAGTTCATAAAGTACCTTTTTTAGAAAACGACGGAAAAATTCGTTTAAAAACATATATGGTCAAATATGGGTATAAATTACTATAACCAATAGTCTTGAAAATAGGAAAAATATTTTGTATTACAATTTTCTTTTGGAAAACTTGAATGTGGTTGATAAAGAGGTTCCAGTAGGTACTTCCTTATTAACAACCTCAAATATGTGAAGATATTGTTGAATTAACCCTTACTTTGTAATTTTCCTTGGATGAGGGTATGTTAACATCCTATATAATAGTTAAATAATAATTATTAAATTATTCAAGAACTATATAAATAAATATGATATCATTGATGATCCTCATATATTTCTTTGTTAATAATAATTTATTAATATCATCAGGTCTTTTGTTAACTGATCTATTTTCCTATATATGCTTGGTTACATAATCCATGTTTGTTATCAATATGTGTATTTTATTCATATCCAGAATGATATTATGTTCTTAAAAAAAATTAATCATAAAATGAAAATTATTATAGAATGATTATGATGGGTAAGGAATCACATCGCGTTCTTGGAGGCGGTAATCTGTACGTATGCACGAGGGACCATATCATTATATTGATGGGGAGATAATATGTAATTGGATGGTATATCATATGTATATAATCATTAACATGTTATTTTTATTATTTAAATAATTTATATTCATTACGATAACCATATAAATAATAATGTGTTTGAATAACAAACAACACCCTGACGTGGAGATGGTGATCCGTACGTACGCACGTATGGTGACTTTTAACAATTATAGGATTGCTAGAATAATGAATATGGTAATGAGATAATTATAATAAAATCATTTTATGTAGGAGGTACTGTAGTTATTATTTTGGTATGGATACAAATACGAAAGTGGAAGTGGAAGAAGAAAATAATGTGAAAGGGGGTGGGGAAATTATTACCTCTTCTTCGGGTGTTTCATTTTGAGTTGATCAAAAAGGATTCATAGGTAGGTTTTCTGATCAAATTAAGGACCATAAGTTGATTTGAGGGAAGTTGGGAGGATATTTGGGTAGGTTTTGGTAGTGAAAAATGGATTTGAAAGTGTTATTTTGAGGGAATGGGATGTACCATTTTTTAAGAGAGATAAGGATCACTTTAGGAAAGGCTTGAAATATTATTTTATATTTAAATAATTTTCGGTTTTTAATGGATCCAAAATAATTAATTTCTAGGATACGATGGAGATGGGTCAAAAACTTCACAAAAAATATATTTTAGATAGGTTTAGGTCACCATATTAACCTTATCTTTTAGATTTAACTCTTAGTTAAATGTTTTGACATTTACCATGTCTCTTTTTGTTTTTATATTATATGGTTAATAAACATACTATAACAAGACAAGAAAAGCTCAATTGGTTCATTATTAATATATATAACCTTTTCTAAGTCCTCTGGAGAAGCCATAGATTTTTAGGAATATTATATTTATAATAATATAGTATTTGTTTAAAAACTCAATTATGTCAATTTTGACACTATTTAGTATTTGGTTTCTATGAAAATTATAATAGCATGATTACTTCGAAAAAATTTAATTAATCAACCATAACATGTCATATTATCCTAGAAAATTGGTGGAATTCATCAATTGTCTCAATATTACATTTATTCAGTTATTTATAATATTAATTGTTATAATCTTTCATTAAAATGTAATCACTTCATCATCATTGTGTCATATATAAATTTAATTATTTAATGTCTAAAAATTATAAATAAAATAAAATTATGTATAAAATATTTTTATATTTCTAATAAATATTTATTTTTGAATTTATATTATGTGTAACCCAATATTAAAAATGGTCTAGTTACTAAACATTGAATTTAACTATTTTAACTCTTTTATAAATTAAATAATAATAAATGTCATAATCTAATCCAAATGGAAAAAGGGGGATCTTATTTATTTCCTAAGGTTGTTTTTGGAATAATTAAACTTATCCAATAGAATTAGGACATATGTTAGGCTAATTAGGATACCATTTTTACCCTTAATCACCCTATTAACTTTTAACCATGGTAAACAAAAGTGAAAATTTACTATTCACCAAAAATTATTTTCAACTTATTGAACCACATTTTAAATATAGATTTCAACTGTGTCTCTCATATTTGTGAAATTCAACTCACAAAAGTGGTAAAATTATATTTTATAAAAATTTGAAAATGCTACTAGAAGATGGGTAAAAGACGCTAAAAAGTTCAATAAAATTTTATATATCTAAACTTATTTTAAAATGACTCCAATAAATTACTTTGAAAATATATAGGTATTATGTATATATTTTGACCTAAAATAAATTAAAATAAAGAAATGAATTATTTATATAATAAAATCAGTTTTAATCAATAACTCAGTGTTTTTTAGTATTCATCAAAAAATGAAAATTTTCAGAAAAATACCAAAAAAATCACCAAAAGCTAATTTCGATATTACGAAATCAAAAATGAAGTCCATATTGAGACTAAAATATATAAAATTAAAAAACGTGGGTATCACTATTCATAACGGTTTGTTCGATTGGTTGTGGTGTGTTAAAACTCAAAGTTGAGTAGAACACAAGATACTACATTATTCAAAGGGAAACGTACAGTGGAATCATGGGGTGTAAATTGTGTAAATAACTTTGAGATTGAGATAGAATTATAATTGGTTAATAAAACCCTAGTATTAACACTATCTCATCATTAGTTATGTTAAAATTAGTTGTTTTATTTTTTTCATTTTGTTATAAAAATAAAACCACATAAAAAACTAAACCCATTTCCCAAACAAACTATTGATAATAGGTTTTGATAATTCCTCTCTATAGACAACATTGGGTTTCCACTATTACTGAATTTATCCTAGAAAATACAATTGTTTTTCCCATCCCCATATTGGTACAATATTCAAGGATGAAATCCCATTTTTTAATTTTACCATGACCATGGAAATGAATTTTTTTTAGAAATATTTGATTTTAAGGACTTTTTTTCCTTTTATAATTAATAAATATTATTATTGGTTTATAAATTGTCATTAATACATTAAAATATATTTTAATGGAAAATTAACATAGTTTAGTTTGATTTTTCACTTATATTAATTGTTAAGTATTTACATCCTAATGAAGAAATGATACGTATAATGAAATCATACTATATTGTACCATTTACCCAAAAATTGAATCAATTAAGAAAATTAAAAAAATCTAGTATTGGATAAATTATATATACATATTCATAATTTAAATTTATTTTTATGAAAATAATTTTTATAAATGAATAATTTTTTAATATAAAACTCTTAGTTTATTTTTTAATCTTGAGTTTTATAAAAAAACATAAAAACACTTTTCAAAAAATGTTCATATTTATTCCAAGATATGTGTGAATGACTAAATTAAAATTAATTAATAAATATATAATTTTTAATATTGTTATTTTTTATTACTAAATGATTTTTTTGTATTTTATTGAATGAAGCGTGCATGTGCATGAATGAAGGGAAGGTAGACCTGACTTGATTGGATTTGATCCAAACATAGCCCTATTTCTTGTTCTTGGATGTGGAGTCGAGGGAGTCATGTAATCAAGAGTGGAATATCATGACTTTCATCTTCCAGTTGAGGGAATAAAATACCAGTGATGGTACAAATCTATCAAGGATTCAGGAGGAAATTTCAATAGTAAAGGAAACATAGGTCATCCATGGAAGGTGGGATGATGTATAGGGTGATTATCCAAATCTACTATCCTTTAATAAGACTTTATCAAAAGGTAATCATGTCGTTGTGGATGATGAATATTTCCAACCCATTCCACCTCAAAAATCCTTATGTATGAGAGACTACTCATACCTGAAGCCATCTATGGTTACCAGGACCCATGGTCCCTTTGATTCTAAATCTGATTAGGATGGTGATTATGATGCTTCCTTTTTTAACTATGATCCTGATTCTATTATCATGTTTTTTCATGGCATGAGAGAATGTATGCTTGTATGACCCCGTCCACCCTCCTTTCTTTTCTTTTAGGTTTAATATAAAGGGCAGTTCAATAATCTTTAGGAACTAGTATAATAGAAATATAAAAATGTTAATATTACAAAATTCACCTTATCCTTATATAGTAAATGTTACCCCTTTCATATACACTTAATTATATCATCTAATATCATTTATATCACTCTCTTATTTCATAAACCTTGTTTATTCATTTTATTATTATTTTTATTAATAATATAAATATATATTATATATATTTTCCATTATTTTTTATTATAATTCTCTAAAGATCAAGATTATAGGGTTTCCCTATGTTTTTATGTGCACAGTAGTAATATTTTTGGCCATTATAATGATTTTAATTTTTTAGTTTTGTGTATTGTACTATGATGTTTTAATTAATGGGATTGTGTAATAAGATTCACATTATAATAAATTTTTTATTTGTTACATTCATTTATTTTTTCTTACAAACTTCTCTATAGAAAAAATCAAGATACTCTTATTATACCCACATGTTAGATAAAAATGTAAGATAAAATAATATTTTCCCCAAACATGTGAGTTTACATGGTCCTATGGTTACATCATCATTTATGATAGGACCACCTGTTTATGTTATGAATACCTAAAATTATGGTTATTCATATACCATAAACATTTCAATTCATATTAATTCATCATAAAAATGTGTTCATTAAACAATGGGGGTAACATTTTGAGTGATTGATCCCCTATTGAAATCTCATTTTTTCATGAAGGAACATCAAACATTTGATTTTTGACTCATCATCATTAAAAATTCTTGAGTAAATATTCTAATCATACAAAATCCCAAGGCTTTCAGGTGAGATTCTTCACATAAAACCCAGAGCCTTGAGTCATGATTATCCACTTGGTATTCCATCTCAAAAATATTTGTAACGGGTTGATTAAAATTTCCGAATGGACACTACCATTAATTATAATGAGTTTAATTTTATTATAATTGTTATATAACCCCTTGGAAATTCTTTTTCCCCACAATAATGTCTCTAAAATTATAGACATTAGTTTCTAGATAGTGTGAGGTGGTTATTCATCATCATCATCCATTAAATAGGACATTATTATGTATTGATTTACTTTTTGAATAACCAAATTATTCATATGGATTTAATTAACTTAAATTTAAAAATCTGTGAATCACACCCAAATTAAAATAAGTTTTATAGACTAATACTAGTATATCCTTTCATATTTGAGTATTATTAATGAAAATTCCTTTATTCTGGACACACAACTTGGAAACCCGAATCCATTAGGTAATACACCACTCTTGGTAACCTAAATACTTGATTTTTTAATCCCCTATTGTAAAATTCACATTGGATTTTTAGTCCTCATCACATGATTCTTAGTAACATATATAGTTAGTATATCATTCATGACCCTAAACTACTTTTAGTGTTTTATTCAATAAGACCTATCCCCCATAATTAAGAGATATATCCATATAGGTGTTCCTAGTCTATATTTTTACTAATTCATGTAGGGACTCCTCAAATAGCCCTAGAATTGTATAAAACCCTTTATAGTTCTATTCTGCATGATCCTAGTATATTAAAAAACAATGTTACTAAAAATTATGTCAGGATTTATTCCTATTATAAAACGGTTTAAAGAGATGTTTGGTTCATCAATCTCAAACCTAGCGATAAATATTCATCTTATCACATAATTTATTTTTTACTTGTATATATGGGGTTTTCTCATTCGTGTATCGGTATATACATTCCTATCACAAAAATTCATCTCTTTATTCAATCACATTTACTATTCTCCCTCCCATCCTAGTATACGGGCTCAAGAATTTTCATTGGGGATACCTCCAATAACTATGTAGTTGGATAATAAAAGATTATATTTTAGATCCACTTCTTAAAATCCTAAAAGAAATAAATTGTGATAATTCTATTGAAAAAAATAATAGTTGATTAAGGATTCTCATATTGGATATAAACTTCTTATTGTTGGGATTATCCTGTTGGTCACAAATAATCATTGATATGAGATCATCCCATAAGATTTAAAAAGCATCAAGTTAATATCCTTATCATTTAAAACATAACCCTATAAGATTATCCTCCGTAACATTATATATGCATGAATAAATTTTTAATTTACAAATTTTTATCAAAAAATATGATTCTATTATTATAAAGAAAACAAAATTTAAGGGGCCATGGATTTATTTTCACAAAATAAACGTGTCTCATAAAATTTTTCGTAAAATTCATATTATGATATTCTTGAAAATAATATTAGGCGTGTATGACTAAAATGCTTTCTCATTGTAATAATAATATAAAAATGTTATCTCCATGTCTTTCCTAATTACTCATAAACAAAGGGATGAATATCATTAAAAAATATTTCTCAATCTAGTGGTGTGGTTGAGAAATATAATCATTGGTATTATACTAAGGGTTACATTTAAATATTAATATGAATATTTTAGAATGGATATTTTGTGCATGTAGAGATCATGGGAGTCCCAACATCTTTTAAATTCATTGAATATAATTTGTTAGCGAACATGATGAACTATCATATCCTATACGTATTTAAAATTAGAGAAATATCCTTATATATTTCCCTTATGAAATTTAATTTCCCATTTTTATTATGGTTAAATACTGTTTATATTTTTCAACTATGATACTTTTACACAACCGGGACCAGAAATTCATGGACCATGAGATTTTGACTATATATAAACCTCTCATCCCACATTTTAGGATTACTGGGAGAGATTTTGGAATCTCCTAGGTTCAGAAATTTATAAATCATAAATTTTTTATCAATACCCCATGGGATGAATTTAAAGATAAGTTCTTATATGTAGCCTCATGACCCAAGGATGATAGGTTATAGAACCTTTAGTGTGAATTTCATTCATTCCAATATCATATTTACAAAAATAATGTGGACTAATTTTCATAATACCTTTATGAAGGGTCCCATGTAATTATTTCATAGAGTAATTCAAAGAATATAAATCTAATGATGTGGCCATCCTTGACCTTTCATACCCCCTTTGAGCCCTGTCTATTCACATAAATCCAATATCTAATTAAAATTTCGGGATTCATGAAGTATTTTATTCCCACTTTATAATGGTTTATATTTTCATAAGAGTCTACAAAGTTCATCCAATTTCATAAAATGTACATTTGTTTGGTATACAAAACAGCTTCTTCATTGTTTTTTTCTGTATTCTTGAATTAGTTTTTATAAGAGTTTCCCTTCTCAAAAGGTTCTCAGTTTTCATGAGTTTTATATGTGGTAGACCCTTCCATTAAATTCATCCAATATAAAAATATCATGTTTGAGCCACATTAAAACACATTCATTTCCAATTTGTTCTTCAGAACATAATTTTATTTTTCCTTGGTTTTTTTAAAATTACTTAATCTAGGATATTCCTAATCACTTCCCAAAATGTATTGAGTGAAGATAATCCTCTTTTTTTAGCTAATTCCTATCGTCAAGATCATACTTTGGGTTTCACTAAATGACATAAGTCATAATTCTCCTCATGATTTCCAAAAATTACTTGATTTTAGGTACTTCTCCTGGTTTCCACAAATTTCGTGTTGTAAGATAATCCCTTTGGTATTCAAAAATGTCACATCCATGGTGTAATTCTGTGGTATTTTCTCTTTAATTTATAGAATCAACTTAATTGAATGGATTTCAAGGATTTTTTTGAGAAAAATTGTTTTTTTTTCATAGAGATAATGTAACCCCCAAATATCTTATGATATTTTCCATTAATAATGTATCAACTTTGACTGTTTATGATTTACGAAACACCGAGTTTAAAATCATAATACACTATTAAATATGACTGTTAGAATTGTAAAGTGACCATTAAAAACTGTAAATGACCAATATAATAGTAAACTCACCCAATAATGTATAAATAAAATTTAGGTATATTATAAATTAAAATATGGTATAGTTATCTTATGGAATAAGTATATAAATGTTTTAAAAATAATAAATTATGTGTATGATTTTTTTTAAGTCATAAATATTTAATTAAAATTCTATATTTTATATAATGACATAATAGAGAATATTTTTTAATAAAGTAGACTCATAAATTTATTTTTTCCCTTATGATTATATTATAATTTTATGAGACCTTAATTAATTTTTCAATGTGTCATAAAATCAGTTATAATATTAAAATAGGAATTTTTTGAGTAATGAATGATTTTATTTAAAAATTAAATTTATCTAAATTATAAAATTATTTTAATAAATCATAGTTCATTTTTTCAATTCTACATATTGAAAAATGGTTAGGGTTACTTTTTTGTACATTTCTAAAATACTAGACATTTGGGGAATAGTGGGATACAATAATTTACAGTATTTAATAAATACATGAATTATTGAGTCATAGATGATGTATATGATATTTAATCCCATAATCTCAAACAATCCTAAATGATTTTAATGTATTTAGTATTATTACCAAAATATTCATTATCTTAATCATAAATAATAAACAAATGAATAAAAGTTTCAAAAACACTCCTCTCCCCCAGACATAATAAATCCCCTCTTGAGCTCTTATGATAACACTTCCAAATACGTGAAGATTGGTTATATTCTACCCAATTAAAATTAAAAACCACTAACTCAGGTCATCATCTTTTTGGTCTCTGCAAAAGACAATTTTAAATTTCCTTAAGGTAGTTGTCATGGATAGGAATTCAATAAGCAAGTTCCTTTTCATCCTCCTTCAATTTCACTTAATTTATTTTCTTCTTATTCTATCATGAATGCTTGAATAAAAACATGAATGATAAATAGAGTATTTAATTAAAATATAATTTTATTGTGTTAATTTAATATCCATCATCAAAACCCTTCCCTTCCCAACTTTTATTCTAAAAATGAAAACATCATATATTATGTGTTGATTTACCACCATCGTGTTTGATACAATTTTGTTTTCCATTGCCACCTTAATTTCTTTTTATAAAACCATAATTATGGTTAATACATTGTTTATTATACAGATTATAAGTTATTTAGTATTCTAGGACCATTATATATAAATGATATTAGAGAATAATACAAAAATATTACTTGATGATTGAAAAAACACAAAACTGAACAAAATGATTATCATTAAAGTTTGATCAAATGCATCATTTTCATATATTGAAAAGATATCATATATACCAATATTAAATCTTACATATTTTCTTTAATAACATATAATTTCAATTCTAGAGAATTATTTCCATTTTATGTGATCTTAAATAAATGTGTAAAATTAAACCGATCACGAAGCCAAAGTAAAAGAACACTTCTAAATGACAAAATTGAATCTCATATAACATTAAAATTCCATAAATGTATTTAATAAAATTATAATAAATAATAAAAATGATTAATAGGTTCTTATTAAATTTATTAAAGACTATAATATAATTATACAGTAAACTAATTTCCAGTGTAGAACACATTTGGAAATAATGTATTGGTTTCTTCTCGAACCTCCATTTTCATTCAGGTTTTGATTTCTCCCTCTTTAAAACAATTTAATTCTTAATTATTTTAAATATTTTTCAAATATTATATATATATTCCATAATCATGTATCTAGATAACATTATATTTTTTATGGGTAAAAATATGTTTTACATGGTTCGTTTATCCATTTTTTTTGATCCACATGCCCGATTAAAGGGAACCTCTCAATTTTTAAACCATTTTCAAGTACCATCCATAATATATTTGAAGAAACAATTATTTTTATTAGATAAATAAAATTTCCATGACAAAAATATATTTTTTGATTTCATGTTTTATACAAACAATTATGATAAATAAAAATTATTTTTCAAAAATAACTCTTATTTGCAATGTAAATAATGGTATTTCTCTCAAGAATTATTTGATTATTTTATTAGAGTATTTTAATATATATCAAAAAATATATTGAATGTTAGGATTTATTTATGTTGACCTCATCTTATTATCATTAAAAATATATTATTAAATGTTTTATGATAAGTTTTAATATGGATGTTCTATCTCACCATTCACTATACTACTCATAATTGGCAGTGATTATGTTTAAATATAGGGGAATGTTTTTTAAATTTCAAAAGTATATATAGTTTATGTTTAATAAAATTCACATTAGGAATTAATTATATGTTGTATGTATTGTTTGGGGCCTTCTATATCCCATTGATGCATCGATATGTCTCATAAAGCCTAAAATAAAATTGATTTGGTCGATTACATTACAATTAATTTTTAGATGTCATGGGAGAGGCCTCAATGGAATGTTTATGATGTCCAAAATTATGAATTCCCTCAAAATGATGTTATTAATTGATAATACATGTGATTATTTTACTGTTATAATATTCATGTATAAGCTTTATTCTCCTGTGATTACTTATATAGAATTATTTATTTAACTTTTATTATTTCTTTATTATGCTCAAGATTTTATTATAATGTAATATGATTTTAGTCATTCACCACACTACTTGTTGTTCTTATTAGATTAATCTATATTATATACCCTCATTGAGAATCTAATATCACCCGTTTATTATTTTTTACTTTACCCAATGAAGTGTAGATATATACTATGAATGACTTTTAGGAACAATCTTTGAGTCATGGATATTTCTAATGTAGTTTATATGTTATTTTTCCTTTCATGTTTTTATGTAAAATTAATTTCTCATCTAGAATTCGAAAACTACTAAACTCCTTCAGGATGTGAATTTCTTATTTATTATACCAATTTATTAAAATAAGTCACCATCTTAGGAAAACTATGGTTAGGGTATTTCTAGTTTGTATTTGAAAAAACATTTGTATAAATCCTAGAAAATAGATTTTGGAAAAAATATTAGGGAACATATCCCTAATATTGAAATTGGATATAATTATATAAAATGGTCTTCGTATATTTCTATGGTAGAAATTAAGCATGTCTTCTTAGAAGTACATCCATATTTGGATACTATAAGATGGCGTGGTTCTTACATAGTAGTACATAGGGGTAACGACTCTAACAAGGTGGGTTGGGAATGAATCAGCGTAACAAGGTACATGATAAGATCTCATATAGTGCACATAGTTTGACACTACCATTATATATGATTTGGATAATTCAAATTTTCCTTTCACAACATTATAATGGATTTAAATGTAACAAATATCCTATAGAAACCATGTATATGATTATTATATTGGCAATCCATAAATTTACAATTACTGTTATGTGATTTTCTAGTTAAAAATTATTGAATTATGATTCATTAAATAAATTATTTTATATCGTTATTTATAAAAGGTGTCATGTGGAAGGATTATGAACAATATCAATGTGCATATACCATGTAAAGGCTTCCCTCCTATGAAAGATAATGATGTTGGAATAGGAGATTCCACTTGTGCTAAGAAACATATAACTATAATGGGATAGATGACTCAGGTTATAAATAATAATTATACCCTTATGGACCATCCTAATCCAAAACATAGAGGGGGAATGTTAGACTACTTTATGTGATAATAGCCTATATCATTCAATGGTGATACTAATCCATTTGTTGGGGAGAAGTGGATAAGTTTTGTAGAGAAGATATTTTCACATTGGGATGTAATGAAAGTGAGAAGGTTATGATTTTAATATATAATCTATTAGGAGATTCTAATCAATGGTGATCACAGATTTAAATAAATAACAAGGATGAAATTTCAAATATATAACGGAAATATTTTATGGAAATTTTCTGAGAAGAATACATCCCTCATTAATGTTGAGTAGAAATGGAGAGGCTATTATTGAGTCTAAAAAAAGTGGCTAAAAATGATGTGAAGTATGAAGCTAGCATTAAAAAATAGGAAATCCTTTCAAGGAATACTGACGTAATCCAAGTATTAATGTTGATCAACTCATTAATGGGGTGAAACTATTCCTCTGAAGGGAACTGGCCTCCCAAACACTGTCACCCTACAAATATATAGTCTATTGTGGTATCAAGACAGAACAATTATTCTATAAGTATTATGACATTATGGGAAAATAATTTAATAAGAGGGTGGAAGAGGAATGAATGGATTTATGGAATAATAAAAATGTCAATTTTATAATGTGTGATACATGTGGAGGAAGCACCTTGGTGTCTGCTTAGAAGAAAAAGGATAATATTACATGTGTGGAGAAACAATACACCAAGACCATGATTATAAGGTAAATAAAGAAGATAAAATTATTTTAAGATACATTTGTAGGGAAATGGGACACTGAATTTTTTTTCCTAAATATCAAGGAAACTATACCTTGAAATGGGAATGGGAGAATTGTCAGGCTTATGAGATAATAACTGTGGAGGTTTATGTTCTTAATGATGTTGTTGTAAGAAATTAAAGTGTATCCCAAAACTTATAAAGTTTTTTATTTGATTTTGGGTCATCATATTCTTTTATATCCCCATAGTTTTCAAATAAAATTAGCCATTTTCATCTTTATTTAATAAATGAATTGTCAATAATTACTCATATGGAAAGTATAATTGCATCCCAAATGGGTTGGCCAATCCCCTTTAAGAAAAATATAAATTCTATAGTTTAAAAACATATCATCATATCTATAGTTTATTTTGATAAAATTATTGTTATAGAGTATATTTGAATTATGATGTGAAAATCTATTTCATGAAAAAGGAATATACAATTTTTGAGGAAGATATAGAGTAATTTTTCATTAGAGTGGAAACTTCATTGTATACTTATTATCCAAATCCATATACTGTATCTCTTTTAAATGAAATTATTGGTATGGAAGAGAAAAACTATCTATATATGAGGAAAATATCTTCAAATTTATGGCGTACTTATTATACATGAATACATTGATGTATTTACAAGGCATTTACGTAGACATGTTCTAGAGCATGATGTTGAGTTCTCTATAGATTTAATTCCTAGTAAAAGACCTATATCACAGAATACATATTGAATAGAAAATGTGGAATAAGTAGAGATAAATAAATAAATAAAGGAACTGAGTAAAGAAGGATTTATTTTCCTAAGTATTATTTCTTCATGGGGATCCCATGTTCTCTTTGTCAAGATTAAATATTGTTTTATGAGGCTATGAATTTATTTTAGTGAAACCATTGATATTACAATAAAGAACAATTATCCACTTCTTCATATTGATGATTTTTTGATCTACTTTAGGATGATAAATATTTTTTAATGATTGACCTTCAATATGGATATCATAAATTGTTTTTTCGGTGGGAATTTATTGCAAAGAAAGTATTTCTAACTATGTTTGGGAATATTTAGTTTACAGTAATTCCATTTGGACTGAATAACACAACCATTATTTTTATGGATCTATTGGAAAGTGTGGTCAAGTAATATCTTGATGTCTATCTGTGTAGTTTATTGATGATATCTTGATATATTCTAAAATATATGAGGACCATTATAACCACTTGTGATTTGTTTTAGAGACTCTTGGACGAAACGAGTTTTATTGGTTGTTTACAAAGTGTGAATTCTAGATTCATGATATTTGTTTTCTTATCCATATTGTATTTAAAGATGATACCTTAATTGATCCTATGAATAAAATGGCATTCTAGGAATAGACTACACCAATGAACATAACTGATGTATATAGTTTTATTAGATAAGAATGATAGTATAATCATTTTTCTCATAAATTGGACTGGATAGGTAACCCAATAACCAATCATACTACTAATGGGGTTATGTACATACGGAAAAAAGAATGTGAATAATGTTTTGAGTAATTGAAGAGGATATTAGTGAATTCTCTAATCTTCCATCAACCTTCTAGAAATGGAGGATTTTTTATTTATAGTGATGCGTCAATGAAAAGACCCGGTTCTGTCCTTATGTACAAAGATATAGTTATTTCACAAATATCAAGTTAATTAATTAATCCTAAACAAAATGATCCAACTAAAGATATTGAGTTAGTAGCTATAATATTTTCTATGTAAAGATAGAGTTACTATCTCTATGGTGAAAGATGTGAGATATATAGTGATCAAGAATGTTTAAAATATATCGTCCCATAGAAAGAATTGAACATGAGGAAATAGAGATTTCTTGAGCTACTCAAGGATAATTATTTTTCAATACACTACCACCCAATGAAGGAGAATAAGTTATCAGATGCATTGAGCATAAAGGATCGTGGAGTTCTAAAAAATATGAGGATTAACAAAGACCCTGTGTACATGGATCTAGAAAATATAGATATGGGAATTATCAAGGGCGGTGAAACATCATTAATTTTTCAATTGGTTTTCGGAACATATTTATTGGAAACTATTAAACATTATTATATGGATGGTGATAATTTTTAGTTGAATAATAAATACATGATTGATCTGAAGTTGACAAAATTCAGGTATGTGGATGGAATTCTAAAATTTGGGAATATTCATTGTGTTCCCTATATAACAATGCTAAAAATGGAATTTTTTGATCATTCTCATAGATAAACTTTCTCAATACACTCTCATAGCAATAATAAGTTTATAAATTTAAAGAAATCATCCTATTGAGGAAATATGAAGTGGGAAATTGCAAATTTTGTATCAAGATGTTTTGTCAATAAAGAGGTTAAGGAATAAAGACAACATCTTAGAAGAGTAATGAAACATATTCCTATTCCTTCATGGATATAAGATGAAATTACTATAATTTTTTTCATTTTGTTTCCCAAAACATCATGCAAATACAGGTAATTGTGGATCGACTTACGAAATATGAACATTTCCTCACTATAAGGGATGATTTTGTACTGTATCGCCTTGAAAGAATCTATAATAATGAAGTTTCAAGACATCATAGAGAATATATTTCTACTATCATGAAAATTATCTAGGATTTATATAAAAATTCTAGAAAATTATTCCGAAATATTTGGATATTGAGCTTTATTTGAGTACCTCTTGTCACCCTCAAACCGATAGGAAATCATAAAAGATGATATAAAGTTAATCAGACATGATGAGATCATTCCAAATTTAATTTAAGGTACGTGGGATCCTTATTTACTTTTGGTAGAGCATTCTGATTAGAATAGTTTACATTAAAGTATTAAAATATAACTATATGTGGAATTATATGCAAAGATATGTCATAAACCTACTTATTTGGATGAAATTGGTGAAAACAAGCTTATAAGGATAGAAATTTTTAAGGGAAATGAAAAAAGGTAAATACTATTCAATCCCATATCAAAGTGGCTCATATTAGTGAAATAAACTATACGGGTAACCGAAGAAAGGGTTTTGAGTTTCAAGTGGGGGATGATGTTTTTCTGAATGTATATTCATGGAAGGTTGTTATAAGATTTGAAAAAAGGGTAACAAATATATAGGAATATTAGAAATTTTGAAATCCCTAAGAGAATTAGAGATGTGGATTATTATTGGGAAATTTCACCTATCCTTTATAAATTACACCATCTATTCCACATCACCTTGTTAAAAAAGTACATTCCAGACCCAATACTTATCATAAATTCTGAAGGAATACCATTGGATCAGGTTTTATCTATCTATTAAGAGCCTATTCAGATTCTGGAAACATGAGTGTCGATTTTGATGAATCAGACAACTCAGCAGGTAAAGGCACATTGAAAAAATCATAAAATTGGAGAAGCAACATGAGAACCAGATGAATTTATGATGAAAAACTATAAAAATATTTTTAACAGGTTACATGATGGAAATTTTGTGGACTAATGTTTTTTTGGATTGGAGAATGTAACACCCCATTATCTTATGGTATGTCCCATTTAAAATTTAGCACCCTTGATAGTTTATTCTTCACACAACAGCATGTTTATAACAATAATATAATATTAAATATGATTGTTGGAATAGTAATATCACTATTAGGAAAAATAATATGCCTAATAGAATAGTTAACTCATTAATTTAATTATAAATAAAATTTATGTGTATTATAAACAAAGAAATATTATATTTATCATGGAATAAGTAAATAAATTTCTGAAAAATGATAAAGTAAGTGTTTGAAGATTTGTAATTCATATATTTTTAATTATAATTTCATAATTAAAATATTTATTTAATATAAATATATTTATTCAAAAATAATACCCATTTCATAAAATTCTATTATCTTAGGATCACAATAATATTTTTTCAGACCTTAATTTATTTTTCAATTTGTCACAAAACTAGTTATAATATTAAATTCATTATATTTCATGTAAATGATGATTTTACTTAAAAATTCAATTTATCATATTTATAAAATTATTTTCATAAAATAAAGTTTATTTTTAAATTATAAACATTGAAAAAAGGTTAGGGTTGATTTTTTAGATTTTTCTAAAATACAAGTATTTTTTCTGAATAATGAAATACTAAAATTTACCATATTTAATAAATACCAGAATTATTGGGTCCTAGATGATTTATGGATGATTTGTTCCCATAATCTCTAACTATTTTATATTATATTAAAAAATTAATGTATAATTCTCAAACTATTTAGAGGCCTTTTCCAATATTATAAACAAATGATATAATAATAAAAACCACAACTCTCCTCCCACTACAAATACCACCACTCACCACCTCTTCTCATGACACTTCAAAATACTTAAATCGTGATTATATTATACCCATTTCCTCTCAAAAATATCTACCCCATCTTATGGTCTTTCTGGTCTCACCAAAAGACCATTTTAATGTTCTTTAAGGATGTTCTCATGGTGGAGAATTCAAGTGGCGAAACCTTTTTCATCCTCTTTCAATTTCACTTAATTTATTCTACTATAACTCTAAAAAAATATTCTATATAAACATTAATGATATGTTTGTTATCTTATATATACTCTAATATTATTATGTTAATAGAATCTTCATCATCAAACATCTTCTCCCCCTATAATTCTAAATATTAAAGCATCATCTGTGATGTGTCGATTTACCACTGTTGCAGATGATGCGACATCATTTTACATTATTTTTTGTAATGAATTATAATTAGTAATTTATTATTGGAGCCCCTTAAAAACCATTGATTCATCAATTGGTGTTATTAGAAAAAAAAGAAATGGATTTCCAGAGATATTAACAGTTTATTTTCAGATGTCTTGGGAAATGCCTCAATGGTATATTTGTGATGACCCACATTTTCATTTACCTCATTATGAGTTTAGTATCTAATAATCAATGGGACTATTATACTAGTAGAATATCCCAGGTTAACCTTCATTCTCATTTGATTATATATATGGATTTATTTTTTATGATTTTATTCTAGACATATTATTGTCGATATTATGATCTAATAGCATGTGTTTTTAGTCATTCATTATGCCTTATTGTTTTAATTCACTTATGTTGTACTACTTAACCTTAATAAACGTCTAATGCCACCCATTTATTATGTTTTATTTCTTCTCGGGATGGGATTATGTATATCATGAGTGACTTTTATGGATAATCTAGGTTTTATGTATGTTTCACATGAATTTTATATGTTCTTTTTTCCATTCAGGTTGTAATGTAAAACTTATATTTTTATGTGACCTTAATGTATCATTTTTATATTGAAACCCATTTTAATGCAAATTGTGAACACAAGATAGTTAAAACAAAAATAAATCAAACTTCTTAATACATAGATGAGATGATGAAATCTAACTTCAATCTATTAGAATTAGTATTCCTATGTAATTTCTTTTGAAGTGGGTTTACCTCTAAATCTAAATCATCCTTGATAAGGTCTTCACACTAGTAAGACAACATGTACCATGTATGAATGAAATCTTTCAGGGTTGACATCCTTGAATTGAATAATCTAACCAGAACTTAATCATTATTGTTAACCCAGGACATCTGCCCCTCATTAGTGTCCAAACATAGATATATCTCAGTTATCTTATCACAATCTTCTATCGAGGTGTTGAACAGAAGATATTAAACCAAAAATTATTCCTCGGATTGGATAATTATTTACCAAATCCTACCTTCACTGACAGCCTTAACCAAGTTATTGTTAATGTCATTTGAAGAAATGTTTGGCACCTAAGAATCCCCTAAATGGACTTCTACCTGCTACTTGGCCTTTAATTTTTTTCAGATCATGTCCCCACTGTTTGTGGTAAGTAGGAATAGTCCTTTAACCCCTTTTATTCCTTCCATTAATCAGGGTACAACTCCCTATACCTTGATTGGTTTTAAATCCCTACCTCTTTGGTTTGAGTAGTGCTCTGCCCTAGAATTCATCTGCATATTCTTCAAACAGATGAAAGGAATAGTCATTATAATATTCATACATTGGAAACTATATTAATAAATTAGTCTTTATGCCCGGGTTTCATCATGATCCCAATCAATCCCTTCACTCACCAAACAATAAAATATATATTCCTAACTTATGAAATGAAACATCCCTAATATTCAGAACTCCATTACCTATTGATTTTACTTTCTAAACCTGGTCACAAGTTTCCCCTCCCTCTCTAACCTCCTTAGACCCCCGAGCAAGACAAGGTTTCCCAGGTACTGTCATCTTCTCTGACTACGCAACCTCTTTATTTAATGTAGATTTCAGGTCAAGGATTCTCTAATCCTACTTCTGATAGATACAATCCCCCTCAGCATATCATGGCCTTGTCAAACCATGCACCACCATAGTAAGATGACACTATAGTATAATGAATACATTAGATACATTCAGATTAAGAGTCACATAGAAATATTTTTTAAAGGGAATATAATCCTTGGATACCACGTCAACTGCCACATGGAGTGATCCCTTGAACTCATCCACCTCGAAGACCTGAATTACATTAATGAAGCATCGATGTCAACCTAAAAAATCATGAACCAAACGAAGGATACCAAAACAGAATGGAACCCATGAATCAGAGAAAACCTTATAATTATATTGGAGTTAACCTTTAATATCAATGATTATATAGTCCAACAGTCTCTTTGAAATGACAAAGTCAACATAAGTTCTTGTAGAAACAGGATATGAGATAGAAATGGTATGGGAATCTGAACAAAGGTATCACCCTATAATGTTGTCGATCAGCTGAAGAATCTCCAGATTCTCGAATGGTAATAGAAGGCCAGGTAGAAAAATCTAGAGCATCGTGACTGAGGTGTCTCACATCAGATGAAAATCAAAATACCATATGAAGAATGAGAAGAGGAATCCATCAATAACTCAAAGAGAATTATCCCAAGAGCATATCTAGTTTTCCACATAAGAAAAACCAATCAATAATTACTTTAGATATAAGAGTTTTTCAACCATCGAGTCTTATAACATCCAATATGAGAAGATAAATAGGTCAAAGGCATCAACTCATATATTCTTCTTCATGAAACAAGCAACCCGGGTGAGATCCAACATTATTGATGCATTCGTGAACTCTTACGTATAAATCAGAACTCACAAAACTCCATTCTCACATGATTAGACTTTATGGAAATTTTTTATAGAATTCAAACAAGGAGGACATGACTAGTTAGTGAAAGGGGAAAATGAAGATACATGAGAGGGATATGATATTGATGAGGGGTCCTTATCCACCTCCCAGGCCAAAGCAGGCAAGGGGGGGTGGGAAGTGCAGCCACAACCTATGCCTTTGAGGGAAGAAGGATGGATTGAGTTCATATAATTTTTCAAATACTACAATATAGAGTAAGAAATAATTAAAATAACTTATGATTGTAGGTAGTTTTCAAAAACTACTAAAATATTAGATCCTTCATGATAAAACATACATGGTTATTATTCCAATAAAATAATTTAAGACACCAACTCGGGAAAAATTGGTTTGATATATTTACAAAGAAGGAGGATTATAGTCGGTGTATGATAATTAGAAACTATAGTCCAACCCATTGAAAAAAACGATCCCTCGAAAATGGCATTGTCAAGGCCACATTACCAAGCATACAAACTTGTGGCCCTCCCTGACCAACTCGACGGCCATGAAAATTGAAATGTTCAAGGAGAATGACTGGAAACATCGTGTTCACCCACTCCATGTAAATAGTATGACCTATTTTCATCTAGGATATAGGTTCCACATGGATAGTGCATGATCTCCTAGACCATGGATTGAAATTGTGCAGCCTACAATATGTTTAATTTTTTTGATATTCCTAATCTACCACTCCATAATTTTAAGATCGTAACCCATCCTCTATCACCCCATCAGACCCTCCACCCCTAGGTATACCTTTCACTAATACTCCTCTTCATTTTTCTACAATTGATTTTGTTTTTTTCATATAATATCATAGATAAATCAAAACATAAGAGTTGGTTCTCTTATCTTCTTTCCTTATCATAGACTATTCTCCCATCATTCTTGTGTTTTATTTTCTCAAGTGGAATGGTTGACGCAAATATGTATGTCACTTGATTATTTGGGATATATATTATGGGTTTTTGTGTGATATTTCCTTTAGAGTGTCGCTTATTGTTGCGGATGGTGGTTTCCACCTGAATTTTTGAAGGTTTCAAGGAAAAGGTAGGTGGTTATGTTCAATGAAATTAATTAGTAAGTTTTTATGCCTTATTTGGTCTTCAAATGGGTTTTATAAATTTTGTGGGAGGTTTGAAAGGTGTTTTCTGTGGTTTTATGTTTTATTTTCATGGTTGAATATTGAATTACCCTTCTTAAATGTTTTTATATCATTTTTGGTATCGATTATTGTCACTTTGGATCTATAAAACGTGATTTCACTTTATATTGAGATTAAAATAATGTAAAATGGGATCCAGAGTATCTACGTATGCATACTAGGTCTAGTATACTAGGAGAGTCATTAGGGTCGAGCCCTGATCACCCTTATTGGACTATGTCACAACACAAACTGAATCTCTTAAATGGGTTGTGGTTGGATCAAGAAGGAGATGTACCATCGTGTCTAGGATTTTATCACTAATAGTACGAGGATACTAGGACCCCGCTATCCAAATTTACAAATAAAATTCCCATAGTGATCAATCTTTGTTTCCCCATTTTAACTTTTTTCACATTTATTTCCATTTTTATTATAAAGAAGGTTTTAAGTTAAATTTTACTATTATTTTTATTAAAAACTAGTATGTTAATTTATTATTTAATTTCACTACATGAAATACTTATGGTAGTATCCTATAAGGAAATTTAGATCACACCATACATACTACCTAAAGTGTATGAATACATTACTTATGTTTGAACCAAGTATAAGAATGTCCTTCTATATTGTCTATGGTGGTATTATGTGTTAGAGGTATCTTGTTGGCCAGGTGATAGTGGTGGTGGCTTAAGGTCACTGAATCCCATGTTTATTGGGGGATTTTTTTATACTCAGTCCCATCCACATATTGGTTATTTTAGATTTTAGTGTTAAATGATAAATTTTTGAAACATTCTTATTTTTCTTTCTTTTAATCTCTCAAGATATAGAATTTGGTTATTTTTGATGTAGATCTTGTGTGTTGATTTTAGTGGTTCTTCATGGGAAACACCATTTTAAAAGGTGTTATTTGGTTCCCAACCACAAGTTTCTAGCCTCTGGGGATTAAGAACATCGTTCACCTAATGACATAGGCTCAGACGGGTGTTAGTTTTTTTAATCTCACACCAGTTTGTGAAAAAATGGTATAAGATAATGTATTTTTCATTTCTATTACTCATGATATCTGGAAGAGTACAGATAGAAAAGAGTTCAAACTATTAATTCATAATATTGTGGTTGAGAGTGGGGAGTTTAGCCAACATATCTCATGATAGGGGTTGGGTAAACATCGGATGTTTGGGATTTGGTTTAACCCCTTCCTCATGTGTCCTTCATAGGTCATAGATAGTGAAATGGACAATGAGGTTGTACGGATCGAACTAATATTTTTATTGTGTTTCTTAGGGTGTATTTTTAATTTATATGGATGATTACTTCATGTTAATATTAGAAGCCATAATGTACGGTGTATTGATGATTTATTTTTCCGTGTTGATTGATGTATCCCCATGCCTCCGAGAAGAGCTCCTATGAAATAATCAGAGTAATATAAATAGAAAACCCCAATGAAATTTTATCAGATATTATTTTAGGTGGTGGTTTATGATATACGATTTTTGGATCATGGAGTAGGATATAGTATTTCCCAATATAAATAATTCAAACTAGGTCTGTAAGAGTAGAAAAATAGGAGTTCCTTTATAAAAAAACCGGCTTCTTTATGAGGTAGCATAGAACTATAGGAAGAAAAGTATTCGATACAAAATATTGAGATGATTTTTGGGTTACTCAAGAATATTGAAGAAGTCAAGGTGAAGTGAATTTTGTTCATGTTGGAAGGCCCCAGTCAAAGGTTGTGGTGATCTCAGGTTGTGGATGGAAAAATATATAGATTGGATAGAAATACTTTAATGTTTTATTTAGTTAAAAGTATTTCCCTAAGACCATTGAATTTTCTTGGACCCTGGAGATTCTAAATCTCCATCAAGGGGATCAAAACATGATTGAATATTCATATTGTTCTACATAATTTTTCTATTTTTCACATGTGGTAGTTTATAATGTGCAGCTAATGGATCAATGTTTTAAAGTGGGCTTGTGGATGGACATTCTATCTCATGTCTTTTTATTCATGCTAAATACTTAGGATGAGGTGGTTTACTGAGACTTGGTGGTGGAGATTGATGGTACATGTAAATCATATATTTATATGGTGGTCCTAGTTGTGTACCAAGACAATAGTGTCACATCTATGAAGAAAAGGAATAATGAGGAATAAGAGAAGATGGGAGGTGGTAGCATATGTCACCAATCCTAACCACTTTCCTGCCACCCCCAATGGTTGGTGAGTCATATGATACTAGTGTGGAAGGATAGGGAACAAAAACATAGTTTATCCAGTTTCTCATAAACCCTGCCATTAGTATGGTTTCTTGGGATACATGAAGAGGTTCTACAAGGGTGGTTTACCAAATCATATTGGTGCATGATCCTCATTACAAAGAGAATTATAAGACCAGTTTGGTGCATCAAGGGTTATGGGTTCTCGGTCTGTTGTGTGTGGTGGAAAGGTTTGATATTCTTAGGGGAAATCTATAATCAATGATGTTCTACAAATCAATAATCATCCAGAGTGATTTGAGGAAACTAAAAACCTTCAGGCAATAGAATGTATGCCAGGAGAATGAGATGAATGACCTATAATGGATTGAGGTACTATTTTTCTTACACTGTCCATAGACATCATCTTATTTGATATAAGTGACTACAACTCTTTCATTTTTACTAATATTTTTTAACCTCTAAAATTACTGACCGAGAGTACGACTTATACAATAGAGTTGGTTACACCGCTCAACAAGAAGAGGGAATTTTGTTTTAGAAGTCCATCCTATGGTCTCACTTTTTTGAGAGTCTAATTGGTAAGATACTTATTAGTTCTTGAAATAGATATTCTTTATTTTATTCTTTTTTAAGGGTAGGATGGTTCACATCAAGGTAAATATTGATTTTTATTTTTGGTAGTTAGTTTTTGAGGTGCCTGATAGGAGAACATTGGTTTTTCAAGGAGAATAGGATCTATGATATAGGAAAGATGGTCCTCCACTTTAGGAGTTGTGAAACATCATTTTCTAGGTCTATTCTTTAATGCGGCAAGATGATGGGAGTGGTTCTGAAGATGGGTTTCATCATATAGTAGAAAAGTTTTCAAAGGTATTTCCTAGGAATTTCTTGGGTGTACTTCTATAACGGGACATAGATTTCACCATAGACTTGTTTCTAGGAAGAAACATGATATCTATTCCCCCATAGTGTATATCCCATAACATGATGTGGTAATTAAATATAAAATTGGATAAATTGTAATGTAATGGATTCATTTGTCCATGAATCTGACCTTGGGCCACACAAGTTCCATTTTAAAAAAATTCTAACTGATCCATCAAGTTGTTCATTAATTTCTCCAAGATGAACTGGGATACAATCATGAATAAATATCACATTACCAACATTAATGGCCCCTTTTATTAGATCAAGGGGCCAAGGATGGTTTCCATGAGTGACATACACTCTAGGTATTATCAAGCCGGCTTTAGAGAGGCATAAATTTCATGATAGTATCCTAATGAAGGTGTGAACCCTTTGACTACTTTTTCATGTCGTTCGAGTCGAAAAATGCTCTTGTGGTACTCATAGCACTTACGAACCAGGTAATCCATTTGTAACATAACTCATTTTCCTTTATTTTTTTGTAAAAAATACTATTCTATTATAAAATAGAGGTGGATAATGAAAAGCACATGATGGTCACTCTAGGAACAATTCCGGACCACTGTCTCTATGAAAATATCTCCACATGAATATTATGGTTCTGGTAGGTCAAGTATCTAGCTCGTTTTATCTCATAATGCGGGGTTCTGGTAGACCCTGAGAAAGTAAAATTAGTGATGTCATGGGAGAAACCAATAAATTTCATCCATATTATGATATTCTTAGACTAGGAAGGATATTACAAGAGATTTGTTAGGGATATTCTTAGTAACTTCTCTAGTGAATGCGCTTACCAAAAAGGTGTATGGTTTGAATGGATACAACACTGTCGGGAAACTCTAGGGAGCACAAGACGTGTTTGAACAACACTTTTTTTATCCTACCTAAATCTGTAAAGGGATACATGGCCTACTATTTTTATTTAGTTTTGATTCTTGAGTGTGTGTTGATATATGATGTCTGTGTGGTGGCGTAAAACTCTAGAAAACTCTAAAGAAACAAAATGAATTATCCAACCCATGAACTGGAATTATTGCTAGAGATGCATGATTTGAAAATCAGGTGTCACTTCCTCATCAGGGAGAACTTTGTGGTACACTCAGGCAATAAGAGAATGTCCTTTATTTTCTACCAGAATGGTGTGAATAGGAGGTAACATCAATGGACTGAATATCTTCATGGGTTTGATTCTGGTATTGATTATACCTTGGGTAAAGGTAATGTGGTTTCCTATATAAAAATAATGAAGATGTCAATGCAAGATATATAAAATTATAGATATGAGTCGAATTTTATGTGATGTTTTTCTTGGATGCACCTACATGTTAAAAGACAAAATAAATCAATTTTCGTGTCCAGTATTTAGTCTAATACCTCCCTTATATAAATTATTCAGGATGAGCATACTTATGATGAGTTGTGAATGTTCTCTAGGCATCTTTTTAATAGTTTATAGCTACCCAACCATTGGTTGTCTTCTTTTGAGGGAATTATTTATTTCAAGGGATGATTCAGGGTGATGTTATCTTTGAAATACATGGAGACATAGGATAACCACTAGTCTTAGTTAGTCATTAATCCTAGGAATACAAAGTTGTTTTAGAAAGGTAGTCACCAGTTCTTGTGGCCAGGTAAAAGAGGTATATAGATAACTTTTGGTCGAGGTGTTATACATGTTTGTAGATTAAATTTCACCACCATGGGAAAAAAGGTCTAAAATAACCAATCCCCATTACTACATGGATGTGAGATGAGGGAACCATGGACTTCATCAATTGGTTTACCTGTAAACCCCATGGAAGGAACACAATTAGTGTCGTTATTAAAGGTCTAACCAAGTCACCAGGTTTCATTCAAATCAAGGACTCGATAAAGGTGTATGGGTTAGGCCAATTGTATATTCATGAGGATATGGGTCTTTATGATGTGCCTTCAACTATTACTTCATACAAGGACCCACACATTACCAATCAGTTTTGGGAGGATATTTATAAGGGAATTTATTCATAGGATAAGAATTATATCACATACCATCCTCAAATAAATAGTCATAAAATCTAGGTGAATCAAATTTTGAGAGACAGGATCTATGCATGCATATTGGATTTCAAAGGCTACTAGGATAAGCATTTGGATTTATTAGAAGTATCTTATAAAAATATTAATAAATCATTGATTAGAATATCTCCCTTTAAAGAACATATATCGATGACCATGTCATTCAGACATGTGCTGGATAGAATGAGGTGAGGCATATTTCGTGGGATTAATCATTGGACATGAGGTGTCCCATAATATTCAATTAATCATGAAGCATTTTATGGAAGGGAAGAGCTATGATAAATCATATTCTGATCAATCATAATGATAATTGGAATTCTCAATGGTGACCTCGTGTTTCTAAAGGTGACACCTCGCATGGGTCACTATCATATTGGTAAGTAGAGAATGATGAAGTGAGTGATGTAATACCTTTTAATATTTCCAAAAAAAAATGAATGGTGGCATACTTATTGGATTTAACATCCCATTTTACCTTTTTCTAGGATATGTACATTTTTTCTACTTGAAGAAGTATTAATCAGACACGTCTCATATTCTAAATTAGGAAGCGTTGGAGAAGAAATTTTACTAGTCTATTTTCGAGTGAATATTGTGGATTGTGGATTCCATAAAGAATGTGATTTAGAGGAATTCCATGTCATTGGTCTAGATCATTTGGATGCACAAAAATGATGATCATAAGACATGTAAATAACAATTTATGTGGATTACCATTATCCTAACTTATTCTCTAATCATACTATGGTTTCACATTTAGAGGTGGGGGGAGTTCCCATGGCGGGAAGAATTTTCACATCCATGGTGTAATTTTGAGTTATTTTCTCTTTTTTTCACTCTATTATTTCAAGGATTAACCTAGAGTTTATGAGAAATATAGTTTTAATCTGCATAGATGGTAGCCTCTAGTTATTTTAAACTATATATTAGCCTAGTAAAAATCATATCCCAAATATAGTGGAACATAATAGGATGAACATCCTAACACATAGGAATGTGTCCATCCTAAAATAATTATGTAACCAATATAGTGGCATTGTATGGGATCAAGAGTGTGTATCCCCACTAGGTAAACCATGTCAACTTCTTTTCTATTTGATATAGGTTTCACATAGTTGGGACATAGTATAGAAGTCCATGTGGCCAAACCATGTGTCCTACAAGGTATTTAAACTAATTAAAATTCATAAACTATCCCTGAGCTATTTGATGTTCCTAACCCATCCACTTTCACCCCATTTAACCCTCCAACTATAGTCACACCTCCCTATTATCCTCCCTTTACATGGGTCCAATTGTTTAGAGATTTTCATTATTATATTCATAAAATCAATAAGTAATCTTCTAATCTATTCTTTTCCACCCTCTTCTTGGTCTCTTATTCCATTTTCTCATGTGTTATCTTTTCTACAGAGGATCTGTTGACCCAAATAGGGTTTAGTCTTATTTCCTTAGGTTAAATATTATTAGTTTTGGTTTGATATTTCCTTTATATGGCCTCTATATGGGGACGATTTTTTTACACCAATAGCTTTGATCATTTCGTGGAAAAGGAAGGTGTTTCCACTACATTACATTAATTTTTGTTTTTATTAATATTCCTTTAGTCATAAAATGGGTTTTATAAATTTTATAGATGGTGTAAAAGGTGTTTTTATGGGTTTTGGTGAGTGTTCATGGTTGAATATTAAATTTCTATTTTGAAAAACCTTTTTTATGTGTGGTTTATATTATTGAAATTGTGGTTGTATAAAAATGGATTTCACATAATAGTGGGATTATAATAGAGAACAAGGGGAATCTGGGTATCAATGTGTGATGAATCGGTCTAGTACACAAGGCATGTTAGTAGGGATGAAGAATAGTCACCCAAGACCGTCAACATCACCACTATAAAAAAGAATTAATAATGGATAATGCTTAGATCAAAAAGAAGATAGATCATCCTCTCCAGGATTTGATCACTGAGAGTACGAGCATCCTAGGACCTCAGTAGACCTAATGAAATAGGAATTTACTATGGATTACAAATTATGTTTCGTAGATTCATCTTATTTTAGAATTTACTTCCAATTTTGTTATAAAGAATGTACTAAAAGATATTCCTCTCTTTCTTATTAGAAGCTAGTATGTTTATTTTACATTTAATGTCATCACATGGAATTTTTTGATGGTATCCTAATAGGAAATTTAAATCAAACTCTATATATAACCTTGGGTATTGGTAGACCATGTAATATTTGACCTAAGTAAAGGCAAGGCCTTCTATGATGGAAATAGTGGTTCTTTGTGCAAGCAATTTCTTGTTAGGTATCTGTTGTTGGTGCTGGAATGATGGAACCAACACACATATTCCATGGTGGAATTTTTCTTAAGATCCTTCCCTCACCATTTTTGTTATTTTGGATTTTATTGTAAATTCTAAATGTTCAACTCATGTTTTTTGTGTTTCCTTTTGATCTCTAATGTTATGGATAGGGTGGTAATGTGATATAAATATTTTGTGTTGATGGTAGTCATTATTTATTTATAAAACCATTCCAAAAGGTGTTATTTGATTCCTAGGAGCTAGTTTCTATCCCATGGGGAATTGAGATACAGTTAGGTCCATACTAGGATAAGGTCGGGTGTCGAGTTTGTTGTAATCCCACCATGGTTTGTGACTACAAGCATCTACAGTTGAGATCCTCCTCTTGGTTTTTTATTTATTTTTAATTCAACTCCTCCAATTTGTTCTCTAAAATTCTTTCAGCTGATATCCTCCAATTTTATTACAAAAAAACATGAGTCTCGACACGACTCTTGGTTTTCCAATATTCAAAGGCAAGATCTTTATCTTAGTTTTACCAAATAAATTTAGTTGAGATACACCTCTTGGTTTCCAAAAATTTCTTCACTAAAGATCTACTTATTGGTTTCCCAAAATTCCATGAGTTGAGATACTCCAATTGGATTCATAAAATTTCTTGAGTCATGTTACTTCTATTTTTATACCAAAATTCCATGAGTAGATATACCCCACTTTGATTCAAAAAAATATATTAGATTTGTTTTTCTACCAGAGATACCAATAAAGGGAAAATAATGTATAATTACATACCAACCCATTTCATGTTACCTTTCATGTATTAGTCTATTATGTATGGATTAAATCTACAAAAAATGGTCCTGAGCACATGTACTAAAAAGGAACATCCTAGAGACATTATTCACTTATGAATTGTCCTTTGAAATACATCAGTGTTAATTGACCTCTATGACTAAAGGGTACCTAGTATTGTTACTATGAAGGATTTCAAAAACACTTATTAAATATATAGAGTCATAAAATGGTAGAAAAGATCATAATTGAGATGATCCCATGTCAAACCCTATCGTTGGGAAAAAGGAATCATCATCAACACCTTAAGTGGTTAAGAAGAAACTACTATTTTCAAACCAAGAGTGGGACAAGAATAAATAAAACCCTAGATAATAGATATTCCATTAGAAAAAATTATTATTTAAATATACTTTAAAACTATAAAAATATTAGGTAACAAACATTGATCATAATAATTCATAAAACACATTATTCGTATAAGAATTGACTATTTTAGTAAATAATAATGAAAATTATAAAAAATTGGATAAACAAATGACGTTATTAAGCACTTATATCTACAGTACTATTTTTATAAATGATTATTCTTCTTGTGTTTTAATTAGGTAATGAGTATATAAATGATATTTTGGTCATAAATGTTGATAGTTAGTAGATATCATGTTATATATAAAATAAACAATATGTTTTTCAAATCACATTATTATTAACATTATATTTTAAAAATTAAAAATCTAATTTTTCTGGATTTAAATATTTGGAACAATAGTTTTAATTTATTATTGAATTAATGATGTTTTAAATTTATTATATTTTATTTTTTGACATTAGAAAAATTATTTAAAATATTTCTCCATATAATTATTGAAAAATAAATATTACAAATACATAACATATTTTCTATGCATGCATATGTAATGAATTGAACGAAAATATATACTTTCAGTTTGGAAATTTCCTTAGTGATTTGTCATTAAAAAAATACCATATTTCATGAAATGTTTTAGTAAAATAATATTTATACATTATTATCTCAATAAGAGTAATTTTTATCACTACTAATTATAATGTCATTCTTTTTTATACATTATTTTAAACATAATTATTTGAAAAAGTATTACACAAATAACTATATAATACCTTTTTAGGATTACTGTTGTTGAATCTCGGTATCTTTTACAACATATTCGAGGTACATAAATGAAAAAATAACTTGACTTTAAAATACATTGAATGGATTATTTATTTTCTCATACTAGATCATGTCACAACATAGGATTTTATAAGGACATTTATGAATTGTAAATTGTGAGAATAAATCCTATTAATTGAGGAATAATTTATTATAACATCATAGTTGAAACAAATATCATAACATAAGATCATAAAAACAATAAATAGACCCATAACGTAAGTACATGGACATAATAACACAAGGCATAACATAGAAATGTGGCTACACAATTAACATGAGTCATTCGTAAACATATCACAAATTCTCATCACTATAGTGTCATAAAATCTATTCCCAATCATTTTAACCATGGTATTATAAAATATTACCGAGGAATCTACTATGGAATTATGAACATGTCATCTCTAGAGATTAATTATTCACCTAATTCATTGGAGCCCTATCAAGTTACACCCTTCATGTGTCTAACATTATGTGTTCCACATCAATCAAAGATCATAAATATATATCATTCTTAACCCATTTGTAGTAAATGTGCATTTGATACTAGGATTCACCCAATAAAAAAATTAAAGATACATCTATATGATTAAAATTGATGAAAATAGGGTTGGGTATTCATGACATGAAAATAAAGAATGGAATATCGAGGGATAAATTTTTAAACAAAACAATTATACAAAGGGGTCATTGAATAGGTTTAATGAGAAGAAAATTAAGTATATAGGTATGAATTAATAATTTTTATAGTAATGGGGTTGTTTATAATCAATTAAAAAGATAATAAATTGATATTTAAATGTCTTATACAAAAAATGTAATTGATTTCAAAAAGTGGCGGATGAGGACCATTACCTTGAGAGGATGACACTTAAATATAGAGAGAATATTTAGAACCACATACCACCTTGAGAGATTATTAAGAGGATTATTAAGATATTATATTTGATATCAATGGATTTGGAGTGATGAGTGAAGAGATAATGGGTGGCTATTTATAATTTACAAGGGGTGGTATAAGATATATAATAAAGATTGTTTTGTTAATAAAGATAACCAATTTTAGGTTGATATAATTTAAATGAATTTCCATGATAATTTATTTTTAATTTTTTTATGGCCAGAATTACCAAAAAAACACATTTATTTTTTTAGTAACCTTATCCCTTTTCCTTTTTATTTAAACAACTTATATTATTTTACCATTACAGTGGGTTTTCCCTTAAATATAAAATATTTTTTATTACCTAATTTGGATGTTTTAATAATAAATATGAAATCAATTTTACTTGATTTAATTTATAAAATGTAAATTATTAATTTTGAAATGATTCATGCATAATAAATAAACGTTTTTAGAGGATACAAATAAACTCATGGTTTAAAAATATTAAAAATGTGTTTCCAAAATTAGTGAATTAATTTATTTCTAAATAACACTTTCAATAATTAGGATTACTATAGTTCATGTCATGATCATATCATGGTTATATCATCAGAGATAAAACATTTTTGTAAAAATAGTATTCTTAACCATTGAAATACATATTTTTGGAAGATTTCCACAAATTAATACTAACATAATAATGAAATTATGATTCCAAAGATGATATATATTTTTTTAATGTAATTCAAGGAATATTAAAATTTTATCTTTTATATAAAGAATATTTTTTATTGAAAATGATCAGTTTTTATGTCCTAATAAGTTTTTTGACCATGATAAAAATTACATTATATTTCATTTATTTATATAATCATTTAAAAAGAGATTTATAATATTTTTTCAAGAAAATTACCTTTATCTAAAACATATAAATTTATTATAAAATATATTCTTAATGGTATTTAAGAATTTTAATTATTTCAAATGAAAAAATTATGATTTCATATTCTTACTTTTGTTTCATAAAAAATCCCAACTGTCACTTTATTGTGTCTACATAACAAACAAAAAAATTCCCAATTATTTTATTGAGAAATGTTCCTAATTTACATATTCTTAATGGGACAATGCTCATAATTCCTAACTGTAAAATTGAATAATGGTTGTAATGTCATGTTACCATATTTTCCTATAAATTCTCTCCCATTTTTACTTCATCAACTAGTACAACACTTTAAAAAATTCTTATAAATCCCTTCATATTGTCTATAATTTTCATAACACATCCCATTAATTTTACAGTCATCTAGGGAGATGTGATATTTTTTAGGTAATTAGAGCCTATAGAGTTTCATTTAGTGTGTTCATTATTGTTTTTAATTTATCATCATATACTAATCTTATATAATATTTTAAATACTATTTCATGGTTTGTAATGATTTTATGAATATTTTTTTTGTTTTCATAAAAAAAATCTTAAAAATTTACAGTTCTACTTTTAATATCCAAAAGGTATTTTGGTAATGTAACATTATACCCCTTAAAAAGTTTCACCATAGAAATTTTTTCCCAACCTCAAAATAAATTGGTATATTTTTCCTTCATAACTTCATAAAAATTGTGATTTATTCCCAAGAAATATGGTATATGGGAAGTTTTTTTTCTCAATGATTATTCAATTATATTTTGAAATTTGATAGGTTCTTGTTTATATAAATGGTCAGGTTCCAATTTAATGCCATTAATGTCAAGTGTTTACGATTGGTATAATATATTATTCCTTAATATTGACAATTGAAAGACATAATGGGAATTATAAATATTTATAGGAAGAGATTACAAATATGAAGCTTTTCAAACACAACGCATATATAATTTACCTTGTAAATAGTTTACATCTATCAATATCAGATGTGTGAATTGGTTAAAAACATCCCAAACTGTCTATATATGATGTAATACACTTCATGATGGAAATATTCAATATTTCCATTGTTATCCACATTGAGGGGTTGATTTTTTACATCTCGGTGATAATTTCAAGATATTATTCAGGCCTTTATAAATTTTCCATTCCCACTTTATTAAAAATAGTTTATTGAGTTCCTTTTCCTGCAATATTTACCCAATAAAATTGTTGTTACTTCCATTCCTTTTCATGGTCACGATTCTTACTAATGTTTTCCCACTGCCCTCTTTTTATCATTTTTATGGGATTATTTGAATCCCAGCCCCTATATAAATTTTGAGAACACATCATACAATGTACTCAAAACCCCCAAAATGTATGATTTAAAATGTATTCCATATACGGGGAATCGGTAAGCCAAATAATCGATGGACCTTCGTGACAAAATCATTGAAAAAGGTTAAAGTGTAATGCACATGACTTGTAATGTTTATCTGAAAAATTCACCTAGATTAACCATACTTTTTCTTCAGATGAACAAAATCCATATCCTTTTTTATTTAAAGGGTTCAAGGAAAATTCTTATTGAAAATGGCCTTTTTAATTTGTTATCACATTATAATATAAATTTTATCCTTTGGTTTCTTATTTTTTTTATTATTTCCCCCCATTGGCATATTTATCCCTCAAAGAGATATACTACTAGGGTGACCTTCTTTCTATATTTCTGAACAGTAGACTAAGAAAAATATATTTTTTGATCGAATTGATCCATTTTTTACGATTAACATGTCAATGTGTCTATTGAATGTTGGTGTGTGTTAAAATACAATGGATTATATAGCTAGTTGTTCCATCCTATGTGAAGTTGGATGGTCAATATAGTTTATGTTATACTTCATAACATTTAATAGTTTATTAACCATCATTATGATGTATTATACACCATCCTTTTTCATATTAGTATGGTTATAGTTGCATTTCCCATTGTACATATTGTTCATATGGGCCCTTCCATTTCTATTTTTTTAAATAGTAAAATAAAAAAAATAGACACTAAAAAAATGTTTATTCATAATTCTTATCTAATAAATAATTTTTGGATCATATAAGTTTTCTACCTTTTTATATATAAAATAAATAACTACTTGGAATAAATATCTTCTCATTAGGGTTCGTAAAGAGAATATGATAACCAAATAATATCACATAAAAGTATCAAATAATGGTTGTATAATTTCCTATTTTAATTGTTCAAATTGATAATCAATGTAATACACAATCCCCCATTCTGAGATTATTAACACTATATTAAATTGGGATCAAGACACATTCAATCATAGTATCCAGAAGGATATTTCATCTATTGGAAACTATTGGCTTTATAATTTAAAAAAAATTCTAAAATCTAATATATATATATATATATATAAGATTATCCCTGTGGTTCTTAAAATTATCTTGTATCCATAATTTCCAAAACTAACTAAACATTTTTATTCATACACACTACAATGTCTTAGATTTAATACAAGATTTGAAATATAAAATTATTAAAAAATATTAAATTACTATAAATGACCATTTTAGGTTTCGATTCATTGAAACAAGTTATATATTACATGATTAAAGAAACACAAAATATCTTATAATAATATTCAAATATTTTGAAATGATTCTTTATTATCCCATATAATATCACCTCATTACATAGGATCTTCTAAAAACATTTATCAATTAAAATGAGTGGGAAAAAATCCCTTTAACAATAAAAAATTTAAGAAAACAATAGTGGTGGAACATAATTAATAGCACCAGAACAAGAATATACAAACTTGAAGTATACTTTAAGTATATGAACATAATAGCATTAGGTATAACATGGAAATGTGTCATCAACACAAACATGACACATTCATAAAAATATCACCAATGATAATCTCTAAGGTTTCATAAAATACATTACCAAAGATTTTAACCTAGGTATCATTAAACAATATCATGGAATTCATCTATGGTATCATGAATATGCAATATCTATAGATATATTCCTTATCCAAGGTGTTGGACTACTATCAGGCCCACCCTTAATATATCAACCATTATTTTTTCCTCATCAATCAAATGTCAAAATTATATTTCATTTCTAACCCATGTGTGGGGAAATTGTGTTTAATTCAAAGATTAACCCAATAAATAGTTAGAAGATACATATATATGAAATGTCTTAAATTAAAATTGTTTTTGGTGTTCATGAAATGAAATTATAGCCTTTTAAATCAATGGATTTCTTCAGCATCATACCAAAGTATACACAAGGTATCATGGATTGGGTTTAATATGAGACAATGAAATCATATCATTAACAATATATCATAATTAAAATAATATAGTTTCTATAAACACTTTATATAATAAAAAACTTCGAATCAAAATGATTATAAAAAATAAGTACATGGTTTAAAAAGTGGAAGAAGATAACACTTACTATGGGAGAATGATTCTTAGAGATAGAGGATTCTCATTATATCTTTAGAACCAAGTTTCAGAGACTCTAAATTGGAGATTTGATAGCGGAATCATGCTAAATATATTTGTATTGAAAAGAGGGGATAAGATGGGTGGGTATTTATACTTGGGAAGGGGTGATTTCATTGTATAAAATAATGATATTTTTGTTATATAAGCTAACTAGTTTATGGTTGAATTAATTTAAGATATTTTGGACGAAAAATATTGCTAAAAATATTTTTTATGGAATTTAAATACCCCAACAACCCAATTAAGGTTTATTAGTTTTTAAATGAAATTCCATTTTTATTATAATGTTTTACATTATTTTACGCTAATTTTGGTGACTCCCTTTTCTACATTAGTGGCTGTAATATGAATAAAAAACGAAATTACCCATATTACATAATATGGAAATTATAATTAATAATAATAAATGAATTTTAATTAATTAAATTTATATAAGTGATAAATATTAATTCTAATATGATACACATATAACACATACAAACAATTTTTTAGAAAAATAACTAAAATTGTTTTTCAAAATTTCCAATCTTATGCCTGTGAATATACAAATTTTGCATTATTTATATGATAAGTATTTTTTTTTATCAAGAGTAGTTATTCTGAAATTTAAATTTAGGATCATATCATGGTAATATCCTCAGAGTTTTGATCTTTCTTAAAAATGATATAAATTACTTGTTACCCCAAAAATCATTTTTTTGGAAAATTACCTTTAATTCATAACAAGTAAATTTTCATTTACTAATTAAAAAATGTAATATATTTTAGAAAAAACAAATTACATATATATTTTAATTTTAACTTTCAAAAAAATCCTTATTTATTGAAAATTAATAGTTTGAAGGACTCCATAATCTTTTTGACACTTCTAAAAATTCCATATGACATCATTAATTTATATAATAATTTTCAAAGTGTTTTATAATAATATTCCCTAAAAATATATTTTACTTAAAATTTATAAATTTATGATAAAAGATATTTTAAACAGAATTTAGATAAATTGTTTTTTTCTATGTAAAATAATAAAATTTCAATTTCTTCCTTTGATATCATTAAACCGAACCCAAGTTTTGGTTTTGTTGTTTCAAAATAATAAAAAATAATTATTCCCAAATGTCATTTTATAATTCCCAAAATCTATATTGGATGCCATTCATAATTTATAAAGGTCATATTGACCAATGGTATTAATGTCTAACAACCATGATTCCTTATAAAAACACCACTATTTAAACTTCTTGAACTAGTACATCACATAGAAAGTTTATTTGACATAAATTTTTAATCACTATCATTTTCAGAATTCATATCATTATTTTTAAATTCATAATGGTATGAGATTACAATATAGGGTTATTTAGGGGGATAGAGTTTCCTTTAAAGTGTGCATTATTTATTATCATTTATTTTCTAGTAATATTATAAACTATTATATTATATCGTATTTAATGATGTGAAATTTTCTTATGAAATTTAATATTAATATTATGAGATTTTAATAAAAAATTCATTATAAAATAATAGTGCATCCCTAAAAAATAAACTAATTTTAGTCTTGTTACACTAATACTGGTTTTTAGAACCACCTTATATTATATATCTATATTGTATCAATTCAAACCTTTATTGTATAAATAAAAAGGATGATGTTGAGAGTTTAAAGTTTGTATTTTGTTCTTAAAAATAGGTTTTATTATCTCAAATATTTCCATAGAGATAGTTTAGACCTATTTGGATAAGTATTAAGGATATTTGGTGTTAATTTTAATTTGGAGGATGATATCACACCACAATTTTAATAGTCATGTTGTAATTATTATTGGATGATTGTTTGGTTGATATACTAAATATTTATCTATGATGAACATGTATTCTGGCACGATGAAGTTAGAAATTAAGCATTTGATATAGCTCTATTAATTATGGCAGAGTATTTAGAACAAAATAGGAAGGTGTATATATATGTTATTATGAATGAATAAATCTTCCATATTCATAAATCAAGATTTATATCTTTAAAATTTCATTGTAACATTTCTTTTTGAGGATTGTGTGACTAAATTTTCAGTATTTTATGTGAATTTTTGGTCGATACGACTCGAAGGATTCACTATAATCATAGGATATAGTTTAACAAATAACTATTGATTATTCCCCAATGATATTCATTATAGAATAATGAATATATCCCAAGTAATATAAAATTTTATATCTTATAATTTCAAAACATTAAAAAGAAAATTAGACAGACTTTTTTGGTTGGATCTAATAATTGAAGAATATTGTGTTGTAATGGTACCCATTACATTGAGATTTCCAAGATATCAGAGTATTTTAAATTGTTGAGAATTTTTCAAAAATATCAAAACAAATTATTATAGAGATATTTAATTTAATAATTATTTATTGTTTTAAAAACCAATTTTGATATGGTATTTTTCATTAAATGTTTAAATTTTTTTATTTGGAGGTTAAGAGTTTTATTTTGAATTGATGTTAAGAATAGATAACTGAGAAAGAGTAAGAGAACACGCAACATGATGAATGGAATTCTATCAGTTTGGATGTATATGTATCTTTCAATGATATTTTTAGATAAAACACATGACATTGAAAATTGAGATTCACTGTGAAATAGGGATCTAAATAGAAACACATACTCGTATTGTTTATGTCATTCAATATAGTTTTAAATGGATGTATTTCATTGTTTTCCTAACAAAAGAATATGATATTTAAAATTAACAAATGTTTAAAACCCTAATTCACCTCTCTCGTAACATCTTTTCATCCATGGTTTTAGAATAATTAGTATCTGTGGAAAAATATCACTTATTTATTTTTTTCTCATGTTGATATTCATGGAATAGAGGAGTATATTAATGAAAATAGAGGTATACTATTTAATGTATGTAATTATTAGATTATGAATACTCACATGAGATCACATTTATGATCTATTTATTATAATCTTCACATAGAATTCAAGAAAATTATCCCAATGAGATACTACTAAATGACATAAATAATATTATTCTCAACATTGATGAAAAGGATTAAAATAACTTATCATGAGAACATTTTAATAATTTTCCTGGGGATTACCATATTCACATCCATAAAAAATTTCTAGATAATTTTACCATTTTATAAGAATTTAAGAATAAAATGTTTAGATAATGAAGTAATGTTAAATTTTTAAATGAATTTCAGAGGAAGTTTTAATAAAATATATAAATAAGAATATAATATGATAATTATTATATTATTATAGTGGATGTTTAAATATAAATTAAATAATTTTGAAGGATGTTTTAATGGTGATGGTAGAAAATCACAATCTTAAATTAAGGATGAAAACCAAATTTATGGAGTGGTTGATTTTGAGGTTGACCTCACTATTCCTTAATAGTATTATTCTATTTAATGAAAGAAAAATACAAATATTAGTGGACTCTTAAAATGTCCCATATAGTATGCTGAAAAAATCCAAACTAAAATTATCCATATAGAGAAAGTTATAGAATATCAATACACCACATAAAAAAAGAGATTAACTTTAATATTAAGATAAATAAATATGATAATGTGATTAATGAAATTAAATTTTATATATAATAGAATATAGAAGATATTTAAACTCTTGAGTAAGATGTTTTTATATGAAATAAAAAGTTTAATATAGAATTACAAACCAAGGGATCAACGATGAAACTTCAATTTGGGAATTCTTTAGATAAATAAATCAAATAAATATCTAAATTAAGTTATATGTATCTTTGAGAGGTAATTAAGTGAAATGTGTTCTAATAACATGTGACATATTGGGATATTATTTGAATGTAATTCATCTAAAAATTGGAAAAATAAATCAAGAGTTAAAGGAAATGAAAAAGGATGAAAATAACTCTATAACTCAATCATTTATGTTTATATAAAACACTGTGAAATATTCTATGACTAGAAACACATATAATGAAAGTGAAAAAATATTCCTCTAATGATGTGAAAATTTTGTGGTTACATTGGACACACGATAACCTATTATTACGAGGTGAGGATTTTTTTACATGGATTGGTGATCGAAAGCCAAAAAAAGAATTATAGTGTATTTTAGATTTCAATAATATTTTTTATGGATACAATATTTAGTTCACTATATTTAGTAATAAAAAAAGCATTTAAAGCATATATAGTAATAAATTTAAACCCATTGGAGGATTTTGGATAATGGAAAAGAAAATAATGAAATATATTCCATTAGTGATTGAATACTCTCCTTTGAAATAAGTGAAGTAGTTCATCACTATATATACTAAATTGAATAAGGAGATACCAATTATTTTTCCAACCCAACCCAATGTTTCGTTTAAATATAATAAGAAGAATGAGAAGTGTATAGTGGAAAAAATTTCCCTCAAGGTGAGAAAGAACAAAAGTATTTAAATTTTTTATAGTGGGTGGACTTTCTCTATGATTGGTACTCTGAACCTATTTTAAAATATAATGACATATAAATAAAATTGTTTATTTTGGTAATGATAATTTTTAAGGATAATGGGAAATATTAAAATGATTTCTACTATATATGAGTTAAAAAACACCGAAGTAATCTTAATATTTGGATTTGGACACTATAACCTGAGTTAAAGTCATCTCTTTTATCTTTGTACTTGAGGTATCTTTTAAAACAGGTTCTCCCTAATAAATTAAAATATTATAAATTTCATGGTGAATATATAAAGGATAAACAATGATCATTATTTTATAGACAAAAATGATCATTTTTTCTCATGTGGGAATAATATTACTCTTTATGGTATTAATGGAATCCCACATTTATCAATAAATCATGAAAAATATCCAAAGTATTAATGTTGTTATAGATATTACAAAACTAAAGTAGTATTGATAATGGATATTTGAGACATATATGAGAGGCAATATGGTCTGAAATAATTGATATCCAAAGAATAATACATCATTAAACTCTCTCAATTTATTTTATAATTTTTTCTACGGTTTGATGACACATTTGAGAACACGAAGAGATATTTATTTCACCTTATTTTTGAATTTTTCTCATTGTATGTGATATAAAATGATATAGAAAAATAATATGGAAGTGATTAAATGTATCAAATGAAATCATAGAAATACAAAAATATAAAATTGGAAGGAGAGTGAAAATAGTATTACTGTGTAGCGGTATGAAGTAATATTTGAAGTAAGAATTTATTTACAGAAACATAGATTAAATCATAATGTTTCCTTAGTAATAACTCCAGAATAAATAGAGTCATTGAAAGCTGAAAATACATTGTAACCAATAATTAAGATACATTTTTCAATTATAGTGGTACATCATTAAATTTTTCTAAATATTTTGTAACTGTGGAAGTGAATATTTTTAATAGAATCATTTTAGGTCCTAGAGAAATAATGGCACCACATGTGATGTGGAAAATAATAAATGAAATTATAAATCATATTTTAGTACCTTAAATAAAGTTCTTTATTTATAATATAGAATGTTAATAAGGAAAATATAGTGATTTACTGCATAAAGGACTGTTTCTCGGTTACTAATCCAATACTAAATCATATTAGTTCATTAATATGAAGATAAATAAGATGATAGAAAATTTTAAAATCTATGCTATTGAAAAAAATTAAAAAATTGTTAAAAATTTGCATTTGGAATGAATTGATTTTAAAGAATGGTACCATGGTTTAAATTATTACAAAACATTAAAAATACCAAATATGGATGAATATAATGATGAATCCAAATAGGAAATAGGTGCTCCAGTGAGTTGATCATAGACTCGGTGAGAGAGGAATAGTACAAAAATTATTAAATGTATTATTAACATTGATAGGATAGCTCTGATGACAAATTGATATATGATAAGTGTTGGGGACATGATTTTTTATATCATTGGTAGAGTAGACTTCATTCAAGGAGGCTATGAATGATGGATTATGGGTTAAGGATTCGAATAAATAGATGAATAAAATATAGAATAATCCAAAAATAAATACATATAAATTTTATGAATTATAAAATCATCATTAAAGTATCAAAATTTTTAATAACTAGTGAGAAGTGAATGAGAATATGATCTTGAAAAAATATAGGTTGGTATTCAGAGGAAATACTCAAATAAATAGAATATATGTAGATGAGTTATTTTAATTGGTCTCCATAACTAAGTGAAGATGAGTTTTCATCAAATTTGTTTATTCAAATAGATTTAATGATATATTAAATGGTTATAAATATAAAATTATTGAATAGAGTGTTCAATGTAGAATATTACATAGAAAAATCAGAGAGAATTTTACCTGGTGATATTATTAGAATGAAATGTCATTTTAAGAATAAATTATATGGAATAATGATGGAAGTAATGGAATTGTTTGATCATTTGTTTTCATAATTGAAGAACTTGGAGTCAAAAAAGGTAGGAGTTGATCACAAAATCTTCATGAATACATAAAAAGGAAAAAGAATGTGATACTAATTTATGTTTATGATGTCATATTTAATGGTAATAAGAGGTAATCTATTGAATAGTTTTCATACTTGATGTTATTGAAACTCTATATTTCCAATATTGGTGAACTCACATACAATATTATGATATAAATCAATCAAAATGATAGGTATACCATTATATCACAAGTAAAATATATAGATAATCTGTTAAAAAATTTATATAAAATATTGTCAATGATTTTCATCATAAATTATCAAGGGAACTATACATAAGAGGACTAAAGATATAATGGTTTTAAATCCAACACTGACTTGGAGAACAATTTCAGTTTTTCTAAACAAGATGAGAATAAATCTATAAATAGATTATGAAACATTTTTTGTAGTTATGTTTTTAGAAAAATCCAAATAAAGGGAAATTTATAGACATTAAATGAATATTAAAGCACAATGAAAATACTCTAGATTCTAGGTTAATATATGCTAGAGGAAAAAATAATATTTTATGGTGTTTTTATATAAAAAATGGGATGGAGGTATTGTGGAAAGAAAACACACAAGTATTTGAGAGTTATTCATTAGATGAAAATTTGTTAGATGGTTTATAAAAATAATAGAAATATATACCTTTAGAATGGTTTGTGTGGATTTAATCTTTATAATAAATGCATGAAATCAACCTGATTTGGATAAATCAATAGTTATAGGATATTGTAATGGAATAGAAAAGACTTCTAATGATATTCTATAATTATTAAAGTATGATCAAGCTCAAAAATAGTCCCTCAGACCAATCATGCATGAAGTAAATTAAGTTAAAGTGGAAATTTTTCAATGAAATGGATAATTGTATAGTTATAAAGTCAGACCATAAAGGATGAAATAATGAATTGGTAGACATATTCATTAAATAATTGTCCATGCTAGAATTTTGAAAATAGTTGTTGATCCTTTATGTTCAACTATCTTCTAATGTATGAGGATGTTTATATTACACCCTCTCATTTTTTGGATTAGTATGGTTTCTCATTTATGTCATTTAATTAATCTGTTTTTTATTATGATTACTTGGGGTAAATTTTTGAAAATTGAGACCAGGGATCAAAGATAAACTAAATATTTGGAGACCAGAGAGATATGTAAGACCATTATGGAATGATTTCCAGAAGTTGGAACATAGCATATATAATTGTCAATTGGTTAAAGATAATTATTAATTATAAAATAAAAGGGAGATATCTACCCATGAGGGGGTTATTTGGGAATAATAATAAAGGGTAGATACAATCAATGAGGATTAGAATCAACATAAAGATAAAGGTAATTGGAGCTATGCCATGTAAGTCGTTAATAAAGCTAAAGGTTCAATGTAAGCTTGAAATACTTTTTATAAATCTTATTTCATACACTATAAATTTCACACAGAGAAGTAGGGTTACATTTAAGACCGATTATTAATTTTATTCTTCATTTTTAATTACTTACCACATTTATCTAATCATAAAAGATTCCTAGTTTTCATTCAGTGTTCATATTTTGAAATATTGTAAAATTTGACATCAATTTTTGAATCCATAATTTTTTATTTTTTATTCAAATATTCATCACAATATTATATATTCTAATCCATTAAATATTTTTTATTTTTTGATTCCTGGAAAAAAAACTAACATTATTCACAAAAAACATCATTTAGATTTATCATTTGGATGTAAATTTTGATTATAACAACCTCTTAAATTAAAAACCCATAGATATAAATTTAATGGCATGGATTTAATATTTTATGAATTCCTACTATATATTGGGAAATTTTTTTAGATAATTATGAAAAACAATATATAAAAAATTGGACACTTACATGCAGTATAAATTCTTTTTCCAAAAAGATAGAGATTCATGTTAACACACATGATTCATTCACGATGTTTTTAATTCTTTTAAGACAAGATCATATAGGGAAATGTTATCTTAATATAGTCTCTAATTATAAATATATCCTATGAAAAACATTTAAAAATGTGATTCCTGTACAAATATCTCTATTAGATATAAAACTCTAAAGGAACATTGTTATTTCGGTGAAAAAATTAAATCCCATAAAAATATTTACTTGTTTCCAAATAAAAAATTGGGCATAAAAATAAAACCGTTTCATATATGAATGTAACAATTTATTAAAAAAACTAACAACCCATTATTAGTCATTGTAAGACCATGAATTCTTTTTAAAATATATGTGAACTCATGAAATAATTTCAAAATATTTCACCTTTAAAAGTTCACAAAACATTCTTACCACATTCAATCAAAATACTTCCATATAAATACTTTTTTATAAGAATAATATTGGTCATCTTGGGGAATCAAATTAATAGCTAGTATGTTTCCATGTTTAACCCATATCAAAATAACTTATTCCCAATTAATTTTATTGTATTAAACTACTTTGTATTATCCCTTATTTTACCATTCTATTAATAAATCATTACCAATGGATTGGAGATTTATATCTAGATCACCCATTCTGGTATGATATATTATTCTTACTCATTAGTATATACATTTCAAGAAAATTTTATGATTTTTTTAAATATTTCACCCTTAATCATAAAATAAATGAAAAAATTATTTGAATCCCTAAGAAAAAATCATTCAATTTTTTTATAATCTTATATAGAAATATCATTTTTCTTTAAAAACACATAAAAATGGAAAATTAAAAAATGATAAGGTATAAAGTATAATTTAAAAAACCATGTATAATTTTATTTTAAACATAGTAACAATTGAAGGAAAATATTGGGGAAAAAGGTGGTGAAGCTGTATTTGTTAAAAAACTTTTTTTCACTTTTGTAAAAATTAAAAATACCCCATATGTAAAACATTTAGAAAATTAATTTTTAAATACATTATAGATTATTTAAAATGTAGTTGAAAATGAAATTTATAATCCTTAAAATAATAAATTTCAATATTATTTAATGATTTAATAAAACCTCATAAAGGTGTATAAAGAGTTGGGGGAAAACCATGAAACAATTTTTTTTAAAAGAAATTTCATTATATTAGGTAATATATAGCTTAGTAAGTTCTTGGAACCCTATGTTATAAAATAATATTTTTTATTTAATTTTTTAAGGAAATTTTTATTTTCATTGAATTATAATTATTCATTATATTTCATTTATTACTATGTTTTCTTATGTTACTAAAATAGTTACGTTCAAGTTAGGCATTTTGTGGTCGTTTGATTTATAACCTCAAATCAACAATAGTGTATTTATTTTAAAAAAATTTATACTGCATAATACACCTAATTAATTATAAAATTATTATATTTTTCAATTTTTTTTATTAAAATCAATTTTAAAATCTATAATGTGTGGTGGTCCTGAAAAGTTAATCACATAGTTTAATAGAGACAGTAGATTGTACATACAAATGAACCACTTTTTCAGATTTCTATGAGGTGGAAATGATATAAAGTATATAACATTTTAATTTTTCATAATCATAAATATTTTACACATTTAATATTTATTAATAAGTTCCAAACTTACTAAATGTGTAAGTTGTAAATGAGAAATTAACCACATCGCTTCATGGAGGTGGAAACCCATAAATATGCATAAGAGACATAGTAATTTTTGAGTGGATAGAAAGGGAAGAATGTAAGTCATATCTTATCATTATTTATTAATAATATTTTCAGAAATATCATATAAATTTATAGTATCAATCATCTTTACCTTCTATATGATATGTTGATGAAAATAGACACAAAACTCTTGGTGGAGGTGGTAGTCTAGAAGTATGCACAAGTGACATCATCATTTTCTAATAGATGGAAAAAGAGAAGGAAAGAGGTTTTACTATAAAAATAATAAAATTTAATTATATGTAATGTGTTTATTCTATTATATCATCATGTTTATATAAAATTTTTGAATATAAAACAATAAATAAATATAAAACAAATGGTAAATAATTATAACCCAACTTTGGAAAACCTCTCTTGGCATACAACGGGAGCCATTTTATATTGGTCCTTTGGTGAGACTAGAACCATTAGAAAATGGAGAGTGATGTTGGGAAGGAACTTTTATAGGTATTAGTTGAGATAAATGTCAGAAATTCTATAAAATATATATGGAAACATTGTTCCCTATTATATTTGAGTGGTCGGGAAAACTTGAAGAAACTTTAAATATATTATATGTCTTTCTGAAAATTAAGTGCAAAAAAATTAACATATATTGAAGATATGAAGAGTATGGATATAAATAAACTAATAAAATAAATCCTAAATTTTTTTTATTATATTTTAATCCTAATATATAAGTTTTATCCCTCTCATTAACTCTTTTGACTATTACCATGGTGATAAAGTCTTACCAAGGTTACCATTGATAATGTAAAAAAATTGAAACCCCATTTATTACACAATTTAATACTCTTGAATTGAAATATGAATTAAATTTCATCAAATTTAATTTCTAAAATTTTAAAATTTTAATTTTAATATAAAAACACATAATACTATAAAAAATAATTATTTTAGATTCCCTTTTAAGTTTCAAAATGATTTAATAATATAATCATTTATAATTCATATTACTATAGATTTAATTGTATTGTTTTTATTTACTGTTGTTAATATAACACTATAACCAAAAAGAAATATAATTTTTATTTTTCAATACATGAAAATAAATTGAATTTTTTTAAAAATCCATATATTTCTTTATTTATCCATTTTTTTAATAAACATTCTCCAAAATTCACCATAAGGTAAATTGAATATGCTTAATAAAAATATTTATAGCATTCAATTCAAATTAAAATCATAAAATTTAGTAATTTATCTTTTAATTCACAATATTTAATATGTGGAAAAAATAATTTAGTTACACTAAACATTTACCTTTTTGATTGAAAATGTTTATAAATTTATTTATATAACTATACTAAATATAAACACATAAAAACTAATAATTATAAGTAATAATATATTTTTATTTCTAGTATTAACTAGGTTTCATATTATTTTTCCTTTATGAAATTTTTTCCTTTCAAAATTATTCATTCATTAATCATGAGATTAAACTATAAAACCTTAATCTAGTGAATAACCTAATTTCTGGGTACCTTATCTCTATGATAAGAAATTTTATATTAATTTTTATCTTAGAAAATATTCTCTTCCAAATGTTTAACCTCAGGCATCGAGATATGAGATATACAAGTTATATATTTCCATAACAACAAATTGAGTAACAAATATGGTACCAAATATAAAATCATAGGTATTTATACTCATTATGAATCTGATCCCACTTATTCAAAATTATTACAAGGACCAATATATAATGGTACTAATTTTTCTTTGCATATAAAATTAATAATATTTTCACAAGTTGATACATTAATAAAAATATCATATCTTACCAAAAATGAGTGATCATTCCTCTTGTTATCATTATAACATTTTAGATTACTCTAAGACTCCATCGTATAGTTCCGAATCATCATTACCTTCTCATACAAATATTCTACCAACTCTGTGCCCAAAAATATACTTTCAATGACTTCTTCCGTTTATAATGAAGTTTGAAACCACTTTCAATATTATACCTAAAAAGGTTCCATCTTAATACTGTATTGAAAATAGTTCACATAATAAAAACATACTAGTGAAATATTTTGAACCCAACATCATTGATAATTCGTATAGTATAACTAAAGAATATCTTCCTATGTCTAAATTCTTCACACTGACTATCAATAAATTTAGGATGATTTTTTTACAGAAATTTAAATCCCTCCCCAATGAATTTTGAATACCTTTTCATAAATTTAAGGTTAACATGGTATCATGGTAGGATATAAGGAAGAGAGTGGCTCTAAATAATCTGAATATATATTTAAGACAAATTCCAGAAAATTAATCCAATGTAATGATAATATAAATAATAAAAAAATGAAAAATTTATTCAATTGGTCATCAAAAAACCAAATGGAATTTTTATCTTGACATGTATTTGGTTATTCCTCTATTAAATCAATGGATATATTCTCTAAATTCTATTTTGGAATTAGAAAGAACTGAATCTTACATTTTGGTAGTCATCATTCAACTTAAAAATACCAGTAATTAGAACTATTTTTTTTAAAAAAATGACATATCAAATTTTATTTCTTACCACTAGTAATATTCCCAATGTTATTTTTACTTCTTAGTGCTTCTATAATGAATGTCAATTTTTGAGATAAGATATTTACTCAACAATTATTTCTTCATCCACAAAACACATGGTGCAGAAATCACTTTTTAAATTTTTATAATACCTTCTTTGTCAATTTTAAAATCATCAAACATTCCCTTCTTAACCAATTATACTATTTCTTAGAAATCACGATCTTTTTTTAATGAGGATAAATTCTATATGGAATCCATTTGTACACTAAAAGATGAAACAAAATAAAGGGAGTAAATTCATAAATAATTTATAGCTCATCATTCAATAAATCATTAACTAAGGTATCAAATTACAAACATAACTTTCTTAATGATGAATTATATTTTTTGGAAAATTGAATAAACTAACTTTTTTTCTTTACATGGATGATAGTGAATCATGAAATCATAATTCTTTATAAATTCCTACCATATTCCCTACCAAATTATTTACTCTTTTTGAGTGAATATATACTATAAAAATATATGGTCATTATATATTTCATAGTATATGCAATATAAAATATTCCTCCAAAATTATAAAATAAAAAACTTTTTCTTAAATCTCGACATAATGTGTAGAGTACTTCTAGTCATGGAGTTCCAATAAATGTGGATCATATGAAATTATATGATCATCTTGAATCAAGTCATAACCAACTCACTTAAAATAATTATTAATGTACACAATAAAATATTATTTTCAATTGGAAAGGATAACACAAGACCATTAACAAATATCTTTTCAATTCTTGAAAACATTAATCAAATTCATTTTATATAGATGAATTTAACTTGAAAAATCACATCCTTTATTGATTGTAAATACTTGTTTAAATTTTTGTTACACTTTTATTTTTATGTCTAATGATTTGGTTATTGGGAGTATGGTGTTTCTTGGTAATGCGAGTGGGGTGGGGTAGAGTGGAGGGGGAAATATGCCAATCAGGGTGAAGAACATGATTGGGACATGGTGAGAGAAAACCATGTAATGTTCCACGGAAACCATGCATCTTTTGGTCACTTTTGGATATAGGTTAGTGCACAGTTATATCATGGTTTTATAAACTATGTGGGGGCTTCGAGGAAACCGAGCATCTTGGACCCTCTTGGATAGAGGGAGCCACCCGGGCATCACACAGTTTGGATAACTGTGCGTCCAAACCATAAAACCCTTAAGAAGTGCGAAAGTCCCATTTTTTCATACTTGGTATTTTAGTTTTCTAAATTAAAATTTTCTATATTCCTCCTCTAATAGCTGGGGAGATAAACCAACCCCTCAAAGACTTCCAAGGGATGATTATCCATATATTGTTAGGCATTTAGAGAATTTTTGGGTGTGAATCAAAAACATGAGATATAATAACAATCCTATTTTTTTATTTTTATTATTTGGTATAATAGAATATCGCATATCATTATTAATTCCTTAAAAATTCAATTTTACATCCTATACAATGTTGAGGTCTTAATGGGTGTTTGAGTTCAGGTCAAGGGTAAGGGTTGACCAATCCGTCAACAACGAACATCTGGTAGGTGGTCTTTATGACTATCCATATATTCATGATTATCTCTATATACATATGTGGTTGTGACATTTTTCTATGTTAATTTGATTAGTTTCATTTGGATTTCTAATGTGTTTTGGGCCTTAAATTACGGTTTTAAACCCATCATGGACCACGTGGGTCCATTGTTGAGTGGGACCAAACCCAAGGCTACACATAGGTTTGGTAAAACCTTTTGGAATGGAGAATAAAATTTTTAAACATTAATGTTGGGTTATTATGATATCAAATGGGTAGTAAAAATTTAATTGGTTCTTATGTAGGGTCAACAGGTTATCTAAAACGAGTATAAGTTCGGTTTTGTAAATTCTTATGATGCTTTGAAATGGGTTTGATGGTGTGTTTTAGGGAATTGAAATGATTATATATTTAATGATGATAAATTATGATTGAATGTGATAAATTTTTTGAGAGGTGGTTTTGACCTCAAAGTGATTCAAAAAGATGTTTGTTAAATATCCTTCAAATGATGTTTGAAATTAGGGCAATGTCCCCTTTTTTGAAAATAGTTTAATAGTTATTTTGATATTTTAAATGGATAGTAAATCCTTAGGAATGTTTTTGTGGTCAATGATTAATTCCCATGTTTTAAAGGTTGTTTTCAATATGATGTCAAATAAATATTTTGAATTATGTTTTATAACTTTATGTTGTATTAAATTTCAATTAGGACTATATTTATTGAATTGATCTACAAGGTAGTAATATGGGACCCATTCCAATTAGTTTTTCATGTTAACAAGGATATGACATGTATCCAATGATGAATGTTAATAGTTGATGAAATAACATAAGGGTTGGTAGGAATAATGATATATGGATTTGATGGTTATAGTTTGCATTGAAAATGTAAAATGATTTTCAAATGAGATTATGGTTAATTGGGTTTAATTAATAACATGGAATAAGGGTGTGTTTTGTATAAGCTAGGTGGGTTAATGGGTTATGAAAAGTTAATGGGATATGGCATAAACATAATTTAGGTATTGAATGGATAATGAAATGTGATTGTTATGTGTATTAATTATGCACGGTTTATGATATTGTATATTAGGTAAATAAATAAATAAAAATGTGCCCACATCATGGTAGTTTGGGGAATTGTACTAGAGGATCTATTCCCACGAGTTAGGTTAGAATGAGCCTCTAAACCCCACCACTATAATGCATGAGTTTGGGAAGGGGACCGAGGCTCTATGCCCCTAAACGATTCATTTGATGAGACTACCAGGACTGAGGCTCTATGCCCCTAATAGTTTCATTTGATGAGACTACCAGGACTGAGGGTCCAAGGTAAGTATAATATATTTATTTATGAAATTTTTATCCTCAGTGATATAGGGAACTTAACCTATCTTCTTGTGCATAGAAATTGACCATCTTAGGTGGTAGTGTAAATGATGTAAATGCCTAAACCATAGAAATACTGATGGAAATAATGACGATAATGGATAAAATATTAAAAATGGTAAAAGAAAATATTATTGATTAATAGATAAGTGATAGATTGTGATTAGTGATCACCCCTTGCGGTTAAAAGTGTGTGAATCTCCATTGTTCATTAGATTAGAATCAATGTGTGACCTGAATTTGGATTTTTGATCTTTTGAATATTGAGAACATAATTTGTAAATGGATATTAGACAATCACTTAAATTATTTCCAAGTTTTCTTATTTACTTGTCGAACTATATTATCAAAATAAACCATTTTTCATTATAGATATTACATTAGACACTATTTGTGGGGGCCTACAGAGTTTTCCTCGCACCCTACATGGCCCCCCTTAACCCTTGGATACATAAAAAGATGTTTGTTTTTTATACAGGCTTGGTAAATTGACCTGGTGTCTTGGGTGAATGGGATATTGGGTTTGAGAATAAAAGTCCAGGAATGGGTTGGGACTTAATTCTAGGTTCAGAGCCATTTCTTTATTTGTTCTTGGATTATATTTTATAACAATATAGAATGTAGTGTAATCAAAAGATTTTGTTATAACATGTGTACTTGGTTATTATTTATGTGTTTTGTCTTATTTTTTCAATGTATCTTTTTGGTTGGTTATTTAATCTTCCAGTGTTACTTCTATTGTGGCATAACAATGAAAAGATGGTATAGTCTCCCTATATTTTTCTCTTCACTCGCACAACTATTCAATATTCATTACTGTATGGGGATGTTTTCTTGAGTTATTGTGAAGACCGAGACTAGGGCAGAAAGTATAGTGGATTCTAGGATAGGTAAGTTATATAGTGGTATCATATCCTATTTCCTTTTTTCTTACTATTTGGTAATGGTCGATAAGAGAATAGTATCTCATTGGGGCTTCGTAATGAGCTCATAGTTGGTTACCTAAAACCTCACGTACAAAGGAAAGTTGAGTTTTATAGGGGTGGGACACGATGTTCTATTTTGTGATTATATAGTTGGTTGATATATTCAACATGTGTGGCATACATGGATGTGATGTTACTTATTTATGATTTCTTATCTCTGGGATCCACACAAAAACATAGGGTATTTCAATTTTTATATCATCCTAGGGATATAGGATATATATGTCATTCATATGTTTCGTAGGAATGACTTGTGTATGACATGATGATGAACTAAATGGGTATAAAATGTCAACATTAATGAAATGATGGGAGTTGAAAAGTGGGTTAATATGGTTTTGAGAAACTGAAATCCTAGGGTTTTGAAAAGGGAAATGTTTTGAAATATTATTTTTAATAAATATGGTATTTTTGAAATTATGGGGAATCAAATTTTTTTTTGAAAGTGAAAATTAGTGAGTTTTGAAAATGAAATGTTTTAAAAAACTAAATCATGGGTTTGAATGGTATTGTGTAATTAAATAGGAAAATTTAAAATAATGGAACTTTTAGGGACACTAGTGGTGACCATCCCTAGTTTTGTATGTTGACCTTGTGTAAATGTGGTTTTGGTATAGAGAGTACTAATGTTATTTGACCTTAGTTTATGGGATGTGATGTCTTCATGAGTTGGGTGTGTCGATTAATGGGAAGTTTCTTACGGAATAATATAAAGGGTTGTGACCATGATATTTTGAAATGATGTTTTTTATGTGAATGTGGTCACTCTTGGGGGTATGGTCCTTGTGAGTTATGTTTTGGACTAATGATTTGTAGATCGACTCCTAGTTTTTGTGCATGTGTGACAGTATCCTTGGTGTGGGGCATAGAGTAATTGTTTTTTAGTGCATTTGGCATGGTTTTTTTAGAATGGGGGTAGGATGACTATTGTGAGAATCTGGTTTTAAGTGGTTTATTATATATCTTTGAGTGATCCAGTGACCATTTCATGGTTCGGATCGAGTTCGAGGAGTTGGTATCATTTCACTTTTTAGGATGACTTGTGTGATATGTTGGTTGGAGTGTCGATGCTTTTGGGTTTATGTGGAATGAGTATGTATTTCAGACTTGGGAAGTTTCACAATGATACTATATCCTAGAGTAGTCTTGGACTTGGGGATAGTGGTAAGGATAATGGTTTTGGTGAGGTGACTCGAGTAGTGGTTATTAGTTAACAGTCTTCAATGAAATCGAGGGCGGCCTCGAGGGAGGGTGGCCCAATGTTGAAGGTTCCAAAGGATGTGAAGCATGAGTAGTGGATTTAGAGAAAGAATCAATGCATTTTTAGTTCTATTGAGGTGGGTTAATGTGCTTGGGTATAGTTGGATTTCTTTATCAGAGTGTTATTTATGTGATTTTGGTTGGTTGTAAATTTGTATTTGGAAGAGGAGAGGTCGTTGAGAAACATATCCTATGGATTTGATAGTGTTTGATTTAGGAATTGGTGCGTATATCTGGCGAACAATACAAGGGTGATGAGGCGTGGATGGAAGCTTTGGTATAGAAGAGACACTAGGGTGGTGGTGGTCCCACAGTTTGGCTTTCTTGTGCCATGGGTGATTTATTAGATGAGAATGTAGAAAATGCCTCGACTCCAATGAAGCTGATGAACCAAGAGGTATGTTCATATTGGTGAGAAGATATTAAGCATAACTATGGTGATGCATGAATAAAATGATATAGAGTTGAATTTAGAGTGTGGTCACAAGAATGTGTGAGACATTAATGGACCGTTGAGGTCCAGATATGGGAAGATGTCTGAAAGGAAAGATCCCATTTAGGAAGGAAAAACACGCAGCTCGAGATAAGATCTTGTAGTAATTCTAAGTGATCTGAGTGGGAATCGCGGGTCTTTTGTTAGATATTTTGGTTATGTAATGGTTTGTTGGTAGATGTGTTTTTGTAGAAATCACCAGTGTTGACCTAGAATGACTTGAGTGGGGGTAATGGCAGTGGTTCCATGGGAAGTGTTGGGTCAAAACCGATTGGAAATGGGTCATGATGTGGTAGTTAGATTGGTTGGAATCCGATTCGAGTTGTGGTGGTTGACTTTGGTTGAGGCTTTGGTGAGCATGGAATATGAGAACTTCAGTAGATTGAGGTGTCCTCATGATGAGAGGTGAGGCGATTGTGGATGGTTTGTGGTGGCTTTGATATGAGACTTCATAGCGTAGACTTAGCTAGTCAAAATCATGACCAATATATGGATGTCGTCCTAGGTATGTTGAGAGATATGGGATGTATTCCTCTCTACGTAAATATATATTTTTTGGTGATAGAGTCTCTTGGAGGAAACACACATGGAATGTTATGTGTGAAGGATCCATATATTTTGGGAGTAAACTATCAAAAGGTTATGAAAAAGGCCCTCATGATGTACTGGATGTCGATGAATACCTTGGGTGTCAATCTCAAAATCTGGGAATGAGTAGTGGGTGATGTTTTTTTATAGTTGAATCTGGAAAACTCTATAGAGATTTTTGGGTTAAAAATGTGTTTCATCATGAGTCATGGAGGTCAAAATTTCTTGTCGAAAGCAGTGACAACGACACTCCTTAGTTGGGCCACATTATGTAAAGTCATGTTATGTAAATAAATATATGAAGTGAATGTGGCGGAATCAAGGGCCCAATGAAAACCTTTGAGGTTCATGTTTGGGTTCATCGGGGGATCACATGGTTTTCCATGGAAGTGATGGTCGATCAAGTTGCACGACAACTTCATGCATATTCTAGTTCTAAAGTTAATTGGAGTGGTCATGTCGGACATGTGTTCCGGGGTTCCAACGAGATTGAAAATGGTTTCAAGATTAGAAAATGATGTGGTAGTGGAGTTTTACTATACATTGGGTATGGCATCGATGGGTGTTCATGGATGAGGTGGGTATGAATTAAGCTAATATGCATTGTTTCCAAGTAAAGGTTTGATGTACCAACATTGGACGTTGGGTATCAATAGGGCAAGTTAAGTAGGGATGGACGGATTCCACTAGAAAAAATGAACAAATATTGTGGGATGTAAGACAACTTTGATTAAAAATGGTAGGATAAGTGCGTTTATATAATGTTATTGTTCTCTATGGAAGAACTAAATTACCCTTAAATGAGTAGGTACGGTATTGGTGTCCAATCTATGTGCTTTCAAAGGAAGGGATAAATTCAAATGTTGGGTGATGTTTATGTGGAAATTTTTCCTAGTGTGTTGGAAAACATATCATGTCTGTTTTAGATGTTGATTTAAGGTTTTTTCAGTCTATTTCTCTGATTGTGAAAGTGAAAAATATCAGAAAATTGTGGGATTGATCATATTGTGGGAAGAACCATAGGGAACAAGTAGTAAATTAATTACATAAACTGAAGTTTGAGATGAATGCAACAATGTTGGATCCACATTGGTCTATCTGTTTTAGTGATGGGAACTAGCTAGGATGTGGATCAGTTGAGAAACATAAGTTGAAGAGTATGGTTGGGTTGTTCTTTTCAGTTGTTTGAAAATGAACCGAGGTTTTCATTCCTCTTGAAATGGATATAGGTAGGTCTTGAGATGCAATTAAAAGTCGTACATTTCATATTGTGATGTTGGGATATGTTAACAATTAGTGCCTTGAATATCATGGTTTGACAGAACCAAGAAATTTGATCCATGAGATGTGAAGAGGATCAGAATAAGGGTGTTCTGGTTGGTTCACTAGTGGTATTTAGGTCGAAGTTGGAGTACATTCTACCGTGTCCTAGTGATGTTTACCAAACCATTTGATTGTGTTTAATATTGTTAATGAGTATTTTGATATAATATCACTATTGAGGATTATTGGTTCATGGATGTAGACCATAGGGGGGATTCGTTTCTTTGGGGTATTACTATTTTATTGGTATGAGAGTAGTGGTATAATAACCATCTCTAAGGGAAATCATGGGAAATGAAAGATTACTAGTTGAACATGTGGCATGACCTTTGGTCTTGGAAGCTCAGTACGATTTGGAAGAACAGATCAAGGATGAGCCATTATAATGTGGGGATGTTGTAAGATTACAAACTTTAATGAAGGTTTTCCGTGGTTTAAATTTTTTTTACACTTCTAGGTTATGGTTAATTAAGTGGTTCTTGTGAGTACAAGATGTTTTTCGAGTGTTCTGGGCGGTTGGGACACAAGGGAATGGGAAAATTGTCCAAGCAGTGTGAAGCGCACTATTGGTACAATTTTAAAGAAAATTGTGCACCGGGACCAAGAAATCATGCATCTTCCGGGCCTTTTCAGATAGAGACTAGTTCAAAGTTACTTATTGGTTTTCTAAACTGTTCAGGTGCTTTAGATAAACCATGTGTCTTGGCCCCTCTTGGATAATGGTAGATTCTTGATTGGCGGATGGTTTGGCTAACCATGTAGGCAAACTGGGCATCCCTTAAAAATTCTGAAATCTTAGTTTTCCCTCTTTGAATTTAATGATTTAATTTTGATTTTTTTCTTATTCCTCCTCTAATAACATTGGGAACAAACCAAACCCACTATGACATTCATGTGTTGATTATTGTTCAATTCATAGCCATTTAGAGCATTCTTGGATTTGAATTGAAGATCCAGGTGAGTCTAGAACCCACATTGATTTATTTTTTAGATGAGGGAATTTTGAATATCAGATCTTCTTCCAAATCCCTAAAACCATCACTTTTATATAATATTCTAATTTTTTTGATTTAATTGGTGTTTGATTTTGAATCAAGGGTAGCGGTTGTGAAAGAGTTCATCAACGAACATGAGGTATGTGGTCTTTAAGTTATTTACCATAGTTATGATGTTCTATAATCATATGTGGAAGAGACAATGGGATGGCTTGTTTAGTTTCTTTTTTTGATGTAAAAATTGATTTTGGACATAAATTGACGATTTAAACCCTTCACAAACCCTGTGGTTCCATAGGTGAGTGAGACACAACCTAGGGCTACACATGGGTTAAGCCAGACCCTTGTAAATGGTTAATAAAATGTGTAAAAATTAATATAGAGTTATTATGAGAATTAGTGGATAGTAAATATATAAATGGTGTGTTGGTTGGGATAATGTGTTAACTAAATCAATTATATGAGGAATTTTGTAAATGCTTAAGTGGTTTTGAAATAATATTGATGGTATATTTTTAGGTGTGGATAGGACTAAAGATTTATTGAAAGAAAATGATGTTTTAAAGTGAAAAATGGTTTGAAATGTTGTTTTACCTAAATGTGATTCAAAATAACGTTTTATAAAGATATTTTAATAGATTTTTGAAAGGAGGGAAATGCTCCACTTTGAGAAAATGGTTTAATGGTTCATCAATATATTTTAAATGGAAATGAAATCCTTGGGTATTTTTTTTCAAAGACAACCCATGATTTAAAGGTTGTCTTCTAGATGATTTCAGATAAATATTTTGAATAATATTTTATACAATGATTTGAACATAATGCAACATTAGACAATATTCATTGAATTGATCTATGGTCTAGTGAGATAAGACTCATGCTGATTACAAGGGAATGTAAACATAGTTATGAAATGAAACAAATGGTGAATGTTTAGGGTTGATGTCATAGAAAAAAGTGGTGTCCAGAATAATGATATATGTGTTTGATGGTTGTGGATTATGTTTGTAAATGAGGAATGGTTTGTAAATGAGATTATTGTCAATTGGGTTTAATTTAAAACATTGTATAAGAAATTGTTTTGAATAAGGAATTTTGGTTAATGGGTAATGAAATGAAAATTGTAAATGTGTTAATAGGTTATAACATGTACATGACTTATGTATTGAGAACATTATGAAATTTGAGTGATTTTTGAATTGATTAGGTATCGTTTGTGATATATTATGTTCGGTAAATGGATAAATAATAATGTTCACTTGGATTGGTTGTGCATGATATTGGACATGAGGATCTATACCCATGGGTCTTGTTTGACAAAGGCTGTAAACCCCACCCCAATAATACACAGGTTAGGTAAGGGGTCTAAGACTCGAGGCCCCTAACAGTTTCGTTTTATGAGAATACCTAGACCGAGGATCCATGAAAAGTGAAATTTATTTTTGTTTATGAAATGTTTATCCCTAGTGAGATAGGTACTTGATATATCCACTTATGCATGGTAATTGATAGGCTTTGTCCATAGAGTAAATGATGTAAATTATTGACTCATGGAAATACTAATGGAAATAATGATGGGAATAGTTGAAATGATGAAAAGAATAAATGTTAATATAATTAACTAATGGGTAAGTGATAAATTGAGATTATTGAACACCCCATGTGGTTAAAAGTGTGTGAAACCCCCATTGATCCTTGTCATAGACTCCATGATGGAGATTAGTTATTTTTATTTGATATTATGACTCTTGAAAATGTTATTAGTAAATGGATATTAGACAATAAATTCATAGACATCATTATTTCCTTATTTAATTGTTGAACTTTATCATCTACATACATTTTTGGTCATATTAGCTATTTCTTTAGACACCGTTGGAGGTGGCCTTCTGAGTTCAACACACACCCTAATTTGGACAGCAAAGTACTTGATTATCCAATCAAATGTATCTTGTTTTATTATATAGATTATAGATAGGGACATTGAATTAATGTGTGCATGGAATGACGAGATATAGGATGTGAGGTTTGGATAGGGCTGGGACTCAGGTCTTGGTTTAGAATCAATTTTTTGGTTTTTGTGTATATTTTATTAATTCCTCTCATGTATTGTATTCACAATAATTTATTATAGAATTCATACCTGGATACTTAATGTTTTTTATATTCTATCCATTTTTCATCTAGTTGGTTCTTTTCATTATTTGTGTTAATTCTTTGGTTGCTTCACTCTGACAAGTAGATATAGTCTCCCATATTTTCTCTTTTTACCTACACTAATTTTTGGAAACCTATAGTGTATGGGGAGGTGTGATTTAGGTTATGTGACGATCATTCTAGGGGAACATGATATAGTGGATTTTGAGTCAGGGATGTCACATAAATCCTTTTAGTGTTAACTTAATTAGTGGGATTGATAAATGATGAATTTGGTCAAGAAAATGATAGTTAACTACTATAAAAGAATATATTGATTCTATATGACATTTTATGTTCATATCCACTCTTCCCCCACATTATTTTACATGACCAATAATTATTCCTTAGGTTGAAACAATATTTCCAAGGAATGAAATCTGTTGTATCCAAAATTTACATTTTCTAAATTTTACATACAACTTATTTTATTTCAATGTCCATAAAAATACCAATATATCATTCATAATACTCATAAATTTTATAATACAGTAAAATATCATCTTTAAAAATGTCAAAAAAAAATTCTATATACTCATGGAAAACTCCATTCCTAAGATCCATAAATATGGCAGCTGCATTCATCAACCCAAAATGTGTAAACAAAAATTCACAATTTACATACCATGTATGGAACATAAACCATTGAATGTATTCCTCCTATACATTCAACTAGAGATGACCATACCTGAGATTTATCATTTAAAAATATTGATCGCCATCAAGCTAATCAATTAATTCATTAATAAGAGGAAATAGAAATGTGTTATTTAAAGCGATTATATTGATTTATCTATAATGAATTAATTGTATCATAAAACTATCCATACTTTTAACAATCAAAACTAGAGAACCCCATGGTGAAGTTATAAGATGAATTAATCCCTTATCATGAAAATATTTTATCTTATTTTTCATTTTTAAACATTATACTGAAACCATTCAATATTGGTGTTTTGAAATTATCTTAGCATCAGCTACTATGTAAATATAAAATCAACCTCTCGATTAGGAATATCACTGGAAAATTATGAGGAAATTATTCTAGATATTCATTTTCTACTAGAATATCACTAATTTGAATGGTTTCATAATTTTCAACAATATGTGAATGATAACATTCACTTACATCATTTATCAGTTTCTCGGCTTCTTGATATGTTTTTAAAATTATAAAACCATTCTTATATTCAAACAAAAACTCATTCTAAAAAATAAATTATTTACATATCCAATATATCTTATTATGATAAACACAAATCTATTCCTAATCTAGAATATCAAAAATGTCTATAATGGGAAACACTATATTTTTTTAAAAAACCATTTTAATGATGTTAACAATAATATTACTATAACTTTTTGTTGCATTTATACTTCGATATGTGTTTTTACTAATAGTTTGGACATTATTTTATAAGATTCTATTTCTATTTTATATAAAACATTAGCTGATCTAAAATAATGTGTGGACACAAAATCAATCAACACATTGGATTAATTAAAATAAACAAGTAACGTACATCTAACCTTTTCATATTAGGTCCCTACATCTACCATGGTCATAGAAAAACACATTCCTAGACATTCCAGTTTTTATAACAATAATTACCACCTTGAGTAACTAACTTCACACATGGATCAACATTATATAAAAATGCATCAAAATTAATAAAATCATTTTTGTAGTTAACTATTTATTTTCCAATTAGTTTTATATAATTTATTCCATGTAGTCACGAGCCAAATGTCCACGATAAACACATGAGTAACACCTTACTAATTATTTCAAACATTCATTATAATTTCTTTTACCTCATTTGGAACATTTGGGTTCGTAACACTTGAATTATTGGTAGACTATGTCTCCATTATAAGGAATGTATACATATTCTTCCTCTTTATTTTATGCAGTATGTATGTTCTTGAAAAATCCATCTCAACATTCTCAGTAGCAGGGAAAAATGCCTTGTAACATTAAAATTCATTAGAGTCTGGCTCTTTATATTGTTCTTTTGGGACATTTTTATAATATGTCAATTTTACACTTATTGTCCTGAACAAAATTCAGTTTACACTTTTCCAATCCGAAAAAATTTTCATCATAAAAAGCCATCATTTATTATTCATTTTACTTAAACTATATAAATATTATTTACACTCTAAATTTTAGAACATTAATAAAATACATCTCAATAAAAATATCATTAAAGATCATCCACACCATGACATAAATCTCATCCTCCACCTTTATATTATCAATTAAGGACCACCATCTGCTAAATTCGCTAAATAAATGATAAATAGAATGAATTAACATGTAAAATTCCATACATAAGGGAATAAAACACATTCCCCCCATACATCTATCCTTAATTTAGATAAAATAGTGTCTAAACATCTACAAAAATTCATCGGGAAATAATTCACGAAATGCTCCACTATAGATGTGTTCCTCCATAGGGAATTCAGTTGCTCTAAAAATCATTATATTCCAATAATTTCAGGATATAGATTTTTATGGTTATTTCCCTCTTGATGAATTCCTAATTTATCTGCACTTATTTATATATAGAAAACATGTCTGAACATAGTGGTATTAGATGAAGAAACATGCAAATATTTAATGTCTATCCCACACTAATATGATTATAAGTCAAATTATCTTAAGGGTGTATTTAGTATTATTTTATCCTATAAAAGTATCTAAACCATTCTTTGATGCCATGTATAATGATATACTTTATTAAAAACTCATAAATATAAGCATAATAGAAATGTTTTATCATTTTCATATACCCATGATCATTTGGGTTTATGATTTTATATAATTAGTTAAACAATTACACAAAAAGTGAACACTTCTTCAAATTGAACCTATTTTCTACTAAAAACTCATATTTCCTCTAAGGAATTTTTCTTCTTTTAAGATGATACCAAATCAAGAATATTTAGCCTTATTATAGTTCCTATTAATCAATAGATAAAATAATAACCTTTGAAAATATGGAATGATAATTAAAATCAAAAAAAGAGATGTAAAAATAATATAACCCCATTAGTCACATGAAAACATGAAAACCTATGAATTGTTTTCCCATTTGACAATAAAAACTAGATAACATAAGTAAAACAATTTAATATATGAAGATAGACCATTGAGAAAATTAATAATTAGAGAATTCATTATTATGTATGTAAAAACCTATTAAAGAATTATGTTGACCAAGATGACTCATGAAAACATTTTAAAACCTTTTACCTTTAAAAGCTCATAAACATATGTTTCCTCATGAAATCAAAACATTCCATAAAATCCCTTTTTATAGAATTATATAGGTATCATGGTGTATTATATCATAAACCATGGTCACTCATGTTAGACCATGTCAAAATAACAAAATCCAATTTAATTATAAGGAGCTACTGACCTTGTATTCTTTCTCACCTTCCACATTAAAGACTAAATAATTAGACATTTCATTAGGGAGATATATCATGATCACTGATTTTCATATGTTATTTGAGGATCACCGGTAATAAATTATAATTCATAATTAACATAGAAGAAAAATTATTTTTTAAGATTTGAACTTTTCATCACAAACCCTTTGAAAAATAATTTTATCCCCTAAGAAAAACACATTCTACTAAAACAATGATAAGAATAAATATCAATTTTCCTTAAAAAATTATTATAATATAACATTCTTAGAAGAAAATGAATAATATTTACTTTGGAAAACCAATTTAACATATAGATGAATCATGAAAAAAAATAACAACAATAATGGTGTGAAAAGGATATCAAGTTGTAGACGTTAAAATGTTATTTTTTTCAGGTTTTTAAAAAGTAGAAAATAACACATATGGAAACCATCGAGAAGATTCTATTTTAATTCATTATAAATAGTGAAATATATACTAAAGATTAACTTTATAAATTATTGAAACAAAAATAAAAAACAATGTAGAATCAATTATAATAACCTCAACATGGAAGAAATAATGTTGGAGGAAAACATAAAAAAATAAAAAAAAATCTCCCATACATTATGTCTCGTCAAGAATTATAAATTTTCTAACTCTTGAACAATAAAATTATACTACTTATTTAATTTCTTAAAAAAAAAATTTTGTTAACTATACTTTCATTATTTATAATGACCCAGAATTCAATCAATGAAAATTTACCTTCTTATAATTCTTTTATGTTATATGAATAACATAAAATCACAAATATAACACAATAAAATCCTTATACATTAAGGATAAATGATATAAGTTCAATTTCTAGAAATTAAGAAACTTAATCCAATGGAATAGTAGCTTGACCTATGGAATTATCATACGACAGTGATGAATAGTAAACATGCCCATAGAATAGTAACATCACCAAGAATGTATAAATAAACAACAGGCTTCTGAAAAATTAAAATATGATATAATTATATCATAATATATGTAACTAAATGTTTTGAAAATAATAAATTATGTTTTGGAATTTTTATGAAACATAAATATTTCTATAATTTTTTTAAATTAAAATAATGATTTAAAAGTAATTTTATTTTCATTAAATAGATTCATTAATTAATAATTTGTTTTATTATGATAATAATATTGTTTAATGAGACCATAATTAATTTCTCAAGGTGTTATAAAATTAGTTGTAATTTTCAAATTAGTATTTTTAAAATAATTCATGATTATAAATAAAAATTAGATTTCTCTTATTTACAAAATTATTTTTATAAATTTGAGTTCAATTTTGAATTCTACATTTCAAAAAATAGCTAGTGTGAATATTTTGAATTTTTCTAAAATACATGAATTTTTTGAATAGTGAAATACGGTAATGTAGAGAATAAACTAAATACATAAATTATTGAGTCATGGATGATGTTTGGATGATTTTAAAACCATTGGATTGAATTATAATTCTCAAACTACTTTATTTTGGTATATTAATTTATATTATGCATAGTCTAGAGCCAAAATAAAGAAAAAATGGATAAAATAATCAAACAATCCATTATCCTCCACTATAAATACCACCCCTCACCACATCTTCTTCTTACCATATTACACTATGATTCATTTCCAGTTTTTGACTGATACCCTTATAAATTAACTTCCCCAAATCCAGGAGGTTCTATTCTCACCAAAATACCAAAATCAATTTCCCTAAGGCATTTCTCAATTATAAGAATTCCTGATGTGAAATCCATGTTCCCTTTCTTTATTTTCTTATTAATTTAGTTTGTTCTCTTATACTCTACTAAAATAATCTTTTCAAAAAATCATGATAAGTAAATTATATTATATAAACTATAATATTATTATTTTCATGGGAAATATTACATCAATTTTCATCACATATTCCTTTCATTCTGAAAATGAAAATATTGTCCACAATGTATTGATTTATCACCTTTGAGGATGAAAAGTATTCATTTTACATTATCTAATTCAAGGATGTAAATAAAAACATTATAATGGTTTGTATGTTTTGTAAAAAAATTTAATAACCATTTTTAGGTTCTACAAATTACTTTTAAATACAATAATGATAGAAGAAACAAAACAAGTTTGTGATGACAGAAAAACTACCAAAACAATCTAAACACTTATCAATAATGAATTATCTAATTGAAGAACCTCACCCAAAAGAAAAAAATGTCTTATATATGAATATAATCTTATATATATTTATTAATAACATATAACTTCAATTTTGGATATCTATTCTCATTTTACATGATATTTGACACAGTTATACAAGTGATCCAATCATGAAAACAAAGTAAACCAACACTCTAGAATGATTACATTGTATATTATAACACATCAAAAATAATATATATATATACATAATAAAATTTAAAGTAATGAAATAATTTTTGAATTGGTTTTGCATTAATGGATGTAATTTTATTATCTTGTAAATTATGGTCAAGTGAAGAAAACATTGGTACCTAAGTTAAAGGATTCTTTTTGGTCCTCCAATTTTTATTCGAGTTATACATTCTATCTATTTATCACTATGTAAATATTAATTATTTTTATATAATCTCATAAATTATGTTTTTTGTTCCAATAGTATGATCTTATCACTAATATTTTTTATTTTAATGGGAGACACATTTTTTATAAGGTTCCATTATCAAATATTCCTGATAAGCAAGCTCGATTAATGAGAACATCCCGATTACTCAACCATTTTAAGTGAACTCAATTTCTATTTTTAATCCCATGATATTTTTCTAAAATAAAAAATTTTTACATGAAAATATAAATTGGTTCATTTCTAGATTTATAGAAACAAATATTCCTTTTATGCATGAAATGCTCATGAATATTTTCCTTAAACTGAACTAAAATGTTGCATTTTTAAGGACTATTGAACAATCTATTTACATGTATTCAATTCAGTTTTACATAAATTACCATGATTTATAACTATTTAATATTATTAATGTACATTTTTTATTTATATACATTCTTTCATGGACACCATTATGATATTCCATTTTGTTTTTCTTGATGACATCATTATGATTCCTAATTCCTTCCATGTGAAACACTTATGATTGGTTATTATTATAGGACACATATGCATGAAAATGTTATGATTGGTGTGACAAGACAATATTCTAATGCATTGGGTAATTTTTAGTATCATGGTACATCATGTTTGGATATGGAGTGAACCTGATTCATTTATGGTATTTAAAATACAAAATACAATGGTCTTGGTAGTTATCTATGACCCATGCTTATTTCATGATGTGTTTTGTTTCCACATTACTATGATGCCATGATTACATGTACCAATTGTCAACATTTTATGATTCCTTAGATCTATTTATGATCCATTTCATTTTATGTCATAATTTTATTCTATCTAACCTATTGGTTTTGATTTATTCCTCTATTCATATCAATATTAGGCTTTTTATCTTATCCTTTTTTCATATATTCCTTAGGTAATAGTATATTGATGTGGGAGAAAAATGGAAAATAGGATATCCTCATGGATGATTAGAATAAATATATTTTATTATATTTTTATTTTTTATGATTTTTCTACTGAATAATCTAAATAAATAATACTTTTATATCCTTGTCTTGTAATTTATTGGTTAATTATGCTTAAAATCATTTAATAATATGTCTAAAAGGATATGGTATCTATATGTGGTATCCAGGCAAGGTATAATTTTTTGAATACTATGACTAGAGGACTTTAGTGAGAACTCTAGGGATAATTATATTCCCATGTATAACAAATATTGAATCTTAGGGTATCAAAAGTTAGGATACACTTTACTTTTACAGGTTTATCCTTGAATGTTCATGGTTTTGTTTTTATATAATTATTATTTATTTATTCAAGTACACGAATTATAAATTCATTTTTTTATTTAATGGATTGAAATATAATCACTTATTCTAATAATCAATGTTTTGGGAAATGTGATGATTTACCTAATGATAGAACAAATATTATAGTAATAGGTTCTCAAAACTTCGTGAAAGTACATGCTCAACTAGATAAAGTAATGAATAATAACTTTAATCATGTGGAATTCCATCCTTCTCGTAAGAAAGAGAAAGTTGCAGTTGAATTCTTATTATGACAAAGGCCCCATATCTGTGGTGGATATTCAGATCAAATCAGCACAGAACAATGGATTATCTCAATTGAGAGGATATTTTCTATCCTCAAGTTCATAGAAGAAGAGAAATTTATTCTTGTGTATATCATTTTTATTGGGAAGATGATCAGTAGGGGACACTAATAAAAAACAAAAATTTCAAGGAGGAAATTTATTCCATGGATTTGTATGATTAAAAAAATATAATTCAATAAATATTTTCCTTGAACCCTCTATCTGAAGATGGAAACAAAGTTCCTCAAGCTGAAGAAAAATGAAGATGTGTCTACTAAAGCATATGAAGTGACCTTCATAATTATTAAAAGAAACATCCCCATCTTTGTCATGAAAACATAATATATATTGGATCACATCCTTAGTGGACAAAATGTGAATCTAAAAAATGTGTTGGTTATATGAGACTTTGACAGTTATGAAGAGATTTCATGTTGATCCCTTAATTTTGAAATAGATATCCGAGACTATTCATGGTCTCATGGGCCTGAGTAAAAATAATGAAAAATAGAGCTTTATATGCAAGTATCAATTGATAAATTTATTTTTAGAAAGGAGATCCAAAATTCCATGTGTTTAAAGTATGGGAAGAAACATCATGGAAACTACTTAATGGGAACTAAGAGTTTCTTAAAATGTGGAAGAGATGGTATATAGATAATAACTACTGAAGAGATATAAAGAATCAAATTAAAGTGGAATAATAATTAAAGTTTCAAATCCACAATCAACCTATTGGGTAATGTTTAAACTATAAGGTACATGAGAATTAGGGGGTCCATTTCCCTAATATTAGGGTAATCGGAGGCAATCTACCACAAAACACTTTAATGGAACTTGGAGGGGAATATGCTATCACTACTAGAAAGGTGTAACACAACAATGATGTGGTAAAATTTATGTTGGTTATTCATTCAATAACTGTGAACATACTCTTTTATTCTTGTTCTATGTAATCTCTCATATCATCCATTTTTAGTTGAACTATTCAACCACCACATCAAAATATGGAGTTTGAGTTATATGTGAGAACAAAAAATGGGGAAATTATTTCATCCAATGTATATAACTCTTCCATGGTTAATTATTGTGGGTTGAACCACCAAGTAAATACAGTATTACCTTCTTTAGAAGATTTTGTGCTATATTGGGAATGAATTGGATATCATTTTAAAAAGAAAACATCCATTTACAGGAAAGGGAGATCACTCTTTAAATCTCAAATCATAATCCAATTCTGCACATGTGTAATGATGAGGATGAATCTATATCATAATCATAATATATATTTTGAATATTACAACCTTATGTGAAATTATATCTAGCTCAAATGATTGATAAAAATGATAGGATCATACTCGAAGATATACCCATTGTGAGGGACTAAACCAATATATTGACCGAAGAATTTAATGTTCTTTAGAGTGGTTGAGTTCTCAATATAACTTATTCATGTATCTCTACCTATGTCATAACACCTTATACAATGGCCACTATTGATTTAGAAGATATAAAAAAAGTAATAAGGGAATGTATAAAAGGACTTAATATTCCTAAGTATTTCATGTTGGGGTGCACCCGTCCTCTTTGTGAAGAAAATGGGTGGATCAATGCAATCATGAGAGAAAAACAATCCTGAAAAAAAAATTATCCCCTATCATGGATAGATGATTTTTTAAAAATATTTGTGGGGACATGTATTTCTCTAAGGTGGACCATCAGTCAGAATATCCCCAATTATTGGTGAGTAAAGGAGATATTCCCAGGAGTGCGTTCTGAATGAGGTAAGGAAACAATGATTAAATAGTGATTCCATTCTATAACTCACTGATGTTCGGTCAATATTGATGTACATAATGAAAAGATTTTTCAGATATTAACTTGTTTTTTTGGAAGCTATCGTTATTGATATTGTGATACACTCTATGGGTATATAGGTACATAAAGATCATTTCTATATATTATTCAAGACTATGAAAATGGATAGAATTTATCAAAAGTAAAATAGAAGAGTGTTTTTAAGGAGGAAGTATCACTCTATGGTTATGTTATAACCAGAAAAGGAAAATCTAGGTAACATTCTATGAAAAATACAATTGAAGAGGGGCCCAAGACACATATGTAATAGATATTTGTAATTTCCTGGGTCTAGTTTTGTTTTATTATTAATTTGGAAGAAAAATATTATGAATCTCAAACCCAATAACCAAGATGAATCATAAAAGAGAAAAGTTTTTTGGACCAGTTAATGAGATTAATAATTCAAAGAGTTAAAAAAGAGTCTTATCACCATGTTCGTACTCACACATTCAGTATGTATTGAATTCATTTTGGTATACAGTGATGCTTATAAGAAAGGTTTAGGTTGTGTACTAATGAAAAATTATAAATTCAAATACTATTCATCATATAAATTAAAAATTAATGAGAAAAAAGATCATATGCATCATCTGGAGTCAGCAATTGCAATTTTTTCATTGAAAATATGGCATCATTATTTCTATGGAGAGACGTGTGTGATATATACTGACCAGAAGGGCCTAAAATATATATTCACACAGAATAATGATAATATATTCTATTCAATATAGACAGATCTAATCATGTATTATGGCTTCAGAATCCAAAACCATTAGGGTAATGAAAATAATGTGGCAGACGCTCTACTACGTCATAATCCTGCATCTTTAGAAAAGATGAGAATTGAGAAGAACAAATAATCATAGAACTGAAAAGGATGAACATTGTAATCGTAAATGAAGAAAAATCAATAATCCTTTATAAAAAGATTGTTTAAACATCCCCTGGATTAAATAAAGGACGATCAAATAAATGTTGTCAAAATTCACTAGGTGGAATTTCTATGTAATGGGAAATCTACAATGTTAAACATTAATGAGGAGGAGTTGTAAGATTTGGGTCATCACTATTTGTAATAATAAATAAATAGATAGATAAATAGATTATGAGTGATTTACATGGATCAATCATCTTTATTCATCCATGGAGCACAAAGATTTATTGAGATCCCTAAGAGAACGATTAGTTGGACAATATGATTATTGAGATTGTTGAGTAAACAAAACAATTCTTGGTATGTCACCAAGAGAATGATATAAGGAAAAATTATAATGGTATGATGGAACCATTACCCCCAGACACATGGAAATGGGAAAACATCAACATGGACTTTTTCCCCGGACATCCAAAGACATCAAGAGGAATCAATGTTATATGGGTTGTTCTGGATAATCTAATAAAGAAATATGACTTTATCGAAATGCAAGAGGACATATCACTAGAGAAACATGCATGAATATATATCAGATAAGTTTTAAGGCTTCATGGACATCCAATATTGATTTAATTTTATTGACATCTAATATTTAGAAATATTTTTTTTAAAACCTCCAACATGCTAAAAACATTGATCTGAACATTTGTACGGACAATCATCCTCAAACAGATGTCTAATATAAGAAGACTATTCTGACACTGATGATATGTTGAGAGAATCTTCTATGGATTTTAATGGAGGGTGGAACCATAATATACCTCTTGTAAAATTATCTTACAACAACAGTTTCCTCTCAAGGATCTAAAGGGCTCTTTATGAAGCCCTTTATGGGAAAAGGTGTAGAACACCAACATCATGTGATGAGGTTAGTGAATGTAAGAAGATATAACCTGAAATAGTCAATAAATTAGTTGAAAAGGTGAAACACATTTAGCTGCACATCCTGGAAGGTGAAGGTTAACTAAAGAGCTTTTGAGAAAATCTTAAATGTGACCTGGAGTTTAAGGTTGGAGATATTAAATTCCTCTACTTATCTACATTGAAAAGGGTCATGAGATTTGGGTACAAAGGAAAGTTCACTCCTATGAATATTGAACCATTAAGGATTATTAATCATGTTGAAGATTAGATTTATCTACTAGAACATCCACTTATTAGGTCTCAAGTACATGATGTATTCCAGGTACCCCCCTTGAGGTTGTACATACCAGATCCCTCACAGGTACTGAACTCATTGGTGGTACAATTGGATAATGATCTGTCTTACTAGGAGAATTCAGTGAAGATGTAGGATCATAGAGATAATGTTACATGAAACAAGTCTACTGACCCTATCTATGTAATATTGTGGAACTATAAGTATAAAAAGGAAACATGGGAATTGGTGGAATAAATAAAGGTCTATGTAATGGCCCGGACCTCTCTGTCCCTTTCCTTTGTCAAAAAGAAGGTCACGAAGTGTTATGGAGGGTATAATGGACTTTTCCCACACTTTCCAAACTTTTGAAACTACACGCTGTGTAGTTTGAGTACATGCCGTGTACCCCCTTTCCGGGTATACCCCGTGTTGCAGGTCGTGTCCTCACTGTGTGAAATAATGGGTGCACACCATGTTCCTAGTTCTACACGCCGTGTAGTCCATCCTCGCGTACGTGTTACCAGTCAACTGTCGTGTACCGTGTTGGAGCTGTGTCCTTGCCGTGTGAAATAAATGAGTACACGCAGTGTGTCTGAACTACACGCCGTGTAGTCCTTCCCTGCGTATGTGTTACCAACAAACCGTGTGTTGACCAGTCAACGGCCGCGGAGCCGTGTTGGAAGCCGCGTGGAGACCGTGTGAAAGAACCAAGTACACACCATGTACCATAAATTACACGCCGTTTAATTTTTATTTTCATGCTTATAAAAGGAGGGGTCCCCTCCTTTAAACTCACCCCTCTCCTCCCCTTTCCCTCTGAGAAGAGTTCTCCCTAGAGACTTGAAGGCTCTTTCTTCCATAACTTCTTCGTCCGAACACCGATTTACGATCCGTCAGTGGCTATGGGATCGTGAAGATGAGGAGGAACTTCCAATCTTGGATCTGTTGTCTTCCCTTCGGCCTTTCCTTTCTGACTTCCACCCGAGGTGGTTTTTTCGAGACCCGACAGAGGTGACAGACACCGATAGACTACTTCTAAAGTGGATCTGGGGGGGTTTTGTAATTAGAACCTGTTGAGGTAGGGATCTTACCTTAGTCTCTCTAATTTTTTCATCATTCGGGGTGGGTATCATCTTGTTTTCATGAGTAACAGTTTAACCATTAAATGAAGATAATAACTGGTTAAAGAACAGGGTTGGGAAGTTTTTGATTGCTGTTACTTTATACCCTGTGATACTATGTTGTGAATTGAATGAGCTTCTGCCTGCTGAAAATCATGGTCGTTGGGGGCCTTTGATTATGAAATTAAATGTTTCCCTCTCCTTATAGATATTCTTATGGATGGAATCTTTGTGAATGTGTAATTGGTTAATCAAGTAAAGTTGGCTGTTTAAAATCTTTGACCCTTGTGTGATCACCCCGGTTGAAAATAACGGAATAATGAACATGTGGGTGTTGGCTTGGTTACGTGGCATGTGATGGAGGTGTCTTTTTGGATTGGTGTTAATGTTGTGTTGGTAACAGGCAGCGAGGCTGAAATAAATGGTATTAAAGGGATAATGATGTACGGTACGGTTGTGGTTATAGTGGTTGGCAGCGGGGCTGCAGGGCTAGGTGTAAATATGAATGGGCTATGGGTTGCAAATATTAAATTAAAGTGGAAGATTTAATAAATGGTGGGGCGTGGTAATGGATCAGAGTTAATAATCAATGGGGCTGGTTGGTTGATAAGAAGGTCTTGGTTGTGTTTCTTGTTTTTTCCTAACTTGATTTGTGGATGGCAGGGATATGTTTTACGAACGATCGATGTGGTTGGTTGAGGATAGTTTCCCAGTAGTTAAGGAACTAAATAATCTAATTCTGCTGAAACGTAAAAAACTAAATGGGGTTGGGGTTGTTTGTTTTATGCATGCTTCGTAGTAGCAGTGGTGAAGCACGTGCTCAGTTCTCTGTTTAGAAGACATTGGTTGGGCTGTGTGGTTGGTATATATATATATCTATATCTTTTGTGTTTTATCACACCCCACCCATGTTGAGAACTTAGGGGCGAACAATCCCATTTCATGGGAGATGGTGTTTTTCCCTTAGTTACTAGCTCCTTCCAGCTCCTTCTCCCCTAGGTTGTGATGGCTTGACGCGACCTTACAACTATGACTCTTTGGGTAGGTTTTGATTGTGGTGGATTAGTCCCAAGACTCTTCGGGAAGGTTCTACGTTTTCTTAAGAATATTCGGGATGAGGCCCAGGTGTGTGTGGGCGGGATATGTGGTTGCGAGGCCCAGGTGTGTGTGGGTGGGATATGTGGTTGTGAGGCCCAAGTGTGTGCGAGTGGGATACATGGTTGTGAGGCCTAGGTGTGTGCGGGTGGGATAAGTGGTTGTGAGGCCCAGGTTTGTGCGGGAGGGATACGTGGTGGTGAGGCCCAGGTGTGTGCGGGCGGTGAGAGTGTGGCAGCATCATGACGTTCGTCGTTAGGAAGAGAAGCTAACTAAAGGGAAATGGTGTGGGGTACCCAATACTCTTGTTCTTATATACTACCACTACCTGTTGTGATTGTGTTTTTGGTGAGTGTGGCTGGTGAGGTTGGGTAGATAGAATTCCTTGCTAGGTTTCTTCGGTTATTCTCACGTAACATTAGGATGTCTCCCCACTTGTGAAAGAGAGCTTTAGGTTTCCATACTGAGTATACTTATATGCTCACCCTAAGTTTACTTTCAGGTTTCCAAGAGGACTACCAGGGTCGTGTGGGACCCTACTAGTCGGACATTTGGAGTTGTTGTAGTTGTTGTTCTCTTGTTTTCTTTTGGTATTTTACATTGAGATTTCTTGTACTTGTACCTTGTTATAAAATTGTTTAAACATTCATGTGGGCTTGGTTTAGGATTATTTCTATACACTTGTTCTTTTTTACTTTTTAGTGGTTGACTTGTCCTATTTCCCGATCCTAGATAAATAAAAAGGGTAATGCCTCCCATACTTGTGGAAACTCATACCCCTTGTGCTAGTCTCCACCCCGAGGCCTATTGGAGGCGGGACTCGGGGGTCATTATCTCCCTTTAACCATTTAGAGCTCAGGAGGGGCATCTTTTGTGGGAGGGGGTTATGAAAGAATGGTATCAGAGGTGATGGTTGAGAGATAGGATGGAGTCAGGAGTTAGGCATAGTGAGGATTGCATGGGATGTTAGGGTGACAATGTTAGTCAATCTTCGTGCGTGACATAGGCCAGGGAATACCGGCTATGACACGAGATTTTAGCCCCCCCCCCCCCCCCCCGTGATCCAATGCAAAGACTATGAGCCTACCGAACGACCAAGTGATACTACCTTGATTGCAGGGTAGAGACCCTAGAAAAGGTACATGCATCATCATGATTGTGTTTTACTTGATTTGGGTGTTCGGGGAAAGAAATTGAAATAAATTTATAAAATAAAACCTTGAGTTTTATTTACTACTTCGGCTTAGGCGATCCTTGTTTACCGTATAGCTATGGCACCTGGACATCATCCCCGGGTGGCTCAGACGGTCGAGGCCCAGCAGATTCAGGCGGTCGATCTGCTGAGGATTGACCGAGAGGAGGAAGATAGCCAGTGGCAGAAGACTCTCCATTCTTTCCAACGGCAGACCCTCAAGAAGTATGAGGGTAGTACATCGGATACAGAGACATAGGGGTGGCTTGAGGAGCTAGGGATTTCTTTTACCTTGATCCGTGATCCGAGAGAGTACTGGGTTCCCCAAGCAGTCTGTCAGTTGAGAGGAGCGGCACGACAGTGGTGGACACTCTACCTCATAGAGAGGATAGAGGCAGAGGTTCCATGGGCTGACTTTGAGCAGGAATTCCAAGAGGAATTTCTTTATTCCATGATCATGGCAGAGAAGCGGCAGGAGTTACTCTCCCTTCAGCAAGGGAGTATGTCAGTATGAGAGCTGCGGATAAAGTTCAAGGATCTCATGCGCTTTTCTCTAGATCTCTTTCCGGATGAGGAGTCTCGGGTGAGACATTTGGAGGAGGCGCTTTGTCCTTCACTCTAGTATGTTGTCACACCCTTCACCCTTCTGACGTACATGACAGTACAAAAGAAGGCAGAGGTTGTAGAGAGGATGCACTTGGTGAGAGGTGCACCCATAGAGGGGATCCCTCCAGGTTTGTCAAAGGGGAAGGCGGTCAGCAGCAGGTCTCCTGCGATGGGACCATTCAATTTCAGGAGAGTAGGGAGCAGGCCCCAGCAGTTCCAGTTCAAATATTTTGGTCCTCATCTCTTTTTCATGAGCCCAGGACCAATGTTTTTTTCTTGTGGAGGTTTTGGGCACGTTCAGAGTCGATTCCCGACCCAAGCTCAGTACGATGGAGGTGGGCCAGTTCAACGCCCACCTCAGCAGCACCAGTTGCTGGCAAGACCCTTCCAGAAGAAACAGGCTCCAGTCCCTCTGAGGTGAGATGGAGCAGGTGGTGGCCAGCCACATGGAGTTCCTCAAGGATTCCAACTGGGATGTGGTTGAGGAGGCGGACGTCAACAGAGTGGCAGAGGAGCTAGGCACAGATAGTTTCATGCATCAGAGGCAGCATCTCTAGAAGGACCAGGGATCAAGAGAGATGTGTTTGGGTTTTTTTTAATGATCTCCTTTATGTTTTGGTTGGGAGCATTACACTCTATTGTTGGAGCTCTTTTTACTCATTCTTTGGACCTGGACCTTGTTTTTGTGAGTTATTAATGCTATGTTTTTTTCACTTTTCTTTAAATGTATGTAAAGAGACCTATCATGTGGGGAGGGGAAGACCTATCCCCTAATCGAGACTCAGTAATGTGGATGCGATTAAACACATGCAGGCGAGTCAGTGCCACCTAAAGCAGATAATATCTCGACATGGGAGAAGGAATTCCCCAAACCATGTGTTCGGGCAGTGTGTGGGTTGTACAGTGTTGGGGGCGGTGTATGTTGAAAGAAATTAATATATGGAAGTGGGAAAGAACAATCCTTAATCGATACGAATTAATGAAGATGCGATTAAACCCGTGCAGGTGAGTTAGTGTTGCCTAAAGTGGATAATATCTCGACATGGGAGAAGGAATTACTAACGCATATGATTAGGGTTGTTGGTTGGGTTCCTGTTATAACAAGAACCCTAAGAGGCATCTTGTTGAGTTTCCTCTGAGTTGGTTTTGAATTCTCTGGGATGAGAATGTTTTAATAGGTATCTGATGTAATGGCTCGGACCTCTCCAGCCCTTTCCTTTGTCAAAAATAAGGTCACGAAGTGTTCTGGAGGGTAAAATGGACATTTCCCACACTTTCCAGAATTTTGAAACTACACGTCGTGTACCCCCTTTCCGGGTATACTCCATGTTGCAGGCCATGTCTTCGCTGTGTGAAATATTCGGTGCACGTCGTGTTTCGAGTTCTACATGCCGTGTAGTCCGTCCCCGCGTACGCGTTACCAGTCAACGGCCGTGTACCGTGTTGGAGCCCTGTCCTTGCCGTGTGCAATAAATGAGTACATGCCGTGTGTCTAAACTACATGTTGTGTAGTCCTTCCCCGTGTATGCATTACCCTCAAACCGTGTGTTGACCAGTCAACGGCCGTAGAGCCGTGTTGGAAGCCACATGGAGACCGTGTGAAAGAACCAAGTATACGTCGTGTACCATAAATTACACGCCGTGTACTTTTTCTTTTCATGCCTATAAAAGGAGGGGTCCCCTCCTCCTTTCAACTCACCCCTCTCCTCCACTTTCCCTCTGAGCAGAGATCTCCCAAGAGACTCGAAGGATCTCTCTTCCGTAACTTCTTCGTCCGAGTTCCAATTTACGATCAGGTCAGCGTCTACGGGATCGTGACGACGAGGCGGAACTTCCGAGCTTGGATCTGTTGTCTTCCCTTCGGCCTTTCCTTTCTGACATCCACCCGATGAGGTTTTTCCAGGACACGACAGAGCTGACGGACGCCGACAAACTTCTTCTAAAGTTGATCTGGGGGAGCACTGTAATCAGAACCTGTTGAGGTTGGGATCTTACCTTCGTCTCTAAAATTTGTGCATCATACGGGGAGGGTATCATCTTGTTTTCATGAGGAACAGTTGAACCATTAAATGAAGATAATAACTGGTTAAAGAACGGGGTTGGGAAGTTTGTGATTGCTGTTACTTTATACACTGTGATTCTATAATGTGAATTGAATGAGATTCTGCCTACTGAAAATCATGGTCTTTGGGGGCCTTTGCATACACAATTAAATGTTTCCCTCTCCTTCTGGATTTTCTTATGGATAGAAACTTTGTGAATGTGGAATTGGTTAATCACGTAAAGTTGGCTGTTTAAAATCTGATACCCTTGTGTGATCACCCCGGTTGAAAAAAACGGAATAATTAACATGTGGGTATGGGCTTGGTTACGTGGCATGTGATGGGGGTGTCTTTGTGGGTTGGTGTGAATGTTGTGTTGGTAACGGGTAGCGGTGCTACAATAAATGGTATTAAGGGGATAATGATGTACGGTACGGTTGTGATTATGGTGGTTGGCAGCGGGGCTGTAGGGCTGGGTTTAAATGTGAACGGGCTATGGGTTGTGAATCTTAAATTAAAGTAGAAGAGTTAATAAATGGTGCGGTGTGGTAATGTAACAGAGTTAATAATCAATGGGGCTGGTTGGTTGATAAGAAGGTCTTGGTTGTGTTGCTTGTGTTTTCCTAACTTGATTTGTGGATGGTAGGGATATGTTTTATGAACGATCGATGTGGTTGGTTGTGGATAGTTTCCCAGTAGTTAAGGAACTAAATAATCTAATTCTGCTGAAACGTAAAAACCTAAATGGGGTTGGGGTTGTTTGGTGTATGCATGCTTCGTAGTAGCTGTTCCAAGGCACATGCTCAGTTATCTGTTTAGAAGCCATAGGTTGGGCTGTGTGGTTGGTATATATATATATCTGTATCTTTTGTGTTTTATCGCACCCCACCCATGTTGAGCACTTAGTGAAGAACACTCCCTTTTCATGGGAGAGGGTTTTTCCCCTTAGTTACTTGCTTTTTCTTGCTCCTCCTCCCCTAGGCTGTGATGGTTTGAGGCGATCTTAGACCTAAGACTCTTCGGTTAGGTTTTGATTGGGGTGGATTAGGCCCAAGAATCTTCGGGCTTGTTCTAATTTTTTCCCAAGAATCTTCTGGATGAGGTCTAGGTTTGTGCAGGCGGGATATGTGGTTGTGAGGCCCAGGTGTGTGTGGGCGGGATATGTGGTTGTGAGGCCTAGGTTTTTACGGGTGGGATACATGGTTGTGAGGCCCAGGTGTGTGCGGGCGTGATATGTGGTTGTAAGGCCCAGGTGTGTACGGGCGGGATACGTGGTTGTGAGGCCCAGGTGTGTGTGGGCGGGATACGTGGTGGTGAGGCCCAGTTGTGTGCGGGTGGGGAGAGTGTGGCAGTGTCAGGACGTTCATCGTTAGGAAGAGTAGGTAACTAAAGGGAAATGGTTCGGGGTACCCAATACTCTTGTTCTTATATACTACTACTACCTGTTGTGATTGTGTTTTTGGTGAGTGTGGCTGGTGAGGTTGGGTGGAAAGAATTCCTTGCTAGGTTTCTTCTGTTGTTCTCATGGGACATTAGGATGTCTCCCCACTTGTGCACGAGAGCTTTAGGTTTCCCTTCTATGTATACATGTATGCTCACCCTACGTTTACGTTCATGTTTCCAGGAGGACTACCAGGGCCGTGCGAGACCCTACTAGTCGGACAGTTGGAGGTGTTGCAGTTGATGTTCTCTTGTTTTCTTTTGTAATGGTACTTTGAGCTTTCTTGTACTTTTACATTGTTATAAAATTGTTTAGACTTGCATGTGGGCTTGGTTTGGGTTTATTTCTATACGTTTGTTCTTGTTTCCTTTTTGGTGGTTGACTTGTCCTATTTCCCGATCCTAAATAAATGAAAATGGTAATGCCTCCCATACTTGTGAAAACTCATACCCTTTGTGATAGTCGCCACACTGGGGCCTATTGGAGGCTGGACTCGGTGGTCATTATCTCCCTTTCACCATTTCCAGCTCAGGAGGGGCATCTTTGGTGGGAGGGGGTCGTGACAGTTTATTACCCTCACATATTTTCCCCATAGTTTGTAAAATGAAATTTCCAGGTATAAATTACATAAGGGGAAGAATAAATCCAATTTGAGTTATGTAAATGAAATTTTCCCTTATTATAATTATTTAATATAGTATAAATAACATAAAATCAAAAATATAACAAAATAAGAACATTATAAGGGAAGAATGAATGAAATATGAGGTATTTTTTGAAATTAAGGAACATATAACAATATAATATTAAATTGACCTTTAAAATAGTAATATGAAACATATGAATAGTGAAAAAATAATATAATTCTAAGATCACCCATGAAATTACAAAGAAACATGATATATAATAATTAAAAATAAGATATAATTTTATCATATAAAAGTAAATAAAAGTTTTGAAAATGATTTGTTTAGTTTTTTGTATTTTTTGTGAAACCTAAATGTTTATTTACAATATTATAAATTATATAATGATTTGAATAAATTTATTTTTCAAAAAATTGATGCATAAATTAAAATTTTAAGTGTTATTATTATATGATAATTTTATAAGGCCTTAATTAACTTTTTAAAGTTTTATAAAATCAGTTGTAATTTTAAAATTTGTATTTTTATATTAAAACATTTTTTAAACTAAAAATTAAAGTTATAATACCTATAAATTTATTTTCATAAAATGGAGTTCATTTATGAATTCTACACACTCAAAAATGGCTAGGGTGAGTTTTTCAGTTTTTTCTAAAATAGTTGAATTTGGGGTGAATAGCAAAACAGAATAATTTAGAGTATAAGCTAAATACAAGAAGTATTTAGTCATGGGTGATGTTTTGAGGATTTAAACACCATTTCTATGAACTCATATTATTTCATTACAATATGTATTCACAAAAATACTCACTATTCACAATCTCGAGCCAAAATAAAAAAGAAATGAATAAAATAATAAAAAATAACCCTCTCCTCCAATGAAAATACCTCTTATCAATACCTCTTCTCATCACACCAATTATGACTTGAAGTTAGTCTAATTTCATCCCAATAATCATCACAAGTTTCTTCTCCATGCCCATGAGGATCTCGTCACAAAAAATAAATAGACCAATTTTCCTATGGATGTTCTCATGGAAAAGAATTCTGGCCGTAAAATCCACTTCCACTTTCTTTATTTTCTTTTCAATTTCTTTTTTCTCTCTTAAAATCACCCCATCTCCCCTTTCCAAACATGCAAGATAACTCCATTATCATATATATACTATAATTTTACTATTTTAATAGAAAAACCACCCTCACGTGTCTTCTCAAATTTCGATTATTCTAAAAATGAAAATATAAAATGCGGGATATTGATTTGTCTCTTTCGAGGATCACAAGTTTTCATTTTATTTTACCGCATTAAAGGATGGAAATAAAACCATTATAATGGTCTTATATATTTCAAAACTTATTTTATAACCCTTTTTATTTTAATAAACTAAATTTTATACACAATAATTAATAATGAAACAAAACAAGTTTTTTATGATCGAAAAACCACAAGAATAACCTGAATAGTTATATCTATGACTTATCTAATGATTAATATTGACCCCAATTTACCAAATGACTTATATAAAATTTTTTATTCATTATATTCATAAATAAAATATATCATGAATTCTGGATATCTATTCCCATTTTACATGATCTTTCATAAATTTATACAAGTAAACCTTTCCAAAAAAAGGAAATGAACACACTCGATTGATGAAATTGCATTTTATAACTCATCAAAAAGGTCACAAATGGTCATAGTAAAACTTTACCAAATCAAATAAATTTCAAAAAGGATTTTTATTAAATTATTAATTTCTATTATTAGGGACATTACAATCAAGGGTTGAAGACTTTCACAAATAAGTTAATGGATTTGTTCCAAACCTACATTTTTTTCATCGGGTTACTTTCTCCCTCTATTTATCCTCACATAATTCCTAAATAGTATTATTAAATCATCCTAAATTCTGTGTGTATGGTCTAAAAATATGTTCCTACCCCTAATCTTCTATCTCTAATGGGTAAATATATATTTCTAAGGTTCCCTTATCATATATTATTGATAAGAAAGCCTGATTAAAAGGAACATACCGATTTGATACCCATTTTAATATTCACTCCCTTATATTTTTAAGAAACAATTATTTTTTTCAAATCATTAATTTCTGGTTTTATGAAAAAAAAATATTTCTATTTTTTATTAAACACTGTTTAATTGTTTCTTTAAACCACACTAAAATGGTTAATTTATAGTGACTCTTAAACACTCTATTTACATTTTTCATAAAAGTTTAGCATTATTTATCATGATATATGACTATTTTAATTTATGAATGTCCATTTATGATTGAAATATATTTTTTCATGGACACTATTATGATCTTACTTATTTAATCCTTCAAACATGAGTATGGTAGCCAATTATTTCTATGGGTAACTCTTATCATTGATTCTTCATGTAGAACACACATGCATGAACATGTAATTTTTACATTGTCCAAATAGTTCAATAATGCATTAGGTATTTTTTAGTCTCATTATATGTTTTTTTCGGATAGGGAGTGAACTAGATTCCTTTATGGTACTTTTTCCTCCATGTACAATGTTGTTGGAAGGTATCCTTGAATCATGCTTATGTAATATTGCATTTTGTTTTCTCATTCCAATGATTCTATGATTACATTAACCCATGATCTACATGTTACTATACATTATTTTTCTTAATTATTCATGCCTTTTTACATTGTCATGTTATACCTTTTAAACCATGTCCTTTTCTTTATTCTTATGTTTATACCCATAATATGAAATTATCTCATCCCTTTTGTTTTTGTATTTCCAATGTAATTCTATGTAGATGTAGGATCTCAATAGAAACAAATCTCTTTATATATGACTAAAATAAAAATGTATTGTTCTATTTTTATATTTTCAAATTTATGTACGTAATCATCCAAATAAACTAGAAATTATGATCCATGAATTTTAATTTGATAGTTAATTATGCTTAATATCATATAATAGTATGTTTAAAAGGATATAATCCCTAAATTACTATATTTATGTTATTTATCTTCATATTTCATTTAGTAAATAAAATGTATATGTCTACTTTTGATGTTTTGGGTGATTAAATTTATAACTTCAAAAAAAAGATCAGAACATTGATCGTTGTTAAAGGAGTTGTGTTTCATTTTCCCCAAGAATTATAAAAATGTTGTAATTATCAAATTTTTCAATAAAATAAAACTTTAAAACCATTAAATTAAGGAGGTGATGAAAAATTATTCATGTCATTTCATAGATAAAATATTATATACATGTTCATAAATGACATTTTAATTTTTCAACTGGGTGGAATGTAAATAAATTAGATTATATTGTAATCTTACATAATCATAAATATTTTATAAATGTAATATTTATTTATTATTTAAATCCTTAAGACAGAAATAGTTAGGTATAAATGAAAAACTAATAACATCTCTTCATGGTAGTGGTCCACTTGTATGGATGAGTGAAAATTTCATTCTCTAACATATTTTTTGGTAAAAAGACAATTAATATATTATATTATAGAAATAACAATAATTTCATAAACATCAAATATTTATTTATTTCATGGAAAATTTTTACCATCCATATGATCTGGTGATAAAAATCGAAATACATCATTTTGTTGAGGTGGTTGTTCAAACGTTTTCATAATGAGCGTTATCATTTTCCAATAAATGGTAAATTAGATGAAAATGTGGTGTACCAGAAACATAATAACATTTAAATATATTTAAGGAAATTATGTTTTTATATCATCATGGTGAAAAATATTTGATTAATCTAGAAGAAGAAACAAATAGATTTCACTCAGTTAAGAATTATACCACTTCATTGAAAAACTCTCATGGATTACACATTAATCTGTCATAGATTGTTATTTTTAAGACATTAAACTCAAAAAATGTGGGGGGGGGATGTTGATAATATATTTGGTTATGTATTAGTTAGACTAAATGGTTCAATGTATGTGAATAATTAGGGATAGGAGGATCCCTTTTGTAAGTGATGGGAGGGGAAATCTTATAAATACAAAATATAATTCAACATAATAAATATATGTATCAATAAAAAATGGAACAAAATATAAATATTTCAAATCGAGGATAATTATTAGTTTAAACAAAATCCTAAATCCAATTTTAATTAATTTTTATGATATTTTAAACCCTATATATTAGTTTTAAAAACATAGTTAACTATTTTACGCAATACATGGGTGGCATTGTTTTACTAAGCTTACTATAAATACTTCCTAAAAAATAAATTGAACATGTTATAAAATTTGAACCCCATGATTTAAAATATAAAATGCGTTTTATTATATAAATTTTCTATAATTGGTTGAAAAAATTATAATATAAATATTTAAAAAACTACAAAAATAGTTTTTAGAAAAATGCCTTTCTTAATGAAAATGATTATATTATATGAAAAATCTTATATAATTTTTCTTGTTGTAGATTTCTATAGAGAATTTTTTTTGTAAAAGGGTGATAATTTCACATTAAAATCAACCATTTTATAAAATGTTCAATAATTCACCCCATGTTGAATTTTATATATTGATTCAAAAAATAAATCCCTTTAAAAATTAATCATTTAATTAAAAACATGTATTACATTAAAATCCTAGATGAGTAAAATAATTTCTTTTAAAATTGAAAAATTATATAAATTATTTTATCAAAACAATGATGAATAAGGATCCATAAAAATGATTAATTATAAATCATAAGATTTATTTATTCCTAAGATTACATGGGATGTCAAGTTGATCATCTATGAAACCATGTTATTTTTTTAATGTATCTTGGACCAGCAACGAAGTGTTTGTTATCATAAAATACCTATACAAAAAATGAAGTGAAACTCTATGGATACCATTAAAATTATGTGTCGTATATTATTTAAAATTACTAGAATTAAATCTATCAGTTAATTTGACCAAAAAAGCATTAAATGAGTAGACATAAATATATCAACCATTGAAACCACTATAACAAATGGGCACATATCTCTAAAAATACCAATCCAAGTGAGAAATAATTTTTGTGGATAAATATAATATCATGATTAAAATTTTAATTAAATATAATATGTTTTGATTCATTCATTATCAAGGAAATTAATGAATGGGACTCTATAATATTAAAATGTGATGTATATATTAGGAAAAAAATTATACTTCAATATTAAAACCATATCATTGGTTACATGTGATAGATTTATTTAAAATATTGGTGGTGAATCACTAAAATGTTTAATATAAAACTTATACATGATTATATTTCAATATTTATCTATCTTAGTATTAAAAAAATCATAACATTTTACTTAAATAATTATTGTGAAAAACTAATCAAAACTCTTGTCTATAAATAGGTTTCCTTTCTTCCATACATGGGGTTGGATTTTTTAGAATTAAATTATGGATATTTATCTTTTTTATTCATTTTTCTAGGTCTTGAAGGATATTCCATTATCTATTTATATCTAAATATTCCCATCCACCACTCTTATTTCTTTATCGTTTTTTTATTTTCAATGTTCTAACCAACTAATTATTATTTATATATAATTTTTTCTGAAATTATATGATTAATCATAATCTTTTTCCTCAAAAACAAATATATATATATATATATTGATTTTCTCAATTTATTTTGAATTTTTTGGAATCCCTCTCCTTAAACCCCATTAAATTCATGAAAATGTGTGTGTTGATTAGATTCCATTCTATTTTTAGATTACAGTGAATGTATATCATATAAAGTAACATTACCTTTATATTTCAATTTTCTTTTGATATATTCATCAATAGACACGCTAATTTCAATTTATATTTTTCGGTAAAAAAAATTTTGGGGTAAGACCTAGGCTATGGATGGACATATTTATAGTTACCACATGTAATGAATGTGAAATTATTTTGTGGGACTCCATAAAATGTTTCATGGTCTACTCAATGTTTTTATGGATTTGATTTTTTTGGATTATTGGATCACTTTCAATATAATTGAAAATGGATTTATGAACTACTCGTTAAAAAATGTTTGTGTGTCTATTAAATCACCAGTTGAGTCTTCAGTTATATATAAAACTTCATTGAAATCTGATCCTTTTCATATCACATTGTTAATGTTAATTTGATAATATCTTTTTCATTTAAAAATTAAATAATTCCATCGATAAACTTGATCATGTAATCACCCTGATTCATCAAAAATATTTTCATTCACTTTAATTTCACTATTTGATTCAAATAACCTCTTAAGAAACATGACCCCACAAATTTCATTGATAAACAACATCTATTAAAGCCAGAAAATAGTAACATAAATGAGTATTTAACACGAGGGTTACATAACAAATTATATATGAGAATAATATAAAATATAGTGTATTGGAGATATCTTATCATGTTTCAAATATGTTATATTGATAATTATATTTTATATGGTTTTTGATATTGTGAGAAAATAATTAGTGGGTGATTAATTTACTTAAGAAGCATAGTGGTTTCTATAGAAGATAAAAGTGTCTGGTAAAATGGGGATAATAATGATAGCATATTCAAAAAAAACATTGTTTGTTATAAATAGTTCTGATTGGATTAAATATTTATATAGTGATAGTTGTGAAGAGAAAAGTGATATTTTAGGGAGTTTTAGAGTATGTTTTGTGAAATAAGACAAAATCATTACTTACATTCAATGGCCACACCATAATTTTTATTAGATGATATTACTAGTTGACGAAATAAATATTACACCTTCATGTGTTCATATTATGTTATAACATTGTCAGAATATTAGGTGATAGTGGAACACTATTTATTATATCTAGAGAGGGACACATTAATTATATGTCACATTAAGGATGTAATTTAGATTGGTGATTATGGATAATGAAATATACCACAATTGTGTACCATGATTTAGATGATAAAAATGATACCATGATGTGAATATTTAATGATTGGGTCTAAAAGTTTTCAATTAATTTTTTATCAGGATAGTTTTTATAATTAAAATGTTTTTTGTAATTAGATTTCATAGTTTATTGATGAATATAAGTTTATTCTGAAATTATATTCATAATTTTTAACTGAATATATTTTAAAAATATCATTAATTTATAACCCAAAGATTATACGATATTATTTCCAATATAAGCACTTGATTTTTATCTAGATATATTAATTTAAGGGAATTATGAGGATTCCATTAAGCTATGATTTGAAAGATATAGAAATAAGTATCATGTATGAATATTATTCAACACAGGTAATATTAGATTTGGGTGAAGTTAGGATTAATTAATCTTATAAGGATGGTTTTTAAGACCAATATTGAGGTAAAATGTGTTATAACATGTTGATGTGTTTAAATGGAGAGATTCATATATTTATTTTTTACGAGAAGATGTGTTTGAAGGATTGAGTGTGATAACACAGAAAAATGTAAAAATATCTATCAATCAAGATGCTTGAAGATAATTCTTTGAAATATTCAGGGAACTTAAAGGATACTGAATATTAAGAGTTACTCATGATGATAGAACCAAAGAGAAATAGCTGATATAGTTTATTTTACTTATTTCATGGGAATACTTAATTATATTGATTTTTTAATCATATTATTTATGTTCTGGTATTATAAAAACAAGTGGAGATATTGTTGTAGGTAGTGTCCCCTGGACCCAATAGTGTTCTAATTCAAAAAACTATAATCATGACTATTTGTTAGCAGTTTATTGGTATATCAACGCATCATTATGGTTTGCTCTGTAGATGTTTCCGATTATTTAATGAACAACATAAAAATTTTATGTAAAAATATAAAATATATAATATTTTTATGTCATGAATAGTTAGTTTAAATTAAAAATTTTGAGTGTTCATACTAACAGAAGAAGAATATTTTTATACTGAAATAATATCGAAAACCCAAATTCCCCAAAACATTTTCAAACCATGTGGTAGAAAAAATATCTATAACATACTATATATGATGGTTGTTCAATATAATATTCAAATATACTGTAATGAATATTATATATGTTATAATTATATTGAATAACAATCATATATAGCACAATCATCACACTATATATATAATACTAATTATATATATCCATCGTATATTTTTTATTTTTTAACTTTCATTGTTATTGTATAGAGACACAGAAACATAGAATAAAAAACATAGACACAAATACCTAGTAACTACAACAGTATAATCATAAAAATTTTAAAAACATAATTATAAAAAAACTATTTACACTATATAAATAATAGTAAATCGAATAGAGAAAATGATTAATATGAGAAAAAAAATTCATAAAAAATGGAATAAACATTAAATATTAAATTTAAATAAATATTTGATAATATTATTAATCGTTTGAAAGGAAAAAAATTTAATTTATTTTATTAAAATCATAAAAAATGAAAGTATTATCAAAATATAAATTATAAATGAAATATTCATATGCACACATGTTGGAAAATGTTCTTTTTTCTTTATTAATAATAATGTGCTTCATTTAAAAATTTAAATAGTACATTGTTGTGACATGTAGTGAAAAGAAATAATTATTTTTTTAATAAATTAGTTGAAAAATTAAATAAATTGGGAAAATAGTTGTGTAAGAATGGGGATATTTTTATTACAAACTATATATGAGTCTTCAATTTCTGAATAAACTATTTAAATGAAATATATTTTTAAAAAAATTGTTTATATATAACAATAATATAGTAATGAAAATTATATATAGATGAATACTTTTTTATTATTTTCACTGGGATAATGAATACTAATTTCTTATATATTTTAATCTATGTTTCTAATTAGTTATAATGGGATAAAAGAGTGATTGTTTTCAAAAAAGACACTTTTTTAACTAACTTATATTACATCTTTATATGTGGTGAGGAGAAAATGTTATGTTTATATATAAAAAATGTGTAAAAAACATTATTTCTTATAATACGAGAGGTAACAATATTATTTATAGATGTTCATTTAATTATTGGGGGTACTAAATCTAAAAAAGTATAGTTAATATTTTATACTATAAATAGTTGTTAGCTTAAATATGTCATGGTTTATCATTTTAGTTGAATTTTTTGACTAATTTAATTGGTGATATTATTCTATCATCAAGTATATAAAACATTTCTAATTACTTATTGAATATTAATTTCTAGATTCTAAAATTAATTAGGTATAAAAATGTGGTACTGTTATATTTTTCTAATAAAATGACATCGTGAGATCATTATTTAATTTTCACATAAATTATTTTATAAAATTATGAACATGAAATATTTTAAACATTCATTGAGGTTTTGGACACTATGTTAAAATTATATATTATATAAATATAGTAAAAAGTTTAATCTCTACTATAGTAAAAATATTTCATTTCACCATCGAGTCTATAATACATTGGAAATTTTTGAAAAAAATTAATGTTCGGGATTTCATAATACCATAATTATGAAAATGATACAATGCTATTAGATCATTTTTATCATTGGTTAAGGGTACAGTGTCATTTTATCATCTTTCATTTTATGTCATCCATAACAGTAAATATTTTTAGTTGTCAACTATAGTTTAGAGACTTGATGATGATTGAATTTCTTTTATCACTGTATTTGAAAATAAATCCATTTATTATTATTATAGCATAACTCATATAATCATGGTTACTAGAACCCACTAGTTATTTTTAAATTTAGTTTGCGTTATGATTTAAATAAGATAGGTGATCATAGAAAAAGATCATAGAATGTTTTTTGTATTCATCATAATAAATATGTATAATTTTCTTAGTTATTATGTTATTAAATATATAAATAAATATATTTTTGACTATCAAATATTACTTTTAAACATTATGATGCAATTATGTCTCTTTTCAATATAGTTGAAATATATTTTCAACATTAATGATAAAAAAATTCATTGAATCATTGAGGGTTTGAAATCTACAAAAAAAAATTTATTATAAAACTTGGTTAAATAATATATCCTCAATGATTCCTTAAAGATATCTAAATGATATATTAACTCCCCTGTTATAAATTTTTGTTAATGGAATTTATTTCAAATATATATAACTCAATGTCATAGTTTCAACTAGAAGGATAAATAGTTGTACATGAATGTGGTGAAACATGATTATTTTAGGAAGAAAATAAATTTTTCATCTCATGAATAATTAATTGGACTTATGAATTAAAATATATATGACGTCATTTTTTTCATATCCCAAAGAAAATAAAAAGATATTCATTTGGACATGAAATTTGATAACCACTTTACAGTTTCACATAAACTTTTCATTTAACAGATAATAAGTGTCATGTATTATTTTTTATAGACAATCTTCTATTTTATGTAAATTAATTCATATAATTCTGTTTGGAATTTTCAATTATGTTATTATCATAATATAGGGAACATTTTCTTAGGAAATAATATTTATTTCATAATATTTAATCTCTTCAAATAAAGATTATAATATATTGCATCAAAAAGTACCGAAAATATTTTCAATCCATGTTAGATAATAATTTCGTAGTATATGCACTAAAAATCTGATAAATAAAATTTCGAAAATGATTATATGAAATAATAAATGAGTAGTAATTGGAAATTAATTTTATAGTCATAAAAATTTAAAATATTATCACTCTTTACAAAATACCTCCAATCAATATTCATTTACCCATAAATTTCATTTAAATGTGTCTTATCAGTGATGATGTATTGAAATTATCTTTGAAAATATGAGTAAAAGGATCACTCCTTAATAAGACTATATTCATACATGATAGATCCCAATAACTAAAATTCTCCCCCTTTAAATTCAATTAGTTATAAATAGATCCTTTTATTAAAATTCATTTCTCCATTAGTCTCTACTATGAAATCACCATTCAAACAATGAGATATGTTAGATCAAGTTATTTCAAATGGGAATAAAATTCTATCATAAATTATTATCCATATCATTTTTTATCTTGAAGATTTTATTATTTGATTAATTTATAATTTAAAAAGGAAAAAACCAATCCTAGGGCCCCAATTCCCAGTCATTGTGATTTTAAATTTGGAACCTTTTTATTTTTATCATCTATTAGTAACTCAATCTAGTATAGTGTAGGATTCCACCAACCTATGATGAAATATTCATGTATTTATGTAAGATACTATATATTCTTATTCATTGATTGTTTTCCCTACCCATTGTCCTATGTGTTTCCTTTCCTATATTAATTGTTTGTTCATGGATCATCCTTAATTTATTTAGAATGGTTGAAATTTGGGGGTCAGTTAGAGTCTGATGGTAAAGTATAATTCTCCCCAATTAATTCCCATAATAAATTTAATGTGTTTGGTGGTGGTGATGAAGTTTATTACATTTTCCAGTCTATAATCAATTTTTTAAACAAAAGGACTTCCAAATTAGAATAAGCACTTCAGTGGGGTATCTGACTTGGGATCCCATTGAAATTATTTTCCATGTATGATATGGTGGATGTGTACAAAAGATATCATATGAAAACTATCAATAATTTATTTGATGTTATTTGGGATTATTTTTATTACTTTATTGAATTATATCTCATTTTATTTGATTTTGTGTGTAGGGATTCGAAAGTATCAATGATTCGAAAAAAAAATTTATCTGTGTTAATTATGATGTGTTTGTTTTCTTCTTGGGATGTTTGTTCATTTTACATTAGGATTTTTTTGTTTTTTTAATAAAAAATACGACTATAGTAAAATATATCTAAAATTCAACTATTCCAATTGTTAAAATTAAATTGTTCTAATTCAATAAAAAATAATACACTTTTTTTATATAAATAATTTTTTTTATTTTATATATTTAAAATTATAGGAAATTAAAAATTACACTGAAATAATAATTATTTTAACTAAAATACCACTTATAATATATTTTATTACAGTTATATTTCTTAAAAAATTATTAAAATACAATCTTGAAAAAACCTAGATCATTTTTTCAAAACGATATAATAATTGTCAAAATCATATACTAATAATCATTTTTATGTTTTCCAATGTTAATAAAATGAAATTCATAGACAAAAAGACCATAATTCAAGATTATTGTGTCTAATCAATTATTCCTATGAAATTTTTGGGGTTTCAGTAAAAATTAAACTACTTTTTCCTCTTCTAATGTAGCTACATTTATGTTGACAATTGAATTATTAAAATTGATGTAAAAATTATATGATGTGTTATCTTAATATGAGTTATAAAATAATAAGTTAAATTCCATTTATAATGATTCATCTAATCATTTATTATTCCTTTTTTGAATGCATGTGAGATTGTTACTCATTGAACTATCACATTTAGCATCAATGATTCCAAAAAGAAATTAATTATTATAGTGGAATATTTTATTTTCAACCATTGTAAAATAGGATTTATGACACTATCGAGACTCAAAATCCTATAATTTGTTCAGCATTGATTTTTTTTAGAGTTTCAATACTTTATAATAACATTAATTCTCTAAAACTCTATCTATGGATAATGGTTAAATAATATACTATTACCTACCATTGTTCTACTAATATTGATCTATGTTTATATTTCTAGTGATTTTAAACTCAATAATATTTGATATCAATAAATATTATATATACTAACATGGATCCATATGGTTATTCCACTGAGAGGTTAGATTTTATTTATTATTCATTCTCCTCTAGATAATTATTTTTGAGACTTCATGTTATCACTGAGATAATAATCTATATATATAAATATAGTAATCATATTATTTCATTCTTTTTAGAATCTATTGTTCAATAATGTTCTCTTTAATTTAACTTGAATATAATATATTCTATGTATATAAAAGGAGGCTTCATAACATCAATGAATCTATAATCAATTATAAAATTAATATCAATCGCACATTTATTTTAGGTAACTATCTTCAAAGATTTCATCGATCATTATAAATGGTATTTTATCTCTTATGTTATTAATCATTTCTATAGAACACATAATATGTTTGTAGACATAAATCATAACATTTCACTTTTCATGATAAATGAAATTTCACACGAAAGGGTTGATACTTGTAAATTTAATATTTAAATCCCTTAACTATCCAATAACTAGTAGATTTGACATAATAATTTAAATATGAAAATATCTATTTGAATTTGGCTTTAACTACCGCATACAACATAACAAAAGGATTATTTGTAAATGATGTTGATATGATGGGAATAATTTTACCTACACATCCTTATGTTTAATAAATATGAAATTTCAATAGTTCATTAGAAAATAGAATATTCCAATCCTATTTTTTATAAGTAGTTCAATATAAGTGAAAAAATTACCCTTGTTTTATTTTAATTGATTCTATTTATATTCATGTTCAATGGTATTTTAAATGTAAGATACTTTATTAACATTAAAATAATTTTTTTTATATTTATTATATACTATATATAAATAAAATTATTTTTTTATTTTTATCTTCAAATATTTTTATAATATATAAAAAATATATGTTATGAGAGCAACTCCAATTAAGGATGATTACTTGGGGGAGATGCTGTGGTGTAAGGAGATGCCATCAAAGATTAATTTTTTGCTTTGGTGGGTGCACCACAATGCCCTGCCTAGTGACGACAGGATTCAACGCCTAAGAATTAGCCTTGCCTCGTTGTGCTGGTGCTGCAATCATCCTCAGCTTGAATCGGCCAGTCATCTTTTTCTGGGCAGTGATTGGGCACGACAAATTTGGAATTTTTCTGGCCTCCCTCCTAGAGATCAACATGAAAATGCTGTGCTCGCTAGCACTCTTTCCTCTTGGCTCATGGGCTCGTGTGTGCAAGGGTCAGAGAGGCTTGGACAAGTGCTAATCATTCTGGTCGGGGATTGGACAATATGGAAGGCAAGGAATGACGCCCGCCACTACAGCTTGCCAAGCACGCCCTCCAGCATTGCATTCAAGATGAAGAACACCCTATTGGACTTGGTCAGCCAGTGTAAGGGTTGAATGGATGCACCTTCAATCAGGAGGTTTAGGATGGCTCCGGTCATTTCCAACCATGTGAGCACGCAAGGGCAGGGGCATTGGGTTCACATGATTCATCCAAGCAATGGTTTGATGGTCAACATGGATGGATCTCTTCATAACGGAACTATGCGAGGAGGAGGGGTTGTTTGGGACCAGAAGGGTTCCATCATTGCTGCATTTTCGGCCTTCTTTGGCAAGGGTGACGTTCTTTTGGCGGAAACGCTGACCATGGTCACCGGTCTTGAATTTTGTGAAAAAAGGTGCATCGGCCTTGAAGAGGTAAAGACGGACTCCCTTACCCTTTATAATGTTCTTTTGTGTAAGTTCAAGGACCCATGGAATATCACTTATTGAATATGGAAATTTTACCTTCTCTTTGGTGCAAGGATCGACATTTCTCACACATCGTGGGAGGGGAATATGGTGGCAGACTTCTTGGCTTCTAAGGCTCCTATGAATCGAGGCACAACCTACTTATTGAGCCTGGTTTCCTTTCCCCCTTAGGGGGTCCAGTTCTTTGTCAATGATGCCCTCTGTCTCTATTACTTTCATCCTCCACGACTCTTCTTTTTTCTGGCCTTTCGGCCTCTTGATAATCAATAAAAATGCTTATTTTCAGGTCAGAGAACCATAAATGTATAATATAGGTGCCCATATTTTTTTAAAAATTAAACACAATGATAAGTTCTAAATAATAATAAATGAGTGGCTGTGATAAAAATAATATTTAAATTTCATGTCCTTTTACACATATTTATATTCAGGTTCGTCAATTTATTGATCATAGATGATTTAATTTATCTATGATCATTAAACTCTATGTGACCTGAATAAGCATTTGGACTATGAAAAAGATTATAATGATGTTAAAATAGGTGACAACCAGATGTTTTAGGGGATTAGGTTTGTGGGTAGGGGTAGTGTTATTTGTAAAATGAAACACCATTTCATTTCATATAATGAATATGGTATGAAATAAAAAAATTATAATAGAAAAAAATCTTGTACTAGAAGATACAAAAATAATTGATTCTTGCCATAAATAATATTGATTTAATTATGAATTTTGTTTAATAATTGTGATAAAATAAATAATAATAATTAAAGTGTATTTTGTTAAACTATACATTTCTTTATCATATTCTAACATATCTTTAATGATTTTCATGTGGAGAAAAAGAATTAGAATAAAAAAAATATTAATGATCAGATGTTTTAGAGGATCATGAGACACTCAAACTCCATCCAAAGATGTTCTCACATTTTCATATTCATGATTAGAGGTTATATGAACATTCCCACTTGTAAGAATCACAAATGATATATGTTTTATTAGATACTCTTATCAGTGGATGTGTGAGTTAATATTTATAGTTGTTAGTATTATTAATATATATAATTAGTCACATACTTTTATGTGTTGATGAAAACTTCGGCAACATATGTTAATGGGGTGGTAGGATACATCAGGTGTGTCATAAGTTAAATGTTATTAATGAATAATAAATGAAAGGATTTATCCCTTCCATTTAATGGAAGTAGAAATCTCTCGAAATTTCTTTTAAATAGTACTATGTTATTCATACTTTTTGACGATATTATGTCAAAGTGTTAATTTAAAGTAGTAAAATTATGATATATCAATAAAATAGGTTTATTATTTGAACTATCTAACAAAATTGATGATATATCTAAAAAAGTATTATATAACACAAAGAGTGTCTATAGGACGTCATTTTTATTAATAAATTAACGCATTTATCTATGGATTCATTGATGTGTTTCAAGTTGATAAACATATACATTAGGCTGATTAATCAAATTAATTCTACAAATATTCTTATATGTTCACACACTATAAGTATGCATAATCACAATTAACATCTATTTCAATTTAACTATTTGAATAAAAATTAATCTCATATTTTTCTTTTTTAAATATGTAGTGTGTGTGGATTTCATTAATTAAATCACTAGTTTTTTAAAGAATATATTTTTTTTTAATGTTAATTAAATATTTATTAACAATTTAATTAATAAACAAATATATATATAATATTAATTTATGTAGTGTTTATATTCAAGATACAAAATATATATTCATTTGGTTATGTAGATATTAAATAAAACTTTATTCATCAAAATGAGAAGGTTAAATTTATTTATTTAATGAATAAATAATAAAATGATATTTGTTTATTTTAGTATATATATTTTATTCTAGGTTCGATAAATTCCGAGGAGTACTAATGGGGCTGGTTAAGGGATATATTAAAATGAAATTTAATATTTTCAAATTAAAAGACATTAAAGAATTAATAACAATAATGATATTATTTAAAGTGTGGTTTTATTATAATTGAGATATTGTATAAGTTATTTTCTGGAATAACTAATTCTTTGACAGAGTTATATAAATAGGGGTCTATCATTTTTCAACAAAGTGATAATTGTGTACATATCGAATTATAATGATAATTCTCTGAATCCCTAATAATATATTCTTACGACATATCTCAATAATAAAGAGAAACAATTTCCTTCTTCACTCTTGAGAGATCAACATAAAAAGTTGAATGATCTGTGTCACCGAAAAAATAATTATTAAACTTAATCGAGAATAACACAAGTGGTTTGGATCCTTTATGTATGCACTAGACAATCCAACATTGATGCTTTGATGTTCATAGAGAACATATGAATTCCAAAAGATGGATTCTATCCTGGGGTTCATTATTGCAATAATGTTATGATAAAAAGAGGTAAATTAATTCAAAAATAAAGATAAAATACCAACCAAATATAATTATTAACACTATGAATTAATTGTTAATTATGTAAAAAATATTCTCTCATGAAATATTATGGGGTTACATTCATTTTGTTTTGAAAATTAAATAAATGAAATTTTCAAATAAAATTGTTCGGAATTGGGTCATCTTCTTCCTCTTCTCCCAAGATCCTTTAAGTGGTATCAAATTAGTGTCATGTTAGTTTATAATTATTTATTACTCATTTATGAAATTAAACATTTGTTCTGTTAGTCATTCATTTATAGTTCTCTATTATTAGTCTTCAAGCTGAGATAACATGATCATTTAGTTTTATATGAGTAATGAATATACAAAAGTATATTAGGAACCTTTTAAGAACTCATATAGAGGATTGGGATATTCTTGAACGATTACATGGATAGATGGTGTATAACTGAAATGTACACATCGTGTACCCAAATTAAACCAAAAAAGAATGAGCCACAAAAATAATATCACATTATGTTTGAGAACGACATGTAGTGTCGTTAAAAACTATTCATTGACTAATAAGTTTGAACGAACCATAAAAGGGTCACATGGAATGTCACTCGCATACAAGTTGCATAACCCCAGAGGGTTTGACAAACTAGGAATCATGGAATCCATGTTGTCGAATCACCATACAAGTAATTAATGCACTCTATGTATTGAATGTAAGATGAGTGACAAAGAAATACACAATATATACAATGTGTAGTAGAAACTACATTCTATATTATACATATTAACCCTTATATAAACTATTATGATTCCGTAGGTGTATAGTGTGGTTCAACACATGGAGGAAATTAAAAAAAACAACATGACATGTAACTAGATATACACATCATTTTACAGATTTTTCTCTTGAACTAAATTCATAAATTTATGAAATCCATGTTATTATAGAACTACATGTTTTTTATAGTCATCAAACATTCTATTTAGTTCATGAATATGTCTATTAGAAGACCCCATGTATATTAATGGTATGTTGTGTAGTCATAAATATTGCACTTGCTTCACAAATTGACTCATAAAACTAAACATCATGAAATATCACGAAATAATGTAAATTCAATATGATGTATAAGTACATAGTATAATAGTAGGACTATAAATATAATATTCACACAACATGTGATTTAATTTATATGTCTATTGAATTATAAGGGTACACAATGTGTTACCACTAGAACATGACCTGTCAAATTAAAGATATAATTTAATAAAGGCCAGATGGTTATAACCTATTTTATTTGTCAATTATCACAATGTTTGAATTAAATTTAAATTACAATTAATTCATTATTTTATTTAAAATTACATTACAAGAGAATATGCATGACTTTTAGGATTGATAATTAAGGTAATAGAGTTAATATAATAATTAATTTATTAGTTTATGAATTTTATCTAAAGAATAATGATTTAAGATGAATGAAAACTAGTCTTAAATGTGTAGTAATTTCATTCATGGATTATCATGATCATTCCTGACATATGTGTGTGTCAGGTTTATTTTAATTTAATTTTTATTTCATGGCTTCTGTGATAATTATTAACAAATTAGAATGATGAATGGTGAATTATATCATCTTCTTATTATGCAATGGAAAACATTTCCATGGATTCTTTTATAATACCCAAACCCTGTGATTCTATTCAACATTTCATTAGTAAAATAATATAAAGAAAATAACTTCAAAGTGGGAGGATATAGTTCTTAATGGATATATCGTGAATCAAACCAAAAATACATACAGTTCAGAGGTGAGATTTTTCCATTCATGGCAAACATGGATCAAGGCGTTATTCTCCAATATTAAGGGTAGGATTACCATTCCATTAAGAAAACAATTACTAGTATTTATTTTAACCATAATTTATATATTTATTTTATTTAAATACATGGAATGATTATTTATTTATATTTAATAAAATTATAAACATGATGACTTAAAATAAATTAATCAACAGGCATGTTTGATAGAATAAAATAGATGGAAAAAATGTATATTATTTTTTCAACACATGGTATTTTAATTGAATAAAATTAACTTATATTTACATGAATGTAAATGGATATAATAAATAATATTTACCACTATGATAGAAATCCTAAAAAAATATTATATTAAAAATTATGGGGATTAAATGATTTATATTGAAAACATAGATTAAAATGTCAGTATGTCACAGTTTAATACACTTTCATTTATGTGGGAGTGAAAATAAAATTTATAATCAACTAAACCTAGTTGGAATCAATGGTTTATTGTCTCTATAATACATGGTGAACCTAAGAGGAAATTATTAGAAAAATAAGATTCAGGGATTTTAGGATTATAGAGTCGGTGTAACAGATCACAGAAAAATGAGTTAATGTATATGGAAAGAATATCAACCTTAATTTTTGTGTTATTTCAGTCTATTATGTTTTCTTGAATTATATTTCTAGAGAAATTGTTTTATAAGGATAACGTGAAGAATAATTAATTTATTAGCAGTTTTAGTTTGACTAATGAATACAATTTAGATTTACTACTGGATGTATCGAAAGAATGGTTTTTATACTAGGGAAGTATGAAAGTTCACAAGTTTTAGAAGTCAAATTAAATCTTAAATAGGATATCATAGGTTTTCTAGGGAAATGAAATGATATCATTGAATATTAGAGGTTAGTGGAAAAGGTTTACCAGTTGAATACCTCAATAAATATGATATGAGACTTTCTTCCATACATATTCACAAGATAATATTTTTTTGGTCGTAAGATGTTTCATAGTGTGAGTAGATATTTCAAGTGATTTTAAATTCATGTGATCTCATTTTATCATAATGTTTTTTCTTCTCATTTGGTTTTATGAATATTTTATGAACCATAAAATTTATGTGTGTTCTTCTATTTATTTCATTTCAAACTATAGTTTTGTGTTTATGGTGATTTTATTTCCTGATTTTGTTGTATATTGTCATATTTTATAAAATAAAATCAGGGGGATATTGATGTGAAATTAGAATGAATTCAAGATTTCAAAAGAACATTTGTAAAAAATATTATCATTTTTTAGGGATTTTGGAAGGGTTGTCTCCACAAAATGTGGTATAAAAGAGATTTATTTTAGTTGTTCGGACATTGAAGTCAATTTGATATAATTATATAAAATAATTATCCAAAATGAAATTTTTAGGGGAAATTTTTTTTTCTGGCAGATTCAGTTTGAAGATCTACTTATTCAAAATGATTTGGATGATATTTTGTCCTAATAATGTCTAGATATGATGGTGAAATAAGATTTGGATAATTTTGATAAGAAAGATATATTCCATATAATAATTTATCATTCAAGAAGTAGAGATATCAATTATTAGGATATAAAAATAAGTGTAGATGTTGTGAATGAATTGGTTGACATTCACCAGAAAAGAAAAACTATCAATAAATTCATTATGATGCGACCATTATTCAGCTTAAGATTATAGGACTGATGACTTACAACAGACCCTCTTAATTATTTAAACATGATCAATTGAAAACATTAATCAATGAAGGTTTCTCTCATTGATGAAATGTTGTATTGTCAACTTCAATAATCACTTACATCAAGATTGGATGCTGTGGTGATAGCTTTATGTAATTCATGTGAATAGACATTACTTATATTTTATGACATTAATAATGTGATTCTTAGTGAAGAGTTGAGGAAGATTTTTGTCCAAGTACCTAATGGAAGTGCTTTTAATGATGTATTACAGGGATGGTAAAATCAAAAGAAGGAAAATCAGATGAAGGCATAAAAAGAAATTCCACAATTAAAAATTCAGAGTCAATTTGTTGGTCAAGTCCATATGTATTGGATTTATGTAAAGAAGGGTAATTTGATTAGAGAATATATAAATTTTAAAGATTATATAGATGAAGAATCAAAATCAAAAAGACAAAATTATATCAATACAGTAGAAGTATGTAATAGATTATTGTTATCATTGAATATTTTGGAAGAATATGACTCTAGTGTATTTTTCCATTCAACTTGTGAGAAGCAGTTCATTATAGACTATTTATCTAAAATCATTGATGAATTATTTCTACCAAATGATAAATCCATTGAGATAGATTGGGGAGAAAATTTCAGTATTATGAGGAATAATGAAGGTGACTAGAATTTTTAAAATGATAGACATATTACATGTCTTTAGAAGAATCTCATATCAGTTGGAAAATAGGATGAAGGAGGTTTTAGAACAACCTTTAGGGATGGTGAGTGATATATAAGTAGACAAGATATATTAATTTATATTTGTATAAATAATTGATATTTATACTTTCCAGGAAGCAATGATTATGTTTCAATGATCATAAAAACATCATTATTGAATTTGGATGTACGGAACTGTAGATATGGACACCTTAGTGGGAATAATATGAAATTTTTATTGGAAAGGGTATACATAAACTCAATCAAATTTATTTTGGAATATGTTAGAGTATTTTATATGAAAAATAAATAATTTTACCTTTAATTTTGATGGGTGAAATCTTGGGAATCAAAATGTAAATCTTTTTCATTTTAAAATTCGGGGAACTAGACCTATGAATTATAGGGGAGGATCTCTATAATTTGATACGTTTTTTATGGATAAACTTTTATGGAGTGGGTATACTTAATAATTAATATATTTAATTCTTTTTAATAATTTATATAATAGAAAAATATATCTAAAATATAGTGTGATCAGAATCTAATGTACCTTAGAATATACAATGTTGGAAAATCAACTAGACACCACTTCCGATATTTTTATTTGAATAATGAAGTTAGATATGATAAGGTAATTCTTGGATCTCCAAAAGATGATGGAGTTGTAAAAAATAATGACAAGACACTGCAAAAAAATTATTTATGTATCTTAGTTCATTCAAAAATTCCTAAATGAATTGTGGTAAAATGTTCAGACTTATATATTTTATTTTTAACATGAAACTAGAGTGGACTGATTTGAACCTGGAAGTGAGAGAATTTGAAAACAATTATATGTTAAAATTCATTTAGATTAAATGAGATTACTAAGGGGATAAATAATTGTTTTAAAACTAGGTAGGAAAATAAAAAAGTTTATAAAGAGTTTGAACATGAGAGATAGGGTTGAAATAAATGGCTACAGAATAAAGATCAGAACCAAGTTATACTGAATAGCCAATTTAGTTTAAGAGATCAACTATAACCTAGAAAATAGTCCATAAGTTTTGGAATGATATAAGGATTTTCATTTTCTCAAATATTGGGGAACCAAAAAATTTAAAATATGTAGATATCCTAAGTGTCTTGTAGTACACGTATTTTTAGTTGATTGTGGAAATGAATTTTGTGATGATCCACAAAATCTGAGATTTTGGGAGAACTCTAAAAGGAAATTATTTTATAAAAATTTATTTTTCATTATATGAAGATGAAAATCTAATTGAATTATGATGTATAATGCACAATAAGTGGTAATAGAATTCCAATAAATGGAAGGATATGGTTTCTCAAATATATTCTCATTATGTTTCACGAACACTACTATCTGACTAGTGTTATGAATTAATCTCTTTAATCAATATAACAAGGTGTATATTGATGTTAAAATAAAATATCATTATGGGGATTTCTATGGGGAGATCTACATGATTCATCCCAAGGGTTGTGAATATTATATAAATAAGAACCAACTTTTTAGGCATTTGGATATAAGACTGTGTGTCTTGAATCAATCCCCTCAATAGAGAAATTGGATGTTTGATACTTTCACTCTTGAGGAATGAATTACATAGGGTGATTCTAATCACTAATTCTATTTGATTAAATTTAACGATGGAACATTCATTAACATTTTTAATTTGAATGATATGTTTCTCATAGGGACAAAAATTTAATGGATTGAGGAGATGGAGATGGAATTTTTTAGATGTTATGATATGAAGAATATTGTAAATTCCAAAAAAAATGTTTCTGAGAATTGAGAGAGATGGATCTTTTAAATATTTGGAATTATCCAAAAAATATGTATTAGTAATGTCATTGAAAATTTTTGGATGATAGTATAATATTCAGTACCAATTTACAATTTAGGAAACGTAAATGTTTTCAATAATTAAGAACTATATTCAGAGGGAGATGTCTTAAAAATGGAATAGGTGTTTTATGCTTCATTTTTAGAATATTTTTAATTATGCAATGATATTCACATGACATGATATTTTGGGTTATAATGATTTTTAATTCATTTCATGTAAAATAATTGAATGATATATTGGGATTCATGAAGTGGATCATCTATTATCTATATGGATCAGAGGATATATAATTATTTTTCAATGATAATGATCTACTGAAAGGTCTTTTGGATTTATATTTTTGTAGAGACATTGACACTCTATGGTGTAAAATGGGTTTTATCCTCACTTTTGGAAGTACAACATTCAGTTTGAAATCTAATATATAGAATATGGTTACTATATAAATAATTGAATAAGGATGTGTTTCTTTCATAAAATCATTAAATAAGTATGTTTTGTTGATGAGTTTTCTATAAGACCTCAGGAATTAACCGAAAAAATAATTTTATTTTTTGTTTCAATGAGATCATTTCACCTTACTATGTATACTATTTTTCATGCATGGAAAATAAAACATTGACATGAAATTTCACATCATCAAAAATATACAATAAGATAGTTTGTCAGAACCTTTGAAGATTGGTGTAAATTTTTATCATGTGGACATGTTAATAATGGTTTTGTCCATGAATATTTGAGGCATCAGAGTGGCTTTTATGGTCTTTTTTAGATAGATAAACCATAATAACACTACATATAGTAAACTTATGTGTGGTTTTGATTAATATAGAGGTTAGAATCAATAAATTAGTGTTCAAGTGATATGTTTTTTTATTTCTGAAGACTCTTAATTTTTTTGTTAGGAGTTCTACATTAGGTTATTTTTACCTTAAGGGTAATTTTCAGAATGATATTTCGATTAGTGGATAGAGTTTGAGTGATTCATGCAGTTATGTAAGTATTTGAAGAACAGTCCTGATACTTTTTTAGTATGTGTGTTCGTCAGTTTTCAATGATATAATTAAATAAGTAACATTGTTTTAGTGGTTTCCTTGGTCAAGGGAAGGTAAATCTTGAATCTAAAAGGATGATGGAACATGTTTAATAAATGATCAAGTCTACTAAATATAATGTATGACCAACTAATATAGATATATACATGATATGAGATATGTTTAGTTGATATATACAAGAATGTATGCTGAGAACAAGAATTATTATAATCTCTTATAATCTCATTTTATTATAGTGGTCTTATTGTTCACCCATGGATGTAGTAATGTTTTCTGAACCATGTAATTTTGATGTAATTGTGATTTATTTTACTTTAATCTAGTAATTTTGTGTGAATTGTAATTCAATATGGTTTTTTGTTTATATATATATATATATATCCTAGTTCAAAAAAAGAAATTTGAGGGCATAGTGAGGCCAAATCAGAAGGAATGTTGGATTTTGGAAGAATGTTCTTCATGATTTTTTTTCTTTATTCAAGGATTTTAGTTGAAATGTTTTCCCATTACTCAATACCTTTGAATATCATTTTAAAACCTAATTAGGGTTATGAGAAGAGTATTATGAATATTTTACACAATAGTATTCACACAATATCATATTTAAAATACAATTTTTAGGGTTATTTTGAGTAAATAAAATAGTAGGAGACTAATAAATAAAATTTATTACATCATATTTATGCTAATCATGATTGTGTACTAAAATTTAATTTACATGTAGTAGAATATAAAAAGATAGGTTATTGAAATAATGTGAAATTGTTTTACAAAGAATATTTTATAAATATAATTAATTTACCAAAGTGGTACATCATTCTATACATTATTCTATTATTTAAAAATTTATACTTTTTTTGGAGTCTCTGATATCGTTTTACATACCTCACAATGTAATACAAGTTAAAAAGGAACCCTTCTATAGTTTCATAGGGAATTTTTTTATATATTTTTCATTAAATTATCTATTTCCATAGAGATTGTGATTCCAAAAATGTATATCGATTATTACACCATGAGAATTGGACATCAATATCATAAGAAAGAAAAGTAAAGGATAAAGATAAATGTGATTTTCACCACATTTACTAGTGTAAACTAAAAGAAAATGTATTGTATAGTTTTCATTTATTATGGAGTTAGTTGAGTTAAACTATGTGAAATTTCTATTTTTAAACAAGAGGTATGTTCATATACATAAATAACCACTAAATACAAATGGTATGATTATATAGGATTATCCGGGTAGGACTGCCATAATATATCTTAACCATGTATACAATGATCATTTAAATATAGAGTAATGTTTTTCGAAAAATATATTTTTCTTATACACATTGAATGTGTAATTATATTACTTGGTTGACCTTTGAGGAGTCCAATATGTATTAAATGTCTTCTATAGTATATCAAGACATGCTTCACAAATAGAAACATTACAACAAATTGAATTCAAACTAAATTTTCCAATGGATATCATATAAGTTATAATATGATGTGAAAACATTAGGTTTCAGAATAAAGTGTTTAATGGGGATGACTTATTAAAAACTAGTTATAGTTACAAAATTATTTCGACGAAGCAACAATTTCATCTACCCTCATTAGCTTATAACTACTATTGAATATAAAATTTAAAAGAAATAAATATATTCAACAAAACCCGTTATATATCTAATAGGGAAGCACCTTTATTTTTTTTATAGTGGGTGTAGTATTGTATTTAGTTAATCATAGTCTCTATGTGATGATAATATATCTTAGGAACCCTAAACACTGTAAGTCTTAGTGGGACGAATTATACCAGATACACATATGACACAGGAAATTCAAAACGAAACATTGGGTTTTTAATTCTATAAAATAGGTCATATAATATTTGATAAAAATAATTAATACTAAATAGAAAGGGTCAATATAAAATAGTTATGAATAAAAATTTCGTATTAATTTAATGACGTATTATATGTTCCAAAATCTGGTTTTTTATTTTGGTAGTTTATCTTGTTGATGCAAATCAAGAGGTGGGTATTCAAGGGAAACTATAAATGGATAGTATAAAAATGTTCCAATAAATAATGACTGGTTTCTAATGGATTTTGAAAATATATATTATATTAATTCTTGTTATATAAAATATCTTTGATTATTACATTTTGAAATTGAGTAAAAGTTTTATGGATGCATTTATGGATTAACGAAAGAATCAAGATCAAATAATATTTTTTGGAAGGAATGTGTTCTAGGTGTATACAAGATGATAGTTGAATCAATATAGACTTCCAATATAGATATGTTAAAAAAATATGGAAAATATATTATGTGCATTATATAGGGATGAAAAAAATTCTCCCAGAACTAATTCAGAAGAAATTCAAGTTGTAGTGAATAATATTAATAGTTATAGAAATATGGTGTTACTTAAAATGGGTAATAATACATTTGCTAAAAATATATTATTGTATGTCTCATATTGATAAAATATATCTTGAAAAATTTGTGAAAAAATTGTATTTTTATGAGAAATCTACTACATTTGAATTATAGTACATTGGAATGTATCTAACAAGTTCTGATATACATTGATGTTTTATATCGATTATTTGTAAAGAATAAATGTGACTATTAAACAATGTAGGTGAACTAAATATGTTTACTATCATAAATATAATTTATCTGAAATATCAAACTAGAATATTTCCTTGTAATTGTAGAAATTAGAATACATGGTTCTACGAGGTTATATAACCACACTTCCTTTTGATCAATTTTATCTAGTGTTACAACTAGAATCAGTTAACATATTATAGAAAACTTATTATAACCAGTGCTTTCCAATTATAAATAGACTTCGAATGTTTTACCTATTTATGAAGCTTAATAAGTGAATTTAGAAATGGGTATATCCATTCCAGTGTTTAAGAAAGATGTTAAATAATTACTAGGTAAAAGTATTTAAAACTTCGTGATATCACTAATTGAGGACTTTTATTAGAGAGACATAGTCATTGTAAGTAAAAAAACATCATAATATTATAGGCCTTATTTTTATAACCATATCTTATAGTAATCGTAAATATTATGTGAGTGAAACATTAAATAAATTTTTTTAGAAGTTTTCTCTATTGCCTATGAGATTCTATTCGAATTAGTTTTTTTAAACCAGTTTTTTTTATGATTGAATACCCATATATTCATCAAATTGATAATTAATAAATAACTAATCACATAATGATTATTATTCAACATAACATCAAATATCAAAATATTATTTGATTATATGTCACATCAAGTTCCCGTAGTAGTTACACATTATGATGATATCCATGAAGTGTTATGATAGTATATATAAACATATATTCTATGGTTGGATTACATTTATCTAATAGGGAACATATGATATAGGTTATAAGGTGTTCAAGGATCACAATTTCACATCTCATTACCAAATTTATTTCAATTATATTACACATGTTTGAGTTTATTTTATTTGTATCTCCTTTTAGGTTATTTTTGAAGTGTTTTTCAATTTTCTGCAAGTTTGTGGGCCTTTGAAAAGATGGAATACTATTAAGGGAAAATTTGATAGTCGACCTAGAAAACCACATTCCATGTTCTGGATTTATTATGGTGGTTCATAGTTAGTGAAAATAATGTGGATTCCCCCTCAAACTATGATTCTTGGGACAATGGAGGGTGAATTGTTTGTAAAACTATGTACCCAAAAAAGGAACCCTATTCTAGTAACCCAAGTGGGAGAAAATGATTGGGGTAGGGGTTGTTATATCATTTTTCCAAAATAATTTGATCTCTCTAAACTCCAAATAAAGGAAGAATAGTAAGGAACAAAGTTAGTACTAACTGTGAAGCCTACACCATGAAATATTGTGACTAGAATCAACTTAAATGATTTTATTCATTAAATTATTCTAAACCCGTGTTTAACTAAAAAATCAATCTTTTAATCCTTTGATGATCACTTTATTTTTTTAGTTAACATAGACGTTATTTTGGATCCTCCAACCTCTTTTTTCTCAAATTAAATTCCTAGTGGATGTGTCAGATTCCATCCAGTAAGTGTAATATCTGTGGTTATGGTTCCTCTATTCTTCCATTCTATCATTATTTTATGTCGATTAATCTTCTAGTTTTCAATAGATCTAAATCTTTAAATATTTATTTATTGAACTAGGACTCTCCATTTATTATTAAATCCCAAATACTCTCATTTTGGATTTTTTTTGGTTGTTGATAATTGAAAATTGAGGTATAGAGTTTCATAGAGCAATAACATTCATTTTACACACATGAAGTTTTTTTATTTCAAATTATATTTATAATTAATTTATAATGATATAATTGATTCTATTGATGAATGGTTAAAATGAAATAGTGTGTACATGTGTGTGATGAATTCCATTTAAAAATTTCCTTGAAAAAAATGTAGATTTCAAGAAAAAAGATATCTATTTTAAATTATTTTTTTGATCATGATTTTTATAAGATAAATGGTATGAATGATTTATGATTTTGAATGAGATGATTTTCAGTGATGGAAATATGTTTTTTATAACAAAGGATTTTAATGGATTTTTATATGAAAGGCTTTTTTGATACCTGAAATTGGGATTTATTGAAAGGATTATATAAAATAATTGATATTAAATGAATTGAATGATACCTGCAGAAATGTTTGACTTACATTTATGCACATGGGTGTAATAACATGATATTTGGTGAATTATTTCTCAATAAAAATAATATTTTTTATGTTTTTATATGAAAAATATTTATTTTCAATTGAATTAAATGCAACACTAATTTTTTTGAGTTAAATGGAATTCCAACTCATTTTTTTATTACACACAATTCTGGGTTTTCTTTGGTTACGTTCGATAATGAATTTTGAAAAAACCACGATATATTATTAATAACGTTATTTCAACATGAATGTTATAACCAAACCATTAAACATAGATACATGTCGATCAATAAATAATTTTTAAATATTATGTATAAATATTTTTAGAAATAAAACATATAGATAATAAAATATACATAATTTTTGAAAAGTCATTATATATATCAAAAAATATTACTTCCTCGAAATACATTTCTATATATATTGTTAGAGAATAATAAAATTATTTATTGATATATTTAAAAAATTATTTTTATTAAATATCAATAATTTTGAAATCACAATTTTGAAAATATATTTGGTTGAATTTTTAAGATTCTTCCAGAAAATTTCATTTGTTGATTAATAGTGAAAATGCACAATTTTATTTCAAAACTAACATTTCATTTCAATTATTTATAATGGTAAAATATATTGAAAAAATTTTAATGTAAAATTATTTCAATTGTACATCCATTAATCCAATTTATGAACTTGTAATGAATTTCATGTAAAATTTTATATAAAAACTTGTATAACTTTTGAACATTTTCCCCTTTGAGAAACTGCTTTCTCGTCTCATATGTGAGTTTAATATTAAATTAAATTATACCACTTATATGAGTAGAATTTGAAAAAATGGATTCAAAATTTTTATAAACAATAATTTATTTTATCTAATATGTCCAATTTATTATTTTACTATAATTAATAATGAAAACATTTAAAATTAATTAAAATTGTTATGTTTGAAATGAGGTTTGGTGCATTACAAGCATTTGTAATAAAAGTAATTTTAGAGACACATATGATAATTTTTTATGTAATTGAATTTCATATTTAGTATATATATGAATAAATTATCTATGAAATCATTTTTTAATTTTTTTATCAAAGTATAAATTACCTTGTTAAATAAAATGATACATGTGACCGTAGGAAAAATACTAAAAAGGTAAAATTGAGTAAAATTAACGATTAGGAATAAGTTGGTGAATTGTTTTTTTATTTTGGGTTTTGTGGGTTTTTATGGAAATAATAATCCTTAAAATTCAGAATTTATCTATTTTTAAGGCATATGAGGTATGAGTGACATCCCAATAGTGAATACTTTTGAGTATTTACATAAATTCCACCACTCTTGAATTATAAAAGGGCACTCACCCCCTCAGTTATTCAAACATAAAAAGAAATTTTCCTTTACCAAAACCTATCCAAATAACTTCTTAAATTCCTCCTATAATTTGAGATGGGTTAGTTCGGGCAAGAATCCATCGTACAAATGATTTACTACAAACCAAAGGTGGGTACCAGAAGAAGAGGTTAGAAAAGTCAAATAGAATTTTTGATTTATTTTTTATGAAACCAATTGAATTATTATTCTAAAAAGACGATATAAAAAAATAATTGTCTTCAAAATAACTATTTTTTTATGATAAGTTAATAACCTGTAACCATCTCCACATCCATCGAATAGGTTACCAAATAATTGTTCACTGGTACGACATACTACCGCCTCGGGTACAAATATCATTCATTTTTCGATTACCACCTATCAAGGATGGTTATAATTATATTAATAATATTATTATACTTATTGAATTATTATATCATACATTCGTTCACACATTCTATTTTGTGGGAATACGATAGCGTCACTCTTTTATACGGGGGTCTACTTCCTTTCGACATGATGTCATTCAATCAAAAATTATATAAAAGGTAATAGGGATGGTTTTAATGAAAATAAGTGACATAAATGACAAAAACATTAATCTAAAATGATAATATATTATTTAACTTTCTTTCATTAAATTATAAATGAAAATAGAATCAATGGTCATGTGTATGTACGGACTAGAATCTCAATGAATGGTTCATTTAATATTCTATCTCTAAATACAATTATATTTATATCATGTTTAACATTATAGATATTATGATACCATGATCTATATAATATGACCAGAAAATATTTAAATCACACATGAAAAAAGTAGATATTACAAAAAATGTTAATTTAAATTGAAATTAATATCATGGGTAAAAATGAGGAAAAGGTATGTTATATATGGTATTATATATATAAATAATGTTTTAATAGATGAATAATAAATTTATATTTATTATAAATGAGTTTTGAACATATAAAACGTAATTGTATTGTTAAGGTAATGGATTTTCTTCTCACTTTTTCCTTTTTTGAGACAAATTCCATATTCACCATCAGCATTGTTTATTTGGTGAATATATTACACATGAATAAATTTTATGATTCTTATATAGATAAAATTATTCATTTTTTAAATTTCAAATTTCTGATATCTCTTTCATGGGATTTATGGTTCAAAATTTAACACATTAGTAAGGGTTTTTTTCTCAATTTTCCTTATATGAGACATATGATAATGTCATAAACTTAACATCTTTTATGATGTGTTTATGTAGACCATTTTACATGTAATATCATGGATTGATTTATCAAAATTATATTTTTTAAATGATATTAATTCATTTGTATTATTTTTAAATTTTACCAAACTAGTAATGTTTTTATGTTACTATCTCATCGTTTTTTGGGATTATTTATGAAAATATTTCTTATGATAGAATATTATGATCCATCTATGAAGAAAAAATGAATATTATTATGATCTAGTTATTTCATGATAATATTTTTTTCCACTTCATTTTATTCATTCCATATACCCTAGACTTCTAAATTGTTTTTTAATATAACTATTTTTAATTATAATTTCTGTAAAAAAAACATTTCCTTCAAAAATCATGTTTTCTTAAAATGTTTTGAATTTTATTTAAACTTTTTTAAAATGATTTTAGATTCATTTAATTCAATATTTGAAATTTAAAAAAAAAATTAATGAAATAATTATGTCATTTTAAAAAACAATGCGTATTTGTCTTTTATCAAAAACATCAAGGGAATGATTGGGAATGACGTGAAATGAATTTCCACTATCATGACCATTACATTATTTTAATATCACTTAATGTTTCCAGGTTATTTTCATTGAGAATATTTTTCAGAATATTTTATTTTTAAGATTGTTATTTTCAAATTTGAATGGTTATTTTTCTCAAGAAATATTTAGAATTATTTTATAAATATTTTTTTACATGTTATAAATGTTATTTTCAAAAAAAGTATATTTAAAAAACATTATGTTTTAAAAGTGTTTTTAATGAATGTTTATTTTTCTCAATAAATCTTCCAAGTGATATTTGTTTTAAAATCCATCTCCATCTAATAAGCCATCCTTTGAGATTACTTATGATTCACATGGTATATGATACAAGGACAAAATTCTTATTGTTTCTCTCAATAGTTTATCTTTTTGATGAAATATTGTTTTTGAAACCCATTTATTTTCCACAGGTTTATCCATGATAAAATTATTTTCAAACCCAGTTATTTTTCATGGGCAATACTATGATTAAATAATTTAATGATTTTGAAACTAGTATCTTTTAATCAGGTTATGATATGGTGAAATTTTTGGGAAACTGATTTCATTCCATGGGGTATTATATTATAGAAAATTTATTATCATATGGAACACATAAATATAGTTTTAATTTTATGACTTGTGGGACAAATATATCCCTCCAATACATTAGTTAAATATTTATATATCATGATATAGATAAGATTGGGATGAATATTGAACCTGATTTAGTAAAGGGATTTTTATGCTATGATGTCCCTAGGATTGATTCGTGACTACTATAATTTTATATTTATACCTATAGTTTGAAATTAATAATATTATACAAGAACTTAAATTAATCATAATGTAATCCATGAACCTGATTACATGTTCCAAAAAATTATTCACTGACTGATATTTCATGTCCATAATGTTATGAATGGGTTAGTTTACATGTCTATAAGTTTATGTGTGGGCTTGATTTAATTTCATGATCAAATTGAGTAAACATTTTTCCTTTTATACATGTTCAAAATGTGAAAAGATAATGTGTACTCCACAAAATCCATGTATTCGTCATGTTTTTTTTCTATAATTGATAATTTTCAAAGATTTCCTTATGATTTATGTCTTTGGAGCTACCAATATTAATGATATGGAGGAATATTTTAATATTTATTATATATGTTATGATTTCCAAATTTTATGATCATGTTCTCAAAGACTTATATTCATGTTATGCTTATTTGTCTCCCTTGTTTACCGTTCCTGAGAATATGAAATCTATATTTTTTAGGTTTACTTTCCACCAAGTTATGAAGAATTTTTTCAATTTGGGTATATCTATGGAGAGTGATTAACGAGATTATATTAGTGGGATTTATTTATGAACACACCATAATTAAGAATATTGTGTTCCACATATTCAAATCCACTATAATATTATTGTTCTAAGGAATATGTTAGTGTAATGTAATGAATTTTAATATACAAAATGTATTATAAATATATTTTAATCATGGGTCATTGTAGTTAGTGTAAGATGATATTTTTTTGTTGATATTTGGAAACAAGCTTGATAAAAAATTAATGAGATCCTAAGGTATATTTTAAGGATATGTATAGGGGTGTATCTAACTATAATTTTAAGTACGAGTCAAATTATAGGAGAATATCATAGAATATCATTAAAATATAAAAAATGAGGTTTCATAGGATTTACATCCCTATATGGATACTATAAGTGCATGTTTCTCTATAATATAGGTACCAAGGTGTAATATATCAAAAAATGGAACATCTAGACAGAATTAGTCATCACATAGTGCCCAAAAATAGGCTTTGCTGCAAATATAGTTTGAAACCACCAGGGGATAATATTTCAAGATTCATGAATTATTTAAAAAACATATTGATGGATTTAAATTGATAATGACCATGAATGGAATTGATTAAGCCAAAGGTTTCCTAAATAAAAAAGTAGGTTTCCTGGTTTAGACACCATATAAGTAATGTTTCTTGATTATGTGGTTCCCCACTATGATTAGTGTTACTCAAAAAATGTTTTTGGTGTTAGTCAATGGATGGAACCAAAAGGAACTATATTAAAGAACAATTTGGTGGAAAATTCAATTATTATCCTCCTAACAAACAGAATATTTTTGTATCTAAAATGAAACACTTCATTTCTATGCTGACAGAAAAATTTTAATATATGAATCATAAAGAACATCCAAATGATAAAAGGATTGAACAAAATTCTGTTGAGTTCTTCAGGAGTAAACTCCAACCTACATTCAGTGGTTTTATTAATCTTTTAGTTCATGAGAAACATACTCATACAACTAAAAAGATAAATTTTATTCTCTCAAGAGTATAGAATGAAAATGACACTTTGGACTACTACCATCTGGAAGGTGAGGTAGATTAATGGTTGAATATAATTAATAATATTAGGAAATTATAATATATTTAATCCAGGAATTATGATGAGTTTATATATTAGGTTAAAATAGTCATATTTCATGTATTCACCATTAAAAAATTTAGATGGAATTTATAGAGTTTAATAGGAGGGATGAAGAATCTGTTGGTGCCGGTGTAGAATATTTTACAAGAATTATGAGGAACTCTATGGGTATTATCATTTATCTAAAAAGTAATATTGATAGATTATTTAGTGTCTAAAAAATAACTATAATTTCAATTATCTATAAGGTACTTTTGATTCTATGAATAAATTGTTCAATGTGAACCAAAATTGGAAACGGAATCTAGGAACCCTCTTAGTTTTGGTGATAAGAAAATGAATATTGAGTTCAATAAAAATTCCAATAATATGTCACATGGGGGGAAGAAAAACATTCAAACACAAAATTAAAAAAACAATTGTAAGGAAGACATAGGTTATTTTCTAAAAGTAAAAAGAAGGTTTTTCATATGTGGGGAGCCAAACCATTGAAAAAAATAATTTTGTAGTAGTATGAAGAAAAATGGTAATGAATTGAATGGAGAGAGATCCGAATGGGACTCACCATCCACACCCATGGGTTTTAAGAGTTATGAATTTGGGAATTGTGATAATCAAGGCCTTGATCCAAGGATAAATTATGATGATAAGACACAAAAACATCTGCAGATAATAGATAAACGAAATGTTACGAAGTCCTAATGGTTGAAGAGAATCATGATAATTTTGGAAATCTAATTACCCCATCCATTGTTAGGAATTTAAAGTTTGATTTTGTATAAATTATTCCTATTGAAATATTATAGATTATTATTAGTGAAATTTCTTTTGATTATCACACTCTAAATGAATTAAATAATTATCAAATAAAATTTGATATTCTAACGGAAAAAGGATAAACCCAAGCTTCCAATGAAAATATTTTTTATAAGCTACGAGATTATTCAAGGAATAAAGGGTGAATTATATTTTTGATGAATATGTGTCTCTAGTTACGATTAACTTAAGAGTTATCAATACCATCATAGTTTTATGAGTTTAAGGTTGATCATAAGTTTAGTGGCATTGACAACCAATTTTGAGTTTTTATGTGTGGGGAGTACATCCGGATTAGGAATATTTTATGAGAAATTTCTATAAATTTAATCCTTTTGTTTGTATATAGTAAAAAACATTTTAAGGAATAGTGAATTTAAACTTTTTTGACAGAATATTAAAGGTACTTTTAACCTTTAAGGTTTATCTTATCATTTATGTTGAGATAATTATGGTTTTTATTAGATCACCTTATAATGTCTGCAGACATCATTGATATCATATATTATTTCTCTATGAATCCTATTTATAGAATATACATTGTGGAATGGGTAAGGTTTCATGTAGTACCTTGTTAAATTGTATATGATTGGGAGAAAAAATTTCTGACATAGTTTTGGATATTTTTTTTGAAATTCTTTATATAGAGTTCAATTTCAACACTACAGGAACAATACAAACCCTATAATGTAGCCTAAGACCTTGTTCAATGTGTTTAATAGGTGGTCATTAAAACACCATACTATAGTTGATTTTCATTAGAATAGTATCATTCAATCATGAATTCAGATGGATCCCTATGAATAACATTATTGAAAGAATTATATATCTTCAATGTACTATAATGGAGTTGCGGAAAGAAAGCTATTAAGACCTCAGAAATATGATGAGATGATATAGAATGCTAGATACTTTTAGAAACATGTAATAACTAAAAAACATTTTTATAAATGTTATTATCATAATAATAAATGGAATTTTTAATTTTCTATTAGTAAAATAGAATTACTATAAATTTACTCATAAATGAATTAATGGAAAAAAATCCATGGGTATATCGGTATGATTAAAATACTTTATAATATGAGGAAATAACACATTGTTTGTGCTAAAAGTTAATATATATAAGGTTTATGATGTTTCCCATGTATAACTCTTAATAAATTATATACTAGGTAAATCACATGTACTAAACTCAGTGGTTGTACCATTGGAATATAATAATTTTTATGAGGAACAACAAGTAGGGATTCTGGATCAAATAGAGAAAGTTATATGAAACAAGACCAATCACATGGTTAGTGTTATTTGGAGAAACCAATTACTTGATGAAGCAATTTGGTAACATAAAGAATTAATTAGGTAAAATTATCCTCACTTTTTTGAACCAATTGGTTAATTTTGAGAAAAAATTTAATTGTATTGGGTGAAAAATGTAACACCCCTATATTTTGTGATTTTTTTTAAATTAATGAATTTTTTTAATATTGTTCCTTATATAAAATATTCTTTTTTTAATTTTTTAATGAAACAATATTTTTTTTAATTCATTAAACATTACACTGATAAAATCTTGTGTCATAGGCAATGGTGTATAATCTTTTTTTCCACATGACATGGATTTTTAACAAAACCACAATACATATTTAGTAGTGTAATTTATGTGTGGCCATTATAACTAGGCTGTAAAATTTATAAATATAAATATTAATAACAAATTGTTAATTATAATTTATAATATTTTTTTTGAAATGAAAACATATATTTAAAAAAATATTAAATTTTCTCTAGATAATTTTTAGGTATCAAAAAATGTTATCTCCTATGAAAATTGTATTTAGATGTTTTTTAATAACAATATATTTAATTTTTAAAATTTTATAAAAATAATTTTATGATATGTAATTAATTTTTGAACTTAATGATTCAAAATAATCTAATGTTATTTTTCTGTAATTTTTTAGATAGTTTCATTTTTTATGAATACAAAAAATAGTGAATTTTAAGTGAAAAGTGATTTTTCATTTAAAATATTTATGAAGTTAAAATAGATATTATTTGGTTTTATATTAAAAATAGTTCAATTATAAATCTATTAATATAATTCAGTCCATTTGAATCAATTTCATAATAAAAATTTACATAAAATCATTGTATACTTTTATACATTTTTCTCTTTGAAAACACGGTTTTCCATCCCGTTTGTAGGATTAATTTTAAATTATATTCTACCACTTATATGTTTGAATTTTAAAAACTAGATTATATATGTTGAATAATATAAATTAATATTATCTAATAAGGTAAACATAAATTCTTCAATAATTATTAGTGAAAATAGTTAAAAATAATTAATGATATTAATGTTAAAACATCAGTTCTCACATTACATGTGTTTGTATTAAAATTAATTTTATTTTTTTTATTTAATGAATATTAATTTATCTTTTGAATCTATAGTTATAAATTATCTAATAAAACTAATTTTATTTTTACTCCTAAAGGATAAATCATCGAGAGAAAATGAAATACAAGTTACAATGTTCAAAAATGAAAAGTGTAAAATTTCATAAACATAAAAAAATTATAAGTAATATGAAAATATGAGTTTATATTATGAGTTGAAGGTTCTTATTGACAATATAATCTTGAAATTCCATTATTTTTCTATTTTGGAGTCACATGAGGTAAATGTGACCTCCCAATAGTGGATACCTTTGGGCATTTGGAAAATTTTCACCCCTCATCAATGGTGAAAGTGAACTGATACCCTTAATTATTAAAACATTTAAAACCATTTGAATCAAAAAAACCTACGAAACTAACTTGAAACATTTCCTTATATAATATTAGAATCCTTATTATGGAAAAATATCCAACATATGAGTAATTTATGGAAAACCTATTTAAGGTACCTGGAGAGGAGGTAATGATCGTCAATGTAAATTTTTGTTTTATTTATTCCTTAAATTACATAAATTATTATTATACCAGGATAATATAATAACATAATTAAAATCAATATTACTTTATTTTTTTATGGTAATTACCTACATCTTTCTTCACTTCAATCGAATGGGTTATGAATTTATTGTCAGTGTCTATTGTGGATTATCGCCTCATGGACCAATATAATTAGTTTTTTTATTACAACCATTCAAGGATAGTTACAATGATTTATTAAATGATTATATATGATTTTAATGATATTATTATACTTATTGAATTATTATAGTACACATACCATCATACTTTACACATTTTGGGATTAAGATAGCATTGGTCGTTTGTACGATATACTACCACCTCACAAAATGATCTGATTTGTTCACGATTTACATTGAATATAATATAGATGTTTTTAATGAAAATGTTTAATATATATGACTCAAAATTAATTTTTGAATTATAATATATAATTTTCATTTCATTCATTCAATCTATAATGGAAATGGAAAATATGTGCATGTGTATGTACAACCTACCGTCTCCAAGAACGGTGAATTTCATTTTCATTATCTAAATATTGAGGATTACTATAAACATGTATTTAGTAAATAAAAATTATATTCTTATCAAGGATAAAATTATGAATATTATTAATCCATTATATATGAAATAATAAAAAATAAATGTCAAAATATAACCACAAAATAAAGTAGTTATTACCCAAAACATGACTTTAACATGAAATTGTTAAAAAATGGGAAATAAAATTTAATATGTAAATCATATATGTTATGATATGTATAATTAAGGTTATTTAATAATCTATAATAAAATTATATTTATTATACAATTATTTTGAGCGTGTATGACTAAAGTCAATACTTAAGGTAATGTATTTCAATCTCCCTTTTTTACTTCTGTGAGTCCATTTCCATATTCACCGCATATTTATTTTATGTGGTGAATATAATTCCTAAGAATTTATTTCATGAATATTATGCATAAAATTATATATATATATATATATCTATTTTAGTATCTCTCTTTCATGGGGTTTATGCTTCAAAAGTTATAAAATCAATTATGGATTTTTTCCTCAATTTTCTTACATCAAGACATAAATTTTTTTATACACCAATATAATTGTATGGGGTGTATATAATTACCCATTGATATTAAATATCATGAATTTATTTATCCATATAAAATTTTTTGTACCATTTAATTATATTCTTCCATGGGACATACTTCTCAAATTTACCAATGTAGTAAATATTTAATGTTATAATCTTTTTATTTGTTAGTATTATTTATGATCACATTGTTGATGATAGAATATTTTTATTTATCTTTCAGGAAACACAATAATTTAATTATAATATTATTATGTTCTGAGAATATATGTTCTCCCAATATATTCTTCCTTTTATGTTCCCAAGAGTTCAAAATAAATTTTGTAAGAAAATATTCATTATTTATCTTTTTGGTTAAAACCATTTTTTCTCAAAAACCCATGTTTTATAAAAATGTTCTAAAAATTGATTTATGTTAAGGTGATTTATTAATGGAATGTGTAGCCATGTTTTATATTTTAAACATGTTTTAAAGGAATATTTTTGTCATATTCATAACCATTCTTCAAATAATGTGACATCAATTGAGGTTTGTTATGATTTAATAGGAATATGATATAAGGATACCATTATTATTATTTCTCCAAATGGATTATTTTTTTGATGAAATAATGTTTATAAAACCCATTTATTTTCCCTTGATTATTCCATGATAAAAATTTTATGAGACCCTCTTTTTTATCATTGCTTATGCTATGATTATATGATGAAATGATTATGATAATTATATATTTTATATAGGTTTTGGTAAGATTAAATGTTTATGAATGATAATTCCTTTCATGGGTTTTGATATGATGAATGTTTTATAAAATTGTGGAATATATAAATACAATTTTCATTAAGATATGGGTGGCACCTATATCTCTCTCTAATTAAGTGGGAAAATATTAATATATCCTGATATATATAGGAGTGGAAAGGAGAGTGAACCAGGTTTTGTAAGGGATGTTATCTGCTATAATGGTCTTGAGAGTGAACATTGACTACTTTAAAGTTTAGTGTGGGACTATGTTTTATGTACACAATGTTATGTATGAATATGATTACATGTTTACAATTTCATCGATTCACCTGGTAACATGTTCAAAATGTTAGGTGTGGACCTATCTTTCATTACTATAATATTATGCATGGATGTATTTGGGTGTCAATAAGTTTATGGGAGTGACTAAATTCATGTCCTTAAAATAAACATGTGAACTTGTTTCTATTTATAAATGATCACTATTATATAATCTAATTTTTTCTCCATATAATCAATATATTATTCAAATGTTATGAATTCATGGATCATTCTATTTGATGATGATGATCATTGATGTTTAGTGTATGTTTATTGAATATTATGATTATGTTTTAATTCAATTTTTTCATGTTATTCTTATCTTTCTCTATTGTTTACAGTTACTAATAATATGATCCCTCACATTCTTATGTTTCCATTCCCACCGGTTATGAAGAAATAATTTAGCTATGGTATATCTATGAAGAGTACATAATTTGGAAGATCTTTATGGGAGCCATTGATGATATTTCAGTAGTTATTAATTTGGTGTTCCATGTTTCTAATGCCACAAAAATAATACAGTTCTTAAGCATGATTCATTTAATGTAATGACTATTCATCAAAAATATATAATATACATGTATAAGAATATCGGGTTGCTGTGTTGGGAGCCTAGGTAGTTTGGGGGTAATCAAACACAATAGGAAATTATTAACTTTACTTTGTAATAGATTGATGAGGATAATTCTAACCAAACAATCTTGAGCGCTTTTAGAATAATATTATGTATTCTCCTATATTCCCCCAATTATTTTATATCTTGGGATTGTGTGTATCTTAGTGTCATACTCTACTATGATGCATGATAATATCAATTCTAATTTAACCCTTAGCCTCTTAACCATTGTTCTATAAATTAAATTTAATATTCAAGTTTATAATTGATTGAAAATGATTTACTGATGTATATTTTGATAGAAATGTTTATTATTTCATGTTTAGATAAAGATGTCTATATCTATTAATTTTATGAAATTTAACATTGCAAAGTGTTTTATAATGGACATCGAAATGTTTTGGACATATAATTTTTATAAAAATTTTAAAAATCTATCCATTTTTTATTAAGTAATATTGATCAAAGTTGGTTTATTTTTGATACATATGTTATAAAATTCATGGTGAGATCACAGTGGGAAATGTTTCTCAAACCCTACCTTTTCCTATGAATATTTTTATATATTATTATACTATTTCTAGGAAAAGGGAAAACATTAGTCAGAGTGGGTGGACGTTCATGATATATTGCATTGATAGATTGAAGTGATCATTGGAATGTTTGATAGACCTATTATATAGAGTCTCTATAATGATGTATTTATTTTCTCGTCTGATGAATTTGGTTGATATTCCTTTTTTAGACATGTATTTTTTAGTAGTGATTTGTACCTTATGAACTATTTAGAATACTAACTAGTTATCATATTATATATTTTGACTAAATATTATGACTTTTTATTGGCGTAAAATCTTTTACTATAGTTTATTTGATGCCTAGGTGCTAGTCTCCAACCTATGTGATTGAGAAAACACTTAAGGCCATGTTAGAACTGATTAAGTTATCATTTTGGTTGGTTATCTAGGTTGTTTCACTTCAAATTTGTTTCAAAGGGTGGTTGCAACTCTACTTTGATATCAGTATGTAGTTTTGGATGTCTTAGTACATAGAAGTCATGGTTTTCAATACTTAATGTGTTTTCTATTAGTGAGTATTTAGCTATCTATCATCATAAAAATCCATAAGATACCATGGGTTGTTAGGAGATATTGTCTCTGAGGAGTTATTTGATATAAAACTAATGTTTTTAAAATATTTTATTTTAGATTTATGTTTCCATTTTGAATTATGATTGATAGAGTTGATGATATCATGTATCTTTACTAATGTGTAAGTTTTATCTATATATGTTGTTTATTACCGTACCCCTAGGTCGTAAATTGAATGGAACTTAGGAGAGAGTTTTTGTTAAACCATGAAATGTGAACCCACATGTTGGTTAGAATGTTATCGACGTCATTGTGAATGTGGTCTTATAATTGGGTTAGGTATGTTAAATTTTTCATCTACTAACATTATTTATTGTATGATATAAGGATGATAGTAGAGATCCTTCCCTTGAATTTCGTCATCTAAAGACACCATCCTTTCAGGGTAAAATAATCCTTGAGAGGTAGGTAATTTTTTAAATAATGATGCGACTATATTTTGGTTCTTTACGATACAGGTCTCTATTTTGGTTCACTATTCTACCTTGAAGAATAAAGGGTGTAGACAAATTTTGTGGGAATCAATTGTTTATATTTGGATTAATGTAACATTGTATTGGAAAGGCTTTAGGGATCTTTTCATTGAATAATTCTACCTATAATCTTTGGTGTTTGGTAATTCTATAGGGTTAATTACAGTAATAAATGTGATTAAAATGTTACCTAATATTTCAACAACATCTTTAAGCCTGTTAATTTCTCACCTGAGGTGGTACTGAATTAGAAAATTAAAGCATGAAGGATTGATATGGGTTTTGAATCGATATTCGATCTTTGGATTCATTGATGAATCTTTACACATAGAAAAATTTCATGGATATAGATTTGATGGTTGGAATTTAAGTGGATTTTAAGACAGGTTTGGTTGGAGTTCCCCAAACCTCAAATGGTGGATTGAGTGGTTCTTTTAAAGGGAAGTTAAAGCAGGATGAATATTATGGTGCAAATAGTAGTGGTGGACTTTAATCAAAACAATTCTATATATTCTATAATATCTATTATAAGAACACATAATTATTTCTTGTGTGTGAAAATTAGGCACATGAAGTGTGCCTACACATAATAAACAACTATTTGTATCTCATTTGGTTGACCATTTCACATGTTGCAATTTTTTTGTTTTTTCCACCACCCTGAATAGTATTAGAGGGTAACCAGTACTAAAATATATGTTTCAATGTTATATTCCATAATAATAAAGGCTTTCTAGACAATGTAATTAAGAGATAATCATCTTCGTGGATTTGATGAGTCTATAATGGATTATTATACAGGTCATATGATAATGATAGGTATGGTTACTGTTTCTTTGAATTTAGTATTTTCTTTTTTAGATACTTGTGACTCTCATTCATTTATATCTTCCAATATTATAGAACTAGTGATAATTTATTTTGAACTCATGCTTTATTTTATTGTTGCTTCTACGTCTCTTGGGATGAAGAGAGATTTGGGTCTTTTATACACCTCTTCCACTTTTTATTTTATAGAAACTGAGCTTAATTGGGACTTTTTCATTCTATGTACAATACATATTTATATAATTTTTGGGATGGATTGGTTCATCACTAATAAATATTGTATTAAATATTATCTTGAACATACTTCATCTATACACCTAATGTGGTGTTCTATGTCTTTCTAGGAGAATAGGACATGAAGTCTTGTTGGCTCAGACCTCCGGTTTAAGAGTTTAGTTGAATTATGTCAATGTTTTATTTTTAACTAGATCTATAATCTTCAAGTTGTGGTATTATTTTTATGAATATTGAGTTTCCCAATTTTTTCCTTCTAAATTTTATATCTTTTCATTATTGAGGGAGGTTGAGTTATCTGTTGACTTTTTACTAAGCACCAAACACGTTTCACTCCCTTGTACGATATAGAACGAATAATGTTTGACATGTTAAAGACTCAACTATATTATTTGATTAACAAGGTCATCCTTCTACTATGTGTGTCACCATGAGTAGCACCGATGATTTGTTTCCATAAATATGATAGAACCCCTCAAAATTTTAATATTATTAAAATATCAATTAGGCAGTAGTTAAAAATAAATATCCTTTTCTATGAATTTATGAGTTTTTTGACCTTCCAAAATGGGAAAAGTAGTTCTCAATGATTGGTATTCAACCTAGTTATCACCATATTAGAATCAATAAGTTTGAAATCTCTACGATACAATTTAGAAGAAGTTATTACCATTATGAGTACCCAGTGATTCTGTTTTGTTTGACCAATGATCATTCAATTTTCATGGAATTAATGAACAAGATTTTACCTTAGTTCATTGATTCCATTGTATTTTATTTTTTGGAAGACAACTTGGTCTACTCAAAGAAATAAGATGATTGGGTGTTTCAATTGAGTATAGTTCTATAAATCTTGAGAAATTATAGACTAAATTCTAATACTTCAAAATGCAACATCTAGATTGATGAAGTAATGTTCATGGGACACATAGAGATTCCCTTGTTCTCTAGCACTACCTCCCTCACCCAAGGGTATTTTTTCTATGTTATTTTAGATTCCCTTGTCCTACAATTCAATAGGCCACTCAATTTTTTATTCCTTCATGCTCCCCATAATATATAAATAAAAATGATGTTTGTAGGGGGATTGGGTGAAAATTATTATGATCTGATAGGAACCATGAAATTTATTTAATATTAAAATATTATTGGGAATGGAATGGTTTTTCTACCATTTTTTTAAGGGTTTATCAATGTTGGATTCTTAGATGACCAAACATTCCAAGAAGGGAGTAAAATTATTATTGTAATCAACGTGATAGGATTTATTTGACTTGTTTAAGTGTATGTTGACTTCCCCTCCTATTTTTACTCTCCTGGAATCCAGGATGGGATACGTTGTATTCTATGATTCAATGGGTTTAGTATTGGATTATGTATTTAGAAGCATAATCATGTTGTGTCTTATATATCAAGTCATCTTTGACCTCATGAGAAAAAGAATCCCATGCATGATCTTAATAATTTAGTTGTGATTCCTAATATGAAGAGTTTGTGATATTACCATTTCAATTAATGTTTTATAATATTCTACATAAAATACATTGAGTTATATCTTCTATAAAAATTTCTTCATAATTTTATAATATAGTTAGTACAGATCATTCCTCGGATTCATAAATTTATTACACTCCTAGTAAAGGGAATGTTGTCCTTGATTATTTATGTGGGGGACATTTCATCCCATGCCATGACCGAGTCATATGAGGAATGAAATCTAATTAATATCTTTTTTTATTGATATGTTCTTGGGAGCTCAAATGGATGGGACCTAGTTTTTTTATTGTTTTCAGAATAATTACAGACTTTTCATGATTTTTCATTAGGAATAATATATTAATGATAAGTTCAAAGGTATTAGGGATACATTAAATGTTTGGTAGAAAATCTGTGGGTGTTCTATATCATTATAGGTTTCCTTATATTTTTGGATCCATTATGTTTCCCTGGACTTTGAGTAAGGTCTTGATGTGGGGTTTTTGTAATTTCATGTGGGTAGTACACCCTAACACCTTGAAGATGTTTTCTGATATGAGGTGGTGTTTCTTGTGGATATGTATGAGAAAAAACATTTCAAATTTTGTTTCTAGTTTTTATAATTATTAATAGATTAATTCAAAGCATTAGTGTTATATATTTCATTATATACTTCTTATGATTAATTAGATGTGGGACAAGGTATCTATCAAATTTAGGTGTGGGTTTCCATCTTCGCCTCCTGAAAATAATGAGATATGGTGGTGATTTACTGATTACCTAATAAGGATTCCTTAAAAAAAATCTTTGTATAATCAATGTTGTGGAAACAAGTTATCTATATGTGTATGAAGTCATTAAAATTCTTGGAGTTCTGTCTCATATAGCTTCATATGAGGGTCCTCATTTCATTTCACATTATTAAAAATTTCTCAAGGAGGCGATGTGATATCTTGTAAATTTGATAATGGTGTAACATACTTAAGTGAATGGTTAGATGAACAGGATATACATATTCTTGAGGATATGTTCTATGAATGTATACTTTAATTTTTAGGAGATTGGGATTTCCATTTAGGGATGGTCTATTTTTTACAAAACAATAGTTACTCTTCATCCTTCCAGATGAATCTCTTTGAGGAATTTTAGGACTAGCATTGTATATTTCCTCTTTTTTGGTCATAGACTGGTGAATCTTCTCTAGTTAGACATTATTTATTCGAAGAGATTATGATTTAAATTAATTAGATTATTCAGAGAACTCAAACATCACATATATAGTATATAACATATAATGATCATTTACGTCAACCTTTGGAGTTCTTGGTTAGTGACCTGGTCTTTTTTATTGTTTTAATTTCGTCTGGTCATTGATGTATTGGAAATTAGGAAATGTTAGCACTGAGATACGTTTTATAATTTTAGGATCTTGATAATTTTGAAAGGTGTTTTAAATTTGGATTTTCCAAATCAAATGACATTGATATATAATGTGTTAATTTTTCACAACTCATAAAGTAACTCTCTAGGCCATCTGATATAATTAGATGGGAGGAAGATGATGTGGATATTGATTTATCTATAACCAAACATCCAATTTTTATTGATAATTATTAGATAAATGTTATTCTTGGTTAATATATCCCATTGTTTTGGGTGATTTGGAAATATGGTTTAGATTCACCTAAAAATTTGGAGTGTGATATATCAATGAGAGAAAAGTGGCCTTATCTCTTTAAATTGGTTTCCTCATTATAATCATTATAGGGTTATAAATTTTTTATATATGGGAGAACATAAAATATAATTAATTTCTTCAGAGTGTGTTTGTTATATTTTTTATCTTGTTATGTTAATATATCACTTCAGTTTGTTTTTTTAGTTTTTTAGAATCATTTGGATGTTTTAGGGCCTATTAATGGTTTGAATATAGTGAGGGAAAATTGATTCTATCATCCCATGAAACTATGCACCTTAGTTTTTTAGTTTTTTAGAGGGAATGATGTTAGTGAAAACTGTGTGGCCTCCCCCTCAAACCATGTAGATTGGGATAGTGGGGGCACAAATTCGTCACATGGTTTGTCCAAAAATGTGTCCAAACCTTGCACCAACAATCAAAAACCCAAGTGGGAGTACAGGATTGGTGAATTAATTGTCAAATAGTGTGTTCCAACCATACACCCTTCTCTATAATCTGTATAATGGAATGCAGGTTGGTTTACTATTAGTTATAACAATGTGGAAAACCAAAGAAAAAAAGTGTGATGGGAATTTAATTTAATCATTTCCTTAACTAAATTCCTTAACCCACCATGTTTTACCCAATAATTATCCCAGTATGACCTAATTTGATCCTTATTTTTTATGATATGTAGAGGAAATTGGGGCTCCTCTAACCTCTTATATTCTTCCACTAATATATTGGTGGATGTTTTGGATTACTTATGATATATGTACTCTCTTTGATTATGATTCCATACTTGTACCACTATATCACTTAATGAGAGGGATATATCCTCATGTGTTTTATGGATCTAGGTCATTATTTATTGATTTATGGAACATGTAAAATCCCAAATTATTATATCCCTTGAATATCCTTGTGGATTGTTTTATTGAGAATGATGAATTTGGGTAAAAACTATGAAAAGGTAATCAATTTCATTTCAAACCCCGAATGATTTATTATTTCAAATAGGTTTTATAGTTGATATATATATATATATAATATAATCTCTTGATGAATGGATGAAATCTAACAATATGTGTGTGTGTGTGTGTATTGGATTCCATTGAAAATATCCATAAACCCAGGTATAGATTTCCATGAAAATTTTCTTTATTTGAAATGGATTCATTGAGAAATGTTTTGATGTGTTGAATGGAATAAATATATTTATGATGTTAAATGTGATAATCCAAAATAACCCACATGATGTTTTTAAAAAACCATTTTATCTTGATTTTTTAAAATGAAATGAATATTATTAAAACATTCTCATTATGGAAATTGAATGGATTATTTGAAATTAATTAGATTGATTTAATTTAATGATAGCCCCACAAATGATTAATTTAACTAGAAACACTTGGTATATTGGGTCGTTTGGTTGGAATAAAACACACTAGGCATATATTAGCTCTTCCTAAGATTCTATCTCTTTTCCCTTAATCTTTCTGATATAGGGAGTGTGTGTACACCGAGTGTCATACATCACTATGATGTTTGGGAATACCTATACAAGTTTTTCCTCATTTCTCTTAACCTTGGGGCTATAAATGAAATGGATTATGATGATGATTTATTAGAAATTATTTACTCATTTTTATTTTTATAGTCATGTTTATTCATTACTATTTAGTTAAAGATGTTTATGTCTACCTGGATTTATGTAAATTAAATTTGAAACAAGATTTATGATATCCATTAAATTATTTTTATGATATTATTTTTATATAAATTTTTTAAATACTTTCATGATATTTTTAATTAAAATTGATAAAATAGGGTTTCTTTATTGAGTATTTATTATGAAATCAATAGTGAGATCCTAATAGGATTTTTTTCTCACACCCAAACATTGAATACGAATTATGTACATTTTCTTATGAAATGTCTAGGAAAAGGGAAAACATTGCTCAAATTTTGTGGATATTCTTGATTATTGGACATTGGGAGTTAGCGATGTGTGTTGGAATGTTATGTACACTTATTACATAGAGTTGTTTTGATGATGTATTGATGGTATATTTTGATGAAATGGGTCAACAAACATATTTTGGATACTTGTATATGTTTATATATGGTTTATACCTTGTAGAGTTCTAGGTATACCAACTGGTTATCATTTTATATATACTGCTTGGCGTAATGAGTTACCCTTTTGGAGAAATCATTCCATCTGGTTTCAGTACTAGAAAAAAGGTTATTACAGCTATTGAAATTGGTGTCCACATTTATTGTTTTCTACTGGTGAGTAAAAGAAACCTATAATGGTGGTCAGTACATCCAAAAAATAAACCCTATCTATCACACCCCTCCCCCACCTCATGCATATAACACCCTAAATTCTTATGGACCGCTTTTTCACCAATAAATAAAATTTTAATTGATATATTGAATTTATCTAATTAAAAAATGTTAATCAAATGGAATAGATTCATATTAAATAAACCACACTATTAACTCAAAAAATGTAAAAAGTAACACTGACTTGGTGTACGTTTCACACAACCCTCAGTTTCTACAAAACATCATTTTTTGTTATAATTAATTAAACAAGATAAATATGACAAAGATGTCAAAATTTGTATTATTGATAGATATAAATATAATAAAAAATTTGTTTATAATGGTTTTATTTATGTAAAAAATATTTATAGTGAACTAAATATTTTTTGGAAAAGTATTTATATTATTGAAAATATTATTTTCTCAAATGAATAGTTTTTCAAGTCATTCTATGAATAAAAGATAAACTTAAATTTAAAATCATTTTAAAATTTTATTTGATAAAATAAACAACATTTTTTCAGTATAGAATGACTAATTTACTGGTGAGTAATTTAATAGAAGGTATATTATTGATGTCCCAAATTACTTTTACCATAACAAGTACAACACTAGTAAGGGCTCGATACACAAGGAACAAGAAGATATTTTTATCTTGTTTAACATAGTTTGAATTTTTTTAAGGAAGTTTTATGAATTTAGGGTCGAATTTTAATGTTTGGATAAAAAGAACAATTTGTTTTAAGATTCTTTTAACAAATTACTTATCAAAATAAAAGTAAATATTTGAAAATTGATTTTGATATAGATAAAGGGAGTTGTGCATTGGGGTTGTTGATTAATGAGAAGTTGTTTAGTAAATCAAATTTCTTATGAGGTTTTTTTGTTATTAATAACCCAAAACTCTGGCTTTCAATTTGTTATAATGTTTCATTAGTTTTTTAAACATCTATTTAGAGTTGAAGAAACTATATACTCGGTCTGGTATTAAGTGTTTCATAGTTCTTTAATTGGATTAGACTATTTTGAGTCAACAAATACTTCCAATGTTCTAGAAATTATTAGTCATTATTCTTCTTTTGAATCCCTAATAAATCTACACATGATATGGTTTAGAATTTTCAGTGATAATTAAAAGTATTTTAAGAAGAATAAGAAGAGATTAAAAAGAACTAACACATTCATAACATCTAATTTAAATTAAAACACATCATCTTCCACAACCCCAAATCACTGGGTATTTAGGTACACATATAGAAAATGATAAACAGAATGCTCGTGATACCTGAGGAGATTTTGCTTGGAAATTCAAGGAGGGAATGATTCTTTGGTAGATGGAATAATGGCGATAGTATAGCAGCAGAACTCCACTCCTTCAAACCTTCAACCTTTTCTCCACACTCTCTCTCCATACAGCAAATTTGGTCTAAAGGCCAAGGCCTCTTTTTATAGAAAAAAATAACCACACCGCATGTATTAAAAGCACACGACATGTACTTCTGTCAACATGATTTTTCCATTGTTTTCTCCACCGGTAGGCGCCTAGCATGTCGTCTTTGACATGGAAAATGACACCGCCTGGTAGGTAGATATACACGGCATGTAGTGCCACTACACATGGCGTGTAGTCCCATTTCTTGACCACCAACCGCTTCTAGAAAGGTATAAACTGTGTGTATTAGTTGTACATGGCGTGATGACTTCTTCTCATCCGCCAACTACTTCTAGAATGGGGTTCAAGATGTGTATATTGTAAACACTGTGTGTACCAGATTCAGATAACTTGGTCATGTACTTGCATTTTCCAATCCGTGTTTGAGTCTGGATGTACACATCGTGTAAATAAGTACCTGCCATATAGTTTTTAAATTTCTCTCAGTCTCCCTGGTTTTGTTTATTTGGCCATAAAACTCTTGAAAATGAACAAGATCACCAAAATCAAAGTATTTGTTCCCTAAGAAATAGGTGATTAATGAAAACTTTTTCTTATTTTCAATAAAGTACTTTAAAATTTATACACAAATCTAATGCATCAAACTCTCCAATACTTATTCATTTTATTACCCTCGATCAAATATCAAGATCTAATTAACAAAGTCTATATTTTAAAAGGAAAGATTTAAGTTAGTAATAAAAGTAAAAAATTATTTACAGAAGAAAATTCCAAAAGGATACAAAACAGTTTCAATTCAAGAGATATAATAATCATCCCTCATATATAATTCAATTAACTACTTTCATCCTCTATTAAACACAAGTTTCAACCTTTCAAAAATAAACAACCCACTTGATGATCTACCTCAATAATAATATACTCAACAATCAAGAAATTTTATATAAAAGTTTTCTCAATCAAATATATATACACTCTATCCATAGGTTTATTAGAAATAGAGTTTTATACATTAGAAAATTGATTTATAGAAATCTTGAGGGCTTTTCAATAAAGATATAATGTTTTTTTGGGGTAATGGTTGGTAGCTAATGATATGAAAAATAACACTGAGGTTTGGAAAAGGAGGATACATTCATTAAATAATAGTACATGATATTAAATGTTATGCTCAATGTAAAAGCGTCATCAACAAGCTTTATCAAATAATATCATCACCACCATCTCCTTTAGTTGGGTAGTTAGGGTCCATAAACCATCAATTGAGTATATTTGCCCTTTGTCTACTGCATTTTTTTAATGATCAAAGGGATCGTTTCAGAATTTCCACAAATAGAGGTTTGGAACCCTTTTTTTTAATGAACAAGATGCCCACTCCCATACTCAATTTCTTAATAATTCACAAAATAATGCCATGTTTTACCAATCCCTTATTTGGAGGTCAAATGAATAATCCCACAAAAATCTTAAATGAATTAATGTAGGAAGGAATATAGGCTTGTAATAAAGCTTCCTATAAAGGCTATTCATGGTTTCTAGGGGCATTATAAAGATAAGATGATGGGTTGGTCTCAAGATAATGTGGATAAAACCATGAAATGCCTCAATAATTTTATTGTAATTCAAAAATACCTCATGTTTCGAAAAGAAAACCAGTAAATAATGGTAGATATGTATATCCTAGGAATATATCAAGAAATGAGGTATTAGGAAGAATATGAAAAAGGGTTTAGAATACCTCTTAGGAGTGGGAAAAAAATAAAGAGACAATCATGTCGTGACTTGCACATACTTGATTAGTCTAATCTACCTAATTATCCAAGTATTACAAGTTGAAATTTAAACTATATCATCAATCATATTAAAATACCTAAGAACCAAGGTAGTCGAGAGATGCTCCCCCAGAATTAATACCACACATGGTCCACCCAGTTCCCAAAAGTGAAGAAGGAAATGTGGGGACATAATAGTGGGCCAGAACGATGGTATGTAAGTAATGAAGTAAACCAATAAATAAAAGAAAACAATGAAAAAAATAAAACTCCCATCGTGTCTAGGAGTAGAAAAATACGAGGTTATGTAATAGTGCATCCCAAAATGTGCCATATTACCTATGATGGTGGGGTAAAAATAACATTTCTAGCATACAAAACATAAATAGACACAAGATATCACAAATATATATTTAATATTATAAACATGTGTCAAAAAAACAGTCAAGGGGTCACCTAAGAAGAGGTATAATCCAGTATAGAACTAACCAGAAGAGATGGATCGCGAGCCGTAAAAACTAGAGGCTCAAACAGTGCACCCGGAAGAGATCCATATATGTAGTAGCTGTAGGAGCTGGACTTGGAAGGGGAATGTTAGAATCACTCACTGTACTAGCATTAGTAGTGGCCATAGTGGTAGTTGTGATGGCCCCCAAAGTGGATAAGAGAACTGAATATATGGCCAACGCAGTAAAGGGATGTGGAGCTGCAGAATAATGGCTAGGATCCAAAGTAGGGGTAGGTAGTTTGGGCAGTGGAATACCATGATGCTGAAAAAGTAGCCCCAACATCTACTCCAATCGGTCCTGAGGCCGATCGAGACAGACCAAGTGCAACTTCATCACAGTGAGGCCGAGGGAATAGGTTAGATTGACCGAGGGTGCGGGGGTAGGGAGACTATATGGGTAATAGAAGAAGGATTTATAGAATTAGGGGGATGGGGTGGGGAAGATGGAGGGGGTGGGGAAGGAGGATCAGGTGTATTAGCAGGGACACGAGGGTCAACTGGTGAGTGGTCTCATTTCTAGGCAAGGACGTAGGCACCCCTTATTCTATACCAATCCCATGTGAATAATCGTAAGATAGTCTATACATTGTGAGGAACCTAACAGGTCATGTGAAAATGAAGGCTCAAAAACCATAAGATTATGGGAAAGGAGGGTACTGTAAAACCCGCCTTTCATATTTCCATGACGTCCGGTAAACATTGAATGGAAATAATATGCAGCAAGGTAAGGTAGTTCTGGGTAGTCTTGCCTAATGACATGAGTAAGAAGATCCATGTCACGACCAGTCATGACTCCAATATCCTCATGGAGAGGAAAAAAGAATAGTGCTGAAGCACATGTGGGTGAAAGGAGTATAAGGTCAGCTATAAGGGTACTCTTCTAGGCGGTATGGATATAGAGGTGGTCAAGCCCAGAAATTTCCCACCACATGGAAATGAAGTCGGGGGGCTCAGGTCGGGTCATCAAGGAGATAGGGGGTGGGGTGACATGATAAGGATAGAAACCGCACCCTTGGCCGAACTCGGCCATGGAAAGGGGAAAGTATCGGCCTCCTAGACAGAATTGGACCACTGGTACTGTATCACTAGGATTATCCTAATACTCGACCCCATGGAACTCTAAATATGCAGTAAACTCAAAAAATAATGTGCTGACCAGGATGATCGAGAGTAATGGGTTGTGCCCAAGAAGATCCTCCAAGTCTCCCCAAATGACCTGCTGTTGTGGGATGCTGCTATCCAAATATCTACTGCTCAAAAGAATCAGGCAGTGAGAAAAGCATCAGACTCTATCATATTCCAAATCAGTGATCAAGAATACCTTACAAGGGTAGGGAACACTTGCAGGTCTCAGCCCAGGTGGAGGTGCTGCAATGAGAGTTGGCATTGGGGGTGGATCGGCTGCAGTAGGATGAGGGTCACTGCTGGGGGTGTTTGATATGGACCATCTACAGATGAGGAGATCTCAGGTTGAGTGAAAGTTAGTAGGGAATGAATTATGGTGCTTGGAGGCTCATTTCAAGATGTGGGAGGTAAGATGGTACTCAGAACAGCCTCGTCTAAGGGAGTTAGAGGTGGAAGGATGGCCAATGGAGGAGCTAGTAGACCAGAGAGACCAGATCTGGTAGGGTCGTAGGCCAGAGTCGGATTTGTCGATAAATGGGCCTCTCTCCCTCATTGGCGGAGGCGGGATGCTTCCAATGGGAAGGATCTCTATCTACCATACCTAGAAACTGGAATGAAAAAACAAACAAAAGAAAACGGAAAAAAACGGAAGAGAACAAAAATGAGAGAAAAATGGAAACATAAAAAATGTAACTGGTGTGTAGTTCTAGATTACACGATGTTTAGTATAGGTGTGTTACCATCATGTGTTCTCTGTATAGACACATCGAGGGTGCAAGGGATATACTGCATGTTGTGTATCCCATTTTTTAGATTAAGTAATATATATATATATATATATATATATATTTATTATAGTAAACTATATAATAATTAATATTAATAATTAAAATAGTAAAAGTGTATATATTTACATAATTCAAAAATAAAACTATACCTGTAATGTATCAGGAAATAAAAGTTGTGTGTTTCAAAATTGGAAAGATATAAGTACAACCTTTGGTCTGGTGCATGGGTCGAGGTTCGAACTGGTAATCGGCTATTCCGAATGGAAGCCATCAACCACTGGAGAACTGATTATACTACTGCTCCTATTCATTATTTTATATATATATATAATTTATATGAACTATAATACCTGGGAAGAAAGTAAATTCACGGTGTGTGGTTTTTAATTAGACAAAAAGGGATAGAGTTGGGAGATTAGTCAAGTTCGAACCCAAGTCTTTTGGATCCAGGGTTGAAACTCTGCCAATCTACCGACTTCACCGACATGAATTACATTATTCAATTTTTTTCCATTTTTATAAGTAAAACATGGCACTGATGACGTATATCAAAAGAAATTCCATATGGTTTTATTAAAAGACAAATGATGGAAATGGGGTGGTTGTCAATATTTGAACCCGGGACTTTCGGAACTGGGTTATGATCATGGCCAACTAATCCATCCCCACAATGGGATTTATTATAAGAAAATATATATATATGAAAAATTACCACACACACCGTGTAAGAAAATACATTCATAAAAAGGAGGAAACATGTGTCGAAGGTAGGTCGGAAGAGATTCGAACCCGTGATAGCTCAGATAAATCTAGCGACCATACCATTGGAACTGACACCAGCCTTGTTTATTACATAGTTAAATTATATATTTATAATAATTTGAAAATAAATGAAAAGGAAAAAAGTTCACACCATGTATATAGGTGGTACAAGTCGTGTATCCACTAGGTTGCCTCCCAGGAAGAGCCTCTGTTTTAGATCATTGGATTGACCTACTTACCTCATTGTACCGGAGTTGTATGGTTGAAAATTTTCCCACAGTGTCATCTATGTTATGGTAAACCTTCAACCATTGTCCATTTACATTGAATGGTTGAACATCCTATCTAGAAATTTCCACCGCTCCATGATGGAATACGCGTATAACATGGAATGGTCTGGACCATTATGATTCCAACTTCCCTATGAATAATCAAATAAGAGAGTTAAAAAAAGTACTAGCACACCAGTTTGGAATGATTTACATGAAATCATCCAGTTGTGAATTTCTCTTGTCCTCTCCTTATATATCATAGAATTCTCATACGCCTCTAATCTGATTTCATCATGTTCTGGTAGTTCAAACTTCTTCTTCTCTTCACCTGCCTTCAGATCTAAATTTTGGGCCATGACGGCCAAGTAGGCTTTGTGTTCCAACTCCACCAGCAGATGGCACAACATTCCATATATGAGGAGGAATGCGGACATTCCCAGTGGTGTTTCGAAAGCAGTCTAATATACCCACAGAGAATCATCTAACTTCTTGGATCAGTCTTTCCTCGAAGTGTTCATTATTTTATCTAGGATCTTCTTGAACTCATGGTTGGAGGGCTCCAATTGTCCACTGGACTGGGGATGATATGGTTTCCACATCTAATGATTTACTCCATACTTTAACAGTATTCCTCTCATCAGCATGTTTTCGAAATGTGTCCCTCTGTCGCTGATCAGTACTCGGTGAACTCCAAACCTGCTAAAAATATGTTTCTTTAAAAATCTCATGACTACCTTGGTCATGTCATGTGCTGTAGCGGTGGCTTCCACCCACTTGGAGATGTAGTCAATGTAGACCAGGATATAATTGTTCTTGAAATATGGGGGAAAGGGACCCATGAAATATATACTGTAGACTTAAAATATCTCGACCTCCAAGATGAGGTGATTGGGAATCTCCACTCTACGTCCCATGTTACCAGTGTTCTGTCATCGATAAAAAATGGAAACAAATGCACAAGAATATTTATGCATGGTTGGCTAGAAAAACCCATAATTATGGATCTTGGCTATCGTAATGGTCAGGCCATGATGTCCCCCAACTGGTGAGGCATAACAAAACTTCAGGACGCCATGATCATCATTCTCCAGGATACAACAATGGATCACCCCATCGCCACAGGATCAAAATAGCAGAAGATCTTCCCAGAAGTACCTCTTCACATCGACGAAAAATCACATCCTCTACTTGAAGGAGAGGTCGGGGTTAATGAAACCTATGAAAAGAAAATTAGAAATATCAGCATACCATGGGCTAGGTGTTTCATTGATGGAAAAGTGGTTCTAATAAGATAAATCCTCACTGATCTCCCGATCTACCTCCTTCTCTAAATGAGGTAGCCATAGGCAGGAGTGATGTTCAAAAACAATGTTCTCACTACCTTTTCTATCTCGAGTATCCAGATCAAATTCTTCTAAGAGTAGTTCCCAATGGATCAATCAGGGCTTCAAATATTTCTTATTCAGTAGGTACTTTAGTCCTTCATGGTCAGAATAAAAAATATCATTAGAAAACACTGAGTAAAAAAAATCTATCAAATGAGAAAACCATTGAAAGAACCTCCTTATCTATGGTGGTATAATTGATTTGTGCCTCATTGAGAATCCTGCTGACATAATATTTAGGTCAGAAAATCCATTCAGGTCGTTGGCCCAACACATCACCCACTGTGTAGTCACTGGCATTGCACATCACCTCAAATTGTTCCTCCCAGTTGGGTGAAATCATCACTGGATCTTCTACCGGGTGTTGCTTCAAGTGTTCAAAAGCTATGGCACATGTCTCATCGAACTCTAATATATCATCCTTGGTTAGAGGATTGGTGATGTGCAGAGATATTTTTTAGAATCCATGGACAAACCGCATGTAAAAACCCGCATGCCCCAGGAAGCTGTGGATGGCGCGGAAGGAATTCATAATTGGTCGTTATGAAATGACTTATATATTCACCTGGTCACCCTCTATCCCCTTTTCCAAGTTTCTTTGACATGTATGAAGCCACATTTCACCATGAAATGACACTTTTCCCAGTTAAAAACAAGGTTAGTGTTCTCACATCATTCCAATACTAGCTTGAGGTGCCAAAAATAAGTGGTGAATGATTTTCCATAAATGAAAAAATCATCCATGAATACCTCAAGGATCTGTTTCTCCATGTCATGGAAGATAGCCCACATACAACACTATAAGTTGGCGGGGTCATTGGACATACCAAAAGACATCCTTCTGTAAGAAAATGTACCATAGGGGAAAATGAATGTTCTCTTCTTCTGATCCTCTAGAGTAATGGAAATCTGGTTATAGTGGGAATATCCATAGAGTAAGAAATAAAAGTTGTTCCCTTCTATCCCCTCTAGAATTTGATCTATGAATCTTAGGGGGAAATGATCTTTCCTTGTGGAATCACTCAACTTCTTATAATTGACACATACTCACCAACCTGTGAAAGTGCGAGTGGGGATGAGCTTACTTTTATCATTTGAAATCACAGTGATACCCCGTCTTTTGGGGACCTCTTGTGAGGGACTCACCCAAGGATTATCAAATATGGGATAGATGATGCATGAAACCAACAATTTTATCACCTCTTTATTTACAACTTCATTTATGGGGGGATTCATGCACTATTGTGGTGGCCAAGATTGCATGGCACCTTCTTCAAGTGACACTTTGTGGGGGGAAATGGTAGTGTTGATACCCTTAAAATCAGAGACTGTCCACCCAATAGCGTGATTTAGCTATTTGAAAACCTACAGAAGTGCATAATCCTACTCATGTGACTGTACTATTTTTTGTATAATAGGAAATTTTTTATGGTCTCCAAAATACCTGTACTTTAGCGAAGATGGAAGAGGGATTCAGTTCCAGTTCAAGGGCCTTTAAAATCGAAGGCCCAAGTGCTTTAACCATGTCCCATTCTAGAATATCAATAACAACTACACATTTCTAATAGTGGCCGCCCTGGCCTTCTTGGAATTTCATGTCTTCTAGGTCTTCTTCAAAAGGAATGTCTGGAATGATAAAATTATCAAAAATTAAAAGAACATACCGAGTTATCCTCTTTTTCATTCAAACTATCAATCATGGTGGTTATTGCATAAAAATTCTCATGCTATGACAATGATGCATGATTAAATTCCCTTAGAAAATTATAGTAGACTCTCTCATCCCCTACACAAAAAAATTGGCCCCCCTCGGTGCATGTCGATCAGTAGCTTCTCAGTTTCCATGAAATGTATTCCTACTATGAGAGGTGTCACCTGGTCATCCTCTATGTAGAGGACGATGAAATATGTGGGAATGACCAGCCTACCCACCTTGGCCAACACGTACTGTAATAGCCCCATTGAATATTTGATGGATCAGTTAGCAAGTTGAAGGGCTACTCGTGTAGGATTCAAATTGTTGAGCCCATGTTTTTGAAAACTCTGAGGGTTATGAGGTTCACACTGGCCCCTACATCACTGAGGGCCATCCCCAACTCACATGGTCCAATAGTACATGGAAAGGTAAAGCTAACTTGATCTTGGAGTTAGGGGGAATCGAATGTAGGACGACTGTAGAACACTCCTTGGTGAGGGAAATGGTGCCTAGATCCTCCATCTCTCTACTGTTGGAGAGTATTTTATTCATTAATTTGGCATAATTGGTCATCTGCATTAGTGCCTATACAAATGGAATATTTATGTGCATCATCTTAAACACAACAATAAATTTTTTGAACTGGTGGTCCAACTATCTCCACTTCAATCTCTTGGGTAAGGGTAAGGCAGGCTCAAAGGGATTCATAACCTCCTTTCCTTTATTCTGAAAAACCTACTAATGTGGGCCTTCAGATGAGGAGGGGTTTGAATTTGTACCTTATTCATCAACAGGGGGTGTGGGTGTAACTGGATGAGCTGGTTTGTGTGGTATGACCTTAATTCCACTCCGTAGCATAATGGCATGAGCGTCCTCCCTTGGGTTCTTCTTAGTGTTACCCGGTAGTGTACTAGGATGCCTTCCCAAGAGTTGGTTTTCCAACTAGCCAATATGATTATCCAGGCCTCGAATAGAATCCTCCATATTTTTGAACATGGTCTCTACAATAGATATAAATTTGGTCAAGATATCCTCTAACCTCAAAGTGCTCTCTTGCTGAGGTGGTTGTTGAGCTTGTGGAGGTGGTAGCTGGGGAGGCTCCTGTGGGTGAGGGTTTTGATACACTTGTTGTTGATAAGAGCCCTGTTGGGGCTGTTGTTGCCTCTATTACTGATTTTGATAAGGAGGGTAAAGACCCATAAATTTCAAATATTTTTTCTTCATAGTTTCTTTGGATGTTTACGAGTATGCTGTTTCTGACGGCACCTGATTCCGAGGCCCGGTGTGCCTGAAATAATTTTCTGATGTTTTTTAAGCTTAAATTAACGCGCGTAAGTAGTTTTCCTAAAAATGTGGAATAACTCTTAAACGGTTACTCAGATCAGAAATATGAGGGCTCTGTTGTGCTCAGGATGGTAGTTTTACCCTAGGCTTGACTTACGTTTAGTCGGTGCATGCTTCCTGTGAGAAAACCTGAAAATTCCATAACCGTAAATAAAATAATTAAATAATGTTATTTTATTTTTAAACTGCTTATAATTCACAAACAGTAACTCAGATTAAAAATCTGAGACCACCGATGAACTCATGAGGGTATGATTTCTTTATGAAGATACTAACTTTGGCCGGCACGGGCCACCTGAGAAACATAGTTTTTATCCGTAAATAAAATAATTAAGTGACAATTATTTTATTGTAAAATTCATAACTTCTCAATGGTAAGTCAAATTGAAAATACGAGAGTACCATTGAGTTCATTTGTGGCGTGTTTCTCCTAGGGAGAGCCTAACCTTAACTGGAGTGGGTCGAGGGTGAATGATAATAATTTTTTGAACTTTTTTTCAGGTCTGTTCAGTAAACGTACGAGCGGATTTTACTATATCATTTGAGAAGGTGCTTGGAATTGGAATCTGAGGGTACCATGGAACTCGCAACGTGTGTTTTCACTTAAGAATACTTTCACATCTATGGCATATGATCGGGTATGAAAGTTATTTTTTGGGGTCTTACGTGGGTTAAGAAAATAAAATAAGTGAATAATTTATTTTATTTTGTTAAACACATGTCGTGCAGATAAAAGTGGTAAGAAGCTCCACTTGGTAGTTGGTGGTAGAACCGCCACACCCTAACGTACCATTTAACGGGGAGGGAGAGGAAACCTCTCAAACCCGCATCAATTAATTTTATGTGTCAACATAAAATTAATTTCACTAAATTAATTTTATGAGTTGACATAAAATTAATTGCTGTCAGTTAATTTTATGTGTCGACGTGAAATTAAATGCAGTAAGTTAATTTTATCTATCGACGTGAAATTAAGTGTTGTCAATTAATTTTATGTGTCGAAGTGAAATTATTTTTTGTCAATTAATTATATGTGTCAACATAAAATTAATATGTGTCATATTTTTTGATGTAGGCTATGTGGGGGAAACTTATTGGCATCCTCCCCTCTTATGTTGTGCCGACACACCTCTTAAATTGCACCAACGCAATTTAATTCGCCCGACCCCCTTCATAAATTAAGTAACTGCATCATTGAAATTTAGGAAGGTTCCAAATAAATGAAACGTCATTAATTCCACGATGGTTACATAAATCTCCTCCTCTCCTATATAAAGGGAGCTTGGGAGAAGGTTTTGGGACGGCTTCACCAAGAGACGAAACACGGGTAAAGTATCGCAGCGCCCAACACTTGGGGAAATCTTATCCCCTCCAATGAAGAATGCAAAGAACGCCAACAACGATCTTCCACACTATTCTTCTTTGACCTTCCTTCCCCAGACACCTATCCTCCGCAACATCGTCAATGAACCGATGAAGCTTGGAATTGGGGACGTGTCACGGACGCCACGAACGACGGTCTTCATCATCTTCCTTCTGCGACTCCACCAACAAGCGACGAGTAAGAGGTAGGGGTTAATTATTCTTTCAATTCTTTGTTCAAGTATTATTTAATGAAATTCATTGTTAAATGATTGGCTGCTTATTATCGATGTAATGGGAAGAGGTCGAACAGCACAAACACGACCGATCCTCCTCCCCCTTTTGTTGTTGATCTTCGTTGAAGCTTGAAACCACGGCAGCGTGGTGCCGTTGGACCGTGCGGGATTGAAAAAGGGCCGCAGCCAAGGCGGGTTGTGGTGATGGTGTGAGACGCCATCGCGTCATGCCGGTGAGGCCGCAGCCAAGGGCGGGCCGCGGTGGAGGGGCACTCCCCCGTCGCGCCGTGCCCAAAGGCAGGAGCCGCGACCTATGCACGCGGCGGTTTAGTGGAGCAGCCAGCTGAGCCGGCCACTGGCACCAGGTGGAGGTGGGACCCCCTCAGGTCCCGAAGTAACATTTAAGGCTGACCTTAATGTCCCGCCATTTCTCCAATCAAGGGGGGGCTGCCCCCCCCCCCCTCGCATCCCGCTCGACCGAGATCCGAGCTGTCGACCAAGCGGGCAGGGCTGCCAGTGCCAGGTTTGGCCGCGCCATCTTGGCCGGGCCGTGCCATAACGGGTCGTACCTAGACCAGGGCCGGTTTGACCTAGTTCGAGCCGACCCAGGGGGTATTGGGCCAGGTCGGACTGGGCCCAAACCCCCTGTTTTCGGACAGATCCATTCAAATGCACATATCGTGGGCTACAGACATCCGAACGACACACTGTTAGTTACGTTGGTATCCTTTGATCGAGACGGTCGTTTCGGTATATTACAATCAAGGTTTTGGAGAATTTGGGGGTATAGCCGGGTTGGATCGAACACAAAACCAACCGGGCCCGCGGAGCGGAAACACATATAACTTGAGCTCCGGATGTCCGATTGACGTGTCGTTGACATTGTTGAGTTTCTATTACTGAGATAGTTCTTTTGGGTAACTCCTCTTGTGAGTGGATGCAGCTGGAGTATGGTTGGGATGGTTTTAGCTTAAAAACCAACCAGGCCCCTGGGATGGAATAGCCAATAACTCTCAGATCGGGCGTCCGATTTACGCGCCGTCTGTCACGTTGAATTCTTGTTGATGAGACGGAACTTTGTGATACATCAACTCTGGACTTCGTGATAGTTGATGTATCGACCCCCTGGCTCATGGAGCAGACCCTCCCAGAATCGAGCGTGCTGTGTGCGAGAACCCTAGAACTGTTTGCGATGAAGATGACGACATCCGTACAAGGATCCTCAGTGGGTTTGACGTGGAGGACTACCGTACTAGGATCCTCAGTGGGTTCGATGAGGACGAATACCGTACTAGGATCCTCAGTTGGTTCGGTGACGATGTCTACCGTATTGGGATCCTCTATGGGTTCGACGACGACGACTACCGTGCAGGGATCCTCCGTGGGTTCGACGATGACGACTTCTGTAATCAGATCCTCTGTGGGTTTAGTAGCATAGTCGATTGTACTTGGATCCTCCGTTGGTTCGAAAACGATGAATACTATACATGGATTCTCCATTGGTTCTGCAGTGACAACTTCTGTACTAGGATACTACGTGGAATCGACAAATGAGATGATTCAGAAGCTACATCTAATCACCTCCAACTCTTTTCAAGAAGTAGTATACTTGTGTGAGCTGAGTCTTGATATTAAATCATCATCATTGATATGATTGACTTATTATCCTATGTGGAATGGGTTGTGCTATCCTATGTAGACTGGGCTGTGCTATCCTGTGTGGACTGGGTTGTGTTATCCTGTGTCGACTAGGTTGTGCTATCCTCTATGGACTGGGTTGTGCTATCCTTTGTGGACTGGGTTGTGCTTTCCTGTGTGGATTGGGTTGAGCTTTCTTGGGTGGACTAGGTTGTACATGGGCTCGAGAGTGGGAGTCATTTTGTGATTGTTGAATTATGTATATGTATGGGAATATACCTAAGTAGAGCTGGTAGAAACTTCATGTTTTTATTTTCCTTTGTGGTTTATCATTTGTGGATTCTGGGAGACCTTCGAGAGTCTCAGGGTCCCTACCGAGTTTCGAATACTCACCCCTGCACGGGCTATGCCCACACTAAGTTATGTTGGATGAAGACAACGGAAATCACTGATCGAGGTGGTGGCTTGTGGAGCTGGATAGTACCTGGAGGTGGATTTCTTAGCGGGACGTGCACGGAGCGGGCATATGGACTGAGGAGCTGAGGAGACTATTTGTACCCACCCTTCAGGTAGGATATCCGGAGGAAGACTCGGTGTTTTTGTTTTACATTCTTCTGATGTAATTTCCTTTCATTTGTATTGTACTTTCAGTTGGATTTTTATACTGGCCAATTTTCTTTCCGAACTTACCTTGTACCCGGTTTCACTTAGTGTTTACTTCACTTGCATACTCTATGGTGTTTGTTTACTCTTTAAAGGAAATGCCTTCCCTTCTTTTGGGTTTTACGCTTTTGGTGCTAGTCTTCAGCCCCTGGCCTATGGAAGGAGGGCATGGGGTTGTCACGACACGGGCCTTGAGGACGGGTCATGTCAAATTGGTATCAGAGGAGTCGGTTCTACTTCAGAACATAGGACTCTGATAATTTCTTCTCTGTGAAGAAATAATGTTTAGAGTAATGAGTGTGGTTATCGATCTAGGGATTCTAGTGTTGGTGTGGCGGCCGACGTATCCATACACCAGGACCCTGACTCCAGATTTCAGACTGAGTACACGAAAACATCGATTGCATGTGTGATCCAAAAGTTTTCTCTGCGATTACTTTGTGTCATCTCACCAGGTATAATGTATTAATGGTGGCACACGTTTTTCTTTTCAGGATGGCCCCACGACAGTATCCATATAGGGTTCCAAGATTTTTTCGAGATGGTAGCCCACCGAGTGATGAGGCCTCGGTGCAGGACCCCATTACAGTGGAGGCACCAGCGGTTCCTATACCCGCCGAGCCACCGATTCCACCAGCCCCAGCAGCTGAGAGTGCACATCAACTTAGTGCACTGCAAGAGTTTCAACATCAGAGACCGCCCAGGTTCCATGGGGAGATGGACCCTCATGCAGCTGAGGATTGGCTAGAGGTTGTTGTTCGAGTTTTCAGATTGGTAGGGACACAAGCAGATCTTATGGTGATCCTTGCGGCGAGTCTCTTGCATGCAGCAGTAGGTAGATGGTGGAGCCTAATGCTCCAGGTGCACAACGATTCATCACTACATTGGATGGACTTTGATAGCCTCTTCCACTCAGAGTTTGTTCCTTCCACCCTCCATGCGGTGCGCATCCAGGTGCTACTACAGCTGCGATAGGGAAGCATGACAGTAGCCCAGTACTCGGTGAGATTTACCGACCTCTCGCGCTACTGCACAAATATGGTACATGACCCATTCTTTAGGGCCTGGATCTTTGATCTGGACTAAGGCATGAGATCGGGGATTCAATGATCTCCCTCAACATCCAGACGTAGGAGGGGGTGCTGGAGAGAGCCCTTCTAGTGGAGAGTTTTCTCGCTGAGCAGTCACCAGCGGTGAGACCCTCTGTAGGATGACCCGCAGCGGAGTCTTCTGCAGGTGGCAGTAGACAGATGACGTAGAGGACCAAGCAGGACAGACCATCAGATGAACAATCTCAGGAAATAGGTTCGGTTGTGCGGGGCACACGAAACAGATCCAACCACAAGAGGAGTAGACAATGTTATTCATGCGGCGGGCAGGGTCACATGGCTCGAGACTGCCCGACCCGCCTTGCCGATAAGTAGAGGGCAGTAGAGGGACCTCCCAGGAATATGTTCGACCATTTCTGTCTGCAAGGAATAGGCGGACGAGGCAGAGGAGCTGGCCGAGCAGCGGATGGTGGGCGACGCTTTGAGGCCCTACCACAACCACCACCAGGAAGACCACCCTGACCACAGGGAATGAGTGGACGTGGGAGAGAACCACTTCAGGCAGTTGGAGCATACGACTGTGGAGCTCTGGAAGCTGGTGAACAGGAGAGGGGATAGTTCCAGGCCTGGATGCCTTTTTTCTTGGTGCATATAGTTTGTGTGTTGTTGTTTTTGGTGGTTCTCATGTGTCTTTGTACATTAAGCTGCAGTAATAAAAGACACTTTTTTTGGGACGTTTATTATCCTTTCTTTTTGTATGGTTGATACTAATAGGTTCCGATTAAGAATGTTGAATTAAACCTCACTTGTGAGATTCTTACTGGAGGAGACCCAGTAACCACAGACTGATGCCGAAAGTGTAACTCAACCCATGGAGGTGAGAGTAACAGTTGGATCTCTTGGTAGTAGCGTCAAGGCCTTACAACTCCATCCATGACATGGGTTGTATTGTTCGTGTCAGGATTGACTGAATTAGACAAAGAATGTGGTTCATCCAGGGGATGAGACCAGATTTCCCTTTTCGGCAACAGAGAAATCTTAGCATCTCTTGTAGAAGGTAGGCGAGGTGGCTTACTGCCTTGCCCATCCACCTCATTTTCATCGGGTGCATGACGTCTTCCACATATATCCGCAGAGGGGATGTGTCCATGACCCATCCCACATCATCGACCATAGAGAGCTATACATTAATGATGGGGCGAATTTCACGGAGGTTCCAGTGGAGATTGAGGATCGAAAGGAGTGGGTCCTGCGTGGATGATCTATTCCCATGGTGCTCATTCACTAGCCACGCGAGAACCTCCGGGATATCACTTTGGAGCGGGAGGCTCAGATGTGTGCCCGGTAGCTCCTTTAGTTTCCCTATTTTGTGTTGTAGCTTTACGGGGACGTAAAACCCGGATGTGGGAGTAATGTAAAGACCGATAAATTTCAATGATTTTTTTTTCATAAATTTTATGGAATTTTAAAAGTACGGAGTTTCTGACGGCACCTGATTTCGAGGCCTGGTGTGCCCAGAATAATTTTCTGATGTTTTGTTAAGCTTAAATTAACATGCGTAAGCAGTTTTCCTGAAAAAGTGAAATAACTCTTAAACGATTACTAGGATCAGAAATCTAAGAGCACCTTTCTGCTCAAGATGTAGGGTTTACCCTAGGCGCGACTTAAGTTTAGTCGGCGCATGCCTCCTGTGATAAAACCTAAAAATTCCATAGCCATAAATAAAAGAATTAAATAAAGTTATTTTATTTTTAAAATGCTTATAACTCACAAACGGTGACTCGGATAAAAAATCCAAGACCACCGCTGAACTCGTGAGGGTATGATTTATTTAAGCAGATACTAACTTTGGCTGGCGTGGGCCACCTGAGAAAGTTATTTTTTGGCCGTAAATAAAATAATTAAATAAAAAATATTTTATTTTCAAATTCATAACTTATAAATGGTAACTCGAATTGAAAATATGAGAGTACCGTTGAGTTCATTGGGGAGTGTTTCTCCTAGGAAGAGCCTAACCTTGACCGCAGTGGGTCTAGGGTGACTGATAATAATTTTCCGAACTTTTTTTTTCGGGTACATTCTGTAAACATACAAGCGGATATTTTTCTATCTTTTGAAATGGTGCTTGGATATGAAATCTTAGGGCACCATAGAACTCACAATGCGAGTTTTCTCTTAAGAAGACTTTCACCTCGACGACGGATGATCGGGTATGAATGTTAGTTTTTGGGGTTTTATGTGGGTTAATAAAATAAAATAAGTGAATAATTTATTTTATTTTGTTAAACACAATATGTGCAGATAAAAGTGGTTAGAAGCTCCACTTGGTAGTTGGTGGTGGAACCGCCACACCCTAACCTCCCATTTAATGGGGAGGGAGAGGAATCCTCTCAACCCCCCATCAATTAATTTTATATGTCGATGTAAAATTAATTTCACTCAATTAATTTTATGAGTTGACATAAAATTAATTTCCATCAGTTAATTTAATGTGTCAACATGAAATTAATTGCTATCAGTTAATTTTATGTGTCGACGTGAAATTAATTTTTGTCGGTTAATTTTATGTGTCGACATGAAATGAATTGTTGTCAATTAATTTTATGTGTCAACATTAAATTAATATGTGTCAAATGTTTTGACGTAGGCTATGTGGGGGAAACTTCATGGCGTCCTTATCTCTTAAGTTGTGCCAACACAACTCTTAAATTGCGCCAATGCAATTTAATTTGCCCGACCCCCTTCTTAAATTATGTAATCGCATCGTTGGAATTTAGGATGTTTCCAAATAAATGAACTGTCATAAATTATCCAATGGTTACATACCTCTACACCTCTCCAATATATAGGGAGCTTGGGAGAAGGTTTTGGGATGGCTTCACCATGTGAAGAAGAGCTGGTAAAGTATCGCGGTGCCCAACACTTGGGTAAATATTATCCTCTCCAATGAAGAAAGTGAAGAAAGCCAACGACGATCTTCCACGAGATTCTTCTTCGACCTTCCTTCCCTAGACACCTATACTCCGCAACATCGTCAATGAACCGACGAAGCTCGGAATTGGGGACGTGTGGAAGATGCGACGAACGACTGTCTTCATCTTCTTCCTTCCGCGACTCCGCCAACGAGCGACAAGCTAGAGGTAGGGGTTAATTTTTCGTTCAAGTATTATTTAACAAACTTTGTTGTTAAATGATTGGCCGCTTGTTATCGATATAACGGGAGGAGGTCGGACCGTACAAACACGACCGATCCTCCTCCACCTTTTGTTGTTGATCTTCATTGCAGCTTGAAACGACGGTGGTGTGGTGCCGTTTCACAACACGGGAAAGAAAAAGTGCCATGGATGAGGCGGGTCGTGGCGATTGTGCGCGGCGCCGTCGCACTGTGCCAGTGAGGCCAAAGGAGGCTACGTCCAAGGGTGGGCCGCGACGGAGGGGTGCGGCCTATGGACGCGGAGGTTCAGTGGAGCGGCCGGCTGAGCTGGCCACCGGCACCAACTGGAGGCGGGAACCCCTCAGGTCCCACAGTTACATTAAAGGATGGCCTTAATGGCCAACCATTTCTCCAATCAAGGGGGGCAGTGCCCCCCCCCCCCTCCCATGGATCCCGCTTGGTCGAGAGCCGAGCCGCCGGCCACGCGGGCCGGGCCACCCGCGCCGGGCCGGGCCAGCTGCGCCGGCTGGTCCGGGCCGCCACTTATAGAGCCAGACCTGGACCTAGGCCGGGTCGCCCTGGTTCGGGCCGACCCATGGGGTATTGGGCTGAGTCGGACCGGGCCCAAACCCCCTATTTTCGGACAGATCCGTTCAAACGCCCATATCATGGGCTACAGACCACCGAATGATGCACCGTCAATTGCGTTGGGATCCTTGAATTGAGATGGTCGTTGCGGTATATTACACTCAAGGTTTCAAATAACTTTGGGTATGGATGGGTTGGTTTGAACACGAAACCAATCGGGCCCACGGAGCGGAAACACATATAACTTGAGCTCCAGACGTCCGATTGATGTGTCGTCAACTTTTTTGAATTTCTCTCAGTGAGGCGGTTCTTTTGGATTACTCCACTCGAGATTTGGACATAGCTAGAGTACAGTCGGTTTAGTTTTAGCATAACAACCCACTGGGCCCCTGGGACGGAAAAGCCAATAACTCTCAGACCATGCGTCCGACTTACGTGTCATTTGTCACATTGAGTTTCTGTTGATGAGACTGATCTTTGTGATACATTAACTCTGGACTTCATGACCATTGATTTATCGACCCCTTCTCTTGTGGAATGGACCCTCCTAGAATTGAGTGTGCTGTGTAAGGGAACCCTAGAGCAGGCTACGACGAAGATGACGACTTCCGTACGAGGATCCTCAGTGGGTTCGACGAGGAAAATCACCATACTAGGATCTTCAGTGGGTTCGAAGATGAAGTCTACCGTACTGGGATCCTCTGTGGGTTCGACGATGACATCTACCGTGATGGGATCCTCAGTGGGTTTGATGACGATGACTTCTATACTAGGATCCTCTCTGGGTTCAATAGCGTTGTCGACTGTACTTGGATCCTTCGTGGGTTCGACAGCAATGACTACTATACATGGATCCTCCGTGGGTTTGGTAGTGACAACTTCTGTACTAAGATCCTATCTGGGATCTGCAGAGGAGATGATTCAGAGGCTACATCTTATCACCTCCACCTATATTCAAGAAGTAGTATACATGTGTCAGCTGAGTCTTGATATTCAATCATCATCATTGATATGATTGACTTATTGTCCTATGTAGACTGGGTTGTACTATCCTATTTAGACTGGGTTTTGCATTCCTGTGTGGACTAGGTTGTGTTATCCTATGTTTACTGGGTTGTTCTATCCAGTGTGGACTGGGTTGTGCTATCATGTGTGGACTGAGTTGTGCTTTCCTGTGTGGATTGGGTCAAGATTTCCTGTGTGGACGGGGTTGTACATGGGCTCGAGAGTGGGATCAGTTTGGTAATTGTTGACTTAGGTATATGTATGGGAATATACCTAAGTAGAGTTGGTTGATAGTTCATGCTTGTATTTTCCTTTGTGGTTTATCCTTTGTGGATTCTGGGAGATCTTTGGGAGTCTCGGGGTCCTTACTGAGTGTTGTATACTCACCCCTGCACTACATTGTGTTGGATAGAGACGACAGAAAGCACCAATCGAGGTGGAGGCTTGTGGAGTTGGACGGTACCCGGAGGTGGATTACTTGGCGGGACGTGCACAGAGCGGATGGACGGACCGAGGAGCTGAGGATACTATCTGTACCGACCCATCATGTTGGATTTCCCGAGGACGACTCGGTGTTACTGTTTTACTTTCTACTATTGTACTTTCCTTTCAGTTATACTGTACTTTTAGTTGGGTTTGTATACTGGCCCATTTGCATGGGTCGTGGTTCGAACTAGTAATCGGCTGTTCCGAATGGAAGCCATCAACCTCTGGAGAACTGATTATACTACTCCTCCTATTTGTTATTATATATATGTATAATTTATATAAACTATAATACCTGAGAAGAAAGTAAATTCACGGTGTGTGGTTTTTAATTAGACAAAAAGGGATAGAGTTGGGAGATTAGTCAAGTTCGAACCCGGGTCTTTTGGATCCAGGGTTGAAACTCTGCCAATCTACCGACTTCACCGACATGAATTACATTATTGAATTTTTTTCCATTTTTAGAAGGAAAACATGGCACTGATGACGTATATCAAAAGACATTCCATGTGGTTTTATTAAAAGACAAATGATGGAAATGGGGTGGTTATCAATATTTGAACCCAGGTATTTCGGAACTGGGTTATGATCATGGCCAACTAATCCATCATCACGATGGGATTTATTATAAGCAAATATATATATATGAAAAATTACCACACACACCGTGTAAGAAAATACATTCATAAAAAGGAGGAAACACGTGTCGAAGGTAGGTCGGAAGAGATTCGAACCCGTGATAGCTCAGATAAATCTAGTGACCATACCATTGGAACTGACACCAGCCTTGTTTATTACATAGTTAAATTATATATTTATAATAATTTGAAAATAAATGAAAAGGAAAAAAGTTCACACCATGTATATAGGTGGTACAAGTCGTGTATCCACTAGGTTGCCTCCTAGGAAGAGCCTCTGTTTTAGATCATTAGATTGACCTACTTACCTCATTGTACCGGAGTTGTATGGTTGAAAATTTTCCCACAGTGTCATCTATGTTATGGTAAACCTTCAACCATTGTCCATTGACATTGAATGGTTGAACATCCTATCTAGAAATTTCCACCGCTCCATGATGGAATACGCGTATAACATGGAATGGTCTGGACCATTATGATTCTAACTTCCCTATGAATAATCAATGAAGAGAGTTAATAAAAGTACTAGAACACCGGTTTGGAAATATTTACATGAAATCGTCCAGTTGTGAATTTCTCTTGTCCTCTCCTTGTATAGCATAGAATTCTCATACGCCTCTAATCTGATTTCATCATGTTCTGGTAGTTCAAACTTCTTCTTCTCTTCACCTACCTTCAGATCTAAATTTTGGGCCATGACGGCCTAGTAGGCTTCGTGTTCCAACTCCACTAGCAGATGGCACAACATTCCATATATGAGGAGGAATGCAGACATTCCCAGTGGTGTTTCGAAAGCAGTCTGATATACCCACAGAGAATCATCTAACTTCTTGGATCAGTCTTTCCTCGAAGTGTTCATTATTTTATCTAGGATCTTCTTGAACTCATGGTTGGAGGGCTCCAATTGTACACTGGACTGGGGATGATATGGTGTCCACATCTAATGATTTACTCCATACTTTAACAGTATTACTCTCATCAGCATGTTGTCGAAGTGTGTCCCTCTGTCGCTGATCAGCACTCGGTGAACTCCAAACCAGCTAAAAATATGTTTCTTTAAAAATCTCATGACTACCTTGGTCATGTCATGTGCTGTAGTGGTGGCTTCCACCCACTTGGAGATGTAGTCGATGTAGACCAGGATATAATTGTTCCTAAAATATGGGGGAAAGGGACCCATGAAATATATACTGTAGACTTAAAATATCTCGACCTCCAAGATGAGGTGATTGGGAATCTCCACTCTACGTCCCATGTTACCAGTCTTCTGGCATCGATAAAAAAAGGAAACAAATGCACGATAATATTTATGCATGGTTGGCTAGAGAAACCCATAATTCTGGATCTTGGCTATCGTAATGGTCAGGCCATGATGTCCCCCAACTGGTGAGGCATAACAAAACTTCAGGACGCCATGAACATCATTCTCCAGGATACAACAATGGATCACCGCATCGCCACAAGATCAAAATAGCAGAAGATCTTCCCAGAAGTACCTCTTCACATCGACGAAAAATCTCTTCCTCTACTTGAAGGAGAGGTCGGGGTGAATGAAACCTATGAAAAGAAAATTAGAAATATCAGCATACCATGGGCTAGGTGTTTCATTGATGGAAAAGTGGTTCTAATAAGATAAATCCTCACTGATCTCCCGATCTACCTCCTTCTATAAATGAGGTAGCCATAGGCAGGAGTGATGTTCAACAACAATGTTCTCACTACCTTTTCTATCTCGAGTATCCAGATCAAATTCTTTTAAGAGTACTTCCCAATGGATCAATCAGGGCTTCAAATATTTCTTATCCAGTAGGTACTTTAGTCCTTCATGGTCAGAATAAAAAATAACATTAGAAAACACTGAGTAAGAAAAAAATCTATCAAATGAGAAAACCATTGAAAGAACCTCCTTATCTATGGTGGTGTAGTTGATCTGTGCCTCATTGAGAATCCTGCTGACATAATATTTTTGTCAGAAAATCCATTCAGGTCGTTGGCCCAAGACATCACCCACTGTGTAGTCACTAGCATTGCACATCACCTCAAATTGTTTCTCCCAGTTGGGTGAAATCATCACTGGAGCTTCTACTGGGTGATGCTTCAAGTGTTCAAAAGCTATGGCGCATGTCTCATCGAACTCTAATATATCATCCTCGGTTAGAGGATTGGTGATGTGCATGGATATTTTTGAGAATCCACGGACAAACCGCATGTAAAAACCCACATGCCCCAGGAAGCTGTGGATGGAGCTGAAGGAATTCATAATTAGTCGTTCTGAAATGACTTATATCTTCACCTGGTCCACCTCTATCCCCTTTTCCAAGTTTCTTTGTCATGTATGAAGCCACATTTCACCATGAAATGACACTTTTCCCAGTTAAAAACTAGGTTAGTGTTCTCATATCATTCCAATACTAGCTTGAGGTGCCAAAAATAAGTGGTGAATGATTTTACATAAATGAAAAAATCATCCATGAATACCTCCAGGATCTGTTTCTCCATGTCATGGAAGATAGCCCACATACAACACTATATGATGGCGGGGGCATTGGACATACCAAAATACATCCTTCTGTAAGCAAATGTACCATAGGGGGAAATGAATGTTCTCTTCTTCTGATCCTCTAGAGTAATGGAAATCTGGTTATAGTGGGAATATCCATAGAGTAAGAAATAAAAGTTGTTCCCTTCTATCCCCTCTAGAATTTGATCTATGAATCTTAGGGGGAAATGATCTTTCCTTGTGGAATCACTCACCTTCTTATAATTGACACATACTCACCAACCTGTGAAAGTGCGAGTGGGGATGAGCATACTTTTATCATTTGAAATCACAGTGATACCCCGTCTTTTGGGGACCTCTTGTGAGGGACTCACCCAAGGATTATCAAATATGGGATAGATGATGCATGAAACCCACAATTTTATCACCTATTTATTTACAACTTCATTTATGGGGGGATTCATGCACTATTGTGGTGGCCAAGATTGCTTGGCACCTTCTTCAAGTGACACTTTGTGGGGGGAAATGGTAGTGTTGATACCCTTAAAATCAGAGACTATCCACCCAATAGCGTGATTTAGCTATTTGAAAACCTACAGAAGTGCATAATCCTACTCATGTGACTGTACTGTTTTGTGTATAATAGGAAATTTTTTATGGTCTCCAAAATACTTATACTTTAGCGAAGATGGAAGAGGGATTCAGTTCCAGTTCAAGGGCCTTTAAAATCGAAGGCCCAAGTGCTTTAACCTTGTCCCATTCTAGACTATCAATAACAACTACACATTGCTAATAGTGGCCGCCCTGGCCTTCTAGGAATTTCATGTCTTCTATGTCTTCTTCAAAAGGAATGTCTGGAATGATAAAATTATCAAAAAGTAAAAGAACATACCGAGTTATCCTCTTTTTCATTCAAACTATCAATCATTGTGGTTATTGCATAAAAATTCTCATGATATGACAATGATTCATTCTTAAATGCCTTTAGAAAATTATAGTAGACTCTCTCATCCCCTACACAAAAAATTAGCCCCCCTCGGTGCATGTCGATCAGTAGCTTCTCAGTTTCCACGAAATGTCTTCCTACTATGAGAGGTGTCACCTGGTCATCCTCTATGTAGAGGATGATGAAATATGTCGGAATGACCAGCCTACCCACCTTGGCCAACACGTACTGTAATAGCCCCATTGAATATTTGATGGATCAGTTAGCAAGTTGAAGGGCTACTCGTGTTGGATTCAAATCGTTGAGCCCATGTATTTGAAAACTCTGAGGGTTATGAGGTTCACACTGGCCCCTACATCACTGAGGGCCATCCCCAACTCACATGGTCCAATAGTACATGGAATGGTAAAGCTAACTTGATCTTGGAGTTAGGGGGAATCGAATGTCGGAGGACTGTAGAACACTCCTTGGTGAGGGAAATGGTGCCTAGATCCTCCATCTCTCTACTATTTGAGAGTATTTTATTCATGAATTTGGCATAATTGGTCATCTGCATTAGTGCCTATACAAATGGAATATTTATGTGCATCATCTTAAACACAGCAATAAATTTTTTGAACTGGTGGTCCAACTATCTCCACTTCAATCTCTTGGGTAAGGGTAAGGCAGACTCAAAGGGATTCATAACCTCCTTCCCTTTATTCTGCAAAACCTACTTATGTGGGCCTTCAGATGAGGAGGGGTTTGAATTTGTACCTTCTTCATCAACAGGGGGTGTGGGTGTAACTGGATGAGCTGGTTGGTGTGGTATGACCTTAAGTCCACTCCGTAGCATAATGGCATGAGCGTCCTCCCTTGGGTTCTTCTTAGTGTTACTCGGTAGTGTACTAGGATGCCTTCCCAAGAGTTGGTTTTCCATCTAGCCAATATGATTATCCAGGCCTCGAATAGAAGCCCCCATATTTTGGAACATGGTCTCTACAATAGATATAAATTTGGTCATGATATCCTCTAACCTCAAAGTGCTCTCTTGCTGAGGTGGTTGTTGAGCTTGTGGAGGTGGTAGCTGGGGAGGCTCCTATGGGTGAGGGTTTTGATACACTTGTTGTTGATAAGAGCCCTGTTGGGGCTGTTGTTTCCTCTATTACTGATTTTGATAAGTAGTGTAAAGACCCATAAATTTCAAATAGTTTTTTTTTCATAATTTCTTTGGATGTTTACGAGTATGCTGTTTCTGACGGCACCTGATTCCAAGGCCCGGTGTGCCTAAAATAATTTTCTAATGTTTTTTAAGCTTAAATTAACGCGCGTAAGTAGTTTTCCTAAAAAAGTGGAATAACTCTTAAACGGTTACTCAGATCAGAAATCTGAGGGCACCGTTGTGCTCAGGATGGTAGTTTTACCCTAGGCTTGACTTACGTTTAGTCGGCGCAGGCCTCCTGTGAGAAAACATGAAAATTCCATAACCGTAAATAAAATAATTAAATAATGTTATTTTATTTTTAAACTGCTTATAATTCACAAACAGTAACTCAGATTAAAAATCTGAGACCACCGATGAACTCATGAGGGTATGATTTCTTTATGAAGATACTAACTTTGGCCGGCACGGCCACCTGAGAAACATAGTTTTTATCCGTAAATAAAATAATTAAGTGACAATTATTTTATTGTAAAATTCATAACTTCTAAACGGTAAGTCAAATTGAAAATACGAGAGTACCGTTGAGTTCATTTGGGGCGTGTTTCTCCTAGGGAGAGCCTAACCTTGACCGCAGTGGGTTGAGGGTGAATGATAATAATTTTTCGAACTTTTTTTTCGGTATGTTCAGTAAACGTATGAGCGGATTTTACTATATCTTTTGAGCAGGTGCTTGGAATTGAAATCTGAGGGTACCATTGAACTCACAACGTGTGTTTTCACTTAAGAAGACTTTCACATCTATGGCATATGATCAGGTATGAAAGTTAGTTTTTGGGGTCTTACGTGGGTTAATAAAATATAATAAGTGAATAATTTATTTTATTTTGTTAAAGACATGCCGTGCAGATAAAAGTGGTTAGAAGCTTTACTTGGTAGTTGGTGGTAGAACCGCCACACCCTAACGTACCATTTAACGGGGAGGGAGAGGAAACCTCTCAACCCCCCATCAATTAATTTTATGTGTCAACGTAAAATTAATTTCACTAAATTAATTTTATGAGTTGACATAAAATTAATTGTTGTCAGTTAATTTTATGTGTCGACGTGAAATTAAATGCAGTAAGTTAATTTTATGTATCGACGTGAAATTATGTGTTGTCAATTAATTTTATGTGTCGAAGTGAAATTATTTTTTGTCAATTAATTATATGTTTCAGCATAAAATTAATATGTGTCATATTTTTTGACGTAGGATATGTGGGGGAAACTTATTGGCATCCTCCCCTCTTATGTTGTGCCGACACACCTCTTAAATTGCACCAACGCAATTTAATTCTCCTGGCCCCCTACCTAAATTAAGTAACTGCATCATTGGAATTTAAGAAGGTTCCAAATAAATGAAACTTCATAAATTCCACGATGGCTACATAAATCTCCTCCTCTCCTATATAAAGGGAGCTTGGGAGAAGGTTTTGGGACGGCTTCACCAAGAGACGAAATGCGGGTAAAGTATCGCAGCGCCAAACACGTGGGGAAATCTTATCCTCTCCAATGAAGAACGAAAAGAACGCCAACAACGATCTTCCACACTATTCTTCTTTGACCTTCCTTCCCCAGACACCTATCCTCTGCAACATCGTCAATGAACCGATGAAGCTTGGAATTTGGGACGTGTCACGGATGCCACAAACGACGGTCTTCATCATCTTCCTTCCGCGACTCCACCAACAAGCGACGAGTAAGAGGTAGGGGTTAATTATTCTTTCAATTCTTCGTTCAAGTATTATTTAACGAAATTCATTGTTAAATGACTGGCTGCTTATTATCGATGTAATGGGAAGAGGTTGAACTGTACAAACACGACTGATCCTCCTCCCCCTTTTGTTGTTGATCTTCGTTGAAGCTTGAAACCACGACAGCGTGGTGCCGTTGGACTGTGCGGGATTGAAAAAGGGCCGCAGCCAAGGCGGGTTGTGGTGATGGTGTGGGACACCATCGCGTCGTGCCGGTGAGGCCGAAGGAGGCCGCAGCCAAGGGCGGGCCGCGGTGGAGGGGCACTCCACCGTCGCGTCGTGCCCAAAGGCAGGAACCGCGGCCTATGCACGCGGCGGTTTACTGGAGCGGCCAGCTGAGCTGGCCACTGGCACCAGGTAGAGGTGGGACCCCCTCAGGTCCCGAAGTAACATTTAAGGCTGACCTTAATGGCCTTCCATTTCTCCAATCAAGGGGGGGCAGCCCCCCCCCCCCCCCCCCCCCGCATCCCGCTCGACCGAGATCCGAGCTGCCGACCAAGCGGGCAGGGCTGCCAGTGCCGGGTTGGGCCGTGCCATCCTCGCCGGGCCGCGCCATAATGGGTCGTACCCAGACCAGGGCCGGTTTGACCCAGTTCGAGCTGACCCAGGGGGTATTGGGCCAGGTTGGACCGGGCCCAAACCCCCTGTTTTCAGACAGATCCATTCAAATGCCCATATCTTGGGCTACAGACATCCGAACGACAAATTGTTAGTTACGTTGGTATCCTTTGATCGAGATGGTCGTTTCAGTATATTACAATCAAGGTTTTGGAGAATTTGGGGGTATAGCCGGGTTGGATCGAACACAAAACCAACCGGGCCCGCGGAGCGGAAACACATATAACTTGAGCTCCGGATGTCAGATTGACGTGTCATTGACTTTGTTGAGTTTCTATTACTGAGATAGTTCTTTTGGGTAACTCCGCTCGTGAGTGGATGCAGCTAGAGTATGGTTGGGTTGGTTTTAGCTTAAAAACCAACCGAGCCCCTGGGATGGAATAGCCAATAACTCTCAGACCGGGCGTCCGATTTACGCGTCGTCTGTCGCATTGAATTCTTGTTGATGAGACAGAACTTTGTGATACATCAACTCTGGACTTCGTGACAGTTGATGTATCGACCCCTTGGCTCATGGATCAGACCCTCCCAGAATCGATCGTGCTGTGTGCGAGAACCCTAGAGCTGTTTGCGATGAAGATGACGACATCCGTACAAGGATCCTCAGTGGGTTCGACGAGGAGGACTACCGTACTAGGATCCTCAGTGGGTTCGATGAGGACGACTACCATACTATGATCCTAAGTTGGTTCGGTGACGATGTCTACCGTATTGGGATCCTCTATTGGTTTGACGACGACGACTACCGTGCAGGGATCCTCCGTGGGTTCGACGATGATGACTTCTGTAATCAGATCCTCTGTGGGTTTAGTAGCATTGTCGATTGTACTTGGATCCTCCATTGGTTCGACAACGATGAATACAATACATGGATTCTCCATTGGTTCTGCAGTGACGACTTCTGTACTAGGATCTTACGTGGAATCGACAAATGAGATGATTCAGAAGCTACATCTAATCACCTCCAACTCTTTTCAAGAAGTAGTATACCTGTGTGAGCTGAGTCTTGATATTAAATCATCATCATTGATATGATTGACTTATTATCCTATGTGGAATGGGTTGTGCTATCCTATGTAGACTGGGATGTGCTATCCTGTGTGGACTGGGTTGTGTTATCCTGTGTTGACTAGGTTGTTCTATCCTCTATGGATTGGGTTGTGCTGTCCTTTGTGGACTGGGTTGTTCTTTCCTGTGTGGATTGGGTTGAGCTTTCTTGGTTGGAATAGGTTGTACTTGGGCTCGAGAGTGGGAGTCGTTTTGTGATTTTTTACTTATGTATATGTATGGGCATATACCTAAGTAGAGCTGGAAGATACTTCATGTTTTTATTTTCCTTTGTGGTTTATCATTTGTGGATTCTGGGAGACCTTCGAGAGTCTCGGGGTCCCTACCAAGTTTCGTATACTCACCCCTGCACGGGCTATGCCCACACTAAGTTGTGTTGGATGAAGACAACAGAAAGAACTAATCGAGGTGGTGGCTTGTGGAGATGGACAGTACCCGGAGGTGGATTTCTTGGCGGGAAGTGCATAGAGCGGACATATGGACCGAGTAGCTCAGGAGACTATCTGTACCCAACCTTCAGGTAGGATATCCAGAGGACAACTCGGTGTTGTTGTTTTACTTTCTTCTGATGTAATTTCCTTTCATTTGTATTTTACATTCAGTTGGGTTTGTATACTAGCCCATTTTCTTTCCGAACTTACCTTGTAACCCGGTTTCACTTAGTGTTTACTTCACTTGCATACTCTATGGTGTTTTTTTACTCTTTAAACTCAATGCCTTCCCTTCTTTTGGGTTTTACGCTTTTGGTGCTAGTCGTCAGCCCCTGGCCTATGGAAGGAGGGCTTGGGGTTGTCACGACACGAGCCTTGAGGACGGGTCATGTCAAATTGGTATCAGAGGAGTCGGTTCTACTTCAGAACACAGGACTCTGTGAAGCAATAATGTTTAGATTAATGAGTTTGGTTATCGGTCTAGGGAGTCCAGTGTTGTGTGGCGGCCAACGTATCCATACACCAGGACCCTTACTCCAGATTTCAGACTGAGTACACGAAAACATCGATTGCATGTGTGATTCAAAAGTTTTCTCTGCGATTACTTTGTGTCATCTCACCAGGTATAATGTATTGACGGTGGCACACATTTTTCTTTTCAGGATGGCCCCACGACAGTATCCATATAGGGTTCGAAGATTTTTGCGAGATGGTAGCCCACCGAGTGATGAGGCCTCGGTGCAGGACCCCATTACAGTGGAGGCACCAGCGGTTCCTCTACCTGCCGAGACACCGATTCAACCAGCCCCAGCAGCTGAGAGTGCACGTCACCTTAGTGCACTGCAAGAGTTTCAACATCAGAGACCGCCCAGGTTCTAATGGGGAGATGGACCCTCATACAGCTGAGGATTGGCTAGAGGCTGTTGTTCGAGTTTTCAGATTGGTAGGGACACCAGCAGATCTTATGGTGATCCTTGCGGCGAGTTTCTTGCATGCAGCAGTAGGTAGATGGTGGAGCCTGATGCTCCAGGTGCACAGCGATTCATCACTACATTGGATGGACTTTGATAGCCTCTTCCACTCGGATTTTGTTCTTGTCACCCTTCATGCGGTGCGCATCCAGGTGCTACTACTGCTGCGGTAGGGCAGCATGATAGTAGCACAGTACTCGGTGAGATTTACCGACCTCTCGCGCTACTCCACAAATATGGTACATGACCCATTCTTCAGGGCCTGGATCTTTGATCAGGACTAAGGCATGAGATCAGGGCTTCAATGATCTCCCTCAACATCCAGACGCAGGAGGGGGTGCTGGAGAGAGTCCTTATAGTGGAGAGTTTTCTCACTGAGCAGTCACCAGCGGCGAGACCCTCCACAGGATGACCCGCAGCGGAGTCTTCTGCAGCTGGCAATAGACAGATGACGTAGAGGACCAAGCAGGCCAGACCATCAGATGAACAATCTCAGGAAATATGTTAGGTTGTGCGGGGCACACGAAAAAGATCCAGCCACAAGAGGAGTAGACAATGTTATTCATGCGGCGGGCAGGGTCACATGGCTCAAGACTGCCCGACCCGCCTTGCCGATAAGCAGAGGGCAGTAGAGGGACCTCCCAGGAAGATGTTCGACCATTTATGTCTGCAAGGAATAGGCAGACGAGGCAGAGGAGCTGGCCGAGCAGCGGGTGGTGGGAGACGCTTTGAGGCCCTACCACAACCACCACCAGGAAGACCACCCCGACCACAGGGAATGAGTGGACGTGAGAGAGAACCACTTCAGGCAGTTGGAGTATACGACTGTGGAGCTCTGGAAGCTGGTGAATAGGATAGGGGATAGTTCCAAGCATGGATGCCTTTTTTCTTGGTTCTTATAGTTTCTGTGTTGTTGTTTTTGGTGGTTCTCATGTGTCTTTGTACATTAAGCTGCAGAAATAAAAGACACTTTTTTTGGGACATTTATTATCCTTTCATTTTGTATGGTTGATACTAAGAGGTTCTGATTAAGAATGTTGAATTGAACCTCACTAGTGAGATTCTTACTGGAGGAGACCCAGTAACCACAGACTGATGCCGAAAGTGTAACTCAACCCATGGAGGTGAGAGTAACAGTTGGATCTCTTGGTAGTAGCGTCAAGGCCTTACAACGCCATCCATGACATGGGTTGTATTGTTCATGTCTGGATTTACTGAATTAGACAAAGAATGTGGTTCATCCAGGGGATGAGACCAGATTTCCCTTTTCAGCAACAGAGAAATCATAGCATCTCTTGTAGAAGGTAGGCGAGGTGGCTTACTGCCTTGCCCATCCTCCTCATTTTCACCGGGTGCATGACGTCTTCCACATATATCTGCAGAGGGGATGTGTCCATGACCCATCCCACATCATCGACCATAGGGAGCTATACATTAATGATGGGGAGAATTTCACGGAGGTTCCAGTGGAGATTGAGGATCGAAAGGAGTGGGTCCTGCGTGGATGATCTATTCCCATGGTGCACATTCACTAGCAACACGAGAACCTCCATGATATCACTTTGGAGCGGGAGGCTCATATGTGTGCTCGGTAGCTCCTTTAGTTTCCCTATTTTGTGTTGTAGCTTTACGGGGACGTAAAATTCTGATGTGGGAGTAATGTAAAGACCGATAAATTTCAAAGAATTTTTTTTATAAATTTTATGGAATTTTAAAAGTACGGTGTTTCTTACGGCACCTGATTTCGAGGCCTGGTGTGCCCAGAATAATTTTCTGATGTTTTGTTAAGCTTAAATTAACATGATTAAGCAGTTTTCCTGAAAATGTGAAATAACTCTTAAACGATTACTAGGATCAGAAATCTAAGAGCACCTTTGTGCTCAAGATGTAGGGTTTACCCTAGGCGTGACTTAAGTTTAGTCAGCGCATGCCTCCTGTGATAAAACCTAAAAATTCCATAGCCATAAATAAAAGAATTAAATAAAGTTATTTTATTTTTAAAATGATTATAACTCACAAACGGTGACTCGGATAAAAAATCCAAGACCACCGCTGAACTTGTGATGGTATGATTTATTTAAGCAGATACTAACTTTGGCTGGCGTGGGCCACCTGAGAAAGTTATTTTTTGTCCGTAAATAAAATAATTAAATAAAAAATATTTTATTTTCAAATTCATAACTTATAAATGGTAACTCGAATTGAAAATTTGAGAGTTTCGTTTAGTTCATTGGGGAGTGTTTCTCCTAGGAAGAGCCTAACCTTGACCGCAGTGGGTCTAGGTTGATTGATAATAATTTTCCGAACTTTTTTTTTCGGGTACATTCTGTAAACATACAAGCGGATATTTTTCTATCTTTTGAAATTGTGCTTGGATTTGAAATCTTAGGGCACCATAGAACTCACAATGCGAGTTTTCTCTTAAGAAGACTTTCACCTCAACGGCCGATGATTGGGTATGAAAGTTAGTTTTTGGGGTTTTATGTGGGTTAATAAAATAAAATAAGTGAATAATTTATTTTATTTTGTTAAACACAATATGTGCAGATAAAAGTGGTTAGAAGCTCCACTTGGTAGTTGGTGGTGGAACTGCCACACCCTAACCTACCATTTAATGGGGAGGGAGGGGAATCCTCTCAACCCCCCATCAATTAATTTTATATGTCGATGTAAAATTAATTGCACTCAATTAATTTTATGAGTTGACATAAAATTAATTTCCATCAGTTAATTGGATGTGTCAACATGAAATTAACTGTTATCAGTTAATTTTATGTGTCGACGTGAAATTAATTGTTGTCGGTTAATTTTATGTGTCGACATGAAATGAATTGTTGTCAATTAATTTTATGTTTCAACATTAAATTAATATGTGTCATATGTTTTGACGTAGGCTATGTGGGGGAAACTTCATGGCGTCCTTATCTCTTAAGTTGTGCCAACACACCTCTTAAATTGCACCAATGCAATTTAATTCGCCCGACCCCCTTCTTAAATTAAGTAACCGTATCGTTGGAATTTAGGATGTTTCCAAATAAATAAACTGTCATAAATTATCCAATGGTTACATACCTCTACACCTCTTCTATATATAGGGAGCTTGGGAGAAGGTTTTGGGACGACTTCACCATGTGACGAAGAGCTGGTAAAGTATCGCGGTGCCCAACACTTGGGGAAATCTTATCCTCTCCAATGAAGAAAGTGAAGAAATCCAACGACGATCTTCCACGAGATTCTTCTTCGACCTTCCTTCCCTAGACACCTATCCTCCGCAACATCGTCAATGAACCGACGAAGCTCGGAATTGGGGACGTGTGGCAGATGCGACGAACGACGGTCTTCATCTTCTTCCTTCCGTGACTCCGCCAACGAGCGACGAGCTAGAGGTAGGGGTTAATTTTTCATTCAAGTATTATTTAACGAACTTTGTTGTTAAATGATTGGCCGCTTGTTATCGATATAACGGGAGGAGGTCGGACCGTACAAACACGACCGATCCTCCTCCCCCTTTTTTTGTTGATCTTCATTGCAGCTTGAAACGATGGAGGCGTGGTGCCGTTTCACAACACGGGAAAGAAAAAGGGCCATGGATGAGGCGGGTCGTGGTGATTATGCGCGGCCCCGTCGCACCGTGCCAGTGAGGCCAAAGGAGGCTGCGTCCAAGGGTGGGCCGCGACGGAGGGGTGCGGCCTATGGCCGCGGTGGTTCAGTGGAGTGGCCGGCTGAGCTGGCCGCCGGCACCAACTGGAGGTGGGAACCCCCCCAGGTCCCACAGTTACATTAAAGGCTGGCCTTAATGGCCAACCGTTTCTCCAATAAAGGGGGGCAGCGCCCCCCCCCCCCCCCCCCCTCTCACAGATCCCGCTTGGTCGAGAGCCGAGCCGCCAGCCACGCGGGCCGGGCCACCCGCGCCGGGCCGGGCCAGCTGCGCCGGATGGTCCGGGCCGCCGCTTATAGAGCCAGACCTGGACCCAGGCTGGGTCACCCTAGTTCGGCCCGACCCATGGGGTATTGGGCTGAGTCGGACCGGGCCCAAACCCCCTATTTTCGGACAGATCCGCTCAAACGCCCATATCTTGGGCTACAGACCACCGAATGATGCACCGTCAATTGCGTTGGGATCCTTGAATTGAGAAAGTCGTTTCGGTATATTACACTCAAGGTTTCAAATAACTTTGGGTACGGATGGGTTTGTTTGAACACGAAACCAATCGGGCCCACGGAGCGGAAACACATATAACTTGAGCTCCAGACGTCCGATTGACGTGCCGTCAACTTTTTTGAATTTCTCTCAGTGAGGCGGTTCTTTTGGATTACTCCACTCGAGATTTGGACATAGCTAGAGTACAGTCGGTTTAGTTTTAGCATAAAAACCAACTGGGCCCCTGGGACGGAAAAGCCAATAACTCTCAGACCAGGCGTCCGACTTACGTGTCGTTTGTCACATTGAGTTTCTGTTGATGAGACTGATCTTTGTGATACATTAACTCTGGACTTCGTGACCATTGATGTATCGACCCCTTGTCTTGTGGAACGGACCCTCCTAGAATCGAGTGTGTTGTGTAAGAGAACCCTAGAGCTGGCTACGACGAAGATGACGACTTCCGTACAAGGATCCTCAGTGGGTTCGATGAGGAAAATCACCATACTAGGATCTTCAGTGGGTTCGAAGATGACGTCTACCGTACTGGGATCCTCTGTGGGTTCGACGATGACATCTACCGTGATGGGATCCTCAGTGGGTTCGATGACGATGACTTCTGTACTAGGATCCTCTGTGGGTTCAACAGCGTTGTCGACTGTACTTGGATCCTTCGTGGGTTCGACAGCAATGACTACTATACATGGATCCTCCGTGGGTTTGGTAGTGACAACTTCTGTACTAAGATCCTATCTGGGATCTGCAGAGGAGATGATTCAGAGGCTACATCTTATCACCTCCACCTATATTCAAGAAGTAGTATACCTGTTTCAGCTGAGTCTTGATATTCAATCATCATCATTGATATGATTGACTTATTGTCCTATGTAGACTGGGTTGTACTATCCTATTTAGATTGGGTTTTGCATTCCTGTGTGGACTAGGTTGTGTTATCCTATGTTTACTGGGTTGTTCTATCCAGTGTGGACTGGGTTGTGCTATCATGTGTGGACTGGGTTGTGCTTTCCTGTCTAGATTGGGTCAATATTTCCTGTGTGGGCGAGGTTGTACATGGGCTCGAGAGTGGGATCAGTTTGGTAATTGTCGACTTAGGTATATGTATGGGAATATACCTAAGTAGAGTTGTTTGATAGTTCATGCTTGTATTTTCCTTTGTGGTTTATCCTTTGTGGATTCTGGGAGATCTTTGGGAGTCTCGGGGTCCTTACTGAGTGTTTTATACTCACCCCTGCACTACGTTGTGTTGGATAGAGACGACAGAAAGCACCAATCAAGGTGGAGGCTTGTGGAGTTGGACGGTACCCGGAGGTGGATTACTTGGCGGGACGTGCACAGAGCGGATGGACGGACCGAGGAGCTGAGGATACTATCTGTACCGACCCATCATGTGGGATTTCCCGAGGATGACTCGGTGTTACTGTTTTACTTTCTACTGTTGTACATTCCTTTCAGTTATACTGTACTTTTAGTTGGGTTTGTATACTGGCCCATTTTCATTCAGCACTTACCTTATACCTAGTTTTACATAGTGTTTAATTCACTTGCGTACTCAGTGGTGTTTGTTTACTCTTTAAAGGAAATGCCTTCCCTTATTTTGGGTTTTACACCTTTGGTGCTAGTCACCAGCCCCTGGCCTATGGAAGGCAGGCTTGGGGTAGTCATGGCACAGGCCCCGAGGACGGGTCGTGACAAGGAGGCTGGTTGTAGTCGGGTGGTCTCTTGGGAGAAAGATTCAGCTGTTTTTGACCCCAACCTTTGTTCTATTGATTACTCCATGCTGGGTTTTGGTACTGCTGGTACTGGTTTGGCCCTCGGTTTTGGTCTACATAATAAACCTCGCTTGTTGAAGGGTCTCCAGCAGAACCCGATCATTCTCTCATGGCGTGGTTATCACCACATTCTCTACATGTCAGATGCTTTTCCACATGTACATGAGATTGGCCCTTCAGATTAAGCACATTGATCTTTTTGGACACAGCTTCCAACTGGGCAGCAATCATTATTGTTCAATCAATGTTATGCTTACCTCGTTTCTGGGTGCCCCACTAAGAATTCCACTGAAAGGTGTTAGCAGACTTTTCTTCTAGTATTTCAAAAAGTTCTTCCGGGGATTTCCTCATTACCTTACCTCTATAAGTAGTGTCAACCATATACTTTGTATTCATTGTCATCTATCTGTAGAAGGTTTGGACCTGTATCAAAATTTGAAGTCTTTTGTGTGGGCATTTGCGCAACATCTCCTTGATGTTTTCACATGATTCTTATAGTGAATTAGCATCATGCTACTGGAAGTTGTGGATTTTATTCCTTAGTGTCACTGTCATCGAGGGTGGGAAGTATTTAGACAGGAACACCTGTGCTAGCTCCTCCCAAGTGAGGATGGATTGTTGTAGCAAACCTTTAATCTAGTCTTTATCCTTATCCCACAATGATAAGGGGATGATGTGAAGACAAACATAATATGTGCACACTCCGTGGTAGCAGAACATGTCATAGACCTCCAGAAAATTGGAGAGATGGGCATTGGAATCCTCGATGGGCAAGCCACCAAACTTAATGGTGTTCTAGACCAGCTGTATGATAGCAGTCTTGATAGTTAAGTGTTAAGCCTACATCGGTGGACGAACGATGCCCGTGTCAGCTCTGTGGATAGATGGAATTCCATAATACATGAGAGTACGATGTGCAGGTGGCTGTTGATGGAGTGGAGTCAGCATGCATTTTTGTTCTTGAGGGGCGAAGTACGGCCCCTGGCCTTGGTTGAAAAAAATGAATATTCTCTAGTTGGAATTGTTGGAGGTGTTGAGGATGGTATTCTAGAGCATGTGGAGCTTGTTGGTTTTATCTGTCATCCAAACCTAACTAATGTCCGGCTCCTTGGACAATAGCTGGATTTCCTTCCTCGTTCTGCACCAGTGGAGTGTTTTGGTTATGCTCATCCATAAGTGCTTGTTGGTGCCTCAAGTGTGTCTGTTCAATCGTTGGGTCAATCGGGAAAAACCCTGATGACTCAGTGTTATTCTAATGTGTGAGGTTACCTCTCAAACACCTAAATACTTGCATGATATAAAATACATCAAGCGTAAATGAGGAAAAAGAAAGATTAAAATAAATGATATTAGTAAAGAGATTTTTGTGAATTTTTTTTTATTTTTATTTTCACTAAAATTTGATACAACCTAAATGACAACACTAATAAAATTAACTTTTCATTATTACCTGGAAATGGTACCAAAACTAGGAGAGTCATTTCATCGAATGTATATTATCGGTGTCCAAAATTATTTTTACCATAACATGTATAGCTCCAGTAATTTGTCGATCCTCAGGGAAAAAGAATTTAATTTTATCATATTTAACTCAGTTTATATTTTTGTTTTATTGATGTTTTCTGAATTTAGAGTCGATTTTTGTTGTTAGGATAAAAAAAATGGTTTTGAGTTTCTTTGAAAAAATTACAAAATATAATAAAATTAAATATGGGAAAATTGATTTTGATATAGATAAAGAGAGACGTGCGTTCGGATTATTGATTAATGAGAAGTTGTGTAGTAAATCAAATTTTTTATGAGGTTATGTTGTTCATAATAACCCAACACTATGGGTTTCTATTTGTAATAAAGATTCCTTAGTCTGGTAAACTTGAATATAGTGTAGACGAAACTAACTCATTAGTCCAGTAGTCAGTGTTTCACAGTTCTTTATATGGATTATCCCATTTTGAGTCAATGAATACTTCCAATGGTAATAAAATTATTCACTGTTATTCTTCTCTTGTATCCTTGAATATTCTTCCCTTGTTCTGGTTCAGAATTTTCATTGATAATTGAAAGTGGTTTGAAAAGAATAAGAAGAGATTAAAAGGAACCGAAAAATTCATAACATTTATTTTAAATTACAACCCACCATCTTCCACAACCCCAACACACTGGGTATTTAGTTATATATATAGAAAATAATAAACAAAAAGATCTTGATATGCGAGGAGATCTTGATTGGAACTTTGAGGAGTGAAAGATTCTTCAGAAGAAGGATGAACGAAGGTAGTACGACAGAAGAGCTTCAATCTTTCAGACTTTCAACCATTTCTCCACACATTCTCTCAACACACCACCTTTGTTCCGGAGGCCAATTCCTCCTATTATAGAAAACATAGCAACATGTTGTCTAGCAAAAGTACACGGTGTGTACTTTTGTCAACATGATTTTTCCTTTGTTTTCTCTACTGGTAGGAGGATTAAAATGCCATCGTTGACACAAAACACAGTGTCGCCGTGTTGGTATCTATACACGGCATGTGGAATGGGAATAGAGGGTTTGTAGTCCCATTTCTCGGTCACCAACTGCTTCTAGAAAGGTATACACAATGTGTATCAGTTTCACACGGCGTGTAGACTTCTTCTAATCTGCCAACTGCTTCTAGAATGGCATACATTGCGTGAAAAGTGTCAACACGACATGGAATAGATTCTGATTACTTGGCATGTACTTTCCTGGGTCAATCCGTGTCTGTGTCTGGATGTACACGGCGTGTAAATAAGTACATGTCATGTAGTTTGTAAATTTTTCTCAGTCTCCCCCGTTTTGTGAATTTGGCTATAAAACTCCTGCAAATAAACAAGATCACAAGAATCAATGTATTCATTCCCCAAGAAGTATGCAATTAATGAACACATGTTCTTATTTTCAATAAATTATGTGGAAATGTATACACAAATCGAATGCATCATTTACATAGGGTCAATTCTTTTTATTTTTCGGGGAATAATCGTTTTTGGATGAATAGTAAAAAATACTGAATTTTAATTCAAAAATTCCTTTTAAGTTTATCTTTTTACAATGATATGTTATATTTTAATTTTTTTAATGTTTAATTTGAATAAATTTTGTATATTAATCCATTATAGGTCAAAGTATCCAATTTAACATTGAAAAAGGATATAAAAACATAACAATCTTTTGATCATTTTAACTTAAAGACCCTCCATGTTGTCCTGTTAGTGATATTACATTTAAAGTATTCAAAAAACATATAACATTAGAATTTGAAAAAAGAATTTAAATTTTGAATTAGTATAATTTAAAATTTATAATAAATTCAACAATGTTTTTGATGAAAAATATTAGTGAATGTAATTAAAATTAATTACAAAAATTAATGTAACATTATCATTAATAAAGGAATAAATGAGAAAATTACGCGCCCAAATTATCTAGAAAGATTTCCAACTCCCATTTGATGGATATTAACCATACATATACATTAATGTTTTTGGGTTTTTATTAATTTTTATTGTTAAAAACAAGTCTACACCTGAATTATTTTAAAAATTCCTTACATGCCCCCTTCGTTCCGTATAGAAGGCCACCACCTCTACCCATTCTTCGCAACCCTCAAACCTATTATTATTTTCCAAGATAAAGAAATAATTTTCATAAAAACCATACCTTAATCCTTACAGAATCCATTTTAGAAAAAAATCATCCAAGGAATCATTTGGTGATAACCAAAAGGAGTTACCAAATTAAGAGGTAACAACCTTCCTTAAGCTTTTGTATCTTATTTTATTTATCCAATCTATAAATTATCCTTATTTCATTATTATTTAAGAAAAACAATATCATAATAATCTGATATGTTGTCATACTAATGGTCTAACCTATACGTACCAAATCATCCACCTAATGGGTAACAAAAATATTGTTTATGCGTGCAATGAACAACCACCTCATGAAATGATGGGTGGTTGTTTTACATTACCTCATATCAAGTGGATATTATGATGGAAACTCTGTTCATATATGATATATATGATTTATATTATCTATTTAATGTTTGTTTAATTATTTTATAATACAAATCTTTATACATTCCATTATTGTAAATATGATAATTTCGCTTGAGGATGTGTGGAAAACTACAACTCAATGCAATATGATTCATTCACATACTACATATATTGTATCAAGTATTGATTTAGTGGAATTATATTGTATATATGATATAATAATTCTACCAGAATAATGATATATATACATATACATACAAATATATCATTTACATTCAATCTTTCAATATGACAATTAAACAGAACAATGTTCATATGTATGTATATCCTACTATCTCCATAAACCGTGTATTCCATTTCATAATTATATATAATATGGTCTATTATAATATAAATATATAGAATATATATGGTATTTATTTCAGGGTTCTTGTTTTTTAAGTCATTATATGAGTATAAGTACCAATAATAAATCAAATTAAGCCTGATATAGTGAACAACGCAGATAACACCCGAAGTGAAACATTAAAATATAAATATTAACAAGATTTAAATATAAATTAATTATAAAAACATATACGGTATTATTTATAATAATGCAGTTCTTTATAATAAACTCATAATTATTGTACTTGGGTTTTTAACAAGTACAACAAGATTCAAGACACATGGTATAAGAATTTCTAGTCTCACTTTTATATCTGTGAGATTTACACCTTATTCACCCCCAATCACATTTGTGTGGTGATAGTACTTACCATGAATATATTATATTATTTGTATCCACAATATTATGGGTATTTACATATAAATTTTAATATCATTATTTAATGGGTTTTAGGTCTCAAGGGTTACCAAATCTAAAAAGAAGTTTTGCAATAATTTCCATTCCATGAGACACATGCCATAAACATCGTGAACATTGTATCCCAAAAAATCAAAGATTATATATTGAAATAACATTCAGGAAAAATGGATTTTATATTTTTTTTATTTTTTAATATTCCTTTAATAGTTTTCGAAGAATTATCAAGGAAATGGTTTTCAAAACATTTTCATGTTTATTTTATAAGTTTTATTGGAAAATGGATTTCAACACATTTTGAATATCTATTTGAATGTTTTCACAAAAAAAGTTTCCAAAAGTTTTTAAAATATTTGATTTTATGTTTTTAATATTATTTCACTAAAAAACAATTTCAAAAGTTTTTATGTTTTAATGATCATTTTTCAAAAAAAATAAAGGTCAATTTCCTAGAAAAATTGGCAAATATATTTCCATGTTATTTTCCATCATATATGACATATTTTATGATACTCAATAGCTTCTAATAAATGATCCAAAGACACAATTCATATTCTTTATTTAATGGTTTATTTTTTGATGGAATGATTCTTATGACCCCCATTTCTCTTCCATAGGTTATATGCTTTTAAAACAATCTTAATTTCATGGGTTGTGGTTTTTTGAAATAATTATAAAACATATCTCTTTACCGTATTCCATGATTTGATGAAATGTTTTTATTACCCATTTAATTTGATGGGTTTATGATAGGATGTTTATAAAAAACCCATAACTTTTGGCACGTCATGATATAATGAATGTTTAATTGTGTTGTTGCACATGTATGAATGATTTCACTATTTGATGGGTGAGACCTAAATATTCTTCAATGTAATGTTTTAATGATTTATATCTCATGATATAGTTTTCTGAATCAGGTAAATGGGCCTGATCCAATATGGGAAGATGAATAGAGAAGATCCCTTACAAGGAAAAGACTGTGACTAGGTATGGTGGTGTTTCCCACCTAGTAAGAATAGTCACCATCATTTTGGAATATTGGGAAACCCGATCAATTATGAGAAGATGAGGAAACCCGATCCCTTACAGGTAAATGACTAAGACTGGGGATGGTGGTGTGTCCTTCAGAGTAGGTATAGTTCTGATAAAGTTCCCTGATAATTTCTAGTAATGCATATTGAATTGTAGAGAATGATATCAAATGCTTATGTATTCTACAATTCCATGTATTATTATATGATATGAATTCATGAATTATGTTATTTATATACTTATGATTCATTTCTTATGAACAACCAGTATTTATGCCATGATTCATGTTTCTTACCTTATTTCATTCAGGGTATGATCTTATATTATTATGATCATGTGATCATACCCTTATGATCATGTTTATTCTTATATGTCTCCCTTGTTTACCATTAATGAGAATATGAGCTCATCCATTTTTATGTTTCTTTCCCTAGGTTATGAAGGTAATTATTATGTTTGATGTGTTTATGAAGGTTTCATGTCATGGTGAGCATGGTGGTAAAAAATTTAGCTCACCTATGTATTAGTGTTTATGTTTCATTGTTCCCAATGCACTAGACTAGTACGTTCATTGGTCATCTATTTTAATAATGTTTTATGTTGTCTGAAAAAGTTATGTAATGTTAATGTATAAAAAGTGAGTTACTTTATAGTTGGTATCACAGAAAAAGTTACGTTAATATTTAGAAACCTGAATGAGAAAACCATAGTGAGAACCCTCTGGATATTTCTAAGGATAATTTTAATGAAAATGAAAAGTATAGAAAAATGTCGTAGGATTTTTCTAAAGCATAAAGTAAGTGGTTTCCTTGAATTAAATCCATGTATAAATAATATATGTGGATATGGATCTATCATTGATGTACGTAGCAGTAACAACAATGAGAAGGTGTGTCGGGCCTAACTCAGCGTAACCTGGTATACAACAACAGGTCATGATGCATACCTAGTTTGACACTCCTGAGGGGATTTACATTGTGAATTCACACACTATTCATGATACATCATGAAGGATTTAAATAGAATTTTTCTACGAATAACCTAGGATAAACCTAAGGTGTCATATATTAAAGAAGGTTTCATTATTTAGACATCCCATAAGTTCTTTTTCATGATATCATGGTTCCTCATTCTGATAACTATTTTTCCTCCATGATTTTGATTTTTTTCTTTGGTTGGATCATAAGGGAACCATGCCAATGGTTATTGAAATAGAAAATGAAACAATTTTAATCCAACGAAATCAAATTATAATGGAGCAGGAATGGATAATATTGTTGAAATGATCACTTGAATCTCTCATTCTCGAAATCATAGTGGACTTCAATATAAGTAAAATGATGAAACAACTTTTTGTCATGGAATTCATGAGGTAATATACACATTATTTCAATAGGTCTTCTGATCCACTTGTTACTGTGTAACGACCCGAAATTTTAAATAGATATTGTTTCCTAATTTTATGTGTTATTTTTATACTCAACAAAAATGTTTCATTTGGTAACATGAGTATAATTAAAATGAGACTGTTGGGTTTTGACTGTTATTTGACCATTGGTCAATATGAACGCTGGAAACTAAACTTTTTGACTATTGTCTCTAAATACAAGCAATCTTGGTTAATTAATATAGAAAGAAGATTCGATGGCCTCACCCAGTAGTCTTGGACTGATCGAAGCCCATATAACAGAACATGGGAAGGAGGTAGCACCACTGGGCTTTGCTCTGGACCAAACCCAAGCTAAACTTCATTGTATAAAGCTAGAACGGGATCACATTCGTGAGAAGTTCAAACTGATAGAAATTACTACTCGTGCGATGTTGGCCAAGCCTCCCTCGGATTCTCTCACCCTAGCACACCTTACACTTAGGTCCTATACTGGTGTGATAAGGGGATATGTAAGGAGACCGTAACTGTCTTGTGTAATCCTTGGTTTTAAATAAAAATTTTGATTTCTTTTATGAATTTTCAAATGACCGGATAAATATTGTATGCATATTTTTGATGAATTTTAGAAAAAGGATATTTTAAATATGTTTATGTAAACCCAAAATAATTAAAAATGTGTAATGATTTTCAAAAAATGGTCTTCTGTAATTATGTTCAGTACGAAATTTAGAGTCTAATAAGATCAACTTGATTTTTGATGAATAGTAAATTATGAATAGTGATTTTATGATTAGGATTAGTAATGTGTCCAAATGGATTAGTAATCTCACTTAAAGAAAGTATTAATATAATCTAGGCACCTTGATTATGTAATGTGATTCAATAAAATGGTTAAATAACGGTTTCATAAATTATTATTCAAGTATTAGTTTTTTCGGGTGAATAGTGTTTTTTAATTAAAAATTTAATTAAAAATATTTAGATAATTATTTTTATAAAACGGATTTCATTTTTGAACTCAGAGCACCGATATTATGCTATGGTAAATTTTGGGGTTTTTTCTGAAAAAAATGAATTTTCAGTGAATAGTGTTTTTTAATTTAAAATTTAATTAAAAATATTTAGATAATTATTTTTATAAAACGGATTTTATTTTTGAACTCAGAGCACCGATATTATTCTATGGTAATTTTTGGGGTTTTTTCTGAAATTAATGAATTTTCGGTGAATAGAGTTTTTTATTTAAAAATTAAATTAAAAATATTTAGAAAATTATTTTTATAAAATGGATTTAATTTTTGAAATCACAGCATTGATATTTGGTTAAGGTGAAATTTTTGGATTATTCTGAGAAAGTTGAATTTTCAGTGAATAGTAAAAATACAGTTTTAGGGTTTCGGTATGTTTAATGACATCATAACTGTGTCATGATGATGTCATGGGATATTTCAAGGGTTGGCCGGCCAAGGGTGATGAATTATTGTTTTGGGGGCCCCATGTGGCCTAACTTTATGAAAAATATCATGAGAGAGCACATGGGTTTGAGAAAAGCACTTGTGAGGTGTCCCTTGGCCATTAATGCCTTGTCCCCTCACTTTCCCTATAAATACCCACCCTTTAATCTTTTAGTTTTCACTCCCAACTCTCCCCCAACGATGTTCTGGTCTCCTTACCTCCCAAGGAGTCCTCCCAAGGTGCCCCCAAGCCCTCAAGGTCCAAACCCTTGAGTTTCAAGAGTCACGTTTTAAGGTAAGGGATCCGACCTCTCTCTTTAATTTCAAGTAATCTCTTTTATGTCATTCCTTTTATGCTCCATGTTATTATTATTGGAGGATGTCCTTTTATACTCCTATTAATTCCCTTTTCATGTTCACATAATGAGAGATCCCCTCTTACTCTCATTATTTTGTTTTATGAAGTTTTAAGTGGCGCCGTTAGGCTGCCGAAATTTTTGTAACGGATTCTTTCTCCCTTCTCATTTTTCAAGATCTATTTTCATGTAAAGTATTTCAAGTTCCTTTTTATTATGTTGGGGTATGATCTCTAAATTTATCATACTGATCTTTTATGTTCATATGATGAGAGACCGCATTTGATCTCTTCAATTCAGTATTTTGAAGTTTTAAGTGGCGCCGTTAGGCTGCCGAATTTTTAAGTGGTTCTTCACACTTCTCGTTTTGAAGTTCTACATTCATGTCAATTCTTTCAATTCCTTTTTGTTATGTTGGGGTATGATATCTATATCTATCATACTGGACTCTTATTTTCATATGATGAGAGACCCCATTTGATCTCTTCAATTCAGTATTTTGAAGTTTTAAGTGGCGCCGTTAGGCTGCCGAATTTTTAAGTGGTTCTTCACCCTTCTAGTTTTGAAGTTCTATATTCATGTCAATTCTTTCAAGTTCCTTTTTGTTATGTTGGGGAATTATCTCTATATCTATCATACTGAACTCTTATGTTCATATGATAAGAGACCCTATTTGATCTTTTCAAATCATTTTTGTTGAAGTTTAAGTAATGTCGTTAGGCTGCCGAACTTTCATAAGAGAAATCTAATTTTTGTCTTCCTTCCATGTTTTTCATTTCAAATGGTATGTCTGTGAAATTTCATTACCAGGATCATGTATCCTTATTATTCTGTCCATATAATATTTTATGGTTCATTTATGAATGTTTGACCCATTTTACCTCTCTTTTTAATGTCTTCTAAAACCTCGTAACATAGCCGTTATGCTGCAGAATTTCCGTCTCAAAATGTCTCTCTCTTTTTCTAAAGTTCTTTTATATTATTAAGTGAATACTCAAAGCTATTTCTTCTAAAGGGGTATTCACATATATACCAAAATGTTCTATTTTAAATTCTGGGATTTACATACATGAGACCCACCTTCCTTTTCTGTGGGTTTTAAAGTGACACAAAGATCTTGTCTTTAAAGCAGTTTTTAAAACGTTATGATTATGAAATGAAACCCATTTATTTTATGTTATATGGGTTATTTATGAAATGTTTGATGATGATATATGTGGATCACATGATAATAAAGGCAAATTTAAGGGTGCGCCTTAATATCGCTACAATGCATTGGGTAATGATGTAACCACTAGAGATTACAATTTTTACGATACCTTGGTGAGTAACCTTGGTAATTTTCAAATGACACCTTAGGGATGGACCTTGGTGATATGTTCACGATTGTATATGTTAAATGATGTAGCCACATATTCAAGATTATGAAAAAGTTTTATTTTTATTATGATATGCCTTATGAATTCATTTTCATGCCTTAAAGTTCTTTTCATGACTTTATTGATGTATCTCAAGTTCATATGTAAAATGTTTCACTTGTTTCCCTTGCTGGGCCTTCTGCTCACCCTTCCTTTTGATGTATGTCCCCAGGTTATGAGATGCAGTAATGAGCCTAGGGTGAACATGAGGAGAAGCCTTTCAAGTGTTTTATAAGAATGTTTTATGTTTTCATGTTTAAAGTTCCTGGTTTCCAAGACACTAAACCTTAATGATCCTCAGTTTTGTAAAATGTAATGAAAGTTTATGTGATAAAGAGGCGGGATGCTATAGTTGGTATCAAAGGATGGTTTAGTTATTTGTGTAAATTAGGATATGAAAACTCTAGGAAGAACCCTATAGAAATGTTTAAATATAGGAAATCTTCCTGGTATTTTGGTGAGTATTGAGTAAGGGGTTGCTAAGAAAATACATCCATGTCTGGATACGAGCAGGTAGAGGTGGCTCTGGCACAGATGTACATAGGGGTAAAACTCGAAAACACCGCTTTGAGCTAGACTCGAACGGGAACGGGTACACGACAACGGGCCTTACTGCACTCTTGGTTACGACACTACCAGGGGATATGCTTTGTTAAATTCATAAGCTTGGTATGAACCATTGTTAAAGGAACAAAGATAAAATAAAATAAAGATTCACATAAGAATATATGATCATGGATAACCTAGATGGGAACCTAGGGGATCACAAGTTAGGGTATACTTTTCTTCTACAAGTTATCCTTATATGCTTTAAGTTCCTTTTCATGATTATTGGTTAAGTATTTAAGCCTCTAATTATTATTTCTCTTCTTAATTAATGGTGGGAAATGGAATAATGTGTCCCAACAACCAATGTGATAGGAAATGCGACAATTTCCGTATTAATATGATAGAGATGATTAGGGGATTAAAAGATGATTATTATTTTGGAAGACGTTCACTATTTTGGGGACCCTATATGATCGAGGTAAATAGATTACTATAGTATTTTCATTGAGGAGTAAGGTTGACTTATATTTTGAATAATTGATGAATTTAAGGTGGACTTATAGTAATTTAGGTTACTTATGGGAATGATTAACCTATCTTGGGTAAAATATGTTTAGGTTAGCTACTTTTGTTATAAGATGTTAGGAGTGGTTGATGTTGTCTGGAGATGAACAATGAAGTTGTTTTGGAAGACTATGTTATCAAATCCTTCTTGTATTTGGGTTTCAATCTTAGTTTGGTTTTTTTTGAGGAATTTTAAGGACCGTTATTTATGGAATGGTCTATGATGAACTTTGGGTAGTACCATGGAACTTTGAAGATTTAAAAGTAGTTTCCATTCCTATGGGATTCTTTCTTTTTGAAGAGTTGTTTTACCTTAACCTTTCTATTTTTGGGATAATGTTTAAAGATAGAAGAAATAGATAGTTAATCTTCTTTATATTATGTGATTCTCCAGAAGATGATTCTTGTGCTTTTATGAGACCAATTGTTTTTGAATTCTCATCATTTGGAGAAAAGATTAGTGTTGTTAGGGACTTATTAAAGGATGAAACACTACTTGAAGGTAGGTATATTTTCTTAAATTTTTGTTCTATGTAGTAAATTAATTCCTCAAAATTATGAAAAGAAAAGTAAAACAAAAATTTTGTTGGTTTACGTTTCCTACTAGGTAATCAAAGACCGTTTACACACATCCTAAGTTTGGGATTTTCTCATGGTTAACTTTCTCCTAATCATGTTCTCTATCACTCTCCCTCAGAACATGACCCTTTGTTTTCTCCTCCATGTCCATGTTTTCCTACATGGAATCCTAGTGTGGGTTAACTCGGGTGACCTTTGTACTTCCCTTTCATTCTTTTAAAGTAATAGTTTTACTGACTCCTTTTCTGATGTGGGACAATCAATGAAATTTCAAAACCCAATTTTAAAAATTGCGAGGACGCAATTTCTTAAGGGGGAAGATTGTAACGACCCGAAATTTTAAATAAATATTGTTTCCTAATTTTATGTGTTATTTTTATACTCAACAAAAATGTTTCATTTGGTAACATGAGTATAATTAAAATGAGACTGTTGGGTTTTGACTGTTATTTGACCATTGGTCAATATGAACGCTGGAAAATAAACGTTTTGACTATTGTCTCTAAATACAAGCAATCTTGGTTAATTAATATAGAAAGAAGATTAGATGGCCTCACCCAGTAGTCTTGGACTGATCGAAGCCCATCTAACAGAACTTGGGAAGGAGGAAGCACCACTGGGCTTTTCTCTGGACCAAACCCAAGCTGAACTTCATCGTATAAATCTAGGATGGGATCGCATTCGCGAGAAGTTCAAACTGATAGAAATTACTACTCGTGCGATGTTGGCCGAGCCTCCCTCGGATTCTCTCACCTTAGCACACCTTACACTTAGGTCCTATGCTGGTGTGATAAGGGGATATGTAAGGAGACCGTAACTGTCTTGTGTAATCCTTTGTTTTAAATAAAAATTTCGATTTCTTTTATGAATTTTCAAATGACCGGATAAATATAGTATGCATATTTTTGATGAATTTTAGAAAAAGGATATTTTAAATATGTTTATGTAAACCCTAAATAATTAAATATATGTAATGATTTTCAAAAAAGGGTCTTCAACAATTATGTTCAGTACGAAATTTAGAGTCTAAAAAGATCAACTTGATTTTTGATGAATAGTGAATTATGAATAGTGATTTTATGATTAGGATTAGTAATGTGTCCAAATTGATTAGTAATCTCACTTAAAGAAAGTATTAATATAATCTAGGCACCTTGATTAAGTAATGCGATTCAATAAAATGGTTAAATAACGGTTTCATAAATTATTATTCAAGTATTAGTTTTTTCCGGTGAATAGTGTTTTTTAATTAAAAATTTAATTAAAAATATTTAGATAATTATTTTTATAAAACGGATTTCATTTTTGAACTCAGTACACCGATATTATGCTATGGTAATTTTTGGGGTTTTTTTTGAAAAAAATGAATTTTCAATGAATAGTGTTTTTTAATTAAAAATTTAATTAAAAATATTTAGATAATTATTTTTATAAAACGGATTTCATTTTTGAACTCAGAGCACCGATATTATGGAATGGTAATTTTTTGGGTTTTTTCTGAAAAAATGAATTTTCGGTGAATAGTGTTTTTATTTAAAAATTAAATTAAAAATATTTAGAAAATTATTTTTATAAAATGGATTTCATTTTTGAAATCACAACATTGATATTTGGTTAAGGTGAAATTTTGGGATTATTCTGAGAAAGTTGAATTTTCAGTGAATAGTAAAAATACAGTTTTAGGGTTTCGGTATGTTTAATGACATCATAACTGTGTCATGATGATGTCATGGGATATTTCAAGGGTTGACTGGCCAAAGGTGATGAATTATTGTTTTGGGGGCCCCATGTGGCCTAACTTTATGAAAAATATCACGAGAGAGCACATGGGTTTGAGAAAAGCACTTGTGAGGTGTCCCTTGGCCATTAATGCCTTTTCCCCTCACTTTCCCTATAAATACCCACCCTTTCTTCCTTTAGTTTTCACTCCCAACTCTCCCCCAACGATGTTATGGTCTCCTTACCTCCCAAGGAGTCCTCCCAAGGTGCCCCCAAGCCCTCAAGGTCCAATCCTTTGAGTTTCAAGAGTCACGTTTTAAGTTAAGGGATCCGACCTCTCTCTTTAATTTCAAGTAATCTCTTTTATGTCATTCGTTTTATGATCCATGTTATTATGATTGGAGGATGTTCTTTTATACTCCTCTTACTTCCCTTTTCATGTTCACATAATGAGATATCCCCTCTTACTCTCATTATTAAGTTTTATGAAGTTTTAAGTGGCGCCGTTAGGCTGCCGAAATTTTTGTAACAGATTCTTTCTCCCTTCTCATTTTTCCAGATCTATTTTCATGTAAAGTATTTCAAGTTCCTTTTTATTATGTTGGGGTATGTTCTCTAAATTTATCATACTGATATTTAATGTTCATATGATGAGATACCCCATTTGATCTCTTCAATTCAGTATTTTGAAGTTTTAAGTGGCGCCATTAGGCTACCGAATTTTTAAGTGGTTTTTCACCCTTCTCGTTTTGAAGTTCTACTTTCATGTCAATACTTTCAATTCCTTTTTGTTATGTTGGGGTATGATCTATATATCTATCATACTGGACTCTTATTTTTATATGATGAGAGACCCCATTTGATCTCTTCAATTCAGTATTTTGAAGTTTTAAGTGGCGCCGTTAGGCTGCCGAATTTTTAAGTGGTTCTTCACCCTTCTCATTTTGATGTTCTACTTTCATGTCAATTCTTTCAAGTTCCTTTTTGTTATGTTGGGGAATTATCTCTATATCTATAATAATTAACTCTTATGTTCATATGATGAGAGACCCTATTTGATCTTTTCAAATCATTTTTGTTGAAGTTTAAGTAACGCCGTTAGGATGCCGAACTTTCATAAGAGAAATCTAATTTTTGTCTTCTTTCCATGTTTTTCATTTCAAATGGTATGTCCGTGAAATTTCATTACCATGATCATGTATCCTTCATATTCTGTCCATCTAATATTTTATGGGTCATTTATTAATGTTTGAACCATTTTACCTCTCTTTTTAATGTCTTCTAAAACCTCGTAACATAGCCGTTATGCTGCAGAATTTCCGTCTCAAAATGTCTCTCTCTTTTTCTAAAGTTCTTTTATATTATTAAGTGAATACTCAAAGCTCATTCTTCTAAAGGGGTATTCACATTTATACCAAAATGTTTTATTTTAAATTCTGGGATTTACATACATGAGACCCACCTTCCTTTTCTGTGGGTTTTAAAGTGACACAAATATCATGTCTTTAAAGCAGTTTTTAAAACGTTATGATTATGAAATGAAACCCATTTATTTTATGTTATATGGGTTATTTATGAAATTTTTTATGATAATATATGTGGCTCACATGATAATAAAGGAAAATTTAAGGGTGCGCCCTGATAGCACTCCAATGCATTGGGTAATGATGTAACCACTAGAGATTACAATTTTCATGACACCTTGGTGAGTAACCTTGGTAATTTTCAAATGACACCTTGGGGATGGACCTTTGTGATATGTTCATGATTGTCTATGTTAAATGATGTATCCACATATTCAAGATTATGAAAAAGTTTTATTTTTATTATGATATGCCTTATGATTTCATTTTCATGCCTTAAAGTTATTTTCATGACTTTATTGATGTATCTCAAGTTCATATGTAAAATGTTTCACTTGTTTCCCTTACTGGGCCTTCTGCTCACCCTTCCTTTTGATGTATGTCCCCAGGTTATGAGATGCAGTAATGAGCCTAGGGTGAACATGAGGAGAATCCTTTCAAGTGTTTTATAAGAATGTTTTATGTTTTCATGTTTAAAGTTCCTGGTTTCCAAGACACTAAACCTTAAAGATCCTCGGTTTTGTAAAATGTAATGAATGTTTATGTGATAAAGAGGCGGGATGCTATATACTGAACACTGGATTAGTTTCAAGGAAAATATATTCTCTATTATCTAGTGGTTTGATCATGAGTTATTCATTATAGTAGTTTATTGGTTACAAGGTAAAGCAGAATAGTGTTGTACTCTAATCAAGAATACGAGGAATCAAGGGTAAATATAATTCATGTGTTGGGAAAAGTTCTTGAAATTATTCTTAATCAAGTACATTCATCATTTTTAGCATTCAGATATTGAAATAGAGTTCTTTTGGTTGAAGGAAAAGGATGATGAATATTTTGGAACCTATAAGTCCAATTTCCCAAGACATGTGAGGTACATTTTTGGAATTATCATCCAACCTGAAATTAAAGTTGATAGGTTTTTTAGTAGATTAAATTCATGTCCTAGAAGGGAGCAGGCCATACAGGACATTATAACCAATCAATATATTTTGGATTTTTAAATCAATGTTGTATTGAAGGTTGGAGTTACATATAAATATATTGATTGTAACAAGAAAGCAATGACACGGTTTAATGAAAAAACTAAAAACAATGAATAGAAGAATGTGAGACTTCTTTTACATTCATTGTGTTGAATGAAGAATTGATGGGATTGTCTTATGGGATATAATAACTTTTTTGTACGGAAAGTACATACATTGGTAAATTAATTTCCACAATGATAGGGAGTCGTTGGCCAATGAAATAAAAAGATGAAAATCTACACAGAATTCACCTCCCAAACTACAGTACATCAAGTGTAATGGGAATGAGTACTACATTAACCACTGCCAAAACCCAAGGACTAATGATGATGATCAACACCAAAAACCTCTTAAAATAAGGGGTATCGGTAAATCTCATGTGATCACTATTTCTATGGATGGGTGAAATAATGATGTCGTGAAAGGAACACTTACCATCAACTCTAGAAATAGTAATTTATTATTTAATTCTAGATCTACCAATTATTTCATATCCAATGAATTTTAGGGGTATTATTATTCTACTAAAATGATTAGATATGGAATTTTATGAGTAAAACCCTAACATTAGGATTATTTCATATCAAGTCTATAATCCCTCTATGGTTGATGTTTGTGGGAATGTGCTTCCTACAAAAATTTAGATAATTCATTTTGTTGAATTTGATTTCAACCGAGGAATTTATTTGATTTATCTGCTTAAATAAAACACAAACTGTCGAGCAATTTTAGTTACTTTTGACATATCAAACACTCTTACAACCACCCATCAATGCAACGATTAATATAAAAAACCTAGAGAGATTATATCCAATTTAGTGGTCTTTATTCACATTCATAAGTGTTATTTTTCTCAAATGGTTGAGGAGAATGTAAATATCAATAATATTCCTATTGTCTTAGAATTTATATATATATCTTTCTGGAAGATTTTCCTATCCTTCCTCAAAAATTTTATGGTGTGTTCTAAATGAACTAATACATAGTTCAACACCAATTTTAAAGACTACCTATAGAATGAACCCAATTGAGTTGCATTAATAGAAGAAGCAACCCCAAGAAAACCTTGATAAGGGATTCAATCTACAATGTATGTGACATTGGGGTACACCGATTCCTTATTGAAAAATAAATATTGATCTATGTGACTCTATATTTATTATTGGGGTTTTTATCAGATCAAAATAAATCTCAAGTCTTCTCTTACTCGTATTGATGACTTGTTTGCTCAACTACGTAGAGCTCAATACTTTTCTATGATTGATCATTATTTTGGATATCATTAATTGAGGGTCAAGAAGGAGGATATAATAAATATGACATTATGTATAATGTATAGAAACTGCGAATATATAGTATTTTCATTTAGTCTTCCTAATGACCCTACTATCTTCATGGATATAATTAATATAGTCTTTTGGGATTACCTCAATCTGTTTGTGGTAGTATTTATACATGATATTCTTAACTATTCAACAATCTTTGAAGAACATGAGGAATACTTGAAAATTTTACTATAGAACCTAAGGTTAAAGAGAATATATGAAAAATTTATAAAGTGTGATTTTGTTTGAGAAAAGGATTCAATATTTGGTCACATAATATAAATCGATGGTATTGTAGTGGATCAATCAAAGATGGAGGCTATTTAATGATGTCATGGGCCAACCATGGGGACTAAGAATTATATATTTATTGGTTAAGTTGGATATTATCATTGGTTTGTGGAGAATTTTTCATGACATTCTAATACTATAACCATGTTATATTGGAATGGTGTCAAGTTCATCTAGACAAATGAATGTAAGGAAAATTTTATGGAACTGAAGAAAACGTTGGTTAGTGCACATATTTATACATTACCATGTGGTGGATAAGGATTTTTAATCATTAGTGATGTATCCAAGACGAGACTTGGAGTTATCAGTGGTATTTTGTCATTAAAGATATGAAACCACTATCTTTATGTATAAAATTAGATATATATATATATATATATACAATGATCATAAAAGCATGAAAACTATATTCACATATAAGGAGGTGAACATGAACTAAAGAAGATGGATATATTTGATAAAGGGTTATAAAGACTAAATACATTACCAGCCTAGTAAAGAAAATAAGGTGGTTGATGCTTTGAGTCAAATAGGTCATGCTAGGTTATCTATGATGAACATAAAAAAGTCCAGTATTTTTGGATTTGCAATGGATGAAGCTTGAAATACAAAAGAAAGGGGAAAATCATTTATTTATCAAATAAATGTTAAACCTTTTATATAAGTGAAGATTATAGAGGCGTAAAAAGAATATGTTGATAAGGACAAAAATGTGAGAAATGTTACTAAGTTTAAACATTACCATGATGGTATGGTAAGGTTTACTAATCATGTATGCGTTCCTTCCATACCAGACTTAAAGAAGGTGTTGTTTGTGGAAAATCATAGTTCATTATTCAATATTTAACTTGGATTTATGCAGATGTATATGGATTTTAATGAATACATATAGTGGGATTTAATCAAGAGAGATATCACAAATTTTGTATCTTAGTGATTTTTATTCCAACATGTTAAGGTTGAAAAGAAAAGATAAAAGCAGATGTTTCATCCCTTACCCTTACCATAATATAAATGGGATAAAATCACTATGGATTTTGTTTTTGGACTCTCCAAAACATATAAAGGGTTTCATGATATATTGGAAGAAGTTTATTTCCTAAAAAAGTCATCACACATCATCACTATTTGAGACAATGTATTCTGGGATCAACATGTAGGATATACATTAATAAAGTTGTAATTATTCATGGAGTACCACATACTGTTGCATCAGATTAGCATATGAAGACTACCAATATGTATAGAGAAATTATTCAGTAAGTACATTATTAAGAATTGAATTTGATCACTTATTATAATCATCAAATAGTTGTTCATTCTAGAAAAAAATTCAAACCCAAAGAGATTTTTTGATATCTTGATCCTTAGATTTAAAATGTGGTTGGATTCAAAAACTTATTATGGTTGAGTTTCTATACAATAATATATTTTATTCATGTTTTCATATGGAGCCTTATGATTTCCTCCCGGGTAGGAAATTTAGAGCCTTAATGTGATGGTATGAGGTTAGATAAAAAAAGATATTGGGAATAGAGATCATTGAAGAAGTAGTAGAGAAGGTTAGAGCCATTAGGTAGTATATTGGGGAAGAACAATATTGTTAGAATAGTTATTTTAATAACCAAAGGCATGATATATAATTTGAAGTTGGTGAGCTGGTTTTTCTACAATTATCTCCCTAGAATAATGTTATGACATTATAGAGTAAATGGAAACTAATCTCAAGGTGTATCTTTCCCATTTAGATTCTTGATCGAATCGGGATGGTATCTAAATTATTGAAACTTTCACTAAATTTATCTCAACATTATGATGTGTTCCACGTATCTCATATGAGGAATTATATACTTAACCCTTCATATCTATTGAACATAGAGGTCATACAACTTGAGTATGTTATTACTTACAAGGAATAACCAATTCAAATTATGGATCATATAGATAATTCTCTACGAACAATACCACTCACATTTTCAATGATTTGTAATGAAATCACCAGTTAGAGGAGCATATGTGGGGAGTTGAGGATATGATGAAGTAGAGTATCCTCAATTTTTTATTCCAGAATGAATAATCTCAAGGGATAAATTCAGTTTAAGGGGGGAAGAATGCACCACCTTGAGTTATTATGGAACTTTTTTTCTCAAATAAATTATATTTCATTGATATCATACATTTACCTAATTAAAACATTCCTTTCACAAGTAATCGAATTGGATTAAACTACACACAACACCAAATCAATGTATGTTAAATTCAATATCAACATATAATACCTTATATGAAACCTTGAGTTTCTAGAAAATATCTTTTCATAAAAAATAATTAAATTTGATGATTATATTATAGTTAGTAAACATACTAATATGAATAGTTGTAAATAAATTTCAAATATTTTTTATAATGTTTTTATATAAATAAAATCAATTTATAATAAATGATATAACTATTGATAAAGTCTTTATAAGTTTAAAAATACTATTTTTTTAAATGAACAACCTTTCAAGACCTTCTTTGAGAAAAATAAATTTTTTTTAGAGAAATTTGTATTATAAATTTGTTAAAATAATTTAAATTTATTAGTTTATAATATATAAATTAACTTATGGTGATTTTTGGGATTTTTCTGGGAAGCTTCCTTTTGGGCTGAATACTGAAAAATACAGAATTTTAATTCCAAAGTACTCTTTTAACTAATTTATTTATACGGTTAAATTATATTGTTTATTTTTTTGATGTTTGATTTGATTAAATATTTTAAATTAATCCTTCATAGTTCATTCAAACACAATTCAAAATGAAAATGGATAGAAAAAACATATCAATCATTTTATCATTTTTACTTAAAAACCCCACAATGTCGTCCGACCAATGAGATTAAATTTAAATTAATATATACCAATTAAAAGGTTATAATTATGAAAAATGGATTAAATATTGGTAATAATAATTAATTCTAATTTATAATAAGTTAAACTTAGTTTTTGTAAAAAATTATTAGTGAAGGTAATCAAAAATAATTACAACAATTATGGTAAAATTATGATTTACATGGGAATAAACATTAATAATATGGGCACAAATGACCATTAAACATGTCTAAAAACAATTTTATATCCATTATTTGAAAATTAACGATCCATCTGGAGTTTTGTTGGTTTTTTATGACATTATTTTCTAAAAACATTGATATACATAACTTTTTCTAAAAAATGCCAAGAATGTTTCCTCCATTCCCAATAGAATGCCACCAAGTTTACTCATTATTTACACAACTCAAAACTATTTGGAACATATAATATCTTCCCAATAAACATCACATAATCCATCCTTTTATCCTTGAATACTACCTTTAGTAATAAAACCTAACAATGTTTCCTTGGGTGAAAACCAAATGGAGTTACCCAATTAAGATGTAACACCTTCCCTTAAAGTCCTTTAATTTATGTTCTTTTTACACTATTTCAATTATCATTATTCGATGATTACTTAAAAAGAAATTATTATTGATACACTAATATGTACTTATACTAAGTGTTAGAAATAAACTTAAACTATCATTTATTTAATGGGTAACAAACATACTATTTATGTGTGCGTTGAACTACCGCCTCATGAAATGATGATTGTTCATTTCCCCTTACAACCTCCCATAGTGAGAATATTGATGGAAAATATGGTTATATATGATATAAATTATTACTTTATTATTTTTTTAATTCTTTTACATCACATATCATTATACTTTCTATCTTGTGTCAATAAGACAATTGTTTTTGAGGAAGTGTGAGTTGTCACCCCCTCAAAGAGATGTGATTAATTTACACCTTAAAGGGAATGTAGTATGGATTTTTTATTGAAAATTTATGTTATATATGATATAATTATTCTAATGCAAAATTATATATATATATATATATATATATATATATATATATTTCATTTACCATCTACCTTTCAATATGAAAATTAAAAGAAACAACTTTCATGATTAAGTTCGACCCACCTTCTCCATGAACGGTGAGTTAGATTTCATACTTATATATTATATAGATTATTATAATAAACTTATAAGGAATATAAATGATATTTTTATCATGGTTTTAATTCTTGAAATAATGAAATAAGCATAAGGAATAATGATATAACAAATTAATACACATGAAAATAACAAAGAGAATATTTCCCAATGTGAAACCGTAACAAAGAACTATTAACCAGAAAGTAATATGAAGTCTCAATAAAACCATATATGGTATTAGATAAAAGAATATGATTCTTTATTATAAAAATATATTTATTATTCAGTAGGTTTTAATGAGTACAATGAGAGTCAATACAAAAGGTAATGGGATTTCTAGCATCACTTTTATTTTGGTGAGATTTAATCCTTATTCCCCACTCATCTATTTTGTGTTATGATTATACTTCCCTTGAATATATTATATTATTTTTACCCTTCATTTTAGGATTATATACATATCCATTTTATGGTGCCTCTTTCATGAGGTTTATGTATCAAGAGTTACCAAATCGAAAAAGTTTTTTGGTCTCAAATTGACTTTTTTGAGACAAATACCAAGAACATCAAGAACCATGTTTTAAAAAATGTTTTAAAAGGAGAAATTATATAATTTTAAAGTGAAAATGATTTTGAAAATATTTTATGGCTTTCAATCCTCCTATAAATGTTTATAATGTATATTCAATTCAATAGTTTTAAAAAAAATTCAAGGTTCTTTTATAAGATTTCAAGGAAAATGGTTTTCAAACCAATTTAATGATCACTTTAAACGATGGCAAAGAATATGGTTTCAATGTTTTCGAGCAATCATTTATAATTAATCAGATTTATTTTCAAAAAAATGGGTTTCCAATGATATTATATTTTAAATATCCTTTTTAAAGAAGAAATGATATTTTCATTAAAAAATGTTTCTTAAATATATTTCCAATTTATTTTCTATATAAGATTATATTTGATGATTTTTCACATTAAATTCAAGGATATTATCCAAATAATCTGTTTATATTCTTTCTTGAATGGTTTATGTTTTGATGGGTTCATTCTTATGACACCCATTTCTCTTCCATGAGTTATACACTATTGAAACATTCTTTTCACTGTTTATGCTATAATAAAATGATTTTCAAATATATCAATTTTTTGTGGGTTATGAAGTGATGAAAAGTTATTGTTACCCATTTAATTTCATGGGTATATATTAGGCTTTTTATAAATCCAATTTATTTTTAGGGATATTGAAATGATTAATGTTTTATTATCCCATGGTAAATGTATATATGATTTTATTATAATACGGGTTTGACCTATATCTCCCTCCAACAAACTGAGTAATGATTTATATCTCATGATATTTTCAAGTGAATTATGTAGACATGATTGATCCATTAGGGTTAGATAGTGAAACATGGTCCCTTATAATGAAAGGACTGCAATTGGGGATGGTGGTATGCCACATCCAGTATGCCTAGTCACCATAAAGTTGGAAGATGGGGAATCCCCGTACACTATGGGAAAATAAAGAAACCCAATACCCAATAAGGAAAGGATTGTTAATAGGTATAGTTGTGTGTCCAGACAATTAGACGCAGTTCCCATGTTGTTCCTTGATACATTCCAAAAATAAATATTTACTCATTCGGAAATATATCACAAGTTTATGTATGCCACAATTCAAAGTCTTATACCTATGATATGATTTCATGGAATATTTTATTTAATTAATTTTGATTTGTGTCTTATGAAATTCTATGATTTATGCCATTATTATTGTTTCTGAACATATGATATGTTGGGTATGTTCTTGTAATTCTATGATCACATTCACATACCCTATGCTAATGTTTATTCTTACATGTGTCCCTTGTTTCCCATAATGAGCATATGATATTGCCACATTTTATGTTACCTTTCCTAGGTTATGAAGACCTGTATTATTTTTTATGTGTATTAGTAGGGTTATATCCATGAAGAAACTAGTTTTTTATAATTTAGCTCGCTTATGTACAGGTTTTTAGGATTCCATTTTCTCAAAGGCATTAGACAATTGCAGTTCTTGGGCATCTATTTGTATAACATTTTTAGAATTGCACATAAGTTATTTAATGTTAATGTTGGAATATAAAGGGATTCTATAATGAATCCCCCATTGTACTCTCCCCGCTCCCGCACCATTCCAACTATGGAGTGGCCACCATTCTCCCCTGCATTAGACACTCAATCTACCTATCCATTCATTCACCTTTCCTAAAACCACTTCCTGAGAAGACACCTCCACCACCACCCATATGTAAGTCATATCCCTTACATAATTAGGGCACACTATGTTGAATCTTCCACCACCCATCTCTTACAACACCCATAATCCAACCACTACTACCAAATCCCATCATCGTTGTCCCCTTCAGGTGAGGATTTCCCAGCATACTCTACCTATATATGAATCATCCCACTCATGGATTCCAGATGTTTCATACTATTAGGAGTGAACCAAAATTTTTGTATATAAAACACATTATTATTGATTTATTGGAAACACCGACTGTTTATTGGTTTGAATTTTGTAATTACCATGTCTGAATTTTCTTGATTCTTTATTTCCTATATAATTTACACATTTTGTTGTTGAAATGTTGGGGTTTTATGGTGAAATTTTTAATTAATTATAAAAGAATTATGTTATAATCATTTTTTTAAACAGAAATTATTTTGAACCTCTAATTAGAAATTGTTAATGTAGGGATTTTTCTGATGAACTATATTTTAACATCCATATAGTTTTTTTAAAAACCTTATTTATTGATATATTTTAATATTAACTAAAATAATATGTTGAAATAGTTTTTTATTATTATGTTTTTGGAATTTATATTTCCATTTTCCAATATTTTTATTTGAGATATAATTTATTAATGTATATTCCATTTTTTATTGTGTATGTTTGATAACTCAATTTCAAAATGATTAAGATGTGACAATTTTTTTGCAATGAATTCATTTTAAATTTTTTAATACAAACTAGACATAGATTTATTAATGTTAAATGGGATCTTCCTATGAATGATAAGATTATATAATGGTGTGAAACTGTTTATTCATTATTAAAATCAGTTAGATTTTTATTGGATAAATATTTCAGCCCAATTTACTATACCTTATTAACCATTGACATTATATATTCTGAGGAATAAGATGAGTTACAAAATTTTTAGTTATTAAAAAATAAAATTTATAGTACAAATTAATTTGCTACTCCTAGAAATTAAATAATCACATATACTTTGGCACTAACTAATAAACGACATTCGACTAACATAATAATATTATATAATCTAGAGTTTTGATAAAAAATATTTATAAAATAAACATTATTCACATATTAATATATATATATGACATTAAATGTTTTTACATTTTAATTTTATTGTCATCCATTTATTTATATGTGTCTCTCTATAATTTTTTTTTCATTTTCAAAATAAGACTTTAAAAAATTAAAGGTATAAATAAATAATTATAACAAAAAATTTGATGACTATGTCATTAGTGAATTGTTTTGTTGTTTTGGATGTGTATTAATTAAAGTCCACAAATGAAATTGGTCTGTCTTAATTTTAAAAATATTTCTTGATATAAATTACTAAAAATGCATGAAATATGAAGGGTTATATAATTGTTACTGATTGTTAATGGTTCAGAAGGTAGGGAGATACCTTTAATGGTTTTACATAATTCAACCTTGCTTCAGTGATCTGGGCCGGAGTAGAAATATAATATCATATTGACCTAAAACAAACCCGTACCATATATAGATTTTTGGATTTGGTGGATTTCCCATTACCCACTATTTGAGGTGGGGGTATATAGTGTAGTGTAAATTGGAATAGGAATTCTTTTATAATCTACCTTCATGGAAAATTTACATATTGAGGATTAATATTTATGTCATACACAATGGATAAAATGGTTGTGATAGATTTCTTGGGAGAATATGGGTTTTAAGTGGAAAATCAAATGACCATGTTGGCACCCAAACAGAATTAGAATGAATGGTTTTAAGGAAAAAATTTCATTTATAGTTGGATTGGGGAAACAAGTAAAAATTTTCTAGTACAAAGTATGTAATGAATTAAAATAAGAATGATATATTTATTTCAATTTTATATATGCTCAATGTTCTTGACGTAGAATCATTAAATATTTACATTTGTGTGAATTTGAGGATGATGATATTTCATTGGTTATAATGTCATTTAAATCACATACTTCTTCAAAAGTTGAATCTAATTAAAATTCATGATTTTTAGTTCCTAAGTTTGTTAACCCACTAATTGAGAAGAGTAACTTTTTAGAACACTATTTTAAGAAATAAACGATTTGGTGATATAACAAGTTTTTTTATATAATTTTACTAATATTTTTCTACTTGGAGAGAATATTTCCACCCTCATTATTAAATATTATAGTTCAATTGATGATGAAACTATGTGATAAGGTAATGGATATTGGAAAAATTAAATTTAGGTGGATGTATCCTCTTAAGACGTATCTGGAAACATTGAAATGTTTGGTATATAACAACGATTTTCTAGAGGAATCAATAACTAATGGTTATTTGATGGATGAGTGTATTGATTTTGTGTGGAATATTATATTGATGGTGAGAAAAAATTAGGAAATCAATCTTGGGTTTATTATTTTCTAATTATAGAACGAACTATATTTGATACGGAAACATTGAGTGGGTTGAAGCTCATTAATACAACATGTTTAATACTCTGCCAATTTCACCATTACTATAGTAAGATTCTTATCACCTTTATTGTTAAAAAGGTATTTGTTTTGTCTCCATATATAATTTGTTCATTTTAACAAGGAAATATCATTTTATAGATACACATTAATGTGCTAATATAAGTGATTCAGCATGTGAGTGATTATCAAATTCAATAGCCCCAGTATACACCATTTCAGGATGGGTTAAGGATTTCATATCAATAATTGGATTTTTTGTATTATTTAATTATAGTTTTAATTTAATTATACATATATTTTTATTGAATTCAATGAAATATATAGGTCTATAACCTATAGTGGTTTGGTCACCCTACACTAACTGAAGAATGTGACTAACTATTTAAGGGTTCAACTATAATAACTTTTCATAAAAATCCATTAGATGATAATGGAATTATATTTTCCATTAAAATTTTTAATGATAAAAAGGAATCAAATAATTTATGAATATGATTTCTATATTTCAATTTTGGTTATTAGTATTTTCAACTTAGTTGAATCATTATTGTTTTATATATTCACTAGTCGAAATACTTTTTATTAACATGTAATTTTGATGATCCGGTGTATGGAACTAGTTTTGATCAATATAATTTTATATTTGTGAAATTTAATACTATTATATATATATAATAATTACTTACTAACAATCCTTTCCAATTTTCATCCCAATTAGAACAAGTTTTCTTTATTACTATTCCATATTTAATGAATTTCCATGTTCCTATGAAAATTTCATGGTTTGGAGTGTTTTTAATTAAATTATATAAACCAAATATTGTTGCCTTTGTTGTGAAAAATCATAATCGACACACATTTGGATTTTTTAAATATGATATTAATTAGGATAGAGAGGATTTCTTAGGATAAATAGTGGATTTTCATGTTTAATGAACGATATGTTTGTCTTACCAAAATTTGATTTAAAGTAAAATTTTTTAATCTTTTAATATTTATGAAATATTTTAGTATCATTTTATGTCTACTATCTATTTCATTTTTTATAGTTATATGATTGTTTAACTACCTATGTATTCTATGACTATAAACATGCCATCTTAACATGCACCATATCTGCATCGTTCTGCTAATGAATTTGTAGCTATAATTTGATTTAAGTATGAATGTAAATGTTTGTTTATTTTATTGATTAATCAATATATATATATATATATTAATTTTTTAATTATGCATGAATTTATGTTCGATAGTATCTTACTCGACCACTTCTCTATCCCATAAGAGAGGCCTTGATCATGGGATTCTATTATATAATTCAAACATAACCCTTGAAATTTCATTTGATTAGACAAACCATCCTATGATAGTGTGTGTGCCCATAAATTAATTCACATTTCCATCTATATCATACGTGACCCACATATATTTACATTGACTACACATGACTGAGAATCATTCCATCATGATACATTCTGTCATCAAGGGAGTGATGTTTATTCATATTATCATTTTACTTTTTAATGACATTTAAAACCCATTAAATTTTTGATACTTTTTTTATTAAATAAAATAATATAAGGGTGTTCCCAAATGATTTTTGGCCAATTTGTGTGGAAAAAGTTCATAAAATGTATAAAGAGCATGACTGTAGTGTGAATAGGGAGAACTGGTTACCAAATACAGGGGCCACAAACATTCTGGAAAGCGTCATGCGAGGTTTTCTCCCATCTTAGTGGCATGAATTTGTTGCAATGTGGTTAATTGAGGCTATGATGGTGATACCTTTTATTTAATTTTACATATATTGAATAATATTTTTCATTTTTCATGTTGAAAATTTGAATTAACTAAATGCAGGTAGTGACATTTGGTCATTATGAAAATCATACATTGTAGGGAATACCTGCTGGTTCAAAACTCATCATGTGTCCTAGATTTGACAAGATTTATTATCATTTCCTTTTAATATTTATTATTTAATGGGGTATTGTGTTCTATATTTATATATTATTTGTATAATGTTATCGGAGAAAGGTTCAACAATTGTTAAAATGTCTTTGTGGATGATGGGTCGTGGTCTAAATGATCATAAGGCAACACATTTTACAGTAAGTTCCTGGTCAAATTATCAATACTTATATATTTATTTGTATAATTTTTTTTTATATTTATATATTACACATTATCAATTTGATTTTGAGATTGAATAAATTCTAATAGACAATAAATGACTTCTCGTATATAGGGAGTATATATTTCATCCCATTAATAATCATAATTGACATGGCTATTATATGATATATGGCATAGATATTATTCATTCCCTAGTTTCATGATCACAACATATAGATCACGTTGCAACTTCAATGACATGGTAGTGATGTTTTTTGAGGCATGGATGAATGCTTTGATGAAGGTAAATGCAAATGTGTTAGCTACATTTATATCACTGAGGATGTATATACCCAAGGGTGATGGGATAATGGATCCTATAATGTGGGTTTATACTGATTATTTTTTATTTTTTTCATTAATTATTATAATATTAACAATTGTTATGTGTTGTATACCCCTTTTCACCAAACACAAGTAGAATCCATGGCCCTAAAAGATACATTAGATCTAGTAGTTGTGTTTCATTTTAGATTTTTGTACTCCTATGTGTGTATGAGTTAAAAAAAACCAAAAAATATTCGATTAGAATGAAATATTAGGACAATGATCATTATGTCAATTAAATAAGTAGGAATCATTTTCACATCGATCGGATAACTGAATTACTTGATAAGTCAAAATTAATTTTAATCCCTTATATATGGAGTAGGGTGAAAATGTACATAAAAGTGTATAATAATAATCCAACACATTTATATTTGCATGAACCCCAAAGAGAATAATCTTCATGTCATTTGTTATCTATTGGAATAGAATATACATCCATTAGATTCTTGTGTCACCTGCTTTGATGGGTTGTGGTAGGTAACATTGTCTATTTTTATTAAAATTGAATACCTCCCACCATGGTGTCAAAATGAGAATAAAAATACGATTGACATAAAAATATAGGTAAAAAATACAACAAATAATTTTTTAAATGTTGAAATAAACAAAATGTAAATCTAATTCTCAGGTTGAATAGTATGAGTAATGGTATGATTTTAAATTATAACCATTTTTCAATAATAATAAATTCAAGAGTGTACAGGTTAGAACTACAAAACACGCTCCAATTTACATAAAATACTTTAATAATCATCTTTATGTTTTTCAAAATTTATAAGAATAAAAAACACATCAATTTCATACCTAAATTGCTCAATATGATCGAAATGGGTGTTTCCCCCAGATTTGGAGTTAAGTTACAAATCATATAATAGTGGAAAATACCCTAAGAACACACTTTTATTGACATGATATCATAGTAAAATGATCAATAACTCATTTTTTATCAATAAGAATCATTATTTCACCCATATGATGATCATGTCACCCATTAAGAAAGAATATGATGGGTAACATTGTTTTATTTTATTAAAATGGTATATCATTCATATGCTGGTCAAAAATAAGAAAAATAATTATGATGATTGATAATTATATGAGAAAATTCCTCCAATCCCTTCTCATATATTATAATTATTTACATGTAAATCTAGTGCATGGATTGATTGTTATGAACTAAGGTTTTATTTGAAATTATTACCATTTTGAAATGGTTTTAAAATCAATCATGTACTGGTCAAAAATATCCACGAGAACATCAATTTAAATAAATGTTTTAGAAAAATTATTATTGTTATTAAAAATCTGTACAAATCATCAATGCTATAATCGAACACTTGAATTTCACATTACATTCAAAAGTGGTGTTGGTCCCTGACAAATGGATTTATAAGAAAAATCAATTAAATAGGTATAATACCAAAAACAAACACCCTTATTTCATAAATTAATCATGAGAGAATAATAACGAATCCATTTTTGACATGTATGAATCAACACTACATCAATTAGATGCTCGCGTTACCTGGCATGGTGGAGAATTATGGGTAACATTTCCTCACATTATAAAAATGGCATATTGCATATCATGTGGGATAAAATGGGAATATATATTGTTTGAAATGAAAATCTTGGAAAATATTCCTTGAATATTTTTTTGATCTATTGGAATCTAACACATGTTAGTCTAATTCCTCAATTGGATAGAATGGTTTAAATTTTGATTTGATGTTCATACAATTTTTATAATAATAAGAAAATCATGTGTGTATGCATCAAAACTGACCAAATTATCTCTATTTTACATAAAATGATTGGGTAATTATCTTGATGTCATTTCTAATTAGTAGGTATCATCTATAATTCTATTGGATTCACAAATTTCTCTTTGTGATCGAAATTGGATTTGGTCCTTTGGATTTGGTGTGAAGGAAAAAACCTATAAATGTGTCTAATACCAGGATGAAGAACATATAATGTTATAAAATCAAGTTCATAATGATCATTGACTATTTTTTATCTAGCAGATACAATGCTACATCAATTAGATTCTCGTACCACCCGATATAATGGAAAATTCTATATAACATTGACTATATTTTTAAAATGGCATATGTCCCACCATGAGGTCAAAATGAGAAAATGAATCTTGATTGATGTGAAAATATACGATAACGTTACTCAAATAATATTTTATTATTTGAAATAAACATCATGTAAAAAACTAACCAAGCAAGCTAAAAATTACATAAAATATTATGAAATAATATTGAAGTAATATAAAATCGGTATGATTCATCTACACACCTCTCAGATACATAAATTTATTGTAATGATAGAATATTGGGTTTGTCCCTATGAATTGGAGTTATGTAAAAAACCACCGAAAATTGGACAATGAATATAAAATCAACTTGAATTGACATATAATTTTTGGATAAATAGAACTGAGTCATTATTCATCTGTAGGAATCAATCGTGCATCTATTTGATGATCATATCCCTCAGTATGATGGGAAACAACATGTAACATTTCCTAGATTAACTAAAATAAAATATCACCCACCAAGGGGTCAAAATGACCAGACAGATTTTGAATAACATGAAAAGATAGTAGAAATTTCCTTTAATCATTTATGTTTTATTGGAATTTATCAAAATCCATTTTAATTCAGGGAATGATTGGTATGGATTAGGGCATGATTTGACAATGTAACCATTTTTCTAATAAAGTGATAATATTGTGTGTAGGGTTCGAAACAAACTAAATGTGTACCGATTGATGTTAAAGCATACAGAATCAATATTTATGTAATTTAAAATATGTGGAAATTATAATCACTTCGATCAAATACCTAAATTTCTCTATAAGCTCAAATGAGTAGATTTTCCCTCAGATTTGGTGTTTAGTGAAAAATCACACAAAAGTTGAAAATAACAAGAATAAAATGTGGACTAACATGAAATGATGGTATAATGACAATTGAGTAATTATTGTTCAATAAAAATCAATTCAAATTCAATTGGATGCTCTAATTTCTTTGTATGATTGAAAATGATGAATAGTTTATTCTATTTTATTAAAACGGTGTATCTTCTATTGGGGGGGAAAATTAGTAAATAAAATAAAATTTAAATTTTTGTATAGTTTAAATTTCCATGAATCATTTATGATCGGTTTGAATCAAGAGTGTTTCAATTTGATACCCGTCATGATCAATAGGTATTAAGGATTGATTAAAAATTATTACCTTTATTCCAAAAATAGGAAATCATGTGTAGAGGGGGAAACTGACCTAATGTTCTCTAAATTGAATAAAATATTAGTAAAATGATAATTATGTTCTATTAATATATGTATATGTCATCATCGCATTAGTCAAATACATTAATTTCTTAGTGTGATTGAAAATGTCTTTTTACCCTTTGATTTGGTGTTAATTAATAATTCGGGAAACATGGGCCAATACCTAGAGATCTCTCTTGGATTGAAAGGAATTCATGTTATTAGGATCACTATATTGTTTTCGATCTACATAAATCAATGCTTCATCAATAAAATGATCATTTTTATCAGAATGATGGAAAATGATGGTAACATTTTCTAGTTTCATTTGAATTCATATCTCCCATTATGGGTCAAAAATAAGAAAAAACCATCTAACTCCCATGAATAACTATAAGAATATCCATGGAAATATTTTTGATCTTTTGGAATCAACCGCACATAATTTAATGCATATATTGATTTCTATGTCTTATATTATGTTTTGAAATTATTATAACTTTTTTAATAATAGGAAATGCATATGTGTACATGTCAAAACCAACCAAATGAGCTTGGATTAATATAAAATCATAAGAAAATGTTCGTGAGGTTATTTAAAATATATATGAATCACTGCCACATTTATTGGATACCTAAATTTTCTGGAAATATCTAATTTGGCTATTATCTCTCAGATATTGTGTTATGTAAAAAATACCATTAATGTGTCCATTACTTTAAAAATATACAAAGATTGACATGAAATTTTTGGATAATGATCATCATGTTTTTTAATCTAAATGAATCAACATTACATATATTTGATACATCTATCACCGGTACATAATGTAATGCCCCGACCCCAGCTACCCAGAGTCGGTGCATTACTTCGTAACATTGGCATGATCACAAAAGATCAAGTCTCGAAAGACCGATTAATTTAGTAGCCTTGGAAACACTAGATACATTCATAAGTCTTACATTACATCATAAAGTAAAAACTACAATAACAAAGTCTTCATAGTCCACACTTATATCCTCTTCTTACTATCCCTGCAGGTCATTCATAAAATACATCTTCACATCCTGGAAAATATTAAAACATTGAAACGGGTGATCTCAGATGCTCAATAAGGATAACAATATAGCGAAAGCTTTCATCAATAAACATAAACATTTAAGGAAATGTATAACTAAAACAAAATCCTTTTAAACTTGATCTTCAACATAATATGGAAAAAGTAAAATGAGATAATGCCATTTACTTATTCACATGGATATTATACTGGTCGAATAATCACATGCAATATAAATAACCACTTTCATAATGATGGAATGCATAATGCCAGACTATCATAACCACGTAGCAAAGGCCTCATGCCAAGACCATAGATAATATTTTTTTCAAGGCCTCGTGCCAAGACACTAGTTTGTCTCATGAGACCTACCGATACATCGAGGAGCTATAGCGGGCTCCACCCGTCACTTATTAAGTCCAATGCATTCTTCATATGAACAGGTTTAAAAATATCATAAACCATAACATAATCGTATCACATTAAACATGCATAAATGAAACATAACATTTCCACATTTCAATCACAAGATATCAATACAACACATTGATATAAAAAACGCTTTCAAAACAATTTTCAAGACCAAAATAGAAGAAAGTTAAAACATTGTATTTATTTTTCATTTAAAAAAGTGATGGCTTGTAGAGGAAGCCGAAACTCAAATAATGGTCACGGCGGGGGAGAATTCATTGTCGCCACATATGTACGGAAAGAAAAAAATTCCATTTTTTTCGTTTATTAAAATGCTTCGTATAAAAAAGATTCATTTTGAATAAATGTAAAATTCAAAGGGGTTTATACACGTATGAAAGAAAGTTGTGTATAAAACTAAATATGTCTCAATGAAAGGAGATTGAGACGAAGTCCGTAAAAAGATAATTTTTAAAATAAAATAGATCTATTATGTGTGTTCAATATAAGTACACATAAAGAAAGTAAAAATACAAGATAGGACATAATAATATCATAAATTAATTTGAAAGAAGGAGATTAACCCAAGGAATGGAAATTGGGTTAAGAAATTCCCTTACCTCGTGTCAGAATTCACTCGACTGTTATTTGATCTCCTAAATAATAAACTAGAGTTAATCTCTACCTTCTTAAGAACCTTTTTTAAGTTCATTATTCCTTTTATATCACTTATTACCATGTTATGAACATTATGTAATTATTTAAGTTAATAACGGTCGTTTTGTCGATCTTTGGTACTTGAGTCAAAAATAAACATCTTATAATTACAAGTTGTTCATGTGGTGATATATCCATTATATCCAGAATTATATTCATGATATTTATATCATATATCTCATATATATCCAGTATATACATGCATTTATAATATTCCATAACGTTTAGAAGTAAGAAATGAAATGCACCGTTCATGGAGACGGTAAGCCGTACGTACGCATGAACGCCACTTTCATTTATATTTCATATTTAATGGAATGGAATAATAATGATATAAATATATAGCATAATTCCAGTATTATATAGCATATAATACCATTTACTCCATCCTTTATACATCCCACATATGGTATTAACGATTCAAATCACTTTGAGGGGGCGGTAGTCCGCACTTCCTAAAATGAAAATATCGCGTTTACCCATAATGGAAACCATAAAGGTATTCCATAAATGAAAAATAAAATATCATAAGAAAAACTAAAACATAATATATATCATATATAAAAATAGTGTCATCATAATGGCCACCATTAGAGGTGTTATATGAGTTTTGAACAATCATCGTTTCGTGAGGCAAAAACTCGCCATCCATAGAAACAGTATGTTATTTAACCATTAGATGTAGGTGTGTGTAAGTGTAGATCGAATAATTCTTATCACAAAATCCTAGTATATTGAGGATACTGGTGTTGTTACAAAATAAATTAATAAAAAGTGTTTAGGGGGTTGGAGAAGAAAAATAAAACAACACAACATTAGAGAAGACATTACCTTAAAATCGGGTAACTCTTTTTGATTTGAGCCAAAGGCTTCCTTGGGAAGAGTTTTTCCCAAAGTGAGGCTTCTAGGAGTAAGAGGGGGAAGTTGGGAGAGTATTTGGGCAGATGTTGGCCGATCCAAATGGATTGAATGTGTGAATATGGTTGGAGTGGTGGGGGCCTTTTATAAGTGGATAGGAGGGGCACTTTTGGAAAGTAATGAAATGTTATTTTATCATACAATGATTTTAGAATTCTAAAGGTCCCACACTTGTATAATTCTATTCTAAGGTGATAAGGGTTCTAAATATACTCATACAATAGTTTTTTGACAAGTTTAAGCCTTGGATTTGACATTATCTCTTCATTTTATTTAAATCGTTAATTAATCAGGTAATCGCTGCATCATCATGGTGTCATAAATAACTTAATTTATTTAATGTATAAAAATTATAAAAAATTATCATTATGTAGGAAATATTTGTATCTTTATAATGAATATTTATAGTCAAAAATATTACTTTTATAACACCATTTAAAAATTGTTTTAATAAAACAACTAATGTTTGTGATATTTTTATTTTAACTTTAAATAAAAGTTATTTATGTCATTTTCCAACCGAAGTGGCTCCATGGGATCCCCAAGTTGACCCATGGATTTTCTTGGTCGTCCATGACTCATCCAATAGGGGTAGGACAAGTGTCAAGGTCATTTAATATTTTTATAATATCATTTTTACCTTAAATTTCACTAATTACCTTTAATCACGATTAATTAAACTTAAAAGTCACTATTCACCAAAAAAATTATTTTATTCCCATTGAACCACATTTTACTTCCTTATGACAACCATGTATGTCGGATTTTTGAAAATCAAATCACAGTAGTGGTAATGTTTCATTTAAACGATAAATCAGTTTTTTAACTACCACTTAGTGGTTTCACTATTCATCAAAAATTGAAGTTTTTGAGAACAATGCCAAAATTTCACCCTAAGCTATAATTGATATTCCGAATTCAAAATTGATGTCTATTTTAAAAAATTCCAAACATATAAGTTGCATTAATTAATTTCATAATTAATTCTCACTGTCACAACAAATAGCGTGTTTTTAAGAGAAAATATATATCAAAAGATTGACAATTGTTTAAGTCCAATTTCAAAGTGAAATTAATTCTAATGAACACCATTGGATAAAATGGTAAAAATATATTCTAATTATACTTTAAACCCACTCAATAGTATAATTTATCACTATAAATTATTTTGATCAAAAAAGTTGTTTTATGTATTTTTCATTATTCAATAAAAAATGGAAGTTCTCAGAAAATTACAAAAAATTCAACTTAGGATAATTTCGATATTACGAAAAAAAATGAAGTCCATATAAAATTTATATAATTTTAAAAATTGGGTATTACTATTCATAAAAGCTACTTTGATTAGTCATGGTGTGTTAGAACTCGAAGTTGTGTACAATGCAAGCTATTGCATTATTAAATGAGAAGCGGATCGTGGAAGCTCAGGGTGTCACACATAAGAAAATGGTATGTAACATTTTATAGCTTTTTTAATTATTATATCTTCTATCAGGTGGTCAGAAATAAAAAAACTAATTTGATTGATGAGAAATTTTTGGATAAAATTCCTCAAATAATTATTGATATGTTAAAATCGACCTCGTAATAATCCAACCCTCTGATTGATTAGTATCTCATAAGGTATGATTAGACATTAATATCCTTATTTTAATAATGGGAAATTCAAGTGTGTTAGGTTCAGAACTGACCAAACTGTCACTTATTGACATGAAATAATATGAAAATTATCTCTATGTCATATATAATTTTTAGGAATCATCTATATAGCTATAGGACACTAAAATTTGATTATATGATTTAAATAGTTGTTTTTCCATTAGATTTGGTGTAACGTGAAAAATCATGTAAAAGGGATATTTTCCAAGAAAACACACTTGAATAAAGATGAAATCATGGTAAAACTATCGTTGAGTTATTTTTATATATTGGAATCAAATATGCATCCTTTGGATTCTAGTTTCACTCGGTATAATAAAAAAAATGGGTATCATTTTCTAGTTTTATTAATGTGATATATCTTAAGTGAATGTGACAATAATGAGAAAATAACTTCTTACTATTATGAAAATATTTTTTTTGTTAGAATAAACCATGCATTAATTCAATTTCTGAATTTATTTGTTTACGATAAACTAGTTTTTGAACATGAATAATCCTTGAAAAAAGTGATAATTAATTAACATAGTCAAACATAACTGATTAGATTTTCAAAATTTCTATATTTTTACTCATTGTGTTTATAACACATTATAAACTATTTTTATTACTATATATATATGAACCAAATAAATTTTATTATAATGTTAAAAAAAATTAATTTTTTTTCATTTTTATTTGTATCACATCTCTGGGTTGATATATAAACAATATAAGAACGGTTCATTCATTTCTACATACTATATTTTTATTTTTATTGTTATTCAGCATGGAATTTAAATTATAGAATAAAAAAATATGAAGCCTACTGGCCACTAATTACTTTTTTCAATTAAAGTAGAGACTAACTATGGTGGTATCTATAATATAATACTTCAATGTTCCCCTATGGAGGTGGATAAAGTCTTTCTTATCAGTTTCCATCACGATCCCCTATATACCTCTATAAAGACCACCATTGGGGGTTTGTATTTTCCTTTAGGGATGGGGAAATTATGACCAACAAAAGAGTTCAGATGGCGGTCTCTAAAGACCTTTAGGTACCTCTTTTAGCCATCACTAAACATAAAATTTTTAGTATTATTTTTTTGATACATAGGAACTAGTCTCCAGCTCCTAGTGATACGGAACACCCTTCAAGTCAATTTAGAACTAATTTTAGTACCATTTTAGAAGGTTTTCAGGGTTGGTTTTTGATTGGTAAGATATTGAAATTTCTTCTTAGGATGATCATGATTGTAGAAATTTAAAAAAGGAGGTTATGATAATAGAAAATATTATGGTAATCTCATATGTTATATGTTCATTTTATATTTCAATCCATGAATGTTTGTATTAGTCCTTTCTGTTCAGATTATTATTAATTTTTAACATGATTTTTTTACTTTAATGTATTGAAGAAAATAATGTCTAAATTTTCTCATGGTGAGGTGAGATACATCAAAAAATATATTCCTTAATGAATAAGTTAAGAATGTATATTTTTTCATTTAGTTAATAGAATTAAATATCTCTAGACCATTTATTGAAATAGAACTATTAGATATATCGATGGCCATGTTAGTATATAAAAGAGTTCATTTAATGAAGTCAATGAATGATAAATCAATCTTATATGTTGGTGAAATAAAGTATGCATCATATTTAATGAAATATCATAAAAGGTATTATATTCCAAAATACAAATTTGTTTGAATTAATTTTCATTGTAACATTAATTTATTTATCTATGGATGCCTTAACATATTTTTAGAGAAAAATCATGGAATTTTGGCTTGTTCTCCTCATTTAACTATGAAAATGGCATAAAGCGGCACACACTAGGTGTATCAATAATCTCAGTTAAGTACGTTTTGAATTTAATATTTCAATTAAATATTATTCCCAAATTATCTATTATTAATTATTTAAGTTGTATTGATCTAATTTATTATTAAAAATTATATTTACGTGTGGGTTTAATATTAAATAAATATTTTTTCACATGGTACTGAATAATTATTTGAATATATAATATTTATTTATCTCTTCTTAATTACTAAGGAAATATATAATTATTTATTATTGTACGTCAATTTTAAACATATTTTTATTCTCTAGTTTGAGAATAGGAGATTTATATATTTATTTATAAAATATTACATTGATATTTTTTACTTAAATAAATAGTTATTATTCATCATTCAATAAATTTCAATTAGTATAAATTGGATGAGTTAACTGTCTTGTTAGAATATTAATTAAATATTCATGATCTAGTGCACATAAATGAACTATTATTATTACAATTATAATGGTTATTTACATAAAATTAATATATTTGTTCAGATAATGTGTTTAAAAAATAATTCTATTAACTGAGAATATAAATCATGTAATATAATTTTAGAATAAATAAGTAATTTTGTATACCATGATTTCTGTTGATAATATCTCAAACGCTAGAGAGAAGTTATTGATAAAAAATACCATTGATCCAATTCTTCCTTCTCAATGTATCAATAGAACAAGTGAAAGAAATATCACATAAGAAAAATTCATGTTCCAATCAATAGACAATGAAGAAAGTTGTTTAGATCATCTTCTCTATGACCAAGATTTATATGGAAATTTTTTTGATGATTGTTGAGGACTTGTGAATACAACTAGAGGGATTCTATAATTAAAACCATCATCACATCAATGGTACCATATGAAAAGGTCAACCAAATATTAAAATGATTAAATATTGAAAAAAAAGTAAATTCTTGGATCTATTTATATATTATAAATTATATGCGAAAATATATTTTATTAGAATATTTTGGTCTTTCATTCATATGACTCTAAGGGTTTCATCTAATGAAAACAATGAATATCATTATTGTTCTTGGTATTTAATAATGATGATGTACCCCAAAAAATTCAACAATAACATTCCAAACTATATAAAATAAAAAAAATTACTATATGAAGATGTCGAGTTACTCCATAAAATATTGAGACCATTGTGTTTTGGAAGAAGTAATAAAAAACAAAAAAGATGTAACATATTATCAAGAAAAATGTAAACAATTATAAAAATAAAAAAATTGTGGTTAATTTCTCTCCATATATGTTGAACGTGATGGAAAACCATAGGAGTGGAAAATTGGGAGGTGACGTTGGCATGAGGGATCAACAACATTGGAAGGGGGGACTAGTTTCATCAGTGTTATAAGAGGTCAAATATATTTATCGGACGTAAAATGTTTTCTTTTACATGATGGATTGAAGGTATTAACATCGGTAGGATGGAATCACATTGAGGGGTCAGAGGAATATATGTTTTAAGGGAGATTGAACTAATCCACGATGGTATTGGTGGATTTGAGAGTCAAAAGGGGATAATCTACGGGTATATCTCCTTGGGTTTTCTTCAATCTATACATATCTATATGAGATGAGAATTTTAGATTTCAAATTTTTTATTTTAAAATATATGGAAGTGGTTAAGAAACCAATACATATAAATTAATAATTTAATAATATATAAACTTGTTCATATTTTGTTTATCAAAATACAATGATTTTATTAAATTTTATGAGTATTTGTATCTTTTTTAATTTTTTCTTTTTTAAAACAAATTAATTAAATGGGTTATGGTACTTACAGTTTTTAAAATCGGGTTAATGTAGGGGTCAACCTTGCTCACACATTACCACTAGTCTTGAAGAGTGTACCCAACTCATAACCCTTATCAAATTCTTCCACAATAGGTATAAATTATTTTCTTATTAGTCTTTTGTTTTTTAATATATATATATATATATATATATTAAAATATTTCAATTTCTGTGTTTTCATAGAAACTAATGTAATACCAAAAAATAATAGAAATCCTCATCAAGTTCTCCCATTTATAAAGAACTCTTGTCTGAGATCAATTAAATATTTTCCATGTGGGATTTAGGTTCCACTATGTCATTAAAAAAATATTATTAATAATCATACATAATAAATATTTCAAGAATAATAATTAAATTATAATATAAATAATGACTAATAATATAATGACTAATATAAATAATTATTAATACTTGTTAATGACTAATAATGGTTCCCGACCAAACATATTTTGAATAATAAATAACAAATTATTTAATATAATTAATGGTTTATAATATAAATAATATTTAATAATAAAATTAATAAATAATTCAATAAATATCATAATTATTATTTTAAATAAATACAAAATAAAACATTGAAATATATATTTATTAAATTGTAATAAAATTAATAATTATTAATTTAATTAAAAACTAATAATTTAATTAATTTAATGAATAATAAATAAAATTATTATCCAAAAAATTATTTAATAAATTAATTATTAATAATAAAAAATTAATTAACAAAATTAATAACAAATAATACACTTCATATAATTAATCCAAAAAAGGATGATAGAGGAAATTTCATTTTGGTGGGAGTTAAAATAACAGAGCGATTAAATTTGGTTGTGAATTTTGTGGGTTATGGTGTTCCCACATTATATTAATCTTGAGTGAATCCTCACAGGATTTATGTCAAGTATTGATGCTACTTTGGTTGCCTAGTTTAACAATTGGGAGAGAGGTGTTGTAAATTAAAACATTTTGGGAGTTCATATATTAACTTGTTTCAGATATTTGACTATAATAATAATCATAAAAAGGATCAATGTCTCATGTTGAAGCCACATCAGATGCAGTATCATAGAGAAAGAAAATTTTTATGTTATCAATCATTATGCATGTTGTTACTCCAAAAGTTACAAAACCTTACTGACTGAAATATTGGGTAAATAACGTTTCTTTGATATAGTGTTTTACTAATTATCGATATATTTCCACTTGCATTGGGTACTTATATTTTTCATTTCACATTATAGGAATTAAAATAGAAATCCTTGATCATTCGGTCCTTATATCTGATATATCTCTCTCTTAACATTCATGGATTATAATATAGATTTTGACCAGTTTTTATTTGGAATGCATTTTCATAGGTTATGATTTGAATTTATTATATTTAATGGATTATTTCTCATATAAAGATTCTTTTTGAAAGATATTGTACAGTTCGAGTCACCATAAGAATAGATAAAAAACTAAACCAGGCTAGTTTAGAAATTTTTCAAGGCCCTTGTTTGTAGTTGATCACAGTTCCTCTCTTCTTGATAAATTCATTTTATCTAAAAATAATCACAATAATAATAATAATAATATAAAGACAGAGACTGAAATTTTTTCTTTATTTATTTTATACATGAATTATGATTGTTAAATTTAATTAATATTACATAAATCCATGAATTGTCCAACAAGCACCATGATGGATAATTTGGACCATGGCTATATGAGTAATCTCAAAAGATGATACCTAACATGATGCGCATGGACTCTATGGGGGATCACATGAGAGACATCCCAAGATGGTTGACTTATCAACACCTATAGAAAATGTATTTCTTGTGTAGTAGGTAAAAGTGGAAGATGATGGTAAATATAATATTATTCCTTACTCATGTATACTTGTAGTTGAGATAGTGAGTGGTTATATTAAATTTAGTAGTGTCTGATCTATGAAAATCCATGATGGGTTGAAACCCCATGTATTGGGAAACCCTCTAGACTATATCACTCTTATTTGATCTTACTAACTACAAATAAAGGCCCTTGGGTCGATGTAGTTGATTAGTGTGTGACCCATCAGACCACACTCTTAGATCTGATGTTCATATATACATACATTATAATAATGGATACCAACTGTAAATGCCTAGATATAACTAAAAATAATATAAAATAAGTAATGATAATTTCTTCTATTACATTAGTGTTTTTTTTGCAGATTTAGAGAAATAAAACTCAAAATAAAATGACAAATTCCATATTCTTTGAATAAAATAGAAAAACGTACCATTATATAAGATACTAATTAATTCATGACATGTTTTTGATGTCTCCCTAAATTATTTCACATATCTTTCCTTTTTAAACGTGCCATGTGTACAATATTTCCCCATAACATGGGGAAATAGAAAAATATGGATAAGTGAGATCAAACATGCAATATAAGAAATATTCATGTGAAATAATCATCAAATAAACATAGAAAAAATATTATTGATTGAAATTTCAAACAACATGAATCTATAATCAACGTCAAAATTGGGGAATTTTATATCATTGATAATAAATGGACACATGGATATCAAATATATTGATCTCATACAGATGTAATGCTTAATGTTGGAAATCAAAAACCTATTTTCAAGGCTAAGTGGAAAGATACTTTACTTGTCATCCGGGCCTTAGTAAAGAAATTGTACAGAATTGGGTAGACCTACACAATATACCCAAACATTGTTTTTTCTAATGAGATCTTCGACCAATCGATGGGATATATAATTTCAATCCCCAACCATCTCTTAATTATTTCCAAGGAATTCACTATAGGAGTCATCATTAAGGATAATACCATTACCAGAGGAACCTCTTACTCAATAAAACATAACTATCCATATAATGATAGATACTAGAATCAAATATATATTCATCATATGTTAGAAGTAAATAATCATTAATAATTACACTACATTTCCACTTATGATAAAAAAGATAACATGATTATAACCAATTCAGATAAATAAGTTCAATTTTAAAAAATATCATAGTTAACTATCCATTAATCAATCGTATTGGAATAGGAACATAAGGAATGACAACACATTTCCCCATGCCCATAAAAGGGATATAATGATCATAACCCATATTCAAGAAAATGGTGGATGGATAAACATAACATATCCAACTTTTAAATAATCATACATATTGTAATGTCAACATACATTATTCTAGTAATTTTCCCTATGTCAATATAATATCATTATATAAAGGTGAAAATAGTCTAATTAGGATTATGTAAATTGTCGTATTCACACCATATAGTAGAATTATTATAAAACTAAGTTAATACTTAAAAAAAGTATTTATATGTAGTCCATGGGAAGGATTTGAATGGTTTCAAAAGATTATGTCATAGAATAACATAGGAAAATTAGACTTATTCTGACAATGATGAAAAACACCAAAATTTAATTCTTGAATTATACCACCCAAAAAGGGATCAAAAATGGTTTTTTTTAAATCATGAGTTAATTTCCCCTTATATGAAAACATATATAAATTAGAGGATAAATAATGAGTCATAATCCCTATTAGAGAAAAACCTTCTAAAATGATATGGGAAAATTATGTTGAATAAAAAATGATCATTGGAAAACTTTTTTCAACATTGATGTAAGAGAGGATGTTACTGGTCACATAAAAATGTATTTTTCAAAATGTGATGTGAAAAATAATTGAAAAACTTCACCCTTAAAAAATCTCCAATAAATGATCCTAGAAAATGAAATAATGTTTTAATTATAAAATGTAGATCCAAAATAGTGGACTTAGAAAGGGTAATCTTAAATACATGAAATTTTCTTTATTGAAATCTGCATTGTAAAAACACTGATAAAACCATCTATGGATTAGCACTTCATTTTACCAAATAGGGAGAGAAAAAATAATATGATAAAATATAATGGTGGTCGAACCCAAATATGGAATAATAATGTTCTAGATAAAATAGTATAATTAAAATTAGTGTATTTGATTTACCAAAAATCCTTACTATCGGGGAAACAACTATATTAATAGTTACATGAATAAGGGGATATTAACTATCTAGTAAATCAAATTAAAATAATATTATAATAAAAACATATACATGGGAAATGAAAAAAACCATAAAATTGAAACTTGATTCACAATATGTAATATGTTCGGAAGAATAATAATTGGGGCCAAGAACAATATTGTTCTTCATTAACACTTAAATCAAAACACCATGAATGTTGTTACCTAAACCCTTACTTTTTTTTGGATTTATTCTAGACACGTGCTTATGTTCATTGTGGACTTGATCTTCCCTTGAAAAACACCATTGAACTAAAGTGTGTATGCAAAATTAGTGTACCAGGGGATTAATAGACATGGGGAAAATTATTGAAGATGATATTTGGGTATATATTGAAGAAAATTTTTAATGAAATGTGTATATTTAAAGGGTTTTATGTTATCCACTTTTTTGAGAGGAGAAGGGGACTTTTGGAAACACCCTCTATATTTCAATAACTTCATGAAACTATTAAAACTGCAGTGACTCAAACTATTTTGAATAACAGAGTACGGGGTATGGAGGGAAACTAAATGATCAATAACACGTTTTCTGAAATGTTTTAAACATTTTATTGGGTTTTCACTAATATTTGTTAAATTTTACTCATTTTGTTTTTAAAAATTTAGTTTCTTTTAATAATGATGTTTTATATTTGATTAAGAATATAAAACAACCGATATAAACTTGTTTTGGTGTGATGGAACCAATTATTACCTGCATTTAATCCAATTTAATTACAAAATATTATAAAATAAACATTTAATGAAAAACATACTATGTAAAAAACCTATTTTAGTATAAAAAATTGCATTTTGGCCAATATAGATTATTTTTATTTCTTTGTATTAATTGAAAATTAAATGGTTGTTAATATATTTATTTATATTTTTATACATTATATTACATTAATTATATTAAGGATTCCAATTTCGTTTATTCGATATAAATTCCTTCATATTAATAAAATTATAATCTTAAAATAATTGATTTTTAATTATTATTGTAGTTGGAATTAATCATAAAAATTAAAATTGTATTACCAAAAATAAAATGGAACATATTTAATAATATGAAAATTATAATATAATATATGAATATAATTTTTTTTAAAAAAATCAATTTTTAGGGAAATAAATCCAAATGTTAACAATTTTGGTTCTTCAAAAATGATTTTTTATAAAAGTGTGTTTTTAAGATCAAAGGTAATGTATATGAAATTTTTATCCAATTTATTGATTTTATTTATAAAAATAATATTCTAATTGAATATAGAAGAGTTGTGTGACATTAAAATAAATCTAAACAATAATTTCTTCTTGCAAAAATTTAATTAAAAGAAATATATGAAAAATATTTTCCATGGAATATTATTTTTTTATAAAAGGATATTCATTAGATTCATGAAATGAAATATTATTTTTAAAATATATATTTTTATTTAGAGATTTACATTTTTTATATCCAAAAGTAATCAAAAACATTTAATCCTTATAAAATATATAGTACTAGAAAAAGTCGTATTTTTTAATATTCACATAAAAATCAATTATTTTAGAAAATTATCCAAAATACATCCTTAGGTAACTTAATTGTTAGGAATTAAAAAATTAATATTAGTTGATCAAATTTAAATTATAAAATTTGTAATTTTATATTTTATAAATAAAATATATAATATAAAGAAAACTACTTTTACTAAAATTATAATTTTTAATATAAACTCATAATGATTATTTACCTTATAAAGGTAATATATATTAATGGTTTACTATATTATTTTTTATTATAGGCATATCAATATTTTCTTCTATATATTTTGTGGATTGTTTATTTTTGGTATAATATGCGATATAAATTATAAAATATATTATGTATTTTAATGGATCTAAAATCACAGATTGTTACATTCTCTCCCCCACCACAAAATAAAATGTTCCCTCGAGGTCACTTTAGGGTCATACTACTTAGAAAAAGTCCAATATAATCTTATACCACAATAGTGTTCATTAGGGCACTAGATTTTGACAATGGGATGTTATGTTTTACCATGAGGCATAGGAGGTGGGTTAACTATTGTTTAGGCTATGAATGAGGTACCATACATCACTACATATTTTTTAAATTCAAAATCAGGCCATACTTTCTTTCTTGAGAATGGAAGTTGTGTAAATGACCAACATGAAACAATGGAATAATCCAAAGTGATGATCATGAGTATCATGTGGTTTGAGGCCATGGTATAAGCACTACGATATGCAGTTTAACATACTATTCTAAAAATAAAAAGGAGAGTGAGGTAGTTTTTGGAACCTAAATGGTAGTATAATGCATACACGGAAGTAGGGTCTAGAGATCCTGGGCTGCCCAAACATCCTCAGGGGGGAAATATAAATAGTTTAGAGTCACGATTCTTGAAACAACTCTATAAATGTTAAAATCATATATCAAACAAAGGAAATGTATTTGTGATAAGGGGTCCCAATAAGAATATATAAATGACCTTCTCACAAGATAATAATTGGGAATACATATTGCGTTGATATAAATCATCACTAAAGAAATCAGAATCACCTCAGAGATACATTGGGTAATGTATTATCCCGGGTTTTTTATTCTCATGGATCCTAAAATTAACAATGGGATGAAATCAAAGTTCTATGGTTAGTGCTTAGGTATGGTGTATAAGAATCAATTTGAATTATTTGAAATCTTAGATCTATTAGGTGATATAGTGGGATACCAACACATTACGGGGTTGTCCCCTCAAGATAAGATTGATGAATCATACATTTTTATATCATTTGATTGATTCTAAACAGTGTAGTTTGACATAATGTGGTAAATAAATTGAACACAATGTTTAAATTTTCCTGGTGATGGTGAATAGGATGGAATCTAAATCTCACTAGTGATAGAACCAATCTGAAACTCTATTAGCCCATGTGAGCTATGATCATTATGAAAAACAAGGGGTATTGAAATTATTCTCATGTCACAAGATAGTTCCTATGGTGAATGGTTTAGGGTTGGAGTGATACTTTGAATACTGAGAGAACCCATGAATGTGAGGTTGCCAACGTGGAATGAAACCATAATACTGAATCAACGTACAAACATACAAAAAAACATAAGAGGGAAATACCAAGGGTATTAATATTTTATATTGAGTAAATATTAATGGTTAAAGTTTATTAGTTAAATCCAAATTCAAAATATCAAAATAGGTTATGGGTAGGATGAGGACAACCATTGACCATCTTCATTATATAGATTCCAATGCGTCATTGTCCATAATTGGGGGATGAAATTAGGCTTAAATAAAACCTATTTATTGGATATGGGAACTATAATCTATAACTAAGAATCATATTGGGCTTGTTACCTATATTATTGATGATTTAATTTTTGACATTAATCATCACCATATAGAATCATGTTCAAACATGGTGAGTGTTGGGGAAATTCAAAATCAAGGGTAAAAAAGTGTAGAGGTAAATAGGGAAGCTCAAAAAGAGAATAATTATCCCCTTAGGGTTACACCTCCATGCATTGGGCATATCAACATGAAATTCAAGGTCCATGGTTTCTTAAAACAATTTTAAATAGGCGGAATCTTGAACCCTGGCTTGTGGGACATAGACTTATCCTCATGGCTATAGAGTTTATGGTTTTTTATTTTATCCTATATGTGGATTTTGACAATATAGATTCAATTGATGACATAAAATGAATTGAATTGGGGAAGCTCAATTAGAACATAAAAGACCTTGAGTGATGTGATGATTTTTTAAATTCACTATACACAAAATCAAATGGGTTCATTTTTGGTTTGGGAAAATAGTATTGATACTGTGCAGTTTATCATAATTTGGAGAGGAAAACATTTTATGCAGTTTAAATTCATACATCTAGTTCTTTGGGGAAAATAGATAAATTCAATCATTATAATTTTTTTAAAGAAATGGGTTCAATGAGTAATCTATATTTTTTCTATGTCTCGTATATGAGTTCCATAAGATTTATACCTTTTCTATTTTTTTCCATTTCTATTTTCCAAGTCAGTAGGATGAACTGTAAAGTGGAGCATGACTCTTAATCATTTTGAAAATTTTGTGGTTTCAACCTGATAATTTTTTTTGACTATTTCTTTTTTGTATATTATACTCATTAGTCAGATTTTTAGGGGGAGGAGTCTATATTTGTATTGCATTCACTAGGATATGCAATCCATTTAGGGATATTGTGATCGAATCGATTTGGTGAAGTAGTATGAATGACACAAATGGAGGTCCAGGGGTCCAAGTGCCACAAAAATTTCCATATAAGTGGGGAACACATAGTTTTTGGTCATTATTCTTTGACTAAGAAGTCAACGTAAGTATAATGTCACAGAGCATGAACCAAATGGATATTTATGAGGCATGATTATGTGATATGAACCCTCTATGAATACATAGAGGAAGAGTCTTAGTTCCATAAATACATCCTTAGAATGAGGTACACATTGTTTTAGGTCATGATGATTGTACTAGAAGAGTAGATGTAATATTAAGGGGTAAAACCAAGATAATTATGACTTCACTATTTCACCATCATGATTCATTAGAATGTAGTGAAACTCAAAAAGGAGTGTTGATTTTCACATAGATTCCAGCTCCATGGATTCTATAGTTGAGTATGAGTTTGGAGATAAAAACACCCATATATATCCCATTAATTTGAATCAAACCATATTTTTTAATAGAGGTGGACATAGTAGGAACCAACACAATAATAATTTGGTAAATCCTGTCAGGTAAGGGTTTAAAGTATATTGTGGTTTTATGGGATGAAAATGGGAATATATAATAAAGGATAACATTTTCAATGAGCATGTATAATGAACAAGTTTATCATCGTATGATGAGGATGAAAATGATCCTCTTAATATACTGGATTCTATAGATTCAACAATAAATGGTAGGTGTGATTGTATATGTGGAATGAAAGTTATTGAAAAACTACTGTCAATTATGTCCCAAATGAATCATTCCACAATAAAATCCTCATAAGATGAGAGGATATTGTTTAATTTTATGATTATTGGTTTGATTTTTGTGATGGAAAATTCAACATAAAGGGTAGAGTAAAAACTCAATTTGAAGCTATTTGAAGTAAAATTAAACATGTAGGATCTCAAAAGAGAGTGATAGTAGTTGTGTAGTTTAAATTCATGCTTCCAGGAATGAGGGGAAGTCCCTCAAGAGCACGGTGAGCCTTAGTCATGGTGGGGACAACTATTTTGAGACCCTCAAGGATGTGTGATCCATGTTCAATGTAAGAAACAAGGATAAGAGGTAGACTAACCATATTACATAGTGGAATAAATTTTGGACTTCATTAAACCCATTTGATTATTTAATTTATAGATGTTAATTAGGGGGAAACAATGAAGGTGTTAATATTCAATTAGAACACAATAGTTTTAAAAAAAAGTATATTATGACATCTTGGATATAAATTAATAAATGGGTGGCCAAAAGGTGAATGATAACTTGAAACCTCATTTTGGATACATCTTCCACCACACAATTTTGAATAGTGGGTCAAAAAAATCATAGATTAATAATTAAAAAATTTAGGTATACAAGAACTATTATTAGTCTCTAGGATTCTTTTAGTTCATTTTCCCTAGATGGGAGGTGATCCAATTTCTGTGATGTGTCAAAATCATGAGATAAAATATTTCGAAATGGATTTTTTTACTGATTCGGATGTTGAGGACCCAATGTGCGGATAAACAATGTGGAAGTTTTTATTATAATTTAACACCATATATGGAATGGTGTCATGAATTTGAGTGAAATGATGAGACATATTAATGACAGGGATTCAAAATCATTCCCAAGGGGAAACAAGAAGAAATCAATGACTAGGTATGGTTGAACCAATTATGTTTTATCTTTTTATCCCACAAAGTGGGAATCAATAGATACATAGTTCTTTAGAATGTGGTGTGGTAAGAGACCACATAATAGGGGTGGTGTATTTGTAAACTGGAACCACCAAAAGAGTGGCATCTAAGATAATGTTAATAGTTTTTTTAGTTTAAAACTTATATTGAAATATGCTTTCTACATTTTGTATATTCATCCAGTTAAGACTAATTAAAAATTGTTTTACATCATGTTGCTAGGATGTTGGGTATATAGTTTCACGGAATACAATATGCACAATTTGTTGTGTATTTTCCCATAACTCAATGACTATAGAGTGTTGTAGTTTATGGTCATGCAAGAAGCAAAATACATAAATTGAAACATCATGTAACTAGGATGTTGGGCATGAATTTTAACATCATATAGTAAGGAAGATATGCTATTAAATTTATATTTATACATCTAGGAATATAGTGTTATGAATTTTAAGGACAAATATCCTAGAACAATGAACATAAATTATTAAATTTTACCTTTAATGAACCTTTCATTCCTGATATGTGTTATATTCTCATGACCTATAGTGATTAATGAGTACGTACTATTAGATTAGACCTTATGGATGATGAAATGACCCTACCAATTTTTTTCATATTTGGAAGCTACCTTTTGGGTATCATTGGAATTCTTAATGACAATAATAAGTCACCTAGGAGGGTATAAGAGAGGATACCACTCTTTCTGAATGTCCTACTCACATAATAATTTTTTCCTAATGTTTTTTAGGGTTTGTAGCCTACTCTCATAATGGCATTCTAATTCATATAAGTGTAATTGAGATCACATATATTGGGTCATCATGTCATATGTGATATTTAATATTGATGGAACCTCGAATTAAATGGGAAATACTACTTCTATTCTATATTAGAATGAATATGGAGTTGTTTATGTGGATCTATGAGTCATGTTTCTATGAAAACAATGGTTATTAAAGAAATTTTTAGTATTTGTTTTCTTATTATAACCTATTGACTTTTAAAAATGTTTTAGATGAATTTTTGAAATAAAGAAATATTCAATTTTATATAACATAACAACGAGAAAGGTGGATAGATCATATATTTTTACCACCATAAAACTTATTCAACTCAGTAAATAAAAATTTTGTTCTATTATCCATCGCAATGATGTGTGGGATCCCAAACTGATGAATAATATGGGACCTTATGAACTCAATCATATAATGTTCTTTGACATTCTTGAGCAGAACATCATATTCCAAATTTGATAAGAAGTTAGTGGCGATAAGGAAAACCAAAACAATCAGGTTTTGATAAGTGGATGGGGACCTATGAAATCAAATCGCCACATGAAAAATGATAGGGACCCATGAAATTCAATCCCCACATAGAGAACATCTATGAATAATTGGTGGAAGGAAGAACTCTTGAGGTTAGTGAAAAAATATGTCACAAAACTAGAAATCATGAAGTTGTCTAACGAATTATATTATAGTATCAAACCATGGTTGGAGAAAAAATAGCCAAATCATCTAAAATGGTGAGATAGCTTCCACACTATGCAATGAACCCCAAAATTTCACCTTTCATGTGATGATTATCTCCCAATAATCTCATCTCTATGAGAGTGTCTCAGTTTGTAGGTACCCAATGAGTAATTTATTCTCTCAAGGATCTTATTACATTATAGGGGATTATAATGGCCCTTCAAGGGATGTTTTGGTGAAATTTTAGTTCAAAAAATTATCATCCTATTTAGAATTTATAGGGGAAATGACCATATGATGTGCCACATTAATGTCCAATTTATAAGAGTCTGAATCTGAAAGGGATGTATCTAGGATCTCCCATGCACCTATTCGATCATTCTAAGAACATGGTTACAAATAGATGATACCAGAATCATACCTCATAAGTATAGTTCACACATCACATGAAACTGTTTAACCTAAATCTCAAGTTACAACTCAAGAAAAGTGATAAGGGCTAGGTTCAGGGGTAAAAGCAGAGGATACTACAAGCATACCTCACAATTATTATATTATTTTACTCAATAGTACAAATAAATAACTCATCATTTTATTTTAGCTCAATGAATTCATTTTCCATTTTTTAATGAAGAATATGAGGGACATAACTATTGAAAAATTAGTTCTTAAACTTATCCCACTCCATGGATGTAATTTCATAATTTTCTATGGTATTATTGACGAGATTCGACAAATTATATACTTTTCTTTCAAAATTATATATATAAGAAAATTAATTTTTTATATTCTAAATATTGGAGAATGGAAAATATTTTTTTAGTGGTATTGGTCTATTTATAAAAAACTAGAGGATCCACATAACCACTAAAATGATGTGGTTTTTACCACATGACGGACTCAATAGAATGTTGTTTCCACTTTTTTTATATTTATAGGTCTAGAATTATTCATTTATTAGGAACGTTATATAAGAATAATAATATTATTAATTACTCTATCTTCCATAATGGTTGGTTTCTTAAGAGAAAAGTCATTTCATTGCCTATTTTACTTAACATTATCATGGTTCCTTTAGGGTTCTACCTTTGACTAAAACCAAAAACCATAGTACCAAGAACAATAATAATAGTGGGAAACCACGTAATCAAGAAAATAACTTATAAGATGTCAGAAACATGAAAAAATCATTTTAATATATGACACCTTAGCATTAAACAAGACATTCATGAACATTATTCAAATCCTCAGTGATGGTTTGTAAAGTGTTTCTGAATTTAAAAATCCTGACCCCCAAGTGTGTCAATCCAGGTTTGTATTAATGATCATTGTTTTGTACTAGGTATTTCTCATATCAAGATGGAAATTATATTTTTATGTTATTATCCAAAGGTACCTGTCTTCACAAACCATGTCCACTTGAAGTATAAAGATAATGATATATTTTTTGAAAACTAGACTACTTTTTTTACTGTGACATATAATGTTTTTCTATACATGGGATTATCCTAAGAGTTCACATTAATTTATTTTCATCCTAATATCAAAAGGTTTAACTAAAATAATCCTATGATAACAACTATTACAACCCCAGAATTTCATAAATATATATTTTATCTCTTTTAGATGAATAGTCAATACATTATAACAAAACAATCATGAGAACCATAAATAATTAGTGTATTTGAACACTAGATAAATAGTATTATTATTATTTATAATATAATAAACATAACAAAAAAATATCATCCCACATTTTAATCCTCCTAGATATGTCATACATGATTTCTTTATTCTTAAAAATTGCGAAAAGAAACAGGTTTCATAATAATTTATCATTTCTTCACAATGTATCCCATAGAAAAATAATGGCGTTTCATCATCATTTTATATTGGTTCAACCAATGGAAGAGAAATGGATTTCATAAATATTTTCCCTTTATAAACATAAACCATTCTAAGAAATAGTAAGAATGATTTCTATGGATCATATCCATACTAAAGCATTAGTTATATCAAAATATGTCATTATAGATGGAAACATATTTAGAAATATTACTTGGAACATTCTATGACGAAAATAATACATTCATCTATGAATTTTTTATAAAACATAAAATATTTTCAAAATATTTTTCATTGAAAATAGATTTATAAACTTATGATGGAATATTTGAAGAGAATTAAAAACATTTCTTAATGAAAATATCCTTTGTAATTTAAAATTTTATTTTTAAAACGTAAAAAAAATTGAAATTAATTTTCATGCAATATTTTATTTTAATCTTATAAAATAATCTTCAAATAAAAAAATGTTCATGATAGAGGAAATATTATTCATTACTTGCACTTTAAAATAATGATTCCTCTAACAGTTTAAGTAAAATCAAAACTAGTATTGTTTAGAAAAAAGTTGGTGTTTTTTAACACATTAGAAAACGTAAAAAATTGTTACAAATTCATTATAATAAACTCTTTAGGTGTTTTAAAACCATTTTTTATTTTTTTTAAAATATAATATGAAAAAAATAGGTTTTCGGCCGAAGGGATAAATAATGATGATTTTTTTCTGAAAAATGTATTTTCAAATATTTTGTACATAAATAGAATAAAAATAATAGGAAACATATATTCATCCAAAATAATATTATTAGATGAATATACATGTGTTTATTGAGAGGTAGATTATAAAATTTCATCATAAGAATCAAAATGAAGAACAATCTTGATAAGCGATTAGATTGTAACATAAAACCCATACCACATTGGTAAATTTGAATTAGAAGCTCTATAAAGGAATCATATAGTATGAACCTTAGAATACCAAAAAAATAAATAAATTCATTTTATTACCTGTCTAGTGGGATGTGTATACACTTCATAAAATAATATAGCTTCATAAGATATCAAATTTTTGAAAGAAGTGAAATAGATGAAAAAATATCTTACAACATCGGTAACACTGAACCATGAATCCCATGAAAGAGAGATCCTCAAATGGGTATATAAATCACAATATTCATCGAAAAAACAACCATATAATAAATTAACTGGAATTATATACACCACATAAAATAATGTGGTGGTGAATATGGCATGTGTCTTACATGATTAAATAGTTAGACGACAATCCCTTACATTAATTATATACACTGGTCATTCAAAATCAAACATCATATATAATTAATACATGTTTATTAAAAATATTTTAAGGAATAATAAAAACACTTATAATATAATATATGATCCTTTATAAAATTTCAACACCTGTTTATTAAAAATTATTTTATATAACTATTCATTATGGGTATGAACTTTCCTTTTTAATGATAGTTTTGGTTCAGTAGATCTGGTTCATATATTTTTACAATAGTTCCATCATCACTAGAATATTAAATAATACATTTATATAATTCATATTCCTTATTTAAATCTTTATATTCATTACAAAAATTTATATTTGGAAATTTTAAATTCAATAATTATGGGGACGGTAGGTCATACGTGCATATGAATTGTTTCCATCTTCCCAAGGATGGAGTGACATAATAGTTAACAATTATATAATATTACATAAACATTATCATTTTATTTATATAACATATTTTCATTTCCATTATCATTTTTACCTTCCATGAAATGAATTATTGATAATTAATCACATCACATGGTGAGCCGATAGTCCTCCATACACATGAGTGACGTAAGAATATCTCCTAGGAAATGAAAAGTAAAAAATGATATATATGATATAATATTTAATGATATGAAATTATAGTAGAAATATTTTATAAAAATTATAAGTCAAACATTATACGTAACCTTTATATTTGGTTAAGGAAAATTAAATATGTTGTTTGTGATGCTACAGTCCTCTATGTATACGATCAGTGATTTTGTTTTCCATTTGAGGGGAATGTATATAGATATAGGTCATATTATTAATATAAAAACATATATGTATATTGAATAAACTGACTTTATTATATGTTCATTTTTTAATTAAAATTAATGGATCTACAATAAGAAATAAATTGATTACTTATGGTTATGATAATTACCACTTACTTGAAGATCCTCTTTAGGTTTACACCTAAACCCATATTAAGAGAGTTTACCAACCAAAAAAAAGAATCAAGGAAATGGTAATTGAATTGATGATGGATTTTGGGATTTTATTTTCCAAACCCAATGTATCTTGGGGTTTTGATAGGAGATAAGGATATAAGTCCTTTTATAACAATGGAAGGGAACCCACTAGGAAGCTACTTGGAAATTTCCCGAAGTCTACAAAATGAGAAAATAATTCCCAAGAAAATTCCTCTAAATGATTATAGATTCAAACTTGTGTTTTTCTATGGTATAAATATGTCCCTAAAAGTGTATTTAAACAATTTTTAGGAGTAATATTATCCTAATATCATTATTTTAACCCCCGATAAACCCAAATTAACCATAACCACATTACCTACTTTTTACTTTTCTAAAAATTCATTATGGTAAAAAATTAAGATGACATTATTAACTAATATAAATTAATTTGACTCAAAATATGAAGTAAATTTTTACAAATTGAACTCAAATAAGTTAAATAGATTAATTTAAAATTAAACCTACAGATATGGTTAGAAGACATGAATTTAAAGGGAAAACAATTCAATAGTATATAATTTTTTAACATCAACCTTCAATATGAAATTGATTTAAATGACCATTATTGTATTTTTTTAATATATATATGAAAATATTTTTATATTAAAACCATTTTAGAATGATTTTTCTATTTTAAAATGTTTTAAATGAAAAATAAATTTGGAATAAAAATATGTTTTTATAGCATTCACTAAAAACATATATCTTCAGAAAAATATAAAAAGGTTTTTTAAAAATAATTTAGAAATTTAGATTTCCAAAATAATTTTTATTTTTTAAAATAATCTTTCAATAATAGTTATATATTAATTTTATTATTTTTATTACAAAATATTATAAAATCATATATGATAAAACTTTATTTTTAAAACAACTAAGAAATTTCTATCAATAATTTTCCCTTATATAAAACTATTTTACATAATATTTATGAAATACTTATTAATATAAATATCACTAATATTAACAGATAAGTTATAAGAATTATTTTGAAATAATAATATTAATAATATATTGTGTATTGTTAAAACTCAGTGTCACATTCAGCGTGAGATAAAAACATTGTTTTGTGTAATGAAATCTATATAAGAAATTGAATTTATAAAAAAGTAATTTATAAAAAACTCAATATTAGACAATATTATATAATGATACTATATATATTCTTTTTATTATGGTTTACGTTCATGATGACATGATGTTTATGAATCTGATTTCTTTTCTATGGGTTATGCTATGATGAAATGTTTATGGAAACCATTTCTTTTCATGTGTAATTATAAGATAAATGTGTTCTGATGCCCATTTCATTTCATTTGTTTATGTATGATGAATATTTCTTGATCTTGTGCCTAATGTATTCATTTGTGTTTTTATTAAATTGGTGGGACTTATATCTCCCTCAAATACATTGGGTAAATATGGATAACTCAAAACATAAATATGTTATGTGTAAACCTGATTTCATGTTTACAAGATTATTCATGGACCTAGTTTCATATTCATAATTTTATATGAGTAATTTTATTTCCTATACACAAGGTTATTTCTAGGCCACATTTCATGTCCATGTTGCTTTTTGTGCACCATGTTTCATGTTCTTAAATTTATACGAGGACATGATTACATGTACTTAACAAAATGAGTGAACCTGTTACTATTTATCAAGTTCTACAATGTTGTATTCTAATGTTTTTCCACATTCCAATTTCTATGTATGATACCATGGATTAAATTTAATGACATTCTTTTTTATTCATGTATTGTGATCTTCCAATCCTTATTTCAGGACTAAGGATTATGATCTATGTAATTCAAGGTATTATTTTGAAATGCCAAGACAATGTCATAAGACCATTATTCTCATGTTTAATTTAAGTGATTTATGATATCTACCATGTTTACCCTTACTGAGCATCTAATATCACCATTTCATATGTTTACTTTTCCCATTTTATGAAGAATGGTTTTATGTGTGGTATGTCAAAGAAAGGTACTTGTTTTGAAGAAAGTAGTGGGAGATGATCTAGCTCATATATAACCATATTGTTTATGTTTTCATGATTCCAATGAAACTAGGCTTAAATTATTGTGGGGTAAATCGTTATGTTATTTAATTCACATTAATCTATTAATATATAATATTTATGTATGAAAACAATGGGTAAATATAGCTAGTATTAAAGAAAAAGATTAGTTATCCTTCGAAAACTAAGTTGTCAAAATTGTAGTGAGAATCCAATGGATTAGCCTAAGTATAAGATTACATAATAACATTTTAACATGGAATAGATTATGTGGTTTTTCTACTAATATAATCATGTTAGGAACCAACATGTTAACAATGATTTGGAATAGATTCATCTAGGATCTGAAACTCCAAAAATAGCTGGCCGATTATATTTTCTCTATAATTCCAGTGCACGACGAGTGTTCCCTTACTCCACACCTAGTTTGAAACTAAAAATGAGATATGATTTGATTAATCCAAATTTTCTTTATGAATCGTTAATAAGGATTGGAATAGATGATTATCATGTATCATATATTATAAAAATAAGGTTTTATTGATTGAAATGAAGTTATCATTATTTAGATGTCCCATAAATTATTTTTCCTCATTATTTGTTTTCCCATTATGATTATATTTTATCAAAATGTGTTTTTTTAGTCAATGTATGGAAGCTCATGAAATCATGATAATGTTCAATGATATAGATAATGCAATGATTATCCTTCTTAGAAGACAAATGCTGGTGGGGAATGAATGAAAAATCTCCTTGTTATTTTCATAAATATTTTTGATGTTATGCATCATGATGAACATTCAAACAAGAAATATATGATTATATTTATAGAATAAAAGTTCATTCATATTTTGAATGTATATATGGTATTTTTAATTTTTGGAAGTTATTTGAGTTTATAAATTTCAGTAAAAGACATTTTTTAATCATTGTTGGATATAATATCAATTCATTCCAAGGTTTGGGATTCATTTCAGTTAGATGTATTTTGGAGGAGCCTAATGTTTAACAATTTATGGAATGGTTTAAACAAGACATTATATTTTACTGGATAACTTGTGATTACCATATAGGTTTTGGTCTACATTTATATGATGAAGAAATAATTTATGGATATTATATTTATTTTAGTAATTTTGGAATGAAAAATATCATTATGAATATTAATTTTATGGAGTAAGTGATGAAGTATAAATTAATTGAAGCACAACCAGAGAATCAAACTGAGTATATAATATAATTGAAATTTGAACACTATATATTTAGAAGGATTTTAAATTCTTCATCATATCAGGATATCATAATGTTTTTAGTGCTACCATTAAATCTCTCTCAAGTTCATGGTATGTTCCATGTATCACTCCCATGGAAGTATATACCCGATCCTTCACATTTACTAAAAATAGAGGTCATAAAATTGGGTCATGATCATTCGTATGAGGAATATCCATTATATATTCTAGATCATAGTTATATAGTTCTATCAAATGGTAACACTCATCATGTGAAATTTTTAATTATAAATCATAAAATCAAAGAAGCTTTAAGGGAACATGGGTGTGTAATGTGGTAGAAGTATCATCAATTGTATATAAAAGAGTGATTAAATATTGAGGGAATGTGTCATTTAAATGGGGTTATAATTTAACATAATTCAACTTTATGAAATAAATTTATTTAAATAAATTTAATTTCATTGATATCTCACGTAACACGCAACACCAAGTTTTGACAAATCTTGATATACTATTAGAATAGTTATTTAAGAATGACCATTATTAATATGCATTAAATTTGGTCTTCTAAATAAGAATAAACAAATTTCTAAAATTTAGTAATAATTTTTCATGTAAAGAAAAAATATTTTTAAATAATTACATAATTTATCAAAATGACAACAAATGATTTAAAAATACCTTTTCTAAAAACATCATTTGTATTTCTTTTTATGAAATAATAGTAAAACTAATTTTGAAACTTATGAATTTGATTTGGAGAAAATAAATTAATTATTGGAATCAGAATTTCAAAATTATATTAAGTGAATATTTGATTATTTTTTGAAAATTTTAATTTTGGGGTAAATAGTGAAAAATATTTATTTATATTGAAAATTGTCTTCTGTTTTAAATCATTGAAAATGTTACATACCATTTTAAAAGATTTGAAGAAAATATATTTCAATTATATATATATTAATTAAATTTTTATCATTTTAGTAACATCTCATCCCTCACCCATTGCATACAAAATAAGTGGTGATATTATTAGTGTAACACCTCAACCCGATTTACCACTAAAACGTTTTTCGTAATGGTGGGTCGCATGGCCTCTAATGCATCTCCCTAAATGCCAAAGGCAGACAAACAACAGCTCCGGTCATGGGATGTGATAGTGGGGAGACTATATCCACTTATCAGAGATTTACAATGGAAAAACAGAATAAATGACAACCATCTACTGAAGTAGTAATATATAAATGACAATGCAATAAGAGAATAATATAATATTTGAAAAAAAGTGGAAAACACCAATTAACAAGATTTCATGTATGTCATGATGATGATGATGATACATGAGCTAAAACTATGTAAAATATAATGATTAACAATACCATACAAAAAAAAAGACATCAATGCCCCACAGGTGATCTCAAAGAGCATCTCAATCTCTTGACTCTCATATTCCACCAATACATCAATCAACATAGATAATATAAATATAAGTCTACTCGGGTCCTAAGGGTACCCAAGTAGGGTGTGAGCTGAAAATATTAATAGGCTACCAACCATAGTGTTTATCCCAATCCAGATAGGGTAATAAAAATTAAACCGTGTTAAGACATGCATAAATAAAGTAAGCAATAAAATGTACCTAAATACCCATTTTCTTTCTTCATCCCATAGCTAGTGTCTAAAAATATAACAAATTAATTATTTTATTTCTTACACGTTTATAAATAAGTCACTTGTTTATAATTGTGAAGGTTACATGATGTAACAATGCAACCTTTTAGGATATTTAATAATGATGTTCCAAGGTAATTAACAAGGAAACGTAGACCTCAAGGGTCACCAACATAGAAATAATTGTAGCATGGTATTGGGTAAGAGTGTAATCCGATGATCATAGTCTCCGTCTATCCACAATAAGAATCTTACCAAGTCTAAGGAGTTCTTATGTTTTGAAATAGGGTTAATCAATGACTAGCCCTGATGGGATTTAACCACGAAACTTACTTATTAATGTTGGATCCAAGGAGTGAATCAATGTAATCCCTTAATGGTTAAGTGTGTAATCCAAGGATAATCATCCACGTAATTCCTGAGTATGATTTCTACCGATTCCAAGGAGTTCATCCAAGATAAAATGTGGCTAAAAAATGTTTAGGCCCGAGGGGATTTAACTATGGAACAAACATCTTAGTGTTGGATCCAAGGATTATATCCTGGGAATCCTATTGTTCTACATTGTGGATCCTATAGTATCATACCAAGAATCCAAGGTTCTAAATGGATCAATTTTTTTTCGGTATCAACCTAGGAAATCTATGTCCATGAATTCAGAATAGGGTCCTCTTGTGCTCAAGTCATTCCCTCAGGAATCCAAGGAGATCTCATGGTATGTCACTCCAATTTTGATAATGAAGTCATATATTATAAATAAGGTTCAATTCATTATATTTCATTTGTGTAATAAAGAAAATTAGTCATCTAACCCTTTAATCAATTCATAAGTAATCAATAAACCTATTTGGTTCAAGCCTTTAATTTCATTTGTTTGAAAATGGCATGTATCATGAAACCATTTAATTAAAACCATGTGAAATAAGTTTAATTGATATGGTTATCCCCACTACCTTCTATGAACATATCAAGGAATTGTATGGAAGTGCAACAAAAATTTACATAATATTTAATTATAGTATTGAAGAAAAATATTTAGGCTGATAAAGTGGTGAGCATACATGGTACTTTCCATTATTCAATTCACATGATATGTCAAACAATTTAATATAGAAAATCATACCCTTATAAATTTCCAAACAAGAACACCCAAAAAGTGTCTCAAATATGTCAAAATAATAAAATTACATGTATATAAAAACATCACACATGGGTAAATCCAATCTAAAACTAGTCTAAGCACTTAGACTATTCCTCGGTTCTCTAATCATTTAAAAATGGAAAATCAGTTTTCTAATTTTATTAGGGGTCATGACTTAAACATATCATATCTAAAACGTAACATCAAGGTATAATAAATATAAATACAACATGTCAAGAAATCATAAAGATATAATCACTAATTTTTAGGTTTAAGACATTGCACCTCCATTGGAGGGGCTTTATTATAATATGATGACTTTATTTATCCACAAATCAATTATTAAATTAATCATTTAAAACATGAAACAAACTAATTTTACATTTTAGACGCCTTAATCTGACCACTTCCCTAAATCAATTTAAATCTAACAAAAGTTCTATAAGAAATTAAATAAGGAATTTAAAAAATTGAGGAATTGGAGAGGGACCCCACCTCAAGGTGGAAGCAAACCAATAACTAGCACATGACATATTTATTGATGACCACAGAGAAATGATCTACATGTACCCACACATACCTTTATATATATATATATATACATTAACCCAATTCATCCATTCTGCACTCCATGAGGGAACACGTACATGGATGAAATATATATATATATATATATATTAAACTTGAGTATATGTGTGTGCGCCCTCCCTATTTGTAAAATCTAACCACAAAAAATAATAGGAACTTAAATTTAAGGTGTAAAGGACCCATACAACTAAAATAATTACTATGGAATAGAAAATTACAAAACCCCAAAATTATAATCGAGTGAAAACAAAAATGGATGAAAAACCATACCCCAAAATATTGGTGGTGAACCAAATGTCCAGAACTGTATCGTCTTTGGTGGCAGTTTCTAGATCATACATAATAGACTCTAGATAGACCTTCCCCACCACCCAGTAATTGATGATTTTCTAAAAATCACATTAACCTATAACCCTAGGTTCATCATATCAATGAAGGGAAATGGGTGGACTGAAATTTGGTCCAAAATATGGAGGAGATGTGAGTAGAGGACCCACCTTGGAGATTTAGTTTAGAAATCGGGAGAAATGTTGGAAAAACTAATATAGAAAGACGCCAGAAGGAGGGAAGAGTGCACGATGGTTGGTAAACCCCTTGGGGTATGTCACCAATGAGGGAGGAATAGAGATTTAGGGTTTGTTATGTTTTTTCATTTTTGTTTTTGTTTAAAAAAATAATACAATTTTGAAAATTTGTTAAACCACATGATTTGACCCAAATTGTTTTCTGAACCCTCCAGAATCTGTGTGGTGTGTAGTTTGAGGATATTGCCTCTAAAGCACACCCTAGAAAGTCAACATAACTTCACCTAAGAATGAAATCAATTTTATAGGTTCCATATCACAAAATTCCATTCCAAAGAATGGTTTAAAATTTGTCTAACCAATAAATGGGAATGTTCTAAAACCCTTGGATTTTTATTTTGTTCAAAAACATTAAACACTAAAATCTCCCCACCTTAAATCATATCATCCCCAAGAATCCTTTGGAAGAAAATAAAACATCACCTACCTTATACAGGTGATGAAATACTATTAAAATGGTTGCATTGTGTTTTGAATGCACAATGCTAATTTAAGAAATTCAAATGCATTACTAACTTAAGCCTCTATAACCTGAGCCAATGATCACTTTATAAATAGAACATTGAAAAAGATATTATAAAAGCATATTAATATAGAGACACAATCACAACATCATATATTTAAACATCAGGCTAAAGGTTCACCCCACTTTTGGTCCTTACCCTTAAAAACTGAAATTCCAAACCACAATACCTCCACAGTCAGAATTTTCATACAATGTATGCCTCTAAGGAACGTAATGAATCTATTCATGGTATTTCATTAAAAATTCACAGGTAAATCCTGATTGACCTAGTAGAAAATGGGTAAAAAAATTTTCACAAAAGAAATTGTAGACCTGAATACCACACTAGCCTTCACTTGGAAATGTGTTTTGAAATGGGTCATTATGACCGAAAACATTATAAGAAAATAATATAGAACGAGTTCTTCCACTTGATCGACATGTCTCAAATATTCCCTACATAGGCAGTCAGCGCGATTCGAAAGAAATGGCAACAGTCCATTAGCCTAAAAAAGTAGTTCCTACTTGGGAACCCATGAATCACATTGGACTTATCAAACCTCGATAAGGACAATTCTTCTGTATGCAACATTGAGGGACATCATTCAAAAATATCAACAACCTAAATATTCATCATGAAAAAAGACCCAAATTCTCTTAGTGAATCATAGATGACGTTAAGATAGGGGACATGCTCAGTAATTAGAAGAATACTCTAAGAGGGTTGAAATAGTTTCTAGTCAAAGATAACAAACTACTAGAAGGAAAAACAGTCAAACCACAACAAGTCAAATTCATGGAAGAAGCTAACCTTAATTTTTTTATGTACTTAAATTTGACTAAACACATGCCTTTATTACCAAATCCATTCCAGGATCACTCTTTATTTAACCACCGATGTCCTCCAAGTCCAACGGTATTTCTTCTAGGTTTCAAACATAGAAAACCATATCAAATTCATGTTACCTAGAATGCTCAAAAATAAAATAACACCGTGAAACCTCAATGGCTTTAAATTATAAACCAACCATTTCACAATGGTCATCTTAGGTTTTTATCCTTGTTTCCCTTAGATTTCGGGGATGACCTCCTTTGATGGGAGGTTCAAACATTCTGATCGGTTTCTAATGGGTTTGTTTGTAGAACTGGAATCATACAATGATTCGACATCCATTCGGACCAACTGTCCAAAGGTAGGTGCTCATTAGTTTATAGACTGATGAGGTTTAGGAATTTGCATTGGTCAAGAGGATGGGAGGTCGGACTCATCACACCTTTTGAGGGAAATTATTGTCTACTCCAGGACTCTCTTTATAGATTTAAGTTATGTTTCTGAATCCTTATTACATTACCAAATATAAAATGAGTTTTCCTTTAGATCTGACAATCAGTGATCGATATTTAGGAGATTTAGAGAATCTTTTATATGTATTCAAGGTTCTTCACTGATAAAGAATCATCTGTATTTGTTAGAGATTCTTAGTCAATGGTATCCTTTGATACGTAAAATTATCTTGGTCCTTATGATGACCATACTGGTTTTAAACCCACTCAGTGGGGCACCTGAAGATTATTTTCATTCAGAGGGACATGAATTATTTTAGAGTTGGGATCGAACCCGCAGATGGGAAACCTATGTATCCTTTGTTTAAAAAAGGAATCAGAACCCACGAAGTTTGAGTAAGATAGTATGATGTTTATGATTGATGGCTCAAATAAGGATGTCATAATTACTTTTACATTGTAAGCTCACGTGAGTCATGCTCGGTGTGAGAAACAAGAGGTATTGGTAAAAATTAGACAATTGTGCCATGAAAGATTCAATCATAAGAAATAATGTGGGGAATATGTATTGATGACTGCCCAGATAAATGAAGGTTAGGATTTACTTTACGGAAGAAATCCAGGAGGAGGGTCCATAAAGGTATATGTGTTACATGGAGATTTTGAATACTTTAACTTGGGGGGTTACTCTTGAAAAGGGGGCCCAAATTAGGAGAGGAATTATGATTGGGTTTTTCTCCTGAAAAGGAATCCAAGATCAAACGGAAATTAGGACTGGTTAAGAGAAATTAAGACTAGGGATTACTCTTGAGAAGGAGGCCCAGGTTAAGATATTTGAAAAATTAAGGGACTTGGGGCTTACTCTTGAAGAGGATGCCCATATTTGAGACTAGGGCTTACTCCTGAAAAGGAGGCCCAGGTTAACATAATTATGGTTGGGGCTTACTCCTAAGGAGGATGCCCAGATTTGAGAATTTTGACTGGGGCTTATTCCTGAAAAGGAGGCCCAGTTTAAGGGGTTCTATCATCTTAAAGTATGAGGTTGAATGAATGAAATCTCAATTATTTAATGACATAAAGATGTGTAAATCACAAGGTTTTGAGAGATATTCCAAAGAGTTCCATTCAGATAAAGAATCCAAATCAAGAGGTCATGCCATAAATGGCTTTGAAGAGTGTCTTGAAAATTTAATCTTGAATAGGTGAGGTGAAATGGCTTAAGAGGGGTGAAATGGGAAAGAAGGGAACCCAAAAAGGCAGGGGCGCGCAAGTCCTGGCAGGCGCGCAGGTACTGCATGGGCGCGCAAGTGCTTGGCGCGTAGGTATACCTGTGCGACACATGGGTACTTGCGCGACGGTTAACCAGCTGGGTAATACTTGAGCGACTCTTGATTAAAGACTTTAGAATCCTCTTGAGGTTTTTCCAGAAGAGGGGCGTGCAAGTTCTATTGAAGGAGTAAGGTGTCGAACAAGTGTGTCCTTGTCCCTTAAGGGCTGGCCACTCAGGCGCACAAGTGTTGATGAGTTTCAACACATAGGCCTTCCTCCCCCTCTTTAGATCTTCTTTTCTAGGTAATAAATTACCTTAGAAGTGTTTCGGATGCTTTGAGAAGAGACTAGGGGACCGGGAGCTCAAATATGAGTTTTTGAAAAAAAATCCTCATCTAATGGGGGGCCCACAGGGTCCATTTATAGGCAGGAGAAGACCCCAGGCGGTTATCCCTTAGGTCGTGCAAGTCACTTGCTCGACGAATTATGGTCGCGCAAGTGGACTTGCGCGACTATGAGGGAACTTGCGCGACTTATGGGCAATCTTCTCCTTGTTCACCCCTTTGTCGATTTTTGATATTTTCTTTAAAGGATGAATCAATTTGTGCTAAGTCATTTCCCATTACATTCCTTTGGACTCCATGACGAAAAAGGAGCATCAATAAAAGTCCCCCCTCAGAGTTGGATCCGAAAGAAATGAGTATGTGATTCTAAGGAAAAAAGGAGACATCCAAAGGAAAGGTGGAGCGCAAGGGTTCAGTGCGCAACACTTGGCGCACATGTTCGAGTCGTGCAGGGCTGGAGCGCACTGGCTAGCAAGCGGATTGATCACAGGATGAAATTTTTTTTCCATGATTACTATGATATCTGCGATAGCACTTTCCCATATTTGGATAAGTACTTGAAGAAATATCATCTTAATTTCCCACAAAGAATCTACCTGCCCCTGTATGGTCATTGTCATCTGCAAGGAGTCAATGTTCCAAATGCAAAGAACTATACACATAAAATGCAGCTGCACTACTACTCCTCTATTTTGGTTATGCTGTGCATTAAGTGAAACAACAATGGTGTGAAATTTCAAATTCTCCTTCCATGCCATTTCCTTGCATATATGAAAATGGAAAACCCTTGGGATGAAATGTTTTCCACTGTCATTTGGTGGAGAGAAGAAAAACATGGGATTAGAGCAATATCTGAAAAGTGTGCTCTCTCCAAATGGATCTTTACATCCAATGCTCCATTATCAAATCCATGTATCCATCATCCAAGTCTCTTGGACAGAAATAGAGGCATTGTTTGATTAGTAGAAAATTTTCCTCAAACCTCACTCAAGAACATCCTTTTACAACTGTTCCAAGAAGAGCTGGTATCACTGCATCTCTTATTGTATCCAGTTGAATGACTGAATTCCCGGTGGTTGCTGATGAAGCTCGGGATGCCGTAAATCTAATGAAGAGTTGTGTTCAAAGCCTCTTGTAATTCTTGAAAAATAGAAGAGACTCCTGTCTGTGGATGTCCTTCTATCTCCTCTGTATCAATGAAAAACACATTCTCCTTCACTCATTTGTTCCTGCATTCTCTTTTTCTACATGCTTTAGATTTTACCTAATCCAATGGGCCTAGTAAGCATAGTTTCATTTTTACTAGGATTAATGTAAATAACCCTATAAACTTCAAACCTTTTAATTGCTCAATATTACATAAATCATAAAAAACATATGTTTAGTGAGCTTGGAACTTGACTTTTATTCATAGTTCCTTTGTACTTTGTTGGTAGTTTAAAGTCATGCACGTCGGACATAAAAAGGCTAATGTTTAAGGTCGAAATAGATTTGACGTAATGAATTAGAATTGACTCAATTCCTTGAAAATTCATTGGAAAACATAGTACCATACTCATGTATCAGGGAAAAATATGCAAACTATGACTTAAGAATATATTAATATGAGGAATGATATGAAAAAGAGCTAAAAGGAATTAGAATAAGTAGTTCCCGAGAATGAAGTTACCATTATTTAAAAAACCTGTTAGGGGGTTGAATTACATAGGGCCACTTAAAGGCATTGGATTCATAGTCAAATAAATAGTATCTTTTGGCCAACAAGTCTGTTATGTAGACTGTTTATACAAGGCCTCCTATGGGCACGTGCTGCATGGTCAGGAAAATAACTCTCAGAAATTTACTTTCCGAGTGCTAAAAGCCAGTGAAAGTTTATGGAGATTCAAATCTTCCAAATTATAGAGTTTTCTGTAAGGAAAGAGGTACTTGAATATGGAGAGGATATTTCCAAACAAGATTATCAAAGAACTGGATGAATATCACTCCTATGAAGGTCTGACCCAAACATAGGGAAGGAGAATATAAACCATAGACTTGAATACATTCAGATAATGAAAAAGGATATGGTACAAATATGTTAAGGATGGATGTTTTGCGGCTCCTTGCTTACTCTCATTTAAGACAAATAAGGACAAAAGAGGCATTCTTACCAAGAATGAAGCTACCACTAGCCGTCAAACTCGTTAGAGAGATGAATTATGTAGGGACACCTAAGGGAATTGGCTGTATAGTCAAATAAAATTATCTTTTGGCCAACGAGTCTGTTATATTGACTGTTTATGCAAGGCCTCCTATGGCCACGTGCTGCATAGTCAGGCAAAAGAACTCCCAGAAGATTGACATTTTTTTGACTAGAACTCATGAAAAGGGTTATGAAGATACGAAAATATTTATGGTTAGGATTATGACAAATAAAAATGGGTATTTTCCAATGTATAAAGAGATACACAGATCAATGCTAACCATAATCATGTTGTGGATGGGTCATGAATTGAAATGTTGGACTTCACTACGTATCCCATAAGGATGAGAATCAAGCCTTACGTAGTTATTAAACTACAGTTTAACATCATGTGGGACAAAAGTATTAGAGATCTTAGTTTAGGGTCATAGAGCCTGGACCATTTTAAGAAATACACAGTGTGTGTTTTCATGGGGACTTTTCATCCAAGGGACTGAAAGTGGAATTTGGGGTTAGTCCCAAAGACTTGGGGCAGGATTCGAGGGACACTCGAATGTTCCTACATATCCCATAAGGATGGGAATCAAGCCCATGTAGTTCTAGAAATACCCTTTGTACAAATTTGGTTCGTACATGTGAAGGGTGAAAGGGCACTTTAGTACAATGATGGTTTTACCCAAGATAAAAGGTTTGGGTACTGCCATGTATGCATGTAGTCATTGAAATGAAACATGATTGAAAAATCAATGTAAATAATGTTTCCCTCTCCGGTGAGGCTATCAAAGAATATTGTAGTTTATTGTCATACTGGACAAAAGTGTTGTATAGTTTAACGTTGTATAACAAGGACAAAAGTGAACCAATGTAAGGATATTGATTCTAGGGGCAGTTTCATGAATCAACATCATATAAGAGGGAGGTGAACCGATGTGAAGAGATTGGTTTTGGGCTTGAAACTTGGGAGGTTGCCTACATACCCATCCTAGAAGGAAAGGATAAATGTCCATGTAGTTCAATTAATGAATGAATTAATGATCAAGTTGTTCTTGGTGACAATGACCTAAAAAATGATGTTGTTGGGACTTACAGATGGTTAGAGGCCCAAAGAGAGTGTTATGGTTGAGGTTTTTTATAATCTCAGGTGATTCATACTCGGTGTGAGAAACAAGAGGTAAAAACAACCTTAATGATGCATAGTTTAATGTCATGTAGGACATATAAAGGGACTATGCAGTTTAAAGTTTTGCAGTTAGGACTATTGGTGCTGCACATTTTAGTGTCATGTAGCAGGGACAAAGTACAATTTAATGTAATGTAGAACGTATCACAGAATTTCAGTATAGTTTAGCCTCATGTAGTTAGGATGATGGGGACAATTGAGTTTAACGTCATGTTGGACGAAAGGGGGATTGTGCAGTTTGATGTCATGTAGTGAGGACAAAAGGGGGACTATGCAGTTTAATGTCATGCAGTGAGGACACAAGAGTACACCATATAACGTCATGCTGGATGCATTTGGGATTTATTCCACAGTTTAGCGTCATGTTGGATGAAATTTCGAATAGTTTAAGGTCATATGCATGGACCGTGGATGGTGCATTTTAATTTCATGGTGGACAAAAGTGTTATTTAAGGTCATACATGTCCTTTGATGATTATGTAGTTTAACGTCTTTCTGGACATAAGGGACTTATATATTGTTTAGCGTCATGTAGTTAGGACATCACAGTTTAACGTCTTGCTGGACGTAAGGGACATGCAAATATATTAGGGTCATATGCATGGACCGTTGATGATGCAGTTTAAGGTCATACAGGACCCAGTTGCAGTTTAAGGTCATACTAGACAATTTAGGGAACATTTTCATAGTTTAACGTCGTGTGGGATAAATTAATAAAAATAGTTTAAGGTCATATGTATGGACCGTTGCTGTATAGTTTAACGTCATGTAGCAAGGACGAAAGAGGCACTTTGCAGTTTATACAAAATACTTCTTCAAAAATCTGGCATTGGTTGGAGTAGTGATTAGTTCTCCATCCATCAAGATTAATGAATAAGCTCCATTGGAGTAGACCTTATGTATTGAATAAGGTCCTTCCAATTTTTTCTCAAGCTTGGGAGGCTTCTTTCCTACAATCATTGGAGTTCTAAGAACTAATACCAATTCTCCCTGAGTGAATGAACAAAAACGAACTTTTTTGTTAAAAGATCGTGCTATTCGACTCTGATAGACTTCCATGTGGTGCAAAGTGCACAATCTTTTCTCATCTAACCATTCCAATTCATTCAATCGCTTTTGAGATTGTTCATCAGTAGAAGATTGATCAAAAATGTCAACTCTAACCGAGGGTAGTTGAGCTTCAATGTGAAATATGGCTTCCGTTCCATATACCAATGAATAGGGAGTTGACCGAGTTGTAGTGCGGGTGGTAGTCATATAAGCCCATAAAGCATGAAAGCGTTTATTAGACCATGACCTCTTATCTTTATCCACCATATTTTGCAATATATTTGAAATAGTCTTGTTAAAGGCCTCTTTCTGGCAATTGGCCGCTGCATGATACCGAGATGAATGGTTGGATTTGATGTTGTATTCTTGATACAAATTCTTCACCTCGGATGAACAGAAATTGGTGCCATTGTCTATCAATATGGTATGAGGGACACCAAATCTGGTAATGATGTTAGACTTGATGAAGCTAAAAACGCATTTAGAACATTCTTCCTTGAGAGGTATTTCCTATACCCATTTGGAAAATAAGTCAGTAGCAGTAAGAATGTACTTAAAATGCTTGGTCGTAGCCGAAGGGTAAGGACCCACCACATCCATTACCCATGTGGAAAATGGCCATGAGTATTTAGCTATATGAAGAAACTCTGGAGGTTGATGAATGAAGTTTTCATGTACTTGCCATGAATGAAACTTCTTTGTGAAATCGACACAATCTCGTATCATTGAAGGCCAAACGTATCCAAGCCTTCAAATCTGATCAGAAAGTCTATGTCGAGACTGGTGGGCACCACAGACTGCTGCATGCACTTCTTCAATGACAACCATTGTCTCTTCACCATCAATTCATCTGAAGAGAACTCCATTAAATTCACATTTGTATAGAATTTTCTCTAGGTGATATGGGCTATCATATAGAGTTAAATTGACCACACGTCGCCATATTTGTTATTTATTAGCTCTATCAGGTGGAAGTGTTCTGTGTTGAATGTATTCCCTGATAGGTGACATACATCCTGTAATATGACTATACGGTTCTGGAATGGGACAAATTTCATTAATTTTTTCTGTTCTGATTCGAACATAAGGTCAAATTGCACGATGGTGGAAAATACTGATGGTTGTCTCGTCCCGATTTGGATCTGCCAGAGCTGGGGAAATATTAGCCAGTGCATCAACATGAGAATTTTTAGATCTTGGGACATAAGAGAATGTTGGTTCCAAAGGGAATTCCGCCATTAACTCTCTGACATAATCATACAGAGGGATTATTTCTTCTTTTCTGATGTCATAATCGCCATTGACTTTTTTAATTACTCGGTCTGAATCACCTTTCACCTTTAAGTGATTCACTTGTTCTTGAAGTGCTAATTCCAAGCCTATGATGAGAGCTTGGTATTCTGCTTTATTATTGGTACCACCTTCCCACAATAAGAAGGAATAAGGTAACACTGCCTTTTCTGGAGAAATGAGCACAATTCCTATGCCAACTTTTTTGAATTTAGGATTTACCATTTTCCTTCCTATTGGACTTCTGGAAGAACCATCAAAATACATTTCCCATTCCTAATGACATTATTGAATAGAGAAGACTTCCTCATCAGGGAGTTCAATATCTGGAGATGTGCCTTCCACTGAAGGGTGTTCAGCTAAGAAATCAGCCAGAGCTTGACCCTTTATCACCTTTTGCGACACATACTGAATGTCGAATTGCTACAAAATAACTTCCCACCATGCCAGACGTCCTGTAAGCATTTGATGACTAAGGATAAATTTGAGCGGGTTATTGCGAGTTACCAATTGGACCTCGTGATGTTTCAGATAGTGTCTCAACTTCTGAACTGCAAATATTATTGCCAGGCAGCACTTCTCAATACTTAAACACCAGGTTTCTGCTTCACGCATGGTTCGACTGAGACGGTAGAGGTTGTTTTCATTGCCAGCATCATTATTTTGAGCAGTAAAGGCACCCAATGATCGCTCTAGAGCTTTCACATAGAGGATATGTGACCTTCCATCAACAGGTGGTATGAGTACTGGTGGACTCAAGTGGTATTTCATGAGAATATCGAATGCTCCTTGACATTCTTCAGCCCACTGGTAAGTGACTCCCTTCTTCACGAATTTGGTGAAGGGTAATCTTCTTCCTCCTAAATTGGAGATGAAATGCCGAATATAGGCTAAGTGTCCTTAATGTCCAGTTAATTATTTCAAATTTTGACAAGGTGGCATACCAAGGATTGACTTGGTCTTCTCAGGATCGACTTGAATACCACTATGGCGTACAACAAAGCCGAGAAATTTTCCTGAGGTTACCCCAAAAGCACATTTTAAGGGGTTTATCTTCAAATTATGTTGTTGAAGCTTGCGGAATATGACTTCCAAATCAGCCAAGTGATTAGAATGTTGTTTGGATTTAACTACCAAATCGTCTACATAGAATTCAAAAAACATCCCTAAGAAGGGTTTTAAGATACGATGCATGGCATGCTGATAAGTTGCACCTGCATTCTTTCAGCCAATGGGCATTACCCAATAGAAAAACACACCCTTAGGGGCTCTGAAGGCTGTAGATTCCTTGTCTTCTAGGGGCATTTGGATATGATTATATCCGGAATATCCATCCATGAAGGAAAGTGCTTCATAGCCAGCTGTTGCGTCAATTACAAGTTCTGTAATCAGAACTGGGAAATCATCCATTGGATAATGCCGATTAAGATCTCTGAAATCGATGAGAACTCTAATTTGTCCGTTCTTTTTCTTTACATGGTCAATATTAGCCAACCATTTGGGATATTGAACTTCTCTGAAGAAGTTAGCTTTGATACGCTTATCCACTTCAGCTTCAATTTTGGAAGCATATGTTGGGTGTGTTCATCTCGCGGCTTGCTTAAATCCTCGATGTTCTTCTGGTAAACCCAAATGATGAGTATCAACATCAGGATCAAGCCCGGGAATTTCTGAATAGTTCGTTGAAAATATATCTCTATTTATATTTATAAAAGAAATATAAATCTCTTGTTCTTCAAGAGTCATGGCCGCACTGATTAAAGTGGGGTGTGGATCTTCTTTTGTACCCAGATTTATTTCTCTGAGTTCATCCACAGTGGTTGAGATACCCTCTTCAAATGCTGGAGGAGAATCTCTGATATTTTCCTCTTCTTCTTCATCATGTATTATTTCTTCCGTTTCTACTTGCATAGTAGATGATAATGTATAATTTTCATGATCCGAAGAGATGTCAAAATTTGTATATCATGAAGAAGAAGCTTCCATTTCCAACCCGATTGATGATGAAGTTTCTTCTTTGGGTAATAAAGATTAGATTATGGATTAAGATTCGACATCATTGTTCACCTCCGATGTTTCTATAACTTCATATGACCTAATTGGCGAAGCATAGACTTTTTGGATTTCAGCAGATTAAATTAAGATGTCACCATTTGTGCTTTCATCACTGCTTGGTAGATTAACAATTTCTTCCATGTTGTCTGGCTCGATTGATGTAATTGACATTATGGATCTTTCCATAAGAGTATTTGGATTTGGGTATATCTTGTAAATTTTACTGATAGGAAACACATAATCTTTACTCACATGTGTAAATGGATTTACTGGAATTTTTTCCAAACCATATGGAGCATTAACTTTGGTAATCTCCTTTGTTCTGGATTTCTACCTTCCCTTTATTTGATAGAATTCTGCCTCAATGTATTGAGACTCACATGTATTGAACGGGGCCTTATCACTGTACAATGTCCCAACATGACCATCGAAACAATATTTGATACATTGATGGTATGATGAAGGGATAGCCGCATGTTGATGTAGCCAGGGTCTTCCAAGCAAGATGTTGAAGGCTGAGTCTTGATCAACAACCATGAAATCTGAATTGGATTCAAGATCTCCAAACTGAGTTCTGAGTGTAACTTCACCTAGTGGTTCTTGTTAATTTTTATAATATCCTTGTAACATCATGGTAGAAGGAGATAAATCAGATTCTGTGAGGCCCAATCGATGAAGTGTACGAATGGGAATGAGGTTGACTCCTAAAAAATTGTCAAGGAATGTTCTTCGAACGTCTACGCCATTGACCTTGCCAGACAAGTACAATGGTCTAATATGTACATGCACAACATCATCTTCATCATCATCAGTAAAAGATATTATTGCATGGAATTAAGCAGGATTATTCTCTATGTGATAGACTTCAGCTACAGCAATTTCAGTTTCAAACTCTTGAGGACTTGACAAAGCCTCCATGAGTGCTTACCGAAGATCTTTTCACAGATTCAAAGCATCCAGAATTGATAACATGGCTGTTACTTGGGCCAAGTGTTTCAATATTTCATACATTTGATCCAGAGGCATGCGTATCCCAATAGGAATATGTGGTTTAGCTGGTACCATGGAAGTAGATGCTTTGGAAGTAGATGGATCTTGTATTGGGATAGGAGTTGGCAATATTCATGGTTTTCGAAGATTAGACCGATTTGATCCATTTAAATGCTGAGAGGAAGAATATGGAACCTTCAACCGGTCTTCCAAAATAACTGTTCCAGGACTGAATTTTATTTTGGTAGAAGAACTTTCTTGTTTATTCTGAGATCGTTGAAGGGCTCTACCACAAGTTTCTAGTGCGTACACTGTTCTAGCACTGGTAGAATTGGAATAGTGGCTTCTGAAAGATCCACATATTCCCTTGTATCCTGAGCCCCTGGAACGTTCTTTGATTCCCCTGTTTGATATAGGGAATTCAGGCTCATTGAAATCGAAAATGCGACTGGCATATGGATATGTTAATTGAATCATATTAACATAACCAAATATTAACTCTTCATCTGATGACGACTCTTCCTGATTAGCCTGTTTAGGCTGTTCCGTTTGGTGGGGCGGTGCCCATGGATTTAAAGTTGATGGCATGAAGTCCACCAATGTCAAAGAAAACATAGGATTTGACACCTACTCATCTTCTTCTGATTCTTTTTCTTTCTTTGAATCATGCCATTTCTTTGAGGACTTTCCCTCTGACGAAGAGTGTTTTTCCGCAACATTCATGAAAGAAGACACAATTGGTTTCTTTAATTGTGTTTGCAAAATAGCATGAGTTCGATTGATTTTCTTTCTGGCCATCCAATCATCATAATTATGTTCATTTTTTCTTTTGACTTCTTGACATTCGCCTTTCTCATCTAGAACTGTAGCAGTAACAAATGCTACCTGAGCTGAAGAACCTTTCAGTTTGACTTGTCCTGAGTCGACCATCTTTGGCAGGACGTCTTTAAAGACAAAACACTCCTGGATGGGATGCCCCAACATTTGATGAAAAGGGAAATAATTGGGATGGTCTTCATCTCATTTCTTGTTTGGCCTCTTGGGGATTGGCAATTGAACCAAATTGTTTTCCAGAGCTAAAATGACATAACCCAAAACTTGTTCATTTCAGAAAGAGTATGTTTTTCTCTTCAGATCCTAAAATTATTTTCGTCTATGATCTCTTTGATCATATGGATGAAACGACCTTTTTTGTTGGTGCTCAGAAGGTGGAGCCCTTCGAGATGATGAAGGTTTTGAGGTAGAAACAGATATAGGTGCTTGTTTATGAATAACTATAGAAGTTTCTTCTTTACCCATTCTCCTTCCTGGAGCTGATGGATTTACACGAGATTTAGCCTTAGCCCATATACGGAAATCATCAATCTGCTGAGCGATTGAAGTAAGGTCTCAAAACCCTCTTGTGTATTTCACAGGGATTAACGGCGTGCGTAATTCGTCAAGCAGATTTTCCATACAGATTGTCAAAAAATCTTCTTGAGGGAGTGCTAAACTCAAGGAATATGTTAATCCCTTCCATCGAGAAATGAAATCAGAGACCCTTTCATACTCCCTTTGCTTACATTTTGTAAGATCGAAAACTGCTGTCTTTAGAAAAGTTGAGCTGAACTGAAGGAGGAATTTTTGGCGAAGATCCTCTCATCCGGTGATTGACCAGGATTGCAAGCTTGTATACCAGACAAAAGCTGGTACTTGCAAGGTTCGCACGAACCATCTGAGTTTCACTGTTTCTTGCTGCTCTGGAGTTCCCATCATAGGATTGCAACAAGACACGTAATGCGTCAATTTCTATTCAGGATCGCCTGATCCATTGAAAATAGGGAATACAGGGTTCCCAAAACTAGATGGAGGAGAGATTGAATCTACCCATTCATGGTAAACGTTCTTTTCTGGTTGAACTTGCGCACATTTACCTTCCATAGTTTCTAACCGAGCTCTTAATGACTCAATAGTAGATATTAACTTTTGAGAAACATCCGGTTGAACATGGACTTGGGTAGGTTCCATGACTGGAGCTTCGACATATGTGGCGATTAGTGCTGCAACTGATGGTAGCACTGCCAACTGTCGTTGCACTTGACCCGTAGGATTAGACCTGTGAGGGTGTACTGATAAAGGAGGATATTCTTGATCCATCTCATTAGCTGCAAAAAATTCCATTGGATGACTAAATCCAACATGATTAAGAAGAATACTACTCTGATGTAGTTCTGCATTCAACCTTCTTAATTCCTTCATTTCATCCTGTTGTTGTTCAAACCATTGCTCTAGTTAGAGTGATTGAACTTCTCCAGAGGATGGATATGTAACGTGGTTCTTTCCCTTCCCTTTGTTGGATCCTTTTAGGAGAGGGGGAAGTGGGTTAATAGAAGGATTACCTAGGTTCTGAGTAATCCTTTGACTTTGTGTACGCACACCTTCTTAATTTGTGTCGGTGCATACATCTTATTGAGCAGGATCCTCTTCATCTGAGTCCCCTGAGTGAGCATTATCAGGTGGATCAGCAACAACAACATTGATGACATTGATTGATGCATAACTCATCGCATCCCTTCTATCATCATTTCTATGATATTTTCTTCTTCCATGTCTTTGATGAGACATAGCATTTCAAGAGCCAACCCAGCTCGCCAGACTAGGGGACTCTTTGATAATGCCTATACCTCTGAGCTATTCCAATCGGAAAAAGCTTTCTAGGAGTTGAGAAGGAACATCCCCAGTCCACTAGACTGGGGACTTTTTCAAATCATCTGAAAAAGTCCCCAGTCTAGTGGACTGGGGATGTTCCTTCTCAACTCCTAGAATCTTATTTGTTGATTCCGAGGGTTGGTTTAAAAGAGTCCCTAGTCTGGCGAGCTGGGTTGGCTCTTGACATGCTATGTCTCACACTTTCTTAAAATCTCTCCTGATCTTGTGAACCTTAGTCCGAAAATTAGCTGGATGCATTAACTTGTATCCAATTTTATCACCTAGTTCAAAAGAATGTTGGATGATTTATGACACTTCGGTCACTAGGTGACGTGCTTGCTCCAAACGAGAGGCCTGTTCAATATTCTCGTTTTCTTGATTCAAGAGTAATTCAACAACTTGTTCTCTGTATTCTTGATTTTGAGAGGAACTAGTTGAAGCCTGTTCTTGGGCAAGATTTTGATTACAAACAATGCCCATTGACTGTGGCTGGCCATGGGCAATAACATTGCATGATACCATTTTCGGCGGTCTTTGCTGACTGGAGAGCACCATGAAATGCAGTTCTCCATGAACACCCCATCCTCTGACACGAATACCAGATGGGGCATTAGAAATTAACTGATGCAATCTTATTAATGTGCCAAAGCATGAACTTTGAATGGCTCTCTGCTGATTTTCAGCCTTCGGATATCGAGAGACTGATAGAGACGCCAAATCAATCTGACGTTGTAACCCTTCTGTTATCTTAAGATGATTTCTATATTCATCATTAGATAATACATTCCTTTTCAACTAACAAAGAGTTTTACATATGTTGAGACGAATATCATGAATTTCATCTTCCGTCAACATTTCTAGAATGTTATACTAAGAGTCATCCAGAGGCCAAAACATGACTGGCACTTCACCATTCGCCAGTTGTTTTCTCATGTTCATCATTTCCTCTTTATCATTTGATAAAGATTATTCTACCTGATTTGACCAGTGTTGGTTTTTCCTTGTTGCTTCATTTGATTCAAAAGGATTGGTACATAAATTATTGATCAAACTAGAAGATGCATGACTAAGGTATGGTTCGGAGAATGACCTACACCCTTGGCTATCTTCTGATTGAGAAAGTATTTCACCTGCTGGCGATGAAGCTTTATACATGACTGGTTTCGCATTTTCAAGTGCCTCAAAATAAGAGGGCTTTCTCGGCACTATATTGTCAACTGGAGCATTTTCCGGGAAATGTGCATCACTACTGCGGAGAGGACTTTCGCAGTGAAATTCATCATCATGGGGAGGACCACCATAATGGGTTACATCAAAAGATGAGATCTCTTGCTCCTTGGTCTTCTGACCACATAGAGGGTTCCTATGGCTCTCATCTGAAGATGAAACTTCGAGATTGACCGAAATGTCATTAATCAAGCATTCATGAGGAAGTGTTTGTTGAAGACCTTCGGAATTAATGTTCCCACTATCGGGAAATGAGGGAGTATAATCTTAAATTTCAACAGATAATTGTCTAAGGGCTTCAAGAACTCTAGCATCGAGCAAGGATTTGTTACAAATTGGATCTTGATCTACGGACTATGCTGGGTGGGACTTTTTCTTAAATGCCTTCTTACTCGCCGTGGAAACCACTTGTTGATGAAAGTGGCTGCTCTGAGCAGGTGTATATGCCTGATCAGAAAATATGGCCAGGTTAGGCTGACGATCTCTACTCAAATCAGGTGTATGTGCCTGACTTGGTTGTCCGTATGATATGTGGGAGTATGCCCCACAACCCTCTTAGACTGGAACAAATGTGTGTGTCTGTTCCGGAGTGAATTGTTGATGTGTCACTCCACTGGTAGGGATAAATTTATATTTGTTTCCCTAAGATGCCACTGAAGTTGTTATAATATCCTGGAAGGCATCCAGAATATGAGCAGGGATTTTCTTCTGCTCTTCCACCATTGATAGAATATTCTTGGTGACTTCAGTTGTTGGAACGGGAATATACGTCTATTTCGGGCTTGGAGAAGGTGTTTGTGCCTGCTCTTATCCTCCTTTTTCTGTAAATGGATCCTGAAAGTACTCAAGTGTGGGGGAAGAGAGTTGAGTCTGCCTCCTATTTGTTTTCGGGGCTTCTTAACAAACTTCTCTAAAGGCTACCAAGTGAGACTATTGGTAGGCTTGATTAGTACTAGCAGGTGTATTTTCCTGCTGATTACACTTCTCCAAAAGTAGTTGACGAGATCCATCATATGTAGTCAGATGATCCTTCTGACTAGATGATGATGTATAAATAGGTGTATGTTCCTACCTATAGTACTCCACTGGAATTTCCTGGCGGGATTGGCCTGATGCTGCCAGACGAGTCTGCTAGACATCGGAATTAAAATAGGCAGGTCTGTGTGCCTGCTCGTTGCTTGCCACCAAGTTAGGTTGGTGGACTTATCTGGAGATGGCAGAGATGAGAACCTGCTCACTGTTCACCTGACATCGCCTCTGGCGATTCATCTTTCCTGCTCAGGTTCGAGGAACCTGATCCGAATGCCTAGAGTCGGTACCCTCATCATGTTGAGGGCGCACTACCGCACGAGTATGGCGGCGATTGTTAGTGGGAGCCCTCAGGAAGGACTATTGTTTGTTTGAATTAAGGCCCTGAGGGACCTTCTCATTCACCTCCCCAGAATAAGGGAGCGAATGGTGATTGCGTTCTGGATATAACGACCCGAAATGGTTGGAGACGGTAGTCAGCACCGCCTTCTTCTTGATCACTGGTTGTCATTGTCCGGACGATCGATGTGAGTTGTTTACTTGGAGGGCTTGTCGGGCAGCCTCCAGAGTTGGGATGGTACTGTGTTGATGGTACTCCTTAACCAACATGTTTGATACCCATCATTGAAGATGATGACTATGTGATATCATCCTTAGGGCGGACGACGATCCAGCTGGAGTAACGGTAGTGGCATTTATAGCAGCAGTATTCACAGGTGTGAACTTGAGAGTAGCCATTCTAGAAATGCAGAAGATCATGGAAAAGAGTACCTATTTGATATAACATACGTAATCAAGATAAATTCAGCCACTACATCTTTTGGATGAGAACATATGTCAATGATTTTTTTGTTGGCCCTCTTATTGAGTTTTAAATAGGGGCGTAGAAAAATAGGTAAAACATCATTTTAACTTGGTTATGGATTCATGTCGGGTTCACAATTTTTGTTTCCCTCAGATTTCGGGGATGACCTCCTTTTATGGGAGGTTCAAACATTCCGATCAGTTTCTAACGGGTTTGTTTGTAGAACCAGAAACATCCAATGATTCCACATTCATTTGGGCATACTTTCCAAAGGTCGGTTCTCATTAGTTTATGGACTAATGAGGTTTAGGAATTTTCATTGGTTGAGAGGATGGGAGGTTGGACTCATAACACCTTTTTTAGGGGAATTATTGTCTACTCCGGGACTCTCTTTATATATTTAAGTTATGTCCGTGAATCCTTATTACATTACCAAATATAAAATGTGTTTTCCTTTAGATCTGACAATCAATGATCGATATGTAGGAAATTTAGAGAATCTTTTATATGTATTCGATGTTCTTCACTGATAAAGAATCATATGTATTTGTTAGAGATTCTTATTCAATGGTATCCTTTGATACGTAAAAGTCTCTTGATCCGTATGATGACCATACTGGTTTTAAAGCCACTTAGTGGGGCACTTGATGTTTATTGTCATTTAGAAGGACATGAATTTTTTCATAGTTGGGATCGAACCCGCAGATGGGCTACCTACATATCCTTTGTTTAAAAAAGGAATCAGAACCCATATAGTTCGAGTAAAGGAGTATGATGTTTATGATTGATGGCTCAACAAAGAATTTCATAATTACATTTACACTCTAATCTCATGTGAGTCATTCTTGGTTTGAGAAACAAGAGGTATTAGTAAAAATTAGACAATTATTCCATGAAAGATGCAATCATAAGAAATAATGTGGGGCTTATGTATGTATGACTACCCAGATAAATGAAGGTTAGGATATAATTTAGGGATGAAATCTAGGAACAGGGTCCATAAAGGTATATGTGCTTCATGGAGATTTTGAATACTATAACATGTGGCTTACTCTTGAAAAGGAGGCCCAAATTAGGAGAGGACTTATGATTGGGTTTTACTCCTGAAAAGGAATCCCAGATCAAAGGTAAATTAGGACTGGTTAAGAGAAATTAAGACTGGGGCTTACTCTTTAAAAGGAGGCACAGGTAAATAGATTTGAAAAATTAAGGGACTTGGGGCTTACTCCTGAAGAGTATGCCCATATTTGAGACTGGGGCTTACTCCTGAAAAGGAGTCCCAGTTAAAGAGAATTATGTTTGGGGCTTACTCCTAAGGAGGATGCCCAGATATGATAATTATTACTGTGGCTTATTCTTGAAAAGGAGGCCCAGTTTAAGGGGTTCTCTCATCTTAAAAGATGAATTTGAATGAATAAAATATCAATTTTTTAGTAACATAATGATGTGTAAATAACTAGGTTTTGTGATATATTCCACAGAGTTATTTTTAGATAAGGAATCCAAATCAAGAAATCATTCCATAAATGTATTTGAAGAGTGTCTTGAAGATTGACTCTTGAATAGGAGAGGTGGAATGGCTTAAGAGGGGTGAAATGGGCATGAAGGGCACCCAAAAATGCAGGGGCGCACAAGTCCTGGCAGGCGCGTAGGTTCTGCGTGGGCATGCAAGTCCTGGTCACACAGGTATACTTGCGCGACACATGGGTACCTGCACGACGGTTAACGAGTAGGGTAATACTTGAGCGACTATTGGTTAAAGCCTTTGGAATCCTCTTGAGGTTCTTCCAGAAGAGGGGCACACAATTTCTATTGAAGGAGTAATGCGGCGCACAAGTGTGGCCTTGTCCCTTAAAGGCTTGCCAATGAGGCGCCAAATTGTTGATGAGTTTCAACACATAGTCCTTCCTCACCCTCTTTAGATCTTCCGTTATAGGTAAGAAATTACCTTAGAAGTGTTTCGGAAGCTTCAAGATGAGACTAGGGCACCGGGAGCTGAAATCTGAGTTTCTGAAAAAAAAAACATCCTCCTCTAATGGGGGGACCACAGGGTCTATTTATAAGCAGGAGAAGACCCCGGGCGGTTATCACTTTGGTCGCGCAAGTCACTTGAGCGACGAATGATGGTCGCGCAAGTGGACTTGCGCGACTATGAGGGAACTTGCACGACTTATGGGAAATCTTCTCCTTGTTCATCCCTTTGTTGATTTTTTATATTATCTTCAATGGATGAATCAATTTGTGCTAAGTCATTTCCCTTTACATTCCTTTGGACTCTGTGATGAAAAAGGAGCGTCAACAGTCCTTCTACATGGAAGGAAAATTTTACAAGCTTCAATACGACACTCACCACTTTAGGAGTTTCCTATTCATAAAAATAAGGGAAATTATCCATTCATAATAATGTAGATAAAAACACTAAAACAGACGTTTCACACCCCACCGAAGACACAATTACGACATCAAATCATATGAATAAATCAAAAAAAATATGACTATTGTGTCAAAACATCAAATTATATAGAAACATCATCTCAATCATTGAAAAAAACATGATATTATAATGAATAGGTTAACCTACCTATATATGAGCTGAGACCATACTCAAAACCATAATATAATTATTTTAGATTCTCATTTTTTTGTATGACCATTATCCTGGATGACACCATGATCGTTCGACCCTTTATAAGGAGATGAAACTATCAAACAACTTATGAAATAGTTGATCTTGTCTAGGGCAAGTCTAACTTGATAAAAATGAGCTATACACACATCTCATGACCATAAATATGCCAAAGAAACCATGACCACCCATCTGAACAAGGGTGTCATTGGGAAATGAAAGTCCTACTAGGGACAAAGTCACTTGAATAGCAGCAAACATCAGAAATTTCAAAGAACTAGAAAGGTATTCATATTATAAGTGTACTACCTACAACATGCTCACCCCATATGATGAACAAGAGTCAACCTTAACACTTGGTCATGTCAAAAAAATAAAAATGGTCTTAATGCCAACCAACTTAGACATTCATAAATGTAAATGAAAAACTTTGAAATAACTCACACTTTTGTTCCACGGAACGTCAAAGGGAAAAAACTCATACTACCCATACTCAAATGTTTATTAAATAGAGGAAAATTCTACAGGTTCCATTTCCCAGCTTTATACAGTTTTCTATCTTGACCATTAACCATCAAACATTTTTTATCATACCATAATAAATATGAAATTTGGCATCTTGATTTATTTTTAAAAGACAAAGTGACCTACAAATTTCCCACTAAGCCAACCTAGGATTTTTAAAAAGAAACCCAGTAGTTGTTACACAAATTATTAAAGTTCAAACACCCAAATGGTTAATCCCAAAATAAACATTACCTAAAATAACTACTTTGGTACACTTGTTCCAAAAAAATTTAACAATTTTATTTCTAATTAAAACTAAACAACTCATACATTTTTAAACATTTATCAACACATCATTCTAGTACATTTAATATGGGATACTATGTACAAATTCATGAAATTCTCATACAGTTCATGGATTCAAAATTTGATCCCATTAATAAAAAACAAACTCATTTTATAAGTTTACATTATAACATACCATGGTCAATTTAGATGGGTGTTCTTATAAAAAACCTATAATGTGCCCATACACATTCTAGATCGGCATTAGGCTCCCATTTACTAGCCAATTTACCTTTTCATTTATTTTTTTACATCCTTTTACAATGGTTTGAAAACACTGGTTACGTTTTCCAAGATATAAGGCACCCATACACCTTAAAACTAAAAAACGCCTCCCATAATAATTAATTACATTGAATTTAACAAAGAATCTAATTATATATCAATGAATGTTTTCATGTCACAACAATAATCTAACATAGAGAAACATACTAAAATCTTAAAATAATAGAATATTAATCATAGAAAAATTCTATAGTGTGCAGTAAACATATATTGAATGCTAATACATTACATAAAAATGTAAAAATCGATGCATAAAATAAAACATAAAGGACAAAATCAAAGCAGCAATAAACTTATAGGTGAAACTGCATGGAAAAGCATATGCATGACATGTTAATTTTGATGTGCCTAGTATTATGCATGCAATGAAACTTCTTTACCAAACCAGGCCATGGTTAAAATTACTGTAACTCATAAATCATTATTAGTGGAACGTACAAAAATCACTCTAGGTGAAAGCATATCAATTGTAATATAAAATATCATGTATATCAATCCCAGTCATAGCCACACGGTCATTTACTATACATTGGGGGATAAGTCCCAATCATAGAAATAAACCATGCACCGAAACATTTCTATTATCATGTCTACTAACCCAAAATAGTAGGAATAAGGGAAAATTACCCTTCTATGATACCATTTTGTAACATCATGACTCATATTACAACTAAAATGGTAGCCATACCGGTGGGTAAAATGGCCTCGAGTGCATATCCTAGAATACCAGATGGTACTGACTTGCAGGGAGGATCTGAGAAGGTAATAGTGTGGAGAAAATACCCTCTTATCAAAGATTAAATATAGTAAAAATGTATAAATAACAACCAAAAATGTAATTATAGAAACATAAATGAAAAATAAGAATAAGAATAATATAATATTTGAATAATTGTGGTCAACGATAATTTACCACATTACATGTTTGTCTAGATAATGTTGTTGATACATGATCTAAAACAATGAACAATAAAAATGCTTCCCAATACATTATTTAATAAAAAAATAATGAAAATCCCCATGAGTGATATCCCAAAAAATTTGATTCTCATAACTCCAAGATACACGAAATACAATGATCAACCAAGATCCTACAAATATAAGGTCAACTGGGGTTATATGGGTACCCATGCAGGGTGTGAGATATTAATCACAATAGGATAACACCCACAGTGTGTAGCCCAATCTATACAGTGTAATCTAAATTAAACAATGAGTAGGAATTCCTAAATAAAGTGAGAAGTTCAATATATCTTAATACACATTTACCTGATTCATCCCTTGACTAATGTCTAAAAATCTAACTAGTTCATTATTTTATTTTTCCTAGTTTATTAATAATATGTTACAAGTTAATAATATTGATGTTTCTATGATGTAATAAGGAAACCTATAATGATATTTAAAAATGAAGTACCAATGTAATTTTAATGGAAACTTAGACCTCATGGTTCTCTAACTCAGTAATAAATGTGGCCTGGTATAAGCTAAGTATGCAATCCAAGAAGCATAGTCTAATTCATTCCACAATAAGATGCTTATTGAGTCTATGGATTTTATCAAAGGTAAAACAGGGATAGGAAATTACAATGCCCAATGGGATTTAACCATGGAACCTATTTATAAATGATGTATCTAGTGAGTGTATCTAAGGATTCTTGTAAGGGGTAAGAGTGTAATCAAAAGAGAATTTTCCAACTCATTCCACAATAAGAAACCTATTGAGTCAAAGGATTTTAGCAATGGTAAAAAGGGACTAAGAAAAAACTAGGTCTGATGTTCGTTAACCATGGCATCTACTCGTCAATGTTGGATCCATGGTGTGAATCCAATGAATCATATTTTTCTACAACAGGGATCATATGATGTCATAAGAATAATCCAAGGTTTGAAATGGGTCAGTTTCTAGGTGGGTATCAACCTAATAAAGTTGTATCATTGAATTTAGAATGTGTTCCTAAAGTGCTGAAGGTAAGCTCGAGTCAGACCACTCATATTTAGATAATGAAGCCATATATTATTCATAAGGTTCAATACATTACTGTTCATCAGTTTGAGAAGGATTATTAAGAATGAAACTATTTAATCATGTCATAAGAAACAAATAAATATATTAGGTTCAATCCTTTCCATTCATTAGTTTGATAAGTCCACTTTATATAAACCACTTATCTAAAACCATTTCAGTCAATTTAAATTAATTAGGTTGACTCTACTACCTTCAATGAACAAGGAATGGTGTGCTACAGACATGCAAACAAACATTATTTTACATTTAATTATCATATTTAATCACTTACCATTGGATTTCCTAGTGGTGAGAATGCATTGTTAATTCTATTATGAAATTCACTAGCTAAGTCAAACCAATTAATATTAAAAATAATGCCCTTAGAAATTTCTTGCCAAGAACACTCGAACGGTGGCACAAATATTTTGAAACACTAAAACAACATGTATTGAAAAACATCACACATGGGTAAATAAAATCTAAAACTGGGACAAGCACATAGACAGTGCCCGATTATTTAATCATCTAAAAATGATCAATTAGTTTTTCAAATTCCATTAGGGTCCATGTCCAAAGCATTCCATATCTCAAACGTAACACCAAGGAATAAGAAATAACAATACAACAAGTCAAGAAAGAATAAAGAATTAATCACTACATTTTATATTGAATATAGTGTACCTAAATTTTTGGGGTTTTATTATAAAATCATGAATTTTTTTATCAACAATTAATTTATTACATTTAGAATATAAAACATGAAACATACTAAATTCAGCTTTTAGAGGCATTAAATTTAACCACATCAATGAATTTATTTAAATCTAAAAAATGGGTCAAAAGAAATTAATTAATTCATTTATAAAATTGGAGGACATGGAAAGGGACCCTACCCAAAGGTAGAACCAAGACAACCCCTGACACATGACACATTTATCGATGACCACCTTGAACATCTCCTCAAGTGCACACATACACCTTCATATATAGATATGCATATATTCTTTAACACATTTCATGTGTTCCCTAGGACATTAGAGAACTCATAAATGGAATATATATATATATATATTCATACCAAATTATATGCATGTGTTCACTCAAAATAGGTCAATAACCACACAAACATTAATAGGAACTCAAAATTAATGCGGCAAGGACTCGCACATCTTGAATTAATTACCTGGGACACATAAATTAAAAAACACCCAAATTATAATTTAAAATAAACAAGAATGTAAGGAATGATTTACACCAAATCAAAGGTCGAAAACCAAACTCCCTGAAATGCCTTTTCGTGGGTGGCGGTTGCAGGAACACAAACAAGGGAGTCAAGATGGACCTTCCAAACCACCCTATAATGGAAGAAACAATGAAAATTGCATTATACTAGAACCCTTGGTTTATACATGACATATAGGGTGTTGTGTAGACCTAAATTTAACTATAAATAGGAAGGGTAGTGGAGGAAAAGGCTCACTGTGGAGATTCATAGAAAAAATCAGGGGAAATGGTGGAAAAAATCATACGGGAGGAGGCCCAAAGGGTAAAAGAGTGTCTGGAGAAGGGGAAACCCCTTGTGGTACTTTGAGTATGAGGGAGGTAGGGAGAGTGATTGTTTGTTATGTTTTTTAAATTAATTTTTATTTAAATAAAAATAATTCAATTTTTAAAACATTGTAAACCGCACTGTTTACCAAATCTTGTGCAAACCGTGTTGTGTACAATGCGAGGGTACAAACTCCAATTTACATAGTTCGGTCGGGGCACACATTTTGGAAAATCATTCATGGACTATGTCAAATTACTAATCCCAAGATAAATTAATATTTACAATTTCCTTCAACATGATGAATGGTTTCAGACAAACCATGTGCCATTTGCAGGTCCTTAAAAAATATTTTCTGTATCTGACAATCCTGAAATGCCACGAGCCACCCTAGAATCTCCAGGGTCTTCACCCATGTCCAAAATAATCACATTGAAATGCTCTGGCTCATGGAATTCAATTTCAAAGAAGATTTTTAAAATTATACATTCCCATATATGAAAAGGTTAAAAACCCCTAGATTTTTGTTCGGTTAAGAAACACATAACTCTACCACATGGCCTTATGTGACATCCCCATGACAACAAAGGATATCAATAAATTCGTTGGGATTCATAAATAGTTGGGGGATGAGTTTCCCTTTGAAAGTAAAACAACTAAAATAATAATACCATAACCAAAAAACCACTATATAATTCATTATAACAATGTAATACAACTGAATGTAATAGAAACTAACAACAATACCACACTACAATCAGGAACCATATTAGAGTACAAAGAGGAAACTAAATGTAACAACCAAAAAAACATAAACTACGCATATCCCAAAATTCTATAAGATCTAAATCCAAACTCCATTTCCAATGTATCCTGACGCATAACTAATGAAATGATATACCTTACCTTTACATATTCCTTAATATACAACATCTACAAATTCACAAAACAGTTCCCATGTAAGGGCTGAGTATAAAACATAATAGGATTTCCTCGATGTCGTCCCTACTCTTGCCACTAGGATAGAACATATCAGAAAATATTTATTAAATAGTTTAAAACTATATGAAAAATACATTATATCAATGAATGAAATAGTATTTGTAAACGAAAACCATTTATAAGGAAGGCAACCAATGAACATATGAAAAAACATCACTTTTGAAATTAGAATAACCACTTCCATTCCATATATCCATGCATGCATGAAACCATGGACCAACCTATAATCGTTAGTAGTGATTCACCCTTTCAAAAATCCATTACTCGGGGAACCGTTTTGATGGGGGAAATTTCATAACCTTATTCGTCCCACTTTTGATGGGGGAGTCATCATACTATTATCTTTCCCATATTAAAATGAACATGCTCCAACCATTTATGCCAAAAAACAAGCCAAAACAATTCTCCAAATCCATTTAAATAAAATAATACTTTTTTAAAACATTTTCCAACCAATCTTCCTTCTGTAAAAACCAATAAACTATTTTAAAATCATCATTTTAAAATCATTCAGGAATTTCACATTCCAAATATCAACCAATTTCTTCAATTCCACAATCCACATCTAATGAATGATTCCAAAAACCATTCCAAATAAGTTTCACAATTCAAATCAATCTAATAAATAAATTTTTTTAAAAATTCATGTTCTAAATATAGGAGTCAATAGTGAATCATTCAACCTCACAAACATAGGTGAAAATGAATAGTGATACAAAAACTCTAAAAAACATGGATTAGATCTTCAATAACCAACCATAGATCTTGGTCCCTATCATCAAAAAACTATATTTCATCATGATTAAAATCAGACATCATGGATCTATCCCCAATGTAATATTTCCTTGAATACAAGATAGGGACGAAGAAGCAAGCTAAAGAAATTCACTATGAACGAGAACTTACTAAGGAATCCGGCCTCCAATGCACCCTGAATTTCCAAAAGATCACTCCTAGATCAAAGGTAAGCATGTCCCCAACACTTGGTAGGAGACCAATTTATGTGTCTATCTATTTATATAAAACATTAGGGGTTTAGATTATAAAACCAATTAGATCCACAAAATATGGATCTCATTTTCAACGTTACATGGTTTAGGCGTAGGGTTAGGAAAACCTTGAACAAACCATGTTCCATCCAATATTAATTAAAACCCCGCTCAAATTTGGATCCAATGGTTTGAAAAATAAACCCCAATTATTCATAGCCCATATACTCTACTTTTCATGGTTTTATATGTGTGGCTGCATAGTATAGACAATCCATGCACAACCATATTCCTTCCTAGTGTAGACCATTTACATTTTGCATAATTTCCTAGAGATGTTTCACATTTTATACTAACCATTATCAACCCATTTACTTCTATAAAATCTCCAAAAAATTTACAAAACACCTTGAAATCATCACAAACTTAACCCAAATACATAATATATTTAATGTGCATAAATGAATCATCAATTACTTGAAAAAGGGGGTGTTAGATTCTCATTAACATTGGTCCTTCTATCCACATAAAGTTAAAATAATCCTTTCCACTTAATGATTTCAAGATATTTGATGACCATTTCCTTATCACATTACAATGTAGTTTCAGGATCTAAGCATGTTTCCTCAAAAACATCAGTAAACCAATGTTTTTACTTGCAAGAATTTGTTAAACATATCCACAATCAGTACCGACATCTGAAATAATAAATCATATGACTCTATGTTAATATAATCTCATAATATCACGTAGACAGGATCCATTTAATATATTTTCAACTAAGATACATTAAACACATTATGTACTAAACATAACCTTGGTGGAAACTCTAATAGATATGCCACCTCACCCCCATTCAGGTATTATAGAACGATCAATATATTGAGGAGATGAATTTCCCTCCTTAAAATGTTGAGGCCTAAGACTAGATGATATTCTCCAGAACACATGATCACCAACCTTTATTGATAAATTTTTTTAATGATTATCCATATACAATTTTTTATGACTCTGATCCGTCTTCATTCTCTATCTGATCAACCAAATATTCTATGTGGTCCCTTGCACAAGGCTTGGACTAACTAGTGAATTATCACTTTTTTTACGCAAAAAAGTGGAGAACGACATGGAATGTTAAAAAATTATCCAAATGGAGACTTATGTATTTATTCATAAAAACTATTTCTATATGAGAACTCCATTAAAGGTATGTTCTACTCCCAAAAGAAACCTAATGGCATTATATAATAACCAATCATGTATTAAAATGTTTGTAGAATCCTTTCATATTTTCCACATGTCTTTGGATGATACGTTGTAATCATTATCAATCTAGCCCGAAGGGATTTATGTCTGTATTTCAAAAAATAAGATGAAAACCTTGGATCTTGGTCTGATATAGTATAATATGGTACATCATACCTCTTTACCACTTCTCAAATATGTATTTTATACAAGTCCTCTACCGTGTGATATTAATGAATGGGAAAGAAACGAGCCAAGTTTGTTAGCTGATGTAACATCCATTGGTAAATAAAGAACAAGACATTTTTCATTTTTATTAATATTTGTGAACTATATATTAATTCTAATTTAAAGGGGAAACTATGTTTGATGGTCTACCTGATATGCAACAATGGGCTTCCTTGAAGTCTTACGTTGCACAATAATAAAATAATATTGTTATTTTAAATGGTAGGTAACACCTAGCCATTGTAATGGCAGGAATTGAACAGAACTAACTAGAAAATGATTATATATGTTTTCTAAATCTTTTTACATTTATCTAATAAAAGTTATAGGCTTAAAATGTGAATGAATCTAATTTTAAACATAATTTACTTTAAAGGGTTGATTTACCACCTTTTAATGTAGAACCCTCTTTAAATCTAGTTTTTTCACTTTTATATTTTCCATTTGAAAAAATAAAATTATTATTTTGAATACGGAAATCAAAATTTACATTGGGTAAATTTTTTGGTATTTTTCTAATAATATTCATCTTTTTATGAATAGTGTTAAATAATGTATTTTAATTCAAAACTGTATTTTAATCTAATTTATTTATATAGTTTGATTATATTTTAAATTTCTTTTGATGTTTATTTAGATTATATTTTTACCAATTAACCCAATTTTTTTCATTGAAATTAATTTCACTTTGAAATTATACATAAATAAGTGTCAATATTTTGATAGTTATTGTTTCTTAAAAACACAGTATTTATTTTGAAAATGAGAATTAATTTTAAATTAATTAATAAAACTACTACATTTTTAATTTGGTAAAATAAAAATCATTTTTTGAATTCGTAATGTCAAATATAGCTTAGGCTGAATTTTTGGTATTTTTCTGAAAGCATCAATTGTTGATAAATAGTGAAACCACTAAGTAAAAGTTAAAAATCCAACTTTTTCATTTAAATGAAATTTGACAGGTTTTGTGAATTTAATTTACAAACTCTGAGATACATGGTTGTTATTATTAAGTAAAATGTGGTCCAATAAGATGAAAAATGTTTTTTATGAATAATAACTTTTGACTTTTATTTACCACGGTAAAAGGTAAATAGAGCAATTAAAGGTAGAAGGAAAATTGTAATAATAAAAAAAAAATACCTTAACACTTGTCATAAACATATTTTATGAGTAATGTAAGACTATTTTCATCCATGGGACAATTTTAGTACCCCATGTAGCCACTTAAGAATGATAGTGACATTTTATTTTAATTAACGTAATGTAAAGAAAAAAATGACATTAAAAAAATATCTTTTAGTATATAAATTTTTACCTGGGGTGATATAAGTCATCATTTAGACTATAAATAATCATTGGAAAGTTAATATGATATCCTACATTATGGGAAATTTTTTATAATTTTTATACATCAAATAAATTAAATTATTAATGACACAATAATGATGTAGTATTTACCTCATTAATAAATGATTTAAATATATGTGATTAATAATAATAAAATAATATCCACAACAAGTCCAATTCTTGTTGGATGATTTTATTTCAACCATGAGTCATCTTATCTTATAATTTAATTAGTTTTCTCCATTAGAAACTGAATATCACTATATAATAAAATAATATTTTCACACATTCTTAAAGAGCCCCTCCTCCCCCTTATAAAAAGACACCACTTCTTACCCATTCCACACAACTCTAATGGCCCTTGGTTCGTCAAACCCAAAACTACCCTCTAAATATCGCCCTCTTCATCCTATAAGCATCAACATATGAATAAGGCACTTCAATTAGTCTTTTTGGTTCAAACCAAAAGAAAATTACCCAAATTAAAGGTAATGCTTTCTCTTAAATTATTTTGTTTTGTTTTGTTTTATTTTACTTATCCAACCCCATAAACACGTTTTATTACTTTATTTTATAATAAAATAAGTATCCTCAATATACTAGGATGTTGTTATGAGAAGTATTCAAACTACACTTACACACACCTCCATCATATTGGGTGAAGAACATAATGTTTCTGTGGATGGAAAACTAACATCTCACGAAACGATGATTGTCCGGTTATCTCCTACCACCTATAATGGTGTCCATTAATATGGTACTATATTTATATATGATATATATATATTATGTTTTGTTATGTTTATGTATTTTCTATTTATATCATTATTTTATGGTTTCCATTATGCGTAAAACGTGATAATTTCATTTGAGGAAGTGCGGACTACCGCCCCCTCAAAATGATATGACTCGCTAATGCCTTATGTGAGATGTATAAAGGATGGAATTAATGATATTATATATTATATTATACTGTAATTATTTTATACCTATGTATAATTATCTTTTAATTCCATTAAATTACAAACTAGAAATTAAAGTAGCGTTCATGCGTACATACGACTTACTGTCACCATGAATGGTACATTTCATTTCTTATCTCCAAATGTTATGTACTGTTACAAATAGATATATATATATATACTGTATATATAATATATATGATATCTAAATCATGTATATCATTCTGGAGATAATGGTATTTTGACCACATGAAAAAATAGAAATTATAACAAGTTCATTTTTTACACAAGTTCCGAACATCGATAAAATATCCAATATGAAATCAAATAAATAACTAACTGTTATAGAAAGGTAACAAGTGATATAAAAGGAATAATAAACTCGAAAAATTTTATTAATAAATTAAAAATTAACTTTTGTTTATTATTCAGGAAGAACAGGGAACATACAAGACAATTCATACTTGAGGAAAGGGGTTTCTTTTCTCACTTTTTATTCTGTGAGATTTCCATTGTTCGCCACTTATTAATTACATGTGGTGTATTGTGTACATAAATTTGATATATATTATTATTTTTAGTTTTGAATTCATGTTATTCTGTGATTCATTTGATGGTTATTAAATTTTGGTCATACGACTCGATTAACTACAATGTGGTAAGTAGTTTAATCTCACTTCTTATTTCCATGAGATTCATGCTATATTGGCCACTATTTCCTTTTGTGTGGTGTATGTACTGCCCATGATTGTATTAGTGGTGTAATATAATTTAATTTTTTGGTACTTACATCTTTATTGTACGATCCTTCTCTCATGGGGTGTATGTTTCATAAGTTACCAAATCGGTAAGGGAATTTCAAATTTAAATTTCCACTCATTGGGATTTATGCATAGTTCGTTGATTATTTTACTCCACGATTATGTGTGGAATCAATATTTATTATTTATGTAGTAATTTACACTCAAATATATATGTATATACTTTTGATACACATAATCAGCCCATTTATAAATTCTCAAGTCATCAATTTGATCTTGATAAGAGTAATTTTAACTCAATCTCAATTCAATGAGTAAAACATCAAATTCATTGGTGTTGTTTTTACAAGAATATGTGTGAATGTAATATTAATGATTTACAATAAATATCCAATCATATTGAGTGTATTTATATTTTTCACACATAATAATGTCATTGATTTATCCTTAACGTAAGAATACGGTCTTTATAAGGGATTTCATCTAAACTTACATTCCATTGAGTCTTCTTTGTTGTTATGCGCCAATTAAATTTTATTTGGGGTATATACTATAAATTTACGTAGTATATCATGAATCCCTTTATTCCCATGATATTATAATGTTTTAATTACCTCCATTATTTTTATTCAAGTGTCTCTCATTTTGTTAGGAACTCTAACTAGTATATTATTTTAAATTTTTTAAATATTTATTCTTCTTAATCATTCTCATTAATGTCCATGTTTTATAAATTTTATTAAGGAATTATGTATATGGACAGCAGTGTTTTAAAATAAAAATTCCTTATAAAAGTTTCAAAGTGGTATGGGACACTTTGATTCAAAAATATATTTTAAACGACTTCTTGAAAAATAGTGTGCCTTTTAAATATTTTCAAGTAAAAGGGGGATATTTCACTCAAATAATTTTGATGATTATTTTCATCTATGTCAATATTCTTCATTAATCTCAAATGAGGTTAATCTGTTACAATAAAATCTTCCATATTGTATTCAATTGGTTATTTTGGACTGCGGATGCACTATTTTTATACCATTCATGGTTTTTGGATAATGTATTGATATTTCTTATTCTAGTTTTAATATGAATGTTTATGTTATGTTTCAAAATATTCATATGAAGAATGAATTTGACTTAGTAAGTGACCAGTGGAGCCCGATATATCTCCTCAATTCATCGGTAGGTCTATTGATACAAACTAGTGTCTTGGCACAAGGCCTTGACAAATTTTTATTTTTAGTCTTTGCACGAGGTTGTTACTATGTGGTTATGATGTATGACATTATTAATTCCATCATTACGAGATTATATATTGATATTTCAAGTGGTTATTCGACTATTAGAATACCCATGACTATGTTTTATTAGGTCATTAATTGCTCAGCTCATATTCCTACCATAAATTGTTAATGTTAATTATTTGTAAAAGCATGTGTTTTCAATTATTCACCATGACTAATATTTATGTTATCTTCTGCTATATTTCTTACTCTTACTGAGCATTTGAGATCACCCCTTTCTCATGTTTCATTTTACTAGAATATGAAGAAGTTAGTTATTATTGACTTTCATGAATAATCTTGGAAGCATGGAAGTTTCTAAGAAATAAATTAGTGTTGTTATTTATTTTCAAGTTGTAGTGTTGAACATTTCTATATATCTTTTTTCCAAGACTCCTACCCTAATTGGTCCTTCACGACTTGATTCTTTGTAATCACGACAATGTATTCATATAATGCACTAGCTCATGGATTTTGGGTTCGGGGTATTATAGGTTGTATCATAGAAAGTTTAGTACAAACCATGGAAGCTATATTCAGATAAACTCAGATTCGACCACATTACCACATGATAAACATTGAAGATTAGTATAGAAGAACTTTCTAGAATCATAGTAATGTAATGATTTTGTGTATTTTCCAAGAAGTATATCCCTATCTACATACGAGTAGATAGTGGAAGCTCTGACACAAATGTACAAAGGAGAGAAGACTCTCACAAGGAGTTTCGAGCTTGACCTGTGGTATCCTGGTACATCAAAACGGGTCTTACTGCACTATTTTTTATGACACTCCTTGGGGATATGCTTAGTATAATTTAAATTTTTTTACAAACTCATTTGAATGCTTTTAATATAATATGAGAATAAATTACATTGGTTAATCCTAAGATGCTTTAAAATGAAAATAATGTGTCACAATATTCTCTAAATGATTTTTGACTATTATTACTCCCACAATGCTTTTTGGTTTTAGTCAACGGCTGGATTCTAAGGAAATCATAATAACATTGAGCATTGTGTAAAAGGTTTCAATGGTGGTGGAAATGAGAAAAAAATGGAATGTTGATAGGCGTAAAAGATATCATGTTTATTCCAAATCATTTTTTCGAAAATATTATCAACAACACATATATTAACCAACTCCCGGACTCAATAAGGAAGAGAAAAGTGGTGAATGATAAGAGCTCCATATGTGAAGACCATGGAGAAAGGAATTCTCATTTTCCATCATGTAGGAAATGTTGAAGGAGACACCTCAGAAGGTGTCTTAATGGAACAAAGAAATGCATTATGTGTTGGAAAGAAGGGCATAAAAAATAATTGCTGAGGAAAAATGAATAGTTCTATGGAAGAAAATAAAAATGGTCCTAAGAATCCATTTACAGTCATTTGCTATAAATTTAGGGGATTTTGCCATTACTCGAGTGAATGCCCTATTCTATAGAATATCCTCTTGGTCAAGGAATAAGCTATGTTGATATAAATATATGGATAAATATTTATAATTTATTAGTGATCTTTGTTGATGGGATTACTTTGGAAAAAATCTCTCTCGTATTTATAACCCTATAGTTTGTCGTGTGAAAATGATATTTGAGGAAGAATTATCTTTTCCCTTGTGGATATAGTTTTAAATAACAACTTAGTTTTATATGATCATTGAGTTTGAGGAAATTACATGTTATTAAATTTTTGAATTAAAATGTAAGGTATGAGATAACATATGTGATGAAATTATGTTATAGCTATTTTGAGAAATCTATCTCATTTTTGGGAATATAATAAAATTATATAGTTTTTGGAAATGGATTTCACGTAGACCGTGTGACAACCCATCACGTTGGACAAAGTTGTGGGAATCAATCCCACAACCAGAGTAAGATTGGGATTTATCACCTACCACTAGACTACGTGATGTCCCAAATTAGTGTGACTAATTCTTTTTAGATAAATGATTTTATTGATTAATAATAAGTTAATTTGGAATCTTATGTCTTATCAAATGGATATCCTAAGTATACGAAAACAATTTGGTGATTATGTGATAAATGTTATTTTGGAAGATTTTCGCTCTGTTGGGAAAACTCTATACCAAAGGATAATAGAATACTATGGGATTTTTATTATGAATTAATGGTGGATTTTTATCTATATTTTTGGTTATTTGGGTAAATGATTAACCAATCATAGAGAATATGTGATTACTATAATTACATTGGATTATTTGACTTTAAGTGTAGTCGAGGTCATAAGGAGATTTAATTTAATGTGGAAGACTACACAACAAAATTCTTCTAAGTTTTGGGATTCAAGATTAGTATGGATTATATTTAAGGATTTTAAGGACAATAGTTTATTGAATGGAATTTATTTAACTTTGGGGTGTTTTTGGTTTAATTTTAGAAATTAATATTTGTATTTCTTTCTCTAAAAGATTATCCTTTTTGGGGATCATCTGATCGTGTACTAACCATTTTGGGGGTGGTTAATCTGTAAAGATAAGGTTAATATATTGATTACTCTTTTTAGATCTTGTGATTCTATAGAAGTTGATTCTAGATCTTCTAGTGTGACCAAGTCATCTTTAATACTCTTCATTTGAAAGAAAGAGGATTTTGTGGTAGAAATTTATTAAAGAATGAAACTCTACATAAAAAGTAATTATATCTCTTTATGTTCTTAGTCAATCTCTTAAATAAATTCCTAAAATTTATGAAATGGAACTTTAAAAAAACCATTATTAATTTACTTTTCCTATAAGGATACTAATTACCGTCTATACCATCCTACGTTTGATGTTTTGTTGTTGTTAACTTTCTCCTGATCAAGTTTTATATCCCTCTCCATCCGAACATTACACATAATTTATATTCCATATCTATGTTTTACTATATGGAATCGTAGTATGTGTTATCTCAGATGACCTTTTTACTTTTATTTATTACTTTTAATGTGATAGTTTTGCTGACTCTTTTCCGATGTGGGACTATTAATGATGTTTCCAAGACCAGTTTTAAAATTGTGAGGACGCAATCCCCAAAAGGGGAGAATGATGTAACATCCCAGGTAAATAAAGAACACGACATTTTTAATATTTATTAATATTTTTGAACTAAATATTAATTCTACTTTAAAGGGTACACTTTGTTCAATGGTATCCCCAATATGCAACAATGGGTTTCATTGAAATCATACATTGGCCACTAATAACATAATATTATTATTTTAAATAGTAGTTAACACCTAGCCATTGTGATGGAAGGAAATGAACAGAACTAACTACATAATTATTATATATGTTTGTTAAAAAAATTTACATTTATCCAATAAATGTTAGAGGCATAAAATGAGGATGAATCTAAATTTAAACATAATTTACTTTATAGGGTTGATTTATCACAGTTTAATGGAGAACCCTCATTAAATATAGTTTTGGTCACTTTTATATGTTTCATTTGAAAAAATAGAATTCTTCTTTAGAATCGGGACACCAAAATTTTTTTGGGTATATTTTTGGTATTTTTCTAATAATATTCTGTTTTTATGAATAGTGAGAAATAACGTATTTTAATTCAAAACTTCCTTCTAATCTAATTTATTTATATGGTTAGATTATATTTGAAATTTTTTTATGTGTAATTAGATTATATTTTTATCCTTTAATCCAAGTCTGGTCATTGGAATTAATTTCACATTGAAATTATACATAAACAAGTGCCAATCTTTTTATTGTTTTTGTTTCTTAAAAACATGATAATTTTTTTGACAGTGATAATTAATTTTAAACTAATTAATAAAAATTCAAAGATTTTAATTTGGTAAAATAGACATCATTCTTGAATTTGGAATATCCAGTATATCTTAGGCTTATTTTTTGGTATTTTTCTGAAAAAGATCAATTTCGATGAATAGTGAAACCCCTAAGTAGTAGTTAAAAATCCGACTTTTTCATTTAGAAGAAATTTTACTACTTCTGTGTATTGAATTTTGAAAATCTGAGATACATGGTTGTTATTAGTAAGTAAAATGTGGTTCAATCAGATTAAAATATTTTTTTGGTGAATAGTTACTTTTGACTTTTATTTACCATGATTAAAGGTAAATAGGGTAATTCAATGTAAAAGAAATATTATAATAATACAAAATTACATTGACACATCCTAACCTTATTGGATGTTTCATGGCCTACCATGGGCATCCTTCAGTAAATTTTAGGACCCCATGGAGCCACTTAAGAATGATAGTGACATTTTATTTTAATTAACTTAATGTAAGGACAAAAAAGGCATTACCAAATATCTTTTAGTATATCAATTTTTACATGGGGCTACAAGAGACATATATTTGACTATAATGAATTATTCGAAAGATAAAATGATATTCTACATTATTGTAATTTTTTTATAGTTTTTAGACATCAAATAAATTAAATTATTTATGACACAATAATGATGATGTATTTACCCAATTAATTAAATATTTAAATAAATATGACTATTAATATTAAAATAATATAAAAAACCTATCCAATTATTATTTGATGATTTTATTTCGACCATCAGGCATCTTATATTTGAATTTAATTAGTTTTGGACCTTTAGAAACCGAATATCACTATATAATAAAATAATGTCTTCATACTTTCTAAAAGAGCCCCTCCTCCCCTTTATAAACGAACACCCCTTTTAACCCTTTCCACATACCTCTCAAGCCCCTTGGATCAGCCAACCCATGAAAAAATAATCTATAAATATCCCCCTCTTCCTCCCAAAATCCTCACCTTAGGCAGAAGGCACTTCAAGAAGTCCATTTGGGTCAACCCAAGGAAGTTACCCAAATTAAGGGTAATGCTTTCTCTTAAATTATTTTGTTTTTTTTTACTTCTCCAACCCCCTAAATTTTTTTTATTACTTTATATTATAACAAAAACAGTATCCGAAATATACTAAGATGTTGTTATGATAATTATTTGAATGACACTTAAACACACCTCCATCTAATGTGTGAAGAACATAATGTTTCTGTGGATGGAAAACTAACGCCTCCAGAAATGATTATTGTTCAATTATCTCATACTACCTCTCATGGTGGCCATTAAGATGACACTGTATTTATATATGATATATATATTATGTTTATGTTTTCTTTATTCTTCTGTATTTTCCATTTATATCATTATTTTATGGTTTCCATTATGGATAAAACACGATAATTTCATTTGAGGAAGTGTGAACTACCATCCCTCAAAATGATATGAATATTTAATGCCTTATTTGGGACATATAAAGGATATAATTAATGATATTATATATGATATTATACTGGAATTATAATATAACAATGCATAATTATGTTTTAATTCCATTAAAATACAAAATAGAAATGAAAGTAACGTTCATGTGTACGTACGGATTACAGTCTCCATGAACAGTACATTTCATTTCTTATCTCCAAATGTTATGAACTATTATAAAAATATATATATACTGGATATAATATATATGTGATATCAAAATCATGTATATCAATCTAGAGATAACAGACTTTTGACCACAAGGAAAAATAGTAATTATAACAAGTTCATTTTTTACTCAAGTTCCAAACATTGATAAAATATCCAATATGAACTCAAATAAATAACTAATTGTTATAGCAAGGTAATAAGTAATATAAAAGGTATAATACAGTTGAAAAATGTTCTTAATGAAGTTGAAATTAACTTATGTTTATTATGTACTACCAATGATTGTATCCATGGTGTAATATACTTTAATTTATGTATATTTACATCATCATTGTATGGTCCTTCTTTCGGGGGGGGGGGGGGTGTATGTTCCATATGTTACCAAATCAGTAAGGGAATTTCAAATTTCAATTTCAACTCATTGGTATTTATTCATACATCATTGATTATTTTACTCCATGATTATGTGTGGTGTCAATATTTATTATTTATGTAGTAATTTCCACTCACCTTTCTATAGATATACATTTTATACACATAATCACTCTATTGATAAATTCTCAAGTCCTCCATATGAACCTGATAAGAGTAATTTTAACTCAATCTCCATTCATTGAGTATAACATCCAATTCATTGGTTTTGTTTTCACAAGAATATGTTTGAATGTCCTCTGATTAATTTACACTAAATATCCAATCATATTGAGTGTATTTATAATTTTCACACATAATTATGTCGTTGATTTATCCTTAACATAAGGATACCGTCTTTATAAGGGATTTCATCTCAACTTACATTCCATTGAGTATTCTTTGTGGTTATGCAACTATTCACTTTTATTTGGTGTATATAATGTACTTTGACATATTATATCTTGAATCCCTTCATTCACATGATATTATAATGTTTTTATTACCTATATTATTTGTATTCAAGTGTCTCTCATTTGGTTAGGAACTCGAACTAAAATATCATTTTAAATGTTTTAAAGATATATTATTCTGAATCGTTCTCATTAATGTCCATGTTTTAAAATTTTTTTAAGGATTTATTTATATGGACACTAATGTTTTAAAATTAATATTCCTTTTAAAAAATTCAAAGTGGTATGACACACTTTGATTCAAAAATATATTTTAAACGACTTCTTGAAAAATAGTGTGTCTTTTAAATGTTTTCATGAAAATGGGGGATATTTCTCTCAAATATTTTTGATGATTATTTTCATCTATGTCAATATTATTCATTATTATCGATTGCGGTTAATCTGTTACAATACAATCTTCCATATTATATTGAATGGGTTATGTTTGACTGTGGATGTGCTATTTTTATACCATTCATGGTTTGTGGATAAATTATTGACATTTCATATGCCAGTTTTAATACGAATGTTTATGTTATGTTTCAAACATTTCATATGAGAAATGCATTAGACTTAGTAAGTGACAGGTGGAGCCCGTTATATCTCCTCGATCCATCGGTAGGTCCCATGAGACAAACTAGTGTCTTGGCACAAGGCCTTGACAAAATATTATTTGATGTCTTGGCACGAGGCCCTAACTATGTGGTTATGATGTCCAACATTATGCATTCTATCATTATGAGATCAGCTATTTATATTTCAAGCGATTATTCAACTAGTAGAATACCCATGACTATGTTTTATTATGGAATTATTTACTTTTCTCATATTCCTGACATAAAGTGATCATGTTAATTATTTGTAAAGGCAAGTGTTTTAAATTAATCACAATTCCTAAGGATTATATTATATTCTTCTCTATTTCCTACTCTTACTGAGCATTTGAGCTCACCTCTTTCTCATGATTCATTTTCCCAGGATATGAAGAAGTCAGTTATGAGTATCGTGCATAAATAATCATGGAAGCTTTGATGTTTCTAATGGAAACAATTAGTGTTGTTTTTAATATAAAGGGGTAATGTTGAACTTATGTATGCATCTTGTTTCTAAGACTACTAAACTAATCGGTCCTTCAGGACTTGATTCATTGTCATATACAAATGTATTAAAATAATGCACCGGCTCTTAGAATCTAGGGTCAGGGCGTTATAGCTGATCCACTATCATCCATAGGGAATATTATTTATGAACTATACTTGGAATAACTATCACAAAATCCATAGCTATCTACACCCCATTTACAAATAAGAATATTTAAAGACTACAACATACCCAGTGGTCATTGGTTCTCTTTCTCAACCTACTAGAAAAAGAGGTGTATCATTAAAAACTCAACCATTTTTCCTTCCCTTCCATCACACCAAACATTTCCTTTCAATTCCATATACATATTTTTTATTCCATGTTGAATTTCCCATCTGTAATGGTAGTAAACATGAAGAATATGTTTTAAAAAATACATAGTCGTGGACATCTAATCTCAAAAACATAAAATTTATCCCCTTTCATGCTTCTAAACCTTAATGGTCTCCCCACCACAGATTTTTTACTTCATCAAAACACGTTATTAATTGGATGTGTGTGACTCTTTATCATTTTAAAGTAAATTTGGAAAATAATAATTAGATATAAAACATCAACACCACCTCAGTCTTCACAATCAAAATGCATGTTTTCTGTAACACCCCATGATTTTATGAAAAACATTCTTTTTAATTTCATTAATGTCTTGTGTTGTACGCTACACCAAAATGAGCTTGCACAACACACATCCTTGTCTTGCCTTGAATTACATGCAATCGCGACCTTCCTCGATAGCGTGTGTAGTACGCAATACCGAGTTTCACTAAACAATGATATGCTATTAAAATATTATTAAAACTTGCCGTTATGAATAGTAATAACCACTTTTTGAAATTTTTTAAATTTTATTTTTCAAAATGGACTTCAGTTTTTGATTCAGAATATCGAAATTATCTTAGGGTGATATTTTGGTACTTTTCGGATAACTTTCATTTTCTGATGAATAGTGAAACTTACTAAATTTTAAAAACAACCTTTTTGATCGAAATAATTAATAGTGATAAATTATTAATTTGAGTGGTTTTAAAGTTTATTAAGAATATATTTTTACAATTTAATAAAATATTGTTCATTGGATGTAATTTCACATTTAAACCAGACATAAACAAGTGTCAATCTTTTGAAAGTTATTATCTCTTAAGAACACGCTATTTGTTTTGACGACGGGAATTAATTTTTAAATTAATTAATGCAACTGATATGTTTTGAATTTGGTAAAATAGACATCATTTTTGAGTTCATAATATCAAATATATCTTAGGCCTAATTTTTGGTATTTTTCTGGAAACTTTTATTTTTTGATGAATAGTGAAACCACTAAGTGGTAGTTAAGAAAAATGATTTTTTCATAAAACATAATTTTACCGCTTTTGGGAGTGGAATTTCAAAAATCCGAGAGACATGGTTGATATCAGTAAGTAAAATGTTGTTCAATGAGATGAAAATATTTTTTGGTGAATAGTATTTTTTTACTTTTATTTACCACGGTTAAAAGTAAATAGGGTAATTAAGGGTAAAAATGATATTATTATTACCCTAACACATGTCCTAATTCTATTGGATAAATTTAATTCGACCAAAAACAAACTTAGGAATAAAATATGACCATTTAGGCCCACTTGGATTAGATTAGGACATTTATTATTAATTTATTTAAAGAAGGGTTAAAATAGTTAAAATCAAAGTTTAATAAGTAAATAATTTTTAATATAGGGTTATACATAAGATACATTCTACTATAAATATTAATTAGAAAGATAAAAAGATTTCCTACATAATGATATTTTATTTGTAATTTTTCGCCTTTAAATAATTTAATTTATTTATGACACAAAGATGATACAGTAATTATCTTATTAATGAAATATTGAAATAATTGATTTTATAAATACCCAAATAAATATAATTTGATACTTTTTATGAATTACACTAATTTTCTAGCTCACTATGACATGTTAGTATTGATTTAATTAACTTTGTTCGAACTAATCATTCTGTTATGAGTTTTACAAAAACCAATTACTAAATAGTGTCAAAATTGACATAAAATAGTTTTTAAAATAAATATTATATTATTAATTGTTATTTTATTCCTAAAAATCTAATTTTTGGCCAAATGACTTAGATAAAGGTATATATATTAATAATAAACAACTTGGGGTTCGTTTGGCTGCTTATAGTAAGTTGATTAACCTTATAGTATAAGAACACAAGAAGACTCGGTAAAAGTAAAATTATTTAACATAACGTGAAATCTAAATGATAAGGTTAAAATAGGAACCTAAACTTGACTAAATTCTATTGGATGAGATAATTTCGACCCATCCCCTCCGTATCTTAGAAATAAATCAATTTGGATCTATTTAAAACCTAACTTGACTTTATAATAAAATAATAGTTTTAGTTATTCCAACGGTGCCCCTCTCCTCCCTTATAAAAGGGAACCTCCTCCCTCTCTTCCTCACACCACTTTGAGCCTTAAACCTCTTCCATACCCTACCAAATTCTCTTCTCCACTTCCATATAAACATCCTAGAGGTCATGGTCTTCTTCAAAGACCAATTTTAGTGCCCTAAGAGAAGGACTCAAAGAGGCGTTTCAAGGAAGAGGTAATGTCTGTTACCGATTCTTTCAACTTTATTTCTTCTTCCACTTCTTCTTATTAGGCTGTTTCATTATGAAGTAATAACATCAGTATCACTAATATACTGATATGTTATTATAAGTAGGAAACAACCCTATTTCACCATCTATCCATCCAACGGAAAATGAAATCACCACGCGTGCGTACGTACAGAATACCGTCTCCACGCCGTGGTTTAATCTATTTTCCTCCACTACCTTACTTGGATGGGTATAATGGTGTAAATAATAACTATATATGATTATTGTAAAGTGATATTGATTCTGAAATAGTATACATACACTACAATACAATTCCACGATCATGAGAACGATATCATCGCTCGTGCGTACGTACGGACTACCGTCTCCACGACGCGATGAGATTCATTATCCACGTTAACCATTCATGAATGATTATAATGTATATATAATAAGTATTCATGAAATATATGAAATAATAATGATACTGGATTTATGTGTATATATATGTATGTCATCTACTTAATTCCATTCAACTCAATAAGGAAACGAAAATAGCGTTCATGTGTACGTACGGCCTACCGTCTCCATGAACGGTGTATTTATTTCCATTTATTGATCTATTATATATATGTATATTGTGAATATATATTATATATAAATCATGTTTTATATTATGGAATTAATTAATCATGATCTATGAAATCATATGAATAATTACAAGTCAAAACACGGACGAAAAATGAAACGATTTTACCCAAAACGCTCTTTTACATGGAATTTACAAAAGAATGAGAAACATAAAGTCATAAGTGAACCATATATGATATCATAAAAATAAGTATGATTCTAGAATAAGTCAATAACATTATTTAAATCATTATACAGGAGGTTTGGTATAATGACCCAAAGCTTATCGTACATGGACATTACATTACTTTTGCGGAATACTTAGTACATAACAAAAACACACACACAAGGATCGTAATAGTTTAGTGTCTTTGGAAACTCGGAACGTAATCTTCTAAACGTGGTGAAAGATCTTCAATATCTCCCATAATGATCTTCCCCTTTTTTTACCTAAAACCTTTCTTTATATCCTGGGGAAAGAAAAACAAAAAAAGGGTGAGCTCAAATGCTCAGTAAGGGTAAACAAAAGAAATATCAATCACATCATATACATAAGAACGTAGCTTTTGGAAATCTTGACCTGCAAAAGAGCTCATAATATCATAACATGGGATAAATCATAGAATTGAAAATGAGATCCCCATAATCATAACATAAAACTTGAAACTTTGTGGCATGCACACATAATCATGGAAAATCATTTCTTGTTAGTCATGACTCATTGCCAAGACTATCTTAGTGGACAAAGTCCCTTTCTGAACCGAGTTCACTCCTCGTTTCAGTCCTGTATCACTGAACCGAAATAACCTTCCGTTCCAGCCATGTCTATCTCATGAGATATAAAATCTTTACCCAATGCATTGGAGGGAGATATAGGTCCCACCCATCTTATAATGAATCATTTCTTATGTGTGCCACATAATCATAAACCATACATCATAGCGTAACCCATGTAATAAAAATGGGATTCTTAAACAACATGACATCATAAAACAATTCATATAAGGTAAAGGAATTCATAAAAATATTTCCATCACAACATAATCAAATCCATGTAATAATAGGGATAAAAACAGAACCCTTTATTATCTTAGATGGAAAATAATTTTGATAAAACACTTGAACTCCATTCTTGAGGAAAATATCCTTTCTTTTTCAAAAACATTTTTCCTTTCTTAACATGTCATAAAACTTTAAACTAAAAGAATTTGATTAAAAATAAACTTGAAAACTTGTAAAGGAAGCTTCTTGGAAATAATGTTTTAAAAATCCATTCATGCCGTATAAGTAAAAAAAAACATTCTTCGTACTTTTGTCGGAAAAGTCAAAAAGTACCTCGTACGGAAAAACGACAAAAGATTCCTTTTATATTCTTTACTAAAAACTCACCTAAGGGTAAAATTGGATTTAAACTATTGCAAGTGGATGGAAACAATATTACATATTGAGGGAACATGGATGTGGATGATAAAATACACCCCAGTAAATACTTACGAATAAACAATCTCGGATAAAAATGAGATTGTGATATTTCCCTTACCTTAGGTCCGACTTGCTTTGTAACTGTCCGAACCTCCTGTATAATGATTTAAATCATGTTATTGACTTATTACAGAATCATATTCATTGTTATGATATCATATATGGTTCACTTATGACATTATATTACCCGTTCTTTTGTAAATTCCATGTTAAAGAAGCGTTTTGGGTAAAATCGTTTCATTTATCGTAGGTGTTTTGACTTGTTGTTCTTGACATCATTATTACATATATCATGATTTACTTACTTCCAGAATATAAAATATGATTTATATATCATATATATTCAGTATATATATATATATATAATAGGTAGATAAATAAAATGAAAAACATCGTTCATGGAGACGGTAGTCCGTACGTACGCATGAACGATGTTTTCCTTTACTTATTGTCTTGAAATGGAAGTAAGTAGATGACATACATATGTATATATATACATAAATCCAGTAGCTTTATAATGTCATATATTTCATTATTATTTCTTATATATACATTATAATCATTCTTAAATGGTCAACATGGAGAATGAATCTCATCGCGTCGTGGAGACGGTATTCCGTACGTACGCACGAGCGATGATATCATTTCTATAAATATTGAATTGAATTGGAGTGGATTATACAATATATCAGAATCAATATGATGTTGTAATAACTATGTATAGTTATTCTTTACACCATTATACCCATCCATGTAAGGTGGTGGTGGAAAATAGATTACACCACGGCGTGGAGACGGTATTCCGTACGTACGCACGCGCGGTGATTTCTTTTTCCGTAGGATGGATAGATGGTGAAATAGGTTTTTTTCATACTTATAATAACATATCAGTATATGAGTGATACTGATGTTATTACTTCATAATGAAACAACCTAAGAAGAAGAAGTGGAAGAAGAAATAAAGATGAAAGAATTGGTAACGGTAATTACCTCTTCTTTGAAGTGCCTCTTTGAGACCTCCTCTTAGGGCACTAAAATTGGTCATGGAGGAATACCAGAACCTCTAGGATGTTGCTAGGGAAGTGGAGAGGATAAATTGGCAGGGGTTGGCCGGGATTGAGTGCTCAAATTGGTGTGAGGAGGAGGGGGAGGAGGTGTCCTTTTATAGGGGAGGAGAGGGGCACCTTAGGAATATCTCAAAATATTATTTTATATTAAAGTCAAAATCGGTTTATAATGGTTCCAAAGGGTCTTATTTCGAAGCTAAAGTGGGTATGGGTCGAAATCCTATCAACCAATGGGATTTAGACAAGTTTAGGGTATTATGTTTAACCTTATCAATTAGATTTAACTCTAAGTTAAATAATTTAACTTTTACCGTGTCTTTTTGTTTTCTCTCACTATATGGTTAATAAACTTACTATAACATGCCAAACGAACCCCAAATTGTATATTATTAATACATATATCCTTATCTAAGTCATTTGGCCGAACCTTAGATTTTTAGGAATAAAATAACAATTAATAATATAATATTTGATTTAAAAACTATTTTGTGTCAATTTTGACACTATTTGATATATGATTTTTGTGAAAGTCATAACAGAATTATATGTTCGAACCAAGTTGATTAAATCAACACTAATATATAATAGTAACCTAGAAAATTAGTGGAATTCATAAAAAGTCTTAAATTACATTTATTTTGGTATTTATATTATCAATTATGTCAATATTTCATTAATAAGATAATTACTGCATCATCTTTGTGTCATAAATAAATTATCTTATTTGATGTCTAAAAATTACAAATAAAATACCATCATGTAGGAAATCTTTTTAGCTTTCTAATGAATATTTATAGTCGAATTTATCTTATGTATAACCCCATAGTAAAAATGATTTACTTATTAAACTTTGATTTTAACTATTTTAACCCTTCTTTAAATAAATTAATAATAAATGTCCAAATCTAATCCAAGTGGGCCTAAATGGTCATATTTTATTCCTAAGTTTGTTTTTGGTCGAATTACACGTGTCCAATAGAATTAGGACATGTGTTAGGGTAATATTAATATCATATTTACCCTTAGTTACCCTATTTACTATTAACCGTGGTAACAAAAGTAAAAAGTTACTATTCACCAAAAAATTATTTTCATCTCATTGAACCACATTTTAGTCCTTGATATTAACCGTGTCTCTCGGATTTTCGAAATTCCATTCACAGAAGCGGTAAAATTAAGTTTTATGCAAAATTCAGTTTTTAACCTACCACTTAGTAGTTTCACTATTCTAAATATAATTTAAAACCACTCAAATTAATGATTTATCACTATTAATTATTTCGATTAAAAAAGTTGTTTTTAATTATAATTTAGTAATTTTCACTATTCATCAGAATATGAAAGTTATCCGAAAAGTACCAAAATTTCGCCTTAGGCTAAATTCGATACTCCGAATCCAAAAATGAAGTTCATTTTGAAAAATAAGATTTACATAATTTTAAAAAGTGGTTATTACTATTCATAACGGCTAGTTTTAATAATATTTTAATAGCATATCATTGTTTCGTGAAACTTAGGATTACGTACCACACACGCTATCGAGGAAGGTTGCGATTGCGTGTAATGAAAGGCAAGTCAAGGATGCGTGTTGTGCAAGCTCCTTTTGGTGTAGCGTATAACACAAGACATTAGTAAAATAAAAAGAATATTTTTTTATAAAATCTTGGGCTGTTACATTCTACCCCCCTTAAAATGAATTTCGCCCTCGAAATTCGTCGGGGTTATAAATGGTTTACTATTCGAAAGTTTCTTTAATAGAAACCCACATCGTAAAAAGGAATATCAAAACCAATCTTTAAAAACAAAAGTATGAAACGTAACGGTTACCCAAATAAACTAATCATTGGGTTTCCACATAGGTGAAAATATGGATATGGAAGAGAAATCTAACCATCATGTTCTGATGGAGAGTGGTAGAGAACATGGCTGTGGAAAAGCCAGTAATCACAAATCCATAGATTTGTGATGATATAAGGTACCATCTGATTCATCAGGTATAAGATCACTAGGACAACATTTTTGGTTTTCAAGATCATTTCCCTAAAGTTGAAAATTTGCTTAAAATAAATACTTACTTTATTTTGGTACAATCTCACTTTTGTTCATGCCTTGAACAATTTCTACTTCATCTCTTAAATAGATGAAGTTGAATTTGTTATTTGTGAAGTGTTAGCAGATTATGTGATAGAATGATGGGTCATTCCATCTGTCTCAAACAAAAGGTTAGAAAAAGTTATTAAATATACATAAGTCATTCTATAGTGAGATTAATCACATATGGTTCCTAAAATGGACTTATACTTCATATATCATACTGCTTAATATAATAAAACTAGTTTCTACTAATCAGGGACTTCATGTAGGTCAGTGGTAGGTGATAAAGGCCAGTCGCACTTCGGTTGTGGGTTCGATTCCTACAGCCTTGTCCGAAGCGATGGGCTGTCGCCCATCCTGCAGGTTGTCCTTTTTCTAAAACTACGTTACTATAACATCCCATCAATAATATCGAAAATCTTCTATCCTTAAACAATACTATCTTATGTCCAACATAATCAAGTCTAATCTTTAGGCTTATACATAATACTGCAGTCCACTCTCATAATATAGTGACAACGAGTACCAGAGATTTAATACTGTCGTTGATCCCCACATATCATAAGATATGTCTTGTTGGTCACATTCCAAACATTCAAAGTCCTTAATCGTGTATTCTCTTGAATACCTTAGTGAAAACATGAGTGCAGTTAAAAGTTAACACTTTCCACATACCAAAATCCTCAAAATTCTATATACTCAAACCATGATATCACTTAGTCCTTATATCAATCATGAGCTCATGAATACTATTAAACATTTCATTTTCTCGTCTTCATTATGCGCATATCATCTTATTTCCAAAAAAATATCTCAATCACTTTGAATACCACATCAATAAATATTGCAATACTCAATGATACAACATTATTTTGGAATCCCATTACATAAACACTTAATCATTCCACCACATCGTTGTCATATTCAACATTGCCAATAGTGATCGCATGTGATTTCCCTTTGTCCTTTGCCTTCAGTGGTTGCTCATGTTGATCATCACTAACCCTTGGATTAGGGCAATTATTAGCATAATGCCCCATTTCCTTGCACTTGAAGCATTGAAGTGTTGGCGGTGCGTTCTCTGTAGTGTTTGCTTTATTCACATCATTAGAAACCCTTTTTCCATTACTTCGACACTCAGCTGCTCGATGACCTTCTTTTCCACACTTAAAACATTTTCTAGTCCCTTTTAGACAATCTCCACCATGATTCTTTCCACACTTTGTGCATAAGGAAACATTCATCTTCTTTTCACCATTATTCTGAGATTTCTCCTTGAACTCCATCTTTTGTTTCTTGTCAAAAACATGAGATGGATATGTAACACCAACTTCCATTTCTACCTTGATAGCACAACGCACAATTTCTTCATAGCTACTGAAGTCTCTTATAGCTAATGCCCTTCGAAGACTTGGTTTTAAGCCACTGAAAAATCGATCAACTTTACTTTCAGGTTGGATGATAATTCCAGAAGCATACCTTGCAAGTCTTGTAAAATTTGCTTCATAGGTACCAACAAATTCATCATCCCTTTGCTTCAGTTCAAGAAACTCTTTCTCCATCTTTGTTCGAAGAATACGAGGGAAGTACTTACTGAAAAACAAGTTCTTGAACTCGTCCCATTCCATGGAATCAATTTCATCTCTTTGCCTCGTATTCTTGATAAGATTCCACCATTGATCAGCTTCACCTTCGAAACGATATACTTCTAAGATGACTTTATCATGTTCAGAACATTGAAGAACTGAAAATATCTTTTCAGTAGTACTAATCCATTGTTCAGCAACTAATGGATCAGTAGACCCACTGAAAGAAGGTGGACGTTGCCTCATGAAGGACTCAATAGAATATTGTTCCCTTCTCTGCTCATTTGAAGTCCAGAATGATTCATAGCTTGTGTAAGTATAGCAATAAGATTTTTCACTCCATCTCCCATAACATTTGTTTGTTCAGGTGGGCAATCATTGCATTGTCCATTGCATTGATCAACACGGTTCCATCGGGTTCCAGCCATCGTCTAAAACCCAAAAAGAATAGTGTGAGAGGAAAAAATCATGCTAGGGAAAACAACATAATAAAGGGGGATTACCTTCAATATCCAACATCTTAGGTTTAATTCTATGATCGTTAGCGTAATTCTATTACTATAACCTATACGTATACTTATCCCTAGGGACATCCCTAGACATACCTTAGAAATATCTCTAGGGATCTCACTAAAGTTCTCGCATCCTAGTTTCCAAAGGTTGACTAAACCTTTCCTCTGATACCAACTATAATGACCCAAAGCTTATCGTACATGGACATTACATTACTTTTGCGGAATACTTAGTACATAACAAAAACACACACACAAGGATCGTAATAGTTTAGTGTCTTTGGAAACTCGGAACGTAATCTTCTAAACGTGGTGAAAGATCTTCAATATCTCCCATAATGATCTTCCCCTTTTTTTACCTAAAACCTTTCTTTATATCCTGGGGAAAGAAAAACAAAAAAAGGGTGAGCTCAAATGCTCAGTAAGGGTAAACAAAAGAAATATCAATCACATCATATACATAAGAACGTAGCTTTTGGAAATCTTGACCTGCAAAAGAGCTCATAATATCATAACATGGGATAAATCATAGAATTGAAAATGAGATCCCCATAATCATAACATAAAACTTGAAACTTTGTGGCATGCACACATAATCATGGAAAATCATTTCTTGTTAGTCATGACTCATTGCCAAGACTATCTTAGTGGACAAAGTCCCTTTCTGAACCGAGTTCACTCCTCGTTTCAGTCCTGTATCACTGAACCGAAATAACCTTCCGTTCCAGCCATGTCTATCTCATGAGATATAAAATCTTTACCCAATGGATTGGAGGGAGATATAGGTCCCACCCATCTTATAATGAATCCTTTCTTATGTGTGCCACATAATCATAAACCATACATCATAGCGTAACCCATGTAATAAAAATGGGATTCTTAAACAATATGACATCATAAAACAATTCATATAAGGTAAAGGAATTCATAAAAATATTTCCATCACAACATAATCAAATCCATGTAATAATAGGGATAAAAACAGAACCCTTTATTATCTTAGATGGAAAATAATTTTGATAAAACACTTGAACTCCATTCTTGAGGAAAATGTCCTTTCTTTTTCAAAAACATTTTTCCTTTCTTAACATGTCATAAAACTTTAAACTAAAAGAAGTTGATTAAAAATAAACTTGAAAACTTGTAAAGGAAGATTCTTGGAAATAATGTTTTAAAAATCCATTCATGCCGTATAAGTTAAAAAAACATTCTTCGTACTTTTTTCGGAAAAGTCAAAAAGTACCTCGTACGGAAAAACGACAAAAGATTCCTTTTATATTCTTTACTAAAAACACACCTAAGTGTAAAATTGGATTTAAACTATTGCAAGTGGATGGAAACAATATTACATATTGAGGGAACATGGATGTGGATGATAAAATACACCCCAGTAAATACTTACGAATAAACAATCTCGGATAAAAATGAGATTGTGATATTTCTCTTACCTTAGGTCCGACTTGCTTTGTAACTGTCCGAACCTCCTGTATAATGATTTAAATCATGTTATTTACTTATTACAGAATCATATTCATTGTTATGATATCATATATGGTTCACTTATGACATTATATTACCCGTTCTTTTGTAAATTCCATGTTAAAGAAGCGTTTTGGGTAAAATCGTTTCATTTATCGTAGGTGTTTTGACTTGTTGTTCTTGACATCATTATTACATATATCATGATTTACTTACTTCCAGAATATAAAATATGATTTATATATCATATATATTCAGTATATATATATATATAATAGGTAGATAAATAAAATGAAAAACACCGTTCATGGAGACGGTAGTCCGTACGTACGCATGAACGCTGTTTTCCTTTACTTATTGTCTTGAAATGGAAGTAAGTAGATGACATACATATGTATATATATACATAAATCCAGTAGCTTTATAATGTCATATATTTCATTATTATTTCTTATATATACATTATAATCATTCTTAAATGGTTAACATGGAGAATGAATCTCATCGCGTCGTGGAGACGGTATTCCGTACGTACGCACGAGCGATGATATCATTTCTATAAATATTGAATTGGAGTGGAGTGGATTATACAATATATCAGAATCAATATGATGTTGTAATAACTATGTATAGTTATTCTTTACACCATTATACCCATCCATGTAAGGTGGTGGTGGAAACCAGATTACACCACGGCGTGGAGACGGTATTCCGTACGTACGCACGCGCGGTGATTTCTTTTTCCGTAGGATGGATAGATGGTGAAATAGGTTTGTTTCATACTTATAATAACATATCAGTATATGAGTGATACTGATGTTATTACTTCATAATGAAACAACCTAAGAAGAAGAAGTGGAAGAAGAAATAAAGATGAAAGAATTGGTAACGGTAATTACCTCTTCTTTGAAGTGCCTCTTTGAGACCTCCTCTTAGGGCACTAAAATTGGTCTTGGAGGAAGACCAGAACCTCTAGGATGTTGCTAGGGAAGTGGAGAGGAGAAATTGGCAGGGGTTGGCCGAGCTTTAGTGCTCAAATTGGTGTGAGGAGGAGGGGGAGGAGGTGTCCTTTTATAGGGGAGGAGAGGGGCACCTTAGGAATATCTCAAAATATTATTTTATATTAAAGGGAAAATCGGTTTATAATGGTTCCAAAGGGTCTTATTTCGAAGTTAAAGTGGGGATGGGTCGAAATAATATCAACCAATAGGATTTAGACAAGTTTAGGGTATTATGTTTAACCTTATCAATTAGATTTAACTCTAAGTTAAATAATTTAACTTTTACCGTGTCTTTTTGTTTTCTTTCACTATATGGTAAATAAACTTACTATAACATGCCAAACGAACCCCAAATTGTATATTATTAATACATATATCCTTATCTAAGTCATTTGGCCGAACCTTAGATTTTTAGGAATAAAATAACAATTAATAATATAATATTTGATTTAAAAACTATTTTGTGTCAATTTTGACACTATTTGATATATGATTTTTGTGAAAGTCATAACAGAATTATATGTTCGAAAAAAGTTGATTAAATCAACACTAATATATCATAGTAACCTAGAAAATTAGTGGAATTCATAAAAAGTCTTAAATTACATTTATTTTGGTATTTTTATATTATCAATTATGTCAATATTTCATTAATAAGATAATTACTGCATCATCTTTGTGTCATAAATAAATTATATTATTTGATGTCTAAAAATTACAAATAAAATACCCTCATGTAGGAAATATTTTTATATTTCTAATGAATATTTATAGTCGAATTTATCTTAGGTATAACCCCATATTAAAAATGATTTACTTATTAAACTTTGATTTTAACTATTTTAACCCTTCTTTAAATAAATTAATAATAAATGTCCAAATCTAATCCAAGTGGGCCTAAATGGTCATATTTTATTCCTAAGTTTGTTTTTGGTCGAATTACACTTGTCCAATAGAATTAGGACATGTTTTAGGGTAATATTAATATCATATTTACCCTTAGTTACCCTATTTACTATTAACCGTGGTAACAAAAGTAAAAAGTTACTATTCACCAAAAAATTATTTTCATCTCATTGAACCACATTTTAGTCCTTGATATTAACTGTGTCTCTCAGATTTTCGAAATTCCATTCACAGAAGCGGTAAAATTAAGTTTTATGCAAAATTCAGTTTTTAACCTACCACTTAGTAGTTTCAATATTCATCAAAAATTGATGTTTTTCAGAACAATGCCAAAATTTCATCCCAAGCTATATTTCATATTCCGAAAAAAAATGAAGTCTATTTTACCAAATTCATAACATAAAAGTTTCATTAATTAATTTTATAATTAAATCCCGCTGTTAAAACAAATAGCGTGTTTTTAAGAATCAATATCTATCAAAAGATTGACACTTGTTTATGTCTAGTTTAAATGTGAAATTACATCCAATGACCAACATTGTATTAAATTGTAAAAATATATTCTAAATATACTTTAAAACCACTCAAATTAATGATTTATCACTATTAATTATTTCGATTAAAAAAGTTGTTTTTAATTATAATTTAGTAATTTTCACTATTCATCAGAATATGAAAGTTATCCGAAAAGTACCAAAATTTCACCTTAGGCTAAATTCGATACTCCGAATCCAAAAATGAAGTTCATTTTGAAAAATAAGATTTACAGAATTTTAAAAAGTGGTTATTACTATTCATAACGGCTAGTTTTAATAATATTTTAATAGCATATCATTGTTTCGTGAAACTCAGGATTACGTACCACACACGCTATCGAGGAAGGTTGTGATTGCGTGTAATGCAAGGCAAGTCAAGGATGCGTGTTGTACAAGCTCCTTTTGGTGTAGCGTATAACACAAGACATTAGTAAAATAAAAAGAATATTTTTTCATAAAATCTTGGGCTGTTACATTTGGACACTTACGAAGCAAATCAGACCTAAGGTAAGGGATAATTTTGCAAATCTCATTTTTATCCGAGATTGCTTATTCGTAAGTATTTAGTGGGGTTATTTCTATCATCTAGGTCCATGTTTTATAAAAGTGTTTTCATGTATGTTTAAAGTCCTTTTTACCCATTTTTGAATTTTACTACATGGTATGTAAGGAATCTTTCTTTTGTTTACGTTACGAGGTACTTTTTTACATTTCTGGAAAAAGTACAAAAAGAATGTTTTTTTAACTTATACAGAACGAAAGGATTTTTACCGTTTTATAAAGCCTTATTTTCATGAAGATTCCTCCAAAAGATTTCATGAATATTTTCAACAAAATCCTTTTCTTTTTAAATTAAATGGCATTTTGTGAAAAGAAAATGATTTTCAAGATGAAAGATTATTTTCCTCAAGAATTCATTTCCAGTTCTTTATCAAATCCATTTTCCATCTAAGATGACATTATTTCATATGTGTATGTTTCAAGTATTATGTCTCTATGATTTACATGCTTTCACTTTTCTTATTATGAAATGATATCCATTTCTTTTATATGGATTATGTGATGATGTGATGATGTTTATGAAACCCATTTTATTTATTGGGTTATTATGAATGATGTATGATTATTTTGGGGCACAAGTAAGAGTGATTTCATTATGAGATGGGTGGGACCTATATCTCCCTCTAATGTATTGGTTAAAGATTTATATCTCATGAGATAGACATGGCTGGAACGACAAGTTAAACCGGTTCAGTAATACAGGACTGGAACGAGGGGTGAACTCGGTTCAGAAAGGGACTTTGTCCCCTAAGATGGTCTTGGCAGCAATGCCTTGGCTACTATGGAAATCATATCATGTGCTTAATGGTTTCCACAATTACATGTTTTATTCCCTTGCTATTTTATCATTATTAATTTTTCTTTATGATCTATGCCTTACGTACTTCCATGTTTTATATCATTTTTCAAGCTTTTTATGTTTAAACATTATGTTCATGTTTTTATGTTCAAATGTATATGGTATGTTTTATTTTATCCATGCTTACCCTTACTAAGCATTTGAGCTCACCCTTTTTATGTTTTCTTTTCCCAAGGATATAAAGAAAGGTTTTAAGTAAGAAAAAAATGGGAAGATCTTTATGGGAGATGTTGAAGATCTTTCACCACGATTAGAAGATTATGTTCCCTGTTTCCAAAGACACTAAACTATTACGGTACTTGTGTGTCTGTTTTTGTTATGTATTAAGTATTCCGCTAAAGTAATGTAATGTCCATGTACGTCAAGCTTCGGGTCTCTACATTGTCTATCAATGAAATATGTTTCCACTAATCTGAAGCCTCCTTCGACCACTGACTATATTAATTCTTACATCCACTAAATTTCCATTACCTTTTGTAAACATAAAGTTAAACTAAATCATTTGGAGATAATCCATCCAAATTTTTTTTCTAAGATTCAAATAATTTTTTTAGAAAATATGTCTCATACTCCAATGATATGTAAAAACAATAAGGTTGTAACAAAATAGGTAATATGCCTTGTCATCAATGTATGGAATATTATAGCTAACGCTAAATCAATTTTTGGTAGTTATTATCATACAATTATAACTACCATGATCCGTAACCAAAAAAATGATCTCACTACATAAAGACCCATCTAGACCCCTATCCCAATGTAGTAAAATTCACAACGTTCCCTTATCCTGATTCCGAAAAAAAACCATTGGGTACCGATGCAAGGAAAACAATAAATTACAAAAAAAATACTTCTAATACTCGTCATTTAATATAAATTGAACTCCATTTTCTGTAAAAAAATTCTTCAGTGAATGTAGTCACGGATATTGACAAAGAAAACATCGATAATAACCCAACAAACCAAGGGAACTACATTTCATAAAGATAGTATTTGAATTTTCCAAGATATAAAAACCTATTTATTTTTTGTATCCCCAAAAACACATATAGAATATATTTCAAGGAAAAATAAACATACCACTTGTATCCCAAAATCAAACATTGAATTGTCTTCACAAAATTGATGATCCTAAAAATATCCCAACACAATCACCAAGTGTTGGTCATGCTCCGCCCTTGTCATTAATGACACAAATATGTTGTGAAAAAAACCACCAATAGAGAATCTTGATACCTTTAGAATATCTGATTCATCAATACCAAAAATACCTCTGGTGCATTCATAAGAAATAAATTTATAACCACATAATTTTAATGGCCATATCTACTCTTGAAAGTAGTTTTTTTATATATCCTCCCTTTGAACCTGTAATTGGTGATATCATGATCACAAGTCTATTTTAGAGAACCAATGGGATCCCCTAAATTGTTCGAACAAAGAATCATTGTAAAGAAGATGATATTGATTCTCTAGAATAACATGGTTAATATTTTGACAATCCTCACAAAGCAGTTGAGTTCAATAGTTATTTTCACAAATAAGACCGACGATGTCCACAAAGATAGACTAATATAAATGAACACTTTTATTCCTAACACTTCCAACAAAACATTCACTTCCCCTAATTCTATTGGTTTCATCAGATAAGATAGATATGGGATAATATTATTCTTCTGTAAGAGATCATCTATATACTCTACATCTCTTGTCGGTAGAAACCCTGAACAATTATTGTGAAAAACATCCAGAAAATGGTTAAAAATTATTAGATAACCACTATATATAATCACATAAACCAATTATAAAGAAAATGATAACAACAGGTATGATATTATTCAATCATCAAGTGAAAACAAGCTGAATTCACATAGATTTTCATTCTGGCCTCCTATAAATAGATGCTTGATTCCATCATCAAAAAAACTAACCATTTGGGTATAACAATTGATGTGATATTTTAGAAATTTCAACTAATACATTACCAATATTATTTCATGGAAATCGATCTCCTTGATAGAGAAATCTCATATCAATTAATCTCATCCAATCATTATAGAACATTAATTGCACATAATATATTGATATTCTCTTTGGCCAAAAAGATATTGAAATTTCAAAAAATTAGTCATCATATTTACAGGAAAACACATCAGATCAAAATAGAGAGGAGAAATAAATTAATTGGATTCAATTGTATCAGTAAAAGATTGAATAAGGGTATAATTCAAAATAAACATACCTCTTAATGTCGAAGGTCTTTTTTGATCATCCCAAATCACTTGCTTATCGCTATACAATTTCTCAATCAGTACACTTTTTTAATTATTACGCTATTGAGATTTCAATGGTTGATGAGTCATGGTATGAATATAATAAAAATTTCTAGCTCAGTTTTGTAGATGATTACATTTTTGCTGCTTCCATCCTGTCGAAGCATATGCCATAAAGGAACCACGAGATGTGTCCCTAGCACCTGAACATGAAGAACTACAAAAATAATGCAGAATATGGACCCTCTTGTGGAAATTGTTGGATGATATACATGGTTCTGAAAGATCTCACTTCATGTGATAAAAATACCCATAGTAGAAACACCTCATCTTACTAATTGGTTTAAGAGGAATATTCACTAATCCCTTCATCTGATTATAAGTCATTCCACTCCCTTGAAAATTGGTTTCCCTCTTTTTCTTGTTCCCATTATTGGAGTTCCCACCATTCCACAACGGTTTTAACATGAATCCCCCACCCATATATCAAAAGATGTATGTTTCTTCCATCATCTCTCAATTGATCATCTCTGTATAATCCATTATACAAATGACGAAAATATTTGAATGAATATCCATGATTACCCCCAATTCAAAAATTTGGGCATTAAAGGACATCCTTGTATAAACTTAATGTAAACTGTGGACTAAATTATATATTTTTATGCATACTCTATCAAAGAAAATATTCATCTAAATCATGATAAAAAGGATCATTGTTCATGAAATCCCTAAGACACTAAAATGATAGAATAAATGACAAGGGCTTCATAAATAGTTGGGGGATGATTTTCCCTTAGAAAAGAAAACTACCAAACCAATAATAACATTACAAAAAACACAATATGATGCATGAGAACAATTTAAGTCAACTCAATGTAATACCATCTGAAAACAATACCAAAATAAAACTATAAACTATATCATAGAAAAAAAGGAAACTAAAACCAACAAGACATAAGAAACCAAGAGATATACTACATTGATCCAAAAATTCTCCATTCTCGAACTCCAAAATCCAAATTCATGGTATCAAAATGTATTACTAAACACATTTGATACAATCCCATTATCTATATCATGATATAAAATATCTACAAACACATAAAAATGTTTTTAAGTAGGATTTGGATATAAAACCTATTAGGATGTCCCCAATTACTTCTCTACTCACGCCACTATGATGGAACATGTTAGAACATTTATATAAAGGTGTTTAAAAAAATTTATAATAGTTTATACCAATTCATAAAATAATTTTTCAAAACCTAAACCATTTCCAACAAAACTAACCAAATAACTGTTTATATAATTTCATATTTTTATTTGGAATAACCATTTCTTTCCCATATATCCACACATTCATGCAACCAAGGACCTCCATATAATAATTAGTCGTGTGTCATACATTCACCAAGACATCACATGGGGAGACATTTTGATGAGGGAAATCTCATAACCTTCTCAATCCTAATTTTGATTATGGACACTTCATACCCTAATTTTTCCCATTTGTAAATGAACACACTCCAAACATTTTTTCAAAAAACCAAGCGAAACCAATTATGATGAACCATTTAAACAAAAAAACCCTTTTATTGAAAAAATGTCAACTAATTTTCCATGTTTTAAAACCAAAAAACAATTTTAAAATCATAATTTTATAATTATTTATGAATTTTACATTCCACAAAACAACCAATTTATATATTTCTACATATGATCACGAATGAAGGTTTCCACCACTATTTCACATAAATTTCACAATTCAAATAAAGAAAATAAATCAATTTGAAATCAATCCTTCCGGTTTGAATTATAAAATCTAAAAGCATATCCATAAACTTATCAAAATTAGGTGAAAATGAAGAATGATGAAAAACACAAGAAAAATTTCTATGATCTCCCAAAACCCACCTAAGATCTTGTTACATATAATCAACACAACTATATCTCCACATGATTTCAATAAAACAGCATGGATTTATCCCCAACTGACTATATACATGAATCCTTAGGAGAGAATAAGAATAAAGATAAGGAAATACACTAAGGTAATGTACTTATAAAAACAATTTGGCCTCAAACATCTCATGACTCGCTAACAGATCGCTCACAAGTTGAAGGGAAGAGCCTCCAAAGACTTTGGTAGGAGTGAATTTCAAGTTATATTTTTTTAGAAGAAAATGAGTGTTATTGGGTGTAGGATGGATTAGATATACAAAATACAAATCTCATTTTTAATACTATGTGTTTTGGAAGAATATTTAGGAAAACTATGCACGAATCGTTCACTAGACACCACCTCCAAACACCCACCACATGATCGGATGGCACTTTAACAAAAAACAAGAACAAAATATGTTCAAACACTATATTATACATATCATGGATTTAGTTTTGTTGGTCTTATTTTTTGGATAAACCATTTACCTAACCAGTGCCCATTATTTCCTTTTGCACATTTTCTTGGAGGAGTTTCACGGTTCCTACAAATTGTGCTCCTCCCAAAAAGCCTCACAAACATATCAAAACTACTCAAACCCTTCTCCACCCTAATAAAAATTCATTATATATTAAAAATAGATTAATAAATGGTTAATTACTATATACTGGGGGTTTTACCATTGATATAAATTTTATATTGTATTTTGATATTAACATGTTTTACAATTACGAAATGTTTCACTTTGGGAAAGCGGTTTTCATCATGTTAGAAAGAAGAATTTTGAATTAAATATTTAAACTTATATGAATGGAATTTAAAAAAATTTATTCTATGTATTGAATAATAATAAATATTATATAATAAGACAAACTTTAATTTTTTTCAAAAATAATATTAAAAACTATAAAAATTAAATTATGAGGATAAGGTTAAAACAAGTTTAAAAAGTATTAAAATAAAAGGAAAAGGGTTAAAATTACATAAAATATTTTCAAATTTAATATTAGATAGAATATATTCTATCATTAGTACCTTAAGATAGATTTTTATATACTTGGGGGGCAATTTTTGATAAAATTGAAAAATATTATATGTTATGTAGAAAAATTCAATATGTCACTCTCTCACTTTTAAATTTCAATTATGTGTTCATAGTGAGAAAAAATAAAGATGTGAAATCATGTTAATAATAATTTTTATAGAAATGAAATTAATTTTAAGAGAGTAACTTTTTTACCTTTTATTAATTATATATTAAAATTAAATTCCAACGCAATGCCAAACCAATAATTAATTTATTAATAGAAAAATAAAATTAATGATTCAAAAATTATTAAAATTAAAATAAATTGAATGAATTATTATTTTTATGTTTATACTCAAACCCCCTTTTTTAAAAAACGAAGACAACTTCTTTTAGAACTGAGAATAAAGGGAATCCATTATATGAAAGGGAACATTTTCCTACAATAAACAAAAAAAATGGTCATAGTGGTCATGAAAACACAAACAAGAGAAAAATATAATGGAAACCACCCATGAAAACCTCATTCCCCCCTCACCTAATAATGTAGCAGTGATATCAGTCAAAATGATGTGTCAGCACCTCCACCAAGAAGTTTCACTGTGCTGGAAGCACAATGTGAAATATTACATTTCCAACCAAAAACCCCAATGGAGGAGAGAATGATGAATGGTGATAGAACTCCCTTTCCTATTGAGACATGCCTATCAAAAGAATTATGGGAATCCCTATAATTAGAAACCAATTGATAAAAAATCAGACTAAATACAATGACTAATATTTATTGAAATGTGTCGATCCATCCATCAAAAAAGATAACAGATGGATGAATGATGATTTTCATCACATGCATCCCACTTTTTTGAGGATTCCTACCATGTGGTACCTAAAATGTTCCACCACCATCCAAATTAAATTAGGAAGAAGCTATTATAATCAAAGAAATTGACATCCCAAAAATAGGGAGAACCAAGAACTAGAATACATCCATGAATTCAATACAAATAGAACACCATCATAGTTAACCAGAATACCATTGACATCCATATCCAATGTACCAAACACCACATGGTATCCTTGATGGTTCGATGAATTTTTCCACTTCCCGCCTCATACGACTTGGGAAACACTCAAGACAATCATCCCGGCCTGACCACCCCCAAGAGAGCCAGACCACCACTTGGCTATCATGTATCTCCATCCAAGAGAGATGTCGTTCGTCAAATTGTTGCATTCCAATAAATAAATAGAAACATCATGAACAATTATCTATCAACACTATGGGATACAATATATGTATTTATTCATTTAATGTAAAATTAAAATAATAGTATTATAAATTAGATTAATGTTATTTTATAATAAATAAAATTTTACTAAATAATTTAAAATTCATAAAAATATATTCCTATGCAAACTTATTGGAATATGTTTAAAAATATAAACTATATTTCATTCATGAACAAATGGTCATTTTATTAGTATTATATTTTTCCCAAAATAGTAAAAATTTTGTTACAATGGTAAAGGGTAAATGGGGTTTTGGTGTTTCATTCGCTTGTGTTAAAATTAATTTTCCACACACGTCGGGTATTTATTTTAAAAAACTAATTTATTATTTATAAATATTTTGTAAAATTTCTCTAATAATCCTTATTTTCTTTCAACTATTAACTAATAATTTACCTAGGTAAAAAGCATTGCTACTGTTGTGAAAACTAAAGCAGTAAATGAATAGTACAATTGATGTTAAAGGAAAACTTTCCATAAAAGTATGTTTCTTTTAGGGGAGGTTTGTATTGAAAATATTATCCCAAATATGCATTATTTATCAATTTCGTATGCATATGGTATTATACGGATTCCCCGTTATGGAATATTTCATGTATTTACAACAGAAGTGACTACTCCTAATTATAAAAGTCAACCTTATACCCTCATTATTTTCACCTCTAAAGAAATTTGTATCGACCAAAAACATCCAAAATCACTCTTCCAAAAATTTTATCCATGTTATAGTGTTTCTGTATTTCCTAAATGTCAAAAACTTTGTTCTATAACAAGAGATCCAAAAGTTTTCATTCTAAGAGAAGGTAATTTTATTCACAGATCTCTTTATTTTGACTCCTCCTATTATAACCTTCATTTATGTATTATTAATTATAATATAAAAACATAAGTATCAACCATATTATTATATTTTCTTATGTTGTTGTAATAACATATATCCAACAATTCTTCTATCGAATGGGGAACAAAGTCATCGATCGTGTGTGTGGGGGACTACGAAGATATAATTATGGATTTAATATTATATATTATATATATGATATTACTATAATTTTAGTTTTATAATATCAAATATACCATCTTATATTCCATTTTGTGGGAATACGATAATGTTGCTCGTGTGTTTTGTGGGCTATAGTCTCATAAAGTGATGTGAATTGTTTTTCACTTACTCATTAAATGTATTGTAATAAAGATGAATTTAATTAATATATGTGATATATATGAAATTATAATATCTAAAAATATTTTATATATTATTCAGCTTTATTCTTCTTCATTTGTTCAGAAAATATAATTTTGTTTAATGTATGTATAGACTACTTTCTCCGTGAATTGTGTCATTCATCATATATATCATACCTTTTTATATGTATATAAATACATATATAAAGAATATATATGATATTTATATCTTTACTGGATCTTTTTCTGATTGAACCATGATAAATTTAAAATTACAAAAAATACCAGTTGAAAAAATCGGTAAAAACAAAATAGTTATTACCTGAAACAAGATTTTAACATAGAGTAGTTAATAAATTGGTAATAAAATGTCAAAATTAAATCATTAATGGTATGAAATATATAAGTATTTTTCTATAATTTATTTATAAGAACATTATTTTTATTATGAAATATGTTTGAACATGTAATATGGAATTCGATATGTATGGTAAGGGATTTATAGTCTCTATTATTTATGGGAGACATATGAAATATTCACCACTCTTTTATATTATGTGGTGAATATACACAAACATGAAATTTTTAATCACAAATGTCATTCTTCGATGATTTGTATAGTGTTATTTTATTTTATTCTTTAATATGGTATATGATTTAAATTTTTCCTAAGTGGTAATATTTTTTCATCTAACATTTATTCTATGAGACACATACCACATTCACAACTTGCTTATTTTATGTTCTTTATATACTGCTCATCAATTTATTTTGTGATAACTCTTATTAAATTTATATTTATTTATGAATCTATATATTATTTTTCATTTCTTTAGGATTACAATACAAAAGATACTAAAGTTTTAAAAGTTTTATGTAACAAGCCCATTGTTTGTTAGAGTTGTTTATGATTAAAGTTTTATTGATGAAATATCCTCATATATGTTTCATGAATCTCATGATTTTTCTTAAATGATGGTTATTAATTAAAACTTCATGTGTTCCATTCATTTTACACTCGTTATATACTCAATAGTTCAAAAACTATTTTTTAAAGAAAATCAATATTATTTCTCTCTTCGTTCAAAACTTATTCATATTCCATGACCATTTGTTCTAATGAAATTTAAAAAAATGTATTTATTATTCTTTCATTATTTCACAAAGTCGTTTTTACGCATGTTTAATTATTTTTTAAATGTTTTAAAATGAAACTTCTTGTTGTTTTATTTATAAGGAGGTTTTGTACATTATCAATGATGTGAAAGAAATATTTTTTAACGTCTATAGAATGAAGGGAATTTATCTCCATCATTACCACTTAATGTTTTAAATAATTCATTATATGTTTAAAATTTATTGTTACTAAAAATACTTTTTATAATGTTTTGTTAAATTTCTTAAAATATAAATTCTGAAGTGAAATGTTTATTTTCCTCAATAAATATTCCATGTGATATTTCCAAATAATGTTCTTGATAAGATGATATCCATCAATAGAAATTTATATTCTATGAGGTTAAAATCCAATGATACTATATTAATTATTTCTATTGATGGTTTATTTTTGTGATGAAAAGTTTTCTATGAAGCCTAGTTGGTTTCTATGTTTTATGTGATGATGATGTTTTTATGAAACATATTTATTTTACAGAGTTATTTTATGATATTTTCTATTGAAAACCATATATTTTCATGGGTTTTGATAGGATGATTATTTTAGGATATTGTCACGAATGTATATATAATTATCATCATGTGATGAGTGGGACATATGTATATTTCAAATGCATTGGTTAATGATAGATAACTCATGATATAAGTATGTTATTTGTGAAGTTGATTTTATATTCACTAGTTTATGCTTGTAACTATATTGATTTATATAATTTTATATGGGGACCAGGTTTTAATATCTATAAGTTTATTTGTGGACATGGTTTCTTGTCCATAAGGTTATGCTTGGAGAGGTTTCCATGACCCTATGTTTATGTGAGGACATGATTATCTATCCTTAGCATAATGTGTGAACCTATTTGTATTTATAAGTGTTAAAAATATTGTAATCCAATATTTTTTAATACTCTTGTGCTTATGTATGATGACATGGATAATGTTTATTTATTCCATTATGATTCATGTATTATAAAATGATAATGTCTATTCAATGTCTCAATATTTCAATCTATGTTATCATGTCTATTATTTTCAATTATTAATAATATATTATCATACCCTTATGCTCATGTTTTGTTTGAGTGAATACTCAAATCTCCCTTTTTAAACATATAAAGAATATAAGTTCACCCTTTATTATATTTCCATTTCCAAAGTTCTAAAATAATTTATTATGTTTGATATTTCTATGATCGGTTCCATTTATGATGAAAATATTTTTATATGTTTTGGAAACAAGTATTTTTATTCCCTAAAATTATAGTGTATTTTTTGTTTGTCGTCAGTGTACTCTAGGGTTGATCAGGGAGTCTGCAAGACAAGTGATCTTACAGTGCATATGGAATCAGGGATTAAGGTGGTGTCATTTCCTAGTACTTTCCAATTTTTTGGAACCCAAAATCAGGAGGAAGAATAAAGACCAATGGAAGGTTCAATTCTCATTTTATCTCCTTTAAATACGGTAAAGGCATGAGTTTCATGAACACTATGTTTTCCACAAATCCATTAAGATTCATAATGTTCGGTATCTTCAAAAACATGTGTGGGTTCTTGAATTATATAATTTATTTGAAATTTAAATGGGGTTTAATGCTATCATGGATCATCACGAACAGCGGTGTTGAACCTATGGTTTAAATGAACTATCCTTTGAAGTGAATAAATATATAACTCGATGCCAGTAAATTCTCATGCTAACCAGAGATAGAGACTTAATTTCCCAATCTTCTAAGGTGATCTTCAATTTGTTAAATAGAGTATTAATTCACCCAATGAAGTGAGATAGGGGAGACAGTTGATGTGTTCCATTGGAGGAAGTGTGATATCCCTAAAATTATTATTGAGTAAGTGTCCCTAGAACAGAGTGATTGTGTCTGCTCTTCTGTACTCTGTAATATCTAGTGAAGCATAATGGATTTATGTACTACCAACACAATATTTATATATTGTCCTTGGATTAGCCGTCTATGGTGAACCCAGTAAAACTCTTGCACTGTCTCTCTAAAAATGAATGTGTAATAACTGTACTATTCAATCATATAGGTTTTATAAGTTCCTACCACTGTGGGAAAAAATACATCTCATTAAAATAAGATATTGACTCTTTAATTCACATTTCCCCTCTCAGAGTCTTACAGGGTTTTACATGTGGTACCAGAGTTTACAAGTTTTCTGAATTAAAATTTTCCTCTACTATATTTCATGTAAAAGTAATTTAATGTTAGGTGTGTTCCCATATTTGATGGAAGAAACATCCAAATTTTTAAGAGTATGATAAGATATTATATGTGATCACTCAGAATGGATGTTCTCATTTCCAGAGCGCAAGTGAATCAATTTTATGATGAAATAGTTCATTCTATTAATGAATTAGACTTGAAAATTATTTATGTTTATTATATAGCACAAAATTCCCTGAACACATATTTGATGATGATGAGTTTCACTTCAACCTAGTATATGTGGGATAATCTTGAAAATATATATGATGATAGTAAATAATTGAAGTAGGAAAAACGTTATGTTTTTTATAATACTTTTAATGATCATAAATGCGTTTAGATGAAAATTCATATTGTTTTTTAACCGAATCAATGAGGGTTTGGGAAAAAACCAAAAAATTGGTGTATAAATTAAACATATTGACATTATGAAGAAAATATTGGGAAGTATTCAACATTTGTACAATTAAAAAGTGTTATCTCATAAGTAAATGAATATCTCAAAAGGTTATAAAAATGATCTTCAAAGTAGACTAATGGATTATGAAATTAGAGTACAACTACTAGAAGTAATAATTATAGAAAACAAGGAAGTTTAATTAAAATCCATATATTACGTTGACATTTTCAAAGGTGTTGATGATGGAAATGATGTGGATGACAAATTTATTTTTCTTGTTTCCATAAAATTGATGAGAAGAAAAGGGATATTTGAAGGAAAACATACTTTTTCTTGTATTTAGTGTGGTAAAAGAGGGAACATTTTTGCTCAATGCCCATGGAAATTTTATGATGTTGAATGTGAAGAAGAAATCATATTCACACCTGAGAAGAGGTTACCTAACAATGGATAATTCTTATGAGGAATTAAATTATAGACAAAGAGCTTTATTTGAAAATAAGAACAATATGATAGTGACTTATTAAAGGATATATAACAATAGTTTAAATCTGAACCTGAAACATACAAGATGGTTATAGTTGAATAATGTGTACCTACAATGGTTTATGATAACCTAGAAAATAATGCATCAATCTAATAAGAAAAGAGATTTTAAAATAAAACAAAAGTATCCATAGAGGATTTATGGTAAAATACCTCTCAAAAGAATGGGAAATGTGGAGAAATGGAAGTGATAATATTTTATCCCTTATTAAGTGTCAATTATCTGTCTTTTTAGGAAATAAAATATCTTAGTATGAAGAGGCATTGAGCTATCTAGATGGGAGTGTTTATAGAAGTAAATGAGGCATAATGAGACCATATCAATCATCCTATTAATAAAATTTTTCAATGGATTTATTTTCAATATTCTAACTATGGATATAATTATATTCATTATACATATTGAGAAGGTGGGAACAAAAACCATAGAGATATAAGGTAAGTCAATACCCATCGACCAAGTAGAATTATCCTTTAAAATATCTGTTCTTATATGGATGTAGAAATTGAGTATAATGAACCCATGAATATTAAAAAGATAATAAAATGGAATTTTTTTTCTTCCACAAAATGGGTAATCTCATGCAAAGAAAACCAGAAAATTGAGAAATCCATTCTTAATGAAATATCCCTCAAAGCTACAATGAATAATAGAATCTAGATTTTTAAAAGAGGATGATCATAGCACATGACATGAAATGTTGATTTGTTGAATAATGTTAAGAAAAGGGTTGAGGGAACCATTAGATATTGAAATAAGAATGCATTAATGATACAAGGTAGTGTAAATAAAAAATTATAAAATAAAGAGCTTAGGAAAACAAAAGTTCTTTACGTAGAGGGATTACTTCAAAATCATTTAACTGTAAGTCAACCTTGTGAATCAGGACTGGTAGTGAAATTTTATCAAAATGGTTGAACTATAAATACAAAGAAATGTAATACATTCATAAAAGGATATATAAAATATGGAAATTTATTCCGAGTTAACATTCTAGAGAACAATTGATACTTAAGAATTGAATGATAAAAAAATTTCTTGGACCGAAGGTTGCGTCACATTAATCAACAGAGCATGGAATACATATATTAGACCAAGATAGTTTCATACGTTCTCAATTTGAATTTTGATCAAGGAAAAAAATTTGAGGCATGAATGTGAGGAAGGATGGTCAAGAGTTCATATCATTTAAAGACAAAAGGGCACTAAATCTTCTAGATCTCATCCACACAAAAAAAATGTAATCCAATGAATATGGTTGGTACATATGGATTGAGGATCTTCATTATTTTTATTAAATATTATATTATAATTTATTATGTGATGTTTATGAAGATGGAAAGGAAATTTCTTGATTTCATTAAGAATTATCATCAAAAAGTAAATAATGAAATTGGCCACCCAATGAATACTCTACGATCTGAAAAAGGAGGAGTATACACATCTAATGGATTTGAAAATTACCACGAAAAAATGGGATAAATCCTAAGTTGTCTGTATTAAGAACCCATAAGAAAAATAGGTTTGATGATCATAGAACTCAAAATATAAATAGTATGGCTAGAACAGTAACACCCCAAGATTTCACATAACATTTTTTTAAATAAATTATGTAGCTTGAGATACATGCAACAATGAGTTTGAGCATACTATGATCAATCAAACTAACTGTTTAAAATCCATTATGAGTATTATTTCCCAAATTTTGAAATTTTTATTTTTCAAAATTGACTTTATTTCTGATTTTAGAATATAAAAATTAGCTTAGGGTGAATATTTTGGTAATTTCTAAAAATTTCCATAGTTTTTTATGACTAGTGGAAATGCTACCTGGTAGTTAAAAACTAAAATTTTTATTTAACTAATTAGTATACATTAAATTTATTTTTAAACTCATAATATATTAATAATATACATATTAAACCAATATAGGTCATTAGAGTCATTTTATATTAATATTATATATATAAACTTACTGAACTTTTAAATGGATCTTTTACCCACCTTCTCGCCACAGTAGTGTTTAACGTGTTTTAATGACTTGTGTGTGATGAATTTGAAAAAATAGACTTTCTTGGTTTTAATAAAAATGTATATTTAAAGTCTAATAGGATCTAATTTTTGTGAATTGTAACTTTAGTACTTTTTTATTTATTTACCATAGTTATGGGTAAATTTTGTAATTAAAGGTAAAAATATTATTATAAATTATAAAAAAAATTTAACATTTTTCCTAATTTCAGTGTATTCGTGTGTTTTAAGAGAAAAAACTTATGCTCAAATCATGATCCTTTTCAATCCACCTGTGCAGGATTAGGAATTTATTATATTTTATTTGAAGAAGTGTTAAAAATGTCATAATGAAATTTAAATAAATATTTAATTTATAATATGATTCTATATATGTTACATGGTAAACAATATGTAGTATTTATAAATATAAAATTTTTATCTACATAATTGTAATTTATTTATAATTTTAGAAAATAAATAAATAAATTTAATGTTGAAACAATGATGACACGATAAATAATTTATTAATAGAATAATAAATTATATTATATTATTAATAATAAAATCAATATAATTTCAAATATCTGATATCATCCATGAATTATTTTTTTAACTTTGAAATGTTTTTTATGACCAAATATAATTTTTTCAAAGGAATAAAATTGTTACGATTTTTTAAAAATTTGATGTAATAAATAGTATCAAAATTGATATAAATGATATTTTAAAAAAAATAATAATTTATTAAATTATATAAAAAAAATTTAAATTTTTTTCAGAAACTAATTAGTTTATTGTTAAATTAGTCACAAATGATCTAAATTGGGTTCTTTTTTAATTTTTTAGTTACAATATTATCCCTAATGTTTAAAAATTCATGTTGACATGGTATGAGTATATGGGATTGACTAAGGGTAAAATCAAAATGATATGGTTAATTTTGCAACATAAAACTATCTAAAAAGAATTTCTTGATATTATTTAGAACCATCCGCATCATAGATTTTAAATAATTCATTTTTTATCTATTTAGAACTGAAATACGATTTATATTAAATTAAAATTTTACGGTTTTCATTCAGTTCCCCCTCTGTTATAAATGGGCACCTCTCCACTTTTATTCACACTTATAAACCCATTTGTATCCCCCAAACCCTACCAGTTTCTCCTTACAAAATCAATAAATTCATTATATAGGCCATACATTGGACATACATCCATCCTAAGAAGTCATTTTCTGACAATAAAAAGGCGATACTCCGAGAAGAGGTAATTGTTATACAAATTATATTCGATTTTTTCCAATTTTAATTACTATTTGAATAATGTTTACATACAAAATTATTAAATCTGGTATCATATATAAGTTTATATGTTATTAGGATTATGTTAAAACCATATTCCACCTTTTATGCATCATACTAATAACAATATCAACATGCATGCGAACATATGGATTACAATCTCCACACTGGGGTGTAATTTTTTTAATTAGCAATTTATTTGGATGGGTATAATGATGAATATAATGGATATAAATAATAAATATGACATTATATTGATTCTTTATATTTATAAAACCACATATTTCTTTACCCATTACCATTACAAGAATGATATTGTCGCTCGTGCGTACGTGTGGCCTACCATCTCAATGACGCGATGAGATTAATCTTCCACATTACACATTCCAGAATGATAATAAAAATATATATAATTAATAATGATGAAATATATGACACAATAATTATACTAGAAGAATATATTTATATATATGAATATATTTCATTTACATTGTTCCATTTATTACGAAAATAAAACAGAAACAATGTCCATATGTATATACGACATACCATCACATTGAAAGGTGTTTTCCATTCCATATTATATATAGATATATATAGAATATATATATATATATAAGATATATAAATCATGTTTTAAATTCTAGAAATAAAAATATCATGGTCTGTGTAATATATCAAGTGAAAACACTTACGATGAACAAAGGAGTTATTACACAAAACGTTTGTTTACAAGGAATTGTTAATAAACGGGTAATATAATGTCATAAATGAATCATAAATTTTTTATACGGTTCTAGTATGAATTATCAACCGATTTTGAACAATTATATAGGTGTTTAAATCACATCCATTTAATGTAATGTACAAGTTGATGCTTAATTTAGCAATCTCATTATTATCCATAGGTGATAATACATTTCTATTTATTAGGACATATTTATCTACCATGTTCATGTTTCATAAAAATATTTTCCAGTATAAAATTAGTATGGTTTTATGTATTGGAATATTTAATTAAAACTAATTATAAGCATTTCTAAAATTTATTATTCTAAATCATTCCTATTTGTGTCCATGATCTCAAATTTCGTTTTATAGATTTATTTATAAGAACATGAATATTTCAAAATGTTATTTTTTGAAATTATCTTAATTTTTTATATGTTTTATGGGACACTTTGATTATAATATATATTTTATCATATCTTATTTTATAAATTCATTTATTATGAATAAAAAATTCACAAGTAAAAGGGTATTTATCTAACGAAATTATTAATGATTTTATTAGAGTATTTTCATCAATGTCAACATCCTCTATTGGGTCATATGTTTTATTATTTTTGATTTATTATGAAACAATACAAATAATTTCATTTAATGGTTTATGATATTGTTTTTCTGGGAGTGTCATATTTTCATACCAACCATATATTATGTTTTATGTAATCATAAGTTGTCACTAATATTTTCAATATGAATGTCTATGTGGTTTATGTTTTCATATAAAGAATGAATCTAACTTAGTAAGTGATGTGTGGGGCCGACTATACCCGCATGATGCATCAATAGTTCTCATGATAAAAATACTATATGAACATGGTTGAGGCCTTTCCCATTTATTTTCAGATATGGATTTGTCTTAGGCCATAACCATTAATTTATAGATACCATGGCCAAGGCCTTAATGATTTGATTCATATTTTTTCCATTATTAATTTCCTCATTGTGAGATTAGTTATTGACATTACATGTGATTAATAAACTATTATAATATCAACGTGAATGTTTAAATGGATTTTTTTATTTATTAAATCCATATTATGCTCATTATTAGGTTTAAAAGGCTTGTGATTTAGTTCGATACCTCACCTTAAGAGTTTATATCTATTTATTGAAGATTTTGCTTTATTATTTTACCTTATGGTCCATCTTAGGTCACTGCTTTTATGTTTTTTTAGGATTTCAATATGTTTATTGTGATTGATAGGCAGTGTTAATAAAGGATAATATTTGCGTTGTCAAAGAATTATCTATATTGAGTTTTATGTTATGAATTTTAATGTAAGGTTCATGTTTGTTATCTATTTTCCAAGACTCTTAAACTAATCATAAAATTGGTATTTCATAACTGTACCTATTCCAATGAAATAATGTACGACATCGGCTCTGAGCATCTTGGGTTGGGCCATAATAGTTGGTATAAAATTATGTTTTCAACAACCATAAAAACTAGATTTAAAAAACATAGAATAGGGAGAAACCCAGAGGAAGACATTGAGAATAAGTGTAGAAGAACAATATATAATTTTAGTAAGGTTGATATTATGTGGGTACTTCTATAAATATGTACTTGTATATATATTTTAGGAGGTCTTAGTTTTGGGACAAATGTACCTTGGAGTTATAACATTGACACGGTGTGTCAGGCCCGACTCAGTGTAACCTGGTACACAAAAAAGGCCCTTAATGTATACCTAGTCTAATACTCCCAAGGTACATTCTTAGGATAATTAAAATTTTATTTTTAAACCATTATTAAGGATTTAAAAGTAAATATTCCCCCAAATAAACCATGTTTATGATTGTGAGATTAGGTATGCATAATTTTTTTAATTTGTATTTACTGTTTTAATAGTTTGAAGTTATACGTTAGGATTTATCATCTAATGTATTCCATTGTTTATAAATGGTTACTAGTGGAAGAAATGTAAAATATATCAACGCATGTAATCTATGTAGGTATTTCCCTTTTGTACAAGGTAACGATGTTGGAACTGGATCAAAAACTAGTACCGAGCATCTTAGAACTATATAGGGATAACTGAGTCATGTTATGAACAATAACCTTACCCATATGAAGCATCCTGTTCTACAATATATAAGAGAAATGTTATATCACTTGATAAGATAAAAATATCCAACATTAAATGGGACTAAAAAACCATTTATAACGGAATTTGGATATGTTCTTTATTAAAGATATTTCATGCTCTGTGAAGCAATGAAAGGGAGACGATTTTAATGGAATTTTATCATCTCTCAGTATATGTTGATCAATGGTGGTCACAAATTCAAAACACAGAAGTGGCAGATGAAATTTCATGTTTAGAATGGAAATATTTTGCAGAATATTTCTTTGAATAGTATTTCCCTCATGAATAGATAATAGATATGGTGAGATAATTATTGAATCAGAGAGAAAAAGAGGATGATAATGTTTCTAAATATGAATTCGACTTTACAACACTATGAATTAATGCTACAGACAACATATATAACCCAAGGGTTTTGATTGATTGTTTCTTTGAGTAATTAAACCAATTTCATTGAAATGAATTCATCTCCCAAACATAATCATCATACGATGATGTAGTATCTTGTGCTATCAAGATAGTGAAAACATTTTATAAGTATAATGACTTAGAGGGAATGAAGGAGAATAAGAAAAAGGTAGTGAAATATTTATATAATGGAATGAATGGAAAGAAGGAATTTCCCACATGTGATAATTTTTGAAGAAATCACATTGGTGACTATTTAACATTAAATTGATTTTGATTCATGTTTAGTGGGAAAGGCCATTATGCTCATGATTTTAAGGGAATGAATGAACCTGTAAGTGTGTAATCCTTCAATTGTAAAGATATGGGACATCATTAAATAATTTTTTTTAATATTTATGGAAATAAAGATCATAAAAGGATAATGGATAATATTTATGATTACCCTTTTACTATAGTCTAAGAGGAATAATTAATTATTTATTATTCAACAATTCGGTTATGAAATTCTTGTTATGAGAATCCTGAGGTATATAAGGATATTATTTCATTACCTCTTATTTAAGGATTTGGAAGCCTGAATATTTCAATTATGATTTTAATATGATAAGGTTATTCAAATTTTTTTATTCCACGATAAGAGAAATATAATATTTCTTCGGAAAATATGAAGTTAGGATTGATTTTGAAAATATAAAGACCTATGTAGACACTTAATTTAGACAATGGTATTTTGGATAAGATGAAAGTTTGGAATGTATTAATATGAAAATTGGTTATTATTGATTAATGATATAGATGTTCTTAATGTAATGTTTTAATATTTTTAGTAATATATTTTCAGAAATAGGATAACCCATAGGTTGGGCCACGACTCTTCTCATCTAGAAAGGCCACGAGACTTGAAACTACAGTCGAAGGGACAAAAATGTGCATCACGTACCACTAGTCTATTTGATTTCCTGGTTTGAAAAGTATTTTTTTTGTTATTGAAAAGGAATGACAAATGAATTATAAGTTCACTTTAGGAACCCCATACGATTAAGATGGAATAGATATTTTCATTTTATTATCTTATGGAGAGAAAGATGATTTTTTGGTAGAAATGAGTTAAAATATGAAATAATACTTTTCAAGTAAGCATGATTCCTTTTGTTACATGTTTATGAATTCAGATAATTATTTAACTCTAGGGAAATGATCTTTAAACAAAAAAATCAATCCTAGTACTTTTTCTGATGAATCAAATGGTCTTTAAGATCATCACAAATTTAGAGGTTTGTGATTGCTAACAATATCCTAATAATGTTATCTATCACTCTCCAACAGAACATGATGGTTAGATTTATATTTCAATTCCATGTTTTCCTACATGTAACCCTTGTATGTATTATCTATGGTTACCTTCATTATTTCATTTGTTATTTTAATCTGCAGTTTTATCAACCATTGTCTCGATGCGAGATTTAAAGAAAAGAATTCAAAATAGTCAATCCTTAGTTACCAAACCAAAATTTTAAAATTTTTAGGATGGAATTTATTTAATTATGGGATAATTTAATACCTAATTTTTCATCATATGTTTATTTTAAAATAAATTCGATTCTCATGATGCACGCAACACCGAGTTCCAGTGCAGTATGATCTACCAAACTAACCATTTAAAAAGAGGTTATGAGTTGTATAAAACACATCATGAAATTTTTTACTTATTAAAATAGAATTAATTATTGAATTAAGAATACCAAAAATATTTTAGGTTTAATTTTGGGTATTTTTCTAAAAAGATTAATCTTTTGATGAAAATTAAAAAAATACTCTAATATTGTTAAAAACTGACTTTTTCATGAAAATAATTATTATACATTATATTTATTTTTAAACTCACAATATATTAATTATATATATCTATATATCTAATATAATATTTTGGATACATTTTATATGAAAATTAGACATAAAAACTTACTGAACTTTTAACCGTATATATTACCAGTCTTTTCACCACATTAGCCTTAAAATTAATTTAGCCACTTCCATTAGTTGGTATTGAAATAAAGGGAATACATAGATGTATTAAGAATAATATATAACATCTAATATGATCAACATAATCTATTTGGTGAATAGTAACTTTATTATATTATTATTTATTTACCACATATAATGGTAAATCGGGTAATTAAGGGTAAAAAAAAGATTATAAAATTATAAAATTATCCTAACACTTGTCCAATATTAATTTTATATGTTTATTTTTGAAAATAAAATTGTTATGATGATATTATGATCATTTTTCTATCAATTTTGTATGATTTTGACATTTATTATACTTTATTTAAAGAAAAGTTGAAAAAGTCAGGAACAAATTTTAATAAGTATATTATTTTTAATATGACTTAATAAAACTGAGATGGTAGACTCTAAATAGTACTTATAAAGATAAAATAGTTATCCACATCATGATAATTTAGTTATAATTTTAGAAAATAAATAATTAAATTAAATTATTATACAATGATGTTTCAATATTTGATTTATTAAACGACGAATAAATAAAATGATATTAAAAATATTGAAATAAATATAATTTGAAAATTTTGATGTTTTAAATATGTTGTTTGTATACTGTTGACATGATAAGGATGGGTTAATTTAGGTTTTTCTAAGGCCTCATGTTTTTATTATTTAAAAAAAGTCTAGTAATAAATATTGTCAAAATTGACCTAAATGTGATTTTAAAATAAATAATATTTTATTAAATGATATAAAAATAATAAAAATAAATATTTTATAAAAATAACTATGATAATGATAATTATTGAATAAATGATATAATTTGGGTTCTTTGGGTATTTAATTGTAAATATATAAAACCTATAGATTAAAAAATGTAAGTAGCCGTGGAAAGAGTTAAAAGGTATAACTTAGGGTTAAATACAAAAAATAAGGTTAATTTTGTGGTCTAAATCTGTCTAAAGTTACCCTCCCCTCTCTTATAAAAGTCCACACATCCTCTTTTATTCACTCCCTTAAAACCAGTTCTATTGAAAAACCTATTCTCATTTCTTTATAAAATATCCCCCACTTCATCCTATTGGCCATACATTTGTAATAAATAAAAACTAATAATTACTTTTGTGAAAATAAAGAGGAGGTACTCGAAGAAAAGGTAACTGTTTTACAAATTCAATTCAATTTATTTTCTAATTCTACTTCATCTTTCTATGTTGTTTGCATAATAAAGTATTAATTCCAATATAATATATTTTCTAAGATGTAATTACTATTATTGGACAACCATATTCCCCCTGTTATCAATCATATGATTAACAATATCACCATACGGGCGTACGTCTGACCTATCATCTCCATATTGTGGTGTTTCTTTATTGCCACATTATTTGGATGGGTATAATGATAAATATAATGGATATAAATGTTTAATATGACATGATATTGATTATTCATAATTAACATACCATCCATTTCTATTCCCCTTTATCATTAATGGAATGATATCATCACTTGTCTCTATGTATGGTTTACCATCTCCATGGCGCGATGAGATAATCTTCAACATTAACCATTCAAGAATAATTATAAAAATATATATAGTGTATAAGTATGAAATATATTAAATAATAACGATTATATAATTATATATATATATACATATCATTTACTTTCTACAAATCTTTATGATAAGAAAACAGAAATAATGTTCTTGTGTACGTATGGAAAACCGTCTCCACAAATGGTGTATTAAATTCCATATTATATATGTGTAATGAATATATATGATATATAAATCATGTTATACATTCTTTAAGTAATTAAATCTTGATCCAAGTAATATAACATGTCAAAAATCCAACAATTCACAAAAAAGATTATTTCCAAAAACATTGATTTAACATAGAATTATTAATTATAAATTAATATAATGTCATAAATGAGTCATATATGATATCATATATAATATAGATGATTCTATTATTAATTAATAACATATTTTAAACCATTATATAAGAGGTTTAATCATATTCAATAATATAAAAGTATGAGGTAAGGTTTAATTTTGCAATCCCATTATTATCTATAATTATTTATACATAAAAATTTATTAGGACATATTTATCATCCATGTCCATGTTTCATCAAAATATTTTCCAATGGAAAATTTTTAAGGTTTCATATAAATATAAATTAAAATTAAATACCATTTTAAATGAATCTTAGATTTATTCTCCTAAATATTTCTTAATCATTTCCATTTATTCAAAATGGTTTTTATGTATTTGTTTGCAAAGAAATGAATATTTTAAAATGTTATTTTAAGAATTTATATTAAATGATTAAATTTTTTATGTGAAACGTTGATTCAAAAATAAATTTTACGTCTTCTTTTATTAATGCATGTCTTTTGAATAAATAATTATAATGTAAAATGATATTTTTCTCGTGAAATTTTTAATGATTTGATTAGAGTATTTTTAACCATGTTAACATCCTGAGATGAATATTATATTGTATTATTATAGATAACTTAGGATACAATATACTGTATTTCATTGAATGGTTTATAATTTATTCTTATTTTAGATGTGCTATTTTTATTCCATTCATGTTTTATGGTTTAAGTATTCACATTTATTTTGCTATTTTTTCAATAAGAATGTTTATGTTTTTATGTTTTCATAAAAGGAATTCATTGGCCATTTTAGGTGATGGGTGTAACACCCCTATATTTTATGAAAAATATTATTTTAATTTCATTAATGTTTTGTGTTATATGATACACCAAAAGGAGCTTGCACAACACGCATCATTGACTTGCCTTGCATTACATGCAATCGCGACCTTCCTCGATAGCGTGTGTAGTACGCAATAACGAGTTTCACTAAACAACAATATGTTATTAAAATATTATTAAAACTAGATGTTATGAATAGTAATAACCACTTTTTAAAATTTTGTAAATATTATTTTTCAAAATGGATTTTATTTTTGGATTCGTAATATCGAAATTAGCTTAGGGTGAAATTTTGGTGATTTTCGGATAACTTTCATATTTTGATGAATAGTGAAAATTATTAAATTTAAATTAAAAACATCTTTTTCAATCGAAATAATTTATAGTGATAAATTATTAATTTGAGTGGTTTCAAAGTATATTTAGAATATATTTTTACAATTTAATACAATGTTGGTCATTGGATGTAATTCTACATTTAAAACAGTTATAAACAAGTTTCAATCTTTTGATAGTTATTATCTCTTAAAAACACGCTATTTGTTTTGACGATGGGAATTAATTTTTAAATTAGTTAATGAAACTTATATGTTTTGAATTTGGTAAAATAGACATCATTTTTGAGTTCATAATATCAAATATACCTTAGGCCTAATTTTTGGTATTTTTCTGAAAACTTTCAATTTTTGATGAATAGTGAAACCACTAAGTGGTAGTTAAAAAAAACTGAATTGTTCATAAAACTTAATTTTACCGCTTCTGTGAGTCGAATTTCGAAAATCTGAGACATACTTTTGATGTCAGTAAGTAAAATGCGGTTCAAAGAGATGAAAATAATTTTTTGGTGAATAGTAACTTTTTATTTTTTTTACCACGGTTAAAAGTAAATAGGGTAATTAAGGGTAAAAATGATATTATTATTACCCTAACATATGTCCTAATTCTATTGGACAAGTGTAATTCAATAAAAGACAAACTTAGAAATAAAATATGACCATTTAGGCCTACTTGGATTAGATTAGGACATTTATTATTAATTTATTTAAAGAAGGGTTAAAAGAGTTAAAAAATCAATGTTTATTTACTAAAACATTTTTAATATGGGGTTATACATAAGATAAATTCTACTATAAATATTTATTAGAAAGATAAAAAGATTTCCTACATAATGGTTTTTTATTTGTAATTTTTAGACATTAAATAATTTAATTTATTTATGACACAATGATGATGTAGTAATTATCTTATTAATGAAATATTGGCATAATTGATGTTATAAATACCCAAATAAATATAATTTGAGACTTTTTAGGAATTGCAATAATTTTATTGGTTAATATGACATGTTATTATTGATTTAATTAACATTGTTAGAACTTATCATTCTGTTATGATTTTCAGAAAAATTAATTTCTAAATAGTGTCAAAATTGACATAAAATAGTTTTTAAAACAAATATTATATTATTAATTGTTATTTTATTTCAAAAAATCTAAGGATCGGCCAAATAAATTAGATAAGATTATTTATATTAATACTAAACAACTTGGGGTTCGTTTTTCTTGATATAGTAAGTTTATTAACCTTATAGTATAAGAACACAAGAAGATACGATAAAAGTAAAATTATTTAACTTAATGTTAAATCTAAATGATAAGGTTAAAATAGGAACCTAAACTTGTCTAAATTCTATTGGATGAGATTATTTAGACCCATACCCACCTTAGCCTCGAAATAAATCAATTTGGAGCTATTTAAAACCGAACTTGACTTTATAATAAGATAATATTTTTAGTTATTCCAAAGGTGCCCCTCTCCTCCCTTATAAAAGGGCACCTCCTCCCTCTCTTCCTCACACAACTTTGAGCCTTCAAGCTCGTCCAAACCCTGACAAATTCTCTTCTCCACTTCCCTAGAAACATCCTAGAGGTTCTATTCTTCCTCAAAGACCAATTTTAGTGCCCTAAGAGGAGGTCTCAAAGAGGCGCTTCAAAGAAGAGGTAATTTCCGTTACCGATTCTTTCACCTTTATTTCTTCTTCCACTCCTTCTTCTTATGTTGTTTCATTATGAAGTAATAAAATCAGTATCACTAATATACTTATATGTTATTATAATTATGAAACAACCCTATTTCACTATCTATCCATCCTACAGAAAACGAAATCACCACGCGTGCGTACGTACAGAATATCGTCTCCACGCCGTTGTGAAATCTATTTTCCACCACCACCTTACATGGATGGGTATAATGGTATAAAGAATAACTATACATAGTTATTAGAAAATAATATTGATTCTGATATATTGTATCTTCCACTCTAATTCAATTCAATAATTATGGAAACGATATCATCGCTCGTGCGTACGTACAGACCACCGTCTCCACAACGCGATGAGATTCATTCTCCATGTTAACCATTTAAGAGTGATTATAAAGTATATATAAGAAATAATAATGAAATATATGACATTATAAAGCTACTGGATTTATGTATATATTTAACTCATCTACTTAATTCCATTCAACTCAATAAGGAAACGAAAACAGCGTTCATGCGTACGTATGGCCTACCGTCTCCATGAACGGTGTATTTCTTTCCATTTACTAATGTATTATATATATGTATATTCTGAATATATATTATATATAAATCATGTTTTATATTCTGGAATTAAGTAATTATGATCTAAGAAATCATATGAATAATTACAAGTCAAAATACGGATGACAAATGAAACAATTTTACCCAAAATGCTCTCTAACATAGAAGTTTCAAAAGAAAGGGTAATATAAAGTCATAAGTGAACCATATATTATATCTTAACTATGAGTATGATTCTGGAATAAGTAAATAACATTATTTAAGCCATTATACAAGAGGTTCGGACACCTACGAAGAAAATCGGACCTAAGGTAAGGGAAAATCTCGCAATCCCAATTTTTATTAGAGATTGTTTATACTTTGAAATTTACTGGGGTGTATTTTATCATCCAAATCCATGTTTCCTAAATATGTAATATTATTTCCATCCAACTACAATTATTTAAATCCAATTTTACCCTTCGGTGAGTTTTTAGTAAAAGATATGAAGGGAATCTTTTGTCGTTTTTCGTACGAGGTACTTTTTGACTTTTCTGACAAAAGTACGAGAAGAATGTTTTTTAACTTATATGGCATGAATGGATTTTTTAAATAAATTATTTCCAAGAAGTTTCCATTACAAATTTTCAAGTTTATTTTTAATAAAATTCTTTTAGTTTAAAATTGTAAGTCATGTTAAGAAAGGAAAATGTTTTTGAAGTAGAAAGGATATTTTCCTCAAGAATGGAGTTCAAGTGTTTTATCAAAATTATTTTCCATCTAAGATAATAAAGGGTTGTGTTTAGATCCCTATTATTACATGGAGTTTATTATGTTGTGATGGAAATATTTTTATGAATTCATTTATCTTATATGAATTGTTTTATGATGTCATGTTGTTTAAGAATCCCATTTTTATTTCTTGGGTTATGCTATGATGTATGGTTTATGATTTTGTGGCACAAATAAGAATGGTATCATTATAAAATGGGTGGGACCTATATCTCCCTCAAATGCATTGGGTAAAGATTTTATATCTCATGAGATAGACATGGCTGGAACGGTAGGTTATACCGGTTCAGTGAAACAGGACTGAAACGAGGGTGACTCGGTTCAGAAAGGGACTTTGTCCACTAAGATAGTCTTGGCAATGAGTCTTGACTAACAAGAAATGATTCTCTATGATTATGTGTGTATGCCACAATGTTACATGTTTTAAGTTATGATTATTGGGATTTCATTTCACTACTATGATTTATCCCATGTTATGAAATTATGCTCTCTTTTGCAGGTTATGATTTCCAAAATGTTATGTTCTTATGAATATGATGTGATTGATATTTATTTTGTTTACCCTTACTGAGAATTTGAGATCACCCTTTTATGTTATCATTTCCCCAGGATATAAATAAAGGTTTTAGGTTAAAAAAAGGAAGATCTTTATGGGAGATGTTGAAGATCTTTCACCACGATTAGAAGATTATATTCTGAGTTTCCAAAGACACTAAACTATTATGATCCTTGTGTGTGTGTTTTTGTTATGTACTAAGTATTCCGCAAATGTAATGTACTGTCAATGTACGTCTGGCTTCGGGTCTCTACAGTTGGTATCAGAGGAAAGGTTTAGTCAACCTTTGGAAACTAGGATGTGAAAACGTTAGTGAGATCCCTAGAGATATTTCTAAGGTATGTCTAGGGATGTCCCTAAGGATAAGTATACGTATAGGATAAAGTCCTAGAACTATGGTAACGATCATAGAATTTAACCTAAGATGTTAGACATTGAAGGTACTCCCCCTTTATTATGTTGTTTTCCCTAGCATGATTTTTGCCTCTCACACTATTCTTTTTGGGTTTTAGATGACGGCTGGAACCCGAAGGAACCGTGTTGATCAATGCAATGGACAATGCAATGATTTCCCTCCTGAAAAAACAAATGTTACGGGAGATGGAGTGAAAAATCTTATTTCTATACTTACACAAGCTATGAATCATTCTGGACTTCCAAATGAGCAGAGAAGGGAACAATATTCTATTGAGTCCTTCATGAGGCAACGTCCACCTTCTTTCAGTGGGACTTCCGATCCACTTGTTGCTGAACAATGGATCAGTACCACTGAAAAGATATTTTCAATTCTTCAATGTGCTTAACATGATAAAGTCATCTTAGCAGTATATCGTTTGGATGGTGAAGCTGATCAATGGTGGAATCTTATCAAGAATACGAGGCCAAGAGATGAAATTGGGTCCATGGAATGGGACGAGTTCAAGAACTTGTTTTTCAGTAAGTACTTCCCTCGTATTCTTCGAACAAAGATGGAAAAGGAGTTTCTTGAGATGAAGCAGAAGGATGATGAATCTGTTGGTATATAAGAAGCGAATTTTACAAGACTTTCAAGGTATGCATCTGGTATTATCATCCAACCTTAAAGTAAAGTTGATCGATTTTTCAGTGGCTTAAAACCAAGTATTCGAAGGGCATTATCTATAAGAGACTTCAGTAGCTATGAAGAAATTGTGCGTTGTGCTATCAAGGTAGAAATGGATGTTGGTGTTACATATCCATCTCATGGTTTTGACAAGAAACGAAAGATGGAGTTCAAGGAGAAATCTCAGAATAATGGTGAAAAGAATATGAATGTTTCCTTATGCACAAAGTGTGGAAATAAGCATGGTGGAGATTTTCTTAAAGGGACTAGAAAATATTTTAAGTGTGGAAAAGAAGGTCATCGAGCATCTGAGTGTCAAAGTAATGGAAAAAGGGTTTCTAATGATGTGAATAAAGAAAACACTGCATAGAACGCACCACCAACACTTCAATGCTTCAAGTGCAAGGAAATGGGGAATTATGCTAATAAATGCCCTAATTCAAGGGTTAGTGATGATCGACATGAGCAACCGCTTAAGGCAATGGACAAATGGATGTCACATGCGATCACTATTGGCGATGTTGAATATGACAACGATGTGGTGGAATGATTAAGTGTTTATGTAATGGGATTCCAAATTAATTTTGTATCATGGAGTATTGGAATATTTATGTATTGGTCTAATGTGGTATTCAAAGTGATTGAGATATTTTTGGAAATAAGATGATATGCGCATAATGAAGGGAAAACGAGAAAATGAAATCTTTAACAGTATTCATGAGCTCATGATTGATATAAGGACTAAGTGATATCATGGTTTGAGTATATCGAATTTTGAGGATTTTGGTATGTGGAAGGTGTTAAATTTTAACTGCATTCATGTTTTCACTAAGGTTCAATGGGTATTCAAGAGAATACATGATTAAGGACTTTGAATGTTTGGAATGTGACCAACAAGACATATCTTATGATATATGGGGATCAATGATGGTATTAAATCTCTGGTAATCGTTTTCACTATATTATGAGAGTGGACTGAAGTATTATGGATAAGCCTAAAGATTGTAATGGATTATGTTGGACATAAGTTAGGATAAAACGTTTTTCGATATTATTTATGGGATGTTATAATAATATAGCTTTAGAAAAATGACAACCTACAGGACAGGCGACAACCCATCGCATCGGACAAGGCTATGGGAATCGAACCCATAAACGAAGTGCGACTGGTCTTTATCGCCTACCACTGGCCTACATGATGTCCCTGTTTAGTAGAAACTAGTTTTATTATATTAAGCAGTATGATATATGAAGTATAAGTCCATTTTAGGAACCATATATGATTAATCTCACTATAGAATGACTTATGTATATTTAATAACTTTTGCTAACCTTTTGTTTGAGACAGATGGAATGACCCGTCATTCTATCACATGATCTGCTAACACTTCACGAATAACAAATTCAACTTCATTTATTTAAGAGATGAAGTATAATTTGTTCAAGTCACGAACAACAGTGAGATTGGTCCAAAATAAAGTATTTATTCTAATTCAAATTCTTCAACTTTAGGGAAACAATCTTGAAAACCAAATATGTTGTCCTAGTGCTCTTATATCTGATTAATCAGATGGTACCTTAGATCATCACGAATTTATGGATTTGTGATTGTTGGCTTTTCCATAGCCATGTTCTCTACCACTCTCCCTCAGAACATGATGGTTAGATTTTTCTTCCATATCCATATTTTCACCTATGTGGAAACCCATTGATTAGTTTATTTGGGTAACTGTTACGTTTCATACTTTTGTTTTTAAAGATTGGATTTGGTATTCCTTTTTACGAAGTGGGTTTCTATTAAAGAAACATTCAAGTAGTAAACCATTTATAACCCCGACGAATTTCGAGGGCGAAATTCATTTAAAGGGGGGTAGAATGTAACACCCCGAGATTTTATGAAAAATATTATTTTAATTTCATTAATGTCTTGTGTTATATGATACACCAAAAGGAGCTTGCACAACACGCATCCTTGACTTGCCTTTCATTACACGCAATCGCGACCTTCCTCGATAGCGTGTGTAGTACGCAATAACGAGTTTCACTAAACAACAATATGCTATTAAAATATTATTAAAACTAGCTGTTATGAATAGTAATAACCACTTTTTGAAATTTTGTAAATTTTATTTTTCAAAATGGAATTTATTTTTGGATTCGTAATATCGAAATTAGCTTAGGGTGAAATTTTGGTGAATTTCGGATAACTTTCATATTTTGATGAATAGTGAAAATTATTAAATTTTAATTAAAAACAACTTTTTCAATCGAAATAATTAATAGTGATAAATTATTAATTTGAGTGGTTTTAAAGTATATTTAGAATATATTTTTACAATTTAATACATTGTTGGTCATTGGATGTAATTCTACATTTAAACCAGTTATAAACAAGTTTCAATCTTTTGATAGTTATTATCTCTTAAAAACACGCTATTTGTTTTGATGACGGGAATTAATTTTTAAATTAGTTAATGAAACTGATATGTTTTGAATTTGGTAAAATAGACATCATTTTTGAGTTCATAATATCAAATATATCTTAGGCCTAATTTTTGGTATTTTTCTGAAAACATTCAATTTTTGATGAATAGTGAAACCACTAAGTGGTAGTTAAAAAAACTGAATTGTTCATAAAACTTAATTTTACCGCTTATGTGAGTGGAATTTCGAAAATCCGAGAGACACGGTTGATGTCAGTAAGTAAAATGTGGTTCAATGAGATGAAAATAATTTTTTGGCGAATAGTAACTTTTTTTTACCCCGGTTAAAAGTAAATAGGGTAATTAAGGGTAAAAATGATATTATTATTACCCTAACATATGTCCTAATTCTATTGGACAAGTTTAATTCGACCAAAGACAAACTTAGGAATAAAATATGACCATTTAGGCCCACTTGTATTAGATTAGGACATTTATTATTAATTTATTTAAAGAAGGGTTAAAAGAGTTAAAATCAATGTTTATTTACTAAACAATTTTTAATATGGGGTTATACATAAGATAAATTCAACTATAAATATTCAGTATAAAGATAAAAAGATTTCATACATAATGGTTTTTTATTTGTAATTTTTAGACATTAAATAATTTAATTTATTTATGACACAACGATGATGCAGTAATTATCTTATTAATGAAATATTGGCATAATTGATGTTATAAATACCCAAATAAATATAATTTGAGACTTTTTATGAATTGCACTAATTTTATAGGTTAATATGACATGTTAGTATTTATTTAATTAACGTTGATAGAACTTATAATTCTGTTATGAGTTTCAAAAAAATCAATTTCTAAATAGTGTCAAAATTGACCTAAAATAGTTTATAAAACAAATATTATATTATTAATTGTTATTTTATTCCTAAAAATCTAAGGTTCGGACAAATAAATTAGATAAGGTTATTTATATTAATAATAAACAACTTGGGGTTCGTTTGTCTTGATATAGTAAGTTTATTAACCCTATAGTATAAGAACACAAGAAGATACGGTAAAAGTAAAATTATTTAACTTAATGTTAAATCTAAATGATAAGGTTAAAATAGGAACCTAAACTTGTCTAAATTATATTGGATGAGAGTATTTAGACCCATCCCCACCTTAGCCTCGAAGTAAATAAATTTGGAGCTATTTAAAACCGAACTTGACTTTATAATAAAATAATATTTTTAGTTATTCCAAAGGTGCCCCTCCCCTCCCTTATAAAAGGGCACCTCCTCCCTCTCTTCCTCACACAACATTGATCCTTCAAGCTCGGACAACCCCTGCCAAATTCTCTTCTAAACTTCCCTAGAAACATCCTAGAGGTTCTGTACTTCCCCAAAGACCAATTTTAGTGCCCTAAGAGGAGGTCTCAAAGAGGCTCTTCAAAGAAGAGGTAATTTCCGTTACCGATTCTTTCACCATTATTTCTTCTTCCACTCCTTCTTCTTAGGTTGTTTTATTATGAAGTAATAACATAAGTATCACTCATATACTGATATGTTATTATAATTATGAAACAACACTATTTCACCATCTATCCATCCTACAAAAAACAAAATCACCGCGCATGCGTACGTACAGAATACTGTCTCCACGCCGTGGTGAAATCTATTTTCCACCACCACCTTAAATGGATGGGTATAATGGTATAAAGAATAACTATACATAGTTATTAGAACACCATATTTATTCTGATATATTGTATCATCCACTACAATTCAATTCAATAATTATGGAAACGATATCATCGCTCGTGCGTACATATGGACCACCGTCTCCACGACGCGATGAGATTCATTCTCCATGTTAACCATTTAAGAGTGATTATAAAATATATATAAAAAATAATAATGAAATATATGACATTATAAATATACTGGATTTATGTATATATGTATGTCATCTACTTAATTCCATTCAACTCAATAAGGAAACGAAAACAGCGTTCATGCGTACGTACGGCCTACCGTCTCCATGAACGGTGTATTTATTTCCATTTACTAATTTATTATATATATGTATATTCTGAATATATATTATATATAAATCATGTTTTATATTCTGTAATTAAGTAATTATGATCTAAGAAATCATATGAATAATTACAAGTCAAAATACGGATGACAAATGAAACAATTTTACCCAAAATGCTTTTTAACATAGAATTTACAAAAGAAATGGTAATATAAAGTCATAAGTGAACCATATATGATATCATAACAATGATTATGATTCTGGAATAAGTCAATAACATTATTTAAACCATTATATAGGAGGTTCGGACACCTACGAAGAAAATCGGACCTAAGGTAAGGGAAAATCTTGCAATCTCAATTTTTATCAGAGATTGTTTATACTTTGAAATTTACTAGGGTGTATTTTATCATCCAAATCCATGTTTCCTAAAAATGTCATATTATTTTCATCCACCTACAATTATTTAAATCCAATTTTACCCTTCGGTGAGTTTTTAGTAAAAGATATGAAAGGAATCTTTTGTCGTTTTTCGTACGAGGTACTTTTTGACTTTTCCTACAAAAGTACGAGAAGAATGTTTTTTTAACTTATACGGCATGAATGGATTTTTTTAAAAAATTATTTCCAAGAAGTTTCCATTACAAAATTTCAATTATATTTTTAATAAAATTATTTTAGTTTAAAATTGTAATACATGTTAAGAAAGGAAAATGTTTTTGAAGTAGAAAGGATATTTTCCTCAAAAATGGAGTTCAAGTGTTTTATCAAAATTATTTTCCATCTAAGATAATAAAGGGTTGTGTTTCTATACCTATCATTACATGGATTTGATTATGTTGTGATGGAAATATTTTTTTGAATTAATTTATCTTATATGAATTGTTTTATGATGTCATGTTGTTTAAGAATCCCATTTTTATTACATGGGTTATGCTATGATGTATGGTTTATGATTTTGTGGCACACATAAGAATGGTATCATTATGAAATGGGTGGGACCTATATCTCCCTCCAATGCATTGGGTAAAGATTTTATATCTCATGAGATAGACATGGCTGGAATGGTAGGTTATACCGGTTCAGTGAAACAGGACTGAAACGAGGGTGACTTGGTTCATAAAGGGACTTTGTCCACTAAGATAGTCTTGGCAATGAGTCTTGACTAACAAGAAATGATTCTCTATGATTATGTGTGTATTCCACAATGTTTCATGTTTTAAGTTATGATTATTGGGATTTCGTTTCACTACTATGATTTATCCCATGTTATGAAATTATGCTCTCTTTTGCAGGTTAAGATTTCCAAAATGTTATGTTCTTACGAATATGATGTGATTGATATTTATTTTGTTTACCCTTACTGAGCATTTGAGACCACCCTTTTATGTTATCTTTTCCCCAGGATATAAAGAAAGGTTTTAGGTTAAAAAAAGGAAGATCTTTATGGGAGATGTTGAAGATCATTCACCACGATTAGAAGATTATATTCCGAGTTTCCAAAGACACTAAACTATTAAGATCCTTGTGTGTGTGTTTTTGTTATGTACTATGTATTCCGCAAATGTAATGTACTGTCAATGTACGTCTGGCTTCGGGTCTCTACAGTTGGTATCAGAGGAAAGGTTTAGTCAACCTTTGGAAACTAGGATGCAAAAACGTTAGTGAGATCCCTAGAGATATTTCTAAGGTATGTCTAGGGATGTCCCTAAGGATAAGTATACGTATAGGATACATTCCTAGAACTACGGTAACGATCATAGAATTTAACCTAAGATGTTAGACATTGAAGGTACTCCCCCTTTATTATGTTGTTTTCCCTAGCATGATTTTTCCCTCTCATACTATTCTTTTTGGGTTTTAGACGATGGCTAGAACCCAAAAAAACTGTGTTGATCAATGCAATGGACAATTCAATGATTTCCCTCATGAACAAACAAATGTTACGGGAGATGGAGTGCAAAATCTTATTGCTATACTTACACAAGCTATGAATCATTCTGGAATTCCAAATGAGCAGAGATGGGAACAATATTCTATTGAGTCCTTCATGAGGCAACGTCCATCTTCTTTCAGTGGGACTTCCGATCCACTTGTTGCTGAACAATGGATCAGTACCACTGAAAAGATATTTTCAGTTCTTCAATGTGTTGAACATGATAAAGTCATCTTAGCAGTATATCGTTTGGAAGGTGAAGCTAGTCAATGGTGGAATCTTATCAAGAATACGAGGTCAAGAGATGAAATTGAGTCCATGGAATGGGACGAGTTCAAGAACTTGTTTTTCAGTAAGTACTTCCCTCGTATTCTTCAAACAAAGATGGAAAAGGAGTTTCTTGAGCTGAAGCAGAAGGATGATGAATCTGTTGGTATATACGAAGTGAATTTTACAAGACTAGCAAGGTATGCATCTGGTATTATCATCCAACCTGAAAGTAAAGTTGAACGATTTTTTAGTGGCTTAAAACCAAGTCTTCGAAGGGAATTAGCTATAAGATACTTCAGTAGCTATGAAGAAATTGTGCGTTGTGCTATCAAGGTAGAAATGGAAGTTGGTGTTACATATCCATCTCATGGTTTTGACAAGAAACAAAAGATGGAGTTCAAGGAGAAATCTCAGAATAATGGTGAAAAGAATATGAATGTTTCCTTATGCAAAAAGTGTGGAAAGAAGCATGGTGGAGATTGTCTTAAAGGGACTAGAAAATGTTTTAAGTGTGGAAAAGAAGGTCATCGAGCATCTGAGTGTCAAAGTAATGGAAAAAGGGTTTCTAATGTTGTGAATAAAGCAAACACTGCAGAGAACGCACCACCAACACTTCAATGCTTCAAGTGCAAGGAAATGGGGCACTATGCTAATAAATTCCCTAATCCAAGGGTTAGTGATGATCGACATGAGCAACTGCTTAAGGCAATGGACAAAGGGAAGTCACATGCGATCACTATTGGCGATGTTGAATATGACAACGATGTGGTGGAATGATTAAGTGTTTATGTAATGGGATTCCAAAATAATTTTGTATCATGGAGTATTGGAATATTTATGTATTGGTCTAATGTGGTATTCAAAGTGATTGAGATATTTTTGGAAATAAGATGATACGCACATAATGAAGGGAAAACGAGAAAATGAAATGTTTAACAGTATTCATGAGCTCATGATTGATATAAGGACTAAGTGATATCATGGTTTGAGTATATAGAATTTTGAGGATTTTGGTATGTGGAAGATGTTAAATTTTAACTGCATTCATGTTTTCACTAAGGTTCAATGGGTATTCAAGAGAATACATGATTAAGGACTTTGAATGTTTGGAATGTGACCAACAAGACATATCTTATGATATATGGGGATCAACGATGGTATTAAATCTCTGGTAATCGTTTTCACTATATTATGAGAGTGGACTGAAGTATTATGGATAAGCCTAAAGATTGTAATGGATTATGTTGGAAATAAGTTAGGATAAAACGTTTTTCGATATTATTGATGGGATGTTATAATAATATAGCATTAGAAAAAGGACAACCTGAAGGACAGGCGACAACCCATCGCGTCGGACAAGGCTATGGGAATCGAAACCATAACCGAAGTGCGACTAGCCTTTATCACCTACCACTGGCCTACAAGATGTCCCTGTTTAGTAGAAACTAGTTTTATTATATTAAGCAGTATGATATATGAAGTATAAGTGCATTTTAGGAACCATATATGATTAATCTCACTATAGAATGACTTATGTATATTTAATAACTTTTGCTAACCTTTTGTTTGAGACAGATGGAATGACCCGTCATTCTATCACATGATCTGCTAACACTTCACGAATAACAAATTCAACTTCATTTATTTAAGAGATGAAGTAGAAATTGTTCAAGTCACGAACAACAGTGAGATTGTACCAAAATAAAGTAAGTATTTATTCTAATTCAAATTCTTCAACTTTAGGGAAACGATCTTGAAAACCAAATATGTTGTCCTAGTGCACTTATATCTGATTAATCAGATGGTGCCTTAGATCATCACAAATTTATGGATTTGTGATTGTTGGATTTTCCATAGCCATGTTCTCCACCACTCTCCCTCAGAACATGATGGTTAGATTTTTCTTCCATATCCATATTTTCACCTATGTGGAAACCCAGTGATTAGTTTATTTGGGTAACCGTTACGTTTCAAACTTTTGTTTTTAAAGCTTTTTTTGGTATTCCTTTTTACGATGTGGGTTTCTATTAAAGAAACTTTCAAGTAGTAAACCATTTATAAACCCGATGAATTTCAAGGGCGAAATTCATTTTAAGGGGGGTAGAATGTAACACCCCGAGATTTTATGAAAAATATTATTTTAATTTCATTAATGTCTTGTGTTATATGATACACCAAAAGGAGCTTGCACAACACGCATCCTTGACTTGCCTTGCATTACATGCAATCGCGACCTTCCTCGATAGCGTGTGTAGTACGCAATAACGAGTTTCACTAAACAACAATATGCTATTAAAATATTATTAAAACTAGTTGTTATGAATAGTAATAACCACTTTTTGAAATTTTGTAAATTTTATTTTTCAAAATGGAATTTATTTTTGGATTCGTAATATCGAAATTAGCTTAGGGTGAAATTTTGGTGAATTTCGGATAACTTTCATATTTTGATGAATAGTGAAAATTATTAAATTTTAATTAAAAACTACTTTTTCAATCGAAATAATTAATAGTGATAAATTATTAATTTGAGTGGTTTTAAAGTATATTTAGAATATATTTTTACAATTTAATACAATATTGGTCATTGGATGTAATTCTACATTTAAACCAGTTATAAACAAGTTTCAATCTTTTGATAGTTATTATCTCTTAAAAACACGCTATTTGTTTTGACGACGTGAATTAATTTTTAAATGAGTTAATGAAACTGATATGTTTTGAATTTGGTAAAATAGAAATCATTTTTGAGTTCATAATATCAAATATAGCTGAGGCCTAATTTTTGGTATTTTTCTGAAAACTTTCAATTTTTGATGAATAGTGAAACCACTAAGTGGTAGTTAAAAAAAACTGAATTGTTCATAAAACATAATTTTACCGCTTCTGTGAGTGGAATTTCAAAAATCCGAGAGACATGGTTGATGTCAGTAAGTAAAATTTGGTTCAATGAGATGAAAATAATTATTTGGTGAATAGTAACTTTTTATTTTTTTTACCACGGTTAAATGTAAATAGGGTAATTATGGGTACAAATGATATTATTATTACCCTAACGTATGTCCTAATTCTATTGGACAAGTGTAATTCGACCAAAGACAAACTTAGGAATAAAATATGATCATTTAGGCCCACTTGGATTAGATTAGTACATTTATTATTAATTTATTTAAAGAAGGGATAAAAGAGTTAAAATCAAAGTTTATTTACTAAAACATTTTTAATATGGGGATATAAATAAGATAAATTAGACTATAAATATTCATTAGAAAGATAAAAAGATTTTCTACATAATGGTTTTTTATTTGTAATTTTTAGACATTAAATAATTTAATTTATTTATGACACAACGATGATGCAGTAATTATCTTATTAATGAAATATTGGCATAATTGATGTTATAAATACCCAAATAAATATAATTTGAGACTTTTTATGAATTTCACTAATTTTATTGGTTAATATGACATGTTAGTATTGATTTTATTAACTTTGTTAGAACTTATCATTCTGTTATGATTTTTACAAAAATCAATTTCTAAATAGTGTCAAAATTGACATAAAATAGTTATTAAAACAAATATTATATTATTAATTGTTATATTATTCCTAAAAATATAAGGTTCGGCCAAATAAATTATATAAGGTTATTTATATTAATAATAAACAACTTGGGGTTCGTTTGGCTTGATATAGTAAGTTTATTAACCTTATAGTATAAGAACACAAGAAGATACGGTAAAAGTAAAATTATTTAACTTAATGTTAAATCTAAATGATAAGGTTACAATAGGAACCTAAACTTGTCTAAATTCTATTTGATGAGAGTATTTAGACCCATACCCACCTTAGACACGAAATAAATCAATTTGGAGCTATTTAAAACCGAACTTGACTTTATAATAAAATAATATTTTTAGTTATTCCAAAGGTGCCCCGCTCCTCCCTTATAAAAGGGAACCTCCTCCCTCTCTTCCTCACACAACTTTGAGCCTTCAAGCTCGTACAACCCCTGACAAAGTCTCTTATCCACTTCCCTAGAAACATCCTAGAGGTTCTGTTCTTCCTCAAAGACCAATTTTAGTTCCCTAAGAGGAGGTCTCAAAGAGGCGCTTCAAAGAAGAGGTAATTTCCGTTACCGATTCTTTCACCTTTATTTCTTCTTCCACTCCTTCTTCTTAGGTTGTTTCATTATGAAGTAATAACATCAGTATCACTCATATACTGATATGTTATTATAATTATGAAACAACCCTATTTCACCATCTATCCATCCTACAGAAAATGAAATCACCGCGCGTGCGTACTTACAAAATACCGTCTCCACGCCGTGGTGAAATCTATTTTCCACCACCACCTTACATGGATGGGTATAATGGTATAAAGAATAACTATACATAGTTATTAGAAAATCATTTTGATTCTGATATATTGTACCATCCACTCCAATTCAATTCAATAATTTTGGAAACGATATCATCGCTCGTGCGTACGTACGGACCACCGTCTCCACGACGCGATGAGATTCATTCTCCATGTTAACCATTTAAGAGTGATTATAAAGTATATATAAGAAATAATAATGAAATATATGACATTATAAAGCTACTGGATTTATGTATATTTGTATGTCATCTACTTAATTCCATTCAACACAATAAGGAAACGAAAACAGCGTTAATGCGTACGTACGGCCTACCGTCTCCATGAACGGTGTATTTCTTTCCATTTACTAATTTATTATATATATGTATATTCTGAATATATATTATATATAAATCATGTTTTATATTCTGGAATTAAGTAATTATGATCTAAGAAATCATATGAATAATTACAAGTCAAAATACGGATGACAAATGAAACAATTTTACCAAAATGCTCTTTAACATAGAATTTCCAAAAGAAAGGGTAATATAAAGTCATAAGTGAACCATATATAATATCATAACAATGATTATGATTCTAGAATAATTCAATAACATTATTTAAACCATTATACAGGAGGTTCGGACACCTACGAAGAAAATCGGACCTATGGTAAGGGAAAATCTCGCAATCTCAATTTTTATCAGAGATTGTTTATACTTTGAAATTTACTAGGGTGTATTTTATCATCCAAATACATGTTTCCTAAATATTTAATATTATTTCCATCCACATACAATTATTTAAATCCAATTTTACCCTTCGGTGAGTTTACAGTAAAAGATATGAAAGGAATCTTTTGTCGTTTTTCGTACGAGGTACTTTTTGACTTTTCCGACAAAAGTACGAGAAGAATGTTTTTTTAAATTATACGGCATGAATGGATATTTTTAAAAAATTATTTCCAAGAAGTTTCCTTTACAAATTTTCAATTTTATTTTTAATAAAATTCTTTTAGTTTAAAATTGTAAGACATGTTAAGAAAGGAAAATGTTTTTGAAGTAGAAAGGATATTTTCCTCAAGAATGGAGTTCAAGTGTTTTATCAAAATTATTTTCCATCTAAGATAATAAAGGGTTGTGTATCTATCCCTATTATTACATGGATTTGATTATGTTGTGATGGAAATATTTTTATGAATTCATTTATCTTATATGAATTGTTTTATGATGTCATGTTGTTTAAGAATCCCATTTTTATTACATGGGTTATGCTATGATGTATGGTTTATGATTTTGTGGCACATATAAGAATGGTATCATTATGAAATTGGTGGGACCTATATCTCCCTCCAATGCATTGGGTAAAGATTTTATATCTCATGAGATAGACATGGCTGGAACGGTAGGTTATACCTGTTCAGTGAAATCGGACTGAAATGAGGGTGACTCGGTTCAGAAAGGGACTTTGTCCACTAAGATAGTATTGGGAATGAGTCTTGACTAACAAGAAATGATTCTCTATGATTATGTGTGTATTCCACAATGTTTCATGTTTTAAGTTATGATTATTGGGATTTCATTTCACTACTATGATTTATCCCATGTTATGAAATTATGCTCTCTTTTTCAGGTTAAGATTTCCAAAATGTTATGTTCTTATGAATATGATGTGATTGATATTTATTTTTTTTACCCTTACTGAGCATTTGAGATCACCCTTTTATGTTATCTTTTCCCCAGCATATAAAGAAAGGTTTTAGGTTAAAAAAAAGGAAGATCATTATGGGAGATGTTGAAGATCTTTCACCACGATTAGAAGATTATATTCCGAGTTTCCAAAGACACTAAACTATTACGATCCTTGTGTGTGTGTTTTTGTTATGTACTATGTATTCCGCAAATGTAATGTACTTTCAATGTACGTCTGTCTTCGGGTCTCTACAGTTGGTATTAGAGGAAAGGTTTAGTCAACCTTTGGAAACTAGGATGTGAAAACGTTAGTGAGATCTCTAGAGATATTTCTAAGGTATGTCTAGGGATGTCCCTAAGGATAAGTATACGTATAGGATACAGTCCTAGAACTACGGTAACGATCATAGAATTTAACCTAAGATGTTAGACATTGATGTTACTACCCCTTTATTATGTTGTTTTACCTAGCATGATTTTTGCCTCTCACACTATTCTTTTTGGGTTTTAGACGATGGCTGGAACCCGAAGGAACCGTGTTGATCAATGCAATGGACAATGCAATGATTGCCCTCGTGAACAAACAAATGTTATGAGAGATGGAGTGAAAAATCTTATTGCTATACTTACACAAGCTATGAATCATTCTGGACTTCCAAATGAGCAGAGAAGGGAACAATATTCTATTGAGTCCTTCATGAGGAAATGTCCAACTTCTTTCAGTGGGACTTCCGATACACTTATTGCTGAAAAATGGTTCAGTACCACTGAAAAGATATTTTCAGTTCTTCTATGTGCTGAACATGATAAAGTCATCTTAGCATTATATCGTTTGGAAGGTGAAGCTGATCAATGGTGGAATCTTATCAAGAATACGAGGCCAAGAGATGAAATTGAGTCCAAGGAATGGGACGAGTTCAAGAACTTGTTTTTCAGTAAGTACTTCCCTCATATTCTTCGAACAAAGATGGAAAAGGAGTTTCTTGAGCTGAAGCAAAAGGATGATGAATCTATTGGTATATACGAAGCGAATTTTACAAGACTTGCAAGGTATGCATCTAGTATTATCATCCAACCTAAAAGTAACGTTGATCGATTTTTCAGTGGCTTCAAACCAAGTCTTCGAAGGGCATTAGCTATAAGAGACTTCAGTAGCTATGAAGAAATTGTGCGTTGTGCTATCAAGATAGAAATGGAAGTTGGTGTTACATATCCATCTCATGGTTTTGACAAGAAGGGAAAGATGGAGTTCAAGGAGAAATCTTAGAATAATGGTGAAAATAATCTGAATGCTTCCTTATGCACAAAATGTGGAAAGAAGCATGGTGGAGATTGTCTTAAAGGGACTAGAAAATGTTTTAAGTGTGGAAAAGAAGTTCATCGAGCATCTGAGTGTCGAAGTAATGGAAAAAGGGTTTCTAATGATGTGAATAAAGCAAACACTGCAGAGAACGCACCAACAACACTTCAATGCTTCAAGTGCAAGGAAATGGGGCATTATGCTAATAAATGCCATAATCCAAGGGTTAGTGATGATCGACATGAGAAACCGCTTAAGGCAAAGGACAAAGGGAAGTCACATGTGATCACTATTGGCGATGTTGAATATGACAACGATGTGGTGGAATGATTAAGTGTTTATGTAATGGGATTCCAAAATAATTTTGTATCATGGAGTATTAGAATATTTATGTATTGGTCTAATGTGGTATTCAAAGTGATTGAGATATTTTTGGAAATAAGATGATATGCGCATAATGAAGGGAAAACGAGAAAATGAAATTTTTAACAGTATTCATGAGCTCATGATTGATATAAGGACTAAGTGATATCATGGTTTGAGTATATAGAATTTTGAGGATTTTGGTATGTGGAAGGTGTTAACTTTTAACTGCATTCATGTTTTCACTAAGGTTCAATGGGTATTCAAGAGAATACATGATTAAGGACTATGAATGTTTGGAATGTGACCAACAAGACATATCTTATGATATATGGGGATCAACGATGGTTTTAAATCTCTGGTAATCGTTTTCACTATATTATGAGAGTGGACTGAAGTATTATGGACAAGCCTAAAGATTGTAATGGATTATGTTCGACATAAGTTTGGATAAAACGTTTTTCGATATTATTGATGGGATGTTATAATAATATAGCTTTAGAAAAAGGACAACCTGCAGGACAGGCGATAACCCATCGCGCCAGGCAAGGCTATGGGAATCGAACCCATAACCAAAGTGTGACTGGCCTTTATCGACTACCAATGGCCTACAGGATGTCCCTGTTTAGTAGAAACTAGTTTTATTATATTAAGCAGTATGATATATGAAAGATTAGTCCATTTTAGTAACCATATATGATTAATCTCACTATAGAATGACTTATGTGTATTTAATAACTTTTGCTAACCTTTTGTTTGAGAGAGATGGAATGACCCGTCATTCTATCACATGATCTGCTAAAACTTCACGAATAATAAATTCAACTTCATTTATTTAAGAGATGAAGTAGAAATTGTTCAAGTCACGAACAACAGTGAGATTGTACCAAAATAAAGTAAGTATTTATTCTAATTCAAATTCTTCAACTTTAGGGAAACGATCTTGAAAACCAAATATGTTGTCCTAGTGCTCTTATATCTGATTAATCAGATGGTACCTTAGATCATCACAAATTTATGGATTTGTGATTGTTGGCTTTTCCATAGCCATGTTCTCTACCACTCTCCCTCAGAACATGATGGTTAGATTTTTCTTCCATATCCATATTTTCACCTATGTGGAAACCCAGTGATTAGTTTATTTGGGTAACTGTTATGTTTCATACTTTTGTTTTTAAAGATTATATTTGGTATTCCTTTTTAGGAAGTGGGTTTCTATTAAAGAAACATTCAAGTAGTAAACCATTTATAACCCCAACGAATTTCGAGGGCGAAATTCATTTAAAGGGCGGTAGAATGAAACACCCCGAGATTTTATGGAAAATATTATTTTAATTTCATTAATGTCTTGTGTTATATGATACACCAAAAGGATCTTGCACAACACGCATCCTTGACTTGCCTTGCATTACACGCAATCGCGACCTTCCTCGATAGCGTGTGTAGTACGCAATAACGAGTTTCACTAAACAACAATATGCTATTAAAATATTATTAAAACAAGCGTTTATGAATAGTAATAACCACATTTTGAAATTTTGTAAATTTTATTTTTCAAAATTGAATTTATTTTTGGATTCGTAATATCGAAATTAGCTTAGGGTGAAATTTTGGTGATTTTCGGATAACTTTCATATTTTGATGAATAGTGAATTTTATTAAATATTAATTAAAAACAACTTTTTTAATCGAAATAATTAATAGTGATAAATTATTAATTTGAGTGGTTTTAAAGTTTATTTAGAATATATTTTTACAATTTAATACAATGTTGGTCATCGGATGTAATTCTAGATTTAAACCAGTTATAAACAAGTTTCAATCTTTTGATAGTTATTATCTCTTAAAAACACGCTATTTGTTTTGACGACGGGAATTAATTTTTAAATTAGTTAATGCAACTGATATGTTTTGAATTTGGTAAAATAGGCATCATTTTTGAGTTCATAATATCTAATATAGCTTAGGCCTAATTTTTGGTATTTTTCTGAAAACTTTCAATTTTTGATGAATAGTGAAACCACTAAGTGGTAGTTAAAAAAACTGAATTGTTCATAAAACATAATTTTACCGCTTCTGTGAGTGGAATTTCAAAAATCCGAGAGACACGGTTGATGTCAGTAAGTAAAATGTGGTTCAATGAGATGAAAATAATTTTTTGGTGAATAGTAACTTTTTATTTTTTTTACCACGGTTAAAAGTAAATAGGGTAATTAAGGGTAAAAATGATATTATTATTACCCTAACATATGTCCTAATTCTATTGGACAAGTTTAATTCGACCAAAGATGAACTTAGAATTAAAATATGACCATTTAGGCCCACTTGGATTAGATTAGGACATTTATTATTAATTTATTTAAAGAAGGGTTAAAAGAGTTAAAATCAAAGTTTATTTACTAAAACGTTTTTAATATGAGGTTATACATAAGATAAATTCGACTATAAATATTCATTAGAAAGATAGAATGATTTCCTACATAATGGTTTTTTATTTGTAATTTTTAGACATTAAATAATTTAATTTATTTATGACACAACGATGATGCAGTAATTATCTTATTAATGAAATATTGGCATAATTGATGTTATAAATACCCAAATAAATATAATTTTAGACTTTTTATGAATTGCACTAATTTTATAGGTTAATATGACATGTTAGTATTGATTTAATTAACTTTGTTAGAACTTATCATTCTGTTATGAGTTTCACAAAAATCAATTTCTAAATACTGTCAAAATTGACATAAAATAGTTTTTAAAACAAATATTATATTATTAATTGTTATTTTATTTTTAAAAATCTATGGTTCGGCCAAATAAATTAGATAAGGTTATTTATATTAATAATAAACAACTTGGGGTTCGTTTGGCTTGATATAGTATGTTTATTAACCTTATAGTATAAGAACACAAGAAGATACGGTAAAAGTAAAATTATTTTACTTAATGTTAAATCTAAATGATAAGGTTAAAATAGGAACCTAAACTTGTCTAAATTATATTGGATGAGAGTATTTAGACCCATAACCATCTTATCGTAGAAATAAATCAATTTTGAGCTATTTAAAACCGAACTTGACTTTATAATAAAATAATATTTTTAGTTATTCCAAAGGTGCCCCTCTCCTCCCTTATAAAAGGGCACCTCCTCCCTCTCTTCCTCACACAACATTGAGCCTTCAAGATCGGAAACACCCTGCCAAATTATGTTCTCCACTTCCCTAGAAACATCCTAGAGGTTCCGTTCTTCCTCAAAGACCAATTATAGTGCCCTAAGAGGAGGTCTCAAAGAGGCGCTTCAAAGAAGAGGTAATTTCCGTTACCGATTCTTTCACCTTTATTTCTTCTTCCACTCCTTCTTATTAGGTTGTTTCATTATGAAGTAATAACATAAGTATCACTCATATACTGATATGTTATTATAATTATGAAACAACCCTATTTCACCATCTATCCATCCTACAGAAAACGAAATCACCGCGCGTGCGTACGTACAGAATACCGTCTCCACGCCGTGGTGAAATCTATTTTCCACCACCACATTACATGGATGGGTATAATGTTATAAAGAATAACTATACATAGTTATTATAACATCATATTTATTCTGATATATTATATCATCCACTCCAATTCAATTCAATAATTATGGAAACGATATCATCGCTCGTGCGTACGTACGGACCACCGTCTCCACGACGCGATGAGATTCATTCTCCATGTTAACCATTTAAGAGTGATTATAAATTATATATAAGAACTAATGATGAAATATATGACATTATAAAGCTACTGGATTTATGTATATATGTATGTCATCTACTTAATTCCATTCAACTCAATAAGGAAACGAAAACAGTATTCATGCGTACGTACGACCTACCGTCTCCATGAACAGTGTATTTCTTTCCATTTACTAATTTATTATATATATGTATATTCTTAATATATATTATATATAAATCATGTTTTATATTCTGGAATTAAGTAATTATGATCTAAGCAATCATATGAATAATTACAAGTCAAAATACGGATGACAAATGAAACAATTTTACCCAAAATGCTCTTTAACATAACATTTACAAAAGAAAGGGTAATATAAAGTCATAAGTGAACCATATATGATATAATAACAATGAGTATGATTCTGGAATAAGTTAATAACATTATTTAAACCATTATACAGGAGCTTCGGACACCTACGAAGAAAATCGGACCTAAGGGAAGGGAAAATTTCGCAATCTCAATTTTTATCAGAGATTGTTTATACTTTGAAATTTACTGGGGTGTATTTTATCATAAAAATACATGTTTCCTAAATATGTAATATTATTTCCATGCACCTACAGTTATTTAAATCCAATATTACTTTTCTGTGAGTTTTTAGTAAAAGATATGAAAGGAATCTTTTGTCGTTTTTCGTACGAGGTACTTCTTGACTTTTCCGACAAAAGTACGAGAAGAATGTTTTTTAACTTATACAGCATGAATGGATTTTTTAAAAAAATTATTTCCAAGAAGTTTCCTTTACAAATTTTCAAGTTTATTTTTAATAAAATTCTTTTAGTTTAAAATTGTAAGACATGTTAAGAAAGGAAAATGTTTTTGAAGTAGAAAGGATATTTTCCTCAAGAATGGAGTTCAAGTGTTTTATCAAAATTATTTTCCATCTAAGATAATAAAGGGTTGTGTTTCTATCCCTATTATTACATGGATTTGATTATGTTGTGATGGAAATATTTTTATGAATTCATTTATCTTATATGAATTGTTTTATGATGTCATGTTGTTTAAGAATCCCATTTTTATTACATGGGTTATGCTATGATGTATGGTTTATGATTTGGTGGCACACATAAGAATGGTATCATTATGAGATGGGTGGGACCTATATCTCCCTCCAATGCATTGGGTAAATATTTTATATCTCATGAGATAGACATGGCTGGAACGGTAGGTTATACAGGTTCAGTGAAACAAGACTGAAACGAGGGTGACTCGGTTCAGAAAGGGACTTTGTCCACTAAGATAGTCTTGGCAATGAGTCTTGACTAACAAGAAATGATTCTCTATGATTATGTGTGTATTCCACAATGTTTCATGTTTTAAGTTATGATTATTGGGATTTTATTTCACTACTATGATTTATCCCATGTTATGAAATTATGCTTTCTTTTGCAGGTTAAGATTTCCAAAATGTTATGTTCTTATGAATATGATGTGATTGATATTTTTTTTACCCTTACTGGTCATTTGAGCTCACCCTTTTATGTTTTTTTTCCCCTGGATATAAAGAAAGGTTTTAGGTTAAAAAAAGGAAGATCTTTATGGGAGATGTTGAAGATCTTTCACCACGATTAGAAGATTATATTCCGAGTTTCCAAAGACACTAAACTATTACGATCCTTGTGTGTGTGTTTTTGTTATTTACTACGTATTCCGCAAATGTAATGTAATGTCAATGTACGTCAGGCTTCGGGTCTCTACAATGGGTGTGTCCCATTATAGACCCTAGATGCATCAGTTGGAATCAGAAGGCAAATTAGATATGGTCTTAGCCATGTGCTTGCCTAGTTATTTTCTAATATTGGTATGGTTGAGACCTTAAAAATTTATTTTTAGTTATTAATTTTCCAGAGAACGTATCCATTGTGTAGGAAAATTATTAAAACATCACTGTATAAATATAAGAGGATAAATTAATCAATCCAACATCATTGGGGACTGGAACAAACCTATATTGATAAAGATAAAGGGGATAGAGGTACATTATTCATTCATATCAGTTGGGGAACCAACCTCATATAAATAATAATTAATGGATGAATCATCGTTTAAGGAAATGAATGATAAAATAGATCATATTGACTAGAACTTGACATGGGATCTTGTTAGGAAACACAAAAATCACAAGGTTATTGGAATAAAGTGGATCTTTAAAAAAGATTGATGAGAATGGATATGTGATTAGAAAAAGGGCACACTTGTTGTATAAAAGAAATGCATATATTAAATGAATTAATGTAAAATATGAAAATTTCTCTAGTTTCTAGAATTCAGTCAATCAGGAAATTACATTCAATAGAAATTCAATGAGGGTACAAAATTTATCATATTGATGTCAATAACTAATTCCTAAATTCTATTCTTGAAGGAGAAGTATATATTGAACACTCAATAGGATTTCTTATTGGAAATGGTGAGTTGAAGGTTTTTTATTAAAATATGATATATATGGTCTAATGAAGGAACAACAAGAATGGTATTATCCACTGGATTCTTATTTTATGAATTTTTATTTTAAAATAGTATGTGTTGACTAAAATATCTATATGAAGACTTATTAGAAAGATAAATTTATTGTGCTTGTGTATGTGGATGATATTATTTTTTGGATAAAGCAAGTAGGGATAAATGGAATAATTTTCTAATCACATTATATATGAATTTGAAATTACTACGATTGGTTAAATCACAAACTATTTGAGGCTACACATGGTTATTAAGAAGGATTATACCTTCATTTCTAAAAAAATGCAATAGAGCTACTGAATAAATTAAAAATGCATAACTCCAAAAATTACCGACTCTAATCAGGGTTGGGAAAAAACATGGAAATCTCTGGGTTGGAAATCTATGGATCCCACCCTATTCCAAATTATCGTTAGAAGCTTATTTTACGTGACCACAACATTAGAAGATATCAAATTTGCATCATTATTAGTAGCTCGCTTCCAAACTAATAGAAATGATAGATTTTTTCTACTACTAAAATTATCATTAGTTATATTCAAGGTAAAATAAATTTTTGGATTATACTTTGTATAATTAAAAGACAATTAATTGTCATAATTTTCTAATGGCTACTATGAGAGATATGTGGTGGATAGAAAATACACATGTGGTGGAGAATACTTCAATGGGAAAATTATATGGTATAGTTGAGATTGAAAAAAAAACACTTCTTTTAGTATAGATAAACCAAAGTATATCCCTGCTATAATGGAATGAACTCAACTGTTGTTGATGAATCAACCACTGAATGATAGTGTCGTGGAGGTGAAATGTCCAATAGTAATTCACTATGAAAAAACATAGTTCGATGAATCTTATATAGAATTTGGTTCTACACTCTTACACAAATAAAATTAAGATTAGATATCACTTCATAAAAAGAAAATTTTAAACAAGGTGTGATTAAAATGGATCATGTTGGAATAGATTACCATGTACATGAAATCTTGACTAGGACCATGGCAGCACCAATTTTTGAGAAACATAAATCAAAACATGTTCATTAGCCACCTACCCTATAAAAACGAGGTTATAATTTTCCCTGTATCCCCATATGTATTTACTGTTTATATTTTCTTGTGGACGTGTTGCAAGAATATGGGGACAATATGATCAATGGAGAGTACTTCTAGTACAAAATATACCATTATAGGATCTTTGGGATTATTTTCAAGGAGATAGATGTATATTAGTGGAATTAAATGTTCTGTAGGTTTGAAGGTGTGGTCTTTTTACTAATATGGAATTAAATTATCATTTTCTACTCTTTTTATGCATCTATCTTTGTTCTCATAAACATAGATTTATGAATGGGATTTTTCTGGACTATCTATTTTCTGGTTGAGAAGGGTGATTTATTGAGTTTATATACTGATTTCCAAAAACCCCGAAAAGGCATGTTATTGGAATCAATGATTTTTGATAAATGGAAACATAGTGTATTTTGAGTTTGTTTTCATCCACACTAGGCTTGATCAATGTTTTTTCAAGAAAAGTGATCTTATGGTGCAAATGTATTCAGTTCTTATGGTGGCATGATTTATATGTGTTTTCAAATTTTTAGAGCTCAAAATGAAGAAGGAGTAACCCACACAAAATTTTGAGTTACAATTTTTTTTCTTTGATATATAGTAAAGGAATAAGTTTCAAAAATACATAGTGTCCCACAATGAATGTGATATTTATGATGTTCGTGATGTTAATTAGGTTATGTGGGTTTACAAAAGATATATTTTCTTTAAAACACAATGGGGTTTTCCCAAAGGCTCATAGATTCATAAACAATATTATAGATCATCTGGTTTATGTGAACAATGCTTCCGAGGGCATCAAATCACGACTATGGTGAAAGAAGAGACTCATGTTAACTAGATACAAATAATAAAATACCCAATCTATTGAGGTGACCTTCAATTCGTTAAACTATGTAAAGCATCGCCCATGGGATTTAGATAGTGGAGTCAATGTAGTGTTAAAAGAGGGCTACTATTTTATCACTAAAATTCATGTAAAGGTAGTATTCTCAGCACTCAGTGACTATGCCTGATTATTGGTATTAAAAAAACTAGTAATGATTAGGGTATTTAGGTATGACTAACATAGTATTGGTGTATGCTTCTTGATCTGACCCTTTGTGGTGAACCATGTTAAATTGTTGTGTTGTCTCTCTACATTTGATTTTCTAATTACTAATGGATTCCATCATACATGTTTTAAATGTTCCTACCAATTTCGGAATAAGAACCATTTCTTTAAGATAAAACGTTGACACCATGATTAAACCCTCCCATCTCAAGGTGTTCTGGTGATCTACAATATGATTTAGTTTATATTTGAACTAGTTTTTATTTTCCTATGTTTCCAAAGTCACTAAAACTAAATGATTCTGGAAGGGATTATTATGTTATGTAATAAATATTCCTTGATTATTATATAATATTTATGTATGAAAATAGTTGGTTGATATATAGAGAATTGTTTATATCCCTTATTTTTTTCCATTCCCTATAAAACCTAGAGGGGGTTATGGGTAATTTTTTGGGATATTATGGAATTTCAAATTAGGTACTAAAAATAAGTTCATATTATATATTATGTATTTTATGTTTATTTTATGTTTCTATCTTTTCTTAAACAACTAATAAACTATTAGGTCCTTCATGAATGCTTGTACATCGTATTAATAAATTAATATAACAACCGCTTTAAGTTTATGGATTCTGGGATGTTACACACTAGGATTATCACTAAGGGTTGGTTTTCTAATGCATCATGAGGGGAAAATTTTTCAAATATGAGTTAAGAAACTCAAATACTTACTTTTTGGAGGAGGGATACTACTATATTTACTCTTCATATACTGGGTAATGAACAAGTTTAAATCTAAGTGAGGGTGCTCAAATGTTAAAGTCCAATGGGGATGCTCGTAGATTTAATTTCACGTGGAGGTACACATTGTATATAGGTGGACTATGGATTTATATGGATATAGGCCTGATACATTCTTGAACATTGATCAAGATTTGGAAATTCTGACTCTCTTTGGGTATGTGAGATGGAATGGGTATTTTTTTATAGTGATATTGAAGTCGCCTCTAGATCCCCACCGATGAATGTTTAACATGCTTGTTGGAATATTGAAGTTGAAACTCATATAGGCATACTACTTACCCTATTATGAGGTATAAATGAAAACCCACATAGTTATATTGTATGGTTTATGGTTGTGTGACCGGACTATATAAGGATGTTTTTGATATTGCAGTACGGATAATTTTGTCACAAATAGGGACAATTAAATGGAACTTTTTTGGTCTTATATTTTTAGTGGATCAGATGAATCTAAATTTAGGATTAGTATGTGTGTCATTATTATACAAGATTTATTCCAAGTATGGTGATTTTTATCCAATCTTTATCAAATATGTATTCACATGCCTATCATATAGTGAAACATGAGTATTTTACTCATGGTGTCATACATATGTCAGTTATGAAAAGTCAATTGTTTAACATCTAATGTTTGGGATATTTTCATTCTTTTTAATGTCATGTAACTAGGATTTTATTACAAAGATCAATGTATAGAGACTAAGAGACTATGAAATTGAGTTTAAATTATTATATCTCTATATTTATATGGGATTATGTATTTAGCTACCCATTCCCTATTAATGTGAGAAGGGAGAATGATCCTCAGGTCCCCTAAGATTGAAAAAAGAGAAGAGGGTGGTGGTTTGAATTAATGATTTTATTGTCAAGCATTACATATCTACTGAGTAGATTCTTTTGGATGGAAAATGGCGTGGACACTACTCCTGTCTAGAAACATATTGGGGTTATGAATTAGAGTGCCTATAATTTTGAGACAAATGAAAAGAGGCATTCTTTTTCATTATTTGTGAAAAGGGAATGTGCATTAGTATAATGACCCATGATTTTAATAAATAGTTATTACATCATTTTGGCAGAGCATTTAATACAATAAAAAGACACACACACAAAGACAATATTAGTTTACTGTGTTTCGAAACATAGAACACAAAGTTATATTCTGGTGAAGGATGTTAAATGGTTCCAACAACGATCTTCCCATTTAGCAACCCAAACTGAATCCTTTATTTAAAAACTGTGGAAAAGGAAAAAGGGATGATCTTTGATTCTTGTTAAGGGTAATAAAGTGATATACGTAATTCTAATCATTAACATAAGGTTATGATAACAAGTGATTAACATTATAAAACCATACCCTGCATATCAAAAATCATATACATTTGTCATGGAATAAATAATAGTAGTTAATTAGATACGACTCATGCAGAAATAAAGAGCGTAAACCATGAAACTATAACATAAGAATAAGACAATGAATTTTTGGTAGAAACATAAACAAGTAATATAATTACCTATAAGTCAAGGTGCATTACCAAAATATAAAAGGGAACTTTATGGGGACTACACCTACAGGGCGGAACACAACACCATCCCTTGTCATAGCCCTTTCCTTGTAATGGATTGGGTTTCACCATCTTCCCATCATGGATCTAGATTCCCACTCTTCCCACAATGGATGTGGTTTCCCTATATTCCCATAATAGATCATGTGAATCAACTTTTTTCCATTATTCTCTAATGAGACATTAATATTTAGCCAATAAATTAGAGGGTGATATAGGTCCCACCTATCACAAAATGAATACCAAATATATGTGTTGAATAAGAAAATAAATCCGTTATTATATCCGAACAAATGCAATGAAATGGATTTAATAAAAACGATTCAACAATAACAAAACCCATGGAAAAAAAATGGGTTTCATAACATCATTCAATTATAACTGATCACATGGAAAAAAATCGGTTTCACAAATAGCATTCCATCATAATAGAAAACTGTTATTCTAAAAAAGAAGAATGGAAAAATTGAATAATATACCTAGTAAAAAAATTTAACATTAAATGTTCTTATATTATATGAAAAATTATTTTGAGAGATAACTAGAAAACAATTTTTGAGTAAAATAATCTTCTTTATTTGAAAAAGTTTTGTTTTGTAAAAACAGGTGAAATTTATTAAAAAATATTTTATTTCAAGATAAACCTGGAATATGTTAAAGGAAATGTAAAATAATTATGGCCTAATTATGGTGGAAAATTCCATTCATTCTATAAAAGTAAAAAATTAATTGTTGTATACTTTTTTCAAATGACTCACAAAGTACATGATTTGATAAAATGATAAAATATTTCCTTTAAAACCATATTGTAAAATCCAAAATTCATTAAAAATGAATTAAAATATACATAAAAGAATATTTATAAATATTTTTCAAAAAAATGAATGACATGGACATGGAAGATGAATATTTCCCACAAAAGACTTAAAACGAAACAATCCCAAATATTGATGAGATTGTGAAATAAAAACATGCCACTTCATAATTAGTAGAATCGTATAACCAATGAAAGAAGAAAAATAATATGGATATGAAAATAAAATATTATTTTGGATAATAATAGTAAAATAAATTCATGGTAATTATATACACCATGTATAAGAAATATTTATTATATAAGGCATGTGTCTCACAAAAATAAAACTGAGACATATGTCTCGTACGTTATATCTTGACTCTCATTGTAGATCCTGAAAAAAATAATGTATAATAAATATATTTTTATTATATATATATATATAATTAAATTCTAGTATTCATGTATATATTATCATGTAATGATTTACTTATTACAATTTATTATCCTCTTATTAACAATTCCATGTTTCAGTTTGGTTTTGGGTAAAGACATTTATGTTTCTTGTACATGTTTTGACTTGTTATTCTTGGTCCTTTTACTGAACCCATGATTCAATTATCTCCATAATGATAAAATGGTATAAATATCCATTATATTAATTATATATGTATTTATGGTTATCTATAAAATATTGAAATAGATAATTAAATAAAAAAATTATGGAGACTGTGGGCTATATGTATGCATGAACATTGCATTCATTGCATGTCATATTGATGAATTTAAATGACATATATGTATATATATATCATTAATTTATCAATATCGTATCATATATATCATATATGTTCACTAAAATCATCCTAAATGCATTCATTTAAATTTTTGAATGAATCACATCGCTTTGAGATGATGATTGTCCACACATCCACAAACAAAGTTATCATGCTTCCAAAAAAATGAATTTAAAAGGTATGTGTTATATAATAATTATGAGAAAATAAAAAAAAATTATATATATATATATATATATCATATGAAAACATAAATTACATATTTATTTCAAACCTTGAATGGTGTTTATCGATGAATGACAGGTATTGGTTTTGTGGTGGTATTATTCTTTAGTCATGAATGATGATTGTGTATCACAATTTATATAATTGAGTGTGAGTGTTGATATAAACCTTAATTTAACAACATATAAGTATATTTAGGATAATTTGTTCATTTAATAAAAAATAAATAAAAATAATGTAATGGGTTTAAGGAAGAAATAAAAAAAATTCGTTGACGAACATTACTTCTTCTTTGGGTATCTCCTTTTCATTTTTTTAAAATGTCTTCATTGGTTGGAATTATTCGCAATGTAATGATTATAGGATACTTTTAATGAATTTTGGATGATATATTGATCTATTATGATCAAAAAAATATGATATGAATCATTAATAAAATATAATAATATTTTCCCTTTTATATGAAAGGGGATGGTCACTTTTAGAATTTGTCAAATTACTAATTTCTAATAAAAGGAATCTCAATAAAATTGCCTAGAAAAGAAAAGTAATTCTATGATAAGATTATATATATGTTTATAATCATTAAATAATATATTTTATACAATCCTTTATGATATTTTAAAATTTAAAATTATAATTAACCATTAGTTAATCAATTGTAATTTTAACTATGATAACGAATCTTTCCATATAAGTGGATGTAATTATTACATATAAAGAATAAATTGGACAATAAATGGATAATATATGATATATTAGACCACATAAGCATATTTGTTTCCTTATTTAATGATTTCATGATGTATTAGTAATTTAATAAAATAAATTATTAATAAAATAACATTACTTTCGATATTGACACTATTCATTACATTGAATTTAAGAAAATCAAAAAAGCAATATTATATTGAAAAATTTAATTTAATACACCCCTGAAATGTAATATTCTTTATATAATTCGTATAACACCTTATTTAAGTTAAATTATATTTATTGTATTTTTTATAATATCATTTGATTGATTGTTTCACTAATCAAATAATTACTCCATCATCATTTTATAATTACATATGATAATAATATCTTGACTAAAAATTAAAAATAAATTTATATGATGTAGATAAATATTACATTTTTTATTTGAATATATATAATTTATCTTATCTTATATTCAGTCCCATATTAAAACTATTATAATTAATAAAAGTAAAAGAGTGAAATTTTGTCTCTCTCTTTATTTTTAATACTATCAATGTAATTTTAGTGGACATGATAAAAAATTAAATTTATATCATTAGGTGTTAATTATAAAATTATTTTCATCCATTATCTTTTGGGAACGTTTTTGGTAAGTTCATTAAATAATTATAGTATTATTTTTACACTTATTGACTTGAATTACCATTGACTGTCATAATTAAAATTAATAAAGTTATTATTAATATTGCCCAAAAATAAAAGGGATAAAATTAGTAAATTCAGAGCTACTGACTCAAAATATGGAATCCAATATTTACAATTATAGGCATTTAATTTTCAAAAATTAGTTTAAAATTAATCTCATCGATGAAATGAGAAAATGAGTTTTTAATGTTAAAAGGATCAAAAGATTGAAATGTTTTTATATCAAATTTCAATGTAAAATTTATTATAATGACCTAAATTGGATTAAATGATAAAAACATAATATAATTATTCTTTATAAAAAAATATATAATTTAACATTATAAATTATTTATTCGAAAAAATTTTGTTATCAATTAAAATTTATTAATAATTCTATATTAAAAAACATGAAAATAAGCAGAAAAATACCAAATATTCAACCACTGAAAATGTTGTTGTCCCAAATTAAATAATTAAGTTTATTATTCCATATATATATATATATATATGTTTTAAAAATTATATTTAAATGGGTTTGTCATTAAAAGGAGGTCAAAATTTGTACCCTTTTGAAAAATACATATTTTTTTAATAAAATTGTTTTTACAATTATGTTATGCACATATAATCTATTGGATGAGTGTCAAAAAAATAAGCTCAATTTGATAAATATGAATTTTCTTCAAAAAAATTCATCATTTGTGGTATTTTTAATTTATTGATATAAAATGTTGTTTGTAAATAGAAAAATAGTTTTCTTAGAAAAAGGAATTTCTTTATTTTAAAATAGTTATTAAATTTCTTTATATCTAATTAATTACCAAAGGATTCAATTTATATAGATCATTAAATCATATTTTCATAAATTTCTTAAAATTATTTTCAATTTCTATTACAATGTAATGTTGGTAACAATAATAATATTTTAATAACAATGTTAATAGTATGTATTTGATTGGAAAAATTTGGTATTTCATGTAACATATTATATCAAATTAACATATAAATGTCTAAAAAAATCCAAAAATAAGGATGGGTTTACCGTAAGATAATATAATTGTTTAATAAAGCACATTATCTACTTAGTGATGCATATAATAGAAGGAAATATTATTGAATTTTTATAACTAAAACTATATTCACTGTTTTTTGAATTGAATAATATCAAAAAGAATAAATTAATTCAATAAATATTTCAAAACATATTAGGGTATAACAATAAGGGACCATGGTTCCGGTATTTAATATTGTTTTAGTATGATTAAACCTATATCGAGCAGATGTGGAGGTCCTTCACACTCAACTTTAGCGAAATAGTGTTTATTGAAAGGACGAATAAGGCATGGGCTTGTAGAGTGGGTTTCATTAAATTTATGGGCTTTATTATCCATATAATTATATGATTATTTGGTTTTTGGCATAAGTGTTATGTTGAGGAATTCATGGAATTAGTTTCCTGGAATATAGAGTTCTCATAGAAGCATTGGTTATGTGAATATTATACTTCTAGGGCGAAGTGTGTTACCATAGATTTGACTTTTGAAAATGTAATATACCTCACAATTTTATACATTGGAAGAACCATGAGAGGAAATTCATAAATGAGTTATAACTATGATAATTTATGGGTCTTTGACTGTGTGAAGTTCATAATTTTTCAAGTATAGATCATCAAATGGATTTTTGAGGGTTGGATCCCTATAAAATAGAGAGTTATTGGTGAATTTACTTGATCTGGGGCTATATTAATTTATTTTGCATGAAATATATCTAGATTCAAATAGATAAGTTCCCTTCTATGCTCCAATTTATGTTTAACGATCTCCGAGCTTCCACGAAACACTTGAACTTCTTGAATCATGCCCATTTTAGTGGTTTAGTTGCTTTTGGCATAGATTTACCCCATTTTACCGTTATTTACTTCGATTACTCCCTTGATAAATTTTTTTCTTTAAAAAAATGCCTACATGTTTTATGAACTCTGAGAATCATTTAAAATAAATTGAATCAATTAAAAATCTCCAAGCCTCTAATTCACTATGTAAGAACCCACAAACACAATTTCCCAAACATTATCCCAATAAAATATAGTCTGAAACCACATTCTATAAAATATATAAAAAGTTTACATTTATATAATTTAATGTAAATGGTTATTAGAATAAAAAACAAGCAATAGACAATTTTTGTCCCTACCACTCAGATAATCTAATGAAAAGGCCTCGATTATATCCTCCAAAGTCTAAATAATCTACTAATTATGAAATTAAAGGTTTTGATCCTAACTTGGGTGAAAATGAATCATATAATCATATTATTTTAAAAATTCCTATAACCTCATTTTAACATGTTGAATTATTTTTTCAATAAATATGTACCTTAAAATTTTAGGATCCTTATATATATATTTATATCACATTTCTTCACCTATTAATAATTCCTTCATATTTTTAAAGAAAAATTTATTTTTTTATGCTCAAGGACTTATGCATGATAATATTTTTCAGGGGTCTTCAACTATAGAGATGAATATTCTATTAATTATTAATTTAAATTAAAAAATTATCCAATATTCATTGATGATGTATCATTATAAATAAAAAATTTCCTATTTCTTAATGGAAAGGATAATACTGTAACATTATAAAATATTCATTTTGATTCGTCATAAAATTCTCCACATTACTTTGTCTGAATAAATTTTACACCCTTCCAAGTTATCTTAGTTAATATTTTTTGAAAATAGCAATTTGTTTTACATACTATGTAAAATACCCCATTAGTCTAAGAAAACTACAAATATCTATGATATTAGTTGATCTTGTCCACTCAACCACTATATTAAATTAGCGATATCAACTTTTATATCAAAATTAGTTTTAATATGACCATGGAATTAATTATATTGTATATAAAACTAAAAATTAATTATATTATAATAAATCATTTTTCTCATAAAATATGTAGAAAAATATTCAAAATTTTCTCATTATCATATTTGATTTTTGAATCTATAATAATATCGACAATAAATATTTCCAAAAATGTATCCAGATATTTTTAGGGTAATTTATTCATTAAATCCATAAATAAAAAATGTGGATTTGTTAAACTAAAAGGAATAATTGTGGACTCATAATGGTCGAACATTATTTGAAACACTATATTAGGAATATCTTATTCCTTTACCTTAAATTGATGATATCCAAACAATAGTTCAATCATTTGAAAGTACTGATCCCCGTAGAGCTGATCAGAAAATTCATCCATATAAATAATAATATATATTTTCTTAAAAAAAATATTATTGACTACACTATAATCCATGAAAAGCCTCATAGATCCATCATTATTCTGAAATAAATAAAACAGAAACTCTTCAAGGTGAAGTGTAAGTACGGATGAAACCATTATCAAAAAAATTATAGATTTTACTTTTCAATGATAATCACTCTACAATATCCAATCAATGAAGGGTTTTAAAAATATATGAACATGATGAACTAATTTAATAGTCAATTATACATAGTTATTGAGAATAACACCAGAAAAATCTTCAGCAAATACATCCAAATAAACTTTTACCACGGGACTATCATTATATTATACCATTTCTTTTTTTTCAATTATATGAGCTTGAATACTTTCATCTCCCTATTTTATCAATTTCTCATCTTTATGATATATTATCATACATATAAATATATTCATAAATAAAAACTTTATCTCATTTTAAAAATTAAATAAAATTAAAATTTCATAGGAATATATCTGAGCATGATATCACAAAGTCCAATCCATACCTAAAATAACATCAAACACTAATTTATATATTATTAGAAAATTTACATGTAAAATAATTCCACTATTTATTATCGAAAAATTATTGAAAATCTATATTCAATTAACACCATAATAAGTTTATATTATTAATAGATAAAATCAGTTTCATCAGATGATATTTCTATATTTCTTGAAAATTTCCATGTAATAAAATAACTTATATAGAAAAAATAAAACAATATAGTAATATAATTTCATTAATTTCTCTATACTATAATGATTACTACATTTTTTTTCTCTTATGTTTCATTCCACGATACCATATGTAATTGATATAAAAAATAACATACTTATTTAAACATTATTTTATGGACTAAAATCCTCTATAGTAGTTGAAACTGATATTGGAACACATATTTTGTTACAATATTGATGATTTTCCCCTTGAATGGATAGCTTAATACTCATATTTTTATAATTACCCATCCTGTTACAATTTAAATGTTCTAATGCCAATTAATCACATTGATTAGACTCTAGTTCTTTAGTTTCTGTATTATTTTTCATGTCATTACTCATTTATTTGTTATAGTAAGCCATATATTAAAATTTACCACACTATAAACATTTTTATAATATTATAATACACTCTAAAAAATAATGTTTCCCATATTTACGGCATGAGATAAGTTGAATTGTCATACCTCTAAATTTCTTTGTTTGATTTCTCAATTTCTTTCCACCTTGTTCAATCAATACACATCATGTTATGAGATATATAATAGTAAAAAATAATACAAAACATCATTCACATAATAATTTATAATTTCCTCAAAACTCTATAATTCATGAGTAATGAAACCCAATTAAAAATATAGTTACAAACCTTTGTAAAATCTATCAATTTTACTATTATAGTGTATAATAATATTTGGAGCATACATTTCCAAGATGGAAAACTTTTCTTCATAAGTATAAATTGATTCCTTATACATTTTCTTAAACTATAAAATATCATTTCTATTCTATGTAAAACCAATTTTGGAAGATATTGTTCAAGGAATATATATTTAATTACCTTTCATTTCATGGTATCAATCATAGTGTTTTCCATGGTTTTATTAACTAGATAACATAATATATTGACACCACATTCAAGATGATAAACATAATGAGTTTTCTTAAGATGATTTAAACAACCCAAATCCCCAAATATTACCTCAGCGTATTTTATTCATACATAATCTCTCATGAGGTCTGATGTTCCAATAAATCATGGTGGATGTTATTCCATGAAGTTATCCAATATTGACATATTTAATTGTAGAGAATTATATTTATCCCTTTTATTTTTTCAACCATATTTGATTTGTGTTAACTAATTTAACATATAAATAATGTTATCTAATCTAATTCCACCCTTCTTAGGTTTTTTATTTGGATTGGTATTTTCCTTATACTACTTTCCTATATTATTTATCTTATTACATTTATAGAAACACTCTAAAATAAATATATATTAGATGAGATAATTGGGAAACCCATAAAATATTAAAAAACTATATATTAGTAATATAACCATATGTTAATGTTGTATCCCCATATAACCCACTTAAAATACAAAAATAGGCTCTTATTTATTTCATTACCAACATCATAAATCCTAATGTTATCTAAAACATACCCGGAATCCTATAATAATTTCTTAAACATAAAATCCACATAATTACTTCTTTTACAAAAAAAATCATATCTTACATCCCTAATACATTTATGTTATTATTTTTGTAGTTTCAGGAAAAATTCTTATATTAAAAAAGCACAATTTTACTTAGTGTGTGTTAATTTAAAAAAAACAAGTTTTTAAAATAATTCACTTTCTTCATTCAAGAATATTTCCAATAACCGGAAAATTGAATTTATTATTATTTCAAATCATCCTTAAAACATATTAAATCATTTAATATAAATCTTAGTAATCGGTATGAAATGAATATAATTTTTTCATGGATTTAATATCCATAAAAACTTATGAAAAAAATTCCATAAAGTAATATTCTTTAAGCTCATATAACCTCATATTCACTTATGAAATAAAATTATTTGTCTAAATAATTCAATAAATCAAATTTATACGAAATAATAATGGTAATATAATAATAAATAAGGTTTGTTAGGATATTATATTCATAATCACCATTATAACCACCCTCAAAACCACATCTATAAAGAAATAACCCTATTATGTTGGCCATTATAAATTTTCTCCAAATAATAAATCATTATTTAATGAATTATAAGGATATATAATATACCGAAATTTCATAATATATAATCTATAAAAGAATAAATTCAGTAAAATACAATGGATTATTCATTTCACACTAACATGAATAAAAATCACAAAACAAACATTACAACGCATAAGGAAAACCATTTATGTAAACACATTAAAATAAAATTAATTAAAATGCACTGGTTATCCAATTTTTCATTAAGTAAAAAATGAAATCCAAAGAGAGAATATTGAAACATTCAATAATAACATGTGAAATAATTTTCTATGAAAATATTATAAATTTAATTAAATCAAAAACATAAAAAAATTAAGGTAATGGATTAAAAGAAACCCTATTACCACAAGTACCGACATCCTCTTTATATCCTCTCACTTATGGAATAATAAAACTATATTAATTATTTATTTATTTTTTAAACTTTTATTATTATCCCAACATAGTTTTTATTATATATTATTATGTAGTATTTATTGTTGTATTAAATTATGTTGTATTGTTCATTTTTGTGTTATCCAAACCATAGTTCAAAAATAGATTTAGTATAACATTTATTGCCAATGATCCTTTTCTAAGAGTGCCGTAATCTGTAGAATTGTCAATGTATAAGAATTATTTTATTCAAAAATAAAAGGAGGTTTTTTTATAAAAAATAAAAGGAGGTTAATTAAATGGATAATTGTTACAACTTTTGAATTTCAAACATGGTGATATTGTATTATTATAACAAAATCCATTATAACATTTACTAGAAGTATAATCCCACTTTTTAACTAGATTAATAGTGAATACATACAGTCCTCAATATCCCCATAATACATGGACGAGCCACACACATAGTAAGCCTATTTTATATGAGTAAATAAAACGTAATTATTTACTTTTAATATAATTATTATCATATATATTTTATATCTATTGAATCATAAACAAAACAAATTTTAGTTATTAATCTAATGTTAAATCATGAAGTCCATTTTTATAAATATGCACGAAATGAGTATAGAAAGGTAAAGAGGAGAACATAAAATAAATTAAATGTATTTTGATTATAGTTCATTGAAATAATAACATCTTATGAAAAAAGGAATCATATTAAGTAAATAACTAAGATATTATCAAGATAAGATCAGAAATGTGTTTTTAACAACAAAATTGAACATTTCTAAAAAATAGGATTTTTTAAATAGTACTAAGGTAATATTTTCATTAATTTAAATTTAATTATTCAATTTTTAACCCTTACCTATCTTTTTTAATGTCATTATATGTATTGAATCATAATATTTTAAATATGGTAATTTTAGATAGACCAGAGACTTATGACTATGAAAAGAGATGCTTAAAGTGGTATTTGGGAATAAAAATTGTAAAAAAATAAACATTAGTTTTTTCTTGAATAGGGTGGAATAAATAATCTTTTTTAAACAAGATTCAATGGAATTTTCATAAATATAAAATCATTAATGGATGTGAATGTTATTTTCAAATGTAATGTGACTCATAAATTGAAAACAGATGAATCTTCAGACAATAACTCCTCTTATATTAATGTACTATATGTTTTGAATAAATTTTTATTAATTTATAAAATCATTTTATCAAATAAGATTCATTTATATATATTTTCAGGGTTATTTTTGTAATTTGAGAGTAAAAATACTAGAAAATAATAAAAATATCGTTTTAATATTTATATAACCATTAAATTATAATAAGAATCTATAAAGTGTATGGAAAACATTCATTAGCAAGAACCTTATCACATTAAATATTTCAAAAACACCATTTTTTATTTTTTTCTTGTATAAGCATTGTGTCGACTATGTATAAATGTTTTAGATAATTAAGTGAATATTTAATTTCATAAATTAATTATTTATGAAATAATTATTTATTAATAATCATTATTATCTTATAAAACCTTTCATAATATATTTTTAATATCATACTAATCATTATTACATTTTCAGGATATATTTTTCGACTTATCTCACTTTGTAAAAAATTTAGATTAGCTTTTGGATACTTAAAAATTAAATATAGATTTTAATTCAGGAATATAAATCCAAATAATTAATTAATGATCATATTTATTTATAATTTAAATAATATAGTTATTACTTCTTAAATATTATTTCAAAGAAACCAATTATGACTTTTCTTACGATGTATAAGAATTTCATTAGCATTGATAATTATTTTTATATTCATTTTGACATTAAAAATAATTTATTTTGAATCAGAAAATGTATATGACAATTTTAGTGTATTAAAATTTATCTCTTATTAAATTGGTTCATATAATTTTATATATCATTTTAGAAATAAATATAATAATTTGAAATGTTATTACACTTAGACTCAAATTTTTATTTTAGGGTTAATACTGAACTACAAATTATAATTCAACTTATATATATATTTATTTAAAATAATGAATTTAAAAATAAATCCATTGAAAAATTTATAAAATTTAATAATTGATATAAAAATATAATTTAAAATAAGTTGTAATGTTTTTGGAAAAAAAAATTAATATTATACATCACATTTAATAACTACTATCTCTTCTTGTTTCAAATAAATTATTTACAAAAAACACTTCACATATTTATGAAATGATTATAAAAAATATATTATTCATTTTATTAAAATTAAAAAATTAATATAAAATATTATATCTCTTGATAAAACTCATAATTTAATGCATTGTTTTATTAGAATAACACATTTTTCATTTTAAAACCAAAAAAAAATTTTTTGATTCCTATCAGGCAATTAAAATTTCCTTGGATATTCAAAATATTTTATACCAATATAAATTCATAAAACTAATATAAAAATTAATATCAAAGGTAAATAATAATAAATTAAATATCATAATAAAATTATCAAACTGTTTATTAAATAAATTTCTATATTATGAAATTGTTTTTTTATAATTCTGTGAAATAAAACTCTTTATTATATATTATAACACCCTTGAATATTATTTCAAAATATCCAAAAACTATAAATTAGACATGGAGAAACATTAAACTTTTACAACTATAGATGTATGTAGTGGAGTTTCTTTATTTTCTTAAATGATTGTTTCTTTAATAATTAATAATGATTACATAAAATAATCTATTGAAATCTATAATTTTTTTATTAAATATATTTTAATTGGTATAAATACATTTTTCCACATTATGTTTATATGAAAATTTTGATATGTAATTGAATTTCAATTGTCTGTGGAATGAAGATATGGAGGAAGAGAAAAAGTTGAATAGGGTGCATATGACATTAAACTACTTGTAAGTACTATAAATTATTATATTTATTTATCTTTTTATAAGAATTTAATTCATGTGGATAGCTTAATTGATTACTCGCCCCCATCATGAATTGGGGACGTTTTATTGAAAAATGGATGTGCATTACTTGAGATTACATACATATACTATTGGGTGGGGTATAACATATAAATCAAACTAATTATTTTTTAAAAAAGTTAACAATTAATTTGAATAAATTATTTTAATGTCGTTATAACTTTTATAAAAATATTACTGCAAAATTGTTATAATCATTTTTTAAATAATTTTCACTGGTTATTTTTATTTTTTTAAACACCTGTTTTTTAATATTTAAATTATCTTGGTAGTTGTCTTTAAAAAATTAATTAAATTTCTTATGATCAAATAATATATTATATTCTGTCATTTAAAATTACAATATATTAACTAAAAATTGATATTGAAATTTCAAAGTAATGATTTTTTTCATGTCAATAAAACATAAATAAAAATATGAAAAAATAGTTTTATCAATTTTTTAGTTCAATTTTAAATGGTTATTTTTTTAAATCTCATTTCTATTTTTTTATAATAATGTTCCTATAACAATCAAATCTAACACAATACTTTGTGTAATTGATTATATTCAAACATTACACAACATTCTATTAATACAAAACATAACAAATCCATTTTAATTTTTTATAATTTAAAAAAATAATGTATTTAAACTCCACATAATTATTATACAAATATTATAACAAATCAAAATCATTTATTTATTATTTTTCAATTTTTTAACTTGTTTCTTTCAAAAAACATCATTTTTTATATATACACATTTTTATGTAATTAACTTCAAAATAATCAATGATTAATTATAATATTTTAAAATATTACACCAAATTCAATTAATAAAAAATATTTTAAATCAATATAAATTTGACATTAAATTTAAAACCAACAAATTTTAAATCCCATAAAACATTTTTTGAATCTCATATCCGAAATACTATAAGGTAAACAAGTATTTAAAAAAATTACTCCACACACAAAGGCAAACATGAAAACCATACTTGAAATTAGGTTCCCCCTTCATACATTGCAAGATGGTGAACTATGACAATACCCCCACCGGACTCCTACATAGATTGAATAGAGTTTAACAATATGGAAATTTATGATTTTAAATGAATTCTGTGTATCTTTTATTTAATTATCACTGTAAAAATTTTATAATCAATTTATTTATTATTTTTTCTTATTTTTGAAAACATCATTCTATTTTTAATCATTTCAATTCATTTAATAATTACCATTACAACTATACATAATTGGATTCATTATTTTCTAATGCTACATTGCATTCTATTAATTTAATAATTTACCCCACATGGGTGCTTCATAATGGTTGTTCCCTTATGGTGGTTATTAGGGTCTCGTGTTCAATCCTCTTCGGCTGTTTGAATGAATGTATATTTTCAAGCCTATGTCCCATGTTAATATCAGGTATTTGGAATGTAATCATATGGGCTTTCAATGTAACACCCAAAGATTTTATAAATTATTTTTTCCATTTATTTTATTCTTTGAATATTTTTCAATTCACAACAGACAAAATATATATTATATGTATATATAATCATTAAATTTTGATTGCAAAATATGAAACACTATGATAATATTGTTCAAAACACAATTCTTCAATTAGCTTAATATATAAGAACCACTATGTTTCACTTGTATAACAGAAAATAATGAGTTCCAATGATAACATTTATAACACCCAAGGTTATCTTATACTGAGCTAAATTATTTTATTACTATTATTATAAAATAATTATTATAGCTACTACCATGCCATTGGAATCTATGTCATGAAAGAAATTTACTATATTATAAAATTATTATTTATACATGTATATAATAATAATACATTGGTTATAATTTTGTATAAATTAATGAAAAAACTATTTTAAAATAAATAAATTACTTTTCTAAGAAAATTTTTATTCTATGTAAAAACACAATTTTGTCTCAACAAATTAAACAAAAGACTTTTGATTAATAATTTAAATTAAATATATATAGTTTATATCCAATAAATAATTTTTTTACTCATACAATATATTTTATATGTATAAACTAAGAATAAATCCATATTTATGAATAAAAATATTTACTTTTATAAAAGATAACTTTACCACATATTAATGGAGAACCCATTTTAAATTTGAGTTTTTATACCTTTAAAAATAATATTTGAAAAAAAATATTCATTTTTGAATTAATAATATCTAAATATACATTTGGTGAATGTTTCGTATTTTTTGAGATGTATCATTTTTGATGAATTGTGAAAAAAAACTGAATTTTAATTCAAAACTTATTTTTCATATAATTTATTTCAATTGTAAATTTATATTTAATACTTTCTTAAAAGTTTAATTACATATATTTTATGATATTTAATCAATTTAGGTAATTGAAATCAATTTCAAATGTAATTTGGATATACAAACATAAAACAATTCGAACAGTTTTACTCTAAAAACCCTCTTTTCATCCCGTTCACATGATTAATTTTAAAATAAAATCGTTGACTTCTGTGACTGGAATTTTGAAAAATAGATTAAATATTTTGAATTATCATAATTTATAATTTATAATAAGTTCATCATAGGTTTTTATCAACAATATTAGTAAATGTGATTAAAATTAATAACAAGGATTTTTAAATAATAGCTTAACAAAGGGATAAACCTTAATCATAAAGACAAAATGACCTAAAAACTTCTAATAAATACTTTGTAATCATACGTAAACCATATCCTAACATGAATCTAAATTTTACCATTATTGGAGCCACATTACATGATAAATATATGGCTAGAATTCCCTTTTCAAAAATTTACAAGAATCCCACTCCTCCTCCACTTAAAAAATACATCCACCCCCATGTATTCATAGAATTAAATCACTATGGATTGCCCAAAATATTTTCTAATAATCTCCCATTGTCTATCAATTCATCCATGAATCCTCGATTTTTGCATAAATTCATTCATGGAATCCCATTGGTGAAAAAGAAAAGGAGTTACCAAAAGAAGAGGAAACATCGTTCCTCAAGCGCCATTGTTTTATTTCCATTCTACATCCCCTCTGCTATGATTATACCATGAGTATATAATATCATCTGAATCATAAACAGGCTTATATTTTGTTATTATATGGGTTTTAACTACACTTGAACACTCTTACATCTAATGGGTAACCAACATACTGTTCTTTTTTCTGGTGAATTATCATCACACAAAACAGAGAAGTTTGTTCTTCCTTTACCAACTCTCATGGTAAGGAATTATGATGTTAACTATATTTTTATATTATATATATTAAATTTATTATTATATAATTATTATATAAAACACAACTTTATTCTTTCCATTTTGTGTCAATATTATAACTTTGTTTGTGGACTTTTGGAATATCATTTCCTCAAAGTGATGTGATTCATTCACACATTACGTAGAACTCATTAATGATGGGTTTAATAAATTTATATGATATATATGAAATAATAATGATACTATAATGATAATATATATACATATACACATATTTTTTAACATTCTTTCTTTCAATAAGAAAATAAAACTGAAACAATGTTCATGTGTATGTACGACCTACCATTTCCATAAATGGTGTATTCATTTCATAGTAATATCATTTATAGATAATATAAATATTCATATAATTAATTAATATCATATTTATATCATTTTTTATATTTTTTAAATAATTAAATCTGGATCTAAGTTAGTAGTTCAAGAATAATATGTTCAAGCATGTACAAAAAACAAAGCATGAATAACTCGAAAGATAACATTAAAATGGAGTTGTTAATAAATGTGTAATATAAATTCATAAAACATATATGTTATTATATGTAATTATTTTTATCTATGTTAGATTTATAATAATTATTTATTTATTATACATGAGTTTTAAATGTGTGTAAAGAATGCCCAGACTTAATGTAAGAGATTTCCCATCTCGCTTTTTATATCCGTGAGAAAACAATTATGTTCCCCACTTATTTATTTTTTGTTGTTCACTTATAGGACACAGATAAATTTTATTATTATTATATTTACAATTTTTTTATTTACATATCCATTTTATTTCCTTCATTTAAGGGGGTTTATAGTTCAAAATATACCAAATCGGTATGGTAATTTTGTCATAGTTTTCATTTTTTTGACATACATGCCATGTTACGAACCTATATTTTTTCTATAAGATGTGTATATTACTATTTGAAATGCTATATAATTAATCTACATCTCTTTAGAATATTTTATTCATAATGTAATTCTATTCTTTTCATAGTATTTCGATTTAAATACATCAAAGTTGTAATGTTTTCTTGCTACAATCTAATCATCTATCGATATTGTTTATGATAATGTTTCCATTAATGAATCCATATTATCGAAATTTCATGATAACTCATGGATTTTATTATCAACTAGAAATTAATATTATATCCATTCAATGGTACAATTTTTCAACTCATTGGTTCTTAAGATAATTATGAATATTTTTTGATTAAAATATGAACTTGTTTCTCCTTTCAGTCAGAAATATGTGTTATTAAATAAAAATATTCTTCTAAAAATGATCTAAAATATTTCTTACTATTATCCTATGATATTTAATTGAAATATTTCCCATGATTTACCTTTCTAAAAAATGGTATTAAAGGAAAAAAATTTGTCATTTTTCGATAAAGGCAATTTTCTAAACCTTTTATGGTGAATACTGAATTTTTGGCATGTACAGACTTCACTTATATCATGAATTTTATTTACTTGAAGAATAATAAATAATTATAAAAGGTTATTTTTTTATAATATTTATTCTTAATATTGTGTAATTTTTTTTCTTGTTTCTAAAAAAAGTTTTCCCAAAATTGATTATGATTAAAAAAAATACATGATTTTCAAAGAATACTTTTTATATATTCAAAAGGTTATTTTAAAAGAAAATTATTTCAATGAATTAAAAATTTATAAATACATTTTAAAATATGTTCTCTAGAAAAGGGTTTTACAAATTATTTCAAGCCTTTTTCAATGTATTTAAAGTATTTCCAATGAAAAAACATTTCAAAAATATGAATTTTTTAAAAATAAAATTTGAAGGTAAAAAATATATTTTCCTCAAAAAATTGTAAAAATGATATTGTAATGATTTATTTATAATAAATTTTTTTCTTAATTGGTATTATGAAATGGATTTTTTGAGACATGATATTTTCCTTAAGAAATGTTCCATGTGATATTTCATAATACTTGCCTATCTAATATTCCATAAATTTAATAGTTTATTCCTTAATGGGTTAACGATAAAAAAAATACAATTTATATTATATTTTTAATGGTTTATGTTTTTTATTTAATTATGTTTATGGAACTCATTTCTCTTCCACAGGTTATGATCTTTTAAGACCCACTTTTTTGGGGGATATGCATTGATGAAATGATAATAAAACCTATCTATTTTCATTTATTATGATGTGATAAAATGTAAATGACAAAAATTTAATTCTATGGGTCATGATATAATGAATGCAGTGAAGTCATATGAAATAATCATGAATGATTTAATTAGGTGATGGGTTGGGCCTATATATCTCTCCAATGCATTGAGAAATATTTTTATCTCATGTGTATGAAAGGGATGGAATGAGAAGTGAACATGAATCAATAATGCAGGGATGGAACATCTGGTAAAATAAGATAAGTAATATAGGTTGGAATGAAGAGTGTAATCAGTTTTGTAATAAAGTTCTGGAATGAGGAGTGAACTCGATTTAGTAATACAAGGCCAAAACGAGGTGGTAAATCAGTTCAGTAGTACGGGGTTATAAAAAAAGTGTACTCAATTTAGTAATATAGGGATGTAAGGATGTGTAAAATTGGTTCAGTGATACAAGGTTGAAATAAGGAGTGAACTCAGTTTTTTAATACAGGGATGTAATGGAAATTGAACTCATTTCAACAGTACAAAGAATAAATGATGTGTGAACCTATTTCAGTAAAGGAATTTTCCCACTAATATGATCTTGGTAGTGACCTTTAAAATTAATATAGTGTGGAGAGTGAACATATTCCACTAATATGGGATTGTCATTAATCCTCTGATAACAGTGGAAATAATTTTCTATTTTATTGTGTTTTCCACAATCCCATGTCTTATGCTTATATTATGATCGCAAGGAATATTCTACTGATTTAATTATTATTCATGCCTTATAATTTAAAAATATTTATTCCAATACGCTAGATTCTGATCTTTGATATGTATGTCATACTCCTCTAATGTTAATATAATGTTCTTGTACCCTTATACTCATGTTATGATTATATATCTCCATTGATTACCAAAACTGAGCATCTAAGCTCACCCCTTTATTATGTTTCCTTTTCATAGATTATGAAGAGATGTTTTAAATAGTACTAAGGGGGATTATATTTAAGAGATATTTTGATGATATTTCACAATTTTATAAGATTATGCTTCAATGTTTCCAAATGTAGTAAACTATTACGGTTCTCATCCATGTATTTTTGTAATGTGTAGAATATTCATCTCGAATGATGTAATATCCATTTATGTTAAGCCTAGGTCACTAAATATGTTATAAAATGGATGGTTTAGTCAACCTTTTGAGACCAGGATGAGAAAACATTTGTGAGATCCCTAGAGGTATTTCTAAGAATATCTTATTTCCTTCACTTGGTCTCTTTTCCCACTGAGGGAATCAAATTTATTTAAAATGATTTTTTGGGCCTTCACTACATTATACGCACATTGATTCAGCTTTTTTGTGGTTTTCTCTTGAGAAAATCAATAAAAATGTTATTATTCAGTCTTGAAATGTCTTAAAGGATAAGACTGAGGTGTTATAATTTTGACATCCATGAAGTGATTTTTCATGATTATGTGGTTTTTCTCTATTATAAGTGATTATAACACTATTATTTCTATTTTTGGTAAATTGAGGAAACCATAAAAAAATTGGTTATGCTGAATGTGATGGAAACTTTTCTAATGAGTAGTCAAATGGGATAATAACTAGAGTGACAAATGTTGGGATCAAGACTAATTGGTTTTCATGGAACACGATTTAAAACATGATCTTGAACCAACTATAAAACTCACCAAACAAATGAATGAAAGATTTTGCTGAGATTTTAGGAAATTGAGACCATGGAGGAAATAAGATTCAGTTTCTTTTATATCAATAATTTTGAAAAAATCACCCAAGTAAATGTTTAAGAGGAACATAAATAATATTTCACTATAGAAAAAAAGGAAACAAATATAATAACTTTAAAGTGAAATTATAATGTTTTTATTAAATTAATAGATTAGAATATTATATTCTTCAAGGTATTATTAATTTCTGAATGCTTTAAATTTGGATGGAATGGGAATTATGAAAATTGTTGTCATGTATGAAAGGCTCATGAAGAGAATCAACAAGGTGGTAAAAATTATGGTTTTTCTACTAATGATGAAGATACCAACAAGTACTTATGGAAGGTATGTGATTTTCTAATAGTGTTTTTAATAATCATGATTAAATTTATTTTGATAAATTTTAAGACATGTTTTACATTTCATATTTTTGGAAAATAGCATTAAAGAATAACATGATGAATCATAGTTAATTGATTGAGAAGGAAGTTAGAAGAATATTGTATTTATGTTTTATAATAAAATGATTATGTGATATATATAATGAAATATATAAGAATTTTTAGTAAACGTTTTTCATTGATAATAGGACAATATATTCCAAATACTACTGATGAAGTTGAAAAGTTATTTCCTAGAAAGGTGAAATTTTGATTAAAGGAAGGTAACCCTTAATTTGTCTAGATGATGGAAATATTTTGTTTTTTATTTGTAAAGTAAAGAAAAGGTAAATTATATAGATGTTACCACTCAAATTTTCCCATGTTTTTATGGTTAAGTATCTATTTGTTGTGAAAGTTGGGTTATCGAATCTTCAGAGTCCTACGAAGAAACAAGAAGACACATTCACTATATGTATTATTTTTTGATATAAAGTGGAAGACATTGACTTGTTATTAGGTTCATTGAATCAATAAGGATTAACCTATTTGAATTCAATTTTCGATAATTATTTTATATTAGATTATCACTTGAGATGGATTGGATGATTTCCTTGTTAGACTATTTCAATTTCTTAAATTTTATATGGGTTGATTCAATGAAGTAAAACTACCATCATTAGGTGCTGGTTTAATAACTAAACTCCCTTGTACTAATAACCTATAATCTTGGAGAATAATATTTAATAGTACTCTAAGGAAATGATTCATATTAACTCATGAAGTGTGTGGCATTAAAATTCAACAATGATGAAGAAATTTTAAGACCATCAAACAAAATTGTCTAATAAAGAACGTAATTCTGCATTAATATGTGGATAAATAATATCTAATAAAGCCCTTTTATACTCCCTTAGATCAAATAAAAAGTGTGTTTTACCTCCCTTGATGAAAATATCTCAATGGAAGTGGGATGTAGACTCATGAGGGAGGAATTTAAGTAGTGAAAAACATAGAAATAATGAAAAATCCAACGTTATTTGAAGGATTTATCTATTCAATTTTTCAAAAAATTAACACCTTGACAAAACGGTATAACCATGTTACAGAAATAATAATAAATTAGATTAATAATATGTTTTATTAAGAATCTAATATGATTTATGAAACATATAATTGAGTGGATAACATTACAATGTCAAATCGGAAGAATGACATTACCATGAAACAAAACACTAAGAATCCTTAACTACTTCATCAAAAACTACCATAAATAGGATTTATGGAAGCCTTGGTATTAGTTTCTAATATTTCAATTTTTTTCAATTAATGTTGGTCGGCCTAAGTGGGTGGAAATTTAATGGAGGGGATACTTTTCCAACAATGACAAAATTCTGAGCCAGCTGGCATCCACCAAAAAGTCATTCCAAAATGAGCTTCTAGATGGGCGAATTTGGGTTCTCCATATAATAATAAAATTAATCACCATTTTTCCATTAGACTATGTAAATTTTCATCAAAAAATTATATTTTTTTTGAGATATGATTTAAATGGAGGGTTTCTTTTCTGCACGATAGAAACTGGTCCAAAATTTCATCTACAAATTATGCCCCTTAAATACATTAAATCATCAGAATTAGCATTTTATACTATGGATTTATAAGTTCCCTAGGATTTAATCAATATAATGTACATATTTTAGAATCATTGGTCATGGAGCTTGGCTTGTAAAATTATTTTGTTGGGAGTCATTCCATTTTACTCTCTCAGAATGTGTTGGCCTGAAATATCATATTAGCCATCTTCTTATAAGATTTTTCAGGTGATTCTGAAGAATGAATTATTCCCAATTTAATGGGAAACTCGTAAATTAATTATTAAATTCAAATAATTATCAATGGGGGATTAAAAAAATTTCTCCAAACATTCCTCGTAATAGCGAACATTACTAATAAATTACAATCATTTTGTGAAAAAATGATCAATTTATAAAATGCACTAAAAATGGTGTTTATGAATATCAATAACATAAAAATTATATATATTTTAACAATGGAAGTTATCCTATTTTAGTGGCTAATGAAACCCCAACTTGATTTCTTCTAGTCCTAGGAAAAATACATCTCAAAATATGTATTTTTCACAACCTTTTCCAAAACATGTTAATATAAAATTCTCACCAAAAGACAGCATACACTTTTTTTGAGACAAATCAAACTTATTTAGAAAATATATTTATAGAATCATATCCCACATCCTATCCCATTCCCTTTTTCAAATTCATCATAACATTTCATAAACATTCAATTAATCATGATGATTTTTTGATTATCACAATAGATATGGGTGTTCATTTTTATTCAATGGGGGAAATATGGAAGTTCTAGGTGGAATCAATTGTTGTTATTAATATGAGTGCCTACTTTTTTTTCATTTATTTATATTTTGGGTTTTGGTTTCGAATTTTCCAATATTTTTGAAATTGAACTCAATTACATCAACCTAAGTAGCAAGACATTAATGATGACTCCTAGAAATAAAGACTTTAGGGAACCAAATAAAGATCATATACTTAGGCATAATCTATAGCTATCTCAATAAAAAAATCACTACAAATATATATAAAATTCAAAACTCTGGTCTAGAAAACTAATGTTTTATGACCCCATTTTCCAAAATCTACAAATTTAGTCAATCCATTACACTTTGAGAGATTGTATATTTTTTTTATTTTTATTTTTTAAAACACTCATGTTAAAATTATCACCAAATATATTCCATTTATTAGGGGACTCAATGAAATAAAATTATTTCCCCACAATCCAAATGATGTTCATTGGGAATTTTGTTATTAATTAGATAAAAATGAAAACAGTGAAAAATCACATCGGATAATAGCAATTTCTAAAAATCTATTCTCCTGATCCTAAACATGCATTAAAATAACAATAAAGAAATTAAATTTAATTGATATTACATTAAAAGGATAAAAATGTGTATAATAATGTCCATGGTAAAAATTGTTTCCTTTTATTAACAAAAATTATCATTCATTTCAGGTATTTATTTTTTTGTTTTTTTCTTTATGCAATAAAGAACAGTTTTTTCAATTCATCCCACATAATTAATAATAACATGGTTCCTAGTGTTTAATGAAAATAAAAAGAATAAAAGGGTATAGGTTGGGGATAGGAGTTACAAAATTCATAATTAAAAACAATTTATAGAACAATGTCACCTGTTGGTATACAGATAAAGGTTGTTTCATAATAAATTGATCCTTCAATCCTTGTGTCACCCATGGACTCCTAGTTGTGCATGATAGATTTGAGTTGAATTTATTTATGTATTTAATTTCCCTAAAAGAAAACATCAACAAAAAAACGTTTTTTCTCATACGAAAAACAAAATTTGAGTCGTTGGAAACCAAATGTGGTTCCCTTAACATAAAAAATGAAGGGAAAAGGGAAAGAAAAAATCGTACATTTTTATTTTGAAACTCCAATAATTGAGTAAATGTATAGGTAAAGGTCATTTTTACTCTAGGAAAGTGGTTTGTTTAATTTATTTATCTCTAATTCGAGCATTAATATGTTTTCTATTATATGATTCATATGTTGGATAAGTTATATCAACCTCTATTTCATGTTTGATGAATGATTAAATGACCGGTTTTAACATATGACCATTTAAATTAAAGATTTCACCACAATTGGTATCCTAAATCATTATTTTCCCATGGGGGTATATATGATGCACTATATTTTGGACATTATCATATAGAGCATAACATTCCTGAGTGTAAATGGTGTTTCAAACTATACATGATCATGAATATTCCACGTTTATAGTTATTGACTTTGAATATTTCTAGGCTGGTAGGATTGGACACTATATTTATTCATCCTTCAACTTTCATAATCCTGTATCATACGAATCTTAAGTTCATTAATATATAATATCTTCTTTTTTTGTCCAAATAAATGATACTGCTCATTTTTTTTATTGCAATAAATAAAATAATCTCATTTTCAACTTGTAAATGGCATGATTTTCCACAAACTAGTCTATATGGGGAAATTCTTAGGATGAGTTTGAACGTGCTATGATATGTCAGAAGGGAATCCGAGATTTTCTTAGACCATTCATTCCTATTGGGGTTAGTGGATTTTTCATGGAGGAGTTTAATGTTTATATATTCCGACTCATCCTAACCATTATTTTGAGGATGGAAGGTAATGGAATATTTGTGATAAAAATCATACTTAAACATGACTGTCAAAAAGGAAAGATTTTATAAATGGGTTCCATAACAACTGATGGAATCCCAATGAAATCCAAATCAAGAAAATATATGATCTTCTAGGAATCAGATGATAACTTGTTCATCATTGGACATGGTGGGAATATCCTCAACTTATTTTGAGACATAATAAATAGCTATAGGGTATAGTGATATTCCAAGGATATTGGGAAGAGTACAGATAAATAAATTCCCCAAAAATGAAATAATTCAATTACTAGAATGGGAGTAAGAGGAATTTGATTCCATTTGGTTATGGATCCTAATTACTAACATCAGGGAAATCCTTATTAGAATTTATAAGAGTCATTAGATTATATAGGCTAATAGATACCAATTTTGATAAAATTCTTATAGGTTTTTTTTGAAAAAGTTGCATCCACATGCCTCTATATGGTTGAATTTTTTAACAGACTCTTTCTCAGACTTGGGAACACATCACCTATTGGTTTGATCAGGATAGAACATGAATTTTTATAGATCATCAAACAAATAATGTTTGAAATTATAATGGAATTTCATCTTAGCTTGAGTCCTAAGGAATTTTGGAATTTCATCGATAACCAAATTGTATTCTATGACTGAATACCTAGGGAAATCACACATAGAATAATAGTGCTAATCATGAAATGAATCTGACAAGAAAAATGTTATGTGTTTTTCCTTTTAACTCTATAATATAGAGATTATAAAATAAATCATTTTCATCTCCATTTGTATCCTTAAGGTTTAAATCAGACTCTTGAATAATATGGACCCACATAATCAATAGAAACATAGAATCATGTTTCTGGAAAAGGTATATTATATATGACTCATTGTTAAATGCAATGATGGATGATCCTAAATAATAAGACCTGAATTTCCCTAAATAAAATACAGCATCAATTGACTATTTCATAGTGGGGGTGTAATTTCTTTTGTGCGTAATTTAATTATTTACCTCCACATTCAATGAGACAATGATTTTTCTCACAATGTTTTCCTAAGATAGATCTTACAAAAAAGTCACACTCATCACACATTAGTTCAAATAGAAGTTTCCAATTAGGACCCATCATGATAGGTATAAAGATAATAGATTACATGAATGTCGAGAATGATTTACCTCAATTTTATGCCCATAAAATTGGATCATCATTCACCAGAAGAGCATAATGTGGTTGGGAAATGGACCTAAAATTTGAAATGAACCTTTTATAGAAACCATCCTTTCATAATAAGGTCCTCACTTATTTGATTGTTTTTGTATATGGAAAGGTACAAATGATATCCACATTAGCTTTAACAACATCAATCCCACTACTAGAGGCGAGATGAGCCAAAACAATTCATTCATTTACCATGAAATGAAATTATTCACAATTTAGGATTTGATTCTTATCCTCGAATCTAGAAAACCCCCTTTTAACATTAAGATGTCATACCTCAAATATATATATCTGAATATGGAGAAGTCATCTGTAAATACCTCTAGAAAATTCCCCACAGTGTCAGGAAAATATTCCAATCATGCACCATTTGAAGGTACTAGGGAATTACAAAACTTAAAAGGCATGTTCTAGGTGAAAAAATGTTGAATGGGTGGGTTAGGTGAATTTTCCCTTCATCCTTTAAAGAGACAAAAAATTAATTATTCAATAACAAACCATCCTGGAATATGTATAAATGATGGCCCACCACTTTCTCATAGGCATGATCAATGAAGGGAAAGGGGAAATCTACATTCTTGGTGCGTTAGATTAACTTTATATATTCAATGCACACTATCCATCAACTATTTACCCTCTTAGGGAGAAAATCACAACTCTAATTGGTGAACACATTAATTGTAGAATTCTTTGGAAGAACATGATTTAGACATACCGACTCACTCTAGACAAAGAGGAAGATGATCACCACATTCAACAATTTTAGAAGTTATGTCTTTATAAAATCAATAATATTATGATGGATTCTCCATTATGGTTAATGACATGGTTTGGATTCAGATTCTAGAACAGTATTATGAGTATCAATGAGTGTTATAATCATAGGAATATCAAAAATAGTCCATCCAATTTCTTTCTAATGCTTTTCTAGGACATCTACAAGAATCCTCTAAGGATTGGATTCAATAGAGTAAGAAATGGAAATAGGAAAGGCTCAATTTTCCCCTAAGAATGAATACTTGAGTGATATATTTAGGGCCTTAAATTAGAGATCGTAATTTTTAACACTTTAAAAAGAAGGATTTTACTATTTATCAAACTGGGTTTCTTTTTCCATATTTCATTGTAGAATTTTTTACTTTTTAAAAGTAGTTTAATCCATAAAATTGGCCAAATTAGTGTCATGAATGGGTATCAACAATATTTTTTTGATTTCTCAAATGGTATCATGGATTAGTGAACCTAGAAAAGCACCAAAGAATTAATCTAGCAGTTATTAAAGAAAATGAGTCAAATTTACATAATATAAACAACATAAATTAGTTTCATCTTGACTTTAACATCCTTTAGTGATTCCTCTATGTTTCGATACATCAAAATCAAAACTACCAATCCAATTGATCTCATGAATCTCATTATCATCCCCAATTAGATAATTTCAATTATAAAGTTTCAAAACATGGTTCATGTTTGCAAAGGTTATTATCTTGTTCTCTTTCTTAACACTGATGACTAATTTGATTATTTCTATGATGGGGTGACCAAGGAATATGGCGGGTTTTCTCAAGAAGACCAAATCATGGGAGATTATCAAGTATAATAAATTCCACAAGGTAAATTAAATTTTCAACATTAATAGAAAAATCCATTAATATACCCTTATATACTCAAACATAATGATCAAAATGTTTCAGAGTGATAGATGTTGTTATATTTCCTTGATCCCTAACTGACAATACATAGAATTTTGAATAAGGTTCACACTATCCCCTAGATCACAAAAGGATTTGAACACTTTTTCCATCCTAATGCAATGTTGATTACGGAAATCCTAAATGTTTTAACATCAGAGGAATGGTCCCTTGAATTTTGGAACTCACATTAGAATCCAAAAGGATATGGTTTTTATGTGAAAATTTATGTTTAAAAGTGAACAATTAATTAAGGTAATTTGAGTAGGAAAGAATGGATTGTATTTAATTAGGAAGGGGAATGTTAAACTTGACCTGATAAAAGATATCCCTAAATTTTTCCAACAGTTAAGGTTTATATTTTCCTCTCATACATTGAGGGAAGTGATAAGGTTGTTTTTTTTCTTTGGTGTGGTTGTGGTTCCTTCACATTGACCTTGTATTTTTTAGATTCGGAAGTCCGTTATTCAAAATATTCATGTGGTGTTGAATATTTTTATGGTTTTTCAATGGTTCATTCTAGGATGTCAATAGATTTCAAAATTTTTAAAATAGACACTATTTTTATCTATTCATGATCGGGTTTTCTGTAACTGGATTCTACTCTTGAGGTTGAGAATTGTATCTCCAGAGTGGTCATGGGTGTCTATCCTTTTTTAATGATTTTCAATTCATGTTTATGGTATGATACATCTGAGTTCATTTTCATAATTTTCTATTAACTATTCAATGAGTGGGAGTGGGATATATTTGGTAAGGGATTGTGCAAGTTTTATTATACTATGAGGATACAGGGGTTGTCGGATTTGATGTTGAATGGGTTAATGGATGGTTTTTTGGTATTGGAAATGAGGATGGTGTTATTGGATTGGTTGTTGTTGTAACTGGTTATGGTTTTGAAAATTTTGGAGGGTAGGGGTTTTGTCCTTATGGATGACTAAGTTGTTGGATAGTTTATTGGTTACATTTCAAATTATATATTGGATGGTTCTTATACGTTAGGGTGAAAATGTTTTTATATTAATGATTTTGAAATTTTAGATCATTTACCTCCACTTGTGGTCCTCCTGGTGAGTGCATCATGGTTTTTACTAAGACATTATTCTTCTTTATGAGAGTGAAATCTACCAGATTTGGGTTGAATCTCATAATAAAGTTATGTTCCCCATGTTTGGTTTTGTTCATCCAGTCTTTCTTGATACTTGTATACATCATTTGGGGATATCATTTTAAGGGTTTTGTTAAACATCATTTCAAAAAAATATTCTTTTAACATACACAAAACTTTATAAAATATTAATACTTGTTCTGGGATTGAAAATCCATAGTGTGGTACCATGTTTAGTGTTTCATGGAACTTTTCACATGTTTTAAAAATTTACTCCCTTTCATTTTCATAATTTTTTGGATTATCTTTTTATGTGCAATTATTTTGTGAAGGGCGAAGTATTTTTTTAATTATCTTTATAATTGTCCCTAGAAGTGGATTTTTGTATGTTTCATATTATCAAACAAATTATTTACCCCATCCTTTGGTAAAAAAGTAAATAGAATCATCTTATCATAATCGAGTTGATGTGGTGGGAACATATGTCATTGAAATACAAGACATAAAGGTATGGTAGTTCAGACTTCATACCATTAAATGTTGGAATATGGTTTAGGACATGAGGTCTTCATATATATTCAGATTAACTTATTGAAGCGTTCCTAATGAAAGAGGGTGAATTTTTCCACGAAAGTGTGGGTTAGTTATTTTTAGTTTTGTCTACAACATTCTCCATGTTAGGGGAGGCCTCATTTAGGTTTCCATTTTGGTTCTCTCCTGAGTTCATGAGTCGATTTAATTGAGGATCCTCCATTATCATGGGATAACTTTTTTTATTTTGGAGTATTACAAATATTAGAGTCCAACAGAAAGAGACTACTATGTTTTATACACTCCCCAACTCCAAGACATCTAACCATAAGAATATGAATTGATTGGTCATGGGTATATGTGGACATGCACCACATAAAGGTAAAAAAGAAATGGGAAATGATAAGAGACATTGAGGTGAGAAAAGAGAAATGGGGAGAATAGAATGAGTGTCAAGGTTAATTACTATAGTCCCCAAATGTGGTGCCAAAATTTGGCATCACCAAAATTTATCATATTTTTTAGGGTTAAGCAGTCACTTGTTGTATAGCTTGGTATATCGAATTCTCAAATACATAAGAAGAAAAATACAAACATGTATAATATATGGATTTTATTTTGATATGAAGTGGACATAATTGGGTTGATTTTATATTGTTTCAAATAAAAACTAATTGTTTTATTTGAATTAGAATTAAGAGACTGAGTTGATAATAAGTTATCTCTTGGGGTGGATTTGATGAATTCATGTCTTGACTATTTCAATTTCATAAATTTGAGACGGGTTCATTAAACAATGAAAAACTACCATTATAACATAGTGGTTTAATAACTACACACTCCAATACAAATCAACTATAAACATGTACAATAATTTTTATGATCACTCCATGGTAAATGATTGTGTTAGAAAATGAAGTATGTGGCACTAAAACTAAATAAGTATAAATAATTTTTCTGATTGTTAATGAAAATTGATAAATTTAAATAAGTTATGAAGAATTTTTTGTGTAATAAAAAACATCCAATAAAAGACCGTGATACTCCATTTTATCAAACAATAAGTGTGTTATCCCTCCATTGATGTTATGATCATAATGGAAGTAAGAAGTAGACTCATGAGGGAAAAATTGAATAAGTTAAAAACATTGAAATAATGAACACTCCACCATTATTCGAAGGATTTCTCTCATAACTATGTGAATAAAGTCACACCATGATGATAAAATATCAACATATGAACAAAAAAATATTAAATGAGATGGATAATATGTTTTATTAACAATCTAATCTATTTTAAGAAACCTAAAATTGAATGAAGAATGTTACAGTGAAAAAAAAAATATTAAAATGGAACAAACAACGAGACTCTATAACACATTCAACACTACTTCATTAAATAGGAATGTTGGAATCCATAGGTCATGCCTCCAGTATATTAGGTCACCCTAATTAATGGTGGTAGGACAAGGTGGTTGTAAAGTTAATGGATAGAATAATTTTCTACCCTTGAAAAACAATCTGAGACTACATTCATTTACCAAATAGTCATGCCAAAAATAGTACCTAGATGGCCAAATTGGTATGGTGAATAGAATAATAAAATTAATATCTATATTTCCCCTTATATTATGTATAATTTAATTCCCAATGGATATTGAGTTTTTAAGATATGAATGAAATGATGGGATATTTTTTTGGCCATAGAATTTGGCCTAGAATTTCATCTTTAACATGGGCCATCTAGAACTCTATTAAAACATTAAAGACATATTCTTACACCTTTTAATTAAATGTTACCCAAAATTTACATTATCTATAGTTCAATTTTAAGAATCATTCAGTTTCATTCTTGGCTGATAAAGTTAGTTTATTGGGATGATGTCTAGTTCACATTGCCCAAAATGATTGGAATGAAATCCCGTATTAGTCATCATCCAATGTGATTATTCAAGTACTCAATAAGAATAAAATATTACAAATTTTGAGGTAAACATGTAAATGAAATATTTAATTTAAATACATATTAATTAGGGATGAACAATGTGTCTCTAAAATTGCTATATAATAGTTCACTTTAGGAAGGAATTATTATCCAAATTTGAAATAATGTTTAATTTGTAAAATGAACTGAAATGGAGTTCCTAAATAATGAATCACAATAAAATTTTAAGTATAAAAAATGAAAATAATCCTATTTTAGTGGCTAATAAATAGATTATATTACCCTAGAAATGGTAATGGATTTATTAAAATAGTTTTCTATGTTATCACGGATGAAGTTTAAAAACTTTTTTTGGATTTAAGAAACATATCCAATACTATTTGGAATAGGGAATCGTGCATGTTTTAAATGAGTTTTGTTTACAATTTATGGTATTACCCTTTTTTAAAAGAAAACATGGTGTATGTATTTACATGTTTTCTATGTGACAACCAAGAGTTACTTTATGATATATGATGGTGATCAATGCAAATATATTTTTGATAAATTTAGTGATATTATTTCAAATGTTTTGAATTTCTAACTTTCATATGGGTTATAACACTAACCATTTATGGAATGATTAATGTTAGATAGAGGATGAATTCTGAGAACTAAAATTATTATCTTTCAAAATAAGGATTTCTGTATATTTGATAAATTATAAAAACAATTTTGTTTTGATAATGATATATGGAATAAACTATCATTCCATATATGGATCTCATGATCTTTTAATGCTTTGGGATTAAAAAATTAACCTATATTTCTTATAATAAGAGATGAAATGTAAATTTATCCTTGCACAAATAAGGGTATGGTTATCCAAAAATCATTTAAGTATATATTCTTATAAGGTTATTCAGCTTTAGGAAAATGGGTCTTGGAATAAAAACGTTTCATGTTATCATCATTTTTAATGATATCAATGACCTTTTTCAATCCTCTTTGGATTATGGATTTTGTATTTTTATCATTCACTTAACCATGTTATCTATCAATCTCCAACATAACTTGATTCTGAGATTTACCATTCATTTACATGTTTTCACATTCCACCTACGTTCTCATATTTGGAATCCAAGATATGAATTTATTTAGATAGTCATTATATTTCCTACATAACCTTTTTAAAGGAAGTTTTAGTATTTATTTTTATGATGTGGATTTCTGAGAAAGGATCCTTTAAGTATTAATCCTATGATAACCCAAACTAATTTTAAGTGTGAAATTCATTTTATGGTTGGAAATAATGTAAGAACCTGATATATATTTTTTGAATAATTATTTTTTGTTTTATTTTATTTTTTTAATTTTTTTTAATTTAGGATACATCGTACATTGTGTTTTATATTTAAAATCACTAATTTTTTATTCAATTATATGAAACACCAAGGTAATATTGCACAACACACAACACATAGATTATAATTATGTATATGAAACACCATGTTTGCTCTGTATTACACACAACAAAGATTCCCTTAAATATCATTAATAATAAGAAAGTATGGGTTTTACTAAACTACACTATATTCTTAATAATATTCTTAAAATATTATTATAGATACCACCTCACCTTTGAAATGGAAGTCATGAATATGAATAAATAAATTTTGTAAATATTATATTTACATTTATATAAAATGAATCAATTGGATATAACATAGTATATGTGAATGGGAGAACTGTTTTTAAATAAAGAAATTACTTTTCTAAGAAAACTATTTTTCCATGTACAAGCACAATTTTATCTCAATAAATTAAAAAACCACATTCAATTAATGCTTCCAATGAAATTTATATATATTATATTTCAAAAATATTGTTTATACTCATCCAATATATTTTATCGGTATATGATAATAATAAATCGAATTTTATGAATAAAAAGTTGAATTTTTCTAATAGTTAATTTGACCACCTTTTAATGGGGAACCCATTAAAAAAATTATTTTTTACACTTTTAAATACATTATTTGAAAAATAGACATAATATTTGGATGAAAATATGTAAAATTTACTTTGGTTGATTTTTCGGTAATTTTCTAATAAGTATAATCTTCTCGATCAATAGTGAAAAACATAAAATTTTAATTCAAAATAGTTATTTGACTAACTAATTTTTATATTTAAATGACTTTTTTACTTTGGTTTTAAATTTTAATTAGATAAATTTTAAATTAATTAATCCAATTTAGTTCATTTTAATCAATTTGAAATTGAAATTGGACATAAAACATATAAAAACTTTGTACATTTATACTTTAAAAACCCCCTTCATAGTCCCATCTGTGGGATTTATTTTATATTAATTTCTTTTACTTATGATATAGGAATTTGAACAAATGAATTAAATATTTGGAATCAGAATAATTTATAATTTAAAATAATGGAAACATAGTATTTTACAAATAATATTATTGAATGTTATTAAAATTAATTATTGTGATCAATATAAATATTACCTTAAGAAAGGGATAATCCTCAAACATGTGGCCTAAAATGTCCTATAAACTTATCCAAAATACCTTTAATGATCATATTTTCACCCTATACTCGATTTTATTACATTTTGATTATTATTATAGCCATGTTCCATGGAAACAATGTGTATAGAAATCACTTTTCAAATTTTATCATGAATGATACTCCTCCACTATAAATGGTCACTCACACCTCTCACTTATTTATACTTCTCAAGCCTTTTAGAATGCCTAAAATATTATAAAAAAAGCCCAAAAAATCCATCCCATTTTTCTATAGGTCTCCCTTTGGGCATAAATCCATCCAATTAATCCCTTTGGGGTAAAAAAAATGAAGTTTCCCAAAATTGGGGAACAATACTTCCTCAAGATCCTTTGTTTTATTTCCATTATCCACCCACAAAAATATTATGATTCCCTTATTATATAATAAAAAAAGTATCATAAATATACCAAGACAATTTTATTATATTTTTTGACTTATACTTATGTAAACATACATATAATGTGTGGTGATGTTGCCATTCTTGGGTTCGATGAACATCCACCACACAAAACAAAGTTAATTTTTTTCCTTTACCACTTATCACAGTTCAGAATTAGTGTTGAAATTTTATTTTTATATGATATTTATTTTATAATTATGATTTATTTAATTTTTTAATTTATATATAAAACACACCTTCCTGATTTCGATTTTTTGTAAATACTATAACTTCATTTGTGGGCGCGTTGACTACTTCTTCCCCAAAGAGATTTGATTCATTCACACATTACATGAAATGTATTATGGATGGGTTTCTTTAAAAAGTATTATATATATATGAAATAATAATTATATATTAATGATAATATAGATTTATATATACATATTCAAATATATATATATAAGTGTTTTACTTTATTTCATTCAATATGATAATAAAACAGAAAAACATTCATACGTACATAAGACCTACCATCTATATGAAAGGTGTATTCTATTTTATACTTATATATTTTATATATTATTATAATTATTTATATAGTGAATAGATATTATATTTATATCATTTTTTACTTTCATGAAATAAGTAAATCACAATCTAAGAATGATTATCAAGAATTATATGTCAAAACATGTATGAATAACAAAGGAGATATTATATGAAATATATCATTAACATATATTTTTTAATAATATAAAGTCATAACATTAAAAAAATTTAATGGAACTCCATGATGCATTAATTTTTCAAATCCAATGTTTGGGGTGTTCTCAGAGGCAATAATATCCTATTTGATGTCATCCAGAATTCTGATTTTTCCATCGGTAGGTCTCGTTGGTGACTTATCAACATTAAAATAGGGTTAGTGGCTTAGTGTTTGTAGGTTGCATCAGTATGCGGTATCAGTAGCTCATCGTTAGTGGCTCATCGTCAAGAGGTCTTTCCCAAAGGTTGTATCAGTATTTCAATGTCATTAGGTTAGGCATCATTAGGACTGGTGTCGGTGAATCGCGTCTACGAGTCATGCATCAGTGGGTCACATCAGGGACTCACTATCGGTGGGTCATGTTAGTGACTCATTATCAGTGCGTCGTTGTCCGTGAAACACCCCATTGGGTCACTATCTACGATTCACGTAGGTGACCCACATGTCAAAGATTCGTTTCCAATTTTTTCCAGTTTATCTATTTTTACCCCTCTTTTGTTAGGTTTCATGTAAATCGAGTTTAAAGACAAGTTTGGGTATTTATAATGTCGTTTCAATTGATATTACTTATATATTTAATATCGTAACAGTTTCATTTCATTGAAATAGTCAAACCACAAAATCTTTACCCCGATCCGACTTTAATGGCCTTTAAAACTGTTTCGTTCCAATGATATATGATTTGGCACTTTTAAGACAAGATCTGTTCTTCCCCATGTGTTTTTATTTTTCACTTGGGGATCCCAAATAATTTCTTCCCTATAGAGTCATGTGTTGTGTTGTGGCCTTAAAATTCAGTTTCCCTTGGAGTCTCCTGCCGCTTGTGCGACCCCCTTATTTTTGGCGGAAAGAGGAGTTTCTAATCTTCTATTTTTTAAGTAGGAATCATTCTTCTCCCTTTGATTTATGGATCATATAGGGTGGGTAAAATAATGTCTTTTTGAGTATGTGGTCAAATAAAAATATTAATTAAGGTTGTCATGAAGATGAAAATACTATGATAACAAATTTTACTACCTTAGTAATTAATGAGGGGCTAGAAAGACAATGATGATATTTCTTTTATTATATATCATTAAATTAATCAACGCTTTGAATTGGTTTGTATATATGCCTTATTAAAATCATGGTCATTGGTGGTCTCTATTTTTTCACCAGAATCATGAATTCTTCTTATTAATCTTTTATTGAATGGGGATAAACATGAAAATTTTACTAATCATGCATATCCAGTAAATTTAAAGTATTCCCCATTATGATACATGTTTTGTGAAAAACCATAGTTCATGAAAATGGAATTAAAGAATGTGCATGTTAAATCTGAATACATGTTTCTTTGTTAGGTTTAGTTTTGTGTTTTGTTTGAATATTTTATATTTTGTACCTCGTATGGGTTGTTTGGTGCTATTGTTGAGTGCACGGTGGTTTTTTTGGATGGTTTGATGACGAAATAGTATTGTAGGTGGAGATATTGATTGATTGTAGATTGGATGAACTTTTTGAATAGTGGGTCTGCATCTGGGTTATGTTATGGTTGGTGAGAATGGTTTTTTTGTAGTTGAACTACAACCTGGTTGGTTTTTGTAATTATTTCAATATGTGTTTCTTTTCATGTATTAGGGATGTCTACGATGGTTTTTGAGGGATATTTTTGAATAAGTATTTTTTTACCATGAGATGGAATTGTATCTAGAATTTCCAAAGACCGGTATATTAGGAATGGGTGTTAGAATGGATTATTTTACCTTGCTCCTTCTTTTTCAATTTTTATTAGGTAGTGTTTGGTATGGTCGCATCGCCCTTATAATTTATGTAGGGTTTTGGTAGTTTCCTGGGTAGGAATAAAATCCATAATTTTGGTTTTATTAAATAAAGAATGATAGTTAGTTAGATGAATTGGAATGGGTTAGGAATTAAGTCTGTGGCTGGTTGTGGTTTTGCATTAGAGGATGAAGAAAGGGTTGTTTTATGTGGGCTGGTTGGTTTTTTGGAAACCCATAGCTTTGATTGAGTGTTTGACCCCAATATGTATATAATACTAGTTCCATGATATTTCTATGTGCACCCCACCACAGTTAAACACTAGGTTCCAAACTCCCCCATTCACGGTGGAGGGTGTTTACCCCATCATCCTATTGGGAGGATGGATGGATAGTTATTGGTTATTCTAACCTCCCTCTTTTAGGAATTGGTATCCCATGACTCTTTAGGCAGGTTGTGGTGAAGTTTTGAGGCCATAATGTCTATGAGAATGGTGTGTATACTAGGTGTCATTGGGAGGATATGTTTTGTGCTTTCCCAGGTTCCTTTAGGAAGAGGTTGGGTTTTGTGGCCCATGTTTTTTCGTGCATGAGGTGATGTGGTTGTGGCCAATTTATTTTCAAGTGGGATGTGTTATGAGGCCAAGCTCTGTGTGGGAAAGTTGTGATAGTGTGATTTTTGAAGAGCATGGTAACATCATGACATTCACTATTAGGGATGAGAAAATGACCAGTGGGAACTGGTGTGGGGTACACTATAATTTATATGCTTAAATTTTACATTACTTAACTTCCTTTAATTGGTGAGAGTGATTTTATGTGGTTGGGGTGGATAGTATTCCTTTATCGGTGTCTTTGATTTTATTCTATTTATCTCACAATGTCATTAATATATTTTTCAAACTCATCCATGAGTGGCTTTAGATTTTCCTACTTAGTGTTCTTTTATGATCACCCTATGTATATAATAACATTTTTAGATTTCCATGGAGATTATACGGACTATGTTGGGCCCTACTTTCTCAGTCATTAGGATAGTTGTTGTGTCTCTCTTTAACTTTGTTATTTTTTTCATTACATTGGATTTTTCTATTTTAGTTCATTCTTTTTTTCTTAAAAAAATCAAGGGGGTTGGTTTTGGGTTCTTATATATATATGTGTGTGTGTGTCTCTGTGTGTGTGTGTGTCAGGGTGTTGATTTTAGGTTGGTACATCTTATATCCCAATTGTGCTTAATCTAAAAATGGAAATGCCTCCAATTTTTTGAAATTTCTATACCCTTGTGGGTGGTCGGAACCCTTGGGCTAGCTGGAGGTGGTACTTGGTGTTTCATTAACAGGTTCTCATCTTACAGAAGGAAGGTCTCCACACACTCCCATCCCTTAACTCATTATTACGATGGAAGTTCTAACCACATATATGGTATTAGATATAATCATATGGTTTTGAGGTAGATGTATCATAAACTTATATTTATGATATTGTAAGTTTAAATTTTTATGAATAAATACAATACTTAAGGAAAATGTTTTCTCATGTCTTCTTTTATGTCTATGAGAGACATTACATTTTCACCACACTTTTCTTTTGTGTGGTTTATTTACTACACATGAATGTATTATATGATTCTTTTACATAAATCTTTTGGTATTAACATATCCATTTCATTTCCCTTCTTTTATGGGTTTTGTTGTTCAAAATTTACCAAATCTATAAAGTTATTTTTTCCCAATTTTACTTCTTTGGGATACATGCCATGTTATGAACCAATATTTTTCTATAAGGTGTACATACTAAAATTTAAAAACATATATCCTAAATACCCTTATCTTAATGTTATTTTAATATTCATGTAAATTATTTAATTCCATAAGATTATGATTTGATGTTACCAAAGTGGTAATAATATATTTCAAAAATCTCTTAGTTTATGAAGATTGTTAATGATTATAATTCCATTTCTGAAATGTTATGATCATAATTTAAATAAGATTCATGAATTTTATTCTCCTATAATTTTTATGTTATATCCATGTAATGATATTATTTATTCACTCATTAGTAATTAAGATAAGTAAGAAAATTCTTTACTAAAATTGTACCTTTTCCCACTTATGATCATAAAACTACATTCTTCCAAAACCATGTTTCCTAAAAAAATTCAAAAATGACTTAATATTATTCTGTGATTTTTAAAAGAAATTTTCTTTACCCATGATACCATTTTAATGCATGGTTTTAAAATAATTCTTCTTTTCATTTTCCAATCTATAAATGTTTTATTAACTTTTATGGTGTGACCTGAATGTTTAGAATGTACAAACTTCCCCTCCTTCCAGACCATTATTTCCATGAAGATTCGTTTTTTAGTTTAAAAGTTAAATTTTTATGGAAACAATTTCCAAATATTTAGTAATTTTTTGATTTTTTGTCTTCAATAAATTTTTTTTCTAAAATTTTTTATGTTAAAAAATAGCTGTAAATTATTTTTAAATATTCCAATATGTATTTTCAAAAGTTTATTTTCAAAGAAAAGTATTTCAATTATTTCAATATATATTTATATGCATTATAATAAGATCTACGCAAAAGGGTTTTCAAAATTATTCTCTCGTTATTTTTATGTCTTTAAAGTATCATCAAAGAAAAAAGGTTTTTGAAATGCTTTATATTTTAAAATTATTTTTTATAAAAGAAACGGTATTTTCTTCAATAAAAATTAAATAACATTGTAAATATTTAATTATTTGAAAAGAGGTATTAAATTATTTTTTTGAAAATATTTTTAAAAGAAAATCTAATTTACAGAAGAAATGTTCTATGTCATATTTCCTAATCCTTCTCTAGCTAAGAAGAAAGAATTTGTTATAGTTTATTCTTTACCAGATATGTGATACAAGAATAAAATTCATATTAATTTTTTAATGGTTTATAATTTGATGAAATGATGTTTAGGAAACCCATTTCTCTTCCACTAGTTTTGTTTGATTGAAACCTGAATATTTTTACAGCTTAAATTTTGATTAAATTATTATAAAACACATCTTTTTTATATAGGTTATGGTGTGAAATTCATAAATGATACTCATTTAATTTCATAGGGTATGATATGATTAATATTATTTATCTTGTGTAACAACTACGTATGATTTTATTAGGTGATAGGTGGGACCTATATCTCCCTTCAATGAATTGGGTAAATATTTATATCTCATGAGTATGACTGAATTGGAACAGAAAGTGAATTTTCTTCAGAAATATGTTGATGGAATGAAGAGTGATCTTGGTTTTGGAATACATGGTTAGAAATAAGAACAATCTAAGTTCAATAATACATCGTTGGAATGAGGAGTGTACTTAGTTCAGTAATACAAGGTTGAAATTAGGTGTGAACTCATTTCAGTAATTCATGGCTGGAACGAGAAGTGAACTTGGTTTAGTAGTACAGGTCTAGAATGAGGAGTGACTGATTCTCAGAAATACTATGATGGAACAATGAGTGAACTGGGATCAAAAATATATAGATGGACTGGGGAGTAAACCATGTTCAGTAATGGAATTTTTTTCACTAATATGGTCTTTGGAGTAAACCCTGACTACTAAAATGGTTTGCATAGTGATCTTATTTCTCCACAATGGACATTTAATTAAGCCTTGACTACCATGGAAGTCGTTTTATATGTTTATGTGGCTTCAAAAATCACATGTCTTATGCTTTGGTTATGATATCATGTAATATGCTCATGATTTCTTTGTGATTCATGTCTTATGACATGAAAATATTTATTACATGACTCTTGATTATGATATTCTAAAGTTATGATCTTGTTCTCATACCCTTATTCTCATGTTTTACTTACTTATCTAATTTTTTACCCTTAATAAGTATATCAGCCCCCCAAATTATTATATTTCCTTTCCATAGGTCATGAAAAATTCTTTTAAGTTGGATTACAAAAGGGGATTATCTAAATAGGATATATTTAGTATCTTTACAAAAAATTAAGATTATGTTTCCATGTTTTTTGTGACACTAGAAAATTATTTTTCACATGCATTTATTTTTTTAATGTTTTTAATATTAATCTCTAATAATATAATATTCATTTATGTTAAGCACAGTTCACTATATTCAGGCCACATGGGACTTTAGTCCAGTTGATAATTGTAATGGTACTCATTGGTACTATTCAATCCTAGGGGTAAAAATGAGTCTTAAGCCACTTATATACCTTTGATATGTGTGTTCTTTGTAATGCCTTGACCCCAGCTACCCAAATTCAGTTCATTATTACATAACTTTGGAATGATCATAAGGGATCCAATCCCATTATACTGATCAATTTAGTAGCCTATAATGTAATATATACACACATAAGATTTACATTATATGATGAAATGAAAAAAAATCATTGTGTCTCCTTTGAACACATTCTTCTCCCTTAGAATATTCCGGAAGGTCATTCATAATGTATTTCTGCGCATCCTAGTAAAAATTAAACATTGAAAGGGGTGAGCTCAGGTGCATAGTAAGGATAACAATATAGCGAAAACTTTATTTAAAAATCATAAACATTTAAGGCAATATATTAGACTAAAACAGAATATTTTTATACAATAACTTCTACATAATAAGGAAAAGATAAATCAAAACATTCCATTTACTTATTCAAATGGATGTTCTACTAGTCAAATTTTCACATGTAATATCGATAGACAATTTCATAAAAATGGAATGCATAACGCGAGACATCATAACAACATAGTCATGGCCTCATGCAAAGACTACAAAAAAGAATTTTTCAAGGCCTTGTACCGGGACACTAGTTTGTCTCAAGAGACCTACCGATGCATCGAGGAGCTAAAGTGGGCTCCTCCTGTCACTTACTATGTCCAATGCATTCTTCCTAAGAAAAGGTTGAAACATAACAAAAAAATTCTTATTAAAACTATAATATGAAATGTTAATAATTTAACTATAAACCTTCAGTGGAATAAATATAACACATCCATAGTCAATCATATCACAAAACCTTCAATACAATATGTAATATTGTATCATAACAAATCATCTTCAAAAAAGAGTAAAATGCAACAAAATATGTCGACATAGATGAAATCAAAACTATTTGAGAGAAATATCTCTTTCTATTTTGAAATAATTTATAATTCACATAGTTATAAAAGGAAACATTTATTTTTAAAATATTATTTTAATCTTGTAAGTATTTCTTTTAAGGTGATATAATGGAGGAAAATTTCCGCACCATCCGTATAAGTGAAAAAAGTAGTCTTACATTAATTTTTCGAAAAGGTCAAAAAGTATCTTATTTGGAAATAGAAAGAAAGATTCCTTTCAAGAGATTTTATAAAAAGTAACACAAGGGTATAAATTACATTAACCCATAGTCTAAGAAATAGTAAAAATATTTGAAATTAATTATTAAGAAACACGGATTTGAATGATAAAGATGTCCTAGTAGATAGTCAAATATAAACAATCTCAGATAATGAAGAGATTGTAGAATTAAACCCTACCTTGTACTTTTCCTTAGTTGAGGGTAGGTTAACCTCCTATATAATGGTGAAATAATTTTTATTAAATTATACATGAACCACATACATAAATATGATATCATATATGATCTTTTAATGTTCATTTGATAATAACATTTCAGTAGTATCATTGTTTTGGGTGTTAACTGATTCGTTTTCCTTTATATGTTTTGTTATATACATCATGTTTTTTATAGATAGGATTTATTTGATTCATTTCCATAATGATATCAAGTTTTTAAAAATTATTTTTAATCATCAAATGTAAATTATTCTTGAATTCTTTTGATGGGGAAAAGAATCTTATCATGTCCGTGGAGACGGTAGTCCGTACGTACACATGAGTGACAATATGATGATTTTGATGGTAAAATAATATATAATTGGATGGTGTATCACATATACAGAATATTTATCATGTTATATTTATTATTAACATAAACTATACTAATTATTATACCCATCCAAATATTGTTGTGTTTATTAACAAACTACACCACGACGTGGATACGGTAAGTTGTACATAGGCACGTATGGTGACTTTTTCATTCATATGATGTATAGAATAATGAATATGGTTGTAACATATTTTTAGTATAATCATCATATATTTAAGGTACATTAGTTATAAATTTGGTAAGGAAAAAACAATTAACTAAGAAGTTGAAAATTAAAAAACATTGAAAGAGGTGATGAAATTATTACCATTTCATTGGGTGCTTCCTTTGGATTTGATCAAAAGGGCTCAATATGTAGGCTTTATGATCTAATAAACACCTCTATGTTGAATTTAGTGTTGTTGGGAGGATATGTGGGCTTTTTTTTGCCCTAAAAAATGGCTCTGGAGGTATTATTTGGAGAGAAGGGGAGTACCCTTTTAAAAGAGAGGTGAGGGACACTATAGGAAAAGCTTTAAATATTATTTTATTATACAATCATATTCGGTTTATAATGGCTCAAAAAATATTTATTTAGATGTTATGGTGGGGCAGGGTGGAAAACCTTTCAACCAATAGGTTTTGGACAGGTTTAGGGAACTTTATTACCCTTATCTTTTAGATTTAACTCTTGGTTAAACTGTTTTTCTTTTAACATGTATTTTTGTATTATAATAAAAAATTTAATAAAAAAAATATAAAAATCCAATAAAACCCCCAGTAGTTCATTATTGATATATATTACATTATTTATTTCCTTTTTTAAATCCTAATATTTTTAGGAATATTATATCAATAAATAATATAGTATTTCTTTTACAAACACATTTATGTCAATTTTAAACTTTTTTAGTATTTTATTTTTTTGAAAGTCATAACACCTTTATCTCTTCGATAAAAGTTTATTTAATTAACCCTAACATGTCATATTTTCCTATAAAGTTAGTGGAATACATAAAAAGTTTAAATTTACAATTGTATTAGTATTTATAATATCAATCAATTTAATCATTCATTTATTAGGTAATTACTTCATCTTCATTGTTTAATAAATAAATTTAATTATTAAATGTCTAAAAATTATAAATAAAATACCATTATATATGGAATCCTAGTAGCTTTTTATTAATACTTATAGTCGAAATTATCTTATGTATAACCCTATATTAAAAATTATTAATTATGAAAATTTTAATTTAACACTATTAACTCTTCTTTAAATAAAATAATAATAAATTTCATAATCTAATCCATGTTGAGAAAAAAGATCATATTTTATTCCAAAGGTTTATTTTGGTTGAAATAAACTTATACAATTGAATTTGGACATGTTTTAGGGTAATTATAATATCATTTTTACCTTTAATTACCCTATTTACTTTTAACTATGGTAAATAAAATTCAAAAGTCAATATTCACCAAAAATTATTTTCATATTATTGAACCATAATTTACATTCTGATATAAATGTTGTATCTTGGATATTTGAAATTCAATTCCCAGAAGCGGTAATATTATGTTTTATACAAATTTGAAAATGTGCCTAGAAGGTGAGTAAAAGATGTTAAAAAGTTCTTAAACAATTTATACATCTAATCTTATTATAAAATGATTCCAATGAATAAAATTAAACTAATATAGGTATTATTTAAATATTTTGAATTATAATGAATTTAAATAAAATAAATAATTATTTAAATAAAATGTTGGTGTTAAACAATAACGCAGTGTTTTCCACTTTTCATCAAAAATTGAACATTTTCAGAAAAATACCAAAAATTCACCCTATATTAATATTGATATTATGAATTTAATAATTAAGTCCATTTTGGAAAATAAAATTTACAAAATTATAAAAAGTTGGTTTTACTATTCATAATGGCTAGTTTGATTGGTCGTGGTGTGCTAGAACTCGAAGTTGCATACAATGCATGCTATTGTATTATTCAAAATGAAACATATCGTGGATTCTTGGGGTGTAACATTCTTTTTAGTTATAATCAAATAGACAAGGATAAAGATTATTAATTTAATAATATAATTCATCAATTTAAAATTGACATTTTATTTCAAAATAGATTATTGTTTAAAGTCAATATAACATTTAATCAACCATAAATACAAAATTTTAACAAGAAATATTTTTTATATTTCCGACCAATTATTTTATTGTTTTTAAAAAATGTATTTTCTTATATTCACATTTTTTTAATAAATAAATTTTTTAAAATACTTAATTATAATTTTTAATTACAAATATTACGTCATTTTTTATTAAATAAAAAATTATTATATGAGCTTAAAATTGACATTTCAGTCAAAACCAATCATTTTTTAAAAATTATTGAAATCAATTTATTTATAATTTTTCACTTTTTATATTAAATTATTTTAAATATATATATAACTATATGTAATTTACAAATTATTTTTATAATTATCATAAAACAACTACTTCATTTTATCATATTCAAATATTACATTGTATTCTATTAGTAAAAAAATAAAACATTAATTAAAAATTTATATTTCATTTCAAAACAATAATTTTTTTAATGTTTAATATAAATTGTAGATAAATACTTCAAATAAATTTCTATTTTTAAATTTATTCATTATTTCTCACATATTATTATTTCATTTTAAAAACACAAATGTATTTTTTTAATATACAAAATCTTTTGATAGTTAACATTAAAACAATACAAAATTCAATTTATTATTTTCAAATGTTACATAGCACATTATTAAATTATATTAAATTATATTAATTTGAAATTGAAATTTATTTTAAACCAATATCTTTTTAAAAGTTGATATGATTATTTAAAAAACATTCAAACTTTATTTTTTACCCAATTATTTATTTTTTAGTTAGTTATTTTTTTAGAACATTATTTAATTTTTTTTGTAAAAAATAACATCTTTTTTATAACATACATTAAATATGATTATTTATTCAATTTATTATTTTAAAATATTACATCCCATTATATTAATTAAAAATATTTTACTTCAATTTCGAATTTATAATTCAGTTTACCAAGCCAAAATTTTAAAGGCAAGGAAATCATTTTACCAATATTTAAAGAAAATTTCTATAATCAATTTATTTATTTTTATCACTTGTCACTATTTTATTATTTAAAAACATATTTTTATATTTTTATTATTTTATTTATTATAATAATTATCATAAAACTAATAATTAATTAAATTTTTTATAAACAAATATTATATTTATTTGTTTAATTAAAGATATATTATATGAATTTTCAATTAAGATATCATTTCATTTTTTTAAGACAAAAAAACATTTATATAATTGTTACAGCCTAATTTCAATATTCAATTTACTAATTATTTATTACTTTTTATTTTTATTTTTTATTAAGAGAATCATTTCTCTAATATTCTCAAAATTAAAATAATTTACATAAACAAAATAGTTAATTTAATTTATTATTTTCAAATTGTACACTATATTATATTAATTAAAAATCTAATAAAAATATAAAAAATTAAATTTTATTTGTAAACCTTCCTTTTATTTTAAGCTGACATATGTTTAATGCAATGATTACAAAAAAATTATTATAATCAATTTATTTTTTATCTTTTTTTTCGTTATTTTTATTTCCTTCAAAAAAAATTATTTTTAATTTGATATTCACACTTTATTAATTAATAGCATTAAAACAATTCTTAAAACAATTTATTATTTTCAAAAATGTAATATCATCCTATTAGTTAAAAATATTTTATGACAATTAAAAATTTATATGTCATATCAAACAAATCAATTTTTTGAATTTGTATAACTCTTATACAAAGATAACAACACATTTGTTATAATCAATTTATTTATTATTTTTATAATTTTTATCTTCAATGATTTCAAAAATATTTTTTATTTTTTTAATATCCACATTATTTTAATAATTCCTTTATCAAAATTGATAATTAATTAATATATTTTCAAATAATACATTTTATTCTATTAATTAAAAAAATAATTTAATTAAAAATTAATATTTCAGTTCAAAACAATCAATTTTTTTGATTCAATATAAATTTTATACGATGATGAATAAAATTAATAAATTATTATTATTATTATTATTCACTTGTATTTTTATTTCTTTTTTAGAACATTAATTTTTTTTATGTTTTACATTTCCTATTATATGACATTAAAATGATACTTTATTTAATTTGTTATTTGCATATATTACATAAAAATATATTATATAAATTCCATATTTTCATTTCATTTTAGATTTATCATTTTTTGAGTGTCAATGTCACGAACCAACCCCACCAAGGTTGCTTCAGAATTAGCAGTGAGATTAGTATAGACCCTTATTGTATGCCTCTACCAAACCATGAGTTGAAGACTTTCACCAATGTTAATGAAAATATTTCATGGTGTAATTTCCATTTTTAAACCAATAAAATGAAATATTTCATCAATAAACAATCAAATACAATGTTTAATAACTTCCAATAATACCACAATGCCATAAATAATGAATTTAAAATCATACAATCATAAAATGTAAAATATAGATGGTAGAAGGAAGATTAATTTAATGGATACCTTGATTCTAATTTTTTTGGTCTCATGATATAATAAAATAAAATTGTATCAGTGAAGCACTAATGGTATCATAGGATACTCCCAACATCACCTAGAGTCAACAACGAAGCATATACACCTTTTTTTTATTAAAATAGATATCATTAATGACGAATGTCAGCAGAAGTACAAGTATGAAGACAAGAAGGGAAATGGTCTAGCCAAAGATGGATGGAGTCGAAAGGGCCTGAGGCCACTAGCTGATGGGCTGCATTATTTCTTTCCCTTTTGTAAAGGTGAATGTGCATGAAGAGAAGAACTGGACGAGTGAGAGAAACCTTCTAATGATGATGCAAAAAGGTTGGAGCCCACCATCATTATTGTTAATAGCATTAATGATGGTGAGGTAGTCAGACTCCACAAAAATGTCGCTCCATCCATATTCCAAAGAGAGCAGCAAACCAGTAAGGATGGCCATGGGCTCAACTACCGCCGGTTCGCCGAAAGCCTGGTGTGGAACTTATTTTACAGCAGGGATTTTCCCCAGATGATTACGGGCCAAAAGTCCGAGGGAAACAAGCCCATCCTTTTGGAGAGACGCGTCCATGTTAATTTTAAGAGTCCCTTCAGTTGGGGGTTCCAATGAGAGGGTGGGGTGAGGGTAGTTCCTGTCATAAAATGGTCCTTGTGGTCTTTCAATCCCTCAATCCAAGAAGAATCATTTTCAATCCAGAATTTGGGAGGTTTGTGAGCTTGATGAAACATGACATCATTGTGTTAGATCCAAATAATCCAGGCTAAAGTGCAAAGAGATCATGAGAGAGCCGAGGGAAGAGAGGAGCACAAAAGTGTCATAAGATCAGAAAGGTCAGAGTCCAAAGCCATTAATTCGTTAGAGGTCAAGCCCCATTTACTCCAAACATGCTTAGCTCCCGAGCAGTGAATGATGACTTGCAAAGGAGTTTCAATAGTGCTCAGGCAGAAATGGAAAAAAGAAGAACTGGTCATATGTTGGTAAATTAGAAGGCTAATGGTTGGGAGAGTACCCTTGAAAACCTGCCACCAAAATTTTCCATTTTTAGGGTGAACATTGACTGTCCAGATCGATTTCCAAGGTCCCTCATCCCAGCCGACTAGGTGGTGGCCACGGGCCAGTCTATAGCCGGACCTCACTGTGTATTTTTCTGTGATGTCATTGGTCCAAAAATGATGGTCAATGCTACTGTCAGGGATCCAAGGAATGCTAAGGATGATTCTTTGGTCCCTTTCATTAAACCAATCAAGGATCTTTTCCAGACACCACCCTGGTCCATTGTCAGAAAGTAGGCAGCTAACAGTGGCATCTTCAAAACCTAGTTGGATGGGGGATGTAGACTACATACCATCCTAATCGATAAGCCAAGGATCAGTCCAGATATTGACCGATGATTCTGACCCAATCCTCCAGCCCAGTCCTTTATCCAGGAGCCTTTTAGCCCCCCAAATTCTTCTCCAGAGGAAACTGGGGTGGGGACCGAGAGAGAAAGCGTGGAAGTCCGTGTGGGGAAAGTACTTTGATCGGAGAACACGTGCAGAGAGATGAGAAGGATGGTTAATCAGGCAGCATCCTTGATTGTCCAAAAGAGCATCATTGAAGATAAAAAGATTCCAGAAACCCATCCCTCCCAATGATTTGGGTTTGCAGAGTTTCTCCCAGGCCATACAGTGGGGTCGATTCCTTCCATCATTCCTACCCCACCAAAAATTGTCAATGCGTGTGTGGATCTGGTCGACTATGAATGACAGGAGCTTGAACATTGACATGAAATAGCTAGGGATGGATTGAATGACAGCTTTTATGAGTTTCCCTTTTCCAGATTTAGAAATTCCTTTAGGGGACCATCCAAGATTTTTTTTTCAATTCTATCAATAAGAGATCTAATGATTTCTTTTTTCGATCGGCCGATCAGTGTGGGAAGACCATGATATTTCTGATGCATCACAACCATATGAATACCAGCTGAAGTGCATAGCTCATACCTCTTAGAAAGTGGCACCCCTATACTTAAATAAATTTCAGATTTTCCATGATTGATAGACTGGACATGCACCCTCTCATACTGGTAAATTTATTGGATGATCACCCGACATTCATTAATTGTGGCTCTGGAAAAAAGGAGGAAGTCGTCGGTGAAGAATTGAAATGACATTTGTGGGCCAACACGGCTGACCTTTTCCCCATGAATAGAATTAGAGGATGCAACCCTATAAATAAGATTAGAAAACACGTCAGCCACCAGAATGAAGAGAAAAGAGGAGAGAGGATCTCCCTAGAGGAGGCCTTGGGATGGGTAGAATCCTATGGTGAGCTCCCCATTGACCATGATTTTGAAGGAAATGGCCGAGATGCAGTCCATGACCAAATCTGTCCATTTAGCACAGAAACCCATTTTTAGCATAATGACACGTAGGAAGTTACATTCCACTCTATCGTAGGCCTTGGTCATATCAAATTTTAAGGCTATGGTTCCTCTTTTCGCGGTAGTGTGTGACTTCATAGAATGAAACACTTCATAGGCCACAGTCGCATTATCTATGATCAGTCGCTTGGCCAAAAAAGCGCTATGATTTTCAGAGATAATATCAGGTAGCCAAGGTAGCAGCCTATTGACAAGGATCTTTGAGAAGATCTTGTAGGAGATATTGTAGAGGCTGATTGGTCTAAAATCCAGGATTGACATTGGTTTCTTAATTTTGGGGTTGAGGACAAGGACAGTTTCATTGATGGTAGCAATTCTCATCTTCCTAGTCTAGATATTTTTTATCATGTTGCAGATGACAGGACCAATAATGTGCCAGTATTTTTTAAAAAATAGTGCATAGAAACCTTCTTGTCCTAGGGCCTTAGTGGAATGAAGAAGTTTTAGGGCCAGGTGTATCTCGTCATCTGTCACATCATTGGTGAGCTACCTATTTATCTCATTGGTGATCAACGGTCTGATACAATATTCCACCTTAGTGGACATTAAAGGGGTTCCTTCACCAAAGATGTTCTGAAAATAGTGAATCAAATCCTCGTGGATACCAATGGAATAAGAAAAATTGCTTCCATCGGGTTGTAAGAATCATGTAATAGAGCATTTATGCTTCCTGGATGAAGCTTTCTAGTGAAAAAACCGAGTATTAGTGTCCCCTTATTTAATGTGGTAATCCGGCGCCCGTATAGCCCAGAAGAATTCCTTGATGCGCATGGTTGTATCCAACTCTCTTTGTGTAGCTCCAATCAAATATAGGATGCAATTGGATGTGGGTTATTTGATTAGGGTGTTCAGTCTCTTTTCAAGGACCACATAGTGCCGGTCGGGGTGGTGAAATTTTTTATTACTCCAAGACCTCAGCTCAGAGGCAACCTGTTGGAGATTAAAACAGACATCCACGTGGGTACTTTTCTGGCAATATCGGATCACATCTTTTCATTCCTAATCATTTTACCATAAGCTCTAAAATATGAAGGGTCTTCTTAGGGGTCTATTTTGTTCGTCTCGCATACAATCAATGAGAATTTGACAATGTTCGGAATAGTTAAGGCTATGTGGCCGACATTAAACATGATGAATAGATTAGTCCAATCAGAGGAACCCATAAATCTATCAAGCTTCTCAGCGATGCAGTTTCCTTTAGTATTGCCATGGAACCACGTAAAAGGATTACCTGTGTACCCCAGATCGACCAGGTCCGCCTGAGAGACCACATCCTTAAAGTTTGACATTGAAGCTGATGGTCAGATGATTCTGCCCCGCTTTTCCTTATGAAACATAATCTCATTGAAATCTCCTCTAAAGAGGATATGTCTATGTAAATCTTGTCGTAGATTGCAAAGAAGATCCCATGACTTCACCTTATTATTATGGGATGACCAACCACAAAATCCCACAGAAGTCCATGATGGGTGAGAGGTTGTCTGAATAGTCGCTGCCACATGGTGCGAGGAAAAGGACATAATTTGGACGTTGATATTGTCCTTCCAAAGGAGACAGAGCCCCCCCCCCCCCCGAGTGGACTTGTCTAGGAACCGGAAATCAGCCTTGGAATCTGAAATTCAGAGCAATACCATTTGTGTCGTTGTTTTCAAGTATGGTCTCAGATAGGAAAACCATATCGGGGCGACATTGAGCGCAGTTGTGCTGAAGCATGTGAACCAATTGTGGGTTTCCAAGCCCACGACAGTTCCAACATAAGGAAATCATTGCTCTAGGTAGGGCTGGGTCTCACCCACTGCCACCTATGTTCCTCCGGGCATGCTTCTTCATTTTTCATTTTCCATCTTTTGGTGGGATTCCTCCCTGATTGACATGTTTCATATTGTCTTTTCCTGGCCCCGGGTTTTGGGTCTTCCATGTACCCATCACTTTCACCTTGTTTCACCCTTTTCCATGTTCAAAGGGTTATTGGGACTAGTATGGAGATCCCGACATTCCCTGGGCCTCTATTGTTAGAATTCCTGCAATGATTGATTGTGGGTCAGGATCCGGATCTAGTGGTTCGATGAGAATCTGCATTGGAGTTGATCAATGTGATTGTGATTATTTTCGCCTCATCACCAACTTTGTCGATGATTGATTAATTTCCTTTAGGGGGTTAGGGTGAACTATAGATTTTCTATGACTATGAGGGCCATCAATTTGGAAGTCCATTGGTCCAAGCAAAAGGGCTTTTTCTGGTATGGGTTTCACCTGACTGGTATGTGCCAACATGAGACGATCACGGTCCTTTTGTTTTTACATCTCAGGGATGAGAGCATATTTGTTCGTTTTGGCATGGAGCCAAAGACCATATTGTAGGGTAATATAACACGCTATACTTTTATGTTTTGTGGTGCATGCTTTTCCCATGTGGTCAAGGCGGCCATAGAAGAATCAAAAGATTGGGGGTTTCTCGAACTCGAATGATAACCAGGTATTGGTATCTTTTTATCTTCAAGAACATTCCCCTCATCAGTGGCTCTGACGCTTCAATCTCTTCCTTGATCCGAACCATGGGGCCCCATTATATTTGGTCTGAACTTTCCCAGTCAAGAAAATGACAAAAACTATCCCCAATTTATTTCATGGTACTTTCAGTTCTTGCATAGAAGGGAATTCCTTTAATACGTATCCAGAAGGGAGAACAGGTTAAATTCACTCGTTGGATATCATCCCCCCATTGAATTATTCCATGAGGAGGAGTTGATTATCAAAGGACCATGGTCTTCCAGGCAATATTTTCTCTCTATCTTTACCGTTAAAGAACTCAAAGAAGAAGTGGTTGATCCCCGCTACCCGAATAGCCACTCAAACATCCAGTTTCCAGATGTGTTGTAGAGTGTTTTTGAGAGCCCCCTAATTAACCGATATGTTTTCCATGAATGTTCCCACCACGAGCAGAGACAAGTGCTTATCCAGCTGTGTGTCCTCGTTTCTCCATGCCTCAATCGTCACCTTTTCTTTGTCCACCAGGGACAACCTCTTCCATTTATTAATAAATTCTGCATCCATAGTGAAAAATTGATTTCGAAAACCTCCAAAAGGGTCAGCGCCCATGCAGTCCCCATGACCCTCACATGAGTCAAGGCCCAGTCCCTCAAGAGGGTTTCTGACCTGGATACCCCCCAATGCGACCTCCATCCACGAAAGTCATAATAAGACAAGCTCCATGACCTATGCAGTCAAATATACCTCTTGCGTAGTCACGCCCAAGAAACTCTCACCACGGCTCACTCCAAACTTCGCGGAGCAACCCCTCCAGCGGACCATCAGCCTTCATAGCACAATAGGTGCTTCGTAGATACACATCACACAACTTGCCCATAACACACCACTTCACAGCTGCGTTTCGTGGCGAAAAGGAGGCGAGGAGATGGCCTCCCGCCCACAGGTCCCTACCTTCAGCACGGCGCACACCTCGCCTTCATGGAACAGCCCCCGACTACTTGACCACGGAGAAGGCCACTTAGTGAATGAAAAACTCAGTGAATCCTTGTGGGGGGAACTTCCCAAGTCAGAACCCTTTGTGGTGGTCACTTCGCGAACGCACAACGCGGTGATTCCTGGCAGAATGCCCTTCGCAAGTCAGGACACTTCACGACGGCCACTATGCGAACGCATAACGTGGTGTATCCTTGCGGGGGGAACTTCACGAGTCTGACCACTTCACAACATCCACTTCGCGAATGCATAATGATGTGGATCCTCATGGGAGACACTTCTCAATTCAGACCACTTCACACCGGCCACTTTGCTATCTCACAGTGTGGTGATCAATCGCAGAAGGAGATTCTCTAGTCAAAACCACATTGCGGCGAAAACTTCGCGAACCAACGAGATGGAAAATGAAAAAAGAACCATGCCCACTTCACAATAGCAGGAAGGGAAAAGAAGAAAAGGGTGGGATGATCCTCATTCTTGAGTATGACTCGACACTCAGATCACATGGATCTGAAACCAAAAGGGGACTTGCGGTGAGGAAATTGTTTTCCTCAAACACTAGTAAATTCTCGAGAGAATAATCACACGGATCTGCAGTGCCGAAGAAGAAAGAGAATGGGGATTTGGTGTCACGTTCCCTCTCAAAAATCTGACTCCGAAGAGGGGTGTCTACGACGAAATAAGCTTCAGGGTCTTGGGGGAGGCGCGGTATGATGCTTGGGGTCGAAGTCGAGTAGATAAAGAAGACGAAACCTGACTCCTTCCAGAACCCAGACGGTATGATCCGAGAGCAGCCGGAGGAGAGAGGAGGCAAGGAACACAGATTCTCACGGTGAAAAGTTTGGGAGCGACACAGGAAGGAAGAAAAGAACCAGAAGCACTGGATATGGGGAAAGAGCAAACTACGCAGCCCTGGGACGGGTTGCGCGGAGGGAGCTGACACCGTTAGAACCTGGTCATACAAAAAGACTGGAAATAAATTCATTATGAAATAATAATAAAATATTATATGTTCTTTTATAAACTCCATGAAAACTACCACATAAATTATAAATTAAGTGCATTTTTTTGAAAATTAACAATAAAAAATATTATTATAAGTCATTGTAATGTAATTGATGTATCTTTAACATAATCCATAAAATCATTTAAAATTTTACATATTCTAATAGTATACAGCCTTACCCTCCCTTAACTCAAAAAAATCATTAAATACATCCACAACAAAAAAATTGTAATCTTAATGGTTACGACCTCATTTTTCTATATAGGTTGAATTTCCCTCAAATTTAGTTCCCTATATTCATCCTCCTCCATCATAAAAAATATCCAAAAAGTTTAAAAAATTTATTCCTTCCCATTATATATCTCGGAAATGATTCTTATCCTCAAGACTCCAATGAAAATATTGAACAAATTAGGAGATTATAAAAACAAAACCAATATATAAGATACCTATAAAAAATAACTTCTCAATCAGTAAGTCTCAACCATAACATTTCTATAAACATGTAATCCCAATGAAAAAAATATTAAAAATATGCATATTTTATCACACACATTAAAATAATCATGGTTCAAAATAAATATAAATATCAATCTTCTCATTTATGAATCTCTATAACACCCATAACTTTATTTCCCCTATTATTTAATTTATAAAATAATGGTTTTCCTTATATTGTATTATTTTGTCAAATTTCATTACATTTTTTTAAGAATTTGAGTTAAAGTGTGATGTGTGTGGTTTGTTGAAGGATACTACAACCTGTGTGGCCTACTCATGAAAAGACTATAGTATATTGCATTGGTGTGTGAATAGATAGTGCATGATTTTCTAAACTCTGTGGATTTACCTAGGATTGTCAAGTGAGGGTGCACGATTGGAACACGGGTTTTCAACTATCAAACTAGTCTTGAATTCTAAATTTTTTAAAATTATGACATTTCCCATCATCAATAATAACCCAAAAATTATGGTCTCCCCATCCCCAATTAATCACGATAAACCAAGCGACCTCCATGTTTGGCTTTCTCCCATTCATACCTTAGTTGTATTGGATTTATTCATTCAAACTCTTTTTCTTTTAGGCTTTCTTCTTCTTTATTCACTCCATATTCTCTTGATCTACATTCATTTTATTTCTATGATACCCTATTGGAAAAACCATAGTGTGATAGATTATCATAATCTCTTGTTGTTATTTTTTTATTAAGGTGTGTGGATTGTTCCTTGGATCGTTTCCTTATGTATTCATGGATTTTTCTCCAACTACACCCATTTTAGGGAGGTTTTTCTATTCCATTCATTTGATTGTAATACCATTTGAAGCATTACGTTTTTTAAATTATTTTTCATCAATTTTCTATTGTTTATTCATATTATAAAATAAATTTAAAATCATTATAATCTGAATGTATATTTTGGAAAAGGTTTTTAACAATGTTTTTTATTTTAATGAAACAAAATCCAATAATTATTTATGAAATGTTTTTGAAAAAATAAATTAAATGCATTGGGTAGTTAAATTAGATGTGTAAATGAAGTTGTTTATTTTTAGTGAATAAATATGAACGTAGTTATAGGTTGAAATTAATGATTTCGATTTAGGAATGGTTTTTTATATTTTCACATGGGTTTACATTTATATGTTCTTCTTTTATTCTTATGAGATCCTAAGATATGATTTTTCCACATATAATAAATATATGTGTTTTTAGTATATCTTATAGTACTTCAAAATAAAGGATTCATTTATTATGATTTAATGATTTGTTAAAAAGGTACATGTTTTATAAAATGTTTTTAGAATAGAGTTTTAAGTATTGATTTATAGATTTTAATTTGATTGATAATTTGGTACCTTATAAGGTGTTTTATATTATGATCATTTTTTGTATGATTTCCAAAAGGAAATATATAAAAAATTAAAGTAGATTAAAATTACCTTATTGTTTGAAATTTTTATAAATTATTTTTTAAAATTGAGTTGTAGCCTAATATTATTCCCCACTATATAAATATGTATACATGTAATCTTTATAGTTGAGGTTATTTATGATTTTAGTTTGAACTGCAGGAAGGGTATTTGTATTTCAAGGTTTAAGGATGTCAGATGAGAAGATGATATTATTATTGATATCTGATAAAGTCTACCCCACCACTTATCACTGTCTTCATGGATATATTAGAAGAAATCAGGATATATTGAGTGTTGGTTTCGATGTTATGTATATTTATGTACTGATTAGTAACCCTTAGTTCATTATTGATATCCCTATTGGGAGAGGGCCACTAGGGAGGCTGGGTAGAGAAATTTGAGTGGGAATTTTCCCTGGATTGTTTGATAGGATAACATATAATTCTAACCAAATACATCTTGGATCATATTTCAAGATTTTAAAGAGTTTAATATGTCTATATATATCATAATTAGAGTCTTTTCTATTCAATTGTATTATTTTGGTTTTGTTTCATATTGAATTATTTTATTCCTTCATTTTATATTCTTCTTTCAATACCTTTTTGGTATGATCTAGTTTTAAATTTATTATTATTACACCGTTTGTTTCATACCTTGCATTATTATAGTATAGTATTAGATTTGTTTGATTGTTAAAATTGTCCACCATTTTTTTAATTCTTAGATCTATATGATTCTTATTTTAATTATTTGTGTTTTTTATTTGATGTTGTTTTTTAAAATATACTTAAAAAGGCAGATTTTGGATGTTTTTTTAAAATTGTATTTTGTAATGAATGTTTCAATTTATCTAATTGTGAGATTGTGTTTTTAGAATGATTTTTTAGAAACTATCTATGATTTTTCCATTATATGATAAAACCCATATTTCTAGTATGTGTATTTACATTTTTATAGAAAAAACTATTTTTGATCTCTTTTGTTAAATTAGTGAATCTTATTCAGTTTATTTAAAACTAATTTTTATGGACCATTTTGTTAAAGGGACGACACGAAATATTATCTGAAATAATACCTGAATGATTATTCTCAAACAATACTTACAACTCTCAGAATTTATTGAACCGTTTTATTTTTCAATTTTAGTCTTTTATCCAATGTAATTCCATAAGTACTCTATTGATTATAATCTCTCATAGTGCATGCTCATACAATTGTTAGAGTGTGACCTTGAGGTAAAATAGAGATCAAGAAGACTATTTTGGATTTTTTTTATGTCATAAAATTGTCAACAATGTTATAATTAATTATATTTTTGTTTCAGTTCAGCTATATTTATTTCAAGTTAGATGGTTTATTTTTGTATTTATTCATGGTGGTTCATGTTCTATTTTAAAATTTTTTATTTCAATTTCATATATGTCGAATTTATGATTGCGCAATTCTAAATTTTTGGTAAAATTTTTATACATTAATTTTTTTATTGGGTAACATTATTGTCATCTTGTATAAATTAATTCCCTTACACTAGTTTCCAAATTGTGGGTATTGAGAATTCCCATGAGTCTTTTCTACGATCCAGCTCAGGTACCTAGATGTGGGGTGGCCGGATATGGTTTGGGATGCTCCCACTCTCAGGTACACCCCTTAATGTCATAGTTCCTCTATGAAATATATACCAGTAGAATGAATCATTAACACAAGACAATCTATTTAAGATCCCAAAAATATATAGGTCATTTAATTATAAAAGTATCCACATTTATATCCATAAAAAAATAATCAATTACATGGGGGTAATTGTTAATATAGCTCCATTATTGTGATATATAAAAAATTTAAGGAACTCATTCCATACAAGGTGGAATCACCAACCATTACACAAGTTCACAAATTTTCTCTAACACATAGAAAGGTACAAATAATCATAGGGAAATGATAATATCATTAATAATTGACCATAGAACATACTAAGGACAAACCATTAAGAGAATGTTATCAAGTATATCAAACACTTCAGATATCATCCTTTTTTGCATATAGTATTTAAAAATATCTTGTAATACTTTAATTCACTCTCTAACTGCTTACTCCTTCATCATGAGATGGTTTGTGGTGGTCTATCTTCCATGTACACTCCTTAATAGCATTGTTCCTCAACAAAATATTTTCTATTAGAATGAATCATCCACACAAGACCTTCTATTTATGATCCAAGATCTCCATATGTCATTAAATTAACATTATATCCTCTTTGATATCAACCAACAAATAATCAATTACATGGTAGTAATCATAAAGATACCTTGAATATTATGATACATACATAATTGAATTAACTCATTAAATCCATTGTGGAATCACCAACCACTAAACCACTTCACTAATTTTCTCTAACACAAATAAAGGTATATTGAATAATCGATAAATCTCATTATCTCTAATTAATGAACATAGGACATAATGAGGAAAAACCATCATGAAAATATGATCACCTATATAAAACTATAGAGATATCATCCTCTAAGGAATATAGTATTTATAAATATCATTTGAATATTTCATTCTCTATAAAAATAATTACTCCATCAAAATATTCCATATAAATTATATCCTAATGATTATTGGATCACCAATCTTTGTACATCACATAGGAAATCTTTATAGTCATTTGTCCAATAACTCAAATGTTCTCATTCAAATAGATGAGTGATAACTATTATTTTATGCAAACTAAACCAAATGAAAAGTCACTGACCACGATCCTACAAAACTATGAAGGCTTTCTCATAGAATATCCTCTAGTGTTGGGATCATCTACTTCATCCACTCATTCATCTAATTATAGAATGTTTTTTAAGGAACAAAAGTGTTTTGAAGGAGCACTATAATCCCATTGATGTTCATGAAGTAAAGATAGGTTCTCGTTTTAAGATGATATTCCTCAATGCCCCATTTAGTTTCACCACTCCAATAAACAATCCTTGACAACCAAACTACTAATCATGATTCTTTAACAACTACAAAATGTATGTTATTTTTCAATCAATCCATAATAAATCAGGGATTATTGTGACCTATAATTTTTATAGGAAAACCAATCCAAAAATTCATCACCATATCCTGTGATTTACATTATGGAATATCAAAGGGCATCAATAAACCAGGTGGGTTTGAATGCATCACATCATTGTACTAATAAAAAAAGAATCAAGATAAAAATACACTACCAGTATCTTCTTACTTGTCCACTAAAGAAACTATGGAAATAAATTATACATCATCATCATACATGAATGTACTGGTAGATATTATCAATTAAATTCACTTTAACCAAAAATTTTCATAACATATAGAATAAAAAATTCCCTTGAAATAACCCTTATTGATTATAATATTTTATTCATCCATTAAGTGAATCTATGATATGACTAACAGCTTAAATAATTATAGTAGACATCATGATTTTAGAATTTATAATTATCATCCTCAAAACTAAATTAATGACTTATTATAGCATAAATTCAATGTTTATTCTATAGGGAAGTTCAAAAAACCAAAAATAATTATATATAATAATGATTCAATTACTATTGAATCTAAAAATTCAAATTAAATTAATAATGAAATCAAAATAAAAAATAAAAAACTGTTTACTTATTATAATAGAATTAGAGATAATAAATTAATTACAAATTATATATTTTACAAATACGCATGTGATTAAATTTTGAATAAAAATGATTAAATTAGTTTCAATATTACTTAAGTAATTAATATCAATTAGATCAATTTTAGTTAAAACTATACAAATTATTTATATCCCAAGGACCATGTTTAAAATCAGATGAATTGATTCCCATTATAATATAGAAAAAAATCATCTGGGAAACATTCATAAAAAAATCACTACGTATTCCCACAGCTAATAAAATTCTTCTCAAATAATCAATAGGGTGTAATGTATATTAAATTCTGTCAATGTGATACTAAAACAAATTATCCTTTCAAATGTAAATTCAAATCTCAATTCTATACACATAAAAATATTAATAATTCACTATAATTTTATGAAAATACTCACTTTTAATTGATATGCAATCAACCACCAATGAATATATCTTTTCAAAGTAATTAGAAATAATGAAGAAGAACAATTTATCAAGAGTAATACTCAAAAGAATCGAGTAAAAAATTGTTTTAAACCCATAATCCATGTATTCTACACTACAATTCTCAATTCCATATAACCCTCTAGAGAAATTATATTTTTTAATATATCTTTAGAAATATATATATATATATATACTCTCTTGAAAATCATGGTTTAATGAGATTAATTGTATCATGTCTTGTGTATCTCCAATTCATAATCTATATTTCCTCTACTAGATTTATATTATATCTATTTCCAAAAATTAATTTTTTCTTAGGTTTTAGAATTAACCATTTATTATAAAATAATCCTCCCTAATAGATACTATAATAGGGTGCATTTCCATTTTTTCAGCTAAATCTATCCATTTAATTCTTCATAATCATCAACTAATTATGTTATATTTCTTAATACATTTTAGAATGATTTATCCTTCAATTATTTAATTTTAAAGTCATAAAGGAATTGAAAATAATTAATTTCACATTATTCAATAATCTTATCAATGAAATTAGATCTTTATTGATCAAAATTATCACAACCCAATGAGTTCCCATGAAATGTTACTTTTTTTCAATCAACAAATTCTAGAAAATTCATTATCATTATCTATTATTCCAAAAAATTCATTAAAAACATAAGATAATTAATCCTATAAAAAATACACCCATATATACTAATAAAAATTTATATCTCCCTAATAAAATCGATATCCCATGTTGTTTTTATCTATGGATACTAAAAAGTAGTCTTTGATAAAGTAACTTCTCCACAGCCTTAGATCCAACTCCACTATTTCATTCTCAATGTCCCGAGTGAAATATTTTAGTTCATGAGAATATAACTACATTGACCTATAGGATATCATTGCTAAATGTTTAATTAACACACATCCATGAATAATAAGAGAATATATTCATTAAACATTGAATAGAATCCCATCTGTGGGTGCAAGAATAATGGGATTAAAGATTATATTCGACTTAATATATTTATACATTTCTTGATATTGAATTTATCTAAAGAAATATTGGTCCATCATGGTTACTGATATCCAATAGAATTCAATACCAAATAAATAAAACAAGAAAGGCTTATAATAAGTTCTTAAACTTCCAAAACTAGGTTCTAATATAACATTCTATTAGGAAACATAAACTATCGTAATTTATAATCAATGATATTCAAAAACTTATTGTGTAGAAGATACATGTAATGAAAAATTAAATATTTGTTAATTCATGGACCAAAATTATTTCCCCCATTCATGATATATTAGAATATAAAATGGATAAAACCAAATAAAATTAAATCACCACACTATGTAATCTGCAGAAACACTCTAAACAAAATCACAAATCACACAATAATCCAAGTAAAGAAAACAAAGAAAAAAATATTCACAAAATATACGTAATTAAAAATTGATTCTGATATCTAATAGGGAAAATTATTTCCCATTCCATTATATATGAAACTTATATCTTTTTATAAAAATAATATATAATTTATTTCCATATAAATTTACACTTACAATATGTTTCACAATACACACATATAAAATGGCCCACCCCACCTTTATTATGGGGAACAACCTATCTACTAGTTAGATAAACCAGTATATTCTATGAGGGTTCCCTTATTTTTATTCGATATAATTGATCCTTTATTGAAACCATACATATGACGATTAATTTATTGTATATCAATAGGTAAATCTTATTTAACCATTGTTTGTTTTTATGTTCTACCCTTCATGGGAAATACAAAATATATAATCCATACAAAATCTCCACATAAGACAGTAAATCATGTTTTAAATTCTATTGAATGACCTTCTAAGTAACCTAACCCACTTGAAAACCATTGAAAATTTGTTTTCATTAAATTACCCATTCCATCCACTAGATTTTCAACTACCACTTCCTGAATATTTAGACTCACATAACATTAAGTAATAATAAATCTAGAAGATTGAGTTGACACTTTTAAATTGACTTCACTACCCCTAACAATATCCCACTAGAACACTTCTTTTAATGGAACCCTAGGAAAACATAAACACAAAGGAAAAAACATACCCCTTCTATTGAATAATGTTGCTCTACTATTCTTCTCTCTACCCATGTACCACTAAGGTGAAATTTTGTCTCAATAAATATCATCTATTAATGTCTGGGTGAATATTTCTAATGGATTCTACTTCCCAAAATAATTCTATAAGTCCAATAATTTATTCTCCAGTAAATTTAGGATGATGTTATATTTTTATTTGATGTGTTTTATCATTGTATGAAAAAAGGATTTCAATCCTTGTGAATTTTACTCTGATAATCATAGAATTATACACCACCCTTTTGTACTCCATTAATTTCCTTCAGTAAGAACATTAACCATATCATTTCCCTTCCTACTTTTGTTCCTTACATGTACTCAAATTCCATTATACAAAAAGTAACAAGTAGTTACAACCACTAAATCTATATGATATTAATTTTTTTATAGGTGAGAACAAACCTTTTGGTTCACTATCAGGCATATGAGTCCATAAAAATGTCTATTTAAACATAAATTTTCAATGAATAATTTTTTCAAAACAACAAGGTTGTATGTTCAGATCCATTAACGTATCAAATGATCCACCTCATAGATTATTGGTTTTTCTTCCTTATATTTGGAACAAAATAACTCAAAAATAATTTTATATAAAAAATTTATTGTGGATTATATTTCATAGAGTACCTCAGGATACTGACCACTACTATAAATATAACTTTTTGCATTTATGTAACCTCATTATCGATTTTTGGAACTTAATCCTTGGATTATTTGAAGTTTCATACCAACGGTCTCAAGGCTGTCTCATATCCGAACAACCTAAATTTTTCCATAATCATTTGGTTATAGTTAATTTGAGATAGAACCAATATCCTATCATCCATATCAATCTATTTTTTATTCACAATTATTTTATCCAATATGAGATATTTAATCTCAAATATTCCATAAAATTCATGCTTCAACTCTGGAATCCTTATAATTTTCAAACCAACTAGTAATATATCATCCAAATGAAGAATAAGTATGATGGAGCATCTATATTCTCATTCATTATTACAATAACAATAATATATTTTTCTATAGTAAAAACCATCATCAGACATGAATGAATAAAATTGAATATTCCGAAACATTTTTTCTTATTTCACCCTGTAATGGCTTCCCTTATGCTTACCCTGAAAACATTTGATCTGATCATCCTCGAAGATCATTTCATTTTCATGTGAATATAGTCATATAAGTCTTCTTAAAGAATGTATCTTTTTACATAAATATTCTATAATTATTAATTATTAGAAGAAATTCGGATCAAAATTATCCATCAATTACAATATGTAACTTCTTATGAAATTATTTTAAAAGAAATCAACTGCCTCCAAATATTGTAATCCTTTCACCACATGTCATTCCTTTTACCACTTATTTATACTAAAATATTTATTCAAATAGAAAAAATACTTATTCTCAAGTTCTATTTTCCGTGGTGAAAAAATATTCAACTATCATGTTCTAATAGATTACAAAAAAACAAATTTTTTCTTCAATCTTTACTCCCACTTTTCAGAATCATTCACAGTCAAAACATTTTCCATGATTTCATGTTTTCCAATGTCCATTAGCTGAATCATGTTCATATCAGTCCCAAACCTCTAGATTGGAAGATTTAATCTATAATACCTTCACATTTAAATTCGTGACTCTCCACTTTCAAGATATACATATTCTAGTGATTTAATTTCAATAGTTCCATTGTTAAATTCCAACCTATCTCTTAACCAAGGGCATAATTAGTCCTTGTCCCATTAATAGGTACCTAAAAATATCTACAAATTAACACTTATTCAAAAAAAAAAGTATATATATATTTATTATTGGGAACGCCTACCACAACCATGGAGTTACCATTGTCATGATTCACTACTCATCCTCATTTAAGCATATCATTGACACATCTATGATCATATTAAATCCAATGACCATATATTAGAAAACAAAATCAATAATAAATTTCAACAATTTATTATTAATTATTAAACATAATGAAAATGGCAATAAACACCCTATAATTCTTTAAAAAGAACCACATAAATGAGAATAACAAAACATAGTGTGTTTAATGTCTTCTGTTCTCTCTATCCAAGCTATGGGAATTGATAATAAATTAAAAGTGATTCCCACAGGATTCGATGGAATCGTCTCACAAACACTAGACCAAAGACATTAACATATTATATATCAATTAAATGGGGAGAAAAGTTTATAAGGAAGGAACTGGCCTTGAATCACTATCGGAAACATTATGCAATCTCATATCCTCAATGGGCATCGTATAGGAGAATATGTGGGAGAATCATTCAAAATGGACCTCTCTCGATAGCCTTATTATCCTAAATCTCAAATTTGACTTATAAAAAAAATTGGATCATCCCCTATTTCAATGGTAGAAAAGGGATACATTATGAAATGAACTATATGGAATGAAAAATAATTCCCTCCTATAGAAACCTTCCATGGCATGGCCCCCTCTGTTATGATGTGATCAACCACGGTTGGGTAGAACGAAAACCCCACAACCCATGTTGTCATGACATGGGCTCCCCAATTATGGAATCATGCACCTCACATGGTACGGATGAGAAAATCCATGACCAAGTCCCTAAAAAAAGGGATTCAATATTAACAGTATGGAATATTCCTGTCAGGTCATGGAAGCATTGAAAAAAAACATCATGCCTCCTCAGAGTAATCCATCTGGGTGTATCCTATGGGCCCCAACATGACTAGAATTTCACTGGGAAATCCAATATGGAAAAATGTAAGGGTCCCAGAACCCACATGTAAGGGTCCTATAATAAAGTGCAAAAGGGTTTCCTAACCACATATATTTGGTTTTTCATCATGGTGTGATGTTCCCCTCCATAAAATGATTCTAATTCATAAGAGACCTTATCTTAGTCAAGAACCACAAAAAAATCCACCACGTTGGTCACTAACTTGTCATGGTGTGATCTAAAAACTCAATATAATTAATTTTTAATGATAATAATTTGATCATTGATCATTCCCCTAATCATGGCATGACCACCCATCACAATATAATGATTTATCAATAGTAATGTTTTTACAAAATTTTAAACTTACCCTACTGTAGAAGTCAACTGAGAACCCAAAACACATTCTTTATCATATAAAACATACAAAACATATCATTTAGATGTTCCAACCATTGTATTCCTGATATATTTCCAAAATATTTAAATTTCCACTACATTGGGAGATTAAATACACATTACCTTTAAATTTTACAACACTTTATTATATGGTTTTTAAAAATTACCGACCAAAATACATGGCATCCTCAATAAGATGCAATGCCCCATAAATCGTCATTCTTGACCCAGCTTGATTTTCAATTCACAAATAACCAACATTCTTGTATCTGGAGCCATAGACCATGATTCTATCATAATAATCCAAACACTAAGTCAATTGATTTTTGTAATTTCTTGAATTTTTCCAATATTTTTATTCTATGGCTTATTTTTTAGACAATGTTATAAGATGACGTGTAATTATAATGCCCAATGTTCCCAAAATATATTTTTTAATTATATTAAATATATAAAATATTAAAGTTACATAGTTTTCAGGAAAATGTGGAATAAATTATTAATTGGTGTTCGGATCATAAATCTGATGGAACTATTGAGTTTAGAATGTGAGTTTTACCCTCAGAGTGACTTAACATTAGTCTGTGTGGGTTTTTAATGGAAAATTATCTATAGGCATTGAAATGAATATAATTATTGAATATAATTATATTATTTCATTTTTGTTGAAGTAGAAATAAAAATTATTTTAATAAATTTTTTTTTCAGAATTCTTGGGTCAGCTTCAGAAACCTAAAACCATTAGACGTCCTTTGAATAGATATTTAGAGAATTCTCCCAACTGAATGACGACATGATCATGGATCAAAAATCAATGTAGCTCAAATTTATAATGAACAATACTTTACATATATTGTTATTACTTCATAATTGAAGCACACACATTACAACATATAACAAAACCATTAAAGGACCGTATAGGTATAGTATCTTTAGAAACTGGGAAACATAAACAACTGGTTCATAAAGCATCTACATTGTATCCCATTTATTTCATCATATCTAGAATCCATTTTTGGCATATCCTAATTAATAATATTCTTCCTAACATGGGGAAATAAAACATACAAACGGGTGATCTCAAATGCTCAGTAAGAGTAAAAAAAAGAAATATCAATCACATCATATTCATAAGAACATAACATTTTGGAAATCATAACCTGCAAAAGAGATCATAATATCATAAAATGGGATAAATCACAGAAGTAAAATGTAATCCCAATAATCATAACATAAAACATGAAACGTTTTGTCATACACACATAATCATAGAGAATCATTTCATAGTAGTTAAGACTCATTTCCAAGACTATCTTAGCGGACAATGTCCATTTCTGAACCGAGCTCACTCCTCGTTTCAGTCCTATATCACTGAACCGGATTAACCTTCCATTCCAGACATGTCATCTCATGAGATATAAATCTTTACCCAATGCAATGGACATAGATATAGGTCCCACCCATCTCATAATGATACCATTATTATGTGTGCCACAAAATCGTAAATCATATATCATAGCTTAAGCCATGTAATAAAAATGGGATTCTTAAACATTATGCCCTCATAACATAATCCATATATGATAAAAGGACATCAAAAAAATAATTCCATCATAACATGATCAATTCAATGTAAAAATAGGAATAGAAATAGAACCCAATATTACCTTATATGGAAAATAATTTTGATAAAAGACTTGAACGCCATTCTTGAGGAAAATATTCTTTCTACTTCAAAAACATTTATCTTTTCTTGATATGTCATAAAATTTTTATCTAAAAGATGTTGATTAAAAATAAACTTGAAAACTTGTAAAGGAAGAATAATGGAAATAATTTTCAAAAAAACCATTTATGTCATATAAGTTAAAGAAAACATTCTTCTCGTACTTTGGCTGGAAAAGTCAAAACGCACCTCGTACGAAAAACAAATAAAATATTCCTTTCATATCTTTTACTAGAAATTAAAAGAAAGCTAAAATTGGATTTAAATTATTGTAGGTGGATGGAAACAATATTACATATTGATTAAACATGAATGTGGATGATAAATATACCCCAGTAAACACCAAAGTATAAACAATCTCGGAGATAAATGAGATTGTTAGATTTTCACATACCTTAGGTCCGATTTGCTTCGTACGTGTCTTAACCTCCTGTATAATAATTTAAATAATTTTATTGACTTATTCCAGAATTTTACTCATTTTTATGATATCATATAAGGTCATATTATTAGCTTATTATTAGTAATATTTCATTGTTACTTGCTATTCAAGTGTTTATTGCTTTTTGTTCTTATGCCTGTTTCGTCGAATAAATTCTTATTATTCCTTTATGTTTTAGATACCTAATTTTCATAATGGTATTAGTGTTATATATATCATATTTATTCATTCAATTCATTTATATAATCATTATTCATTGAAGATCATGTAGAACGAGTTGCATCACATAGTGGAGATGGTAGGTTGTACGTACGCACGAGCGATGCTATCGTTCCCATGATCGTGTAATTGTATTGAAGTGTATGTATAATATTTCAGAATAAATATCAATTTATATTAATATTATATGGTTAATATTTACACCATTATACCCATCCAAGTAAATTGGTGGTGGAAAATAGATTACACCATGGCGTCGAGATGATATTTCATATTTATGCACGCGCGGGGATTTCATTTTACATAGGATGGATGTAAGCTGAAATAGGTTTGTTTCTAATTTATAATACCATATCAGTATATTAGTGATACTGATGTTATTATTTCATAATGAAACAACTAAATAAGAAGAAGTAGAAGAAGAAATAAATTTGAAAGAATCGTTAACGGACATTACCTCTTCTTTGACGTGCCTCTTCTTAACCTCCTCTTAGGGAACTAAATACGGTCTTTGAAGAATAACAGGACCTCTAGGATGTTTATAGAGAAGTGGAGAATATAAATTGGCAGGGGTTTTCCGAGCATGAAGGGTCAAAGTGGTGTGAGGAGGAGAGGGAGGAGGTTCCCTTTTATAAGGGAGGAGAGGGACACCTTTGGAAAAACAAAAAATATTATTTTATTATAAAGTCATATTCGGTTTTTAATAGCTCGAAATTGATTTATTTCTAAGATAAGGTGGGTATGGGTCTAAATACTCTAATCAAATAGAATTTAGACAAGTTTAGGTTTCTATTTTAACCTTTTCATTTAGATTTAACTTTAAGTTAAATAATTTCACTTTTACTGTGTCTTCTTGTTTTCTTACAATATAAGGTTCTAAACATACTATAACAAGCCAAAAGAGCCCCAATTTTTTCATTATTAATATATATAACCTTATCTAAGTCATTTGGTCGAAGTTATATTTTTAGGAATAAAATATCAATTAATAATATAATATTTGTTTTAAAAACTGTTTTATGTCAATTTGGACACTATTTGGTAATTGATTTTTGTGAAAATCATAACAGAATTATTAGTTCGAAAAAGGTTAATTAAATCTATAAAAACATGTCATAGTAACCTATATAATTAGTTTAATTCATAAAATGTCTCAAATTACATTTATTTGGGTATTTATAACAACAATTATGTAAATATTTCATTAATAAGATAATTATTGTATGATCATTGTGTCATAAATAAATTAAATTATATAATGTCTAAAAATTATAAATAAAATACCATTCTTTCAAAAATCTTTTTATCTTTATAATGAATATCTATAGACAAATTTATCTTATTTATAACCCAGTATTAAAAATGTTTTAAATATTAAACGTTAATTTTGACTATTTTAACTTCTCTTTGAATACAATAATATTAAATATCCTAATCTGATCCATGTTGACCTAAATGGTAATATTTTAGTCCTAAGGTTGTTTTTTGTAGAATTAAACTTATCCAATAGAATTATGACATGTGTTAGGGTAATAATAATACCATTGTTACCTTAATTACCCTATTTACTTTTAACCGTGGAAAAAAGGTAAAACTTTAATATTCACCAAAAATTATTTTTATCTTATTGAACAACATTTTACTCCTTGATATTAACCTTGTCTCTTGGAATTTTGAAATTCCACTAACAGATGCGGTAAAATCATGTTTTATGTAAATTTTCAAACTTTCCTAGGAGGTGGGTAAAAGACGGTGAAAAGTTCAATAAAATTTTTATATGTCTAAAATTAATATAAAATGACTCAAATGAATTACCTTAAAGTTTCATAAGTTTTATGTATCAATTTTGACCTAAAAAAATTTAAATAAAATGTCAGATTTTAAATAGTAACATACTGTTTTCACTATTCATCATAAATTGAATGTTTTCAGAAAATACCAATATTTCACCCTAGGCTAATTTCGATATTCCGAATACAAAAATGAAGTCCATTTTGAAAGATAAAAAGTTATAAAATTTAAAAAAGTGGGTATTAATATTCATAAAAGCTAGTTTTAAAAATATTTTAATAGCATATCGTTGTTTTGTGAAACTCGGTATTACGTACAACGCAAGCTATCGAGGAAGGTCGCGATTGCGTGTAATGGAAGCCAAGCTAGTGTTGTGTGTAGTGAAAGATTTATTTGATGATGTATATAACATAAAATAGATTATTTCTCATAAAAATATCGTGGTTACATTCTACCCCCCTTAAAATGAATTTCTCCCTCGAAATTCATCACTTTTTAACAAATAGATGAGGATACTGCTCCCTCATCATATCCTCAAGCTCTCATGTAGCTTCTTCTAATTGGTGGTTCCTTCATTAAACATTCACCAAGCGAGTGGTCTTGTTCCGTAGGACTTTTTCGCTACGATCCAGAATCTCAATATGCTGTTCTTCATAGGAATGATCTTGCTCCAGCACTACAACTTCTGAGCTGAGTACATGTGAAGGATATGCTATATACTTTCTCAGGAAAGATACATGGAACACATCGTGAACTTGAGAATGATTTGGTGGAAGCACCAATCGGTAAGCTACCTTACCAACACGATCTAGTATTTCGAAAGGACTGATATACCTAGGGCTCAGCTTTTTGTTCTTTACAAATCTCATTAGTCTCTTCAAAGGATATATTCGTAAGAACACTTTATCACCCACTTCAAACTCTATGTCTTTTCTTTAGTTATCGGCATAACTATTTTGTCGACTCTGAGCTGATCTTATGTGTTGTTGAATAGATCCGACCTTTTCTGCCATCTCATCGACAAGATCAGGTCATAATAGCTTTCTTCCCCCAACATCATCCCAGCAAGTTGGAGTTCTAAATTTCATTCCATAGAGAGCTTCATAAGGAGTCATCTGAATACTGTAGTGAAAGCTATTACTATAAGAAAATTCCAGCAATGGTAGGTGTTGATCCCAACCTCCTTTGAAATCCATAGAGCAAGCTCTTAACATATCTTCTAGAGTTTGAATTGTTCTCTTGGACTGATTGTCTATCTGAGGATGATAATCAGTACCGAAACTCAACTCTGTATCTAGATTATGCTGAAGCATTCTCCAAAACTTTGAGGTAAACATTTTCTCCCAATTAGATATAATGGAATGTGGTACTCCATGAAATCTTACCACTTCGTTCATATATATCATGGCAAGCTGATCAAGAGGGAAATCCTCTCTAATAGAAATGAAGTGTGCCGAATTTTTAAGATGGTCATTTATAACCCAGATAGTATTATTTCCTTTGGATGTTTTGTGAAGTCTGGTGACAAAGTCCATAGTGATTTTTTCCCATTTCTATTCGGGTATGGGTAATGGTTGTAACATCCCCTTAGACTCTTGCCTCTCAGATTTAACTTGCTGACAAACCCAGCATCAAGAGACATATTCAGCAACATATCTTTTCATGTCATCCCACCAGAAGTACTCTTTCAGGTCCCTATAAATCTTCGTGCTTCCAGGATGAATATTGAATGAAGAACTATGAGACTCATCCATAAGATCCTTCTTTTATTCTGGGATGGGATGAACACAAACCAAATTATTAACCTTATTATCCCATCACAATCAAGGTTGAATTCAGGAACATTTCTCACCTTCTATTGTAACTCTACATCTTCTTTATGTGCCTCATTAATCATTTCATGTATAGATGGTTGAACATTCATTTGAGAAATATAATATTTTCCCCCTTCCATTATAATTCCAAGATCCATCCTTTGTAAATCCATAAATATTGGATCTTTTGTGATCCTCATCATGGATAGGCTATCATGGTCTTGTCGACTTAATTCATATGCCACCATGTTTTCTTTCACAGGGTGATAATGAATTGAGAAGTAATAATCATTAATCAACTCCAAATATCTTCTTTGGTGCATATTAATCTCCTTTTCTGTGAAAATATACTTTATACTTTTATGATCAGTATAAATATCACACCTTTCCCCATAAATATAATGCCTCTAAATCATTAATGCAAAGATTACTGCCGCTAACTCCAAATCATGAGTTGGGTAATTTTTCTCATGTATTTACAACTATTGTGAGGCATAAGCAATCACCATATCATTTTTCATGAGAACACAACCCAATCCCTTCATGGATGCATCACTGTAGATCACAAACCTTTCTCCACTACAAGGCAGTCTGAGCACAGGTGCACTGGATAACCTTCTTTTTAACTCCTTGAAATTCTCTTCACACTCCTCCATACAAACGAACTTAATTCCTTTTCGAGTCAACCTGGTGAGTGGATTAGATAATCGTGAAAAATCATTCACAAAACATCAATAATATCCAGCCAAACCAAGAAAAAATTGGATCTCAGTTACTGTTGTTGGTCTCGACCATCTTTCAATAACCTCTATTTTTACTAGATCCACAGATATCCCCTCTTTTGATATTATGTGACCCAAAAATGCATCTTTTTGAAGCCAAAATTCACACTTGGTAAATTTGGCATAAAGATTCTCCTTCCTCAGGGTCATTAATATAATTCTCAAGTGATCTTCATGTTCTTCCTTGCTCTTTGAATAGACAATAATATCATCTATAAAGACAATCACAAACTGATCAAGATAGTCTCTAAAGTCTCTATTCATTAGATCCATGAAGATAGCCGGGGAATTAGTAAGACCAAATGCCATCACTATAAATTCATAGTGTCCATACCTTGTATGGAAAGTCATATTTGGTATATCCTCCCTTTTGACCCTTAATTGATGATACCCTGAATGAATACCAATTTTGGAAAATTATTGAGCTCTGCATAGTTTGGAAAATAAGTCATCAATGCATGGGAGAGGAAATTTGTTCTTGATAGTGATATTGTTAAGTTCTCGATAATCAATGCAGAGTCTCATTGATCCATCTTTCTTCTTAAAAAACAGAACAGGTGCTCCCCAAGGTGATGCACTAGGGCGTATGAATCCATTTTCAAGATTCTCTTGGAGTTGCTTCTTCAATTCATGCAACTCAATTGGGGATGTTCTATAATGTGTCTTTGAAATGGGCATAGCACCCTGTATGAGTTCTATTGAAAACTCAACATCACGATTGGGTGGAAGACATGGTAACTCCTCTAGAAAGACATCATCAAACTCCTGTACAATCGGAATATTCTTAATCATGAGTTTCTCACCAACCATTTGAGATAAATAACCTTTAATTAGTGGAATCAAGACCCATAAGATGGATGAAATTTCCACTATAAGGTTATGTTCATCCTTGCATCGATAGACGATCATAGATTGATCTGGATTATGAAATCTGACTTCACTTCTTTGGAAATTGATATGAGCTCCATATCAAGAAAGCCAATCCATGCCAAGAATCACATCAAATTCCACTATAGTAATGACCACAAGATTTTCAGGAAGCACATTCCCGCAAACTTCAATCGGAGAAGAATTATAAACTTTTGATGCGACTGTTGTGCCATTAGGGGTTGTCACAGCTAACTCAACATCTAATTTTTGTGTTAATATGGCGATAACCTTAGAACATTTGGATCCCTAATCAAATAAAGCATTTTCTACTTTAGATTGTATGGTAAGTGTACCTTTCACAACTTCTCGATCGTACTCCACATCACCGATAGAAATTGCACGTGACTTTCCTTTCTCTTTAGCCTTAAGAGTTTGTTGATGACAATCATCATCAACATCCCTTGGATTAGGTCATTGATTATCATAATGTACCATTTCTTTGCACTTGTAACATTGAAGTGTAGGTGGTCCACTCTGTGTAGCCTTTTCTTTGTTCGCATCACTAGACATCTTCATCCCATCATTGGGTCATTCAAATGCCCGATGACCTTCCTTTCCACATTTGAAACATTTTCTTGTCCCTTTAAGAAAACGTCCTCCAAGTTTCTTTCCAAAAATTGATCATAAGGGGAAAATCATCTTCTTTTTAGTTTGCTATTTAGATTTTCCTTTGAATTCAATTTTCCTCTTCTTATCAAACCCATATGACTGATGGGTTACTCCAATCTCTATATCATCCTTGAGAGCATATCGAACGATTTCCTCGTAGCTATTGAAGTCCCTTATGGCTAATGTCCTTCGAAGACTTGGTTTTAATCAACTAAAGAATCAAAAGATCTTACTCTCAGGTTGGATAATAATCCCAGAAGCGTACCTTGCATGTCTTGTAAAATTTTCTTCCTAGGTACCAGCAGATTCCTCATCCTTTTGTTTCAGTTCAAGAAACATGTTCTCCATCTTTGTTTAAATAATACGAGGGATGTACTTATTGAAAAATAAGTTCATGAACTCGTCCCATTCCATGGAATCAATTTCATCTATTGGCCTCGTATTCTTGATTAGATTCCACCATTGATCAGCTTCACCTTCCAAACGATATACTGCTAAGATGACTATATCATGTTCATAACATTGAAGAACTAAAAATATATTTTCAGTGGTACTGATCCACTCTTCAGCCACTAATGGATCAGTAGACCCACTGAATGAGGTTGGATGCTTCCTCATGAAGGATTCAACAGAATGTCGCTCCATCCATTTATCGTTTGGATGTCCTGCATGATTCATATATTGAGAATGTTGTGTGAGCATGGATACATGATTTTTCATTCCAGATCCCATAACGTTTGGTTGCTCAGGGGGAAAATCATTGCATTTCCCGTTGCATTCCGCATTAACACGGTTCCTTCGGGTTCAAACAATTGACTAAAACCAAGAAGAATAGTGTGAGAAACACTAATTATAATAGGAAAACCACATAATCAAGAATAAAATTTCACACTTAAGGTCTTATCATTGGTTACTCATGGCCATTTCTAAAACACTAATATTGTGTTCTATGATTAGACATATCCTTAGGATTCTTACTAAGGCTTTCACATCCTAGTTTCCAAAGGTTGACTATACCTTTACTCTGATACCAAATATAATGACCCATAATTTAAATACATTGTTATTACTTCAGAATTGAAGCACACTTATTACAACATATAACAAAACCATGAATGTACTGTATAGGTATAGTGTCTTTAGAAACTGGGAAACATAAACAACTGGTTCATAAGGCATCTACATTGTCTCCCATTTATTTCATCATATCTAGAATACCTTTTTGACATATCCTACTTAATAATATTCTTCCTGACCTGGGGATAGAAAACATACAAAAGGGTGAGCTCAAATGCTCAGTAAGGCTAAAAAAAAGAAATATCAATCACATCATATTCATAAGAACATAACATTTTGGAAATATTAACCTGCAAAAGAGATCATAATATCATAACATGGGATAAATAATAGTAGTGAAATGAAATCCCAATAATCATAACTTAAAACATGAAACTTTTTGGAATACACACAAAATTATAGAGAATCATTTCTTAGTTGTCAAGACTCATTGCCAATACTATCTTAGCGGACAAAGTCCATTTCTGAACTGAGTTCACTCCTCGTTTCAGTCATGTATCACTAGACCGGATTAAACGGACGTTCCATCCATGTCATCTCATGAGAAATAAATCCTTACCCAATGAATTGAAGGGAGATATAGGTCCCACTCATATCATAATGATACCATTCTTATGTGTTCCACAAAATCGTAAATCATATATCCTAGCATAACCCATGTAATAAAAATGGGATTCTTAAACATCATGCCATCATAACATAATCCATATAAGATAAAAGGACATCATAAAAATAATTCCATCATAACATAATCAAATAAATGTAAAAATAGGGATATAAATAGAACCCTATATTATCTTATATGGAAAATAATTTTGATAAAAGACTTGAACTCCATTCTTGAGGAAAATATTCTTTCTACATCAAACACATTTTTCCTTTCTTAACATGTATTACAATTTTAAACTAAAAGAAGTTGATTAAAAATAAACTTTAAAACTTGAAAAGGATGCTTCATGGAAATAATTTTCTAAAAAACCATTCATGTCGAATAAGTTAAAGAAAACATTCTTCTCGTACTTTGGCTGGAAAAGTCAAAAAGTACCTCATACGAAAAACGACAAAAGATTCCATTCATTTCTTTTACTAAAAACTCACCAATGGGTAAAATTAGATTTAAAAAATTTTAGGTGGATTGAAAAAATATTACATATTGAGGAAACATGGATGTGGATGATAAATATACCCCAGTAAATACCAAAGTATAAACAATCTCGGATAAAAATGAGATTTTTAGATTTTCCCTTACCATAGGTCTGATTTTCTTCGTGCGTGTCTGAACCTCCTCTATAATGATTTAAATAATGTTATTGACTTACAACAGAATCATACTCATTGTTATGATATCAAATATGGTCATATTCTTAACTTCTTACTAGTAATATTTCATTGTTACTTGTTATTCGGTTTTTTTTCTTTTTTTTCTTATGTGTGTTTCGTTGAATAAATTCTTATTGTTCTTTTAGGATATAGATAACTCAGTTATAGAATGGTATTATTGTAATATATATCATATTTATTCATTTAATTCATTTATATAATCATTATTCCTTGAAGATCATGTAGAACGAGTCACATCACATCGTGGAGACGGTAGGCCGTACGTACACAAGAGCGATGATATCATTCCCATGATCGTGTAATTGTATTTAAGTGTATGTATAATATTTCATAATCAATATCAATTTATATTAATCATATATGGTTATTCTTTACACCATTATACCCATCCAAGTAAGGTGGTGGGGGAAAACAGATTACACCACGTTGTGGAGACAGTATTATGTACGTATGCACATGCGGTGATTTCGTTTTACGTAGGATGGATAGAAGGTGAAATAGGGTTGTTTTATATTTATAATAACATATCAGTATATGATTGATAATGGCTTTATTACTTCATAATGAAAAACTAAATAAGAATAAGTAGAAGAAGATATAAAGATGAAAGAATCGGTAATGGACATTACCTCTTCTTTGAAACGCCTCTTCTTAACCTCCTCTTAGTGAACTAAAGATGGATTTTGAAGAATAACATGACCACTAGAATGTTTATAGGGAAGTGTAGAAGAGAAATTTTCAGGGGTTGGCTGAGCCTGAAGGCTCAATGTGGTCTGAGGAGGAGAGGGAGGAGGTTCCCTTTTATAAGGGAGGAGAGGGGTACCGTTGGAAGAACTAAAAATATTATTTTATAATAAAGACATATTCGGTTTTTAATAGCTCCAAATTGATTTATTTTAAAGCTAAAGTGGGGATGGGTTTAAATCCTCTCATCCAATAGAATTTTGACAAGTTTAGGTTTCTATTTTAACCTTATCATTTAGATTTAACTTTAAGTTAAATAATTTCTCTTGTACTGTGTCTTCATGTTTTATTACACTATAACGTTAATTAACTTACTATAAAAAGGAAAACGAACCCCAAGTTGATCATTATTAATATATATAACCTTTTATAATTCATTTGGCCGAGTATTATATTTTTTGAAATAAAATAACAATTAATAATATAATATTTTTTTAAAAAAACTATTTTATGTCAATTTTGACACTATTTGGTAATTGATTTTTGTGAAAATCATAATAGAATTATTAGTACTAAAAAAGTTAATTAAATCAAAACTAACATGTAATATTATCCTATAAAATTAGTCTAATTCATAAAAAGTATCAAATTACATTTATTTGGGTATTTATAACATCAATTATCTTAATATTTCATTAAAAAGGTAATTACTGCATCATAATTGTGACAGAGATAAATTAAATAATTTAATGTCTAAAAATTAAAAATAAAATAACATTATGTAGGAAATATTTTTATATTTCTAATGAATATTTGTAGTTGAATTTATATTATTTATAACCCAATATTAAAAATGTTTTAGTTATTAAACATTGATTTTATCTATTTCAACTTCTCTTTGAATAAAATAATATTAAATGTCCAAATCTAATACAAGTGGACCTAAATGGAAATATTTTATTCCTAAGGTTTTTCTGGTCGAATTAAACTTATCCAATATAATTATGACATGTGTTAGGTTAATAATAGTACCATTTTTCCGTTAATTACCCTATTTACATTTAACTGTGGTAAAATAAGTAAAATGTTACTTTTCAACAAAAATTAATTTTATCTAATTGAAAAAAATTTTACTCCTTGATATTAACCGTGTCTCTCAGATTTTCAAAATTCCACTCACAGAAGAGGTAAAATCACGTTTTATGTAAATTTTCAATCTTACCAAGCGATGGGTAAAAGACGGTGAAAAGTTCAATAAAAATTTTATATGTCTAAAATTAATATAAAATGACTCCAATGAATTTAATTAAACATATATAGGTATTATGTATAAATTTTTACCTAAAATAAATTTAAATAAAATAAATAATTATTTAAATAAAAATTCATTTTTTAAATAGTAACCCTGTGTTTTCACATTTCATAAAAAATTGAATGTTTTCAGAAAAATACCAAAATTATACCCAAGGCTAATTTCAATATTCTGAATCCAAAAATGAATTCCATTATTAAATATAAAATTTTCAAAATTTTAATAAGTGGGTATTACAATACATAAGGGGTAGTTTTAGTAATATTTTAATATCATATCGTTGTTTAGTGAAACTTGATATTGCGTTCAATGCAAACAATCGAGGAAGGTCACAATTGCCTATAAAGAAAGCCAAGCTAGTTTTGTGTGTAGTGAAAGATTCCTATGATGATGTATATAACATAAAAACAAAATATTTCTCATAAAAATCTCGGGTGTTTCAAAATTCATAGGATATTTCCAATGAAAATGGTGCACCCCCATTCATTGTCAATGATTGATCCAAATCGAGTTAGAGAATTGTTTTTTTATTTTATTATTCTCTGATCATGAGTTCTACCATCAACGCAAATCAATAAATAAACATATTGATATGTGGTTTGATTATTATGTGTGATGGGTTTATTTTTTGGGGTTTCAATTTGAAAATATCCTTGATTTATTGATTTTTTTGTAATTATAATGGAAATGAATTGATATTGATATGAACATCAATATAGGATCATTCCTCTAATTTGTTCATGTAATTTCATACCCTGATTCATTGTTCATTAGGGGTACTATTCTTTTGGCTCGTGACTCAAGAAATCCTAATGAATTCATCGTTACACACCTGTATCCTAGAGAAATGATCCAAAATCATATATTGCGGAACTAAAAATGTCAAAGAGCTTTGATGATGGATATAAAGTGATTCAAATGATGGTGGGTTACCAATATCGCATTCCTCGGATCTGAAAAAAAAATGACCAATAAATAGATTTTCTAAATAGATTTACTGCTGGAATCTGGAGTATGAGAGATGAAATGGTTTATGAAATAAGATCCTTGACTTCTTTCATGATTTAAGATGATATGCAATGTGGCATTGGATAGAGGGTGTGTGGAAGGAAGAATGCATTTTTTTTGAAAACACTAATCAATACGACATTTAGTCCATGATTACATGGCATGTGGGATGCTTTAGTGGTTAATAGTGTTTCTATAGGATGTTAAGCATCACACAACATGTTACGACTATCACGCGACACGTATTCTCTCTTGGGTGTACTCGTCATGTACTTCAGAATGTATACATACATGGGGTTTAGTACACGGACTCCATATAGGGAATGTACTCTCCTACATAAACATGGTTTGGACTGAGTACACAGGCCAATCCATGTACTAGAATATGGGTAGACTATATAGGAATCCTATATTCCATGTAGAACTACACATACATGGATTAATTGTATGGTTCATTTACATTAATAGTACCTAGGGTCAAGGGATGCATGGTGTGTCCCCTAATACAGTTTGTGTACTTCTTTATAAATGTTTTAGAACTATTTTTCTCTGTATATTGGAAAAGTTTTATAGGGGTTCATTCTCAATATACTCTCCCAAAAGGTTGGTATGGAATCATCTCATACTCCTAGGAATATGATCCCTTCAGCAAGAATTCTTGGATAGAGTCACTGGAATCCCTCTGAGAGGCATAGAGTGAGATACTCTATTCATCCCCATTCTGGAGGTGGAGTTATTGGTATTGAGGTGACCAAAACTATTCGTGCACCAATCCTATACTTATAGAGGTAACCCCGGCTATGTTATTTGTATCACCGCATGTCCTTGGATGTGATCCTCATCTACATATCGTATTCTCTTTCGAAGCCCATCTTCTTCTTTCTAATGATGAGAGTTGCCTAGTAGTACCTCTCATATTCATGTCATCTAGGCTATCAGACCCAAGAGTGTGTCTTCCTAGATGCGTGCCTTATGGAATCTTCTATGTTGAATCCTAGGATGACATACTGTGGTTGAGAATTACCTCTAGACTATGCCACTTTGTTGAGTTTGTCTAGTTATTCATGTTATATATATTTTACGCATATTCCTCCATAGTGTTGTGTGTATTTACTTTCAAGTATTATTTATTGTTTGGAGGTGTCATATTGAGTATTTTTATACTCATCCCTACACAGGATTTAACTATTGATGTTTTTTCTTGTGTATATGACAGAAATTTTTAAAAGAGCCATTTTTTAACATGGACCAGATAGTGTTTTGTGAGTGTGGAATGACTGAGGTGTGTTCCTGTAGCTTTCTTACAGTATCTTCAGTTCATACTTTCAGGTGGATTTGTGTAACAGACTCTTTTTGGGTGGGAATTTATTTGGCCCAATTTGATTTCCCTTATATCATGTCATATACTAGTAATGTAATTAGATATATTCACAATTTTTTTAATTTGTTTTCACATTTTAGCAATGTACTGATCTGGAGAAGTGTGTGTTTATACAATTACCTTGGCTAAGGACTCACATGTCAATGATCTTCTTTCTTATAACCAGTATCTAGCCCTAGCCTGTTTTAGGTAGGAATTGAGAGTCAGGACATGGGACCCATTAGTATGGGTCATGAGAGAGTGATATCAGAGCTGTTTGGCTCTACATCAGGACCCAAAGTCTTTTAGATTGGTTTAGGGAAACACTGTTTTGTATTTCGAGTTCGGAATTCCTGATAGGGACTCCAGTTTTTGTGTGATGAGTGATGTATCAATTAATTGTCACTATTATCACCTACATTTCTTATCGATACCTAAAAACAAAATATAAAAGGAAAATTGACACATTACACATATAAGAATGGGTTTTTATTTTCATGTCAAAATTGAGTCAAATTCCCAGATAAACTCATTGATTGTGGTATATCTTGTCTGTTTCAGGATGCTTCTATGATGTATTCTATATAGGATTCAGCTTGATGATCATGATGATTATTCCTGTATTGATGTGGAGTCAATTCATTGACTACTTCTCTAGATATTACCTCTAGGTGGTGCACCAGTCATACTACCACCCGTAGAGAAGGATATGTTACCTACATTACCAACATATTTGGTGCATAACCTTAGGATACCTAATGAGTTTTGTCGACAAAGACCCTTCAAGTTCTGAGATGAGCCTTACCCATATGTGGATAAGGAATGTCTTGAGGCGGTGACCTGGGTTTTTTATCTAGACATGACGCTAGCTGATCAGATGGTGGAACTAGCGATGAGCCTTCTTCACAACTTAGTAGGGTGATGATGGGGTTCAGTTAGCCAGTCTTCTATTGAGGTGAATCTTTCATGGACATAGATTGAGAGCCTTTTCACAGAATAGTTCTAACCAACTATATTGAGGATTATACGTATTCATAATCTTCTACAGCTCCAGTAGGGTACCATGATAGTAGTTGAGTATCCATAGATGTTTAAAAACCTCTCTTTCGACATGATTGGTATGTTTTGAGATCATTTCTTCAGGGCTCAAACATTCGAGCAATGTCTACATAGAGACAATTGATCTATTTTTATCCTTCTATTAAATTCTACCTATGTTGGGATAATATAGTGAGATTTGGTGGTCCGGAGTACCATGGATGAGTAGATATAGCTGGTGGTTTTCCGCAGTGTGTTCAAAGGACTCGTGATTACTACATCATGGATCTGACATCAGTATAAGATAACTAGATATGTGAGAGGTTTTATGATGAAGTCTTTAGATTGAGGATCTTTAGTTCAGGGAACAAATGGGGGGTGTCTAATCTTCCCTGAGAGAGGTGGTTCTACTCATGAGATGGTATTACAAATCTCACCGGAGATTTTATGACCTGTAGTAAATCTAACATAGAGGTCATGGATGAACCACTAATGTAGATAAAATGGAATGGGCATGCTGTTTTTTAGTAAGGCATAAATTGTCGAGTATTTGGGAGAGTAGAAGGAGGTGGAAGATGTTTTTAATTTTTACCACTCCCACCCTTGGTGGTCCATCACATGCTAAAGGAGATGAAGGATTGATGTGGGGAGAGTTGTAGGTGGTTGAATCATATGACCATGAGGCTTTACAAATTATTCAAAGTATGAATGGTGTCTTTTCTACCATAGATCTAGTAAAAATAGACATAGGTTCCAGTCATTCCATTCCTTCCACATGCGTTGTGCGATACATATAGATACTGATTAATCCTTTGGCACAAACCTTACACTTAGAGATTCTTACTGGGGAAGACCCATTAGTCACAAACATTTTCTGATAATGTGACTTCACTCTTGGGGAAATAATTTCTGTTTGAATCACTTGATAGTATCATCGAGGCCTTACAACATCATTCTTGGTATGGATTGGTTATCTATAGTTAATGCCCATATTTAATGTTTTCGGCGAAGTGTACCTTTTGTTCACAATGATGTAATGAGGTTCTCATTTTATAGGTAATATGAAACCATAGAATCATAGGAAGGACTCATACATAGGAGGGTACAAATGACTACTCATTAGTTTTCTAGCCTAAACCCTAGTGTATTGGATATTGTGAGTTCCTAGTTTTGTATAGTATTGGTGACATATGATGACATATTCCCTGGGGATTTTCTAGGTTTACCTACACACCATGAGATAGACTTTTTCATTGATCTACATCCTGGGCATGTTGTGATATCTATTCCATCATATCGGATAGATCACATAGATCTTCACAAGATGTGGGTGTTGTTAAAGGACCTAAAGAGGAATGGATTTATTCGACCCAATGTTTCACTATGGGAATCCCTAGTGCTTTTTTACGAGAAGGAAGATAAGAGCATGAGATTGTGATTAGACTATCGGTTCACAAACTAGGTACTATGAAGTGAAATTATCTACTACCTAGGATCGATGACCTCTATGATCAGTTGATTGTTTCCTGATGGTTCTACAAGTTTGACCTCAGATTAGGCTATCACTAGTGTTGAGTGTAGATGAGTATATATCAAAGATACAATTTAGATGTTTCTATGGTATCTATGAGTACTTGGTAATTCCCTTTGTTGTGATGAATTCACTAGAAGTGTTCAAGAGACCCGTGAATTGGATATTTCAACCTTACCTAGACCAGTTTCTGGTGGTATGCACCAATGATATCCTTGTTTACTCAGCATCGGAGGAGGATCCTGTGAGAAAATAGGGGATTGTTATGGACGTACTCTAAGAGAGAAAACATTAAGGAAATCTCCCTAAGTGTGTGTTCTATATCTAGGAGGTCCACTTTCTGGGACACTTTATATCAGTATATTGAGTGGTAGTCGACCTAGCCAAAGACGAGGTTGTGTTACCTTGGGAGCTGCAGAATAGCATGATAGAAGTGTGGAGGTTCCATCGGTTGTAATTCTGTTACTGTAGATTAATATCTAATTTCTCCATAATATCAACTCCCATGACATCTTTGAATCAAAATGGATGGCCTTTCATGTGGCAAGAAAGGTGATGGTAGATTTTTTAGCTATTGTGGAAGTGTTTGACAAGCGCTTTCATCTTGATATTACTAGAGGTGGGTGCCGAGTACATAGAATTCTACGATGTATTAGGAACCAGTATTAGTTGTGTTTTGATGATGATTCAATAAATCATTGTATATTGTGCATGTCAGCTGAGACCAAATGAGAATAAACATGTGACCTATTATCTTGAGCTAGTAGTTGTAGTATTTTATTTAATGATGTGGAAAAATTACAAGATGGGAGAGTGGTTTATCATCTACTCTAATAAAATGATTCTCAAATATATCTTCTCCCATAAGGATATTTACCTGATATAGATGTTATGGCTAGATTTAATTTGGGACTAGGACTATGAAATTGGCAGTACTCCCGAGAAGGGAAATTTGGTTTCAGACTCTCTCAACCTGAGATATTGTTCACAGTTCCTGAAGAAGTAAATAGAGTAGTTGGCAACATTGTACTTATCTTTTGTTGATATATATATAGTATCATACCTCATCTTGATGGTTGTTACTTCTCCATTGTTACAACGTGTTAGAGAGGCACAACTTGGGGATATCAACTATGAGACCCAACATACCCATATGTCCATTGAACATAATTCTAAAGGATTTTATAAAGTTAGAGATAACATAACTATTTTCAAAGGATGAACAACAATTCTTATGACATTTCAAGATGAGTTTCTAAGAGAGATTTTTATGTCTCCTCTTGGTGGTACATTCAGGTGTGTAAAATATGTTCTAGGACATCCGAACTGAATTTTGGAAGTCATGGATGAAGAAAGGAGTTGAAAAAATTGTGTCTCAATTAATTACTTTTGAAAAATGATGGAAAATAACCAAGTAGCGATAGGTATGACTCAACCCCTTGAGGTACCAAAGTGTAAGTGGGATGGGATATTTATGGGATTTTTGAAAGACTTACAACGTATATGATTCTATCTTGGTAATCATAGTCAGACTCAGCATATTGGGACACTTACTAGATATATGAGAGAATATTTGAATAGAGATTTTAGGAACCCCCTAAGTGCAGAAGATAGTCTGATTTCAAAGAGTTCCATCAGGGATAATTTATAATCGTGACGGTCTCCTTACATAATGTTTGTGGAAAGTATTGAATGAGGAATTTCTGACTCAGTTGTGCTTGAGTATATCGTTTCACCCCCAAAATGATGGCCAGAGTGAGTAGACCATTCAAGTTATAAATGGAATGATTCAAGATTTCATGATGGAACTTGGATTTAGTTGGTAAGATCACCTACCAATGGTTGATTCGTGTATGAAAATAGATACCATTCCACCAACGTAATAACATTATTCGAGTATTTGTATGAGTGACTCAATTGGTCACCAGGTTGTAGGAATAAGCAACTAGAGTCCGAACTCATGGGACCATATATGGTGAAAGATACAATAGAGAAGATGTAGATCATCTAGGATTGGATGAAGACTGCACAGAGACATCATAAGTCTTATCGTGAAAATCAGAGGAGGCTTTTAGCATTCTAGTAAGGGGACCATGTGTTTCTAGGGGTTTCACCTCGATGTGGATTATGGATATTTGGCCTAGTTGGAATTATATATTTGATGTTCAATATCTCATTACAAATAATACATAGACTTTAAAAGGTGGAGTACCACTTAACACAACCTCTCTAGTTAGATCAGGTACACAACTTCTTCAACATCTCATAGCAGAGGAAGTACATTCATAACCCATCATACGTTATCAACTAGGGAAGGTTGGACATAGAGGATGGATGGACCTTTGGTGATTACCCAGTTGATAACAAGGATAGGTATAAGGGAATCTTTAATGGGAGATCGAACCTTTTTGCGTATATCAGGTGGCTTCATAGGAATCTCCAGGAGAACATAAGGGAGAAGGAGGCATAGATTCTTGCTCAGTACCCTCATCCTTTTGAGTAGTCCTTATTTTAGACTTTCTGGTATAAAAATACAAAATTATGGGATAATATAATGTCTCTTGTTTTCCATTTATTATTTTTTGGCATTATATAGATTAAGTTCGAGCCAAGGTGCTGATACAGAGTTTGATTTTGAGGGTTAGTGATCCCAGAGTAAATGTTTGAAATATATTAAATATATTTAAAAGAACATGCATGAATTTTCTCCAAACAATTGTAATAAACTATAAAATGTATCTTAGATTCTAAATTTTAGGGAACCATTGTGTTCAAAATATGGGTTTTACCATAGGAGCAACATTCCATTAGAAAGCATGGTTCATTTATAGAAAATTGTTCACAGACAAAAAAATCAAATAAATAATTGAATAATTTTTTATTATTTCAGATGTGTTGATGGATCAATTAACAATTTGTAAATAAATTTTTATGTATGAATTTAAGGGTCAGTTTCATAACCCTAGAACCATTATAGGGATGTTGGATAAAGCTTATGAGAATTATCTTAGGTGAATGGTAACTGGGTCATGGATTGATGATCAATACACATTGGATTACAAGGATCTCATCTACAGATATGGTTCCACCTTATTCTTCATCATGGATTTATCCATTTCAAGGTTTGGTATTTTTTTATTTTATTCTTCCCTATATTTATTTTTATGATAAATGTGAATCAATCAACGAACATATTGATTTTTGATTTGGTTGTTATGAGGGATGGGTTTATTTTTGTGGTAGTTTATGGGGTAATATCATTGAATTTTTTAATATTAATTATTAATTATAATGGAAATAAATTTAGATAAATATGAAGATCAATATAGGTTCATTATTACAATATATTCTTGTGCTTTTCTCCCCCAATACATTGTTCATCACGGGTCTTCTTCGTTTATAACGCAACTCAAGAAATCCCAATCAATCGATTACTGTCACCCATTTCTGGATGAAAAAATCCAAAATCATAGAAATGAGGTTGGAAAAATTTGATAAAGGATATATTATATAGATGAACCTATTTAGATGATAGTGGATTCTTGATATCACATTTTTAGATTCGGAATAAAGAAATAATTATAGATCCATCTTATGAATGTATTTAATTATAAAATATCTTATTTCATTGATATAGCGGATTGAAAAATTAGATCCTTGATTTCTAGAAGGATTGGATCTGATATCCAAGTTAACAGTAGTGTGAGAACCAACCGCAGGAAGAAAGATGGTTTCTATAAAAACTTGATCACCATGGTTTGTAATTCAAGAATATATTGTGTGTGGGACCCCAGAGTTGCATATAAAGATTCAATAGAAAGTTAGCATCCCCCGGCCAGTGACCTCTATCAGAAAGATTGTGGTCCCTCCACGGTGGACTCGACAAGTACATCATAAAGTGCAAGAACATGAGGTGGAGTACATGGGCAGACTACATTTCATGTACACCCCTACATGAAAACGGGTTGGACTTCGTACATGTTCCACGCTCTGTGTTGGCACATGGGTAAACTAAATGGGTAGGCTACATGTCAGGTACTACTACATGAACCAAAATTAATGACACATTTTTTTAAATGTGTAGGACCCAAGGTCAAGGAAAACAGAATGTGACCCCTACTACATGTCATGTACTCATTTATACAAGGCTTGCTTCACTTATTCATCATACCTTATACAATTTTTTTAGCTTTTGTTCCCATTACCCTCTACCTAAAAGATTGTATGGAATCTTATCCTACTCTTAAGACAATGATGCATTCATCATTACTCCTTGGATAGAGTCATTGAAATCACTCCATGGGGCCCTGAGTGAGATATTTTAGTCACTTACATACCTATATGGATTTATTAGTATTGATGTCACCACCACTACATGGGTGCAGATCCTCTATTAAATGAGTAAATCCAGATTGAGTTTTTGTAATCACCCCATGGACTTGGAAATGCTCCTCATCTGTGTATAGTATTCACTTATGATAATCAATGTGTTATTTCTCATGATGAGACCCAATGAGAAGTACCTATGGGACGAACATATTTTGTTCTATCAAACTCATAAGTGTGTTCTATTAGATTAGTACTTTGTCTACTCTTCAATATATATTCTTTGTTAGATATTCTATGTTTGAGAATTAATTCTAGACTCTATGTATTAGTTGGGAATATCTAGATATTTTTGTTATATGTGTTATAGACATTTACTAATTTATAGTTGACTCTATTTCATTTGTTGTATATTTTTTGGTTTTGTGGTGTCCTTCTGAGTATTGACATACTCACCTGTACATATTATTTTCCAATATGTGTCATGTATTATGCAGATTATCAACCTTATGACAGAGTCTTAGGTGGACCGGGACTATATGGTTCTCAGTGAGACCATACAAATTGAGTTGTTTTCCTATGTATTTATAACAATAGTCCTGATAATTTATTTTATGTCGTACATGTGTTATTTTTTATTTGTGGTGGGATTGTATTTTCACTTTTTTCTTTTCATTTTTTCTTGTCGTAATATGGTTGTTCGATTAGATGTATGCATGTATGGTTGTTCAGATGTTTTTAAATTTCATCATTTTATAGGCTTGGAGATGTTTGTGTGTGTAAAAGTACTTGGGCTAAGGCCTCCCATGTAAGTGATATACCATCCCAGTTCTAGTCACCAGCCCCTAGCCTATTAATGGTTGGCTTGGGGAGTCGTAGAGCATGACCCATTAGGATGGGTTATAAAAATATTCAAAAAATTGAGCAACCATAATATCACCATCACCAACAATGAAATGATACTCAACTGTGCTCATTTATCCCAGACAACAAAGAATCTAAATCAAAATCATCCTATGGTTTTTGTTTCTCCCATAAAATTCACTTCTCTTAAATTCCAATTTCATGTTATAGTGCTACCAAACATAGGAATATCCTACTGAAAAAGGACTTTAGGTTGTACATCAATGCACCTAATGAGATTTCCACTTCATCATGACAACTCAGGTCAAAAAAATTAGTCAATCCTCATATGGATATCATATACCCAAAAACACTACCTATACTAGTGATGAATCATCAAATTAATTTATCAAAATGACTTAATTCTTGGAGGCTTTAAAGTATTTACTAAACTGTCACACAGATGATTTCAATTAACACTTAGGGTAATTCCATAGTCATATCCTCAACCGCATACAATGTTAACCTTAATCAATCTATGAGAACTAGCTCAACTCTGATATAACTCCATCTCATACCAAATAAAATTCCAAAATGGTCCTAATTTATATGCCCAAAATCTCTTTGATACCACATATGAATCCCAAATGTTTTTTATCCACTAAAGCAGAAAAAATGATATCAACCTATAAACTAGTAATATGATGTCATCTGGACCAATCTCCCTCATCCATGACCATACCAAACTGATGATCATGTATTTGTATACGATAAAACACTATCCACAATAGAAGTATACTTATAATCTATTTATTAAATAAAGATACTCAATATTTTATCCCATAGTCTATCTATTAATGAATGTAATTTATGGGAATAACTTTCCCTATGGAAGGTCGATCAAAATGTATACACATATTTCATCGTTTTAAATGAAAACGTTTAAATATTATAAATTATTTCAAGACATAGATATATAAAGGATTGGTGTTTTTTAAGACTATATTAAAAATAAAATTATTTCATGTATGATATGAAACATCTCCAACAAATTTCTCCTCTCATAGTACAATTCTTAAATATAACATACATAAGAACATTATTTTTAGCATAGGGAAAATAGAAACATATGAAAGATTGATCTCCAATTCTCAGTAAGGGAAAACATGTGAGATGCCATTTGATGATTTTATTCTATATTAAGTTAATAATAAGGTAATTATATCTTTATCATGAATTAATATTTTCATTCTCATTCAGTTTTAGGCCATAATTCTTGACTCCTCACATAAAAAATTAGCATTTCAAAAAACATAAGTCATAGGAGGGAGAAATCATAATTAATAAATCATGATCTGTGAGACCATAATAAGAGAATAAGAAAATTTCATAGGAATTATTGTATAGTTATAAGTATATAAAATCATTTCATTGTTTATGCTTCACTTCTAAGACAGTCATCGTATAGTTGAAAATGTTCCATAATATTGAGGGTTCACTCCCCAACATCTTTTCATTCATGGAATGTGTTCATTATCATTCCCATTTCACATAATCTCTTGAGATATCACGAATTAACATATAAATTTTACAAAATTTAATGACCTCTTCCATCATATATTTAAATCCATATATATGTGTTCTACAATATCATAGAAACATTCAACAATTCATCTTAACATAACCCAAGGAAAACAAAACTATTTCATATTTTTTCAATATAAAATAATCATAAGACACACATAGAATGAAAATTAATTTAATAATCATATCATAAAACAATTAAATTATAAATATCATTAAATTAAGTTTCTAGATAATTAATATAACTTTCAAAAAAAATAAATTTGAAAAGTATCATTTCTTATGATAATATTTTAAATTAAAATAATTAAATATTTTGAAAAACATTAATTGAAAATAACATTGAAATATTGTAAAGTAATATTCAAATGAGGTTTTTTAATATGGTGGGAGAATCCAATCATGTAGAAAATGATAAAAAAATATTCCTTTCACACATTTATTTAAAAGTCACAAATAACATATTAAGAACATATTATAAACTTTTATTTAGAATATTTCAATAAGAAAGTAAATTTTAATTTATAAATAAATTAAAAAATTATTGAATCGGATAAAATAAAATCCCAAAAATAATTTTGAAGAACAGAAATGTCGAAGAGCAGTTCAGCAAAAAAAGAGGAAGTATGTCTGGCTTAAAGAACAATTTCTCAATAATGTTATTCATGAATGAGAGGACAGTGAATGGAAGACATAAAAACCCTATAAATAACAATATTATGGGAAAATATAGGGGATTTATGAGATAAATAGTGTATAATTCTTCCAAATTTTATTTAATCATAAAAAACCCCAATTAAAATGGGACTGAATTGAAAACCCTTGCAATATGTCTTGGTTTTCTACACATGTTCTATTTTATTACTATAGAGTATATTTAGATATATTATAAATATATAATAGGAAAATATTAACACATTAATTATAATATATCATTCCCCATAATTATAATATATTCATTTTTAATAATACTTTATTACAATTATCATTCTAGTGTAAATTGTTTATTTCCCATTCATGTTATGATTCAATGGTTTCGGTCCTTGCACATTTTTTCATGGTTTTATCATCTACACCCTATAAATAATTTTATAAGTTTCACATATATTCATTATATATATTTCTATAACCATTCATATATGTTTGTTATAAAAAAATAGAAAGAATCACTTCATTGAGATGGTAGTTCGTACGTACTCAAGACTAGTGTTTCCATTTTCCATCGTAGAGAAAGAAACATACATAAATAACAATATATCTTTAAAATTTCATAAAATATCATAAATTTAATATATATATATATATTAATTAATCAATACATATTTCCAATTATGTATGGTGTATATGAAAAATTACTCATATCTCTTCATGGAGGTGGTAGTCCACACATATGCATGACTGATGTTATCATTTCAAATATGATAGAAAAGAGATAAGAAAATGTTATAAAATTAATATAAAAATTTTCATTATAGATATTATACTAATTAAATCATTATATTATGATTATATAATATTTTTATGAGGTTATAGATGAAACAATCCGAAAATAGATCGGTAAATAAAATCACTTATTCTAAGGGAAACCCCCTTTGGATAAAATCTTATGCCCTCAAAATATGGAATTTTGAGAGGAAAGGAATATCTAAGTTGTGGGGATAGAAGTTAAGAAGATATTTGGGTATGTATCTTTCAATATTGATGACCCAAATAGTATGAATAACTGACTATATTAGGTTCCCTTTTATATGTGAGTAAGGTGGAAAACATGTAAATTCGTGGAAACATTAAAATATAATAATGTCAGGTTCATGTGAAAGTGGAACCAAGGTAATAAAAATTATAAGAATATATATATATATATATATATATATATATTTGTGTTTGTGTTTAATTATATTAAGAAAAATAGTTTATCTATGTCTTTGTGATATTTTATTCCTTATTACTTTGTTTAACCACTACATTAATTATTTTAACTATTTCCATGGTGAAAATCATTTACCCTGGTTATTATTCATTATGAAAAATTATAAAATTGATCATATTTCAAAATTTGAAATTCCTTGTTCTAAATATGGAAAACATTTTACCATATTCAATTTCAATACATTCAAGAAATTCATTCTAAAATAAGTGTACAAAATGAAACAAAAACTATTCTTAGAAAAAATGAATATTTAAACTGAACATTAAATTTAATAAAATTTGTTGCCTAGTAGCAGCAATTATATAAACATTAAGTTATTTTATTGAATATGTTATATTCAAATATCATTAAAATAATTCATCAATAATGATTAATTTAATTTATTCAGGTTAAAAAAATCCTTCACATATAAGTAGCTTTTCAAATAAACTTCTCATTCTATATTCAAATGGTTTTATTTTATTTTATCACAAGTGAATAATTTTTCTACTTGTGTAAAATTTAATTTCTCATATGTTTAATAATTTTTATTATTATTTAAAAAATAAATATATGAAAAAATCGGATTATAAAAATTATTTAAAATTAATTCTTTAGAATCAATAGTACTTACTTAGTGAATTAGAAATTATTTTCAAAAATTGTAATTCATTAGAATACTATATAATGTGATTCAATATATAATATATAATAAATATCCATAAAAATTTTGTTTTTTTTTTTTTAAAATATAACATATTAATTAATTTATTAGTGTTAAATGTAATCTAAAATTTTTGGGTGTTCCATTCTACACATTTTTATGGATTCTACCTTTTAAATTATGTCACTCTTATAAATACAATTGAGGATAACTGTTCTACTTCACATCACAGGTTTGTTATATTGCTACCTCAAATTTTATGATTTCTTCATAGAACCATATCCATGTGATTGCTCATTTTCCATAATAATTTTTCTATACGATCCAAGACATATAATAGTTTTTCATTATATGAATGATCATTCTCTAGTGCTAAGACCTCTATATTTTATACATATGAAGGATCAGGTAGAACATTATTAAAAAAATATTCATGGAAAACATTATGAACTAGGGATAGGATCATATAAATCATCTATCAATAATCTACAATCACAATATTTTCAATAATCTTGTAATTATTGATATATGTGGGGCTTATCTTCACCTTATTTCGAAATCTCATTACATTACTCACATGATATATCTATAAGAAAAACATATCATTATCTTTGAAATCCATATCTCAATGAAGGTTCTCATGATATATATTTTTTCAACACTAAGCAACTCCGAAATGATACTTAATGGATCTAACATTCTCTACAATTTCCTCAAATTTACCAAGTCCTGAAACCTCTCATTCCCCAACTTCCTCACATCATGTCGAGTTATTTCAATAGAAAGCTTTATAAGGAGCCATCTGATTTCTCTTATGAAATCTATTATCATAAGAGAATTTGTCCAAAGGATTGTGTTGGTACCATCCTATTTTTAACTCCACAGTGAAATCTACCAACATATCATATAGGGTTTTAATGGTTCTATCAAAATAACCATATTTATGGGGATGTTATATAGTGATAAACCTCAACTCCATTTTCAAATTATTCCTAAGAATTATCTATATCACTAGGGTAAATGTCAGATCCTGATCAGATACAATTGAGAGTGGTACTCTATGTGACCATATAACTTCCTTAACATATATCATGGTGATATGAGAAATAAATAAATATTCTCCAAATGAAATAAAATGTAATGATTTCACAAGGTGATCATCTATGACCTAAATAAATTACACACTTTATATGTATTACGGAGTCCCATAATGAGATTTATTATGAATCTTTCCCATTTCCTCTAAGGTATATGTAATTTTTATAACATCTATTTAGTAGTTTATCTATAAACCTTACCATTATAATATTTTAATCATCAAGATATATAATCCATGATATCTATATTCATGTTGTTTTATTAGAAATTCTATTTAAGATATATGTAAATCATTTTAATTCATGGATTAATAAATATTAATGAATTTTGAGCTTCATCCAACAAATCCTCCTTTAATTAAAAAATAAATGGGGTATATACTCTATTCACGAACCTTATCACTAAATCATGTTCCCGACAGATTACTGTAAAAAATATTAAATTCCCTTCTTCCATAAATATTCCTTCTCTGTCTTAGAAATATTTAAAAAAATTGATAATAAAAACTTTATGATGGAAGGATATGATATTTATCCTTTACATATGATTTCATTGTATCTCCCATTCAAATATTTAATTGTTAGATCTCTTTAAATCCTTATCATTGATAAACTAGCATGTCCCTTCTAAGTCAGAGCATCAACCTCCATGTTTACCTTCTTAGGGGGTAATATATTGAGAAATCATAATCTTTAATCAATTCCAACGATTTTATTTATCACATATTTAAGTCTTCATATATTAATAGATACTTCTAGGTTTTATAATTGTTATAATGTTTACAACATTAAATAAAAATATAATTAAAAAATTATTATTTATAAAAATATCCTTACCACATCCAAATTATTAGTTAGAAATTTTTCCTCACAAGACATCAATATGTGAGATGTGTTAGATACTACCATTTAATTATTCATAAGAACCCATCCTAGAACCTTTTTTGAGGTATCACAATATATCAAAAACACCTCTCTAGTGTATGGTAGTGTTAAAAAAAGTGATCCTAAAAACCATATCATTAATTCACTTAAATTATCTTCACATTATTCAATCAAAAGGAACATTGATCCCATATACGCCAACATGGTATGTATAATTTAAATCCATGATAAATTTCTATAAAAATATTCATTAGTATATAAATAATTCATGAAACTGCATATTTTGGTAACCATGATTGGTATGGTCTAATTATCTCTAATGTTATTCTTTGAGTGATCAACATATATCCCATAAATTATGATCACATGAACCATTAAAGATACTTTATATGGCCATAATTCACATTTAGAATATTTTTTATACAACTTATCCTTCCACGTGGTCTTTAACACAATCCTAAAATGATCCTCATGATCTTCCTTTATCGTGGAATAAATAAGAATATCATATATAAATACTACCAAAAAATGGTAGAAGTAATGTCTATACACTATATTCCTTGAATTTATAAAGAATATAGATCCATGGGTATATCTAAATAGAACTACTGTTAATTCATTGTCTAAATAACTCACAAAAATGTTGTCTTGGATATATCTGCTTTTTGAAACAAATATGATGATGTCCTGATCAAGGGGGAATCCTTTAAAAGTATTGAGATCCTCAATTTTGGTCATGAAAAAAAATCAAAATAGGGTAGAGGATACTTTTTATTGGTAGTAATATTGGTAAATTATTTCTAATCACTACAATTATGCATTGACGCATATTTATTCTTAAAAATAACAGGTTCACCACATGGTGATGCACTTTCCCAAATAAATCCCTTATCATGATTTTCATGAATTTTCTTCTTTATTTATGGAAAATCGATCAGGTTTTTTCTATAAATATTATATTAATAATCCATAACATGGGGTATGAATTCTATTGAAGAATAATATTCAAGATTCCCGGGAACACATGGAAAATAATTTTTGAAATACATCATCACATTCCTCTGTAATGAAAGCATATTCAATTTTGATTTTATACACAACCATTTGAGATAAATACCCCTTGTGATCTTTTATTAAGACCCATATAGTGTAAGTAGTTGTAATTGGAACTTAATTTTTATACTTACACGAATATAAAATCACTGGTTCATTAAAAATGGGATACCTGGATTCCCTTGCTTATCAATTGATATGGAATCAATATAAATATCATGACCCGTCCCAGTGGGGCCCGTGTCGTGACTCCCCATTCACGCCTGCAACCGACCTTGGGCTGGTGACTAGCACTGAGTAGGAATATTACTAACATCGGAGGCATTTCCTAGGAACCTAGACACACACACACACATCTCCAAGCCCACAATTGATTAATTGTAAAAACCACTAACAAAAAAATGCATGCATACAACTAAACCCAACCAATAGAGTATAATGGAACATAATGTACTAAAAGTAATGTAGGCTATAATACCAGCCCATTAAAAACATGAGTTTGAAAACTGAAAAGTACAACCTGTAAACACGTAGTGGCACTAGGACTGCTGCTCGTATCCATAGGAATTCCTCCGCCTGTAGAGAACTCAGAATGATTGGTCTTTCCCTAGTCTGCCTTGGATTCTGTCAAAAGGCTACTCGTTTGCACAAGACATGAAATGTGTGGGAAAGGCCTGTGTCGGGGTGATTATAATAATACTCAATAGAGGACCCCGAAAAACACAAAGCAATACACAATGGAAAGGCATAATCATTGGTACACAGTATATATCTTCTGAACATATAATAGGAGAACACAAATCAGATATACTAAAAACCCAGACCCATATTCTAGAGACAAGTCACACAACCACATACCCACATATAGGGATTTAGTTCAAAGATTTCACAAAGCACTCATTTTGGGAGAACAAACTCCACGAATCTAGTAACTCTGATGACGTATGGCTGGGATATACTGTTATTCGAGAAAGGTCACGAGTGGTAGTTACACTCATTATGGGAGATGCACTCTAGAGTGGGAGGATCACGAGAGATAGATGTACTCATTACGGGAGACACACTCTTGAGTGGGAAAGATCACGATACACTAATGAGGATCACCACCAGGGCCATGGAGGATACCACGACTCATCTGGATTCACCAGTTATGTAGAGTGTCAAAGCCCTGTAGAGTTGGTCACGTCGATGCCTGACTCTACCTAGGGTCTGGAATGGAGAGAGGATATCGCTCCGAGACTCTTAGAGGGATGCCAACTCTATCACAGAATTTCCTGCTGAAGGAATCATACTCCTGTAGAAGGAAACTATTTCTAACCTCCATGGGAACATGATGAATGGGAACTAACCCAAACTAAAAACGTCCAAGATATGGTGGACAAGAGGACCATGCCATTTTCTAAAAAATACATGGCATGTAGAAATGTTATACGCCATGTCGTCTGACCTCATTTACAAATCGTGTATAACAGCCTATGTCGTATGGCTGGTCATGTAGAAAATTTAGTACATGGGGTGTAGTATTGTGTACATGCCATGTCTGAGTGACAGGGGTCGGCTATGGGTACGCTGGACATGTCTCCGTACATGGTCCTCTACCCATGTACTCCAACCCTTATAATCGGTACATGGGGTGACCCACGCTACTGGCCTTGCATGGCCATGTGATGGATTACACGGTCATGTACTCCATCAAATGTCTGTGTACCCCCTAGATACAGGCCTATTCCCATTTACCCGCCTCGATCATGCTGTATAGAGAGTACACGCCATGTTCTGAAGCCATGGAGCCCCTCCCGTTTCCCTGTACCTTCCAAAATACACGCCGAGATTCGTGGAGAGTCATACACACCATGTGACCAAGGTCACACGCTGTGTGATTCCTCTCTAACCCCAAAAAACATAGATGCGACCACTAGTACTACACGTCGTGTTCATCATAAGTAAATGTCATGTATTTCGGAAATTTCCAGAATCAGGGACTTCCACCTCCACACCTCCGTGCTACTCTGTCCGTCGATCCAGTCATCCGTTTGCCACAAAACTCTCGAATTTATGTTTCCCTAATGTCTTGTGGTTATATCGATTGATTTCAGGCCTCCTACCAAATCCAAAAATTCGTTTCAATCCCAACGTGCGAAGAACGCTAAAAAGAAAAGTCTTTTCCGATCTAAGATGATTCATCATCCTCTATGACTGCCTCACCTCTGTATAGTCATTGTAATGTCGGATCTCTAATTTGGGATCATTGAATTTCAAGACAGGTGTGAAAAGATTCATTGTTCATCACCCCATGATGAACAAAAATAATGCACAAGGAAAAGAATGGGGGAAGAAATACAATCAGAAAAAAATCGAGGAATGAACCTCCACCATCATTTGTCATGGCGTTGATCCTCTCCCTTAAGTAGGATTAAATAGAGCATAATCAAAATAACAAAAAAAATATAATATGGAAAAATTCCTCGAAATCTTCCTAACAAAAACCCCTCCAAGAAAAATGTACGAATCCATGGATCAACATGTTCGTCGTTGATGCGCGTTCGTCGTTCAAAATCAAAAACGGGGAAAGGAGATTTGAAATAAAAACCCCTACATCAAAAGGAATCGATCACTAAAAAATAGGTAATTGTCATCATTGTTGAGATTATTCAACTAATTGGGGAATCGATTCATAGCTTTGATTCTTCATCATTCGTCACTGAAAGTTCTCTCCAAAATTCCAAGGATTCTCTAGAGTTTCTCTCCAGCTTCTTCCAATAGGAAAAGTTCGATTAACCCATTAAAAAGAGGGAACATGTTTCAGAATTCTATTACACTGGTTTAAGGCCATTATGATGCTGTAATAATGAGTCATTGTTTCTATTTCAGGTTCATTTTGACGTGGAATTTATTATTGAAATAGCTTTAGTATCGTTGCTTTGAAGTGAATGTTTCCAAAATAAAATAAACTTTCATTTATTTTATTTTATTTTTACTGAAAATGTATGAAAATTAACTTTTTCCCATGACTCACGCCGGTCATGGTTAGACCCTTTATTAGGAAAATTCATCTTCCTAGACGCAACAGTGCCCTCATATTTTTAATCCGGGAATCCGTTTGGAAACTGCCACAACCGCGCACAAGTGCTGACTCACTTAACATAAAAAATGTTCGAACCACCATTCTGGGATCACCGGGCCTCGGAATGATGTGACTTCACTACTCCTGGTCTCTTAATCATTTCATATAACATTTAAATATAATAAATGGAAAATCTGAGACATTACAATAAATAAATAAAATCAATGCCCAAAATCAAATCAAATTCAATTGGAGGGAAAATCACATGATTCGAAAGAATAATTTTTCAATAAATTTATATTAGAAAGGATCTATTGACTTAAGATGTGATCATCACACCATTTTTATTTTTCACTAACAATAAAACATATAATTGTTGAGGTATAAATGTGATACCCATAGAAAATTCACTTTATTTAAAATAGTTGGTAGAAATAAAATCCAAATATATATTTTCCATTCTATTGTGAATGATAGGTGTACCATTCACCACATCATTATTATGACCCACTCCGACAGTTGAGATCACATGAACTTTCCCATTTCTCTTTTCTTAAGTGGTTGTTAACAATTATTTTTATCATTAACCATTGAATTCATCCACTAGTTTTCATAATGATCATAATACTATTAATTGTATCGTTATAGTGTGGATGGGTCATATAACATAGACTTCTACCAATTCTTTTCATTGGTTTTCCTCTTGACATAAGTCCTATATCCAATTTCTTAATGACCTTCCTTTTTAAACATGGAACATTTTCTAGTCCCTTGGAGACTATATCCACCTTGCATCATTTCAAAATTATGGAATTATAAAAGATTAATTTTCTTTCTTACATGGGTTTTATAATATTAATTTTCATGAAAATACATCTTTCTAATCATAAAAGAATGATGAGAATTATGAGAATCTCCACTCTCTATCTCCACTTTGAGATAACATTGAATTCTTTCATTATAGTTTCTATACTCCCTTGTGGACAATTCCTTCTAGAGAATTTTTTAAGCCACTGAAGAATCGATCAATTTCCATTTGATATTCAATGAAAAAACCGAAATCATAAATCACATTTCTAGTCAAACTAACCTCATGGGTACCAATATATTCATCATCCTTCTATCTATGATTCAGAAATTCTTCTAGAGTTTTCAAAAGAAGGGTTCAAAGAAAGTGCATTACAAATATTTTCCTTTTAACCACATCTCATTCCATAATGTTAATTTATTTTTATTTCCACATATTATTAATAATATTTTATCATTGTATTGTTTCACCATCCGTATGGTACACACCTATTATTGATTTTCCATACCCTAAAAACTTTAGAATATAAAATATATTTTTAGTGGTACAAATATATTTCTCATCCACTAGTGTATCAGAGGAACCAATAAAATAAGGTTTATGTTTCCTCCTGAAATGTTCAACAGCGCATCAGTTCCTCCTTTTCTCATTTATAATCTTGAAAGGATTCAAATATTGAGGGATTTTTTTGAGAATAACAATAATATCAACAATTAGACTCCAATTTCACTTAGTATCTCAAGAATAAAATCAATTCATTATCTACTAAATTTATTTTCAACACAATTCCTCTTGGATAAAATAACAATCCAAAAAAAAAATTAATAGTTTAAGTATCAAGCAATAATAATACAAGTGAGAAATTCAATAACAATGAAAATCATTCTTGATATGTGTTCAATTATGACACCTTCTTATCAACATATATCCATTTTGGGATTACCCTATATAAATTTCAATTCATTATTGGTTTTCATAATATCTAATTTCATTTTATTCATAACAAATATAAAAAAATTACTAATCCTTTATATTATGAAAACTATGGTATATTGGAAAAAAATTGAATATATATTTCATAATTTTTGATGGGAACATAATATATTACACAACAATTCACACCCCGTAATTATAAAGTATTTTTATCTTTTATGATTAGAAACATAATAAACATATTTCAAACAACATATTTAATATATCCCGTAAATTGTTTATCTCATTGTACCATTATGAGACATATATTACATAATCCCCTTCTACACAACCTAGTGAAAATGGGAAGATATTGAAGAGTGAGATCATATTCTCTATGAGGATAAACATGGGAGATCTAAATCGATGATCATATGGATGCATAAGACAAGAATGAGATTATGATCTAATGATCCTCACTTATGAATTAAATTCACAATAATTCATCGATCATAAATTAGGAGTCATGCCAAAAAGAGATATCATCTCAAAATACAGGATTCATAAGAGTGAGGAATCATTATTAATCGGTCATGATCAACAATTTCATACAATGTAATGACCTAAAATATTATTAATGAAAAATCATCTTGATCTATCTAATTGTATGATTGTAAAATGGTTATATAAAACCTATAAACATCATTTGTTTTTTGATTCTGGATCTCAAAATAACGTTAATAATTTTCACCGTTGCTAATATATCCGTTGAACAGTAATCAATTTATTAGTATAAATATAGGGCATGGACGATCCAATTTACGTAGACAAAGGAAGATATGGCCTCATCCAATATAATTTATATACATGAATCCCATTTTTTTGAGCTCGGAAAGGAGTTGGAATCCTTGGGATTTTTTCGTGACCAAATCTAAACTGAGCTTAATAATGTTATGCTCAATTGGAACTGCTTATAGAAGAAGTTGATGTTGATATAGATTATCACCCGAGCGATGTTATCCAGGCCACTCCATGAGTCTATCACCATCACTGACCTTACCATTAGGTCATTTGCATGAGTTATAAGGTGTTATGTAACAAGATCCTAACACTATCATTATGCACATTATTTTTTTATATAATAAATAATATACATTCATTTTGTTGTTGTTACTTTGTAAATAAATTTTAAAAGAAAAAAATAATATTTTAGTTAATATTCAATTAAGATATCCATTTTTATGAATTAATGGAGTTTTTTATTAATTAATATTTTAATATAAAATATTTAAAAAATTTATATTTATTAAATATAAATGATCTTATACTTTTTATGAATACAATTGTAATTTTTATTAGGTTTGAAAGATGTTTTTTTAAAACCTATTAATTTTCGATAAATGTTGTTTTCTATTTTATAAATTAAATTTCATATATTTATAAAATTATTTAAATAAATGAATATTATTTTTTGAATTTGGATGTTGAAATAATACAATGTTGATTATTTTCATATTTTTTTGAGACTGTCGATTATTTGGATAAAAATAATATTTCATTTTAATATATAATGTGTTTTATGACATCATAATGGCCAATAATGATTTCATAAAATACTATAAATGTGATGTTTCACCAATATATTTTTTAACATTAAAATAATGTGATTTTAGTTTTTATTTATTTATTTTACAAAGCTTTAGTGGACCCCAATGGATAATAGGATATTTTATACTTCTAAAATATATTCCTTGAGAGTGTGACTCACCTCCACATAAGTGAGCCTAATATTTTACGATGTTCGGCCATTGGAAATATAAAATAATGTTTTTCCCTCCACTTTGGAAAAAAACACCATCTAAAACCATGGGATGGTTTGTGGTTTTGATTAGAATAATGTGTGGTGTCCAAAACCTAAATAATAAAGAATAACGTCACTTTTCCTATATAAACCCACCCATGATCCTAGTTACTTTTCACTCAATGCCTTTAGATCCCAACCAACCTCTACCCTACACTCTCTAAAATCCTCCCAAGGCACCACAATCTCCCATGAATCCTCTCTCAAGCCACTCTCATGCCTTTTCGATCACACATCTAAGTAAGGGATTTCTTTCTTTCTCATTTTTCCTAAATTTATTTATATTTTTACACCCTTTTATTTTTAATTACATTAATTGGGGTATAGTTTCAAACATCCCCTATACTACCATCTTATGTTTGGATGATTAGGGACCCCTTTCTCTCTCATTAATTCCCCCCATGTACACCCATTACCATGCTGTAATTTTCTAAGGGATTTCTCTCTCCCTTTTTACAGTTAAGAAATTTTTTTATTATGCATTTAAATTCCATTATATATGATGTGAAAAGTATCTATATGACCCCATTACTATAAATTTTATATAGATTTTTTGAGATACCACTTTCTCTTTGATCAACCATTTTGAGCACTTATGTCACACTGTTATGCTACTAAAATTTCACTACGATATTCCAAGACAAAGTCATTGTGTAGTGAATAACATGACCATTTCTAAATCAAGGGTATTCACCATTATGCACAATTACATATTGATTATAGATTATCATGTATTTATTCCACATTCCATTATTGTGGAATAAATAATGATGTTGAATGATTCCATGTTGAATGATCCACGTGGCTCACTAATGCTTGAAATGAATTAATTAAGAAGGGTGTTCCTTGAGAGCGCTCCAATGAATTGGGTATAGATTTGTATCATGATACATCAATTGGAATGAGGGTTTACTCATGATAATTCATGTGCAATGATAGTTTACTCATGCACCATGTGCAATTCTCCTTGTATCATGCTAATATAATTTAATGTGTTGTTGCTACATTTTCATGTTATGATAATCATGCTATATCGTGACTTTATGTTCATGTTCCTCTTATGATCCATTGATATTATTATTTCTTAACATGTACTATATTATTCATGTCATTCCTTTTTACTCCCTTTCTGGGATTTACAGATCACACCATATGCCTATCCTCAGGTAATCCCATGCAGTGCTATGTCCGAAAGAATGTTGTGGTCATGTAGAAGAAGTTTTCAATAATGATGTGTACTTCATGTTTTATGTTTTTCTGTCATTATCTTAATCTCAAAAGACACTATACAACTTGATATTCTATGTTGTATCAAGTGAATGTTTTATGTAATAATATATGTTTAATATTATAATAAAGAGAAGGGTTGTTATAGTTGGTATTAGAGGATAGGTTTACTTATTTTTTTTATTCAGATTAGAAAACCCTAGTAAAAGCCTTAGGAATATGAGTAAGTATAGTAAAATCATCCTTATATTTTGGTGACTATTGAGTAAGTGTTTTGTCATGAAAATACATCCCTATCTGTATGTAGAGGTATCTTTGGAATAGATGTATCTAGTTGTAAATCTTGAAAACACTTCTTTGAGCTAGAATCGAACGGGAAATGGTGTACAAAAATGGGCATGGATTCACTCTTGGTTGCGACACTCCTAAGGGATATGATTTGGTAAACTCATAATCTTTGTATGAACCATTATTAAAGGGAATTAAAAAATTCCCCTAAATATATATGTTGGGATGTAGATCATGGATAACATATATTGAAGCCTATAAATTCATAAGTTAAGGAAATAAATTTAATTTATAAGTCATCCATTTTTGTATTTGGAGTACCCTTTATGTTTTACACTTAAATTTATATTTATTCAATCTAATGGCAGGTAATATGAGGACTCAAGCTAACAACCGATTTGAAGATCAATGTGACGACTTCTCAAATCAGATGCCCAAGCCGATGGGAACGGGAATCACAAACATTGTTGTGATACTCTCTCAGTTAACTCATTTTTTTAATAGAAACATGGGTCAATAGAAGCATTCAACCCCCCAATGAAAGAACAAGTCTCAATCGATAGATTCATGAGAAAAATGCCTCCTACTTTTAATGGGTCACCCGATCCCTCAATCTTCGAACAGTAGATCAACTCCATTGAGAACATCTTCTATATCATTTAAAGTTATAAATAAGAGAATTTCCTTTAGGATTCTTATCAAATGGAGGGTGAATCTGATCAATGGAGGACATCGATAAAATATACGAAGCCTAAGGAGCAGATCAAGGCATTGGAATGGAAGGATTTTTAGAAAATGATTTTAGAAAAATATTTTCCTTGTACCCTTTAACAAAAGATATAAAGTTAATTCCAAGCCCTCAATCAAAAAGGCGACGAATATATTGGAGCGTACGAGGAAATATTTACAAGGCTCGCATGATATGATGCCAACTTTATTATTACCACCAAATGAAAGGTTGTCTACTTCTTTGATTGGCTAAAACCTGTCCTATAGAAAGACCTAGAAATCTGTGACATCGAGAGATATGATGAAATTTCTTAATGTCCCTTCAAAGTCGAAATGGATATCATAGAATATCAACGGTATCATGGGGATATGAATCGTAAGATGGAAATTAATTCAAGCAGTCTAATGGATAAATCCAATAGTGCTAAGAAAATCCAATACCTAACTAGCCAAATGTGTGGAAATATGCAGCCTGGAAATTTCTTGAAGGGAAGAGGAATTGATTTTGGTTTGTAAGAGAAAGGAACTTTTCCATTAACTGCTGATAAGAAAAACATGCAGCTGTTACAGAGGAGAAAAACACTCTGTTTAACCTTCAACGGTTTGTTCATTGATTCAACTTAAATGAACCAGGGATATTTTCAAATGAGTTCCCCAATCCATGGTTTTTAAGAGGCAACCAACTACCTCCAAGGAAGAAAGGGAAATCTTTTTTCCATCACTACCCCCGTAGTGAACCCCGACTCTGAAGTGGTGGCTTCTACGCTAGTTATTCATTCATGAATAGTGAACATAATTTTTTATTTTGGTTCTACACATTCTTTTATATACCAAACGTTTAGTAGAACAATCCCATCACCATCACATGTTATGGAAATAAAGATATCAGTGGGAATAGAAAATGGGGAAATCATTGCATCATATGAATATAACTCAACCTATCACAATTTGTGTATTGAACATCCTGGCGAACCTCCTCATATACCCTTTGGAGTAATTTTATGCAATTCTTATCTTGTATTGGCATTACATATATGGAGACAACATAAATTGATGTGAGAGGCAAATCTCTCTCCATATGGCTAATTGACCCCCTTTTCTATACATGTGCAAGAAAGAGGATGAATCTTCTTCAGAACCATCATCTCAAGAGTGGATATTATTTCCCCCTGATCATACATATCTGGATCAAATGATTGAGTCCAAAAAATCAACTATTAATGAATACATGTCTATTGTGAGGGAATTCACGGAAGTGATTCCTAAAGAATTGTTTGGCCTTCCACATAGAAGAAATGTTGAATTATCAATTGATCTTATATGTAACACCCCGAGCTTCCACGATACACTTCTCTTTCAATAATGCAATAGCTTGCATTGTACGCAAGTTCGAGATTCTAACACACCGCGACCAATCAAAATAGCCATTATGAATAGTAATACCCACTTTTTGACATTATATATATTTTATATTTCAAAATGGACTTAATGTTTGTATTATTAATATTGAAATTACCCTAAGTTGAATTTTTTGTAATTTTCTGAGAACTTCCAATTTTTTATGAATAGTGAAAAATACTTAAAACAACATTTTTAATCAAAATAATATATAGTGATAAATTAAACTATTAAGTGGTTTTAAAGTAAAATTAGAATATATTTTTACCATTTTATCCAATGGTGGTCATTATAATTAATTTAACATTGAAATTGGACATAAACAATTGTCAATCTTTTGATATATATTGTTTCATAAAAACACACTATTTATTGTGACAGCGGGAATTAATTATAAAATTAATCAATGAAACTTATATTTTAGGAATTTTGTAAAATAGACATCATTTCTGAATTCGGAATATCAATTATATCATAGGGTGAAATTTTGGCATTGTTCTGAAAAACATCAATTTTTGATGAATAGTGAAATCATTAAGTGATAGTTAAAAACTGATTTTTTGTTTAAATGAAACATTACCACTTCTGTGATTCGATTTTCAAAAATCCTACATACATGGTATTCATTAGGAAGTAAAATGTGGTTCAATGAGATTAAAATAATTTGTGGTGAATAATAACTTTTAAGTTTAATTAATCGCGATTAAAGGTAATTAGTGAAATTTAAGGTAAAAATGATATTATAAAAATATGAAAATACCTTTACAATTTTACTAAACATATTTGATGTGTCATGGCCAACCAATACAATCCATGGGTCATCTTGGGGACGCCATGGAGCCACTTTGGTAGGAAAATGACATTAAAAACTTTTCATTTAATGTTAAAATAAAAATGTCATAAACATGAGTTGTTTTACTAAAACAATTTTTAAATGGTGTTATAAAAGTCATATTTTTGACTATAAATAATCATTAGAAACTTAATATTATTTCCTCCATCATTATTGTTTTTTTATAATTTTTAGACATTAAATAAATTAAATTATTTATGACACCATGATGATGCAGCGATTACCTCATTAATTAACGATTTAAATAAAATGAACCGATAATGTAAAATCAAAGACTTACACATGTCGAAAACCTATTGGATGAGTATATTTAGAACACTTATCACCTTATCCTCGAAATATATAAGTGTGGAACCTTTAAAATCCGAAACTCTTTATATAATTAAGTAACATGTCATGACTTTCCAAGAGTGCCCCTCCTCTCCTCTTATAAAAGGCCCCCACCACTACCACCTTACTCACACCTTCAAAGCCTTTTGGCTCGGAGAACCTAGGCCCAAATACTCTCTAAACTTCCCTATCTTACTCCTAGAGCCTCACTTTGGGCAGAAGTATTCCCAAGGAAGCCTTTGGCTCAAATCAAAAAAGAGTTACCCGATTTTTTGATAATGTCTTCTCTTATGTTATTTTGTTTTATTTTGCCTTCCAACCCCCTAAACTATTGTTATTAATTTATTTTGTAAAAACACCAGTATCCTAAATATACAATGATGTTGTTATAAGAATAATTCTAGCAACACTTGCACACACTTACATCTAATTTTTAAATAACATACTGTTTCTGTGGATGGCGAATTTCTATCTCACGAAGCGATGATTGTTCAACACTCATATAACACCTTCAAAGGTGGCCATTAAGATGTCACTATATTTATATATTATATATAATATGTTTATTTTTTTACTTAAGCTTCTGTATTTTTCATTTATAAAATACCTTTATGGTGTTTCCATTATGGGTAAACATGATATCTTCATTTTAGGAAGTGCGGACTACCTCCCCCTCAAAGTGATTTGAATCATTAATCCCATATGTGGGATGTATAAAAGATGGAGTACATGGTATTATACATTATATTATACTGTAATTATATTATACCTTTATATAATTATATCTTCATTCAATTAAATATGAAATAGAAATGAAAATAGTGTTCATGAAAACATATGGCTTACAATCTCCATGAACGGTGCATTTCATTTCTTACCTCTAAATGTTATGTAATATTATAAATGAATGTATATACTAGATATATATGATATATATGATATCTAAATCATGAATATAATTCTGGATATAATGGATATTTCACCACATGAACAACTTGTAATTATAAGAAGTTTATTTTTGACTCAAGTACCAAATATCGACAAAATGACCGTTATTAACTTAAATAATTACATAAATTTCATAACAAGGTAATAAGTGATATTAAAGAAATAATGAAAATTTAAATGGTTCTTAAGAAAATATAAATTAGCTGTAGTTTATTATTCATGTGGTTAAAGAGCGACTGAGTCAAGTCGGACACGAGGTAAGGAAATTTCTGAACCCAATTTCCATTCATTGGGTTAATCTCCTAATTTCAAATTATGTCATGATATTATTATGTACTATCCTGTATTTGTACTTTCTTTATGTGTACTTATAGTGAATACACATAATAGATTTATTTTATTTAAAAAATGATATTCGTAAGGGAACTTCTTAACCCAATTTCTGTTCTTTGGTTTAATCTCCTACATTCAAATTATGTCATTATATTATTATGTGTTATCGTGTATTTTTACATTCTTTTGGTGTACCTATAGTGAATACACATAATAGATCTATTTTATTTAAAAAATTATCTTTTTAAGGGACTTCGTCTCAATCTCCTTTCATTGAGGCATATTTGGTTTTATACACAACTTTCCTTTATACGGTGTATAAACTCCTTTGACATTTAATTTTATTCAAAAGGAATATTTTTATACGAAGCGTTTTTACTAAATCACAAAAGGAATGTTTTTTTCTTACGTATGTGGCGACAATAACTTCTCCGCCACCATGACTATTATTTTAGTTTTGTCTTCCTCTATAAGCAATAATTTTTTTAAATAAAAAATAAATACAAAGTTTTAATTTTTTTTTATTTTGGTATTAAAACTGGTTTTGAAAGTGTTTTTGTTATATCAATGTGTTGTGTTGATATCTGGTGATTGAAATGTGGAAATGTTATGTTTCTTTTATGCATGTTTTATGTGATACAATTATGTTATGATTTATGATATTTTTAAACCTGTTCATATGAGGAATGCATGGGACTTAATAAGTGACGGGTGGAGCCCGCTATAGCTCCTCGATGCATCGGTAGGTCTCATGGGACAAACTAGTGTCTTGGCACGAGTCCTTGACAAAATCTTATTTTTAGTCTTGGCACGAGGCCTTAGCTACGTGGTTATGATATTCTGGAATTATGCATTCCATCATTATGAAAGTGGTTTTGATATTGCATGTGATTATTCGACTAGTAGAATATCCATGTGAATAAGTAAATCTAATTATCTCATTTTACTTTTTCCATATTATGTTGATGTTCAAGTTTAAAAGGCTTTTGTTTTAGTTATACATTGCATTAAATTTTTATGTTTATTTATGAAATATTCTGCTATATTTTTATCCTTACTGAGCATCTGAGCTCACCCCTTTCAATGTTTTATTTTTCATAGGATGTGACGAAATATTTTATGACTGACCTACAAGGATAGTCTAAAGGGGATAGAAGTGTGGAATATGGAGACTATGTTATTGTGATTTTTCACTTTATGATGTAATGTAACATTTATGAATGTATCTAGTGTTTCCAATGCTACTAAACTAATCGGTCTTTCGAGACTTGATCTTTTGTGATCATGCCAATGTTACGCAATAAAGCACTGACTCTGGGTAACTAGGGTCGGGGCGTTACAGTTGGTATCAGAGGAAGTTTAGTACTACCCTTGGAAGCTATATTTAGATAAACTCTGATTAGAGCACATAGCCCTATGATATATTTTGAGGATTAGTATAGAACATCTTCCTAGAATTTTGGTATTATAGATATTTTGTGAGTTTTCCGAGCAATAAATCTCTGTCCGGATATGAGCAGATAGAGGCGGATCTGGCACAGATGCACCTAGGGGTAAAACCCTAAAACACCGCTTTGAGCTAGAATCGAATGGGAACTAGTGCATGACAACGGGCCTTGCTGCACTCTCGGTTACGACACTCCCAGGGGATATGCTTAGGATAATTCTCATTTTTATTACAAACCATTATGAAGGGTTTATGTGTATATACTTCCTCAAAGAAATCATTTCTTTTTATGATTATGTATTATATCCATAAATAGTTCAATTTATGTTAAGTGTTTTACAAGTATGGAATTATGTATTTTAAGTCACAAACTAATCTAGTTTATGCCGTTGTTTAGAAATGGCGTATAGTGGGAGGAATGGAAACCATATCAATGCACGCACTCTATGTAGGGATTTCCCTCCTGTTCAAGATTATTATTGTGGAGTTGGAGATACAATTGGTGCCGATCAACTTATTACCATACTGGGACAACTCACTCAGGTTATGTATAATAACCTTACTCATATGGAGCACCCTGATCTGCAACTTGGAGGATCAATGTTAGACCGATTCATGAGGCAAAAACCGCCAACATTTTATGGGGGTACAATTCCATTTGTAGCTGAGCAATGGATAAACTCCTTATAGAAAATATTCCATGCCTTGGGGAGTAGTGAAAGGGAGAAGGTTGTCATGACAGTCTACTGCCTCACTGGAGATGTTGATCAATGGTGGTCGCTGATTCAAAATACAAAGGAAGATGAAGAAGTATCAAGTATGGAATGGAGAGAGTTCAAAGATATTTTCTTCGAAAAATACTTTCCTCGTGACCATCGAGCAAATATGGAAAGACAATTTCTGAGTCTGAGACAAAAGGAGGATGAGAATGTTGCAAAGAATGAGGCTAGCATTACAAGCTTAGAGAGGCATGCTGCAAATTATATACGTAACCCAAGAAGTAAGATTTATTTTTTCATTGATGGGTTAAAACCATTTCTTTGTCGAGCATTTGTATCACATTATTTCTCCATACATGAAGATATAGTCTCGTGTGCTATCAAGACAGAAAAGGAATTCTCTAAGACTTATGAAAACAATGTAAAGAAAGAGAAGAAGAGAACTGTGGAAAAAGAGACATATAAAGGGAAAAGGGAAAGAAGGATTTTCTATTATGCGATAATTTTAGGAAGAATAACCCTAGTACTTTCCTAAAAGGAATGGGAGTTTGTTATAAATGTGGAGAAAAAGGTCACTAGGCTTGTGATTGCAAGGGAAAGAAAGAGGCTATCAATGTTGAATGCTATAATTGTTGGGAAATGGGGCATTATGAAAATGAATGTCCTAAGCTTCAGGGAAACATACCTTAGAAAAGGCCAAGAGATCAAGGAAAATCTTATGCTTTTACTACAGTTGAAGTGGAATAATTAATGTATTGGTGCTTTTGGACTCAAGGATTATATTCTGGTTTTAAGAATAATGTGATATATATATAAGGATTGTACTGCAGTACTTTTTGTTTCCATTGAAGTTTTAATATGATTAAGGTAATCATATTTTAGTATGTGACAATAAGAGAAACATTACCATGTTTGGGGAATCTGATGTTACAATTGATTTTGGAATTTAGAGACCTTTTAGAGAAAGTCTGGACAGAGGTATTTTGGATAACTATAAAGGTTGGAATGGATTATGTTGAACCTTGTATAGTATTGTTTAAGATTAAAACATTTATGAAGATTATTTTAGGAATATAATAATACTATAGTATTAGGAAAAGGACAACCTGCAGGTTGGGGGATAACCCGTCGTGTCAGACAAATCTGTAGGAATCGAACCCATAACCATAGTGCGACATGCCTTTATTACCTACCACTAGCCTACAAGAAGTCCCTAGTTATTAAAAAATATTATTCCTAATCTAAATGGTATGTTTTAATATTTTGAACCTTGTATGATTAGGATAAGTATTATATTTTTGAGTTCTATTATCATTTTGAGTGAAAGATGAGTTTGTGGTAGAAATTAGTTGAAGGTTGAAACTCTACTTGTCAAGCATAAATATATATATACCTATCTCTTATTCTATGAATAAATTAATTCTTAAACTTTAGTAAAGGGATATTAAAACAAAAAATGTGTTATCCTAATACCTTATGTCTTGTTGAACTGATAATATATTAAATCAACATTGATTGAAGGCATTGAGGCCCTCAATTTTACACTTTTTTGTGATTGATGACGTCAATCACTCCCTACAAATATTTACGTTTTCCTCCAATTATATGTCTCTAATTTCCACTAATTTTCTCCTTATAAAGATCAAAATTTGGTGGTGACTTTATCATTTCCCTTTCCCTCTTATTAAGGCTAAATTCTATAAACATTATTTCAGATGTGGGTTTTCCACAAAGGTATTTTCTATTTTAAACCTTTTATTTTCATAGAAAAATTTCAAATTGCGAGGACGCAATTTATTGAAGGAGGGGAGAAGGTAACACACCGAGCTTCTACGATACGCTTCTCTTTCAATAATGCAATAGCTTGCATTGTACACAAGTTCGAGATTCTAACACACCGCGACCAATCAAAATAGCCATTATGAATAGTAATACCCAGTTTTTGAAATTATATATATTTTATATTTCAAAATGGTCTTCATTTTTATATTCGTAATATCGAAATTACCCCAAGTTGATTTTTTTGTAATTTTCTGAGAACTTCCAATTTTTTATGAATAGTAAAAAATACTTAAAACAACTTTTAAAAAAACATTTATAGTGATAAATTATACTATTGAGTGGTTTTAAAGTTTAAATAGAATATATTTTTACCATTTTATCCAATGGTGTTCATTAGAATTAATTTAACATTAAAATTTGACATAAACAATTGTCAATCGTTTGATATATATTGTTTCTTAAAAACACTCTATTTGTTGTGACAACGGGAATTAATTATAAAATTAATTAAGGAAACATATATATGTTTTGAATTTTGTAAAATATACATCATTTCTGAATTCTGAATATCAATTATATCTTAGGGTGAAATTTTGGCATTGTTCTGAAAAACATCAATTTTTGATAAATAGTGAAACCACTAAGTGATAGTTAAAAACCGATTTTTCGTTTAAATGAAACATTACCACTTCTGTGATTTGTTTTTCAAAAATCTGAAATACATGGTTGTCATTTGGAATTAAAATGTGGTTCAATGGGATGAAATTAATTTTTGGTGAATAGTAACTTTTAAGTTTAATTAATCGCGATTAAAGGTAATTAGTGAAATTTAAGGTAAAAATGATATTATAAAAATATGAAAATACCTTTACACATGTCCTACACTTATTAGATGAGTCATGGACGACCAAGACAATCCATGGTTCAACTTGGGGACCCCATGGAGCCACTTTGGTTGGAAAATGACATTAAAAACGTTTTATTTAATGTTAAAATAAAAATGTCACAAAAATGAGTTGTTTTACTAAAAAAAGTTTTAAATGGTGTTATACAAGTCATATTTTTGACTATAAATATTCATTAGAAATATAAAAATATTTCCTACATCATGAGAGTTTGTTTATAATTTTTATACTTTAAATAAATTAAATTATTTATGACACTATGATGATGCAGTGATTACCTCATTAACTAACGATTTAAATAAAATGAAACGATAATGTAAAATATAATGCATACACTTGTCAAAAACCTATTGTATGATTATATTTAGAACCCCTATCACCGTATCCTAGAAATATATAATTTTGGGACCTTTAAAATCCGAAACTCATTATATAATAAAGTAACATTTCATGACTTTCCAAGAGTGCCCCTCCTCTCCTCTTATAAAAGGTCACCACCACTACCAGGTTACTCACACCATAAAAACCTTTTGGATCAGCCAACCTATGCCCAAATACTCTCTCAACATATCTCTCTTACTCCTAGAAGCCACAATTTTGGCATAATTCTTCCCAAGGAAGCATTTGGCTCAAATCAAAAAGGAGTTACCAGATTTTAAGGTAATGTCTTCTCTTATGTTTTTTTGTTGTATTTTTCTTCTCCATCCCCCTAAACTCTTGTTATTAATTTCTATTGTAACAAAACCAGTATCCTAAATATAAAAGGATTTTGTTATAGGAATAATTTGAGCTACACTTACACACACTTACATGTAATGGTTAAAGAACATACTGTTTATGTGGATGGCGAATTTCTGCCTCACGAAACGATGATTGTTCATCACTCATATAACACATTAAAAGGTGGCCATTAAGATGTCACTATATTTATATATGATATATAATATGCTTATGTTTTACTTAAGCTTCTGTATTTCTCATTTATTTCATACCTTTATGGTTTCCATTATGGGTAAATGTGATATCTTCATTTTAGGAAGTGCGGACTACCGCCCCCTCAAAGTGATTTGAGTCATTAATGTCATATGGGGGATGTATAAAGGATGGATTAAATGGTATTATACATTATATTATACTGGAATTATATCATACCTTTATATAATTATTACTTCATTCCATTAAATACGAAATATAAATGAAAGTATCGTTCATGCATACGCACGGCTTACCATCTCCATGAACGATGCATTTCATTTCCTACCTCTAAATGTTATGTAACATTATAAATGAATGTATATACTAGATATATATTAGATATATGATATCTAAATCATGAATATAATTATTGATATAATGGATATTTCACCACTTGAAAAACTTGTAATTATAATAAGTTTATTTTTAGCTCAAGTACCAAAGATCGACAAAATGACCGTTATTAACATAAATAATTACATAATGTTCTATAACATGGTAATAAGTGATATAAAAGGAATAATGAACATTTAAAAGGTACTTAAGAAAATATAAATTAACTATAGTTTATTATTCAGGAGGTCAAAGAGCGGTGGAGTCATGTCGGACACGAGGTAAGAGAATTTCTTAACCCAATTTCCATTCTTTGGGTTAATCTCATACTTTCAAATTATGTTATGATATTATTATGTCCTATCCTGTATTTTTACTTTATTTATGTGTACTTATAGTGAATACCCATAAAAGATTTATTTTATTTAAAAAATGTTCTTCGTTAGGGATCTTCTTAACCCAATTTCCGTTCTTTGGGTTAATCTCATACTTTCAAATTATGTCATTATATTATTATGTACTATCTTGTATTTGTACTTTTTTATGAGTGCCTATAGTGAATACACATAATAAATCTAGTTTATTTAAAAAATTATCTTCGTAAGGGACTTCGTCTCAATCTCCTTTCATTGAGTCATATTTGGTTTTATACACAAATTTCCTTTATAAGGTGTATAAACCCCTTTGACTTTTAATTTTATTCAAAAGGAATCTTTTTATACAAAGCATTTTTACTAAACGATAGAAGGAATGTTTTTTTCTTATGTATGTGGCGACAACGAATTCTCTGCCACCATGACTATTATTTGAGTTTCGGCTTCCTCTATAAGCCATAATTTTTTTAAAGGAAAAATTAACACAATGTTTTAGTTTTCATTTATTTTGGTATGGAAAATGGTTTTGAAGGTGTTTTTATTATATCAATGTGTTGTATTGATATTTGGTGATTAAAATGTGGAAATTTTATGTTTCCTTTATGCATGTTTTAAGTGATATGATTTTTTATGGTTTATGATATGTTTAAACATGTTCATATGAGGAATGCATTGGACTTAATAAGGGACGGGTGGAGCCCGCTATAGCTCCTCGATGCATCGGTAGGTCTCATGGGACAAACTAGTGTCTTGGCACGAGGCCTTGACAAACTCATGTTTGTAGCCTTGGCATGAGGCCTTGGCTACGTGGTTATGATAGTCTGGAATTATGCATTCCATCATTATGAAAGTGGTTTTGATATTTCATGTGATTATTCGACCAGTAGAATATCCATGTGAATAAGTAAATGGAATTATCTCATTTTACTTTTTCCATATTGTATTGATTTTCAAGTTTAAATGGCTTTTTTTAGTTATACATTGCCTTAAATGTTTATGTTTATTTATGAAATCTTCCACTATATTGTTATCCTTACTGAGAATCTGAGCTCACCCCTTTCAATGTTTTTATTTTTCCCAGGATGTGAAGAAATATTTTATGAATGACCTATAGGGATAGTCTGAAGGGGATAAAAGTGTGGCCTACGAAGACTATTTTATTGTGGGTTTTCACTTTATGATGTAATGTAACATTTATGAATGTATCTAGTGTTTCCAAGGCTACTAAACTAATCGGTCTTTAGAGACTTGATCTTTTGTGATCATGCCAATGTTACGCAATAATGCACCGACTCTGGGTAACTGGGGTCGGGGCATTACATTATACCTAGGTCGTTTCCAATATCTCAGACTCAATATAGAATGGTTTTTGTGGATATTGAGGAGCTGAAGATACAACTATAGGAGAATATGGATAAAGGGTTTATACGCCCATGTGATTCACCATGGGGTGCACCAGTCCTCTTCGTCAAGAAGAATAATGGGTCAATGCACCTTTGCATTGATTGTCATGAGCTCAAAAAATCAAGATAAAGAACAAGTATCCTCTTTCCAGAATTGATGACTTTTTTTATCAGCTACATGGAGCACAATACTTCTCCAAGGTTTATTTTTGGTCAAGATATTACCATGTAAGGGTGAACAAGAGTATATCCAAAAGAATCTCTTTCGTACAAGATGCATACACTATGAAATCAATATAAGTCCTTTCAGACTCAATAATTCCCCTAAAATTTTCAGGTACTTGAGGAATAGTGTCTTTTGAGATTACCATGACAATTTTGTGGTAGTCTTTATAGATGATGTTCTAATGTTCTCCAAAACCAAGGTGGAGTAGGCTGAGTATCAATGAACTATACTATATACCGTGCGAAAGGATAAGCTCTTTGAAAGGTAAAGAATATGTGAGATATGGTTAAAGGAGTTATCATACATGGGTCATATCATCACAAGAAATAGGATATCTATGGATCCCTCCAAGACACATGCATTTGATGGATGGCTGAGTCCAATATCGGTAATGGATATCTGTAGCTTCTTGAGATTAGCTGTTTCTTATCACCGATTTGTGAGAAATTTCTAATGATTTTAATGCCATATTACCAAACTAACATAGAAGGGAGTAAAGTATTCTTGTAGTGATGAATATGAAGATAGAATCTAGGGGTTGAAAAGGAGGATTATCACTGAGCTCGTGCTCACACTTCTAAAAATTGGTGAAGTTTTTGTTGTATTTAATGATGCTTCAGAGAAGGGATTTAGCTGAGTGTGGATGGAAAATGACAAATTCATTGCCAATGCTTCAAGGAAATTAAAATTTCAGGTGAAAAATATCTAACACATGATCTATAGTTGGCTATAGTAATTGTCGATTTAATTATTTGGAAAAATTAAATAATTTTGAAGAATATTAAAATATACACATATCACAAACTCCTCATGTATATGTGCACAATGAAAGAGATAAACGTGTGCCAATGAAGATGGTTAGATCTAATCAAAGACTATTACTGCTCAATCCATTACCACCCTAGGAAAGAGAACAAGGTGGAATATGCTCAAAGTACAAAATATCCAGTGATTCTATCATTGATGAGAATTGAAAAGGATCTAATCTTCTTAGATTTGATAAATATGGACATGGGAATCCTAAATAAAGGAACATAATCAATCCTTCCAAAAATGATTGCTCAACCGTATCTTTTGGAATAGTCAATGGATACACAAAATGATGATGTGGGAATTCATAAGATAGTGGAAACAATCATAAAAGGTAAATCCTTGGATTAAAATATTTAGGAATAAGGAATTGGGAGATTTGGGACAAGACTATATGTTTCATCAAATCTGAGGTTAAAGAATGAACTTTTGGGTGACACACATAGTTCAAATTTCTCTTTTCACCCACAAAACACAAACCTTTATCAAGATATCTGAGAGCATTGTTGGTGGGATAACATGAAGAATGATATCATCGAGTATACATCAATGTTCCTCATATATTCGCAACTGAAGGCTGAGAGGTAGATTTTTAAGGGGATAATTCAACCATTACCCATACCAGTATGGAAATAAGAGAACATCACCATGGACATTGTCACTAGGATTCCGACGAAATCCAACGGAATCATTGATAGATGGGTTGTTGTGGATCATCTTACAAAAACTGCACACTTCATTGAAATTGAAGTGTATTTCTTCTGGGATCAAATAGAATGGATATATATATCAGTGAATTTCTAAGGCTTCATAGACTACAACTATATATTATATTAAATCAGGATCCCTGATTCACATCTATGTTTTACGAGAGTCTTAAACATGCTCTAAATACTGATATGATCTTCAGTACGGCTTATCATCCTCAAACTGTTGGTCAATCAGAGTAGACTATCCAAACACTTGAGGACATGTTTAGATCACACTCAATGGATTTCAAAGGATGATGGTATCAACACCTTCCTCTGATTGAGTTGTCTTACAATAACAGTTTCCACTTTAGTATCCAAATGTATCCTTACGAAGCCCTATATGGGAAGTGGAGTAGAATATTGAAATGTCGTGATGATGTGGGGGAGCGAAAACTCCTAGTTCCAGAAAAGTTTAAAGAAATGGTGGAGAAGGCTAAGACCATCCAGCAGCACATTAAAGCTGATTAGAGTTGACAAAAGATATATGTTGATAATAGTCAATGAGACCAAGAGATTGATGTTAGAGACATTGTATTTCTTTGCATATCACTGTAAAAGAGAGATATGATATTTGGGAACAAGGGAATTCATAGTCCAAGGTACATCAGCCATTTTGAGATCCATGATCACGTTGGAGCAGTGAACTATTGACTAGCACTCCCACCGAACCTCTTAAAAGGTCATGATGTATTCCATGTATCACTCTTGAGGAAGTACATACCTGAAGCATTCCTTGTACTAAAGCTAGAGGTGGTACCATTGCAGAATGACCTCTCCTATTAACTGAAACCAGTGATGATCTCAGATCGTATAGAAGAAGTTATAAAAAATAGGACAATACACCTCGTCATGGTGTTGTGAAGAAAACAAATGTTTAAAGAGGTAATGTGGGAATCATAGTATGTGTTGAAGAAGAGTTTACCTAATCTATTTTTGTGTGGGAAAAAGAAATTTCCATGGTGAAATTTCATAAGGGGGGAAGATTTTAATTACCGAAAATTTTATTAATGAAAATTACTCTAAATCAATTTCAATGTATTATTGTAAAATGGTTATATAAAACATATACACATATTTTGTTTTATTAATTTGGATGTCAAAATACCATTACGAATTTTACCATTTCTAATATAGCCAATGAAAAATGATCAATTTACCAGTATTAATATAAGGATTTAACAAATCCAATTTACTCAGAAAAAGGAAGTCATGGCCTCATCTAGTAGAATTTATCCATAAAAAGACCATTTTTATGATCTCAGAAATGAGATTGCGTCATTGGGCCTTGCTCTTGACCATGCCCAAGCCGATCATGAACATGATAAGCTCGAACTGGACCGCATATAGGAGAAGTGGAAGTTGATAAAGGTTATCACCTGAGCGATGATTTCTGAGCCACCAAAGAGTATGTCACCATTTCAAACCTTACCATTAAGTCATATATGTGTTTTATAATGGTTTTGTGACAAGACCATATCACTATTATTATGTTCATTATTTTTTTGTAGAATAAAGAATATATATTCATATTATTATTGTTACTTTTAAATATTTTTATATCAAAAATAGTTTCTTTAGTTAATATTCAATTAAGAAATATATTTTCTTAAATTAATGTATTGATGAATTAAATAATATTTTAATAAAATATTATTACTAAATTAATTTTATTAAATAAAAATTTTTGTGTAATTTTTATGAATAAAATTGAAATTTTTATTAAGGATTGAAAGCTCTTTTTATCAAAACCCGTGAATTTTTTATAAATGTCAGTTATTTTTAAAAGTAAAAAAGTCACATTTTTTGAAAATTATTCAAAAACAATGAATATTATTTTTAGAATTAGGGCGTTGAAATTATCCAACGGGGAATTGTTTCAAAATTTTCTGAGACAGTCGAATTTTTGCTTAAAAATTAAATACTGTTTAAATATATAATGTGTTTTATGACATCATAGTCACCCATTAGTGAAGTAATAAAATAATATAAATGCGTTTTTCAGTATCAATATGTTTTAAATTTAAAATAATGTGATTTAAGGTTTTATTCAATTAATTCTCAAAGCTTTAGTGGACCCTCTAAGGGTTATAAAATATTTTAACCTTTTAAAATGTTTTCCTTGAGAGTGTGACTCACCTCCACATAAGCAAGCCTAATATTTTAAGAATTTTGGACATTTTACATATAAAATAATGTTTTCCACTCAACTTTGGAAAACAACATGGGAAAAAATCATGGGATGATTTGTGGTTTTGATTAGTTTAATGTGTGGTGTCCCAAACCTAAATAATAATGAATTCCCTTTTACTATATAAACACACCTAATCTCTCACTTTCTCTTCATTAAAATGCATTAGAGGGAAACCGACCTATTCCATATTCTCTATATAATCATCCAAAGGTGCCCCAAGCTCCCCTGATGTCTCCCACAATCCTCCACCAAGCATTTGGGATCACACTTCCATGTAAGGGATTTCATCCTCTCTCTTTTTTGTCCAAATTTATTTATGTTGTTATACCCTTTTATTTTAAAATACAAATCTTGGGGTATAATTTTACTCCTCTAGTATACTGAAATACTTATTTTTGGTTTATGAGAGACCCATTTTTCTCTTATTAATGACTCACATGTACACCTGTTACCATGCTAAAATTCCATAAGTGATTTCTCTCTCCTCATTTACATTCATGAAATTCATTTATATTACATATCTAAATTACATTAAATATGATGGTAAATGTATCTATATGAACCCATTATTACCCATTTCATGTAAACATTATGAGATACCCCTTTTTCTCTCTAATCAAAAAATTTTATGATTTTGTTTGTCACACCGTTATGCTACCAAAATTGCATCATGATTTTCCAAGCCAAAGTCATTATATAGTGAATACCATGCTCTTTTATATATCCATTCTATTCACCCATACGCACATTTACTAATTTATTATACATTTTTATGTATTTATTATACATTCCTTTATTGTGGAATAATTGATGACGTTGAATGATTCGATGTTGTATGATCCATGTGGAACACTTATGCATGAAATGAAAAGATTAAGAAGGGTGCACCCTGATAGCGCTCCAATGCATTGGGTAATGATTAAAATCTTGTTGAGTCAAGTGAATTGATGGTTTAATCATTATAATTCATGTTCAATGAGGTTTTAATCACGATCCATTTGATATGAGCCTTGGATCATGCTAAAATCATGTTGTCTGTAGTTTTCACACTTCCATGTCATGGTAATCATGCTATATCACGCCCTTATGTTCATGTTTCTCTTATGCTCCATTGATATGACTATTTCCTAACATATACTATATTATTCATGTTGTGCCTTGTTTACACCCTTACTAGGATTTATATCTCACCCTTTTCTTTTGCATGTCCTCAGGTTATCCCATACAATGCTAAATATGAAGGAATGTTGTGGTAATGTAAAACATGTTTTCAATAAATATTTGTATTTAATGTTTTAATTTGTTATGTAATTTTCCTATTCTCCAAACACCATAGACCTATTTCTATTATATTTTAAATTAGTTTAATGTTTAATGTAATAAATTATGTTTATTTTTGTAATAAAGAGTAGGGTAGTTATATTTAACAAGTATAATAACTTGTCATAGTAACATTACCACATTCATAAAAATATATGTCATATAATTATTCAACCCTCACTACCAATACAATTATGAAATTGTTGAAAATGTTCCATAATGGTATAAGTTCACTCCCTAAACTATTTTATTCATGGAATGGGTTTACTCATCGTAATCATTAATATTATCTCATGAGAAATGTATCATTACCAAATTAATTGCAGAGTCTTAATGGACCCTAACATGAAATAACTAAAACCTTACATATGTGTTCCACAATATCATAAAAACATTTACCAATTCATCAAATCATAAGACATAGGAAACAAATGGAATTTATAAATATTTCAACATCAAATTATCATAAACTAAATATAGAAAGAACATGGATGGTATAATTAGATCATATATCTATAGAATCATAATAAATATTAAATATTATTGACATAAATGAAAAAAATACCATTTAAAGAACATTGAAACCATTCTTTGAAAACATGATAAAAATATCCTTTTGATAAATATTTTAATTATAATTATTATAATACGAAGATAATAATTTTTTTTGAGAATATCCATGTCAAATTATAATATAATATTTAAAGAGAATAATGTTCATGATAGTAGTAAAATTCATTTTTATGGTAATCATTAAAACAAATATTATATTCAAACTTTTTAAAAAATGTAATAAATAACTTGTTTTAACAGCATTCTGAAAACTTATTTTTATTGATATAAAAACAAATTAAAATATGGTTTAAAATAACCCTAAATAATAATTTTATCATATAGAGTTAAATTCTAAAAAATATTTAAAAGAACCAGGAAATGGAAGGATAATTTATCCAACAATAGAGGAAATATAGTTATATTTTAGATAAAAAAATTATATCCTTTTACATATTACAAGAAGGGATTGAAATTAAAAAACTAAAAACCACATAAGTCACAATACAAGAAAAAAATATCAGGCTTTTGAGATTAAAATTGCATATAATTCCCCCAAATGATACTGAATCATAATCAAGCCCAACTTAAAACCTTACTGAAGGTCATAACTTTCTTTATATGTTATCTTGTATTCCTATATAATAAATTTATATTTATTATAAATAATTTTGATGAATAAATTAATACTTATATTAAAATAAAAAAATCTTCAAAACTCTTATTTACTATGTTATTAATAATACTTTTTTAAAATCAACATTCAAGTGTTAAATGTTTGGTTTCCCATGCTTGTATTGGTTCGACCATTCCGATCCATAAAAATTGTTAATGGTTTAAAAATATCAACAGTATTAAAACTGTTTTAAGTATCATATTATTCATTATATATACTATTATGACTATTCAAGTACTGTGGTGATGAAAAATAAATTGTATCACTTTATGGACATGATAATACAAACATACGCTCAAGTAGTGTTTTCATTTTTCAACGAATGTAAATAAATGTTAAAAAAATTAATCATAATAAAATCATTATAATATCATACATATCATATATATATTCATTAAATTCATCTGTAAATCTATCCATATAGGGAATAAATGAAGAAATCAAATCCCTTTACTGATCTGGTAGTTCACAAAGTATTCATAAATGATGTTATCATTTCACATAGGATGGAATGGAGAAAGAAAATGGTTTTACTATTAACATAAAAAAATATCGTATATTAAATATAATAATTGAATCATGTAAATATTTTTTCATAATATTTGTATGTGGTTAAGGGAGAAATAAACTACAAAAAATTTGGTAAAGACAACTGCCACTTCTTTGGGAAATATCATTTGGCATACACCCTAAGCCTTTAAAGGATGGTATTTGGGGAATACCAAAAGATATAGAATTTTGTTCAAGAGGTTAGTAAGATTTTTGGGTAAGTATTTTATAATATATATGTCTCTGAATTTACGAATGATTTAGGATAGTTGGTTACCATTTATACGTAAGGAGGGTATCAAACCTATAGATTGTTAAAACATTAAATTATAACCAAATCATATTAATGTGAAATTGAAAAAATGTGACCAAAATAATAATATAATATAATTTCTGGGTTTATATACCCTGAAATAATAATATTTATAAATGTTTCTGAGATATTTTAATTGTATGTTTAATTTTATCCCCTGTTAATCCTTTTACACTTTCCGTGGTGATAAAACATTTTCTAGGTTACTGTTCATTATGAACAAAATTAAAATTAAAATCACTAAAAATATTATAAATCATGGATCTAAATATGAAAATGAGTTTACCATATTCAATTTCTAGAAGTTAAAAAATTACATTATATAGATAATCACGTAAAATGGAAGAAACACCATTTTTAGAGAAATTTATTTAAGCATAATACTAATTTGCAGCTTATTACTTGCATAGTAAAACCCCATAGTTGAATGATAAATTATATTTTAGAATATTTTATATTAAAACTTAATTACAATAATTTATATATATATATTAAATAAATTTTTTAGGACAGAACACATTACGAATATAAAATAAATTTTTCAGAAAAACTACTCATTTTTACCACAAATGATTTATTCTCATTTTAACGAATTGATAAGCATTGAATTATTTTTATGCATGTATAATAAATAATTTTTTCCATTTTTAATACAATAAATTAATTATTACTAAACATTTTTTGAAAAGAATCTCCTAAAAAATAATTCAAAACAATTATTTAGTATCAATAGTATTTTCTAAGTGAATTAGTAATTATTTTCCACGATTATATTTCATTTAAATAAAATATAATTTAAATAATTTTACAATGTATAATAATTCTACATATTATTACATGTTTATATAAAACATAATCTATCACAAACATTTATTTATTATAGTGGGTATATTCCAAAATCGCAGGGTGTTACAATCCTGCTCACACTTGAGTGCCATTGAGAAACACAAATCCCCTCTCGGATGTTATTCCTATAATAGAATATGAAAAATACCTTTTTTATTATGTTAAATATATGAATATTGGTAACCCTATGTTATATCTAGAGCGTATTTCTATAAAACATTTTTCCTCATAATAATTGTTTTTAAAATTATTTGGTTTTATAGTTATGAAAAATTATTAAAGAAATGATTTTGAGAGAAATATATTGAATAAAATTATGAGTTTATTGTTGAATATATAGTTATTATGATATATTAGTATTTAAAATAGTGTTAATTTTTTAACAATTAATGAATAAAATATTTCCCATTGATTCATCAATCACCCATGGTTGAAGGTTATTTGTGGAAATTAATCAAATAGTGATGAATACTTCTCTAGATCCCAACCCTTCCTATGGAGTTTTAAAAGTTAATAAATACTCTTAGAATACCAAGGATATAAGCCTTTCAGTTTTGGTGTTCTTGATACATTCGTAATTAACTCACTGAATCCACTCACAAGCCAACATTTTTTAGAAACCAATTCTCTAATAGTTCATATTCCATAGAGATAACTTACATGAGGTGGAAAAGGATTCAAATTATCATCCTATATAGATAGTAATGATTACATTTCAAGGCCATAAAAATAAATTAATTTTAATTATCAAATAGTCATCGAAATTGTACATTAGCCAATAGATGATAATTTTAATAATTATGTAGATGACTCAATAATTTTTTAAAAAATTGTATACATTCCTCGATCACGCTGAATTGACCCCTCAATTTCAATGGTAATAGTGATAATGGAGTAAGTAGAATGAATTAAATAACTAAATCAAATAAAAAATATTATGAATATAGTAAATAATAGTAGTATATTATATAGAATGTCCCCATGAAATCACCCATATATTCAGACTCGTATTCCTGTTCATGATCTTTAGTTTCCATATTTTTTAGTCATGTCCAACTTTATAAGATACTTTATTTTTATTCTCTCAAAATTTTCCTTTTTATCATGCACTAAATCTACTCCATTATCTCGCCTACTACAAAATCAATATATTCCTTCCTTAGTTCTAAATAAAAATATTTTTCATATAGTTACACATGTAGACTCACTTAAATGGTATAATTAATACTAATATATAATTCTAGAGATATAGTTGGAATTGTACATGATTCTTACATTCTATGTTTCTTATTCTAAAATTATTAATGTTATACGACAATCTCAAAACTCAAAAAAAATCCCAATAATGTCATAAAGTTGTCATGTAGTACACTCAAAGACCAATGTAGTGAATAAAATTCTTACTGAGGAACTAGAACTCAAAAAAAAATATCCATCCAAAGTCTTCTGAAATGACTATGGCTAAATTAGAATTCTCATAAAGTCTTATGATCTCTATAATAGTCATAAAATATTCTTAGTAAAGTGAAATTAATTGTTAAGTATCACACTTTATATATATACATTCTATAATCCAGGGAAATTTATATTTTAGTTTTGTATTTATACAAAATTTAAATAGTCATATGATCTATAATTTTTATCAATTTCAAACCTAAATCTATGATCACTAATAAAATAGGTGTAATATTATCAAATTAATTCCAATATTTATTTAAAATAATGAAAATATGATTTAAATTACAATTAATAATTTAATTATAATATTTATTTATGGATTTATTTATAAATTTCAATGTTAACGAAGATACTAGTTTTAATGAATAAATCTATTTGAAAAATTAAGATCAAAATTACTATAGAAAAAAATTGAGATACTCTCCCATAAAATGGTAAAATTGTGGGATTAAAATCATTAATATAAAAAGTAAAATATATAAAAAATATTGTCTCTATACATTCCCTCACACCTAAACATTGGATTCCAAAACAAGAGAACTTGAAAAAATAATATCCATGAAAAATTCAAAATCAAACCACTATGAGTTTCATTTTTAAACAAACTTTTCATCATTATTATCATTACTATTTAAGGTTTTTTAATACATTTTATTCATTATGTGCACTAAATTAATTCTCACAACTTTTATCATCTCATGCGCACTTATACCTTACTTTTTAGAAATATTTCACTGAATACTCAAGCACCAATGTTTATAAAATACATACACATTACTTGTTCATGCCAGTTTTTCTATAACATCGATGAATTTCTTTACCTCCACCCAATTATTCATTTATTTTTGAATATCATGATGAATTCTCATGGATTTTCAATGTCTTCAGTTTTATATTTCCTATTATGAAATGTTAGAGGATGATTGTGAGTTTCAGATCTGTGTTAAATCATAAAGCATGATTTTTTGTTTCATTCAAGAATTACGCTATCATTCCATAATTCCTTATTGATTCATATCCAATATATTTAATTTTTAATAGGCTTACATTATTTCATCTTCTAAAATATCTCATTAGACATAACCATTTATACAATAGATTGAATGTCACATTCCACTATAGTTCTTCTTCAAAATCAACATAAGTATAATGTGTAGTCCACCTTAAATAATATCATCACAAATGATATAATTCTTCCAAATCTCACCTTTTCTAGTTGTTTCAAAATTAATTCACTTCTATATTTTTTCCTTTCTATTTTGGAGTTCTTGTTTAGATTTAGTCATAAGGGGTAAATATAGGTTTTTTTACTTAAAAATGATATCCATCCTTGTATATCCTTGAATGATATCTAATCTAACTTTTAATCCTTTCTATAATTATTTTCATCACAAAATATAAAAACCATATATCACTTCTTAATTTATCTAGAGAATATTCTAAAAAATTGTATTGCCTCACTTTCCTCCTTCTACCAATATCAAATTAAACCTACAACACACATTAGTATCTAAAAGAATGTAGATAGGGAATTTTGGCATGTTATTTGGCTTCCAAAAAATTAAATTCATTGATTATATATTATTTATGTGTTTAAATTAAAGGTATTCATGAAATGAGATTTTATAGTAAAATGGGATTTAAAATCAAAAAAATTACCTCAATCATGTAAAACAAAAATTCCATAAATGATCCACGGGTTTTACTAGATTAATTATTATGTATGATTATAGAAAATTTCCATCAAATATGAACAAAATTTTAATTTTCTTGAATTTGTAATAAATGATTCAAAATCCAGTCATCTATGTGATAAATAATTAAAGAAAATATGTCATGGTTTGAGATTCCAAATTCCATGTTCTATGTGTGAATTATATCTCTTATAAGTTAAAAACAATATTATTGAATCAATATTAAATATATATTAAATTGTTATAAATGAGTTTCTCATCATTGAAAAAGATTCAAATGATTAAAGTTCATTCTAATTGACATCAATATCTTTAAAAAACACACTAAAATTGAAAACATAATCATTATTGTTTTTATAGAAATATAAATAAAATTAAAAAAGTAAACTATTGAAAAGTAATAAACTATAATGGTTCCCTCCCCATCACATAAATGAATCAGTTTCCTCAATTAATTCAAGAATAATTAACATGAGAAAATAATTTAACATGAACCCCAATAGTAAATAAATTATAAGGAGAGGTACAGGCTGATGGTTTTTGTTAATAAATAGGTTGGGGAGTTTGAGATCCTCAATTTTTATTGTAGAAACTTTAAATACAATATTATCATCATATTTTTATTGTTAGTGAATGGGTTCATGTTTCCTTCCTTCACATCCTAAACATCAATAAATGTTATAAAATAGCAACAACAAATAGACCTTACCCTATATAATGAATTTTACCAAGCATAAAACCAAGTCTTGAATTGTATAATTAAAAAAGGTACCCTTCATATAATTATTTGTGTTTTATGATCCATGATACTCTCTTTTCCTATCATTATAATGTTTTTCATTCCCATATTATCCACATATAATTTTAATTAATAGTTACTATTATAGTTTCCACTCTTTTTCAACACAATTTAGGTTTATATTCAACTCTCTCAATAATAAATATGGTTTTTGTTACAAATATTTTGGTAGGTGATATATTTTATTATAAATCAGCTTATAAGGGATCTTCCAAGGGATGTTAATTAGCATATATCAAAATCCCATATTTTTTTCTCCAACCATTAGCTCTAGTACTGCATATTTTATTTAATAGTTTTTTAAAAAATACCACTTATCCCCCTAATGGAAACATAATCTTGACTATTTGATTATGGGAGGAAGCGTGTGGAAAAATTATAATGAACTCTATATATTTCATCAACGACTACATGATATTATTATAAAAATGAGTAACATGTTCATTTATAATGGATCTACAATTTCCACACGTAAAAAATATAGCAGTCCTAACAAAATCACACAGCTCATTAACATCCTTAGTTATGGTTTCCTTAACTTCAATTCATATTGAGGCATAATAGAAAATAATATAGAAATTATAATTTCCAAAATTGGATGGGGAAAGCTACTTCAAAATATATTCCTCCCAAATAAACAATTATATAAAAACTGAATGTTTTTAGCGGAATTTATTTTCTTTTAGATATGATTCAAATTTATTGACATTTCTAATATTTTTTCAAATACCATAATCATACATGACTAAACTATGATAATAAATTCCAGATTATAAAACATTACATGATTTCTTTTTGTGTATATAGTGTCCTCCAAGATCTAGGGTGTGGAAAAATTCAAAAATAGATAGTATTTTAACCTATGGTAAGCATCCTCTTATCACTTATCCATTATAATGTCTCCAAATATATGGATATTCCTCTATATAAGATTTTGATTCATATTTAAACCATGAAATTTATTAGGGATTCTAGTGAGATGGGAATTCAATGATTACCACATAATTGACTATGTATGCATACCATGGAACTTATCCTTTAATCATGTATAACTTCTGTCCACGAATGTGATCATGATATAGTACTTGTTCTGAAATTTCAACATCAGTAGTGTTGGGAAGTCTACTCAAGTGATCATACCTATTTATCATATCATTCCTGGTCTTTAATATCCATATTTAACTCCTTAATTTGAATCATCAATATAAATAGAAATAGATTTATTTAAACCATCATAATTAACTAATAGAGAGCTTCATGATTAGAAAAAACTATGAATTTATTTCGTATGAAATAAGATCTAAATTTATCTAATGAAAATAATTTTTAGGTAAGAATATACAAAACAGACAAGCGGGGGTGAATTTTGTCTTTTCAAAACCTCTTCCACAATTCTGAATTTGAACACACTCTTTAAATTATCAAAGAAAAGAATTTTTTTACATATTATAAAATAATAAGCAGTGGATAAACAAAAATGAATGGAATATCTTTTTATAGTGGTTCTGAGAACAAATATCTGCTAGTTCCCTCCACCAGATGCTCTCTATGTGAGCTTCATGAATTTCAATAGTCTAGTCCTCTTATCACAAGACATAAAATCCACAACAAAGTGTAGTAAGTTTAAAACATTAAAAAAAGACTAAAAAAATTTATACTGGTTATAAATAGAGAATTTATTATCCATTTCATATATCTAGAACTTAACAACCCACATAAACAGAGTAGGAGTAGTCAAAACTCAAATAAATCAAAAAAGGGATTTGATTTGAGGAAACAAACTAATCTACACAGTTTTATAAGCATGTAATTGACAATAGATGGGTCTTATTCTCAGTAATAAAATATTTAAGAAAAAATAAGTCTAGAGATATCTTTTTATAGAAGATATCTTTGATTTTAGGAACAATAACAAATACAGAGTAGCCACAGACTTACAGGTTTGAACATGTATAACTACAAAGTGTAGTCTTCTTCCTAATCCATTCATTTTCTGTAACACTATTTTTATGATCACCATAAATATTGAATATTATTAAAAATATTCTCCTCTCTCATTTATCATTGATAAATAATACTCAAATAGTTATATAACAAGCATTCTACTTTTCAAAATTCCATATCCACAAAAGACACCTGATGAACCATATAAATTAAAATTTTAATTTACTAGTGGAGTCATAACTTCCAATAATAATAAGTGTTATATTTCTCCAATAAATATTATTCTTTTAATCAAAAAAAGTATCTTAAAAAAATTCAATAAATATATTTAAAATAGCTGGTAACTCGGTAAAGTCAATTGAAAAAATTATGGTAAATAATGATAAATCTCTGATGATGGAAAGTAAAATGTGGGGTTCAATAACAAAGAACAAAAATTATGAATGTAGGGTTCAGATACATAGTGTTATTCTTTAAAATGTAAGGTTGAAAACACAGGGGTGGTCATAAAAGTAATGTAGAGGATCCATTTGTTTCTCATTGGAATTTACAGTTCATTGATTACATGTGGTTCTTTACCCATACTTTATTCTCTTACCAAAAGTAATGTTACTTTCTAATGTAAGGTTTTAATACCAAATTTTTTTGATAATGTATTTTTTATTGACCAAATATACTGATATGAATGTATGGTTTCTTTATTCATAAAATGTATTTCGGAATATTAATATAGGGATCACGATCCTTATGTGATTTGTATAAAATAGTGTTGATTCCATACATTAATATAACCCATGTAGGCTATGAATTATGTTTTCAGAATACTCATAAACATATCCCAGTCATTTAGAAAAGTATTCCTTGAAATTTTAAAACTGGAATGTAATTTCAGAATAAATAAGAAGAATATAAAATCCATCAAATAAATTTAATGTTCAATCATTATTAAAACAAATAAGGGTATTTGGGAGCATCAAAATCATCATAATTTATAGAGTATTGTTGATCCAATACATGTACAATAATCTCCCCCTTCTCATGCCAACAAAATCCCTAAAATTAATAACAAAATTTATAATTTTAAAAAAAATTTAAAGAAAATAATTTGAAGTTCGGTTTATAGAGTTATTTCGATAAGAATATATTTTTGTTGTTCCAAATTTCTAAACCTTTTTGGGAAATAAAAAAAGTATATAAGACTATTAAAATAATATTAATTTTTCATAAATAAGTGAGTAAATTTTATAATAATCTATGTAGATAAATAATATTTCTTTTTTTGGCAGCAAACATAATCATAAAAGAATATCAAATAAATCACTAAATATAAGAATAAAGAAATAACTTGATCAAAAACTATATAAATTAAATTGCGAGTTTGAATATAAAATAGGTTAGCCTACTGATATGGTTTGTGTTGAATATGTTGGGTTTGATTTGGCTCAGTTTTAGGTTCATTAAGATTTTGATTATCTTAAAACATTTTTTCTCATCTCTACGATCTATTCCATCATCTTTTTATATGACTATATTCCGACTTCATGATCAAGAATACATAATATTGACTCACATGAAAAGTTTCAATAAGATTTACATTAAAAAATTGATGAAAACATTACACTTGCTGCATAAACTGGTCTAACATATCTTTGAATTTTCTAAGAATATGCATGATACTTGGTTCATATGAAGTCAATTACACTAGAATGTATCTTTGATTATCTAACAAAACTGATAATGGGGCACTATTGTAGTTAATGTTTTGCAGCCTTTCATTCATGTCTGCCATAACAGTTGTGATTTCATAAAATATGAAAATATGATCTATAAATGTATAATTGTTAGAGGTAGAAGCATTGTTTTAAGAAATACTTCTTATAATGGAACCCAACTAACATACAAAATACCACTGCAAGTCTACAAAATCTATTTTAGAAATAGATTCAGATTGAAATTTTATAACCTTGGCTATTATTTCTCTTTTTAAAGCATAAAAATCATTCCTTGACTAAGAATTTTATTTCAACTCACTAAGAATAGATTGAAGAGACTCAAACTCTTTCCTCAACATTGATGGATTATGAAAATCATCAATTGATTTCTTTGAGGCCTCCAGATCTAGCTTATGAACAGACTTTTCTTCTTGAACTTTATTGAAATTCATCACAAGATCATCAACCTAATTATTCAAGGAATCAAATATCCCTCTATATGGATGTTGTAACAGATCAACAAAATTTTCTTTAAAGGATTTTAATCATACTCCTCCGCTACATTATCAATTGATTTGTCACTTGAATATGATTCATTTTTAAGTATAGTCGTTTTGTCTCTAGAAACAGATCATTGTATTTCTTCCAAATAATTAAAAACTAGGCAAACAAGGTCTCAACACATTCTATAACCACATATTTTAATATGAGCATATATTGCTCTTCCTGGATAGTTTCTTCTTGAATAGTTGGCTCTTCATCCAAACATATGGAATAATAACACCTAACAAATCTCGAACATGAATTTCAACATATTTGTCTTCCTCATGAAAATGTTATTTTTGATGAACATCCCTAATAGATTCACTTGAACCCAATAATGGTACATAGGAAGGTGGATCATCTCTTTTCATTGGTTTCATAAGGAATTCCTCTATTATATATTCTTATTCATCTAATTCTAAATTAAATCTCAATTTTCTCTAAGCAGATTTGGAAACTCATTCATCTCTAGATTCTCCAATTCCTTCATTTCTAATTGAACTTTTCTTCCCCCATTAAATTGATCCTAGTTTTTTGGTCATATTCACCAACTATAATAAGAATTACTTTCATTGTACTCCATTAAAAACAAAATTACTTATGTGTACTGGCATACAGAACATTACATTGATGACATTTAATTCATCAACTAAACACACAAAGCATATTATTTCTGATTATAATTAAAGATTTTATCCTTCTATAAGGATAAAAAAGACATATGAGCCAATGTTTAACAATAATTTCTTAAATACATAAATATATACCTTTTATAATTATATTTGATATAACTTATAAATAAAAACACAATGTACATGTTTGGATATAATATTTTATCCATCTCAACTACTCTTAGAGAAATTATAGTGTAAATAAATTTTACCAAAAAATTTTGATTAGCCTAAAGGTCCTTAACAATCATTTTCTTGATGTGGTTTGTTCCAAACAGAAACAACATAGTGTCCATAGAAATGGGATCTTGATTACCAATAAAATTCAGTTCGAATTTTAAAACACCTTCATGGGGGCTTTTCAAACTTTGAACTATTTTAATAGAGGAAATAAAAAATTCTTTGTCCTTAATTTTTGAAGAAATAGTGTCTTCATCCTCACAAAATCTAAATTAAAAACTATTAAGTAAATGGTTAATTTATTTCTCATATACATATTTTGTATTTACCTCATTAAATAGAGATTCATGGCCATGAAATGTGAGAGATTTATTAAGAAATAAATCTGTCTCATACTCCCACATGAAATTGATGACATGTCTTTGTTAAATCATTCTTGAAGAATCATGCTAACACTTCAGGTCCCTAGATACACCCTCATTATTTTTTTGGTATTTTCCTATTTATAAAAATTGAAAGCACTGAGGATATCAGGTTCTATGGCTTTGAAGGTTGATGAAGGATTCAATTTGCTAGATATTTCGATAAATGAAAACGCAAGGGAGGAAGAAAGGTTTCGATATAAAAATGTTTTCTAACATTACCTTATTTCGAATTCCATTACGAAAGATAATTATAATTTTTTTAAACTGGAATTTATAAAATATTTTTACAAAAATAAATATCATAAATAATAATAATTAATGTGGAGAAAAAAAATTTAAGAGATATAAATATTCATTAAATTAGGGAAAATTTAATTAAAAATAAATAAAAATAACTCCCCTTAATGAATTCTAAATTATCTTTGAGAACTGGCTGTGTAAAAATATCATCTAATGAAATTCATAATTAACAAATTCCCAAGTTATATCATTTTTTAGGATATGATCTCTTACAAAATGTTGTGTTATATCAATGTTCTTTGTCCACGAATGACATTTATGCTTCTTAGAAATTTTAATAGAACTATAATTATCACATAAAATAGGTATATTATTAAAATTTATTTCAATTTCTATTAGAGTATTTTTCATCCACAATATTTTTGCACAATAACTACTAGTGGACACATATTCTGCCTCAACGGATAATAAACAAACTGAGTGTTTCTTCATACTTGACCAATAAATTAATGATTTTTCAAAAAAGTGAATAGTCCCTAAGGTACATTTTCTATCTAATCTATAACCTCTAAATTCCACATTGGAATATGAAATCAAATTTCGATCAATATTTTTTGAGAAAAAAAGTGATTGATAAAATTTTTATATTAAATATAAAGAAAATCAATTAACATCAATTAGATGGGTTTTTTTTGAATTTGATTGAAATATACCATAGAGACGTAATGAATTCATATTGTCTGGTCTACTAATAATAAGATATAAACTACTAAAAATCATACCTCTATATTACTTATTATCAAATAGTTTCATATCTTCATCCAAATCATGTTTTATATTAGTACACATTGGAGTTGTGTATGAATTGATTTTTTTAAGCCCAAATTTGTTCAATAAGTCTTTAAAAAACATACATCGATTTAAAATGATTCCATACTCTTTTTGATAAATGTGAAATCCTAAAGTGAAATTCAGTTCTCCCATCATAATAATTTCAAATCCTTATTTGCATTAGATTTGAAAAATCTTGAAAACATTTTTCTAAGTTGAACCAAAAATAACATCATCAACATAAATTTGAACTAATGAAGAATTAGAACAAATTGTTTTCTTAAAAATTGTCGGATCATCTATACCATTATTAAAACCATTTTTTAAAATAAAATAACATAATCATTAATAGTATGCTCTTGGTTCTAGTTTCATTCCATAAAGATCTTTAGTATGTTTGAAAAGAGAATTTTATTTTTAGGAATTTTCATAAAAAGGATGTTGTTAAACATATACTTCCTTTATTAAATAACCATTTTAAAATGTGGACATAACATCAATCTGATAAAATTTAAAATTCATATGAGATACATAAGCTATAAGAATTCTAATCACTTCTAATCTAGGTACTGGGGAAAGATTATAATCATAATATATATCATCTGTTTGATTATACCCATTTGGTTATTAATCTATATTTATTCCTTGTGAAGATCACATGATCATCTTGTTTGATTCTAAAACGCACTTTGTTCCTAGGAATTAATAGATGGTTGGCCTTTCCCTGAGTTCCAAAAGATTATTTTTTGAAATGGTTTTACACTTCTTTCACAGATATCATCCAACAACAATCATCAAATGAATATTTAATAGTTTTAGGTTCTAGCTGAGATAGAAAGGTAAGTAATTCAACAAGATTTCCTAAAGTTCTTATCATTATTATTCTTAGGTCTATGTCTCCTATAACAATTTATATATGGTGGTTCTTTAGGATTCTAGACTGTTCAGGTAGACCACTTTCAGGTTTATTAGAGTCATGTTCTTCTATACTAGACGAAACTAAATTAAAATCAGAATCAAAATTTTTTTTAATGTTTTTAATTATCATGTTATTAATATAGTATGTGAAATAATTTTCATGATCTTTCAATTTAATGAATGGGTTAGTTTTATCAAAATTCATATGAACTGATTCTTCTAGAGACTTCATTTTTTTTAAAAACACTATAAGATTTCAATGTAGCAGAATATCCTAAAAATATTACATTATCAGATTTTGGATTGAACATGCCTAGATTATTATTGGTCTTTAGGATACACACATTCATCAAAAAACATTAAATTACATTACTTTAGGGATTATATTATTCGAAAGTTCATAAGGATTCATTTTGAAAATAGGAAAAATTAGAAACACTATTTATGATACTAAATGTTATGCTTACAAATTCAACACAAAAATTGGTAGGTTGAATTTATCTGTTCTATATAGTCTTAGCGATTTCTTGAATGGTTTAATTTTTTCTTTAATAAATTATATTTTTTTGAGGTGTTATTGGGAAAGAAAATGTGTGTTTAATACCAAAATTTGAGAAAAAATAATTAAATTATTGATTCTCTAATTATCCACCATGATCACTTCTTAATTAAATTATTTTTTAAACCTTTTCATTTTATACAATTTTATAGAAATTTTAAAAAATAGATAAAATCTCCCACATAAGATTTCATAAATAAACCCAGGTAAATTTAGAATAATAGTTAAATAAAATATAAACTTGTAATTTATCATCCAAACATTGAACTCTTGATGGTATGAACAAATCCATATGTATACATTCTAATGGTTTAGATGTTTTCATTTTGTTAATTAATTTGAAATAAGATTTATGTTTTTTCTCAATTTGGAACGAATCATAAAATCTATCATCATCAAATTTATGATTGGGTAAATCAGAAACATGATGTTTATTAGAAAATATATTTAATGAATAAATATTACAATGATACAATTGTTTATGCGGGATTCACGACTGAATTGTATTAGCAGATAAATAGTCTATTTTTGTCTACATTAAGAAAGTAAGTCCTAAGTATAAACATTATAAATTCTAGGAGCTCTAAACATAATCAATTAATTTTTAAAAATTGAACAAGAATTTTTAGAGAAAGTGACATAAAAACAGTCATCACAAAGCTAAGAAATAATTATTTGGTTGTGCTTAAATCCTTGCACATAAATTAATTTTAGGATAAATATGTTCTCTAGATCTCCAACAGTTCCAATTCTTATTATTTTTCATTTGGTTGTATCCCCAAAAGTAACATAACCTCCATCTATTTGATCCAATATATAAAACTTTATGTATCTCCACTCATATTCCTTGAGAAGCCAATCTCTATACACTAAATTCTATTTTAATTATTTTGGACCTTTTTTTGCAAAATTATTTAAACAAATGTTTGTTTTGATACCCATATTTTTTGGGGTCTAGTAGTGTCAACATGCAGAGATCATGGAATCTTAGACTACTTTTTTTCCATAACTCATATAATTTTCTTTATCTAATCATTTTTATATAAAATATTTTTTACATCCACTAATTTGAAGATTTTTGAAATAGTTATTATTTGTTAAATGTCCCTTGGTTCTATAAAATGACAGGTAACACTTTTTCAGTTGGGAACAAAAAAATCTTATATAGTTTATATTTTTTACCCTCACATCCGGTACTGAGTCTTTCCTTGTTAATTACATTATTACATATAATTTTTATCTTAATGTTTTCTTCTTTAGTAATGAAAATAATATCACATTTATATGTTTTTACTTCTCTTTGTAATTATTTAATCCTTTTTCATGATCAACACGGTTCGTGGGAGATTATTGAAATTTTTCAATTAACTATTGATGTTGTTTAAGTAAGGGATCTCTTTCCCCTAAAATTGAATTATGAATATTATTTAAAAATTTGATTTTTTTCTATAAGAAGTAATATTTCTCATCTAGAATTGTGCAATAGGCAGCCAATTTATCATTTCAAAATCTAGAATCAGAATCATAATTAGAGGAAAAATAAGGTTGTACCTTATCTTCTTCAACCATTAAAAAACATATTTTCTTTCAGGCTTGATTTTTCCTTATCAGAATCATATTGTGATGAGTAGTTGGAGTCTTTAGATACTCTCCATGTGGAATTCATTGTTCTTCCACAGTTATGTTCATAATCATCATTTTTATGATATTTCTTTTTTTAGTTATCTTTTTACTTTTAAGGTGAGGACAATATGGTCTTATGTGACTCAATTTCATGCATTCATAGCATCTAACATCTCTTGAGTCTTTCTCATCCTTTCTAAAGGGCTTTTGGAATCAATTATTGGTCTTATAAAATTTAATAAACATTCTAACTTACTAAGATAGTTCCATTTTTGAATCAAATGAAAAAGATTTTTTTTTATTTTCTAATTTATTTTGTTATTATTTTACTTTTCTTATGAGATATTGCTTTTTGAGATATATTATCCTTTTTCACAATAACATTATAACCTTCAGCTTCGACTTTAGTTTCATCTTAATACAACATCAGTGTTCCAATTAGTTCCTTCATGGTATGATCATTGATAGGTGATGAATGTTGAATAACATCAAATATCCCATTTAATTTCAAAGATATTACTATTGGTACTTAAAATTCTTGATCAAATTGTTTTATTGGTTCATTTAAGGATGTATTATTATTTATAATTTCTGTAAACCATGCATTCGTCCATGTAATACATTCTACAACAAACATCATAAATATGTCGAATTTCATTTTTGTTGTTGCATAACTCATTTTTCATACATTATCTATTCTTTCAAATAAAATTGAAATAGTTTTCTACATTTCAAAAGATGTAGGACATTTCGATACATGATTATATTTTTTGGGTCCAAGGCCACAGATATATAAATTCATAGTATAGGATTTCATATCATATTCTCCTTCAATTATAACTTCCCATGTTTCCAGTATATCCATATTTTTTATAGAGATTATTAATCTTAAAATAAACTCAAAATCAAATATTTTTTTAATAAATGATAATCCATGATTTCCAGCATACATAATGTTTTTGATTAAAATACTGTAGGTTCCTGAAAAATCCGCAAAAGAGAATGGGAACCCCTTTATTTGAGAAAGGATTCTGCCCAATTTCCATCAAAGAACTAGGCCAAAATACAGAGAACACCCAAGAATTTTCAACGGATCAACCGGTCCACATACCGATCCATCATTGATGGTACATGGCTGGTTAAGCCAGTTGCCCCCTCCGCGGACCAGCGTCATCTACGAAACATAGGCGGGAACCCTCTGTGGGCGCAAAGCAGGACTGGATCTAGGCCATTCCCCCGTCAAGAACTACCCTAGCCATGAAATGTGTTAATCAGCCCAGACTGTGTGTGATGTCCTTCGCGGAATGGATGCAGAGCCCTACGCGGCCGTGAAGCACCCCTCTAAAAGATTTGGTTCACGGGAAAGGTGCATTCAATGCCCCCCTTGAGTTGCGGATTGACCAAGTCATCCGTAAACCGGGTTTCCATTCATGGGACTCCGCAAAAGGTGTCACATCACCACATATACATCTCTTTCCCCCTCTCTAAAAAAGGACATAGAGGGGGAGAAGAAAGGGATCTATCAATTCCAGTGGGCTGATTTTGGAGGAAGGAGCATAGGGTTTTGTAAACAGCGAAGTTCCAATTCATAAAGCAGAACTGGTATGAAACTGGAAACAAATTAATAAGGAACTGAAAACGTATAACAAATCAGTCAACTACAAACATAAAATAAAAAAAAAGAAGACTGTGATCCATGGCCCCTCCACGGATGTACTCCCTGTGGACTAGAGAGTATAAGCCCCATTTTCAATCTGATGCTCCGCGTAGCTCCCTCATGCACGGTCAAAGCCTTGACCGACGAACCCCTGACCGTCATCGCCCCGTGCCACTGTTTCTCACATGGACTCTTCCGCGTACCAACCTGGTAAGCGGGCCGAACCTAAAGCTATGTACCACCCTGGTACACGTGATGCCTATAAGTCTGCGTACCACCATGGTGCGTGGACAGCCTCTCCAGCCGCGTAACACCTCCCTACGTGAAGGGGGCCACTCCTCATACACCCATGTGGCCAGTCAACTCCGTCGGTGTTCCCATTCCCCGATCTAGATAAAGTCCTCCCAATCTGGCTTGATCCTTCACAATCCCAGCATCGGTCTATTCGTCGCCCCCGAGCCAAGGCCTCTGCCAAAGACACTGGACCCGTATGATGCAACCTATGGGCGCATCAGCGCACCACTTTGAGTTCACATAACCATGTTATGCAAGGGAAAATGGGATGCTTCGGCCCTTGAGTAGGTTCCCAAAACATTCCTGGGTTCACATTCCTACGGTAGAGCAGGGTTCGAGCCATAGAGTCCTCTTTCTGCCTCTCCACATGTCAGGATTGAGGTACCCCGCTCGTGTTTCCTTTTGACGAGCGCCAACAGTGAGCACTTGTCCCCTCCCCTGGGATTGGATGGGGATCCCTCCCTGAGTAAGCCCCACATCATCCTCGCTAAAAGTCAATGTCCATTCCCCTCTCATCACGGAAGGTTCATTGCTCCGCTTCCTGACTCCTACCTTCCTCCAACACCATGTAGAAGAACAGTCCAGTGGCCCTGGACTTCTCCTCCGCTTGTCATCTTCCTCCCCTTCTTTTAGTAGGGAGGAAGTGTGAGGCTCACCATGTCTGTTACATTATCTTGTTTCTCACATATAGCATGACTCACGTGGGCTTAGGGATTTGTGATGGTCACGGCGTCCGCACAACAACTACCCTCAAAACAAACTATGTGGGTTCTGATTCCTATTTCCTAAGCAGGGAACGTAGGAAGCCTCCTCAAGGTTCAATCCCAATTTGGGCTACTAAACATATAGAAATCGAAATTATCCCCCTCAGAACGAGCTAAGTGGGTTTTAATCTCTGTCTCCTAAGCAGGGTACGTAGGACGCCTCCTCGAGGTTCAATCCCCAAAACCAGAAACTCTCATGTGTAAACCCTAATCTCTATGAACTATGTTGACTTCGATTACCAACCAATCGGGATACATAGGAAACCTCCCTGAGGTGAAAGACCGATATCTAAGTCTTATACACATCGGTCCCTATCAGACCATGTCCTTATACTTCAGAAGGACCATCTTCGGACAGAGGAAATCACTTCCCTTGTGTCTTCTGGGATGCTTCGGCATAATTCCTACACCAACTTTGACTGGGCATCTCTTTCCCGTGAGTCCTTGCAACAAGACAATAAACTGTACGGTTGGGTCCTCATTGCACGACCTTAAAAGGTGATGTGTCCCTTCAAGTGGCACTGAACTATGTGGATTCTGATTCCTCTCATGAGGATATGTATGAAGCCTGTATCACTGGTTTGATCCAAACAATCAAGTCGTTATCTATCACCCTAGATGACAATAAACTCCCGAGCACCCAGTTATAAGGCTTCAAGCCAGTGCCGTCTCAATGAGTCTAACTCCTCTGAGTGATTAGTCCAATGAGGGATGGTAATCATCGGGCCTAAATGATTCTGAATCCTTATGTTTAGCTGACTATTTCCATTCAGGATTAATCTATGGATACTATGATTGGGTATAAACCAATTATTCAAAACATATGAATACGTCTTAAATCTATAAGAGAGTCCAGAAATAAGAAATAATTTTCCCCCAAAAGGTTGTGATGATCCCGAATTTCCATCATCTGACCAATGTTTGTTCTTAAGCATCGTTATCCAAATCGCCTAGCGAATGTCTGCCTTTGGAAAGCAGGCCCATGGATCATTGGATAAAGAACCATTGGCCGTTTAAAAATAGAGACCGATATATCTGACCTGAGAGATTGAGTGGAAGTCAGCTCTCCACAAGATCGACTATAATGCACGTCGGTCCTCCCACACACAGCCGGTTTGAAACATAAAATGGTGAACCCAGCGTGAATCATTAACCAAGCATAATGGATTTAACCTAATCCCACTCTGTGCCCCCTTATACTCACAAGGATTTCCATGAATGGTCGGTAATTAAGCATGGGATTATGAGATGTGGATTTGATGGGTTTTCTGTTTGTATTTGTTAATAATTTTTACAAGTACCACCCAGAACTCCCTTCGATCCAAAAGAATCACAGAAGAACTCACAAACGCATACCTCATGCAACACAATGACCGGAAATCTTCAATAACCAAGGACCCCATCACCTACTCAGCGTCTTCAACATTGGGTCTCGGATGTGTTGATCAGAGATTACCACTAGAACGGTACACTCCCGATGATGGAGGCGGCCATGCACACCCTCCAATCCACCAAGACCCGCCAGTTGCCTGCCCATCAGCAGTCGGTAAAGCATATCCAGATGGATCTTGTTTCCATCTCGAATCGTTTCGAGATTCTATCCCCATAATGAGATAGCACGTACCTCCCTTATCTTAGGGATGTGGATGAGGTCAATACTGAGGACTTCATCCTCACTGAATGAGGGTTCCACTCTAAGTACAACACCGAAAGATGTTGTCATAGTTACGCCGCAACTCAATGTCCTCACGCTAAGGAGGATGTCACCCCAAGGATCCAGGCCCATGTGCTCTGAGCTCCAGCCCATCGGACCGCCTGACGAGGGTGGAAAACATACAACCAGGGACTGATCATCACCCTTTTCCCTAAGGAGGAGCTCTGCGGCCCAGTCATAGAGACGTAATGCGAGCAGGTGCATACACATGTCCGCTCCTCCAAAGTCCTCCATCCAGACATGGTGGCTTCATACGAGTAGTTGTGCATCCTCGCCGAGCTCCATCACGACCGTCACTCACACAGAACGACACCTACCCCGAATGCACTTCTCCCTGCCCAGGGTCATGAAGCCCACCAACCAGACGTGGTGGCAACCCAGCGCCTGCATGACTGGCTCCTAGCAAATTCTCCTGATGCCCACCATCCCAATGTGGAGGCGATCAAAAAATCATGTCATCCAGATGTGGCGGAAATTAATAGTCGGGCATGTCTCCCTGCCAAAAAAGGCCACCAACTTGATAAGGTTGGGAACCAACATATGCAGGGCCAGCTCCATATGGATTCAAGTAAAGTCTGCCATCCTGATGTGGCAGCAAATGGAGAGATAAACCGGCATATCCCTGTACAGGGGTAGAATTCATCACCTGCCCCGACAAAGGATAATTGGAAGTTCCCACTGACTACCAGAGGATTGGAGTAGGAGAATCCTAATCCAATACCGGTATGGTCCTTCATAGCCGTTCCAGCCAAATATGTCTCTCTACATATCTTGGAAATGATGGAGGAGCAGGTATCGATCCCAGATAATATCTTACAGACTTGTCAGAATGCAATTGCATCGACGACAACAGCAAGAACCCGGGCCCATGAGCTCGTCTCCCCAATTGAGGCGACTCATCTAAGAGATGAGATAGCTCCCTCGGATCAGATCAGCATACCAGCTTTTTCCCAGGACGGTCTTCAGCTATATTCTGCGATACAAGGGAAACTAGATCAAGTATCTTCACTAGTTTTAACTGGGGGACACCAGTCCATCATGGTGGATGCTCTAGAGCAGGCATATTTCCCTAATAGAATTCAATAGGTTCGTCAGCATATAACGATATCATCATGGGACCCAATTAGGAAGTTACCCAAAGGTGAAGGCTGTTATCAATAGGAGACGGTCCCCACTTCCAGCATGAAAGAGCCCCGAACGCGCCGAAGGCAACCGAAATATAACGAGTGGGTTCATTACTCCTCTCTACTGGAAGCTGGGGTTCCCAATACCACTAAGCACGTATCGAAGGATCATAACCCTGGCCACCCATTGTCAAATTATGGGAGTGGCAGTAGCAGTTATGAAGGTCCTCCCCTCAATTTTGCTATCAACAGCTCTGAAGGTCATCCCTAGAGCACCCATGGGGTCTCCCCCAAGGGCATATAACGATTGATCACGAGAGCTTCTCTTTTGATGCGAGTCATGGATGCCCTCCGCGTGACCAGAGGATCGAGTAGCAATAAGGCCCTCCACTTGCAGTGGTCCACCATAAAGGTCCTCCCCAGGGTATACATTGCAAACACTCTCCGTGTGGTGGGACCACAAATTATGATAGTAGTCCTCTCTATCGCAGTCGCAACTATAGAGGCCCTCCATGCAGTAATGTCTTATCATGACATGAAGGCTCTCCCTTGGTCCTGGGATTCCCTGAAGGTCATCCCCAGGGGATACGTTGCAACAACACTCCATGTAGCCAGGAATCAGATCACAGTGGTAGTCCTCACCACTATGATAACGGAGGTCCTCCCCATAGAGATGTCAAGCAATGAGAAGGCCCTCCCCTATTTGTGGTACATTCTGATGGACCTCCCCGGGTGTACCCCACAGACATTCTCCCTGCGGCAGATATGATGGTAGTCCTCGCCATTGTAGCAGTTGTGATGATAGTCCTCGCCACCACGACCTCCATTGCAATGTTCTTCCCCACAATTGCCCCATGAAATAAGGAGGTCCTCCCTTTATCACAGTGTGTCTTGAAGGTCCTACCCAGGATACACATCGAATGTCAAGCCATGATTTTCATCCTCACCATGGTGGAAGTTGTTGCGAAGGCCCTCCCCGTAACCACGCTACATGCATTGGAGGTCCTCCCCAGGGTATGAACTGCAAACGTCCTCTATACAGTGAGGCGTCAAGTAGTAGTGGTAGCCCTCTCCATTATGACACGGATAGTGGTTTCCCTCCCCTCCTAAAAGCCGATCAACAAGAAGGTTCTCCTCTTCTTGTGGTACATTTTGAAGGCCCTCCTCAGGGTGTACCCCACTGGTTCTCTCCCTATGGCAGCTATAATGGTAGTCCTCTCCATTGCGGCTGCCTTTGCGAAGGTCCTCCCCGCAGTGACATATCATATCGATAGGAAGGTCCTCCCCTTTCTAAATCAAGCACAGAAAACACCTTATATGTCGAGGCACTCAGAAGGATAGGATCAAGCATGTTACATTCCAACCTAGTCGCTAACGACACCCTTCTTCAAACAGGAGACGGTCCAGGGCCATTGTCATCTTCTGAACCACCTCAGAATTGCCCACATGACAATTCAATGCCTACCGGACCCACTTCATCCAACCACACTATTGGTGAGCGTCTCAATTGGGCTAACATGGTAGAGGAATCACTAGTGGAGGAGTATTCCGACACGTTGCACCTAAAGAAATGACTGGACAAAGATGATATAACAGTTATGTTTTGGCCCACAACTACCTCTCAATTTGATATACCAAGAAAGTTTCCAAAATATTGTGCACACGACATCCGCTCCAATATATGGAAAAATATACACTGGCTAAAATCAAGCTTCCTTCCCAACGATGGGTATATAAACCATGTCAAGACAATATGAGTCCTCCTACGTCACACTGACCTGGAATCTCTTCCTTTGGCATGGAAACCGTGACCTCTGAGGAGTAAAGGAAACATTGAGTTAGCCTGCCTCCATGCATTGCACCAGTTGTGCTACCTCATTAGCAATACTCCAGCGGGAATCCATATCAGAGGATGGGGAGAACATGGAGATTTTCATTTCACTCCGCTCCCTGTATAGAACATCTTTTTTGGCATAATGTCTTGAAACATCATAACGTCAAGATAGAAATCGACTGGTCTCCCTATTCAGGAAAGGCAGCACACCCAATGAAGGTAGGCCTTGAGTAGGTCCCATTATCATCAGGACCGACGGGAACAAGCCATTCAAGAACTCCTAAATCAAGCCAATGAATGCATACAACATGCCTCTCTCCTATGAGAGGCCAATAATCCATCATTTCATACCTCCCCAGAGGGAATTGATTCACAGGTGAACTCAACATCAGATCCAGTTCACCCCCGAATGGGGGTACGCAAGATCAGGAAGGTAGAAATAGCAATAGCCGCTGTCGTAATCCAAGGTCAACCCCAGCCTACAGGGTTGGGTGAATTTTTAACAAGAAATTCCCCAGTAATATCCATAAAAATGGGAAGAGACTCAAAATCCAGTGAATGGAGCCATCCCCAGCCCTCAGGGCTGGGGGAATTTTTACAACCTCAACAACAAACTCCCCCATGAGAATAAGTATTTTCTCATCTTAGGTGGACATTCAGAAGAGGAGGTTTTTTCCCTATCCCGTCTTTTGAATCATCTTCCCCTACAAGAGGGAGGTGTATTGTAAAATTGAATCAAAGAACTCTCCGCGTCACCCTTCGTCAAGGAGTCTGAAAGTAATCCTGTAAAAGGAAGGGGAGGACTATTAAAAGGCGCGGGAGATTCGCTTCTTATTTGGATGATGACATCTCCTCCATCATGTGATATGCATGCATAAACGCCATAGAGGTTAGCCCTACAGGTAGAACTGTAGATGATGCATGTCTGGATAGATTAGGAGATGATGGTTCTGGTCAAGATGTGATTCACAACGAACCACCAGGTGTGCACACCCGGAACCAGTGGGCCTCCATAAATATGGTCACCCCTCCAACTATCCGTCCTCTACTTACCCTGCGAGCCTCCAACAAGGATAAGAACAAAGGAATTGTTATGATTAATCCACTTTCTTCCCTCGATAAAAACGAGCCACTAGTGCTCGAAGAGACATTCGCTCGACAGGAAGAAGAAATGAAAGAATTAAGGCGTCTTAACACTGAGCTACTATAGGGAAAACGTCTTATTGAAAGTGCTTCCTAAGAATAGTCACACCTTGAACTCCCAGCAAGTGCACCTCAAAGACCAAGGTTTTCCCCGGCAAACGAGGCACACTCAGGACCCCCGCCTAATGAGGCACCTGGTCGGTCCTATTAACGGAACACAGATTCGGGTGAATACCACGACTTGACTCCACTCAGGAAGCAACCAGAGTGAGTATGTCTGAACCCTCCAAATGTGTCACAAATGGAATATGCACCATTAGTGTCGGCCAAGCTAGGTCCTCAAGAAATTCCTCAGGATACACCTACCCAATACCAAGCCCAACATGATGTAAACCAGGGACTCTTCAGCACCATCAAGGCACTAACAGCTCGATTGGATGCAATAGAAGGTCGACGCACTCCGGTACAGCCAGAGAGAATGCCCTACTCAGATTTAGTGAGAAACACACCTCCTCCACCCAATTTTGTGAGCCCTATATTACATATTTTCAATGGATAAGGTGATCCATCAATGAATTTGATGCACTACATGTCTTATTGAGACCCTATGATGGGAACTCCGGAACAACATTATGTATTGAACCTCAGATGCTTTGTGTAAACCTTTCAAGGATCTGCATTCTTCTGGTTTATGAATCTGCCAACTCAGTCAATAAAAAGCTGGGAAGACCGACGACAGCAATTAATGTTCCTCTTCAGGTCAACACAGCCTAAAACAACCGTTAGTGAACTCATGAATTTCAAACCGAGGGAGAATGAGAGGGTCTCAGATTTCATCGCTAGATGGAAGGGTATAGCCTACTCTTTGAACAGGCCAATGCCCCAAGATGAGATTATGGACATATTCATTGATAACCTTCGAGGTGAGCTATGAAAACTGCTCATACTAGTGGAGTGCACCACTGGCTTCTGAAATCTCTCTGTCATTGCCCAGAGAATTGAAGACTCCCTGCAGCGGACCAACCTGAAGTCCTGAATAGCCTCACAGGATACTACAAAGGGAAGAAGTTAGAGCTGAAGCGTCCTCTGTCATGCTCAAGCCAGCCCCTGCACCTGCTCCACTACATAGGCCTCCACCAAATTTTCAAGGGCCCCCTGTATATCAGCGACTTCCTCCGCACAAGCGGTATGATCAGAGAGGATCAAAGCGGAACTAGTTCGAGGAATGAAGACACACATTATACTCACTCTGAGAAGACCGATACCCCGGATACTTCATCGTCGCCATGAATAGCATCATGCTCTACCTCTTGGAGCCAAGGAAGGCCGAAGAAGTCATCCGCAATGACATGCTAGATTATTGTCCCTACCATTGAATGTTGGGGCACAATATCCCTGAAATCATTATTTTTAAAGACCACCTGAAAAGGATGGTAGGCTTCGGGCAGGTTGAGCTGGGACCACCCCCATCACATGTGACATATATTTCTACCACCTACTACAACAAAGTTGAGGGGTGGCGGGACGTCAACAGTAAGAAGGGGTAGAAATTTGATTACTGGATGACTCAGAAGACTGTCAACCGAGCTCAGGTCATTCTCTGAGCTGAACTAAAGCAGCTGGTGTTGCCGCCAACAGCCCCTAATGCTGCACAACTGACAATATTGCCTCACAACCCTCCACGAGCAGTTCAACTAGGTGTAATCGAGAAGGGATTAGACAATCACAAGATGAGAAGTCCACAACAAGGCCAGTGTTAGCCCCAACACTGTCGGATTTTATACCCCCAAACATGGACCCACAGGCACCGACACACCAAACAACACTATCAGGGACAACTGACCATGTTGACCTGTCACAAGACGAGGAGATAATATTTAGTTACAAAAATGACATCCATCTAATTGAATCGTTCCCCAGATGAAGGTTATGGTTACATACCCGAGTTCCCAACACAGGGGGCCAGGATGAGGAATCACAGAAGCACGGGAGACCAGGGGAGGCGCAGTCGAGGCCGAAACCAATCATATGGTTTTACCATGTCTTAATCCGTTAATATCATAGAAACCTGTGGGAGATCCCTTCAACGGACTCAATAGGATAATGAATATCTCTCCACCTCCATGAGCAGTCACTCAGGCCCCGGCATTCTACGCTACCCATCTAAGGAGGAACACATGTCTAGACTCCTAGTGCGCAAAAACAGACCGTCTAGGCTGAGTCCCCAGATCATGGGAGTACCATCAACCTCCGACCATGTAGCTAGTCCCTCCTCATCACATACTCCAGTTCCTAAAGTTCCTGCTAAAACTCTCCCACCAACGGAGAAGCACCAACCATTGGAGAATAAGTATGATATCCTTAAGCTGCTGGCGTTGGTACCAGCCTAATTGACAATCCTGGAAGACCTAAATTTGTCAGCGGATCTCAGGGAGGCACTCATAGAAGCCTGGCTCAGCCACCAGGAGTTTCAATCTGAGGTACCTACTGCCGAGATTTACCGGGCAGAGTCTAGCCCGGCTGAGTTTAATGTAGTGATTTCCTTCACTGATCAGGATGAAGATGCCATCATGGAAGGTCATATCAAACCACTATATGTGTTCATCACACTAAATGATGATGAGATCTGTAAAGTCTTTATTGACAATGGTTCTAGATTTAACCTCCTTCCCCTAAGGACACCTTGTAATTTGGGTTATAGTGAGGATGACTTAGTACCCTCAGCCACAACTTTGTTGGGTTACGACAAGAGTGAACAAAAGCCAATGGGAAAAATCAAACTAAAAACCCATTTTGGAAACCTTATGGCCTACTCGGAATTCCTGGTGGTCCGGAAGAATACAACATTCAATGCCCTTCTTAGAAGGCCGTGGCACAGTATGCACATGGCCATTCCTTCATCACACCACCAGTGTATCAAGTATTGCATCAATGTACAAAGTGGGACATTGCATGTTGACAAGGCCAATTTCGAGCTCTTCGAGTCACACTACATTGACGCCAGGTTTTATGCGAAAAAGAAAAAGATACCTTCACTCGATCATATTGACTAGATCCTCGATCCAAATGATCTAGAAATGGTTCCTGATGACCCCCTCAAGCAGCTCGATGGAGACTACGTACTTCCCTTCAACCATGTTGAGAGCAAGAATTCAATCCTCAACACACACTCAACTTTCCTCGTGACTTTTTCCACAAAGGACGAGCATAGAAATTTGGAAACGACCACTAACCCTCAATTTGGAGATGAATACTTGAGCAGGGACTCCCACGATGCCTTGCCGTCGGACTCCTAAGGGCTCGTGCCGAGAACTCTCCCCCCCGTCAGATAAAGAAGATTAGAATGAGGGGGAAGAAGAGGAGGAAGATATCAGGGATGCACCTCCTGCATTTTAGGAAGGTATCTCCACCACTGTGGATGTGCTTAGGGAAATAAACCTGGGTACCGAGGAAGACCCAAGGCCGACTCTCATTAGAACAACCATGTCTCTCGAGGAGCATGAGGTATATACCTCTTTCCGGAGGAAACATCAAGATGTTCTTTCTTAGAATTACACCGAAATGCGGAGACTCAATCCCAAAGTGGCGACTCACCACTTAAGTCTTCCGGAAGGCCACCAGAGCTTTAAACAATCCGCCAGAAGGACGCACCCCACACATGATGCAAAAATAGAGGCTAAATTCAATAAGATTATTAAATAAGGTTTCATTCGGGAGGTCAAATACCCCACCTGGATAGCCAACATTACCCTTGTTCAGAAAAAAAAATGGACAAATCTGCGTCTGCATTGATTTTAGAGATCTCAATCGGCACTACACGAAAGATGATATACCGGTCCCAATCACAGAGTTATTAATGGATGCAATGGCCTGGTATGAGGCTCTCTCCTTCATGGAAGGTTTTTCTGGGTAAAATCAAATCGGGATGGCCCATTAAGACAAAGAAGACACTACCTTCAGGGCCCCTCAAGGAATATTCTGTTACAAGGTCATGCCATTTGGTTACAAGAACCCTGGATCTAGATTTTACCGCGGCATGCATCGTATCATTAAACCATTCTTGGGGACATTCGTTGAATTCTATGTGGATGACATGGTGGTCTAATCAAGGCAGCACTCAGATTGCATGTGTATCCTTGAAACCATCTTCAACAACATAAATTGAATATGAATCCCTTTAAATGAACCATCGCGTTTACCTCAGGGAAATTCCTTTGATTCTTTGTTCACCATCATGGTATCGAAGTCAAACCTGAAAAGAAAAAGGCTATCCTTTATTCACCACCTCCTCGTAATCTAACTGATTTGAGAGGATTACAAGGACACCTGCCCAACAATAGGCAGTTCATAGCCAACCTGGAAGGCAAATGATTGCCCTTCACCAGGTTAATGAAGAATGGGGTTACATACCAATGTACAGATGATTTCCAAGAGGCATTCAAAATCCTAAATAAGTACCTCTTAATACCACTGGTTCTCATGCCCCTGGTTGAAGGAATTACACGTATCCTATCCATGACAGACCTTGTGTGGTCACTGGGAGCATTCCTCACACAGAAAAATGACGTCGGTAGTAAAAACAGTCTCTATTTCCTTTGCCGAACCATGATCGACGTAGAAACTCGATACTCAAACATCGAGAAGAGTTGTTTGGCCTTGGTCTTCGTAGTTCAAAAATTTCAACATTATATACAGCATCATGAAGTCCATTTGGTCTCGCGTAGTAAACCTCTCAAGTACATCCTCAGCCGGCCGATACTGACCGCGAACCTATCCCGATGGGAAGTCATCCTCCAGCAGTTTAAAATCTGGTTTGTGCCTCAAAAATACATCAAAGGCCAGACATTAGTAGATTTTAGGGTAGAGCACCCCTTGACAAGAACCACCGCAATAGACGTCTAGTTACTTTATGAAGATATATTCTCGGTTCAAGAGGAGTTCCCAATGTGGGAAATGTATTTCAGCGACTCATCTTGAATCCCGAAAGGGAAGTGGATAGAGGATCCTAAATATAACAAGTTGGGGTTGGGGATAATAATCATGTCCCCAGAAAAGGTAGTCTTACCAAATTCCATCCTCTTGTTAGAAGGATGTACGAACAATGAGGCGGATTATCACCCCTCATTGCGGTCTTATATCTCACACTCTAGGCACAAGTACAACATCTTAAGGTAAATGGTGACTCAGAACTGGTCATCAAGCATGTCATTGGTGACTATGCTATTAAAAAGGAGGAGCTGATTCCCCTGTTTGACCCTATTCGGGGGTTAATGGCAGAATTCTCCATAGAACAGACATTCAACTATATTACACGGTCTTAGAATTCCCAGGCCGATGCATTAGGAAATGCGGCCACAGCCCTAGCTGACCCAGACTGGGATGAAACAATTATCCATATTTCTCATCGTCGAATGTTCTTGCAATTTGTTCAGTCTAAAATGGAAGAATTCAACAAATTCAGCCCTGTCCTTGAGCCATATGCTCATGTCACTGGCTGGATGACCCCCATTGAAAACTACCTTCAAAGGGGAGAACTTCTATCAGACAGGGCTGAATGAGAGGAAATACAGAGAAGGGCAATCAAATTTGTCTTATATGGTGGCATGGGTCACCAAGAGATCCTCTACAAATGAGACCATCATGGAGTCCTCCTCAAATACATTGATGGAGAAGAAACTGATGTCATCACGACTGAAGTGCAGGCTGGAGTATGTGGTGCACACCAGTTAGGGTCTAAGATTTTCCATCAGGTTCGAAGGCTTGGGTACTATTGGCCCACCGTGGCAAGGTATTGCGAGCACTTTACCGCAAAATGCCACTCCTTCCAAACTAATGCCAACTTCATTCACCAACCCCCATAGGTACTTCATCAGTCCAAGTACTCCTAGCCATTTTCCATCTGGGGAATGGACGTCGTGGAACTATATCCCCCCACCACAACCAAAAAATTAAAGTGCATCCACTCAGCAACCAACTTCTTTACCAAATGGGAAGAAGTTGTATCCCTAAAGGAATTCGGGGCAAGAAACATTGCCAGCTTTGTGAAAACCAATATCATCACCATATTTGGCGGCCCTCAAACCATACTGACAGATAATTACACCAGCTTCTGCTCTGCTGAATTAGAGAAACTATACCGAGAATATGGTATCAAGCCTAACCACTCATCCTGCTACCATGCAGTGACCAACGGACAGATAGAGGCTTTCAACAAGAACTTGTACAACATTCTCTAGAAAATTGCGAAAAATTATAAGAAATCATGGCTGGATAAACTCCTTCATGAATTTTGGGCTTATCGAACCACAATCTGCACCGTTACTCAGGCTAATCCGCACTCATTAGTATATGGAACAAAATTGGTCCTGCCCATTGAGCTCCAATTTCACTCGCTCCGTGTTTCCAATTGTGATCAGTTATCCAATGATGACTGATCAAAAAAAATAGCTAGGTGATTTGGAACAGCTGTATGAGAAGAAGTTGCACACTTTTCACCATCTAGATGTATATCAGAATCGGATCGCACATGCCTTCAATAAAAAGGTTCATCTTCAGTATTTCTTGGAAGGAGAACTGGTGTTGGTCCTCTGGACCCCAATGATACTTGGATTGAAAACTACAATGCTGAAGCCCAAGTTGTAGGGACCATATGTTATACACAATGTCTACTTCAATGGATCATATGCCTTGATCTCTGTGGACGAGCAATTAACTACTGCTCCTCTAAATGTGAGATTTCTGAAGATGTATTTTGCATAATCAACAGATGTTATCGTCCAACCTGACGGACTTTAAACTTCCAAGCACCACCGGTCCAAACTCTATGACAATAAACTAAGAATATTTCAACATCATTGCATGACTTTAAACTGCACTGATTTTATAGAACTATGTACGGCTCGATTACTGCCCTCGTAGGATAAGTATCAATTCCCAGATTCTGTATCCTGGCCCAGCCATCCCCAAATAATGTTAAAAGTTCCTTCTTTTCCCCCATGAATAGACCAACCATGCCCATGGTGTATCACCTTTTAATAAACTATGTACGGATTGATTCCCACCTTTACAGGATACGTAGCGAAACCAGGATCCCACATCCTGGCCCAGGCACCCCCAAATGATGATTAAAAATGCTCTTTTCCCCTGTGTACGGACCAGACCTGCACGAGGTGTATTGCCTTCCAAAGAACTATGTACTGCTCGATTCCTGTCCTTGCGGGATACGTAGTGATGTTAGAATTCAAGATCCTGGCCCGACCGCCCCCAAATGAAAAAAATGCCTTATTCCCCCATGTACGGAATAAACCTGCACGGGATGTATTCCTCATCCTTATCAGAAGACGTTAAACTGTACGGATAAGAAATATTGAAAATGCCATTTTCCCCCATGAACAGATGAGACCTACACATAGTGTATTATCTTTTAATGAACTACTTACGGCTTGATTCTTTCCCTCACAGGATACATAGTGATGCCAGAATTCCACACCCTAGCCTAGCCACCCCAAATGAAGCTAAAAATACCCCCTTTCCCTCTGTACGGACCAGACCCGCATGGGGTGTATTCCCTGAAAGAACTACGTGAGGCATGGTTCCTACCCTCGCAGGATACATAGTGACACCTGGATCTTATTTTCTATCCCAGTTTCCAATAAAAGAAAACACAGGTATATACACCCTTCGTCATTACCGCATGACGTCAAACTACACGGAGTCCCCTTCTCATGTCAGTTTATCCTCGTCCTCACTGCACGACGTTAAAACTACACAGACTTCGTCCTCACCACACGACATTAGAAAATTTCATAGACTTCATCCTCACCGCATGACGTTAAACTGCACAGACTGCGTCACGACCCACCCAAGATATACGGCAAAATAGAATGGGAGTAATCCTAGAGTGTTTGGATGTATCCTCTTCATATGTCAGACTCCGCGACCTGGATAATTGAGGATATTCATAATCATTCATAGCCATTAGAAGTGGAATGTTATCGACCCATGGATGAATTTGAAGTTTAATGCATAACATTACCTCAGTGTCTCTACATATTGATATCCACTGGCCCATCTACCAAAGGAAATATTTCCTCAGGCGGTACACTTCCTTGCCCTGTACGCTTACTGGTCTCAGAGCCCCCATACCATACCTCCTAATCTGGGAAACCCCAGAGTTACTGTTTACAACCTCATTCCCTCAAACTTGTTCAAGGTATTCTAGATCCTCCTAACTCTATTTACCTATAGGAAATAGTAGTAATAGTCACCCAATGGTACGAACTCTATGACTGTTAAACTAAGAGTACTTCATCCTTACCGCACGACATTAAACTACATGGAGTAAAGGTACACCTCATGAGAAAGATAAATCAGCGTGGTAAACTCTTCGAGTTTTAACAGAATCCATGGAGGAACATCCCCAACATGTCCAGATATTTCCTTACCAAATGACAGACTTCATGGCCTGGACAATCACGGATCCTCATAATCATTCAGGGCCATCAAAAGTAGAATGTTATTGACCTGTGGAAACCTTTTTATGACTATTCATACCATGAACTTAGTGGATCAACATATTGATAGCCCCTAGCACATCTACCGAAGGCATTATTTCCTCAAGAGATACTCTTCCTATACCCATACACTTACCGGCCTCAGAGACACCATATTATCTCTCCTGATCCAAGAAGCCCCGGAACCATGATTTACTCCATCAACCCCTCTCCACGTCTTGGGTATGATGTGATATTCAAGCCCAGATACATTATAATCAAGAGTGGCCTTTGGAACTATGTCCTTACTGAATGATGATTAAAACCGCACGGAACATGTGTTTGATGTCTGGCGTGAAGATGCAAAGACAAAGCATTAATCATCCAGGGAAATGCCTCCAACTATAAGCATTTTCCTAGATTTAAAAATTCACCCCTTCTTCATTGTACAATGTTAAACTGCATAGTATAATTAATAATGCTCCCCATCATTACCACATGACATTAAACTACACAGAATCTATCCTTACCGCATGATATAAAACAGAACGGAACATAAAATATCCTCCGTTCTCACCTCATGACATTAAACTGCACAGAGTTAGTAATAATAATAAGACACTCCATCCTCACCACATGATGTTAAACTACATGGTCGAAACCATTCATGTGTTCAATCAGGAATGTTGGATTTCCTCTGTCCCTCAGTGCATGGGCCAGACCTGAACCAATCACTGTCTCACACCAGCATGAGAAGGGATGATTTCACCCATTCTTGGGAAATTTATCCCTAATGTTTCTCCTATATCCAGGCACCCTCTCCTCGTGAACAATACTCTGTACTCAAGAAAAGCCAAACTCTTTTAGGTGACCCTCGGTGGTCCTGAATCGGAACTTCCCTGATGTTGCACGGCTATCGGGACAATATAATCATTGACCTAAGGACACCTTTTCATGACTATACATACCATGACCTCAGTGGATCTGCATATTGATCACCCCTAGACCGTCTACCAAAGGCATGATTTCATTATGCAATGCTTCTTTCCGTACGTCTCTTGGCCTCTGAGACCCCATATCCATACTGGGATTCAAAAACCATCCGAGTTGCAGTTTACCAACCTCCTTAACAACCCTGCATGAATACGCTGGAACATCTCTGATGAGATTACCGAGAACCAGGAGAAGCCGTTCCATTCTAAAGAATATCCAAACTGCAAGACTTTTAACTGTTCCAAGCTCCAACTATCCTTTACGCCAACTAAATTTGTAAGACAGGGACCCTTATTCCACACATATGAATCTTATAAATGTTCCCAAACCCTTTCAGACGTCACATACCCTTTCCGAGCCACCCCTGGTGGGTTTTCATAAATTTTCAAGACACCCATGGTGTTTTCTATAATCCAGACGTCCATAAAGTCCCCAGGCCATCAAAAATGGACATTCATTGACTTAAGGAAACATTTTCATGACTATGCATACCATGCCCTCAGCGGATTTGCATATTGATTTCCCCTGGCCCATCTAACAAAGGCAAGTCTTCCTTAGGTGATGCTTTTCCAACCTCTACATGCCGATACAGCTCCCATGCCTTGAGACATCCCCTGCATGTTGTCAGATCTAAACATTTTCACCCCACATGCGTCTAAAAGGTATTTTGACCTCTTTTAGTCAATAAAACCATGTCAGGGCCCTCACCCCACCATATATGGTCAAAGGTGTTCGACCTAAAACTCCAGTAATGATAGTCTTGTCGGTAGGACTTTAAACCACCCACAAAAAAAGACGCAAATCCCGTTAGGCCGAAAACCAGAAAAGGGTGACCTATGAAACAGTCGAGCTATACCCATTGGGTCCACACCAAATGGGCCCAAGAAAAATTAGGGTATTGACAGAAAAGACAAAAAGTTTGTGGGTTTTTTCTATAAACACCTATAAATAGTCAAACTATTCTCACTAGATCACATGGTCCTGGAAAAAATTAGAGCTTGTTTCTATTTTATCATTTTCCCGTACTATAATTAATTCTGTTTCAGTGAGTTGTTATTTATACAACAGTCATTCTAATAACAATGAAATTTTATAGCAAGGAATGATCAATAACAAATTGTATTCCATTTGGACAATAAGGGAGGACATATACAAGTCGGAGTCTCTCCTTCACAGAAAGAAAGAGGTAAAATAGAATGTACAGAAATAGATCCGGAAATCACAATGGAGCCTTTCTTTCTCTCTCAATAAGATCTGCAACAGTGCGACGAAGGTTATTGCATGTTTTATTCAGCATGACCTTCTCCCTGGCCTCAACATTGGTCATCGATTGAGTATGCCTCACCATTGTTTGGATATCATTTATCCTGTTCCAGGTAGCTTCAAGGTCACCAGTCAAAGATGACAACTGATCCCTTAGCATCGCCACTCAAGCTTCTCATTCATGCAGCTCAGAAGACAGGGCAGTCGCCTGATCTTGAGAGATCGGCTCTAGTGCTATCAGCTGATTGAGCTTCATCATAGCTTCCTCAAAAGATCAGGTCCCGCAATGAGAGGCAGCGAGGTGAGAAAGTTTGTGTTCACTATAGGCAGCCTCCCCATGGGCAATGACGACCTTGCAGGCGAGAAAATGAAGTTGTCGATAGTTGAATCCACCTGACCCCAATCCCAGGAAGAGTTTTTGAAGGGATTCAGTCATAGTATCCATCTTAGACAAAGGATTTTCAGCCACAATCTCATAGATCTAGGGCCAGGCCTACCTTCGCACTGTTCAGTGATCCACCATGACACGAGGGTCTTTGGTATCCTCGCTGGATAACATATGAATGAAGTCTGGCATTGCGTTCAGCACAGACATGTGTGCACCAAAAGTTGGTTCCAAGACTAGAGGGTTCGAAACATATAGCCCTGGTTTAGGATTGGGAGTTGAGTAGGTAGGTCTATTATCGACCGATGGAGCTTCGGGAAATATATCATGGGGGTCCAAAGTCACGGGATCATCCTCAATTATATCCAAATGGATTGGATCTGTCTGAACTTCGGCCAAAGAGGGGTTGGAAGAGGAAGATCCCCTGATCTTCTTTGATCTTCGAGCCATCAATCGGTCCTCCCTCAAAGCTGAAGAGGAAGGTTTGGTAGGCACGGTAGCCACAGTGACCTATGATTTGGGAAATTACTAGATAGCCATCCCTAGGATCCCATCTGGATAATTCTCTATCCACATTATCACATACTCTAATGACAGGCTGGAAACCGCTCCTATGTCAGCCAAGGGAATGCTGGTTCCAGATCCCTCCCGTATTAACATCAACCACCATTGATGGAGAGTGGCCGGATGCAATCCTCAGGCCCGATGATGGGGAATGGAAACCTGGAGTTTCATGCATCCAAACTATCAAGAAAAACAATATAGGGCATACACCTGACACAAATAAACTCCATCAATCCGCCCAGATAAAAACCCATCCCATTGTAAAATCATTTAAGAACACTCTTTTAAGCTCCCCCTGTGGTCATCAACCATGACACCGGAAGGCATGGGGTAGGGAGTGAATGCGAACTGGGGAACATCACTCAGAAACATGACGACTACATCGGAGCTAAGGGACTTTAGACAAACTCCCACTATATCAAGCAGGGTAGGCCGAAGAGTAGGAAGCAGAATGACTATGTTATGTTGATACTCATAACAATAGAAATGATCCGCTACCTAGCCATATAAGAAATGAAATGGACCACTTAGATTATAGGTTGACATGCCCACCTGCTTGTGGCTCGGTAATTCATAAATACAAGCCAAAGTGGGCACGACCAGATTCACTAGGGGGCCTCCCGCCAGCTCAGCTGCCATCATCAGGGTGCAAGCCTTGACCCATGGGTTGGTATCTTGAGATGGGAATAACCACCCTCTAAAAAACATGGAAAACAGACCTGCCATCCTGAGCATAGGCGGAACACTAGGGTACACCACATAACCCCATGAAATATATCTCCCGTATCCAGAACCACCCAGTAGGAACCTAGGATAGTTCATGATTGTTGAGACGGATGCATCATGGGGAACATGATCTTTGGCACATGACCGATGGTATTTAGAAAGAACCCTATCTAGGTGCTGTAGGGAATAAGGGAGCGGGCGAGCATGGGCTGACGAAGTGACTGCTCCACCATAACTAGGAGATCCCTTTCCAACGAAGGCACCCGTTCACATCGTCACATGCGTCAGGGGTGGGAAAAAATCATCTTACATCTCGCCAATGATCAGAATCCCTCCCAGTTGGTAGATGTCCCATAAACTAATACTAGCTTCACCATGGGTGAGGTGGAAAGTGTTAGTGCTCGAACACCAGCAACCGAACATGTCAGGCAGGATCGAAGATGGTGAGTAAATAGAAAACCGGGAAGCCCACACCATGGAGTATAAATTTACCACTTCCTGTGACTCAGGAAATTCCTAGCAATGATAATGTGCATAGAAGGCCCATGCCCAGTCATTTGATAAGATCCCACTAGACCGAAGATCCCACCTCGGGATCCATCCCTTGTCAGGATCCACTTGATCAAGGTTGATCAGGGAGGGGTAACTCTTGAGGATGGCCTCTTGGGAGAAGTCCTGAGCGTACCGATCACTTTCAGTTCAAATGGAACATCTCAAAATAAAAGTGTCTGTCGGATAATAATCAGAGATCATCTCTCTTGACTGGGCAAGGATTTCCTGAGTGCACATCGGTGATGCTTCCAAATAAGGGGACGAAAGACCAGAGAAGATAGGGGGGATAGGGAGGTTGTCTTGAAGAATGAAACCACAAAGAGGAAGATGATTCGATGATGGAATGCCCAGAACTTCGAAATAGAGAATTTCTTTCAAAACACCATCATTGTGAATAATGGGTCGGCTAGGGTCCTCTTTGATGTTCTCAGCTCTAGGTATCCCAGCTAGTCGTCTCCATGGACCAATAAGAAGAGGCTTGGCAGCAGGCCTAGTCACGGGTCGAGGAGGAACCATATTTTCTCCCTGCATAATGGAAATAATACAAATGATTATTTCAAATAATAAAATTTGGAAAAAAACACCAAGTATTTGACAAAGGACACTATCCAGGTGCCTTCATGACGAACTCTGTGGGCCAGCATCATAGGCTAGTTCGCGATGACGGCTTCCCGCAAACTAGCATACGCAAAGGAAGTCTGTGATACTCTGGCCCGTGGAGCGTTGGCCAGATAGCCGCGAACCGGGCTGCTCCATGGAATCTCAAACCCCGATTTAAATGTTTATGTTCAGAAGACTTCACGAGTATTGAATGTCTGCAATATTCCAGTCCACGGACCATCTGAAATCTTGTAATGATTTCCTACATGGTCCATCATGACTTACTTTTTAGTCGAAAAAAAGTTTTGGTTCGCGGCTGGGAGATTGGTATGCAGGTGAAGGCTACCGAGAACGAGGAATGGTTTGCAGAAACAAAAGTTGGTTCGTGGACAAGATGTTTCGTGAAGGAGGCAGGCCCACAGAGATGAAAAGAGAGCTCTGTTTTTGTGAATAATCTGGTGAAATACAAGGGAAGGTCCCAAATAGTTCCACTCCTCTACCGCAATCTATCTGAATTTCAGGACCACTCTACATTGGAATAGTCTCCTCTTCATTCTGATTAGACACCATTCTGATGGGGGGAATTTGTAGGGTCATGGAAAATACACAAAGGAGAATGTGAACCCCTTAATTTAGTAATGTATTCTACCCAATTTCCTTCATGAATTATGAAAAAATATGAAGAACAACCATGAATTCTCAAAGGCTTGACTGGTCTGTGTACCGGTCCAACAATGATGGTATGTGGCCGGTTCAGCAAGTAGCCCCTTCTGCAGTCCAACGTCATCCGTGAAATGGGGGTGGGAACCCTCTGCGGGAGTGAAGCACGACGGGCGCCAGGACGGTCCAACGTCATAAACTACCCCAAACGCGAAATGCGTCCACCGGCTTAGACAGTGTGCATTGTCATTCGTGGAACGGAGGCAGAGCCCTGCACGGCTGCGAAGCACCCCTCGACCCAATTTGGTTCACGGGAAAGTTGCATTCAATTCCCCCTGTGAGTTTCAGATTGACCAAGTCATTTGTAAACCGTGTTTCCATTCATGGGCCTCCGCAATAGGTTCCACATGACCACAAATACATATATTTCCCCCCTCTATATAAAATAACATCAAGGGGGAGATGAAAGGGATCGAACAGATTTGGGTGGGAGGATTTCAAAGGAAGGACCTTATGATTTTTCAAAATTGAAGTTCCAATTCTCAAACAAGAACATGTATGAAACTGGAAACGAATTTCTATAGAACCGAAAACGCTTAAAAAATTGGTGAACCGTGAACTTAAAATAAGAAAAAAAGAATATCGTGAACCATGGACCCTCCACGGATGTACTCCCCACGGACTAGGGAGATTATGCCTCTTTTTCGATCCGACACACCGCGTAGCACCCTCCAACACCGTCGAAGCCCTAACCGAAGAACCCCCGACCAACGTCACCCCTAGCTGTCATTGCTCGCATAGACTCCGCCACATACCAACCTGGTACGCGGGCCGAAACCAAATCCTCGTACCACCCTGGTACGTGGGATGCCTATCAGTCCACGTACCACCCTGGTGTGCAGACAGCCTCTCCAGCCGCATAGCACCCCCTTTTCCAGGGGCTCCACTCCTCATACACCCATGTGGCCCACCAACTCCTTCAGTGTTCCCATTCCCCAATCCAGATAAAATCCCCCCAATTCGGACTAATCCTTCGCAATTACTTTATTTGTCTATTCATCGGCCCTGAGCCAAGGCCTCTACTGAAGCCAATGGACAAGTATAATGCAACCTCCGAGCAGATCAATGTGCCACTTTGAGTTCACATACCCATGTTCAGTGAGGGGAAAGTGGTTTATCCAGCCCATGAGTGGGTTCCCAAAACATTCATGGGTTCACATTCTTACGGTAGTGTAGGGTCTGAGCCCGAGAGTCCCCTTTCTGCCTCTCTACTTTTCAGGATTGAGGGACCCCACTCACATTTCCTTTTGACGATGGCAAATGGTGAGCACTTATACCTACTCTTGGGAGTGTTCGGGCATCCCTCCCAGAGTAATCCCCACACCATACTCACCAGAAGTCAATGGCCCTTCCCCTCTCATCACAGATGGTTCATGGCTCCGCTTCCCGACTCCTACCTTCCTCCAACACCAAGGAGGAGAGTCCAGTGGCCCTAGCATTCTCCTCTGCTTGTCGTCTTCCTCCCCCTATTTCATTAGGGAGAAAGAGAAAGGCTCTCCATGTTTATTGCATTCTCTTGTTTCTCACACCGATCATGACTCACGTGGGCTTAGGGATTTTTGATGGCCACGACATCTACAGAACAACAACCCTCAAAACAAACTCTGTGGGTTTTGATCCCTGTTTCCTAAGCAGGGTACGTAGGAAGCCTCCCCGAGGTTCAATCCCAGTTCAAGCCACTAACCATGTTGAAGTCCCAATTATTCTCCTCAGAACAAACTACATGGGTTTTGATCCCTAACTCCTAAGCAGGGTACGTAGGACGCCTCCATGAGGTTAAATCCCTACAATAGGGAACTCTCACATGTAAGCCCTAATCTCTATGAACTATGTGGACATTGATTCCCGACCAAACGGGATATGTTGGAAACCTCCCCGAGGTGAATCCCCAATATCTATGTCTGATACACGTCCTTGCCTATTAGACCATGTCCTTATACTCCAGCAGGACCATCTGCTGACCCGAGAAATCACTTCCCTTGGGTATTCCTGGCCGCTTCGGCGTAAGTCCCGCACTAACTTTGACCGGGAATCTCTCGCTCGGGTGTCCTTGCCGCAAGATGTTAAAATTTATAGTTGGGTCCTAATCGAACAACCTTAAAAGGTGATGTGTCCCATCAAGTGGCATCGAACTACTTGGATTCTGATTCCTCTCATGAGGATACGTAGGAAGCATGTATCACAGGTTCGATCCAAACACTCAAGTCATTATCTATCTCCCATGGATGAAAATAAACTCTAGATCTCCTTGTTATAAGTATTCAAGCTAGTGCCATCTCAATGTGTCCAAACTCTTCATAGTCATTAGTCTTATGAGGGATGGTAAAACTCGGGTCTAAATGATTTTGAATCTCTACGTTCAACTTACCATTTCCAACCAAGAGTAATCCGTTGATACTATGCTTGGGAATAAACCAATGATTCGAGAACATATGAATACGTATTAAATCTATAATAGAGTCCCGAAACATGCCATAATTTCCTCCCAAAAGGGTAAGATGAGCCCAACTTACAATCCTCTCGACCAATGTGAGTTTTTAAGCATCGCTGGCAGAATCTCCCAAAGAATGCATGCCTTTGGAAAGCAGGTCCACAGATCTTTGGATAAAGAACCGTTTGGAATTTTGAAATGGAGACCGATATATCTGACCTGAGCGATTTCACGGAACTCAAATCTCCGCCAGATCGACCGTTGGGCGCGTCGGTCCTCCCACACACAACTGATTCAAAAAAAATATGGAGCTTGAACATTAGACATCCCTTCTCTAGGATCATCCATTGCTATCATTGTGTTGACCTTTAACCTTTTAGATATATATAGATTTATCCAAACTCTCACCTTTAATTCAAAATGTTAGGTCAAAAAATGCCAAACACATAAAAGGGGTGAATTGTGTCTTTTCAAAAACGATTCCATAGTTCTAAATTTAAAAACCTTCTTTAAATTAGAGTAGATAATAATGATTTTATTTATGATCAAATAATAGGTAGTAGATAAAAAAAATGACACATCTTTTTATAGTGGTTCAGGGAAAAAGTATCCCCTAGTCCACTCCACTAGATTCTCTCTCTGTGATCTTGGTGAATTTCAGTAGTCTGGTCCTCATATCACAAGATCGAAAAACCAACAACTAAGTGATGGCAATTTATACCTTTACAAATAAGGATAAAATAAATTCTTTTGGTTCTAAACTGAGAACCAATTATCCACATCTTAGAACAAGAAGATGACACTCCACTTCATCTAAGTACGAGAAGTCAAAACTAAAATAAATAAAAAGGAGATTTCATTTGTTGAAAAAAATTTATCTTCACAGTTGTTGAATCACGCAACTTATAGTAGATGGATCATGTTATTCGAAACCAAAATTTCCAAGAGGGACTATGTTTTATGAGATCCTATTGCACAAGAGATCTTCAATTTTAAGAATGGAAACAAAAATAGAGTAGTCACAAATTTACTGGATAGAACATTTATATATTTCCAAAGTGTATTGTTCTTCCATAGTCATTAGTTCATTATAGAACTGTGTATATGAGCACAAGAAATATTGAATAATAATAAAAATGTTATTCTCTCTCAATTATCTTGGAAAAATAATTCTTGAAAAATCATAGAACAAGCATTCTGATTAAAAAAATTCCAAATCTACAAAAGATGCACGATGAACCATAGAAATTCAAAATTGAATTTTCTAGGGGAGTCATAACTTCCCTAAATAATATGATATAAAATACTACATTAAATAAAATTTTTATAATCAAATAAAATGATCTTAAAATCAGTCAAAAAAAGAATTAAAATAGCCTATAACTCAGTCAAGTCTATCACATAAATTAAGGAAATTAATGAAAAAATAAATAACTAGCGTTGGAAAGTAAAACATTGGGAACATTAATAATGTGAAAAAATACTGAATGTAGGTTTCAATTACATATCATTCATCTTTGAAATGTATGATTGACAATGTAGGGTTTCTCATTAAAGTAATCTTTATGATCCATACATTTCTGTTTGGAATGTATGGTTCAATACACACGTAGGTTTCTTTAAAAATAATTTCTTCTCTTGGCAAATGTAAGGATTTTTTCATATATATGGTTCTTGGACCATAGTTTTCTTAAAACGTAATGTTGATTAACTATACATACTGATATGAATGTAGGGTTTCTTTCTTCTTCCGGTGTATGTTTTAAGGCTAACATAGCGATCAAGATCTATACAAGTAGTACAGAGCGTAGAGTTGACTCCACACGTTATCTTAAATCACAAAGGGTATGTATAGTGTTTCTATAATACACAAAAACACATCCCTAACACTTATAAAAATATTCCCTAAGAATAAAAAACGTAGAAGTATCATCAGAATAAATAAAAAAATATTAAATCACTAAAATACACATAATTAAAAATCATTAGTAACACAAATAAGTGTATTTTTTATCATCAAGGTAATTATAAATTTTAGAGTATTATTAGGAGAATAAATTCCTAAAAAAATACCTATTAGAATTATTCTTATATTTTATAGAGTTCAAATGTTAAATATACAATGTTATGGTGAAATGAAAAATGGCGTAAGGTATGCCTTTAATTATTGGGTAATTAACTACTCCAATAGATTGGTTTGAAGCATCATAAAGTATGTCAAAGGGATACTCCTAGTTCGGTGGCTACATCACTAGTGGTGTCATCAATCTATTATTTAAATAACAAAAAACATTCATATTTAATTATTAAAATCAAAGTTAGTATCTTCAAGAAAATATCCTGATAAAGGGAAGTGAAACATTGCTAAATAAATTTACAAAAATTCATTAAATTTCATTATATCCTATAAAAACTCTAGATTGTTTCCAAAAAATTGGGTAAGGAAATGATTTATTAACATTAATTTTGGATTTTTCCACCTGAATTCCTTTTTGTGATATAACATTTCCATACACTACTATTAATTTCAATGTAAAATAATTATTTTCAAAATTAATTATGAGGTTCTTTTAAATGTATAATTATTATAATATTACATATTTGTCAAGAAATTATAAAATTAATATCCAAAATTAATGAAATCATTTAAAAATACATTGATGAAATCATTATTATGGTCAGAAAATATTCCTAACGGAACCCTTTAAAATTTATTTAGGGAATTACAAGATAAAAAAATAGATTTCATTTTTACAAAATGATGTTAATGGTTCATGTAAAATATTTATTATATTAGTCATCGAGGGATAGTATTTCTAGAAAATTAAACAAAAACCCATATAAAAACTAATGTGTTTTACCTTACAATCTCTATAAATTTTGGTGAGTAAAAAGCGATGGGGAAATCATCCTTTCTAGTGACTTGGTTCAACTTCCTATAATGTATTTTGAATAATAACACATATGAATTTATTTTTTCATTCATCATAATGGGAAATATTCTTTTCATTTGATTAATTTTTTAGGGGTCACCAATAATTAGTCAAAAAATGGGTAAATTATGTTGGTTTCCAAAAAAAACACTTCATTTATTTTTTCAATCCGTCTATCATGGTGTTATTTATAATCCTTTGGGGATATACAATTGGACTATAATTTTCTTCCTGTAGAGTCTTATGTAAGAAAATATTTGTATTTATAAATACATTATCAACTAAACTCAATATTATTACATTGAAATTCCACCTCAAAATTTCAATAATTTTATGTTCATGAGTTATAGTTAGGTTATTAGCAATGATTGCTTCAACGTTTCCTCCTTTCATGAGGTAAAAATATTTTTATTTAGTATAAAAGTTTTGTAAATATAGATTTGGTGGATGTTATAAAGACAAGACTATATTTTTCCCTCACATCCAATGATTGGTTTTCAAGAGAAAAGGTGATATATAAGCTACTTCATTATTAAATAAATCGTAAAATTCCTCAAGGAAGTCTGAATTTACCTTATCCTCTAATTTAAATTTTTACATGTTTTGGGATATATTCCACCTCAATTGAATGTTAAATAATTAAATGTATAAATATAGAGAAAAATTAATTTAACATACCTAGACCATCAATGGGTCTCACATATTCAATGTTAGAATGTAAAATAAGTGAATGGTTTTCTCATCGGTACCTCATAGATTCAAAAATATCAAAGATTAAAATGTTTCTCCACACACCATGGTAAGGGTTACCACAGGGACATTGATTACGGTCCTAACTATATTGAAGAAATGCCTACTAGAAATTTATATTGTGTGTCATGGTGACCAATCATACACTGTGTAGATCACATAAATGTCCGCGTGAAATATAATTTGTTAGATTCTAACAAGAACATCTTCCAAGACTACTAATAGAAAAGAAGTGGATATTCTTTCACAATTTACCCCTAATATTATAGGATTCAATTATCCCATTTTTAAATATGTTAAAATACTGTGAGGCATTACATTAATGGAAGAACCTACCTTACAAAAGACACCTTAAAAAGTTTTAGCTCTAAAGGTGTAAGGGAAATATAATTTCAATGGATCGTGGAATTTTGATAGAAACTATGGTCTTATTAGCGTTGACACACTTATTATTAGGTTGACTATTTCATTCTATTTAATTTAATTTTTCTTGGTGGAAAGATCCTTGAGAAATATATCATATTATTAATAATTCAAAGATTCTAAAATAATGATAGAAATATAAGACATCTAGAGTGTATTTAAAATTAATTATTTATCCTCTATTTCTGGAATATTTTTTTATTGGACCATGATTGATGGAAATGGTAGTAAAATACATTTCATATCCCTTAAATTCCACTATATGGGTATCTATGATATTTTCTTTTTCATTCCATAATTTTATTCATATTCATTATCTATTTCCTCTAAGGTATGGATTATAAAAATTTATCCAAACTATAAAGTTATATTCTCATAATGTTTTAAAAAAACATTGTTCAAGTTTAGGTGTGTCTTTTTTTATAATTTTGTTTCCACTTTTTGTGGTTATCATACTCAAATTTCATTTGGGATTGGTGACTGACTGTACCACCAGTTTTCCTGGATTCTTCTGTAAAACATCAGCATTTATATTAACACATTATATAATTCCTAGGCTAATCTGCCTCTGAACATTATTTTTATTTCACATGAGTTTATAAACTAATTTATTAATGATTAAATGAGTTTTTATTTTAATGTAGGTGGTTCTTACACAGATTGGTAATAATAATGATTTTAAGGTTGTTGAAATAGATTTGAATTGTGGTAAATAAGATGGTGAGGTGGTGGTAATTGGAAATGGTATTCAAAAGGTACTTTCGCCTAGTTATATTTATTTCCAAATCTATATTAGAATTAGGAATTATAACTCCATATATTTTTATATTATTGGAATTTCAATGGCTTAAATGCTACAACCCAAATATCCATACCCTGTACTTTAGCACACTAGTCATTGAAAAGGGAAAGAGATAGAAAAACTCATATATCTTGGATGGTGTTTTTGGTTCACTTTTCTAATACAAATCAATTTTACTTGAACAGGAAGGTTGTATCTTCTAACTTATACTTATGTAATGGATATGATTTATAATTTATTTCAACATAAATACCTTTGGTACCAATACCTCTTGTGAAAGCCTGTTTTTAGTTTGGTGTTATCTTCTTAATAAGTTCCATAGCATCTGATGATGATTTATATATCATGGATCCTCCTAACAATTAATACACCTTATTTGAATAATTTTTTAAAATACCAATGTAAAATAATACAATAATTTGCTTCTCCTCTATAGCATGATTTGTGAAACTGGGACATATCATCTTTAACCCATCCTGTTGTAACTACCCCAAATATTATAAATAAAATTCCCCCTCTTGTTTTAATTTAATGTCTTATTAAAGAATATGGTTATATAAAATTGATGAACATATTTGTTTTATTTTATCCATTTGTATTTAAATTTCATTAAGTATCATTTACATTAATAATATACCCATTGAATAGTAATAAGATGATTAGTATAAATATAGGGTTTTAACAAATACAATTAACATAGAAAAAAGTAGTGATGGCATCAACCAATATGATCATATCCCCTGAAGCCCATTTATTAGAGCTTCCAGGTGATAGATCATTTCTAGGCTTTTCCCTTCACCAATCCCAAGCTTAGATAAAACAACTTAAGAATGAGTGAAACTGATGGCCGAAGAAGTTCAAGCTCATCAAGATCATGGTTCAATCCCTATTTACAAAACCACCCCCCATAAATGTCTCTCAATCATGCACCTTACTATTATGGAGTTTTCTAGTGTATTAATGGGATATGTATCAAGAACCAAATGATATGAATATCTACACTATTTTTTAAAGAATAATGAATATATTATCATTAAATTATTATTAATTTGTAAATGATTTTTATTTTGATATAATAACGCGCAAATTTTATTTTTGGTTAATATTAAAAATGAATTTATTTATTTATAAATTAATGGATTTTGAAATAAATAATATATCACTATTATTATAAAATAATTTTTACCAAATATAAATGATCACATAACTGTTATGAAGTCAAAAGTAATTTTTATAATGATTAAATAATGGTTATTGTCAAAAACCCATCATGACATAATAAATTACCATTTTAGTTTATAAAATAAAATTTTAAATATAAAGAAGATTATTGATATAAAATTAATATAACTTTGGTATTCATAATTTATAAATTTTCAAATGTTGATTTTTTCATAATTTTATGAGATAGTTGAATTTTTGGGCAAAAAATAAATATCATATAAATTTAATTTGTTTTTTATGACATCATAATAACCCAAAAATGATATAATAATTAATATAACTGAGATCTATTACCAAATAAATTTTTTCAATTTAATATTATTTTATTTATGTTTATTTTATTTATTTTTTAAAACCAATATGAATTCTCCAAAATCAAAAATATATTTTATGGTTTTAAAATCATGTCAATAAGAATGTGACTCACCTAGACATAAGAAAGGGAATTATTTTTATAGTTTTGGACCTTGGACTTATAAAATAATAAAAATCACTTTCATTTGTTATAATAAATGGGAAAACATGTGGTATAGATTGTGGATTTTCATATTTAATTATGTAGACTCCAAAACCTAAATAATAAATAAATACTCATCATTTCTCATCTAAAAACACTAAATCTACTAATTATCATAATTAAATATCCTTGTATAATGTTCATAATATTTACTCCACTATCAATATACCTCACAAGGTTCCCCCAAAATCTCAAGATTCGGCTCCTAGGCATTTGGAGCACACACTCATGCAATGGATCAAAATCTTCCTCTCCTCCTTTAATTCAAGCACGTTGTTTGGAATTTTTATTCTTAATTGAATATTTATATGATGGAATTTATTTATAAAAATCCCATAATATCCAATATATTTTATAAATGATTTATCATTTATTCACACCCATTTTGGCCTTTAACTAATCTGTTACTATGATGAAATTCTGTACGTGGTTTCTCTATTCCAATTCCTATTCAAGCACTTATTTCATTATATCCTCCATAGTTTCAATTGGATAATGTTGTTATATGTCCTTCTATATTACCCTTATGGAAAATCTTAATTATAAATAATGAGATCCCCCACTTTCACTCCCATTAATCCTCCCATGATCTTGTACATACCCTCCTTACCTTGATGCAATTTAGTAAGGGTTCATCTCTTTTGAATTTTTTTTATTAATATTAGGCCTTCTATTTCAAATTATTAAGGTTAGAAAATTTATTTCCATGTCCCTATGACTTCCAATTTTGTTTACAATTGATTACATACCCCTTCATTTCAATCTCATCTACCCGTTTTGTGAAATTCTAGGTAATGTTATTTTGCTATTGAAATATAACCAAGATTTTCTAATGGAAAAACAATTTTTTAGTGAATACCACACACATTTACTATCAATGGGGTTAAAAATTATTAAATATAATTTTTCATTGATGTCTGAAATTTATTTATTCCAAACTCCATGATAATGTAATAAATTTTAATGATGAAGGAATCTATTTTTTATGATCTATATCGTACAATTATGCTTCTGAATGAAATGAATGTGACAGGTGCACCTAAAATTATATAGTTTTCCAACGCATTGAGTTATTTCTAGTATCTTGATACATCATGTTGTAAGTGGATTGAACCTAATTCAGTTATGGAAATTTTTCGACCTTGATGTATTGGTGGTTTATACTTGACCAATGTTTATGATACAATGTTAGAAGTTGTTTCCACATTTCCGATATTATGATTATCATGATATATCAAGCCTTTTTATTCATGTTCCTTTTATACACTGTTGATATAAATATTATCTAGAATGTATTATATTCTTAATTTTATGACATTTTTATTACCATAATTGGATTTATATCTCAACCCTTTCTTTTGTTTTTCCCATGTTATCCCATATCATTTTAAAATCAATGGAATTTTAAAACCATGTTAAATAAATATAAAATAATTTTGTTGTATCCCATGATCATGATGTTATTATGTGTACCAAATTTTCAATGAAAATAGACTTCCAAATCTTTACAGTTTTATTATTTGTACTTTCATGTAATTAATCATCAATTAATGTGTATTAAAGAGTATGGATATATAATTGGTATTAAAGGAAATGGGTAGTCGTTTATGGGATTGGTTTTAGAAACCTCTAGATAAAGCCTTTGGGATACTACCATGTATAAGAAAACATCCTAAAAAAATTAGTTATAGGGTAGGTGGTTTTTGAAGAAAATACATCCCTATCATGATACTACAAGTGGACTTGGGTCTACAACAAATGTACCTACGGGTAACAACTCTGATAATGTGTCATAGGGCTAACTTGGGGAAACATGATGCATGACAATGGGATATAGTATGAATCTAGTGAGAAACTCCTTGTGGATATGTTTTTGGTAAATTCCAATTTTCATTATGTACTATTTTTAAGCGAACAAAAAAATTTCCTACAAGAATATATGTTAGAAAATAGACCAGAAATAACAAATATTGAATCCTACAAATGCATAAGTTAATGAATTAAATATAATATAAAAGTCATCCATTTAATTTCATTGTATTTCCATTTATTAGATAAATAATTTAAAATATTCATCCTTGCTATTTCTTTAATTCTAGACAATAGTCATAAATTTGAGGAATCAGGTAAACAATAAATATTGAAGATAATGTAACAAATTTCCCAATGTGATGCTCAACTTGATTGAGCATGAATCCTAATATTTATAATGATACTCTCTTATTTGACTCATATTATAAATATAAACCGAGAACATAAGGATCTCACAATTCCCCCTAATAGAAAATAACCTACGATTGAGAGGTGTGTATAAAAAAGGCCTCCAACTATCAATGGACAATCTAATCCCATAATCTCAGAACAATGGATCAAATCCATTGAGAAGATATTCTCTAACAATAAATGTTTTGAGAAATAGAATGTTCAATTTATTGTTTATGATATGGAAGTAGAAACTTATCATAGGTGGACATTTATCAAGAATAAGAAGTCTATAGAAAAGAATAAAACAATGATGTAGAAAGAATTCTGTAAAAAAAATCAGTAAATATTTTCCTCACATAATTCTCCATAAAATGGAATGGGATTTATATACCCTCATGAAAATATACTATGAATCTATTGGGGAAAATGTGAAAAATATCAAATGAATTTCACAATATGCTTTCAGATTTGTCGTTACCCCTGAATACAAGGTTGACCACTTCATTGGTGGGATAAAACCTTTTCTACAAAAAGACCTAGTGATAAATGTCTTTAATAACTATGATAAAATTCTACATTGTTACCTCAAAGTCAAAAGGGATATCAAATAATCCCAATGTTATCATGGGGATAAGAAGATGAATTTGGATCTTAGTTCTTGTGGTAAGATGTAAAAATATAATTGTTACAAGAAATTTCAGCATCCCACTAGTAAGAGGAACAGAAAGAAGGACCATAGAAATTTCATAATAGGGTCCAAGAAATGTTTTCGGGTGCAGGAAGGAAGTTAAAGTGCCAAACAATTTCAAATTGGAGAAACCAACTAATTAGATGGACGAAAAGAATGCTTCAATCAACCCTCTTCACATTCTTCATTTCCTAAACTAAAAAATAAAAGGTCACTTTTCAAACCAATCCTATAAGATAATGTTTTTAGATCCAACCACCAACCTCCATGGCAACAAGGGTGATATTTTTTCATGAAAAACGTATAGGTGGATCCCAACAATGACGTGGTGATCGGTACAATAGGTATTAATTCAAGAATATAGAACATAATATTTTATTCTAGTTTTATCGATTCCTTCATTTTAAGAAATTTTAGTACAACAATCCAAGCACCACCAAAATTCAGGGAATTTGAGATATCTTTGAAAATAGAAAATTGTGAAATTGTTGCCTCCCAAGTATATAACCACTACCCTATCAAATTTTATGTTTTTAACTTCCCATAAAACTATTTCATACTTCTATTTGTGGAATTTGATGTTATTTTTGGCATGAATTTTATTTCCCTACATAGATCCATCATAAAGTGGTGGGAGAATAAAATCATTGTTTTTAACTCAAATCATCCTTCGGTAATGTAAAATTTCAAGGAGGATAGATCTTCATCGTCACAAAGACCTCAATAATGGATAATATTTTCCTAAAATAAATTGTATTTGGCTCAAATTATTGAGACTATGGAATGAATAATCCTTGAAGACATAACTATCTAGAGAGAATACACTAATGTGTTTCCCAAATAATATCATAGTCTTCCTCTTAGATAAGAAAATGAATTTTCAATAGATATTTTACATGGGGAAATAGAAATATCCATGACTCCAAATATAATGGATGTTGTGTAACATGCGAGGATGAAGAAAAATCTTTACAAGAATCTAGATAAAGGGGTCATACACCCAAGTGATTCACTATGTGGTACATCATTTCTCTTACTCGATAAGAATGATAGGTCAATGTACCTTTTCATTGATTATTGTGAGCTCAACAAGATCATGATAAATAAAAAGTAGCATCTACCACTGATTTATTACTTGTTTGATTAGCTTCATGGAGCATAATAATAATCAAAGTTCGATCTATGGTCATGATATCACCATGTTAAGGTGAATAAATAGGATATCCAAAAAACTAATTTTTTTACAAGTTATAAGAATGGTGGTTCCATTCAGGATCACCAATTATAAAAAAATCATTATGGAATTAATAAATTCAGGCTTTAGATATAACCTAAAAAATATTTGGTAGTATTTAAAGATGATTTTAAAATATAATATAAAAAAAGGAGGAGCATATAGAGAATATGAGAATTATGCTAAATAAACAATTAAAGGACAATATTTATTCCACTTATAATAAATTTGTGTTCTGATTGAATAAAGTATCTTTCTTTGGCTTATCATCACAAGAAATGGTAGATAGTTGGACCCTTCAAAGATAAATTAAGTTGAAAAATGTATGAGGCCAATGTCTCAAACAGAAATCAGTATTTTCCAAGGGTCAGCTATGTATTATTACCGATTGGTGACAAAATTATCACGATGTTCAAACCCACTTACCATGTTTACATAGAAGGGACTAAAGTTTTAATGGATGCAAGAATGTGAGGAATTATTTACGGAGCTCAAAATAGGATTATAACTGCCCCAGTTCACACACTACCAAAAAGTGTATAACTCTTTGTGGTGTAGAGTAATGCATCAAATAATTACATAGGCTATGTAAATATGAAAAATGATAAATTAATAGCCTACACCTCAAGGTAGTTAACACATAATGATAAAAAATCTCCCACTTGGGATATGGAGTTGGAAGCTCTGATTCTTTTGTTGAAATTCTGGAGGCGTTATCTCTATGGGGATAAGTGTGATATATATAATGATCAAAAGAGACTCAAATATATATTCACATAGAAGGATCTTAATATGTTCTAGTGAATAAGTTAAGATCTTGAAAGAGCACTATCGTGGGTGCCCTCAAATGATTAGTGTGATTTTGGGGTACTTAGGTGTAGTAGAGTGACTGACCAAGGTCGTCTCTCAAAGGAGGAATTAGATTTAAAACAAATTTTTAAAGGTATTCTAAAAATAAAATAAAATATAATAAAAAAAATATTTGAAAGGATGGGGGTTGGTTATAGTTTATTAATCTAGAAGAAGTTTGCTGGAAGAAGATTGTATACTTTTTTCTTTTTAGTTTTGAAATGAAGTTCGATTAAAATGACACAACAAAAAGATGTTTTTTTAGAAAATATTTTAAAAGGTGTAATCGATCTAACTCTACCACTTCACTCTATTATTAATCATTATCATTTAAACTAGCATTCACTTAGTTATTATCCCTTAATTTTTTAAATCCAAAACCCTACGAGAATTAACTTTACTATGAAGATGAAGTGAATTTAACCCTAGGCTAACTTCGGAACATGCTATCACAACACTCTGCTTTGATTGGTGTTCTAAGATTAACTTTTGGACAGTGATAAATTAATTCACATAACCACTCTGGAAATGAGGATTAATTGGGTTTAGGGATTTTATTTGAACTCTACAAACTGATCCTGTGTGGTCTTGTATTACCGATTAAGATTACGCTCTCACAATTCACACAAATCCCGACCTCGCACGTTTTGTGTTTATTGTTCAATTTCTTGCTTAGTTTCATTTAAATCGAAAACTCAATTAATAGATCATATTTAGTGAATTACATTATATCATTGATTCAAAATAAATTAATGAAGAAGGTGAGAGTTAGATCAATTACTAAAAGACTACTCTTCCATGGGTGGCGTAATCATCGTAGAAGCGTTTTGCATGTGCAACAGTTTATAATGGGCATAACCCAATAACGCTTCTACTCAATAATTCCAAACCAATTAGAAAGAATAATAGAAGAATAAATTTAAACAAAACATAAGAAAATAGAAGAAATAAAAGAAGAACAAATAAGTTTATTATACAAATGAAAACATTACAAAATGAAGAAGAAAAGGAGGCTTCGATGAGGGGATCCTTGCTTCAAGAGCTACCCCTATTACAATGGTTAGAGAATTTGGGTGAAAAAATTCAAATCTTCCTCCAATCTTATAATGCACGTCCCAACCCCTAAAAATGAGAAAAACTCCAATTTATTGAGTGGAGGGGAGGCTAGGTTTAAAGAGGTTTCAAGTGTGAATGAGAAATCTCGGCCAAATATTTTAATACCACTTGCACCACCCATTTGACCTCTAAAAATCGTGAAACAGCTCTCCTTACAGAAGGCTGATTTGTGGGAAAATGAATCCAAGACCTCCTATCAAAGTATGGGCTTCATCCAAGACCGGATTAAAAATATATAGCCCAAATACAGAACCCATGTCCGTTCTACCGAGTCCAGCCCACCATTGGATTAATGTTCCATTGACGCCATTCAAATGACGTTTTTAGCTCTAGAGTCCTGAATGAATGTTGTAGAAAATAAAGTTAGAAACGCTGTTACAAAATTTCAAATTAAAATAATAAATATAAAAATATTTATCTTCGAAATACTACAATGCACTATAAAGGGTAAAACTGGAATTTTCACCAAATTTTCAAATGAATGATCAAATCCCAAATATTTTATAAATAAACATATTTAGAACAATGTGGGGAAATTATATCATTTATTATAAAAAAAAATTCAAAAAAATAGTGGTTTATCAACTCCCCCACACTTACCCTTTTGCCCACCTGAGCAAAATCTCATATTAAGTAAACATCAATATCAAATCAAAACCAATTATAAAACACATATCCTTGAGATCAATCAATTTCCCACCAATAATCAAAAGATATCATGCCTCATAAAAAACCTTAATTCAAGTTCTCTATTTATATCATTCAATATATTTCCACTTCATTTATCCTCCCATGCACAAAACACTTACCTCGCTTGTATTTTCTCTAATCACTCAAATATCAATTTTTTTGCAATGTATTTCTCATCCAAACTCATACAAGGGTCACCATAGGCTTGATAGATTCCTACATCGCTACCCAATTTGAGTCAAGGACATATGTTTATCATGAAGACTTTTAAGGGTTGTTCTATGGCTTTCAGTTGGTAGGATTAAGATGTGAAAAACTCTGAGGCTGAATGAGGAGGGCTTGACTCTTTTAAAGCAAAATTGCATTAATCAAATTTTCACTTAAATATGGTCTTCTTCTCAATAAACATAGTATCATTTCATCTCCATCATCATGAAATGTCATGAAAAGTTTACACCATTCATTATTCCTGCATAAAAAATGTCAATCTTCTCAAACATGATTTTCTTGAATGCTCCAGATGGGCACAGATTTCCACCTCAATTAGAAGCTCCAAAAAAGGCACAACTTCACTTGTCATGAAAGATCCAGAAAAGGCACAGATTTAAATATAATGGATTTCTTCAGTAGAAGACACATCTTTTCAGAATTTAATTTTCCACCCAAAGTATCACCCAAAGTATCACAGAATGTGGTGGCACAACACAAGACAACTTCCCCCACACTTAAGCTCAACTAGATTATGCAATTTCACTTCAAGAGTTGGTTGGATACGGAAAATTGTCTTCTAATGTGGCTAACCTAACAGGTTGTTCATGGATTCTAAGGGATACAAGGATTAAATATTCAAGGTAGTCCATTATAAAAAAGGATTCATTAAAATAGGGGCTTTAATACAAAACAAAAGCCTCAATCATTTAAACATAAGTACCTCAAACCCTCAAGTTTTGACAGGAATAGATCAAATTCTGGTTAAATCAAGCATGGTTTGGTTCTCTCAAGATGTGAGGTGAATGTAAATAATATGAAAATAATGGTTCAAAAGCCTCACAAGAAAGTGATTTCAAATATAAAGACAGTGAGATGTGGCATGGGATTCAAAATTCAGTGCACTTTTCATGAAATTACTAAATATTTGAATTTGAAACAAAGTCATTTCAGCATTAATTTAAGCTTAGATTCAAGGGATAAATCATTTCACTCATTGATATGAATTTAAAAATGGTGATGAGAATCATTTTAGCTCAAAAATTTCAAAAACACAAAGAAAATTGAAAAATAAACACACAAAATTTGAAAAACACACAATTTTTTAAACAGGAAAAAAATTGAAATTACTAAACTAAAAGGATACCTCCCCCACACATAAAATATTGCATTGTCCTCAATGTGAACCCATGAGATGATATATGCACATGAAATGCAGAATTTTTAAATAGGACAAATAATATAAAAGTGAAAGGGTTAGGAACAGCCTGATGTGATCAAGTGATGATGGGGTCATGCAGTGTGATAAAATCCACTACATCAGTATGGAGTCCCTCAATGTATCTCTTAAAACGTTTCCCACTGACTGTAAAGCTCCTTCTAGTGTCCTATTGTGTGATATCCACTGCACCATAAGTAAAAACATTAGATACAATATAAGGACCTAACCATCTAGAATGCAACTTACCAGGCATCAGCTTCTGTCGTGAACTGTAGAGATGGACTTTCTCTCCAACATGAAACTCCCTTTGTTGGATCATTGTGTCATGAGATTCTTTTGATCTTTACTTGTAGAGTCGTGAGTTCTCATATGATGATAGTCGAATCTCCTCAAGATCTTGAATTTTCAACTTTCTTTGAATTCCATCTTGGGACAAATCCATATTGCATTTCATTATATCCCAATATGCCCAATGCTCGACTTCCACTGGGAGATGACATGATTTCCCAAAAAAAAACCTAAATGGGGACATACCAATGGGTGTATTGTGTGCTGTCCTATAAGACCACAATGAATCATCCAAGCGCTTTCTCCAATCCTTCCTATTTGGTTGCACGATTTTCTCCAATATTTGTTTCAACTCACGATTTGAAACCTCAGCCTGGCCATTTTTTTGGGGGTGGTATGGTGTTGATGTTTTGTGTGTCACCCCATACTTTCTATGGAGGAAAGAAAAATTCCTATTGCAAAAGTGTGTCCCTTGGTCACTGATGATGGCCGTTGGTACTCCAAACCTGCAAAAAATCTGTGCTTTGACAATGTCCACAACAACATGAGAATTGTCAGTCCTGGTGGCCTTGGCCTCCACCCATTTACTCACATAATCAACAGAAACCAAAATATACAAAAATCAGAATGAACTAGGAAAAGGACCCATAAAATCAATTCCCCATTCATCAAAAATCTCACAGAATAGTATGGGTTGTTGGGGCATCTCATGTCTCCTAGAAATATTCCCAGTGTGTTGGAAATGAGAGCATGACATACAAAACACATGGGCGTCATGGAACAAGATAGGACAATACAATCCATAGTCCAAAACCTTCCTAGTTGTCCTTTGGGGTCCAAAGTGTCCACCAAAAGAAATTGTATGACAGAAATGAAAAACAGACTCAAACTCATGATCGAGAACACACCTCCTAATGACTTGGTCACTACACATGCGCCAGAGGTAAGGATCATCCCACAAATAATACCTAGACTCACTTTTTAGTTTTTGGACTTGATATTTCTTTAAATTTGCAGGGATTTCAGAGGCAACAATGTAGTTCACTAAATCAGCATACCAAGGATGTGTACCTGAGATGGAATAAAGATGCTCATCAAGAAAAGTGTCCAAAAGTGGTACATAGTCCAAGGTGTCATCCTCTAGTGTGTGTGTAAGCCTACTCATGTGGTCCTCCACCAAATTCTCTGACCCCTTCTTGTCCTTTATCTCAAGGTCAAACTCTTGAAGACGGAGCATCCAATGGATATGTTGTGGATTTTCATCTGGCTTCTTCAAGAGGTACCTCAAAATTGCATGGTTAGAAAAAACAACTACTTTAGAGACCAATAAATATGAACGGAATTTATCTAAAGCAAATATGACAGCAAGAAACTCCTTTTCTGTGGTTGTGTAGTTTGATTGGGCTGAATCCAATTTCCTTGATTCATAGTCAATCACATGTGAACGTCCTTCCACCCTCTGAGATAAGACATCTCCAACCGTGAACTTAGAGGCGTCACACATAAGATCAAATGGAAGGTCCCACTGTGGGGGCTGTATGATATGTGGAGTGGTCAGACATTGTTTTAGCTCATCAAATGAATTCCTACAAGAAACATCAAACACAAAATCAGAATCCTTTTGAAGTAATCTTGACATAGGAAGAGCAATATTACTAAAATCTTTGATGAAGCGCTGATAAAACCTTGCATGCCCTAGGAAAGATCTAACATCACACACACATGTAGGATATGGAAGGGATGAAATAATGTCTATCTTAGATCTATCAACCTCTATCCCATGTTTTGACACTACATGACCTAAGACAATGCCTTGATCTACCATGAAATGAAACTTTTCAATGTTCAGGACCAGATTCTTCTCAATACAATGATTCAATACCCTTCCAAAAATCGTTAGACATTCATCAAATGAGGATCCAAAAACTATAAATTCATCCATAAATACCTCCATGCAGGTCTCAATAAAATTAGAAAAAACACTCACAATGCATATCTGGAAGGTACCTGGGGCATTGAAAAGTTCAAATGGCATCCTACGGTAGGAAAATGTCCCAAAGGGACAGGTGGATGTAGTCTTCTCCTGATCCTCTGGAGCTATAGGAATCTGAAAATATCCTAAAAATCCATCCAAGAAAAAATAGTGTGTTTTCTCAGCTAATCTTTTGAGCATTTGATCAATAAATTGGAGGGGGAAATGGTCCTTGTGAGTGGTCTGATTTAGTTTCCTATAATCAATACATACACGCCAACTGTTTTGCACCCTCATTGGAACTAAATCATCTTCCTCATTTTTAACAATAGTAAAACCAGTTTTCTTTGGCACAACCTGAATTGGACTTACCCACTGAGAATCTGAAATGGGAAAGATTATACCTTCCTCGAGCAATTTTTCAACTTCTTTTTTAATAACTTACAGGAGGGTGGGATTGAGTCTCCTTTGTGGTTGTCTCACCGGTTTACCCCCTTCCTCCAAGAGAATCCTATGCATGCAAATGGAGCGGCTAATACTTGATATGTCAGCCAAGGTCCACCCAATCGACCTGATGTTCTCCCTCAAAATATTCAAAAGATTTTCATCATGTTCAAAAGGTAGATTGTTAGCAATTATAACAGGTAATCTCTCACCACTCAACAAGTATGAGTATTTTAGATTTGGTGGAAATGGCTTGAGTTCTAATGAAGGAGGGTGATGTATGGATGGAGAAATTGATGCAACAGACATATCTACCCAATGAATATTCGTATCAAAATATAAATCATCACAATCACAGAATAAAGCACCAAATCCATCAGCATACTCAATAGCCATGTCATAATCAGAGTTCACATGATCAAAATCAGAATATGATTCCATTTCAAAATCAAATATTAGAGAGTCTTGTTCCTTAAAAATGGGTGTATAAGCACTCTTAGACATCAAACTAGAACCAATACTCATAATCTCCCGAAGCATAGGACAATCCAATTCCATGGGGTTTTTACTTGGTGGTTCAAAATGGGATATAACAAAAGCAGAATGGTCCTCAGAGGGGTACTTCATGGAATCCATAACATTAAATATCACAACATCATCTCCAAATTCCATGAAAAGTGTATCCTCATTGACATTTATGATAGTTTTTGCAGTTTTGAAGAAGGTCCTACCTAAGATAATGGGGGCATGAGAACTTACCTGATCATCCTCCATGTAAAGAACATAGAAATCCACTGGAAAGATCATTTCTCTTACCCAAACAAGTACATCCTCAAGGACTCCCGCTGGATATGACGTAGATCTATTCGCCAATTTCACCACTACTCCTGTTGGCTTCAACTCACCAACCTGCAAGGAAGAGAATACAGAGTGATGCATCACATTTATTAAAGCTCCTAAATCACAAAGAGCATCAGAGAAGTGCAACTCCCCTATGGTACATGGGATGGTGAATGTCCCGGGATCCTTTCACTATGTTGGCATTGCTAGAGTTGGTGTAATGAGTGCAGAGACATTTCATACAAGGTTGATCCTCTCATTTCCCTTGAGCCCTCTTCGATTGGTGCAGAGTTCTTTTAATAATTTGGCATACCTTGGGATTTTCTTAATGGCTTCAAGTAGAGGAATGTTGATCTCCACACACTTGAATGTGTCCAAAACCTCCTTTTTCATTGCTTCTTCAGCCATCTTCTTGGTTTGAACAACCTTGTTGGGGAAAGGAAGGGGTTTAGAAGGAACACCATCAATATTTTTCTTTCCTTTATATTTCTCCTTGGATTGCTCATCAGTTGGTTTGGAATGCGGCTTCTCTGGAGTTGAGGTGATTCCTGGTGGAATGGTAGGTACAAATGTATTGTTCATTTGCTTCCCACTTCTCAATGTGATGGCACTGACATTCTCCTTTGGATTTGGTGTGGGTTGGGAAGGTAGATTTCCAGAATTCGTACTCACAAGTTCATGGAGGGCGGTGGAAATCTGGCTCATTTGAGTCTTCAACTCCCTCAGCTCCGAACTTTGACTCTTCTGCTCATTATGTTGATTAAGAACAATTTTCTTTAAAATATCATCAGTATTAGATTTTACTTTGGTGGAGGATTCCCTTGTTGCTGACTTGTTGTTGTTTGAGCTTCAAATCTCCTTTGGGGTTGTTGGAAACCATGTTGGTAAGGTGGAGGCTGCTAGAAGTTTGGGTGAAAAGGGGGCCTTTGTTGTTGTTCAGAGCCATAATTCATGTCCAGTTGATCTTTCCACCCTTGGTTGTATGTCGGAGAAAATGAATCAAACGTCTTTTGGTGATATGGTTGTTGTTTCTACTGAAATGGTCTCCCTGGGAATACTGCTGCACAATCCTCTGTCTCCTGTATTTGTGGGCAACAATCAGTCGGGTGGCTTGTCTCAGTGCAAGTGCCACAAGGCCTTGAAGGAGGGGGTAGAGATGTCTTTTGTTCCAAAGAAATTTGCCTCACCATAGTTGTCAATTCTTCTAACATGGTATCAATCAAATGAATCTCAAGAGAATAAGGACTTACCTCATGTACTCCCCTGATATGTGGTGTGCCTCGATCACCAAATTGTTGGGAGTTTTGGGCCATTTTGTCGATCAATGCTCGTGCAGCTACTGGTCTCTTTTCCACCAATGCTCCTCCGGTTGCAGCATCCACCATGCTCCTCTCCATGGGTGTGAGTCCTTCATAGAAGTACTGAATGAGGAGTTGCTCACCGATTTGGTGATGTGGGCAGCTTGCACACAACTTCTTGAATCGCTCTCAGTACTCATACATTGACTCCCCTTGTGCTTGCTTGATCCCTGATATATCCTTTCGAATGGAAGTGGTCCTTGATGCTGGAAAAAATCTCTGTATGAAATGACGTTTCAAATTGTTCCAACATGTTACATCTTCAGGTTGTAAATAATACATCCAGTCTTTTGCAGCTCCATCAAGTGAGAATGGGAATTCTCTTAATTTGATTTGATCTTTAGAAACATTTCTTGGTTTAAGGGTTGATAAAACCACATTAAATTCTTTAAAATGTTTATTAGAATCCTCACCAGAGAGGCCATGAAACTTTGGAAGTAATTGAATTAACCCAGATTTCAGTTCAAAGTCCGATTCGAGATTTGGGTATACAATAAAATTTGGTTGATAGTTAATATCATGTGCATCCAATTATCGAATGGTTCTATTAAGTTAATTTCCATGGTTTTCAGCCATTGGTTCTTCTTTTATGTGTGAATTTGAATAACTTCCAATTCCAATGTTTCCAGAAGAGAGGAATTCACCAACTAGTTGAATATTGAAACTTCCCGTAGACTGAGAGTGTCTGATTCGTGCCCTAAGGCAACGTTCAATCTCAGGGTCAAGATCTAAGAGATATTTGGGATTAGTTCCCGTCATAAATCAAATAAAAATTAAAATAAAGGGAGTTGACCATAGTAAAATAAAAATGATAAGTTGAGTTGATGGTCTAAAAAGAAAATATGAGGATGAAAAAAAATGAAAAATTGAGAAAGGGGAAAGATGAAAGAGAGAGGTGAAGAAAATAATAAAATGAAAAATAAAATAAATACCTCTAAATGGTTAAATAAATTACTTGCCTCCTCGGAAACAACGCCAATTTTAAAGAGCACTGTCGTGGGTTCCCTCAAATGATTAGTGTGATTTTGGGGTACTTAGATGTAGCAGAGTGGCTGACCAAGGTTGTCTCTCAAAGGAGGAAGTAGATTTAAAAAAAAATTTAAAGGTATTCTAAAAATAAAATAAAAAAGAGCCCAAAAACTATTTGAAAGTATGGGGTTTGGTTATAGTTTATGAATCTAGAATAAGTTTTCTAGAAGAAGATTGTATATATATTTTTTAGTTTTGAAATGAAGTTCGATTAAAATGACACAACAAAAAGATGTTTTTTTGGAAAATATTTTAAAAGGTGTAATTGATCTAACTCTACCTATTCACTCTATTATTAATCATTATTATTTAAACTTACATTCACTTAATTATGATCCCTTAATTTGTTAAATCCCGAACACTACGAGAATTAACTTTACCACAAAGATGAAGTGAATTTAACCCTAGGCTAACTTCGGAACATGCAATCGCAACACCCTGCTTTTATTGATGTTATAAGATTAGCGTATGGTCAGTGATAAATTAAGGCACATAAACACTCTGGAAATGAGGATTAATTGAGTTTAGAGATTGTATTTGAACTCTACAAATTGATCCCGTGTGGTCTTGTATTACCGATTATGATTACGCTCTCACAATTCACACAAATCCCAACCTCGCACATTTTGTGTTTATTTTTCAATTTCTTACTTAGTTTCATTTAAATTGAAAAATCAATTAATAGATAATATTTAGTGAATTATAGTATATTATTGATTTAAAATAAATTAATGGAGAAGGTGAGAGGTAGATCGATTACTAAAAGACTACTCTTCCATGGGTGGCGTAATCATCGTAGAAGCGTTTTTCATGTGCAAAGGTTTATAATGGGCATAACCCAATAACGGTTCTACTCAAGAATTCCAAACCAATTAGGAAGATTAATAGAAGAATAAATTTAAACAAAATAGAAGAAAAGAGAAGAAATAAAATAATAACAAATATGTTTATTACACAAATGAAAACATTAGAAAATGAAGAAGAGAAGGAGGCTTTGATGAGGGGATCATTGCTTTAAGAGCTACCCCTCTTAAAATGGTTGGAGAATTTGGGTGAAACAAATTCTCCTCTGCATCAAATCTCCTAATGAACGTCCCAACCCCTTCAAATGAGAAAACTCCAATTTATAGAGTGGAGGGGAGGCAAGGTTTAAAGAGGTTTCAAGTGTGACTGGGAAATCTCGGCCAAATATTTTAATACAACTTTAACCGCCCATTTGGCCTCGAAAACGAGTGAAACAGCTCTGCTTCCAGAGGGATGATTTGTAGGAAAATTACTCCCCGAGCTCCTCTCAAAATATGGGTTTAATCGAAGACCGGATAAAGAAGATATCGCCCAAATACAGAACTCATGTCCATTCTGCTGAGTCCAGCCCACCATTGGATTAATGTCCCATTTACTCCATCCAAATGCCCTTTTTAGATCTAGTTCTAGAATGAAATTTGTAGAAAATTAATTTAGTAAAACTGTTAAAAATTTCAATTTAAAATAAAAACTATAAAAATATTTATCATCGAAATACTACAGTGCACTATAAAGGGTAAAACTAGAAATTTAACCAAATTTTCAAATGAATGATCAAATCCCAAATATTTTATAAATAAACATATTTAGCACAATGTGGGGAAATTAAATCATTTATTATCAATAAAATATTCAACAAAATAGTGTTTTATCAGATCTCATCAAGGATTATAACTACTCAATACATTACCATCCTGGTAAACCAAATAAAATGGAAGATGCTCTAAGCAGAAAATTCCATCCATCATTATTGGTGATAAGAATTGAGAAACATCCAATATTCATATAACTACAAATGATTCACATGGTAATCATTATGGAAAATATTCAATCATTTGTCAAATGATTTCTCAACCATTCCTCTTAGAGAAAATAAATAATTCTAAAAGAAATAATGTGTAAATTTAGTAGAATGTGGAAGCCATGATAAATGGGAAATCCTTATAGTTTAAAATTAATGAAGAAGGAACTGTGAAATTTGGTTCATGCCTATGCGTTCCATAAAATCATGTGTTAAATGAGGAACTTTTGTATGTTCAGCATAATTCAACTTTTTCAATTCACCCAAGAAGCCCAAATACGTAACTAGATCATTATCAGCACTATTTGTTGGAAAATATCATGTGGTAGATCATTGATTATACATCCAAGTTCTTGGTATGCCATAAAGTGTAGGAATAAATATAGAAGTCAAAGGGGATGATAAACCCATTACCCATAACAATATGAAAATTTGAGAACATCATCATGAACATTGTCACAGTCTAATAGCTCATACCTCTCCCATCCATTACGTTGTGAAATTATGGTGTTTTGGGTGTTCTGATAGTTCAAGGAGACTTATTTATAACAGTTGGGCAAATTTCTATTTTGTTGAATAGTGTATTCAATTCTATGAATTATGTCATTATTAAGACATTTTTGAACAGTTTCATCGATGAGACATATCATAATAGTGTTCCTTGTGAATTATTTTTGATTACTATCATCAGTGAGAAATTTATGAATAGTTTCTTCGATGATACATATGTGGACAGTGTCATCGGTGAGACATTTGTGAATATTTTCCCCAATGGGACATTTTTTAACAGTTTCGTCATTGATAAATTTGTGAATAATGTTGGGGCAGAGACATTTTAGAACTGTGTTAGGGTAGAGGCATTTGTGAAAAGTTTCATCATTGAGACATTTGTAAATAGTTTCGTTGGGGATAAATTTTTCAAAAGTGTCATCTGTGAGACATTTGTTAATATTGACTTCAGTGATACATTTGTGAAAAGTTTCTTTAGTGAGACACTTTTGAATACTGTTTTTAGTTAGACGTTTCTAAATATATTCATTGGTGTGAAATTTGTTAAAAGTTTATTCAGTGGAAGTTTTTTGAATAGTGTCATTGGTTAGTTATTAAGGGAAAATATTTTCAGTGAGACATTTATGAACAGTGTAATTCGTGATACATTTGTGAATAGTGTTCCCATCTTCTTATAGTTTCACACATTTGAAGTGAAACACATTCCAAGCTTTTTTTAACGTATTTAAGACTAATTTGAAGCGCATAACTTCTATATTAATATTCCTAAGAGTTTGGGGGTGTGTAATCTTCCGAACAACATATTCTTGACTATATCCACTTTAATTTAAAATCTAAATTGTATCTAAACTGCCGCTCTGTTTACATTTTCAAAAGGGACAAGATACATTCTTCCTTATTCATTATTCTCCGTTGTCTTGGTATAAGGTGCCATGAACCATTTTTCTTAAGGAGTTTTTTCATTGTTTAATCCTTATATAAATTCCCCTTAATGTTTTTTTGGGTTCATGTGCACCCCTGTCTTATTGAAAATATGAAGTGGAGATCCATCTTCAATATAAGGTATGTTATTGCTATGTTCTTCTTAATTCCTAGATCTATATCCTTATGTTATCCTTGGTTTGTTATGAAATGTGATCTCTATATTTCTAATGGACCATTCCTGGGTATTGGTTGATGTGGTTGTGTCACGGAGTCCTCAGGTGAATGCAACCATTGCAGGAGTGGGGATTGTGATCTATTGTGATGGATCGTTCTCATGAAAAGTACATCATAAACCTTTTAAGTAGGGGATTCATATATTATATACAATTTTACATGTAGTCGTAGAGTTAGAAATTTTTATCCACTAGAATAAAATGAAAATTACATAATAATTTTGTTAACCAGATTAATTAATTGGTATCAATTGATTAGTGATGTTAATGCATTTTGATTTTCATGATCATGTTATATCTATTATTTTCTAGATTACCATGTTGTTAAGGATGAAAATTAGTAAATATAATAAATTTGGGATTAATTATAAATTATTTGGTTATAGATAAAGAGGAATCTTTAATGAATCTTGTTGTATTTGTTGTGCTTGGTGATAAATAAAATGGATTCAATTTCGCATGTTTAATAGAATCAGTTAATTCAATATGGAATAAAGGACCGGTTGTGCAATAAAAGTGATTCCTGGAAGGTTTCTGAGTTACCCTATGTATTTTAATGGCCTTGTGACTTATGATATAGAGGTGTGAGTGATCATTGTGTGTGAATCCTAAATGCCCTGTTTAGGGCCAAGATCCCATTTGCTATGTTTTTTTCTTGCTTATTGTGTTCTGGTGTGATCTTGGGATGGTGGAGCTTGGAGAGGTGTTATGGTATATGGGGCCAGAGAGGCCTAGTGGCAGTGTCATCAGTTAATTCTTAGAGTGGTGAAATGCATCGTTTTATGCATGTAGGTGTCAGAGAAGACATCAATGATCATGGGCTTACCCGTTTGATAAAAAAGTTGTTGTCGTTGAATATTATGTTTTTTATCTGCTTTAATATCCACATTGCAAGAGGCATATAGTCGTTCTTTCCCACATTCCAAAAAAGGATAATAATTTTAGGGTATCACACTTGATTTCTGTGTTTAGATTCTCGAGGATGGATGGTCTTTCACTCCAGCTATATGTTGAAAATACTTGACGTGTAGTTCATCTACTCACTGTATTTTTTCCCTTGTGTTTGTAATCATTGAATGCTTTTCAATAATATATGGAATAATTTTAAAGTGATAATTATGTTAATAAATTATTGAATACATGATGTTAACCCATGGGGATATAGATTGGTGGAATTCACTACCGAGGTAATATTTCTGATAAGTTGTGGACTCAGTTTGGTTATTCATGGAGGGCATGGATCTTGGTTGGAATGGTAACAAAACGTTTTTACAAAATTATAATGGATAATTAATCGTTAAATAATTAATTAACATAAATTGAATCTGATAAAAAGTGATAAAATAATCTAATGTATCTTATAAAATGGTTATGTGCATATAGGATAACTAGTCTTAACAGTGGTAATCGAGAATTCGAGATATGTTAGCTGTAGTTTAGTCTAATACCATGTTATGAAAATAGTAAGGTTGTGAGATATCTTATATTAGACAATTTTTGTCTATACAATACTCCACCAAGTCAATTTAGGAAACTAAAACCTCGAGGATTTTGATACATGGGGGTATTTACCCCCACATCCCAATGGGAGGATTTTGAATGACTATCACCGTTGGCCCCACTCTCTTCTCTTGGTAGATACCAGTGCAGGTATGCACAATGGTTAGTTTTTCTCATATATGTGTGTAGAGGGATGTAATGAAGTGTTTTTATTTGACACACATATATTCTAGATATAGTTTCTTATGTTATACTATGGGTATAACATGTATAGGATGTGATGGATTGAGGATCCCCAATCTGTGTATGGACTTTAATGGATTGAGGTATAATACCTGACATATAATACACATTATTTGAGTTGTGTTAGCTCCTATAAACTACCTATTAAATTTTATTACCTGGATGTGGTGGTTTTGTTGCAAGAGGTGCATGTTTTGGTGGCTCGCCTAGGTTTCTATTGACAAGTATTTTGGAGATAGATGCTTAGGACATGCAATATTGTGTAAAATTAGAAAACTAGTGGGAAGTTGTAGTGGGGTACCCTTGGAAATATTTATTAAATTATATACTCCTGTATGAGATACATGGTGAGAGTATCCATGGTGGGTACGAGAACATGGTATTTTTGTTTTGGCGATGAGTTAAGTTCACTAGTTTTTCACTGTACTTTATCATGATTTTTTTACCTTTTCATGAGAGACTATAAGTAGGTTCCTATTGAATATACTATTATACTCACTAAAAACAATATAAATCATTTTTCAGGTAACTTGGAAGTGGTTGTACATCAGGAGGGTTAGTACTATCTTAGGGTCGGAAGAGCAGTTTGGGCATTTTTTTCACTATCATTTTACATTATTTTGGTACTTATAGTTTTCATGTTCAGTTGTATTTGTTCTTTCCTGACATTACATAGGCGAACATGGGATTTATTGTATATTTTTTCTGATTAGGAGTTGGTTGTTTTACTTCTTATTTATGCCTATCGCATGTGTTCTCTTAGATGGTAATGCCTCCCATTTGCCTATTTATTATACCCTCAGTTCTAGTCTCCAACCAGAGGCCTTCTAGAGGTAGGGATTGGGGGTCATTATCTCTCTTCTCACATTTCTATCCTAGAAGGTGTACCCAAAGGGGAGGGGTCATGATATATTGGTATCATACGTCAATTTGATGGATATGATGCTATTTGGAGTTCAGCCTATGTGAGGTTTCACGATTAGGTAGGGAAACTATGTCTTATATGTTCACAAAACACTGTTAACAATGGATACTTGTTGAGGCATAGGTATTTATTACCCTAGTGATCTGATTCATGCCCCATTATGTTTATAGTGTCTAATAAACATGTTGATACTCATTGTAGGGTAGATACTGATGAATGTATCATGCATCACTCGTCTTTTCTGCTATGTTTGAATGTGTAGACCTTTTAATAGGTTAACCTAAAACGAAGTAAAGTAAAAATTAATTAATTTTAATATCTTCCATATTTCAGTTTATGAGCTATAACTATTTTTTCTTTTTAAGGTATGGACCAATGTCGATGTACTCGTCAGGTTTACATAGAAGTTGTTCAACAGGCTATGCCCACTGATCTCCATAGAGTATAGGTTGACGACACTGAGACATGGAGGTGGATGCTCCAAGAGTTTCAGCACCTGAGGCAATAGAAATTAGAGGGATTCCTTTCATATGCATTCATGGATGATTGGTTAGAGGAGGATGAGATAGATTTCAGTTCGATATGTTCTTAGAAGGAGAACTGGGTGTATTTGGTTGTGAAAATCCAGTTTGGGGTAATGAGGTAGTGGTGGTTCTTTATCCTAAGGGATCTTAAGGAGTCAGCGGTCTCATGGGAGGAGTCAATAACCAGTTAAGAGTCGAGTTCTCTCTTTAACCACAAAGTTGTCCAGTCATTAGGAGCTACATACCCTTTCATTGGGGAGATCTAGTGTGTGAGTGTTCAAGATCTGTTTTAGGAACCTTCTGTGATATTCTTCTGAAATATTTCATGAAGAGGAGGCTAGGGTAAGGTATTTCGAGGAGGGTTTGTATCCAGGGGTCGAGTTCCAGTTCAACCCATTTATGCAGAAGACATATCATGAGGTTCTAGAGAGTACGATGGTCATCTAGATGATGTTATCCAAAACGGGAATATCATGAATGGGGGGTCATTATGATTCCCCCTAAAGCAGATTTATGGTCCAAGATTCCCTATTTTCAGGGAAAATTAGTGTTCGTTCAGTTGGGTGTAGGTCCCATCACTAAGTATCTCATTTCCTTGGAGGAATTAGATCTCATACCTTTTTTAAGGGATCAAGAATTTGTCTTCCCTATGGAGACTAATGCCATCAGCCTCGAGTGTGATAGAAAATTGAGAGTTGTCAGATTTCACCAGGTGTAACACTTATTGTTCTTCTATTGAGGTAGTTTCATCTGAGATAGCAGTAGGGGTTGCACTTGCTTTGGATTAGTAGCTAGAAGATGTGGCAGGTAGAGGAGAACACCATAATGATACCCGCCCTCAAATATTGTAGTTCGACCATGGTGGTGTTTATTAGCAGGGTTAGAGAGGTCATAGAGTAGGTCATGGTCATTGTTGTGATTTAGCATTTATAGTGTCAGGATCTCTAGATGTCTTTTGAGGTACCGTTTGCTGGTTTTCTACATGGTTTTATTCCTTATATGATTTATGAGTGATGATTTCCTTCATATCACTTATAATGGTCCATGCCTTGGGAAATTAGGTTGAGGGGCTTCATGTGCCCTAGCCGTTTACTATGACAATTAGAGGCTTAGCTGTCTTGTTTGAATTATGCAGATTATATGAGCTATTTCTAGGGAAACATAACCCTTTTGGAGATTTCCTATTATTAGATATATAATCATATGATTTTATCCTCATCATGGATTGGTTGTATTCAGTGTAGGATATCAAGGATTTCATTATGAGGTAGGAGGTATTCTTCAATTCTAATAGAGAACTAGTGGTATTTGTTTGTGAGTGAGACCCTTGGATGGGTCAGATTGATATTCCCTACTTTTAATCCTTGATAATCGTGATGATTTTGAGTTCATCAGAGGATCATTGGTTTGCATTTCCTATAAATGTAGAAGAGTATCCTAGTTTCTTTCGAGAAGAATTCATAGTGTTTCCCCTTGATGAGGGATAGAGTTCGGGATCGAGAAATAGTCAGGCGTGTCTCCAATCTCCATTAGTCCGTATAGGATGGATCATTCTGAGTTGAGGGAGCTATGTATATAGATCAATTATTTGTTTTAGTGTGGTTTTGTTAGGCCTAGTTTGTCACCATGGGGATCACCAGTTTTTTTCGTGAAGAAGGATGACCGTAGTTTGTAGTGGGGTGTCGATTATCGTATATAGGAAAAGTTAGGGGAAAAGGTTTTCTTTTTCAGATGATGGTAATGTAATATTTTGTGTAGTAGGTATAAGAGTCCCAATTTCAGGATCTTGAGGTTGAGGCATGGAGACACCGAGTCTTTTGTAGTGAGACCTCTATTGGATGGTCTGAGGATGAAAACAATCTGGTGTTGTTTCATAGAATACTTTTTGTTCCTTTGGGAATGTGTGAGATGGTTCTTAGAGAGTTCCATTATTCTCACCAAATGGTACATCCTTTAATGAAATAGATGTAGCGATCTTTGAGGAGTATAATTTTTTGGAATGGGTTGAAGTGTGTAGGGGTAGTGTTTGTGTCTCGATGTTTGGTGTACCAATTGGTGAAGTCTAAGATTTATGTTCCCGGTGGGTAACTATTGCCATTGGATATTCATCAGTGGAAGTGGGAGGGTATAACAATGGAATTTATTTTTGGTCTTCCTCAAGATCATGAAGGCTATGACACTATTTGTGTAGTACTAGATAGTTTGATGAAATCACCCCAATTCATATCATTCAATGTGTCATGCTCTATAGAGTGTTTTGTTGAGGAAATATCTAGGGGAGGTGGTGATACTATATGGGGTCTATAAGATGATCATTTTTGATCAAGACCCTTATTTTACCTTCAGGATGTGAAGAAGTCTCCATCATGCTTTTGGTTCTCAAATATGCCTAAGCACTGCTTCTCATCCATAGACAGAAGATCTGACATAATGGACCATCCGGACTCGTGAAGACATGTCGTGCTCTTATGTCCTTGAATTTGAATGTTCTTGGATGAGGCACATACTATTGGTAGATTTCGCCTTCAAAAATATTTTACATTCTATAATAGGTATAGCACTGTTTGAATCCTTTCATGGACGATATTTACATTCTCTATTTTTTAATATAGGGGTCAGAGAGTTAGCAATTCTCATGATATAACTAGTAGATAATATGATATAGATGGATGAGGTGATCCGTGTGATGATGAAGGTAGCACAGGATCATTTGAAATAATATACCTATAATAGGAGGATTCCTTTGGAGAATGTTTTTCTAGATCATGTGTTTTAGAAGGTGACTCCCCATCAAGTGTAGTGATAGATTGGTCATGGGTGTAAGCATTATCCCAGTTTTTTTGGGAATTTTGAGATGTTGGCACATGTTGGAGTCATGGAATATCAGGTAACACTTCCCCCATATATGTGTAGGATATACAATGTTTCTCACGTGTATTATCTCCCTCTTTAACTTCATAAAAACTCTCATGTCATTGATTGGAGAAATATCGATGTTAAAGATGATGAAACCATCGAGGAGCGTCCTATGGAGATCCATGACCAAAAAGAGAAGGTTCTAGGTGGGTATCCTAGTCCCTTGGTTCGTGCATTGTGGTGATACAGTGGTATGGATGAGAGTACCTAGGAATGTGAGTCGAAGATATATGTGCAGTACCATAAGCTATTTGATGATTATCTCTTTTTCTTTTATTTGTGTTTGTTTTATGGTTGTAGACCATTCTTATTTATGAGATGTCTTTCTCTTGTGGCTCCCTGTGGATATCTCGATTATTAGATGTTTTTTCCTCACCGGACTATTTTTGAATGAGTTTCGGTTATTGCGCAACTTTACAGATGTTTCTCAAGTGAGGTGGTTGATCAACTTTTGTGGCGATATCCTTGAGATGTATATTTATGGTTGTTTGTTTTGACTCCTTTTTATGTACCAACATTGCCTTGATTTTTGAATTCTCAAGACATGAATGTTTTGAGTGGTATATAATGCAATTTCTTAGAACTCCCCCATCCATTGAATTGGTAAAATCTTGTGTTTGACGTGTTCTGTGATGTCAAGGTGATTTTTTCTAACACATTTTCCAAATTTCTTGTTTTTTTGAACAATGCTTCCATATCTATGAATAGTGTCATCAGTGAGACATTTTTGAATAGTATCATCAGTGAGAAATTTGTGAATAGTGTCTTCAATGAGACATTTGTGAACAATGTCCTTAGTGAGTCATTTGTGATAAATTTCATCAGTGAGACATTTTTGAAAAGCTTCATTATGGGACATTTGTCAACAATGTCATCAGTGAGACATTTGTGAATAGTATTGTCTTTGAGAAATTAGTGGACAGTGTTGTTAGTTTGACATTTGTGAACTGTTTCATCAGTGATGCATTAATGAACCGTCTCTTCGATGAGACATTTGTGAGCAGTGTATTTATTGATACATTTGTGAACATTGTCATTAGAGAGAAATTTTTCAACAGTGTCATCAGTAAGACAATTGTGAAAAGTGTCATTAGTGAGAAATTTTTGAATAGTTTCATCAGTGAAACATTTGTGAACAGTGTCATGAGTGAAGCATTTGTGAATATTTTCACCGATGAGATAATTGTGAATTGTGCCATCAGTGAGGAATTTGTGAGTAGTTTCATCGATGAAACATTTGTGAATAGTTTTTATGACTTCCTATAGTTACTCTAGGTTGATGTTTTCTTTGAATTAAAATTCATTCAATTCATTATAATACGGGTGTCTAGGATAATTCAAATTCCATAACTCATATATTAATATTCCTCATTGTCAGGGTGCCCTTACTCAATCAAACTGTGTAGTCCTGACCAGAGATACAATATGAAGCTAAAAGAACTATTCACAAATGTTTCATCGATGAAACTGCTCATAAACCAGGGATAATTTCCCCTTGGTGTATGGCACCCCAAACGTTTCTTTATATGTATTTTTGTTCTTGTGATATCCTTGGATCATTTCTCCATGCTGTTTTTTCTGATGCATTTGAACACCTTTTCTTGGGGAAACCAAGAAGTGTTGATCCATCTTTGATATAAGGTATGTCATCCCACCATTCTTCTGAGTTACTTAGTCAATTTACTCCCATTAACCTTTCAATTTTATGGAACATAATCTCTATGTTTCTAATGGAACTTTCTTCAATGATGTATTATGCGGTTCTGTCGTTGCAGTCTTAGGTGGATGCAATCATTTCCGGAGAGGTGATTGTGGTCTGTTATGTTTGAATTTTCTAGTGAAATAAAAGTCAGAAGCTTTTTCATGTAGGGGATTCATGTCTTCTACATTATTTTACATGAATTTTTAGAGTTAGAATGTTTTAACAACTATATCAAAATGAAATTATCTTAATAAAAAAAATATATATATTAAAAAAATTGTATCAATTTCTTAACAATGTTATTTCTTCTTGATTTAATATATCATGTGATATATATGATTGTCTTGTTTATAATGTATTCCATGATGGAAATTTTTAAAGACCATAAGTCAAGATTAATTATAAATTAATTTGCTAAAGATAAAGATGCATGTTTAATGAATCGGGTTGTTGTTGTTATGCTTGGTGGTAAATCAAATAGATGAAGTTTTGCATGTTTAATTGAATCAGTTAATTAAATATGGTATAATGGTCCCATTGTAAAATAAATATAATTCCTTAAAAGGAATCTGAGTTACCCTATATCTTTTAGAGGCAAAGAACCTTATTTTTTTGAGTTGTTATTGTCCATTGTGTGTGAAGGTTGAATACCTTGATTAATGCCAGGAGCCCAGTTGCTATGTTGTTTATTTCTTAATGCTTGTGTTGTGGTGTCATCCTATAATGGATGAGAATGCATGGATGATGTTGTATATGGGGGCATAGAGGGATAGTGGTGGAGGATGTAGCTCGTGCATAGGGTGGTGAGATGTATCAGTTTATTAAGGTGGGTATCCGGGAAGACATCTAGTATAAAGGAACAAGTTGGTGTTGGGCATACCCATTGATATGAAAGTTGTTGTTGTTGAATTTGATGTTTGTTTATCTTCTTTAATTTTCTCACTACATGAAGAAGACTATCTTTCTTACTCTCATTCTAAAATAGGTGAAGACATGAATGGTATGCTATGTGCTTTCTGTAATTAGCTTCTGAAGGATTGATGGTCTTGTGGTGCATCCATAGGAGGAAAAGACTCGACGGGTAGATCATCTACTCACAATATTGAGCCCCTTGTCTTTGGAATCATTGAATGCTTTTCTAGATTACCTGGAATTATTGAAAATATATAATTATATTTATACAAGATTTAATAAATGATGTTAACCCATGGGCTTCGATTCTGGTGGAATGCAGTGCTAAGTTTATATTGTAGAGAAGTCGTGGATTCAGTTCGGTTTTTCCTTGAGGGAATGGATCTAGGTTGGAAAGGTAATGTGATGTAATGTAGAAATGAAAATGGTTAATTAATGGTCAAATATTTAATTAACATAAATTTATACTCATAAAAATGGATAATTTAATATAATTTAGCTCTTTAAATGGTTGTATTCTTATAGGATACCTAGTCTTAAATATGGAAGCTAGGAGTCTGAGAGATGTTATTTGTAGTTGAGTCTAAGACTGCATTATGCCCATATTGTGGCTATGAGTGATATTATTATTTTTAAAATTTTGTGTTTCTATATGTTATTTCCCCCTATCGGTAAGGGAAACTGAAACCCTGGGGATTCTAAACCCTATGGTGGTGTTTTCCCTATACATCCCTGTTGGAGGATTGTTTAATGACTACCCCCTTTGTCCTTTCTCTATTCTCTAGGTAGTTACAAGGTATGGTATGCATGGAAGATAGTTTTACCCATATATGTTTGTAACAAGATGAAATTTCTTATGGTTAGTTAACATAACTATATTCTGGATATATTTTTCTATGATCTACTATAGGTATAATTCATATAGGTTGTGATGGATTGAAGATCCTTACTTGGTGTATGGGATGTAATGTCTTGAGGTATAATACCCAGTGTATGGTACATGTTATGTGAGTTATGGAGGAACAATAAAAAAATACATGTTTATTTTTCCTCTGTGGACAATGTGGTTGTATTGAACGAGGTTCATGATGTTGTTCTTTTCTGAGGTGCCTGTGGATATTCCTTTTTTGAGAGATATGCTTAGAATGTGTCACAATGTGGAAAAGTAGAAAACCAGTGGGGAATTGAAAGCAAGGTATTCTTTACATTTTTTATTATAAAATTTAATCTTGTACGAGATACATGGTTATAGTATCCATTGTGAGGATGGAAACATAGTATTCTTAGTTTGGTGATGTGTTAGTTTCACTTGTTGTTCACTATGTTGCATCATTCTATCTTCGCTTTTCCATGAGAGGCTCCAAGTAGGATTAGACTACGTATACTTTTATAATCACCCTAGGTTATATAAATTGTATTTCAAGTCATATAGAGTAGATTTATGATTAGGAAATTTACTAATAGCTTGTGGTTAAAGGATATATTTGGGCTTTATGGTCGTTTCCATTTTATGGTACTTGCAGTTTTCCCATTCAGTTTTAACAGTTGTTCCCTGAAATGAAATTTGTTTACTTGGGATTTATTTTATATTGTAGTCTGAGTAGGATTTGGTCAGTTTCTATCTTATATCCCTCTTTTGCTTGTGCTCTCTTAAAGGGTAATTCCTCCCATTTTTGTGTTTACTATCCCTCGATTCTAGCCACCAACTCGGTGCCTACTAGAGGCGGGACTTAGGTTGTTAGTATCTCTCATCTCACATTGCTGGCCTAGGAGGGGTACACATTGGGTGGAGTGGGAAGTGACACACATGACTTCCTAAGACATCTAGTGGTAACAATGTTATATGGGTACTTGTGGATCATCTTACAAGGGCATCTCACTTTATCTAAATTATAGAGATCTTCTCAAATAATCAACATGAAAAAATATACCTGATTAAATTTGTAAAGCTACATGGTGTACCATTATCAATTGTTATTTGATCTAGATCCAAGAATCACCCCCACGTTCTAGAACATTATAAAACATGATCTAAACACTAATATAGACATTAATACTACTTATCATCCTCAAACTGATGGGAAATATGAGTATATTATTTAGACACTAGAAGACATGTTCCAAGAATATTCTAAGGATTTCAAAGGAGCATGGGACCAACATCTTCTTATATTACAATTTCTCTAAAAAAAAGTTTCAACATGCGCATCCAAATGGCTCCCTCTGAATTCCATTATGAGAAGATGTGGGGAACACCTAAATTTTGAGATGAAGTTGGGTAAGAAAAATTAATATTATATAAAATGGTTACAGAAATTGTTGAAAAGGTTAAGACCATTTAGAAGCACATCACGGCTACTCAGAGTCGACTGAAGATAAATGATGACAATCATAAATGAGACCTAGAGATTAATGTTGGATACATGGTATTTCTTCACATATCTCCATGGAATAAGTTAATGGAATTTAGGAATAAGCTAATGGTTAGTCCCAGATTCGTCAACCCCTTTGACACCCTTCATCACATAGGGCTGGTGGCCTACCGACTAGAGACAACACAGAACCAACATCAATTATGTGATGAATTTCATGTATATATATTGGGAAATTACATAACAAACCCCTCACATGTACTCAATCTAGAGTTAGTACCATTGGGGAATAACCTTATTTATGAAGAGATGTAGGTGAATATATTTGATCATAGATAAAATGTTATAGGAAATTAGACAATGCACCATGAAAAGGTATTATGGAGGAACAAATAGATTGATGGAGAAATGTGGGGACCCGAGGGGCTGATGAATCAGATTCACCCTCACCTATTTAGTATAGGAAATGAAAATATCTAGAGAAACATTCAAGATGGGGGAGATTATAATGACACAGACTGTGACAAATAGAATTCATTTTTTAAAATAAATGTCTTATTATGTAATATGGTTATAGAAAAAACATGGATTTTTTATCATATTGGATTTAAAAGAACATTAAGTATCATTAACATTGATAATATAGACGTCAAACAGTGATCAAATGATTAGTATAAATATAGGGTTTCAACAAATCCAATAGACATAGAAAAAGGAAGTGATGGCCACAACAAGTACGATTATACCTAATGAATCCCATTTATTGGATCTTATGATGGAGATAAAATTTCTGGTATTTTCCCTCGACCATGCCTAAGATGAGATATAAAAACTCAAGAATTATGGAAATCATTTGCGTGTGAAGTATAATATTTTTAATATCACAACCCAAACCAAGTTTCCAAAACCACCCCATAATATTCCCACCGCCATACACTTTACTCATGGATAATTTTTGGGTGTTTTAAAGGTATATGTATCAAGACATTAGAAAAATGAATATTTACACTATTTTTAATATAATAATGAATATATTATCATCCTGTTATTAGTACATTGTAAATGATTTTTCTTTTGATATAATAAAAGAAAAACATTATTATTGGTTACTATTAAAATTAAAATATTGAAAAATGAATTAATTTATTTTAAAATAAATTACACATTAATATTATTATTATTTAATTTTTGTTAAATAAAACATACCGTATTATTTTTATTAAGTCAAATGTAATTTTTATAAGGGTTTGAAAACATTTATTGTAAAAACCAAAATATTACTTAATAAATGTATATCTTATTATTAAATTGAAATTTCATAAATCTAGAAAATTATTTAGATGAAATTAATATTATTTTTGTAATAATAATTTAAAAAATATCTAACTATGAATATTAATCATTTTCTAAGATAGAATAATTTTCGAAAAAAATTTAAATATCTAATAAATATAATTTATGTTTTAAGGCATTATAAAAACCCAAACGAGTTATAATAATTACAATAAATTGGATTAGCAACCAAATCAATGTTTTAACTATAAAATAATTTGATCTTAATTTTATTTTATTTATTTTTTAAATCCATTATGTAACCATAGATACCTATAATATATTTATGGTTTTAATCCCATTTCTTTATGAGTGGGACTCACCTCTACATAAGCAAGAGAATTATGATAATATGTTAGGGACTTGGACTTATAAAATAATAATAAAAACTCATTTTTTATATAAATCTTGGGGAAATCATGGTATTGTTTGTGGATTGGAATATTTTATTATGTATAGTCCAAAAACTAAATAATAATTAAGTACCCCTCATTTTTTATATAAACCCACCCATGATTCCAATTACATTCACCAATACTCCTTCATGAATTTAAATACTCTAATCCCTACCCTCTATAGTCCACCTAGGAACACCTATGCTCTCAAATATCCACTACCAATATTAAGGTTTCTGAATATTTAGTGAGGGATCCTCACCTTCCACTCCTCCCTTCATTTAAAGCACCTCATTTTGAATTTTACTTCTTAATTGTAATTGTTTATAAATTAATTTATATATAAACATCACCTACTTCTATATAGATGTTATTTTGATGAGATTTGATTTATTATCTGTCATTTGAAGCTTTACCAATGTTGTTACTATGTCAAAATTCTGTAATGGATTTCTCTCTTCTCATTTCCAATCTAGCACTTTTATTATTTTTATTTTTGAATGAAAGATGATTCCTTGGCCCAAAATAAATAAAGAACAATTATTATAAAATAAAGAGTTAACAGGATTCTGAAAAATGGGATCATATTTAAATCTTTTTTATGAAAAGGATGTAAAACAGTAGGGAGATCTTCCAACAAGGTAATGTATTGATTTAAACCCATGTTTTCTAGGCCATCTTTCACCATGTTTTCTTCACAATAGACATCTATTATGATATAGTTGAGATCGATAAGTGAACATGTGATGTCCATCCAATGGGTAGTAATTGGCCATTCAAGATGTGGTATACCATTATAAACTGTTTTCATGATGGTATTTGAATCACTTTTAATCCAAATAATGTTCGATCCAAGGATCCTGGAGAAGGAAATATTAGGTATTAAACTCATAATCTTAGATTCCTGAGAGGTGGAGATACTAAAACTACCCCTAAGGAATCTAAGGATCTGACCGCGGTGATTCCTGATGATAGCACCACAAAATGCAGGGCCCAAATTTCCTTTGTAGGAACAATCAATATTAACAATAATCCATATAGTAAGATGTTATCTCTATAAAACTTCCTATGTATGATGAGGTTGATAGTGATTTCCATAAATCCGAAGACGTCAAAGAATTTCATAGTCATGCATAGTGTTGTGGAAATCTCCATTTTGAATCACTTTTTCTTCCTATATGGAATTGATGACCCGCATCCGACCTTCATTTTCATTTGTGAGTAATTGTTATGAAAAATAACATTCTAATCATACCAGATCACACGATAGAGATCAAAAACTATAACTAAGAAAAGGTTCTTGAATTGCTGAGAGCTGTCCATTTTTGCACATTTTTTAGTTGTGTCTTAATGGAGTCACGAACCAACCATCTATGACCATAAATGTTAAAAATTTAATTCATAAGTGGGGAAGCATAAGAACAAGAATAAAATAGATAGATAGAATCTTCTCTTAGTTGATTATAGAGTTTTGATTTTAAATAGATCTGGATTCCAAAAGATTGAAGAAAACTCTTTATAGGAACCCTAATATTCACAAGCCTCTTGATATGATTGAATATTGAAGGCTTTTTCCAGGGCGAATGTAAATGATTTATCCAACTAAAATCAATTTTTTTTACAAAAGTAATGATTGTAAAAATTCAAAGAGTTAAGAAAACAATTAGAGGCATGTTACCAAATTAAGAAATCATTAGTATTTGAGAAAGCGTAGTTTTTAATAATATTAATATTATTTTTAGGGATATGATCATGTTGAGAGTTTATAATATCTCTAATATATGAGTTAGTACATTCACATGGTTAATTGGGAGATATGATCATAATTAAGGTCGTGCCAGTCCAATTATCAAACCAGAATTTCATGGATGATTCCTTAGAGACCATCTATCATGAATTATTCATAATATCAGAGAAATATTTTTTCATGGATGGATTGATGGAGAAATTAATAAAATTTTAGTTTCTTATATTTGGTTTTTTAAGAGATCTATTTTTGATGAAAGTAATAGATTCAAAATCATTATGTAAAACGTTCTAAGTGAGTCTATCTTTAAGAGATTCACTAAAGTACTTAATATTTTTATGTCGATACCATCTTTTTCAATAGGATTGCGACAATATGACCAGGCTATAGTCAGAATCATTATTTCAAGAGTACATAGAGTCCAAATAAATTTTTTTATTGTAGTGTTCATTTTTCTTATAAGACAAACAGTCCATTTATAGGCCATCAAAGAGTAAACCAAATTTAAAACAACGGTTGATTTGACCAAGAATAAACTACCCAGAATAGAGAGATATTTACCTTTCCAAGAAGATAAAAAGGTTATAACTTCGATAACTATTGTGTCAATGAGGCAAGATTTTGATCTGCCACAAAAACTAGTCACACCAATATATGTAAAAGTTATAGTACGTTCTTTTAGACCAAATTCACTAATAAAGTTAGATATTTTATTTGGAGGAATATTCTTCCGAACTAATGGTTTGTCCATAAACATATTCATAGTGAGAGAGTGTTGTTGTGGTTTAGAATGTTTCTTTTATCACCTTGATTGAATAGGATAATTTCATCCACATAAAACATTTGAGGTGGTGAATTCATGTTGCTAGTGACATGTATGGGTTTCAGTATATTCTGGTCCACTAAATGATTGAGCGGACGACTAAGATAGTCTTCCGCTATTAAAAAGGTAATGGAAGATAGAGGGTCACAATGCCTGGAACCATTGGTGCATTTGAAATATCCCTTGGGATATCCATTGAATCAAATGGAGATAGATGTAAAATTTAACAATGTTTTAGTTGTAGTAATAAATGAAATAGTAATGAAAAAACTTTGAATAACATTGAATATAAAGATCTAGTACAAGGTGTCAATAGATTTTTTACTATCCATTTTAACAGAAATGTTACTTCCTATTTTAGTTTTATTCAATTTATTATTACACTCAGGGGATAAACAAATATTTTCTTTAATGGATCAACCCTTAATAATACCAAATTGGTTCGAAGAGATGACTTTATCTATTATAGATGAGAGTCTATTGGAAATTATTTTAGTGATTACTTTCTACAGGGTATTCATAAGGTAAATGGGTAAAAACAAATGAATCTCAGAGGAATTTCCCAATTTTGGGATCAAAGATAGGAATTGAGCATTAAGAGAATGAGGAAGGACACCATTTGAATAAATAGACTTGACATGTTTGCAAACATCGACATTATTAACATCCCAAAAGTGTTAGAAAAAACCATTATTGAATCCATTAGTACCTGAAGAACAGTTGGGATTAAAACTAATGATACTATCATTAATTTAATGATCTAGTGGTGTGTTCAGTAGGAACGTGTTGTCCTCATTAGTGACAACTATTGTAATGATGTCTGTAATGAGGTCTATATTGATATTAGGACCATTAAAGATGGATTCATTATAAGAGACAATGTGATGATAAATGTCATATTCATTGTCATGAAGTTTGTCCTCATATTTTAGATAAATTTGACCGTATATTTAGAACCACACATTATAATATGAACTCTTCCCATCATCCATCTTGTTCAATGTCTCTACCAAAGTTTTGAGACACCTATTACTTTTCATATTTAACAACGCATGTTTCACTGATGATGAATACACTAATTCCATAAAAAAAAATTGGTCCCCAATGTCTCACAACAATAATGCCTCTGATTGTATAGTTAAATTAAATCACCTCAAACATACTCTCAAAAGATGGTGTAGCTCCAAATCCAATCATGTTAACAATTAAATACTTCTTCTTGAGGAATATCTAATTGAATAGCAAAACAATAACTCTCAATCACATTTTATAATATTGACCTTAGTTTCAATATGTTCTTTTTGGGATAAGTTCTTATATAGTACACATTCATTATATTTGATTTATAAATGATGATACCCCCCTTCACTTTCATTAATCCTCCCATGATCCTTTACAAACACCTGTTACCTTGTAGAAATCATTTAAGGGTTATTCTCGTTATAAATGTTTTTTTAAGATATTATGCCTTTTATTTCTAATTATAAATATTGAAACATGTATTTCCATGTCCCTATTACATCCCATTTTATTTAACACATATTATATTCATATTTATCTCTCATTAACCCATTTTATGAATTTTAACACGGTTATTCTATCGAAATATCACTGTAATTTTCGATGCCAATCTAATTGTGTAGTGAATACCGTAACCATTTCCTATTAAGGGTGTTTATCTTTATGCACATAGACTTTTAGATTTGTATCGAATATGAATTTATTCAAAACTCCTTGATCTTGGAATAAATTAAAATGATGAATTAATCCATGTTGTATGATATATGTGGAACACTTAAGCAGAAGAATGAATTGAATGTGACTGGTGTGCCAAAAATTGTCTTGCGCTCTAATGAATTGGGTAATGTTTAGTATTATGGTACACCATTTTGGGATAGGTACTGAACATAATTCAACTATTGAAAAGTTTTCATCATGATTATTTTATGTTTTATCCTTTACCGATGATTATAATATAGTGTTTTATGTTATTTCCATATTTCCCATGTTATGGTTATCTTGTATTTCCAATAATTATTATTAATGTTCCTTTTATTCCCCATTGATTGTTCTATTTTCAAAATTTTATTATATTTTTTATGTTATTCCAAGTTTATTCACTTATTGGGCATTATGTCTCACACCTATCTCATGTTTTTCCCCAGTTTTTCATGTGTAGTTTTAAAAACTGTGGAATTTTTTAATCATGATTTTCAGTAACATTGTTGTATCCCATGTTCAAGATGTTATTCTATGTAAAAAATTACAAAATAAACTATAATCATCGATAATTAGATTTATATAAACTGTGATTTTATATAATTAATCACAAATTAATTTGAAATAAAGAGATGGGTTGTTATACCAGTACACAATGAAACTTTCTACTAATTATTTCCTGGTGTCCTAGATCTCTTTCTATATTGTTTTTATATTTGTGGTAGGGATGAATATTTATAAAAAATTAATTTTAAATTCATCCCAATTTTGAACTAATCTTGGTTTTTTGTTTTACTTCAGCTCCTTGTTTTCTCAATAAAGAGGGATGGGGGATTTCCTCCACTTCACTTGTTCATCATATACTCCTTGGGGATTCAATGTGGGGAAAACATGAGTGAATAATTTTTATAATTCTTTCAATATTCACATTCCCCTACTTGATTTTTTTTAAAAAATAAATTAAATTTGTTTTCAGTTCCAATAGTTTTTGAATAGTAGGCATGACAACTTGATTTTTCTAATTAATGGCTTGTGGTGCACAATGATCTCTCAAGTTATAGTTGAGATTACCTCTATTATGGTATGATCATGGTAAACACTAGAAGTTTCACTTCATTATAGAACTTTAATATATTGAAATTAAAATTTTATATTTATATATATCAGTTTAGTTAGAAACGTTATTTCTATTTCAGGTTCAAAATCAAATAGTTAGTTATTAGAGGTTTATTTCATTTAATGTCAAAAATATATTTATACCAGAAACTACCTTATAATTATGACATATATTGAAACTTATTTCTTTCATGGGGTAGGTAAAATAAGATTATCTATAGTTATAAATGTTTTTCTTGTGGTAAAATTCGGTTATCTCTTGATAAGTGTTCTCAAAAATCTGTTTTCACATAATGAAAATGCAGTGTTCTAAAATTGTTTCATTTTAGAGCTATGAAAAATTAATAAATAATGGATCATGTAAGAAGTATGAGGAATAATGTTATGGGTTCATGGATTTATTTCATGATTCAATGATATAATATTCTTTAATATAGTTCTACATCTCATCGTACCAATTGATGATTCAGATATTTCTCAATTGATTCATCAATATCAGTTAATTGATTATAATTTATTGAAAATAATCTAGTAGTTGGTTTTTCTTGGATATCTCCCCTTTATGTGTGCGGTAAAACTCAGTAAAACACTCCTATTCAAGCAAGGAAATACCTAATTCTGTTTTGTGGAAACTAGGAAATTTATAAGGAAATAACTAACACTAATATCAAACTAAATCTTTCAAGACACAAACCACCTAATATATCATGTTCCTCAAAGACAGTATGAAATTGGTGGGTATATTACAAATAATTAACCTGATTATTAAATAATGAACATGTTCAAGACCATAAATAAATTCTTTTAAAAGTATCAATTTGTCACTAAAAACATAAATCAATCAATTAAAGAGTGGTGTATTCCTTAAGTGTATGAATCCAAAATTATTATATATATTATTTTATTCCTAAATCTCTCAGAATATACTGAACTATTAAAAGTTCAACACAGATGATTGAAAAAGTAAGAAAAATTTTAAAAGTAAAGAAAATATAAAATAAAATGAATCTAAAAAAAGTGGGAAAAAAAGTTATCTAGTAAGTCACCACGAGACCTCCCTTAGATTTGACCTTAATTTTGAAGAGCTTGAATTTACCTCTAATTGTTTATTTTTCAAACCTCTGAGATCCTCACATTTGAATTTCTCCAATGTTTTCATTTCCTTAATGGCTTCAAATCTCTATCATGATCCAGTCTTCCTAAAAATTCATAGCTTCGTTTTCAGTTATTCACAAAAATAATTTTTAAGTAATTTTCCACATGGATACTACTAAAAGATATATGAATATTTATTAGTTTTTTTCCATATCATTAGTTTTATGTGTAGATAATTCTTATCGTCACCCTTCACTTTGGGAAAAACCATGAACTCATATGAATTTTTTTTGTCATATGATGTCCCTATGAATTTAATATTCTTAGTATGTTATATGCCTTTTCAAGCAAGCTTATCAACCTAATAGTCTTACAATACACCAATAAATTCATATACAATGTTTTGGAGTCTAACTAAATTTATAAACTAATGGGACATGGCCTTTTTATCTTCTTCAGACCTCTAGCCATGAATTATAATAAAATAAGTGTTTTCTTTTCCAAGTCATTCAAAAATTGTTTTAAAATAATTACAAACAAATCCAAATTACTTATAACAATGTAATTATAGAATCATTTTATATATCCCCTAATAAATTAAAATGTAATAAAGACACTAAAATTCATGATTTCATTCATTTTAAAGATTATACTTGAAATTCCTCTAGAATCAAAATAAGAGACACACTAAAATATAATTGTAAAATGGTAGAATTAATATCATAAAAACACAAAGTCAAATATATGAAACTGTTATATTTAAAAATAAATATTCCTAGATCAACAAGAATAACATTCGTCACATTCACCCAAATCCACCCGTGTAACCCCATGTGATTTTACTATGTATTTTCATTTAAAAAAATATTATATTGAATAGATAGTATCACATACAACACCAAACTAAAATAAACCACGTTATATTTTATCATAATGAATGAGAAACATTAAGTCGTTATGAGAATAAAATGTGAAAAATAAATTAGAAAAATATAATAAAAGTAAAAAATTAATCCAATAAAAATATTACAACAGATTAAAATGATTTATTCTAAAAAAAATTATATTAATTCATTACATATTATGATTAATAGTTTAACGAATAATTTTATTTTTTACAGTAAAATTGATTTAATAAACATTTAATTGTTATAAGATAAATAATTAATGATATTTTATTAAAATTAATTGATGTTAAAAATGATATTTTTTAAAGAACATTTTTTAGAAAGTGCTATGTATTTTTATGATAAATTAAATTAAAAACATTAAATATATTATCTAAATAATAATTTTTAATATAAAACAATTACAATAACACTAATTTAATTATTAATTGAATTGATATAATATTTGGGACACATAATGATTAAAAATAAATTTGATAACAAAATTGTTTTTCAATATATATTATGTTTTCATTAAAAGATTAATTCATAAATTTGTGATGTTAAATATAGTAAAATGAACATAATTACTGGACCCATCATGTCATAATAATAATTGGTTGTGTTTTTTAATGATTCTGAAAATTTTATATTTTATTAAAATGTGAAAAAACATTTTTTATGAAAAAAAATTATTTTATTACATTATCATGACATAAGAATAACCTAAATATTTAAGAAACATTTCTCTATAACAAAAATGTATTTTTGGATTAAAATAATTCATTTAAAAATAATATTTTTTATTTGGAAAACAATTTTGGACATATTAGAACCTATGATTTATTTTATTCAAATAGAAAACTAATTTTGGTCATTTTTCATTAATTAAGTAGTAACATGTTTCCATTCATTTTTTGATTGGTTTCAAAATAAAAAAACTGTAATTTGTTGAATCATAAACCAATAAATTTCATGGATATCAATTTTATTCATACTATTTGTCCTAAATAAGTATAAATTCGTTTTTATAATTAAAACTAAATTTTATTAAAGACTCCATTTTATTACGTTATGCATAGCAATATTATAATGAATTTTTGTCACTCTTAAAATTTCACTCAAATAGAAATGGATTTAATATTTTGAATAATTATAATAATTATTAGTTATTATGTTCATTTTAATTTTAGGTACGAAATATAATTTACTAAGGTAAATATTAGTCATCGTGGAAAAGGTTAAAATGATGTAAAAGCACTAAATCAAAATGTAATGTCAGAAAATATATAAAAAAATATAAATTGGTGTACGGGGGATTTAAAGGCCTTGAATTATCTTATTCTGCATAGTTATTAATTTTTTATGAAACTTTCTTGAATAATAAAATATTTTAAACATTAGGATATTAATATTTATAAAAATGACACTAAACTCACTTAACAAAAGGACTCATTCACCACCCCATTTCTCCTGACAATTAAAGATTCCTAACTTGACCGTGATCTTCCAAAAACATTTTCCAACACTCTTATACATTAAATAATGGATATATTATCATCAAAATACCAACTTTAAAAGGATTAATCTAATTATCAAAGAAGTGTTCCCAAGGAGTAAGGCAAGAACCCCCATTCACTCCTTTTCATTTATATTCATATTATTATTCTTATATCTCATATAGATATACAATTCCTAGGCTAATGTAATTATAACAGTACCATTATTAATGTTAAATTTTAACAAGTCAATGGAAAGATATTATCTACCTTCATATCATCCAATTATAAAATGAAAATTCCACTCATCATATGATTAGATCACTACCACCATGGAGGACGTATTTCATTTTTCACTACTTCCTTACATGGATAGTTATATTAATAAATCTTATAGATTAATATGGTATTTTTAGAAATTATTAACATTCTAAAAATATATATTATCTATTATATCAATGGTATAAATAATAAATGATCTTATTGATTTTAACAATCCAAAATGAATATGCAAAGATATATTTCATTATTTATATATATTTTGGGAAATATATTAAGATATGTAAATTCGGGGATAATTTAAGGACAAATAATACATTACTACATATCTCAATAAATTATTAAATCATGAACTTGGACTAATAATCGAAATTGTTACACCAAAATAGAAAATGAATTGTTAAAACCGATAACACAGATGATCAATATTAACTAAAAATAAGTAATTACTATACAAAAAATGGAAACAAATATTAATATAAAATGTACTATAAATGAATAATGTTATAAAATATATGATTAATTATTCCTATATTATTATATATAATGTAATAGTGTATCTGAAGAAGAGTAAATTCGGGGTAATATTTTTTCACTCAATTTCCTCTTTCTTGATTCATAAAATTTATTCATTGACTATGATAATATGAGATTTTTAATCTATAATTTATCTATAATATATTTTTTTCTCTTTATATCTATATAAAATAAATATTTATATCATTATATTCATCTTTGAGGGTTTTTTCCAGAGCAAATATTTATTTTATTATAAATAATTAAAACCCCTTTTCATAAATATTTCTCATCCATGTCCATAATATTTCTCACTGAAAATTTTATTTTTTAAATAAAAAATAAAAATATGGTGTAACTTATATATTCCTAAAAAAATTTATATATTTTTGAAAATAATTTTTTCAAATCTTTCATCAATTTGGGGTTTTCTTTAAATCTATCAACAAGATTAAAAGGATCTTATTTTTATGCTCGTAAATTTTTATTTTCCATTGAGCATTTTTTAAACCAAAACTATTTATTCATGTTTATATTATTGGGTATTTATTTAAAAAATATTTTCTCTATTAACATTCTTGAAAATTAGTTTTGGAAGTGGATTGTATCATTGAATTTTTTGAAAATGATAATAATGATTTTTTAAAACCATTTTTGAATAATTTAATTCCATTTTCCTCTATATTTAAAAATTATTTACATTATGCATGGTAATTTTTAGGATCATACTATAAATTATATTATCCTCCCAATTGGAAATTTAAATTTTTTTTCTACTGATCTACCTTTGTTGTCATATTATGTGACTGCATTGGAAATAATGTGTGATATATTTTCCTTATATCGGTATTTCATCATATGATGATTAATTAATTTCATTTGGTGAACATAAATGTTTTTGTTATTATTTTATGGATGGGTTCCTATGTATCTATAAAATTAATTAATATAAGGTTAATATATCATTATATAATGTGCGAAAAGATTTTGTTTATACATTTCATAAGAAAAAGTGTGTACCTTAATGTGAATAGTATTTTTCATAAGAGGATGTGTGGACATGATTTTTATATAGTCATAACATTATGAATGAGCATGATTGAGGTTAGTTATGTTCATAATGTTATCATTTAATATACCTATAATTATGTCAAATATCTATATTATACCACCTGAAAATGTTATGTTCAATTTTTAATGATTATTTACTATGAATCTTTATTCTTTTTACATTTTATATGTTTGATTACTTTTGAGGTTATATGTTATTTGATCATGTATTAAGTATTTATCTTATTGTTCCATGTTCTTTAAATCATATGTTTATCCCATGCCGATTTTTTCACATGATTATGATCTAACCCTTTAATAATTATTGTTATGTTTTCTCATATTGAGTGTTTGAGATCACTCGTTATTTTTTGTACCTCCCACAGACATTATATACAAAAATATTTTTAGAAAATACATTCAGGTATATATTTTTGTTGGAGATTTTTAAAACCAAATTTAAACTAATAATATCATTAAATAATCTCTAACTACATTATGATTTTTTTTGTATTGTTTGATTATTATGATATATAATGTTTATATTATGGGAATGAATAAAAATACACTAATTAATCTTGAGGCATCTCAGTTCGTATTAGAGAGGTATTTAGTGATTTTTAGGGATTAGTTTATGATAAAAAAGATGATAGAACTAAAAACAATGTATGCTGCATAAAAATATATATAAGAAGAAACTAAAATTTTATATTTTGAAATAAATGTTTCATGGGATAAGATATATAGGGATTAAAATTTCATATTATTATGATGGTTTAATTATATTTAATAACATATTAGCATAATTCTAAATAACCATGTTGGTTTTAATATTCTATAAGAAATCTAATCATTAAAATGGATTGGTAAAAGGTATTTCTAAAGAAACTCATATGTCATATAACTACGTAAGTAAGCATGTTTGGAATAAATGGTTAAGACTAATGAAAATATCAATATATGCATATTATAATAGAAATGATCATTTTCATAGTATTAACCAAGATAGTGAGGTTTTTATAATTTAACATTATATCATGATTCATTTCTATCTTATGTATATACTAAAATATTTTAATCATTGACAGATAATTACAATTGATAGGATGCAATTTATTAAAGGGAAAGCATGAAACACACCGACATTTTAGTATGTATTTTCCATTAAATAAATACTATGTTGAAAATTTATTGTCACACAAAACAGTAAACTAAAATTAAACATATTATATTTTATTATAATAAAAATTAAACATTAATATGTTATCAGAATAAAATTCTAAACATTATTAAGAAAAGTACACTAAAAGTAAATCCTCAAGTAAATAAAAAGGTACTATTAATTTAAAATAATTTATTGAAAATAAATATGCACGTCAATTCATTAAATATTATGATAATTATTTTAAAGAATAATTTCATGTGTTATAATACCAATTAATTTATAATAAATTGTTTGTTAAAACATAATTAATTAATTAGATGAAATTATAATTAATTAATTATAAAATGAATATTTTCAAAAAAAATTATAAAGTGTTGTGTATTTATATCTTAAATTAAATTTGACATTTTTAAAGGATAATAATACTAAAATGTTTCATTCTAAAATTAAATATATTATCTTTGACATATTTATTACTTTTTATGAGACAATATTTTAAACAACTAATGTTAAAATATTATTTTATAAATAAAAAAGGTTTTTCATTATATAGTATGCCTTCATTTAGAAATAAAATTTATAATTTTTTTTTAATTTTAAAAAATTAATTTTTTTTGGAAATAAACTATAAATATTATATTAGGATAATTTTTTTGTATTTTCAAAAGAAGAATATGTTTTAGTGAATACTGAAACTATAATTTTTAATAAAAACCGTACGTTTTATGAAATCTCAATGATATAAGAATGAAATAAAAAATTAGAAAACATTTTTATCAATCAATAATTCATTTTAGGAGTGTAATAATTATTTTATAAATAATATTTACAATTTATAAACAATAGTTTGACATTTTTGAACATATGTTTTATTTTATTCTACTAAAATATTGTTTTTGGCCATTTTCCTTTAATTAAGCACTCAAAAGATGAAATTTATTTTGGGATTAGTTTAAAAATAAAATAACACTAATTTATTTAATAATACTAAATTAAATATCATTTAAATCAATGATATTAATAATATTTGGGATAAATATGTATAAATAAATTTTTATTCATAGAACTACATGTTTCTAAAAAACATTCTTTGTTGCATTATGCATACTTACATTAAAATTAATTTTTATTAATATTAATAATTTAATAAAATCATAGTTATTTCATATTTGGATTAAAAATATTCAATATAAGGTAATATGATCAATTAAATTGCAGGTTAAAAAAATATTTCAACGAGGTAAAACTTAATAGTCATAATAAATGTTAAAATGAGGTAAAAATACTAAATCAAGAGGAAAAGTATCACCAAAATTTGTCTATATAAGAAAGGATGATGGATTGAACTATATTAACCGATATTATACTCATATTTTGTAATTTTTTATCCAAATTTATTTAATAATACAATTATTTAAATATTAATAAATTATTATATTCTGAAATGACACCCCACACACTTATAAAAGGACCCCTTCACCACCCCATACCAAATCACAACTAAATATTAATAACATGACCTATAACATCCAAAAGCATTTCTTGGAACAGTTATACACATACATGGGGCATTATTCTCTACATAATTCCTACTTTTAAATGCTTAATCCAATTAGAAAATGATTCAGCACAAAGAGTAAAGTAAGAACTCAAAATCCCTCTTTTTCATTATTCTTCTGTTTATTCTTTTTCAGCATATTACAATTAGATTATGCCCACCTTAATAATATAAATTTATTATTTTTATTATATTTAAAAAATTATTTGTTCAAAATAAAAAATATCTTCCTTCCTCCAATCCATTTATAAAATGAAAATATCACCCATATTGTGGTCAGTTCACCGCCACCATGGAATGTATATTTAATTTTTCATATTCACCTTAAATGAATGCCTATAGAAATTAATTTTATGAATAAATACTCTATATATGAATTTGTAAATATTATTTAATAATATATTGTACATTATATCATGGATATTATCAAAAAATGATCATAGTGATTTTAGCATCCCAAAAGAAGCATACTAATACATTTTCATAATTTAAATCTATTTTATAAAATATATTTATTTGTATATCTTTTTGATGATTTAATTTAAAAAATAGAAATATTTTTTTATGTGGTGAGATCATAAATATGGAATGATTGTCCATTACATTGAAAAAAAAGGAACTATTAAAACTAATTACACTGATGATCAATATTAGAAAAAAAATAAGTAATAATTATGTAATAATTCGATATAAAATATAAACATAAAATGTATTAAATATGAATAAATTTCATAAATATATTATTAATTATTATTAGATTATTATAAAAGTTAATGGAGCTTGTATGACTAATCAAAAATATGATGTGACTATTTTTTTACTCAATTTCATTTTTATTAAGTCATAAAATGTTGTCCTCAACTATGGTATTCAAAGATTATTTTATTCTTAAATTTATATATTATATGTGGTATTTTATACTTCTCTCTAGAGAAGTTAAATCTATAATCACACAAATATTCCATTGATTAATTTCATTCTCAATAAGGAATATTAATGTTTTAAGAATAATTACCATAAATTTAATTTCTCTACATCCTCCATATCCATTTATTTCGTACTAAAAATGATATATTTTATTATATAGAATAAATATATTCAATATATTTTTTGTCATAATTATATTAATCTCATTTAAAAAATGAATTTTTCAAATAATTCTTCGATGATGTTTTTTTTAAAAATACATAAACCATAAAAAGGAATTTATTTTCCCCCATCACACATTTTTTTATAATAAATATTTAATTACATATACATTATTTATATTTATGGTTCCATTATTGGTGACTATTTTAAGGTGATGTTCTCTTTCCACTTTCATGGAAATGAGTTTTACAACTGACTTGTAACTTTTACTTTCATGGAAATGATAATAATGATTTCAAAAAACACTTTTTCATCAATTGCCTTACATATTCCAATCAACTTATTAATAATTTTCCTATTAAAGGGAAATGTTCATGTTCACACTCTAAATGATTTTATACTAATTTTTTGGAGATTTATTTTTGGGTGTATACTGATCTTCCTTTGATTTCAGGTTATGTGATACCATTTGGAAATAATAGGAGACCTATTGGATACACAAAGTATGGTTTCAATTTTTTTTATAGTTGGTGTATTATATAATATTTCAATACATTTTTAATTGTTTATATATTATTAGTTAATTATTGAAAATAACTATTATTAGTAACATTCAAAATATAATAGGTATACTTGATACCGATTGGTAATTTTTTTAAGAGGATGTAATGACATTACTGGGATTGGATATGTTCCCAACATTATGCATGCACATGATTGTGGTTAGATATAATCTCAATGTTATTATGTAATATTCTTATCATAAATCCACATTTATATGTTATACCACATTCATATGTTTTATTCCATTACTAATAATTATTATCTTATGATTTCATTTTATTATTACATGGTATATAGTTGATTCCTTTTGAGGTTATATATTATTTTTTCATGTATTAAGTACGTATCATATGATTCTGTGAACTTTTTAATCTGATATTTATCAAATGATCATGTTTCCCATGATATTATGATTTGATCCTTTATAAGTCATTTCTAAATTTTTTCATACTATGCATTTGATCCCATTTCATTTTTCACTTTCGTAGGAAATTATATATAAATAAATATATATTAATGAGCTTCACATATATATATTTGTAGGATATATTGAATAATTAATGTAAACGAGAATACCGTGTTGAGAATATCTAAATATAATAAATCTTTTGGTTTTATGATTTTTTAATTTTTTTAGATGAAATTATAAAAATATTAAAACTATTTTAAATATAGTCTTGTTAAACTTGGGGCCTATCTGTTGGAATAAGAATGAGTTTTAACTATTTTTGGGGATTAAGTTTAAATAAATTAATTTATATAACATAGAACGAATAATGATTAACTAAAGTAATGTGGGAAACCCACAATATGTCATATGAATAAATAAATATTCCATAAGATAAGATAGTATTGGATTGATATTCCAGATTCCTCTGAATTTTTATTTTTATATTATGTAAAATTATTATTATAATAAAATTACTATTTTGGTTTTAGTATTCAGTTGAAAACAATATCATAAAACTGGATCTGTGAAAGGTATGTCCATAGAATATTTTATGTCATACTAATAACTAATAAGTTCTGTTTGGCATAAATGGTTGGGAGTAATGAAAGTCTCAATATATTATTTTTATAAATAAAATAATCATTTTCATAGTATAAAATAATATAGTGTGGATTATATCTCATTAAAATAACATCTTGAGTTGTTTATATCTTATGGATACCATTATCTATTTTTATGAGTGAGAAATAAATAAAATTATGGGGATATAGTTTATATAAGGGGAAAGACTATAACACCTATATTTTTTTATATTTATTTTCTTTCAAATAAATATTATATTTAATAGAATGAATCACATTCTAAATCAATATAAAATAAACAATGTTATATTTTATTATCATAAACGTCAAAAATTTATTCATTATGAGAATACAATTTGAAACACCATTAAGAAATTTATCTTATGTGTAAAACCTCATGTAAATAAAAAAATAGTAATTAATTTAAATTATTTATTCAAAAATGTATGTTAATTTGTTAAATATTCTATTTATTATTTTAAGTAATGATTTTATGTATTAAAATACCAATTAATTAGTGAACATTATTTTTTAGAATATAAATAACTAATAATATGTGATTAAAGTCAATCATTGTAAAAAAGGTATATTTTTCAAGGAATTTTTTTTAAAGAGTTATATTCTGTTAAATTAAATTAAATTGAACATTTTTATAGGTTTTTTTTGTAAAATATTTCATCATAATAACAAATATAATAGCACATGTTTAATTTGTAATTATTATTAAATAATATCAAGAACTCATAATGTCTAAAAATTCATTTAAAAAACAGTTCTTTTTTTATTATGCATTTTAATTTAAAAGTTAAATTCATATATGATAGAATTTTTATTCAATAAATGAAAACAAGTTTTGGACTTCTCTTTACTATATTATTATAGAGTATGTTTCATTACTATTTTTTCAAAAAAATATTAATTTTTTAATTTTTTATGAAAATAAAATATTTATCAAATCTATAATATTTATGACATGATTTTGATTAAAACATGAATTAAAAATTTATGAACCATTCGTTCAACCCAATATATATTTAGGAATTAATTTAACACATTTAAAAATAATATTTTTAATTTATAAACTGATTTGATATTTTGGAGCCTATGTCTAATTAAATTATAAAAAAGATATTTTAGACCATTTCCCATTAATTAAGTTCTAAAATGATGTCATTTTGTATTTGTGTGGTTTGAAAGTCATATGACCATAATTTATTTAATAATAAGTAGATAAATTTCATTAGAATCTATAATAGTCTTAATATTCGGCCTAAATAAGTAAAAATTCATTTTTAGGTAAAAAAAGTACATGTTTATGAATAAGTTTTTTTCCTGTTATTCATACATATATATTATAATTAAATTATTCACCACTATAAATTGAATCTAATAAAATTTAATTAATAATTGGAATAAACATAATATATATTGGTCAATATGTTTAATTTAATTTTGGGTCCTAAAAAAAGTTATGAAGTTAATAAGTAGTTATCACTGTAATGGTTATACTGAAGTAAAAGATAAAATCAAGAGATAATTTCACGAAATATCCAAAAAACATAGTTATAAATTTATGGATAGAGGGTTTATTTAAATTAAAATAAATTATTTTCACTTATTATAAATTTTTTCTCCATATTCCTTGAATAATACAATCCTTATAAGATTATGACATTAATATTTATAAAGATTCCACCCATTCACTTATAAAAGGACCCCTTCACTACACCACTCCTCCTCACACATAAACATTATTAGTTAAAAAATATATATTCCAAAAAACTTTCCCAACTCTATTAAACATCTCTTATATTTTCTTATGCCCTCTAAATTCCATCTTTAAAAGGATTAATTCAATTCGAAAATGGGTCATCTATGGGAGTAAGGTAAGAACTCCTAATCACTTCTTTTAATTTATATTGATTTTATTATTCTAATATTTCTTCCAAATATATTATAAATATCATAATATAATGATATAAATATCATTATTATACATAAATTTTACTATATTTATGGAATAACTATTATTTTTCATTACTCGAATCAAGTCCTCAAATGAAAAATATCACTTTTATTATGGTTGGTTCAATGCCAACAATGGTGATGTATTTAATTTTTTATGACCACCTTACATGTATCATTATTAAAATGTATTTAATGAATAAGTATTTAATTTATTAAATTATTAATATTAATGATAGTTATATTTTCCATTATATTGATGTTATTAAAAATTAAGGGTCACAGTGATTTAGATATCTAAAATAAGCATGCTGAGACATATTTCATAATATAAATCTATATTGGTAACTTTCATAGGATATGTAAATTTGTGATAATTTAATGATAAATAATATGTAACTATATTTCTTTAGATATTATGAAATGAAGAATACATATTGAAAACCAAAACAATTAATGTGAAAAAAAGGAATTGTTAAAACTACAAACAATGATAATCAATATTAAAAAAAACCGTGTTAACTTTATAATTAATGGGTATAAAATATTAAAACAAATGGTAGAAAATATGAATAATTTTAGAAATAGAATATCAATGAGTCTTACATTATTATACAGAGGTATGAGTCAATCTGCCTAACAAGAAATCCAAGGTAAGGGCTTTTTCGTCTCAATTACATTTTCATTGAATCAAAACCTTTCTTCCATGAATATCATATTATGTGTTTATTTTATTTATCCTTTTATCAATTATATATTTTATTTTCGCTTTCACTCTAGGGAAATTATTATTTTTACATCCAAATAATTCATAATTGATTTATTTCATTATATATAAAAAATATGATGTTACTAAGAATAATTCTCATCATTTCTAGTGGATATTTCCCTTCTATATCCATATTATATGTTAGTGAAAAATTAAATTTAATTTTTATGAAATAAATATATGAATTATCTTTTTCATCATATTTTTCTTAATCTCTTTTCAAAAATGAATTTTCCACTCTTTCTTTGATGTTGGTTTTATATAAACCTTCCAAAAAGAAAAAAAATTATTTTTTTCACTCTCATACTTTTTTTAACTAAATATTTATTTATATAATAATTATTTTATTCAAAGTATATATTACAATGGATTATTTTAAAGTGATTTTATCCATTAACCTACATTAAAATGAATTTTATAAGGGAATTTTGTCTTTTTATCTTATTGTATTGATAAAAATTATTTCTGAAATTTATTTTTCATGATTTCACTTCCATATTCCAAATGGTATATAAATGATTTTCCTCTTATGAGATAATGTTCATGTGCATACAATAAATTATTTTATTTTTATTTTTTTAAATTTAATTTTGTGTATCAATTGATAAAACATGAATTTCCTGTTTTGTGATACTATTTAGAAATAATATGATTCTCATTTTCATTCACTAGGTATTTCATGATATGATGAATGAGTTTTTTTTGTGGAATAAAAAAGTATGTTTAATAAATATGTGATGGGGTGGGTCCTATATATCCCTCCAAATCATTTTTTAAATGTTTGTAGCTCATAATACAACTCGGGCACGAGATTGTGATTAGCTATGTTCACATGATAATTCATGGACATGATTAAAATTAGCTATATTCACGAGAAGATGTATGGACATATTTTAAACTATATATTTTCAAAACTATATTCATGGAAATTTTTTTGGTTATCTACATTGATAATGTTACTATTTACTATGCTTATTCTCATGCCACATTTCAATGTTTTACAAATTCTTATGGTATGTTCCGTAACTCATGATTACTGTATTATATTTCTTTATTGTTATGTCATCATATAAGTTTGATTCCATTTGAAATTATATGTTCTTTAATAATGTCCTGAAGAAATGTATTATGGTTCCATGATTTTTTTAAATTAGATACTTCTTCCATTATCTTGTTCTCTCACATTTGTATGATCTATATAATAATGACACTTTGGTATGTTTTTCTATAACCAAAATTTTTTCCAAATAAGTTTATTTTCCACTAGCCGGAAAATTATGTGTATGAAAATTTGTGTAATGAATTTTTATGTTAAGAAATTAATTGCAGGTATTTATGACTTAATGAAAATTATGATTACCATATATCTAATATTCAATGATAGTAAACCATTTAGTTCTCAGAATCTGTGATTATTGTGGGATGTAATGTTTAATTTAAGAAAATAGATTAAATTATATTCCTGTAAAAATTGGGTTGTATTCGAAGAACCTAACCCATATACCCTCTCAAACTCGTAGTCACCCCTAATTTTCACATAACTGAAGAGTGTTAGCAATCCTCATGGGCTGACGACTAGCACATAAGAATCAAAAAATGAGAGGGATTGATTTTCCCCAACCAAAAACAACAAGATGACTTATGTACATACAAAACATAGAGAAACAATGGAAGATATAAATATATTCCATAACTGAAGGAAAATATAGAAAATACATTACTCAAAGTAGTAAAAATATCCAAGTGTAATGTCCAAAAGAAAAAGAAAACATAAATAAACTACTAATATATCTGATATATTGGGAAATATCTTACCATATCTCAACTAACTACCTATACTAAACTGATAGAAAACCTCACTACCTCACTGTGGCACCCTACCTTTCCATACATTGTAATAGATTCAAATTTTGTTGCACCGTCGAAGGGGTTCATATGGTTTGAGCTAATAGGCTTAGTGGGATCACACCTTGGTGTTTCATAATAAGTATCTATATAATAATTTGAACAATTATCAACTTTAAATAAAAATATCTTTATATACCTTTCAGCAATTTTATATCAAAAGTTTTGAAGAAAAAAAATATTTTCCTTTTTTCAAAATTTCCAAATAAATCCAGGTAAAAAAAATTTAAAAGAATTTTTTAGATATATATCAAAAAAGATATGTAAAATAAAAATGAATCGCATATCACATTTCATATAAAATCCATACAAGTATATAAAAATATCAAAATCCAAAATAATAAGAAAATGATGACAAGGATCACTATGATTAAAACTAACTAGGACACTCATACTCCCCACATAGACAATCTTGTACATTAAAATCCAATATATATGCAACAAATCAAGGTTGGAGAAGAACATGGGAGAAAGTGAACCAACCAATATTCTCTACAAAGTACCTCGAACAATAGGCCTATAGAGAATAGGAACACCTCATGAGTGAACCCCCAAATAGTATCAATGGAAAAGGCTAATTAATACCCATTACAACTAAGTACCCATGTCATACCATGTAAAATATTTTTTCCAAAGAACTTTATAAAAACATTTCATCAAAACCATGCTTGGAAAAAAATTTCAAAAAAACAATTCAAAATGATTTTAAAACCTTATTCATTTACCAAATCCATAGAAACCTAATATTTTAACAAAAAACATTTTCAAAAAACAAAAATAACATAATTCAATAATTCCATTTCATTTATAGAACAATTTATCACATCCATAAAAATATAGTTTTTCCAACATAGGCTAGATATAGAACCGCCTACCTTAAAATCAGGGTCGCACATGCCCATAGACGGATCCAAAAATTAGAAAAACTCAAAAATGATATTTGATTCCCAAGAATAAATCCTCAAATATCGTAGAATTGATTTAAAAATAAAATAGACTTTTTAGGGGTAGATCATGACAATGCTCAATGATCTCATGCTTTTTACACCACAACCAGCAATGTAACAGCACCTAGAGGATTATCACACAACAAATCCTAATGAAAAAGATAGAATTACCATAATAGATCAAAAAATGATATAAAACCACTTAATAGAGCATCCATGATCATTGTAAATAAAGACGAATAGATATTAACATTCCCAACTAGATAGTGTACACATCCATGATGATAAAACATCACACGAATTGATTCATAAGGTGTGTTGGTTCCCAAAACATTCCAAGGAAGAGCTCAAGTTTAGAGAAAAGTGGGAGTAGTGAATGTAATATACGAATCACTCATATGGATCCCTAAAAGACCACCCCTATGAGAATTGCATGGTATGTAATCCCTTTACAAGATATGTAATCCACCGGGTCCATATAAGATGAAAAATCTATCACCTTTTTATAGAAACTGGTCATTAAAAATTACACATCATGTAAGCTCTTTTCATGACATGTAACCATTAACATTGTGTATTTAGATCAAGACATGAGCATTGGAACCAATACACATCATTTAATCCCACTACACAACTTGTAAATTCCCTGTAGATAGTGAGAACTGTTGTTTTAAATAGAATAATTCCAAATTACTTCAGGAATTCCCTGATCTTCGGGAGAACCACATTAATTCATTACATGTTTATAACCAGACACCATTAATTAAAACAAACAATCATCCCTAAAAATTATTTCATTTCCTATAGCCAATGCTCTCTAATCTCAAGACCCCCATGACAAACTAGAATAAAGAGGAAAATGACAAAATAAAACGAAATACCTAAAGTATTGAAATGGTATGTAGCAAAATCCCCACCATAATATTCTTTACCCTTTAAAATTCATGTGGTGAATTAATTTGACGTAAATATGTGAGGCCAATACTCCCTCATCAATAACATGGGCTCCCAAGTGTCATGAAAATATGACATGTGTCACCATAACACTCCGACCAATGTAATTTAATTTTTTAAAAATACTTTCAATTGAGTGTAAATTATGTATACTATATACCACACAATAGAAACATTTGCATCTAATTCAATATATTCCCAACTCAAAATGTTAGAGGGGCCTGGATGGTATTTCTTGAACTTTGATATGTTGAATACATCAGGAATGCCACTCAATTAAACCTGTAATTCCAATCGATAAGAATCATTCCCAAGAAACTCGGTAATATAAAATGTCCCAACATATCATGAATCCAACTTTCCATATTTCCCAGGACGACGGTGACCCTACCGAAGTGAGACATTAATACTAACCTAGTCACCTATGAAAATCATCATTGGACACTGTCTCTGATCCATGTAAGATTTATATTGTCTATAATATGAAACTAGATGCCACCATATATCCTAAATCTTCCTAAACATATCTTAAACCAAAATTAATTCTACCAAAGAGTCTTCTCCCACCTCTTCCCAATAGTGTGGTGATGTGAACAATAAACCACAAAAAGCATGAAAGGGGTATATTCTAATGGAAAACTGATTACTATTTTTGTAAGAAAACTCAACCAGTCTCAGGTGGATATTCAAAAATCCTGAAAAATCATAGACACAATCATAGAGAATATCCAAAAGGGTCTAAATATCATTCTTAGTTTGACCATTGGTCTACAGTTTATAAGTTCTACTCAGCCTCATCTTAGTCAATATCACTTTTTGGATACACCTACAGAACCACAAAGTTATCCTAAAATCCCTTTCTGAAACAATGAAAGAAGGAACCAAATGTAACCTCACAATAATATGCACATTCAACATACCCATATCTTGAACATTTTTAGTGTCCCTGGTCTGAACAATGTGAGTTGACTTTTTCAACTGATAAATCACCACCCAAACAGCATTCCATTATCCACGAGTCCGTGGTATTCGAAGAAAAAATTACATGGATGTGTCATCCCATTTCCAAAGTGACATTGGAAGATGATGAAGAAAACATGAAGGTTTCATAAGATCTTCTTTTATCTATTTTTAGATGTAACAATGGGAAACATAATCAAGAATGGCACACATCATACTCAGCAACTAGAATCACCGTATCATGTCATAATACAACTTTATATTGTCTATATGAATTTCTCACTTAAAACTATAATGATAATACCAAAATGAGTTCCTCACTGATTCCTGGATGAAAAATTTATCCCCAAAAATGAACATACCATATGAATAGAGAGATAAACTAGATATGGTCTACCCAACATATAAGGTTTCTCTAATTCCATTGAACTCCTCATCCTACTACTTATGGTATTGAATAGGACAAATTAAAAATGATGATAACTTATCATTATCTATAACCATACCTGAAACATAGTCCTGAAAATATAGATGATACTAACAAAAACTCCCCATAATGTTCCATTGTTCCTTTGATTCCAAAACAACTTGGGATGAAACTTTCTTACTAATATAATCTACAATGAATTTCCCCTCCCCGGAGGTGAAAGCGATATCAATGAAAAACCTCTAAAGGTATTCCTCCAACTACAACTATATGAGATAAAAGTATTTGAGATAAAAGTTATATATCAAACTCTTATTATCAAGAAATATTATGAACATATCCCCAAAAGCATAGTTCCGCTAACATTTACGTTCTTGAATAAAATCATAAATCTATAAATCCTTAGTTGGGAAAGTATTTTCATGTATTTTAAGATGAAGGGACCTGTAAACTATCACATGACCATCATATATAATCAAACTACCCAAACCAGTTCCAAAAAATCATAGAAAACATATAAACCATTCCCGGATCATGAAATATCAGAATATGAGCCGATGTTTGAAGTATTGTCATTTTATTGAATGACGAAAGATAATTTGTGTCCCAAATTCATTTCACCCATTTTCCTAGAAATAGTATTTATAGGTGATATAAATATTTATAAATCCCATAAAAACCATTTATAATATGTAATAAGTCCAAGGAAGATCTGAATCTCAAGGAATATTTTGGTCTATACCAAGAAATATATTCCTTGACCCTATCAGTATCAACTTATAATCCATCCTCAAAAGTTATTTTCACTAAATAACATAACATATTGGATCTAGAAGTTTCATTTAAAAAGCATTCCATACCAGTGATGAATATTTAATATTTCCTAAACTAAACATAAATAATGATCTTTCTCTGGATGAAATCATGAAGAAACCAAAATATCAATGAAAAATGCTACCCAAAAAGTGTTGAGACACTCATGGAACATTAGATTAGTTAAATCTATAAAAAATGGAAGACCATTAGTCAGAAAAAATGACATCAAAATATATTTGAAATGGGCATAGAATTTATTAAAAATGACATTTGTATATCAGAATCATGAAATATGAGATGATGATAACCCGACCAAGGATCGATCTTCAAGAACCACACCCACATTAATTTATAAAAAAGTCATCTAATTTATAAAATGGATACATATTCATAACTGATATCTATGTTAACATCCGATAGTCCATGCACAATTGGAGTGAATTGCAATCCTAATTATCAAATAGAACCAGGGATTCCGAAGAAAATACATTAGGAAAAGAGCCCTCCACCGTAATATTAACCAATTAAATTTTGAGATATTTCATCTACACTTTTTCAATACAAAATGAATTTATCAGAACTGGTAGTGTTCTTGGAACTAGTTCAATCATAAACTACACCACCCTCTCTCGTGATGCCCAAAAAAATCTTCCAGAAAAAAATCTGTAAAATCCCAAAAAAATAGTATGAAGATTAAAAAAAGAGGAAAAACAATTATGCTCAGCTACTATAGTCGAAAAAACTAATGATCTATGGGTGAGAGAGTCCAGAATGACCAGATCATAGATCCCACTAACTCTAAAATAATTGGGATATACCATCAGTTTCAAGGAATTTGACATGTTGAAGAAATCAATCAACCTCTACATGATGACCAAAAATAAAATCTATCATAATAAGTATGGTAAATAGATCTATATTGAGAATAAGAACATTACAGACAAACATCACATCAGCTATTGTTAATGTACAAGTACACTAAAACAAATACTCTTTCCTCTTACCAAGAGGTGTAATAAAATCCACATAAAGGACATGAATTCTATTATAAGATTAATAATATCAAATGTTTGTCAAATATAAACAAGTGGGAATAACAATTATAAAATAATGGAATTATTAAAGAAGATGAAATAAAAATGGTACCTCATACTATTGTTATACTGGAATCTACCTACACCGAAAACTCAACAACTACGTGACGGTTCTTCACTCTTGTGTCCTATGGCTAGATCCTTGTAGTATTTTAAGTAGAAAACTATTTTGTAGTAGCCTTTGGAGGCTATATCGAGGTGTATACATTACCTAAAATAAATTTTGTAGTTGGGAATAAATATCGATGATATAATACTTTGTTGCAATACCTATAAGAACTTATTAGATTATAGATATTCATTGTTTACTACCTTTATAGAAAAATGTACCAACTTTAGAGACTAATTGGTGTGCAGAGGCACTGAACTCACATCCTACTGTAAATAGGGAAACTCCAGATAATTCTATATTATTATAAAATCTATAAAAAATTACTCGAAGAAGAGACTCTTGAAGCCTTTCAAATATAGTCCCACAAGCCTATCTTCCTTTATAATGGAATCGCACCATGTCATACTTGGAAACTCAAGTCTGAACACCACACATTTCACCTTGATAATCTCAGTTGTATATAGGAATTCAAAAACCTGATTGATATTTTCTATCAACTCCTCATCCTCTTCAGGTTCATTTGTACGATTAGAGGATGGAGAATTCTTATAGAATAACTCACATGATTGATCTCAGTCTCTGTAATCTGTTGAATTTACCTCTACGACTACATTTTAGACTTGGGAAAGATTTTGGTCGACAACATGAACATCCCACATGATAACCTCAATAAAACATGGATCCATATAAGGATTCCATTAAGAATTGTCAGTTGCACCATCCTATTGAACCAGTAGATGATTTCCTGGAGGCAAACTACTTCACACCAAAATAAATAATAAGAATTAGACAATAGAAAAATCCTAGTTCAATCAATAAATCCATAAGAAAAAAAATTATAGTAAGGTCTGTAACATAAAACATTATCAACACATGCTAACATTGCATGGAAAATTGAGTAACATTATAGAAATAGTTGGACAAGCACTCACTTCAACCAACCTCTAAAGACCCTGAAATATTATTTCCAATATACAAAACATCCAATGGAAAGGAATATTGAAGAAATACCACACCTGATACTATAGTATGATGAACTCAAACCAGATACCCCATTAAACTTTTATCCAACCAGAATTTCCACATACTCGAAGCGTGTTCCGGATCTCCATGGGATGGAAAATGGCACATGGGTATCAAAAAAATCAATATGGAACTATTTTTTGAAACCTGAAATAATAACGTAGAATATATATATACACAACAAATAGAAATAATGTAATATATAAAAATATTTCTTAAATGAAAGAGAACTTCATATGTTTCACAACTAAAAATTAAAAAAAACCATGTGACATGTCCAACATTAAAGGTCAACATAAAAAAACTTTTAATTACTATTTAATCATGGTAAATTTCACAATATCTCACCACACGCAATATAAACTCAGATGAAAGAAAACATCACCACCTCATTGTGTGACTTTCCTTTCCCGACACCTGAAGACATACAATATTATATGCACCACCGAAGGGGTGCACATATTGGTAGATAACATGCTCAGCAGGATTCCAAATACTTATTCCATAACAAGTGATGATAAAAAATAATAAAAATACACAAATTAAATGAATAAAATGATGATATTCAATTTTTATGTTTCTATACAAAAATTTTATAAAAAAATAAATATCCCCTTTTTAGAAATATCTATAAAAATTTATGTAGAACACTTTCAAATGATTTCATATAAATAATAAATGATGGTTTATCAAATCAAAGAAAAGCATATGTCACATATTAAATCAAATCAATTATAATAAAACAAAATAATATAAGCCAAAATGTTAGGTAACATCACACCAAGATTCACTATAGGTCATTTTAGAAAGGACAATCATAAACCCAACATATAAAATCGTGTGCATCAAGCACCTCGATATATGAATCATATATAGGTAGTACAAGAACACCCCATAAATTGAAAAACCTAACAGTGCCAACCGTTTGACTAGAAATATAGGCCTAGCTATAAGAGGAACACTCCTTAAGTGAACCAATAAGAGTATCAATAGATGGTTCAGATTTCTAAACATTCCACCTAAGTACCAAAGGATCCCCATTTCCTATATTTTTTCAAACAAAATCATTAAACCATTTAATCAAAACCATGCATATAAAACATTTATGAAAACCAATTTACATTTTATTGCAAAACTATTCCATTTAGAGTAATTTGTGAAAACCTATCGTTTATAAAAAAATATATTTATAGACACACAAACCAAATCCATTAATCGTGTCGTTCCATTTATAAAACAATTTATCAAAACAATAGCAGTGAAATTCATCAAAATTAGGCTACAGACAGAACCTGCTAACTTAAAATTCAGGTCGCACATTTCTATAATGGGATCCACTAAATTGATGAACAAAAAATTACAATAGAGGCCTTAAAATCAATTCTCTCATCTATTTGAATTGGTTCAACCACAAAATGGTTGGTGGAAATGGTAGATCATAAAAATCATCTATGAATTGCAGACACTACACCACATACATCAAAGTAGAGAACCTCAAATAAAGATTACACAATATATCTAAATGAAAATAATTGAATTACAATCACAGATTAATGAATCCAATAAAAAATAATGACACAACAATGATCAAAGGAAACAAAGAAGAATTAGTATTCCCTTACCCTGAGAGACACCATTCCCAACTCAGATGATCAAATTCCAATTGAATCAATCCAAAATGAGAGTTGGTTCCCAAAATCATCCTGAAACAGGTCAAGGCCTAGAGAAAATAGGTTTCAACAAATGAAAAAAATAACTCAAATTGTGTCCTAATAATTCACTCTCATCAAACAAACATGGGGTGTAATCCATTTACACGTCATGTAATTCATGGGGTCCATGTATTCTAAAAAACCATTCTCTAAAAACCAATATTTATGATTTATAAATTATTTAAACCCTTTTCACTATATTTAAAAAATCAATATGTGTATTTATTTAACGACCTGATCCTCGAAAACATTACATGACATGGAATCCAATTACATGGCCTTTTAATTCATATTAGAAAATGAAAACTCAGGTTTTCAGTAGAAAAAATCCAAACTACCTCTAGAATTATTTGATATTTTGTAGAACCCTGTTTCGAAATTGAAACAATTATACCTTGACACCATTAATTCAAATAATCATACATCCATGAACATTAGTTCATTTTCCAATTAAAATTCACTCTTACCTCGACATACCCAAGAAACACCCAAATATAAGGGAAAATGAATAAAGGGAAGGGAAATACCTGAAATATGGTAACATGATGTTATAGTGTCTCAACACATAATGAAGTTAACACCCTATAATTAATAATGGGGCACTCCTTGCCATATGGATTCCCTAGGAGCGCTCCCTGATCTCAACACCTAATAGTTTCTAACATCACACACATGTTTATCTACTTAATCCACACTCATCCCACCTTAATACCCCCATATCATGTATAATACTTTGGTCGGACTTGTAAAAGAACCGCAATCCACTTTTTATGTCATCTCTTATCATATATTAACTCCTATCATTATCATCTATTCCTTATGTTATGATTCTCCCAAGAATGTTTTATAATCCATTAGTTAAAGTCCCATGCATGACCCCTCACTAATCCAAAAACCCAATGGTTTTCACACATAACCAATAGACACATTCCCTCATGCATCAAGGCCCTTCCTCGAAAATCCATTTACAACACTCACAAAACATCTCAAGGTAATCCCTCTGATATATTCTTATCCATAATCTATACCAGTCTTATCCAGAACCATGATTTTTTTTTCATATATCCCATGATCAAACAACCCACTTTATGCTCTTATGATTAACACAACCCCATACACTGCATCCATTCCTAAAAAATGACCATACAACTCTTTTATGTTTAAGATTTGGATAATTGTGTAAAATCCATATTAGTATTTATCCATGATGAATTCAATATAGTATCCCAGAAGGTTATATCTTGATAAGGTTTTAGAATTAGTTGAAAATTATGATTCTTTTTTATGGAGAATAAGATAATTGAATATTTTTTTGAGATTTGAAATTTGTAAATAAAAAATAATAATAATTAAATTGAAATCAGAGTAAATATTTTTAATGAAAAAGAAACATAGATTGAAATGGAATGGGATATTAGATTTTGAAAATTAAATATCAATATCAGTTAGCTATTGGGAATACCCTAATTAATTTTAAAAAATTGACCTAATTGATTTTATCAATACACACTTTATGTCCTCAAATTTTAAATATTCATCTCCGAAAAAACCTTACTATGACCACAATATAAGTTTTACTCATCGCATAATAGTTATTAAATTACTCAATGAATACTAGAAATAATGATTCTATTTTTCACTATTTTTTTATATATGAAGGTATATTTTCCGAACCAGTAACTCAGATGGATTGATATTATGAGTCCTTGTTATCCAAGTATAGATGTTATGCAAATATTAAATATATTAATTTCCCGATCGGCAAGTTTTCCAAATTTTTTGTAATAACACTAAATCAAAGTCACCAATTAGAAAATATGATATCGTAGTTGAATTCAGAATGATGTTTTTACCCCAAGTATTACTTAATATCGGTAAGTAAAATATGTTTAGTTTAGGTACTTGTTGGATTTGTTTTTTATTAATGAAAATAATGTTTTTTATTTTATTTTAAATAACCACAACCTAATTACCTATATTAATACACCAATATATATATTAATTTGGGTTATCCTCATGAATACTATTATTGGATCTCAAAATGTTCTTCATTAGCTGATTAGACTAGAGAATAATGGGAGGTCAGATCAAGGTGTATTGTGTTTTAGTGAATGAATCAGGTATTCGTTATCGATGATGAATGAATCATTCAGAAATGATCATTCTTAAATTAAGTTACATAATGTTGTGTCTGGATTTATACCCTGATCAATTTTACATGCTTGTTGTAAATATCTATGTTACATTGATAAATGATTTCACACCATTCACATGAGAAGGACTGGATAAATTAAATTGATAAATTAATTTATGTTTTCTTCTTTGTTAACATCCATGGTTTACCTGATCTTTTGATCAATGGCCAAAAACTCTTGTCAAATGATGATTATACACTTTTATGTGAATTTATCCCCACATTTCATTGTGTTATTCACCATTGGACCATGGGGTCATTTTTTGACATTTTTGGGTGAATGTTTCAGTGACCAATCCCGCAAATTAATTTTTGATTGGAGAATAATGATCAGGATGGTGATATGAGGGTGATCGGTTGATTTGTGGGTGATTTTCCTTATATATGGGATCCCAGGAAACTAATGAAATGAATGAATAGTTATGGGTAGATGAATGCGGGGTTTCGGTGGTCGAAATCTAGCCATTAATGATGGATTGGGCATGAATAGCTCCATAACCGAGACATCCAACATTAATTTGTGAGGAAAACATAGTGGCAGTGACATGGAGAATCATATAGACCATCCCTTAGTTTCTATGAAAAATAAAACTACACATCATGTTGTCCAGTAACACACACTCTATCTTCCCCACCAAATGTGTTGGCTAGGTATTTTTGGGAAGAAAAATATCACACATTGTGTGGTCATTCCAACACATTGTTTGACCCTCCCCATGAGTCTATGTCGTGTGCTAGCTAAAAACATCTAGGACCCCTTGAGGGAGGACATTCCAAGAGATCTAAGAGTACAAGAGCATTCCTAGAGGTATAGTAGCATTAATGGGTATGTAGTAATGACCAGGTATATGACTTGGTATATGGTCACGGCCCTAATGAAATAGTCATGGTCATAATAACATGGTACAACCCCAAATTTTCAAGTCACAAAGTATAGTAATATCAAATGCCTTATAGTACTACATGGATTATTGAGCCAGGGGTTGGAGATAGAAAGCTTAGGACGATAGGTGAGTTCACAAGATGTGTGACCCCTGGAACACATTGTACTTTTCTCTGGTACTTCCACCACATGTATCTCCTTCTCATATACTCAGATTAGGGTTAATGAGTAGCCAATCCTGAGTAATATTCCATGTAGAACATGATGGAATCCTTTAAATTGAATTTTAAGATATGATGTGAGGTTTTGGGATCATGATACTTCTCCCTGAGATGATGAAATAGTATTAATGATTAGGGGTGATCATAAAATTAAGAATGAGTTTGCAAAACCCATGTCTCACCCAGGGGTGATTCTCCTATATTCTTTACTTTGGTTGAGTGGACCCCCTAACGCACTAGGGTATAATTATTTTACCCTATGAGTGACACCCCCTTTGATACGAGTTCACATGTCATGTACCGTCTAAGTGGAACCTACTATGGTATTAGGGCATCAGTCCTCTAATCATTGGGTGGGACCCCCCTATGGAATTTGGGAACATGACCTTTACCCTTTGAGTGAAACCCTTTGACATACTAGGGTGTGGGTCCACTCTCTATGCATACTGTGTTGAACCCCCTACCATATTAGGGAATGGGTCGTTCGTGTTTTGTGTGGCACCTCATGATGAAATATGGAACTTGTCATCTATCTATCTATTGAGTGGCATCCGCCTAATTTTTCAGGGCATGGGTCCTCTAACAATTGAGATGATACCCCTAATCATTTGTGTCATGGATCCTTCATTGAGAATTTGAGATATGAAGGTCCTCAATAAGATTGTATTTAATAGAAATTCGAGATGTTGGGCATCGAAAATGGTCGTTTAGAGCTACAGGAAGACTCATCACCCTCGGTTAGGATATAAAATAGAGATCCACTTTATCTCTCATATGTATTTATTTATGATAATATATAAATATATTGTTGGTTTTATTTCCCTCATTATATGGTTTGATCAGACCCTTACTATATCTTTTTATTTATCCCTTTTTTTTTGATGGTTCATACTTGGTCTGTTTATTATTACACCTATATTGAATTTTCCCACAGATGTCATGTCTAATAAAAATTATATATGGTTTAGTGGTTATATTGGTTGAGCATAGTGATACTTATGTTCTTAGACCACATATGGTGGTTAGTCTTGGAGGATATGATTCAGGCTCTCAGGGATATATTTATTCCAATTGCTATCAGGTTGGGGGTTTATTTCGAGATGGGTGTGATTTTTTTCATTTAACTTTGGTTTTATACTATTATACTCTTTTTTATACCCTAGAGGTTATTACATCCCCGATTTACTCTATATGTCACTATTGGTTATTATTTATCTATACTAGAACATGGAGACAGTTATGTGGGTATGTATAGGTACCTAATGAAAAGGACTCCCATTTTATATTATGTCTTTGTAGCACTTTTCACCACCCACTGGCCTATAAGAGGCAGGATTGGGGTTCTGATGTCTAGGCCTTCCATCGGCTAGGTGAGCCCCATCGGATCAATTCATTATAAACTGGTATCAAAGAAGGCTCATCATCACATAAAATATAGAGTTATACCCATGGTGCGGATTTGGTTGGGAACTTAGTGCAATGGTGTAAATGTTCCATGAGTGCATATTTTTGGCTAGGGAACCCATGTTTTGTGTGGAATCCAACATTAACATAGCATGCTTTGAAAATTATTATAGTTAATTATGGTGCATGTATTATATAGGAATGAGTCCTTTGAAAATCTGTCTTGAGTCAACTCCCCATATAGACATTCTCATCAAACTGAGGTAAATCATGATCACTTCCAGGATGCCTCCATGAAGACTGCCAACTAGGTTACTGATTCAGCGTAATGAGGAAAATATGATTAGTGACAATGAATTAGTTTACCATCAAAATATGATGTTGTTTCCTATAGGAATTTAGGGAGAATAAACACAAAATATCAAGTAGTAGATTGTTCCAACATGACAAATTGAGGTTGTGCATAGGATTATCATGTTATGCAAGATCTAGCATTAGAGGCTGCTGATGTTCCATAGTTATCAAGATCCCGAGGAATTGGAGGATTAGTTACATTCAATGATCTGAGTCTCTAGGCTTGTGTAGGACCTGACTGAGTATATAGTTTTGCAGGTAGATAGTATTTTCCTTAGGACAATAAGTCAATAGTGGAGTCTAGTGAGGAAAACACAAGATGAGAAAATGCTCTCATGGTCTAAATTTCATTATCTATTTTGTGAGGAGTTTTAACCCTCATGATTTTCCTCCATTCAGATCTAGGATATTTCAAAGCTACATCAGGGTGGTATGATGGATGCTGAGTATGAGATAAGATTAAATGACCACAGAAGATAATCCACTAACATGTCTCATGGAATTTACTTCTAGGAGTGGATGTTCAAGAATGGGAGACATAGAAATATTGATGATATTATGATTCCATTGTTCATTTCCACCTATGTTGGAGTTCTATAGTGGGAAAAGCTGACGAAGAGATTATTAATATAGGGACGCCAAGTAGCTAGAGATGGTTGTGGATGTTATAGACATGATTCTTCTGCAGTAGCTGGCATGTAATACTCTATAGGGTCTTGGAATATGAGATAAAAACCTAGGAAAATGTAGTCACATAGACATGTTGTGTAGGATTCATGAAGAGGACCAGGTCATCTCAGAGAGGGATCATGTAATGCATATGATAGACAAGGTTACATGAAACATGATTGTTTAACATGATGTTCCATAGAGGGAAGCCAAGTAGTGAATGTACAACCATAATATAGGTATCTCCATGATTAGGGATATCTAAGGCATGGACAAGCCATCTCCTAGGGAGGAGGTGATCATAGTGGAATGGGTGGTACTATAGGGTAACGAGCACCTAGTAGAGGGAAACCCTATGAGTTGCTTCCCCCACCACCACCTAGAACCCCACACTAGGATATAAATGCTAATAGTTGGGACTAATAGAAGCTTCATGATTTGTGTATTATGAACTAGAATCCAATGATATTATATGAGGTAAAATTTTTGTCTTTTATAAATATTCGTCAGAACTTTTATACATAGGTATGTTTTACTCCTTCATGTTTCAATCCCTTGGGTGAGATCTAGATATCCCTATATAGACATTATCCCATAATATTATTCTAGATGTTTTTAGTTGGTGTGATTAATCAATATCACGTATCAACCTATAGTCCAAGCTAGTTCTTGGAGGAGAGAGTTTTTCATGGGAACTATCAGTTTTCACAATACAACCTTACTAAATCATATTTGTTATAGTCTATTTGTCAATGGTCGAATCCCAAAATAACTATCATCTCCAGTGGGTAAGATACCTTCCAACAGATAGGATGAGATTATACTTTTTTGGGTGAGATATATCTCATGGATAATTGAGTGGCACTTTTGAGAAGGAGTTGGAATCTATCACCCATAATTTGGTGAGTTTGGACCTTGGATCAGTAGGCTCTTTATTCATTTGGATTCCATTTGTAGTGAAGGACTTCATGGATGAATATATCAAGGATGTTCTAGGACTACCACTATGGTGGGATATGGACTTTTACATTGAATTTCACATTATATTTGCACTGATATATTTTTTGGCATATCAGATAGCCCTAACCAAGTTCCGTGAAATTAGGGTGAGATTGGAGGACCTTAAAGAGAAGAGCTTCATCGGACCCAGTATTTCTTCAAAGGTGGTTTGGTTCATAAAAACGGTAGATGGGATGTTGAGGATTTGTTTTTATTATTATCAGATGAACAATGTAACGATAAAGAAAAATCCCCCCTTTACAAGGATTAATGGCCTATTTGACCATTTGTAGAGCGTGAGTTGGTTCTACAAGAACGATCATGGCTACATCTACCATCAGATGAGAGTTTATGAGGTTGATATTCAAAATATGATATTCCATTTCCACTACAGACACTATGAGTTCTTAATAATGCCTTTCGATTTGATGAATTCAACCAATAGGTTTATGGTTTTGATGAACCAGATATTCTCTCTATACTTGCACCAATTTGGGGTGGAATACATCGATGACATTCTTGTTAACTCTCTATCATAGGAGGAATATTGAGTACTTGAAGAATTTCATAGACTTACTTCAGTAGAGTTACCTTCATAACAAGCTCTTAAAGATCCAATTTTGGATCCATATGGATCAATTTCTATTTAATTTCATATCTAATCATCTATTATCCCTGAAACCAATATTATTGGTGTAGTGATTTCATTGAATACACCTAAGATTGCATCATCGGTGCAAAGTCTTCTTGACTTGGAGTGGTACTATTGTTGTTTTTTTCCAGAATTTTCTAGAGTAAAATCCCATTTTACTACCCTTATGTGTAAAGGTAATCCATTTATCATGTTTGGGTTTTGATAGGGTTCCTTCAATAATTTGTGGCTAAGGATGGGATATACTACTATATTGAGAATACCAGAGGCGGGTGTGGTGTACATAGTGTTTTGTGAGGCCTCTAGTGTTAGGGTTGAGTGTGTATTGATGTTGATGTTAACAGTGACCACTTATCAGTCGAGTCAGTTGAGAGACCATGATCAGAACCATTTTAATCATAACCTGGGGTTAGTTGAGGTACTATTCAGTATAATGATCTAGTGGAACAATATTCTTGGAGAACACTTTTTAGGTTAATTAGACCACCAAAGTCTTTGGTATATCTTCACTAAGAGGGATCTAAACCAGTTATAAAGTAAATGTTAGATGCTCCTGGAGGACGGTGATAATCAATACTACTAATAAGTGTAACATGATGAAACATCCCCTTGTTATAAAGTATCCCTCTCCCATGGTGGAGGGGGCTTCCTAGCAATTGGATTCTTTATAGCAAATCCTTGTACATAATAATGGTGAAACACTTCTTCAATTGATAGTGGTGACTCCATAAATTCTCTAATGTGTGAAGGAGGCCTGATTGGGAGTCATCTACTATGAAGATATATGTGATCATATATCCTAATTTGATTCACTAGATATATTTTCTTATGTATTGGATCACATGATAATTTTATAGGTATATATGGCGGTTTCAGTCGTGATGTGGTGGGTGTTGATGAGGGATTTTTTCACTTCACCATTATTTATACATCCTAGAGTGGAAAAAATGTAAAATGATGTTTAATGAATGATTTTGTTGGTGGGAATAAAGGGGATTATTTTCAAGTTTATCTCTTAGTTCCTAACATGTCAATAGGTTATGTTTCAGTACTAGGTTCTTAGAAGGTTGACAAAGCCTCTTGATATCCTATAATGTAAAAGCGATAGAATATACATTGAATTAGTGGTTGGAAAAATAAGGATAACAAGATTCCACAATGCCATCTGGGTGACAGTTGACCGACTCATGAATTAGGCACACTTATTTTCCATCATGGAGTAGAGTTCGTTGCAGTGTCTAGTGCAGTTGTATATACAGGAGATCATTAGGCTTAAGGGGGTACCTTTAATGATTGTATCCAACTAAGATTCACAATTTACACCAAGGTTGAGTAGAGGCTATTAAGATAACTTGAGGACCTATTTGAGGATGTTTAAAATATTTTACACCATTAAGGATGCAAGGAACGAGTAGGCTATCTAGGTGTTAGAGTACTTACTAAGGTTTTGGGTTTTGGACATTGTATGTAGATTGGAGGATAAAGTTATATTGGTTTAGTTTAACTATAATAATATCTATCACACTATAGTCATCATGGAACCTTTCTAGGACCTATATGGGAGTCCATGTTGGTCAACCTTATGATGGACATAGATTGAAGATGCATCTTTTATTATGCCAGAGATGGTTTATGAAATGATATAAATGGTTTAGGTGACCAATGAGAATATGATAATAGCCCAAATTAGGTATAAATCTTATGGAGATCATTTTTGTTTTCTATTGGAGTCAGATTAGGGAGACCATGTTTTCTTGAGAGTCTCCATACGATGATGATAGAAGAGATTTGGTCAGGGATGCATGATATCCTCAAGGATCGTCGGCCTATTATAGATTCTATATATGGGTTTTCATGCATTACTAATTAATATCATTACCCACAAAGTTAAAGGGGGTTCCTGAAATCACCCATGTGTCATAGATGAGGATATATGTGAATGATCTGAAACAAAAATTTGAATGTGGTTAGATGGATATTTTGGAAATATCCACCTTTATGGAGTACCTAGTGTTGATTGAGGATCGACAAGATATAATCCTATTAAGAAAGATCATTCCTTGAATTTGTATGTTGTCCTAGTATGGGAACATTTGAGAGGGCTCATGGGGGTGATTGAGTCAGATGTAGATTCAATATCCCAACCTTTTTATTTAGCTTGGGATTTTTAGGGAGAAGTCCATGATGGAGGGGAGAATGTAGTGGATATATTTTTCCCCTATAAGAGTTTGGAATATTATAAATGATATTTTCAGATCCATGAATGATGTTTTGATGCCCAATGAGGCCTATATTGATATTATAAAAATTTAAAAATATTAATATCAAACATGCATAGTTTAATTGAAATAGTATAATATATAAAAAATGGAGTCTTCGATCATAAATTTATGAGAAATTTTGGAACTAGAAGATGGGTTTTACATTCAAAATGACCAATGGTTGGTCAACATAAGATATTCGGTTGAGGTAGTCATTAGGGATTTATTTAAATAAGATAAATTATTAAATTTTTTATGATATTTAAATTCCAATAACCTTGTTACATCTATAAATACATAGTTATATAAATTTTCCCTATTATACACATAAACCCTTAGATAATTGAGATTTACAATTAATTTTATTCATTGTCCTATAGGACTAGAGAACACAAGGGGATCATATCATGGTGGATTGGGAGGAGAAAAACCCAATGGGTCTTCCTCAGCATAGAAAAACAAATTCTTTACCAATGATCGATCTAAAATCGATGTAGGGAACATTTCTTATGGATTTCCACCCATATAAAATTTTCTATCCCGTATAAAATTTCTCATTCAAATAGATCTTTGATTTAATACCCTTATCATGAGACCAATTGGATAAATAATATTTATAAATCAATTTATAATTTATCCATTCCAAAATACATAATTTCTATGTTAATGTATATTTTTTGTCCAATAGAAATTATCCAATGATGTTTATAACATTGTTTATGTGTATTTATCCCCATTGTTCTTTGTGTTATTTATCATTGGGCCATGAGGTAACTGTTCAAAATTTTTTGGTAGGTTCGAGCATGATTGACCACATAGATTCATTATGGACTGGAAAATAATTGTTGTGATTATGATATGTGGGTGAATGGGAGGATTTATGGGTTATGAATCATGGAAAAAGAACATGGGGTGGAAATGGAAACAAAAATGGAATGATGAGTATAGTGTTGTTAGTTATTGATGGCCAGAATCCCTCCACATGTGATAGATCGATCATTAAGAGACCCAAATCTAAGACTAATGGCCAAAATTGTGACATAAGACATGGCGGTGGTGGCATGATGAAGTGCGTAGAGAATCCATAGTTTTTGTACAATAATATGAATACATAATATGTATTAGAAGAATAGACATTATGTCCCCCAGTTGAAAAAGATGGGGTTTTATGGAAGATAAAGATCACACACCCAGTGGTCAGTCCCACATGCCACATGGCCCTAATTAGGTGTCCAATCCATGTTCTAGGTACACACAGATAAGACCCCATAAAGGATGACACATTATACAATATTTGAGAAAAGGGGAACACCCATAGGTACTTGGGCATGGCTCGATACCTGAGAATTTCTTGGTACTTGACGAGGTACAAAGTCATGGCCTAAAGAACATATGAATGGCCTTGAGAACATAGGAAGACCCCATGTGGCCAGTACACACCATGTATTACCCTTACATGTCATGTAGTAGTCTACGGCTATCCAAGACATGTGTTGGAGAGGATGTAAAAAGGATTCCATGTGATATCACACACCTTGTGCACATGTTACATGATGTATACATGTTTTAGGGACTTCTAACATATGTATCTCATTATTATGGACTTAGATATCAGCTCACATGTTTCATATCCATAGAATGTTTCTATTTAGAACATGGTGATAGCCTTCATAGTTCCTTTTGATATATGATGTGATATTTTAAGTTTATTAAACTTCTTCAATTTTTTAAGATTTTATAGAAATGCTCAGGAAGGATTGTCAAGGTGGTGTTAGGGTTTGAACCCCCCCTCCCCCATCACATCATGATTGGATTCCCTCATACTCCTTATGCTAGTTAAGTGGAACCCCCTCACACACTAGGATGTAGTTCATATACCCTCTTTATGGAATTACCCCATACTCATTACCCTAGTTGAGTGAAACCCCCTCACACACTAGGGAATAGTTCCTCTACCCACTATGTGGAATTCACTACCTATAGTACTAGTGTGTAGGTCATGTTAACTCTGCGTGTAACCCCTAGTAGTATGACGACACATTTAATCTACCCTTTTTAGTGGGACCCTCTTATGATATAATATAGCAGTTCCTCTAACTTTGAGTGGCACCACCTGATGCACTAATGAAGGGGTCCTTTATCTATAATTACCAATTGGAACCCCCTACCATGTTAGGGTGTGTATCCTCTGTGAATTGATTCGCCCCGGAGCACTAGGGTGTGGTTCCTCTATCCATCTACTGAGTGACACACCTGTAACATTCTAGGATGTGGGTTATCTATCTATATATTTGATACCGCTTACAAAAACAAAATATAGGTCCCATATTAGAGATTGTTCCCCCTCAGGTTGTTGAGTAGTGTAAGGTGTGGTTCCTTCAAATGGTTTTCTTGAACATACACACGAGATGTTGGACATCAGAAATGGAACATCAAATCTACGGGAAGACTCATCATCATGGGATAGGCTGTCAGATAGAGATCTCCTTTCTCTCTCATATGGTTTTCCATATTAGTATGTATATATATAATGGTCATAATTTCTCCCATGTTATGGGATGATCTTACCTTCAATATATCTTTCAATTATTCTCTTTATGGTGTGTGGTGCATCCTACGGGGAATGTTTATACTTACCATACATGGGTATTTTCCCACATTTGTCATACCTAATGCAGAGGACTGGTAGTCTGGTGGTGTCATGGGCAGAGTATAGTTATTTTTTAGTGCTTAGAATATGTAATTTTATCAGGATTAGATATGAAGATATGAGCTCTCCTAGCTTTCATTATTCAAATTTATGTTTGTTCGGGACTTAATTTCTGGTTGGGTGTGTATTTTTTCACTTTGTTGTTTAGTTCAACACAGTCTCACTATATATTTCCTAGAGGTTTTTAAAGTCACAGTTTACTCGGTATGATAATATATTTTATTATTCATCTACATTATCACATGGATATGGTTGGGTGTTTTCATTAATGTACACTACTAAAAGCCTCCGATTTTATATTGTTCTTTATTGGTTCTTTTCTAAAGCTCTTGCCTTATCAATGGAGGGATTTGGTTTGTGAAGGATTCGCCTTTTACCAAACAGGTGGATCCTAGTGGGAAATGTTTATTAATAAGTAATGAAACCTACTTTAATTCACTCCACTCTTAAGAAATAGCTTTCCGAAGGAATTAAAATGGTAATAACATCATCTTTTTTTAAAAAAAACTAAAAATAATCAAGAATATATTAGAAGAAATTATAATTTATAATCAAAAGAAATATCTTTATTAAAAAATAAAATTTCTAGAAAAATTCAATAGGATAAAAGTATTAAGGAACAAAACATAGAAGGAATGTGTATATGGGTCTGTGATGTTCACAGCTATTAAGGATTATAGCATGACATGGTTGAACATGCTTCCATCTCCAACCCCTGCTACTACTATAGGTCTAGCTTGGGTTCTTGTATGAAGATGATGATAGGTTTTATACCCTCCCTTCTCATGTAAAGTTGTGGCATTATTTATATTTCATAGTGAAGAAAAAAAATTAAAAATGAATTTAGCTTATATTTATTATGGGGAATATTAACCACACATACAAAAAACATTTCATCATTATTATTCCATGTGGCAGTAACAATCCTCAATGTTATTAATATGGATGTATATAATGATATATTCATGTGCATTGCAGGATTTTATTACTTTTTAAATAAACTTATGACTCAAATACTCTCCATCTTCACATTAAAAGAAATCACATGACCATCATTAATAAATAATTATCAAATAAAAATATCATATGAAACTTTATAAAATAGATTATTGATATATATTAAAATTTCTTCTAAAAAACTATGATTTTTATGATACACATGAAATTATCTACATATGAATCATATTTCCCTCTCTTTCTTATATGTAATAATTTTAAATTGTAAAATATTTTATTTCTCAAGAATACAACATACATAACATCTTCTTTTTTTCAAGATGATATGTACAATTAATACATTGGGAATAATTTTCTCTCAATGGATACAAAATAAAAATATTTGTTAAGAAATAAAATAAATATCTAATATAATACGTAAGATAAATATTCTCATAAATAATAAAATAATCCAAACATAATATACTTTATTTCTTTATATATTCAGTCATACCATACACAAGAACTTATATGATGTGAACCATTTTTATAATTTCAACTGTTGATAGAAAATATCATATGAATTCTTCAAAATATCATTTTCAAATTATTACATTAAAAAGTAATATTCTATATTGATTAAAAAAAGAAAAATATATTACTTATCATCCTTTATCATTATAAAATAGTGTATGTACAAGAAATAATATGTAACTCAAGTTCCAAATTGATATGAATGATTAAATCTTTACAAATATATTATGTATTCCCTTGAATAATCAATAATATATGATGTATCTCCTCTATTCTTGAAAAAATAGGTAAGTATTTTCAATCTAGTTGAAAATTTCTATATATATAACCTTGGCTAGAAAAATATGTTATAAAAGCCCTCTTTTCATTTTTTGAACAATCCCAACTACAAAATACTACATATCATGAAAAAAATACTCATTCATTAATTAGCCAAAATTATATACATTAAAACTTAAAGACTTGTTTTTCCAAAAAAATAATAAAAACAAAAAAACATTGTTCTTTATGAAATCCTAGAGAAGTTTAAAAACATTTAAAACCCATAAATTGATTCATTTTCACAACAATTACTAAAATATCCAAAAAAATTAAAATTGTTTCAATTACCTTTAAAATGACCTAATATGGTGAAAAATCATTGAAATTAAAAGTTAAGGTAATAAAAATATGTGATATATCAATTACCGGGAACTTATTCATAAACTACTAGATAAGTGACCACATGAAATATTACCAATGAAAGTTAAAAAATAATCCCATAAGAGACACCAAATTGAGAACCAAGGCACACAAAATTATCATCCCCCTTAATATCCACTATCCTAAATTATCTATTAGGTTCTCTCTTTCTACTTCCACTTATTTCATTCTATCACGTACATTAACACTAACCTCACTAAAATTTTCCATCATATCAAAAATATGAGTTTTTTGTAAATTTCTTCTCAAATAAATGCATTTAATGGCCAAAATATGCTTGATGAGTTCCAAAATATTCCCCATGTGGAGATAAGAACTTGAGTTAATCATGAATAATTTATAGGGTGGTTCAATGGATGAGGATTGGTTGGTTGAAAATGATAAAAATTGTTATATTGAATACAAGGCTTTACCACTTTTTTAAAAACATGCATCGTTCCAATTTTACACTAATGAATGGTATCATTTTATTTAAAGAATAAATTATCTAGCTCATTATATCTTTAAAATTTGGATATATAGTTCACACATTCATCATTTTAGAGACACATCAACTACCTTCAAAAAAAATTTATCTATTTTTATTCACAAATATTACATATAATTGTATATTTTTAAGGAATTAAGGGTTTCCTTGAACTAAAAACAATGGTATGACTTCACTACTTAATTTATGAATAATATATATTTTTTCTAAATATCCAAATCTTATATTTAATTTTTTCTATCACAATTTGGACATGTAAATCCATTGAGGAAATTTTATCTTTTAAAATTATGACCCAAAAATATTCAGTTAATATAACATCAAAATTTATTCTTATAACTATTTAATTCCCAATTAATCCTGAAATAACGCAAAAAACCAAAAAGAAACCCCTCCAAATCACATGATGTTGATAAAAAACATTAAAATTACTTCTAGTGTAAGTTAGATCAGGGATTATTTGTTGTTTTTTCATGGAAACTAAAGGCTAAAATTTCTAATATAAATTGTAAGATGTGACAAGAAATTAATTGTAAAAATATAGTTTCAAATATAAAAGAATTACCATAATAATTTTAAATACAATGCCCTTAATTTTCAATGGTTTTGGAATTTTTTTGTCAAATGCATAATTTATGGGCCCATATAAGAGGTGATGTTATTAAGATGAAGATTTGAAAAGTGTTTATATTCAACATAGGTAAGGGATTTGAATATATGGATATTGATTTATATCATGAGATTCATGTTTTCAAGTGTATTTTCATGAATTTCCTAAAACCATGAATCTAAATAAAAACTTTTACTATTTATTTAAATTTAATTTTTTTGGGTCATATTATTACACACATTGTTATGAGTATTAAAATTTAAAAAGGAATTCATTTTGAACTCCTAATTTTCAAAAAAAATCAAATTTAATTTAAACACCTAATATATGAAATAAAAATTAACAAACAATGTGAAAAAGTGAAACAAAAATTCCCAATTTAAAAAGTATATTCCTCCCCAAAATTTTTTTTTGTAAAATTTCAGTAATTTACATTAGTTTATATAAGAAACAAATAATAATAACTGATTATAGAACGAGGATGGGTGGAATGGAAGGAAACCATACGGGTTCAATTGTATTTAGTAGCTTAAATGTCATTATCCTCATATATAATCTATTAAAAACTCTCACTAAACATCTTCAATATATCTCCATTGACTCTAAATGGTTGTTATTTCATAGATTTTTAATTTAGAATGTATCAAATGGATGAAAATTAGTAAAAATTTAGGGGAAAAACCATTTTTAATGAAATTTACCTCGGAATATCATGATTCAAGATTCAAATAGAAAAAAAGTTACCCCTATTAAATTATTAATTGAGAGTCTACTAATCATGAAATTTTTTGTTTTTCACAATATTCAAACTAGAATTTTTAGAAGTAATATTTTTTATTTCTTCAAACACCGATAGACATAATTTTTTTCTTTTCAAGATTCAAATAGATTCTGGATATAGTTTTAAATAGCTTAAAAATATTTATCTTCCAACTCTGTTATAAAAAAATATATAGGATTTTATATATAATAATCATAATGTATAAATTTCAATTTGAGTTTTGGAATAAGTTCTGCAATCCTGAATAAAATCATCAAATCTCAAACACCAATATTTTCTTTTTGGGTGGATATCTTTTTCAAATATATTTGATTTCCATATTTGACAACTCTACCATACCTTTTTTAATGGATATAGGTAATTTAGAATATATGATATAATCTATATTTCCATGGAAATTACTTCTATATTTCTATTAAAAAAATTGGGGTCTGGGTAATAATGATAATAATTGATGGTTCAAACCTATAAAATAGATTTCATCTCCCAAACAAGTTAACAAATTTAGTATCATCAGGCCTAGTGGAATTATCATATTCTCTCTATAACATGTATTCCTAAAATAGTAGTATATTAACGTAAAAATGTAATTTTTAAATATTACCTTCACATAATCACACCAAACATCAAATACATCACAAAATAAAAGGGATTTTTGAGTCATTTCATTCCTCTCAGAAATGTTATCTTGAATCTGAAAGGATTTTCACGTTACAAAAAAAGTCACCCTTGAAAATGATTAGTCAAAATGAACCCAATTTAATCACTTTCATATCTATTATATGGAATCTAAAATAACCATCATATACTAAATTATTTAAAACATTCCTCACATATCGAATTTAAGAATCAAGAATGCATTTTCTGATTATTTTTTCACTTATAAAATTCTATAAATATGGATCATCCCAAATTTATTTATTTTCCTCACTCACTATAATGGAAACATGTTTCATGTAAATCTAGTGTGTCACCTCATTGGAATAAAATAATTGAAAAGATAAAAAATTACAATAACACTCTTATTATCAAAATATTCTTCATAAAAATTGGTTTCATTAGTTAGAGGATTGATCTGAGATATATCACGTAAAACAGTGTGTAGCCTATTTAAATGGATAGATACTAAATTATAGATACTCTTTTTATATTTTATTTAAATATAAAATTATTAAAAAAATATACATCTTAGAAACTTTGGGTTTAAATCATGCTTATTAATTAAAAATATGATCATAAAATAGATAATTACTATTGAGACTAAAAGTAGAAACCAAATTTATACAAAGTAAAAACAATAGCTGGAATATATTTATTTTTGTTGTTATAGTAAATTTTTCATTGATCTACATTTCTATACGAGAAAACTATGACATTATATTTCTTTTCCACTCCCTGACTAAAAAATTCCCTAAAAAAATCAGATGGAAAAGTCATCAATTCGAAGGGAAAATCCCATTTGGGTGGTTGGAGAATGTTTGGGGATACCAAATTATATTTTATCACCCTAAATTATTTTTTAAAATTTTTATCCATGAAAATTGATATTCCATTTTAATTATTCAATATAAAATAACAGGGTTCTTTCTAAACGTTTTTATAAATCTCTCATAAAAAATTAAATTTCTAATAAAAGATTTTACATCCCTTATTTTTTTGGGTTGGGTGGTGACGAAATGATTTCAGCACTTGATTTATCCACCTGAATTTCATCTATAGACAATATATGGCCATGTATAATAACATTTTTTGTAATAAAATTGAAAATTCCATAATTAAAAATAATATTTTTATCATTGTAGGTTTTATGGATAGTATCCTGACATTTTAAAAAAATCTCAAAAGATTATGAAATGACTTTGATACCATACCTGAAAAAATACATACATTTAACTAAGAATTCATCAAATATGCACATCATAAACCTATGAAATTTACCTAGAGAAATACATAATCCAAAATTAATTCTTATATATGAAAAAAATACCAAAAATTATAAGTGGAGATGTTAATTTTTATAATCCACAGGTGCAATAAGAATTTAAAAATAGCGAGAAAATCCATTAAGAATATTGTAGTGAGGTTATCTTAAAATAATTTTTTGAGCTTGATCATGAAATGAGAGGGGTATGTTATCCTTCACAGTCACTAGTTCTTGTTTTATATAATCAATTCGTACTCTATAATAATTGGGAATTCGAATAAGAATTTATTTTGTAAATTAATTCTATGAAATAGTAAGACCACACATTTTATATAAAAATAGACGTGACTCGCCGATTGGCTATCATAAATTAGAAAAATAATATTTATAACCATCAAGGTATTAAATTCATTTTTGAACATTTTAGGACATCATAAAATAAATATCCTTTGAAATTACCTGATAGGTTTGCTATTTTCCTCCAACAAGATTCTATTCTTGAAAATCGAAGGACTAATTAATGTCAATATAGTTAAAGAAAGTACAATGGAATAATTATTTTACCTAAGTACTCCTAAAATTATTTTTTATTGATTTGATAACAACTCTTTAACAATGATTATACATGATTTTTAATCTCATCGAAGAAAGAATATTTGATGTTCTTGGGTAGGGGTTTCAATTATAACATAGGTCGGATATTTTTACATAATCAATAAGGTTTAATTGATTCAACAAAATAAAAAAAATTTATTAATTAAATGTAACATTTTCACTTTCACATAAATAAGTATTATAATTAATCAATGTTTAATAATATTAATAAATAATTTTTTTTCATTACTTATAAAATTAGGAAATAATTTAGTGGGAATCCAATTAATGATGTTCTCTTGAAAGGATAACTGATTTTCAATTTGGTATTTAATTGATTGAAAAATATTAAAGTGAACTATTTATCCATTAAATTCAATTATAAAATTAAAATTTTGATCAATTATGACAACGTTCACAATTTTTTTTAAAAGTTATTCCTAGAATTATAGGTTTCTATTTACTAAATCTATTATCTTCTATATCTAAAAAAATAAAAAACTATAGGAAAAATAATTTCTATTATCCATTCTAAAACATCATTAATGATACTATAAATCTGGGTTATTTTATGGTTAAATATATAATGACATATTTGAATTCACACTTCTATATGGTTAAAATAATGGTAAAAACCCATAAATATTTGTATTTTATAGGAACATAATATCAAATCATGGAGGAAAAATCCCTACCAATTATTAATGTTTTACCTCCCTTGTACAACCAATTTTGAGAGAATGTTTCCGTAAAAAACATAACTTTCCAAGGTGTTTGCTTAACCACTTCAAGAAAATGATTATTTACTTGATACTTCCTACAAGCCTCTAAAATTTCCTAATCTGAATCACTCTACACACACTTTTTCAATATTTGGAGGCCTCAAATGCAACATTGTGGTGGTTTACTAATTAATTTATTTTTTTGATCACATTTCTTAGAAGCATGATACTCTATCATTCTTCTCTATTATTTTCTGTTTAAATAAAGAAAATATTCCTATTCTGAAAAACATTTCCCTTTCAAAATATATTCAAAAGTGTCTTCATGATTATGAATAGTTTTATTTTTTAAAATTTGGTTTAAATTTTTTGAATAATTTTTTTATATTTATTAATAAAAAATTAGGTTTAGAATTTATATATTTAGGGTTGTTTAACTATACAGTACTTCTATGTGTCATAGTTATAATATATTTAGTTCCCTTTTCTTGTTATGTAATTTATTTTATAAAGAAATTACTCCATTTATTTGGTTCCTTAAACTACCAATATCAATTTTAATTTTAACAATTTTAGTTATCAAATTTTTTATCATGATTTATTATTGTGAAATATTTCCATCCATATTATTTATAAATTTTTGAGTAGGTTGTACTGGTTTTAAATTTCATCTATCTTGGGAAAGGGATTTCTCATTTTAGTATATTGGTTTTTAATTAATTTATTATCCTTGTAAAAATATTCATTTCATTTAGGCTTCCTAAATTAATCATTATAATAACTATTCTATTCATGGTGGAAATTTTGGTTAGGTTAGAAAGTACGTTGTTAGTTTTAATAAAAAGGACGTCCTTGAAAAATATCATTTCATGGTTTAGAATATTCATCTTTCCATGAGAATTAGTCATTAACATGTTCATTTGAATCAAAATTTCTACAAACAATTCTAGTTTAGACTTGTTTTAGTTTTTTTGGGGTATTAACATCTTGGAAATCATAATAGACCTAACCATAGTGGTAATATCACTGATTTAACTAACAATTTTGGTATTTTCTAAACAATAATTGAGAACAACTTATATATATTTTAAATTAATCAGGAATAATATTCTATTTTGATGATCATTATAGGTCATATGAAAAATAAGAGTCCTAAAAGTAAGTAGGGTTTTATGAACTAAAGATCCTACTATATAAAAATAAATCATGATCCTATTATTGATATAAATTCCCCCATAAAAATACTGAATCAAAAGGTGTTTACTAATTTTATGGTGTGGGAAACTAAAACATAATCTTTTAAATTACTCCCAATACTGATGTGATGTTTCTACTTGAATAATTCTGATTTGAAAAATCACTTTTATAATTATAGTAGTTTAGAATTAGTGATAAAAAATCAAGAAATATTTTCTGGAATTCATTCAATTATCTAATCATTGACATATGTGAATAGAAAAACCATACCTTAGCCATTAAATCCAAATAAAATAGGAGTTACCCAATGTTTTTTTGACCAAAATTTAATCCTTGTAGCTTCATATTAATGGAAAGATAAAAAATTAAATGAATATTTTTTATTGGATATTCCCTTTCAATGCCTTAAAATTTTAGAAATTGATGAATGAAACTGTATTTGATTTTAAACCTAGTAGGTGCATCTTGGTACTCCATTAACACCCTGATATTTTAAAATAAGAAAATAATTTTCATAGTCTTTATGACAAACAACATTGATATTAGAAGATAATTTCACACTATGATACATTATTATATTTTTATTTAAAAAAAATCAATATTTCTAACATCTTGTTATGCATGAAACAATAGGTTTAAACAAAACGTGATACTCTCTTGAAATATTATTTAAACATAGTAATTATAACAAAGTCATTAAATTTGTGGGAATTGATTGGAATAACTAAATTAAGAAAAATATATGGTTTACACAAGTTCATTTTCTATATATGTAAATATAAATAAAAATTATAATAATTTTAAAATAAAAGAAATGTTTTCTGAAAACATTAATTCTTTCTATGAAAACTTTATTGCTGCTTCTTGTGAAATTATCTCGAAATTCACAATTGAAAAATTTAGAAAATTTAATTGATAAAAATTGTTCATTTTTTAAATCGTCATATAAATATTATATTATGGTAGATTTTTTTGAGTTTTTTGTAAGAATTTCATTTTTTGATGAATAATGGAAAATAAATATTTTTAATAAAAACTAAATTTTTTTAAATTAACTACACAGATAAATTATATTTTAAATTTTTATAAAGTAAAATTATTTAATTTCATTTTCAATTAAACTTATTTAGTTCATTTTAGTGAATTTATGTTGATTTTGTATTTTAAAGTATTCAATACTTGTGAGAATTTTCTTTTTGGAAAACCGAACTTTTATCACATATGTGGATGAATTTAAAATTAAAATCTACCATATATATTAATTTCATTAGTAAAAAACAATTAAATATTTCTAATAATAATAATTTTTCTTATCTAATAATTTTAATATAATTTTTGACCATAACAAATCGTCAAAAAATAAAAATTAATTATTGTTGTTAATGTAAAAACTGAGTTTACTAGTGATTAATCCAATATGATATGGTTTAAGAATGACATAAACAAGTAAAAAACAATTTTATGGACATATTTAGACCCTATAGTATCTGAGGATTTACAATTACCTTTTATGGATGATTTTGGAATGAGAAAAACAAGGGCATCACTTAATCTGTTTAAAACATCCATTGATTCATCACCCACATCAATAAATGGCCATCCCTTCTCATCCTCTCTCCAAACATAAAAAACAATTATATTAGTCCAATACTAACCAATATCCCATAATTACATCCCTCCACTAGTTGTAAAGGCCTTATTTGTATTATTAATCCCTCCAATGAGGGATTTTGTTACAAACCTAATGAGGCTCTCTGAAGAAGATGTAAATTTCTTCATCATGTGTATTAGTTTTATTTTGTTCTTAATCAAAATAAAAAATTATTAAAATATAATCATCTATTAAATAATATATATCATGTAATCTTAGATTTTGTTATGTTAATTTAATAACCAGAATCCATATGCACTTCCATCAAATTGGAAATGAAACTACCAATTGTGTGTGCAATGGACCATATCCTCATGAACTGATGTAATATTTGTTTCAACACCACCATTAGAGGCTATATATAGATATTTATTTAACTTACATATATTATATTTAAGAAATTATTATACTTATATAATTATTATATCTTATATAACTTCTATGTTTATATTCCATGGGGTATACGATAATGTCACTCCTGTGTATGGAGGACAACAACCTCGTGAAGTGATGCAATTCATTTTTTGGTTGAACTATTCATAAATGGTATCAAGGTTAAAATTAATGATTTTATGTGATATTTATGACAAAAAATTAATAATTTAAATATAATATCACATCTAACTTCTTACCTTATAATCCATTATAAAACAATAATATTGCTCGTGCAAACGTGTGATCATCGCCTCCATATATCGATATGAAATGTTTTTCATTTAATTTTTACATGGATGGTAATAAATATTTATTTTACTAAAATAATTAATATATATAACGAAATAATGATTCTCTAAAGGTTAATTAAAATTTATTTTTTGTAAATTTCATCCTTGGATAAAATGGAAACATCATTCATGCCTATGTATGGCCTACCGTCTCCATACAAATTATAATACATTTTCTTTGTCTACATTTTATAGGATGCTATAATTAGATATATATTGAATATATATTATACATAAATTATGGTTAAATTTATAGATATTTTTAATCCATGATGAATTTAAAATTACCAAAATTCCAAAACTAAAACATACATGAAAAGCATAGCAATAATCAAAAGAAATAGATATTTTAACAAAAAAAAAATTAATATAAAAGGTGATAGAAGACTAAAATTATATAATATATGATATTAAATATATTATTTTGGTCCAATAATAAATATATAATAAATATATATTTATTATAAAAGAGGTTCAATAATGTATTAATTAAATTAGTGCTTAGGTAAGGGTTTCTCATGTCACATATACATTCATGAGACATATTTAATATTCACAAATAATTCCATTAGTGTGGTGTATATATAGTGATCAATGAATTTCATAAATTTTTTATTACATTGTGTTTTCAGAATACATAATACAATAAAAAAAATATTCCCAAACATCGTACTAGTTTAATGCCGTGGTAAATATTGAAACAAAAAAACTAGTACATAAGTGAGCTAAATTACCTCCCACTACGTTCTTGCAGACTATAACCCTTCATAGAAATAACAAAAATTATGATTATTTGCGTAACCTGGGGAATGTAATCATAAAAATGGGTGATCTTAGATAATCATTAAGGGTATGAAAGGAGAATGTGTTGGCCTAAACATGAGCATATGTATTTGAGAATGTGATAATAACATTAGAAGATCATACCATGCATATAAAATATCATAAACAAGATTCATGGTAAATTGATTACCATATAATAATAAATAAATCGTGATGGAATCAATATAATAATCCATGAAATCCAAAAATATAAATATTACATGGAATTTTGGAAGACACATAAGCATATAAAATGATTTCTAGAGTAGTCAAATATTATTTCTAGGTTTATCCTAGTAGTATGGGTTCACTCCCCCATACCATTATGGAAGTCATGTTTCACCCCCATGGTAATCTTAGTATTCATGGTTCATCTCCACTATTGATAAGCTCATGGATGGTTTCATTTGGGATCCTCTTACAGAAAGGTGAAGTAATTGGACCTCATGGTGAAGGGTGGAAAGGCCGGCTAGGGAAGTTGGTATTAACATGCGTAGCTTGGATGACACTCTCGGTTTCATCCGTGTAAGATTGTCTAGGGTAATCCTGGAACAGACACACTGTGGGGGAAGACAATGAATCAGCTATTGAGAAACCATTCCTAATCTTTGGGTTAGGTCTCCATTATATGTACTTGTTTATTTATGTGGATCTCAGATCTTTAGTTGTTGTCTCAATGGATTATTATGAGGGGTGAAATTTTTTTATAGCACCATAACTGGGAAGGGAATGTGCTCGGTTTCAAGGGGTGTCCTGGTCAAGCCATTTCTTTTAGGGAGGCTAGCATATACATATCATTCATTAATGTTGGGCTAGATGAGGAGAAATATGTATATATTAACCTCATCTTCTTTTTATAGGATCCCTATTGGTCTGTTTTCACTCTGTCTTCCTCGAGGGATTTCACTAATCTAGATCATCATTAGTGTCAAGCCAACATAGTGGAGCAGGATTGCTGGTCTGACACCCTTTGGTCTATGGTGGTTACTTTGAAATATAATTTCATTTTATGGAGGATCAAGAACCAGGATGTCCCTACAGATGATAATATTGAACGTTGTGGTACCCCATATGTCATGAGTTGTTCCTATTGTATTTCATGAACGAAAGAAAGTGAAGATCACCTCTTCATAGGGGATGACAAGTCATGTGATGTGTTTCATTGATTTGGGGAGTTAATTGGAAATCAAGAAAATATTCTGGCAGACCTCCCGATCCTAGTTAGGTGGTTCTATGGCACGGGAGATAGAGGGATGGAGAAGATGGCTCACTCAGTGATCTTCATTGATGGGTGTTGATCTATATGGAAGGCTAGGAATAATCATAGACAAGATTGGATTTGTTCAGTGGATAAGTCAAGGTTTTTTAGGTCTTATAGAATTGTCCATTATTTGGCTCAGCTAATTGGAAACAGGTGGGATGCCCCCACCCCACGGTGGATGATTCCTCTCTCTCATGATGCCCAGCTATAGAACAGTATTAACTGAGGCCTTTGGGTGCGATGGTGTCCCCCCTAGGGGGAATATACATGATATTGATGGGTCCTATAGGTCAGGAATTTTGTGTGGGGGTGGGGTTGTCCGCGACTCTCTATGTTTGGTCCTATTGGCCTACTCCTCTAGCTTAGGTCATGGATCTTCTCTTCAGAATGAAGCATAGGGTATGCTTATGGGTATAAATCTCTACCATCAAGAAGGCTTATCATTATCCAAATTTGAAACAGACACTAAGATCATACACAATTTCTGGAATGGTATTTTCTATCCCCCATAGTCTATAATGTATATTATCATAATGTGCAAAAGCATGATCACTTATAGCATAAAAATAAGGCACACCTCGAGTGAGGGTAACCAAGTGGTAGGTCATCTTGCTTAGATGGTGGTCCTTGGTAATGATCAGGTATGGCTGCATGATATTTTCATGTTGAAATGCGAAGGGGTTAACCTGATTAGAGGGGATTCCCTCGACACTTCACCATTTTAGACCCCCTTAGGTTTCTTTTTTACATTGTCTTTCTATTGAGGGCTCAGCTGTATTGTCTAATTTCTAATAAAAATTTAATTTTCATGATGATTCTAGGGAGATATAGCTCCCAACCTTCTTATAATGAAATCATATATATGTGTTCCACTATATCATAAAAATTCCATATAACAAAACCTATCAAATAAAATGGGTATATTAAACATGTAATAATATCATGAATTATGGAAAAGTGGGTGATTTCATAATAATTTACAAAAATCATACCACATGAAAAGAAATATATATCAAAAGAATAAAACCTATGAAAGAGAAAACATGATTCAAAAAAATCATACCATAAAAACATAATCAATTCAGAGAAAGAATATGAATGGAACCATTGGATCATTTCTCAATAATGTCACGAGTAAAACAAAAATAAATCATCAAAGATTTAAATTAATTTCAAAATATCCTTTAGAAACATATCTTTAAGATAATATCATTTATTTTTTGAATTTGTTTTACTAAAAATATATCCAAAAACCCTTTACACTGAAATTAGATTTGAAAATTGGGAAAAAATGACATTACCAATTTGGTAATTTTTAAAACAAAGCCCGATGAATGATAGATCCAAAATGGATATTAAAATAACCATAAATTTAATAATAATAATATATTATATTAATGGTCAGTTTATAGACCATACAAAATAAATAACTAGTAAATAAGTCATAAATCTCATAAAAATAGAAGTGAGATGAGAAAACATTTACCTTATGTCTAGCAACACGTTGTAATCATTAAAACCACTTGTATAATAAAAATAAGTTTATTATAAATATAAGAAATAACCATTTTCAAATATCTAAAACTATATATAATTTTATTGTGATATTATATTACCTATTTATTAACAATTCATTGTTAATGTTATGTTTTTTGTAATATCAGCTTTGTTTTTCGTATGTGTTTTGATGATTAATCTTGAAAATATTAATTAAAGCATGATTTAAATATTTATAGAATTTGAAACATTATATGAAAATTATATATATTCATTATATAAATATTTATAATAATGTATAAGAGGTATAAATAGAAAATGAAATACACTATTCATAGAAACGGTAGGTCATATATAAGCTTGATTGTTGTTTCCATTTTTTTATTGTTTCAGTAGAAAGAAAGTAAATGAAATATAAATATATATATATAATTAAATTAAAATTATTTTTTCATATTTGTTATATAATTTTACTATACCCATCTTTGATAAATTCTATGTAAGGTATAAAAAAATCACATCGCTTGGAGGAGGTAGTGGTCCAAACGTCTACAAAGTAAGTTATTATATTTACAAAAAATGCAAAGCATGGATGTATGTGTTATAGAGTAATGAAATAATCATAAATAAATAATATAAATAATATATAAAATCTAAAAATTGTATTTCCATTATAATTTCCCACATTGATAAGTTGAAAATGAAAAATTAACGACATCATTTTGTTGGTGGTAGTCCACTATATACAAAAATAGTACGTTCATTTCCAATTTAATGGAAGTGTGTGTAAGTGTATGTATAACCCATATAATTAAAACATATCTATATAATTAAGATATTTAAAATATTATATAATCATCTAGTAATAATATTTTTGTGTCAGGGAGTGATAATAATACCTAAGATCTTGTGGAATAATGTTTTGTCTTGTTTGGTTAACTCCTCTTTGTTTGCACCAAATGAATCCTTAGTTGGATTTCTACCCAAAAAGTGGATTATAGGATCAAGGTAGGAAATTTTGAAGGATATGTGGGATGATTATATCCACAATAAATTTATTTATTGGTTTGAATAAGTGGGTGGGTGTTAGTTCGTTTTTATAGTGGAGGGGTGACATTCTTGTAAATAAAGAAAGGAAAACTAATGATATATCTCCCTTACATCACATGCTTCCATTAATATTAAATTTTGGATAAAAGAGGTCCCTTGGTAAAATCATTTCTAAAAAAAATATTTTGTATATTTATATAGGCCATATTTATTTTTAATAATAATTTTTAATCATTAAGAAAACATGATTTTCCTTAATCACTTTAATTAATTGTTTGTATTTTTATTAATATTTTCTATAAAAATACTACCTTTTATTTATTATAAATAATTTATTAATAAGATTGTAAATATTTAATCAATTTTTTAAATTATAATCAAATAAGTGGAATAAATTAAATTTAAATTAATCTCATAGATGTGACGTGATAATGTCTTTTTTAAGAAAAAATGTTTAAAATTTTGAACTCTTTTTATATCCAATTTCAATGTGAATTTGGTTCCAATGAACTAAATTGGATTAATTTATGTAAACATTATTTAATTTAAAAATAAATCCAATTTAAAATACAGTTTAGAAATATAAATTAATTAAATGAATGTTATTTTGGAATCAAAATTCAGTATTTTCACTATTCATCCACAAATAACATTTTTCAGATAAATCCCTAAAATTTACCCTAAGATAATTTTGAAATTATAAAAAGAAATTATATTATAAAATTAAATTTCTAATAGTGTCTACAATTATTTTTATTATTAGTCAAAAAAGGATATAAAAGTAGTTCTTTGGAGAAAACTGAATTTTCAAATATATAAAAACATTACCGAAACATATATATTTTAGTATCAATAAGTTTTATTTATATGAAAATATAATATATTATATTTAAAAATTATTTATTTCTATTAATGTTACAAATTGTTTTGGATATGTTATAATTATCACATTTAAATAATTATAATAATAATATGTTGTTTCAAAAAAACTCATTGTTGCATGTAACACAATCTAAGTCGGTGTTGTGTGAAGCTCAAGATTATTATGGTGTAGTGTGGAATGAAATGATAATTTTGTGTATCATTCAATGAAAAAATATCAATTATAATTAATATATCTGAAAAAATGTTCATAAAAACTCAGGATCTTACATTCTACCCACTTAAATGGATTTTACTCTCAAAATTCATCATTGTAATAAAAAAAATGAGGACACTTCTACCTAATAATATCCCCATGTTACCATATAGCTTCCTTTAAATGTTTATTTCTCTAAAAAATTGACATGGTGAGTGGTCTTTTTTTAGAACATTCTCTATGTGATGGACAATTTCAACATGTTGTTCATTGGAAGAAAGATCATGCTCTGGCGGTATGACCTCAGAGATCAGTACATGTGAAGGGTCGGTTATGTACTTAATCTAGAGAGATAAATGTGAACATCATGGGATTGAGATATATTTGGAAGAAGTTCTAATTGATATGATTTTGTTCATAAATAATCCCTAATTTCAATGGGACCTATATACTTAAGGTTTTGTTTCACTTTCATCCTAAATTTCATAACATTATTCGAAGGAGAGAATCATAGAAACACCTTTTTCACCAAATTCAAAATATAGATCACCCACAGAGTTCTCCGCATAAATTTTTTATTGAATTTGAGGTACCATGATATTCTATTCAATGGTTCAAACCTTATAGACCATTGTTTCAGTGATCTCAGGTCCGTATAGATTTTTTTTCTTCTAATTCATCCCAGCACATTGGAACTATACATTTCCTCAAATAGAGAGCTTCATAAGGATCCATTTTAATTTGTATGTGACTGTTATTTCATTAAAAAAACTCAACTAGTTGAAGGGGTTGGTCTCTAACAGCATTGAAATCCAAATAATATCACCTCACCAAATTTTCTATGGTTTGAATTTTTATTTCAGACTAAACATCCATTTGGGGATTATAAGTAGTGTTGAAACTCAATTCCACAAAATGTTCATTCTAAATACTTCGCCAGAAAATTGAGTTAAAACTAGGATACCGATCAGATACAATTGAATTTTGTAATCCATAAAACCTTAAAACATCATTAATGTATATCATGTCAATATAGTATATTGAGAAGTCTTCTCTAATAGCAATGAAGTGTGTTGAATTAGTAAGGTGATCGAATACGACCCATATAATAATAAATCGGTTAGAGGATTTTGGGAGTCCAACGATAAAATCCATAGGGATGTTCTCCCATATTATTCAGTTATGGGTAATGAATGCAAGATCCCCTTAGACCATTTTTTATCATCCTTAACTTATTTTCATACCAAGAACTGAAATAAAAACTCAACCATATCCTTCTTCATTTCATCCCACCATATGTATTCTTTCATGTCTATATACATATTTTTACTTACATGGTAATAAAAAATGATGAACTATGATCTTCTTCTAATAGACCCTTCTTCAAATCTACATTGGATAGATCAAATCGGCAGTTCCTAAACCATATCATTCCATCCTAATCACGATTATGCTCTAGAACATTTATAGAATTCCTTTTTAGCTCTATTTTTTCATTCTCTGCCTCTTTAAAATTTACATGGATCGAGGGTTTACTATTTAACTCAGAAAGATAATACTATACCATTGAATCTTAATTTCATGTTAAATCCATAAAAAATATAGAAATGTTGTTTCTTTTGTGGCCCTCATCATGGATAATATTGCATGATCCTTTGGACTGAAAGAATCGACCACCATTTTCAATTTCCATTGGAGGTAATGTGTGGATCATTCAAAATGTTTTATTACCTCTATCCACATTATTTTCCCATGTTCAACACCTTCTATACGAATATATATTCCAGAATTTTATGATCAATATATATTTCACAAATTTATCTATAAAAATAACTTCTCTATATCTTTTATGAAAAACTTTTTAATGCTAACTCCAAATTAAGATTTGGGTAATTTTTATCATGAATCTTCAATAGTCGTGAGTCATATTCTATAACCATGTTATTCTACAAAAGAAAAAACCCCAATCCCTTTATATATGCATTATTATAAAATAAAATCCATTCAACATGGCCAAGTAATATAAGAATAGGTTTGATGTCCAATCTTCTGATCGGTTCCTTGAAATTTTCCTCACATTCATATATCGAGAGAAAATTGGAACACTTGCAAGTTAACATGTTAAGAGGACTAGAAAATTATGAGAATGTTATAATAAACATTCGATAATATCCACCTAATCCAAAATAACTACGGATCCCAGTCACTGTTTTTGGTCTAGGAAAACATTCAATAGAATTTATCTCTAATGGATATACTCTTATGCCATCTCTTGAGATTATATGACACAAAAATGAAACATTTTTCAAACAAAATTCACATTTTGTAAATTTTTCATATGGTTACACTTTTCAAATGGTATTTAGTAATATTCTCATGTGGTCTTCATTACCTAACATTCTATTTTAATAGGTTATTATATCATCTATAATGACCAAAACAATTTATTGAGGTAATTTATAAAGACTTTATTCATCAAATAAATTAATATATAAGGGGAGTTAGAAAGACCGAAATGTATCACTGTTAATTCCTTGAGTCTATACCTTATACAGAATGTCGTTTTGAGTATAGCCTCCTTATTGAACTTTATATAATGCTATCCAAAATTAATGTAATTCATTCATAATTATTGAGTTCTACATAGTGGATCAAACAAGTAAGAAATATGGTGTAGAGGATATTTGTTCTTGATCCTGATCTTTTTCAACTCTTAATAATCAATGCAGAGTCGCAATTATCCATATTCCTTTTTTTTAAAAATGTGAACACCAAGGTGACACACATAGAAGAATGAATCCATTATAAATATTTTCTTAGAGTTTCTTCATCAATTATATAAATTAAATTTGGTTCATTATATATGGTGTGTTTGGAATTGGTGTGGAACCAGGTATGATCTTTATCAAGATATCAACATCATGTTTTAGTGGAAGGCAAGTAAAATCTTCCAAAAAGACAACCACAAATTCATAAAAAATAGGAATATCATCGATATCGATTTTCTACCCAACTATTATAGATAAACATCCAAAATTAATATAAATAAAGACCCACACAAAAGAGGTAATGTCCATAGGAAATTCATACTTATCATAAAATTGAATAAATATCATAGGATGTTTTGATATATCAAACGTAATTCCCCTCCCTCAAAAATTCATGTAGTATTTATGAAGATAAATAAAATCTTTTTCAAATATGATATCAAATTCAACCAAAGAAAGAATTATAATATTTTTAGGAGGTGAATTCCCACAAACTTCTACCGGAAAGGAATCATAAACATGAGATGAAATAATTTTTCTATTATGGATTACCACTTCTAATTCCATATTTAATCCTTTTGGAGGAATGTTAATACCATAAGAAATTTAATTATATATTAATGATGGGGATGATCTAAATTAAAATAAGACATTTGATGTTCACGATTGGATGGTATGTTTTCCTTTCACCCCATCATTATCATACCCTTTGTTAGAAATAATGATCACCTGGGATTTTCTTTTGTAACATAATATAAAAGGATGCTAATGTCATTGATCATCATTAAAATTGTAGTTTGGTCACTGGTTATCCAAATTATCACCCTCCTAACACTTTTTTCACTGATTTAGGGGAGGTTAATTCTATGAATCTTTATCTACATTCACATTATTTTATAACTTCTTCAAATCACATCAGTAAATAAATGACTGAGGACTATCCCTTATGTACATGAAACATTTATTAGAACCCTTATGACATCTTACTAAATTATTATTTCCAAAAAAGATCTTAAAAATATAATATTATTCTAGTCATTGTTTTTATATTTTTCTTATAACTCCATATTTCATTTCTTTTCAAAACCATATGATTGATACATAACTCTGACTATCATTTTAACAATGATTTCAAAATTAAAAAATACCTTCATTGCTACTGAAGACTATTATGATCAACACCCTTTGAATACTTGTATTTATTTAACTAAAGAGCATATCCACATTAAATATGTGTTAGATGATAATACTAGAATTATACCTCACAAATCGGGTAATCATTTTCTCATTGGTACCAACAGATTCATCATCTCTTTCTGTTGACTCAAGGTTCAATTTTTCGATATTTTTACAAATAATATGGGGAAAGTGTTTAACAAAAAAATAATTTCTTGAACTCTTCCCTGTCCAAATATTCAATTTCATCATTTATCCTCGTATTATTGATTAGATTCCATGACTATTCCATTTTTATATAAATCTAATAAACAACCAAAATGACTTTCTCATGTTACAAAAAAATGGAAAATGGAGAATATATTTTCATTAGTACTGACTCAATTTTCAAAAATAAGTGTATCAATAGACTCACAAAATGGAAGTCTATGTTTCCTCATAATGGGCGTAACATATAGTTCCCCTTTTTTCTCATTTGGAAGTCTCTAATGATTTATAGGTTGAGAATGTTAGGTAAACATAGAAATGAGATTTTATATTCCAACTCCAATTGCATTCTGATGCCTATAAGAACAATCATTTCATTTTCCATCACACTTAGAATTAACACAGTTCTTTTGGGTTCCAACCATTGAATAAATCCATAATACATAGAGTACGAAATAATAATTACATGGGGGGACCGCAAAATCATGAAAACCCACTTATATATTGTCTAAATTATGAATCCTTTTTTAATATATCGTACCATAGGTTTACACTAGTTTATTCATATCCAACTACCATTTAAATCCATTATGATGGTTCATGGAATGTTTTTGAATTTCCAAATCATATCCACCGAGAGTGTGAAACTATGTGTGCAGCAAGGTTTATTGTCTTTCACCATTTACAAGTCAATTCAAGCTCGATAATATATTCTCAGTGGTATTAACCCTATGTACATAAGTTCTAGAGGCACATACATATATAGTATCCATACATGGATTCATTTCTTGAAAACCACTCACTATATCATTCACCAAAATCCCATGATATTTTCTAATATTTTTCCTCATCCTTAGACCAATCAGTATACATGTCATTAGGGTTCTCACTAAGGTTTTATAATACTACATTCCAAATCTTAACTATTTTATTTCTATTACCAAATATAGAACACCTCTCTTTCCATACATTTACATTACATAATTTTTGAAAAAAACATAATCCATTACACAAAAAGTCTCCAAAACACAATATTAATTTAGTGTATTTGAAAATATGGAAACATAAACTATGGTAGATTAGTCAGCTACATTATCTCCCACTAGGTTCTTCATGACTATATCCCATCTCAGACACATCATAAATCATAATTATCTTCATAACTAGGGGAAAAACAAAATAATGGGTCAGATCAGATGATAATTAAAGGTAGAAAGGGAGATATGTAAGCATAAACATGAGAATAAGGGTATGAGAACTTGATTATAACATTAGAATATAATATATTTCATTTCAATGAGCAAAAAAATGATATATATATTAATAATAACCATAATATAAATACTTATAATAATCTATAATATAATGAAATAGAAAATTAAATACACCATTTGTGGATACATTAGGTCATACGTACAAAAGAATATTGTTTCTATTTTATTGTCATTTTTAAATAAAGAAACTAAATGAAATATGTATATTGATATATATAATATTATAGTTTGAATTAATATTTCATATTTTTCATGTAATTTCACTAAACTCTTCCTTAATATATATATTTAAAATGTGAATACATCAATTGCTTTGAGGAGGAGGTACTCCACACATCCACAAATGATGTTATCATATTTATAAAAATTGAAAATAATGAAGTAATGTGTTATATAATAAATATATAAGAATAAATAACTAATTTATATCATATTTAACATCTCAAAGAATTTTTTATTAATAATTACTAAGCATGAGTGGTGTAAAGGGAATAAATGAATGACATTGTTTCGTGAGGTGGTAGTCCTCCATACAGAAAATAGTAACCTCATTACCCATTTGATGGAAGTGTGTGTGTTGGTGTATGTAAAAATATTAAAATAAAAACATATCATCACATTTATGATACTATGTTTATTATATAATAATTTTAATAGTGTATTCTAGGGGCTAGAGAATGAAAATAAAACAAAAGTGCTTGTGGAAGGGTGTCACCTCTTCTTTAGGTAACTCCTCTTGGATTGTACTGAAGGGATTCCTTGGTTCTATTTCTACCCAAGGATATGAATCTAGGATTAAGATAAGGATGTTTGGAGGATATTTGGGAGATTTTGTTTGACGAAAAGGTCATAAGAGTTCTAAATATTGAGGGGGTTCCCTTTTATAGTCGAGGTGTGACATTCTTATAAATATTAAAATGGAAAACACAATTGAGAGGTCTCCCTTAAAAATTGTGCCTCTAATAATTTTCAATTTTTGGAAAAATGTGATACTTTTTATAAATATATATTGAAAATAGATTTTGGAAATGTTTCTAGGTTATTTTTCTTTTTAAGATTAACATATGACCATTAAGAAAACACATTTTTCATTAATCAGAATAATTAATTTTAATTACTTTAAATAATATTTTTATAAGGAAATTTGTTTACCTTATTAGAAATTATAAATTATTATGAATCCAAATATGGAATCCGTTTTTTTTAAATTCTAATGAAATAAGTGGTATAAATTAACTTTAAATTAATCCCAGATATGTGTCGTGAAAACATGTTTTTAAAAGAAATTTTTTTAAAAGTATGAATTTGTTTATATAAAATTTCAATCTTAAATTAGCTCAAATGATCAAATTTGGATTAATTGATGTATAATTGGCGTAATTAAAAAACTAAATTATAATATAATTCAAAAATATAAATAAATTAGACAAAAAAAGTATTTTTGAAATAAAATTCAATATTTTCATTATTAATCAAAAAATGATATTTAAACAAATCGTCATAATTAACCCAAATATTGAAATTATGAATTCAGGAAAAAATAATTCCAAATTATATTTCTAGAATTTTCTAAAATTAATTTTATTATTGATCTCAAATGAACATAAAATCAGATCTTTTGAGAAAATAGTATTTTAAATCACATAAGGACTTTACGAAAAATTACATGTTTTTATTATCAATATGATCTATTTATATAAAACTATTATAAAAGAAAATTAAAAATTAGTTATTAGTATTCTTATTTATAAGTTTGAATTCTTTGTTATAACAATCACATTTAAATAATTATAATAATTAAATGTTGTTTCATAGAAACTCAGTGTTATGTGTAACACATCACAAGTCTAATTGTGTTTTGTGTAGAACAGTATTATCTTGAGGTAGCCTATAATTAAAACATAACTCATTGTAGCATGTGACACAAGACATTAAAGAAAATTAATTTATTCAAAAAAGAAACTTTAAAAAACTAGGGTTATAGTAGTATATACAAACCCTTTTGAAATTTTATATAAAAATATATTTCTATTCATGGTATTTAATGTTTCATTTAATGTTACATTGTTCATGGTGCTTATTATTCAAAAGTTTAAAAGTGGTTATAGTTTATTTATAAATCTTATCCTTTGTTAGGATTATTTATTTTTATGTCTCCCATGTAGAATTTATTTGGAATTACTTTCTTAAATGTAACACCCCCAATAATTTATGGTATGTCCCTATTTAAATTTAATCTCTTCAATAAAATATGTTGCACAGAACACCATGTTTATAGGAACAATGATATAAAACTAAATATCATTATTTTAAGACGGTCCTTATTACCTAGCCATTACATTGGTGGTAATGAATTTTATTAACCAAATTATGAAATTTATATATTATATATTTAATAATTTTATTTATATTTATCCAAATTAATTAAGTAGTATAAGATACGATTAAATCTAATTTTATGCGTTAAAAGACTATATTTTTCTAAAGGCATTTTTACATCCTTTTAATAACACACTTGTTTTAAATGTAGTTTTTGACACATTTATAAGTTATATATGATAAAATAAATTGTTTCATTGATATCGGAAGAAAAAAGTTACATAGGAGGAATTTTTGGTATTTTTCTGATAAGTATCATGTTTCGATGTATAGTAAAAAATTATCTTTTTTAATTGAAAACTACTTTTTCATTAAATTTATTTATAATGTTATATTATATTTTTTAATCAATATGAATATTATTAATATGGGGTAACATAAAAGAAATGATATACTCTAAATATTATTTATAAAACTAAAATTCTTACCTACAAAATTGTAATTTATTTGTAATTTTTTGGAAAGAAATAATTAATTTAAATGGGGCCATAATGATGACATTGTAATTGCATAATTAATGAAAGATTCAACTAAATTATAATAAAAATATTATATAAAATAAAATATATGAGATTTAATATCATCCAAGAATTTTATTGATGACTTTTACATGTTAGTAATTTTTTATAAACCTTGGTTCGAATTTATCTTTTTTTGTATATGAAAAAATAATGAAAAATGTCAAATTAACATTTTAGAGATTTTAAAATAAATAATATTTATAAATTATAAAAAATATAAAAAATTATAAAATTATTCAGCCTAATTGGGATAAGTTTATAAATTCCAAAAAGGACTCATTTAGTGGTCGTTTGGAATTTTATAGTAATTATATTAACCCTTAATTTATAAAATTCACGATACAACAGTAAGAGTTAAAGGGGTTACGTAAGGGTTAAAAAAAAATTATCAGGTTTATAAAAACAATAATAACAATTAAAAAAATTATTTGATGAATTTTATTCGACCCTTATAACATTAGTATCAAATTTTTGTTGTATAATGGACACTTGTCCATTAAAATATTTTATATTTTAATTAAATCAAAGATAGTTACCAGAATATCACTCTCTTTATTTTTAATATCTTTTATGTTTCCAAATAGGAAAAAAATCAAGATATTTACTAACCTAAAAGTATATTATGATCCTAATGAAATTATTTTGTTTAGTTAAATTTATTTTGTATTTTTAAGGGTTATATATTTAATTTAAAGATTATTGAATGTTAAAATAGTATTTATTTAGTTTAGAGAAAAATTAAAAAGATTGATATTAAAAGTATTACTCTATATATATTTGGGGTACATTAATGTGATTAATTAATTTTATAAATATATAGGTCATATTATATATGTTTTAAAGCATTAAATTCAAATTCTTAATTTTTTTATGTATATAATTTCTATTTAAATAAATAGTATCAAATTTTACAATAATGATATTTTATTGAGTTAATGTATTTTTAAAATTTTTCAAAATAAAAAAATTGTTCAATAATAACTAATGATATAGTATATGATCTATTATGTCTAGATCTATTCATTTATACACCAAAGTTAAATTCATTTATTTATAATAGCCCTATTATATTTAATATTTGGAGGATATCAAAAAGTTTCACTCACCCCAATTATAATAGGGTGCCTCCTCCCTCACTTCCTCACACAAATTTGAGCATTATATAATAAAAATCTTCAAATTTCTCTCCAAAACAATCTCATGCATGTTATATAGGTTATGTTTCTTCTAAAAGGACTACTCTAGATCCCTTAATCTGTGATCTAAAGGAAGTCCGCCAAAGAAGAGTAAATACTTTTTAATAACTTGTTCAAATTATTTTGTTTTCCTAATTCCAATTTTTATCTTGTTTCTATTATAGGTAATATATATAGCATAATTTATATAATGATATCTTATTATGATTATTTTAAATCAAGAGTCCTTGATTTATCCATACTACGAAAACGAAAACATTGTGTGTGCATACATACAGCGTATCATCCCCACATCATGGTGTAATATATTTTTCATCAAAAATTTATTTATATGGGTATAAAAATGGTGATAATGATTATATATGATAATTATGACATTATAATTAATCTTCAAAAATTAATATATCATCCACTACATTATGCTTTCACCATTAAGGGAATGATAGCGTCACTCGTGGGTACGTACGGCCTAACATCTCCAAGATGTGGTATGATTCATTTTTAATTTAACCAAAAAATAATCATTAAAAATATGTATATAATGAGTAAATATAATATCTATAAACTTTTTATAATTCTATTGATGAAATATAAATATCATATTCATAATAAATAGGCCATAAAAAATAAAACATTCTTAGGAAAATGATGTAATTAGCACCTGAAATTAGGGTAATGACAAAATACTACTATTAAAACGATATAACAAGATCATAAATGATATCATAAATAATGGATATGGTTCTTCAATAAATTAATAACATGTTTTAAGCCATTATAAAGAAGGATAAACACCATTCAACTATTTTAATGTACATGGTAAGGGATAATTTCACAATATCATTATTATTCGGGACTGTTTATAAATAAGTATCTACTGGGGACTACTTGTCATCGATGTCCATGAATATTACAAATATTTTTCAAAATATTTTTCCGATTATCCAATCAATTTTTTAAGATATTAACCCATGTTCTAATTTTTATAAAATGGTTCTAAAAGTAATATTTTTAACATTTTCTAAATGAGTTTTTTTATGACTTTGTTGTTAAAAATAAAGAAAGAATGATTATTATTTACTTTAATAGCATGTGTTGAATTTAACTTCATCATCATTCCTTGATTTTTTTAATATTACATTCAAGAATTAAAAATTAAATTTCAAATAAAATGTTATCTTTTATAAATGCATTAATTTTAAATAAATGGATTCAAAGTAAAATGTATTTTTCTCATGATATTTCCAATGATTTTATTAGTGTATTTTCATCTATGTCAACATCATTTGTTGAATATTTTTTTATTTATGATGATATCTTATAATAAAATATAACTTATTTTATTAATGTTCTACAAATTAGTTTGACTATGGATGTGCTGTTTTGATACCATTCATAGTTTATGGTAAATGCATTCACATTTTTTTGCTAGTTTTATATACGAATTTCTATACTATTTATGTTTCACCATTTTCATATGATAAATGACTTGGACATAGTATGTTATGGGTGAAACCCATTATATCCCCTCGATGCATTGGTAGGTCTCATGAGATAAAATCTGTTACGAACAACCCTAAACTGGTCATAAGGGCTGGCACGCGACAAGTGCTGAGAGGCATACCCGATCCTCCTGGGATTGCGACAAGAACTAATGGAATCAATATAGTACAGAAGGGAATGATTTCACCCATATATAAACAACAAAACAAATATTAAAAAGCAATGGACATCCCAAAATACATTTATATAAAAAATAAATTGAACATTATTTGTACAAGAAATTGAAAGTACAACTAATCCAACAACTCATCTGACCAAACCCAATAACCAACTAACTCCATGTGACCCTTATGATCACTCTCCAACATAATGATCACACATCGCCTAAGGAGATCAAACTCTAGCTGAAACCTGCACGAAGGCTAAAAATACAAGAATACTATAGGCGTGAGTATTAAAACTTAGTAGGTTAGCCCGATATTCAATTCCCAGTGCACAACCTTTAAAATAAACGAAACATCAATTTCTAGTTTTAAAAATAGGATATAAATGATTTATTTCCACATGAGGTCCCATGCTATATAGGAAAAATAATAGACAAAAACATGCCTGTTTTATAAAGAAGAATGCTAGTAACAAATTTCAAAGAGGTGAAACTTCAAAATGAAAATAGTTTTCAAGAGAGATGAATTAAATAATATAGACTTTTAAATAAATCACACACAATACTAAAATTACCAACAAAACACACCATATACCGACAATGAGTACAATATAACCACTGAGCACAAGTCATAGGAAGACCCCTTGAAACTAGTTAGTTGTGAGCCCCAGGTAGCCTGTATCTCAGTGAAAGTAACCATAATAAAAATTTGTTCTCATTCACATGGGCCACTAGTAGGGATTATACCAATAACATAGTGGATCCCCAACAATATCATCATAGTTTAGATAGTGTTTTCATCGTCAATCTTGATACGTGAAACTGGGGCCAAACCCCACAAAATCACAAGCATACTAGTACACGTCATCCCAACTAGATACAAGGGATTCTATTTAGTTCTCAATAAAGTTAAATATATTATCAAATACACTTTAAACATCAAAATTCCATTACCAAACCATAAAAACACAAAAAAACCAACAAAAATGCTTCACATTTCTTTCACGAATCAATAAACTACTGAAAGAATTCGTAAAACAAATTGAAGGAGTATAATGAGTCCTTGCACAAAAAATCCATTAAAAATGATCATTTAAGGCCAAAAACCATAAATAACATAAAAAACCAGATTTGACCGCCCCAAAACCAATTAATAAATCAATTTCATGGATGATAAAATTTCCCAAAAAGATAGAACATGAAATTCGAATGGAACCCATTTTTACAAAGAAAAACAAATGCCAAACAGGCCTTTAAGACACTCTCTAAAAAATCATTTGACAAAGGTATGCATTTAAATTTTATTAAAGAGGTGTAAACACACCATTTACTGAAGAAAAAAACATTCCTAAATCCCGTAAAATATTTAGGTTACATGTTAAAAACACAACCATTTTCATAAGGATGTGAAACGATCCATTTTCCGATAACTCAAGCCAAAACATGTTATAAACCTAAACACATTTTTTTAAAACCAAATCCATAATGGAAATAAATAAAATAACCCAAAATAAAAATTATCATTCATAAAATTAATTTATAAAACAAAAAAATTATTTTTTAAATCACACATCACACATAAAATCCAACCGGGCAATTTACCGAACAGATGACATGCCTTTTTTAAAAAAAAATTATTTTAAGTAGTTGATAGGGAATAAAACACAAATTTCATGACATATTTTATTATATCTATTGTAAAATGTTCAAAATACCATAACCCAGTTTTTAAACCTCACTAAACTATTGCAAAAGATAGTTGAACATTTAAACAAACTCTTGGTGTGCACTTTTTTGGCAAAACAACACTACCTTTCAGAAAACTAAGATTAATCAACCATTTTGCACACAAAAAAATCATCCAAATGATGAAAAACAATAATAATCATATATATCAGAGGAAATCAATATTAAAATTATTAATCTATAACGATAAAGTCATTCTCAAGGGATATACTACCTCAAATCCTTGGGGTAATGGAAATGCACACCCAATATAACCATCTGAGGGTTTACAAACGCTAAACCTATGATGACCAAACCTAAAGGAACAAAAAACACATCAAATACCTTAGGATATAAGAAACCTAGGTCTTTCATTACTGGTGGAGATTATAAAACTAATAAATAATGAAAGGATGAAGAAGAGGGAGGAGAAAGGAGAAAGAATCACACCTTTTCAACTAGAAAACATTTAGTCTATCATTAGATCTGAAACCTTAGAGAAATGGTAATGGCTTGAAACATCTTGGAGAGTCACCTAAGGTTAGGAAGAACTAGTTAAAGAATATTTTGGGAAAAAATAATATGAATGGAATTATTTATGGATGAAATAATTTACCTTCATTATTCTAGAATATTTGAGAAACATTGGTATGTTTTCCCTATTAACCGACACAAATGAGATCCAAAGAGGTACAATATATAATAGGGGTAAGTATAGAGGTATTGGATTTTCATGGGATAAGGAATCAAAAAAAAAAGGAAAAAAATAGAATTAGATATAAATGAAACAAATTACTTTATTAAAACTGAAAATGTGGCCATGGGTTGGCCCAATACAGAAATAAGTAACCCATTTCCCCATGGTAATGGATTTTTAAAGGGTAAAAAATGGTATGGTAGTTTTAATATGTAAATGTTGGAGATGTTTAAATTTTAATAAGTCAAAAACGATAACAAATGAATGAGTTATAAACGAAACAAAATATGTTTTTAAATTTGGAAATGGGATCATGGTTGGCCCAAATAATTTAGTCACCACCCTTTCTCCCAAAAACTCCTAAACAAGCAATGGAGATCCCAAATTAGTGTTTTTAGTCATATCTGGTTGTTAAAATATCAAAATTAATCTCACACATCACCCAATAAAAGGATTTATATTTCCAATGAGCCAGTTCAAAACCATGAAATGTAAAGAAAAAAACTAGGTATGACAAAATCAGTTAGTGAAAAAATATTTTCATTTGTTTCCATGTAGTTTTTATTTTTTATAAGGATTAATCCTTACACAAATCAGATGGGTTTATACCCCCAAATATAAACTATATTGACGATAGATCTTGATAGTAATGATATTTAGGATAGATCCAGGTAGTTCTGACATCCAACATTTTTTATTACTTCATTATTGTTATTCAATGTGTTTATTTGATTAGTTTCAATATCCATCATTATGTTTCATAGTTCTTGTGACTATTTAAACTGAATTTATTTTACTTATTTACATTTCCATAATGTTTATTCCATATAACTCAAAAATTCCTTTATTCCCTTATGCTTACTATGAATATTATCTAACCAATTTCATATGTTTCATTTTCCCCACTATTCTGTGAATTATGTTAAAACTAATATATAGGGCTAAAAAAGGTGGTAATAAAGAAATACTCAATTAAATTTATTATTTTCTTATGTTTCAAAATGTAATTTTTATTACAAATATGTATCTATTTTACCAAGACTACTAAAATATTTGTTCCCTTGGGATATTATTACTTGTATCTTATTTCAATATATTAATGTAAGGCATCGACTCAAAGATACGAGGGTCGGGGGTGTTACAGTTTGTATTAGATAATGTTTAGTAGAAACTCTGGGAACATGATTTATGAAATCAGGGATTAGAAAACATAATGCAATGAATGAAATTGAGGATAATCCTAATTATAAGATATCATCATAAAATTTTTAATATCATAGATAACCAAGGTTAAACCTATGGATTCGTATATTGTGAAAAATATTTCATGATTTATACATAATATAAATGATTCTTCATAACTATATCACAATGATGAGTGTTTCTCAAATTGGTCATTAGGTTTTGATCAACTGTTTGAATCAGTAAGATTATACATGTAATGGTAATAATGTGGATAATGAAGAGACTACAAAGTAAAAATGAAAAGAAGAAGGTATTAATGAATAAGATGATGAATTATAGTTAATGGTTTAAAATGGAGTAGACTGATTAAATATATTATGTTTTTATTCAATAATGACTTCCTCAGTGGTGATATATTTAAAATAATCATGATATATATACATATTGTAATATTATACTTATTCGTTCAGGATTTGGATACATGATCATTTTCAATATGGTCGTTAATGTAATCAAATATTTGGTATGTGACAACAATAGATACATTACGTTGTTTGGGTAATTTGATTTTAATATTGATTTTTGACATTCTTAGAACATTTTTTAATATGAATTTGTAAATATGTATTTTGGATGAGTCTTATAGTTGGAATTCCTTATGTTTAACATTGAATATTATTGTTCGAGGTTAACATATGACATATTGGATTTTTTATTCTAAAATATTTGGTTTCATTAAATATTTAAAAGTTGAATTAATGACAGGTGGATCTAATGATTTTTTAAAGTGATTTAGAAATAAAAATCAGTCCTGAGTATCCATCATAGGGTGTTTTAAATGAATTGAAAATAGATCTAAGAAAAAATAAAGGATAAGATCATGTTTATGACGTGGAAGGAAATAATAAAAGATTATTTTATAAGGTTATTATCATGATAGTAAAATAATCTCTCTACTATTGGAAAGGAACTTTGAACAAAAACCTTATTCATTTAATTTTCTTACCAAGAAATCAATTGCCTCTTTAACCCATCATAGATTTATGGTTTTTTTATTGTAGAATTTATGATGACCATACTCTATATCATTCTCCATGAGAAAATGATAATTTTTTCGCTTTCATATCATTGATGTCACTTTATGGTAATTTTATCCTATTTTAAAGCCTAATTATATAGTATTATTTGAATTTCCCTTTCCATCTTATTAAGAGGAAGTGTTGTTGACCCAACTTCTGATGCGGGATTCCCGAAAAAGAATTTTCTAGTATCAACCACTAAATTATGATGTCAAATTTCTATAGGGGATGAAATTTATTGAATTTGGATAGAATGTAATGCCCAAATATTAAATGATATTTATTTTTTAATATTTAATCTATTTAATAAATTACATTTTACACAACACCAAGTTTATATGAACAATGATATATAATTAAATATCATTATTTTAACATGACCATTATAACAAGCTATTACATTGGATGGAATGAGCTGTATTAAAAACAATTATGCAATTTATATCTTATATATTTAATAAACTTTTTTATATTCATCCAAATTATTTTATAGACGTAATATATGATTAAAACTTATTTTATTCATTAAAACACTATATTTTTCTAAAGGTTGTTTTATCTACTTTTAATGGAGGAATTTTTTTAAAACAAAATTTAATAATATTATAATTTATATTGGAAAAAATATAATTCTAATTTGAAATAAGTGAATCAATATTTACAATGGTTATTTTTTTTGATATTTGTATGACAAGTTTCATGTTTTGATAAATAGTTAAAATATAATGTATTTTAATTGAAAACTCCTTTTTCATCAAATTTTTTTATATGGTAAAATTATAATTTAAAATTGAATTAAAGTATAATTAGATAATTTTTTCATTTAATACAATTTACATCTTTATGATCAATTTCTTATAGAAATTGGATATCAAAACATTGTTGACTTTTGATGGTTTTCACTCTGAAAACGCATTTTCTCATTTTTCCAACTAGATTAATTTAAAATTAATTACTAGAACATATATGTTTTTAAATTATGAAAAATGGATTAAAATTTTGGAATTAGTGAGTCCAAGTTATGTTAATATGGTTCTTTTATTTTTTTGTATATGAATAATAAATTTAGTAATATTTTTATTACCACGATTAAGGGTAAATTAGATAAATAAGTGTCCATAATAATATCATAAATATTATAAAATTACCATAAAACATATCATAATATAATTGGATGTGTGTTTCTAAAATAAAAACATCATTTAGTTGAGATTATATCATTTTTATGCCACTTACATGAGAGTATGAATTTTTTTATGTTATATTTAATGAAAAGTCAATTTTGTCACACTTTGGATTTTATCATGAGAAATATTATTAATATTGGGTTATATAAAATTTATGATTCAATATAGGTAGCATATAAAAATCTAAAATGTTTAACAAAATACTTGTAAATTAATAATACTTTTTATAAAATATATAATTAAATTAAATTGTGATACAGTGGTGATGGAGTAATTTCATAATTATTGGAATAAATAAATAATTAATTTGAAAAATATTAAAATAAATTTAATTTGAGAGATTCAGTGTCATAAATGACTTTATTTATGAATTTCACATGTTATAAATTTTTTTTAATTCTTGTTTCAAATTTATCTTATTTTCTATATTTTTGAATAAGAAAAAATGACATATAGTGTCAAAATTGGCATTATTAATATTTAAAAAAATATAACATATTATTAAATGATATAAGAAAATAAAAATTTAAAATTCATCCAAATCATATTAATTAGTATCAAAATTGAAAAAATTGGCCAAAAAATAATTGGATGAATATTATTTTGTACTTATAACTTTAGGATCTAATTGGTCTTGTTTAATGTAATCTTTTCCATGGAAATAATTTATCTATTATTAAAATCAGAGATAGTTTTAGAAATGTCCCTCTCTTTGTATTGAATATTTTTTATTTGTCCACAAATGGAAAAAGTCAAGATATGAAATAAAATAAATGTATATTTCGATCCTATTTGAATTATTCTTATTATAGAATTCTATATATATATATTAATCTATGGTATATCTTCCTGCCATGTGCCCCTCCTACAAACCCCCATGTTACACATCACCTTATCTTCCACATATTCCACTCACTAAATCCTCTCCACTCGACCCACAAATCTTCTATCCTCTATCACTGCTCCAAGGGTTCCCACAGACCGCATCCTCAAGCCGTAACTCTGCATATGCATGCATTACCGTCTACTACTCCGCCTTTGGGTGCTCCACCTTCTCCTCTGCATTCCCCGCCTTCACCTCCACGTGCTCTGCCTTCACCTCCGCATGCTCTGCCATCACCTCTGTGTGCTTTGCCTTTAGATACTCCACCATCTCGTGCTTCACCTCCACCTCCGACCAAGCAATAGCTGCGCAAGCCATCCCACCACGCGGTGGGTCTCCTCCCTTCCGGCCACGACCACCGCGAGCCGACCACCCATGGACCGGATTCTTCCCTCGATGGTTTACTCCACCGCTGCGCCACCCGTCACGAGCCCCAACATCCTGTCGGCTTCCCTTCCCCTCCTCCTTTAGCCGACGATAGGCACGACCTCCTCTGGCCAAGAACCCTCCGCACACAACCCTTCCTCGCTACTGGTTCCACATCGAACTCGGCCGACCGGTGAGTCCCCACACCAGATCCAACCTCTTCTGTCATGACTAAACTTATATCTAGATGGCCCTGTACACTTCTAGCGACATCGTTGTGGGTCAAGGTGTGCCAGCGGGCTACCGACTGAGGATCCTCCCCTCATCGCACTAGTAACCTGCATGCCTCCATAGTGGAGGCGACCAACCACCGACCGACAACATTGGTTTCCACATCCTTGAGTAGGATTTCACCGATGTTCCCACCCGACCTATGGCCTCAAATTCCTCTGGTGAACCCCTGTGTGAGGTAAGACTCTGCACAACACTGAGACCCCTAGTAAGTGGTTGAGGCGGATCTTCCCATTATGTCATTTTTTGTTTCAAAAGAAGCTGTATTATTATTTAAATCATCTTATATGAATTATATACTATTATCAATATATTTCTTGTTATTTATTGAGGGAAATGTAATAGGATCCATTTAACATCAAGATCGTCTGTGTGTGTATAACTTTTACTACTTTTTTAAGACTGGATTATATGCACAATTCAGTTATTGTCGTCCAAATCACCACTCCATAACATTACATTAACAATTTAGTATATAGTCCAATACATTTAGTGGTGCGTTATTTCTATATTTTATGCTTGCTTAATTGTTTTACATATTTTTCTTATAGGTTTTGGAATCATTAAGTTGTTCCCTCAAAGAGATGAATAGCTTCACTAAAGGATACTCTTTTTTAACCATTAATTCACATAACTCTTTACTAAAGACTCATATATTTATTAGTTAATTATAAATTTGGTACATTGCTTTATTCCTTTCTGTTCATTAGTGATTAATGATTTCATTTTTCTATTCCATTTCAATAGTGAAATCCCAATGGTTGAATTTTTATTCATAGTATTTTTTATTTCATAATTTATCAAGTTGTTTTCTTATTATGGAAGAGGTTTTGAATATCTATGTAGATGATATTGCAGCCTGATTACCAAAGAAAATATAACTGATGTGATAAAATAAATTTCCAATTCCTTTTTAACACTTGATACATATTCTAAATCTATACGCAACTTCTTGATATCTACTCATCAAAAAGTTATAATGGTACCATCATTTCTTCTAAATGAATTTCAAGACTCCCAAATTCTTTCGTTAAAGGAAAAAAAGTGGAATATCTGAAATGACACTGTTTTTTAAGAGTGAAAATAGAATTATAATTTCTCTTTCAATCGTTTTATTTATATTTTTCTTTGATTTATTTACATTCATTTTTACCACATTATGCACTAGTTTTTTTTTCTGTTTTCAAAAAGCAATGATGTTGATCATATTAGTGGAATAGATGGTCTATGTAAATTCAATCATTCTTCAATCATACCATCCATCAGAGTTAGAGGATGTCTTATGTTTTCTGTTACTAAACGAAAGTGATTGAGGGTTTCAATTTTACCATCAAACAAACTATTTTATTTGATAAAAATACCATTATTCCCCAATATCAGGTTTTTTTCATTGAATGAATCCTTTTCAATTATTTTTAAACTAACATCTATATTAGAATACTCAGATAGAACTACAAAGGCTATTAATTGTTCAGTTGACATAGTAGTGATTGGTTTTATATTCATATTCATTCCTTATGATTATGGAATTATAGAGTTGTTTACTATTTATGGTAGAGGTTTTGAATATCAAGGGAAATGATATTGCATCCTGAGAAATTTTAAATCATGTAATGTTGACAAATTAATGTCAATATGCCTTGAATCACTTGATCCTTGTTTTTAAGCTACATGCATCTTCTTCACCTATCCTGATTCATCAGAAACATCTACACTACTTATGGTTATTCTGAGTGCATATATACCTAAATTGTGGTTTGTCTCTTGCAGCACATTATACAGTAAAGCGTTGGAAATATTAATTTCTTTTAAACATTACCTAAATTTCTCTATATGTATCATGCATACATTATCTATAGGTTATTTCAATTTAAAATATCGTTACTTATGCTGTTTGTTAGTTATCACTCTTTCAATCCAAAATATATTTCATTCACTAATGTGGAACACAAACATATTTTGATTTTCTAGAAAACAATTAAATTATAAAAATGAAAAAGAAAACCAATCAGAAGAAGGTCAATTTTTTATGTGTTATAATCGTGTCCTTCAATGTCACTAACAACATCTTATGATTCTTCACTGTAATATTCCCTTAAAAAATTCAATTTTATTGTGTCCCTTCCTTCCCTAAAAAATTTTATTTACATATTTTCATTTGAATTGATGAAAATATAACTTTGAATCAAATTATTTAACTAATTTGAATTGATGATAATCTATCTTATGATTATATGTGCAAATACATATGTGATTTTTTTTGTTCATCAGGAGATGAAGAACATGTTTTTGAATGAGAAATTGATGGTTTGGTTGAAGTTGGTACCTGAAAATCCTGGAATATATAGTATGTAAGCTCATCCGATCTTCCTGATTATTTGTTTGACCTTTACCTAATTTAATCATGTTTATTGTTTTTGGGAATGTGGGGTGGCTTTCTATATAACAGTGAATTCATGGATTGGACTCCTATCCTTTCAATGTGTTTTTCATCATTGGTTGAAGACAACATCATTTTTCGCTTTATTTACCGACCTAGTTCTATTATAGTGTCCTGATCTACTATTAGTATCATCTTCAACTCTTGATCATGAATGGATTTTAAAGGAATGATGACATGCCATGTTTCATAAGTAGAATTATTATTATTTAAGTCTGATTCTATGAAATATATACTTTTTTTAAATATATTTGTTTTTTAGGGAAGTGTCAATAAATCGATTCAATCTCAATATCCTATGTGTAAGTATAACTATAACTTCTTTTTCAATATCAGATTTCTTACACTTGTCTGTTGTTATCTTTCTAATCACCACTCAATACCATTACTATAACAATTTGGTTTATTGTCATATCGTTTTAAAGGTGTGTTACTATAGTTTAAGCTTTCTTAATTGTTTTATATATTTTTCTTATAGGTTTTGGAATCATTAAGTGTGTTTCCTCAACGAAATGAGGATCCCTCATCAGAGCAATGATCGTATCATCAATGGGTTTTGAAATGGAAGAGGACAACTTCAGAATAAATACAAACATGTATGGATCTTATTATGTCTCATTCTCACTCATTTCCCTTATCTTTATTCTTACCCTTAGTAATAGGTAGAATAAGTACAAATAGGTATGGATCATATCATCTATTAATATAGAAATCTTAGTTAATTTTCTTTTATTTGTAAATCCCAACAATTTTCAAATTTGATATTTCAAAGTACTTCTTGATTTGGGGTTCCATTCTTGAATCGGTTTCAATTGGGTTATCCTAAATACATCTCAAGAAAATATAATCGAATAAATTATTTCAATAATATTGTAAAATTCTAGCACCTATCATCTACCATGCTCTTGAATGTTGATCACTAGAATGGATATTGTATATATTTTTTGGTAATGGTATTCACAAGAAAGATGATATTAAAATATTCTCAACTTTTTGTTATTAACTACTTTATTCCTTTTAGCTTTTGGTGATTTCCTTAACCCAATACTTGAATTATATGATAATTCAAAATACTCATATCCTATGATTTTTTGTGTATAATATCCAAAGAACATATAATGAAACATCTTATTTCTTCTCAAAGATTTCCTGGATAATATTAATATGATCTGTTGATATTAGATAACAATGTTTTGTTTATTCTTAGGTTAATTGGAAGGATTATGAGCCACTATACTAGGAATCCAGTGCAATATTTTCAATGGTGGTTAATTAACCTTTGTGGCATTCTTAGACAAGGCATTCTTGTGCTGATTTTGTTATTTAATTGACCATTGTGGAATTTTTATTCTACCTTCTTCGAGAAATCTCCATAGAAGGTGTGATGTATTCCCATCCCATTTATCTTCATTTGGTTATTCCTTTTCAAAATCCATTATTATATGAGTATTTATAATCTATATAGTATATTTTGGTTATTCCTATTTTGTATACTATATATTTGCACATGAATATTTCATATCCTGCACTTTCATATTACATATTCATCTTTAAAAATATACCCATTTTAAATTTTATAAATATGATAATTAAAACTGAATGTTATTTGTTACATTTTCTTTATTTAATATGTATTCTAGCTTCCTAAATCCTTTAACGCATTGTTTTTGATTGGTTCTACTAATCGAAAACATTTTATATTATTTTCTATTAGTTCTATTATAACATGTCCATGTTAGAAAATATCTATTTATGTAATGGTGTCATGATTGTTGTAATACTCCCAATATTCGATGTATAGATTTTGAGGCATTGATCCACCCAATTTTTTTTAATGATTGGGACCCAAAGAGATGGTTTTGAAACATGTGTTTTTTTACTGTTCTACTTGAAGTCTCACGAGCTGAAGGTTGAACCGGGGGTATTTGAATTTTTTTCCATTGTTCTATATAAATTTGATTTATTTGTTTATTCAATTTTTGATGTGAATCTGATGACAATCAATTATGTAATGTCCTTTGTCCTTCCACTTTTGCTGCTATCACCCATATTACCTAAATGTTGAAAATTTTAAATAGTTGAATTAGTTTAATGTTTTTTAGAATATCTATTATGTCATTATAGTTTCTCCACATATATTCCAATTATATTTACCCATTATTTGTGACATAAATAAATTCAATATTAATGTTCATTATTATCATTGTAATATAATCTGGATATATATGGGATATCTTAATGTGTATAATTAATTTTCTAGATCTATATGATATATTTGAGATGTTTGAAGGCATAATATTCGAATTATCACTTTTTATTGATGTAAAGATAAGTTAAATGAATAGTATAAAATTTGAAAAAAAAAATGATATTTTATTGAATTATTTTATTATTAAATTATTTAAAAGTTACAAAAATGTTAAATAATAAAAAGTATGATAAGATATGATTATAATTTATTAACATATTAGTATATATTCCATATTGATATCTTTGGTTGTTGAATATCCTTATTATATTTTAATATTTTTCGTATTTTTGAATGTGTTGTTCACCTAAACAATAAAAGGGTACCTCTTCCCTCACTTCTAAACACCAATTTGTGAAATCTAGCTTGACCAAAATCTGTCCACTTCTCTCCCCAACACCCATATCCAATTTATATATGTTCGGGTCCTTCCAAATGACTAAATCTATATCCCTTAAATAATATATCTAATGTAAGATCTCCAAAGAAGAGGTAATCATTTTTTCTAACTCATTCAATTTATTTTCTTCTTATACATAATATTTTTGTGATATTTCGATTATAAATTAATGCATCCAATATTATCTATATTATAATATTTTATTATGATTATAGTAGAACCATATTAAATGATTTATCTAACCGATAAAAAATGAAAACATTGTGCATGCGTACATATGGCTTGCTGTCTCCACAATATGGTAAAATCTGTTTTTCATTAACAGTTTTTTGGAAGGGTATTATAATTTAAATAATGAATATATATGATAATTATTACCTAATATTTATATTTTATAAATTATTATACCATCCACTTCTTTACTCTTTTATCATTAAGGGAATGATATCATCGCTCCTTCATATGTACGACCTACCATTTCAATTTTTGATGCGATTCATTTCTCATGTTAACCATTCATGAATGTATAAAAAATATATATAATGAGTATATGTAATTAAAATGAGATTATACTCATTCTATATATGGAATATATATATATATAATATTTATAGAAAATATGATTTTTTTTGACTAAACGTGCATAGGAAAATGAAGCAGTTGACACCCAAAACAAGGATAATAATGAAATGTTATTAAACAAAAACTACATAAAATATTCATCTATTATATCATAAATATGGATATAGTTCTGGAATAAATTAATAACATGTTTTAGACAATTATATAGGAGGATAAAGCACATTCAAGTAATATAATATACAAGGTAATGGTTAATTTGACAATCATATTATTATTCGATATTTTTTATACATAAGTATATTCTTTGGAATACATATCATCCATGTCAATGTATCATGAAAATAATTTCATAAATATTTTTACTATTATACTAAAAAAAATTTATGCCTTTTACCCATGTTATACTTTTTATAAAATGGTTTTGAAAGGAATGTTTTTTTCTTTTTCCAAATGAGGCACTTTATGACATTTTCTATAAAAATACAGTAAGAATGTAAATTTTTAACGTATAAGGAATGAGTTTATTTTACCGCATTCATGAAAAAATGATTTTTATAATATTCCATTACATTTATAATAAGGTATTTTTAAATAAAATTTTATCTTTTATAAATTCAATGCTTTCCTCCTCCAAATTCATTTTTTATTTTAAACCAGAAGACACTTTTAAGGTAAAAGTGAGAAACCCCAGGAGAAAAAAAAGTTATTAAAGGATAACATAAGCCTATTAAGATGCTTCTCCTTAAGGATATTCCAAGAAAGAGGGATTATAGGTGTTTCTGGATTATCTTGTATAAGTTCTTCAAATCAGCATGCCAGTCTATCCCACGCATGCATAAATCCTCTTGGATGATTTTCCTTGCATTAAAGCCTCTAACCTAGATAAGATTCTGATTGGAAATCCAGTCAGTCTGCTCTCAATTGGTGTCCACCCGAATTGTCCATAGCATCATCTTGTCATAATATTATTTAGAGGCATTAAAGACAAGGGAATCCACCTCCATAACTTATCTGGAGTGAAGAAGCAGCTCCAATGACTGAACAGTAATCACGCCTTTATTTTGTGGGACATTCTTATCGTTATCATCCATAGATACTGTAGTATAAGCAATAAAATCATTACTATTATATTTGGGAGGACCTTCCATCATTTGGGACTTCAAATATTTGGAATATAGAGTCTTCATTGGTGAAGGCAGATAAGAATATATATTTTGGCCTTTCTTGCCTCTTTTTCGTCCCTTCCTCCTCTACATGATATAAACATCACTATCCTGGACTTCCTGAGTACTAACTCTAGAAAAGTGACTAGATAAGTCATCCCTAGACTCCTCCCATGGGATTCCATTCTACTTAATGAATATTTCCCCACATTCATCTTACTCAGTAGGCCCTTCATTTGCCAGACTCTCAAAAAGATTACTCAGATTCACAGGTGGCACCACTCTTCTCGGTCTTCAAATGTTCCTTCAAATTGGATCAACCTGGGAGGCCTTGCATTTAGTGAAAAAAATTCGTGTATGTATGGATTCCAAATAGAAATACTTATGACATGTCAGCCTTTGAGAAGACTTTCCTAGATTACTACCTGGGAATTGAATAGGAGCATCATCCTTTTTCACGCCCGGTTTAGCCTGTCCCGAAAATCCTTGCAACACAGGAGATCCAATACCCAAATCATACCTCAGGTTATTGAAGACATCATGAACCAGTGGATTTCTTCCTAGAGGATCCTGTTGAACATCCTTAACCATGGCTCTATTGAGACCTAGATCTGAACCATCCAGACCTACAAAGAGAGTAGTATCAACATCTAACATCCCAGCAATAACAGAAGAGGAGAAGCAGGCTCCCCCCTCCATCACCACAGAATTCACCTACTAGCCAGGAAGGAATGGAAACACCTCCAAACAAAGGGTAACACCACTTCTTGGTGGGTTTCTAGTAGAGACCCTTGACTTATCTGATCTATGAGGATAATTACAATTATATTTCAGGTGCCCGAGATGAAGACATGAACTGCAGAAATCAAACCAATTTTCAGAGACCACTGGTTGTTGAAGATGAAGTTCTTCACCAACCTCAATCCAAAAAATTTCCATAGGGGGCTTTGTAATATCCACTTCCAAAAAAATGCAGGGAGATATCGTATGACACTAGGGGTGAGAGTGCTCATCAAATTCAAATAACATCTTGACAATGTTTCCCAGCATCTGCAGAATAGCGAGATTTTTGAATAGAAGAGGGAGATATAGAAGCTGACCCAAATCTCTACGAGTGGGGTGTCACATTTCTAGTGGAACTCATAACTCCATCTGATCAGGAAGAATCGGAATCCATCATAAGGGCACGGTCCTTTTTACAATGCCGAAGCTAGATCATCGGTGCAATTGAAGTGAAGAAGAAAGTGATGAGAGTCTAGAAGCCCAACTATGATGCCTCTCTTCATGGGTTAGGGTAGGTGGAGAACGTCGATTGAGGTTGGGTGAAGAGTGGTACGACCATCACTTCTTCCTGAGGGGTGAGTGGGATGGCTATGTTACAGCTTTTAAATTAATGATTTCAAAGTAAAATGATACTTTTCTCATGATATTTTCAATTTTTTTATAGTATTTTCATCTATGTAAACATAAATTGTTGATTATTATGTTTTATTAGGGTTGGTATATAATGATACTATATAACATATTTTATTGAATGTATTATGATCAGTTTTAATGTTGATGTGCTACATTGATACCATTCATAGTTTATGTTTAAATTATTCGCCTTTCATATGATATTTTTTCAATATTTAGGTATATATTTTTTATATTTGACGCTTTTAATATTCATATTGTATTGTAAATCATAGGTGATGTTTGGGAATTTATATAGCACCTCAATGCATCGTTCGGTATCTTAAGACAAAATCAGAAGGCCAACAACCCTTCAAATTTATTTCCAAGTAGTTTGAAATTTTTAGGAGTATAGATAATGACAAAAATTCTGTGGGTTTCTACCAATAAACTTAAACTATAATGCGGATAGATCATGAATTTTTCTATGATGAAGGATATATCATGATAGTATAGATTTCCAACATCATGAATTCCCCAATTATTATTATTACATGTGATTATTTTATTTTTAACCCATATATTAAAAAAATAGATGACTCTTCACTCATGGATCCAAAACTAGTGAATATGATGGTATAGAAGTTTTAGGTCATTTTGGTGTGGATGGGCACCACTCAGAGTCAGCAGAATTCCTATCCATACCATTGAAATAGGAATTTGTTGTTTGAGGATGAAATATTTGACATCATAAAGGTATCTACTTAGCAATATTATAAATATTCATTCAAGGAGGTAATATATAATTGAGATTAAAATTTACATTCCAAAACATCCGTGAGGTAGTTGATGTTGTAAATGGCCTGGATTTATCCCCATGGTTAGACTAGGAGCACAGTGTCTTCCCCTTTTCATAATTAAGAAGTCACATTCATGACCCTTCATAAATTTACTATTTGAGAGAGTTAGAAATATTGGATGGGGGTTTCTTTTGTAGTAATCAACGGTGATTGATTATTAGTAGTAGATGAACCTTCATGAAGGAGTTATTCTATGATTCTGTCCGATATAAAGGTATAAAAACAACTAAGAGAGCATGTTGATGTGGGATATCTAGAATTAGGATTGGTATGCTCACCATTTCAGGTATATTAATCTTTTTGGGATGGATAATATTAAAGTTGTTAAGGACATAATTACTCAAAATTTTCTATTTAGGGTATTTTTTGTGACTGGTTTTCTCTTTGTGGGCAGAAAGGGAATTATGTCCCATTATGTGATGAGATGACTCACCTCCCAAAGAGTAAGAAGATATTTTCCTCCAAGTATAGTAGTTAATTATTCAAACATCATAGTATGAGGATGTAAATAGTTTAAGAACATTATAGATGTTTCCAAGAAAGATTATCTATTGGATCTAAGGTGATATTGACCCACAAGTGGCGAAGGATGGAATCAATTAAATGGTTTGAGAGTTCTGTCTCATTCGAACCCCTCCTTAACAGATGGTGGAACATAAAGCCAATAATATTCAAAGCATGGAGAGTTTCTATATGTATTTTATCACCCAGACTCATGGAGATTACTTGTGAAATGTTTTATATCCTCTACCATGAAGAGTATTACCCAGCGACTCTAAGGTCTATGTGCATTCAGAATCCTCTAGATATTAAGTAGGATAGTATTTCCATTCATAAGTATGCCAAAAGGTTTCATAATCTCAAGTTATACTCCCATGATGTGATTCATGATGGATTATTATGATCATGAATTTTTCAATGAGGTATTTGAAAAAACATCTTATTAAGGGTGTTACCTCATTAAATGACCAACCATGTCAACTAATTGTAGAAGAATTTAGTGAAAGGGAAATTTTTTGTGGAGGATTTTATGATAACAAGTGTTAGTTGTAATTATCTTAGAGCAGAGTCAAAATCCATAGATTAATATATTCTAACATCAGATTCATGGCATAAGATTTCTTTTATATGTTGTTTTAGACTCCAACATCATCAATAAAAAGATTTCATAGGGGATATTGTCATTTTTGATATGGATATTGATATAAATGTGAGGGGTAGGGACACGGGGAATGGTATTTATCAGTCCATTATGAAATAGAGGGTGGTCAAGAAGTTGATGGACACCCACATCTAAGGCATCACTGTGACTAAGAACTTCAATGTTGTCGTATTGGAAACCCTCACGGTGAATGTTTTTATAGAGGTGTGAGGGATAAAATGTAATCAGTATAGAAAGGTTCATGTGGGATCTCTTTGTGGAAACTATTGAGTCATATAGAATAATATTTGGTTTGTACATTCTCTATATAGTTAAATCCGAGATAGAATATTTCCTTCAGAGGGTGATGTTTCATTATGTTAAAGAATATAGGAAATCCTTCCTGGGATAAAGGAATTTTCTATTGAGATAATAATTACAAGTTCACTAAAATCTAAAAATGACCACTCACCAGCTAGAAATTTTGAGCCTCATTAAAAAAGACACTTTATATGCACAACTCCTAGTAGTGATGGAGGGATATAAATAATATTCCCAAGGATTTACCAAGATTACCCACTAATAGGGAGGTCAAGTATTGGTATTTAACTATACATTGGGGTCACATTTATATCTTATTTATGTTATCATATATCCCCTTCTGAGATCTAGGAGCTTAATAGGTGACTGGAGGAGCATTAAAAGAATGTATTTATCAAAACTAGTGTGTCCCCTTGGGTAACTCCAATATTATTTTTCAACAATTTTAATTGGATATTGAGTATTTTTGTAGAATATTGTTATCGAAATTAAATTATTTTCAAGTACCCAATACCCTCTTCTAGGGATCAGTGAACTCTTCAACAAACTAAAAGGTGTGCAGTTGTTCCAAAAGATTTATATTAGGTCTTACTTCTATACATTGGAGGTTCGTATTAAGAATATAACAAGGATTATATATTGGTTTGTCAATAGAAATTATGTGTTCTTGGTGATTATTCCCATTGATGTGATGAAAACCACATCTACATTCATCAGACACATAAAATGCATCTTTTAACCCTTCCAAGAATAATTCATAATATTCTTCAACCATGAAATCCTTATTGATGCAACATCAGTTTTCAAAGATGAAGATCATCTGATGTTGGACTGTAAGTTACATCTTGATTATCAGATATATTGAAATCTCTCAAAATTTTAGTTTTGGATTATAGAGTTGTAATTCCTAGTACACGTAATCGTATAGGTGGGAGTAGATGCAGAACTGAAAAAGATCAATGTTATTCTATCTTGTGAGTCACCAAAAATAATGTAAATGGTATTATGTTCCTTTGGTTGGGTGGGTCAAATCAATGTTTTTTTGAATGAATTTTATAGTATCTAGGCCAACTTTATTTTTACTGAACTAAAATTAGAATCCAATCATTTGGACTGAGTGGTGTCTGAGACCCTTTAAAGAGATGCAGTTGATATTGACTATTTTTTATATCATCAAAATAATATAAGATAAAATTATGTATGTGGTGTTCTACTATGTTTCTAGATAAATTCTCGGTTATCTATTGATGTAGAGTAAGGTCGTTATTTCTAATGAGTCTAGAAGTTTTTGACCCCAATAGAATAATTACCCAACCCCTGAGTTAGATATCACATATATAGTGTTCTCCCTAAATATATAAAGGAACTACCTTCTTGGATAGAGTTACCAGGGTAATCAGACCACATGAGTTTCAAATATATATTTTAACAAATACATATTAACATGAGATAGATAAATTTTCTAGATTTCATGTAGAATTATGACAATGAGATAGCTATATTCTAGTAAAGGAAAACTGATTATAGATGCACTTAATGGGATATATTTTTCTCAGTTTCATGGTGAGGAATTATAACATTTTTTGTTGTTTCATTTATCTGATGTGGAATAGGATGGAGTGTCTTATATTTTATTCAAATTAATTACCCCATTGATCCGTCAACATCTGATGGGGGAACAACTGGGAGATAATGATTGTTAGGTGTTTTGTGAACCAATATTCTTAGTTGATGAACTTTATAAATTCAATTAATATGGGGAGAATGTAATAACATTTCAAGATATATGGTTGTCCCTATCATACTGTATGAGGAGTTATTGAGGGAGTTTTATATTTACCCGTTGGTGGTGTCTCCAGTTGTTGTAAAGGGTTATCAAAAACATTTATGCTATGTTTTATTTTTAGGAATAGAGTCTAGTGTTTATAATTTATTTATTGATACCACACCCCTAAATAGGTGAAGGTTGAGCATCACATTTGAGTGGGTTTTGGATAACCCATCGATGAACCGGAGTAAAATTAGGATCGTATATCAATGGATGATAAAATAGGTGTTTTATACAAAATGAGAATTCATGATTATCTCTAGATGATTTTTAAAAAAATTCCCAAGTTAGAAAACTTCCTATACAAATAGGAGTGGGTACCAGTAGAGATTTGGGATTATTTTCTGTGTAGTAGGTTTCCCAACTTCATGGGTACACTCGACGACACTAGATTCACATTCCATAAATAGAGTGGTTTATTGGAGTCTTTCTGAAACAAATTACGTATTATTAAAACATTCCACCCACATAATATTCACTGAACTGATCAAAATATTGTTTTCTTCAATAGAATGAAAACCTCATCAATGTTTTAGACAATTATAGAAGCTATAAGGACTATATTCACTTTATTGAGTTCACTTACTAGAATAATCATCATTCCAATATTGGAATGACATCATTAGAGGGCTCATATATGTGACATTATATGTCAATATTGTGCTAGATAGATATGGGTGTCTTAGAACTCATTGGGTCAGAGCTAGAGGAAATGATGATAGCGAAGGTTCAAGTGATTCAGAAGTGGGTGAGGACCGCTTCAAGTGGTCTAAAGTCCTATATGGACTATCTATGAATGAATTTGGAGTTTTAGGAGTGAGACCAAATTTTCTTAAAGGTCACTCTATAGATAAGATTAATGATATTCAATCAGGGTAGTAATCTATATATGATATTCAATAGTTCATTACTAATCTTCCATAGGGTTTTCATGGTTTGATACTATATGGATTTCCACCATGATTAAACCATCTTTTAGAATAATTCCATGTGTTGTATATTTCAACATTACTCATCACAAATTATTAAATGGGTTGCATAGGACATTGGGGTTTATTAAAAAATTATACTATAAGATTGTGATTGTTGACCAGTTAGATAGGAAACTTCACAAATGAGTTATTCAACTCAACACTCTTGTACAGAATCATGGAATCATCTAGGAGGTATTATGGGAGAAATAGATCCATATTCAAGATTATAAACCTCATTTTTTTAATAGATTAATATTTTTTGGATAAAATACACGAAGGAGGGGAGGGTGTACCAACTGTTGTTTTGGTAGTTAAACACTTATATCATTTTAAATAATTAATTTGAGCTTAGTTGTGAAGCCGACCAAGAATTTTAAACATCAGAGAGACCTGATATTTATATATTAATAATAATATATTAATTTATTTAACATGCACACATATTAAATAATACTTTCATTTATTATAAATAGATCCTTGATTTGGAAAATCGATATTGTGCTGGAGTCCAAAGATGGGGTTTTAACCAAGGAACAATGTATGTTCCATTAAAAGTGTGTCTCACGGTAGTTTAGAGACACAAAAAGAGTTAAAAAAATAAATTATGTAATTAATAAAATATTATAATTACTTATTTGACCTAATTTACCTCTATAAAAAATCCACTTTCACAAATCCCTTGTGTAAGACAGACAACCCAGATATTTGACTGGATCTTCCCTAGGAGAATCCACGAAAAGTGTTATATGAGGTTTCAAGGGATCAACAATTTAACTCATCAGAATCATCATTGACTACATATTGATTTAAATATTCACCAAAACTCAATACAATCAAAAGTTATGTCATTTTTATAACTAGATATTCTCCATCATTTGTGATTTTTTAGTATGGGTTGGTTTTTTCCGTTTTTTCCTTAAATGATACCCAGCCCTTTAAATTTATAAATTTTACAAATTTTATTTTTGTATTATTTTACTAGGATATTTCATTTTTCTATTTCCATACAATGGTTTATGTAACTGTAACTCATGGTCAGGTTCTCATCGGCCTTTTTGGTTACTAACATCATATGTTATATGTATTTGTCCCCTACTCATTATGCTTTCCTCAGTATTTGTTTTTGTCTATGGATAGACATTTTTTAGAATAATTTGATAAGAGAATAAATATTAGATCCATGATTATTATTATATGAATGAATAAGATCATCATATCACTTGGTGAAATTATTGAATGGTGGTGGATCATTGATGGTGGAAGGAAAATATTTTTTCTTTAATAGTAGTGTTCAGGTTATGGGGCTTTGATGATGGATCTCATCTCTACACAATGGTTCCTAGGAACTAGATTCTAGTAGTGTTACATCACTACTTGATGTTAATGGTTTGAGATTGTACTTGATGATTAGTGGATTTCATGGGGATGGTGATATTCATTCCAATGTGTTGAATCTGGTGTAAAATTCTAAACTACCCAATATTTAATTAAACATAACACAGGTGTTGTACATTGGTAGTTTTAGATGTAATGGTTTTGTGTGAGTTAAATATCACATGTTATATATCCTAAATCACTTATTATGTTCCCAAAAAATACTACATGCAATGTACATAGATTACATAACAAATAGTTTCTTTGTCCCTATATGTATTGTTGGGTGGATAACATGTCATGTATTCATGAGATTACATGACTATATTCTATCTAGAAGCATGTACCATGTGACCAGAAAAAAAATATAGGTCATGTACACTAAGGCACACATCATCTAATTTTACCAGACCCACCTATTAGCTTTATCTTCTTTATTAGGCTAATATATGAATGTTCAAGTTGACTCTTATTAGTGTTTTCAACCTACAATGTGATAGTGGACTTTTCTTTGACATCTGATATTTGATGCAAGGTAATGAAAGAAGATAATTCTATACAACATTAGCTGTCAAACAATTTAATTATTGTATAATATTCGGAGTTGTACTAGGGTCGATATCCCATTGTGGAATGGTTGTAAATGGACATGGGTCCCCTAATTTAAATTGACAATGTCGGTATCCAACCATATACACTTTTTTCAAAGATTCTCTATATACAGAATTGGTATTCCCTACCTAACCTAATCTATGATCTTAGACAGGATATGGATCATCTGCTAGGGTCGATATCCCCTAGACAATTTCATATCCATTAGTCATACATGATCCCCCAACCACTATTTTGGTGATGTCATATGAATTTTTGTCTTTGAAATATTAGATTTTTATATCTTAATTAGAACATGATATATGACTAGCTATGAAGATCAAGGCCATTTTAGTTGTCCGTAGTTCTTATCTTTTGAGAATATCTAGATTCATCACTATCATCACCCAGATTTATGTTTATGTGCTGACTGATCATTTGAAATGAACTTTTCCTTTTTAGGGTGTATGTATGTGTATTTATATACTCACCTATCCATGAGAATATTACCCATAAATGTCACATAATATGAAGACAGTGGGGGTTTTTGGAGGGGATCTTGGTCGTCCATTAATTGGAAGAGCATAGTGTCACATGGTGGTGGTATAAATTTTTGGTGTTTAGATTTGGGATCATTGGTAGAGAACTTCCTCCATTCAGTTTTTATGTTGGGTTTCTCTTTATGTTGGGAGTTAATTTATCCCCAAATTACATTATAAAGTACATATTATTTTTCATATATGGAATCCAAAGGTTATTTCATTCATCTATCACATTTATTAGTTGGTTCATTCATTATTTTTCATTTCTATGGTATGTATGATGATTTAAATTATGTACAAGTACTTTAGGTGAAGAACATTTATTTTAGTGTTATCCCTACTTGGTGGTAGTCCAAAACCTAACGTCTATTGTAGGTTTGATTGGGGTGTTAATATTGGATTATAACTTACTATGAGGGGTACTGATGGGTTGGTCCATATAAAAAGTTGAATGAAATCATATTATGAATAGTATCTGTCAACAAGAATTAACAATTCGACAAAACATTCTCCATCATAAAAAATTATCCTAATTGAATTTATCACCAAATAATTCAATAACACAAAGTCAAAATATGATTCTTATTGAAACCCATACTAAGATTTTGTCTCTAAATTATTCCCTTGTTAATGTTTTTTGTCTCTAGAAATAAAAAACAAATCCTAAAACTCGGGATACAGAGCCTGCACTTGGCTCGCCCCCTTCTAAGAACTATCCTTTATTTTATGTGCTACCACAACATGAAAACCAAGGGGGTTTTACTTTAATGAATGGTCCTCTCTTGTAGATACTCTATCGCCATCGGGTGCTCCACAATGTTCACTCTATCTTCAATGTATAGATCACTATAGTAAATACCATGTATTAGGTCATTCACTTATCTTCTCAACTGGGACAAGTGGAAGATGTCATGAACCCACTTGAGTAATGGGGGTAGGGAGAGGTCGTAAAAAACCTCTCCAACCCACTTCAATGTCATGAATGAATAGATGATCCATGGAGATAGCTTACCTTCTCGGAAAAATCTCTACAATCCTTATCATGGGGATAATTTAAGGAAAATGTGTCCCCCTACCTAAATTCCAAGGGTCTTTGGCATTGATCTAAAAAACAATTTTTCTACAAAGGTCCATCCTCATCCACTCAAATATGATTTGGACTTTATCTATCTTATAATGTACAATATCTGGGAACAAATGAAACGTATCACCGATATTTTTCCAACATAAGGGTGACCTGTAGGGTCTACCATATAGGAAATAAAAAGTTATCATGATGATACTATAGTGGTAGTTAATGTTTTATGAGAACCCTAATAATTTAAAGTGTTCCTCACATATCCCACAGAAGTACAATACACAAGCCATCAACATATCCTCCAACACTAATATAATGTTCTTAGTATCCTCATAGTTTTGGGGGTAAAATGTCATACTAAACCATATTTGTGTCCCAAATTCCTTCTGTAAGCCTCTACACAATCAGAATATAAATTGTGTGTCACAATCAGAGACATTCATCAAGGTCTACCCATGTAGGTGAATAACATATCATTCATATAATTGCCAGAAACTCTCCACCATATGCTTCACCATAATAGAAAAAATGTGTGAAAACATCATGAATCTGTAAATTATCAACCATATGGCATCATGGCCCTGCATTTTCTGTAAAATACCTATAAAAAATAAAATTAATATTCCATCCCAATTTCACTCCAGGATCTTAAGGGGTAGTGGAAAACATGATGAAACCTGGTTATATGACTTCACAGGCTAACATGTGAGGCATTGTGAGATGAAAACAACTATTCGTAATCTCATTTAAGAAGACCAAAACATTCACTAGATGTTTATCTACATATTCCCTACACCGTGATTTATAACTTGGGGAGATGTGAGGAACTCTAAAATCACCTCCTCCCACATCTTGACTGGGAACAACCTTCATCCCTGAAAAAATATGACATGATTCCCTTATTTATAATATTCATCTAATGTCTCTAATATAGATATCTGGTCATGTAATAACTCCAATTCAATGTCACCCAAATGGGTCTCTCTCACTCACCTGAGAATAGGAGGAGTCTACAACTACAAATTTAGAAATATTGTACCCTAGAGATCTATCAGGGTAAGCTGTAGGGAAGCTGACTGCTCTAAAGCTTCCTTTACCAAGTGGTCCTAGTACATTATTCTAAGGGAATATTTGAATTTTTTTCCTTCTCGGGAGTATAGAATATTTCGAATTCATAGTCTTACCGGAACTCCAACCAGTTCCACAATCATATGTTTGTTTATTTCTATGTGAAGATGTACTTTAGACAGTGGTGGTCTAAGTAAAACCAAAATTTCTCCCCCAGAAGGTAGTGTCTCCACGTCCTCTTGGTGAAGAATATTTATTCTAGCACTAGGCCATGAGTCATGTAGATCTACTCATGGGGTATAAACTTCCACAACCCATATGTGATTACTGACTTATGCTGCATCAACACGTATTTAATCCCATCTCATGAGGAATCTAAATACTCTCAAATTCCACACCTTCCTCTAGTAGTCTCAAAAATAGAGTACTCGTCATCCCCAGAATCAACTACTTTAATACCTTTTATCACTGCTCAGAATAGATAAACAACACCCTTTTCCATATTAGGGTAGTCAAAGGGGATACAAATTTGGAGTATTATTCAAGAAATATATTATACTACATCGCCAATACAAGGATTCTCGACACCTCTAACGAACTATTGGGTGGATTCCAAATAATAAAATAATCAATATTTGTTGGGACAATGTCCAAACAAGGATCGTAATTTAAATAACCCCAAAAGTGAACCAAAATAATATAGAATTTACTGTTTTATATATTTAGTTAAATTTTGTGCTCTCAAAACAAATCTAGGACCATTATAAATTCCTCTGCATGCTCCTCTGATAATGAAGAGTATATTAGTGCATATTTAATAGTGACCAAAATCATTTCTCCATGTATAGGTGAAAGGCCTGGATCATTAAATTGAAAATATCACGGAGGGGAATTCGCCACACCGAAGGGAATAACTACGGAATCATAGTATCTATAGCATCATCGGAGTGCCAAATTTGAAATATTTTCCTTGTGAACCCCCATGTAGTGGTAGATAGGCCAAGGATCGATCTTTAAGAACCACCTCACACCTCGTAACTGGTCAAACATGTCTCCAATCCTTGGTAAGTGGTATTTTTTATTTATTGTGACTTGGTTTAGTTGACGATAATCTATGAAATGTTGAAAACTATTGTCCTCCTTTTCCATAAACAACAATAAAGCTGCCAAGGGTGACACACTAGTCCTGATGAAACCAATATCCCAAGGGTCCTTCTATGGAATATGAAGCTCCCATAGCTTAGTAGGTTCCAACAAACATTCCACAGAGGATATCAAATCATATCTGGTATGTAATTCAATGTAAAACTCTATATCAGGTCCTCCCATGATTTCTCTCTTTCCATAAAATTGGAATCTCATCCCATCAGTCTGTAGAAAGATGACTAGTCTGTGATAATAGTTCATCATGGGTAGAAAAATGATATCCAATTCATACACAAACTAATGTTATAGGTTTCCATCATAATAACCATAAGGTCCCCAATGAACCTCTATCCACCAAGAAATTGCTCACACTGACAACAATTGAAAGATATAGAAGAAGAGATCCATGTAGTAACCTCCAGACTATGTGATTAGCTAGTAACTCAAATAGGAGCTCCAAATTTCCCACCAATAGTATAGATATAGAGGAATGAATGGAACATGTTTCTACTAATAATTGAGAAATTGTATAAAACACAAATATCGTGCCTCTAATCATCACGGGATTTGTAGGATCATAATCCTCCAAAGCCTAAAGTTTTCTGCAACCCCAACTGCCACCTCCCTGAGACTAACATGTACCTGTGGGTGGTGGTCTGGGAAGGATATAATATTTTATTCACCACCCATATTTCCACAGGATCCTATTCCATCTCAAACTTCAAAGGGACCACAATGTCCTTGTTTGGGAGATGCTTGGTCATGGAAATGCCTCTGCTGAGGATTTCCATCAGCTACCAGCCTGTACACCTCAGCATTTCTGGTCAGGAAGTCATGTGCCATGTGACCAACCCTATCACAAGAAAATAATTTACCTTCTAGGATGTTCCTCGATGTTCTGTGATGCCTATGTACCGTAGGAATGTTTTCCAGTGTTTGCTTGTAATGGAATTTAATATGATGAGGTCCACCGAATGTTGCCTACTATATACCATAGACACCTCAGCTCAGTGAATCCCACTACAAACCTAGCTATTTGGTTTCACTATGAATTTATTCTCAATGGAACTAGTGACCACTCCAGTACCCTAGTATTTTTGGGGACGCAAAAGGTCCCCACATTGGCATAACTCTCTATATCGAGTCCCTGCTCAAAATTTTCTTCTTGGAAATAGCCATCACAGATCATGTCAAGGGAGTACCAGGAAACCTATGTTAACCTCAATGTGTACTCAGCCATTATCATCCCTCTATTTGTTAGATAAATATGATTTTAAATCTTTATTGAGTTCATGTATGGGGGATAGTACTCATCATGGAATAACAGATGGATGTCAGGCTGTGAGAGTGTCAACTCATCATTGATCTTTGTAACAAGGCTCCACCAGTTCCCAATTTTTCCTTAGAAGAGGCTAGATACAGGTGCAACTGGATGGTCCATTAGATTCCACAAAAACTGGAAGATATAAACCACTAAATCTATCCAATCCTTTTCTGCCTGGGAACATTTCTCCACTTAGAACCATAGTGCACTATAGAGCTATATCTCACGGAGTATGCTATTCCTACTTACTTCCTCTTCCATCTCTTCCACAACAATCTAATAGATGAAAATTTGAAGTGTTTCAACCTATCATAATAGAGGAAGGGGTCATAGGATAGATCCCGATCTAAGGAATTTTTCACTCATAGAATCATCATCATGATCTATAACTGGTATCCTGGATAGTTTGCAACACGGAGGAATCCTGATATTTATCTAGACATACCATGGTTATATGATCACATATATATATATATATGAAAAATATATGGAGAATACTAAATAAGGACAGTCAAAGACTCAATCCTATATGATTAATGTAACATTGATCCCAAAATCCAATGTCTCAATATTCTAAGTTGACAAGATAATAGTCAAGGTCCTGGTAAATGGATACATTAGCTCCCCATACAATCACTAGATTATCTAGACTGAGAGATATACTCAAGACACTGCCATTTTTTACATAAATGGATATCGAAAAATCTAAATGGGACTAGTCTGAATAACATCAAATGTTTCAAACCACCTATGATACTAATCTATCATTCCCCATCCCAAGCGGGGGCTTGAACCACAATAACCCCATGTATGTCACCATAGGTCATGAGAGGTGACCAACACCGAAGGCATAAAATATATGTGGAGTCCATTTAATAAGTACATTTATGATCATACACAACCATCTTGATGTATAAGTGTAGATGAAGTAAAATTAAAAAGAATCAAAAGCTAAGGGAACAACCATGCGTGTAAAACATCTAAAAAGTAATAGAGTGCGATAATGTATACTAAAAAGTAAAGGTGAAAATAAATGCCCAACAAGGAATATTTCCTAAACTGAAAAAACTAGAAATGTAAACTACTGAGAGATCTCAACTCGTAAATCATGATCTGCGGCCACGATATGTGGTCCAATCAACCAAATATCCCTAAGCTCCTCTGAAGTATCTATTGAAATTTCCATAATCTATGTAAGACATGACACATGCATGAAATTTCCATGCATCGGTGAGTATAAACATACCCATTAGAAAGCCCCTAAATCTGAAGGGGAGCTGAAAGATATACAACATTAATAGAAAGACAACAAATACAAGATACAACCAATGAGAATAGATCAACCCAAACCATGTGTGAAAGTAACGTTGTACAAACAAAAGGTGATAAACATGATGAGTATATTAACTATAAATCTAGTTTTATCTACCTATTTCCTGAGAGTATACTCATCCAATCATGATAAGATAAACATATAAATCACATGGAATACCCCGTGCATATTTTCTTCCCATGGAAGTAGAGTATCCATATCCAATGTATGGTTGTAGAATAATATATATACATATACCCAGTCAAATAATCCATAATTATAATGTATGGTGATCTCCTTCTCATAGATTTTCCCAAGAATAAGAGAAACCCATAAATCCAAAAGTACATCAACAATGCCCAATATCTCATGTGTCTTCCTAGAAGTAACCATCCTAGTATATCCACATATGAAGACTATACCACATCGTCAAGGGACCAAAAAATTTTGTAGGGAACCCATGAATTGGTACAATTAGAGGATCCCACCGTGATTTCCATCAAGGAACCCGACTACCCATCCCTATTGGAGGGTAATTCTTGATAGTCACCAAGGAAAGACACTGCTCGACCCTATATGAGGGTACAACTCGAAAAGCATCCATTGAGGATTTTTTCCCATGTCGATGGGGGTGGGAGTTGGTGGAGGTTCCCACTCTAGAAAACTTATTGGATTTCAATACCTATTTCTAATGGAGATTCAACTCAGTAATCATTAAGGAACTCTACTGTATATCCTCACTGGAGGGTACCAGTTAGAAAACATCATGAAACTCAACTACCCAGCCATGCTCGAGGGTACAACGTGATATGGTCTTCACAGAACTCCATTTCCAATCCCTTCTAAATGGTACCTCTCATAATGTTCCTCGAGGAACTCCACATCCCAACCCTACTGGAGTGTACATCTCAAAAAGGCCTTTGGGATCTTGCGTTATCGCTGGTATCAACGTGAATATCTCGACTAGGTGTTTTTCCAATAAAATTATACATCGTATATCGAAATACATAAAAGACATAACCATTATTTTTTTCAGGCAAATATATTTAGGATTTATTACTCTTGGGCCAAAATCCATGTCTATGTTATGAAGATACATATGATTGATGTTTCCTTAACAGAGGCCAAGGTGTACACAATGTGTGAGGGGACCCACCTGGCATTTGTTCTTGCTCCACTATGTGTCTGTGTCCCTAGGGAGAACACAACTGCCAATCGATGACATAGTACACACCATGTTGGTGGTATATATGTTGTGTCCATGTAAACTGGGACTGATATGTGTCATTCTGTTCGTGCCAATATAGATATGTACATGGCACTATAATTCCACATTGGTTCCCACTTGTGGGATTTTACACAAGGGTTTACCAATTGGGGAATTATAGACAGAGTGTATGAGGGCTACATGATGTGTCGTTCTTATCTTTTCCCAAAACCAATGTTGTTGATGCATAGAGTCTACACACCCTGTGTTTATAGTTACACACAGTTTGTAGTCGCGTTTTTTTTTTCGTTTTCCAGATCCCCATCCTATGATTGAATCTATTTGTTTCACTATAGATCTCACCATAAATTCACCCAAAACATATAGATATGGTTGTGGATTAGAGATTCAAAAAATTTCTTTCCATAAATTGGCCTTTGATCATCCATAGTAGTTTTCTTGTTTGTTATGTATGAAAATATACCTCAGACTAGTATGTATTCATACTCTGATACTCAAAAAGATCTTTCATGCATTGTCAACATCCTAGATCTAACGTTACATCATCAATATAGGCTTTTTTCCCCGATAAATCCCAATTTAGGGGTCCGATGAGGCTCAGTAACACATGACAATATTGAATCGAGGATGTAGGGTCCAATAAGATATGAAGATGAAGAAGAAATGGGATAAAAGAACCATAATGATATTCAGAAAAATAATTGGGGAATATTTCTTGGCTAGTGATCAATAATTTTTATATACAGTTGGAACCAATTATATAAATAATGATTTCAATACTTAGGAACATATAATTGGATATAATTGGAAAAAAACCATTAATAAGGATGGATCTTATCAATAAATTTAATCAAAGGGTTTAAATAACCAGTTGATCGGTCTTACCTGGATTTTTTATCATTCATTGACGAATAACATGCCCGCAAAAAATTGAGTGAAGTCATTTCCTTCAATGTATCCTGACCTTATCGAATCCTATTTTTTGTTTCGATCTAATGTATTATTTGAATGGTAGAAGCAAAAATAGATTCAATGGTGATTCCTAGATTATGCGCCAACCCCAGGACAATCTTCCATGATGATATATTTATAGTAATATTTTAGGAAAAATGATATTAATTAAATAATTTAATAAATCAGTTAAACCCACCAAGCAAACCACCAATGGGTGAGGGATCCAAACACCCCACAGTGTCCCATTTTTGGTTTTTCCTATGGTGAACACAGTATTCCATACTCAAATGTTGTCTTGGATTTTTGATTCAAGCTTCGATTTAAGAGTAAACACATTTCCTTTTAGAATATGTACACACATAATATAAAATATATTCAATATTATTATTGAATTAATTTTGGGCACACTGTGCCTCAAAATCATATTTTGTATCAGTACCTATTTTTGGAAATATATACCAAAATATTTCAATGTCTTATAGATAAAAAATATTCAAAACAATTATTAAAAAATTGGGATACCCTTACTAAAAAAACTAGTTTTGGAGTTCTTGTAGAAATGTTTGGGCCTCAAAAAATATTTTCATGGATCTTATTTGAAACCAGTGTTTACATATCATTCCAGTCTTCAATTTTATATGTGTTTAATCTGAAAAAGACACCAAGATCAAAAGCTATGGCAGTTTTATGTTCATGTCATGTTTTTTTATTTTTATATATTTTTCATTAATTAATTTAATTTTATCATCATCCAACTATTATTAAATGACTATTACTCCATAATAATTAGAAAGTTATTAATTAATAATATTTTAAAAAAAATTTATAATCAATTTTACCTAAATATCATATATATTAAGTGTAAATTCATATTTAGAATTATCTAAAGAGTATTTTAAAAATATATATTATATTTATATCAATATAAATATTTTTATATATTAATATATTATTTTTAATTAAATATAATTTTTGTATGAAATATAATCTTTATCAGCGCTAGAAGAAAATGGCTGATAATGGGGGTCTTTATCAGCACTTGTAAAAAAGTACAGATAAATTCCACCATTTGTCAATACTATTTTATATGAATTGATAAATGCCTCCCATTATAAGTTCTTTTTTATTAGTGCTGATAAATGGCCCCCTTTAGCATAATTATTTTATAAGAACTAGTAAAATGGGATTTATCCACAATAGTATTTCTAGTACTGATAAAGGGGGACTTTATCCGCACTTTTTTAGCACTGATAACCCCCCCGCCCCCTTCTCAGTGCTTTTTTACCACTTATAATGGCCCCATTTATCAGAATTTTTTATATCATTCCTAAAAAGGCCTTTATTGGTTTTTTTAACAATGGTTGATTAAGATATGCATTGTTAAAGGTAGAATATGTATTGGTGCCAGAGATATTCTAAGCGGAATAATAGAATTATCAATGTAAATTTTTTATGTATTTTTTCTATTAAAATGTATGTGATATTCAAGTATGTATCTAGTTTACCAAGACTAATAAGACATTCAATCCATTGAGATGTGATTCATTATATCTAGTGATAGAGAAATTAATTATAAACCAACACTAGGTTACTGAATTTGGGGTTGTTACAATCCATATGATTTTGTTGAATTTCATCATAGGATGAGCCAATTTATAATGATTTATATTTTTATCTATTATGATTTCAATTTTAAAATGGTTTTTTTTTCTGTGTTAGTTGATGAAAATAAAGTCTCTGGTTGATTATTAAGAGTTTCAACACTCACGGGATAAATAATGGAACACTTTTTTTCTATTATGCTATCTTTTCTAACTCATGAGTGATAGTTCCATTCAATTATATGGTCTAAAGGAAGTAAATCCATCTATTATCTTCTAAACATATAATATTTTAAAAATAAACTTCAGAAACCTCATAAAAATGGGGTAAAATTAATTTGAGGGATATTTTAACAAAATACCTATTAATATTGTATCCATATGTAATGTAATACATCACCCCTAGGTTTCTCCTCTATAATGTTTCAATACATGTTCAAAATGATCACTTTTTTTATTCTTTTATGAAGGTGAAAAAACATTTTTGATTTTTTAGAATTTTAGAATATTTAAAGAAACGAGAACATACTAATTAAAAAAAAGATTTTATGTTTTTGAAGAAAATTATAATTATATTTAAAAGGTGTAACGAATCATGTTTTTATATTTATGCCCTATAATATTTTGATATATATTATTTAGTTTAGTTATAGAGTTGACATGGAATTGTGTACTAGAGAACCATCTTGCACAAACACACATTCTAGAATAATTATATTTCCTATAGAAAAATTCATGTATAGGAAAATATATACAGTTGCTAAATCAAAAACATGGGATTTACTCAAGTTACAATGTATGTTTTGTTCATATTTTTTCATGTGATAGTTCATATTCATGAGAAAAGGTAGATGAATAAATTAGATAATTAATTTAATATTGTAATAAATTATTTAACATAATTTCCCTCTATATAAAATCATATTGATAAAACCATGAGGTTGTTTCACAGAGCACATAGATTTAAGAGGATTCACCATAATATAAACTATGATAGGTGGTCAAGGTGGATTTATGGGATCGAATATTGAACTTAGGATAATCACAAACAATATTGGTGTCAATATTATCTTCACCAATGATTAATCCACTCTGTGGTGGGGATTTACTATTATTGAATACACTCAATAATTTCTAATTTCCTTTTATGGTTGGGTTTTTTTTTTATTATTTTACCTAATCAATTCTTGACCCAATATTCTTATAAAAAAATATCTTTTTTACTTGGGATTATTGACTATGAAATTATGTTGTTCTACTTTATTCCATTGGTTTCATAAGAGAAATCAATGGTTGAGTACAAATCAGCCATTTGATTACTTAGTTTTTATTTTTTTCTACCTTTCTGCCACTATTCTTTAGTCATTCATCATCATTATTCATTTTATCTCATGATTCAACCATTTTTGGACATAATCAATGTGTGATTAAATATATTATATATGATAAATGTTTAAAAAGATAGAGAAAAATATTATGTATCATGGTATAATCACTAAATATTGTCATTCAATAGATGGTTGAAGGAACTGGTTGTATTCCCAAATAGAAAAGTATGAGTAACGTGCCTTCGATGGAATATCCCATTTCCTATGTGAAGAGGTTTAGAATTAGCTTATCACAGTGTTAATTCCTTGATCGGTGTGTTTGGTGAGGTATTTAGAGTGATAGGAAGTGTATTTGGTAGAGATAGAAACATATGAGGAAACATGTTAAATTTTTCTATTAAAATTCCCAAATACATAGCATATAGTTTGGAATAATAGGTTCTTCATACAGTAAATTTTGGAACAATGAGGATTTCATGAATGTAAAATATCACACAACCTGTAACTTAAAACATGTTTTTGTACCCCTAACTGAGTACATGGCATGTACATGGATCAAATACTATGAATTCTATTAAGACATACACACAATGTGGGATATATTACAAATTTTGTACCCATACAAGTACATTACTCAATCTCTTATGGTATTATATTTTGAGTGATCTGTTTGGGCTACATATTGTATACCCTAGGTCAAAAGTCATGTACTTATCCCTAAACCACTTATTACCCTTTACTTTTTATTTGATATTAAATTGTGATTTTCATATAGTACATTATAAATATTTTCCACATATAGCATGATTTTTTCTATTTATTCAACATCCATGATATATGGAAAGTTGATATAATAAGTTCATTCTCTTCAGCATCAGGTAGTCGACAATACAATTCATGTGTGATCTTAAGAGTGATATTGGGATTAGTATCCCCTCGAATCCCTTGATATGTTGGGAAATAATTGTCCCACATCCTATATATAGGTACAATTGATGTCCATCATGCACTCCAAAGATAAAGATCCTCTTTTTATAGAGTCAATATCCCCAATCAGAGTACTCAGATGCGGTCTATTTCATCCTCCAAAAACAATATCCCCTCAACTATTGTATATCCATCAGAGAGAAATGAATTCTATGCCACTATTTTATAGAGGTATCAATGATTATTTACTTGGGCGGATATAATTTATAGATCTGCATGCTTAATTCAGTAATGAATTCCTATGAAAATCGATACTACTCCAGCTATTATGAGTTCTATTCCTAAAAGAATATTGTAGTTCATCATTATCTACCCCTTGTTTTATGTCTATGATTTCGTTTTTGTTTTGATATTATCTATTGTTTTGGAAAATTATATTAAGTATGTACATAGTTACCCGTAGATGAGCATATTTACCAAACATACAATCTTTTTTGTGTTTGAATTTTCATTTGGTGGGGATCATGATGGACTATGAATTAGTGGATCTAAATGGTAATTTATGGTGGTGTTAGTTGGTAGTGTTCATATTTAGTAGAATGGGTCGGGACTTTCAACCAATCAATTGTTAGGTTGGATTACCTTTATATTATATTTGTATTTCCTCCCATTACATTATTTATAGTCGACATTCTACATCCTAAGAGGGGTCTAAGGGGTTCATGTTATGTTAGAATCATATCAGATCAGGTTATCCTTGAAATGAATTTTATAGTTAGTAGTTATGAGAGTATTGGATTAATAAATTATGAAATGGTGTTATGGTTTCTCATGTTTCGTATTGAGGATAGAGAACCCAGTGATGGGGTGGTGGATGATATATCTATTCAACAGTACTCAGATAAGGGTATCTTGGTGCGTATCGACACCATTTGAGAATAAAAAAGGTTTATGAATTATGTATGAATGGTTTATTGATTTCCCAAGAAATTAATAAGTTAAATCCCCAAATGTTGTCTCCTGATCATCATTCATCATGTTGAGTCATATAATTCCACAACACCTATAACCAACCAGGATTATAATGATGGTTTTTATGAAGACATGTTGAGAGATCATTCTTTAATTCTAGAGAATCATCATGAGATGTTTCCTCTAAATCAGCAGAGAATGGTTCCAGTGACCATTTTGGGATGAGAGGACCAACCTTCAATGGTTTAGTTAAATGTTTTCCACCATGTTGAGCATCTAATTATTCATTTTCTTTATGATAAGGATGTGTCTAAGAGAATAAGTCTACATGAGTTTTAGAGGAAGAAGTTTATCATGTATTAAGGAAATCCAAACCCACATGTGGCTATGAATTTTCTTGAGTCAATGGTTTAAGTGTACTATCTTGTTCATCTCACACGATAATAGATTGTGGTGCTTTTGGATATTCTTATTCCAAGCATACTAAGTCACTAGGGTTATTTGATCACCAATAATAAGGATGATGAATTTATTCACTAGTCTGAGTTTGAGAGCCTATTCTACGATGAGGGTTTCTCCATTACTCTAAGGTCCTTATATATTCAAGAGAATCTTGAGAAATATCATATAAGTATAATCATTTTTGAGAATCCTTCATGGTTTTCAAATCTCATTTCATACTCCCTTTTCAGGATTCAAGATGGATAATTACAAGTATCAATGTTCAAGAGATGTTTTCATAGAAACATTTAGGAAATAGTGGTACCTCTATATATCACCTTCAATTATGGGTTGTTTATTAGGGAGTTAGTGATAAAGTTTGTTTTTTGAATATTAGTGATTGATAGTTGTTGTCGTGAGTGGGAATCTGGGAGTAGTGTTTACAGCTATAGTCAATGGGCATCAGATAGATGATTCCTAATGAATGAGGCCATCATATAAGTTGTCTAGTACTCAAGAATCTGTAGGGAATGGATTAAAAAGTTATATAGTCACCCATTAGATAGACAATTCTATATTAGTGAGGTTTTGGGATACCAATAATGTTATATCTTAACCCATTTTACTATAAAAAGTAGTTAAACTATTGATATATCCCCACATTTGCTGCGAGAGCATGACTAGGTGCCTCTCAAGGGTGGTCAATGAATCCCTTGGAGTGACAATTTTTCATAGGTGTTTTTAATTATCTAGGGGAATAATCTAGAGGAGGAATAATTTATTATCCACGTTAACCATTTCCACCTCCAGTTAATCCATGTTGAGCTCATAGGCCTGGAAGTCAATTTTGGAAATAGATGGAGAAGATAGTGGTATATAATAAAGAAGCATGTGAGATGATTTGAGGAATAGTCAATGTATTTTAAAATTTTGTATTAGTTCTCATATACACAAGCATGAGACAGTGTTTTATTAGTATATCCCTAATTGGAATTCTTGAATTTTCAATAGAGTCTCTTTCCCGAAAAATAATGAAATACACTCATATTAGAAATTATACCATAATCAGACACATCTGTTGAAATGAGATCTCACACATAGTATAGAATGGTTCACCTCAGTTCTCTTTGGGGATGCAATAATGTCTTATTATATCATTATTGGTATGGATTTGTAATTTATAATTCCTTCGTCGAAAAAGGATTTTCTTCCATGGGTCAGATACCTTTGAGCTAATGGGTCTAGTATTTCCTTTGTGGAGAAAGGAACCATAAAAATATCATATTTGTGATATCCATAAATCATCATAAGAGTGAGTTTGTGGTATAAAGATTCTCTGGGAAGGATAAGTATTACCAGGGGAATGTGGTTAAATTTTCTAGTATGAATACCCCTTGAATTGTATTGGCCTAAAAGGTTTGTCCATTAATTTAGTCTAAGTGGTGTTAGAGATCCTTTTAAGACAAAAGGATAATTTTGATGAGCTCTCTTTTTTTGAGACTACCATCAGAGGGGATTTATTACATGGTGTTCTAAAATAAATATATATTTGTGATAGTTTATTTGTTTATAAATATGTAGGTACAACTATTTTTCTGGATCTAGATAGCTCGGGACCAACCTGAAGAATTACAACACCCTTTCTTATTTATGCAAGATACCCATGCTTGTTAGGAGTATTATTGTAATTAATTAAAAATGAAACAACATTCCACATTAGAAGGATTGATAGGCCATGATAACCATTCAGGTTCTTATGGGGATATTGAGGGATTTCTTGTTATACATCAGGAAATGTTTGGAAGACCGTTTTACCCCTTTGGGGTTCACTTAATACAATATTTATTACTCCACTATGGCATACAACCATTTGATTCCCTCTATTATATACCTTTCAGGTACCCATATATTGAAAAAAATGGATGATTCATCACTCATGGATCCAAAACTAGTGAACATGATGGTATAGAAGGTTGAAGTCATTTTTGTGGGGATGAGAACCACTCAGATCATTGGAATTCGTATCCATACCATTGACAAATGAATTTGTAGTTTGAGGATGAAATATTTGACTTTATAATGGCATATCCTTAGCAAGATTACAAATATTCATTGAAGGTGGTAAGATATAATTGAGATTAAAATTTCCATTCCCAATATTTTATGAGTATGTTGATGTTGTAAATGGCATGGCTTTACCCCCATGATTAGACTAGGAGCACAATTTCTTCCCCCTTTCATAATTAAGAAGGAACATGCATGAACCTTCGTAGATTAATTATTTTTTAGAGTTAGAAATCATGGATGGGGTAACCTTTTTGATTAATCAATGGTGCTTGATGATTAGTAGGAGAGGACCATTCATGAAAGAGTTTTTCTACGAGTCTTTCCCATATAGAGGTATTGAAACCAGAAAGAGAGCATGTAGAATGGGTAGATCTATATTCAGGATTGGTATTCTCTCCTATACAGGTATATTAATCTTTTTGGGATGGTAAATATAAAATTTTGTAAGTACTTCATTACTCAAAATTTTCTATTTAGTTTCTTTTTTCGGACTAGTTTCCTCTAGGTGGGATGAGAGTGGTGTTACTTCCCATTATGTGATGAGATGACTTTACTCCCAAAGTGTAGGAAGATATTTTCCTCAAAGTATAGTAGTTAATTATTCAAACAACATAGTATGAGGATTTACATATTTTAATAACACTACATATGATTCAAGGGAATATTATCCCTTTTCTCTAAGGTGATCTTGACCCACAAGCGACTGAGGATGGGCTCATGTCAATAGTTTGAGAGTTCTGTCTCACTTGAACCCCTCCTAACCAGATGGTGGAACATGAATCCAATAATATTCAAAGAATGGGGTGTCTCTAGATGTATTTTATCACCTCAAATCATGGAGATTAATTGTGATAAGATTTATTTCTTCTTCCATGAAGAATATTACCTAGTGACTCTGAGGTCTATGTGCATTCAGAATCTTCTAGATATGAAGTAGGACATAATGGACATTCGTATGTATTCATTGAAGTTCAATAATATCTTAATATACTCCCATGATATGATTCATGTTTAATTACTATGATCATGAATTTTTCAATGAGGTATCTGAAAAAACATCTGAGTATGAGTGGTACCACTTTATATGACCAACCATGTCATGTAATTGTAGAAGAATTTAGTGAAAGGGAAATTTCTAGTGGAGGATTTTAAGATAAATAGTGTTAGTAGTAGGTATCCTAGATTAGGGTCAGGATCCATAGATTAATATCATCCAACCTCAGATTCATGGCATAAGAGGCCTTTTATATGTTGTTTTAGACTCCAACATCATCAATGAAAAGATTGCTTAGGGGATCTATTCATTTTTGATATGTACATTGATATGAATGTGAGGGTTATAGACACTGGGAATGGGATTTATTGGTCCATTATGAAATATAGGGTGGTTAAGTAGTTGATAGATACCCATATCTAAGGCTTCACTGTTAATAGGAACCTCCATGTGGTGGTCTGGGAAACCCTCAAGGTTACAATTTTTCCATAGGTGCAAGGGAATGAATGTAATCAGTGGAGAAAGGTTCATGTGTGATCTATTTGTGGATACTATTGAGTCATATGGAATCATATTTGGTATGTACTTTCTCTCTATAGTTAAATCCAAGATATAACATTTCCCTAAGAGGGTGATGTTCCTTTAAGTTAAAGAATATATGTATTTTTTCATGGGATAAAGGTATTTTCTATTGAGATGATAAATACAAGTACACTAAAATCTAAAAATGATCACTAACCAGCTAGAATGTTTGACCCTAATTAAAAAAGTAACTTAATATGCTCAACTCCTAGTAGTGATGGAGGGATATAAGAAACATTTCTTAAAGATTTACCATGATTACCACCTAATAAGGAGGTCAATATTGGTATTGATATATACCATGGGCCACTTTTATAACTTATTAACCTATCATATATCCCCTTCTAAGATCTATGAGCTTAATAGGTGACTGGAGGATCGTCGAAAGAATGTATTTATCCAAACCAATATGTCCCCTTGGGTAACACCAATATTATTTTTCAACGAGGTGAATTGGATAGTGAGTATTTTTGTAGACTATTGTTATCAAAATTTAATGATTGTCAAGTAACAAATACCCTTTCCTAGGGTTTAGTGAACTCTTCAATAAACTAAAATGTGTGTAGTAGTTCTCAATGATTGATATAATGTCTTGCTACTATCCATTGGAGGTTTGAATGAAGGATATACCAGTGATTATATTTTGGGTTCTCAATAGAAATAAGGTGTTCTTGGTGATGATTCCCATTGAAGTGATTAAAACCACATATTGATTTATAAGAATCATAAAATGTATCTTTTAACCCTTCCTAGAATAATTCATAATAGTCTTTCACCATGAAATCCATATTTATGCAGCATCAATATTCAAACATGAAGATCATCTTAAGGTGGATCGTGAATTACATATCGAGCATCAGATATTTTGGAATCTATCAAAATTTTAGTTTTTCCTTATAGTGTTATAATTCCTAGTACAAGTAATCATAGAGGTGAGAGTAGTTATAGAACTAAAAAACATCAATGTCATTCTAGCTTGTGAGTCACCCAATATCATGTATATGGTATTATGTTCCTTTGGTTGGGTGGGTCAAATCAATGTTTTTTTGAACGAATTTTCTAGTATCCTGGCCAACTTTATTTTTTTTGAACTAAAATTAGAATCCATTCATTTCGACATAGTGGTTTTAGAGACCCTTTGAAAAGATGAGGTTGAGATTGACTATTTTTTATATCATCAAAATAATATAGGAGGGAATTATGTATGTGGTGTTCTCTGATGTTTGTAGAGAAGGTCTCAGTTATCTATTGATATAGAGTAAGGTTGTTATTTCTTATGAGTTAGAAATTTATGACCCCAATAGAATAATTACATAACCCATGAGATATATATAACATATGTAGTGTTCTCCCTAAATAAATAAAGCAACTACCGTGTTGGTTAGAGTTTTCCAGGGTACATAGACCTCATGAGTTTCAAAAATATATTTTAACAAATAGATATTAACATGGGATAGATGATTTTTCTAGATTTATTATAGGATTATGGCTTTGATATAGTATATAATCTAGTAATGGAAAATGTAATGGTATATGCACTTTGTGGGATATATTTTTCTCAGTTTCATGGTAAGGAATTATAGCCTTTTTTGTCATTTCATTTATAAGTTGTGGATTATGATGGAGTGCCTTATATTTTATTGAATGTAGTTCCCCCATTGATCCTTCAACAAATGATGGAGGCACAACTGGGTGATAATGATTGTGAGATTTTTTGTGACCCAATATTCTCAGTTCATGAATTTTATAAATTCAATTAATATGGGGAGAATTTAATTACCTTTCGAGGATATATGGTTTTCCCTATCATACTGCCTGAGGAGGTATTGAGGGTGTTTTATACCTACCCATTAATGGTGTCTCCTGGTTTTGTAAAGGGTTATCAAAACCATTGAGGTTACTTTTTTTGATTAGTAATGGAGTCTAGTGTATCTAATTGTTTTCTTGATACCACACCCATTAACAGTTGAAGGTCGAGCATTAAATTTTAGTGGGTTTGGAGTAACCAATCAAGGTTCCAGAGTAAAACTGGGATGGTATATCAATAGATGTTATAATTTGTATTTCATACTCAATGAGATGTCATAATTCTATCTGTATGATTTTTTATAAAATATCCTTGTCTTCTCACTTACTCTACAAATGAGAGCAGGTGTTAGTAGAGATTTGGGATTCCATTATGTGTAGTAGGTTTCCCAACTTCATGGGTACACTCAATGACACTGGATTCACATTCCATAAAAAGAGTGGTTTATAGGAGTCTTTCTAGACGTAATTACATATTATTAAAATATTCCACCCCCATAATAATCAACGAACTAATCAAAATATTTTGTTCTTCAAGAGAAAGAAAATTTCATCCATGTGTTAGACATTGATAGAAGCTCGAATGACTATATTCTCTTTATATAGTTCACATACTAGAAAAATCATCATTCCATTATTGGAATGAAATCATTAGAGGCCCCCTATATGTTACATTATATGTCACTCTAGGGATAGATATAGATTGGACAGTTAGCACTCATGGGGTTATAGCTATTGCGGATGATAATAGAGAAGGTTCAAGTTATTTAAGAGTGGATGAGGACCACTTCAAGTGGTCAAAGGTCATATATATACCATCTATGATAGAATTTGGAGTTTTAAGAGGGATAACACATGTTTCTAAAGGTCACTCTATAGAGAAGATTACATATATTCAATTAGGGTAGAATGATATATATGAGATTCAATAGTTCGTTACTGATCTTCCATAGGGTAGGCATGGTTGGGTACCATATGGATTTCCCCCTTGATTAAACCACCTATATGAATAATATCATGTGTTATAAATATCTGAATTACTAATCAAAAATTATTGAATGGGTTTTTAGGACATTAGGGTTCAATAAACAATTATAGTGTCTGATTTTGATTGATGATCAATACGATATGAAAATTCACAAATGAGCTATTCAACTCGTCTTTATTATATGTAATCATGGAAACATCAAATAGGAATTACTAAGGAAATAGATCCAAATTCAAGATTAGTAACCTCATTGATTTTTAATAGATTCATATTATTAATATAAAATACATGACGGAGGGGAGGGTGTAAAACCAATTGTTTTTGTTTTTAATAGTTACAATGTTTTAAATAATTTATTTAAGCTTAGTTGTAAAGATGACCTTGATTTTCTGACATCAGAGAGAGTTGATATTAATACATTAATAAAAATAATATATTAATTTATATAATATTCACACATATTAAATAATAATTTCTTTCATTATATATATATATCCTCATATGAAAAAATTAATATTGTGTTTGAGTCCAAAGAAGGGGGTTTACCCTAGGAACAATGTAAGTTCCATTCTAATTGGGTCTCATGGTAGTTTGGAGTCACAAAAAGAGTTAGATGAATAAATTAAGTAATTAATAAAATATTATACTTACTTATTTGACCTAATTTAACTCTATATAAAATCCACTTTTACAAATCTCTAGTTGAATCCACACAACCCAGAGATTCAATAGGATCTTCTTTGGGGGCAACCATGAAAAGTGTTAGATGAGGTTTTAAGGGATCAACAATTGGACTCATCAGAATCATCATTAACTTAAAATTTATTTTATTCTTCACGAAAACTCAACACAATCGAGAGGTTAGTCTTTTTGACAACTAATATTCTTCATCATTTTTGATTTTTTAGCATGGGTTGGTTTTTTTCATTTTTTCCCAAAATGATACCTGGCCCTTTAAATTTATAAATATTATAAACATTATTTTTGTATTATTTTACCATGATATTTCATTTTTATATCGCTTTATATTGGTTTATGTACCTGTAAATGATTGTCGGGTTCTCATCGTCCTTTTTGGTTAATCAACTTTTATGTTATATGGATTTGTCCCACTATCCCTTGTACTTTCACCATTAGAATTTGTTTTTTTCCACGATTCCACCATTTGTAGAATAATTTGACAAGTAAATAAATATTAGATCCATGATTGTTGTTATGGCAATGAATAGGATCATCATATCCCTTGGTGAAATTACTGAATGGTGGTGGATCATTGATTGTGGAAGGAATAATAATTTTTCTTTAATAGTGGTGTTCAGGTTAAGGTTCTTTGATGATGGATCGCATCTCTACTAAAGGGTTCCTAGAAATTAGATTCTAGTAGTGTTACATACTTAATGTATGTTATTAGTATGAGATTGAACTTGATGATTGGAGGATTTTATAGGGATGGGGATATTCATTTCAATGTGTTGAATCTGGTGAAAAATTCCAAGCTACCCATTATTTAGTTAAACATAATACAGGTGTTGTACATTGGGTGTTTTATATGTAATGGTATTGAGTTTTAAATATAAAATGGAATATATCCTAAAGCACTTCTTATGTTCCCATAAAATACTAGATGGAATGTACATAGATTACATAACAAATAGTGTCTCTGTCCCAACATGCATTGTTGGATAGACGAAATGTCATGTACTAATGAGATTACATGACTCTATTTCATTTGGAAGCTTATACCAAGTGATTGAAAAAAACTATAGGTCATGTACCCAAAGGCACACATCATATAATTCTACCAGATCCACCTATTATGTTTATCTTCTTTATTAATCTCATATATGAATGTTAAATACGACTATTATAAATGTTTTCTACCTAGAAAGTGATAATGGAATTTTCTTTGACATATGATATTTTATGTAAGATATTACAAGAAGATATATCTATACAACATTATCTAGCCAACATTAAAATTCTTGTTTGATCTATGGAGTGATACTGGGGTCGATATCCCCTTGAGGAGTGGTTGTGACTGGACATGGGTCCCCATATTTAAATTGACAGTGTTGGTATCCAACAATATACACTTTATACATAGATTATCTATTTACATAATTGGTATCCCCTAAATACCCTCATCAGAGATCTTAGTCAGGATATGGGTAATCTACTAGGTTCGATATCCCCCTGTCCATTTCATATCAATTAGTGATACATGATCCCCCAACCACTATTTTGGTGAGGTCATATGGATTTTTTACTTTGAAATATTATATTTGTATATCTTAATTTGAACTTGATATATGACTAGATATAAAGATCATGAACATTTTAGTTGTCTATAGTTCTTCTCTTTTGTGAATATCAAGATTCATCATTATCATCCCCCTGATTTATATTTATGAGCAGACTAATCATTTGAAATGAACTTTTTCTTTTTAGGGTGTCTGTATGGGTATTTATATACTCACCTATCCATGAACATATTACCCATAAATGTCACATAATATGAATAAAATGGGGTTTTTGGAGGGGATCTTGGTCGACCATGAATTGTATGATCTTAGTGTTACATGGTGGTGGTATCAATTTTTGGTTTTTACATTTGGGATCATGGGTAGAGAACTTCATCCGGCCGGTTTTTATGTTGGGTTTCTCTTTATGTTGGGAATGAATTTCTCCCCAAATTACATTATAAATTACATATTATTGTTCATATATTGAATCCAAAGGTTATTTCATTCATCTATAACATTTATTTTTTGTTTCATTCATTAATTTTCATTTATATGGTATGTATGGTGAGTTATATTGAGTACAAGGACATTTGGTGAATACCTTTTATTTTAGTGTTATGCCTACATGGTGGTAGTCCACAACCTATCTTATATTGTAGGTTTGATTGGGCTGTTAATATTGGATTATAAATTCTAATGAGGGGTACTGATGGGTTGGTCCACTTAAAAATGAGTATGAAATTATATTATGAATAGTATCTATGAACAAGAATTAACCATTCCACACAACATTTTCCATCATAAAAAATTTTCTTAATTGAATTTATCAATGAATAATTGAATAACTCAAAGTATAAATCTGATTCTTATTGAAACCCATACTAAGATCATTTTATGGGTTTCTATCCTCCCATGAAACTAATTCATTTTAAAAAAAACCTTTAATAAATCTATCCCAATCGAGCACACAATGTTCACAATAAGGATCTTTCATTCAAAATTTATATATTTATAATATTATCATGAATTTCACCAATTGAACTACAATATAGAAATTTTATAATAGAGGTGGATCTAAGGAGAAACCAAACAACATCATTCATGAACAAAATTTCTAGAAGAAATTAATATTATATAAGTGTTGAGGAATAAATCTCATAAGGTAAGTGTTTGTGAGTCTCTATTATTCACATTTTCAAAGTATTTTATCCAAACATGAATAAATCAATGTCTTTATCCTTCCTTTTCTGATGCTTCATGTCCATATTGTGTGCTTGTTTGAGGATGGTATATAGTTATTCAACCTCCCTTATTAGGTGAATTATGGATGTCTTTATTTATCATAGCGGATGGAAAAATTTGAAAATTGAAGTACCTTAAATTAATCATGGGGAATAGGTTTTATTCATGTAGAAAAATTCTATTAAATTTTATTCCAACATGTAGTAGTAGTATTTTATGTTTAATGGGATGGTGTCCTCATATGGAATACTCATATCAAAAATCATCATTTGTTCCTTCTTAAGTCATCCCATGACACATATCCTCTTTATAATTCTTTTTAATGAAATCACATGGGTAGCCCAAAAAAATAATTCATGAAGCAAAATATCCCATGAAACATCAAACATTAGACAATTGATATGAATGAAAACATACTTAAGAAATTAAAATTATAGGTTACATATGAATCATCTATAAAACATATATAGAATTTTTGGGTAGGAAAATATATTGGGCACAGAAAATACTCTCTATATAATATTTTTATTTTATTCTAACTAACACCTAAAAAATTTCATGTAAAATAATTCTGGAAAAAAGGATACGGTAAAAAAAATATTCAATATGTAAGGAAATATATATCATACTCAATACATAAGAAAAATATACTCATATATAAGAAAATATTCCAATTTTTTTATATCCATTTTTTACATATCCCAAACATAATATCTTAGAAAATGCATAAAATTTTTCTTAATTTTAACAATTAATAACTAAAACATTTGCATTTTTATTAATAAAATAACTCATGTTCTACATAGACTATTTTATTACGTTTTAAAATGGATGTACATAAATGAAATTTTTCATTAAATTAATTATCATGAATTAATATGGTCTATAACAACTATAAATAATATAAGTTGATAAAAAGTAAGTATATACACACTAATATAATCATCGTAGGATAAAATCCCCCAATAAAGTCCCCCCACTTCTAAAATAGTAAATAAGGATATAACAATAAAAAATATGGTAAAAATTATCTAGGGAGGTGTAGAACCTTAGTAATTTTTTCAGTGAATGTTGAGGTATAAAAATGGTGGAGTACATATAGGGTATAAAGAGGAAAATGACCCCTATAATATAAGAGTTACTAGAGTTTTTTTCAACATGATCGTTTCTATATATGGTTGTCGGTAATAATGCTTCCATTAAAATTAGTGTGTTTAAAGAGTAATGATAATAAATAATTAATGTTCAATAGATAAATGATGTCCCAATTCAGTAGGATCAAGCCATTATAATCCCACGCTTCAAAACATGGGAGAGAGGTAGCATCGTTGAGGCTAAATCTTGACCAGCCCTAAATAGAGCCTCAACAAGTAAGGCTAAAGTTGAATCTGCATTAAGAGAAGTTCAGGTTAGGGGATTTCACCACTAGATCAATCGTAACTATTCCTCCCCATGATGGAACCCCCATATGAGAGATTAACCTTAGGGTGTATCCCAATTAAATTAGAAGTTATGTTTCTAGACTATAGTATTATAAATGTGAAATTTTCTTCTTAAAATTTAAATAGAGGTTTCTCCACTCCCATTTTAGTTATTATTTTATTTTACAAAATAAACATAAATATAAGATGAATATGTTAAATAATTTATTAGATATAAAGAGTAAATAGTTATATTATTTTATTCACATTTATAATTTTAATTATTATTTTAAATAAAATATATTTTCATGAAACCGTCTTACAAAGCACTTTTTATTTAAACATAAATGATAATATAATTTAATAATGTCTTAAATGGGTCAAAATATTTATTATGTCATAAAAACATTTATTTTTCAATAAATAATGTATTTATTGAAAATTTCAAATTATCATAGTTATAAAATTATTTTTATAAAATAAAAATAAAATTCAAATAAGGACATTAAAATTAGTTTATTGTGGAATTATGAAAACTTTCTACAATATTGTATTTTTTAGTAATTAGTAAAAATACAGGTTTTTGTTTTTTTGCGTGATTAATTATTTCATAAATATATAATAATTATTAGACAATTGAAATATATAAATCCATAAAAAACATATTTTATCAATTTAATTTATTTTAATAAAATAATATTATTTTTCAAACCAGTAAATAACATTCCAATGAATAATATAGAAGATAATCTTTTTGAATAATATTCTATGGAAATAATAATTTCTCATGTCCAAAGTAATATTAAAAATTGGTTTCCAGTTCTCTCAGGAATAAAATTCAAAAACCATTCCATAAATGTCCAAATCCAGGAGCTGAAACCTTGGGTAAGTTAGTGGTTTTTAATTTTCCACAACCATAAATTATGAGGCCCATATTTAAAAATTAATAAACATTTATCCTGATTTTAAACTAAATAAACACATCTACACCCCCATTTAATTCCCTCCCAATCCATTGAACATGAATTTCTTATACTTTTCCTTGTATATAACCTTTTTAAAATGTCTATAAGGTTTCAATAAACTCTCCTTAATATTTAAGAAGCTATATCGCAAGGTAAGGGATTTTATTCTGCACTATTTTATCCAAGTACTTCTTTTGTTTTTAGTATAAAAATTTCAAAGTTATAATGTTATCATGGAATTATGAATGTTCCATTGATGTCCAAATTTATTATATCAATTAGATAATTTCATTCTCTCTCACTGAACTTGTTTCATAAACCACGTTGTATGGTATTTATGCTACTACAATCATTATTTAATATTCCATTCCACCTTTTAATATTATGAACTATAGCCCTATTTTTATTCAACGGTCTTAATATAGATGTATTTAGATACCATTAATTGGTTATTTGCAAGTATTAAACCCACATTTCCTTCTGTTGGGTTAAAATGGGAAAATAACCAATTCGTTAAACACTTATTTACTTATTGATTTTATATAAACCCAATATTTATTCCTGGTAAGATATTAATTAAACGATTTATTATTATTTATGTGTCACACATGAATTATGGGATATTAAGGGTGTTCACTAGTATCACAACAATTCATTGGGAAATGAATTTATTTCTAGATATCACATGTTTTACGATACCTTGATGAATAACCATGTTAATATATTTTATGATATGTTTGTATTGAATAATTCCAATATGCTTATTAATGATTCATTTTTAAAATTTAATAATATTTACAAGTTATTTATAACATAATTAGGATTATTATATCATTTTAGAACTCATTTGTTAACATGATAACAGCTCATGTTGCATTTTATTTTATTTTTCCTTTACTTTTATTGAAGTATGTCCCTAGTAAATCACTTATAGTTATATGAACAAAGAGAGAATAATAACTGAGTATTTAAAAGGGATTAAATAATTTTTCTGTTTGATTTTTCATTACGTACTTCATGTATTATATACCGTATTTTTTAGAAACTAATCCTTAAAACCCCATTTGAAGTTATTAATGAATTATTTTGTTAAGGAATTTTGTTAAAAATAATGTAATAAAAATGATTATCACCACTATTGGTATCAAATGAAGTTTTTATTTATTTTTGTAAATTAAGACTTCAAAATATTAGTAATAACTCAATAGAAAAGTCGAAATATAGGAAATCATCCATTTTTTTTGGTAAAGTATAAAGTAAGTCATTTACATTTAAAAATAATAATATCTAAATACTGAATGTAGATGTAACTATACCAGATATATACCTAATGGTAATAACCTAGATAGGGCTTGATGGGTAGTAACTAAAAGTTTTCATAGTGTGTGCCAATGTTTACTTGTTCCAAACTTGGTATTACACCCCTATGGAATATTCTTTTCTTAGTCATATATTTATTATAACCCCTTAAGAAAGATATATAGATAATGTATTTTACACAATATTGAATTATAACAAAATAGAATATTTTTATTAGAAAATTTTAGGATTAAGCATTCATTTATAATTATTATTATTATATTTTTGACTGTAATAATTTTTTCACATTGTTTTTGTTCTTCTAGAAAAATTGAAAAAATTGAAGTACTCCTGTAAATAATTGATGTAATGGGAAATGAAAAATATATTTTCTAAATATGAAAGAATATGGAATTGAAAATATCATGATCGAGATGAATCAATTAACTCAGGTCATGAATAAAAACGTTAACCATGTGGACCATCTAGCATCACCAAGGAAAAACTATCAGGTGAATCTTTAATGATTCAATGACAACCTATTTTTAGTGGAACCACTGATTATAAAAAATATATCAATAATATATAAATGATATATAGGTACTCTATTATTAAGATAATAAGAAATTTATGTTGATTGTATATCACTTTTAGAGAGAATTAAACCAGTGGCAAGAACTGATCAATAATAGTATGCCAAAAGATGAGGTGGATGTTATGGTATGGAAAGAATTCAAAGAATATATTTTTCAGTAATCCTTTTCCTCAAACCCTTTATATAAGAATGGAAAATAAAATAATTGAATTGAAACAAAGGGAAAATGAATTGGTGAAGATTTTTTAGATAAAATTTACAAGGCTTATGTGATATGTTAGAATTTTTTTCTTTCATTATAATGGGAATATCGATTGATTCATTGGTTGGGTAATACGTCATCTATTGAAAAACCTTGAAATATGAAACCTTATGAGTTATGAGGTGATAGTGTCATGTAATCTCAATGTTGAAATGGATTTTGTAGATTCATATTCATTTTTTGGATTATATTATAATAATAGAAGTATATATCCAAATATAAAAATAATTTCATCCATGAAAGATAAGATAAGAAACCACAACTATCTATGTACAAAACCTATGGGAAGGACCATTCAGATAATTGTTTACAAGGAATTAGAACGTATTACTGTTGTTGAAGAGATTTATATATTTCTTAAAAATTTTATGGATATATAAATACTCAAATGATGAATTAAAATTAATAAGGAAATATTGTTCAAGTACAAACTACAATAAAATCTTTCAATTGTGTGGTGAATAATCATTTATCTTATCAACATCCAAATAAAAAGATAATTGTGGAAGACCACCACCAAACCATGAAAAGGCCAGGGATAATTTTAGTTCATTAGTAATTAGGATGGTTAATGTTGAGTCTTTAAATGATGTAGTGGCGGGTACACCCATTGTATATTCAAAGATATCAAGTACATAACTTGATTCTAGTTCTATAGATTATTTTATTTCACTCATGTTAGAAATGATATTCCAATTAAACCATGAAATTCTAGTTGTAGGGTTATTGATTACAACATAAAAAATAATGGTTTAACAATTAATGATATATAGGGATTACCCTATTAACTTGGTGAGTAAAATCTCTCTATAAAATTTCTAGTAATTCTAATGGTGGAATTTGACATAAAACATGGGATTGAATGGTTGTCAATTTATAATGAAATGATTAACTATAGATTTAAGGATATTTTAATTATATTTAATGGATAACTAATGATTATCATCAAAGGAAAAAACATCTCATCATAATTCTTGTTAATAACCACCTCGTATTTATTTCTTTATGGAAATTATCAATAATGATGTTGAATAAATTGAAAGTTTAAAATTAGAATATGCACCCATTTTTTAGGAATACAATAATGTATTTCATTGTTAATTAGTTATTATTCTCCCTAAAATATTGTTACAATTATAAATTGAATTCATAATTATATTATAGATAATATCGAAGACCCCATATTACATGGTATATGTGAAGTTAGAGGAATTAAATAATCAACTTTAAGATCTTTTGGAGAAGGATTTAATTCAATAAACTATAACTCATTTGGGATAACCTGTTCACATTTTGAATAAGGATGTTTGATTAATGGGATTGGTCATTGATTATAGAGAACATAATGAGATGAAAATGAAGGAAAATACCATTTTATAGGTATTGGATTTATTTGACCAGATTCATGGGGTTTAATTATCCTCTGAGATTGACCTCTGATCTGGCTATCATCATCAGAGGGTGATGAAAGTATATATCTCAAATATTTCTTTTTTAAAAATATATATACATTAACTTTTTTATAATCCCTTTGTATTGAAAATTATTCTAACAAATTTACTAGTTTGATGAAACCAATCTTTAAGGACAACATTGATTATTATATTGGGTTTGTTATAGATGACATTCTGATATTTTCTAAAATTCATGAGGTTAAAGAGTGTAATTCCTCAACTCCAATTACCTAGATTCAATGCATTATTTTAATACATTGGCATGATTAAAAGTAATCATGTCCCAAAGGACCAATCTGTTTATCAGTGTTGGAAAATAGATTACATTCATGAACATTAAATAACATTATATAATAAAAAACAACAACAACATTGTCTCCATTGACCACATTTATATACTATAAAATATCCCTATAGGTCAGTCATAATATTCTTCTTCGCATCTCGGAAAAAATAAAACATACGAAGGGGTGAGATCAGATGCTCAGTAAGGATAACAATATACCAGAAACATACATAAATAAGCATAAACATATAATGCAATGTATAAAACTAAAAAAAATACTTTTAATATTAAACTTCAGCATAATATGGAATATGTTAATTAAATAATGTCATTTACCTATTCACATGGATATTCTATTAGTCGAATAATCACATGCAATATAAATATCCAATTTCATAATGATGGAATGCATAATTATAGACATCATAACCACATTGTCAAGGCCTTATACCAAGACTAAAAATATGATTTTATCAAGGCCTTATTCCAAGACACTAGTTTGTCTCATGAGAACTATCGATTAATCGAGGAGATATAGTGGGCTCCACCCATCACTTACAAAGTCCAATGCATTCCTCATATAAAAAGGGATAAACATAACATAAACATTCGTATTAAAACTAGAAAAAGAAATGTAAAAATATTATCCATAAACCAAGAATGGTCTAAAAATAACACATTCATATTCATACATATCACAAAACCTTAAATAAAATTTGGATGATTTGTATCATAATAAATCAACCTTGATAAAGAATAATATCCTGTAAAAGTTGTTGATATAGTTGAAAATCATCAGTAAATATATATGAGAGGAAGATCCATTTTCATAAATCAGTTAAAAATTATATAAATGAAGTCATTTAAAATGTAATTTTAAATCAAAGTGTCCCATAACACATTGAAACTTTTGAAAGTAATTATGATTTTAAAACATCCATGTCCAAATAAATAAATCCTTAAAACCATTTTGAAAACATGGACATTAATGAGAAAGGATTAGAATAATAAATCATTAAAACATTTAAAATTATATTTTAGTTAAAAGTACCTTCAAATTAATCCCTTTGAAAAACTTTTTTGATACATGGACATTGATAATATATACGTCCGAGCAGATACCTACATAAAAAAACCTTGGATAATAAAGAGATTGTAAAATTAACCCTTACATTATACTTTACTTTAGTGGATGGTATGTTTAACCATCTGTATAAAGAGCGTAGTATTTTTCTAAATTATACCAGTACCATATTAATATTTATGATATCATACATTACTCATTTATGACTATATATTACCCATTTAATAATAATTTCATTGTTAAATTAACATTTCAGGTAATAATCACTTTTTTTATCATACGTGTTATAACATGTTACTTTTAATTGTATCACTTAGATCATGATTTAAATACTTATAGAATATAAAACATTATATATATATATATATATATATATCATATATATTTTTAATATAAATATGTATAATGGGAAAATATATGAAATGTAAAACAACCTTTATGGAGACGGTAGTTCGTACGTACGCGTAAACACTACTTCTATTTTCATATTGTATTAGACATCACTAATTGAATAAGATATATGTATGTTCACACACACAAACATAGATATATATAAATCTATCTCCAGTAACATTATTATGTCATATATTACATACTTATTAATGATATATATTTTTATAATCATCGTAGATCTGAGAATGTGGAAATGAATTTTATCGTGTCTTGAAAACGGTAATCCGTACGTACGCTTGAGCAACAATATCATTATATTGATGGAGAAATAGTATGTAATTGGTTGGTATATCATATATACAGAATACCTAACATGTTATAATTATAATTTTCATCAGTTATACTCATTATTATATACCCATCCTAATAATGAAGTGTTTGAATAACAAACTACACCACGACGTGGAGACGGTAAACCGTAATTACTCATGTATGGTGACTTTGCCATTAATAGGATGGATAGAGTAATGAAAATGGATGTACTATTTTTATAATAACATAAAAATATATAGAATATACTGGAGTTTTTATCTTATAATGGAAACAACAAAGACAGAGGAAGTGGAAGAAGAAAAGAACATGAAAGTGGTGATGATTTATTTACCACTTCTTCTGGTTCTTCATTTGGATTTGATCAAAACGGCTCTCTAGGATATCATTCTGACGAAAGGTAGTCCTATAAGACTAAGGGAGGAATGTTGGGAGGATATTTTGGTAGGGGTTGGCTGAGACAAACGGATTTGGAGGTGGGAATTTAATACAAGGGGAAGTACCCTTTTATAAGAGAGGTGAGGGTTACTTTATGAAAATCTTGAAATATTACATTATAATATAATAATTTTCGGTTTATAATGGTTCAAAAATGATTTATTTAGAGGATAATTTGAGTATGGGTCAAAAACCGCTCAACGAATAAGTTTTATATAGGATTAAGTCACCATATTGACATTATATTTTAGATTTAACTCTTAGTTAAATAGTTTGACATTTACCATGTCTCTTTGTATTTTCATATTATATTGTTTATAAACTTACTATAACATGCCAAGGGAACCCCAAATGGTTAATTAATGAAATTTATAATAATATTAAATCCTTTTGGCACAACCTTAGAGTTTTAGGAATATTATATCAACCAATAATATAGTATTTTTTTTTAAAACTAATTTATGTCAATTTTTACAATATTTGGTATTTTGTTTTTGTGAAAGGCATAACAACCTTATCACTTAAAACAAATTCTCTAATAAATCCGAACATGTCATATTAACCTATAAAATTAGTGGAATTCATAAAAAGTATCAATTTTAAATTTATTTGGATATTTATAATATCAATTATTTTATTATTTCATTAATAAGGTAATTACTGCATCATCATTGTGTCCTAAATAAATTAAATTATTTATTATCTAAAAATTATAAATAAAATACCATTATATAGGAAATTTATTTATATTTATAATTAAAATTTATTGTGGAATTTATCTTATGTATAACCCTATATTAGAAATGGTTTAGTTATTAAACATTGAATTTAACACTTTTAACTCTTCTTTAAATAAAATAACAATAAATGTGATAATATAATCCAAGTGGACTAAACAGGATAATATTTTATTCCTATTTTTGGTTTTGGTCCAATTATACTCATCCAATATAATTATGATATGTGTTAGGGTAATTATTATATCATTTTTACCCTTAATTACCCTATTTACTTTTAACCGAGGTAAATCAAATTCAAAAGTTACTATTCACCGAAAATTATTTTCATATTATTGAATCTCATTTCACTTACTAATGTCAACTTTGTATCTCAGATTTTTAAAATTCAACTCACATAAGCAGTAAAATTATTTTTTATGCAAATTTTCTAACGTGCCTTAAAGGTGGGTAAAAGAGGATTAAATGTTTAATAAAATTTTATACATATATTTTTATTATAAAATGAATCCAATGAATTTAATTGAAATTATATAATTATTACATATCTATTTTTACATAAAATAAATGTAAATAAAATAAATAATTATTTAAATAAAAATTTGATTTTAATTAATAACACATTGTTTTTCACTATTCATAAAAAATTGGAAGTTTTCAGAAAATACAAAATATTCACCCTATGATAATTTTTATATTATAAATTAAAAAATGAATTCTATTTTACCAAATTCAAATCACAGAAGTTTCATTTATTAATTTAAAATAAATTTCTGTTGTCAAAACCAAAACCCATGTTTGTAAAAGTAAAAACTATCAAAAGATTAACATGTGTTTATGTCAAATTTAAATGTGAAATTACTTATAATACCTAAATTGCATTAAATGATAAAAAATAATTTTATTATATTTTAAAACCATTCAGATGCATAATTTAACACGATAAAGTATTTCGATTAAAAAAGTTGTTTTCAATTAAAACATAGTATTTTTCACTGTTCCTCAAAATATTAAAGTTAACAGAAAAGTAACAACAAAATATCCAAACTGAATTTTTAAGTCCCACATATAATGAAGAATTAAATTTAATTAAATTTAATATATAAAATTGTCAAATATTGGTTTTAAAAAATGTTCACCATTAAAAGGTAGTAAAATTGAATTTTTTTTGGCAAAATATTCTTTCATCTGAAAAAAGATATTTATTCATATATTATGACTAAGAAACACATAATATGGTTGTTAAAATTATATAGATTATATAATATTTCAAATTAAATTAATATTATTCAAATCCGCTTTTTTTTTGAACGGCTAGTTTGGTAAGTTGTGGTGTGCTTGAACTAGGTGTATCATGTAGTGATAGATATTGAATTACTGTAATGAGATAACATAATATTAAATCATGGGGTGTTACATTATTACCTCATTTAATAAATTGTGTCCTCACAATTTGGAATTGTTCTTCAAAAATAGATGTTTAAAAATAGAAAAACACTTTTGTGGAAAACCCACATTAGAAATTGGGTTAACAAAATTTACTCTTAATAAGAGGGGAAAAACCTGAACAAATCACCAACAAATTATGATCTAGATTTGGAGAACATTGATTGAAAATAGAGACACATAATTTGATGATAAACATAAATATTTATAGTGAGTGATTGAGTTCATCAATCATAAAAAAGTGTGAAATTGAGGGTCTCAAAGCCATGAATCTATGATGATTTAAAATATCACCGGTTCAAGAAAACATAAAATATTAGGATAACACATTTTTGGTTTTAAGATCCATTTCATAAAGATTAAGAATTAATTTATTCATAGAGTAAGAGGAAAAAATATACTTGACATGTAGAGTTTCATCCTTCAACTAATTCCCACCACAAACTCATCTTTAACTCTAAAAAATAATAGAATTCAAAAATATTCTATTTATCCTAATCATATGGGGTTTTGAAAATAATGAATTTATAATTCATTTATCAGAATATTAAAAAAAAACTATATTATTCAAACCTGGAAATTATGTATCCCAGTGGTAGGTGATCCACCATTGTCACCCTTCGGTTGTAGGTTCAAGTCTCACGGCCTTGCCAGATGTGACAGGTTATCGCCCGACCTTCGTGTTGTACTTTATATGAATATACCAAAATAATCTAAAGAAATTATTTAACCTTAACTATAGTATCCAATGTCATGATTAATCGATTCCAACCTTTATACTTATCCAAAATACTTCTGTCTAAACTCACTGTCCAAAATTTATAATGAAAGTAAACACAATAAAGATCCTTTTTCCATGTAATAACATGTAAATTTCTTTATCTTGTATTCTTTTAAAACGTGGTGACACCATGGATTACCATAAAACCTTATTGATTGCATTCATTCTCCCTTATTCCTTATATAATACTGGATATACTCCTTATATCCAAAACTTATGTAAAATCCAACAATGATGGAATATACAAATTATTAATAAGTTCCATGGTAGTCATGAATATGCAATATAATTTATCCAAATCATCAATCTCTAATTCCAAAATCACTACCTCAGTATCAAGAACATATTAAGGATTATCTGTCATTCAACCTTGTATTTCCAAAAACTTTTAACTTTCTATTGAGTCACATTTCTTAGTTCCGCACAATCTCAAGTCCTTAACGAAATAGTACTGAAGGACAATCCTTTTATACTCTATAATTCTTATAACATGTACATCATTTATACAATACTCAAATGACACAATAATTTAATAACAGCATCAGAAATTTATCTATTCCTATTCATCTTTGATAGTATCAATACTAGATTATTATCCAATAGTAGCATTTGGGGTATACTCTGACGATTTGGACGTTGCTTCACGTAATGTCCCAACTCCTTGCAGATAATGCATTGTACACTTGAAACACTGTTCTTACCCTTCCAATCACGTACATGGTTCCCTTTTTATCCACACTAATAACAACCACCATTTCCCTTCAATCATTTACCATGGTGATTCTTTCCATAGTTATCAGATATGGTAAAATAGTTCTTTCCCCTCTTCTATTTATCCATCTTCCTCTCTTCCATCATTTTCTTCTCTTGATTCCCTTGAAACCCATAGGACACAAATAATTATTTACTTATCTTATTAACACATAATATTATTTCTTCATACTATGAGAATAAGTGGGAGACTATTTCCCTTTTAAATGTTTTCTTAATACCATGAATGTTATGATCATTCTTAATCTTTCGATCATGCATATTGTTCGAATTATCATTCCCTCCACAAGGTTCCATTACCAAAAAATGGTGTACACTAGGTTAGTTTATGATTCGAAATTCATAATTCCAAACATGTAAAATACCTAATATAAATTGAAATGATTATTCATATAATATATAATTAAAACATGTTTCCATTGAAGAATTATTTACTCCTAAATCCATCAAAATGGATTGTAATGAAAATGTAAATTATCATAAGTATACCCCCCGGGAGTTTCATAACCAAGAGTGCAGCAAGGCGTGTTTTCATGTACTAGAAAACCCCGGGTCAGGCCCGAAACTTCTAGTTAGATTTTTCACTCTATGGTATATCCATTTCAGAGCCGCCTCTACCTGCTCGTATCTAGAAAGGGATGTATTCCATTGATAATACACAAAATCTCTACATTACCAAAATTTTAGGAAGTTTTTCAATACTAATCCTCAAAGTCTTTCTTATAGTAATTTTCTCTAATCAAAGTATATCTAAATCTATTTCCAAGATTATTTATAAGCATCCAATGATACCAATTCTAATGTCTTGACCCTAGTTTCCCAAAGTTAGTGAATTATTTTAATACATTGGCATTATTACAAGGAATCATGTCCCGATGAACCGATCAGTTTAGTAGTCTTGGAAAATAGATTATATACATGAACATTTCATTACATTATAAAATGAAAAACATCAAAAAAATTGTCTCCATTAACCACATTCATATTCCTTATACTATCCCTTCAGTTCATTCATAATATACGTTTTCACATCATGAAAAAAATAAAACATAGAAAGGGTAAGCTCAAAAGCTCAGTACAGATAACAATATAGCAGAAACATTAATAAATAATCATAAATATTTAAGGCAATGTATAAAACTAAAACAAAATCCTTTTAAAAATAAATATCAATATAATATGGCAAATGTAAATCAAATAATTCCATTTACTTATTCACATGGATATTCTACTAGTCGAATAATCAAATGCAATATCAATAGCCAATTTCATAATGATAGAATGCATAATGCCAGACTTTATAACCATATAAACAAGGCCTGATTCCAAGACTAAAAATACTATTTTTTTCAAGGCCTTATTCCAAGACACTAGTTTGTCTCATGAGACCTACCGAGGCATCGATGAGCTATAGTGGGCTCCACCTATCACTTACAAAGTCCAATGCATTCCTCAGATGAAAAAGTTTAAACATAACATAAACATATTTATTAAAAATATCATACGAAACGTCAAAACATTATCCATAAACCATGAATGGAATGAAAATAACACATCCACAGTCAGACATATCACAAAACCTTCAATATGATATGGAAGATTTGTATCATAATAAATCAACCTCGATCAAGAATAATATCCCGTAAAGGATGTTGACATATTTGAAAATGAAAAGTAAATTTTTTTGAGAGAAATATCCCTTTTTCAGGAAATAATTTAAAATCCATATAATGGAAGTCATTTAAAAGTATGTTTTGAGTAAAGTGTCTCATAATAATTTTAATCTTTTGAATGGAATTATCATTTTAAAACATTAATGACCATATAAATAAATCCTTAGAACCATTTTTAAAACATGGACAATAATGAGAAAGGTTTAGAAGAATGAATATTTAAAACATTTAAAATGACATTTTAGTAAAAAGTCTCTTAAAAGAATCCCTTTGAAAAAACTTTTTTGAAACATGAAAATGGAAAATAAATATTTCCCAATAGATACATACGTAAAAACAATCTCGGATAATAAATAGATTGTAAAATTAATATTTACCTTGTACTTTCCTTTAGTCAAGGGTACATTAAACCTTTTGTATAAAGACCACAGTATGTTATTAAATTATACAAGAACCATATTAATATTTATGATATCATACATGATTCATTTATGACATTAAACTACCCATTAAATAACAATTTCTCTGTTAAATTAACATTTCGGGTAATAATCTCTTTCTTTATCGTACGTGCTTTGACTTGTCACTCTTTATTGTATCACATAGATCATGATTTAAATACTTCCAGAATATAAATCATGATTTATATATCATATATATTGAGAATATAAAAATGTATAATAGACATATATATGAAATGAAAAATAGCATTTAAGGAGACGATAGGGCGTACATATACCGAAATGATGTTTTTGTTTTCATATCTTATTGGAAAGAACTAAGTGAATACGATATATGTAATTAAATAAATATATATGAATATATATCCAATATAATTATTATGAAATATAATACATACATATTATTGATATATATTTTTATAATCATCGTTGAAAAGTGAATGTGGAAGTGAATCTCATCGCGTCGTGGAGACGGTAATCCGTACGTACGCATGAGCGAAAATATCATTATAATAATCATGAAATAATATGAAATTTGTTAGAATATAATATATACATAATAATTAACATGTTATATTTATTATTTACATAATTTATACCCATTATTATGCCCATAAAAACAATGAATTGTTTGAATAACAAACTACCCCACGACATTGAGACGGTAATCCGTACGTACAAAAGTATGGTGACTTTATCATTTATAGGATGTATAGAGTAGTGAAAAGGGTTGTACCATTTACATAATAAAATCAAATTATATATAATATACTAGATTTATTATCTTAGAATGGAAACAACAAAGAAAGAGTAAGTGGAAGAAGAAATGATCTTGGATGTGGTGATGAAATATTTACCTCTTTTAAGGGTTCTTCCTTTTGATTTGATCAAAAGGGCTCCTTAGGTTGAATTTATGACCAAAAAATGCCTATAGGATGAAGGGTGTAATGTTGGGTAGATATTTTGTCTAGGTTTGGCCGATCCAAATGGATTTTTATGTGTGAAATTAAGTGAAACGGAAGTACACTTTTATAAGAGAGGTGACCGTCAGTTTAAGAAAAGCTTGAAATATTATTTTATAATGTTGGGAAAAAATCCCTCAAGGTATCATTGAAGCATTTTTGAGGGGATTGTGTTTGTTGACAAAGTAGACATCTGAGTTGTGATTGTTGACAAAGAAAAACAATGACATACAAATTTTTTGACAAAGAGGATTTCATGGTGGAATGTCGAGTTCAAGAGCTGAGGTCAACGATCCATGTTTGATTCAAGAACGTCGATAAAAGTAATGGATGATCTGGAGGTGGTACAAAAGATTAGATACAAGGTGGCGTCGTTTTCCAGTCTTTGCCAAATTTTTGGGCCCGAAAATCGGCAAATGAAGAAAAGTGTTTTTGGCAAATGGACTTGCACGCCTTGAACTTGTTGTATAGGAAACTTGCGCGCCATATGTTTTTCAAGATCAGAAGATCAAAATATGGATAAGGAAATAGGTTCGCGCAAGTTTGGGAGTTGGTCGCGCAAGTGTCTAAAAGGAGATAAGACTTGCGCGCCGAGATTGGGTAGCGCAGGTGACTTGCGCGCCGTCGCGCAGGGTGGTCAGATTGCATATAAATACTGGACCACCCCTCCTCATTTTCCACCGGAGTTCAACTCAGAGCTCCCATCGCGCAGGTGTGGTGGTCGCGCGAGTGGTGTGTGTGGTCACGCAGGTGGGACTTGCGCGCTAGTGGTTGAAGTTGTGCGCCGGTGTTAGAAGTTGCACGCCAGTTGGCAGTTGCGCACCAATATTGGTTTGGGCGTAAAAGGAACAGAGTCGCGCAAGTTAGGAGTTGAGGAAGCTTGAGTCGTGCAAGTGTCTGAGGGGGACTTGCGCGCCCATTGTGACTTGCGCGCCGATACTTGTGCGTTGAGGTTGACTTGCGCGCCAAGTAAGGTTTGTTCCAGTAGTGTTTTCGGGCTGCATGAAAGCTGTACGTGTGCTCTATACCTTTGGTGCAAAGATATATTCATCTACAGGTGAAATTTTTACTTCAACAGGGCATCTACATACAAGAGAAGATGCATTCATTCATGCAAATGAAGAGACCTACAGGTCTATAAACTGTGAGTGGATTCCTTCCAAGAGCAGTGAGCTTAGGAAGAGGAAGAAGGTGATCCTCTCCACCGGCAGTGAGCCAGAGAGAGAGAGACAGGGAGTGACCCTTGGGAAAGCAGTGAGCTGACCCTAAACATTGTAAAGGCAGTGAGCCTGGGCATAGAAGTGATCTAGCCCAAACCTTGTAATCCACAGCTAGTGAAGATTAGTGGAATTTGGTACGACCGGCAACCTGTCGGCGTTTGCTCCTTGGACGTAGCCCTTAGCGGTGAACCAAGTAAAATTTCTGTGTCCTGTGCTTGCTTTAATTTTTGTATATATCGTGCAGTAGGAAAAAGAGAGAAGAGTGTTTTGCTTAATAGCGAAACAAGATCAGAACGGGCATTAATTTTTAATTAGCCATACCCTGATTCACCCCCCCTCTCAGGGTATCCAGCCTAGTGGACCTAACATATAATAATATAATTTTTGTTTTATTATGGCTCAAAAATGATATATTCAGAGGTTAAAGTGGTTATGGGTCTAGAAACTCTAATCCAATAGGTTTTATATAGGTTTTGGTTGACATAATAACCTTATCTTTTAGATTTAACTCTTAGTTAAATAGTTTGGCATTTAATATGTCTTGTTGTATTTTTAAATTATACAGTTAATAAAAATACTATGACATGCCAAGAGAACCCCAAGTGGTTCATTAATGACATATATAATATTTTTTAAGCCCTTTGGTGGGACATTAGAGTTTCAGAAATATTATATCAAACAATAATATAGTTTTTTTAAAAATAAATTTTTTTCAATTTTGACACTATTTGGTATTTTATTTTTTTGAATGTCATAAAAACCTTATCCCTTAAAAAATTATCTAATCAACCAGAACATGTCATATTAACTTATAAAATTAGTGTAATTCATCAGAAGTCTCAGTTTATATTTATTTATAAATTTATAATATTAATTATTTTAATATTTCATTAATAAGGTAATTACTGCATCATCATTGTGTCATAAATAAATTAAATTATTTATTGTAATAATATTATAAATAAATTACCATTATGTAGGAAATATTCTCATCTTCAAATAGAATAATTATATTCGAATTTATCTTTTGTATAACCATATATTATAAATGGTTTAGTTATTAAACATTGAATTTAACACTTTTAACTCTTCTTTAAATAAAATAATAATAAATGTCATAATCTAATCCATTTGGACCAAACCGGATCATATTTTATTTCTTAGGATGTTTTTTTTTGAATTATACGTATCCAATAGAAATAGTTCATTTTTCTGGGTAATTATGATATCATTTTTACCATTAATTACCCAATTAACTTTTAACCGAGGTAAATAAAAGTCAAAAGTTACTATTCAACAAAATTATTTTCATCTTATTGAAACACATTTCACTTACTAATGTCAATTGTGTGTCTTTTATTTTTTAAATTCAACTCACATAGGGGAAAAAGTTATGTTTTTTTGCAAATTTGCAAACGTGCCTAGAAGGTAGGTAAAAGAGGTTAAAAAGTTCAATAAATTTTTATACATAAAATTCTATTATAAATGAATCCAATGAATTACATTGTACTTATATAAGTATTACATTTCACTTTTCACATAAAATAAATTTATATAAAATAAATAATTACTTAAATAAAAATGTATTTTAAATAATAACATAGTGTTTTTCACTATTCATCAAAGAATAAAAGTTTTCATAAAAATACCAAAAAAATAACCCATAGCTAATTTTGATATTATAAATTCAAAAATTAAATCTATTTTACCAAATTCATAACATAGAAGTTTTATTTATTAATTTAATATTAATTCACATTGTCAAAACTAAAAAGCGTGTTTTTAAAAATTAAAAACTGTCAAAAGATTGACATGTGTTTATGTCAAATTTAAATGTGAAATTACATATAATGACCTAAATTGTATTGAATGGTAAAAACATAATATAATTATACTTCAAAACCACTAAAATTCATAATTTTGAACTATAAATTATTCAATTAAAAAATGGTTTTCAATTAAAACATTGTATTTTTCACTATTCGTCAAAATTTGAATATTATAAAAAAAGTACCAAATATTTATCCAAACTAAATTGTTATGTCCCACTTCTAAATAAATTTAATTTCATTAAATTATATATATATTTATAAGTGTCAAATATTGGTTTTAAAAAGGGTTTTCAATTAAAAGGCACTAAACTTTCATTTTTTAAAAATACTTCTTTTATCTAAAAAATCAACATGTTCTTATATTATGTATTAGAAACACATAATATGGATGTTAAATTTATATAAAGTATATAAGATTAAAAATTCTGTTAATACTACTCGTAACCACTTTTTTACATCTAGTTTGGTATGTTGTGGTGCGTTCGAACTCGATGTTGTATGTAGCACACGTTATTGAATTACTTTAAAGAGGTGACATAATTTGAAATCTTGGAGTGTTACAATGAGGAAAATAAAAGTGCTAAATTACATAATCATAGGAATGTTAAAAATTTTGGTAAATTCATAAAATGTAAATTTTGGTAACAAAAACACATATTCTTAAGACAAACGATGACTATTGAAGGAATTATGATTGATCCAGTAATGAAAAAGTTTAAAGATGAGTGGAATAAATCTACAATAATAATTTAAATTCAGAGTTTCCATAGTCTAGAAAGATACTATATAGGTTTTGTAAATAAAATCAAGTATTTTTAATTTAATAACCATGTTCAATCAAAGTAGAGGTAAGATTATTTTGGAAAATCATGAACATTGTTTCTAAGAATTTCAGACGAGTTTGGTTTGTGGACCTCTACTAACATTACCTTCAAATGGGGATTTATTTTTCATTTATAGTAATCCATCCATGATATTAATTGGATTTTTACTAATTTAAAATGATTAGGATATTTCCTACTCATCTCAAAAGAGGAATCCTTATTAATAGAATTATCTTACCCTAGTATTTTAGTCAACTATAGTTATCTTTTCTTTAAAGATATGGATAAATTATCATTATGGGAAGAAGTGTGATAGATGAACTGACCACCATAATTTTAAGAATATATTCAATTGAATATAACTAAACATCAGACCAAGGTGATGGTTGGATAATCTTAAGGACTAAGAAATGTTTATCCATATCACCCTATAAAAGTAAAAAAAATTGATGTGTTGTGTAGGAAAGAAACAAGAATTCATTAAATTCTGAGGTATTAAGATGATCCATTAATTAAGGAAATTTTAATGATCTTCAGGGAATTAATAAGGGATGAAACACCATCAATCCTATCCTAAATTATTTCTCAACCATAATTATTGGATAAGATCAATGAAGAACTAATATAAAATCCTATGTTATAAGTGAACATAGGTGTTGTGAAAAAAGAGACGTTTACAAAGTTCAATGTTGAAAAAAGGGAGTATTGAGGTTTTTAATGATGCTATGTATCTCATCTAAAACTTAGATATTTAATTAGATGATCGATGAATATCATAGCTTTGTGTTATCTATATATATTGGAAGCAAAACAAATATAAGGATATGCGAGATAATTATTGGTAGGGTAAAATGTAAAGGGATATTATAGATTATACTAAATGATGATTAATATGACAACATGTTAAGGTAGAGTGAAGAATTCCTAAAACAGTATTGAAACCACAACCCATACATGTGTGGAGGTGGTACACCACCACTATAGACCTTATTACCATACCTTCATAGAAATATATGGTAATCAATATCATCTGGTTAATCAATGATTAATTAACAATTTTTCCCATTTCATCATTATAATATATTAATCCCCCCTTGTTCTCCATTCATTCTAAAAAATTCAAGAAGTGGTGAGACATCATGGGGAACCATTTACAATTATTCTAGACTAAGTTCCATGATTTAATTCAATATTCTAAAGGATCCTTTGAAAATATATGAATAATAAATAAAAACAATGCACAACCGATCAACCTAAAACTGATAGGTAGTTTTTGGAGGACTATCAAGACATTGGAAATCATCTTACTATCTAGATCACTTAGTTTTCAAGGGAGTTTTGATAGACGCCTTCCCCGTGTTCAATTATTCTATTACAACAGTTTTGACATGGGTATAAAAGTTTCTCCTTATGAAGAACTCTATAGGAAGAGGATTATAACTCCAACATACTAGTACAAAGTTGGAGAATGAAAACTATTAGGGATAGACATTTTTGAAGAAACTATAAAAGAAGATACATCTGATAAAAAACCATATCAATTCTTATTATATTTAAAAAAGTTTTTATGATGAAAATTGAACGAAAGAATTCATGTTTCATGTTTGGGAAGATTAATTCCTCAAAATATCACCATGGAAAGGGGTTTTGAGAATTTTAGAGAAGGATAAAATGATACTAGGGTACATTGAAATATTTAATATTGTATAGTGTGTTGGATTATTTTACCAACTATTTTCACTACCACCAAATTTTATTACTTCCCATGAATTCTTCCATGTTTCCCTGCTATGAATGTATATGTTATACCCAACACATATAGTAGACACAAATGAAAAGTATTTGGAACCTGGCCTATCAGATAATGTAAAAAGGGTCCATATTATTGATAAAAGGTAACATATGTTTAGGAACGTGACAACCATGCATGTAAAAGGTTTTTAGATATTTCAAAAGTTCAACGAAACATCCTAATGAAGTGGTGAAAGATAAATACCCCGGTTTATTCTAATAATAGACATAAATTTATAGGTAGAAATTTTCAAGAAGGGGGAATTTAACATCCAAAAAAATTATTTTTTATTAATAAAATATCTCATGTTTCACAATGACTAATTTATTATGTATTATAATAGAATCACATAGAATGAATATGATATTTCATAATACATCCACAATTAATATTGACATTGAAAAATAGAAATAATATAGGGAGATTGAAGAACCCATTAGTGTATAGTTATGTTTTTGACCATTAGGAATTGTGAGTTTATTAAATGAAATGATGAACTGGGTGACAAATTTGAGTATCTACACATTAAGGATGATGTGGATCTAAAAATGTTTTTATAAATTGTGTTTTATGGTTCTCCAAAGATGGGTACATGGGAAACATGAAGAGATATGTTGTTTCCCATATATTTGTAAAATAGAATTGCTTAGTTTGATGAAATTGAATTCCTAAATTTATATATTCAGTTGAGAATCCCATTCATATATCATATGATTGAAATATATCATCTCCAATTAAATAATAGGTTCTACATCTAGAGAATCCTTGTCTTCAATAGGTTAAATTTAAGTGACAAAGAGAGAGGTGATGGAAACTAAAACTATAACTAGAAATCCTAGATGGCTGTGTACAACTTTTATATATCATGTTCAATAAATATAAGATATATTTATAAAAGTGGAGACACTTCTTATGTGGAATAAATCATGTTGGATGCCACAATTTTTTCTATAAACCCTAAGATAAATGCTAATGTGATACAGATGGATCAATATTGATTAAAGAATTGTAACACCAAATATAGTAGACATAATCAATGAAATACTCATATATGGGGATTCTATATAATGAAACAACAAATAATGTCTCATATGGAGTTTTAAATTATTATAATAATTTTAATAATTATTTGAATATTTCCTTATATGACTTGAATAAATTTTTAAGAAAACCTAGAAAAATAGATTATTAGTTCAAAGGAGCCCATAAAAGTTTTCAAGTTAGTTTCCATGAAAAAATAAAGAAATAATAAGTGTAAGTATTTTCTGAATAATATCATAGAACATTATCCATAGAAAAATTACAAATATTAATACTAAAAAATAAGTATTTGATCACAAAATATTCCTTTTTTGAATGTATGACTTCGAGATATTGTAGAAAAATGTAAATTGCAGTAGCATAATAATTTTGGATATGAATTTAAGTCATCTCTTACTCACCCTATGAATCAAAAAAATGATTTATTGGAAGTAATACAATGAATTCCCCAACTAAAAACAACAACACATAAAAAATTTTAATCTTTAGTAGATAGAAAATTATGATTATATATTTTAAATCCGATGAAAATGAAATTATTTGTGATAATACAAGTGATTTTCATTCATGGTATAAACATTAGAAAAACCAATAAAGGTTTTTGATCAAATAATGAGAAAAAACGGAATTTTATCATGATTAATGGAAATATGAGATCAAATAAAAATAAAAATGATAGTTTCAAAAAATATTTAATTTTGAGGAAAATTAAAATATGATGATGTTAAAGTTGTGATCTTGAGTCCTATATATATAGATACTTTGAGAATCCATGATGTGAGATAATTTTTCATTATGTTTGAATAAGGGTTAAACATCATGTCTTATATGATGAATAAAATGGAATTATTAGTTTTTCAAAACTGATATAGATGAAGAACCATTAAACCTCAAGGTAAAGTTTATCTGAGCCTATAACATTTTGATATGAGGTTGTTTTAGCCTTCTAATGTAACTGAGTTTTATGTTAAGGAATTTTTTTAAAAGAAACGTTTGGAAAATGGATCACTTATATATTTCATTAATCTAGAAAATTTTAATGGTATCCAAGTCATAGACATGTCCATTGTAGATTTGTGAACAACTATATTTATTGAAGAGTAGATATCAGTGAATAAAATTTAAGGATATGAATCCATTCATGTTGAAGAATGAAATGATATTTTATTTTTTCTTAATTCAAAATAAGAATAATTTGACAGGGGTATTTTTTGAAAACAACTTAACATGAAAAGGTTTTCCTGAGGATACATGGATGCCTATAATGGGTAATTTATAATGGTTCATTTACAGTAGAGGTTGATTTTTTTTCTAAACAAACCTTTTTTTGAAACATGATAATTCAATTAAGGAAGACATTTTTTCATATGAGTTGTTTATAATTTCTAGTTGAATTAAATAGAAAATTAAGATATTGTTGTGTTGTTAGTTAGGAGTATGATTGATCTGTTAATATCTAAAATGATGTGCTCTTAATTAATTGGAATAAGGAGAATCCACAACATGATATCATAAATAAATATAATGAGGATGAGAGGAAATTTTAACCTATATCAAGGAATAATATATATGTATGAATGGTTAGACCTATCTATTTTTGTGTATATGTCCATGAAAGATTCTAAAATGTTGTTCTAGTTCATCGAATACAAATAAAATTAATTCTATATTGCGTTATTTTTATGTGGGTGAGACAACTATGTTAGTAGTTTCTGTGAAGTCCAACGAAGATGATTTGTAATAAGAGGATGATTTATTGAGTTTACTTGATGACTTTTTTTCTTCAGAAAATCTTATTGTGAGTTGAATCACATATAATTTGTAGATTTAGAAACATCCTTAAGATGATATTTGATATACGTTCTATGAATATTTGAAATAAATATTTTTTTATACATGATGGAAATCCAACAATCATGTGAGACTCATGGTATATAATAAGACTATTGTGTGACTCACTGACTTCAATGGTGAGCTGTTGAAATAGTCTAGTGGGAACATGGAAAGATAATCTCTATGAGATATAGTTAAGTGTATTATGTGAATATGGGTAAAACAAGATCATTGAAACATGTATTTATTTATGATGTGTGATTAAATATCCACTTATAATAAAATTTAATATATATTATCATGAATAATCCTTGATTGGAGAATATATCAAATAAAGGTAAAGAGTTTGTCTTATCACCAAACATCGTAAAACTACCTGCATCTATATGCCTTTTATTTTACGAATTATTAATGAATGTTAGTGTGGCACAAGATATATTGGATTGAGTTCGATTAATTTTATTAGGTTAAATTGAATATAATATAATTTACAAAATTTTGAGTTGATAATTGATTCACCCCTCCTCTCTTAGCGGTCTATCAGTCCCCTAGGCACATAAAATGGTACTATAGAAAACTGAAATTACCTCTAAAAACATTTTAATTAGTTTCCATCACTATCAAGTCATATACATAAGTATCTTTCAATACACTCAAAAAAATATGAAAAATAGGTAAGTAATTTTAAAAAAATATAAAATAAACGAAATTAAATACCATTTTAAAAATATAATTAGAATGGTCAGGATTTATTTTTTAAATATATTTTTTTTATTTCTCTAATGATATTATTTTAATATGTGATGAATTTCAGGAGGTCAAATTATAGAATGAATTTTACCCTCAAGGTTTAGTTTATCAAAATAATGTCATTATGAATTTATTTCATATAAATTTAGTTTCATCATTTGATGAAAATCTATATCCAAATGATGAATTTTATGATATATAGGATGCACTGGAAAAATGGATTATAAGATGTGTCACCCTCTCAAAACTCACGAATTCTAAAAAAATAAATGTATCACTTTACAATGAAAACATGTCCTTAATAGATGAAATTTTTCAAATAATATTTTTTGAGAAGTATTTTTTAAGGATAATGCAACCGAATCACTCTATGCTATTGATATGCTATATATAGTAATAGTGAATGTCAAGTATACAAAACTGTAGTATAAATCTAAAAATGTAAAAGTGACTCATTGTTTTCATAATGGAAAAATAAATGTGTATGACATATATTTTTAGAAGATTAAAATTTACTGATATATTAGGTTTCTATCTTTTGAGGATAAAAATAGTTCAATCTACATGGAGTGTCTTCTGTAGGAAAATGAACTTATAGATTTCCAAGAAAAACAAGTTGGACCTACCTAATGAATCCAGAAGAGATACAATATAACTCAAGATTAAAAGATGAATTTTCATTCATAAGGTACTCAAAATGGAGGAAATGATATATTGAGATCATTTGGAGAATCCTTCACCACTATCATATAAAAAAAGGTAACCCATAATATAGATAAAGTTTCTTGCACTAAATCTCTATTTTACGGATGTTCATGAAAAAATAATGATTGTATACAAATTTGGAACATAATTAAATTCTATGAAACCAACCAATATATCAACGATGATAGTTAATAATCCATATAACATCATATCTATTAACCATCATAAAATATTTAGTGGCAATACCCAAAAACAACAAACATATCATGATGGATAACAATCATTTAATGTAAAAAGTGTAAGGTTAATTAAAAGGCATTGGTGTTGTTGTAGGTTTATAAATATATCAATTTACTTATATCATAAAAAATTAGTAATCAAAATTTTTATAAGTCCAGAAAATAAGGGTAGAAAAAATGAAGAAAATAAAAACATACTACATTGAAGAAGAAAAAAAATACATAGAATAATATTTCCTGTAAGAATCGATTTAATATCATTCAAAACTATTGTGTTTTGTTAAATAATATAGCTCAATTATATATTGTATACCAACAAAATCCGTTTAGATATCATCCACCAACAAATAAAAAGAAAGTACTACAATCAAATAAGAAGTGGGTGAACAATGTATGTAAATCCACCTTCAGAGGAAAATATATGCAGAGGTAGGTTGGGTTATCTACTCTCAAGAACAAATAAAATAAAAATAAAAAGGCTTTAAAACCTACTGAAAATGTTTTCTTCTCTTATGGTAAGAGAGGAAACATCATATACTAGTTTAATATGCCCATGAATTTCAAAGAAAATGTATGAATAGTACATCCATGAAAACAATCCATCAATGTGTTAAATTTTACGATAAAATTTTTGATTTTAACTTCTTATAATATTGTGTAGAAAATTAATAATAAGTAAAAAAGATAAAATATACGTATATGTTGGTGAAATCTAGAAGAATGAACACCACAATGCTTTAAGATGTATGTTATGGATGCCTCAATAAGAAATCTTCTTCAATAATAATCATAAAACATCTATGTGATTACGTTAAAAAATTGTTCCTAAAGAGATGATGTAAACTCCCCTGATAAAGGTGAAGACTTTTCTTCCTAAAGGTGATCATACCTGGAGGTCTAGTGGAGTAAGAATAAAATATAGTATTAAAAATTTTCCTCGGATGGGAAATTTATTTCAACCATTCTTATCAATATTAAGAGCTTTTGGAAGATCCACATTTTCCATAATATTTATGAAGGTACACAAAAATTATGGAATTAGAGGTGATGTTTTATGGGAAGAATCCCTTGAGTGGGACCTACAAAAACAATCCAATCTTCTAGATACATATTTATCTCTAAAAAATATAAAATTGTAGATAGATTTTATTGAAATAGATGTTTGAGGTATGCTCTTTACTCTCATAACCTTAACTTCGATTATATTGCATATTTTATCAATGGTGATTATTAATCCTTTTGGGAAGACTTCTCACATTAAATATTTTAATATATAATTTCATGTGAGTATCGGTTTCTAACAATTATTGAATATCATTGTCTGGATCCCAAAAATTTTAAAATAAAATATTGGTTTCACATGGGAAAATGTTGAAAACATTGTTTTCTAAATATTGGAATCTTTTTTATACAAAGGATTATCACATATATACATAGATTAAGTATATTGATGCCATGTTTCTAAGATAAATGACATGAAATTTGAAAATTATAATGATGTTTTCTTGTTTATATATATCTATAATTAATAAAACTATTGAGTAGAAATTCCTGCATAAAAACATCTCTTATATAGAAGTTAATCGGAATTTTCGAGGGGGGATATAAATCATGTGGATAGAAAATGTGTTGAAAAAATCCTCCTAGATAGAAATATAAAGTGGTGAGGAATTGGGTTAAACTTTATCCATAGATATCATGTAGTACTATCTTTCAAATGTTATCATATCTCAAGTGGTATAATTTTTTTTGGGAATAATAAGTTGAAAAATGAGGATATCCACTCGAATACTGACCTTGAAAGTTATTGGTAGAAGTGTCCATTTAATTCATAGGTAGAAGACTGTAAAACCAATTATATTATTTAAAATTATGGGATAAGAATTCCATTTATTTAAGTATCTTATTAGGGATATTTGGAATTTATGATAAACACCATGAGGGTGACTAGAGAACCAAAAGTTGTTTTGTTATAGTTGTCAACTAAATTTCTCAATATAATAAATAAAAATATGAACAAGGTGTTGAATTATAGTATCCACAAATTAAATAATAATTTTACATGTGTATGTTTTTGGGTAAAAGTGTTGTTAGGTGCTACCGTTATAGGTAAATGGGATAATTGATTGAATATGTTATTGCATGTACATTAATAAAAGAGAATAGTGTAATTAGATACCCTTGAGTACATGGTCGAAAAAATTCAAGTGATATCCCATACATATTAAAAATGATTTAAATAGATAATATGAAAATATATGATAAGAGATCTGGGTAATGTAGCCTTATCTTCAACAAGTTGAATGGATGTGTTGAAGATAGAGGAGCTAGTTTCTAATCCAAAATCTTGAAATCCTATATGGTTTTGAAGAACATGAATAAATTATGATCAAAGAGTGGTGGATAGCTATATAAAAATGAAAAACCCATCTGAGGAGATTATATCATTTTGGATAGTATAATTTGTTTCTTAAGAATCCCAATTTAAGGTAGATGTCAATAGAGGTAACTCATGATTGATTGAATAAGATATATATATGAGTTGGTATATATAACCGTAAAAATAATCTGCTTTTCTTTTTTTTATAAATTGAAACACTAAGAGATGATTTATAAGGAGTTATAAATTTTTATAAGAATTCAAATAATCATATCAATAAGTTGATATGATTTGAATAATTTTGGGGAATCAATGAAGCAATCCAATTATCATTTAATGATACATGAAGAAAAATGCATTTTTTAGTCCATAAATTTGACTAAGTCCCAAGTGTTAATAATTTTCTACTTTGATCGTAGTAATATTGTCATAGTATAATCCCTAATCATAAGACTTTTTCATTATTATTTAATCTCACCATATGTATTTTCCCAAATGTATTACTTCACGGTGATGATGAATAAAGGGAAATTAAATAGAATAATACATATAAATATTAACATAATTATTCTCCCACTAAGTATCATATTATAATAAAAATATATTCTTTGTATAATACATTGATGTATATAATGTATGATTTCAACACATTTAATTTTTTAGATGTTACTCTATATGTAAAATCACGTTTCTTGAATTTCTTTATGATGAAATTGAAAATAGTTATTATGATTCAAGATTTGTTACCTCATGATATAATAATCATAAACACATAGAATGGTGTGTGATATAAGAAAGTGAATAAATAGAAGTTATAATTTAACTATGGAAATGGAAGATCAAAGAAAAATGAAATGAGGAGTTTCTATAATTATTTCACTCTAAGGTAAATAAAAAACTAATGATAAACAATTTTATATTTAGTGTAATGAACATCATGATTATTATTAAGTCATAAACTAAGAATATTTTGAAAAATATCAAATGAGAAGATCCACTGCATGTATTCTTTGATGAATAAAATCGAATTATCAAGATTTCAAGAAATAAATATATGAGAAACCATCAAATATTGAGTTTAGTTTAATATTTCCAACACCATTTTCATCATGGAGTATTTGAGTTTTCATAACTAACTAATATTTAAGTCTATGAGCTTTTTAAAGTCATTATAAATGATAATACTTCTTGATTTCATGAATAAATAAAAGAAGAATTTGTTATATACAACAAATATATATTTTTATAGATATATGCATAACTGTTTTGATTGAAGAGTAGATCTGAGTGGAGATAATTTTAGAAGTTGAAGCCATTCCCATTAAATAATAAAATGACATTTTACATGATTGGGTTTCAAAATTAGAATCATTTAATAAGGGTATTTTTGGAATACCCCTAGAGGTGAAAAACTAGGAATGGGAATACATGAAACCTATCATGGATATTATAAAACGGTTATTTTTATAATAAGTTATGTTTTCTTCTAAAGATACAATGTATGGTATTTGTGAAAGAGAAAATTCATTTAATGTTGCCACCAATTCATGTGAGTTGTTGAGAATATTGTGGTGAAGAAACTAGAAAAGTAAGTTGTTGTTGTGTGTTTCTTGATGTGTGAGTGTGTAGTCAATGAGTATCTAAGTACTTATTCTCATGAATAATAAGAACAAGGAGAATCAAGTACTTATTATATTGAAGAAGAATGAATATTAGGAGTAAGAGAAACATCAACCTATAGTAGGAAGTAAGATCTCAGCAAGCGTGAATGTATTTTTTTCACATCATTTTATATAGGTAAAAAGATTTTGAAATTGTGTTCAAGTTAATAAAACAAAGTAAAATATATTGTATTTTTTGTTCTTATAAGTGATTGAGATAACCATGTTAGAAGTTTTTGAGAATACATGTAAAATTGGTATATAAGAAGTAACTAATTTACTGAGGTTACATAAATAGACTATATAATTTGAATAATATTCTTGTTAGTTGAAGGGTTTATACTTTATTGGTGCTGATATATCCTATGATTGATAAGATATTATCTTCCAAAGATTATATGGGAATAAAATATAGTGAATAAATAGTGTGAACCAATCCAATCTATGGGATTCACGATATGCAAGAAGGCCACCATATGACATGGTTACTATAGTTGGAAGATATTAATGAATTCTAGTGGGAAGTTAACAATAGATGTTTTATTATATGAATGAAACGTTTCTAGTGTGAATCTAGATGATAAAATATTAGTGATGGTCAAATATTGTTATGGTGTTTAAAGAAACCTCTTCTTGTAATTTAATTATATTTATTATATATAGGAATCCTTTATTGGGAATATAAAAACTGAAGGAAATGAGTATGTATTAGCATAAAACCATGTAAAAATCATTATGTTCATGTGATTTTTTTCATTATTATCAAATTATTATATTCCAGCACAATATAAACTGGATCAAGACTGAACAGTTCTAGGAGGTTATTTTGAAAATATGTGTATTCATAAGTGAGAACTGATTCACCCCTCCTTTCTAACTAGTCCATAAATCCTTTGGGAACCTCATAGATAAACTAAAAGGAACATTACACAAAACAAATTTAAATAGCATGGGATTGAATTCATTAATAAAGATCACTCATACTATAAAAATATTAAAAATAAATATAAGAGTTATAAATCCGATATACATTAACAAGGGAAGTGTAAATCCTTTTATAGAGAAGTGGTGAATATTGATTTATGAGAATGGTGGATTATATACATGGTGTAATTGGAAAAGTGATTATTATGGTCAAACCATTAACTTACAATTTGTAAATATGACCATTAGTGAATGTGATAGTTGGGCATTAAGATTGTTGGTGACAATTCTACAATTACAACATGTATATGTAATGGGTAATGAAAAGAGATAACAGATGAAGCATGTAAAAATGATAGCCTCATCTAGTTGGATCATTCCATTTGATACCGATTTATTAGAAATTTGGAGGGAGATATCATCACTGGGTTTCTCGCTTAACTAATACCAAGTAGTTCTTCAATAAAAAAGGCTCAAGTGGAATTAAATATAGGTGAAGTTAAAGTTAGTAGAGATCCCCACCGTATAAAATTTTATCTGAGATCCCCCATGAATGTTCCCCCATCATACACCTTACCCATAATTTTTATAATAATATAATATGGGGTTATTTCTCTATACTTTTATATTATTATGGTGAAATTTTCATCATAGAAATTAAATAAAGGATTCTTATATCCAATTTTCATTATTATTTTATTTATCAAAATACACAAAAATATAACATGAATATGATAAATAGATTTCCAGATACAATGAGAAAATAATTATATTGTTAGAAAATATTTATTTTTATTTTTATTTTAAATAAATATTATTTTAATGAAATATTATTATAAAAACCTTTTTATTTAAATAAAAATCATATTTTTATTTAATAATGTACCATTTATTTTTTATAAGGGTCATCAAGTGGATTTTTTATTAAAAATGATTATTCTGACTTAAATCAGTATTTATATTCAAAATTTAAAATTATAATATTAATAAATTATTTGGATAAAATAAAATTATATTATAAATTATCACATTGATGTTAGGTTCTAGTAAAAGTTTGATAATTTTTTAAAATACATTATTTTTTCTGTGAATAGTAAAAAAAATTGTTATGGGTTTTCACTACGTTTTATGAATTAATAAAAATGAAATAATGAAATAATGATTTAAATAATTTAATCCAAGACCATAAATAAGTTATTTTAATAATATAATGTATTTTAATGAATTTATTTTTTTAGGCCTATAAATAACATTCTAACGTATAAAACCGAAAATTTTAATTTTTAAAATTAAATATTTTTTAAAATATTACATTCTCATGCCCAATTTATTTTATAATGTTTTATTTATGTTTAAATAGGGATACAGTTGAAAAACAATATCTTAAATGTAAAAAACCAAATGTTAAACCCCTTGGTAAGACAATGGTTTTCCATTTTCCACAACCGAAAATTCCATGCCCCATTTTGAGAAATTAATAATAAATTCCCTAATTTTTCTATAAATAACCACCTCTAAACCACATTTCATTTACTCCCAATACATAAAGATTTATGTTCCACTTAGTCTCCATCACAACAGACTTTCTATTGAGTTTATATGCTTCTAAGAAACTCTTTTCAATTTTGATGAAGATATCTCCTACAGTAATGGATTCTATTCTACTACCTTTTTGTAAATTTACTTCCTTTTTGAGTTTTTATTATAATTTAAAATATATTATATTATCAAGAACTTATGAACATTCCATTACTATATAAATTTAATTTTATTGATGTAATTCTTCCATTTTCAGTCATTAATCATATTCTATAAACCTCATTGTATAATCATTATACTCCTGAAATCATCCTTTGATTTTCGATTCCTCTCTTTTTATATTGTGAATAAAAACCCTATTTTTATTAAAATTTATTCACATATATTTAATTATAATTATATTATCGGAGATTTAATTGTATAAAACCCACACTCCCTTCCCATGGGATAAAATTGACGCAGATTTTAAGGATTTAAATACTAAGGTACTAAATGGTTTTATATGAAACTCATACCTTATTCCCTACATGTTATTGAGGGAATAAGATATTAGTATCTATTGGGAACACATGAATTAAAAATATTAATGGTTTCACTTGATAGTTCCTCAATGAATTTGTTAAAGAATTATGATCTACAAATGAAAAGTTTTATAATACATTAGTTAACAATCCTAGGGGTATGTTTTAAAAAATCTTAGTATTCCACCATAGTGATATGCTTAAAAATGTCTCATATTTATGTTTTAGACACATTTATTTATAATTTATGATAAATTATGGTTATAATCTCATGTTATTCATTATTTTTTATCCATTATAGACACTCATGTTCCATTTCCATTATTTATCCCTTACAGTGATTTATTGTCACCATTTTGTCATGATGTAAATCCCTATGAAATCACTTGAAATAATGATTACAAGGATGAATAATAAAGTGTTATTTCAAGAATATTAAATTAAGTTTATTCTTTTCTTGTACTTATGTACATCATGTAATATATACTTAGTTTTCGTGATACCAAACCTCAAAAGTTCCATTAGTGTTACTAATGTAATATTTTATTATTAAATTATGTAAATATCATGTATTAAAACGGTGGGTAACTATATAAATTCCAGGGAAATATCATTCAAATTTTGAAAAATATATTATTCATTATCATTCCTAGAAATATCATATTATATATTAATCAAGTTATTGAGAATTTATTATGTTTTATCAATTCTCTTAAGAAAATATGTTCCATACAAGCAACAATATGTTTCATAATTTCAAAAAATTTACTCATGATACAAATTCCAAAAATCAATTATGTATTCCCTTGTATATTAAATTATATATTATGTATCATATTTTCTCCTAAAAATTATGATAAATAATATTATACCTCTTCAAATATTTGATACATATCTTATGGGATTTGAATAATATGATTTTAAATATTCCATTTTCCATTTTTCAATCATCTCAATACCAAAATACAATGTATCATTGTAACACCCCATTATTTTATAATACATTATCTCATTAAATTAAATCATTAGCTTGTGCTACACATAACACCGACTTCGAGAACACCACAAATTACCAAACTAGCCGTTCAAAAAGTTTTTATGAATAGTATTAACTTCATTTTGAATCTTATATACTCTATATAATTTCTACATTCATATTATGTGTTTCTTACACATATTATTAGAACAAATTCATTTTTTCAGATAAAAGAATTATTTTTCAAAAAAATTCAATTTTACCACCTTTTAATGGCCAAAATTTTTTAGATACAATATTTGACACTTTTATATATTCAATTTGACTAAATAAACTTATTCATTAGAATCGGGACATAAAAATTTAGTTTCGTTAAATTTTTGGTATTTTTATGATAACTTTCATATGTGAGTGAATAGTGAAAATTACTAAATTTTAACTGAAAACAACATTTTTAATAAAAATAATTTATAGTGTTAAATTATAATTTTTAATGTTTTGAAAGTATAATTAGATAATATATTTACCATTTAATCCAATACTGGTCATTGTAAGTAATTTCACTTTGAAATAAGACATAAACAAGTGTTCATCTTTTTGATGTTATTATTTCTTAAAAATATCCTATTTTGGTTTTGACAACGGGAATTAATTTAAAATAATTAATTCAACTTATATGTTTTTTATTTGGTAAAATAGACTTCATTTTTAAATTTTTAATATCAAAATAATCTTAGGGTAAAATTTTGGTATTTTTCTGAAAACATTCAATTTTTGATTAATAGTGAAAAAACCTACGTTAATTGTTAAAACCAAATTCTCATTTCAATAATAATTTATTTATTTAAATTAATTTTAGTTTAAAATAGATTCATAATACCTATATATGTTCAATTTAATTCATTGGATTCAAATTATAATTATATTAGATATAAAAAAATTTATTGAACTTGTCATCATCTATTACCCACCTCCTAGGAGAATTTGTAAATTCACATAAAACATAATTTTACCACTTCTGTGAGTGGAATTGCAAAAATATGAGAGACTTGGTTGATATCAATAAGAAAATTGTGGTTTAATAGGATTTAAATAATTTTTTTTTTTCAATTCTAACTTTTTATTTTTATTTACCATAGTTAAAAGCAAATTGGGTAATTATGGGTAAAAATTATATTATCCTTACCCTAACACATGTCCTAATTCTATTGGATAAGTGTAAATCGACCAAATAAACCCTATGAATAAAATGTGATCCTTTAGGTCCACTGGGATTAGATTAAGACATTTATTTTTAGTTAATTGAATGAAGAGTTAAAAGTGTTAAATTCAAAGTTTAAGAACTAAATCATTTTTAATATAGAGTTACACACAATATAAATTAGACTATGAATATTTTATAGAAATATAAAAATATATCCTACATAATGGTATTTTATTTATAATTTATATACAATAAATAATAAAATTTATTTATGAGACAATGATGATGCAGTAATTACCATATTAATGAAAGATTAAAATAATTGATATTATAAATATCCAAATAAATCTAATTTCAGACATTCAATAAATTATACTTATTTTTAGGTTAATATTACATGTTTGGATTTATTAAATGTATTTATTTTGATGTAATAAAGTTGTTAAGACTCTAACAAAAATCAATTATATATAATGACAAAATTGACTTAAATGAGTTTTTAAAACAAATACAATATTATTGGTTGATATAATAATCCTAAAAATTTAAGGCTCAAAAAATGACCTATATAATGATACGTGTGTCATTAATGAACCACTTGGGGTTTTTTTGAAAGTTTATAGTATTTTTATTAACCATATAAGATAAAAATACAAAGAGGCAAGGTAAATGTAAAACTATTTAACTAAGAGTTAATTCGAAAAGATAAGTTTCAAATGGTAACCTAAATTTGTATAAAACCATTTACTTGAGATTATTTTGACCCATCCTCTCCTTTTCCAAGAAATAATTCATTTTGGAGGCATTAAAAACTGAAAATGAGTTTATTACAAAATAATATTTTATGTTTTTTCTAAGGTGCCCCTCACCTCTCTTATAAAAGGGCACTTCCTATTCTGTAAAATTCACACCTCCAAATCCATTCGGCTCCACCAAACCCAGCCCAAATATCCTTCCATGTATCTCTCCTTCATCTTAGTGGCCTTCCATTTGTCAAAAATCCAACCTAAGAAACCATTTTGAACGAATCAAAAGGGAGAAATCGAAGAAGAGGTAATGATTTCACCACCCTCTTCCATGTTTTTTTTATTCTTCCACTTACCCTTTCGTTCTTATTAACAGACCAAAATAATAAATCCAGTACCGTATATATATTGTGATGTTATTATAAATATTTCATTTGCATATTAATTATTTTATCAATCCTATTAATGATATTTTTAACATGCGTGCGTACGTACGACTTACCGTCTCCACGTCATGGTATAATTGTTTATTCAACACTATGTTATTTGGATGGATATAATGATGAGTAATATGTATATAAATAATGAAAATAACATGATAATGTGTCTGTAAAATTAATATACCATCCAACTCCACACCATTAAAGAAATTTTATTATCGCTCGTTCGTACGTATGGATTACCGTCTCCACAACGCGATGACATTGATTTCCACGTTCACCATTCATCGATGATTATAAATATATATATTACTAATAAGTATGTAAAATATTACATAATAATGCTACTGGAGATATAAATATATATATATATGTATGTATTTATGTTCTTACATATATCTTATTCACTTACTTCAATTCAATACGATAAGAAAACAGAAACAATGTTTATGCGTACGTACGACATACCGTCTCCATAAACTGTGTTTTCCATTTCATATATCTATCTATTATGAATATTTATATTATAAATATATATGATATATTAATTAAGGATTCTATTCTATATTTATTGAAATAATGATCTTAAGGATATAGTCAAGAATAAAAAGTTAAAATACATACAATAAAGAAAGAGATTATTACACGAAATGTTAATTTAACATGAATATCATTATTAAATGGGTAGTATAAAGTTATAAATGAACCATGTATGATATAATAAATGTGAATATGGTTCTGGAATAATCTAATTACATAAAATGGTCATTATACAGGAGGTTAAACGTACCCTCGACCTATGAAAATAGCAAGGTACATGGTTTCTTATCCCACTTTTTATTCCGTGAGATTACCATTGTTCAGCACTTATTTGTTGCATGTGGTGTATTGTCTACATACATTTTTTATATATATTATCATGATTATTTTTATAATAATTATATTCTGTGATTAATTTATTGTTATTGACTATTGTTCAAACGAATCAACTGATTACAATGAGGTAAGGGTTATTTCCTCAATCTCATTATTATCTGATATTGTTCATGTGTAAGTACTTTTTGGGACATACTTATCATATATACCCATATTTTATAAAAATTATTATAGAATGAATATTTTAAGGTTTTATGGGAAGGTCTATTTAACTAGATCATTATTTTCAATGTTTTAAATATTTATCTTTCTAAACCCTTTTAATTAATGTCCATGTTTTCAAAAATGATTTTAAGGATTTATTTATATGAACATGAATGTTTTGAAATGAAAATTCTTTTAAAATGATTCAAAGTTTTATGGAACACTTTGATTCAAAAATTAATTTTAAATAACTACCTTTACAAATAGTTAAAATTTCAAATGATTTCATGAAAAAGGGATAATTTTCTCTATGAATTTTACAAATCATTTTCATCTATGTAAACATCCTTTTATGGATTTTAAAATTGTTTGAAGTTGATTTATTATTATAAAAATATCTATATTATATAAAAGGGTTTTTGATATGTTTGACTATGGGTGTGTTATTTCTATTCCATTAATGGTTTGTGGTTAAAGTAATGAAATTTTGTATGCTAGTTTTAATACGAAAGACTATGTTATATTTTAACATTTTCTTAAGATTAATGTATTGTAATAGTATGTTCCGGGTTGGGGACTGGTAAAAGTAAGCCCTCTAGGTTGGGGTCCGATTACAGAAGACCCTCTAGGTTGGAGTCCGGTATCATAGGATCTCTGGGTTGGAGTCCAGTTATAGAGGCTCTCCGGGTTGGAGTCCTGTTACAGAAGCTCTTCGGGATGGAGTCAGGTTACAGAGGATCTCTTGGTTTGGGTCTGATTACAGTAATCCCAAAAGTCCACACACAAGGACTTGACAAGGAAATTAATGTATGGTAAAATAAATTCCATCATTATGAAATTAGTTATTACATGTGATTATTCAACTAGTAGAATATCCATGTTCATGTTTATATGGTACTGTTTGATTTATTTTTTCCATATTATGTTCATGTTTATGTTTAAAAGGCAATTTTATTTTTTATTACACATATTACCTTAAGGGTTTATAGCTTCTTCTAAATTATTTACCCTTACTGAGCATCTGAGATCACCCCTTTCTTATGTTTTATTTTCCAATGATCCCTAGAAGTGTTTTATGTTTGAGATGTAGGGTTATGCTAAGGTAAAAATGGAATTCAAAAAGGATTTTTTTGAGTTGTTTGTTAGAAAGTGTAATGTAATGTTCTTGTATGTAATCTATTTTCCAAGATAGCTAAACCGATAAGACTTTTGGGACATGATTCCTTGTAATCTTTCTAATTAATTAAAATAAGGCTTCGACTCTGGGAATCTAGTGTTGGGGAGTTACAGTTGGTATCCGAGGAAGTTTAATAAATACATAAGAATCTAAATTTAGATAAACTCTGATAAGAACACAGTATCTAAAGATAAACTTTAAGAGTCAGTATAGAAGAATTTCCTAGATTTTTGGTACTGTAGTGATTTTGTGAGTTTCCAAGAAATAAATCCCTGTCTGGATACGAGAAGGTAGAGGCAGCTCTGGCATAGATGTTACTAGGGGTAAAACCAGAAAGCACTACTTTGAGCTAGACATGAATGGGAACTGGTGAACGATAATGAGCCTTGGTGCACTCTTTGTAATGACACTCCCGGGGGATATTTTTATTATAATTCACATTTTCATTACAAGCCATTATTAAGGATTTAAGAGTAAATACTTCCCCAATGATATTTTTTTATTATTGTAGATTATATCTATAAACTGTTAAATTTAAATTCTGTATTTTACAAGTTTGGAATTATTAATTGTGATTCAAAAACTGACCTAGTGTATTCCATTGTTTATAAATGGCACCCAGTAGAAGGAATGAGAACTCTAGTAATATGCACTATCCAAGGATTAAAAATTATCATATCTTTCATGGTATTAATCCAAAATTAAGATGGGAAATAATGTCACACATATTCTCAACATATGAAGAAATAATATCATGTGTTAATAAGATAAGTAAATAATTCACTGAGTCCAATGGCTTTTATGGGAAGCAAGAGAAGAAAATGATGGAAGAGAGAAACATTGATAATGGGAAGGAGGGATGGAATGATTTTTCCATATGTGATAATTGTGGAAAAATTCACCATGGTACGTTATTGAAGGGAATGGGAGTTTGTTATGAATGTGGAGAAAAAGGACACCAAGTACGTGATTGTAAGTATAAGAAACATGATTCATGTGTACAATTCTTCATCTACAAGGAGTTGGGTCATTATGCGAATCAATGTAAAAATCATCTCAGTATACCACAAATGATGTATTTGGATAATACTCAAGTTATGGTACAACCTCAAAAGAAGAGGAATTACTAGTGTTATTATGTTGTTATTATAAATTTATTTCATCTAACTATTGTATCAAAAATATACTGGTTATATGAATTTTGGAGATAAATAAGGACTGTACTGTAGTACTATTTTATTGAGTATTTGACATTATACGGTTCTAAGAAAAGTGGCTTAATAGTAAACTACACTATTTGAAAAAATACATGGTTAAAGTAAATTTAAAATTTAATAAGGTCTTGATAATGAGATAGTGATTTTAGAATAAGAGATGGCTGATTTGGATAAATAATATTGGATATTCTTGACTTCCTTGGAACTGATTAATAGTTTGTTTATTCCCTCATTGTAGGAATATTCAACATTTTTTTATATAAGAAATATATCGAGTATTATATAAAGGGTAAGGGAGCCTGAATGTAATAAATAAGATTATATGGTAAATCAGGGTGTTATCATGTTTTAAAATAATACATGATGAAGGTGTTCACAAGTTATTATGTGGCAAAAAGGATCTTTATGGTGTTTTACTTATAAATATTGGACTGTGAGTTTGGATTGAAGTACTTTGGATAAGTCTAAAGGTTGGAATGGATTATGTTTTAAATTGGATATAATTGTTAAGGTTATTTTTGGATTGTCATGAAAAGGACAACTTAGATGTCGGGTGACAACTAGGCACATCCGGCAAGGATGTGAGATTTGAACCCACAACTGAAGGGAAACAAGGGAGTATCACATACCACTGGCCTACGTGATGTCCTGGATTGTATAATGTAGTTTATTTTTTTTAAAGGTCTAACAGGTGACTTATAAATTCATTATTTATGGAATCTTATATGATTAGGAAAAATAGAATTTTTTTTGAAATATTTTGGAGTGAAAGATGAGTTTGTGGTAGGAATTAGTTAAAGGATGTAACTCTACTTGTCGAGTATATGTATATATATAATCATCTAATTCTATGACTAAATTAATTCTTAAACATTCGTTAAGTGAATTTTTCTCAATCTCCTTTAATTGAGGCATCCTTTGATTTCTAAATGACATTCATTTATACAGTGTATAAACCCCTTTGACTTTTCATTTCAATAGGAATAATTTTCTACGAAGCGTTTTACTAAATGACAAAAAAAATGTTTTTGTAACATAAGTAGTGACAATTACATTTCTGCCGCCGCGGGTTTTATTTAATCGTTGGCATCCTTAAAAATCCAAAATGTATTTAAAAAAAATACCATATTCTATTTTTACGTATTTTGGTATTTAAAATGGTTTTGATAATGGATTTGTTATGTCAATATATTTAAATTATATATTTTGATTGATGACCTCAATCCCTCCCTATAAATATATACATTTTCCCTTCAATTATGTGTCTCGGATTTCCACCAATTTTCTCCTAATCATGATCATAATTTGGTTGAAATTTTTTCATTTCCCTTTCCCTCTTATAAAGACTAAATTTTATTAACCCAATTTCTGATGTGGGTTTTCAACAAAGATATTTATCTTTTTTTAACCATTTATTTTTGAAGAAAATTTTCAAATTGTGAGGACGAAATTTATTGAAGTATGGGAGAATGTAACACCCCTAGATTTCATAGTAAGTTATCTCATTAAATTAGTTAAATAACTTGAGTTAAATGCAACACCAACTTCTAGCGCACCAAAACATACCAAACTAGCCATTTAAAACGTGGTTATGAATTTTATTAACTGAATTTTCAATCTTATATACTCTATATAACTATATCATTCCTATTATGTGTTTCTTTGACAGAATATTAGAATAAATTCATTTTTTCAGATAAAAGAATTATTTTTCAAAAAAAAAACAATTTTACCGCCATTTAATGTAGAAATTTCATTAAATAAAATATTTGACACTTTTATATATGAAAATTAAAAAAATAAACTTCTTATTTATAATTGGGAAATAAAAATTTATTTTCAATAAATTTTTTGTGTTTTTATGATAACTTTCATATTTGGGTGAATAGTGAGAATTACAAAATTTTAACTAAAAACAACTTTTTTTATAAAATAATTTATATTGTTCAATTATACATTTGAATGTTTTGGAAATATAATAAGATTATATTTTTACCATTTAATCCAATTTTGGTCATTGGAAATAATTTCACTTTGAAATAGGACATAAACAAGTGTCAATCTTTTGGTAGTTATTATTTCATAAAAATACGCTTTTTTGGTTTTGACAACGGGAATTAATTTTAAATTAATTAATTCCACTTATATGTTTTCAATTTGGTAAAATAGAATTCATTTTTAAATTCTGAATATCAATATTATCTTAGGTTGAATTTTTGGTATGTTTCTAAAAACATTCAATTTTTTATGAAAAGTGAATAACCCTACATTATTGGTTAAAACTGAATTTTCATTTAAATAATTATTTATTTTATTTAAATTTATTTTAGTTCAAAAAAGATATATAATACGTATATATGTTCAATTAAATTCATTGATGTAGTTTTGTAATAATATTAGATATATAAAATTTTATTGAACTTTTCACCGTCTTTTAACCACCTCCTAAGAGAATTTCCAAATTCACATAAAACTTACTTTTAGTGCTTCTATGAGTGGAATGAAAAAAATATTAGACACAGTTGATATCATTAAAAAAATTTGATCCATATGATGAAAATAGTTTTTTGGTGAATATTATCTTTTTACTTTTATTTACCACAATTAAAAGTAAATAGAGTATCTAAGGGTAAAAATGATATTATTCTTACCCTACCAGATTTCCTAATTCTATTGGATAAGTTTAATTAAACAAAAAACAACCATAGAAATAAAATATGATTATTTAGGTCCACATGGATTAGATTAGGAAATTTATTATTATTTAATTCAAAGAAGAGTTAAATGTGTAAAATTCAATGTTTATTAAATAAATGATTTTTAATATAGAGTTACACACAATTTAAATTATACTATAAATATTCATTAGAAGGATAAAATAATTTCATACATTAAGTTATTTTATTTATAATTTTTAGACATTAAATAATTAAATTTATTTATGACACAATGATGATGCATTAATTACCATATTAATGAAATATTAAATTAATTGATATTATAAATATCCAAATAAATCTAATTTGAGACTTTAAATGTTTTCAACTAATTTTATAGGTTTATATGACAAGTTAAAGTTGATTAAATGTATTTATTTTTAAGTAATAAAGTTGGTCGTACTTTAACAAAAATCAATTATTTATTAATTTCAAAATTGACATAAATGAGTTTTTAAAACTAATACAATATTATTGGTTGATATAATAATCTTAAAAATCTTAGGTTCATCCCAAAGACTTATATAACTATAGGTTTATCATTAATAAACCACTTGGGGTTCTATTGGAAGTTTAGTGTCTGTTTAGTAAACATATAATATAAACATACAAAGAGGAATGATAAATGTCAAAATAATTAACTAAGAGCTAAATCTAAAAGATAAGGTTAAAAAGATTAACCTAAACCTGTCTAGAACAAATTTGATGAGTGGATTGCGACCCATCTCAACCTTATCTTCTAAATAATTCATTTTTGAGCCATGAGAAAACGAATATAAATATATTCTAAAATAATATTTTATGTTTTTCCTAAGGTACCCCTCACCCCTCTTATAAAAAGGCACTTCCCGTTATCTCAAACTCAAACCTCCAAAGCCATTCGGCTTAACCAACCCCTGCCCAAATATCCTCCCAACTATCTTACCTTCATCTTATAGGCCTAAATTTGGTCATAAATCCAATATAAAGATCCCTTTTGATCAATTAAAAAGGAAAAACCCGAAGAAGAGGTAATGATTTCACCACCCTTTTTCACGTTCTTTTATTCTGCCAATTACTCTTTATTTGGTATTACCATACCAAAATAATAACTCCAGTAACTTATATATAATGTGAATTTATTATAAATATGGAATAAAAATATTCATTATTCTCTACAGCATGTGAGTGATAATGTCAACATGTGTGCGTACGTATGGCTTACCGTCTCCACGCCATGGGGTAATTTGTTATTCAACACTGTGTTATTTGGATGGATATAATGATGAGTAATATGTATATAAATAATGATGATAACATGCTAATGTCTCTATAAAATTAATATACCATCATATTACACATGTTTAAGGAAACAATATTGTCTCTCTTGTGTACGTACGGATTACCGTCTCCACGATGCGCTGAGATTCATTTCCACTTTCACCATTAATCAATAATTATAAAAATATATATTACTAATAATTATGTAATATATTAAATTAAAATGATACTGGAGATATATATATATATTTATGTATTTTCATACTTAAATATATCTTAATCACTTACTTAAGTTCAATACGATATGAAGAAAGAAACAACGTTTATGTGTATGTACGGCCTACCGTCTCCATAAACAGTTATTTCCATTTCATATATCTATCTACTATAAATATTATTATATTAAATATATATGATATATGAATCAAGGATACGAATCGGGAAGTATTTAAAGCTTGATCTAAATGATACAGTCATGAATAACAAGTTAAAATATGTACGATAAAGAAATCGATTATTACCCGAAATATTAATTTAACCTGAAAATCATTATTAAATGGGTAGTATAAAGTCATAAATTAATCATTTATGATATAATAAATATGAATATGGTTTTGGTATAATCTAATAACATTAAATGGTTATTATACCGGAGGTTAAACATTTAACGACCCAAACATTACATACATTGTTAATTCATCAAAATTTAAGAACACTTATTACAAAATATAACCAAACCATGGTAGGACCATATATGTATAGTGTCTTTACAAACTGGGAAACATAAACAACTAGTTCATAAAGAATCTACAGTGTATCCCATTTATTTCATTATATCTAGAGCCCCTTTTTTACATATCCTACTTAATAACCTTCATCCTGACCTGGGGAAAGAAAACATAAAAAAGGGTGAGCTCAAATGCTCAGTTAGGGTAAACAAAAGAAATATGAATCACATCATATTCATAAGAACATAACATTTTTGAAATCTTAACCTGCAAAAGAGATCATAATTTCATAACATGGGATAAATCATAGTAGTGAAATGTAATCCCAATAATCATAAATTAAAACATAAAACATTGTGGCATACACACATAATCATAGAGAATCATTTCTTAGTAGTCAAGACTCGTTTCCATGACTATCTTAGCAGACAAAGTCCATTTCTCAACCGAGTTCACTCCTCGTTTCAGTCATGTTTCATTGAACCGGATTAACCTACCATTCTTTCCATATCATCTCATGAGATATAAATATTTACCCAATGCATTGGAGGGAGATATAGGTCCCACCAATCTCATAATGAAACCATTCTTATGTGTGCTGCAAAATCATAAATCATATGTCATAGTATAACCCATGTAATAAAAATGGGATTCTTAAACATCATGCCATCAAAAAATAATCCATGTAAGATAAAAGGACATCATAAAATTAATTCCATCATAACATAATAAAATAAATGTAAAATAGGGATAGAACCAGAACCCTATGTTATCTTAGATGGAAAATAATTTTGATAAAACATTTGAACTCCATTCTTGAGGAAAATAACCTTTCTACATAAAAAACATTTTTTATATCTTAAAATGTCATACAATTTTAAACTAAAAGAATTTGATTAAAAATAAACTTGAAAACTTGTAAACTATGTTTCATGGAAATGATTTTCTAAAAAACCATTCATGCCGTATAAATTAATGAAAACATTATTCTCATAATTTGGCCGAAAAAGTAAAAAAGTACCGCATACGAAAAATGACAAAAGATTCCTTTCATATCTTATATAAAATACTATCCGATGGGTAAAATTGGATTCAAACAATTGTAGGAGGATAGAAATAATATTACATATTGACTAAACATGGATTTGGATGATAAATATTCCCCTGTAAATTCTGAAGTAAAAACAATCTCGGATAAAAATTGAGATAGCAAGATTTTCCCTTACCTTAGGTCTGATTTTCTTCGTACATGTTTGATCCTCATGTATAATGATTTAAATAATGTTATTGACTTATTACAGAATCATAACCATTGTTATGGTATCATATATGGTCATATTATTATATTCTTAGCTTTTTATTAGTAATATTTCATTACTAATTGTTATTCGGGTGTTTATTGCTTTTTGTTCTTATGCATGTTTTGTCGAATAAATAATTATTCTTCTTTTTAGGTTGTAGATACGTCATTTCCAGAATGGTATTAGTGTAATATATATCATATTTATTCATTCAATTCTTTTATATAATCATTATTCAATGAAGATCATGTATAACGAGTCACATCGCATCGTGGAGATGGTATTCTATACGTACGCATTAGCGATGATATCATTCCCATGGTCGTGGAATTGTATTGGAGTGTATATATATTATTTCAGAATAAATATTAATTTAAAATAATCATATATAGTTTTTATTTACACCATTATACCCATCCAAGTAAGGTGGTGGTGGAAAATAGATTACATCAAGGCGTGGAGACGGTATTTCGTACGTACGCACGCGCGGTGATTTCATTTTCCGTTGGATGGATAGATGGTGAAATATAAATGTTTCATTATTATAATAACATATCAGTATATTAGTGATATTGATGTTATTACTTCATAATGAAACAACTATATAAGAAGAAGTATAAGAAGAAATAAAGTTGAAAGAATCAGTAACAGACATTACCTCTTCTTTGAAGCGCCTCTTCTTAATCTCCTCTTAGGGAACTAAAGTTGGTATTTGAAGAATACCAGAACCTCTAGGAGGTTTCTAAGGAAGTGGAGAACATAAATAGGCAGGGTTTGGCAGAGATTGAAGGCTCAAAGTGGTGTGAGGAAGAGAGGGAGGAGGTTCCCTTTAATAAGGGAGGAGAGGTGCACCTTAGGAAAACTTAAAATATCATTTTATTATAAAATCATATTCGGTTTTTAATAGCTACAAATTGATTTATTTAGAATATATGGTAGGTATGGGTCGAAATCCACTCATCGAATAGAATTTAGACAATCTTAGGTTTCTATTTTGACCCTATCATTTATATTTAACTTTAAATTAAATAATCTTACTTTTACCGTGTCTTCTTGTTTTCTTACACTATAAGGTTAAAAAACATACTATAACAAGCCAAAAGAACCCCTAGTTTTTTATTATTAATATATATATATCCTTATCTAAGTCATTTGGACGAACCTTAGATTTTTATGAATAAAATAAAATTTAATAAAATAAATCTTTTTGTTAAAACTATTTTATGTCAATTTTGACACTATTTGGTAATTGATTTTGATGAAAATAATAAAAGAATTATTGGTTCGAAAAAAGATAATTAAGTCAATACTAATATGTAATATTAACCATTAAAATTAGTTTAATTCATAAAAAGTCTCAAATTACATTTATTTGGGTATTTATAACATCAATTATGTCAATATTTCATTAATAAGATAATTACTACATCATCATTATGTCATAAATAAACTAAATTATTTAATGTCTAAAAATTATAAATAAAATACCATTATGTAGGAAAGATTTTTATATTTCTAAAGAATATTTATAGTCTAATTTATCTAATGTATAACCCTATATTAAAAATTTTTTATTTAATAAACATTGCTTTTAACTATTTTAACTATTTTTTAAATAAAATAATATTAATTGTCCTAATCTAATCCATGTAGACCTAAATGGTCATATTTTTTTCCTAAGGTTTTTTTGGTCGAATTACACTTATCCAATAGAATTGGGACATGTGTTATGGTAATAATAATATCATTTTTACTCTTAATTACCCTCTTTACTTTTAACCGTGGTAAAAAAAGTAAAAAGTTACTATTCACCAAAAATTATTTTTATCTCATTGAACGATATTTTAATTCTTGATATTAACCATGACTCTCGGATTTTTGAAATTCCACTCACAGAAGCGGTAAAATTATGTTTTATGTGAATTTCCAAATTCTCCTAGGAGGTGGGTAATTGACGGTGAAAAGTTCAATAAAATTTTTATATATCTAAAATTATTATAAAATGACTCCAATGAATTAATTTAAAGTTATATAGGTATTATGTATCGATTTTGACCTAAAATAAATTTATATAAAATAAATAATTATTTAAATAAAAAGTCGGTTTTTAAATAGTAACCCAGTGTTTTCACTATTCATCAAAAAATGAATGTTTTCATAAAAAAAGAAACATTTTACCCTAGGCTAATTATGATATTCCAAATCCAAAAATGAAGTCCATTTTGAAAGATAAAATTTATAAAATTTCAAAAAGTGGGAATTACTATTCAGAACGGCTTGTTTTAAAAGACATTTAATAGTATATCGTTGTTTAGTGAAACTCTGTATTGCGTACGACACAAGCAATCGAGGAAAGTTGAAATTGCGTGTAAAGAATGCCAAGATAGTGTTGTGTGTAGTGAAAGATTCATTTGATGATGTATATAACATAAAAACAAAATATTTCTCATAAAAGTCTCTGGTGTTACATTCTACCCCCCTTAAAATGAATTCCACCATCGAAATTCGTCACTTTGTAACAAACAGATGAGGATACCTCTCCCTCATCATATCCTCAAGATCCCATGTATCATCTTCTAATTGATGGTTCCTCCATGAAACTTTAACCAATAGAGTGGTCTTTTAATGTAGGACTTTTTCATGACGATCCAGAATCTCTATTGGCTGTTCATCATTAGAAAGATCTTACTCCAGTAGTACTACTTCTGAGCTGAGTACATGTGAAGGATCATGTATGTACTTTCTCAAGAGAGATACATGGAACACATCATGAACTTGAGAGAGATTTGGTGTAAGTTCCAAACAGAAATCTACCTTTCCAACACGATCCAGTATTTCGAAAAGACCGATATACCTAGGGATCAGCTCTCCCTTCTTTCCAAATCACATTATTCTCTTGCAAAAAGATATTCGTAAGAACACTTTATCACCCACTTCAAACTCTAGGTCTTTTCTTCAGTTGTCGGCATAATTTTTTTGTCGACTCTGAGCTGCTCTAATGTGTTGTTGAATGCATCTGACCTTTTCTGCCATCTCATCAACAAGATCAGGTCCTAATAGCTTTCTTTCCCCAAATTTGTACCAGCAAGTTGGAGTTCAGCATTTCATTCCATAGTTAGCTTCATAATGATCCATCTTCATACTGGAGTGAATGATATTTTTATAAGAAAATTCCACCAAAGGTGGTTGTTGATCCCAACCACCTTTGAAATCCATATAGCAAGCTCTTAACATATCTTCTAGAGTTTGAATTATTCTCTCACACTGACCATTAGTTTGAGGATAATAAGCAGTGATTAAACTCAACTCTGTATCCAGAGTATTCTAAAGAGTTCACCAGAACTATGAGGTAAACCTCGAATCCTGATCATATATAATAGAATGTGGTACTCCATGCAATCTTACCGCTTCTTTTACAAATATCATGGAAAGCTGATCTGGAGAGAAATCTTCTCTAATAGCAATGATGTGTGCAGACTTTGTAAGACGATCAACTATGACCCAGATAGCATTATTGCCTTTGGATGTTTTAGGAAGTCCAGTAACAAATTCCATATTGATGTTTTCCCTTTTATATTCGAGTATGAGTAATGGTTGTAACATCCCCTTAGACTACAGTCTCTCAGCTTTAACTTGATGACAAACCATGCATTGAGAGACACATTCGACAACATCTATTTTCATGAAATCCCACCAGAAGTACTCTTTTAGGTCCCTATACATCTTCGTGATTCCAGGATGAATAGAAAATGAAGAACTATGAGCCTCATCCAACAGCTCCTTCTTTAATTCTGGGATGGGAGGAACACAAACCCGATTCCTAAACTTTATTATCCCATCACAATCAAGGTTGAATTCAGGAACATTTCTCATCTTCTTTTGTAACTCTACATCTTCTTTCTGTGCCTCTTTAATCTTCACATGTATAGATGGTTAAACATTCATTTGAAAAAGATAAGATTTTTCTCCTTCCATTATAATTCCAAGATCCATCCTTTGTAAATCCATAAATATTGGATCTTTTGTGATCATCATCATGGATAAGTTATTATAGTCTTGTCGACGTAATGCATCTGCCACCTAGTTTGCTTTCCTAGGGTGGTAATGAATTGAGCAGTATTAATCCTTAATCAGATCCAACCATCTTCTTTGGTGCATATTCAGCTCCTTTTGTGTGAAAATATACTTTAATCTTTTATGATCAGTATTAATATCACACCATTATCCATAAAGATAATGCCTCCAAATCATTAATGCAACGATTACTGCAACTAACTCCAAATCATGAGTTGGGTAATGTTGCTCATGGATTTTCAACTGTCGTGAGGCATAAGATATCACCATATCATATTGCATAAGAACAAACCCCAATCCCTTCTTGGATGCATCACTGTAGATCACAAACAGTTCTCCACTACAAGGAAGTGTGAGTACAGGTGCACTGGATAACCAATTTTTACTCCTTGATATTAACCGAATCTCAGATTTTTGAAATTCCACTCACAAAAGCGGTAAAATTTAGTTTTATGTGAATTTCCAAATTCTCCTAGGAGGTGGGTAAAAGACGATGACCAGTTCAATAAAATTTTTATATATCTAAAATTATTATAAAAAGACTCCAATGAATTAATTTGAACATATATAGGTTTTATGTAACAATATTGACCTAAAATATATTTAAATAAAATAAAAAATTATTTAAATAAAAATTCAGTTTTTAAATAGTAACCATGTGTTTTCACTATTCATCAAAAATTGAATGTTTTCAGAAAAATACAAAAAATTTCACCCTAGGCTAATTTCGATATTCCAAATCCAACAATGAAGTCTGTTTTGAAAGATAAAAATAATAAAATTTCAAAAAGTGGGTATTACTATTCATAATAGCTAGTTTTAATAATATTTTAATAACATATCGTTGTTTAGTGAAACTCGGTATTGCATACGATGCGAACTATCGAGGAAGGTCGTGATTTGCGTGTAAAGCAAGCCAAGCTGGTGTTGTGTGTAGTGAAAGATTCCTTTGATGATGTTCATTACATAAAAACAAAATATTTCTCATAAAAGTCTCGGGTGTTACAAAACGTACCCTCGACCTAAGGAAAGTCCATGGTAAGGGGTTTTTTATCTCACTTTTAATTCTGTGAGATTCCCATTCCTCACCACTTATTTATTGCATGTGATGTATTGTCTACTTCAATTTGATATATATAATATCATTACTATTTTTATATTCATGATATTCTGTGATTCATTTGTGGTTATTGACTATTGTTCATACGACTCGATTGATTACAACAAGGTAAGGGTTATTTCCTCAATCTCATTATTATCTGAGATAGTTCATGTGTAAGTATTTTTTGGGACAAAATTATCATAGATTCCCATATTTTATAATAATTATTTCAAAAGGAATCTTCTAAGGTTTTTTGGGAGGGTCTATTTAACTATATATTCATTTTAAATGTTTTAAATATTTATCATTTTAAATCATTTTCATTAATTTCCATGTTTTCTGTAACACCCCAGGTAAATAAATAATATGACATTTTCATATTTATCCATATTTGTGAATAAAATATTGATATTACTTTAAAGGGGACGCTATGCTCGACAGCGTACCCAACACGCAACAATGAGTTTCTTGGGAATCTTACGTTGCACTCTAATAATAAAAATATATTATTTTAAATGGTAGTTAACATGTAGCCGTTGTAATGGCGGGAATGGATAGAAATAACTAAAATATGATTATATATGTTCTTAAATGTTTTTACATTTATACAATAAAAGATAAAGGCTTAAAATACGGAAAGAATTCAATTTTAGGCGTATATGCCCTAGTTTTCACTAAAGGTTCACTTATCACCTTTTGATGGCAAACCGTCATTAAATATAGTTTTTTTCACTCTTAAACATTCTTTTGGACCAAATAAAACTCTTATTAAGAATCGGGACATCAAAATTTACTTTGTGTAAATTTTTGGTATCTTTCCGTTAAAGTTCATTTTTATTAATGAATAGTGTAAAATGTTGAATTTTAATTCAAAATCACTTTTTAATCTAATTTATTAATATGATTAGATTATATTTTGAATTGGTTTTAAAGTGAAATTAGAAAATATTTTTACCATTAAATCCAATATTGGTCATTGGAATCAATTTCACTTTGAAATCAGACTTAAACTAGTGTCAATCTTTTGATACTTATTGATTCATAAAAACACGATATTTGTCATGACAGCGTGAATTAATTATGAAATTAACTAATGTGACTTATATGTTTTGAATTTTGTAAAACAGACTTTATTTTTGAATTCAGAATATCAAATATAGCTTAGGGTGAATTTTTGGGATTTTTCTGAAAAACATCAATTTTGATGAATAGTGAAACCACTAAGTGGTACTTATAAAAACTGATTTTCCGTTTAAATGAAATTTTGCCATCATTGTGTTTTGATTTTCAAAAATCCGATATACATGGTTGTCAATAAGAAGTAAAATGTGGTTCAATGAGATTAAAATAATTTTTTGGTGAATAATAACTTATTATGTTTTTAATCGCGATTAGTGGTAATTAGTGTAGTTTAAGGTAAAAATAATGCTTTAATAAAATGAGATGAGCTTGACACATGTCTTACCCTCATTGGTTGTGTCATGACCGACCAAGACAAGCCATGGGTCAACTTGGGGACCCCATGGATCCACTTTGGTTGGGAAATGACATAAATAACTTTTTATTTAATGTAAAAGTAAAAATGACACAAACATGATATGTTTTACTAAAACAATTTTTACGTGGGGTTATACAAGTCATATTTTTTATTATAAAAATTCATTGGAAAGCTAAAAAGATTTCCTACATAATATTATTTTTTTATAATTTTTAGACATTAAATAAATTAAATTATTTATGACATAATAATGATGCAGCGATGACATCATTATTTGACGATTTAAATAAAATGGAAAGATAATGTAAAATCTATGAACTACACATGTACAAAACTTATTGGATGAGTGGATTTCGAAGCCTTAACACCTTATCCACGAATGATAACAATGTGGGACCTTTTGAAACCGAAAAAAATTTTCAAATAAAGTAATATTTCTTTACTTTCCAAAAGTGCCCCTCCTCTCCTCTTATAAAAATCCCCCACCTCTACCTCATTTAACACACTTCTCAAGCCTTTGGCTCGGCCATACCCTGCCCATTTACTCTCTCCACATCCCTCTTCTCATCCTAGAGGATTCCCTTTGGGCAGAATCCTTTCAAAGGAAGCCTTTAGGCTCAAATCAAAAGGAGTTACCCTTTTAAAGGTAATTCATTCTCTCATGTTCATTTGTTTTATTTTGCTTCTCCAACCCCCTAAACTCTTTTTATTTACTTTTTTTTGTAACAACACCATTATCTTCAATATACTAGGATGTTTTTATAAGATTTATTCGAGCTACACTCTCACACAACTACATAAAATGGTTAAAGAACATACGGTTTCCGTGGATGGTGAAATTCTGCCTCCCGAAACGATGATTGTTCAATACTCATTTAACACCTTCAAAGGTGGCCATTATGATGTCACTATTTTTATATATGATATATAATATGTTTATGTTTTTTTATGCTTCTGTATTTTTCATTTTTGTCTTACCTTTATGGCTTCCATTATGGGTATACACGATATCTTCATTTAAGGAAGTGCGGACTACCGCCCCCTCAAAGTGATTTGATTCGTTAAATACCATATGTGGGATGTATAAAGGATGGAAATATGATATTATATATGATAGTATACTGGAATTATAATATACCTTTATATCATTATTATTCCATTCTATAAAATATGAAATAGAAATGAAAGTAGCGTTCATGCGTACGTACGGCTTACCGTCTCCATGAACGGTGCATTTCATTTCTTACCTCTAAATGACTATGTAATGTTATAAATGCATGAATGTACTGGATATATATGACATATATGATATATACATAATGAATACAATTCTGGATATAATAAACATTTGGCCACACGAACAACATGTAATTGTAAGAAATCCACTTTCGACTTAAGAACCAAATATCGGCAAAACAAATATTTTTAACATAAATAATTACATAATGTTTTTGACATGGTAATAAGTGGTATAAAAGTAATAATGAACTTGAAAAAGGTTCTTAAGGAATTATAAATTAACTCAAGTTTATTATTCAGGAGATTAAAGAACGATCGAGTCAAGTCGGATCCGAGGTAAGGGATCCTACAACTCTCTTTCTTTTTAAGTACACACTTTTATGTCATTCCTTTTAAAGCTCATATTTCTTGTTATTGGGATGATATTTTATATTACACTTACTGTAATTTTTATTTTCATGTGATGAGAGACCCTATTCTCTCTCATCAATCCATTTTGGAAGTTTTGAGTGGCGCCGTTAGGCTGCCGAACTTTCGTAAAAGATCTAACCTCTCTCTTTCTTTTTAAGTACTCTCCTTTATGTCACTTCTTTTAAGCCCCTCTTTGTAATGTTGGGGGATGTTCTTTTATATTCCTATTTCTGTAAATTTTATTTTAATGTGATGAGATACCCTATTTGATCTCATCAATCCATATTCAGAAGTTTTATTTGGCGCCGTTAGGCTGCCGAGTTTTCGTAAGGGATTTTTCATCTCACTTTTATTCCCGTGAGATTTATGCTACATTTGCCACAAATTCCATTGAGTGGTGTATGTACTGCCCATTATTCTACTCTTTGTGTAATATACTTTCGTTTAAGAGTATTTACATCAATGATCTATTGTCTTTCTTTCATGGGGTGTATGTTTTGAAAGATACCCAAGTCGGTATGGGAACCATTCACCCTCCTCTTTTTTAAAAGACTTCTTTTATTGGGTCTTTTAATTTACATATTTTTATGTTGGGATATGTTCTCATACATCCTTATTGATGTAAATTTTATGTCGAAGTGATGAGATACACTTTTTATCTCTCATCAACTCATTTTGATGTGATGTCGTTAGGCTGTCAAGGGAACTTTTTAACCCAATTTCGATTTCTTTGGGTTCAACTTGTTGTCATTGAATATGTCATCCATTGAATATGTGTGAATGACCTTTTATTGTTTTACACTTAATATCCAATTATATTTGGTGTATATATATTTTTCACACATATTTTTGAGATTTATTTGTCCTTAATTTAAGGATACCTTCTTTATAAGGGATTTCATCACATTTGACATTTCTATTGAGGGTTTATTGTTGTTATGCACCAATTCACTCTTATATGGTGTATATACTGTCCTTTGGAGTATTATATCATGAATCCTTTTATTCTCATGATATTATAAAGTTCTGAGTAAATGTTATTCCTCTATTATTGTATTCAAGTGTCTCTAATTTTTGTAAAACCCCTTTAACCAAAATATCGTTTTAAATGTTTTAATTATTTGTTCTTATTAATATCCATGTTTTCAAAATGGTTTTAAGGATTTATTTATATGGATATTAATGGTTAAAAATGTTAAAAGCTTCAAGGTGGTATGGGACACTTTGATTCAAAAATCTCTTTATTAAATGTTTTAAATGGTTTTGGAAATGTTTTCTTTTTGAATGGATTCATTATTTCAATATCCTAAAATGTTATATTGTGATTGAAATGTGGAAATTTTATGTTTCCTTTATTCATCTTTATGTGATACGATTATGTTATGGTTCTTGGGCATTGTTATGAAGAATGGGTGGTTCCGTGATAAACTAAGGGCGGGTGAGCCCGATATAGCTCTCCAATGCATTGGGTAACGCGAAGGAGTGAAACGTTAAGGTTTCTCCGAAGAGATTTAGTGAATATACTGTGATGGGTATTCCAAACGTAACCAAGAGGGTTACTCCCTACGTAAGAATGTTATGAATGCCTCAAGTTACCTTTATGTCTTATGTTTTCAATGATTTATTCATGATTTGATATGCCTATGTTTTATGGGTAAAGTATGATTTCATTCTTATGTATATATGAACTCATGTTTCCTTTCCATATTTTTATAACCCTTACTGAGCTTTTTATTCTCATCCCAAGTTTTTTGAAATGTTTTTCACGGGTCAAGGGAAAGGTACATGATGTGATGATAGTGTCAAGGATGTGTCAAGAAAGAATCCATGTTTTATTTTCAATATGTTTCCGTTGATGGGAAGAATGAATACTGTCTTTTATGTAACCACTTTGTTTAAATGTGGAATGTAATGCAAGTTTCATGATCTAATTCTCTAAAACTCTAAACCTGAAATGATCCTAAATGTGTAATCTTGTAATAACTCAAGATTAAGTAAGGTTTAAGGCTGGGGCCTTATAGTTGGTATCAAAGGGAGGTTTAGATCACTTTAGATGTTAGGTTATTCTTTAAGCATAAGTGACATTACCATAATGGTTAGGATTTCAGAATGAGTCCTAGTTTTAGATAAATTTAATGAGTAAGTGTATCTTAGTTTTTACCTTCCTCATTAGTACATGATGATTTTGTTGATATACTCACACTGACATTTTTGTTTTTAGTGAATGGATGGATCTAGCAGGCACCAAAGTGACAATTGGTTTGAAGGAAACTGTGGTGGTTCTCTGATTAAAAGACTCGATGAAATGGGGTATTCAATGAGAAATCTCATGGCTGTTCTAAACCAACTATCAAGGATTCATGATCAACCACATCAACCTTGGTGAGTTGTCTAACATATCATGTATGAGATGGACAACTTGATGTGGAAATTCAGGTAATAATTATTAAGGTAACCATTAGGGTTTATATGATCCTTACTTTTTAGGTAATTATGGGTTACTCTATGATATGATGGAAAATGAAGGGCATGAGATATACATGAGGTTAAAATATGTTATAATTATTCTTGAAGATTTTATCTCATTTTGGGGAATGTTTTAAGAATTATATAGTTTTGGAAAAAGGACAACACGCAGACCGTGTGACAACCCGTCGCATCAGACAATGCTGCGGGAATCGAACCCACAACCAAAGTGCGACTGGTATTTATCACCTACCACTGGACTACGTGAAGTACCTGGTTAGTTTGACTGATTCTTTTTAGTTATATGATTTTATGAATTAATAGTAAGTTGATTTTGGGTTATTTATGAAAATGATTAACCAATCATAGAGGATATGTGATTAGGTTAATTAATTTTCAATACGAGACTTTATGAGCAACTGATGTTGTTTGGAGATAAATGTTAAGATTTAACTTGGAAGACTATGTGACTAAATCCTTCAAATATTTGGGTTTCAATCTTATATTGGTTTACTTTGAAGAATTTTATGGACAAATTGTTTATCGGATGGTCCTTGTTGAACTTTGGGTTTTGTTGGACAAATTTTGGAGATTAAGAATAAATTTTCTTTTTATAAGGGGTTATCCTTTTCTGGATTATCTGATCTTGTACTAACCTTTTTGGTTTTGGTTTTGGTTAAAGCCTAAATACATGGGATGTATATAGTTCTCTTTTGTGGATTAGGTGATTCTCTAGAAGTTGATTATATTACTTTTAATGCGAACAAGTCTCCCTAAATACTCGTCTTTTGGAAAAAATATGAGTTTGACTAAGGAATCTAGTAAAAGATGAAAGTCAACATGATAAGTGATTATGCATCATTATGAATAAATTCCTCAATAAAAAGTAACTTAAAACAAAAATGTTGTCTATTAACTTTTCCTACTGGGGAACCCAACACCGTTTAACCCATCACAAGTTTGTGATTTTCTTATTGTTAACTTTCTCCTAAACATGTTTTCTATCACTCTCCATCGGAACATGACCATATGTTTTCTCCTCCATGTCCATATTTTCATACTTAGAATCCTAGTATGGGTTAACTCGGGTGACCTATGTGCTTATCTTTCTTTATTTTAAAGTGATTGTTTTACCGACTCTTGTTCCGATGTGGGACGTTCAAGGATGTTTCCAAGAGCAATTTTAAAATTGCGAGGACGCAATTCCAAAAAGGGGGAAGGATGTAACACCCCAGGTAAATAAATAATATGAAATTTTCATATTTATCCATATTTTTGAATAAAATATTGATATGACTTTAAAGGGGACGCTATGCTCGATGGCGTACCCAACACGCAACAACGAGTTTCTTGGGAATCTTACGTTGCACTGTAATAATAAAAATATATTATTTTAAATGGTAGTTAACATGTAGCCGTTGTAATGGAGGGAATGGATAGAAATAACTAAAATATGATTATATATGTTCTTAAATGTTTTTACATTTATACAATAAAAGATAAAGGCTTAAAATACGGAAAGAATTCAATTTTAGGCGTATATGCCCTAGTTTTCACTAAAGTTTCACTTATCACCTTTTGATGGAAAACTGTCATTAAATATAGTCTTGTTCACTCGTAAACATTATTTTGGACCATATAAAACTCTTATTAAGAATCGGGACATCAAAATTTACTTTGTGTAAATTTTTGGTATCTTTCCGTTAAAGTTCATTTTTTTTAATGAATGGTGTAAAATGTTGAATTTTAATTCAAAATCACTTTTTAATATAATTTATTTATATGATTAGATTATATTTTTAATTGGTTTTAAAGTGAAATTAGAAAATATTTTTACCATTAAATCCAATAGTGGTCGTTGGAATCAACTTCACTTTGAAATCAGACTTAAACTAGTGTCAATCTTTTGATACTTATTGTTTCATAAAAACACGATATTTGTCATGACAGCGGGAATTAATTAATGTGACTTATATGTTTTGAATTTTGTAAAATAGACTTTATTTTTGAATTCAGAATATCAAATATAGCTTAGGGTGAATTTTTGGGATTTTTCTGAAAAACTTCAATTTTTGATGAATAGTGAAACCACTAAGTGGTACTTATAAAAACTGATTTTCCGTTTAAATGAAATTTTTCCATCATTGTGTTTTGATTTTCAAAAATCTGACATACATGGTTGTCATTAAGAAGTAAAATTTGGTTCAATGAGATTAAAATAATTTTTTGGTGAATAGTAACTTATTAAGTTTTTAATCGCGATTAGTGGTAATTAGTGTAGTTTAAGGTAAAAATAATGCTTTAATAAAATGAGATGAGCTTGACACATGTCTTACCCTAGTTGGTTGTGTCATGGCCGACCAAGACAAGCCATGGGTCAACTTGGGGACCCCATGGATCCACTTTGGTTGGGAAATGACATAAATAACTTTTTATTTAATGTAAAAGTAAAAATGACACAAACATGATATGTTTTACTAAAACAATTTTTACGTGGGGTTATACAAGTCATATTTTTGATTATAAATATTCATTGGAAATCTAAAAAGATTTCCTAAATCATAGTATTTTTTTATAATTTTTAGACATTAAATAAATTAAATTATTTATGACATAATAATGATGCAGCGATGACATCATTATTTGACGATTTAAATAAAATGGAAAGATAATGTAAAATCTATGAACTACACATGTCCAAAACTTATTGGATGAGTGGATTTCGAAGACGTAACACCTTATACACGAATTATATCAATGTGGGACCTTTTGAAACCGAAACACATTTTCAAATAAAGTAATATTACTTTACTTTCCAAAAGTGCCTCTCCTCTCCTCTTATAAAAGGCCCCCACCTCTACCTCATTTAACACACTCCTCAAGCCTTTGGCTCGGCCAACCCCTGCCCATTTACTCTCTCCACATCCCTCTACTCATCCTAGAGGATTCCCTTTGGGAATAATCCTTTCAAAGGAAGCCTTTAGGCTCAAATCAAAAGGAGTTACAATTTTAAAGGTAATTCATTCTCTCATGTTCATTTGTTTTATTTTGCTTCTCCAACCCCCTAAACTCTTTTTATTTACTTTTTTTGTAACAAAACCAGTATCTTAAATATACTAGGATGTTTTTATAAGATTTATTCGAGCTACACTCTCACACAACTACATCAAATGGTTAAAGAACATACGGTTTCCGTGGATGGTGAAATTCTGCCTCCCGAAACGATGATTGTTCAATACTCATTTAACACCTTCAAAGGTGGCCATTATGATGTCACTATTTTTATATATCATATATAATATGTTTATGTTTTATTTATTCTTCTGTATTTTTCATTTTTTTCTTACCTTTATGGCTTCCATTATGGGTATACACGATATCTTCATTTAAGGAAGTGCGGACTACCGCCCCCTCAAAGTGATTTGATTCGTTAATTACCATATGTGGGATGTATAAAGGATGGAAATATGATATTATATATGATATTATACTGGAATTATAATATACCTATATATCATTATTATTACATTGTATAAAATACGAAATAGAAATGAAAGTAGCGTTCATGCGTAAGTACGGCTTACCGTCTCCATGAACGATGCATTTCATTTCTTACCTCTAAATGATTATGTAATGTTATAAATGCATGAATGTACTGGATATATATGACATATATGATATCTAAATAATGAATACAATTCTGGATATAATAAACATTTGGCCACACGAACAACATTTAATTGTAAGAAGTCCACTTTCGACTTAAGAACCAAATATCGGAAAAACAAATATTATTAACTTAAATAATTACATATTGTTTATGACATGGTAATAAGTGGTATAAAAGTAATAATGAACATGAAAAAGGTTCTTAAGGAATTAGAAATTAACTCAAGTTTATTATTCAGGATATTAAAGAACGATCGAGTCAAGTCGGACCCGAGGTAAGGGATCCTACAACTCTCTTTCTTTTTAAGTACAGACTTTTATGTCATTCCTTTTAAAGCTCATATTTCTTGTTATTGGGATGATATTTTATATTACACTTACTGTAATTTTTATTTTCATGTGATGAGAGACCCTATTCTCTCTCATCAATCCATTTTGGAAGTTTTGAGTGGCGCCGTTAGGCTGCCGAACGTTCGTAAAAGATCTAACCTCTCTCTTTCTTTTTAAGTACTCTCCTTTATGTCACTTATTTTAAGCCCCTCTTTGTAATGTTGGGGGATGTTCTTTTATATTCCTATTGCTTTAAATTTTATTTTAATGTGATGAGATACCCTATTTGATCTCATCAATCCATATTCCGAAGTTTTATGTGGCGCCGTTAGGCTGCCGAGTTTTCGTAAGGGATTTTTCATCTCACTTTTATTCCCGTGAGATTTATGCTACATTTTCCACAAATTCCATTGAGTGTTATATGTACTGCGCATTATTATACTCTTTGTGTAATATACTTTCGTTTATGAGTATTTACATTAATGATCTATTGTCTTTCTTTCACGGGGTGTATGTTTTGAAAGATACCCAAGTCGGTAAGGGAACCTTTCACCCTCCTCTTTTTTAAAATACTTCTTTTATTGGGTCTTTTAATTTACATATTTTTATGTTGGGATATGTTCTCATACATCCTTATTGATGTAAATTTTATGTCCAAGTGATGAGATACACTTTTTATCTCTCATCAACTCATTTTGATGTGATGCTGTTAGGCTGTCAAGGGAACTTTTTAACCCAATTTAGATTTCGTTGGGTTCAAGTTGTTGTCATTGAATATGTCATCCATTGAATATGTGTGAATGGCCTTTTATTGTTTTACACTTAATATCCCCTTATATTGGATGTATATATATTTTTCACACATATTTTTGAGATTTATTTGTCATTAATTTAAGGATACCTTCTTTATATGGGATTTCATCACATTTGACATTTCTATTGAGGGTTCATTGTTGTTATGCACCAATTCACTCTTATATGGTGTATATACTGTCCTTTGGAGTATTATATCATGAATCCTTTTATTCTCATGATATTATAAAGTTCTGACTAAATTTTATTCCTCAATTATTGTATTCAAGTGTCTCTAATTTTGGTAAAACCCCTTTAACCAAAATATCGTTTTAAATGTTTTAATTATTTGTTCTTATTAATATCCATGTTTTCAAAATGGTTTTAAGGATTTATTTATATGGATATTAATGGTTTAAAATGTTAAAAGCTTCAAGGTGGTATGGGACACTTTGATTCAAAAATCTCTTTATTAAATGTTTTAAATGGTTTTGGAAATGGTTTCTTTTTGAATGGATTCATTATTTCAACATCCTAAAATGTTATATTGTGATTGAAATGTGGAAATGTTATGTTTCCTTTAATCATGTTTATGTGATACGATTATGTTATGGTTCTTGGGCATTGTTATGAAGAACGGGTGGTTCCGTGATAAACTAAGGGCGGGTGAGCCCGATATAGCTCTCCAATGCATTGGGTAATGCGAAGGAGTGAAACATTAAGGTTTCTCCGAAGAGATTTAGGGAATATACTGTGATGGGTATTCCAAACGTAACCAAGAGGGTTACTCCCTATGTAACAATGTTATGAATGCCTCAAGTTACCTTTATGTCTTATGTTTTCTATGATTTATTCATGATTTGATATGCCTATGTTTTATGGGTAAAGTATGATTTCATTCTTATGTATATATGAACTCATGTTTCCTTTCCATATTTTTATAACCCTTACTGAGCTTTTTATGCTCATCCCAAGTTTTTTGAAATGTTTTTCACAGGTCAGGGGAAAGGTACATGATGTGATGATAGTGTCAAGGATGTGTCAAGAAAGAATCCATGTTTTATTTTCAATATGTTTCCGTTGATGGGAAGAATGAATATTGTCTTTTATGTGACCACTTTGTTTAAATGTGGAATGTAATGCAAGTTTCATGATCTAATTCTCTAAAACTCTAAACCTGAAAATATCCTCAATGTGTAATCTTGTAATAACTCAAGATTAAGTAAGGTTTAATGCTGGGGCCTTATATGTTCAAAATGATTTTAATGATTTATTTATATAAACATGAATATTTTGAAATGATAATTCTTTTAAAAAGTTTCAATGTGGTATGGAACACTTTGATTCTATATTTATTTTAAATGACTACCTTTATAAATTTTGATAATTTTAAAAGATTTCATGAAATAGGCATAATTGTCCAAAAGAGTTATGAAAATAATTTTCACCTATGTAAACATCCTTTGATTGATTTTAAACTCGTTTGAAGTTGATTTATTATGATACAATTCTCCAAATTGTGTTGATGGTTTTTTGATATGTTTGATTTTGTATGAGTTATTTTTATTCCATTCATGGTTTATGGTTAAAGAAATGACATTTCATATGCTAGTTTTAATAACAAAGTTTATGTTATATTTCAAACTTATCTTAAGATTAATTTATTAGACTAGTATTTTCTTGGTTGGGGACATGTAAAAGTAAGGCCTCCAGGTTGGGGTCATGTTACAGCAGAACCTCTAGGCTGGAGTCTGGTTACAGAGGCTCTCCATGTTAGAGTCCGGTTACAGAGGCTGTCCGGGTTGGAGTCCAATTACAGAGGCTCTCCAGGATGGAGTCCGGTTATAGAGGCTCTTTGGGTTTGGGTCTGGTTATATTTATTCAAAGGTCCTGGCATGAGGCCTTGACCAAGAAATTAACGTCTGGTACTATAAATTTCCTCATTATGAAATTAGTTATTACATGTTATTATTTGACTAGTACAATATCCATGTTCATGTTTATATGGTAATGTTTCATTTATTTTTTCCTTATTATGTTCAAGTATTTGTTTAAAAGGCTATTGTTTTTTTATTATACATCCTGACTTTAAATTTTATAGCTTCCACTAAATTATTTAACCTTACTGAGCATCTGATATCTCCCCTTTCTTATGTTTTATTTTCCTAGGATCCCAAGAAGTTTTTATGTTTGAGATGAAAGGATAAGCTAAGGGAAAAATGGTATTCTCAAAGGATTTTTGTGTGTGTGTTGTATGTTAGAAAGTGTAATGTAATGTTCATGTATGTAATATATTTTACAAGACTGCTAAACTGAGCATTCATTCAGGACTTGATTCCTTTTCATCAGGCCAATGTATTAAAATAATGCACCGAATATGGGAATCTAGGGTCGAGGCATTGTAATATTACTCAAAACCCAATTTTAATCATGGAATCACTTGAATTACACACATTTCTGATTAAAAATGTCAATTTTTCAATGGATAACAAAAATAAAAACTATACACGTTAAAATAATCCCAATAATGATAAAAACACCAAATATATTATTTAAGACTTTTTCACAGTAATTCCAAAAATATCAAAAAAAATATAGAAATGGTTTGATATAAATTAAAATGAAAATATAGTGGAATAAAATCATTTAAATTCAATGCGGTATTGATGAAAATAAAATCTTTAACATAAAAAATCTCTTTTAGAAAAAAAGTAATCCTCAACACTTTCAATTTAGAAAGGCAAAGGAATAATTCCCATTCAAAAGGGTACTGTATAATCACCCAACAGCTGGTAATAATTCCCAAAACAAAATTTTAAACCAATTCTCCATCCATCCTAGATATAACCTTCTAGGATAACTATCCACATGGCAATGTATCTAACTATTTTTTCCATCAAAACCCCAACATTGATTCTAAGAACACTTAGACTTTTTTTCAGATAAATAGCCCAAGGAATCCAGCATGACTTTACACACTACCCTAAAAGGGTATCCTTGCAAATAAGGAAACTATTTACCATATTTGTATCATACTCAAGGAACCCAATACTTGAGCCATCTCACCTTGAGTCAATATGCATTATTTTTATATTGGGGTTACATATTATTCTTCCAAGAATATTTTTCTTCAAGATCCAAATGAATTTCTACTTAAATGATATTATGGTTCAAAAGAATTTAATTCGAGGAAAATGTTCTAAAAGAAACACCACATAAAATTTTGTAGGAATGTTAAAAAATTTCATCTCCCTTCTCTTAGATGAAATCAATCAAACACAATAATATTAAATTCATTTGAATCATGAATGACATGAATGACTCATATACATAGGCCTCTTTACATTATGGTCAAACATAGAAAATCATAAAAAAAATATAATTATTACAACATATTGGATGAAAATTGTAATTTTTTATTATATAAAATAAGGATAGGAATCCCAGAACCATGATAACCTAGAATTTTCACTTGAAAGGTATTCATGACTCATTAGTTTGATATCCATCATAATATTTCTCACATCCTTATTTAATTTATTCGACATACCAAATAGTGAAGAAATAAAATATACTCAAATACCATTTTATGAGTCCCTATATTGTGACTACTTGGTATTATCCCATATAGAGTGCCAGAAGACCGTAGGTTTCCTCCATGTACTCTTGGGAATGTTGACTAGAAGAAAGGGATAAAATCATACATTTTGGAGATTACTCTCATGATATAATAAACATCCAAAATAAAAAAACCAATTCATACAAAATAATCAAATTATGAGAAACAAATATAACATATCCATGAAATAAAAAATGAATGTGCATTCATTAAATCATACATCACAATTGATCTCCCACATAGTCTGATCACATATTGAAATGAATGAAATAATAAAATATATAAAATATATACTTACATCCCCAAGAATAACCTCCTTCCAATATCCAAATAGAATTTATATACCTTATCCTTATCAAATGTATAATTAGTGATCAACCTGAAACTAGACTTCAGGTCTATATTCTCACTAGAGTTCTCATTCAGGGCATAAAAAGTAATACCTAAAAATGTATCCCCATGTTACCCTAATATACATCACCATATTCATGTGTATAAATGGGAAAAATAAATATAAAAAATAATTATTCATATAGGATCAACATGTACTAACCATGAAACCACAATACCCAACCATTCCTACTTTACCATATTTTATAAATTAAGTCACTTCATGCCAAAATCATCATCTCATGCATTAATATGCTTGGTAGGGTTATATATAGAAATACAACCTAGACCCTCATCATAATTATAGGGTCTATAAATATACCCATAAAATCCACTTTAAGGTGTAATTACTTCATATAAGTAATGTATGATGGGGTTTTCACTAATTTTGTGATGTGGGCATCTTGCACACAACATCTTGATTAATTCTATGTGCTAAAAAATTGACTTCCATTAATATTTATTCAATATTGAGATCTATTTTTGAATGGAATTGGTCCTTGATTATATAATAAAATATCTATCAGAATATACATTTTAAATCATTCCAACAAGATACATCTTCATGTTGTAAATAATACATTTAGTCCTTAGGAATTCCATAGAGTGAAGATGAGAATGATTTTATTTTTATTTCGTATTTAGAGACATTAATTGGTTCTAGGGTAGCACAAAAAATATTAAACTTTTCTAAGGTGTTTCTGGGAACTCATCCGATAATCTATTAAATTTATGGATGATGGTGGATTAATCAATATTTTAATTCAAAGCCAGATTCAAGGTTTGGGTATGAAATACTATTCGGTTGATAGTTAATGTCTGGTGTAGACAATTCTGGAAAGGTTTTATCTAGTTAATTGTTATTATTTATAACCACTGTTTTTGGTTTTATGTTTGATTCAGAAGTGTTTCTAATTTCAATTCTTCTAGAATAGATTAAGTCCCCAAATGGGTGAAAATTGAAAATTCTCGTAGAATGTGATTGTCAGATTCAACGACTAACGCTTCATTCAACATTAGTTTCAAGATCTTTGAGATACTTGGGATTATTTCAGAACCTAAATAATTTAAAAATAAAATGTAAATGGAGAAAATATAAAATAATAAATGTAAAATAAATTTGAATTTGTGGTCCAAAAAAAGAGTATAAAAACAAAAGAAGGGGAAAGTGTAACGTAAGAAGAAATTAGAAAATATAATAACTAAATGAAAATTAAAATAATATTAAATACCTTTAATTGGATGAAATAAGTACTCATATCTCTAAAAACAATTAATATTTTAATGGAACTATTACAGGCAATCTTAAAAGATGTGTGGTTTTTTGATATTTTTGGTGCAGGGTAGTGGCTGACAAAAGTAATATCTCAAATGAGGAAGTAACAAAAAACTCATTAAATGTATTTTAAAAATAAAATACAATAAAATAAAAAATATTCACAAATGTATGGGGATGTTTTATGGTTATAATTAAATATACGGATTTTTATATGAATATTATATTAAAGTATTTATTTATTTTTTGAAATAAGACAGAGAAAATGCAATGAGAAGAAGTTTATTTAGAATCTATTTTTTAGATGTCGTAATAAATCCAACACTACATATGAACATACTTAAAAATACTTATCATTTAAATTATACTACACGTAATAATTATCCCAAAATTTGGGATCCCTTAAAACTATGAGAACTAACATTACCATAAAGATAAAATGAATTAAACCCTACGCTATCTTCAGAACATGCAATCATAAAAACCGAATTGATTTTCATTTTAAGGATAGATTATGGATAGTGGTAAATTATGGAATATATCTATTATTTAAAATATTATTAATAGAATTATGGGGTATTATAATAACTCTAAAACTTGATCCCATGTTTTTTATTTTTATCTTCAAAAATTGTGCTCTCAAAATCCACACATTACTCGTCCACGTATTTTTAGTGTTAATTGTTCTATTATTTAGTTAGTTTATTTTAATTTAAAATTATGAATTAAAAGAAAATATTAATTAAATTATAGTGTCTCATTGACTCAAAAAAAATAAATGAGGATGTTAAGATGTAGATCAATTATTAATAAAATTTCTCTTCTGTGGGTGATGTAGCAATCTTAGAAATTAATTGAATTCATAAAGAATAATAATGGGTATTACACAATCAAATATCTACCTCAAAGTTACAGACCAAATAATTAAATTGAATAAGAATAAAATTGAAAAAATAGATTAAATTTTAGAGAAATATAGAGTTTATTTCAAGAAAGACATCATTAGAACAAATATTAGTAAAAGAAGAAAATTTTGGTGGAGATCCTAGGTTGAGAGCTTGCCTCCTCCAATTGTATATTGAAATGTAATGACACCACTTAAAATATAATCCCAATTCTATATGTCATATAAAAATCCCCATAAATTTGAAAATATATATATTTATATTGTGGTGGGGAGGTCAATGTTTCAATACATTCCAAGTGTGAATTGGAAATATGACCAAATATTTTAATCCAACTTGCGTCAATTGTTTGACCTAAAAAACATTAACCAACTATCCTTCCAAAATAATTATTTTTAAAATATTATATATTTAATATTATTTAAAAGTTCAATCCCAATACAAGAACGAGTGAAGAATTTATGGCCCAAATATGGAAGTGGCTTCCAATATAGAGAGCTCATTCCATCTTTGATTTCTTGTCCCATTTACTCCAATAAAATGCATAGTCCATCATAGATGTCCAAAATTAATGTTATATCCTATTTAGTAACTTATAGGGAATTTTCATGTTCAAATAAGTAGTAGGAAAATTTAAATTTTTGAAATACTACATTTCACATTAAAAGGGAAGGACTGTAATTTTCATCAAATTTTAAAATTAATGATCTAATCCTAAATATTAAAAAATAAAATATTTTTAACATAATGTGAGGATATTATGTCATTTATTATTAATAATATATTCAATAAAAAATTTATCACATATGTTCCCAAAATACTTATACATATATAATCTACTTTATAACATGCATGAAAATTATGATTTTTATACATAAGGGGCTATATAATTCTATTAAACCAATGATTGAAATAATGGATAAAACACATGAGAAACTATCCCAAATTTGAAATCATTTTCTAAATTGTTTCATTGGATATAATGTATGATTGGAGTTTCATTCATGCATGCAACCCATGAACTATCCAAGATATTTACACATGTTTTGTAACACATAGGTTAATGTTATATCTCTCAAGGGACACCCTTGGGAGTTATTAAAATATAGAAACATATAATGGATATGGGTGGATATATGTTTGTGACTCCATGAAACCTATAACTCTATTATTATTTGTCCTTAGAAAATTAAGGCTCTAGAGAACTATTCTAAAAAAGAATTCTCATTCTTATGATAAAAAATTCTAGGTAAACCCATGGATACCATCATTGGTGGGAGGATTCTTTCAGAAACTATTGTGATCTTAATAAAAATATTTTTAATGCGTTTTGACGACAATAAAGTAGTAAATTTGGTGAATTAAATGATTTTATAGTAGCTTCTTCATCATCAATTTTTTGAAATTTCATATTTCAAAGATTGATATCCTCAGATAAGGGATTTAATAAACTTCAACTATATATTATAATTGATATTATACCCTAATGATTCTATTCATTGTTTATAATGTAATCCATGTGATTTTTTTGAAATCATGTTTGATAAAATAACATAAATGAAAAACATAGTACACTATTTTCCCCATCACCACACAGAATCCCATAAGACATTAAACTATAGAGGTCCTCTAACAGATGAAAAATGAACAATTTATTTTCAACATGGAATATAGATTGTTGTTTTTTAAATTATGATGTGATGTTTTAGTGTAAGTAAAATTGAAAAAATGAATACACTATATTATTGATAGGACTTCATTTTTAATAGAACTTTCATCATGATTTAACCTTTCACAATTACAAACATTACATTATTTTACTACCAATGCTTTCAATTAAAAACGCATTATATTTGAATATAGTTTGAATGATGGATGAGAAGTTCAAATAGTCCAATTAAAATATCCACAAAAGGTACACTACTACTTGTTGCGCATCATGACAAGATCTCATACCTTTTACATTCTTAGGATATTTAATGTTAAACTTAGTGATACCTTTACAACATGGGTTCTGTAAGGGTATCAAGTTTTATCCTTAACTTTACACAATGTCACATATACATAAATGTAATATATATTACATTTACATAGTTCTACTTTGGTATAAGGGTAATCTAGAATACTTTTCCACAAAATTTAAGGGTGGAGAGAAATAAAATCAAAATTTATTATTATTTATTAATAGTTAATAAATTATTAAAAAGGTATTTTTGGGATTTTCATAATTAAAAAATTATTAATAAATTCATTACTTAGAAAGGATTTATAAAAAATTAATTAATGTATACGAACAAATTTGTTATTAAATATTACATAATTATTAAATTTTAATTTTTTAAATACCATTTCCAACTTTTTGATGCATGATAAATGGATTATATATAAAATGGTTTATTTTATAATTGTAAAAATTAAATTCTAAAGTGTTTATAAATTTCCAAAAATTAGACTAGAATTTTTTAATTGAATTAATCAAATTAGAAGAGTCTTATTTTGGAAAATTATACAAATTACATCAAAATTATTTCTAATTATTGAATATAGTAGAGGATTAAATAATATTTAGTATATGATATTTAATTATATAACATTTTTCCATAATTTTTTTATTAATTATAAAATTATTAGGATTCCCATAATATCATAATACTTAAATGAAATTAAACATAATCAATTTGAAATTGTTCAAATTAAGATGAATATAAATTTTTAATATTCATGTTTATGGAATGACCAAAATAAATAATTAAATTAGAAAATTTTTATAGTTTGATATTATATATGAAAATGATCATAAATTGTTATAATGTTTAATTATTTTAAATTTTCATTTATTTAGATGTTATTGCTTACTTTATTTATATATATTTATATAGATATAATTGTTTTGTTGAAAATATTGTGTATGTTTTATTTATGTCAAACCATTCTTATACGAGATAGAGATTTCATTTCATGCAAGGTATGACACAATAAAATTAATTTTTCATCTATATTTATAATGAAACTAGATTTTCATACATTGATATTATATTTTTTAGATTAATATTCATTAAATTACACATACACAATCCTGGGTATTGTAAAGGTATTGTTCCTTAAGAAACATGGAAACACCAACAATTGGATCATATGTGAACTACATAATCTCCTATTAAAATCATCATAATTAAAAATCTTATTATACATATCATAAATAATATAATTCTTCATTAACTGGGAAAAGGAAACATAAGATATTGTGGTCTTAGATACTCATTAACGGTAAATAAGGGAGATATGTTGGCATAACACGAGCATAATGGTATGAGAACATGAGCATAATATTTGAAAACCATACTATGTATACCAATTATTATTACTGATTAAATTTATTTATTTTTTACATATTAAATATTTTCATTAAATAAATATGAAATATATTGTGCACATTAGGGTCGATCACTCAAGGAGGCTTCTTACTTGAACTGTATTTCTATTGTCACTATTAAAAACTAACGAACATAAAGCTAAATTATATTCTACTATAAATGGGGTGGTTGCATATAAAAATAAAATAAATATAATATAATATAAATGTAAATATCAATATAAAAACCATCATGTAAAGGAATAAAATATATAAAGAAGTTACTTTAAGAAACTTGTTGTAGTTGGGGTTTAAAAGTGGTGATATAATTGTTATTAAAAATATTCACTAATTATTTTACTCAATGTTGAGACAAATAGATTTCACTATAAACCCTCACATTTTAATTTTATTACCCTACACCTATACCTTTTCATGTAGGGTTACTCTCTTCCATATCAATACCTAAGCCAAACTGTACCTTTTGAATGACATAGATGTAATTGATAAAGAAAATGATTCAATGAGGAGAAGGAAAACAATAGTGGAGAAAACATGGAGACCTCTCATCATAGTAAATTTAACCACTAATGAAACATTATAATAAAATATGATATATTAATGAATATAAGAAACTAAAATACCAACACTTACCCCCTCGAACAACAGTGAGGGTTATCTCTCCACAATTATGGAGATTAAAGAAGCACGCTGACACCATCACAAAAATGTGAACAATAGAAATTAAAGAGAATAAAAAAATAAATAAAATTATTACAATTGAAAATATTTAAGAGTAATATAGAAACAAAATTCCCCATTTCCTTCTTGAAATTGTCTATCCCTTGGTATAGGATATGGGCATAAATTTATAGGGAAAATGCGTGAAGAATTATGGAACAAAATTTTATCTCTGATTTCATTTTCAGGGATTATCCATTAAATGGATAATTGGGATGTTTTTTCGTCTTCAATGTAATTCAATATTTTTTCCCTATTTTTCCCTATAAAGTTCAACAAGATTGGCCACTCGATCAACGATTTATAAACAATTTAATCTAAAGAGTTAATCTGTTTTGGTAGACTCTTTGTATTCTAAATATTCCACTTCACATGCCATTACGACATTTAAAATAGTTGAATCATGCGAAAAATATTTGAAGAATATTTTTAAATAATTACTTATCATGTACCATGTTGAGTTTTATCTCCAATAGACTTACCCAATTTGAGATAAAATCTCGTATTTAAAATATTCTTATTCATTACAATATTTTCATGGCCCAAATTGTGATCTGATTTGGGCATAATTTAGTTTCACAATGATGAAATGAATACCAAAATGTATGGAATCCTGAAAAATTAATTTCACAATATAATTTAGTTTAGAAAAGGATATGGGTAAAATATAGAAAAAAAAGAAACACCTAAAATACAAAATTGTTCTATTATTGAAATTTTGCTCAAAATACAACTAAAACATAAAAACATGACAATTACCCATAAACTAATACAATGGTTGATCTAAAAACATTTAATTATAGTGAAAAATATGTGAAATTCGTATAATCACCAATAATCTTCAGTAATGGATAGATTTTTGGTTCATGATAAATGACTCATAAAGAAATAAAAGAACATGATCCCTAAGAGCATAAAATTTTCATAAGACATATAATTAAGTAATATAAATAAGAAAAGAAAATTATTTCCTTAGCAGTAAAGGTTTATTTCCAAAACTATCATATGAGAATGTGTTAACTCCCTAAATCATTGTAGTATTCAATGTTCACTCCCAAGACTATCATAATGGATAGAGTCCCTTATTGAACTTGGTTCACTCACCATTATAGTCCTATTAATCTCTTGAGATAACAATATTTACATAATGAATTTGATGGATATATATGTCCCAACCAAAACATAATTAGAACCAAACATATTTTTTCTATAATATCATAAAAAATATGTCTTATCCAAAACCATGAAAAAATGGGTTTCAAAGAAATCACAATAACATTACCGGTGGAAAATAAACTGGTTTCATAATCATTTTACAATTTAAACATATCACAATCCATGAAAAATTAAGTGGATTTTGTAACAATTTTTTCATGGTATAACCAACAGAAGAAAAATAAGATTCGTAAACATCTTTTCATCCTAAATATAAAGCATTTATAAAAATAATATGAATATTATCCTTGTATCATGTCCCCAGTAAAGAATATGTAAATCAAATGACATTATATTAGATGGAAAATGATTTTTAAATATAACTTGGATAATTTCTTTAGAATAATATCCTTTCCACTTTAAATATCAATTTTTAAAACATAAAATATTTTCAAAATCAGTTTCTTTTGAAATAACCTTAGAGACAAGAAAAAGAATATTTAAACATATTTTAAAACATTTATTGTAAAAAATATCCTCTGTATTTAGATTATTTTAAAAAAAATTAAAATATTTTATAAAAACCTGTAAAAAAATTGATGCAGTATTTAAGTAAAACAATGTTCATGATGGTGGAAATGTTGTTCAATTCGTACTTGTTATAATAAATATTCCTTTCAGATTGTTAGTAAAATAAAATCACAAATTGTTTGGAAAATTACATGAATATACATTTTAATACTTTTCTAAAATTAAAAAAGGGTAAAAATTTATTCAAAAAATCATTGTCTTTTTTGTAAAAAAATCATTTAACACTTTTTCTAATAAATTTAAATGGAATAAAATATATTATCAACAATAGGATGACATTAAACCTATTTTTATTTGAAATTATTGTTTAAAGATTTAGTAGATAAAAAATAAGCAAATGACGGGAAAAAATTTATTCGCATGATATAACTTTAGTTTAACCAAATTTATGGGTTTCTTATAGTTTGGATCAAATCCTCTCATCATCGAGAGAATAAACATAAACAATCATAATAAATGATGAGAATGAATCTTAAACCCCTTACAACTTTGGAATCATTGAATGATAAGAGAAATGAAATATTAACAGTTAATGATACATTAAATATTTTTAGAATAAATAAAGTCATCATATTACATGTCAAAGGGTCTTCATATTCACCTCATGAAATAAATAGGTGATGAATATGGAAAGTGTCACATAGAAGTAAAAAGTGAGATAGAAATCCCTTACCATAAGTCTCAACTTCGTTCTGACATGTTTAAACCACATATAAAAAAAATATAAGATTATTATACATCTATTAAACAACCATAATTATATATATTATAGCATACATGATTTACTTATGACTTTTTATTATCTATTTATTAACAATTCAATGTTGAAGTCACATTTCGGGAAATAACTCCTTTGTTTTTTGTGTATGTTATGATTTACTATTTTTTATCGTCATAAATTTAACATGGTTAAATCATATAAATAATTTCAAACCAGATATGAATTTTATATATATTCAATATATGTGTATTTATAGTAATCCACAAACACTAGAAATATAAAATAAAATACATCGTTCATGAAGACAGTAGGCAAGAGATATTCATGAATGTTGTTTCCAATTTATCGATCGTTTAAATTAAAAAAAGTTAAATTTTATTACCCTTATAAAATAATTTTTATTTCATATTTATCACATATATTAATTTAACTTACCCAAATTACCATTCATATAAAGCGTTAGGGAAAAACGAATCATGTCACTTCTCAAGGCGGTAGCCCCCCGTACACATGAATGACATTATCGCATCCCATACAGAATAGAACGTGAGAAGGTATATGTGATATAATAATTAAATAAGTATAATTATATCACATTAATCATATATATTCAATTATTTCATCCTTGTTACCATCCAAGTAAAATAGAATTGAAAAACACAACACATTGGTTCGCAAGGGGGCAATCCACTGTACACACGAGTGCCTTTATTATTTTCCAACAGGTTGGTGGGTAAGAAGGTAGATATGTTGGGATAATTAAATATGTATATTAATAACCTAAATATCTCTTGTAAACGTTAAATCTATCATTATATCTAGGTTTGAGTGGTGGTGACGGAAAATCAATAGTATTGGTTTGTGAGAAGTTAGTTCATCATACACATGAATGTTGATTTCATATCACATTAGATGGAAGAGGATATCGATGTAGGTTATGTCACTAAAATAATTAAATTTAATTATATGAGAGATACTTTTAATACTATATCATTTTAAAATAATAATATCTTAATGAGTTAGAAGAATAAGTAAAACAAAAACACATAGTTTGAAACATTACCTATTCTTTAGAAAACCTCTTTAGGATCAACATAAAGCCTCCCATGATTGGATTTATGATCTCAAAAAGTTCTATAGTAGATGGTTAAATAATTAATAATTATAATTAGCTAGTTCATAGAAAAAACTAATGGGTTTTTGATGTTTGATTATGAGAGGAGATGGTAGCATTTTAAAAGTGGGTGATAGGACACACATATAAATCATGAAAAAAATAATGTTTGCCTTATTTTTCACATTTCATACAGCTAAAAAATGGGAAATTATTAATCCTTATAGGTGATATGGTCAAAATAATCCAATAATTTTTTTGGAAATTTTTTAATGTGATTTTTCCCATTATAATTCAATTTCAACCCCTCTGTAAACCCATATTAATTTTAACCACGGTAATTCATTTTCATTATTTTTACTATTTAGATGGAAACAATATTTATATTAACTTATTTTAAAGTATAAATTATTCTGACAACAAATATGTAATCAATTTTTTAAAATTATATTCACATAAGTGGAAATTTTTGTTTTAATATTAAACTTATGTATGCGATGAAAAAGTTGTTTTCCAAAGAAAAAATCATCAAATTATAAAAAAATATATATTAAAATTCAACATAATAATTATTTAGATGATATAAAATGGATTAATATATATATATAATAATTCTTATTTTGAATTCGTATTAAAATTAAATTTATCTTGTACATTTCAGGAATGAAAAGGTAGTTTTTTAATATAAAAAATAAATTTTCACTATTTACATGACATATTATATTTCCATAAAATTTTCGAAAATTCATTGAAAAATAAGTTATAAATTATTATATCAGAAATTATTTTCATTTTTCAAAATATTTCATCTAAAATTGGAAGAAAATTTAATTTTAGAAATAAGTTCGCAAAAGGTGACAAAAGTGCTTCAAAAAATAGTTTTTTATGTGTAAAATTTAATATATTCTTATCCCTTTCATAAAACACAAATTAGATAAATAATAATATATTTATTGAATATATAGTTTATAAATTTATTTAAATTCATTCACCTTGAGTTATTTACTAAATATTTTGAGTTAAAACTTGTTTGAGCACGTAATAATTTCTTTTTAGGAAAAAGATTTCCTTTATTTTAAATTTTTTTATATTTTGATTTATAATAAATTGGTAACAAAATAATTAATTTCACATAAATGTTTCAAACATATGTCATCACAATTTAGTTAATATTATTAAAACACGCCATCCAAAAACTATGTGATAACTATCATATCAAATTATAAAATATTTATTGTAAGTCAGGTTTCATTAAAATTTGGTGTCGCATTGAATACTAGTTATTGAAGAGATTAAATTTATTCTAAAAAATAAATATTTCCTAAAATTTTTGAGTATTATCTTATTCCACCCATAAAATTAGTTTCTTTCTCTAAATTCATAACTTTATTACAAATGACATGGTTTATTTTTATCTCATTACATCCTCATATTCTCATTTATCTTCCTCAAGCAGGTGGTTATGGAACAAAAAATTTACTATGTGAGTTGTATTATTTAATAGAAATTTCTTGAAACAATCTATAATTACCATTTTTTTGTTCCTAAAAAGAAATATATTTCTCTTGTTGGATGTCCTCTGATTTTAGTGAATGTGATGGAATAGCAATGTACTTCTTTAACAGAGATAAATGAAACAAATCGTCAACCTAATAGAGGTTTAGTTAGAGTTCCAAACGATAAGCAACCATCCTAATATGATAAATAATTTAAAAGGGTATGATACAAGTTGATTTTTATTTTACCATCATTTTTTATTATATAAATGCATATAGATACCTTCTCACTTACGTAAAATGTTAAATGATGTAGACGATTATCAATAAATCATTTCGGCCAACTTTGTACAACCCTTATGTGCGGATGAATTGATCTAAAATTCTCCACCAATTATTTATATATCTCAGGTCCCAATAGATTTCATTCTCCAACATTATTCCAGCATGTTGGAGCACTATACTTATTTACATAAAGGTATTCATAAGTATCCATTTTAAAGCTTCAAGGGAAGGAAATTTTAATTAGAAAACTCAACTAGAGAAAGGTTTTGATCCCAAATACCTTTTAAATCCAAATAAAAATATATTATCATATACTCAAGGGTTTTAATTCTTCTCTAAAATTTAAGATATTTCGGGGGATGATACCCAGTAATGAATCTCAACTCTATTTCAAGAGTTTTATAAAGACATTTCTAGAACATATGGAAAACCTTATATCCTGATCAGACATTGTGGAATTTTTTATTCTGTGAAACCATTCTAAAACATTAAATTATATCCTGGAAATCTGATCTAGGGTGAAATATTCTATATTGAAGATGAAGTGTGATGAATTTGGAAGGTGATATACTGAAACCCATGTAGCATTATGGCCTTTAAATGTTTTGGAGAGTCATATAACAAAATCAATGGTTATATTTTCCTATTTCCTTCTAGTATGGATATTGGTTAGAGTATCCCATTAATCATTTATCTATAGAAGTTAACTTCATAGCAGACCAAACACTGAGATAAGTAATAACAAAATATATGTTTTCTTGGTTTACCATAAAAAAACACTTCCTTGCATGCCAGTGGAAGGAATTATTCCCTTTTCATCCTTTAGTTATGGGTCCAGGCCCCACAGCCTTTCCAGATTTGACTGGTTGTTAGACATCATGTGTTTTATCCTTTTTCTTAATCTATATTTATATAATTTCAAAATTTAAATAAACCATATTGACCATGACTTCATGGAAAACATAAATATTGAAGTTACCAATGAAATTAATCTTATGCCCAAAAAATATGAAGACATTATTCCTTGAATAAGTTTTTTTTACAAAAACATATAAAAACCAAAAATTAGTATTTTTTATAAATTTTTACCAAAATGTATTTAATCTTGATAAAAACCCATTACATCAATCCCAAAATGGGTGTTTAAGTGATTTAACTAGTAATATACCTTAAAATCATACATACATATTAGTATCCATAACTCTTAAGTTATTCTTACTTGAAGGCATATAATCTTTTAAAATATAATTCACCCTTTATTACATAAATAATATATTATCTTAAAAAACATTTCCATGGAAAATAAGGGTCCATCCTTGCACTGATAGATATAAAATGTGATTTTATTACTCCAAAATTGATGTATTTAGAGATAATAAATGGTTAGAATGACAACATGTTCCACTAGAGTATTAACAACAAGATTTCACAGGGATACTTCATATAAAATCAATCATCTAAATACCAACTAAATATTTGAGGATATGTGTTCCCTAATTATAATGATTCACAACATCAATTATGATTAAAAAAGCTTTCCATTTGAACCATGTCTTCAAATATTATTTTGTCTTATTATTACACCCTGAAGGTGGAAATTCATTTAATTTTTTTTTCTTGCCTTTTTATGTTTTTATGGAGGTTCATGTGGAGTCCAAGTTTGAAATTTTATGTTTTTGAGTTTTCAGTTAGAATTATGGCCTGCACACAGTTTGGGTTCACGGTTTCAGAAATTGTGTGGCCCAAACTAGGTAACCATAGGGTAGTGGTTGGGTTTGGGATAGAAGTTACTAGATAATTTTTTCATAGTTAGTCAAACGATATAGGCGATTTTCTCAGTTCATTCCCTCTTGGACAGTAGCTACTGTATAGTTGTTGCACATTTTCGTTATCTGTGTAGCCAAATCATTAGAGTTTCCTAGATTTTTAAATCTTATAATTCATAATCTACCCAACTATAATTTTACAATAACTCTAGACCCACTCTTGTTTGGTAATTTTTGGTGCACAAATGTGTACCAAAACTCCTCTTCCCTATGATCCTCCTCCTCCATGGATTCTCCTCCAAGATCCAATGTTTTTTCTATAGTTTTTTGACCTCTTTTTCATCACTTCATTTTCTCCTCTCTTGATTTCGTGTATATTCATTGGTGGTTTTTTGTTTGGATCAAACCTAGATGCTAGGGTTGATACTTTGGGTTGTTTTCGTTGGATATAGGATGTGAAGATTTTTCCTAGGGGCATATTCTTCCTTTAATTTAAGATTTTTCACATTATCACATCAATGAGGTAGGTGTTTCTATTTTTTACACTCTGATGCATTATATTTGATGATTGAAATTTTTTAAATATTATATTTTTTTCATGTTTTTGGTATGATTTCATTATTTGGTATGGTATATTTTTGTTCAAAAAAATTTGCGGAAGTTGATTAAAAAGGTTTTTCTTATTAGAAACATTATATTTATGCACATATGATATTTTTTTAAACGATAATAATTTTTTATAGTTAATATGATAACAATTTTTCATAAATTGGCCTTTATTATATTTTGATAGTTAGGGTAAAAATATTAATTGGTTGTAATGTTTTTTATGCCTATTGATGGTTTATTTCATTATGGTATTATGTTTTAAAAAGATTATCCCAATTTTAGAATAATTATTGTTAACATTAGAATTATTAGACTTGTTGTGTTGGATTACAGGAAAGTGGTTTTTTAAAAAACGGTTTTAGATTTTTTCCTTGACACACAAATTGTTTAATTGGATATTGAATCTTCCATGGGTGCACAGAGTGGATGCATATATGGGAATTCAAGTGAAGATGACACCATAAGATAATGTTTTCCGTGAAACTCAGTGTCTAAAATTCTTTCTTGATTTATAATTATTTTGCTGTTACAGTATTTTATTATGATTTTTTTTAATATTGTATTTAAAATCATGATCTGTTTGTTATCATTGGAAGATGGTTAAAAATTAAATTGTATAAAATCTCATTTGGTACCTTAATTCATGTTTTTGGTTTTTCATCATGGTTTTGAAATGAAATTGAACCTGAAAGATAAATGCCCATTTATAATTATACACATGAATGTGATGTTTCACCTTAATTTTGAAATGTTATGTTGATTAATTTTAAATGTAAATTATATAAGGCCGAGTTGGAACCTTTTAATGTTATGAAATGAACGTGTTCTTGGAAATTCAAATGCCTAGTTGGAATCTTAGCATGTTTTGAGAAATTGTTTTAAATATCATGTTATTTGATGGTCTGGCTAGAACATGTTTATGACATTTTGTATGTTGGGAACCCCTATAGAGGATTTACCAATATGGTTTATTGTATGGGTGGTGTTAGTGTTTTGGGTTGGTAATTGATATGGCATCATTTAAGGTGATTCACACATGTGATGGACTTTTAATAACCTAGTGTAATTTTAAAATGGGTTTCATGTGTGTCTATTTGTGGGTCAACTAAAGATTTATTTCCAACCATGAATAGATTATTTTGTACCCCTTTGAAATGATAGGGCTTAGCGGGATGTGCCATTGTATTGTCAGTTTAGGGTTCCTAGATATTTAAGGACTATATAGGTACATCATATGCTAGCAGGCCAGTCTAATTCAAGTATGTCTACAGACCTCTCTAGAAATTATTTGTAAATTCTCAAGGTTTACTATTAGTATGTGCCTATTATATTTTGTTACCCTTGGTTTCTTATTTATAGTCCTTGTTAATTTTTCAAAATGCCGCGGTATTGATTTTTTGGAGTTTTTTTGGGGGTTTTCCTTAAAATATTTATTCAATATGGAAATGGAGATGTGGTTTGGATTGTTTTAAAGAAGAGGGAAAGCTGTTTTTTTATCAAAAATAAAAAACCTATTTTTATACATGTATTTAGAACTACTGTAAATGGGTTTTCTTCATGAAATTAAATGCATGGATTCTTTGGTGGTTTCGTACTGAACTATTTTGTTCACATCCTTATTGAAACACTTTGTGTCAGAAGACCCAGATGATTTTGTTGGGTCAGGTTTTTATTTCTATTTTATTTTATAATAGGTTGGTTGGTGGATGGTGGAGACTGTGATTTCACATGCAAATTGCGTTGGTACCAGTCTTGTTTTTTTTTTGAGTTTTTGTCTTGTTTAGTTGTACTAGTATCTGGATTTGTTTATAAATTTATTCATATTTAGTTAAATTTGGCCTTTCCTACTTATCATTATATTTCAATTATTTTATGGGGATGAAATTTTTTCAATTTTGATTCTATTTGATTCATGACACTAGTTTCCAGCCATTGGGGATCTAGAATTCCATTCGGGTCATGTGTCAGACCGGGTTAGATAACGGGTTGGATGGAATCCTGACATGGTTTATCACAATGTGGTATAAGAGAAGGACCGCTATAATTTTGGAGGTTAGGTGGTTAGATATTAGGACTTGTAGAACTCTTAAGGTAGGTATGGGAAGAAAGTCACAAACACTTGCACATTATAATCATTTATTTTTAGTGTAGTCAATGGGTTGAGTCCCTATTTTTTATTTTTGATTGTCTTGGGTGAGGAATGACAGTGGAGATGAGCCGATGTGATGTTGTGATCTCACATGGAGTAGTGATCCAAGTAGATTCCAAGAGTTTGGTTCAAGTTCCTCTTTGTGTTGATACTTCCTTGAGGCGTGACCCAATACCAGGTCACCAATTTAGGAAAATACACTAGTTCATCAATCCATTAGTTATGTGTGAGTCATGTTTTTTTGGTCCTGTTTTATTTAAGAAAGCTTTTAAAATGAAAATGGTTTTTGAAAATAAAAATTAATTTTTCAAATGGTTTTGGGTGCTCAGAATGAGTTTCAAAGGACCATGTTTTAGATTAAAAATTTTGCAGGTTCATGGGGTTCGATAATGAAATATGAAGTGTATCCCATGGTATTATTTATGGACCATCACATTGGTACAGGTATGTATGAAAAGTAAATGTTTTCCCATATGCATGGATGATGAATTTGGGAATATATAGACATCATTGTGATTGTTCACGAGATTCCAGGTGTGATTATTTGAAATTAATGGATTGACATGAGTTTTTTTAAAATGATTTGGAGTGAAAAATAATTTGGGTTTATGTTTTCCATGAAAAAATGGATTTATTTTTCTTATGAAAATGGATTTTGGGTTTTGGAAAGTATCCTTTGAAGAAACCTATTTTGAAAGTAAGATTTAGTTGGTGATTTTTGAAATGATGATTTTTTGTTATGTTTGTATGTGTTTGGTTTTTGATCCTATTGTTTAGCTCATGATGTCCTTATAAATTGTTTTTTATTTTGATGTTGATCATGGCTTTTTTTTAATCATGTTTATCGGAATATGCCACCCATAATGTTCTCTAATGTTTTATCATGTCATTAGAAATTTATAGTTATTCCCCAGTGTTTCCTTTTCTATCAATGTGATCAAGGATTGTTAGAGGTAATGGAGTGGCTTGAGGTGGTTTCGTATGTCATAGAATTATTTGGAACTCCTGAAGCTATTAAAGTCTGAGATGTTCTATGTATGTTTGAATGCCCATCTTTGGATGAATGAGAGGTCTTTTCTATATCATCGGGGCATGTTGGGATGATGTCAAAAGTGTTTATATCCATATTTATCCTATATTTTATACTTGAAGAGGTGAAAATGAAGAAAAGGGAATATCTAAGGAACATTTAGCAAAGCCAGAAAATAGTAAAGGATTAGGTTGAACATTTCAAGGATCGCATTTATTTATCTCTCTATATAGAATCAAAGGATGTAATTAACTACCCCTTATTCATTTTGGGCCATCTTCTAGATATCAAGTATCCACCTCTATCCTCCAAGGTTCTTCATTTGGAAACATTAGTTGACAAAGTGTTTTTAGTTGAGTTATTTTCCGGAGCACATGAAATTTGTAATCTACTGTGTCTTGATTTTGTGAAGGTTCCCCATATGGTGAGGAGTGCATGTTAGAATAATTCATCATTGTGGAGTCTCCATCAGTAATTCTATTTTTAGTTATTCAAATCATTCTCTTGTGTGACTCTAGTGTGGCTGTTTCGGGCATTCAAAGTTGTCTCGTCGCAATCTTTGAAGAAGTACCATAATTGTGGTCATTTCAGTCATTTGAATATGTTTTTTTGGAATCATTCATTTAATAATAAGTCTCAATCATACTATTCTTGTGTCTGACCAGGAGTTATTTGATTCCTCATTCATTTGGGCTCTAACTGTAGGCCTCTTTGTGGAGTTCGCACACAGTCAGGAATTGTCGGGGGTGCCGAAGGCCGCAATCCAATTTTTTATTCAGTTTTGGGGTGGAGACATTAGAAGGTTTTTATTGTAATTATTGATGATATTATGAGTTTCTCCTATTTTTTATGAATCTGGTAATTTTTTTTAATTTATATCTTTATATCATTTTTTGTCCATTGAGTGTCGTTAAACCTTTTGTGGGCTGGTCTCATTTTTAGTTTCACTTGATTGGAGATATGTGTTCTTATGGAAATTGATTATTGTAGTTTTTACTTGGGTTCACTATTTGGTTGATTTAATTTCATGGGATTCCCCTTGTATTTCGGGTTTTTCTTTTGTGGATGATTTTCTGTTCTGGTGGTGTTGTATAACTCAGGGAATGGATTTTGTGTTTTTTGGGTTGGGGGTTTGCGTTCTCATTCAGGTGTCGTTGTGTTCGGGGTTTAAATATCGATAATATTAGTTAAGTTCCTATAGTGAGTAGAAACCTCTTGTGTAATATAAATTTTTTATTCTTTATGTTCCTCAACATTTTTTCATCTGTAACTTTAAAACCGAAAGGTCTCCTCAAGATTTATGTTCCTTCAGATTTAGACCGGGCATAGAATTAGGTTTTTGGTAACTTTCAGTTATGCGACTTTTTTGGGTCAGAAAGTGTTTGTGATGTGGATAATTTTCACACCCTTAAATTAGAAATTGCATTATTTTAATATTTTATTTGGATTGGATGTTTGGGTTGTAACACCTTGAACCCAGTTACCCAGAGTCAGTGCATTATTACATAACATTGACATGATTACAAGGAATCTTGTCTTGAAGGACATATTAGTTTAGCAGTCATGGAAAATATATTACATACCTGAATGTTACATTACACTTCATAACATACCAAACAACATAAATAATCCTTTATGAAGGCCATTATTCCCTTAGCTTAACCCTACATATCACTCACAATACACTTCTTGGAATCTTGGGAAAAATAAAACATAGAAAGGGGTGTGATCAGATGCTCAGTAAGGATAACAATAAGCGGGAACTTTCATAAACAAGCAAAAACATTTACGGAAATGTATAACTAAAACAAAAGTCTTTTAAACTTGAAATTCAGCATAATATAGAAAAAATAAAATTAAGTAATTCCATTTACTTATTCACATGTATATTTTAGTAGTCGAATAATCACATGAAATATCAATAACCACTTTCATAATGATGGAATGCATAATGCAAGACTATCATAACCACATAGTCATGGCCTTGTTCCTAGAATAGAAATACGATTATGTCAAGGCCTTGTTCGAAGACACTATTTTTTATCGTGATACCTACCGATGCATCGAGGAGCTATAGCGGGCTCCACCCGTCACTTATTAATTTAATGCATTCCTCATATGAATAGGTTTATACATAACATAAACATTCGTATCGAAAATAGAATAAAAAATGTCAATACATTTTCCATAAACCATGAATGGTATAAAAATAACTCATCCATAGTCAAACATATCACAAAACCTTCAATACAACATGTAAGTTTTGTATCATAATAAATCAACTTCAAATAAGCTTAAAATATTTCAAAGGATGTTGACATAGATGAAAATGATCAATAAAATGATTTGATAAAAATACCACTTTTCATGAAATCAGTTAAAAGTCTCATAATTTATAAAGGGAGTCATTTAAAATATATTTTTGAATCAAAGTGTCCCATACCACTTTGATACCTTTGAAAAGAATTATCATTTCAAGGAATTCATTTCCATATAAATAAATCCTTAAAAATCATTTTCAAATCATGGAAATTAATTAAAAGGGTTTAGAAAGATAAATCTTTAAAACATTTAAAATGGATTTTTAGTAAAAAGTCCCTTAAAAATAATCCCTTTTAAAACCATTTTATGAAACATGGACATGGATAATAAATATTCCCAGTAGAAACTTACGTAAAACAACCTCGGATAATTAAGAGATTGTGAAATTAACCCTTACCAATTTGGTAACTTATGAAAAATACATCCCATGAAAGAGGTATCATAAAATGAATATGTAAATACACATATATTAAATTTTATTACACAAAGAATACAATTATCGGCAGTACATACACCACACAAACCTTTATAGTGGCAATATGGTATGAATTTCATGAGAATTGGAGTGAGATGAAAACCCCTTACCTTGAACATTCCTTTAGTCGAGGTTACATTTAACCTCTTATATGATGACCTTAGTATATTATTAAATTATAAAAGAATAATATTAACATTTATGATATCATACATTATTCATTTTCTACATTATACTACCCACTTAATAATAACTTCCTTGTTAAATTAACATTTCAGGTAATAATCCCTTTCTTTATCGTACGTGGTTTAACTAGTTACACTTGATAGTATCGCATAGATCATGATTAAAATGCATCCAAAATATAAATCATAATTTATAGATCATATATATTTTGAATATATTTATGTATAATAGACATATATATGAAATGGAAAACACTGTTTATGGAGACGGTAGTTCGTACGTACACATAAACATTGTTTCAGTTTTCATAACGTATTGAACGACCATAAGTGAATAAAATATATGTAAGTACATATATATATATATATATATAAATATACATATCTCCAGTAGAATTATTATGTCATATATTACAAATATATTAGTAATATTTATTTTTATAATCGTCGATGAATGGTGAATGTGGAAATGAATCTCATCGCGTCGTGGAGACGGTAATCCGTATGTACGCATGAGTGAAATTATCATTTCTTTAAAGGTGTGGAATTGGTTAGTATATTAATTTTATAGAGATATTATGATGTTATTTTAATTATTTATATACCTATTACTCATCATTATATCCATCTAAATAACATAGTGTTGAAGAACAAATTACACCATGGTGTGGAGACGGTAAGTCGTACACACACATGCATGGTGACATTATCATTCATAAGATGGATAGAATAATGAATATAGTTGTGCAATATTTATTATAACATCACAGTATATATAAGATACTGGATTTATTTTTTTAGAATTGAAATAATAAAGAATAAAGAAGATGAAGAAGAAAGGAACTTGAAAGAGGGTGGTGAAAACATTACCTCTTCGTCGGGTTATTCCTTTTGATTTGATCAAAAGGGCTTCTTAAGTTGGCTTTTTGACTAAAGGAATTATTATAGGATTAAGTGAGGGAAGTTTAGAGGATATTTGGGATGTTTTGGCCGAACCAAAATGCTTTGAAGGTATGAATTTGAGATAAGGGGGAGTGACATTTTATAAGAGGTGTGAGGGGCACCTTAGGAAAAACATAAAATATTATTTTATAAGAAATTAACATTCTGTTAATAATGGCTCCAAAGTGATTTATTTATAGGAAAATGTGGGGATAGTTATAAATTCTTTCAGCCGATAAATGTTATATAGGTTTGGGTCACTATATAAACTTTATCATTTATATTTAACTCTTAGTTAAATAATTTGAGATTTACCATGTATCTTTCTATTTTATATTATATTGTTAATAAACATACACTATACTTACAAGAGAAACCAAAGTGGTTAATTAATGATACACCTGTCATTATATAAGTCCTTTGGCCGAACCATAGATTTTTATGAATTGAATATGAATTAATAATATAATATTTGTTTTAAATACTCTTTTATGTCAATTTTGACAATATTTGGTATTTTGTTTTTTCTAAATTTATAACAACATTATTACTTCAAAAACAATTCATCTAACCAACCCCTAATATGTAATATTAACCTAGAAAATTAGTGGAAGTCATAAAAAGTCTCAAATTACATTTATTTTTATATTTATAATATTAATTATTTTAATATTTCATTAATTAGGTAATTACTGCATCACCATTGTGTCATAAGAAAATTAAATTATTTAATTTATAAAAATTATAAATAAAATATCATTATGTAGGAAATCGTTTTAGATTTCTAATGAATATTTATAATCTAATTTATCTTTTTCATAATGGTATATTAAAAATGTAATAGTTATTTATCTTTGATTGTATATCTTTTTACTCTTCTTTGAATTAAATAATAATAAATGTCCTAATCTAATCCAAGTGCACCAAGGAGGTTCATATTTTATTCATAAGGTTGTTTTTGGTAGAATTATACTTAGCCAAAAGAATTAATACTTGTGTTAGGGTAATAATAATATCATTTTTACCCCTAATTACCCTATTTACCTTTAACCGTGGCAAATAAAAGTAAAAGGTTACTATTCAGCAAAAATTATTTTTATCTTATTTAACCACATTTTACACCTTGATATTAACCGTTTCTCTCGGAGTTTTGAAATTCCACTCACAGAAGCAGTAAAATTATGTTATATATGAATTGGCAAATTATCCTAGGAGGTAGGTAAAAGACGATGAAAAGTTCAATAAACTTTTTATATATCAACAATTATTATAAACAGACTCCAATGAATTACATTGAATGTATATAGGTATTATGTATCTTTTATGAACTGAAATAAATTTAAATAAAATAAATAATTATTCAAATAAATTTTTAGCTTTAAACTATAACTTAGTGTTTTTACTATTCATCAAAAATGGAAAGTTTTTAGAAAAACACCAATATTTTACCCATGGATAATTTCGATATTCTGAATCCAAAAATGAAGTCCATTTTAAAAGATAAAATTTATATAATTTCAAAATAGTGGGTATTACTATGGATAACGGCTAGTTTGATTGGTTGTGGTGTATTAGAACTCGATGTTGCATACTACACACGCTACTGTATTATTCAAAGAGAAGCGTATCCTAGAAGCATGGGGTGTTACATTTTCCCCCATTCAAAAAATTACGTCCTCCGAATTTGAAATTCGTTTTCAAAAATAAAAGGTTTAAAATAGAAAATACCTTTGGGAAAACCCTCATCGGAAATTAGGTTAAATAAAATTTAGTCTTAATAAGAGGAAAAGGGAAATGGAAGGGTCACCACATAATTATGATCTCAATTAGGAGAACATTGGTGGAAATTAGAGACATATAATTGGAGGAAAAACATAAATGTTTATAAGTAGTGATTGAGGTCATCAATCACAAACAAGTGTAAAATTGATGGCCTAAAATTCATCAATATATGATGATTTAAAATACCATTGGTTTAAAAAAAATTGGTATTAGGATAACACAATTTTGTTTTAACATCACTTCACTAAAGTATAAGAATTAATTTCATATTAGAATAAGATAAGAAGAAAAATATATATTTGACAAATAGAGTCCCATCCATTAACTAATTTCTACCACAAACTCATCTTTCACTCTAAAGGATAATAGAACTTAAAACTAATATTCTATTTATCCTATTCATATAGGGTTCGAAAAAAGGAATTTATAATTAATCTACCAGAAGTTTTTATTAAATACCACATTATTCAGTCTAGGACATCACGTGGGACAGTGGTAGGCGATACACCCTTGTCACCCTTCAGTTGCGGGTTCAAGTCTCACGGCCTTGCCAGACGCGACGGGTTGTCGCCCGACCTCCGTGTTATCCTTATATGGTAATCAAAAAATAATATCAAACTAGAATTACCCAAAATAATTCTATCCAAACTCACAGTCCATAATTTATAAGGAAGGTAAACACAATGAAGATCTTTTTTTCTTCTTAATAACATGGGAACCCCTTCATCATGTATTCTTTTAAAACACTACAACATCCTGAATTACCATAAAACCTTATTGATTACATTCATGATACCTTATTCCTTATAGAATTCTTTATATACTCCTTAAATCCAAAAATGTTCTAAACTCCAATAATGATGGAATATAAAAATCAATTATCAATTTCAAGGTAGTCAAGAATACCAAATATAATTTATCCAAATCAATCATGTATTATTCCAAAATCACTACCTCGGTATCAGAACCATATTATGTTTTATCTTTCTCTCAACCATATATTTTCCAAAAATTTATCCTGTTATTGAGTCACTTTTCGAGGTTCCACACAATCTCAATTCCTTAATGAAATAGTACTGCATTACAATCCTTATATACTCGATAATTATTTGAGCTACTAAATTATTGATACAACAGTCAAATGACATAATTCCTTAATAACAACATCAGAACTCTAATCATTCCTCCTCATCTGTGGTAGTATCATAACTTGATTATTATCCAATAACATCATTTGGGGAAAACTATTATTATTTGGAAATTGGTTTGCATAGTGTCCCAACTCCTTGCAGATGAAACATTGTACATTTGAAACCATTTTCTTACCCTTGCAGTCATGTACATGGTGTCCTTTTTCTCCACACTTATAAGAAAATTACATTCCCTTCAGGCATGTTCTAGGGTTTTTCTTCCCACAGTTATCATATATGGGAAAATTATTCTTTTCCCTCTTCCCTTTATCCATCTTCTTCTCTTCCATCATTTTCTTCTTTTTCTTCCTTTCAAATCCATAGGACTCAGATAATTCTTTAGTTATCTTATTTACACATGATACTATTTATTAATATGTTTAGAATACATGGGAGAATATTTCCCTACTAGATGTTGAATTAATATCATGAAATATATGATCATTCTTACTCTTTGGATAATTCATATTGCTGGAGTTCACATTCCTTATACTGGGTGCCATTTCTATATAATGGCATAATCTATGTTAGTTTATGAATTTCGATGAATAATTCTAAACCTATAAAATACCTAACGTAAATTGAACGGTTTATGGATATAATCAACAATGATAAAGATGTTTTCATTGAGGATGTATATACTCATAAAACCTTCATTAAGATTTTTAAATAAAATGAGAATAATCCTAAGCATATCCCCCGGGAGTGTCGTAACCAAGAGTGCAGCATGGCTCGTTGTCATGCACTAGTTCACATTCGAGTCTAGCTGAAAGCGGTGTTTTCAGGTTTTTCCCCTAGCTACATCTGTACCAGAGCCACCTCTACCTTCTCGTATCCAGACAGGGATGTATTTCTTGTAAAACTCACAAAATCTATACAATACCTAAATTCATGGTCGTTCTTATATACTAATCATCAAAGTCTATCTTAGGGATATGTGCTCAAATCAGAGTTTATCTAAATATAGATTCCAAGGATTGTAATAAACTTCCTCTGATACCAACAGTAATGCCCCTACCCCAGTTACCCAGAGTCGGTGCATTATTACATAATATTGTAATGATTACAAGGAATCATGTCCCGAAGGACCAATCAGTTTAGCAGTCTTGGAAAATAGATTACATACATGAATGTTATCTTACACTTCATAACATAAAAAACAATATAAATAATCCATTATGAAATCCATTATTCCCTTGTATTAACCCTGAATATCATTCACAATACACTCCTTGGAATCCTAGAAAAAATAAATCATAGAAAGGGGTGAGCTCAGATGCTTAGTAAGGATAACAATACAGCAGAAACTTTCATAAATAAGCATAAACATGTAAGGAAATGTATTACTAAAACAAAATCCTTTTGAACTAGAACTTCCACATAATATAGAAAAAATAAAATTAAGTAATTCGATTTACTTATTCACATGGATATTCTACCAGTCGAATACTCACATGAAATATCAATAACCACTTTCATAATGATGGATTGCATAATTCCAGACAATCATAACCACATAGTCAAGGCCTCGTGCCAAGACTATAAATAATATTTTTTCAAGGACTTATGACAAGACACTACTTTGTCTCATGAGACCTACCGATGCATCGAGGAGCTATATCGGGCTCCATATATCACTTATTAAGTCCAATTCATTCCTCATATGAATAGGTTTAAACATAACATAATCATTCGTATCAAAACTAGCATGAAAAATGTCAATACGTTCTCTATAAATCATGAATGGTAGAAAAACAACACATCCACAGTCAAACATATCACAAAACCATCAATAAAACATGTATGTTTTGTATCATAATAAATCAACTTCAAATAAGATTAAAATCCATCAAAGGATGTTGACATAGTTGAAAATGATCAGTAAAATGATTTGATAAAAATACACCTTTTTTCCTGAAATCATTTAAAATTCTCACAATTTATAAAGGGAGTAATTTAAATGATATTTTTGAATCAATGTGTCCCATACCACTTTGAAACTTTTGAAAATAATTATCATTTCAATGCATTAATTTCTATATAAATAAATGCTTAAAAATCATTATGAAATCATGGACATTAATTAAAAGTGTTTAAAAAGAGAAATCTTTAAAACATATAAAATTATGTTTTAGTAAAAATTCCCTTAAAAATAATCCATTTGAAAACCCTTTTATTAATCTTTTACATGGATAAAAAATATGTCCCAGTAGATACTTTGGTAAAACAACATCGGATAAAAAAAGAGATTGTGAAATTAACCATTACCAATTCGGTAACTTACAAAACATACACCCCATGAAATAGGTATTATAAAATGAATACGTAAATAAGCATAAATTAAAGTGTATTACACAAATAATACAATTATGGGTAGTACATACACCACACCAAAGTAAATAGTGGCAATATATTACAAATATCACAGGAATAAGGAGTGAGATGAAAACCCTTTACATTGCACTTTCATTTAGTCGAGGGTAGATTTAACCTCCTATATGTAGACGGTAGTATGTTATTAAACAATAAAAAACCATATTAATATTTAAGATATCTTACATTATTCATTTATTACTTTATACATCCCATTTAATAATAATTTCCACGTTAAATTAACATTTCTGGTAATAATCACATTCTTTTTCGTACATGTTTTAACTTTTTACTCTTGATTGTATCACATAGATAATGATTTAAATAAATCCAGAATATAAGACATGATTTATATATCATATATATTTTGAATATAATAATGTATAATAGACATATATATGAAATGGAAAAAACCATTTATGGAGAAGGTAGTCCGTACGTACGCATAAACGTTGTTTCTGTTTTCAAAACGTATTGAATGGAACAAAGTGAAAAAAATATAAATATAAGTACATATATATATATCTCTAGTAGCATTATTATTTCATATATTATGAATATATTAGTAATATATATTTTTATAATCGTCGATGAATGGTGAATGTGGAAATGAATCTCATCGCGTCGTGGAGACGGTAATTCGTACATACCCACGAGCGATAATATCGTTTCATTAAAGGTGTGGAATTGGATGGTATATTAATTTTACAGAGACATTATCATGTTATTTTCATTTTTTATATACATATTATTCATCATTATATCCATCAAAATAACATACTATTGAATAAAAAATTAAACCATGGCGTGGAGACGGTAAGCCGTACGTACGCACGCATGATGACATTATCATTCATAAGATGGATATAATAATGAATATAATTGTGAAATTTTTATAATAACATCACAATATAAAGAATATTCTGGAGTTATTATATTAGAATGCAAATAAAAAGGAAATAATAAGTTGAAGAAGAAGAGTACTTGAAAGAGGGTGGTGAAAACATTACCTCTTCTTCGGGTTCTTCCTTTTGATTTGATCAAAAGGGCTCTTGAAGTTGGCTTTATGACTAAAGGAATGACTCTATGATGAAGTGAGGGAATTTTTGAAGATATTTGGGAAGTTTTTGGCCTAACTAAAAGGCTTTTAAGGTTTGAATTTGAGATAAGGGGGAGTGCCATTTTATAAGATGGGTGAGGGGCACCTTAGGAAAAACCTAAAATATTATTTTATAATAAATTAATATTCGGTTTATAATGGATACAAAGTGACTTATTTCTAGGATAAGGTGGTAATGGGTTGAAATCCTTTCAGAAAATAGATTTTAGACTGGTTTGTGTCACTATATTACTCTTATCATTTATATTTAACTCTTAGTTAAATAGTTTGACATTTACCATGTCTCTTTTTATTTTTATACTATATGGTAAATAAACATACTATATACTTCCAAGAAAACCCCAAGTGGTTCATTAATGATACAAATATCATTATTTTAGTCCTTTTTATGAACCATAGATTTTTAGAAATGGAATATGAATTAATAATATAATATTTGTTTTAAAAACTCTTTTATGTCAATTTTGACGCTATTCGGTATTTTGTTTTTTATAAATTTATAATAGCATTATTACTTGAAAAAAAATTCATATAACCAAGAATAATATGTTATATTAACTAATAAAATTAATGGAATTCATAAAAATTCTCAATTTACATTTATTTAGATATTTATAATATCAATTATTTTTATATTTCATCAATTGGGTAATTTCTGCATCACCATTGTGTGATAACTAAATTAAATTATTGAATGTAGAAAAATTATAAATAAAATATAATTATGTATGAAATATCTTTATATTTCTAATGAATATTTATAATTGAATTTATCTTGTGTATAACCCTATATTAAAAATGTTTTAGTTATTTAACTTTGATTTTATATCTTTTAACTCTTCTTTGAATTAAATAATAATAAATGTCCAAATCAAATCCAAGTGGAACAAATAGGTTCATATTTTTTCCCAAGGTTGTTTTTGGTCAAATTATACTTAGCCAAATTAATTAGGACTTGTGTTAGGATAATAATAATATCATTTTTACCCTTAATTACCCTATTTACTTTTAACCGTGGTAAATAAAAGTAAATAGTTACTTTTCACAAAAGATTATTTTTATCTTATTGAACCAAATTTTACTCCTTTATATTAACTGTGTCTCTCGTATTTTCAAAATTCCAAAAACAGAAGCGGTAAAATTATGTTTGATGTGAAATTTTAAATTCTCAAAGGAGATGGGTAAAAGACGGTGAAAAGTTCAATAAAATTGTTATGTATCTAAAATTATTATAAACTCACTCCAATGAATTAAATTGAAATTATATAGGTATTAAGTATGTATTTTGACCTAAAATAAATTTAAATAAAATAAATAATTATTTAAATAAAAATTCGGTTTTAAACTAAAACTTAGTGTTTTTCACTATTCATCAAAAATTGAATGTTTTCAGAAAAACATCAAAATTTGACCCTAGGTTAATTTCAATATTCTGAATCCAAAAATGAAGTCCAATTTAAAAGATAAAATTTATATAATTTAAAAAATTGGATATTACTACTGATAATGTCTAGTTTGATTGGTTATGGTGTCTTAGAACTTGAAGTTGCGTACAACACATGATACTGTATTATTGAAAGGGAAACATATCGTGGAATCTTGGGGTGTTAAATTCTCCCCTCCTTCAAAAAAATTTTCCCCGCAATTTAAAATTATTTTTCAAAAAATAAAAGGTTGAAGATAGAAAATACCTTGGGGAAAACCCACATCGGAAATTAGCTTAATACGATTTATTCTTAATAAGAGGAAAAGGGATATGAATGGGCCACCACCAAATTATAATCTCGATTAAGAGAACATTGGTGGAAATTAGATACATTTAATTGGAGGAAAATGTAAATATTTGCAGTTAGTTATTAAGGTCATCAATCAGAAACTTGTGTAAAATTGAGGGCCTTAAATTCATCAAACTATGATGATTTAAAATACAATTGGTTCAAAAAAACAAATGGTACTAATATTAAACATTTTTTGTTTTAAGATACCTTTACTAAAGTATAAGAATTAATTTCTTCATAGAATAATAGTAGAAGAAAAATATATACTTGGCAAGTAGATTCCCGTCGTTTAACTAATTTCTACACAAACTCATCTTTCACTCAAAAAGATAATAGAAATTAAAGATAATATTCTATTTACCCTATTCTTATAGGGTTCAAAAAAATGAATTTATAATTCATCTACCAGAATTTTTTAAAAAAGACTACATTATTAAATCCAGGAAATCACATGGGCCAGTGGTAGGTGATACACCCTTGTCTCCCTTCGGTTGCGGGTTCAAGTCTCGTAGCCTTGCCGTACGCGACGGGTTACTGCCCCGCCTCCAAGTTGTCCTTTTATGGTAATCCAAAAATAATCTCAATCATTAATTATCCAAAATACTTATGTCTATAATCATAGTCCATAATTTCTAGGTATGGTAACCACAACAAAGACCCTTTTTACCGCTTAATAACATTTGAACACCTCTCCCATGTATTCTTTTAAAACAATGAAACATCCTGAATTACCATAAAACCTTATTGATTACATTCATGATCCCTTATTCCTTATAGAATACTGGATATACTCCTTCTATCCAAAAATTTTGTAAACACTAACTATGATGGAATGTACAAATCAATAATCAGTTTCAAGGTAGTCAAGAATATCCAATATAATTTATCCAAATCAATCATGTATTATTCCAAAATCACTACCTTGTTATCAGAACCATATTATGGGTTATCTTTCTCTCAACCATATATTTTCCAAAAATTTCACCTGCTATTGAGTCACTTTTCTTGGTTCCACAAAATCTCAAGTTGTTAATGAAATAATATTGTAGTACAATCCTTATATACTACATAATTATTATAACCAGTACATTGTTGATAAAACCCTCAAATGACATAATTATATAATAACATCATAAGAACTCTAATTATTCATCCTCAGTTATGGTATTAGCATAACTTGATTATTATCCAATATCATCATTTGGGGCATACTCTAATGATTTGGACATTGGTTTGCGTAGTGTCCCAACTCCTTACAGATTAAGCATTGTATATTTGAAACCTTTTTCTTACCCTTGTAGTCCCGTACAAGGTGTCATTTTTCTCCACACTTATAACAAAATCCCATTCCCTTTAAGAATGTTCCAGGGTGTTTCTTACCACAGTTTCCACATATAAGAAAATTCTACTTTTCCCTCTTCCATTTATCCATATTTCTCTCGTCCATCCTTTTCTTCTCATTCTTCCCTTCAAATCCACAAGACTCAGAGAATTCATTACTTATATTATTAAAACATGATACTATTTCTTCATATGTTGAGAATACATGGGAGAATATTTCCCTTCTAAATGATGGATTAATACCGTGAAAGATATAAACCTTCATACTCTTTGGATCATACGTATTAATGGAGTTCACATTCCTTCTATTGGGAGACATTTCTATAAAATTTCATAAACTAGGCCAGTTTATGAATTGCAATGTATAATTCCAAACTTTTAAAATACCTAACGTAAATTGAACATTTTAAGGATTTAATCTATAATCATAAATATTTTTTCATTCAGAAAGTATATACTCATAAACCCTTCATTATGATTTTTTAAGAAAATGAGAATTATCCTAAGTATATACCCCTAGAGTGTCATAACCAAGATTGTATCAAGGCTCGTTGTCATGCACCTATTCCCATTCGAGTCTAGATCATAGTGGTGTTTTCTAGTTTTTCCCCTAGGTACATTTGTGCCATAGCCACCTCTACCTGCTCGTATCCATATAGGGATGTATTTCTTGGAAAACTCACAAAATCTCTACAATACAAAAAATCTAGGAAGATCTTATATACAAATCCTCAATGTATATCTTAGGGCTATCTTCTCTAATCAGAGTTCATCTAAATCTAGCTACCAAGTTTTATACTAAACTTACTATGATACCAACTGTAACGCCCCGCCCCCAGTTACCCAGAGTCTATGCATTATTAAATAACATTTTCATGATTACAAAGAATCATTTCCCGATGTACTGACACGTTTAGCAGTCTTGGAAAATATATTACATACATGAATGTTACATTACACTTAATAACATTCAAAATAACATAAAAATCCTTTATTAATGCCATTATTCCCTTGGCTTAACCCTGTATATCAATCACAATACACTTCTTGGAATACTGGGTAAAATAAATCATAAAATGTGGGGAGCTCAGATTCATAGTAAAGATAAAAATACAGTGGAAACGTTCATAAAAAAGCATAAAAATTTAAGGCAATGTATAACTAAAACAAAATCCTTTTAAAAATGAACTTCATCATAATATGGTAAAAATAAAATGACGTAATTTCATTCAATTGTTCACATGGAAATTCTACTAGCTGAATAATCACATTCAATATCAATAACCACTTTTATAATTATGGAATTCATAATGCCATACTATCATAACCACATAGTCAAGGCCTTGTGCCAAGACTACATATAATATTTTTTCAATGCCTTTTTCCAAGACACTAGTTTGTCTCATGAGACCTACCGATGCATCGAGGAGCTATAGCGGGCTCCACCCATCACTTATTAAGTCCAATGCATTCCTCCTATGAATAGGTTTAAACATAACATTAACATTCACATCAAAACTAGAATATGAAATGTAAATAATTTCTCCATAAACCATGAATGGTATAAAAATAAAACATCCACAGTCACACATATCAAAAAACCTTTAATACAACATGTATGTTTTTTATCATAATAAATAAACTTCAAATAAGCTTTAAATCCATCAAAGGATGTTGACATAACTGAAAATAATTAGTAAACAAATTTGATGAAAATACCCCTTCTTCATGAAATCATTTAAAAGTCTCAACATTTATAAATGGAGTCATTTAAAATATATTTTTGAATCAAAGTTTCACATACCACTTTGAAAATTTTGAATAGAATTATCATTTCAAAGCATTCACGTAAATATAAATAAATTCTTAAAAATCATTTTAAATCAAGGACATTAATTAAAAAGGTTTAGAAAGATAATTCTTTAAAACATTTAAAATTATGTTTTTGTAAAATGTCCCTTAAAAATAATCCCTTTGAAAAATCTTTTAGGAAACACGGATATGGATAATTAATATGTCCTTGTAGATACTTACGTAAAACTACCTCGGATAATAAAGAAATTGTGAAATTAACCCTTACCAATTTGGTAACTTACGAAACATACACCCCATGGAAGAGGTATCATAAAATGACTATGAATATTCACATAAATTAAAGTGTATTACACAAAGAATACAACTATGGGAAGTACATACACCACACAAAAGGTAATAGTGGCAATATGGTACGAATCTCACAGGAATACGGAGTGAGATGAAAACCCCTTACCTTGCACATTCCTTTAGTTGAGGGTACATTTAACCTCATGTATGAAGACCGTATTATGTTATTAAATTATACCAGAAACATATTAATATTTAATATATCATACATTATTCATTTACTACATTATACTACCCATTTAGTAATAATTTCCATGTTAAGTTAACATTTTGGGTAATAATCGCATTCTTTATCGTACGTGTTTTATCTTGTTACTCTTGATTGTATGACTTACATAATGATTTAAATACTTATAGAATATAAAAAATTATTTATATATCATATATATTTAGAATATAATTATGTATAATAGATATATATATGAAATGGAAAACATAGTTTATGTAGACGATAGTCCATACATACACATAAATGTTGTTTTGGTTTTTATAATGTATTGAACGGAACTAAGGGAGTAAAATATATGTAATTAAACACACACACACACACACACATATATATATATATATATCTCTAGTATAATTATTATGTCATATATTACAAACATATTAGTAATATATATTTTTATAATCGTCGATGATTTGTGAATGTGGAAATGAATCTTATCTCATCATGGAGATGGTAATATGTACGTACGCACGAGAGACAATATCATGTCCTTAAAGGTGTGGAATTGGATGGTATATTAATTTTACAGAGACATTATCATGTTATTTTAATTATTTATATACATATTACTCATCATTATATCCATATAAATAGCATTGTGTTGAATAACAAATTACCCCACGGCGTGGAGACGGTAAGCCGTACGCACGCACGCATGGAGACATTATCATTCATAAGATTGATAGAATAATTAATATAGTTGAAAAATATTTATAATAACATCACAGTACATAGAATATACTGTAGTTATTATTTTATAATGGAAATAACAAATAATGAGGAAGTTGAAGAAGAAATGAACTTGAAAGAGGGTGGTGAAAACATTACCTCTTCTTCGGGTTCTTCCTTTTAATTTGATCAAAAGGGCTCCTTATGATTACTTTCTGACTAATGGAAGGACTCTAGGATGAATTGAGGGAAGTTTAGTGCATATTTGGGAAGGGTTTGGACGAACCAAAAGGCTTTTAAGGTATGAATTTTAGATAAGGGGGACTGCGCTTTTATAAGAGGGTTGAGGGGCACCTTAGGAAAAACATAAAATATTATTTTATAATAAATTCATATTCTGTTTATTGTTTCTTAAATGTGACTTATTTCTAGGATAATGTGGGGATGGGTCTAAATACATTCATCCAATATATATTATACTGGTTTGGGTCACTATATTTACCTTATCATTTATATTTAACTCTTAGTTAAATAGTTTGACATTTACCATGTCACTTTTCATTTTTATATTACATGGTTAATAACCATACAATATACTTCCAAAAGAACCCCAAGATGTTCATTAATGATAAACCTATCATTATATAAGTCCTTTGGAAGAACCTTATTTATTTAAAAATAGAATATAAATTAATAATATAATATTTGTTTTAAAAACTATTTTATGTCAATTTTGACAATATTTGGTATTTTGTTTTTGCTAAATTTATAACAACATTGTTACTTCGAAAAAAATTCCTATAACCAATAATAATATGTTATATTAACCTATAAAATTAGTTTAATTCATTAAAAGTGCCAAATTACATTTAATTTGATATTTATAATATCAATTAATTTAATATTTCATTAATTATGTAATTACAACATCACCATTTTTTTCAAAAAGAAATTAAATTATTTAATGTCTAAAAATTATAAATAAAATAACATTATGTAGGAAATATTTTTATATTTCTAATGAATATTTATAATCTAATTTATCTTATGTATAACCCTATATTAGAAATGTTTTAGTCATTTAGCTTTGATTTTATCTCTTTTAACTCTTCTTTAAATTAAATAATAATAAATGTCGTAATCTAATCCAAGTGAACCAAAGAGGTTCATATTTTATTGCTACGGTTTTTTTGGTGTAATTATACTTATAAAATATAATTAGGACTTTTGTTAGTGTAACACCCCAATATTCTATGATACACTTCTCTTTGAATAATATAATTGAGTGTGTTGTACACAACCTCGAGTTCCAACCCACACCACAACCAATCAATCTAGCCGTTATAAATAGTAAAACCAAATTCTTGATATTTTATACATTTTATCTTTAAAAATATACTTAATTTTTCTATTTAGAACATCTAAATTATCTTAGTGTGAATTTTGGGTATTTTTCTGAAAACATTCAATTTTTGATGAATAGTGAAAAAAAACCGAGTTATAGTTTAAAACCAAATTATTACTTAAATAATTATTTATTTTATTTAAATTTAATTTATGTCAAAATAGACACATAATACCAATATAAGCATTATGTAATTCATTAGAGTCAATTTATAATAATTTTAGATATAAAAAAATTTTATAGAACTTTTCATCGTCTTTTACACACATCCTAGGAGAATTTGCAAATTCACATAAAACATAATTTTACCACTTCTATGATAAGAATTTCTAAAATCTGAGAGACATAGTTAATATCAATATGTAAAATTTGGTTCAATAGGATAAAAATAATTTTTGATGAATATTAACTTTTTACTTTTATTTACCACGATTAATAGATAAAAGGTAATTTAGGGTAAATATGATATTAATATTACCCTAAAACATGTCCTCATTCTATTGTACAAGTTTATATCAACCACAAACATCCATAGGAATAAAATATTATCATTTAGGTCCACTTGGATTAGATTAGGACATTTATTATTATTTAATTCAAAGAAGAGTTAAAAGAGTAAAAATCAATGTTTAATTACTAAAACATTTTTAATATAGAGTTATACATAAGATAAATTCGATTATAAATATTAATTAGAAAGTTTAAAATATTTCCTGCATAATGGTATTTTATTTATAATTGTTAGACATTAAGTAAGTTAATTTATTTACGACACAATGGGGATGCAGTAATTACCTAATTAATGAAATATTAAAATAATTGATATTATAAATATCCAAATAAATGTAATTTGAAACTTTTTATGAATTCCACTAATTTTATAGGTTAATATGACATATTAGGACTTAATATATGAATTTTTGCAATGTAATAATTCTTTTATGAATTTATCTAAAACAAAATATCCAATACTATCAAAACTGACATAAAAGAGTTTTTAAAACAAATATTATATTATTAATTGATATTATATTCCTAAAAATATAAGTTTCAGAAATAGGACTTATATAATGATATTTGTATTATTATTGGGACACTTGGGGTCGCATGGATGTATATAGTAAGTTTATTAACTATATAATATAAAAATACAAAGAGACATGGTAAATTTCAAACTAATTAACTAAGAGTTAAAACGAAACGATAAGGTTAATAAAGTTTCCCAAACCTATCTAAAACCAATTGGTTGAGTTATTTGCGACCCATCCCCACCATTTCATCGAAATAAATCATTTTGGATCAATTAAAAACCGAATATGAAATTATTATAAAATAATATTTCTACATTTTCCAAAGGGGCCCTTCACCCATTTTATAAAAGGGCACATCCCCTTCTCTCTAATTCATACCATAAATGCTATTTAGCTCAGCCAACCCCTACCCAAATATCTACATTATTCCCTAACATCACCTAGAGGAATTAGTTTGATAAGAAATCTATCCAAAGGATCTATTTCGATCAAATCAAAAGGAAGAACCCGAAGAAGAGGTAATGTTTTTACCAAACTCTTTTAAGTTCCTTTCTTATTCAACATCTTCTTTCATTGCTATTTCCATTCTAAAATAATAACTCCAGTATCTTATTTATACTGTGATGTTATTATAAATATATTACAAACATATTATGTATTCTATCCATCCTTGGAATGACATGTCACCATACATGCGTAAGTACGGCTTACCGTCTCCACGTCGTGCTGTAATTGTTATTCAAAACATTTTTTATTTGTATGGGTATGATAATGATGTGTAATTGATGTAATAATAAATATAACTTTATATTGATTCTGTATATATGATATACCATCCAATTATATATTATTTTAATATCAAAAGAATGATATTGTCGCTCGTGTGTACGTACGGACTACCGTCGCCACGAACGTGATGAGATTCATTCCCCATTGTATCCATTCAAGTATAATTCTCATTTAAGGATTAAAAAAAATTTTAAATACTTGATATCATTCGGGATATGAATAAGATACAAAATATCCATAACAAATAGGGCTTCTTTAACAAAACATATAAAAGAAAATGAGTATATTAACACCCGAAACAACGAAAATACTAAGATATTATTAACAAAGCAATGTTAAAAGATCATATATGATATCTTATTAATTTAAATGATTCATGTATAATTTAATAACAATTATTTCCCCATTATAAAAGATTTTAACCTACCCTCGACAATGTAAAAGTACAAGGTAAAGTTTTATTTCACAATCGCTTTCCAAACAAGGTCCTTTTTAACCTTTTCGACAAAAAGGTAAGATTGACTTTTTTTAACTTATACGATGTGTGTGGATATTTTCCGCCATTATAAAATTGTTGAAACATCCCACACAAGATTATAAGAATATTTTCAAATTAAATGTTTTATTTTATAGTTATTTGGGTTTTAAATGATTTCAAAAAAAGAGATATTTCTCTCAAATAGTTTTGACTTCATCTATGTCAACATCCTTTGATGGATTTTTAGCTTTTTTAAAGTTGATTTATTATGATAAAAACAATTCATATAGTACTGAAGGTTTTGTGATATGTTTGACTGTGGATGTGTTATTTTTAAACCATTCATGGTTTATAGAGAAATTATTGACATTTTGTGTGCTAGTTTTAATACGAATGTTTATGTTATGTTTAAACCTATTCATATGTGGAATGCATTGGACTTAATAAGTGACTGGTGGAGCCCGCTATAGCTTCTCGATGCATCGGTAGGTCTCATTAGACAAACTAGTGTCTTGAAACAAGGCCTTGACAAAATCATATTTTTAGTCTTGGCACAAGGCCTTGACTATGTGGATATGATAGTCTGACATTATGCATTCCATCATTATGAAAGTGGTTATTGATATTGCATGTGATTATTCGACTAGTAGAATAACAATGTGAATAAGTAAATGGAGTTATTTCATTTTATTTTTTCTGTATTATGATGATGTTCATGTTTAAAAAGCTTTTCTTTTAGTTATACATTGCCTTAAATGTTTATGCTTATTTATGAATGTTTCCACTATATTGTTTTCATTATTGAGCATCTGAGCTCACCCCTTTCAATGTTTTATTTTTCCCAGGAAGTGAAGAAGTATTTTATTACTGACCTATAGGGATAGTCTGAGGGGATATGAGTGTGTCTATGGAGACTATGTTGTAGTAGTTTTTCATTTAATGATATAATGTAAGACTTGTGAATATATCTAATGTTTCCAAGTCTACTAAACTAATCGGTCTTTCGAGACTTGATCTTTTGTGATCATGCAAATGTTATGTAATAATGAACCGAATATGGGTAACTGAGGTCGGGTTGTTACAGCTAGGGTAATAATAATATCATTTTTACCCTTAATTACCCTATTTACTTTTATACGTGGTAAATAAAAGTAAAAGGTTACTATTCACCAAAAATTATTTTGTTCTTATTGAACCACATTTTTCTCCTTGATATTAACTGTGTCTCTCAAATTTTCGAAATTTCACTCAAAGAAGCGGTAAAATTATGTTTTATATGAATTTGCAAATTTTCCAAGGAGATGGGTAAAAGACGGTGAACGGTTCAATAAAATTTTTATATATGTAAAATTATTATAAACTGAAAACAATGAATTACATTGAACTTATATAGATATTATGTATCAATTTTGACCTAAAATAATTTTAAATAAAATAAATAATTGTTTATATAAAAATTTGGTTTTAAACTTTAAATCAGTGTTTTCAATATTCATCAAAAAATGAATGTTTTCAGAAAAACACCAAAATTTCACCCTAGAATAATTTAGATATTACAAATCCAAAAATTAAGTCCATTTTAAAAGATAAAATTTATATAATTTCAAATGAATTATATTACTATTGATAACTGCTAGATTGATTGGTTGTGGTGTGTTAGAAGTCGAAGTTGCATACAACACATGCTACTGTATTATTCAAAGAGAAGTGTATCGTGGAATCTTGAGGCAGTACAATGGTGGTGGTTCCGGTTGAGTTTTAGTTTGAATTTTTATTTTTTTCAGTTTTTAAGACTCATTTTTTCATGTCCACAGTTTGGGAAACTCTATAGCCCCAACCAGGTAAGCGTGTGGTCAGTGTTTGATTTGGGACATAAGATACCGTATGGTTAGTTCATTGTCATTAAAACTATGTGGGAGAGTCATGTAGTTGATTCTTTCTTGTACACCAGATACCTCATTTTTGGTGCCCTGTTTGGTAAAACGTACGACCAACCCGTGTGAGCTACCCAAATTTGTAAAATCAGAAAATTCCTAAAAAAAACAACCTCTTATTATACCCTAACTTGTTCACCATCCTTATTGGTCATTTTTTGTGTATTAATGGATCCCACAACCCTTCTTCCCTTAGATCCTCCTCCGTTATGGATGCTCCTCAAAGTTCCCAAGATTAGTTTCTTAGGGTTTTTCCTATTTTTCTTTTATTCTTATTCTCCCGTCATGATTTAGTAGTCCATCCTAGGTGGTTTCTTGTTTGGATGATACTTATAGTCTAGTTTTGGTGCTTTGATTGTTTTTATTTTTATTTATGTTGTGTGGGTTTCTCTTTGGGTCATATTATTCCTTCCCTTGACATTTTATCATGTTTGCACATTATTAGGATAAGTTTTTATTTCTATTTCATTTTTAATTAATTCCATTTTATTCATTATAATTTTTAAACATTATATAATTTTTATTCACATGTTTTTTGTTTGATTTCTTTTCCTGTTAAGTTGTTTTATGTCGGAAAAGTTGATAGAAGTGGCTTAAAAGGGGTTTCTTCAAGAATGCTTTATAGTTATGCAATAAAGGTGTTTGTTAAAATGATAATCATATTTTAAAGGGAATTTGAGAACTTATTGTATTATTTATCCATAATTAGGTTTTGATAGTTATGGTTAAATTATAAATTGGTCTTAATGTGTAATTTGGGTCAATTGTTATGTTGTAGTGCATTCTAGTATGATGATTTGGAATGATTCTACTAGTTTTATAATTCATATTGTTAATATTGTTAATGGGACATGTTGTTTTAGTTTAAAGGAATGTGTTGTTTCATTAAAAAAAATTTGGATGATTTCATTGACACTACAAGTGTTTCATTTGATGTGGGAACATCAATGAGTGAATTAAGTGCATAGATTAATGGGAATTGAAATAAATATGGCCCAATAAAACGGGTTTTTCCTTCATGATCAATCAATAAAATGGATTTATGATTTCAAAATAGTGTGTTGGTGCATAATTTTCTTTTGAAAATGGTTTCAAATGTGTTATTTAAATACATATCTCAGTTTTTTATCTTGAGAATATGGCTATATTTTAAATGGTATGAAATACATTTTGGTACCTTCAAGCATGTTTCATATTTTTAGTCTTGGTTTGGAAAAGGAATTGAACCTGATAGGTAAATCTGTGTTTCGAATTTTACACATGAATGTGATTTTTTAAAGTATTTATGAAAAGATTTGGTAAATTTATTTTAAATGGAAATGATGTAAGTCCTGGTTGGAACTTTTTAATGTTGTGAAATGAAAGTGGTTTTGGATATGCAAATACCATGTTGGTATCATAGCATGTTTTAGGAAATGATTTTAAATATCATCTGATGTGACAGCCTGGTTGGAACCTATGTATGTGTTGTTGTATGTCGGGCACCCCTATGGAGGATTTCCAAATATGGTTTATCAAATTGGTGTGAGTTTGTTGGGGTAGTCAAGTGTGTTGGAAGAATGATGAGCGAGTCATGCATGTGAGGGCCTCCAACTTACAATGTATACTATTACCAATGTTTTCTTCTATTTCTTTTAGATGGTTATGTTATGATTACATGTCAACCCCGATTATACGGGTTGGTACCCCCTAAACATGATAAGTCATGGTGGGATGTGCCACAAGATTAGAATTTTTAGGGCGACCAGTTGGTTAAAGAATATAAAGTAGCATAATATGATTTAAGGTGAGTCATATTCGAGTATGTCCAGGAATCACTAAAGTGATATTTGGAAAATTCCCATTGTTTGATATCTGTATGTTCTTGTAATATTCTGATGCACTTAGTTCCTCATCTATACATTATTTTTATTTTTCAATTTGTCTTAGTATTTATTTTTTTCTATTTTAGTTTGGATTTGGGTTTTAAAAAGGTAAAACATTTTGAAAATCAAGATGTGATGTGCATTGTTTTAAAAAAATAGGTAAATTGGATTTTTTTGTCAAAATTAGAAAATCATTTTTATATACATGAATTTAAAACTAGTGTTAATGGTATATCTTCTGGAAATTAAACATATCATTTATTTGGTGGTTTACTACTGTGATATTAATCATTACCCCTAATTGTACCATTTAGTGTAGGTAAAACCAAACTATTTTATAGGTTCAGGTTTCTAGTTTGATTTACCTTTGCAGCGGGTTGGTTAGTGGATTGTGGTATCTCTTAGGTCACATGGAGATGTGTTGGTGGTGGTTCAGTTCTATTTTGTTTGAGTTTCAGTCTTAATCTTTCTTAATTTTATCTATGTTTTTATATATATTTGTTGAGATTCATCTATTGTTGTACTTTTCTTCTTATTAATTTATTTCAATTGATCCTAGTTTTTTGGGATGAAAATAATCCCATTGGATTATATTAGATGCCTAAATCTTTTTTCTAGACAATAGGGATCAGGAACACCCTTTAGGAAGTGTCTCAGACAAGGTCTAATGTCGGGTTTGATGGAATGATGGCTTTGTTCATGACACTCATCATCCTTATAATCCATTTCATTGGGGAATTTACTCACATTATTCCCAATATATTAGCACATTAAGTTCTATAGTGTGGGTGGTATATTATATGGAGATTTATCCATATTCATTTCAGTATCTAACATATTCCCATTAATTTAATACAAAATGTTTTTATGACCTTCTATATCACAAATAAAAATTTACAAGTCCCATTAAGACATTTTTGTTCATGTTTCCTACCATTATTTGAGCATGAAGGAATGATCATCTAATTTTCTCCATGGTTTTTAGAGTTTTTTTTAATTATATCTTTATTTTACTAGTAACACTATGTGATTTATGTGTAACCCCTATCTATATTTCTTCCTCAATAAAACAATGAATAACATAATAATAGCTACTAAATTCTAATATACCCAATATACATTATTGATTAGGTTTTAATGCACTCAATAATAAATTAGCCTTATTTTTAGGATGGATGATAATATCATAAGTATACCTCTCATGCTTTGTAAACTTTGCTTCATAGGTTCTAGAGGATTCACCATCATTCAACTTTAAATCAAGGAGTTCCTACTTCATTTTCATGTAAGTAATACGAGAAAAGTAGTTAGTTAAAAATAATTTCTTAATCCCATTCCAATACATAGTGTTAATTTCAAATAATTTCCTCATATTCTTGATATGATTCTAAAATTGATCTTTTTCTCCTTCCAAAGGATTGGAAACCAATAAAAAAATTTCATGATTTCAACACTAGAGAATGGAAAATGTTCTTTCAATTGTACTAATCTATTTCTCTTTAACTAGTGTGTTAATAGATCAACTAAAATAAGAATTAAATTTCCTCATGATGGAATATACAAAAACATTGTTCCATATTTTATCATTTAAAAGTTCAGCTTGATTCCTAGCTTGAGAAAGTTGTGTAAGCATCGAAATAAGATTTTTCATTCCAACAAAAATAAAATTTGGATTCTCAATAGTAAAATAATACCATTTTTCATTTTATTTAGTATTAAATTTTCTCTATCAGGTTCCTTCCATTAAATAAAAAAAATAAAAAATTGTTTTTGTAGTTATACTCACATAATCATGAAATTCCTTTATAGATTGTCTAAATCATGAAACCTTGATTTCAATCTATGAGATCATTGGCATAAACATGGAAAACAATAGTCATAATTTATTTAAATATTTCATGATGGGTTCTAAAGTCTTTATAAATTTTCAAAGAATATCCCCCATGAGTATCAAATCATGTGTGTAGCAACTCCCATTTTCATACACTATGTAATGATGGAGTCTATCACAATATTTAATTTTTATATTTCTTAATCATGTGTTCCTTTTTTCTTGAGCTATATCTACTTTTCATATCCAAATATGCATGTACTTTTTTAGAAACCACTAACTCTATCATTTCCCAAATTTTTAGATATTTTCCTATATATTTAATTATCCCTAGAATTAAACTGAGATGTATCCCTAGACATATACACTGAGAAATAAATAGGGATATAACTTATTTTTTCTCAACCTTGTTTCCATAGATTAAGTACACCTATCCTCTAAGACCGACTATAATGGAAACTTATTTTACAACATAGATATTATATCTTTTTAAATGAATATTCATTACAGTACATAAACACATGTCTGAGGATCCTAAATGTATAGTGCCTTTGGAAACATGAAAACAATAACAAACAACTTCTTATATGAACTATATCATCTCCCATAAAATTCATCATAATAATAACACTTCTTAGGCATATCATACATAACATATATCTTCATAGCCTGGGTATGGGAAACATATGAACTTTGAGCTCAAATGCTCAATAAGGGTAAACAATGGAGATACATAATCATAACATTAACATAAGTGTATGAGGACATGATCAAAACAATTGAAAACCATGCACTATATATCAAATTTTATAAGCATAATTCCTAGAATAAATATTTTCTATTAGTATGACATTATCCATAAATAAATCAAATAATATAATCCATAAGAGAAAAACATTAGTATAAGGTAAAAAATTATAGTATATAAATAATCATAGAAATTTTTTTAATAGTCAATAATCATTGAAAAACTATCATATTAGAATGGGTTCACATCCCCAAACCGTATTATTAATCATGGTTCACTACCAAGACTATCATAGTGGATAGAGTCCCTTACTGAACTTAGTTCACCCCACATTCTAGTCATTCAAATATCATGAGATATCAATCTATACCTAATTCATTAAAAGAAGACATAGGTCCCACCCAAATCATAATGAAAATCATACATATGTGTTGCACATAATCATAAAAAATTAATCATACCAGAACCCATAAAATTAAATGGGTTTCATAAACATTTCATCACAACACAACCTGTGGAAATGAAATATGTTTCATAATTATATCATTATTTCATCATAGAATAACCCATGGAAAACAAATCATATTTCATAAGCATTTAAACATGGTATAACCAGTGGAAGATAAATGTCTTTGGTAAAAATCATTTCATCACAAAAATAAAACATGCATAGTTATAATAAGAGTGGCATCATTTTTTTATATCCCTAGTAATTCAAACATAACATCAAAGGACTTCATCATATATAGAAAAGTATTTTGAAAAATGACATGGAACATTTTTTAAGAAAATATCATTTCCACTATAAAAAACATTTTTCAAAAAATAAACATTTTAAAAATCATTTTCATTGAAATGACATTGTGAAATTATAAATGAGTCTTTAATGATCATTTAAACCATTTTTTTAGGAAGGTGTTCTTTAATAGTTTATAAATCATATAAATTTTTAAACAATTCTTCTCTTTTAAAATAACCTTGAAAATATATAAATGAATATTCCAAGAATATAGTGGTCATCACAGTAGAAATTCTATTCATTTCGTGCACATCAAAACACAGATCCCATTCACATTTTCAATCAAAGAAAAATGGAAATTATTTGGAACGTGACATGAAGATTCCTTTTAATATTTTTTATAAAAAATCAAAAAAGGGTAATAATTTATTTTAAAAATTACTAGAGTGTACTAAAAACATTCTATAAATCATTTTTTTAAACATGGACATGTAAGAAAAATGATTTTAACAATATGTTAAATTAAAGAAAAGGTAAATAATATGTTACATTTATATATTAATCTATATTTAATATAAAAAATATATATTCATTAATGTTACCCTAATTACCTTCCTTGAACAGTGTTATAGAAAATTTAATCTTGTCACTTTGCGAGGTTGTAATCCGCCATACAGACGAAGAACATTACCATATCCCACTAGGAATGGAATGTAATAAGGTATATGTGATATAATATTTTTATAAGTATATTTTAAAAAAAATCCTATTTATTAATTTAATCTATCTTTGTTACATCCATGTAAAACAAAAATGAAAAACACATCACATCAGTTCGTGAGGCGATGGTCCATTGTAAACACGAGTGACATTATTTTTTTAGAAAATACTCAGAGGTAAAAAATTAGATATGGTATTATAATTTTATAGGAATAAAAACATCATTAATATCATATATAATTATCTTATCCTTCATTATACTCAACTGTGATAGGTAGTGACCAAAAATGAATAACATTGGTTCGCATGCTGGTAGACCATCATACACATGATTAATGATTTTATAATTGATTGGATAGAATGGGAAATGTATTTATAATATTAATTTTACAAAATAACATATAATTATATGGTTTATAATGGGAATATTATATCCACATAATTTAATATTATTTTAAGGAGTTAGGAAAGAATAAGTAAAACTAAAATTAATAGATTTAAACATTACCACATCACCAGAAAACCTATTATATTTGACCTAAATACATTATAGAATAGTTTTGTAATTTCCAAAATTCTATTTTGATGTGGTAAGGGATGTAAATATTATAATATGGTATATTTATTCCGAACCAATGGGGTTTTTATATGTTAATATGTGAAGAGAGTGGGTGGTTATTTATAAGTGGGGGAGAGGAAACACGTGGAAGGTTTGAAAATAATAAAGTGATGCCACATTTTTCTACTACCATAAGGATTAAAATTAACCACTATAAATATTTAGAAGATATAAGGTCTAAATAGTTCCATATAATGCCTTTTTCATATGTTTCTTGGTGATTATAACCCCTTATAGTTTTTGTTTAACCCCTGGTATACTCGTTTTAACCTTTATCATGGTCATTAATTTTTAGTGTTTTTACTATTCATTTCGACAAAATATAATGTTAAAATTATTATGTAATATAACTTATTATTATTAAAAATATGTATTCATTTTTAATAAATTTAAATCACATAATTGTAAAATTTCAAATTAGAAGTAAACGTGCATACATGATGAAAAAGTAGTTTTCCAAACATATAATATTCAAAGGTTTGTATAGTTTTTATATCAAAATTAAATAATAGATTTTTAAAAATAGACTAAATTGGATTAATAGAGGTACAATTTCACTAATGTGTCTTTTAAAACCATATTAAAATAAAATTTAACTTGTAAATACATTGAATGAAAGGATTTTTTTTAAATAAAAATTAGTGTTTTGCCATATTTACTGAAGATTTAATCCATTTAGAAAATTATCAAAAATTCACTCCAACATAATTTAAATATTATGATTTAAAATTTTTTGATAATTTTTTCAAATAAATATTCTAGAAGTTTACAATTTTATTTTTAAAAATAACATAAAAAAGGGTGGGAACTCTTTTTTAGAAAAACAAATAGCATTTACGTGTGAAATTAGATTTATTATTATCGCATACATAGAGACCACATTATATGATCGTTAAAATATTCATTGAATATGTAATATTTATATTTTATTAAAATATTCACTCATATTTATTTATATAATTTATTAACAAAAAAAATTTTGGATATAAAAATAGTATTTTAGAAAACTAATTCCTTTATTTTCAAATGGTTTAATTACATTTCTAATTAATTTGTTACCAAAGAAGTAATTTTATATACATGTATCAAACATATATATTTTATAATTTTTTTAATCTTATTCATAAACTCCATTTAAATATTTAGGTGAAACTATCATATTAAATAATATAATTTAAATTTTATTTTTCATTTCATTAAAACTCATTGTTTTGTGTAATGAATGTTATCAAAAAAATTATATTTTTTATAAATTATTATATTTGATAAAATATAAAGATTTTACAACCTTGAAATTAGTTTTTAATTAAATTTATTTTCTTGAATTTGGTTTTTGGGAACAATTAGTGCATATCATATGTGATAGATATCATAAATTGAATTCTACCATGAGTAAAATCACCCATGAAAGAATACAATTTGGTGATACTACCTAACTATATGAAGGATTATACCTTTTCTTGAAAGGTGAATGGGGTTGGGTAAATATCACTTTATTATTACACATGTGTACATTATCAATGTTATATAAATCTAAAACCATATGTGATTTTTTCATGTCATTATGAATAATATGAATTTAGATATGTATTAATATGTCTAACACTTATATTTGGGTTTAGTTACACAAAATTGTGGGTTTTGTTAAGGTTTACACAATGATATAGATTGAACATATTGATTTGGTGTATGGTTTGGGATTTTTATACTAAATCATTAGAATTATACATAATCAAGGGAATAAAAATGAGATGAAATTGTTTGATTAAACCGTTTTCAAATACTACATTTTAGATTCTGTCAGAAGAGGAACTTTCCATGAAATTGATCATTCAAAGAGGAAGGATCTTTACTTTAACTGTGCTATTGGATTGACTTGTTTAAGTAAAGTAAGTAATTGGTGATGTTTGATCAATAATGGATATGTTATACAGTAGCGAGGTTCCATGGTACTATCTTTTTTTACAAATTTCATAGGGTTTTCTTTAGCTTACACATATCATGGAAACCCATAGGAAGGATGAAAGAGTGATAAAGTTGAGTATATCTATGTGATCAAAATGATAAAGGGTATTCTTCTCAACTGTAAAAGAGTCATAAATAGTATCATTAGGATAATTCGTTTCGTAAATAGCTAATTAGTTAGTGGAATTCCATATAAGACTCATTACATAATAAAATATCAATCTTGTCCTCTAAATATATTTTATGTGTTTCAAAATGGGTTATCATTTATCTGGGATTCCAATTAAAATATGTTCTTATTAACTATTCAATTATTAATGGTACTCATATGAGAAATGATTATTTTATCGATAAATTCCATCATCTACATTTTTATTCGTAATTACCTTGAAATTCTGTATAGTTTTCTAAATTATTAGTGATTACTTCGATGTCGCGAAATCCGATGGTACACGATTGCGGGGCCCGATTTGCTCGAAATGATCCATCAAAATTTTATTAAACTTCAATTAGAGCATGTGAGCAGTTTTCCTGAAAAAACTGTAATAACTCATAAATGGTTTCCCGAATTAGAAATAAGAGGTCACCATTGCATTCTGGTTAGATGGTTTACCCTAGACGTGACATAAGTTTAGTCAGTGTAGGCCTCCGGTGAGAAAACATGAAAATGACATAACCATAAATAAAATAATTAAATAAAGTTATTTTATATTTCAAATGTTTGTAACTCAAGAATGGTGACTTGAATTAAAAATTTGAGTCCACTGCTGATCTTGTGAGGGTATTATTTCTTTAGACAGCTACTAACCATGGTTGGGGCAGGCCAACTATAGAAGTTGGTTTTTGGCTGTAAGTTACATAATTAAGTAAAAAATTATTTATATTTTAAAATCCATAACTTATAAACGGTATATCAGATTGAAAATATGATAGTATTGTTGAGTTCGTTGGGGCATGTTCCCTTTAGGTGGAACCTAACCTCAACCGACATGCAACAATGGTTAATGTTAATAATTTATTAAACATTTTTAGGTGCGTTCAACAAATGTGTGGGCAAAATTTTAAATCATTTGAAACGGAACTCGGATTAAAAATCTAAGGGAACTATTGAATCCATATCTTTGGTATTTTTTTAAACAAGGCTACACTTTCACAGCAGAAGGTCGGGAGACAAATTTTGATTTTGGACATTTAAAAAATAATAAAATAACAAAGTCATTTTATTTATTTTCTTTCGTTTCCTCTAATGGAAATGCGGTGGTGGAGGGACCAATGACATGTCAAGACAATAAATTTATTGACTCCTCAATTCATTGTAACAACACCGTTTGAATTAGGAAGGTTTCTTAATTAATTGAACCCCATTAATTCCACATGCGTTACTCACCCACCCCCACCCCGATTTATATGGAGCTTGGGGAGGAGTATTGGCATAGCTTCACCAAGTGACGAAACTCTGGAAAAGTACCACGACACCAACCACAAGGATGATGTAACTGGTTCCAACGGGCAGAGACGAGAACCACTAAATGAAGAACACTTAATCTTCCTCAAACACAGACATTATTCAATGATCATGAGGTAGGAGGTTTATTTAGAAGTTGTCTTTGATGAATTTAATCATCTCCCTCTTGCTATCACCTTAACGTGGAGGGAATAGGCCAAACAAATGAGGCCCATACCCTCCAATTCTTTGTTCTTAAAATGAATTTCAGGGAACCATTTCCCAAATGATGGAAAAAAATACTAGGTCACGCTATGTCGGCAGCAGCGTGTAAGAGCCGTAGGCCTAGATAGAACCAAGAAAGTAAAGTGGAACATGTTAGGTGACCCGCGGAAGAAACCACCAGCACACCTTGTCAGTGGCGGTTGGCAGTGGCCAAAGGTGACCCATGGAAATCAACCATGGGTGGGGGCAGGCATCTTGCCATGACGCTCCATGGAGGACAACGGTGCCTGGCTCGAGCAAGCCACATGGGACAAGTGCGGCTCTCACAGGCACCACTAATGGAAGCATCCTCCTCAAGAGGGTACAGTGCGGCCCGTGATGCACCGTGTTAGCAAGACCCAATCATTCGAACAACCAAACCGTTAATGAGGTGGGGAAGAGCCCCATCGGTAGGAAAAAAAGTCCCCACAACTACGGGGCCAGTGAAGGAGGTGGTTAGCCTAATGGTGGAATGAGCCGGCACGAGCTGGCCAAGCTGGTCGGGCAGGCCATGCGGGCTGGACTTGCCTGCGCTGGTGGGACGAGCCACACTCGAAGAGTCATGCCAACCATGACCTGGGCCAGTGAACCAAACCAGACCAACCCCGATGGGCATACCCTCTGAACCGGTCCAACCCATAGTGGGCCAGACCCGAGCGGGGTCGGGTAGACCCCTAGAACCATTGTGTCGGGTCGGTCTGACCGAGTCAGACCAGACCCAGACCCAACAAGAACCAGAATAAAGAAATTTCCATAACTGACTTAGCGGGTGTCTGGTTGACATGCATCAGCATCATTGGGACCCCTTTTCGGAAGTGGTCCCTTTGTAATATTTCAGTGGGCCCGACCGATGTGCAATCACCCCCCCCCCCCCCCCTCATAGAAAGAGAAGTAACTAACAGACCAAGCATCTGATATATGTGTCGTCCATGGAATAAAATCCCCAGTGACAACGTGATACTTTTGAGATACTCAATTTGAGTTTTGTCAGAGTTTCATATGCGACCTGGTTTGGACCAGAATTCATTCCAACTAGGCCCATTTTACAAAAGTGACCATATCTCACAGACCAGGCATCCGATCGATGCACTATCTATCGCATTGGAACCCATCCAACAAGGAATTATATTGGGATACTTCTTTATAGAACATAGTAGAGGTTGAAAAATGATTTATGGATTTAGGAGAAAATCCTCCTAGAATGAAGTGTTCTTAGTACAAGAATCTCAGGGTTGGATGTGATGTAAATAATGAATAGTGATCTTATGTGGGTCAATACCTATCGATCCTATGTAGGTCAGCATTCAGTGATCCTAAGTGGGTTAGTGCATACCGATTCTTTGTAGGTCTGATACTGTGTGGTTCAACACTCTGCAATCATGTGTGGGTCAGTGCATATCGATCCTGTGTGGGTCAAAATCAGATCCTCTTGACATAATAAGATGATCTAGACTTACTACTTATGATCTCTACTTCATTACATAAGTTATATACTAGTTGTGAGTTGATTCATTACCTTTGTGGCACTGTTTCGTTCATAGTGTTACCTTAATGGTTTAACCATTGTAATACATTTACCTTCGTGGTGTTACATTCTTGGTGCTACCTTTTTTGTACTTTAACATGGTGGTGTTACCTTTGTGGCATTACCATTGTGGTACTTTTACCTTTGTGGTGTTACCTTCATGGTGTTACCTTTTTGTTAATTTTACCGCCATGGTGTTACCTTCGTGGTGTTATCATTGTGGTACACTTCCCTCCTAGATCAATTGTAAAAATGGATTAAAGGATGGGGCTTTGTGTTTCCTCATGTAAGATATGAGTATATTTTGATAACATAGGTATATGTATGGGAATATACCAAAGTAGAGTTGATGAATTCTTCGTGATTTGTGATTGAGGTTATGCTTTGTGGTATTTAATTTATGGAACTCTGGGAGACATTCAGGGGTCTTGGGGTCCCTATTGAGTATTATTATACCCACCCCTGTATGGGCTTCGCCCGCACCTTGTTGTGTCTTGGGAATACGACGAGCAGTTGTGCTGAGACTTGAGTGAGTCATGACCAAGCGGTACACGGAAGAGACGAGCTGGCTTGGAGTGCTGTGGAGACGATATGTACCTACCCTTCAGGTAGGATCCTTGGTGGATGTACTAGGATATTTTTTTCCTTTTCCAGTTGTACATGTACTTTCCATTTCAGCAATTAATCAGGCCCCTTTACTTTCCATACACTTTTTATTACATTATTTTACTTCGTGGTTGCTTCTTGTTGTGTTCTTAGATTTTGTATTTGTACAGGTTTAAATTCAATTCCTCACCAAGATATATAAACAACTTTCTGGTGCTTGTCTCCAGCTCCTAGGCTATGGAAGGTGGGCTTGGGGAGTAACATCATGAGCCCTAGGGTATGGGTCATGACATAGTGGTATCAAAGGAATCAGTTCTACTGAATAACAAGAACTCTGATCTTTTCAATTTAGAAATAGTGTTAAGTGTAATGAGGGTGGTTTTCAGTTTGGGAAATCAAGTGTTGGTGTGTCGGATGAAGTATCCATAAACGTGGACCCTAAATTCTGATTTCCAACTCGGGGCATGAAAACAACAATTAAGTGTGGATAGCCATCTAGGATTTCTAAAAGAGTACACAATGAGAGCCCACCGAGCGATCCTTTGTAGATCAGCATTCTAGCGATTCTTTTTGGATCAGAAATAGATGCTACCTGTGGATCGTGCGTGCCGACTGAGCGCGTTGCACGAGTTCTAGTGGAAGAGTCCTCTGAGGATTCGAGACGAGATAGATTCCCAGACAGCTAATAACTAGATAGAGGCTATGGCTAGAATTTTCTGCCTATTTGGGACACTAGTAGATCAGGTGGTAATAATAGCTTCTAATCATTATCAGTGCATGGTCATGATGATGGTCTGCATGGTGATGAGGCTTCAGTACACAGACCGTTGTCTGAGATGGTGCCTTCGGGTTGTGTACAAGCTATATCACAACATGTTGGTCATTTGTTACAATTGGTGGTATTGGTATAGGATACATGTAAGATTACTGACTTACACGGGTTTTAGCATCAGATATCCCTTATGTTCTGAGGTGAGCTTGACTCATAGGCATCTAAGGACTAGATTTTAGAGGTGGATGAGTTTCCATCTATCCAGGGCACCATTCGATCAGATGGTGGTCCTGGTAGAGATCATTTTACGTGGCTCAGTAGGATGATGACATGGTTTAGATTACCCTGATCTTGTGAAGAGGTGAATTTTCTGTGGATAAGCATGAGAACCCTCCCCAGAGAAGCGGTTATCATGAAATAAAAATATAATGGGTGATTATTCTAAAGAGATTATATTGCTTCGGTAGGAGGAAATGTCAGTAGATGAGTATTCATTGATGTGTACTAACCATCCTAGGTACTCGATTAATATAGTACGGTCAGTGCTTCCGGGCTCAGACCTTCGGGAGAGGTGCGTTTAGGGATATATGAGACATCACTTTTACTCATTGCATTCCTAATTATATTTGGGTTCTAGAGAGAACCTTTGTGGTTGAATTTTCTTTAGTAGAGCGGATATAGCCATTGATTATTAGCTGTTGGAAAGTAGAAAACTAACACCATTCTCAGAAACATGGGCATGTAAATTGTTTTAGGAAGATGAATTGATAGGTATAGATGAATCTATGGGGCAACAGACATAGAAGTGGAGCTAGGGGAGCTACATGAGGTGGTGTACATTTCAACTTGTTACAACCACCACCCAAATGTGGTCCCCACCAGAATCAGGGAGTTGGAGGACAACAGAAGGGAGTAGCTACATGTCGTCAAGGAGTATGACCCAAGGGATCCATGAATGATTTGAGGTATGGTATTAGTCTACTAATAGCTGTCATATTAATATACATAAGTACAAGTCATTCCTTCTTTCCACGAATCTTGTTCAAGACCTATAATATTAATCTAAACTAATGACTTGACCCATATGTTTGGAGATAAATTTCAGATGATAATCTATAATCATTATTATACCGATGGTGTGATCTGACCCTTGTGGAGATAGTTTTAGTCATAACATCTTGGTAGATGTGTCAAGGCCATACGACATTACTTTGAAGATGGACTGGACATCCACATTTCATATTTAGATTGACTGTTTTAAGACAAAAGGATGTTTTATATCTACACAGTTGGAATGGGGTTTTCCTTGGTCATAGAAAAAGGAAACCCATAGAGCACAAGATAAGCTCATGCATAGTAGGGTGCATCTGATCACTCTTTAGTCAGCCAGACGTACCCTCACGGTAGTAGTAGTTTTTAGTTATTAGTTCCCAATAGTAGTGGCAGAGTGTTGGGACATCTTTAAAAAGATGTTTCATGGACTAGCTCCCCGAAGGGAGAGGGAATTCTATGTTGGATGGGTAATACCGTATATTTGTACCTGAATTCTCTAGGTCAATGACACCCTTTTCAACTTTGAAGAATATGGGGAAGCCTTTTCTATGGATCGGGAAGTGTCCATAGAGATTTCAGGAGCTGATATAGAGACTAACAAGTGCCCAATCATGATGCTACCAGAAGTGGGCATTGGGTATGTATTCTACTATGACACATCAGGGACCAGACTAGGTTGTTTCCTGATGTAGGAGCTGGCATTGATCGACTACATATCATATTAGTTGAGACAACATCAGCAAGAACTATGTTACCCACAACCTAGAGTTAGTAGTAGTGGTCTTTGCACTGAAGATGTTACGTCACTACTTTATTGGTGAATGGTTTACTATTTACCCTGATCACTAGATTCCAAAGTATATCTTCTACCATAAGGACCTAAATCTAATATAACAACGATGTATGGAATTCCTCTATGACTATGACTTTGAGATATTCTATACTCCTAGGAAGGGGAATGTGGTTGCAAATGCACTCAACCGGAGGTCTAGTCTACATCTACTGAGTGAGGTGTCAAAGTATCTATTCATTCTACAGATATCCTTAATAGATAAATATAGAGTAGGTTACCTATAGTCTATTAATAACACTCCCCCAATTTATCAGTGATTCCAAGAGGCACAACTTGGGGATGTTGACTACAAGGCCCGACGTGCTCAGATATCCTCGGGATAGTCTCCAAAAAGATTTTATAAAGTTGGGGAGAATGTTGTTATCCTTTGAGGACACACAATGTTACCAGTACGGCTATGGGAGGATTTGTTGGTGGATTTCACTACATCCCCTTTAGTGGTACATCCTGGAGTGGCGAAGTTGTACCAGGACTTCCTGCATCAGTACTGGTGTCCAGGGATGAAGAAGGAAGTGGCAGTGTTTGTATCACGATGCCTCACTTGTTATCAATTTATGAATGTACATAGTAGGAATAAGTCTTATGAAGATAAGAGATAAATACCCTTGGAGTTTGAAGAGGTAAGTCATGTATTTCTACAGGTCTCACCACGATGAAGATTGCCAAAAATCAGCTAGGGTGGAAAGATATCTCTGAGGTTCATCCAAACATTCCAGATCCTTATTAGAGTAGGCGAGGTGGCATACCATCTACCTATAACCCCATAGAATCACTAGGTGCATAATGTTTTCCATGAGTCATATCTAATGTGGTACATACATGATCCATCACACGTTATTGACTGGGGCAAGCTGGGCTTCAATGATGGGGTGATTTTTACGGAGTTTCTGATGGATATAGAGAATCAACATTGGCAATTCCATTGTGGATAGATAATACATTTGGTTCTAGTTCTATTCATCATGAGAACATATAAGAGAGCACATTGGAGCGGGAGGCTTAGATTCGTGCTTAGTACCCTCATTTCTTTGATTTTTCCTTTGTTTTGTCTTTCTAGGATGAATGGCCCTAAGGTAAGGAGAATTTAAAACCTATAAATTCCATTTAATTTTTTTTAAAATTATTTGGGATTATTTTGAGGTCGTGAAATCTGACGGCACATGATTTTGAGGCCCAGAGTTCCCATAATGATCTGTCAAAAAAATTAAGCTTTACTTAGCATGTGTATGAAATTTTCTGAAAGAGTGGAAAAACTATTATACGGGTTCCTAGATCAGAAATTTGAGGTAATCGTTGCATTCAAGATAGAGGGTTTACCGTAAAACCAACTTAAGATTAATTGGGGTAGGTCTCTAGTGAGAAAACCAAAAAATGTCATAGCTGTAAATAAAATAATTAAATAAAGTTATTATATTTTCCAAATTCTTATAACTCACTAACCGTAGCTCAAATTAAATATCTGAGACCACCACTGAGCTTATGAAGGTTTAATTTCTTTAGGTAAATACTAACATCGGTCGGCGCGAGCCAACTATGGATGTTATGTTTTGGCTGTAAATAAAATAATTAAGTAATAATTATTTATCTGTTAAAATTCAGAACATCTAAATGATAACTCAGATTGAAAATATTAGAGTATCGTTGAGTTTATTGGGGCATGTTCCCTTTAGGTTGAGCCTAACCATGATAGGAAAGGGTTGAGGGTGAATGTTAAGAATTTATTGAACATTTTTTGGAACGTTCATTAAAAACGTGAGTGGTGTTTCCTAACATTTGAATCGGTGCTCAGATTTAATATCTGAAGGCATCGTTGAATCTGCAGCACCACGATTTGCTTAAGTAGGGCTTCACAATGACCACAAAAGGTTGGGATAAAAATATAGATTTTGGACATTTAAAAGAATAAAAATATAAAAAAGTTAATTTATTTCCTTTCTTTCATTTCCTCCATCAGACAAGTAGCAGTGGCGGGACCAATGACGTGTCAATCCATTAAATGCATTGAATCATCAATCCTTTGTAACAACACCATTGGAATGGGAAGGTTCCTTAATTAATTGAACCCCATTAATTCCATGTGTCCAACTCACCCCCCATCCCATATTTATATGGAACTTGGGGAGGAGTATTGGCATGGCTTTACTAAAAGACGGAGCACTAAAAAGGTACCACGACTCCAAATACATGGAGGATAGAACCAGTTATTCTGGGCCGTGATGAGCGCCACCAAACGAAGAACACTGACTCATCCTGAAACATGGATATTCTGCAATGATCTTGAGGTAGGTCGTTTATTTTGAAGTTGTATTCAATGAATTAGATCATCTCTATCTTTCTATCACCTTAATGCGGATGGCATGGGCCAAATGAACAAGGCTCAGACCCTCCATCACTTCATTCTTATTTCATCTTCGGGGAACAATTTTCAAATTGATGGAAATATGAAATAGCTTTCCATGCTATGTTGGTGGCCGTGCGGAAGATTCATAGGTGTAGATGGCACCTAGAAGGGACACTGTAGCATGTCCGATGACCTGCGGAAGAAGTCGTTGGCGTGCCATGTCGACTGCAACTGGCGGGGGCTAGAGGAGACCCATAGAAATTGGCCACGAACAGGGGAATGCGGAACGCGATTGGGTGCCACGGTGGCCAAGGTTCCCCTGCTCAAGCCAGTCGTGCGGTAGAAGTGCGGCTCCCACAGGCATCGCAGACGAAAGTGGCCATGGCCATCATGATGTGGTATGAGGGTGCAACGTGGCCCGCACTTTTCCACATTAGTGGAACTCAGTCGGCCGAACAGCCGACTTGTTAATTTAGTGTGGCAGCACCCCATCTGTTGGGAAAAATAGCCCCGCAACGTTGGGGCCAGAGAAGGAAGTGATCTGCCTTCTGGATGACCAAGCCTGCGTCGGTCGGCCAAGTAGGTTGGACCCACAGGCCAGCGTAGGTGGGCTGAGCCCCACCTGACAGGCTGGCCAACCGCGACCTGGGACCGCAAACCGAACTAGGCAGACCCCGACGGGCCGAACCCATTGATCTTGGATGACCCATAGTGGGCCAATCCCGAGCGGGGTCAGGTAGATCTCAGCACCCTTTGCGACAGGCCGGTCTGACCAGGACCAGACCCAAGCAGTACCCCAACAAAGAAACACATGTAACTGACGAACCAAGTGTCTGGTAGACACGCAGTTAGTAGCAATGGGACCCCTTTTGGGAACCAGACACTTTGGCATATTTCAGTGGGCCCGACCATGCCGGGCCAAACCGAGGTGCGATAACCCCCTATTTCCTAGAAAGGGATGTATCTAACAGACCGGGTGTCTGATTGACATTCCATCTATGGGATAAATACTATAGTTACTAGGCAATCCTTTTGAGATAATCTAAGTGAGTTTTGTTAGTGTTTTACTTGTTACCCAAGTTGGATCAGACTTGAATCCAACATGGCCCTTTTTACAAAAGTGCCCAAATCTCACAGATCGAGCATCTGATCGACGCGTTTCCTATCACGTTGGAACCCTTATGACATGGAAGTACAATGGGAGACTTCTTCATGGAACTTTTTAGAGGTTGAAATATGACCGAGGGCCTGAGGAAAGAATCCTCCTGGAATCAAGTGTTCTTAGTATGAGAATCTGGTGGATAGTTGTGACATGAAGAATGAAAAGTGATCCCATGTGGTTCAGTACCAATCAATCCTATATGGGTTAGAACTCAACGATCTTATGTGGGTCGGCTCATACCAATCATGTGTGGGACAGATCCAATCTTGGTCAGCGCAAGGTGATTCTCTATGGGTCAATGAAAACCGATCATGTGTGGGTCAGTAGGAGAGCCTCTCGACAGAATAAGATGATCTATATTTACAAATAATTATTTATACTTTCATACTTATGTTATATAACAGGTGTGAGCAGAGTCCTTACCTTTGTGGTATTGTTACATTTGTGGTGTTACCTTCATGGTGTTTTCTTTTGTGAAACTTTTACCTTCATGGTGTAACCTTCATGGTGTAACATTTGTGGCACCTTAACTTCGTGGGGTTACCTTTGTGGTGTTACCCTAATTGTAATTTTACCTTCATGGTGCTACCTTCATGGGTTTACCTTTGTGATACTTTTACCTTCGCGGTGTTACCTTTGTTGTATACTTCCCTCATGGATCAATTGAAAAAATGGAATAAATTTTGGGGCCATGTGTTTCCTCATGTAAGATATGAGTATATTTTGATAACATAGGTATATGTATGGGAATATACTAAGTAGAATTGATGAATACTTCATGCTTTATGATTGAGGGATTTCTTCGTGTTATTTCCTTGGTGAAACTCCAGGAGTCCTTCAGGGGTCTTGGGGTCTCTACTGAGTACTTTTATACATACCCCTCCATGAGCTTTGCCCGCACCATGTTGTGTCTTGTGCAGATGACGAGCAGCTAGGATAAGACTTGTGGGAGCCAGGACCAAGAGGTACATGGAGGATTTGGGATAACTTGGAGTACTGTGGAAATGATATGTACTTTCCCTTTAGGTATGAACCTTGGTTAACAGTCCAAGATCTATTTTCTTTTCCAGTTGTTCGTTTAATTTCCTGATGGGCTTGTATTACTTCCCCATTACTTTCAGTACACTTTAAAATACAATAGATTACTTTGTGGATGCTTCTTGTTAACTTTGTGGATGGTGGGTTTGTACAATTTTAAATGCAATGCCTTCCCGTTATAGGGAAACACCTTTCTGCTGCTAGTTTCCAACCCCTGGCCAATGAAATTCATGTTTGGGGTAGTCACCGCATGAGCCCGATGGGATGGGTCATGACATTATTGTCCTTGAGATCAATTTCGGCTAAAGATTAACTGTAACACCCCAGGTAAATGAAGAATAGACATTTTCATATTTATCCATATTTGTGAATAAAGTATTAATATTACTTTAAAGGGTTGCTATTTTCGATAGCGTACCCGATACACAACAAAGAGTTTCATTGAAATCTTACGTTGCACTCTAATAATAAAATAATATTATTTTAAATGGTAGTTAACATGTAGCCGTTGTAATGGAGAGAATGGATAGAAATAACTAAAATATGATTATATATGTTTTTAAATGTTTATACACTTACCCAATAAAAGATAAAGGCTTAAAATACGGAAAGAGTTCAATTTTAGGGCATATATACTCTAATTTTCACTAAAGGTTCACTTATCACCTTTTAATGGTGAACCGTCATTAAATATAGTTTCGATCACTCTTATACTTTATTTTTGACCAAATATAACTCATCTTTAGAATCGGGACATCAAAATTTACTTTGTGTAAATTTTTGGTACCTTTCTGATAAAGTTCATTTTTTTATGAATAGTGTAAAATGTTGTATTTTAATTCAAAACCACTTTTTAATCTAAATTATTTATATGATTAGATAATTATTTTAATTGGTTTTAAAGTGAAATTAGAAAATATTTTTACCAATTAATCCAATGGTGGTCATTGGAATCAATTTCACTTTGAAATTGGACTTAAACTGGTGTCAATCTTTTGATACTTATTGTTTCACAAAAACACGCTATTTGTCATGACAACGGGAATTAATTATTAAATTAATTAATTTGACTTATATGTTTTGAATTTTGTAAAATGGACTTCATTTTTGAATTCGGAATATCAAATATAGCTTAGGGTGAATTTTTGGTAATTTTCTGAAAAACATCAATTTTTGATGAATAGTGAAACCACTAAGTGGTAATCAAGAAAACTGATTTTTCAGTTAAATGAATGTTTACCACTAATGTGTATTGAATTTTAAAAATCCGACATACATGGTTGTCATTAAGAAGTAAAATGTGGTTCAATGAGATTAAAATAATTTTTTGGTGAATAGTAACTTATTAAGTTCTTAATCGCGATTAGTGTTAATTAGGGTAGTTTAAGGCCTAAATAAGGCTTTAATAATATGAAATGACCTAGACACATGTACCAACCTCATTGGTTGTGTCATGGCAGAGCATGACATTCCATGGGTCAACTTGGGGAGCCCATGGATCCACTTTTGTTGGGAAATGACATAAATTACTTTTTATTTAATGTTAAAGTGAAAATGACACAAACATAATATGTTTTACGAAAACAATTTTTATGTGGGGTTATACAAGTCCAAATTTTGATTATAAATAGTAATTGGAAAGATAAAAAGATTTCCTATATCATAGTATTTTTTTATAATTTTTAGACATTAAATCAATTAAAATTATTTATGACATAATAATGATGCAGCGATGACATCATTATTTGACGATTTAAATAAAATGGAATGATAATGAAAAATCTAAAACCTACACATGGACAAACCCAATTGGAAGAGTGTATTTCGAACCCTTATCACCTTATCCACGAATTATATCAATTTGGGACCTTTTAAAACCGAAACACATTTTCAAATAAAGTAATGTTTCTTTACTTTCAAAAAGTGCCCCTCCTCTCCTCTTATAAAAGGCCCCCACCTCTACCTCATTTCACACACTCTTCAAGCCTTTGGCTCGGCCAACCCTGCCCATTTGCTCTCTCCACATCCCTCTCCTCATCCTAGAGGATTCCCTTTGGGCAGAATCCTTTCAAAGGAAGCCTTTTGGCTCAAATCAAAAGGAGTTACACTTTTTATGGTAATTCGTTCTCTCATGTTCATTTGTTTTATTTTGCTTCTCCAACCCCCTAAACTCTTTTTATTTACTTATTTTGTAACAACACCAGTATCTTCAATATACTAGGATGTTGTTATATGATTTATTTGAGCTACACTCTCACACAACTACATCAAATGGTTAAAGAACATATGGTTTCCGTGGATGGCGAAATTCTGCCTCCCGAAACGATGATTGTTCAACACTCATTTAACACCTTCAATGGTCGCCATTATGATGTCACTATTTTTATATATGATATATAATATGTTTATTTTTTCCTTAAGCTTCTTTTTTTTTCATTTTGGGCATACCTTTATGGTTTCCATTATGGGTAAACACGATATCTTCATTTTAGGAAGTGCGGACTACCGCCCCCTAAAAGTGATTTGATTCGTTAATACCATATGTGGGATGTGTAAAGGATAAAGTTAATGATATTATATATGTTATTATACTGGAATTATAATACAGTCTTATATCATTATGATTCCATTCCAGAAAATATGAAATAGACATGGAAGTAGCGTTCATGCGTACGTACGGCTTACCGTCTCCATTAACGGTGCATTTCATTTCTTACCTCTAAATTATGTAATATTATAAATGCATATATTTACTGGATATATATGACATATATGATATCTACATCATGAATACCATTCTGGATATAATGAAACTTTGACCAAATTAACAACTTGTAAGTGTAAGAGGTCTATTTTTGACTTAAGAACCAAATACCGACAAAATGAACATTATTAACTTAACTGATTACATGATGTTCATAACATGGTATAAAAGGAATAATGAACTTGAAAAGATTCATAATCAAGTAGAGATTAACTCAAGTTTATTATTCAGGAGATTAAAGAACGGTCGAGTCAAGTCGGATATGAGGTATGTGACTTCGTCTCAATCTCCTTTCGTTGAGGCATATTTTATTTTATACACAACTTTCTTTTATACGGTGTATAAACCCCTTTGACTTTTACGTTTATTCAAAAGGAATCTTTTTTATACGAAGCGTTTACTAAACGAAAAAGGGAATTTTTTTGTCGTACGTATGCGGCGACAATGACTTCTCCACCGTCGTGACCGTTATTTGAGTTGCGTCTTCCTCTACAAGACATACCTTCTTTTTAAAAGAAAATTAAATACCATGTTTTACTTTTCTTTTATTTTAGTATTGAAAATGGTTTTCATAATGTTTTTATATCAATGTGTTGTATTGATATCTCATGATTGAAATGTGGAAATTTTATGTTTCCTTTATGCATGTTTTATGTGATATGATTATGTTATGGTTCTTGGGCATTATTATGAAGACAGGTGGTTCCGTGATAAACTAAGGGCGGGTGAGCCCGTTATAGCTCTCCAATGCATTGGGTAACGCAAAGGAGTGAAACGTTAAGGTTTCTCCGAAGAGATTTTAGGGAATATACTGTGATGGGTATTCCAAACGTAACCAAGAGGGTTACTCCCTACGTAAGAATGTTATGAATGCCTCAAGTTATCTTTATATCTTATGATTTCTATGATTTATTCGTGATTTTATGAGGTATGTTAAAGTGCCTATGTTTTATGGGTAAAGTATGATTTCATTCTTATGTATGTATGAACTCCTGTTTCCTTTCCATGTTTTTTTTACCCATACTGAGTTTTTATGCTCATCCCAAGTTTTTGAAATGTTTTTCACAGGTCAAGGGAAAGGTACATGATAAGATGATAGAGTCAAGGATGTGTCAAGAAATAATCCATGTTTTATTTTAAACGTGTTTCCATTGATGGGAATGAAGAATACTATCTTTCTGTAACCACTTTGTTTATATGTGGAATGTAATGCAAGTTTTATGATCTAATTCTCTAAAACTCTAAACCTGAAAAGATCCTCAACGAGTAATCTTGTAATAACTCGAGATTAAGTATGATTTAAGGCTGGGGCCTTATAGTTGGTATCAGAGGTAGGTTTAGACAACTTTAGGGATTAGGAGTTTTTGTGAGGCACATGATTAGTCCCTATTACTATTATTTCAGTTAAATCCTTGTTTTATAACTTTTTTCAGGTCAAGTAAAGTCGGTTACGAATGGAAGGAGGAGGATCTCAAACGAAATTCCTATTTCTCCCTGATGACATGCTTGAAATAATTATTGCAAAGTCATCCTCGGATGATTGTGAAACTTTTTCTAGCATACAACTCACTTTCAAGCATTTGTTTGAAATATCAAACACCTCCGCTATACCTCGTTATCATCGTGGATCATGGGTTGTTTTTAGAAAAATACTATTTTCACAATATTCTCATGTTTTCAAGAGAGGTAAATATTATCAAGGTATTTTCAAATATTTTACCTTATCACAAGAATTTGAAGCATATTATGATTTTATAAATGGTGCTGAGGAAGGAGACCCTTGCGCAACCTATTTATATTTGCTTTTAAAATATAGTCTCACATATCATACTTATGGTATTTTAAAAGGACCAATGATAGAAAGGTTCAACTCAATTTCGGTCCGACTATTTTTTAGAAATCATGTTTTATCAGATGTTTTGGAATTATATGTCCTACATGATTATTTTCCAAAACTGTTTATCTGTGAACACCCATATGACCCATGTTGTGCGTGGTGTATTTGGATGGAGGAAGCAAATGATTTTGAAGGATCTCTAAATAATTGTTGTAATGCATGGGACTTCTACCTACGTGAACAAGATGACGATCAAACCGAGTGGACGCCATGATAAAGGTATGCTATTATGAGTTTGTGTAAGAAACCTAGAAAGAGTTGAAAGTCAACATGACAAGTATGTTTCCTTAAGATCAAAAACTAAATTCATAAATGAAAAGTAACTTAAAAGAAAAATGTTGTCTATTAACTTTTAATACTAGGGAATCAAATACTATTTAACCCATCACAAGTTTTTGATTCTCTCATGGTTAACTTTCTCCTCAACATGTTTTCTATCACTCTCCATCAGAACATGACCCTATGTTTTCTCCTCCATGTCCATGTTTTCATACTTGGAATCCTAGTATGGTTTAAATCGGGTGACCTTTGTACTTATCTTTATTTATTTTTAAGTGATTGTTTTACCGATCCTTGTTCCGATGTGGGACTTTCAAGGATGTTACCAAGCCCAATTTTAAAATTGCGAGGACACAATTCCCAAAAGAGGGGAAGGATGTAACACCCCAGGTAAATGAAGAATATACATTTTCATATTTATCCATATTTGTGAATAAAGTATTACTATTACTTTAAAGGGTTGCTATGTTCGATAGTGTACCCGATACACAACAAATAGTTTCATTGAAATCTTACGTTGCACTCTAATAATAAAATAAAATTATTTTAAATGGTAGTTGACATGTAGCCATTGTAATGGAGAGAATGGATAGAAATAACTAAAATATGATTATATATGTTTTTAAATGTTTATACACTTACCCAATAAAAGATAAAGGCTTAAAATACGGAAAGAGTTCAATTTTAGGGCATATATACTCTAATTTTCACTAAAGGTTCACTTATCACCTTTTAATGGTGAACCGTCATTAAATATAGTTTTGATCACTCTTATACTTTATTTTGGACCAAATATAACTCTTCTTTAGAATTGGGACATCAAAATTTACTTTGTGTAAATTTTTGGTACCTTTCTGATAAAGTTCATTTTTTATGAATAGTGTAAAATGTTGTATTTTAATTCAAATCCTCTTTTTAATCTAAATTATTTATATGATTAGATTATTATTTTAATTGGTTTTAAAGTGAAATTAGAAAATATTTTTACCAGTTAATCCAATGGTAGTCATTGGAATCAATTTCACTTTGAAATTGGACTTAAACTGGTGTCAATCTTTTGATACTTATTGTTTCACAAAAACACGCTATTTGTCATGACAGCGGGAATTAATTATTAAATTAATTAATTTGACTTATATGTTTTGAATTTTGTAAAATGGACTTCATTTTTGAATTCGGAATATCAAATATAGCTTAGGGTGAATTTTTGGTAATTTTCTGAAAAACTTCAATTTTTGATGAGTGGTGAAACCACTAAGTGGTAATCAAGCAAACTGATTTTTCAGCTAAATGAAAGTTTACCACTAATGTGTATTGAATTTTGAAAATCTGACATACATGGTTTTCATTAAGAATTAAAATGTGGTTCAATGAGATTAAAATAATTTTTTGGTGAATAGTAACTTATTAAGTTCTTAATCGCGATTAGTGTTAATAGGGTAGTTTAAGGTCTAAATAAGGCTTTAATAATATGAAATGACCTAGACACATGTCCCAACCTCATTGGTTGTGTCATGGCCGACCATGACATGCCATGGGTTAACTTGGGGACCCCATGGATCCACTTTTGTTGGGAAATGACATAAATTACTTTTTATTTAATGTTAAAGTGAAAATGACACAAACATAATATCTTTTACGAAAACAATTTTTAAGTGGGGTTATACAAGTCCAAATTTTGATTATAAATAGTCATTGGAAATCTAAAAAGATTTCCTATATCATAGTATTTTTTTTATAATTTTTAGACATTAAATAAATTAAACTTATTTATGACATAATAATGATGCAGCGATGACATCATTATTTGACGATTTAAATAAAATGGAATGATAATGAAAAATCTAAAACCTACACATGGCCAAAACAAATTGGAAGAGTGTATTTAGAACCCTTATCACCTTATCCACGAATTATATCAATGTGGGACCTTTTAAAACTGAAACACATTTTCAAATAAAGTAATGTTTCTTTACTTTCCAAAAGTGCCCCTCCTCTCCTCTTATAAAAGGCCCCCACCTCTACCTCATTTCACACACTCTTCAAGCCTTTGGCTCGGACAACCCCTACCCATTTGCTCTCTCCACATCCCTCTCCTCATCCTATAGGATTCCCTTTTGGCAGAAGCCTTTCAAAGGAAGCCTTTAGGCTCAAATCAAAAGGAGTTACACTTTTTAAGGTAATTCGTTCTCTCATGTTCATTTGTTTTATTTTGCTTCTCCAACCCCCTAAACTCTTTTTATTTACTTCTTTGTAACAACACCAGTATATTCAATATACTAGGATGTTGTTATATGATTTATTTGAGCAACACTCTCACACAACTACATCAAATGGTTAAGGAACATATGGTTTCCGTGGATGGAGAAATTCTGCCTCTCGAAACGATGATTGTTCAACAATCATTTAACACCTTAAAAGGTGGCCATTATGATGTCACTATTTTTATATATGATATATAATATGTTTATGTTTTCCTTAAGCTTCTGTTTTTTTTTCATTTTGGGCATACCTTTATGGTTTCCATTATGGGTAAACACGATATCTTCATTTTAGGAAGTGCGGACTACCGCCCCCTAAAAGTGATTTGATTCGTTAATACCATATGTGGAATGTGTAAAGGATAAAGTTAATGATATTATATATGTTATTATACTGGAATTATAATACACTCTTATATCATTATGATTCCATTCCAGAAAATATGAAATAGACATGGAAGTAGAGTTCATGCGTACGTACTGCTTACCGTCTCCATGAACGGTGCATTTCATTTCTTACCTCTAAATTATGTAATATTATAAATTCATGTATGTACTGGATATATATGACATATATGATATCTACGTCATGAATACCATTCTAGATATAATGAACCTTTGACCAAATTAACAACATGTAAGTGTAAGAATTCTATTTTTGACTTAAGAACCAAATACCGACAAAATGAACATTATTAACTTAACTGATTACATGATGTTCATAACATGGTATAAAAGGAATAATTAACTTGAAAAGATTCATAAGAAAGTAGAGATTAACTCAAGTTTATTTTTTAGGAGATTAAAGAACGGTCGAGTCAAGTCGGATACGAGGTATGGGACTTCGTCTCAATCTCCTTTCGTTGAGGCATATTTTATTTTATACACAACTTTCTTTTATACGGTGTATAAACCCCTTTGACTTTTACGTTTATTCAAAAGGAATCTTTTTTATATGAAGCGTTTACTAAACGAAAAAAGGGAATGTTTTTGTCGTACGTATGCGGCGACAACGACTTCTCCGCCGTCGTGACCGTTATTTGAGTTTCGGCTTCCTCTACAAGCCATACCTTCTTTTTAAAAGAAAAATAAATACCATGTTTTACTTTTCTTTTATTTTAGTATTGAAAATGGTTTTCATAATGTTTTTATATCAATGTGTTGTATTGATATCTCATGATTGAAATGTGGAAATTTTATGTTTCCTTTATGCATGTTTTATGTGATATGATTATGTTATGGTTCTTGGGAATTATTATGAAGACGGGTGGTTCCGTGATAAACTAAGGGCGGGTGAGCCCGTTATAGATCTCCAAGGCATTGGGTAACGCGAAGGAGTGAAACGTTAAGGTTTCTCCGAAGAGAGTTTAGGGAATATACTGTGATGGGTATTCCAAACGTAACCAAGAGGGTTACTCCCTACGTAAGAATATTATGAATGCCTCAAGTTACCTTTATGTCTTATGATTTCTATGATTTATTCGTCATTTTATGAGGTATGTTAAAGTGCCTATGTTTTATGGGTAAAGTATGATTTCATTCTTATGTATGTATGAACTCATGTATCCTTTCTATGTTTTTTAACCCATACTGAGTTTTTATGCTCATCCCATGTTTTTGAAATGTTTTTCACAGGTCAGGGGAAAGGTACATGATAAGATGATAGAGTCAAGGATGTGTCAAGAAATAATCCATGTTTTATTTTAAACGTGTTTCCATTGATGGGAATGAAGAATACTATCTTTCTGTAACCACTTTGTTTATATGTGGAATGTAATGCAAGTTTTATGATCTAATTCTCTAAAACTCTAAACCTGAAAAGATCCTCAATGAGTAATCTTGTAATAACTCAAGATTAAGTATGGTTTAAGGCTGGGGCCTTATATTAACTAAGTGTTAGTAACTTCATCCACTACTATTCGAATTTAAATATAATTCTCAGACAAGAAGGAATGTTCGATGTGTTAGACAAATACTTCCTAAGAATGATTCTGGTGAAGTTGTTCAATACAAGAATTTAGATATTGAAATAATCATCTAAAAGATGCATAATAAGTCCCACACTCATGATTGTTACCAAGGCTTATTAGTAGAAAAAGAAAAATAGGACCCCTGTTTCCTATCAAGGATAGTGTTAACATGAAATATCATTATTTAGAGAAATATAAGAGTAAATATAATTAAGTGATGAAAGAACTTTTTTGGTGAAATTTATTATGACGTCTAGACCTGGGATCCACTGAACAGTGCACTGAGCTAGTTAGAGACATGTCCTCATGTGCACATCCCCATATGCCAGAGGGTACTGACATGAAGCATGTGACCGGTAAGGCAATTTTGGGGAGACTATACCCTCATTTTTCAGAATAAAACACCAGAAGAATCAAATAAAAATAACCAATTTTGGAAGCATATATAAATAACCTGAACAAATCCTTGTCATATGATGATCAAAACAGAAAATAAAATACTCAAATGGAAGGTAAATCATGATATTTCAATGAAAATGTAATTTCCTTACAATGAAACTAAATGTAAAGACACAAAAAATCCCATGCAGGTCCCGAAACACATCAAGTTCTCTCTCCCATACTCCAATCCCGAACAACATATTATCCCAGAGCCTTTCCCTATTCATGTCTTACAATAACAAAACGTTATGGGGTGCTGATCAGGCGTCCCAAATAGGTTGTGAGTACAACTCAGTAGGCCACCACAAATATTGTCTAAAACATGTCTAGTCAAAATATAGTGCATGCAGATTTAAGAATTATTAAATATAATGTAAAATTTAAATCGTTATCACATTTTCATTTAATCTTTTACCATCACATTACTGAAATTTAATCCATGATTCCCATTTGAATCAACTATAATTATTATAGTTCATTTGGTGTAGGTCATCATGCCTAACACCACAAATCTCAGTCAAAACATCATTCATTTTATCCTTCATTGGGTGTAGGTCGTCATGCCTAGCACCCCAAATCTCGTTGAGTGTAGGTCGTGAAGCCCAACACTTATTTTCTCATTCGGTGTTGGTCATCATGGCTTACACCCCATAATATCAAGCATGGGTAACAATTGGGGTGGAACGCCATTTCAAATTCCCAACATCAAATCTATCTAGGATATCTTTCCTAGCACCAAAAAATATCATACTTTTAATCATTCTTTAAGTCATAAGAATTTTCCTCATTATTCATTTACTAATCCAACTATTAATTAGACCTCGCAAAGTAATTTAGTTAATTGAACAATTATCTAACCATATGACCCATTAATTAACTCATAAATTAATTAATCAATCAATAAAATTCACAATCCATAATTAATTATTCACTATTAATTATTCTTATGAAAACCCAAAAAGTCATAATTATTTATCACAAATAAATATCATTGATCACATAAAGGCACATAATTAATTATCATAATTAAGTATTATTCATAGCCAAACATAATTCTATAATTAATTAAAATTAATTAATTATATTATTAGGATAATTCAATATCTCAAGATAGTATCTCAACACAAAATCGATCTTAAAAACAAATATTAATTTGGGAAACACCATTCCTTTGTTCGGTGATCAATTATCAATTATCATCCAAGGAAAATTATAAGCCAATTCCATATTTCTAATTAATCGAATTTAAGATTAAAATGATCATAATAAATCTATAAAATTCATAAACTAATAAACATATCATAAATCATGACTATGGGAGTACAATTTAAACCACCTACATCAGTTTATTGATTGAAGTTATCCCAACAGAAAATCTCAAAATCTGAGTGACATAACGTCATTGATCAAGCTCCAGATCTAAATACCTAAAACAAAAATTAATATCAAAGGAATCAAGATCTTATTAAACTGGATCTATATCCACAATCCTATATCTAGATCTCAACTAATAGGTTTAGATCTATGGAAATAGTGAAGGTCCTCTTTGAAAAGATCATGGAAAGATAGAGGATACAATAGGAGAAGCATTGGGATGAAATCTATATACTTGGAGAAGAGAGGATATTCAATATGGGATTTATATCTCAAATAACGGGCATTTGGATCACCTTGTAATCCCTCCAAAAGGATTTGGTAACACCTAAATTTTATCATGAATGATCCAAGGTTGAAATAATGGAGTCCATTGGGGTGCGGTAATTTTAAAAAGTATTTTTAGAATTAAAATCTTGTGCACATGGTATCCTTGGCATAGGTACATGGTTAGGGAAAAATATTCACCAACCATGTGGACCCCTCTATCCATTTTTTCATAGTTGGCATGCTTTGGTCACATGATTTGTCAAACTATGTGCAAACCATACAGACCTCTTTGTCAAGTTTCACAAACATGGAGCAGTTTGGTCGTACAGTTTGTCAAACTGATCGTAAAACATGCATTACCCATTTTCATTTAGTTTTACCTAACGTGTCACCCAAATACACACCAAGCCACAAATAAAAGTTAAAGATACATAAAATATCCCAAAATTACCTGAAAAAGAACTCGAGTTAACTCCAGAATCGTCCAAGATCTTACAATCCCCCCATCATATAACAGATCTTCCTCCTGTTTCACTCTCGAACATCACTAATATTCTAAGACAAAAGGCTGGGTAATTACACCCTCATGTCTGCCTTCCATTCCCATGTTTCCACTTGAATTATCCCATGTTTCAATAACAAATGAACTAATGGAAACAATATTTTCTCGTAACACTTTCTCATTGTGACCCTACCAATGTATAGAATGCTCCTCAAAGGATGCATCAATATCTAGATCTACTTCCTCCACATATAACACATGGGAAGGGTCTGGGTGATACCACCATAGGTTTGAAACATGGAAATATCTTGAAAATTACTTAATTTCTATGGAAGTGCTAATCGGAATTCCACCGACCCAATTCTATCCAGCACCTCAAACAGTTCCACAAACCTGGGCGTTAGCTTTCCCTACCTTTGTATCATGTGGGGACCCAATATGGGAAACACTAAAAGGAATATATGATCACCCTATGTAAACTCTATGGGTTTTATTAGTCTATCCACATATAGATTCTGTATACTCTCATCCTTGGTGATATGTTTCTGAATCAACTGTACCCGCTCTGATGTATCCTGAACAAGACTCAGTCCAAAAAACTCTGACTCACCTGCCTTAAACCAACATAGTGGTGATATACAAGGATTGGCATAAAGTTACTTATATGGTTCCATATGTATAGTTTCCTGATAACTGTTATTACAGGAGATCTTCAATAAATCCATGTGTGTTTCCCTAGAACTACTATATTCAATCACACAAGAACACAACATATCCTCTAACACTTATATGGTATGCTATGACTAGAAATTTATCTATGGATTGCAGCTCATACATAACAGAACCATTTTACCAAGTGCCTCCTGTAATCCCTACCAGAAGCATAAAGTAAAGTGTGAATCACGATCTAAAACTATAAACCGTGTCACCCCATGAAAACAAACTATATCTTTCATGTAGAGTTATCCCAACCGATCTACAGTGAATGTTTCTTCAATAGTAAAGAAGTGTTCTACCATCTATAGTTAATCCAAAATGACCCAAATATCATCATTCTTCCAAAGCATCTTTTTAAATCTAGCCACAAAATCTATAGCCACGTCATCCTACAACAATTCTGGAATATGTAATGGCTATAATAGGCCACGAGGTCATTGGTGCTCGTCTTTCACCTACTAATATTTGAAAAATATTTTCACGAACATTGCTATCTCTTTTTTCATGCCTATCCACCAAAACTATTGTCAAAGATGATGATACATTTTTTTCACTGCAAGATGTACCACCCACCTAGATGCATGAAATTCATGAATGAGTTCCTCTCTAATACACGTAAGAACACCATCCCATTTTTTTCAGATAAATGATCTCATCCTCATCTATTTTCCAGTATGAAGGTATATCCCCACATTCAATGAATTCAATCGAAGAAAGAAATTCTAGATACTCATACTGAATGTCCCAGATCTATCACAAGAGTGTATACTCCACTGCTACAGAAAACAGAGTCATCCTCTACTAACTCTCCTGAACTACTACATTCATTTCTACCAGTAAGATCATCATCTTACACTCTTCACTCAACTCATGTACCTACTGAGTCTGAGTTTTTATGATCAAGGAATCAACCACACTATTCCCTTTCTGGGTATATATTCTATTTCAAAATCAAATGAATTCATATACTCTACCCATCTTCACTGCCGAAGATTCAAGATGCGCTATAAAAAATTTACATCAAGATTTTATGATCCGTAATAACTGTAAATTTTTCACCCTAAAGATAGTGTCATTAACACATAAGATCCTAAACCATGGATTCCAACTCGAGGTCATGCAAAGGGTAATTCCATTCATGTGGCCTTAGCAGCCTAGACCCATAAGCAATGAATCTACCCCCTTTCATCAAAACAACTCTGAGTCCGACCCCAGAAGCGTCACAACACACCGTGTACTCCTCACCTGGCTCAACTAATATAAAAAATGGTGTTAACGTCTATATTTTCATCAACTCTTGAAAATTATTCTAGCATAATTTTTTCAGAAAACATTATAAATTTCTTCGAAAAACTATTAAGATGTACTACCATTCATGAAAAGACCTTGATAAACCTCCTGTAATAATTTCCTAATCACAAAAAGGTATGGAATATCAAAAACGTTCTTGGGATGCTCTCAAAGATACTACTGCCTACAATTTTTATGGGTCCACTTCCACACCTTCTTCCGTGATGATGTTCCCCAAAAGTGTACTATGTCAATCCAAAATATCATTTAGAAAGCTTGTATATATCTCATTATATCTTAGTGTACCCCAGATGATGTCAAGATGTTGAGAATGATCTTCATGAGTATTAGAGTACACTAAGATGTTATCCACAATCACCACCACAAACTGATATAAATACATAAGAAAGGTCATGTTCATCAAGTCCATAAACACAAATAGATCATTTTTTAACCCAAACGACATTACAAAAACTCATAAAGGCCATAACTGCTCCAAAAGCACTTATTGGTATATAAGAGTACTAAACTCTCACTTGATGATACCCAGATTTCAGGTTGATCTTTGAGAACACACTAAACCCTTAAAGTATTTAAACATATCATTGATACTAAGAAGAGGATATCAGTTCTTCACAGTCATTTTATTCAAATTTTAGTAATCGACAAAGAAGCATAAACACTCATCGTACTTCATTGCAAACCAAACAGGTGATCCCTAAGGCGATGTACATGGATGGATAAAACCTTTATCCTCTAACTCTTCCAACTTTTTTGAGCTGTTGAACTCTGTTTGTGCCATTCTATAAGGTGGAATAAATACCGGCTCATCCCCTGGGATAATCTCAATAGTTAATTCCACATCTCTCTCAAGTGGAATCCCTGAAAAGTCTACCTGAATGAAATACAGAAACATTCCAACTAATAGTGGAAGGAAATCTTGTACACCACACCCATCATCCAGTAAAAGACTAGTAACTTGGTTTCTAAGCTATCCCAGTTATTGATTAATTGGCCTCGCTCAGCATCTATGGATATTCCATTCTCCAAGAAGGATATATTGGTCAACCTCATGAGATACAAAGGTCACTATCCTGTATTAACAATCTATGTGAGATCAGTATGCCATTAGCCAGTCCAAACCCATAATCAGATCAAAGCCAATTATATCAAGGACATAGATATCCAAAGGGAAAAAATACTCTCTTATATCTTGCAAAAATACCTTAAAATAATATATATTTATAGTCTATGTTCCCAATGGTGTATCAATATTCATCACCCTGCTTATGGAGTCCACCTCCAGGCTCAATCCATTAACAAGATTAGTATATATAAAGGAATAAGAGGCATCAATATCACATAAGGAAGCAGGTAAAGTAGAATCAACTAGAATAGTACCTCTTGCAGTCGATGGACCACCCTTTCTCTCCACAAGTTTAGGCTACATTTCATGTAACTATCATGCCCTATTCCCTAGGGTGTTGTCTGATTCCCCTGAGTAGCACCACTCTACTGGTATGACCTATCATACCCTAAAGAACCGCCCCTACTTCCTCTGTCACCACTTCTAGAATAACTCCAAATACGAGACCTATATTGTGTAGAAGTCCCACTTCCCACAAATGGACTCTGAGAAGCTGCTCCCTTAACACCACCATGCTGATGCTTCTTGTAGAACTTCTATAGATGTACCATATTTCTACAAGACTCACAATCCATGGGTGGTTGATGAAATTGTGTATGATAATTTAACTACCTACTATACAAGTGGAAAAGCACATGAGAAATAACCTGTGTAATAGTTCCTCATAACTATCCATCATGTTTTCCACCATCCTAACTAAGGTTCTCATAATTTCACTTCCTCATCTAGGAAGGAACACTCCCTAATTGTCCCACTACATCTCTAGTACTGGGAGCATCCACTAGGTTCCCCTATAAAATGAGAGTCTGGTTAACCTCTTTTGAGAATTTCTTTAGCGTAAAGATATTCACTTGAGACTTAATTTCAAACATCAGTCTATCCTGAAATCATTTTCCCGAAGAAGCCTCATCTACCGCCATAGTTGGAGAAAAAATAATTAAATCTATGAAAATTTTATTTCATTCCATTATCGACAAGCTTCCTTGTGTTAGACGCATAAACTATGAATCCTTCTCTTGTCTCAGTGTGCATGGATAGATGTGTTCTATGAAATTCTCCAAAAAGATATTCTATAACATCTCTTCAGTCTGTGAAAATCATACCTGAACATCCCACTAGTGATTCGCTGAACCCCAAAACAGATAAGCATACAACTTGACCCTCCTCTCAATCGAACTCTCCAAAGGGTTAAGTATCATCTCTATAGTATCAATCCCAAATTCAGATCCATCAGGTCCACCCTCTCTAGTAAAATTAGGAGGGTTCTACGACTGAAACTACCTTGTTAAATCAAAGATGATTTTATAAAACTGCAATGTCTCTCTCTCTCCATGAATTCCATGAAATGAGAAATGATTAATTGGAACTGTTCCCCTTCTTTCTTGGATATCACAAATGGTGCCTCAGGTGCCCTGTCTAAAATATCATTTTGGGCCATACACCTTAGTCTCTCCCTCAACAAGCGGTATGGAGGCATACACCTACAAAGCCAAAATCACATATCACGTCTCCTAACACAACCTTATGACATTTACATAAGAGGAGAAACAGACAGAACAAGTTTCAACAAGCCTTTTCCCCAGTTCTCTTACCACATGGTTAACACTTAAGCCTTATCACTACCCTTAACAATCCTACTCTTTAGGTCTTGGTTAAAAAGGTCATATTCATTCTCATTAATTAGTCACATTATCTCAAATTAATTAATTCAAGAATTAATTAATTTTTCATACTCAATTCAATAATAAAGGTTCTCAACAGAAAACCATTTATTCTTGTTTTCATCATTATTTGAATATCAAATAAATGAAAAAAAGTTCATGTTAATCAACATACCATAACCATTTTCCCATGAGTTCCTTGAATGATTCATTTCATAACAACCATGAGTGCCTAGAATGCTGCATTCATACTCAACTATCATGCCTCTTTTGGCCAGGAATCAAAATTAAAAAATTTTAAAAAGAAATATCACAGCAAACCACAAGTGCATTGCACAAGGTGAAATAATAAGTTAATGTAACAAAAAATAAAAAACACAAAAATCCCACCCTGATTACTCATATTTTTCCCCGTACAATGGTTGCAAACTCCAATATACATGCTCATTAATATTCCTTGACTCTTCCTAGTATCCTATCTACTTTTCCCAAAATAGTAAGAAAAATGAATAAGAATGAAAAGAAAACTCTTCTGAAAAACATTTGTGACATCCTGACCTAGGATCCATTGAACGGTGCCCAGAGCTTGTTGGCCACATGCCCTCAAGCACACCTACATGTATGCCAAAGGGGTCTGATTAGAAGTGAGGGTCTGGAAAGTCAGTTTTGTGGAGACTATATCCTATTTTGTCAAAATAAAACACCAGTAAAAGCAAATAAAAATAACCAAGTGAAGAATCGTATACAAATAACCCAAAAAATCCATGTCATATGATGACCAAAATAGAAAATACAATATTTAACAAGAAGTTAGATCATTCTATGACAAATAAAATTTCAAGTTCCTATAGTGAAACTAAATGTAAATACACGACAAATCCCATGAGGGTCCCAAACCACATCTGGTTCTCTCTCCCATGCTCCAATCTCTAACTGCAACCTATCCCGTGGAGTTTCCCTTTTCATGTCCTTCAATAAGAAAATCTACTCGGTAGCCATTATGGAGGCCCAAATAGGGTGTGAGTACAACATAGTAGGCCACCACGAACGGTGTCTAAAACAAGTCTAGTCAAAGGATAGTGTATGAAGATTTATGAAGCCACAAATACAATGCCTAATTTAAATAGTTATCACATTGTCATTTAATATGTAATCATCATATTAGGCCAACGCAATACATATTTTCCATTGGAATCAATATTCGTTATTATCATTTATGTGGTGTACATCATCATGCCTAGCACCCCAAATCTCATTGAGTTTAGGTCATCATGCCTACAACTTCTTTTCTCATTAGGTGTAGGTCGTCATGCCTAACACCACATAATCTCTTTCTTGGATAACTATTGGGAAGGAATTAGATGTCCAAGTCCAAAAATCTAATCGGCCTAGGACTCTATTCTTAGCACCACAAAATCTCATCCATTTAATCATTCTTTTTGTCATAAGAATTTTCCAAATTATTCATTTACTAATTCAATGATTAGTTAAACATTTCAAAAGTATCTAGTTAGTTCAAAAATTATATATTCATATAACCCATTAATTAATTCATCAATAAATTAATCAATAAAAACAATTCAAATTACATAATGAATTCTTCACAATTACTTTTTCATATCCAAACCCAATAAGTCATAAGTAATTATCACAAATAATCATTTTGATCCCATCCTAGAACATAATTTTTTCTCACAATTAAATTTCATTCATATCCAAACATAACTATAAATTAATTACCCATAATTAATTATCTTAATACAATAATTCAATATCTCAAGGAAATATATCATCCCAAAATCAATCTCCAAAAAATATCAATTTGGGAAACCCCCTTCATTTTTTCTGTGATCAATTATCAATTAACATCCATAGAAAATCACAAGTGAATTCTATATTCCAAATTACTCCAATTTAGGAATTCAATTATCAAATGAAATCTTGAAAATTCAAAAACTAAAACACATATAATAAATCATGACTATTTGGGTTCAATTTAGACCACCTACCTCGGTTTATTGGAAAAAGTTATCCCAACAGAAATCCCCAAAATCTGAGGGGCTCATAGTCGTTGATCACCTTACAGATCAAAATCCCTAAAACCAAAATTACGATCAAAGACATCAAGATCTTGTAAAACTAGATCTGCTTCTAGAATCCTAGATCTAGATCTGAACTCGTTGATTTAGATTTATAGAAATGGTGAAGATCCTCCGTGAAATGATCATGCAAAGATATAGGATTGAACGGGAGAAGCAATGGGATGAAATCAATATACCGGTATGAGAGTGGATATTCAATACGAGCTTTTGATCTCGATTAACGGTGTTTAGATCGCCTTGGAATTCCATTGGGAGGCTTTGTGAACACATAGAAATTTTCAAGCCCGAGCCGAGGTCAAAAAATGGGAGTCCAGGGGGATTTGGGTGGTTTTAAAAAGAATTTTCGGAATTAAAATCTTGCATGCATGGTTTCATAGGCAGAGACGCATGTTTATGGAAAACCATGTGGACCTTTTTTCCATTTCTACATAGTTGGCATAGTTTTGTAGCACAGTGTTTCAAAATGTGCGCAAACCATATGGACCTCTCGACCATGTTCTGCATGCTTGGCATGTTTTGGTCACATGGTTTTTCAAACCATGCACAAACAATGAACAACCCATTATTCTTTAGTTTTCCTTATATGATCACCCAAAGGCACCCCAAGACATTACTCCATGTTATATATACATAAAAGCTTCAAAATGTACCTGAAAACAAACTTGAGTGGGCTCCAAAAAATACCAGGATCTTACAATTATGGAAGGTACCTTAATCTACACACATGTAATCAATTTTATTAGGTATATAAATGATTCTAATAGGCTACATTTATATATCACTCTTGAATTTCTCACAAATTTCATTCTACAGTCACTACCAAAATGGTTTTCAATGTTTTTTAGGAATTATAATATGACTCGACACTGTAAAACATTACTCAAAATTTTCAATATGTTGTGTATATATAACTGGACATTGAATGTTTACTCTTGGGTACCATATTAATGATATAAAAATATTAAGGTAAATTTTTATCCAACAACTGAAGAAAAAAGGTCATGGAGAGTACACAACATCAGATAAACAAAAAATAATAAGTAAGGATAATGTATTCAATATTTAATAATATATTCTATTGGATAATAATGTTTTTAAATTATATAATGGGTTATAATAATCCTAGTATAGAGTATACATCAGGTATATATGTTGTAGTATTCAGTTATATTATTAAAATATATATATAATGTAAATTTTATGTTTTACAGTATTTTTAAATATAACGGTGTTCAAAAGGTGAGAATGTATTAACTATTATGATATAGATGTTTTATTTCAACTCTTAAAGTGAAGGAGTCATTTCATTTATGACTTGAATGGTTTAATCATTGATTAACATCTCATAAGATGTGTAATTATCTCATTTTTCTCTTGAGGAGATCTTGTAATTAATATTATTATGAATTAAATGAGGTGGCTTTTATTTGTTCACATATGTATGATTTTTTAATTCTGTAAAATACATTAGGTAAGATTATAAATTTATTTTTATGGTTATGAAATTTATGTTATTTTTATTTATGAAAATTTTCTAGAAATGTGAATGAATTCTAGAAATTTTTACATGATGTTCTCAAAATTTGGAGAATATATTGACTATGAATATGATTTCTATGATCTAAGTGAAATATAGATAAAACATGTGGCTAAAATATTAAATTGAAAGATGAAAAATATTTGAAAATTTCAATAACGTTTCTTCAAGTATAAATGCATGGTTATAAAATTTTAGGGTCATTAGAAATGAGTAATAATAATTTTATTAAATTATATTATCAATATTACTAATATGAGTTTAGAAAAATCCATTTAGTAAACATGTTAGGTATATGTGTTATAGAAAATGATTAATTAATTTTAAATGTTTTGTGAAATTGAATGAATATTTTAGAAACGATGTAAATATAGAATAATGTAAAAGAAAATAAATAAATTATATTGTAGTTTATATTGATGTGATGTAATAAAATAGTTACTAAATAATTTATTTTAATACAAAAGAATGTGTGAAGAAATAAGAATTAAGTAAAGGATGTGTATCCTCCTCTCATTTCTCATATGTGATAAGATAAAATTTTAACCAACAAGAAGATTTTATGAACAACATGAGATGATTAATTATTTACACATTATTTTTCAAATTCCATAACATAGGTTAAAATTGAAATTGGAAACAAATTTTTTCTCCAATATAAGGTGTTTATCCTGATGTTTTGGCAAAATACGAGGGAATGTGTTTCCCCGACCCATAAGTGGTAATTTTTTATAATTTTTTTTTCAATTAAAATTTTCCAAACACAGAGAATACCATATAGTAACAGTAATTCATTTGTTAAATATTATTATTCAAAAAGAAATTATTGTTATTTCCAAAATAAAAAATAACTTTTGTATCTCAATAAGATATTCGGAAAATAATATAGTGTCTAAGAGAATCATGGGAGTATATTTGAAATTAGATGAGTTCAATGGTAAAGAATAGAATAAAATTATTGTACAATACTAAGTTGATCTTTCACTTCATAACCTAATACTATTTGGGGTATAGTGGTAAATAAGTAGTATAAATAATTAATTAATTAATGATAGATTTCATGGAATTTTTTTAATGGAAATGGTTCCAAGGATGATGTTGATGAACCTAGAAAGGGTTCATAGTGGAAAATAGAAGTTTTCAATATAAAATTTAATGTATTTATGTTAAAGAGTCTAAATATGATCAAAGAGTTTAATTATTATAATATGATTCCCAAATCTAACCATTATTAAAACCCTGTTAATTCATAGGTGTAACTCACTATAGTAGTATTTAGGTGAGATTTTATCATATGGTCGCATATATATGCGGTAATAATTATATGTATGTGAAATCACCTAAAAACCACTAGAAGTCTAGCATACATTTGTCTAACCTTGGAATTTAGAAAATATGATTTTATTAGTAGGTACTTATGTTGTCTTTGTTAAGTTCTCATAAAAGGATTAAGGATATAAAAATATATTAAATTAGAAGAAAACTCTACCTTTTTCTTCCTTCAAATTAGATATATATATATATATACATTTCATGAAGTGTAATGATAATTTCCCTATTAAATAATGACTTTGAATTATCCCTATCTAATTTTGATTAAGATTTATTATATCTTATGATGAAATATTAAGGATATCATGAGTAGGATTCTTGTATAGGGATACATAATATAATAATGTGTTTACAAAAATTATTTTTGTACTAGATAGTTTGGTATGTATACGACAGGGAGTGTCATAGATGATTTTATTGGTATACTAGGGTTGTATGGATCATGATTAGGTCCCCTAAACATGTGGTTATCGAGATAAATTACATGATAACATTCATTCTCTCAAACCCTAATTATGAAATTCTTCAAGTTGACTTCTCTAATATAAGTGTGGTTGGGTATATTTTTAATCATGTCCATAATTTATGTTTAACCAATATAGGATTTACCCTCCCATATGATGAGTACAACATAATCTCCCTTGATTTGGATAGATATAGAAGCATGTGGTTGCACCTATAAAGTGCTTACGATGTTCTTCTCTATGTTATTGAGATCCATGTGATGTGATATTCTATGATAGTGAATGAAATGTCACATATTCATCAAACAATTTAGTATATAATAATATAATTGAGAGTGTATGAGTTGGAAAAATATGGGATGGATGTACTCTATGTTTCACACCCACTTTATGTCTTGGAAAAAGGGAAAATATGTGAATTATTATTTTTTAAATAATTCTTTATGGAAGACATTATTATAGTGATATATGTATTTATTAGAGATCCTTCCAGATCCCTTTATAACTTGAGTATCATTCATTCTTTGTGATAGAACACTCTATTTTTAGATTTATATATCTTGTGATTCATATTTATTTTCAACATCACAAGGTCTCATAGTATCACACATTATGTATGACTAAATGGATACTTTTTTGACTCAGAGAGATTATATAAAATTGTTTTAAAGTTCATTAAAAAAAATTGTTTATATTGGTATTAATAAGGTATTACATATGATGTAGTACAAATTAATGTTAACAATAAATTTCCAAATTAATTTAAAAATATATCCAATTTAGTTTTTGATATGGTTTCAAAAGTTATAGTATATGATACAATATATGGAAAAAATGGAATAAAATAATTTTAGTCATTAGTGATTGTGGGAGATTGTAAGAAATGTTCCCTACATATATTACATATATATAATCTATTTTATAAATTGTATGAAAAATATGATTCACATCCATAATGGGTAATATCGTTATATATAGGATAAGATTGAAGTAATGGTTAGCCACTAGAGAAAGTATCCCATTTCGGATATCATTTATTAAATCATTACATGTTATTTTATGTAAGAGTGGACTTTAATTCATTCATGTGATGTATGGAATGGAAAAGTAATTAACTCATGCATTGTAATGAATGAGTTGAATTGATCACACCTAAGGATCTTCCTCTATAGTTATAAAAATAAATAACCATGTGTTGGATGGGGGTGGATACATGGTCAAGACTTCCAAAAACTCTAATATCTATTCTTCTACAACATTATATCGTTGGGTTGTTAGAACACCATTGGTGAAGTAGAGACTAGTTTGTACAACAAATAATTCAGGTGTAACCCATGGATAGCTCAGAAGGTGGGTAGTATATATATTTTTCTCTTATGATCTTTATTAAATTAATTTTATGTTGTTTTGAAGACATTTAAGTTGTATTTTAATACAATGGTACTTTTTTATATTATATTCTTTATATAATATTTTATGTGATTTAATATTTCTTACATGATGCTCCAGGGAAAAAGGATTTAATTATTTAGATGTTTATAATAATTATTTGTGAAAAATATTAAAAGAAAAAACATAAGGCTAATTTAATCCATACATAAGGTCAAACATCATAATGTGATTCCCTCCTGTATATTGTGAGGCTCATATGTATGATTATTTTCCTTATCCAAAAACAACTAAACAATCCACCACATTCGGACATTCACGTGTTATTGATTGAACTATTTCTTCCACAACATGAATCATCCCATAAGTATGGAATGATCCTTGATTAGGAACATCATCATGAAGTCACTACTATATATCACTATGTGATTAATCATCTCCAACAAAAAAATTACAAAGGGTAACCCCAAAACATCTCCAACATTCACTAGAGAACCTAAAACTCATCTCGAGCATTTGAAAATAGATGAAAACTTTTCCATGAGATTAATCAACCCTAAAAATCATTATTTGAGTCCCAATTATCTAAACTTAAAAAGATTCCATACTAAAAAACACAAATTAAATATGAATTTGACATATCATGATGATACAGTTTGTTATGTATGAGGAGGAATTCTAGTGGTTAGTGGATCTCTATCTCAGGTGCCTTCGACATGTTATACATTCATATTCACATTTTATTAGTTAGTTTTAAAACTATATTAACGAAAATAAAGTGTCAATTATATACATTTCTTCCATAGAACATTGATTTGGGATAAGAAATTAACATTAATTTATAAAACTTTTAATGTGAGGGGGTGAAAATGGTTTTGATTGAATTATTTATGAAAAATAATGAACAGTGATAGAAATATGTTTTATGGATCAAAATGAAATTATGAAAAGGGGAAGACGTTTTTTATATCATTGAGCATAAAAATGTATCATGTCAAATAAATATATATCTAAATACATAGGCTGGTTTATATTTTCATTGGGAATTGGATTTAATCCTACCCATAGCTCAATTATCAAATTTTGACCTTATGTGGAGAATTAAAGTTTAAATAAACCATGAAATATCATGTGTATAGGTTATAAATAATCCATGGATCCCCTGAGTTCATTTTTATATGCAAAAAATCATGAAATATTCAATTTAAGTAACATAACATTGATGAAATAATCACAACGATATTGATCTCTCCAACATTGCTTAATCCCTAATCTCAACACCACATCAAGAGGATGATTTACCTAGTCACCATCATGAAGAAATAATGTTTTTGGTGAAATTCAAAAATAATATAATATTGAAGAGGATAAACAAGAAATAAAAGTTGAAACTTAATGGATTGGAATTTTAATTAAAACATACAAGTACATAACCACAAAAGGATTTTTTGAATAAAACATCTTATTATATAGGGGAAAAAATAACTCGGAATGGAAGATTGAATTATTACTCAGTAGAGAAAGAAATGGCTAGAAACTTTCCCCGTGATTTTAAATCTTGATTCCTCTTCCCAACCTATCTATTTAAATATTTTTTAAAGTACATAAAATATAATTATGTAAACAGTATCTATGAAATTTTTCATTTATTCCATATGGATAGAAAAATGCACTAAACTTAAGGAATCATCATTAAATAAAACATAATTCTGTGTTTCTATTTCATGAAATGAAAATATCACATTTTAAGGCCTTTTTACGTTTAGTGTCTTCGATAATTTGGTCATAATTCATACAAAACACCCCAAAAAAATACAATGTAAAAAATAATTAAACAATATCAAATTATTTACATAATAAATATTTCTATAATATAAATTCTTTTCAAGAAAAATCTTTAAAACATTTCTCATTCCTTCTTCATTACTCTTACCCAACTTTAAACCCTTTGAAAATAATTTTAAAACATGGTATCAACACAAAAATAAAATCCAGTAACATAGGAAAAAACCATTAGTCCATGTATATTTATAAAAAGATGAAATATTTACTTCTCACCCTTAAAAGTAACATATACTTACTTTGGGAAAACTTGAGGATTCCATAAAACATAGAATGTATAATACATACCAATTGGAAATACTATGCACATACAATGGAAACAAATCATTTGAAAATAACCATGTAATGTTTTAATGTGTATTCAAAACAATAATGTTTCGTGAAAATGGGAACATCCTATCATTCTATATTAGTTAAAAACATACTTTCTTTTAAATTTTATATAAAGAGAAATTAATTAATATTTTAAAGGAAACTCACATTCAAATATCATATCACTGAAGTGATAATTAATCAAATGAATCGAATATTTATAATATGTTTAAATCCGCATTATACAAAATAATATAATAAAAATTAATTTCACATATAATCTTAACATGATAAAATTAATGAAGTATAATTTCAACCCAATGAATGACAATTGGGTTAATAATTCCCTTAAATTAAGTGTGGATTTTTCATTCTCTTATACATAATGTCTTAGATTACCTAATTATAACAATTAATTATTTAATTAAGAACCAATGTTATATTTATTTTATTTAGTATTGTTATATTAATTTCATTCATGGCCTTTTTTATGATCAGTAAGATTCATTTTCTTTTGTTTTGGGAGTGTTTGTTTCAACGATTTCCGGTCGATTCCCTAGACTATATTTATGGGAGTTTATAAAAAATGGACAAAATAAATTTAGAAGTGTAATTATGTGATATTTATGCACCTAAAATGTTTTAAATGGTTTAATATGTCATTTTTTAATATATTATAATGATTCATTACATAAAATGTTAATGACAAACATTAGTAATTTTTGTGAATTTTTGATTATCACAAAATAGTTTTACTTTTTATATAATATTTTGTATATATACAGTCAAAGAACACAAAAAAATATTTAATATACATATTGAAATATAATTTAATCATTATAAAATTTTTATGACTATCCGTTTAGGTGGAAATGAAAAATGAGAACTCGTCGTCAATGAAGGTGGTGAACCAACATGCCACATACAATGATTTCATTTTATTGAAAAAAATTATGATAGCAGAGGTTTTATGATGGATATTCCATTAAAAACTAAAATTATATTATATTTATGTTTTTGGAGTTATCATTACACTTTGGATAGTGGCGGTGAGTATAGGATAAAAAAAAGGAAGAAATATTTTAAAAGAGAAAGGGTATGGATTTACCTCTTGAATATAGACTCCTTAAGAACCTCCTTAAGGTGCTTGGTCTTTTTCTTTTGGTGAGACCAAAAGGTATGAACTTGGTGAAGAGTATTTCAAAAGGAATTTGGGAGAAAATATATAATCTACAAGGATTTGGATTTGATAGGATAAAAGGTGGTGAGGGGTGGTATTTATAGTGGGAGGAGAGGGGTTTTATAAAAATTACATCCATTAGTTTATTATTTTAGCTCAAGGCTATCAATAATGATGATTATTATTACTAAATACAGTAACTATAAAATTTGAGTTCTAGATAATTGGTGCTTACCTCATCTATAAATCATCCATGATTGAATAATTCATTGATTTTTTATACCTTAAATTACTGTATTTCTCAAAAAAAATCCACTATTGTAGAAAAATTCAAAAAATTCCCCTTGACCATTTTTCATGTCCAAATTTCAAAAATGGACTCCATTTATTTAAAATAGTTTTTTAAAATGTGATAAAATAAAATTTTAATAATACTCATAATTTACTTGAAAAATATTTATTTTTAAATTATAAATGATTTCACAATAATTTAAAATATTAGTTATGGAGTATGAAAATTAACTTGTAGTTATAAGGAAATAATATAAATTTAAGAATCTATTTTATGAAAATAATGTTTCTTTTAAAACATTGTGTTAATTATAAAATTTCAAATAAACATTTACATTTAAAAAAATACCAACACATGATTTATTAATTTGAAAACAGTTTTTTTACTTTTTACATGATATAAATATATCATATTTTAAATTATAATATACTGAAATTTTATTTATACTTTCACAGATGATGTTACTATTCTATTTTTATATATTAATTAATTTATAAAAATAACACTTATATTATTAAACATTTATAATGATTTAACCTATTTAATTCTCTAATGAAAATAAATTATTTTATAATTATGTAGGTTTTTATATCCTCCCCCCTCCTAGAAATCATGTCCTCGCAATTTTAATTAACTTATTAAAAAAGTGAGGATACCTTTACCTCATAGTAGTTTTAGATTCCCATGTTGGTTCTTCAATAATGTGGTTTCACTACAAAACCTGATCCTGGTAAATTATCATCTTCTGAAATACCTATTCATTAAGGTCAAGAATCTGAATAGAATTATCCTCGTATGAATGGAAATCTCCAAAATGAAGAATAATAGGGTTTACAATAAGAGGTTAAGGTGGAACATACTTTATTAACATCAAAACATTAAAAACATTGTGTATATGGGAAAAATATAGGTGTAAAGCCACTCAATAGGCAATTGATCCAACTTTCTCTAGGATTTTATAGGGTCCAATGAACCATCGGATTATTCTTCCCATCTTATTAAAATGTATTACACATTTTCATGGAGAAACATTGAGAAAGAAATTATCCTCTACCTAAAACAAATCCTTCCTCTTATTATCCACATAACACTTCTTCCTACTCTATGCTATACTCATATGTTGCAGATCATATTTACTTTCTCAACCACTTCCTCTACAAATTCTGGTCCAATAATCTTCCCTTCACTAAATTCTTCCCAAAATTATGGAGTTTAAACTGATTTCTATATAATCCCTCAAAAATTTGCATCTGTATACGAGAAAGAAAACTGTTACTATAAGAAAACGTAACTGAAGAAAGGTGTTGATCTCAAATTTCATGGAAATCCATTGAACATGAATCTAGATTTATTTTCCAGATCTAAATTGTTCAATTTTTCTATCTATAAAATTTATGAGGAATGGTTGTGATGAAATTTAATTCAGTTCCCAATAACTTCTAAAGTCCTTTCAAAAGTTATAAGTGACCTTGGGATCATGGTTAGATATAATATAGAGAGTAAATATTTATAAACTCACAATATCTCTAATATATAGTTGATAAATTTGATATAGATATAGAGTGTCTGGATTAGGAAGAAAATGTAAAGATTCAGTCAATCGATCAATAATAACACAAATTGAATTATTGAATTGATAAGTCTGTGGTAGCCCAACCACAAAATCCATGGATATATTTTCCCACATCCATTATGACATTGGAAAAGGCTGATGAATGCCCTTGGGTATTTGTCATAATAATTTAACCGTTTCTAAAGAAAAACATTTCATGAAAAAATTAGAAATATATCTTTCCAATCCATCCCACTTGTAGTATTCTTGATAGTCTATGTATAACATAATGATTCTATGAAGAAATGAAAATGAAGAACAATGAGCTCCACATAACAATTATGTCTTCAACTCAGATTCATAAGGCACACATAATCTCTTCCCCAATATCAAAGAACAATCCTTCTCAATGATAAATTCTGAAAAATGACCCTTTTAAACCAATTCTACCTTTTTTATAACTCACAGTGTTCTTTCTTCAAATTCTTAATTATATTTTACATATAATTTTTCACTAACACCTATCAAAATTAGATGAGTTTCCTAATAAAACTAATTCCATGCTATAATTTTTCAAATAATTAACCAATGGATCTTATTCAAACATAACATAGTTAATATAGCATGATGTTTTCAATTTAAGACATCCTCCACATTTTTTCTTTTCTGTGAGGGTAAATGATCAAAAGATCATACTACTTCCCATAATATTATATGGCTCATTGTCAATTCCTTTATAGTGAATATATAATAAAAAACTTTTTGATTAATATATATTTCACATTTTGTACGACATAAAAGATGCCTCCAAATTTTTAAAGTTAAAAATGAAGTATCTATTTCGAAATCATCTATGGGATAATTTAACTAATGTGGTTTTAATTTCCAAGAAGTGTAAGAAATTACCTGATCATTCTACATTTGAACTCAACTGAGTCCCTTAAAAGAAGTATCACTATAGATGAAAAACACTATATTTTTGTAAGGAAGTTCCAAAACTAGAGAATTAACTAGTCTTCTTTTTCATTCCCTAAAAACAAACTTCACATTATTTAATACAAATAAATTTAATCCATATTCTTGTTAACATAATAAGAGAGATAGATAATTGTGAAGCGTTTTTTTGGCAATATCCTACTAATATAAGAAAAGAGTGATCCTCGATAACATATTTAGGTATTGGCCATTCATAACCCATTTTTAGGGGGATCTATAGTTTTTTCATCCTTATATACAATGTTCCCATGAAAATAAACTTTTTTGTAACCAAAAATCACATTTTATAAATTTACCATATAACATATTTTTTTTTAAAGTTTATAGAGAAATCATTAAATGTTTTTCATGATCCTAATATCTTTTTGAGTATACCAAAATATTGTCAATAAAATCTAGAAAAAAACATATCCAATTATTTATGAAATATTATATTAATAATTTCCATAAATATATACGGTTCATTTTTCAAACTATATGTCTTAATAACAAACTCATAATACCCATATATAGTCCTTAACATTGATTTCGTAATTTCATCACCTTTTACCTTCTGTTGATGGAACCTGGATCTCAATTCAAAATTGTAAAAATATTGAGACCCATGGAGGTGATCAAAAAACGAAAATATATGAGGAAATGGATAATTATTCTTAAGATAATGTTATTTAAAGGATTATAATCAATTAAAAGTATCATGAAACCAACTTTATATTTAACAAAAAAACATGAGATCCCCGTGGTTATGTTATAGGATGAATAAAACCTTTATCATTAATTTTTTGAAAATAATTTATCAATTATAGAAGTTACACTTCAGTCATTAGATAATGGTGTTTTAAAATTGGCATGTGATAAAGAACTATGTCGATGTTAAATTCAATATCCCAATAATTTATAACACTAAAAAACTCAACAAGAAAAAGCATCCTGTTTTTCATTTACCACAACTGCATCATTAATCAAAAGAGTTTCCTTTTTCAATAATATGTACAATATAACATTCATTTACCTAATTTAATAGTTTCTCATATTCTTGATATGTTCTCAATGTTATGGGTTCATTCTTGTATACAAACTCAATCTATTTCTGAAAAAAACATCTTTATCTCTAAAATAAATATTATCATGATAAATAGAAATGAAATTCAAACACAGAATAACATCAAACTCTATTGAGGAAAAAACAATAAGGTTTAATAGTAATATATTTACACAGACTACTAAAAGAATATTCTTATAATGTATTTTAGCCTTAAAATTTCCCCCTTCTATTTTAATTTCTTGAGGTAAAATTTCCCACATTCTAAACAATTAAAAATAAATAAAAGAATGCGTAGACCATGTACCAAACAAGATGCTAGAAAAATAACATTATTCAAACAATATACCTATTACTACATCATTGGATGGCTGAAACTATATTGTTGTAGTCGTAAATTATTTCATACACCATTCTACTTATACTCTAATTGTTTCCCTCATTTAGATCCTTCTATGAAAATGTATGTGTGTAATTCCCCAACTTACCACATTTAAAACACATTACAATTTTTTATCCATATTAAACAAACCAATAATAAGACCTTTTTCATTACAATCATGCACCATATCTCTACCCGTATCACATTAGAAACACTTTTTAGATTTCTTAATTAATTATCAAGGGTGATTTTTACCGCACATTCCATAAACTGGAAACTAGATTAGCTTACCTTCATATTTACCTTATTGATTCTTACTCATTTCATTCCATATAGAAATTTTTATTCTTATTTTCAAAAAAAAAACATGTGAATGTCAGGAAACAAAATTTATATCCACTAAATATCAAACAAGTTTCTTGAAAAAATTAAATTCATATAAATTTAATTACCTTTGATATCTTATATTCAAACCTGAGTATAAATGATTGATTTACCAATCAAGATATTAATTAAGATTTAGAGAATACATTGTCAAATGAGTGAAGATTTTTTCACACCTTTACATTGAATATTTCTCCTTTTGTTTCAGTTCAAGGTATTCATTTTCAATCCTATTTTAATCCACCGTAGGACAATATTTTTCAAGGATAAAATCATTAAATTCATCCCATTTCAATTCATCAATATCTTTTATTTCGAAATTATTATAGACCATTGAACACCACTAGAAAGACTCACCTTGAAATTGATAGATAGAATGGTTATAATCTTGATTATCACAACAACCCATGAAATCAAATATATTATTAAGGGTTTAATACACCCTATAGATACCATTAGGTAAATATATCATCTGAAAGTAGGATGGTGTTGCCTCATAAAATTTTCTAATATTATCATGTCCCTTTATGGTAACTCGGGATGTTATCATTTAGTGATACCACCACCATTTTTAGCCTATGTCAACTGATGTATTTAAATCACAAACTACATGGTTCTCGTTCCATCCATTCAAGTATGAAGATTAAAAATGATAACATATTCTATGTGCCTTCCTACATCAACATCCTTATTTCTTCAATGGATAACCATTTTGAACAGACATAATTTTAAAGAGAAAATATAGTGATCCTCATTTCAACATAACCATAAGAAGAAATTTTTATGGTAGTCTGTTTAAATAATTTTAACCCCTGAAGTTATCTAAACCATCCTCTCATACTAACTATAAGGAATCTTCCTTAAAAACATAAAATTGAGTTTTTATGTCAGGAAGTGGTTCCTTCAAATTTTATGATCTTTTAATGTATTAAATTTTAGACAATTAGGTCTGATTCATACATGACAGACCACAAGCATACAAAGTCAATTATAATAAAATTGTATCCCTTTTCCATAATAAAAAGGTATAAATCATAAATTCTTTTTATGAAAAATATTCACAACATTCATCTTGGATTCTTTTATTCATTTACCCAACCTGAAACCATGAGAAAAAATTTTAAAACTCTGGATAAGAAAATAATCATATTAAGGGACATAAAAAAAGAAACCATTTGTTAATGAATACTCATAAACGTGTGAAAGATAAAATTTTGATAGTAAAAAGTCACATATATTTAATTTTTTAAAACATATGGTTTTCAGAAAATATAGAAATCATAAAATAAAACCTTTAGATAATATGGGGTGTAATTTTATTACCTTACATACTTATTGTTATAACTATTTTGGATACCATATTATTTTTCACTCTCATGGATACCTTAGAATGTAACCCTTGTGGATACCTTATGATGTAACTATTGTAGTTATACTTTCAATAACCGATATGGTCAACTTACTACATACCTGATGAACTAGATGGATATCATAGAAATAACCATATTTTTTCTATAACATAAACACCCTTTATCATATACAATTTCAAATAACCAGTACATAATCATAAAAAATGTATACTTTCACCATAAAAACATTCCTTATGGAAAACAACTTATTTCTAAATAATACAGAGAAAATAAAAAGGAAAATATTTTCATTGAAAATTACAATGAAATATTTTAATTATGCTTAAAAAATTAAGGCATCCTGAAAATGGTTAATGCCTCGCATGCGGTATAAGTTGATAAGAAACATTCATTTTGAATTTCGTAAAAAGAGTCATTAAGGGGATTTAAAGAGGGAACCCCCTTAAAAATATCATTCCATTGAAGTAATAATTAATAAAATGAATGGAATATGTTTATTCTCTATAAATAAACATAAAAAAATAAAATAAAAAAATTAATTTAAAAACGAATAATAAAACAAAAAAATCAATGAACTATAAGGTTACCCCAAATAATGGAAATTGTGTTAAGAATTCCATTATCATATATATGAAAGTGTTCTTATTTTATACATAATTTCATGGATAACCAAATTATATCTTTTAATTAATTATTACCGAATATCTTCTAAATTTATTTGATTTATTAAAAATTTATTACTTTCATTTATTGCCTTTTTATGGGTTATAATATTCAATTTTAACATTTTGAGTGCTTTAATTTCATAGCATTATAGTTGGTTCCCTTGAGTAAATTTATGGGACTTATTATCTAATGGAAACAAAACATTCTAACAGGAATTATGTGATATATATGGACCACCCTAATTTTAAATGGTCTCGTATATCATTTTTCAGATCTGATAATGATTCATATGATAATATTTTATTGATGAATGTTATTTTATTTGGGTAAATTTTCTATTATCACAAAATATTTTTGTTTTATTATTTAATAATATATACATAGTTCTAGAATATAGAAAATGTTTTAATATAAATTTTAAAATATTTTATAACAAATATAATGGTTTTACTACCAACCGTGATGTCAGTAAATGAAAATGAAAACTCATCGTCCGTGAAGGATGTGAATTGACACGTCACGGATAATGTTTTCATATTCTAGAATAAGGAGAGATTATGAGAGATAAATTATGGTTATTTTATAAAAAATTTAAATTTTAAATATATGTACTGTACTAGAGATATCATCACATTTTGGATAGGGGATGTGAGGAAATGACAATAAATATTGTAAGAACTCATTTAAAAGTAAAACAATAGGGATTTTCCTCAAGCATATTGACTCTTTATGAACCTCCTTAAGGCTATTCATTTTTTCCTTTTGGTGAGACCAATAGGTATTTGATTTTTGGAATATTAATGGGGAGTAAATTGTGTAGATGTTATACAAGATACATGTCTTGGGATGTGTGAGGTGAAGAGTTGCTGAGGGGTATTATTTATAGGCATAAGAGATAAAAAAAATTATTATGATATTCATTAGTGTATTATTTTGGATCAATATTATCAATAGTGTTGATTATTTGTAGTAGATATAGTAACTACAGAATTCGAGTTCAAACTAACGTGTGGTTACCTCATCAATACATCATCATCGTCTCAATAATTCATTAATTTAACTATACCATAAATTACAATATTTCAATATTCACCAAAAAATCAAATATTTTAGAAAAATACCTAAAATTATCCCTAATAGTTTTTTAGAAATTTTGATTTAAAATTTGGACTCCATTTTTTGAAAATAATTTTCTAGATATGGGGGATATAATTTTTAATTAAAATATTTTTTTCATAGGATAATAATTTTAAAATTATAACTCATTTTACGACACTTTGAATAATGAATTAAGGTCACATTATATTGTCTTATAATCATAAGACAAAATATAGAAATTGAGGAATATATTTTAGGAAAATTAATTTCCTTTTTAATTATTATATTAATTATCAACATTTATGTAAACCTTTATGTTACACAAAAATACAAACTCTTAAATTATTATTTAAAAAAAAATTATTTACTTATTCCATGATATAAATATGTCATATTTTAACTTATAGTATACATAAATTTTATTTATACATTAAGGGTGAGGTTACTATTCTATTAGTTTATATTACATAACTTCTATAAATACCACTTATTTTATTATACATTTGTAATTTGTTTAACTATGTAATTACATAATGAAAATATATTATTCTATATGTCCCTTGGTTGTTATAAAAATGCCTCATATTTTGTGGTTAACTATTAGTAGGTGGATAGTAAACATAATTTTAAGCCTTCATATATGGCATATGGAGTCTTTATGTTCCACCACCCACTTCTAAAAAATGGACACATTGTGCGTTTTTAAACATAAGAGGCGTGTTATATTTACTAGGGGACATGGGAATGTACTATAAAGACCTACTTTATCTACTCTATAATAGTAAATGATGTGTAGTATGAAATTACATGAAATTTATATTTTCTATTTTTCTTTCAAATCCTCCCAATGTGAAAATTTTAACTTGAAATTTTGAAATTTATCCAAAAAACCCAAAATAAAATATTTTAACATAGGTTAATATAAAACCTACATTATTTAACATTTAGACTATAAATCACAATAAACTATTATGAAAAAATGTCTAAAAATACCCCCACACTATTTCATTTATTCTTACCTAATAAGTTATCTCTATATATAATTAAAAAGAATCTATAATTTAATAATGGAAGTATCTAATTAAATATAATTATAAATATAAATTGATAATTGATAATTCCAAAAAATATGAACTTTTTCCAATTAAAATTATCTCAATTATTCCTTAGATACAATTTAAATACATGATATTATTTCTATCTCATTCACACTATAATAACATTTATAAATATTCATACCACATATGAGTTACATTACCTGAAATTTTTATCACTCATATCTTAAGAGTTAAATGATTACAAAGTTATAATAATATCATAATGATGTGATTTATAACATAGGGTTCGTAAAATTTTAAATTCCCACTAAAGATAAAAATAATATTATGCTAATCAAGATGATTTTCTTGAAATTTTGTTTACTATTGGGATATGTGGTTCAGTATTTAATAATCAAGGCTATAAATAGATGGTTTTCTCTTCAAATATAATACATGATCAATTATTCAAAAAACATGGTTTATTCCTCACCCAATTTACCAAAATATAAATCACCAAAACAATAACCCGTTTAAATGATAATACCAAAAGTTATATCATATAATGAAAAATTTAAAAAGAATCCCCAATTTTTTTATTTTTTGTTTTTGTTTTCATTTAAATTTTTAACAATTTTTTTAAATAATCATAAAATGAATTAAAATGAAATAAATAGAACATGTAGAACTTTTCTAAAATGTTAACATTCATATACAATGTGACTAAAATTGTGTTAATAAATTGGATAATGAAAAATATTGTCTCAATGGAACTAAAATGTTTCTTCCTTCTCAAAATATTTGATAAAGTATAAAACTGAGTTTTATATGACTATACATAATATGGTTTCCATCAAAAATAGAGGTTAATAATTGGAGTATTGAAAAATTCGCTACGATTACCACTTGTAATGGTTAAAATAAAAAGTTAATCAGTCCATGGAATAGAAAAAATTAATTACTCAACTAAATTTAAATTTTTAAAAATTAAAAAAACATAAATAAAATTTATAATGAAAATAATTTTTAAAATTAACTAAGAAACTAGAAAAATCAAGAAATTTTCAAAAACAATATCTATATAATTATTATTTATAATCATATTTAATTAACGATTTCTAATATATAAAAATATTTTTTTAAAAACAATGATGTCTCATAGATTATTTAAGGAGTAACAACTAGTTTGGTGTTGTGATGCCCTACCATAGAGTTCATATTTTCACATGTCCCAAATTGAAACAATAAGTGGGATAAAGAAGATGAAAAATTACACAGAAAACAACTCAGAATGAAAGAAAATGAAATATATTTAAAAAAATTCAAAAATTAATTTAATGTAGTACTTCCCCCATTATAGATATCATAAAATTTATAAATTGGAGCATATAGACTCCCAAAATTAGTATGAATGATAAAGAATGTGATTCCCATATAATTTTTGATAATATATGAAATTTATTAGAAAACTATTATAAACCTAATCATGACCTAATTATATAAAATATATTTAAATAGATAATAAATTTTAGAAATAATTTATGTCCATAATGAGGTGAGGACTCATGAATAGAATGAACTAGGGTATAAGAAACTATAATCAATAGAACCATAGTGTGTGGCTGAGTTTGAGATGACTGGAGTGATAATGGGCAATGTCTATACATGACTCATCATATGTAAAAGTAAATTCTACATAAATAGAAGTGTATTCAATATCCCTGGTGTTGGATGTATATGTCACTAGAGTATGAAAAATGGTAACACCTATATGTTGTAGATGAATGCACATGCCAGCCTGAAGATTTGAAAGATGACCAACCGTATGTCCTTTTAAATCATTTAAATATTATATATATGGCCAATTTAATCCATGCTTGAGATTATAGAAGATTCTATCAAGGATATATGTGGTTGTGTGGATGTGGATGGGTCGAAATTGAAAGGTTCAATAATGGATAGTGGATGGGTGGAAGAGGATGGGTCAATCCAAAAAGGGTGGCTAGAGGATGGGGAACTATATTGGGGAACATAATTGATGATATTGGAGGCAGTGAAACTCATGTGATTGAAGAATGTGAGATATGGTTATGAGGAATTATTTAGAATACAATGTATAGGTAGGGAACATGACATGGGTAATGGGGACGAAAGGGGTCAATATGGATTTAGTAGAGGTTACAGGGCATATATATCCAAGGATAAAATTATTTACTATTTTTATTTAAAAAATTAATATAGTAATGTATTTTTTATAATATATTCATGTAAATATACCTGGAGTGTAAAAAAATACATGATATCTTAAATTTAAATGAAAATACAGGGAACAATGTTTATCCAAGTGGTCTATGTGGAGTTCGAACCGTTAGTTTCTTAACCCCATGGGTTACCCACAACCACAAGAGAAAATGTTATACCACTATAAATTTTTTTAAATTTTTTTTATAATATGTATACACTCAGAACAAAACATGAAAATTAAGGATAACTATGACATGTGGTTTTATTTATATAAAATATGGTGGGGTTGTGTTTGTCGAGAGGATTCAAACCCATGTCTTGAAGACTCTAGGTAGAGATCATAACGATAAATACAACTACATATTTTGTTTTATTATAACTATTTGGTTTTTATAATGATTATTTGATTATTACATACACAGGAAACATGAAATTTTTATATATGCATTATTTTTTGTTTTATTTTAGAGAAAATGATGGTATTGAGTTAATTGAAAGAACTCAAACCTAAGAATTTTAGACCCTTGGTTGAGACCCTACCAGCTGATCCGACCCCACCATGGGTTTTAAATGTTTTCAAATATAATTTAAATAATATTAAAATATCACATTCCGTGTGATAATAAAAAAACATATGCACATCCTATACAACATGTGTTTATTTAAATGAAAATAATGGGAATGAATGTTACTCCTTTGGTTATGGTGGGATTCATACCATTTACTTGTCTAATTCTATGGAACGTTTATATCCAGTGGAACACCAATCATTTTCTTCCCATGTTATTATTATTATTATTTAATTAAAATATTCGACTATGTTACAAATTATGTGCATGTATATACTTAGTGTCTAATAAAAAGTAAAAAAAGAAAAAGAAAAAATAAATCTTAGATAGGTGGAACAGAGATTCAGACTAGTGATTGGTCTCTTCCCATGGAGCACCACAACCCTTTACATATGCATCATTATGGGTTTATTTATTTTATTATATATATCTATATATAAATTTTTTTATTATAATTAGATTAAATATTTTATTAAATATATTTATATAGTGTTTTATATAATACTACTACTTTATTATTATATAAAATACATAAATTATATTTTCTTATAAATATATAGTATTACACTAATTCATTCATTCTCAGTACATTCCATGTAATTACCTATTATTAAATTCAATATAAATTAATATGTATAATGGGATCTTCTAACGTTGGTGGGTTTCCCTCTCAGGTCTTTCCTTAATAATTAATGAAAATAGTATATGTGTAGTGAGTCTGAGACCAAAAATGTAAATATGTTCCCAAGAAAGGTCAAGAAAAACAAGGTATTTATATTATGGTGTTGAAATAGACGGAATAAAAATAAAGACTTTTTCATACTCAAAATATGTATTTTTAATTTTTTGGAGAATAGAAAAAAGTGATGCCATTGAACTTATCAATATTTTCAATGTATTCATACCTAGAAGAGGATTTCTCTTTGAAAAAATGCTAAAATAAGCAATACCCATTTTGTAGTAAATTTTTTAAAAATTAAAATTCATAAACATGTTATAAATTATTCAAAATGAATATTACATTTAGCATCATTTATCTCTCATAATGTTTTTTATTATATAAGAAATAAAAAATAGAGTAAAATAAGGAAAGAATAATGAAAGATAATGTGATGATGAGGTGGGTATAGATATATATATATATATATATATATATAGTTAGAGGTTTTTCTTGATTCTCTTACATTGGTATACTTTTATAGCGGGTGGTGGGTCTTTAGAAGAAATTAGATATTAGAAAACAATATTTATTTAAAAATTGAAATAAAATATTTAAAAATTATAAATTCAATTAAAAAAGAACACACTTATCCAAATTAGTACTCTTAAATAGTATTGTTAAAATTTAATCATGTTGTAATTTGATTCTTAAATGATTATTTATTAATACAATTACTATAGTATAACTGTAACCCAAGTTCGTCTCCTTGGAAACACTAAGTTGGGATTGGAAATGAATATTTTTTATGTTGACTATTAAATGGGGTACCAAAATTGCTTTCATTAAATTATTTTAGAAAATAATGGCCTGAGATGAAAATTTCATTGAAAAAAAGTTTTATAAGATGCAGTGATGTTAAGAAAAGTAAATGAATATTTTTATATCATTTAAATTATAACAAATTCATGTTAAACCAAAATTCATTGACATATTTATTTTGGTTCATATTTACACCAATAATTGGATATAATATTACTAATAATACAAATTTATATTTGAGACATTATATAGTAAATTAAATGTTGAATAACACATGAACAATCCCTTATCTATGTTCAAAAAATAAGTCATGGATCCAATAAATTAAAATGAATTCTCATGTAATCCATGACATGTTTGATGAAATATGTGTAATTTTGATAAAATTCATAAATATATTGTGATATCCATAATTATTCCATCCATAATCAAAACACCACTAACATATATGGATTTACTCAATTATCATAATTACATAATAGAGATTGAGTAATGAAAAAAAGAAAAGACTGTAAGGAAAATGTAATACGATATTAAAGATGAAAATTAAAGGAATGGAATTTCGATTAAAAACAAAAGATCACATTAAAATGGAGGGAAATTATGACTAGAATGACTTATAACTAATTGAAATAAAGAAATTGGAATAAAAATGGAATTATGTATTCATAGAATAGGAAATAGGTAGCACATTACCCCTAGTTTGAACTTGTTGAGACCAAATTGTTTATGAAGAATTTATTTGTTTTCAATGGGTGTCAATGGATGTTAAAGATGATTAACATGAAGAAAGGAAGTCTCCTAGGTGTAATGCAGATTGAAATTTCATATTATTAATGAACTGGTCCTATGTTCCAAATACATGTATTAGGAGTGATATATTGTCTACAACAATGAAGGATGGTTGGACAGTTCTTTGGAATAGGTAAAAGAAAATGAGAAGAAGAGGGTGTAGAAAAGGATTTGAATTTTAAGGCAGCCATGCATGAGTTTTGAGATAGAAAGTGGCCATTCATTTCAATGAATACTTATTATTCTACAATGTATATTTTTTAAGACTTAATTTAAAAATAGTTCCAACCCACTAGCCAGCCAGCCAACCACATCTTGAGGCACATGCGGGACCATAGTGGTCAACCGCCCCCATGGAGAAGCTAGCCATGCCAGCTTCCAAGTGGAATAGTGGATGAATTGTGCACCCATAAATAACATGGTATAGGGTATTATTTTGGATGGAGAGTACATAATCTAGGCTCTAGGTGGGACGATTTGATTGACAACCAACATCAATTCCCCGCCTCTATTTCGATGTGGGATACATTTTAAAAAACATGTATGCGATCTCAACCATTCATCTAATTGCGCATCTCGCTCAACCATCTGATCATTCCACTACAGATGGATCAAATCATGGGCATCCCATGCCAACCTAAATTGATCATGATCCGTTTGATATCCAACGGGTTCTGGTTTAAACTACTTCATCTTCAATCTCCAGATACTAAATCTACCACTGCCATCGAACAATTTTAATGAAGAATCATGTCCCTAACCACCATGAATTAAAATTTTAGGCATTGTGAAGGCTAGTGGATCGTACAAGGACCATGCATGTAATCTTCATGTTGCATGCATGTGATATCTCAATGAAGAAGTTTCGTCTGGGAAAAAGGTGTTGCTGAGGCCACATGGATTCGATAAATGATTTAAAACGTGATTCATGTGAACTTTAAACTCATCGTTTAACTCAGAAATGATTCTCTTTTGAAACAGAAACACCCAATAAATCTCACGTAACTCAAACATAGGTCTAAAGATTTCAAAACTCCGAAAATATGATGCGTTCAAATCGCAATCTTCATGGAATATCTTGAATATTATAAATAAAAAATATCCTCTCATCGCCTATAAAATAATCCACCCCCAATCCCAGAGAAGATACTTCCATACACATTTTTGACAGATTATATCAATAATTAGAGATTTAATTTGATCTTTTGGATCACAAAGGGAAATCATGGAGAACATCAATACTTTAAGTCTTCGTGATGAGAGGATTCCATAGTCAATAGATAAGTGCTTTCCAGTCCTGAGTGAGCATCATGAAGAACCATACTCCACAAATAAATTCGGTAGTGCACATCGTCTACCTTGCCTCTATGATGAACTGAGCTCCGTTATAATCTCCTGGTTTGTGAAGATCATCAATTCACCATGATCTAGTGTTCCCACTGAGCATCGCGAAGATTGCACATCATGTGTGTGGAAGACCCTTCCTTCACAAAGGGAATCACATACCGTGTGTAGAGAAGCCATTTATCTATTTCATGATGGATAAAAGTGATCCTATTAGTTTCACACTGAGAAGGAGAACTCCCTATGGTGTGCAGTAAATATCATACTCTTTACAGGGGGTTTGCATTTTGGAGGAGAAAGAGATTACAATAGGAGGGTAGTACGTATTTCCAAGACCTCAAATGCACGATCTAAAGAAGCCTAAGGTATTTATTGTGAACATGTGAAGAACATATCCAAGGTATATCACCCATTCTAGTGTGGTTAATGTTAATAGGAATAGGAGAAAGGCATAGGCAGTTTTTGTGTGTTTCTGTATGTGTGTGTGTGTGTGAAGAAATCATCCAAAGGGTTTCACCCATTCATGTCAGAAGAAACACACATATAAACTGAATGAAATACCCACACTAAGTGAAAGATACTAGGAGAATAAACTTCATACATTCATTCATGCACGTGAACACATGAATACAATTAAAGAAGGAACCAAAATAGTTTGTTCTCATGTGTAAAGACTAAAAAGATGTTGGGAGAAAATCGTCCATCCTAGGGTCCACATGCATGGACAAACAGGAAGAATTGATTGTGATGATGCCAAGTAAGATGATCTTTATTTCTTCCACAATCACATAGGATTTTTAGATTCTAGGCCAGAATAGAAGAATGATATTTAGTGCCATCAGTTATTGAACTAAAGGAGAATATTAAATACAAAAGATAATCAATTCAGTAATATGATGCAAGAAATCTATCATTATGAATAGGAGACAAAGCATTCCATGCTTATCTTTGGAAGATACCTTCACATCTATAAACTGAATGAGACTTTACCCTAGACAGTGAGCTAGGGTGGTCAAAGGAAGTGTTAAGAGGGAATCATTGAGCTATCCCTGAACCTTTAGGTAGTGTCCCTAGGGGAGAGTGACTGTGCCTGAAACTTTTTAGTCCATAGCTATGTAAAGATTAGGGTAATTAGGTATTACCGACAACCTGTCAGTGTATTATCCTATGACATAGCCCTTAATTATGAAGCAAGTAAAAGTTTTTTGTTATAATTTTTCATGTGAATATTTTAATTACTAGACATATCAATCATGCAAGGTTAAACAAGTTTCTACCAACATGGGAACAAGATTCATTATAGAAGGGATAAGGTCGACACCTTGATTCACCCCCTATTATGGTTTTCTAGGGTCCTCCAATTGGTATCAAAGGGAAATGGTTCATGTATTTTGGATTCATTTTAGTAATTCTATTCAGTGTAGGATTTTAATTATTCTTTATTATGTCAAAAATGAAATATTTTCTTGTTATAGATTATTTTACATCTGGGAGAAAATGCATATCTATCATGACCATGAAACATAATAAAAAGAAAGGGAAGAAGCAATTAAAGAAATATATCTTTTATAAATAATATATAGTTTCTATTTTTACATGTCATTCCAGAAATTAAGAAATATAATTCTTGGAAAGTAAAAATCAGGTGGCTCCGGTAACACCCAAAAATAAGGATTCTATCAAAAGTGGGGATGTTGATAAAAATTTTACCTCACATGAACATTCAAGAGATCAAGTGAAATAAAAACATATCTACCTGATATTACTAAATAAATATTTGTTTCTATTTGAAGAATATTTCAACACATGCAGGTTGAGAACACCTGACTAGAAATAGATGCTAATAATGTGGAAAAGGCATAGTATGAAACTTTTTAGAGTGTTTAAAGATATACAGATAGATTGAATTCTTTCACAAAAATAAGGGTTAAATACGAAATTGTATGAAAAGATTCATGATCTTTAAGATGAGATTAGGAAGATCACTGAAGTCAATAGTTTATATTTTGAAGAAACTTCCATGAAATTCAAGGAACTTTTATCTTGGTTACAAAACAAAGTTAGGTTGCATGAATTTGATGTTAAATTAATAAATAAAGTACGTGAAGACAATATGACTATGATTGAAGGCCATAATGTCATCCTCAGTATTAGATGTCTAGAATTGGAAGCGTAGTTTTCCAATCCTGAGAATGCCCATATTGTGTCTCCCAAAAATAATGAAAAAGTAGCTATTGGGACTCAATGATCACTGAATGATTCTACTATAAAAATACCTCTAACATTTTATAATAAGATCATGGATTAATTCAATGTTTTATCAAATGTATATGGGAAATTAAAGATACCATCCATACCATCTTTTAATAATGATTCAAAAGCTATCTCTACAAAAAGTGCAGGGTGGAAGAAAAATTCAAACAAATATGGATGATAAAAGTTGTTGAGATACCTACCGTGTTGGATAGGGTGGATAAGAAGAACAAAAAGTTGGAATATGGTTCCCCATAGAGAGTACAACAAATCAATAAGGAGGCCCAACCACATTATCGATAAGAAATCAATATGTCATGATTTGTGGGCCAATATTGGTGTTGGATTAGGTTTGGGAATTATGTGTTGGATTGTTGGTACAATCCTCAAAATGAAAAAATCTCAAAGGAAGCCCATCTTAAAGGGGATCATGCTAGAGAAGAGGAAGAAAAAACCTCAATTCCAAAAACATTAGTACGCTACCAACAGATTTGGAACGCTTGAAAAAATATATGATGTATGCAATGGTAGTGGTCACAAGGTTAGTATATTATCATCTCAACATGCATAAAAATATAATAATAAGAGATGACCAAAGAATAATCCAAGTGAAAGTTCCAATCCTTATACCTCAATTTCTAATGAAATATTAGTTATCTTTTAGAGTATTTTGAATGAATAAAGAAAATGGAATTAGTCAGAACCAGACAAGCACAACTAGAATTGAAAATCAAAAGTGAAAGTGTTTATAGTGGATCAAATGGAGAATCTTGGTTGAGAAAACCATATCAACTACGTTTTTCACAGTGATAAATAAAGGAGGATCTACCTTATTCCCACAAATCATCATGTTTTGTATATATTCTTATAATATAGGGAATTTTAGGTGAAGAAAGAACATAGGGGGGGAACTTGAGAAGTGTTCCCTTGGGGGGGAGACACATAAAGAAGCTCACAAAGATATTATTTCTATTAGTGTCAACTACAGTTCGTATCAAATTAAATTACTCTAGAGATTGTTTGAGGTTAATTTCATTGGAAAAGGTTTGTAAATTCTCAATCTATCATCCTTGTTTACTCAAAATAAATATTATTTTTCAAATTTGGAGTAACTAAATCAATCAGAGACATTATAAAATTGGAAGTGACTCAATAACAACTATTCTGCTGTTGCACTTGAATGATTTGATCCATTTGTTAAAGTGAGTAGTAGAGTTTTAGCTAGTTTTTTTAAAATTATTTAATCTATTTAACCAGTAATGAAAGTGGAAAGGCCCTTAAATACATGTATATGTGTTCTTATATCATGAAATATCATAATCAGTGGAAAATGGACATCATTGTTTTCTATATCAAATCCTCTTGTTTTCTACACTGAGAATTGCTCATGTACAGAGAGAAATTATTGATTAAACATTTCATAAGTATGGACTAATACCCTCTCTACCATTAATGTTTTATTTCTCTTCAATAAGGGGGATAAAAGTTAAATTAATGTTGAATAGTGAAAGGGATATAAATGATAAAATATTCTCATTTTTATATTGACACAATCATTTAATAGAAATTTGAATTATTGGAAACAAACCAAAAGGGGGAGATTGTTGGGACCACTTTGCGTATGAAGATTTTATTTGTTGTCAATGGGTATCAAACGATGTCAATCATGATCAACAAGAATAAATTAATTCTCCTAAGTGAAATGGAGATTGGAAATTTTGATGATCGACCCACATACCCTATGTTCATTATACTTGTACCATGAGTGATACATTGTCTACAACAATGAAGGATGGTTGGAGTGTTCTTTGGAAGAAGTTAAAGAACGAGAGAAGAAGAGGGTTCAGAGGAGGATTGGAATTATAAAGATTCCAAGAATGAGTTTTGAGATATAAAGTGGCCATGCATTTCAACGAATACTTAGTTTTCTACTAAGTATTTTTATAATCCTTACTTAAAAATAGGGTCATCCCACTTTCCAGCCGACCAGCTTCAACCCAAGGCTCGTGAAGGACCACAGGAGTGGACCATGCCCATGGTAAAGCCAACCAGGCTAGCTTGAATGAGGCATAGTATATGAAAACCGCACCCATAGGGAGTAAAGGGTGGGCACAGAGTGCACCCATAGATAACATGGTTCGTGGCAGTACCATGGAGGGAGAGGAAATAATCTGGGTTGTAGGCGGGAAGTGATGATTGATAATCCATGACAATGTCACGTATCTATTTCGATGTATGAAGCATTTTAAAAAACACAGATGTGATCTTGACCGTTCATCAAATCCTTCATCTCACTCAACCATCTGATCAATCCGCGTTATATGGATCTAATCTCAGTCGTCCATTATCCCACAACGTGCTAAATGGAACATTATCCCTTAGATCTCCCATGGGTTCTGTTTTGAAATGCATTTTGTTCAACCGCCATCTCCCGATGCCACCACCACCTTACACCGGAGTTTATGAAGAAACATGTCCCTAACCACCATGTCATATCAATTTTATCATCGTGAATGATACTGGATCATACTAAGACCATTAATGTAATCTTTGTCTTGCAAGAATGAGATATCTTAATGAATAATGTATGACAAAGGCAAACATATTTGATGAGGATATATGGATTATATAAATGATTAAAAAAGAGATGAATGCAATATTTAAAAGCATTAGTGTGACTCAGAAATGATGCTATTTTGAAATAGAAACACCAAAGATATATAGAGTATCTTAAACGCATGTTTGATGATTTTAAAATAGCAAGAATCTCATTCATTCAAACCATGATCTCCATGAAATATCATGATTATTTTGAATGTGTAAATGATCCTCTCATCGTATATAAAATAATTTCCCCCCAAGATGAGAGAATATGGTGCCATACAAATTATTGAGACATTCTGTCAAAAAAAATAGAGCTTCCATTTGAGCCTTTAGTTCTCATTGGGAAAGTAAGGAGAACTAATAGCCTTTAGGTATTTGTGAAGAGAGGATTATAGAGGCCTTTGATAAGTGCATTTCACTCTTGAGGGAGCTTTGCGAAGAACCAAGCTCCTCAAACAAAAGAGATAATGCACATTGTCCCCCTTGCATCTTTTATAAACTGAGATCTGTGAAACCCTCGTAGCTCGTAAAGCCCTCTTGAGTATAGTGAGCTAGTGTTCCCACTGACATTCGTGAAGACCAAAAATAGTGAGCATGGAAGACCCTTTCTTCATAAAGTGTGGCACAAACTATGCACTAAGAACCTGTGAATCAATTGAACTATGGAGAAAAGTAAGCATATTAGGTTCACAAAGAGAATGATAACTCCCTCTGGCACGCATGACATGCCTTAATATTTTTAGGGGTTTTTGTTTTGTAGATGAATGAGATTAAAATAAGAGGGAAGTCTTTATTTTCATGACTTTATATACATGATCTAAAGAAGCCTCTGGTATTTAGTGTGTGCATGTGAAGAACATGTCCAAGAGATATCACCCATTCGGGTCTGGTTGATGAAAAATGGAAAAGGAGAAAGGCATTGGTAGTGTGTGTATGAAGAACTCATACAAAGGGTTTCACCCATTCGGGTTTGAATAATCCTACGTATAAAACTAAACAAACACTCTAACTACCTCAAGATAAAGAGAAGAGGAAATTTCACGCATTCATGCATGCACATGCACATGTGAAGAATGTAGTTCAACCTAAGTGCCACATGCATGATCACATGGATACATGAACAGAATGAATGAATTTATTCTGATTATGCCAAGTATGTAGATCTTCATTACTTGAACAATCACATAGGAATTTGGGATTCTGGACAAGAAGAGAAGAATGAGATTTAGTGCATTTAGTTATTGCACTAAAGGAGAAGATTCAATATGAAAAATCTTCAATTAAGGACTCCAATGTAAGAAATATCTCATGATAAACAAGATATAAAGACTTCCATGCTTATCTGTTGAAGATACCTTCACTTATATAAATGGTGTGTGGCTTTATCCAAGGTAGTGATCCAGGGGGAGTCGATGGAAGTGTTTCGAGGGTAGTAGGGAGCTATCGATGAACCTTTAGGTAGTGTTCCTGGGATAGAGTGATTGTGGTTGATCATTTGTAATCCAAAACTATACGATGATTATCGGATTTTTGTACGACTGAAAACCTATCAGCATATGGTCCTAGGACGTATCCCTTAGTGATGAACCAAGTAAAAGTTTTGTGTTTTCCTTATTCATTTGAATAGTTTAATTACTATGAATATCCCTCATATAGTGTTAAATAAGTTCTTACCAAACAGGGAATAAGATCAAATATTGAAGAGAAAAGAGGGCACACTGATGAACCCCCCCCCCCCCTCAGGGTGGTTGAGGGTCCTTCAGAACTCTTGAAAACTTTACCCAAGCCATCAATTTATATATTTTAAATATTAAATGGTTGTACAAAAGTAAACAGAATATAATAATTTATTCAACATTTTCCACATGTCTAGAAAACAACAAGTCGCCTCTTTGACGGTGGTGGTCAACTGTCAGTTGGTGGATAGTATGTGATTGGTATCGTTGAAATAAATGACATATAGAGTCATTCCCTGGCCCAAAATTCTTATTAAAAATAGATATGTGATGTGTTTTTAAATATACAAGGAATATGTTGTTTTCTCATTGGTATGGAAATGTATTACATAGATCTTATAAATGCGTGTTCTAAAAAAGAAAACGATGTCTATATTTTATTGTTTCTTCAAAATACTATATAAGTGATAATTTTACCATTAAAACATGAAATTTAACAAAAAACATTGAATGAAATATTTTACATTAGGTTAGCACGAAATTATAATTATCTATTTACTCTATAGAAAATTTTACAATATTATGCATAAATTCAGTTCATTAACTCCCCCACCCTTAATGTTTTTTCTTCCCTTAAAAACATTATAGCATAAAATTATAAAATAATATATACTTTAATAAGGGAATAATTCAATTAATTATACTTATAATCCCAAATTCATAACTAACAGTTCCAAAAGCACAAAACTTACCCCATTTAAAATTTATCAGTCATTCCTTGTTTATAGTTTTAAATCAATATATTTTATCTAATTAATTTTTTTATTCAACCTTTTATTAATATTAAATCAACATATGAGTGACCATATATTAAATTTATGTCACTAATCTCTTAAATGTAAAATATATGAATGTTTATGATCATATCATACTCATAAAAATCATACCATAGGCTTGGAAAAATAACAACTCTCTACATATGAAAAAAATGAGATTTTGCTAATCATGAGGAATTTTAGGGAATTATTTTGAGGATTTGGGTAGGTGTGTTGAAATTTAAAAATAAAGACTAAAAAGAGGTAGTTTTTCTATTATAATTAAACAAATGATAATTCATTGAAAAAAGGTATATTTCTCACCATATTACCAAAAAAAAGAATCACCCTAACCAATTTCCCCTTTTAAATGATAAAGCCACAAGTAATATCAAATAAAGTAAAATTAAATATTTAATCGCTTATTTTATTTATTTATTTATTACTTTAGTGGAATTAAATGAAATAAAATGAAATAAAAATAACAATTGGACCTTCCCAAAATTTTTAACTATCACCTATATTATAATATAATTTAACTCATCCCCACGATAAAATATGAAATACCCTGATTCCTTCATACTTATTTGGAACTATAATCATTCAATAAATTCATGAGTAATGTAAGGTGGCCATAATAATCCTGAAATATGGAAAAATAAAATTTCATTCATATATACCAAAGTGTTAACACGGTAACATATATGTACATATATCAAAAGTGTTAAAAATAATCTCTCATGAAAATAAATTCTTTAACCACACCACTAAATTTCACTATTCTCAAAATCATTGATAAAAAATTAAAACCAAGATCTATATGATAATAAATAATGTGAGTTCTCACAAGAATATAGGGTATTTGGGGGAGTCAGATTAAAATGTACTAGAGTACCACTCAGGATAGTGAAAAAAATTAAAGAAAGTAATGACATGAATAAAATGAACAGGCCTAGTAAATGAAAATTGAAAGTGATTAAAAATTTAGAAATAAAGTTATATCAATAATCATTTTTAAGAACTCTATGACTAGAAAAATAATGTAATTTTCCATATTTAATCTTTTACTATTATTTATAATTATAATTACTAAAAAATTTATAGAATATTGAAATATTACTTCTAATTAATAATATCTCTAACATCATTTAAAGAGAAATGGATAGGATGGTATCGAGATACCCTCCCCACACTTAATATTTCCCATGCCCTAGATTCGACACCAAGACAGATAAATGATATTATAAATGAAATAAGAAACAACCCATGTAGTCATAAAATAATTGAACTAAAAATAACATTAAATAAAAAATTGTACTTCTCTGGTTATAAATATTGTAAACTTTAGAAATAAGCTCATGAATATTCCCGCAAGTAGTTAAAACGATAGTCTGTGAAATTCCCAAAAAACTTATTATCAATGAAATATAAATTAAATACATAGTGAATCCAATAATCACACCGAGAAAAAAGATATAGACTAATAATAAATTTTAGATATAGTCATTGTACATCTGTAGGTGACATTTCATGGACAAAAATATTTACAGTAGAAGAAACGGAGATAGATATACCCATAATTTCTTATTTAATCTAAGCCAAACTAGGAGGATTAAAGACAATGAATGTTCCTAAATCCCCATATATAAATTTATAAATTGTGTGGTTTGAAGACAAATGAAAAGGTTGAAAATTAGTTCTTAACATGATCAGGTTAAATGGAAAGGCCAAGACGTTATAGAACAATGATCATGGTAGCATAAGGATGCACTGGTTGTTCTGCTATATATACAATATGATAGTTGAAATGACCCAAGTGATGATCAATGGTAACCATGGTAATTATTAATAAAGACTCATTCTAGGCTATGTGTAACACCCCAGGTAAATAATGAATATGAAATTTTCATATTTATCTATATTTGTGAATAAAATGTTCATATTAATTTAAAGGGAACACTATGCTCGATGGCATACCCAATACGCAACAACGAGTTTCTTGGAAATCTTATGTTGCACTCTAATAATAAAAGAATATTATTTTAAATGGTAGTTAACGCCTAGACATTGTAATGACTGGAATGAACATAACTAACTACAAAATGATTATAAATTTTTGTCAAATATTTTTACTTTTATTCAATAAATATTAGAGGCTTAAAATGCGAATGAATCCAATTTTTAGTGTAAATATTCTAATATTCTTTAAAAGGTTGATTAACAGCCTTTTAATGGAGAAAAATTTTTAAATACACTTTTTGGAAATTTCATATGTTATATTGGAATAAATAAAATCCCTCTTCCGAATCAGGACATCAAAATTTACTTTGTGTATGCTTTTGTTATTTTTTTGATAAAGTTCGTTTTTAATGAATAAGTGAAAATGTTGTATTTTAATTTAAAACCTCATTTTAATCTAATTTTTTTTATGATTAGATCATATTTTGAATTGGTTTTAAAGTAAAATTCGAATATTGTTTTACCATTTAATCCAATGGTGGTCATTGGAATTAATTTCACATTGAAATTGGACATAAACTAGTGTCAATCTTTTAATAGATATTGTTTCTTAAAAACACGCAATTTGTTTTGACAACCGGAATTAATTATTAAATTAATTAATTCAACTTATATGTTTTGAATTTTTTAAAATAGACATCAATTTTTAATTCGGAATATCAAATATAACTTAGGGTGAATTTTGGGTATTTTTCTGAAAATACTTTAATTTTTTAGGAATAGTGAAACCACTAAGTGGTAGTTAAAAAAACTGATTTATCGTTTAAATGAAATTTTACCACTTCTGTGATTTGAATTTCAAAAATCTGTCATACATGGTTTTCATTAGGATATAAAATGTGGTTCAGTGGGATGAAAATATTTTTTTGGTGAATATTAACTTTTATGTTTTATTAATCGTGATTAAAGGTAATTAGTGTAATTTAAGTTAAAGATAATGTTATAATAATATGAAATGACCTTGAAATGTGTCCTACCATTATTGGATGAATCATGGACGACCAAGAAAATACATGGGTCAACTTGGGTACCCCATGGATCCACTTGGGTAAGAATATTACCATAGTAACTTTTTATTTAATGTTAAAATAAAAATGTCACAAACATGTATTGTTTAACTAAAACAATTTTTACATTGGGTTATACATTTAATATTTTTGACTGTAAATATTCATTGGAATGATAAAAATATTTCCTACATCATATTATTTTATTTATAATTTTTGGAAATTAAATAAATTTATTTATTTATGACACCATGATGATGCAATGATTACTCATTAATGAACGATTTAAATAAAATGAAATGATAATGTAAAATCTAAGACATACACTTGTCAAAATCCTATTGGATGGGTGTATTTCGAAACCTTATTACCTTATACTTGAAATATTTAATATTGGGACCTTTGATATCCGAAAATCATTTTATAATAAAGTAATGTTTCAAGATGTTCCAAGAGTGCCCATCCTCCCTCTTATAAAAGGCCTCCACCTCTACCCCCTTACCCACACCTCTCAAGACTTTGGATCAACCAAACTCTAATCATTTTATCTCTCCACATCCCTTTATTCATCCTAGAAGCCTTACCTTAGGCTGTAAGCTCTTCATGAAACCCTTTTGGTTCAAACCAAGAGAAGTTACCAGATTTAAAGGTAATGTTCTCTCTTATGTTCTTTTGTTTCAATTTTTTTCTTCTACAACCCCCTAAACTCATTTTATTACCTTAATTTGTAACAATAAAAGTATCTTCAATATACTAGGATGTTTTTATTAGAATTATTAGAGCTAAACTTATAGAAACCTCCGTCTAATGGTTAAAGAACATACTGTTTCCGTGGATGGAGAATTACTGCCTCACGAAACGATGATTGTTCTATCTTCCCCTACCTCCTCTCATGGTGGAAATTATGATGGCATTATATTTATTTATGATATATATTATATTTATTTTCTATCTATGATTATTCATTTTACATTTAAAACATACCTTTATTCTTTGCATGTTGTGCAAATGCGATAATTTCATTTGAGGAATTGTGGACTACCTTCCCCACAAGTGATATGACTCATTCATGCAATACATGGAATGTATAAAGATTGAAATTAATAAAATTATGTGATCTATATAAAATATTTATTATAATTGAATTATAATATATATATATCTCATTTAGTTTTAATTCCATTAAATACGAAATATATATGAAAGTAGCGTTCATGCGTACGTACGGCTTACCGTCTCCATGAACTGTGCATTTCATTTCCTACCTTTAAAGGTTATGTAATATTATAAATGCAAGTATATACTGGATATATATGATATGTATGATACATACATCATGAATATAATTCTGGATATAATGGAAATTTTACCACATGAACAAGTTGTAATTATAAGAAGTTTATTTTGGACTCAAGTACCAATGATCGACAAAACGACCATTATTAACTTAAATAGTTACATAATGTCCATAACATGGTAATAAGTGATATAAAAGGAATAATAAACTTGAAAAGGGTTCTTAAGCAAGTAGAAATTAACTCTAGTTTATTATTCAGGAATATAAATAAATGAACAAGACAAATCTGACTTTAGGTAAGTGATCCTACCTCTCTCTTATTTTTTAAATACTCTCTTTTATGTCATTTATTTTAAGCTCATATTTCTTATGTTTGGGGATGTTCTTTAATATTCCTCAATCTGTAATTTTTTTGTTCATATTATGAGAGAACTTATTTTATCTAATTAATCCATTTATTGGATGTTTTATGTGGTGTCGTTAGGCTGCCGAGTTTTCATAAGGGATTTTTCATCTCACTTTTATTCCTGTGAGATATATGCTACATTTTCCACTATTTCCTTTGAGTGGTGTATGTACTGCCCATTATTCTAATCAATGTGTAATATAAATTCTTTTATGTGTATTTACATCAACCTTTTATAGTCCTTCATTCATGGGGTGTATGTTTCAAAAGATACCCAAATAAGTAACAGAACCTTTCACCCTCCACTTTTTAAAAGACTTATTTTTTATAGGTCTTTTAATTTAAATGTTCTTATGTTGGGATATGTTCTTATATATCCATATTTCTATAAATGTTAAGTCCATGTGATGAGATACCCTTTTTATCTCTCATCGTCTCATTTTATGAATTTTTAAATGACGCTGTTAGGCTGTCGAATTTTTGCAACGGAACTTCTTAACCCAATTTTGATTATTTGGGATAAACATGTACTCCATGAATATGTCGTTCTATGAATATGTGTGAATTACCTATGATTATTTTACACTTAATATCAAATTATATTTTCTGTATTCTTTTTTCACACATAATTATGTAATTGATTTATCCTTAATCAAAGGATATCGTCTTTGTAAGGGACTTCGTCTCAATCTCCTTTCATTGAGGCATATTTTTTTATACACAACTTTCTTTTATATGATGTATATACCCCTTAAACTTTTACTTTTATTCAAAATGAATCTTTTTCTATGAGGCGTTTTACTAAATGACAAAAGGGAATATTTCTTTTAACTTACGCAGTGACAACGACCTTTTTCGCCGCCGGGAGTATTATTTGGTCTTTGGCTTCCTGAACAATCCGTAATGTTTTGAAAATGAAATAAATACCATATACTCTTTTATGTATTTTGGTATTGAAAATGGTTTTTATAACGGATTTGTTATGTCAATATATTTAAGTGATATATTGTGATCGAAATGTGGAATTTGTTTCTTTCCATTATATTTGTTTTATGTCTTATGATTTTAAAATGGTACTTGGACATTTGACGGGTGGTTACGTGATAAAGCATATTACATGTGGTGCTGTGAATACCAGGATGGGTGGTTACATTATAACCTCCTATTCATTGGATACGGAAGTCAGCCGTATATCTATTCCATGTAGTGATATGTGTGGAAGTTGACTGTATGGTTATTTCATCTATGTATGTTTATGTCCCAAGTTACCTTTATATGTTATGTGTTATTTATATGGGTTTTATGGTAATATTTTGGTTAAAAAAGGGTAATTAATGATCTTTTATTCAGTGAAGTGTATTTTCTAATTCATAAAGGTGAAAAGTATTACATTGATAATGTATTCATGGTTTACTTGTTTTTTCGAAAAACTAACAATTTTTCTTCTTTGTGTATCCTTTTCTGGGATTTTTATACTCACCCCATATTTTTGAAATGTTTTCCACAGGACTTAAAGATGAATATGGTAAGGATGGGATCAAAGAAAGACAAACTATATAAAACATGGAACTGTACATGTTTTTTTAAGAGTTTGTATTTTATGGAAACTTAGTAGAAGTGTCTACTTTGTAATCTTTTGAGATGTAATAGTTATGTCCTAATTCTCTAAAACTTTAAACCTGAAAGGATCCTCAATGTTAATTATTCATTTAATTCAATATTAAGTGTGGTTTGAGGTCGGGTCTTTACAGTTGGTATCAGAGGTTGGTTTAGAGAACTTTAGAGGTTAGGGTATTCGTTAAGCACAAGTGACATTACCATAGTGGTTAGGATTTCAGAAAGTGTCATAGTTTTAGATAAAGTGAATGAGATTAAGATAACATGAATAATTATATCTTATTATTATATGATGATTCTAATGATATACTCACACTGACATTTTTGGTTTTAGTAAATGGATGGATCTAGTAGGCTCCAAAGTGACAATGGGTTTGAAGGAAACTATGGTGGTTCTCTGATAAAGAGGCTGGATGAAATGGGGGATTCAATGATAAATCTCGTGGTTATTCTAAAAAAACTACCAGGAGGCATGATTAACCACTTGAACCTTGCCGAGTTCTCTAATGCGTCATGTATGAGATGACCAAATTGAGGTGGAAGTTTCGGTAATAATTATAAAGGTAACCATTAGGGTTTATATGATCCTTAATTTTGAGGTAATTATGGGTTACTATATGTTATAGCAGAAAATGGAATGCATGATATAAACATGAGTTTAAATTATGTTATGGTTATTTTTTATGATTTTATCTATTTTTGGGGAATATTTTAATAATTATATATTTTTGGAAAAGGACAAAATGTAGACCGTGTGACAACTAGTCACATCGGACAATTCTGTGGGAATTGATCCGATAACCAAAGTGCAACTGGTATTTATCGCCAGCCACTGGACTGCATGATGTCCCTGGTTAGTATGACAAATTATTTTTAGTTATCTGATCTTATGAATCAGGAATAAGTTGATTTTGGGTTATCTATGGAAATTATTTTCCTATCATGGAGGATATGTGATTAGGATAATTACATTTCAATACGAGACTTTAAGAGAAGATGATGTTATTTGGAGATAAATGTTAATTTGTACCTTGGAATAATATGTGATTAAATCCGTAAAATATTTGGGGTTCAATCCTAGTTTGATTTAATTTTTACAATTTTATAGAAAAATTGTTTATCGAATGGTCTTCATTGAACTTTGGGTTTTGTTAGACAAATATTTTAGATTAAGAATAAATTTTCTTTTTTATAAAGGATTATCCTTTTGTGGATTATCTGATCTTGTTCTAACAATTTTGGTTTTGGTTAATGTCTAATGACATGGGAAATATATAGTTCTCTTATTTTGATTAGGCGATTCTCAAGAAAGTTTTTATAGCGCTCTTAATGTGAACAAGTCATCCTAAATACCCGTCTTTTGGAGGAAAAAATGAGTTTTGTAAGAAATCTAGTAGGAGATGAGAGTTTACACGACAAGTAAGTATGTTTTCTTATGATTTATGTAAGGTCATAAATAAATTCCTCAATAAAAAGTAACTTAAAAACAAAAATGTTTTATGTTAGCTTTTCCTACTTGGGAATCAAATACCGTTTAACCCAACACATGTTTGTGATTTTCTTGTGGTTAACTTTCTCCTAATCATGTTTCCTATCACTCTCCATCAAAACAAAACCCTTTGTTTTTTCTTCCATATCCATGTTTTTATACATGAAATTCTAGTACCTTTGTCTTGGGTGACCTTGGTACTTTTCTTTCTTTCTTTTAAAGTGATAGTTTAATTTACTCCATTTCCGATGTGGGGATTTCAATGAAGTTTCCAAACCCAATTTTAAAATTGCAAGGACGCAATTCCCAATATAGGGGAAGATTGTAACACCCTAGGTAAATAAAAAATATGATATTTTCATATTTATCCATATTTTTGAATAAAATTTTAATATTAAATTTAAAGGGAATGTTATGCCCGATGGTGTACCCAATACGAAACAATGAGTTTCTTGGAAGTCATACGTTGCACTCTAATAATAAAATGATATTATTTTAAATGGTAGTTAACGCCTAGCCATTGTAATGGTAGGAATGAACATAACTAACTACAACATGATTATATATTTTTGTCAAATATTTTTTCTTTTTTCAAATAAATGTTAGAGGCTTAAAAATCAAATGAATCCAATTTTAAGCGTAAATATTCTAATATTTTTTAAAAGGTCGATTAAACACCTGTTGTTGATGAATCCTTTTTAAATAAACTTTTTTACAATTTTGTATGTTATATTGGACCAAATAAAATCCTTCTTTAGAATCAGGATTTCAAAATTTACTCTGTGTGTGTCTTTGTTATTTTTTTCAATAAAGTTCATTTTTAATGAATAAGTGAAAAATGTTGTATTTTAATTCAAAACCACTTTTTCATATAATTTATTTATATGATTAGATCAACTTTTGAATTTGTTTTAAAGTGAAATTAGAATATTTTTTACCATTTAATCCAATGGGGGTCATTGGAATTAATTTCACATTAAATTTGACTTAAACTATTGTCAATCATATAATAGATATTGTTTCTTAAAAACACACTATTTGTTTTGACATCAGGAATTAATTATTAAATTAATTAATTCAACTAATATTTTATGAATTTTTTAAAATATACCTCATTTTTGAATTCGGAATATCAAATATAGCTTAGGGTGAATTTTTGGTATTTTTCTGAAAAACTTCAATTTTGATGAATAGTGAAACCACTAAGTGGTAGTTAAAAAAACTGATTTTTCATTTAAATGAAATTTTACCACCTCTGTGATTTAAATTTCATAAATCCGACATACATGGTTGTCATTAGGATGTAAAATTTAGTTCAATGAGATGAAAAAAAAATTTGGTGAATAATAACATTTAAATTTTATTAATCGCGATTAAAGGTAATTAGTGTAATTTAAGGTAAAGATAATGTTATAATAATATGAAATGACCTTGAAAAATGTCCTACCCTTATTGGATGATTCATGGAAGACCAAGGCAATCCATGGGTCGGCTTGGGGACCCCATGGAGCCCCTTGGGTATGAAAATGACATTAATAACATTTTATTTAAAGTTAGAATAAAAATATCACAAACATGCATTGTTTAACTAAAAAACTTTTAAAATGGGGTTATAAAAGTCATATTTTCTACTATAAATATTCATTGTAAAGACAAGAATATTTCCTACATCATAGTATTTTTTTGTAATTTTTATACATTAAATAAATTAATATTTTTATGACACCATGATGATGCACCGATTACCTAATTAATGAATGATTTAGATAAAATGGAAAGATAATGCAAATTATAAGACATACACATGTCAAAAACCTATTGGATGGGTGCATTTCGAACACTTATCACCTTATCCTCGAAATATGTAATTGTGGAACCTCTGATATCCGAAAATCATTTTATAATAAAGTAACTTTTCAAGACATTCCAAGAGTGCCCCTCCTCCTTCTTATAAAGGCCCAAACCTCTACCCCCTTACGCACACCTCTCCAGCCTTTGGATAGACCAAAATATGCTCATTTTTACTCTCCAAATACCTATATTCATCCTATATTCCTTACCTTAGGAATTAATCTCTTCAAAAAAACTTTTTGGTTCAAACCAAGAAGAGTTTCCCGATTTAAAGGTGATGTTCTCTCGTATGTTCTTTTATTTTATTTTTTCATCTCCAACCACCTAAACTCTTTTTATTACATTCTTTTGTAATAACACCAGTATATACAATATATTAGGATGTTTATATGAGAATTATTAGAGCTACACTTACACACACCACCGTTTAATGGTTAATGAACATATTATTTCTCTGGATGGCGAATTACTGCCTCACAAAACGATGATTGTTCTATCTTCCCCTACCACCTCTCATGGGGGCCATTATGATGGAACTATATTTATTTATGATATATATTATATTTATTTCCCCTATATGATTCTGTATTTTACATTTAAAACATATCTTTATGCTTTTCATGTTGTGAAAATGCGATAATTTCATTTGAGGAAGTGTGGACTACCACCCCCTCAAGTGATGTGACTCATTCATGCAATACATGGAATGTATAAAGAATGAAATTAACAAAATTATGAGACCTATATAACATATATATTATACTGTAATTATAATATATATATATATATATATATCTCATTTTGTTTTAATTCCATTAAATACGAAATAGAAATGAAAGTAGCGTTCATGCGTACGTACAACTTACTGTCTCCATGAACAGTGCATTTCATTTCATACCATTAAATGTTATGTAATATTATAAATTCAAGTATATACTGGATATATATAATATTTATGATATCTACATCATGAATATAATTCTGGATATAATGGATATTTTACCACATGAACAACTTGTAATTATAAAAGTTTATTTTGGACTCAAGTACCAATTATCGACAAACCGACCGTTATTAACTTAAATAATTACATAATGTTCATAACATGGTAATAAGTGATATAAAAGTAAGAATGAACTTGAAAAAGATTATTAAGAAAATAGAAATTTACTCTAGTATATTATTCAGGAATATAAATAAATGAACAAGACAAGTTGGACTTGAGGTAATGGATCCTACCTCTCTCTTCTTTTTTATGTACACTCTTTTATGTCATTTCTTTTAAGATCATCTTTATTATGTTTGGGGATGTTCTTTAATATTACTCATTTTTTAATTTTTATGTTAATATTATGAGAGACCTTATTTGATCTCATAAATCCATTTTTGTATGTTTTAGGTGGCATCGTTAGGCTGCCGAGTTTTCATAAGGGATTTTTCATCTCACTTTTATTCTTTTGAGATTTATGCTACATTTTCCACTATTTCCTTTGAGTGGTGTATGTACTGCCCATTATTCTAAGATTTTTGTAATATAATTTCTTTTATGTGTATTTACCTAAATGTTTTATAGTCCTTCTTTCATAGGGTGTACGTTTCGAAAGTTACCCAAATCGGTAAGGGAACCTTTCACCCTCCACTTTTTAAAAGACTTATTTTTGTTAAGTCTTTTAATTTTAATATTCTGATGTTGGGATATGTTCTTATATATCCTTATTTCTTTAAATGTTATGTACAAGTGATGATATAACCTTTTTATCTATCATTGTGTAATTTTCTGAATTTTAAAATGATGTTGTTAGGCTGTCAAATTTTTGGGAGGGAACTTCTTAGCCCAATTTTGATTCTTTGGGTTAAACATGTACTACTAGAATGTGTAGTTCTATAAATATGTGTTAATGACCAATGATTGTTTTAAACTTAAAATCCAATTATATTTTGTGTATTCTTTTGTCACACATAATTATGTAATTGATTTATCCTTAATCAAAGGATATCGTATTTGTAAGGGACTTCGTCTCAATATCTTTTCATTGAGGCATATTTTATTTTATACGAAACTTTATTTTATATGGTGTATAAACACATTTGACTTTTACTTTTATTCAAATGGAATATTTTTCTAAGAGGTGTTTTACTAAATGCCAAAAAGGAATGTTTCTTTTAACATACGCGGTGACAACGTCCATTTCCTCCTCTACGAGTATTATTTGGTCTTTGGATTCCTCAATAATATGTAATGATTTTAAAATGAAATAATTACCATATACTCTTTTATGTATTTTGGCATTGAAAATGGTTTTTATAATGGATTTTTTGGTCAATATATTTAAGAAATATATTGTGATCGAAATGTGGAAATGTTTTCTTTCCATTATATTTGATTTATGTCTTATGATTCTATAATGGTACTTGGACATTTGATGGGTGGTTATGTGATAAACCAAATGATGGGTGGTTCCGTGAATACTGGGACGGGTGGTTACTTTATAACCTCTAATGCATTGGGTATGGAAGTCGACCGTATGGTTATTCTATGTAGTGATTTGTGTGGAAGTTGACCGTATGGTTATTCCATTAATGTATGTTTATGTCCCAAGTTACCTTTATATGTTATGTGTTATTTGTATGGGTTTTAAGGTAATATTTTGGGTAAAAAAGTGTAAGTAATGATCTTTTATTCAGTGAAGAGTATTTTCTACTTCATAAAGGTGAAAATTATTACATTGATAAAGTATTCATGGTTTACTTGTAGTTTTGAAAAACTAAATGTTTTCCTTCTTTTTGTATCCTTTACTAGGCTTTTTATACTCATCCCATGTTTTTGAAATGTTTTCCACAAGACTTAATGATGAATAGGGTCAAGCATGGGATTAAGGAAAGACATGCTATCTAAACATGGAACTGGACATGTTTCTTTTTAAGAGTTTTTATTTTATGGAAACTTTGATGAAGTGTCTACTTTGTAATCTTTTGAGATGTAATAGTTATGTACTAATTATAGAAAACTGTAAACCTAAAAATATCCTCAATGGGAATTATTATTTTAATGCAATATTAAGTGGGGTTTAAGTCCAGGTCCTTACATTATGGTTGTTGGTGAGTCTATGTATGGGCACAAATTGGAAATCTCAATAATGGAAAATGGAAGGGTGGAATGTGATGTGTTAGTAGAAGAAGGGGTGTGTGGAAGTTGTGGAACTGGATCAATGAACATAATGAAGGATATAAGATGTGTTCAAACTCCCTAGATTGATGGATGTGAGATTTAGTTGTGTGGCATGCTCGAGATGGCACAAAATTGGTCAGACACATGACATTGGTATTAATGAAAAAATGGGTATGTCTGGATTAAAAAAATGTTACATGACATGTATGGATAGGGCCACATATAGCATACTATTTTATTTTTAAAAAAAATAATTCACACATACATTTTTTATAATATACATACATATACATAAACATGTTGTTTAAAAATAAATACATGATGTGTAAAAGTTAATTGAAAAGACAAGGAACAAGATCGTAAGGGTTACCCACAACCACTAGAGCGAGGTTTTTACCACTAAATTTTTATTATATATATATATTTATTTATATATATTTAAAAAATTAAATATAAAATATATTCATGCCCTATGGTTTTATTTAAAATAAATAGTATGGAACTGAATTGGGCCGGAGGCCTCAAACATGGATCTTTTAGACTCTAAATATATATTCTGCTGGTTAATCCAACACAATTTTTTGTTTTATTATAAATGGTTATTTTTTAATTTTTCAAGAATTTAAAACATTTTCCTGACAAGTGAAATTTATACATATTCACTACATGTGATTTTATAGGAGAAAAATGATGGAATTGAGTCAGTAAGAAGGACTCAAACTCAGGTCTTTTGGATCTGTGGTTGCGACCCTATCTGTTTATCCAACCCCATCATAGGTTTTAAATTTAATTTTAAAGTATCATAATACTTATAAAAATATCAAACTTCATGTAATAAAAATAGGAAAAATATTGACACACGACACACTAAATGTTTTTATTTTAATGAAAAAATGTTGAATTAATGTAACTCTAATGGTTTTGGTGGGATTTAAACCATCAACCGGTATGATTCGTTATAATTTACTCATCCAGTGAAACCCCATTCATTTACCTACCATATGGGTTATATATTTATTTTTTATTATTTTTTTACAAATGATGCTCTTGGATTTAAACAGTGTGTAAAAAAGATTTCATCCTACACTAGTGGTTGGAGAGATGATTTGAATCAATGACCGGTTGCTTCTTATGGAGCAACGTAGCCCTCATCACATGATTGATTCATGGTTTATATTATATATATATATATATATATATTAAAATATTTTATATGATTATTTTAATGTTATTATAAAAAAATTATATAGATAGTTACATCTATATTCTATATAATGGATTAAAAACCACAAACAACGCACACTCTCAAGCACCTCAGTGGGTCAAGCCCTATCCCTCGTCAAATGGAATGGTAAGAACCCACTAGAACTTTTTTATCACATATAATGGACTATATTCCAAGTATCCAAAGTGTTTTTATATGTCATTATGGCCTAGTGACCCGAGGTCCCATCATAGCTCTGATGCCCAATAGATTTGTATGCATCCTATTTTGAACTAGTCGATTCCATTATCACCACCCCTTGATAGTAGTCATTGAAAAGTGTCACCAATATGGAGTCATTATTACCCCTTCCAAAAAATGATGCATCATGGTCCCCTTTATTTCACCATGACATGGAACCACTCCCACCACAATAGAGAACAATATTGGTAGAATCTGGATGACAAATACCAACATACCAATCTATCTTTCAAGATTCCCACCTAAAGATACCTTACGTGGCTCCCGGTACACCTTCCTATATAGTCAGATCATTTGGCCAGTCCCATAGCGTTATAATCATGTGGTATGTCACCCATCCATACTATGTTGTAAATATAGGGTGTTGTGTGGGAATTGATAAGCCCAAATGTGCCCATCTTTCATAGTAGCCCATCCTCCTGGTGTCACCTGTTGGTTTTCATGATAAACTACCTACCAATATTTAGAGAAATTTTTCTAGCCCACTACAAGAAAATTTATTTCCAAATTTTCCAGGTTAATGGAATTGTGGCCTGAAGGAATTGGTTGTCCTGGAGTCCCTATGGCCTGATGAAATGGGCAGTCCTAAAGGCCATGTGTCCCGAAGGTCCAATTCCATAGACTCAAAACACCATTTATGAGGAATTTTACACCTTTTCTATAGTATCCCACAACATTCATATAGTACTTCTACACTGTCTCTATTGCAATGTTGTAGTACCTCCACAGGCTATGATTCAAACCTTGGTCATATGGATGCAGAGGTCTTGGTAGAGAAAACTCAAGTAGAGATCAAGACATTGATTGCATATATTATTATATAATAGTATTAAATTATTGTTATATAAATTATATAATATGCTTACAAATATATTTTTTTACATGGGGACATTATATATTGGTATGTGTTAAGTTATTATTTATTATTATTCTAATTATAGACTAATATGTACAATGGAATATTCTTAGGTGTGAGTGTTGTCCTCTCTTGTCCAGCCTCTATAATTTCTTAAACTATTATATATTTAGTGGGGATAATACAAATAATTAAAATGAATTATCACATCAATGTTTGTTCACTCTCCTATATAAGGTCAAGAAAACTAAAATATTGATCTAATTGGGGTGAAATAGTATAAAGAAGAAGAAAATAATTTTCAACCTCAAGATATGTTTTTTAGATTAAATAGAGAATAAAATAAATATTTATTTCATTGAACTTATCTATATACTGAAATTATTCATCCCCACATGCGGATTTGGTTTTTATAAGATGGGTATAATCGTCGATGTTCAATTGATCCATAGAATACAAAAAATTATAAATTAATAAACATGTTATCCATTTTTCATATTAATTACATATTTTAGTTACATTTTCATCATATAACATGTCTGTTAAAGAATAATAAGATGGAATGAAGGAAGGTCGAGAAAGAGAGAATGGGGTGGAGAGAGATAGAGAGAGTGAAATGTTCCTCCTAGCTTCTCTTGGGTGGGTATCCTTTTCCAACCCATGTGGGATATTTAGAATACAAGATATACTAAAACACAATATATTTTTTTAAAAATATAAATAAAATGAAAAAATATATTTACAAAATATACAATAAATTCAGAAATATACACGCATATCCCAATTGGAGATCCCTAATAAATGATGTTAAAATTGATGTTTGATATCATCGCATACTAAATTGACTTGTTATATTTAAAAGTTTAATAATTATTCTAATGTATAAAATTCTAGTTTATCTACAAATAAATGATAAGTTAGTGTAGAAAATTGATTTTTATGTTGTTTTTCAAATAGCTGTTGGAAATAATTTTGATTATATAGGTAAAATTTTCATTCAATGAAGCATTGGATATAAAATATGTCATATGCCAAAATTACAAATCTGAGACAGTATATAAAAAATTAAAGGATAATTAAAACATTATCCATCAATTGTCATGATTCTATAATAATTCAGGGATCCCAAAAATTCCATCAAATTCATTAACAATTATTGACATGCTTGATGGACTACACATAATATTGAAAAACAATCATAAAGATATGGTACTCTCCTTTATTAATCTATCCCTAATCTCAGCACCACCATGGTATTTGGATTTATCTAATCATCATCATGACTGGATAATGTTATGGAGTGAGGGAACAATAGAAAGAAAATAATGTGAGGAAAAATAAAAATGCAATTAATTCTTAAACATAAATCATTGGAATCATGGTAAAAATGTAAGGGTTCATTATAATAAAAGGAAATTATAAATAAAATGGATTACGACATAGGAGAATAAAAAATTGGAAAGGAAATGGGAATTATATCTCAACATAATGGTAAATAGGTAACACCTTTCTCCCATGTTTCAAATCTTGAAATCACATCCCAATCCATCTATTTATTGATTTCATAAATCATACAATGTGCACTTAAATAAATAGTGTGTACTAATTCTCTATTATTTTTTACATGGATGGAAAATAAGTTAGTTTCTACATTTACATTAGCGAATAACTGTTAGTTTTTTTATAGTGAATAACAAGTATCATTTAAATACATGGTGTCTAATGTTTTTCTCATCCATAAAACACTTACAGAAAATGGATACAGTACATGTTTTTTATAAAACACAGTATGTGCTACTTTATCAAAGGTCTTAATCATTTATAGGGTCCTACTACATGATCTTTCCAATAGTCCACGAATTTTACTATGACAATACATGGTGTGTATATTTTTATTTTTGTTTCCAAATCCTCCAAAAGAAAGAATTTTACCATGAAAACCTAAAATGTATCCCAAAATAGTGAAAAACAATGTTTGAAAATAAAATAATATAGATCCAATATTATCCCACTTTTTACTCTATAAAACAAACTAAAATACTATTCATAAGTTGTTTGAATTTTTATTTCATGTAAAATGGGTCAAGGATGCTACATTTCTAAACCACAAGCTTTAATATCACACTTTTTTCCCAGAACCACCTTTCTGGAAGGACCCAAAATAACTTAAAATGTTGAATAAAGTATGAAAGTTATTTAACTAGAAGAAATATTGAATTTTTTTACTAAAACTAATAAGACAACACAACCCCACCACCACACTCAAATTCCTCTCATATAATCTCCCACAACTCATGTGAAAACACCCAATCAAAATACACAAGTTACAAAAATAATAAATTTCATAATTTAGACTTAGTCCTAATCCACTAAAGGACACTATTGATTTGTTTTACTGAATGGAATAATTATGTACAAGAAATACAATTAAGTATAAGTGACCTCATCCAACCCATTTATTATAGGGACTAGCTAGTCAAATTGGTTACACTACCTTATATTGTTTGCGTACAACCACTAGTTCAACCATTTTCATCAGCTGAATGTTACTTCCTCAAATGATATATGTGGGGAACAGTGTATGTATCTGATCATATTGATTTTAATCATACATATCCCTATATAGTATCTAACATATTATTTGGAAGCTTATAGTTGTTTGTATGAAACAATAGAGTTATCCCTAGGTAGAGTCTTTTTCTGTACTCCCATCATCTGGACTTGGTAACTTGCCCAAAACTTCTAGAACAATATACAACTGGACCACTATTGTCCTTTACAGTTCATTGTTATCACAAAACTCCACAATTATGAATCTGAATTTCCATATTCTATAACTTTAGAAACTATGAAACGAATTCAAAAAGGTGTCTTCACACCTTCCTAAAACCTCTCATTATTAAGAACCTAATTAACAAGGTGGTTTCCCAAAGATATTATTAAAATCCACAATTGGGCATCCTACTTACTATAATGATGAGAATAAACATAGCTCATCAATTGATAGTTTTTTGTTATACTAAATAAGGAGAGCATATATTCCCTAAGAAAATTAAAATGTATAACTTTATAGGAACCTCTTTAGATGATGGATCATTTCACACTAGTGAGTTTTTTTGATAGAAATAGTATAGTCATTGAGATTATATCTTTCATCATTTAGTTATAGAACACCGCAGATTCATATTCCATAAAGGGAGCTTATGAACCATTAATTTAATCTTACAGTAGACTACTACCTTTGTGTGAATCCTTTGAAATATAATTCATATTCTTTGAGTAAGAAATAGTAACTTCATTGTAGAAAATAGTAGTCGATAGAATGAAAACTAGAAGATTACTTAAATCCCTATCTTCCTTGATGCCCTTCTCTATTTTTATAACCATAAGATGTACAAAAGAATAGTTCATTAGATCACAGTTCTTGACCTGGTGTTTCATCTCCTGATTAAGCTTGATCATGAACTTCATAGGTTTTTACACATTCTTCCCAAATACAATATGATAAATGTGAAATAACTAAATGAACTGTGATGAATAGGTATATACCAACGTTGTTTGAAACTAAATCCCCATGAACTTTTGAGAATGGTTTATCTTTTGTACATTAGGGAAGAAATCATAAAAGAAGAGGTACTTGAATCTCTCCCATGATGAACCTTATCTTTTACTAGACTAAGTTATAACATCCCACCACCATCAATAAGTGCTCTAAAGCATAAAGTTTATAATAATTACCGATAAATCTTGTGAGTCTCCTCCAGGTATAAAATTCTTTTAAAGATTCATATCAGTCCAGCTTTATTTAGATGGCCTCTAGTTGTCTGATATGATAAAGGATACTGGATCTGAAATCATTGAGCATAGTTGACAATTGTCAAGGAAACTCATTGACCTTGTATACGAACAATAAATAAGATGCCTGGATAATGTGTCCCTTCTTCTTAAGAAACTAAGTTGATGATGTAAAATTATTCTTCACCAATAGTTGTACATCCAGACCATCCTCTCTTAAGGAAGAATTTGGGATTTCTTCCCTAGGTAGTCCCATAAGATGCCATCTAGGTGTAATTGTTTAAAATTCCCACACACACAACGAATATTAATAAAAACATACTAAGATAGACACCTAATAAGTTCACAGGAACATACTAGAGATTATTGAGATACATCCCTATGTGGATATTAGTGAAAAAAATATCATCCCTTTTCATAATACATAATGATCCCAAATAAATCTTCATTCTTACATATTATTCACTTTCATATTTAAAACAAAAATAATTTTCAAGTTCATGTAATCAATTATAGCAAAGATATATCATAAAAGTATGGAGAAAACATATCATGAAATAGTTAAAACATATCAACGGATTTAATTTAATAAATAAATGTTGTACTCAAAAATAATATATATATATATATATATAACATTTGATCCTAAGTGCTTAGCATTATACAAAAATGCACTCAAATCACATAAAAATAATATCACAATATAATTGGGATCAACATCAAATCGTAAAATTCAATACTATTATGGAAATCCCAAAAATGGTAACTCAGAGGTCTATTACATATATATTGGCCAAGAACATGTCCATATCCCTTACCAATGTATCACATGTTACAAATCCTTTCTACCATTCCCTAATACATAATCATGAAAGAAAAAGGGGAAACATGACCTTTTAATACCAGTATGTAATTACCCACCCTGAGTCACTGAGCCTTATCTGTAGTTCCTCATGGAATCATGCACTTGTCCCCCCATGTAAGAGGTTTCCATCTAGTAGTGGGGGTATGAACATCATTATTGGGGATAATATACCCACAATATCAAAAACGACAATGAAAAATAATAACATAAGATCACACAAATGAAAAAATAAACAATGTTATAACATATGAAATAGAAATTTTCTTATGTCATATAGAATACTTGTCCAAGTAACCAAAAGTTGTTTGTCCAAAAAGTCTCTAATGAAGGATGATAAGTAAATATAACCCAAATAAAACACTCAGTATTCCATCCCTGTCACAACTTTAATCATCATAATCCTTCCAAAAAACACCATGATCATTTGGATTTATTTGTTTTAGGCTTCTCAAACTCAAGAGAATATCGAAATAACGATGGCAGTAATGAATCAAGAATTAAAAAAACACCAATTTATAAGGTTGACAACATCTATAACCCGAGATTAAATTACTATTTAGTTTTCTAATGAAGTGATTCATTAAAGTGAAAGGATTAGAAAAAATTAAAATAGGAGTTACAAAATTTAATGTGTTGTAACAATTAAATTACCCTAATTTTAAGCCATTAAAATCATGAAAAAATGTTATATGTTTGATTAGGGAATAATAAAAGGAAAAAATGTTTTAACTTATCCTTAGACCCAAAAGGGTTCTCTATAAGGTAAAAATAGTTTTACCCTTGTGTAGCTAATATCTATCATGTGAGGGTAAATAATTTTACCCTTATGAATCCTTTATATACTCGTAATTAATGTTACATAGCACTATACTACCTTTATACAGTGGTGGTTACTCTTATATAGCGTTAGAGTTAACCTTGCATACCCTTTCAAAATTAATTATTACGTTTACAAAACCATTGAAAACATGGGAATACATTAACAAGAGTATTTTATTTCTTGGATGACACTTACGAAGATCATATTTACCTTTACAGAAAACCCAAAAAAAATCCTTGCCATTATGAAATTGTTGGGTTACCCTTACATAACCCTTGAAAAAATAAGTGTTACCTATACACAACAACCAAAAACCAACTTGTTTAAATGTAGGAAGAATTTTCCCTTATATAGAATCTATGATCTTTTTAAGGGAAAAAATAATTTTGATAACTATTAAATTTTGAGTTATATGTGTTATAAATTATATCCAAAATGGGGCTTATGAAACATTTAAAAATTTGAAATTTTACATTAGGCTCAAACGGGTTGTTTCTATTATAGTAAAAAATAGATATAAAATTTAAAAACACATTTATGTTCGGTATGATACAACCATATTAGAAAAATAAAATAAAATAAATCCTACCATATTTTTTATATGACCAATTTCATCCAAAATTACAATGAACATGTAGATTAAAATAATCCATGATGTAATTAGTTACAAGAACTTCATCCATGAAACATATCGGATGACATTCAAATAAAATTAGGAATTGTTATATTCAATATAAAAATACCCACAAAATTTATATGTATATGTTTTTTATTAAATATATGTAATTAAAAGTAGAAAATAGAGAAAATAACTAACTGGAAATATGGGTTTTATCCCATGAAGTATTGTCTTTGAATCCTATAAATAGATTGGTTTATTTGAGCATTAAAAGTAAGAAGAATGAAAAATACCTTGGTTTTTTCATCCATGTATAGTATAACCCTCTGATCATCAACAAGAATGGACTATTTTCATCACCAAACATATCTACAAAACTAATAGTTACATTCTTACGAAATAGAAAATGTACCAAAAAATGTAGACATATCTTTTAAAAAAAATTTATCCGTAGAGTAACACAATAGAACTTTTTATACCAATTTAAAGACTCTAATTTGAGTCATGTTATCATGGAAAATTTTATTACATTATAAATTAAAAAATTTATAAAATATTATCTCTTAATTTCATCGAACTCACTCAACTAATGGGTCATTTTCCCAAAAGTATACTTTTGATCAAAATTTAATTTTTCTAATAACCAAAAATAATTATGCATAAGTATAACATATATATGAAATGATTTACCAAAAAAATCCAAAATCGATATATGACTATTAGTTTTTTGAAAGATATTCTAAAATCCCATAATGCCACATCCAATTTTACTAACTAATATCTCCAGGAGTTGTTAATAATTTTTTAAAAAATTTATTTAAACTATAGATTTTAACCTAAACCTGTTAACTAATTTATGGTTGATAATTTATTCTAGTTTTGTTCAAAAATCCATTTATCCCCATCAAAGACATCAATTTATAATTTTTGATGTAAACACCATTATCTGTTATCCAATCTCAATGTATTCTAAATATGGTAAAAATTATTAATTATTTTAATAAACTAGAATCCTCACTATTATAAATAGTGGACACCTTAACCAATTTTGAGACATAATCAATAGTGGCTAAAGTAAATCAAATCCCATGTAAATCGGTTATTGGTCTGATGAAACCAAAACCCGAGACATTTAAAATTTTAACCATTAAAATATCTTTTTTAGAAATTTATTACCTACCACTCACACGACACAATGTTTAATTATTATCAAAATTCATTAAAATATTCTATAATCCTTAAAAATCATGGATATAATAAACTATATTAAAATCATTTTTTGTTTTATTCTCGCTGAGATGTCTTCTATTCGGATTTTTGAATCCTATATTAAAGAAATCAGAACCATTATACTGGAAGGAGTGATTTTAGGGTTTCTTCATATAGATTATAAGTGGTTGTGTTTTTTTCTCTTGCACATATGGTTTTTAAGAAGGGTATCATTCCAATTAGTATAGTTGAGTATTGTTAGTTCAATGGAATGATGAATATTTCATTGTTATAACCACACTTTCATGAATTGTATAGGAATGTTTAAAATTTTTATCATTTATCTTCTACCATTGTTTGGTGGTCATTTCTAGAGTTATAATATGATATTGGTAGTTTCAAAATTTAGTGGATTGATTTTAATTATTCTTGGAGGACAATGTCACTGGTTGAATAGTCGGTAGCATTTATTAATAAAAGGTGGGACCAATTTTTTTATGTGTATGATTTCAATACAATTACCCTCTTGATTTATCCATATGGATGGGAAAATTTTTGAGTTGTAAAATTTGATTCCTGAAAATCATATACTAAAATGTATCTCACGTGGATATTGGACTTGTAGTCAGAACCATATAAATCCAACGTGTTATTTACTTCCTTTCATTTAACCTTCTTATGGTTCAAAATTTTGTGGTTCACGTAACCTTATTCTACTTCTCAATGTAAGGTCCAGAAATCACAACAAGTGGTATCAGGGAATGGTTATCATTATATTCTTGATAGTTACTGGTCCACATCTCTATGAACATTCGTTCATTCTCATAAGTGGTTTCAATTTCAATGGGTGTTATTATATTCTAAATAATTTTGCTGAAATATTTCAAAATAAATATAAAATTTTTTATTTTATGGACTTCATTTTATTGAGAATACATATGGAGGATTATCTCATCCAGAAATAAATTTTTCTCCATATTCATTTCCCTTCATGTTCCAATATTTCAATAAGACCATATCATTAAATATCAAACTTCTAATTCTAATAAAATTATTACTATTATGATTCCAAAGTCAAAATACAAGATCTTTATAACTATATCCCACAAAGAAACATAGGTGTGTATTTTATTAAATATTTTATCGATATTTTCCCTCAACGTGAACTTAGGATAAACAACCAAAACTATGAGATGATTCAATTTTTGTGCTTTTTTTATCCATAGTGGTCTAGTAAATTCACAATTCGTACTTTCTAAATGAATTAGATTTATTACGTATACACACATACCATCTTATTCTACAAAAAAATCATTTGAAATTAGGGAATTTAATATAATACTTAATGATCATTCTATAAAAATTTGATTCATCTTTCATCCACACAATTTTTTAATAGTGTTCTAGGAATTTTTTACTCATTCCCAATCCCATTCTGTTTTCAGTGGTTCCAAAAAAATAATTTTAGTAATTCACTACTATTAAGTAAATTTAAACATTTATGTTACTAGTCTATTTCTCTTACTACAATATATTTTAACTGCAATAAGAATTCCAGGGGTCAACTAGGATTATAAGAAGGGTATAGAGATATGATGTTGATTTAAATTTCTTGCATCTAATGGATTCTTGTGAATTAGAGACACTAGAAATGAAAAAAAAATTGATTTTGAGATATTGGGGAAATAATTAAAGGATGATATAAATTAAATATATATTAAAAATACATTGGAATTAGTTGGGTTACAACTTGGAAATAATGAACATAAGAATAAGTTGGTTTTTTGAATAAAGTAAAAATTAAATGGAAAGAAGATATATAAATATTGGAAAGTAATTAATGGTTTTTAGAAAAAATATGGAATTTATTTCGTTAATATTTTATATATGATAGTAAAAAATACAACTATCTCGACAGTGTTACGATTGGATGTATCTGTAGGATTGTATTTGGTGTGTATGGATGTGAATATGGAATTCCATATTTGAAATTATAAAGATCAATTCATTATGAAGAATCCTTGTGGTTTCATAGATTAAAAAAATCTTGAATTGATGGGAGAACTCAAAAGGGGTCTATATGGATTGAATGGAGTACCATGATCATTGAATCAAAAGTTTGATTATTTAAATAGAGAGATTGGTTTCAAGCAAAGAAACTCAAATAATTATATTTTCAAAAAGACTACTATGTAAGGGACCCAATCATTCTATTGTTTTATGTGGGTTATATGTTTTTAGTAGGTCTATCAATTTAAAAAAAATTTGTAGTTAAATAAATACATTTCCAGAAATTTTGAAATGAATGCTCTTTGTGAGGAAAAGAAGATCTCAGTCCTAAGGATTGAACATGATATCAAAACTAGATGCTTGGTTTTATCATAGAATGATTTCATATAGAAAAACATTGACATATTGTAAATGGATATATACAATATCTCCTTATCTCGAATTCCCAGACACTTTATAAATTCAATGCCAAAAGCACCTCAAACAGAAGGATATGTGAATCATTTAGAAAGAATATTTTATGTATCAGCATTAGTAAGTTTTATGTATTACATTGTGTGAATTCATCCTAACATTTCGCATGTAGTGGTAGTGCATAGATGGTTTTTAATACATATTAAGCTATTATGAAGAAATAAAGTTGATTATTTGGTAGTTCAAATGAATATATAATATTTCTATTTATTTCATTGAAGATAATCCTTTATTCGGGTATCATAATGATTACTTTTGTGGGGATTCTTATTATTTTAAGAGAATTAATGGATATTTTTTACTTTTGGTGGAGTTTTGGAATGTTAGACCTCATGGCAACATTTTTTGGTTGATTTTTCAACCATTAAAATAGAATATATAGAAGTGATAAAATTATTAAAGATATAGTATGTTTGATTAATCCATTTAAGGAGATCAAAATTAGTTAGGGATCAATTTTTTACTACTATTATAGTCAGAGTGAAAACCATTTGAAAAGAAACTAGTTTTCTATAGATGGATGAAACACATCGACCTTAATTTCCATAAAATATGATAGTTTTTAAAGTGGTGATATATAGATAATTAATATATATATAAAGTAGAATCTAGTGGAAATGTTCATAAATAAATTATTTCTGTAGAGATTGATGAAATATTGTTCTTCAATTTAACTCGGTTGAATGGAAGGAATTGAGAAACATATCTTGTAGCTTAAGCATGAGTTAATTTTGTGACAAGGTGTTTGATAATGTTTCAGAATACATGGATAAATTATAAAATGACATATTTTTTGGGCCTTTTATGCTTGCATCAATGAAAATGGAACAGGTGTACAAGAAGGAGAGATTCCCACTGAGTTATGATAAAGATAATGATAACTGAAATGGGTTTATCTTGTACTGATGGTGTTATATAAAGATTTCATTTCAACTTCTTCAAATAAAGATGGTAAATTCATTATAAAAATGAATATATATTTTTTAAATTCCTGATTTCATAATGTTACAAGATATTGTGATCCGTAATATCATTATTCTTCCACTGGTATTTAGGGTTTAATTCTGAATTGTAGTAGGATATCGACAATTGAAATTGAGAATAGATGGATTTATATAATTCTTATTAGATAGATTCATTGGATGACCAGGTGGGGAATTCTATAAATAAGTGTGGGAATATGGTTTTATACTTGTTATTATCATATAATTACTCTCTTGAGAGATCCACATGGACAAAACCAGATGTGATTGAAAATATTTTCATCTTGAAAAATAAAATGTCTTAATCTTTATCCCATAGATATAATAATTTTATTCAAAAACATGTTAAAATTTGATAATTACTCCTTATTAATTACTTTAAAGTTTTTTAATTTTATTGAGCTCTAAAAAATTGTCGAAGTGAGACTCGGTGTGGTGATTTGGGTTGAATCAATCACTCATATATTTAAAATTATTGAGTTCCATAGGATCACCTTTGGAACCTAGTTCCTCCATTTACAGTTCTAATAACCTTTTTCTTGTTTTATATGTGTTTTGAAGGAATCTTAGTAGGCTTCCCCATAGTGATGTGTGAAAACCCTCAAGAATAAATAGTAATTTATTCATTAGGTGCACATCTCAAAATTTCATCAACACACCTCAAAAACACTAAATGATCCTTTTAAAATATTTTTTAAACTCATGAAATAATTTCATACTTTAGTTATGATTCCATACACTTTAAATTACTCCAAAAACTTGAATGTTCACAAAATCCCAACACCACAGGGATTGGTTTTTGGAAATAGTAAATAAAGTATCATCTGGAAAGGTAGAATATTTTTTCCTACCATCTTGAGAAGAGGTTATCCTTGAAACGTGGTGAGCCACAAGATTTTTAGAAACATTTTTAGTCGAACGGCCATGTGATGGTGGAGATATTATTTCACGATGAAGATGCTGGGGAGGAGCAGTTCCAAGTAGTTAGTATGGGTTGTATGTAATATTTGAAGCCTACGGGCAATGACTTCCTCTAAGGCATACAATCCATGTAATACTTACGCCTTCAGGCCTTATAAGGGTTACACCTCACCCCATGAATAGTGAATTATCAAAAATCAATAATAAATGAAGCCCTTCAGGCCATTGGTGGTATATAAATTAACTTTAATATTAAGAGGTTGAAAAATTTCAAACAAAAATCCCTGATTTATAAAATTCAATGTGGTTTTTTTAGAAAATAAATTAATAAAAGTCATATAGAAAACATTATAAATAAGGAAAATTATAATATTATTAATCAAATAGAGTATATGGAAATTTATTTGGCATTTATCTTATCATTATAAACATCACTACCATTTTATGATATTCTTTTTCCTAAAACTATCCCACCAGTTACTTGGAATAGATAATTATCTCGATTAGAAAAATGATTTGTTTCTTGAAACCCCTAAATAATCATCATAATTTTACATAAATAGTCTTTAACGTTTATTTCAACAATTGAAAAAAATACATATATGATTTAATAATTTTCCTAACAATGATATAAAATACTCCCAAAGAAAATATTTTCATATGTAATTCATTTTTAATTGTGGGGTAATTATTTTGAGAATTATCAGAAACATTTATAACATTGTAGAAAAATTTAGTTTCCTATATTTTATCCTAGAATAGCCTCTATAGATTCATCACATGAATCACATATCACTTTTAATGGTGGTTTATAATCTGGTGTAGTTATGATGGGTGTAGAACTAAAATTATATTTTAAGATGTCAAAATATTCGAAACACTACTCATCAAAGATAAAATGTAATCCTTGAATAAAAAAGAGAAAAGTTGTTTTTTATTTCATACAAAAATATTTTAAACATCCTATCAAAACAAACATACACAAGAAAACTCTAAATAGTTTAAATAAAATTAGGTAGAGGAAATTTGTGTATTCTCTTTATCATATAATTTTAAACATCAATTACATTTCTAGATATTTTTTATCCAAAAACTATCCTTCCATTCATACTAAATTGAAAATTTTCTTAGTTATGAACATTATTATTTTCTTGAAACCTTTGAAAATCAACCTATTATTACATAAATAGTCCTCAAAAGTCCTCCCAAAAATGTAAAATTGACCATAAAGAAATTAATAATTTTTTAAACCATGACAAGAAAATGCACCAAAAAGAATATACATGGAAATGAGTTAGAGATCAACCTAATCTGATGGGAATTGACCTATAGGAATGTTTACCATATAGTCATATAACATTAGTTTTATCCTGATCTTAAATGGCTATTGGAATTTTGTTATAACCAAAATAACCATCTATAAAACTCTAAAAATATTTTCCATCAATTATTTATTACCTTTTGTTTAAAAATTGAATATGAAAGTTAATTATACTAGGGATTGAGCATAGTCTTCTATGGTATATATAGAAACTTCACTAGGTGGCCATTAGGGTTTGAATTAGCTCATTGTTTTCATTGGTAATCACTATACCCCCACTCATTGGGCAATAATTGTAATATATTAACATAATTTCTATGTAAAATAGTAATCATTCATAGTTAGAATAAACTCATTTTTTTCATTTTTAATAACATTCCTCCTTCCTTCATTTGGAAACTACTTAGACTAGGCAAACTCAAGGGTTTTTTGGAATTAGGGTAAACTATAAAAAAATCCAACAGCTTAATAACTTTTTCCCAATAAACTTCTTTCATGTATGGGTTGTGTCTTATTTTTTTTTCTAAACTCTAGGTTTGTGTCTAGGTTTCATGGGTATTATGTGTCTTAAAATAATGGTATGATCAATTTAATATAAACTATGGTCTATGTAATGGTACAATTAAAAATATCTCAAAAACTCAACTAACCTCTCTTCATGAATTATAAGAATCATTTGTGAAAATAATTAAATAGATAAGATTAGAATGAATATGCTATAATGATATTATAAGAAAATAACTATAAAAAAGAATAAATATGAAGATGTGAAAACTCCTTGTGTAAATATCTCCTTGAAACCAAGTTTATAGCCTCTCAAACAGTAAATGATGAATTCTAAAATGAATTGTCCCCCAAATACTCCCAAATATCCTAATTTGTTAACCCATATACCCCAGATACCATCATCAAGAATTAAGAAACAGCCTCTAGAAGTAACCTAAACTAAACATAGCTCGAACCAATATACCAACCCCATCCCCAGTAGTATCATCCCAATATTCCCGTCAATTCATTCATTGTTAAAAAATAACATTTTCCTTATATTGGATCCTTTAGGGAAAAAATTCATTGGATCATTTATATGGGTCATTGAAAGCAGCATTAAGAGTTAAGATTCATTATAAAAAATTCTCAAGTATGAACTCCACATTATACAATTGAAAGGGAACTGGAATACTAACATAAAGAAGTTAACTCCCAATATCAATATAAACAAAAATTGATAGTGTATTTGATTAAGGGTCGATAATATCGTTCCCATCATCAGGTCCATCAACAATTCCACCAAAAATGATGAGATTCACGAGTTCCCTAATCCTTTTTTTCACATACAATTCTATCAGTCTAATTATATTCTTCACTTTCTCAATCCATGCCAATGGGAAAATGGACAATATTTTGAATTTTATAAATCCAAAACATTCATTATTGTCGACATCAATATACCCATGTTTCTTAATGATTGGATGAAATGTTTTGACTCTATTTTCACATTATGTATATGGAAATGAAGCAATTGGTCAACCCCTAGAGAAGAAATATTGAATACGCAATAAAATATGTTGACGTATGAAATAACCCAAGAGTCTGGTAGTTTTCACATTAATTTTGAATCTTCATATTTAGTCTTAAGAGAATTATCTATAAGTCAAGTATCCAAAAGGAACTGTGGAGTCACATTGATACACTAACATCTAATTTAAGAAGCAATTTCGCTTCCATGGACTTAACTTGATCAAGAATATCGATTTACAGATCCATAGTATCTTTCAATAAAAAGAGATATGATAATCCATAATATCCATGGTATGATATTATAACAACATTTAATATTATAGCAAACATAATCGGGAATTTATCCAAGATTGAAGGTAAATTCTCCTGAAGAACCTCTAATTGAATATTCATTATTTATTTAGTTATTACTGTATAGTCCTCTCAAACTATTTCAAAGACCTTCTCCTTAAATCTAAGGAAAATTTGTTAGTAGGGTGTCCTGACAAGAAGCTGTGAATGGTATAAATAATTAGTAATTAAGGCTATTGATTACTTCTTATCAATATTAAGTGGACCCATTTTTTAAGGTTGCTCTCAATTAAAATTTAGTGATAGTAAATAATCAATGAGGAGTTACATACCCTCCATGTTCTTATTAAGCCTTAAAATAAGGACATAGGAAATGTGTCCAGAAACATTTCATGATGTTATTTTTCTATAGGAACCTATAGTACAAGAATAAATATCACGATTAGATTTTATATCCTCTCTAGAGGTGATAATAAACTATATTTCATCATTTAATGGTCTATGTTCCTAGAAATTTAATTCACATTATAATGTGTCTTATGTATCTTATTTATTAACAAAATCCTCATAATAGTACACAAGAAAGAAATCATACTCTGGAAAAACATCATGGTCCCATAGAGATTCATGATATAAAAATTCATCCACTAGAGCATAAGAAGTTTTATTTCGAAGATATAAACAATGTGTACCCAATCCAAAAAGTGTATAGAATGATCCCATAAATCCGACAGTCCTAAAGAATCAATCATCTAAATAGAGAAAAGAATCTAGATGGTACTAAGATACCCAATATAACTCATGCAGATATATAATTTCATGTATTCTGTGGTCACACATAAAAAAACCAATAGCTCTCTCCTGCATGGATTGTGCTTCATTTGGTCCCACTATTGTTTATGTGATAATATAACATTTTATAAACATTTTTATGTGGTGGTTATTGATCCCCTAAGTCCATATTAAAGACCCCAACCATTGTTTATTCTTCAAGAATTTATCTCGATCTCTCAATTATAGTTTTATCCTTCACACTTCCAAAGGATATGAGTGCATATTTCCTTCAAAATGTTGTTATGGATGATGCCCAATAGGTTTTCCCAACACCAAGAGGACCAAAAGAATACCAAACTAGTCCTCCTATATCTGTTTTCATTTTTTATTTGTGAAAATAGAATCATATACCATTATTAATCTATTTCCATTTCCTTTGGAAGAAATTTCCAAATGAGAGAACTAATCTTGTTATACTGGAGTAGATTCTAGCTATTTATTATTACCGTTCCTCTCCCAAATAGACCAATAAGTTCTCAAAAATTTACCAATGATTTTCAAAACATTATATTTCTCTTATATATATATATATTTTATCTAGGAAAAAACTATCATACCATAAACTCAATATTATCCATTTTTGTAGCTATTCCAACTATTCCTCATCCAATCCTACTAAAAAAGTTTCTATACTTATATCACCACCCTCTGTTTTATTCATTAGTATAGGATTTTTTGGATATGTTGAAAAATCAGTTGAATATATCATTTTTATACTGCATAGTTTGTGACTAGAATTGTGACATCAAATGGACTTACTCTTGAATATGGTTCTGAAAAATTAAAATGATGATGTTGTGATTTCATCTTATAAAGTTTGTATGGTTTTCCCCAGAAATATTCCCATATTCTACATTGTTACTGGTCAATATATTCCATCTAAATGTTATCTAGAAATATTTCCACATCATTTTCTATGTTTGATGATCATCCCAGTTCAACCAGTCAAACTAAAAATTCTTACAGTAATAACTGAGATTAATGTTTCAGCCTTAGTGTTTCCTCAATAATATCTTTGATATTTTTCATAATATCTTCCAAAATTTGATTCCTCTTCACCAATTCTACAAATATAGTATCCTCTAATGATCCTCAACCTAAATCTTCTATCTATTAGATCAAAATGAAAGTAACAAAATTGATATAAATAATTTCTGTAATTTGATTAAAGAGATAAGATTCATCTAAAAAAATCATATTGATATTTGTAGAAAAGATATATTTAGAATTATAAAAATTAAGAATAACAAATTTCTGGGGGAAGTCTCTCCCTAAATCCAAGATGGTAGCCCTACTAAAAAACAAAAGTTCAATGCCAAAATTAACCCCCCCCCCCTCAAATCCACACAAAGACACTTATTTAATAACCCATATTACCCAAAATTCCATCTACAAGACTTAAAACACTATCCATCACAGTTATATAAACCAATAAAAGCCTTGGGCACTACCCCAGACCTAGTGGTATCATCCCCACATTTCAATCAATGACTATTTTCAATTATAAATGTAATAATTATTGTATAATTTTATTGTCTCCCAAAGTTGTGTACCTAATGTTAGATATAATTCATTCCATCTCTATAATAAGTGTTTGTTGATAGAAAGAAAGACTCTTAGGATATAGTGGCCCAAAAAATTAAATAGGTTGTAATAGAAATGGAAATTGTCAAAATTAATTACCTCTCTACTTTTAAAAAACTAATTTATCATTATGCTTATAATTAAGATCTAAATCTAATAAATGAGTCTAGGTACCATATATGACATTCCAAAAAAATCCATAACAGAAATAAAAATTCTATTCCTCAATGATGTCAATTTACACTTCTTCATTGATAGTAAAAAACGCTTCCTCATCAACATCGATCATCAAAATATACCTATCTCATGTTGATTCATTTACAATATCCATCAATTCCACCCTCCCCAATAGATAATAATAGAAAACCATAAATTATTGGTACATATTTATAACACTAAAATGAATGGACTAATAAATATAATGTACAATCAACATACTAACCTTCACTAATAGATAATCAACATTCTTATAAGGATAGGTTATGGACCTATCGATGGGATAAAGTGTTACCTCAGTTAGTTTCACCTCCCAGATTCCCAGTTTTTAAAACATTGATAAAATAATCAAATTAACTATTTCACCAATGTCAAATAAAAAAGTGTGTTATCCAATCCAATGTATTTAATAAGAAAAAATAAATCTACAAAGGCCTTTCAATTTAGGAATTTTTTTATTTTCTAAAGAAATGTGGCACTCTTAGGTGGAAGGTATTATAGAAAACACTTCCAACTTTTTTATTATTTGTGATGATGATTTTAATAAATATAGAATATTAAAGAAATTTATTTCTGTTATCAATCAATGGAAATTTTATATTAATATTTTTTTACATTTCAATAAATTTTTAAAATTAATTTCATTATTCAATTGACTGATACTTTGAGGGTATGGTATGAGTGTAGAAACGTTTCCAACACATATTTTCTTTATCACAAATTCCCCATAATCTATTTTATTTTAATTTTGTTTTAATTTTTAATTTTTTATATTTTTGTGTTTTATGTGAATTTTTAGATATTTTCATTGTAGTTTCCTTATTTTATTGATTCTGTTACACTTGTTTCTAAAGTTTTCTCCAAATTTGTAATGATCATAGTTTTGGTTTTCTTTTTATAAGTTTTACCTCATCAATTTATTTCTAAATAAAAAAAATTCACATTTTTTCATTCCTTCCTCAGTGTCTCGCTTTATATTCTCCAATTTTTCTTCATCAAATTCTATTAAAATTATAGAACAATATTTCTACACATTTTTTGTCTAATTATTCTTTTTTCCACAATATCAATCAATATATTATTTATCTTTTAAAATCCATATTTATCTATAATTATATATTTATTAATGCTATTTTTTCAATCAATAGTTCTTTGATTCATAGACCACCTATTGTAGTGGAAACCATGTAATTTTTCAGTATAAGTCATTTCCTAAACCATTTTACCTAGAACATTTCTTATTTTTCTATACATGATTTATGATACTCTATTTGAGTATTGAGTTTTGTAAAAATGTCTTAAAATTTCCATTAGAATGATAAGTACACAATCCCCTGTGCAATTAAGTTATTATTGATTAAGGAATCATGGTGGTGTTTGATTAGGATTCTTAATAAGTCCATCATTCCAGAAAAAATATGTTTGATTTTAATATCATTGTAATTAATTATTTAAAAAAGTTTGGATGTTATTTTTCGTACTGACCAAAAAACCAAGATAATTTTTATTTTACAGGGGTTTTCTATGCATTTCAAAGTAGGAAAATGATGAAATAGTGTTTCCAAACATCCCACAGTATTTCCAATTATCACTTAGGTTATTCCCATGATTTTGAAATTAATCATGAAAAAAAATTGGTTCATTAAATATTTTATTTTATTATTATTCAATATCATAAAGTTCATAAATAGTAAATTAATTAGCAATACTATTTTATTCATTTATAATTACTCTCACTTGATATTTATTAAGAATCTTAGGAACATGTTTCATAAATTTCATTTATTTTCTCATATGTCTTGTCATTATAGTCTCCACAAGTAGTTCGATCATTAAAATTTTAAAAATGGCATGAGTACTTCCAAAAATGAGTCCATTAACTAGTTTGAAGGTAATTAGTGATGAGGAAATGTCTATAGAATGTCCCTAAATCTATCATAATCCTAAGAAAACATCTCTTAAGTATCCAATTAAAAATAACGAATTTTTCTCTCAACTACTTATCCATCCTTTTTAGATTGATTTTTTTTAAAAAGGGTATATTTGATTTCAAGTGTATCAAACATGAATCCAATAACCCAAATCTAGTCGAATAAAATATATTATATCGAAATATTCTGAATCTAAATGTTTTTATTTTTAGGATACTAGAAACATACATTATAATTACCTTAAAATAGAAACCTAAAATACATCATAAAAATACAAATGAAATTATATAAATTATTCCTTATTATCCATAAATCATATATATAATTCTTTATGGTTACCTGAGAAAATTGGAAAACAATATGAAGGATGTGTTTAGTTACTCAATAAGGGGTATCATTACTGCACTAGATGTAGTACAATTAGAAAAAAACAACATACAAAACCTGAAATATGGAAAAACAATTATTGAAATGTTCATAAATTATTGACACCATAAATAAATATATTTTTAATCCCCATCCCATTCACATTGACCTCACACTATCCTAAATTCTCATAATCTTCTACTGAAAATCCCAAAAAACTAGAAATAATAGAAATAAAAAGCAGAAAACATATATATTATTTAACAAGATTCAAAACAAGTCTTAATCACTAAGAAAAAATATTATCACTATAAAGGGATACAAAATATTATAATTTAACCACTAAATCCAAATAAAATGATTATATATGAATAAGTGAGATCAAAAGTGTTGTCTTACTGTAATAAGTAAAAATTACGACACCACCTATTTATAGTAAACCATAGAAACTAAATTCTAGTAATCTCAGCCCCACCACCATCATTACATCATAGAAAAATCACTACATGATCTCCATTTTTGGGAAGAATAGATTGGTCCTGGGATAAAATCATGTGTAAAATATTTTGTGATAATCTAAATTGGAAATAGAAATAGAAAAATTACACCCAAAAAAATGAAATTCTGAAACATATTTTTAATATAGAAAACTCCCCAAATGAATATGATTAAAAATCACATGGAATGTCAAAAATATATAATAACAATCATAGTATGTATAATTATAGTAAATTATCATGATATAATATCAAATGCTACAGAAAATCTATATGAAAACTACACCCCAATATTCCTCTGATTTATCTCTAAAAATTATCCTAGTGACAACAATCACCATTATTTAACAAAACTCCACCCCCTCAAAGGTAAAATATGAATATGTGCCATCATTGTAGAACCTCCTACAAAACTAACTAGATTCATAAAATTTTCTCAATTTACCACTCTATCTATTTGACTCAAATCCCTAGGACCCACTACTGGTGCTTTCCCAAGTTGTGTCACTACCATTGCATCACTTTACTCTTTTTAAAGTTATCTTCCATGTGATTAAAAATTTGAAATGTAAACATATCACATAAAAATATATATGTAAAATATAATTGTTTCAAATGACCATAAATGAGGATATATTTGGGTTACCATCCCTCTCCCCTATCTCAAAGGATATCAAAAAATATCTTCAAATTCAAAACTCGAGCTAAACCCGAATAATATCTCCTTTTTCCCCATCAAAGGAGAAACCATTAAATAATGTTAGTTTGAATGAAAATCTTATTGAATCATACCATTCATAATCCTCTCCATAAGATATAAAATCCAACTTTCTATTTATGAAAATTAACTGACAATTGCCCCTATAAATGAAATCAAAATGCCAAAAATTTCATTATACCTATATCTAGGTTATCCTATTAAAAAATAATAGACCCAATAATACCTTACTCTCCTATATAGTGGTCACCACATAATCAAGAAAACCTATAGAAATTAATTACCCACCATTCTCAATATATCCTGAGTCTACAATATAGGATTCATCATCTAAAATGGTTTGAACTTTTCTTAGATCTTTGAATTATTTCTTTATTTTCTAGTGTAATTTTAAAGAAAAAGAATTATGTGAAAATACATAAAACACTTATCTTTACCTGATCTAGAATCCATAGCTTCTTCTCCCCAATTTATGGTTTTTGACTAATGTGATATGACCTTATTATCCCCAAATATTATGAATCTATCTTAAAAACTACATCCCTCACTTCAGAGTACACCTTAACACCAATCATATAAAGTCTTTCAATCATTCTTCCTCACCTATTACCATCAACCCTATTCAAAAAAAAATTCTTCCGTTTTTTTAAAAACTCATAAATCATGAAATATCATAAGGAAAAGCATAGAAAAAACAATATCATATTTTTGGAACGTATCGCACACTCCTCAACATCAGTGTAAAACATATAGTTATTGTGATATAAGTATTACACACAAAAATAACACTAGTAAAATATTAATCTATCATCTTTAAAATATCTAATTTACCATTATTATAAGAAGAAAATAATTCCCTATTTCATTTAATATGTTAGAAAATAGATAAATCTATTATGTATTCACTATAAAGATAAGACATGTGAAAATAAAATCCAAATGAATTTAAATTCCCCTCACACATTTTGAGAGTGACATTAGTATCCTTATAATTAGCATCATTCCTCTTTTTTTCTTCTATGAAACTCACTAATATATTGAGTTAAAGTAAATAAATAGTTTACTTGATGGATCCAAGAGGTAATTTTACTTGTCCTATTATACAATTTTTTATAGGGATGATTAAAGAATTTTTTTGGGTTTACTTGTTGACTATGGATTTGTTTTGAATCCAAGAATTGAGAGGCTTAGCTATAAATTTTATGGATTTGGGTAGGAAACTATGGATTCTATTAGTATTCCTATTATTGTCTTGTTTTCTTCTTATTATTATATTTTTAATATTTTTCTTGAATGGTTTCAATCATGTTTACTCTTGTATGTTTGTTTCACATGGATATTGATTTGTCTTAGAAGGATGATCCCCCTATGTTCTTCGGAGTTCTCATCCCACCACAAGTTTCATAGTGTTTTCACAATGATTAAATAAAGATTATGGTTGTTGTTCAGGTAGAATGATTGTTAATTGAATCCAAATCAGATCTTTAGAATTATAATTTCATGAATATTTTTTATTTTGTACGTTTCACATGTTAGTATAATTTAGGTTGCGATAAATTTTTTATTTCTGAAATAGAAATTATTGTCATTATCTGGTTGATCTCTCATTTCTCTTTTCCCAAATGTAAATAATGAGGAAAATTCCTCACATTACTTCTTTATACGCTCATTAATAGTTCCTAACCATGGTCCACATGGAGGTGGAATTCAGGGGTTAGTTCTCTCATTCATTACAGACCAAAGAAGGGCATGAGTGGGGGGGGGACATCATAAAATAGTGGTATATGAGAAGATGGTTTAGAGTTAGGGTGGATATTAGTGTTAGGAGAATGTGAGTATTTCTTGGGATAGGTGGGATTGCAGTGAAACTCAATAATAACATATGATGTAGTCCAAAAAGACAAGTTATGATATAGGTATTGTGTCCCATGTATTCTAATGTAAGGACATTGATATCCTATTGAACATGTTTAGTTGAAAATGTAACTATTATAGCGTAGAGATCATTGGGAGGTATATCCATAATTTCCATTATCTATGTGGGTATTTTTTGAGGATATTATAATTTTTCTATTATTTTACATATGAATGTAGTTTTGGATGATTTGTCATTCACTATTGTACTCATTGAATTACATAAAAAATAAATATAGGGAATTATTTGGAATATATTACTTCATTTACATAGTGTTTAAATTTTAATGTGTTTTTATGATTATTTGTATAACATGTTTTCCTCAAGAAATTATTTCATTATTTAGGTGCATAACATCTTTACCTTCTTCGATTATTCATAGAGTTGATAATGAAGACTCATCAGGTTCCATTTTTATGTGTAGTTACTCATTTTTGAAAAAAAAATACGAAACATGTTCTCTTAATAGATCCCATTTTTATAAACTAAAATGAAATGTTTTTTATCCATGATTAATTGATTTTTTTTCAATTGTATATTCCATGTGTTACCTTCTTCTTGTAATATTATAGGAAATTATTTCAAGGAAGGATATTGTTTATTCATATTTTTAATTCATAAATATAGAAGTAACAACAAATGATAAACTATTTAAGGACTCTTTCATGAATAAACCTGACTTCCCATTTTTTATCACATCTAGTGTTTTTTAATATTTAAATATCTATGTGTTAAAATGATAAATTATGTTTCCTTGTGTATTTATTTTCCTTCATTGTTTAAATCATTATCATGTTGACTCACATCCATTGAGTTTAAAATTATTATGCCAATCATGCTAGTGATATTCTTACTAGGTGAAATTTTTTATTTTTTTGATCCTTGTAAAATAAATTTCCCTTAGTAAATTCCTTATTGGTATGCTAAAATAAATTTTTTTGGGGTCATTTGTTGATGTACTTTAAATTTATATGCATGTTTTTATACCATCTATTATCTTCTTATCCATGAAAAATTATATGAATTTGTTAATAATCTATTTTATGGATATATGTTGGTTATTTATTCAAAAAAATTGTATAGAGACAAGCATGATTAGTACTAATCCATCAAGGTATTCTAAAAATTTAGATGAATAAAATAGTTTTTCCTTTCCATTCCTGAATGATGTTTTACAATGAATAAATATTATGCTAAACATGATTTATTTTCCATGTCTAAATGTTGAAAGGAAAATTACCATGTTTATGATTAATATTTTAATTGTTTAATTTGTAATCATGCCTAAATTTTAGAAATGGTTGTTTGAATTATTATTGAATCCCTATAATTTGCATTTCCTAAAATATTGTGTGTTTATGTTTTTTAAATTTTCATATCACTAGTTTAAGGTATATATTTTTTAGGGCCTTGGGTAGGAATATTTAAGGACTTGAATGTTTTTCGGATGAACTATAACTTTATATGGTATTTTGTGCATATTATGGGGAAACACAGGATGGATGCCACTATGGTTCGAGCTATGTTTCTTCTAAAGATAACCAATTTAAAATGGAGATATAAACATGCCTATTCTAGGTGTGGTCATGAGTGTGGAGTGTTTAGAGTGTCCCCTTGGACCATGGAAAAGATATCCACACAATGACTTGGTGAGAGGCTTGGTGGGTCTAAAATGGATAGGTGTTTTCCTACACACCACGGTCTGTCATTCTAGTCAGTATCCTAGTCCCAGTGATATCAAATACACTATCACTATGATTGAAAACTCCTTGTTGTGGTGTCAACAGTTTCCATTTTTATTACATAATAACCAGCCACATTACCTTCCAATGTAGTTACACTCATTGATGTGGTTGTGTGTTTTATTTTTTGGAAGGTTTTTAATGAATTACTGACTACGTTTTTCACTATTTAACCGCTATTTTTTTACCTAAATAGATTTATATTTCAACCAATTTTACACTATATCTTAGTGGATCCTTTTTTATTTATGCAATGGATTATTGTTATATCTTCCCTTCCATCTCAATACTTCTCCGATCATACTGAGTGTGTATCCATATGAAGAGGAGAAGCTGGAAAATAATGATAATATTGAGTTTTTATTCAGAATAGTGATTGTGAAAGGTGGTTATTTCATGTAAATCCATTATTTTATGATCATATATATGCTTTCCCATTTAAACTATGTTTCAGAAATTGTTTAATACTGTGATTTATAATTCTTAAAATTAATTATTTTGGGATTATTTTGTAATATACATTACCCCTTTGGTATTGTTTATGGAAATGGATTTTAATGAGTATTTTATTGTTTCAAGGTAGTGTTCTGGTCAACGACCAAAACACAAAATATTATTAAGAACAAAAGGTTACCCAAGTCTAAAATTTGGAATTTTTTTAACATCCCTAACATAAAGCAGGAGTAACTCTTGAGGAAGATGATCCCTCTAAAGCAGATCATGGGTATCACCTAAATTGGCAAGCCCATCAGCAATCCTGTTAGCTTCACGATAGGTGTGGGTGGCGATGAAGATGAGTCTAGCCAAATAGTTCAAAAAATTCCTCAAACAAGAAGTGGGAAACCAAGCAAGGTGGATGGTATCAAATCAAATATCCTGAATTATGGTAGTGGAGTGTCTCTTCATCCAAATGTAGTTCTATTTGTGAATCTTGGAAAAAGAAATGGAATGAATGAAGGCTATCATCTCATCTTCTAGGGATGTGAAGGATCCACATGATCTATAGAAGCAACCAAGAATCTGGTCTAAATGATTTCTGAAGATGGAACCATAGCCTTCCGGTCCAGGGTTTCCTTTAGAGGCTCCTTCCACATTTACTTTAATCCATCATGGAGGGGTTAGAGCCAAAACAATTCAAGAGTATACATAGGGCAATGATATTTTCCCTCCACCCCCACTCCACTGAGAATATCAAAGTCATGAACCGATTTGTTTCAATGATATTTTTGGATGAAAGCCTCTTCTCGAATGGCCATGAGGATTCTCGCTTTTCCTACATTAATTCTACTTGAGTTATTACGAAAAATCAGATCATTTATACCATACGAGATAAAATGATGATGTTCTGATATAGCAACAAACAAAAGATTATTGAGTTTCTGGGAAATATATAAGTCCACGAATCATTGAATCTACATGATAATGGAATCAAAAATCAACCATCTGCACTCAAAAATGTCACGAATGTAATGCCAAAGAGCAGTTTGCATGCCACAAGAAAGAAAAAGATGATTAAAATACCACCAATGATGATTGCACAGGCGGCATTTTGATCATGGAATGATCCCAAAATATTGAAAACAAGTATCCATGGGAATTATATTATGAGAAATATGCTAGACAAGTGTAAAATATTTAGGGTTTTAACAAGGCATTATTAATGTTACTTAACCAAGATAAATTATTGTCAACATTATAGAAAAAATGATTGTAGTAATTTTTGGAATCCAGAATCCCATTATAGGTAGGATCCAAAATAAGAAAATTATTCATACTAATGAAGTGATAGTTGTCAAAAATTCTTTTAACATGATCATGAAGATAGGGTTTTTCATATGCATGAAAGTTTTAACAGAGTCCTGAGAGTGGGGAGGAGAAAAGTTATTGTCCATCAAAGAGGTCAGAGGTACACCAGTCCAGTTATCAATCCTAAATTTTTAGTTGGATTCCTTATTATTCATCCATCTAGTTTTTTTTATAATATAATTGAAAATGTTTTTGATGGAGGGACATATAGAGGGTGCAAGGAAATAAGAATGGTTATTTATAAGTTTATCAAGGAAATGAGCCCTTAGAAAATCTATAGAAGGATAGTTGTTATGAATGAGATTCCATGTAAGCCTAGCTTGAAGAGATTCATTAAATTTAGAGATATTTTTAATTCCTTTACCTCCATTATCAATAGGATTGTAGCAAGAGATACAAGGGACAGTCATCAGTTTTCTCTCCAATGTACTTCCAGTCCAAAAAAATTTAATTGAAATATTGATGCATTTTAAAAAGACTTTTGGCCATTTATAAATCATCTGGGAGTAAACCATTTTACAAACAATGGTAGATTTAACCAATCTAATTCTCTCAGCCGTCAAAATATTTTTTCTCTTTTAAGAGGAAATATGATGAAGCATTTGATCAGTGATGAGAGAAAATTAATTTGCTTTTGGTCTTCCCCATAAGATGGGCACTCCATGTTAAGTATAATGAAGAGAGCCTTCTTTAACGCCTAAATCATTAGTGATGTTCTGTTTTTTCCCCAGATAAAAGTCCTTGCCAAAACAATGTACGATATTTTCCAATTGATATGTTGAAAAGAGACTAACTGGTAGTGAATATGGATAGATTTTAGAGCCATAATGTTTCTTTTACCCCCTGAGTAAAAAAGAATTATGTCATCAGTATAGAGAAGGTGTGAGGGATCATTCAAGTTTCTAGAAGCAGAAATATGCTTTATAGAGCCTTTATCTATCGCTTGAGAGATTAGCCTACATAGGTAGTCTTCTGCAACAGAGAATAGGATAGCCGAGAGAGGATCACCCTATCTCACCCCTTTCTAACATTTGAAATATCCTCTAGGTGAACCATTGATTAGGGTAGAGATATGGGTAGAATTGAATAATGTTGATATCCTATTAGTAAAAATTTCATTAAAGCCAAATTTCCTGGGTACATTATACATGAAGTTCCAATCAATGGTATCTAAGGCATTAACACTATCATGTTAAATAGCAGCATTTCCACCTCTAGTATTTTTGTTAAGAAGATTGGTGGCTTCAGAAGCTAGGAATATGGAGCCTTGAATAGATCATCCTTTTATGAACCCAAATTGGTTCTAGGAAATAATTTGGTGACTAATGGAAGAAAATCGGTTGGTAATTAGTTTAGTGATGATTTTGAAAAGGGAATTTATGAGTGCAATGGATCTGAATCTTTGAATGCCTAGTGCATTCTCAATCTTGGGAATAAGAACTAGAAATTTGGAATAAATCCCATGTGGGAGAACACCTCTAGAGAAGAAATATTTTACCATAATGAAAACATCATTTTGAATAACATCCCAGTGTTTTTTATAAAATCCATTATTAAATCCATCTGGACCAGGAGAACTGTTTGGATTTAAACAAAAGACAGTTTCATTAATTTCATGGTCATGGGGGGTGTTGTTAATAAAAGAGTTGTCAACACTAGTAACTAGGTAAGGAATGATGTTATGCATAAGTTCTGTGTCAATACTAGCACCATTAAAGATATTATGAATGTGAGAAACAATATGGTCAGAAATACTTTCATCAGTGTCAATAATATGATCCCCATCTCCAATATAGGCTAGGGGTCTATAGGCTTTTATGATTCTATGAAGGGAATTGTAAAACATAGTATTCATATCCCCATAATTAAGCCATTTTTCTTTAAAGAGTTGCTTTTTAATATTGTCTTTAAAGTTGAGCAGAGAGATAATCTTGGAGGATATGTTAATTTCATGTTGAGAGTCTTGAGAAAAGTTTGAAGTAGAATAAGTATTTTGGAATTGAATAAGATCCATTTCTAAGAGATTGATAATTTTGTCCATTTCACTTACCTTAGATTTACACCATCTTTTGAGAGTTAGTTTATGCATTTTTAACTTCACCAGGCAATCGAAAGGATCAAATTTCCCATACATATTAGTCCAAGTATTCATAATTATGTTTATGATTTTTGGGTGAGAAGACAAATCAATGTTATATCTAAAAGGGGACCTATGTTTATTTGGTTTATGATAGAAGGAAATAACGATGGGGTGGTTGCTTGAAGCAATCATTTCAAGAGTAATGCTAGAAATGTTATCCCATTTATCTAGGGCATGAACATTGGTGAAGGCTCTATGAAGTTTTCTGGCCAGAATTCTATTATAATATTTCATATACCAGGTAAATTTGGCTCCCAAGAGATTGATCTCTACAAGATTATTCATTTCAATTTAAGCATGGAAATCCCTAGAGGAGATAAGAGTATGTGAAGGACCATGCTTTTCACTCAGGGCTAGAATAGCATTAATTTCACCAACAATAAACCAAAGATAATTAATAGAATTACTATGATGGGTGAGTTCATTCCAAATATCCAATCTAAATTTCTATCTAGTATAGGGATTAAAAAAAAGTAGAGTAGATGTGTATATACTCTAATATGCAATCACATGTAATTCAATGATTCGAGCAGTTAAAAATACAGACATTAAGAAAAGTATAATGAGCAAATAACCATAAAAAATTAGTAGATGTCCCATTATTATAAGCCCTGAAAAAAGAATAAACAAAAGGTGTTTGATGTAATCTAGAGGCAAAGCTAGTTTTTGGTTCAGAAATAGAAAAATGAATTGGGGTATGTATGCTAATAAATCTTTTTAAAACATTGAAGGTGTCAAGGTTAGTAATTCCTTAAAAATTCCAATATAATATATTCATTTGGACTTCTTTTTAGTGTGGATGTCCCCTTTTCTTCTAGAGGCCAAGGCCTTTGACCTGGTTTCAACTCCAAGAACAGCCTCTTTATAAGGATTTATATGTCTTTCATTCAATGAGAAGTGGGTTGGAAATGTAATAGCAATTCCTTCACTATATCTTCTTTTCAGTTCAGCTGGTGGTATAGCATCATAGGGGATCTTCTTGAAAATAGATTCTAGTTGCAAAGCAGTCGAGTTACAAGGGTCATACATGGGAGGAGTCCAACTGAAATCTTTCCCCTTATCCTTAAATATGGGTGAATAAAGAAGGGCATACTTGTAGTTATACTCTATAAGATTGGATCTGTCTACGTTTTCAAGTGAAGGTTGTATTTCGGAAATAGTGGAAATGATTTGTGGGTAAATGATATTACTTTCAGGTAAGGGAAGCTGTTTTTCAGTGTTAGAAATATCAGTTTCAGAAGGAGTTAAAGGGTTTTCCTTAGCATCATTATCAAGGACCGGGGAAATCTTTGGGACCAAAGAAGTAGGGTCTTCTGAAGGGGAGTCTACTGAAGAAAAATCAGGGATGGGGTGAGAGAGAATATCAAGGACTTCATCTTCAATGCCCTTTTAAAAATTCTGTACCAGTGTTTCCAATTCTTGATCTTAAAAAAGATCATCCCAACACTTCCCTTTATCAGAATCCAATAGCCCGAAGGAATTAACATTTGCAACCCATTTCCCCTATCCTTTATTTGATGATTCAGGTTTGTCAACCATATAATCTATCTCCATCCTATTCCTTTTAATTTCCGTCCAGCCTGTATTATTGGTTTGTGGAGGCTGCTTGTGAACTCTCATACAATGGTGAATGGAGTGTCCAACCAGCCTTCAATACTCTCAATAATAGGGGATATATTTTGGATAATAAATCTTGGATGGTTTTCAGCTACCTAGTATGGATTTATGCTACATCTCTAACTAAACAATTCTATGATAGGGGGTTAAATTATTGGTGTTGTTCTATAACAGGCCCATTATTCTCATGATTAGTTCACACATAATCATATATTCATTGACATGGGAGGATCCTAGCTAACCCAAAAATATTTTATCATAGGACATAGTTTATATGTTTCAATATTTTAAAATGGTTATTTATGCATGCTTTAAAAACTAATTTTATTTAGTAATGCTTTGTAAACACCTATAAAAGAATGAATTATCTGTATTTGGTATTAACTTTCAATAAAATGTATTTCATGAATTTATTTTCTTTGAATATTCATGATTTGTTTTCTATTAATTATTACTTAAGAAACACATGGTGGAATCCTACAATTCCTTTTTATCACATACCTTTCACTTGTATTTGAACACATTTAGACTTTATTTTACCTAATGTATGAAAAGGATAGTCACAACATGGTGGTAGTGAGTAACATTGTTAGAGGGTTTTAGCTTTTTATGTGGTAATATCGTGGGATATTAACTCACAGATCATATAGATATGGGTTATCATTTATCACATGTAAGTTACCTTATCTATTAGGGATTGGTACTTCACTTTTTCTTATCTAATTTTACTTTCATTTCCTAAATCTGTATTGTAATGTAGTCATTATTTAATATATTACATTATTAATTCTTTTATTTCTACATTTTGGGGAAATTAGATCTTAAATTTAGTTCGTAATTCCTAGGAACATGTCACCAAATCATGGGAATTGGGAACTCCCATAAGGCCTTACCATAGGCCCGATCAATTTTCCAATTTAACAATGACCTCATTGGTTCATAACAAATATTTAGATTAACATCATGTCACCCTCTCCAAAAAATAGTGAATATTTCATTAGTATTAATATGTTTTATGAGTATTTAATTTGATAGTAATAATCATATAGCATAAAAATAGAATAATCCTTAGTTTTATTTTGTTATATGAAAGTATATTAATTTAATTGAATTAATATTTAGGTAATATTTATTTGTATCATTAATATAATGATACATGAGAACATGTAATTTGTGGATTTTCATTTAAATTTGAAGGAATAAATTAGTGTTATTTATAGAATTAAAAGTATGTTGATTTCATTGGAATTTTACTTGATTAAGATGATTGTTGTATATAGAGTGTCATTTGATGATTGATTTAATTGAAATTTTGATATGTTTTATTAATAAAACAAAAACAACTTAATTATAAGTTGGAATGCTAATTGCGGGTTAACATAAAAAAATTCACTAATATAATTTAATCCGAGAAATTATATGATGTTTGTTTAAAAATATTGAAGTGTTTTTATAAATTTCCTACTACTGTGATAAAATTGATTACATGGGTTGGATAGAGGTTGAAATGGTGGTATAATTGGTTTGGGAACTATAGTAAATGGTTAGATGTGTTTCTCTAGTGAATTGTTGTTGTTCTATGGTATGTTTAGGTTCTTTGTGTCGATTATGTTGAACTTGTTCTTATTTTATATAATGTTATTTTTTATAAATTCGATCATGATACTGGGCATGGGAAAAATAAAAAGATTCTTGGGTTAAGGATTTGATGAAATATCATCACCGAGAAGTACAAAATTTCATAAAGGAACCTCTAGCACCAATGTCAAGTATTTTTCAGAAGAAGTAGATGTTTCATTTGGGTTGTTAAATTCTTCAGAAATTTTATGAGTGATTTTATAGGTTGTTTTATTTTGGAATATTGATTGAAGATAGTGGGAGATGAAGCATGGTGACCCATAAGAGATAACTATGGAGAAATTTCTTAAAATAGTCAATAGAATTTGTTTTCCAATTTGAAGATACAGGATTGTATAAAATATATTTAAAATATTATATAGTGGGTATAGAGTGTATATATAATTAGGATTAATTTCATGGATTTGATTAGTTGATTTCATTGTTTTCTGAAAAAATCAGAGAGACAATTCTTAACATTTTGGGTTTTCTCTGAGTCTAGATATTCAGTGACTTTTCATGACTTCTTAGTTGATACCTTGGGAAGTATTGATACATTTAATAGATATCATCAAATACAGATTTATCTATGTATTGTAGTTCCACCGAATGGTCTGTTTAGGGAGTGATAAATAACATCCTATGTGGAAGTATTTTCTTTTATCATTATATTGTTAGGGGATGTTTTTAGTGGGTAGGGTTATTAATAATAATTTCTTAGAGCAAGTGATTGGACACAAATAATTTAGGATTTTAGCATGTAACTATATGGAGTTGATCCTTATGAGGATCTAGTTTTGTTCTTTGAGAGAGTGGTTATCTTTCATAAATATTTTATTCTTACACTACATAGTTATTATTATAATACTTCTCCTCATAGATTTTATTGTAACATAATTTTATACTCTTACTACTTGAAATACTTATTGGGGTAGTGCTATTGGTTCTACATCTCTTACCATATTTTTATTTTATGTTCTAGTAATTATCTAGATTGCTAACAATTGGTTCTCCCATTGAGAGACAATAATTATAATATGGAAGAGAAGATCATAGATTATAACAATTTAATCAAGGATTAATGATAATATAGGAATGATAATACATATCCAAAAAACCAGAGTAGATAACTCAGGGAGAGGGAGACCAGAAATGTTTTTGTGATGAAATTATGGAGGAAACAAAAGTTGACTAGAAAATTTATGTTGGTTTATCAGGGTGAGAAAAATATTAATGTTGTTCTTATGCTATATGGAATATTTTATTTTCCTCATTTTTAATATTATATTAATGAGGTCAGTCATTGACTATCGATCATAGTGAAATCAAACTCATTAGAGATTATTATTTAGAGAATGTATGTCAATGATATATAAAATTATTGCATGTTATACTATATAGGAGATATATTTTCTTATATGAATACAGTTATAATATGAGTACAATGGGTGATGAAAATATTTTTTTCATGAAATTGGAAATGGAGAACTGGGTCTTTGATATTAATGCAGGATTAGATCATTTTATGTTGTGATTAGAGGAGTGTGAGCTAGTGTAAAACGATACAAATTTAGGATAAAAGTGTGTTGTATGTATAGATTTTCTAAGGGTATGTATGAATTGGAATGTTGAGGTCATATCTGGAAGGTAGAAAGTTTAAGCTATGTAAATGTTTCTCTGGTTGATGTTTTAAGGATTCTTTCAGATATAGATGATGTATCAACCCCAACCTTGGAAGCATTTTGTCGGGGGTTAATTTTAATACATTACTACTAGATTCATGTTATTTAATGCCAATTTATTGAATATTTTAATAATATTGGAAATCTAGATACATTCTTGAATTTCACATTACATTTTAAAACATAAAAAACAATACAATATTTTATTTGAGAAAACTATTTTTACCTATGGAATATCCTTTTATATCAATAATATTGCACATCATGGAATCCTCAAGAATGAAATAAAAATAAAAATTTGAACTTAGATTCTCGGTAATGGAATTCATATAGTGGAATCTATTATAGAATAAATAAGGCATGAATAATATGGTAGGAAAAAATGATAATAAAATAATTTCATATAAATAATCACATGATCTTGAAAATTATACATGGATAAGATTAATATTATAATAACCACATGGACATAAATAAATAATTATATAATGATGGAATTCATAATTTCAATCAAATTAAACATATAATCAAGGAATTTTACCTAGACATCATACATTAATGTGTACGAATATGATAAAAACCCAAACATTTTTATAAGGCACCATCCTTAAACCATACTTAATCTTGAGTTATTACAAGATTACACATTGAGGATCTTTTCAGGTTTAGAGTTTTAGAGAATTAGATCATGAAACTTGCATTACATTCCACATTTAAACAAAGCGGTTACATAAAAGACAGTATTCATTCTTCCCATCAACGGAAACATATTTAAAATGAAACATGAATTCTTTCTGGACACATCCTCAACACTATCATCACATCATGTACCTTTCCCTTGACCTGTGAAAAACATTTCAAAAACTTGGGATGAGCATAAAAGGCTCAGTAAGGGTTATAAAAATATGGAAAGGAAACATGAGTTCATATATACATAAGAATGGAATCATACTTTACCCATAAAACATAGGAATATCAAATCATGAATAAATCATAGAAAACATAAGACATAAAGGTAACTTGAGGCATTCATAACATTCTTACGTAGGGAGTAACCCTCTTGGTTACGTTTGGAATACACATCACAGTATATTCCGTAAATCTCTTCAGAGAAACATTAACGTTTCACTCCTTCATGTTACCCAATGCATTGGAGAGCTATATCGGGCTCACCCGCCCTTAGTTTATCACAGAACCACCCGTTCTTCATAACAATGCCCAAGAACCATAACATAATCGTATCACATAAAACATGAATAAAGGAAACATAACATTTCCACATTTCATTCACAATATAACATTTTAGGATATTGAAATAATGAATCCATTCAAAAAGAAACCATTTCCAAAACCATTTAAAACATTTAATAAAGATATTTTTGAATCAAAGTGTCCCATACCACCTTGAAGCTTTTAACATTTTAAACCATTAATATCCATATAAATAAATCCTTAAAAACATTTTGAAAACATGGATATTAATAAGAACAAATAATTGAAACATTTAAAATGATATTTTGGTTAAAGGGGTTTTACCAAAATTAGAGACACTTGAATACAATAATCGAGGAATAACATTTAGTCAGAACTTTATAATATCATGAGAATAAAAGGATTCATGATATAATACTCCAAAGGACAGTATATACACCATATAAGAGTGAATTGGTGCATAACAACAATGATCCCTCAATAGAAATGTCAAATGTGATGAAATCCCTTATAAAGAAGGTATCCTTAAATTAAGGACAGATCAATCTCAAAATATGTGTGACAAATATAAATACACCAAATATAAGTGGATATTAAGTGTAAAACAATAAAAGGTCATTCACACATATTCAATGGATGAAATATTCAATGACTACATGTTGAACCCAAAGAAATCGAAATTGGGTTAAGAAGTTCCCTTGACAGCCTAACGGCGTCACATCAAAATGAGTTGATGAGAGATAAAAAGTGTATCTCATCACTTGGACATAAAATTTACATCAATAAGGATATATGAGAACATATCCCTACATAACAATATGTAAATTAAAAGACCCAATCAAAAGAAGTCTTTTAAAAAAAAGAGGAGGGTGAAAGGTTCCCTTACCGACTCGGGTATCTTTCAAAACATACGCCCCGTGAATGAAGGACAATACAACATTGGTGTAAATACTCATAAATGAAAGAATATTACACAATGAGTAAAATAATGGTCAGTATATACACCACTCAAAGGAAATTGTGGCAAATGTAGCATAAATCTCACGGGAATAAAAGTGAGATGAAAAATCTCTTACGAAAACTCGGCAGCCTAACGGCGCCACTTAAAACATCCGAATATGGATTGATGAGATCAAATCGGGTATCACATCACATTAAAATAAAATTTACAGCAAGATGAATATAAAATAACATCCCCCAACATTACAAAGAGGATCTTAAAAGAAGTTACATAAAGGAGAGTACTTAAAAAGAAAGATAGAGGTTAGATCTCTTACGAAAGTTCGGCAGCCTAACGGCGCCACTCAAAACATCCAAAATCGATTGATGAGAGAGAATAGGGTCTCTCATCACATAAACATAAAAATTACAGTAAATGTAATATCAAATATCATCCCAAAAACAAGAAATATGAGCTTTAAAAGGAATGACATAAAAGAGTGTACTTAAAAAGAAAGAGAGGTGTAGGATCCCTTACCTCGGGTCCGACTTGACTCGATCGTTCTTTAATCTCCTGAATAATAAACTTGAGTTAATTTCTACTTGATTAAGAAACTTTTTCAAGCTTATTATTCCTTTTATATCACTTATTTCCTTGTTATAAACACTATGTAATCATTAAGTTAATAATGATTGTTTTGTCGATATTTGTTTCTTAAGTCGAAAGTGGACTTCTTACAATTACATGTTGTTCGTGTGGCCAAATGTTTATTATATCCAGAATTGTATTCATGATTTAGATATAATATATTTCATATATATCCAGTACATGCATGCATTTATAACATTACATAATCATTTAGAGGTAAGAAATGAAATGCACCGTTCATGGAGACAGTAAGCCGTACGTACGCATGAACGCTACTTTCATTTCTATTTTGTATTTTATAGAATGGAATAATAATGATATAAAGGTATATTATAATTCCAGTATAATATAATATATAATATTATTAAATCCATCCTTTATACGTCCCAAGTATGGCATTGACGAATCACGTCACTTTGAGGGGGCGGTAGTCCGCACTTCCTAAAATGAAGATATCGCGTATACCCATAATGGATGCCATAAAGGTAAGACACAAATGAAAAATATAGAAGCATAAGTAAAACATAAACATACTTTATATCATATATAAAAATAGTGACATCATAATTGCCACCTTTGAAGGTGTTAAATGAGTATTGAACAATCATCGTTTCAGGAGGCAGAATTTCGCCATCCACGGAAACCGTATGTTCTTTAACCATTTGATGTAGTTGTGTGATAGTGTAGCTCGAATAAATCTTATAACAACATCCTAGTATATTGAAGATACTGTTTTTGTTACAAAAGAAGTAAATAAAAAGAGTTTAGGGGGTTGGAAAAGCAAAACAAAACAAATGAACATGAGAGAATGAATTACCTTTAAAAGTGTAACTCCTTTTGATTTGAGCCTAAAGGCTTCCTTTGAAAGGATTATGCCCAAAGGGAATCCTCTAGGATGAGGAGAGGGATGTGGAGAGAGTAAATGGGCAGGGTTTGGCCGAGCCAAAGTCTTGAGGAGTGTGTGAAATGAGGTAGAGGTGGGGGCATTTTATAAGAGGAGAGGAGGGGCACTTTTGGAATGTAAAGAAATATTACATTATTTGGAAATGTGTTTCGGTTTCAAAAGGTCCCACATTGATATAATTCGTGGATAAGGTGATATGGTTTCTAAATCCACTCATCCAATAAGTTTTGGACATGTTTAGTTCATAGATTTTACATTATATTTCCATTTTATTTAAATCATCAAATAATGATGTCATCGCTGCATCATTATTATGTCATAAATTATTTAATTTATTTATTGTCTAAAAATTATAAAAAAAATACTATGATTTATGAAATCTTTTTATCTTTCCAATTAAAATTTATAATCAAAAAGATGACTTGTATAACCCCACTTAAAAATTGTTTTAGTAAAACATATCATGTTTGTGTAATATTTACTTTTACATTAAATAAAAAGTTATTTATGTCATTTCCCAACCAAAGTGGATCCATGGGTCCCCAAGTTTACCCATGGCTTGTATTGGTCGGCCATGACACAACCAATGAGGGTAAGACATGTGTAAAGCTCATCCCATTTTATTAAAGCATTATTTTTACCTTAAACTACACTAATTACCACTAATCGCGATTAAAAACTTAATAAGTTACTATTCACCAAAAAATTATTTTAATCTCATTGAACAACATTTTACTTCATAATGACAACCATGTATGTCGGATTTTTGAAAATCTAAAACACAATTATGGAAAAATTTCATTTAAACGGAAAATCAGCTTTTATAAGTACCACATAGTGGTTTCACTATTCATCAAAAATTGATGTTTTTCCGAAAAATCCCAAAATTTCACCTTAAGATATATTTGATATTCTGAATTCAAAAATGAAGCCCGTTTTACAAAATTCAAAACATATAAGTCACATAAATTAATTTAATAATTAATTCCCGTTGTCATTACAAATAGCGTGTTTTTATGAAACAATAAGTATCAAAAGATTGACACTAGTTTAAGTCTGATTTCAAAGTGAAATTAATTCCAATGACCACTATTGGATTTAATGGTAAAAATATTTTCTAATTTCACTTTAAAACCAATTCAAAAGATAATCTAATCATATAAATAAATTAGATTAAAAAGTGGTTTTGAATTAAAATACAACATTTTACACTATTCATTATAAAAATGAACTTTATCGGAAAGATACCAAAAATTTACACAAAGTAAATTTTGATGTCCCGATTCTTAATAAGAGTTTTATTTGGTCCAAAAGAATGTTTAAGAGTGAACAAAACTATATTTAATGATGTTTCAACATCAAAAGGTGATAAGTGAACCTTTAGTGAAAACTAGGGCATATACGCCTAAAATTGAATTCTTTCCGTATTTTAATCCTCTATCCTTTATTGGATAAATGTAAAAACATTTAAAAACATATATAATCATATTTTATTTATTTTTATCCATTCTCGCCATTACAACGGCTACATGTTAACTACCATTTAAAATAATATTATTTTATTATTAGAGTGCAACGTAAGATTTCCAAGAAACTCGTTGTTGCATGTTGGGTACGCCATCGAGCATAGCGTCCCCTTTAAAGTCATATCAATATTTTATTCAAAAATATGGATAAATATGAAAATGTCATATTCTTTATTTACCTGGGGTGTTACATCCTTCCCCCCTTTTGGGAATTGCATCCTCGCAATTTTTAAAATTGAGCTTGGAAACATCCTTGAACATCCCACATCAGAACAGAGTCGGTAAAACAATCACTTTAAAATAAAGGAAGATAAGTACATAGGTCACCCGAGTTAACCCATACTAGAATTCCATGTAGAAAAACATGGACATGGAGGAGAAAACATAGGGTCATGTTCTGATGAAGAGTGATAGAAAACATGTTTAGGAGAAAGTTAACAATAAGAAAATCACAAACTTGTGATGGGTTAAACGGTGCTGGGTTCCCCAGTAGGAAAAGTTAATAGACAACATTTTTGTTTTATGTTACTTTTTATTGAGGAATTTATTCATAAGGAAACATAATCACTTATCATGTTGACTTTCAACTTTTACTAGATTCCTTAATCAAACTCATATTTTTTTTCCAAAAGATGAGTATTTAGGGAGACTTGTTCGCATTAAGAGTACTATAAACAACTTCTTAGAGGAGATCCTAATCCAAAAAAAAGAACTATACAATTCCCATGTCTTCAAACCATAACCAAAACTAAAACCCAAAAGGTTACTACAAGATCAGATAATCCAGAAAAGGATAACCCTTTAAAAAAGAAAATCTATGCTTAATCTCCAAAATTTGTCTAACAAAACCCAATGTTCAATGAGGACCATCCGATAAAAAATTTGCCCATAAAATTCTTCAAAGTAAACCAATTTAATATTGAAACCCAAATATTTGAAGGATTTAGTCACATAGTCTTCCAAGTTAAATCGTAACATTTATCTCCAAACAACATCAGTTGCTCCTAAAGTCTCGTATTGAAAAGTAATTAACCTAATCACATATCCTCCATGATAGGTTAATCATTTTCATAAATAACCCAAAATCAACTTACTCTTAATTCATAAAATCATATAACTAGATAGAATCAGTCAGACAAACCAGGGACTTCACGTAGTCTAGTGGTAGGCGATAAATACCAGTCGCACTTTGGTTGTGGGTTCGATTCCCGTAGCTTTGTCCGACGCGACGGGATGTCACACGGTCTGCGTGTTGTCCTTTTTCCAAAACTATATAATTCTTAAAACATTCCCCAAAATGAGATAAAATATTCATATTTTAACCTCAAGTTTATCTCATGCCTTTCATTTTCCATCATAACATTTAATAACCCATAATTACCTCAAAAGTAAGGATCATATAAACCCTAATGGTTACCGTAATAATTATTACCTGAATTTCCATATCGAGTTGGCCATCTCGTACATGATGCATTAGATAACTCACCAAGGTTTAAGTGGTTGATCATGACTCCTTGAAAGTTGGTTTAGAACAACCATGAGATTCCTCATTGAATCCCCCATCTCATCCAGTCTCTTAATCAGAGAACCACCACAGTTTCCTTCAAACCCATTGTCACTTTGGTGCCTGCTAGATCCAGCCATTTACTAAAACCAAAAAGGTCAATGTGAGTATATCAACATAACCATCAAGTAATAATGAGTAATATAAACACTAATATATACTTACTCATTCACTGTATCTAAAACTTGGACTCTTTCTGAAATCCTAACCACTATGGTAATGTCACTTATGCTTAGAGAATACCCTAACCTCTAAAGTTATCTAAACCGACCTTTGATACCAACTATAAGGCCCCAGCCTTAAACCTTACTTAATCTTGAGTTATTACAAGATTACACATTGAGGATCTTTTCAGGTTTTGTGTTTTAGAGAATAAGATCATGAAAATTGCATTACATTCCACATTTAAACAAAGTGGTTACATAAAAGACAGTATTCATTCTTCCCATCAACGGAAACATATTTAAAATGAAACATGGATTCTTTCTTGACACATCCTCGACACTATCATCACATCATGTACCTTTCCCTTGACCTGTGAAAAACATTTCAAAAACATGGGATGATCATAAAAGGCTCAGTAAGGGTTATAAAAATATGTAAAGGAAACTTGAGTTCATATATACATAAGAATGGAATCATACTTTACCCATAAAACATAGGCATATCAAATCATGAATAAATCATAGAAAACACAAGACATAAAGGTAACTTGAGGCATTCATAACATTCTTACGTAGGGAGTAACCCTCTTGGTTACGTTTGGAATACCCATCACAGTATATTCCCTAAATCTCTTCGGAGAAACCTTAACGTTTCACTCCTTCACGTTACCCAATTCATTGGAGAGCTATATCGGGCTCACCCGCCCTTAGTTTATCAGGGAACCAACCGTTCTTCATAACAATGCCCAAGAACCATAACATAATCGTATCACATAAAACATGAATAAAGGAAACATAACATTTCCACATTTCAATCACAATATAGCATTTTAGGATATTGAAATAATGAATCTATTCAAAAAGAAACCATTTCCAAAACCATTTAAAACATTTAATAAAGAGATTTTTGAATCAAAGTGTCCCATACCACCTTGAAGATTTTAAAATTTTAAACCATTAATATCCATATAAATAAATCCTTAAAACCATTTTTAAAACATGGATATTAATAAGAACAAATAATTAAAACATTTAAAATGATATTTTGGTTAAAGGGGTTTTACCAAAATTAGAGACACTTGAATACAATAATCGAGGAATAACATTTAGTCATAACTTTATAATATCATGAGAATAAAAGGATTCATGATATAATACTCCAAAGTACAGTATATACACCATATAAGAGTGAATTGGTGCATAACAACAATGATCCCTCAATAGAAATGTCAAATGTGATGAAATCCCTTATAAAGAAGGTATCCTTAAATTAAGGACAGATCAATCTCAAAATATGTGTGAGAAATATAAATACACCCAATATAAGTGGATATTAAGTGTAAAACAATAAAAGGTCATTCACACATATTCAATGGATGATATATTCAATGACTACATGTTGAACCCAAAGAAATCGAAATTGGGTTAAGAAGTTCCTTGACAGCCTAACGGTGTCACATCAAAATGAGTTGATGAGAGATGAAAAGTGTATCTCATCACTTGGACATAAAATTTACATCAATAAGGATATATGAGAAAATATCCCAACATAACAATATGTAAATTAAAAGACCCAATCAAAAGAAGTCTTTTAAAAAAAAGAGGAGGGTGAAAGGTTCCCTTACCGACTTGGGTATCTTTCAAAACATACGCCCCGTGAAAGAAGGACAATACAACATTGGTGTAAATACTCATAAATGAAAGAATATTACACAATGAGTAAAATAATGGTCAGTACATACACCACTCAAAGGAAATTGTGGCAAATGTAGCATAAATCTCACGGGAATAAAAGTGAGATGAAAAATCTCTTACGAAAACTTGGCAGCCTAACGGCGCCACTTAAAACATCCGAATATGGATTGATGAGATCAAATAGGGTATATCATCACATTAAAATAAAATTTACAGCAAGAGGAATATAAAATAACATCCCTCAACATTACAAAGAGGAGCTTAAAATAAGTGACAAAAAGGAGAGTACTTAAAAAGAAAGATAGAGGTTAGATCTCTTACGAAAGTTCGGCAGCCTAACTATGCCACTCAAAACTTCCAAAATGGTTTGATGAGAGAGAATAGGGTCTATCATCACATGAACATAATAATTACAGTAAATGTAATATAAAATATCATCCCAATAACAAGAAATATGAGCTTTAAAAGGAATGACATAAAAGAGTGTACTTAAAAAGAAAGAGAGGTGTAGGATCCCTTACCTCGGGTCTGACTTGACTCGATCGTTCTTTAATCTCCTGAATAATAAACTTGAGTTAATTTATACTTGATTAAGAACCTTTTTCAAGATTATTATTCCTTTTATATCACTTATTTCCTTGTTATAAACACTGTGTAATCATTAAGTTAATAATGATTGTTTTGTCGATATTTGGTTCTTAAGTCGAAAGTGGACTTCTTACAATTACATGTTGTTCGTGTATCCAAATGTTTATTATATCCAGAATTGTATTCATGATTTAGATATAATATATTTCATATATATCCAGTACATGCATGCATTTATAACATTACATAATCATTTAGAGTTAAGAAATTAAATGCACCGTTCATGGAGACGGTAAGCCGTACGTACGCATGAACGCTACTTTCATTTCTATTTCGTATTTTATAGAATGGAATAATAATGATATAAAGGTATATTATAATTCCAGTATAATATAATATATAATATCATTAAATCCATCCTTTATACGTCCCACGTATGGCATTAACGAATCACATCACTTTGAGGGGGCGGTAGTCCGCACATCCTAAAATGAAGATATCGCGTATACCCATAATGGATGCCATAAAGGTAAGACAAAAATGAAAAATACAGAAGCATAAGTAAAACATAAACATACTGTATATCATATATAAAATTAGTGACATCATAATGGCCACCTTTGAAGGTGTTAAATGAGCATTGAACAATCATCGTTTCGAGAGGCAGAATTTCGCCATCCACGGAAATAGTATGTTCTTTAACCATTTGATGTAGTTGTGTGAGAGTGTAGCTCGAATAAATATTATAACAACATCCTAGTATATTTAATATACTGGTGTTGTTACAAAAGAAGTAAATAAAAAGAGTTTACGGGGTTGTAGAAGCAAAACAAAACAAATGAACATGAGAGAATGAATTACCTTTATAAGTGTAACGCCTTTTGATTTGAGCCTAAAGGCTTCCTTTTAAAGGATTATGCCTGAAGGGAATCCTCTATGATGAGGATAGGGATGTGGAGAGAGTAAATGGGCAGGTTTTGGCCGATCCAAAGGCTTGAGGAGTGTGTGAAATGAGGTAGAGGTGGGGGCCTTTTATAAGAGGAGAGGAGGGGCACTTTTTGAATGTAAAGAAATATTACTTTATTTGAAAATGTGTTTCGGTTTCAAAAGGACCCACATTGATATAATTCGTGGATAAGGTGATAAGGCTTCGAAATCCACTCATCCAATAAGTTTTGGACATGTGTAGTTCATAGATTTTACATTATATTTCCATTTTATTTAAATCGTCAAATAATGATGTCATCGCTGCATCATTATTATGTCACAAATAATATAATTTATTTAATGTCTAAATATTATAAAAAAAATACTATGATGTAGGAAATCGTTTTAGATTTCCAATGAATATTTAGAATCAAAAATATGACTTGTATGACCCCACTTAAAAATTGTTTTAGTAAAACATATCATGTTTGTGTCATATTTACTTTTACATGAAATAAAAAGTTATTTATGTCATTTCCCAACCAAAGTGGATCCATGGGATCCCCAAGTTGACCCATGGCTTTTTTTGGTCGGCCATGACACAACCAATGAGGGTAATACATGTGTAAAGCTCATCTCATTTTATTAAAGCTATATTATTATCTTAAACTACACTAATTACCACTAATTGCGATTAAAAACTTAATAAGTCACTATTCACCAAAAAATTATTTTAATCTCATTGAACCACATTTTACTTCTTAATGACAACCATGTATGTCGAATTTTTGAAAATCAAAACACAATGATGGCAAAATTTCATTTAAACGGAAAATCAGCTTTTATAAGTACCACTTAGTGGTTTCACTATTCATCAAAAATTGAAGTTTTTCAGAAAAATCCCAAAAATTCACCCTAAGCTATATTTGATATTCTGAATTCAAAAATGAAGTCCGTTTTACAAAATTAAAAACATATAAGTCACATTAATTAATTTACTAATTAATTCCCGATGTCATTACAAATAGCGTGTTTTTATGAAACAATAAGTATCAAAAGATTGACATTAGTTTAAGTCCGATTTCAAAGTGAAATTAATTCCAATGATCACTATTGGATTTAATGGTAAAAATATTTTCTAATTTCACTTTAAAACCAATTCAAAAGATAATATAATCATATAAATAAATTATATTAAAAAGTGGTTTTGAATTAAAATACAACATTTTACACTATTCATTAAAAAAAATGTACTTTATCGGAATGATACCAAAAATTTACACAAAGTAAATTTTGATGTCCCGATTCTTAATAAGAGTTTTATTTGGTCCAAAAGAATGTTTAAGAGTGAACAAAACTATATTTAATGATGGTTCAACATCAAAAGGTTATAAGTGAACCTTTAGTGAAAACTAGGGCATATACGCCTAAAATTGAATTCTTTCCGTATTTTAATCCTCAATCCTTTATTGGATAAATGTAAAAACATTTAAAACCATATATAATGATATTTTAATTATTTCTATCTATTCTCGCCATTACAAAGACTACATGTTAACTACCATTTAAAATAATATTATTTTATTATTAGAGTGCAACGTAAGATTCCCAAGAAACTCATTGTTGCGTGTTGGGTACGCCATCGAGCATAGCGTCCCCTTTAAAGTCATATCAAAATTTTATTCACAAATATGGATAAATATGAAAATTTCATATTCTTTATTTACCTGGGGTGTTACATTTTTCTTTCATGATACACACTAATTCATTGAGTGACTATGTAATTATTTTCCTCACCCATCACATAAAAATTCCAATATATTCATCATATTAATAAATAATACAACTTGATCAGCATGCCTTAATAATAATTAACTATCTATATTAGAAGAACAGATATATGAAATTTAAATAATTTCCCAAATTAAAACAATAATAAGCCATCAAGATAAATATGGTGGATGGTGTCATTATAAAATACCCAATAAATCATAATATTCACTATTGGATGATGACATTGATGAACGTAATTTTAAAAGAACATTGGAATATTTCAAGAGTAAAATATCCTTATAATTTTGAAATACCTTATTACAAGTATAAAAATTTCTAGAATACGAGGAAACTAATTTTCATTGAAAATTATCTTCAGAACATTTAAAGTAATTTACAAGGAAAATAGAAGTCATGATGGTGGGAAAATTCATTCCTACAGGAACAGTTGAAACAAATATCCAATTTATACTTTTAATAAAAAGTGACTCATTCAATAAATAACAATATTATACATTTTGAGACTATTTATATAAAGGCATACATGGTAATAATTTCTTAAATCAATCATTGGATATTATTAAAAACATTCATGAAAATATTTTAAATTATATATGCACATGGAATAAAATATTTTTAACTGAATAGAAAAAATTAATATAGTTTTCCTTAAACCCATTCAATTAAATTTTTTAGTACTTAGAGAGAGGAAAAATAAAGGAAAACATTTGATATCTAGAACTAAATAACAAAGAGGAAAATATATGGGGCTGAATATATAAATATCATAAAATTTCCGCAATGGAAACCAAAACATAAACAATCCTAAATAAGGGTGGGATTATAAAATACACTATTTCCTTTGGTTCAAATTGTTTGGAAGTTATTTTAACCTCTTAAATAATAAATATAAATTTGTTAATCTTCTATAATAGAACCATAATATCATATATATGATCCACGTATTTCATTTCAACGTTAATTTATTAATATTTATTTATTAAAATAATCATTTCCATGTGTCAGCTATTTCACTTATCATGTATGTTTTGTTTCCATAGTTTTGGTCTAAGCATATTAATCATGGTTATATCATTTCAAGAATTCTAAACATGATACATATGTAATATATATTCATTATATACATATTTATAATCATTTTAAATGGAATACATGGAAAATTACTCACATTTCATTGTGGTGGTGACAGTCTACACGTACGCTTGAGCGACATTTTAAAATTTTGATATGAGGAAGGGTAAGGTGGTAAATGACATATGATATTTATAAAATCATTAATATTTCATAAATATCATATATATTTATTACCTACATATTTATAATCATCCATGTAAATTGATGATGAAAAATAGATTATACCACTTTGTTGAGAGGGTAGGTTGGACATAAGTAAGAGAGTTGTTTACATTTTATATATGGTGTAATGAAGAAAAATAATGATTATCACATCATAATAAATACATTTTAGTATATGGAATATTTTAATGATATTATATTATCCTTGTTTTACAATATTTTAATAAGGTATACGAATAAAAAAATTGAAAAAACTCGGTTATGAGTTATACCACATCTACTGAAAACTACCTTTGGCATACACCTCAAGCCTTTTAGGTTATTCCATTGATGTGACAAGACCCTATAGGTTATGGGGTCGAAGGATAGAAATTATTTTTTAAGTATAGATTGATATAAGTGTCTCGAGAAGTGTTAGCAAGATTGGATAGGTGGTGTCCTAATATAAGAGATGATAGGGGTGCCATTGGAATAACATAAAGTATTAAATTAATATAAATTAATTTTCAAATTGAAGTGAATAAAATTAATATATATTTAATACCGGATTTATATAAGTCTAAATACCCTCATCAAATAACATTTATTCAATTTTAGGCAATTTTTTAAAACTTATGTCATGGTTTTAACACCCCCATCCCTTTTAATGATTATTGTAATAATAATGTTTTTTACTCAATAGGAGTCCAAAAAAGTACTATATAAAGAATAGTGACACATATTTGGATGGTGGATGATATTATAGAAAATATGACATTAGTTTTTTCAAATTTGAATTTATTATTAATTTAAAAACCTTTAATGAAATAATATTTAACATAAAATACAATTAAAGTAATTTTTGGGTGTATTCAGATAATTTGACTTTAAAACATATCAATATAGTAAATTTATTAAAATATTAACTATTAAAATATAATTAATACATTTTATTTAACTATAAAATTATTGAAACATCATAAATTACCCAAAAAGATCACGTTTAGTGTTTTGAAAAAATGTTTACTTATTTATCTACTTCTTTTACAAGAACTCGGTCAGTGTTGCATAATTATTTAAGGTAATTAATTCATTAATAGAAATTCAAATAAATTACCAAAATAAAAAATTATTAATATTAAATATAAAATTTTATAATCATTCTAAACTTTTTTTTAAACACTCAAAAATATTATAGTTATTATAATCAATAAAAGAAAAAAAAATTAATTTTCCTTTATGTAAAATAATGAAAATTTAATTGTAAATAAACAAATACAAAAATTCCATTGGTCCAAATATATGAATATATTTATTGAATTAAACTCATAAAAATATACATTATAATGTTTATGGATTATTTTTAATCCTTATATCATATTTTTTAATCTTATTCTACATGTTTTACCCATGTCGTGTGGACAGCAATCTTACCATGTTTACTATTCACTATGACCCAAAATAAAGATGAATTTTTTAAAATATTTGACTTGATAATTCCAAATATAGATTAAATTTTCTAAAATTATTTCCCAATAAGTACATGAAAATAATTTTAAAATAAACCCACAGAGGGCATTGAATATGGTTTTCCAAAAAAAACCTTTTTTGTGAATAAAAATATTTTTTAAAAAATATAAGCATATTCACAATTCACATAACATTAATTATATTATTTTAAATAAATAGTAACTAGTGTAATTTTAAAATAAATTTAAAAACGGAATGGTACTTTCTAAATATTTAATGGAAAATATAGTTTTATATAAAATTGATAATTTTTAAACATTCATTGAAAAATTATTCTTTTCTAAAAAATCACAAAATCTCACCTCCAGAAAGTTTTGATATTCTAATTAAAAATAGTATCCTTTTTATAAAATACATCTTTAAAAATTGGAAAAAATTAATTATATTATTTTCTCTCGAAAAAGTAATAAAACTTATTTTTGAAGAAAATGTATTATCAAAACATAAAATGAAATTAATAAAAATTGAATTCTCATTTCTAATGAATTAATTAATATAGTTTTATTAAGTATGACCATTATTAAATATATTTAAAATTTTGGATAGTCTTATTAATACATTCCAATTTTATGGATATGTTCTAATGGTTATATTAAAAATTATATTACTCTATTCCTTATTTAAGCTCAACATTGTGGGTTATATAGACTATTGAATATTGACTTATTTTAATATCTTAGGGTATTATAGTATATTTTCAAATGGTTTTTAGAAATAATACATTTGTATGGTCACCAAATGTGAAAGGTATTTATGTTTTTTTATACATCAAACTACATGAAATTTTATTATTCACTTCTTATTATGGAATAAATGATTAAGATCTTGTATAAGAAAAACTAGTGTAAAATGTGGGATTTGATTGGGATCAACTGATGTTAGTGATAATGGATAAATATGGTACTATTGATGATTGGAAGGAGTTTTTTTGGTAGAAATGTGAGGTGAAATGGTCCCTATAGCCTTTATAATGTATTAAAGTGGTGATCAGTCTGATTAAACATCAAATTTGTGAGGAAACGTTTTACTCCCATTTGGAGTTTATCAAAGTTTCTGAGTTGTTAGAGGAACATGAAAATATTTGTAGTGAAGATATTGAGGGGAAAATCATATCCTCAAAAAAATTTAATAGCTGATGACTTTGGTAATGGTGGAGAAAGGTTATATCAAGGGTGCCAATGTGGTCGGAATACCAGTTCCTTTCCCCTATAACTACACGAGTTTTTGTATAATGAGAATATTTCTTAAGTGAATATAGTTTTAATAAAATAGTTATATTTTAGTTTTTCATGGTGATTGATCATTTTTCACACAATTTGAGACTAAATTGAATAGATTACATATTTCATTAGTAAATAGATTTGGACTCAAAAATTTCTAAATATGTTTGTTCGGTTATAAATCTCATTCATGTAATAGGATTGACATAATCCTTTGAATATATACTAATGTAAACTCAATATACCACCACATTAGTGTTTGATAATGTTTTTTGGAATTTCACAAACATGTATATTGTATTTTACATATACACATTACGTTATTATGGCTCAGACAACATTTCACGAGATAAAGCTTCCAAAATTCATATTTGTCTCCGATTTGGAGTGGGATGTGGAGTGAATTTAGGTGTATCTACTATATGGTTTTCACGCATTCATGGTTGTTTTAGGCCATAAAATTAGTAAACCATTTCCAACATCATATTATTCTAATATATATAACATTTTATCTTCCAAAAGTATTTCTACTGGATACAAGATCCTGGTTGTTTTATCATAGGTGGTTAAGTATGTTGTCTTTTCTTAGTCAGTTTATGGATTCTATGTTTTTATAATATTTTTGAATTATTGTGTATTTATACATATTGGATGGACATGTGGGAGTCTAATATGGTGTTGTATATCTCATATGATTGATTGTGTGGATATAAACCACCACCAATAAAAGTGACGGTGATGGGGTATCCTATAATTATTTTTCTTTTGAGTTGGGGTAAAAATAATTTGTCTTGTTATTTATTATCTTACAAATCATGGATAGATTATCAATTAATTGATATAATCCAATGGAATGAATATTATATTGGCTAAAAATCCATTGATGCATTCAAGGTGCAACTAATTCATTACATGGATGTTTCATTAGTTATAAACAGTGATTTTTTAGAACATGGGATATTCAAATTATAGTACAGTAAAAGATAAAAATTATATATTGATAATAAATAATCAATTTAAAAGATATGAAATTCTAGGAATGTTTTATTTTTGGAAAACACCGAGCGATATTGGTCATTATAATGAAGTATTTAATACACTATGAATTTTCTATGTTTTAATAAAATTGTTTTTCCATTCTCTGCGGTGGTATGTAATCCTAATGAAATGGATTATGAGCCATTTTTTGGAGATCCTCTTTAAGGGATATGTGGTTTTTCAGAATATGAGAAATTTTAATAAATGGAATCTATTTGATTGTGTATATTATGTTTTGAAAGGATGGGGCTACTTGTGTGTGTTATATAATTATCTGTTCTGTATAGAAGTGTAATAAATAACTTCCAAGGAAGACTGTGGTATATTTTAGTGCTATTTTTATTTGGATGTTAATAGTTTTTAGGGGTATTAAAAAAGGTTTTGGGTATAATTATAGGGGTTAAAAATCATTCAGCACTTCAACTTGTTACAATATAAAGTTGGCCATTGGTAAGATATGGACTGGGTTTTCAAGAGAGTGTTCTTCTTCCATAGAGTTTCTCTCCTTCAAGTATTATCTCTTTATTATTCTACTTTTCCTCTGAACTTTTTCTATAACATTATTTTCAACCCTTACTACTATATATATCAATTTGGGAGGTTCTATTGGCTCTAAGTCTTCTACCTAATATATATTATATGTTGTATTTGTTAAATGGAATCCTAACACTATCAGTCAAAATGGTTAATAGAGTTCTTGTATGCCGTCAGGGTACCTGTGGTGGCAGTCATACATATTTTAAAATGGTGAAACAAATAGAGAGTGAATAGGGGTATTTATCCATTTTGAGGGATATAATTTTAGATATAATTTGATCGTGGAAATTATGGGAATTTTTATTTCCTTTATGTTGGGGAAGAGACCTATCAGAATTTCTCTATGAATAGGGGTCAACCAATATACCCAATTTGACTGAACTTTCATAACTCAAGTTCTAGCTGATTTCAAGACCACTCTTATGGGTGTTTATCTATCCCTTTTAGTTTCTTATCTTTTATAACTCGCAATAAGGGGTTACTCCTTTTGTTTTAGGTATCTTCTTATCTCCCCCCAACTTTGGTTCTTCTCATTCTTTCACTCTAGATGGTGGCACCAACATTATTGCATAGATCCATAGGATTTCATTTTATGTTTTGAAAATTATTGTCATGTTTCATGTTTAAGTAATATTCTTGTAGTTTATTTGTACTCATCTTCATTTCACATTCCATATAGTATCTTGGATCATTAAAATATGTGTTTTCTATACATATCTTCTATATTTTGGAATAGTTTTCATTATATGATCTCTTTTGATTCATTCTAAAAATAAAATCGTATTTGAAATTTATATTTTCTGAAGTTTATTAATAGAAATTATTTTTTTAAGGGGAAATGGAAGGAATATACGAGACACACAATAAAAATAATGAAATTAATTGGGGAATGATAAATCTGGGAGTGTAACTTAACTATCAAAAAAAGGTTCATGTACCATGTGGTTTATGTAATTCGTGATCTATCCTTCATTCTCATTAAACAAGATTAATTTGTTTTAAGGATGTTGTTATAAATATTTTTTTCACCAGTATAATCAGATATCTACTAAAAGATGACAAAAAAAATTAACTACTAGGAAATTGGGGTTTCTATAATTGTGTTATTGACTCTGATATTGTGATGTTTATTATTTTATTTTAATATGTCATATATTGAAAAATACCAAATGATAAAATCTATACATTTGTCAAAAATAATTCTCACTAATTTCAAAACTTTTAACTATATGGGGTGAATTTTTAGGTTTTCTAATAATGTGATTATGCTTTATTTTTTAAACTGAGTTCCTTATATTAACAACCTTGTTTATGGAATGGTATTGAAAAAAGGGAAATTTAATAGGGAATAAAAAGTTTGATCTGACAAAAGTAGATTTTATGGGTAACATCATCCTTTAAATAATAAGTGGATGATGTGAATATGTAATTGAAATAAGTATCCTTGAAATCAGAGAGATTTTATCAACCAAAAATTCATAATTACATGATGTACATATATATAATGAATGTATGGGGAGTCTTCTAGGATGTTAATTATTTTTTATGAGTTTGGGATAAATGAAAGAAAAATAATTTCAATGATGAAATAAATTTATAATAATTAGGGATGAAAATATAAATTTTCTGTTATGTGAACTCTCTTTTTTATGATGATTTTTAATTGTTTTCAATGTTTTTGTTTTGTTGTGAAACGTGCTTTTTGATACATGGTTGTTACTTTGTTTTAAATTATTGATGTTTTTATAAAGAAATGATGTGTAATAACGTTAGATTAAATGAACTTATATTCATAGGTTGTAATGGATCAATGTTGGTACAATCATGCACGGTGTTGGAGTGGCATGTGGTGTACCAGATTATAAGATGATAGTGACATGTAGTGGGGGTTGTCCATGGTAGAGGGAGGTCAAGATGTTGATGCACTACATGTTCATGATACCCAAATGTGATGGTATTGATGTGCTTATAAGGTTATAAGTGGGGGTGTACATGGAAGGAGGATGTAATGAGGTTAATTTCCTTCTCATTTACATTACCTTACAAATTTATAGTTGGAATGTGGATGTGTGGTTTATGGGTGGGAAGTAAATGTATGTTATATGGTTAGGAAATGGAATATGATTATTATTTTTTATATACATGATAAGTTTTTTGTTATGATCCAATCTATCATCTTTGATTAGATAGTGAGTTGAGTTTATTTAATCTTGGTGCTAGATTGAGTTAAAGAAAAACCTAAGATAACAAGATAGACTCTAGATGGATTTTTACTGGGTCTAGTAAAGGGGATTTTTGGGAGTCTTTATTGAATTGAGGTTTTTTGGTTTTTAACTATGGAGTTGGTCTGAATCTTTAACCTGAGGAGCTTGTGTAAGTATTTTTTTGATGTGGGAAGGAGTTTTTTCTTTTAATTATATTATTATTGTTATTTTGTTTTCTATTTATGATTAGGTTTTTATTTTTTTTTCATGGCCAATATCACTCATGCATACTCTTGTATATTTATTTAACACATATGTTTAATCTTTTCATAAATGTTTTATCCTACTATTTACTCTCAAATTTTGACCCCACCACATATATCCAAATATTTTCAAGATTATCTCCTAGATATCAATGTTGTGGTTTAGGTATCTTGTTTGGAGTATGTAGATAAATTGAAGATTTATAGTTGGTATTTCATATATTTTATTGATGTTTTATATTTCACAAGCTAGTATCATTTGGGTTGTGGTAAATTAGTTACTTGAAAAATAAAAATTCTTTATCTGTATTGGTGGATCCCCCTTCTATATTTTATTGAAAATATATTATGAGATTAATGTATCTCATTTTTTTATACCCTTGGTTATAGTCTCCAAACTCTTGCCTCCCAAAGGAGGGACACAGGTGTTACTCATCCCCTTTATTTCCAGACTAAGAGGGGTACTGGTGAAGAGGTGTCAGGAAAAAGCCAATTCTTATCCCCTTATTTTATTTCAATATGTATCATTTTACCATTATCATCTATATTAAAATTCATTGATTAAATATCCTTCAAAATATTTTTGAACATGTGTATAAATGGTTACCTAAATATCTATTTTCGTTCATTATTAAAGGATAAAATATTTTTTAGATATAATGTGTAGTTAACTCACATCTAAATGGATACCTAAATCTCTTATATATAATTTGGATTCATCATATCACTTTCTGCATTGTCTCATATATATATCTATGATATGTTTTTTACAAAATCTATAATATCCTTCAAATCATCAACATTCATCTTCTTATACTTATTTTATAATTCCTGTAATGTATTCATTGTCTTCTAATAAGTTAAAATAATTTATTACTCATTGTTTCTATAATGAAAAATAATTTTGTCTGTTAAATAGTATGATGTGGAAAAACATCTTTTTTCATAAGTCACGCATACAAAAACATTAAGAAAAATTGAGTAATTTTCTCTAATAGTAGCTTACAGTGAAGAAAAGATCAGTCCCAAGGTAAATGATTTTGTGAAAAAACTTTTGAGAATCAACAATGAAAATGAAAGTGGAAAAATTATAACATAATAAATAAAATCATGTTGTGGATTTTTAAGGAAAAAAACTCCAATACATATGATTAAAAAACCTTGGGGAAACTCAAAAACATCCACTAATAATAAAATATAAACAAATTAAAGAGAATTCTAGAACATAGATTTCAAATACAATGAAGAAAAACCTATACAAAAATACCACCTTGATATGCCTGCATCGTTCATCTAAATACTATATCCGTAATAACACCACCCTCCTTTGACAAAACTTCACCCATTTAAGGATAAAATTGAAAAATTTTCATTGTTAAAGAACCTCAATGAAAACTAAATTTTTAAACTGGTCTCTCACTATTTTCTGCTCAATCCCTTGGACTCAGTTCCCTAAGACACACAACAGTTTCATTATAAAGTTGTGTCCCCACCCATATATCTGCTTAACGTGACTCCCGTTTAATTCATTTTAAGATTATTGTACTATGAATTCAAATTTTCATTGTAAAATTAACATAATATATATATATATATATCAGATCTAAAATATCACACACTAGGAAATATTCAAACTACCTTCTCTCTAAACCATGTTAGTTAGAGAGAAATAGAAAATGGGGGGTTTCTATTTTTAAAATAAAATAATAAATGCAATGAAAAAATTTAAAGTGAAATGATTTAAATTCAATAGAGATATAAAGTGAATAATTCGATCTATATTATAAATTTTATATCAATCTTAATTGGGAGAGTAATCATATTAGAAATTGGATGAATCAAATCTAAGAAATGTATGAGTATCAAGATTGGATGATTCAATATCTGATTATAAATATTGAAAAACGAATGATTTCATAATTGTGTTCGATAATATATTAGTGTGAACCCCTAAGTCTCCTCCCCTTGGGTTTAGAACATTGTATTATTCCATTTATTTTTCAAAAATATCCAGAAAATATATGCTCCCTTTGTTTTTTTGGAAGTATCTAGAAAATAAAACATCCTTTACATTTCACATTTGTTTAAATAAACCTATTATTGAAGATCCCTCACTTTTCTGGTTGTGAGAACCCATTTCGCATTTTATGGTAGTGAACACCATTTGGAATATGAGGTGACAAAAAATATATTTTCTTAATACAGATCATTTTAAATTACACTCTCTTATCTATCTTGAAATATTGATATAATTTTGAGGATAGATATAGAGATATAGAGATGAGATCATTGGATAATAGAGAAATGAGAATTGTGACTTTAAGAGGAGGGATTAGATATCACATAGAGATTCAGTATCTATTGCATTGAAGAGTTGATGAACATGTTTGTTGATGTTATCTAAGCTACATTAGGTCACTATTTATTGGATTAATAGTCACTGAGTAAGTATGGGGTTGGTTTGGATCTTCAATGAGACGATTCAATCCAATTAAGGCATCATTAAATTCTCCACATATAATTATGGAACTCAAACATGGCTAAGTACCCAATGCCATAAGTTATTCGGTGAAACACCTAGAGGTCACTAGGCACTTCCATCCTTCACTAACTTGTCATTGATCCTCCACTAACTTCCTGGTGGTCTTTTTCCACTTGTGGGGCCTACATTCTTCACCACAAACTAGCTGATTACTCTATACTGACTAGCCAACATTTCGATCTAGTTCCGTCTTCAAAAAGTGGAACCACTACTCCTTTCTATGGCCTTATATCATACTTCTAACTTCATTAAAATATCTTTAAATAATAATTATGAATTTTAGAATCCTTTAAAAAAGTTTTTCTATCTGTCTTTAAGTGGACTTGGATACATTCATTTATTCTAAATTTACATGACCTTAAGATAAAATATATGACTAAAAATAACTTAATTGATTCATTATATACATATATGAGTGTCAGTGATCATGAAGACACTGTAAGAGAGATAGGTACAATAATATCCCTTGTTCGGATGATTGTAGAAGCATAACATAAAAAAGATAGATAATGAGTAAATCATAAGTAAAACATGTATTCACAGTTATTTAAAATATTAATAAGTTATGATATTTAGTATAATAAAGAGATTAAAAATGAAATATTAAACATAATTAAGAGATGAAATGATATTCAATATACTCAAAAAATAAATAAATGATATTCTACCTGAAATCAATATCAACTAACTTCTCCCCTTTTTAAATAAAAATCACAATATTCCTAATTTGAACCAAATGTTTCTACCCCTTTGGGATTATAAAAATTGAAACAAGGGAACATAGAATAAGTTGTGAAAATAAAATCCCATCCATAAGAGAAAAATAATTAAAGAATTTAAGATAAACTATAAATATAACATTGATGTCTGCATCATCTTATAAATATATCCAATGAATCTATTAAAAGTAATTAATTAATAATACTTAATATCAATTTCTATAAGGTCCTAAATTAAATAAATATTTTCAAAATCTAAATTTAAAAATAATGATATTATTTTTAAATTGAACTTGTTATTTAAAACAATTAAAATATATTTTGAATTTTTTTTTGAAGGAAACAATGTTAAAAATTGAAATTTGAAAATAGAATAGAAAATATAAAAAATTTAAAATTTAAAAAGAACGCTTATATACTTTTAAGAAAAATATTGTAAATATTTATGTGAGAGAGGGAGATAAATTGGATATATGTCGAAATGATGTTCATGAGGGAAATAAATGTTTAAAAATTTATTACAATATTAAATTTAATGTACAAACATCTATGGAAAGGTAAAATATAGGCTCCCATTTAATTGAATAATTTAACAAATAGTTCAAGAGGTAAAACAATTATCAATAATTTCAAGAGTTGGTGGACCATTTTTATTTATAATCCAAATTATTTTAGATTTAGGATATTCATGGTAGAGTACTACATGATATCAAAAAATTATTTTTGGTACTCAGATTTCAGGATTGACTATATTATCTAATAAATAATGTGAAGCTAAAATAATAACGGGTCCATTAGAATAAAAATGATTTATGAACCCAAAATTATTTATAATGATAAATTTTTATTATTGATATGATATTAATGATGAATATATTAAGGTATTACATATCTAACATTTTTATAATCACATTCATAATTTAATTACCCTGTTTTCAACAAATAATAATTTTTTTTTAGAAATCCCTTTTAAAAAATTCATTTTTTTGGAAAATATCTCATTAAATAAAAAATGGGATTATTTTTTATAAAATATTTATTTATCATTACAAGTGAATTGAGAAAGAAAATTTTTTAGATCATTGAATTTTGATTCTAAATTTTCACTATTTGGTTGATTTTTTTTAATATCCAAAAATAAATAATATTTTTTCATATAAAATATTTAACTTTCATTAAAGGGTTTATTTTTTTCATTATTAACTCATTGTTATTCATTTTTATGTTATTAATATTTCTAATTTATATCGTTATAAGTATTATCAAGTTTATCTTCATAAAAATAAAAACAACAATTAGGGGATAAATGAGATGAATAAGAGGAATGAGAAGGAGACTGAGAAATATGATAAGTAATCTCATAACCTACCTCTATGTGTTATATGAGGCATATAATTATGGATTCTCATAAGTAGGTACAGTCTATAGAGTCTTCATTAGAATTATTTGACAAAACATTATGAGTTTCTTCACATTCTTCCATTATTTCAATGTAATTGTTTTGTACATTTGTAATTATTTTCAAATTTGTATCTTCTTATTAAAATAATATCATGTTAATGTTGGTACTTCATTTTGATTTTTCATTTTGGAGCTCTGGGAAATTTTATTTTTTCCCAATTTGTTCAATATCATTGGTAGGGAATCAATCCCCTATTCATTATTTGATGAATTATCTTCAATGATATCATTGAAATAAATTGTTCCCTTGTATTCTTTTTCTTATTTAACTTATTTATTGACATGTCTCTTCGTTTTTATTTTTTGGTCATAATGGATCCAATCTGGTCTTTATAGAGCATATTTTTTATATCTTTCTCTTCATGTATATATGTCACCTTTGTTTTCCCAATATCTAGTAAAGATCCAATGATTTCTCTTAAAAATGTTTTTGTAGATAAATCATCACCAAGAGAGTCTCATTTGATATTTATTATTTTTCATAGATAAATGGCAATAGAGGAACAAATTATATTTTAAAAAATAAATTTGTACTTGAAAAGGGGAAATTTAAAACGAATGGATTTTTTTAAAATAAAGTGGAAAAGCAATAAATTTAATATATATTATCAATTTAATATCAAAGATAATTAATGGAGTAAGTATAATTAACTGTGGAAAAATAAATTATTGGAAATTTATTTGCATTGATATTAGATTATGCAATTAGTAAATCTAAATTTAAAAAACACATTTTGGTTAATAATTTCGCTAATATCTTGATGGGATCCCCTACGTCTCCTCCCTAAAGTTGAGGTGTTTTTATTATTCCCCTGATTTAAAAGGAGATCAAGAAACCAATGTCAACACTTTATATTTTATTTATGTTTTAAGAAACCAAGCCTCCTTTTCTATTTCTTGGTTGTGGAAAGATATATATTTATGATGATTCCTTACATTTTCAGATGTGATCACCCATCTCTTGTATTATGGTAGTGAACTTCCTTTAGAAGATGAGTTGGGAAAATAGATATTTTCTTTTCCAAAATATTTTACAATGATTCTCTCTTTTATATCTATAATAATTGATACAATCTTGAGGAGATAAAGAGAGATATAGGGATGAGAGCATTTGATAAGAGAGAAATGAGAATTGGATCCTTAAAAGGAGGGCATAGAGATAACATAGAGATTCATCATCGATTCCATCAAAGAGATGATGAATAATTTCATTGATAAAATTCAAGCCACATTAGTACCGTATTCAAAGAATTTATAACTAAATAGGTAGTTTAAGGTGAATATGTATCTTTAAATAGTTTATTTATTCAATTTCAGACCTCATTAAATTCTAAAAGGAAGATTATAGAATGCACTAACTGACTATCTGCCTGATACCACCAGTTATCCTGTGAAACACATAGAACTCACCGGGAACTTACTACTTCCACCAATTAGTTTGGGATCCTCCACCAGTTGGGCAGTGAAATTATTTCATTTCATGGAGCTACTATCATCAAAATCATCTTGCCAGTGAATCTACACCCGTAATCTAGTTTTTCATACTATTTCCCTCTTCAAAAAGTGGAACCACGCATCCTTTCATTATCTTCTTTCAGACATCAAAATTAATTACAATATCTATAAAAATGATTTAGGACCCCACAATTATTTTAAAAAGATTCAAAATATGTCTTTCAATGTATTGGATATCTTCATTATGTTGAAAATGACATGAATTCAAGATAAATGATATAATGAAAAGTAACATAATGAAATAATTTGATACATAGATAGGCATTCAGTTAGGATTACACCATGAGTGAGAGAGGTATATATATACAAAAACCATATTCCAATGTTTGTTAAAACATATCTTTATATTAAAAACATGGGGATAAACTATCATTTAACTAATGGTTGAATTACACTACCTTAAATGAATAACCTAGTGAATAGTGAATTTTTTCAACGTTTTCCTCCAACCTTTCATGAATCAATGCCATCTTCTGGAACACATCCCCATGTTTCTCTCAGTAATGCCTACATCAAAAATTATACACCTTGGTATATTAATCCTAAGTAGCTTCTTGGAGATTTATATTATTATATGTAGTATGCACTGTGATCATCTAGATTCATTATCCCAAATATTGTAGGTACGTGATCTCTAGTTCAGCTACCACCTTGTATCCTACCGAATTAAAAAATTATATAATTTACTCATTTAGGGAAGAATTAGCAATGAACAGAAAAAAATTCATATCATACCAAGTATAAAAATCTCCCACTTGATAATCATTTTTAATATTCATCATTAACTCTCTCATGTTAGATATATTATCTTCCATAACTCTCTAATTCAGGACCTAACATCTACTATGTTGGATCATTTGAGATCGTAAGACCTCCATGTTATCCCAACCTAACTAATAAAAACTAACTCTAGAAATTCCCATTATAGAGCATTATTTTGAAATCAGTCAAATTCTAATTCACTTTAACCTTCTATAGTTCCATAACTCCCTCCACAAGAATGTGAATGATGTAGTACTTCAGTTCAATGTGATTCTTCTAGGATTAAATTTTTGGATTCAAAGGCACATGAATTTTTCTTTAGCTATCACAATAAAGTATGTAATATTTCTTCCTTCTTTCAATATCCTCAAAAAAATAATTATCACAAAAACTTTTTCCCTTCTTCCATAATTACAATATACTCTGATATCATGGTTTATAATGCAATTACAAGTTGTAAATGGGACATCCAGCTCACGGAAGTGCATGTGAATGTAAATAAAATTTAGTGGTAGTATTCCATGAATCTATATATCCCCCATAATCAGCATCTAAAAAATATTATCAGGGAAATTTTGTTTCAAAACATTGTTTTCTATGTATTTAAACTTTGAGATACTGGAAGATCCACTTGATATCCACTAAATTCTCATTTCATGGATTTTCATAAATCTGTTAACTACCCCACCACTATATTGATATCCAACCATGTATAATGCATTTTATACATAACACTCTTCATAGTCTATTTATATTGACCCTTTGACATGTACATAGCCTCTTAATACGTTTTTGGTGTTTTATACATAGAAACATTGATATGTCTATCTAGAGAATTATTCGTAGGGTTAGACACACTCAATCTGAATAATCTCAATAAATTATAGATAAAATCTAACTTAAAAGGGATAAATATCCAAATCTCTTGTATCTTCCCAACCACATCCAAAATATCGGTTTTTGGAACCCAGATCCTTCATCTAGAAATTTCTAAATAATTCACACTTAAGATCTTCTAGTCTCATAACAGTTGTAGGATCTACATTGGGGATATAGGACCATCCATCACAATGTTTTCTACTTTGACTCAATACCTCTTGGTTTTGTTTTTCAGTAGGGATCACTTCTGAGAAGGGGGGTTAGTTTCTAATTCCCATCTGAAAAGGCCTTATGATGGTGAGGGGGATGGCTAGTGTTTATATGTCATTCCCAGTGACCCTAAAATCTCTTACATGGGTCTATGAAATTGGTTTCATAATGTTAAACCCATATTTCATTCAATGACACCCCTTCCATAAAAGGACCATTTAAGAGTAATTCTTTAATACATAGAAGAAAAATGACTAAACATCCATTTTATACACCATTCAGTAGTATGAATGATATTAATTTCTCCAAATGAAATTCCAATCCAATATGATGTAATAAAGCATATTATTCCATTACCATGGTACCTATTTAATAACATATAGAATTTTCTTAAGCTTTAACACCATGCCCTCATTCATTTTGAGTAAAAAACCTTCTAGTTTCTCCATGTATTTTTATTCGTCTAAATCTCTATTGAGTAACACTGAATTGAAATTAATTTATTTAAGATAAAATCATCCCCTAGAAACCATGTTAAGAACCATCGAAATAGTTTTTGCATTTTATAATAAGAGAAAAAATATCAATGAAATAAACTCATTTCAATTGTTAGAACCCCTTCAAATCAGAATCTACTTTTTTTCCCTAATTTATGTGATAAAATCATTCAGTCTAAAGTTCCTTATTTCCTTTGAAAAGTTCTATTTACTTCAATTTATTAGAAACATATATGGAATTTAACTCTTAAATCATCATTAACTCCCATGGTAATAAGTATTTATGTATTATCACCCCACTATTAAATTTGTGTACTGTACCATTTGTGAGTGGAAAAAAGTGAATTATAGACAAAAACATATACACAAATATTCTAACTCTGGTAGACCATTGATTTTTTTGTCTTGCATATAAAATAATAATAATTTTTTTGAATAATTTATTCCATGTTGTAGGAACCCTAGGATGCCTCTCAATAGATCCTTAGATAACTAATTTTAAAATAAGGGGTTTATTATAAAAAAAGAATGTGGTTTTATAAAACATAGTATTTATAGAATTAAGAAGAAAATTGTTATTATAAAGCAAAAAAACCGTGTAAAAACTAAATGATTTGATTTATCATGGTCATCCCAAATAAATATCATGATTCTAATCCTTCATTACTTTAAGATATATGGTTTAGATATTTTAACCCATATTATTAAGACATATAAATATAATTTTTAAAATTTTATACTAAGATACCTCCTAGGGTTCAATAAGAATCAAAAAATTATTCACCAATTACCATAAATGAATGGGTGGTTTTTTTTGAATTTATAACTAAAACTCATTAAGGAAACACATTAAAAACAATATGTTTTTTTAGGTTTATATATTTTTTCAATGTGAAATAAGGAAATAAATTTAAATACCCATGATAATGTTTAGGTAGATTCAATATGCCAATATGAATCCCACAAACACTATAATTAAAAGGGGAAGGAAGATGTGGTGAACAGTGTGTGGAAAATCACTTGGATGGGTACCCCCAAACATGATAATTTGAGTTTTAGTATTACAAAAAATATATAAATCAGTTAAATAATATAATTTTAGGAAAAAAATCATAAAACATTTTACGTTAAAACTTCATTAAAAAAATACAAACATGAAGCCCATAATTTAAATCAAATTTCTCCTGGGGTAATCACAAGGATTTTAAAACTCCATGGAAGTGAGGAAGCCATATATATTGAAAAAGAAGGTATTAAAGCCTCCGATACAACCATATTGTCAAAATTCCTTTGATAGTGATTAGGGAGAGTCATTTTATGGAAAATCGCAACAAAATACCCATAAAAGAATTCATGTGTCTATGGGACTAGGTGACTATTCAAGGTAGACTTCATCCCATAAATGAATATAGTTGGTCGATTGAATTAATCACCAAATATTGAAATGAAATTATAGGGAGAGGTGGAACCTCACATTATCTATCCAGTGATAGGGGAATCAGCCTAGTGGAAGGTCTGAATCCTGATTTATGGCCCAATAACCATAGGTAGGTCAAATATATCTTGGTTATAATTTCATCACTTTGTGGGCTTGTTTTGGGATTTTTGTTCTTAGATCCAACCATTGGCCTTGTTGTATGAACTAAATTTAAATTAAAATTGAATTATAAAAAAAGGTTTATTCATATTCAGATGAGCTTATATAATGTTGTGATAAAAAAGTGAACTATTGTCAAATTGGACCATTATTAAATTATGTATTTTTAATTATGTCATTAAAAAATGAATTTAAGATATACATTGAGTGAAAGAAGAATTAATAATTGGATACTAAAATATAAAAAAATTAAATAAATAAGTATTTGTGTGATGAAAAATGATATATCATTATACAATCATGCCCCCAAACATAAACCTTTATACTCCTAGGAAAATTCTATATCCTATTCATGTATAATTCCTAAATAAATGGTGATAAAACATAAAACAATTATTTTTAAAATAAATCCATCATGTATTGTTTATGAAATTATTTTTCTTACCATATTACTTCTCAAACATTCAAACTTATTCAACGTTATTTTCTCACACATGGAATATGTTGCAACATACCTCACCTAAATTTCTCCATCTTTAATATAGGAACATATGAAAGTGATGTTTATCTCATTTTCTATAGATCATCTGATTATACCATATTATTGCTGAGATTAATATTACTCAATTAGTTGAAGAAAGTTTTCTAATGAATATAACTTCCAACAGGTTTGTATAAGGTTTAAGGGTTGGTAGACACGATGTTTAAAAATATGAGGCAGAAGATAAGTGTTTAATATCTTAGGAACATGTCATGTAAAAATTTTGTAAGTGTTTACAATGAATTTACTCACTAAAACCCTCATAGAGTGTATCACTGCCAACTCACTCCCCGTTTGTTTTTTTTCTGTGTGGGTAATAATCAAGAAATGAATAATGATGAATAAACATACTCTTTTCTTATTTTCATTTCTTGTTCTATTCTTTTTTTTCATTGTACCAAACTATTTTTTTATATAAAATTATATTGGTGCTAAAGATGGAAATTTTTTAAAATAATGATATATTATGTATTGTGAATCCACTACCCAAAACAAAGGTATGAACCCTTTCACTAAACTCATAATAATTAATATTTCCCTCGAATTCCCAAGGAAACACCCTATCCCATAAATTTAATGAAAATAAAAAAATTATGTGCATAATATATGGGTATGTAGGGATAAATTACAAAGTAATTTGGCTACATGATAGAAATTTAATAGCATTTAAATCTTAAGAAGGGTAAAATTTCAAGGTGGGTCAAAATAGGAATTACTTATACAAATGGATTTTCAATTGAATGGTTCCCTTTATCAGGGGTGTAGTACACCATAATATTATGGATAGATATAGAATCATGTAATGTTCTAGTTTTTCGACATGACACAGTAATCTCAACAAATCTATTAAAATGTAGAATATGAAATAAAGTAGTTTGAATGTCTCTTAAGTAAGTGATTTAAAATATTGTTCACTGTTAATGAGAATGGGTTTAAAAATTAATTAATATCCTTTGAGTGGTTTGATAATACAAATTCAATAAAAAAATCACATATAAACATTAATTTGAAATAATTTTTCGAAAGACAAGGGAATTTTCTATATAATCAACTCAAGTATGAAAAATTATTTGATATATTTTCCTTATGATCAATGTTTATCTAAAAAATAAAATTAAAAAATTGAAATATAATGATTTTCTTTTTTATATTATGTTTTTTAAAATATCATATAACCTATTTCATCATCCCCCACACCTAGAAATTACATTACCCTCTATGAAATCAGTTTAAATAAATAGACAAGTATATAAAGGAATAAAGAAGGGATGGTTTGATAAGTGTTATCATGTGTGGCATTCAAGAGTTGTATTTCCTCCACCCTATGCTATGAAAAATCCTTATATAAGTGTTTGAACCTCTTCCCATTGATGGTAAACCTCATTCCACTCGTCTCATGAATAGAATACATTACACCAAAATGGTAAACATTAGTAATAGTATGAGGACTAAGCCATTAATAATGATTCTTACCTAGGTGGAGTTTTATAATAGAATTGTTTATGAGGACCTTCTAACCAATAAGAAACTTTGTTTATGAATCATCTTATCATGGATATCCTTTGTCTTATCTTTATAGATCAGTGAGTTCTTATTGGAATCAAGATAAATTTCCTAAAACTATTGAATCTGTAACATTCTATACTCACCTGCATCTGAGATATTCATATTGAATTGTTTGACTACCCAGTATGTGTGGTGCTCTACCTATATATAATGTTGAAATTTATTTCCAAACACAATTCTGTATATTGACATTCTGATTGGGGTTTTAAAAGTTGTATCATATTCTGACATCCCAGACTATGATGAAAAAAATGGTTCCTAGATCACTATTTCCTAGGTGGTCTCATGCGCATCTCAAAAAATTCCAAACGTTCTGACTAGTAGTGAGGGTATTTGGTGTGTCTATTGGGAGACAATTCCCTCATTTCCAAAGTAACATAGCTATAAAATCAATAGATAATGAGTTGAACCAGTATAATAATGAATAATAAATATAAATAGACATGAATAACAATGCCCTAATTATAATCCAATGTAGTAAGATGAATCATATTAAAAGGTTATAATGTATGTCATGTGACTATAAAGTAGGAATACATGGATAGAAGAAGGTGGTAGAAGTACTATACAGGATGTAAAAAAAGAATCAAATTATTTATAAAAGCATCTTGAGCTCTTGCTTGGTCATCATCTACCAATATCCATCCTAATTCATGCAATACGTAATGTAATTGTAAGAATATGCTTCCCTTAATCTATTTCTACAATCATATAGTCCACCTGGGTACCATTGGAATATTATAAAGGCTCTGAGATAAAATCAATAGGTCATCACTAATGGTATATATAAATTACCATTAGATATAGCAAGTAAATTAGTAAAAAAACTACAAATGGGTAATCTCTTGTTCCTAAAAGGAAACCAGGCAGACAATACCTACTACGGTCCACTCTGGAATAACTCTGAACTAGCTTGAAGGGATACAATTCCTAATATCACATTTATAAGGGACACCATACCCAGTATCACTGTGGTGTAATGGACTTCATGCCCAGTATCACAATATTATATGGGATTTGATGCCCCGTATCATAATAGTTTAGGAGACATCATGTGCAGAATCACCGTACTAAATGGGACACCACACCCAGTATCATAATAAGGTATTTCATGATCGTATAGTATCACATGGGACATCATGCCCTTATAACTTCATAAGGGATTCCATTCCCCTATATTATGATAAGGTATGATGTTTCCATATTTTATCACAACGGATGTCATGCCTACACAGTATCACATTTATATAAGTATCATCATGCACATTTAGATATAACTTGGGTCCTCATTCCCATTTGGTAAAACACATGCTTAAGGGTCATCATTCCCATTCATTATAATTCACATGGTAATTAATGCTCATTTATTTATATTATTAACTGTCATCATGCCAGTATTTTATATCATTGACAAATAACCTTTGCCTTTAATATGATCCATGGTATATTTCAAAATTCATTTACATTTAATCATGACAAGTGTAACACAAGAGATTTTTATGAGAAATATTTTGTTATTATGTTATATACATCATCAAAGGAATCTTTCACTACCCACAACACTATCTGGGCTTTCTTTACACGCAATCACGACCTTCCTCGATAGCTTGTGTTGTAGGCAATACCGAGTTTCACTAAACAACGATATGCTTTTAAAATATTATTAAAACTAGCCGTTATGAATAGTAATACCCACTTTTTGAAAATTTATAAATATTATCCTTCAAAATGGACTTCATTTTTGGATTCGGAATATCGATATTAGCCTACGGTGAATTTTTGGTATTTTTCTGGAAACATTTAATTTGTGATGAATAGTGAAAACAATGGGTTACTATTTAAATAATGACTTTTTATTTAAATAATTATTTATTTTATTTAAATTTATTTTAGGTAAAAATTAATACATAATACCTATATAAGTTCAAAGTAATTTATTGGAGTCATTTTATAATAATTGTAGATATATAAAAATTTTATTGAACTTTTCACCATCTTTTTCCAACCTCATAGGAGAGTTTGAAAATTTACCTAAAACATAATTTTACCGCTTCTACAAGTAGAATTACAAAAACCCGAGAGACACGGTTAATATCAAGGAGTAAAATGTGGTTCAATAAGATAAAAATAATTTTTGGTTGATTGTAACTTTTTACTTTTATTTACCACGGTTAAAAGTAAATAGGATAATTAAGGGTACAAATGGTATTATTATTACCCTAACCCATGTCCTAATTCTATCAGATAAGTTTAATTCGACCAAAAACAACCTTAGGAATAAAATATGACCATTTAGGTCCAATTGGATTAGATTAGAACATTTAATGTTATTTTATATAAAGAAGAGTTAAAATAGTTAAAATCAATGTTTAATAACTAAAACATTTTTAATATAGGGTTATAAATAAGATAAATTCGACTATAAATATTTATTTGAAATATAAAACGGTTTCATACATAATTGTATTTTATTTATAATTTTTAGACTTTAAATAATTTAATTTATTTATGACACAATGATGATGCAGTAATTACCATATTAAAGAAATATTAACATAATTTATATTATAAATATCCAAATAAATGTAATTTGAGACTTTTTAACAATTAAACTAATTTTATAGGTTAATAGGACATATTATTTTTGAATTAATTAACATTTTTATAAATAATAATTCTGTTATGATTTTCACAAAAATCAATTACCAAATAGTGTCAAAATTGACATAAAATAGATTTTAAAACAAATATAATATTATTAATTGTTATTTCATTCCCAAAAATCTAAGGTTCAGCCAAATGAATTATATAATGTTATATATATTAATACTTATCCACTTGGGGTCCGTTTGTCTTGTTATAGTACATTTATTAACTATATAGTGTAAGAAAACAGGAAGACATGGTAAAAGTTAAATTTTTTATCGTAGAGTTAAATCTGAATGATAAGGTTAAAATAGTAACCAAATCATGTCTAAAATCTATCGGTTGAGAGGATTTCGACCCATCCCCACATTATCTTTGAAATAAATCAATTTTGAGCTATTAAAAACTGAATATGGCTTTATTATAAAATAATATTTTATGTTTTTCCTAAGGTGCCCCTCTCCTCCCTCATAAAATGGCCCCTCCTCCCTCTCCTCCTCACACCACTTTGAGCCTTCATGCTCAGCCAAAACCTTCCCATTTATATTCTCAACTTCCCTAGAAACATCCTAGAGGTCCTGGTATTCTTCAAAGACCATCTTTTGTTCCCTAAGAAGAGTTTCAGAAGAGGCACCTCAAAGAAGAGGTAATGTCCGTTACCGATTCATTCAACATTATTTCTTCTTCTACTACTTCTTCTTTAGTTGATTCATTATGATGTAATAACATAAGTATCACTCATATAATTATATGTTATTATAAATAAGAAACATCTATATTTAACCTTCTATCCATCCCATGGAAACAAAATCACCGCGCATGCGTACGTATGGAATATCGTCTCCACGCCGTGGTGTAATTTGTTTTCCACCACCACCTTACTTGGAGGGGTATTATGGTGTACATAATAACTATATATGATTATTTAAAAGTGATATTGATTCTGAAATAGTATACATACACTTCAATACAATTCCAAAATCATGGGAACTATATCGTCGCTCGTGCGTATGTACGGCCTACCGTCTTTACGATGTGATGCTACTCGTTATACAAGATCATCAATACATAATGATTATATAAATGAATTTAATCAATAAATATTATATATATTACACTAATACCATTCTGTAAATGAGGTATCTATAACCTAAAAATAATAATAATAATTTATTCGACAAAATACGCATAAGAACAAAAAGTAATAAACATTAGAATAACTAGTAGCAATGAAAGATTACTAAAAAGAAGCTAAGAATATGACCATATATGATATCATAACAATGATTACGATTCTGGAATAAGTCAATAACATTATTTAAATCATTATACAGGAGGTTTGGAAACGTACGATGCAAATTGGACCTCAGGTAAGGGAAAATCTCGCATACTCATTTTTATCCGGGATTATTTATACTACAGAATTTACTCGGGTACATTTATCATCCACATCATTGTTCCATCAATATGTAATATTATTCCTATCCTCCTACAATTTTTTAAATCCAATTTTACCCTTTGGTGAGTTTTTATTAAATTATATGAAATGAATCTTTTGTCTTTTTTTTACGAGGTACTTTTTTGACTTTTCCGGCCAAAGTAGGAGGAGAATGTTTTTCTTTAACTTATACGACATGAATGGATTTTGAGAAAATTATTTCCATGAAGCTTATTTTACAGGTTTTTAAGTTTATTTTTAATCAACTTATTTTAGATTAAAATTGTATGACATGTTAAAAAAAGAAAAAATGTTTTTGAGGTAGAAAGGATATTTTCCTCAAGAATGAAGTTCAAGTGTTTTATAAAAATTATTTTCCATCTAAGATAATATAGGGTTATGTTTCTATCCCAAATTTTTACATTTATTTTCTTATGTTATGATGGAATTATTTTTATGATGTCCTTTTATCTTATATGGAATATGTTGTGATGGCATGATGTTTAAGAATCCCTTTTTTATTACATGGGTTATGCTATGATGTATGATTTATGATCTTGTGGCACACATAAGAATGGTATCATTATGAGATGGTTGGGAATTATATCTATCTCCAATGCAGTGGGTAAATATTTATATCTCATGAGATAGACATGTCTGGAACAACGTGTTAATCCGGTTCAGTGATTCAGGACTGAAACGAGGAGTGTACTCAGTTCAAAAATGGACTTTGTCCACTAGGATAGTCCTGGAAATGAGTCTTGAAGACTAATAAATGATTATCTATGATTATGTGTGTATGTCAACAATTTTCATGTTATGATTATTGGGATTACATTTCACTACCATGATTTATCCCAGGTTATGATATTATGATCTCTTTTTTAGGTTATGATTTTCAAAATGTTATGTTCTTATGAATATGATGGGGTTGATATTTCTTTTGTTTACCCTTACTGGGCATTTGATCTCACCCTTTTGTATGTTTTCTTTTCCCCAGGTCAGGAAGAAGTGTGTTAAGTAAAATATACCAAAATGGACTCTAGATATGATAAAATAAAAGCGAGACAATGTAGATTATTTATAAACCAGTTGTTTATGTTTCCCAGTTTCAAAAGACACTATACCTATACAGTTTTTTAATAGTTCTGTTATATGGTGTAATAAGTATGCTTCAATTCTGAAGTAATAACAACGTATGTATTGTATGGGTCGTTATAGTTGGTATCAGAGGAAGGGTATACTCATCCTTTGGAAACATGGATGTGAAAGACATAGTAAGAACCCTAAGGATATGTCTAAGCATAGAACAAAATCATAGTGTTTTAGAAAATGTCCATGAATAACCTGTGATAAGACCTTATGTGTGAAATATTATTATTGATTATGTGGTTTTCCTAATGTGATTAATGTTTCTCACACTACGCTTATTGGTTTTACTCAATGGATAAAACCTGAAAGAACCGTGTTAATGCTGAATGTGACGGGCAATGTAATGATTGTCCCCTTGAGAAACCAAATGTTATAGGAGCTAGAATTCAAAATCTTGTAGCCGTGATCACAAAACTTTCTCAAGCTATAAATAATGTCAGACATCAAAACGAGCATAGAAAGGAGCAAAATTCTGTTGAATCCTTCATGAGGAAGCGTCCACCCTCATTCACCAGGTCTACTGATCCATTAGTGGATGAACAATGGATCAGTACCATGGAAAATATATTTTCAGTTCTTCAATGTTCTTAACATGATAAAGTAATCATAGCAGTATATTGCTTGGAAGGTGAAGATGATCAATGGTGTAATCATATCAAGAATACGAGGCTAATAGATGAAATTGATTCCATGGAATGGGACGAGTTCAAGAACTTATTTTTCAATAAATACATCCTTTGAATTCTTCGAACAAAGTTGGAGAAGGAGTTTCTTGAACTAAATCAAAAGGATAATGAATCAGTTGGTACCTCTGAAGCAAATTTTACAAGACTAGCAAGGTATGCTTCTGGGATTATTATCCAACCTGAGAGTAAGATTGATCGATTATTTGGTGTCTTAAAACCAAGTCTTCGAAGGGGGTTAGCCATAAGGGACTTCAATAGTTACGAGGAAATCGTTCGATGTGATATCAAGGTTGATATAGAGATTGGAGTAACCCATCAGTCATATGCATTTGATAAGAAGAGGAAAATGGAATCCAAAGAAAAATCTAAAGATAACACTAAAAATAAGATGAGTTTTCCCTTATGTACAATTTGTTGAAACAAACATGGATGGATTTTTCCTAAAGGGACAAGTAAATGTTTCAAATGTGGAAAATAAGGTCATCAGACATTTGAATGCCACAATGATAGGAATAAGATTTATAGTGATACGAACAAAGAAAAGGCTACACAGAGTGCACCTCATACACTTCAATGTTAAAAGTTCAAGGAAATAGGGCATTATTATAATAAATTCCCTAATCCAAGGGTTGTTGATGATGATTGGCGTCAACAAACTGTTAAGGCTAAAGATAAAGGAATGTCACATGCAATTTCTATCAGCGATGTGGAGTACGATAACGAAGTGGTGAAAGGTACACTTACCATCCACTCTAAAGTAGAAAATGTTTTATTTGATTCTGGATCCACCCACTCTTTTATTTCTGAATACGTTTCTAAGGGTATCACCATATTACCTCAGTAGTTAGATATTGACTTAGTTGTGAAAACCACTAATGGAACAACAGTCGCATCAAAAGTTTACAATTCTTCTCCAATTGATGTTTTTGGGAAAGTGCTTCCTACAAATCTTGTGATACTTCCTATATTGGAATTTTATGTGATTCTTAGCATGGATTGGATTTCATTATATTGATCTCATATCAATTTCCAAATAAGTGAAGTCACATTTCATATTAAAGATAAATCTATGATCTCCAATCGATGCTAGGATGAACATAACGTTGTAGTGGAAATTTCATCCATCTTATGGGTCATGAATCCACTAAATGAAGGTTATTTTTCTCAAATGGTTGCAGAGAAACTCAAGATTAAGAATATTCCTATTGTACGGGAGTTTGATGATGTATTTCCGTAGGAGTTGCCTGGTCTTCCACCAAATCATGAAGATGAGTTTTCAATAGAACTCGTACCAGGTGATTTACCTATTTCAAAGAAACCTTATAGAATGGACCCAATTGAGTGGAAGGAATTCAAGAAGAAACTCCAAGATAATATTGATATGGGATTCATATGCCCTAGTGGATCACCTTGTGGAGCACATGTTCTGTTTTTTAAGAAGAAAGTTGGATCAATGAGACTCTGTATTGATTGTAAAGAACTTGAAAAGATCACTATCAAGAACAAATATCCTCTCCCATGCATTGATGACTTATTTGACCAACTACGTAGAGCTCAATAATTTTACAAGATTGATCTTCATTTAGGGTATCATCAATTAAGGGTCAAAAGTGAGGATGTACCAAAGATGGATTTCCATACAAGGTATTGACACTATGAATTTATAGTGATTCCATTTGGTCTTACTAATGCCCCTACTATCTTCATGGATCTAATGAATAGAGTCTTTAAAGACTATCTTGATCAGTTTGTGGTAGTCTTTATAGACGATATTCATGTCTATTCAAAGAGCAAGGAAGAACATGAAGATCACTTGATAATTTTATTAATGTCCCTGTGTAAGGAGAAGCATTATTCCAAATTTACCAAGTGTGAATTTTTTCTTCAAAAAGTTGTATTTTTGGGTCCCATAATCTCAAAAGAGGGGTTATTTTTTGGATCCAGCAAAAATAAAGGTTGTCGAAAGATGGTCGAGACCATCAATAGTAACTCAGATCCGAAGTTTTCTTGGTTTTGCTTGATATTATCGACATTTTGTGAAATATGTTTCACGATTATCTAATCCACTCACCAGGTTGACTTGAAAAGGAGATAAGTTCATTTGGACAGAGGTGAGTGAAGATAATTTCAAGGAGTTAAAAAGAATGTTATCCAGTGCACCTATACTCACACAACCTTGTAGTGGAGAATGTTTTCTGATTTACAGTGATGCATCCAAGAAGGAACTGGGGTGTGTTCTCATGAAAAATGATATGGTGATAGCTTATTCCTCACAAAATTTGAAAATCCATGAGCTAAATTATCCAACACATGATTTGGAGTTAGCTACGGTAATCTTTGCATTAATTTTGTTGAGGCATTATCTTTATGGAAATTGTGTGATATTTATACTGATCATAAAAGTTTAAAGTATATTTTCACACAAAAGAGCTAAATATGTGCCAAATAAGATGGTTGGAACTGATTAAGGATTATGATTGCTCAATTCATTACCACCCTAGGAAAGAAAACAAGGAGGTAGATACATTAAGTCGACAAGACCATGCTAGCTTATCCATGATGAGGATCACAAAAGATCCAATATTTATGGATTTACAAAGGATGGATCTTGGAATTATAATGGAAGGGGAAAATCGTATCTTTCTCAAATGAATTTTCATCCATATTTAAATGTGAAGATTAAAGAGGCACATAATGTAGATTTTGAGTTACAAAAAAGGTGAGAAATGTTCATGAATTCATCCTTGATTGTGATGGGATAATAAGGTTCATGAATAGGGTTTGTGTTCCTCCCATAACAGAATTAAAGAAGGAGCTAGTGGATGAGGCTCATAGTTCTTCATTCTTTATTCATCCTGGAAGCACAAAGATGTATAGGGTCCTGAAATAGTACTTCTGGTGGAATGGCATGATAATAGATGTTGCTGAATATGTCTCTCGATGTTTGGTTTGTTAGCAAGTTATATATGAGAGACAAAAGTCTAAAGGGATGTTACAACCATTACCCATACCCGAATGGAAATGGGAAAACACCACTATGGACTTTGTAAAAGGACTTCCTAAAACATCCAAAGGCAATAATGCTATTTGGGTCATAGTTGATCGTCTTACGATGTCGGCACACTTCATTTCTATTAGAGAATATTTCTCTCTAGATCATCCTTCCAGGATATATGTAAAGGAAGTGGTAAGATTGCATGGAGTACCACTTTCCATTATATCTGATCGGGATCCGAAAATTATCTCAACGTTTTGGCAATGTCATCAGCATACTCTGGATACAAAGTTGAGTTTCAGCACTTCATATCATCCTCAGATAGCCGGTCAGTCTAAGAGGAAATTTCAAATTATAGAAGATATGTTGAGAGATTACTCTATGGATTTCAAAGGAGGTTGGGATCAACACCTACCATTGGTGGAATTTTCTTATAATAACAGCTTTCACTCCAGTATTCAGATGGATCCTTATGAAGATCTCTATAGAAAGAAATGTCGAACTCCAACTTGTTGAGATGATGTTGGGGAAAGAAAGCTATTAGGACATGATCTTGTTGACGAGATGGCCGAAAAGATCTGACCTATTCAACAACACATAAGAGCAGCTCAGAGTCGACAAAAAATTTATGCCAATAATCTAAGAAAAGACATAGAGTTTGATGTGGGTGTGTTTCGGTGCGGATGTGCGTCGGGTTACGCTGTTCCGCCAGGACGCGTTCGCGCGTGCACCCGTCAACCCGAGGGGATGGGCGCGCGGCTTGTGGTCCCGCAGTCCCGCTTTCCAAAGGCGGGCGGCATCCGTCCCTTATTCAGGGGCGTCTGCTCCTTGATCGAAACCGGGATGATGGGATGTCGGCTCCTCCTTCCTTGGACGTCTCCTCGGAACTCGTCGCCTAATCCGGGTCTCCCTCATAGATTTAAGACATGCTAGTGAATCTCGTTCCCGGCGCCATATCTTCATGGACACCGGTTAATTACGCTGCTTCCGCCCGGACGCTCCAAGGAGTCTGGTCGGGGCAGCAACCTGCGGTGAGGAGGCCGGGTGGCTCTGGGTGCTGGGGGCGTGTCGTAACACTGCGGCTCTGCACGTCTGTCTTCCGTCCCTAATAGGGCTTCTCGAAGGCATGATGGCCTGAGGCATCCCGCACTGGGTGCGGGGAACTGTGTCCCCTGAGGTTTTCCTCAGCTTCCCATGTTTAACATGGGGTACGCCGCGAGTTTAACGTCCAGCGGGGACGGCATCGGACCGATCAACACGAAAAGTGGATCAGATGACAGAACCCCTTGCGGGGAACCTCCGACGCTGGGGCCAGCGCATGGGCGGCTTCCCAAGTGATATGGAGTGGAGTGAAGTGGCATGACCCCACCGGGATGTGGCGGCCCGGGTAAGGATCAGGATGGATGATGGAGTGAAGAGCTTGGACCCCGTAGAGGCTTCCTACATACCGCGCGTTAGCACGGATCAAAGTCAACGTAGTTCGGGTATACAGTTTAACGTCATGCTGGACGTCGGCAAGCCGACTCACGAAGGGGTCGAGGCCGCCGGGCGGAGGATTGAACCGAACCACCTCGCACAGAGGGGGATGGAACGGCCGGGTGGATCACAGTTTCACGTCATGCTGGACGATAAAAGGAGAAATGGAAAAAGGGGCTGTGGGGAGGCACAGTGGAGATACACACGGGCAGTCTCCCACAGGGGTGGATTCATAGGTGAATCGACGCAAGCATGAACCCTGGAGGGGTCCACTGATGGACGAACCGACGTGAATACGACCGGGATGACCAGGTGGTGGGCTTGAACCTCAGGGAGGCTTCCTACGTACCATGTTTAGAAGACAGGGATCAAAGTCCACGTAGTTCATTCTGTCAGGACTTACGCACTTGAGGCAGCCCGGATGCGGCAAAGCTCAGTTGGAAGGGACTTGGACCGAAAGTAGAAGGCACCTCGATCCCAGTCACACCCTCTACTGGCTTCGGCAGTGGGGAGGCGCAATGGAGATACACATGTGCAGCCCCCCACAAGAAACTAGGGGTTTGTAATACCCTACCCCCGTAGGGAAAAGCCGCTCCCATTAAATCGTCCCTGAAGAGGGGCAATCCCGACATCCCTGCAGAGACGAGCGGGTGGGGGACACATCCAAACTGGGGGGGACCCTGCGTGCGAGGCACGGGATCGGGTGATGCGGACGGTTTAACGTCTTGCCGTACAAAGTACAGTTTAACGTCGTGTGTTGAGGACGAAGAAGACGGTTTAACGTCTTGCCGGACGAAGTACAGTTTAACGTCATGTGTTGAGGACGAAGGTGCTTGGCAGTTTAACGTCTTACAGCGCGGACGTGGTACAATTTAACGTCGTGTTGGATGATATACAGTTTAACGTCGTGTTGGACGATGCACAGTTTAACGTCGTGTTGGACGAATGTAGTTTAACGTCATGCGGGACGATGGATTGCCGCTGATGGGTCCGTGTCACTTCGCGCGAGCCTGGAGGGCCGCACGGGAAGACAACGCACGGTGCGGGCACCCAGGATGAAGATCATCGGGCGCCACGCAGGCGGGTACCCTCAGGGGGTCAAAGGGGGCGACCCTGGCGGATTGCGCGCAAAAGAGAAGCTTTGCGCGCAAAACAGCAGGTCGGCGCGCAAAATGGCGGGCTGGCGTGCAATCGGGCCAGCCCTTTGCGCGCGGATGATTGAGATTGCGCGCACCGGGCTTCGGGTAGCACGCGGGGGCAACGGCTCATTCTCTAACGAACGGCCACTTTGAAGAGGGGGGTGCGCGCAATCGGGCTGGATTGCGCGCACCCGGGGGAAATTGCGCGCAAGAGGCTTCTTTTGCGCGCAAAGGCCTTCGGGTTAAGGATTATTCAAAGGAAAGGAGCCAAGGTGATTGCGCGTGAAGGCGAACCCCAAGGCTCTATTGCGCGAAAGAAAGGAGGTTACCTGAAGATCGGCATTGCGCGCGGAAGGGGTTGGATTGCGCGAACGAGCGACGCTTCGGATTCTGGCAACCTTCAAAACGTCGGGGGTCGCCTTATATTTATAGGCAACCCCGGGCGCGGAATCCGGTCTCGAGCGCGGAATTCCCTTCGCGGGCGCGGAATCAGGACCCGGCGCGCAAGGGAGCCGCGCAGGCCACGGGCGCGCAAAATAGCGCGCCGGCCCAGCGCATTGCGCGCATCCCGGGAGGATTGCGCGCCGCGACTCAACTTTGCGCGCGGGCCTCTGAAATTTCGCGCAAGTCCTCCGGGCCCTCCGGAACGTGCCTCTGACTCCAAATATCACTTCGCTTTCCGCATCCGGAGCTTCGTTTGGGAACAACGGACTTTTCCGGCGTCTACAAAAGCCCCCCCCTCGGAATCTGATCGGCGAGAGGTCGCAACGATCGGGTTCCGAGGGAGACGCCGGAATGCCGAAGTCCTGGGCTGCGCGGGACTTAGGCGCGCAAAAAGGGGCGTCGGGCGCGCAATTCGCAACCGCGGTCGCGCAATCGAGCGTTCCGCGCGGCGCGGAATCCCGGCCTCGTCTATAAATAGGGGTCCAGGGTTACGCGTTCCGTACACAGGCCTTCCGCACGATAAGCTTCAACGCTCTCGTGCGCGAAATTGCCTTTTCCGGTCGCGAAATTCGCTCGATCGGCGCGCAAAACCATCCGGAATTCGCCTGCCTTTGCGCGAAAACCCGGAACTTTGCGCGACATTCTTCCCAATTGCGCGTCGTCCACTTGGATTGCGCGCCAACCTTCAAACTTCTCTACCAGCCTCGTCCGATCCCGCACGCTTCATCCCTTAACCCGCACGACTCCCGAAACTTCTGAGATGGCCGCGCATCAAGGAAATGAGGGGGATGTCGCCATTCGCAGAGCAGAGATGGCGGCGAACGAGGTGGTTTACGGATCCAAGGAGATTGTTTCCAACAATCAATCCCTGTTCGACTTACTGACGCCGGCCCAGAAGACATATCCACTGTCGGACAACCTGCCGCTCTGGAACTTCGGCATCCTAGATGAGGTTCTGGTGCCAGGGTTCGAGGTTGATGCGCCACGGACCTGGGTGACTCGGGAGGACGAGCTTCCCCGCTATAACATCACCAACAATGGGAATCCTGCCAGGGAGACCAGGCACTTGGACGTCTATGTCCCGAACCCGAGGACGCGAACCATTGACGGAGGTGAGCCTACTGCGGAGAATTCTCCAGCCCTCTACTCGAGCATATATCGCCAGAGTGTCACTGACGACACCAAGGGCTGGCTGAAGGACTGGGACTTGCGGTCTGGGGGCAATTTCACCAGCGAGTGGGCCTGGGCGTTCTGGGTACGCCACACTTGCGATCACTTCGCAGAGGAGCTGCGGTACATCGGCCTATTTGAGGCGGTGTGGACGTCGCAGTTCCATTTCAACCAGCAGTCCGAGCTCGGGCCGGAGCTGTTCACCCGCTGGTCTCCGGATACCAACACCTTCCATCTTCACCATGGGGAGGTCGGCATCGGTCTCTGGGACATCCACTGCATCGGAGGTATCCTGCTGGAGGGCTACCAATACGATGAGTTCCTGCCACCGAAGAACACCTGGGAAGACAGGTCACGGACTCCTATTCTGACCTGGCATCTGCTTGACCTGGCTACGCAGCGGCTCGGGATCAAGGACTTCCAGAAGGACATAGCCTACAAGGAGTGGTTCGGCCAGTTCTTGGAGCATGTCCCGACGGTCAAGATGCCAGGCAGGGGGAAGCGGTGCCCGACCGCAGCTCAGAGGAGCCGGAACGGGTCGTACTGGCGGGTCCTGGAGACGGGCGACTACCGCTCATGGGGGTACCGCGTCATTGAGGCCCGGGACCCAAATGTCTGGTACGCGGCGTTCCTGGCCGCCTTTCTGAGTGGGTGGCTCCTGCCAGTGCGGGACGCGAGAATGGGCGTTCACCCGGCAACACTGGCGGTGGCGGGCGCTATGGCCGCCAACAAAAGATACAACCTCGGGGTCCCAGTGCTGGCGAGGCTGTATGCCATCCTGGGATGCATCTCACGAGGGGGGTCGCCACGAAGGATCTATGGGCCCTTTCAGTTCTTCCACGGCTGGGTGGCTGCTCACCTCGGTGGGTACACGTTTCCGAACGCCATCATTCCTCCGGGCAACGGCCTGCGACCCTCCCTGCTGAACATCGCGGGGTCGCTCCGATGACCCTAAGTGAGGAGGGCATGAGGATTCGGATTGGAAATCATGCCAATTTCAACTTCAGTCCATTCCCCACTCCCGTCGGCCAGATGATCGACAATGGGCAGGGTCCGCTGGAGCAGCACGAATACTTCCTGAACATGCGGGGCGGGGTGCTCGTGGCTCGGATCGACGGGAAGGTGATCTGCGAGCCTTACGTGCCAACCCGGTTCGCCAGGCAGTTCGGGTGCCTTCAGCGGATGCCTAAGAGGGTATTCACTGCCGTCCGGGAGGAGACGAACCCTTGCGTCCTTCGCCAGATGTGGCTGATGTTTGCCGCTTTCGGCTCTGGCGACGTCATCACTCTCCCTCCTACCGGGGTTGACGCAGGCTTGGCGACCGAGTACGCCGAACACTGGGCCATCGCGTACCCCGAGGGGCTTCTACGGAAGCCAGTTCGGCGGCTCGAGGTTACCCGTGCGGAGACCGGGCGTCAAGGAAGGAGGCGAGGCGCCGCCACACGAGGGAGAACGGAGGCGCGCCAAGCAGCGGAGCCGGCGCGGGCAGGGACTTCGGCGGCGGGCACATCGCGAGCTGCCGCCACGACCTCGGCGCCAAGAGAGGGGGCACGCGCGGTGGTCGAAGAGCGGCCCGGGAAGCAGGTGAGACGTCTGCTCGAACCCTCCCACGATGCAGTCTTCCCGGCACTGTGGTCGGCCTGGATGACCCTGCGGCAGTCACTGGGGACCAACGCCATCTGGCGAAAGATTCTCAGAGAAGGAATCCATCAGCCAGAGGTCGGGCGCCTCCATATTGCCGACAGGGTGGACTTCAACCGGCAGTATGGGTATCTGACGGCCATGGACGATTACACGCGCCAACGTGGTCAGCGTGCGGAGCCATCCCTTCTGGTGAAGGTGATGCTCGGTCTAGAGCCCGCTCCAGAACAGATGCTGCCGGCGGAAGATGAAAGTGGCAGCGACTCCGAGGAAGAGGAGGAAATGGGGGAGGATGAAGGCTCCGAGGGAAGATCCCATCAGGGGAGTCTGCGGGAGAGTGGCGAGGTGGCCGGCTCTGACAATGTTGATGTCACTGAGCTCCTCGAGGTCCGCTTCTATCCCTACTCAATCTGCTTCATCCATTCTCTTATCCAGCTTCTAACCCATTTCTCCATATTTCTCAGGAGCGCACGGATGTTGGTCAGGCGTCCTCAGCGGGAGTAGGAGGGGCGCCAGCAGGACAAGGCGGGGGCCAGGCACCCATTATCGAATTGACAGGCGCAGAAGGGCCCCCTGCTGCAACTGTTCCTGCGGTGGCCGGGATAGCGGAAGATGACGCTCTGACCTCCCGTAAGTCTCCTTGCTTTACTGCTGGTGCTTGCCATTGACGATCCGTGACTAACCATGGCATGCCCTGCGCAGTGATCTCAGGACTGGAGGCTCGTCGGGTTGCCGAACCCAGGCCATCTACGAGTGGACCAGTGGTGGACATGCCGCCTGCTCCGGAACAGACTTCCCAAACCAAGCCGGCCCCACCAACTGCTGATCAGGGGGCTGCGGACGCCGGCGGTGCTGACGTCGGAGAGAGGTCGGGGGCTGACGAGGGTGTCAGCGCCGCTGGGGAGAGAGAAGAAGTTCGCCCGGATGTTGGGGAACCCATCCCTCATGAGGACCTCCCAGGGGCGGACCCTGCAGCAGACCTGCTGGCTGCCTTCCCTGCCTACCGGCCTGCCGACCCCGAGGAGATGGACGACTCAGACGCGGAGGCGGTCGAGGAGAGCCGGATAACGCGCCGCAGGGGGTGGAAGTGCATCCAGCACTTCCTCAAGCGAGACCCATCGGAGTGGCTGGGGCGCATGGGATCACTTCAAACATGGCTGCGCTTCCTGTGTTCCGGGGGAGCTGATGCTCAACGCCTACATCTGACGGTCCGTGATTTCATGGCCGAAAAGATGCGCGAGAGCTGCCGACGTCACACAAAGTCGGGACATGTCGGAGAGCACGCGGGCGTTCCTCGCGGCGGAGCAGGAAGTCCGGCGCCTCGAAGGGCAGGCGGCAGAGAAGGAGGCCTTCGTCACAGCGTGTACCGAGCTTGTGGAGCAACTAGAGGCCCAACTGGTTGACGCCCAGGTACAGCTGACGGAGGTGGGCCAACAGATGGTCACAATTCAGGTCGAGCGGGAGCGTGCACAGGCCAGAATCGACGAACTGCGTGCTGCGACCGCCGACGAAGAGAGGGCATGCAGAGAGCGAGAAGAAGCTCTGGAGGCCACCAGCCAAAGGGTAGCGGCATTAGAAAGACTCATTCAGCACGCTAATCCCTAAGGGCTTTGTTTTGCCATTCCCAAAACATTTGCTTCCGCTACTTTGATCCATTTGTATGAATCAATATATTTATCTGCATCTTTTGGCTTAACATACTCAACCACAATTCGTTGTCTTTGCGGGAGTGTTAACCAAGCATCAGGCATCCATAATTGGGCCTGGATTTCTGGAGAAAAGAGGGAGGTCATTCCTAGGAAAGGAGACCTCAGACCTAATCAATGTATCATCCCCCCATCTTGTTCCAACACACGAGCGGGACAACGCTAGGGGCGTTGAGATTTTATCCGAACATAGGGAAATGAGAAAGGGTGAATCGCGTGTCCCGAATCCAGACATCCACAACGGTCGGCCTTCCAGGAAATGCCCAAGACGGTAGGCAGACAGTGGATCGACCATAAAAACTGCAATAGACGGACCGAAGATCATCATTCATATTGCAGGAGGTCGACCACATGTCATCATGAATACCGCTTTGGGGTTCCTTCAGACACAAGGGTGGAAATCCAGATCAACAAGGCATGCGAAGCGTGCGGCGAAGTGACGATTTGTTCGGACAGAATCCAACGCTCTCAAAATTGCGCCACCGTGGGGAAAACGTATTAGGCGGATGCACTAATCTGGCCGTGAGTCACCCCAATTCTCAGACAGCACCTCTTTGACGAGGAAACCGTCGCTTCCCACCATTGCAGTGGGGCATCCCGAGCTGAATCGGGGAGAATATCACAACTGCACCACTCTACCAGAAGCCAGGCCAGACGGCCGGCGACGAGGAGGGGCGGGACTTAACGATCCCTGAGGCTGGACCCGAGTTGAGATGCCCGGGCGTTCCTACGTACTCCATCAGGATGGAGATCATGCCATACGGAGTTCTGAGAGTGCAGTTTAACGTCATGCAGGATGTAGAATCCCATTTAGGGGAGATCTTAGTTTAGGGTCATAGAGCTCGGACCATAGGGGTAGATCTTAGTTTAAGGTCTTAGAGCTCAGACCATAAGGAGAGATCTTAGTTTAAGGTCTTAGAGCTCGGACCATAAGGAGAGATCTTAGTTTAAGGTCTTAGAGCTCGGACCTTAAGGAGATATCTTAGTTTAAGGTCTTAGAGCTCGGACCATAAGGAGAGATCTTAGTTTAAGGTCTTAGAGCTCGGACCATAAGGAGAGATATTAGTTTAAGGTCTTAGATCTCGGTCCATAAGGAGAGATCTTAGTTTAAGGTCTTAGAGCTCGGACCATAAGGGGAGATCTTAGTTTAAGGTCTTAGAGCTCGGACCATAAGGAGAGATCTTAGTTTAAGGTCTTAGAGCTCGGACCATAAGGAGAGATCTTAGTTTAAGGTCTTAGAGCTCGGACCATAAGGAGAGATCTTAGTTTAAGGTCTTAGAGCTCGGACCATAAGGACCTCAAAGTACGCCACATCGTGGTCCTATCCCCTGGATATGCGAAGATGCACTGAGGGATAGTGTCAAGAGTGCCGAGGTTTCGCCTGGTCAGAATGGGAGGTGGAAAATGTGAATCATGCGGCCATTCACTCAAGGACTGGGGGCACTGGAGTAACGATATGGGAGTACTGCCGACCGTGGCGGAAACGTAGCATCAATATCGCACTAACCGTTGGTGGAATGAGGCAGCAAACGAGCATCGACCGCTCAATCGCAGGATTCATATCGATTTGCTGCCCGAGGCCATTGGGGGTACCGGACCGAGTCAGTGGGAGAGCACTGAGGCATTGTGTCCGAACCGTTCACGGGGGCTCCACCCAGGGCGTAGACAATGGGTCCGAATGAAAGGGAGCACGAAGCCTGAAAAGTGGAGGAAACCTGACCAAGCGGATCCTGACCCTCCTGGCAATAAACCAGAGTACTCTTGTCACCGGTGGACCACTGCAAGGGGTCGGGGAACACGCCTTGAGGGTGACCTGAAGGCGGCGGATTCCCCAGAGAAGGGGGAATCTCTAAGAGGTGGGGGGCTGGACCCGAAGTTTCAAACATCCGGGCGTTCCTACGTATCCCATAAGGATGGGAATCAAGCCACACGTAGTTCTTGAAGCGCGGCGCAACACAATCGGCACCAGCGCGGGGAAGAGTGCGGGTCTGACCCTCGCACACAGAAGGAGCGGCATTTGATATTTCTTGTTTGTCCTTAAAGATGAATGGTTTTTCTTTGTGCGGCGACATGCCAGTGATTGAGAAATCTCTGGCGTCGCCACAATAATCAAGCCACGGAAGGCATTGATGAATGATGTGGTTATTAACCAGCGCCCAACATGAGTGTCCCCTGAGGAGGACATCACGATGCAGTGCCATTTCTCGTCGGGTGGCCAAGACGATCACAGTTTGCGGTCGTGTGGTAGGACCAGACAACACAGTTTAAGGTCGTGTGGTTCGGACCATGGAGGAACCCGCTTATTGCGGTACGGCGGACACGGCGGAGGTGGAAACATACCCAGCCCTGCGGTCACGCACGATTCCAGGAGAAGGATCCTGGGATAGGGGCCTGCATATGTCCATCACCCGAGGGGCAGAGATGCTAGCCTCCAGATATACTGGGCCCAGAACGCGATTGTTCGGGCGACTCCTTCCTCCTTATGGGGACGAGGGTCCAGCTACGCATGGCCCTTAGGGAGGATATCCGCATATATCCTTGGTGATCAGATCATGGGAGCCTTGAACGACATCATTACCCTGGTTGGTCTGCCTAACGTGTAGAGGTGTACTGAAGGTCAGTATGAAAAGAGTGTCGAGATTCCACTACAACGCACAAAGGCGGAGTGTGATGAGGACTGCGCAACCAATGTTCAGAGCCTGAAAGAGCCGACATGGCGATCAAGGATGTTGCTGACCATATTTGCAACACAACATCCGATCGCGTCAGCCTAAGACGGGGCAAGCAAACGAGCATCAACCGCTCAATCGCAGGATTCATATCGATTTGCGGCCCAAGACCCGCCGGTAAATCGACCCGGAGTGGTAGGAGAGCACTGAGGCATCGTACCCAAACCGCTAACGAGGATCCCTTTGAGTGAAGGCTCGAACAAGAGGAAGCGCGAGGCCTGACAAGCAACACAGGACCTGTCGGGATTGAATCTGACACTACGAGTCATAGACCGAAGTACCCAAAACATGTTAATAGATCACCGAAAAGGGTCGGAGGACTGACCCTGAGAGCAACCAAAAGAGGGCAGATCCCCGTGATCAACCAAGAGACGGGGCTGGACCTGAAACACAAGCGTCCAGGCGGTCCTACGTATCCCATAAGGATTGGAATCAAGCCATACGTAGTTCTTGAGAGGCAGTGTAACGTCATGCAGGACGATGAGAGGTGTGAGGTGGTCCCACACACGGGGGGAGGCGTACGGTGCGGCCAGTAGACCAACGCGAATGAGGACATAATCCCCCGCTCACGCGATACGCCTCGCACAAAAAGGAGGGGAACTTGGGCCAGAGGCCCGACGCGGGATAGAGATTCCCGGGAAATGGGGCTGGGCCTGAAACATGTATGTCCAGGCGGTCCTACGTATCCCATAAGGATGGGAATCAAGCCGCACGTAGTTCTTGAAGTGCAGTTTAACGTCATGCAGGATGAGAAAAGAAGGGGGGAGCAGAAGGCATCCCCAAACGTGGGGGGCGTACAGCGTGGCAAGCAAACCGACGTGAATGAGGGCATAGCCCCGCGTTCACACCATACGCCGCACACCCGGAGGCAACTGGGCCAAGGGCCCGAGATGGGATGGAAATTCCCAAAGGATGGGGCTGGGCCTGAAACATGAATGTTCAGGCGGTCCTACGTATCCCATAAGGATGGGAATCAAGCCGCACGTAGTTCTTGAGGGGCAGTTTAACGTCATGCAGGACGATACGCTGGGCAGTTTAACGTCGTGAAGCTTGGACGTAGTGCAGTTTAGCGTCATGCAGGACGAGGCACTTGGCAGTTTAACGTCTTGCAGCGCGGACAAATGCTGAACAGTTTAACGTCTTGTAGCCTGGACGTAGTGCAGTTTAACATTGTGCAGGACGTTGTACAGTTTAACGTCATGTTGGACGAAGCACTTGGCAGTTTAACGTCTTGCAGCGCGGACGATACGCTAGGCAGTTTAACGTCGTGCAGCTTGGACGTATGCAGTTTAACGTCGTGCAGGACGTATGCAGTTTAGCGTCATGCGGGACGAATGTGCAGTTTAACGTCATGCTGGACAAATGTGCAGTTTAACGTCATGCTGGACGTTGGTACACTCAGACAAAGTACTGCTTGAGAAACCTAGCATTGGTGGGAGGAGTGACACGCTCACCATCCACAGTCGCTAGGGAGTACGCGCCATTGGGATAGACCTTGTGGACAACAAAAGGTACCTCCCACTTGGGCTCCAACTTGGGCGGCTTCCGGCCGGGGATCATCGGTGCTCTTAGGGCTAGCACTAGATCACCCTGCAGGAAGGAGCAGAGGTGAACCTTCTTATTGAAAGCTCGAGCCATTCTGCTTTGATGCCTCTCCAAGTTGTGCAAAGCGCGAAGTCTATTCTCATCCAGTGCTTCCAACTCGACTAGACGGGCTTCAGCAACTCTGTCCGGCGCTTGCTGGTCGTAGACCGCAGTGCGCAAGGACGGTAACTGGATCTCGATGGGCAGGACGGCCTCAGCTCCATACACCAGGGAATAAGGGGTCATCTGGGTGGAATTGCGAGTCGTCGTCCGATAAGCCCAGAGGGCGTTGGGGAGCTTGTCCGGCCAACTCTTCTTGTTCTGACCAACCATCTTTTGCAGAATGTTAGAGAGGGTTTTGTTAAACGCCTCGATCTGTCCATTCGCCTGCGCATGATAGCGAGATGTATGGTTCGAGCGAATGTTATACTTGGCGTACAACTTCTTCAACTCGGCTGCTCGGAAATTGGTTCCGTTATCTGTGAGGATAGCATGAGGCACTCCAAATCGATAGATGATGTTGGAGGTCACGAAGTCAGCGATCGAACAGGATTTGACCTCTCTGAGCGGAATCGCCTCTGCCCATTTGGAGAAGAAGTCCGTGGCGGTCAGAATGAACCGGAACTGGCGAGCTGTCGCCGGTGGGTAAGGTCCCACAACGTCCAGACCCCAGACTGCAAAGGGACAGGAATACCTAGCGGTATGGAGAGGCTCCGGCGGCCGATGCACAAAGTTCGCATGAACCTGGCATGCATGGCACCTCCTGGCATACTCGATGCAGTCATGGATCATGGACGGCCAGAAGTATCCCAACCTCCGAATCTGGTGGGACAGCTTCGGTCCAGTCTGGTGGGCGCCGCATGAACCGCCATGAACCTCTTGCATGACTCGTGGGATCTCAACTCCCTGAAGGCAACGGAGGAGAACACCATCAAATCCGCGTTTGTAGAGGATCTGCTCCAGGCCGGGACTGCTCTGGAGGAAAAACTGTGATGCGCGGCGTCGAACTCGCTCGCGCTCGGCCCGATCCGATGGAAGAGTGCCATGTTGGAGGTACTCAACCAAAGGCGTCCTCCAATCAGGGGTTGTTCCGACTGTCATATCTGGGGTACTCGGGGCTCCGGGCATAGGGGCAACCGTGGTGAGATTACTTACCAACGGACCGCGATCTTCCTCCGGGATAACGGGAGCGATGAGCCTGCGGCGCGTCACGCGGACGATCAGGTTGTCCTGTTCAGGCTCCGCAAGTGACGCGGCAAGGCTGGCCAAGGCATCTGCTCGACCGTTCTGCGACCGGGGAATATGGACAATTTCTGGCCGAGAAGGGAACCGGGCCATCAGAAGGAGGGTGCACTCCAACAATGGCACAAGTTCCGGCTTCCTGACAACATAGTCGCCATTGATCTGCTTAACGACCAGCTCGGAGTCCCCTTTCACGCACAGACGGGGCACGTCGATCTCGAGAGCCAACTCGAGGCCGGTGATGAGGGCATGGTATTCCGCCTCATTGTTGGTACAGCCCTCTGACAACAGGAAAGAGTATGGCAGCACGGCTCACTCCGGGGTAATGAAGACGATGCCCAAGCCCACTCTATTGAGCTTAGGATTATCGAGTCTTCTACCGGTGGGGCTCCGGGAGGCACCGTCAAAGTGCATCTACCAGCATGGATCGGCTCGATCAACTGAGAGAATGGTCTCATCAGGAAAGCCTAGATCCAGCGGCTGATCCGCGGAGGTCGGGTGAGCTGCCAGGAAGTCTGCCAATGCTTGCCCTTTGATGGCCTTCTGAGACACATACCTGATATCGAACTGCTAGAGAATCATAGCCCACCGCGCTAGACGGCCAGTCAACATAGGTCGGCTCAGGATATATTTCAACGGGTCTACCCGAGAAACCAACTGTACCTCATGGTGCTGCAAGTAGTGCCGCAATTTCTGTACGGCAAATACGAGCACCAGGCAGCTCTTCTCGATGGGGGAATACCTAACTTCCACATCGAGGAGCATGCGACTGAGGTAATAGAGGCTATTCTCCGTTCCCTCGTTGTTCTTCTGGGCGAGAAGGGCACCCAGGGACCGTTCCAGGGCGGTCACATAAAGGACCAGCGGCTTCCCGGATACAGGAGGCATCAGAACCGGAGGTTGAAGCAGGTACTGCTTGATCTCCTCGAAAGCGGTCTGACACTCTTTATCCCATACATAGGTGGAACCTTTCTTCATGAGCCGAGAAAAGGGCTTACACTTGTCGGCCAGATTCGCGATGAATCGGCGTATATAGGCTAAGTGGCCTTGGAACCCTTGCAGTTCCCGGATGGTACCTGGGGGAGGCATCTGGCTAATCGCCCTGATTTTCTCTGGGTCGATCTCAATACCCCGGTATCTTACCACAAATCCAAGGAACTTTCCGGAGGTGACCCCAAAGGCACACTTCAACGGGTTCATCTTCAGGCAGCGAGACCGGAGGAAGCCGAACACTTTCTCAAGATCTTTGAGATGGTCCTGACGCTGGCGCGATTTGACAACCAAGTCATCGACGTAGCATTCCACCAGTGTGTCGAGGATTGGCTTGAATATGCGGTGCATCGCCCGTTGATAGGTGGCACCTGCATTCTTCAGGCCGAAGGGCATGACCCGGTAGCAAAAGGTACCTTGGGGGGCCCTGAAGGCAGTGAACTCCTCATCCTCAGGGGCCATCCGAATTTGGTTATATCCGGAGTATCCATCCATGAAGGAGAGGGCTTGGAACCCTGCCGTGGCGTCAATCAACAGCTCTGTCACTGGAAGGGGAAAATCATCCTTCGGACAGTGGCGGTTGAGATCGCGGAAGTCGATGCAGACTCTGATCTGCCCGTTCTTCTTCCGGACCGGCACAATGTTGGCCAGCCATTTGGGGTACTGAACTTCCCTCACGAAGTTGGCTTTGATAAGCTTGTCAACTTCGGCCTCAACCATGGCACCGTGGGATGGGTGCATCTTCCTAGGAGGCTGCTTGAACCCGCGATGGTTCGCCGGGAGACCAAGGCGGTGGACGGCTACCTGAGGATCTAGCCCCGACATCTCGCCATAGCCCCAAGCGAACACATCACGGTGCTGCCTGAGAAAGTCCACGTACTGCTGCCGCTCCTCAGAGGGCATGGCGGCACTGACCAATGTGGGTCTTGGATCGGCCTCGGTTCCAAGGTTCACCTGTATTAACTCATCGACCGTGGCGGGGACGCCCTCCTCAAAGGCTGGGGGTGCGTCTTCCATATCCTCTCCACTCGGGGAGGGATCGTCCACGGGAGAGACTGCGTTGGAAACTGCATTGGGGCTACCAGATCCTACTGGGCCACTGGTGCTGGCGCGGGCGGTCGCGGTCATCTCATCAGGAGACTCGCGGGCCGTCGAGACCATGGCGACGTCCAATCGGTGAATCGGGAGGACGTAAGCGCCATCCAGACTTGCCCAGGGATCACTTGCAACAGCGACAGGCTCAACCTCACCTGCCAGGATCTGCTTATCCTTGCTCTTGTAATAGTCCGCGTCCAGATAACGGGCTTCACATGAGGCAAAAGGAGAGGCATCTCCTTGAAGCACGCCTACTCGACCATTAAGGGAGTATTTGAGGCATTGGTGGTATGACGAGGGAACCGCCGCGTGAAGGTGGAGCCATGGCCTGCCCATCAATGCGTTGTACGCAGTGTCCTGAGAGACTACCATGAATTCGGTGTTGGCAACCAAGTCACCGAATTGGGTCTTCAAACGTATCTTGCCGACCGGGGTTTGCTCGGTGCGGTCGTACCCCTGGATCCTGAGGTCGGAGGGAATCAAGTCATCCTCAGACAACCCCAATCTCCGGAGCGTCCGAGTTGGAATCAGGTTGATCCCGGACCCCGTGTCGACAAGACAGCGCCGGACTTCAAGGCCATTGAACTGGCCAGTGACATACAGCGGACGAATATGTCCCTGTATAGGAGGGTCTTCATCTTTACCGGAGAACGAGATAACTGCCTGACATTCGGCGTCCTCGATCGTTTCGGCGTGAAAGGCCTCTGCAGCCGCAACCTCTGTCTCAAACTGGAGGGGGCTTTTCAGGGCTTCAGCGAGTGCCTCGCTAATCTCAGATGACATGCGCAGAGCCTCAAGGATGGAGAGCCTTGCTGGGATGTCGGCCAAGTGCTTCAGGACATCATACTTTTTGGCCAAGCGCGAGCCCCTGGTTGCAGGAGGTTGCTCTGCGGTTGGAAGCATGACGGGCCTTGCCAGTTGGATCGGCGGCCGACTGGTACTTGGCGCATCTCGCTGTTCACTGGCTACAGTCCGGGAAATGGTCACCGTACTGGGGTCAGGAGGCCGGGATGGACCCGTGGCAGGGCGGAGCTGGTCGTGACGCGGCTGAGGCGGTTCTGCCTGGTCCCACACCACAAACAGCGGCGGAGGTGAATCCGTCATCCCCGAATGGGGGGGCGGCGCACGTTGTGCTCGGTTTTGAGCCTGCAGCCTAGTCTCAGTGGCGTGCGCGGCCTGGCTGGAGGTACCAACGGCTGTGCCCTGGCGACTCCTGCTGCTGCGGTTCTTCCGACGGTGGCGACGACAGGGGACACTAGGGAGGTCCACCTGGTGTTCTTCAACGTTGGGAACCGAAAAGGGATTTACCAGCTCGACGGTGTTAACCGAAGCGTACCCAATATCGTCATCAGACGAATCATCCATCACCGGGCGGATCTGAGGAGGGACCCCCATCTCCGGGGGCATGAAATCGCCGAGAGTGCGGGATAGTGCCGGAACCGGCGGGGCGCGCTCTTCCTTCTTGCGCTGCCGCCGTTTGCTCCTCTTGGAAGAGGCAGGCTGGGACGACGATGTCGAAGCAGCACCCGCAGATTCTGGGGGCTCAGGCTGATTCAAGCGTGCACGGATGATTCCGTGGGCGCGAATGGTCGTCTTGCGGGTCATCCAGTTATTATACTTCTGGGATCCGCGGTTGGAGACCAGCTGCCATTCGTCCTCGTTGCCACTATCGTCATCTGATCCCACGAACACGCCCGCCACTTGTGCTGGAGCTGGGCCCAACCTGATTACATTGTTGTTAATCTGGTCTTGGAGCCAATCCTTAAACACATAGCACCGTTGGATGGTGTGCCCCAGGGCCCGATGGTAGGGGCAGTAGCGGGGGTTATTCGTAAGATGTGCCTCCTCTGGCCTCCAACACTCAGGCAGTCGCACAATCCTCTGCTCCAGGGCGCTCCGGAAATAACTGGGGACCTGATCCTCGTGGAATGAGTAAGTCAGGTGTCGCGGGCCCCTGGGAGCGTGGTCTTTACGAGGGGCTGGAGGGGCCGGCCGAGGAGGTGGACCCTGATTATCTCGCCTGGGTTGTGGCGGTACATTACGCGGAGGGGTCGGCCGGTTCTGAGGCTGCCGCTGCTGGGCCGGGAACTGAGCCCGTGGAGGCGGATTCCTGTGAGGCTGTGGAGCTGGCCTCGCCGGCAGCAGCTCCAATGGCCTGGGGGCCTCTATCTGGGCGACAGCAGCGGGCTCAGCCCTGCTGACTCTCCTTGCAGGAATCATAGGAGGCAGCGGGTGTGCCTGGCTGGCCTATTGCAGGGCTTCCTCAAGACGTTGAGCTTTGTCTGAGAAGTCCCTGAACCCTCCGGGGTAATTTTGAGTGATCAGGGAAGGAACCAGCTCGGTCTTGACGTTCCCGACGCACATTGTCAGCAACTGCTCCTGAGTCAATGGCATGTCAAGGGAATACGTGAGACCCTTCCATCGGGCGACGAAGTCCGCGACTCGCTCATAAGGCCTCTGCTTGCACTTGAAGAGGTCTGCGATACTTGTCTTCCGGGTCGTGGAACTGAACTGGTAGAGGAACTGTCTACGGAGGTCCTCCCAGCTGGTCACCGACCCGACGGGGAGCTGGCTGTACCAGACAAATGCTGGCCCTTCTAGTGTCTGAACAAAGCAGCGAAGCTTAGTGGCCTCTTGCTGCGCCGGAGTCCCCAACATAGGCCCGCACCTCGAGTTGAAGTGGGCTAAATGCTGTGGCGGATCTCCAGTCCCGTTGAAGGGAGCGAAAGTGGGATTCCCGAATCCCGGAGGCGCCGGCATGTCATCCACCCATGCTGGGTAGGGCTTGCCGTCCGGTGGGATCGCCACCTGCCGAGTCTCCAAGGCCTCCAAGCGGGCAATGAGTGCCACCATCGGATCGTCTGGACATGGGTTCCAGTCCTGGCGAGGATCTCTAACCACGAGCGCATTGCATGGCCCTTCAATCGGGTCGTCGACCAGGTCGTCGAAATCGGCAGCTCGTGGGATGGCGGGCGGGGCGGCCCTTGGGGCAGCGGGAGGAATCCGAGCGGGGTCTCTCAGGTAGTCACGCCGCTCGGGAGGGTGTAGCGAAACATACCGCGCCCTCTTGCCGTAGGAAATGGCCTCTCTCCTGTCGGCGAACACGGCGTAATCATGGTTGCCCGGGAGAGTCTCGTCGAGGAGCGGTTGTTCCGGTCCCTGCTGTCCTTGCCTAGGATCACCGTAGTCAGGCCGCCGTTTTGCAGCGCGCTCGGCGAGGAGCTGGTCAACCAGCTTCTTCTGTTCGGCGAGCTGCTGACGTAGCGTAGCCTTTTCGGGATCCTCCTCTGCCCTCTGCATGGAGGCAGATGGGTCGGCGGGCTTTATAGCCTCGCTGTGCTCTTTTCCTTTGCTGACGTTTCGGCTCAACGTCAGTGCTTCAGTGGGTGCGGGGAGCCCCAGGAGGTTCCTCTGATGACGAGTGACTCTCACCGATGGCTCTGACGACGGCTTGTCTTCGGGGGGGAAGCCCCCGTAGAGAAGTTCAAAGTCGTTCCCCTCTCCCGACAGGTCAGCCATATTGACCGTTTCTGTCCCTGGGGATATACCCTCAGGGCCACCCAGCGAATCGGGCTCACCATTTTTCTGTTTCGGTGCGGATGTGCGTCGGGTTACGCTGTTCCGCCAGGACGCGTTCGCGCGTGCACCCGTCAACCCGAGGGGATGGGCGCGCGGCTTGTGGTCCCGCAGTCCCGCTTTCCAAAGGCGGGCGGCATCCGTCCCGTATTCAGGGGCGTCTGCTCCTTGATCGAAACCGGGATGATGGGATGTCGGCTCCTCCTTCCTTGGACGTCTCCTCGGAACTCGTCGCCTAATCCGGGTCTCCCTCATAGATTTAAGACATGCTCGTGAATCTCGTTCTCGGTGCCATATCTTCATGGACACCGGTTAATTACGCTGCTTCCGCCCGGACGCTCCAAGGAGTCTGGTCGGGGCAGCAACCTGCGGTGAGGAGGCCGGGTGGCTCTGGGTGCTGGAGGCGTGTCGTAACACTGCGGCTCTGCACGTCTGTCTTCCATCCCTAATAGGGCTTCTCGAAGGCATGATGGCCTGAGGCATCCCGCACTGGGTGCGGGGAACTGTGTCCCCTGAGGTTTTCCTCAGCTTCCCATGTTTAACACGGGGTACGCCGCGAGTTTAACGTCCAGCGGGGACGGCATCGGACCGATCAACACGAAAAGTGGATCAGATGACAGAACCCCTTGCGGGGAACCTCCGACGCTGGGGCCAGCGCATGGGCGGCTTCCCAAGTGATATGGAGTGGAGTGAAGTGGCATGACCCCACCGGGATGTGGCGGCCCGGGTAAGGATCAGGATGGATGATGGAGTGAAGAGCTTGGACCCCGTAGAGGCTTCCTACGTACCGCGCGTTAGCACGGATCAAAGTCAACGTAGTTCGGGTATACAGTTTAACGTCATGCTGGACGTCGGCAGGCTGACTCACGAAGGGGTCGAGGCCGCCGGGCGGAGGATTGAACCGAACCACCTCGCACAGAGGGGGATGGAACGGCCGGGTGGATCACAGTTTCACGTCATGCTGGACGATAAAAGGAGAAATGGAAAAAGGGGCTGTGGGGAGGCACAGTGGAGATACACACGGGCAGTCTCCCACAGGGCGGATTCATAGGTGAATCGACGCAAGCGTGAACCCTGGAGGGGTCCACTGATGGATGAACCGACGTGAATACGACCGGGACGACCAGGTGGTGGGCTTGAACCTCAGGGAGTCTTCCTACGTACCCTGTTTAGAAGACAGGGATCAAAGTCCACGTAGTTCATTCTGTCAGGACTTACGCACTTGAGGCAGCCCGGATGCGGCAAAGCTCAGTTGGAAGGGACTTGGACCGAAAGTAGAAGGCACCTCGATCCCAGTCACACCCTCTACTGGCTTCGGCAGTGGGGAGGCGCAATGGAGATACACATGTGCAGCCCCCCACAAGAAACTAGGGGTTTGTAATACCCTACCCCCGTAGGGAAAAGCTGCTCCCATTAAATCGTCCCTAAAGAGGGGCAATCCCGACATCCCTGCAGAGATGAGCGGATGGGGGCCACATCCAAACCGGGGGGGACCCTGCGTGCGAGGCACAGGATCGGGTGATGCGGACGGTTTAACGTCTTGTCGGACGAAGTACAGTTTAACGTCGTGTGTTGAGGACGAAGCGGACGGTTTAACGTCTTGCCGGACGAAGTACAGTTTAACGTCATGTGTTGAGGACGAAGGTGCTTGGCAGTTTAACGTCTTACAGCGCGGACGTGGTACAGTTTAACGTCGTGTTGGACGATATACAGTTTAACGTCATGTTGGACGATGCACAGTTTAACGTCGTGTTGGACGAATGTAGTTTAACGTCATGCGGGACGATGGATTGCCGTTGATGGGTCCGTGTCACTTCGCGCGAGCCTGGAGGGCCGCACGGGAAGACAAAGCACGGTGTGGGCACCCAGGATGAAGATCATCGGGCGCCACGCAGGCGGGTACCCTCAGGGGGTCAAAGGGGGCGACCCTGGCGGATTGCGCGCAAAAGAGAAGCTTTGCGCGCAAAACAGCAGGTCAGCGCGCAAAATGGCGGGCTGGCGTGCAATCGGGCCAGCCCTTTGCGCGCGGATGATTGAGATTGCGCGCACCGGGCTTCGGGTAGCACGCGGGGGCAACGGCTCATTCTCTAACGAACGGCCACTTTAAAGAGGGGGGTGCGCGCAATCGGGCTGGATTGCGCGCACCCGGGGGCAATTGCGCGCAAGAGGCTTCTTTTGCGCGCAAAGGCCTTCGGGTTAAGTATTATTCAAAGGAAAGGAGCCAAGGTGATTGCGCGCGAAGGCGAACCCCAAGGCTCTATTGCGCGAAAGAAAGGAGGTTACCTGAAGATCGGCATTGCGCGCGGATGGGGTTGGATTGCGCGAACGAGCGACGCTTCGGATTCTGGCAACCTTCAAAACGTCGGGGGTCGCCTTATATTTATAGGCAACCCCAGGCGCGGAATCCGGTCTCGAGCGCGGAATTCCCTTCGCGGGCGCGGAATCAGGACCCGGCGCGCAAGGGAGCCGCGCAGGCCACGGGCGCGCAAAATAGCGCGCCGGCCCAGCGCATTGCGCGCATCCCGGGAGGATTGCGCGCCGCGACTCAACTTTGCGCGCGGGCCTCTGAAATTTCGCGCAAGTCCTCCGGGCCCTCCGGAACGTGCCTCTGACTTCAAATATCACTTCGCTTTCCGCATCCGGAGCTTCGTTTGGGAACAACGGACTTTTCCGGCGTCTAGAGGGTGATAAAGTGTTCTTATGAATATCTCCTTGGAACAGAGTAATGAGATTTGGAAAGAAGGGAAAGTTGAGCCCTAGGTATATCGGTTCTTTATAAATACATGATCGTGTTGGAAAGGAAGCTTACCGATTGGTTCTTCCACCGAATCTCTCTCAAGTTCATGATGTGTTCCATGTATCTCTCCTGAGAAAGTGCATACATGATCCTTCTTATGTACTCAGCTCAGAAGTTGTACTGCTGGAGCGAGATCTTTCTTACGAAGAAGAGCCGATAGAGATTTTGGATCGTAGCGAAAAAACCTACAGCACAAGACCACTCGCTTGGTTAAATTTTTATGGGGGAAAACCCAATTAGAAGAAGCTACATGGGAGCTTGAGAATATGATGATAGAGAGGTATCCTCATCTGTTTGTTACAAAGTGACAAATTTCGAGGGCGAAATTCATTTTAAGGGGGGTAGAATGTAACACCCTAGATTTTTATGAGAAATATTTTGTTTTTATGTTATATATATCATCAAAGGAGTATTTCACTACACACAACACTATCTTGGCTTTCTTTACACGCAATCACGACCTTCCTCGATAGCTTGCGTTGTACGCAATACCGAGTTTCACTAAACAACGATATGGTATTAAAATATTATTTAAACTAGCTGTTATGAATATTAATACCCACTTTTTGAAATTTTATGAATTTTATCTTTCAAAATGGACTTCATTATTGGATTTTGAATATCAAAATTAGACTACGGTAAATTTTTGTTATTTTTCTAAAAACATTCAATTTTTGATGAATAGTGAAAACACTAGGTTACCATTTAAAAACCAAATTTTTATTTAAATTATTATTTATTTTATATAAATTTATTTTATGTCAAAATTGATACAAAATACATATATATTTTCAAAGTAATTCATTGTCTCCCTGTTATAATAATTTTAGATATATAAAATTTTTATTGAACTTTTAACTTTCTTTTACCCACCTCCTAGGAGAGTTTGAAAATTTACATAAAACTTAATTTTACTGCTTCTATGAGTGGAATTTTGAAACTCAGATAGACACGGTTAATATCAAGGAGTAAAATGTTTTTCAATAAGATAAATTTTTTTTGGTGAATAGTAACTTTTTACTTTTATTTTCCACAATTATAAGTAAACAGGGTAATTAATGGTAAAAATGGTATTATTATTACCCTAACACATGTAATAATTCTTTTGAATAAGTTTAAATCTACCAAAAACAACCTTAGGAATAAAATATGACCATTTAGGTCCACTCGGATTAGAATAGGACATTTAATGTTTTTTTATTTAAAGAAGAGTTAAAAAAGATAAAATCAATGTTTTATAACTAAATTTTTTTTAATATAGGGTTATAAAAAAGATAAATTCGACTATAAATATTCATTATAAAGCTAAAAATATTTCCTACATAATGGTATTTTATTTATAATTTTTAGACTTTAAATATGTTAATTTATTTATGACACAATGATGATGTAGTAATTACCATATTAAGGAAATATTAACATAATTGATATTATAAATACCCAAATAAATGTAATTTTAGACTTCTTAAAAATTAAAATAATTTTATAGGTTAATATGAAATATTATTATTGATTTAATTATCTTTTTTTCAACTAATAATGCTGTGATGATTTTCACAAAAATCCATTACCAAATAGTGTCAAAATTGACATAAAATAGTTTTTAAAACAAATATTAGATTATTAATTTTTATTTTATTCCTAAAAATTGAAGTTTCGGATAAATGACTTAGATAAGGTTATATGTATATTAATAATGAATCACTTGGGGTTATTTTGACTTGTTAAAGTATGTTTATTAACCATATAGTGTAAGAAGACAAGAAGACACGGTAAAAGTTAAATTATTTAACATAGAGGTAAATCTAAATGATAAGGTTAAAATATTAACCTAAACTTGTCTAAAATATATTGGTTGAGAGGATTTCTACCCATTCCCACCTTATCTTCTAAATAAATCAAGTAGGAGATATTAAAAACCGAATATGACTTTATTATAAAATAATATTTTAATTTGTTCCTAAGGTGCCCCTCTCCTCCCTTATAAAAGGGCCCCTCCTCCCTCTCCTCCTCACACCACTTTGAACCTTCAAGAACGGCCAAACCCTTACCATTTCCCTCATAAAATTCCCTAAAAACAGACTATATGTCCTGGTCTTCTTCAAAGACCATTTTTAGTGCCCCAAGAGGAGGTTAAGAGGAGGCACTTCAAAGAAGAGGTAATGTTCGTTATCGATTCTTTCAACATTATTTCTTCTAATTTTTTATCTTCAGTTGTTTAATTATGAAGTAATAACATAAGTATCACTCATATACTGATATGTTATTATAAATATGAAACAACCCTATTTCAGCATCTATCCATCCCATAGAAAAAGAAATCATCGCGCGTGCGTACGTACAGAATGTCGTCTCCACGCCGTGGTGTAATCTATTTTCCACCACCACCTTACTTGGATGGGTATAATGGTGTACAAAATAACTATATATTTTTATTGTAATGTGATATTGATTCTGAAATATTATACATACCCTTGAATACAATTCCACCATCATGGTAATGATATCATCGCTCGTGCGTATGTACGGCCTACCGTCTCCACGATGTGATGCGACTTGTTCGACATGATTTTCAATGATTAATGATTATATAATTGAATTAATTAAATATAAATGATATATATTATACTAATACCATTCTGGAAATGAGGTATCTATAACCTAAAAAGAATAATAAGAATGTATTTGACAAAACTCGCATAAGAACAAAAAGAAATAAACACCCGAATAACAAGTAGCAATTAAATATTACTAATAAGATGATAATAATATGACCATATATGATATCATAAAAATGATTAAGATTCTGGAATAAGTCAATAACATTATTTAAATCATTATACGGGAGGTTCGGACACGTACGAAGCAAATCAGACCTAAGGTAAGGGAAAATATCACAATCTTATTTTTATCCGAGATTGTTTATACTACAGAATTTAATGGGGTATATTTATCATTAAAATACAAGTTTCCTTAATATGTAATATTATTTATATCCTCATAAAATTATTTAAAACAAATTTTACCCTTCGGAGAGTTTTTAGTATAAGATATTACAGGAATATTTTGTCATTTTTTTGTAGGAGGTACTTTTTTAACTTTTTCGGCCAATGTACGAGGAGAATGTTTTTATTTAACTTATACAACATTAATGGATGTTTAGAAAATTATTTCCATGAAGATTCCTTTACAAGTTATCAAGTTTATTTTTAATCAACTTTTTTTAGTTTAAAATTGTTTGACATGTTATGAAAGGAATAAAAATTTTGATGTAGAAAGGATATTTTCCTCAATAATGAAGTTCAAGTGTTTTATCAAAATTATTTTCCATCTAAGATAATATAGGGTTCTGTTTCTATCCCTATTTTTTACATTTATTTGATTATGTTATGATGGAATTATTTTTATGATGTCTTTTTACCTTATAAGGATTATGTTATGATGACATGATGTTTAAGAATCCTGTTTTTATTACATGGGTTATGCTATGATGTATGATTTATGATCTTGTGGAACACATAAGAATGGTATCATTATGAGATGGGTGGGACCTATATCTCCCTCCGATTTATTGGGAAAAGATTTATATCTCATTAGATAGGCATGGCTAGAATGGCAGGTTAATCTGGTTCAGTGAATCAGGACTAAAACAAGGAGTGAGCTTGGTTCAGAAATTGTGTTTGTCCACTATGATAGTCTTTTAAATGAGACTTAAATACTAAGAAATGATTCTCTATGATTATGTGTGTATTCCACAAAGTTTCATTTTATGATTTTTGGGATTATATTTCACTACCATGATTTATCCCATGTTATGATATTATGATCTCTTTTGAAGGTTAAGATTTTCAAAATGTTATGTTCTTATGAATATGATGTGATTGATATTTCTTTTGTTTACCCTTACTGAGCATTTGAGCTCACCCTTTTGTATGTTTTCATTTCCCCTATTTAGGAATAAAGGTATTAAGTATGATATGACAAAAGGGACTCTAGATATGATAAAAAATGGGAGACAGTTTTGATTATTTATGAACCAGTTGTTTATGTTTCCAAGTTTCTAAAGACACTATACCTATACAGTCCTTTCATGGTTGTGTTATATGTTGTAATAAGTATGCTTCAATTATGATGTAATAAAAATGTATGTAAAGAATGGGTCGTTATAATAAGGGTGTAATGTTCTTCTATTTAATTGGGTGATGTGGGCTTCTCACTCACCTATAATCAATTCAATTCATTTATTGGGAATTTAAAGGGAACTAGTTGGGTTATCCCACTAATTTCATTACACACCATCACAATATCATCATTTTAATTTAAGGCCAAACACATCATCTGGTGTTTTTTGAGTAAGATATTGAAGGGCCAATTCAGAATATTGAAGGGCACAACCAAGTGAATGGCACACTCCTAGGTTTTTCATCTCAGTAAGATGTTGGGTTCTACAAAGTATTTAGGTTTCATGTATGGTTACCAATTTAAGAAAATTACCATTTTGTGGCACACTGGGTTAATGTAATATGTGGAACAATATAAAATATTATAAAATACACAAACCAAATGGATAAATTATAGAACAACTAAATCATACTCATACAACACTCCTCATACTATATCGGCCATTTGTTTGTCCTTAATTGGAATAAATTTGAAGAATGGACATATGCCTTGAAAATAGGAAAAATAACCACGCACCATAATAACTCAATCAAGATGAAGAAAAATATAGAATGAAAAAAAGGAATGAAGATCATATGATTACCTATCCAATGAGACTGATGCCCTTGAATCAAAATTTGGAAGAAGATTCGAGATCAAAATATATCAAAGGGAATTTTGGGAGCTCAAAATGTGATTAGGATAACTATCATATCTACTAGAAAGAACATAAAAGAATAGGGCTGAAATTATTATTTCATTAACTAAATTTTCATTATTTCACCTAAAATATGTGGGTATTATAGTTTATCCACACAATGTTTCAAACCATGCACCATCCATGCAACCTTCGCTGCTTTAAGTTCATACCCACGGTTTGACTAACTGTGTGAAAACCATGCGATATAACTCTACAAAATATTGTATGTGCTCTAACATGGGTGAACGTACCCTGATGTATAGTTTCTCATACTATGTTACTCTAAAAAATGTCCTAGAACACCTCTCCAAATTCTAACTAACCATGTGTATTGGTTCGCATAGTTTCTACTAACCCAACAACTGAGCTGTTTTTCTCCAAATCATGGGTTATGTGCTATAAACAAGAACCAGACACCCATGGAACATCCATGAAGTCATCAAGAATTTATATTAGGATCATAAATATAATTAGTCTCAGTTTAATAGTATCAAAACCTAAAATAAATTTTGGGTTCATATAGTCTCCCCACCCACACATAAATAACTCATGACCGAGTTCCCCTTCCAAGGGAAGAAAAAATTCATCACAGAATATTTTCAGCCTCTGATCATGTAAATCATCCTCCTTCTCCCATGTCTCATCTTGTACCTATACATGTATCCACAAAACCCATACTAAATGGATAGACCGACCACAGAAATACTTAGTTCTCCAGTAAAGTATTCATATAAGATACTCGTTAAAAGAAGAATCTTCATCAAGATCAACATCCATAGAATCATAATTTGGTGGCAAATAATCATGATATCGGTGAAGCTCTGAAATGTGTAAGAATAATTTCATTGGATTCTAACTCTAAAGTAATTCAATCTTATAGGATACCAGCTCGAATATCTCTAGAATCTTGAACTGTCTGAAAAGGTGAAGAGAAAGCTTCCCTTATCTGTGTATCCATCTCTACCTATTCCTGGGTGATACCTACTGGAAGATAAGAACCCCAACATTGAACTCTATAGGTCTTCAATGGAAATCAGTTTAAGATTATGTAAATATTGAGAAGTAGACATCCACTTTTTAATAATATGAGACTAATCTAATGAATACTAAATAATATGAGAACACAGTAGCACGACCTCTCCCACCTCTATCCAGCATAGGGATGAATGACATAGCCTACCTTATGGGGCCTCAAATGGAGGAATTTGCATCATCTTTTGATAACTATTATTGTAAGATATCTCAATGAGGGAGATATTCTTCTCCCAAGAACCGCCTAAATCAAAGACATATGCTCGAATTAGGACCTCTAGAACATGTATAGACAGTTCTCAATGACCATAAATCTATTAGTGGAAGGACATTCTCAGAAGCACTTATGTACCCATGGCCTTTTGCAATCCCTGCCAAAACCTCTTTGTGAAAAAAGAATCCCTATCTGTAAAAAATTTACGAGGGACGTTTTTTAGTCATATGAACTCATGGACATTTAATCTCCCCATCTCATCAACTATGTTTGTATCCCAGATATGAATGAAGTGCTTTACTTTCATGAGTGGTTCCATGACTTCCCAAATTGTTCCGCTAACTGGATTTGACTGTGGTTATCCGACTACAAAATATATAGAAACACCCTCCCATTTCCATTCTAAGATCAGTAACAGTTGTAGAAATCAAGTAGGTCACTAGTATTATACCTTCACCTTCTAATAGGTGGAACACCTAGTGATAAAACATGCAATTTGATGCTTCAGCCATGGCCACCAATACTATCAACTCATATCATTCTACTACTTGGAGATACCTAGGTGAAAATCACACTAATAAGTATGTGAATCTCACATTAGATCCTATATCATATTTATGGGAACAAAAACATCCCCATGTATATACAGTATGTCTTCATCATAGATAGATGAATTAATATGTGGGTCCTCTCCAACCGTACTCACTTGTAGGAAAATAATTCATGATCAAAAGCTGCCCCATATTCAAATTCTCTAAATGTTAATAGGTAACTGATAGTGATACAAGTATAGTATATCTATGATGGTCCTAAACCTCTATGGGAATATCATAAAACAAAGACAAAAGCTACCATTCACTATTGGCATCCTAATCTGCATGGGATTGAGTCCTCCTACTTAGATACCCAATAACATCATTTCACATCCAAAACATATAAGAAATTTTCAAGTCTAATGAATGAACATATTTAACACATCTTTTTTTACTGATATTTAACTATCGAAGTGTAAGAATATACTAGAGGTCATAAGGTCTATAAACACCACAAACACACTCCCAAAAGGTAATTACTCTAACATCACTAGGTGTGTAAGAATGATACCAACATGAGATTATGTGTTATAAAATATCTATCATGAGGCATCAACTACCAAAATCCATAAACAACACCTCAATCTTCAGGGATCATAACTACTCCCAACCCGATACCTGATGCATCACAGTTGACTGTATGGCTTCTTCCCAACTCTGGAAGAATCAGGATCAGAAATAAATTCAATATCCCTTTAATCTCTAGAAAGGATATCTTTCAAAATTTATTCCATATAAACTTCACATCCTTCTTATTCAATCCCAGAAGAGTTTCCTCTAAGCATGATAACTGATGTAAAAAATGAATGTAGTAATTGACTATCTCATATAAACAATATATATCGAAGGTGTTATTGGGATTCTCCCAAGTAACTATAGCTCTCACATTATATTCTTCAATTGAAACTCTAGCCTCTAAGATAAATTGACCTAACAATTGAACCATGTCATTTTAGAAATCTAATTTACAGGGCTTAGCATACAGATGGATCTATCTTAGTGTACTTAAAATGAACTCAAAATCAGTGACAGGGTCACACTAAGTATGAGAATACAATAATATTCCATTTACAATGACCATGAAAAAGGAATCTAGATAGGGTTTTAGAAAAAACCCATTCATTAAATCCATGAAGATAGTAGTCACATTAATAAGGTTGGAAAACATCAAAAAATACGCATATAAGTCATACTAACTATATAATTTCGTACATGGAATATATGAATGCCTGACATGAACCTGATGATATCCTTATCTGAGGTCAATCTTCGAGGATAATCTTTCTCCTTTGTGCCGGTCTAAAATATCATCAATGCATGGTATGTTATTTTGTTTTTTCAATGTATTTTGATTTAATTTTTGGTAATCCATGAAAAGTATGTGGTATCTTCCCTACATTTAGAGAAAAATAATGGAGAACCCTATAGATAAGTATTGGTCAATATGAAACCCTAGGTCTCTAATTCCTATAACTTCCTCTTGAGATCACAAAACTCAGTAGTAGTCATCCTTTAAGGAGGATTGGATGAAGGTACAACTCTAGGCCCTAGATCGTTAGTAAACTCTACCTCACATTGGAGGTAGTCCAAAAAAGTCATTATAGAAGACATCCATTAAGATATTGACTGCATGAGGGAACTCAATCTGATGTAGTCCCCAATCATTCATGTAAAGGCTGGAAATGTCTTTCGTCTCCCTACCTGGACTAAGATGCCTTGGTCAAGCTCTACTAGCCTAGACATCCCTCTCACCCGGGTGGAGATATATACCACCATTAGGTGATTTAAATAAACCTTTCAGTGATAATAATCCACAACATCCTGATGGGGAACCAATAAAGCCACCCTGGGAACGACATCAAGGCATGTCATCATGGGGAAGAAGTGGTTCTATACAAAACGATGTATACCTACCTCATGTAGGTAGTCCATGTATTGGAATATTCTCTTTGATCAAATACCCAAATGTGTATCAAGTGTCATAACACAATAATAGTACTCAACATGACTTCCAAGACTCTCCATAATAGGAACATATATGAAATAATTTAATGCAATTGTATTGAATAAGGAATAAAAAAATAGTAGAGGATACTTTAATGGTACCTCAAACAGTTGACGACCCAACATACTATTCCTCTTGTATAGGTTGAGCTAAATTGATATGGACTGATCCACATCTCTATGGTACAACCTAAGTACTTGGAGTTTCTCCTCTCTATTGGACCTTTATATCTAAATATTGTATTCCATATAAATGATGACACCACTAGATGTACAACCATTATTAGTATATCTGCCTTAATGGAGAGGTGTTATTAAACATTTTCCAAAAGTTGGATCTTGCATGGATCTGATCCCACTCAAAACAGATAAGAATTTTCTACAGAATAACTATATATGCCCAATTTTCCATATCCTCGAAACACGATAGGGTCTTTGGGATACTAAGGAAACTTATACCAAGACTTCCCAAACTAATGAAATACCATGTAACTGTACATGGAATTTATATCATTACATCTACTCATTCGTGTTTTTTCAAAGCATCACTTTTGACCGTCAGTAGAACCACTACTCTGTTTGGGTCCTGAACTACCATGGGTCACACCATCTATTTCCCTCAGGATCCACTAGGTGATTGTACTTGGTCAATATTTTATATATGGTTTCCAACTGAAAAACATTCACATGAGAAGGAATAAGGTTCCTCATACCATATGCGTATCGTCTCAATTTGGTTATCTAATTAGTAGTATAGATAAGTGAGAACAACTAAATCTTTATTAAACGAGCTCAATAGACCATGAATATCATCAAAACATGTTGTAGGTTAATTAAGTCCCTTGAATAATCAGCCCTTATGGTATTGGGAAAGAAATAATCAATGAATCTCAACTAAAAATCCCTCTACATTAGTTTCTGATACTGACTATCCTAATTCAGAATATCTCACCAGTGTTTTGAGGATCCAAAAATTGGGGATTCAGAGAGACTAATTCTCATATATGGTGAATTTTCTAGATTCTCTAATATATAAATAACAGTCTCAAGCCAAAAATCTATATCCTTTGATCCCCCATCCCCAAAAAACGTGTGCAGATGCGTCTACTAGAACTCCCTAGTCAACTCTCCCAAATAAGAGAAATAGTGTAGGGCTCCTTGTATCCTCTACAAAATCCATAAGAAATATGCTCAAACCCATGAATTATTTTCCATGTCAGGAATAGGAAGAGGGGCCATAGGGGCACTACTGGAGGTGTAACTAGTAGTTCAGGTCCACCACCTCCTGAACATAAATACAAAAAATAGGGCCATTAGATGGGTTTATGTATTCATTTAGAAGGGGTTTAATGCCCTTCTAAATACATTAGTGGCGGTTACCCATAACCCCCACTAAAGTGTCTTCCTACTCTTATTAGAGGTGGTTTTTTGTAAGCACTAGTAAAATTTGTTTGTGTTTAGTTGCTGATAGATTAGAAGGGGTCAAAAACGCCTTTGAATGGACCCTAATTTTACCAAGACCATGTAAATTAGGGGTAGTTCTAATCACCCCTTATTCAAATATCTGATTAGGGGTGGTTAGAACTGCCCTTAATTGACTCTATAAATTCAATTTTAGGGGCATTGTTTACTTTAACTACCCATAATATTCATTTTTTACAAATTTAAGCCAAACTGCACACCACTAGACACTAGGGGACAAAAAACACACCCATAAAAACCCCCACTAGACACCAGGGGATGCCCCCTGGACACACAAACTAACACCCTGACTGGACACACCCTGAGGGAACACATTATGCCCCTAAACAACCAACCGGCACCCGAAACCCACCAATGGACACACCTAACACCCCCCCCCCCCCAAGGGCCATCCACGCCCACCCAATGACCCTCTAGATGCACCTCAGACAAATATACCGACACCCATCCTATTACCCCAACATCGAAGATCACCCCACGTGCTCACGAGCATGGCTTTCACCTACCTCCTAACTAAAGGCTACAAAATAAGTCTCACTTAGAATCGAAGCCTAGATGGGCTGAATAAGAACCTATTCCATAACCACCATGCCAATTTCACATCAATTATATATATATAATTAATTATATTTATTTACATATTATATGTAAGATTTATTAACAAATATATATATATATATATATATATTCGTGTGTAAATAAATATAAATAAGAAATTATATTTTCCAATATATAATATACTTGTGTAAAATATATAATATATTTGGTTATAATATCTATATATAGTATATATATGTGTGTATAATATATATAAAAAATTGTATTTAAAAATATAATTATACATTTGTACATATATTTATTAATACATTTATATTTGTGTGTGTGTGTGTTTATGTATTTATATAATATTTATATATATAATTTCATTATAATTTATATATTTATATACTTATTATTATATGATTATATGTGTGTGTGTGTTTCTATAACAATGATGTTATTAATTTTAAATATTATTAGACATATTTTTTTAACAATAAAAATTATATTTTAGTTTTAAAAATATTTTAAATTTATATGGTTTATGATTTATATTGTAAATATATTATATTAAATAGATTTATATTATATACTTATGTATGTAATTATATAAATTTATATTATATCATGTATACATAGACACACACACACACATATATATATATATACGCCAAATTAAATACATTCATATTTTTTAAAATCTTTATTTTAATTAATATATATATATATATACTAAATTTATTTATAATTAATATGGTATACTGAAATATATACATAATAATTATATAATATATATAATAAAATATATAATAAAATATTTATATTATAATTTATATATAATATAAATATAGAATATTTATATTTATAATTATATTTAATTTTGTATATATTATTTATATTTGTATACATAATATAATATAAATGGATTTTTAAATTAATTGACAATAATAGTGTATTTAAAATAATATTTGTATAATAAAAATCATAATATAAATGTATAGTATTTATAAAACCATATATAAATATTTTATATTTGAATAATTAGATTGATAATTACATTTATATTATGTATACCAATATTTATATATGTATACATTTTTGTTTATATGTATATGTATTTATTAAAAGTATTTATATGATGTCCTTATATATAAAAGTTTTTCATTTCTTTAAATACATATACATAACATGTTTATGTAATATATATATATACACACACATTTTCCCGACCATATATATATTATAAAATTTTAATTAATATGTTATTTATTTTAAAAATAAAATAAAAAATTAGATGGGGTTAAAACCCCGCTAATAAAATTGGTTAGATATGGTTCATGCACTACATCTAATTTCATTAATTATAGGGGTTTGACACCCCCGTCTAATGTCATAAATTATATAGGGTTCACAACCCCCTCAAATGTCATAAATTAGAGGAGATTCATAACCCCCACTAATTTTTTATATTAGATGGGGTTCAAACCCCCATATAATATCATACATTAGAGGGGATTAAAAACCCCATCAAATATCCAAATGAATATATAAATATATTTAGATCATCTAAAATCCAATTGATCATATATTTCCACTAATTATTAAATTAGTGATGGTTTTGACATAATCATCTCTAAAATACAACCAAATATTAATAACGATCCTCAAAAACATTAGAAGGGGTTCTGCATACCCCTATAAAATTAATTAACGGAGGGTTTTTCATAACACCATCTAAAAAATACCACTAATATGATACTTCTTTGAGTGTAGAGTCATCACCTCCCTCCTAACATACAATCGATGGACTCTATGGTGGAACTGCCATATAATTTCCAACCACATGCCTCGGATAAAGTTTGATAATGGAATAATCCACAAATATAAAAATAGAACATACAGAAAACATTTATATTTAATTGTCTCACCCCTCTAAGAGCTCAAAGTGTTAGGTGTTGGTGATAGAGAACATTTATATAGAATTATACCAATGTTACCTACTACCCACTACTACGGTTTAGACTAGGTCAATCTATATGTTCTACTATTTAAAATTCATATATTCATTCCTATTTATATCATTATTCTATTTTAATGGTTTAACCAAATGGATCGCTGCTTTCTATACATAAGGGACTGTTAAATTTATGAATCAAAGTATGGCGTCCACCCATTCCGTACAAAAACATGTTCTTATCCAAGCGACCAATAGACCATGACTCAACATTCCATAGTTGACTGCTTGGTGTGTCTTCTATATCCAATGCAGGAAAACAATGTTATGTTATTGAATAAACTCTATGTAATAACTTTATTTTCTCTATCTCATTCATGAATTTTTATCCATTAACAATTCTAATCATAATAAAAAAATAACTCATAGAATTCATAGGCAATGAAACTGACACAATGCTCCTATATGGAATGACATATGCATGGCATATGAATTTCCTACAAGGTGGATAATATGATTAATGATAAATCATTCCCTTCCCTTATCTCATTGGGTCATGGATAAAAGATAAACAAAATTATATCAATTATAATATCATAATTCAATAATAACACCCAATGGTGGAATAAAATCAACTGTAACTTGATGAAAGAAGAAAATAACAATTTCCATTTGAGGAAATTTGGATTTTAATTGAGTATAGGTTTGATACACCTAGGAATAACTTATTATAAAATCATAATTCTACCCTAATCTCCCAATTATCATCTTTAAATAGTAATTCAATAAAATAAATACCCTTTGATACCACTTAGTCACATCCTAGACCTGGATCCCAATAAACGGTGCCCCAAACCCAATTGGGAACATGTCCCCAAGAGCATCTCCCTATAATCTAGAGGCTTACAAAAATTAGTGACGGGATTGGGTGTGTCTATGGGGAGAGTATTCCTTCATTACTAGAGTAGCATAACAGTTTAATCAATAGATAAATAGGGGATGTAGTATAATAATGAATAATCATTGGAATCAAACATGACTAACCAATAAATGATAATAATAAAAAGTAGTAAGATGAATAATATGAAGTGGATGATAATATATGTCCCATGTCTATGAAGTAGGAAAACATGGATAAAATCAGCTAGAAATATTATTATACATGCTATATAAAAAGAATCCAAAATCCTATCCAAGCATCTCAATCTCTTATATGGACATCTGCTACCAAGCACCATCCTCAGTCTTGTAAGAAGTCAATAATTTATAAGAGGATTCTTCCCTTATCTACTATTGCAAGAATATAGTCTTCCCAAGTACCATAGGTGTCCTGAAATGGGTGTGAGATAAAATTTGTATACCTCCACCAATAGCATCAACAAATATCCAGTCTAAGTATACAATATGGAATTGTGATGATATAGCAAGTAAAATAGTAATAAAAACTTTAAATGGGGTAGATCTAGTTACTTAAAGGAAACTAGGCTGACACTGCCTTCTTTAGTCCATAAAAAATTAACTCAGAAATAGTTTCAAGGGACCCAAATCCCATAATCACATTTATAAGGTACTCCATGCCCAATATCATAGTATTATAGGTGATTCCACACCCAGTATCATAATAGTATAGGGGACTCTATGCCCATTATCATAATATTATAGAGGATTCCATGCCCAGTATCCAATTAGTCAAGGGGACTCCATGCCTAGTATCACACTAAGGGAAGTTATGCTCATATATTATCACAAGGGATGTCATGCCCATATAGTGTCATGAGGGATTCCATGCCCGTATAGTGTCATGAGGGATTCCATGCCTGTATAGTATCACAAGGGATCACATGCCTGTATTGTATCGCATGTATATAAGGATCATCATTCCCATTTAGATATTACTACGGTCATCATGTCGGCTTGGTATAACACATGTATAAGGCTCGCAATACTAATTCATTTCAATTCATAGAGGTCATCATAATAATTCATTATAATTATTAAGGGTAACCATGACCCAATGTCCTATCATTGATAAGTAACCATTGGATTTAATACAAGACAATGTATAATTCATAATTTATTTATATTTAATCATGAAAGGGGTGTAATCATTTTCCATTTAATTGGGTGATGAGGGCTTACCAATCATCTCTGATCAACTCAACTCATTTATAAAAATTTTCAAGGGCGCCAGATACATTATTTCACTACTTTGAATCCATATCAATATGGTATCTTCATATTAATTTAAGTCCAAAGATGATAATGTTTTATGGCCATAAGATATTGAAGGAACAATTAGGTATATTAGAAGGGACAACAAAAGGGATGGCAAACTCCTAGGTTTTTCATCAAAATAAGATGTTTGGTTCTAAAAAGTCTTTATATTAAATACTAGGAAACCAATTTAATACAATTATTATTTAAGGGCAGGATCAATTAAACTGGTGTGCATCACAATGGAAAATATTTTAAAATATTAAATTTAGGGGGATAAATTATAGGCCTCCTACCACATACTCTTACAACTACCCTAATCCATTATTAGATATTACATCATCCTAGATATAAAGAAAACCACAGAATAGAAGAACACACTAAAAATAGTCATATTTACAAGCACCATGTTAACTTTATTGAGAGGAAGACAAAAAGAGAATAGAAAAAAGGAATTGAAGATATTTCTGGTGCTTAACCAATGAGATTGAATGTGCTTTATTTGGACATAAAATAAATATTTTTGATCAAAATATATCAAAGGGGGTTTATAGAGCCCAAAATAGAAGAGGGAGAGCACTCATATCCATTAGAAAAATGAAGAAGAGGGGTGAAATTATTATGTAATTAATGGAATATTTTTCATTTCACCCAAAATATATAAGTCACATATGTTTGACCACAGGGTTGGATAAGTCATTTTCCAACCATGAACCCTTTAAGTATTGAACGGTCATCTTCCATGGTTCATGCACACTATTTGACTAACCTTATGCAAATATTGCACTTCTAGTTTTCCAAACATTGTTGGTTCATCCACATGGGAATTGGCCTCTTGATGCATTTTTTATCAAACAATGTTTCTCTTGAAGGTTTCATGGACCATATTGCAGAATTATCCAAAACCATACTTCATAGGTATCATGGTTTCTACTAATAATGTGGCCCACATATTTTTCTCCAAAAGATGGGTTCCAGGCTCGAAACAATCCCCTAATAATCTCATAACATCCATGAAGTAATTAAGAATCCATATTTTGTTTATATAAATAATTACAAAAATTTATAATGGTATTTAAGTTGAATAATGACCGGGTTCTTATAGGTGCACCCAATGTGAGTCACCCAATTTTAGAAATAAAACATTCCAGTTAAGTTGTATTATTTTTTCTGAAATTTTTTTAACATCCCGATTTTAAATTCTGCTTGTCGGTTAGTTTAGGGATGATATGGATTATATAATTTATGAATATACCTACACACATGGATAATGTTTTTCTAGTTTCAATTACTAAAATATGAACTCTGATAATTAATGATGAATATTGGAAAACCAAACCTACTAGAAATCTGAGGTCTCACTAAATCAACAACTACTCAAGATTCATCAATCCTAGTAGCCTCTACTACCACCCATTCAGATCAATATTAAATATCTAATAATAATGAAAAAATACAAATTAATTTGGAAAAGGCCCCATAAATTCAATTACCCATGATTTAAATATCTCATAAAATAACATGTGTTGTATGGGAATTTCATTACTCTTGGAGATATTCCCTTTGAATTGACATGGTGTTCATGATGTAAAAACCTGATGGGGATCCCTATTAAATTTTGGCCAATAAATTCTAGATTCATGGACCGTTATAGCTATACATTGAGATCCAAATTTTCTCTCACAAGATGGAGTGTGGAATAAGATTAAAATAGGGGTGAACTAATAGTTAGGGATAAACCGACGAACAACCTGGATACTATAAATTTTTCACAAGTATGTTTATTCCCAAATATACCATCCTAAATCATTATTAAGCCTGTGGTATAGTGAGGTGATAAAATTTATGTGTACCCTAGATGATGTATAAAATCTAAACATATGCATATAGAGGGGTAAGATCCACTACTTCATAATAGTTCCTATAAGGGAAGAATTCTGAAATTGTCAGGGATGATTCAACATGGTGATCCAATAGTGGGTAATTCATGCTAACATGGTTAACTGCCATATTTTTATACTATTCGCTTACCATGAATCTCTACTTCAAATTTTGGAGGAGTAACATCCACCGTATGGGGTGGGTCTTCGAATCTATTTTATTAAATAAAAATTGATGGGCAGCGAGATCATAAAACAAAATAAATATTTACCCAGGGAGATATGAATGGAATTTTTACAATGAAAAAATTATAGAAAAAAATTCTTTTTCATTGGTCATGTTTTTTAGGTAGGCTCAAGGGTACATTAGGCATATACAATAAAATAGTGTGCTCTCAACCATCTTTTGATAAAATATCCCCAACTCCAAAGTTAGATACGTGACATATAAGTTCTAAGTGGATATCTCCCCATAATGTTTGAATCATGGGAGGTGTTGAGAGACTCTTTTTAAGTGAATTAATTGCATCCTTAAATTTTTTATCAAAAACATTACAACAATAAAAACAACTAAAGTGAAATCTTAAAAAATTCATTAATAAATCAGATGTAAAAACCATCATGGCTAAATAAATATCACACCTCATGCACACATTTTAGTTATATAGGGGAGGAAATTATTTTAATTTTTTGACTAATTAACTTGGATTAACTTACTTGAAATAACATGCCTAATAACTTTCCTTCGCTATACTATGAAATGTAATTTCTCATAATTTAATATAAGATATTTTCAATGAAATGAAATATGAAAAAACCTATGTATAACAAACTCTCATTAATGGAATATCCATAAAAATGATATAATCCATAAAAAACCCTAAAATTATCAATTTAAGCATGTTATATACTCATCATATAATGAGGAAAAGTACCAAAATGGTTATAGAGGCCGAATGGGAAAATAATTTCTTAAAATGTGATAAATTGATAGGTAAATCATGTCTTTTCTTGATTTTAAGGTCAATATGGATTTTAAAATTACCTCAATATTTATTGAGGATACAATGATGGGACTTACGAGCTAATATTCCCAAACTTTTGTTCAATGAAAGGTATAGGAATGTGATCTTTTAACTTGGCATGATTTACTTAATTGTAGTAAATACAAACTTTCCAAATGTTTTCTACACATGGTGTGACAAATTAATTTCTTTCATTTAACAGTAATGTTATCCTAATTTTTAAGGATGAATTTTCATTGGGATAATCCATTTATTTACTTCTAATTCTACCACATCATGGAGGGTGAGATTTAAGTGTTGTTCAGATTTCTTTAGTGGATTAGCCTCATCATCCAATAGTATTTTTTGCACGAAAATAAATTCGATAATCCTAGGAATATCATCCAATGTCTATAGTGTTGAATTTTTACTCTCTCTTAAAAGATCGTGAAGTTCTTATTCATGCTCTCGAGAGAGGAAGTTTTCAATAATGATACTAAATTGTTAAATTCCATCATGATAGGCATATTTTATATTTTATTGAAGTGTTTTTATTTAAAATAATTGTGGTTTTGGATTATGGGAATGGATTTAGTATGAGTGAGGTATATGAAACTGTCTACCTACTCATTTTATTCTCTATGTAAAAAAATAATCAAGGGAAATTATATTTTGAAAATCATTTATGATCATTGGAACCTTGAAATGAAAACAATCATCATTTAAATAAATAAAAATCAAATTTCCCTAAACCCATGCAACACTAAAAACAAGAATTACAACTGAAATAATGAAAGAGCGATGAATAATAAAATGAATTTGAGTCTGGTTTGAGAAGATAATTTAGTGTGTGTGTCATTAGAGAAAACTTCAATAAAATAGATAAGAGGATAGGACTGATCACCTATAGGTTGTTCATCACATCAAGTATATTGAAACTAACTTTTTGTTTTCTTCAAAACTCAATTGATAGCAATTTTATTGATTATATTTATTTTTTTAATGAAGGTAATTCTATGTATGAGTGAGAAATGTCCATGGGTCTGGGAATTTTACACCTCAAGAATGTATAATTCTGTAAGGAAGATGAGATTCTTTACATTCTCATGTAATTCCTTGATCACCCTTGTTAGGTGTGTTGTGATCTCGTTGACTAGATATATAAATATTTCATTTGGTTGAAGTAATCCAAATTGAATATAAGTGTACAAAAAGTGAGTCATCACATTAATTAAATCACTTAAAACAATAATTTCATTACAAAATACATTCTCCCATGTAGTGAAAGGTTTGATAAAAGTGTCCATATCCTATAATTTGGTTTGTATTACTGGTTGTATCAAGGAAAATACATTCCTTCCATGTTTCAATCCTACATCCCCTTCCAATCTTCAAATATGGGTACAAAGTTCATTATGAAATTTTTTGTAGTGAGGAATTTTTTTAACTACATCCAAGAGATGAATTCTAACTTGTACCTTTTAAAATGTATCCATGATCTATTTATAGACTTCATTATCATGATTTGTCTTGGATTTACAGAGTATTTGAGGAAAGGGAAAAGGAATAGATTATTTATTGGAATCCATAATGATATCTTTTTTACTTATTTTTTTATTTCTTTACATGAATCTTTTGAGGGTGGAGAAATAGAGTTTACAAGAGTAGGATATACCTATTGTGTAGAATCATTGGATGTAAAAAAAAGTTCCTTACCACAAGGAGTTGTGATTTAACATACATAACCTTTTTTCCATGGGATTTTAAATTTTTTGGCATGGTATTTTTTCATAATCATTAATTTTTAGCTCAGCAGTGGTGTTTTCTAGTTGTCCAACTTAATTTTATAGGTCTTGGATAGCTGATAGTCTTTTCTATTGGAACCAGAGGTTCTAAGATTCCATTTTAATCATCATTCCTTCATGTGCTTTTTTAGATTTTGTAATAAGAGGGTTATTCTGAGAAGGTTTAGGATAATAATGATTCTTACTATATACTTGTTGATACCAATTATTTCATAGGGTAGGTTGAGTTTCCTCTATATAAGTAGTTTGGTTTTCCTTTCCACAAAGGGTTTGGGTTTAGAATAAATGATTTTTTCTTGAAGAGTAGTTCCTGTTTAAAGAGACACCTAGTAAATATTTCTACACATGAATCAAAATAATCCTGATGTTATGAACACTGATCATAGAATTGAGGGTTATCAGAACAAATACAATAATGTAATTGAATGGGTGGAGAGTTTGAATTACCCTAAGGCTAAGGTAATAGTATTATAAGGTTATAAATTTCATAATCATTAATATCTACCTTTTATATAGGGATTAAAAATTACCACTTTAACACCTTGATTGGGTGCAATTTCTAAAATACCAAATGGTTGTGTATTTTGAGTCTTGTTATCTATTAATTCACCAGAATCAATATGTGTTTTATCCACTAGGCACCACCAGCTACAACATCTACCAAGCCACAATATATAAGTAAAATTACGTAATATAATTATTTATTTATAAATGTTTCACTAATTTTGTGGAGGGGGAAACTTCAATAACGGCTTTTAAATATCTCCCAATATTCATGAAGGGTTTGTCATTGTTATTTTTTAATGAAACATATTTCGTTCATAATGGATTTAGTTCATGATGTAGAATACAACATCACTATAAAGAGTCATTTAAGATTGTTCCATCCCCATATTGTTGTAGCAAAATATTATATCCATTATTTTGTAACACCACCAAGAGGGAAAGGGAAGGAACTTATCATTATAGATCCCATATAAAAAATTTTAGGATTCATTATTGAGAACAAAAGGATTCAATCCTTGAAATGATTGTGAGGGTTTTCTAGAGGAAGATTATTGAATTAATGTTGGAGGTGTATGAATCCAAATCTCATAACAAATTTGGATTCTTTTTTAGGTTATTGATTGTACATAGGTTGGTACTCCACATCTGTTGTGATCATCACTTTTATGGTCTACTTATTTGCAACCATGTTTATATGGATTGGATTTCGTGCACTTTTTTATTTGCTTAGGACTATTTTATGTTCCAAAATAACCACTGTAGTGTTATTGTTTTTCCCTATAATAGAAGTCCTAATCTGTTAGTGGAGTGTCCTTAATTTTTAAGTCAATTTAAAACTATTTTATTTTCTAGATAGGGTCATGAAAGTATGTTGTGAAGATTTTTTTTATTTAGGTATAATTAAATTATTAAATAATAACACACACTTGAGAATGAACAAAAAAATAATGAAAATAAAATAAATAATAAGGGAAAAATATATATATTAATAAAAAAGATAGAAGAGAGAATATGAAGATGATGAAGAGAGTGAGAGAGAGAGAAAACAAAAAAACTAACAATAATATGAAAGTAAAAACCGAATGGGGAGTAGGTTGAAAGGAATAATAAAAAATGAAATAATGAAATAAAATATAAAAATTGATCTTGAATCCTTGGTAATGGTGCAAAAATTTGATCTCGTGAACAGTCATGTCAATTGAGAATTTTTTTTCTATAATTTATAAAATATATTAAGAACCCTAGGTTGTAACTTAATAGATCATTAGATTGTTAATTTTTAAATATTGTTATTATTATAAAAATAAATGGGGAATTGGATTTTTAAAAATGTGTGGTTTTTTTAATAAAAAATATATATAAGAAAGTGATAAAACAAATCACGATTTAATAGATTTTATTAAGAATTATTAAATTAGGGAAATCTCATGATGTTCATCATTCATCACTTCCAGAGATATGGTTTATATACTATAATACCTAGATTTCAATACCTAGAAGAATAATGTTACTATTTTTATTCTTGGGTACCTCCTATGGTTTAGTCCAAAACAAAAAATGCTTCAGTGGTTACTAGTGATGTTTGGGTGATTTGTGTTTGACTTCATACACAAAACTCACCAAGGAGACACCCGAATAACTCGAAGTGTTTTATAGGTTTGTATATAATTTCAATGTTATATAATTAAATAAATCTATATAGACATGAATACATTTTTATAGATTCAATCTAAAAATATGAATCACACGAACACCACAATGAAAAGGTGGAGGAAGAATAGGTGAACGGTGTGTGAAACATCACATGAATGGGTACCCACAAACATGATTATATTAGTCTGATTATGACATACCTGTTTATAAAATAACTATATAAGATTATATTATGAATAAAATCAACAAAAAAACATGTAATTAAATATTTTCATTCAAAAAATACAAAAATGAAACTTGATATTTTCTTCACACTCCACCCCTGGTGATCACAAGGTATTATGTACTACAAGGAAGGGGAAGAACCTATATATGTTGAAGAAGCACATCCAAAGATTAAAATAATTCTCTATTGTCTAAAATACTCTTATAATAAAGGTTAAGAGAAATTTTATGAAAAATTACATCAAAATTACATCAAAATAAGTCATGTGTCTAAGGGACAAGGTGATTAGTCATGGAATACTTTATCCCTCTACATTAACTTCTTGTATCACTAACTTAATCCATAGATATTGAATTTAAATTTGGTGTAGAGGTGACACATAGATTTATATTTCAAATTGAGGTGGATTCATCATAATTATATTTCCTTATCCTATGTTAGGGATTAATCACTATAGGTTTGTACATTCATTCATGACCATAATTTTTTCACTTTGTGGTGATATATTGGGCCTCTAGTTATTAGGTAAATCCTTTGGTCCTATTGGAATAATTTAATCCCAATTACCATATAATCCAAAAATATATTTTCTTATTTGGACGATTGTATAAAAATTTATCCAAAAAAATGAAATATTGTAAAATTGGGCCATTCTGAAATCTCATGTATTAATCTTGTTTTCAAAAAATTAATTCAAAAACATAAATCCAATGAAAAGTCTTTAATAATGGGAAACTAAAACCCATAAACAATGAAATTCATGAGAATAAGGGTGATAATAAGTATCCTATTATTGTGAAATAGACCTCTTTATTTTTTGAGGTGGATCTCCATCCAGATCCGATGTTTCTGAAACTCATCTTGTATCTTCAACCATCATTATTATTTATGCCATATAGATCTCTCTTACTTATAGAATAATTTCATCTGAACCTATTCTAAAACATTGATATAACTATCAGACTCTAAATTTTTACCCCTTCAGTATCTTGAATACTTCTTTCTTCTTTATTAGTTCGTCATTCCAAATATAATCTTATACCTTTTTCAAATCCATTCACAATATCTCGTCATTGAAGAGATCATTTCAGACTCTAATTACCATTCATTGACTATTATATCATAGTTTGAAATGAATGTTTTCTATGATATCCAAAAAAGAAACATGTTTTGGTATCGGAATCAAAATTATTTTTATCATTGAAATCAACATGAACATACATGATTCATACAAAAAATCATCTTAGTTAAGGACACCATCCTTTTAGAAAAATGTCCCCTTAGAGGTTGTCGTGATAGGGTTCAAAATGACTTTAATTTATAGGATATGATTAATAGTAAATTTATTTCACCCAAAAAAATAAAAAACCAGAACATAAACTCATGATTGTTTTCTCTCAATCAGTATCTGATTCTTTTGTTTTGAAACACCATTCTCGTCAAGTGTTATGGGAACCATCATCCACATCCATATTCCATTCATCCAATAAAATGAATGAAACTCTATTCCTTCTTATTCAAAACCATTTTTCAAAAAGAATACATTTTAGCTTCATCTCAGTTGTTGTTTTCACCATGGACATCCATCTAAGGAATGTTATAAAAAGAAATTACTTGTGTATAAGGGGAAACACCCACACTATCCATTTAGAATCATCAGTGAAGGTAATATCAAATAATTCATCCCTTTTAGATTGATTTTTTCCCCATAAATTTATATGGACTAGATCAAGCTATGAATTATTTGGTTTATGTTCATCTATATGGAATGACATATTTCATTTTTTCCTTGTATGCAACCCTCAAATGTTCCATACTCTATGTGATCAATATGCAATAGTCCTTGATAATCCAAGGTATATAAACCATTATTACCAATTTTACCTAAATATTCATTCCTTAGATTTATTTTTCAATAATGTGTTACTCTAGTATGCATGATACCTTTCAGAACCCCAATCAATTATAAACATTCACCATTCACACCATGAGTCCCCACCATTTAACATAGAGTAATTTTTCAAAGCCTAATTGAAAATATGGTATAAAATAACTCATTATAAAGCTAAAAAAATTATGTTCTCCTATAAACTTGGGATGTGCCAGGCACCTTGAAAATGCAGTACACCTTCATTATTCATTCTAATGTACACATATCCTTATCTAACAACCTCAAGTGTCTCTTCTTTGATAAAGTGAACCCTTCCAAGGATTCAGAACACATAATTGTGCATGCATACTCTTTCAAAATTTGAATTAAATGAGCAAAAAAATCAATGATCTGTGAATCCATCAAACTCGAGACACATAGAATCAAAGTGTTAGTGTCCCCTCCTGATGTGTATTTTTTGAATGAAATGGAAGATTTCTTTATTTAGTTAATAAAACTTTCTTATAAATCCTTTAATAAATTTTCATTGTATCCAAAATGCCAATATGAAGAGTCTTTGGGACAAACTGACTTCCCACATCTCTTATATCTTCTTTTTCCCCATTTAATTTAACTCCTTTAGGTTGACCATCCCCTGTAATCTATACTAAGAAAAATCCTAGTATCACTTGAAACATCATTCTTTTGGATCTCTTCATTCAAGATAAAATCTAGGATTTACTCAAAGAATAAATTAATTATTTCAAATATAATTTTTCACAGTATTCATCATCTTATCCAATGATTCCAGAGGTGGTAGCAAAATAATTACGGCTCTCCCACCTTAATAAAACATCAAACCAATGTATTCCAACTGACTCCAAATCACAATGAACTTGTTTAGATGTTCAATTACTGACCTTCCTTTCCACACTCTCTTATAAAAAATATAATTCATCATGAAAATGAATTACATTATGAATGGCTTGACATAAATTTGTGAAATCTTCACCACTAATTATAAAATTATTTTACATTGTGGATATTTGAATTCATGTTTTGGTCCAACATCATATGTATTCCACCAAGTTCCTACCTATAGAGCCTTTCTAATTCCACTTTTTACGTTTATTCTAACATCAAATTATTCAATATATGATAAATTTCCATCTAGGACAGATATTCCTCCAGTTTTATCTTCCATAAAACAAATTTTGATCCACAAAAAATCTCAAGACTTAAATTTCCCTCTTCCAATTCCATCTTCCAAAATACAAACCTCCCACTAAATCCAAATATGTTAATGAAAAGGTAATTGAAATTTTTATGAATTTGTTTTCTAGGTTATCCTTCAGACCTCTGAACCAAAATCTAAAACCACATGTTGCACTAGATATAGTACTTCCAAAACAACCAACCAAAAGAAAAATAAATTGAAAAAATTGTTATCAGAAGGTTTTGAAAAAATATGATGCCAAGTATATATTCTTATAGAATCAATAATACATCCACTTCAACCACACACCATATGAAAAACTCATACACACTCAAAAGACATCCCTAATGGAACTAGCAACAATAGAAATAAAAAAATATAAAAAAATACAAGGGTTTATTAATATTTTAAAAAAGTATTGATCCATGGGAAACAACAAATTCATTAGAAATAAAAACGAGATATTATAGAAAAATAGCTGCCCTCAGTAAAAAATCATAAAAAATTATAAGTGTTGTCAAAAAATTTAACACACTATATAAAATAGAAATGACCCCACTACCTATTTATAAGATACCATATCAGCTAATTTCCAGTAATTCTAACTCTACCTTCATCATAACTATATGATCAACTAACCACATAATGGGATGTATAACATTATAAATAATCACCATATTGTTAATACCTTCTATTAATTAATCTTAAATAATGTGTAAGGATATACCCATTACCATATACTAGTTTTTCTTATAATACCATCATATGTATTGAGGTGTAATATTATTCATAGGATGACCTATCACATAATATCTCAAATTCATCCATCATATAAAAAATAATGGATACCAATTCATACTGTAATTTCCCATAAGGAACTATATACATAAATGTGACGAAGTAATCGATAATTTTGGAAATGAAAATGAAGGATATATAGACTATTCAGGTTTCTATAGTCAATGGAATAACATATCCATCTAGGTTAATATCCATCAATAAAATTTAATGAATAATAGGATATTCACAATATAAATAAAATTACTTGTTTCAATGGAATAATAATAGAGGAATATGACATGATATATTCATCTTATATGAATATATACAATAATTGTTCAATGAATGTTATAGTTTAAAATGGTTGGATAGTAGTGAAATGATAGAAAAATACCCTATAAAAATATGTGTTTGATCATATAAATTTGATACGTATTAGGGATATATATCATTTTTGAGAAGGAACTCCTGGTACTATAGACATCGATGCAAATGATTAAATATTTAAAAAATGAAAGTTTAATCCAAAATGTACTTGATTATGGATGAACAATAAATATCTTTGCAAAATATAAACATAGTTTCCCTTTCATTATTTCTATCATTCATGATACCATAAATACATGTAATACATATAGATTTAGATAATAGAGTTTACAGCTATGGAAATATTTTTTACATTATAATGATTTGTGAATGTGGTATAATAAGAGAGAATTTTTCAGAAAAATTATCTTTATAGTTTCTTACAATCATTGTTTGTAGTAGATTTTGTGTGATGGATGTTTGGAAGATTCTATTGGAATATATAGAGTAATAAAGAGTGTTGAAGATGTTTTGAATCAACTAAATTTTTTCCTGTAGGATAGAATCCATGCCGCTACATTCTATTTTCTTTCTAGTAACGATATTTGGTTTAGTGTGTAAGGATAGTTGGGTATAATGTATTTCTTTACCATTTTTTGGTCAATATGAGTTTATTTAATAGAGAAACTAGCCAGGATGGGATGGTACAGAAGATAATTTTTGTGGATATAAAAATTTGGGGACCTCTATTCCATGGAGAAAGAACAGTTTGATAGTCTTGATATTCAAATATTTTCTACTTGGGGAGGACTATCACATCACAAAACAAGTTTTGATGGATTTATGAGGCACTATAATTTTAGATTGTCCCATTCCATATGATCCATCCATGTTGTAGTAGTATTAATCAACTAGTTATCCATGCCATAAAGGAAACGAACAGTGTTGTAACCAGTTTGGAGACTGAGGGAGATTGAGAAAACAATGTTGAGATCATGGGAGAAGTAAATAGATGATATTCAGAGAACATTTTGGATCATAATAAGCATTCCACAGAAAAGAATAAATGCCACATAATTATTGTAGTTGAGATATACCACACTGTGGTGAAGGGTACCATGTTGTGTTTAGGGTGTTTTCCAATTACAATAAGAACTCATGAATTAATTTGATGACATGAAATTAAAGGGGTTGACTTGACTTAATTTTAGTGTGATGGCCATAATGAAATATTTGATAAAATTGGATCAGTCACAATTGATTAGAATATTGTGATTAATCTTAACAATTAGATTGTGAATTATATTCTTAGGAGATTACAAAAACTATTTGTAGAAGTATTGGAATTAGTGAAGTGGAAACATAATAAAGATGACATACAAGTTTTTATAGAATCATTAGAAAATAAAATATTGGAAGATCTATTAATTACTATAAATTATAGAAGTGGATGTAATGGAAATTATTTCTAAGTGACACTGGGATTTCGTCAAGCCAATGAAGGTAGAGAAAATTGAGACACCATCATTTGTATTAAATACATCAATGTTTTCTAAACATGAAGATAATGGTACTAATTGGATAATTTTATTCCCTGAGTACTTTAGAGTAGTGTGATTTCATCATATGAAGGTTATAAACTAGAAGATTTAGTGTGGTCACTCCAAAATTGTAATCAATGTATCGATATTAATTATTCAATTGTATTAAAACTTTTTATTCATATCGTCCATGGATTATCACAATTATGGTAAAAGATGTAAAATATTTTTTGTATTTACTTTATATCTTTAATAACTTCATTTTTCTTGTATGGATAAGAGATAGGTTTTCTCATTAATCACATTATTGGATCAATTGTAGGGAATGTTTAATAATTTTCATATCTAGATTCACCTCCCCTCCTAGTGTTTAACCTTATTTAGGACCAAAAAGTTATATTAATGCCAATCGTACTTTATGAATTTATTATATCTCAAAATTTATAAAAGAATTTTTATACTAGAAAGTAATTCCTATTTTCAAAGGAAATAAAATCTATCCTTGGAAAAACCAGATGAAATACAAATTTCAATCATTGGAATGGATGTGTACAAAATTTCCATGTAAGGAATTTTGACTATCATGGAATGTAGAGATCTATCTGAAATGGAATAAAAGGAGTAGGATACTAACTCAATGATGATTAATGTACTAAGGGGATATTGGATAAATATATCTAAATAAAGGTGATGTTATCAAAAAACACTCATTTTTAGTGGGAGGAACTCCTCAATATTTATGAATGTGATTCATAAGATTGAGAATATATGTTGTAGGTTTTGTGGAATAACTATAAATATTTAAGAATGATCCCAAATGAGAAAGATGACATATTCATCCATTGGGTGAACATTCTTATTGATGATATGTGTGCCCTTGGATATATCCTTAACAATGTAAAAATTTGTAAAGTAATCCTAGTAATATTAACATTGTGTTTCAATTAGAAATTATTGGATCAGAAAGACAATGTAGCAAGGGGGATATTAGGTAGACTCTATTGCACTCTCATTGAATATGAAATGTGAAACAATTATAACGAGTCAATTTTCAAGGATATTTATTTAAAGGTAGAATTTAAGTAAATGTTGAAGCTCTATTTGTTGGGGGATCCTAATGATAAATAAATTTATGAAGTAATTTCCATTCTTTCCTCAACCATAATGAGGAAAAGGGAAATTCCCTGGAAAACATACACATGCTTGATTATAGTAAAGAAAAGTTAGGCATCTTGTTTCTAGGTGTCCTAAGAAATTTTGTTACGATGATTCAGAAAATGAACTCAAAAGGACATCATTAAAAGAATATGAACATAATAATATTACCAAAATGATGAAAACCATAGTATAAATTGTTAAAAAATAACTCTTTTTCTGGGAGAGATGAAACTTAAAAGGAAAAAAGAAGTGGGAGATGTTCTCATTGAAAATTACTTGTATATTTCATAGAAAATAAAGAATTTGAAGACAAGAATGAAAATGCTTATAAAGTTGAGGGAAATGTTGTACATGATGTTAAACTATGTTAGGACCACATGGGGAAAACTCAACACTGTGCTGTGGGGTGAACCAACGTTAGTGTAAGTTTTATCCAATTTATAATTTTATCCCATTACTTAATTAAATAATTAAGATCTTTATTCTATTATTTTCTGTTCATTATCATAAAGAATAGGATAAATAATTTAGAGTAAAGAACATTTTTTATAAGGTTTTTTTTATAATGTCTAACTAGTCCTTGATGTGTATGGTGATGACCAATACATAGATTTCCCACTATAATAAGGTAAAAATTATCATGGTTGGGATTAAAAACAATCCTGAACCAAAGTTTGGTTCCCTATACTTTAAAAGTATGGACATATATCAATCCTTATTTGTTTTACTGGTGATATACTTTTCCAACATGTGGCTTCCCACAGGATATTTATAATTATTCTGTAATTATTCTTTAAATTATTCATTTTATTTTCAACATTAAGAAATCCCACCATCTTATGTGACATCTATTGATTATCCCAATGAATATTTTTATATTATTTTACTTATTCGTCTATTGTTACTCAAATAGAAAATTCATGACATTTCTATTCTTCCTCCATTTTATGCACAGAAATGACCACAACCTTCTTTCTCATTACAAAAATATATTGGAATGATTATTTTCTTGCATATATGAAAGGATACATCTTATATTGATGTTATTACCTTTCACCGCCTATAACAACTCTTCAATCATTACAACTTCTAATACACAATAGTTTCATCTTCCTTTAACCTCATGGACAATTATTTTTCTTCTTCTTCCTGTGAAAAAATATATGCACCACACATTCTTCTTCTCTTCTTATTATTTATTTCTTATAACATATACCAGATCTCTTATTCCCAATTCATTATTCTTATTCTAAATCATCTTCAGTGTATGTAGTCTACAACAACTCTTATTTCATGGATTTGAACCACAGAATGCATGGATATTACAATAGTGTCAGATCTTCTTCTAATTGACACTTGAATATTTTTTCATAAAATATAGTTTCAAACATCCTCAACTCCTACACATTATTCTTCCACTTATAGTACTTTATATATATAATAATATATGTTATTGTTGGTTACCATTCTATTCTTACCTTTCTCTGGTATGCATAACACTATTGGAATTCATCACATGGCATTACCAGGATTTTTTGTACCTTAAAATACCATGATCTTTTCTAATCAGTGTCTCCATATTCATCATTCTTTCTTGTATTTAATATCTTTCAAATATTTAGAAAATATTTTGTTATTCCTATATTCATTCTCTCCATAATATATGGAAATATCATGAAACCTTCACATCACAAAATCTATATATTTAAACTGTATTCACATCTACATATTTAAATATGAATTAGTTGTGTTCATGGATCCCTTGCTTCACAGCAAATAGCTCATGGTAATTTATTACTCTTTATTAAACTACCTGAATCAACTCTTATCCATTATTAACGATATTTAATCAAAGATATCCCACCTTGCATGTTCATAAAACATCCAATATCATGTTGATAATTATCAATATATATATATATATCATTTAATACCAATTTAAATGGAATACTATGAATCATACTCGGATCTACAATATAAATACTTCTTTAAACATCTTCTTCAGAATAAATATGTCTTTGTATATAAAAATTACATCTATGTGTAACTTCCAAAACCTAACTCTCATGTTCTTTTTTCATCCATCTACTCGTCAAAGAGAAACTGTATTTTATCTCATGGTCTGTCAAAATCCTATAATTCATCATTTTGGCTAGGTCGTAACATTCAATTTCATTGGAACAATTCTTATCCGTGTATAATTCATACACATAGACCATTTACCTATGTTTATTTATTCACATATATAAAAATTTTTATTATATGACTAGTTTTCCTTTGTGACCAATTCTCTTATGTATTAGAACATTCATGTCTATAGATTTTCTTATGTAACCAATCACATATCCAAATTCATATTTAGAGATGATTTGACTATGTGGAAATCTATCATGCTTATCAATTTTCCTACATGAATCCGCATTAATATTCATACATCAATAATTATATTTTATGGTGTACTTACAAATGTGGATAATTGGATACACAATAGTGCATTATGCTATGTAGCTTCACCAATGTAGGGAAATTCATACAAGGATATGAGCATTCTCATATGTGGTTCTTCACTTCTTCAACCCAAAATCAGGCTTCATATTCTTTTATCCTCATCCATTTTAATTATTAAAATACTCTTCAAAATAACATTGAGGAAGTATCACAATAAAAAATATCATGATGTAAAATTATTTGAAGATCAGTGTACCATGTATCCTTAGATTTCAACCAATATTCATGAATATAAGTGATAATTCAATCACATATGGTAAACTCATAGAATTCCCATACCCATGGAAGATCAATCCTCACTGAAGGATCCTACTCATGTAAGATCTATATTTATGGATGTTTATTACTCATGTAAGATCAGTGAAGATAGTTCATACTCAAAGGAATTAAATATCTATACTCACTGAATCTCACTTCAAAGAAGGATTGTTCAGATATTGTCCTTCCTTAGAACCTCATTTAAGGGATTATTTTATTCTCCCAATAATCATCTTGATTTAAAACATAAATGAATCATGATATTTAATCAATGAGTAATACATCACCACGAATAAACTAAATCAATTCATTTTAGAGAAAAAGTATCTATTGAAATCCAAAAATCATAAAATAATATTTTCTATATGAAAATTCCATGGAGGTTGTGGCCGTCCCCAAAGTGTGGTGGTATAGAGACAAATTAAAATCACTAGTGATTATTACAAAATACCAAGAACTCACACCCTAAAATAATATATGGAACACCAAATGATTAGACAAATACTTTTGATTCAACAACAGAACACAAGAAAACACTAAGAACGAAGTGTTATTATTGGGGAAACAAAGGACATACCCAATATGAATTCTCCATTATGATGAGATATATTAAATAAAAAGAACAAAAAATACTCTAGTAAAATATCTTACTATTGACGTGGTTTTATTAATTACTAATTTTTTTGTGAAGGATTTGGGAACAAGGTAATTAATTGTTCTTTAAGGGTTTAAAGAAATGTTAAAATTGTTAGCCAAATAAGAAGAACATATCAGTTGGAAGAATCATCATTATAGTTGAAAACAAAAAAAAAATATTCTTTGCATGATGGTTAATATGGAATGGATATAGAGTTCGAATAAGTTCATTCAACGTCAAAGGAAAATATGAAGAAAACAAGGTACAATGAGGGAAAAGATGGGGATTAAAATGTGATTGAAGTTTCTTTAAAAGAAAAAATAGATATAGAACATAGATTTTGGACTATAGTCTCACATCCTACATGGTTGGAAATAAAGAACTTTTAAAATGAATAAAATAGTACAAAGATGGAGTTTTTTTAGTATGGAAATGATGAGAAGCTGAGAGCATTGGCTCTATGAATTCAAAGATGAGATAAAGATACATGAGGCACATGGATATTTTTTATTGATTTTTTCACTCACAATATTCTTAGTGTTATCCAATTAGTTGACCAAGGCATAAGATTAAGTTCAATAAGAAGACCAATATCATTAAAGTAAAATATGGCATAATATTTTTATAGTTATGTCACCAAAAATTGAATACCTATCTCAATAATAAAGAATAAGGTAGATGAATGTTGTCCATTGGGGGAGAAAATTAGTTTTGGAATAAATATATTTGTTATTCGAGACAAAAAACTTTTAGACTAAATTCTGAATATTGAAGGACCTCAATTCTTCCCAAAACATTCATGATATGACCTTCATATATGTGATACTTTTAAAAATAGAAAAAACTGTTTGGAAGACATTCAATCCAACTGATATGTCAATAAAATTACTTGAGATGATGTATTTTTTCATGTGTGGAATAATGAATCCTCAAGAAAATAATTGAAAATGAATTATATTATGTTTATTGATGATTATAGAAGGATAGTATGGATAATTATTATTACCAAAAAATACGATTTGTTCAAATGCATTACCAAGTATCATAGTTTAGTGGATAAGATACTTGGTGTGAAAATTCAAATGTTCCATATTGATGATAGAACAAAACTAACTAATTACTAGGTGGAATAGTATCTTAAAAAGTATGGAATCTTGTATCATGTTTCATCAATAAAGACACCTTAATTTATATAATATCTTTAAGTTTAGGGTCAGTTAAATGGATAGTATCTATATTTATCATGTTCAAGAACCTAAATATTGTGGTTTTAAGGAAAAAGGGCTTTGTAGTGGTCAAAATGGAGTCCCTAATCTGATTCAAGATGACTTGGTTGTGGATGATCATTCTAATAGTGACACATATGATAGGATGGATGATCAACATCGTGGAGTAGGTAAGGAAGCTACTCTTAATTAGTCATCTTGGAAACTTATGAATCATTTGGAAGAAAAAATACTTAAGACGGTCTTTATGATTAAGGCCCTAGTAGAGGGTATATATCATATGTAAGGGAGATTAATTGTAGTGGAGAAAAATAAAAAAATGCAATTAGATCAACAGTAGGACCTTATTATGATTATAGGATTCAATGAAAGAAAGATTGATGTGAAAGAGTTAATTCCAATGTGGGAAACATTTAATTGTGGTTGGATGAATTGATTACGGATGACCTAAATACAAATGTGGAAGGTTAATACTGGAATTTATATAGCGATGTTAATAATAAATGTCTCAATATTTATTTTAATGTTTCATCTATTTCATATAGAACATTATTTTTTGTGGTTTGGAGTTTTAGGTTCTATTTTTTCATAATCGTTTTTGAAAATAAAAATAAAAATAACATTTAGGAGTACACCTTAATTGAATGGAGTTGTTAAGAAGAGGAACCATATTATCAACAACATGGATCAAACAATTCTCAATGAAAAAAATATACATGAGACCTTTTTTAAGGAATATTTACTTGCAATCATATAAATCTCCATGAAGTCTTTATTATGTTTCGATTAAGAAAATCCTCCCTATGAATTATCATATAGGGAGAATCCAATACTGACATACATATGAGTGTTTGAAAGAAAATTATTTATTTTTAATAGTGATATGAATTGGGTGTTTATGTCTCATAGTGATGAATGTATATTTCACGAATATTTTAACAAAAGTAAGGCATACAAATAATTCAATAATAATTTTAGGAAGATTATTGAAACCCAATATGATGTTGAACCGATTCTAGCCCCTTCCTATAGAAAGTTACACACCCCACGTATTTATGTATTTTAATTATTTTAATTCTTTTTACTTTGTTAATGACAATCATTCCGATAATTACCGTGTTATTTTAATAGTTAATTAGTAATTTATATGTTTTAGTGTTTGATTATATAAATATGGAGTTTTTTGTCTCTCATATTCACCATTTACCATATTAATTATATTTTAGAGATACCACTATTTTTGGGTGTTCTACCCTTTTATAATAGAGTTCATTTGTATTGAGACTTTCTGCATTCATCATTTTCTAATTAAATATATACTCTTAGTGATCCCTACGTTTCTAGAATTTTTCTCCACCCATTAGTCTCACAGTTGTGGGTTGATTTTATTCTAGGATAGGTCTATCGAGTCACTCTGCAACTTTATCCTTATGTACTAGGTGTTCCTCCATCATATGACTCCTATTTCTTATTATAAGTCGCACCACCATCCAAAAATGGTCCACCACACAATTGTGTTAGTAATCTATCATGACTCACTTTTTCATGTGGTCATGATCATCCCTCCACCAAACATGTCTCTACTAGTACATCTGAGGTGTGGAGGTGGACCTCTATGTTCAGAACTGTCTAATCAACTGAAAATATTGATTCCTCTCAATCATCATATCAGAAAACTAGAAAAACAATTAAAAAATTAAAAAGTATATAAATTTAGAATAATATCTATTTAAAACATGATCCCATCAATTTTTTCACAATCCAATAATCAATGGGCTAAAATGTGTCAATGTTAACCACTAAAAACATGATCCTATTCTCTTACCCCATCCAACCATGGTTTACATATCATTCTTAATATATTGTTCTTCTCTTGTCTAGCCCCTCCTGATTGACCATCATGCGCCCTACCAAAAGTGAAACCACTGGTTTAGATAAAAGAAAATGAAAATAATGGTAAAAATACAAGAATAAGAATAGGAAAAGAGGTATAAAATAATTGTGAAAAAAAATAAAATATCCTTCACATATATATCATTTGCATCATGATACTCATGCCCTTATTTGGGATTGACCTTGTGGAAACTTCCATAGATTCTTATAATCTTATTATGACCTCTAATTGGGTTATAATGGTCAATAATAGTAAAACTATGACCTATAATACTCCAAATTTAGATCATAAACATATCTTTTGAGAATCATTGATTGTAGAAGTAACAATTTCGATAATAGTTGGATTAGTATTGAATCTGGAAAGAAGAATTTTTTAGAGGGAACTACGAGACATTTACATTATTCCAGATCCATAGCCTCAGGTTTTGACTTCAAATACAACCTACCAAGTTATTGTTGACCCTTTTTATGGTGTTTTTGTTACTCACACTACCTAATTAGAGATAATAGAGGATTTAGACTTTGACTAGAATGTTGACAAAGGTGTGTTTGTGAAGGTATAAAAATACTAAGTTGTTATTCATGACACCATTTTTGAAGTTGGTTCTCACCCATCAATGGCCAGGGAAAATCACTTTTCTTGACCATATAATGTATTTAATCATGATACCTCTATGAATTTTATTGGTTATAGTCAAATAAATCCATCTAATAAGTCCTGAATCTCATTGGAGGTTGAACATAATGTTTTCCATATTTCTCTACCTAAGATAAAGGCGAACGTAGAGATAATGTTGGGAGTAAACGTTTACACAAAATAGAACAATATTGGTTTAGAAAACCAATAAAATAAGAGATATTAAGGTTTTTAATGTTGAAGAAATAGGTATTCAGTGAAGATACGAACTCATTTATGGTCTCTGGATATTAGTGGAAGCATTTCATCATTCTACAACAATTTTACCAAAATTAAGCATGAGATAAGGGTTAGTGTTTATAAGTCAATATTCATGATGATCATCCTTAAATTATTCCACTACCATAGATATCATATCCACATACATCTCAATTCTTCCCAAATGATAATTTTTATCAGTCAAAACTCAAGGGTGATTCCTTTCCAAGTGGGGGAATCTGATGCAGTACCAGTTCTGGCCCTATCATGCATCCAGTGTGTTGACCCATTTCTTTTATCATGTTGATTATTTTAATTATTTTTCAGTTTTAATTAATGAATTTCTCTATATTATTAATTTATTTTAAGTATTGTTTCATGATTTTTTTGTTTATGGTTTGAGTCTAAAAATTGGTAGTTTTGTGTCTTTTTTATTTTTTTATTTTATTGAGTTCTATAAGAGTGTTCTCTCTACATTGTGTAATATCCCTGTACTTCTCCATGTTCCTCAAGGAAGGACCCTATTTATCTTTACCATGTTGCATCACAATATTTCACTATCATAACAAATGAGTTTTATATTCAACCCAAGGACCTTCTATTAGAGAAATATAATTGTGAAACTATAAAGGATAGTTAATATGTGGTTTCACAATTTTTGGGGAACCAAGAGATATAGAAAACTATAAATAAGACACTGATAATGAATAAATTATAGTCACTATCAATGAAATTTTGATATCAAGTAGTAGGGATGAAAATAGGGATCGAATTATAGTTGGTCACCGAAGATCATTTGTTCAGACATGAAGGGTGAAGGATCAGTATAAAACCTCATTTATATCTCATGTAGAGCCTAAATGAATATAATATGATTCATATAGATATAGTAGGTTCAATTATATGAATTAAACACATGAAAAAATAGAAAAGAACCAAACATGGAAATTTGTTCAAAGACTGGATGACATTAACATCATAATAAAGTTGGTGTTCCAAAAATAAATTTAATAAATATGGAATGAAAATAATGGACAAATAATGGATAGTGTGAATATTGTATTCCCAAATTAATGGTATTTATATTTATGAGGCATTTTAACCTATTGATTGGTTGAATACTATTTAGATATTATAATCTAATGTAGTGAAAATAGCCTGAAAAGTCTATCAAATGGAAATTAAATAAGTTTTCCTCATATATTACCCAGTGAAGATGTATAAAAGGATAAAAAGGAAGTTTTTATTAGTGATAAAGAAAATAATAATGTGTTCTAGTTGAATAATACATTGTATATCTCAAAGCAAGTTTCAAGTTCTTGGTACTCTCGTCTTGGTCAATATTTAGTAAATATTTGATTTAAAAGATGGAGAGTTTACCATAACCCTTACATATAAAAGTAAAATACTAAAATATGTTATTTATCTTCTAAGTAAACAAAATAATATTTAGAGTTTTAGATAATGAAAAAATCAAAATGTTTCCAGAGTATATGAGGTGAATGTTTAAAGTTTCTATGATTGTATAACTAACAATTTTCCCTATCTTACAAGTGATCCAAGGAGTGAATAACAAATTTAAATCTCAAATATAATATAATAATGTTTTAAATATGTTTTACATGTTATATTTGGGGAAAATGAATACTTTGGTGGCTACTCTTGATGACATTTTCTATATGTAATGATGGAAATGAGGTTGAATTTATAGAGTATTGATAGATTATTTGGAGTTTGTTTTCTCATAAAACCACACGGTATAATATAGTTTTTTTCACATGATAAGCTGTTATGTATGGACCCACATTTTTCTCATGACATTACTTTTTTGAGCTTGAGGTACGAGTAGGTAGTTGAATGATGGATTGAAATTTTCTTGAGGAATTATTTGTGTGAAATCAATATTCACAACATTAATTTTGAATCCTTGCATGATTTTTGGTTCATATTTTGAAGGATTTTAGAGAGATATTTGGTTTTTCATCAAAAAATAATTTCATAGAATCAATGGATGAATCAATTTTTGAATGGTTTTTTTGTTTTAAGGAATATAAAACTCAATTTCCAAAAGATTTTTAACTCATGGAACTCACATCATGAACTCAGTATTCCCATCATGAATGAGGCATAGCATGTTTTTTATATTTTGGTGTTTCCATTTGGATTGTCATAATTTTCCTCTCTAATATCGATGCTTATGAGACTATGAGAGATTTATAAAAAATTAAATTCCCCATCAATTGGATTTAATCCTTATCATGTATAATTTTATATTTTGTTTTTTGAGGTAATTTTTTCATTATCAAGTGGTTCTATTATATTTTATTCATATTTTTTCAGTGTATAAAGTATTTTTATCTTCAATTTTCTTGTGGTTTCTATCGATGAATGATATAGATCTCTTTCTACGCTATAATTTTAGGTATCAATGGTTTCTTGAGAGAGGTAATAATGTTTTGGAATGTGGTGTTCCATTCTTGTATGGAAAACATTGATATCTTCGTGTTAATGTTGGAGATCTATTATGTTTCTCTTATTTTAAAGTGAAATTATTAGTTTATCTTTTTTAAATATTTTGGGTAATAGTATAATTAAACAATTAATGATAATAAAATTCTATTTAAAAGATGAATGAAATTGTATTTTGGGTTTGTGATTGATTTTCGTTTTATGTATATTGAATCTTTATTCTTTTCTAATATAGTGTGTTATATTGGTTTTGTGACTATTTTTGTTCTTATAATGGAAATTATTCAAGTAAATATGATATAAAATATAAATATAGAATAAAAATGATGATGTGAATAAATAAAGATGCATGAAAATTGATATTTTTTCTTCCCTATTTTTGAAGGAAAATGAATGTAATGATAAATTCATGATTATGATTTTTCTATTTTATTAATAGAGGATATTTTAATAGTTTTTTTATTTATAAAAACCAATTATTAATAAACCTGTTAATTGAATAAGGGAATTAAAATGGTTTTTTTTTCTAAATACAAATACATTAGGGATAACTGAGCTCATCTTATTATGGAAGGTTTGTATATCTTGGTTCTTTGTCCTTAGTGTCTTTTTATATATGTAGAAAATAAATTTTATGTGTATATGTGATCTATTATTTGTTTCCTAGTTGTGATATTTTTATAACCATGTGGCGTAGTATTTTATCATGTGTAATGGGAAGGGGGTTGGGGTTGTCTGTGGGTTAGGTGTCAGGGTCTATTTGGTTATTATTTTTCTTAAATAGTTTGGGAACATTAGTTGAGAAACATGTTTGTTTCCTAGGGTGTAGTGATGTTTTTTGTTGGTGATATTATGATAATTAGTCTTATGTAGATTTTTGTTTGACATTGGAAAATTTTGGATGAGTTCAGTGTGAGGATTTCTCGTTGATGTTTTTTATAATTGATACTAATTGGATGGTATGTTGGCTAGAAGTAGTTTTTTTATTGGTTAACAACTACGTAATGTAGTTAATCTTTTTCCATCATGTGATGTTTGTATATGGTAGCTTAGGCCGAGTCCTGGAGTGACCGAATGTTTAGAAGAATAATAACTAAATCATGGGATATGGTGTTGTTTATGGTTGATTTCTTGAAACGTTTTTAATGTTAATTAATGTAAACCATCGGATGGTTGAATGGGATGATCCAAGGAGAATGGGAATGAAATATAGAATTTTTAATGTGGTTTAATAAATATTCTTTGATATAAATATATGGTTAATATAGTTTTCAAAATGATAACATACTTTATAATGTGAGAAATAGAATTAATTGTGTCTCTGGAACATGGCCTATAATGATTACAATGTTAATCATGGAAAATTTCAATGTGGATTTATAAATATTTATTTAATTAATAATGAACTTGATTAAAGTATAATTTTTTTATACCTATTCCTTAGAAGTAGAATTTGGGGGTCCTGTGTGACAGAATTGGTGGATGATTATAAGGCTATGTTGTTTCTGTAAGTCGAGTTCATTTGTGAAACTATTGATATTTTCTAATTTCATATGCTACCACTTCTGCATCTATAAGGAAATCAGCCACCAAATTTTTTGAGTGGTGTTTTCTCTAGAATCCATGATGGAGAGGAAACAGTTAGATGATTTATACATCTCCCTTTATCATCCTTTGTATGTAAATTAGTTGTCTTATCTCATGATATAATGGCTTGTGGTATAGATTATGTTACAACCTGGGCCGTGATGGCTCTCAGTTTACTATACATTTATGTGTGAGTTGTAATGGCTTGAGGTTTACCTATGTGCATCTGATTATGGTGGAACCAAATTTCCATGAGTTTACATGCATGGGTTATTGAATCATGAGGTATAATTCATTTAAAAAGTATATAGTTTATTTTTAGCATACACATTGTTATGGATGGGATGGATATGATGATGAGATAGATCTACAAACTGATCACAACATGAGATGTTGAGCCCTATGTGGGACTATGTTTGGTAGGTTCAAGGCCTAACACACATTAGATATGACTTTATTGAAGGGATGAGCATGGGATATGTGACATTGGGGCATGATAGAAACAAAAAAGTGGATAAGTATAAGTAGTGTACCCTCATATAAATATATATCCTTTGATATATAATGGTTTACTTCTATTAGTTATTTATTGAGTGAGTCACTAAGTGGAATGGGAAACCATTATTACATGTTAATGTGATGATTTAGTTTCCTTGGTTTCTCCCATTGGACTCAATATGCTTCTTTCAAATTGTTCATGAGTGGTGTTAGGGTGGATCCTACTATGTATACATGTTATTCTCACCCTCCATATATAAACTATGTTTAGGACATCAAGGAATGGTGGTTCATTGATCAGTACATTACTAGCATAGAGGAGTTATTGAGAGGCTAACATTAGGGGGAGGAGTTCATGGTCATTGTCCTTTTTTATTTTAGTATGTGAATTTTTCTATTCATTTTATGTATAACATTACATGTGTCAAGATTTATTTTGTTTTATTCATGGTTTTGGATATCATCTTATCCTTATTATTTCTTACTCTTTAAAATATATAAATAGTAATTTATCTCATGATTGTGATTGATATACCCTCAGTGATAGTCTCCAGCTCATGGCCTAATGGAGTTGGGCTTCATGGATCATTATCTCTCTTTCATTATGGTCATCCCAGGCGGGGTTCCTTTGAAGGCTTGAGTTCATGACATACTTAATACTAAATATTTTCCAAATAGAGTCACATGCTAGATTTGTAGAGGATACTATGATATCTGAATCATAATATGGATTTTTTTTACTTTATAACATCACAACATATAATGTGTTATTTGGATTTATAGATAAATATTGGGTAGGTTTACCTGATTTATACAATTAAAATATTGTGACTCTTTTTATCTTGGAGTCTCTTGCACTTTTTGCCTAAGTAAGAAAAGCAAGATTAAATTTTTTTCGAATCACAGAGGATGAATACATAGTATCCACTAAAGATTGCACAAATCATATATAGTTGAAACATCATCTTGAGAATATTATAGTTGATGGGAGTTCTATTGTTATTAGAATGTGTGATAACTCGAGTGTTTTTATACATAAAAAAATTCCACCCATTAATCAAGGGAAAAGAAAATAAAGATAAATTATCATAAAAAGGATATGTTTGATCAAGGGATATTGAAGTCGGATTATGTGCACCCCAAAATCATACTATGGATATCATGTCAAAAGAACTACCCAATTAATACTTTGAGAAGAATTGTTTGGCTCTTAGAGTCTAAATCACTCCATCTACCTATATGTATTGGAAACAATACCCCCAATCCCCCATATGATTTGATATGAATAATATATAATTGTTTACCTCATAATTTTAATTCATTGATTTTTAACCCTCATTTATGAACATTTAAAGATGTATCCTTTCATTCAATGGAAAAGGAGGAAAATTCATAAAATAAAGGGTGGAATCTATGAGAAGCATTGGGTCGGTGGTTTCCATTCTAATTACAACAGGGGAAATGTTATGTTGATGTATCAGTAAATATGATAGTTCTTAAATAATTATTTTGGGGGAACAATAGTTTCGATTCAGATGTGTTAAAAATCATGAACAATAGTGATGCATATTAATGAGGATCTTTTCATTAAACTCAACTTTCTCACTCTGAGATTAACTCATGTGGTCTTAGAGATTTTATTAGTCAATAACAATTAATCTCTATGAAGGAAATAGTTTAGGACAATGGTAAATGTATAATATGATTACTTATGATTTTTTATAAAAAGTGTTGAATCTATTTTAGAATTTAAAATAATCCCAAAGGGAGATATTGTAGGAAAATAACCCTTTGGAGTTTCTTTTAGGTCGTATTTTCAGAAAAAATAATTAGAAGAAGTATTTTTGGAAATATTTAATAAGATCTTCCAAATTCATGAAGATGGCATAACATGTTTGGAATCATATGATATTATGTTTTCCTGATAGAAACCATGCCACATTTCTCCTTACTACAACATAAAAGTAGGTTTATTATACTTCGAAAGTTATCTAGGAGAGTTGCATATGATATTTTAATTTACCATTTCCATGTGAATAAAAAATTTTGTTGTGGAGAAACTAGTCACGCCATAAAGGATTTGAGGATTTTTATATATGTTTTGATGGTGAAGCCACCATTCCAAAAAATGATTTTTATATAAGGTTTGATGGTCTTTGAATATAAGTGTTTATGTCACAAGGAGAATTTTTATGTCACAAAAGCTGTTTAGAAGGATTTATATGGAACTTTGATTTTTGGATTGGTCAACTCCATGACAATATCAATAAACTAGTATGCTATGATATTAAGTAAAACAACCATGCCATATCCTAGTTATAGTTTGAGGGATATTGTGAAAATCATGCTGAGATAATGGGAGAATTAAATTGAAGGTATTTAATTTATTTTTTGTATATTTTTGTTGAATAATCTATAAACCGTAGAAAGGAAGAAAATCTAATACTGTATTGAAGTCAAGACTTACCACATCATGATGAAGGGTGTCACTAATTGGTTAGGGTGGTTCTTACTACAGCTTGAACTCTTTAATTAATTAGTTGGCACAAAATTTATAGGGTTGAGTCAAAATAATTGGGAATTATATTCCATTTTAAAAAATTTGGTACACATGAAATAATATCAAGGGTTTAAGAAAATGTTAATTAATCATAACTATTGTATTAGGAGTTGTATTCTATGTAGATTACAAAACGTTTCATAGAAACTTTTGAATTTGGGAAATAAAAAATATATTAGAGAAATCATATATGATTTTATACAATTTCTAAAAAGAAATGAGAGGAAGTTTAAAAAATTATTGGAAAGCATGGAAGTTTATATATGAAACATTCTTGTTAAATGACAAGTGGAGTTCATCAAGCTGAAGAAGGTGTAGAAAATTGAGACCCCACCATTGGTGTTACATAATTAATTGTTTGTAAAGCTTGATGATATTGGATCATGGAGGATTGTTGTGTTCCATGTGTACTTGAGTGTGATGATATATCATATTGTGAATGTTCTAAGATAGGAGGATCAGTGTGGCCGCATTAAAATTACAATCAAAGTAGTATGCATAGTGGTTTGGGTGTATTAGAACAATTTCTATGCTTGTTCATCAGATTGACCCAGTTAGGGTAAACCAAGTAAAATATCATTTCCCTTCCTTTATTTCATTAATCTATTTATATTTTTAGTGAGTAAACTAATGTTGTGTTCCCATTAAATATGTAACAAATATCATTGATAATGTATACATAAAAAAATGTCATAAAATGATCACCCCCGCCCTCTAATGGTATTAACCTTTTTGGGGATCAACATAATGGAAATCACTCACTCTTATTACATTAAATTATTTAAAATAATGAAGAATAAAAATATTTTTTTGTAAATGTGATAGAATTAAAAATAATCAAAAAAAGAGAACCGAAGAAAAATGATTTAGAATACCCTGATAAATAACTCTTTAAAACCTTTATGGTTTCATGATTGGAATAATGAGAGGGAATTCGAGAGGAGAACTGTGATCAATGATTTTATAGTGAAAATGAATAAGTGGATGGGTGATTTCTCATAGAATATTAAGGGGATTAGTTCAACTATTTTTGAACATTATATTTGAAAATATTGGTTATGTAATATTAAATATCATCGGTATGACTATTGTTTTCTATCATGATATTTGACATTAAAATCATGGTTCTTTTCATCTTTTAGATAATGAACTGAACTCCATTTAATAATGTTATTTTGTCCAAAGAAAATCCTTTTATTCATATGTAATTATTTTTAAAAGGTTAAAATATTATTGAATCTTTATAATCTAATTTACTGGTTTTGAAAATTTATTTTTATATTTTAAAATAAATTAAATTAATTAATTAAAATATTTTTGGTATTAATATCATTTATATTATCTATTACTTAATTTTTACTTTAAATTGATATCATAATAAATACTGTATAAACATACCGTATGAGATAATTCACCCAAAAAATCAACAATCATAGAAAATTATCAAAAATTAACCAATAGTTAATTTAATTGTTTAGATTCTAAATTTAATTTAATTTTTATGAAAATAATATTCTATATATAAGAAATTAAATTATTAAATAAATACTCTTTGTGTACGTCAAAACCTTGCATTTTTTTCACAAATAATTTTAAAATGGGATTTTAATAAATATTTTTCATTCTATGACATAAAAATTTAATTACATTCTCATTTACTGATTATTAAATGTTATTTATATATTTTAATTATATGATTACCATATGATATTATGTATTTTATTGAATACATGAGTATAAAACGGGCACATTACTATTGTGACAGCTATGTTACTATGTAATTATTCCAATGATCACCTTACCTCTCCAATGGCCAGCCATTATAAATACACTTAGTTCAAACATTTAAAATTATTAATACCATTCTATTACTTTTTCAACCATGTCAACTCAATTACATAGAGTTTTATATTTAATTACAATGTATCTTTTAATTTTGGAATTATGTATTGAATATGATACTCTAGAGTTCATGATTATGCTATTGTCATATATGTTTGGAATACTATTAGTTTTGAGTTTCGAAAAACCATCACAAGATGCCTTCTTTGACCAGTGAAAGAAACCCGCCGTGAGAATACCACTGGACGATGTAGGGTAGAACTCAATCATCCAGAGAGAATACATTGACTAATTTTACAAAAAGTATGTATTCATCACATCATACATACTAAAAAAATAAAACATCACAAACATACACAATAATCAATGAAAAAAACAAAGTGGGAAAAGTAAATTCTACGGGATTTGAACGATAAGTCCTATGTACCATTGAGAAACACTACATCCACCTTTCCCATTATAATAAAAAATTGAAATACCATGATTAAAAAAGAAATTAGTATAAGTAGTCATCCAAATCACATCCTCTTACCTGGATATTCTTATTGACTCTTCACACTTAGCACAAATGTTCCACACACTTATATAGTATGTTTCATCCATTAAACTAGTTAAATATTCATCCCTTGAAATTATTGTCAACCAAAAAATACTGCCATATGTTGGATACCAAACCAGTGAATCTTCCACTTCACTAAACACCCTATCCAACATTGCTCCATTGGAAGATTTCAAATTCAAATAAAACTACTACTTTTGAGAGATGTCTAATTCCCGATTTATGAACATAGTAGCAGACTAAAAAATCAGTGACCAAAAATTTGAGGAACTGAATCCAACGAACTAAAATAGGTTTCACCCTCAATGATCTCCCACTTGAAGACTCATTTCAATAATCTTTCAACATCTCTCCAGCACTTGGGAAAAAGTCTTCATTTCCATCATATCATGTAGTGTTTCCCTGCCTCCTTCGTCAATACCTTAATCCAAACTACAATCTTCTCAACTTATGTTATGGTAGAATACACTAATTTTATTGTATCCATGAAAAAAATTGATCATTATATCTCCATAGTTAAACTCAAATATTATTATTCTCTTCTAGGTAATAATATATATCGATGTCTGCATACACAAAACATTACACTATATCGTCATCCCCAAAGTACAAAGTCATATATTTCATTCTATTCCGATAGCGTATAATCCACTTCACATCCTATTAGTGTAAATTTTCTAGATTTGATAAGAATAAACATAAAATACCATAGCAAATTTATTTCTAGATGAGTATAAATCATTTCCTATAATAAACTTCTGACCACTGATGCATGTAGAATTTTATATTTGTACTGACTATTTTCTTCCATTTTTATGTCTGCATATTTGATAATTTTAAATTTATAGAAAGAGGGGGTTGGACAATCTTGCATCCCACCATTCAAAATCATTCTCTAATATTCAAAATATATTCTCTTTGAGATAGAAAAAAAATATTAATATCATATATTTCTCAATCTTAACCCCCAATATCATCTTAGGTTTTTTAAGATTTATTATCTCAAATATTTAGGATAATATACTCTTCAGATATTGAATCAATGAAACCCTATAAGTATCTAGTTTCATATCATCCATGTAAAATAGTATTAGGATTAATGTTTTATCATTCCATTTCTTCTGATAACATCAATGATCATCATAACTCCTTTTTAATCCTTATTCCAACAAAATAGAGTTAAATTTTTGTTTACATTTTTGTGGTGCTTTTTTATCCCTAGGAGACTTTTATTTAATTCATACACAAAAAATATAGTTCTAATATTCCTTGAAACCTATGGTTGCTTCATGTAAATCCATTCAAATAACTCACTATGAAGGAAATATGACTTAACATTCATCTATTATTGGTATATCAATTTTGATTCCACCATTTTTAGAATTATCCCTATAGTTGTATATTTGACTACTAGTAAGAAACATTCTGAGAAATAAACACTTATTTTTATTAAAATCAATTTTCTAGCAGCCGTACCTTGAAATTATTCTTATCATCAACCACTTTTAAATTGAAAACCCACATATTTTTATGTGATTGTTTTTCTTTTAATAAGTTAATAATCACCAAATCTCCTTTGGAATTCAGTGAAGACTTGTATTCATCCATTAAGGACCTATATTATTTGGAATAAGGATGTTTAAATGCCTCATCTGAGTTATTTGTCTCTCTAGTGTTTATTAGAAGAAAAACTTTCATGATATACTCAAACACTAGAAATATTTTATTGACACTTGTCAATCCTTAACTCACCTGGATAATCGATACTACTCAACCCTTATCTAACTTCTGGATACCAAACATATAATTCTACCACATGAGCTTTTACAGTTCATGAACTATCAAAAACATATTTTGTTGGACACACCTCTTGACTTATGGTGTTTCAATATGAGTTCTATATATTTTTTACCATTCCACTTTTCTTACTCTGATAAACCTAGACATACATAGATTATTATTTCCCTTTCAATTATCCCACCAATAATTTTTAGTCCTTCCACAAAACCCATTTGTTGAAGTTGAAAACTCCAATCCTTGTGACTTATCACTTTTCATTGTCCCATATATAAAAACCAGAGTTCTCATCATTGTACCATATTTAAAAACAAGATTTGTATTTTATCTGGAGTCTATCTCAGTATTTTCGATCAATATAAACATATATAAAAATTATGAATACTTTAATGTTTCCAACATTAGGTCATTTACTAGAAAATCTATAGTACAAGAACTTGATTCAGTCCTTGTTTTTCAATATTTTATTCATTCCTTCATCCATGTTATTTTTTAAGGCGTTTCAATAATTATATTCTCATGAAATATCTGATTAATCTGAGAGAAACATTGGAATTTGTGTCTAGTGTATTCACCACCATCATCAGAATGAAGGTAATTCAAATTTTAACCACTTTCCCTTTCTATAATGGCTTTACATTGATTGAATTCTGAAAAACATAAGACATATCATTTAAAAAGTAAACACATAATTTTCATGTAGTAAAATCAATACAATTTTAAAATTAAAGAGAAACTTTGAAACACTGGATAGGGGAAAGTCCCTAAATAATCAATTAAACCTATTCAAAATTTTGGAATATATACTTTTGTCTATCAAAATTGATGGAAACCCATATTTGTTTCTTCAATATACAACATTCACAACATCTGAGGTCTGTGGGATCAAGCCTTAATATTCCTTTATCCATTGTAACTTTAATATTACTATTTATGAGATTATCCATATAACAATTCCAAAAAACCAGATCCTTTAATAATGTGGTTCTATAGATTGTAACATCATTTTTCCTTCTGGTCAAATATAGAATCTCATCATTTTACCTTATATATCCACAATGAATCCTAAAGTCACTTTCTGAAATCCTTTAACAAATATAGTTTCATAACCTCATTTATCAATTTTTCTAATGGAAATAAAATTCTTCCATATCCTTGATATATGTCAAAATTCATTCAATTTCAAGACACCGTCATTCTCCATCAAAATATTTACATATCCTTTTCTAATGATCTCTCGAGCTTCATCATCAACCAAATGTACATTTATAAACAATATCTAAACATAATTCTCCATGCATTTGTGCTCACCAATTGTGTGTAATGATGCTCCTGAGTCAATCACTCATGACTCCAAAAAGATACTAACATTATGAAATATTGTATTTCTCCCATCAATTGTAATAACATAATTTGATATTCGAAAAGTTGATGTTTTCTCATAGATTTCCTGGTGACTCCTAAAATCCTAATTGAAGTATAATTTTCATCACTTATATCAATAATGTAGAACCAAGAGCAACTAAATTTTCATGGCACTTCTCCTGAATCTTATCATATGATTGTATTATGTAATTGATCTTCTGTTGAGGTGATATTCCTCATCCTTCATCATTAATTGAATTTCAATAAGTTTATCTGACTTTTCTCTTCTTGAACTACACATTGAAGATTATGTTTAACATATCCTCAAACACCAAATAAGGTTTTATATGGGAATTACTAATAGCAGTCAACATCACATCCCAACTCTGTAGAAGCGATTGTAGTAATAGAAGCACCCATACATCATCATTGAATGTTACATCCACTAATTATGTTGATGTTAGTGCCCTCGAATTACCTACTATATACTTTATGATTACTTATATTGATTTTATAGAAAAATTAATTAAGTTATTATTGCATCATGATTTTTATTTTATATAACATTGTATTTGAAATTTAATAAGGATAACAATCACACAAAAAAGTAATTGAATTTTCCCTCTATAATGGGAAACTAGAATTTTCATGGTAGTATACTTTAATATATGTTCTATATTTGAATTATATAACTTGATGAGACAAAAGTGATGAAGTCTATTAGGGTTGGATATTGATAGGACATTGAGACATATTCTCATAGGGTATGCACTTAATAATCCTCATTACATGAGATTATGAGATCATGACATGCTGATACGAAATCCAAATTCATATATTTCATTGGATAATCCTATATAAAAATGCATGTAATGATCATTAAACATTAAGAGTATATAAATTTATTTTATGGGTAATTTACATGGTTATATTAACAAAACAATGTGATGACATATACTCGCAACAAGGTTAGATATGTTGGATGTGTCATGAGTAATATTACATTAATGAAAAAAAGGAAATGATTTTTCCATTTTTTTTTCTTCAACGGAACTTGATATCTTAGGCACTATGAATGGAATGGAACGTTTTAACCCCATAGCGATGGAATTTTTTTGATAGTTGTTTTCTCGAAATTAAAACCAAGAAACATTTATTGTATAGGATGATAACACCAACATGAAACCTTCTTGATTAGATATATCAAGATAAAGGGAATATATTACATAGTGTGTGTTCATAAGAGGTTTTATATAATTACAACATTGAATTCTTGCTATATAGGATCATTTACCGGTTTTTTCATGCTAAGCATGGAATTCCGGCTATGGCACTGATTTATTAACCTAGAGGGCCACACACTCTGTGTATTCGGAATCTTTGTCAAATGTTATAAGAATTTAACATGTTGATTTAGTATTATTCTAATACATAGTATAATTAGTATTCATGTTATTTTGATCATAAATAATAATTATCTATGATTTTAATGAATAAAAATGTGTGTGTGTGTGTGCGTGCGAGTGAGTTGAGTATTTATTAAATATTTTCTAGCTTGATAATTTTTTTTTAATTCTGCGAATATAATATATTTATTTAATTATAGATTTATTTTCAATGTAAAAAGTATTTATTTATTTGGCTATGAGAATATTTAATAAATATTCATTCATTGGTTTTGTGAATATAATATCTATTTATTTATTAAAAAATAATGAAATGGTATTCATTTAATTAAATAAATAGTTGTTATTTAAGATCAGATAAATATTGAGGAGAATAGGAAGACTATGTTTAAAATTCAAGTGATAAATGTCATATTAAATATTGCATGAATAAATATTAATTTATTTATCCAAGTAAATGATATTATTTTTTCCCTAAGTCTATCATATGCCAATTAAATATTATTATAATTATAATTATTTAAATGTGGTTTTCTTCTAGGATTATAAAAATAATGACACTTTCACGATTATTTTTTTACTCTAACTCTATTTTAACCTATTTATGAATTTCCCAAAAATCTGGACACATTATATTCATTATGAACAATGAGATCTAGAAGATATTTTTCAATCCCAAGAGCGCACCTTCTCTTGAATAATTTCAAGAAAGAATCAAATTAACCACCACAAAAATGATTCATTCCTAACTTAAAGGAGTCCACTGTGATAAATAGTGATATTCACAAGTATTAGAACCATTTTTGTTAGTAACATATGGATTATAGAATAATGATTATATGTTCAGGGAAAATGTGTTGGTCATATCATGAGGGAATCTAGTATTGATTCTTCAAATGAAATTAAGGTAAGGTAATAGGTCTTGAAGTGATAATTGATAGTAAAGAAATAATTCAGATAAATTTTATTCTTTATTTAAAAAATTTAATTATAAATTATATGTGAAAATGTCATCATTTCTTGGTTTTGGAAATTTCACCAACTAGTATTCAATTTAATTTCATTGGTCATGACATTATTCATCATGGCCATCTTGAAATAATAATTGATTATGAAAAACCTAGTTTGAAACAATGCATCATGCACTACCACTATGGTCCGAACCATAATGTGGTATCAAAAGTATCAAATGAGAATTTAAAATTATTTATTATTCATTAATCAATTCTGCACAATTGTTTTTCAATTTTAGCTTATGGTTTATTCACACTTTAATATGTATTTTAAATAAAATGATTTTAACATATTGATATGCTTTTTTGATGTTTCATATGGTCTTAAATATATTAAGAATGTATAAAGAATGATCAAAATGGGATTAAGTGCTCTAAATATTCTAGTCGTTAGACTAAGATATACAACATGTGACAAAAAGTACACTTTTTTTAACAAGGCTTACTAATCATGGATACATCAAGGTATATACAGAATAAAAAATTAGTATCTAACATGTGACACATTTAATGAACACCACATGTGGACCACGCTATCTGAGAACATGGTGTATCAGACCACATGGCTTCTAGTTGGCATACACATTGTGGGGTCTACATGGTTTTGTGATGAAATTTAGTTTGACGTGTGTTTGAATATGCGGCCTATATTGTGTGAGATTGATATATATAACATTAAGTTTGTAAACAAAATGTATATGTCATAAATGAAATATGACTCATTAATATCCATTTCAGAAGAACACATTGATTTAATAGGTGGGTTACACCTAAAAAGGAATGTGGAAAAAACCATGTATATCTCATCAAAACACATTGTGTATCCTAGTATAGATATTTGTCGAGTCCCTAGAAATCTATAATGGATACACATTAAGTGACCAATATGGATTTTATCACATTAGTACACTATAATACCCTGACCCTAGTTATCTAGAATTAGCGCTTTATTACAATTCATTTTCATGATCACAAGAGATCAAGTCCTAAAAAACTGATTAGTTTAGTATCGTTTTAAGTACTAGATACATACATAAGTTTTACATTACATCATGAAATAAAGGAAAAAAATTTTGTGTCCACTTTGAACACATTCATATCCCTTACCCTATTCCTCCAGGTTAATCAAGATATACTTATTCACATCCTGGTAAAAATAAAACATAAGAAGGGATGAGATGATATTCTCATTAAGGATAACAATATAGCAGAAACATTCATAAATAATCTTAAACACTTAAGGCAATGTATAAAACTAAAACACAAGCCATTTAAACGTAAATTTCAGCATAATATGGAAAAAATAAATGAAATAATTCCATTTACATATTCACATGGATATTCTACTAGTCGAAAAATCACATTTAATATCAGTAGATAATTTCAAAATTATGGAACACATAATGTCGAACATCATAACCACATAGTCAAAGCCTCATGCCAAGACTATAAATAAGATTTTATCAAGGCCTTGTGCCAAGACACTAGTTTGTGTCATGAGACCTACAGATGCATTGAGGAGATATATCGGGCTACACCCATCACATATTATGTTCAATTCATTCCTCATATGAAAAGGTTGAAACATTATCTAAACATTCATATTAAAACTAGCATACGAAATGTCAATATTTTAAAAACACACCATGAATGGTATAAAAATAGCACATCCACAGTCAAACATATCTCATTCAACACAATATGGATGATTTTATTATAATAAAATAACATAAATCAAGAATAATGAATTATATTGACATAGATGAAAATAATCATCCCAACTATATGTGAGAAATATTCTCTTTTTACTGAAACAATCTAAAAGTCTCACTATTTATCAAGAAGCCATTTAAAATAGATTTTTGAATCAAAGTGTCCCACACCACTTTGAATCTTTTAAAAGGAATTTTAATTTTTTAAAAATAATTTCCATATTAATAAATCCTTAAAACCATTTTTATAACATGTACATTAATGAGAATGATTTAATAGAATAAATCATTAAAACATTTAAATTGATATTTTAGTTAGAGTTCCTAACCCAATGAGAGATTCTTGAATACAAATAATTTAGGTAATCAAAACTTTATCATTTCATGTGAATAAATGCGTTTAGGATATACTACATCAAATTACATTACATACACCATATAAAAGTGAATTGGCACATTACATCAAAAAAATTCTCAATGGAATGAAAATTGAGATGAAATCCCTTATAAAGACCGTATTCTTAGGTTAAGGATAAATCAATGACATAATTATGTGTTAAAAAATAAATACAGCCATTATGATGGGATATTTAATGTAAATAAATCATATGAAATTTATACATATTCTTGTAAAAACAACACCAATGACTTGGATATTTAACTCAAAAAATAGAAATTGAGTTAAAATTACTCTTATCAGGTTCATACCGATGACATGAGAATTTATCAATGGAGTGATTATGTATATCAAAATTATATCCACAAAAAGAGGAGTGTAAATTACCTCATATGAAAAAAATAGTGATACCACACATAATCTTGGAGTGAAATGATGAATGAAGTTTGCATAAAAACCAATGAGTGGAAATTAAAATTTGAAATTCCCTTACTGATTTGGTAACTTACAAATAATACACCCCACGAAAGAAGGATCATACAATGATGATGTAAATACCCATAATGTAATGTTTATTACACAAATAATACATTCATGGGTAGTACATACACAACACAAAAAGGTAGTAATGGAAAATATAGCATGAATCTCATGGGAATAAAAGTGAAAGGAACACCCCTTACCTTGTACTTTCCTTAGTTGAGGGTACGTTAACCTCCTGTATAATTGTGAAATAATTTTTATTATATTATTAAATAACCATATACATAAATATAATATCATATATGATATTTCATATTGCTTTGTTAATAATACTTCAGTAGTATCATTGTTTCTGGGGTTAACGGATTCATTTTTTATTATATGTTTTGCTACATAAGTCATGTTTGTTATAGATATAATGTATTTGTTTTATATCTGGAATGATATTAAATCCATGAACATTATTTTTAAATCATAAATTGATATTTATACTTAAATGGTTACGATGGGGAATGAATCTCATCACATTTATGGAGACGGTAATCTGTACGTACGCACGAGCAACAATACACTTCTATTGATGGGGAAATCGTATTTAATTGGATGTTATATCATATATAATTAATCATTAACATGTTATATTTATTATTTACATCAATTATACTAATTATTATACCAATAAAAAATAATTATGTGTTTAATAAAAAACTAAAAACAACATGGAGACGGTAAGTCGTACGTACACATGTATGGTGACTTTTTCATTCATAGGATGGATAGAATAATGAATTTGGTTGTACCATATTTATAATAAAATCACAGTATGTTTAAGGTACTATATTTATTATTTGGGTATGGAAAAAACAAAGAAAGGGGTTGTTGAAGGAGAAAGAACTTTGAAAGAGGTGATGAAATTATTACCTCTTCTTCGGGTGCTTCCATTTGATTTTATAAAAAGGACACCATAGGATGGATTTATAATACAATTAAGCCCTCTAGTTATAATATAGGGTTGTTGGGAGGATATTTGAGATGGGTTTGGCTGGGCCAAATGGCATTGGATTTGAGATTCTGAGAGAAAGAATGTACTCTTTATTTAAATAGGTGTGGGTCACTTTTGGAAACTATGAAATAATATTTTATTATACAATAATATTCGTTTTATAAATTCCCAAAAGTTTCTATTTTGAGTCTAAGGTGGGGAGAAATCTAAAATATCTCAACCAATAGGTTTTAGTCAGGTTTAGTTCACCATATTAACCATATCTTTTGGATTTAACTCTTGGTTAAATAGTTTAATAATTAGAATGTCTCCTTGTATTTTGATATTATATGGTTAATAGTCTTACAATAAAATTCCAAGAGAACCCCAAGTGGTTCAGTAATTACAAGACTATAATTATATAAGTCCCTTGGCCAAACATTAGATTTCTATGACAATTATATCATTTAATAATATACTATATGATTTAAGAACTCATTTATGTCAATTTTGACATTAGTTAGTATATGGTTTTTCTGAAAGTCATATAAATCTTATTTCCTCAAAAAAAAATTAATCAACCCAAACATGTAATATTAACCTCAAAAAGTTTTTTAATGCATCTAATGTCCAAATTTACATTTATTTTAATATTTTTAATATCAATTATGTTAATATTTCATAAATAATGTAATTACTGCATCATCATTGTGTCATAAATAAAAATAGTTATATAATTTATAAAAATTATAAATAAAATATCATGATGTATGAAATATTTTTATCTTTATAATGAATATTTATAGTTTTAATTATCTTATTTAAAACCCTATATTAAAAATGTTTTATTTATTAAAAGTTGAATTTAACACTTTTAACTCTTGTTTAAATAAAATAATAATAATTGTACGAATCTAAACCAAGTAGACCAAAAGGATCATATTTTGTTCCTAAGGATAATTTTTGTCTAAATACACTAATCCAATAGAATTATGAAATGTGTTAGGGTAATTATAATATCATTTTTACCTTTAATTACACTATTTACTTCTAACCGTGGTAAATAAAATTGAAAAGATACTATTCAACAAAAAAAATTAATTCCATCTTATTGGACCACATTTTACTTAATAATTTCAAACATGTCTCTACGATTTTGGAAATTCAATTCACAGAAGCGGTAAAATTACGTTTTATGCAAATTTGATAACATGCCTAGAAGGGTGTAAAAGAGGTTAAAAATTACAATAAAATTTTATACATATAATTTTATTATAAAATGACTCCAATAAATTACATTAAACTAATATCAGTAATCTGTATCTATTTTTTAAAAAAATAAATATAAATAAAATAAATAGTTATTTAAATAAAAAGTATTTTTTTAAACAATAATGTAGTTTTTTCAGTATTCATAAAAAATTAAATGTTTTCATAAAAATACAAAAAATAACCCTAAGATAATTATAATATTCTATATCAAAATATGATTTCTATTTTACCAAATTCAAAACATAGAATTTTCGTTAATAAATCTAAATTTAATTCCCTTTTTCATGACCAGAATGTGGGGTTTTTGAGATGTAAAAACTATCAAAAGTTTGATATGTGTTTATGTCCGGTTTAGAAGTGAACTTACTTCCAATGACCAATATAGGAATAAATTATAAAAATATAATCTTATTATATTTCAAAACCATTAAAATTTATAATTAAAGACTATGAAATATTTTTTTTTAAGTTGTTTTCAATTAAAATTTAGTTTTTTTCATTATTCACCAAAATATGAAACTTATCAGAAAAACACCAAAAATTTATCCAAACTAAATTTTAGGGTCTCTATTCTAATAAAGAATTTTATTTAATCAAATTTAATATATATAAAACTTTCAAATATTGGATTTATAAAGGGTTTTCCATTAAAAGGTGGAAAATGGTATTTTGTTTAAATATACTTATTTTATCTGAAAATTTGAATTTGTCATTATATTATTTCTAAGAAACATAAAAGATGAATGTTAAAATTATATGGGATATATATAAAATTTAAAATGTGGTTATTACTATTCATAACAGCCATTTAAATGGATAGTTTGATAGGTCGTGGTGTGCTAGAACTCGGTGTTGCGTACATCACATGCTATTGTATTATTCAAAGAGAAGCGTAACGTGGATGATTGGGGTGTTACATTCTTCCCTCATTCAATAATTTGTGTCCCCAAAATTTGATATTGTTATTCTAAAATAATAGAAAATTCCTTTCTGGAAAAACCACATCGGAAATTGGGTTAATAAAATTTAGACTTAATAAGAGGGAATGAAAAATGAAAAAGTAAACACTAAAATAGGATTTTGATAAGAGAACATTGGCCGCAATTAGAATTGGAAGGAAAATTAAATATTTATATGGATTGATTGAGTTCATCTATCACAAATTAGTGAATAGAGAATTTAGGGCCTCAAATCCATAAATCTATGATGAATAACGTAAGGTATTAGGATAACATATTTTGGGTTGAATATAATTTCCCTAATGTTTAATAATTAATTCTTTCATAGAATAAAAAATTACTTGATAAGTAGAGTTCCATCCTATAACTAATTTTTACCACAAACTCATCTATCAGTCCAAACAATGATTATTCAATATGACTTGATCGCACCTAAAGTTCTAGAATCAACTTATAGAAAATCACATAATACACAAAGGATGAAATATATATTCCCTTGTCTTTAGAGAATAACCAAAACCAAAATAGTTTTTACAAGATCAGATGATCCCCAAAATGGATAATTCATTAGAGGAAGAAATACTAATCATAATTTATAAAATTAAACGAACAGTTCCCAAAGTTCAATAAATACCATTAATTAAATAATTGTCCATAAAATTATTCAATATAATCCGAACTATGATTGAAATCCAAAACTTATAAAAATTTGATTACGTAGTCTTCCAAGTTAAATTGTATATCCAAATAACATCAACTACTCTTAATGTCATATACTTAAATGTAATTAACCTTATCAAATATTATCTATGATAGGTTAATCATTTACATAAATAACCAAAATCACAATAAACACAAAATTAAAGCATAGATAAAAATCCACCATTACTTCTAAAATGAAATTCCATAGTATTCTATTTTCCATAGGCATATTGTGTTCCCAACAGAGTGAATTTATTACAAAATAACATTTATCACTTAATTCACCAAATCATTTTCCTACACAAAGTATATAAATTTTATAAAACATAAGATCCCAAATCAACTTATTATTGGTCAATAAAATCATTAAACTAAAAATAAATAGTGACAATAACCAGGGACTTTACGTAGGTCACTGGAAGGTGAAAAATCCAAGACGCACGTGTTAATCGTTTTCTTCATTTTTCAAAATCCGGTTTATGGGTTCCTGGTACCCCACTACATGATTCCAATACAAACAATTTCACTATTACAAAAAAACATCATTAACCAATGTAAATGTCCAAGAATCCATGAACTAGGGCACAAGAACATCAAAAATTCGGGCCAAACCTCAGAAAGGGTTACCTTGAGTGTCCCCCGACATGACCATCGAAACTGGCCCAAATCCTCCTGTCGGAAAACTCCATCGGAAATTGCATAGCCTTAAAGAGAAATGAAATGGAACTCCAGAAGAATCCATCCACAAAGGATGTCAAAGAAACCAAAATGAAGATAACCATATCCTGACACCATTATCACCCTAATCCGCAGACAACTTAGAAGTTCCACCTAGCCCTTAAACCACATTCCTCCTTCACCATCATTACAAAACCGTCCCGCACATCCCAACCAATAAACATTCCATACCAACATGAGACAATCCAAAGCATCTCCATAAACTCAGTCATATAACAACCAAATCCCAAAAATACAACACATTAAACGTGATCCCAACTTCATCATGAAAAACCTGTAAACAAAATGCAGTAAAAAAAATATGCATGGCCACCCCCCTCCAAGCCATAGGAGCTGGCCTCGATATCATCGGAGCACTCAAGAACTGACAACAAGCTAGGACAAAGTCGAAGGATCCCAGATCTAGCTCCGCTGACGCTGAGTACACTAATGGCACAACAACCTTGAAGGAGAAGAGCCATCGACGCACACTATTGCCAACAAGAGACTCGAAACCAAGAATAAACCAGAGCAGACCTTGATCACACCAGAGTCGGGGCTAGATCTCGAAGCCGAATGTCCAAAGAAGTTGTCGTCGATCCTAGAACAATGCCTGACCACACGGATCTGCCACCCAATGACGATGTGCTAAGATGAGAGATCTGAAACCAAGCCCAGATCAAAGCTGGACCATATGGATCTGTCACCCAGTGACGCCATGTTGAGAAAGGAGAACTGTTTTCGACGGAGAGCACGAGTCGACGATGCATATAGTAGTTGTGACGATACCTCGAATATAGAAGCACACTAGATCTGATGCGACGGGTTGTCACACAGTCTATGTGTTTTCAATTTTCAAAAACTATATTTTATTACATTCCCAAAATGAGATAAATCCTTAAAATAACCATAACATAATTTAACCACAAATGTTATCTCATACCTCACATTTTTATCCCAAAAATTATTAACCTCTAATTACCTCAAATTCAAGGATCATATAAACCCAAATGGTTATTTATAACTATATCCACAAAATAAAAGATAATTCTTCCTTGAATAGAATTTTTTCATAACAAACTGTTGGGTTACACATAAAAGAGAAAAGTAATCCAAAGTAAACCCATCAACAAGGATCACTAATAATTTTAAATATTTCTCAATCCATTTATATCAACATAGTTTCTTCTTGGACCAGGATGTTATCCTACATAACTGGTCATTGACATGGGTAATGCCTAGGTCCCTTACATTTAAAGAAAATTATATTAAATGGTTTCTTGAGATCATTTTTAATTTCTTCCATATTACTCTTCATTTTTCCTTAGATATTCTTTAATTTATATCCTTCTTTCCCATACAGAAATCATTTCATTTTTCCATGGAGACACTTTCCTGGGTGTCTCCTTCCACATTTCCTGCATGATGGAAATTGAGCTTTATTTTCACAATTCTCTACACTTCTAGAACTCTTATCATTCACCCCCTTTCTTTCCTTTGTTGAGTCTAGGAGTTGGTTAATATATATGTTGTTGATCATGTTTTTGGAAAACTGATTCAGTATGACAATGATATCATTTATGCCTATCAACAATCCATTTTGTTGCTTATTTCCACCATTGTTCCCACCTTGTACATCATGTTCAATATTAATATGAATTCCTTGGAATCCAGAAATTGAATATAACCATAAAGAATTATGTGAGTAACAATATTCAGAAAATCAATGAGAGAATATAATTACACATTATTTTCAATCTAAAACACCTTAGGATTAAACATGGTTATTTATTTTCATATTATATGAAAATACATCAAATTAGTTTGTAATGAAAATGTGAATTATCCTAAAAATATCCCACGGGAGTGTCGTATCCAAGAGTTCAGAAAAGCATGTTGTCATGCACTAGTTCTGATTCGAGTCTAGCTCAAAGCGGTGTTTTTGGGTTTTACCCCTAGGTACATCTGTGGTAGAGCTGCCTCTACCTGCTTTTATCCAGAAAGGGATGTATTAATTAGAAAACCCACGTTATATTTACATTGCAAAAAAATTTCTTTTCTTCTATACTAATCACCAAAGTCTATCTCAGGGTAAAGTTCTCTAATTATAGTTTTTCTAAATTTAGTTTCCAAGGTTTGTAATAAACATCCATTGATACCAACCATAACACCCCAACCCTAATTACCTAGAGTCAGTGCATTATTGAATATCATTGGAATGATAAAAAGAGATCAATTCTCTAAATACTGATTAGTTTATTTGCCTTGGAAGTAATTGATACAAACATAATTTTTACATTACATCATGAAGTAAAGAAAAACAACATTTTGTCCCCTTTGAACGTACTCAAATACCTTAACATATTCCTATAAGAAAATCATTATATACAAATTCACATCCGGGGAAAATAAATTATAGAAAAGGATGAGCTCAGATACTTAGTAAGGATAACAATATAGCGGAAACTTTCATAAACATTCATAAACATTTAGGTAATGCATAAGACTAAAACACAAGACTTTTTAATTTAAATTTCAGCATAATATGGAAAAAATAAATCAAATAATTCCATTTACATATTCAAATGGATATTCTACTAGTTTAATAATCACATGTAATATCAATAGTGAATTTCATAATGATGGATCGAATAATCCTGTACATTATAACCACATAGTCATGGACTCATGCCAGGATTACAAATAAGATATTGTAGAAGCCTTATGCCAAGACACTAGTTATTCTCATGAGACCCACTCAAGAATCGAGGAGCTACAGAGGGCTACACCTTTCACATACGAAGTCCTATGCATTCCTCAAATGAAAATATTGAAACATAATCTAAACATTCGTATTAAAACTATTATACCAAATTTCAATATTTTAACCACAAACGAGGAATGGTATAAAAATAGCACATCCAAAGTCAAACATAACTCATATAATACAATATGGAAGATTGAATTATAATAAATTAACCTAAATCAATAATAAAGAAGGATATTTATATAAACGTAAATAATCATCAAAACTATATGAGGGAAATATCCCCCTTTATCTTGAAAACATTTAAAATCCTCACTATTTATCAAGAGGATGTTTCAAATAGATTTTTGAATCAAAGTGTCTCATACCAATTAGAAACTTTTATAATGAATTTTAATTTTAAAACATTAATTTCTATATAAATAAATCCTTAAAAATAATTTAAAACATGGACATTAATGAGAAGTATTTAGAAGAATAAATCTTTAAAATATTTAAAATGATATTTTAGTTAGAGTTCCTATCCAAATGAGAGATGCTTGAATACAAATAATTCAGGTAGTCGAAGCATTATAATATCATGAGAATATTTGGGTAAATGATATACTATGTCAAAGTATAGTATATATAATATATAAATTTCAATTGGTGCATAACAACAAAGATGTCTCAATGGAATGTAAATTGAGATGAAATCCCTTATAAAGATGACATCCTTAGGTTAAGGATAAATAAATGACATAATTATGTTGGAAAAATATAAATACACTCAATATTATTGGATATTTAGTTTAAATCAATCAGAGGACATTCAAACATATTTTTCAAAAAACAACACCAATGACATGGATGTTTAACTCAATGAATAGAAATTGAGTTAAAATTACACTTATCAAGTTCTTATCGAGGACATGAGAATATATCAATGGAGTGATTATGTGTTTCAAAAGTATATACACAAAAAGGGGATTGGAAATTACTACACAAGTTAATAAATAGTGATTTCACACATAACCTTGGAGTAAAATAATCAATGAAGTTCGTGTAAAACCCAATGATTGGAAATTAAAATTTGAAATTCACTTAATGATTTGGTAACTTATGAAACATACACCCCGCGAAAGAAGGATCATAAAATGATGATTTAAATACCCAAAAATTAAATTATATTACACAATTAATACATTCATGGGCAATACATACACCGCACAAAACATAATAGTGGAAAATATATCAATAATCTCATGGGAATAAAAGTGAGATGAAAAACCCTTAACATGAACTTTAATTAGTTTAGGTTCTGTTAAAATAAATTATAATTCTGAAATAATTGTTATTAAATTATAAAAGAACTATATACATAAATATGATATCATATATGATCCTTTAATATTTCTTTGTTAATAATACTTCAGTAGTATCTCTGTTTCGGGTGTTAACTGATTCGGTTTTATTTATATGTTTTGTTACGTATGTAATATTTCATACAGATAGGATGTATTGTATTTATATTCCGAAAGATATAATGTTATTAAACATAATTTTTAAATCATAAAATGATATTTATTCTTGAATGGTTACGATGGGGATTAAATCTCATCGCGTTCGTGGAGACAATAATCTGTACGTATGCACGAACGACAATACCATTCTATTGATGGATAAATAGTATATAATTGGATGGAATATAGTATATACATAATAATTAACATGTTATATTTATTATTTACATCAATTATACTCATTATTATACCCATCCAAAAAAATTAGTTGCTGAATAACAAACTACACCACGACGTGGAGACGGTAAGCTGTATGTATGCACGTATGGTGACTTTGTCATTCATAGGATGGATAGAATAATGAATATGGTTGTAACATATTTATAATAAAATCACATTATGTAGAATGTAATGGATTTATTATTTTGGTATGGAAACAACCAAGAAAGTGGAAGTGCAAGAAGAAAAGAACTTTGAAAGAGGTGAGAAATTATTACCTCTTCTCCGGGTGCTTCCTTTGATTTGATCAAAAGTCCTCTTTAGGATGGTTTTATGATCAAATTAAGGCCTCTAATATGAAATGGGGGTAGTTGGGAGGATATTTTATATAGGGTTTTCTGATCCAAATGGCTTTGGTGTTGTGATTTTGAGAGAAGTGGAAGTACGCTTTGATAAGAGAGGTGAGGTTCACTCCAGGAAAACTTCAAAAAATAATTTTAATATAAAATAAAATTATATTTATAATTTTCCCAAAAAGGATTTATTTTCAGTAAAAGGTGGTTCATGATCTAAAACATTCAACCAATAGGTTTTAGAAAGGTTTAGGTCACCATATTAACCTTGTCTTTTAAATTTAACTCTTGGTTAAATAATTTTACATTTACCAAGTCTCATTGCATTTTTTTATTATATGGTTAATAATATTACTATAAAATACAAAGAGAACCCCAAGTGGTTAATTAATGACATATATATTATTATATAATTCCTTTATCTGAACCATAGATTTTTATGACTATTACATCATTTAATAATATAGTATTTGTTTTAAAAACTCATTTTTGTAAATTTTGACATTATTTAGTATAGGGTTTTTTGGAATGTCATAACAATCTAATTTATTCAAAAAAAATAAATTGAATCATACCAAACATGTAATATGAACCTAGAAAATTTGTGGAATTCCTCAAATGTAACAATTTTCATTTATTTTAATATTTATAGTATAAATTATTTTAATCATTCTTTAATAATGTAATTATAGTATCATCAGTGTGTCATAAATAAATTCACTTTTTTAATGTCTAAATATTACTAATAAAATTCAGGATGTAGGAAATATTTTTATCTTTCAAATATATATTTATTGATGAAATTATTTTATTTATAACCCTATATTAAAAATGTATTAGTTATTAAAATTTGAATTTAACACTTTTAACTCTTGTAAAAACAAAATAATAAAAAATGTTCTAATCTAAACCAAGTGGAAAAAAAGGATCATATTTTTATTCCTACGGTTACTTTTGGTCGAACTAAACTTACCCAATAGAATTATTACTTGTGTTAGGGTAATTATAATATCATTTTTACCTTTAATTACCCTTTTTACTTTTAACCGTAGTAAATAAAATTCAAAAGTAACTATTCATGAAACATTATTTTCAACATATTGAACCAAATTTTACTTCTTCATGTCAACTTTGTTTCTCAGATTTTTTGAATTCAAATCAATGAAGCAGTAAAACTACATTATAGGCAAATTTGCTAATGTTCCTAGATGGTGGGTAAAAATCCTTAAAAATTCAATAAAATTTTAGTCAACTAATTTTATTTTAAAATGACTCCAATGAATTACATTAAAATAATATAGGTATTATGTATATGATTTTACATAAAATAAACTTAAATAAAATAAATATTTATTTAAATAAAAAGTCGGTTTTAAAATAATAACGCTGTGTTTTTTACTATTCATCAAAAAATTGAATGTTTTCAGAAAAATAAAAAATATGCACCCTAAGATAATTTTGATATTCCAAATCAAAAAATGATGTCTATTTTATAAAATTCAAAACATATAAATTGAATTAATTAACTAATATTTAATTCCCATATTCATAACCAAAAATTGGGTTTTTTGATAAGTAAAAAACTATCAAAAGATTGATATGTGTTTACGTCTGGTTTAAAAGTGATATTACTTCCAATGACCGACATTGGATTAAATGATAAAAATAAAATCGAATTATAATTCAAAACCATCCAAATTTATTATTTAACACTATAAATTATTTTGATTAAAAAGTTTTTTTCAATTATGATTTAGTATATTTCACTATTCATCAAATTGTTAAAGTTATCAGAAAAAAAAACAAAAAAAATATCCATATTTATTTTGTCGAAAATCAAAAGAAGAAATTAATTTCATTAAATTGACTATGTAAAAGTGTCAGATATTAGATATAGAAAGGCTTTTCCATTAAAAGGTGTAAATACTGTATTTTTTGAAAAATAATTCTTTTGTCGAAAAATTTGAATTTGATCTTAGATTATCTCTAAGAGACACAAAATATGAACATTAAAATTATATGTGATATATATAAAATTCAAAATGTGGTTATTACTATTCAATACTTCTTTTTAACCGAATAGTTTGATAGGTCGTGGTGTGATTGAACTCGGTGTTGCATACATCGCATGCTACTGTATTATTCAAAGAGAAGCGTAACATGGAAGCTTCAGGTGTTACATGGACTTTATTGAATCACATAGCAACGAAACAAATTAATATACATAAATAATAATTAATCTCAAAAAACCTAATCTCACTATTTCAAAATGGAATATTGGAAATGTAGTGAGGTTTTTTGAGTTATTAAATGCACAATTAATTCCACATAATTATTTATAAATACCGGTCAAGTCATTTACTTTTCATGATGCATCTAGTGATAGTTTTATTCAAGGATATTTAGAACGAAATTAAGAAAAATAAAATATTTAATTCATTGATTGAATTAATTCAAGGGTGTTTATCTTAATAATAATAAATTAATTGAAGTTATGGTTAAAAGTGTACTTTTTTATATTCGTTGCATGTATGTGTCTGACCATGATCATAAAATGATTTTTTTGTGATCTGTTTCTTGAATCTAATATTATACAATGTTTTTTTGATAATTTATCTAATTTAATAATGACTTTAATTTCATTCCCCTCCTCTCATTTTGTAAGTGTATTTGTGTCTGTGATCTCTTTTATATAAATCTCTTTAAACAATCCTTTGGTTCCCCTCAATACATCTGAGTAAATGATTATGTAATGGATGAATCCATCAAGATGTGTGGATGTGGTTCATGTACATAGTTGAGGAGAAACCAATCCATGAGGTACATAAGAGCACATGTGGATTGATACAACTCAAATGAGAAATATTTCAAGGGGTTTATTCTCTAAGTTCAATGGTTATTTTATCATCTAATATTTAAAAACTCCATTATAAAATTTCATGGTCATTCAGCTTTATTTATTTATTTATGAGTTTCATGGTTTATTATTTATGGATATATAATAATTAAATATATTAATTAACAAACTTGAAATGTTGAACTAAAATAAAATTATAGTATGTGGGAACATTATCATGACAAGGTCAATCACATAATTAATATTCACATAATATTAATGTGCATATAATAAGATAAAATGAGCAGTTTACGCATAATGAAAAACATCGATGAAATAAATATTTTTATGTATGTATATTATTCTCACACTTGAGTAGAAATTGAACCATAAATAAAAGTGCTTGACCAATCTCCTTTTTGGTGATTTCAATTATCAGGGAATTTGTTTATTGGTTTTTCCGTCGAATTATCCAAGTTTTCATTACGGTTAATGCCTTTATAAGACATAGTGAAAGTAGTAGGAACATTTCTGATGAAACCTATTTCTATGATTTAAGGATTTTGGAGTCTAATAAATGGATCAAAGAGTTTTGAGTTAATGCGGTTGGAAAGTTACACCTACCTAAATATATTCTAATATATTGAAAGACCTATATAAATATTATGAGAAGGGATATATGGATCATTACCACTAGAATATCCATGAAATATGATATTGTAAAACAAATGATTAGGGATATTGGGTTTCGAAAAAATAGTGGGAATTATTGAATTTGATATTTATTATCTAATTTAGTAATCAATTTGAAGAACTAATATTATTTTTTAATTTATTATAGAAATGTAAACTCAAAAAAATTTAATTATATTGCTTGGATCCATATTAATAAAAGATAAATTTCGCACTCTCTCTACTTTTCAGAATGATATAGGTTCTTTCACATTATACTATGTCATGAATAGATGTTATATGTGTTAGAAAACCTCATTCTTGAGGCAACTTAAAAATATGAAATTAAAGAGAAACACTCTATTTATATGAAACATTTGGATAATGAAATAGATGATTTTTTTTTATGATTTCACCTATATCCAGTGAAAGTATATAGTAATATTAGGATATCGATGTGTATATAATCATGTATCACCTTCATCATCTCTATCAAGGGAAGTAGAATTTGTAGATATATGATATCTCCATTTCAATCATCATGTGAAAACATGGAGATTTATCATCATATAAGGCTCATATAGTCAAAATTGTTGGCTACATCAATCACTTATACAACTTAGGGTTTATGATCTCTAATGATTTATGAATAGATCTCATTTTAACCTCATTTCCTACAATATTCTCCATTTTAAATATAAATTATTACATGAGAGATATTAAGAATAATTTTTTGAAACTCCTTACTTTGATTTTCCAAGTTAAAAATGACAGAGTGTGAAAATCTTTTGGTCCTAATAGTGAATAAGAAATATCCATACAAGGAAATGTGGCCCAAGAATCATTCTATGATTATAATTCCCGATCCCTATCCATCCATGAAAACAAAGATCCAGATATATGAAAGAAATGCTGTACGTTTTTCATGTGTATAATAAGGACACTAGAAAAATAATTTCACCATGATGAGGAATAAAGGGGAATCTTCATTTGTGTTCATTATTAAGTGTAATACTTCCATGTCTGAATATAGGGTATTAGATATAGATTATTAAGATCACATCCATATTAAAATGTTTTAACCAAGTATATTTTGATTGATTGTTAGAGGAGAAGTGGATCTTTGACTAGTCGATAGGGCATAACTCATTTATTTAGCTATAAGAGATCGCCACATTTTATTTCCAACTAGAATTGTTTGGGTTTTAAATTATGTTTTCTATACACAAACTATTACCAAGAATGTAAATTTTGAATTTTATCTTGATATAGATGGTTTTATTATCAGGTTCAAAAATAAGGGTTTTTCTTTTATAAAGAAAAACAAATATTATTGTATGGATCATTTAAATAAAATCCTTTATGTATTAAATTAAAAAAACCCAAGTGATTAAAATTACAAACAAATCAAGTTTTCAAGACTCGTTTTACACAAAGTTGTGGTATCAACTTCTTGGTCAAGTAAATGATAATCATTTTACAATTCCCTATAATTATGGGTGTTCTGAATTTTTAAGCTGAAACCACTTCACAGATTTCATATCTAATTATAAAGAGAATTTCTAATCCACTATTTGTTGGATAAGGTTTAAGGGCTATAGAGATACAAGAATTGGTGATAATTAAAATGTGTGGACCTTTTTAAATAGAATCTATAAGTCGGTATTCATACTTCGTTACAAATTTTGATGATTTATGTATAAATGGATAAGTATATAAATGAGGTATAAGACTAAGTCCATTGAAAATTTTAAAGAGATCCAGATTGAAATAGATAATCAACATGGTAATAATATAAGGTAGCATTCATCTGATCAAGCTGGTGAATATCTTAACTAAGAGTTTGTGGATTTGACATTGGAGTATGATATTTTATCATAGCTCACTCTAAATTGTACACCGCAGTGTATTGGTTTTAGTAAAAGGAGAAATAAAATATCTTTTGACATTATGAGTTCGACGATGAGTCATACATTTCTTCCATTATCTTTTTAGGGATATACAACACATTTTGAAATAAAAATTCTAAATTGAGTTCTAATTATGAAGGAAAATGGAATATCATATGAATAAATGTATGAAAATAAATCTATGTTTTCACATACTCAAGCATGGGGTTGAACATAATTTGTTGAGGACGTATTGGGAAACAATCCTCAAACCCAAGGCAGCAACTATATCATTATAGTGTATCAAATGAAAAAATAAAATACTATTTATAGAAACCCTCAAGAAAGAGGGTTACTATCGCAAGACAACCCATTTTTTGAGGAGCGGGACATCCTAAAGAAGGATAATAGGATGGAGGTTGAAATTGAATAATTTTATGACCGAGAGAGAAAAGAGTTGGTAAAGGAATAGATTTAATAGGTCATCCTAAATTATTTTCTTCATAAAACACATGTAATTTATAAGAGAACTGTGGAGGTTAGAGAACCATGAAGATGTTTTTTTGTCACGTAGGATGTTTACTCATTATTATCTAACAATGATGAACGTATATCCTAAAATGAGGATGTAGAGATCTCAAAGGTTGAAATATAGTAAGAATCCATGATTTCGTAAATGGATCCCATGTATCAGATCCATGTATGAGTTCTAGTCAATTCAATAGTTTATGTAAATATCATACGGTGTAAATGGATATTGAAGTGATAACTAGATATTGAAGGTAATGTAAATACCTATAAATCAAAGATTTTTGATTAAGGGATTAAATAGAAATAATATATTGATGACTATGATGAATCCTTTTATAGAGATTTCATGTTTGAATAAATCATAATTATAATTTTCATATTAGTATTTCATGATAATGAGATTTCAAAAATGTGTATCATAATAGATTTCCTTAATAGTAACCCTCAAGAAGATGTATATATGATAAAACCTAAAGGGTTTTTAATTCCCAAAAATATTAATGATTTTTAAGTATTATATATCCATTTCTGGATTGAAGAAAGAATATAAGTCATGAAACATTTGATTCGATGAATCCATATAATATTATGACTTCATAGAGAATAGTTGTGATTCATTTATTTATAAGTTGTTCAGTGGGGGTGTGGTCATATTCCTAGTACTCTATGTCAATGTTATATTACATATTAGAAATGAAAATGTAGTCTTGAAGTTAGTTCTGGACTAGCTAAACAAGTGTTTCCAAATAAAAGACAAAGGTGGGGCCTTGTTTCTCTATGGAATTATAATCATTAATGGTAGATATAAAAGGTTGCTTGAACTTTTTCAAGGTATATGTATTGACCGGATACTAAATAAATTTAGTATAGAAAAATACAAGAATGGATTGGTTCTAGTGTCACATTTTATATATGTCTCCAAGAAAATGTGTCCTCTGACACAATTAGGGAGATAGAATGAGTAAGATCTCATATTATTTTACAATAGGATCAATCATGTATACCATCCTATGTACTGGGCATGATTTTTCCTACACATAAAGCATAATAGGTATATATCAAGTTGGTCAATGATAAAAGAAATTGGTCTCTATTTATGTCTCTCATTACGTTTATGATAAGTAATAAGGATATGTTCCTAGTATATGGTGGATATGGGGAACCGCTCATTAAAGGCCATATAAATTCTAGTTTTATAAATAGATTCAACTGATATAAAGTCATAACAGGGATATTTATTTGATCTCAAAAGAGGAGTTATGATCTCAATTTTTTCAAAGAAACCAGTTGTCTCTGATAATATATTGGAAGCTATGTTTATTGTGGCTTTTGATGTAGCCAACTAAGTGGTTGTAATTCATAAATTAATCCATGTTATCATTGTGGTGTCAAGCATTAAAGAAGATATCATGTTGTTTTGTGATAATACTGTAGTGGAGGACCTCATAAATAAATCTATGTTGTATAAAAGAAAAACTCGAATACTTTGAATGTATTTCCCTGGGATGAATTTTTTGTAATTCCCAGAGATTCTAAAATAAGAACATTTTATTCAATAGCATGAATAACATACACCACCATGAGCTTAAAGGAATCTAATATCCTAAGAATTTAAAATTTATTTACTTTTTTAAATAAAATAAAACTATAATATATATTTAAATGTAATAAATATTGAGTTATTGTGCATTGTATGAAGCAACAAGTTTCTTCAATGGCATATGTTACATGGAAGACCATGTTTTACTGAACAAAAATATATTATTAAAATATTATTATTTAATATGATATTATATTACATGGTCACTAAATTACTTGTTATGAATAATATTAACTAACTTATGAGAAGATGTATTATATATCCAATAATTCATTTACATTTATTTAATATATTTTATATGATTAAGATGAGAACAAACCCATCATTATACCTACAAATGCTATATTTTTATGAAGGTGCTTAAACTATATTTTTGTGGAGAAAATATTTTAAATCTAAATATTGGAACTTTTATAAATTTTATATATCAAAACAAAAATAATTTTTTAGTTTTTAACCAGAAAAATATATTAGGGTGATTTTTGGAAATTTTTTGGGGTTGTTTTATTTTTTAATGAATAGTAAAAAATATTAAATATTAATTCAAAAATAATTTTTCATATAATTTATTTATATAATTTATTTATGTTCTGATTTTGTTTTAAAGAATAATTTGATAAATTTTATATAATTTAATCTAATTTAGGTTATTGTAATCAATTTATGATTAAAATTTTATAAAAACACATCTCAATCATTTGAATATATTTACTTTAAAAACCTACTTTTTTCTACCAACTATGGGATTAGATATAATTCATTTATGAAACTCATGTTATTTTAGTTGAATGTATTCTATATTTTTAATCAGAATAAATTATAATTTATAACATTGTAAAATTATTTTTTGACCAAAAATATTAGTGAAAGTAATTAAAATTAATTGCATCAATTAAGAGGGAAATTATCCTAAAGAGAGACTAAAACATAAACATAACTCCAGAAATAAATGACAAACTTGTCCAATAGCCATTTTAAGGAAATATTTCGACCATATACTACCTTTTCTCAAATAGGACCCATTATTAGAGGCCCACGATATAAGAGAGGACTCTCAATAGTGTATATCGATTTATATTAACCAGAATTAAACTCCTCCACTATAAAAAGGAAGATAACCCTCCCGCATCCTTGAACCTCTCAAGACACATTTTCTCGAACAAATTATACAAAAATACGCTCCAAAACTCCCTACCCTCATCCTATAAGTCTCACCTTTTTAATAAATCTAACTAAGTAATTATTTTAGTTTAAACCTAAAGGACTTAACTGAATAAGAGGTAACATTCTTTAATGATCATCTTTTGATTCATTTACTTCTACACCCATTATGTTTTTTATATCATTCATACACAATAACATATGTATAATAAATATTTGACGTTTTTTATGTTAAGGGTTTAACCAACACATACACACTCTTTCATCTAATTGGTAATGAACTTATCATTCGTGTATGGCGAACAACTGCCTCACAAAACCATGGTTGTTCATTTATCCTTTACCTCCTCTCATGGATGAGAATTATGATGGAAACGCTATTTATATTATATATATATGATATTTATAATGTCTCTATGCTTCTATGATATTTTTATAACACACACCTTTATGGTTTGCTTTTTTTTAAATATGATAGCATCATTTGTGGACGTGTGGACTACATCCTCCACCAAGAAAATTGATTCGTTCATAATATACATAGAATGTATTAAGGATGGTATTAAAAAACATGTGAAATATATGAAATAAATATGATACTATAATTATAATATACATATATATCGTTTAATTTTCAGTATCCTTATATGGAAAAGAAATTAAGGTAGTGTTCATGTGTATGTATGGTCTATCGTCTCCATGAACGGTGCATTTCATTACATGTCTCAAAATATTATGGATTATTTTAAAGACCTATATAATGAATATATATTATAATTAAATACTGGTTTAATGTATGTATATTATGAAATCTTGATCAATGTAATAGAAACAATAAGAAACAAGTCAAAATATACTAAAAATACTCACTTAACACCCAAACTAATGAAAATAATCCAATATTACTAAAAATGGGTAATAAGGTAGTTTAAGAATATAATATATGATGTGAATAATATTAATATGGTTCTACAAAAATTTAATAACATTTTTAAAACCATTATACATCATGTTAAATGATATTCATCCAAAAAATGCAAGGTAAGAGATTTTCATCTCAATTTTTACATATGTGAGATAAATGTCATATTTGTCACTTACATACTTTGTATGGTTTTTATACAACCTATTTTTATAAATTATTTAATAAATTATTTTATTTTCCTTTTATGTTGATTTCTAAATTTGAAATATTTCTTCTAATTGGATTTGAGTTAAAAGTTACCAAGTGGTAAATAGTTTCATAATAAGATTCTTTTTTAGTTGGGATATATTACTTACTTGTTGTTATTTATCTTCTATGATTATGTTTGTAATAACTTATTACTATATATTTGTATATTTTCACATGTTGTATTTGGATAGAAATTTGACACACATAATCAATCCATTGTTTAATTTCCACTTCAATGTTATGGTCTTTTCAAGGGTTTACTTCACAATATAATTTTGGTCAAGATTATTTATACAAAAATTTACATAGAATGAAATTATTGGATTGTTCCTTCATAAAATGATTAATTTTATTAACATCTGGTTATTCCTTACCAATTTTAAGTAATAGTTACATTTTTTCACAATTTGGTTCTACAAATATTTCATAATGTGTTTTTAGGAAAACTCGACTTAATTTCCATCTTTATACAAACAACCGTCGTTCTTATAAAAACCTTATTTCCTAACATGGTTTTCAAAAATATATTTAACCTTTCTAAAATGGTGTATTAATTAAAATTTTTACCTTTTTTATTTAATAAATTTTTTCAACAGAATATTATTATTTATTTCAAAACAAGGCATTTTATAACCTTTTAACATCCAAAAAAAAATTTCTTTTAACATTGTACAAAATATATAGAATTAAATATTGTCATTTTTAGGAATTTTTCATTAATTGATTAAAATGATATTATTTAATAGAAACTGTTTTTAAAATTCATTTTGAATGAAAAATATTTCCAAAATAAATTCAAACTGAAATGTATATTTTCCTCGAGAATGTTTTTAAACGGAATTTTTATAGTATTTACATTCATCAATGACAACAACCCTTTATTTTACTCCACTTTAGATATTTTTTTATACCATCCGTATTCTTTATCTCGATGGTTTATGATTTATTTGTCTGAAGATAGTTTTGACATTCACTTCCTTGATTCCTTTGTAAAGTCCCTCTGAAAATTATAATTTTTTATGATCATTAGACATTATATTTACCCTAATTATTTGAATCATTTACCAGGGATATGTTAATTTACTAAACCATATATCATTTTTAGGTACAGTGTTTAGATTGAAATTTATTTGATTATCTAGGGAAATATTGATAAATCTATATTCTTAATTCAATACAGATAGTTTATACGACACACTATTAATGAATTAATTCAATTATTCTATATAAAAATAATTATTAGTACAAGTATGACCTGATTGGGGCTATATCACCATGAGTATTTGGGAATAAATTTTTTCAAATTAAATTTTATTTTTTATATTTTTCATTTCACGTGATACCCAAAATAGTTCATTATATATATATATATATATTAAAACACTAATTAAAACATTTCTTTCACATGGCACTGACGTGTCTGGTGCTACACATAATACTGATTTGGATGGTTGAACACACAATACCTATTTGTCTAGCGCTATAGAAAAAACCAACTTGTCTTGCGCTGCATGCCACACCTGCATGGCATACTTTAAACACAACATAGATGTTTCTACGAAACATCATTTTATTATTATATTCATTTAAACGAGATATTTATAAAATCTATGTTAAACATAGTTTTACTAATAGTGATAAATAGTTTTCTGATTTTATTTATAATATTTTTATATTGAAAAATCATATTGGTAATGAAAGACATTATTTTTGGTAAATCCATTTTATGTTAAAAAAATCATTTTCTGAAATTAACTGATTTTAACAATAAAATTAATTTTAGATACATTTTGAAATTTAAATTAATAAAATAAACGTCAATTTTTTATTTATAATTTAAATTTAAATTAGCGTTAATTTTTGGTATTTTTCAGAGTAACATTATTTATTTATGAATTGTGAAAAATACAACATTTTAGATTATAAATACCTTCATATTAATAAAATTATTAATGTTAAATTATACATTAATTTTTTAAGGTATACTTAGAACAATTATTCATATATTAATAAAATCTAGTTCATTATAAAAAAATTCACTTTGAAATATAATGTAAAAACATAATAGAATTTGTAACATGTTTCATATTTAAAAACAAGTTATTTCATCTCGCCTGCAGGATTCCCATTAATCTTAATTTTTACACTTATTTACATTGATTTTTAAAAAATAGAAATAAACATTTTTTATCAGTATAATATATATATTCTAATAATACCAACTTAATTTTTGACCAAAAATATTAGTAAAAGTGATTGAAATTAATCACAACTATTAAAGTCCAATTAATCTTAATTAGGGACTAAACATTAATATTTGGGAACCAAATGACCTAGAAAACTATCCAAAACCCATTAGGTGTAAATTTTTCCAATATAAAAATCACATACATAATTTTTTATAGTATGTGATGTCTTTTTTTATGTAATAAAATATGTACACCAAACTTGTTTTCACAAAATCCAAGTGAGCCATTTTCCTTACCTATAAAATGCAACCACCTATCCCACATCCTCAAACCTATAAAACATCTTTTGATAAGCCAAAATCTGCTAAATATTATTCCCAACATCCATCCCTTCCTAAAATTAGACTACCGTTCGGAGTAAGGCAATCCAATGAAACCTTTTGGAACAAACAAAAAGGAGTTCCCCGATTGGGAGGTAACGTCTTCTCTCAAGTCCTTACTTTTATTTTTCTTTTCCACCCCCTTCACTATATATATTTCATTATTGTATAAAAAACCAATATAATATTATTTTTTATGATAATAGTTTTACCTACACTTACACACACCTCCATCTAATGGGTTATGAACATTTTGTTTATGTGTATGGCAAACTACCGCCTCCCTAAACAAGAATTGTTCAATTCTACATACCATATCTCACTGTGGATATTATGAGGGAAAATATATTTATTTATTTAATATATTATATTATATATCTATTCAACATTATTTATTCATTTTACAACACATATATTATTACTTTTCCTTCAGGGTTAATATAATAATTTCATTTGAGGATGTGTGGACTACTGCCCCTTAAAGGGATGTGATTCGTTCACACACTACATGGAGTGTATTAATGATCGATTTCGAGAATATTTATAATATCTATGATATAATAAATATACTTTTACAATGATATGTATATATATATATATAAATTGATGTATTTTACTTTCTTTCTCTCAACATGGCAATTGAATGGAAATAATGTTCATGCGTGCGTAAGACCTATGGTCTCCATGAATGGTATAGTATATTCAATACATATATATTCTTTTTATTATCATAATAAATATATTCTATATATACAATATAGTTATATCATGGTTTAAATTTTTAAATCATGATATAAGTATAAGGACCAATAATATTACAAATTAAGACACATACGATAAACAAAGCGAATTTTACCCAAAGTGAAACCTTAACATAAGATGTTTAACAAGATGGTAATGTAAGATCATAATCAAACCGTATATGGTGTTAGATATAATAATATGATCCTTTAAAATGTGTATAATAAACTTATCATTATTATACATGTGGATTGAATGAGTAGGGTGACAGTCAAGACACAGGGTAAGGGGTGTTATCTCACTTTTTATTTACATGAGATAAATGAAATATTCTCTAATATTTAATATTTTGTGGTGTATATAGTACACATAATTGTATTTTATTTATATTAAATGTTAATTTTTTGGTATTCACATATCCATTTTAGGACCATTCATTCATGGGGTTTAGGCTTTAAAAGATACTAAATCAGAGAAATTGTTTTGTCTCTATTTTTCTTTTTTAGAATCACGTTTTTAATGCCCCTAAGTTTTATTTTGAGGTGTATATACATTTATTTTACATGTTATATCATTAATATACTTCTTTTAAGGATATTTTAGGTTTCATGGAATTTAATTTACTTACATGGAGAGGTCGATACCATGTTACCAAGTTATATGAGTTTATTGATACAATCTCATCACTTATCATGATTGTTTATATTTTTTCTTACTATGATAGAATATGATGATCCATATCTCAATAACATTCAGGAATTTTTTTCTCATCTATTTATTCATGAATTATTCATATATTGTAGCATTTCTTCCAATCTTTGTTACATAATATAGTAGAAAATATGTTTTTATGAAATCCTAACATTACCTTCTATTCAGCCAAAAATTTGTGTTCCTTTAAAATCATGTATTCAAAAAAGGGTTTCCATGAATATTCAACTTATCTACTATGATCATTAAAATTCATTTTTAACCCTTTTAACATTTTCTAATGTTTCAATGTAATCTTATTTTCACATTCTGAATGTGGAATTTGTCTAACATTTTTATTGCATAAATGGAATGTTCCTTTCACATCGTACGTCTTGTATAAATTTATCCTCTATCAATCCATTAAATAAATATTTTAAAATTTCAATGATTAATGTTTTTTTAAAATTTAATTTTAAAATATATTTTCAAATAAATGGGTTTCAAAATGTTTTTAATCATCTTTTTTAAGTTTTCACGGAAAACTATTTTCAAAATAATTTCAAGCATCTTTATAAGCTTTCAAGGAAAACATATTTTGAACTAATTTCAAGCCCCAATTATACTTTTGACAGGTATTTCCAAATAAATATATTTAAATAACACTTTTTTCATATTTTTTCAATTAAAAATTATTTCAAAAATATTTTCAATATTTATTTATAAATTTTCAATTTTTTTTAAAGAACAAGGTTTTTAAATTTATTTGTAGATTATTTATATGTTTTCAAGGAAAATGTTTTCAAAATGATTTCAAGTTTTCATTATAAATATTCATGCTGTTTTCAAAAAAAATTATTTTCAAATGGTTTTATGCAATAAAAATTCCTTATTAATGAATAAAGGATATGTTCCTCAATAATAATTTTTGAAATATATTTCAATACTATTTTACTTCTATGATGAAATTTTTTGATATTAATTATTCACTTTTTAGAAATTATATAAAAGGTTTATTTCATAATATTTATGTGAATGGGTTATACTTAATGTCATGGAAATTATCAAACCCATTTCTATTTCACGAGTTTTATGATTATGGAATACTTTTCTCTTTCACATGTTATGCTTTAGAAGAAATGGTTATGAAACCTCTATTTTTTTCCATAGGTTAAGATATGTTTACATTTTTCTGATACCCATTTCAATTTATTGGTTATGATATGATTGTTAATGATTTTTTGGAACATGTATATAGGATTTCACAATGATATGGGAGGGACTTATATCTCCCTCCAATGAATTGGGTAGATATTTATATATCATGAGATAGACAGTGTTAGAATGAGAAATGATATCAGTTGAGTAATAAAGGTCTTGAATGAGAAATGTAATCGGTTCAGTAATATAGAAATTGAACGAGGGGTGAACTTAGTTTAGTAAAACAGGGATGTAACGGTGTGTGAACCTGATTCAGAAAAGGACATTATCTACTATAATGGTCTTAGTAGCAATTCCTTAACTACTATTGAAATCATTATATACTCTTTTGTTTCTTTCGAAATTCCATGTTTTGTACCAATGTTATGCTTTCATAGATTATGTTCTTTATTTCATTATGATTCATGCCTTATGAGCTACCATTATTTATTCCATCATTCATGTGTACGATCTTTTATCTGCATGGTATGATATTCTATTTTCAGGATCATGTTCTCGTACCTCTATACTCACATTTATGCTTACATATCTCCCTTATTTACCCATACTAAGCATTTGAGATCTCCAGTTTATGAGGATTCTATTTCCCTGGTTATGAAGAATAGTATTAGGTAGAAGTACTAAAGGTGGATATATTTATTATATATTTTGAATAATGTTCACCATGATAGAGGATTTTATTTCAATGTTTCCATAGTCTCTAAACTATTACATTCTTTGGGAATGTATTTTTGTAATGTACTGAATACGCATATTAAATGATGTAATAACCATGTATGTCAAGCCATACTCTACATAGGGGCCATGTTAAAGATATTCCTTCAATGCATCTATAGTATCATGGGATGATTTAGATTTCTAGACTTAATGGGGTTTTTAACTTATATATTATAAACCAACTAGTGAAAGGTCTCGATGGTAAAGTCACCATGTAATTAGGAAACATGGAATCAATGTATTAATAAATTCCTTAATTTAGATTTTGTTTTCATTTATCCATGATATTTTTCATTAAAATATCTATTGATGCATTTAATTCACAGTTCATTAATTAAATGGCCTTTGTTTTGGTTATTCGTCTTCCCACACTGATTATGTCATATGTAGTTATTTTAATGGAATACGTGTTTAGTTAATTACCATGTCTTATTTTTTTATACACATTCTTCCTGATTTACTGATTACATGGAATGTGTGTTCATTTATTTACCATGTCATGGTTTTTATTCTCCTATATTAATTATTTTTTCTCATTCCCTTTTTCAGCATTTGATTACACCCTTATTTTTTCCTTCTACAAGAATCTAATAAGTGTAATAATAATGATATGAAAGTACATGCTAGATAAAATAATGTTATCCTTGAAATAAAAAAAATATTTTTTAATTAGAGTATTCATTTGTAATATAAGACTCATTTATGTATCTGGTTTACCAAGACTACAAAACTATTTTGTTCATCTAGATTTTCTTCTTTATAATCATGCCAATGTAATTCTAGTAGGCACCAGCTCCGGTCTTCTAGGGTTCGGGAGATATGGTGGGTATCAAAAGAATTTTAGTATCAAACATCTAAACTTGATTTAAAAAACAATTTCTATAGAACATATCCCTAAAATTGAATTTAAGGATAAGTATTGCAGAACATCCTAATGTTTCGGTTATACTGATATTATGTATTGTTTCTATAAATACATACATTTATAGATACTATAAGTAGATGTGTTTTAGGAATATATTTACATATGGGTGACAACTATGAAAAGATGCATCATACCTGACTCATCTATAACCTGGTATATGACAATATTCCTTACTGCGCACCTAGTTTGACAATTTTGTGTGATATTATTTGGATAATAGACATTAACATTATAAACCATTACGATGTATTTGAATAAATAATAACAAGGATTAAACTAGGTTAAACCTATTGTTTTATATATTGAACATAATTTTTTAGGATTTATATATACTAAAAATGATTATATGGTTTTTCAATATGATAATTTATGCTGAAACTATGTATTTTGGTTTTAAGAAATTATCTCTTCTAAAGGATGAACTCTATACCAATGGAGAAATATGTGTAAATAAAAAGGATAAATTATTTATATATTGAGGTTGTATTAAGAACAATGGTTAAAAGGAAATTTAGCGATTATTCATATTTCAATGATGATAATAATATTTATTTATGAAATTATATTAATATGGTTTTAGAAATATACAACCTGTGTGTCGGGTGACAACACATCATGTCCATCAAGGTTGTGGGACTTGAACCCATTAAAAAAGGTAAATAAAGGTTTATCTCCTACCACTGGCCTTCATGATATACTAGTTAATGTTTTATTAATTTATGTTAATGAATTTGATGAATAAATATTAATAATGAACTAGTAGTGTTATTTTTTATAATTAAATATTAATGTATTAACTGTATTGACATTGGGGAATAGTTAGAGACAAATAGTTATATTTGTAACTCTTTTAGGGGCCTTACGATATATTATAAGATTATTTTAGTTCTTCCTAAATAAAATATAATTTTTGTATATCCATTTATTTATGTAGTGGGTGAGTTTAAATTTTATCAAAGAACAATCCAATTATGAAAACTGTGAGACAAAAATATATAAAGTCTGTATATTTTCTTATATTCTTATCCATAAAAAGAATTACCCAACATTGGGAAAATGATTTAGAACTTAAATTTCATCTGAATACCTACATTTTTTTAAACCTATGGTCTTTAAATCATCATATATTTATAGATTTGATCCCCTCTACGTTCCATGGACCGTTCACTTTTTTGTTATTCACAACCTCAATAACCTCGTACTTCACATTCTCTCTTTTCTATAAGCTTTTTAATCATCCCTTCTCATAGTGTAGGATTTCAACATATAAAATATCAAAAATTTTATTACCATGTTTGATTTTAAATTGCGAGGATGTAATTTAATTATGGTGGGGGAATGTAATACCCTAAAATTATTGAATAAGAACATTGTATCTGATTACGTGTATAACACACATCACAAAGAACGTAAGGGAATCTATATTCCAAAGAAATTATAATATATTTAATATTTTAATTAAAATAAATATAATATATATCTTTCAATTCATGTGAAATTTAATTAGTTTTCATCACATGAAATAACAAGTTTCTTTAATGGATTTCATTATGTACGAGACCATGTTTTACCAAACGATAATATATTATTTAATTATTTTTTTACTATAATACGATATAAGCTATTTGTTAAATTTGCACATATGATTAGTGTTAACTGTCATATGAGAATATATATATTATATATCCAATAAAATGTTTTTACACACATAAAATATATTTTATAGGCATAAAATTATAATAAACCCCGTATTACACATAAAAAGGTTATATTTTTTAAAATGCGCTTTTACAACATTTTATTGGCAACCCATTTTTTAATATGTTTTTGGAACATTTATAAATATTATATCACAAAATATAATTAATTTTTTAAATCATATGAAAAAAAATTATATTAGGGTGAATTTTAATTATTTATCTGTGAAGTTTTATTATAAAAAAAAAATATATATTATTAAAATATTATTATTTAATATGATATTATATTACATGGTCACTAAATTACTGGTTATGAATAATATTAAATAACTTATGAGAAGATGTATTATATATCCAATAATTTTTTTTACATTTATTTAATATATTTTATAGGATTAAGATGAGAACAAACCCAGCATTATACCTAAAAATGCTATATTTTTATGATGGTGCTTAAACCATATGATTGTTGAGAAAATATTTTAAATCTAAATATTGGAACTTTTATAAATTTTATATATCAAAACAAAAATAATTTTTTAGTTTTTAACCAGAAATATATATTAGGGTGTTTTTGGTAATTTTTTGGGGTTCTTTTATTTTTTAATGAATAGTAAAAAAATATTAAATTTTAATTCAAAAATAATTTTTCATATAATTTATTTATATAATTTAATTATTTTTTTATTTTCTTTTTAAGAATAATTTGATAAATTTTATATAATTTAATCTAATTTAGGTCATTGTAATCAATTTATGATTAAAATTTTATAAAAACACATCTCAATCATTTGAATATATTTACTTTAAAAACCTACTTTGTCCTACCAACTATGGGATTAGATATAATTCATTTATGAAACTCATGTGATTGTAGTTGAATGTATTCTATATTTTTAATCAGAATAAATTTTAATTTATAACATTGTAAAATTATTTTTTGACCAAAAATATTAGTGAAAGTAATTAAAATTAATTGCAGCAATTAAGAGGGAAATTATCCTAAAGAGGGACTAAAACTTAAACAGAACTCGAGAAATGAATGAAAAACTTGTCCAATAGCCATTTTAAGGAAATATTTCGACCATATACTAACTTTTATCAAATAGGAACGATTATTAGAGGCCCACGATATAAGAGAGGGCTCTCAATAGTGTATATCGATTTATATTAACCAGAATTAAACTCCTCCACTACAAAAAGGAAGATAACCCTCCCGCATCCTTGGACCTCTCAAGACACATTTTCTCAAACAAATTCTACAAAAATATGCTCCAAAACTCCCTACCCTCATCCTAGAAGTCTCACATTTTTAATAAATCTTACTGAGGAATTATTTCAGTTTAAACCTTAAGGACTAACCTGAATAAGAGGTAACATTCTTTAATGATCATCTTTTGATTCATTTACTTCTACACCCATTATGTTTTTTATATCTTTCATACACAATAACATATGTATAATAAATATTTGACGTTTTTTATGTTAAGGGTTTGACCTACACATACACACTCTTTCATCTAATTGGTAATGAACTTATCATTCGTGTATGGCGAACAACCGCCTCACAAAACGATGGTTGATCATTTATCCTTTACCTCTTCTCATGGCTGAGAATTATGATGGAAACTCTATTTATATTATATATATATATATATATGATATTTATAATGTCTCTATGCTTCTATAATTTTTTTATAACACACACCTTTATGGTTTCCATTTTTTTTAAATACGATAGCATCAATTGTGGACATGTGGACTACATCCTCCACAAATCAAATTGATTCGTTCATAATATACATGGAATGTATTAAAGATGGTATTAAAAAACATGTGAAATATATGAAATAAATATGATACTATAATTATAATATACATATATATCGTTTAATTTTCAGTATCCTTATATGGAAAAGAAATTAAGGTAGTGTTCATGTGTATGTATGGTCTATCATCTCCATGAACGGTGCATTTCATTTCATGTCTCAAAATATTATGGATTATTTTAAAGACCTATATAATGAATATATATTATAATTAAATCCTGGTTTAATTTATGTATATGATGAAATCTTGATCAATGTAATAGAAACAATAAGAAACAAGTCAAAATATACTAAAAATACTCACTTAACACCCAAACTAATGAAAATAATCCAATATTACTAAAAATGGGTAATAAGGTAGTTTAAGAATATAATATATGATGTGAATAATATTAATATGGTTCTAAAAAAATTTAATAACATTTTTAAAACCATTATACATCATGTTAAATGATATTCGTCCAAAAAATGCAAGGTAAGAGATTTTCATCTCACTTTTTACATATGTGAGATAAATGTCATATCTGTCACTTACATACTTTTTATGGTTTATATACAACCTATTTTTATAAATTATTTAATAAATTATTTTATTTTTCTTTTATGTTTATTTCTAAATTTGAAATATTTCTTCTAATTAGATTTGAGTTAAAAGTTACCAAGTGGTAAATAGTTTCATAATATGATTCTTTTTTAGTTGGGATATATTAATTCCTTGTTGTTATTTATATTCTATGATTATGTTTGTAATAACTTATTACTATATATTTCTATATTTTCACTTGTTTTATTTGGATTGAAATTTGACACACATAATCAATCCATTGTTTAATTTCCACTTCAATGTTATGGTCTTTTCAAGGGTTTACTTCACAATAGAATTTTGGTCATGATTATTTACACAAAAATTTACATAGAATGAAATTATTGGATCGTTCCTTCATAAAATGATTAATTTTATTAACATCATGTTATTTCATACCAATTTTAAGTAATAGTTCCATTTTTTCACAATTTGGTTCTATAAATATTTCATAATGTGTTTTTAGGAAAACTCGACTTAATTTCCATCTTTATACAAAGAATCCTCGTTATTATAAAAACCCTATTTCCTAACATGGTTTTCAAAAATATATTTAACCTATCTAAAATGGTGTATTAATTAAATTTTTTAACTTTTTTATTTAATAAATTTTTTCAACAGAATATTATTATTTCTTTCAAAACAAGGCATTTTATAACCTTTTAACATCCAAAAGGAATTTTCTTTTAACATTGTACAAAATATATAGAATTACATATTGTCATTTTTATGAATTTTTTATTAAATGATTAAAATGATAATTTTTAATAGAAAATGTTTTTAAAATTCATTTTGAATGAAAATTATTTCCAAAATAAAATTCAAATTGAAATGTATAGTTTCCTCGAGAATGTTTTTAAACGGAATTTTTATAGTATTTACATTAATCAATGACAACAACCCTTTATTTTACTCCACATTAGCTATTTTTTATACCATCCTAATTGTTCCTCTCGGCGGTTTATGATTTATTTGTCTAAAGATAGTTTTGACATTCACTTCATCGATTCCTTTGTTAAGTCCCTTTGAAAATAATAATTTTTTATGATCATTAGACATTAAATTTACCCTAATTATCTGAATCATTTATCATGGATATGTTAATTTCCTAAACCATATGTCATTTTTAGGTACAGTGTTTAGATTGTAATTTATTTTATTATCTAGGGAAATATTGATAAATCTATATTCTTAATTCAATACAGATAGTCTATACGACACAATGTTAATGAATTAATTCAATTATTCTATATAAGAATAATTATTAGTACAAGTATGACCTGATTAGGGCTATATCACTATGAGAATTTGGGAATAAATGTTTACAAATTAAATTTTATTTTTTATATTTTTCATTTCACGTGATACCAAAAATAGTTCATTATATATATTTATATATATTAAAACACTAATTAAAACATTTATTTCACATGGCACTGACGTGTCTGGTGCTACACATAATACTGATTTGGATGGTTGAACACACAATACCTATTTGGCTATCACTATAGAAAAAACCAACTTGTCTTGCGCTGCATGCCACACCTGCATGGCATACTTTAAACACAACATAGATGTTTCTACGAAACATCATTTTATTATTATATTCATTTAAATGATATATTTATAAAATATATGTTAAACATAGTTTTACTAATAGTAATAAATAGTTTTCTTATTTTATTTATAATATTTTTATATAGAAAAATCATATTGGTAATGAAAGACATTATATTTGGTAAATCCATTTTAAGTTTAAAAAATCCATTTTCTGAAATTAACTGATTTTTACAATAAAATTAATTTTAGATACATTTTGAAATTTAAATTAATAAAATAAATTTCAATTTTTAATTTATAATTTAAAATTAAATTAGCTTTAATTTTTTGTATTTTTCTGAGAAACATTATTTATTTATGAATAGTGAAAAATACTTCATTTTAGTTTATAACTACCTTAATATTTAAAAAAATATTAATGTTAAATTATACATTAATTTTTTAAGGTATCCTTAGATCAATTATTCATATATTTATAAAATTTAGTTCATTATAAAAATTTTCACTTTGAAATTGAATATAAAAACATAATCGAATTTGTAACATGTTTCTTATTTAAAAACCAGTTATTTCATCTCGCCTGCAGGATTCCCATTAATCTTAATTTTTACACTTATTTACATTGATTTTTAAAAATTAGAAATAAAAATTTTTTATCAGTATAATATATATATTCTAATAATACCAACTTAATTTTTGACCAAAAATATTAGTAAAAGCGATTGAAATTAATCACAACTATTAAAGTCAAATTAATCTTAATTAGGGACTAAACATTAATATTTGGGAGCCAAATGACCTAGAAAACTATCCAAACCCCATTAGGTGTAAATTTTTCCACTATAAAAATCACATACATAATTTTATATAGTATGTGATGTCTTTTTTTAGGTAATAAAAAGTGTACACCAAACTTGTTTTCACAAAATCCAAGTGAGCCATTTTCCTTACCTATAAAATGCAACCACCTATCCCACATCCTCAAACCTATAAAACATATTTTGATAAGACAAAATCGGATAAATATTATTCCCAACATCCATCCCTTACTACAATTAGACTACCGTTCGGAGTAACGCAATCCAATGAAACCTTTTGGAAAAAACAAAAATGAGTTCCCCGATTGGGAGGTAACGTCTTCTCTCAAGTCCTTACTTTTATTTTTCTTTTCCACCCCCTTCACTATATATATTTCATTATTGAATAAAGAAAACAATATAATATTTTTTTTTATTCTAATAGTTTTACCTACAATTACACACACCTCCATCTAATGGGTTATGAACATTTTGTTTATGTGTATGGAAAACTACTACCTCCCTAAACAAGGATTGTTCAATTCTACTTACCACATCTCACTATGGATATTATGAGGGAAAATATATTAATTTATTTCATATATTATATTATATATTTATTCAATATTATTTATTCATTTTATAACACATATATTATTACTTTTCCTTCAGGGTTAATATGATAATTTCATTTGAGGATGTGTGGACTACTGCCCCTTAAAGGGATGTGTTTCGTTCACACACTACCTGGAGTGTATTAATGATCGATTTTGAGAATATTTATAATATCTATGATATAATAAATATACATTTACAATGATATGTATATATATATATAAATTTATGTATTTTTCTTTCTTTCTCACAACATGGAAATTGAATGGAAATAGTGTTCATGCGTACGTACGACCTACGGTCTCCATGAATGGTATATTATATTCAATACATATATATTCTTTTTATTATCATAATAAATATATTCTATATATACAATATAGTTATATCATGGTTTAAATTTTTAAATCATGATATAAGTATAAGGACCAATAATATTACAAATTAAGACACATACGATAAACAAAGCGAATTTTACCCAAAGTGAAACCTTAACATAAGATGTTTAACAAGCTGGTAATGTAAGATCATAATAAAACCGTATATGGTGTTAGATATAATAATATGATCTTTAAAATGTGTATAATAAACTTATCATTATTATACATGTGGATTGAACGAGTAGGATGACTGTCAAGACACAAGGTAAGGGGTGGTATCTCACTTTTTATTTACATGACATAAATGCAATATTCTCTACTCTTTAATTTTTTGTGGTGTATGTAGTACACATAATTGTATTTTATTTATATTAAATGTTAATTTTTGGGTATTCACATATCCATTTTAGGACCATTCATTCATGGGGTTTATGCTTTAAAAGATACTAAATCATAGAAATAGTTTTGTCTCTATTTTCCTTTTTTTAGACTCAGGTTTTTAATGCCCCTATGTTTTATTTTAAGGTGTATATACATCCATTTTACATGTTATATCATTAATATACTTCTTTTAATGATATTTTTAGTTTCATGTAATTTAATTTACTTTCATGGAGAGTTTGATACCATGTTACCAAGTTATATGAGTTTATTGATACAATCTCATCACTTATCATGATTGTTTATATTTTTGCTTACTGTGATATAATATTATGATCCATATCTCAAGAACATTCAGGAATTTTTGTCTCATATATTTATTCATGAATTATTCATATATTGTAGCATTTGTTCCACTCTTTGTTACATAATATAGTCGAAAATATGTTTTTATGAAATCCTAACTTTACCTTCTATTCAGCCAAAAATTTGTGTTCCTTTAAAATCATGTATTCAAAAAAGGGTTTCCATGAATATTCTACTTATCTACTATGATCATTAAAATACATTTTTAACCCTTTTAACATTTTCTAATGTTTCAAAGTAATCTTATTTTCACATTCTGAATGAGGAATTTGTCTTACCTTTTTGTTGCATAAATGGAATGTTCCTTTCACATCGTACGACTTGTAAAAATTTATCCTCTATCAATCCGTTAAATAATTATTTTAAAATTTCAACGATTAATTTTTTTATAAATTTACCTTTAAAATCTATTTTCAAATAAATGGGTTTCAAAATGTTTTTAATCATCTTTTTTTAGTTTTCAAGGAAAACTATTTTGAAAATAATTTCAATCGTCTTTATAAGTTTTCAAGGAAAACATATTTAGAACTAATTTCAAGCCCTAATTATACATTTGACAAGTGTTTCCAATTAAATTTATTTAAATAATGCTTTTTCCATATGTTTTAAATGAAAAATTATTTAAAAAAAAATCAATTTTTATTTATAAATTTTCAATTTTTTCAAAGAAAAAGGTTTTTAAATTTATTTGTAGATTATTTATATGTTTTCAAGGAAAATGTTTTCAAAATGATTTCAAGTTTTCATTATAAATTATCATGGTGTTTTCAAAAAAAATTATTTTCAAATGGTTTTATGCAATAAAAATTCCTTTTTAATGAATAAAGGATATGTTCCTCAATAATAATTTTTGAAATATATTTCAATACTTTTTACTTCTATGATGAAAATTTTTTATCTTAATTATTCACTTTTTAGAAATTATATAAAAGGATTATTTCATAATATTTATGTGAATGGGTTATACTTAATGTCATGGAAATTAACAAACCCATTTTTATTTCACGAGTTTTATGATTATGGAATACTTTTCTCTTTCACATGTTATGCTTTAGAAGAAATGGTTATGAAACCTCTATTTTTTTCCATAGGTTAAGATATGTTTACATGTTTTTGATACCCATTTCAATTTATTGGTTATGATATGATTGTTAATGATTTTTTGGAACATGTATATAGGATTTCACAATGATATGGGAGGGACTTATATCTCCCTCCAATGAATTGGGTAAGGATTTATATATCATGAGATAGACAGAGTTAGAAGGAGAAATGATATCAATTGAGTAATAAAGGTCTTGAATGAGAAATGAAATCGGTTCAGTAATATAGAAATTGAACGAGGGGTGAACTCGGTTTAGTAAAATAGGGATGTAACGGTGTGTGAACCTGATTCATAAAAGGACACTGTCTACTATAATGGTCTTAGTAGCAATGCCTTGACTACTATTGAAATCATTATATATTCTTTTGTTTCTTCCAAAATTCCATGTTTTGTACCAATGTTATGCTTTCATAGATTATGTTCTTTATTTCTTTATAATTCATGCCTTATGAGCTACCATTATTTATTCCATCATTCATGTGTACGATCTTTTATATGCATGGTATGATATTCTATTTTCAGGATCATGTTATCGTACCTCTATACTCACATTTATGCTTACATATCTCCCTTATTTACCCATACTGAGCATTTGAGATCTCCAGTTTATGAGGATTCTATTTCCCTAGTTATGAAGAATAGTTTTAGGTAGAAGTACTAAAGGTGGATATATTTATTATATATTTTTAATAACGTTCACCAGGATAGAGGATTTTATTTCAATGTTTCCATAGTCTCTAAACTATTACATTCTTTGGGAATGTATTTTTGTAATGTACTGAATATGTATCTAAACTGATTTAATAACCATGTATGTCAATCCATACTCTACATAGGGGCCATGTTAAAGATATTCCTTCAATGCATCTGTAGTATCATGGGATGATTTAGATTTCTAGACTTAATGGGGTTTTCAACATATATATTATAAACCAACTTGTGAAAGGTCTCGATGGTAAAGTCACCATGTAATTAGGAAACATGGAATCAAATTATTAATAAATTCCTTAATTTAGATTTTGTTTTCATTTATCCATGATATTTTTCATTAACATATCTATTGATGCATTTAATTAAAAGTTCATTAATTAAATGGCCTTTGTTTTGGTTATTCATCTTCCCATACTAATTATGTCATATCTAGTTATTTTAATGGAATATGTGTTTAGTTAATTACCATGTCTTATTCTTTTATACACATTCTTCCTAATTTACTGATTACATGGAATGTGTGTTCATTTATTTACCATGTTATAGTTTTTATTCTCCTAGATTAATTATTTTTTCTGATGCCCTTTTTCAGCATTTGATTACACCCTTATTTTTTCCTTCTACTAGAATCTAATAAGTGTAATAATAATGATTTGAAAGTACATGCTAGATAGAATAATTTTATCCTTGAAATAAAAAAAAATATTTTTTTAATTAGAGTATTCATTTGTAATATAAGACTCATTTATGTATCTGGTTTACCAAGACTACAAAACTCTTTGGTTCATCTACATTTTATTCTTTGTAATCATGCCAATATAATTCTAGTAGACACCAGCTCCGGTCTTCTAGGGTTCAGGAGCTATGGTGGGTATCAAAAGAATTTTAGTATCAAACATCTAGACTTGATTTAAAAAAAAAATTATAGAACATATACCTAATATTGAATTTAAGGATAAGTATTGCAGAACATCCTAATGTTTCTGTTAGACTGATATTATGTATTTTTTATATAAGTACAGCCATTTATAGATACGATACGTAGATGTGTTTTAGGAATATATTTACATATGGGTAAAAACTATGAAAAGGTGCATCATACCTGCCTCATCTATAACCTGGTATATGACAATATTCTTTACTGTGCACCTAGTTTGACAATTTTGTGTGATATTATTTGGATAATAGACATTCACATTATAAACCATTATGATGTATTTTAATATATAATAACAAGGATTAAACTAGGTTAAACCTATTGTTTTATAGATTGAACATAATTTCTCAGGATTTATATATACTAAAAATGATTATATGGTTTTTTCAAAATGATAATTGATGCTGACACTATGTTTTTTGGTTTTAAGAAATTTCCTCTTCTAAAGGATAAACTCTATACCAATAGAGAAATATGTGTAAATAAAAAGGATAAATTATTTATATATTGAGTTTGTATTAAGAACAATGGTTTAATGGAAATTTAGTGATTATTCATATTTTAATGATGATAATAATATTTATTTATGAAATTATATTAATATGGTTTTAGAAATACACAACATGTGTGTCGGGTGACAACACATCATGTCAATCAAGGTTGTGGGACTTGAACCCATTAAAAAAGGTAAATAAGGGTTTATCTCCTACCACTGGCCTGCATGATATACTAGTTAATGTTTAAATATTTTATGTTAAATAATTTGATGAATAAATATTAATAATGAACTAGTAGTGTTATTTTTTATAATTAGATATTAATGTATTAACCATATTGACATTGGGGAATAGTTAGAGACCAATAGTTATATTTGTAACTCTTTTAGGGGCCTTACGATATATTATAAGATTATTTTAGTTCATCCAAAATAAAAGATAATTTTTGTATATCCATTTATTTATATAGTGGGTGAGTTTAAATTTTATCAAAGAATAATCCAAGTATGAAAACTGTGAGACAAAAATATATAAAGTCTGTATATTTACTTATATTCTTATCCATAAAAATAATTACCCAACATTGAGAAAATGATTTAGAAATTAAATTTCATCTGAATACCTAAATTTTTTAAACCTATGGTCTTTAAATCATCATATATTTATAGATTTGAGCCCCTCTATGTTCCATAGACCATTCACTTTTTTATTATTCACAACCTCAATAACCTCGGACTTCTCATTCTCTCTTTTCTATAAGCTGTTTAATCAACCCTTCTCATAGTGTAGGATTTTAACATAGAAAATATCAAAAAAGTTATTACCATGTTTGATTTTAAATTGCGAGGATATAATTTAATTATGGTGGGGGAATGTAATACCCTAAAATTATTGAATAAGAACATTGTAGGCATAAAATATACTTTATAGGCAAAAAATTATAATAAACCCAGTATTACACATAAAAAGGTTATATTTTTTAAAATGCGCATTTACTAAATTTTATTGGCAACCCAATTTTAAATATGATTTTGGAACATTTATAAATATTATAAAAACCATGTTATCTAAATTTTTTTTAAAGAATATTTTTAGTCTGTACAGAATGGTTTATTGAAGGCATATTTACCCTTTTTTCTTTTATTTTTTTTTTCAAATGAATATTCTTATCATTTTCCGAACAAGGCACTATTTTAACCTTTTACATTGAAAAATGAGTTTTCTTTTCACATTGCATGAGATGTTCAAAATTACACACTATCATTTCGTTGAATATTCCTTCAGAAGATTAAAAGGTTTACTTTTAAAATAATTTTTTATAGTGATTACCATAGATAATCATTTTCAAAATGAAAATTATATTTTCCTCAAGAGTTTTGTTAAATGATATGTTATTGTATTTATATTCAACAAGGACAAGAACCCTTTATTTTCATCCAATTTGGATATTTTTTATTTATGAAATCTTTATTCTTCATATATATGGTTTATGATTGACTTGTAAAAGGATAGTATAAACATTATGGTACTTGATTCCTTTCCTTAATCGCCTTGAAATATTAAATTTTTTATGAGCATTCAACATTGAATTTCCTAAAATTATACATATCACTTATCATGAAATGTTTATTGCCCAAAATTTATATAGTATTTTCTTTGAAATTTATTTTATCATCTGGGGGAATATTGATAAATCTATATTCTTTATCCAATATGGATATTTGATAAGTCACATTGTTCATGAATTAATTCGATTTTTCTATTTAAGACGAATGCTTTAGAAAAGTATGGCATGAGTGGGTCCCCATAAAAGATAAACCCTCGATGCAACAGTAGTCTCAAGGGATGAGTCATTTGTCTAGACTTAAAGGGGGTTTTCACCAATTATGTTATAAAAAGTTTTTTTAAATGTCTTGATGGTAAAGGTACAATGTACCTAGGAAACATGGAATCCAATAATTAAGATCCTCATTCATTTAGATTTAGTTATTAATGGTCCATGAGACTTTCATCGACATATTTATATATAAATTTTTATAGTTCATCGATTAAGTGAAATGTGTCTTAGTTATTTTCCTTATAGTATTCATTATTCCTTATCTAATTATTTAAAAATATTTTGTTTCTAGTTAATTACCTTTCCATATTGTTTGTACAATTCCTTTTTAGTTTATTGATTTCAAGGAATGTGTTTTGATTTATATAATATTCTATAATTATTATTCTAATTGATTTTTTATTATGTAATAGTTTAACATTATTGGGAATTTAAGATTACCCTTATTTTCTTTCCTTCCATAGGAATCCAATAAGTGTGTAATGAAATATGTATAAGGATATACTAGATGGAATAATGTTATCCTCAAAAGAAACAAAAATTTGTTGTAATTAATGTGTTGATTTGTATTACAAGACTCATGTATGTAACTATTTTACCAAGAATACTAAAATATTCAATCTTATGGGATTTTATTCATTATAATCATTCCAATGTAATGATAGTAGACACGGGCAGCAGTCTTCTGGGGTGGGGAAGGTATATTTTTTCTAGAGGGGTGAAGTTTTGATTAGAAGAGTTTCTATATAGGATAATGTAACATACCCCGCAACTAAAGCCTAGTATCAGTAGAATCATAAATTTCATGTGAGAGATATCAAAATGGAGGTTGTTAGTAGTTGGCTCAAGTGGAAGTGGGACTCTACTGGTGTTGGTTCCCAGTAACCAATTTATATATACATTAGGATTAATTGGAATACTTGTTTTGAATAATAATAAAATTCTTGCACATTATGGTTGTTATTCAATGTTAAAAAGAATGTGAAAATATTCTAAGGGTAACTATATCACTAAAATATCATAGTTGATCTCTATTATGATGATAACCTTGACGTTCCACAACAATATTCATAAATATTTCTTCTATATTTAGATGTTATCTTTTTATAAGATGTATGTGATTTAGGTAATTAAGGCTAGATACTCATATAAATTTGAGACACATTCTCTTCTTTTATTCCCTTAATAATCCATATAGTAATATATTATTAGAATATGGATTTTCAGTAATAAATACATATTTATTTTTGTCATTGGGTTTTCCTTTAGAAAAACATGTGTAATGATCGTTATACTTAAATATTTTTATTAATACATATTATGAGTCATTTATGTGATGTATTGAAAAAAAACATGATGATATATGCTTGTGGTGGGGTAGGATATGTTAGATGCATCACGAGTTATATTTCATTAATGAATAATATGAAAAATTTATTTTTTAACTATTTTTTAATGGAAGATAGTATCTCAGACCACTTTATGAGAATGGAACTATGTAATTAATTCAACGGGTGTGGTGTTATTTTGACTTGTTCATTTATAGAAATTCAAAGAAAGAGACATCTTGCACAAAGTATGATGGCACCAAAATTAAACCTACATGATTAATGAAATCAATATAAAAGGATTATATTTTATATTATATATTTTTAGGTGGTTTTATGTCATCAAAACATTAACTTCTTTCACTATGAGTGTCTTAACACTATAAGAATTTAGAATATATTTTATCTATCATAGATAAATTCATTTGATATTTTGTGAATCATGAAACACTAAACTTATGTAAATAATTATTACATATTATAAAATTAAAAATGTTATATGTAATTTTAATTAAATATATTTTACAAAAATAATTACTAATTCACTTTGGAAATATTTTTGATCAAAAATAAATGTTTTGACATATAATTTTTATGATCATTATTTTATCATATATATTTTATTTTAAAATTAATTATGATTTTTAAAATTATAAAAACATATTTTTTAGACATATATAAAATGAATTTATTGGTTATCAATTGGTTAAAAATGAAAATAAAAGTATTTGAATGGAAAAAATAAATATTTTTCTAAAATATATTTTATATCTGAAATGTGTTTTTATCTTAATAAATTAAATTAAATACTAATTATGGATGATTTTAATAACATTTTACTATAGTACTTTAAAACAAATAATTTTACATTCACCAAATAGTTTTTTTCTATGAAATTAATTGGATTAAACTCATTTTTATGCTTAAAGATTCTTTTTTGAAAAACTGATTTTTCCATATTATGTGTGTTTATTATAAAAATAATTTTGATAAATTATAGAAAGTGAGTTTGGTAAAATTGTTTTTGAATTTGAAATAATTATTTTCTTATTTATTAATACGGTCAATTTTATTTTAGACCATTATGAATAGAAATCATGGTAAAACTTTATCACTAATGTAAGAGTTAAAATGATTAAGAGAGGTTAAACTTAGAGATATGGCATGAAATATCTCTAAAACATTTCTAAATGTGATTTATTTAATGACTTCCAACCCATATTATGTTATATTCTAATTTTGATAGTATTGGTATCACTTTCAATTGAATGAGACGTTATTATATTTTTATGTTTTATGTATTTACAAGAGTGTCACACACCTCACATATAAAAGGGAACTCTCTCCCTTCACTTATTCATACACATTGAGCCCTCTAATTCAACCAATATATACCAAAACTTCTTCTTAAATTCCATCCCCTTATCTTATATCTTATGGTCTTCCCAAAATTTCAAACTTTGAAATCGTATGGTGTAATCTAAAGGGGTTTTCTGAAATAAGAGGTTATTGCCTCTAATGATCTATTCCATGTTTATTTATTCTTTAAAATAATATATATTTTTTATAATATATTAAAATGATGAGATTAATATCATTATTATAATGTTATATTGTTATGTTACTCGTATAAACTTTTTCTACCTGTTTTACACCCTATGATAAAATATAACTCTATTCACTGGTACCATTAGACTACCACCTCCATGAAGAGATGACATTATTTTTTACATTTTTCAAAAATGGATAGTAATATGCATGTATTTAATGTTTATATATTATATTCATGATATTATTATAGTTTTATAATAATATTTTCATATTTTTTTTTCTTGCTTCCATTCATTAGAAAAATAAAACATTAATCGGACGTACGTATGTACTACCTTCTCCATGAAGTGATGTTATTAATTTTTCATAAATACCTTATTTAAATGATTATAAATTTATAGAATTATTAAATATGATACTGATAACATTATTTAAATTTTATAGATCATGAAACTGTGAACAAGGTGAAAGGACCAGAACTGTTGAACCAAAACATGCATGGGAAACGAAATAGTTAAAACACTAAATGTTGATTTTAATGAAGAATTATTAATAAATGGGTAATTATAAATTATAATAGAATTTTATATTGTAATATAACTATAATTTTTGATAATTTATATTTGTATAATAAATCTAAATTTATTATATGGGAACTTAAGAGTGCATATGAAGAAAATCGGGACTTGAAATAATGGTTTATGTTGCAATCTTATTTTTATTCGATATTGTTTACAATTAAATATAATTATGTGAAATCAAATGTTATTTATCTATTAACCCATATATATGTTATTATTATTTTATTATTTCTTTGTTTTCAATTTTTCCTTTCATGTTCATATCTTTGGTACTTAAAATGATTGATAAAATGTTTTCAAAAAAGCAATACTTATTTCTTATTTGATCAGAAACCTTTTTCTTCATGCCCATGTTATTTAAAATATTTTCCAGAATGATATCCTATATAATACAATGATTAAATATATTGATTTTCAATAATATTTTTCTATGTTTTCAAAGGATTAAAAATGAGTTTACAATGTTTTCCAAACATTCTATATATAATGTTTTACAAAAAAGTGTGAAAATAATATTTGTTTTAAAGTTTACATCACGAAAAGTTATTCCCACCATCATGATAGTACTTTTCTTTGAAGATATTTTTATAATTTTTTACATTTATTTTCAAATAAATTATCTTTATCAATAACAATTTGTTTTTATTTATATTTTTATTAAAATAAAATGATATTTTTACCATTTTTTCAACGAATTCTTCAAATGTTTTTTAAAGTAATTTTTAATTTCTGTCAACATATTATAATATTTCAAATTATTTAGTGATAATATGATATAATTATATCATTCATGTTTTTCTCTAGATATATTTTAACATTGTAATTTTGAAATATTTATGAAACCCATTTCTTTTCCATGGTTCATGCTCGGATTTATTGATGAATGTTTTTATGATCGTATGGAACACATATGTATATTCTTCATTATTTGATGGGTGTTTCTGTTAAATCCCTATAATTTATTGGGTAATGGTTGATATAAAATGATAAAAGATGATACATTTTGTGTAGTGAACTCATTTTATGAATTAAATGACCTTGGGGAGTGAACCCGAATCATTATGAGACTTGGTCCTATATGTGATGATGTTTTTAGTGATGATTTTTAACTAATGAAAGTATTTTCTATGATTTTTGTTATTAATAAATTACAATAACATGTTCTAATAATTAATATAAGCTCTCATGTTTCATGATTAATTAATTAAGATTCCTCACTCTTATGAATCATGTATTTTGAAATTCTAATTATTTATGTTATGAATCATGATTTATGATCTATAAAATATATATGTTAAGATCATGTTGTCAAAATCAATTAATATATCTCATATTTACCCTCCCGGATTATCAGAGCTCACACTTTCTTATGTTCAATTTTTTCCTCATGATATATAGATATAATTTAAGTATAAAATATCTAATAATGGTTATATGAGAGAAAAACATTATGGGAGATGTTGATGATCTTATGTGAAATAAGTTTATTGTGTTTGTAGTCGTCAAATACACTATACTTTATGATTCTTGGGGTTATAATTATTGTGTAATATATTATGTTTTCCACCAAAATGAATAAATATGTATATATTTTTTCTCAGAACATATCAAGAGGATTGAAGTGTTGTAAGTTGGATAAATTGGACCCTTGGTGGTATAACATAATGTCACTTAAAAATGGGTTTAAATGGTCATGCACTAAGTGTATTCAAAATATAAGATAAATTATATATGAATTTAACATGTTGAATAAATAGTATTCTCAAACATAGTTTAATAATTATTCATATTAATTTGATTGGAAATATTCTATCACTAGATATTCAAGATAATATCTGTGCAAGTTTAAAATATAATAAATATTTATTCATAAGATAATTATTTATTTAATTACAAGAAAATGTGATATTTATTTATTTTGGTTTTTTAATAGGGTAACAAATATTTATTTATTTTGTTATGTGAATACTTAATAAATAACCATTCATTAGTTTCATGAATATAATACTTATTTATTTATTAGAAAATAATGTTTTTATATTTATTTAATTAAATAAGTAGTCATTATTCTAGGTCTAAAAAATATTGGGGATGATAAGAGGACCGAGAATAATGGTTTGGTGAGAAATTTCATATTAAATATTATTAGAATAAATATTAAATTATTAATTTAAGGAAATAATATTTATTTTTTACATGAGTATAGTGCATGTCAAGAAAATAATAATTATTTATTATTATTTAGTCTTTTAGGTCACCCGAAATTAAGAAAATAATAAGATCCCTTATGCAATAATTATTTTCTAACTCAAACTCTATTTAGACCTGATACTGAAATTTTCTTAAAACTCTAAACACATTCTAATTATTATGAACAATGAATTTTAGAGATAATTATCTTAATCTGTAGAGATAAATATATCTATAAAATTGTAAAAAAAGCGAAATTCTCCTCCACCAGAATGATTCATTCTCTCTTTGAAGGATTCTGTTGTGATGAATAATTATTTTAACATATTTTAGAACCATTTGCAATAGCAGATAGAGGATTCAACATTGACAACTTTATGTTTGTGAAATATGTTTAGATCACTTGTAGAAGAAATCCACCCTTTATTCCTCTAACACAGTGATGATATAGAAGGAGGTCATGATCTGATCTTATAAAATGGTAAATGTATCCAATTAAATGTAATTCTTTATTTAAATAAATTATTTATAAATTATATTTGAATATATTATCTCTTATTATAGTCAATGATACCATCAATTAATATCTATTTAATTTCATTGGCCATAATATTTTTAATTATGTACATATTAGAATAATTGTGGATTATGATAATTAATAGAGTTGGTAACTTCCCATCAAGAACTTGTGCCACATTTAGAAACATCAAATTTGAGCTATATGCATATCATCATAAATTCATTCACTTGATCTTTCATTAGTATTTTTTTAATAAATTTAAACTAAAGAACATATTCATTAAGGACATGTTATTATATGTCATGGGAATGTTATACATTTTTTCACATTCCATCATCACTTTTTTCATTGTTTTTTCCCAAATATAGAAGGATAAATTAAGTTCCAACGACATCCACCCCAGCTCCAATGCCTTCTGATACATGCTTTTACATTTCAATTTTCCCATTCTATTCAATTGAACAACAGTAAGTAAAACATCCTATTCCTTTTGAATTTGATGGTCATCTATCTACATTCACTAGGATAGGGGCGTCCAAACCTAGTGCAACCTGAGGGACTCGACCTGACCTGGCTGGGTCTGGTCGAGTTGTGTCGGGATATTTGAAAAAAAATATTAATTTGCGTTCTACTGGTTTAACCCATGTATGGGTTGGGTTGGGTATTGGGTTTTTAAATAAATGACCCAACAAAACCCCATTGAACCAATACTACTATTGAATTCCTTAAAAACCATGTATGTCATGGTTTTAAAGAATTTTTTTCTACTCTCCCTATCCACCTCCACATTTTCATCATCCCCCACCATCCCGTCTCATTCATAAATAATTAGTAGAAACCCTAATATACAATATATATACCATAATCATGTATAAACTACAACTTATACCAAGGGTTTCTCTGTTCGATAGCAAGAGCCTCATTAGTGGGTACAAGCTGCTCTACTCCCCAAACATCTTCCATTAAATTCATTCCAAAATCTCTAGTTAGTCATTCATGTAGGGTGGTACAGGTGGATATACATATCCAAATATCACAGGAAAACAAAGTTATATGAGTTTTACTCCAACTACCCATTCAATTAAAAAAATAGGTGGCATGTTAATACTGGAAAACAGGTTGAAAAACTGAGGGAAATATATCTCTTAATAAGGTAACAATTACTAAAGAACCTTCAAGAGTTTTTTAAGCTTAAGATCATTATCATAAGAAAAAATATAGAATTTATATATGAAATTATTATGGTAAAGATTATTCTAGAACATTTTTCTAACATGGAACTAGTAATTTGAATAGGCATTTTCCAAGGTGAAACAAAAGTCCTCACAAAATTTTTTAGAAAAGTCAACACACTATCAGTGTTAGAAATAAGTGTGAATATGAGGATGATGGTATGGTTAAAATTTTAATAGATCATTTTAAATAAGAATTGTGTGTAATATATATTTCTAAAATAATAAACATTTATGAGTTATCCTTTAATTTTGTTGAGAATCATGGATTTGGAAAATTTATTGAAATTGTTCTAACACAATTTTATGTTTCATCTATTAAAAAATAGTTATTTCGATAAATTATATTTATGTGGGAAAGAAAAATTAAATTATATGCTTGATATGTTCAATCATATAGTATTTCATACTATTAACAAATGTAATTCAATTCACAATCTAAATTATTTGTGTGTGACAACAGATTTTTTTGACAATAATTTGACATTGAATAAAAAATAATTAGGTTTTTCCTTATTGTGGGTCATAAAGGGGGAAAAATTCTAGAATTAGAAAAACTAGTGATATTATGGTAGATTGAAAGGATTAATATTATTACTATTTAAATGTCTAGTTCTAACAACATAGATTTCAATTTTTAAATTTTGGGTGTTAATTGTTTAAATGGGTTTATTCATAAAGGATATTATATGCATATGATATATTATGAAAACATATTAAACCATATAATTATTAATGGGTTAATGTAAATATCATCCTGAATTGATTGAATCAATGCTTGTTTCAAATTTGTGGGAAGTTCACTTTTTAGATTGGATCATTTCAGGAGTCGTGACAAAGAGTTAAAATTTCCTAGAAAAAAAACAATAATTTATGATGTACCTACTATGTAGATGGTCAGTCGTTTCACCGATAGTATTTTATCGCTGCCCCAAATTGATATTACCCACTCTTAAACTTTGTATAGTGCAATTGTGGGGTCGATCCTTAGGTAACTTTGGAAGTGCGTTGGTTCAGTTGAGTTTATAATTAATTTAGTGAGACATGCAGAATTTATAGTGGATTGGTTGGTTTGGATTGAGTGAAACTATTTTTTTTTATTTAAGAAAATGATTAAAAATTCAATGGAAACAACAAGTGATTTAAAGGTGTTTTAACAGGAAGAAAAAGTGTATAAGTATGTTATCAGTGTCCCAAATTGATATTACCCACTCTTAAACATAGTATAGTGAAAGTGCGTGTTCGATCTAGAGGGAGATTTGGAAGTGCGTTGGTTCAGTTAAGTTTATAATTAATTTAGTGAAACATGCAGAATTTAGAGTGGATTTTTTGGTTTGAATTAAGTGAAACTGTTTTGCTTACTTTAAGAAAATGATTAATAATTCAAAGGAAAAAACAGGGGATTTAAAGGTGTTTTAACATGAAGAAAAATTGTATCGGGGCTGTGGTGATTATGGAGTTTTTATGCAGATTGCTTAAATGGTTGTGTTTTTCATGATAATTCATCATTCTAGATTTCCTTTTATCACTAGATTCCCTTGGTCCGGTTTCTCTTATTTGGAATTGAAGAAATTGACTCCTTGGTCTGGTATTCATTTTTTCTCTATTATTAATGTGGATGAGTCCATTTATGGATCGGTGAAACCTTTTAAATGGTCATGAAAGATTTCACGGTTACTCTTCTTTTATATTTCTGAGATTTCTTCCCTAGGTCCAGCTCAGAATTCTCAGTAATATTTAGCAGTGATTTAAGAGCAGTAAGAAGAATTAAGAAGAACAAACACAACTATCTAGATTAATACAACTTAATACAATCCTTCATCTCTAACATCCCCAACACAAGGGGTTTAGTTACACATTGAAATCATAATAGGAAGAATACACTCGATACCTGATGAATTCATTGTGTAAGTTTCGAGGAGTGGTGTCGGTAGGTGGAATGGTGAAACTATAACACTACGGTGGCTTAGGAATGGTAGCAGCAGAGCTTCTCCCTCCTCAAAATGGTTTTGAACTCCCAAAATCTGAAGTCCAAGGCCTCCATTTATAGAAAAATAATGTACACAATGTTTATAGAAAGTACATGTCGTGTACTTCCGTCGACGCTCATTGGGCGCCATTTTCTCCACTGGTAGGCGGCATAACATGCCTTCTTTGGCTTTGAATATGGCACCACCTAGAAGGTGCGTGTACATGGCATGTAGCACCACCATACACGGTGTGTAGTATCAACATTTGGCCACCAACCCCTTCTAGAATAGCAAACATGGTGTATAGAAATGGAACATGCTGTGTCTCCTTCAATAGCCACATGGGCATGTAGACTCTTTTCGGCAACAACCGCTTCTAGAATGTATTACATGGAATGTAACGCCACCTCACATGGCGTGTAGCTTCATCCTGGTGACATGGGTGTGTACTCCATCCATCGATCTGTGTCCTTGTCTAGATGTACACGGCCTGTATAAAATGTACACGCCGTGTAGTTTTAAAATTTCCGCAGACCTCCCTTGATATGTCTATTTTAGCCAGAATGCTCTTGAAAGTAAACAGAATCACCAAATTCAAAGAATATGTTCATGAAACAACAGATATTTTCTAAAAACATGTTTTTATTTTCAATAATACATATGAAAATGTATATAGAAATCGAGTGCATCAAATTCCCCCACACTTAGTCATTTTCTTTCCCTCAAGAAAAATCTCAACTTCTAATTAAAAGAGCTTATACTTTTAAAAGGAAGGCATTCAATTAATCAAATGTATAAATGATAAAGTTACTGAGGAAAATTCTAAAAGGCACAAACAAATTTAATTCATAAGATATTAAAATCATTCTATATATATAATTCAATTAACTACCCTCATCCTCTTCCGACACATTTTTCAACCTTTTAAAAATAAGCATTCCACTTGAGGACCTACCTTACCAGTCAATATCACACTCCACACTCAAGATGTTTTTATTCATAGTTATGCTCAATCTATGTTATATACACTCTATGCATAGGTTTCCAAGATACCTTTTTCTCTACATCAGAAAAAAATGAATTACAATAATCATGAGGGCTTTATCAATAGGGTTCAGATGTCTCTGTGGCTAAGGGTTGGTAGGTTCAGATGTGAAAAATAATTTCTGAAGCTTTAAAAAGGAAGGCTAATTCCTTTAAACAACATTTCATGATATTCAAAGTAAAGTTCAATGAAAATGTTTCCTTCTCAATCTCAGTCAAATGATGTTGTAATCACCACCTTTTCCCTTAGTCAAGTAGGGTTCCTAAATCAAATTAGCACAAGGTTCTCATCTTTTTTTAATAAGAACTCAAGGGAAACACTTATGAATACAACGAATATGTTTTTTGGAACCCTTTCTTCCCCAAATAGTCAAGAGGCACTCCCACACACTTTATATCCTGATTGAGCACAAAAATATGACATGTATTTCCAATTCCCACTTTAAATATCCAAAATGAATAATCACGCAATGTTTAAAAAGAAATAGGGTAAGAAGGTAAATAGTCTTGTGATGTGGCTTCCTATAAATGTTGTTCATGGCTTTTATGGGATTAACAGAGATTAAATGTAGGGTAGGTTTCATGATAAAGGGGTGAAACCAATCTAGAGACATAATCATTTTAAAGTAATTCAAACATTCTTCATGTTTTGAAAAGGAAACTTGCAAATTCTGGTAGTGATTCATATCCTTTGAATCAATCAAGAAATAGGGTATTTAGACAAGTAATAGTAAAAAGGGTTTAGAATAACTCTCATGAGTGGAAAAATAATAATGGAATAATCAGGTCATGACATGCATATAAATTATTAGCCTAATTAATGTAATTAATCAAGGATTAAAAGTTTCAATTGAAAATATATCAGCAATCATTTTAAAATACATAAAAACTAAAATAAGCATGCTACCCTCAAAAAGTTCCTATGAAATAACTCTAGCATTTATAAATATGATTAACCAAAAATTTCCTCAATTTTAAAAATATATAATCTAATAATGATGCCTGCTAGATTATTTCAAGGGAAAAGACTGAGTTGAAATAGAGAGAGGCTCCCCCATATTGAAAAACGCAGGTGGTCCACTAAGTCCCAATAAAGAACAAGGTAAAGTAGGGACACAACAAGTGGACCTGACAAAGGGAAAGTAACGAAAGTAGGAAAATTATGAAAGAAAAGAAAAATTAATGAAAAAGAATACTCACCTTCTATCTAGGAAAAAGAAAATTTGTAGGTGAAGTAAAATCGTAGCCCATAATGTTCCAGAGTACCTGTGAGGGTAGAAAAAGAAAGACGACAAGCAAGAAAAATAGATATAGGAATAAGAGATCACAAATATATATACAATGAAAATATTATGTCCTAAGCCCAATCATGGGGTCACCCCAGAAGAGGCACCATCCAGGATAGGATCAACTGGAAAAGATGGAGCAGGAGGCATGCAAGATGAAGGTGAGGACCCAGCGGCAGGATGAGAAGTTGGAGAAGTAGGAGCCGCAGGCATGGGATCCTGAAAATGAGGCGCAGAAGCCCTCCAGGGACTGGAAGCTGTGGTGGCGGTAGGAGAAGTAAAAGAAGGGCCCACAATAGACAATAGAATAGAGTATGTGGCCTGTGTAGTGACGGGGGGTAGAGCAGCAGTAGAAGGGCCAGGAGCTGAGGCAGAGGCAGGTGACGGAGGAAACAGAAGACCAAGATGCTGAGAAATATGCACCAACAGCTTCTCCATGCGGTCCTGGTGGCTGTCGAGATGAATTAAATGTCACGCAATAGTCTCCTCGTGGTTGATGATATGATCCAACTGATGCTACATCTGATCATGTCGGTTGTCCAAGTGACCCAAGACCTCCTCCATCGCGGCAAGGTGGTGGGAAAGGGAAAGATCGAATGAGGGTGCGAGGGTAGGTGGGATGGGTGATGGGACATAAGAAGGAATTCCAAAAGAAGAGGGCTCAGTAAGAGGTGGGTGAGGTATAGAAGCTGGAGGAGGTGGGGAAGGAGGAGCAGGGTCATCAGCTGGGGTAGGAGGGTCAGCCGGTGGCTGAGGGCGAGCCTGGGCAAAGATGTAGGCACCCCTGCTTCCAGAACATCCCCTTGAGAATGAGCATGAGAAATTCCATCCACTGGGGTGAACCTAATATATCATGAGGCAAAGAGGGATTGAATACCCCAAAGTGGTGGGCGGGACAAGTAGTGTAAAACCAGCCGTTCAGGTTGCCCTGATGGGCAGTAAACATGGTGTGGAAATTGTAGGCGGCTAGATAGGGGGGTCTGGGTAGTCGTGCCGGATGACACTGGTAAGGAGCTCCATATCATGGCCGGTCACAACCCCTATATCCTCATAGAGGGGGAAAAGGATAGCGCTGAAGCACCGATGGGTGAAGCGGATGATGGGGTCAACGATAAGGGTGCTCTTCTGGGAAGTGGGGGAGTACCAGTGGGCAGGCCCAGCGATCGCACGCCACATAGCGACGAGCTCGGAGAACTCAGTCTTGTATATGGTAGGAACATGGGGTGGGGTGATGCGATGGGGGTAGGAGACGCAGCCTTGGCCAAACTCAGACATGGTGAGGGAGAAACGTCGGCCACCTTGCCGGAACCGTACCACGGGCACCGCATCACCAGGTGTCTCCCAGTACGTCGCTCCATCAAACACAAATGAGGCCACGAACTCCAAAAATAAATTGCGAAAAACTGGAGTGCTGACTTGGAAAATATCTAGGAGTGGTGTGTGCCCAAGAAGCCTCTCCATGTCCTCCCAAATACTGAGATTCTGTGGAATGCTGCTATCGAGGTATCAGACACTCAACGGTATCGGCCAGCAAGAGAAGCATCAGAACCTATCAAAAGAGATATAAATGACAGGGAATTCCGTGCAGGGATAGGGAGCACCTGGTGGTCCTAGCCTAGGTGCAGGTGCAAGAGAATGGGCTAGCTCTGTGGGTGGATCTGCTAATGTAGAGGGTGGCTCGGTGGATGGAGGGCTCGATGAGGGACCAGCTGCCGATGAAGACGGCTCAAGGAGGGTGGAAGTTAGTATAAAAGAAATAGTGGTGCGTGAAATCTCGGTGACGATAGGTGGAGGTGCAGCAAGAGTAGACCCCGTCTCCGCTGAGGGAGTGAGTGGAGGGAGAATGGGTAATGGAAGGAGTGTGAAGACCGGAGAAACTGGGTCCGGCTGCATAGGAGGTTGGAGTCGGATCCGACGATAGATTGGTCTCTCACCCTCAGTGGCGGAGACTGGTCGCTTCCCACGAGAAGGATCTTGATCTACCATAATCTGAAAAATAATGAAAAAGCAAAAAAAAGAAAAAGAAAACACAACAAAACAAAACAAAACAATGAAAATATGAGAAAATATGAAAATAAAAGTACACGGCTTGTACTCCAGAGTACACGGCGTGTAGTAAAAATGTAGAGTATCTAGTGTTCTCTGGATTGAAATTCCGAGGATGAAAAATTGACCATGCAACTGTACACGGCGTGTACCGAACATACACATCATGTTCAAACAATGTGTAGGTGGTCGTGTATTCATAAAGGACATGACCATGTTTGTGAAAAGTATAAAAATAAAGGACACACCGTGTATAGGTAGGAACATAAATGTATGTGTTTCTAAGTTCAAAAATCAAAATAAATTAATAAAATTGTCTAATCTACACATGCTTAACGATCTGGCTGAGGGATATCATATAAGTTGAGTGTTGGGGATGCACTAAACTGGTTGAGCCTGTTATGTGAAGAAGAAGTGACTAAGCATGTTACGGATGAGCTGAGGGGATGTATTTTGTTGAGGATGATGGATCTCCCCAAAGCTACTGGTTTCATGATGTATAGGGATCTCACTACCAGTGTCTGGGTGTCACGATATGTGCATGGAGTGAGAGAGGGTTGTGGCATATCACACACTAGTGAAAAGATTCCCTTCCAGTGTGAAGATGGTTTAAAAGTGATGGATGCTACCAAAAGTGGTCTGCTGGGGAAGGATGAGATATGACATGCTATTGGAGGTTTTGTTGAGTCAGTCAGAGAAGATGGTGGAAGGAGATGAAAATTATACTAGAATATATATACGTAATATTATATATACATATGTATGTATGTATAATATATATATATATATATATATATATATATGTATTATTATAAATATATAACATAATATATTATTAAAACTATAATATTATTAACAAAATAAAAATAAAATGATATATTAGAATTATAACATTACCAAATTAATAATAATAATTGTTATCAAAAATTTAAAAAAACAGATAATAATAATTAAAATATGTAATTATGAAAATGGTATAAATCATTTTATGAAATTTTATCATTAATAAATTAATATTATGAGAATATAAAATTTAAACACATTGAATTAAAATAAAAGGGAGGAAATTGTTATTTATCAATATAAAAATATTAATGTATCAATATACATTATCAAATACTATTAGTTATTGAATGAATTGTTACTCTCTAGATGATCAGATTTTTTATTTTTTTTCTCTAAATGGTTGCATGGAGATGAATGTGTGTATGTTCATACATATACATAGGCTAATTCCATTGATAAAACAAATTTTTATAAAATATTTTTCTGAAAATAAATCACATAATTTTCTTACATTGTGTTAAATAAGTTATTTTTTGTAATATTTAGAATTATATCATTCATTTTTAAAATTTGGTGAAAATCCCAATTTTTACCCTTTAATGTGCACTATAGTGATTCAAGAATAAAATTTTTCTATGAATAATTTGAACATAAAATTTTTCAAAATAATTCCTCACCTAATGGGATACAAAATTCATTTAGAATAACTAAGATAGATCAAGCACTTTATTAGGATAAATGGGTCATGAAGTAAAATATTGACCAGACTCACAAGATTGGACATCACTTTAGAACTTATGATTTAACATCTTCATGTGTTCTTTCATTGGGTCAAAAATTGGGAATAATATAGAAGACCCAATTTCACAAAAAAAAATCATTTAGAATGAGAGGATTCCAAAACATTCAAGATTGATCATGCATTTAATTAGAGAAAATGGGTAATGAAGTCAAAGATGGATTGGAATCGCTAGATTGGACACCACTTAAGTACTTGGGTGATAACTTATTTACATGTACTTGTATTGATTCCAAATTTACAAAAAACATACAAGACCTAATTTCATGAAAATCATAATTCTAGAATGAAAGCTAGTTCATCTGTTTTTTAGATTAAAATTTCTGTTCAGTTTGGATTAAAATATTTGTCATATTTTCCCATTCACACTTGAAAAGCCTAAAAACCCTATCCTCTCCTCAACTCTATAAATGTGTGTTTTTTATTTAGTTGGTTTTGGATGTGACTTACATTATTGGGAGCATAGTAGAAGTGGTGACTTGACATTTCAATACACTGTTGGTTGAGGGAAACTCTTTGGCTAGGATCTCCTGCAAAATACTCTTCTATTTTTCTTTTTTTGTTGTCATTGTTCTTGTAATAAACTCTCTATTTTACTCCCATTTATTCTTTTATTTTCATTTTTATTCTTTTTGATTTTACATATTTGTGCTAGAACTCAAGATTTGAAATTTTATTGGGTTATACCTGTTCTAAACCTTTGTGAATTCAATTCATTTCTACGGTGGCTACATTTCCCATGGAAGAGTACATTTTCTTAGTAATTGAACTACCTATTAACATATTAATTTAATTATTTTGGGATATATGAGCTACTGCAGTTCACATAATATGATCTATGATTTTTTTATATAATATAAACAAATAATGCAATTTAACAATAAACACAAAACATGCTAGCTCAACTAATGTGTGAATTGTGAGAACACGGTCTTAATCAGAAAAAAAACAACACGCGAAAAATTATTAGAGTTCAAATATAATTCTTAAACTCAATTAATCATCACATATAGTATAGATATGTTCCCTAATTCACTATTAACCATAATATCTCCATTGAGTGGAAATCATTGAAGGGTGTTATGATTGCATGTTCCAAAGGTAGTCTAAGGTTTAATTAATTTTATAATTTTTGTTGAGGTAAATTCTCATAGGGTTTGGGGATTAATAATTTCAGGGATCATAATTAAGTGGATTTCAATTTCAATGATAATGATTAAGGATTAAGTCAAGATGTAGAGTTGGATCTATTACACCTACACAAAATATTTTCTACAAAAATCATCACGTTGAGTTTTATCAATAAAATTTCAAAAAATTAAAATTAAAAAAAAATCTTCTTCTTCAATACATAGATTTAAAAATTTTAATCACCCAATCCTTTTAAGTAGGGTGTTTATTTTATTTAATTTTATTTTATTTAAATAATACCTCTACTATGTTATTTTAATTACTTTCACCTTTGTGAGAAAACCTTGGTCAGCTTGTCTACAACACCTATGATCCCCAAAAAACAAGATATCATATGAGCACCTCTATGAATGAACCTTAGAAATTGGAAACATTGTTAGGGTGGCTAGTATTTATTCAACTAATTAATGATATTTATTTTATTTTATTCTATCCTTCTGTTTTCTATTATTTATTTTTTCTCCACTCTCTCAATTTTTTTTCTTTCTCTTTTCTAATATTTTAAACCATCAATTGAAACATATTATCATGATACTATGGTCTATTATTCGTTTTATATTTGATTTATTACATGCTCTTATCCCTAGGGTCCATTTGATCTAGACCCTGAGATTGAGAGTTGCCTTAAAGATCAATTCGGTCAATCTCGGCCCAATATAAAGTGTTGAAATTTATCCAATGAGGGAACTCCTCCACTTTTGGAATTTTTAAATATGAAGCTCATATAAAAATGCTAAACCAGATATAATGGATGAAAATAATAACAATGAACTCAGTAGGACTATTTTAGATTTGGTTTCACTTTATATTATTCATCAACCTACAAGCATTGCATATCCTACTCTCAACTCAAATGTTGAACTAAATTCTGGGTTAATCCACCATCATCCAAAATTTCATGTCTTATTCGATGAGGACCCAAAAAATACATTAATAAATTAAATGTGGTATGATTAACAATGAAACCAAGAAATGTCTCTGAACATAAAGTCAAACTAAGATAATTTACATTTTCACTTAATGGAACTATGAAGGATTCGATTATTATTTGTAGCCTAAATACATAACATGTTAGAATGATTTGAAACATAATTTCTTGCATAGATATTTTCTGACATTGAGGATAACTTCCATTTGAAATGAGATCTCATGGATTAATCAAGAACAAGGGAACTCAATGTATGAGAACTTGGAGTGATTCCAGAAGTTGAGTGCAAGCTGCTGACAACACCAAATTTGTGAGAAACTTATCATTTAGTACTTATTTGAAGGCCTCATGCCTATGGAAAGAAGTACGGTGGATATCGTGGCTATAGGGGAATTGGTGGATAAAACACCAGTAGTTGCACATGCATTGATTGACAAGATAACCCAAAATTCAAAACAATTTGGTGATCGAGTTACACCTTATGTAATAGGAGTACATCATGTAAGTCTTACATCTTATTAATGTAATTTTATTTGTACTAAGTTGTAAAAATTGACCATTATGGTGGGATAGATTGTATTGGATCAAAATACATTCCAACCCACACCTGCAAATCCCTGTGTAATTTATACTGAAATAGACCACCCAACCGAATGTTACACCAATTACAAGACATGAAGGATTGCAAAACAGTATTCCCTTAGAGACCATGAAATCCTCAACAATTACCACATCCCCATAATAAGTATGAACTCTTTGCAATAAGATACCAAAATTTTTGTAATGTTCAATTGGACATGAGGTATGGCTCTGTACAACAACAAAGGCCCCCTTTTCAAAAAAACATCCAGAAGACTTAGCCTTAACAATAAGGTTTTCAACAACCCAAAATGAGATTTTATGCTCAATAATCAACAAGTTACCAACAAGGTAATTATGAACATAAGGTAGATTCTATTATTAATGAAATTTTGAATGAAATTGTTCTCAATCAACAAAATGAGTTGAAGAGTCACAATTTAGAGTAGATGGATTTGAAGACACAAATGATCCCGATATCCACTACCCTCTATGAACAAGTATGTTAGAACTCCAAGTTTCATTCTTCCCATTATACTCCAAATTCCACGGGGGTGTGTTGGATTAGTGTAGCATGATCCATTCTAGATGATGTATAGGTTGAACGGTTTTGGTCCCTACTGCGCACTAGGATGGAACTCCATGGGTAGATATCTGAGGTGAGCTCATTGGGGTTATAGGGGGAAAACACACCCTTACACTGGGGTACAGGGGAAAAAGGGCTCCAACCCATTTTTTGGGAACTATAGAAACTCTGACCATCTATAGCAGAGCTGACCAAATGACACTAATAAGGAAATGTAGTAGTGAAGACCATGGGCCTGAATATTGTACCTCCACAAACATCCAACCACCGATCACTATAACACCTTGGACTTGGGATGTAGTTGTAATGTAGCAATGTATACTTCTAGTAAATTTTCTTAATTTCACAATATATATTTTATATGGTTGGTGGAGTAGTCTTTCAACCTCTCTATTATCCCATTTTGGGATAGGGTTTATCTGTGTTAGAAATTCTGAGATACTCCCTTTAATTGTGCTCTAGAATACTGTAAAATTTATGCCTCTTTATGGACGTCAAGATCAATTCTCAAACCATGTAAATCCATGTATCATGTTTGATTTTTTCTTCTGTATTTTCTTCATCTGTAAACCTATTATAAGGTTTTGAATGTGAGTGTTTCTGCAAAAGATAGTATATTAGTGAGTCTAAAGTTCTCAAATTGAATGATGGTTTTAGAATAATTCAATTTTAATATCAATCTCTTTAATGAAACTGAATTCAGCTATTTGAGGACACCTATAAAGGATTATATTTATTAGGAAAAAGTTACATTTTAAACATCTAGGTTTAAATACAATAGAAATATAGTAGTCTGAGTGGGAGCTTCTAGATCAATAGGTTATGGGTTTTGTGTGTCTTAGTTTGGAAAAAGTGAGGAATTCAAAATCATAGAGGATAAAGTGATTATTGGATCAATGAAAGATCTATCAAATATTTACAAGAATCCATCTTTGGTAAAAAAAAATTGAACTTGATGTGATGTTGTTTTGATATAAAAATGGTTTGTGGAATAATTGTTTCAGATCACATAAAAGAATTCAACACCATCATCAGTATGTGGACATTGGTGATAATTTCACATGGTGTTGAGGTATGTGAACTAGTCTTACTCTCTTCATTACATGACAGTTGGGAAAAAACTATAACAGTTGTGAGCAGTTCTTTGGGGAGTAACAAGATCGGTATGAAAGATATACTAGACCTGATCCTTAGTGAGGATACATGAAGAAGAGAATTATACATATTCTATGTTTTACACTTATTTTTTAAGGAATGGGGATATGAACAATGAGACAATCACATAAGACGATCAATTTAAAGATAAAAGAACATAGAAAACGAAATGGGTACCTATCCTACCTGTTAGATTTTTGGAATAAAGGACATGTTAAGAAGGAGTGAAGAGAAAAACAGAAGGTACCTGGAACTAGTGAAACAAACATAGTGGCTGATGGAATTGATTATGTGCTACTTATGAGCATGTAAAAACCTCTGGAGTCTTAGATTTATGACTTAGGGTAATTTTTCAATTCCAAAACAAAGAAAGGATTCATGAAAAATTATGTTTGTAGAAATTTTGGAAAGGTATATCTAGCTGATGATGAACCCTTGCAAATTATGGGGAAAGGAGACTCATGGATCCAGACTAACAGTGGGAGTTTTTTGGTGCTAGAAAACCTAAGCTATTTCCCAGTATTAATAAGAAATTTTATTTATTTCAAGAAGGATGATGATACATGCTTTAATACCACATTTAAAATAGGTTCCTAAAATATTACCAAGGGATCCATGATCTTTTTTCAAAGAGAAAAGAATAGAAACTTGTATAAAATAAAAAAACCAAGTTTGTACATTCTTGAATCTGTAAATATTGTCAAAAATTCAAAATTGTGGAACTACATGCTCGAACACTTGAGTGGGAAGTGGATGATGGTGATGGAATCAAAAGTAATGCATGCATAGTTGAAGTTAGTGTATATTGGAATTTGTGAAGACTATATATTCATAATTAGAATAATTTTTCCTTTTTTATAAGGAGAAAAAACACCAAAGGCTGAGAAATTATACCTGGTGCACATAGATGTCTGGGGGCCTACTCTGATGCATTCACTTGGAGAGGAACAATATTATGTGACATTAATTTTATGAATCAACAAGAAATATATTTGTTTACTTTCTAAAAATAAAATCTAATGCGTTCAAGTTGTTTCAAAATTTGATGATCATGGTAGAGAATGAGTCAGGATCAAATATAAAATGGTTGAGGTATGACAATGGTGGAAAGTATCACCGACCAGAATTCTGATAATTCTCTTCCAATAATAGATTTTTTTGGGAGAATATTATCCCAGAACACTATACTAGAACGGTTTATATTAAAGGAGAAATAGGACACTTAATGAAAGTGTCAGGAGTATGAGGTTTCACTCATGGTTACCCATGAAATTTGGGTTAATGCAATGAACATGGAATCTTATATCATTAACCGGTGTCCAGTTGTACTAATGGTTGAATGAATTCCTGAGTATCTCTGGCATGGCAAGGAGGTAAGACTTTCACATTCATGAGCCTTTGAGAGTTTTGAATATGTTTATATTGAAGCTCATTCAAGGGAAAATCATGATACTAAGTCCAAACAATGCTTCTTCATTGGTTATGGTGCAAGTGAGTCTAATTATCTCTTTGGGATGAAGCAAACAAGATGGGAATTAGGATATATAATGTGATATTTAATTAATGTTCAATGTACAAGGATCACCATATAGTAGAAGATGAAAATGGGAATAAAGAATCGGAGTGAAAAGAGAAAGTGTATCTGGAAGGTGTACCTAAGAATGAGACACCATAACCAATGGATCCTACTCACATAGAGTTAAAGATATGATCTAGGGAGATAAGGCCTATTCATAGGTATTCACTACCCATAAATTACTTGTTATTAATTGATGGTGGATAACCATAATGCATTAAAGAGGAAATAAATATTTAAGGATTCGAGCAAGTGGGTGTTGGAAATGAATGAATAAATATCTACACTACATGAAAATTGCAATTGGATGTTGACACGTCTTCTTTAAGGGAAGAAATCATTTTAGAACAAATGGGTATGTTGGGTAAAGGAGGAACATGAAGGCAAGGGGAGGTTCAAGGCAAGGATAGTGGTGAATGTATTTCAACCGAATGATAGAGTGTATTTCATTGAAATTTTCTCACAAATAGTGAAGTTTTCCACCATCTGAGTGGTACATAGCATTGTGGAATCATAAGAGCTATATGGTAAGTAAAATGATGTGATGATGTCTTCCCATCACATAGATCTATTGGAGGAAGTCTATATTCAGCAACTAGAGGGATATATTTAGTCTGTGAAGGAAGAACTTGTGTGCAAACTGTAGAAGAGCATTTGTGGGTTAAAGTAGGCAATCGGGTAGTGGAAAAAAATTGATGCATTCATGACTAAAAATACATACTAATAATGTATCATCGATCAATTTTTTTAAATCATGTATTTTTTCGATGAATATTTTATATTACATCTTTATTTGGATGAAACGGTCATTACCTAATCATGTATGTAAAATACTGATGATTTGAAATGTAAATTGGATTGAGAGTTTGAAATAAAGGTTCTTGGAAAAAGTAGAAATATTTTGGGGATTGAGATCAAGATAAATCGTGCTTGTGGAACCTTAATGTTATCATAAGCTAATTTCATTATGATGGTTTTTAGAGGAATAAGTTTTTTGGAAGTAAATCTAGTCTCAATTGCCCTGGTGGGACCCTTCAAAATATCAAAGGAGAAATCATAAAAGATATGAGAAGAGGATGAGTACATGAAAATGGTTACATATGCATCAACTATTGGAAACCTTCCATGGTCTACAATCGGCCTGACATTTCTCTCGTAGTGGGAGTTGTGAGAAGGTACATGGATAACCTTAGAAAGTGAGATTGGGAAGATATGAAGTGGATACTATGGTGTTTTAAGGGTAGAGAGGAGGTATCCCTGTGATTTGGAAAAAAACATTACTGGGTTTGTGTATGCTGACCTTCGAGGGGTCTTCGACAACAAGAGTAACCCATGTTATTTATTTACTTGTGGAGGAAATTTAATTTGTTGGATATAATAATTTCAGAAGGCATTGCATTAATCAACCAAAGAGGCAGAATACCATGTTATAAACAAAGCTATTAAGTAGATGGATTGGTTTAAGAACTTCTTGGATGAGCTAAGAAGAAAGAGATATGGGCATTTATTGCACTATGATAGTTAGGGTGTTATACATATTTCAAAGAACCCATTGTTTCCGGCCCAAACAAATCATATTCAGTTGAAATACCATTTCATCAGAGGTTTGATATAGGATGGGTTGCTGGAATTTCAGAATAATTGTGGAACCAAAAATCTAGCAGACATGTTGTGAAGCCGATGGTAATATATAAGTTTAGGCACTATTGTACCTCTATTGGACTCCACTGATAAACAGAGGAAGAGCGGCATAATAAAGGAGGACACAATGGGATCATAAAAGAAATATGGTTGGTATTTCATGAATCTTCAGATTGAAATTGAATTTTTGAATTGAAATAATTCTAGTGTTGAGTGAAGAAAAGAATGATCTCAGATTAAGTAAGTTCTCTTAGTTAGTGGACTCAAAGAATATCAGCATAGAAGATCATGCTCCGCATGTCTGATAGTTGGATTGGAGTAGACTGATCCATTCTGGATGATGGTTAGGAAGAATTATTCTAGATCATACTATGCACCAAGAAAAAACACCATAGGTTGAGCTTTGTGGTGAGACTGTTGGGGGTTGAAGGGGGAACACACCCCTACATCTAGGGTATAGGTTCCAAAGGCCCCCAACCCAATTTTGGGGCACTCTAGCGACTCTGACGGACTGTGGAAAAGATGATCAGATGACACTAATAGTGAATTGTGGTAGTGAGGACCTTTGGCATGACTACGGTAGCTCCACATACATCCAACCACTGGTCACTATATCTCTTTGGACTTGGGTATCTATGACAGTTTTGCAATACAGACATCCATCCACCTTTTTTTATAGCATAGTGGACTTATGCATTTTGTGGAATATTGTTTTTCCTCTTTATTATACCATTTATGGATTGGGTTTATGTTTGTTAGAGACTCTAAAATAGTCTCTATAATTGTGCTTTTAAAACTAGTAAAATGTCTACCTCTCCATGAATGTATGGATTAATTCCCTGACCACGTATATCTCTCTATCCTACGTGATTATTTATTATATTTTTTTCTTCGTCTACAATCCTATTTTATAATTATTACTATTGGTATTTTCAAAAACAAAATGAAAGACCATCACATTGAGAAGTTGGAAATCAATTACTGATACATCTACATCGATCATGCCACTGAGATTCACACCAACCCTAGAGAAACCCCATTACAAACAAATTGATGAGAAGCCCCAGGAGAATGACAATTTTAAGAAAAATATTGATGATTTTCCTCCTATACATTTTCCATTTCCAAATAGAGTTGTACAAACCAAGACTATGGCTGAAGAGGTGGTGCAAAAAGTGGTTTTGGAGACATTCAATCTCGTTGAGATCAACATCCCCTTACTTGAAGAAATCAAGTAAATTTCAAGGTATTCCATGTTTTTAAAAGAACTATGTACAAATAGAAGAGTGCTAAAGGGAAATGAGTGAATCAACCTAGGGTGAAATTTCTCTATACTCATCACACCAATATTTTCTATGACTACAAACTGAAAGTACTCTGTTAAATTCACCATTCCATGCACCATTGGATAGTTACATTTCTCTGGTGTTTTTTTTTTATTTTGGTACCTTTGGTAATGTCAATTCTCACTCTATTTTATATTCCTTACTTATTGGGGAGTTGAAGCCTACAAGGGTGGTGGTGCAACTGGTTAATAGGTTCATAGTGTACCTAAGGGGAGTAATAGAGAATGTCCTTGTCTATGTGAGGTATATGATCTTTTGTGTAGTTTTTTATTTGATAAATATGGAAGATGATCTAGTGATTTCTCAAGATCCCATAATTTGGTCATTTACTTCCTCAAAATAACCATTAAATGAATTTTGGAGATCATATCATATGATTCAATATTTTAGACTATGTGGAGTATCAATATGAGGATGATTATTCATTCTCCAACACCCATTCTGATCCATCTTATGATGATTCTTTAAATAATTATTTTAAATATTTTTCAAATTGGTCTCATTCAATGATTAATATGAGCTTGAGAATGTTTTTTCTTTAGATGTTAAGAAATTCATCCACACCTATTTATCATGATCAGTCCATACTCATTTCTAATTATTTCATGGAATCATATTCAAATTCTAATAATCTACTTTCTAATTATGTCATGAATTTTGATCTTTTAGATGGATTTGATGCACTATTGACTGATGTTGATGATTCCAATTCATACTTTGACATTCATTGTGCACATAATTCAGTTTCGACATCATATCCATCAATACAGAACCCACCCAAAATGAATGTCAATCCATTTCCACAAAATAAAAAATATTCATAGCTATTGAATAATGAAAAATTGACTCTGATAATTTCTAATAATCTCCAACCTTAATAAGAAACATAACTTTTAAATATTTTAAGGGACAATATTAGAGTAATTAGGTGAACTATAGAATACATAATAGGTATTATCCCCTCCATTTTCTGGTATAGGATTCTTCTGTAGGATGGTGTAAACTAGTTAGAAATCCACAAAGGATACTTAACCCTACACTATAGGAAGTTGTAAAAAAAGAGGTGAAAACGTTTCTTATGGAAGGTTTTAGTTACCCCATTTCCAACTCTTAGTGGGTTAGACCTGTATAGGTTGTACCCAATAATATTAGGTTCCATATTATAATGAATGTAAATGATGATTTAGTTTCCATTAGAGTAAAAATAGTTTTTGAGTGTACATATATTATAGGAAACTGACTCAATACACTCATAAAGACCATTGTCTACTTCTATTCACTAATGAAATTATTGAGAGAATTGATGGAAGGACAGGGTATATCTTTATGGATGGTTTCTCTGGATATTTTCATGTTCCCATTTCCATAGAAGACCAAGAGAAGATAATATTCACCAAGTCATTTGATTCATTTAATTACTGAAGGATATCTTCAGGACATTATAATTCCCCAGGTACCATGACGATATGCTTTGTATGTATATTTTTTGATTAATTTAGAGTTGCATGGAGTTATTTATGGATGATTTGATTGTGTATTGTTCTACATTTGATGAGTTTCTGTTGAGTTTGGGTAATGTGTTGCATGGATGTATTTAGAAAAATCTGGTTTTGAACTTTGAGAAGTATTATTTTATGTTATAGAAATAAAATTTCCATGGAATTATAGCATCATAGCATAGAATTGAGGTTAATATATCAAATTTATACAACATTTTTACCTATCGATATCCTACATTTGTGTGTGATGTTCAATTATTCCTTGTACGTGTTTGTTTATATAGATGCTTCATCAGATATTTCATTAAGATCGATCTACCATTATCTCATTTTCTTTAAAAGTATATTGACTTCATTTGTAATGATTCATGTAGGGTATAATTTTATGAGCTAAAGAAGTTTCCAACCACTCCAATAATTATACAACCCCCGAGGAGGAACCTCCCATTTTATCTAATGTGTGATTATTCAAGATTTTTAGTTGGAGTAGTCTTATCTAAGAGGGCAGAAAGGTGATCCCATGTGATTGATTATTGGTCATAGTCATTGGATTCAACCCAAGAAAATTAAAATATAAAGTAAAATGAGTTTCTTGGTGTTTTATTTTCTTTATATAAATTCTATTCATATTTGTTGGGATCTAAAGAAGTTTTTTTAGACCATAAAAAACTAAGGTACCTCTTAAAGAAGACATATGCAAATCCCAAACATATCTGATGGATGCTCCTTCATGAATTTTATATTAAGATAAATGATAATAAGGGTTCAATTAATTTGTTGGCATACCACACAAGTAGGATTAATCATACACTAGAAGATGTCACCTTGGACCATATACTTTTTCAGAACACTTTCCCCAATGAGCATATCTGGGACATATGAGGTACACATCCATGGTATAAAGATTTAGTAAACTACATTATTGCCTCAAAAAAGTCTACAAATTTAAAAAAATTTCAAGTCCAAAAAATATATAGTGAATCTATTTTTTATGTTTCGGGTGATCCCTACCTCTGGCACATGTGTAGTGACCAATTCATTAAGAGATGTGTGACCAATCATAAGTTTGAATCCATTTTTCACTTTTTTCATACACTTTCCTATACAGTACACTATGAACCCAAATGGATATATTTGATTTCCTAAGACTCTTGACTATATTTTTCAATCCTATTTTTTGATTCCCGTGTGTTTTGTAGGTTATTATCTAATTTCCAACATAGTGGATACATTTTTAGTAGAAACAAGATTTCCAAACATCCTATATTATTTTGGGAGAATTATGAGTTATGGGGAATTGATTTTATATGTTCATTTCCAAGAACATTTGGATTCATGTACATTATCGTCACTATTGATAAATGGGTGGAGTCCAAAGCTACCAAGACTGATGATTCTCATGTTGTGGTGTATTTTTTCAAGGATCAAATTTTCTATAGGATTAGAATACCAATGGACCTCATCGGTGACTATGGGACACACTTTTAAATCCAATATTTGGCTTCACTCCTTCAGAAGTATGGGGTGATGCATAAAATTTATACTACATACCACCACTGAAGAAATGGATAGGTTGAGGTTTCAAATCAGGAGTTGAAACAAATTTTGAGAAAATGGTGAATCTTAATTGGAAGTATTGGGTAATGTGCTTGGATGATGCGATTTTTGTCTTATAGGATGACATATCAGACTCTCATCAATATGTCCCCATTTTATATGGTTTTTGGGAAAGCCTACCATCTACCCATGGAATTCAATCATTGGAAATATTGGGCTTATGAAGAAATGAAACATGGATTTATCCCAACATAGATACCAAAGGATTCATCATATTCAATCACCTGATGAGATTTGATTGTCTTCATATGATAACTCATGCCCCTACATCAAAATATAATAATCAGATAATGATATAATGATCTAAAAATATGTTTCACGATAGAGATAAAGTTCATCTCTATAATTCACGAATGAAGTGGATGCCCGGTGAGTTGTGTTCCTTATTGTTAGGTCATTATGTTGCATCTAATGTTTTTTTTATAGTGGAGTTGAGATCACTCAAGAGGATAATTAAAATGATTTATAGTAAATGGATAGTTTTTGAAGGAGTACATTGATGGATTCCCCACACATTCATTAGATGTCATCACAATTCCTGAGCCAGTCATCACTTGAAATTTTCAATATGTCCCTGACCCTTTCACTTTCATACAATAATCTTATTTAAAACTATTAATTTCATGTTCATTTATCAACACATAGGTTCCCATTAAGGAAAATGAAACATTTTAAGAGTGGGAGAGGAGAAAAAAATTTTGGTTAGCTTATTTAAGATTTTTATTATTGGGTTTCCTATGATTTCTGTTTATTTTTTAAAAACAAAAAAGGAGAGACAAATAATTAGAAAATGGATCTTCTAAAATGAAAATTTTCATATCGAAAATATAGAAAATGAATTTTTTAAAAATTCATTGGCATCATGAGAATCATTAGAAATATTTCCTCATTAATGGTTGATTTTAAAGAATGGAAGTTGTGGATGATTTGGTTTATTATGTAATTAAAAATCATTTTTGTTATTTTCACACCATTCAGTATGATATTTTTTCTTGGTAAATTGTGTCATTTATTTCTCAACATAACATTTCAGATAACCAAGACATGTGATTTTTTACTTATCAGTTTAATCTATGGCCATGTTTGTTAAAAAATCATCTTATATCAATGGATTATCTTTAAATTCATTTATTTTCCAATAAGTTTCATTATTGTTCCTAATTGAACTATGAATGTGTACCTAATATCAAACTATTTCAATCCCTGAAAAATCATTAGTAAAAAAAATCCAATAAAAAAATATATTTCTTAATAATGATGGGAATTTTTAAAGGTACAACACATTTGGATATATCGGTTGGGAGTTTATTTTTTGACTATAAAGAATGTTTAAGTGAGTGGGTCTTGAAATTTTATCGCAATGGAATAATGAATAGGTTTGGTGGAATTAAACTAGGTAACAATAATTTTTTACATAACCTGAATATAATGATTAAAATTTGGAGATATGATCATGAAATGGTTAGAAATCACACATGTGAGGAATTAATGGTATAATACACCCTTAACTTTTTTCTCTATGATTAGTGACAACTATCTCACTAGAATTTTTTGAAATAATTTATTAGATTAGTAATGTAAAATTTATTTTGATTTAATTCATTATAATATTCATACCTTGACTATATTGCAACTATGGATTGAAAAATATGAACCTACAATTCTGTTTACAATTTTTAGGATTACATGATATGAGGCTTTTCCAAGGAGTGAAAATTTGTACGTATAGTGTTTTGATAAATGAAAATTTTAAGAAATATTTTATTAATACTAAATGACATAATTTCTTCACATTATGTTAAATATGTTCATTTGTGGGATATTTGGGATTAGATCATACACTTTAAAATTTGATTAAAATTCTAGTTTTGACCCTTTAAAGTTAACTATAGTATTATGGCCATTAATATTTTTCTTTGGAATATTTGAAATTAAAATTTTGTAATAATGTTAATCACTAAATATTATGAAACATTCATTTCAGACAACAAAGATAGATTATGTATTTTATTTGAGTAAATGTGTCATGAAGTCAAAGATTGACTGAACACGCCTGATTTTTCAAAAATATTATCCTTCTAAAAAGGTATTTGGGTCATGAATTATGGAGGTCAAATAGTCAGTGCAAGTCAGATTAAAATATTTTACCAAATTTCCAATTCACACTTGAAATGTCTTGACACCCAAAACTCACCTCCACTATTTAAATGTTTTTCTCTCATTTCAAGGGGTTTGGACATGTATTTGAGGATACAAATCCAAGGAGAAGTGGTGCATTTAAATTTAAATACACAATTGAATTAATTAAGCTATCATGTTTGGATCTCTTCCAAAATGATTCTATTTTCCTCTTGTTGGTTGTAATATTGTTGTTATTGAAATAAAGTCTCTATTTCTATCCCATTTGTTTTGTAATATCCATTTTTATTATTTATTATTTTACTTATTTGGGACGTAACATGGGATTAAAATGTGATTGTGTTATACCCTTTCTAAACTTTTTCGAATGAAATTCACTTCTATAATGACTACACCACTCATGAATGAATAGATTTTCTTAGAAATAAATCTACCTCTTACCTTATTAATTTAATTATTTGGAATCAATGAGGTAATTTAATTCAAATAATATGATATATGAATTTGTATTTTTTCATAAAAGAAAATTAACAATTAACACAAAACACACGCGGTTGAGTTATGTGTGGATTGTGAGAGCATGATATAATTGGAAAAACAAAACAACACAGAATCGATTTATAGAATTCAAATATAATCTCTAAATTAAATTCATCCCAAAATCCAGTAATTATATCATCCCTAATTCACCTTTTTCCATAATCATTCCTTGGAACGATAATCAAAGGAGGGTGATATTATTGCTTGTTTTGATTTTAGCTGAGGGTATTATTTATTTCATCACTGTGGTTGTGGTAAATTATCATAGGTTTTGGTGATTAAAAAGTTAAGGGATCAAAATTAAATAGATTTTAATTTAAATTATAATTATTATTAATTTTGTGAAGAGGTTTAGTTAGATTGAATATTCCAAATAAAAATATTTTCAAAAAATCTTCTAATTATGTTTTATCAATCAAATTTCAAAAAAGAAAAAAACATTCAAAAATATAATCTTCTTCCCGCACACATCTTCAAGATTGAAAAATGTTAATCACATTCATATTTTTAAATAGTTTTTTTGTTTTATTTTATTTTATTTCCAAAATAGATTTTACATGTTGTTTAAATTACATCCTCCTTTTAGATATGGCATTGGTCAGCAAGAATGTTGCACCTAAGAACCATAAAAAATCACACATCATCTAATAGTGCACACGATAGCGCCATTTAGCTTCCCATTTTCATGGTTTCTTACTAGGAACTTGTCATCATCCTCTAAATTATTGTAGGTAGGTTTGAGCTGTCTAACTCGTCTTACTTTCAGATAGACGTGCCCCTATATGGCTGGGTTGGGATAATAACTCTATCGAATGGCGTGAACTTCTTATTGAAACACTGCCTCCTTGTTTATTAAATAATTATATAATATTATTACTTTAAAATTAATATATATATATAATCAAAGAAATTATGACATTGGTATATTTTAAAAAAATTACAAAAATGTATCTATAAAAATATGGGTGGTTACACAATGGGTCAATGATATTATCATCTTGTTTAAGGAACAAAATTTTAGCATTGATCTAAAAGCCGAAGGCAAATAATTTCACCCTTATCACATTTTCAACCATCCATTGCAAAGGAATTGATGAACATTACAATAAAAATCATTAATAATTTAAAATTCTATTCATTAGGTATTTTATTGAATGATGGAAGAAATAATGAGATTAAGTATTTTATTTCATATTTCTATGCTCATTAAGATATCCATGTACATTATGGTAATCCTAAAATAATAGATTTTAAACTTCTTGTGCCTCCAAAAGTTCTCAATATGAAATCTAGAAAGTTGAATTTAAACATTATGATTAAGAGCCTTCCCACTTAACTCCTCCAGGACTACCCTCTGATTTATGTTAATATTCATAGGAGGCCTCTCAATATCATGAAATAAAGGTTTTGAATCATCATAGAGTGTTTTCCTAGTATACATGCAATCACATTGACCAAAAATTTGGTTTTTAGTACACATATAAGGAAAAAACAATGAAATTGACATTTTATTCAACACTAAACACTACAACCATTATGTATTGATCAATAAATATAATGAAAGTAAATTTATAAAATACCTTGAGAAACATTTAATTCCTTCCCCATAAACCAATCCAAAATTTGATCAATTGGTGGGTGTCACAACTGTTAAAATATCATTTATAAATCGCCACTACTCTTCAAAGTATGATAGTGAAGGATCAAACTCAATGATTGTGGGTTTATTAGAAAGGATTCATACATGTTTCCAAATATGTAGAATTAATTTAAGAAATATATAAATGTTTTATAGTGATAATTAAATTCCTTATAAACATTGTATCAAAAAAATTTAGTATCAATTGAAAATGGAGAAAAAGATCCACCTGTGATTGAAAAGGAACAAAAAATCATATCAAAGCAAGTCAAGAAGGAAAACTAACAAGGCATTTAAATATTCAAAATGAGTGAGGGAAAAACAATGACTGATTCAATATTTGGAAAGGTTCTCCATTTTTTAAATTTATTTCTATTATAACTATAAAACTATTAAAAGAATCATTTGGATAACTCTATAGTGTAAATTCAATGAATTTATTCTTCTGAATATCCATCATCTCATACTTCTTAAAGTTATCCAGAAGAGATGAGTTATATTAAATGATCAAAAAAGTTGGACACTTCCACGTCATAAGGTTTGGGGATAATTACTTCTATCAAGTTTCACTATGTCCAAATAAATTATTTCAGAATTACCAGTTGAGAAGAACATAAGAGAAATCATGAGAGAATATAGTTCAAAATCATTCATTAGGTATTTATTATTTACGTCCAAAATTCCTATAAAATCAAGGAAAAATATTTAATAGGAGATAAGGGTGTGTGTTATCTTAATTAAAAAATTCATTCATGTGTCCAAAAATGGGTTTTAGTGAAATATTTGAAATGCAATAAGATCAATGTATTAATAACTACTAAGATAAAGAAATGATGAATAAAACCATGTTTATAATTCTTTAATCATGCTTCCCATAAATCATTTCATCCAAACAATATGCTCAAGAACAACATAGAACATATTCATTCCATAAATATGAATTATGAATAAGAAATTGGTTTATGAGAAAATAAGATATCTTTCTTCATTCAAATGAGTAGCCCCCCATATTTTGTGAAATCAACTAGTGATTCCTCAATTGATTTAGATCCGGGTGAATCATTATGGAACAGGTTTATGTCTTAGTCATTTTTTTCATGGTGTAATGTAATATTCACCAATATCTTCTTTACCCCTTACAACACATTGTTCTTCTCATTTTAAAACACATTATTGAGTAACACATAAGGATCAACTATCGATTTTGGTTCTAGACTAGTCTCCCAATGAACACCAGATCAAAAAAAATTATAAATCTTAAATAAAAAACTAAACAATATTCCTTGATCTATGACATATTTTAATGGATCATTCACAATTGGGTATTTTGGAATACATGATTCCTTGAGCTCCAATAGATTTTCTATATCTTCAATGTATTTTTATAATTCTATAATGAAATTGTAATAGATTTCTATCTACAAATTTGTGTTGGGGAATATAGAAAGTGGTAAACATTTAAAAAAAATAAAAGCTAACGTGCAGCAAAAATAAAATTCCTTCCCTCCAAATAAAAATTTGTTACATAGCGACCAAAAAAATATAAGCAGAAAATAAATGTTGACACCAAAATATTTACATGGAAAACCGAAAAGGGTAAACCCACATTGCATTGTCTAGAAATTGGGATCCACTAAAATAATTACACATTAGAGACTCCCAAAAAATGGAAGGGATCTCAAAATTATAACTCACCAATGCAAAGGAAAAATGATCTTCGATGAAAGGTGATCACCCAATTGGATCTTCTGTTGGTGTTGTGGAGGGGCTCCAAACCCTTGTTCAATGCCTTCTTTTATAGAAACAATTATTAGTGTAAAAATTGTGTCTCTGTGTGAAGATTCCTAAATCCACAAAAAATGATTCTTTTAACCCCAATAAAATAACCTCTTTAATTTAGAAACACGTTCTTGACCATCATGCACCAAATGTGGAGGTTCCCAAAAAATTCCCACTCTGACTCAAGTGGTAATCACCACCAAACCTAAAAGCAGTCAAAAAGTCTCCAATTTACCTATGGGTAAAGTATTTGTTGACATGTTTAGCATGTTTTCATTAGTGTAGATCTTATCAAGCTCTAACCATATCTAATGAAGGATATTACAGATAAAATGATACCGAACATCGATATGTTTTTACCTACCATTAAAATTGGAATCCATTCCCATTCATGTAGCACTCTTACTATCACAAAATTTAACATACACATACTAATTGAAATTGATCTCTCGAATAAATGTTTTCACCCACAAAAATTATTTTCACGCCTCTGTAGCTGCAAAATCTTTGACTCTATGGTAGATAAAGTAACACATCTTGTAAATATAGGCTGTCGAGATATTGCTCCCCTAGAAAAACTAGACAAATAGCCAAAAGTAGACTTCCTCAAATCGATATCTCCTGCCATATATGAATCTATAAAGCCACAACGAATTGGTTAGCCTTTTTTGAAGAAAAATATCATATCAGAAGTACCACGAAGATAATGAAATATATAATTCACTACTATCAAAATTCTCTCTACCTAAATTTGATAGAAAATTACTTATCACACAAACTTCATGATCTATATTAGGTCTGGTTCATACCATCACATACAACAACAACAAAATGGATCACGAATATGTTATGTGTTTCATCTCTTATCTATCTTCATCAGTAGAAGGTGACTGACTAGTACTGATATTAAAATATAAATCAAGAGGAGTACTAACCACATTATATCTATCCATATAAAATCTCAACAGAACTATCTCGATGTATCTCTCTAGAGACAACTACAGTTTTATGGGCTTCCATTCATAAGAGATCGACATTCCAAGAATCTATCGTGTTGGCCACATTTCCTTCATCACAAAAGACCGACAAAGTTCCTTTTTCAATCTATCATTTCTATAAGAATCATACCAGACTATGAGAATATCATCAATATAAAATAATAGTATAATGAATGCATCATTTGTAAATCTCTAATGAAAAACACAATGATCAGAAGAAGTCTTCCTAAAACCGTAATGATAAATGATATATTAAAACTTCTTATACCACATCCAAGGATCTTACATAAACCCATACAAATTATTTTTTAACCTATTGAAATTATTCTATTTACCTGTTTCAACAAAACCCTTTGGCTGGTACATATAAATTTTATCCTCTATATCTCTATGGAGCAGAGATGACTTCACATCCAGCTGCTCAATCTTATACCCAAACTAGCCACCAAACTAAGAACAACCCAAATGGAATACATTTTTATAACAGGTGAGAAAATGTCATCGAAATAAATACCATTCCTCTGATGAAATACATTGAAAACTAACCTTTCCTTGAATTAGGGAACAAAATTTTAGGCTTAATTTCTAATTTGATAAATCGACTAATTTTGAAAATCTCTCTAAGTTATCCATAACTACACCATCTTAAAATTATGGTCATCATGAAATTATGTCATCTCATCATCCATTACCACAACCCATTTGTCCTTCTATTCACATTCCATCGTCTGATTAGAAGATTATCGTTCTCCCCCTTCATTGAGGAGCACATACTCTTCCGGTGAATATAGAGTAGAAATGGTATGATGTTGAGATGACATTTGGAGTGGAAATGTGGGTTCATTGATAACCCCTAGAACCAGATCATCTGAAACAAAAGGTGAATTAGAATTATCAACTTTATCTTATTCACCCTGAGCATAATGTTTTACATCAATATGATCATCAAAATTTACAATTTGAGGTAAATGTGAATTATAACCTGCCTCAAGATTTCCAAATCCAACAAAATTTGGAGAAGTATATTTTTCTCCCTTATCAATGACTGCAATATTTTGATTGACCTTAAACACTTCATCACAACTTCTAAAAAGTTTCTTCAAAGAAATATCATAGAATCTGAACCCAAACTCATCATTTCCATAGCCATTAAAAATACACTAGCATGTCATACCATACAGTTTGGATTTCTCACCTCTAGGAACTTTAAAAAAATCCATGCAACCAAAAAACATGCATTTGATCAGGCTTGATCTCTTTACCATACCAAAACATGATAGGATTTTCTATCTACAAAGCATCCATCAGAGATAAATTGATATTATGATCAATAGTAACTATATCCTCACCCCAAAAATGTATGGGAATGTTTTCTTATGAATGTAAAAAAAATGATCTCTTTTTAAAAATGTCACGTTCAACGTATCATCTACACCATTAAACTAAGGTGTCTTGGGAGGTGTCTTATGATTCCAAATACCTTCTTTCCTGTAATACTGATTAAACCAACCACAATAATCTCCCCCACTGTAAGTGAAAATAAATTTCAATATCATACCGGATTCCCACTCAACTGATACCATAAATTGCTTAAAAACACTGAGCACCGGACTTTTGGAATTTAAATAGAAACCCCGAGATTATGTGAGTAGTCATAAATTAATGTAACAAAAAAATACCCCAATTAAAGGTCATATATTTCAAAGGACCGAAAATGATGGAATCTACTAATTCACGTACTTGTGACTTCTTGTGCACATGATGACTATTAAAACTCACTCTTCTTTGTTTCCCATCCATACAATCATAACATGTGTCCAATTTGACACTCTAAAAATATGGAATAATATTTATATTGTAAAAACAACCATTCCATTTATCACTAATGTGACTGAGACTCTTATGCCATAACATGGTTGAAATAATCCACTCAATAACACAAGCAGTATCACAAGAAATAGAAGCTCCAGTCTAGTAGAAACCTAACTACCACTTTCCTCGAGCCACAATCAATGATACCCTGGAATGATTCCACTATAAATCACAAAAATTATTAATAAACCCTTCATCATCATGAATTATAGTAGATTTAAGATTCAAGAAAACATTATAAACTTTTCAAACATTCTTCAAAATCATCTTACTTCTTGTGCCAATCTCTAAAGAAATAGTCCCAATACCTACAGAATGAGCATGACCTTCATTACCCATATTCAAAATCCAAAAATTACCTTGGTTTTAAGATGTAAACAACTCCTTATACGATGTAACTTGAAAATTAGAACCACTTTCAACAACCCAGTAATAATCATCAGAAGCAATATTAATAGAGTCATATACAATAACACAATCACCCCTGTAGAGGTGGTGACACAATCATCTCTATTGTCATTTTTCTTATGATGATTTTCCTTCATTTTATTTTGTATTTTTTTATAACATACCCTCATAACAATACCTTAATTAATATAATTATGACATTCAATATCTCTCTACTTCGACCTAAATTTTCTTCTGCATTATCTTTTACCTCAACTACTATGTCCTTGGTCCTGGCTTCTTCCCCTGTTCTACATGACTAAAATATATGATGAGGATTTATCTTAAGTGCATCTCTTATCCCCTTCATTAGAAATATCCAACATTACAAAATTGAATGTCACAATAATATTATTATTACATGAAATAAGGTATCTTCACCAGAAATCCTTTCTGGATTCTGGATACTTAAATCTGGATGATTCATTCACTTGAAAAAACACAAACCCTTTATTTTAGTCTCCACATATGGTAGTTGGTACCATTCAACAAAATCATCTAATTGTAATTGTATTCCATAATAAATATGAAAAAAAAACCCTTCGATACTTGATTTTGGGAAATATGGAACGAGTCAAATTTGCAAACAAAATCAATGTGAACGTGCATTAGAAATGAATTTCATTCCCTCCTAACAAAAATTGGATGCACAATGAAAAAAATTATATGTGAATAAAATAATTGTTGACACCAAAATTTTTACATGGAAAACCGAAAAAGGGAAAAACCAAGAGACCTAGTCCAGAAAGAGGGATCCACTAAAATGAAAAACTAAATGGTGGAGACACCCAAAAACAGGATGGGATATCAAAGTTAAAACAATCTAATGAAAAGAAAAAATGATCATCGATGAAAGGTGGTCACTAAAATTGACTATCCCTTGGGTTTTGTGGATGTTATCTAAACCCATTTCCACTACCACCATTTATAGAAAAAATTATATGCATCAAAATTTTGTCTCCACATGATGATTTATAGTTCCACAATCAACGCTTCTTAGCCTTGTGGTAAAATCACCTAAAAGTTTTAGAAATGTGGTCTTGAGCCATGTGCACTAGTTGAGGAGGCACCCAAAAGTTTTGTGTAAAATGTATTTCAAAAAGGAATCCAGTGATCCAAATATATTTCATCAACCAAACAGCTTCATTAAACTAGAATTTGATGATTTTTAGATACTTTAGTATCAAGCTCCATTAGTTCTTTGATAGATCTGAAATACCACTTCATCATCAGTGACCCGGACTCTGGTATCCAAAGTTGATTTTCTAGTACCATACCCGAAATATCTCTCTAGATCTTGTTTTAATATCAATAATCATAGTATCCCACTCATAGAATGAATTTTAATAGAGAATTTTATCCTTGAATTAGGTCATGTGATTGATCTGGAATTAAGTCTCTATCCTTTTATATCGAGGGGAATGAAAATTATATCAAGACTCAAGATTTTTTTAACCACTATCAAAACAGTGAAAATTTAAGGATAGAGGTTATTCATTAGAATTCTCATATAATTCAAGTTAATAAAAAGACATATTCTTCATGGGAGATCTTAACACCTCCACCACTAAACATTTTCAATCCATTTTTTTTACTATTTAATGACACACATAATCAGGATTATAATTATTTTAATACCATGAAACATTAAAAAAAATTAGATGTTACTCCTTTTAAATTTATTAGATGGAAAAAAATTATTGAAAAGAGTCCATGTCGTATATGTACCAAAAAATAGAATATGTGTTTCACCTAAGTTGTTGGACTAGAACATGAACCTTCCGATCCAACCAAACATGAACTATCAAAATAAAATAGTTGAAAGAAACCAATACTACACATAAGGTTTATAACTATGCTAAAATATGTCTTTTTAGTGACAAAAACCACTGATAATCGAAGTGTGGTTAAAAACTGTATATATTTACCAACTCTTGAAAAATGCTAATAAATAACCCCTTTATCAATTATTTTATTAAGAGTTGATAATGTTCCCTTTTATCAACAATAAAAATGGCACTGATAAAAGATCATTTTATCAAGGCTATTATTATCACTGATAAAATATCCCTTTATCAATGGTTCTAGTGTAATTGATAAGGGGGCATACTATTATAGCATGATGTTAAAATTGCAAAACATTTTAGTAGAAAAAAATATAAAATATTGCAGAAAATATAAAATTTAATCAAAATAAAATTTACAAGAAAAATAAAAGAAAACACGCACTATATTATATATATTTTAAACATTGGTTTCTTTAATTAAATGAGAAAATAAAAAATTTCACAAACATTAAAAAACATCCATTTTTCTTTATCCTTGGCCCCGGTCACTGGCCATGCTATTAGTTTCTGAACAAACCACCCCTACTCGATCAAATTAATGTACTTGTATAAGAAAAACAACATATATTAGTAATATTATAAAAAAATAAAGTAAACACAAAATTTCAATTTAAAAAAACATATATATTGATTTATGACAGGAACACTACATATGAGATTGGGTTTTATTTCATTCTTACAAGTCACAAGGTTTCTTGTTATTCTAAAAACTATTTCCCCTTGAATGGGCTTTCAACTGTGGTGATAGAAACTCACACCAGATGAGATCCAATTCAAGAGTACTCGTGTTTTAATAACAAGCCTTAAACTATCATGCTATTTCTTTTTTGTTTTCAATCATTATCTATATGAAAATGAACTATATATAAGATAAATATAATAAACAAATTTATTAATTAATAGAAGATTAAATGATGTGAAAACAATGTGAGCTCAATTTCTCAGTTTTGGCATTGTGATGCGCATTTTAAACTCAAATTAAACTAATATATAGAAACAAAAAATATTCAGTCATATTGATCACATTTTGTGTCATATTGACATGCGGTCAATTTTTAGATGTCACAAAATAATTATGAATCATCTTTATAATTTTTGGAAACAATTAGATCTTTTTTGTTGGGTTTTGTCTACATAAGTACAAATCTAGGTTTTAATAGAGCTAGTAATGGGCCTTTAACTAAACTTATAAAGCCCTATGAGGGCTCCAACCCTTCCACCTTATCAGTGATTTTCTTCAACAACTCTATGAATTTTTAAACTCATGTCCACGCTTTGATTCAAACCATGCCCCTCTCCCATTGAAAATGGAACACCTTTACCATTGCACCAAAATGTTTTGTTTTCTGTTTAATGATATTTCTGTTTATATATATATATATATCTTATTCATTTATCAATATAATTATTTTATAATGAATTTATAGATTATATGTTTCTCTATGTCTGTGTGTGATATATATATTCAAATATTTATTTAAATATATTATATGTTATATTAATTTTCATATACTAGAATATTAAATAAATAAATATCTTTTTACTAATACCCACATATATGTGAATAAAAACATTATATATATATTTATATAATGTAAAAATTGTTATATATTGTTTTGAATGCGATTTTAGAATATTTATTTATTTATATATAATATAGTATACATATACATATTTTTTTATTGACACACATACATGTTTACATATAAACACTACATTTATATGTTTATATATAAAATATTAAATTTTATATGGTAATTAAAATGGATTGTTTTTTACATTAAATATAATAAATAATAAATATTTTGTTTATATATTTTAAAACAAATTCCTACAGAAATATGTTGATATATGCATTTATACAAGTTATTTATTATAAATAAAAATAATAAAAAAGGAATTTATTTAATTATAAATATAACTACAATGTAAAAAATGATAAAACATAAAAATCATAATATAAATATGATTGTAATCCCTAGAAATAAATTCAGACCCCACTAAAAAAGATAATAAGACCCCCTTAAATGAGGTTGAAATTCTGTCGAATGTTAAAATATTAGGATACCCCAACTAAAAACTCAATTTTGGAGATCTTCTAGGACATTTTTGATGTAAAACAAATTCTAGGGGGATATTTATGATAACAAATGAATATATATTTTTGTGTGATTTGATGTGATTTGTGGTAGGGCCCAAACAGACACTCAGGTCATCAGTTATGGTTGTTTAAAGTCCATTTCATATTTTCAACTTATCTTAGACCGTTCGTAAATTTATTTGTTTTTTATGTCATACAACTTTAATTAAATGATCATTTCCTGATAATAATTGGCAAATTATTAATGAATAATATTTTTTAATTAATTTATATATTATTTTCCCCAAATATATTATATAATATGTGTAAATACCTATTTAGACTTATCTAAAACATATTTAAATTTTTTTTTATTAGATTTATATCAATATAGATATATAAATATATTGTTTTTAATGAAGTTATATTTTATTTAATATACCCTTTATTATCATTATAATAAAATGTCAAAATGATGGTCCTTTATCAGGGTTTTTTAAAAGCACTTATAAAGACTCACCGTTTATTAGTTCTTTTTCTAGTGATGATAAAGGGATCCCTTTAACAACATTTTTTAGAAATGTTAAAGACCCTATTTACTAATTTTTACCAAATTGATATTAATGGAACAAATAAATATCAATTTTTCTAGCATTGAAAAAGGGGGTCTTTAATAACTCTTTTAGCTAGTATTGATAAATAATTAGTGCAGGATAAACATAGTCTTGCAGTAGCACCAGTGACGTTCATTCTAAACTAAAATAGAACATTTATATTGAAAACAAAAATTATGAGTCATATTGATCATATCATTTTTTATTGATATGTGGTCGATTCTTACATTTCACAAATGAATTATGGATGATTTTCCTAATGTTTGAAAAGAAATCTATGTTTTTTGGCTTAATATTGGCTATTTGATGTGTGTTTTAAACTAAAAAATGTTATTTTATTGAAAACACGCGCTTTGAGTCATATCGACCACATCATGTGTCAGATTGATGTACAACTGATTCCTACACTTGAAAAATTAATTATGGATCATTTTACAAATGTTCTAAAATAATCAGAGTTAGTTTTATTAGTTTTAATGATGTGAAAGATGTTTTAAACTAGAATGGAACTTATATAATGAAAACATTCTTTTCAAGCCACACTGACCACATTATATGCCATATTGAAAGGCAGTCAATTTCTATATGTCAAAAATAAATTATGGATCATTTTCCAAAAGTTTTAAAACAATATGAACTCATTTTCTAGGTTTTGGCTAGTGATGTGTGTTCTAAATTAAAATGACAGATTTATATTGAAAACAAAAACTTTCAGTCATATTGGTCACATCAAGTGTTAGATTGATATCTGTTTTATTCTTACACATCACAAATGAATTTTGAATCGTTGTCCTAAAATTTTGAAAACAATCTAAGGTCTCTTGCTTAGTTTTTTCTATTTGATGTGTGTTTTAATCTATAATGACGCATTCATATTGAAAACACATAAATCGAGTCATATTAACCACATCATGTGTCAGATTTATGTGTGGTAAATTAATATGTGTGAAATATAACTACATATCATTTTACTGTAGTTTTAAAATAATTCAATCTCATTTGCTCTGTTTTGGGGAAGTGATGCGTGTTTTAAACTAAAATGATAAATTTCTAATGAAAACACACACTTTGAGTCATATCAGTGACATCACATATCAGATTTATGTGTTGTTGATTCTTATACATAATAATGAATTATGTAATGTTTTCCTATAGTTTCAAGATAGTTTGATCTTATTTTCTTGGTTGCTGGATTTTTATTCACATTTTAAACTAAAATGACACTTAAATATTAAAAACATGCACATCAAGACCTAGAAAGTACATCGGGTGTCAGATTAATGTGTGGTCAATTCCTATGTGTCACAAATTAATTACATACTATTCTCAAAAATTTTGAAAACAAATTGATCTTGGTTTGTTGGATTTGGCTAGGTGATGCGTTTTAAACTTAAATTGCAATTTCTATTAAAACAATGAAATTTGAGTCATATTGACCTCATCATGTATTAAATTAGGGTGTAGTCAATTCCAACATGTGAAAAATAAATTATGTATAATTTTCCTAAATTTTGAAAACAATCCAAGATCATTTTCTTAGTTCATGTGAAGTGATATGCGTAATAAACTAAAATGACACCATACTATTTAAAAAACACATTTTGAGTAATATCAGTCACATCATGTGTAATATTTATGTCTGGTCGATTCTTACACATCAAAAATTAAGTATGGACTATTTTACAAAATTTTGAAAGCAATACAAGATTTTTTTCTCAGTTTTTTCTTTTTAATTCATGTTTTACCTTAAATGATACCATTATATTGAAAACATGCAATTAGTGCTTACCAAAAATATTTGGTGTCATATTGATGTATGATTAGTTACAAAAGGTAATAAATAAATAATGGACCTTTTTTATAATGTTTGAAAACAATTCAACATTGTTTTCTTTGTTTTGTCAATGTGATGCACATTTTAAACAAAAATGACACTTTTATATTGAAAATGTGCACCTCGAGTTATAACAACTAAATTAGGTGTCTGATTGATGTGAAGTCAATTATTACATACCATAAATGAATCATAGATCATTTTACTAATTATTATAGACAATATAAACTAATTCGATCTGTATTGGTGATGAGACAGATGTTTTAAACTAAAATGACACTTTTGTATTGAAAATATGCACTCCAAGTCATACAGACCACATCAGGTGTCAGATTGATGTAAGGTAAAATCATAAACATCCCAAATGAATAATGGGCCATTTTACTAATGTACCAAAATAATATGAATATTTTTTCTTTGTTGGGATCATGTGACATTTGTTTTAAACTACTGTGTAAATCTAACAAAATAATTATCAGATAAAAATGATAAAGAAATAAACTAAAAAGTGGATAAAATTATGAGAAAATTAACAAAATAAGTAGTATGAAGTCACCTATGTATGATGAATGGATAAATTTTAAAACCATGTGTTATTTAGATTCATTTCTAAACAAATAAATTCCTTCCATTATACTTCACCTTGATAAATAAATCCTAAACAATTTATAATAATTCTAATAGTAATAATTGACACCCATGTCTATTTTTTATGATCATAAACCATACTAGATCACAAAAATAGTTGTAAATCCCCTAAATATGATGTCATCAAACATTATAACACTATGTACAATTCCCACTCATCTGTAAACAAATTTAATTATTTTTTGGAGTTCATAGATTATTGGAAATCTTGGTAGTACAACCAAAATATAGACAGTCAAACTATTAAGAAATATTTATAATTAAATTTTAATTAAAATTAGATATTACATATTTAGGGATAATATTATTTTGATGGTATATAATATATTTCATAAATTTTCAAATATAATTCCCACAATGGTTTTTGTTATCATACTTTGTACACTAAAAATACATTAACCAAAATAAGTAAACTGTTTTGAAATATGTCTTGAAAGATTTTTTTTTCTAAATATATGTTAATATATTTACATATGAAGTTGTCTATAGTCTTATTATTTTTAGTCACTGACCTTATACAATGATTTATCCTTAATTTAAAAATTTACCTATCAAAATAAACTTTTCATTAAAACAAAAAATAAAACTTATAATTCAAATCATATCAATAAAATGTTGATTTAGGTGCATTAAAAATTCACAATACACATCATGTTTGGTCATATTAACTGAAATCCAAGCATTTCATCCAAAAAATAAATATTTTTGGTATCCAAATTGATCACTACCATCATATAGTGTTTCTTAAAAAATAATTAATTAATTAAAAAAATATATTTTATATGATTAGATTGTAGAGTTTTATACCTACATTATAGGGATCAAAAAGAGTCTGTCTTCTGTTATTTTCTTCTAAAAATCCTCACTTATATTATCCTTTTTCTTGTCAATTTCTTTCAGCTCCAAATAAATTCCATCTGTAGAAACAATAAAAGGATTAGTGAATCCAAATCATGCTTCATAGGGCTTTCCCATTATATAGTAGTAGTATAAATTTATTTATAAAATATGAATAATTATTAACATTAATGAACATATTATATCATTATTTGGACATATATATTATAAAAATGTAGCTTATGTATGTAGTTACAACTGAGACTCCCAACTATTCCAACTTGAGAATCTCATTTATACTCTCAAGACCAATCACATCTATAATGTTAGTTGAAAATATTTATTCTTAATATTTAATTTTGGACACATATTCATCTTTGAATGTGGTGTTAACATGATGTTGTAATGATAATATTTGTTGTAGAGGAACTAGTGTAGATAAGGTACTACCAGAAAGTCTTTTTGATTTCTTGCTCGATTCACTGGACAATATTGATCTAACCTTTCATTTCCCAATAGTTTTATCCATATGTAACACCATACATCACTTAAATCATATTTCCATCATTTATTATTGGTTATTCATTTTAAATAATTTATTAAGGACATACCTAATGTATATTTATAATATTATATATCTGTGGTAAGAAAGTTCCAATAACATCATCGACCATTTTAATATCTGTATCATCAAGTGGAATAGGCATCTCTTCACATGGATCTTGATCTAATTCAATACCCACTTTCATGTGACCTTTTTGGAGTTCTTTTTTGGGAAGCATGTATCCTGAGATATTATACACTGCACCCCTCGAAACAAGGTTGTTCAATGTTTCTAATATATATAAATCATATAGAGCTTTACCCTGCATAATTTTAGTAATATAATGTTATTAAATGTTATTTTATTCACATTTCAGAGAAACAGTAATTATAAAATGATTACCTTGGTTAATGTATATGGTCTAGGGGAATGAATTGCCTCATAGATAATGGGGTCAGTTGCTTTTTCACATAGTGATCTTTCTTCCTGTGTTGGTTTGCTTTAATCTGTTCGTATATAGTAGTATACAAAACAAAACTAAAAAATAAAATCTTTTAAAGAATATATTTTTTATTCCAATCCTTTCATAATTTGATATTTATATTCATGTGGTTTTTTCTTCAATATATATTTTTGCATAGACACTTCTAAACCTACACATCTAACGCGACCATATTGTTCTTGCCACTTCAATGCTAGAGAAATTATTTTTTCATCCAATATAGTCTCTATCGATTATTGGGTATAAATTATATAAAAAAGTATATACATAAATAGATATTTTTATGTAATACTATTATAAATAATAAGTAATTACTATTATTCCTAATTACATGTGTTTTCTATACTACTTTTGTGTTTTCATCAACTTGTTATACCTCCTTATTTATGTGAGTATCCTTACATGGAACATGACATGGGATGGAAGTTGATTCATATTTTGATTCATCATTTTCATATAAACAAAGAAACATATGTTGTTTCATATCACATAATATTTTTTTGTTGATTTAATATACATATCATTTTATTATCTAGTCAAATGTACCTCATCCTTTCTTTGTGATTGGTGTACATTGCTTTTGAGGCACCTTGTTTATTTTTATACCTCATTTGTTGTTTTATAAATTAACGGTTTTAAATCAAAATGGATGAAATAAATATTTTCAAATAATATATTATTGACTACAATGAACATGAAAATATTTCTCATCACATTGATTGATGAAATCATTCCATTTCATTCATTATAATGTGTGAAAAAGTAATAGTTTGTTGGGGATTTAGTTTCCCTTCAACATCCCTAAGATGAAACTAGGAAAAAAGAGTCTATAAGCCTATATTATATTTTTATAGTTCCCATTAAGACATATTTCTTATGAAAATAGTATAAAATAAATGAACACAGTAAGGAATAATGAAAATTAAATCAACGTTTCATTATATAATTTTATGGTTAAATAGGTAAATTATTTTGTAACATTACCTTATTTTCTTCTCAATGGGATTCCTTCATTATATGTTGGTCATGGCACCACATATCTATATCAATAGACTCATGTTTCTCTCTTGGGACCCAACATAACTAAAGAACATTGACTTGTTGGGGTAAATAGGTTGGCCTAGTTGATTCTATCTAACCAAAAATTTTATACCCTCATTTATTTCCTTTATAATTTAAGTCAAAACTATTTTACTACATCATTATTGTTTTTCTCATCAAAATGGTGTTTCTCCCAAAATAATTCTACAGGTTTAGCATCAATCGCATATTCTTCCTCAATAATGGTAAAATCATCATGTACATATTTCATTTTCACTATGAGTATTCAAACATTTAATTTATATCACATAAATATAGTAGAGAACACATTGTATTATGAGTAAAATCATAATATATTAAAAAACACATTATCCTACTCATTATACTCTATTAATTTTCATTAAAGGTTGAAGGGATTTGGCTTTTCAATCCATAATCCAAATACCATCATTACGGTACACTATAATATAAAAGACATTGTATACATTGAGACTGGAAAGAAGTAATTATAGTCCCCCCAATGAAAGATTAATACTTGCCTAAATTTTCATATAACCATATAGTAGTTTAGTCTTTAGTAGAAAAATTGACAAATTCATACATTTTGGTTCTAAGACATAAAATACCTACACTACTTTTCATGCAATTATTAATACCTTTTCCTATTCCCCTTCCACACTGAAATTCACCTTCACTAATCCCATTTCATAAAATTTAAATGCACTCATGTTGTTAGCACATTTGAAGTGGAAAATAGGTACTTGAAATTTTATATAATCCAAATTGTATATTTGTTCAACGATGCTAAAATAAAATATATTTGAATAAATGTAATTTTTATCCATCGAACCAGAAATGTGAATCACTTATTCCATAAGGTTAACTCCACTACTTTTCAATATACTTTATTCAGTGTATACTTTTGTATAAAACATATAACCATTAATTATAAAACCAGTGTAAGATATAACATTCGTATTTATTCCCTTAGCTAGATATCGATGTATTTCAACAATTGAATTTATATTTTTTGATAACCCCTTATAAATATTTTCTCATAGACATTATATAAACTAATGATTATGTGTATTTGATATCTATCCTTTATCCATTGATGGATTTAAAGGTCTAGGAATTTATTTATGGGATTAAAAATATGGATCAACATCTTCAGTTTTATGTAAAATGTAAAGGTGTTATTTATCTCGCTTTGTAATGGTAATTAAAACAACATATCATTAAGAAACCCATTTTCCCATTAGGAATCACCTATGATAATACTTTGGGAGAATGATGAAATCAATATATAGTAGGTAATTATTTTATAATTCAACTACTTCTTCAACAATATTTTGTTCTACAAAAAAAATTTGGAAAAATTCAATTGATGATTAACCCTTTAAAAATCATTATATATTGTTCAATGGGTTACTTCAATCTATAATAGATAGGACCACATACATTAACCTCTCTAAACTAGTGAACAATAAGTTAGACCGTTATATCGAAAAAATATTATGGGACGAAAATCTCTATCACACATAATTTAACTATAATATCTTTATTCGTGATTAGAAACCTCATCAGGTTTATAACTTTACTGTATATGTATTTGAAAAATAAAGAGAGTATAGTTAATTTATGTTATATATTTTTAGGAATATTTCAACATAATGTGATGAGAAATAAATATTGTTTCAAAACATGGATTTTGTGCAATTTAATATCAATGACATAAAATTAGTTAGCAATGTGATATTATGGATATTTGATAAACACCCCTATAGAGATTTTTTTCCATTAAGGAAAATTAAAAAAAATAGTTTTTATTATCAATATAGAGTGTAAGCTGATGGATGAAAAAAGGATGACTTTTACCCTTCATCAGTGTCAACTCTTCCTATATCCTCATGTAAATCATTTCCAACCAATCCATAATGACATATTTTTTTAGGAACATTTAGTAAAGTTCCAGTACAACTAAAAAATACATTTTTTAAAATGCATGACATCAAGAAAATGTCTGATGTACAAACAATTACAATGCAATAATTCATATCAAATTGACCACTTTTCTAACCAAATATATTACTGTTTTTTGAAAATATTATATGAAAAACAGTGTCAATATCTTTTACTTTATTGAAAAATTGATCACCCGTTAGTGGGAATGGGGTGGTAAATTTTTTGGTATTCCCATTAAATGATTTCATCTAGGATCAATATTTATACAATTGGGGTAAAATTTTCCAATTCCAAAAAATATTAAAGGAATGTTTCAACCGAACTCTGTGCGTACATTCTTCATAGATGGGACACCCCAACATTCATTAAATTTTAAATCCTTACAAATTTCCATAAGAAATAATTTTATTTATCATCCCATATAATATAGAACTCAATGTGAATTATTCACTTCTATGATTACCATACAGTATAACACATATATCCCACGTCAATTTCAGATCTTTAATCAAATGATCTAAATAGCCAACAATATCATTATTGGGATGTTTTGGTCCATATATAAATAAAGACAACATAATGTATTTTCAATTCATGTATAACCATGGAATAAAATTATAATTTACCAACATAATTGGATATATACTATGAGTACTACTATATAAACCAAAATGAGTTATTACAAAAGTAGATATCTCCAGATAAAAGTTTCTCAGCTCATTTCCAAATTTAGGATAATAATAATGATTTTTATTCCTCTGATTAGATTATACTAAATTATGTAGAATCATATCCTTAATTCTTGTATTTGTATTCCATGTCAATTTTCTCATGGTTTCATGACATCCATATAGTAGTATAAACCTTGAAATTATAGGGAGGTACCATACTTATTTCAATGGACTTGATTCATTTTTCTTGTATTGATTCACTCAGCACTTAGTGAATTTTATGAGTGATATGTGGTCCTTGAGAAATAATGTGCAATCATTTGGACAAGTATGTATTTTTAGAATAATTACAATTGAACATGACATTAATTTAGCATAATGTGGTCGAAAAGGAAGTTTATTTTCTTATACTATAATATAATTTAAGAAACCATGTAGTTATGTAATGAAGGTGTCACTCTATCCACTTCTATCTGTAAAAATAGATAACTTCAATACAGTTGTAAATGTAGTGTATTTAGTATAACCAATGTAAAAATGACTCTTGGGAAAACTATTTAACACCTCAAAAATAATTTTACAATCATGAAGTTCATCTTAAATTTCTATTTTCATTTATTTTATTTGATCTCTATAGTCATTTACACCGGTGTTTATATCAAATAATCCATAAACTGCAGTATCATCCCAATCGGCGTGCATGTTCAGTTTTTCCATTTGTTTAGTCTAACATTTATAGCAATGATATATTATGTGAAAAATCAAATGTTTTCCAACTCTTCCAAAATAATTATATTGAATAAAAAAATGTAAACAGTAATAAAGGATTTGATAAGGGTTGTATTCTTGGTCTATTGAAAACTTGATAAACTTTTTAACTACATATTCATACTCCTACATTATATGATTACCTTGCATCCATTTTCTATTCATATTAATTTTATTAGGATCATACAATATTAATTTTTTACAAAAAATAAATAAATACACATAAGATAATCATAATCAAAGGAATAAATTATATATAATTATAATAAGAGGATCCAAATATTTTAATTTTATCAGTTATGATTCATGAAAAGTTATCATTTTATATAAGGGTGACATGAAAAGAAAAAAAATGTGGTTGTTGGTCCAGGTAAAATGATTTTATGTTTTGAGGGAAAAAATATAGTAATAAATATGTTGGTAAACAAAAAATATTTATTATTGGATAATAGTCTTCCCTAGGAAATTACTGTCATTTAGTGTTATTTAATTATTACATGGCTTTCAAAATTTGTGTAAACATATATTTTCATGGAGCATATAAGTTCATGTAAACACCAACATCTAATATAGGGTCAAATAGCTTATAAATTCATTAAATGAATGGATACAACAATTATTGATGACATCGGTGATGCTGGTTTCTAGGTCACTCTAATTTTATATAGATTATTATAGACCATGAATTATAGGTTTTCCAACAAATATATTTGTATCCTAACCCACTAGTGAACCCCTATTTAAAAAAATAATTAATAATCTTTTTTAAATTTCACTTTTCCTACAATATCTAAAACCTCTATTAGATTTTCTCAAAATACCACAAATAAATTCCATTAAAAAAATTCCAATAAATTCAATTAGTATGGACTTCAAATCATTATGATCCAAAACATTTTTATTTCACCTATAAAAATGACATGGATCACTACAATAGATCTTCTACAACTAGTAGTCAAAACCACCCTAGATGTATCAAAAATAATGTTCTAATTCTTTGTAAAATCCATAACAAATGTATGTTTCACGGAGATTATAATGAACTTCATAAAATTTTTCCACTATCTTCTAATCCAATAAGTGTATGAGATAATTGTTTTTAAAAAAATATTTTTTTATGGGTGACACTCAAACCATTCCTAATGATACATAATTGATCAAAATAATAATAATTTTGTGTACAAAGATTTATCAAAAATAAATAATTTGAACTAACCATGCATTTTTTCTAAATGACCATGCATTCACTGTAAATACACATTTGATTCACGTATTTCATAATTCATACTTTAAACATTCTTGATACAATTTACACACTAAGTCCCTTCTATTAGATGTGCGAGTTAGCTTCTAAAAACATGATTTAATTAATTTTAATCATTATATCACTTGTTTATTTGTAAACTATCTTAAATTCCAAGGAAATTATACAACTATATATGTGTTTCTCATAATTTTTAAGAAAAATCTATAAAAAAATATCCAATATTCCCATGGAAGAATATTACACAGGGTCCAAACCTAAATTTTCATTTTTACATCCATATGACACTTGAACCAATCTATACGCCTCAAACATCATGTAACTTATTTAATATAAGATATTCCATACTAAATTAAAAAAAAAAGCCAAAAATCATTTTAAATCAAACATTTGTCATACCTAATAAAAATATTTTCAACAAACATTTATAATTAGTAAATTCATAACTAAAACATTTTTCATATAACCAAAAAAGTGACAACCTAATTATATTAACACCAAATAAAAGTAATTTAAAATTACAATATCATAAAATAGTTTTTTTAATATACTCACCCAACCAAGACATTACACCTAAAATGGGTAAATCAAAATCAAATTTATTTCATAAAATATAACAAAACTCAATTATTTCCATGAAAAGCATTGAAAATAAGAAACAAAGATGTTTTAAGCTTTAAAAACCATAAAAACATTATTTATAATAAAACATCCCAAACAATTAATGAAGCCACAAATTTAATTTATAAACACTTCACAACTCATTAAAATGAACCATTAGATTAAAATTTATATATATTAAAATAATAATTAGTTTAATATATGAAAATTATAATTTATTAAATAATAATTACTTTTACTCACTTTAGAAATACAATTTATAATTTATCTTTAACAACATCCAACTTCAAATCATTCCTTAAAAAAATTATATTTTATAATAAGAATCAATTAATAAATAATTTAAGTATCCTTTATACTAGAAAGTAATAGTTTTTTAAACCACTATACATGGAAATCATAATATTTATATATATACATTAAAACTGTTAATATAAATTAATCTACCACTTACATGCATTTAAAATATGAAAACATGAGAATTATTAAATGTTTCTTGAATCTTATTGAACATAGAATATTCTAAAAACAAAATCCACTAAATAGGATTTATATTTTCCACATATTAATTAAAAAAATCACATGAAATGATAACATGATATATTTATCCCCATTACACATAAAATGATGGGATTTAAAATTCTTAGACTCAATTTGGAAATCAAAATAATATTAAAACTAGACCCTCATTCAAGATAATTTATGAAATTTAGAATGATAATTTTGAAATCATTTTTCCCTTACATAAAATAAATATTTTAAAATAAAAATATTATTCAAGTAAAATTTTAATGATGGAACGAGTCAATAATAAAAATGTATTTATATCTTACCCTATATTTCTATCTTACCCTTTCATTTCCATTTTCACACACCCTCTTAAAGGTAATTTCCCATGAAATTTACTCTCTTAATAACTGTCCTAGTAATTGAAAAATATGTGTTACACTAGAGAAGAAACATAACACTGCTCTTTTTCATTACCAACACTTTATATAAGTCCACCACCATATGAGCCCCTAGATTCATCCCAAATCACCCTTAAAGCTGAAGATCATGACTACAATAGGGAAATGCGTGATATGGATTGGAAAATGGGACAGATGAGGTCTAAGAGAAACTTGAATGAAAAACATGGGAAACACAAAAACCAATACCCAACATCCTGAACTGAATGTTATCCGATCAGGACCTATGCATGTCGTAGTATGGTAAAATTAGGAATGAATATACCCATAAATAAGGAATCATCCGAGGAGGATGAATGATGGTGGATACTTCATTGAACAAACTCTTAAATGTAGATCCATAAGACCACCAAACCAAGATAAAGTTTCACTAGTGCACACCTCTAAACTGAAACATGCAAGCAACCGGAGAGGAGGATAAAAAATAGAATACATTTGATTTGAGAGTAAATTTATAAAATAGAAGATCGAGGGGGTGTAGTGGGAGAGATGGACAACCATGAGAGTTTTAACTGTGTGATGAGAACTGATATGGTTATGGTTCGTTTTAAAACACCGGTGAGGGTTTTAACAGTGCTTCCAAAAAAGCACATATAAAGAAGAAGTTTTGTCAGTGCTAAAATAATTAGCACTGATTAATGTCATCTTCATGAGCACTAAATAAGAGCTAAAAAAAGATATATTTATCAATGATAAAACATTAGTGTTGAAAATAATGGCATTTATCATCCCTTGTTTTGCATTGATAAAGATTATAATTATAATTAAATATATTTGTAAATAAATTTATAAATATTTGTATATAATTATAAATAAAAATATAGGAATTTATATTTATATAAATATATATATGTTTAATAAATACATACAAATATATATATATAAATTTATTCATTATTTAAATATATAATTATTTATTTATAATTATGTAAATAGTTTTCAATATATATATATATAATTATAAATAGATAATTTTTATAATATAGTAAATATACAATTATAAATTTATTTACAAGGAAATATATTTTTAAATATTTTATAATTATAATAATATTTATATCATTATATATATTAATATATTTTTATATATTTTTAATAAATAAAAATAAATAAAAATATAGTAAATATATTCATTAATTAAATATATTTATTATAATTTCATAATTTCAAATACATTTATATCATTATATATATTTATATAATTATACATTTATTTAATAAATATATTAAATATAAATATAAATAGAGTAGTAATATTTACTATTTTAATATATTTAATATAATTATATAATTATTTATTTATAATTCTACAAATATTGTTTCTATAAAAATTAAGTTTATATATTTATAAATATAAATATGTAGTTTCATGAAAATAGTAAATATTCATTTATAAATATATTTATTTGTAAAATTTTATTTACCAATATATTTTTAATGTCATTAAGGAAAATATAATCATAAATGCATTAATATTAAAAAAAGTGAAATTTAATAATTGAAATTGAGTAGACTTATAAAAAAATTGAGAAAGGAAACCACCTTTCCTCCTCAAGTTGAAGCCCAAGATGCTAGTTTCTTTGATGAGAACCCACATATAACCCTTAAAGAATAGTGCCACCATAGTGGCATGTATGGTTATTCTCAAACCTGTTGTCCTAACATCAATATGCCTATCCAGCCTCATTAGATTGCCAACTTTGTTGGCTATGGACCTCGGATGCAGCTTAAGAAATATCCTTTTCCCAACACGTACAATAAGGGGTATTGGAACAATCTGAACCTATCATGGAGGGAGCAGGGAGTCCCCCAACCTACTTCCCCTCATGGATTCCAACAGCCTCCTAGGAAGCAATTCCAACCCAACCACAACCTATGGTTGAGTTATAAAACTCAATAGATGAGGTGAGAGATATGTTCCTTTAGTTGATAAGGTGCTTTGATATATATAATACAAAAAATGATTATGATAAACTTCAAATGGATGCTAGAATGAAGAACATGGAAATTAAATGGGGCAGTTGGCTAGGGATTCTAGTAATAGAGAAAACGGTAGGTTCTTAGGCACCATAAAATCCAATCCTTGGGAGAATTCCATGGTTGTGACCACTAGAAGTTTTCTCCAAACTCCCCAAGAACCTAGAAAATATCCCCAAAATTCTAAAAATGATAATTGGATGAAGCCAGAAACTCAAATCTAAAAGAACCTGAATCTAGAAAACTAGACCACACTGCTAGAATCCCTCCAGTTCATGTTGTTCCAACTCAAACGCACATATAAAATGGATTGAAAAACTAAGAAAACAAAGGAAAAATAATTTTTGAAGAGGAAACTGTAGAGATGCCCCCAAATTTGAGGAAATGTTCCCCTACAATCCCCTTCCCACAAATAATTAAGAATCCAATTCATGATTATGATTTAGTGAAGTTTTTTAAAGTGGTCAAAAAGATGAACATTGATATCCCATTCTTAGAAGCCTTGATTAAAATTCATTCATATCTGTAATAACTCAAGAAACATTCTTCAAACAAAAAGGCATTGGATGAATTTTCCAGCAATAGCTTAACTGATGAGTGTAGTGCAGTCTTGAAGAATAAAATACCTCCTAAGATTCAGGACCCAAGAAGCATTTTCATTGCCTTCACCTTTGGAGATATAGGTGGTATGTTAAATTTTTTATGTTATTTGGGTTCTAGTATTAATCTCATTCCCTTATCAGTTTTTCAGCACCTAAGATTATGAGTTCCCCAACCCACTATTATTGTGTTACACCTTGCTGATAGGTCCATTACTCATCCAGTGGGTAGGGTTGATGATCTGTTAGTGGGAGTAGTAAAACTCTATTTGAATTAAAAATTTCTTAACATTGATATGGAGTGTGAAAAGGAGGTTCTTATAATTCTCGGTAGGCCCTTCTTGGCCACAGGGGGGCTATTATAGAAGTGTCCAAGGGGAAATTGATTTTCAATATGGGTGAACATAAAGAATAATTCAACGTGTTTAAGAAAATACAAGATCCCACCCACCCAATACTCCCCAAACATGATATGTTAGTTGCTGAGAGTGGAATTGATAAAGAAGAAGAAGAGTTTCATAGAATTATAGATGAAATCAACAGTGAACCTGACATGTCTATAATTTCTTGCATGGTGATCAGCATAAGTAAGGAGTGAGAATTTTTTTGTTGAGTATGAGGGAGAATTCTTGGAAAACCTAGAAGAGTTTGTTTTAGAGCACAATATTACCCCAATAGAGGAGTCAATGTTTGAGGAGATATTTTTTAGAATATCTAGCACTGAGGAAGAATCCTTCCCTACTTCCCTCATCACGAGGCAACATAAAGACCTTGGGGCACCCAGGACCAAGTTTCATCCCTCAATCGAGTCACTACCCACCCTTGAACTCAAACCCCTCACTACTCATCTCAAACATTCCTTTTTATGAGATAGTTCCACCCTTCCTGTAATTGTTTCTTCCATCCTAGAGGTGATTAAAGAAAAAAATCTACTTAGTGTTTTGATGAAATACAAGTCTGACAGAGGATGGTCTATTACTGATATAAATGGGATAATTCTTTCCTTTTTCATAAATAAAATTCCATTGTAACTTGAGTGTTATCACAGTGTAGAAGCCCAAAGAAGTCTCAACCCCAACATGAAATAAGTTGTGAGAGATGATGTGATTATGTTTCTTTATGCTGTAATAATTTTTCCTATTTCTGATAGCCCCTGGGTCAGTCCTCTCTAGGTGGTACCCAAAACAAGTGGAGTGAAAGTGGTCACTAATATAAGGAATGAGAAAATCTAGACAAGAGTAGTGAATAAAAGGTTTGTCATCATATACTAATGAAAATTGAATCCTTCCACAAGAAAAGATAACTTTACCATGCTATTTTTGGATCAAATGTTAGAGATATTGGCAGAAAATGAATTCTTCTTCTTTCTTGATGGTTATTTTGGTTACAAACATATTTCCATTGCACCGAAGAAACCAAGATAAAACCATCTCCACCTATCCTTTTGGGTCATTTTCTTATCGGCGAATTCCCTTTGGCTTTTGTGGTTCTCCTTCCTATTTTCATAGGTGAATGATAGAATTTTTTCAGACATGATTGAAAGGATAATTGAAGTTTTCATGGATGATTTTTTTGTTGTGGGAAATAACTGTCAGAATTGTAACACCCAGAGATTTTATGAGAATTTTTTTTATTTCTTATGTTATAAGCAAAGGAATCTTTCACTGCACACAACACTAGCCTGTCTTGCGTTACACGCAATCACGACCATCCTCGATAGCGTTTGTAGAACGCAATACCAAGTTTCACTAAACAATGATATATTATTATAATATTATAAACTAGACTTCATGAATAGTATTAACTGAATTTTCAATTTTATAACATTATAATTCATCTCACACATTTTCTACAATGAGGTATGAAAACAAAATCAATTTTTCGGATAAAAGAAGTATTTTTCAAAAAATGCAGTGTTACCGCCTTTTGATGGTGCACCAATTTTAAATATAGTTTTTACATGTTTATATGTTCAATTTGAAAAAATAAAATTCTTCTTTGGAATCTGGAAAAAAAATTACTTTGGATAAATTTTTCATATTATTCTTGTAACTTTCATATTAGTAAAAACACGGTATATTTTAATTAAAAACAAATTTTTTCATCGCAATAATTTATATGTTTAAAATATAATATTGAATGGTTTTAAGTATAAATAGAATATATCTTTACCATTTAATATAATGTATGTCATTAACATTAATTTTAAATTGAATTCATAGGTAAAAACATTTCAATCTTTGGCAATATTTTAACTTTTAAAACTTGTTTGCTTAACAACGAGATTAATTTTAAATTAATTACTGCAACTTATATGTTTTGAATTTTGTAAAATGGATTCCATATTTGGAATCAGTGGGTCCAAATTATGTTAATAGGTTACTTTTTTTATATTATTAATAGTAACTACGGTAATTTTTATTTACTGCGGTTAAAGGTAAATATGGTAATTCAAGGATAAAAGAATATTATAATTATTAAAAATTACCATGAAACTTATATTAACCTTATTTAATGAGTAGTGGCCTACCATGAGAATCCTTTTGTCTATTTTGGGACCCCATTGAGCCACTTGGTAGTGATAATGACAATTTAAATTAATTAATTTAATGTGAAAACAAAATTGACATTAACAAAAATCTTTTAGTAATTAATTTTTATAAAGGGTTATATAAAGTATATTTTTGACTATAAATATTCATTATAAATCTAAAAATATTTCATACATGATGATATTTTTTTAATAATTTTTAGACATCAAATAAATTAAATTATTATGACACAATAATGATGTAGTATTTACCTCATTAATAAATGATTTAAATAAATAAGATTATAATGATTAAAATATTTTCCAAAACATGTCCAATTCTGATTGGATGATTTTATTTCGACCATGAGTCATCTTATCTTCATCTTTATTGATTTTAACCGAAGATATGTGTTTAATAAAATAATATTTTCACACTTTCCAAAGGTGCCCCTCTCCTCCCTTATAAAAGAGCACCTCCTCCCTCTCCTCCTCACACCACTTTGAGCCTTCAAGCTCAGCCAACCCCTGACAATTTATCTTCTCCACTTCCCTAGAAACATCCTATAGTTCCTGGTCTAATTCAGTGACCAATATTAGTGCCCTAAGTGGAGGTTTCAAAGTGGTTTATCGAAGAAGAGGAGGCTCATACATGTACAAAGCATATCGGTCCTAAGGTAAGGGAAAATCTCACAATCTCAAATTTTATCCGAGATTGTTTATACTTCAGTAATTATTGGGTCATATTTATCATCAACATCCATGTTTCTTCAATATTTAATATTATTTCAATCCACCTACAATTGATTAAATCCAATTTTACCCTTTGGTGAGTTTTTAATAAAAGTTATGAAAGGAATCTTTTGTCGTTTTTAGTACAAGGTACTTTTTTACTTTTTTTGCCAAAGTATGAGAAGAATGTTTTTTTTAACTTATAAACATGAATGGATTTTGAGAACATTATTTCCAAGAATCATCCTTTACAAGTTTTCATGTTTATTTTTAATCAACTTATTTTAGTTTCAAAATTGTTGGACATGTTAGGAATGGAAAAATATTTTGAAGTAGAAAGGATGTTTTCCTCAAGAATGGAGTTCATGTGTTTTATTAAAACTATTATCCATCTAAGATAAAATAGGGTTCTATTTCTATCCCTATTTTTTTACATTTATTTTATTGTTTTATGATGGATTTAATCTTATGATTTCCTTTTATCTTATATAGATTATGTTATGATGGCATGATGTTTAAGAATCCCATTTTTATTGCATGGGTTATGATATGATGTATGGTTAATGATTTTTTGGCACACATAATAATGGTTTCATTATGATATGGGTGGGACCTATATCTCCCTCCAATGCATTGGGTAAATATTTATATCTCGTGAGATAGACATGGACGGAACAACAAGTTAAATCGGTTCAGTGATTCAGAACTGGAACGAGGAGTGAACTGGGATCAGTAATGGACATTGTCCTCTATGATAGTCTTGTCAATGAGCCTCGACTAATATGAAATTATTTTCTATGATTATGTGTGTATGCCACAAGGTTTCATGTTTTATGTTATGATTATTTGGGATTACATTTCACCACTATGATTTATCCCATGTTATGATATTATGATCTCTTTTACTGGTTAAGATATTAAAAATGTTATATTGTTATGATATGATTGATATTTATTTTTTTACCCTTACTGAGCATTTGAGATCACCATTTTTGTATGTTTTCTTTTCCCCAGGTCTGAATGAATGTTATTAAGTAGAATATGCCAAAAGGGACTCTAGATATGATGAAATAAATGAGAGACAACGTAGATGATTTATGAACCAGTTGTTTATGTTTCCCAATTTCTAAAGACATTATACCTATACGATCCTTTCATTGTTTTGTTATATGATGAAATATGTGTGCTTCAATTTTGAAGTAATAACAATGTATGTAATGATTGGGTCGTTATAGTTGGTATCAGAGGAAAGGTATAGTCAACCTTTGGAAACTAGGATGTGAAATCCTTAGTAATAACCCTAAGGATAAGTCAAACATAGAACACAATATTAGTGTTTTAGAAATGGCCATGAACTACCTATGATAAGACCTTAAGTGTGAAATTTATTATTTATTATGTGGTTTTCCTATTATAATTACTGCTTATCACACTATTCTTCTTGGTTTTAGTCAATGGCTGGATACCGAAGGAACCATGTTAATGCGGAATGTGACGGTCAATGCAATGATTGTCCCCCTGAGCAACCAAACGTTATGGGAGCTGGAATGAAAAATCTTATAGCCATGCTCACACCACATTATCAAGCTATGAACCATACAGGACTTCCAAATGAACAAATAAAGGAGCAACATTCTGTTGAATCCTTGATGAGGTAGCGTCCACCTTCATTCAGCGGGTCTTCTGATCCATTAGTGGTTGAACAATGGATTAGTACCACTGAAAAGATTTTTTTAGTACTACAATGTTCTGAACATGATAAAGTCATCTTAACAGTATATCATTTGGACGGTAAGGCTGATCAATGGTGGAATCTTATTAAGAATATGAGGCAAAGGGATGAAATTGAGTCTATGGAATGGGAAGAGTTCAAGAACTTATTTTTCAATAAGTACTTCCCTCGTATTCTAAGAACAAAGATGAAGAAAGAGTTTCTTGAACTAAAGAAAAAGGATGATGAATCTATTGTTATCTACGAATAAAATTGTACAAGGCTTACAAGGTACGCTTCTGGGATTATTATCCAACATGAGAGTAAGATCAATTGATTCTTTAGTGTCATAAAACCAAGTCTTCGAAGGGAATTAACCATAAGGTACTTCAATAGCTACGAGGAAATTGTTCGATGTGCCCTCAAGGTGGAGATGGAGATTGGAGTAACCCATCAGTAATATGGGTTTGATAAGAAGAGGAAAATGGAATTAAAAGCGAAATATAAAGACCAAACTGAAAAAAAGATGAGTTTTCCTTTATGCTCAAATTGTGCAAAGAAACATGGAAGGAATTGTCTTAATGGTAAAATCAAATGTTGTATGTGTGGAAAAGAAGGTCATCGAGAAACTGATTGTCGAAATAATGGGAAGAAGATGTCTTATGATGTGAACAATTAAAGGGATACACAGAATTCACCTCCAACCATTCAATGTTTCATGTGCAAGGAAATGGGGCATTATGCTAATCAATGCCCTAATCCAAGGGTTTTTTATGATGTTCGGCGTCAACAAACACTTAATTACAAAGACAATGGAATGTTACATGAAATTACTATCGGTGATGTGGATTATGATAAAAAGTGGTGAAAGGTGCACTTACCATCCACTCTAAAGTATAAAATGTTTTATTTGATTTTGGATCCACCCAATATTTTATTACTGAAGAATTTACTATGGGTATCTCCATATTACCTCAACAATTAGATGTTGAGTTAGCTGTGACAACTCCTAATGGCACAACGGTCGCATCAAAAGTTTACAATTCTTCTCTGATTTATGTTTGTGGGAAAGTGATTCCTGCAAATCTTATGATCCTTCCTATAGTGGAATTTGATGAGATTCTAGGAATGGATTGACATTCTTTATACGGAGCTCATATCGATTGCCAAATAAGAGAAGTCACATTTCATATTCCTGATCAATCTATGATCACCTTTCGATGCAAGGATGTATATAACCTTCCAGTGGAAATTTCTTCCATCATCTGGGTCTTGATTCCAATAGATGAAGGTTATTTATCTCAAATTGTTGGAGAGAAACTCATGATTAAAAATATGCCCATTGTACGAGAGTTTGATGATGACTTTCCAGACGAATTTTCGGGTCTTCCACCAAATCAAGAAGTTTTGTTTTCAATAGAACTCATACTAGGTTCTATTCCTATTTCAAATACACCTTATAGAATGGCCCCAATTGAGTTGCAGGAATTGAAGAAGAAACTCCAAGAGAATCTTGATAAGGGATTCATCCGCCCTAGTGTGTCACCTTGGGGAGAACCTGTTCTATTTGTTAAGAAGAAAGATGGATCAATGTGACTCTACATTGATTATCGAGAAAATAAAAAGATCACTATCAAGAACAAATATCCTCTCCAACACATTGAAGACATATTTGATCAACTACACAGAGCTCAATACTTTTCCAAGATTGATCTTCATTTAAGGTATCATCAATTAAGGGTCAAAAGGGAGGTTATACCAAAGATGACGTTCCGTATAAGGTATGGACACTATGAAGTTGTAGTGATGTCATTCGGTCTTGCTAATTCCCCTGTTATCTTCATGGATCTAATGAACAGAGTCTTTAGTGACTATCTTGATCAGTGTGTGTAGTCTTTATAGATGATATTCTTGTCTATTCAAAGAGCTGGGAAGAACATTAAGACCACATGAGAATTGTATTAAATACCCTGAAAAAGGAGAAGCTTTATTCCAAATTTACCAAGTGTGAATTTTGGCTTCAAAAAGATTCATTTTTGGGTCACATAATCTCAAAAGAGGGGATATCTGTGGATCCACCAAAAACAGAGTTTATCGAAAGATGGTCGAGACCAACAACAGTAACTGATATCTAATGTTTTCTTGGTTTGGCTGGATATTATCGACGTTTTGTAAAATATTTTTCACGATTATCTATTCCACTAAACTAGTTGACTCGAAAAGGAGTTAAGTTCGTGTGGACGGAGGAATGTGAAGATAATATCAAGTAGTTGAAGAGAAGGTTATCCAGTGCACCTATGCTCACACTGCCTTGTAGTGGGGAACAGTTTTTGATCTATAATGATGCATCTAGGAAGGGATTGGGGTGTGTTCTCTTGAAAAATTATATGGTGATAGCTTATGCCTCACGACAGTTGAAAATCCATGAGAAAAATTACCCAACTCATGATTTAGAGTTTGCTGTGGTAATATTTACATTAAATATTTAGAGGCATTATGTTTATGGTAAAGGGTGTAATATTTATACTGATAATAAATGTTAAAATTATATTTTCACACCAAAAAAGATGAATATGTGCCAAAGAAGATGGTTGGAGCTGATTAAGGAATCTGACTACTCAATTCATTATCTCCCTGAGAAAGCAAACAAGGTGGTAGACACATTAAGTTGACAAGACCATGCTAGCATATCCATGATGAGGATCACAAAAGAACAAATATTTATGGATTTAAAATGTATGGATCTTGGAATTATAATGGAAGGGGAAAATCTTATCTTTCTCAAATGAATGTTCAACCATCTATACCTGTGATGATTGAAGAGGCACAAAAAGAAGAAGTTGAGTTAAAAAAGAAGGTGAGAATTGTTCTTGAATTTAACCTTGATTATGATGGGATAATAAGGTTCAGGAATCGGGTTTGTGATCCTCCCATCCCAGAATTAAAGAAGGAGCTACTGGATGAGGCTCATAGTTCTTCCTTATCTATTCATCCTGGAAGCACAAAGATGTATAGGGACCAGAAAGAGTACTTCTGGAGGGATGGAATGAAAAGAGATGTTGCTGAATATGTCTCTTGATGCTTGGTTTGTCAGCAAGTTAAAGGTGAGAGACAGAAGTCTAAGGGGATGTTACAACCATTACCCATATCCGAATGGAAATGTGAAAACATCACTATGGACTTTGTCACTGGACTTCCTAAAACATCCAAAGGCAATAATGCTATCTGGGTTATAGTTGACCGTCTTACGAAGTCAGCACACTTCATTTCTATTAGGGAAGATTTCTCTATGGATCAGCTTGCAAGGATATATATAAAGAAAGTGGTAAGATTTCATGGACAACCACTTTCCATTATATCTGATCGGGATCCGAGGATTACCTCGATGTTCTGGCGAAGTCTTCTGCATACTCTAGATACAGAGTTGAGTTTCAGCACTACTTATCATCCTCAAACAGACGGTCAGTCTAAAAGGACAATTCAAACTCTAGAAGATATGTTAGGTGCTTTCTCTATGGATTTGAAAGGTGTTTGGGATAAACACCTACTTTTGGTGGAATTTTCCTAGAATATTAGCTTTCACTCCAGTATTCATATGGCTCTTTATGAAGCTCTCTATGGAAAGAAATGATGAACTCTAACTTCTTGGGATGAAGATGGGGAAATAAAGCTATTAGGACCTGATCTTATTGATGAGGTGGCAGAAAAAGTCTGATCTATTCAACAACACATAAGAGCATCTCATAGCCGACAAAAAATTTATGCCGAAAACCAAAGAAAAGACCTAGAGTTTGAAGTGGGTGACAATGTGTTCTTACGAATATCTCCCTGGAATAGAGTAATGAGATTTGGGTAGAAGGTAAAACTGAGCCCTAGGTATATTGTTCCTTTCAAAATACTGGATCATGTTGGGAAGGTAGCTTACCGATTGGCACTTCCACTGAATCTCTCTCAAGTTCATGATGTGTTTCATGTATCTCTCCTGAGAAAGTACATACCATATCCTTCACATGTACTAAGCTCAAAAGTTATACCACTGCAGCAAGATCTTTCTAATTAAGAACAGACAATAGAGATTCTTGATTGTAGTGAAAAAGTTCAACAAAACAAGACAACTCGCTTGGTTAATGTTTTATGTAAGAACCGCCAATTAGAGAAAGCTACATAAAAACTTGAGGATATAATGAGGGAGATGTATCCTCATTTGTCTGTTACGAAGTGATGAATTTCGAGGGAGAAATTCTTTGGGGGGGGGGTAGAATGTAACACCCGGAGATTTTATTCGAAATTTTTTTTCTTATGTTATATGAAAAGAAATCTTTCACTGCACACAATACTAGCTTCACTTGCATTACACGCAATCACGACCTTCCTCGATAGCGTGTGTAGTACGCAATACCGAATTTCACTAAATAATGATATATTATTATAATATTATAAACTAGCCGTTATGAATGGTATTAACTGAATTTTTAATTTTATGGCATTTTAATTCATCTTACACATTTTCTAGAAAGTGGTATGAAAACAAAATCAGTTTTTCGGATAAAAGAATTATTTTTTAAAAAATGAAATTTTACCTTCTTTTGATGGCGCACCCATTTTAAATCTTGTTTTTGACCATGATTATAAGTTCAATTGGACAGAATAAAATTCTTCTTTGGAATCTAGAAATAAAATTTTACTTTGGATAAAATTATCATATTATTCTGGTAACTTTCATAATTTGATGAATAGTAAAAAACACACAATATTTTAATTAAAAACATCTTTTTTCATCACAATAATTTATATGGTTAAATTATAATATTGAATGGTTTTAAACTATAAATAGAATATATTTTTACGATTTAATATAATGTATGTCATTAACATTAATTTTACATTGAATTCATAGGTAAAAATAATTCAATCTTTGGAAATGTTTTAACTTTTAAAACCAGTTTTCTTAACAACGGGATTAATTTTAAATTAATTACTACAACTTCTGTGTTTTCAATTTTGAAAAATGGATTTCATATTTGGAATTATTGGGTCCAAATTATGTTAATAGGTTAATTTTTTTTTTGATGTTATTAATAGTAACTACGGTAATTTTTATTTACTGCGGTTACAGGTAAATAGGGTAATTCAAGGTTAAAAGAATATTTTAATAATTCAAAATTACCTTGACATTTGTCCTAAACTTATTGGATGAGTAGTGGACGACCATGGCCATCCATGGGTCGACTTCGAGACCCCATTGAGCCACTTGGTAGTGATAATGACAATTTGGATTAATTAATTTAATGTAAAGACAAAATTGACATTAACAAAAATCATTGAGTAATTAATTTTTATAATGGGTTATATATATTATATTTTCAACTATAAATATTCATTATAATTATAAAAAGATTTCCTACATGATGATATTTTTTTATAATTTTATGACACCAAATAAATTAAATTCTATATGACACAATAATGATGCAGTATTTACCTCATTAATAAATGATTTAAATAAATAAGATTATAATGATTAAAAAAATTTCCAAAACATGTCCAATTCTGATTGGATGATTTTATTTCAACACTGAGTCACCTTATCTTCATCATTAATTATTTTTGGACCTTTTGAAACTGAAGATAAGTTTATAACAAAATAATGTTTTCAATCAATCCAAAGGTTCCCCTCTCATCCCATGTAAAAGGGCACCTCTTCCATCTCCTCCTCACGCCACGTTGAGCCTTCAAGCTCAGCCAACCCCTGACAATTTATCTTCTCAACTTCCCTAGAAATATCCTAGAGGTCCTTTTCTACTTCAAAGACTAATGTTAGTTTCCTAAGAGGAGGTTTCAAAGAGGCGTTTTGAAGAAGAAGAGGTTCGGACACGTACAAAGCATATCATACCGAATGTAAGGGAAAATCTCGCAATCTCAATTTTTACCAAGATGGATTGTACATCGGTAATTAATGGGGAATATTTATCATCTAAATCGATGTATCTTCAATAATTAATATTATTTATATCCTCCTACAATTTTTTAAATATAATTTTACCCTTCAGTGAGTTTTTAGTAAATGATATGAAAGGAATCTTTTGTCGTTTTTAGTACGAGGTACTTTTTGACTTTTTTGGCCAATGTTTGAGAAGAATGTTTTTTTAACTAATACGGTATGAATGTATTTTTAGAACATTATTTCGAAGAAGATTCCTTTTCAATTTTTCACGTTAATTTGTAATCAACTTCTTTTAGTTTAAAAATTATAGGACATGTTAAGAAAGGAAAAAAATTGAAGTAGAAAGGATATTTTCCTCAACAATGGAGTTCAAGTGTTTTAGAAAATTATTTTCCATCGTAGATAAAATAAGTTTCTATTTCTATCCCTATTTTTTTACATTGATTTGATTGTTTTATGATGGAATTAATTTTATTATTTCCTTTTATCTTATATGAATTTTGTTATGATGGCATGATGTTCAAGAATCCCATTTTTATTGCATGGGTTATGCTATGATGTTTGATTTATGATTTTGTGGAACACATAAGAATGGTTTCATTATGAGATGGGTGGGACCTATATCTTCCTCCAATGCATTGGGTAAAGATTTATATCTCATGAGATAGACATGGATAGAACGACAATTTAAATTGGTTCAGTGATACAGGACTGGAACGAGGAGTGAACATGGTTTAGTAATTGAATATTTCCTCTATGACGGTCTTGGAAATGAGACTTAACTAATATAAAATTATTTTCTATGATTATTTGTGTATGCCACAAAGTTTCATGTTTTATGTTATGATTATTTGGGATTACATTTCACCACTATGATTTATCCCATGTTATGATATTATTATTTATTTTACAGGTTAAGATATTCAAAATGATATATTATTATGATATGATTGATATTTCTTTTTTTTTACCCTTAATGAGCATTTGAGCTCACCCTTTTTGTATGTTTTCTTTTCCCTAGGTCTGAATGAAGGGTATTAAGTAGAATATGCCAAAAGAGACTCTAGATATGAAGAAATAAATGGGAGACAATATAGATTATTTACTAACTAGTTTTTTATGTTTCCCAGTTTCTAAGAACATTATACCTATATGGTCCATTCATTGTTTTGTTATATGTTGAAATAAGTGTGATTAAATTTTGAAGTAATAACAATGTATGTAAAGTTTGGGTCATTAAAAGAACTGTCTGAAAAATCTAGAACTAGTGTAGAAAGGTGCCCAGAGACCATCATAGTCATAAACTGGGAAAATTTCCAATTTAATGCCACTGAAGGCATAGTTTTGGGAAACAATGTTATAATGACGGAGCTGGAGGTCGATAATGATAATGTTGAGGTCATACAAAAGTTTCCCCAACCTGAAAATGTTAAAGTAATTTGATGTTTATTTGGTTATACAGGGTTATACAGAAGGTTCATTCAGGACTTTTCTAAGATTATAAGACCCATGTGTTCCCTTATGGTTATGGAAACACCCTTGGTATTCAATGAGACATGTCTATAGGCCTTTAATCTGCTCAAGGAGAAGTTTACTACTTCAACTGTAATCAATGCTCCTGACTGGCAGCTTCCCTTTTAGGTGATGTGTGATTCTAGTGACTTTGTAGTAGGAGATGTGTTAGGGAAGAGGATGGATAGGAAATTACATGTCATTTACTATGAAATAAATCTAGTAGATGAATCCCAGAACTATTATTCTACCACTAAAAAAGAGTTGGAAATTGTAATGTATGCTATGGAAAATTTATGGTGGTATTTGACAGGATCAAGGATAATAATTTTCATAAATCATTCATCCTGAATGTATTTGTTGGATAAAAAGGACTCAAATCCTAGACTCATGAGGTTCAACTTTCAGTCAAAAGAGTTTGATTTAGTTATTATGGATAAGAAAGGGGCTGAGAATATAGTTGTTGATCACTTGTCCTCATTTCCCAATTTCTCAAGTAAGGAACCAAAAGAGATCAACACTTATTTCCCGGATGAAAAATTGTTTGTTTCTTCTGGGCAGAAGACTTCTAGGTTCGCAGAGTTTTCCAACATTCAGGTAGCTGGATTCATGCCCAAGGATATCTCACACAACTAGAGGAAGAGGTTTATATCTGATCTAAAATATTGTATTTGGGATGACCAACTTCTCTTTAAGAGATGAGAAAATGTTATTTTGTGAATATGTGTGGTCGAGGATGATATTTTTCCCATACTTGAGAGTTTTTATCCATCAACTTTGGGTGGCCACCATGGAGGAGAAAGGACTGCTCAAAATATTTTACAAGCTGGTTTCTACTGGCCAACATTATTTAAAGATTCCAGGAGTTTGATTATTGGCTGTGAAAAATGTCAAATGTTGGGAAATGAAGGATGAATCCAGGAAATACCCCAAAAACGCTAAGCTCGAGGCTGGAATCGTTTATGTGTGGGTCTTGGACTTCACGGGACCATTCCCATCTTCGTATGGGAATCAGTAAATTTTGGTTGCAGTGGACTATGTGTCCAAGTTGGTTGAGGGGGTAGCTCTACCTGACAATTCAGCTATTAGTGTTGTGAAATTCATCACGAAAAACATATTTTCAAGATTTGGTGTGCCTTGAGTATTCATCACTAATAATGGTACTCACTTCAATAATTACAAGTTCAAAGGTTAGATGGAGATGTATGGGTGCTCAAATAGGACATGAACTACTTACCACTCACAATCCAGTGGGTAAGCATAAGTTTCAAAAAGAGAAATCAAATAGATTTTAGAAAAAAATGTGTCTAGCTGTAGAAAGAACTGGTCAAGGAAGTTGGATGAGGCCATTTGGTCCTATAGAACTACTTATAAGACTCATATTTGGATGTCACCTTATAGGCTACTCTTTGGTAAGACATGTCATCTACCTGCGGAGTTACAACAGAGATCTTATTGGACAGTGAAGGCACTTAACTTTTATTTTAAGTCTACTGGTGAGAGTAGACTGTTAGATCTGAGTGAGATGGAGGAGATTTGAACAGATTCCTATGAGAATGATTAAATTTACAATGAAATAAAAACGGCTTTTCATGAAACAATCATTCAAAATAGGAATTTTTTGGTTGGTGAGAGATTCCTTCTTTTTAATTCTAGATTTAAGCTATTTCCCTGAAAGATGATGTCCAAGTGGTTAGGAACATTTAACATTGTTAGAGTCTTGGTTAATGGGGATTTTGAACTAGTTGGAGAAGAGAATCAGTCTTTATTAGTAAATGATCAAAGAATAAAGAACTTAATAGAAGGGCTGCCACATGGACTGGCTTCCATATCTCTGTTGGAAGAATAAGTTGTTTCAAGTAAAACTAAGGACTATAAACTTATTATTTTCATGGAACTAACCTGTGGTTGCTTAGTTGTTTTCCTTTTATTTTTTTTAATAAATTCATTATCTACTTCTTGTTCTCTTGTCTAACATCTCAATTACTTTATAGTGCCTCACGATCTATTGTTGTTTGAGAGAGAGAGTTGTTTCTGCCAAAAACATGGCCATGAAAACCCAAGTGAGCAATACACTGCATTATATATATAACATTTCTTTCTACTCAATCCCATCAATTACATATCTTGAACTTAAAACTCTGAAATCGTATTTTACTTATTTGAATATGCAGTTTAATGAAGAGGATTACCAACCCAATGTTGCTGATGAGGGTCTGTCTATGGAATTTAGTGGTGAAGCTCCAATAATTTAGGGAAGTCTTTTTTTCTTTTACATTTTTAATTACCTGCTTAATCATCACTATGAATTAATTATGGGGGACTTCCCCCTACCCTGTGAAATATAAACATATTCTCTTGCATGTGTGTTTAGATTATATTATCAAGAGAGTTGAAAAAATTAATTGAGTTGATTTGTGAAACATTCTTGCACCCACTGCTTTCAATTTCATTATGCTGCTGATGCAAATCACTTCTAATCATGCTACAATTTGAAATATATTTATTTATCATTTTTCTTCTCTTTACAAAATTCTAAGAATGAACTTATGAAAAGTAATTGAGCTTGTTGCTGGTGATGGTTGGTGGGGTTGGGTTCTTCTGTTTTTGTTTGTTTTTGTTTTTATTTTCATTCAGTTATTGTGTGGCAAAGAAAATTTTCGAACCTCATTGTTACACCTCCATATCCATTTTCAGTTGAAATTTCTATCTGTTTTGAACATAAACTGTCTTCCACCTTAGAATTCAGAATTGGGGACAATGTTGGGTTTTATGTGTGGGGGAGAGGGGTAATTTCTGTGTCATGTCAAATTCCCCCTTATTGAACCTAACGTTTGAGTTTGGAACAAATGGTCAATTTTTTCAAAAATTGTTCATAATATTTCAAAAATAATCAAATTATTTCATTAAAGGATGGTCATTGGAGGTTTATTTGTAACACCCCAGGTAAATAAAGAATATGAAATTTTCATATTTATCCATATTTGTGAATAAAATATTAATATGACTTTAAAGGGGACGCTATGCTCGATGGCGTACCCAACACGCAACAACGAGTTTCTTGGGAATCTTACGTTGCACTCTAATAATAAAATAATATTATTTTAAATGGTAGTTAACATGTAGCCATTGTAATGGCGGGAATGGATAGAAATAACTAAAATATGATTATATATGTTCTTAAATGTTTTTACATTTATACAATTAAAGATAGAGGCTTAAAATACGGAAAGAATTCAATTTTAGGCGTATATGCCCTAGTTTTCACTAAAGGTTCACTTATCACCTTTTGAGGGCGAACCGTCATTAAATATAGTTTTGTTCACTCTTAAACAATCTTTTTGACCAAATAAAACTCTTATTAAGAATCGGGACATCAAAATTTACTTTGTGTAAATTTTTGGTATCTTTCCGATAAAGTTCATTTTTTTTAATGAATAGTGTAAAATGTTGTAGTTTAATTCAAAACCACTTTTTAATCTAATTTATTTATATGATTAGATTATATTTTGAATTGGTTTTAAAGTGAAATTAGAAAATATTTTTACCATTAAATCCAATAGTGGTCGTTGGAATCAATTTCACTTTGAAATCAGACTTAAACTAGTGTCAATCTTTTGATACTTATTGTTTCATAAAAACACGCTATTTGTCATGACAGCGGGAATTAATTATTAAATTAATTAATGTGACTTATATGTTTTGAATTTTGTAAAACGGACTACATTTTTGAATTCATAATATCAAATATAGCTTAGGGTGAATTTTTGGGATTTTTCTGAAAAACTTCAATTTTTGATGAATAGTGAAACCACTAAGTGGTACTTATAAAAACTGATTTTCCGTTTAAATGAAATTTTCCCATCATTGTGTTTTGATTTTCAAAAATCTGACATACATTGTTGTCATTAAGAAGTAAAATGTGGTTCAATGAGATTAAAATAATTTTTTGGTGAATAGTAACTTATTAAGTTTTTAATCGCGATTAGTGGTAATTAGTGTAGTTTAAGGTAAAAATAATGCTTTAATAAAATGAGATGAGAATGAAACATGTCTTACCCTCATTGTTTGTGTCATGTCCGACCAAGACAAGTCGTGGGTCAACTTGGGGACCCCATGGATCCACTTTGGTTGGGAAATGACATAAATAACTTTTTATTTAATGTAAAAGTAAAAATGACACGAACATGATATATTTTACTAAAACAATTTTTAAGTGGGGTTATACAAGTTATAATTTTTATTATAAATATTAATTGGAAATCTAAAAAGATTTCCTACATCATAGTATTTTTTTATAATTTTTAGACATTAAATAAATTAAATTATTTATGACATAATAATGATGCAGCGATGACATCATTATTTGACGATTTAAATAAAATGGAAAGATAATGTAAAATCAATGAACTACACATGTCCAAAACTTATTGGATGAGTGGATTTAGAAGCCTTATCACCTTATCCACGAATTATATCAATGTGGGACCTTTTGAAACCGAAACACATTTTCAAATAAAGTAATATTCCTTTACTTTCCAAAAGTGCCCCTCCTCTCCTCTTATAAAAGGCCCCCACCTCTACCTCATTTCACACACTCCTCAAGCCTTTGTCTCGGCCACACCCTACCCATTTACTCTCCCCACATCCCTCTCCTCATCCTAGAGGATTCCCTTTGGGCATAATCCTTTCAAAGGAAGCCTTTAGGCTCAAATCAAAAGGAGTTACACTTTTAAAGGTAATTCATTCTCTCATGTTCATTTGTTTTTTTTTTTTGCTTCTCCAACCCCCTAAAATCTTTTTATTTACTTCTTTTGTAACAACACCAGTATCTTAAATATACTAGGATGTTGTTATAAGATTTATTCGAGCTACACTCTCACACAACTACATCAAATGGTTAAAGAACATACGGTTTCCGTGGATGGTGAAATTCTGCCTCCCGAAATGATGATTGTTCAATACTCATTTAACACCTTCAAAGGTGGCCATTATGGTGTCACTATTTTTATACATGATATATAATATGTTTATGTTCTATTTATGCTTCTGTATTTTTCATTTTTGTCTTACCTTTATGGCTTCCATTATGGGTATATGCGATATCTTCATTTAAAGAAGTGTGGACTACCGCCCCCTCAAAGTGATTTGATTCGTTAAATACCATATGTGGGATGTATAAAGGATGGAAATATGATATTATATATGATATTATACTGGAATTATAATATAACTTTATATCATTATTATTCCATTCTATAAAATACGAAATAGAAATGAAAGTAGCGTTCATGCGTACGTACGGCTTACCGTCTCCATGAACGGTGCATTTCATTTCTTACCTCTAAATGATTATGTAATGTTATAAATACATGTATGTACTGGATATATATGAAATATATGATATCTAAATAATGAATACAATTCTGGATATAATAAACATTTGGCCACACGGACAACATGTAATTGTAAGAAGTCCACTTTCGACTTAAGAACCAAATATCGGCAAAACAAATATTATTAACTTAAATGATTACATAATGTTTATGACATGGTAATAAGTGGTATAAAAGTAATAATGAACTTGAAAAAGGTTCTTAAGGAAGTAGAAATTAACTCAAGTTTATTATTCAGGAGATTAAAGAATGATCGAGTCTAGTCGGACCCGAGGTAAGGGATCCTACGCCTCTCTTTTTTTTAAGTACACTCTTTTATGTCATTCCTTTTAAGCTCATATTTCATATGATTGGGATGTTCTTTTATATTAATCCTACTGTACTTATTATGTTCATATGATGAGAGACCCTATTTCCTCTCATCAATCCATTCGGAAGTTTTATGTGGCGCCGTTAGGCTGCCGAGTTTTCGTAAGGGATTTTTCATCTCACTTTTATTCCCGTGAGATTTATGCTACATTTTCCACAAATTACATTGAGTGGTGTATGTACTGCCCATTATTCTACTCTTTGGGTAATATACTTTCGTTTATGAGTATTTACATCAATGATCTATTGTCCTTCATTCATGGGGTGTATGTTTTGAAAAACACCCAAGTCGGTAAGGGAACCATTCACCCTCCTCTTTTAAAAAAGACTTCTTTTGTTGGGTCTTTTAATTTACATTTTGTTATTTTGGGATATGTTCTCATATATCCTTATTGATGTAAATTTTATTTCCAAGTGATAAGATACACTTTTTATCTCTCATAAACTCATTTTGATGTGATGTCGTTAGGCTGTCAAGGGACCTTTTTAACCCAATTTCGATTTCTTTGGGTTCAACATGTAGTCATTGAATATGTCATCCATTGAATATGTGTGAATTACCTTTTATTGTTTTACACTTCATATCCACTTATATTGGGTGTATTTATATTTGTCATACATATTTTTGAGATTGATTTGTCCTTAATTTAAGGATACCTTCTTTATAAGGGATTTCATCACATTTGACATTTCTATTGAGGGTTCATTGTTGTTATGCACCAATTCACTCTTATATGGTGTATATACTATCCTTTGGAGTATTATATCATGAATCCTTTTATTCTCATGATATTATAAAGTTCTGACTAAATGTTATTCCTCAATTGTTATATTCAAGTGTCTCTAATTTTTGTAAAACCACTTTAACCAAAATATCGTTTTAAATGTTTTAATTATTTGTTCTTATTAATATCCATGTTTTCAAAATGGTTTTAAGGATTTATTTATATGGATATTAATGGTTTAAAGTTTTAAGCTTCAAGGCAGTATGGGACACTTTGATTCAAAAATCTCTTTATTAAATGTTTTAAATGGTTTGGGAAATGGTTTCTTTTTGAATGGATTCATTATTTCAATATACTAAAATGTTATATTGTGATTGAAATGTGTAAATTCTATGTTTCCTTTATGCATGTTTTATGTGATACGATTATTTTATGGTCCTTGTGCATTGTTATGAAGAACGGGTGGTTCTGTGATAAACTAAGGGCGGGTGAGCCCGTTATAGCTCTCCAATGCATTGGGTAACGCGAAGGAGTGAAACGATAAGGTTTCTCCGAAGAGATTTAGGGAATATACCGTGATGGGTATTCCAAACGTAAGCAAGAGGGTTACTCCCTACGTAAGAATGTTATGAATGCCTCAAGTTACCTTTATGTCTTATGTTTTCTATGATTTTTTCATGATTTGATATACCTATGTTTTATGGGTAAAGTATGATTTCATTCTTATGTATATATGAACTCATGTTTCCTTTCCATATTTCTATAACCCTTACTGAGCTTTTTATGCTCATCCCAAGTTTTTGAAATGTTTTTCACAGGTCAAGGAAAAGGTACATGATGTGACGATAGTGTCAAGGACGTGTCAAGAAGGAATCCATGTTTTATTTTAAATAAGTTTCCATTGATGGGAAGAATGAATATTGTCTTTTATGTAACCACTTTGTTTAAATGTGGAATGTAATGCAAGTTTCATGATCTAATTCTCTAAAACTCTAAACCTGAAAAGATCCTCAATGTGTAATCTTGTAATAACTCAAGTTTAAGTAAGGTTTAAGGATGGGGCCTTATAGTTGGTATCAAAGGTCAGTTTAGATAACTTTAGAGGTTAGGGTATTCTTTAAGCATAAGTGACAATTACCATAATGGTTAGGATTTCATAAAGAGTCTTAGTTTTAGATAAAGTGAATGAGTAAGTATATCTTATTGTTTATCTTACTCATTAGTACATGATGGTTTTGTTGATATACTCACACTGACCTTTTTGGTTTTAGTAAATGGCTGGATCTAGTAGGCAACAAAGTAACAGTGGATGTGAAGGAAACTGTGACAGTTTTTTGAGCAAGCAACTGAATGATATGGGAGCTGCAATGAGAACTCTTTTGATTATCCTCAACCAACTATCTGGAGTCATGATTGACCACCTAAACCTTGGAGATTTCTCTAAGGCATCATATATGGAAGAAACAAATCCCTACGGAAGTACAGGTAATAATCATAAAGGTAAGTGTGTTCAAAAACCTATGTGTCAAAGATGTGGAAATAAACACCTAGGAAAATGTTTCAAAGGGACAGAAATATGCTATAGATGTGGAAATGTAGGTCATAAAGCAAGAACCTGCCATGGAAAAAAGGAAGCATCCAATTGACTCGAGCAAAGGGAAAGAAGTTCTTTCTGAGGGATCAATTGAATGTTTTAAATGTGGTGTGCATGGTCATTATGCAAACACATGTCCTATGAAGAAGTTTCGTGAATGGGGTCACCAAGAGCATACCAATATTCATTTACCAATACCTAATGACATTCCGATTGAGGATGAAGAAACTGACAATCACCAATCAAAGGTATGTACTATTTCATGACTATTGTTTTCTTATTTTGGAATCTTAGGATATGATTCATGATTTTGTTTGTAGGAAAGAGGTATTTCGGAATAAGTTGGAAAGGAATGGATAATGGATCATGAAGAATGTTGAATGAGTAAGATGTCAACATATAAGGGCTTCAAGAGTTAGGGTGAAATTCTTAAGAGTATTAAGTCTCTTTTGATGATGGGGTTACATTAGAAGACTTTTTATATTATGTGTAACCCTGATGTTTAATATAGGCAAATTTTATTCAAGTAATAGTTATCTTTTCTTTTGTGGACATAGTTATAAATAACCATTTGGGTTTATATGATCCTTACTTTTGAGGTAATTATGGGTTACCATATGTTATGATTGAAGTGAAAGGCATGAGATAAAATTGAGGTTAAATTATGTTATGGTTATTTTTGATGATTTTATCCCTTTTTGGGTAATGATTTGAGAATTATATAGTTTTGCAAAAAGGACAACACGCAGACCGTGTGACAACCCGTCGCGTCGGACAATGCTGCGGGAATCGAACCCACAACCAAAGTGCGACTGGTATTTATCGCCTACCACTGGACTACGTGAAGTCCCTGGTTAGTTTGACTGATTATTTTTAGTTATATGATTTTATGAATTAAGAGTAAGTTGATTTTGGAGGATATGTGATTAGGATAATTACTTTTCAATGTGAGACTTTAGGAGCGACAAATGTTGTTTGGAGATAAATGTTACGATTTAACTTGGGAGACTATGTGACTAAATCCTTCAAATATTTGGGTTTCAATCTTATATTGGTTTACTTTGAATAATTTTATGGACAAATTGTTTATCGGATGGTCCTCGTTGAACTTTGGGTTTTGTTGGACAAATTTTGGAGAATAAGAATAGATTTTCTTTTTATAAGGGGTTATCCTTTTCTGGATTATCTGATCTTGTACTAACCTTTTTGGTTTTGGTTTTGGTTAAAGCCTAAATACATGGGATGTATATAGTTCTCTTTTGGGGATTAGGTGATTCTCTAGAAGTTGATTATAGTACTCTTAATGCGAACAAGTCTCCCTAAATACTCGTCTTTTGGAAAAAATATGAGTTTGACTAAGGAATCTAGTAAAAGTTGAAAGTCAACATGATAAGTGATTATGCTTCCTTATGAATAAATTCCTCAATAAAAAGTAACTTAAAACAAAAATTTTGTCTATTAACTTTTCCTACTGGGGAACCCAACACCGTTTTACCCATCACAAGTTTGTGATTTTCTTATTGTTAACTTTCTCTTAAACATGTTTTCTATCACTCTCCATCGGAACATGACCCTATGTTTTCTCCTCCATGTCCATATTTTCATACTTAGAATCCTAGTATGGGTTAACTCGGGTGACCTCTGTGCTTATCTTTCTTTATTTTAATGTGATTGTTTTACCGACTCTTGTTCTGATGTGGGACGTTCAAGGATGTTTCCAAGCGTAATTTTAAAATTGCGAGGACGCAATTCCCAAAAGGGGGGAAGGATGTAACACCCCAGGTAAATAAAGAATATAACATTTTGATATTTATCCATATTTTTGAATAAAATATTAATATGACATTAAAGGGGACGTTATGCTCGATGGCGGACCCAACACACAACAACGAGTTTCTTGGGAATCTTACGTTGCACTCTAATAATAAAATAATATTATTTTTATTATTTTTTTTTGACAAAATAAGACGGATCCATTAATGATGGAGATCAGCAGAAATACAGGAGCATAACCACGATGGAATATGATTGAACCAGAGCAAATCCTCATAGGGAGGGCCAATGCCTGCCATCTTGTGAGCGGCTTCGTTCGCTTCCCTTTTAATAAATGAGAAATTGCAGGAATTGAAGCCTTGTCTCCGCGAGTGAATACACCGGATAATGGGACCGAAAGGTTGAAGCCCGCCGTCAGTGAGATTGATGGCATTGATTACAGTGAGACAGTCGGATTCGATGTGAATGGAGTCCCAACCGAAATCTTTTGCGAAGTTTAATCCAGCAAGGATGGCGGCGGCCTCCGCGACTGAGGGCTCCCAAAGTGCATAACGTGCTTCGTATTTGGCAGCGATAAGATTTCCCAGGTTGTCCCGGGCCAGTAAACCTAGACCAACTGGGCCATCCTTAGGGAGAGAGGCATCCACATTGATCTTAAAAATCCCTTCCGGTGGGGGGCACCAATGTTGGGGAAGAGGAGGGTGGGTGGAAAGTCTTTGTTGTTCAGGGTGGTTCTGCCAAACCGCAATCCATGACAATGCCCGGTCAATCCAAAACCTGGGGGGCCTCCGGAAATGATTGAAAATGGCCTCGTTCCGCCTATTCCAGATAATCCAAGCCAAAATGCACAGGGCGCCTGCGTTAGCCGGCGAAAAGGAGGAGCACCATCGCATCAGGAGAGCTGTGAGATCTGAGGCGGGGTCCGGGAACAGCTCTAAAGTTGATCCCCAGCCATTACAAATCTCCTGAGCCCCAGGACATTGAACAAGGGCATGGAAAGGGGATTCAGTCACAGAAGGGCAGAAAGGGAAAGAGTTGTCGTCTGAAAAGTGTCTGTAGACAAGGAGGCTCTTAGTTGGGAGGATAACAGTACACACCTGCCACCAGAAAAAGCGAACTTTAGGGGGAACATTAAGCTTCCAAATTGATGTCCAGGGCCTCGCATCTCCTTCTGAAATCTGAGCAGAAAGAGCTCGTCGGTAGCCAGCTTTCACTGTATACTCACCTGAGCTGTCGTTTGTCCAGTAGAGATGATCTGGCCCTGCGTCTGACACACAGGGAATACTCAGAATAAGTCTCCTATCCCTCTCATTAAACCAGGAGTAGAGTTTTTCCAGACACCATCCCGCCCCTTGATCATCAAAAAGACAACAGACTGTGGCATGTTCGGATCCGGGATAAACAGGGGATGACGCCTTCGTGCCTGTCTGATCAACAAGCCAAGGATCGGTCCAAATCTTGACCGTAGAACCATTCCCAATCCTCCAGCCTAGCCCTTTCCTCAGTAGATTACGACCGCCCCAAATGCTTCTCCAGAGAAAACTGGGTCGATAGCCAAGATGGGAATCCATAAAATCCTTATGTGGGAAATATTTAGCCCGGAGAACACGCGTGCATAGGGATGATGGGTTATTAATCATACGCCAACCTTGTTTAGCCAGCAAAGCATCATTAAACAGAGAAAGGTCCCGGAAGCCCATTCCGCCTTCAGATTTTGGTTGACAGAGAGCAGACCAGGCGATCCAATGGACTTTATTTTTTCCATCCTTTCGTCCCCACCAAAAGTTAGATGTACTGGATTGAATCATTGAAAGCACCACATCAGGGAGTTTAAAAATAGACATCAAATAGCTGGGGACAGATTGAAGTGACGCCTTGATGAGGATTTCCTTGCCGGCCTTGGAGATTTTTTTAGGGGTCCAACCTTGTATTTTTCTTTCAATTCGATCCACAATAGCTGAACAGATTTCTTTCTTTGACCGTCCAACCACCGTCGGGAGCCCAAGATACTTCTGGTGCTTATCGACCCCAGGGATGCGTGCTAAAGAGCAGAGATCTTCTCTTTTCGGCTGGGGAACTCCAGAGCTGAAAGAAATTTCTGATTTACTCTGATTGATCATTTGTCCTGAAGCCCGTTCATACTGTTGAATCGCCTGGCAGATTGCAGTACACTCATTAGGGGTAGCTCGAGAAAAAAGAAGGCAATCATCAGCGAAGAAGAGGTGGGATATCGGAGGGCCCTTGCGACACGCTTTCGCCCCATGGATTATGGAAAGCGAGGCTGCCCTGGAAAGGAGGTTAGAAAACACATCAGCCACTAAAATAAAAAGGAAGGGTGAAAGAGGGTCTCCCTGGCGAAGCCCACGGGATGGGGAGAAGCCTCGGGTGAGCACCCCGTTGACATTAATGCAAAAGGAAACTGACGAGACGCATTGCATGATCATGGCAATCCATTTGGTGCAGAAACCCATCTTGAGCATCACATATTCGAGGAAGTTCCATTCCACTCTATCATAGGCCTTAGCCATATCCAATTTCCACGCCATGATCCCTCTCTTCGCTCGTGTACGCGTTTTCATGGAGTGGAAAATTTCATGAGAAATAATGGCATTATCAGTGATTAACCTTTTTGCCACAAAAGCGTTTTGGTTCTCTGAAATGACGTCAGGTAGCCAAGGCCGCAACCGATTCGCCAGGATCTTAGAGAAGATCTTATACGAGACATTGCACAGACTGATCGGTCGAAAGTCCGAGACCCCTTGCGGATTTTTCATCTTGGGAATGAGAGTAAGAATAGTTTCATTAAGAGAAGACAGGTCCGTTTTCCCCGCCCAAATATCCCGCATTAAAATGCAAATGTCTGGACCGATGATGTGCCAGTAATTCTTGAAAAAGAGGGCGTGGAATCCGTCTGGTCCCGGGGCTTTCGTAGAGTGGATTTGCTTTAAGGCCTTAAGAGTCTCATCATTCGTCACATCATTAGAAAGTTGTCTGTTCATATCGTCAGAAATCACAGGTTTGATGCAGTCCTCAATCTCGGGAGAGATGTAAGAATGGCCTGCCGAGAAGAGTTTCTGAAAATGGCTCAGGAAAGCTTCTTGGATTCCCCCTGTGTCTGACACTTTACTACCATCTGAATTAAGAATGCCAGAAATAAAGTTTTTCTGGCGTCTTGCTGAAGCCTTCTGGTGGAAATAACAGGTATTATCATCCCCTTCTGCTATATGAATATCACGCGCTCGCATAGCCCAAAAACCTTCCTTATTGCGCAGGGCAACATCCAGCTCTCGTTGGGTTTCACTTATTTTGGAGAGAATGCTGCTAGACGGGGGTTTTCTAAGAAGATAGCCAATCTTCCTTTCAAGGAAATTGCATTGCCGGTCCGGATGACGGAATTTAGAGTAGCTCCATGTCTTCAGATCAGATGCTACTCGGAGAAGGTTGGTTCTCGGATCCGCTTGCCCCGTCTTCCAGCCTGAACGGATAACCGCCTCGCGCTCGGGATCATTTGACCAGAAGCTTTCGAATCTGAATGGTTTCCTAGAACTAGTAACGTGCTCATTATGGGGACAGTTAATGACAATTGGGCAGTGATCCGAGCAGTTGAACGAGAGATGTCTGATATGGTACATTTTGAAGAGGCTCATCCAGTCCATTGAGCCAAAGAATCTATCCAGACGTTCAGCGATTCGAGTTCCATCATATATGCCTCGGAACCATGTAAAGGGATTACCCGTGTAACCCAGGTCCATCAGCTCTGCCTTAAGGATCGCATCATTAAAATCAGACATAGACGTGGAGGAGCGCATAGCTCCACCAATTTTTTCCTTCTGGAAAAGGATCTCGTTAAAGTCCCCTCCAAACAGAATGGGGCTTGGCAGATCACGACGAAGTTTGCAAAGAAGATCCCAAGATTTCCACTTTTCAGACTGGGAGGGCCAGCCATAGAAGCCCACAAACGTCCAGGTGGGGTTGTGGGGATCACCAATGGAAGCAGCCACATGGCGCTGGGAAAAAGACAGGAGCCTAACATCGATATTATCCTTCCAGAGCAGACACAATCCCCCTGAGTGACCCTGTCGGGGGACCGGGAAACAACCCTGGAAACCGCACTTTAGGGCAATATTTGTGATGTCCTTGTTTTCCAATATGGTTTCGGACAGGAAAACCATATCAGGGCGACTTTGAGCGCAATAGCGCTGGAACATACGAACCGTTCGTGGGTTGCCAAGCCCACGGCAGTTCCAGCATAAAGCGATCATTGCTCTAGGCGGGGCCGGGCCTGACCCGCCTCCGCCTTTGTCTCTTGTGGGGTAAATGATGAACCTGATGCTTTCCTCCTTTTGGGGAGACTGGTGTACATACCACTGGACTCGCTTTGCCGTTTCAGATCTCCTGGTTTGGGATTCCCTGGACAATCGCCTTTACCACCGCCACGTGCCCTTCTCCAGGTTCCACGAGTAACATGTCCTGAAGGTGAAGCTTCAGTCATCCCAGAATCGGCTTGCAGAAGGGCATCCATTGGGAACTGATTTGGACTCTGCTCAGCTTCAGGCGGATCCAAGGAAACATGTTCCTGCCTCGGAAGTTTCTCTGGAGGTTCTTTTGGTTTAGGTAGCGGCCCAGTTGAGGTCAGGAACGTTAAATTCGGTGCTGTAAAAGCGAAGTCGGCTTTTGTGATACCCTGAGTCAGGTGACTGTCTTGCCGAGCCCCATCATTACATCTAACGATAATCTCTTGGGAGGTGTTTCCATTTCCCCTGAGCTCAGCCGGGGATTCTTTAGGGAAGACAGGTGGTCCCATCCTTATGATAGGAGGTTTTTCAGATTCCGGTCGCCTTAGATGGGCTGCAATCAGACGGTCCCGATCAATTTGTCTCTCCGCCTCAGGGATATATGCCTCTCTGTGTGTTTTGGCCCGGAGCCACGGACCGTATTGAAAGGTAATATTTTCGGTGGAATTCTCTGGCCTTGCCCCACATGCTTTCTCCATGTGGCCGATACGTCCGCAAAGGAAGCATAAGATTGGTAGTTTTTCAAATTCGAACGAGATCCAGGTGTTGGAATCATCAATTTTTAGGAACATACCTCGCATTAAGGGTTCAGACACGTCGATCTCAGTATTTATTCGAACCCAGGGGCCCCATTGTATTGGGTCCGAGCAATCCCATTCTAGGAAATGGCCGATCCGGTCTCCAATTTCTTTCATCACATGTGTTGATCTCCCATGGAACGGAATTCCTCTGATTCTTATCCAGAACGGGGATCGGGTAAGTGTGCAATTCTGAATCTCGTCACCCCCTTTAAATTCCTCCATCAGGATGAGATGATTGTCAAAGGACCAAGGTCGTCCTCTGAGGACTTTATCTTTGTCTTTATCGCTGAAGAATTCAAACACGAGGACTTTATCTTTATGGTTTATTTATGCTTCTGTATTTTTCATTTTTGTCTTACCATTATGGCTTCCATTATGGGTATACGCGATATCTTCATTTAAGGAAGTGCGGACTACCGCCCCCTCAAAGTGATTTGATTCGTTAAATACCATATGTGGGATGTATAAAGGATGGAAATATGATATTATATATGATATTATACTGTAATTATAATATAACTTTATATCATTATTATTCCATTCTATAAAATACGAAATAGAAATGAAAGTAGCATTCATGCGTACGTACGGCTTACCGTCTCCATGAACGGTGCATTTCATTTCTTACCTCTAAATCATTATGTAATGTTATAAATGCATGTATGTACTGGATATATATGAAATATATTATATCTAAATAATGAATACAATTCTGGATATAATAAACATTTGGCCACACGGACAACATGTAATTGTAAGAAGTCCACTTTCGACTTAAGAAGCAAATATCGGAAAAACAAATATTATTAACTTAAATGATTACATAATGTTTATGACATGGTAATAAGTGGTATAAAAGTAATAATGAACTTGAAAAAGTTTCTTAAGGAAGTAGAAATTAACTCTGGTTTATTATTCAGGAGATTAAAGAATGATCGAGTCAAGTCGGACCCGAGGTAAGGGATCCTACGCCTCTCTTTCTTTTTAAGTACACTCTTTTATGTCATTCCTTTTAAGATCATATTTCATATGATTGGGATGTTCTTTTATATTACTCCTACTGTACTTATTATGTTCATATGATTAGAGACCCTATTTCCTCTCATCAATCCATTCGGAAGTTTTATGTGGCGCCGTTAGGCTGCCGAGTTTTCGTAAGGGATTTTTCATCTCACTTTTATTCCCGTGAGATTTATGCTACATTTTCCACAAATTCCATTGAGTGGTGTATGTACTGCCCATTATTCTACTCTTTGGGTAATATACTTTCGTTTACGAGTATTTACATCAATGATCTATTGTCCTTCATTCATGGGGTGTATGATTTGAAAAACACCCAAGTCGGTAAGGGAACCTTTCACCCTCCTCTTTTAAAAAAGACTTCTCTTGTTGGGTCTTTTAATTTACATTTTGTTATTTTGGGATATGTTCTCATATATCCTTATTGATGTAAATTTTATTTCCAAGTGATGAGATACACTTTTTATCTCTCATAAACTCATTTTGATGTGATGTCGTTAGGCTGTCAAGGGAACTTTTTAACCCAATTTCGATTTCTTTGGGTTCAACATGTAGTCATTGAATATGTCATCCATTGAATATGTGTGAATTACCTTTTATTGTTTTACACTTAATATCCACTTATATTGGGTGTATTTATATTTGTCACACATATTTTTGAGATTGATTTGTCCTTAATTTAAGGATACCTTCTTTATAAGGGATTTCATCACATTTGACATTTCTATTGAGGGTTCATTGTTGTTATGCACCAATTCACTCTTATATGGTGTATATATTGTCCTTTGGAGTATTATATCATGAATCCATTTATTCTCATGATATTATAAAGTTCTGACTAAATGTTATTCCTCAATTGTTATATTCAAGTGTCTCTAATTTTTGTAAAACGACTTTAACCAAAATATCGTTTTAAATGTTTTAATTATTTGTTCTTATTAATATCCATGTTTTCAAAATGGTTTTAAGGATTTATTTATATGGATATTAATGGTTTAAATTTTTAAGCTTCAAGGTGGTATGGGACACTTTGATTCAAAAATCTCTTTATTAAATGTTTTAAATGGTTTTGGAAATGGTTTCTTTTTGAATGGATTCATTATTTCAATATACTAAAATGTTATATTGTGATTGAAATGTGTAAATGCTATGTTTCCTTTATGCATGTTTTATGTGATACGATTATTTTATGGTCCTTGGGCATTGTTATGAAGAACGGGTGGTTCTGTGATAAACTAAGGGCGGGTGAGCCCGTTATAGCTCTCCAATGCATTGGGTAACGCGAAGGAGTGAAACGATAAGGTTTCTCCGAAGAGATTTAGGGAATATACCGTGATGGGTATTCCAAACGTAACCAAGAGGGTTACTCCCTACGTAAGAATGTTATGAATGCCTCAAGTTACCTTTATGTCTTATGTTTTCTATGATTTATTCATGATTTGATATACCTATGTTTTATGGGTAAAGTATGATTTCATTCTTATGTATATATGAACTCATGTTTCCTTTCCATATTTTTATAACCCTTACTGAGCTTTTTATGCTCATCCCAAGTTTTTGAAATGTTTTTCACAAGTCAAGGGAAAGGTACATGATGTGACGATAGTGTCAAGGACGTGTCAAGAAGGAATCCGTGTTTTATTTTAAATAAGTTTCCATTGATGGGAAGAATGAATATTGTCTTTTATGTAACCACTTTGTTTAAATGTGGAATGTAATGCAAGTTTCATGATATAATTCTCTAAAACTCTAAACCTGAAAAGATCCTCAATGTGTAATCTTGTAATAACTCAAGTTTAAGTAAGGTTTAAGGCTGGGGCCTTATAGTTGGTATCAAAGGTCGGTTTAGATAACTTTAGAGGTTATTGTATTCTTTAAGCATAAGTGACAATTACCATAATGGTTAGGATTTCATAAAGAGTCTTAGTTTTAGATAAAGTGAATGAGTAAGTATATCTTATTGTTTATCTTACTCATTAGTACATGATGGTTTTGTTGATATACTCACACTGACCTTTTTGGTTTTAGTAAATGGCTGGATCTAGCAGGCACCAAAGTAACAGTGGATGTGAAGGAAACTGTGACAGTTTTTTGAGCAAGCAACTGAATGATATGGGAGCTGCAATGAGAACTCTTTTGATTATCCTCAACCAACTATCTGGAGTCATGATTGACCACCTAAACCTTGGAGATTTCTCTAAGTCATCATATATGGAAGAAACAAATCCCTATGGAAGTACAGGTAATAATCATAAAGGTAAGTGTGTTCAAAAACCTATGTGTCAAAGATGTGGAAATAAACACCTAGTAAAATGTTTCAAAGGGACAGAAATATGCTATAGATGTGGAAATGAAGGTCATAAAGCAAGAACCTGCCATGGAAAAAGGAAGCATCCAGTTGACTCGAGCAAAGGGAAAGAAGTTCTTTCTGAGGGATCAATTGAATGTTTTAAATGTGGTGTGCATGGTAATTATGAAAACACATGTCCTATGAAGAAGTTTCATGAATGGGGTCACCAAGAGAATACCAATATTCATTTACCAATACCTAATGCCATTCCGATTGAGGATGAAGAAACTGAAAATCACCAATCAAAGGTATGTACTATTTCATGACTATTGTTTTCTTATTTTGGAATCTTAGGATATGATTCATGATTTTGTTTGTAGGAAAGAGGTATTTCGGAATAAGTTGGAAAGGAATGTATAATGGATCATGAAGAATGTTGAATGAGTAAGATGTCAACATATAAGGGCTTCAAGAGTTAGGGTGAAATTCTTAAGAGTATTAAGTCTCTTTTGATGATGGGGTTACATTAGAAGACTTTTTATATTATGTGTAACCCTGATGTTTAATATAGGCAAATTTTATTCAAGTAATAGTTATCTTTTCGTTTGTGGACATAGTTATAAAGAACCATTTGGGTTTATATGATCCTTACTTTTGAGGTAATTATGGGTTACCATATGTTATGATTGAAGTGAAAGGCATGAGAAAAAATTGAGGTTAAATTATGTTATGGTTATTTTTGATGATTTTATCCCTTTTTGGGTAATGATTTGAGAATTATATAGTTTTGGAAAAAGGACAACACGCAGACCGTGTGACAACCCGTCGCGTCGGACAATGCTGCGGGAATCGAACCCACAACCAAAGTGCGACTGGTATTTATCGCCTACCACTGGACTACGTGAAGTCCCTGGTTAGTTTGACTGATTATTTTTAGTTATATGATTTTATGAATTAAGAGTAAGTTGATTTTGGAGGATATGTGATTAGGATAATTACTTTTCAATGTGAGACTTTAGGAGCGACTAATGTTGTTTGGAGATAAATGTTACGATTTAACATGGGAGACTATGTGACTAAATCCTTCAAATATTTGGGTTTCAATCTTATATTGGTTTACTTTGAATAATTTTATGGACAAATTGTTTATCGGATGGTCCTCGTTGAGCTTTGGGTTTTGTTGGACAAATTTTGGAGAATAAGAATAGATTTATTTTATAAGGGGTTATCCTTTTCTGGATTATCTGATCTTATACTAACCTTTTTGGTTTTGGTTTTGGTTAAAGCCTAAATACATGGGATGTATATATTTCTCTTTTGGGGATTAGGTGATTCTCTAGAAGTTGATTATAGTACTCTTAATGCGAACAAGTCTCCCTAAATACTCGTCTTTTGGAAAAAATATGAGTTTGACTAAGGAATCTAGTAAAAGTTGAAAGTCAACATGATAAGTGATTATTCTTCCTTATGAATAAATTCCTCAATAAAAAGTAACTTAAAACAAAAATGTTGTCTATTAACTTTTCCTACTGGGGAACCCAACACCGTTTAACCCATCACAAGTTTGTGATTTTCTTATTGTTAACTTTCTCCTAAACATGTTTTCTATCACTCTCCATCGGAACATGACCCTATGTTTTCTCCTCCATGTCCATATTTTCATACTTAGAATCCTCGTATGGGTTAACTCGGATGACCTCTGTGCTTATCTTTCTTTATTTTAATGTGATTGTTTTACCGACTCTTGTTCCGATGTGGGACGTTCAAGGATGTTTCCAAGCGTAATTTTAAAATTGTGAGGACGCAATTCCCAAAAGGGGGGAAGGATGTAACACCCCAGGTAAATAAAGAATATGACATTTTCATATTTATCCATATTTTTGAATAGAATATTAATATTACTTTAAAGGGGACTCTATGCTCGATGGCGTACCCAACACGCAACAACGAGTTTCTTGGGAATCTTACGTTGCACTCTAATAATAAAATAATATTATTTTAAATGGTAGTTAACATGTAGCCATTGTAATGGCGGGAATGGATATAAATAACTAAAATATGATTATATATGTTCTTAAATGTTTTTACATTTATACAATAAAAGATAAAGGCTTAAAATACGGAAAGAATTCAATTTTAGGCGTATATGCCCTAGTTTTCACTAAAGGTTCACTTATCACCTTTTGATGGCGAACCGTCATTAAATATAGTTTTGTTCACTCTTAAACATTCTTTTGGACCAAATAAAACTCTTATTAAGAATCGGGACATCAAAATTTACTTTGTGTAAATTTTTGGTATCTTTCCGATAAAGTTCATTTTTTTAATGAATAGTGTAAAATGTTGTATTTTAATTCAAAACCAATTTTTAATCTAATTTATTTATATGATTAGATTATATTTTTAATTGTTTTTAAAGTGAAATTAGAAAATATTTTTACCACTAAATCCAATAGTGGTCGTTGGAATCAATTTCACATTGATATCAGACTTAAACTAGTGTCAATCTTTTGATACTTATTGTTTCATAAAAACACGCTATTTGTCATGACAGCGGGAATTAATTATTAAATTAATTAATGTGACTAATATGTTTTGAATTTTTTAAAATGGACTTCATTTTTTAATTCAGAATATCAAATATAGCTTAGGGTGAATTTTTGGGATTTTTCTGAAAAACTTCAATTTTTGATGAATAGTGAAACCACTAAGTGGTACTTATAAAAACTGATTTTCCGTTTAAATGAAATTTTGCCATCATTGTGTTTTGATTTTCAAAAATCAGACATACATGGTTGTCATTAAGAATTAAAATGTTGTTCAATGAGATTAAAATAATTTTTTGGTGAATAGTAACTTATTAAGTTTTTAATCGCGATTAGTGGTAATTAGTGTAGTTTAAGGTAAAAATAATGCTTTAATAAAATGAGATGAGCTTGACACATGTATTACCCTCATTGGTTGTGTAATGGACGAACAAGACAAGCCATGGGTCAACTTGGGGACCCCATGGATCCACTTTGGTTGGGAAATGACATAAATAACTTTTTATTTAATGTAAAAGTAAAAATAACACAAACATGATATGTTTTACAAAAACAATTTTTAAGTGGGGTTATACAAGTTATCTTTTTGATTATAAATATTAATTGGAAATCTAAAACGATTTACTAAATCATAGTATTTTTTTATAATTTTTAGACATTAAATAAATTAAATTATTTATGACATAATAATGATGCAGCGATGACATCATTATTTGACGATTTAAATAAAATGGAAAGATAATGTAAAATCTATGAACTACACATGTCCAAAACTTATTGGATGAGTGGATTTAGAAGCCTTATCACCTTATACACTAATTATATCAATTTGGGACCTTTTGAAACCGAAACACATTTTCAAATAAAGTAATATTTCTTTACTTTCCAAAAGTGCCCCTCCTCTCCTCTTATAAAAGGCCCCCACCTCTACCTCATTTCACACACTCCTCAAGCCTTTGGCTCGGCCAAACCCTTCCCATTTACTCTCCCCACATCCCTCTCCTCATCCTAGAGGATTCCCTTTGGGCATAATCCTTTCAAAGGAATCCTTTAGGCTCAAATCAAAAGGAGTTACACTTTTAAAGGTAATTCATTCTCTCATGTTCATTTGTTTTGTTTTGCTTCTCCAACCCCCTAAACTCTTTTTATTTACTTCTTTTGTAACAACACCAGTATATTCAATATACTAGTATGTTGTTATAAGATTTATTTTAGCTACACTCTCACACAACTACATAAAATGGTTAAAGAACATACGGTTTCCGTGGATGGAGAAATTCTGCCTCCCGAAACGATGATTGTTCAATACTCATTTAACACCTTCATAGGTGGCCATTATGATGTCACTATATTTATATATGATATATAATATGTTTAGGTTTTATTTATGCTTCTGTATTTTTCATTTTTGTCTTACCTTTATGGCTTCCATTATGGGTATACACGATATCTTCATTTAAGGAAGTGCGGACTACCGCCCCCTCAAAGTGATTTGATTCGTTAAATACGATATGTGGGATGTATAAAGGATGTAAATATGATATTATATATGATATTATACTGTAATTATAATATAACTTTATATCATTATTATTCCATTCTATAAAATACGAAATAGAAATGAAAGTAGCGTTCATGCGTACGTACGGCTTACCGTCTCCATGAACGGTGCATTTCATTTCTTATCTCTAAATGATTATGTAATGTTATAAATGCATGCATGTACTGGATATATAAGAAATATATGATATCTACATAATGAATACAATTCTGTATATAATAAACATTTGGCCACACGGGCAACATGTAATTGTAAGAAGTCCACTTTCGACTTAAGAACCAAATATCGGCAAAACAAATATTATTAACTTAAATGATTACATAATGTTTATGACATGTTAATAAGTGGTATAAAAGTAATAATGAACTTGAAAAAGGTTCTTAATGAAGTAGAAATTAACTCAAGTTTATTATTCAGGAGATTAAAGAATGATCGAGTCAAGTCGGACCCGAGGTAAGGGATCATACGCCTCTCTTTCTTTTTAAGTACACTCTTTTATGTCATTCCTTTTAAGCTCATATTTCTTATGATTGGTATGTTATTTTATATTACTCCTACTGTAATTATTATGTTCATATGATGAGAGACCATATTTCCTCTCATCAATCCATTCGGAAGTTTTATGTGGCGTCATTAGGCTGCCGAGTTTTCGTAAGGGATTTTTCATCTCACTTTAATTCCCATGAGATTTATGCTACATTTTCCACAAATTCCATTGAGTGGTGTATGTAATGCCCATTATTCTACTATTTGGGTAATATAATTTCGTTTATGAGTATTTACATCAATTATCTGTTGTCCTTCATTCATGGGGTGTATGTTTTGAAAAACAACCAAGTCGGTAAGGGAACCTTTCACCCTCCTCTTTTTTTAAAAAAAGACTTCTTTTGTTGGGTCTTTTAATTTACATATTGTTATTTTGTTATATGTTCTCATATATCCATATTGATGTAAAAAAAAATTCCAAGTGATGAGATACACTTTTTATCTCTCATAAACTCATTTTGATGTGATGCCGGTAGGCTGTCAAGGGAACTTTTTAACCCAATTTCGATTTCTTTGGGTTCAACATGTAGTCATTGAATATGTCATCCATTGAATATGTGTGAATTACCTTTTATTTTTTTACACTTAATATCCACTTATATTGGGTGTATTTATATTTGTCACACATATTTTTGAGATTGATTTGTCCTTAATTTAAGGATACCTTCTTTATAAGGGATTTCATCACATTTGACATTTCTATTGAGGGTTCATTGTTGTTATGCACCAATTCACTCTTATATGGTGTATATACTATCCTTTGGAGTATTATATCATGAATCCATTTATTCTCATGATATTATAAAGTTTTGACTAAATGTTATTCCTCAATTGTTATATTCAAGTGTCTCTAATTTTGGTAAAACCACTTTAACCAAAATATCATTTTAAATGTTTTAATTATTTGTTCTTATTAATATCCATGTTTTCAAAATGGTTTTAAGGATTTATTTATATGGATATTAATGTTTTAAAGTTTTAAGCTTCAAGGTGGTATGGGACACTTTGATTCAAAAATCTCTTTATTAAATGTTTTAAATAGTTTTGGAAATGGTTTCTTTTTGAATGGATTCATTATTTCAATATACTAAAATGTTATATTGTGATTGAAATGTGGAAATGCTATGTTTCCTTTATGCATGTTTTATGTGATACGATTATGTTATGGTCCTTGGGCATTGTTATGAAGAACGGGTGGTTCCGTGATAAACTAAGGGCGGGTGATCCCGTTATAGCTCTCCAATGCATTGGGTAATGCGAAGGAGTGAAACGATAAGGTTTCTCCGAAGAGATTTAGGGAATATACTGTGATGGGTATTCCAAACGTAACCAAGAGGGTTACTCCTTACGTAAGAATGTTATGAATGCCTCAAGTTACCTTTATGTCTTATGTTTTCTATGATTTATTCATGATTTGATATGCCTATGTTTTATGGGTAAAGTATGATTTCATTCTTATGTATATATGAACTCATGTTTCCTTTCCATATTTTTATAACCCTTACTGAGCTTTTTATGCTCATCCCAAGTTTTTGAAATGTTTTTCACAGGTCAAGGGAAAGGTACATGATGTGACGATAGTGTCAAGGATGTGTCAAGAAAGAATCCGTGTTTTATTTTAAATAGGTTTCCATTGATGGGAAGAATGAATATTGTCTTTTATGTAACCACTTTGTTTAAATGTGGAATGTAATGAAAGTTTCATGATCTAATTCTCTAAAACTCTAAACCTGAAAAGATACTCAATGTGTAATCTTGTAATAACTCAAGTTTATGTAAGGTTTAAGGATGGGGCCTTATATTATTGGTACTGAAATTATGTCATGTTTAGTTTATAGTTGTTCGTTGGTTGTTGAGAGTGGCATTTAGTCAGAAATTGTTCATCATGAATGATTACTGAGTGCAATTTTTCACTTTCTCTATGAACCATTCTATTTAGGAACTGAGGATGGCAGTGTGATAGGATAGGTTTTGTGTAATAATGATCATGAATTAGGGTAACTATAATTTCTCACTGGATCCTAGGGGACTCACATTTTAAAAAAATATTGAATCACTTTAGTACGTCAACTAGATTGTTTATTAATTATATCTTTTGTAACTAGATTAAAATGGGATAATGGGATCCCACCGTGAGTATGTGAGACAAGGTGCATTTTGGGTGTTTATGTGAATAAATAAATCCAATTAAAATCTTAATAAGTTCTATGCACAATGCTTTGCACATGGAATATGTCTGGGAAAGATTAAAATAAAGTGCCCTTGTTAAAAATGACCTCACTAAGGTGAGGGAAATTTTGAACCTAGATGAAAAAGGAAGTAATTGACATGGTAAATTTTCATTTGAGTTGAATCAGTAACATGACAAAATTATTGGACTCTAATTTTTGGAACATGGTGGAAGGTGTGAATGTAAGGTTTCCTTGGTTATGTTTTGAGTTCCACTTCATCAAACCATTCAACACTCTGTGATTAGAGTATGAATTTGTAGGTGAAGTAGGGAAGTTAAGGAATAAAAATAGGAGGTATTCCATACTTTGTAGTGTATGAATTTGTGAGGATTTTGACTTATGGTGAGTTTTTGAAGCTAGGTAGGAAACTGTTTTTGGAGACCTTTGGATTGTCTGACCAACGGCTTGGTCATGCTCCTCTGGGTACCAATGTTTAATCACAAACACATTTGGAACTGAAACTCACAAATCATCTTTCTGTATTAATTATAAATCTATTTACTAGTTTGAGGACCAAAAAAAGTTTTATGTGTGGGGCAGTTTGATGTAACTCATTTTTAATTCTCTTTGCCACCACTTTTTTTATATTTTTGTTGACTTGTTAATATCATACTTTCGTATTTTTTGTAATAGTTATCAATTGTTCTATTTGGTAAATTACATTATTAAAATGTGTTTATGTATTAAATGTGTGTTTATATTGTATATTTTTTATTGTTTTTCAAAAATAAAATTAATTTGATATTTTTAATTTCATTTAACTAATTAATCTTGTTTATTATTTATCAATAATTTTTAATTCATTAATTAATTTAATTAGTTCTTTATTCATTAAATTGTAAATAAATAACCCCTTCTAGTTTTTAGTATTTTAATAATTGAATTGGTTTTAACAATTTAATTTTATTCATTTAATATTTCTTATTCTTTAATTTACTTTAATTTATTCTTTAATTAATTGGTTAATTAATTTAAGCAAGTAAATGTAAATATTTAAATTTGTTCTTGAAATAATTTGTTTATTTTATTTAATAAAAATAAATTCTTTATTTTAAATAATTCATAATTATTTTTATCTTAATTATTTAGTTTTTAATATTTATGAATTTTTTTTCCTAGTTGAGTTAAAGTATTATTTAATTTAGTTTTTGTTTTTTTATTGCATGTTACTGTGTCACCGCTTCCTCTTTTACAGTGGCATGTCCCACCGCTCCACCCCACTAATCACAGTTATTGTGCCACCATTTTACTCACAGTTCCACAAAAAACCAAGGCACCATAACCCATTGTTGTCCCACTATATCCCGAAGTCATGAGGAGAACATGAGCAACCATCTCGGTGGAACTGCCGCATGAACCTTTTGCCACCAGTTTCTTTACCGGGGTGGGGGGCTACTCGTAGAAGTGGTGATAAACAAATCAATTCATGGGAAAGACGCAAGAATATTCGCGAGTTCATTGCAAAAGGGTGAGGTTCACTCACTGAGAGTTCATTACAATTATGGTGAAATCCACATTAAAGTGTTCCATGTGGATTTTCTATCTGTTAGAGAGAAGGTTGTAACTTGATGCACGTGCAATTATTCGTTCAGTTAGGAGAAACTTCTCTAGTGACAAGCGTGTGAGGAGTAGAACTGTGAAAGTTACATGTGGAGGCTAGGGAACACCATGGATGAGATTCCAGATACTTATATGGGGTCATTAGCATTCAAACACAAGATTGGAGGACCGAGGGGGGACACATCATGATGCATACTTCAATCAGATTTCACTTAGATCCATTGATAGAAGATCGGGTTATCCCTAGAGTTTTCATGATCTTTTATATGGATTATATTGGAGTACCGAGAGAAGAAGATCAATGTATTTCACACCTTGATTCCGTGGTCGGGACATCGAGCGCATTCCAGTACGGCATCCACCATTTTGCAACATGAACTAGAACATTCGTGAGATCAAGCAGGGAGACAAACTTCTTAATGTTTCTTATGCTCTGTTTTTCTGCAACTCATTTGAACATGAACTTCTTTGATCTTAATTCTATTTAGAATCTATCCATTATTTCTGGAAAAAACTTATTTTGGGGGGGGGGTAAGTTGGTTGATTATAATTGCTTAGTTTGATTCATGCACTGCATCATTGGCTGGATTGTCTCTCTCACCATTTGCAAAATGAGATTATTTTCAAAACAATAAGGTTGAGTGAAAACTGATCTTATTTGAACCTTAATGAAAACCATTTCAATTTTAGGAACTCACTGAGAAGTGATTCATTCTCATATGAGATAGTCACATTGAACTCAAATGACATATTGAGCCCAGTGACATCTAACTTGTTATCACCATTGGATGAAATATCTTTTATAGTCGAAGGACTGTAAGAGTTGTTTCAGCGCAAATTGAGCAGACGACAAATCTGGCTTGTTACATTAAGTCAGATCCTTATTCCTTAAACTTCAGTGTAATAATGAGGGTAAGAAATAATAAAATTGGCTAGTGGAATTTCCTTCTACTCATCTATTGGTTGTTTTCACCATAATTTCCCTTACTGTTATGTCTACCCCTTTCACTCACCAATTCACATTCACTCCATCACACACTAATTTTTACTCACTCCATTTCACTTCCAACAACTATTTTTGTTTGTTTTTGTGTCCGTTCTTTTTTTTATTCTTTTTAGATCCCCAAACACAACATTAGGCCTCCCTGTGGTTCAACCCTATCATGCCACAGTTCAAAGTAGTGTGTAGTTTATAAATTTCAGTTTTTTTCCCATACCCAACGACACAAGAGGGTGAAACTATTTACCTACTATGTTACCATTATTAAACTATTAATTCATATAGTTATTTACAAACCATTCACTACATGATTTCCATTATTTATTTCAATATATAACCATCTCTTTCAAGTTCATATTCTTAAACTAATGGAAAAATAAATATTCATATCATAAAACATACCATAATTACAACATCAATCTGAATAAATACCATTACATAATTCATTACGATAACCCAATCATTGAAAAAAATACCCTTCACAGCCCATTCCAACCATATTAAACATCCAAAAACCCACTACCCAACACATCCCACTCCTAAACAACCCAAATTAGTCATAAAAATTTCTACATGAAAAATAAAAATACATACTAATATGATAATCAAGACACTAAAAATTTAATAAAAAATACATCAAACATCACCCCTTCTTATTCATACTGCTCATAAAATCCAGTCATGTCCAACACAAATATCATCTTCCTATTTACAGGTTTTAACACAACCGGTTCATTAATAGATATAAATATTTAACCTTTTATGGAAGGTTTTTTCATAAATTCAATAATAAAAAGTACTCATTAACCATGGAAGTAGGAAATTTTTTATCATAAGGACCCAAATATAATTTAAATAATAATAAATTGTAAGAAACAAGGAATACAAATAAGCATATGTGATTCAATGTAGTTTAATTTAGTTTTTAAGTATATTTCATTATATTTATCATTTTGGTTCATACCAACCACCCAATGAAATAAAAAGCATGAAACTCCATTATTTACATATAAAACGTGAGTTTCAGTGAATCCCCCACCATTATTAATGCCTTCTTAATTACTTCATGGAGATAAGGATAGTAAAATCTGATTACAAGACTGAGATCACACTAAGGGAAACATCAAAAACGTTGAACACAACATTTCTCAAAAATTACTCACCAAAACCTCATACAATCCAACCAGATCCGATGAACATAACCTCACCTTGGTAAATAATATGTAAATGACACATAGGAAGGTGAATAAACTCACCTCTGATCACCAATGATCAATCTTCAAAATATGATAATCAAATCCAAGGAAGTGGGAATGAAATGCCACCTAATGTTTCACTTAAGTTACCAAGTATTTTAGAGAAAAAATGGATAATTATGGGTTTTCAATATATAACATCACAACACAATGTTTAGAATCCACACAATGAGTTTAAATCTTAAAAATAATAATTGAATTTTAAAGAATATGACACAAAAAAAATATTCAACAACCCTCCAAATATCATGCTATAAATACCTCAATTTAAAATCTGGTTGAATATTTGACCTAAAAAACATGATGATGGACCATAGAATGGGGCCCAACAGAATTTCACAATGCCTAAACACCCAAACCAGGCCATGATGTAGCCAAATCATTAGGAAACAATGATACCAAAAATGGTATTTCCACACAAAACATTTTCTCTAAAAACCTGTCCATATAAGAAGTTACATGCCAAAACTACCATATTTACCTTTACTAAAACCTCATATTGATCCTCTATGTCACATATTAGAGTGTCACGTCATTGTAATATAAAAAATATCAATGACATCAAACTAACATCGGAAATAATTATACTGAATATGGATCAACCACACCATAACCAGACACCCTTAACATAACCTCTATGTTATAACATAATCCTCTACAACATAATACACACATTCAACTGAAATATCAACCGAAACTCGATATCCCTTCCTTGAAACTCTTCCCAACACCTTTAACACCCAAAACTAAAAAATTAACAACATACAATGTTCCAATCCAATACATTAGTTATATCTAAAATGATTCTCTTCCACATAAATCAAAACAAAACCTAGAAGAATACACCGAACAGTAAGGGATACCTATCAAATAATAGTAATTCTACCCACATGATACAATAACCCAAGAAAATTATAAATTCTGAAAAAATTATTATCAATTCAAAAATTTAAGCATTAAAAAAATAAGTCTAAAAATATTCGGGATGCTAATTGTTCATTTGTGGCTCCCAATCCCACACACTCTACTCAATACCAAAATGCCTTCATAAGTCTTTCACTAAAGTTATAACACACCCACACAACACTAATTCATGATGATATTGAATATTAATAGATCAATCCATAAGCATCATAACATCATAAATATATAGATCACCCCAATAAAAGTTATAAGATTCATCATTAAATATCATTGTAGTTGTTTTAGATGAAATACCTCACCAATGTTGTTTAGCTTTTGGGGAAGTGAAAACTAACACTCCACTTTTCCTATGCACTCAATCCCCTTAAAACAAATGACATAATAGGAAGATATATTTCTACCTTAAATGAACATATTTTACTCATGATGAATAGAAACACTTAGAAGCACATGGTATATAGTATTAAACTCTAATAATCTCTTACTCCAGTCAACATCTAACTTACGATAGTTGAGCAACACAATCATCCACTAATGAACCATCCAAATCAACCCATTCATACTTTGCATCATATCATGTCAAAGTATTATCAACTCATAAACCATATTATATTAACATATAAATCAACATGTTTCCCCATTAATTTCCCAATATATATCTTTAATGATGGAATAGTTGTTTTAATTGTTGGAAAAATCAATTAAATATAGGTTTCTCACCCACAACCCACAAGAATCTAATATATAAGACTGATGCATATCCTCTAGTGTCTAAAGAGTTTTCTCAATCCAACCATCTCCCATGGTATGTAATGAACTTATATGGAATATACGAGAGATAAAATTATTTTATACTTCTACCATGACTCATGAGGTAAAATGGGGATCATGATTAAAAATTAAAGTCCCTAATACATGTTGAATCCACACAATCTCAACCACATATAAACATTCTAGATAATATTTAGTACTCAGCTCCATTATCATTAAGAAGTGATATGACATCCTTAATTGGTCTATGATCACACAAATAGAATGACATCCTCCCAAATTACAAGGTATTATGGTGACAAATCCCATAAATATGTCCTCTCACTTGCACTTGGGGACTCCAAATGATTACAACAAACCTCTAGTAACATGATATTATATCTTCACCATGTTAGGTTATGACTTACATTATAATTTAGAATATTTTTCATGGATTGTATGTTTTTGTGTTATCTTGTATGTTTTCTCATCATAATCTAGTTTCATGTCCAATTTTACTTATATTCGAGACTTTTTTGGTTGTCATTGTTATACCTATCCCTATAATGTGGATGACTTTGGTGACTAGTCTCGTTACACTGGGTTGGTTTGTTATAATTTGTTATCAAAAGAGTTACTCTACCTAAATTTTGTTAGAACAACTTGATTTGGTTCTTTTTATTGGGTATATAGGAGTATGATCGTCTAAATTTAGATAATATGTGTGGAAAAGAGAAATAGATAGCTCACTCCCATGACTGAACCTGAGATTCCATGGGTGGTTGAAAAATAATTACTATGTATAAGACATGATATTTATGATCATTTCCATGAATTATAGAGAAATTATATCCTTTTAAAAATATCATTACATTTTTTAGGCATGATTAAACATCATAATATAATCAAAGGATATTAAAATCTATTGTCTAAGAAGACTAGGTACAAAAAAAATGAAAACATGGGAAAATTTTTATTTAATCTTCATAAAGATATCCTAGCCCCCATTGATCCGTTAAATATACATAGGATAACCTAGGGATAACATGTACAAATAGATGAGATAAAATCCCAGTAAGGGAACATGCATAAGAATAAATCTTTAACACATGGGTTAGAAGGAATGATATAATGATATAAAAAGTCATAGAGCATATGGAATCATAACATATAAACCTGAAATCATAGTAATGTGGTAGAAACATAAAACATAACATATCATGATTCAAGGCTTGTTGAAGCTAGAGGATCACAAGTCAAGGTTAACCACCAAGACCGTTGCACAAGGTAGCACAGGTCAATGCCAAGAACGTTTCACATAACATCTTATGAGACTGAAATTTACCAAATTCATTGGACTTATATCTGGATCACCCATAATAATATTTTCATGAATATTATTTCTATATATATATTCACACATAATCAATCATAAATAATCATAAGGGTGCCCATGTAAAGAAATGGGTGATATAATCATGACATAAATCATAATAGATTAGTGTATCATACAAGTGTCCATGAAAGAAAGGAATTAAAACATACATGGAAATTGGTAAGGTGATGTATGATTATATCATGGTATGTGATGTTAAATATAATTGACTACATTTAATAAGAGTATTTAGAAAATATTATCGTTAAAACATTTCAGTACGGTTTAAAGGAAAATATTAAAGAGCCTTTAAAATTTAAAAGGGCATACACTTTTTTCTAAATCCATAACTGAACCAACAAGGTTTTTATAAAAAAAATTATTTACAAAAAATAATTTTGGATTAAAATAGATTATAGAGTTTACTTGAAATTGGGTAAGAATTCATGAATTTCCCTTAAAATGGGTTTCCATATCGGGAAGTATTGAAGAGGGAATCATTTAAAAACATGTATATCCTAGAAATAGAATGATGAATGGAAATTGATACATGGGTTTGGATAATATAAACATAATTTAGAAGATTTACATAAACATAAAATATAACTTCATTTGGATATAATGAAATATAGAGCAACCCGAAGGAATAATAAAGGTTCGGGTAGAATCACATACCTTAAGTATGATGGTGTTCTCCTCTTGATATTAATGGCCTTAATAATCTAATTAGGTTCTTTAATTAATAATTACTGAACCTATTATACATTTAATTGATTTATTATAATCTTTTTGAGTTTATTCATAACATTTTTGATTGGTTATGAAGATTAATTTCATTTTGTGGGTCTGTTTGTTTGATGATTTCATTACTTATATGCATGAATAAATAATCATTTAAAATGAAGATAATTGTATAGATTTGATATTAAATTCTATCATTTATCATCTTTATGGTTACATGTTTTTAAATTTTATTTGGTTACATGGAGTTAATATTAATCATTATATATAACTTTAGTGGTAACCTTTTGGGTTAATTGGTGGTTTTTGATCACAACGAACACATTTTGTTTTGTAATTCAAAACTGTGTGTACAAAAATATTCTAGAAACAAAGCTGATTCATAATAAATATATTATAGTCTTGTTCCACCATAAAAATTGTTTCATGACCATGATTGAATATGGTAATAGAAATTGAATACCTATCATCCATGAATGTGGTAAATTAACACATCTTGGATGATGTTTTTACTAATAGTATAATAGAAGGGTAAAGGGGAGATGATAATAACTTATACCATTATCATAAAAAAAATTCAGAACATGTAAGGTAATTTAGTTTTTAAAACATTTTGATGAGGATATTTAAGGATAGAAAAGAACACAAAAGGACATGAAAAGAAAATAAAAGAATTGAAAAGAGGAATTCACCTCTTGAATCAATATTCCAAGAAAGCCTAAAAAAGGGAGAGGTTTTGGTATTTTGAGGACACCAAGGGGTTTTGGACGTGGGGGAAGATATTGGGGATAGATTTTAGAATAATTTATGAAAGTAACCAAGCTTGAGAGGAGTGAAGAGAAGGTGGGTGATGGTGGTTTTTATAGTGGAGGAGAGGAGGGTTTTCTCAATATTTTATTTATTATTTTTTTTCTCAAGACAAGAAATAGTAATGTTTTTTATGATAGAATATAGTAATATGTGCATGTGAGTTCGAACCAAAATCCATTTAAATCATCCATGAATCAATCATGATGCGTAAATTAATTTATTAATCCTTTGTAATAAATTATAGTATTTTACTATTCACAATAAATTCAAGTATTCTAGAAAAACACATAAAATTCACCCCAACAATTTTCCAATGTTTAAAATCCAAAATATAAATCCATTTTTCAAAAAAAATTCTAGATATTATTAATTTAATTGTTAATTAAAATCACAATTTACTATAATAATACATATTTTAAAATAATAACTTGTTTTGTAATGCTTTCAAAAATTAGATAATTTCTTATAAATTTACCTTAAAACTAGTAGACATAAAATTTTTAATTCATGAAAATGTTTTAGGAAAAATAATTTTTTAAAATTGAATAATTAATTTTAATTAATTATTTAGGACATACAAAGATATCAATGCTTTTTCTATAGTCATATTATCACTTATAAGATGCTTAGATTTTATTTATATATTCATCGGTGAGGATAACATTATTTTTGGGTGATTTAATATTAATAATGTCATATTACCATTCATAAGGTTATGTTACTATTCATAAGGGTAGGTTACTATTCATCAAAAAAATAATCTTGTTCCATCAGACCCCAAAAATCACCCCGAACGCAATAGTGTATGTCAGATTTTTTAAATTCAAATCACTAAAGTGACAATATTATGTGTAAAGGTCATATAGTACTTATCGGTTATTTTTTTTTTGTAATTTAATGTGATTATATGTCATGAATATAAGAAGTTAATTTCCATTGATTAAAATTCAGGTCGTAGTATTATTCCCCCCATAAGAAAATTTTCCCTCAATTTTTTTTACATTCTAAGTCATATAGTTGTGCGGGTACTTTTCCTTAATTGCCTCCTATAGTTCCCATGTTTTCTCTTTGTACTTATAGTTTTTCCATAATACATTGAATAGGTGAGTTGTATTATTACATTGAACATTATCTATAAGATCCAAGATCTTCACTAGCTGCTCCTCATAAGAAAGACCATTCTCCAAGAATACCACCTCTAAAGACAATACATGTGAAGGATCTTGTATGTACTTTCTTAAGAGGTATACCAAGAAGACATCATGTACTTTAAATATTCTAGGTTTAAGTTTTAGTCGATAGGCCACAACTTCAAAATGATAAAGAATATCGAAGGGTCCGATTGACCTAGGATATAGATTTCCTTTCTTCCCAAACCTCATGACCATCTTTAATAGATATATACAGAGAAATACCATATCTACAACTTTAAACTCAAGTTCTCGTCAATGATTGTCTTTATAACTCTTTTGTTGAATTTGGGCTTCCTTTATGTGTTGATGAATGGTTTTTACCTCCTTCACCATGTCTTCAACCATATTAGGTCTTAGCCGTTGTGGATCACTGACTTCATCCCAACACACCGGTGTTCTGCACCTTTTCCATAAAGGGATTTTTATTGTGTCATTCCTATTCTCAAGTGGAAACTAGTGTTGTAAGAGATTTCAAGAAGTGAAAGATATTGGTACCAACCTCTTTTTGAGTCCATAGAACATTCTCTGAACATTTCTTCTAGTGTTTAAATAGTTTTTAATTATTTTCCATATGTTTGAAGATGATAGGTTATACTGAAGTTTGGTTCAGTGCTCACAACATGCAAGAGGATTTTCTAAAACATTTAAGTGAATATCAAATCTCTATCAGATACAATAGATAGTGGTAAATCATGTATTATTACCACCTATTTGATATATATTCATGCAGTTTGATCCAATGAGAAGTCCTCTCGAATTGTGAAAATGTGAGATGTCTTTGTAAGACGATCTACAATGACCCGTATAGCATTTTTATCTCAGGATGTCTTTGTAAGTACAGTGAAAAAGTCCATGGTAATGTTTTCTAATCTCCATGTTGGTATGGGTAGTGTTTGAATCATACCCTTAGTCTTTTTCCTCTCGGCCTTCACTTGTGGACATACCAGGAACATTGATATATAGTCAGTGATTTCCTTCATATTGTCCCACCAAAAGTTCTCTCAGAGATATTAATACATCTTTGTGCTCCCTGGGTGAATAGAAAATGTTGAGCTATGTTCATCATTAAAAATAAGATTATTTATCTCTAGATCATATGGTACAAAAAATCGTGACACAAATCATACAACTCCTTCCTTTTAGATCTGGAACTCATAGGATTTCCTATTTATGATAGGTCCCACCGTTTTCTGAATTTCCACATTTTTATATGATCATCCTTTGTTTTTTCCACAAGTTATTTTTGAGAAACCATTTGAGACTAGATTTATTATGTTCTTCCCTTAATTATTCAGATTCCTATAATCTGCAAATCCATGAAGATTGGATCCTTATAAATTATCATCATTTATAAAGATGCAAGATCCTTTATACTTAGTGAATATTCCACATTTTTTCCATGCTAGGTTGGTAGTGGATTGAGAAATCATAATCCTTGATAAGATCTAACCATATTCATTGGAACATATTAGGATCCATCAATGTGAGTATATATTTTTTACTCTTGTGATCCGTATATATCTCACACTTCTCCCCATAGAGATAATGAAACCATATTTTTAATGAAAAGATCATGTTTTCCAACTTCATGTCATTCATAGGATAGTGTTTCTCGTGTATTTTTAGTTCCCTTAAGTCCTAGACTATCACTTTATCATTTTTCATCATCACATATCCTAAGATGATCTTCAAAGCATTATTGTACAACACAATGAGTTCTCCACTTGTTTGGATTTTGAGGACTATCATGGTGATAATATTCTCTTTAAAATCCTTAAAAACTCTTCACATTCTTGAGTCCACCCAAAATTCACTCCTTTCTATGTCATCTTGTTCATTGGGATTGCAAATTATGAGAATATCTTCACAAATCATCGATAATACTTTAATAGACCGAGAATGTTTTTGATATCCATTATAGATGTTTGCATGGGCCAATATTCAATTTCCTTTATCTTGGAAGGGTCTACAGATATACCTTTATGGATGACTACATTCTCCGAAAATGAGACTTCCTCCATCTAGAACTCACAATTACTAGACATTTATTATATTTTATCCCTTTGAAAATTCTGTAGCACAACATTGAAATACTCCTCGTGTTCCTCCTTACACTTAGATTATATCATAATATCATCAATAAGGACTAATATAAAATTATCCTGGTAATCTCTAATGACTCTATTAATTAAATCCATTAATATTATTAGATCATTAGTGAGGCCTAAGGGAATCACAATGAATTCATAGTGTCTATACCTCATTCTAAAGGAATTCTTGGGAATATCTTTCCTCCTCACCTTCAATGGGTGATATCCTAACTGACGTTCCACCTTAGTGAAATAATAGGCCCCATAAATTTGATTGGAAAATTTTTCTATCCATGGAAGTGGATAATTTTTATTTATAATGATTTTATTAGGATCACTATAATCAACGCATAAGAACATTTATCCATCCATCTTATTTAAGAATATGACTTACCCACCCCATGTTAAAGCACTTGGGAATATAAAACCCTTCTTCGGATTCTCTTGTAATTGCTTCTTTAGTTCTTCCAGCTCTAAAATGGCCATTCTATAAGGTGTCTTTGATATAGGCATAGATCCAAGAATAATTTCAATTGATAACTCATCCTCTTGATCAAGAGGAATTCTAGGACAATATTTAAAAATACATCAATGTAATCCCTCACGATGGGCATATCTTCAAGAAGTATCATCTCCTTTATCTCAATCATTTGAGCAAGTCATGCTTTCTCATAAGGAAATAATTTCCACACTTGTGACAATGATTCTAAAGGAGATTCATCTTCCTATTTATAGTTGTAAATAATTGGAGGATGTTTAGGATGTGAAGAGGGATCTACCGTTCCCAACAGGTGATGTTGGATTAGTATAAAGATAACCAATACATTCTTAAGATATCACCAAACTCTACTAAACGAAGCACGAAAAGATTTTTTGGTAGGTTCAGTCAATAAAAATTTACTAGGGAGGAGTTATAAACCTTGGATGCAATAATTTCCCCCATCACTATTCTCACAGCTAACTTATACTATAAATTTTGAGGTGATGTTTGAATATTTCTACCTAACTTTCAAGATATGAAAGAATGCGTAGAACCATAATCAAATAGTACATTCTCTATTCTAAAATGAATAATTAGCATACCTATAACCACATTGATTTCTGGATTCACCTCAGTAGTAGTGATAACATAATCCCTTCTTATTTCTTTTGAGGTTTTTATTGATTGCCTCTCACAACCATTGGCTTAGGGTAATTTTTCGTATAACGCACATTCTCCTAGTAGTTGAAACATTGAACTATAGGTTGATCGTTGATCGGAACCTCCTTTCTTCTTCCACCTTATTGGGATTATTCAAATCCCTTCGGGAGTTCTTTCTTAGATGTCCCATCTTTCCACATTTGAAGTAGTTCCTAGTTCCCTTTAGACAGTTCCCATGATGCTTCTTAGTACAATTTTGACATGTGGTATGTTCGATATTTTTTCCATCATGGGATTTATTTTCCGAAACACCCTTATTAGACTCCATATAATTCTTTCATTCACAGAGAACATGAGACCACTGAGAGTCTCTGATCTCCATTTCAACATAGAGGGAACAACATACCATCTCTTCATAACTATAGATTTCTTTAATTTACATTTCCTTTTGTAAGATCATCTTTAGTCTTCTAAGGAATATATTTAACTTGTTTTCAATGTTAATTAAAAATTATAAGGAGTATTTTGAAAGCCTTGTGATGTTTTATTCATATGCCCCGATGACTCATCTTCTTTCTTCTTGAGTCTGGGGAACTCTCTTTCCATCTCTAGGTGGAGGGTTTTGGGAAAATATTTTTTGAAAAAAAATCATGAATTCCTTCCAATGAATGGATTAAATTTCATCTTAGGATATTATATTCTTGATCAGTGTCTACCACTGAACAACTTCCCCATCAAAATGATAGACTTCTAGTATGAATTTCTCTTTTTATGAACACTAGAGGATAGATAATAGCTTTTTAATGGAGTTAATCCAATGTTCTATGAGGAGGGGATTTGAATATCCACTAAAAATGGGAGTCTATTTTCATATGAAGTATTCAAGTAAAACTTTATCTTTCCTTGTAGGAGGAGGGAATTCCACTTGATTGAAGTTGTTATTCATAAATTTTTTCAGTTGAGAATGTACTATCCTGATGTTTTGAGCACCCGTTCCCATCAAATTTGGTGTATCATTAGGGCAATCTTAACATTCCCTATCACATATATTGTTGACATGATTTCTTCTATTTCCCTCCATTAACAATGAAAAATATCATACAATTAGGTAGATTTAATACATACCTAATAAGAATAAATGAAACTTTGAACATTAAAGTATAAACATGTAAAGGAGAAGTATATGTTATCTTGTGATTTCATAGGTTTCAATCTAGGTAGTCCATGATATATTTCCTAACATGTATTCTTTTGGGATTCATTATTGTTTTTTTCCTTAATAATGGTTTATACTATGCTTATAAATTTAGAAAATCATATTCTTCAATAGTGTCAAACCAATAGTGTAGTATGTCCCATTTTCGTGCACCAGTTTCATTTCAAGTCTAGCTCAAAGTAGTGGTTTTGGGGTTTACCCTAAGATACATCTATTAGTGATCCACCCCTTCATGTCTGTATCTAGATAAGGAAGTATTTGATTGACAAAAAACTTACTCTATACCTGCCAAAAATTAGGGTTATTTTCCTATACTTAGCCTCATCCTTAAGGATATTAAAAAGTACACTATTACTAATCTCCCAAAATAACTAGATATTTCATATAATACCAACTATGGAAGCCCTATACTTTTAAAGATATCATTACAAGATTTGGATTCTGATTAAACATCATATTACAAGTAAAGGATCATAAAGTCTAGTGTCTTGGAAGACTGGGTACATAAAACTGAAAACATGAGACAAAAAATTTATTTATTTAATCTTTATAAGGAGATCCTAGCCCCCATTGATCCCTTACATTTTCATAGGATTACATGGAAAATGTATGATTTAAAATCCCATTAAGGGAATATGCATAGTAATAAAGCTTTACCACATGGGTTAGAAGGCATGAAATAATGATATAAAAATGAATGGAACATATGGAATCATCTTATATAAACTAGGAATCATATAAACATGGGTTTATAGTAATTAGAGTGAAAAATAAATCATGACTTATCATGAGGAAATTCTCATTGACCTTTTGAGGATCACAAGTCAAGTTTTACCACCAAGATCGTTGCACATGGTGGCATGAGTCAAAGCTAACCGCGAAGACTATTGCACACAACATCTCATGAGACATAACTTTATCTAATACATTGAATCCCTACCTGGGAACACCCATCATAAAATTTTCATGAATCTTCTTTCAACATATAGAATCATATATAATCAATCATACATAAACATAAGGGTACCCATGGAAAGCAATTGGTACCATAATCAAGTCATAAAGAATAATATATGGGAGTATCATAGAAGTGACCATGAAAGAAAAGAATTAAAACATACATGGAAATTGATAAGTTAAATTTTGAATATAACATATAATGTTATGTCAAATATAAGTTACATCATTTAAGAAGAGTATTTCAGAAATTTAAGCATTAAAATGTTTTAGTGTGGTTTTAAGGAAAAAACTAAAGAATCGTTAAAATTGAATGGGGAATAATATTTTATATAAAACCAGAAGTGAACCAATAAGGTTTTCATAATGAAAAATCTTATTTAATAAAAAAATTGTGTCTTAAAATAGATTCTACAGTGTACATGAAATTGGGTAAGGAATTGGGAAGTTCCCATAAAACGGGTTTTCTTATCCGGAAGTATTGAGGTAGGAATCATTTAAAAACAGGAATATCCACAAAAGAGAATATTGAATGGGATATGATACATGAGTTTATAGAATATAAATATAATTAAGAATTTGTGAATAAACATAATATATAATTTAATCTGGTCAGAAAGAAATATAGAGCAACCCAAAGGAATAACGGATGTTTGACTAGAATCCCTTACCATAAGTCTAATGGTATTATCCAAATGATATTAATGGCCTGAATAATAAAATTAGGTTTATTAATTAATAATTATGGAAGCTAGTTTATATTTTATTTATTTATTATAACCTTTTTGTGTTCAATCACAACCTTTTAAATTGGTTATGAGGTTCAATTTCATTATTCGGGTCAGTTTGTTTCATGACCGGTTTACATATATACGTGAATGGATAATCATGTAAAATTAGGATAATTTTATATAATCGGAGTTATATTTTAATATTTAGAATCTATAAGGATACATGGTTGTAAGTTTTAGTTGGTTACTTGGAGTAATTATGACCCATTATATAAAACTTTAGTGATAACCCTTTGGGTTAATTAGCTGTTTTTTTGTCAATGTGAATACATTTTTTTTATAAATCAAAACCATGTGTAATAATAGACTAAAGAACCATATGTGGGACATAATACATATATTATATTTTTTTTAATCATAATAATATTTTCATTCCATTAATTGAAGATGATAATTGAAATTGAAAACCCTTCATCCTTGAATGTGGAAAATTGACACATCTTCGATGGCATTTTTAATAGTTGTATAAAATAAGGGTAAATGAGATACAATAATAAATTATTCCATTATAATAAAAAAATTCCAGTAAATTTGTTTTATTTTAAATTTCATAACATTTTGGTGAGGATAGTTAAGGGTATAAAAGAAAACAAAGGACTTGAAAAAAAAGTAAAAGAATTGAAAAGAGTAATTCACCTCTTGAATTAACATTATTTTAGAGCCTCTTAAGGGGAGAGGATTTGGTCTTTTGAGGATACCAAGAGAGATAGATGTGTTGTAGGATCTTGGGGGGATATTTTAGAATAATTTAGGCAAGTCACAAGTCTTTAGAGGATTGAAGAGAAGAGGGGGTGAGGGTGGTTTTTATAGCATAGGAGAGGTGGGTTATCTAAATATTTTATTTATTATTACATAAATTTTCTCAAGAAAATAAATAGTAATGATTATTGTGACATAAAATAGTAATATATTAATATGATTTGGAGCAAAATTCCATTTACATAATCCATTACTCAAACATGATTCTGAAATTCATTTATTTAGTATTTATCGTAAATTATAATATTTTACTACTCTCTAAAAAATCAAGTTTTTTAGAAAAATCCCAAAACATAACCCCAAACATTTTAAATGTGTAGAATCAAAAAAGTAAATTTATTTTTAAAAATAATTTTTTAAATATTATTAATTTAATTTTTAATTAAAATCTAAATTTACATGAAATATATAGATTTTAAAACTATAACAGATATTTTAATGAAATAAAAAATGACAAAAGGTAATATAAAATTATTTTAAAACTAGAAGACATATAATTTTTAATTTATGAAAAGTATTTAGGAAAAAAAATTCTTTTAATTTCAACAATAAATTTTAATTAATTATTTATGACTTACAAAAATACCATTACTTTTACTGTGCTCATATTATCACTTATAAGATGCATAAATATTATTTATACATTCAGGGGTGTGGTTAATATTATTTTTGGATATTTAATATTCATAAGGGTAATATTACTATTCATAAGGGTGTGTTAATATTTATAAGGGTAGGTTATTATTCTCTAGAAAAACAATTTTATCCCACCAAACCACAAAAATCACTCTGAACACAATTCTGGTATGTCAGATTTTTTAAATTAAAATCATATAAGTACCAATATTATTTTTAAAGGTAACATAATAGTTATTAGCTCATTATGTTATGGTTTCATTTGATTATATTTCATAATTATAATAAGGTAATTTCAATTGATTAAACTTTGGGTCATTAAATATTATATAGGAAATATATTTAAATTGACATTTTTACTATATTTAGGAAATTATTGTCTCTAAGGTTTTTTTAATAATCATAGTGGGGATTTTATTTATATGGGACCATTCCATTAAAAATTTGTTTCCCTTGTGTGGTATAATTCATAATTTCTTTGAATCATTATCATTTTAATGCAATGTTTTGGATTCTATAAATTGGTTCAATGGTTTTAGATTTTTCCCGTGATTGATAGTTTATTTTCCTATGTTTAAGATATAATTAAACCTAAAATAGATCCTCCAAATATGAGGGAGGAATCTATGGGGAATGTTCTATAGGTAGATCATATAGTGTATCCCTCTTTGGTTTAAGCAGCTATCCACACCATTTAGAATCTGGGGTTAGTGGGAACTATGAACCTGGGAATAGAAGCAGACCATGGATTGAAATTTATTAATAAATATCCACCTATCTCAATAGTGGAAATGGTACACATGAATTAGAGGAGTTTGTTGAATAGATTGAGAGGATCTTTATCTTTTTCATTAGTAGTTTTTTCCTAAGACATTATGCATGTAAAATATATGAGAGTTTTTGAACTCGGAGTAAGGAGAGTGTATTGTTCCGGAGTACTCCACCAATTTTGTAGTGTTGGTGTATCTTTAATTGTAACATGTCACTAATGAGTACATAAATGGTCATATGATTGAGATGGTGATGAGGGAAAATATTTAGTTGATGGTAGTTCTTTTGTTCCTCCTGATATTTATAGAGGTAGTGGATAAATATGATTTCAATGAGGCATAAATAGATGGAAAGACATGTTTGGGAGGAGCATCAGTTTGGGTAGTTGTTATATAGAGTATATCTTCTGGTCAGAAAAATAAGCATAACATTAGACAATTTTCCTTAGGGCTAGTCTCAAGTGTAGTAAAATTATAGGGTCTGGTTTTCTACTACTAGTGTGGAAGGTGAGGTCATACCAAGCCTCATTGTATTGACGTTCCTAGGACATGTCATCTTTGTATTCAATTTGGTTATTTGAATCGCTTTTGTTATAGGATGTCCCAATGTAGTAAGTTGGGATCCACATTCACCATGGGATTGCAGGTTGACATTAATTCTCCCAAGGGTCATGGGTCTCATTCTAAGGACAAGGGGGGAGTCCAGGTGGATATGTCTAGATGAATTTATGTGGTAGTGTGTGCTAGAGGAAGCTGAATCATGGCTAACTATTGATAATGGTATGGTGTTTATTTCATCTTCTATCATGCATGATTTTTTTGATACAAGTGATACACATTGTTTTATATCATCAATGTTGGTTGACATGTTGGGTTTTCATTCAGAACTTTTTGTATTATTATTGGATATTTCCAAGACTTTTGGGGAAGTGGTCCAAATAAGGTTTTAAGTGCCCCATGTGTTAACTGGTGATAACTGAGTTTGAGGTGGTTTAGGAATTCTAATTTCATGATACTGACATCTTTGAATTTTTTATCAGCATAAATTTGATGATCAGTATGAGGATTATATATAATTTTATCTATTTCAGGTATAGTTCTTATCATCTAATGGGGTCACTTATGTTTTCTAGGATGAGTGACCCTCTATATTGGTATGGGTGGGGAATGTTGTTCATTATTCCAATATAATCTCAGGCTAGTTTTTTGAAATGTTTCTTGATACAGTATATCATTTCTTGGGTAGTCAGTGACCTGTTGTTGTGTGTGCATACCCCGAGGTCTTTTGGATTGTTTTTCTAGTTTTCCACCACAGAAAAATGTTCAGTTTAGTATTGAACTACTCCCTAAAACAATTCCCATTTTTATTCCATCCTATTTATTAGAACCTACATAGTTGGTGGAACTTAAGGTCAAACTTGAATACATGAAGGAAAAAAGATTTATTTGTCCTAGTATGTCACCATGGGCTTCGCCTCTAATATTTTCTATAAATTTAAGGAGGAATATTAGGCTTTTTATTGACTATTAAAATTTGAATTAGGTGACTACTAAGAAAACCATCATTTTCCCAAGATTTATGATCAATTTCATCATATTAGAGGGAATCGTTGGTTTTATAATATTGAACTATGGTTAGGGTCCCATCATTTGAGAGTATTATGGGTGTACATAACCAAGATAGTGTTTTAGTGTTGATATGGGAGATTTGAGTTTCTAATCATTCCATTTAGATTCACTAATGCTCTTATAGTATTTATGGATTTCAGGAACTAGATCTTAAAACCTTTCTTTCACTCTTTTGTTTTTTGTGTTCATATATGATATATTGGTGTACTCCAATTTAGATGAGGAACATGTTGACCATTTGGATGTCATTATTAAAACCTTGAAAGAACATCATCTATATTGAAAACATTCCAAGTGTGAGTTCTGGAAACAATACATGACATTTATGGGGAATGTGATATCTAAGAGGGGAGTATCAGTGGATCCTGAAAATTTATTTGTAGTTATGTCCTAGGAAAAACCCAAAAATGTGTTTGCCATTCAGAGCTTCATAGGGTTAGTTGGTTTCTATAGACAGTTTATTTAGGACATCCTGATTCTCGCTTCTTAGATGAAATATTTATCCCATAGGGGTGAATAGTTTTAATTGAGTTCCAAGTTTTAGAGATATTTTGAGTATCCGAATATGAGTTTGACTTCATCACCAATTGTTATTCATCCAGAATCAAGGTCGTGGTGTGATGTTTTCTGTGAAGATTCTACAACATGATTTGGATGTGTCTTGAAGAAAGGGAAATAGGTTGAGACAGATATAATAAAATATGATCCATAATTTAAAATTTACATTAAATGTTTTTAATATCACTAAACTATTATTTTACAAAAAATTATCACATTTAATGATTTTAGTAGTATTATGGGCTCAATCAGAAAAGGGGAATATTTTGAATTTTAACTGATAATATTATTTCTTTATTTAGGCCACAAAATATATTACACTTATCCTAATTGTGATAATATTTTTTTAGGATCACTGACATCCTGGGATACATTTTATTCTTCTGGACCTCAAGATTAATCCATCAATTGGAGGTCCAAAATTAAATCACAACATGGGCGTTTAAAACTTTTCCCAGATGAGGAATGTTTTAAAAATGAGATTATATATCAAAGGTGGTCAGACCAATGAATATAAAATTTTACATGGATATAGGAAAATAATTTATTAAAAACTATAATTAAATATGAAGTGTGTAAATCAACCGTTTGGAAGGTAATTAATGCATTGGAGTCTGGATACATGGAATTTGGTGAGGCTATTTGGGAAGATGAAATTATCACAGTGAAATAGTCATAACTTTCACTAAACAAGACCAAAAATACTGAAATGATTCACAGATACATTCATAAAAATTGGTAACAACTTCAATGGAGGTGTACATGTGTGAATAGTCCATTTAATGGGTCCAACGCATGTCATCTTTCGAAGGGAAAATATAGCTAATAAAATGAGGAGAGATCCTCCTTCCTAAATCATTCCATTCCATCCCATTCCATCTAAGGCACTAAGGAGGAGATCTCTACTAAGGGAGGCTAGAAGTAAATCTCCCCCATATATTATACTTCATATTTTTAGTTTCCTTCATTTAAGTTCCTTTTTCATTTTTAATTTAAATTTTAGGTTTTTAAATTAGTTCATGCATTTGTGTTTCTTCTTCCATTCCATAATTCTTCTTCTCAATTTTACTCTATTAAATATAAGTATTATAATAATATTATTATTTATTATTATTATTGTAAACTTTTTATTTTAAAAGTAGTTTATACTTTTCTTTCGCCCTTTACATTTTTATAAATATATTTCATTAATTATAATAATAATAATAATAATAATAATTTTTATTATTTTAACATTCTTTATAAATTATATATTTTATAATTTTTATTTATTCTCTCTCTCCCTCCCTCTCCAAATCTCTCTCTCCTCATCCCCCATTCATCCATTTTTTTACTTCTCTCATACAATACTCTTTTTTACATTACTCTTATTTGTTTATCATATTCTCTAATTCCACCCACTCCAAAAATTAATCTCTTATTCTCAGAAATGATTGGCTAACCCCAAGTATTGGCCTGGGGGGAGGTAAATGTGTTCATGAATTTTTTCTAAAAGTTTATTTTTACTTTTTTATAGAGAATTGAGTGGCATGCATGTGTGACGAGAATGTCTATAGTGGGGTGATGACCCCTAATGAGTTACAACTCAATATATATTTATTTTGTTGTTTAATAAATTTTCCACTTCTCCATTATTTATTTATTCACATGTTGGCGTTATGATAATAAATGGATAAGACAACATTGATTGATTTTATTCCTAGAAGATGGCACACCCAAGACAAAGGTGTGTGATAAACTTTGATTAAATGAGGAGGTGAAATTAAGGGTGTCTAGGAATTCGATGATATTCCGTAATTTCTAAATAAAGAATATTAATTCATACATGAGATTTCTTATTTGGGTTTTCAAACTGAAATCAAACACATAAAAGAGATTAATGATTGAATCCAAAACCAAACCCCAAAACCAGGTCCTTTAATCATAAATTCATTTTATTTATCATTACATGATAGTTTAGAATTTTATATTTCATGTCATTTAAATTATAATACAAAAATGATTTTTACTGCATTCATTAAATTCTCTAACCCATAAAAAGAAGTATTGTAGGTGATTTAAATAAAGTGAGTGAACCAAAACTTAGAGGCTCTTCAAGTGAAATGACCCTAGTCAGCCACTGTATTACACTAGGAAAATTATAATATTTCTTTTGACAATTCCCCATGACAAGCATGTATCAAAACTGTCACCGTTTTTGGGGATACAATTAGTTATTCACATTACCATTTCTAATTTCACATTTTATATAGTCTTTCATTTATTTTAAAAAATAAAAAAATAATTCATTCTATGATGAATTTAAATGATTATTATTCTTTATGGATTGACTATTAATCATAGCTTCCAAAACTAGTAGAAAAATACCCCTAGTCTATAAAAACAAGTGTTTAATTATAGGCTAGATAAATTAGGGGAGAATAGAGCCAAATTTTAAAAGATGTGGAATTAAAGGATATCATTGAGGTCCTCTAGGAGATCTTCAAGAAACAAGTTGTAGAAGGATTGGAAAGAGAGGTAGTTGAATTATGGGAGTACTTCCCAGAATATTATCAAGAAGTTGTTGAGACACAAGAAGAGTTCCACATAATTCCTCCCAAAACTTTTGAATAAGTTACACCAAAATATTTCAAGAAGCAAATGAAAAAACAAAAAATTCATTATGAGATTCAATATCATAAAGATATGGTACAAATATGAAAGAAAAAATGTATTGGATAATTGAATATATTTAAGAAGCATCAGAGCAATCTGATAATGAACCTAAAGATATGCCACTTGTCTTACCTATAAAGGTAATAGAGGAAGGCTTGCTCAATGAGCCACATATTGGGGATCAACACAAACTAGATGACTTCAAGAATTATTGTGAGAAACTTCTTGATCTCCCCAAACCATATAAATAATAAGACCCAACACCAGTGAAAGAATATACCAACCAAGATGTATAATTTCAAGTGAAAATAGAGGTGCCTGACTACCTACCTCCATCATTAGAGAATATACTCCAAAAAGTTCATTCTAATGAGACATTAATTGAATCTAGACCATGATAAGGAGTTTATATTTTCTTATACTCTATCAATTCAATCTTTATTGAAACTGAATTATGCATCACCCCCTCTTGATTTGAATTTTTAGATTCAGACAATATTTTCCATTTCTTATAGGATGATGAAGAACCTTGACTTAAACCTATGAGGGAACACATGGAGCTCCTTGATTTCAATGAATATATATTCAGGGAGACCCATCAAGAGATCCAAGTAGCTTAACATGAGGAAATCAGACAAGAGGGTTCTTATTTTAAAATCGGGAAATTCCTTATTGAAAATTTAAATTAAAATATTATTCAAGTATAATTACCTCAATATTCTCCCATTCATCATTCAATACATGGAGTCCCTATAAATATAGTAATGGAAGAGAAGAAGGAGGTTTCACATGTAGCAACCAAAAAGGAGGATGATTCATACTTCATCGTAACACATCCATTAAGGCTATACCTCATTTTGAAGGGGTGAGGGATATAGCGTAATCTAGACATGGATAATTCTTAAAGAATGATGATAAGAAACAAGTGGTAAAATCCACGTTTTGGTGGTTTAAATCAATGAATCTTCATCCACTATCTATCTTTGGATAAAATATGGTACTACCATATAGATTTAGTAAAAATTGGGGGTCCACTTGGGGGATCATACCAAGACATATCCCTTACTTAATTTCTATGAATTTATATTTCAATTTTATTTCATAATAAGTAGTCTAGCATGTGTCCCATTAATCCTTTTTTATTTTAGATTTAATGACATGATCTTTGTACTTAATTGAGTAATTATTATTTATAGGTTCATAAATGGGAAAAGGAAGCCTCCAAAAGTGTAATATAAGCACTAAGCTTCAAGGGAAAGGGAGTTAATTTTTATTGTTTAAACTTTCAAACTCGATACATTTTTTTCCAAATCATGTTTTGGGATTTAAAGAAACAATTGCATGCCCACATTTGAATTTATTTTCTACTTGACTGAACTAAGAGACATGTGTTTTTTTGGAATCCTATGACTCCATGTTTATGATGTTGATTTTAATGAAATTGAATGAGTAAAATGGGGAATTTAATTTTTAAAGTGAATCAGGGATATTAAAATGAGAACTCATGATTTAAGTAAGTTAATTGATTCATGTAAATGAAATTCCCCAACCATTTTTCATTCATTGATTTTCTTACATTCATGTCAATTGGTTTATTAATTTTATTCATTTTTTGAGTCATTTCCCCAAATCATATGTCCATTACTAAGAGGATATATAGACCAAGTACTTCCAATATTTTCTTAATCATATTTCTTATGTAATATTGGGACATACCACCAGCTAGAACTTGAATTTGGACTGGTTTAAGCTATGAATATGCAAAAAGATATTTAAAATGGTTAAGGAATCCTTTGAAAATAAACTTACGTTTAAAATACCACATTTATATCCATAATTATTTAGCCAATATATACCATAAATGACCTTATTATGAATTATCCATGTTTTTATCCATTTTTAAACATTCCTACCCTACTCTTAGTAGTTGCATGATATTTTAAATTTTAATTGTTGGGGTAAAGGAAATAATGGTAAATGGGATTATTTATATTTTAATAAAGAAGTGTGGGGGTTATTATTGTGTTAATTATTAAAGGATGTGGAATCATTCATTTTACTCGGTTGTTTTTTCCATTTTAATATAAAAAAGTAGAATAACAAAAAAACCAAAAAATGAAAAAAATGGGATCTGATTTTGGTAAACCAAAAAATCATAATGACTATAACTATGATTTCTATCATAATAGGTTTGGTGGTGGATTTGAGGTATATTCTAAATAATAACTTTCAAAAAAGAAAAAAAATGAAAATGTTTCTTTATAAATAAAAAATGAATAAAATTAAAAACATATTTAAGAGAGGGACAAATCATTCATTATTATTAAACTAATCATGAACATTAATTTAATTCTAAGAGAAAGTTAGGATTTGTTATAATTTCAATGGGATAATTTCATTATAATTTTTTTATTTGAATATCATTGTTTAAGATTAAAGACTTAAACATTATCCTTGATATTAATTTTTAAAAATTAAATATTTCTATCTTTTAGCCTTAGAGTCATTAGAACCTTGATTCCAAGTCCTATTTATTTGTGACTTTGTATTTCCGAATTGGAGAAAGTAGTTCTTTGACAAGATTATGGATAAGGAGAATGTTTTTATGATATTATCATAACTCTAATTGAATTGTATCATGAGTTATCATATAAAAGATTGAAAATTAGGTAAATCATGACTTGGTATATTTGATAATAATGAATCGAGGAGCTAGAATGAATGAAAGGAGAAGCTCCGTAATTTTTTATTCAAAGTGGAAAAATAAAATACATGGATTTTATATTTTTTGGAAAATGAGAAATTTATTTGATATTTTCTGTGGAATATGAAAATTTTATATTACATTGACAATAGTTTGATCTTACTACATTGAAATTTGAATATTGATAACATTGGTGCCCTTTGATTTTCAATGTCGAGAATTTATGCTTAAGGAAAAGCATTGTTTAAGTTTGGGGGAATTGACATAAAAAATATTTTCTATAATTTTACCTTGAATTTCAATTTTTTTAATCTCACGAAACTGTTATTATATGGGAAATTCTCATATTTTTCATTTTAGTGGAATTTTTACATAAATTGAAAAAATGGCCTATTTCGAATTTTAACTGTATTAAATTATTTGTCTATTTAGGGAATAAAATATTATATACTTATCTAAATTAAGAAATTATTTTTAATTAGATCACAGACTTCTTGGTAAACAATTAATCCTTCCGGACCAGAAGCTTGATCCATCAATTGGTGGCCCAAAATCAACACACAACACAAGCCCCAAAAACAATTCACATATCGAGAATGTTTTATATATGAGATTATATATCAAATTTGGCCACACAAATGAAACTAAAATTCTTCATGGATCTGTATAAGGAATTTATTAACAACATTAATTTTTGAGGAAGTGTGTGAATCATCTATTTAAAGGTAATTAATTAATCAGAAATCTGATAAATGGAATTTGGAGAGGATGTGTGGGAAGATTAAATTATCAGAGTGAAATGGTCATAAAATTCTCTACACATGGAAAGATATGATAAAAATTTTAGGGGAGAAGCAAAAAAACAATTTTGAACAACATTCATGATTGTGTGAATGGGTTAATAGGTCATTTAATGCATCTAACACATGGTAACTTTTGAAAGGAAAATATTTATTATAAAAGGATTAAATATCATCTTTCCCAAATCATTCCATTCCATATAATTACATCTGAGAAACCAATGAAGATATATTCACTGATGGATGCTAGACAAAAATATCCCCCATTTCTTCTTATTCATTTATTTTATTTTATTTATTTTTCATTCAGTTTAATTTGTTATTTAAATGTTAGTTTTATTAAATTAGTCCACGCATCTATGTTTCTTCATCCATTCCACTATTATTCTTCCCAATTTTATTCTTTTAGTTATATTTATTATTATTATTAGTTTTAATAATAATATTTATAATAATAATATTATTATTATCATTATTACAATGATAACATTATTATTTTAAAATTATTTTATCCTTTTATTTCTCCATCTATTATTTCAAAAAACATTCCTTTAATAACCTTAATATTAATTTTTATTATTATTATATTAACATTATTTATAAATTATATGTAACACCCCAAGCTTCCACGATATCCTTCTCTTTGAATAATATAATAGCGTGATATGTGCCCAAAACTGAGCTCAAGCACACAATGACATATCAAACTAGCCATTTAGAAAGCAGTTATGAATAGTAATAATCAAATTTTGAATTATACATATATATCCTATATAACTTTAACATTCATATTTTTTGTTTCTTTGACATAATATAAGGGAAAACTCGATTTTTCATATAAAAGAAGTATTTTTTAAAAAATGCAGTTTTTCTACCTTTTAATAGTGAACCCTTTCTAAATTCAATATTTTTAACTTTTATATATTCAATTTGAAGAAATTAAATTCTTCTTTAGAAGAGGTATATAAAAATATAGTTTGAATGAATTTTTGGTGTTTTTCTGATAACTTTTATATTTTGATGAATAGTGAAAGATACTAAATATTAATGGAACAAAACTTTTTTAATCAAAATAATTTATAGTGATAAATTATACATTTTAATGCTATTTAAGTGTAATTATATTTTATTTTTATCATTTATTACAATTTTGGTCATTAAAACTAATTTTACATTTAAACTGTACATAAACACATATCAATCTTTTGATAGTTTTTACTTCTCAAAAACCTGATTTCTGGTTTTTACAATGGAAATTAATTTTAAATTAATTAATAAAAAATAAATGTTTTTAATTTGGTAAAATAGATATCATTTTTGGATTCAGAATATCAAAATTTACATAGGGTGAATTTTTTATATTTTTCTGAAAACATTAAATTTTGGATAAATATTGAAAAACACTGCGTTATTGATTAAAACCAGACCTTTTAATTAAATAATTGAATATTTTATTTTTATTTTTATTCAAAATAGATACTTAATACCTATATTAGATCAATTCAATTAATTGGAGTCATTTTAAAATAAAATTTGATGTATAAAATGTTATTGAATTTTTTAACGTCTTTTACCCACCTTCTAGACACGTTAGCAAATTTTTAAAAAACGTAATTTTACCACTTGTGTGAATTGAATTATAAAAACCTGAGAGACAAAACTTACATAAGTAAGTAAAATGTGGTTCACTAAGTTGAAAATAATTTTTTGGTGAATAGTAACAGTTGAATTTTATTTTCCATGGTTAAAAGTAAATAGGGAAATTAAAGGTAAAAATGATATTATAATTAACACAAAACATGTCATAATTATATTGTATAAGTTTATTTTTACCAAAATCAACCTTATGTATAAAATATGATCCTTTGGGTTCCACTTGGTTTTGATTTGGACAATTACTGTTATTCTTTTTAAAGAAGAGTTAAAAGTCTTAAACTCAAATTTTATTAACTAAAACATTTGTAATATTTGGTTATACATAAGATAATTTCGACTATAAATATTAATTAGAAGGATAAAATGATTTCCTATATCATGGTATTTTATTTATAATTTTTAAACAATAAATTATTAAATTTATTTATGACACAATGATGATGCGGTAAATAAATTATTAATGAAATATTAAAAAAATTGATATGATAAATATTAAAATAAATTTAAATTGAGACTTTTTATGAATTAAAAAAAATATAGGTTAATATTAAATGTTAGAGTTGATTCAATTTATTTGTTTTGGAAGAAATCAGATTGTTATGACTTTCACAAATACCAAAAACAAAATAATGTCGAAATTGACATAAATGAGTTTTTAAAACAAATACTATATTATTAATTGATATAATTGTCCTAAAAATATAAGGTTCAGAAAAAGGACTTATATAATAATATATATTTATTTAATAAACCATTTGGGGTTCTCTTGTAATTTTATAGTATCTTAATGTACCTTATAATAAAAAAAAATACAAGAAGACATTGTAAATGTCAAAATATTTAACCAAGTGTTAAATCTAAAAGAGAAGGTTAATATGGCGACCTAAACCTGTCTAAATACTATTATTTGAGACATTTTTGATCCATCCACACCTTATCCTCAAAATAAATCTTTTTTGAGCTACTATAAACCGAATATGATTGTACAATAAAATAACATTTGAAGGTTTTCCTAAAGTGACCATCACCTCTCTTATAAAATGTTACTACACCTTATCTCAAAATCACACCTCAAAAGCCATTTGTCTTGGCCAAAACCTACTAAAATATCCTCCCAACTACCATTACATAAACTTAGAGGCCATAATTTGATCATAAATCCAAAATAATGAGCCCTTTCTATCACATCAAAAAGAATCACTTGAAGAAGAGGTAATTATTTCATCACCTCTTTCAATGTTCTTTTATTCTTCGACTTCCTATTTGTTTGTTGTTTCAATGCCCAAATAATAACTTAAATACCGTATACATACTTTGATGTTATTATAAATATGGTACAACCATATTCATTATTCTATCCATCATATTAATGAAAAAGTCACCATACATGCGTACGTATGGATTATTGTCTCCATGTTGTGGTGTAGTTTGTTATTCAACACTTCATTATTTGGATGGTTATAATAATGAGTATAATTGATTTAAATAATAAATATAAAATTTTAATGATTCTATATATATGAAATACCGTCCAACTGCATACGATTCCATCATAGGTAGAATGGTATTTTCGCTCATTCATACGTATAAATTAACGTCTCCACGAACGCGATGAGATTAATTCCACATCATAACCATTCAAGAATAAATATCATTTTATGATTAAAAATTATTTTTAAGAACATATTATAACTTTGGATATGAATTAAATACAACCTATCAGTAACAAACATGACTTACGTAATAAAACATATAAATAAAAACAAATCAGTTAACACCCAAAACAATGATACTACTGAAGTATTATTGACAATGAAATATTAAAATATCATATATGATATCATATTTTTTATATTGTTCCTGTATATTTTAATATAAATTATTTTTCCATTATACATAAGGTTAATGTACCCTCAAATAATAAAAATTACATGGAAAGGGGTTTCTTATCTCACTTTTAATTTTGTTAGATTTCAATTGTTCAGAACTTATTTATTGCATGTGGTGTTTTGGGTACATCCATTTGATATATATTATAATTATTCTATTTATATTTATGGTATTATGTGATTAATTTTGTGTTTATTAACTTTTTGTTATAGGAATCGATTGATAACAACGTGGTAAGGGGTTTTCATCTCACTTTTTATTCCTGTAGGATTCATTCTATATTGGACACTATTTTTTTTGTGTGGTGTCTGTACTGTCCATAATTGTATTCTTGTTGTAATATGCTTTAATCAATGGGTATTTAAATATTCATTGTATGATACTTCTTTCATGGGGTGTATGTTTAGTAATTTACCAAATCAGTAAGGAAATTTCAAATTTCAATTTCAACTCATTGGGTTGTATGCAAACCTAATTGATTATTTTACTCCAAGATTATGTTTGAAATCACTATTTATTTACATATGTAGTAATTTACACACCCCATTATGTGGATACACTTTTTATACACATTAACAACCCACTGATAAATTCTCAAGTCATCTATATGAACTTGATATGAGTAATTTCAAATCAATGTTTTATTCATTGAGTTAAACATCCAAGTCATTGGTGTTGTTTTTACAAGAATATGTGTGAATGTACTCTAATTTATTTATACTGAATATCATATCATATTGAGTTTATTTATATTTTTCAAACATAATTATGTCATTGATTTATCCTTAAACTAAGGATATGGACTTTATAATTGATTTCATCTCAATTTACACTTCATTGAGACTTCTTTGTTGTTATGAACCAATTCACTTTTATATGGTGTATATACTGTACATTGGAAAAGTATATCATGAATCCATTTATTATAATGATATTTTATTGTTTTTATTTACTCAATTATTTTTATTCAAGCATCTCTCATTTGGTTAGGAACTCTAACTAAAATATCAATTTAAATGTGTTAAAGATTTATTATTTTAAATCATTATCACAAATGTCAATGTTTTAAAAAATGGTATTAAGTATTTATTTATATTGACCTGAATGTTTTAAAATTAAAATTCTTTTTAAAGGATTGAAAGTGGTATGGGACACTTTATTTAAAAATCCCTTTTAAACTGCTTCTTGATAAATAGTGAGAGTTTTAAATATTTTCCAGAAAAATGTGATATTTCTCTCAAATAGTATTACTAATTATTTTATTCTATGTAAATATCCTTAATTATTCTTGATTGAGGTTGATAAAATCTTTCATATTATATTTAATAGGTTATGTTTGACTATGTATGTCCTATTTTTATACCATTCATGGTTTGTTGTTAAAATATAGGCATTTTTATGCTAGTTTTAATACGAATTTTTAGATTATGTTTCACCCTGTTAATATAAGGAATGAATTTGACTTAATAAGTGATGGATGGAGCCCTATCTAGCTCTTTTATGGATCTGTAGGTCTCATGAGACAAACTAGTGTCTTGGCACAATTCCTTGGCAAAATCTTTATTTTTTGTCTTAGCATGAGGCCTTGAATATATGGTTATGATGTCTGGAATTATGCATTACTTCATTATGAAATTAGATACTGATATAACATGTGATTATTCAACTAGTAGAATATCCATGTGAATATGTAAATAGCAATATTTAATTTATATTTTCCATATAATGATGAAATTTATGTTTAAAAGTCTTGTTATTTAGTCTTAGACATTTCCTTAAACATTTATGATTATTTATGATAGTTTTCGCTATATTATTTTCCTTACTGACAATCTGAGATCACCCCTTTCTTATGTTTTATTTTTCCTAGGAAGTGAAGAATAATATTATGACTGACCGGTAGGAATAGGCTAAGGAATATATGAGTGTTCAAAGGATACACATTTTTGTTCCTTTTCATTTGATAATGTAATATAAAACTTATTTATCTATCTAGTACTTCCAAAGATACTAAACTAATCAGTCGTTCGAGACTTGTTCCGTTGTGGTAATGACAATGTTAAGTAATAATGCACTGACTCTATGCAACTAGGTTAGCGTCGTTATATTTGGTATCAGGGGATTTTTAGTACAAACCGTGGACGGTAGATTTAAATAAAACTCTAATTAAAAAACCCTACCCTAAGATAGACTTTGATGATTAGTATAGAATAACATCTACAAATTAAGTTAATGTAAATATTATGTGGGTTTTCTAAGTAATACATTCTTGTCTGGGTAAGAGCATGTAGAAGAGGTTGTGGCATAGATGTACCTAGGAATGAAAACTCTGAAAAGGAGTTTTGGGCTTGACATGGGGTATCCAAGTACACGACAATGAGCCTTGCTAGACTCTTGGTTACAACACCCCTAGGGGATATAATTTGGATAATTCACATTTTCTTTACAACCTGATTTTATGAATTTTAATATAAGATGAGAATAAATAGCCTTGGTAAATTATAATGTGTTTTATATTGCAAATAAGGTGTCATGATATTCTCTAAACAATTCTATGACTCACACTATTCTTTCTTGTGATAGTCAATGGCTAGATTCCAAGGAAGTTGTAGTAACATTGAATATCATGTACAATGTGGGAATGATGATAGAAATGAGAAACTAAATTGAATGTTATTGGGTGTAAATGATATTGTGTTCATGCTAAATCAGTTTTCCAAATATATGATCAAAAAAAATATTAACCAACTCCTAGACTCAACATTTAAGAGAAAGGCGATGAATAATAAGAGCTCCAGTAGTTGAGACCATGGAGAAAAGAAAGCTTAATTTCCATCATACAGTAAATGTGGAAGGAAAAATTGAGGAAAATGTCTCAATACAACAAATAAATTCTTTATGTGTGGGAAAAAAGGACATAAAGTAAATAATTTCGAAGAAAAAAATGAATCTTTCTATGGATGAAAATAAAAATGATCCTTATAATCCAATTACAGTCATTTTTCGTAAATATATGGGACTATGGAATTACCCAAGTCAATGCCTTATTCTATATGATAACCTCTAGGTCAAGGAAGAACCTATGTAGAAATAAATGGATAGATAAATTTTTAAAAGTATTCATTATCATTGTTAATGGGATTACATTGGAAGTCTATTAATTCTCTTATAAGTGTAACCATGCAATTTGTTATGTGAAAATGCTATTTGAGGAATAATTATCTGTTCTTTTGTGGATATGGGTATAGATAACCATTTGGTATTATATGATCCTTGAATTTGAGGCAATTATAGGTTATTAATTTTTAGAATGAAAATACGAGGTATGAGAAAACATTTGTGGTTAAATTATGTTATGGTTATTTTGAGTAATTTATATCATTTTTGGAATGTTATAAAAAATATAATTTGAAAAGGTACAACATACAGATCGTTTGACAACATGTCGCATCGGACAAAGCTGTGGCAATTGAACCCACAACCAGAGTTCGAATGGGATTTTTCGCCTCCCAGTGGACTATGTTAAGTCCCTAGTTAGTGTGACTAATTCATTTTATGTAAATGATTTTATTTAGCAATAATAAGTTTATTTGGGATCTTTTGTTTTATCAAATATATATCCTTAGTATAGAAATATGATTTGGTGATTAAGTGATAAATGTTATTTTGGAATACATATGCTCTGTTGGAAACACAATATACCTATGGAAAATAGAATACTTTGGAATATTATTTGAGTAGTAATGGTAATTTTTTTTATTTTGGATGAATTTATGTTTTTTTAGAGATTTAGGTTATTAATGTAAATGATTAAACTATCATAGAGAATATTCGATTTGGTAAATTACACTTCTATATGTGAATTTAAGAGTATTTGATGTTATTTGGAGATAAATATTATAATTTATAGTGAAATACTATGTAATGAAATTCTTCTGAGTTTTGGGTTTCAATCTTAGTTTTAATTATATTGAATGATTTTAAGGATAATTGTTTATTCAATGGTCTTTATTAAACATTGGGTATCATTTGTTAAATTTTGGAAATTAAGATTAGTATTTCTTTCAATAAAAGACAATCCATTTTGGGGGTCATCTAATCATGTACTAACCATTTGTTTTTGGTAAATCTCTAAAGACAAGGGAAATATATATTTCATCCTTTGTGGATTATGTGATTCTCTAGAAGTTGATTCAAGCGCTTCAGGAGTGACCACATCATCTTGAATAATCATAGTTTGGAGAAAAGATGACTTAGTTGTAGAAATTTATTAAAGGAGTATAATATACTTAAAAAGTAATTATATCTCATTATGTTCTTAGTAAATCTCATGAATAAATTCCTCAAATTTAGGAAATAGATCCTAAAAGAAAATAAGGTTTCCTGTTTACTTTTCCTACCAGGAATCTAATGTATATTTAACCCATCACAAGTTTGTGGTTTTATTGTTGTTAACTTATTTTGATTATGTATTCTATCACATTCCATCAAAACTTGACACTCAGTTTATCTTCAATATCCATGTTATTCTACATGGAATCCCAGTATGGGTTATCTCATGTTACCTTTTCACTTCTCTTTCATTCTTTTAATATAAGGACCCATCCTTATTACATACATAATCTTGTATTTAGTCAATAAAACAATTCCTTTTACATTGAGGATCTTTCAAGTTTATATCTTTGTAGAATTGGGACAATACATTCATAATGTAACACATTATTACAAAGTGGATACCATAAAAACAATTCCCATTTTTTTCCAAAATATAAAACATTAAAACATAAACATGACTTCGTAACTATTATTCAACATTTAACATGGCTTACTTCTTTTACTTAAACATCCATTAACTTTTGAAATTCATTTAAAAACATGGGATGGGCACGAAAGCTCGGCAAGGGATGAAAAAGAAGTAAAGAGCACATTAGTCCATGAATACTCGTATGAAAATACTTTCAAAAGACATGTGTGTAACCCATATATACTTACTTTGTGTAACATGAGATTTAAACAAGATACAATCAAAAATTAAAACCTATATAAAATCATAAAGGTATATTGGTGCATTACTTACATAATCTTGTAACCATTCTTGACTGCCTTATAATTTGTAACCCTCACAGCTACCTTACTTTGTGTAACTATCGCAGTTACACATGGAGTAACCATATGTCTGACCTCCAACATACTCATACCCAATGCATTGGAGGGAGATATAGGTCCCACCCTTCATCATAAATAATTCTCAGGAACCAAAACATAATCATACAACATGAATAATTCCATAAAAACATTAATTTAGTATTTTGTAAAACTGAATTTAAAAAGAGGATTTTAAAGAAAAGCCCCTTATAAATATCATACAGTTGAATAGAGTCTTAATAGAATGGATGGAGTATGTATATTTACTATAAATACACATAATAAAAAATAATATAAACCGAACCCAAACACAAAAAAATTAAATAGAACATAAATAATGATGTAGAAGGTTAACCCAAAGAATGGAAATCGGGTTAAGAATGCCCTCACCTCGGGTTTGTCTTACATACAACTTGTTTAAACATCTTTATAATGGTTAAAATATTTTTATTAATATTTTAAAGAAACAGGTTCATTTTTATCACATCTTATATGATCATTTCATAACTTCAGTTCACACTTTAACTGTTAGTATTTTACTCCATGCACTGTTTTTGGGTGAATTCATTACATGATTTCCAAGATTGGTTAATGATGGATGTTCTTGTCGATTGGAAGTGAGATTATAGAATTGTAATGGAAAGGTATTTACATATTTTCAGTACCATAATTTATAACATTTATGATTTTGATGTTTAAAATAAGATGATTCATAATTTAAACCATTAATGATGTTCGTTTAGATCATTTTAGTTGTTCTTTGATAATAACAACCTCATTTTGTATTATAAATTAGAACTACGGGTAAAAAAGAATTACAAAACCATGGGTGAGTCATGAAACATATATTATAACCTATTTCAACCATATAAATGGTTTCATGACCATACTTTAATTAACTAATGGAAATTGAAATCACATCATCCACAATGTTGGTAATTCGACACATAACAGACAATGATTGTATTCCTTTAATAAGTGGGATAGGAGAAGAATAATGATGATTAATTTTCCATAAACAAGGTAAAATATATAATATAAATGATTTATGTATATTTCATGACTCTTGGGTAAGAAGATATGAAGAATGAATAAGGAAGGAACTCAAAATAAAATAATAAGTGAGAAATCTCTTAGAAAAATACTGTAGCCCAACATCAATGCGACAGGGTTGTAGAAAACATTAAGAAGATAGGGGAAAAGGTTCACCCATCCAAAAATGAATCATAATATAGAGTATATAAATAATAAGAAGAAAATAAGAACATGGTATGGAAACTTGAAAGTTATACCATATAAAAGAGAACTTGAATGGGAAAACAAAGAAATTGTGAATTTTCTAAACTAGTAGAGTAACTCATAGAATATGAAGGATGGAACATTGGGGGCTTGAGGAAACCTTGGGAGGTATACTATGAAGGTAAGAAGGCCAGATATTCATTTAGGTAGAATTTGGAATGAATTAAATGAAGGGAAGAGTTGGTATTTATAGGAAAAGTGATGGATTATTTTAATAATTTTCAAGAGACACCTCATGAGTGGTATTTGAAAAACCATGGGCTTACCCATGGTATTTTCCCATGGTATAAGCCACATGGGACACATCACATCTTCTTTAACTATTCACAAGCCTACCATATTTATGAAATCATTATTACATAATTAATTACGTCATTAACACACTGAAACTAAAAACTGTATTTTTTACTATTCACTGAAAAATCAATTGTTTCAGAAAAATTCCAAAAATTCATCCTAACCATTTATCGACATGTAGAATTCAAAAATGTATTCCAATATCTGAAAATAATTTTCTAAATATTATTAATTTAATTTTTAAATAAAAGAATACTTAATTCAAAAATTAACAATTTTAATTCTATAACTACTTCTATATCAAAATGAAAAATTATCCTAGATTCAATTATCTTAAATCTTTAATAAAATAAAATAATAATAAAATTTACTATTCATTAGTGTCATATTACTATTCATATTACTATTTATAAGGGCATGTTATTATTCACCAATAAACAAGTTTGTTCCCATAGACTCCAAAAAACATACTGAACGCAATTGTAGATTAAAGTTTCTTGAAATTCAAAACATAGAAGTGGAAAAATTATGTTAAAAGGCTAGTTATAAATATATACATAAAACAAAGTTCCGTGCATTTCTATTTATTTTTAGAAAAACACAGGGTGTTACATTTAATGTGATAGTTTTATTGACTATTTTTCTTATTTGGGACTTTCAATGAAGTTCCCGAGCCCAATTTTAATATTGAGAGGATTCAATTTCCAAAAGGGTGGAAGAATGTAACACCCCAAGCTTCTATAGTATTCTTCTCTTTGAATAATACAATAGTGTGCGATGTACGCAACACCGAGTTCAAGCACACCACAACCTATCAAACTAGCTGTTTAGAAAGTGGTTTTGAATAGTAATAACCACATTTTGAATTATATATATATATCCCATATAATTTTAACATTCATCTTTTGTGTTTCCTAGACATAATATAAGGAAAAAATAAATTTGTCAGATAAAAGAACTTTTTTTTCAAAAAATGAAGCTTTTTCTCTTTTTAATGGAGAACCCATTCTAACGAAAATATTTGGAACTTATATATATTAAATTTGATTAATTTAAATTCTTCTTTAAAATCGGGACATAATAATTTAGTTTGAATAAATTTTAGGGTTTTTCTGATAATATTTATATTTTTATTAATAGTGAGACATACTATACTTTATTTGAGAAAAACATTTTTATTCAAAAAAAATTATAGTGTTAAATTATACATTTGAATGGTTTGGAAGTATAATTATATTATATTTTTATCATTTAATACAATGTCGGTCATTGGAAGTAATTTCACTTTTAAACCAGACATAATCACATATCAATCATTTGATAGTTTTTTACTTCTCAAAAACCAGCTTTATGGTTTTGACAATGTGAATTAATTTTAAATTAATTAATGAAACTTCTATGTTTTAAATTTGGTAAAATAGATATCATTTTTGGATTTAGAATATCAAAATTAACTTAGGGTAAATTTTTTGTATTTTTTTTAAAACATTCAATTATTTATAATTTGTGAAAAACACTACATTATTGTTTAAAATTATACCTTTTATTAAATAATTATTTATTTAATTTTTATTTTAAGTAAAAATAGATACATAATACCTATATTAGTTTAATTTAATTCGTTCAAGTCATTTTATAATAAAATTAGATGTATAAAAGTTTATTGAATTTTTTAACGTCTTTTACACACCATCTAGGTATGTTAGAAAATTTTCATAAAACATAATTTTATCATTTATGTTAACTGAATTTCAAAACTCTGAGAGAGAAGGTTGACATCAGTAAGTAAAAAGTAGTTCAATAAGATGAAAATATTTTTGGTGAATAGTAACTTTTGAATTTTATTTACCATAGTTAAAAGTAAATAGGGTAATTAAAGGTAGATATGATATTATAATTACCCTAACACATGTTATAATTCTATTGGATAAGTGTATTTTGACCAAAATCAACCTTATGAATAAAATATGATCCTTTTGGGTCCACTTGTTTTAGATTATGACATTTATTATTATTTTATTTAAAGAAGAGTTAAAAGTGTTAAATTAAAATTTTATTAACTAAAACATTTTTAGTATAAGGTTATACATAAGATAGTTTAGACTATATTTATTAATTAGAAAGCTAAAACGATTTCCTACATCATGGTATTTAGTTTATAATTTTTATACAGTAAATAATTAAATTTATTTATGACACGATGATGATTGAGTAATTACCTTATTAATAAAAGATTAAAACAATTGATATTATAAATATTAATATAAATTTAAATTGTGAATTTTGATGAATTCCATAAATTTTCGAAGTAAAAATTACATGTTAGGGATGATTCAATTTATTTGGTTCGAAGAAATCTGATTGTCCTGACTTTCACAAAAACCAAATACTAAATAATGTAAAATTTGACATAAATGAGTTTTTAAAACAAATAATATTTTATTAAATAATATAATAGTCCTAAAAATAAAACATTCACCCAAAGGACTTATATAATAATTTATATATCATTAATCAACCATTTGGGGTTCTCTTGTCATTTTATAGTATGTTTATTAACCATATAATATAAAAATACATGGCGACCTGATAAATGTTAATCTATTTAACAAAGACTTAAATCTAAAATATAAGGTTAATATGGTGACCTAAACATATATAAAACATATTGGTTAAGATGTTTTCAACCCATACCCACCTTTTCCTAAAACTAAATCATTTTTTAGCCATTATAAACATAATATGATTGTATAATAAAATTATATTTCAAGGTTTTCCTAAAGTGACCATCACCTCTTTTATAAAAAGGTACTTCCCATTCACTCAAAATCACACCTCCAAAGACATTGGGCTCGGCCAAAACCTATTCAAATATCCTCCCAACTACCCTCACTTAAACCTAGAGTCCATACATTGATACTAAAGCCAACCTAAGGAGCCGTTTTGATCAAATCCAAAGGAATCACCCAAAGAAGAGATAATTATTTCATCGCCTCTTTCAATGTTTTTTCTTCTTCCACTTACTCTTTCTTTTTTTTCATGTAAAAATAAAAACTTAAGTACCTTATACATACTATGATGTTATTATAAATATGGTATAACCATATTCATTATTCTATCCACCATGTGAATGACATATTCACCATACGTGTGTACGTGCGACTTAGCATCTCCACCTTGTGGTGTAGTTCGTTATTCAACACTTAATTATTTGGATTGGTATTATAATGAGTATAATTTCTATAAATAATAAATATATCATGTTAATTATTATTTATATTTGAAATACATCCCAATTATATATTATTTTTCAGCAATAGAATGATATTGTCACTCTTGCATATGAATAGATTTCTGTCTCCACGAATGTGATAAGATTCATTCCCCAACATAACCATTAAAGAATAAATATCATTTTATAAAAAAAAGGACGTAATATCATTCTGGTTATGAATCAAATAATTCCTATCCATTACAAACATGACTTACGTAACAAAACATATAAGGAAAAACAAATCAGTTAACACCCGAAATAATGATACTACTCAAGTATTATTAACAACGAAATATTAAAAGATAATATATGATATCATATTCATTTATATGGTTCCTATATAATTTAATATAAATTATTTCACCATTATACAGGAGGTTAAAGAACCATCGACTAAGGAAAAGTACAAGGTAATGGGTTTCTTATCTCAATTTTAATTCCGTGAGATTTCCATTGTTCACCACTAATTTATTGCATATAGTGTATTGTGTGCTTCCATTTGATATTTATTATCATTATTCTATTTATATTCATGGTATTATGTGATTAATTTGATTGTTATTAATTTTTGGCCATATGACTTGATTGATTACATCGTGGCAAGGGGTTTCATCTCACATTTTTATTCCTGTGACATTCATGATATATTGGCCACTATTTCATTTTGTGTGGTGTATGAGCTGTCCATAATTGTATTCTTGGTGTAATATACTTTAATTTAGGGGTATTTACATCTTCATTGTATGATCCTTCTTTCATCGGTGTTTTTTTCATAAGTTACCAAATCGGTAATGGAATTTTAAATTTCAATTTGCACTCATTGGGTTTTATGCAAACTTCATTGATTATTTTACTCAATGATAATGTCTAAAATCACTCTTTATTTACTTATGTAGTAATTTAAACTCCAATTTTTGTGGATATTCTTTTGAAAGATATATTAAATCTATTTATAAATTCTCAAGTCATCGATATGAACTTGATAAGAGTAATTTAACTAAATTTCAATTCATTGACATAAACATCCAAATCACTGGTGTTGTTTTTACAAGAATATGTGTGAATGTCTTCTGATTTATTTACATTTAATATTGAATCATATTGAGTGTATTTATATTTTTCACACTTAATTATGTCATTGATTTATCTTTAACCTAAGGATATGGTCTTTATAAGGGATTTCATCTCAATTTACATTCTACTGAGACTTATTTGTTGTTATGAACCTAATCAATTTTATATGGTGTATATACTATACTTTGACATAATATTTCATGAATCCCTATAATTTCATTATATTATAATGTTTTGATCACCTCAATTATTTTTATTCATGCATCTCTCATTTGGTTCGGAACTCTAACTAAAATATCATTTTAAATGTTTTAATGATCTATTCTTCTAAATCATTCTCATTAATGTCCATGTTTTCTAAAATGGTTTTATGGATTTATTTATATGTACATGAATGTTTTAAAATTAAAATTACTTTTAAACGTTCGGAAGTGGTATGGGAGACTTTGATTCAAAAATATGTTTTAAACGGAATCCCTATAAATAGTGAGACGTTAAAATTTTTTCAAGAAAAAGGGGATATTTCTCTCAAATAGTTTAACTGCTTATTTACATCTAGGTCAATATCCTTCATTATTATTGATTTAGGTTGATACAATATTCTATATTCTATTTAATGAGTTATGTTTGAATATGGATGTTCTATTTTTATAGCATTCATGGTTTGTGGTTAAATTATTGACATTTTGTATGCTAGTTTTAATACGAATATTTAGATTATATTTCACACTTTTCATATGAGAAATGCATTGGACTTAGAAATTGATCAGTGGAGCCCACTATAGCTACTCGATGCAACAGTAGGTCTCATGAGACAAACTAGTGTCTTGACACAAGGAATTGGAAAAATCATTATATGTAGTCTTGGTTGGAGACCTTGACTATGAGGTTATGATATCCAGTATTATGCATTCCATCATTATATAATTAGCAATTGATATTACAGTTGATTATTAGACTAGTTGAATATCAATGTGAATAATTAAATGGAATTATTTGATTTATATTTTCCATATTATGCGGAAATTTATATTTAAAAGTCTTGTGTTTTTGTCTTAAATATTGTGTTAAATGTTTAGGATTATTTATGATAGTTTCCGATATATTGTTGTCCTTACTGAGCATCTGAGCTCACACCTTTATTGTGTTTTATTTTTCCCTGGATGTGAATATGTATTTTATGACTGACCTCTAGGAATATGATAAGTAATATAAGAGTGTTCAATAGAGACACAATATTGTTTTTTTTCATTTGATAATGTCATGTAAAACTTATGTATGTATCTTGTACTTACAAGGCTACTAAACTAATTGGTAATTAGAGACTTGATCTATTGTGATCATGCCAATGTTATGTAATAATGTACTAACTCTTGGTAACTAGAATTGGGGCGTTACATTATGTATTTTTTTATTTTTTTATTTTAACTCTCCCGCTCTCTCCAAATCTCTCTCTCTCTTTTCATCCCATTTTCATCCATTATTATTTTACTTCTCTCATCCACCATTCTTATTACTTTATTCATTTTTATGTTAATTTTTCTTTTATTTCACCCACTTCCCCAAGTAATCTCTTACTCTCAGAAATTAGATACTACCATGAGGCTTGGGCTTGGGGGAAGTCAAGGTGCTCATGAATTTTCTTTAATGTTTAATTTAATGTTCGTGGATATAATTGAGTATCATGAATGGGTGGAGAAAATTTATCTCATGTGGTGAAATACTTCAATGAAATACAACTAAAACTGTAAGAATTATTTTATTTTATCATTTTTTTATCTCTCCATCGGTTAGTTATTCATACGTTGGAGTTGAGGTAATCAATGGATGAAATTTCATCGATTGAGTTGGGTCCTGGAAGATGGCACACCCTGAACTAAGGAGTGACATCAAATGTGATTAAAGGAGGAGGTGGAATTAAGGGTGTTTAATAATTTAATGATATTCTACAATTTCAAAATAAAGGATATTAATTCAAACATGAGATTTAATATTTGGATTATCAAACTAATATCAAATACATAATATAGAATGATTATTTACTCCAAAAACAAACCCCAAAACCATTTGCGTTCTTCATTAACTCATCATTTTTATCATTTTATGATAGTTTTTAATTTTTCATTTCTTGACAATGAAATTAAAAACCCAAAAAAAAATTCATTACATTAATTAAATACTCAAAACCAAAAAAAATTAGTTAAGGGGATTCAGATAATGTGTGTGAACTAAAACTTAGAGGCTTTTCAAGTGAGATGACCCAGGTTAACCACTGTGTTGTACTGGGAAAAATAAAATATTACTTTTGACCATACCCCGCAATGGGAGTATAATAACCAAACATTTTTTTTCCAATGGAAATTCCTTTCTTATAAATATTTCATATTCAAATTAAATCACAACATAATGAAATACTATGTACTATGTGACCTTTAAATATATTTTTTCACTTCTCTGATGTGAATTTCAAAAATTTGACATACATAGTTGCGATCAGTAAGTTATTTAGAGTCTGAGAAGAAAAACTAAATTGTTAGTGAATAGTAACCTATCCTTATAAATAATAACATACCCTTATGAATATTGATATACCACAATTAATCGTAACATTACCAATGATATTATATAAATAATATTCAAGTGGATGTACGATATACATATGTTTTGGAATAAGTAAATAAATGTTTTAAAACAATTTTTTTGAATTAGTTATGATTTTAATTAAATATTAAATTAATCATATATTGAAAATTATTTTTTAAAAATGGAATTAATTTTTGGATTTTACATATCAAAAAATTGATAGTGTTAATTTTTGTTATTTTTTTAAAATACTCAAATTTTTTATGAATTGTGAAATATGGTAAAATACCGTATATACAAAATATAAGTTAAATACCCTATTTATGACATCATAAGTTGTGTAAGGCCACTTATTTAGAAATAATATGCACCTATTAAATACCCTATAGTTCCTATTATTGGTGCGACCATTCATCGTTGTCTTAGCATCGGTGAAATATGGTAAAATACCGTATCATTTATTTTTTATGTTATCCTATCCCCACATCCTCTATAAATGTTTATCTATGATCAATCTATGTTTATTGTTGACCTGGATGTATTCTGGATTGAACAGAAACTTTTTAAGAATTCCCTGTCTTGACTCACCGTTAGTCATTTTCTTGAGTCACTGATGATGAATGATCGCACCAATAATAGGAACTATAGCACTGATGATGACCTGTCGCACTGATGATGAATGGTCACACCGATGACTACCAAAGGTACAAAGAGACACCGATGCTAAGACAATGACGATGTTGAGATACTGATGCTGAGATACCGATGCTCAGACACTGATGCTAAGACACCGATGCAAAGACACTGATGCTAAGACACCAATACTAAGACACTGACGCTAAGCTTCCGATGATGAGACACCGATGCTAAGACACCGACGATGCTGAGATACCAATGCTGAGATAATGATGCTAAGACATCGATTCTAAGACACTGATACTAAGACACTAATGCTAAGACACCGATACTAAGACACCAATGCTAAGATACTGGTCTAAAGACAACGATGATGTTGAGACACTGATGCTGATGCAACTGAAACTGATACAGATTCAAAATGTATCACCAATCTCATGACTCCCTTATGAGTGAAATATTTAATAGTGAGGTCCTTAGTTGGATTGACTGTTGTTTAATATATAACAGAGATAGTTTCATTGATCCAGAAGTGTTTGATCACAACACATATTCATCAAAAATCTTATGTGGGGATGGTGTCCTATTAGTTTATTTCACCATATTGTTTGAATTATATACATGATGGGTTTCATGTTTCCCATTTTTGGAGGTATATTATAGATCCTTCACATGTGATTAAGTAGGAGGATATTAACCTTGATCCCGATACCAATTTAGTAGAGAAACCAATTCAGATTATGGATCACCAGGATAAGGTACTGTAGTATAAAATGATACCCCTAGAATGGGTACTATGGCAGTGTGGATAGTATTGCCATCATATGTGGGAGAATATGTTGTTTACGAGTTAATAGTGGCCTTCAATTTTACAGATCCAGGATCTTGAGGGATTTCTAGAGATATAGAGTAGTTACGGTGGGGATATTGTACAACCCCATTAAATTAATGTCATGTATGTTTTACCATGGGTTCAGATTTAAATTTTTAATTTTTTTGGTATGCTATAAAATAATTCAGTGGGATACCTATAATGGTGATTCAATGGATTTATTCTAATTCTGTTCAGAATCATTAAGTTTCTTCTACTCACTAGACACTTACATGTCGTGTATGTGAAGTACACCATGTTTAATGGATACTGGGTAGAATCTGTGAACTGAGTAATTGGTGTGAATGTTGTACACTCCATGTAATAGGTATTCAATATATATGTATTAAAAAACTATTTAATAAAAAAATGGTGATGTGTTTTTTGGAATATAAATACTAGAAGGATTACATGACATGTAAATGGGTTAAATACCATGTAAATATCACTGTATTGGTTTTTAGAGAGTTTTATGAGTGGTATGATTCATTTATTTATTTCTAACTTCCGTTTAAATGACTTAAATATTCCCCTAGTTAATTTTGGGTGATTATGTTCTATCCAGATCACTTCGTTCAATGATTGATCACAATTATGGATGGATTTCATCTTTTTGGGTTTCTAATCCTTTTTTTCTTATTGGGTTTTAGTTATGGATATGTTTTGGCTATGGTATTGAGATTAGATAGTTTTTTATATTGATTCTTTTTCATTTCTTGTCATTTCGTGTCTTTTATGACTGTTCTCCGGGTTTCTAGTCACCGTTGTTGAAAGTAGTTGGGTTTTTACATTAATGAGGTGGGTGTTTCTATAAAATGGGTTAATTTGATTAATTTAATTATGTTAATTTTTATTTCCTCTTGTTTTTTCATTTATAGGATGTTATAATTTGTTTATAATGATTTCATGTAAAAAGAAATGTTTTTTAAAAGGAATTATTCTTTGAAAATGGATTTTCATTATTTGGAAATGGGTTTTCAAAATCCAGAGAAAATTGTCTTGGATTATAAAACAGTTCATAAAATTATGAGCATGGTTTTGTATTAAATTTTTAAAATTACACATTGGGAACCTTTGGTGTGTAATTATATAAACATTGGTAGCCTTAGTGTGTTTTTTATTACAAGAGGTAACTTTTGTGATATCGACTGGCATGAATTGATATATTTGGGATCCAAAATATTCTTTTTTAGTCTTTTTAGTGTCTAGTACACAATGTCTCATATTCTCTATCTCAATATTAGGGGATTTTTTATTTTCCATTCTTGTATATTTATCACATAATTATTTTATCATGGATTGTTTCTCACATATTTTTGTATATGAGGTTGTATCACATATCATCACATGATAGATTGTTCAAGGATATATTCTTACTTGTAAACCTCTTGATATATGGTAATTTTATCTTATTTTTTACACTTCTACTTGTTATATTTTTTATTATATAATATTAAATTCATTTATTAAAACCAAACGAAGAAAAAAAGGGAAATTAATTTATAAATGGTTTATATTTTTTAAAATGCTTTGTATAATGGTTTCTTTAAAAGATAGAATTGTTGCATTATTGATATTAGACCTTGTATATAAACTGTAGTGGAATCATAATAGGATCTAGCCCACATCTTACTTGTGAATTTTTGTGTTTCTAGATAGTGTATTTTAGGATTCATGTAGATTTACATTCATCTTGAAGCATGTTGGATTCTCTTGTTGCTATTACATTCTATTCGGGTTTGTCTCGACGTGACTGTTTGTCAAGTGGGGTTATGAATTACATTCTAGTTTATCCTGTTTGCATTTGATTTTATTTTTTTGTGGTATATTGTCTATTTCTACTATTTACTCTTGTTTAATGTATTATTTTACTTATATTTGAGACTTGTTTTGTTTTCATTGTTATTCCTTATGCTATAATGTGTGAAATTGGGTGGCTAGTTAGGTTTTCCTGGGTTATTCTATTATAATTCCTCTGAGTCTCCTCACTATGTATCATCCACTCACATCACTATGGATGACTTCACCAACATTTAGAATATATACTGTCAACCATAAACTTTTTTTGAATCATGATGTCTCATTGTTTACTCCTCCATAAGTCACTAAGTATCCCTAGACTCTTAGACAACATCACAATGTGGATTTTTACATGGTGAATGAACAAAAACATTCCCCTCCCCCTGGTTGTAGGATATTTAAAATTCATAATTCTATAGGAACACTATCCACCACAAATATCTGAAATTTTGGTATCTAATGTAGAAAATATACCATGAGTATTTTGGTTCTATGAATACCATAAAGTGCTCACAAATGAGGTAATTTAACCAAAACATTAGATAAAAACCCACAATATCTCACTAAATATCATGGGTTGAATAGTTATACTAATGGTTAGGTAACTATGTAAACCTATAAAGATCACTTTCCATGGATGTATTAGAATGAAACCCAAAGGGTGATGGAAATAATCACAGAAAACCCCAAACATTGCACCCTCTAATAGTAACTAAATCTTAGGGGAACTGATTATATTTACCTTCATTAGTCAAATTTTACATAACACTAATTAGTCTTGATGAAATCTTGTTCCTTCTTGGTTAGGTAGGTTAATGGGGTTTAAATTTGAGAGAATTCAGATAAAAACGAATAGTCATATCATGTGAGACCAATGAATTTATAAATCACCACAGTATTCTTGGGTGATACCTGAGAAACACTATTCCTAATATTAGATGGGTCTGCCAATACTCTCTATTGATACACCACATATCAAAGGAGTTTCACCTCCCACTTATAATAAATTCAATAAGAAAACTTTTCATAGGGTTAATGGTATTGAAGAACATGTAATATAACTCTTAATTTATAAGTATTCTTTAACTTATACTTTGAGTACATGAAGATTTACTCGATGTAGACCACCAAAAATCAATATTGAAACTCAATTAATAAATAATTCCTAAGTCACATGAAAATTAAGAGGAATTAGTGACCTTGAATGACATGAATATGAACTTTAAGTGCATATATCAACACCAGAATGTGGTCTTCAAGAGTTTTTCATCATTTTACCTTATCTAATGATATATCTAAAACAAATAAAAAATTAAAAATCATATGCATAACTAAAACTAGTCAAACATGTAATTTATCCTCCAGATTGGGTAAAAGTTATTAATTTTCACTTGATTCAAACTTTTTTAATCTATAAACATCCTTAGACAACCATCTTCCTTTATATTGAATAACATCGCAGTGTCCCACAATGACACATTAGCCCATTTGAATCCATTTTATGATAAATCAATAACATAAATCCTTATCTACCATAGATATAATGGTTATATCTAATAAGGAGCCTTTGAAATCGGATATGAAATAAATTGAAAGTCTACCCCAAACTCAATATCACGTCAAGGTAATATGGTCACAACCCATCAAGGAAAACATATATGAACTCATTAATAGCCTTAGATATCCACACCAAAAACCACACTACTTATTCTATTGATAACTCCTCTAATTGAGAGAATATTAGCTCTACACACTTATTACCCATTTGAAAATATTGATCACTGAGGAAAAAACATCATGTCTTCCACATTAGAATATTTTTTACTTTAATAGATAAATTAATTATTCTCAAGATTAGAATAAAATAAATCTATATTTATAACAAGAAGAAATACCCAACTGAATGATATTTCTCTATAATATGTTCAAACCCTCAAAACACATGACGAAAACTGTTTTGACCTTCCATTAGTGTAGACAACACTAATTCACTAAAAAACGCTCCCCTTTCAATCCCAAGTCCTGGAATAAGGATGGTGTAAAAAATGAGTGAAAATATCAAGAATCAAACAATGAAAAGGCTATGTTATAAAAAATTGACCATGCCTAAAACGACCTCTAGACCCTCTAAGCATGACATCTCTATATCATGGAACTATCTATATCCAACTCTTTTACATTTCTATTTATTTCCATATACAAGGAAACACATTGGTATATATTCTTAAGGGTGGGAGATATCATGGGATATCATATACTAGATTCATCATCCCTTGTAAAAACCTAAGCTACATTCTCTTGTTGGTAATATGGATATAGAGGAATTTTTTACTAAGGATGATACTAAATTTAGTTGTTGATACCATATTAACCAGCCTATATAGATGGGATATTAGATTGATGATGACCACAACATATACAAATGAAACACATGAACAAGTATCTCATGGTAGATTGATGGGAACTAATGACCAATTAATAGTTCAAGAGAGACCACATATTTTAACTTTCAAGTAGTTTAATCCTTGACCATCATAACATTTAGAATTCACTATATGGATCTTAATTTCTTGAAAATTCATACCAGATTTCCTATTTATGAAATATTCTATGTGAATACATTATATTAATTACCACAACCTTCTTTATCTCCTTCAAATCAATGGGAAACATAAATTTGGTGACTTTATCTATCATGAATTGATGAAACACCTCATCAAGGCATTGATCACTGGGATCATCAATCGAAAGGTGATGAGGAAAAAAATGAATATGTTCCTTGATTGGTTTATAATCTTTAGTATACTTAAGTTCCATTTTTATAGGACAAAAAATCTTTTTGTATCATCAATTTCATCATATATGATAAAACATTAGTAAATAAATACCTCTAAATGGAATCCCACAATAAATATACATCCTTACACTCCTAAATATATAAGATCCACCACTATCGAGCTACTCCACTTATATGAAATACCACAAGTAGAACACCATAATATATATGAGAATGATATTTTATAAAAAATATCGATAACCTCTAATGAATGATTAGTTTTTAGATAATAAATGACTCCCTTAAAATTCACAAAACATTGATGCTAAAATTTGAGCATCATGCTCCTCCCCTTACTCCATTAATAATCTTATAAAATTAGTTCAACACTCCTAAGGTTAATTGTGTTATCCTACCACACTTCACTACCTCTATCTTCACATAAACAATGCCTTGGATCTATCACTCCAATAAAGGAAGAAGAACGTATTACTAATTTCATGAAATCTTATTAAAATTCATTTATTGAAGATTAATTCACACTCTAATGATAACCAAATTAAATCAAATTCACAAACTATAATAATTAATGTACCTCCCCTGGGTATTTACTTTGCATTCCACATCACCTCACTAAGCATGTTCAAAAAGCTTATGGTCCTTGCATCAGGTCACAAGGGGTTCCAAAATCCTATGAACCAGTCTGTCTTCTATAATCACATAATGTAAAACTATCAACTGATAATAATTCCACACCATCCCTTGTAGCCCTCAATATTTCCTAACATCATTATCCATCATAAAATTCAACCAAGAGAACTAATAATAAGTTTTCACAATCATAACCAATTGAGGACCCCTACTAGGATTTTAGTATAGATTAATGAGGGACATAAGGCCCACCTCTAGATATACCATATATGGAGACTAAGACCAATGGTATAAAAAATGTAAATGGTATTCATAACCATCATATATCTAAGAAAAATATTAATGAATCCCCAAATCAACACCATATTAAAAAAACCCAAATCTAATAATTTATTAGAATCCCATACAAGAAAAAATTCTAAATTTCAAATAAATAGAAAATAAGATATATGGCAGTGACTTCTAAGAAACACCAAAAACAATGTTAATTTTTCCCATGAAAGACTCTAAATCCAACCAAGAAACCTATAAAGAATATTTATATATAATGGGGTGAATATAACATGTATACTTAGTAAGATCACACCTAATATAACTCATGGAAATGTGGGACAATCATATTAATTCTCCAATAAATAAATATCATAACCATCAAGAATCTATGCAGGTCAACTATCACCTAACCACAAAATTGCTTGGCCAGAGAATATCACATAAAATATGGAAGAATAGTATTAAGGAATGTAAGTTAGGAACCCCATAACCACTTACCCAAATAAAAAATTTCCTTTACGACTCTATATTATATCCAAAAATTAGATAAAAAAAACTATTTTGTTAAAATTGTTTCTTGAGCATGAAGGACATAAACCATATGCCTTCATCCTTCTAAGCATGAATCCCACTATGTGCTTCCACTCCTAGATTCCACCACCAACTATATATTCCCTTCATGTAATGCATATAATTTTACTACCTGTTTTATTTTATTTAATTTTACTTTATATTTAGTTATTTGTAATTTTATTAATACATGGGATTCAATGTTAAATTTTAAAATTTTGGGTGGTGAAAAGTTAGAGAAAAATTAAGAGGAACTATATTACAACAATTAAGTAGGGAAACATATGGTTGAATATGATTTTTCCATGGTTGATTCATGTTTAAATATCAATGAATCTAAACCGTATAACTGTGTGGTGAGTTTCCAATAGATCCAACATAGTTGGTGCAAGGTTTAACAAACTGTATAACCAAACCATGTGAGCTTCCTATATTTTATATTTTTGGGTTTCCAAGTTTTACCATTCTCTATTTAATGGGGTCTCTTTTCCCTCTTCTATGATTCTTATTCATGCACTCCAATTAGTTAAGAATGATATCTCCCCTCCTCCTATTAAGATTCCATGACTTTATTTCTCAAATTTATTGTAGATTTATTGAGGTAAGCCCTCTATTCCTCTTATTTGTCCCTTACACCACCTATTTATATCATATAATTTTAGTTATACATCTCCTTTAGAACACTAAGGTGATTTATTGGACAAAAATATGGTTTTGGGTGGTTCAAATTTGATTGTTTCATTGTTTAGGGATTATTCAGGTTATCATATTATTTGGATGGGTGTCTATTTTTGATGACGATGCATCTCATACTTGTCATGTCTTGATCTCACCATTATTGAGATAGGTGTTCTTGTTCTCTTTCTTTAAATAACATGTCTTTATATTTTTAATGGTTTTAAATATTTTAATATCTAGATTATATGTGCATGTGATAAATATATTGTGTTTCGAAATTATTTTATTGGTATGTTCACTTGGAATTAAGGTATTTAAAGATGATTTCAAGGGGGTTTTTTGGGTTGATAATTATGTGTAGTTTCTAGATGAATTTAAATGTTTTAGGGGCATGTTTTAGAATAAAATTGGTGTTTTAAGGGTATTTGACCCTATTTTTGTTATAAATTGTGAGAGGTGTGGGTTTTCATAGTAAATATTACTTGAATGAATTTTAATGTGATTTTTAAATGGTTTTTGTAAATAATGTTTTGAAATTAATTTCAAAAGGTTGGAAAATATCTTGGAATCCAAAACTGAGTTTTTAGTAAGGTACATTTGGAACTTTTATAATAAATTTTGTAGAGTGTGTGAAATCTTCTTTTTATTTATTTCATTTGTTTGTGTGTGTATGATATAAATTGTTTCCTAAGGGTAGTTCCTTTTATTTCATTTGATATTATTTATGAAATAATGTAATGTTACTTATAATGGTGTAGGTGGTGAGATGAGATTTATTATTATTTTTTTATATATTGATGATTGCTTGGTATTTTTGGTTTTGTCACATCCACTGAGTATTATCATGGGACACTAGGTAACAAATTAGGAGGTATGGATGCATGTAACAATATCCCAATAAGAAAAAGCAAGCTAAAACCCTAGAAGAGATACACTATCCTTGGGGTCTATCATGTACATAATGACCCAATGTGATTTTGAGTTATATTTTTTCTTGTTTCAATAGGGGACCACGTATGGAATGATTTATAGAATACTAGAACTAGTTGTATTCATGTTAGATCGTAGCGTGTTTACCATGATGCTTATTAATGTTAGATAGGAAATTTCTTCCTTGAATACCCTAGTCTGATTGAATCATATTATCACTATGATTTTCATTGTATGTCATTTTATTATCATTATTTTTTATGGTATTTTTTTGTTCATGATCATTATAAATTATGTAAAAATGTGTTTTTCACATATTATTGGAAAGTTTATTTCAAAAATATATTTCAATGTAGTATTTAAAATGGTTGTTTCTATAAAAAAGGAAATTTTCTAAAGTGGTGTTTGAAAAGGTTTAATTACATTAAAAGGGGTTGAGTGATTTATAAAAACCCTTGTTTTTTGATATTTCATGGTATTACAATTTTTGTATCTATATTACAAAAAATCATAAAATAATATGTCTTTTAAAAGTAGTTCAAAGAATCTTTAGTGAAGTTATAGTAGTTATGCCTTTTTCACACCCTGCATAAACTGCTAGATATATGCTTCTATAATGGTTTCATTTCATATACCTTTTCTCCATTAATCCCTATGTTGGGTGTCTGGGTTATTCTGTATTAGTTGGATTAGGATATACTGAGTTATTGTGAAGTTACAAAGATATTATTGATAGAGGGAAGGTCGAGTTTATCTTAGATTTTGGGTTATTTTTTCATAAACATGAAGACGTAGAGAGTGAATAGTTCATTTATTTAAATATGAGTTATTGGTTACCTTTTGTTCTATTTTTTTATGATTTATTTTTTTATTTATTCATGTTTCTTACTCTATTGAATGTTTGTTCATTTATTTTGTGACACTTATTTAGATTAATGGTTGTTCAACTTACAAATAGGTCAAGTCAGATTGTTGGGTGGATATTTGTGTTGAAGTTTTACTTCTCCTAGGGTGAAATAATTCTTAATGTTTGTTTTGTATTTCCTAGGAACTATTTTACCACTCAGGGGGAATGGGAAGATCCTTCAGTCCAATGGTTGACTGGCTCTAGTTCTAATTCAGGTGTAATGTTGGACTAATTTTATTACACAACAATTGTAATCCAATACCAACTATATATCACCACATACTATATATCATAATCAACTATATTTCTACACTATCAATATACTTCCATAAACAATATAATACTATTACCCAAGAGAGAGCATAGATGATGGTGTAGTCATTTATCTACCCTTGCCAACCTAGATATTGGGGAAAACACTCAAAACCCAAAACATTAGGGTGATAGTATATATAAATAACATAGGTGGGGGGAATATAGAAATCATGAGAAAATAAGACATATTGTAGATTTAAAAAATGTTAATCTATGGGTTCACGCCAAATAGATTCAATTGTAGCTGATAACCACCACTAAATCATTACCACCACACCTTACATATCCACTTCTATGTCTAGAGTGCAATTATCCCTCACTCCCCACACAAAATAATGATTTTTTTTGTACTTACCCATTAAATTCCATAATATAACCAATTGTTGATTTATCATTTACCATCCATGTTAATGTTTTTACACCATTCAATACCATATTTAATGAAAAACCATACTACTCCCATTTCCCACATTTATTCCAATCTATACCCATCCATTTAATGTTCATTTTTCATAATTATTGGGAAAATAATAATCCATCCCATCAAACTTAACATAAATAACATCAATGACTACACACCCCATGTGAAAATATACTACCAAATCTCAACCACCTTTTAAAAAATTGATATCGCAGCCTATACTGACCATATCAAATAACAGCAACCGTGTTGCTCAAAAAATCCAAGACCCAAATTCAACCACAGTAATCATAACCATTCCTAAATGAACACAAAAAATCTATCCAAAAAATATAATGAAAACTTGAAAAAATTAAATACAAACATGCTGAACATCACTCCTTCATATTCATAATTTTCATATAATTCATTTAAGTCACTTAAAAACACCATCTAAAAATTTCCAGATAATCACACAACTAATCCCTTACCAAATTTAATTATTTCACCTTTCTATACGAGGTGTATTCAGTAATTCAATCACAACAATAATCATTAACAACAATATCAAGAAAAAATTTATCACAATTAAACTGACATATTTAATATATAAATTGATTATAGAAAAACATGGAAACAAATAAATTAATTTTATTCACCCCAAAACACTTTAGTTTATTGAATTTTGATTTAATTTATTCATTAAATTATGTATTAAGAAACACACAATGAAATAAAATGAATACAAGTACTACTTTTTACACATAAGAAAAGATAGTTCCTAAATCTCCTACCTTGATCGAAGCTTTTTGAGTCACTACGTGAAGATAAGGAATGAATGGAATGACTAAAAGGACATGATCACACCACGGGAAAATCAAAAAACCTATAACAAAGGATTTATCATTAATTACTCAACATAATGTCACATAATAAAACAATATCCTATGAAAAAAACTGCCCTGGATAAATAAAAAATAAAATTTAAAGAGTAAAGGAAAGACAATCACCACTAATCACTGATGATCAATCTCTTGAGATTCATATCTAAGGAAGAGGGGATGGAAGTCATCTTTGAGATACTCATTGGTCACAAAAGAGTGAATATGATAGAAGGATTAATGATTTTTTTAAAAGGGTATATAAATTTATTCCAAGGATGGAAAACACAAAACTATGAAACATAAGTTAAAGGAAAAACTGTAAAAAGTTTATGTGAGGTAAGATCATAGTACAAGTCTAAGAACCATGCCAAAATAAAATCATTCAAGAAGTCATCTATGGATGAAACCAAATAACCATAAGTTTAAAATCTGGAAAAATCATATATCTATGAAACCCAGAAATGGACTATGACACAAGCTCCGTCACCATGCCACTATGCCGAAACACCCAGACCAGACCATGAATCAACTAAAACGCCATGAAAAATTGTTCCTAAAATGGGAGAACCACCAAAATCACTCTCTTCAGATTCAATGACACAACAAAAGTCACTACACCATAAATCAATATAATTTACTATATGAAAACATCAACTTGATCATCTATTCAATATCATTGATCTTCAAGTCACATCAATGATGAAACTGACAGAGATGCCAAACCATCCACCCAAAGGGCCGCACCACTACTATACTAAACATGCTATAGATAAACACTATTAATCAAACCTACACCACACAATATACTACTCCACACAAAAATATTTAATACTATATAAGATATCAACAAAAAATCCACCTCCATTCCCCAAAACGCATTACAACACCTTCTACATCAAAAACTCAAAAATTAATAGTACATTTTTTTCTAGGATAAAATAATTTATTCAGGTGTTTCTCAAATTTGATTTATTTAATCCCACCATCAATGGTATATTTTAAAGAATTAATTTAATTTTAATAAATTTATCATAACATCTAGAATACTATATTTGATATGGAAACTATAAGTTGTATATTAAATATCCCCACTAAGGATATTAGTTTTATTTCCTAAACACAATGGAGTTTATATTTATAAAAAACCATTATGATTAGAATATTGTTTCTACGTTCCTAGTGGTATTTTTTTTGACATAGAGAATTTCATTGGTAAACAATATGTATTTTTATTGTCAATTTACAATGTGAATGTCACATAATATCCTAAAATAGTTTAGTGTGTATCGAAAAAGTGAAATTTAATTATTTACATTCAGATGAAAAAAAATTGAATGATTCTTTATTTTCCAAATGAGTTAATGATGTGTTTTTAAATAATAATTTAAATAATAAAATTTTATTATTGATGGATCTAAAGGAAAGAATTTTATCGAAATTGTTCCTAGATAAATAATGAGGATAATATTAGAATGATTAATAAGTAGAAAACATAAGATAAAAATATAATTATATTTTATATTATGAAACTAAATATTTTCAATAATTTTTACAAGGATTTGAACATTATGAATATGATTCCTAAGACTCTTTATTGTTCAAAATGGCTTACTTCATATATATTTTTTAATAAAGGTGTTTAGTGGGATATTTTTGGTATATGGTCACATAGGTACGTGTGAGTAATTATATCATGATATACTGAGTTTAGCAAAACCTAAAAAGGGAAGTAAATATAATTACAACCTAGAGGTCTATCATAAGAGATTAAATGAGATGATATCTTATGTACTGTTTTATTAATATTATTAAAGTATTTTAAGAATCTAACATTTATAATGATAATATAAAATATAGTTTCCACTTTTATATATTGGATTTATATATTACATAAATGAACCGCTCAAATTAAAACAATATGTTATCCATAAATAATGTTTTTAAATTAATATTATTGTTTGTGACCAAATTTTAAGGCTAACATGAGTATGATTTTTTATAGATGTATAAAATATGATCATGTGGAACAAACTGAGCTTTTTATTGGATGAACCCCAAAGTATACCACGTAGAGATCCATATTTTATGTTATTAGTATATTTGGGGTTAATATATCATAAAAATTTTACTATACCAATGTTTGGGGAGATACCAAGCATTAAAAACATAAAAATTTGATACATTCAGTATAGAAGATTTTTTTTAGCTAATCTGAGGCGGTTTGGGTCAATTTATGATCATGGAATTAGTTAGAGCAAAAAAAAAAGAAGGTATTTATCCTCTACTATATAAATTATGACATCTTGGCCCTCAATTTTGTTTTATTAAGTTAGTGTATGGTATTTTTTATATTATACATATGATTATCATATCTATTGAGTGTGAGGAATGTGATTTGGTTATACTTAAAGATGAATGGCATGTGATTTTTCATTGAACAAGTTATATTATACATAGATAATAGAAAATGGGTGAGTATCAATACATTATTGACATAATCAATGTATCATGGTTACTTGATGGCTTAGATAAAGGGATCAAATGAAAATTCATGCATTTATATGATGCATTTAGTGTACATATTTAAAGGGATACATATGTTTGTTGAACATGACACATAATCCCATTGTAGATTGAGTAGCACTGATGCTTTTTTAGTGGATTATATTTCCTTAAATTTATGAATTCATGAATATATATTTCTTCTCAAATATATAATGGTTCGGGGGGTTAGACTTTATTATTGATTGAATGTTCATTGATTTCAAGTTATAGAGCTTTTAAGAAATTATATTTGAGTCTATCCAAAAGGTGATTTGGATAGTTATTCACGAGGAATTATATATTATGTGACATAAAGTGAATATGAAAATATCATTCAAAAAGTGTTTTTGAAATATCTAAAAAATAGGTTTCATATATTATTTCTCAAGTAATTTGGTATGATACAATTTAAGGTGAAGTCAAACAAAAACATTGATGCTTTAGTTTGAGTATGAGATTAAAGGAGATATTCTTTAAGAAATAAATAGATGTGATGAGTTTTATCAATATCATATGGTCTAATATAGGTATATCATAAGAAATATTATGCCCCAAACCTTGATAATTCATAGTGTATGATTAAATATATAAAAATAATTGTAAATCATTTTATAAGGTTACTATAAATCATAAGATTAACATGGCAGTCAAACTTTAATGATAAACATTCAATTATTACACATTACATATCATATATAAGTAAATTTCGTGACATAAAATGCAATGACCTATACTTTAATAACCCAGATTAGGTATCTACTTTATTACAATAGTATAGATAACAATGGTAAAATCACAATGGGCTGATCATTTCAGTAGTTTTGGAGAACTGAGTATATAAATGTTACCCATTTTATATAGGGAGATAATAAAAAACATGTTAATGGAAAAACAATTGGCATCATTGAACACATTCCAAGAATTTCTCTTCATATCACAGGGAAGGGAAACAAAATAATTGTGGTTTGAAATGCTTAATATGGTTTACGTATAATAGAAGCTATCATGAATAATTAAGGAATAATCAATATTGAAATGTAAAAAACTGAACACACATTCATTTTAATCAAAAACATATATATCATAATTGTATATTGAAAAATCAATATAGGAAGGTAAATAACAAAAAACACATGAACTTTAATCAATAAACTGAGAATGAAATGCATACAATGATAATATCATTGTGAAAATATCATGGATAATAATAATTAATAAATTATCAATGAAGTATATTCTTATTTATTATACATAATGAACTCAAGAATAATGATACATCTTCTATCAAGACCTTTCACGAGGTAGTATAAAATTTTGTGTAAAACCCCAACTCTTTTGGCCAACTAATTTGTCACATGATACATTTTGATTAATCTAGGGGATATATATTACTATGACCCATAAATAAAAATATTTCTAAATTATTATTCTTATATATAATAATATATTTAATTTATGATTTAGTATTCCTTATCATCTAATATCCATATTGTGTTAATGATATGGATTTTCAATTTTTCCTTAGTTAATCAATAAATTCGAAACTAAAACAAATATGTGAAAATTATATATTGTTTAGTAAATAATAATATCAATCATAAAATAATATAATTTCTTAAGATAAATATAATGTCTAGTAAAAAATGATCAGAAGAACGTGACAGTTTGAGGAGAAATTAAACAATTATACAAGAAAGAGAGATTGTAAAATATTTTTTACCTCTTTAGTAACTTTTAAATTATAAACCCATTGAAAAAAAATTAATCATCATGAATAAATGATATTAATGTTAAATATATAAAATTAGTAGTATGTACACCACATAAATTTTAATAATTTTATATTAAAAAATATTTGTCATTGAAATTAAAATTTAGATTAAATCCCTTACCCCACACTTTATATTAGTTGAACATGATTTAAAATTGTTTATAATCGTTTTAATAATGATATTAATTTATAATAGAACCATAATAATATTTATAATATCATATATTATCAAATTATAACTTTTTATAACTTTCTTTTTAATAATATTTCATTATATTCATTTTTTGGGTTTTAATTGCCTTGTTTTCTCATGCATTTTTTTGTCACGAGAGTTTTGGGTTTTGTGCGTAGGATATAAATAAATCATATATAGAATCATAATAATTTCATAAATATAATATTCAATCATTATAAGCATTATTAGAACCATTATTGAATTTTGGGTGTGGAGAATGAGTCACATCGATTCGTGGAGATAGTAGACCATACGTATGCACAAGCGAAGATATCATTCCATTAATGGGTGAAAGGATAAGTAATGTTAGGATATTTTGAATTTTAAAATTTATGTCATTTTATATATGTCATATATATTCATTTAATTTATCCTCATTACCATCGATGCAAATCGTAAGTGAAAAATAAATCACATCTCTTTGTGAGGCAGCAGTCCATCATACACATGAGTGATGTTATTGTATTTTAAATTGGAATGGAAAGTAAAAAATTATATTGATATTAAAATTATAGAGGTATAATTATATATTAAATATTTTAAATATAAATTAAATACATAATTATATCCAATATTGAGAGGTGTTGAGGGAAAATGAGTTACATCATTTCGTGAGGTCATAGTCCTCCTTACACATGATTGATGATTTTGTTTCCCATTTAATATAAGTGGAGATAAATATAGGTTATTCCATTAAAATAATAAAAAAATTATATATGAGACAATTCTTTAATTATATAACTCTAATTGAATAAAATTTTAATGAGTTGTAAGAATAACGAAAATGAAAATGCTCATTTAAGAATGCTACCACTTATTTGGGATGTTTTTTAGGTTTGCACCAAACTATTTACTATGATAGATTTATGATCTAAACAAGGGATCTAGTATGTTATAATTTCAATAATTAAATTATTTGGGTAGGGTTTTTTCCATAAATTCATTTTTAATTGGGAATATGGAAGATTGGGGTGACCTTTTATAAGTGGAGAGAGAACACACATTGAAATTTGGAAAAGAATCTATTACAACCATGGTTTTAGCATTAAGAAATACCAAAAATGGTAATTATCAACCCTCAGAGGCTATAAGGTTGAAATATGGCTATAAATTGTGTTTTTAGAAGTTTTTATTTCGTTTTTAGCCATATATTTTTATTTTAACTGGTAATAAATTAATGTTTACCTTAGTTGAGGTAATTAATTTTTACTGGTTTTACTTTTCCTAATTGTGAAAAAATAAGTTCAAGTTATTAGATATTATAAATTATTATTATAGAAAATATTTAACAAATTTTTTATAATTTAATTTAATGAATATACTGAATTTATTTTAAAATTATATTGATAGATTCAACAAAAAATGAGTTTCCAATGAGAAAACTCTAATAAGTATGGATGGTTTAATTATTAAAATTCAATATAAAATAGATTATAGAAACATAAATTGTATTTATTATAATATAATTCAACTAAATTTACTTTTAATCTAATTTAAAATATAATTTAACTTTTTTAATAATTTAATGAAAATGGATGTTTTAATAAATATCAATATTTTCAAAATTCATCAAAATATGAATGTTTTTAGAAAAATCCCAAAAATTAACAATAAGATTATAGTTATATAATTATTTAAAAACTAAATTTATTTTATCAAAGTAAATTTTCCAAAATTTTCAAAACATAATTTTTTATAAGTGTATAAGAAGCGATAGAACCATTATCTTTGAAAAACAAAAAAAACAAAAAAATTATTTTACTTTTTATTGATTATTATTTTTATTTTAATTAAATAGATAAAAAATGAACACATGTGAACCATATATTTTTTAAAATATATTTATTCCTATTAATACACTTTAATTTAACATCAAAGTTCTAATGTTCATGATTAAATAATATTTTAGTGGAGTATTGTGTTTTATTTAAACCTAGTGTCCCATGCATCACAAGTTATCGAATAGAATGAATTTTGTTAAAAATAAATATATTATAATGTATTAGGGTTTTAAATTCATCCCTCCTATAAATTTTCATCCCTTGTAACTTCATGGATATTACCATCTATCTTTATGAGAGTAGATCTTTATAACATCCTCTAGTTCCCATGTTTAATCCTCTATAATTACTCTCTAGTATCAAGAATTTAGATGGTTTCTTCATAGTAAGAGAGATCGAGTTATAATTATATATCTTCAAAGGTGAGAACATGAGTTAGGCCTAGAATTTAATGATATATGGAACAAATATCGTACTTTAGAGAGGTTTGGTGTAATTTCCAAATGATAATCCAAAACACTAATTCTTTATAGAATTTCAAAGGGTTTATTGTACATGGGGTTAATTTTTCCCTTTGTATAGAACCTTATAACACCATTCCATGGATGAACTTTTAATAAATCTTTATCTCCCACATGAAATTCAAAATCCTTCCTCTAATTTTTGGAATAAATATTTTTCCTACTTTGAGATGTTTTGATATGATTCTGAATAGACTTAACCTTTTTATAGTGTTTCTTTAAAACGTTCAAGGCATGCATGATTTATTTCCGCAACTTCATCCCAACAATTTGGAGTATGATATCTGTTGTTATATAATGCTTCATATGACACTATTTGAATTCTTTAATGGAAACTATTTCTATAGGAAAGCTCTACAAAATAAAAATAAAAATCAAACATACCCTAAAAATTAAGTGAGCATGGAATAAATGTGTATTAAATTGTTTTAATACTCCTTTTAGAATATACATCTGTGTAAGGATGGTAGGGAGTGGTCAAATTAATCTCAGTATCAATATCCATATGAAGACTTTTACTTAATTTCAATATAAAATGGAGATCATGATCAAACATGATCAAAATAGGTGCACCGTGAATTTTTAAAACATCATTAATATAGAGAATTATGAGAATATTAAGAGTTAAATATTATCTTATAGTGAGAAAATGATTAGATTTATTAATGCGATCAATGATAACCCATATTGAATCATTATTACTATGATTCTTTTTTAGTCCTGTGAAAAAATTCATAGTAATTTCATCCCATATCTACACAGGAATAGGAATTGGATACAAGAATCCTTAAAGATACCATCTCACAGTTTTCACTTGTTGACAAACCAAACATCTGGACACAAAATAAAAAAATCTTAATTCATGTCACCACACCAAAAATGTTCCCTTAAATCCCTATACAACTTACTACTATCATGGTGTATAGAGAAATTAAATATATGAGAATAATTCAATAGTTCCATTTTTTAGCTCAGTTATAGATGGGACACGAAATCTCTTTCCAAATTTTAGAAAATCATCCTTATAAATAAAGCCTGCTAATTTCCCATCATTAATAGATTTAATTTAATTTTGAATGTGAACATCATTAAATTGATAAATTTTTATCATTACTAATAATTATGGTATCACAATCATTTGAAAAAAGAATGTGTTCTATCTCCCGGCATAAAAATCCCAATATCCATATATATTAAATCCATGAACATATGACCCATCTTGTTCCTCATTTGGGTCATAACTCCCTGATATTATCTACTCAATGCATCTTCTTCCTTATTTATTTTACTTGGGTGGTACTGTATCGAGAAATCATAATCCTTGAGTAGATAGAGCAATCTACTTTACTTTATTTTGAGATCTTTCTATGAAAAGATTTATTTTAGGATTTTCTGGTCTGTGTATATCTCACATTATTCACTAAAGGGATAATATCTCCATACCTTTAAATAAAATATTACAGCTACCAAATAAGGATTATGGGTGGGATAGTTTTATTCACATGTCTTCCATTGACTTTATTCATACACAATAACTATATCATTTATCATTAGGACACAACCAAGTCCCTTATTCAATGTTTCATTATATATCACCAATATATCATTTATATATGATATATTCATAATTTTATCATTAACCAGTCCCATATTTAGTTCATAAAAACATTCTTCACATTAATGTTTCTAAATAAAATTAATCCTTTTACATGTATGATTGGTTAATAGGATAGCCAATTTGGAAAAATTCTTAAAGAATCAATGATATTATCCTACCAAACCAATGAAACAGTGTACCTTAGTTACTTTCTTTAGTGTAGGATATTATCTGGAAACCTTGATCTTCCCAGGATCAACCAAACTACCATCCATAGAGACAAAAAACCCAAAACAATAAACTTTTTGAATCTATAAATCACACTAACTTTATTTCCAATATTACTCTTTCCTTCTAAGAGTCTCAATAATGATATGTAATTGATTCTCGTGGGCCTCATAACTTTTAGAACAAAAAAAACTATATCATCAATGAATACCACAAAAAAATAATTATGATATTACTTGAATACTCTACTCAATAGATCCCAATAAATAAAGGGTGAATTAGTCGATCAAAATTGAATTACTATAAACTTGCAATATACATACCTCATTCAGAAAGTTATATTTGGAATGTATTCCATATTTAATCACAATTTATGATAACCAAAATGAAGTTCAATCCTTGGAAAATAAAAGGATTCATGAATTTGATAAAATAATTCATCAATGTGTGGAACATGACATATTTTATTTATCCTAATAGCATTGAATTCCCTTAATTCTATACACATTCTTGTGGATCCATATTTCTTGTTAACTAAGCGAAAAATGGATCCCCATGCTGAAACACTAGGGAAAATAAATCCCTTATAAGAGAACTCCTCAAGTTGTTTATTTATCACCACTAATTCCATAGTGGATATTCTATAGTGATTCTTATATATTGGTCCTAAATCCGGGAATAATTCAATATAAAACACAACTTAACTCTCTTGGGGATGTACTGGTAATTCCTCACAAAATTCATCAATGTATTACTATATAATAAGTACAAATTTTGTTTTATTATTACCTTATACATACATAGCTTTTTTCTATTATTCCCCAAGAATCTCATTCAAAAGAGCTACTGGTGGTTGGTTTATAAATGAATCAAACGATGAAGTCTCCACTCTAAATATAAATAACTATACATATTAATTACAAATCATATCTTCATTCTTCCTGAAATAAAATTGTCATAATATTTTAAAAGATAGTACATAAAAGGGTTATATCATTGTAAAACATAGGTATTATAATAAGGTCATAAAATATATCATGTCAATGTTTCATATTGGGGACTTCCTAACACATCCCTGTTACAGTGAGACTCTCTAAAGGGGTTTTGATTTATAACTCACTTTTTATAGTTCTTGAGAAATATCTAATTTTCTGGGTAAACATGGTATATAAAATAATGGTTGGGGATGAAGAATCAATTAAATGATTAGAAAACTTTTCTGATGGTAGTAATGTATCTTCCACAACAATAGTGGGTACTTCTGCATTAGCTATAGGGATTTCATAATCTTGGATTTTTCTCCTTAGCCTCTTATATGGTATATTACCTTGACACTTGATGAATTTTTTTTCATAGTAACCTATATAACTACAATTGAAAAAAAATAAAATAGAAGTGTTTTCTTTCTTACCTTTTCAATCTTTATCTTAATAACACTTATATCTATAGTAATAAAAAATTCCCAATCCCTTCATGCATTTCCTAGGATGAATCTTTCCATAGTTCTCACAAGATTGAAATTACATAATTCTGAACTTTTTATTTGAATCATTACCTTTATATTTGTCCTCATTTATTACCTTATTTTAATTATTTCTCTTGAAAAAATAAGATCTAAAGAATTACTTATTCATTTTTATGAAAAATAAAACTATTTAATTGAATGGTGAATTTTTTTGAGATAAAAACTCTCTTGGGATACATGGATTAAACCCTTGAATGAAATGATTAATATTGCATTATATGTTGTGTATCTACTATGAAACATACCCAGATAGAGTTGTAAAGGTTGTCTAATACTCCACAACACTTTAATCTTTCATTTTCATTAATCTTAATAAATTTATCTTCACTTTAGTTTTTTTCTAAGAAGCAAAATATTTATTGAAAAATGTCTATTTAAAATATTTTCATGCCATGGGTTTTATTTCTTATTCCTCCCTAGTATTACAGATCAATGACCACCATTTAATATAATCACATTTGAGACTATACACTATAAGTGTAACCTTTTCTCTTTCATAACATCCCATTTCTATAAATATATTTTTAAGAGAATTAATCTATTTCTAAGTTATCATAAGATTAGAAGCCCCAAAAAATGATGGGGGATTTTGTCGCATGAAGAAATTGAACATTGGATAATCACACAATGGAACAATTGGTTTCTCCATTTAGGAAAATTAATTTTTCATAACCTGACTAAGATACCCTAATATAGCCCTGATCTACTTAGTTCCAATACCAACTATATTATCTTTCCCATTAGGGAAATGCCTTTATTGTCCATAAATATTAATACCCTTCTTCCGGCGAGGAACCATTTATAGTCAATTGAATATACTATATTAGCTCATAAAATTATGAATTTTTAATCATAATGTATAATTATAAATATGGTGAATAAATTATCATAAATTTAAAAATTTATGCATTGTTAATCTCAAAATCATAAATAATTTTTCTTTCTGATATCTTTATTTTCATATCCTTCATAATGGTTAGTAAAGAAAATGTGAATTATCATAAGAAAATCCACTAGGAGTCTAAAATTGGTGGCACATTTATTCTTGTTTTCATGAAATAGGAGAAAATTTGTTCAATAAAATGTTCTTTTTTGATGTTTTAGTCCCTAGGTAAATCTATTTCAGATTCATGTCCATATGTATTATCCAGGAAGGGAAGTATTTCAAGGAGAAACCACATAATCTATTCTGTACCAAAACATTAGTATATTCTTATATACTTATCCCTATGTTTATGTTCTATAATCTATGTTTCACTTAATCTAGTTACCATGGTTTCTTCTAAACATACTTTGATACCAATTTTAATGACCCCAAATCTAATAACCTGAAGTTTGTGTCTATATTATTACATTGGTATAGATATAAAGGGTCAAATTTGAAAGGAACAGTCAGTTTAGTAGTTTTAGATAACCAGATACATACATGATAACTATTTCCTATAGGTTAGAAAATAAAAAGAATTTCAATGGAAAATATTTTGAATTCTTAATCTTATTCAATGAATTCTTCTTCATATCACAGGGAAAGGAAATAAAATATGGGTGAGCTCAAATATATAGTAGGGGTTATGTATAATGGAAGATATCATAAAACAAGAAGGAAAAATAAATATGGAAACTTAAAAAGATAAACACACATTAAATTTAATCACAAACATTTCAATAAAAATTGGATAAGGCATAATCAATATGGTATGGTTTATAATTGAAAACACATGTTATTTAATCAATAAAATGAGAATGAAATGCATATTGAGATAATAATCAACATAGATCTAAAAAATAATAATTAATTGTTAAACATAATGATCTCAAACATCATGATACATATACTGTCAATACCTTTTATAAGATAGTTTAACACTGTGAGTAAAACCCCATCTGATTTGGAAAAAATATTTATCTCATGATACATATTGATGAATAAAGGGGATATATATAATTGGGATCTAGCCACAACTTCATGTCCAACACATTATTAATATATTTAAAAATTGATTAAATTTATGAATCAATATTTCTTATCATCAAATATCCATATTGATTAAAGGATACATATGTATCCATATTTTCCATGTTAATCAAATAACATTCAATGTGAACCCCATATGCAAAAATGGATTAAATTTTAGGAAATAATAATATATATTATACAATAATATGTATATTTAAGATAAATTTAATTTTCAATGAAAAAGTATCACAATAATTTGATTGTTTCAATATAAAGTAAACAATCACAATATAAAGTGAGATTGTACAATACTTTTTACTTCTTTGGTTTCATTTAAATTGCTTCACCTTGAATAATAAACTTTAAATGAAACATTAATAATTATTAATAAATTTTATTCATGTTAATTATATAAATGGGTAACTTTATACACCATATAAAATTGAATAGGTGCATATTATCAAATATGTCTCAACGAAAAGGAAATTGAGATGAAATCCCTTACCTCACGTTTTCCTTTAGTTGAACATGATTGAAAATTATGTATAATGGTTTTTACCAAGTTATAAATTTATAATACAAAAATCATATTTATAATATAATAATAATATGTATATCATATATGATCATATTATAACATTTTTAACAATTTTTAATAATATTTCATTATTTTTAATGTTTCCATTGTTAATTACCTTGTTTTCCACGTGTGTTTTATCATGAAAGATCATGTTCATGTACATAAGATATAATTAAATAATATATATAATTATAATAATTTTATTGTCACAAAAACTACTTATTTTAGAGTTATTTTTCATTTATTTCCCATTCATACTTTGTTTTATTGGTTTCCCAAGCTTTTATGGAGTAAATGGCGAGTTTTCATGAATTGGGCCAAACCGTGAGCCTAATTCCAGATTTAAAAATAAATTTTGTTTCTTTTATAAATTTTTCATATTTTAATATTTGTATCCCATTATAATTCCTAAATTTCCTCCCCAGGAATATTAAAACCACCATTGAAATTTGGAACCTTTTTTAATCCATAATAATGGCGTATTTGGGGTTTTTATTTAAGGAATTGTGCCAACCCGAAGGCCCATTTCCAATTTTAAATAGAAAATTTGTTTAATTTATAATTAATTCAATTTTCAATATTTCACAATGATTATATGTATAAACCAAGTCCATTGAACCCTTCCGTGTGCCCATCCTCTTTCCCCTGTCTTTGGAGCTCTAGTTCATCACGAATTAGTGCAGGACATTATAGGGTTTATCAAATCGACCAGAATTGAAGAGGTAACTTCATTCCATCTTAACTCTATCAATTATTACTCTTTTTCCCTCTATTATAGTTCCTAAATTACCAATGAATCCTTCTTCGAACATCCCTTTTTGTTTTTATTATTTTAAAATTCATCTACTACTTTATTTAGGGCGATTCTTCAAGATCCCTTAACTAAGTGAGTCTCATCACACATCATTCAATTTTCTTCGGGTCTCATTCACTGTTCAAAAGGATTCATCCCTTATCCTTGAGGTTCATAAATTCTAGAAACTAGGGTTTTCAACCAAGGGTTTAACCATTGGTTTTTTTGTCATTTCTTATGGTTTTAGTTTTGATCTAGGTCTCTCTTGGTGCGACAGTGGTGCGATTTGATTTTTGCATGGAGATTCAAGGGTTTTTGTTAAATTGGTAAGAGATTCCTTTTGTTATGAAATATTTGTGAACATTCTATTGTGTTTATGGAATTTTCATGTCTATTGCATTTGAATGTTTCTGAAAAAATTAGTTTTAGTGGCAATTATAATGCAAATAAAATTTAAGGGCCAATTTTTAGTGAAATTGTGGGTTTTTAATATAAATTTTTTATTGGATCATTAATGGCTTTCCTATATATAATTAGGTGTTTTCATTGAACTTTAATAGGGATGAAAATACTGTTATAATATTTATCCCCTTTGGTTGTTGGTGAAAAAATGGTTTTTGATGGTGTTTGTATAGAAAGTGATGTTTTGGTGCCACTTTTGTGTGAAAATGGATGTTTTATTGAGTTATCAATTCTTGTTTAACATGGGACTAACCTAAAATTGATTTTTTATAATTAAAATTTATTAGTCTGCCTTTACTGTTTTGGTAACTTACAAGTGTGCACATAGTGTACAAGTGGGTTTCTGAAGGGGTTTTTGTGTGAAAAACAATGCAGGATTTTGAGAAATTGTTTCATTAAAAATCAAAATGTTTATTGTGTGTTTTAAGTGGTATAAAATTTGTGTAGATAATATACTAAGTTAATGTGACCATTAGTTGTTTTTTATATTAAAATGGATTTATGTACCATTCTGATATTTTTTTATCATAATGTGGGATGCCCAGATACCTAGGTGGGGCGGATCTGTACTAGTACGGTTAGTGAACCAGATGGGTTTTATCCATGTTTCCCTTATAATTTTGATAATTAAACCTCTAAATAAACTATATAGATGATGAATTGTAACCACTAGGTTATGGGTATGTTCCCTATTGGAGGCGCATGCAAGATAACTGATTTTACTATGGTTACATTACACCAAGGTATGAAGTGCATGGGGAATGAGACTATCTAGCGCCTAGGGGTGTTCCCAATTTTTTTTGCTCAATTTATTTGTGGTATTTTTCCTTGCCTTGGGGTGTTTTTTTAATTAATTTATAGTATATAACATTTCAGTTGAAATGTGTGAATGTTCTGAAAAGTTTATCTTGAATACTGTTCTCAATTGAATGTTGCATTTCATGGAATTTGTCAATAATTTTCTTTGCGTATAAAAATTTCTTGCTATTATAAATTTTATTGCATGCTATTTGGAATCATTGGGTTATATACTATTGGGATTAGGCTCAAACCCTACATGCACCCCTTGGGTGTAATTATACTTGGTTATGTTTGACTCAGGTAAAGGAAAGGCTTTGGGTGGTGGCAGTTCAGGGCGTTAGTTCCCATCCATGGTGTGGAGATGTGGTTATGGATTGTGGGTGATAACCCCTTGTCGTGTAGAGTCCTTGGGGATGTATTGCTACTTTAATTATTTGTATATGGGCCAAATTTATTGTCTTTAATCCATTGTCTTCAGTTCTGGTTTTTTTCTTAAGATTTGTTTGGTTCGAAGATTTCAAATTTATATTATGGATTGTTTTTAATTTTTTATGCTTTCATACTCAGGTAAATCATTCCGAAACCTAAATTAATGATACCCGGAAACTTGTTCTAGCTCGTGGGGATAGGGAACTCCCTTTGGGCCTTGCCATAGGACAGGTTTAGTGCCAGTATTGGTGGCGACCAGATTCAGTTCGTGACAAATTGGTATGAGAAGAAGGTTAATGTTTTTGGATTATGTTACTATTTGGGATGAGTCAGGATAGATATCAGCTAGGAATTTTGGGTCTCGGGGTTTTGGTCATGAGTAGGGTGCCTGGCCCGCACCTCTCTTGGTAGACCATGAGTCAGCAGGGGACATTCGAATTTATGTAATGACTTCACTTCCAGGTGAGAGGTATGGGCTTCAGGCCACACGTGGACATCGGGCGGAGGTGGCGTAGTTATTTATTCTATTACTGGAATGTGTTTACATTATTTACAGTTAATTCATTTGATTAAAGGTTTCAGAATTGTAGTATTGATTAATGTTTTGTGACTGTTTCATTTTATAGCAACATGCCTCCCCAGAAAGCTCCCACACACCCAAGGGGAGAAGCTGGAGAGAGTTCTCCCACACCGATTGATCAGAGGAAAGTTGAGGTTGTGGTTCGGCCTATCCAAGATCTGGGGCAGGGACCTACTCCTGATCTTATTTTTACTAGGGTTGAAGAGATGGGTCCTAGAAAATATAAAGCACAGGAGTTTCTAAAAAACAATCCTCCTACCTTCCACGGTAGCTCTTAACCCTAGGAAGCAGAAAAATGGCTCAAGAAGATCGAACGTATGTTTGCGTTCCTGGAAACAACCGAGGAGCTTAGGGTGATGTGTGACTCCTTTCTGTTGGAGGTTCCTAGCCGTAAGTGGTGGGAGTCAGTGCTTTAGACTGGGAACATTGAGCAGATGTTCTGGGGGGATTTCATGGTCATCTTCAATATAGAGTACTGCCCTGAGGTGATGCATTATGCTAGGTACAAAGAGGTCATGACCCTTGGTCTAGGGAATCTATATGTGATAGATTATGCTAACCATTTTGGTGAGTTGTTTTGGTATGCTTCAGAAATTGTCTCCAATGAGCAGGAAAAGGCCAAGAGGTTTGAGAAAGGTTTGGGACTAGAGATATACTCCCATGTGTTCTTGTATATGATGAGGACTTATGCCGAGTTCATTGACCCGGCGTGAATGATGGAGATTGATAGGAAAGGTAGAGCAGGCTTCTCTGGTTCAGTATTAGTAGTGGGCAGTGGCAACTCCTCATAGAATAAAAGAAAGCGAGAGGATCTTGTGATGAAAGGAGTTGGCAGTTCAGGCCACTCTTCCAGGCAGTTTTTGTCTGCAAATTCTGATGTGAGATCGGTTGTATGCCACCATTGTGGGAAGCCCGGGAATATTTGACCATAATGTCGACTTCATCGGAGGCCTTGTTACTAGTGTGGAGGTATGGGGAATTTGTAGCATTTCTGCGGTGTGGCACGTCCACTCTAGAGTAGGGAAGGGTCAATGGCTTCAGGAGGAGTTCCAACACAATTTGAGATATCGAGGACTAGGGGATATCAATTTGGTATCCATGTTGGTAGTTATGGGTCATATATTGGGTATAGCTAGTTCAGGTCATATCCACGGACTAGCAGTCATCCTCAGGAAGAGACTGAACATCTCCATGTAGTGGATTAGGAACCAGCAGGATCAGAGGCAGGACCATCGATAGTTCGAGGTACCATTCTAATCGTGTATTCTATAATTGTTTCTCTTTTTGATACTAGAGCCTCTATCTCAATTATTTCTGCTCATTTTGTGGACATGCGGAATTTTTCAACATAGTTGATGTCTTTTGGGATAGAGTGGGTGACACCGCTGGAAAAGAAGGAGCGGGGCCTCAGGTGCCTCTCATGTGTGCTTTTCGTGTCAAGGGTTGAGATGGAGTGGGACCTCCTAGTTCTAGATATGGAAATTTTTTACATAATATTTGGAATGGATTGGATAGTACACTTCAAAACACACATTCATTTCTATTGGCAGTGAGTGAGTTTCACGGCACCTAATGGGAGTCATCATGTTTTTCTAGGAGAATGGGATCCTCAGTCGGGTCGTGAAAGACCTCCACTCCCAAAGTTGGGAAGTATTACCTTTTAGTTATCATCTCTCATGCAAGAGGATGATGGTATTTCTATTGGAGGTGCACTTCCATATGTAGTGAATGAGTTTCTGGAGGTACTATATGATGATTTCTCAAGTTTTCCCCCGAAGCAGGATGGGGATTTTTCGATTGATATGGCACTGAGAACACTGCTGATATCTATTCCCTCTTATTGCATGGCCCCCACTGAGCTGAGGGAATTAAAGATACAGTTAGATGACTTACAATACAAAGGATTCTTTTGACGGCGCATCTTTCCTTGGGCCTTTCCTGTGTTTTTTGGAAAAAAAGGTTGATGGATCCTTCTAGTTGTGCATAGACAATCGAAAGATAAATAATGTAAAAATTAAGAACAAATACCCCTTTCCCATAATATATGATTTGTTCGATTAGTTGAAGGAGGAAATGGGGTTCTCAAAAATAGACTTACATTCCGGCTATCTTCAGATCAGGGTGAAGCAGCCATATATCCCAAGGATAGTCTTCCGAAGTAAGTAAGACCACATAGAATATTTGGTCATGCCCTTCAGATTGACCAATGATCCAGTGGTCATTATGGAACTCGTGAACAAGGTGTTCCATCGGTATCAAGATTCCTTCATTTTGATGTTTTGTGGATTACATTCTAGAATACTATGGCTCTGAGGAGGAACATGAACATCAATTGAGGATCATCTTGGGCACTTTTCGGGATCACCACCTATATGAAAAGTTGTTAGAGTGCACTTTCTGGATTAGGGAAGTGAGATTTATGGGGCATGTGATCTCTGAGCAGGGGGTTTCAGTGGACCCCAAGATGATTAGTGTGGTTATGTCATCAGAGCAGCTAATGAATGTGTTCAGGATTATGAGAATTCTTGGCCGGGCTGGTTATTATTGGAATTCGTTTCGGATTTCTCTTAGCTTTCTTCACCAATGACCACGCTCACCTAGGAAGGGGTAATTTTTATATTGGGACCAGAATGTTAGGGATTGTTCAAGGAGCAGAATTGGCGATTGACTACCTCCCGCATTCATATTTTTTCAGAGGCTGGAATGGGATATGAGGTATATTGTGATGCTTTAGGTATGGGTTTTGGGTGCATGTTTTTGCAGGATGATCCTAAGGCGGTGTACAACTCTCGCTAACTCTAACCACACAAAAAGAACTACCCAACCCATGACTTGATGTTGGAAGTGGTGATTCATTCTTTGAATACTAGGCATCACTATCTCTTTGCGGAGATGTTTGTGGTCTACTGTGATCACAAAATATTGGCCTATATATTCTCACAGAAGGACCTCAACATGAGGCAGCTTCATTGGATCGATTACTTGAAGGGGTTCGACTTTGAAGTTTTCTTTACCCTATTTAAGGATCATGTGGTGGCTGATGCATTGAGCAGAGGAGTTCCAGTGTAGGCTTTGAAGAAGTCCAGTGATGAGTGGAATTTTATGGGGCTCTTTTCTCAGATGCATGTGGAGACCAGGGAACACAGTGGAGGTACATTATTGGAGAGAATATAGTTGACTTCTTCTATGTTGGAGTTCATTCAGCAGGAATAACCCAGTGATGATCATTTTCCGCAGTTGAAGTTGTTTCTTCATGGTGGGGATACATCTTGTGATTGGTCGTCGTCTCCTGAGGGAATCTTGTTCTTCAAGGGCCATTCAGTAGTGTCATTGTCTCTACATAAGGTGGTGATGGAGGACATCCACTATTGTTAGTGGGTTGTCTATACGAGTGACACCAAGATGTATTATGATGTGTGGCGATAGTTCGGGTGGCCATGTATGTGACAGGACATAACAAACTTTGTGTCAAGATGCTATACATGCCAGCAGGTGAAAGCAGAGCATCAAAGGCCCTCTGGTTTGTTCCATCCATTACCCATTCCTACTTAGTAGTGGGAGGAGGTCACCATGAACTTCATTATTGTCTTACCTCATACACCTTGAGGTAAGAATTCCATCTGGGTGCTGATTGATCATCTGACCAAATCATCCCACTTCATTCTAGTCAGAGATAAAACTAAAGTGGATGTGTTGGGTCGTTTGTATCTTCAAGAGGTGGTGAGACTCCATGGAATGCTCTCAGCAATTTTCTCAGATATAAATCCTCATTTCACTTCTTGGTTATTGGAAGGCCTTTATAAGGACTTGACGTCTCATATTAAGATGATTACAGCATACCATCCTCATACAGATTGTAAGACATAGCGGGTGAATTAGATTTTGGAGGACTAGCTCTGTGCATGTCTCCTGGTCTTTGAAGGTTCCTAGGAGATCCATTTATGGCTGGTTTACTTTTCTTATATTAAATTTTTCCAATCCTTGATAAGAATGGCTCATTTTGAGGTTCTCTATGATTGGTTTTGTCGGTCCCCCTGTGTTGGGGTTAGGTAGGTGAGATATCACTACTGGGGACGATTATGATACAAGAGACATATGAAGAAGGTAAAATTGATTAGTCGGTTCTTGTTAACAACTTATAGTCATCATAAATCTTATACTAACTAGAGGCATCGAGACATGGAGTTTTCTATGGGTGACATGGTATAAGAGAAAGTGTACCCTCGTTTGGCCCATCGTCAATTGGGGAAGAAAGAGAAGTTGATGTCATGATATGTTGTCCCTATTGAGATCACCGAGAATATTGGAAAGGTGGAATGTATGTTGGCCTTACCTTCTTAGTTGATGTCCATCCATGACATCTTCTATGTCTCCCAGTTGAAGAAATACAACTGGGATCCATCCCATTTGATGAGTTGGGATGAACTGGAGATAGAGACAGACTTGTCTGTTTTTTAGTGGCTAGTGCAAATAGTGGACTCCCAAGAGAAGGTGCTTAGAGGGAAGTCTATTCTTATGTTATGAGTTAGTTGGATTCATGGTAATGATACATATGATACATTGGTGTGGAAGTCATGGGTTGAGTAAGAGTATTCATTCATGTTTTTCGATCAAGTTTCAAGTTAACTTTCCAGGACTGAAATTTTTCTTGGTGGGGAGAATTTTCACATACATGAACATATTTTAGAATTATTTTCCATTTATTTTACATTCACTCTTTTTAGGGGGTTTTAATGATTTAATGGAGGAATGGGTGAGTTTTCATTAATTGGGCCAAACTGTGACCCCAATTCCAGATTTAAAAATAAATTTTTTTTCTTTTATAACTTTGTCATCTTTTAATATTTTATACTCATTACAATTCCTAAATGGAATCCCCTAACCAATTAACACCACCTTGGAAAATTTTAACCTTTATTGAACTATAATAATTGTTTATTTGGTGTTTTTATTTAAGGAATTGGGCCACCCCAAACGTCCATTTCTAGTTTTAAAAACAAAATTTTTTCAATTAATCAGTTATTAAATTTTAATTATTGTTTGGAGATTCCAAGTCTCAACAAAACCCATTGGACCCATCCATGCACCCATCCTCTTTTCCACCTCTTTTGACCTGTTTTTTATCACGAATTAGTGTACAACAGTTTAGGGTTTCTCAAATCAGCCAAAATTGAAGAGCTAACATCATTCCTTATTAACTCTCTTAATTCTTACTCTTTTTCCTTAATTCCAGTTCCTACATAACCTACTCATACTTATTCGAACATCACTTGAAGTCTTGGCTATTTAAAAATTCATCTACTGGTGTATTTGGGGCGATTCGTCAAGATCCCTTAAGTAAGTGAGTCTCTTTCACTCTTCTTTCCATTTGATTAGGGTTTCATTCATTGTTCTTAGGGGTTAATCCCTAATTATTGAGGTTACTAATGTCCAAAAACTAAGGTTTATAACCAAGGGTGAAACCTTAGTTTTTCATGGTCATTTCTTGTGGTTTTAGTTTTGATCTAGGTCTCTCTTGGTGCGGCGGTGGTACGATTTGATTTTCGCACATAGATTCAAGGGTTTTTGTTAAATTGGTATGTAATTCCTTTTGTTATGAAATATTTTTGAACTAAATGATGTTTTATGGTATTTTCATATCTATTTCACTTGAATTTTTCTGAAAAAATTGGTTATAGTGGAAATTATAATGTAAATGAATTTTCAGTGCCAATTTTTTGGGAAATTGGGGGTTTTTCATATAAATATTTTATTGGTTCATTAAGGGATTTCTTATAAATACATAATTAATTTTATTGAAAAATAATATGGCTTAAAATAATTTTTATAATATTTATCCCCTTTGGTTGTTGCTGAAAAAATGGGTTTGTTACTATTTGTAAAGAAACTGAAGTTCGGGTGCCACTTTTGTGTGAAAATGGATGTTTTACAGAGTTATCACTTCTTGTTTAATATGGGACTACCCTAAAATTGATTTTTTGTTTTCATTGAAATTTATTGGGCTGAATTTACTATTTTTGTAACTTAAAAGTGTGCACATAGTGTACAAGTGGGTTTATTAAGGATTTTTTGTGTGCAAAACAACGTAGGATTTTGAGAAATTGTTTCATTAAAAATCAAAGTGTTTGTTGTGTGTTTTAAGTGGTATAAAATGTTTGTAGCTAATATACTGATTGTATGTGAACATCAGTGTTGTTTGATATGAAAATGGATTTATGTATCATTATTAAATTGTTTGAGCACAAAGGGGGATGCTCGAGTACCTAGGTAGGGAGAATGTGTACTAGTACAGCTAGTGGACCAGATGGGTTTTGTCCCTATTTCACTTAGAATTTGGATAAAAAAACTCTAACTAAACTATATGGATGATTTATAGGGAACAACCAGTTTTTGGTATGTTCCCTACATGTGGCTCATCCATGAGAATATATTTTACCCTGGTTACTTTACACCGTGGTGTGAGGTGCTTGGGGCTCGAGACTATCTAGTGCCTAGGGGTGTTCCCGATTTTTTTGCTCATTGTATTTGTGGTAGTTTGGATTTAATTGGGGTGTTTTTGTCAGTGCATTACATTATCTAACATTTATATTTAAATGTTTGAATGTTCTGAAATTTTTTTCTTGAAAACTGTTTTCAATTGAATGTTTCATTTCATGGAATTTATCACTGCTTTTCTTTGTGTATTAAAACTTCTTGATATTTTACATTGTATTGCATGATCATTGGAATAATTGGGTGGTATCATATTGGGATTTTAATAACACCCTAATAAATCCATAGTTTTTAAGTATACTTGGTTATGTTTGACTCCGGTAAAGGAAAGACATTGGGTGGTGGCGGTTTGGGGTGTTAGTTCCCATCTTTGGTGCGGATTTGTTGAGACAGATTGTGGGTGATTATCCCCTATCATATGGTGTCATTGGGGCTATTTTTCTGTTGTATTAATTTGTATTTGGACCACTTTTTTGTGTTTAAATAAATAAATTTAGTTCCGGTTTTTTCTTTAGACTCGTTTGGCTCAAAAGTTTTTAGATTTATATTATGAATTGTATTTAATGTTTTATGCTTTCATACTCAGGTAAATAATTCCCAAACCTATATTAATGATACCCAGGAACTTGTGCCACCTCGTGGGGATAGGGAATTCCCTTCAGGGCTTTCCACGGGCTGAGTTTGGTTCTGGTATTGGTGGTGACCAGATTCAGTTCATGACATTCATAAACATAAAATTTAAACATTATATACATTATTATAACCATTTTTTAATGTTGGGAATGGAAAGCGAGTCATACAATTTTGGGGATACAATAGGCCATATATACACATGAGTGATTATATGTTTCCCTTAAAAGGAAAATAGATAAGAAAATGTTGGATAATTTAATTTTTCAATAATTTATATCATTTCATATACTTTACGCATATTCATTAAATTTATCCTTATTACCATCCATGTAAAGTGTAATTGAAAAATAGATCACATCACTTCGTGAGGTGGTAGTTCACTATACACACACGCTGTGTTTTTTTATTTTAAACTGAATGAAATTATGATGGAATATGTGATATTATAATTTAAAAATGAAAATTATATCATGAAAATTATATACAAACATTAAATACATCATTATATCCAACCATGAGAGGTATTTTTGGAGAATGACTTACACGGGTTCTCTAGACGATAGTTTTTCGTAAAAATGATTTATGATTTTGCATCCTATTTGATTAATGTGGAGATGGATAAAGGATATTAATTTAACATATTAAAATATAATTATATTTTAGATGATTATTTTATTATATTCTCATAATTGAATAATATTTTAAGGATGTGGAATAATAAATAAAATAAAAACACTTGTTTAAGATTTTTACCTCTTATCCATAGAATTTCTTTAGGTTTACATAAAAAACCTTCTTATGATATATATATGATCAAAAAAGAGATATAGGATATTATTACGGAAGTAAAGAAGTTATTTGGGTAGCTATTAGGTGAACCAAATTGACTTTTATATTTTAAGAGGGGAGGATATACGGTTTCCTTTTAAAAGTGGGGGAGAGGATACACATGGAATTTTGTAAAATAATTAATTACACCTGCATTGTTATCTAGACACGATAATAAAAAATGGGTTATTAACAACCATTTAAGTAGAAACAGTCTAAAATTTACAAATAATTGTTCTTTTTCAAGTTGGTATGTCATTTTAATCATTATTTATTTGTTTAACCCCCAATAAATCAGTTTTTACCTTAAATAATATATTTAAGTTTTGATGTATTTACAATTTATAATTTTTAAAAATTAATTTTAACTTTTTAAATAATATAAATTATATTTATTGAAAATATATAATCATTATTTCTATATTTAATTCGCATAAGTGGAAGAATTTAATTTAAAATTACTCTTGCCTACGTAACGAAAAAGCAGGTTTCCAAAGAGAGAGTTCTCAAACGTATAGAAGTTATTGATATTAAAATTAAATATGAAATGTATTATATAGATCTATATTGTATTTATAATAATATAATTGAACTAATTTTATTTTAAAACCAATTTAAAAAATAATTAATATTTTCTAATAATTTATATAATAATCAAATTTCTAGTAAAAATCAATATTTTTCATTATTCATCAAAAAAAATGAAATTTTTCAGAAAAATCCCACAAAGTGACCCTAATATCATTTTAATATAATTATTCATAAAATGAATTTTATTTTATAAAATAAATTTTCTAAAATATTCCAAAATTAATTTTCTCATAAGTTCACTAGAAGCAATGAAACGATTTTCTTTTAAAAAATGTAGTTTTTTATGGAGAAGTTGTTTTAATTTCAAATGATTATTATTTTTTATTTCAAATCAATATATAACCAATAATCATGTGTAAAATATATATTATTCATAATTTAGTTAGTCTTATTCATACCCTCTAATTCAATGACTAGGTTATAGTGGTAATAATTATATTACATTTTAATATAGTTCCATGTTTCATTTAAACCCAATGTTCTGTACATCACAAGTCATTGAAGAGATTCAATTTTTTTAAAAAATAAATAAATCATAAAGTCTTGGGGAGTTCAATAAAAGTTATGGTAGGATAAACTCATCATACAAGAAAATTAAATTCATAACCCATACATTTAATATCATATATGATAATACATAAGTTATTAGGACTATTATGAGGCATATAAAAGGGCAGCGAAGTTATAGAAATGGTATGTATTACTATTTGAGTCCCCCATTTAATATTCTCCAATTTATGTCTTTATAATTCTACCTTATCCTTTAATTGGTACTAAAATATCATGTGTGTGAAGGGGAATCCTATCTCAGTGTTTGGTAATTCGCATCATCCCTTGGATATACAGTAGAGGAGCGAATATAATTAATACCACTTATTGTTCTTTATCTTGTATGTTAATGGAGATAATGACAGTAGAGATAATCAATTTTAGGTATGATCAAAATTTATTAACTGTATTTTTATAAGGTTCAGGTATCTAGAATGGTTGATCATGGATTTCTGGGATTCTTTTTATTCACACTATATTGATTAAGTGTTAGTTAATCTTGAAAACCCCATAAATAACTATGTTAGATCTTTTTCATGAAAAACTATTCAAACTGGATCTGTGACGGATGACCTATTTCTATCTACTTGAAGCATTTTTCCAAGAAATTTCAAGAAATAAATAATATAAAATTCAATAACATTTTTATATTTTTTTATAATATGATATTAATATAATATAATTTTTTTCAATATACAATATTTCCCATGGTGCTGAGAATAGAGAAAATCACTCCACCTATCTCGAAGTATACAATCAGATACCTTGTCATACATCTTCCAAAATTTTAATGATATACCCTTGAACTCATGCCACATTCTCCATTTAAAAGAATATTATTTCCCAAATTTTTTAATTTCCACATACATTTGATAGCATTAGAAATTGTATAAGAAAAATATTTAAAAAAATATTGTTAAAATTATTATAATTTTATTTCAAAAAATTATTATAATTTTTCAACTATAAAAAATATATTTAAATTAAATTTTTCTATGAACATAACTATTCATTCTTCCAAGACCAATGAAAATATATCCAATCTAATTAAGTAATGGGAAGGGTATCTAGACCATATGTCAATTGGCCCAATATCTAATCTAATATTTCTTCAACATCGTCTATTTGGATCATAAAAATATAAAATGGTACCACTATAATAAATCAATTTAGATTCCACTTTTTTAACTATTAATGTTCCCTTTTTAAAATTATTATTTTTTATTTTAGATTAAACATGGTATTAGTATATGAAAATAAAATATTTCTTTCATATTAAAAGTATTAAATATAATTATGACCCTATAATATACATGAATGGTAAAAATAGTGATTGATGTCTCCTTTAACACATGAGAATATTCTATATAACCCAATGACCTATCATTAAACTCTGATAGGCTAGCTGAATCTGTATGAATGGTACCCAATGATTTTATTTTAGGGGAGTTAGAGGGCATGCCAAATGTTCTATAAGAGGTATTAACTAGATATGTTTATGGATCCTATTTTTAGAGCAGATCAACTATCATTGATCAACTATTTTTACTATATTATTTCCTCATTGTCATTAACCTCATTAAAAATAATGTTTTTATAGTATATGATTTAAAAAATATATAATATTTAAATTATCAAAATAATACACTTAATATATAAAAATAAATTTAAAAATGATGTTATTTGTAATGTACTAAAAATAAACAATATAATACATAATTTAATTAATAAAGTAATTTATAACTAAAAATATAGTCATTTTCTCTATAAATTGTCATATTGTTATCATGATACATCATTACTTCTTATACTCCATCCTCCCTTAAAAGAATAATATTTTAAATATATTTACAAAAAAAATCAATGACTGGTTATTCATGGGATTGTATGTACTATGTTAATTATTTCACCTCATCGCCCACATATAATAAGTAACCTTACTTCATTTGAACAAATAAAATTTACCCTAAATATACAACAAATTCCCCAAAAGACACAATATTGTTATAAGATGTGTGGATTTACAAACTGTTTTCCTTAAAATAACCTACATCCATAATGTTAGAGAAGGTGAAATTAGTAAATTGTAAGGAATCTCTTTTATACCCCTGATAATATTCACCCACTATTAAATGAATAAAAAACTAAAAAACGAACATGGTAGTTTAATTCAGAAATATAAGTTAACATTTCATAAGATCCCAATTATATGATAATAGTTATAATACTATTCATTTTTTAAACCATATTCTTTAATAATGTAGAAAATTTTAATCCATTTTGGTTATAATCATTAAATTTCCTAGCTTGATTTAATGGAAATTGAGGTAAAAACATTAGATATTATTTAAATTAAATAAAAAAATTGATATATAAAAAATTAATATAAATTATTACATTTAAGGAATATATATTACAACCTATTATAAACATGATTTTTATTATTTAATAATTTACACGATCTGTAAACCATTTTTTCGTTTCTTTATTAATAATTTTCTTGTGTCTGTCTCATTCCATATTTGACATCATAGGAATATATTCATTTTTATCCTTAGTAGTTCTATAAATAGATCTATAATATCACTTTTTAGTAGAGATAATATATGTGGTTATAATAATTTTAGTTGTTTACATATAAAATATAAGGCCCTCTCAAATGGTTAGCTAATAATAATAGAGTTTATTTATATCCTATTATGTCGTGATTTAGTTCACATATCATCAACATAATCAAATAAATTGAATAATCACTCAATATAATCTTGAACAAAGAATTAAAGGTAATATTCTCCATTATTTGGAAACCTTTAAAAATATATCCTTATTTTTTGAATTGATATTTGTCATATGATTTCAAATAATTTATATACCAAAAAAACTAAATAAAAGAAAGGAAAATAACAATTTTTGTTCTGAATTTTATAGATTTATTTACATATAAATAGAAATATAAAAATAAATAACTTAAAAATTAAATATATACACCAATAATGTAGGAGTCCTGTTAATTTACATTCATTAACCAAATTCATAGTAAAATTCAACATGATATTAAATAATTATAGTAGAAAATAAATATCCATTTGAAAAATTGTTAGTAAAAATATTTATTATCATGTAGAAATTAATTTATTATAGATTTTAATCATAATTTTTTTTATGAAGGTGAAAAAATATATAATAATTGCATTCAATTTTTGGTATCAATGTAATTAATGTCAATGATAATAAATTCTCTACAATGTATTTGAATCATGACTTATAAATCAATGTAACCTATGATGATTTATGTCAACACATCTCGAAATGTTACTTGAATTTCTATAAAAAACTTCTAGATTTAATTATATTTGAAAAAGAAACCTTTACCACTATTATTAATTGAAAAAATACTACCTTATATTCTATTTTAATATGGCTATAGATCATGATTTATATTCATTTCAAATAAATATTTCTGAGTTTTATGATATTCATTTGATTTCACATGTTCATTAAGTAATGTGAAATTAAAATTTTAATATAAATACTTCTCAGTTTCAAAAACCATCAAGAATATGATATTTTAAATTAAATTCATAATATTGATGTTTGGTAATTATACCATTTTGTATAATTGTGTTTTATTTTAAAATGATGTTTTACAATGAACTCATTTTCCACTATCATTTATCTAATAGTCCATCCCAAAATATCCTTTAACATTTACTAATTGTGATAATGTTTTTAATCTTATGAGTAAGTTTTGTGGTATTATATGCTCAGTTGTTTCATTTAATTTTATCCTATTTAATTGAAATATATGTGAATAATTAAGAAATATTAGATGAAACAAGATGAACAATTTTTTACATTAAGGTAGTAGTTTAGTCTCAAAATAATAGTTATAAACATGAAAATATAAACCAATATAAGTGTTGTAATTTTATAATATTTTAAGTACACATATATTCTTAATGATCCTCATTATAGAATCATTCATTTTGAACATTTTTTATACCTGAATAATAAAATTTTACATCATTATTCTATAACTCCTACAATTATTCAATTTTTTGAAAAAATTAAACATCAATTTCATTTCATGAAATTTTTTATAGGAATAATCATTGAAATGATAAATTTATTTTATTATACACACACATAGAGTTAGAATATAAGGGATCAGAAAAACCAACTGAATTCTATAATTGGAAATCAATGTTATTAATGTATTTAATTCAATGGTATACAATCCTTATAAAACATTCCTACTATTATATGATAAATATGAATGTATTGGATCAATTTTTTTTACATTTGGGATCTATTATATTTTACATGGAACTATAATGTTTATATTCTATAGTGTTCAACTCGATGTGACTAGTGATTTTAAATAACATAAATAATATTTGTATTAATGTTTTTAAATTAATGTAAGGAAAACATATTTATAAGGGTAATATTTTTATTCCTCGTCATATTTGTCTTTAATTATTACTTTAAACATTACTTATTGACATTAATCTATAAATAAAACATATTTTTCACTATTTTCTACAAAAATATTCTCCTTAATGTGAAACTCAAACACTAGGTTATGCATGTATTTTTTTTATAAATGAGACCAATATTTATACTATTTTTATACTTGTTATTTTGGACCCAAGGATTAAATATTTAGGAAATACATCATTCATCAATTTTAATATCAATAAAATGTATTTATTTTTAATTTCATATAGGTACTTTGAATGGTAAAATTTAAGTAGAGAATGTTTTTTTAATAAATGAAACAACAACAAAATAATTCAATATTTACATCTTCTATCAATTCATAAAATTAATTTACCTTTTGAGTATTGTTTTTCATGCATTAGTCATTTAACATCAAGAAAAGGATCGACTTATGTTATATTCTTAACATTGTTATCCTAATGTTCTAAAAAAATGATTTTACCCTTAATATTTATAATAACCTCAAATGATGATACTGATATGTCAAGAAGTTGAGGATGTTGCCTTGACATGTTAAAAGCATAATTTATCAAGTTCTTCATTTAATTCACCGCTATAAGGAAAGCTGGGTGTTCATTCTTCTAATTCATATCAGTGCTCAATTTCTATATAATTTCTTATTCTCTTTACCAAATCCAACTCAAATATTTTGTAATAATCAAAATCTTTATGATACATTTCACTTTAAATAAATTTAATTTGTTCGATAGCTTGTGATACATGGAACCCTTCAACTAAATGATCCATAATTTAGTTATAGTGATATCCAAGCCGTTATATTATTTGTTATTACTAGGAATGGATAAATTTAAAAAATATATGGTTTAAACATTTATAAAATGAACTAATTTTTATCTCTTGATTATAGATGAAAATAAATATCATTTCATAGTAAAATAGATCTTTTCCTAAAAATATATTTTTAAGCATATAATATGTCTTTATGTTAACAAATAAAAGTTATTATGATTGGTTAATATTTTTTATGAAATATATACATTATATATTTAATAAAATGTTTTAACATTCATCAACTATTTTTTCAATCCATGGGATAAGACTAAATATATTTTTATGCTAAAAAACTATATGTTTTTTAAAAACGATTTTCAACGTGTTTTTTACACTTATATTAAAATAAAAAATTTACAATCTTATAAAATTATTCTTAAAATGGTTTAAATATTTGAAATAAAAAGTATAAATATTTTTGAATATTTCTCTTTTATTTTTGATTCAGTATGAATAGTGACCTAGTTAAATATTTGTCACCTCAGTAAGGGTAAAATTGGTAAAATGGAGTTAAAACATTATGATAAGGCTTTAAAATTTCCATAAAAAGTTCTCTAATAATATTGGATGAGTTTATTTCATCCAATTTCATACATATTTCAAATATAGGAAAGTTTAGTGGCATTTTACCTCAATATCAACATTTATGTTATTTTAAGATATGAAAATTCCAAAATATCTCTCTCTTGAATTTAATATTTATAAAAATATTAAAATATGATAAAAAGGGGATAATTTCAATTATAATGTTTATTTGAAATATTTTTTAATTTTTTGATCATGTAAATTTATTTAAAATTTTTATGAAGAAATAATTTCCTTGAATGATTACCCAATACAGACACAGAGCTTCTGTAAGTAGTATAAAAAATATTATAAATGGGCTTAAATACTATAAAAGTAATATTTTTAGGTGATTTATACTTCCCCATGAATTTTATAGTTGAATAAAACATATTTGTGATGTTTTAATGGTTTATATTCTTATTAAGTTATAATATTGATGTCTTTAATGTAAAATTAAGTTAATAGTGTCCAACATTTCATTAATGATTTTTTATAATATATAATATTTTATTAAATTATTATAAATCTTAAAGATATTGAAAAAGGATAAGTGTGATTATAAATAGTTAAAAATTTATAAAAATGGATATTTATAAACAAATTTTTACCTTAAAAGAACATTTAGAGCACTTTAAGATTGAAAAGTTGTTAAAGTAGTTAAGGTTAAAATCAGTTAATGAAAGAGTTATACCAAAATATAAGGTTTAAAATGGTGAAATAATCTATTTAAATATCATTGGATGATGATATATCAGACATATAAAGTTTATATTTATATTTATGGTTATTTTGAAACATTATACATGTGAAATACTTTAATTATATTTAAATATTTTTGGTAATTCCATGTGGGTCCTTTCCCTCCCTTATAAAAGCACAACCCCTCCCTATTTCATTTAAACAACATTGAGACTTATATCTCATCGAATACCTACCAATTATCTTATAAAATCCCATTTAAATGACTTATATTTTCTATTTTTCATAAAAAACCATTCTAAGATTACTTAAGAATGAATCTAAAGGAGGCCTACCTAAGAGGATGTATTCTTCCAACCCAACCTATTTAAATTTATTTCTTCTTATAACTCATCAAAATATTTGGTATTAATCATAAAATAATAATTTTAGTATCCAAATTATACTAAAATATTAGTATTATTATGTAACTACCATTATCCACACACTTTCTCATCAAATGGGATGTGAAGGTATCGATCATGCGTATGTGTGGACTACCACTTCAACATAGTGAAAAAATTCGTTTTCCATCACCACATATCATAGATAGTTGTTATAATGGTTTTAATTTGTATATATTATATTTATTTAATAATTATTCTTATATAATTTTAATATCATATAAACCTTCTTACCTTCACATTTGTTGGAAAACAATATCGTCACTCGTGCGTGCGTGTGGACTACCACTTCCCCAAAGTGATGTGATTCATTTTTCATTTCAAATATAAATGGATATAAATAAGTATAAATTATTTAAAAATATATATTATATATGATATTGTAATTCTTATATAATTCTTATTTTCATATACCTTTCTATCATTACATCTGTTGAAAAGTGAAAAACTTGTTCATGCGTATGTATGGCCCACCATCTCCCTGAATGGTTTATATAATTCTTCTATATCTATACGTTATAGATTACTAAATATATATATAATGAATATTTATGATATTTATATCACTATTTGAATTATGTAGCTGATGGAACTTTGATTAAATAATAAGGACCAGAAATATGGAATAGAAATTCACATCAAAAATAAAATCATTAACACTCGTAAATAAAAATTTTAATAAGGAATTTTTAATAAACATGTGTTAAAATGTTACAGTTGGAATATATATGATATTATAAGTATGTAAATTTTTTTGGTAAAATTATATTAAATTTAAATTTAATAAATAGGATAAAAAATCACTTTCAATGAAATTCAAAATTGTGGTAATAATTTTTTGTTATAATTTTATTTTTTATCATGATTATTTATGATAAATTTTCTGATGATATAATTTTATGAAATAACTATTAATAAACTCATGAATTTTCTTATGCTAAAATAATTACTATAGATTAATTTATTTTCATTTTATTTTCTCCCCTTTATTTATTCATGAAACCAAAAGAATATTTTTAATAAATCAGACATTAGTTTTCTCCCCAATCATAAATACTTTTAAATCCATGCCTATGTTTTCTAAAAATGTTTTCAATAATATTTTTAATAGTATCCTATGAATTTTAAAATTATTTTTTACCCATGTTTTAAATTTTAATAAATCATTTAAAAATAATCTTCTTTTGGTTTTCTCAATGAGGTATTTTTGAATTTTTATAAAAATATTAAAGGAAACTTTTTTTAACGTATATGAAATTAAATGAATTCCACACCATCATGACTAATAAAAGATTTAAATATTATTTTAAAAGATTACAACGTTTTTTTGAATGAATTTTTTCCTTAATATTTTGTAATTTTTTATATTTTAAAGAATTAATTTCAATATAAAATGGTTATTTTCATCAAGATATATTCCAAATATCTTTAAAAGGATTTTTCATCTAATATGGCATACTTTGATGTTAATTATAGTTTATTGGTGATATAATCAAATAATATTGTCAAATTTCTTTATTTTGATTGATTATAATGATTTTGATTTAGGGATGATTATATGAATCCATGTTATTTTCCAGGGGTTATTTATTTTATAATGGACCCTCTATGAAACTGCTTACTTTTCAACAGGTTATACTATGATGAAATGGTGAAATGTTTATGATACCCATTTACTTTCCATGGGTTATGATATGATATTTTTTTTATAATCTTGTGGCACAGATGTGTATGATTTTAATTTTGTGATGGGTGGTCCCAAAATTAAATAGACCTCTAATGAATTTGGAAAAGATTGATATCTCATGAGAAATACAGACTAAAATAGGGAATGAACCTAGTATAGTAATGGACTCTGCCCACTTTGATAGTCTTGGAAGTGAACCTTGATTGTAGTTACGATGGAATGGGGTGTGAACCCAATACACCATTATAGTATTTGGGGTAAACATTACCTATATATATGATAGAATATGAATTGAATGTTATCCATTAGGATAGTTTTTGAAGTGATCCCTGACGAAGGAAATGATTTTCTATGCTCAGGTGTATGAAAAAAACTTATGTTGTAATCCAATGTTATTTTCTTATGGATAATGTTCTTTGATTCCTTTATAATTCATATATTATTATCTTCCATGATTTATACCATGGATTAATATTATGATCTATAATATGAATGGTATGGTTTTCAAATTATTAGGTCATGTTATCATACCCTTATTCCCATGTAATGTTTAAGTGAACATTGTTATCTCTCTTGTTTACACATAATAAGAAGTTGAGCTCACCGTTTCTTATGTTTCCTTTCCCCAGGTTATGATGAATGGTTTTAAGTATAATAAATCATAGTTTGGTAAAAGGGAATACAAATAACAAATGAACATCTATGACACCTATAAGAAGGGTTTTAAGTACGAATGATTTAGTAGAAGATGATATATATCCCATTGAACTAGTTTTTTATGTATCCATGTATCCAATGAAACTAAACCTAAATGATTTTAGTGTGGAATTTAATGTTTTTTAAAGAATATTTATCAATTCATATGTAATATCTATATATGAAATGTATGGATCACTATATATCATGTCTATAATTTCTTTAATATCACTTTTTCATAATCTTCATATATATTTAACTATCTTCTTACAATTATGATATTAATAAATTACTATTCCATTCAAAAATTAATTAGAAATTAAAAAATATAAAAACATATAAAAAACTATAGTACACTAAGGTGTGTTTCTAGGAAACTTGATGCAAATTTTTAATATAATAATATAATTCTAAAAAAATTCTTTAAACTCGAATTCGAACTCTATAAATTCACATGTATTTGTTACATGTTATTCTTTACAATTTGAAAAATGAAGTAAGAAAAATATATTTATAAACAAAACTTATTATATTACTATGATAATAAATAATTTTACAAGAAAATGGCCTTTTTTTAAAAACTATAAAAAGTTCTACTTCTAATAAACTATCGAATTCTTATCAATATATTTACCATTAAAATAATAATAAAAATTTAATGTAAAGTAGGATACTATGATTTATTACATTATTTTAATAATATTTTTAATAATATTTTTAATAATATTTAGATCTTGAAAAAATAAAAGGTTTCAATGGTAAGAAACAAGTTCAAAATGATTAAATAAATAAAATATATTAAAATATAACCAATAAAGAGAGATCTCAAAGATAAATAAAGTAGGTAAAAATGAAATAAAGTGGGAAATTGAAGGAAACCTTTTTCCCTCAATTATAAGACAATATTTTTTTAACTTAAAATCATAATAATTTTTTAAAATATATAAACACATTAGTAAAAGTTTTTATTTTTAAAAGTAGAATTGTTTTCAAAAACTGAAATCAAGTATATTGTAAAAGGTTTTAGAATTGGATTGAAACTAGAACAAATGAAAAATCCTAATAATACTTATTTTCAATAAAATTTAATCATTTAAGAATATTACATAATAAAAAATTTGATCATGATCTATAAATATTTAATAATATAATATTCTTGGATGATTATAAAATCAAACATATAAAATCCATCAAATAAATATTAAATAATAAATTAAACTATCGTATATAAAAACCTTAATCAGTATCCAAACTATAATAATATATGTATTTTTTTTATGCACACTTCTCTATTGACATGTTGCATGATATTTTTATCAGTGTGTGTATAAAAATGATAATCAAATTAACTAATAATTATTTAGAATGTACATTGATTATTATAATATACACATTTAAATATTACTATTTAAAATGCCTTTAGGCCTACTTATGTAGATATTTATATACAAGCATATATAATTATTACTCCATAAAAATAAATCATACACAAGTATAAAGAAATTTGAATATTAATGTATAAACAAATAGTATATTTCCATTAAAAGATATTTTACTTTCAACCATTAGATGGAAGACATGACAATGGGAAGCACACTCCTTGATTGGATGGTTGCCCATTACTAGGTTTCTTGTACATTTTCACATAGGATTATATCTCAACGATCATAATTGGTATGGATCTTTCAATTGGACTAAAATTTGTTTAGGGTTTAGAGCTTCAAAGCATCAATATGAAGGGTATATAGGGAGATTAAGAGCATTTTTTATTTCATTATTTTAAAAAATTCACTATGGATTTTTAAAACAATCCAGAAATAAAAATTTATGTTTGTAGTTTTTTCCTAACCCACCAAAAAAACATTTAAATATTATAATTATTGTCATCTGTTGAGATAATTTTTTCTTCTTTATAATTTTTTCTTTATTTTTTCTGTAAAGTAATTTACTCTATTAATTAAACTTATTATTATGTTCTCCTAAATTATCATTTGTGTTTATCATGATCTCCCACTTCCTAATCCTTTATAAATAAAGTAGATTTTACTCACTACATGACCTTAGAAAATAATGAAATAAAATTATTGAAATTCATAACATCATCCTTAGAAATTGTTTCTTCCTTATGAGACCTCTTTGGATTATTATTTTCCATACCATTATAAAATATAAATGTTGTCTCGCTTTTATATTTTCCTTTCATCCTTATGGTTGGTCATATTATCATCACATAGGATAACAAGATATTATTGATCTTATCATTGGTCCACCCATCAAAATATTAACCTGTAAGTGAATAGTAATTTTTATCAAAATTAATTGAGATAATCACCGTAAACTTATTTATCAATGTGGTCTCATCATGAACCTCTTTATAACATTTTATTAAGAGAAAAAACCCCCACAATGAATAAATCATACAAATAATCTTCTGCTACCATTAAAATTTCATAGAATTGAGCATAAAATATTTATAGTCAAAACTCCTTCACATTATTAACTCCTTGTTATGATATTTAATATATAAAATCATCCAATATTTTAATAGATTAAATACCCTTCTATCGAACGAGGTTTCTCAATTTTGATTGAATGTATTCATACCATAACTAATTAATTATTCATTGATACTAAATGATAGTCCCATGTGATAATACACCAACAACATAGGTGTGAATCAATAGTTACTAATGTAATAACTATTATATAATTTATCCAATTACCAGTTAATATATATTATAATAAACAAAATAAATCAATGGAGTGGGATAAATATAGATAAATAAATCTTGAAACAATATTTTTTACTATGTCAACACACATATTTTATAGAGTGACTAATCTATAGTTCTTAATGGTTGTCATCCCACTATCTATGCTCTTATGTTGTTTTCATAAAGGGAAACAGATAAAGCATAAATATGGTCCAAAATTATAAGTACAATAAATATTGTGATGAGTATAAATAATTTAATCAATGTTTTCCATTCCTCCTTTTGTGCCTCCTTGTTTAGATCATGTGAACGTCTTCATTTCCCCTAAAGAATCATCATAATTATTTCTATGACTCTCCAAAGAATTATTAGTAGAATATTTCAATTTTCATCATAGTTAAAATTTATAAAAATGTAATTTATTTATAGATAGTACTTCACTGTGGTGTTTATGCATTCAGCATAACATGGTCTGGCTAATATAAGACAGATTTGAGATTTTCGACTAGATATATTCATATCTCACCATTTTTAAAAGTATTTCCAATCCTCTAAAACATAGTTCCAATGAATGATATTTTATAAAATATTCTACCACATTATTGATCTATTTAACTTAAAAATGTATATATATATATAATGATATTTGTTAAAAATATCATATTTATCTTATATTAGTCATACTATGTTGTGGTGGATACCTATATTCCATTGTTATGTTCTTCTATAGTTGAAGGATGTTTGTACATTTTTCTTGTATGGTGAAAATTTAGATATTCAACTAATAAAAAATAGCAATGCTCTTTGTACTGCCTTTATTTTCTTTTTTTATATTTATTTTTCAACACACCATAAGAGAAGCCTTGCATGTTTTCACCTCATGCACCTATTAACAATCACTAATATATCTCCTCAATTTTTTAGAATTATGTTCAATCTTATTTTGGGAAATTCATCATTCAATAAATATATAATAGCTAGGCATCATACCCATTGTTAGAATCCTTATGGTATATCCTAGATGTTCATAAATATGTGACTTCTATAACTATTTTTTCTTCATTATTTCATTATAATACTTTTTGGTTATTCCATTATTCCATGTTTAGTAGATCAAGATGGAATAAAATATTATTCCTCATAATTTCATTATTCTACAACATCCCTATCAAAACAAAATAGACTCTCACTTATACACGAGAAAACTGTAAATAAATAGATCACCAAACACCTTCATCGCTTATGAATAAATTCTCTAAATAAATAGAATATAGTAATCTTATAATGTGGAAGTTATCAAAACACAAAAAAAATACGATAATTTGATTATTTTAACAGTTATCATAATTTAATTATATAGAACAAATATTTATTGATTATGTCTCAATTGTTATAAATTCACATCTTCCGTTATTTTATTTTCCTTTATAAGGATTATTCAATATCCAAGACCCATCAACATAATCACTAATAGATCTGAAATTTTGGTTAATATTATGTAGAAAATGTTGGTAATGTAGGAATGATTTAGGATAAGTTTGGGAGAATACTTGCTTGTGAACATCTAATAATAGTGATAATATCGATGAATAGATAACTTCCAAACTGTTATATTTTAAAAGAGAATGGTTCAGATGGAATGATTTCATTTGAGTGGATACCCATTAAAAAAAATAGTCCTTATAGATAGAAAAATATCATACCGTTATTTTGTAGAGGACATAGATTGAGGTAGGGATAGTCCCTCAAGGTAGACACATTGTAATATCATGATCACACATAACTAAAAAATTTATCAACTATTATATTTCACATTATGGTTCTTATTGGAGGAAAACTAATGTGTCTTAATTCAATTTTTAATTAGTGAAATTAAATTTCTATAGTTTAATATCCCAAAAATTTAATATATTTAGGTCTATTAAATAAATTTAATTACTAAATATGTTTTCTTTAATTAAAAGAAACCTAAATATATTTTTCGAGAACATGATGAAAATGTGTTTAGATATTCACTCAATATTTTCAAATATAGGATTAAATATTATATATCCTTATTTATAAAGGTATGTTTTTTTTATGTTATTTCATATAGTGTAACTTATTCTTAATAAAAGTTCATTTTAAGTAAAGTTCATTATAAATCACATAATGGTACCTAAATTTTGGTGTAAAATTTATAATTTTGATTAAAATAAAAAGCCTAATGTTTTTAATACTATTACCATTGAATATATTTTTATTATACAATAAATAAATTGTACATATAATTTTGTTAAAACATTATCATTATGATATTTATAATTTTTCCAAAAAGTTATTTATAACATATATGGGTAATTTTCTAATAAAATTAAGTTGGTAATTGGAGTTATTTATAAATAAAAAATTATTATATTTATATTGTTAAAGAAATTATTTTATTTAAATTAATTTAATAAAATAAGGATTATCAGAGATTTGATTTATTAATATATTAATAAATTAATGGATTGTATGAGTTTTTGTATTATAATCACCAAATAATAAAAATAAATTGTCAAAATCATATTTTGTATAAAATTAAATATATGTAAAGTTAGTAAGGAGAATTGGAAGTTGTGTAAAGGTCATCGTGTAATTATTTAAGGGTAATAAGAATCTCATTTAAGGGTTCACCAATGTTTTGTATGGGTCATTTAGGGATTTCATATCATGTGTATGTAGATATACATGGATTAATTCTAATGTAGTGATCACAATATTTATATATAGAGGTCCATTCGACAACTTAAGGGTCATATGAAACTAACATAAAGGTACTCCCAAACATGAATAAGAGTAGGCCTAATTTTGTAAGGTTATACCCCAATCACACTTCCTATGCAAAGTTACACCTTAACTTACATATAGGTATGTTATAATGCAATGTAAGGGTATGTAGCACACCGAGAGTTTGTGAATTTTTATTTTTTCAAATAAATTTAATCTTTTAAATTGTTTTAGTTACCTGAAACATTGAGTTTGGATTTTATTACACATAACACTTATGTTAGGTTTCATTATACACAACACTGAGTGTAACTTGTAATACACACAACCCTTAGTTTAAACATAACGTAACATACTATTAAAATATTATTATTTAATATGATAGTTATTACATAACCGTTGGAATTGCTGGTATTAATAGGATTAAATAATTATGAAAATATATGGCATACACTTTTATATAAATTATTTTTTTAGTGATTAACTAATTAAAAATGAAAATAAAAACTACTTGGAAATAAAGAAAATTGTTTTTTGAAAAATAGTTTTAATGCACACAAATGTGTTTTAGAACAATAAATATTTTTAAAACTTTTTTGTAAATGCTATTAGTAAAATTTATATATTATATATTCAATAAAGTGGTTAAAATTAATATAATTTGTTTTCTATACAATAGATAATAATTAATCTAATTATTCACTTAAAAGAAATTTTTCTAAAAAATATTTTTTCCCCTTTTGCGCGCTTATTTTAAAATTAATTTTTTATGCTTCAATGAAATTAATTTAAAAAATATAATCATTATTTTTGAAATAATAAAATCAAAATTATCTAAGAATTATTTTTTATAATTTTACTTAAAATATTAATTTTTCGATTAATATTGAAAATGTTTGTTTTTATTGAGAAGTATCTATTAATTTGAAGAATATATAAGGTCGTTTTTTGTTTAATAATGGTGTTAAAAGTAAAATTAAATAAATTATATATAAATTAATATAATTAATTAAATTTTATTCATTTTAATATTTAATTTCTATATAAAAGTTTTCATACATTTGAAAAACTTTTCTCTTTGAAAACCCGCTTTCTCATCGCATTTATAAGATTAATTTTAAATTAAAATTTTCCACTTTTGTGAATGTAATTTATTGGGGGTTAAACTAAAACAATAAGGGTTAAAAATCACCAAAAATATTTTTAATTAATATTTGATGACAAAAATTATATATTATCATTCCAAATTTATTATATTTTTTCATTTAAAATAATTTTTTTGGGAATTACTGTATTATTTTCGATTCCTTTGAGAAATTTTCAAGTAGATTCCAAGTGGGTTCCTTTTCCCCACTTATAAAAGACCACCACCACCCATCACTTATTAACCCATATCAATCAATATAGTTTCAAAAACATTAAACACTACCTATTAAACATAATTTTTCATGCTCTAAAACTTTTAATACCCATAGAAGACAAACACTAGTGTCTTTAATAAGTGATCCAAATGATGTGCTTCCAAGATAAGGAAATTGTCTTCATTAAGCTCCTTTATTTTCAAAGTTATTTTTCAACATTAAATTATGTATTATAACATAATAATAAAAAATAGTATCTATTATATAATTATATAGTATTATATTAATGTAATAATATATATTCATCACCACTCTAGCAAAAGGAAAACAAAACCATCGATTATGTGTACGGTGGACCACCAACTCACGAATCGATGTAGTTTGTTTTCTATAACCACCTTTAAATGATTTATATATTTATTGATTTAAAATATTTATATTATATTTATGAAATTAATATTCTTTTAGAAATATTATATGAAATATTCTTTTTTTCTTTCGATTCTATGGGGGGTACGATAACGTCACTCGTGTGTACAGCGGACTACCGCCTTGTGAAGCGATGTGATTTTTGTTCACCAATGCTTTACATTAAATATGGTAAGGTTAAATAGAATTAATATATGTGATATATATGAATTAATAATTATTATATAATGTAAATATATTATATAACTTTCTTTCTTTCAATCCTTCAATAAAATGGAAACAGTGTTCATGCGTACGTATGATCTACCGTCTCCATGAAAGTTCTATTTCATTTTCTATCTCTAAATATTATATATTAAAAAAAATATAATTAAAATTTATTATATTTATATAATGGTTATAAGTATTTATATTATAGAACATCGATCGAATTAAGAGGTCCAAAAATAAAAAACCAAAAAATACAAGAAAAAAAGTTGTTATTGCCTGAAACACAACTTTAACATGGATTTGTAAAAAAATGTTTAATAAATGGTCATAAGAAAATAATATATGGTATTATATATAATGTTTTTATTCTATAATATATTTATAGTAAATTTATATTTATTTATTGGATTTTTGAACATGTATGATGTAATTCAAGTATTAAGGTAAGATATTTGTGTCTCACTTTGTACTTCTGTGAGGAACATGTGATATTCAGAACCTATTTATTTTATATGGTGTATATAATTCCCACGAATTTATTTTATGTTTATTATAAATAAAATTATTGTTACTTTAATACCCATTTTAGGATCTCTCTTTCATGGGATTTATGATTCTAATGCTAAAAATTTGATAAGGGGTTCTTGTCTCAATTTTCCTTTTTTGAGATATAGTTTTTGTTATGAAACTGTATTATTTTAATATATGTATAAAACACCACATTGAAATGTAATATAATATAATTATTTACTATAACTAAATCTTATGTTTAAAATAATTTCATTCCTTCATAGGAATCACAATTAAAAGTTACCAAAGTGGTAAAGATTTGATGTTATAATATCATCATTTATCATGATTCGTTATGATTTTGTTTATGATGATAAAATATGATTATACATATATAAATAATATCATGAATTTAAATATCATATGGTTATATCAGGAGAATATATTTTTTCCATTCATTATCATCTCTTTATTTATTCAAGAGTTCCAAAGAATTTTTTTAAGAAACATTGGTTGCATTACTCTCTTTGGTAGAAAACACTTTTCCTTCCAAAACCATGTTTTCTTAAAATGTTTTCAAACATTTTTTTTAGAATTATTGAAATTATTTATTATAGAAAATGTTTCCTATTTTTCACATTTATACAAAGGGTTTATAACTGAATCTTCATGTTATTTTCCAAAAAATACTCATTTATATTTTATCGAAAATGGGAAAGGAATATCTATTTTATCTTGTTAGAAATGAATGATGTTTCCTGACATTATGAACATTATTTTATTGAAAAATTAATTAATATGTTTTAAATTTTATTTAAAGAAAAGGATTTTCAATATTTTGGAATTTTTAAAAATTATTTTCAAATTATAAAGGATATACTCCTCAATGGATTTATTAAAATACTTTTAAAGCTTCATTTATATGTTTTCAAGGTTATTTTCAGAGAAAGGTATTTAAAAAAACTATATTTATTAAAAAAATTCATAGTGGAAAATATATTTTACTGAAGAAAATTTTAAAATATTTTTAATGCTTCCTTTATAATTTTCAAAGATTATTATCAAACAAAACAATTTTTTAAAAAATTTATGTGCTTTTAGTATTAAAAATAATCTTGATAAAAAAATTATTTTCATTAAAAAGTGTTCTAATTGTATTTTTGAAATAATTTTCCATCTAAGATGACATCTGTTGATGTTACCCATGCCTTACTCATAATATGATCCAAGGTTACCATTATTATGCTTTCTTTAAATGGTTTTATTTATAATGGGATGATTTTTATGAAACGTATTTCTATTCCATGGGTTATACCATCTATAAATTCTTAGGAACTTATTTTTCTAGTGTTTATTCCATGACAAAATGATGAAATTATTATGGAACCTGTCACTTTTCCACATGTTATGATATGATGATATTTTTATAAAACCCATTTCAATTCATGGGTTATGATATGATGAATGTTTTACGATATTGTGGGATAGTACATATGATTATCATTATATGATGGGTTGGACTTATATCTCTATCCAACAAATTGGGTAACGATTTATATGTCTTGATATGGACATGACTTGAATGGGGATTTAACTCAGTTTGGTAAAAGAATTTTTCTACTATGATGGTATTAGGAGTGAACCTTGACTACTATGATGTTTTAGGGAGTGAACCAATTCCACAATCATATCCATGTAATTGATACTTGGATAATCTTTAAATTATATTCAATAGTTATGTATATTCCATAATTCCATGCATTATGTTAATGTTATTCTCTCAGGGATCATGTTCTTTTACTTCATTACGATTCATGTCTTTCGAACATCCAATCATTATTTCATAACTTAATATTATGAACTTTGATAAGAATATTATGGTTTTAAAATGTTATGATCATATTCTCATACCCTTCTTCTCTTGGTATGACTGCATATCTCTCTTGTTTACCTTTATTAAGTATTTGAGCTCACACATTCTCATGTTTCCTTTCCCCATGTTTTGAATAACGGTTTTAGGGAAGGTGTGTTTGTGAAGAATAATAAAGGGGAAGATCATTAAGGGAGATGTTGAATATATTTCACCAAATTAAAATATTTTTTACCTACTCACCAATGGCACAACACGGTTATGATACTCAATCATGTGATTGTGTAATTTAAGGAATATTCATCTAAAAAGATATAATATCTATATATGAAAATCCATGGTCTCTATAATTGGAATAATATTATAGGTTTATTTATACATTGATATTTGTTATTATAAATATTTAGTGAGATCCATAAGTAAATTTCTATGTATAAGTCTAAGGATGAGTCAAAGTACATAAAAAATCTTTGAATTTTGGTAAAGGATAGAGAAAGTGGTTTACAAACAAATAAATCCCCATCTGGATACTATAATAAGATGTGGATATGTAATAATCGTATCTATGGAAATTAACTTTGAAAAATAAGCATTGATATAGACTCAATTTTCACCTTGGGCATGATAGTGGTACTTGCTGAACACCTGGTTTGATACTCCTGGGGGATATACTTTTGAATTTCAAAAACACTTTATAAACCTTAATGAAGGATATAAATAGATGATGACTAATAATGACCTAGGAAAAACCTAATGAGTCATATATTAATAATAATGTGTCTTGTTTTAGAAATACTGTAAGTGATGTATATTGATAATGTGGTTCCCCACTATGATTGTTTTTTCTCAAACTATGTTTTTTGGTTTTATTGAATTGTACGAACCAGAAGGAATGGAATCAACATTGAATATGATATAAAATGTGTTGACATGAAACCAAAGGGTGTGACAACTAGAGTGGAGAATATTGTGATTATTCCAAATTGTTTATCAAAATATATGATTAATAACATATACCTTAACCAACTATGGGACTAACCAAAGAAGATAATGATATAGATTGTTGAGAGTTTTGGTGTTGGAGAATATAGAGATAATATTTCTAACTTTCCTTTATATTGATAATTTGGGAAGATATACTCATGTGAATGTCTCATAGGTATGAGAAAATCTTTTGAGTATGGAAAATTGAAAAGTTCAGTTAAACCAGTGGATGGTAATAATGGTACCCCTATATTATAATTAATGGATGGATGTTTTAAATTTTTTCTTTATTGAAATTATATAAAACTATGTCCTAAGGGGAAATATCTTGAAGAGAATTTTCAAGGAGGTATAGGTAATTTTTATACTACTGATGATGAGGAGACTAAAAATGAAATATGAAAGTTCTGTTCAATTATAATGGTAATTTTTATGTTGACTGAAAATTATTTTTTATTAATAAAGACACTTTTGAGGTAAAAGTGAGAAACCATAAGATTCAACAAGCACCAAACAGCGAAAAACATAAATTGGGGTTGATAAATGTGAAGACATGATTCATATTTCATACTGTAATAAATTGGTATTAAGAAAAAAGATGATGAATCCTAGTTGATGGTGTAAGAATAATGCAGAATGATTATATGAATCATAAAATATATAGGGATTATTTAGTGTAGGTTTTTTATTTTGTATTTGATAAAATATTTTGAATGTGTATGCTGACCTATAAATGTGATTTAACATAAATGTGATATTTTTATTAATTGACTAAAACCCTTAATATGTTCCTAATGTTGAGAAAATAGTGTTTAGTTTCAATAAATAGATGACTGATATGAATAATAGAAATTAGTTAGTATCAATTTCCACAGAACTGATTAATTATTTGTTCAGGATGTGGTCTATTTTATCACTGATGGTGTTTATGACATTTTTGGATTTATGTAATATCTCTGGTAATTAGCGTTTTATTTAATGAATATAGAAGTATGTATATTTATAATAAAGTTTTAGGGTAATTTAGGTTATTACCATGTTTCAAGATAATACATGATAAAGGTATTCAAATGTTTGGTATGTGATAATTAAGAACTACTTCATGTTTTTTGGTTGATTAATGATAAGTTGATTTTGGAAATTTAGCGACCTTCTTATTAATGTTTTTGATTTTATTATTTTGAAAGATTCATATGGTTAATTATTTATGAAATGGTTTATGTTGAACATTGGATGTAGTTTTAGTGAATTATGTATTAATTCACCATATAAATATTTATTCATATTTGATAACATGTGCTAACCATTCTATTATGATAATAAATAGTGATATAAGGAATGAATTATCATTATATTATGGATCTTATGATCCTTTATAGATTCAGGCATAAAAACTCATCTTCAATACATGGAGTAAGAGATGATGTGGAAATTGATCATGAAAAAACAGAAGGATGATATTCTTCTTTGAAAATTGTATGAAATCAAGTATGTATATCTTATCATGAAGAATCCATATCTTCCAAAATGTGATCTTGAAATAAAAATTTTCCCTATTGTCATCTTTTCTAATGACATCAATGACCTTTTTCACACCTATTTCATTTTTGGTATTTTTTTTGTTGTTTTTCATATGATCTATAACATCTCTGATTTTCTATGTATTATTTTTAGATATTATATGGATTACTTTTGAGACGAATCACTGATATGACGTGGGATTCTAAGGACCAGTGGGGATAGAACATATGTTTCAAAAATATAAAACTTTTTAATTTTATTTATACATTGTTTTTCTAAAAATGAGGAATAACTTTTCAATGGGTGTCCATATCAGAAACGTGAGGACACCGTTGAGCTCAGAATGGCGGTTTTACCCAAGTCACAACTTAACATTAGTCAGCATGGTTCTTCTTTAGAGAAATTCAGAAATGTCGTAATCGTCAATAAAATAATTTAATAAATAAATTATTTTAAAGTAGATACTTTATTTTTATTTATTATTTTTTAGAAATTTAGGGTTAGCATTGTAACCATAAAATATCTTCTAAGGCATGGATAAAGAACCACTAGAGAAACAATTGGTGGGTGATTATGGATCAATTGAATGATGCACCTCAGATTCGATGAACCTTACAAATTACAATAATGATGCTTCATTCTTCATCAGTGATTGAACCAAATCGTGTTATGGCATATGTTTCATTTTTTTGATTCACTGTTCTTAGTTTATGAAACAATCTCAAATTAATCGATGATAATATTGGTTTGTGGATAGATCACCTTGCGGGATGGGATTATGCCCTAGTACAGTGGGGAAAATTATTTCAAAATCTCTTCATTTATTATCTTATAGAAACGAATTGATATCCACATGCACATCGATCAAGGTTTGTTTCTCTTTTTTTATGTGCTTTTTCCCTCAATTCACCGTTCATCATAGATGATTTTTTTTCCGGCTACTCGACTATTCCTGATCAATCGTTCATTTCACATGTTTTTCTTATCACATTGATCAGATATCATAGATTTAGGATCGGTACGACACGATGGAGGCGTGACAACGGAGACAAAGTGAATCGGACGATGGATGACTCCCAATTTCATGTTCTTCAACAAACAATGAAGAAAAATGATTTGAACTATTTTATGAGAAGATATGTTGATGGTACAACTTTTTGGTGATGAAATGTCACAGATGACCATGGATCTTAGATTTTGTGGAAAATTGATCGTCACATCGATTGTAGATCACCATTCAATACGTCCGGAAGGATAATGGTGATTATATAAAATTTTGATCCACATGACATGTAATCTGGGATTACATGGTGTGGAGGACCTATGGATGTGGTGCTAGGGTTGGCCCAAGATAAGGATCAAATGGTTTGTGACCCTCCTGGATGACTCATCGTGTACTCCGGAGAGTAAACAGACATTGGAAATTGTAAATAGCTAGATGGAATGCCCTGTACTTAGACACTTACATGGATTGGCATACACAGACTGGTACATGTACATGGCTTCAGTACATGGACACGATCAAGTGACACATCTAGATAACGATGTGTCTCTAAAATCCATGTAGGCATCCTACATGACATTTATTTGGAGACTATAGGCCGTGTGAGGTTCTTCCAAACAAGAAAGACTTCGGATAGTTATACACATAGTGTATCCCTTGAGACACGTTGTATACTCCCATCAAGAGTACTTAGTACTCTCCATATTCCATTTTTGGTTCATTATAGAATGAGATCATTCCCTTGGTCCTTTCCTCAAGAGTTTAGTAAGACATTGCATCCACATCACTGGATAGTAATACCCTTTATAGGTCAAGTAAAAAATAGATTATGGTATCCATCTCTAGGACAGGAATGTGATCCTCTATCACCACTAGTGGGGTATTGTGGAATCAACATAACCACTGAGAGTATAGCATTGGTCCTCTATCTAGTGGGCTACATCAGTAGGTTCAGTGGTATTCCCTATTATTTATGGGTAAGATCCTCTACATTATGGGTTGATCAAGATTTGGTATGTGTTTTTCCTCAATATTTTTGGGGAATATATCCTCTTTGTTTATCATAGTTTTCCTTGACCAATGTGTTCTCATTGGGTGGGGCCCAAATGATCTAGACCTCTCCATGAGTGTCTCCTTTGATATCATGACGTGAGGAGTGAAATTTCCCAGAATGGGTATACTTCAAGAAGAATACTATGGATGGTAATTTCTTATGGATTACCTCTATAATTTTTGTCTTGGATTGATTATATCAAGATGTTTTGTTATATGTGTTTTAGACATATACCTATGTACAGATGATTGTACTCTCCTTTTTAGTATTCATATGTGGTCTTTATTTGTGGTATTAGTTTTTGGTTTTGGGGTGTCCTACTAAGTATTATTATATTATCCCCTACATGGTATTCTCCCTTATGTGTCATGTATTGTATAGATGATTGACCTTTCGGCCGAGTCTTATAAAGACCAAGACAATGAGGTGTGTTGTGAGAATGGAAAGACTGGTGTGTGATCCTGTGGCTTTTTAGACAATAGTCCAAGAACCTATTTTTTTATTTGTTGGACTTGTGGTTAAATAATATTTTTTGGGGCAGGTATTTCCCCTTTCTAACTTTCCATTACTTTCACCATTTCACTCCAGTTGTGGGATATAGTGGAATGCATGCATTGTTTACTTTGTATTTCTTTACATTTCAGAATTTTTTTTCTTGGAGATGTGTTCATGCACATAGTTACATAAGAAATGACTCACATGTTAGTGATATTCATACTCATTTCTAGTCCCCATACACTGACCTATTAGAGGTGGGATTGGGGTGTTATGGTATGGGCCCCTCTAGGATGGGTCGTGAAAAACTGGTATCAGAGGTGTTAGTTCTACTTTAGGACCATGAGATTGTGAGATTGTTTTGGGGAAATAATTTTTGCTATTTTGATTTCATATGTTACGTTAGGGACTCCAGTGTTGGTGTGGTGGATGACGTATCCATACATCAAGACTCTGATAACTTGATTTTTGAGTCTCTACATGAAAAACCTAGTTGCTGGTAAAACAATGGTACATTAATCATATTGGAATGGTTGTGTATCTATGTCCTTAGGGATTCATGTCTCAAGATATACTCCTTGAATGGGGTATATCTCTATTTATTTTATGATGAATCTGCAATGCATACCATCTAAGATTCAGTAGATTGCTCATGAAGATGATCCCCTTAGTGAAGAGACCTTAATATAGGGACTAGTTCCCCCACTGTCACCTTTAGGTGGTGAACCAACCATACCACCACCTATAGAGAAGAATGTGGTAACCAAGACACTAGAAGATGATGAGTATAGTCTAAGCGCACCTCATGAGTTTCAGTAATAGGGACCCCTCATGTTTTGAGGGGATCCCAACTGATATGTGTCTGAGGACTGGCGAGCGAAGGTGACCCAAGTTTTCCTTCTAGTCAAGGCACTAGTAGTTCATATGGTGCTTCTAGCGGTGATCCTTATACACGGCTCAGTAGGTCGATAGTGAGGGTTTAGTTACCCAATTTTATAAAAAGGTGAATATTCCATGTATAATGATTGAGAACCTTTTTAGAGAGGATTTATCACCTTATATACTAATAGAAATGCATATCCAAGAGCTTATATAGCTCTGAAAGGGCGACATATTGGTATCTATGTATTCATTGAGGCATACGACCCTCTACAGGTACTTAATAGATGTGATACAAAATTGATACTACAAGGCTCAGACCTTAGATTAAGATTTTCATAGATACATATAGCCTATTTAATCCCTATAAGTATTCCTATTTATACTAGGGTGCTTGAGGAATCTTTGTTTGTTGAATGTTTATCGGGTAAGTAGATACAACAAGTGATTTCAATAGTGGGAAAGTAGGAGGAGAGACCTCGACAGCAGGATGCCGACATCTGCCTCAGAAACCTGGATGTATGATACATCACAAGAGGAATATCTAGAACATTTTATCTGCAATCTATGGCTCACAGGTGGGTCTAGTCATCATAGAGAGTGGTAGTTAAATTCATATGACGGTAGGGGACATCTTGCTGAAGATTTCCCAACCCGCCATACTGCTGACAGGGGGACTATGGATAGACCATTGAGGTAGAGAAATTAATAGAAATAGACAAACCCGTAAAGTGGTAGACATGGTAGAGGAGTTGGGTGAGTAGTAGGAGGTGGATGACATTCTGACATGCTACCACCACCACCCCAAGGTGTTCAACGGTAAACTCAAGGATCTTGAGCACATGATTGAGGAAAAATACATACGATCGATGCTTATGACCTAGGGTCTATATGAATAATTCATGGCACAGTCAGTTTCTATTATAATTTAACTATTTTACTACTATAAATAAGCTTTAGTCATTCAATTCTCACTACATATCTTGTTTGAGACCTAGAGATACTGGTTGAACAGTTGACTCACCCATTACGCATGGATACTCCTAGAGGAGGCGATTCGATTATAACCTAGTGGTGCAGATATTGTGACCTAACTCATGGAGGTGAGTGTTTGGTTGGGATCTCTTGGTAGTGGATTCAAGGCCTTATGACGTCCTTTATGGTATGGATTTGTTTTCCACAGTTCATGCTCCGATTAAATGTTTTAGGAGAAGAGTGTGGTGAGTCTGCAGCAATGGAATGAGGTTTCCTTTATTGCTAAAAAAGAAACCCAGACATCACAGGATGGACTCAAACATATGGGGGTGCAGCCGATTACTCATGATTTGTCAAGCCTAGACCTTGGTGCAATGGATTTTATGAGTTTACACTTCCCAGTATTAGTGGAGAAGTACAAGGACATCATTCCTGATGATGTTCTAGGATTACCTCCCCGTCGAGAGATATACTTCTCCATTGATTTCCACATGGGATGACACCTATATATGCACCCACATATCGTATGGCTCATACAGAGCTTCATGTGTTGAGGTTTCAGTTGGAGTACTTACAGAGTAAGGGCTTCATGAGACCCAGTTATTCACCCTAAGTAGCCCCAATTTTTATTATCAAAAAAGAAGGTACGATCATGAAGTTGTGTTTGGAATATCCGTCCATCAACCAAGTGATTGTGAAGAACAAGTATCCACTATCAAAAATCAATTACCACTTTGTTCAGTTGAGATGGGATTGATGTTTCTTGAAGGTTGACCTCTGGACAATACTTTAATGAGCTGAGGCATAGATTGACAAGTTCCCCAATCCTAAGATTGTTAAGGGAGGGTGCTGAGTACGTAGTTTTCTATGATACAAAATTAATTAGGCTTGGTTGTGTTCTGATGTAGAGGAACATCGGGATCAGATATTGTTCACATCAATTGATACCACCCAATCCAAACAATACAACCCATGATCTTGAGTTACCTGTGGTAGTATTCACATTGAGGATGTGGTGACACTACCAGATGGGTGAGAAGTTTATCATATACTCTGATCACAAGAGTCTCATGTATCTCTTCTCTTAGAATAATCTTAACTTGAGATAGATGTGATGGCTAGAGTTCCATCGGGACAATGACTTTGAGATTTTCTATACTCTTTGGAAGGGGAATGTGGTGGAAGATTCTCTTAGTAGGATACCCATTTCACAATTTTTGAATGATTCATTGGATCAGTAATCCTTGTTGCAATTATTTTATGTGGATAGATATGGAGAAACTTACCTCTAGTGAATAGTTATCACCCCTCTAATCTTACTAGGATTCAAGGAGGCATAGCTTGGGGATACTGACTATGAGACCTTACGTGTTTAGATTTCCATATGGCATGCTCTTGATGGATATTCGGAAGGTGAGGAGAATATTGTTATTTTCAGAAGACGTACAGTAGTACTAGTGGATTTGTGAGAGGAGTTTCTAAGGGCGTTTCATACATCTAGTTTGGTAGAATATCCAAGTGTGGAAAAGATTTACTAGGACCACCAATGTCAGTTTTGGTGTCTATGAATGAAGAATAGTGTGGAAAATATTGTTTCTTGATGCCTTATGTTTCAACAAGTGAAGGCTAAGTACCAGGTTCCATCGGGTTTAGCTCCATCCCTTGAGGTGATAGAATGTAATTGATATGCGATATTGATGGACATTATGATGGGTTTACCATGTACTTATATAGGATATGATTCCATTTGGGTGATCATTGAAAGACTCACCAAGTAGGACCACTTCCTATCAATCCAAGAGAAGAGTTCAATAGAGATCTTGGGACACCACAACAAGTAGGAGATAGTTCAACTCTATGGAGTTCCATCGATTAAAGTCTCTGATTGTGATGATCGTTTTACATCCTGATTGTGGAAGGGATTACATAATGATTTTGAGACCATGTTACGCATGAGCACAGTGTTCCACCAACAAACAGACGACCAGACTGAGTGGACCATTTTGGTTATGGAGGACATTATAGAGGCTTGCATGTTAGACTGTGTTCGTAGTTGGGAGGATCACCTAATAGTGGTGGATTTTGAATACAACACTAAATATCATTCCACCATTTATATTAAATCATTTGAGGCCTTGTACGAGTGACCCTATAGGTCACCACATTTTTGGACTAACCCTGGAGAGTCATCACTCATGGGCCCGTAATTGGTGAAAACTACTATAGAGAAGGTGCAGATCATCATGGAGATAATGAAGACTTCAAAAATCCATCATAATTCCTACGTTGACATGTGAAGAAGGCCTTTGGAGTTCAAGGAAAATGACTTTTTGTTCCTTTGGTTTTCACCTTGACAAGGATTATAAAGATTTCACGGTGTGACAAGCTATGTTTGAGGTTCATCATCCCTTTCTAGATACTATATATAGTTGGATAGGGGTCATATTACTTGATTATACCACTTCCATTATAGCGGGTATAGAAATTATTCCATGTGTCGTAGCTGAGGAGGTACATGCATAACCCATCACACATCAACAGCAAGGGAGAGATGTACATCAAGGATGGATATACATATGTTGAGTACCTGGTAGAGATTGAGGATCAACAGAAGAGGATCCTTTATAGGTGAGATATTCCTTTAGTGTGTGTCTAGTGGTATAATGAGAATCTCCACGAGAACACATGGGATTAGGAGGCTCATATCCTATCTCTGTAAACACATTTATTTGAGTAGCACTTATTTTGGATTTTGGGGACATAAATCCACAAGGTGGATAAAATGTAACATATTATATTTTCGATATATTATTTTTAGATTTTATATGGATTTATTTTAAGACGAAACACTGAGATGGAATACGATTATAAGGCCCAGTGTTCCCAGAACAAATTTTTTAAAAATATTAATCTTTATAATAGAAAATGTGTATGGTTTTCCGAATAATGTGGGAAAAATGTTAAATGGTTGTTTGGATCCAAAATATGGGGGCACCATTGATCTGATAATAGAAGCTTTACCATGGCGCAACATAAATTTAGTCGACATTGGTTGTATATAGAAGAAGTCATGTTGGACGCAACTGTAACTAAAATAATTTAAGAAAGAAATTATTTTTATGAAGTGAATTTATTTTTATGAAGGTTATAAATTCAGGGTTAGTATCATAACCCTATAATTTCATTAGAGGTATGGAAAAAGAACCTCTAGAAAAACTATTGGTGGAAGATGATAGATCAATCGAATAACGCACCTCAGATTCAACAAGCTTTTCCAATGATGACAATGATTATTTTTTATTCAGTAGTGACTGTACCAAATAGAGGTAGGGCATATGTTTCATTTTTTTATTCACTGTTCTTAATTTCAGCAATGATTGCATTGGTTTGAAGATCGATCACCTTGTGGGATAGATTTATTATGGGGTTAGGTGGGGAGAATGATTTTTGAATCTCTTCATAGATTATCTCAAGGAAACAAATCAATATTGACACAAAAATCGATCGAGGTTGATTACTCTTGTATTTATGTTATTTTCTCTCTTGATTCATCATTCGTCACAATCATTCTATGTATTTATCATGACTCAAATATTCCTGGCCTATTGATCATTGTGCACACATTTATTAGTGAAACAATCTGATATCTTAGATCTGGTATCAGCACGTCACAGTAGAGGTGTGATGATAAAGATGAAACGAATTGGATGAATGATGATTCCTGGTTTCATGTTCTTTGGTTCACAATGAAGAATAAAAATTTGATCTATTTTTCGAGAAAATATGATGATATGAAGTGTTTTTAAAAGAAATAAAAATATGGTCTAACTTGGATATTCGATTTCATTGAGAATTTATTGGAATATTGAATTTGGATCACTCTCTAGGACTCAAGGATTAAGAATGAAGATTATAGAAAATTGTGATCCACACGACATGTAATCTGAGATTATAATGTGTGAGGGTCCCCCTGGTTGTGATCCAAGGGTTTTTCTATAGTTTAGGACCACACAGTTTTTGACCCTCCCAGGACGACTCGGCGTGTACTCCAGAGAGTACATGAACATGGGTAATAGTACACGACCAGATGGCACACCATGTACTTAGACACATACATGACTTAGAATACATTGACTAGTATATGTACATACCATTGGTAAATGGATAGGGATAGGTGACACGGACAGAGAAACATGTGTCTCTATATGTCATGTACCCAACCTAAATGTTTTTTATATGGATACAATATGTTGTGTGAGGTTCTTCCATATGAGAAAGACTTGGGATAGATGGACACATCTTGTACCCCTTGGGACATGGCACTTACTCCAATTAAGAGTGCTTACGACTCTTTATTTTCTTAGTTTGTTCTAGTATAGGTTGAAAGAATTCCCTTAGTACATTACTCAATTCACTACTAGAAAAGGGGGCATTGAAGCCCCCCAGAATCGGGCGACCTCCATTGGCGGTCGCTATAGATATCTAATAGCGACCGCCAATGGCGGTCGCTGGACTTGATAAAAAATCCCGAGCCTCCCCCCCCCCCTCGTGCACCCCTCTCGATCGAACCATGCCCCCCCCCCCGTCCCCCCCCCCCCCCCCCGACGCCGCCCTCCCCCCCTCCCAGCCACCCCTGCCCCCCCCCCCCCCGCCCCCGTATCCCCCCCCCCCCCCGTCGTCGCCCCCCTGACACCGCCCTCCCCCCTCCTCCAGGCCTCCCCCGCCGCCTGGCCTCCCCCGCTCCCCCCGTCGCCGCACCCCCGACGCCGCCCCCCCCCCCCCTCCACACCCCCCCCCCCCCCCCCCGCCCGGCCTCCCCCGCCACCCGGCCTCCACCCTCTGGCCTCCGTCATCCGCCATCCGCCCTCCGGCCTCCGCCCTGCGCCCCCTCAGCCCTCCCCCCCACCCTGGATGTCTCCGGCACCCCGGACACCCCCCCCCCCCCCCCGCACCCCGGACCGCTCCCCGCACCCCGGACGCCCCCCCCCCCCCCCCCGCACCTCAAACACCCCCCCCCCCCGACCCCGGACAGCCCCCCCCCCCTCGCTGCCCGTCCCCCGTCCCCTCACCGCCTCCTCTCCTCCAGCTCCCCGCCGCCACCACCAGCCATCCCCTCCCTTGCTGCACCGCCTTTGGCTCCGGCTCCCCTTCGCTGCCTCCTCTCTCTCGCTGCACCGCCTTCGGCTCCCCTCCCTTTCAGTTTTGTAGCTCAATCAGGTAACATGGGCTTTTAGTTACATTATTATTTTATCAATGGTTCATAAACAAATGATTAATATTTATTTTAAATATAGTTGATTTGAAAAATGTAAATGTAATAAGTATTGTGTAAATGTTTGTTATACAGATATAATTATGGATAAGAGTTGGATTGATCTTCCAAATCAAACGTCTAGAGAATATTTCAATGGCATTATGCAGTTTATTGGCTTCACAAGAGGATTTGAAAGTGAATATATTAGTTTTCCATGTAGAAAATGTGCTAACAGATATCAATTCACACGAGATACTGTGAGGGAGAACCTTTTCTTTAATGGATTTCTAAAAAATTATAAGAGTTGGACTCATCATGGAGAAGAATATGTTCATTGTCAAAATACAGATGCAGCTCAGATAGATGTTGATGCTAGGATGACTGATCCAATGCATGAAATGCTTACTGAAATGGTACGTGGGTTTGATCCTAAAGGCATTGACATCCAGAATCTTGAGACCGGTGAGATAAATATTCGCTCTGGTGTAGATCGTTATTCGAGGAGGTTTTATGAAGCACTTGATGATGCGAAAACAGAATTATATCCTGGATGTACTTCTTACAATAAACTGTCGTTTATCGTGGAGTTGTTTCATTTGAAGACATTGAATAATTGGTCAGACACATCATTCGACAAGCTTTTGGTTTTATTGAAAAAGTTTCTTCCTGTCAACGCTAAGATTCTTGAGTCGTATTACTATGCTCATAAGTTGACAGAGAACTTAGGATTTACATATGAGACCATAGATGCATGTGCAAAAAACTATATGTTGTTTAGAAAAGAAACTGCCCATTTGGATATTTGTACGGTTTGTGGTGCTTCCAGGTGGAAAGATAACAGGGGAAATAATACTCATCAATGTTAGATTGCGATACGGGGGAAACCGATTTCCGTAAAGCAAATGTGTTACTTTCCCCTTAAACCGAGGTTGAAAAGATTTTTTATGTCATCTAAAGTTTCTAATTTAATGAGATGGCATGCAGAAAGAGTTCATGAAAGTGATATGTTAACCCACTCGGCAGACTCTCATGCATGGAAGGATTTTGATAAGAGACATCCTGTATTTTCTAAAGATGTTCGTAATGTCCGATTGGGATTGGTAGCATATGGTTTCAATCCATTCAAGTCTATCGTTGGTGCAACTCATAGCACATGGCCCGTGGTGTTGGTTCCATATAATCTTCCTCCGTGGCTTTGTATGAAGCAACAATTTATATTACTTTCCACTCTTATTGATGGACCTAAAAGTCCGGGGGATAAGATTGATGTTTACCTTCATCCATTAATTGATGAGTTGAATAAATTTTGGGGCGATGGTGTGATGACTTATGACTGCAAAACGAATGAAATGTTCAAACTGCATGATGCTTTATTGTGGACAATCAACGACTTCCCAGCTTATGCAAATTTATCAAGCTGGAGTACGAAAGGGGAATTTTCTTTCCCTTATTGCAATAAAAGTAAAAATTCTGTATGGATTAAACATTCCAAAAAATGGGCATACATGGGTCACATGCATTTTCTCCCTCCTCATCATAGATTCCGAAAGGACAGAGTGGCATTTGATGGTTCTAAAAAGTTCAGCCCAGCACCAAATATCATTACAGGAGTCGAAATGTTATCGCAGATTGAGGAAGAAAACTTTCGCATGGTATATGAAATTCAGGATTTGGTGGCTCCTCCAGTATGGAATATTCGTGCTGCGGGTAAGCAGCGCAGTCACAATTGGAAAAAGAAAAGTATTTTTTATAGTCTTCCGTATTGGAAAACTAACATGTTGAGGCATAATTTGGATGTCATGCACATTGAAAAAAATGTTTGTGATAATATATTGTGGACCATTTTAGGTGTCAGTGGAAAATCAAAGGACCATGTTAATGCACGCCGTGATTTGGAAGAAATGGGTTTAAGGAAATTGTTTCATTTACAGTTAGCTGAGGGAAACAAGGCATATATGCCTACTGCATAGTATACGGTGACTACAGAGGAGAAAGAGTCATTTCTTTCCATTTTGAAGATGGTCAAGGTGCCTGATGGTTATTCTTCTAATATTTCAAAGTGTGTGAATCTGACGAGCAAGACATTGCAAGGGTTGAAAAGTCATGACAATCACATATTACTTCAGCAGTTTATTCCAATCGCAATTTGTGATTGTTTATCCCCCAATGTTGTTCAGCCCTTGATTGAGATGAGTAATTTTTTTAGACAGCTTTGTTTAAGAAATCAACGAATGAGTGATTTAAAAAGTTTGCAGGACCGAATTGTACTTATGCTTTGTCACTTTGAGAAACTTCCCCCCCCCCTCATTTTACAATGTTATGGTCCACTTGATAGTGCACCTAACTGATGAAGTAACGGCTGATGGTCCAGTGAAATTCAGGTGGATGTATCCTATTGAACGGTATTTGAGTACATTGAAAATATTTTTACGCAACAGAGCTCGTCCAGAGCCATCAATAGCCAATGGTTATTTGATGGATGAGTGTACTACCTTTTGTGCAGAATATCTTACGGATGTTGAAACAAAATTAGATAAGCCCTCTCGGATTCATGATGGTCCAGTAGGAGAAGGAACCACATTTGATATGGACAACATCGATTGGATACAAGAACATCGATATATCTTGTTCAATACTCCATCAGTTGCACCATTAATGCAGTAATTATCTTATCAATGTGCTCGTATAACTTTTACATGTTTTGTTTGCATAATATGATCTTTTAAATATCACGTTCTCATTTGCAGGAAACACATTAATGAGATAAAAGAAGAGATGCATCGTGCGACTGAGTTGCAAATTCAACAATCTCATTATGCGTCATTTCATGATTGGTTCAAGGATTATGTATGTATAAATTGATTTTCATTATGAGTGAAGTATTATACTAATTATTTTTGCATATATCAGTATTGATTTTTATAAATTATGTAGGTTCGTAAGCTGAGGGAGTTAGGGGACCCCACGCTACCTGAAGTATTTATCCAACTGGCTGAGGGTCCATCTATAACGGCTCGTCGTTATATATCTATTGATTCTAATGGTTTTCGATTTTGCATTAAAGATGTTGAAGACTAACGAGCAACCCAAAAAAGTGGCATCGGTTGTCCCCTTGTCGATTCTGGTTATTACTATGGTCAGTTGATAGACATCCTTGAAGTTGTATACACATACGGTTTGAAGTACATATTGTTAAAGTGTAATTGGGTTGATCCAGTGCGTGATTGTAAAGTCGATCAATATTAGTTTTCATTGGTGAATTTTAACTATATTTTATATAGAAATAATGAACGAGTTAATAATGAACCTTTCATTTTGACATCACATGCGGAACAAGTATTCTTCGTTACTTTGCCTTCGGATCCAAGTTGGCAAGTTGTTGTGAAAATGCCTCGGCGAGGAGTGTTTTTATTTGAAGAAGATGAACCCAAGACTGTTCCGTTTGTTTACCAACAACTTGATCAACATAACGTAGTTCAACGTGAAGAAGATATTTATTGGGACAGAGCGGCTGTTGAATGAGAAACGGTCGATTTGCATGCTTAATGAAAGGTATAATTGTTTTCTCGCTATTCAGTAGAATGTCCAAGGATATCATAAATTATCTAATCATTTAATAAATCTTTATACGTTTTAATCCTCACTTTTGTAAGTTAATTCAATCATAAATATTTAGGTTGTTTTTACTCTTGATTTATTGATGTTATGGTCAGTGTATCATCCCTTTGAGGTATTCTTCATCTGATTCATGTGCTGCTTGAATTTTTATTAGTTCTATCAGAAATTTGGCTATGCATTGACTGGTTTTGTACATAATTTGTATATCTGTTTTGTTAACTTTCTGATTTTTTAAAATTCATTCACAACTAATTATTCAATCCATTTTTTGTTTGATTAATAGTTGTACAAGTTTGATTTTTTAAGAACAATCCAATTTATCTTTTAAACACTTTGGACTCATTACTGATGTTTTCTATGACTGCAGACTTGTTAGGGGAAGAGGCAGAAGATCCACATCATCCATCTGAGGCATCTACGTCTCAGGGTCGAGGTATGTTTGAATGTCATTGTCTATATTTTTTATGTAATTGACATACATATATATATATATATAAAATTTGTCAATTTATATATAAAATTGTTTTCAACAGGATCAGACTAGGCTGCTTCTTCCTCTCGCAGGAGAGGCCCTGGTCGTGGCATATTATCATGGAATTCCGACATGACGATAGATGTTTCATTTGATGAGGTTTCTCATCCTGTGGGACCGAATGCCCCGGCATTTATTCGTCATCTGGGTCATATCATACGTGACCCACATCGATTTCCATTGACCACGCGTGACTGGGATTCTATACCTCAGGACACATTAGATCGTCTATGGAGGAAGGTTCAGGTAAGAAAATCATTTTACTTTATTTTCTGTGTATAAATAATACTAATATGTTTGATTATTTTCTTTATAGAAAAATTTGAAAGTATGCCCTGAAGAGTTTCGGCCCATGTGTATGAGAAAATTCCGTAAAATGTGGAAAGATTAAAAAGGCAAAGTGAAGAGGGACCACTGGGTACCAAATGTGGGTGCCCTAGACATTTTGGAAAAAGTACCGAGAGGTGTCCTCCCGGCTCAGTGGCGTGACTTGGTTGCATATTGGTCTACTGAGGGTTTTTCGGTTTGTATATTAATTATTTTGGTGTATATATATTTTCAAGAATATGTGATTTGTTTGAAATTTGAATGAATTGAATGTAGGAGGTGTCAACACGCCATTCTGAGAATCGAGTGTTGCGGGGACCACCTCACAGGCTCGGGACTCGTCACGTGTCTCAGATCCGACATGAGGTATATATTATTCATTTTTTAATTTATTAATTAATATGGTTTTGTGTTTATATTATTTTAATATACAGTTGCGAGAGCAAGGTGTATCAACTGATAAAATGTCGGTGTGGATGAGGATTCGTGATCGCAATGATCCAGAGGTTGCAGCATTGATAGTAAGTGTCTGTACTTACCAATAATTACATAAATCTATATATTAAAATATATATATTTATATATATTAAAATATTTCACAGGCTCAATTTGAAGCAGAGTTAGAACATCTTCCAGAGGACCAGCGACAGCTTCCCATGCGACGGGATGAGATCTTTCATCGCATTATCGGTCGGGACGGGCATAGCTATAGTTTGACCTATGGAGCAGGGATTCCTCATTCTGTAGTGTCACGCGCTGCGGTTTTCGGTCCTACTGTTGCTCATATGACATAGCAGATGTCAGATTTTGAGGCACGGCTGCGCGCTTCCGAGGAGGCAAATGCGCAATTGACAGCTGAGGTTAGAGCACTGCGGGAATATGTGTGTCGAGCTGATGGTGCAGGGGATCATACGACGCAGGTATATACTGTATTTATTTATTTAATTTAAATTATTTTTTTTATTAAAATATTTATAATGTTTATTTGTTGTAAGCCCCTGGCCCACCAGAAGGAGGTAGCAGTGATGACAACGCGTGACACATCATATATTCACAAGATATGTTTTTTGTTTTTACTGGTGGGGTTGACATTGATGTACTGTATTTATTCATTTAATTTAAATTAGATGGTTATGTACTTATAATTTCTTTCTTTTCTTGTTTATTATATGATAGCTAATATTATCTAAGGCGTGCATTTAAAAACTCTAACCCCCCCCCCCCCCGTACAGACCCCCGCACCCCCGTACAGCCCCCCCGCACCCCTGTACAACCCCCCGCACCCCCGTACAGCCCCCCCCCCCCCCCTCGGCACCCCCGTACAGCCCCCCGCACCCCCGTACAGCCCCCCCTCACCCCCGTACAGCCCCCCCTGCACCCCCGTACAGCCCCCCGCACCCCCGGACAGCCCCCCCGCACCCCCGTACAGCCCCCCCCCCCCCCCCCCCCCCCCCCCCGCACCCCCGTACAGCCCCCAGAACCCCCGTACAGCCCCCCCCCCCCCCCCCCCACACCCCCGTACAGCCCCCCGCACCCCCATACAGCCCCACCGGCACCCCCGTACAGCCCACCGCACCCCCCCCCCCCCCCGACAGCCCCCCGCACCCCCGTACAGCCCCCTGCACCCCCGTACAGCCCCCCTGCACCCCCGTACAGCCCCCCGCACCCCCGTACAGCCCCCCGGCACCCCTGTACAGCCCCCCGCACCCCCGGACATCCCCCCCCCCCCCCTCGTACAGCCCCCCCCCCCCCCCCCGGCACCCCCGTACAGCCCCCCGCACCCCTGGACAGCCCCCCCGCACCCCCGGACAGCCCCCCGCACCACCGCACGAGAACGATAGAAATATTATTCCTGATATACAGGAGGAGGCGGCACGTCCATCGGACGTGCGGTGCGTGCGTCACGACCGAATGTGTCGTTTTCAGCAGCGCGGCGCGCGCTGAAATGACGCGTTGGGGGGTCAAAACCACCCGAACGACCTCTTAATTCCACGAAACCATACAACAACAGCCGATGCATGAATTGTGAAATGGTCGGCTAGACGGCATGTCATTCAGAAGTGTCGTTTGACCGCGGCAGCCGGAAACGCGTTTCTGGCGCCAAAAAACACCAAAACGGCGTGCAGCGGTCCAATTTAGAGAAAACGTGCTCCGAACAACCTAAAACCGCACGAGAACGATAGAAATATTATTCCTGAGATGCAGGAGGAGGCAGCACGTCCATCAGACGTGCGGTGTGCGCGGCACATCTGAATGTGTCGTTTTCAGCAGCGCGGCGCGCGCCGAAATGCCGCGTTGGGTGGTCAAAACCACCCGAACAACCTCCGAATGCCACGAAACCATTTGAAAACATCCGGTGTGTGAATTTTGAAATGGTCGGCCAGACGACACGTCATTCGGAGGTGTCGTTTGACCGCGGCGGCCGGAAACGCGTTTTCGGCGCCAAAAAACACCAAAACGGCGTGCGGCGGTCCAATTCGGAGCAAACATGCTCCGAACGACCTGAAATAGCACGAGAACGATAAAAATATTATTCTTGAGATGTATGAGGAGGCGGCACGTCCATCGGACGTGCGGTGCGCGCGGCACGACCGAATGTGTCGTTTTCAGCAGCGCGGCGCGCGCTAAAATGGCGCGTTGGGGGGTCAAAACCACCCGAATGACCTTTGAATGCCACAAAACCGTACGAGAACAGCCGGTGAGTGAATTGTGAAATGGTAGGCCAGACGGCACATCATTCGGAGGTGTCGTTTGACCATGGCGGCCGGAAACACGTTTTCAGCGCCATAAAACACCAAAACGGCGTGCGGCGGTCCAATTCGGAGAAAACGTGCTCCGAACGACCTGAAACCGCATGAGAATGATATAGATATTATTCCTGTGATTCAAGAGGAGGCGGGACGTCCATCGGACATGCGGTGCGCGTGGCACGCCCGAATGTGTCGTTTTTAGCAGCTCGGCGCACGATGAAATGGCGCGTTGGGGGGGTCAAAACCACCCGAATGACCTCCGAATGCCACGAAACCGTACAACACCAGCTGGTGCATGAATTGTGAAATGGTCGGCTAGACGGCACGTCATTCGGAGGTTCTGTTTGACCGCGGAGGCCAGAAATGCGTTTCCGGCGCCATAAAACACCAAAACGGCATGCGGCGGTCCAATTCAGAGAAAACGTGCTCCGAACGACCTGAAACCACACGAGAACGATATAAATACTATTCCTGAGATGCAGGAGGAGGCGGAACGTCCATCGGACGTGCGGTGCGCGCGACACGACCAAATGTGTCATTTTCAGCAGCACGACGCGCATGGAAATGCCGCGTTGGGTGGTCAAAACCACCCGAACGACGTCCGAATGCCACAAAACCGTACGAAAACAGCCGGTCCGTGAATTGTGAAATGTTCGTCCAGACGACACATCATTCGGATGTTTCGTTTGACCGCGGAGGCCGGAAACGCGTTTCTGGCGCCACAAAACACCAAAACGGCGTGCAATGGTCCAATTCGGAGCAAACGTGCTCCAAACGACCTGAAACCGCACGAGAACGATAGAAATATTATTCCTGAGATGCAGGAGGAGACGGAACATCCATCAGACGTGCGGTGTGCACGGCAAGACCGAATGTGTCGTTTTCAGCAGCACGGCGCGCGCTGAAATGGCGCATTGGTGGGTCAAAACCACCCGAACGACCTCCGAATTCCACGAAACCGTACGAAAACACCCGGTGCGTGAATTGTGAAATGGTCGGTCAGACGGCACATCATTCGGAGGTTCCGTTTGACCGCGGCGGCCAGAAACGCGTTTCCGGCGCCATAAAACACCAAAACGGCGTGCAGCGGTCCAATTCAGAGAAAACGTGCTCCGAACGACCTGAAACCGCACGAGAACAATAGAAATATTATTCCTGAGATGCAGGAGGAGGCGGCACATCCATCGAACGTGCGGTGCGCACGACACGACCGAATGTGTCGTTTTCAGCAGCGCGACGCGCACTGAAATGCCGCGTTGGGTGGTCAAAACCACCCGAACGACGTTTGAATGCCACGAAACCATACGAAAAAAGCCAGTGTGTGAATTGTTGAATGGTTGGCCAGACGGCACATCATTCGAAGGTGCCGTTTGACCGCGGTGGCCGGAAACGCGTTTCCGGCGCAAAAAAACACCAAAACGGCGTGTGGTGGTCCAATTCGGAGCAAACATGCTCCGAATGACCTGAAACCGCATGAGAACGATAGAAACATTATTCCTGAGATGCAGGAGGATGTGTCACGTCAATCGGACGTGCGGTACGTGCGGCACGACCGAATGTGTCATTTTCAGCATCACGGCGCGCGCTGAAATTGCGCGTCGGGGGTCAAAACCACACAAACGACCTCCGAATGCCAAGAAACCGTACAACAACAGCCGGTGCGTGAATTGTGAAGTGGTCGGCCAGACGGCACGTCATTCGGAGGTTCCGTTTGACCGCGGCGTCCAGAAACGTGTTTCTGACGCCACAAAACACCAAAACGGAGTGCGGCGGTCCAATTTGGAGAAAACGTGCTTCGAACGACCTGAAACCGCACGGGAACAATAGAAATATTATTCCTGAGATGCAGGAGGAGGTGGCACGTCCATCGGACGTGCGGTGCGCAAGGCACGACCGAATGTGTCGTTTTCAGCAGCGCGGCGCGCGCTGAAATGCCGCGTTGGGTGGTCAAAACCACCCGAACGACCTCTGAATGCCACGAAACCATACGAAAATAGCCGGTGCGTGAATTGTAAAATGGTCGGCCAGACGGCACGTTATTCGGAGGTTCCGTTTGACCTCGGAGGCCGGATACGCATTTCCGTCGCCATAAAACACCAAAACGCCGTGCGGCGGTCCAATTCGGAGCAAACGTGTTCCGAACGACCTGAAACTGCACGAGAACGATAGAAATATTATTCCTGAGATGCAGGAAGAGGCGGCACGTCCATCGGACGCGCGGTGCGCGCAGCACGACCGAATATGTCATTTTCAGCAGCGCGGCGCGCGCTGAAATGCCGTGTTGGGTGGTAAAAACCACCCGAATGACTTTCGAATGCCATGAAACCGTACGACAACAGCCGGTGCGTGAATTCTGAAATTTTGGGCCAGACGGAATGTCATTCGGAGGTGCCGTTTGACCGCGGCGGCCGGAAATGTGTTTCCGGCGCCATAAAACACCAAAACGGCGTGCGACAGTCCAATTCGGAGCAAACGTGCATTGAACGACCTGAAACTGCACGAGAACGATAGAAATATTATTCCTGAGATGCAAGGGGAGGGGGCACGTCCATCGGACGTGCGGTGCGCACAACACGTCCGAATGTGTCATTTTCAGCAGCTCGGCGCGCGCTGAAATGGCGCGTTGGGGGGTCAAAACCACCCGAACGACCTCCGAATGTCACGAAACCGTACGAAAACATCCACTGTGTAACGCCCCGGCCCCAGCTACCCAGAGTCGGTGCATTATTACATAACATTGGCATGATCACAAGAAAGATCAAATCTCGAAAGACCGATTGGTTTTGTAGCATTAGAAACACTAGATATATTCATAAGTTTTACATTACATCATTAAACGAAAAACTACTACAACAACATATTGTCTCCATAATCTACACTCATATCCCCACAAAATATCCCTGCAGGTCATTCATAACTTACTTCTTCAATTCTTGGGAAAAATAAAACATAGAAAAGGGGTGAGCTCAAATGCCCAGTAAGGATAACAATATAAATAAGAATAAACATTTAAGGCAATGTATAACTAAAACAAAAGCCTTTCAAACATGAACTTTCAACATGGTATGACATAAATAAAATGAAATAATGTCATTTACTTATTCACATGGATATTCTACTAATCGAATAATCACATGCAAAAATCAATAACCACTTTCATAATGTTGAAATGCATAATGCCAGACTATCATAACCACATAGCCAAGGCCTCGTGCCAAGACTACAAATAAGATTTTGTCAAGGCCTTGTGCCAAGACACTAGTTTGTCTCATGAGACCTACCGATGCATCGAGGAGCTATAGCGGGCTCCACCCGTCACATATTAAGTCTAATGCATTCCCATATGAAAAGGTTTAAACATAACATAAAAATTCGTATTAAAACTAGCATACGAAATGTCAATACTTTCACCATAAACTATGAATGGTATAAAAATAGCACATCCACAGTCAAACATATCACAAAACCTTCAATACAATATAGAAGTTTTGTATCATAATAAATCAACTTCAAATAATCTTAAAATCCATCAAAGGATGTTGACATAGATGAAATCAAAATTCTTTTAAAAGAAATATCTCCTTTTATTTTGAAATCATTTAAGATCCATATAAAATAAAACATTTTCTTTGAAATATTCTTATAAGCTTGTAAGGGAAGCTTTGAAGATTTTATAACGGTGGAAAATAGCTGCACCCGCCGTATAAGTTAAAAAAACATTCTTACCTTAATTCTTTCGAAAAGGTTAAAAAGGACCTTGTTTTGAAAACGACGGAAAGATTCCTTTATAAACCTCTTATAAAAAGTCAAACAAGGGTATAAATGACTTTAACCCATATTCTTGTAAATAATAAATACGTTTTTAAATACATTTCGAAGAAACATGGATGTGGATGATAAAGAAATCCCAGTAGATTATTACGTATAAACAACCTCGGATAATGAAGAGATTGTGAAATAACCCTTACCTTGTACTTTTCCATGGTTGGGGTAGGTTGACCTCCTGTATAATGGTGAAATAATTGTTACTAAATTATACAAGAATCATATACATTAATATGATATCATATATGATCTTTTAATATCGATTTATAATAATATCTTAGTATTATCGTTGTTTCGGGTGTTAACTTACTTGTTTTCTTTTATATGTTTTGTTACGTAAGACATTTTTGTAAAGGATAAGTTGTATATTATTCATATCCAGAATGATATAAAGTCCTTAAACATCATTTTTAAATCATCAAATGATAATTATACTTGAATGGATACGATGGAGAATGAATCTCATCGCGTTCGTGGAGAGGGTAGTCTGTACGTACGCACGAGCGACAATATCATTCTTTCGATATTAAAATAATATATAAATGGTTGTTATATCATATATACAGAATCATTATCATGTTTTATTTATTATTTACATGAGTTACATATCATTATTATACCCATCCAAATAATAATATATTGAATAACAATTACACCACGACGTGGAGACGGTAAGCCGTACGTACGCACGTATGGTGACATGTTATTCAAAGGGTGGATAGAATAATGAATATGGTTGTACCATATTTGTAATAACATCACAGTATATGTGAGATACTGGAGTTATTATTTTAGAATGGTAAGAACAAAGGAAGAAGAAGTGGAAGAAGAAATGAACTTAGAAAAGGGTGGTGAAATCATTACCTCTTCTTCGGGTTCTTCCTTTTGATTTGATCAAAAGGGCTCCATAGGTTGGCTTTATGATCAAACTAATGCCTCTAGGTTGTAGTGAGGGATGTTGGGAGAGTATTTGGGCAGAGTTTGGCCGAACCAAAAGGCTTTGAAGGTGTGAAGAAATGAGAAGGAGGAGTGCCCTTTTATAAGAGGGGTGAGGGGCACCTTTGGAAAAGCTAAAAATATTAATTTATAATAAATTCATATTCGGTTTCTAATGGCTCCAAAGTTTATTATTCAAAGGTTAAGGTTGGGATAGGTCTAAAACCACTCAACCAATAAAATTTAGACAGGTTTGGGTACTTATATTAACCTTATCTTTAAGTATCAACTCTAAGTTAATTAGTTTCACTTTTACCATGTCTCTTTGTATTTTTTTATAATATGGTTAATAAACTTACTATATACATCCAAGAGACCCCCAAGTGGTCCCTTAATGATGAACCTATCATGATATAAGTCTCTTGGCCGAACCTTAGATTTTTTAGGAATTTAATATCAATTAATAATATAATATTTGTTTTAAGAACTCTTTTATGTCAATTTTGACACTATTCAATAGTTGATTTTTTTGAAACTCATAACAGATTGATTACTTTGAAAAAAGTCAATTAAATCAATATTAATATATCATATTATCCTAGAAAATTAGTTTAATTCATTAAAAGTTTCATATTATATTTATTTGGGTATTTATAGTATCAATTATTTTAATTTTTCACTATTATAGTAATTACTGCATCATCATTGTGTCATAAATAAAATAAATTATTTAATGTCTAAAAATTATAAATAAAATATAATTATGTAGGAAATCCTTTTATATTTCTAATGAATATTTATAATCTAAAATCCAACATATATAACCCTATGTAACAATTGTTTTCCTAAAAGATATATGCTTATGTCATTTTTGTATTCATTATAACTTAATTAAAATAAAGTGTCATTATCACTTACAAGTGGATCCATGGGGTCCCAAAATCGACCCGAAGATGCCCATGGTCGACCATGTATCAACCAATAGGGCTAAGACACGTTTTAGGGTAATTTAGTATTATTATAATATTATTTTTTAACCCTTATTTACCGGATTTACCCTTAACCATGGTAAATAAAATATTTACCGCAGTAATTATTAAAAATGTCTAAAAATAAAAGTTACCTATTTACACAATTTGAACATCCTGATTCCAAATATGGAATCCATTTTCCTAAATTCAAAACACAGAAGTGGCAGAAATTAATTTAAAATTAATTCCCGCTGTCAAAACAAAAAGCGTGTCTTAAAGAGATAATAACTATCAAAAGATTGACATTTGTTTATGTTCGGTTTAATTGTAAAATTATGTCCAATGACCAACATTATATTAAATGGTAAAAATATATTCTAAATATACTTTAAAACTACTAAAATTCACAATTTATCACTATTAATTATTTTGATTAAAAAAGTTGTTTTTAATTAAAATTTAGTAATTTTCACTATTCATCAAAATATGAAAGTTATCCGAAAAGTACCAAAATTTCACCTTAGGCTAAATTCGATATTCTGAATCCATAAATTAAGTCCATTTTAAAATATAAAATATATATAATTTCGAAAAGTAGGTATTACTATTCATAACGGCTAGTTTGATTGGTTGTGGTGTGTGTTAAAACTCAAGGTTGCGTACAACACACGCTACTGTATTATTCAAAGAAAGCGTACTGTAGAAGCTTGGGATGTTTCATTTTAAATTTTTGATGTCCCCATTTAGTCAAAAAGTTAAAAATATTGTATTTAAAAAGGGTTCACTATTAAAAGTTGATAAAAGTGCAATACTGAAAATGAATTTGTTCTTGCATTATATCTAAGAAACTCATAATATGGATTCTAAAATTATAAGGATTATATAAAGTTTAAAATTTCGATAATACTATTCATAACCTCTTTTGAATGGATTTTTTTTTTGTATGTCATGGTGTGATTGAACTCGGTGTTGCGTGTAGTGCAAGTTATTGAATTATTTTGAAGAAATAACACACTATGAAATCTTGGGGTGTTACATTCTCCCCTCCTTCAATAAATTGCGTCCTCGCAATTTGAAATTGTTCTTCAAAAATAAAAGGTTGAAAATAGAAAATATATTTGGGGGAAAACCCACATCAAGAATTGGGTTACTAAAATTTAGTCTTAATATGAGGAAAAGAGAAATGAAAGGGTCACCACCAAATTATGATCTCAATTAGGAGAACATTGGTGGCAATTAGAGACATATAATTGGAGGAAAAATGTAAATATTTATAGGTAGTGATTGAGGTCATCAATCACAAACAAGTATAAAATTGAGGTCCTTAAATTCATCAATCTATGATGATTTGAAATACCATCGGTTCAACAAAACATAGGGTATTAGGATAACACATTTTTGACGTTTCAAACTATCTTAGTTGAAATCCCACATCGAAAAATGATTTAATGAGGCCTCTATTTAAAATAAAGAGTCGAAAGTATGAATATTACCGAAAATAACACATATTAGGGTTCCATGTAGGAAAATATAGATATGGAAGAAAAATATAACCATCAATTATCTGATGGAGAGTGGTAGAGAACATGGCTATGAAAAAGCCAACAATCCCAAAGCCATAAATTAGTGATGATTTAAGGTACCATCTAGGAAAACATTTTTTTCTAAGTTTCTTTTATTAATATTGAGGAATTTATTTACGAGATTGGCTAAGATCATAAGGAGATATACTTACTTTATAATTAGATTTTTATCCATTAATAAATTTCTACCACAAACTCATCTTTCATTCTAAAAGATAATAGAATGTAAAAAAATTCTATTTACACTATTTGCATAGGGTACCAAAATAAATGAATTTATAATTCATCTACCATATCTTTTAAAAAAACTACATTATTTAATCCAGGACATCTCGTGGGCCAGTGGTAGGTGATACACCCTTGTCACCCTTCGGTTGCGGGTTCAAGTCTCGCAGCCTTGCCGGACGCGACGGGTTGCAGCCCGACCTCCGGGTTGTCCTTTTATGGCAATCCAAAATAATCCAAACTAGAACTATCCAAAATACTTCTGTCCAAACTCACAGTCCAACATTTATAAGGAAGGTAAACATAATATAGATCCTTTTTACCCCGTAATAGAATATGAATACCTTCATCATGTATTACCATATTCCTTATTGATTACATTCATGCTCCCTTATTCCATATAGAATGCTGGATATACTTCATTAATCCAAAAATGTTTTAAATCCCAACAATGATGGAATATACAAATCATTAATCAGTTCCAAGGTAGTCAAGAATATCCAATATAATTTATCCAAAACAATCACATATTATTCCAAAATCACTACCTCAGTATCAAAACTATATTATGATTTATCATTCTCTTAACCATATATTTTCCAAAAATTTATCCTGCTATTGAGTCACTTTTCTTTGTTCCACACAATATCAAGTCCTTAATTAAATAGTACTGCAGTACAATCCTTATATACTCCATAATTATTATAACAAGTACATTGTTGATACAACACTCAATTGACATAATCAACATAAGAACTCTAATCATTCCTCTTCATCTGTGGTAGTATCATAACTTGATTATTATCCAATAACATCATTTGCGGCATAGTCTGATGACTGGGACATAGGTTCGCGTAGTGTCCAAACTCATTGCAAATGAAGCATTGTACATTTAAAACCATTTTCTTACCCTTGTAGTCACGTACTTTGTTCCCTTTTCCTCCACACTTATAACAAACTCACATTCCTTTCAGGCAAGTTCCAGGGAGTTTCTTTCCACAGTTACCACATATGGGAAAATTCTTCTTTTCCCTCTTCCCTTTATCCATATTTCTCTCTTCCATCCTTTTCTTCTCTTGCTTCCCTTCAAATCCATAGGACTCAGTAAACTCTTTACTTATCTTATCAACACATGATATTATTTCTTCATATGATGATAATACATGGGAGACTATTTCTCTTATAAATTCTATCTTAAGACCATGAAAGATATGATCCTTCCTTCTCTTTGGATCATGTGCATTTCTGGAGTTCTCATTCCTTCTACTGGGCGCCATTTCTAAACAATGGAATACACTAGATCAGTTTATGAATCAAAATACATAATCCCATACTTATGAAACACTTAACATAAATTCAACTATTTATGGATATAATCCATAAGAATGTTTTCTTTGAGGAAGTATATACTCATAATCCCTTCAAAATGATTTGTAGAGAAAATGAGAGTTATCCTAAGCATATCCCCCGGGAGTGTCGTAACCAAGAGTGCAGCAAGGCCCGTTGTCGTGCACCAGTTCCCGTTAGAGTCTATCTCAAAGCGGTGTTTTCGGGTTTTACCCCTAGGTACATCTGTGCCAGAGCCGCCTCTACCTGCTCGTATCCAGACAGGGATGTATTTCTCGGAAAACTCACAAAATCTCTACAATACCAAAATTCTAGGAAGTTCTTATATACTAATCCTCAAAGTCCATCTTAAATCTATGTGCTCTAATCAGAGTTTATCTAAATGTAGCTTCCAAGGTTTGTACTAAACTTCCTCTGATACCAACTGTAACGCACCGACCCCAGCTACCCAGATTCGGTGCATTATTACATAACATTGGCATGATCACAAGAAAGATCAAATCTCGAAAGACCGATTGGTTTAGTAGCCTTAGAAACAATAGATATATTCATAAGTTTTACATTACATCATTAAATGAAAAACTACTACAACAACATATTGTCTCCATAATCTACACTCATATCCCCACAAAATATCCCTGCAGGTCATTCATAACTTACTTCTTCACTTCCTGGGAAAAATAAAACATAGAAAAGGGGTGAGCTCAAATGCCCAGTAAGGATAACAATATAGCGGAAACATTCATAAATAAGAATTAACTTTTAAGGAAATGTATAACTAAAACAAAAGCCTTTCAAACATGAACTTTCAACATGGTATGGCATAAATAAAATGAAATAATTCCATTTACTTATTCACATGGATATTCTACTAATCGAATAATCACATGCAAAAATAAATAACCACTTTCATAATGTTGGAATGCATAATGCCAGACTATCATAACCACATAGCCAAGGCCTCGTGCCAAGACTACAAATAAGATTTTGTCAAGGCCTTGTTCCAAGACACTAGTTTGTCTCATGATACCTACTGATGCATCGAGGAGCTATAGCGGGATCCACCTGTCACATATTAAGTCCAATGCATTCCCATATGAAAAGGTTTAAACATAACATAAACATTCGTATTAAAACTAGATTACGAAATGTCAATACTTTCACCATAAACTATGAATGGTATAAAAATAGCACATCCACAGTCAAACATAACACAAAACCTTCAATACAATATAGAAGTTTTGTATCATAATAAATCAACTTCAAATAATCTTAAAATCCATCAAAGGATGTTGACATAGATGAAATCAAAATTCTTTTAAAAGAAATATCTCATTTTATTTTGAAATCATTTAAGATCCATAAAAAATAAAACATTTTCTTTGAAATATTCTTATAAGCTTGTAAGGGAAGCTTTGTAGATTTTATAACGGCGGAAAATAGCCGCACCCGCCGTATAAGTTAAAAAAACATTCTTACCTTAATTCTTTCGAAAAGGTTAAAAAGGACCTTGTTTTGAAAACGATGGAAAGATTCCTTTATAAACCTCTTATAAAAAGTCAAACAATGGTATAAATGACTTTAACCCATATTCTTGTAAATAATAAATACATTTTGAAATACATTTCGAAGAAACATGGATATGGATGATAAAGAAATCCCAGTAGATTATTACGTATAAACAACCTCGGATAATGAAGAGATTGTGAAATAACCCTTACCTTGTACTTTTCCTTGGTTGGGGTAGGTTGACCTCCTGTATAATGGTGAAATAATTGTTACTAAATTATACAAGAATCATATACATTAATATGATATCATATATGATCTTTTAATATCTATTTATAATAATATCTTAGTATTATCGTTGTTTCGGGTGTTAACTTACTTGTTTTATTTTATATGTTTTGTTATGTAAGACATTTTTGTAAAGGATATGTTGTATATTATTCATATCCAGAATGATATCAAGTCCTTAAACATCATTTTTAAATCATCAAATGATAATTATACTTGAATGGATACTATGGAGAATGAATCTCATCGCGTTCGTGGAGACGGTAGTCCGTACGTACGCACGAGTGACAATATCATTCTTTCGATATTAAAATAATATATAAATGGTTGTTATATCATATATACAGAATCATTATCATGTTTTATTTATTATTTACATGAGTTACATATCATTATTATACCCATCCAAATAATAATATATTGAATAACAATTACACCACGACGTGGAGACGGTAAGCCGTACGTACGCACGTATGGTGACATGTTATTCAAAGGGTGGATAGAATACTGAATATGGTTGAACCATATTTGTAATAACATCACAGTATATGTGAGATACTGGAGTTATTATTTTAGAATGGTAAGAACAAAGGAAGAAGAAGTGGAAGAAGAAATGAACTTAGAAAAGGGTGGTGAAATCATTACCTCTTCTTCGGGTTCTTCCTTTTGATTTGATCAAAAGGGCTCCTTAGGTTGGCTTTATGATCAAACTAAGGCCTCTAGGTTGTAGTTAGGGATGTTGGGAGAGTATTTGGGCAGATTTTGGCCGAACCAAAAGGCTTTGATGGTGTGAAGAAATGAGAAGGAGGAGTGCCCTTTTATAAGAGGGGTGAGGGGAACCTTTGGAAAAGCTAGAAATATTAATTTATAATAAATTCATATTCGGTTTCTAATGGCTCCAAAGTTGATTATTCAAAGGTTAAGGTTGGGATAGGTCTAAAAACACTCAACCAATAGAATTTAGACTGGTTTGGGTACTTATATTAACCTTATCTTTAAGTATTAACTCTAAGTTAATTAGTTTCACTTTTACAATGTCTCTTTGTATTTTTATATAATATGGTTAATAAACTTACTATATACATCCAAGCGACCCCCAAGTGGTCCATTAATGATGAACCTATCATGATATAAGTCTTTTGGCCGAACCTTAGATTTTTTAGGAATTTAATATCAATTAATAATATAATATTTGTTTTAAGAACTCTTTTATGTCAATTTTGACACTATTCAATAGTTGATTTTTGTGAAACTCATAACAGATTGATTACTTCGAAAAAAGTCAATTAAATCAATCCTAATATATCATATTATCCTAGAAAATTAGTTTAATTCATTAAAAGTTTCATATTATATTTATTTGGGTATTTATAATTTCAATTATTTTAATTTTTCACTATTATAGTAATTACTTCATCATCATTGTGTCATAAATAAAATAAATTATTTAATGTCTAAAAATTATAAATAAAATATCTTTATGTAGGAAATCGTTTTATCTTTCTAATGAATATTTATAATCTAAAATCCAACATATATAACCCTATGTAACAATTGTTTTGCTAAAAGATATATGCTTATGTCATTTTTGTATTCATTATAACTTAATTAAAATAAAGTGTCATTATCACTTACAAGTGGATCCATGGGGTCCCAAAATCGACCCAAAGATGCCCATGGTCGACCATGTATCAACCAATAGGGTTAAGAAACGTTTTAGGGTAATTTAGTATTATTATAATATTATTTTTTAACCCTTATTTACCGGATTTACCCTTAACCATGGTAAATAAAATATTTACCGCAGTAATTATTCAAAATGTCTAAAAATAAAAGTTACCTATTTACAAAATTTGAACATCCTGATTCCAAATATGGAATCCATTTTCCTAAATTCAAAACACAGAAGTGGCAGAAATTAATTTAAAATTAATTCCCGCTGTCAAAACAAAAAGCGTGTTTTAAAGAGATAATAACTATCAAAAGATTGACACTTGTTTATGTTCGGTTTAATTGTAAAATTATGTCCAATGACCAACATTATATTAAATAGTAAAAATATATTCTAAATATACTTTAAAACTACTAAAATTCACAATTTATCACTATTAATTATTTTGATTAAAAAAGTTGTTTTTAATTAAAATTTAGTAATTTTCACTATTCATCAAAATATGAAAGTTATCCGAAAAGTACCAAAATTTCACCTTAGGCTAAATTCGATATTCCGAATCCATAAATGAAGTCCATTTTAAAATATAAAATATATATAATTTCGAAAAGTAGGTATTATTATTCATAACGGCTAGTTTGATTGGTTGTGGTGTGTGTTAAAACTCAAGGTTGCGTACAACACACGCTACTGTATTATTCAAAGAAAGCGTACCGTAGAAGTTTGGGATGTTTCATTTTAAATTTTTGATGTCCCAATTTAGTCAAAAAGTTTAAAATATTGTATTTAAAAAGGGTTCACTATTAAAATTTGATAAAAGTGCAATACTGAAAATGAATTTGTTCTTGCATTATATCTAAGAAACTCATAATATGGATTCTAAAATTATAAGAATTATATAAAGTTTAAAATTTAGATAATACTATTCATAACCTCTTTTGAATGGATTTTTTTTTGTAAGTCATGGTGTGATTGAACTCGGTGTTGCGTGTAGTGCAAGTTATTGAATTATTTTGAAGAAATAACACACTATGAAATCTTGGGGTGTTACATTCTCCCCTCCTTCAATAAATTGCGTCCTCGCAATTTGAAATTGTTCTTCAAAAATAAAAGGTTGAAAATAGAAAATATATTTGGGGGAAAACCCACATCAGAAATTGGGTTACTAAAATTTAGTCTTAATATGAGGAAAAGAGAAATGAAAGGGTCACCACCAAATTATGATCTCAATTAGGAGAACATTTGTGGCAATTAGAGACATATAATTGGAGGAAAAACGTAAATATTTATAGGTAGTGATTGAGGTCATCAATCACAAACAAGTATAAAATTGAGGTCCTTAAATTCATCAATCTATGATGATTTGAAATACCATCGGTTCAACAAAACATAGGGTATTAGGATAACACATTTTTGACGTTTCAAACTATCTTAGTTGAAATCCCACAGCAAAAAATGATTTAATGAGGCCTCTATTTAAAATAAAGAGTCGAAAGTATGAAGATTACCGAAAATAACACATATTAGGGTTCCATGTAGGAAAATATAGATATGGAAGAAAAATATAACCATCAATTATCTGATGGAGAGTGGTAGAGAACATGGCTATGAAAAGGCCAACAATCCCAAAGCCATAAATTAGTGATGATTTAAGGTACCATCTAGGAAAACATTTTTTTTCTAAGTTGCTTTTATTAATATTGAGGAATTTATTTACGAGATTGGCTAAGATCATAAGGAGATATACTTACTTTATAATTAGATTTTTATCCATTAATAAATTTCTACCACAAACTCATCTTTCATTCTAAAAGATAATAGAATGTAAAAAATTCTATTTACTCTATTTGTATAGGGTTCCAAAATAAATGAATTTATAATTCATCTACCAGATCTTTTAAAAAAACTACATTATTTAATCAAGGACATCTCGTGGGCCAGTGGTAGGTGATACACCCTTGTCACCCTCCGGTTGCGGGTTCAAGTCTCGCAGCCTTTCCGGACGCGACAGGTTGCAGCCCGACCTCCGGGTTGTCCTTTTATGGCAATCCAAAATAATCCAAACTAGAACTATCCAAAATACTTCTGTCCAAACTCACAGTCCAACATTTATAAGGAAGGTAAACATAATATAGATCCTTTTTACCCCGTAATAGCATATGAATACCTTCATTATGTATTACCATATTCCTTATTGATTACATTCATGCTCCCTTATTCCATATAGAATGCTGGATATACTTCATTAATCCAAAAATGTTTTAAACCCCAACAATGATGGAATATACAAATCATTAATCAGTTCCAAGGTAGTCAAGAATATCCAATATAATTTATCCAAAACAATCACATATTATTCCAAAATCACTACCTCAGTATCAAAACTATATTATGATTTATCATTCTCTCAACCATATATTTTCAAAATATTTATCCTGCTATTGAGTCACTTTTCTTTTTTCCACACAATCTCAAGTCCTTAATTAAATAGTACTGTAGTACAATCCTTATATACTCCATAATTATTATAACAAGTACATTGTTGATACAACACTCAATTGACATAATCAACATAAGAACTCTAATCATTCCTCTTCATCTGTGGTAGTATCATAACTTGATTATTATCCAATAACATCATTTGCGGCATAGTCTGATGACTGGGACATAGGTTCGCGTAGTGTCCAAACTCCTTGCAAATGAAGCATTGTACATTTAAAACCATTTTCTTACCCTTGTAGTCACGTACTTTGTTCCCTTTTCCTCCACACTTATAACAAACTCTCATTCCTTTCAGGCAAGTTCCAGGGTGTTTCTTTCCACAATTACCACATATGGGAAAATTCTTCTTTTCCCTCTTCCCTTTATCCATCTTTCTCTCTTCCATCCTTTTCTTCTCTTGCTTCCCTTCAAATCCATAGGACTCAGTAAACTCTTTACTTATCTTATCAACACATGATATTATTTCTTCATATGATGATAATACATGGGAGACTATTTCTCTTATAAATTCTAGCTTAAGACCATGAAAGATATGATCCTTCCTTCTCTTTGGATCATGTGCATTTATGGAGTTCTCATTCCTTCTACTGGGCGCCATTTCTAAACAATGGCATACACTAGATCAGTTTATGAATCAAAATACATAATCCCATACTTATGAAACACTTAACATAAATTGAACTATTTATGGATATAATCCATACGAATGTTTTCTTTGAGGAAGTATATACTCATAATCCCTTCAAAATGATTTTTAGAGAAAATGAGAGTTATCCTAAGCATATCCCCCGGGAGTGTCGTAACCAAGAGTGCAGCAAGGCCCGTTGTCGTGCACCAGTTCCCGTTAGAGTCTAGCTCAAAGCGGTGTTTTCGGGTTTTACCCCTAGGTACATCTGTGCCAGAGCCGCCTCTACCTGCTCGTATCCAGACAGGGATGTATTGCTCGGAAAACTCACAAAATCTCTACAATACCAAAATTCTAGGAAGTTCTTCTATACTAATCCTCAAAGTCCATCTTAAATATATGTGCTCTAATCAGAGTTTATCTAAATCTAGCTTCCAAGGTTTGTACTAAACTTCCTCTGATACCAACTGTAACGCCCCGACCCCAGCTACCCAGAGTCGGTGCATTATTACATAACATTGGCATGATCACAAGAAAGATCAAATCTCGAAAGACCGATTGGTTTCGTAGCCTTGGAAACACTAGATATATTCATAAGTTTTACATTACATCATTAAATGAAAAACTACTACAAAAACATATTGTCTCTATAATCTACACTCATATCCCCACAAAATATCCCTACAGGTCATTCATAACTTACTTCTTCACTTTCTGGGAAAAATAAAACATAGAAAAGGGGTGAGCTCAAATGCCCAGTAAGGATAACAATATAGCGGAAACATTCATAAATAAGAATTAACTTTTAAGGCAATGTATAACTAAAACAAAAGCCTTTCAAACATGAACTTTCAACATGGTATGCCATAAATAAAATGAAATAATGCCATTTACTTATTCACATGGATATTCTACTAATCGAATAATCACATGCAAAAATCAATAACCACTTTCATAATGTTGGAATGCATAATGACATACTATCATAACCACATAGCCAAGGCCTCGTGCCAAGACTACAAATAAGATTTTGTCAAGGCCTTGTGCCAAGACACTAGTTTGTCTCATGAGACCTACTGATGCATCGAGGAGCTATAGCGGGATCCACCTGTCACATATTAAGTCCAATGCATTCCCATATGAAAAGGTTTAAACATAACATAAACATTCGTATTAAAACTAGCATACGAAATGTCAATACTTTCACCATAAACTATGAATGGTATAAAAATAGCACATCCACAGTCAAACATATCACAAAACCTTCAATACAATATAGAAGTTTTGTATCATAATAAATCAACTTCAAATAATCTTAAAATCCATCAAAGGATGTTGACATAGATGAAATCAAAATTCTTTTAAAAGAAATATCTCCTTTTATTTTGAAATCATTTAAGATCCATATAAAATAAAACATTTTCTTTGAAATATTCTTATAAGCTTGTAAGGGAAGCTTTGAAGATTTTATAACGGCGGAAAATAGCCACACCCGCCGTATAAGTTAAAAAAACATTCTTACCTTAATTCTTTCGAAAAGGTTAAAAAGGACCTTGTTTTGAAAACGACGGAAAGAATCCTTTATAAACCTCTTATAAAAAGTCAAACAAGGGTATAAATGACTTTAACCCATATTCTTGTAAATAATAAATACATTTTGAAATACATTTCGAATAAACATGGATGTGGATGATAAAGAAATCCCAGTAGATTATTATGTATAAACAACCTCGGATAATGAAGAGATTGTGAAATAACCCTTACCTTGTACTTTTCCTTGGTTGGGGTAGGTTGACCTCCTGTATAATGGTGAAATAATTGTTACTAAATTATACAAAAATCATATACATTAATATGATATCATATATGATCTTTTAATATCGATTTATAATAATATCTTAGTATTATCGTTGTTTCGGGTGTTAACTTACTTGTTTTCTTTTATATGTTTTGTTATGTAAGACATTTTTTTCAAGGATAGGTTGTATATTATTCATATCCAGAATGATATCAAGTCCTTAAACATCATTTTTAAATCATCAAATGATAATTATACTTGAATGGATACGATGGAGAATGAATCTCATCGCGTTCGTGGAGACGGTAGTCCGTACGTACGCACGAGTGACAATATCATTCTTTCGATATTAAAATAATATATAAATGGTTGTTATATCATATATACAGAATCATTATCATGTTTTATTTATTATTTACATGAGTTACCTATCATTATTATACCCATCCAAATAATAATATATTGAATAACAATTACACCACGACGTGGAGACGGTAAGCCGTACGTACGCACGTATGGTGACATGTTATTCAAAGGGTGGATAGAATACTGAATATGGTTGAACCATATTTGTAATAACATCACAGTATATGTGAGATACTGGAGTTATTATTTTAGAATGGTAAGAACAAAGGAAGAAGAAGTGGAAGAAGAAATGAACTTAGAAAAGGGTGGTGAAATCATTACCTCTTCTTCGGGTTCTTCCTTTTTATTTGATCAAAAGGGATCCTTAGGTTGGCTTTATGATCAAACTAAGGCCTCTAGGTTGTACTGAGGGATGTTGGGAGAGTATTTGGGTAGAGTTTGGCCGAACCAAAAGGCTTTGATGGTGTGAAGAAATGAGAAGGAGGAGTGCCCTTTTATAAGAGGGGTGAGGGGCACCTTTGGAAAAGCTAGAAATATTAATTTATAATAAATTCATATTTGGTTTCTAATGGCTCCAAAGTTGATTATTCAAAGGTTAATATTGGGATAGGTCGAAAACCACTCAACCAATAGAATTTAGACAGGTTTGGGTACTTATAGTAACCTTATCTTTAAGTATTAACTCTAAGTTAATTAGTTTCACTTTTACAATGTCTCTTTGTATTTTTATATAATATGGTTAATAAACTTACGATATACATCCAAGCGACCCCAAAGTGGTCCATTAATGATGAACCTATCATGATATAAGTCTCTTGGCCGAACCTTAGATTTTTTAGGAATTTAATATCAATTAATAATATAATATTTGTTTTAAGAACTCTTTTATGTCAATTTTGACACTATTCAATAGTTGATTTTTTTGAAACTCATAAAAGATTGATTAATTCGAAAAAAGTCAATTAAATCCATCCTAATATATAATATTATCCTAGAAAATTAGTTTAATTCATTAAAAGATTCATATTATATTTATTTGGGTATTTATAATATCCATTATTTTAATTTTTCACTATTATAGTAATTATTGCATCATCATTGTGTCATAAATAAAATAAATTATTTAATGTCTAAAAATTATAAATAAAATATCGTTATGTAGGAAATCTTTTTATCTTTCTAATGAATATTTATAATTTAAAATCCAACATATATAACCCTATGTAACTATTGTTTTTCTAAAAGATATATGCTTATGTCATTTTTGTATTCATTATAACTTAATTAAAATAAAGTGTCATTATCACGTACAAGTGGATCCATGGGGTCCCAAAATCGACCCAAAGATGCCCATGGTCGACCATGTATCAACCAATAGGGTTAAGACACGTTTTAGGGTAATTTAGTATTATTATAATATTATTTTTTAACCCTTATTTACCGGATTTACCCTTAACCATGGTAAATAAAATATTTACCGCAGTAATTATTAAAAATGTCTAAAAATAAAAGTTACCTATTTACACAATTTGAACATCCTGATTCCAAATGTGGAATCCATTTTCCTAAATTCACAACACAGAAGTGGCAGAAATTAATTTAAAATTAATTCCCGCTGTCAAAACAAAAAGCGTGTTTTAAAGAGATAATAACTATCAAAAGATTGACACTTGTTTATGTTCGGTTTAATTGTAAAATTATGTCCAATGACCAACATTATATTAAATGGTAAAAATATATTCTAAATATACTTTAAAACTACTAAAATTCACAATTTATCACTATTAATTATTTTGATTAAAAAAGTTGTTTTTAATTAAAATTTAGTAATTTTCACTATTCATCAAAATATGAAAGTTATCCGAAAAGTACAAAAATTTCACCTTAGGCTAAATTCGATATTCCGAATCCATAAATGAAGTCCATTTTAAAATATAAAATATATATAATTTCGAAAAGTAGGTATTACTATTCATAACGGCTAGTTTGATTGGTTGTGGTGTGTGTTAAAACTCAAGGTTGCGTACAACACACGCTACTGTATTATTCAAAGAAAGCGTACCGTAGAAGCTTGGGATGTTTCATTTTAAATTTTTGATGTCCCCATTTAGTCAAAAAGTTTAAAATATTGTATTTAAAAAGGGTTCACTATTAAAAGTTGATAAAAGTGCAATACTGAAAATGAATTTGTTCTTGCATTATATCTAAGAAACTCATAATATGGATTCTAAAATTATAAGGATTATATAAAGTTTAAAATTTAGATAATACTATTCATAACCTCTTTTGAATGGGTTTTTTTTTGTAAGTCATTGTTTGATTGAACTCGGTGTTGCGTGTAGTGCAAGTTATTGAATTATTTTGAAGAAATAACACACTATTAAATCTTGGGGTGTTACACACTGCGTGAATTGTGAAATGGTCTGGTAGACGGCACGTCAATTGGAGGTGTCGTTTGACCGCGGGGCCGGAAACGCGTTTCCGGAGTCATAAAACACCAAAACGGCGTGCGGCGGATGAATTCAGAGAAAATGTGCTCCGAATAACCTGAAACCGCATGAGAATGATAGAAATATTATTTTTGAGATGCAGGAGGAGGCGGCACATCCATCGGAGGTGTGGTGCACGCGGCACGACCGAATACGTCGTTTTCAGCAGCTCGGTGCGCGCTGAAATGGCACGTTGGGGGGTCAAAACCACCCGAACGACCTCGGAATGCCACGAAACCGCAGGACAACATCCATTGCGTGAATTTTGAAATTATTGGGTAGACGGCACGTCAATCAGAGGTGCCGTTTGACCGCGGCGGCCGGAAACGTGTTTCCGGAGTCACAAAACACCAAAACGGAATGTGGTGGTTGAATTCGGAGCAAACGTGCTCCGAACGACCTGAAACCGCACAAGAACAATAGGGATATTATTCCTGAGATGCAAGAGGAGGCGGCACGTCCATCGGACGTGCAGTGCGCGTGGCACGACCGAATGCGTCGTTTTTAGCAGCTCTGCGCGCGCTGAAATTGCGCGTTGGGGGGTCAAAACCACCCGAACGACCTCCGAATTCCACAAAACCACACGACAACATCAGTTGCGTGAATTTTGAAATGGACGGGCAGATGGCACGTTAATCAGAGGTTTCGTTTGACCGCAGTGGTCAGAAACGCGTTTCCGGAGCCATAAAACACCAAAACGGCGTGAGGCGGTCCAATTCGAAGCAAACGTGCTCCGAAAAACCTGAAACCGCACGAGAACGATAGTAATATTATTCCTGAGATGCAGGAGGAGGCAGCACGTCCATTGGACGTGCGGTGTGCGCGGCACGACCGAATGCCTCGTTTTCAGCAGCTCAGCGCGTGCTAAAATGGCACGTTGGGGGGTCAAAACCACCCGAACGACCTCTGAATGCCACGAAACTGCACGACAACATCCTTTGCGTGAATTGTGAAATGGTCATATAGACGGCACGCCAATCGGATGTGTCTTTTGACCGCGGCGGCTGGAAACATGTTTACGGAGTCATAAAACACAAACACGGCGTGCGACGGTCGAATTCGGAGCAAACGTGTTCCGAACGACCTGAAACCGCAAGAGAATGATAGGAATGTTATTCCTAAGATGCAGGATGAGGCGGCACATCCATCGGACGTGCGGTTCACGCGGCACGACCGAATGCGTCGTTTTCAGCAGCTCCTCGCGCGCTGAAATGGCACGTTGGGGTTTCAAAACCACTCGAATGACCTCCGAATGCCACGAAACCTCACGACAACATCAGTTGCGTGAATTTTGAAATGGTCGGACAGACGACACATCAATCGGAGGTGTCGTTTGACCGCGGCGGCCGGAAACGCGTTTCCGGAGTCATAAAACACGATAACGGCGGTCGGCGGTCGAATTCGGAGCAAATGTGCTCTGAAAAACCTGAAACCGCACGAGAATGATAGGAATATTATTCCTGAGATGTAGGAGGAGGCGTCACGTCCATCGGATGTGCGGTGCGCGCGGCATGACCGAATGCGTCATTTTTAGCAGCTCGACGCGCGCTAAAATGGCGTGTTGGGGGGTCAAAACCACATGAACGACCTCCGAATGCCACGAAACCGCACGAAAACATCCTTTGCGTGAATTTTGAAATGGTCGGAGAGACGGCATGTTAATCGGAGGTTCTGTTTGACCGCGGCGGCCGGAAACGCGTTTCCGGAGTCATAAAACACCAAAACGGTGTGCGGCGGTCGAATTCGGAGAAAACGTGCTCCGAACGACCTGAAACCGCATGAGAACGATAGGAATATTATTTCTGAGATGCAGTAGGAGGCGGCACGTCCATCGGAGGTGCGGTGCGCGCGGCACGACCGAATGCGCCATTTTCAGCAGCTCGGCGTGCGCTGAAATGGCGCGTTGGGGGGTCAAAACCACCCGAACGACCTCTGAATGCCACGAAACTGCAGGACAACATCCGTTGCATGAATTGTGAAATGATCGGGTAGACGGCACGTCAATCAGAGGAGCCGTTTGACCGCGGCGGCCGGAAACGCGTTTCCGGAGTCATAAAACACCAAAACGGCGTGCAGTGGTTGAATTTGGAGCAAACGTTCTCCGAACGACCTGAAATCGAACGAGAACAATAGAAATATTATTCCTGAGATGCAAGAAGAGGCGGCACGTCCATCGGATGTGCAGTACGCGCGGCACGAACGAATGTGTCGTTTTCAGCAGCTTGGCGCGCGCTGAAATGGCGCGTTGGGGTGTCAAAAACACCCGAACGACCTCCGAATGCCACAAAACCGCACGACAACATCCGTTGCGTGAATTTGGAAATGGCCGGGCAGATGGAACATCAATCAGAGGTTCCGTTTGATCGCGGCGGTCTGAAACGCGTTTCCAGAGCCAAAAAACACCAAAACGGCGTGCGGTGGTCCAATTCAGAGCAAACGTGATCCGAAAAACCTGAAACTGCACGAGAACGATAGTAATATTATTCCTGAGATGCAGGAGGAGGCAGCACGTCCATCGGACGTGCGGTGTGCGTGGCACGACCGAATGTGTCGTTTTCAGCAGCTCAGTGCGCGCTAAAATGGCGCGTTGGGGGGTTAAAACCACCCGAACGACCTCTGAATGCCACGAAACCGCACGACAACATCCATTGCGTGAATTTTGAAATGTTCGGATAGACGGAACATCAATTGGAGGTGTCGTTTGACCGCGGCGCCCGAAAACGAGTTTACGGAGTCATAAAACACCAACACGGCGTGCGGCGGTCGAATTCGGAGAAAACGTGTTCCGAACGACCTGAAACCGCAAGAGAATGATAGGAATGTTATTCCTGAGATGCAGGATGAGGCGGCACATCCATCAGACGTTCGGTGCGCGCGGCACGACCGAATGCGTCGTTTTCAGCAGCTCCTCGCACGCTGAAATGACGCGTTGGGGGGTCAAAACCACCCGAATGACCTATGAATGCCACGAAACCGAACAACAACATCCGTTGAATGAATTGTGAAATGGTCGGACATATTACATGTCAATCGGAGGTGTCGTTTGACCGCGGCGGCCTGAAACGCGTTTCCGGAGTCATAAAACAGCAAAACGGCATGCGGCGGTCGAATTCGGAGCAAACATGCTCCGAAAAACCTGAAACCGCACGAGAATGATAAGAATATTATTCCTGAGATTCAGGATGAGGCGTCACGTCAATCGGACGTGCTGTGCGCGCGGCACGACCGAATGCGTCATTTTCAGCAGCTCGACGCGCGCTAAAATGGCGCATTGGGGGGTCAAAACCCCCCCGAACGACCTCCGAATGCCATGAAACCGCACGACAACATCTGTTGCATGAATTGTGAAATGGTCGGAGAGACGGAACGTCAATTGGAGGTTCCGTTTGACCGCAGTGGCCGGAAACGCGTTTCCGGAGTCATAAAACACCAAAACGGTGTGCGACGGTCGAATTCGGAGCAAACGTGCTCCGAAAAACCTGAAATGATAGCATTTCTTAAATCGGGGGTTTTAAATTATTATAGCACAATGATTCGATATTATACATATATTTAATATTATATATATTAAAACATTTAAAATATTATATATATATATATGTAAAATATTGTATTTAATAGTATATATGTGAATATTTTTTTTAATATATATATATATATTTATTTATTTATTTATTTCAGTGGACATTTTTTTTAAAACAAAATTCACTATAGCAACCGCCATTGGCGGTCGCTAATGGTGGTTTTTTTAGTAGTGATTAATCTGTATAGAATTACATCCAAATCACTAGATTTTAATCCCCTTAATAGGATGAGTCCCATATAGAGTATGGTATCCCTTGGTGGGACTGGAGTGTGCTCTTCTATCACACCTAGTGGATTTTTTTGGAATCGACGTAAGCATCGAGAGTTGGGTTTTAACTCCCCATCTAGTGGGCTATATCAGTAGGGTTCGTGGTATTCCCTAGTGTGTATGGGTAGGATCCATTACATTGTATGTTGATCCAAATTTAGTATGTGGATTTCCCTAGTTTGTTTGGGAAGGATCCCTGCTCTTTTTATCATAGTATTCCTTGATCAATGTGTTCTCCTTGGGCGGGGAAAAAATGATCTAGACCTATTCATGAGTGCCTTCGATGATATCATGGCTCGTGGAGTGAGTTCTCCCAGATCGATCATTATTTGAGTAGAATCTGGTGGTCGGTAACTATAGAATTTGTTTCTTGGATTGAGTATATCTGGATGTTCTTGTTATATGTGTTTTAGACACATACCTATATAGAGATTATTGAACATTCCGTTATGGTTTTCATTTGTAGTATTTCCTTGTGGTATTTCATTTGGGGTTTGAGGTTCTATATAGTGTATTTTTATACTCACCCCTACACGGGATTTTCTGACATGTTTTATATCTTATGAAAATGATGGACCTTTCAATGGATTCCTAGGTAGACTTGGACCAGCAGATGCTTTGTGAGACCAGACAGACAGAGTTCTCTTTCGACAGATTTTCCAATTGCAGTCCCAGTACATCTTTTATTTCAGTTTAGACATGTGGTTACAAACTCATTTTGGTGGGTTTGTACTTGGCCCTATTTACTTCCAGTACTTTCACTATTGTACTATAGTTGTGGGACAGATTGATATGCATGCATTTATTACTAAGTAGTTTTATACATTTCATCATTTGGTGGGCTTGTAGATATGTGTGTGAATATAAATATATAGAAAATTCCTCTCATGCTATTTATATTCATACTCGGTGCTAGTCACCAACGTCTTTCCTATAAGAGATGAGCTTAGGGAGTCACAGTATGGGCCCCTATGGGACGGGTCATGACATAATCCTTCACTATCATTAGATCAAGGATCACTGTCACTCTCCGTGATTATTTTGATTGTATTATTTTCTTCAATGTCTAAATCGTTAGTTCCTACCTATGTTCTCATATTTGGAAACCATGTATGTGTTATTCCATATGACCATCACAGTTCCATTTATCCTTTTCCATAAAAATTTTTATCAACCCTTTTTAGGATGTGGGTTTTTTTAAAATAGATGTTCAAATGTTAAACCCTTTTTTACTGAGCACAAGTTCAAATTAAGAGGGACTAATTTATTTAAGGGGTAGAATGTAACACCCTAAGATGTTGATATTTTTTTAAAATAAATTTAATATTTTTGATATTTTTCATTAAAAACAATATTGATTTTATATTGCATTACATGAAACACTGTTTGTGTCTTTAATTACATCCATCACTAATTTTAAATTGTGATATACTCAACATCAAGTTTAAATTAAATGTAACATACTATTAAAATATTATTATTTATTATAGTTATCACCTAGTGATTAATATGATGGGTACGAATATGATTAATAATATTATGAAAATATATAGTCTAAACATTTTTATAAAATTAATTTCTTGGTGACAAATTGATTATAAATTAAAATTAAATCTATTTTTAAATAATGAAATTTTATTTTAAAATACTATTTTAATGCACATAAACAAGTTTTATCTCAATAAATTAAATAGATAAATCATTGTGAATGATAATGCAATTTATATATTATATATTCAATAAAATTATTATCATTTATCTTATTTGTTTTCTATAGAAGAGATAATAATTAATCTAATTTTTTTATTAAAAAATGTTTTTTAATAAAATTATGTCACCTTTTACACACCTATTTTAAAATTTATATTTCAAAATTTTAGAAAATTAATTTGATAGAATAAACATATTTTTTGAATTCATAATTTCAACAATATCTTTGGGTGAAATGTTTTTAAATTTTTCTGAAAAGATTACTTTTTAGATAAATAATGAAAAATACAAGTCTTTATTGAAATCTTCCTTTCTGTTTAAACAATTTATAATGTTTATTTTTTTAAATGTGGCTAATAGTAAAATTAATTAAATAATATGTCAATTAATCATGTTATGTTCATTGAAATCATTTTGTTATTGAATTATGATATAAAAACAACATGAAGTTTTGAACATCTTTGAAATGAAGATTAAATTACAATTTTCCAATTCTGTGAATGGAATTTAAAAAAATAGATTAAATATTTGGAATTATAATAATTTATCTTATCTAAAAATGTCAAAATAATTTTTTACAATAATTAATAGTAAAAAAATTAAAAAAAATTACAGTGGTTAAGGTAATAATTGGTTTACTAGGGGGAAAAAATAAAATGATACACGTTAACAATGACCCAGTACAAGTATAATTCTTATTTTTTAACCTTATTTCATTATTATACTTCACAATTTTGAATATTTGGTCATTTGGAATCTTTTTTCATTGCAATTACTTTATTTTTTTATGTTTTCAGGAAATTTCTACATATTTCCTAGATGGGTTCCAATTAGGGGTTTATGATTCAATGTTACCAAAGTGGTAATGATTTTATGTTATAATTTAATAATATATCATGATTTTTTTATGATTATGTTTATATTAATGAAATATTGTGATCCATATCTTAATAAACTCGTTCAATTTCTTCTCTTATGGTTATTTCATGAGAATTCAAGTTTCCCTTCTTTTTCCTCTCTTTATATACACAAGAGTTCCAAAAAATGTTTCAAAAAAATTAATTTATTTCTCTCTTCACTTGAAAAATTATTTTATTCCAAATCCATGTTTTCAAAAAACAAATTAGAAAATATTTTTAACATTCATAAAATTATTTATTAAAGACTTATTTACCCATGTTTGAATTTTACCTTTTTTTAAAGGAATCTTATTGTGATTTTATGAAGAATATCTTTTTTGTATTATATTTAAAATATAAAAGGTATATTTGTTTTAACATATATGGAATGGATGTAATTTCTTTACTTGAGGGCCATTATTTTTTTTGAATATTACATTATAAGTTTTCAAGGTTATTTTCATAGAAATTAATTTTGAAATTGTTTGTGTTTTAATTTTTTTTTGTAAAATAGAAAATTATCTTTTCCCAAATAAATGTTTTAAATAATTTTTCAAGCTTCCTTTATAAATTTTCAAGGTTATTTTGGTAGAAATGAACTTTAAAATATTTTATTTTTTATAAATTTTTTTCAAATAATAATGAATATTTTCCTCGTGAAATATTTTAAATGTTTTTTAGATGTTTTTTTTATGTTTCAATGTTCATTTTTTTAGAACAGGAGTTCAAAAATGGTTTATGATTTTTTAGTTTTAAAAATTTATTTTAAAGGAATTTTTATTTTCATCAAGAAATGATCCATGTTTCATTTCGAAATCATTTTCTATGTAAGGTTAAATCCATTTATTTTATATATGCCTTACTAGGGATATTATCCAAGGATACCATTATTATTATTTCACTGAATGTTATATGTTTATGATGACCTCATGTTAATGAAACCTATTTCTCTTCCATTGGTTATACAACAAGGAAATACTTATGAAACTTGAATCTTTTTATAGATTATACAATGATGAAATAATGAAATGATTATAGAAATACTCTCTTTACATAGCATATGGCATGATGAAATGTTTATGACACCCATTTAATTTTATGGGTTGTGATATGATGAATGTTTTTTGATTTTGTGGAATACATACATATTATTTTCATTATGTGACGGGTGTGACCTATATCTTCCTCCAATGTATTGGATAAATAGTTATCTCTTAGAAGATAAAAAAGAGTATAATGGGGTGTAAATCTAGCTCAATATGATACTTTTTATGTTATAATGGTATTGGGTGTATACCATGACTGCTATTATGGTTTGTGGAGTAAACCCATTCTCCTATGATATCCTTGAATGTTAGCCTTAACAACTATGAAATTGATTTTATATAATTATGTATATGGAAATATTTTATGTCTTAGGTCAATGTTATTCTCTCATGGATCAAGTTATTTGATTTCCTTGTGATTCTTCTTTTATGAACATCCAATATTTATACCATGACTCAATATTATGATATTTTATATGTAGGGTATGGTTTTAAAATGTTACAATCATGTTCTAATAACTTTATGATCATGTTATGAATGTATATCACACTTGTTTACCATTACTGGTCGTATTAGATCAACCTTTCATATGTTTTCTTTCCCTAGGTAATTAAGAAAGGTTTTAAGGAGGGCATGTTTGTGTGTAGGACTATAGGGGATGATCATTTGGGGAGATGATGAATATATTTCACCAAATCAGATTATTTTGAATCTATCTCCAATGGTACTACTCCTTTATGATCCTCGGACATGTTTTTATGTAATGTAATAAATATTCATAAAAAAAGTTTCAATAACTATGAAGTTAAAGCGTGGGTTTCTATAGGTATGTTAGTTGTTTGGAATATAACCAATGGATACATAACACTTCATGTAAAGGTTAGAGCTCTAGCCCTCATGTCTCATAAGAGCCATCTATTTATGCATAAGGGAAATATTATAGTTTTATAGGGGTAACATGTGAGTTCTAAAGGCAACATAAATGTATTTTGATGCTTGTATAAGGTTGTATCCAAATTCCGGAGTTCATATAAAGTTATACGATATCTATCTAAGGGTAGTCTTAAAAAAATAAAACCTAGATAAGGGTCTCTAAAAAATCTTGTTATTTTAAAACAACAATATGTAATGGTTATTCCATGATTTAAAACTCTAAGTAAAGGTAAACACAAACTCGTGTAAAGGTAAACATGTACTCTCAAATTTAAACATGTCACGTAATATTAATCCATATTTAAAACTTGTATATAAAATCAATGAATAAATACAGATATATATATATATATGACATTTCATTATCATATATATTTTCATATTGATATTATTGATAAATCAGATAAATATTAATGAAACATGACATGAATATGAACATCAACATTTATAAGGAATTTTTTTTATCGTTGTATAACCTACTAATAATTTTCATTTTGATCAGTATGATATGTGATATTAAACACCATAATGATTCATATTTTTAGGGTTATAATTTATTTAATTGATAAAATTTAAAAATTATCTTGAAAAATATAATAAATTAATCATAGATTATTTTTATACGGTGTTGAGTTGTGAAGAATAAGATAAAAAAGAAGAAATGTTTATAATAATAACAACATTAAATATTAATTTATCATCTTACTAGAACTATTATCAAAGATACATGAACCTATCCTATTCACTCTAGGCTTCATATATTGATTAATATCTTGTATAAAAGGATAACATTCTCTATTATTTAAAAAGATAGAAAGCCTCTGCAAACTCTCTACCTAAATAATCATCATTCATATTCTTAGTTCTCTATTTTATGTGAATAATAGTGAAATTAATATAGAGATAGAGATATAGAGATTTTGTTTTTTGGAACACAATAGATGAAGAAGGGGAGCTATAGAAGATTCATAGGGTTCTATCAAAGAAATCCTCATGAAGAAATCAAATAATTTATAATATTAAGGCAATGGATTTAATCTCAATTTTTTATAATTGTAGAATATTTAAATTTTGTACAACTAAAATGTATTATATGTTGTATATAATTCCCTTTTTCATGTTAAATTATTAATCCTTTATAATTCATGGTAATTTATGTTACAATTAATGTTAATTCATTCATGGATTTTTTAGATTGCTATAACAAGAAGAAGGTGTTTAGAAATGTTTTAGATTGCTTTATATATAAGGCAAGGTATTTTTTATATTAAATTACTATATTATAAAACTATTTTTTTATAAGGGGGTATGATTTTAAAATTTTATTTAAATATTTCATGAAAAAACACTTATTTTAAATGAATATCATTTCATTAAAATTATATTTTATATTTTAAAACCGTCTTTGCATGGATGTTCATTTTAATAATTAAATTTAATTTCATTCTAAAAAAGATGTCTAATAGGATAAACTTATCCTCAAAATTCACATTTTATATTTTCAAAGTCATTATAAGGGAATATTTATTTCTAATTTCAAATACTGTAATACATGATATTACCATGTTTGGTTTTTTAGAAAAAATGATTAAAAATAATCTTCTACTCATTTTCTGATTGAGGAACTATTTAGAAAATGTGTTAACTAAATATTTTCTTTAATGATTATAACATAAATGAAATATCCCATGATATTGAATTCTAATTTTTTTAAGCATCCTTTTTAATTTTTCACGTTTCTTCAAAAAAAATTACAATATTTTCTGAATTTTTTTTTTAATCAAGATTTTCAAAGTGCAAAGGGTATTTTATTGAAGAATGTTTTTAATGATATTTTAATGGTATTTTTATTCACCAAAACTTAAAACCTGTGATTTTAATTATGATCTACTAGGGATCTATTATAATGATACCATCCCAATTATTTCTTTGGTTGGATAATGATTGTTTTAAATAGATTTTCAGGTAACTTGTTTCTTTTCCATTAGTTAATCATTTTATAGAAGGAATAATGGTTATATATATGAGTTTTATGATGAAATGAAAGATTTATATACTTTATTAATGTTATGTTTCTTGGATATTGTATAGGATTATGGGGGGTTCCATTATAAACTACATATTGGTGGTTCTATTATAAAACAAGGAGGGTTGGTTTCGTTAAAAACCTAGGATGGGTGGTTCCACTATAAACCAAGGGAATATCGTTATGTTATAAACTTAGGATAGTGGTGGTCATTATATCAATTTAATCCAACAGGTATAGAATATAAGGCCCTATCCTTAAACCTTACTTAATCTTGAGTTATTACAAGATTACACATTGAGGATCTTTTCAGGTTTAGCGTTTTAGAGAATTAGATCATAAAACTTGCATTACATTCCACATTTACACAAAGTGGTTACATAAAATATAGTATTCATTTTTTTCCATCAACGGAAACATATTTAAAAATAAATCATGGATTCTTTATTGTCACTTCCTTGACATTATCATCATAACATGTACCTTTCCCTTGACCTGTGAAAAACATTTCAAAAAAAACATGGGATGAGCATAAAAAGCTCAGTAAGGGTTATAAAAATATGGAAAGGAAACATGAGTTCATATATACATAAGAATGAAATCATAATTTACCCATAAAACATAGGCACATTAACATACATCATCAAATCATGAATAAATCATAGAAATCAGAAGACATAAAAGGTAACTTGAGGCATTCATAACATTCTTATGTAGGGAGTAACCCTCTTGGTTACATTTGGAATACCCACCACAGTATATTCCCTAAATCTCTTAGGAGAAACCTTAACGTGTCACTCCTTCGCGTTACCCAATGCATTGGAGAGCTATATCGGGCTCACCCGCCCTTAGTTTGTCACGGAACCACCCATCTTCATAACAATGCCCAAGAACCATAACATAATCGTATCACATAAAACATGCATAAAGGAAACATAACATTTACACTTTACAATCACAAGATATCAATACAATATAAAAACATTATGAAAACCATTTTCAATACCAAAATAAAATAAAAGTAAAACATGGTATTTATTTTTCTTTTAAAAAGAAGGTATGGCTTGTAGTGGAAGCCGAAACTCAAATAATGGTCATGGCGGCGGAGAAGTCGTTGTCTCCGCATACGTATGACAAAAACATTCCCTTTTTTCATTTAGTAAACACTTCGTATAAAAAATATTCCTTTTGAATAAATGTAAAATTCAAAGGGGTTTATACACCGTATAAAAGAAAGTTGTGTATAAAACAAAATATGCCTCAATGAAAAGATATTGAGACGAAGTCCCATACAAAGACGGTATCCATGGATTAAGGATAAATCAATTACATAATTATGTGTGAAAAATGAATACATGAAATATAGGTGGATATTAAGTGTAGAAAAATCACACATATTCATAGAACGACATATTCAAGGAGTACAAGTTTATCCCAAAGAATCAAATTTGGGTTAAGAAGTTCCCTAGCAAAAATTTGACAGCCTAACGGCGTCACTACAAAATTCAGAAAATGAGTTGATGAGAGATAAAAAGGGTATCTCATAAAATGGACATAAAATTTAAATCAATAAGGAATATATAAGAACATATCCCAACATAATATTATTTGAATTAAAAGACATAACAAAAGAAGTCTTTTAAAAATAGGAGGGTGAAAGGTTCGCTTACCGACATGGGTATCTTTTGAGACATGAACCCCGTGAAAGAAGGACAATAAACCATTGATGTAAATACTCATAAATGAAAGTATATTACACAATGAGAAATATAATGGGAAGTACATACACCACTCAAAGGAAATTTTGGAAAATTTAGCATAAATCTCACGGGAATAAAATTGAGATGAAAAATCACTTATGAAAACTCGGCAGCCTAACAGCACCACTTAAAACTTCCAAAATGGATTTATGAGAGAAAATAGGGTCTCTAATCATATTAAAATAAAGTTTACAGAAAGAGGAATATAAAATAACATCCCCCAACATAAAAAAGAGGATCTTAAAAGAAGTGACAAAAAGGAGAGTATATAAAAAGAAAGAGAGAGGTTAGATCTCTTACGAAAATTCGACAGCCTAACAACGCCACTCAAAACTTCTAAAATGAATTGATGAGAGAGAATGGGGTCTCTCATCACATGAACATAAAAATTACAGTAAGAGTAATATAAAATAGCATCCCAATAACAATAAATATGAGCTTTAAAAGGAATGACATAAAAGAGTGTACTTAAAAAGAAAGAGAGGAGTAAGATCCCTTACCTCAGGTCCGACTTGACTCGATCGTTCTTTAACGTCCTGAATAAAAAACTTGAGTTAATTTTTACTATATTAAGAACCTTTTTCAAGTTTATTATTCCTTTTATATCACTTATTTCTAGGTTATAAACATTATGTAATCATTTAAGTTAATAATGTTTGTTTTGTCGATATTTGGTTCTTAAGTCGAAAGTGGAATTCTTACAATTACATGTTGTTCGTGTGGTCAAAGGATCATTATATCCAGAATGATATTCATGATTTGGATATCATATATATAATATATATCCATAATATACATGTATTTATAATATTACATAATCATTTAGAGGTAAGAAATGAAATGCACCGTTCATGGAGACGGTAAGCCGTACGTACGCAAGAACGCTACTTTCATTTCTATGTCATATTAATGGAATTAAAACCAAATGAGATGTATGTATATTTTAATTCCATAATCATATTCATCATTTATATGTAACATAAATCATATATAATAACTTTAAATCCATCCTTCATACATCCCATATATGGCATTAACGAATCAAATCACTTTGAGGGGGCGGCAGTCCGCACATCCGAAAATGAAATTATCATGTTTACCCACAATGGAAACCATAAAGGTATGACACAAAAGAAAAATACAGAAACATAAACATATTATATATCATATATAAATATATTGACATCTTAATGGCTACCTTTTAAGGTGTTATATGAGTGTTGAACAATCATCGTTTCGTGAGGCATAAATTCGCCATCCACAAAAAACAGTATGTTCTTTAACCATTTGACGTAGGTGTGTGTAAGTGTAGCTCAAATGATTCTTATAAAAACATCCTTGTATATTTAATATACTGTAGTTGTTACAAAAGAAATGAATAAAAAGAGTTTAGGGGGTTGGAGAAGCAAAATAAAACAAAAGAACACAAGTGAAGACATTACCTTAAAATCGGGTAACTCCCTTTGGTTTGAGCTCAATGGCTTCCTTGGGAAGACTTATGACCAAAGTGAGGCTTCGAAGAGCGAGAGAGGGATTTGGAGAGACCAAATGGGTAGGGTTTGGCCGATCCAAAGGCTTTGGAAGTGTGGGTAAGGAGGTAGAGGTGGGGGCATTTTATAAGAGGAGTGGAGGGGCACTCTTGGAAAGTAAGGAAATGTTACATTATTTTAGAATGCGTTTCAGATATTAATGGTCAGACATTAATGTGTTTCGAGGATAAGGTGATAAGGGTTCGAAATAAACCCATCCAATAGGTTTTTTACATTTGTAGGTATATATTTTACATTATCTTTCCATTTTATTTAAATCATTAAATAATGAGGTCATCGCTGCATCATCATGATGTCATAAATAATTTAATTTATTTAGTGTCTAAAAATTATAAAAAAACTACTATGATGTAGGAAATCTCTTTATCTTTAAATTACTATTTATATTAAAACATCTGACTTGTATAACCCCATGTAAAAATTATTTTAGTAAAACATCTCATGTTTGTGTCAGTTTTACTTTAACATTAAATAAAAAGGTATTTATGTCATTTTCCAACCAAAGTGGCTCCATGGGGTCCCCAAGTTGACCCATGGATTGTTATGTTCATAAATGACACATCCAATGAGGGTAGGACATGTGTCTATTTCATTTCATTTTATTAAAACATTATTCTTACCTTAAACTACACTAATTACCTCTAATCACGATTAAAAACTTAATAAGCAACTATTCACCAAAAAATTATTCTAATCCCATTGAACCACATTTTACTTCTTAATGACAACCATGTATGTCGGATTTTTGAAATTAAAAAAACAAAGATGGAAAAAATTTCATTTAAATGGAAAAATAAATTTTTATAAGTACCACTTAGTGGTTTCACTATTCATCAAAAATTGAAGTTTTTCAGAAAATTACCAAAAATTCACCCGAAGCTATATTTGATATTCCGAATTCAAAAATTATGTCTATTTTAAAAAATTCAAAACATATAAGTTGCATTAATTAATTTAATAATTAATTCCCGCTGTCAAAACAAATTGCGTGTTTTTATGAAACAAAATGTATAAAAAGATTGACACTAGTTTAAGTCCGATTTCAAAGTGAAATTAATTCCAACGACCACTATTGGATTAAATGGTAAAAATATATTCTAATTTCACATTAAAACCAATTAAAAAGATAATCTAATCATATAAATAATTTAGATTAAAAAGATGTTTTGAATTAAAATACAACATTTTCCACTATTCATTAAAAATTGATCTTTTTCAGAAAAATACCAAAAATTTACACAAAGTAAATTTTGATGTCCCGATTCTAAAGAAGAATTTTATTTTGTAAAATATAACACATAAAATTTTAAAAAAATTGTATTTAATAGAGGTTCCCCATCAAAAGGCGGTTAATCGTCCTTTTAAAGAATATTAGAATGTTTACGCTTAAAATTGGATTCATTCACATTTTTAATCCTCTAACATTTATTGTCAAAAGTAAAAGTATTTGACAAACATATATAATCATTTATTAGTTAGTTATATTCATTCCCGCCATCACAACAACTAGGCGTTAACTACCATTTAAAATAATATTATTTTATTATTAGAGTGCAACGTAAGATTCCCAAGAAACTCATTGTTGCGTGTTGGGTACGCCATCAATCATAGCATCCCCTTTAAAGTTATATTAATATTTTATTCACAAATATGGATAAATGTGAAAATTTCATACTCTTTATTTACCTGGGGTTTTACAAAGAATTTGTTTTTTGGAGAATTATTATTTAGTTAACCATATTAGTTATTCAACATATAAGCATTCTTCTAAGGCTTATATAAAGATAATGTTCCAAGATGTGAACATGTTTTATCAAAGCTTGAAATGAAATTTAAATATTTCATTTTATCATGATTGACATGTCATGGCTCATGATTACTGATCAATTTATGAATCATATCTTATGTTAAGTATTTATTCCATGTATCACGTTTTATGATCTAGGTTTTTATGGGTATGAATTCTCATATCTTAGGATCATGCAGTTTGATTATGTTATCATACCCTTATACTCATCTTATGATCACTGATGACATTGAATTGTTAATGGATATGTTTATACTTACTGAGATTTTGAGATCATCCTTATTATGCTTATTTTTCCTTAAGCTGTGGATAAATGTTTTAATTATTCTATAATAAATAAGGTAGCTATATGTAAAGAACATTGTGAGTGATGAGATCTATTTTTAAGAACTAGTTGTTTATGTATCCAATATTTTTATGTAAGAGTTTATCCTAATTATGTAAAAAAATATAAACCTAAAATATCATTCGGTATGTAAGTGATACAATATTTCCTTTAGAATTTCAATGTTTTGGATGGTTAAAATTAGGTCACATTTATTGGAATGAAATCAAAAAAATGTAAAGATGATGTTTTAGCACATGATCCAAAATTTTAGGTCTTGGGCTATCGAATTTGGTAGAATATTAGGGTCTATATATGTTTATATATTGGGGTTTTGTCATGTGAGGTTATCTTAATAATTATAGACAACATCATTGTTTTATAAGTTTAGTATGATCATAAGCCCACAGAATTAGACATCCCTTTTGAGGTTTTATGTGATGGGTTGTTAGGGTTAATAATAATATTTGTTGGATAAATTTCATTGGGTTGATGTATATGTTACCCATAGGTTTAATGTGAATTATTATTTGGAAATAAGGTAATCATGTTTTTTGGGATGTAATTGGAAGGGTATGATATAACCATTGAGGTTAACACGTTTTTTTTAAAATTGAGGTTATTTATGTAATTTTATATAAAAGGGTTATCAAAATTTGGGAACATATGATTTAATATATAGAAAACTAGAGTATTGAACTTTTATTTTGTTACGATGTTTATTTTTAAAGAATTTATCTATTTTGGGAACATTTTATGAATAAGGAAAATGAAAATAAATTTTTTAAGATGTGATTTTACGTGTAGAATACAAGTTGAATTATCTAAGGGAAGTATATATGATTTTATTTTTTTAATTATGGTAAAATATATTATTTATGAAAAATATTATAATATTTTGGAGATTATGTAATTTTTTGGAATATGTCTCACTACAACATAAACAGTGTTTAGCGGCGGTTTTGTGGCGGCGGTTCACAAAACCGCCGCTAAACGTTATCCATGAAAGATTTCACGGCGGTTTTTAATAAACCGCCACGAAACCCAATCTATTTTGAAAAGCCGCGACGCTTTCCCCTCCCCAATCGCATACCCGTCTTCCTCGATCCCCCTCACAAACCCTCCCCTCTTCCCCGATCCCCGTCCTGCTACCTCCGGCGACACCCGCGCCCTCCGGCGACACCCGCGCCCTCCGACGACACCCGCGCCCTCCGGCGGCCGCCGCGGCCCCCGAGCCCCCCGGCGAACCCTGCACCCCCCCCCCCCCCTCGACCACCGGTGACCCCCGCGCCCCCGCGCCCCTCGCGCCCCCCACGCCCTCCGGCGACCGCCACACCCCCCGCGGCCTCCGGCAACCCCCGCACCATAATTTCAGTCCTCCCACCATAATTTTCAGGTTTATTTATATATAATTTTTATTTTTCCACATTTTAATTAGGGATATTGTGATTTTTATATTCCAAATATCGTTGTAGTGTGTTTTGGTCTTCATTTTGGCAGGTTTGAGCTGTCATCATCAAAGGATTACATGTGTATTCATAATTAAGAATCTATATATAAGTTCTCCATTTATATATATTCAACCTTGAAAGTATTAATATATATCATGGGGCTATATGTGCTTATATGTGTATATGAAAATGAATATGTGTATCATTGAAAAGGGGTATATGAAAGTATAGTCAAATATGTATAGATCCCTTATACATATTTGTACACCTTAATATGTATATATTGACTAGGTATCATTACATATAAGTTAAGGTGAATATGTGTGCATTTGAAAATATTAAAATTTGAGATTCCATCATCTATTTTATCATGGCTTGAGTTTTAGGTAGTTTCCATATTCATGTTACCATTATTTGAATTCCATGATAGCATGGATGTTTTTTAATCTGTTATTCATTATTTTATCAATTGAATATTGTATATCTTTTTATATATATTATTGGTTTTATTTCTCGAAATGTATCTCCCAATGTGGTTGATATAAATTATCCTAAACATTTAAAATGTGTTTTAAGGTGTAAAGCATGATTTCAAAGTGAGTTTTCTATCGTGTGATTTTCTATTTAGAGATAATGTTTTGAAAAAATGGTAAGATGGTGTCAAGCGTTTTGAGTAATGTGTTGTGAAGAGGATCGGGCCGATGGGGAATATATTGGATATTCCATGATGGTATGACTTTATGTGAATTATTTATTTATGTTTCATTTTAGGTGATGTTTCCTAGACTTCTCTATAGAGTCCATGTGGCTGAATTTTTGTTGGAGGCCGAATCATCCTTTAAGAGAATCTAGTTCATTTTATGGATCACAATGGGATGGTTTTGCAAGGTAGTATTGTACCTTTTGTTCTAGTTTTATTACTACATAGTACCATTAAAGAAGAGACATGGGAGGGGAGATGAATATGTAGGCATAGTGGTCCAATCTCTTTTTTAACAAAGCTTTTATTACTATATAGTACCATTAAAGAAGAGACATGGGAGGGGAGATGAATATGTAGGCATAGTGGTTCAATCTCTTTTCTGACAAAGCTTAGTGATACTTTGAAATGTGGCTCAAAGCTAAGACATTTCATGTTAGGGAGGGTATGATATTCTATGATTTTTTCAGGTACTTTCTCATTTCAATTTTACTTTAAATAGATAATTTTGGGATATCAAAATGTTTACTGGATGTATGAACAGTTTTTGGGGTGTCCAGGGTTTTTAGGACACAAAAGGTTGAAAAAGTGCCTATCCAGCTCAAGTAATACGATCAGATCCCAGTTAGTAGTTATTGTGTTCCCTAACCATGATTTACAAGAGGTGGGGTAAATTCAATGAAAAAATAAGGAAAGGGGGAGAATAAACCAAGTGGAAATGGATAACCCATTCCTCATGGTTATAGCATGACTTAACAAACCATACAGGCTTTATCGAAGATCATGTGACTAGCCCGCATTTCTATCCAACAGTCCAGCATTTCTAAAATATTACTTTTGAATAGCATGAATTGTCTTTAAAGTTTCCACATGATGAACTTTTTCCCAGCAATACTCATACACTGATCCTTTCTTTTCAGCTTCATTCCATCTCTCATAAATCAGATGAAGTGCCAAACAATCACTGTAATCCTTTGCAGAAAATCTAGATTTTACCATTACAGCTAAAGCGCTTTTTATCTTGAGGAAGAACTAAAGTATCCATGACGCTACGTCCGACCACAGTGGTAAGCACAAGATCGTGGCAATGAAAAATGGCACCCATAATTAGTACTTTCCGCAGTTTAGGATCCACCAGAAGGATTGACTGGGCACACCGGCTGGCCGGTGGTGTCTCACCAGCTGGCCGGTGGTCATCCACTGGCTGGCCGGTGACACCAGGCAATGGGAAGGCCTACTGCCTGGCTCCTCCGGCTGGCCGGTGCCCATACCGGCTGGCCGGCGGAAATCCACCGGTTGGCCGGTAGACTTAGTCAATCCATTTTCATCTTTCTTGGGCGAGCTCCTAAGAAATCTTTTTCCTAACATCAAAAAAATTTGAAAACAAGTTAGAACACAAATAGAGTGATTGTGATCATTAAAATCCAAGAGAGAGGGGTACAACAACTATTGTTTGTTTTATATTCATGGACTATATTATGCATTAGAAACCATTAGTGGTGGCCTAATTAATTTACCTCACACACCATATCGAAGTTCCACCTGGCCTTCCCTAAGAACCCCCAAACATGTCCCTTATAGGTTTCTATTTGGAACCTTGATTCCTCCACATCCACTCTACAGTTTTCTCCACATTTCCATGACTAACATAATTCTCTCCACCTTAGGAGGGTCATTATCACTAATTTATTCAAGAAATTCAAACACCATGTCTCATGCTTCCATCACAAGATGAACCCCAAAACTTAAATGTGGCCATTTAGATTTCCCTAGAACAATAAAACAAACATTACCCATTGTGAAAATGGTTTTAGTTAATGTAGTTAACTTGATTTAAAATGTATTATGATCAGTTTCGATCACACATCAAAGGGGTGTTGTTTGAGGCAACATAAATGTGTGATCGATGGTGTTATGATAAGTGTGTATCCCGATATTCTTATTGCTCCTCAATGAGGTGTTGACGCTGTCTCCTATGGACCAGACTTGTTCAGTTGGTCTGAAATGGTAAATGTGGTCAATGAATCATCTTTATTATATTATGCATACTTTATGGTCAATGGTTCATCTTTATTATATTATGTTTTTGTAATCTTACACTATCGTATATTTTGTGTAGGAACATTGTGATATACATGGATAAAAGCTGGATCACATTACCGAGGAACACATCTCAATATGTTAAGGGTTTGAATGGGTTTTTAGATTTTGAAATTTCTAATCGATCCGTTGAAGGGAGAATAAGATGTCCATGTCCTAAATGTAAATTTAGAACATGGTTGAAGAGAGATGAAGTTTATGAACATTTAATACTGAAGCAATTCCCTGAGCAATATTTGTGTTGGATTTGGCATGGAGAATCAAACAATACAGAAAGATTGAGGACTGATGTTAATCCACAGAATGAGGTCCCAAGTTCTTCGACAATGGAAAATGAAATGAAAAACCTCATAAATGATGCATTCGACACTGTAAGACACCACTATGAGCATCAAAACATATCAGAACAACCAGAAGAGGGTGCTACAAATTGCAACGTGACAAGTGATGTTTCTGAGACTGTAACACAAGCAGATCAAGATTGTAACATAACATTGGATCCTCTTGATTCTGTGGAGCCAAATGTAAGGGAAAACTTCAGTGAGGAAAATGCATTTCATGATTTAGTTGACGATGGAAATCAAGAGTTGTATAGTGGGTGTTTGAAATATTCAAAGCTTTCATTTCTACTGAAGTTATACCATATCAAATGTCTATGTGGAATTACAAATAAGGCAATGTCCATGTTATTGGAATTGATTAGTGATGCATTTCCTGAAGCAAAAATCCCAGAATCGTTTTATGATATGAAAAAAGTTGTTAACAAGCTTGGTCTGAATTATACAAAAATACATGTGTGTCCCAATGATTGTATGCTTTACTGGGGAGAGGATTCAAGTAGACAGAATTGTAAGAAATGTTCTTCTTCTAGATGGCAGTCAAAGGGTGATGTTGGAAGTATTACTGAATATAATTTCACGGAGAAGAAGAAAAGGAACACACCTGCAAAAGTTTTGTGTTACTTTCCTTTGAAGCCTCGATTGCAAAGATTATTCATGTCATCAAAAACCGCCGAACACATGAAGTGGCATGCTCTAGATAATAACAATGATGGGTTAATGAGACATCCACGAGATTCCCAATCGTGGAATAAATTTGATTCATTACATCCAGATTTCTCAGCTGATCCTAGGAATGTTCGATTGGGATTGGCTGCCGATGGATTCAACCCATTTGGGACTTTGAGTACGAGTTATAGCATTTGGCCAGTTGTTTTGATCCCTTATAATCTGCCTCCGTGGATGTGTATGCAACAAACATCTTTTATCATTTCGATGATTATTCCTGGAAAACAAATGCCTGGAAATGATATTGATGTATACCTGCAGCCTTTGATTGAAGAATTGCAGGAGTTATGGAGCAACGGTGTTGAGACATTTGATGTTTCTTCTAAAACAATGTTTAAAATGCATGCTTCTTTAATGTGGACCATTAGTGACTTCCCTGGGCTTGGGAATTTATCTGGTTGGAACACTTATACGGGTTTGGCTTGTCCCGTTTGTAACTTTGATTTCGAGCCCAAACGGCTACCTCACAGTAGAAAATGGTGCTTCTTGTGCCATCGAAGATTTCTTGATGCATCTCATAGATTTCGGCTGAACAAATCAAAATTTAATGGTTGCATTGATCGTAGACCACCTCCAAAGTTGTTAACCGGTTCTGAAATATTGACACAGCTTGAAAATGTTAAAACAGAATTTGGGAAGGTTCGTCATTTGAATGATAGCGGAAAACGAGTGCGAAGTGCATCGCCAAGTGAAATCAAAACGCAACAATGGATGAAAAAAAGTATATTCTTCAAACTTCCGTATTGGGAATTTAATTCTTTGCGCCACAATCTTGATGTGATGCATATTGAGAAGAATGTATGTGATAATTTTATTTTCACATTACATAATGAGCATGGAAAGTCGAAGGATCATCTCAATGCTCGCAAAGACTTACAAGTAATGAACATAAAACGTGATCTCTGGCCAGATGAGAATGAAAAGTATGCTCCGGCCATTTTTTCATTGAAAAATAGGGATAAAGATACGTTCCTTCAAATTTTAAATAATGTGAAGGTATCTGATGGGTATTCGAGTAACATCTCGAGGTGTGTTGACTTGAAGAATCATAAGTTATATGGATTGAAAAGTCACGATTCACATGTTTTGTTACAACAGTTACTACCATTGGCATTGCGTACATTATTACCTGAAAAAGTTACTACTGTTGTACTCCATTTCTGCACATTTTTCAGACAGTTATGTGAGAAATCTCTACATCCATTTCAGCTTGACAACCTACAGGAGAGGTTTGTATTGACCCTTTGTGCAATGGAGATGATCTTCCCTCCATCGTTTTTTACTGTCATGATGCATTTAACTGTGCATTTGGTTGAAGAAGCTAAATTAGGAGGCCCCGTTCATTATCGATGGATGTATCCAATTGGGAGGTATTTTATTTATATGTTTCCAGTTAAGTAAACATTTTTTGGCATTTAAATAAATGCATAATATTATTATTTTTTTTCACAGATATCTTGGGCATTTGAAAGCATACGTGAGAAATAAAGCTCAACCAGAAGGCTCTATTGCAGAAGGCTATTTGGCCGAGGAGTGTCTTACCTTTTGTTCCAGATATTTGGATGATATTGAGACAAGATTTACTCGAGTTGGACGTGTTGACGACACATCAACTCAATCTCAAATGCATCAGAAATCAAAAATATTTCCTGCTATTGGCCGATCAGTTGGGAGGACCTCATACGCGACACTAACAGAATTGGAATTATTACAGGCACATAGATATGTGCTTCTGAATAGTGAAATTGCAGATCCATTTATTGAAGAGTTGAGGATACAAACAAAGAGACGAATGAGAAGCCGAACACGAAATGAAAAAGATATAACGAAAGCTGTGAATAAAGAGCTCGTAGAATGGTTTGCACGACGTGTAAGTTAATAAATATTGCAATAAATACGAATATTACTTTGACACATACAATTTGCAAATCTATTAAATTATATTTTTTTTTCAGATCATGAATACTGATACTCGAGATGACTTTTCAGAAGATTTGAAGTTTCTTGCTAGAGGTCCTATAAAATAAGTTAGAAAGTTCAACGCTTATAATGTGAATGGTTTTAGATTTCGTACAGTCGATCAAGAAGTGGGTTTGAAAACAAAGAATAGTGGTATTTTTACATTTTCTGAAGTGGAATACTATGGAAAGCTGCATGATATTATTGAATTAAACTACCACGGTCATTTTTCTGTTGTTTTATTCAAATGAAAATGGGTCGATTTTATCAGAGGTGTTAAAAGAGATTCCTTGCAATTTACTTCTGTAAACTTCGCTCGCTTGATGGATGTTGGTGATCGTGAACTGCATGATCCATATATCTTAGCATCGCAGGCAAAAATGGTATATTATGTGAATGATGTTGTGGATGAAGGGTGGAGTGTAGTTACTCACGTAATACAAAGAGATTTGTATGATATGGGTGATGAAGTGGAAGATTTGACCTCTGCAATTGAATTTCATCAACAACAGGAAGCAGAATTATTTGTCCATCATGATATTGAAAATATTGTTCTAGCAAGGATGAATGAAGTGGATGAAGCAATGGAGCAGGAAACCGACATGATTGAAGGGGAAAATGATTGTATGTACAATTATTTATTCATTCAGCAACTACTTGTCTCATTTCTGTAGTCATTCATTATCATTGTTATATATATTTTGTTTGTTAATACTGGGCATCTATTATCATTTTTAATTTTTTTTCTGCATAAATTTTTTGAAATATATATTCTGAACATAATTTTATTTGATTAAATGACAGGAATTCCAAGGAAGAAGCGGTACACTATTCCTTCTTCTTCTGCGACAGATGACGATTCGTCTGTCCCCACGACATCATCTCCCCCTGCACCATCTCTGACACCGTCAGTGGATGCCTCATTAGAGGATGAGTCATCGCCTCCCCCTACAGGAGCTTCAGCAGTGGGGCAGCGACACGCCCCCTCCAGTTCATCACGGACATTCTGGAGGGTCGCAGTCATAAGTACAAATTTTAATTAAATAAATTTATTGCATTTTGTTTATAGTAATTGTTTGCTCATTGCAGATGAAGACAATGAAACCGTGGAAAGAGACATAAAAAGTTCTGATGTTTGGAACATGCATGGAAAGAAGATAGTGGTGCCATTTGATTCTTATGGGGTCCCGACGGATGACGCCGCAGGTTTATTTGGTCAGATTATAGGTCAGCTGGCAGCGGAGCCCGTTTCCCTGCCTATTTCGTATGATGATTGGAGGCATATGCCTCCAAACTGGAAAAATGAAGTTTATGATTCTCAGATAAAGGTAATTTTATTACTTTATGGTTTAATTGAATGTCATTTTACTAATATATTCAAAATGAATTTCTGTATACAGATGTTCTTCCACTTTACCGTTGCTGATGTGATAGCACGGAAGTGGACATTGAAAAATCTTGGAAAAAAATGGAAAGATTTCAAATGGAGGTTGTGGTGTGATGTCAACGATTCTTCGTTGACCGTGCAGCAGATGTATGAGAAGATACCCAGTGGGGTACCGAAAGAACAGTGGAAGGTTTTTGTCGATAGACATCGTGATGAGAAGCGGATGGTATTGAAATATATATTATTATATTATCCTCATTTTACATTTATACATGTACATGAAGAGGAGATAGACATTGAATACAATACTGTTAAATTGAATTTTATTTATTTCAGGATCTCTCAAGAAAGAATGCTTCAAATCGGGCGAAACAGGTAATCCCGCACACTGAGGGTTCAAAAAGCTTTTCAAGAAGCCGAATGTCATTGGTAATCTTTTAATTAGTTTAAATATTTATAATATAATATTATCTATTTAACATATTTGATTGATGATTTATCTTTGTTTAATGCAGTCACAGAGTTTAGGGCATGAAGCATCCCGAACAGAACTGTGGCTGGATGTTCATAAAAAAACAGATGGAAGTTTTGTTAATGAACCTGCCAGAGAAGTTGGGGTATGAAGCCAATTATTTATTATAATAACTTAATATCAGTTTTTACTGTGTTAATATATATTGATATTTGATTTATAGGTAAAAATTAAAGAAATATGGGATGACAATCCTGGGCAATCCTACTCAGTCTCCCAGGATGACCCGGTTGGTCAAGTCCTTGGGAAGGAGCATCCTGGTAGAGTGCGCGGGATGGGTTTGGGACCCGTATCATCTGAGGTCTTTCGCATGCCATCAGGGATTTCGACCTCATCTACTCCTGGTTATAGTCATTTCATACCTGAAGATGCTCAGAGGGAGATGTCTGCTCTACGAAACACAGTTCAGCAGCAGGGGAATCAGATATCTGATTTGCAGAAAGAGTTGCTTGAAATACGTCAGCATATGAGCAGATATGCCCCCGGTGGTAGTGCATCGGGTAGTGGTGAGCAGGTAAATCACAAAAAAATAAAAATCATTTAGTTTTCAAACTTTTATTAGTTTTAATTTTTATTATAAATATGCAACAATATTTAATTTTCAATATAATGTTCTTACAGGTGGCAGCAGGTGGTGGAGATGAAGGTGGAGAGGGTGACGATGCAGCATCAGATGATGAGTAGTAGTATTGTTGATGTGTTGAACAAGTATGATAACAGTTGGTTTGTATATGTAACATTTATGGCACATAGTTTCCACCAAACATTTCCATGTCCTAACATTTTCTTGATTTCTCATGTTTCCTTCAATGCATTTTATTTATTGTGTTCTGGATTCCTCATGTGTTGAAAAAAAGATTCTTAATGCAATATGCATGTGATGATACCATATCATATTGGGGACTAAAATAATTTTTCATAACGTTTCATTCTTCCGGTTACAACATTCTATTTTAATAAATGAATATTTATTTAAAAATACCATTTAAAACTAGAGGAGATAAATAGTGAACCCAAATCCCACCTCTATGAGCCACTGGGATGGATACTAGTATCAGGGATATAAAAAATAAAATTTTGAATCATTGCCCCATATATTTCAAGAGCACAGAATAAAAACACCATCGAATAAACTACAATATAATATAAATTATCCATTAAACTATACATAAAAAATCCCCCATGGGTTAAAATAAAATGAAATAAATAAATATAAATTTGTTCAAAATGTTAATCATGTGGAGGAAATAAAAATAACCCAATGTTAGAGCTCTTAATTACTAGTTCGCTCAACAAATACTACCTCAAAGCCTTAAATATAGTATATTTATAAATATTAAATATATCATGTGCTATCCATATGATCATCACCAATGTGACTCATAGAAAACTGTAAAGAGTGTATCAATAACCTAGTTAACTTGTATCAGTAATAACAAACCACTATAAATGTAAACTAATCCCCCATCCTCTTCAAAGATCTGTCATGAAATAATCCATTTGTGGGAATTAATTTAATATTATATGAATTTAGTTATTGTTTCACTTTGACCACATGAAACTTAGTTTTCAACTATCTCCCAATAAGAATACAACATCATATCCCATCCCTCCCAAATCCACCAATAAATACACCAACATATTGTCATATATTTTAGAACAAACAAAAAATCTTGTATTAGGGAACTAGGGAAGTATGATATAATTAATTCATAGGATATCCACCTAATAAAACCATCCCTCAATGCGTTATACCAATCCTTATGTAATCATCCTCTACTTGTATCAATGAAAGATACTAATATATAGGGAGTATAAGATATGTGGTGGTCTTCAATACATATCCTCCCCATCCTTGATTTTAATGAACACATTCTATGGTTATCTAAGAGTTGGATTTTAATCCAACTTGAGTGGGGTGTGTAGAATATTCTTAATGATTACATGTATATATTAGTCTCTAAATAACCCAAGATTTATGTTATCATGTTGGGATATTTTCTATAGGACTATGATGGAAATTCATGTGTCATTCATAAGAAACATAGTAGGACCCATTCATATATTATTTTTTATGATTTCATGTTAATGGGGGGGTGGATGATTTTCTTCCACTCAAGAGAGACGAGAGGGATTCCTCATTCATATCAGGTGCATGCATAGAGGAGTTTATTTTCAAAGAGATAAAAAGCAAGGTTATCTCCTGGGTAAGATCAGTTGTGATTGTATCATCCACACATATTGGATTATGACTTGTTCCATCTATAGTGGGGATATAAAAATTTTGGTATCTTGAAGATTGAATTTCCATTTCACATTCCCTTTCTTATTAATCAACAAGGGAAACCCATGTTTTACCCTTCATTGTTTTGAAGTTAAGGGAATTAGAATGCTTCCTAACCAATTTGGTTGAATCATTATTCTTTGAGGGCTCACCTATATCAATGGAAGTGATTTTCTTTTATTTTATGTTTTAACCTCTTTCAAAGAGTTATAATCAATGGGTGTATTTTTGCACTTGTGAATTACTCTTCAGTTTGAAACAGAGTGTCCCAAAATCCTGTATAACTCCCAAAAAGGTGGATTATATTCATAATTAATTTTAACTTAAATGTTATGATAATTGACATTAAAATTAATCATTTATAGGAACATATATTCAGTGATAGAATCAACTAGAATTATAGAATATATACCACACTCCCTAGATATATTCATATAATCTAACTTCATCAGTATACCAATACAGGATGACATATCACAAAGATTTTTTAGTTTCTAGTATACCCAGTTTAAACCATGTAGTCTTACCTAGACATGAGTGGTGGAGTTTCATTGGTTTACGGGATTTAAATTTATATCCTATTCATAAATTTGAAGAGTGACTAGTTTCAAGTTAATGATTCTAATTCTTCATACCAAATACTGGTCCTCGTTCCATCTCACAAGAAGATGAAAAGACATATTCCTCTTAGAATCATTCTCCATCCTTGAATACCCCATCGATGATCAATTCTATTATTTAGATCTAGAATGGGCCAAGGTTTATCTCTCCTAGAGTATGAAATCCTTAAAAAATGGATAATTTATAAAATTCCAATCATTAGTGAAGGGCATATGGGTCTGTGAAAACTAAGAAACTATAAGAACATGATTCTTCATTTGAGGAATGAATATGTCCTTTTTAAGGTTATTCTTAAGTAAGTGGAGGAAAAAGAGGTCTAAATGCCGTGTAACCTAGTTGCATGTTGTGTAATTGGGTTTACATGACTATAATCTTAATACACACCATATAGTGTTCTGGCTAGGAACTGTATAGAAACATACACTACACGACAAGTAGTTTCAAGTACACACCGTGTACTTTTTTTAAAATTAGGCATTAGCTTCGTTTTTCTTAGATGGACAGAAACTCACCCCTTAATTCGACGAATAACATGCCCAAGAAATATGAGGACAGGGTGGTTGGGATCATGAAGACTATTAAATTCCGAGAGAATCTTGATTCCAATGAGGGACACCAAAGATGGTCTCTATTGGAAACCATTTATATGTCATGATTTGACCTTTAATTATAATTAAATATTGAAATTTAATGAATTATGATGCGTCTACCAAGCCATAACTCAATCTTGGATTCAGTCTTCACTTACACTTGTTTAGATAGTCTTTTGAGGCATCGACTGTGCTTAATTTGTTTGCAGGGATTTGGAAAATTTAGCGCAGTGGTGGAGCAGATCCAACATATTTTTTTCTTCCAGTTCAACAGTTAGCGGCGGTTTTAACCGCCGCTAATTCCATACCTGTGAGCATTTAGCGGCGGTTAAAACCGCCGCTAAATGATGAACTGGGCAGTATTTAGCGGCGGTTTTAACCGCCGCTAAATATATTATGTTGATATGTAGCGGCAGTTTTCACCTCCGCAGAATAGGCGCATCAAACGCCTGAATTTAGCGGCGGTTAAAACCGCCGCGAATAAAAAATATCAGATACCCATATAACCGCCGCTAAATGAAGAGAAACCGCCGCTAAATGACGGATCTACGGCACATTTCTAAAACCGCCGCGGAATCGAAAAAACCGCCGCTAATAGATTGCCGATGCCAAACTTAGCGGCGGTTTTTGTAAACCGCCGCCACAGTATATAGCGGCGGTTTAAACCACCGCTAAACAGGAAAAAAACCGCCACTAGGACCGGCTTTTGTTGTAGTGTCTTTATGATTGAATAATTTTTGTAGAGTTACATGCTATATTTATTTTCATAGATTATATGATATATTAATTAAGATTATTGACTTTTAAACGTGGTAAATAATATTTTAAATAAATTTAAGGATGGTTATTTATGGAAGGATGTAAGTTGAAACTTTGGCCTTATTGTTGAATTTTAGAAATAAATTCTTTATGTGAAGGTTTATAAATTTTTGATATTATATTATATTTTACTAAAAAAATTCTTGATTGATTTCTAATGAAATGAGGAATAACATACTATGCTTTTATAAATCATGTGAAGTTTATTTTGGTGATTCAAGCATGGAATATTAATCTTAAATAATCATCAAATGGTAAAAAATATGAGATTGTGATAGAAATTAGTGAAACAATAAAATTCTGCTTTTCAAGTCACTGTATTTCTTTACGTTCAAAGTCTAGATAGTAAAGAAGTTCGTAAAATCTTGGAAAAGGATCTTGAAACAAGCTTTTTACTCTATTATATTCATTTGTAATGAATTTATGGTATTTTTAAATCTTCATCAATTTATGATTTTTTGTTCGTTAACATTCTCAATATCATTCACATTCTTATGATTAGTGTTCTGTGTTACTCTGCATCAATATATGGACATTAAATTTTTCATTCATGTATTTATTTTCACTCCGTACTAATTTTCTCGTATTTGGAAACCTATTTATGTGTGAATATAGATGAACGTAATTTTTTTCCTTTCCCTCTATTCATGAAAAAAATTTATTAACCCTTATTATGATGTGGGTTTTTAACAAGGGTATTTACAAAGGTCAAACCCATGATTACCTAGCTCATGTTCAAATTGTGAGGAGAAAATTTATCAAATTAAGAGGTAGAATGTAAGATCCCCATATTTTAATATATTTATTTTCTTTAAATATATGATATAATTATACAATCTTAGTAAAAATAAAAGAATATGAAAAATATTTTAAGAGAAATTGATGACACATTGATTAGACATTCACTTGATATTCTAAAATATATTTTTCATTATTCTATAAAGGAAATCGCCTTTGAAGTTATTTCATAAATTTTATTCCAATATTTATAAAAATGTATTATTAATTAAAATTAATTATTAGTCACATAATGATTCTTTTATATTGGTGAAAATTTTACAGTCTTGACTAAAATGAAAAACATTATGTTTTTAATACTATGACTTTTGAATATATGGTTATTATTTATTAAATAATATATAAATAAAATTTTATTGAAATATATTCACTATGAAATTTATAATTTAATGAAAAATATTTTTATACATTATGTGGTTAATATTATAATAAAATTAAGTGGTGATATATAATTATTTATAAATATAAATTTATAATATTTATCTTTGATAAAGAAAGTATTTATTTTAAATAAACATAGTAAAATAGGAATTATAAGAGACATAATATATTAAAATGATATGAAATTAATGTATTAGATGATTTTTGAAATATATTTATATAATTATAAAATTTAAATGATAAAATATTATTTTTTATAAAAACAAAATTCTATGTAAATGTAATAAGGATAATTAGAATCTGTGTCAAGGCCATCTTGATCTCACATAAGGGTAATAATTAGATCATGTAAGGGTAAATTTGAGTTTCATAGGGTTTATCACCAGATTATAAAGCTCATGTAGTGGTAGATAATATCTTTCTTTCTTATGTAATGGTAATAATATTTCTATGGAAAGGTCAGTCTCACTACATAAGAGTCATTTTTCACTCATATAAAGGTACTCCCTATCTTTTGTAATAGTATACCTACTCATGTAAGGGTAGACGCACTAGTGAACTAAACACATAATGTTTCACTGTGAATTATAATAGGGAAAGTTTTGATGCTATATAAGGTTAATGTAGAAGCACTACAACATAAACATTGTTTAGCGGCAGTTTTGTGGCGGCGGTTCACAAAACCGCCGCTAAACGTTATCCGTGAAAGATTTCGCGGCGGTTTTTAACAAACCGCCGCGAAACCCAATCTATTTTGAAAAGCCGCGACGCTTTCCCCTCCCCTATCGCATACCCGTCTTCCCCGATCCCCCTCACAAACCCTCCCCTCTTCCCCGATCCCCGTCCCGCTACCTCCGGTGACACCCGCGCCCTCCGGCGACACCCGCGCCCTCCGACAACACCCGCGCCCTCCAGCGGCCGCCGCGGCCCCCGAGCCCCCCGGCGAACCCTGCACCCCCCCCCTCGACCGCCGGTGACCCCCGCGCCCCCGTGCCCCTCCCGCCCCCCACGCCCTCCGGCGACCGCCACACCCCCCGCGGCCTCCAGCAACCCCCGCACCATAATTTCAGTCCTCCCACCATAATTTTCAGGTTTATTTCTATATAATTTTTATTTTTTCCACATTTTAATTAGGGATATTGTGATTTTTATATTCCAAATATCGTTGTAGTGTGTTTTGGTCTTCATTTTGGCAGGTTTGAGCTGTCATCATCAAAGGATTACATGTGTATTCATAATTAAGAATCTATATATAAGTTATCCATTTATATATATTCAACCTTGAAAGTATTAATATATATCATGGGGCTATATGTGCTTATATGTGTATATGAAAATGAATATGTGTATCATTGAAAAGGGGTATATGAAATTATAGTCAAATATGTATAGATCCCTTATACATATTTGTACACCTTAATATGTATATATGGACTAGGTATCATTACATATAAGTTAAGGTGAATATGTGTGCATTTGAAAATATTAAAATTTGAGATTCCATCATCTATTTTAGCATGGCTTGAGTTTTAGGTAGTTTCCATATTCATGTTACCATTATTTGAATTCCATGATAGCATGGATGTTTTTTAATCTGTTATTCATTATTTTATCAATTGAATATTGTATATCTTTTTATATATATTATTGGTTTTATTTCTCGGAATGTATCTCCCAATGTGGTTGATATAAATTATCCTAAACATTTAAAATGTGTTTTAAGGTGTAAAGCATGATTTCAAAGTGAGTTTTCTATCGTGTTATTTTCTATTTAGAGATAATGTTTTGAAAAAATGGTAAGATGGTGTCAAGCGTTTTGAGTAATGTGTTGTGAAGAGGATCGGGCCGATGGGGAATATATTGGATATTCCATGATGGTATGACTTTATGTGAATTATTTCTTTATGTTTCATTTTAGGTGATGTTTCCTAGACTTCTCTATAGAGTCCATGTGGCTGAATTTTTGTTGGAGGCCGAATCATCCTTTAAGAGAATCTAGTTCATTTTATGGATCACAATGGGATGGTTTTGCAAGGTAGTATTGTACCTTTTGTTCTAGTTTTATTACTACATAGTACCATTAAAGAAGATACATGGGAGGGGAGATGAATATGTAGGCATAGTGGTCCAATCTCTTTTTTAACAAAGCTTTTATTACTATATAGTACCATTAAAGAAGAGACATGGGAGGGGAGATGAATATGTAGGCATAGTGGTTCAATCTCTTTTCTGACAAAGCTTAGTGATACTTTGAAATGTGGCTCAAAGCTAAGACATTTCATGTTAGGGAGGGTATGATATTCTATGATTTTTTCAGGTACTTTCTCATTTCAATTTTACTTTAAATAGATAATTTTGGGATATCAAAATGTTTACTGGATGTATGAACAGTTTTTGGGGTGTCTAGGGTTTTTTGGACACAAAAGGTTGAAAAAGTGCCTATCCAGCTCAAGTAATACGATCAGAGCCCAGTTAGTAGTTATTGTGTTCCCTAACCATGATTTACAAGAGGTGGGGTAAATTCAATGAAAAAATAAGGAAAGGGGGAGAATAAACCAAGTGGAAATGGATAACCCATTCCTCATGGTTATAGCATGACTTAACAAACCATACAGGCTTTATCGAAGATCATGTGACTAGCCCGCATTTCTATCCAACAGTCCAGCATTTCTAAAATATTACTTTTGAATAGCATGAATTGTCTTTAAAGTTTCCACATGATGAACTTTTTCCCAGCAATACTCATACACTGATCCTTTCTTTTCAGCTTCATTCCATCTCTCATAAATCAGATGAAGTGCCAAACAATCACTGTAATCCTTTGCAGAAAATCTAGATTTTACCATTACAGCTAAAGCGCTTTTTATCTTGAGGAAGAACTAAAGTATCCATGACGCTACGTCCGACCACAGTGGTAAGCACAGGATCATAGCAATGAAAAATGGCACCCATAATTAGTACTTTCCGCAGTTTAGGATCCACCAGAAGGATTGACTAGGCACACCGGCTGGCCGGTGGTGTCTCACCAGCTGGCCGGTGGTCATCCACCGGCTGGTCGGTGACACCAGGCAATGGGAAGGCCTACTGCCTGGCTCCTCCGGCTGGCCGGTGGGTAGGAACCGGCTGGCCGGTGCCCATACCGGCTGGCCGGTGGAAATCCACTGGTTGGCCGGTAGACTTAGTCAATCCATTTTCAGCTTTCTTGGGCGAGCTCCTAGGAAATCTTTTTCCTAACATCAAAAACACTTGAAAACAAGTTAGAACACAAATAGAGTGATTGTGATCATTAAAATCCAAGAGAGAGGGGTACAACAACTATTGTTTGTTTTATATTCATGGACTAGATTATGCATTAGAAACCATTAGTGGTGGCCTACTTAATTTACCTCACACACCATATCGAAGTTCCACCTGGCCTTCCCTAAGAACCCCCAAACATGTCCCTTATAGGTTTCTATTTGGAACCTTGATTCCTCCACATCCACTCTACAGTTTTCTCCAAATTTCCATGACTAACATAATTCTCTCCACCTTAGGAGGGTCATTATCACTAATTTATTCAAGAAATTCAAACACCATGTCTCATGCTTCCATCACAAGATGAACCCCAAAACTTAAATGTGGCCATTTAGATTTCCCTAGAACAATAAAACAAACATTACCCATTGTGAAAATGGTTTCAGTGAATGTAGTTAACTTGATTTAAAAAGCATTATGATCAGTTTCGATCACACATCAAAGGGGTGTTGTTCGAGGCAACATAAATGTGTGATCGATGGTGTTATGATAAGTGTGTATCCCGATATTCTTATTGCTCCTCAATGAGGTGTTGACGCTGTCTCCTATGGACCAGACTTGTTCAGTTGGTCTGAAATGGTAAATGTGGTCAATGAATCATCTTTATTATATTATGCATACTTTATGGTCAATGGTTCATCTTTATTATATTATGTTTCTGTAATCTTACACTATCGTATATTTTGTGTAGGCACATTGTGATATACATGGATAAAAGCTGGATCACATTACCGAGGAACACATCTCAATATGTTAAGGGTTTGAATGGGTTTTTAGATTTTGCAATTTCTAATCGATCCGTTGAAGGGAGAATAAGATGTCCATGTCCTAAATGTAAATTTAGAACATGGTTGAAGAGAGATGAAGTTTATGAACATTTAATACTGAAGCAATTCTCTGAGCAATATTTGTGTTGGATTTGGCATGGAGAATCAAACAATACAGAAAGATTGAGGACTGATGTTAATCCACAGAATGAGGTCCCAAGTTCTTCGACAATGGAAAATGAAATGCAAAACCTCATAAATGATGCATTCGGCACTGCAACACACCACTATGAGCATCAAAACATATCAGAACAACCAGAAGAGGGTGCTAAAAATTGCAACGTGACAAGTGATGTTTCTGAGACTGTAACACAAGCAGATCAAGATTGTAACATAACATTGGATCCTCTTGATTCTATGGAGCCAAATGTAAGGGAAAACTTCAGTGAGGAAAATGCATTTCATGATTTAGTTGACGATGGAAATCAAGAGTTGTATAGTGGGTGTTTGAAATATTCAAATCTTTCATTTCTACTGAAGTTGTACCATATCAAATGTCTATGTGGAATTACAAATAAGGCAATGTCCATGTTATTGGAATTGATTCGTGATGCATTTCCTGAAGCAAAAATCCCAGAATCGTTTTATGATATGAAAAAAGTTGTTAACAAGCTTGGTCTGAATTATACAAAAATACATGCGTGTCCCAATGATTGTATGCTTTACTGGGGAGAGGATTCAAGTAGACAGAATTGTAAGAAATGTTCTTCTTCTAGATGGCAGTCAAAGGGTGATGTTGGAAGTATGACTGAACATAATTTCACGGAGAAGAAGAAAAGGAACACACCTGCAAAAGTTTTGCGTTACTTTCCTTTGAAGCCTCGATTGCAAAGATTATTCATGTCATCAAAAACCGCCGAACAAATGAAGTGGCATGCTGTAGATAATAACAATGATGGGTTAATGAGACATCCACGAGATTCCCAATCGTGGAAGAAATTTGATTCATTACATCCAGATTTCTCAGCTGATCCTAGGAATGTTCGATTGGGATTGGCTGCCGATGGATTCAACCCATTTGGGACTTTGAGTACGAGTTATAGCATTTGGCCAGTTGTTTTGATCCCTTATAATCTGCCTCCGTGGATGTGTATGCAACAAACATCTTTTATCATTTCGATGATTATTCCTGGAAAACAAATGCCTGGAAATGATATTGATGTATACCTGCAGCCTTTGATTGAAGAATTGCAGGAGTTATGGAGCAACGGTGTTGAGACATTTGATGTTTCTTCTAAAACAATGTTTAAAATGCATGCTGCTTTAATGTGGACCATTAGTGACTTCCCTGGTCTTGGGAATTTATCTGGTTGGAACACTTATACGGGTTTGGCTTGTCCCGTTTGTAACTTTGATTTCGAGCCCAAACGGCTACCTCACAGTAGAAAATGGTGCTTCTTGTGCCATCGAAGATTTCTTGATGCATCTCATAGATTTCGGCTGAACAAATCAAAATTTAATGGTTGCATTGAGCATAGACCACCTCCAAAGTTGTTAACCGGTTCTGAAATATTGACACAGCTTGAAAATGTTGAAACAGAATTTGGGAAGGTTCATCATTTGAATGATAGCGGAAAACGAGTGCGAAGTGCATCGCCAAGTGAAATCAGAACGCAACAATGGAAGAAAAAAAGTATATTCTTCAAACTTCCGTATTGGGAATTTAATTCTTTGCGCCACAATCTTGATGTGATGCATATTGAGAAGAATGTATGTGATAATTTGATTTTCACATTACTTAATGAGCATGGAAAGTCGAAGGATCATGTCAATGCTCGCAAAGACTTACAAGTAATGAACATAAAACGTGATCTCTGGCCAGATGAGAATGAAAAGTATGCTCCGGCCATTTTTTCATTGAAAAATAGGGATAAAGATACGTTCCTTAAAATTTTAAAGAATGTGAAGGTATCTGATGGGTATTCGAGTAACATCTCGAGGTGTGTTGACTTGAAGAATCGTAAGTTATATGGATTGAAAAGTCACGATTCACATGTTTTGTTACAACAGTTACTACCATTGCCATTGCGTACTTTATTACCTGAAAAAGTTACTGTTGTTGTACTCCATTTCTGCACATTTTTCAGACAGTTATGTGAGAAAGCTCTACATCCATTTCAGCTTGACAACCTACAGGAGAGGTTTGTATTGACCCTTTGTGCAATGGAGATGATCTTCCCTCCATCGTTTTTTACTGTCATGATGCATTTAACTGTGCATTTGGTTGATGAAGCTAAATTATGAGGCCCCGTTCATTATCGATGGATGTATCCAATTGAGAGGTATTTTATTTATATGTTTCCAGTTAAGTAAACATTTTTTTGGCATTTAAATAAATGCATAATATTATTTTTTTTTTCACAGATATCTTGGGCATTTGAAAGCATACGTGATAAATAAAGCTCAACCAGAAGGCTCTATTGCTGAAGGCTATTTGGCCGAGGAGTGTCTTACCTTTTGTTCCAGATATTTGGATGATATTGAGACAATATTTACTCGAGTTGGACGTGTTGACGACACATCAACTCAATCTCAAATGCATCAGAAATCAAAAATATTTCCTGCTGTTGGCCGATCAGTTGGGAGGACCTCATATGCGACACTAACAGAATTGGAATTATTACAGGCACATAGATATGTGCTTCTGAATAGTGAAATTGCGGATCCATTTATTGAAGAGTTGAGGATACAAACAAAGAGATGAATGAGAAGCCGAACACGAAATGAAAAAGATATAACGAAAGCTGTGAATAAAGAGCTGGTAGAATGGTTTGCACGACGTGTAAGTTTATAAATATTGCAATAAATATGAATATTACTTTGACACATACAATTTGCAAATCTATTAAATTATATTTTTTTTTCAGATCATGAATACTGATACTCGAGCTGACTTTTCATAAGATTTGAAGTTTCTTGCTAGAGGTCCTATAAAACAAGTTAGAAAGTTCAACGCTTATAATGTGAATGGTTTTAGATTTCGTACAGTCGATCGAGTAGTGGGTTTGAAAACACAGAATAGTGGTATTTTTACATTTGCTGAAGTGGAATACTATGGAAAGCTGCATGATATTATTGAATTAAACTACCACGGGCATTTTTCTGTTGTTTTATTCAAATGCAAATGGGTCGATTTTATCAGAGGTGTTAAAAGAGATTCCTTGCAATTTACTTCTGTAAACTTCGCTCGCTTGATGGATGTTGGTGATCATGAACTGCATGATCCATATATCTTAGCATCGCAGGCAAAAATGGTATATTATGTGAATGATGTTGTGGATGAAGGGTGGAGTGTAGTTACTCACGTAATACAAAGAGATTTGTATGATATGGGTGATGAAGTGGAAGATTTGACCTCTGCAATTGAATTTCATCAACAACAGGAAGCAGAATTATTTGTCCATCATGATATTGAAAATATTGTTCTAGCAAGGATGAATGAAGTGGATGAAGCAATGGAGCAGGAAACCGACATGATTGAAGGGGAAAATGATTGTATTTACAATTATTTATTCATTCAGCAACTACTTGTTTCATTTCTGTAGTCATTCATTATCATTGTTATATATATTTTGTTTGTTAATACTGGGAATATATTATCATTTTTAATTTTTTTTCTGCATAAATTTTTTGAAATATATATTCTGAACTTAATTTTATTTGATTAAATGACAGGAATGCCAAGGAAGAAGCGGTACACTATTCCTTCTTCTTCTGCGACAGATGACGATCCGTCTGTCCCCACGACATCATCTCCCCCTGCACCATCTCTGACACCATCAGTGGATGCCTCATTAGAGGATGATTCATCGCCTCCCCCTACAGGAGCTTCAGCAGTGGGGCAGCGACACGCCCCCTCCAGTTCATCACGGACATTCTAGAGGGTCGCAGTCATAAGTACAAATTTTAATTAAATAAATTTATTGCATTTTGTTTATAGTAATTGTTTTCTCATTGCAGATGAAGACAATGAAACCGTGGAAAGAGACATAAAAAGTTCTGATGTTTGGAACATGCATGGAAAGAAGATAGTGGTGCCATTTGATTCTTATGGGGTCCCGATGGATGACGCCGCAGGTTTACTTGGTCAGATTATAGGTCAGCTGGCAGCGGAGCCCGTTTCCCTGCCTATTTCGTATGATGATTGGAGGCATATGCCTCCAAACTAGAAAAATGAAGTTTATGATTCTCATATAAAGGTAATTTTATTACTTTATGGTTTAATTGAATGTCATTTTACTAATATATTCAAAATGAATTTCTGTATACAGATGTTCTTCCACTTTACCGTTGCTGATGTGATAGCACGGAAGTGGACATTGAAAAATCTTGGAAAAAATGGAAAGATTTCAAATGGAGGTTGTGGTGTGATGTCAACGATTCTTCGTTGACCGTGCAGCAGATGTATGAGAAGATACCCAGTGGGGTACCGAAAGAACAGTGGAAGGTTTTTGTCGATAGACATCGTGATGAGAAGCGGATGGTATTGAAAAATATATTATTATATTATCCTCATTTTACATTTATACATGTACATGAAGAGGAGATAGACATTGAATACAATACTGTTAAATTGAATTTTATTTATTTCAGGATCTCTCAAGAAAGAATGCTTCAAACCGGGCGAAGCAGGTAATCCCGCACACTGCGGGTTCAAAAAGCTTTTCAAGAAGCCGAATTTCATTGGTAATCTTTTAATTAGTTTAAATATTTATAAGATAATATTATCTATTTAACATATTTGATTGATGATTTATCTTTGTTTAATGCAGTCACAGAGTTTAGGGCATGAAGCATCCCGAACAGAACTGTGGCTGGATGTTCATAAAATAACAGATGGAAGTTTTGTTAATGAACCTGCCAGAGAAGTTGGGGTATGAAGCCAATTATTTATTATAATAACTTAATATCAGTTTTTACTGTGTTAATATATATTGATATTTTATTTATAGGTAAAAATTAAAGAAATATGGGATGCCAATCCTGGGAAATCCTACTCAGTCTCCCAGGATGACCCGGTTGGTCAAGTCCTTGGGAAGGAGCATCCTGGTAGAGTGCGCGGGATGGGTTTGGGACTCGTACCATCTGAGGTCTTTCGCATGCCATCAGGGATTTCGACCTCATCTACTCCTGGTTATAGTCATTTCATACCTGAAGATGCTTAGAGGGAGATGTCTGCTCTACGAAACATAGTTCAGCAGTAGGGGAATCAGATATCTGATTTGCAGAAAGAGTTGCTTGAAATACGTCAGCATATGAGCAGATATGCCCCCGGTGGTAGTGCATCGGGTAGTGGTGAGCAGGTAAATCACAAAAAAATCAAAATCATTTAGTTTTCAAACTTTTATTAGTTTTAATTTTTATTATAAATATGCAAAAAAAATTAATTTTCAATATAATGTTCTTACAGGTGGCAGCAGGTGGTTGAGATGAAGGTGGAGAGGGTGACGATGCAGCATCAGATGATGAGTAGTAGTATTGTTGATGTGTTGAACAAGTATGATAACAGTTGGTTTGTATATGTAACATTTATGGCACATAATTGCCACCAAACATTTCCATGTCCTAACATTTTCTTGATTTCTCATGTTTCCTTCAATGCATTTTATTTATTGTGTTCTGGATTCCTCATGTGTTGAAAAAAAGATTCTTAATGCAATATGCATGTGATGATACCATATCATATTGGGGACTAAAATAATTTTTCATAAAGTTTCGTTCTTCCGGTTACAACATTCTATTTTAATAAATGAATATTTATTTAAAAATACCATTTAAAACTAGAGGAGATAAATAGTGAACCCAAATCCCACCTCTATGAGCCACTGGGATGGATACTAGTATCAGGGATATAAAAAATAAAATTTTGAATCATTTCCCCATATATTTCAAGAGCACAGAATAAAAACACCATCGAATCAACTACAATATAATATAAATTATCCATTAAACTATACATAAAAAATCCCCCATGGGTTAAAATAAAATGAAATAAATAAATATAAATTTTTTCAAAATGTTAATCATGTGGAGGAAATAAAAATAACCCAATGTTAGAGCTCTTAATTACTAGTTCGCTCAACAAATACTACCTCAAAGCCTTAAATATAGTATATTTATAAATATTAAATATATCATGTGCTATCCATATGATCATCACCAATGTGACTCATAGAAAACGGTAAAGAGTGTATCAATAACCTAGTTAACTTGTATCAGTAATAACAAACCACTATAAATGTAAACTAATCCCCCATCCTCTTCAAAGATCTGTCATGAAATAATCCATTTGTGGGAATTAATTTAATATTATATGAATTTAGTTATTGTTTCACTTTGACCACATGAAACTTAGTTTTCAACTATCTCCCAATAAGAATACAACATCATATCCCATCCCTCCCAAATCCACCAATAAATACACCAACATATTGTCATATATTTTAGAACAAACAAAAAATCTTGTATTAGGGAACTAGGGAAGTATGATATAATTAATTCATAGGATATCCACCTAATAAAACCATCCCTCAATGCGTTATACCAATCCTTATGTAATCATCCTCTACTTGTATCAATGAAAGATACTAATATAGGGGGAGTATAAGAGATGTGGTGGTCTTCAATACATATCCTCCCCATCCTTGATTTTAATGAACACATTCTATGGTTATCTAAGAGTTGGATTTTAATCCAACTCGAGTGGGGTGTGTAGAATATTCTTAATGATTACATGTATATATTAGTCTCTAAATAACCCAAGATTTATGTTATCATGTTGGGATATTTTCTATAAGACTATGATGGAAATTCATGTGTCATTCATAAGAAACATAGTAGGACCCATTCATATATTATTTTTTATGATTTCATGTTAATGGGGGGGGTGGATGATTTTCTTCCACTCAAGAGAGACGAGAGGGATTCCTCATTCATATCAGGTGCATGCATAGAGGAGTTTATTTTCAAAGAGATAAAAAGCAAGGTTATCTCCTGGGTAAGATCAGTTGTGATTGTATCATCCACACATATTGGATTATGACTTGTTCCATCTATAGTGGGGATATAAAAATTTTGGTATCTTGAAGATTGAATTTCCATTTCACATTCCCTTTCTTATTCATCAACAAGGGAAACCCATGTTTTACCCTTCATTGTTTTGAAGTTAAGGGAATTAGAATGCTTCCTAACCAATTTGGTTGAATCATTATTCTTTGAGGGCTCACCTATATCAATGGAAGTGATTTTCTTTTATTTTATGTTTTAACCTCTTTCAAAGAGTTATAATCAATGGGTGTATTTTTGCACTTGTGAATTACTCTTCAGTTTGAAACAGAGTGTCCCAAAATCTTGTATAACTCCCAAAAAGGTGGAGTATATTCATAATTAATTTTAACTTAAATGTTATGATAATTGACATTAAAATTAATCATTTATAGGGACATATATTCAGTGATAGAATCAACTAGAATTATAGAATATATACCACACTCCCTAGATATATTCATATAATCTAACTTCATCAGTATACCAATACAGGATGACATATCACAAAGATTTTTTAGTTTCTAGTATACCCAGTTTAAACCATGTAGTCTTACCTAGACATGAGTGGTGGAGTTGCGTTGGTTTACGGGATTTAAATTTATATCCCATTCATAAATTTGAAGAGTGACTAGTTTCAAGTTAATGATTCTAATTCTTCATACAAAATACTGGTCCTCGTTCCATCTCACAAGAAGATGAAAAGACATATTCCTCTTAGAATCATTCTCCATCCTTGAATACCCCATAGATGATCAATTCTATTATTTAGATCTGGAATGGGCCAAGGTTTATCTCTCCTAGAGTATGAAATCCTTAAAAAATGGATAATTTATAAAATTCCAATCATTAGTGAAGGGCATATGGGTCTGTGAAAACTAAGAAACTATAAGAACATGATTCTTCATTTGAGGTATGAATATGTCCTTTTTAAGGTTATTCTTAAGTAAGTGGAGGAAAAAGAGGTCTAAATGCCGTGTAACCTAGTTGCATGTTGTGTAATTGGGTTTACATGACTATAATCTTAATACACACCATTAGTGTTCTGGCTAGGAACTGTATAGAAACATACACTACACGACAAGTAGTTTCAAGTACACACCGTGTACTTTTTTTAAAATTAGGCATTAGCTTCGTTTTTCTTAGATGGACAGAAACTCACCCCTTAATTCGACGAATAACATTCCCAAGAAATATGAGGACAGGGTGGTTGGGATCATGAAGACTATTAAATTCCGAGAGAATCTTGAATCCAATGAGGGACACCAAAGATGGTCTCTATTGGAAACCATTTATATGTCATGATTTGACATTTAATTATAATTAAATATTGAAATTTAATGAATTATGATGCGTCTACCAAGCCATAGCTCCATCTTGGATTCAGTCTTCACTTACACTTGTTTAGATAGTCTTTTGAGGCATCGACTGTGCTTAATTTGTTTGCAGGGATTTGGAAAATTTAGCGCAGTGGTGGAGCAGATCCAACATATTTTTTTCTTCCAGTTCAACATTTAGCGGCGGTTTTAACCGCCGCTAATTCCATACCTGTGAGCATTTAGCGGCGGTTAAAACCGCCGCTAAATGATGAACTGGGCAGTATTTAGTGGCGGTTTTAACCGCCGCTAAATATATTATGTTGATATGTAGCGGCGGTTTTCACCGCCACAGAATAGGCGCATCAAACGCCTGAATTTAGCGGCGGTTAAAACCGCCGCGAATAAAAAATATCAGATACCCATATAACCGCCGCTAAATGAAGAGAAACCGCCGCTAAATGACGGATCTACGACACATTTCTAAAACCGCCGCGGAATCGAAAAAACCGCCGCTAATAGATTGCTGACGCCAAACTTAGCGGCGGTTTTTGTAAACCGCCGCCGCACTATATAGCGGCGGTTTAAACCGCCGCTAAACAGGAAAAAAACCGCCGCTAGGACCGGCTTTTGTTGTAGTGTCTTTATGATTGAATAATTTTTGTAGAGTTACATGCTATATTTATTTTCATAGATTATATGATATATTAATTAAGATTATTGACTTTTAAACGTGGTAAATAATATTTTAAATAAATTTAAGGATGGTTATTTATGGAAGGATGTAAGTTGAAACTTTGGCCTTATTGTTGAATTTTAGAAATAAATTCTTTATGTGAAGGTTTATAAATTTTTTATATTATATTATATTTTACTAAAAAAATTCTTGATTGATTTCTAATGAAATGAGGAATAGCATACTATGCTTTTATAAATCATGTGATGTTTATTTTGGTGATTCAAGCATGGAATATTAATCTTGAATAATCATCAAATGGTAAAAAAATATGAGATTGTGATAGAAATTAGTGAAACAATAAAATTCTGCTTTTCAAGTCACTGTATTTCCTTACGTTCAAAGTCTAGATAGTAAAGAAGTTCGTAAAATCTTGGAAAAGGATCTTGAAACAAGCTTTTTACTCTATTATATTCATTTGTAATGAATTTATGGTATTTTTAAATCTTCATCAATTTATGATTTTTTGTTCGTTAACATTCTCAATATCATTCACATTCTTATGATTAGTGGTCTGTGTTACTCTCCATCAATATATGGACATTAAATTTTTCATTCATGTATTTATTTTCACTCCGTACTAATTTTCTCGTATTTGGAAACCTAGTTATGTGTGAATATAGATGAACGTAATTTTTTTCCTTTCCCTCTATTCATGAACAAATTTTATTAACCCTTATTATGATGTGGGTTTTTAACAAGGGTATTTACAAAGGTCAAACCCATGATTACCTAGCTCATGTTCAAATTGTGAGGAGAAAATTTATCAAATTAAGAGGTAGAATGTAAGATCCCCATATTTTAATATATTTATTTTCTTTAAATATATGATATAATTATACAATCTTAGTAAAAATAAAAGAATATGAAAAATATTTTAAGAGAAATTGATGACACATTGATTAGACATTCACTTGATATTCTAAAATATATTTTTCATTATTCTATAAAGGAAATCGCCTTTGAAGTTATTTCATAAATTTTATTCCAATATTTATAAAAATGTATTATTAATTAAAATTAATTATTAGTCACATAATGATTCTTTTATATTGGTGAAAATTTTACAGTCTTGACTAAAATGAAAAACATTATGTTTTTAATACTATGACTTTTGAATATATGGTTATTATTTATTAAATAATATATAAATAAAATTTTATTGAAATATATTCACTATGAAATTTATAATTTAATGAAAAATATTTTTATACATTATGTGGTTAATATTATAATAAAATTAAGTGGTGATATATAATTATTTATAAATATAAATTTATAATATTTATCTTTGGTAAAGAAAGTATTTATTTTAAATAAACATAGTAAAATAGGAATTATAAGAGAAATAATATATTAAAATGATATGAAATTAATGTATTAGATGATTTTTGAAATATATTTATATAATTATAAAATTTAAATGATAAAATATTATTTTTTATAAAAACAAAATTCTATGTAAATGTAATAAGGATAATTAGAATCTGTGTCAAGGCCATCTTGATCTCACATAAGGGTAATAATTAGATCATGTAAGGGTAAATTTGAGTTTCATAGGGTTTATCACCAGATTATAAAGCTCATGTAGTGGTAGATAATATCTTTCTTTCTTATGTAATGTTAATAATATTTCTATGGAAAGGTCAGTCTCACTACATAAGAGTCATTTTTCACTCATATAAAGGTACTCCCTAACTTTTGTAATAGTATACCTACTCATGTAAGGGTAGACGCACTAGTGAACTAAACACATAATGTTTCACTGTGAATTATAATAGGGAAAGTGTTGAGGCTATATAAGGTTAATGTAGAAGCACTACAACATAAACAGTGTTTAGCGGCGGTTTTGTGGCGGCGGTTCACAAAACCGCCGCTAAACGTTATCCATGAAAGATTTCGCGGCGGTTTTTAACAAACCGCCGCGAAACCCAATCTATTTTGAAAAGCCGCGACGCTTTCCCCTCCCCTATCGCATACCCGTCTTCCCCGATCCCCCTCACAAACCCTCCCCTCTTCCCCGATCCCTGTCCCGCTACCTCCGGCGACACCCGCGCCCTCCGGCGACACTCGCGCCCTCCGACGACACCTGCGCCCTCCGGCGGCCGCCGCGGCCCCCGAGCCCCCCGGCGAATCCTGCACCCCCCCCCCCCTCGACCGCCGGCGACCCCCGCGCCCCCGCACCCCTCGCGCCCCCCACGCCCTCCGGCGACCGCCACACCCCCCGCGGCCTCCGGCAACCCCCGCACCATAATTTCAGTCCTCCCACCATAATTTTTAGGTTTATTTATATATAATTTTTATTTTTTCCACATTTTAATTAGGGATATTGTGATTTTTATATTCCAAATATCGTTGTAGTGTGTTTTGGTCGTCATTTTGGCAGGTTTGAGCTGTCATCATCAAAGGATTACATGTGTATTCATAATTAAGAATCTATATATAAGTTCTCCATTTATATATATTCAACCTTGAAAGTATTAATATATATCATGGGGCTATATGTGCTTATATGTGTATATGAAAATGAATATGTGTATCATTGAAAAGGGGTATATGAAAGTATAGTCAAATATGTATAGATCCCTTATACATATTTGTACACCTTAATATGTATATATGGACTAGGTATCATTACATATAAGTTAAGGTGAATATGTGTGCATTTGAAAATATTAAAATTTGAGATTCCATCATCTATTTTAGCATGGCTTGAGTTTTAGGTAGTTTCCATATTCATGTTACCATTATTTGAATTCCATGATAGCATGGATGTTTTTTAATCTGTTATTCATTATTTTATCAATTGAATATTGTATATCTTTTTATATATATTATTGGTTTTATTTCTCGGAATGTATCTCCCAATGTGGTTGATATAAATTATCCTAAACATTTAAAATGTGTTTTAAGGTGTAAAGCATGATTTCAAAGTGAGTTTTCTATCGTGTGATTTTCTATTTAGAGATAATGTTTTGAAAAAATGGTAAGATGGTGTCAAGCGTTTTGAGTAATGTGTTGTGAAGAGGATCGGGCCGATGGGGAATATATTGGATATTCCATGATGGTATGACTTTATGTGAATTATTTCTTTATGTTTCATTTTAGGTGATGTTTCCTAGACTTCTCTATAGAGTCCATGTGGCTGAATTTTTGTTGGAGGCCGAATCATCCTTTAAGAGAATCTAGTTCATTTTATGGATCACAATGGGATGGTTTTGCAAGGTAGTATTGTACCTTTTGTTCTAGTTTTATTACTACATAGTACCATTAAAGAAGAGACATGGGAGGGGAGATGAATATGTAGGCATAGTGGTCCAATCTCTTTTTTAACAAAGCTTTTATTACTATATAGTACCATTAAAGAAGAGACATGGGAGGGGAGATGAATATGTAGGCATAGTGGTTCAATCTCTTTTCTGACAAAGCTTAGTGATACTTTGAAATGTGGCTCAAAGCTAAGACATTTCATGTTAGGGAGGGTATGATATTCTATGATTTTTTCAGGTACTTTATCATTTCAATTTTACTTTAAATAGATAATTTTGGGATATCAAAATGTTTACTGGATGTATGAACAGTTTTTGGGGTGTCCAGGGTTTTTAGGACACAAAAGGTTGAAAAAGTGCCTATCCAGCTCAAGTAATACGATCAGAGCCCAGTTAGTAGTTATTGTGTTCCCTAACCATGATTTACAAGAGGTGGGGTAAATTCAATGAAAAAATAAGGAAAGGGGGAGAATAAACCAAGTGGAAATGGATAACCCATTCCTCATGGTTATATCATGACTTAACAAACCATACAGGCTTTATCGAAGATCATGTGACTAGCCCGCATTTCTATCCAACAGTACAACATATCTAAAATATTACTTTTGAATAGCATGAATTGTCTTTAAAGTTTCCACATGATGAAATTTTTCCCAGCAATACTCATACACTGATCCTTTCTTTTCAGCTTCATTCCATCTCTCATAAATCAGATGAAGTGCCAAACAATCACTGTAATCCTTTGCAGAAAATCTAGATTTTACCATTACAGCTAAAGCGCTTTTTATCTTGAGGAAGAACTAAAGTATCCATGACGCTACGTCCGACCACAGTGGTAAGCACAGGATCGTAGCAATGAAAAATGGCACCCATAATTAGTACTTTCCGCAGTTTAGGATCCACCAGAAGGATTGACTGGGCACACCGGCTGGCCGGTGGTGTCTCACCAGCTGGCCGGTGGTCATCCACCGGCTGGCCGGTGACACCAGGCAATGGGAAGGCCTACTGCCTGGCTCCTCCGGCAGGCCGGTGGGTAGGAACCGGCTGGCCGGTGCCCATACCGGCTGGCCGGTGGAAATCCACCGGTTGGCCGGTAGACTTAGTCAATCCATTTTCAGCTTTCTTGGGCGAGCTCCTAGGAAATATTTTTCCTAACATCAAAAACACTTGAAAACAAGTTAGAACACAAATAGAGTGATTGTGATCATTAAAATCCAAGAGAGAGGGGTACAACAACTATTGTTTGTTTTATATTCATGGACTAGATTATTCATTAGAAACCATTAGTGGTGGCCTACTTAATTTACCTCACACACCATATCGAAGTTCCACCTGGCCTTCCCTAAGAACCCCCAAACATGTCCCTTATAGGTTTCTATTTGGAACCTTGATTCCGCCACATCCACTCTACAGTTTTCTCCACATTTCCATGACTAACATAATTCTATCCACCTTAGGAGGGTCATTATCACTAATTTATTCAAGAAATTCAAACACCATGTCTCATGCTTCCATCACAAGATGAACCCCAAAACTTAAATGTGGCCATTTAGATTTCCCTAGAACAATAAAACAAACATTACCCATTGTGAAAATGGTTTCAGTGAATGTAGTTAACTTGATTTAAAATGCATTATGATCAGTTTCGATCACACATCAAAGGGGTGTTGTTTGAGGCAACATAAATGTGTGATCGATGGTGTTATGATAAGTGTGTATCCCGATATTCTTATTGCTCCTCAATGAGGTGTTGACGCTGTCTCCTATGGACCAGACTTGTTCAGTTGGTCTGAAATGGTAAATGTGGTCAATGAATCATCTTTATTATATTATGCATACTTTATGGTCAATGGTTCATCTTTATTATATTATGTTTCTGTAATCTTACACTATCGTATATTTTGTGTAGGCACATTGTGATATACATGGATAAAAGCTGGATCACATTACCGAGGAACACATCTCAATATATTAAGGGTTTGAATGGGTTTTTAGATTTTGCAATTTCTAATCGATCCGTTGAAGGGAGAATAAGATGTCCATGTCCTAAATGTAAATTTAGAACATGGTTGAAGAGAGATGAAGTTTATGAACATTTAATACTGAAGCAATTCCCTGAGCAATATTTTTGTTGGATTTGGCATGGAGAATCAAACAATACAGAAAGATTGAGGACTGATGTTAATCCACAGAATGTGGTCCCAAGTTCTTCGACAATGGAAAATGAAATGAAAAACCTCATAAATGATGCATTCGGCACTGCAAGACACCACTATGAGCATCAAAACATATCAGAACAACCAGAAGAGGGTGCTACAAATTGCAACGTGACAAGTGATGTTTCTGAGACTGTAACACAAGCAGATCAAGATTGTAACATAACATTGGATCCTCTTGATTCTGTGGAGCCAAATGTCAGGGAAAACTTCAGTGAGGAAAATGCATTTCATGATTTAGTTGATGATGGAAATCAAGAGTTGTATAGTGGGTGTTTGAAATATTCAAAGCTTTCATTTCTACTGAAGTTGTACCATATCAAATGTCTATGTGGAATTACAAATAAGGCAATGTCCATGTTATTGGAATTGATTCGTGATGCATTTCCTGAAGCAAAAATCCCAGAATCGTTTTATGATATGAAAAAAGTTGTTAACAAGCTTGGTCTGAATTATACAAAAATACATGCGTGTCCCAATGATTGTATGCTTTACTGGGGAGAGGATTCAAGTAGACAGAATTGTAAGAAATGTTATTCTTCTAGATGGCAGTCAAAGGGTGATGTTGGAAGTATGACTGAACATAATTTCACGGAGAAGAAGAAAAGGAACACACCTGCAAAAGTTTTGCGTTACTTTCCTTTGAAGCCTCGATTGCAAAGATTATTCATGTCATTAAAAACCTCCGAACACATGAAGTGGCATGCTGTAGATAATAACAATGATGGGTTAATGAGACATCCACGATATTCCCAATCGTGGAAGAAATTTGATTCATTACATCCAGATTTCTCAGCTGATCCTAGGAATGTTCGATTGGGATTGGCTGCCGATGGATTCAACCCATTTGGGACTTTGAGTACGAGTTATAGCATTTGGCCAGTTGTTTTGATCCCTTATAATCTGCCTCCGTGGATGTGTATGCAACAAACATCTTTTATCATTTCGATGATTATTCCTGGAAAACAAATGCCTGGAAATGATATTGATGTATACCTGCAGCCTTTGATTGAAGAATTGCAGGAGTTATGGAGCAACGGTGTTGAGACATTTGATGTTTCTTCTAAAACAATGTTTAAAATGCATGCTGCTTTAATGTGGACCATTACTGACTCCCCTGGGCTTGGGAATTTATCTGGTTGGAACACTTATACGGGTTTGTCTTGTCCCGTTTGTAACTTTGATTTCGAGCCCAAACGGCTACCTCACAGTAGAAAATGGTGCTTCTTGTGCCATCGAAGATTTCTTGATGCATCTCATAGATTTCGGCTGAACAAATCAAAATTTAATGGTTGCATTGATCGTAGACCACCTCCAAAGTTGTTAACCGGTTCTGAAATATTGACACAGCTTGAAAATGTTAAAACAGAATTTGGGAAGGTTCATCATTTGAATGATAGCAGAAAACGAGTGCGAAGTGCATCGCCAAGTGAAATCAGAACGCAACAATGGAAGAAAAAAAGTATATTCTTAAAACTTCCGTATTGGGAATTTAATTCTTTGTGCCACAATCTTGATGTGATGCATATTGAGAAGAATGTATGTGATAATTTGATTTTCACATTACTTAATGAGCATGGAAAGTCGAAGGATCATCTCAATGCTCGCAAAGACTTACAAGTAATGAACATAAAACGTGATCTCTGGCCAGATGAGAATGAAAAGTATGCTCCGGCCATTTTTTCATTGAAAAATAGGGATAAAGATACATTCCTTCAAATTTTAAAGAATGTGAAGGTATCTGATGGGTATTCGAGTAACATCTCGAGGTGTGTTGACTTGAAGAATCGTAAGTTATATGGATTGAAAAGTCACGATTCACATGTTTTGTTACAACAGTTACTACCATTGGCATTGCGTACATTATTACCTGAAAAAGTTACTGCTGTTGTACTCCATTTCTGCACATTTTTCAGACAGTTATGTGAGAAATCTCTACATCCATTTCAGCTTGACAACCTACAGGAGAGGTTTGTATTGACCCTTTGTGCAATGGAGATGATCTTCCCTCCATCGTTTTTTACTGTCATGATGCATTTAACTGTGCATTTGGTTGACGAAGCTAAATTAGGAGGCCCCGTTCATTATCGATGGATGTATCCAATTGAGAGGTATTTTATTTATATGTTTCCAGTTAAGTAAACATTTTTTGGCATTTAAATAAATGCATAATATTATTTTTTTTTTCACAGATATCTTGGGCATTTGAAAGCATACGTGAGAAATAAAGCTCAACCAGAAGGCTCTATTGCTGAAGGCTATTTGGACGAGGAGTGTCTTACCTTTTGTTCCAGATATTTGGATGATACTGAGATAAGATTTACTCGAGTTGGACGTGTTGACGACACATCAACTCAATCTCAAATGCATCAGAAATCAAAAATATTTCCTGCTATTGGCCGATCAGTTGGGAGGACCTCATACGCGACACTAACAGAATTGGAATTATTACAGGCACATAGATATGTGCTGCTGAATAGTGAAATTGCAGATCCATTTATTGAAGAGTTGAGGATACAAACAAAGAGACGAATGAGAAGCCGAACACGAAATGAAAAAGATATAACGAAAGCTGTGAATAAAGAGCTGGTAGAATGGTTTGCACGACGTGTAAGTTTATAAATATTGCAATAAATACGAATATTACTTTGACACATACAATTTTCAAATCTATTAAATTATATTTTTTTTTTCAGATCATGAATACTGATACTCGAGCTGACTTTTCAGAAGATTTGAAGTTTCTTGCTAGAGGTCCTATAAAACAAGTTAGAAAGTTCAACGCTTATAATGTGAATGGTTTTAGATTTCGTACAGTCGATCGAGAAGTGGGTTTGAAAACACAGAATAGTGGTATTTTTACATTTGCTGAAGTGGAATACTATGGAAAGCTGCATGATATTATTGAATTAAACTACCACGGGCATTTTTCTGTTGTTTTATTCAAATGCAAATGGGTCGATTTTATCAGAGGTGTTAAAAGAGATTCCTTGCAATTTACTTCTGTAAACTTCGCTCGCTTGATGGATGTTGGTGATCGTGAACTGCATGATCCATATATCTTAGCATCGCAGGAAAAAATGGTATATTATGTTAATGATGTTGTGGATGAAGGGTGGAGTGTAGTTACTCACGTAATACAAAGAGATTTGTATGATATGGGTGATGAAGTGGAAGATTTGACCTCTGCAATTGAATTTCATCAACAACAGGAAGCAGAATTATTTGTCCATCATGATATTGAAAATATTGTTCTAGCAAGGATGAATGAAGTGGATGAAGCAATGGAGCAGGAAACCGACATGATTGAAGGGGAAAATGATTGTATGTACAATTATTTATTCATTCAGCAACTACTTGTTTCATTTCTGTAGTCATTCATTATCATTGTTTTATATATTTTGTTTGTTAATACTGGGCATCTATTATCATTTTTAATTTTTTTTTCTGCATAAATTTTTTGAAATATATATTCTGAACTTAATTTTATTTGATTAAATGACAGGAATGCCAAGGAAGAAGCGGTACACTATTCCTTCTTCTTCTGCGACAGATGACGATCCGTCTGTCCCCACGACATCATCTCCCCCTGCACCATCTCTGACACCATCAGTGGATGCCTCATTAGAGGATGAGTCATCGCCTCCCCCTACAGGAGCTTCAGCAGTGGGGCAGTGACACGCCCCCTCCAGTTCATCACGGAAATTCTGGAGGGTCGCAGTCATAAGTACAAATTTTAATTAAATAAATTTATTGCATTTTGTTTATAGTAATTGTTTTCTCATTGCAGATGAAGACAATGAAACCGTGGAAAGAGACATAAAAAGTTCTGATGTTTGGAACATGCATGGCAAGAAGATAGTGGTGCCATTTGATTCTTATGGGGTCCCGACGGATGACGCCGCAGGTTTACTTGGTCAGATTATAGGTCAGCTAGCAGCGGAGCCCGTTTCCCTGCCTATTTCGTATGATGATTGGAGGCATATGCCTCCAAACTGGAAAAATGAAGTTTATGATTCTCAGATAAAGGTAATTTTATTACTTTATGGTTTAATTGAATGTCATTTTACTAATATATTCAAAATGAATTTCTGTATACAGATGTTCTTCCACTTTACCGTTGCTGATGTGATAGCACGGAAGTGGACATTGAAAAATCTTGGAAAAAAATGGAAAGATTTCAAATGGAGGTTGTGGTGTGATGTCAACGATTCTTCGTTGACCGTGCAGCAGATGTATGAGAAGATACCCAGTGGGGTACCGAAAGAACAGTGGAAGGTTTTTGTCGATAGACATCGTGATGAGAAGCGGATGGTATTGAAATATATATTATTATATTATCCTCATTTTACATTTATACATGTATATGAAGAGGAGATAGACATTGAATACAATACTGTTAAATTGAATTTTATTTATTTCAGGATCTCTCAAGAAAGAATGCTTCAAACCGGGCGAAGCAGGTAATCCCGCACACTGCGGGTTCAAAAATCTTTTCAAGAAGCCGAATGTCATTGGTAATATTTTAATTAGTTTAAATATTTATAAGATAATATTATCTATTTAACATATTTGATTGATGATTTATCTTTGTTTAATGCAGTCATAGAGTTTAGGGCATGAAGCATCCCGAACAGAACTGTGGCTGGATATTCATAAAAAAACAGATGGAAGTTTTGTTAATGAACCTGCCAGAGAAGTTGGGGTATGAAGTCAATTATTTATTATAATAACTTAATATCAGTTTTTACTGTGTTAATATATATTGATATTTGATTTATAGGTAAAAATTAAAGAAATATGGGATGCCAATCCTGGGAAATCCTACTCAGTCTCCCAGGATGACCCGGTTGGTCAAGTCCTTGGGAAGGAGCATCCTGGTAGAGTGCGCGGGATGGGTTTGGGACCCGTACCATCTGAGGTCTTTCGCATGCCATCAGGGATTTCGACCTCATCTACTCCTGGTTATAGTCATTTCATACCTGAAGATGCTCAGAGGGAGATGTCTGCTCTACGAAACACAGTTCAGCAGCAGGGGAATCAGATATCTGATTTGAAGAAAGAGTTGCTTGAAATACGTCAGCATATGAGCAGATATGCCCCCGGTGGTAGTGCATCGGGTAGTGGTGAGCAGGTAAATCACAAAAAAATCAAAATCATTTAGTTTTCAAACTTTTATTAGTTTTAATTTTTATTATAAATATGCAACAATATTTAATTTTCAATATAATGTTCTTACAGGTGGAAGCAGGTGGTGGAGATGAAGGTGGAGAGGGTGACGATGCAGCATCAGATGATGAGTAGTAGTATTGTTGATGTGTTGAACAAGTATGATAACAGTTGGTTTGTATATGAAACATTTATGGCACATAGTTGCCACCAAACATTTCCATGTCCTAACATTTTCTTGATTTCTCATGTTTCCTTCTATGCATTTTATTTATTGTGTTCTGGATTCCTCATGTGTTGAAAAAAAGATTCTTAATGCAATATGCATGTGATGATACCATATCATATTGGGGACTAAAATAATTTTTCATAACGTTTCGTTCTTCCGGTTATAACATTCTATTTTAATAAATGAATATTTATTTAAAAATACCATTTAAAACTAGAGGAGATAAATAGTGAACCCAAATCCCACCTCTATGAGCCACTGGGATGGATACTAGTATCAGGGATATAAAAAATAAAATTTTGAATCATTGACCCATATATTTCAAGAGCACAGAATAAAAACACCATCGAATCAACTACAATATAATATAAATTATAAATTAAACTATACATAAAAAATCCCCCATGGGTTAAAATAAAATGAAATAAATAAATATAAATTTGTTCAAAATGTTAATCATGTGGAGGAAATAAAAATAACCCAATGTTAGAGCTCTTAATTACTAGTTCGCTCAACAAATACTACCTCAAAGCCTTAAATATAGTATATTTATAAATATTAAATATATCATGTACTATCCATATGATCATCACCAATGTGACTCATAGAAAACTGTAAAGAGTGTATCAATAACCTAGTTAACTTGTATCAGTAATAACAAACCACTATAAATGTAAACTAATCCCCCATCCTCTTCAAAGATCTGTCATGAAATAATCCATTTGTGGGAATTAATTTAATATTATATGAATTTAGTTATTGTTTCACTTTGACCACATGAAACTTAGTTTTCAACTATCTCCCAATAAGAATACAACATCATATCCCATCCCTCCCAAATCCACCAATAAATACACCAACATATTGTCATATATTTTAGAACAAACAAAAAATCTTGTATTAGGGAACTAGGGAAGTATGATATAATTAATTCATAGGATATCCACCTAATAAAACCATCCCTCAATGCGTTATACCAATCCTTATGTAATCATCCTCTACTTGTATCAATGAAAGATACTAATATATAGGGAGTATAAGATATGTGGTGGTCTTCAATACATATCCTCCCCATCCTTGATTTTAATGAACACATTCTATGGTTATCTAAGAGTTGGATTTTAATCCAACTCGAGTGGGGTGTGTAGAATATTCTTAATGATTACATGTATATATTAGTCTCTAAATAACCCAAGATTTATGTTATCATGTTGGGATATTTTCTATAGGACTATGATGGAAATTCATGTGTCATTCATAAGAAACATAGTAGGACCCATTCATATATTATTTTTTATGATTTCATGTTAATGGGGGGGGTGGATGATTTTCTTCCATTCAAGAGAGACGAGAGGGATTCCTCATTCATATCAGGTGCATGCATAGAGGAGTTTATTTTCAAAGAGATAAAAAGCAAGGTTATCTCCTGGGTAAGATCAGTTGTGATTGTATCATCCACACATATTGGATTATGACTTGTTCCATCTATAGTGGGGATATAAAAATTTTGGTATCTTGAAGATTGAATTTCCATTTCACATTCCCTTTCTTATTCATCAACAAGGGAAACCCATGTTTTACCCTTCATTGTTTTGAAGTTAAGGGAATTAGAATGCTTCCTAACCAATTTGGTTGAATCATTATTCTTTGAGGGCTCACCTATATCAATGGAAGTGATTTTCTTTTATTTTATGTTTTAACCTCTTTCAAAGAGTTATAATCAATGGGTGTATTTTTGCACTTGTGAATTACTCTTCAGTTTGAAACAGAGTGTCCCAAAATCCTGTATAACTCCCAAAAAGGTGGAGTATATTCATAATTAATTTTCACTTAAATGTTATGATAATTGACATTAAAATTAATCATTTATAAGAAAATATATTCAGTGATAGAATCAACTAGAATTATAGAATATATACCACACTCCCTAGATATATTCATATAATCTAACTTCATCAGTATACCAATACAGGATGACATATCACAAAGATTTTTTAGTTTCTAGTATACCCAGTTTAAACCATGTAGTCTTACCTAGACATGAGTGGTGGAGTTGCATTGGTTTACGGGATTTAAATTTATATCCCATTCATAAATTTGAAGAGTGACTAGTTTCAAGTTAATGATTCTAATTCTTCATACCAAATATTGGTCTTCGTTCCATCTCACAAGAAGATGAAAAGACATATTCCTCTTAGAAGCATTCTCCATCCTTGAATACCCCATCGATGATCAATTCTATTATTTAGATCTGGAATGGGCCAAGGTTTATCTCTCCTAGAGTATGAAATCCTTAAAAAATGGATAATTTATAAAATTCCAATAATTAGTGAAGGGCATATGGGTCTGTGAAAACTAAGAAACTATAAGAACATGATTCTTCATTTGAGGTATGAATATGTCCTTTTTAAGGTTATTCTTAAGTAAGTGGAGGAAAAAGAGGTCTAAATGCCGTGTAACCTAGTTGCATGTTGTGTAATTGGGTTTACATGAGTATAATCTTAATACACACCATATAGTGTTCTGGCTAGGAACTGTATAGAAACATACACTACACGACAAGTAGTTTCAAGTACACACCGTGTACTTTTTTTAAAATTAGGCATTAGCTTCGTTTTTCTTAGATGGACAGAAACTCACCCCTTAATTCGACGAATAACATGCCCAAGAAATATGAGGACAGGGTGGTTGGGATCATGAAGACTATTAAATTCCGAGAGAATCTTGATTCCAATGAGGGACACCAAAGATGGTCTCTATTGGAAACCATTTATATGTCATGATTTGACATTTAATTATAATTAAATATTGAAATTTAATGAATTATGATGCGTCTACCAAGCCATAGCTCAATCTTGGATTCAGTCTTCACTTACACTTGTTTAGATAGTCTTTTGAGGCATCGACTGTGCTTAATTTGTTTGCAGGGATTTGGAAAATTTAGCGCAGTGGTGGAGTAGATCCAACATATTTTTTTTTTCCAGTTCAACATTTAGCGGTGGTTTTAACCGCCGCTAATTCCATACCTGTGAGCATTTAGCGGCGGTTAAAACCACCGCTAAATGATGAACTGGGCAGTATTTAGCGGCGGTTTTAACCGCCGCTAAATATATTATGTTGATATGTAGCGGCGATTTTCACCGCCGCAGAATAGGCGCATCAAACGCCTGAATTTAGCGGCGGTTAAAACCGTCGCGAATAAAAAATATCAGATACCCATATAACCGCCGCTAAATGAAGAGAAACCGCCGCTAAATGACGGATCTACGACACATTTCTAAAACCGCCGCGGAATCGAAAAAACCGCCGCTAATAGATTGCCGACGCCAAACTTAGCGGTGGTTTTTGTAAACCGTCGCCACACTATATAGCGGCGATTTAAACCGCCGCTAAACAGGAAAAAAACCGCCGCTAGGACCGGCTTTTATTGTAGTGAAGTGTTTAATGCTTCATAATGGTACTCACACATTGCATAATGGTAGGCCCTCCAGTGCTTATGTTGTGTAAGGGTTACTCATTAGGTATAAAGTAAATATTATTGTTGTGTAAGGGAAACCTATGATTTTTTAAGATTTTTAAAGGTTAGACGTTGCTTGTGTAACGATATAACTAAGAGCTCAGGTAAAGGTTTCTCTTAGCTACATATGGGTAGTATACCTAAAATGGAACCTATATAAGGGACCCCAAAAATTAATTTAAAATTAAAAAAACTCACATAAGGGTTATTTAATGCATTAAAATCCCACATAATGGTAAAAACTATCTCATATTAAGGTAAACACACACATTCATATATAAACGTTTTGTGTTTTCTTGTCCCTTTCATGAGACCTCCAGATGAAATCAAATAATATATATACATATATATCATTATCATATCATTTTATATATATATTCTTCACTCAAAGAATAATATGATAAATGAAAAATTACATGAATATGAACATCATTATTTATAAGACCTTGTTTTTATATTTGCATGTTCTACTAATAGTTTTTATCTTGCCTAGTATGTTATATGATCTTAAACTCCATTTATCTACATGTATGGAGGATTATGGATTATTAAATGGATAATATAATAGAATGATCTTGATTATTATATTATATGATTCATATATGATTTTTTGCATTACTGAGTGATGTAGAATATGATAAAATTAAGAAGCGATAATTTATATTATTGCATTTAAATGTGATTTTATCGTCTTTCATGACCAATATCCCTAGAAACATGAACTAGTATTATTCACTTTGTTCTTGAAATATAGTATATGTTCATCTATAAAAGGATTAATTTTCATTCTGGTTCAATGATAATCAACCCTCTGTTAAATTCGTTACAAAACAACCCTCATTATTATTTTCAGTTTTTGGTTGTATGGGAAAGATTGTGAAAATAAGAGAGAGGTAGAGTATATTCTTGGGAATATAATATTTGAAGAAGAGGAGAAATAGAATATTCATAGGGTTCTATGAAATAAATTCTTAGGAAGAAATAAAATATCCTACGATATGAAGGTAAGGTATTTCACCTCAATTTCCTTTCATTTAGGCATATTTTAACTTTATACACTTAATTTATTTTATATGGTCTATATTCTAACCTCTTACATGTTATATCATAAATCCTTAATACTTCATGATATTTTATGTTATAGTCCATGTTAATTTATTAAATTATTTTTTTTATTTTGTGACATCAAGATGAATGAATTAGAGAGGTTTTGGATTTCATCAAATATAAGGTAAGGAAAAAAATATATTATTAAATTTTTATTTTATAAAACCATTTTCTATAAGGGGTTATAATTTTACACATATGTTTTTATATTTCAAGATAAAAAATTTATTTTAATGAATGTTATTGTATTAAAATTATAATTTCTTTTTAGAAACCCTATTTACAAGGTAATTCATTTGGAGAATTCTATTCATTTCCTTCTACAAAATATTCCTTGTATGAAAATTTAATTCTTAAAATCCCCATTTTAAATTTTACATGTCCTTATAAGGGAATATTGATTCCTAATTTTATATATTGTTTTATATGTTTTACCCATGTTTAAAAAAATATATTCTTCTTGGAGTTTTCTAAATAAGATACTTTTTACTAAAGGTGTGAAATGATATTTTTTTAATGATTATAACATTAATGAAATTTCCCACCATCATAAATGATCAAGTATTTAAGGATTCATTTATATGTATGCAATTTTATTTTCCTATAAAATGATTTTCATAATATTTTGTGAATTTTTTGTTTTAAAATTTATTTTGAAAATAAAAATGGTATTTTCCTCAATAATTTTTTAATGATCTTTTAATAGTATTTTTATTCGCCAATGAAAACTACTGTTGATGTTAATTATGCTCCACGAGGTATATTTCGTAATGATATCATTTAATTATTTCTCTGGATGGATTATGATTATTTCAAATATATTATCATAGAACTCATTTCCTTTCCATAGATAAATCATATTTTGAAAGGAATAATGATTTTTTCTATGAGTGTTATGATGAAATAAATACTATATATACTTTATTTGTGTTATGGTTCTTGGGAATTATTTATAATTATGGAAGGTTCTATTATAAACTAAGGATGAGTTTTTGTATTATAAAAAAGGATGGATGGTTCTATTATAAACTAAGGATGAGTGGTTTAATTATATACTATGTACACATTGTTATGTTACAATCTAAGTATAGGTAGGTCAGTTATAGGCTTCCAATAAATTGGATGTTTATTATGTTCTTAGAAAAATTATTTTTTAAGTTGACTATATTATTTATTCCACTTATAATGGTTCTTATGAAGACAATATCCCAAGATACAAAATATGTTTTATCTATACTTGTTATTATTTAATAGTTTCTCAAATCAAGATTGAGAACACATGAATCATGACTATTGATAATTATATAGATCTTGTATTATGTTAATTCCTATTATCATGTCTCATGTTTTATGATCTAGGTTTTTATGGGTATGAATTATCTTATGTTATGATAAGATACTTTTATTATGTTATTTTACTCTTATTCTCATCTTATTCACATTGAATATATTGAATTGTTAATGATTGTGTTTACTTCTACTGAGAATTTAATCTCACTCTGCTTGTGTTTCCTTTTACCCAGGTTGTGAAGAAAGGTTTTAAATACGGTATGTATAATAATTTGAAATGATGTGAATAACATATTTGGAGATGATATAGATTTTTATGAACAAGTTGTTTATAAATCCAGGATTATTATGTCAATGTTTATCCTACTTCTCTATAACTCTAATCCTAAAATGTACTTAGGTATGTAATTGATCCAATATTTCATTTTTAAATTATATATTTTTTATGGTTGAAATTTGTACAGATTTATTTGTATAAAATCCATAAACATAAATATAATGTTTTAACATCAGATCTAGAAGTGTGGATATTAGAAATTCATATAGAGTCTATATGATGTTGTGTTATATAAATTTTATTTACTATTTGGTGTGATATGGTTATGGATTGGATATTAAAATTTTGGGATGTATTTTAGATTACCTTGTTTTTTTTTAATTTAATAATTGATTAATTTTTATACAATATTTATATAGAAACAAGAGAGTTTTGAAGAGGAAACTACTAGGTATATTTCTATACTCACACCAATTATACATATACTCATTTTCAAATAATTTTTTATAGAGTTGATGGGGGTATACAATTACCCTAGCTCTAATATGGGAAACTTATTATAGGGAGTGCTTCATTTTTTTAGGAATAAATTATTTTTTTGACTTTATAGTTTTCTTCACTCATGTATTGTCTTGAATGAGATTTCATGTAGTGGATTTTTAATTTTAATGAATTTTTTGTTAGGATCTGTATTTCTATTATTTATGGTGACATGGAATTTCGTTTTCAAATGTTTTTATGTTCCATTTTCTACCTTTTGGACCCTTAGTACTAGTGTTGAAATCATAGCCTATTAGTAGCACGATTTAAAGGATATAATGAAATCTCATTATTAGGCCAAGTGGAATAAAAATGGGTTTTATTTATGAAACATATTGTGGTTAAAATAACAGTACTTCTGTTTTTATTTAGTGTAGATTAATTTTAATATCCTATTTGGAATAAGTCCTCATAGACTTTGTACACTTTCAACTTATCTCATATAATATTTATGAAATCATAAAATCATGTCCATATTTTTTTTATAACTTTGTTGGGTAAAATATATCATTAAACAATTATTTTTTATATAAAAACGTATTAATAAAAAATAATACTCATTCACAAAATCACTATGTATGACCTCATGGTCCGTTGTGGGGTTCCGAAAAATTATGAAATCATAATATATAATTTTATGTGAGGATTTTCCTCTATAAAATAATCAATTATTCTCATAATAAAAAGGTATTAATTGTTATCTATATGAGACACATGTATATATATATACCTTTGTCTACCTAATTTATCTCATATATAATTAATTATGAGAAATTATCATTTTCTAGGGCATTGAGAAACAATGACAATTGATGTATGTCAATATTATATTGGATTATATATAGATTCTTGATTTTATATGTAGATACTAATCAAGATAGTTTAATACATATCATGTAATCGATATAAGTGCATTATTACATTATATATCATTATACTAAATAGATAATCACTTAGTATTCCACAAAATAAGGTAGGGCCATATACTTCCTTGATTTTTCTCAATCAAGGGATCACATGTCATGCCTCTCACATAGGAGGATAAATCCAAAAATGATTAATAAATATTTATTAAATGATCAGAAACATACTAAATACATCCCTAGATAGCCCAAGCTCTAGGTAATCTTATATAAGGAATCAAAGTATGATGGTTTTCATATTATATTACTTATTATACTCATGTAAATAGGATTAATATAAAATAAGAACCCTACAAATAAAAATGACACTATATATTATACTCTATGTTCTATTATCAAGTGGTTCATCCAAAACAAAAAACATGTTTCTTCCACAAGAGTAAACTTTCTATCTTTGTATAATCCCTTACTCGTACAAATATTTTTATCTCATCATAACCCACACCTTTACATGACAATCATCAACATAAATAAATCAAAATCATAATTTGTGAGGTTTATTATCATTATATTTTAATGATATTTTGTACACAAATTAAAAAAAGATAAAGTAAATATATATTAATATTACATGATACATTTGAATAATCTAGAAATAATAATATATTACCACCAAAACCTTATAACTCATCATCAGTTCCATCAAATCCAATATATAAAACCTCAATAACCTTAAATTTGTTATATTATGGGTATTTTATACATGATACATCATATATAATAGTAGTTACATAATATTTTAATTCATGATATATCACTATGTATCCATCTATTAAAACCCTCCCACCAATCCCTTTTAGAAAGAATACATCTTAAATGAAATAATTTCTAGATAATAATGAGATTAAGATTTATATTCTTTATTTTTAATACTTGAGGATTTTATATAAAAATATTTACTTCATAATATCTCAAATTATGATGTGTTCAAATTAATTTTTTTAAAAATGGATAATACTTATTCACCATTCTAAGAATACAAATATTCTTTGAGATCATTGGTAAAAAGTAACAGTGATGATCTTACATTATGTTATTATTTTCATGATATGTCCTGAAATATTTTATGACATACATTGAATCTGACTAGTATTAATATCTTATTTTTATATTTTTCAATTCTATATGTTAAAATTTATTCCCAATGGATTCTTAGAAATTCATTTCTCCTAATATATTTTTATAATACACACAATATTTTATGTAAATAAAATAAAATAAAATATATTTCATTTTATGTGAAAATTTGGATAATAATTATTAATGATTATATCCCATATTAAATTTTATGTGTTTTTCATAAAATTATTGGAATATTATTTATTTATTAAAATACACTACTCATGGGAAGTGGGAACACTTTCTAAAAAATCTTAAAATTTTCATAGATAAAGAAATTATATCCTTGATAAAAACTCCTTTATTCATTTATTTTATACCCATTTAAATGAATCAATAGAATCTAAAACCATGGTTATTAATTTAATATCACATTTTTTTAAAATGACTATTATTTTACAGAAAAATATAGTTATCTCATATGAAAAAAATTATATTAAAGTACATATCCAAATCTATAATATCGAAATTCATTAATCTTGAAGTAATATTTTTAATTCTTTAATCCATATTATTATGTATTTACACTATATTTATGAAAAAAATTATCTTCGTCCATTATTTACAAATTTTGAACTCTAATGGATATTTTCAAAAAAAACTTAATATATAGGTTATATCATATAAAATTAAAAATATATTAATTGAATTCTATAAGAATGATAAATGATGTTGAATCATCCAAAATTTTCCTATATATCTTTTTGTATTATATAAAAGTACTTCTTTAATGTTCAATATTTCTATAATGGAAATATTTTTTATCATTCCAAATGGATCCTTTATGTTTTAATGTAAGATTCCAAATACCAAACCATAGTAATAGTTTTTTATGATTCCATATATAACTTTTATAAATATTTATTTTCCTCATTGTACTATACCATGAATCGCCCATGTACTACTCATCTGTACTCAAAATAGTGAGGTTTATTTCTTAAATATTATTTTACTCATTCAAATTGTGGTTTACAATAAATTTTTGGAAAATTTATTGTAATGATTTTTTAAATAATTATATATTCATATCGTAGCTTAAATGAGATACCAAACTCTTTATGTTATTAAATTACATAATCATTTTGAGTAAATTAGTGGATAATGAAATTCATTTTGTTATTTTTCCTAAAAACACCACATTAAAACCTTTTATATATCATACATTGCTTGTTCTTAAAATAGCTTATTTAAGTTATCTATCATCTTGTACACATCCATGATTTTATTTTAATCTTTGGTTACATAAATACAAGTGTTATAGTATATATATAATGACCAAAACCCTTATACATTACATAGAAATCCATATCGACTTATGATATTTCATCACAAGTTGGATTTTCAGAAAGGGGTTTCTGCAATACATAAGTTTACAATTCTTTCGTGAAAAAATTTCTCAAGTTTTTGTTCCATTCCATGAAGTTTCTATAATTAATATTATTATTTTCTAAGATATAAAATTAATAAAATTTATAAAAAACATTTTATATTATTGGTTTAATTTTTTACATATATTTGATAATTAATTTTATAGAATATACTCCTATGAAATTGATGAAACCCATTGATTTGAATCTTTTATTTTAGGGGAAAATTTTTATATTTCTATTGAAATTTGATCCTGATTTGGAAAGTTTCTCTTTAGTAAGCTATATATATAGAAAATCATATCAATGATTTTATATACAACTCTTATAAAATTGAGTGGGTAACCCTTTTATAAATCTATTATATATATCAATTGGGTTTCTCTGGTAAAATAATGTTTAGAGCCACCAAGATAACTATACCATATATTTAACATCAGATATAGAAACATGATTGTTAGATTCACCTATAACCTATTTCCCATACACAAGATAATTAATGGGAATATAACTATTATGGCTAGACATTCTGAATGGTCGAAGTTTTGAAAAATATTCACTTTAGAAAGAAACTAACGATTTTTTATTTTTGATAAGTTCATTGATATTGGATTAAATTATCAGATTTATTTTACATATGTATGCATGATTTAAACTAGTTAGTTTTGTATCTTGAACCGTCAAAAAATTTACTTGTCACAAATATAATAATTTATAACACTTTATAGATCTAATTATTTGAGTTGCATGTCAGAAAAATATAATCTTATTATATATATACATTTCTAAATTCATCTCTTATATATGTTACATGAAACTGTTTCATTGAAATTTGTATAATTATGTGAAACTAAAATTTATACAATATCATGTATGACTCAACTAGTTGTCAGACCCTATATATTTAAAACAAAGACAAAAATCCCAAGATAGTGTATTTTTTAACCCAATGTTCCATTATTCGAAGATCTATTCTCAATAGAGACATTAATTATAATAAAATATTAACAATTTATATTAATAAATAATAATTATCAATTATTATTAAATATTAACCCAAAAAAAATAGTGTTTAACAAAAAAAACTAAGTCTTATTTTTAACCAAGCATGTAAGTCCTTATATGCATAGTATAAAAATTATAATAAGAATTTTAAATAAGATAAACTAAATATTACATCCACTCGTAATATAAATACTTCATGTTTATGATGAAATAAATAAATGAAAAACTCAAATATTTAAACATGTGAAACGGATTTATGGACATTTTATAAATAAATAAGTTATAAAAAATTTATAACTTAGACAAGATTTTTGAGAGATTCCATAAAATATAAATATGAATAATTCATAATTATATTTCAATATAAACATTTCATTTTTCTTCATTTACGTGGTAAATTTATGAACCCCTATATATAGTAATGAATGATTATTTATGAAATATAAACATTTTACATTAATTAATTTTTTAACACTTCATATAAATAATGTAGATTATTTACATTATTATAATATCATATATTTTATATTTATTTTAACAATAAATAAAATCCAACAAAAATAATTTTTATTATTTTAAATAAATTTAATATATAATGAACTTAATACGAATATATAATTTTATAATTTATAAACATCTCATAAAATAGTATAAACTCTATTATATTTTAAATTATTTTTCAATTTATAAAAAAATTATAAATTGATTTACAATTTAATATATCTAATCATAAATATAAATATCATCCACCAAAATCAAATTTGGTATGATTTAAAAAAATTAAATGTTTTTAATAAATCACAAAACCATGTTATTTTTGTGTGTGAGTGTGTGTGTATGAATCACTCCGTATCATATTTACTTTTCATGGTCTATAACAGTTTAAAAATTAAATGTGTTAACATTTACTAGACTATTTATAAACATAAGTGTTGTATGAGGTCAATCATATGAAAAACACATATTAAACCAAGTCTGTTCTTTTCAACATTATTGTTAACCCATAAATTCATAACTAAAAGGATCAAGAAAAAAGCTATAGAATATTAAAAAAATACTTCAAAATAAAGTAAGATATTTATTTTAATTGATTTTTTATAAAAGTAGATTGTCTCATTCATTCATGAATTAATTGAATCAATTTATTGTATTAATTTTTAAACATGACCAACTTATGTACGACCTCTTCCACTGATTAAAAATAATATAATCTAAATATATTGATTAATGAAATAAAAAAGGTAAGTATGTTAAGTTTAATTTTGATAGAAAATGATAAATCCAAACCAATTTTCCTAGTTAAATCCTCTCAATCATGTTGGGTATCTTCCATTAATAAATCTTTTGTAAATTATTTAGTGTGTAATGATATGAAGAATGAATTAACAAACTAATTCATAATTAAAACAACCTTTCATGAATTAAATTGATAATGAAATAAGTATCAATCATTCTACTCTTAATTCCTCACTCCTTAGGTGACAAGACAAATATGATCAGATAATTTTCAAATAGGTTTTTTTGTTTATTTTAACAAGTAAATTTAGTAATGAAATGAATGGAAATAAATTTTTTAAAAAAAGAACACAAAATATATTTCAATAAATAATTGTTTAAAAAAAGTATATTTCTATGAAAACATAAGGGAACTTGAGAAATTTTATAGAATTCAAAACAAAATCCTATAGTTATTGAAATGGGGATAATACTTCCAATATTTAAAATCTAAATCCACTATAGTATAGGAGTTTCCAAAATGAGCATGGTGAGGTCCTATCTAAGAAGAAACAACTATGTATTTATAAATAAATTCATTAAATTATTTCAAACTTCATATCAATGCTTTAGAATGACTTACTCCATGGGTTTGGTAGGATGTAACCCCATATAGTGCCTAAATATTTATAAATTATAGGACATAATATAAGAAAAGTAAAATCAAGGATCTATTTTCAAATATAATAATTGATCCTAAAAATGGAATGTGTAGCATGACTATGACATAGTGTTTTGTGTGATATCCATGGTAAAAGGGATAGATTGAATCTAATATACTCATATATAGCATATGATATCATGAAACATTGTCTTAAACTTACCTAAGATATAACATACTCTTTCAGACTTTGAATCTTTTAGTTTACCCTTTCATGAATATTAGGAATACATGTTTAATATTAGGAAACTTCATTGGTAATCTAGGAATAAATCTTGAAATATATTGTATTATGGAATAGTTCACACATAGTAGTAAAAAAATAATTTGATAGAGTATGACATAGTCTCACCATGGCATATATGGACCAGGACTCCTCGTTGATCTCTATTATGTGCTCCAGTAGAATTTCTAATCTGACCCATAGAAAAAATAACTTCCAAAATTTTTCTTCTTTTCTAAATTTTGTAAAAAAGCTCTAATTTGAAATTATATCATAAAATAAATTAAAAATATTATTAATTGGGTATATTTAACATGATTTTTCAATGAAAAATAAATTAAAAGGTGAATATAAATATAAATATAAAATTTCTACTCACCAAATAATTTACATGTCCTATAAAACATATGAGATATTATTTCAAAGGGAAATCAATCCTTCAACATTGGAGAACCATAACCAATCATGACAATAAAACAAATATTTAATTAAAAATTAGAAAATTTTAACAATATCATATTCCATATTTAAAAATTTTGTTATGTTATTGAAATAAAATTATAATATCTCTTTTCTCACAACATCATTTTTTAACATTACTATTAAGCAATATTTCCCATGTTATTATCTATATTTATAGAAAATTTTTTCTTATCAATAATGTAAAAACTAAACTAATGCTTAATATCATGTTTATTCACTATATCCATAGGATTTCAAAATATATCAATATACACGTAAAAAATCAAACCAAATAAATATAGAGGACTTTTAATAAAAATTATTTTATATGATCTTTGAAGTGAATGTTTGGTTATTGATAATATAAAACAAATTCTATACAATGTTTTGAAAATAGGGTCTAATTATTTAAAACCAAATTCTGAATTTCAATTAAGCAAAAGATGATCATCACTTTCTCTTCCTTCAAAAAAATTAACTACCAAAACTTTGTTTTCATTTCTCCTAAAACGTTCACAGCTTTGAAAGTTCATTATAACAACAGAATTTTCCACTTTTATTTCATAGTTATGTTTCTTTTTTAAGGTATTTATATGAGAAAAACATTCCAGATACTTATAATTGAAACCAACTAGAACCAAAATAACCGTAATTAATTTTCTATTGATATTGTTAGTAATGTTAAGAATAAGAAAGGGTTAGTTAGAGAGATATAGGTCAATATAAGGTAACTCTATTAATTAATTTGTCTTGAATTAGTATTAGAATAAAAAAATATATCCTGATAATCATGTAATGAAACTGCAAAATAATCAAGGTAACTCTAAAAAATTTACATTCAGATAATTATCACCCATTATTCACAAGAATCACTAATCAACCACTCCTATACTAAATAAAAACCATGTGATTATGTCATATAATATAGGTTAAATGGATAAATTGGATTGTAATGTGGATTTTCTATAAGATAGTTCCTGGTTTCTATGTGTTTACACTCAACATTAGATGTAAAGTGATTCTTAAGGTTAAATTTGTTCAATCCATATCCAATGAAAAACTCAATCATTTTAAAGTGGTTCAAAGTCTTTAATTTTTTAATGAATATTTAAGTGAAAGTTCTATTTGTAATTAATTTCTTGATAATATCTCAAGAATGATGGTATAAGAATAAATATGGGAAAAATGGTTTAAAATTTTTTTTCACCAGTCATGAGGTTATATAAAGACTTTTTTATATTTTTTCTAGTGCAGTATAGTGGTTGAACATGGTTGTCTCTTTTTAGGAGCCTTAAGTTTACAACTCAATAACGAACTATCAGATATTTTGTTTTCTATTTTTTATACTTTAGTATAAAATAAAAACATCGAGGTTCAAGTATTCAAATTAAAAAAAGAAAATTAACAAACAATGAAAGTTTAGATAAAATAATTGAGGTTAGTATGAAATAAGATTATCCTCAATGAATTAATTAGTGTTAAATTTTGTTATCTTATTATTGATCTCATAATTACTTAATGAAAACACTCCATCACATTTATAATCATCATATTATACCTTTTTTATTAATATATAGATAACTAAATGAGAACTAAGTACACTACACATCCTCCTCTTCTATGGTTAACAAGTCAAAGGGATCCACAATCAAGAGCACCCATATCTCACCTTTCTACTATATAATGAAACCCATTCAACCCAAAATAATAAAGGCTTCATTATTTTGATTTTATAAAAGGGCATGAAAATAGTAAGTAAAAAAATTATACATAATTCAATCATAATGAGGATACATTTTTATCTTCTCCATGTTCTAATCATCCCAAAAATAACGCAATTTTGATAAGTAATTTTAAATATAAATGCTTAGAGACTTGGGTTCAACACTGGATTCCTCCCTTAGGAGATCCCTCAAGTTAATAATTCATTGAAATGAGTATTGGGGGTCATAGTAAGAAATAAAAAAGAATTACAAAATTAAATAGAAGATATAAAAAAAATAAATCTTCATTAAAAATATATATAATCTAATCTAGAAGAAATAAATTATAGAAGAAATATTAAACTATTATTGTAGGGACAGAACACTAGTAAACCAACCCCCCTTATCAGCTGATCCCCTTGGTCACTAATCCCCTTGTTGGAAGATCCCCTTAGTGGATGATCCCCTCTATAATAGATGATATATATATATATAAGAAGAACATACATTGAAATGTGAATGGTGTTGATCCCTCTGAGATTGGATCATGTAGAAGGATGTTTCCACGTTGGTGATAACATCTTGGAATCACCCTTTGGGATATAGTTATTTTTTATCAAACTTCTAATTCCTTCCATGTTCTTTAGTTATATTTACTTATTTTCCTATGAATCTTAATACACAAGGTATAATAATGAATTAATTTAGATTCCTGAGAATATAATTATGTATTCTATGATACAGTAGTAATCAACAATATATGTGAATCACTAAAATGGATGTGGCTTAAAATTTTACTCTAAATATCACTGCGGTTGTGAGTGACCATTTGAAGAATATGATTATTCTTAAAAAAATGGTTTATAATCCATCATAATGTGTTCCTTTATTTTATAGTGTGAAAATTTTAATTTCATTATATTTGGGAAAGAATTAAATCCTACGCATTCTTATACCTTAAGAAAAAATATATAACATGTTTTTTTTTTGGAATTTAATAAAATAGCCAAAATTTATATTACATATCATCTTTATCAAAATGGAAAACTCCCAACATATTATATATTGGTTAGTTATTCCAAAATATCATACATATCAGTTTTTCCCTATGATATATTACAAAAAGACTTAATATTGAAAAAATATCATATGTTTCAACCCATGACCATGAAAAAATACCACGTATAATATTTAGTATTGAATTTTCATTATTCATCTCCCTTTTATGGATTTATCAAAAAGGGATAAATTTTATTCATCACTACTTATTTTTGAAAATATATATTTTTATGGACTATATCACTCCTATATCCAAACCTATTGAGTCATTATATCATTTATAATAACTTATAGACATCATAAAATAACATCAAAAAAACAAAAATTAAATTTAGGATTTACTTTAACAATTCAAAAGAGAAAAAAATTTATAAATCATAATTTAAACAATTTTAAAAATAAACACCAATTTTACTCCCAAAACCTAAAAATATGACAATTACCCATAAAAATGAAAATATTGGGATTAAAACATTAAAATACAAAGTGATAATATTTAAACTATTAGCTCTATGAATTCCCACACACTTAAAAATTTCAACCTTGATAAATCATATTATAGTAAGGATCAAATAGGTTTCCCAAGATATAAATGAAAACATGAATTTATTATCACACCTAAATAAAATTTATACCTCCTACATGGATTTTAATTACGTAACTCTGAAAAATAAAAATAAAGTTCCATTAATTCTTATGTCGATCATCATCTTCATTTTGTACTTACAACGATAGAAATATATCTCTATTCACTCAAGGATTTAAATTCGGATCATTTCTCATTCTCAAGAGTATACATTAATTTTATTATCTATATGTATACCTAGAATATATAATCTATAGATTAAATAATTTTTATTAATAATGAGAACTTTTTTCAGGGGTTTTTCTATAGATTATGCATTGTTGGTTTTAAATGTTTAAATACTAGAGGTTCAATGAGGAGGGTTTTGGCTATAAAATGATGAAAAATGCATAAAAATTGTTTATAATCAATAATAGTATTATCCAAATCCCCATTAAAAAAATATATCTCTAAATGCCTCGGTTTATATTCTTCTTTTGAATTGCACACTTGGAAAACATGAGTAGAAACAATATTTTTTTTCATATTAACTCATTTTTTCATCACTATTTTTTTTAATTTATATATGTAATTTCAATGAAGATTCGATTCTGGGAAAGAAGAAGAGTCATTCTTTGGTCTTTAAGTAGTTGGGAACTATCAATCCATATTTGAATGATATTTTAGAACATCCTCTACTTCTTCATCATGAATTTTATTTCAATAGATAAATAATTGATGTTTTTGTACTCACAAAACAATTTTAGTATATAATTCAAAATAGCTTGGCACAACCCATCTTCTCACCCCACTATAGTTGAGTTCAACTTTAACCATGAAATTAGTTCAATTATAAGTTGCTAAGATTTAAATTATTTATAATCTGGATTCCAAAAAATGTATTTCATTGATTATGAGGTCTTAATAAATCGTTTAGATGTAATGATAGTCTAAAATAAGAGTTAAATATCAAAACGGACTTTTCAAAATGATTCCTTGACTATTTGAGACAAAGTTCATGAAAAATAATAACATTAGATAATAATAAAAATAGTATGTTCTAGATATTATTACATATCACAAGTCTCCTAAGAAAAATAGAAATATAAAGAAGATGTCAAAAAGGATTAGAAACCTCTCAAGATGGGTATTAAACATGTTAGAAAAACCTAGTGCACATGTGTTTCACATTTGATCAAAATCCATTCAATAATTAGATTGTTAATTAAGAAACAAAATCTTTCTTAGTAATAATTTAAATATTTAGAAATTCAAATCAATCGTCTTTATAAAAAATATAAAGAAGTTATAATTTTTTTAATGTATTTAGTGAATCTCAAAATTCCTAATAAATTAAAAAATGTAAAAGCAAAACAAAACATGTAAACCCAAAAAAATGGTACCACTCCCCCATAATTAAATTATTACTTCTCAATATTTTGGATAAAAATGATCAAAATATATTTTCACATAGATAATAATTAGTATGTAAGTAATGTAAGGAATAATAGAGTGATGCAACTTTACTTATTATCAACAGTCACCTAGAGTTAATCTTTTAAATGTCACCCATGGAAAACTTATAATTAAATTAAATAATGAAAATATAAAAATTTATTTAAATAAAAAGACATGAAAATAAGTACGAAGGGAAAGATTCTTTTCCAAATGGATGATAAAGTGATTCCACTATAGTATAAGGTCACACCCTCCCAAATCACCACTCTGATCATCACTCATCATAGTTGATCTATCCACTTAGATATTAAGGTCTCTACCTCTATCATTTAGATTCAACAATGGGTAGCTTGTTACTCTTGGTTGTAGAGACATTATTTTGAAATCTTGGAGGATGGAGTACCATGGTAACCCACTTCTAGTAATTTCTAGAAAATTAAAGTATACCAAAAAACTTTTAAGGTATTGGATCAGAAAATCCATCTCTAAACATGACCTTGAAATCAAGTATATTGAATAAAATATTACATATTTCTAAATCAGGAATCAGCACAATAATACCACTTATAGGGAAGAATTGAAAGCTATCTCTAGGCATGATGACCTCTTAGCAATAAAATAATGTTTGGAATGAAATAAATTCAATGTAAAATTGTTTATGGATGGGGATATGAAATCAAATTTCTTTTATAGACTTCATAAAAAGAAAAGGGTAAGGGTGGGTAATAAACCCATTAGAATTAATGGGTATCTTCGCAGATATGGAAATGAAATCTCAAGTGCATTAGTGGAAAATTTTAATGTGATATATTCTGATGATGGAATGAAAAGCACACACAAAATGGTTGATAACATATCACCATGCATTGAAGAGTCAAAAAATAAATCTCTCACCATGCCTCCATCCAAAGAAGATGTTTAAGAATATTTTTTCTCTCGTAACATGAAATTTATAACTAGCCCTAATTTTTTTAACAATAAATTTTTCAGTGTTCATTGGAATATTCTAAAAGAATAAATGAAAAATTAAATCAACAAATTCTTCATTCATGTATCGATGCCTTATGGAATAAACTCACATTTTTTCCCTGATTCCCAAGAAAGTGAATGAAGTAGACATTAATCATTTTAGGCTCATTGTAGTTGGAAAGAATATCCTAAAAGTGATTAGTAAGAACATAATGACTAGGATGTGAGGAATAATAGAAGAGTATATTACCAAAAATTAGTTTAGGGTTTGTTCATGAGAGAAACATCCAGGACTGTTTACTCACTACATCAGAAAGTATTAACCTAATGAGGAGGAGAATGAAGAAAGGGATCTTTGATATCAAAATTGATATCTCTAAATACTATGAAACTATGAAAGAGAGCTTTATTTATGTTTTACATAGGAGTTATGGATTCTAAAATGCTTTTATAAGGTTGTGTAATACCACCCTTTGATCAATATGATTGTACATCCTCATAAATGGAACCCCTGGAAGAGTTTTTAAATATACTTGAAATTTTGGATAAGGAGACCCATTCTCAATACTTATTTATTATATTTATAAATAATATATGATTAGATGAATTATTGATCTTTCTCGTGTTGGAATTTATAATAAAATAAAAGCTAGAAGATATTATTTCATAGTGTCAAATAAATTATATGTTCATGTCATCCTTATACTTGGAAAATATTCAAAAAAAACCATATTAGTCATCAAAATATTTCTTTTCAAATTATGAAGAACTGGTTGGGAAGCCCATCCTTTGGAGTAAATAATTTATTTTTTTGGGTGTTGGAATACCTGGTTGGGTAGAAAAATAGAATCCTTGGAACTCTTGGGGTGAAAAAAGGAACTCTCCCATTCAATTACATTGGTGTCACCTTATTTTGGGGCAAGGTAAGATATAAATTATTTGGGGTAATTTTCTCTTGAATCATCAAACAACTATCTATGTAGAAATTGAAATACATTTACTAATTTGGAAGGGTGTGATTATTCAAATTGGTGATTATATCCAAATTTTTTTACTCTATATATTTATAGGTGTTCAAGAATCCTCATTAGTGACATTCAATGAAAAATCATAAACATCATATAGACTGGGTTAGTCCATGAAAGGAAAATTACATCTATTTATTGGAAGGATTTTTTTCAAACCCATTGTGACGGGGGGGCCTTGGCATCAAGGATATAAACATCATTAATGATGGTCTCATTAAAAAATTTACATGGAACCTTTTAACTTCTGATGAATCTTACATTAATTTCGTATATAAAAAGTTCATAAGGAGGTTGTTGAATGGTCATATTCACTATATTGCATCTTTTTTTGTCCTTTTATCATGAAAAATTTTCATTATATCATGCATAATTCAAAGTAGATGGTTATTAGGAAGTACATTATCAATTTTTGGGAGACAACCTAGCTACATAGTCATCCTAAAGATACCATGAATATAACTATAGAAATACATCAATTGATGATTGTTGAATTCCTGATACATAGAAACATCATCGAGGAAATTGGCCCATCCCAACAAAGTATAGACATCCAGAGATACACTTTCATGGATAATGATACCCTAATGAGGATACCAAATAGAAATGGTCAGATTAATGTCAAAAAAGACTATAAGATAGAATATAATGGATCCATTGTGCCACCATAATTTATTATGAAATTAAAGGCATGTTTTATACAATCTGGATGATTTCTTCTACTTTGGAGGACATGATAAAACATATTACCATCCCATGATAAATTTAGGAAGGATTTTCAAAACATGGTTTTATCAAGTAATCTATTCAAGAGAAATAAGGTTAAAAAAAATATTCATGGGATATAATAATGATCAAGAGATATGTAAATACATAGATAATCTATTTAATATAAAAAATGTATAGTGGTTCATCTGGAGGAATTAGTGGTGTTCATCACCAACGATGTATAGAGTGAGCAGCTCCAAAATCAGCTCTTGGATTTAACAGATTCTATTATTACATCTATTTATATTGCAAGAAATTTCTAGTTGTTTGAAAACCAACATCATTCCATTCATGTAGTAATTCGTGGCCTTCATATAGAGGTATAAAATAATTCAAAAATTCAGATGGGATCCATTGATAATATCTTACGTGGTCTCAGAATTTTATGAATGTTTTCTATTTCAGGAAGACCCTGAAAACCTCTAGTACTAACAAATTTCTATTGAATCTCTCCAAAATCATCCGGATTTAAGGTTAGTGTTGATGGTGTGACCTTTGGCATGAAAAAAAACCTTCATATTTTGGAGGTTTCTTCCATAATTACTATGGAATTATTAAATCTTTCATTCATCACTATATCAAAAATGTAAATTCTTTTAATTATAAGTCATTGGAAATGATATATTCTATCAGGCTTGCTATATATCAAAATTGGAATTCCCTTTGGATTGAATCTAATGTTGAACCTATAGTTAAAGTCATTAATGTATGAAAAAAGAATGTTCCTTTGAGAATCCTACCTCATTAGATTGAATGTATTGATCATGAAATGAATATCAACTTAATTATTAAACATTCATACATGGAAGTGAATAAAGTGGTGGATGCCTTATCAAAGAGAAAAATAATGGACATGAGTATGATGTGGTCTTTGAAAGTTCCTGATTATTGTGCATAAATGGTGGATTTGAATATTCCGAGAGTGATCAAATCCCATTCTTGAAAAACCTCTTGTAATTATTGAAATCACATTTTACTTTTTCTTTAATAAATTGTTGGACCAGCTTCACTCAGATCCTAGATCTTCTGGTTAAAATTGGATTATACTTATTATAATCTTCAAGTGGGAAGTAGGATTTTATAACCCCCTGAATGGAAATTCAAATTAATATAAAACATCTAACTGTGGGTGGTGTTTCATTGAAATAAACCCTCAAATGGATTTTCATCCTGTACTTGTCACATGTCATTAGCTATAGAGGTTCCCATTGATAGAGTATATTAGTTCCATCCCCTTATCTACTAGATACAACCTGAATTATGGGGGTAAAAATTTGTATGGTCCCTCATCTACTTGAGATGCTAATTATGAATCATTTTATTTCTTTTCCACTTACTCAGTGGTATTTTACATTATATCTAGGCATGGTTTATGTATTTCTACGAAAATATATTTATTAAATGGTATGTTAGTAAAAAGTGTTCTTTAAAACTAGATAAATAAATATTAAAATATTCCCCCTCATTGTGGATATATCATGGCTCAATTCACACTATAAGAGACACTAGTTAATCCATATTAATTCTCTATAAAATATTTTCAATAGAATCAGGGAGATTCAATTATTACTATTCATTCACTAAACCCAATTTTAAGTATTTTTTAAAATCACATTTTTATTAGAAGTGTGAAACCTATAATGTAAAGAACCAACACATGAAAACATTCAAATTTCAAAATACAAATGCAATTGAACTGGTATACAAAATTATTAAAAGTCGAACCCCATTAATCAAACCATAGATCTATGTAGACAGTTGAACCTCGATCCTGAATCCCAATACCCTATATATCCACAACTTTACCAAAATTCAATATTTGGGATGAACATCATCCAACACTGATTTAATATAATTTCTGACAAGAGTACATCATATTATCAATACAAAACAATAGAAACCACTAAACTTGACCCATCCATTTCACCAACATCACCATCTCCAAGGCCCAAACATCCATCAAAAATAAATTTAACTAAAACAACACTCTAATTATGTGAAGACTTTATCCATCATAATAATAACTCAAAAGATAGTAGATAAATAGTCACTACATCAAATAGATGACCAACACATTGAAAACTAAATAATATCATCCTCACTTTCCCAACATCCATAAAATAAATGCATCACGCTTTGAACACATAGAATAGAAAAAATGAAAACATTGAGAATAAATCATTTATATAAAGAAGTTTTTGGTGAATTATATTATGATTCTAAAATCTAGGCATGAAAGGATATTGGCCACACAAACCAACATCACTAGAGGAAAACAAAACCAAAAGGAATGACTAATAATTTAAAGAGGTGACCCCTGGAGCACCATCAAATCAGTTATCCATCACAACAAAAAACACCTCAGGAAACAAGCATAATAAACCAAAATCTTGTTTGGTATAATAGATCTATGATAAAGGGAAATCATTGAACCAATCTAAGGCATTAATAAGGGTTCTACCTCTTGATATAAAACTAATGAAAACACTATTAATGTTTGATTCTATAAAATCAACCAAACTCACACTAATAAATACCCAATATATCCTTAATTCCATCACACTAAACTAAAATGGGGTGGAAAATTAAAGGGGGTATAAAAAGAAAAATAGGGAGAAATAAGACCATAATTACTATTAATCTGAGCACAAAAATGATGTTTCAAGAATAACATTGATTCTCAAAAAATGATGCCAATAAAGGAATAAATGGAATAGTATGACCATCACAAAAGTGGGAAGGAGTAATTGTGTGAGAAAAAGAAAGAAATAGTTCTAGAGTAGTATAAATAAGGATAATGAAAACAGAGTTGAAAAAGTATGAGGATAATAGGAAACCCTGTTTCTTGGGAGAAAATCATTGGGAGAGAAGAGTATAATTGGGTAAAAACAACTCCACCCCTTTTATAATGTGAGTATCTCAACGTCTTCTGGTGCATGTTATTTTTATTCTTCATCCTATATTGAAATCTAATTATTCAGTAGATTCAATGAACATTGATAAAATTGAGTTCATGTAAATGTTATATCCTTGTATATTCTTTCCTATTTATTTTCCTTTAATGGAAAGTTCCTCATGGAGATGAATTGACTTGGGTGTTGGTAGGTAGTGAAACTGCTCCATATTCTCTTCAAATTCCACCACATCAATGTTTCCTTCTTTCCAATATAGTTAAATATAGAGTGGTGTTAATTTTTCTTCCTCAAAGATAGATGTATCATGTTGTATATTTATTTATAAAAAATGAATCATGTTTGAATCCAAGAACTACTAATTTCATAAATGTGTATTAGTTGGAATGTTTTCTTTAAGAATATTCTCAAGTAATGGTTGAGTAAGTTCTGATGATAGTAAATCATCATGTAATTCCTTCTCAACCTCCCCGGGTTATTTATTTTGAAAAATAAGTGTAGAAAATTCTTCTACCACTTCCTTTTGTTCTTATTTCTCAATTTATTATTCAATATATGGATAGATATATTCACTTATTAATTTCATTTGGTTCCTTACCTCATACACTCATTTTATAAAATTTTATGACTACATTTCACTTTAATAGAAAAATATTTCTTTTTTTATTGGACTGATGATTTTTCAATAATATATACTTTTATGGGTTTAATGGGAACCCTCAAAATAGTATGAATTCAAGAAAGAAATGAGGAATTCCAAAAAAACCCCACAGAACCCATCCATTAAAACCATCACTCCTTATGATACCCTAATGGGTCACCCTAGTACTTACAAGAGAATTAATTGATATCAGTTTTAGAGTGACACCATATGTATCCCTCCACATTTAAAACAATAAAATAAGATAACTTCATATAAGAATACATATCAAACGAAGAAGAACAAAATTCCCGGAACAATACATCACGTTTTTATATGTACCACACCATTTATTCAACACTAAGATTCATAGGATGTCTCCCCCAAACAAGTATATCCCAATACTTTGTAGTCAAGTCACTATCATAAATTATTTACCTATTGATATCCTTCATTATAAAAATTAAAACCATACTATAAGTTTTGTCACTAACCATCCCGGGTTGACCCTGAACCAGTTACCCGATCCAGTTTGTGGCATGGTCCGAGGGGTGTTCCTGATCTCCAAGGCCTAGAAACTAGTGTTGATCCACAAATATTAATTCTTGGGAACTATTCAGCCCATGGAAAAAAAGATAAACAAATAAAAAAGAATAATACAAATAATAAAAATGAAATCTAGCAGCGATAAAGAAATAAATGGAAAAACTCAACATACCTCCATGTGACATACTAGGTCAGCACCAAACCAAAGGCCAAACATTATCCAATGATAAGAAACTCATCTAAGAGAACTATAGAAAAGGAAACTTGTAACTGAAAAGATAAAGTAGGCATGTGCATTTAAATGCTCAGTCGGGTTTCCAATATAAGCCACATAATCTAACGTATCCATTCCAAAAAACAATCCATCAACACAAGTTTGAAATACAATTATAAAAGTTTGTTTTCCATATTTTAATAAAACTATATCATTTAAACATTTCAAAAACACAATGCACACCACGTTTCATTTCTGAAACAAATTACAATTTATCAAACAAAATCCAAACAAGGAAAACAAATAAGGGCTAAAAGAAACAAGTGATAGTATAAGCTGGAAAACAAGTATAGATGAATGTAAACAAAAAATGAAAAAACTAAACATGGGTGATCCTAAATATACCTTGAATACGCCTAGATGTACTTGCTTTTGGAACCACTTGTTGGAATATGGTGAAGCTCTTATGTCTATAACCAACTGGCTGCCCTAAACTGACCAATCCAATGGAAAAGCCCACCTGGCCTAACAATGAATCTAGGGGTACCAACCCATCTATTCAAACTTGATCAAAAACCACCACTAGATCATCTAAAAGACTCTCAGGAACCTATGGTGGATATAATGATACTATGTAAGAATGCGACCCTCACAAGCGTGACACATATCAGCACACTTGCCTACCCCAAACACAGACACCGATATATGATAACCCTTATGGGATATCCCTCCTACAAAGGTGACCTATATTTATATACAAACATTTCATATCCCATGAAGGATCCAACTGATCCACTATACAATCTTACATTTAAACCAATTCATAAAACACTCAATGTTCCGAACCATGCATACACTTTTTCCAAAACACAATATCTATTAAAATTTAGTACAAACATTACCCTTGGGATAAAAGGGCCAAAAGAGCCTTCACATCACATCATGTCAAATCCATTTTTTTAAAACATTTTAAATCCCCGAATAGACACACACAATTTTCCAAAACCACATCCCTTAATAAAATCTTAGTCAACAATCAACTTTTAAGTTCAAAGTGCCAAATGTTCCCTTGGATACCAACCACACCCAAACATTTTATATTTTCCAAATAGACCCTTATCCTTTCCAGACACACAGCAAAGAATTTTCCAAGACCGGATAGGATAAATCCTTGAAAAGAAAATTTACATTCATTTAATGGAACCACACCAAAGGCCAAACCTCATTCAGGTAAACAGAAATTATTTGGAAAACCAAGGATCTAAAGAAACACCATTTCAAAGGTGCCATTATCCTTTGTGAGCATATCCATGTGTGCACCTCATGCACCCATGGATGTGCCGTCATTTAATGGTACAATAAAATCCGAAGAGTACATTTGAAAACCAAAACCAAATTTCAAAAGGAACACCTTGAACCCATGATTCATATTTCAAACATCATTTACTAAATAATTTACAAATATAAGAAAACTATTTCAAAATAACACAGCAAAGGCTCACATCCTGATTCTATCAACTTCACATGAAAATTCTATTTAAACATTCAATGAATATCCAAAAATTTCAAAAACTACTTTCACACCTTTTAAAACATAACTCGCACCAGTTGCACAGCCTAAAGAACTACTTTCACACTTTATGAAAACTAACATATAGCTCAAAATCGGTTTTTTCCAAAACACGCTTCATGACATACAAACATACAATAAAAAATCAAATGAACACAGGTAAAATTTTCTTAAAAACCATGTTCTTACAAACCAATTAATTAAAGAACATTCTATGTTAATTATACATGCAAAATAATTTATCAAGTCTTGATCTTAAAAAAAACTACCTAAAACAAGTTAGATAATTCGTCCAAAAACAATTATTCAATAATTTTAACTAACCCAGAAACACTATAATAAATTATTTATAATATTAATGATGGTGGGAACAATATATAATGATTAATCCAACCCATGAATGTGTCTATGGGTTATGTAGGAAAGAAAAAAGTCAGAAACGCCAGCCTCAAAGTAATATTAGACTAGACGAAACTCCGTTGGAAGGTAGAACAATCCCTCGTAGAAAAATATGCATACTATTGAAACAAATAATAACACATAAATCACAATAGAGGCAAACGGGGTCTGTTCGATTTGTGAAATAACCAAAAATAAAAATAAATACCGGATGAGGAAATGGTTACTGGAAAGGGGCAATGCGGCTACGCCGGAGCAAGTAAGTGGAATCACGTACAGGGTTCGGATGCACTTCTAGTCGGAACAAGGAGAGCATGGGGGGGTGGATGTGCTGTTGGCTAGAGCAAGGAGGTTGGAGGCTAGGGGCAGCCTTTTCAGTGTTGACAATTCTGAGGCGTATTGAGAAGGGGAGGAGAACGAGGGGGGTTGGGTGTAGAGTCACGGAAGGTGGGTGATTGTGAGTTGAGGATGAGGCCAGGGAGCATAAGAAGAGGTTGGCGTAGTCCAGTAGGGGGTGAGGAAAGTAAGATATTGTGAGGCGAGGTCATGGAAGGTGGTGCAAAGGGTGGATAAAGGTGGGGTCCAAGAGGGAGGATGAATGAGGGCTAGAGCGCGACTGCTGGACGAAGGCACTAAGGACCAGAGCGGGATGAAGTAAGGAACTGGGAGAGGGTGAAGGCAGAGTGTTGCTGTCGGATCAAGGTAGATGGGGCATGCATGAAGTGTCCCTGGGGGTCAGGGCAGAGGTCATGCTGGAGGGGGTGAGAGGTGAGGGTGACCTGGTGAGGGAGACGACCTGGGCATGCGGCTGTTGGGTAGTTAGGGTTATTATTTTTTTCATTTTATAATAATAATAATAATAATAATAACAGTAATAAAAATAATACAATAATAATTTTAATACCATTAATTTAATTATAATAATTTTTATTTATTTTTCTTATAAACAATAAAAACAAAAATAATAATAATAATAACATCATTAATAATATTAATAATATTAATAATAATCATAAATATAATAAAAGTAACAACATAATATTATTATTATTATTGAACATTCTTTTTAAATTTTAATTCATTTATTTATCTTATTCTGAAAACCAGGTAACCACGCACTTGTCACAGAACTTAATAAACTGCGTGCAAGTTGCGCGCCTCAACCCAGACCACTTGGGCACCTGTACAAGCACCTAGAGCGATTGAATGGTTTCTTCCTTCCATGCAGTGCTCATGAACCGGTCTAAAACCCATCAAAAATGTTAAACAACAAAAATTTTAATCAGAGACCCAACCCATACCTTGGAGCGAGGAACCGGAGCCAAGAATTAATAAAATAAAAATAAACGTAAAAGTTGGGGTGTGACAATTCTCCCCACCACAAACAATGTCTACCCCCAAAAAGTAACCCAATCAAAAAATAGAAAAAACATGAATCCATGACCAATTGAAACCAAAACAAACTAAAATGCAGGAGAAAAGGGGGACATGAGAGGGTTCTCCCCACCATAAGAACTCAACTAATGCAGAAAAATTAACACCCAAACATGTCACCCTAGGATAGGGGGTGACGCAGGAACTCCCAACCGATACAAACTAACTTCTATAGTACGATTGAAACAACACCTCTACTATAACATGGAACTTTCGACCAAAATCAAAAATCCCAAACACTAGAGAAAAACATTTGAGAAGAACATTATCCCAAACTGTGAGTCTAATCATAACCAAAATCATTGAGTCCCTTGTTGGCACTTACACCTGAAAACCAACACAACTAAACTGAGATAAACCCATTCAAGGGCCAAACATACTTTTATGAAAAATTCATGATTCAAAAAACCACATCCACCCAAATAAGACTTCTTGGGTTAGAATAAACTGATTCCATCATAACTTCATGATGAGACAATGAACTCAAAAAAAACATCAAGACTTTAACAAAAAAAAATACAAGGAAAAAAGACTTTAAATGTTCCACTGCCAACACATAACACAAAACCCGAACCGAGGCTTCACTCCCCCGACAACCCCTGACTGCACGCGAGCTTCACCCCAAAACTTGTTGTTGTGGTTCTCATATCTGAAACATATACTACCTCATAGTCATGAACTAGAATCATCTAGTCACAACATCTTCTTTTGGATACACTTCCTTTACAACATCTCCAAGTAGCCCAGACTGCATCAATAACGGCATTTCTTTGGGGGGATGCGACATGACGGATTCACGTGCCCAAACTAGCCACCCTGGTGGCACACTACTGAACGGTCTGACGAACTGGAAGCCTGAACCATTGAAGAGGAATCTTTAGAAATAGGTCCCTATGGAACACCCTAATCTCTATATGGTTAACCTTCATGAATAACTGGATACACAGGATTTCCAACCATCTGTGCTCTAGAGACCAACTCAGCTAAGAACACCTAATCCACCAGCATATCAAAATGTTGGTCCTTGGATTGTTGGACCCACGCCTTTATCTCTGGATGATTTCCCCCATTGAATATTGAAGTCTTCATAAAATCATATGAATCTACCTTGTGAAAAAAGGACACATGTACCTTGAAATGGTAAACATATGCTTTCATCATTTGTGGGCCTTGTTGAATATGCATGTGCTCTTCACTTTTCATTGTCTTTACCTCATTAGGTAATAACCATAGGATGAAGAAGGATTTAAATACATCCCACGTCATCCCAACTTGTAGTGATGGTGGGGTGAAGAAATCCCATTCTTCCAGAGTTGGACCTTCGAACAGACCCAAAATGTCATCCACTCTAACAGATTTGCGAGATCCCAATAACCTGAAGAAGCACTCGACCTCTTCAAGCCACTCCGCTACCTCTAAAAGACCGCGATCACCGTGAAGGATAGGCAATGTCTGAGAAGGACCCAAAAATAGGCATGACTTATCAAAAACCATGGGGACCTTCCTAGGTGGTATTTTCTAAACAACATATAAAACACACAGCCAAAACCGATATCAAGCCGAAGTAATATCATTGAAAGTTCTTTCATCCAAAAACATCCATATCAAAAACCATAAAAATACAATCACAACCCAAAATTCCATCTTCAAAATCCCCTTTTTCATTTTAAATTTCAAAACCACCTTCTTTCAAGGTCACTTTCCAAATACCAAACCCACATTAAAAACCAAATTCAATCTTCAAAATCATTCACTTTTTTTATCACTTTATAAAAACAAGGTCAAGCCTTTAATTCAAGGTACACAACCTAGTAATCTGATGAACTATTTCACATATCTTCATCCACTTCTATTCATATTTACAAACATGCACTTCCCATGAACTCCCTCACATGTGAAATCTTTCATAAAGATTACCTGAGGTTACACCCAAACCATATCTCTAACAATTACAAGAGAACATCGGATTTCTAGATCAGGATATTTTGGTTTTAAAACCCATTTCATGAATTTAAATCCATTTAAAAGAAATATTTCTAATTTAAAAAATCCTTTTTTCATTTTCAAAAGTGCACTCACACAAACCAGAACCAAGACGACACTCAACTTGCATCAAACTACTAATGTGAGAGACTAGTAGTCATTCTTATCCTAGTGACATGGTAGTGTCCCATGCACCAAGTAAGTTTCAAAAAATATGAGGAACATAAACCGTGTACTCGGGCTCCACATGGGTCACTAATCCATGTGAAATCACGATGTACCATAATTCTTCCTTCGTTGTAATCCCTCAATCCAAAACAACCCAGAATGAGACAAGGACTCAATTCTCAGACTACCCCTAGTGACTAGAGGTTCAGAACGTGTGAGGGTTCATGATATACTTCTTGTACCTACCTATTGAGTCACGAAAGTCCTAATCTCCATATACCGGACACCCCAAACAAAAATGGCCTCCTCTGGTACCATTTTTCACAAACCAACCTGGTTTGACGCTGAACCGGACATCTGAGCCACTCTGTAGCATGTCTTGAGGGGATTTCCCAATACCCATGGGCTGGAAACTAGTGTCAGACATCATAAATTAACCATTGGGACAATTTGGCCCATGAACAAAAGATAAACAGATAAACAAAAATAAAAAAACAATAAAACTGAAGTCTAGCGGCAGAAAATAAATAAATGGAACAGCTCAGCATTCCACCATGTGACCTACTATGTCACCAACCAACCAAAGACCAAACTTTCTCCAATGATGAGAAACTCATCCAAAAGAACCTGATAAAAGTAAACCTGCAAGTGAAAAGATGAAGTAGGCGTGACCATTTAAAATCTTGTTAGGGATGCTAAGATAAACCACAGAATCCAACATCTCCTTTCCCTAAACAATCCATTAAGGCAAGTTTGAAATAAAATTATAAAATTAGTTTTTCCATATTTTAATAAAATAATATAATTTAACCATTTCAAAAAACCAATGCACACCACATTCCACTTCTAAAATAAATTTCAATTTTGCAAAAAAAATGCCAAACAAGGAAAATAAGTCAGTGCTGAAATAAATAGGTGACAGTATAAACTAGAAAACAAGTATAGATGAATGTAAACAAGCAAAAAAAGAAAAGAAAAGAAAAACCATAGGTGACCCTAAACATCCATACAAGACCCTTGGATGTACTTAGTTTTGAAACCGCCTGTCGGCGTATGGTGAAGCTCTAATATCTTTAACCAACTGGCTGCCCTAAATTGACCAATCTAGTGCCAAAACCTGCCGGTCCTAACAACCAATCCAGGTGGTACCAACCTATCTAATTGGGGTTGATCGGAAATCGTCACTTGATCATCTAAAATACACACAGGAACTCATGGTGGTTATAATGATACTGTGTAAGTAGGAGGCCCTCACATGCGTGACTCACCTCACCACACTTGCCTACCCCATACACATACACCGATATACAATAAACCTTATGGGATATCCCTCCTATAAAGGTGACCCATATTTATATACATACATGTCATATCCCATGAAGGTTACAACTGGGCCTCCATACCATCTAACATTAAACCATTACATAAAATGCTCAATCTTTCTAACCGGTCATACAATTTCACCAAAACACATTCTCCTTTAAAAGCTAGTACAAACATTACCCTTTGGTTAAATGTGACAAATAGGCCTTCACATCACATCATGTCAAACCCATTTTAAAAAAAACATTTTAAAGCCCCGACCAGACTCGGACAATATTCCAAACCACATCCCTTAATAAAATCTTAGTCAACAATCACCTTTTATGTTCAATGTTCCAAACGGGCCCTTGGATACCAACCACAGCCAAACATTTCATATTTCTCAAATGCACCCTTATTCTTTCCAGACACACACCAAAGAAGTTTCCAAGGACCAATGGGCCAAATCCTTGATAAGAACATTTACAGTCATTTAAGGGAACCAAAACAAATAACAAACATCATTTAAGAAAACATGAATTATTTGGAAAACGAAGTATCTACATAAACACCATTTCAAATGTGTCATTATCCTTTGTGGGCACATCCAACTGTGCACCTCGTGAACCCATGAATGATCCAACATCTAATGGAACAATAAAATCCCATGAGATCTTTTGAAATCCAAACCCAAATGCACACTGGAACACCTTCAACCCATGATTCATATTTCAAACATCATTTACTAAATCATTTTCTAATTTAAGTAAACCTTTTCAAAAGAACACAACGTAGGATTACATCATGATTCTATCAACTTCACATGAAAATTCCATTTAAATATCCAATTCGTATCCAAACATTTCAAAAACTACCTTCACCCCTTTCAAAACATAACTCATACCATTTACACAACCAAAATAAATACTTTCATACTTTATGAAAACTAACATATAGATCAAAACAGATTTTCCAAAAAACACGCTTCAGGCCATACAAACATGCTATCAAAAATAAAATGAACATAAGTTTAATTTTCTTAAAAACTATGTTCACACAAAAAAATTTAATTAAATAACATGATTTGTTAATTAGACATGCAAAATAATTTATCAAGTCATGCACTTCACAAAACTAACTAAAACAAATAAGATAATTCATCCCAAAACTATTTTTCAACAATTTTAACTAACAGAGAAACAATATAATAAATTATTTATAATATCAATGATGGATCCAAAGACATATAAAGATTAATTCAAACCACACAATTGTCTATGGGTTATATGGGAAAGAAAACAGTCGGAAATGCCTACCTCAAAGGAAGAGAGGACTTGACGAAACTCTGAAGGAAGGTAGAAAAATCCCTCGTAAACCAATATGCAAACTCTTAACATTGAAAAAAATATACAAATTACAAGGGAGGAAAATTGGGTTTGTTTAATTTGGGAAAAATCCAAAAATAAAGATAAATACCAGATGAGGAAACAGTTGCTAGAATGGGGAGACTCTTCCATGCTGGAGAAAGGTAGAGGTGCCGCGTAGAGGCTTCGGATGCGCCGCTGGCCGGAACAAGGAGTGCAGAGAGGTTAGATGTGCCACTGTCCAGAGAAAGGAAGTCGGAGGCCGGGGGAGGCCTTATCAGAGGCGACATGGCCGAAGTGAGTTGAGTACGGGAGGGTAGTGATTGGGTCTAGGTGCATCGTCGTGGAAGGTGGGAGAGAGTGCGGTGAGGTCGAGGCTAGGGAGCACGAGATGAGGCTGACAAAGGCCTGCAGAGGGTGAGGTGACGGAGACATTGCGAGAAGAGGGTGTGGTTGGTGGAGCAGAGGGAAGACAGAGGTAGGATCCCATAGGACGGACATATGAGTTCTGGAGCGCAGCTGTTGGCCGATGGAATGAAGGGCCAAATAGGGATGAAGGCTGGCGTTGGGAGAGGGTGAAGGTGGAGTGCCGTTGTTGGGGCAAGGTGGTTTGGGCATGCATAGAGGGCCACTGGGGGTCAGGGTGGAGGCCGCGCTGGAGGGGGCAAGCGGCAAGGGTGATCAGGAAAGGGAGATGGACTGAGCATGCGACTACAAGGTAGTTAGGGTTCTTATTATTATTTTTCATTTTATAATAATAATAATAATAATTACAATAATAATAATACAATAATAATAATACCTTTAATATAATAATAAAAAATATAATAAAAAATTTAACTGTTTTTCTTAAAAAAATAACAACAATAATAGTAATATCATTAATAATATTAATATTCTTAATAATAATAATAATAATAATAAAAGTATCAGCATATTATTATTATTATTATCGAACATTATTTTTAGATTTTAATCAATTTATTAATATTATTCTGAAAACCGGGTAACTGTGCACTCGTCGCACGACTTAATAAATCGCACGCAAGTCATGCGCCTAAAACCATACAACTTGGACACCCATAGAAGAACCTGGGGAGACCAAATGGTTTCCTATCACCATGTGGTTCTTGTGCACCAGTCTGAAACCCCCCAAAAAGGATAAACGACAAAAATTTTAAACTGGGACCCAGCCCGTACCTTGGCCCGAGGACCCAAAGCCAGAAAATAATAAAATAAAAATAAAAGTAAAATTAGGGGTGTGAAAAATATCCACATTATTTTCATTGAGAATATGGGTACTTAAAACCCCCCACCCTATTTCAACCATTTAAGCATTGTCCCACCTCAGGAGGGCTAGATCACTCAGAATGATCTTTGGCTTCTTCCATGGGAGCATGTACAGGCTCTAAGGACCCCTATGATCTATGTTTTATAGATTAATTGAGCATGATAATCTTCCATAATAATATATTCGTCATGTTTTTTTGGGATATTATAGGGGTATTTTCATCATTTATTCTTCCTCTTTGTAGGGGATGAAAAATCCACAAAATCCCTGATAAATGGTTTCCTATTTTTTAGTCTAGAAAAACATATCCACTTTCTCATCCTCTTTGATGTCTGATGTAGAAAAAACTATTTTAGATTATCCTATACAATTAGTAAATGTGTCTTATAATTATGAACTCCCATTATAATTTTCTATCATGTGATCTAACATACCCACTCGGGATTCCTTCTTTTTTATCTCAAATATAATTGTGTACCAACAATCCTTCTCATTACAATTGAAAATGAAATCTACAAGGGACCCTAACCGGTAATCCTATTATTAAACCTAGGAGTATTTTATCCAAGACTAATAATATGAATTATAATACATCATGAATATTTTTTTATTTAATTTTTTTTACAAAAACAAATATAATTATTTATAGAATTTGAAGGGAATTCAAAATGACTGACTTGCTTGGTTCCCCGGTAATGACACTATATTTTGAATAACCTATCAATGGGTAGTAAAATTATTATTTAAATTTTTTCAAGTGTGAAACTATGATTGACTAGGGTCATCTCTCTTGATGGTCCTTTTGTTTCTATGTCAATCACCAATTATCCGATCACTTACTGTATTTTGTTTTTTATATTTTATGAAAACAAGAAAAATATTTTGTTTTTTAAATTTAAATAAACATAAAATTCTAATTCAAATTTAATGAATTATGATTATAATAAAGAAGATACTCCAAGATAAATTACCAGTGTAAACCTTCATTATCTCATTATTGGCCTCACACATACATCATAAAAAACACCATCATATGTTGTTACATACTATTATGTTTTAGTTTTGAATATATAGTTCCTTCAATGAACATTAAGTGCACTAAAAACATATCTCCTCTTTGGTCAGTGAATTAAATGAATCTTCAATATAGATCACCATTTAACTCACAATCTTGGTATGAAATTGTACCCATTCATCACTAAATCATAAAGGCTTCATCACTTGACCTAATGATTGTGGAAGGATAGGAATATAGTTCAAAAGTATAAATTAATCCCATGTTAAACACAGTGAGGATATAATATCACTTTACAAACTATATATCTACATCATAATAAAACTACGTTGATATGAAAAATAAAACACAAATGCATAGATACTTGGGTTTAACCCTGCATTCATCCCCCAACTCATTGTTGTGAGTGTTGGATATCATAGTGAGACATAACAAGGAGATAAAATCAAAATAGAAGAGGAGAATAAAGAATAATTTGTTTTAAAAAATGTGACATTTTATTAAATGGACAAATAATATCGATAACCCTATATTATGTTCACATGGATAAACCTCTAGTTAACCAAATCTCTCTTAGTGTATAATCTCTTCAGAGTTTGATTTCCATGGTGGTTGATCCCCTTAGTGGTTTATCCCCTTAATGGTTTGCCTCCTATATAATAGATGATATAAAAATATAAAAAGGTTTCAAGATATTTGAAATGATCATGGGATATATTCATTTGATATTGGCTCGAACAGTAGGATGTTTCCATGTGGGAAACAACATCTTTGATTCTCCCTCAATATAGAATTAATTTTTACCAGTATTTGAACTCTTCCCATGATATTTAATAATGTATCATTCATTTAATTTGATTATCAATATGTATGGTACATCAAGGAATTATTTTAGATATCATAGAATATAGGGATAAATTCCAGAGTGTACTAGGAATCACCACAACGTGAGCCCACTAAAATAACAGTGGTTATTAATTTTAATCAACATCTTCTCATAGATTAGATTAAACATTTAGGATACATGATTATAGTTAAAAAAATTTTATTAAATCCATTGAAGTGTGACCACTTCATCTATAATGTGATGCTTCTTATTTATTCATATTTTTAAAAGTTTAAAATCCTATGCATTCCAAAACCTATGAAAAATGGATACATATTTCTTTTAATGAATATCATAGCGGGACAAAATATAAACATCAGCTAGCTTCTCAAAAATTTTGTTATGTATCAACTACCTTATCGAAATTTATATTCTGTATAAGCTCTACCTAATTTGGAAGACTCTAAAAATATTATATTTCAACAACTTATTTTGAAATATCCAATGCAATAGATTTTTTATATAATAAATTTTGTCACATATTGTCTTCATTGGATAACTTTTATATCATATTGCTTGAATATTGTAATTTAAAAAACTCTAAGATGTTCTAAATTTACATTTCTTATTATAAAATATCGTATATAATTATGTATTACCTTTAAATAAAACATGTATCATCATTAGAAGTGAATGTCTCACATGCATCGCTCTTTTATAATTTTTTCTAATAGGAGAAATGGTACGTATCATAGCATGATCATAAAAATATGGTACATATAGATTGTGTCACTCAGGATTCCAAAACTCAAGATTTATTCTATCCTTCAAAATAAGAAATTAAAACCCTAAAACAATATAAAAAACCCAAAATTTAATGTTGTGTTTTATCTAATAGTACCACAGATATATGAAATGATTAAATATAATGATTTAATTTAGTTTTATAATGAACCCCAGTTTTAATCCTAAAACCAAATAACTGGACAATTACACATAAAACATGAAAATGGAGGGATACAATCAATGAAATACAAAGTGAAAATAATGAAACTATCATCTCTATCAATACCTCTCAAGAATGGGATTCTAAATATTGTACAATCACTCTTGAAATAAATACTATGTAACTAGTCATTAAATGATATCTTTATAAAATAAAAATAGGATTAAAAAAATTATATATATTCTTTGGGAATTCAACCTAAGAATGAACAAGTATTTAATTTTAAAGGTTTTCCATTTTAAAATTATACATTAAATTTCATAGTGGTTATGAATTTTATTTAGTTAGAAGACATCACCTAAGAAAAATGTTCCGAGATTAATAGTTTCAAGACAAATAATCAAGTTCAGCCAACATATCCTCCCCTACACTTCCCAGATAGTGTTCCCATTGTTTGAAACTGATGTGAGAGGATAAAATTAATATCTTAACAATGAAAATCATGATAAATTAATGGTCTAAAAGAAAATTAAAAATTCCCTTCCTTTAAATCCATTTATTACTTGAAATGATATTGGATTTATGATTTTCATGTACCAAAAATTTTAAAATTCTTGGCCAAAATAATTATCACCGGGATGTATATGAGATTATAGATGGAATATAATATATTTTAAAGATAGAGTTATATACCCAAAATGAACTTATTTTCTTTACATCATACACGTAGTGATATATTATTATAATTATATCAAACAAAAAAGAAAATATAATGAAATTACCAAAATGTATAAAATTAAAAAGTGGTGTCATCCTAAGAATCCGTAGATTCTCAAAAATTGGAATCACCCTCCTCTATTGATGATGGTGAATCAACTAAAACCTTCAAAATGGGTTTCTCAAAAATCATCTTAGCTCTAAAATACTCATCCTATTTATCAAACATTCCATGGAAATAATTCTAGGCATAATTATTATTTGTTGTATTATATTGTTCTACTAATGAGAGTAATGAGGAGGGAAATGGGGTGGAGGGACAACTCATGTTTGAGTGGGAGGGGGTGTAACATGAACTATTTGATGTGTTGTAGCAACATATATTAGAATGGCCAGGATGGCTTGTAACAACGATGTAATAGTGGAAGGATGGATCAATGAATTAATTTATAGTGTAATGGGAGTCTCCTCTATGAAAATAGGGTTACCACTATTGCACATCATTATCTTCTTCTGAATAATCATATTAATTATAACAATATATATATATATATACATATTGAATAGGAATTTTCATTTCCCAATTTATTTTAAAATATAATATACTACTTATCCACTTATTATTATATATTTTTCTACCCCTAAACACCTTTATAAATGCTTTATATACCATCCATTACTTTCCCTCAATGCTCATGTCCAATGGGTGTTGTACCAAGTGTAATGAGGCCCTTGGTGACAAATCATTCTAGTGTACTTCTCCCATGTAACAGAAATATACTTGATCAAGTACTCATTAGGTGATAAATCATTGTATGATTGTGTAAAAATAGTATCATAAATGGGTACCTCAAGGGTGGCCATGAGTTCTAAAATGGAGGTATTAGTATCAGAATCAGATACTTATGTTGTAACAATCGATTCCCTAAACCCAACGAAACAGTTCCTTTCGATTACCATTTCATGTATATAATAAGATATTCATGATGTAAATTTACCATTATAGTGTAAAATTTCATCATCCACTATTTAATGGTAATTTCCATAGATTAATTGTCATATCAAAATGTTATAGTAGATCCCCAGTTATAATGAGAACATCGAGATACTATGACAATAATCTTAAACATATATCCTAGGGTCTAGATACATCATATTGAATAGACATAGTATATGTCTTACTATCTGGTGTTAGGGTCTCATAAGCATTGAGACTTATTCTTAGAAAGTTTATACATGGTGCTCTCTATTAGTTGAGATCGTGTGGATATACCGGCCAAAAGGAACACCACATGTTTCGGGTGTAATTGGATATTCCTATCTATAGACATGAGTATTTGTAAAGACCCGTAAAATTCAAGGAAAATTTTTTCTTAATTTTCTTTAGAATTTTACAAGAGCGCGGTTTCAGACGGCACCTGATTCCGAGGCCCGGAGTGCCCGGAATTAATTTCCGAAGTTTGGCTCGGGTACGTTCAGTGAACGAACGAGCGGGAATTCCTAACTTTTGATCCGGTGCTCGGAATTGAAATCCGAGGGCACCGATGAACTCGCAGCGCCGATATTCGCTTAAAGAGACCCTTTCGGGAGTTGCGTTTGTTGCGAGACGAAAGTTAGTTTTTGGGAGAATTATAAAAAGTTGAATAAAAAAATGTGGATTCTTTTTATTTCACTTTTGTAGGTTAACTCCTCTCAAAAGGAGTTGGGGGTGGGACCCACACCCACTTAACCTACTTTGAGAGGATTAAGTGTGGTGGGACCCACACGAACCTAAACCTCTCAACTTCCCCCTTAAACTCCCCTCTCTCCCTCTTAATTGTTTGTAAACTTAACATCAAATTAATTACACATGACATGTTAATTAATTAAGTGTTATGTTTGAATTTTGAAGTTTTGAATTCCTAGGCTTGGTAAATAAAATAAGGAGAGACCTTATTTTATTTTGTTATCCAACTTGTGTGGATTTCATTTGAGAGCTCCTCCTCCATCTTCTTCATCTTGACGAAGAACGTTCATCTTGACGAAGAACGCTCAAACTCCGACGAAGAACGACGCCTCTCTTCTTCGTCCTCGGTGTCAACAAGAGGGAACGCCGCATCCTCCTCGGGCCTTCTTCGTCGGCAAACGAAGATCCGCCAACAACGTGTCGCATCGGACGTAACTCTTCGTCAACGGATTTGACGAACGACGACCGCGACGCCCGACTTCCGCGACGCCGTCTTCCGCGGAACGTAGAAGATTCTTTGAATCTCAAACCAGAGGTAGGGGATGTTATTTATTGATTAATTTATTCCATTCTTGAATCATGGATTTTAGCATGACTAAACGTGAGGCTTTTGGATTTTCTTTAGTTATGTTATTATTTAACGTGAGGGGGGTCGGACCGTATGAACACGGCCGAACCCCCCCTCCTTAGTTCTCGTTTTATTCATGCGGGTGGATGCAAGTAGCGTGGTGCCGTCGCACCACGCGGATGATCGTTCAATTAATTTACGCGGCGCCGTCGCGCCACGCCGAGGAAAAGTCTTCAAGAACGCGACGCCGTCGCGCCGCGTTGAAAAGAATCGAAGCACGGCGAAGGGGCACGGTGCCGACGCACCGCGCCGGATAACGAACGCCGCGGCCGGTTCCGGGCCGCGGCGGAACGAGAAGACCGCGGCCGGTTCCGGGCCGCGGCGGGATGAAGAGACCGCGGCCGGTTCCGGACCGCGGCGGAAGGGAAGACCGGCGGCCGGGCCGCCGGTGTCGGAAGCCGAAGAGGGGACCGGATTTTCCGGTCCCGTTGGAGAAGACCGGCCGGCCAGCTGGCCGGCCGGATGCCATTAAACTGGGGAATTTAATTCCCCGGCTGGTATTTAAAAACCCCCCCTCTTTAAGAGAGGGGGGCGGTTCTTTGAAGGAGGGGGCAGCGCCCCCCTCGGTTCCGCAACAGCAGGCCCCCACGTGGGGGGGGCTTCTTTAAAAACAAAGGGGCACGGCCCCTTGTGCCGCGCAGCGCACAAAAGCCGCGGGGCTGAGCCCCCGCGTGCGCCGCCACGGCGGCACGCCGCCAACGCGGCCCGCCGCCGCCGCCAACGCGGCCCGCCGCCGCCGCCACCGCGGCCCGCCGCCGCCGCCACCGCGGCCCGCCGCGCCGCCGCCCGCTGCCGCCGCGCGCCGCCGCCGGCCACCGCGCCGCCGCCGTCCGCCGCCGCCGGCCGCCGCCGCCGGCCACCGCGCCGCCCAGGGGGGGGTCGGGCCGGGTCGGCCCGGACCCGGATCCCCCCGTTTCGAACCAGTTTTGGTTTTTGGCTCATAACTTGAGCCTCGGACCTCCGAATGACGAACCGTCTGCGGCAACGCGATCCTTGGATCGAGACGGTCGTTTCGGTATATCGCACTCAAGGTTTCGGTTTACTTTGAGTTCGGCCGGGTTGGTTCGTTCACGAAACCAACCGGGCCTTCGGAGCGGAAACGCTCATATCTTGAGCTACGGACGTCCGATTGACGTGCCGTCAGTCGCGTAGTGTTCCTCTTAGTGAGACGGATCTTTTGGCATACTCCGCCCGAGGTTTGGACGCAGGTGGAGTACGGTCGGGTTGGGTTTGCCTTAAAAACCAACCGGGCCCCAGAGACGAAAATGCCAATAACTCTCAGACCGGGCGTCCGATTGACGCGCCGTCTGTTGCGTTGAGTTCCTGTTGACGATACGGAACTTTTGGATACATCAACTTCGGTCTTCGTGACTGTTGATGTATCAGCCTCTCGGCTCGTGGAGCGGACCCTCCGTACGAGCTTGCTGTGTGCGGGAACCCTAGTGCTGGCTGCGACTGTTCTACTGCTACGACTGCTACTGTGACTGCGACGACGACAGTACAGAGATCCTGTGTGGATTTGACGACGACAGTACAGAGATCCTGTGTGGATTTGACGACGACAGTACAGAGATCCTGTGTGGATTTGACGACGACAGTACAGAGATCCTGTGTGGATTTGACGACGACAGTACAGAGATCCTGTGTGGATTCGACGACGACGACTACAGCACTCAGCGATCCTACGTGGATCAGTGCTACAGGTTCTGTGTGAGCCCGATCCTGTGTGGGTCCTTGCGCTCAGCGGTTCTGTGTGAGCCAGCGCCTACAGGTTCTGTGTGAGCCCGATCCTGTGTGGGTCTTCTGCGGGGGTTAGTTACCTATCGATCCTTCGTGGGTCCGACGACTTAGATGGATCAGTGATCATCTTTATCGTCCTTGAAGAAGTATACCTGTGTGAGCTGAATCCTGTTGTTTTCCTGTGTGGATTGTGTTGTGCAATCCTGTGTGGATTATTTTTTGCTTTCCTATGTGGAATACGTATACTTTTCTGCGTGGACTGAGTTGTACTTGGGCTCGGAGGTTGGAGCGTATTTGAATTGATGACTTAGGTATATGTATGGGCATATACCTAAGCAGTGTCGGTTGTTACTTCATGATTGTACTTTTCTTCGTGGTTTATCCTTTGTGGATTTGAGAGACCTTCAGGGGTCTCGGGGTCCCTACTGAGTAGCTTATACTCACCCCTGCACGGGCTTTGCCCGCACTTCGTTGTGTTGGTTGCAGACGACGGACAATGTTGACCTTAGCTGAGGCTTGCAGAGCGGGACGGTACCCGGAGGTGGACCACTGGGCGGGACGTGCTCGGAGCGGACGGCGGGACCCGTGGAGCAGAGGAGCTATCTGTACCCACCCTTCAGGTGGGATTTCCAGTGGACAGCTCGGAGTAGCGGCTTTACTTTTCAGTTGCTGTTTTTCCCTTTTCGAGTTGTACTTTACTTTCAGTTTGGGTTTGTATTCTGGCCCATTTACTTTTCCGCACTTTCAGTCGTACTCTGTTTGCTTAGTGTTTACTTTCCGCTTGTTTACTCTGTGGTGTGTGTTTACTTTTCAAAGGCAATTCCTTCCCTTTTACCGGGAATTACGCCTTGGTGCTAGTCGCCAGCCCCTGGCCTATGGAAGGCGGGCTTGGGGTAGTCACGGCACGGACCCGAGGGCGGGTCGTGACAAATTGGTATCAGAGGAGTTCGGTTCTACCGCGAACTCTGATCTTTTCTATGTGAAGCAATAATGTTTAGCGTATTGAGTGTGGTTATCAGTCCAGGGAGTCCAGTGTTGGTGCGGCGGCCGACGTATCCGTACACCAGGACCCTGACTTCTGATTTCCGACTTAATGCACGAAAACATTGATTGCGTGTGTGTTTCAAAGTTTTCTATGTGATTACTTGTGTCAGCTCACCGGGTATACTGATCTGCTTAATGAAAGTCTCAAGTTTTCTTTGTGATTACTTAATTCAGCTCACCAGGTATACTGTTCTAACCGTGGCGCACCTGTTTCCTTTTCAGGATGGCCCCACGACGGCAGCCAGCTAGGGTTCCGAGAGTCGAGCGAGACGACAGCCCACCGAGCGACGAGGCTTCGGTGTAGGGCCCTTTGCCAGTAGAGGCCTCGGCGGTAGCTTTACCCGCCGAGCCCCCGATGCTTCCAGCAGCAGCCGCTGACGATGCACGTCGCCTCAGCGCACTGCATGAGTTTCAGCACCAGCGACCGCCCAGGTTTCGCGGGGAGACGGATCCCCAGGCAGCAGAGGACTGGCTGGAGGCAGTGGTTCGAGTGTTTAGGCTAGTGAGGACACCAGCAGACCTCATGGTGATCCTCGCTGCGAGCCTACTACACGCAACAGCAGGACGATGGTGGAGCTTGATGCTCCAGGTTCACGATGAGGCATCCTTACTCTGGACGGACTTCGAGAGCCTCTTCCGCTCTGAGTTCGTCCCGGCCACCCTCCGAGCGGTGCGCATCCAGGAGCTTCTACAGCTGCGGCAGGGCAGCATGACGGTCGCCCAGTACTCGGCGAGATTTACCGATCTCTCGCGCTACTCGACCGACATGGTACGGGACCCATTCTTCCGGGCCCGGACCTTCGAGCAGGGTTTGAGACACGAGATCAGGGCATCGCTGATCTCCCTCAGCATACCGACTCAGACAGGAGTACTGGAGCGGGCTCTTCTGATCGAGAGCTTCCTTGCTGAGTCTACACCAGCACAGCGACCCACCGCAGGGCGGCACGTGGCAGAGTCATCTGCAGCTGGCAGTCGGCGAATGACTCAGGGGTCCAGACAGACCAGACCTCAGGGCACTGGCTCAGCAGTGCAGGGCACACAACGCGGAGCCAGTCTTTCGAGTGGAAGACAGTGCTATGCATGCGGCGGGCGAGGCCACATGGCTCGTGACTGCCCGACCCGCCATGCGGAGGAGCAGCAGACGGTTGAGGAACCACCTAGGCAGAGGCAGAGGTTCGACCGTGGCGGTCCGCAGGGAGGAGGCGGACGAGGCAGAGGAGCTGGATGAGCAGCTGGTGGTGGCCGACGCTTTGAGGCTCTACCACCACCACCACCAGGAGGTCCACCCCGACCGCAGGGAAGAGCTCAGCTTCAGGCAGCCGAGGCCTTCGATCATGGAGCCCTGGGAGCCGATGGACAGGAGCAGAACTAGTGGATACATCCTTTGTACTTCTGGTTCCTTGTTGCTTTTGTGTAGCGTCTTGTATTACGAGCTGCAATAATAAAAGACGCATACCTTGTGATGTTTTCGTTCCTGTCCTCTATCGTAATGTTACTAAGAGGTTCCAGTTTTGGCTGTTGACTTGACCCTCACTTGTGAGACATCTACTGGAGGAGACCCAGTTACCACACACTGATGCCGACAGTGTGACTCAACCCTTGGAGGCGAGAGTAACGGTTGAATCTCTTAGTAGTAGCGTCGAGGCCTTACGACGTCATCCTTAGTATGGATTAGTATCATCCATGTTAGGATTTACTGTTTTAGGCAAAGAATGTGGTTCATCCAGGGGATGAGACCAGATTTCTCTTTTCGGCAAAAGAGAAATCTTGCAGCTCTGGTGGGACCGGAGATGGTCCGGGCCACGTCAGAGGAGGTCCATGTCATCCAGGAGCGGGTCCTACATGGACGATCGATTCCTCTTGTGCGCAACAGATGGCGGCACGGGAATCTCCAGGAGAGCACATAGGAGCGGGAGGCTCAGATGCGTGCTCAGTATCCTCTTTTTGTTTCCCTAGTTTTTGATGTAGCTTTACGGGGACGTAAAGCCCTGAGGTGGGAGTAATGTAAAGACCCGTAAAATTCAAGGAAAATTTTTTCTTAATTTTCTTTAGAATTTTACAAGAGCGCGGTTTCAGACGGCACCTGATTCCGAGGCCCGGAGTGCCCGGAATTAATTTCCGAAGTTTGGCTCGGGTACGTTCAGTGAACGAACGAGCGGGAATTCCTAACTTTTGATCCGGTGCTCGGAATTGAAATCCGAGGGCACCGATGAACTCGCAGCGCCGATATTCGCTTAAAGAGACCCTTTCGGGAGTTGCGTTTGTTGCGAGACGAAAGTTAGTTTTTGGGAGAATTATAAAAAGTTGAATAAAAAAATGTGGATTCTTTTTATTTCACTTTTGTAGGTTAACTCCTCTCAAAAGGAGTTGGGGGTGGGACCCACACCCACTTAACCTACTTTGAGAGGATTAAGTGTGGTGGGACCCACACGAACCTAAACCTCTCAACTTCCCCCTTAAACTCCCCTCTCTCCCTCTTAATTGTTTGTAAACTTAACATCAAATTAATTACACATGACATGTTAATTAATTAAGTGTTATGTTTGAATTTTGAAGTTTTGAATTCCTAGGCTTGGTAAATAAAATAAGGAGAGACCTTATTTTATTTTGTTAGCCAACTTGTGTGGATTTCATTTGAGAGCTCCTCCTCCATCTTCTTCATCTTGACGAAGAACGTTCATCTTGACGAAGAACGCTCAAACTCCGACGAAGAACGACGCCTCTCTTCTTCGTCCTCGGTGTCAACAAGAGGGAACGCCGCATCCTCCTCGGGCCTTCTTCGTCGGCAAACGAAGATCCGCCAACAACGTGTCGCATCGGACGTAACTCTTCGTCAACGGATTTGACGAACGACGACCGCGACGCCCGACTTCCGCGACGCCGTCTTCCGCGGAACGTAGAAGATTCTTTGAATCTCAAACCAGAGGTAGGGGATGTTATTTATTGATTAATTTATTCCATTCTTGAATCATGGATTTTAGCATGACTAAACGTGAGGCTTTTGGATTTTCTTTAGTTATGTTATTATTTAACGTGAGGGGGGTCGGACCGTATGAACACGGCCGAACCCCCCCTCCTTAGTTCTCGTTTTATTCATGCGGGTGGAAGCAAGTAGCGTGGTGCCGTCGCACCACGCGGATGATCGTTCAATTAATTTACGCGGCGCCGTCGCGCCACGCCGAGGAAAAGTCTTCAAGAACGCGACGCCGTCGCGCCGCGTTGAAAAGAATCGAAGCACGGCGAAGGGGCGCGGTGCCGACGCACCGCGCCGGATAACGAACGCCGCGGCCGGTTCCGGGCCGCGGCGGAACGAGAAGACCGCGGCCGGTTCCGGGCCGCGGCGGGATGAAGAGACCGCGGCCGGTTCCGGACCGCGGCGGAAGGGAAGACCGGCGGCCGGGCCGCCGGTGTCGGAAGCCGAAGAGGGGACCGGATTTTCCGGTCCCGTTGGAGAAGACCGGCCGGCCAGCTGGCCGGCCGGATGCCATTAAACCGGGGAATTTAATTCCCCGGCTGGTATTTAAAAACCCCCCCTCTTTAAGAGAGGGGGGCGGTTCTTTGAAGGAGGGGGCAGCGCCCCCCTCGGTTCCGCAACAGCAGGCCCCCACGTGGGGGGGGGGGGCTTCTTTAAAAACAAAGGGGCACGGCCCCTTGTGCCGCGCAGCGCACAAAAGCCGCGGGGCTGAGCCCCCGCGTGCGCCGCCACGGCGGCCCGCCGCCAACGCGGCCCGCCGCCGCCGCCAACGCGGCCCGCCGCCGCCGCCACCGCGGCCCGCCGCCGCCGCCACCGCGGCCCGCCGCGCCGCCGCCCGCTGCCGCCGCGCGCCGCCGCCGGCCACCGCGCCGCCGCCGTCCGCCGCCGCCGGCCGCCGCCGCCGGCCACCGCGCCGCCCAGGGGGGGGTCGGGCCGGGTCGGCCCGGACCCGGATCCCCCCGTTTCGAACCAGTTTTGGTTTTTGGCTCATAACTTGAGCCTCGGACCTCCGAATGACGAACCGTCTGCGGCAACGCGATCCTTGGATCGAGACGGTCGTTTCGGTATATCGCACTCAAGGTTTCGGTTTACTTTGAGTTCGGCCGGGTTGGTTCGTTCACGAAACCAACCGGGCCTTCGGAGCGGAAACGCTCATATCTTGAGCTACGGACGTCCGATTGACGTGCCGTCAGTCGCGTAGTGTTCCTCTTAGTGAGACGGATCTTTTGGCATACTCCGCCCGAGGTTTGGACGCAGGTGGAGTACGGTCGGGTTGGGTTTGCCTTAAAAACCAACCGGGCCCCAGAGACGAAAATGCCAATAACTCTCAGACCGGGCGTCCGATTGACGCGCCGTCTGTTGCGTTGAGTTCCTGTTGACGATACGGAACTTTTGGATACATCAACTTCGGTCTTCGTGACTGTTGATGTATCAGCCTCTCGGCTCGTGGAGCGGACCCTCCGTACGAGCTTGCTGTGTGCGGGAACCCTAGTGCTGGCTGCGACTGTTCTACTGCTACGACTGCTACTGTGACTGCGACGACGACAGTACAGAGATCCTGTGTGGATTTGACGACGACAGTACAGAGATCCTGTGTGGATTGGACGACGACAGTACAGAGATCCTGTGTGGATTTGACGATGACAGTACAGAGATCCTGTGTGGATTGGACGACGACAGTACAGAGATCCTGTGTGGATTCGACGACGACGACTACAGCACTCAGCGATCCTACGTGGATCAGTGCTACAGGTTCTGTGTGAGCCCGATCCTGTGTGGGTCCTTGCGCTCAGCGGTTCTGTGTGAGCCAGCGCCTACAGGTTCTGTGTGAGCCCGATCCTGTGTGGGTCTTCTGCGGGGGTTAGTTACCTATCGATCCTTCGTGGATCCGACGACTTAGATGGATCAGTGATCATCTTTATCGTCCTTGAAGAAGTATACCTGTGTGAGCTGAATCCTATTGTTTTCCTGTGTGGATTGTGTTGTGCAATCCTGTGTGGATTATTTTTTGCTTTCCTATGTGGAATACGTATACTTTCCTGCGTGGACTGAGTTGTACTTGGGCTCGGAGGTTGGAGCGTATTTGAATTGATGACTTAGGTATATGTATGGGCATATACCTAAGCAGTGTCGGTTGTTACTTCGTGATTGTACTTTTCTTCGTGGTTTATCCTTTGTGGATTTGAGAGACCTTCAGGGGTCTCGGGGTCCCTACTGAGTAGCTTATACTCACCCCTGCACGGGCTTTGCCCGCACTTCGTTGTGTTGGTTGCAGACGACGGACAGTGTTGACCTTAGCTGAGGCTTGCAGAGCGGGACGGTACCCGGAGGTGGACCACTGGGCGGGACGTGCTCGGAGCGGACGGCGGGACCCGTGGAGCAGAGGAGCTATCTGTACCCACCCTTCAGGTGGGATTTCCAGTGGACAGCTCGGAGTAGCGGCTTTACTTTTCAGTTGCTGTTTTTCCCTTTTCGAGTTGTACTTTACTTTCAGTTTGGGTTTGTATTCTGGCCCATTTACTTTTCCGCACTTTCAGTCGTACTCTGTTTGCTTAGTGTTTACTTTCCGCTTGTTTACTCTGTGGTGTGTGTTTACTTTTCAAAGGCAATGCCTTCCCTTTTACCGGGAATTACGCCTTGGTGCTAGTCGCCAGCCCCTGGCCTATGGAAGGCGGGCTTGGGGTAGTCACGGCACGGACCCGAGGGCGGGTCGTGACAGTATTGGTCTCCTAATATGAGATCATTATCAATTTATGTCATTTGATCATGTACCTTGATGCATGGAAAAAATATTATAATGAAATTGTGGATAAGTATATTGTGTTGGGTGCGTTATTTGTGGTATAACATTTCTTGAATGATCAAGAAAGTGTTTGTCATTTCTATGTTGAGGAAGCGATATCTTTGGCTAGATTGATCAGGATGGTAGTACGTCCATAAATCCATGGTCAATGTAGTTATGGGTAAATCCTTCTAGTTATACTAATAAATAATAAAGCAAAAAATGGATGATGACACAATTGCACGTCCGGATTTATGAGATATCTAAAGAAAAAATGATTATATTACATAGTGCGTGTTCATAGGTTGGGTGTCATTACTATGACTATTATATATCTCTTTAAAAGACATGATGGGTTACTAGACTATGTTCCTGGTCTGTGAATATTATTCACTGCTATTGAAATAAGGGCCTAGAGAGTCACACACAATAGCGTATTCAATAATTTATCATATTCTGTTGAATAGGTATATGAGACATGGTGGGACCCACCATGAGGTACGAGTCTTGTCCAAGAATTATAGATCATTGACAAATAAATAAATAAATTATTATTCAAGTAATGAATAATTTATTTGAATTTATTTATTAAATAGTTTTTACATGTGTTATGTAAATACAAGACATAATATTATATGAATGAATATTATCTTAATATTCCAGGTTCGTTTAAAATTAGCGGGAATTATGAGTCGAGTTAAATAAATCATTTTTACCAAGAAATATATTTACTCTATATTACATGTATGTGATAAAATATAAATAATATTGATGACACATTTTATTTCATCATAATTATTATTTATTACTTATTTTGTGGACATTAAATTTATGGGGGCTCGGGTACCCTATTCGGGTATTTTGTGAAATCCACTCTATATGTACGAGAGGATATTCATTCCATAAAATACTCATGGTTCTGTAATTGAGAGATTCTCTATCACCCCACATCTTAGAGAGATAAATCCTTTTTCTAAGCGAACGATCCAATATCGCCATCGCCGATTGAAGCTATAGGATTGTGGGGATTGTCATGATGTCGAAGAGATATTTGGAGCCTTGTGTTAACACCCAAAATTCGATGAATGATGTGTGTGTGGAATCTTGGAGTGTGTTTGGATGATATAGTGTGGTTTGAATTCAAATCCTTTGAGCAACGGTTGCCGGTGGTGAGCTTCAGTTGAGCACACTCCGATTTTGAATGATGTACTCGTTTCATTTTATTTTTATGCTTTGTTTAATTCATGTGAGATCCTGAGAACATACTAGGGCTTGGATCGGCGTAGAAAACAATTTTCGTCACTCCAGTAATAAAAATTATGAAATTCCTGACCCCCCAACTTTTTCTTCCTTCCCTAGTACCAAAAAATGGTATTAGAGTGATCATGTTAATTTTACGAGATGATATAATTAAATTAGATTTAAATGTAAGTATAGACATTGAAATCAGTCTCAAAGAAACCGATCACGCTTCGATCCGATCTCGGTCTACCATGATATGACAATTCAAAAAATATTATTGATTAAAATCAGTTTGTTTTCAGGTATATTTTTATTGAATAATGTGAATACACATGCACCCAAAATGAGATTTTGGCGTGCGTTGGGTATTCTGGTTACTCCAACGCGGTGGAAGGTGTTGAAAGAGGAACTCCTATTTTTACCAGCAAAAACTGACTAAAATATGGAAGTTAAATTCGATTCGGCCAGTGAAAAATGTTTCCACAAGTTTTTATAAATTCTTTTAAAATTTATAGAGCCTATTTCAGGCTGTTGAAATTGTGGGAGAATACAATAACGAAATTATTGGAATATTTTTTCCCCTTCCGTTGATGTGACTTTTTTAAAAAAAAATAGTGAAAAAAGGTATATTTGGAAGATTTTTTCCACATGTGGACCAAGAGACCTAGACAAGGCCACACCGAGCCACTCAACAGAACCCCCTCCTCATCATGCTGCCTTGAACGACTAGATCTGCTGTCATCCACGTGCCAACCCCTGTCACAGCCACGTCTTCGTATATTCGCCAGCCTCCGTGGTGGTACCTGCGCTACAACGCCACCTTATCGGATTGAATCCAGTCATCATCGATCCTCATCTAGATCATCCATCCATGACCCCACCCCACTGAATGGATTACCCCATCCATTTGAGGTAACCCCCTGCCACGGTATTCGGTTGAACCCAATCCATCCCAAAACAAGTTAGGGTGTGTCTGTTTAACTTATAATGGGTCTAAACAGGGCCACCCAACCCAAAACAGTCATGTACAGGGTCTCCACCACCCAATATGAGCCTGCATGGAGTCAACCCGACCCACATTGGCCACGTCAGATTTTCAGGTCCGTTTTAAATTAATATAATAAAAAATTAATTAATTTAATTTTAGTTTTAAATTGAAATAATTAAAATTCACTTTTGGTTTCAAATTAATATTTTTAGTATTACAAAAAAAATTAATTTATCTCAAGTATTAAATTAAGTTAATTTATTTATTTTAGTTTTTGGAATAAAAATTAATTTAAGGATGAGACCAAATAAAGAAAATTTAAAAAAAATTAAAAATATTTAATTTATTTATATAACCTCATACTAGATTTATTGCAATTTAATTTTTATGGCACATTTATTTATTATACGGATTGGTATTGAACTTGTGGACTGAGCCTTTGCGTGTATAGATGATTTATTTAATTATTTATTACCTGCATGCAATGATTGTAATAAATAAGTAATTAATTGATGACATACATATCTACTTTTTGTTTAATATATTTAAGGGGCTTCATATCCAATTTATCTGTAGAATATTGCACCCCTAAACCCCCTTAATTTCATGTGTGTATATTTGTACTTTAGATGATGATTCTATAAGACACAGACCCTTCCAGAGATGAGGTAGTACTCCATATGAGAAGCGAATACATTGACTCGGGGTGAGCTACGACATGTGTGCGAACTTGACACAGGTATGAAACCCCAAAGTTTGATATTGATCTGTTCTTATTAAAATGGATCAATCACAATTATATTATCATGACCATTCAGGTAGATTTATTTCGTTCATGCATTGTTTTTTATTTTTCACGTTTACTACAAGATCATATAAAATAATAAACAAGTAAAATGCATAAGGACTCGACGTATGTTTTTTTTCTATCATATATTGAACATAATTAGTAGTATATTTTTCCATTCTTAATGAAATAATAAAATACCTCAAAGAAATATTTAGTCGCAAAACACCTCCCATTATTTGAATATCAAAAAACTAGGTGTACGGGGTGTCTGATCAGCCAATGATGGGGGGGTGCCTCCTACTACTAAGGAGTTCTAATGAGAGTGATGAGTTGCTTCACAAAGGTTGTTAGAAAAGTAGTATCAAAAGCTAGTTTGATGAAAATTTAGAGGCAAACATTAAGTAAATCGTATTTATGATTTTAGAAGCTAAGACTCCACTCAACAGATCAAAGAGATGCGAGTTAATGTGATTGGACAATCCAACGCTTACCTTGAAAACTCCATGTAGTAACATAAGAAAAGATTTTAGACTATGAGTGGAGGCTCAAGGATCCTTTCCATTAGAATACTCAAGTGATGGAGTATTCTGATTCTAGTATAGAGGTTTTCTAGAATTCGAAAAAATAGTGGATGAAATTTAATTGTTAATAAATAATGTCCAATATAGTAATCAAGATAAAAGTACTAATATACTATATTTTTTTAGAAAATGGAATGTAATATTGAGGTAATTATTTTACAAAGTAAATGTCACATCCATCACAAGTTTCCAAAGGGAACTACAAGCACTTGCACACCATACTACAATATATCTAAAATTCAAGGTGTCACTGTCTTTAATACCTATTAAGCCACCTTAGGAAGAAATGATATTTAAAATTCTTATAGGAGACTCATGTATATATCATATGATTGTTAATTCATTATACTATCCTCAATGTCTAATGTCAATTGTGGATAATACATCAGAACATGGATGACATAATGTATTGTCTCATCTCAGAGAATCTTACTAGGAGAATTAAAGATAGATATGAATTGGTGATAATTAAACTAGTTATGTCTAAATATGAGAGATGGATCACGGTCCATTCATATATCATTTTCACCAATTTACTCCAATTTTTTTTAAGATCGCAAAATGAAAAGTACGGAGAATTTTTTTTGTTGCTTTCTAGGTATTATTTGATAAGAAATATTATCATTAAATATATATTAATCTTTAGTTCTTATGGAAAAAACGTTGAAAGTAAATGAAAAATGGACAATGGAAAGTGTCATGCCAAAGACACCTTCGCAACATACTTTAAATAAATAGTTATTAAACATGAGGTTATTCACCTTTCATGTCATGAAATAATTCTTTGAATGTTTAAATGTAGTGAACCAGATCACATAAGGATGTATTCACTTATTCTTTAGGTATATTCATCAATATAAAATGTAATGCATCAGTTATACTTGTTGGGTATTAAATAAAATATGCCTATTACATATGTTTATTTAAATAAAATAACCATTTATGTATATAAATCTTATAATAAGTATGGTGTGTTATCCAAGTAGAACAGAAAGGTTATTTCATAAGATGGTAGTGTGAAGCACACAACTTCTAAATTTATAATTTTAATAATTCTAGTACAAAATTTATTAAGTATTACCAAAACAGTTATCTCACATTTTCTTTAGACATAAAGAGATTATATTCCAATTTTAGAATGAATTTTTTTTTGTAGTGTCAAATACTGAAGTAATAGTTTAGTTATACTTTAATCATTGGCAATACCCATGGAATATAAAATGTAAGACTGGTATGCCCAGTTCTGGAATGAAATACTTTGTCATGAAAAACATAGTATTTTTCAGCGATATACCCAGTATAGTTTTAGAATATTTGGAGTTAAATACCTCGGTTATTATATATCGACACACTTAAGTACATAGTTTTAGACAAAGAAACCTTTAGAAATAAAGGCTAGGCATAAATCTTTCAGAACTAGTTCAACAAGAGAGAACAAACTATTCCAAATAGAAGATACTGATATATATAGTTCATTAAATTAATCTAACTATTTATGGAATGTGAACATAAATTATGGTATATGCATTGTCATAAGATTTGAGATTCATTGGGAAGGTCTACAGAAGAATATCTTGGCAAAGTAATCATTGATCATTATAATGTAGCATGGAGTAATTCCTTAACGCATATTACCTTATCCAAATTAGATATATGATGATAATAAGGAGGATCAATGATGAGTCTTGTATGTTAACATTGATCTACAAAAATGTAGTTGGGATGAATTCCCAAATTCACATTTCCTTATACACATCAGAGTCGTGATGTAAGTAAAAATGTCATCAATGTTAAAACTCATGCATTGTAGATACATCCATTTTTTGAGACATGATTTGAAAATAGCGACATTATCCCATATCCATATGCCATATATTATTAAAAATGGATATCATATGAGTTTTAGTCTGATTAAAATAAATTATGTAATAATAACATATGTTTATATGCAAAGAGTTTGTTAGGATATAAAACTCTTATATCATGAAAAACACAAAGTGCATTTATAGTAATTATCCTAAAAGTATCTTTGGATATTCTAGAAATACATATGATATAAATGTGATAGTAAATGTAATAGAATATATTTCTATATAAGGGTTCACATCTCAACTTGAGATAGTGTTAGCCGGATTGACTTTGGTTTAGTCAATGTGAGAGATTCACAAATAGTTGACATCAGAATAAGTTCCACAACAGAACATGGAAAAGAATTATTCCAATGACACATACTGTGTATGAAGGATAAAAAATGTTTATGGTCTGATATTCACTGATGTTGATAATACAATATTCATTAATAATAATAATAATTACAAGTAAAAATTTGTTAGGACAAATAGGCGCCTATATACCCTAAGAGGGGGGTGAATCAATGTATGGATATTCTTTTTCAAAATTCTTCCAACGCCACTGGATCTTGACGTCTTTATTACACGAGTCTCTTTGTTTTCATTTGTGTGTTTATTATGACCACTTCTTTTCTTCTTTATCTGATAATGATGCTTTAAATGCAATGTAGAGAAGTAAGCAGGTAGACACAAAGATTTTTATTTGGTTCACCCTCACTGGGCTACGTCCAAGGAGCATAAAACGACGATGTGCCGCTATACCAAATCCAATAAATCATACTACTGTTTACAAGGTTCAGACTAGATCTCTTCTATGCCCAAACTCATTTCCTTTACATGTTTTAGGGTCAGCTCACTGCTTTCCCTAGTGTCACTCCCTATTTCTCTCTCTCTGACTCACTGCCGGTGGAGAGGATCACATTCTTCCTCTTCCTTTTATCACTGCTCCGGAAAGGATCCACTCATAGTTTATAAACTTGTAGGTCTCTTAATTATCACAAATTAATACATCCCCTTTTGTATGTAGATGATGTGTTGATCCCAACTTTCACCCGTAGATGAATCTCACTTTGCACTGAAGGTATCAGGAAATCATCTAGCTTTCACGCAGACCTGAATCACTGTTGTTCTCCAACCATACCAGACGCCCTTCTCTAAGTCTTCGTGCAAGTCTCGGTGCACAAGTTATAACTGGCGTGTATTTCCACCTCAACCACTTGCACAACACAAGCTTCTACAACTCCAAACTTCTGCGACTCACAACCTTTTACGCCCAAACTGATATTGGCATGAAACCATCAAGTATCACACTTCTTCAAAACATGACGCACATGTGTCACAAAACTACTTGTGCGACACCCACTTCTCCAACTCAAAACATGGGCGACACCCTTCCTTTCTCACCCAAACAACTATGGATGTGCATCAATCAACTAGCGCGCAACTTCTACTTGCGCGACCACCACAAATGCGCGATAAAAGCATTTACTTTCACTTATTTTTGAAATTGGTTACCAAATGAGGAGGGGTAAACCTCTATTTTTATTCATTTGGACACCCTGTGTGATGGCGTGCAAGTCTGCCCTCGATGCACATGTTTCGGCACGCAAGACTCTGTCGCGCAAGTCACTTGGGTGACCAACCCTAAAACATGGGCTCCCTTTTTCCCTTTGATATATTTTGATGTTATGATCTTGAAAAACATAGGGAGAAAAGGTTTCCTCTTCTTCAAGAAAATGGCGCACAATTCTCTTTTCCAAAACCACTTTTCTCCATTTGTCGATTTTCAAGCTCAAAAATATGGCAAACACAATAAAATGGCATCACCTTGTATCTGTTCTTTTTGTACCATCTCAAGAACATCCATTCCTTTTTCGACGTTCTTGAATCAAACATGGATCATTAAACACATCCCTTGAACTTGACATGCCAACATGAAATCCCCTTTTTCAAAAAAAAATTACGTCATGGTTTGCTTTGTCAACAATCACAACACAGATGTCCAATTTTTCAACCAACAGAATCACCTCAAAAATACTTTAATGTTACCTTGAGGTGTTTTTTTCCCAACAAGAGTATATGAAAATTAACTAAAATTTACAAGATGAATTAAAAATAAATAATGGATTCCATGTATTAAATCACAAAAGGCTTATTATTTTGAATACTATGGTCGAGATTCAAGTGAAACGATACATGGGTGGTACAATCATGGTTGAAATAAGGCTTGAATGGTAATACCCGTTCGTTATGACTAAATCCATTAGAATTTTAATTGTCATAGATAATTTCTATGATCATTTTATTTTGCATTATATGTTAAGTCCCCCAATCATGGAAGGTGCCTATATGATGAAACCAAAAAGGGATGGTCAAATCATAGAATGAATATAAGGTTGAAATTTACTAAAATACAATTCAAGATTATAATTAAGAAACATTATCTTAGAGTATTAATTTGGAATTAATCTTTTCTATGTTTCTACCATAGGTTAGTGGGAGCTCCATTTCTTTCTATGTGAAATATGTTAGGTAACATATCGAAAACAACTATTGGTATTATAGTTAGCTAACACTAGAAAGAATGTAATTATATAGAGATTAACTTAATGTAGAAACATAATTTCTATGGAACATGATCTACAGAGGTAGATCTAATGGTTTCTAAGACCAGGTCAATCATACATATATTGAAAAATACATGTTGGAACAATTTGAGAGATAATTTTTACAAATGTCACATGGAATAAATTTCTATAAGAAGACATGCATAGGTGTAAGAGGAGATTAATGTGGTGATTATAATTCCATATGCTTCAGTGATGGATAAATCATGTATATCATGATATATACAAGAAATGATATTTATTAGATATATGTTATGAGAGGAAAATATTAACTATTTCTAAGATAACTACAAGGGAAGCAGTCAGAACTATGAAATAATACTGGAGAATGTACAAATGATATATACCTAGTATGTGGAGAGGAAATGATACTAGTTTTCAAGGGACACAAACTATTCTTAATTGGATCAATGTGATCTAATATCATAGTCAGTCTAAGATAATGATCAACATAATCTCAATCAAGTTATTAGTATACATGTATAAAAATATAGAGTACATTGTAGCTTCTGAGGAAACTAAGAAGTAGTGTAAGATATTCAATAATTTGTTATTGTTCTTGGAATTTCACCTATTGAGTAAATTATTATCATAATGTAATTTATGATACTCTTATTATCCATGATTTCATGTTTTGACAGAGGAGAAAAATGAATACACATAGGTTTCACATCTCTTGAGAAATTTTACTCAAGGAGATGAGGTCGCACATATCATAATAAACACATAGCGTGGATGTAGAAGACACAACAATTAAAGTTGTAACTTAGAAATAACATGATATTAATCATGTGAGAGCTAACAAGGATAATTAGTAAGTTGAATCTAGTGAAATTGGGAGTGTTTTAATTGTGGGTGCCCTAGACCCAACTAAATAGTACTTTTTTGTTACCATTTTATGTATACAGTGAGATATTAACGGTGTATAATTACCATTATAGTGTACACATTTATGTGTCCACTATTTAATGGTAATATCCATAAATTCACTATCATATCAATAGGTTATTATAGATCCCATGATATAATGAGGACCTCAAGATACTATGATATCATTATTTAACATATTTCTTATTGTCTAGATATATCATACTAACTGAACAGAGTATATGCCTAACTATCGGGTTCATGGAGCTCATAAGGATTGAGACACCTTCTCATGAAGTTATCACTTGGTGATATTTAGTAGTTGAAATCATTATCATAGACCGGTCAATAGGAACACCACATGTTTTGGGTGTCATTAGATGTTAATATCTACAGACATTTGTATTGGTCTCTTGAGATCATTATTAATGTGTTTCATTTTATCATATACTTTTATGCAAGGTAAAAACCATGATAATAAAATTGTGGCAAGGTATCTTGTGTTGGATGTGTTATTGGTGGTATGGAATTGGTTTAATGATCAAGATAGGATTTTTCACTTCCAGTTTAAGGAAGTAATATCTTCGTCCAGGTTGATCAAGATGGTAGCACCTTCATAAATCCATATCCATGGTAGTCGAGGGTAAATCCGTCTAGTTTAATCACCATAAAAAAAATCAAGAATGGAGGATGACACAAGTGTGCATCCTAATTTATGAGATATCTAAAGACAATGAGATTATATTACATAGTTTGTGTTTTTAGGTTTGTTATCATTGTTTTTCCTACTCCTTATCTCTTTAGGGGATTTGATGGGTTGCTAGATTCCAATCATGGTCTACGAATACTATTTACTACAATTGAGATAAAGTCTTATAGGGTCACACACAATAGTGTATTCAATAATCTTCCATATTATATATAATAGGTATATAACACATGGTTGGACCCACCATACGGTCTGAGCCTTGTCCAAGAATTATGAATCACTGATAAATAAATAAATGTATTATTATTCATGTAAATAATAATTGGGTGGAATTTATTTATTAAACAAAATTTCTAGTGTTGAGTAAATACAAGGAATAATATTATACAAACATATTTTATTTCAATATATATTTTTGTTTAATATTAGTAATAATTACACGAAGAGTTAAGTGACTCAGTTTTAACACATAGTATATTTAATATATATTATAGGTATGAAATAAAATAAAAATAATATTTATGATGAATATTAGTGTTTCATAATTATTATTTATTAATTATTTGCTATACATTAAATTTATGGGGGGCCGGGAACCCTATCCGGGTATTTTTTGCAATCAACTATATAATTAGATAGGAGATTAATTCCATACAACATTCATGCATTTAGAATTGAGAGATTTTGTCTCCTCCAACATCCTAGATAGAGAAAGCCTTTCTCTATGCAAACGATCCCAGATAACCTTCATAGATCAAATATAGAGGATTGTAGTGATCCTTGTGATGTTTAAGAGATTATTGGAGCTCCACACTAGCACCCAAAATTTGATGAATGACATGTGTGTGTATTTTTAGAGTATGTGTGGAAGATCTATAGGGGTTCGACTTCAGATAATTTGATCAAAGGTCACCAATGATGATTTATAGTCTACCGTTCTCTTATTTGGAATGATGCACTCATTTTATTTTATTTTATGCAATCTGTTTAATTCACATGAGATCCTCAGACCATACCAGAGCTCGGATAACCGGAGATGGTAAGTTCTTTCTCTTTGGCATTGAAGGTTTTTAGATATAGGTCCCAATGAATTACATTGTGAACCCTGATACCAAAAACATCTTGGGGAATAATAGGGGTGACCATAATCAGGTGAGGGGATGGTATAGTGGTTGTAACTTATAGAGATTATAGAGTGTTAGACACTCTAACATAAAAGTCACTCTTGGATATTACACTAGGGAAAGGGACCATGGGTGTTTCATCATGATTAAGTGGCCCCAAATATATAGGTTTAGATGGTATATATAACATATCCTTGTTTGTTAAATTCATGAGGGATCCAAGTTTCATACTTTGAGAGATCAATCAAATAATCCACCCTTGTTATCTACATAGGGGTCACTCAAATGGACTCAAATAAAGGGGCTATTTGAATCTCCTTGGGAATGGAGTATGTGGTGGCCTATGAATAAAATTAATGAAAGCCTATAAATGTTCATCTTATACTATAATAATGTGAAAAGTTCCCCATAAACCATATCACTCTCTAATATTAATTGAAATTACCATCTCATGAAGGATATATATATATATATATATAAATTAGATCTTTCTAATAGTGGTGAGTGATATAAAACTATCAACAACATAGAGAGACTTGGAAAGTCTCTCAAAAAATTACCCTGCCCTCAATGTATTCCTCCCTTTACCACTTATTTTTTTGAAATGATGAATCATGAGAGTTTCCATATTGAACTTGGTCCCTCAATGATAGAATTAACGATATTAATATCCAAATGATTTATCAGACATTTTTTATCAACTTTAAGGAGATACAAACCAATTAAGGCTCTATGAATTATACTCATTGATGGTTTATTGAGATAGGTTCTCTTAGACTAAGTGGAAATATGAAATTATTTGTTTTGATGAATTAAAACATCAATTCAATACATTTCTTCTCATTGAAATGGATTATCACTTCAAGGTGGAGATTTTTCAAATCGATAATGATTTGGGGTATCATTCCATGAATAGAAAATAGAAATCTATTAAAATATCAAGAAATTACTTTACCATGTTATAGAAAATATCTTTCATATTATATTAAAAAGAGACAATAACATTATACATATTGAGTGACATACAAAAATAACTAAAGATAATAATATATTTAGTAGTGTTTGTTTTATAATTAGATATGGTTTCATCGACCACTATATCATTTCATGAGGTTGTATTTAAACCAATATGTATTTCTACATTTATATTAAATTATTAGTGTTTTCTTTATTTGTAATAAAATATTAAGATTATTATGAAACTTCAATTTAGTGAATGTTTCAATATATTAGTTACAATATTAAAAACATCCACTAAATAATTATGAAACTACCAATAATATTTTTTTCATATATGTAGATGTATTTTAAAAAATTATGAATGTTTTTAAAAAACTCACTTATTAAGTAATATGATATTATAGTAATGGATCTTAAAACATCTACTAAATATGTCTATAAATTTTGGAATTACCATATTTCATGGTAGTTTAAATTTAGTATGGTGTACCAATGGTGTTTAAAAATGAAACAAAGATTGTTAATAAAGTAAAAAATGTCATCAATACACACCATTTTATCTCATTCCAGATATATGAAAAATAATATCAAATACATATATAATACATTCAACCAATATAATATAATAAGAGTTGGTTTCAACTAGTAAAATATAAAAAACTAGTGTTTATAATAGTTTTCTATAACAATTTTTACCGTTCACATGAAAGCCTTTAGTTGTGATGCATTAATTCTCTTTCCCTACATTCATGCTTTCCAAAGGCAGGTGGCCTCCATCACTAGGGTTGGTGATGTTAGATCATTGATCAAAACAGGATGATGGTGTATCAGTTCCTCCTTCCATAGATTCATTATTGGATCATTTTGCCTTTTTCTGAATATCCCTCATAGATTTGAGTCATGATTCTCGGTGTTTTCTCAAGGTGGACGCCAATTAATTATGTTACTTTTATCTTGATAGTGTAGAAACCTAAAGTCGGAGTGGATGGTAAAATTGGGTGTATATGAGAATCTTGGAATGATGGGTGTGTTGGGAATCTATACAATCTTCATCTTTTGAGGTTATAGGAATCTATCATATGAGGTATCTTATACACGGTGCCCACGACATCCCTTGTCATCCATGAGGTAGTTGAAACCAGATGCATAAGAATTATGTGGATTTTACCCTTGGCATACCATGTTTATTACATAGGGTATATATTCTAGTTCATTTCATAGATTTAACACCAATTCAGGATAGGTTAGTCACATGTTCAATGTCTTATTGAAACTGGTGGGTCATAAGTTTATCATCTTTCAGGGACAAGCCTATCAAAAGTTTAATGTAATATGGAGATAGATGGCTCACAGGTCTAACATCTTGTGGATATAGGTGGGTGAAAGGTTTAATGTCTTGTGGAGATAGGTTGGCCATAAGATTTATGTGTTTTTGGGATTGGTTAGTAAGTTTAATTGTTATACCATGACAAGATGATCCCACATTGGAGTTACAACCTTATAAGGGAAACACATACATATTTTATGAGAATATTGGGTTGAATGAATTAAATATCATGTGTGTATCCCATGCAAGTCGGTATGCTGGTATTGGACCCCATGGAGGCATCATAATATACCATGATTATGGAAATAGGGATCAAACCCCACATAGTATAAGTGCATAGTTTAAGGATGTGTGATAGATAGGTCTATGCAGTTTAACATCGAGTTGTAAGGATGATCAATTTGTGAAATTACTATCAACGAGGAATGGTATGGGGCTTACGCCTATGGGATGCTCATAGAATGGGTATCATTCTATGGTGAGGGATGATGGTGTGGGGATTAGGCGTGTGAGGTTCTAGAAGAAGGATTTTCATCCCAGGGTGAGGAAGGATGATGCAGGGCTTTTGACTCTGAGATTTCTAGAGTAGGAGGTTAATCCCAAGATGGGAGAGGACGTTTCATCCCATGATGATCATACTTGGGGAATCCTATGTTCATCTTACATGATTGGAGGTGAGGGTTAATCCTATGCTAGTCATACACAGGGTATCATGCATTCATCACATAGGGTAATACAACAGTTTAACACCATGTGTTGAGGATATTCTCATGTGGTTTAACATTGTACAACTAGTATGTTGGGATATGCAGTTTAATGCCATGAATCTCAGACTTTGTCGTGACCTATTCCTATGTAGAGAATTTATAGGTAGGATAGAATTACCCAAAACGTGGAAACATCAATGGGAAAGATAAACTATTTCACTTGATGATTCCATATTTAGGTCTCATTGGTATATGGATCGAGAAACTGTAGGTTGTGTACGTTGTAAACACTACCATAGTGAAGTGAAAAATGGGGATCCAGACATTAGGGTGCCTATTCTTAGATGAAATATAAATTATGGTACCAAAACTTAGGAGAAAAAGGTGATACAACTATCTAGTACATTCTTGAAGTATATAAGCCTAACATGAGGGTTGATGATACCGTCACACATGAATACTTATGGTGTACATATACATGGATGGAATGGGGTAGGGAACTTGAGCACTTGACGTGCATGAAACTATTCTTAATGGAGGGGGCATCAGTTTGAGGACTAGAGTTTATTTTAAGAGACTCTATAGTTTCTTATGTAGGTGGTATTTCATGAACTATAGGCTCTAGCATAATAACACATTAAATTCTGGGAAATTGGTTCGTGCATCTTCTGGGGTTGCGCAAAACTCTTTGTTGCATGAAGGTAGTTTATATTCTTCATAAATTTATTTAATTTAAGAAAAGTTATGTGAGGAAATATATAACAAAAGAAAATGAAATTTTTAGGCCCTTATGAGGTTGGTCACATGAGTTCTATACCATTGGGTGTCCATCAAGGGTTTGGATTTATGCGACATCACAGAATAATGGGTTACATGAACAAGAGATGAAACATAAAATTATGGGGGTATATCTTTAATACTTGGGTGGGGGTACTCTATTTATTAATTAATTTGGGGTATTATAGTGTAAATAAAGCCCTATATGACGAAAATTTATTTTTCACATCACATACCTTTTCTTTCAGGGTAGTTTCACGTAAGACATCATTTCAATGATGCCTTTCTGACACAAATATTTTAGGCATCAGTCTTCATGGTTGTGCACGTAATAAATAAGTTTTATGCCTCAAAATATTCTAAATATGGTCCCTTCTAAAGTTCCTTTGAAACATGTTCTATTCAAAATTTTATTTTTTACACTGTTCAGTTATGTTTGAAATATTGACTTATATACAGTTTCTATAAGTTACGTGCTACTGCCCCCCTTGGCTAATAAATGTTTCATTAGGATGGGGTGAATATTTTTTTTCAGGGAAAAACCCTCCATATGGTATTGGGATATGTTTTAGTTTCCTATAAATCCCCCCATCATAATTTGAGATGTAGGGAAATGAGAAGGTTAATGATGCCTGCATCCCATGGGATGCTACTCTACTTGGTATTTCCATCCAATGATGCCAACTTCCCAAATCATTAGAATACATGGGTGATTTTGTGGATATACTATTCAGAATAGAAGGTATAATGGAGGCTTAACTAATAGGGGATCATGATTTTGTTGGGAGAAATCATGAGGATCATGGATGAGTGAGCTTCTTGGAGTGATTCAAGTACTTTGTGGACATGGATTCAATTACAGGATGACATGGGGAGGGTGAAACCACTACCCCCAGTTAAAGGTGATGTTCAATGTGAGTCCTGAGGTGATGATATATTCAACGTTTCCATCCCAATATGTTCTTTATCATGGTGTGATGCATAGGGATCCAGTGATGAGGAGTCATGGGGATCCAACACTGACTGAAAAAGTTCCCAAGAGAGTGGAGAAGTCACTCTTGAGTAATATGATATGATTGATATTCTATTTGGAGTGGTAATTTTATATAACTTCACAATTTATATTTTTTCATTAACTCCTCTACCCAAAAATATTGAAACATGTAGGAATCTAATGAGGAGAGTTTGGGGACCATAGATGAGGGTGAAGAAATCCCCATGACGGGAACTGAGGAGTCCAACTCAGGGTCTGCTCCCAAGATCCTAACTGAAGAGGTCTCCACTATAGAATCTAGATGATAAGTTCTTGATAAAACGATGCTCTTTGTCATCTATGGGGGGCCTCTTTTGGGAACTCCAATAGTATCTCCCCATGTTAGTGGGGGAGGCCTCCTAGGATGGTTAATTATTAGGATCCCTACACCTTCCCAAGGTGATGTTCCAAATCCTATTTAACTAGGCCATCCTGGAGTTTTGATAAATGATCAAATATTCTATACTAACCCTTCTCCCATACATATTTCATACATGTTACATTGAGGGATCCCATGGTAGTTTTCAAGGTGATGTTCGACACTGATGGGTCTCCAGCAGTGTAATTCCCATTTCAAGGCCTCAGATTTGGATATACCTCAATCCATTGGTTTATGTAAGTCTCTATTTTTCACAAGTTCTTTCTACCTTTTTTTGTTTCTATAGGCTGAAATAACCTTGTTGTGTTTGTCTAAAATAGTGATTCAGGTATTCTGTACTCAACAAATAGGTGCGGCTGAGGGAGTTGGGGAACCTACTCTAATAGCCATGAAAACTATCAAGGAGCCATCCGTTCAGCATGTTTTGTCCTCAATCCCAAGAGGGAATCCCATTATAGATAAAAATATGGTTTCTAGGGAGGTCAATATCAAAGATGGAGAATGTTTTACCACTAGAGAAGAGTCAAACCAGGAAAACCCTCTTCTCTATGTGGAGAATATCCCATCTAAGAGGGTACCTAAGGAGGAACATAGTACCATATTTCTCGCCAATTTTCATGAGTATGAGCCTAGGACACCCAAAATTCTATATGACTCTGTGTCCAATGTCATCAAAGAGAACTATGTTTTTTATTCCAGGTGTGGATAAGCCTCCATACCTTCATCAATCACACCATAGAGGCATACATAGTAAGCCAAATGGGGTCCCTCCACCATTGGTTTATGAACCTGAGAACCAAATGGGTGGATGTTCGTGCTCTCCATGCACTATCCCATGACTATATTGTGGAGTAGATGCACACATATCATCAATAGATAGATGTTTCCAGACAGGATAATGAATTTAAAGGTACAACAGTACTGCATGTATCCAAATAGAAACTTTTGTGGCTCAAAGATAAAGTGAAGAGGAATGAAACCATCTCCATTGATCAGTCACAGATCATTATCTAATTAAGGGACTAGTTAGTGGTGGATGAGGATAAGAAAGTAGGGGCAGAATAACATGTGGATGAATGCAATACAGAGAAAAACCAAGTGTCAATTTGGGATTATGTGGTATATCCTATGTACTAATAGGAAGGGACCAAGATTTCTAGGTGGAAACTGGTCCTAGAAACCACTCTCTAGAGGTCTGTCAGGCTAGAGTTATCGGTTACTGAGTTATATCCTTAGAGATCACATGTTTATGTGTTTTTATTGTTAAAATATGGAGAGGATCCATTCTATGGATAACCCTCATTGAAATCAACCATTTTATTTTTGGGAATAAAAAAACATATGTTCCTTTACTTTCATGAACCTCCATAATATTAATAAGACAATTAAATATAATCCTATAAGCGTATGTGAGTCATATTTAGTATGGGAAATAATAGATGAACAAAATATTGGTCGTTTATATGAGTGTCATTTGCGGAATTAAGGCTATGGTTCAAAATGATTCATCAACCATCAAGAATTTCATAACTAGAAAATACATCATGGGAGAGTAAAAACTCTACATAGATGACTTGATTTCCCAATGTGCATAGGTTCAGAAGTTGGGTAACACTGGGGTAATAAGATTATTCTTAAAAAAAAGAAGTATGAGGTATCTGAATCAAGACACCCAATATCTTAAACACCGTATATAGGATTATTTCTAACCAAATTTGAAATTCAGACTCAACCACTATTTCTCCAAGTATGGGGAAAACAAATAAGGTACATCCATTGAATATGTTCAAAACACGAGCCAGTCAAATGTCATCATAATCCTTTAGATATTGTTCCTAGGATAATAAGTGAGCTATTTTTTCTAGTCAACATTGTCATTTGGGGGATCATTCAGATGCTAAGGATGGTGGGTGTCCAAATCATGTAAGATGAAAAGTGTGGGGTGAATGTTGGGAATGATTAGATGGAGTGTACACTCATAGGATCATGCCACCATGGATCTAAATACATTGAGAGAGTGTATTGGTATTAATGAATTCTTGAAGAATCTTCTAATAGGATTGTCGTCTTGGATGCCATGCAACAGTCAAGGAAATAAAATGGTGTGATAAGTTAAAGACATCAAAGGAGGGGAATGGATTCTCCAGAAATTTCCTAAGACACTTTGTTGTTTAACATCATACCATGGGGATAGAGGGAAATGATTTTAATGTATTGTGGAAAAGAAGATGGAAGTGTATTTTACCATCTTATGGTGAGGATAATATGTCATGCAATTTAACATCACGTGACTAGTAAAATCATAGAACAATTTATCATCTTGTGACCAGGGCATGAAAAAATATTTTCCAGTTAGGGAAGTGGGATAAAAGAAAAAGAAACATAATGGGTGAAACCTCATAGAGGAGCTCATAAGGAAAAGGGAGAAAATATTTATCTCTATTTTTTTTTCCAAAACCAATGGTTTTCAATGATCGTATCCTAGTTTTTTTCTGTAGTCAACAATGATTTTCATAGTCTTTTCATCTATTTATTTGAAGCCTCATTTTCCCCAAATCACAAGAGAGACTTGGCAGAAAATGATGGTCTCTTAATAAAATTTCCCATATGGGTTTTAAATATGAAATACCTTTGTGTCTCAGGTCATGGGAAGTTTAAGGTCATAAAAGTCATACCAAAATGTTTGAAATATTTTGTGGTTGTAATTATTGGAACAATTTGAGATACTCCATGGAGGTTTGGATGGTATGAAGGGGTAGAAAGCCATCATAAATGGAGGGATAAAAAGACCCTAAACTATACCATACACTCCTTGGTCCATTCATTAGAAGTATACTAGGGTTCCAGACAATTAAAAAAATATAGACTCAACTGATGGGAAATTTTTTGTTAGGGGCGGATAAAAAATTTCTAGGAATCACTATGTATCCCATGGGTTATGAATCAATCTAAAAGTAGTTATGGAATGTGATGTGGCGGGAGAACGACACTAGAAATAGAAAATACTCTTAAGAGATGATGATGTTATAAGAGGGGAATTAGTTTTCCATGTAAATAGAGGTTATGAAAATTAAATATGAATTGGGGTCCACATGTGGCGAGTTCCACATAGTTTAAGGTCATAATTCTTGGACCAAGAGTTTCTGTAGTTTTAGTTCATGTAAAATTGACCAAAGGGGGAAAGAGGTTTCATAAGGATGTTTATGAGACCTATAAGGAATGTAGACCCTACATAGAGAGAGAGATAGATAGCCAAGGGGGCCCCATATCACAAAAAACGTCTCTGAGACAAATTTCACATAGTTTATGGGCATCATAATTGGACTAAATAGGGGTGAACATAACATGAAAGAGTGATAACCGGGTGTGAAATAGGGGAAAAGGAGGCTTAGTGCCACATGAAACATAGTTTTTGGTCATGATTCTTGGACTTGGAATCATAGTTTAATGTCATAGAGTTCGGAACAAATGGTGTAGTGATCCATTTAAGGGATGTCCACACATGTCAACCTCGATTAAGGAAATTCCTCCCTAGATCCTAATACCATGTGATCCATTATTAGCATGTGAAATATGTATTGAAATGATGTAATCATTATCATAAGTGAGATAATAAAAAAATTAAAAAAGAAGCTGACTTGGGGAAGTCCCAATGATACTGACTTAGACATTGTATTGAAGCGTATAGAAGAATGATTCTTAGGGTGATGAAATTACTACCCTAGAAAAGTAAGGTGTAAAGGAATGTAAATCATGACTTCTAAGATTTTGAATAAATAAAGGGGTGATCTATGGTCATCGAACAAATTTAACCATGTTCAAAACAAAGGTTCCACAACCACACTAGTCTAGGATGGGATGTACATATGAGTGTTAAACATTGACCATGTTTAAAAAATGAGGACCACTAAATTCCACAAAAGATTATTTATGGTGTGTGCTTATGATGGTAGGCCAGTGTGTCCCGGAACCATTTTTGTCAGGGGAGGGGGCATTCAAATATGAAAAATAAAGAAGATCACATTCAAATGGAGCATGAAAAAATATAAGTGGAGGATATCCCATGGAAGATGGCTATAGGGACCACTCCACTCTATGCCCAAACATGATAAATGAGTATATTAGTAAGCAAGGATCAAGTTTGACCCCGAAGGGGAAGATATATTAATGAATTTTCATTGGGGATTGTCCTAGGATATGAGATTCATGTGTTTCTACATATCCCTTGGTAATGTGAATCAAGCCGCATGTTATTCTGGGATGCGACTTAGTAGGTGGATAATGTAAGGACCCAAACATTTTGAATAGTATATTAAATTAGGCATAACGATTTAATAGAAATGTTACTGGTTAATGAAGAAAGAAGAGTCGATGGCTTCATCCAGTAGAATCTAAACTTATGAAGCCCACTAATCAGATCCTGGGAAGGAGGTGTCATCTTTGGGCTTTTATTTGGACCAAGCCCAAGGTGAACTCCCGCGTGTCAAGCTTGAATGGAATCACCTACGGGAGAAGTTCAAGTTAGTGGAGATTACTACTAGGGCAATGTTATCTGATCCTCCATCAGATTCTCTCACCTTATCACACCGTACACTCAGGTCATATGCTGGTTTTATAATGGACTATGTAACAAGACTGTACCTACATTGTGTAATCATTTGAGATAAATAAAATTGTAATTTCTTCCTATGGTGATGTTTGTGAATTTTCGGATGTCTGAAAAAATATAGGTTGTATCTTATTAATGAATTTTGAAAAAGAGGATATTTTAAAATATTTTTCTAAACATTAAATAATTAATAATATGTAAGTATTTTTAAAAAATGGTCTTCTAAAAATGTGTTCAGTAAGAAATTTAGAGTCTAATAAGATCAACTAAATATTTGGTAAATAGTAAATTATGAATAGTGATTTTACGCTTAGGATTAGTAATGTTACCAAATATATTAGTAAACCCACTTAAAGAAATTATAAATATATTTTAGGCACCTTGATTATGTAATACGATTTCTGAAATTATTAGTTAAGTATATGTTTTTTACAGGTGAATAGTGTTTTTTATTTAAAAATTAAATTAAAAATATTTAGAAAATTATTTTTATAAAATGGAGTTCATTTTTGAATTCTGAGCATCGATATTATGTTAAGGTTAATTTTTGGTATTTTTTTGAAAAAGTTGAATTTTTGGTGAATAGTGATTTTTTATTTCAGAGTTTTGGGTGTTTAATGACATCATTAAAGATGTACTAATTATTTAATAATTCAGGTTGACTTATGACTAGTAATATAGGGTATGAGGTGTCCCTTGTCCATTAATGCCTTGTCCACTCACTTCCCCTATAAATACCCAGCCATTCTCTCATCCTTTTGATTCGAAAATCCTCTTCAACGGAATCCTGCTCTCCTTACCTTCAAAGGAGTCCTCCTAAGGTTCCCTCAAGCCTCCCAATGTCTCAAACATCGAGATTTCTAACATAGTCTTCCAGGTAAGGGATCCTACCTCTCTCTTCTTTTCATGTATTCTCCTTTATGTCATTTATTTTAAGCTCCATGTTATTATGTTGGGGATATTCTTTTATATTCATCATATTGTCCCTTTAATTTTCATATGATTTGAGACTCCCTCTTACTCTCATCAATTCATTTTAATAATGTTTAAGTGGTTTTGTTAGGCTACCAAATTTTTGTAAGGGATTCTTTCACCCTTCTCATTTTCATGTTCTATTTTCATGTCAAGTATTTCAAGATCCTTTTTATTATGTTAGGGTATGATCTCTATATCCATCATACTTTTCTTTTATGTTCATCTAATGAGAGACCCTATTTTATCTCATCAATTCATTTTTTTATGTTTCAAGTGACGTTGTTAGGTTGCCAAATTTTTATAAGAGAAATCTTATTTTTTTTTTCTTCCTTCCATATTTTTCATTTCATAAGGTATGTCTTTCAAATTACATTACCATGTTTCTATATCCTTTATATTATGTCCCTCTACTGTTTTGTGGATCATTTATGAGTGTGTAACCCATGTCCCCTCTGTTTTCAATGTTTTCTAAAACCCTGTAACATAGCCGTTATGCTGCAGAATTTTTGTCTCAAAATGTATCTCTCTTTTTCTCAAATTATTTTATTTTATTAAGTGAATACTCAAAGATCTTTATTCTACAGGGGTATTCACATGTATATAAAAATGTTATATTTTAATTCTGGGATTTAAATACATGAAACCCACTTTATTATTTCGTGTGTTTAAAATGGCATACAGATCATGCCTTAAAAGCCGCTTTTAAAACCTTAAGATTATGAAATAAAACCCATTTCTTTTATGCTATATGGGCAATTTTTGAAATGTTCGATGATGATACATGTGTGTCACATGATGATAATGAAAAAATTAAAGGTGTGCCATGATATGACTCTAATGCATTGGGTAATGATGTATTCTCTAGGGATTATAATTTTAACTATACCTTGGTAAATTACCTTGGAAATTTTTTCAATGACACCTTGGGGCTGGACCGTGGTGAAACAGAAATGATTGTCTAAGTTAAATGTTGTAGCCACATATTCAAGTTATGAAATACATTATTTTTACTATGATATACCTCATGATTTCTTTCTCATGCCTTAAAGATCTTTTTCATGACTTTATTGATGTATCCCAAGTTCACATGTTAAATGATTCCCCTTGTTTCCCTTATTGGGCCTTCTTCTCACCCTTTCTTTTGATGTTTTTCCCTAGGTAATGAGATGTAGTAATGAAATTACGATGAACAATTAATAAGCCTTTAATGGGTTTAAGAAGAATTTTTTATGTCGTCATGTATTAAGTTCCTAGTTTCTAAGACACTAAACCTTAAAGATCCTCAGTTTTGTAAAATGTAATGAAAAGTTATGTTATAAAAAGGTGGGATGCCATAGTTGGTATCAAAATAATGTTTAGTTATTTATGGAAATTAGTCTATGAAAACATTAGGAAGACCCCTATAGAAAATCCTAAATATAGGGAAAAATTCCAGGTATTTTGGTGAGTATTGAGTGAGTGGTTTTTCAAACAAGTACATCCTTGTCTGGATATGAGTAGGTAGAGGTTTCTCTGGAATATATGTACATAGGGCTAAAACCCTAAAACACCACTTTGTGCTAGACTCGAACGAGAACTGGTGCACGAGAACGAGCCTTTCTTCAGTCTTCGTTACGACACTCTCGAGGGAGATGTTTGGTTAATCACAAGATTTTTATGAATCATTATGAAAGATTTATAGAAAAATATAATTTTTTAAGCATGAAATTTTAAGATGTAGAATCCTTTATAGTTAAAATATTCATAAATGAAACAAGTTTCTCAATATGATTTTATTCTTTTAGAAAATGGAGGACAATAGGAGGAACCGTGAAAATGGTGACCGCAATGTACCATGCGCTGACGGCGCTCCGATAGAAGCTGGAATGGAAACATTGATGTGAATTATGAACCAACTGACTCAAGTTATAGGTAATAACATGAATCAAGCTGAGAGGTAGATCTCACCATGATGGGAACAAAATTCTGTTGAGTCATTTATGTGCCAATGACCACCAACCTTCAGTGGATCGACTGACCCATTGATTGCTGAGAAATGGATCATATCTATAGAGAAGATCTTTTCTATACTTCATTATACGGAACAAGTAAAATTCACCCTTTCTATTTACCGCCAAGAGGGAGAAGCTGATCAGCGGTGGTCACTGATCAAAAACACTAAGCCAAGAGGAGAGATGGAATCTATGGAGTGGGAAGAGTTCGGGGGAATATTCTTCAATAAGTATTTCCCTCTTTTTATGAGAATGAGAATGGAGAAAGAATTTCTCGAGCTGATGTATAAGGAGAATGAATCTATGGGAAGCTACGAGATGAACTTCACAAGGATTTCATGATATACCTATAGATTTATAATGGATCCAAATGGTAAGGATGATAGATTCTTCGGTGGACTGAGACCTCATCTAGGGAAGAATCTAGCCAACAGGGACAATGAAAGCTATGAAGAAATAGTTTGAAGTGCTATGAAATTCAAACTAGAGTTTGGTGAGACAGAGTGGTCTCACAAATCTAACAAGAAGAAGAGAGCTCTAGAACCAATCTTGGAAGAATCTTTTATCAGGAAAGAGGTGGAATGAAAATGCAACTTCCCACATGTAATAAATGTGGGAAGAAGCATTTGAGGAACTACTTGAACAGAAGTGGAATGTGCTAAAAGTTTGGAAGAGAAGGCCATATTTCTCGGAATTGTCGTAGTGAGGTGAAGAATCACCTCCCCAACACTAAATATAGAGGAAATATGTTTCTGGCCCTACCCGAAGTCCAATGCTACACGTGTGGACAACTTCGGCACTTTGCTAATCACTGTCCAAATCTGTGGACAGTGGAGGGGAATCTCCATCAACCTCAGCAAAGGCCAAGGGATCATGTTCATTATTTTTCTATCACAAAAACTGAAGTTGAAGCCTCTAATGACGTGGTAGTATGTACTCTTGTTGTCCTCTCAAATCTATCAAGTACATTGTTTGATTCTGGTTCTACGCATTCCATTATTTCCTCCATGGTTGAACAGAATATAGAATCAATCCCCGAACTGCTAGAGGTGGAGTTTTCAGTCATGACTCCAAGTGGGTTTAGCCATGCATCAACAATTTTTAGAGTCTCTAGTTTTTACATTAGTGAGAAAAATCTTATCGAAAATCTATTAGTCATTCCCATGATGGAATTCAACGTTATAATAGGGATGGACTGGCTCGCAAAGTATAATGCTAAGATCAAATTCCGAAGTAAGGAAATCTCAGTAGTCTTGAATGAAAGACCTACAATTTTCTTCCAAGGATAGATATCCTGACATGATCCTTGTCTAGAGTCACCTTTTATAGCCTTATTTATGGAGTAAATCAGTTAGGATGAAGAAGGAAAAGGGAGTATAGATACATAAGATGTTCTGATTGTTCAGGAATACATGGATGTATTTCCTGTGGAGTTACCTGGACCTCCCCCAGAAAGAGAGGAAGATTTCTCCATTGAACTAGTACCTGGATCTCAACCGATATCAAAGACCCCATATAGAATAGAAAATGTGGAGCTAGAGGATTTAAAGAAACAACTCCAAGACTTTTTGGAGAAGGGGTTTATCCAACTGAGTGTGTCTCCTTAGGGAGCACCAGTTTCCTTTGTGATGAAGAAGGATGGATCAATGCATCTATGCATTGGTTATAGAGAACTGAACTGGATCATAGTTAATAACAAATACCCTTTTCCAAGAATTTATGATTTATTTGACCAACTTCATGGGTGTCAATTCTTCTCTAAGATTGATCTTCGATCTGGTTATCATCAACTATGGGTTAAGAAGGAAGATATTCTAAATACTACCTTCCGATCAAGATATAGGCATTATGAGTTTACTGTTATTCCATTCATCTTAACTAATTCTCCTGCTATTTTCAGGGAATTGATGAATAGAGTCTTTAAGGAAAACCTTTAAAACTTTGTGGTAGTTTTTATTGATGATATTTTGATATATTTAAAAAGTTGTGAGGAGCATGAAGATCATCTGAGGGTTATTTTGAAAACTCTACGGAAGAAGAGGCTCTTTGGAATGTTCAGAAAGTGTGAGTTTAGGTTACAACAAGTATCTATCTTGGGGAACATTGTAACCAATGGAAAAATCTCGGTTGACCCTGTAAAGACAATGGATGTGGAGGAGTGGCATCAACCTACAATAGTAATTGAGAATTGGAGATTCCTTGGTTAAGCAGGATATTGTAGGAGGATTGTGAAAAAAATATCACGTCTTTCTAATCCACTAACCAAGTTGACTCGAAAAGGGGTTAAGTTCATCCGGACAAAGGAATGCGAGGAAAGTTTCCAGCAGCTGAAGAAGAGATTGTTAGTGCACCTATGTTAACACTACCCTCTATCGGAGAAGGATTCGTTATTTTTAGCGATGCATCTCTAAAATGGCTCGGGTGCATCCTCATGCAAAATGATAATGTAATTGCTTATGCATCTCATCAGCTGAAGCAACATGAGCAGAATTATCCTACACATGATCTAGAGATGGCGGATGTTTTTTTTCACTAAAGATATGGAGGATCTATCTTTATGGGGAGAAATGTGATATATACACCGATCACCAAAGTTTAAAGTATATTTTCACGCATAAATAATTGAACATGAGACAAAGGAGATGGTTTGATCTTATTAAAGACTATGATTGTTTAATTTATTATCACCCTGGAAGAGATAACAAAGTCGCGGATGCATTAAGCAGGAAAGACCCTATTGTTCTGTCAATAATGAGGATCCTTGGAGATCCCTTGATTAAGGATATAATAAAACTGGACATGGGAATTGTAAGGGAACAGACATCATTAACCCTATCCCAAATGATTTCTCAACCTTCATTACTAGAGAAGATCAAGAAGGCACAAAAAGATGATCTTTTTTTGTAGGAGAAGTTTGAGGTTGTGGAGGATGTGAAATTTACTGATTTCAATATTGATCAAGAAGGTGTATTGAAATTTAGTACAAGACTATGAGTTACATCTATTCCGGAGATAATGAAAGATCTGATGGATGAATCTCACACCTCTACTTTCTGTATAAATCTGGGAAGCACTATAATGTATAGAGAACTTCATGATCATTATTAGTGGGATAACATGAAGAGGGAGATTTATGATTACACTAAAAGGTGCCTAGTGTGTCAACAAGTAAAGGCATAATGAAAAATTCATAAGGGGGTATTACAACCACTACCCATGCCCACATGGAAGTGGGATAATATCACTATAGACTTTGTCACTAGTCTCCCAAAAAACTTCCAAAGGAAACAATGCGATATGGGTTATTGTGGACCATCTCACCAAGACTACCCATTTTATCTCCTTTCGGGATGATTTCTCTTTGGATAAACATTCCAAGATATATGTAAAAATTGTGGTAAGGATACATGGGGTACCTCTATCCATCGTATCTGATCGTGATCCATGATTCACATCAAAATTTTGGATATGTTTTCAACATGATCTGAATACTGAATTGAATTTTAGTACGGCCTATCATCCTCAAACTGATGGACAATCTGAAAAAACTATTCAGACACTTGAGGACATGCTGATATTATGCACAATGTAATTTAATGGTGGATGGGATCAACACCTCCCATTAGTGGAGTTCTCATACAACAACAGCTTCCATTTGATTATTCAGATGGAACCCTATGAAGCTCTGTATGGAAACCGATGTAGAACTCCTACTTGTTGGGATGAAGCTGGTGAGAGAAAGCTTCTTGGGCCTGATCTTGTCAAGAGATGACAAAAAATTTTCATACCATCCAACAACACACAAAGGTTTCTCAGAGTCGGCAGAAGAGATATGATGACAACCATCGAAGGGATGTGGAGTTTGGTTTTGGAAACAAAGTCATCCTTCGAATTTCTCCATGGAAGAGAGTCATGCGATTTGGGAAGAAAGGGAAGCTAATCCCTACGTACATTGGACCCTATGAAATCATTGATTGCATAGGAGTAGTGTCCCATCATCTAGCACTTCCACCGAACCTAGCTCAAGTTCACGATGTCTTCGATGTATCTCTCTTGAGGAAGTAAATACCTGACCCTTTGCACGTACTGAACCCATAGGTGGTACAACTGGAACATGAACTCTCTTATAAGGAGCAGCCAGTGGAGATCTTAAACCGTAGAGACAAGGTTCTACGCAACATTACTACCCACATTGTGAAAGTCTTGTGGAGGAATCAAAAGTATGAAGAAGAGACCTAGGAGCCATAAGAAATAATGATGAAAAAGTACCCTCACCTTTTCAACTAGGCCTTTAGTTTAAAATTTTAGGGACAAAATTTATTAAGGGGGGAAGAATGTAATGACCCAAACTTTTTTAATAGTATATTAATTTACTATTAATGATTTAATAGAGATATTAATGGTTAATGAAGAAATAAGAGTTGATGGCTTCATCTAGTAGACTCAAAACATATGAAGCCCACTTATCAGATCTTGGGAAGGAGGTGGCATCTTTGGGCTTCGCTTTGGACCATGACCAAGCCGAACTCCAGCGTGTCAAGATTGAACAGAATCGCCTTTGAGAGAAGTTCAGGTTAGTGGAGATTACTACTAGGGTAATGTTATCGAGCCTCCATCAAATTCTCTCACATTAGCTCACATTACACTTAGGTAATATCCTAGTGTTATAATGGTCTATGTAACGAGACTGTAGCTACTTTGTGTAATCCTTTGAGATAAATAAAATTTTTATTTCTTCCTATGGCGAAGTTTGTGAATTTTAAAATGCATGGACAAATATAGGATGCATATTATGAATTAATTTTGAAAAAAAAGGATATTTTAAAATATTTATGTAAACCGTAAATAATTAATGATGTGTAAGGATTTTCAAAAAATGGTCTTCTGAAAAAGTTTTCACTAAGATATTTAGAGTCTAATAAGATCAACATAATTTTGGGTGAATAGTATATTATGAATAGTGATTTTATGCTTAGTATTAGTAATGTGACCAAATTGATTAGTAATCACACTTAAATAAAGTATAAATATAATTTTGGTACCTTGATTTGGTAATGTTATTCAATAAAATAGGTAAATAACTGTTTCAGAAATTATTAGTTAAGTATTGGTTTTTTGAAGGTGAATAGTGTTTTTTATTTAAAAATTAAATAAAAAATATTTAGAAAATTAATTTTATAAAATGGAGTTCATTTTCAAATTCAGTGCCTCGATATTATGTTAAGGTAAATATTTGGGATTTTTCTGAAAAAGTTGAATTTTCGGTGAACAGTGAATTCTCAGTTTAGAGTTTCGGGTGTTTAATGACATCATTAAGGATGTAATAATTATGTAATAATTCTATTAGAATTATGAATAGTAATATAGGGTATTAGGTGTCCCAAGTGGCCAATACTATGGGAAAATACCATGGGCATGCTGATGGTTTTTCCAATACCACCATTGAGGTGTCCCTTGGCCATTAATGCCTTGTCCCCTAACTTCCCCAATAAATACCAAGCCATTATATCATACTTTCGATTCCAAAATCATTTTCAACGAATTTATTGTCTCCTAACCTCCCAGGGAGTCTTCCCAAGGTTCCCTCAAGCCTCCCAAGGTCACAAACATCGAGATTTCGAAGTTACTCTTCAAGGTAAAGGATCTTACATCTCTCTTCTTTTCATGTATTCTCCTTTATGTAATTTATTTTAAGACCCATGTTCTTATGTTGGGGATGTTATTTTATATTCATCCGATTTTACTATTCATTTTCATTTGATGAGAGACACCCTCTAACTCTCATCAATTCATTTTAAGAATGTTTAAGTGGTGCTGTTAGGCTGCCAAATTTTTGTAAGGGATTCTTTCACCCTTTTCATTTTCAATTTCTATTTCCATGTCAAGTCTTTAATGTTACTTTTTATTATGTTGGGGTATTATCTATATATCCATAATACTATTATTTTATTTTCAATTGATTAGAGACCCTATTTGATCTCATCAATTCATTTTGTTGAAGTTTTATGTGATGTCGTTAGGCTGCCGGATTTTCATTAGAGAAATATTATTTTTGTCTTCCTTCCATGTTTTTCATGTCATATGGTATGTATTTAAAATTTAATTATCATGTTTTTATATCCATTATAATCTCTCCCTAAACAATTTTTTTTATCATTAATGAGTGGGTAATCCATGTCCCCTATCTTTTCAATGTTTTCTAAAATCCTATAACATAGCTGTTATGCTGCAGAATTTTCATCTCAAAATGTATCTCTCTTTTTCTCAAATTCATTTATTTTAATAGGTGAATACTCTAAGCTATTTCTTCTACCGGGGTATTAACATGTAAATCAAAATGTTCTATTTTAATTCTGGGATTTACAAACATGAAACCCGCTTTCCTTTTTCATTGGTTTAAAATGACATAAAGATCATGTCTTAAAAGTAGTTTTTAAAATGATATGATTATGAAATCAAAACCCATTTATTTTATGCTATATGGGTTATTTAGGAAATGTTTGATGATTATATATGTGTCTCACATGATGATAAATACAAATTTAAGGGTGCTCCATGATAGCACTCCAATGCATTGGTTAATGATGTAATCTCTAGGGATTATAATTTTAAGAATACCATGGTGAATAACCTTGGTAATTTTTGTAATGGAACCTTGGGGATGGACCTTGGTGAAAAAAAATGATTGTCTATGTTAAATGTTGTATCCACATGTTCAAGTTATGAAATACTTTATTTTCATTATGATATGCCTCGTAATTGTTTTCTTATGCCTTAAAGTTCATTTTCATGACATTATTGATGTATCTCAAGTTCACATGTTAAATGTTTCCCCTTTGTTTTCCCTTACTAGGACTTCTGCTCACCCTTTCTTTTGATGTATGTCGCCAGGTTTTGAGATGTAGTAATGAACATAGGTTGAGAAATGAAGAAGCCTTTCAAGTGTTTAGGAAGAATGATTTATGTCATCATGTATTAAGTTTCTGGTTTCCAACACACTAAACCTTAAAGATCCTCGGTTTTGTAAAATGTAATGAATAGTTATGTTATAAAAAAGAGGGATTCCATAGATAATGTCGAAATACTGGTTCCATATTTAGAGAGGATAATGGACCATCTCATATTTATTATATGAACCATACCATGTATATTAAATATCACAAAAGGGTATAGTTTTTTAATGTGTTGGGGATACTGGTTTTGGCCGTCTCACATTTTTCATATGAGGCATCCTATGTTCACCTCATAGGGTAAGTCTACAGTTTAATGTCATGTGTTGAGGATGTTTTTTTGGCCATCTAAATTTTTTTAGATGAGGCATCTCATGTTTTTTATGCAGATTAAGGCTACAGTTTAACAATATTTTATGAGGATGTGTGCATGTCTTATGCATTGATATATCCATTCTTTCTTCCTTATGTTGGGTCATGAGGGTATCTCCAATTTTTTATGGATTATGTGATATTATTGGGGATTAAAATTGATGAGGAGTCCCATGGAATATTTTCTCACTCTAGGAAAGAGGTCATTTTGAGATCAACTCTAGAAAGTATAATCTTTCTCTAGAAAGAAAAACTTTGTATGGACCAAGAGAAAAACGTCTATGAGTTACTATATATCCCACAGGTTGGGAACCAATCCACACATATTTATGGATTTTGGAATGGTAGAAGGCCATTTCCAAGGGGGAGAACAACATAATCTCTTGTGAGGACTCATGGATTCGTATGTTGATGATATGAAAGAATATCATATTTATCACATGGGTCATCCTATGTTCATAACATAGGATAAGCCTAATGTTTATCATTTTTTTTCTAAGGATGTTAGGTCTATCTCATTTTTGGCATACGAGTCATCCTATGTTCATCACGTAGGAAGATGTTATAGTTTAACGTCATGTGATGATGACATTGGTTTTAGTCATCTCACATTTTTCATATGACACATAATGTATTCACCACATTGGGTTAGGTTATTGTTTAATTGGATGTGCTAAGGAAATTGTAATTTTTAGTTTAAATTCATACATCTCAAACTATGTTTTTTTTATTTTATGGTCATAGATCATAGAATGAATGAGTTCATGAAGATTTCAGCTTGAGAAAATTGGTATTGGTGGGAGGTGCGATATACTCCCCTTACATAGTGATTAACTAGTAAGAACCATTGAAGTAAAACTTATGGATAATTTATGCTCCTCCCCAATTGGGTTCCATCTTCAATGGTTTCTTATTAGGTATCATGGGTTCCCTAAGATCGAGAACCATGTCATCTTGAATGAATTATTAGAAGAAAGAATTATTGTGGAATAATCATGCTACCAAATTCTAGGTCCTCTCTAAGTTATGTAGTTCTGGGTGCCTATTTTCATTAAGGTCCTCCAACATAGCTATATGGACTTATTCTATTCTTCCTGGCTTATGAGGATCATGGTCATTTGGAGTGATGGAAACTGAACCTCTATAGGAAAAACTACCTCTGTTCCACACAGCAAGGAGTATGGGGTCTCCTAAGTGAAAATTTGAGTTGTCTTCCAATATGCCCAAAGGAAATCAAAGAGTTTATTAGGACAAATTCATTCTATCAGGCCCACTATCTTCTATAAGATGTTAGGTATGATTTTATTGAACACCTTAATTTGACCATTCACTTGTGCGTGGTAGTGGGATGTGTAGTTGGACCAGATGTTGTACCTGGTGTTCAATTTATTTATCTTGGAAACCCTGAATTTAGTTGAATTATTCACGAGAATCATGTGAGGAACCCCAAAATGATGAATTATGTGGGAGTTCACAAATTCAATCAAAGAATAGGTTTTGATTTTATTGAGGATAAATAATTCTTCCTATTTTTAAAATAAGTAGGTTTTCCTCAGAATTAACCTTTACTGCTATGAAATTGATGGAGGGTATGGACCAACAACATCGATTCCTCGAACTGCAAAGGTCTAAGAATACTTGGTGGTGTATAGGAACTATGGTGGTTGGTACACAAAATTGGAATGAATCTGGAATGCCTGACACCTCCTGGTTAATTAGACATAGTCACAGACCATGACGTGCCAATATTAACCCAACCTCTAAATTTTGGTGTGATTGCTTCATTCATTCTTGATGGGCTCCATAGGATCTAGATGGACCTCATGCATAACCTGATGTATCTCATTCACTTGAATAAAATGGAGAATAATTCCATCGAACACATGCATATAGAGATTTCGATCAATGATAGGGAAACATTAGAGGGTGAATTATAATGTACAGTGGTGGATTCGATCACTGTCGACTTAGCCTAGTGGGAGAATTTCATGCTCAATATACCAAATGAATGGAGTTATCCAATCAAGCATTTCTTTGACCATGGGGGAATATGAGGGCTAGAAAACATAATAAAGAGTGACCAAATGATATAATTATTGGTTAATATAATCTAATGTGGCGGGGGATACAATTCTCTAATGTTCCACATGAATACCCAAATCATATTGATTAGTAACTTCTAGGGATGAATCAAGGATAACCAGAGCCTCGACTTGGTTATTCTATTATCGAGGAAAATGAGTCACATTCATTTGGGAAGTCAATTGGGGAATTATCGGAGAATTATGTTCCAGGAGGGGAACAATCAATTTTTTTTGAATATATAGTTATTTTTTATATATTTTATGAATCTCTTAGAATCTCCCTTCACATGAAAGTGTGGGAAATGAATCTAAAGGGAAAACATCAGACCAATGATAAGGGTATGGTAATCTACCTTATTGTTAGTAAAAACATCAAACAACCTGAATGAGTAGGGAAATATGGCCTATATATGAATGTTAATGAAAATTCCTAGGCCAACACTATTGAGTTTAGAATCATTGAGCCTTATAGTACTCTGAAACTAGGAGGAAACATCAAAATACATATTCCAAAAAGGTACAACCTAATCCATTGAGAGAGTGGATTCATCTAGAAAATCAATATCCAGGGGAAGTTCCTTAGGGGTCTTATGTGAGAATAAGAAATCTTACAGATCTTAGCACTTGAAGAATTTATATTAGAGTAATACTACCTAGAATGCCAATCACCCTATCAACAATGGGTGGTTGAGAATGTACATTGGTGGGTCAAAAAAAGACACTAGTTGTATCTCATGAGGTTGTAAGTAATGATATATTTTTCTCACAAAAAATAATATCATGAGGAAACTCTTATTGATGGGAGAATATCTGGTTTTTTATTTTAAGGAACATGTGGATGAGATAATATATATTTTTCTCCAAACCCTCATTAATTTTATGGGATAAAATATCTCCAAGGTATCATTATAAAGAGATCATATAATGGACCAACATCTTTATTAAGATAAGTGGAATCAAAATTAGTGGTTTTAGTAGATATTTTTTAATGCCCTCAAAGTTAGTTTTTCATTCCTTATACCATTTCTAAACAACATATTTATTCAAGTTCTCTGATAAGGGACTATACTTTACAGCCATATTTTCAATAAATCAGATAATATATGCTAAGTGGACGTGGAGGCATCATAACTCCCAAAAGATGTCTAGAGGAGTAATTTGGTTGATAGATTTAAATTTATTGGGATAGATATTTATTCCTCTATATCTATTTATGAAAAAGAGAAACATTCCATAGGTAACCTCAAACACACACTTCGAAGTTTTCATCTTCAAGTGATGGGAGAAGTGGAAGAAAAATATTTTTTCAAGGTCTTTGTGATGGATTTGGAATCAATGGGAAATAAACACAAAATAATCCACATAAAATTCCACTATCATTTTATGGAGTAGCTTGAAGTTATGGTGCATAGGCCGCTGGTAGGAGGATCCATCATTCGTCAAACCAAAAGGCATCACTTGGTAGAAGAAGGTACCCTAGGGTTCCCTGAAAAAAGACAACTCTTCATCCTTGGGGTCAATCAATATTTGATTGTACCTAGAATATCTATCCAAGTAAGATAGGGGCTTGAACCCAGCCATAGAATCAATGAGTTACTCTGTTACTGGAAGGAAAAAATCATCCTTTTGAAAATAGCATTTGAGGTCCCGAAAGTTGATGAAGACTATGATCTTCCCATTCTTATTCCCCACAAAGATAATGATGGACATACAACTAGGCTATTGGACCTCTATAATTATGTTTTCTTTAATAATCTCGTCAAATATAGCCTCAAGGATGGAACCTTGCGATGGGTGCATCTTCTTAGGAGGCTGTTTGAACCCACTGTGACCCATTGTGAGGCCAAGGCGATGAAACTAAACCTGGGTATCGAGGTATAGAATCTTGTTATAGATTAAGGATATCAATTCATAGTACTATTTTGGGATGTAAAAATGCTGATGTTTTTCATTTGATGATATAAATTCATTAATTAGTGTTAGATTCATATCGTTTATCATGGCGAGGTTTACCACTATCAAATCATCGAAACTGGTGGAGACACCCTATTCAAATGTAGTAGGGGTAATCTAAATCATATTAATAATCTAATGTAGGGGGATAAGAGTGAGCAGGTAACACATATGGATTGACAACCCTAGGGGAAGTACTAGTGTATTCTTTGATAGATGGGGGATCCTTAGTGAGTGGTTCATATTTCGTAGAATTTTTTCTAACAAAAACTGATGTGATTATCCAGCTTTGTTTCTAATTATGAGACCTAATTTTGATATTAAATAACTGATGTTGGTTATAATTCCTCTGATTTAAACCTAAATTATGAAACATTCGGTAGTGACATGGGTTACTGACCATGGGGCGGATCCCTTGGGAACTCCACTTGAGTAAGGTCCTATGGTGCTGTTTGAGCCTATCCTATATAGGGGTAAAATTTAATATGTGAAAAATCTTCTTTATAATAGAAAATAAAATATCTCCCAAGGTTTTGGTTCATGGGTCCCAACTGGTTGATTACAGGGAAAATCAGTCTTTCATTTCATTCAAAGGATATGTGGTTGAAAATGTTAGTACACTGAAAGTGTTGACACACTCAAACCCATCACTCCAGCTCTATTTTCCCTATCTTTTTTGGTACCCCCAAATATATATATTAGGATTAAAAATAGTTAATGGGGGACAAATTTCCATGAAGTTCCCCTAATTTACCATCAAGCTAATATTTAAGGCACTGGTGGTATGAAGAGGGAACCACTAATGCAAGTGAATCTAGGGCCTTCCCAGTAGGGCATCGTAACTGGTATCATGAGAGACAACCATTAATTTTGTAATTTCTACACAGCCACCAAATTGAAACTTCATTAAAATATTCCCTTTAAGAATATACATGCTCTTATCATACCCAAAAATTCATAGGTTTGAGGGAGATTGTTCTTCTTATATAAGCCCCAGTTTTTGGAGCATCCAAGTTGACATGGTATTGATCTCATAACTAGTATACACTATGAAATAGTGAATTTCCATTCAATTGAACTAGAATGTGATATATATCAAGAATATATTCCCTATAATTATAGCACCCAAGTCTTTCCTAGAGAATGAAATGATATATTAACATTTTTCATGCTTGGATTCCTATGCCAGATAGGCCTTAACCAAAGATATCTTAGTCTGAAAATGAAGCCTAATTTTCAAGGCATCAATAAGGGGATCAAACATATCATTTTATAGGAAGAGTACCAAATGGATCAAGATCCTTACTGGTATGTCATTAAGTTATTTTATTAAAATTTATTTCCATGAGAGGGGTATATTTTCTTCTTACAAAGGGTATTTCTTTAGAATAGATAATTACAGGTGACATTGGATGAGGTGGTGGGTCTTGGATAATGGTGTATGTACTATGATATTAATTAGATTGTCTGTATTGAACAACTGACGGTTGGGTACCAGATGGATGAGGTCAGTCCCTAGATGGTTGTGGCTGATCACGGTGCGGTTGTGGTTGAGTTTCATTGTCAACCAACACAGTAGGCTACAATGGTGCACTTGAAAAAGAAACTTGAGAGGGATATGCTTAATAATCACAATATGATGCCAAATGTTTGGACATAGTTCCATGAATATTCTAGTAATGATATTATGGGCTAAAAATTATGTAGCAGGCATGTACCCTGTCTGTCCTTTGATGACATCGATTAGAGGAACCCGAGGGATTCCAATGGTGTTCTGCATCATTGAGCATCGTATGGTGACCCACTAGCTCAAAAAAATTAAAATATATATACTCTTACTCCTCATTGGTATAATATTTTAGGGATGGATGAACTATGGTATCATCATCTAATTTAGGAGGCATTAAGTATCTAATGGGGCATGTTATTTTTTCACCAGTGGGGGACTCTGATTTCCCTTATACTGCTATCACATGTTCCTATGAGACTTTAATGAATGCGAAATTGATATAGATTCAGTGATGATAGGAGACTTAGAAACTGTAGAGGGTTCTGGTTTTCTTAGTTGGGAATGGATGATATCATGGGAACTATTCATTTTACATTTGATTTTTTCATCCTGGGGCCTACAACCACTCAAAGATGTCTTTGCTACCATAATCAAGGTCAGTAGATAATTGTGCTACATGTGTTTGGACATAAACCAATTTTACTAATTCGTGGTGCACATAGCCCTAGATACAATATTTAAATATGAATAATTATTTAATGGTATATCTGAGGATTCTATGGCACGATAATTGATTCTCATGGTCTATAATTTTGGCCTTTTGAGGCCTCCTACGTGCAAAAAAGTTTAGCATACCCTTTTTCAAGGTGTAGATGAAATTCCTTAGGATATATGCATCCTTGAAGGAGTAAGACTTGTTCTTCATTTCCTCCAAATGAACCTCTGGTTCCTAGGCTTGAAGGGGGGCTGAGGAAAAATTTTCTTTTTTTGGATGTGCTAGGATATTCTGTGTTTGGTGAGGCTCATCCGGTAAAGGGTCGTGTAATTAGACATGATCTAAATCCTCTATGTGTACAAAAATGAATTTTTCTTATTTAACATGATATTTTAAAGAAGATAAAGGGGTAATTATCATGGTTATTTCTTAGATAATTACAAGGATTCTTCTAGATAAGATTTTTTGATGAATTCTCAAATTCCACCAAGATAATTTAGGGATATGTGGGTTGGAACCAACTAATATTTGAAAATATCCACAAAAATTGTTAAAATCTACTCCTTGGAATGTTACTTATCAAGAGAGTATGGTAGGACCTTCCATTAGGTGATGAAGTTAGAAAATTTCTCATCAACCCTCTATTTTCATTTAGAGAGGCCCATGTTACTGGTCTTGAACATGATGTAGATAAACCGATAGGGAAATTTCTTACAGAGATCCTTCGAAAATGTCAAAATACAATGGGGTAGTTGGATATATGAAATGAACACAGATCCTTCTTGGGTCTGGATGAAACACTGTTGTTTAGAGGCTTCCTTCTGTTTTAGAGTCCCTAACATTGGGTTGTACTATGAGGTGAAGTGGACCAGATTTTGTAGCAGATCGCCAGTCATATAAAATGGGGTCACACTAAGGTATCTGAATTTTAAGGGTGGGAAGCCATGATCTACCTATATGAGTACAAGTTTTCTTCTAGAAGAATTGACACATATTTGTTTCCAGAGCCTGAAAGAAGGTGATGAGAGTAGATTTTACATCATCTTGGAAAGGATTTTTGGTCAGTGGTTATATGGATGGCTCATCAGTTTTGAGAGAAGAGCGACCTTGATCTCAAGTCGAATAGTCACACTACTCAAGAAGAGTGGGTGACTCATATCTTGGTTTTTTATAGATTCCTCTATCTTACACCCTGATCGGATGTCTAGGAACACCTAATTCAAATTTTGGTGCCTGAAAACAAAGGAATTGTTTTCCAAATAGAGGAGAGAGGGTCCATTTTGACATTATCACAGACTGAGTGCTGCTTGGAGATAAGCTAAATAATCAGCCTCTTGTATCCCTCTAGATCCAATAGAAAAGTACATGACCTGGCATCCGAATCAGTTTATGGTTTTACCTCTGATGAACTAATGGAATCAAGGGGACCCATTCCATTTTTGAGATGTATATTTCTAGGTGGAAATATTTCATTGGGGTGAGTCCCAAGGCCTAGTGCTAGTGTCCACTAATGAGTGCTGGTGAGTTTTGGGGGATCTATGTGGTATTGTACAACCCCTTGGGGAGGGTTCTCTATAACATCCTATTACTATTTTCAGGTATTATTAAACCCCTATTTTAAGATTTCTTTGGTTGGGTTTAATTTGTGGTTGTTTCATCTAAAAACATTGAAATTTTTGAATGTTTTTGGGCTATGCACAGTTGGAAAATAGTTTTCCAAAACTGTGTGCCATACTATATAAAACTATGAAAAACAAGGTAGTGAGGGTTTTTATGGTTAGCCAATGGATTGATAAGCTTTGTGGACACCTAGGAGAATCCATGAAACCTATTAAATGGTGAACATATCTAGGTAACATGGTTAGTTCTAAACATGCGACCCTTCCTAGATAACTATGTATACACGTTTTTTTAATCAAAAAATTGTTTTAAAATTACCAACACCCACATTTTAGGTCCCTGATGGGATTTTATGGTCCCATAGTAAATTATTCTTCCTTGGTGTTTCCTAATAGTATTTTCTGGTACATATAAACCGCTTTTAATTGAATTTAATCTAGGAATATGATGTTTGATCACTTCCCGATTAGTTTCTTCTTCATATTCTATATCTCTTACAATATCTCTACTCATCCCTAGGATTTTGTGGATTAGTGTGTTGTTGTAAAATCCAATAACCATTATTTTGGATCTTAATACTAGGTTTGATTCCCGAATCCAATTTTCGTCATTCATTATTAGAAAATCCCAACTAGGGTTTGGAATTTTTTAGATATAGTGATTCTAAAGTAGGTTGTTCTATCATAATGCCTAGTTTTTATTAACCCTATATTTCTTGATTTAAATTAAATTGATTTAAATTGATTGAAAGTGATTTATTAAAAACCCAATTGCATTTAATTGGGACATTTGGATTTTAAATTGTATTTTTGGCCTGAAATTGGGGAAAACCCCAATTCCATTGAATTAGGGTTTATTTATGAAATTGGATGGAATTTGGTCAAATTAAATTATTGAATTTAATTTTTGGAAATTTAATTAAGAAATTTATTTGATGTAATAGATTTAAAAATGGTATTTAAAAAATTATTAAAAAGATTTATATAGAAACCATTGGGGTTTATCTTGGAAAAATTCATCTTTTGATTAAAAATCCATTTTTGTTTTGAAATTGAAAATGGAATATTTGATACAGAGAATGGGATGAATTATATTTTAATAAGTCTTAAAGTAATTTTCAAATAATTTATTTGATATTATATCACATGAAATCCATAGTTAGTTAGTGAGTTATTCAGATTGCACTCTATGATTTACAATATTTTAAAACATAAATGCAGCACTTCACATCCCTGATGGGATGTTGATGATGTATCCTTTAGCTATACAAAAGGGGCATTTGTATAAACATATTTCCATGTCACTATGAGTGTATAGAGTCTCTTATCCCAGAACTATCATACTATTAAGCATATGACCATGTTTCTCACACGTCTAAATTTGAAATGAATATATGCCATTGTTGTAAACTGTTTTACCTGACTCGTGAATTTATATAAACAATTTTAGATAAAAAAACATTCAATCCATTTGTTTAAAGTAATTCCTGAAGTTCCCATCCAGGATCCAAGTATCACTGAGAGGGGGAGGGGGTGAATTAGTGATATCTTTTTCTTTTTAAGTTTCCTTTTTTGTGAAACAACCTTCGCATCCTGTTAAAGAGTTTCTTCCCTATTGAACACACACAATCATAAGAACGCATGATTTTCATGGTTCACTACTCAATTATAGTAGCTACGTCCTTGGTATGGTATGGAAATAATCTTGTACCACACAATCCACTAGAAAACAATCCTTTAATGTGGAATAAAACGAGTTGGATATACCCTTGCAATCATGTAGCACTTTGAAAACAATCCAATAGTGCGTGTGCTCCCTCTTAGAAAAAATAGAATAATGAAATAATTATTTTCTTCTTGATGACCTTTCCTGGATCAAATCTTTCAAAATAATTCTTCACTTTCCTACCCAGAAGCTGGTAGAATCCTCCTGGAGAAAACAGCTTGTGCGCCTCCTTGCACTTGCGCGCCTCCTTCCACTTGAGCACCTCCTTCCACTTGCGCACCTCATTTATACTTGTGCGCCTATTTGTGTAATGCCCCGACCCCAGCTACCCAGAGTCGGTGCATTATTACATAACATTGGCATGATCACAAGAAAGATCAAATCTCGAAAGACCGATTGGTTTAGTAGCCTTGGAAACACTAGATATATTCATAAGTTTTACATTACATCATAAAATGAAAAACTACTACAACAACATAATGTTTCCACAGTCCACACAATAATCCCCTCATAATATCCCTGCAGGTCATTCATAACTTATATCTTCACATCCTGGAAAAATAAAACATAGAAAAGGGGTGAGCTCAAATGCCCAGTAAGGATAACAATATAGCGGAACATTCAAAAATAAGCATAAACATTTAAGGCAATGAATTACTAAAACAAAAGCCTTTTAAACTTGAACTTCAACATAGTATGGCAAAAGTAAAACGAAATAATTCCATTTACTTGTTCACATGGATATTCTACTAATCGAATAATCACATGCAAAATCAATAACCACTTTCATAATGTTGGAATGCATAATGCTAAACTTTAATTACTTTTCAAGGCCTCGTCCCAAGACCTTGGGGATAACTGTAACCGGAACCCAACCCGGAGTGCCTCTAATAACCGGACACCAACCCGGAGTGCCTCTAATAACCGGACACCAACCCGGAGTGCCTCTAATAACTGGACACCAACCCGGAGTGCCTCTAATAACCGGACACCAACCCGGAGGGCTTACTTTTACCAGTCCCTAACCTGGAGGGCTTACTTTTACCATTCCCCAACCTGGAGGGCTTACTTTAACCAGTCCCCAACCTGGAACATACTTGTCCAACACATTCATATGAAGTAAAGATTGAAATATAACATAAACATTCTTATTGGAACTAGCATACGAAATGTCAATACTTTCACCATAAACTATGAATGGTATAAAAATAGCACATCCACAGTCAAACATATCACAAAACCTTCAAAACAATATAGAAGTTTTGTATCATAATAAATCAACTTCAAATAATCTTAAAACCCATCAAAGGATGTTGACATAGATGAAATCAAAATTCTTTTTAAAGAAATATCTCCTTTTATTTTGAAATCATTTAAGATCCATATAAAACCAAAAATTTTCTTTGAAAATAATCTTATAAGCTTTTAAGGGAAGCTTTGACGATTTTATAACGGCGGAAAATAACCGCACCCGCCGTATAAGCTAAAAAAAACATTCTTATCTTAATTCTGTCGAAAGGGTTAAAAAGCACCTTGTTTGGAAAACGACGGAAAGATTCCCTTATAAACCTCTTATAAAAAGTCAAACAAGGGTATAAATGACTTTAACCCATATTCTTTTAAATATTAAAAATGTTTTGAAATACATTTTGAAGAAACATGGATGTGGATGATAACGAGATCCCAGTAGATTATTACGTATAAACAACCTCGGATAATGAAGAGATTGTGAAATAACCCTTACCAGTTTGGTAACTTATGAAACATACAACCCATGAAAGAGGTATCATACAATTAATATGTAAGTACACATAAATTAGAGTGTATTACACAAAGAATATAATTATGGGCAGTACATACACCACACAAAAGGTAATGGTGGAAATATGGCATGAATCTCACGGGAATAAGGAGTGAGATGAAAACCCCTTACCACGTTAATCAACTGAGTCGTATGGCCAAAAGTTAATAACCACCAAATTATTTGCAGAATAACATAAATATGATAATATATATCAAATGCCAGTACACAATACACCACTTTCAATAATTTAGTGGCGAATAATGGAAATCTCACGGAATTGAATGTGAGATAAGAAAATCCCTTACCTTGTAATTTTACTTGGTTGGGGTAGGTTAACCTCCTGTATAATGGTGAAATAATTGTTATTAAATTATACAAGAATCATATACATTAATATGATATCATATATGATCTTTTAATATTGCTTTATTAATAATATCTTAGTATTATCGTCGTTTCGGGTGATAATCGATTCGTTCTTCTTAAATGTTTGGTTACGTAAGACATGTTTGTAATGGATAGATTATATCTTATTCATAATCAGAATGATATTAACATTATTTTTAACCCTAAAATGAGAATAAGACTTGAATGGATACGATGGAGGATGGATCTCACCGCGTTCGTGGAGACGGTAGTCCGTACGTACGCACGAACGCTACTTCCATTTAATTTTTATTTTAAAAGAATTGAATCCAAATGATACATAGGTATATTACTATTCCAGTATAATATAATATTTTATATATGTTACTTAAGTTCATTAACACCATCCTTTATACGTTCCATGTGTGGTATGAACGAGTCATATCATTTTAAGGGGGCGGTAGTCCGCACTTCCTCAAATGAAATTATCATATGTATATACAACATGAAACGAATAATGGTATGAAATAAAATGGAATTACAGAAGCTTATATATAAAATATATATCATTAATATCATATTTAATTATAGTGCCATCATAATGGCCAGCATGAGAGGCGGTAAGATGTATTTGAACAATCATCGTTTCGTGAGGCGTTAGTTTTCCATCCACAGAAACATTATGTTCATCATCCATTAGATGGAGTTGTGTGTATGTGTAGTTTTAATCCTTCTTATAACAACATCCTAGTATATTGAGGATACTGGTGTTGTTACAAAAGAAAGGAAATAAAAAGAGTTTGGGGGTTGGAGAAGCAAAATAAATGAAAATAATTTAAGAGAAATCGTTACCTTTAATTTAGGTAACTCACTTTGGTTGGAACCAATGGACTTCTTGAAATGCTTTCTGCCTAAGGGGAAGCTTCAAGGAGGAGGAGAGGGATGTGGGGAGCTTAGTTGGGCAGAGTTTGGACGAGCCAAGTGGCTTGAGAGGTGTGAGGAATGAGTAGAAGTGGTCTCCTTTTATAAGGGAGAAGAGGGGCTCTTTAGGAAAGAGTGAAAGTATTACTTTATAATATAATTATATTCGGTTTATAATGGTCCAAAAATCATTGAGGTCGAATATAAGATGACTAATATTCTAAATAACATCAACCAATAAGAATTTTATAGGTTTTAGATAATATTTTAATCATTATAATCTTATTTATTTAAATGATTTATTAATGAGGTAAACATTGAATCATTATTGTGTCATTAATAATTTAAATTATTTGATGTCTAAAAATTATAAATAAAATATCATTATGTAGGAAATATTTTTAGATTTATAATTAATATTTATAATCGAAAATCCAATATGTATAACCCTATGTAAAAATTGTTCTTCTAAAAGATGTAAGCTTATGCCATTTTTATTTTTATTTTAACTTTATTAATATAAAGTGTCCCTACCACATACAAGTGGATCCAAGGGGTCCCCAAATTGACCCAAGGATGCTTATGGTCGGGTATGTGTCCACCAATAAGGTTAGGACACGTTTTAGGTTAATTTTGTATTATTATAATATTATTTTTTAACCCTTATTTACCGGATTTACCCTTAACCATGGTAAATAAAATATTTACCACAGTAATTATTCAAAATGTCTAAAAATAAAAGTTACCTATTTACACAATTTGGACATCCTGATTCCAAATATGGAATCCATTTTTCTAAATTCAAAACACAGAAGTGGCAGAAATTAATTTAAAATTAATTCCCGCTGTCAAAACAAAAAGCGTGTTTTTAAGAGGTAATAAATATCAAAAGATTGACACTTGTTTATGTTCGGTTTAATTGTAAAATTATGTACAATAACCAACATTATATTAAATGGTAAAAATATATTCTAAATATACTTTAAAACTACTAAAATTCATAATTTATCACTATTAATTATTTTGATTAAAAAAGTTGTTTTTAATTAAAATTTAGTAATTTTCACTATTCATCAAAATATGAAAGTTATCCGAAAAGTACCAAAATTTCACCTTAGGCTAAATTCGATATTACGAATCCAAAAATGAAGTCCATTTTAAAATAAAAAATATATATAATTTCAAAATTTAGGTATTACTATTCATAACGGCTAGTTTGATTGGTTGTGGCGTGTGTTAAAACTCAAGGTTGCGTACAACACACGCTACTATTTTATTCAAAGGAAAGCGTACCGTGGAAGCTTGGGATGTTTCATTTTAAATTTTTTTGATGTCCCAATTTATTCAGATAGTTTAAAATATTTTATTTAAAAAGGTTTCACTATTAAAGTTGATAAAAGTGCAATACTGAAAATGAATCTGTTCTTGCATTATGACTAAGAAACTCATAATAGGGATTCTAAAATTATAAGGATTATATAAAGTTCAAAATGTTGTTAATACTATTCATGACCTCTTATAATGGCTTTTTTTTGTACGTCATGGTGTGATTGAACTCGGTGTTGCGTGTAGTGCAAGTTATTGAATTATTTTTAAGAAATAACACACTATGAAATCCTAGGGTGTTACATTCTCCCCTCCTTCAATAAATTGCGTCCTCGCAATTTGAAATTGTTCTTCGAAAATAAAAGGTTGAAAATAGAAAATATCTTTGTGGGAAAACCCACATCGGAAATTAGGTTACTAAAATTTAGTCTTAATATGAGGAAAAGAGAAATGAAAGAGTCACCACCAAATTATGATCTCGATTAGGAGAACATTGGTGGCAATTAGAGACATATAATTGGAGGAAAAACGTAAATATTTATAGGTAGTGATTGAGATCATCAATCACAAACAAGTGTATAATTGAGGTCCTTAAATTCATCAATCTATGATGATTTGAAATACCATCGGTTCAACAAAACATAGGGTATTAGGATAACACATTTTTGACGTTTCAAAATATCTTAGTTGAAATCCCACATCAAAAAATGAATTAATGAGGCCTCTATTTAAAATAAAGAGTCGAACGTATGAAGATTACCGAAAATAACACATACTAGGGTTCCATGTAGGAAAATATGGATATGGAAGAAAAATCTAACCATCAATTATCTGATGGAGAGTGGTAGAGAACATGGCTATGAAAAGGACAACAATCCCAAAGCCATTATTTAGTGATGATTTAAGTTATCATCCAGGAAAACATTTTTGTTATAAGTTTCTTTTCTTAATGTCGAGGAATTTATTTATGAGATTGGCTAAGATCATAAGGAGATATACTTACTTTATAATTAGTGTTTTATCCATTAATAAATTTCTACCACAAACTCATCTTTCACTCTAAAAGATAATAGAATGTAAAAAAAATTCTATTTACACTATTCGTATAGGGTTCCAAAATAAACGAATTTATAATTCATCTACATGATCTTTTAATAAAAACTACATTATTTAATCTAGGACATCTCATGGGCCAGTGGTAGGTGATACACCCTTGTCGCCCTTCGGTTGCGGGTTCAAGTCTCGCAGCCTTGCCGGACGCGACGGGTTGCCGCCCGACCTCCGGGTTGTCCTTTTATGGCAATCCAAAATAATCCAAACTAGAACTATCCAAAATACTTCTGTCCAAACTCATAGTCTAACATTTATAAGGAAGGTAAACATAATATAGATACTTTTTACCCCGTAATAGAATATGAATACCTTCATCATGTATTACCATATTCCTTATTGATTACATTCATGCTCCCTTATTCCATATAGAATGCTGGATATACTTCATTAATCCAAAAATGTTTTAAACCCCAAAAAATGATGGAATATCATTAATCAGTTTCAAGGTAGTCAAGAATATCCAACATAATTTATCCAAATCAATCATGTATTATTCTAAAATCACTAACTCGGTATTAGAACCATATTATGGTTTATCTTTCTCTCAACCATATATTTTCCAAAAATTTATCCTGCTATTCAGTCACTTTTCTTTGTTTCACACAATCTCAAGTCCTTAATGGAATAGTACTGTAGTACAATCCTTATATACTCCATGATTATTGTAACAAGTACATTGTTGATACAACAATCAATTGAAATAATCAACATAAGAACTCTAATCATTCCTCTTCATCTGTGGTAGTATCATAACTTGATTATTATCCAATAACATCATTTGCGGCATAGTCTGATGACTGGGACATAGGTTCGCGTAGTGTCCAAACTCCTTGCAAATGAATCATTGTACATTTAAAACCATTTTCTTACCCTTGCAGTCACGTACTTTGTGCCCTTTTCCTCCACACTTATAACAAACTCCCATTCCTTTCAGGCAAGTTCCAGGGTGTTTCTTTCCATAGTTACCACATATGGGAAAATTCTTCTTTTCCCTTTTCCCTTTATCCATCTTTCTCTCTTCCATCCTTTTCTTCTCTTGATTCCCTTCAAAGCCATAGGACTCAGTAAACTCTTTACTTATCTTATCAACACATGATATTATTTCTTCATATGATGATAATACATGGGAGACTATTTCTCTTATAAATTCTAGCTTAAGACCATGAAAGATATGATCCTTCCTTCTCTTTGAATCATGTGTATTTCTGGAGTTCTCATTCCTTCTACTGGGCGCCATTTCTAAATAATGGCATAAACTAGATCAGTTTATGAATCAAAATACATAATCCCATACTTATAAAACACTTAACATAAATTGAACTATTTATGGATATAATCCATAATCATAAAAATGTTTTCTTTGAGGAAGTATATACTCATAAACCCTTCATAATGATTTGTAAAGAAAATGAGAGTTATCCTAAGCATATCCCCCGGGAGTGTCGTAACCAAGAGTGCAGCAAGGCCCGTTGTCGTGCACCAGTTCCCGTTCGAGTCTAGCTCAAAGCGGTGTTTTCGGGTTTTACCCCTAGGTACATCTGTGCCAGAGCCGCCTCTACCTGCTCGTATCCAGACAGGGATGTATTTCTCGGAAAACTCACAAAATATCTACAATACCAAAATTCTAGGAAGTTCTTCTATACTAATCCTCAAAGTTCATCTTAGGTCTACGTGATCTAATCAGAGTTTATCTAAATCTAGCTTCCAAGGTTTGTACTAAACTTCCTCTGATACCAACTGTAATGCCCTGACCCCAGCTACCCAGAGTCGGTGCATTATTACATAACATTGGCATGATCACAAGAAAGATCAAATCTCGAAAGACCGATTGGTTTAGTAGCCTTGGAAACACTAGATATATTCATAAGTTTTACATTACATCATAAAATGAAAAACTACTACAACAACATAATGTTTCCACAGTCCACATTATAATCCCCTCATAATATCTCTGCAGGTCATTCATAACTTATATCTTCACATCCTGGAAAAATAAAACATAGAAAAGGGGTGAGCTCAAATGCCCAGTAAGGATAACAATATAGCGGAACATTCAAAAATAACCATAAACATTTAAGGCAATGAATTACTAAAACAAAAGCCTTTTAAAATTGAACTTCAACATAGTATGGAAAAAGTAAAATGAAATAATGCCATTTACTTGTTCACATGGATATTCTACTAATCGAATAATCACATGCAAAATCAATAACCACTTTCATAATGTTGGAATGCATAATGCTAAACTTTAATTACTTTTCAAGGCCTCATCCCAAGACCTTGGGGATAACTGTAACTGGAACCCAACCCGGAGTGCCTCTAATAACCGGACACCAACCCGGAGTGCCTCTAATAACCGGACACCAACCCTGAGTGCCTCTAATAACCGGACACCAACCCGGAGTGCCTCTAATAACCGGACACCAACCCGGAGGGCTTACTTTTACCAGTCCCTAACCTGGAGGGCTTACTTTTACCAGTCCCCAACCTGGAGGGCTTACTTTAACCAGTCCCCAACCTGGAACATACTTGTCCAACACATTCATATGAAGTAAAGATTGAAATATAACATAAACATTCTTATTGGAACTAGCATACGAAATGTCAATACTTTCACCATAAACTATGAATGGTATAAAAATAGCACATCCATAGTCAAACATATCACAAAACCTTCAAAACAATATAGAAGTTTTGTATCATAATAAATCAACTTCAAATAATCTTAAAACCCATCAAAGGATGTTGACATAGATGAAATCAAAATTCTTTTTAAAGAAATATCTCCTTTTATTTTGAAATCATTTAAGATCCATATAAAATCAAAAATTTTCTTTGAAAATAATCTTATAAGATTTTAAGGGAAGCTTTGACGATTTTATAACGGCGGAAAATAACCGCACTCGCCGTATAAGTTAAAAAAACATTCTTATCTTAATTCTGTCGAAAGGGTTAAAAAGAACCTTGTTTGGAAAACGATGGAAAGATTCCCTTATAAACCTCTTATAAAAAGTCAAACAAGGGTATAAATGAATTTAACCCATATTCTTTTAAATATTAAAAATGTTTTGAAATACATTTTGAAGAAACATGTATGTGGATGATAACGAGATCCCGGTAGATTATTACGTATAAACAACCTCGGATAATGAAGAGATTGTGAAATAACCCTTACCAGTTTGGTAACTTATGAAACATACAACCCATGAAAGAGGTATCATACAATTAATATGTAAGTACACATAAATTAGAGTGTATTACACAAAGAATATAATTATGGGCAGTACATACACCACACAAAAGGTAATGGTGGAAATATGGCATGAATCTCACGGGAATAAGGAGTGAGATGAAAACCCCTTACCACGTTAATCAACTGAGTCGTATGGCCAAAAGTTAATAACCACCAAATTATTTACAGAATAACATAAATATGATAATATATATCAAATGCCAGTACACAATACACCACTTTCAATAATTTAGTGGCGAATAATGGAAATCTCACGGAATTGAATGTGAGATAAGAAAATCCCTTACCTTGTAATTTTCCTTGGTTGGGGTAGGTTAACCTCCTGTATAATGGTGAAATAATTGTTATTAAATTATACAAGAATGATATACATTAATATGATATCATATATGATCTTTTAATATTGCTTTATTAATAATATCTTAGTATTATCGTCGTTTCGGGTGATAATCGATTCGTTCTTCTTAAATGTTTGGTTACGTAAGACATGTTTGTAATGGATAGATTATATCTTATTCATAATCAGAATGATATTAACATTATTTTTAACCCTAAAATGAGAATAAGACTTGAATGGATACGATGGAGGATGGATCTCACCGCGTTCGTGGAGACGGTAGTCCGTACGTACGCACGAACGCTACTTCCATTTAATTTTTATTTTAAAAGAATTGAATCCAAATGATACATAGGTATATTACTATTCCAGTATAATATAATATTTTATATATGTTACTTAAGTTCATTAACACCATCCTTTATACGTTCCATGTGTGGTATGAACGAGTCATATCATTTTAAGGGGGCGGTAGTCCGCACTTCCTCAAATGAAATTATCATATGTATATACAACATGAAACGAATAATGGTATGAAATAAAATGGAATTACAGAAGCTTATATATAAAATATATATCATTAATATCATATTTAATTATAGTGCCATCATAATGGCCAGCATGAGAGGCGGTAAGATGTATTTGAACAATCATCGTTTCGTGAGGCGTTAGTTTTCCATCCACAGAAACATTATGTTCATCATCCATTAGATGGAGTTGTGTGTATGTGTAGTTTTAATCCTTCTTATAACAACATCCTAGTATATTGAGGATACTGGTGTTGTTACAAAAGAAATGAAATAAAAAGAGTTTGGGGGTTGGAGAAGCAAAATAAATGAAAATAATTTAAGAGAAATCGTTACCTTTAATTTAGGTAACTCACTTTGGTTGGAACCAATGGACTTCTTGAAATGCTTTCTGCCTAAGGGGAAGCTTCAAGGAGGAGGAGAGGGATGTGGGGAGCTTAGTTGGGCAGAGTTTGGACGAGCCAAGTGGCTTGAGAGGTGTGAGGAATGAGTAGAAGTGGTCTCCTTTTATAAGGGAGAAGAGGGGCTCTTTAGGAAAGAGTGAAAGTATTACTTTATAATATAATTATATTCGGTTTATAATGGTCCAAAAATCATTGAGGTCGAATATAAGATGACTAATATTCTAAATAACATCAACCAATAAGAATTGTATAGGTTTTAGATAATATTTTAATCATTATAATCTTATTTATTTAAATGATTTATTAATGAGGTAAACATTGAATCATTATTGTGTCATTAATAATTTAAATTATTTGATGTCTAAAAATTATAAATAAAATATCATTATGTAGGAAATCTTTTTAGATTTATAATGAATATTTATAATCGAAAATCCAACATGTATAACCCTATGTAAAAATTGTTCTTCTAAAAGATGTAAGCTTATGCCATTTTTATTTTTATTTTAACTTTATTAATATAAAGTGTCCCTACCACATACAAGTGGATCCAAGGGGTCCCCAAATTGACCCAAGGATGCTTATGGTCGGGTATGTGTCCACCAATAAGGTTAGGACACGTTTTAGGTTAATTTTGTATTATTATAATATTATTTTTTAACCCTTATTTACCGGATTTACCCTTAACCATGGTAAATAAAATATTTACCACAGTAATTATTCAAAATGTCTAAAAATAAAAGTTACCTATTTACACAATTTGGACATACTGATTCCAAATATGGAATCCATTTTTCTAAATTCAAAACACAGAAGTGGCAGAAATTAATTTAAAATTAATTCCCGCTGTCAAAACAAAAAGCGTGTTTTTAAGAGGTAATAACTATCAAAAGATTGACACTTGTTTATGTTCGGTTTAATTGTAAAATTATGTACAATAACCAACATTATATTAAATGGTAAAAATATATTCTAAATATTCTTTAAAACTACTAAAATTCATAATTTATCACTATTAATTATTTTGATTAAAAAAGTTGTTTTTAATTAAAATTTAGTAATTTTCACTATTCATCAAAATATGAAAGTTATCCGAAAAGTACCAAAATTTCACCTTAGGCTAAATTCGATATTCCGAATCCAAAAATGAAGTCCATTTTAAAATATAAAATATATATAATTTCAAAATTTAGGTATTACTATTCATAACGGCTAGTTTGATTGGTTGTGGCGTGTGTTAAAACTCAAGGTTGCGTACAACACACACTACTATTTTATTCAAAGGAAAGCGTACCGTGGAAGCTTGGGATGTTTCATTTTAAATTTTTTTGATGTCCCAATTTATTCAGATAGTTTAAAATATTTTATTTAAAAAGGTTTCACTATTAAAGTTGATAAAAGTGCAATACTGAAAATGAATCTGTTCTTGCATTATGACTAAGAAACTCATAATAGGGATTCTAAAATTATAAGGATTATATAAAGTTCAAAATGTTGTTAATACTATTCATGACCTCTTTTAATGGGTTTTTTTTGTACGTCATGGTGTGATTGAACTCGGTGTTGCGTGTAGTGAAAGTTATTGAATTATTTTTAAGAAATAACACACTATGAAATCCTGGGGTGTTACAATTTGTGGACATGAAATACTTGTGTGGCACCTTTATACTTGCGCGCCTCTTTGTGGAAAGCACAACACTTGCGCGCCACCTAAAAATGAGGCTCAACTTGTGCGCCTCAATAACTTGTGCGCCACACTTCTTTGACTTGCGTGCTCAGAGCTCAAAATATTTATCTAAGTCTCGAGCCTCAAGAAATGAGGAGGTTAATCACCTTTTTATAGGCATTTTGGCAACCTGCACATCACATTCACTTGCATGCCTCATTGGTACTTGCGTACCTCCTTGGTACTTGTGCGCCTTCTTTCCTTTTCCTTATTTTTGAAATAATTCTATGTGAAATATGACTTGTGTGCCTCTAAATACTTTCATTCCTACGGAATACCTGCGCACCTACTGCATACTTGTGCGCCTACTTCATACTTGCGCGCCTACTGCATACTTGTGCACCTACTTCTTTCTCTCTCCCTTTCCTTCATAAGGCTTGCATCACAAGTTCTAAAAACTTATGATATTTGTGAAATAAAAATCAAGAAAGCTTCTTCTGGTTTTACAAGACTTTTACAAAGTTAATTGATATAGCTTCTTTGACAAAAAAAGACAACACTCTGTAACAGAAAACTTATCTTACGTATTTATCCTTCAAACATGGTCCCAAAAATCTCCCCCTTTGGATTTTTTTTGTCAACCATGATTCATAAATCACTGAACTTTGTAACATTAAACAACAGATTACTTATCAACAATTCTAAGCCTACCTGAGCTAACTCATTGTAGGAAACAAGAATTATTGACAGCCAAAACCATGCTATCCAGAAGTAGTGACTATGACATCTCATTAGTGTACCTCCTCAGCCTTCTTCATAACATCTTTCAAGATTCTACTTCAGCATTATTCACTTCCTCAACTTTCCTGGAAAACTACATTGTTTTCTACAACCACTCCAACAAACAGTTAGGATAGTTCACACACATAAATGCTAGATTCACAGCTTACCCACAACTCCCCCTATATGCAAGCATTTATAAGAATAGATTTATGAAACAATTCTCTCCCTGGAAAACACTATCCAAAGGCAAGATGAGAGAGGGCATAGAAAAACATATCTTAACCTTGATGAGAAGGTTAGACACCCATGTTCAACCTCAATTTTGGAAATGGTTCTTTCGGTATAGGCTTGGTGAATATATCAGCAACTTGTTCAGATTTAGGAACATATTCCATCCTTAATTCATTCTTCTCTACCTGCACTTTGATGAAGTGGTACTTTATATCAATGTGTTTAGAATGAGAATGTTGTACCAAGTTTCTTGTAAGATTGATTGTACTCTGATTATCACAACCTAAGAGCAATAGTAGCTTCACTTCAACAAGTAGATCTTCTAACTGAGTCTTCATCCACATCAGTTGAGTTACATCTTGAGTAGCAACAACATACTCCACTTCAGCTGTGCAAAGAGTTACTGAATTATATTTCATGGTATGCCAACTAACACAGCTTTTCCCCAGAAAGAAAACTCCACCAGATGGGGATCTTCAATCATCCACATTTCCTTCCCAATCAGCATCAGAACACCCAAATAGATCAATATTTCATGAGCCATCATACCTAATTCCAAAATTTTTTTGTGCCTTTGATATATCTTAGAATTCTTTTTCCAGCAATCTAATGTGATTCTTTAGGATCACTTTGGAATCGTGCACATAACGTGACAGCATAGACGATGTCATGTCTTGAGGTAGTCAAATAAAAAAGACTCCTAATTAGCTTTCAAAACTCTTTCTGACCAACATCCTTGCCTTCTCCAACTTTAGACAACTTGGTTCCCACTAAGATAGGTGTGGACACTGGTTTCGATTTTTCCATGCCAAACTTCTTCAGATGTTCCTTAGCATGTTTTTCTTGAGACAAAAAGATATGATTCCTTTTCTATGCGATTTTTAACCCAAGAATGTATTTCATTTCACCCAGCATGGACATCTCAAATAACTTCTTCATCTCTTCAGAAAAACATTCACAAGACCTTTCTTCATTCCCAGCAAAGATGATGTCATCAACATAAACAATAACAATCAGTGAAAACTCCTGACCATCGTTGATGTAAAGATCACTATCAAATCTACCTTTCATAAAATTCATCTTCTTCAAGAAATTATACAATTTAGAATTCTATTCCCTTGGAGCCTATTTTAGCCCATATAAATCCTTCTTCAATCTACCCACATAGCTTTCATTCTTTCCAATAACAAATCCACAAGGTTGATCAATGTAAACTTCCTCGTCAAGGTCACCATTCAAGAATGTGGATTTTACATCCATTTGAAAGATTTTGTAACCTCATTGTGCAGAAATGGAAAGAAAGATTTTGATTGTTTCTAATCTTTCTACTGAAGCAAAGGATTCATAAAAATCAATGCCTTCAATTTGTGAATACCCTTTGAAACCCAATCATGATTTGTTTGTTATTACTTCACCTTATTCATTCAGCTTGTTTTGGAAAACCCACTTTGTACCAATAATGTTCTTGTTGTCCATCTTAGGTACAAGTTCCCAAGTATTGTTCTTCTCTATCTGATCAAGATCTTCGTTCATAGCATGAACCCATTTTGGATGCTCAAATGCTTCATTTACATCATACGGTTCAACTTTCAAATAAAGAGAAGTATGTAATATAGCATTTGTTGTTCTTCTTGTTTGAACCCTCTGATCTTTATATCCAATAATTTTCTGAGCCTCCACTTGCTTCCTTAATCTAGGATGAGTTGTTTTAATTTCTTCTTCATCACTCGAGATCTCTGAGTCAGATTCCTCTTCTTGAGTAGGATTAACACAGTCTGCAGCATTATCAGAATTGTTAACAAAAACTTCTCTATCCTGCTCAACTTCCACATCAACATATGGTTGTTTTTCTTTCTCAGCAGTTTCAATAACTTTTACATCTAAAGAATCATCAATTATTCCTGTTTCTTTATTGAGGCATCTATAGCCTCTTCATTATGGAGCATATCCAAGAAAAATTCTGTCATCTCCTCTTTGCTCAAACATTCCCAGGTTTCCACCTTTTTTCTTTATAATGCATAGAATCCCAAAGACTCTCAAGTGTTTCAGACTTGTATATTTTTCATAGAACATTTCATATAGAGTCATATCTGAGTTTAGCCGGTAGAAAAATTGGTTCTGTATATGCACTGTAGTGCTCATGGATTTCCTCCAATAATAATGAGAAATACTATGTTCAAGTGACATAGTTCTACCCATTTCCACGAGACATAGATTATTTATTTCAGCAACCCCATTGTGTTGAGGTGTGTATTGTGAACTAAACTCATTCCTAATTCCATGTTTGTCAAGGTATCTTGCTAACTCCTCATTCTTATACTCTCCACCATTACCCGTTCTCAACTTCTTCACCGAATACTCACATTCCTTCTCTGCTTTCCTCCTGAAACACTTAAACATTTTCAGAGCATTTACATAAGTCTCATGTTCATAAAACAAGTAATGCGAGTAAAGTCGTCAATGAAAGTGATGAAGTAATTTTCTCCATTTGTAGATTGCTTGCTCATTTGTCCATAGATATCAGAGTGTATGAGTTCCAATGGCCTTTTTGAGCGAATTTCAACTCTCTTATGAATAGTGTTTGTAATCTTCCCTTTCTCACAAATGGTGGATCACCAATATCTTTTTCTTGATAAATCAGACATATCTCGGACATTGTCTCTCTTTGATAACTTGCACATATTTATTTGACACATATGTCACAACCTTCTATGCCATAACTGATTTTCTTCCACTACACCCATGTAGCAAGAGCACTACACTTCACCAACTTGAAACAAATTCCCTTTTGTGTGTTGGCCTCTCGTAACTATATTTCCATCATTTTAACTTTTAACAATAAATCCATCTTCTCTGAAGATAACTTTGTTTCCATCATCATAGAGTTGTGACACACTAAGCATGTTATGTTTCAGTCAATCAACATAAAATGTTTTCCTAGATTACATTTGTTCTTTTCCAATGATGGCTGATCCAACACCTTTGATCCTTAGAGATTCATCATTTCCAAATTTCACTGTTCTTTCTTTGAAGTCTTTCACATTCTTCAGCATCTTTATGTAACCTGTCATATAAGATGAACATCCACTATCAAGAATCCATGGTCGGTCTCTTTTTATAGATTTCAAAGAGGTTTCAACAACAAGATCTTGTACTTCTTCCTTTTCATTCTTTACCTCCGACTTCTGAGAATTGTTAATGAGATTTTGTTTTGCTGGTAACAAAATAAGGCATCCTTTCTCAAGATGTCTAGTTTGTTCACATCTTTCACAAATAGTTTCCAGGGTTTGTAACCTATTTTTAATCTTTACTCTAACATTCTCAGGTTTCTTTACAACCACCTTTTTTGACTTCTTTCTTTGAGGAGATTGACTCCCCCTCAAAACCTTCCATTCATAACCTGTGGAATAATAGTAATGTTATTGGTTGAACCAACACATATTTTTAGTATGTCCGAATCCACCACAATACCAGCAGTACCCATAGAAAGAGTATTTTCCTCTGAAATTTCCATACTAACCAGAATTGAGAACACATTTCTTAGCCACCTTCCTGTCTTTATTTTCTGAGCCACCAACCTTTCAATTATAAATCACAGTATTTCTTTCTATTTCAGTTCTATCAAAACCAGAAGTTTTGGAAAATTTTCTGGATTCAAAATGATTTGAATAATTTGTGAACTCAGGGTTCTTTGAAACATCAGAATTCCCAATTTTGTTGGTCTTTACAACATACATGGCCTTCCAAGTATTTTTCATTTCAGAACCACTTTTACTTTTCTTTTCAACCTTTGAAGGATACCCATTTTGATCCTTCTTATGTTACTCCTTAAAATAACATTCACCAACATTAGAGATAGTGTTTTTGAAACTGATACTCATTTCTTTAGTTTTATAAAAATTTTGTTAGATAGCTTCCAACTCTTATTATTTTGCCTTAAAATTTACTTCAAGATGATCATTGCAATTCTTTTCATTCTTAAGAGAATTCTTATGATCATCAATCTCATTTTTCATATTGATTTTCTCATCATTAAAACAATCTTGACTATTTACTGCAGAATTTTCATTTTTCAACTAATTGTTTTCTATCTCATACCTTTTGATCATTCTCAAACATTCCTTCAACTCCTCGTTCAGATAAGATTCAGGTTGAGTTTCTTCTTCTTTAGAACTACTGCTCTCATAATCATCATTATTCACTGTTGCAACAATGTACTTCTCTCTAGCTTTCTCAGCAACTGAATTTTCAGATCCAGTCTGACTATCATCATCTTCTTCACTTTTCGAAAACAAGCTTCTTCTTTTTGATTTGATGAACTTTTTCCATTACCTCTTCCAGAATAACTATCTTTTCCTCCTTGTTTCTTCCAAGACCTTCTTGGTATTATGTCTTCTTCATCACTGTCTTGAAATTTCTTCCTATTAGGACAATTAGCCACAAAGTGGCCAACAACTCCACATTAAAAACATTTCAAGGGAAGTTTCCCACTATATTTTCATGTACCTCTTCTCACATTTTTAGAAAACAAGGATAAAATTTCATCAAATATTTCACATACCTCATTTTTGGAGTCAATGCCAAAACCATCATCTTCCTCAAGAGCCTTCATAGACATTTCTCTCTTGGAGGCTTTAAAAGGCATTTCTCTATCAACTTTAGTTTTGTTCTTCAGAGTCTTCTCCCTGATCATTTCATAAGTGATAAGAGTGCTATGCAAATCATCCATATATAATTCTACAGGGTCTCTGTCTTCCAATAAAGAAACTTTAGCATCAAATTTGTCGGGAAGAATTCTTAAGATCTTTTCAACAGCTGTAGAATCCTCCATCTTTTCACCAAGACATCTGATAGTGCTAATAATTTCATTTATCCTAGTAAAGAAGTCCCCAACAGATTCAGATTCTCTCATTTTCATGTCTTCATACTTCAGTCTCCAGATTTGTAGTTTAGCCTTCTTCACTTTTGTATTTCCTTCATATATGTACATCAGTTTGTCCAAGATTCCTTTGGCTGTAGCAACACCTTTCACTCTTAAAAATTCACTCTTAGACAGAGATGAGAGTTACACAATTTTACCTCTTCCATCATCCTCAAGATTCTTCTTATCAACAGGAGTAAGAGGAACATTGTCATCAATTGCAGGAAATCCATCTGCTGTAGTTTCAAGAACTTCATATCCACTTGACATAAGATAAGGCATCATTCTATCCTTCCATATGTGATAGTTCTGTCCGTCAATAATCGGAATCCCCATACTGTTCACACAGTTTAGATTTTCCATCACAGCCTCTCTTCAACCACTTCAGCAAAAAATAAACAAAGGGAACCTCACTCTAATACCAATTGAAGTTCCCAGCCATGATCCAAGAATCACTGAGAGGGGGATGGTGTGAATCAGTTATATCATTTTCTTTTTAAGTTTCCTTCTTTATGAAACAACCTCTTCCCCCTGTTAAAGAGTTTCATCCCTGCTTAACACACACAACCACATGAAAACAAGATTTACAAGTCTCACTACTCAATAAGAGTATCTACATCCTTGGTATGGTACAAAAATAATCCAGTACCACACAATCCACTAGAAAACACTCCTTTGATGTGGAATACAACAAGTACGATATACCCACAAACTCGTGTTGCACTTTGAAAACAATACAATAGTGTGTGTGCTCCCTCTTAACACAAATAGGGTAATGAAATAATTCGGTGCTTCTTGATGAGCTTTCCCAGATCAAATCTTTCAATACAATTCTTCACTTTCCTACCCAGAAGCTAGTAGAAACCTACTGGAGAAAACATCTTGCGCTCCTCCTTCCACTTGCGTGCCTCCTTGCACTTGCGCGCCTCCTTCCACTTGTGCACCTCCTTGCACTTGCGTGCCTCCTTCCACTTCCAAACCTCCTTTATACTTTCACGCCTATTTGTGGACAGAAAATACTTGTGCGCCACCTTTATACTTGGGTGCTTCTTTGTGGACAGCACAACACTTGCGCGCCACATAAAAATGAGGCTCAACATGCGTGCCTCAACCACTTGCGTACCCCACTTCTTCGACTTGCACGATCAGAGCTCCAAATATTTATCTAATTCTCAAGCCACAAGAAATGAGGAGGGTAGTCGCCTTATTATAGGCATTTTGGAAACCTGCGCGTCACATTTACTTACGTGCCTCCTTGGTACTTGCGCGCCTCCTTGGTACTTGCATGACTTCTGGGCACTTGCGCGCCTCCATGGGACTTGCGTGCCTTCTTGGTACTTGTGTCCCTTCTTGTCACATGCACGCCTTCTTTCCTTTTCCATATGTTTGAAATAATGCTATTTAAAATATAACTTGCACGCCTCTATATACTTGTGCTCCTACTGCATTCTTGCATGCCTACTGCATACTTGTGGGACTACTTCTTTCTCTATCCCTTTCCTTCATAAGGCTTCCATAACAAGTTCTCCAAACTTATGATATTTTTGAAATAAAAAATCATCAAAGAATCATCTGGTTTTACAAGACTTTTACAAATTGAATTGATTTAGCTTCTTTGACAACAAAAGAAAACACTCTATAACAACAAACTTTTCTTACTTCCTTATCAATCTAACATGGTCCCAACAATTCCATCATTTGAAATGTAAAGTATGAATTTTTTAAATATGATTTTAAAATGAAAAATAAGTTTATTTAAACTTTAAATATCTTTATTTGGTTAATTAAAAGTTGGAATCTCTTATAGAATCCGTAGTGAGACGATACTAGGATTTTATATCATACCCAACCTATGAATTCATGTGTTTTTAATATTATATTCTTCCAGATTTGAGTAAGGGTAAAGCACCACATGGAGGTGGTGGTAGTTTTTTATCATTGGGCTTGGTGATTTGCGTCCGTTCGGACTTGAGAAATTTCCAATTTTTCTGGCACATTGTCGTAGAAATTTTTGTTTTAATACCTATTTGACTTCTAGTACAATTATCCTAGTAGAGTTTCTATTGTATTCATATTGACTTGTTTATCATTCTTACATGATGTTTTTTTGCAAATTAGTTACCACTTTAATTTTGTATGATGACAGATGATAGTTGAAATCTATAGGGATTGAAAACACACTTCATGCTATGTTAGGACCAGCTCGGTTATCAGGTTACCACGGTACCCAAGATGGTTCGTGACACTCTCCCTATCATGACCTATATCAGTAGCCTGGTTTATTTGATCCTTGAGTGGGTAAATAGTGACAACATTCACCATGACGGTGGTCAAAGAAGGACTTTCACTATTAGTGGGTGATCCGGAATAATGATCATGTTATTGTTATGCGATATGACTGAAATGGAGGAATGTTTACTTCCCTGAGCCTCTAGTATTCACATGTTGTGATGACTCTTCCATGAATCACCAGAGAAAAGTGAGTCTCTTGATGCCGGTCCACTAGAATGTTTAAATGTATCTATATGATTTAGGGTGATGAGCTACTTGGAGTGTTATGATTTCAACTCTCCTACACTTTTGGTGGATTAAATCAATATATTCATGGATTATTGGGTAAATTAGTTGGTGTGACTAAAGGTATTGGATCATTTCCCCAATATTATGGAAGAAACATGCTACATGGTCCTTTTTAATGGAATCTCAGATATAAAAATCATGGTTTCGAGTGGCCAGAATGTGTCTGGTAGTTGGATAGTGGCCAGAATCCCCTAAAAGTACTCTTCTTCATTACTCAATACATGAACCTACTCCTGATCATCCCAAACCCCAACTAGAAATACTTGGGAAATTGGTGGTGACACTGATAAAGACTTGATTCATTGCTAACATTCTAATAGGTGGGACGTCACATGAGCCAACCATCCAAAAAATATGGTAATGTATTTCAAATGCAGGGCCAAAATCAAAACCATTTATATGTAGAATGAGTTATTCAAAACCTCCTCATGAGTAAGAGAGACAACATATCTCTATATCTTAGCAGAGTTCTCATCATAGTCTGAGGACATCAATAATGTCCCCGACATCTCTAAAACTTACATTGGGGGGGTTGAGAGGAGTTAAGATGATTGCAACAGATATGGTTTCACTATGAGTCCTTGGAAGGAGGTTGGAACATCCTACACCTATAGGTAACTACCAAGGTATTTAGAGATTTTTTTACTTCATATTTTGGGATCATTACCACTAGTTGATAGGTTTCTTCCCCTAGATCTAGTAGTTGAGGTGAAGGCTCCTTCATCGATAAATCCATAGTCTCGATTTCTAAGGGATCGATGGTGACATGGAATTTTCTATAGTCCTACCTTTGATGTTGTGGGTGTTCCCCAAGAACATTTTTATAAAAGAGTTTGGGTTTCTTCGATGAAAATTATGACCTATTCCATGGGAACAACCCCCCCAAAGTTGTTTTTCCTCCTTCCCAAGGATGAGTCTATAGAGTATAGAAATCATCAGTATGTGGAAAAGATCCACACCTATTGTTCATAGTGATTATAGGAACTACCTAGTTAAATTCTTCATCATGGGATAGACCATAATAGTTTCTTGTAGATTCAATGACTGGGAGATTCAACAAAACCTGCATAAGAGGCGAATAGGATCATAATCCCAAAAATGTGAATACGGGGCCCCATGAAGTGGTTGTGGTGGTAAGGTAATTTTTTTCATAGAACATTTCATATAGAGTCCTATCTGAGTTTAGCTGGTAGAAAAATCGGTTCTTTATATGCACTGTAGTGCTCACGGATTTCCTCCAATAATAATGAGAAATACTATGTTCAAGTGACATAGTTCTACCCATTTCCACGAGACATAGATTATTTATTTCAGCAACCCCATTGTGTTGAGGTGTGTATTGTGAACTGAACTCATTCCTAATTCCATGTTTGTCAAGGTATCTTGCTAAATCCTCATTCTTATACTCTCCACCATTACCCGTTCTCAACTTCTTGACCGAATACTCACATTCCTTCTCTGCTTTCCTCCTGAAACACTTAAACATTTTCAGAGCATCTTACATAAGTCTCATGTTCATAAAACAAGTAATGCGAGTAAAGTCTTCAATGAAAGTGATGAAGTAATTTTCTCCATTTTTAGATTGCTTGCTCATTTGTCCATAGATATCAGAGTGTATGAGTTCCAATGGCCTTTTTGAGCGAATTTCAACTCTCTTATGAATAGTGTTTGTAATCTTCCCTTTCTCACAAATGGTGGATCACCAATATCTTTTTCTTGATAAATCAGACATATCTCGGACATTGTCTCTCTTTGATAACTTGCACATATTTATTTGACACATATGTCACAGCCTTCTATTCCATAACTGATTTTCATCCACTACACCCATGTAGCAAGAGCACTACACTTCACCAAATTGAAACAAATTCCCTTTTGTGTGTTGGACTCTCGTTACTATATTTCCATCATTTTCACTTTTAACAATAAATCCATCTTCTCTGAAGATAACTTTGTTTCCATCATCATAGAGTTGTGACACACTAATCAAGTTATGTTTTATTCCATCAACATAAAATGTTTTCCTAGATTTCATTTGTTCTTTTCCAATGATGGCTGATCCAACACCTTTGATCATTAGAGATTCATCATTTCCAAATTTCACTGTTCTTTCTTTGAAGTCTTTCACATTCTTCAGCATCATTATGTAACCTGTCATATGAGATGAACATCCACTATCAAGAATCCATGGGCGGTCTCTTTTTATAGATTTCAAAGAGGTTTCAACAACAAGATCTTGTACTTCTTCCTTTTCATTCTTTACCTCAGACTTCTGAGAATTGTTAATGAGATTTTGTTGTGCTGGTAACAAAACAAGGCATCCTTTCGCAAGATGTCCAGGTTGTTCACATCTTTCACAAATAGTTTCCAGGGTTTGTAACCTATTTTTAATCTTTACTCCAACATTCTCAGGTTTCTTTACAACCACCTTTTTTGACTTCTTTCTTTGAGGAGAATGACTCCCCCTCAAACCCTTCCTTTCATAACCTGTGGAATAATAGTAATGTTATTGGTTGAACCAACACATATTTTTAGTATGTCCGAATCCACCACAATACCAGCAGTACCCATAGAAAGAGTATTTTCCTCTGAAATTTCCATACTAACCAGAATTGAGAACACATTTCTTAGCCACCTTCCAGTCTTTATTTTCTGAGCCACCAACCTTTCAATTATAAATCAAAGTATTGCTTTCTATTTCATTTCTATCAAAACCAAGAGTTTTAGAAAATATTCTGGATTCAGAATGATTTGAATAATTTGTGAACTCAGGGTTCTTTAAAACATCAGAATTACCAATTTTGTTGGTCTTTACAACATACATGGACTTCCAAGTATTTTTCATTTCAGAACCACTTTTACTTTTCTTTTCAACCTTTGAAGGATACCCATTTTGATCCTTCTTAGGTTACTCCTTCAAATAACATTCACCAACATTAGAGATAGTGTTTTTGAAACTGATACTCATTTCTTTAGTTTTATAAAAATTTTGTTAGATGGATTCCAACTCTTATTCTTTTGCCTTCAAATTTACTTCAAGATGATCATTGCAATTCTTTTCATTCTTAAGAGAATTCTTCTGATCATCAATCTCATTTTTCATGTTGATTTTCTCATCATTAAAACCATCTTGACTATTTACTGCAGAATTTTCATTTTTCAACTAATTTTTTTCCTTCTCATACCTTTTGATCATTCTCAAACATTCCTTCAACTCCTCGTTCAGATAAGATTCAGGTTGAGTTTATTCTTCTTCAGAACTACTACTCTCATAATCATCATTATTCACTGTTGCAACAAAGTACTTCTCTCTAGCTTTCTCAGCAACTGAATTTTCAGATCCAGTCTGACTATCATCATCTTCTTCACTTTTCGAAAACAAGCTTCTTCTTTTTGATTTGACGAACTTTTTCCATTACCTCTTCCAGAATAACTATCTTTTCCTCCTTGTTTCTTTCAAGACATTCTTGGTATTATGTATTCTTCATCACTGTCTTGAAATTTCTTCCTATTAGGACAATTAGCCACAAAATGGCCAACAACTCCACATTCAAAACCTTTCAAGGGAAGTTTCCCATTATATTTTCATGTACCTCTTCTCACATTTTTAGAAAACAAGGATAAAATTTCATCAAATATTTCACATACCTCATTTTTGGAGTCAATGCCAAAACCATCATCTTCCTCAAGATCCTTCTTAGACATTTCTCTCTTGGAGGCTTTAAAAGACACTTCTCTATCAACTTTAGTTTTGTTCTTCGGAGTCTTCTCCCTGATAATTTCATAAGTGATAAGAGTGCTATGCAAATCATCCAGATATAATTATTCAGGGTCTCTATCTTCCAATAAAGAAACTTTAGCCTCAAATTTTTCGGGAAGAATTCTTAAGATCTTTTCAACAACTGTAGAATCCTCCATCTTTTCACCAAGACATCTGATAGGGCTAATAATGTCATTTATCCTGGTAAAGAAGTCCCCAACAGATTCAGATTCTCTCATTTTCATGTCTTCATACTTCAATCTCCAGATTTGTAGTTTAGCCTTCTTCACTTTTGTATTTCCTTCATATGTGTACATCAGTTTGTCCCAGATTCCTTTGGCTATAGCAACACCTTTCACTCTTAAAAATTCACTCTTATATAGAGATGAGAGTAACACAATTTTACCTCTTCCATCATCCTCAAGATTCTTCTTATCAACAGGAGTAAGAGGAACATTGTCATCAATTGCAGTAAATCCATCTGTTGTAGTTTCAAGAACTTCATATCCATGTGACATAAGATAAGGCATCATTCTATCCTTCCATATGTGATAGTTCTGTCCGTCAATAATCGGAATCCCCATACTGTTCACACAGTTCAGATTTTCCATCATATCTTTTCTTCAACCACTTCAGCAAAAAATAAACAAAGGGAACCTCACTCTAATACCAATTGAAGTTCCCAGCCATGATCCAAGAATCACTGAGAGGGGGATGGGGTGAATTAGTTATATCATTTTCTTTTTAAGTTTCCTTCTTTATGAAACAACCTCTTCCCCCTGTTAAAGAGTTTCATCCCTGCTTAACACACACAACCACATGAAAACAATATTGACAAGGCTCACTACTCAATAAGAGTAGCTACATCCTTGGTATGGTACAAAAATAATCCAGTACCACACAATCCACTAGAAAACACTCCTTTGATGTGGAATACAATAAGTACGATATACCCACAAACTCGTGTTGCACTTTGAAAACAATACAATAGTGTGTGTGCTCCCTCTTAGCACAAATAGGGTAATGAAATAATTCGGTGCTTCTTGATGAGCTTTCCCAGATCAAATCTTTCAAAACAATTCTTCACTTTCCTACCCAGAAGATAGTAGAAACCTCCTGGAGAAAACATCTTGCGCTCCTCCTTCCACTTGCGTGCCTCCTTGAACTAGCGCACCTCCTTCCACTTGTGCACCTCCTTGCACTTGCGTGCCTCCTTCCACTTCCAAACCTCCTTTATACTTTCACGCCTATTTGTGGATAGACAATACTTGCGCGCCACCTTTATACTTGGGTGCCTCTTTGTGGACAGCACAACACTTGCGCGCCACATAAAAATGAGGCTCAACATGCATGCCTCAACCACTTGCGTGCCCCACTTCTTCGACTTTCACGATCAGAGCTCCAAATATTTATCTAATTCTCAAGCCACAAGAAATGAGGAGGGTAGTCGCCTTATTATTGGCATTTTGGCAACCTGCGCGTCACATTTACTTACATGCCTCCTTGGTACTTGCGCGCCTCATTGGTACTTGCATGCCTTCTGGGCACTTGCGCGCCTCCATGGGACTTGCGTGCCTTCTTGGTACTTGTGTCCCTTCTTGTCACATGCACGCCTTCTTTCCTTTTCCATATTTTTGAAATAATGCTATTTAAAATATAACTTGCACGCCTCTATATACTTGCGCTCCTACTGCATTCTTGCATGCCTACTGCGTACTTGTGGGACTACTTCTTTCTCTCTCCCTTTCCTTCATAAGGCTTCCATCACAAGTTCTCCAAACTTATGATATTTTTGAAATAAAAAATCATCAAAGAATCATCTGGTTTTACAAGACTTTTACAAATTGAATTGATTTAGCTTCTTTGACAACAATAGACAACACTCTATAACAACAAACTTTTCTTACTTCCTTATCAATCTAACATGGTACAAACAATTCCATCATTTGAAATGTAAAGTATGAATTTTTTAAATATGATTTTAAAATGAAAAATAAGTTTATTTAAACTTTAAATATCTTTATTTGGTTAATTAAAGGTTGGAATCTCTTATGGAATCCGTAGTGAGATGATACTAGGATATTATATCACACCCAACCTATGAATTCATGTGTTTTTAATATTATCTTATTCCAGATTTGAGTAAGGGTAAAGCACCACATGGAGGTGGTGGTAGTTTTTTATCATTGGGCTTGGTGATTTGCGTCCGTTCGGACTTGAGAAATTTCCAATTTTTCTGGCACATTGTTGTAGTTATTTTTGTTTTAATACCTATTTGACTTCTAGTACAATTATCCTAGTAGAGTTTCTATTGTATTCATATTGACTTGTTTATCATTCTAAAATGATGTTTTTTTCAAATTAGTTACCACTTTAATTTTGTATGATGACAGGTGATAGTTGAAATCTATAGGGATTGAAAACACACTTCATGCTATGTTAGGACCAGCTCGGTTATCAGGTTACCACGGTACCCAAGATGGTTCATGACACTCTCCCTATCACGACCTATATCAGTAGCCTGGTTTATTTGATCCTTGAGTGGGTAAATAGTGACAACATTCACCATGACGGTGGTCAAAGAAGGACTTTCACTATTAGTGGGTGATCCGGAATAATGATCATGTTATTGTTATGCGATATGACTGAAATGGAGGAATGTTTACTTCCCTGAGCCTCTAGTATTCACATGTTGTGATGAATCTTCCATGAATCACCAGAGCAAAGTGAGTCTCTTGATACCGGTCCACTAGAAAGTTTAAATGTATCTATATGATTTAGGGTGATGAGCTACTTTGAGTGTTATTATTTCAACTCTCCTACACTTTTGGTGGATTAAATCAATATATTCATGGATTATTGGGTAAATTAGTTGGTGTGACTAAAGGTATTGGATCATTTCCCCAATATTATGGAAGAAACATGCTACATGGTCCTTTTTAATGGAATCTCAGATATAAAAATCATGGTTTCGAGTGGCCAGAATGTGTCTGGTATTTGGACAGTGGCCAGAATCCCCTAAAAGTACTCTTATTCATTACTCAATACATGAACCTACTCCTGATCATCCCAAACCCCAACTGGAACTACTTGGGAAATTGGTGGTGACACTGATAAAGACTTGATTCACTGCTAACATTCTAATAGGTGGGACGTCACATGAGCCAACCATCCAAAAAATATGGTAATGTATTTCAAATGTAGGGCCAACATCAAAACCATTTCTATGTAGAATGAGTTATTCAAAACCTCCTCATGAGTAAGAGAGACAATATATCTCTATATCTTAGCAGAGTTCTCATCATAGTCTGAGGACATCAATAAAGTCCCCGACATCTCTAAAACTTACATTGTGGGGGTTGAGAGGAGTTAAGATGATTGCAACAGATATGGTTTCACTATGAGTCCTTAGAAGGAGGTTGGAACATCCTACACCTATAGGTAACTACCAAGGGATTTAGAGATTTTTTAACATCATATTTTGGGATCATTACCACTAGTTGATAGGTTTCTTCCCCTAGCTCTAGTAGTTGAGGTGATGGCTCCTTCATCGATAAATCCATAGTCTCGATTTCTAAGGGATCGATGTTGACATGGAATTTTCTATAGTCCTACCTTTGATGTTGTGGGTGTTCCCCAAGAACATTTTTATAAAAGAGTTTGGGTTTCTTTGATGAAAATTATGACCTATTCCATGGGAACAACCCCCCCAAAGTTGTTTTTCCTCCTTCCCAAGGACGAGTCTATAGAGTATAGAAATCATCAGTATGTGGAAAAGATCCACACCTATTGTTTATAGTGATTATAGGAACTACCTAGTTAAATTCTTCATCATGGGATAGACCATAATAGTTTCTTGTAGATTCAATGACTGGGAGATTCAACCAAACCTGCATAAGAGGCGAATAGGATCATAATCCCAAAAATGTGAATACGGGGCCCCATGAAGTGGTTGTGGTGGTAAGGTAATTTTTTTTGTAATTTCATGGTTCCACTAGATCTTGGGTATAATCAATATAATAATTAGAGCTTATGGCCTTCCCCCGGTGTTAGTGCCCAAAGTTCTGGACCATGGAATGTGGAGTAGGGCTGAGATAAATATTCTCTTTAACCTACAAGGCTACATGATGTCATTAATGTGGATAAGTGGGAGTCCTCTTGGTTGAATATTTGGTGGTGGTCACTATGGGTGATATCTATACATCCATTAATTCATCATTGTATGGGAATAAGTTATCAAAACATTCTAGAGAGAGGTTTTATAAATAGTTCGTTGTAATTATTGGGGGGGGGGGGGTTTCCCCTAGCCTGGCCGTCCTGGGAAAGGGTGCAAGCATGGTACCCTAACATCCAAATATTTGCTTGGATATGTTCCTAGTTTGGATGACCCCTTCTCATGAATAATGATGAATAAGGGTTTTTATGAACCTCATTTTGAAAATCTTAGAGTAGGAGACGAGGTGAGGGTTCTTGGTAATCATGGAAGAGATGAATGCCTTGGTTGAATTAAAGTGGGGCATTATTTCCACACATTTTGTCTCTCTTACACCATGCCTATTAGAGGTGGTTCAAAATACATTTTTGATGGCTTGAGTACTATGATATACATGGATTCAATCAAAAACAAATGTTTAAAAAAAGATATGACCAATGTGTCCAACATCATTCTTCCTTTCCCATGGTTGAGGAAGGATTTGTTTTAGTGATGCCTCAGACCAATGATAACCAACTTCCTTTGCATTCCCCATATTTTTGAGAATATATCTTCATTTGGAACACTATCTATTTGGTAGGGGACTGGTTCCATATATCTATATCCTTTCATACTCAAATATGATTACTCACAAAATTACTATCCTACACACTGTTAAATGAGATATGTTTCAGATCAATTTCACTATTTTATCCAATTATTTTAATAGTTGGGGAAATTTTTGTTTGTTGATATGTGATCATTCAATTTCCCTATATTCCTACATTCCACAGGCGGACAACCTCCATTAGCAGGATTATTGATTTTGGCAACTTAATTGAAATCGTATGATGGGGTATCAGTTCCTAGATATATTTATTCTTTCATAGATCTCATTTTTAGTCAAGGTATCCATCATAGTTTTTATTCATATTCATGAAACTCATTCCTGACATCATCTCCAAGTCTATGTATCGACATGGCCATAATTGAAGGTCATAGTGAATGGAAACATTGAGAATATCTAAGCATCATAGAACATTGGTTGTGTTGTGATTCTTTACAGTATTCCTCATCTAATTTTGTAGTAATATCTTATATAAGGCTTCTTAGACGTGGAACTAAAGGCATCCCAGGCTATCCATGTGGTAGTTGACGCTAACACCATAATAATTCTAAGGGTTTTTACCCTAGGTAACACATGTTTATTTTATGGTATAGATATTCAAGTTCATGACACAGGTTAAACATATTGTGGGGATAGGTTAGTCACAAGTTTAATGTCTTATAGAGACATATGGGTCACATGTTTAATGTATTATGGAGATAGGTAGGTCATATTCTTAACTTCTTATGGAGATAGGTGGGTTAGAGGTTTAACATCACAAGGAGATAGGCGGGTCATAGTTTTATCATATTATTTAGATTTGATGGTCACAATTTTAATGTCATTTGGGGATGAGATAATGAGGTTAAGTGTTCTATTATGGGGAATATTATCAAAATTTTTAGTTGCATTCTTCCTTGGGGAAGACATGAAAATTTTATAGGAATTTTGGGGTGACATGATTGAACCTCAGAGACGTATCCCATGCATATCGAGATGTAGAGATTAACCATAATAGAGGATTACTATGTACCATGTTTTAGTAAAAAGTGATAAAAAACCACATAGTTTGAGTATGTAGTATATGTTTTTGTTACAATACCAGTCAATATAGTTTAATATCATGCGGTAAGGACACTCATGTCATGGAGGGAGCATCTATGAGGAATAACATGGGGCTTATGTATATGGGATCCCCATAGTAGGCGTCTCATCAAATGGTGGCGGATGATGGTCTATATAACACCAAGAGATTTTATGAAATATTTGTTTTTCAATAAATTTAATTTCATGGATATATTGTGTTACAAAAAACAGCAAGTTCTAATGAACCACAATAAACTATTAATATTATTATTTAAAAATGACAGTCATTACCTAGCCGTTAAAATTGGTGGAATGAATATTAATAAAAACAACATAATTATTATTTATAATAGTTTTATATAAATAAAACATATTGATATAAAAATACTTAATTTTTGGTAAAGTCTTTATATGTTTAAAAATTACTATTTTATAAAAAAAAATGTTTTTATAGATTTTTTTGAAAAAATGATAAAAGTAATTTTTAAACCTTTTAGAAAGTTAATTTGAAAAAAATAAATTTCATTTTTAATATAAATTTCAAACATATATTATTTTAAATTGTTGATAATTTTCTGAAATGATAAATATTTGAGTGAATATTGAAAATTAATTTTTTTTATTACAAATCATCACTTTTTTCAAAGATTTTACAAGCTAAATATTATTTTAGCATGGATTTAAAAGTAAAATACTTTAATTTATATGTATATTAATTCAATTTAGGTCAATTAAATCAATTTTATTTTGTATTTTTTAATATAAATTCCTTTTAAACTTTTGAACATTTCCCTTTAGCAAACTAGTTCTCATTGCAGCTATGAGTATAATTTTAAAATAAAATTTTCCACTATGATGAATTTAATTTAAAAAAATGGATTCTATAATTGGTATAATAATAATTAATATTATATAATGTGGTCAAATTAATTTCTTATTATGAATAGTAAAAAAGTAAAAATTAATTACCGTGGTTAAGGTTAAAATGAGTTTACTCGGGGGTTAAAATAAAAAGACATGGAGTAAAATGATATATATAATTTTAAAAGTCCAATTAGATGGCCATATGTTTTTTTTATAACCTCTATTATTTTATAATGGACCATTTTGGAGATTTTTGGTATGTGAAAAATGTCGGTACACTTTATTCTTTTCAGATATTCTATGTGTGTCATCTCCCTAACTTATTAAAGGCCACCCACTTTTCTCTCCTCTTAATACATAAGAAAACCTTTAGTTTGGTTAATAAATTCTCAAATACATTCCTTGACTACCCCATACATCCTATTTTCTTTTTCATATCATAAATCTAATCTAGGAAGGCTTTATTTTAAACCTATAGTGGATTTCTGAAGAAGAGGTAAAATTTTTAACTATTATGTTTTGTTTTAATTATTCTTATAAATAAATCAAATTTTCATAAAAATGATGATATAATAACAAAATTATATAAAATATACTAATATTTTATTATTTTAATGGTATAAATTATATCTATCTCCACCACCATCAAATGGGAAACAAAACTATCAATCATGAGTACGACATACTACCACCTCACGAACCGATGTTATTCATTTTCCAACACCACCTTTCAATGATGGATATAATGATTTATTTAATATTTATATATGATTTTTATGATATAATTATAATTTTTTTATTATAATATTTCATATACCATCATAATTTCCATTCTTGGGGAATACATTACCATCGTTCGTGTGTGTGGTGGACTACTAGCTCACGAAGCGATGTCTTTCATTCTTCATGTATGACTTACATGGATGGTAATAAGTAAAAGTTTAAATAAAAATATTATACCTATATGGAAAAAAATTATTTTATAATTTTAGTATAATATTTAACTTTCTATCTTTCAATGTGCCGATAAAATAAAAACAACGTTCATACATACATATGACCAACTGTCTCTGTGAACGGTGTATTTCATTTTATATTTCTAAATTTTATGTATTACTCTAAATAAATATATATAGAATATATATGATAATTATATCATGGTTAAAATTAATTATATTGTATAACCACAATAACAGTATTAGTAATAAAAATGACAAATCAAAACATACATGAAAAACATAGTTATTTCTCGAAATGTGACTCCAACAAGGAATTGTTAATAAATGGGTAAGGAAAGGTCTCATGTAAACCAAATATGGTATGATATATATAATTATTATTATTTAATATATGTATTATACACTTATATTTATATTATACTAATTTTTAACATTTACTAAAGAAGTTGAAACATAAGGTAAAGGATTTTCTTCTCACTTTTATTTTTTGTGAGACACATGCCATATTCACAACATATTTCTTTTATGTGGTTTATATACTACATATGATTATATTTTATTATTTATATAATAAAAATTATTTTAATTTATATATCAATTTTAGGATCTCTATTTCATGGGTTTTATAGTTCAAAGGTTTCCAAAGTAGTAAGATATTTTATCGTAATTTATCTTATTTGAGACATACATTATGTTATACATCTATATTCTTTTATAAGAAGTATATAGAGACCCTTTGATAGGTAATATAATGAATTTATTTATTATAATGATATTATATGTTTTATTTAATGTTATTATTTAATGGGGCTTACGATTAAATGTTACCAAAGTGGTAGGTGTTTTACGTTAGAATCTCATGATTTATTGGTATTACTTATGATTATGCTTACAATGATAAAATATAATTATCAATATATTAAGAAACTAAATAATTTTATTCTACTATTTTTATTTTGTAATATTACATGTTTTACCTTCATTTTAATCTCTTTATGTACTAAATATTTAAAAAATAATGTTTTTAAAGTAAACCGCCTTTATTTTTCTCTTCAATCAAAAAGAACTTTTTATATCATATCCATTATTTCTAAAAATATTTTCAAGAATGTATTGAAAGAATGCCAAGGATTTAATAAATAATTTTTTACCCATGTTAAATTTTTTATATAATGGATTTAAAGGAATCTTCTTGTTGTTTTTTGAACAATTTACTTTTGAATGTTATCAAAAATGTGAATGGAACCTTTTATTAACATTTAAAACATGAATGGAATACCCTGACTCCATGACCAATCAATGATTTAAAGCATTGTTTATAAAATTTCCAAGTTATTTTCATATAAAATAATGTTGATGTTTTTTATGAACTTCTAGTTTAAAAAAAATTTAAAGTGAAAAGGTTATTTTTCTTAAGAAATGTTACAAGTGATATTTTAAAATCATTTTCCACCTAAGATGTCATCCTTTGATGTTACTTATGCTTTTCTAGGGATATGATCCAAGGATACCATTATTTTTTTTTCTCTGAATGGATTATGTATCTGATGATATTATTCTTATAAAGCATAATTCTTTTTCCATGAGTTATGTTATCATGAAATGATGAAATGTTTATTAAACCTGTTTCTTTTCTATAGGGTGTGTTATCATGATATGTTTTTGAAACCCATTTCATTCCATGGGTTCAGATATGATGAATGTTTTTTTATATTTTGGTACATGTATGTATAATTTTCATTATGTGATGGGTGGGACCTATATCTCCCTCTAATGCATTGGGTAAAGATTAAAATATCATGAGATAAAATGTATTGTAATTGGTAGTGAACCCAGTTTAGTAAGGGAATTTATCCACTATAATAATGTTTGGAGTGAACATGGACTACTAATGTGGTTTGGAGAGCATACCCAGTCCACTATGATAGAATTGTAAATAACCCTTGACTTATATGAAAATGATTTTTATGCTTTTGTGTAGACCACAACTCCATGTATTATGCATAGGTTATGCTCTTATAGATTATGTTATTTGATTACTTTATGACTCATGACATATGATATTCCAAAATTTAGGCCATGAATCAAGATCTTGATATTTGATATGCAAGATATTGTTTTCATATGTTATGATCATGTTCTTATACCCTTATTGTCATGTCATGTATATGCATTTTCCTTGTTCACCCTTATAAAGAATCTGAGCTCACCATTTATTATGTTTCTTTTAATAACGTTATGATGATAGGTACTACATGTGATATGTATAAGAAGGGTGATAGTTATGAGGATCTAAGTGTGAGGAATGCAGAACTCTTATGAACCATTTGTTTATGTTTTGTCCATTCCAAAGGCACTATACCTTTATGATCCTTATGTGTGTGTTTGTATAATATAATGAATATTCATCTAAAATATGTAATATATATATATATAAATTATAGGTCATTATAGTCGGTATCGATGTATATGCTTACTTAACCTTTAAAAATTGTATTATAAAACATTAGTGATATCCCTAGGGATATGTGTAAAGAAATGTATAAGTATATTTCAAAGTATAGAAAAATATCCTAGAATATTGGTGAAGGATGTAGAAATTGGATTCCATGAAATAACACACCTTTCTAGAAAATACAAGTGAATGTGGTTCTGGAAGATATATACTCAGGGGTAATAACTCCAAAAAAGGAATGTAGGGATTGACTCGAGTATTACTTAGTACACGAAAATGGGCCTCACTGCACACCTGGTTTGAAACTCCCTAAGGATGTGTTTGTTTAATTTACCTTTTATTTATAAACCATAATAAAGGATTTGAATAGATTATTCCCATGAATAAGATATGTTAAACCTTATTTATCATGGATTTATATATATTTTTTTATTTAGACATCTTATAAATTATTTTTCACTACTATGTGTTTTCCCGCTATGATTATTATTTCCCACACTATGTTTTTTGGTTTTTGTTGATGGATGGATCCTGAAGGAACCATGATAATTATGAATGCAATAGAAAATGAACTGATTGTCCACCCGAGAAACCACATTTAATGGGATATTGAATGAAAAATTACATTTTAATGTTAATAGAACTTTCTCAATCTATGATCCATATTGAACTTCCATATGATAAAGGGAGGGAATATTTTTTTTAATTCCATCATGAGGAGACATCCACCATATTTTAGTGATTTTGATGATCTTATGATTACTGAGAAATCGATTAGTACCACTAAAAATATATTTTCCGCTCTCCATTGGATGAAACATGAAAAATTCATTTTGGTTGTCTGTTATTTGGATGAAAAATTAGATCAACATTGTACTGTCATCAAGAATATGAGGCAATAAGATGATATTAACTCTATGGAGTGGGATGAGTTATTGAGAATATTTTTAAATAAGTACTTGTATCATATTATTCGCATGAAAATAGAGAAGGAATTTCTTGAGCTAAAGAGGAAGGTTGAAGAATCTTTTGGTACATATGAGACAAAAAATAAGTTATCAAAATTTATTAATGTCAGTAATTAGACACACCACATTTTCCCACATTTATAAAAAACATCGATATTTTTGTTAAAATCTGTAAATTTTTTAAAACAATATCCTTTATTATTTAATTCCCCCACAAAATTAATTTAAAAATTATTTCATTCAATTCCCCATATAATTTATTTCAATTTTTTTTTATTTTTTTATTGTATCCCCACTCTCCCCTTCCTGTATAAATCATTTTATATTTATTTTATTCCCCAAATGATTTTTTTAATTTTTTTTAAATTCCCCCACCTATTTCGTCTCCCTACCCCCTACATTAATTACATGTGAATCCCCTACCACATCCCTTCACTATGCTCACCCTTCCGGTATGCATGTGACCTGCCCAACCCCCCCCCCCCCCCCTATGACACACTCTAACAACAACCTCCCCTACTCCCACCAAATGCACACATGAATTCTCCCCACCTCTCACACACACAACGAACTCCCTTGATCACTACCTCCAACACACACATGCGTGCTATTTGATGCCAATGGGATTTGATCCCAGTTCATGTGGATTTTTAATGAAGGACCAAATTAACCCATATAAACTTGATTTGATTATTAAAATGTATTATTCTATATTTCTATATATATTATTAGATTTAAAAATTTAAAAATTTAATATTATGTATATATAATTTTATGTATTAATATACACACCCACAAATATATATATATATATCTATGTGTGTGTGTGTGTTTATATTATATATGTGTGTGTATGTGCGTGTTTGATTATATATATACATATATATTCATCTGTGTGTACAAATATATATGTGTATGTATATATATAATTTTAATTATTAATTATATAAATATGTACATTAATATAATTATAAATACATGTTTAATTAACCATGTTTTCTTAGAAATGTGACTAAATTTAAAAAATATACATGTGTTTATATATATATATATATATATATATATCTGTGTGTGTGTGTGTGTGTTTATATATATGTGTGCGTGTGCGTGTGTGTGTTTATATATAAATATATCTTTACACCGATGTCAGAAAAAAAACTATATTATCAATTAAAACATGCAATACACAAATGAAAGGAAGAACACAACAAGGATCGAACTCAGGAACTTGCCGAGACCGACAGGGGCAACGACCATTGAGCTTCACCCTGAGAGATATTTAAATATGAATAAATAAATAAATATATAATCGTAAAATTATTTTTATATATATGTATATATTTATAATAAAATATATATGTTTATGTTATAATTATTATTATATTATATATTATATATATGTTTATATTAATATATATGTTTATTATTATATATATTTATATATGTATATGTATATTTATGTTTATATATGTTTGTGTGTGTTTATATATATATATATAATTATAAAATTTTATTTATATATATATATGCATATATTTATATTAATATATGTCTATGATTATATTTTATAGATATATGTTTATATATATATGTTTATATATATTTTTATATATGTGCGTATGCTTGTGGGTGTGTCTATGTTTATATATATATAATTAGCCACGTTTTCATAAAAATGTGACTAAATTTAAAATATTTATGTGTCTCTATATAAAAATATATGTATATATATGTGTGCGTGTGTGCGTGTGTGTGCGGGTGTATATATAGATGTATGTGTGTGTGTGTGTTTATATATATAAATATTATGATATTTAAATATATGTTAATGTCTTTGTATATAAATATAATTTCATATATATATATAATTATATATATTAATTTAACTTCTTACTAAAAAATTAATATATTATGTATATGAATATATATATATATATATATATTATTTATTACTAGTCTATCGTATTACAAAACCGAAACACCAGTTAGGATCGAGTGATACCTCACCACATTGGTTTTCTAATCTGCGATAGGTGGCAAGGCATGTTAATAAATAATTAATAATAAATATATATATATATATGTATGAGTTTATATGTTAATATGTATATATATATCAATATCTTTGTTTGTTTATATATATATATATGTGTGTGTGTGTGTGTGTGTGTGTGTGTGAGAGTTTTCTTGTATATTTATATATGTGTGTCCATGTGTGTTTACAGACACACACACACACACAAATAATTATAATTATAATTTTTTATTTATATATATGTAAATTAATAGAATTATAATTATATATATAATTATCCATGTTGATAGAACAATCAGAAAGGTGGATAGCGGTTGGGGTGGAGCTCTCGCGACAATTACAAGGAGAACCAAAGGTTTAGGGCTTCACATCATCCATAGCCTTTCCTCATGACATTGAAATCAAGATTCTTGTAGGGGGAATTCATACTGGCCTAGTTTTAAAGGTGGGTTCTTCCAGGGAGATGAAGGTCGTTTCTTATTCACTGAAGGAGGGAGTGATTAATGGAAATGAAAAATGAAGATTTACTTTTATCAAAGAAGGGGGTTCAGATCGTATTTTTAGAAGAGAATCAAAGACTCACATCCTTTCTAATCAAGATGTGATTTCCAAAAGGCTCAATATTTGTATGTTTTCAATCATTTCTAGTATTTTTCTACATTTATGATCAAATCCATGGAGGGTAAATGACCTTCACAATTGACTTGTGAATAGTTGGGGATTTGTCGAATGAAGAATTATTCCACTAAAATGAGGAAACTTTGATATTCTTTTCCCGTATGATGACCTAAAAAGGTGATCTTGGGGGGTTTTATTTGATAGATTCATGACCATATATGCTCTTTATTCAAGACCGGGATGCCAAATTTGACTCATCTCTTATCAAAAATAGTAGAGCACGAGTTTTGATCCATGTATTTTATTTGAACTAGTTTATATGGAATCTAAGGATCCTGTTTGACATCACCTCAGCGGTTGGTGTTCCCCTAAAGATATGAACTGCCAAAGAGGAAGCTCAGTTTGGATAATTTGTAAGGATCTCTGTTGAGGTATATTTTTCTTCCACAAATATGGAAAAAATCATTCTCTTGATATATATTTATGATCTTGATCTCAAGATCATATATTAGAAGCCACCTTCTTATTGTTCTAAATGTGGGATAGTTGGGAATTCGAAGGAGAAGTACTGTAAGGATCTATTTTGTTATTTATGATCTCTGATAGGGAATAAAATGGATAAATATAGGAAATGCGACAAGGGTATAATTCCTATTGAGGAACCACATTACAAGAACAGTTTTAATAGAAATTCTAGAGTCAATGTTAAATGTGGTGGTCCATCATATTCTAATGAAATGGGACAATAAAGAGAAAGAGATGGTACTCCTCTGGGTGTGGACATGAACCTACATGGAGTTCCATATAATCATATTCAATTGGACAGTAATTCTATTTTTATTTTCAATCAATTTTTTTGCTAGGATGGGAAGCACATTGGTGTGGATTTTCATTCTATGGGATGGTCTTCTAATGAGGTTGTTACCCTGTGTGTCATGCCAGATGACACCCCTTCACAACCTGAAGGGAAATGATAAAATTTCTATCCATTTCCCATGGACTTCCCAAGACACGTTCCATAGGAATATGGGCCTATGAAATCTAATGATCAACATAATTTGGATTATTATCAAGATAATTGAAATGTATTTAGTTCTTTAGGAATTTCGGGTAAATGTGTTAACATCTTAGATGGTGGAAGTGAAAAAGTGAAGTAGATGATTTTATTAGAAAAAATCATCATTGATCTATAGATAATGGTAACTCTGTTTCTTTTAAGGATGTTGCTATAAATGGACATTAAAAAATGGTCAACAATGAAGGTTTAACAGTGGTTCCTCTAAAAGGAAGGTCTTAGAAGTTTTATTACAATATTCTATAAAATGTGTCTACCTGATCATCATCCAAGGAATAAAAGTTCATGATCACTCTAGAGGAGGAAATGTCCAATGTAGTAACCCTTGTGATCCGAAATCAACACAACTCATAGTCAGAGTGGGAAAAAACTGATTATGATTATGAATCTGACTATGATAATGGAAATTATCATATATTTTATGATCATTAAAATATTTTTCAGGAAGATGACAAGTCTTTTTGTGTTACCCCATCCAAAATATTTTTCTCTTGATTATTTTTTTATTTTTATTTTAATAAAAGGTAATTATAGTTGTATTCTAGCTAATCTTTATTCATATTAATTATATAGGTATTATAACATTGGAAAAAATGTCACTAAAATTGCCACATTTTGAAAAAAAATGTTGTAAAATTTAAAATTTATATTTGTTTTAATATATAAATATATGTATATATGTGTGCATGTATATGTTCATATATATATATATATATATATATATGTATTTTTGTCAAAAACATTGCTAAATTAATTATTTTTTCATAAAATGTGATTGAATTAGTGATGTTTTTCCGAAAAAAACGCTAATTTTTGGACATTTTCATTAAACGTTGCTAAATTTTAAAATAATTTTTAAAAAAAAAACATCACTAAATTTCAATTTTCTTGATGAATTATTATCCAACATGAATGTATGGTTTATCGAATTTTAGTGGATTAAGACCAAGTCTCTGAAGGGTGTCAACTATGTGGGACTTTAGTAGCTATGAAGAAAAAATTAGATATTCTCTCAAGTAAAAAATGGTGTTTGGAGTTACCCAAAAATCACATGTTTTTGATAACCAATAAAAAAATAATGTTTAAGGGAAAAAATAAGAACCACATAAAGATGAATATAATATTTCCTTCACGCATGAAGTGTGGTAGGAAACCTTGAGGAAGCTATCTTAAGGGGAATGTTAAATGATTTAAGGGTATAAAGGAATGTCACTAGAAAATAATATTCTAAAGTGATGGGAAGAAGTTTACTAATGATGTGAATATAGTCAAATCTCCATATAATGCAGCACCAACAATCTAGTGATTCAAAAACAAGGACTATGGGCACAATGCTAACCATTTCCGAAATATGAAGGATAAGGATAATGATTGACATCAGAAACCTATTAATATAAGGGACTAGGGTAAATCTTATGTGGTCCCTATTTCTGATGATGGGTGAGAAAACAACATGGTGAAAATTGTAATTTCCATCCACTCAAGAATTGATAATGTCCATGTTCACTATGAATCTACCCATTAATTTACATCTAAATAATTTTCTAAAGATATCAACATGCCACCCACAAGGATAGATATTAAATTAGTAGTGAAAACCCTAAATTGTATAATGATCACATCTCAAGTATATGACTTATCTTTGATTAATTTTTGTGGGAATGTGCTTTCTAAAAATCTTGTGATTCTTCCTATGGTTTAATTTGATCTTATCTTAAACATAGATTATCTTTACCTACATAAATCCCAAATCAATTATCAAGGGTGGGAAGCTAAATTTGATATTCCAAACCAACCTATGATCATCTATCAGTGAGATGATAAATATGAACATACAATGTAAATCAAATCCATTGTATTGGTTTTTATTCTTATTAAAAATCTGTGTTCATATTAGATGGTTAGGGTGAAACTCATCATCAATGATATGCCTATGGAATTTGATTTTTTTGATTTTCTGGAAGAGATTCCTAGTCTTCCACTGAAACATGAAATTTATTTATCAATAAAAATAATACCTGGTGCCACAGATATTTCAAAGACTCCATATAGAATGGCCCTGATTGAGTTGTAGAAATTAAAGAAAAAACTCTATGAGAACCTTGATAAGTTATTTATTCATCAAATTGTGTCACATTAGGGTAAAATTATAATTTTTGTTAAAAATAATGATAGATCAATGTGACTCTACATTGATTGTTCACATCTGAACAAGATGAAGATCAAGAACAATTATCCTCTACCCCATATTGATGACTTTTTTAATCAACTATGCGGAGCTCAATACTTTTACAACATTGAATTTTATTCTGAATATCATCAATTGAGGGTCATGAAGTAGGATATACCCAAGAAACCATTATATACAAGGTATAGACATTGTGATTATATAGTGATTATATTCATTATTTCTAATTACCTTACTATCATCATGGATGTGACCAATATAATGTTTAGAGATTACGTTGATCAGTTTGTGACAATATTTATAGACGATATTCTATCTTTTAATAGAGTAGTGAATAACATTAAGATTACTTGATAATTGTTCTAAATACCCTAATAACTGAAAAAATATATGAAAAATTTACTAAGTGTGAATTTTTGCAGAAAATGTTTCATTTTTAGGTCATATAATCTTAAGATAGGGTATATTAGTGGATCAATCAAAGAAAGAGGCTATTCAATGTTGGGAAATGCCAACTGCAGTGACTAAGATATGATGTTTTCTTTATTTGGATGGATATTATTGATGGGATTTAGAGAGTTTATCATGACTATCTAATTTAATCACCATGTTAAATTGGAATAGAGAAACGTTTATTTGGATAGTTGAATGTGAGGAAAATTTCATGGAACTAAAGTGATGATTATCTAGGAAACATGTTCTTACATTATCCTATAGTGGAGAAGGGTTTTTAATTATATTTATGTATCCAAAAAGGTATTGGGATATATTATTATAAATAATGAAATGCTTATAGCTTATGCTACATGAAAATTGATGGTTAATGAGAAAAATTACCAGAATCATGATTTGGAGTTAGTAGTGGTAAATTTTCATTAATGATATTTAGGCAATATATTTATGGGTAAAAGTGTGATATATATTGATAAAAAAAATTAAAGTATATATTCATATAGAAGGATTTTAACATTCTATATAGGATATGGTTAGCGCTCAATTAAGATTATGACTATTCGATACATTATAACTATGGTAAATCAAAAAATGGGGCTGATAATTTGAGTTGAAAAGATCACGCTAGCTTATCCATTATGAGGATCATAAGAGATCCAATATTTATGTATTTTCAAAGTATGGATCGAGAAATCCTGAAGTAAGTGTATAAATAATATCCTTCTCAATGTAATTTTCAACCATATATACAAGTGAATATTAAGGATCCATAAAAAGACAATATAGAGCCGTTGAAGAATTTTTGAAATGTTCTTGAGATTAATAGTTATTGTTATGGAATGATATGTTTTAATAACCATGTATGTGTTCCATATATATCATATTTTTAGAATTATTTATTAGAGGTGGAACATAGTTCTGTGTTCCCTATTCATTATGGAAGTACAACGCTGTATAGAGATTTGAAAGAGTATTTCTTTTGGGATGACATTAAGAGTAATATCAAAAAGCGTATATCTTGATTCTTAGTATATCCAAAAGATATGGAGGAGAGACAAAAGTATAAGGGTATGTTACATACATTACCCAAACATGAATGGAATTGAGAAAACATGACCATGGATTTTGTTATCAGACTCCCCAAAATGTTTACTAGGAATAATGCTATATGGGTTTTATTTTGTCTCCTTACAAAGATAACACACCTCATCACTATCATAAAATATTTCTATTTGGATAATATTTTGAAGATATACATTAAGAAAGTGGTAATGTTTCATTGAGTACCACACTCCATTATGTATGATCTAGATCCAAGGTTTACCTCAATGTTCTGGTGAAGTATTCAGCACGATCTTGATACAAAATTGAGTTTCATAACTTCATATTATCCATAGATGGATGGTAAATGGGAGATAACAATTAAAAACATAGAGGATATGTTTATATATATTCTTCTAGAATTAAAAGGTGTTTGGGATTATCACTGTCCTAAATTTTAGTTTTTATACAATGATATCCTTCATTAAATAATTTAGATGGATCTTTATGAATCCCTATATAGAAATAAGTGTAGAAATAAAGATTCTATAATAATGTTATATGATGAAATCTATTAGGACCTGAGATGACTAAAGAATTTAAATATAAGGTTATATCTATTCAAGAACATTTAAGGGTGTCACCATGTCTATAGAAAAGTTATGCTGATAATCATTGACTCGATTAGGAATTTGATATTTGTGACAAGTTGTTTCTAAGAATTTATCCATAGGAGAAGGTTATGAGATTCGATAAGAATGTTATTCTAATCTCGGGGTATATTGGTCCCTTTAAAATTATTTATTGTATTGGGATAGTATGATATCGGTTGGAGCTTGCACTAAACCTCTCTCAAGTCAACAATGTGTTCTATGTATCTCTTATGTGGAAGTACAAACCTGACCTGAAGCATCTAATAAAATTAGAAGTTGTAAAACTAAAGAAATATATTTCTTATGATATTTTTTTGATATTCTGGAGTGAATTGATAAAGGTATATGAGAAAATACTACTCCCTTGGTCAATGTTTTGTGGAAAAACCACTAGTTTGAGGAAGCTATGTGGGAACCTGAGGATATGATGAGACAAAATATCCTCATATATTTATATTATAGTGATGAATTTCATGGTAGAAATTAATATTAAGGGGATATAATGTAACACTAAAATATTTTATGAAATAATATTTTTCATTAAAGTGCATTTCTTTGATAGTTTTCTTTACATGTATCACAAGGTTTTAACGAACCACAATATATACTTTTAATATTATTATTTAAACATGATCATTATTAACTAGCCATTAAACGTGGTGGAATGAATAGTAATAACCATATTTTAAGTATTATGTTTAATTTTTTATATATATAAATAAAACATATTCATAAAAATTACTTTATTTTTAGAAAAGTATTTATATGTTTTGAAAATACTATTTTCTCAATAAATATTTATTTATTATTTTTGAGAAAATAAGAAATTAATTTTTTAAAATATTATAAAATATATTTTAAAAAATAACCTTCATTTATGAAATCTATATATCATCATTATATTATAGTTAATTTTTTATAATTTCTCAAAATGATAAAATTTTTAGTGAATAGTGAAAAATATTGGTTTTTATTAAAAAACATCATTTTCATTCAAATAAGTTACAAGATAAATATTATTTTAATTCGGTTTTAAAAGTAATATTAGTTATATTATATATATTTTAATCAAATTTAGTTAATTTTAGTTAATTTAATATTAAAATTTCACCTCAAAACTTGTTAAAATTTTGAAAATTTTCTCTTTGGAAAATCGCTTTCTCGTTGTGTCTGCATGTGTAATTTAGAAGTAAAATTTTTTAATTTTGTGAATGGAATTTGGAAAAAGGGATTTAATATTTGGAATAATAATAATTAATATTATATAACGATGCCGACTTAATTTTTTGACCTTAATGAATAGTAAAATCAGTAAAAATTAATTAAAACGATTAATGTTAAAATGAGTTTACTTGGGGTTAAACTCAAATGATATGGTATACAATGAGATATAAAGTTTCCTAAAACTCATTTTATGGAAATATTTAGACCTTATCACATATAAGGTTTGATAATGGACCATTTTGGATTCCTTTTCATGTGAAAAACATGGGAACGCTTTATTCTTTTAAAAATTCCACGTGTGTCTTCTCCCCCACTTATAAAAGGCCACTCCTGCTTCTCCCATTTTCACACTTCCAAAAACCATTAGTTTATAAAATACCTCAAATAATATATTACTTACATACCTAACTACTTAATAGAGGCATTTTTTAGTATATAAATCTAATCTATGAAGTATTTAAGTAAACCTTAAAGAAGGTGTTTGAAGAAGACATATTGTTTTTAACTATTTGTTTTTGTTTTACATATTCTTGTAACTAATTACAATATTATTAAATTATTATGATATAATAAAACCATAATATACTATATTTTTATATTTATTTTATGTAAATGGAATAAACTATATCAATATCCATCTCCATCAATAGGGAAATAAAATCATCAATCATCTGTACAATAGACTACTGCCTCATGAACCGATGTTATTCATTTTCCTTCACCACCTATCATTGATGGATTTAATGATGGATTTAATGATAATATATGATATATATGATTTTATTATACTTATATAATTATAATACCACATAAACCATCTTACCTTCCATTTCTTAGGAATACGATAAAGTCACGTATGTATATGACAAACTGCCACCTTGCGAAGCAGTGTGATTCGTTCTTCACATTCATTTTACATGGAAGGAAATGAGGATAGGTTTAAATAAAAAAATGTGATATATATGTAATAAATATTATTATTTAATGTTAATATATTATTTAAATTTCTTTTTTTCAATCCATTGGTAAAATGGAGGTAGGGTTTATGCATACTTACAATCAACCGTCTCCATGAACAATATACTTCATTTTATATTTATAAATTTTATGGATTACTATAAAAAATATACAATGAATAAATTTTATTTTAATATCATGGTTAATATTATTTAAATTATTAAACCATGATCAAATTATGGGTACCAAAAATAATAAATCAAATCATACATTAAAAACAAAGGAGTTATTTCCCAAAATTAGTGTTTATCATAGAAATGTTAATAAAAAGGTAATAAAAGGTAATAAGTAAATAATATATGGTATGATATATATAATTATGGTCCTATAATATATATATATATAATTATATTTATTATACATGTGGTCCCAATCTGTACGAAGGAATTCAAAACTTGAGGTAAGGTATTTCCATCTCACTTTTATTTTATATGAGACACATGCCTTATTCACTACATGTTTCTTTAATTTAGTATATGAACAAGCCATGAATAAATTTTATGGTAAATTTACTAAAAATTATTGGAATTTAAATATCCATTTTAGTATCTCTCTTTCATGGTATTTATGGTTCAAAGGTTTCCAAAGTGATAATGGGTATTTCTCTCAATTTTTCTTCTTTGGGATATTTTTTATGTTATGAACCTATATTCTTTTTTCAGGGGTATAAAAAACCAATTTAACATTTAAAATAATGAATTTATATATTATCATTATTTTATAATTTTAATTTAATGTTATTATTTCATGAGGATTATGATTCAAATTTACCAAAGTGGTAAGAGTTTTTGGTTAAAATCTTCTCATTTATCAAGATTGTTTATGATTATACATAGAATGACGAAATCATATTTTATATATCTCCATAAGGTAATTAATTTTCTTATAAAATTTTTATTTCAGAATAACACATTTTTTCTCTTCATTTAGCTTTCTTTATTCACTCAACATTGAAAATAATTTTTTAAAGTAAACCGAGTTTATTTTTCTCTTCGGTCAATTTTTTATTCCATGTCTATTTTTTGAAAAAATGTTTTTAAAAATGTTTTAAAATCATAAATATTATTTCATAAATATGTTTTTACTCATTTTTTACTTTTTAAAACATGTTTTTAAATAATTTTTTTTCTTTTTCGGAATGTGCTAATATTTCCTTTTACTGAAAATATAAAAGAAATATTTTTTTTAAAATTAAAGGGATAAACATTATATTTAGCCACTATAACAATTCAATGATTTAAATCATTCCTTTTATGTTTCTAAATTTATTTTCAAAGAAAATTATTTTTAAAATGTTTATGAATTTGTAGTTTTAAAAAGTAATTTTCATGGTGAAAAGTGTATTTTCCTAAAGAAATGTTCCAAGTAATCTTTCGAAACCATTTTATATCTAAGATGAAATAATTTGATTCTAATTATTCTTTATTGGGGATATGATCCATGTATACCACTATTATAAATTCTCGGAATGTTTTACTTATATTATAACATGAATCTTATGAAACTCAATTATTTTTCCACAAGTTATGTTATTATGAAATGATAATATGTTTTTGAAAACTGTTTCTTTTCCAGATGTTATGACATGATGAAATGTTTATGAAACCCATTTATTTTCATGTTTTATGATATTATAAATGTTTTATAATATTATGACACATTTATATATAATTTTCATTATGTGAATGGTGGGATCTATATTTCCCTCTAATGCATTTAGAAAAGATTTAAATATCATAAGAAATGTAGGAATCAATAGGGGAGTGAACCCAGTTCAGTAACTATATTTTTACACCATGATAGTCTTGGGAGTGAACTTGAACTACTAATATAGTTTGGGGAGTAAATCCATTCCACTATAATGGAATTGGAAATGACCTTTAACTACTAGGGAAATGATTTTCTATGCAAACATGTATTCCAAAACTCCATATCTTATGCCTTTTTTCATTCTCTCATGGCTTATGTTCTTTGATTAAATTATTATTCATGTCTTATAAACTAACAATTTTTTTGTGATGAATCAATATTTTTATCTTTTATGTGAAAGGTGTGGTTTTCAAATGTTATTATCATGTTATCATACCCTTAAGATCATGTTATGATTATGTATTTCCATTGTTTACCCTTACTGATCATTTGAGCTCACTATTTCTTATGTTTATCTTCCATAGGTTATGATCAAATGTATTACATGTGATATGTATAAGTGGGGTTATAGTTATGAGGAACTAAGTGGGATATTATATATAACTCTTATGAACTAGTTTTTTAGGTTTCTAAGTATCCAAAGGTACTATACCTTTACTATCCTTAATCATGTGTTTGTGTAATGTAAAGCATATTAACCTAAATGATGTAACATCTATCTATGGAAATAAATGGTTTATATAACGTGGATTAAAGATGTCAGTTTCCTAGTGTAATAGTTTATTTATATTGTGGGAATATATGATGTGGGAATTATGCTTGTGAGATACTCATAGTAGGAAGTTCATCCCATGGTGGGGGATGAGGTGTTATCACATGATTATCAAACATGGGGAATTATATGTTCATCACATAGGGTATGAGATGAGGGGTCATCCCATGTTCTTCATACATGGGGAGTATTATATTCATCACATAAGTAAAGACCATAGTTTAACATCATGTGCTGGGGATGTTTCCATGCAGTTTAGCATCATACAAATAGGATGTTGGGTTATACAGTTTTATGTAAATTAGCTCAGAAATTTTCTAGACCTATACCTATGGAGTAAATTTATTGGTAGGATATAAGGATCCATTACTAGTCCCAGTACAAGGGAAATAAATGATATTTTCCTTGATGATGGCATCTACAGCTCTTACATGTATACAACCAAGGCACCTCTGGGTGGTGTATGGCATAAAAACTACCATGGTGAAGTGGAAATTGGTGATCCAGACATTATGATGATTATGATTAGAAGAAAGAGGAATTAGGGGGCTAATGATTATGAGAAAATGTGATACAAATTTCCAGTCCATGCTTGAAGTGAAGAAACTAGACCTAACGGTTGATGATACCAGTCACATGAATAATCAAGGGGCAGGTAAACCTAATTAGTGTGGGGTAGAGAACCTTGGAACTGGACTTACAAAAAAATATTCTTGATAGAGGGAGGAATTAGTTTAGGGACCTGGAGGTCATTTTATGAAACTCTACTATTGTTTATACAGGTCGGATAACATGAACTGTAGGCTCCAGTACAAGGAAATTTCATGGAATTCAAGTTCATTGAATTTCTTAACTTTTGGGGTCAGGCGGAACTCATGGTTACATGAAAGATGTTTTTCTTGTGCACAACCACATAGCCTTTAGGATAAGTTTCACGGGGAAATTTATAGCACAATACAGGACAATTTCAGGTCCATTTGACATTATTCAAGAAATTTATCTACCTTTGAGTTTATATTAGAGGTTTGGAGTTGTGCGATGTCACTGAAGATGGGGTTGCACAAACGAGAGTCAATTATTTAACTTTAGAAGTTTCATATTTAAGTTTGGGGGGGGGGGTATTATCTATTTATAGAAAATTTTTTTGGATTATGGTATGAAACTCTCACTAAATATCATAAAGTGATTTCGCACATCACATGGATTTTCTGTCAAGGTATGGTCATACAATGCTAAATATTAATGAAACCTTTATTAAGAAAAAGTTTCACACACTGATGTTCAGAGTTTCGTTCAATGTAAGAAAGTTTCACATCTTTATATTTTCAAAATATGGCCCCTTATAGGGGTTCCATGAAATATTTTCTCTTTAATATCACCATTAGAGTTCAAGTTATTTATGCATGGAAGCATAGAGTTGTGCACAATACACAAAAGTTCACGCCTCTACCCCCCTTGGATCAGAAATGATTCATTGAAATGAAGTGAATATTTGTTTCAGTGAAAACCCCTATATCCAAGATCAGGTTATATTTTTTAGGATTATAATAATACAACATAATATTTTTTAGAAACTAGGCCCCACTAACAACAAATGAACTATACCTTTTTAAAAATATCATTGGTTCATAGCCAACCAAGAACCACAACTTTCCTTTCAGACACGTGTTGTCCCCTACCAAGAGCCCACCCATATTCCCAGGAAATTCATTAGACTAATGAATGTCCCCACTAGGAAACACATATTCATTTAATGTTCATTTTCCTCAGTTAAAGATATCTTGTGAAACTTATAAGAAGTCCACTCATCCTGACACTACTCTTGGTCAATCATGCTTAATTTTAGAGTTTTAATTTGGTAGTATCTTGAAAAAATGTGCACCTTTCTGACAAGATAAATTTAATAAACCAACCTAGTTCAACTAGACCAGTCACCTAAATAATCCCATCATAAGGTGGTTTAAAACAATTATAAAAAATAGGTCTCTTCTATAATTAAAACAAGACATACAACTATAGTACAAATTGGAAATAACAATAGATACAAATAATCCAAATAGCATGAACCATAACGAAATAAAATTCTAGAAAACAAGTCTATATATGACCAAACATCACCTATGAACTATTAAAAAAATGAATCATAAAGGGAAGAAAACCTGATAATGAATGATATTACCTTTACCTTAATCATAAAAAGAAGGTCTAGAGATGCCCACCGGAAGAAGTAGGGTATGATAAATAGATCCCAGTAGAATACCACAAAAAAATATTTAAATACTATAATAAATATAATGCACAATTTTATTCTTTAAAGAAAAATAGTTTTATAGGAATTTTATTTATATAAATAATTAATTTTAAATCCTCTTTCAAACATTCCTTGAGTTTTCAAAAATTGCATAACAAGCTTCCAAATAAAAAACAATGTAGGTAAAGATAATGAATATAAATATACTTGTGATCCAACATCCATGAAATAAACTATCATGTAATAAAAAAAGAAACAAAAATAAACCTACCGGCATGGCTTTAGCCCTTGGGAAAATATACACTAGACACTCATAATCCTAACAAGTAAAAAGGTAGGATCCAACTAACATTGAGGCCTACCATAGACCATTGATATACAAAATTCATATCCTAGTGGCATCACACACACTAAGGATACATGTGCCTCTTTCCCAAAAAAACCAAGGTCACCACCATGCTTTTTTATTAATTTATGTTTAAAAAATCATACTCACATGTTTATAAAACAGTTTCAATTCCAATACAATCTGCTTTAGGGTTTGAAAATACATTTTCCATTTCAAATGAAGATAATTTTGTTTTCATAAAAAACCTTGTAAAAAATGAACCCATTCCCATTTAAATTTCATAACATGAAATTCAACTTCAAAAAACAAAAAATAAATATAAAAAAAATCAACTCATGAAATTATAACAATTGAATAGATCCCCCTGCCTCAAGAATGTATAAAACCTGACCACATTTGATAATGGGGGTTGAAACTCAACAGAACGACCTTTGTAAAGTATGGAATAACAAGAAACTAAAAAGGATTAATAAAAAGCCCTATCAAATCACAAAATCACAGCCTAAACATAGTTTCAAACCAAACCAAAGATGAATAAAAAGAAACAGTTACCTAGATAAGAGAAATGTGACCCCAACTGTGATCAATTACTGAATGAATTGATCTATATGGAAGGAATTCAACCAAAATCACATAGGGTAAGAAATCTGGCCAAGAGGAGAAGGACGAATAGATAATGAATCCTCAAACACCTGTTTGAAACCATAAAAACAATAACTCAAGGAATTAAATGGCACAAAATTCATTTAAAGTCTATGATACTCTTTCATTTTATGTTACGCTAAAAAATAAATTTCCTCAGATTATAAACATGATAATTTTCACATTACATGATGTGAAATCCTTACATGGCATGTAACATTTAATGCTATGTAATTTGGTTAATGAAATATGTCTGTATCCATTACACATCATATAACACCCAATAAACAAAAGAAACTCTAGGAAAAAAAAATAAAAATCAAACAAATCCCTAAAATCACCATTAGATGTATCTTCTGAATTCTGTGTAAAAACTAATTACCCAATGAAAAAAGGAACCCAAATAGATATCAGAACATACCTGATAGAAATACAAAGGGGAATTACAATCTCTACATCATAAAAGCATCATGTCCTCAGAAAGAGGTCAAGATCCAGGATAAGAAAAAAATATAAGGACACTACTAACTCATCAATGACTCCCACTCCCATATATCTTGGTGATCTTATCCATAATTCTACAATACTTGGACAGGGGAGATCTTTTTACCATGCGATACCTTATCTTGGAAATCCATAATCTGAACTGGATGATCAACCAAATTGATATCGGGATCTAGACCAACATCCTCCCATCTAATCAGATGGGAAGGATATGGTTAACACCTCCTCAACTAGGAAATATGTTACATGTCATGTAAAGAATCCAATACATATAGTAAAAAAACTAGTATTCCACCATTTATAGTCTCTCAACAATATAAAAGGGGCTCATGAACCATGACGCCAAATAACCCTTCTTAACCAATTGATGAAGTCCCAAGAAAGGTGAAAGTCTGAGAAAGACCTGATCACCAACCTAAAATTCCAATGGCAGATGATGACGACACACATACGATTTTTGATGACTCTATTCCCTAATGAAATTCCTCTAGATCAACTACAACAACACCACCATCTCCTGAACAACACTCGACAAAACCAAGGACCTCTCTCCCAACTCTTCCCAACCTAAGGGAGATCAACATGACCACCTATAGAAAGCCTAAAATGATTCCATTTTGATCGAATCATAATAAATATTGTTAAAGGAAAACTCAACCAAAGTACAATTTATGTCCCAATATCTACTAAAATCATGAACACAATCCTAGTTCATATCCTTAATCACCAGATATCCCTCTCTATATTTCCATCTATATATGGATAATAAGTCATGCTCAATTTCATCTATGAACCCATTTCCTCCTGCAAAATTTTCAAAAACCTGGATGTGATGCTTGATTCCATATAAAAAACAAATACATAGGGAACCCCTTGAAGCTTCAAAATCTCTCAGACATACAAGTCACCAAGCTATTTGACTTTCATTGTTTTCTTTATTTGTAATAAATGAAATGATTTAGTGAGTCTTCTAATAATCAACCAAATCACATCCTTCCCATTATACGTTTATGGAAAACCAATGATGAAATACATGGAAATATCATTACAATTATATATTGGGATAGGTAAAGGACACAAAAACCTTTTGGTATCTAATGTTCCATCTAAACTCTTTGATAATTGAGACACCACAATACAAAATCTGCAACTGACTGCCACATCCCCGACCACGAATACAGATGTCTTAAATCATAGTATATATTTGTATTCCTAGGGTGCATGATCCAATGTGAATAATGTACATTGTCTATAAAATCATTTCTCAAAGAAAATAGAATAAATAACCTACTATGAAAAAAAATTCCACTAGTATACTGTGATAACTCATATGAGGTCTCCCCACTATTTATGATTTCTCCTAGGTATCAACTCTTGATTTCTGTCATCTTATCAAGTTGAACTCACTCATGAAAATATAAATCAAATTTTATCTAAGCCGAAAAAACCTATCCACTAGCATACCCTACTAAAAATCTCATCTTAGCAAACAAAATCATCAGAGACCACCATTAAACTGATTCATTCATTGTTTATGTCATAAATTTTCTACTGAACTCCTTAACTACAAAATTTCCTTTTCAAGGTGTCATGAACCGAATCTAGTCACCACAAATACCAGCACTGAACCCATCTTGTGACAAGGATTTAAGGGCATTCCCTATCCCCACGGGCTGACACAAGTGCCTGGGTATCATTAATTTAGGTTTGGGAACAATTTACTCATGTATGAAAGCAAAAACCATTAAAAACATTCCATAATATAAATCTGAAATTCTTGATCCAAACAAGTCTTAAGAAAAAACCAGAAATGAATACATTGTTTTAATTACAATAAAAGTGGTAAAAATAAAAATATTGATAACGTCATGATTGCACCAAGGACTCCACATGACAAAGGGGTCATCACTCACAAACCATCTCCACAACTTCACACCAAGGACGAGAACTAACACCCTGAACCACGATCACCCATAGCCTTCCCTTTACCTGATTCAAGCATAATAATGCCTACTTATACCTAAGGGGTGTAATTAGGGTGTGAGACTAAGCCCAATAGGATACCACCCAATGATTCCAAAGAGCATGCAATACAATTAGAAAAAGTAATCAATTTTAATATGAAAATAAAAGCAGTGACAAAATCCAATAAATTCAACTTTGAAATGAAAATAGTTTTCAATCTAACATTTTCAGAATGTTCATACATTTAAATAGACATGTTATCTACTATACATTACTTCAAAAACCACCCTAATACAAGGTCAAACACCACAAACAAAATGAGAAAAATAATTGAGAACACCACTAGGCACTAGATAGTCTTAGGCCCCATGTACCTCATACATCGGTGTAAAGTAACCATATTAAAATCTGTTCTTTTGCACGAGCCACTAATAAGGAACATAACCATAACCTAGTGTCCCCAATTCTTCATCAACATAGTTTGGTTAGAGTTTTCATTATCCAAATGCTAGGTGAAACATGGACAAAACCCATCCAGTCTAATAGTCACACTAGTACACATCCGCCCCACCTAGGTACCCAATCATCATCCACATAGTTTAGTTATAGTTTCCATTAACTAAATTCTAGGTGAAACAGGGATAAACCCCATCCGGTCTACTAGCCGTACTAGTACACATCCGCCCCACCTGGGTACCCGGGCTTCCCCCTTTGTGCTCAAACAATTTCATCATTCAACACATATCCATTTTCATGTAAAACACCACTTCTGGTCACATATACCTAGTACAGTAGCTACACACAATTTATACCATTTAGAACACACATCGAAACACTTTGAGTTTCAATAAAAACAATTTCTCCAAATAGTTCCTTGTTTTTCACCCAAAACTCATTGAAAACCCCACGTTAACACCATATGCATACTCACATTAACCAAAACATAATTTAAAGAACCTTAAAATTTCTTTAAACCCATTACATTAGTTATAAAATAACCCCGAATATGAATCACATAGAATAGCCATGTAAAGAACCTAATTCAACACCAAATTGCTACTCAAAAATCATTTTATTAAAAAACATGACCCACAACCAATTTTGTAGAAACAACCAAAGAATAATTACATTGAAATCATTATTTTCAGCCCTAATACAATTCAATTAAATCAATTAAATAATTATAGGGAACCCCTTAAATAACCAAGAAAATATTTAAATGAAAACCCCCAAATTTCACAAGAAATTGGCATTAAAATTTCACTTGCAATTAAAACACCACTAAAAATCATTTTTGTAGCATTAATAAAATTAAATAGGCATGAAAATATCATAAATACACCATGATAATCACTTAGATTGCATAAAAATTGTAATCACTAACCAATGTAATGAAAACCATCGAATCACCGTGTGGAAATAAATTTGCACCACCGCCGCACCAAGAGGGACTTAGAACAAACCTAAAACCACAATAATGGACTAATAAAACTGATGGTTAAACCCTAGATTCAAAACCCTACCCCCTGTTCATTTTTTACTTCATGAAAAAGGGAAGAAGCCCTAATCAAATCGAATGAAACCCTAAGCAATTTGAAAGAGGAATGAAATGGGCTAATTTACTTGAGGGATCTTTGAAAAATAACTCCAAAGACACCTGTATCGGATATTAAAAATATCCACAATTAATGGGTAGTTTGAAAAAGGATGAGGAGGTCATTTTTGAACTGGAATGGAGGAAAAAGAGTAAGAATTGAGAGAGCTATGATGGAAAGATCCTACCTCCTCAAATCTGGACAATTTTAGAAACTCTAATATTTTCTGCACTCAATCGTGATTGATATGAACTCCAAAGTTTGATGTAGGATACTTGGAGTGCTCCTGGTTACAATGGGATTGGTTGAGGTTTGGAATCACCTAGAAAGTGTTAAAATTAAATAAGATGTTAATTAAACATATTTGATTTTTAAAACTGGAATTGGGCTTCCGGGGAGACCCAATCCCTTAAATAAAAGCCAATATAATTTTTTTATGGATTTATATATGCTCCAAATTGAAATGGTGGGGTTAATATGTCAGGGGAGGCCATTTAGGAATTGGAATGGGTGAAAAATATTAAAAAAAACGTTATAAAAGAAAAAAAATTTATTCTTAATTCTGTAAATGAGCTCACGGTTTTGCTCCATTCATGAAAACTCACTCATTCCTCCATAAAATCTTGGGAAATCCCAGAAACAAAGAACAAATGAAAAATAAATGAAAAATAACTTTAAAATATTTCATGTATTTTACAATTCTTCCCACCATGAAATATTCCCATCCATGGAAATCCATAGCAAGGCCAGATAAAAAAACCAAACCCAACCGATAAACCAAGATGTACTTCCTTGTCATGCTTCACCCCCAAGGCCAAAACACATCTAGTGATCAATTAAGGAAGGATTAATCTCAGAACCCAAAATTACACCTCTTTCCTGAAATTATCAATCAAAATGATACTTTATCCCAAAATAAAACTCCTCATACACAATCCGAACAAGACTCAAGCAATTCACCCAAACGAACAACAACTTCAAACAAGTTTACACTTACCTTACTTTAACTAAACCATTAAGAGCTCTACAATACCAACGTTTACTCAAGGAAGATGTTAGTAGCTAGATAGTTACAAAAGATACTACCTAGCACCATGCTAAGACCATGGATAAATATAATCTATTGGTATGGGGGACATAAATTGTCAACCCACCATAAGAGGCAACCAATATATTTTTTCCGAGAAAGAATCAAGACACTAATAAGGGGAGGCCTGAACGAACTCCCTAATATAAATGGTATAATTACATTCAAAGTTAATGAAGGAATGTACATGAGAATCATATTGGGTCTCCCAACCATAATAACCAACCATCTTAACTAACAAGCATGGGCCGACACAGAAAGACCCAAATTTTTTTAAAGATTTGGGAAGGGAACATGGTCAGTCCGCACAGTTTGGGAAACTGTGCACTAACTGTGCATATCATTCTTTTTTGCATGGATTCTTGGAAAAAGGTCACTACTAATCATGCAAAAATTGTTTCCTTAGCATGTCTAACCAAATTTCCAACCATTCTCTAATGACTCAACAAAAATTAAAGGGGGATGGAATGACATTAGGTGATGACATGAGTACAAGGCCCTCATCATATTTCCACTGAATGGGAACAATGGAAGAAAGATGATGAAACTAGAGGTTTATACTCCTCTTATCATTCATAATGAGGATAAGACATTATACATGGGTTTAAACGACTCTCGGATTTCCCCTGACTACGAGTCATCTTCTCTCTGAGACCTATGGCTAGAGCTCAAATGATTGAAGCCTTTTCGACCACATAATTAGCCTTTGTAATCCCATAAATGAGAATTATACTTTCAGTTCCACCAAAAACTATAATGAAATCCTCAATAATATTTCCAAGACATAACACACTCCAAACCCACTTTACTCTTACTCGATATTTCACTGAAACAAGGGCTTAGAAAATATACACGCATCACACCTTGTTTCTTCGAGTGAGAAACTATAAAAGTAAAGACCACATATAATCACCTTCCTCTAAAATGGAAAATTTGAAGTTTTTTCAATGGATAAATTCTCCCCACAGAAAGATACTCTCAGAGGATTGCACAGATTTCACCTTTATAGTCAATTGAGTGCATGAAATCACAAGGCGTCACCGAACATGACCATTGTGACTGATATAAACAATACATGGAGAGAAACCTTATACAACATCCCTAAACAACACATAATTCTAGAAAGTGTCCACTATATCCTCTTGTGACCATACTTCCCAATATGGTATTTTAAAGTGAACTATTTCTTTAAAGAGACTACGAAGCACCTAGAGGACCTCTTAGACACTATATAGGCACTCAACTTTGCTAACAACCCCAGACCACTTCCACCTTCAGAAAATCAATAAACATAAGAAGTTAAGGTCACTTTCAGCCTTCCATGATCACTCTCCCACTATAAGAGGATTCACAAAAAAATTAAAGGATATGGTGTAGACTCAATATAAAAATCTCAAGAAAAATATTCTTTATATTGATCAACTGGAGGGTCTTCAAAAGGCGAAACAATCCTGGTTGCACTTTAGCTGTGAACTAACCCTTAATGGGGCGTACCTTATCCAACGATTAAACCCAAGAACCCCTCCTATTAATATACCTATTGTACTGTTTGTATGTGACCATTAGTGTTTTTTTACATTAAAATGGATATGTTTTGAATTATGAAATTGTTTGAGCTCAAAGGGGGAAGCCCGAGTACCTTGGTGGGGTGGATGTGTATTAGTACGGCTAGTGGAGCAGATGAGTTTTGTCCCTATTTCACCAAGAATTTGGATAATTATAACTCTAACTAAACTATGTAGACGATGATTAGGGACCACTAGGTTATGGTTATGTTCCCTATTAGTGTATCATGCACGCGAACAGATTTTACTATGGTTACTTTACACCGAGGTATGAGGTACTTTTGGCCCAAGACTATCTAGTGCCTAGGGGTGTTCCTGATTATGTTGCTCATATTTTCTGTGGTATTTGACATTGTATTGGTGTGTTTTTTGGAATTAATTTATAGTATAAAACATGTCTATTTAAATGTGTGAACATTTTGAAAATTGTATCTTGAAAACTATTTTCAATTGAATGTTGCATTTCTTGGATTTTATCACTGCTTTTCTTTGCATATTAAAATTTCTTGCCTTTTCACACTGTATTGCATGCTCTTTGAAATAATTGGGTGGTATCCTACTAGGATTTGGCTCACACCCTACTTACACCCCTTGGGTGTAATTAGAATTTATTATGCTTGACTCAGGTAAAGGGAAGGATATGGTTGATGGCGGTTTAGGGTGTTAGCTCTCATCCTTAGTGTGAAATTGTTGAGATGGCATGTGGGTGATGACCCCTTGTCCTGTAGAATCCTTGGGTATGTCTTGATATTATCTTTATTTTTTTGTCCACTTTTATTGTCCTAAAACCAATTTATTCAGTTCTAGTTTTTTCTTCAGTCTTGTTTGGCTCAAAAATTTCAGATTTATAGTATGGAATGTTTTTAATGTTTTGTGCTTTCATACAAGGGTAAAACATTCCCAAACATAAATTAATAATACCCGGACACTTGTGCCAGCCCGTGGGGATAGGGAACGCCCCTCGATACATTCCACGGGCTGGGTTCGATGCTAGTATTGGGTGAGTCTTGGAATCACAGAAAAATTCTAAAAATTGAATAAGTTATTAATTAAACAAATTTGATTTTTAAAACTGGAATTGGGCTTCCAAGAAGGCCCAATCCCTTAAATAAAAACCCATATACACACTGGTTATTAATTTATAATGGCTCCAAATTTCAATGGGGGTGTTTATATGTCAGGTGAGGCCATTTAAGAATTGGAATGGGTGAAAAATATTAAAAAATAAAAAATTAATACAAAAAAATAATTTATTTTTAAATATGGAAATGTCCTCACGGTTTGGCCCAATTCATGAAAACTCGCTCATTCCTCCATAAAATCATGGGAAACCCTAGAAACAAAGAAATAATGGAAATTAAATGAAAACTAAATATAAAATATGTCATGGATGTGACACAAGGGGTATATACGATATCAAAATAACTGGTATAGAGATACCTCACCCAATGTCTCTACTGTAACTTTATATCCCTTTGTGAGAAGACATATTTCATGATCTTATGGTTTGAATATACATTAAACCATTCTCAAAATACAAAGTGAAGCCATGTTTTGAGTGCATGAATAACAGTTTCTAACTCAATATAATGGGTAGGGTAATTCTTCTCATGAGGTTATAATTGTAATGATCCATAATCCACCACTTGTTTCCCCTACATTATGACACAACCCAAACCCATACCAGAGGAATCACAAAAAACTTCATATCCTGATCCTTATTCCATAAGAATCAAAACTGATGATGAAATCAAGATTACCTTTATATCCTCAGAATATCTTTGACACCTTTCTTTTCCATTAAAACATCACACCCTTACAGTTTAAAACTACCATCGAAGACGTGATCTTGGAGAAGTTATGATAAAATTTTCAATAGTAACCTACTAACCCCAAAAATATTCAGATATCAAACATGTTTTTGGGATGATGCTAATACATAACTACTTTCAGCTTTTCTAGATAAATTGATACGCCCCTCTTAGATATCACATGCCTTAGAAATTGCACTTCTTAGATTCCCAAATCACACTTAGAAATCATATATTATAGATAATGTTCCATAAAGGTTCAAAGAATGATATACAAATGGTCTCTATGATCCTCCTCTATCTTAGAGTACAGATAGATATTTTCTTATGAACAGAATAAGAAAAGAGTCCATGTAATGATGAAATTTTAATTTCATCAAATCCAAGAATACTATATATGAGTTAGTGAGTCAAAATGAAATAACTAGAAACTCAAAATTCCAATATTAACTCCAAAACATTATCTGGGGTATATACTCTTCTCGGTCTCTCAACTTGTGGTACCCCGAATGCAAGTCAATCTTAGAAAACCAATTATCCCCTATTAACAAATCAAAGAGATCATCAATTATGTGTAAATTATACATGTTATTAACTACCACCCAATTCAACTTTCGATACTCAATACAAAGTCTAATAATTCCTTTAGTCTTAATAGAAAAGAGTACAGGTAATGAAAATTATGACACACTAGGACTAATAAATCATTTCACATCAAGGTCCTCAAGAAAGAATTTAACTTCCACCAACTCAGTGTGTTCTATTTGATAGGATGACATTGAAATGTTTATCAGTCTAGTTAATAGGTCAATTGTAAACTCAACCTCTCTCTTTGCGGACATACTAAATAAATCATCTATAAACACCTCAGGGTGCACACACACAAAAAGGTAGATAATATTCCAAGCATAGTTCGACTGCATAAAGTAACATTTCTAACAACTGTCCTATGATTAAACTGGAATAAGAAACAATTGGACCTTCCCTTTGTGATCTAGAGTCCCACTCACCCTGGTAATCATGAGTGACCCCATTGATAGATAAGAACATTACCTTTCAACGATTGTAGTATATCTGGGCCTTTACACTAATCATCTTATCTATGCTATAATCATGTCAAATATGTTATGATCAAGCACTAAGAAGTACCAAACCACCTCAAAGTCACCTATCACCACATGAAACACAGGAAATTTGAAACATTGTTCAAACCACTTTCTTAATAGAGTGGAAATATCCAATAATAATTGAATAATATTTGAATGAAAAAGAAACAATTAAAAAAACTTTGATGATATAAAATAATGGGTATCACCTGTATCAAACCAATATAGTACCATAAAAGATGAAATAAACACCATAGCTCTAAAAATAGCTGGCCTTGCATCAAATTCCTCTGGCACACCTTCTACTGCATAAATCCAACTAAAATTAGCCACATAAAAATCCCCCTTGTCATTCAAATGAGACCCACCTCCCTTGGAATCATCAACATGAACATGTGACCCCTTGGTGAAAGATAATTCCACCGTACTTCATTGGGAAATCTTATCACAGAAATGATTCACATGGATTGATCGCCCACAAAGATGAAAATTTATAGGATCCTCTATAAACTGGGGCTTGGTATGAACAAACCTCTCATATTGGTAGAAAACAACCAATTTCTACCTTCAGGAATCCCATAAAACTAGTCCTGTAAAAAATATACCACTCCTACACATTCATTTTTTGACCTGAAGAAGTACACGAGCTAACCAATGCACTTACTGAAGATTTTCCCAAACCCGTAATTCTATACATGTCTACCTCAACAAATGCTTCATTACACACTACCTCCCCAAAGTTCAAAAGGAGTAAAAGAACTAGAATCGACCAAAAATCGGTCCTATCCCCCTATCGAACCTTTGATCCTTCAGGTAATCATTGATGATAAGATCTGGTTCCAGGTGCACCAACTCAGCAAAATGTGTAGAGTACTCCAAAATAGTTTGCATCCATTGATCCAAGGTTAGAAACTCTCAAGTATTTTCCATAAAAATGTCTCTGAATTAAATTTAGGATTAAATATATTCTCAAATGAAAACTTGGAAAGAAATTCATGCAACTTGGCTTGCATTATATAATCCCACCATCTTTTTCTAGGTACCTCGAGCATATATGTGAAAAAACCCACCTGAGAATCCTTAAGAGTCTTCATGAAATTGAATAACCTTTCAATCTTTTCATGACACTCCTCTGAATATAGTGGTACTTTGTCACTATGAAAGATATGTGAATTCTTCTTGGTAAATTCCTAGATACGATCCAATACTCATCACGGGTTCACTACACCCATTGATCCTAGTGTATGAATTATAAAAATCACCACCTTTACCAAATAAGAGTCCATTAGAGGATCCTATTGTGTATCCTGCCTCATGGCTTCCCCCCTTGTATTTAGAAGAGAAATTCTTAGAGGAATTGCCTATTAAATACAACACAATAACTAATAATCCAAGAGAAAAATTCAAAACCATCAAACCAAAAATAATAATCCAAAAAAAAATTATTTAAATTAATAATAATTTAATTTAGTTACGAATTCTACAGAAAAAAATGAAAAACCCTTTTAAATAAACTTTTCCATCTAAATTAAATACCCACATAGTTTATTTAAATGAAATTAAACACACCAAGTCCTCAAACATTGTAAATTGGTTAATTTAAATAAAAACACCATAATATTTATTCAAATAAACCTAAATACTTAGTCTTAGATTTGGTAAGGATTTTATCGAAAACCCATGGTAGCTCAGAATCAGTAATGGGAGTGAGTTGGCCAGACTACTTTTCCACACCTACTATCCAAATTCTAATGATCCAACTCATGTATACCCAATACAAGGAACCAACTCAGAAAATTAAGAAGCAATTTAGGCTAAGTCTACCCTCTTATACCAAATTTTAATAGTCTATACTGGGTTAACCAGACTAGTCACTCAAATTATCCCATCATGGGGTGGGGTAAAACAAGGATAACAAAACATGTCTCATATATATGTAAAACTAGATATACAACCATAACAAAAATTTGAAACAATGAGAGATACAAATGATCCAAATAGGCTAAATTATAAAGAAAGATATGTCTAGACACCATGTATCCATGTGACCAAAATTCACCTCCAAACTATCCCAAAATGAAACAAAAATGTAAAGAGAAGACTTCATGCTACATAATTCACTTCACTTTCCCTAAATCCTATAAAACAAGGTCTACATCCACCCACTATTAGAATTATGGTGTGACAATTACATCCCAGTAGGATACAACCAAATAATATCCAAAAAATATAATAATAAGAATACACATGTTCAAGATTAAAAAAAACATTAAAAACATTTTTATTTTTATAAATAAACAATTTGAAAGTATTTTTCCAACATTACTTGAGTTTTCATAAATTTCATAACATGTTTCTAAATATAGGAACAAATTTTTTAAAGCTTTCAAATATAAATATACATGTGAGCCAACATCCATGAAAAATAAATCACGTAATAAAACACCAAAAAAAAAACAATGCACCTACCAGTCGGGATCTAGCCTATGGGATAATTATAACTAGACACTCACAAGCAAAATAAGGAATACAGTTGGATAAAAAAATCATTGATTCTTTCCATAAACCATAGACACACAAGAGGTTACCTCATAGTTGTTTCATACTCATTAAGGATACCAATGTCTATTTCTTGATATACCAAAGGATCCAACCATGAAATGTTTTTCAATTACTATTTTAAAAAACATGCTAACAATTTTTTAAAAACAGTTTAAATCCTAAAATAATTTGATTCTGGCTTTTAAAATCCATTTTTCATTTAAAATCATGGCAATTCCTTTTTCATGTCAAAAACCCAATTAGAACATGAACCCATCCCCCTTTCAATTTCATCACATGCAGTTCCAATTCAAATATCAAGAAATAAATATGAAAAATACGTAATTGAAGAAATTATAAAAATTTAATAGATGAACCTAACTCAAGACTATAGAAAACATAATCTCATTTGAAAATAGGGATTAGAACACAATAGAATGACCTTCGTAAATCAAGGCACACAAATGAATGAAAGAGTACTGATAGAAAACCATATAAAATCACAAAACATCATCCTAAACATAGATTTAACCAAAAATAAAGATTAAACAAGAGAAAAAATTACCGAGATAATAGAAATCGGACCCCGATGGTGATCAATCACTGAAAAAATTGATCTGGATAGAAGGAATTAACCCATATTCACATACGGTAAGAGCTCTGGCAGAAAAGAGAAGGTTGGAAAGAGAATGATGCCTTAAACACTCGTATGACACCCTAAAAACTATAACATAGGTAATTACATGGTGTTTAATATGTTTACTCATTGTGATTTATTTTAATTTTATGTTAATACAAAAAACACATCACCTAAATTAAAAAAATGATTTTTCACATTACACGATGTGTAATACATACACTATCTGTAACATTTTCTCCATGTGTAATTAGGTTCACAAAAACTATCTATAGGACATCATACAATATTAAATCCCATTATAATTTATGTAACTACCAAAAAATCACAGAACGTCCATGGAAAATCTGAAAATGCAACAAATATATGACTTCACCACTACAAGTATCCTCCAAATTCATGCTCTAAAATACTATTCCAAGGAAAAAATGAAATCAAAAGATTAGAACATACCTCATATAAAGGTAAAATGAAATTAAAATAAGTTATATTTATCCTTTTAACACATTAAGTTTTTACAGTGTTACATTATACCCCCTTAAGAGCATAACACCCTCATTTTGGACCCTAAATTTTAACCTAGTAAGTAAGACTTCACTTCTTACTAGGTACCTCTCTAATACAATTGCAACAATTGGGACTCTCTGAAGGAATATACATCACACAATTTTTGATATGGTCATTAGTTTTTTTCCCACTAGGAATTATAAACATTCACTCCAAGACACGTCATCCCCTACCTAGGGCCCACCCATAAGCCTAAATGGGTCATCAGACTACTGATTGAACTCACAATCCAATACTAGTATTTTAATAAGGGATGTCATCAATCAGAAAATCCTTAGGATACATCACATAAGGTCTCCCATCCTTGTACTACTCTAGGTAAATAATTCTTAACAGAGGATTTATATCTAGGTTGGGTTCTTAAAATAAAAGTGCACCTAATTGACATGTGTAGTAATATTTATCATTATAACCATTTAACTTTATATGGTGTTAAAATTTTAATTTATAATATTTTCATAGTATACATGGTTATTAAAATTATAATTCATAATATGTCTAACCTTATAATATCTTATACTATGTATCCCATTTTCTCCCCTAGAAAATACTTATGGTAATCATCTTCTGGACAACTTTCTATCGACAATAATTATGTTTAAAAAATTAAATTCATATTAATAACAAACATGTTCAAAAATAATAATAAAATACAGATGAGTTAATTATGAAATAGATAAAAAATATAGTAACAAATTTTGAATAACTAAACTAATTAATATAAGTAAAATAAATAATAAAATTATTTATGCTATGTTTGAAAACATTTATAAAAAATTTAAGTAAAATTTATGCTCTGTTACACAATACATAATGATAATTTATTAAAAACAGAAATTAAAAATAATTTAACCGAACAATATAATTATATATATTATCTTCTTTATATTATATTTATTTTTTATTTTTGACCATATTAATTAATAAATTAGTATAGTATTTTAGAAATTAAGGTTATTATTTTGAAGTACATATCAATAATAGTCACATTTCAAAAGACTCTAGATGGTAACTATGTCATGATCTAAAAGATAAATGGATGCACCATAACTAACCTATATATGAATGGAATCATATTAAAATAACTTTAAATACTATTAAAAGAAATATGTACGGTATGCGACAAAGTGTAACTTTTGTAAAATGGGTAGAATAAATATTTGGTGTAATTAATGAACTCTATGTTATAAGAGTAAATTGATTATCTTATATTGTAGAGTATTTAATATTGGTAAAACTATTTTTTCCCACTATTCCTATAAAAAATATAAATAGAACAATAAAATCAATAAAAATTGCATTTAAAATTATAATTCAAGACACTTATAATTATTTAATTAAATTGAATAAAATATAACTCTCTAATATTATAATAAATTATTCCTATAATATATATTCTAATATTATAAAAAGAACTTGAAATATTTACATGTAATTAACTATATATATGTATAATTAAATCTTTAAAAGGATTTATATAGTTTACAATTATGTTCTTTTTGGTTGGTTATATTTTTATCTTCTCTATTACTAATATTACTTCATCTACATCTTCTTCACCCTCCCATATGGGAATAATATTTTCAATATCATTAGTTAGAAACAATTCAATGTGGTTTTGTTTATGAGGTTAAATTTCACAAAATAATTCACCTTTATCATCCAAATAAAACATGTCCCTTAGTTTCATGTGGAAAAAAACACTTCAACAATAATCAACTATATATTCAATATAACGTTTCCATTTTTTTATTTTCAAATTAAAATATTTAGATCATGTTATCCACGATCACTAGAATTTATCAATCGAGTGAAGTTTATAGAAGTAAATCATAAATATTCTTTCATTACACACCTATTAATATTTAAGTAATTTCATTTGAATAATTCAAGTGAATGTGTTTCATGATAATTTAATATGATAATATCAAGAAACTTTCCATAGTCTACCTAACCTATAGTAGTGAATACATAATTGTATTGTGTTGTTAATCCTTATTCATGACCCTTCATATGAAACTTGAAACTACTAATATTGTATGGATTGATTCCTTATGTATTTTTATGAAGATATATAGATAGTTACTTTACATATTTTAATATTTCATCTCAATTATCTGTATTCATTATCTATAAAAATTTCTATAAAATATTGTAACATACTCTAATTATTTAATGACATACTAAAAATAGGTATTAGAGTAATAATTTAAATTATTAGAAAAAAATTAAATTAACCACTTATGTTATCTCTAGCACATTTTATGTTAAACTCTTATACTATTTTTTTATATGTGTCCTGAATTATTCAATATAAAAAAAAATTAGTATGAGTAAATTTCTATGTTTTTTTCTTAACTAGAAACAATTCAATAAAAATGCGGATATTTTTCTATCTTCTTGACCCAAAATCTAACATATCGATGAATTTTTGTTGGGTTAATTGTAACAACCCAAGCTTCCACGGTATGCTTCCCTTTGAATAATATAGTAGCGGGTGTTGTACACAAGATCGAGTTCTAACACACACACCACAACCAATCAAACTAGAAGTTATGAATATTAATACCCACTTTTTGTAATTTTATAAATTTGATCTCTCAAAATTGACTTCATTTTTGGATTCAGAATATCAAAATTAGCCTATGGTAAAATTTTGGAACTTTTTGGATAACATTTATATTTTGATGTATAGTGAAAATTACTAAATTTTAATTAAAAACAAATTTTTTAATCAAAATAATTAATAGTGATAAATTTTGAATTTGAGTGTTTTAATAGTATATTTAGAATATTTTTTTACCATTCTATACAATGTTGGTAATTTTACATAATTTCACTATTAAACCAGTAATGAACAAGTGTCAATATTTTGATTGTTATTATCTCTTAAAAACACGCTTTTTGTTTTAACAACGGGAGTTAATTTTAAATTAATTCTTGCCACTTATGTGTTTTAAATTTAGAAAAATGGATCCCATATTTGGAATCAGGATATTAAAATTCTTTAAATAGGTAAATTTTATTTTTACACATTTTGAATAATTACTTTGGTAAATATTTTATTTACCATGGTTAAAGGGAAAATCCAGTAAATAAGGGTAAAAAATAATATTATTATAATAATAAATTACCCTAAAACGTGTTATAAACTTATTGGTTGAAACATGTCCAAATATGGGCATCTTTGGGTTGATTTTGGGACCCCATGGAGCCACTTGTAAGTGATAATGACAGTTTATATTAATTAAGTTAAAATAAATACAAAAAGGACAAAAGCATAAATTGTTTAGAAAAAAAAATTATATAGGGTTATATATGTTGGAATTTAGACTATAAATATTAATTAGAAAGATAGAAAGATTTACTAAATAATGGTATCTTATTTAAAATTTTTAGACATTTAATAATTAATATTATTTATGACAAAATAATGATTCAGTATTTTCCTTATTAATGAAAGAATCAATTAATTGTTGTTATAAATGTTAAAATTAATATAATTTGAATGTTTGGATGACATCCATGAATTTTATTGCTTAATATGACTTTATAGGATTTCAAAAAAGAATTTAGTTTGAATTAATAATGTTTTTATGACTTTAACAAAAATCAATTATTGAATAGTGTCAAAATTCAAATAAAAGAGTTTTTAAAACAAATATTATATTATTAATTGATATTAGATTCCTAAAAATATAAGGTTCGGCCAAGATACTTATATCATGAAAGTTGTATCTTTAATCGACCACTTGGAGGTATCTTGTTTGTATATATTATGTTTATTAACTATATAATATAAAAATACAAAGTTACATGGTAATTGTTAAACTAATTAACTAAGAGTTAAAACTAAAAGGTAAGGTTAACATAGTAAACCAAACCTGTCTAAAACATATTTTTTGAGAGGTTTTAGACTTATCCCTACCTTAAAATTTAAATAATCCACTTTGGATCCATTTGAAACTGAATATGAATTTATTGTAAAATAATATTTCTAGCTTTTCCAAAGGTGCCCCTCACCCCTCTTATAAAAGAGAACTCCCCCTTCTCACTAAATCATATATTCAAAGAATTTTGGCTCAGCCAACCCCTGCCCAAATACTCTATCAAATTCTATCACTTCAACCTAGAGGACTTTGTTTGATCAGAAAGCCAACCTATGGATCCCTTTTGATCAAATCAAACGAAAGAACCCGAAGAAGAGGTAATGTTTTCACCACCCTCTTTCAAGTTCCTTTCCTTTTCAACTTATTCTTTATTTTTTATTATAAAATAATAACTCCATTATCTTATATATATACTGTGATGTTATTATAAATATGGTAAAACCATATTCAGTATTCTATCAAACCTTTGAATGACATGTTACCATACGTGCGAACGTACGACTTACCATCTCCACGTCATGGTGTAATTGTTATTCAATAAATTATTATTTGGATGGGTATACTAATGATGTGTAATTCATGTAAATAATAAATATATCATGATAATGATTCTGTATATATGAAATACCATCCAATTATATATTATTTTAATATCAACAGATTGATATTGTCACTCGTGCGTATGTACGGACTACCGTGTCCACGAACGCAATGAGACTCATTCCCCATCATATCCATTCAAGACTAATTCTCTTTGAATGAATAAAACTAAAGTTTAAAGACTTGCTATCATTTTGGATATGAATAATATACATCCTATACATGACAAACATGTCTTACGTAACAAAAAATATAAAATAAAATGAGTAAGTTAACAACCGAAACAACGATAATACTAAGATATTATTAACAAATCAATGTTAAAAGATCATATATGATATAATATTAATGTATATGATTCTTTTATAATTTAATAACAATTATTTTACCATTATAAAGGAGGTTAAACTACCCTCAACCAAGGAAAAGTACAAGGTAAGGGTTTTTTTCACAATATCTACATTATCAGAGGTTGTTTATACGTAATTATCTAATGGGACCTCTTTATCATCCACATCCATGTTTCTTAAAAATGTGTTTCAAAACATTATTACTATTTTACAGAATATGGGTTAAAGTCATTTATAACCTTTTTTTCTTTTTATAAGAATTTTATAAAGGAATCTTTCCGTTGTTTTCCAAACAAGGTCCTTTTTAACCATTTTGACAGAATTAAGGTAAGATTGTATTTTTTTAACTTATACGATGAGTGTGGCTATTTTCTTCAGTTTTAAAATCTTCGAAGCATACCTTACAATCTTCTAGGAATATTTTCAAAGTAATTTTTTTTATAATTATGTGACTTTTAAATGATTTCAAAAAAAGAGATATTTCTCTCAAATAGTTTTGATATCATCTATGTCAACATCCTTTGATGTATTTTAATCTTATTTGAAGTATATTTGTTATGATACAAATATTTCATATTGTATTGAAGGATTTGTGATATTTTTGACTCTATATGTGTTGGTTTTATAGCATTCATGGTTTAAAGAGAAAGTATTGACATTTCGTATGCTAGTTTTAATATGAATGTTTATGTTATGTTTAAACCTGTTCATATGAGGAATGCATTGGAATTAATATGTGATGGGTGGAGCCCGCTATAGATCCTCGATGCATCAGTAGGTCTCATGAGAAAAACTAGTGTCTTTGAACAAGTCCTTGACAAAATCCTATTTGTAGTCATGGAACGAAGCCTTGGCTATGTGGTTATGATAGTATGGCATTATGCATTCAATCATTATGAACATGGTTATTGATATTGCACGTGATTATTCAGCTTGTAGAATATCCATGAGAATAAGTGAATGAAATTATTTCATTTTATCTAATCCATATTATTCTGATGTTCAAGGTTAAATGGATTTTGTTTTAGTTATACATTTCCTTAAATGTTTATGCTTATTTATAAAAGTTTCTGCTATATGGTTATCCTTACTGGGAATTTGAGCTCACCCCTTTCTATGTTTTATTTTTCTCAGGATATGAAGAAGTATTTTATGAATGACCTACAGGGATAGTATAAGGGGTTATGAGTGTGGAGACAGGATGTTGTTGTAGTTTTTAATTTATGATGTAATGTAAACATTATGAAAGTATCTAGAATTTCCAAGACTACTAAACTAATCTATCTTTCAAGACTTGATCTTTCTTGTGATCATGCCAATGTTATGTAATAATGCACCGACTCTGGGCAACTGGGGTCATGGAATTACAGTTGGTATCAGAGTAAGTTTAGTACAATCCTTGGAAGCTATATTTAGGTAAACTCTAATTAAAGCACATAGAGATCAGATGGACATTGAGGATTAGTTTAGAAGAACTTCCTAGAATTTTGGTATTGTAGTGATTTTGTGAGTTTTCTGAGAAATACATCCCTGTATGGATACGACCATGTAGAGGCGACTCTGGCACAAATGTACTTAGGGGTAAAACCCGAAAACACTGTTTTGAGCTAGACTCGAACGGGTACTCGTGCACGACAACAGGCCTTGCTGCACTCTTGGTTACGACACTCCCAGGGGATATGCTTAGGATAACTCTCATTTTCATTACAAATCATTATGAAGGGTTTATGAGTATATACATCCTCATAGAAAACATTTTTATGATTATGGATTATATCCATAAAGAGTTTAATTTATGTTAAGTGTTTTATAAGTATGGAATTATGTATTTTGATTCATAAACTGATCTAGTTTATGCCATTGTTTAGAAATAGTGCCTAGTGGAAGAAATGGAATACATATCAATTCACGCAATCCATGTAGGGATTACCCTCCTACTAAAGATAATTATAGTGGAGCTGTTGATGCAACTGGGGCTGATTAGCTAATCACCATACTGGGACAACTCACTCAGGTTATGAATAATAACCTAACCCGTATGGAGCACCCTGATCCGCAGCGTGGAGGGTCAATGTTAGATCGCTTCATGAGGTAGCAACCACCAACATTCAATGGGAGTACAAATCCCTTAGTAGCTGATAAATGAATAAATTCCCTAGAGAAAATATTTCAGGCTTTGGGGAGTAGTGAAAGGGAAAAAGTTATCATGGCAGTTTACCGCTTCACTGGAGATGATGATCAATGGTGGTCATTGATTCAAAACACAAAGGAAGATGACGAAGTATCAAATATCGAATGGAGGGAGGTCAAAGATCTATTTTTAGAAAAATACTTTCCTCGTGACCATTGAGCAGATATGGAAAGACAATTTCTGAGTCTGAGACAAAAGGAGGATGAGAATGCCACAAAGTATGAGGCTAACATTACAAGGTTAGAAAGGTATGCTGGAGATTATATACATAACCCAAGATGTAAAATTTTATCATTTAATTGATGGTTTAAAACCATTTCTCAATCAAGAATTAGTATCACAATCATTCTCATCGTACGAAGACATTGTATCATGTGCTATCAAGACAGAAAAGGAATTCTCTAAGTCTTATGAATTTAAAGCAAAGCAAGAGAAGAATAGATCTGTGGATCAATCTGGGAATGGAAATAAGATGAGGAAAGGAAAATTTGAATATCCATCATGTAGTAAATGTGTGAAGAAACACCCCGGTACTTGCCTAAACGTAATGGGAGTCTGTTACAAGTGTGGTGAAAAAGGACACCAAGCTCTTGATTGCAAGTGGAAGAAGGAAGATAACGATGTTCAATGCTACAATTGCAGGGAGATGGGACATTATTCAAATGAATGTCCTAAGAGTCAGGGGAACATACCTCAGAAAAGGCCAAGGGATCATTGCCAAGCTTATTCTATCACTACTGCTGAGGTAGAAGCACTGAAAGATGTGGTGGCAGGTAATTTAATGGTTTCCTCATGTTTTGAAAATGCATTATTTGATTTTGGATCATCGCATTGTTTCATATCTTCCCAGTTTTCTTAGAAAATTAGATATTTCTAATTTTATTTAACAAGGGAGTTGTCTGTAAAAACTCCTAAGGGAAGTATCACTACAACAATGTTTTGTGAATCAGTACCCATTAGAGCACATAAATGTTCATTATCCGGTGATCTCATCGTCATACCAATGATTGAGTTTGATATAATCCTCGGTATGGATTGGATTTCAGACCATGATGCAAAGATTTATTGTAAGAAGTAGGAGGTTATGATTTTTGATGATGATGATAAGGAACACCTTATCTTTAGAGTAGAATCGTCACAACCTAATTCTTAACTAGATCCACCCACAGTAGCTCTACTAAATTCGATTATTGGGGATGAAGAGAATGAAATGATTATGTGCGGGGAAATTGATGTTAAAATAGAGTATGTACCTATTGTGAAAGAATATTTAGATGTGTTTCTGGAAGATTAACCTTGACATCCTCGAGAATGAGAAGTTGAGTTTTCCATTGATTTAATTCATGGATCGATGCCTATATCAAAGACCCCTTATAGAATGGCCACTGTGGAATTAGTTTAACTAAAGAAACAACTAGAGTAATTGAGTAATAAGTGATTTATTCGCCATAGTGTTTCTCCGTGGGGATCCCATGTTCTTTTTGTTAAAAAGAATGATGGATCTTTGAGGTTATGTATCCAATACATGGAGATCAAAGCTATAACAATAAAGAACAAGTATCTCCTTCCTCGCATTGATGATTTATTTGTCCAACTGCATGGATGTCAATACTATTGAAAGATTGACCTTCGATCTGGATACCATCAGTTGTGTGTGAAGAAGAATGACATTCCAATGAAAAAATTTCGAACAAGGTACGAGCATTACGAGTTTACGGTAATGCCTTTTGGGCTTCCTAATGCACCCTCTGTATTAATGGATCTAATAAATAGAGTTTTCAAGGAATGTCTCGATGCTTTTTTGGTGGTATTTATTGATGATATCTAGGTATACTCCAAAATCTACGAAGATCATGAAAATCACTTGCGCATTATCCTGAAGACTCTGAGAAGACATGAATTATATGGGATGCTTAGCAAGTGTGAATTCTGGATTCAAGAGATTTATTTTCTTGTCCATATTGTCTCTAAATATGGAATCTTTGTTGATCCTTCTAATACCAATGAAATCCAAGAATTCCCAGCACCTATGAGTATAACTGAGGTACATAGTTTTATTTGTTTAGCAGGTTATTATCGATGTTTCGTCCAAAATTTTGCCTGATTGGATAACCCATTAACAAATCTCACATGTAAGGGGGTTAAATTTGTTTGGACAAAATAGTGTGAAGAATTTTTTGGATAACTGAAGAGAATATTAGTCAATTATCCTATATTTACTCTACCATTGGGGAATTATGGGTTTGTTATTTATAGTGATGCATCGAAGAAAGGACTTGGTTGTGTCCTTATGCATAATGATTGGGTGATTGCCTATGCATTACGACCGTTAAAAATTCATGAGTAGAACTATCCTACTCATGATATCGAGTTAGCAGTTGTGATATTTTCTTTGAAGGTATAGAGACACTACCTCTATGGTGAAAAAATGTGAGATTTATACTGATCATAAGAGTTTGAAGTATATTTTCTCACAAAAAGAACTCAACATGAGGAAAAGGAGATGGCTTGAACTACTCAAGGAATATTATTGCACGATAAACTACCACCTAGGGAAGGAAAATAAGGTGGAAGATGATTTGAGAAGGAAAGATCGTGGAGTTTTGAAAATGATGTGAATTAAAAGGGATCCAATTTTGATGGATCTAGTGAAGATGGATATAGGAATTACCATGAAAGGTGAAACTTCAATACTTTTTCAAATGGTTGTCAAACCATCTTTACTATAAAGATAAAGAGTTCTAAAACCGTTGATGAAGTGTTTCAAAAAAATATTAATGCTTTGAATGATGGGAGATTGAATGACTTTGGGTTTGAAGATTGAATTTTGAAATTTGGGAAGAGACTTTGTGTTCCCAATATACCTGATCTAAAATGGGAATTGTTGGATGATGCTCATAGTTCCTATTTCTCTATTCAACCTGGGAGCACAAAAATGTATAGAGACATGAAAGCACATTTTTGGTGGTACAACATGAAGAGAGAGATTGCTGAATTTTTGTCAAGATGTATGGGTTTTCAACAAGTGAATGATGGAAGGCAACATCATGGAGGAGTCATGCAACCTCTTCCCATACCGGAGTGGAAATGGGACAATATTACGATGGACTTTTTCATGGGGCTACTAAAGACTCCTAGAAGGAATGATGCAATATGGGTCATTGTTGATCATCTTACCAATTCAACACATTTTTTTCTATAAGGGAATATTGAAAACTTGAACGTCTAGCAAGGATATATATTAATGAAGTAGTGAGACTTCATGGAGTACCCTTATCTATTGTTTCTGATCGTGATCCCTATTTTACATCAAGATTCTGGAAGAGTCTTCAGAAATCCTTAGATACTGAACTTCATTTGAGAACTACTTACTACCCTCAAATAGTGGACAATCGGAATGGACTATTCAAACATTAGAAGACATGTTGAGATCTTGATCACTTGACTTTCGCGGTATGTGGGATCAATATTTACCTTTGGTAGAATTTTCCTATGACAGTAGATTTCATTCGAGTATTCAGATGGCACCATATGAAGCGTTATATGGAAAGAGATGTCGCACACCAACCTGTTGGGATGACGTTGGTGAAAGAAAACTTGTAGGCCCAGAACTGGTGGATGAAACGATGGAATTGGTGATGTTAATCCAAAACCACATCAAAGCTGCTCAAAGTAGGCAGAAGAGCTATGTTGACAACTGAAGAAAGGATTTGGAATTTCAGGTGGGAGATCATGTTTTCTTGAAAGTATCTCCATTGAAGGGAGTTATACGTTTTGGAAAGAAAGGTAAATTGAGTCCCAGGTACATCGGACCATTGAAAATTCTAGAACGAATTGGGAATGTAGCTTACCATTTGGCAATGCTGCCAAATCTCTCCAAAGTTCACGATGTGGTCCACGTATCACTATTGAGAAATTACATGCCTGACCCAACGCATGTACTCACCTTTGAGTAATTAGAACTGAAACCTGATCTGTATTACAGAGACGCGCCCATCAGGAATCTTGATACGAGATAATAAGTACTGAGAAACCGGGCGACTCGTCTGGTAAATATTTTGTGGAGAAAAGATAAGATGGAAAAGGCAACGTGGGAACCCGATGAACATATGATGAAGAAACACCTGTATCTTTTCATGCGGTAGTATTCTAGAAATTTCGTGGATGAAATTATTTGAAGTAGGGGAGAATGTAACACCCCAAGCTTCCACGGTACACTTTCCTTTGAATAATACAATAGTGTGTGTTGTACGCAACTTCGAGTTCTAACACACACACCACAACCAATCAAACCAGCCCTTATGAATAGTTATACCCACTTTTTGAAATTTTATAAATTTTATCTCTCAAAATTGATTTCATTTTTGGATTCGGAATATTGAAATTAGCCTAGGGTAATGTTTTGGAACTTTTCGGGTAACATTTATATTTTGATGAATAGTGAAAATTCCTAAATTTTAATTAAAATCAACATTTTTAATCGAAATAATTAATATTGATAAATTATGACTTTAAGTGGTTTTAATGTATATTTATAATATATTTCTACCATTTAATACAATGTTGGTCATTGGACATAATTGCACAATTAAACCGAACATGAACAAGTGTCAATCTTTTGATAATTATTATCTCTTAAAAACATGCTTTTTGTTTTAACAACGGTAATTAATTTTAAATTAATTTATGTCACTAATGTATTTTGAATTTGGAAAAATGGATTCCATATTTAGAATCAGGATGTCCAAAGTGTGTAAATATGTAAATTTTATTTTTAGACATTTTGAATAATTATTTCGTTAAATATTTTATTTACCATGGTTAAAATGTAAATCCGGTAAATAAGGGTAAAAAATAATATTATAATAATAATAAATTATCCTAAAACATGTCCTAACCTTATTGGTCAATACATGTCCGACCATGGTCATCTATGGGTCGATTTTGGGACCCCATGGAGCCACTTCTAAATGATAATGACACTTTATATTAATTAAGTTAAAATAAATACAAAAATTACATAAGCATATATAGTTTAGAAAGAAATAATTTACATATGGTTATATATGTTGGATTTTATATTGTAAATATTCATTATAAATCTAAAAAGATTTCCTACATAATGGTATTTTATTTATAATTTTTAGACATTTAATAATTAATATTATTTGTGACACAATAATGATGCGGTATTTTCCGTATTAATGAATGAATCAAATAATTGGTGTCATAAATGTTAAAATTAATATAATTTAAATGTTTTTATGACATCCATAAATTTATTGCTTAACATGAAATTATAGGATTTCTTAAATTAATTTTTTTGGAATTAATAAATTTTTTAAGACTTTAACAAAAATCAATTATCGAAGAGTGTCAAAATTCACATAAAAGAGTTTTTAAAACAAATATTATTTTATTAATTGATATTAAATTCCTAAAAAACTAAGGATCGGCCAAGAGACATATATAATGATAGGTGTATCATTAATGGACCACTTGAGGGTCTCTGGAATGTATATAGTAATTTTATTATCTATATAATATAAAAATACAACGTGACATTGTAAATGTTAATCTAATTACGTAAGAGTTAAAACTAAAAGATCAGGTTAATATAGTGACCCATACCTGTATAAAACCAATTGGATGAGTGGATTGCGACATAAACCCACCTTAACCTTTAAATAATCCATTTTGGAGCCATTATAAACCAAATATGAATTTATTATAAAAAAATATATTTTTCTTTTCCAATGGTTCCCCTCACCCCTCTTATAAAAGGGCACTCCCCCTTATCACTAAATCACACCTTCAATGCCTTTTGGATCAGCCAAAACCTACCCAAATACTCTCTCCACTTCCATCACTTAAACCTAGAGGCCTTTGTTTGATCATAAAGGCTACCTAATGATCCATTTTGATCAAATCAAAAGGAAGAACCCGAAGAAGAGGTAATGTTATCACCACCCTCTTTCAAGTTACTTTTTTCTTCAACTTCTTCTTTCTTTTTTATTATAAAATAATAACTCCAGTATCTTATATATAATGTGATGTTATTATAAATATGGTACCACCATATTCAGTATTACATCCATACTTTGAATGACATGTTACCATACGTGCATACGTACGACTTACCGTCTCCACGTCATGGTGTAATTGTTATTCAATAAATTATTATTTGGATGTGTATAATAATGATGTGTAATTCATGTAAATAATAAATATAACATGATAATGATTCTTTATAGGTGAAATAAAATCCAATTATATGTTATTTTAATATCAAAATAATGATATTGTCACTTGGGCGTATGCATGGACTACCGTCTCCACGAATGCGATGAGATTCATTTCCCATCGTATCCATTCAAGACTAATTCTAATTTAATGATTAAAAATAATGTTTAAGGACTTGAAATCATTATAGATATGAATAATATATAACCTATCCATGAAAAAGACGTCTTACATAACAAAACATATAAAATAAAATGATTTAGTTAACACTTGAAACAACGATAATACTAAGATATTATTAACAAATCAATGTTAAAATATCATATATGATATCATATTAATGTATATGATTCTTTTATAATTTAATAACAATTATTTTACCATTATTCAGGAGGTTAACCTACCCTCAACCAAGGAAAAGTACAAGGTAAGGGTTCATTTCACAATCTCTTCATTATCCAAGGTTGTTTATATGTAATTATCTTCTGGGACCTCTCTATCATCCACATCCACATTTCATAAAAATGTGTTTCAAATCATAATTACTATTTTACAGAATATGGGTTAATGTCATTTATACCCTTGAATTACTTTTTATAAGATGTTTATAAAGGAATCTTTCCTTCGTTTTCCAAACAATGTCCTTTTTAACCTTTATGATAGAATTATGGAAATGATGTCTTTTTTTAACTTATACAGCGGGTGCGGCTATTTTCCGCCGTTATAAAATATTTGAAGCATCCCTTACAAGATTATAATAATATTTTAAAAGTAAAAGTTTTATTTTATAATTTTGGGACTTTTAAATGATTTAAAAAAAAGAGATATTTCTCTCAAATAGTTTTGATTTCATCTATTTCAACATCCTTTTATGGATTTTAAGCTCATTTGAAGTTTATTTATTATGATACAAATCTTCCATATTGTATTAAATGTTTTGATATATTTTGGACTGTGGATGTGTTATTTTTATACCATTCATGGTTTATGTAGAAAATATTGACATTTCGTATTCTAGTTTTAATACAAATTATTATGTTATTTTTAAACCTGTTCATATGAGCAATGCATTCGACTTAATAAGTGATGGGTTGAGCCCACTATAGCTCCTCGATGCATCGGTAGGTCTCATGATACAAACTAGTGTCTTGGCAAAAGGCCTTGACAAAATCTTATTTCTAGTCTTTTCATGAGGCCTTGGATATGTGGTTATGATAGTATGGTATTTTGAATTCCATCATTATGAAAGTGGTTATTGATATTGCACGTGATTATTCTACCATTAGAATATCCATTTTGATAAGTAAATGGCATTATTTCATTTTATCTTTTCCATATTATGGTGAAGTTCAAGTTTAAAAGGCTTTTGTTTTTGTTATACATTGCCTTAAAGGTTTATGATTATTTATAAAAGTTTTCTCTATATTGTTATCATTACATGGCATTTGAGATCACCCCTTTCTATGTTTTATTTTTCCCAGTATGTGAAGAAGTAATTTATGAATGACCTATAGAGATAGTATAAGTGGTTATGAGTGTGGAGACTAGATGTTGTTGTTGTTTTTAATTTATGATGTAATGTAAACTTTATGAATGTATCTAGTGTTTCCAAGACTACTAAACTAGTAGGTCTTTCGAGACTTGATATTTCTTGTGATCATGACAATGTTATGTAATAATGCACCAACTCTGAGCAACTTGGGTCGGGGTGTTACATTAATAGTTAGATGTATTATCATACTGACATCCCACTAGATTAAATATTATATCTATCAAATCTAAATGCATTATATAAGATTTTATACATTTTTTAGCTCGGTAAATATTATCAATAAAACCATCCTGATAATCTCTTTTTTCATATAATACTTTAAATAAAAAATACACCAAATATATAAGAGTAAGAAACTAATAAAAAAACTTAATAAATATAGAATTGTAATATTATAATAAATTGGTAAAAATAAAATTCAAATTATTTAACACTTAAGAGGATATGTCAATCAATAATGTATGAGTCATCCGAGTTCATATACTTCATCCAAATGCACAATAAAATGAATCATCAAAGAGAAAAAATAGGGGGAATAATCATCTAAAAATGATAACGAATCTATAAAATTATTTCATAAAGTTTATGAATTTTAATTAGGTTAAGGTTTTTTACAAACATCTATCTAAAAAATAAAAAAATATTAATTAGAACTATATTTCTTTTTATATGAAACAAATTGATTATTAACTAGAGTAAACAAAATATCTACTAATATATTTGATTAAATAATTTTTAATCCATGTAATTTATGATGATTAAAATCAACACATATTGAAATGTTACTTGAATATACATCTAGTACTTTCACATTTTTTAATAATCAAAGGAAAATATATTTTAAATAATTTCCAATATAAAAAATGTGATTAAATACTTTCTATTACAATTTTCTAATATATCATTCTGGATTTTTAGTGATTCTATTTTCTTATAAGAATTTAGATGATTTTTTGATTCCCATGCGTCATTCAGAAATGTAAAATCACTTTATCACACAAATACATCTCAATGTGCATAACATCAAGATTATGATGTATAAAATTAAATTCCAAATATAAATTTTTGAATAATATTCTATTTTTGTTCCATTTTTTGTTCTATTTATACTTGATGTGGTTAAAAATACTTTTCTACATTTATTATATTAATGATATTTTCTAAAATTATTTGATAATAATAAAAAGGTCTATGATGTAGATAATAATTTTAGTAGAATCCTAAAATATTTTATTTTATTAATAAATAATATTTTATACTAATATAATTGAGACGTACTAAAAAATTGAAGATGACACATGATACACCCCTTTTTTACGGTAATGCTAATGTTGAGGCTTAATGTTTAAATTAAAAACAATGCATTAACACATCAGATTCAATTATAGTGAGTGAATATTACATTTTATAAAACTATAATACAATGAAAATTTTAATATTTCAGGGAAAATATTCTAATTTGATAGGATTAATATTGATTTTGAACATAATAGGTCAAAATAATACTTGAATGAATTTTCTAAAATGTCCTTTAGAAATAAGATTTTATGAATAATAAAAAAATGTTTAATTTATCCATTAATAATTTTAGTTAAAATAACGCTGTAAATTATTTAAAATTATTATTTTATTGACTATAAGTTTTTTATAAATAAACAAAACATCATTTAGAAGTAAAAATACACATTTTTTCAGAAAAATATTTTTAAAATGGAATAATGTATTATGATTTTATTTAATTAAAATAATACTTAATGATGAATTATTTAATTGCTGTGTATATATTATATATCTTAATATATTATTTTAATTCCAAATAATTATTATTACTATACAAACAGTTAATTAAGATCATATTATGCTTCAATGATACATTTCTTAAGAAACTGTTTTCGACATGTTTTGTGGGTTTATATTTAAATTAAATTATTCTATTTATATGAACTGAATTTGATAAAAATGATACTATATTTAGAATAATAATAATAATAATAATTAAATAATATTTTAAACTTATTTTTTTCTCATAATTAATAATAAAAACAATAAAAATTGATTATAATGTTTAAGGTCAAAACAGTTTTATCAGTGGTTAATCTATAAATATAATGGTAAAAAACACATAAAAATTCACTATAATCCTATTTGTTGACTTTATTTCAACACTAAACTTATAAACATATAATTTGAGGTAATATTTATACATTTTTCAATAATGTGACCTGACATTATTGTAAAATAATGAAACATTACAAGTGTTCTACTCATCACAATTATAAAAGTGCATATCCTCACCTCACTTCGTCACCTCTATTAAACCATTTATCTAAAATGAAAACTAATAATAAATATCACAAAAATATTTAGCCATGTTTAAGATCTATTTTCATTTCCAAAATAACAACCCAAGGGTGCTTAATAAGAGATCCAAAGGATGATTTTCCAAGAAAAGTTAATGGTGACCACCAAGCTCTTTGTTACTTTTACTTCATCTTTTATCAACATAAAGAATGTATTAATAAGGAGAAAATAATAAAAAATAATAAAACATATAATTAGATTCTATTACATTTATATCATAATATTTATCCATCTTATTCTTTTTCAAAAGATAAACATTACCATCGATCGTGTGTATTGTAAACTACCACATCACGAAACGATGTAATTTGTTTTCCTTCAAAAAATCACATGGATAGTCAAAATAATGAAAAAAATGAATTTATATGATACTTATGAAATAATATAGATTCTTAACATTCAATATATCATCTACTTATTTAACTTTTCATCCATTAAGGAAATGATAATGTCAGTTGGGCATTTGTATGGAATATCGTCTCCACAAAGTGATATGATTCATTTCCCATGTCAAAATTTCAAGAATGATTTTAAACATGTATATAATGAATAAATATGAAATTTATGACATTAATTTAATTCTTTATACAATGGGATTATATCCTATTCCTAATAAATAGAACTGAAATGAAATAAATTTATGAGAAAACAAAGTAGTTAACACCTAAAAATGAAAATAATGAAATATTATTAATGAATGGTAGACTACATGTCATAAGAGGATAATATATGATATTATAAATATTAATATGGTTATATTATAAATTAATAACATGTTTAAATCCATTATATATTAGGTTAAATTACATTCAACTAAAGTTAATTGCGAGGAATGAGAATTTCTTCTAAATTTCCCCTCCTTTGAGACATATTTGGTATTATACACCAATTTAATTTTATGTGGTGTATATACTACCACATTAATATAATTAACATTTATACCTATTAATTAATAATTATTAATATTTTAATTTACATTTATTATTCTAATGGGTTATAATTTAAAATATACAAAAGAGGTGAGGATTTATTTTACAATCTCTTTCTTTAGGACTGCCTCAATTTCTATTGAAGGAATACAATAATAAATCCTTCCTAAAATTCATCTATTTAATTATCCTTTATATATTATATGATTTCCCATAATTTTATCAGTCTTTTCATTTCTTTGGAACATGAATCATGTAAAGAAATGTTTAAAAGAAAAGCTTGTTTTATTTCTCTTTTAATTGGTCATATTTTTCTTCCATGTATATATTTCTCAAAATAATTTAAAAAAAGTCATTTTTATTACTCAAGTGATTCTAAAGAAAATTTTATGTTATCCTTGATATTTAAAAAGGATTTTAAGGAATATTTATAATTTTTTTTCCAAAAGGGTCATTTTCAAATTTCTTTAAAGAAGTCAAAAGGAATGTATTTACCATATATGATGCTAATAAAATTCCCCACCACCATAAAGGTTTATGATATTAATCTTGTTATCAAACATTTAAATGGTTTTACAAATAAATCTCTAAAGGAATGATTATTTTAATATTTTTATTTATTTTATTTATTTCTAAAAAGTAAATGATTTTATTTCAAAATCTATATTTCTAATATGTTTATGGTCATATATTATCTCTTATAAATTTGGTCATAGATATCATTCTTATTAAACATTCACATTCTTGTGATCAATTAAAAGTACACTTACCTTAAATATCTATATTAATTGTATCATGGATATGATTATTTCCAAAACAATATAGTATTTATATATATGTTCCTTTACCTTGAATATTATTTGATTGAATGGGGAAAATTGATATTCTATTTTAATCACTCAATATAGATATCTATTGAAAAGGAATATTATTCATGAAATGTATTTATAATTAAATATATAAGGAATGGATTTTACATGTAGTGTTGGTTGTGACCTTTTTAATGATACTTTTGTGATGCATCGATAGGTTTCATAAAAGAAATTACTTGGCCAAATGAAATGAGTTTTTAGTGTATACCTACCCACCGATTAAACTTTCTCAGACATATACTTTGATAGAATATATATAATTATGTCTAAGATCATGACATCAAAAATTATGAATTTAATTTATTTAAAATTCCTTTATTATTATCCATGAGATTATTGCATTGATACTATCTATTGATATAATTTTTACTTAGGTTTTTAATTAAATGGATCATTTTTTCATTATTTACGTTTCCATATTTATTACTCCTTATTTAATCATGATATATTATGACGTAAATACCCCTTAATGATAATTTGAGATCACTATTATTTTTTTATTTCTCCAAGATGTAAAGAATAATTCTTTGAATGGTTTCATGGATGATGAATTTTTTCCATTACTGTGTTTTAAATTTTATTCCCAATGTAAAATGGGTAAAGAAATTATGAGTTTAAAGTAATGTCATTTGGATTGACTAACCCACCATCTATTTTTATGGATATAACGAATAGGATATTCATGGAATATCTTGATTTTTTTTCGATATTCATTGATGACATATTGGTGTATTCTATAAGATATGGGGACCCTGAGATTCACATTACAGTCAATCTTGAGTCTCTTATAAGAATAAATTTAAATGTTAAATTTAGCCAGTATCAATTATGTCTTTAAAATGTTTCTTTTATTGTCCATATGTTCTCAAATGTTTGTATCCATATTGATCTTATGACGATAAAGGAAGTGAAATAATGGAACACACCAACTAACTTAAATGAGGTATGTAATTTCATTCGTTTGATAGGTTACTATAGGGGATTGGATTAAAATTTTACAAAATTGGAAACCCATTAAACAAAATTACGTTTAAAAGTATTAAGTTCATATATACAATCAAATGTGATGATTTTTTAAATTATAAAAGAAGAGATCGGTCAATACTCTATTTTTCACTCTACCATCAGGAAATGATCGATTTGTGATATACAATGGCGCATCAAAAAAGGTACTTTGTTATGTCCATATGAAGAATTTTAATGTTATTGTATATGAATCAAGGATGTTAAATACTTATGAATATAAATATATATCTCAGGATCTTGAGTTAATAGCTATAATATTTTATTTGGAGATATGGAGACATTTTATCTATGATAAAAGATGTGCGATATACACAACCCATAATTTCCTAAAAAATGTCTTTTCTAAAACATATCTTAATATGAGGAAAATAATATTTCTCAAGCTACTTAATGGTTACTATTGACCAATATACTACCACCTAGGATAGGATAATTACCATGTAGATGCATTTAGTATGAAAGATCATGGAGTCCGGACCAAAATAATGATTGACAAGAATGTTTTGTTCATTGATTAAGTGAATATGGTTATGAGAATTATTATGTAATGGGAAACATTAATATTTTTTTTCAATTTATTTCCATACCATCTATATTAGAAAAGATACATGTTTTTCAATATAATGATGTGAATTTTTAAAAGAAAATTAATGTTGTGGAAGATGTGAAATTGGAATAATTTATATATGAAAATGGAATTAATTTTTTTTTTTTGAAATAGGATGTGAATTACCTCTATACCCTAACTCAAAATAGAATTATTGAATGATTACCATATCTTAAATTTCCCTATACACCTTAGTAGAAACATGGTGTATAGTGATTTGAAAAGGCATTTTTGGTTGGATAATATGAATCGGTAATTTATTGATTATGCATCGAGATGCTTGGTTTTCTAATATGTGAAGGATAAGAGATAACATTCTAGAAGATTCATGAAAAAATTCATATTCATATATGGAAAAGGTAGGATATTTCTATAGACTTTTTCATTTTATTACCAAAGACTCTTTGTAATAATAATGTAAAATGGGTTATTGTTGATCTCCTAATAAAATATGAAGATTTCATTAATATAAGAGAATATATTCCTATTGAGAACTATATGTGAATCAATATAAATAAATGTGTAAGACTCTATAAAAAACCGCTTTAAATTGGGTTTGATAGTGATCCTCATTTTACTTCAAAATTCTAGAAAATCACTAGTAGAAATAATAGCTTTCACATTGGGGTTTTGTTGTCGGTTTTATTAAAAATGATAATAAAAAGATTTTCACGTTAGATTTATATAAAAACAATGTTAGAAAATTAATTTTAATGCCGTTTTTAAAAAACATTGAGGTTAAAAACCCTATGTGAGAATGGTTTTAACATCGCTTATATATACAATTGATGATAGAAGAAAAATTTTAGAAGCATGAAATGAAAATTTCTGCATTTTAATAGCACATTTTAAATTTTTAAAATCCTATAAAATTTTGTTATACCACCACTAAACATTTTTAACATCCATTATATAAATTCTCATACCCTATCATTAAATATTTTCAATATATTTCTTTTCGATTCACATAAGAGATTAATCAATTCTTTATTCAATGATTTCAACATGGAATTTATTCCCATTGTTTAGTTTCTTTATTATAGGTTTTATTCATTGAATTATTCAATGAGTTTTTGTTTTTTGAAGATATAGAGTTATTATAATTGATTTAAAATGATAAATCATCAGCATAAGATTTACCATTTAGAGATTTAAATTTTAGATCAGCCTCTATTGGGGCTGCTGCGTGAGTTCTTCCTAAAAAAGAAGTGTAATATCAACATACATATTTATTCATAGGGAAAAATCCAAAAAAATTAATTTTTTTAATATTTTCCTTTATTTTTATTTTTTTATTTTTTCTAATATTTATGTACATATTTTTTTTAAAAAATAATTTTGTATTAATTGTTTTTTAAAATATTTCATATTCAATGTTAGTTATCAAAATAATCAACATGGAAGTAATTTCTATGTTTTTTATCCTGATAATAATATTTCAAATGTATAATTTGTTTATTTTATTTTGGAAATTGTTATTTGTATAAATCTAATCAAAATACTTGAAAAATACTATAATTTACTTGTGGAATATTTTGATAACAGATTTGGAATGTGCTTTCGGCATAGTTTATCTAGAGAAAACAATATCCAAAGTTTAATTTTTTTGCCTTTTTATTTCAGTTATTAGAAAAACCAATGTCCAAAGCCCAAACAATAAATGTTTTAACTTAGGTTCAAAAAATTTATGGTATAAATATCCTTTAAAAAATTGGATGTATTGATTTTGAATATAAAACTAATGCTGATTGTCAAAAAAACCAATTTAAAATATATATTTTTACTAATGAAGTGTTTATAATGCTCTTGATATGGATATTATTTTGATCACCATATATCACCCCAAAATAATGGATATTTTTAAATGACTATTCAAACATTTAAATAAATATTTACATCATGATTATATGACTTTCTAGTTATTCGGAACTAGTATTTACATTTAAAAGAGTTTTCCTATAATTACATCTATCATTCATGTATTCAAATAGTGCCATATGAATCATTTTATAGAAATATATTTCATACTCTAGATTATTATGATGATTTTGGTTGAAGATAACATATAGGACCATAAATTTTTGAGGAGACAAAGACAAAGGTAAAGAATTTTTAAACTCATATTAAAGCATCCCAAAGAAGGAAAAATATTTACATGGATAACAAAATAAAATATTAGGGATTCCAAGAGGTAAATCACGTTTTCTTGGATGTATCTATATATAACGGTGTTATATGGTATAGTAATAAATTGAAACTAATCCCCAGGTTTATTAAACATTTTGAAATCCTTGAAATAATTATAGTTGTGAATTACCATTAATAAATGAAAAAAATTTATCAATAAAGTACATGATGTGTTCTATATATCATTATTAAAGAAATATATGTGAGAACCAATGCATATGGTCACCTCTGAAGATATAAAATTCGAACCAGATATATATTACTTTGAAGATCCCATTTGAATTCTTGAGACTATAGAGAAATTATTATGGTTTCAAGCCACTCTATATGTAAAGATACTTTATATATATCAACAAATGGAGGAATACACATGGGATACAAAGGAATTTATAAAGAATAACCACCCTTATTTGTTTTGAATGTAATATCCTTAATAATTTTTAGGATGAATTTGTTTAATGAGTTAATATTGTTAAACCTGAGCTATAATTATAGAAAGTGAACAATATATTTTAATAAAACTATAATATAATTCACATTTTGATATTTCATGGAAAAAAAATTCTAATTTGATAGGGTGAATATCCCTTCCAAACTTAGTATGTCATAATGATCTTAAATAAAATATGGGATTGTTTTCTTAGAAATAAGATTTTTTGAATAAAAAAAAGTATTATTTAACAATTACTACTTTTAATTATAAAAATGTATTATAATATTTATAATTATAAATTTATTGAAAATCAATTTTATAGAAATAAAGATAAGATCATTTTGAGGTAAAAAGAGATATTGTTCAGAGAATTACTTTTTTAAAAGGGAAAATGTTCTTCCATTTTAATTATAAATGATTTGAATTAATTTTATATTATATATATATAACTATATTAATTTAAATCCATATAATTATTATTACGTGTCATATATTTAATGTAATATCATCATATGCTTGAAAATTTTATTTTTGGAAAAGCATTCTCTGACTTGTTTTATGAGTTTATTTTTTAAATAAATAATAAAAATTATGTGAATTGGATTTTATAAAATTTGTTTCATATTTTTCATTATCATAATTAATATTAGGTAATAGTTATAAATTACTTTTTGTTCATAATGAATTGTAATAACAGTAAAAATTAATTACTATGGTTAAGATCACAATCGTTTTACCGGGGGGGGGGGGTAATCTATTAAGATAATGATTAAAATGATTTTAAAAACTTAATGAAACTCCATTGGTAGGTTTTATTTCTAATGTACCCTCATAATATTTAATTTGATCCATTATGGATCTATTTTCCAAAGAAATTGACTTGAATGTTTTTGTAAAACTTTGAAACATTTCAACTATACCACTCAAATCAATTATAAAAGGGAACCTCCTCCCCTCACATTCTTACACATATTAAGAATATTACCTCAAACAAAACATAAAAAAATATATCTTAAAATTATTATCCATGTTCTATGGATATTGTTATTACATAAATACCAATCCTAGGGTCCTTAATAAGAGATATAAAGGATGTTTTTCTAACCAAATGTAATTATATTCACTAAGTTCTTTGGTTTTTTTAATTCTTATTTTTTCAACTTCAATAATGGGTTAAAAATTAAAATATAATAACCCAATTATTTTACATATAATGCGATTTTATTATCTTTATATAAAAGTATTTATCCATTTAATTTTCTATCAAATGTGAAATAAAACCATCACTCGTTTGTACGGTGGATTACCACCTCATGAAACGATTTATTTTGTTTTCATTAACCGACTCACATAAGTAGACATAATGATGGAAAAAATAAATATATATGGGAATTATGAAATAATATTTATTTTTAAAATATAATATTTCATCTAATTTCATAACCTTTCACCAATTACAAAAAATATAATGTCAATCGTGTGTACATACAACCTAACATCTATATGAAGATATGTGATTCATTTTACATGTTAAAATTTATAGAATGATTATATACATACATGTATTAAATAAATATGAAATTATAACGTTGATATAATTTTGGATATGTTATAACTCTATCCTATTAATATGAATTGTAACTTCCACGACAAAAATGCATCATAAAACGAAGCAATTAAAACCCGAAAAAATGGTGACAATGAAATATTATCAATGAAAGGGTGATAAGATGTAATAAGAGGACCATATATCATATTATAAATATAAAAATGGTTTTGGTATAAATTAATAAAATATTTAGAACCATTATACATGCGGTTAAATCATGTTCAACAAAAGGGAAGTGTGAGGTAAGATATTTTTGTTTCAATTTCAACTCTATAGAGACATATTTAATTTAATATGAACCTAATTAATTTTTTATAGTGAATATAATACCAATTTGATAAATTTAACATGGGAACATATTAATTAATTATTATTAACCACCACCACCATTTTGTTATTTTAAAATAAGTACACTTTTATGGTTATATGATAACCATAAAAAGCAACACAAACATGTAAGCATGGCCCCAAGGTGATATACCATTGTAGTAGCGAACCTCTCTTGGGACCACTTAACACACTCAAATGAAAAATACACCATCACATCCCATCCATCCATGCACCGCACCATCGCAACATGTACCATATCATCGAGACCAACATAATTTAGCTCCACTAAATCATTGAAATAAAAAACCCCAAACACCGATCATGCACCAAATATTGATGTGATTTCCACTGAGATGACATTCTATCTGAAAAGTACAATGAAAATAAAGCAGTAAAATCTAGGAAACATATCCAAAAAACAAAATACTGCCATGGGGAAGTGAGGGAAGCTAGTGATGTGGATGTAACCAGAACATAGTGACCTTTGAAGGAGGATAATCGATGGTGAAGTCTTTATCGAAAGAGCTCTTGAACAAGGAACTACGAGACCATCTAGCCACGGTGAATAATGCCACCAAGACAAAAGAGAACCACAATAGATCAAACCACACTAAATCCTCCAACACAATCTATACTCATGGAATCCATCAAACCCACCAAAAATGGGATTGTTCATAAGGTATAATGATGAAATTGAAGAGGAAACGAAAGAGAAGCAGAGCCATCCTGACACAATGTCAGTATCCATAGGGCCAAAATCCGAAATCGACACATGAAATAGAACTGTCAGGGGAGGGTAAACAATGGTGGAGGATTTTTTGATTGATCTATGGAGCATGGAACCATAGGTTCGGAGAATGATTGGATCCCCCTGTAAAACTATATCCATCAAATAGAAATGAGGAAGGTGACATCGGAGCTGGACTATAAGGCAGTGAGGTTGTAATGGGGGAAAGAGAAAAGGACTACAAACCGACTTCTTTAGAAGAGTGTGGGAGATAATGGATTCCTCAAAAGATCTACTATGTTCATGAAAATACTTGAATCCAAGGGGTTTTTGAGATGAACACCACACCACAAAATCAACGCTACCCAACCTGAACCTCAACTACACCATACACCAGATGAAGAGAAGGTGAGAATGAGAGAAGACAAAAATGGAGGAAAGGAGGAAGAAGAGTGGTTACATGGAAACCCTAGACCACTAGAGGAGCCCTTTCTCGAAAACCTCACTCCCTATTATTTATTATTATTGTTTCAATTAATGTTTTCTCATTGAAGTATTTATAATTTAAAATTACCACTTTATTTTACAATCTCATTTTTAGTGACTGCCTTAATTTTAACTTAATAAATCTTATAATCCATTATTTATAAAATACTTATATTTTAGTATTCATTATATATTTAACTATTTTCAATATTTGTTCCATAATTTTCATATCTTTGGAACTTGAATTAAGTAAATAATATTTTTAAATAAAAATAGATTTTTTATCAGTTATGTTTTTCTTCTATGACCATAATTTTTAAAATCGTTTAAAAAAGTCCTTTTTATTAATCCAATGATTTATTATGTACCTTTTATTTTTTCCTTAAAATTTTAAATTTTTGGAATGGAATATTTATGATGTTTTATGAAAGGTTCCTTTTTTAATTTCATTAAAAATTTCCAAATGAATATGTTTAACTTATATGAAAATAATAGACTTCCCTACCACTATAACCATTTTATGATATTTAAATTCCTAGACACATTTTAATGGTTTTAAAAATAGAAATATTAGTTGAATTATTATTTTAATATTTCAATTCCATTTTCTTTATTTCTCTCAAAGAAATTATTTGATTTCAAAACATATATTTTTGATGAATCTATGGTCATATCTTATCTCTTTTGTTTTTGTAATTAACTTTATCATGAAACATTCAATTTTTTGTGATCAGTAGAAATTAAATTTATATCAAATATCTATATTATATTTATGTTAGATATGATTACTTCCAAAATATTATACCATTTAAACATATAATGTTTTACTATTAATGTTATTTGATTGACTTGGGAAATATTGAAATTCCATATGATTCATTTACTAAATATATTTACTGATAAGGAATATTGTTTATAAATTTTATTCACCATTAAATATATAAGTAATTCTTTGGACAAGAAGTAATTAGTGGGGCCCAGTTATTGTTAGACCCTTGATGCATCAAAAAGTCTCAAGAGACAAATCAATTGACCAAATTAAATGGGTTTTTAGTGTATACCTACACATCGATTAAACTATCTTGAAATATGTATTTGACCATATAGAAGTCATTATTATTGATATTATGATATCCAAAAATATTAATTTCCTTCATTTATAATATATTTATCATTATCCATGAGATTATTGCATTGATATTATCCATGGATTCATTTTGTGCTCAAGTTATTAATTAAATGGAATGTGTTTTCAGTTATTTAACTTTTAATATTGATTACTCCTTATTTAATTTTGATACTATCTACTATACATAACCCTTACTGAGAATTTTAGCTCATCCTTATTTAATTTCTTTTTCCTATGACATGAAGATGAATTATTTGAATGAGTTCAAGGAAACCAACTGTTTTCCATTACTATGTTTTATATTTAATTCCCAATGTAAAATATGTATCATGTTTATATCTTTCTCTCCAAGGCTAAAAAATTTATCATTCATTCATTATTAGAACCATTATATCTATGAAAATATAATCAATTCTACATGGACACTTAGTTACTGGAGTCGAGGTTGTTACAATGCAATCTAAACTAGTGTGAGGGTTCCAACATGAAAATTTTATTTTTCCAAAAATTACTCAAATGGTCCACATTGGGGAAGATTCCATTTAAAAAAATATGGATTCATCATATTTTACTACATCCTGATTTCAAAAATACTACAGTTATATGATGAGAGGTTGTATATTGACATCAATGTTATTTCCTAGTGTCTTCCTTCCAGGATTAATCATCGATATGATAAAAGATGTTTGTGGAATTAAAATAAAATGAGTTAGATTATAGGGGATACAAAAAAATATATATAAACTCAAACTAAAACATAGAGTCCTAAAATGGATTAATCTACTATATTCCCATCCCAAGTGCACATTTCTAGTGTTAGATGATTAATATGGATATAATAAATTAAATTTACTCAACACTTTTGAATTTATTTGATGTTTTATGTTCTCATCATTATTATTATCCATAACATGACACCTTATATATTCAACCATTTTAGATGATATAACCTGTCTTTGCAATCAAGGAATTAGTGGAATTTGATGTAAAATATGTTTTTGAGTTATCTTTTTTTGTTTATTCATGGGTATATACTAATTTAATATGGAATAATGATCTATCGACTTCTATTTAATTGTACCCCATAATTTTTATTCCTTCCTATTTTAAAACTCACCCCTTATAGCATAAAGTCATTTGGGACAATCATGTATCTTTATATAACAGAGTCAATAATAAATAATTCCCATCTTCATATCATAGACTTTTAGAATGATCATTACATAAAAAATATATCTTGAATATAATTCTAATATCATGGACATTAATTTACTTATAATTCCACAAAACACTTGATGATGTTTCTAAATTTATTTATAAATGATAGTATTGAATTATTATAATATCAATCATATATTTCTAGATTTATTAATTCAAATATTTTAAAAAATTAATTTCTAAGATCTTTGGATATTCCCCTTATAACAGATTATATAACATCTTCTATTAATATGTTATCAATTGACGAGGTTCTTCTATATTTCATAATACACTAATAATATATAGAGCATGAACACCTAAAAAATTTGACATGTCACCATGTTTATTGATTTGAACTATATTAATAAAAATATCATTTATTAATCCTTGGTTTTCATTATCCACTCTCATGGATTCAAAATATTCATTCAGAAGATGGACATAAATATTTGAATTTTATATAATTTTGGATTGTTGAAATTAAATATATTATGAGGGGGTTATCTAGACCCGACTCTTTTATGTAGTTTTATTTCCATTACATGTATATAGTTTGATATATTCATGTGTTTATTCTTATCAAAATAGTTTTGATACTTCTGTATCCACTATCTACATGGTAATTTACTTATATTATGTGTCGTATCAAAAGGTTATATCAATTTCGAACTATAATGAGAACCTTAAGATACTATGAAAGTAATATTGAATATATATCCTATAGTATAGATACATTATACTGATAGGAAAAATATGATTTCGTACTATTTGGTGTTGGGGGATCACAAGCACTGACACTTCTTCTCATGAATTTCACACTTGGTGATCTTGAGAAGATGAGATTATGAGGACTAACATGCTAATAAGAACAACACATTTTTTAGCTATCATTGGATGTTACTATCTACAATAATGTTTATTGGTCTTATGGATTGATATTGATATCAATGTGTACCATTTGATCACATACATTGTTGCAAGCAAAAAAATGAAATTTATGTCCTGGAATGGTAGCTTGTGTTGGGTCTATCATTGGTGGTATGGAATTTCATGAATGATCAAGATAGAAATTTCACTTCCATGTGGAGGAATAGATATCTTGTAAGCCTAGGTTGACCTGGATGGTAGTACCATTATTAAACCCATGGCCATGGTAAAAGAATTTAATTCCCTCTAGTAAGGTTGTGAAATATATAAAGGATCAAAAGGATGATGACACAAGAGTGTATTCTACATTATAAGAAATCACTAGAAAAAAAGATTATATTACACATGATGTTCTCATAAGAGGTATTCATAGAAATTAAATTTATCTCTGTAGGGGCCATTATGGGTTACTATACACTACTCTAGGTCATTGAGTTGGACTCACTACTATTGAGAAAAGTTCCTAGAGGGTCATAGGCTAAGTGTATCCATATGTTCCACATATTCATGTTAATAGGATTTTAGGACGAGGTGGGTCCCATATGTGGGGGCTAGTGAATGTATGAGTGGGATCAATCCCAAGTAATATAATTCAATTATATAATTCTAATTTATAAAAATGATGATGGAATTTATTTCTGATTGTACTGACAAGTTGCTTGATCATTAAAGTGAATATGTTAAAATATAATTTTTCAAATGAAAGAAATATTTTCAATGTTCATTAAATTGTTTAGAGAGATTATAAGCAGAGTTAATGGTTAATATTTTTTTATGTAAATTAATAAAGTGATAAAAGTTAGTGATAAAATATTTTTGACATTTATGGAAAATTTATTAAGTCATAAGTGTGCACAAAGATCTAAAATGAAGGTTATTACTTTCTAGTGACCAAAGTGAAACATTGCAAAGTATAACCAAGGTATAAAACCACATTTCGCCTATTTAATTTTGATCTCTACAATTTTTATGAATTTAGAGATATAATATTTCATCTCCCCTCCTCTAAAGCTCTCAAAGTGATATTCTGAATAAATATAATGGTCATGTCAAATCCAAATTCTCAATCGAGTCTACATTCTTCACGTGATCAAAGGGACATTGTAAATATCTTTTATTTCTCATGCTATCACCCTCGAATTTTACATGAAATATACTAGATCATTGATGAAATTATGGAATATCTATAGGAAACCTATCTTGTCTCCTTTCATCCATGACACACCAATGATGAGAAAATCAAATTGGATATTTTAAAGGAACAATATAACATTTATGATTTCATTAAATTTTTTTATTTATTATTAAATTGAATTATACACAATCCTTTAATAAATATAAGAAATGGGTTTTGTGGATTCAATTTTTTAACATGAATCCAGGCCCAAAAGTTTAAATTTATTATTTTTCATGCTTCGCATGGACCCTCAGTTCCTTTAATTGGTTTCATAGAGAACATGAAATTATTTAAGTCATATTTTTTTATTTCAATTAAATTTTCTATTATCTTGAAAGATGGTTTTGATATGAGACTAACCCAAATGATGAAATGACAATAAGATTTCATAACATCATGATATATTCGATTGAATATAGATCCGTTTTACGTATAAATTATTATAAAACTTTATGTTTTATTTTTTGTTTCACTACAATGGCTACTGATGTGATGAATTTTTAGATGAAGCATGCGATGAGTATATTGTATGTTAGAAATAGATATCATAAGATGGATGGGGATTGTAATGCCTCGACCCCAGAATCCTAGAGTCAGTGCATTATTACGTATCATTGGCATTATCACAAAAGATCAAGTCTCAAGAGAGTGATTTGTTTAGTAGCCTTGAAAATACTAGATACATTCATAGGTTTACATTATATCATAAAATGGAAAACTACAACAACATTGTTTCCATAGAAAATATTTAGATCCCATAGACTATCCCTACAAGTCATTTATAATATATTTCTTCACATCCTGGGAAAAATAAAACATAGAAAGGGGGAGTTCAGATGCTCAATAAGGATAACAATATAGTGGAAAGTTTTTTTAAATAAGCATAATCATTTAAGGCAATGTATAAAACTAAAAAACCATACTTTTAAACATAAACTTAATCATAATATGTCAAATATAAATCAAAATAATTCCATTTACTTACTCACATAGATATGCTACTAGTCGAATAATCACATGAAATATAAATAGCCACTTTCATAATGATGGAATGCATAATTCCAGACTTCATAACCACATAGTCAAGGCCTTGTGCCAATAATAAAAATATTATTTTGTCAAGGCCTTGTGACAAGAAACTAGATTGTCTTATGAGACCTACCGATTCATCAAGGAGGTATAGTGGGTTCCACCCGTCACTTACTAAGTCCAATGCATTTCTCATATTAAAAGGTTTAAACATAACATAAACATGTATATTAAAACTATCATATGAAATGTCAATACATTATCCATAAACTATGAATGGTGAAAAAATAACACATTCACAGTCAAACATATCACAAACCCTTCAATACAATATCGAAGACTTGTATCATAATAAATCAACTTCAAACAAGATTAAAATCTACTAAAGGATGTTGACAAAGATGAAATCAAAACTATTTGAGATAAATATCTCATTCTTTTTTAAAATCATTTAATGTTAAATAATTATAAAATAAAACACTTATTTTGAAAATATTTTTATAATCTTGAAAGGGAAGCTATGAGGGTGTTATAATAGTGTAAAATAGTCGCACCCGTCGTATATGTTAAAAAAACATTCTTTCCTAATTTTGTCGAAATGGTCGTAACATACCTTGCATGAAAAATGATAGAAAGATTCCTTTCAAAAAATCTTATAAAATTTCGAACAAGGGTATAAAGTACATTAACCCATTTTCTAGTAAATAGTAAAAATGTTTTGGAATACATTTTTAGGAAAACATAGATGTGGATGATAAAGAGTTCCCAATAGATAATTATATATAAACAACCTTGAATAATGAAGAGGTTGTAGAATTAACCCATACCTTGTACTTTTCCCTGGTCTGTAGTAGGTTAACCTCCTTTATAATGGTGAAGTAATTGTTATTAAATTATACAAGAGTCATATACATTAATATGATATCATACATGATCTTTTAATATTGGATTGTTAATAATATTTTATTATTATCCTCGTTTCAGGTGTTAACTGATTCATTTTCCTTTATATGCTTTGTTACATAAGTAATGTTTGTTATGGATAGGATATATCTTCTTTATATTCAGAATGATATTAAGTATTTAAACATTATTTTTATTCATCTAATTAAATTTAGTCTTGAATGGATACGATGGGGAATGAATCTCATCGTGTTCGTGGAGACGGTAATCCGTACGTACACAAGAGCGACAATTTCATTCTTTTGATATTAAAATAATATATAATTTAATGGTATATAATGTATATAAAGAATAATTATCATTTTATAATTATTATTTACATCATTTATACATCATTATTATACCCATCTGATTAATAATTTATTGAGTAACAACTACACTATGACGTGGAGACAGTAAGCCTTACCTACGCACGTATGATGGAATGTCATTCAAATGATGGATAGAATTATGAATATGGTTTTAAAATATTTATAATAAAATCAAATCATATAAAAGATACATTATTTTTTATTTTATAATGGAAACAACAAGGAATGAAGAAGTGGAAGAAGAAAAAAAAAAGAAAGATGTGGTGAGATATTTACCTCTTCTTCGGGTTCTTCTTTTTGATTTGATCAAAAGGGCTCCATAGGGTGGATTTATGACTAAAGGAAGGCCTCTAAAATTAAGGGAGGACTATTGATAGGGTATTTTAGTAGGTTTTGGACGAGACAAATGGCTTTGAAAGTGTGAATTAGAGAGAAGGGGAAGTGCCCTTTTATAAGAGGGGCGAGGGGTACCTTAGGAAAAGATAGAAATATTATTTTATAATAAAATAATTTTCGGTGTATTATGGATAAAAATTAAATTATTCAATGGATAAGGTGAGTATGGGTCAGAAACCATTAAAAAAATAGGTTTTAGACAGGTTTGGGTCACTATATTAACCTTATTGTTTAGATTTAACTCTTAGTTAAATTGTTTGACATTTACCAGGTCCCTTTCTATTTTTATATTATATGGTTAATAAACATACTATAAAATTTCAAGTGAACCCCATGTGGTTTATTAGTGATACGCCTATAAATATATAAGAATTTATGCCAAACCATAGATTTTTATGATTATTATATCAACCAATAATATTGTAATGGTTTTAAAAACGCATTTATGTCAATTTTGACATTATTTAATAATTGATTTTTTATAGTCACAATAACTTTATTACTTATAAATAAATACATTTAATCAACCCTAACATGTCATATTAACCTAAAAAATTAGTGTAATATATTAAAAGTCTCATATTTATATTTATTTGTATATTTATAATATCAATTATTTTAATCTTTCATTAATACGTTAATTACTGAATCATCATTGTGTCATAAATAAATTTAATTATTTAATGTTTAAAAATTATAATTAAAATACCATTATGTAGGTAATATTTTTATCTTTATAAATAATATTTATTGTATAATTTATATTGTGTGTATCCTTATATTAAAAATGGTTTAGTTATTAAACATTGAATTTAACTCTTTTAACTATTCATTAAATAAAATAATAATAAATGTACTAATCTAATCCAAGTGGACCAAAGAGGTTAATATTTTATTCATATGGTTTTTATTTTTATAATTATTACTATCCAATAGAATTAGGACATGTTTTATGATAATAATAATATCATTTTTACCCTTAATTACCTTATTTACTTTTAACCTTCGTAAATAAAAGTGAAAAGTTACTATTCAACAAAAATTATTTTCATCTTAATGAACCACATTTTACATACTTATATCAACCACGTCTCTCAGATTTTTGAAATTCAACTCACAGAAGTGGTAAAATTATCTTTTATGTAAATTTTCAAATTCTCCTAGTAGGTGGGTAAAAGAAGGTAAAAAGTTCAATAAAAGTTTTATATATCTAAAATTATTATGAACGGAGTGCAATGAATTACATTGAACTTATATAGGTATTATGTATCTATTTTGACCTAAAATAAATTTAAATAATATAAATTATTATTTAAAAAAAATTCGGTTTTGAACTATAACTCAGTGTTTTTAACTATTCATCAAAATTTGAACGTTTTTAGAAAAATACCAAAAATTCACCCTAAGCTAATTTTGATATTCCAAATCCATAAATAAAGTCAATTTTGAACGATAAAATTTATAAAATTTTTAAAAGTGGGAATTACTATTCATAACGACTAGTTTGATTGGTTGTGGTGTGTTAGAACTTGTAGTTGCATACAACGCATGCTATTATATTATTTAAAGAGAAGCATACCGTGAGAGCATGTGGTGTTACAGAGATGTCATTTGTTAATGAGTATTATTGAGAATGGTTGAATTATGTTCCATGAATAAAAAACTATAAGAGTCTTTTCCCTCGGATAATGATAATACTAACAAAAGAATATTTAACAAAATGTAAAGGTCCCAATCCACATAAATTAGGCATTGAAATGTTTTTCTCCCCCATTTATTGGAATAGAGAAATGTTTTTATTTTTATATAATATAATTTACAATATATATATTAATATATATATATATATATATATATAGCATATATATTCATGTACCATTAAAGTAATTCCACAATTAGACTTGGGTCCGACCGGTTTAGTTATGATCCAACTTGCCCGACACATCACCCCTTTTAGAAGCCCTAAATTAATATAAAGGGATCTTCTTTAGGTCCAAATGAATGAGAAAAATTATGAAACAATTTAATAAATTAAATATATTTTTTTTAGTTTTAATAATGGGTTTTTACATGTCATGGGTCAAATAAATAAATAATTAAAATTATTTTAATGCAAGTTAAAGAAATAAAAATACCATCGAGCTGAATTTTAGAAAATTTAATTTTTTACAAAATATAAATTTATGTTGATTGATCATGAGTAAATACTAACCGAGGAATGTTTGGTTTATCATTAATTTAATCTAATCATTTCATTTATGTTTTAAAATATAATAATTATTTTATTTTGATGATCTACGCATCATCCCTTAATTTTTAATTTATATAATTATATGTATATCCATATTTAAGTGGTAAAATTTATTTTCTCACATTGAGTTCCCCTCTTCTATGTGTGAGTATACATTTTAATGATTGGAGGAGTTTATGGTGATTAGATTTGAGTCTAGAGCCGCTCTAAACCAAACAAGTTTCATACCTTTGTATTTCAGGTGCTGCAATTTAGTTCATGTATTGACTTAAGGAATTTCAGTAAGGTCTTGGTAAATCCATTAATCACTCATTATATTTACCAATAGTTAATAACTAATGATCCTGATTTTTTTTTATTTTATGCTGCATTTATTATTTTTTTAATTATTATTTATTATGAGGATCATATAGTATAATAAGAAATAAAAATGTATAGAGAAAATGAACACTTGTGGTGAATGTTTTGTATTTAAAGCATGGATAAGTTGTGAGTGTGATCACATATAATAATAATTTAATATAAAAAGGATATATTTCGATGAGATTAAATTAAAAAATCCCTCAATAAAAATATTTATCTCTTAAATTCTTTCCATATATTGAATTTAGAAGAAACCAATTTTTCAAGGTGCTTATCAGCCCTAGTTTAGGGTTCCTCTTACTGATGGATAATTCTTATAAGAGTGGTGGGTTGACGTAACTAATGTTAGTTGAAAAATATTAGACCTATCTAGAATTTTACAACTTTAGAGGCAAAGTATTGAGTAATAAAATGTAATTCTTTTTCAGGAAATGAGGCTCCACTCAACATATCACAATTCTATAATTTAATGTGTTCGGATGGTCAAAAACCTACCGCATACACTCAGAGTAGTGTTATTTATACAGATAAGGATATGAAGAGAGGTTTATTCATTCTTTCCGCCTGAATACTCATGCGACTAATTTTTTCTGAACCTAGTAGTTGAGGGCTATTAGAATTTGAAAAAATATTGGTAGGTAATTGAAATTTAAAATTCTAATATTTCAACTCGTAATCAAGATAATGTACGAATATGCTATGTTTATTTGTTGCAGATCAAGTGAAAACCACCACTAATTCTATTTCATTTTGATCAATATTTGATAAATAGAATATTCTGATCGTCAATAATTTCTATAAGTGGTACACACACTTGCACATAGTACCGTGACAACAGTGGAAGATTTATGTATTGAAATCCCCACCTCCCACTAAGATACCTCATATATAAATAATGGAATATAAAGATAAATATAATAATCATATATATGATTCACTATATAACTATCCTAAATTATATAAATAAAATTCCCTTTCTGGTAAAATTAATTTCCCTATTAAATATTACTATTATAAAATACACATGATCTTATTTAGTTTTATTATATCCTATCAGATTTAAAAGACTATTAAACATTATAACTATTGATAATATTGTCATTGAACAATGATTATATGATTAGTATAAATATAGTTTTTTGATAAATCTAGTTGACACTGAAAAAGGAGGGGATGTCCTCAACTAGTAGGATCATACCCTATGATTACCATTTATCGAATATTTTGATGGAGATACAATCTTTTTGATTTTCTATTGACTAATCCCAAGTTGATATATGAAAACTAAATAAAGAGTGAAACTATTTATGAGATAAGTTAAATCTCATAGAGATCACGACCCAAACCATGTACATTGAACCACTCTATGAAGGAATCACCATATTGAACCTTACCCTAATGGAATTTTATAGTTTAATAAATTGATATGTATTAAGACCTTGACAATATGAATTCATATATTTTATTTTTAAATAGAATAATCGTTATTTTTACTTCTCTATATTATTACATTATAATTGATGTTGATTTTGATTTGATAAAACAAAAATTTTGTTTTTCGGTGACAAGTAATTTCAATTAAGACATTCTTATTGACAAATTAATAATTTTTTTAAATAAATGATATTTTATTAAAATATTATTATTAAATAATATTTATTAAATTTAGTTGATAATATAGTTTTATGAATACAAAAATAATTTTTATATGGGTTTAAAAATATTTATTATAAAAAACCCATCATTTCTTAATAAATATCAATTTTATTTTTAAACGTCAAAATTCACATATTTAGAAAATTATTTAGATAAAATATTTTATATTTGAATAAAAAAATTTAAATTATCCAATGGTTAAATTTTTATAATTTTTTGAGACTTTCAAATTTTCATTTAAAAATTAAGTTCAGTTTAGATATACGGTGTGTATTATGACATAATAATGATCCAAAAATGATTTAATAAATACAATAAATTATGTCCATGACTAAATATGTGTTTTCTATTTAAAATAATATGATTTTATAGTTATTTGATTAATTTTATAAAGACATTATGAATCCTCCAAAACCTATATTATATTTTATGGTTTTCAAATTATTTCCTTAAAACATGACTCAATTCCACATCACCAAGTGTAATATTTTAATGAGTTCAGAACTTAGACATATATAATAATGATAAAAAATTCTATTTTGAAGAAAACATGGGTAAAATCCATGTGATTGTTTCTAGTTTTGATTACTTTATTATATAGAGTCCCAAACCTTAGTTTGGGAAATAATAATGAACTCCTCGCTCTTTTCCTAAGTAAACCCTCCCAGGTTCACATTCATCTTCACTGAAAAACATTTTATAACTTCCTAACTCCACCTAACCACTCTATATTCCTCTGAAGGTTCCCTCAATCTCTCAAAAAGCTTATCCCTATATTTTAGAATCACCCTATCAAGGTAAGGGATCCTCACCCTCTCATCATTATTCAATAATTTTTTTCATATTATTCCTTTAATTTCAAATTACTAATGTGGGGATATGGTTTTACACATCACACATAATTTACATTTGATTTAAAATTTGTGATATACCTCTTTCACTCACCTTAAACCATTTTATGAATCTTTAAATACTTCTGCAATTTTTGTAAAATTTCATTATGATATTTCTTTGACAATCCTTTATTATTGTGAATACCATCACTATTTCCACTCAAGGGTATTCACCTAAACACAACTATATTCATTTTATTTGGTAATTTAATGTATTTATTTCAACATCCTTGATCATTTAATTACATATTATGAAATATGATCTTATTTTGGATGTCATATGTGGCACACATATTCATGTACATGATATGAAAAAAAGGTGTGCCTAGAATTATATAGCGCTCTAATGCATTGGGTAATGTTTTATCCCCATAAGATGTCATAAAAGTGATTAGGAAGTGTACCTAATCTATCAAATGACTTTTTCCATCATTTTATGATGTCTTAGTGTTTAGCCTTGGCCTATGTTTATGATTTCATGTTTGAATTTGTTTCTACTTTTCCATATTGCATGTATGTTATCATGTTATATCATGCCTCATTATTCATGTTTATGAATCTCACCTCTTATATGTCTCATTGATATTCCTATTGTCTAAAATGTAATAATTTATTTATGATATGATGTGTTTATTCCTTTACTAGGATTAATATCTCACCCCTTTCTTCTATATATCCCATGTTATCCCATATTGTTTTTAGAATGATGGAATATTATGAGCATGTTAAGGAATTATTCAATAATAGTGATGTACCCTATGTTTAATGTTGTTATGTAATGTACTTAATTACCAAAATACACTAGGTATATCTATCTTTCATGTAGAATTATTCGTAATATTTTGTATTAAATCATGAATTAATGTGTAATGAAGACATGTGTGTTCATAGTTGGTATCAAAGGAATGTTTTGTTATTTTTTGGATTAGGATTAGACAATTATAGAGAAATACTTAAGGATAATAGTTAACATAAGAATAAATCCTTAAATGTTTGTAAATTATATATTAAGTGGTTTCAAAGAAAATATATCACTATATGGATAATACAAGATTCCATGGCTATGGAACATATGTAAAAAAAGGTAACACCTGAAAACACCGTATTAATCTATACTCAATCGGGACCTCGTGCATGAAAACCGGTCGTGCTATACACCTAGTTTGAAACTCCCAAGGGATATGATTTGGTAAATTCACAAGCCCATTATGAACCATTTTAATGGGAATAAAAAAATCCTAATGTTTATGTTTGGAAATATATCATGGATAACAAATATTAAAGCCTTTAAATTCATATGTTAAGGAATATATATCATTTATGAGGGATCCATTTAATAATCATGGGTTTTTATTTATGCGTTTAATAGTTTGTAGAAAACCATCCTTAATTTTTCCTTTATCTAGACAATGGTATAAAATAGAAGGAATTTTGTAAATAACTAATGTGAATAGAAATGTGATGACTACCCAAATGAGATACCCAATCGAATGAGAGATGAAGAATGACACATTGTAATTATACCAAACCAAATATAAAAAATCATGATTAAAAACTATCACATAGATGAATTTACAAATATTTAAAACAATATGAGGATGAAAACATAAGAACTTTCATGTAATAAAGGTTATAATAGAAATAAAACCCAATTTTCGTTTTGAAAAAAATGAGGAAAGAGGAACCAAGAGAAATTTCACGAAGGAGTTATGAGTTGTTTTATGTGTGGAAAGATATGGCATAATGTATCCAATTGTCATGAAAATAATAATAACGTTATGTTTGGAAATAAAGTTCAATGTATGTTACCATATACATTTCTATGTCATAAATGTATATAAGTTGGGAATTATCTATGTCAATGATCTTTTCCTATGGTTGATTAGGATGATGAGCATCAACAATCTCCAAGAATAAGGGAACATGGAAAGTCCTATACTGAGATGGATCATTATGACTAAAGTACATGAGACATCTAATCAATAATTCTATATGTAATGTTATATTTAAATTCATTCCCAATTAAAATATCTTGTATGTTTCCTAAGAACAGCAATTCACCTTCTTAAATGATTTGATATTCTTAAAGAAACTTATATGATTGTTTTATCACATGTTGATGTTTTTGGGAATGTTCTTCTTGAAAATTTTATCAATATTTCTTCTGTATAATTTGATGTTATCCTAGTTATGAAATTTTTTTCCTTTTATAAATCCAATATAAATTTTTATTAGAAGGAAATCACATTCCGTATCATGAATTGTCCCCAAATTCTATACAAGTTCAAGGAAGAGGATGAACCTTTTTCAACACCAACATCTCAAGAATGAATATTATTTCCCTATAAAAAGTGTAATCTATCTCAAATGATTGAGTCTAAAGAAATGATTGTACATTATGAAATTTTCATTGTAAAAGAATTCACTGATGTGTTTCCCAAATAATTGATTGGTCTTTATGCTATATGAGAGGCTGAGTTATCAATTAAACATATACCTAGATCGAGTAACATTCATGGGAAATATTATAGCATGTAATGGGATATCTGTGGAAGCATCAAAGATTAAATAAATCAAAAGATTCATGAAGATAACATTTTTAAAAAAAGTATAGTTTACATAGATTAGGTAGTTACTTTAAGCAATTTGTGATAAATTTATCACGTTTATAAAACCATATAACCAAGAAAAATTAGAAAGGAGTCATGTTTTTTAGAATAATTAATTTAAAGATAGATTAAAGGAGTCAAAAAACATTCTTATCCCTGCACCTATATTTATTATACTAATAAGTGTGGATCATATCATGGTTTACAATGATCATTAAAAGAAGGTATTGGGATATGTGTTAATGAATAATGACAAAGTGATAACCTATTATTCCATGAAATTGAATGATAATGAATATAACTACACAACATATTATCTGGAGTAGGATATAGCGATCATATGTTGAAAATATAGTGGAATTATCTATTTGGGGGGAATTTTGAAATATATAAAAATCATATGAGCATCACGTATATATCAACAAAAAAGAGATGAATATGAACAAAAAAAGATAGTTATAGGTGATTAATGATTATGAATGATCAATCCACTAATATCTAGGGAAAGTAAATAATGTTTTAGATGTTTTAAGTAGGAAGGATCCAATAATATTAACATTTATTTTAATTGAGAAGGATTTTATCATTTTACACATGAAAAGAATAAAAATAAGAATAAAAAATGAAGGAAAATGATCAATCCTTTCATAAATTATTTCTCAACTATCCCTTCTATAGAAGATAAATGTTGCTCAAAGAGATGATGTGTGAATTCGGAAGAAAGTGGAATCTATAAGAAAAGAAAAATCCTTAGAATTCTATGTTAATGAAAGAGTTTAATGATTTGAGCCATGACTACATGTACCATAAAATAACGAGTAAAAGAAGGATCTATTTCATGATTCATGTAGTTCCACCTTCTATATCCATCTAGGAAGCAAAAAGATGTATTTTGATATCCGATAGTATTTTTGTTGGGACAAAATGAATAAGGATATCACAGAATATACATCATTATGTCTTATATGTCAACAAGTGAAGGATGAAAAGAAAAAATCCATTGAAAATATGGAACCATTAACCATACCTAAAAGTAAAAGGGAAGACATAACCATGGAATGTACCACTAGTCTTATAAAGAAATCAAAAAGAAATAATTCTATATGGGTTATGGTGGATTATCTTACAAAGTCTTCTCACTTTATTACAATTCGAGAGGACTTCTCACTTGATCAAATTTCCAGGATATACATTAAAGTAGTATTGAGGCTACATGGAACACCATTATTTATTGTATATGATCAAGATACATGATTTTACTCCAAGTTATGGAAGAGTCTATAATAATATATTAATGCAGAGTTTAACATCAACATGGATTATCACCCTCAAACTGATGTAAAATATAAGTGGACTATCCTGAAACTTAAGGAAATGTTTATAGAATAATCCATTGACTTAAAATTAGGATGTGATCGATATATTCCTCCGGTAATATTCTCGTAGAATAATAGTTTCCACTCAAGAATCCAAATGAATCCCTATGAATACTTCTATTGGAATAGGTTCAAAACACCTTCCTAATGGGATGAATTTGGGGAAGGAAAACACTTAGGTACTGAAATAGTTGGGGAAATGGTGGGAAATTCCAATACTATATATTAACAAATCAATTATTCCCATAATTGATAGAAAAGATTTACTAATAATCATATATGAATAACAAACCCCTTACATGTGTTTAATATATATGTGGTACAATTGGAGAATTATCTCTCATATGAGGAGAAGCTGATGAAGATCTTAGATCTTAGACACAATGTTCTACAAAATAAGTAAATTAACCTGGATAATGTTCTACAGAGAAACCAAAATCTTGTAGAAGTTTCATGGGAACCATAAGAAGTGATGAAACATAGTTACCCTAATATTTTTTAGTGTGTGTAATGAAAATTTTTAGGGTGAAATTTCTGAAGGGGGAAGATTGTAACGACCTTAACTTTTAAAAAAAAATTCCATTTTTGACTGAATTAAATTCACTATTATTTATTATAGTTATAGAAAACAAATACAATTATTTGGTTTTGTTTTATCCTATCAGTTTTATAAGATTATTATGAATTTTAACCATTAATAATATATATACTGAATGGTGATCAAATGAATATTATATATATAGGGTTTTGATAAATTTAATTGACATAGAAAAAGGAAGTGATAGCGTCAAAAAATATGAACATACCATATGAAACTCATTTATCAGAGATTTCGATGGAGATATCATCAAAGGGAATTTTTCATGACCAATCCCAAGTTGAGATACAATAACTAAATCATGAGAAAACCCATTTATGAAATAAGTTGAAGTTCATTGGGATCAAAAATAAAACCATATACTCCGAACTACCCCATGAAAGTCTCACCATTGTGCACCTTACCATAAGAGATTTAGTTGTGGTAATAAAAGGATATGTATCAAAACCCTAACAATATGAATATTTATATTGTATTTTCAATAGAATAATAGTTATAATTTATTCATCTTATTGTTAATTTATAAATGATTGTGATTTTGATTTGATAAAAAATCGTTTATATTTTTGGGTAATATGTAATTTCAATTAAGAAATTAATTTTGATAAATAATTGAATTTTTTAAATAAATTATATTTTAATAAAATATTTTTATTAAATAATATTTATTAATTATAGTTGATAATATACTTTTACAAATTAAATAATAATTTTTATAAGCGTTCAAAAACTGTTATTGTGAAATCCCCATCACTTCTCAGTAAAGGTCACTTCTTATTTAAGTTAAAATTTCATATATTTATAAAATTATTTATTTCAAATAAAAATTATTTTAGAAATTAGAATTTTGAAATCATTTAATGGTGAATATTTCATAATTTTATAAGGCAGTTGAATTTTCGGGTAAAAAATAAATACGAGATAAACATACGTTACGAATTACGACATCATAATGACGCAAAAATGATGTAATAAATACAATAAATGGTATCTATTACCAAATGTATGATTCCCCATTAACATGATATTTTTTAGGATATTTTATTAATTTTATAAATCCATTATGCATACTCCAAAACCTATTCTATATTTTATGATTTCAAAATCATTTCTTTATGAACATGACTCTCATCCAGATCACCAAGGGTAACATTTTAATGATTTTGAACCTTGGAATTATAAAATTATGAAAAAAAAATTATTTCAAATAAATGTTGGAAGGAATCCATGAGAAGATTTCTGGTTTTGATTAAATTACTATATAGAGTCCAGAACCTAAGTTTCTGAAATAATAAATAACTACCCTCTAGTTTCCTATATGAACCTAACCAAGATACCATTACTCTTCAATAGAAATCCTTGGAGAATTTAATTACTCTTCCCTTACCTCTATAAAGTCCTACCAAGGTTCCATAATCTCTTAAGATTCTCCTCTTAATCTTATGAAATCACCCTCTCAAGGTAAGGGATCATTTCCATATCATATTTATTGAATAATTTTATTCATTTTGTGCATTTTATTTAAAATTAATAATTTTGGGATATTATTTTACAAAGAACTATTATTTTAAATTTTATTTCAAATTATGATATACCCCATTATCACTAATTAAACAATTTTATGAATCATTATGTACTGTCATTACGATGTTGAAATTTCACTATGATTGTTTATTGCAAAACCTTTTTTATAATGAATACCATCTCTATTTATACTAAAATTTATTCATCTAGACATACCTATACTCATTTTATTGGGCGAATGTAATGAATTTATTCCTAATAATTGATCTTGGAAATAAATATGATGAAATGTGGTCCTATTTTGAATGTTCTATATGGAACACTTTTTCATGTACATGATATAAAAGCACTGGATACAACTGAGATTATATACCACTCCAACACTTTGGGTAGTGTTTTAGCCTCATTAAATGTCCTTAAAGGGATTAGGGGTTTAACCAAATATGTCATTATAATTTTTACACCATGTTATTATGTATTTGTGTTTATCTTTAACCGATCATTATGATTTCATGTTTAAATCTGTTTCCACTTTCCCATGTTTTCTTTTTGTTATCACGCTATATCTTGCCTCATTGTTCATGTTTATTAATATAACATCTTTTATGTATCATTTATTTTACCATTTTATAAGATGTAATAATTTTTTATGTACTTTCATTTTTATTACCGTACCGGCCTTAATAGATCACCCCTTCCTTATGTATGTCCCCATGTTATCCCATATAGTTTTGAGTATGATGGAATATTATGAGCTTATTAAGGAAATATTAAATATTGGAGATATACCCCTATTTTTTGTAATGAAATATATATAATTACCCAAATACATTGTTCTTATTGACCTTTCAGGTTTTATTATGTGTAATATTTTTTAGTAAATCACAAATTAATGTGTAATAAAGACATGGGTTGTCCCACATGAAATGTTTTTTGTTTTATACTGCCATATATGTATAGTGGAATGATAAAAATACATGAGAATAAAGATAATTTCCAAATTTTTTCTTATCTCCAAGAGTTATACCAAGAGAGATCACAACAAGAAGGATACGAGATATAAATTTTCTCTGTATAGATGCAAGATAGTTTAAGGTAATCAATAAGGACCTCATATACTCATGGTGATTTGGAACATTGAAATACTAGAGACCCTAGTGTTCATACTGAACCAATAACAAGAAATCAATCACATTATTTCCTCTTTAACACATAGATTTACAATATTCATTGCTAATTTAAATATAAAGAACATGAATAATTCATTCAAATATTTTTTCTATTTAGTCCTCCAAACATATGAGGATAGGACTAATTCTAACACATTAGTAATTTTGGTTGAATAGAAGAAGAAATTCATGGAAAATGTCTCCAAATTTATGTTATTGTAAAATTCACTGATGCACCACCATTTTGTGAATAAAAAAATACAGAAGGAGAGAAATGAGTAAGAGGAAAACATCATTTCATGTTTCATGAAGATAAATTTAAATAAAAATTTCATATCTTGGAAGAAGAATCAAGTTTAGTATTCTTCTTTAGGTATATTTTTCATTAAAATCAATTTGTAAATATCAAAAAATAAGGTATTGTTAAATAGATGTGGATAACAAATTTTTATTTAAATATTGGAACCTTATATATTAAATAAAATTTAAATGTTAAATTATATCATTATGTAACAAAGGGTGTGAGGCTAATACAATTAGAAATGGGGTACTAACAAATTACTTTTCCTAGTATAAAATTTCTTGTACTAAATAATTAGTAATATATACCATCTGTTACCAGAATCATAGTCTCAGTTTTTAGTTTATCCACAATGGTATTTCATTTCATGTACGGAAATAAATGTTGTCATATGTGTAATGATGACATATTTTATGGTATGTATCATATTAAAAATGTATCGTGTATACATAAACTATAAAATCCAATATTATAAATCAATGAAAAATCCAATGAGAATAACTAATATTCTACCCACCTATGGAACTTCAAGATACGCCATGTAAATGAGAAGTGATTAAAAAAACTACATCAAGAAGGGTATTTAGACTACATTAAGTTAAAACCATTACCTATATGTAATTCTTGTTTAAAATGTAAAATGACTAAGTAACTTTGTATCAGTAAAGGATAAAGAGATAGAGACCCATTAATATTGGTTCATATTGATATACATGGACTATTTCTAGTAGAGGAAAATGGAGGGTTTTTATTAATTCATTACTTTTACTAATGACTATAATGGATATGGATATATTTACTTAATTGGTATAATTCAGATTTATTTATCATGTTTATGGAATTTCAGAGTTAAGTATAGAATTAAATTGGAAATAAGATTAAGAAACTATGTGCAGACCGTAGTTGATAATAACTTAAATGAGATTTCATCAATCATTTAAAGTAGTGTGGGATATGTTCATAAGTAAATACTATTTATAATCCTTAGTGTAATGATATTAATGAAAGGAGTAATCAAAAACTTCTTGACATGGCTAGATCATTGATGATTCATACAACTATACCATTATCATTTTTAGCATCTGCACTCTATATTTTAGAATATACATTAAAATGAGTACCAGCTAAAGTAGCAGATGTGATTCCATACAAGTTGTGGTACAGAATGAAATCCAATCCACTACACATATGTGGATGGGTATGAAAAGGTTTCTTTCAATACTATACCAAGTGAAGAATTTTCATATTAGAGCACAAAATGGATCTTTATAAGTTATCATAAGCAGACTAAAGGATATTTCCTATATATCCCTTGAAATAAAACAATGATTATAAAAAGACATGCTACATTTATTTAACAGGAAAAAAATTTGTAATGGAAATAGTGGGAGAAAGAGTGATTTTAATGAATTTGATTCTTCGGATGCACAAGAGTTGGTATAGGAAAAATATTCACTATAGGTAGAGGGAAAAGAAGATTTTCCCAGGACACACGTAATGCACTTGTTTTCTATAGAGGTTAGATAACCAAAGAGATATGTTTTTATTGTTACCAAGTCATGTGAAACATTCAACTTAAAGAATGATGAATCTATAACCTATAAATAATGTAGTAGATAATAAGTATATGGCTAAAAGGAAAGAATACATGCATTCTAAAATAGTGTCTATGACCAAAATCAAGTTTGGATTTTGGTTTTTCCACTAGATGATTTAAAATCTATTTGGTGTAAATCGGTATTCCAGAAAAATATAGGCATGGATGGTCAAGTAAGAACCAATAAGGCATGAATAGTATATAAGGGATTTAGGAAATTTTAAGGCATCGACTATGATAAAACCTTATCACTTGTATCTATACTAAAATCTATCTGAATAATACTTTCACTAAAAAATAAATGATTATGAAATTTGGAAAATGGATTTCAAAAATTATTTTCTAAAAGGGATTTTAGTTAATTACCTACATATGGCACAAACATAAGGTTTTATTATGTCAAAGTTTAAAAATAATGTTTGGAAGCTGTAGAGATCCATTTATGGATTGAAGTAGGAATCTAAATCATGGAATGTTTATTTTGATGAATCCAAAAGAGTATTTTTCTTCATTATGAATAAAATAAATACATGTGTCTATAAGAAATTTAATGTGAGTTCTATACTTCTGATAGTATTATACATTGATGACATATTATTGATTGGAAATAAAGTGAAATTTCTTCAATTAGTGAAGACTTGGTTTAATGAATGATTCTCCATTAAAGACATAGGTGAAACATCCTATATTCTAGGGATCAGGATCTACAAAGTTAAATCTCATAGTCTTCATGGGCTAAGTCAACATATATATAATGACAAGTTACTCAAAAGTTAGAATGTAGAACAATCCAAGATAGAATTTTTTCCACTGTAACATGGAATCAATCTCACCAAGAAGATATGTCCATACAAACAAGAGGATATAGAATGAATGTGTAGAATACATTATTCTTTTCCAGTGGGATCTATCATATATTCCATTATATGAACTATGTTTTATGTTGACTTTATATTAATAATGGTTGGTGGACATCAAGACAATCCAAGAGTTCTATATTTTAAAGGTCTAAAAACACTCCAAAAATACTTAATACAAAAAAGGATATGTTCTTGGTGTATGTAGGAGATGAGGAGATATTCATGAAAGGATGTACTATTTCTAGATTCCATAAATATCATACTGATCATAATTTTTTTAAGGCTATTTATTTTACCTAAATAGTGGTGTAGTGAGAAAGAGGATCTCATACCAGGCCATTTTTTCTAATTATATAATAGAATATATGTATATATAAGATTATAATGATGTTTAGGAATCAATTTGGATACAAATTTGTTTTTAGAAACAAGGAATTATACCTAGTAGTGAGGACCCTCTTACAATATATTTTGATAATACAGTGGTAGTAGTTCTTTCCAAGGATCCAAGGTCACACCGAAGGAAAACACCTATAATTAGTAAGATTAAAATCCTGTTGTAATTTACATATAGAGGTGTAGTTTTAGTTTTATAATATCCACATAAGATAATGGAAAATTCTCCATAACTAAATCCATGTATCATTAGAAGCATGATACTCATGTGAGAGTTAGTGGGTTCAGAATTGTTTGATGTTGGCTATAGTGAACGTGGGAGTGTAGTGAGTGGGTTCCCTAGACCCAACTCATTTATATACTTTTATTACAAGTACATGTATACAATTTGATATATAAATGAGTTTATTCAAACTATAATCGTTTTTATACTTACAAATACTGTATTTACATGGTTATTTCATTATATTACATGTCATATGAAATGGTTGTAAAAGTTTCCAGCTTTAATGAGAACCTCAAGATACACTGACAGTAATATTAAAAATATATCATATGGTCTATATACATAATACTAATGAGACATGTATTATATTTTACTATTAGGTACTAGCGTCTCAAAATCATTGAGACTCCTTCTCATGAAGTTTTCACTTAGTGATCTCGAGTAGATGAGATAATGATGAATAACCCTCCAATAGAAACAGTACATATTTCATGTTTCATTGGTTATTCTTATCTATTAAAATGTATATAGGTCTCTAGAATTGAGATAATTATCAATGTGTACAATTTTATCATGTAACTTAAGGAAAGAAAAAACCATTACATTGAAGTCATAGTGAGATATATGTTTTGGGTACATCATTGGAGGTATGTAATTGGTTGAATAATCTAGAATGAATTTTCCGATTCTAACTTGAGGAAGAGATTTTTCCTAGGTCAACTTTGACTAGGATGGTATTACCTTTATTAAATCCATCGCATGGTAATATAAGGTAAGTCTTTTTAGTAAGGTCATGAAATTTATAAGGCATCTAAAAGATAATGACACAAATGTGCATCCTTCTTTATGAGATATCGCGATAGAAAGAGATTATATAACACAAAACATATTCTTATGAGGTAGTTATAACTATGAAATAATTTAAATCCTTAGGGGAAGTTATGGGTTTCTTGGATCCACTATTGGTCTATGGGTTGGAGTCAATACTATCAAGATAAGAACCTAGAGGGTCATACACTATGTGTATCTACAAGTTCCACCTATTTGTACAAATAATAGTTTACAAAAAATTAGTCCCCACATATGGGGGACAGTGATTGTAAAAGTGTGTTCAATATAAAGTAAAATATTTCAATTATACTATTTATGTTTATAATAATGATTATTGAATTTATTTGAAAAGACATTCAGAAGTTGTTCGATCATAAAATTGAATATAAAAAAAATTAAATTTTCAAATGAATATAACATTTTAAGGTTAGTTAAATTATTTGTGGAGATTATGGGTTCAGTTAGTCGATTAAATTTTATATTATATATGATTAAATTGTTACACGTGAGTGGTGAAATAGTTTTGACATTTATGATAATTTTATTAATCCATAAGTGTGATTAAAGGTTGAAAATGATGGTCATTACTTTCTAGGGACCAAAATGAAATTTTAGAATGTATAAAATTGGTATAAAATCTCATTTTATATAATTAAATTTATATCTCCACTATTTTAAATAATTAATTTAGAGAATATTTCTTCTCCTCTCCTATAATCCTCTTAAAGGGATATTATGAAGGAAGAACATGGTTAGATCAATCCCAATTTCTTAACTGATTCCATATTCTTCATGGGATCAAAGGTAAAGCATAAATATCTTTGATTTTTTACACTAGAACCCTAGAATCATAGATCAATTATTAGAGATATATGGGTCATGTATGCATGATCTAAATGACACCTAGCTCGGCTACTTTAAACCACGACATGTCCGCAGTTAGTGAATCAAATTGATGATAACAAAAAAAGTCACAATTTTTGTTCCCATTTGATTTTATTTTTCATGACTAAATTTAATTTCATGTAATATTAAAAAAATATATGTAAGGGTATTTTATTTAGTGTTTTTAACATGAATATGAACCTAAAATTATAATTTTCTTATTTTTGACATTTATGTGGCACCATGGGTTTCTTCAAAATACAACACACATATTGGGGGGGGGATTGTTTCAATATCAAGTACTAAAATACATCTTCCATATTAAAAAATAAAAATAAATTTTAATTTTAGATATTGAAATTTTATTTTTCCTGTGATAGATCTATCTTAAATTATAAAATCAAAAAACATATGCAAACCGTTAACATACTAAGGTGTGTAATGAAGTAATGTAATTCAATATTTAATCACAAAAAAATGATTTCAAAGAATTTCAAATAAAAATTAAATATATATATATATGTATATACTAATAAAAAATGAATTATACATAGTGAAAACATCATTAATATTATTTAACTCTTAAAATTTTATATCCTAAAAAATATCTGAAAAATGAACATTTTACATTAATAGTAAATTTGAAATAAAATTTATAATATCTAGAATAAAAAATACATCGTGAAAAGTTTAACAGTTATGGTATATCTATAGTTATAAATAGTATTTTAGTGTATATAATATATAAAATTATGGATGAGAATATTAATAAATCATGTTGTAATCATACTATAAGTAACTTGTTTACATTTGTTTTTATCATATCTGATCACGAAACTAACAATATTGGGTTCTTTTATATTTTAAAAAATATATTTTCTATAGTAAGTATCATAAATTATAATTATTAATGATTATAACTTACATTTTATCAATGAAAATTTCTATGACCAAGAGATATATTCATACAAAAATGAATTTAAGTGTCTACTATATTGTTTATATTTTACAAAAATTACTAGCTAGTTATTAGTAATGTCATATTATAACCTTTTATGTACATATATTTTTTCAATACATTTCTTTTAATTTTTTAATTCATTCAAAATTATTAGGGAAATTTTAATGGAACAACCATTCTACAACAATTACATAACATGTTTTGGGTGTTAGAGGAGTCAAGGGATGGATAGAGAAGAAAATGATAGAGTTTTTATTAAATTTTTGGATGGGTGTGTTCATTATGGGATATCCTATTGAGAATCACAATGATTAGTTATCTATAGAAGATATTTTTCTATATTCTATTGTGTTGTACCATGGGAATTTGGTCCATGATGTGGGTTTTGTTTTTCATTATAGGATGTGGGCCGTGAGATTTATTGTTCACACTACATGAATGTGTTGTTGGTTAGTTTTACAGGGAGAAGTCCTTAGGATAATATTACATGAATTCACTTTTTTAAATCACTATTAAGTGATATTTTACGATTTCTATACTCACTACATCATGGTTTTGATGGGAGAGCATCGATTTTGAGGTGAGAATGTTTAATATTGCACCATGATTCTCAAGTTTTTAAGAATTATGGTATGTCCACATTATTTGTATAATGATATTAATTAAATATATCAATTTTATCACAATTATACTTTTTGGGTTCTTATGTAATAGTTTTAAATTGTTTTTTATGGATATTAGCAGGTGTATTTTAATAAAGATGATGTGTTATAGGTTGTAGGGAATCTTCTTGAGAGATGATTATTGTTCAGGTTCATTCCTCATTTATTGGATATGTGTTTCTCAAGATTCAATGTAGCTATGGATTTTAAAACTCTTCTTATAACACCTATAATTAAATTCTTCAATAGAATTTTTTTGATATCTTCCAATGATCATATATTCTATGTAACACATTATTTGGTTATGGATTTATAAATATTCATGGTTTGTAAGGAAGGGGATACTTATAAAGAATTATATTTAAGAAAAATAAATTTGATATAGATAAAAAACCATGTACAAGGAATTGGCAGGGGATATATCAACATATGTGATTTATGAATTTCCTTGTTTTTTAATATATATATATATATATATATTTTATTGATACTCAATGACATGATTTCTTGATTCTTGATATTTTTTAGGAACTTTTCCACCTTCATAATCAGATAAGTACATAAAGGATGTAATTAAAAGAGGATGATGAAACCTCTATTATATCATTTTTCATATTATGGACTATTTTTTTATATTTATGATATATTTTTTTATATTTTTTTTCTTATTATGGTTAAGGTAACTTTAGTGGGACTAGTTTTCTATAGTTTGTAAGGGGGTGTTATGATAATTTTATGATTATTGGGATTTACCTAAATATTAAAGACATGATTAATTTTTTAAATATGACAATGAGAATGACATTTGAAAGTTTAAATTCAATCTTTATGTTAGTAAATATAATAATTTTAATATATATTAAATTATGGGTGTCAAAGGATTTGGGTTATCATTGTTAATTTTTTGTGATGGCATCCTGTTACATTATTGGTGGAGGTTTTAATCGATGAGGATTTTTGATAGTTTAGTTTTTGGAATGTTTCTTCCTTCTCAGTTTTCATTGGGATGAGTTTCCGAAGGGATATTATTATAATATGATGGTTATTGGAGTTGGTTTCTTCCAAATATGGCTTGAGTGGTTCATTAGTGGGTCATTTTTAATATGTATATTATATGGTGTTTCCTTTACCCTCTTCTTCCTCTAAAGGGTTTCATGGTGGGTAAATTTAGTTATAGATGGAAATATTATAATAATGGAGAATTAAGATAGCTTGGGTGTTGTAAAGTTGAGTTAGTAAAGTAGTGAGGGCTAGCGTTAGGTTATTATTTCTCTTTTATTACGTGATTATGGATGAGTTGGTTAATGTGTAATGTTGTGAAGCTATAAAAATATTTGGGGGGAATGTTTAGAATGTTTGGTTATTCGAATATAATATGCTTTCAAGTGGAATGTAACACCCTGAGATTCTATGAAAAATATTCTTTTTAATTTTATTGATGTCTTATGTTGTACGCTACACCAAAAGGAGCTTGCTCTACACGCATCCCTAACTTGGATTGCATTACACACAATCGTGACCTTCCAGGATAGCTTGTGTTGTACACAATACCAAGCTTAACTAAACAACGATATGTTATATAAACAATCCATTATGAATAGTAATACCCACTTTTTAAAATTTTATAAATTTTATTATCTTAAATGGACATCATTTTTGGATTCAGAATATCGAAATTAGCCTCGGGTGAATTTTTGGTATTTTTCTAAAAACATTCAATTTTTGATGAATAGTGAAAACACTAGGTTACTATTTAAAACCGACTTTTTATTTAAATAATTATTTATTTTATTTAAATTTATTGTAGATAAAATTGATACATAATACCTATATAAGTTCAATGTAATTTATTGGAGTCATTTTATAATAATTTTAGATATATAAAAAGTTTATTGAACTTTTCACCGTCTTTTACCCACCTCCTAGGAGAATTTGGAAATTCACATAAAACATAATTTTACCACTTCTATGAGTGGAATTTTGAAAATATAAGAGACACAGTTAATATAAATGACTAAAATGTGGTTCAATGAGATGAAAATAATTTTTGGTGAATAGTAACATTTTTCTTTTATTTACCACGGTTAAAAGTAAATAGGGTAATTACGGGTAAAAATGATATTATTATTTCCCTAACACATGTCCTAATTCTATTGGATACGTGTAATTCGACCAAAAACAACCTTAGGAATAAAATATGACCAATTAGGACCACTTGGATTAGATTAGGACATTTATTATTAATTTATTTAAAGAAGGGTTTAAATAGTTAAAATCAATGTATAATAACTAATTCATTTTTAATATAGGGTTATAAATAATATAAATTCTACTATAAATATTCATTATAGATATAAAATGATTTCATACCTAATGGTAGTTTATTTATAATTTTTAGACATTAAATAATTTATGTTATTTATGACACAATGGTGATGCAGTAATTACCTAGATAATAAAATATTAAAATAATTGACATTAGAAGTACCTAGATAAATGTAATTTGAGACTTGTTATGAATTAAAATAATTTTATAGGTTAATATGACATGTTAGTATTGATTTAAGTAATGTTTTGCGAACTAATCATGCTGTTATGATTTTCACAAAAATCAATTACCAAAGTGTCGAAATTGACATAAAATAGTTTTTAAAACAAAATTATATTATTAATTGTTATTTTATTCCTAAAAATATATGGTTTGGCCAAATTACTTAGATAATGATATATATATATTAATTATGAACCACTAGTGGTTCTTTTGTCTTGTTATAGTATGTTTATTAACAATATAATGTAAGAAAATAAGAAGACACAGTAAAATTAAAATTATTTAACATAAAGTTAAATCTAAATGATAAGGTTAAAATAGAAACCTAAACTTGTAAAAATTCTATTTTATTAGAGGATTTCGACACATCCCCACCTTATCTTCAAAATAAATCAATTTTGAGCTATTAAAAACCGAATATGACTTTATAATAAAATAATATTTTTGGTTTTTCCAAAGGTGCCCCTCTCCTCCCTTATAAAAGGGATCCTCCTCCCTCTCCTCCTCACACCACTTTGAGCCTTCATGCTCGGCCAAACCATGACAATTTCTATTCTCCACTTCCCTAGAAATATCCTAGAGGTTCTGGTCTTCTTAAAAGACCATCTTTTGTGCCCAAATAAGAGGTTAAGAAGATGCGCTTCAAAGAAGAGGTAATGTCCATTACCGATTATTTCAACTTTATTTCTTCTTCTACTTCTTCTTATTTAGTTGTTTCATTATTAAGTAATAACATAAGTATAACTAATATAATTATATGTTATTATAAGTATGAAACAACCCTATTTCAACATCTATCAATCCTATGGAAAACAAAATCACCGCGCATGCGTACATATGGAATACCGTCTGTACGCCGTTGGTTAATCTGTTTTCGACCTCCACCTTACTTAGATGGGTATAATAGAGTAAATAAATAACCATATATTATTATTGTAAAGTTATATTGATTCTGAAAAATTATACATACACTTCAATACAATTCCACGATCAAGGGAATGATATCATCGCTCATGCATACATACGGACTATCGTCTCCACGACGCGATGAAATTCATTCTCAATGATTAACCATTCAAGAATGATTATAAAGAATATATAATTAATAATAATTAAATCTATGACATAATTAATCTACTGGATTTATCAATATATTTATATATGTGTCATCTACTTACTTCCATTCATGTCAATAATGAAAGGAAAATAGCGTTCATGTGTACGTACGGCCTACCGTCTCCAGGAACGGTGTGTTTCATTTCATTTTTCTATCTATTATATATATATAATAAATATATATGATATATAAATCGTGTTTTACATTATGTAATTAATTAAATCATGATATAAGTAATAATAATATCAAGAACAACAAGTCCAAACACGTACGATAAATGAAACAATTTTACCCAAAACGCTACTTTAACATGGAATTGAAAAATGAACTGGTAATATAAATTACTAAGTGAACCATATATTATATAAAAAAAATTAATATGATTATGTAATAAGTCAATTAAATTTTTTAAATCATTATACAAGAGGTTCAGATACATACGAAGCATATTGGACATAAGAAAAGGGATAATGTTGATTGTTTTCTGTCCGAGATTGCTTATACGTAAGTATTTACTGGGGTTATATTTATCATCCATGTCCAAGTTTTATAAAACTGTTTTCATGTATGTTTAAATTCATTTTTCCCATTTTATACTTTTACTACATGGTATGCAAGGAATCTTTTATTTGTTTACCATACGAGGTACTTTTTGACTTTTCTGAAAAAAGTAACAGAAGAATGTTATTTTTAACTTATACGGCATGAACGGATTTTTACAGTTTCATAACACCTAATTTTCATGAAGATTACACTACAAGATTTTATGTATATTTTCAAAAATAAATAATTTTCTTTTAAAAGTGTGTGGCATTTTTTGAAAAGAAAATGTTTTTAAAGAAGAAAAGATATTTTCCTCAAGAATTCAATTCGAGTGTTTTAGCAAAACTATATTCCATCTAAGATGAAATTATTTCAGATGTGTATGTTTCAAGTATAATGACCATATGATTTACAAGGTTTCACTTTTCTTATGATGAAATGATATCCATTTTTTTATATAGATTATGTTATGATGGCATGATGTTTAAGAATCCCATTTTTATTATATGGGTTATGCTATGATGTATGATTTATGATTTTGTGGAACACATAAGAATGATTTCATTATGAGATGGGTGGGACCTATATCTCCCTCCAATGCATTGGGTAAAGATTTATATCTAATGAGATAGACATGCCTGGAACGGTAAGTTAATCCGGTTCAGTGTTACAGGACTGGAATGAGGAGTGAACTCGATTCAGAATGGGACTTTGTCCACTAATATAGTCTTTGTAGTAATTCCTTGGATACTCTGGATATCATAACATGTGATTAATAGATGCCCAAATTACATGTTTTATTACCATTTTAGTTTATCATGACTAATGTTCCTTTATGATCTATTCATTGTGTACTTCCAAGATTTTTGTCGTTGCTCATGATTTTGATGTATCGATTTTAGGTTCATGTTTTTGCATTCAAATGTTTATGGATTATTTTATGTTCTATATGCTTACCCTTAATGAGCATTTGATCTCACCCTTTATATGTTTTCTTTTCCCCAGAATTTAAATAATTGTTTTAGGTAAAAAAACAAAAAGGGGAAGATATTTATGGGAGATGTTTAAGATCATTCACCACGATTAGAAGATTATTTTCAGAGTTTCCAAAGACGATAAACTATTATGGTCCATGTGTGTCTGTTTTCGTTATGTATTAAGTATTCTGAAAACGTAATATAATGTCCATGTACATCAAGATTTGGGTCTCTACAGTTGGTATCAGAGGAATGGTTTAGTTAACCTTTGGAAACTAGGATGCGAAAACTTTAGTGAGATCCCTAGAGATATTTCCAAGGTATGTCTAGGGATGTCCCTAAGGATAAGTATAATTATAGGTTATAGTCCTAGAATTATCATAACGATATTATGATTAAATCTAAGATGTTAGATATTGAAGGTACTCCCCCTTTATAATGTTGTTTTCCTATCATTAATTTTGCCTCTCACACTGTTCTTTTTGGGTTTTAGATGATGGCTGGAACCCGAAGGAACCATTTTGATTAATGTAATGGAAAATGCAATGATTGTCCTCACGAGAAACAAAATGTGTTGGGAGATGGAGTGCAAAATCTTATTGTTATACTTACACAAGCTATGAATCATTCTGGATTTCTAAATGATCAGAGAGGGGAACAATATTCTATTGAGTCCTTCATGAGGCAACGTCCACCATATTTCAATTGGTCTTCTAATCCACTTTTTTCTGAACAATGGATCAGTACCATTGAAAAGATATTTTCCATACTTAGTTGTTAAGAACATGAAAAGGTCATTTTAGCTGTTTACCATTTAGAAGGTGAAGCATACCAGTGGTGGACTCTAATTAAGAATACAAGGCCCCATGATGAAATTGAATCCATGGAATGGGATGAGTTCAAGAACTTGTTTTTCAGTATGTACTTCCCTCGTATTCTTAAAACAAAGATGAAAAAGAGTTTATTGAGATTAAGAAGAAGTATGATAAATCTATTGGTATATACAAAGCGAATTTTAAAAGACGTTCAAGGTATGCATCTGGCTTTATCATCCAACCTGAAAGTAAAGTTGATCGATTTTTCAGTGGCTTAAAACCAAGTCCTCAAAGGGAATTAGCTATAAGAGACTTCAGTAGCTATGAAACATTGTGCGTTGTGATATCAATGTAGAACTAGAATTTGGTGTAACATATCCATCTCATGGTTTTGACAAGAAATGAAAGATGGAGTTCAAGAAGAAATCTCAGAATAATGATGAAAAGAAGATGCATGTTTCTTCATGATCAAAGTGTGGAAAGATGCATGGTAGAGATTGTCTTAAAGGAACTATAAAATGTTTTAAGTGTGGAAAATAAGGTCATCGAGCAGCTGAGTGTCGAAGTAATGGAAAAAGGGTTGCTAATGATGTGAATAAAGAAAAGACTGCAGAAAACGCACCACCAACACTTCAATGCTTCTAGTGCAAGGAAATGGGGCATTATGATAATCAATGCCGTAATCCAAGGGTTAATGATGATCAACATTAGAAACCTCTTAAAGAAAAGGATAAAGGGAAGTCACTTGTGATCACTATTTGTGATGTTGAGTATGACAATGATGTTGTGTAATGATTAACTATTTATGTAATGGGATTTCAAAATAGTATCATGGAATCTCATTTATAGTATCGTGGAATTTTGAAATATCTATGTATTGGTCCATTGTGGTTTTCTATAAGAATATGGTACTGGTAACCATTAAAAACGATTCAAATATTTTGGAAAGTAGATGATATGCACATAATGATGGTATAAGGAGAAAAAAAATTGTTTGATAGTATTCATGAGCTCATGATTAATATAAGGACTAAGTGATATCAGGGTTTGAGTATATAGAATTTTGGGGATTTTGGTATGTGGAAAGTGTTAACTTTTGACTGCATTCATTTTTTCACTAAGGTTCAATGGGTATTCATTTTTCAAGAGAATACATGATTAAGGCCTTCGAATGTTTGAAATGTGACCATCATGATATATCGTATGATATATGGGGGATAAATGATGGTATTCACGTACTTGATATGTGACCTCTCAAGTAATCATTTTCTTTACACTATGAGATTGGACAAAAGTATTTTTGATAAGCTTAAATGTTGGAATGGTTTATGTTTGACATCAGATAGAATTGGTTAAGGCTAGAATTCATTTTCGATATTATTAATGGAATGATATAATAATGTAGTTTTAGAAAATGAACAACCTGCAGGACGGGCGACAACCCATCACGTCGGACAAGGATGTGGGAATAAAACCCCCAACAGAAGTGCAACCCGCCTTTATCGCCTACCACTGGACTACAGGAAGTCCTTGTTTTTTAGAAACCAGTTTTATTATATTAACCAGTATGATATATGAATTATAAGTCCATTTTAGGAACCATATATGATTAATATCCCTATATATGGACTTATGTATTTTTGATAACTTTTTCTAACCTTTTGTTTGAGACAGATGGAATGAACCATCATTCTATCACATGATATGCTGAAACTTCACGAATGACAAATTCAACTTCATTTATTTAAGAGATGAAGTGGAAGTTGTCCATGGAATGAACAACGGTGAGACTGTACCAAAATGAAGAAAGTATTTCTTCTAATTCCAATTTCTTCAACATTAGGGAAATGATCTTGAAAACCAAAAATGTTGTCCTGGTGCCCTTATATCTGACGAATCAGATGGTACCTTATATCATCACAAATCTATGTCTTTGTGATTGTTGGTTTTTTCATATCCATGTTCTCTACCACTCTCCATCAGAACATGATCGTTATATTTCTCTTCTATATCCATATTTTCACCTATGTTTCACTATGTGGAAACCCAGTGATTAGTTAATTTGGGTTACCATTACGTTTCATACTTTAGTTTATAAAGATTGGTATTTGTTTTCCTTTTTACGATGTGGGTTTATATTAAAGAATCTTTCGAGTAGTAAACCATTTATAACCCCGACAAATTTCGAGGGCGAAATTCATTTTAAGGGGGGTAGAATGTAACACCCCGAGATTTTATGAAAAATATTCTCTTTAATTTTATTGATGTCTTGTCTTGTACGTTACACCAAAAGGATCTTGCACTACACGCATCCCTAACTTGGCTTGCATTACATGAAACCGAGACATTCCACAGTAGCTTGTGTTGTATGTAATACCGAGTTTCACTAAATAATGATATTTTATATAAAATAGCCGTTATGAATAGTAATACCCACTTTTTAAAATTTTATAAATTTTATCATTCGAAATGGACTTTATTTTTGGATTTGGAATATCGAAATTAGCCTAGGATGAATTTTTTGTATTTTTCTGAAAACTTTCAATTTTTGATCAATAGTGAAAACACTCGGTTACTATTTAAAAACTGACTTTTTATTTAAATAATTATATATTTTATTCAAATTAATTTTAGGTCAAAATTGATACATAATACGTATATAAGTTAAATGCAATTCATTGTCATCATTTTATAATAATTTTAGATATATAAGAATTTTATGGAACTTTTCACCGTCTTTTACCCACCTCCTAGGAGAATTTGGAAATTCACATAAAACATAATTTTACCGCTTCTATGAGTGGAATTTTGAAAATCTGAGAGACACCGTTAATATCAAGGACTTAAATGTGGTTCAGTGAGATGAAAATACTTTTTGGTGAATAGTAACTTTTTACTTTTATTTACCACGGTTAAAAGTAAATAGGGTAATTAAAGGTAAAAATGATATTATTATTATCCTAAAACATGTCCTAATTCTATTTTATGAGTGTAATTCTACCAAAAACAACCTTAGGAATAAAATATGACCATTTAGGTCCACATGGATTAGAATAGGACATTTATTATTAATTTATTTAAAGAAGGGTTAAAATAGTTAAAATCAAAGTTAAATAACTAATTCATTTTTAATATAGGGTTATAAATAATATAAATTCGACTATAAAGATTCATTAGAAATCTAAAAAAATTTCCTACCTAATTTTGTTTTATTTATAATTTTTAGACATTAAATAATTTAAGTTATTTATGACACAATGGTGATGCAGTAATTACCTATTTAATGAAATATTAAAATAATTGATATTATAAATACCCAAATAAATGTAATTTGGGACTTTTTATGGATTAAAATAATTTTAAAAGTTAATATGACATGTTATTATTTATTTAAGTAACTTTTTTCGAACTAATCACGCTGTTATGATTTAAAAAAAAATCAATTACCAAATAGTGTCAAAATTGACATAAAATAGTTTTTAAAACAAATATTATATTATTAATTGTCATTTTATCCCAAAAAATCTTATATTCGTCCAAATGACTTAGATAAGGATATATATATTAATAATTAACAACTAGGGGTTCGTTTGGATTATTATAGTATGTTTGTTAATCTTATAGTATAAGAAAACAAGAAGACAAGGTAAATGTAAAATTATTTAACTTAATGTTAAATCTAAATGATAAGGTTAAAATAGAAACATAAACATGTCTAAATTCTATTGGATGAGATAATTTCGACCCATACCCACCTTATATTCTAAATAAATCAATTTGGAGCTATTAAAAACTGAATAGGACTTTATAATAAAGTAATATTTTTAGTTTTTCCAAAGGTGCCCCTCTCCTCCCTTATAAAAGGGCACCTCCTCCCTCTCATTCTCACACCACTTTGAGCTTTAAATCTTGGTCAACCCCTGCCAATTTCTCTTATCCACTTTCCTATAAACATTCATAGTGGTTATTTTCTTCTTCAAAGACCATATTTAGTGCCCAAATATGAGGTTAAGAAGAGGCGCTTCAAAGAAGAGGCAATGTCCGTTACCGATTCTTTTAAATTTATTTATTCTTCTACTTCTTCTTGTTTAATTGTTTCATTATGAAATAATAACATAATTATCACTCATATAATGATATGTTATTATAAGTATGAAACAACCCAATTCCACCATATATCCATCCTATGGAAAACAAAATCACCGCATGTGCGTACGTATTGAATACCGTCTCCACGCCGTGGTGTAATCTGTTTTCGACCACCACCTTACATAGATGGGTATAATGGTGTAAATAAATAACCATATATGATTATTATAAAGTTATATTGATTCTAAAATATTATACATACACTTAAATACAATTCCACGATCATGTGAATGATATCATCGCTCGTGTGTACGTACGGACTACCGTCTCCACGAAGAGATGAGATTCATTCTCTATGATTAACCATTCAAGAAGGATTATAAAGTATATATAATGAATAATAATGAAATATATGACATAATGAAGCTACTAGATTTATGTTTATATATATATATATATTTCATCTACTTACTTCCATTCAAGTCAATAAAGAAAGGAAAATAGTGTTCATGCGTACGTACGACCTACCGTCTCCATGAACGGTGTGTTTCATTTCATTTATCTATCTATTATATATATATATATATATACTGAATATATATGATATATAAATCATGTTTTACATTTTGGAAGTAAGTTAATCATGATATTTGTAATAATAATATCAAGACCAACAAGTCCAAACACGTACGATAAAGGAAACAATTTTACCCAAAACGCTACTTTAACATGGAATTGACAAATGAATGAGTAATATAAATACCTAAATGAACCATATATGATATAATAACAATAAATATGGTTCTTTAATAAGTCAATGACATTATTTAAATCATTATATGAGGTTCCAATACATACGAAGCATATTGGACATAATGTAAGGGATAATGTTGATTATTTTCTATCCGAGATTGCTTATACATAAGTATTTACTATGGTTATATTTATCATCCATGTCCATGTTTTATAAAAAAAATTCATGTATGTTTAAATTCCTTTTACCAATTTTTTACTTTTACTACATGGTATGTAAGGAATCTTTTTTTTACCATACGAGGTACTTTTTGACTTCTTTGACAGAAGTATTAGAAGAATGTTTTTTTAACTTATACGGCGTGAATGGATTTTTAAGGTTTCATAGCGCCTCATTTTCATGAAGATTACTCTAAAATATTTTATGACTATTTTCAAAAAAATACTTTTCTTTTAAAAGAGCATGGAATTTTGTGAAATGTAAATTATTTTGAAGAAGAAATGTTATTTTCCTCAAGAATTCATTTCAAGTGTTTTATCAAAACAATTTTCCATCTAAGATGATATTATTTAATAAGTTTATGTTTCAAGTATAATGTCCCTATGATTTAAATTGTTTCACTTTTCTTATGATGAAATGATATCCATTTGTTTTATATGGATTATGTTATGATGGAATGATGTTTATAAATCCCATTTTTATTACATGGGTTATGCAAGGATGTATGATTTATGATTTTGTGGCACACGTAAGAATGATTTCATTATGAGATTGGTGGTACCTATATCTCCCTCCAATGCATTGGGTAATGATTTATATCTCATGAGATAGACATGGCTGGAACGGTAAGTCAATCCGGTTCAGTATTACAGGACTGGAACGAGGAGTGAACTCGATTCAGAATGGGACTTTTTCCACTAATATGGTCTTGGCAGCAATGTCTTGGCCACTATGGAAATCATAAAATGTGCTTAATTGATTCCAAAATTACATGTTTTATTACCATTCTATTTTATCATGACTAATGTTCCTTCATGATCTATTCTTCTCATACTTCCAAGATTTATGTCGTTGCTCATGATTTTGATGTTTAGATTTTAGGTTCAAGTTTTTGCATTCAAATGTTTATGGATTGTTTTATGTTATCTATGCTTACCCTTACTAAGCATTTGAGCTCACCCTTTATATGTTTTATTTTCCCCAGGATTTAAAGAAAGGTTCTAGATAAGAAAACAAAAAGGGGAAGATATTTATGGGAGATGTTGAAGATCTTTCACCATTATTAGAAGATTATTTTCTGAGTTTCCAAAGACACTAAACTATTACGGTCCTTGTGTGTCTGTTTTTGTTATGTATTAATTATTACGTAAAAGTAATGTAATGTCCACGTACGTCAAGATTTGGGTCTCTACATGGAAGGTAATTAGTTATATGATAAATGGAAATAAAATGAACTCGAAAAATGAAATACTGGTATGATAATTGTAGAAAATGGAATAAAATTCCACAGATTTTGGGTAAACATGGAATGAATCACTTATAATGAACAAGATAGAAAATTGGTAAGGTATATGATAATGTGACTCTAATTTATCATTGACTAAATTAATTTACTTCTAATAATTTCTCTTCTGAATGATTTTATTAGTATGTTTCATGTTCAATATTATTTTATATGTTAAATTTTTAATATTGATATTGATAAAGTTGTTTTGGGTGATGATATAGTGACAAAGGATAAAGGGTAGTTTAGGATGTCTTATAATGAATCAATGTTATGATTTTTGAGTTATAATGGATCAATGTTTTTATATATATAACGGTTTTAATAGGTTTTTGTTTTGGATCATATATATACATGAAGAATAGATTATGTAGTTATAGTGTGGATGTATAGAAGGAGATGTTCATGGAAGGAAGAGGGAATGAGATTTATTTACTTTATGTCCATGTTACCCTACTATTATAAGGTTGATATGGTCATACAGATATTGTAGGGGGATATACATAGAAAGTGAAGGTCATTAGGCTGATTTCCTTCATATCTATACAACATTACTTATATATTGTTGTGATTGGTGGATATGTGGTGACATGGTATGTAGAGACATGATGTAGGTGTTAGATTGTGGTGTGATTAGATGATTGTTAATGTGTTTTTTTTTGTTTTTTTCATTATTGATTCTCTATTAGTTGGTTAGAGGTTTTATAATTGTGGTTTTCCTCCCAGTAAAGAGTTTGAGTGGCCTCTAAAATGCCATGTAAAGGTGGTGTTAAAGTTTCTGACACTTTTTATTGGTGTTGGTGATGTTTATAGAGTTTTTACTATTTCTTATATTCTGATTATTTATTATGATATTTATAGTAATTTATTATACTAGGAATTGGAATGTATATATGTTTAGGGTAACATGGATAATGGTTATGCAATAGATATAAGGAGTTGTCGCTTGAGGGGGAATATAGAGTCTGGAAATTTATATTTCATATTCATAAAATATTTCTATTTTTTCTATATGTTTTTTCTTTATTTATTTCATACATATCTACTCATAGATATTTATTTCTCATGGATGGTAAATTTTTTATATGTATGATCTTATTGAGTACTCCTTGGTATAAAAGCCACTATATTTTTATAAGTTGTTTTACAAGATAGTCTGAGGTAGATTGGTGTTACTATTTTGGTAGATTGAGTAGTGTTTGGTGGATTATTTAGAGTCTTAAAACCTCATTATATCATGTTATTTCATGGTGATTATATATGTTTACATAAAGGTAATATTTTGGTTTTGTGAAATTGTATATTTAGGGAGATATTTATGTAAATTGGTGGTTTTTTTCCATTTTCCTTGGTTTTATGAGGTTAGTGCCTCCCATTGGTGTATTGTACACCCTTAGTTCTAGTCTCTGACAGATTAATTATTTAATAATGGATTTTGGGGTCACTCTTTCCATTACATCCAGCTTAGGATGGGTTAAAGTAATGGAAAGTCATTTTAATAAGGCATGTTGAGTATTGGAAAAATAATAAATGATTCAATGAAAAAACAATAAAATTAGAGGTTTAAAATTTAAAGAGCGAGTCATTGAAAATAAGAATGTGAAAATGAAGGAAAAAATGAAAAATAAATTATTATAATTCACTTACTATTATAAAAACTATATTTTCTATAACATGAAACATCATTTTATGTTTTTATAACACTTTAGTTTACAAAATATAATATTATTTTATAAATTTCTTCATTTAAATAAGATTTAATAATTGATCATTTAATTGATGATTTGTTACATCCATTATTCATTAAAATTTATTTCTGTACATGTTATTGTAATTATTATTATTATATAATATGGTCCATGATAGATTTAAAGTAAATAGAGAATTTTAATATTTTTAATTACTGTATATATTTATAATAGAAAAATTGAAACTTTTTTAGTTTGTATTAAAATATTATATAGTAATAAATTATTGACATTAACAATAGAATTTCTTGGGTATTATAATTAAAAAAATGAAAACCTTCATTAATCAATGAAATTAGATGAATATTTTAAATATATATATATTTACAAATGTTATTAGAAAATTATTTTTTTAAGATTCACATAATTTGAATGTTTTATATTTTAGAAGACTGCTTCCACAGTCTAGTTAAATAAAAGTGTGTTACTAATGTGAACACAACAATTATTAGAATGTTTTTAAAAATACACTTAGGAACATTTCAAAAGTATATATAATTTTGTTTTTGATAATCTACCAGTATTGGTTTATAGATTATTTATACTATATTGAGAATCCGTTACCATTCTTTAGCAATAATTTTATTCTTTATATAGTATATTAATTGTTATTTGAAATTATATAAACCATAAAAATATAAAATTTGATGTAATTTCTTGACATTAAAAAAATACTATGTTTGATAGTGTATAAGGTACGCAACACCAAGCCTAAACAAACTGTGAAATATTATTATTTAAATATGACCATTATAACATAGCCATTGAATTGGTGGGTATGAATAGTGGAATTTGTATAATAAAAAATATATAAATTACCTATTTAATATAAATTCGTTGATTAATTCTGAGGAAATAAGAACTCATTTTTAATAAAGTTGTTTTATTTTGAAAAAATAATGTTTCTTCAGAAATAGGGTTTATTGATTTTAGAGTGAATATTATTATTAATTTATGGAAAATTATTTTTCATAAAATTTATATAATTTTTTAAATCAACAAGTAACAATTATCTTAGAGTTTTTTTTTTAAATTTTCTCAAAAGTTTTATTTTTTAATGAATAGTGATAAATACTGATTTTTATTGAAAACTGTATTTTTTCTTCAAGCAATTCAAAAAATATTTTTTAAAAAAATTGGGTTTAATGTAAAATTAGTTCTAATATATTATGAACAATTTGATTATTTCCCTTTGAATCAAATTTATTGTTTAATTTGGAATAAATTAATTTTTATACTTAAAAGGCTTTTTTTGAAAAGAAAATTTCATTGTGTTTTTTAATTTTATCTTAAATTAATGAATTTAAATTATAGAAATTGAATCATAAAAAATGTATTCCATATTTTTAATCATGAGGTTAGAATTTGGTAAGTAGGGCCATTTTATTTATAGAAATTATAAATAGTAATAGTGGTAAATATTTTGTTACCTTGGTAAGAGTAAAATGTGTAAATAAATGATAGAACTAATAAATAAGGTCACAATATCCACCATAAACATGAATTAATTTTATTTTATGAGGTATATTAGAACATATCCATCCCAAAGTCAAATATAATTCTTTTTTATATTTATTATTATAATGAAATTTATATTATTTTATGTAATGAAATTTCCAAAATGTCACTCTTTTGGCTTCAATATGCATGAACTTTTTACATAAGGATAAAAAATGATAAGATTAGTGAAATTTTTTTATTTTAAATATGAATTAAATTTTTTATCCTGTTAATTTATTTTTAATCTATAGTGAGTAGATAATTATCTTAGATGCTTATGTAATGTCGACGCAGTTCTTTTGCACGCAGTAGAAAAATCTTATAAATTATTTTAAGAACTCTCAAAGTAATATTTCATGTGTGATTTATAATTTCTACATGAATTTTATAAATATATTTAATATATAAAGCATTACTTAGGAGATTATATTCAAATTCCATTGATGTCTTATTGTTTTTAATGTAAAATAAAATGAATGGATCCAAAAAAATCAATGATATTTTCTAAAATATGATATTTAATTAAATGATTTAAAATTAATAAAAATACTATCATTATATGTGTGAATATTATATTGTTTAAAATATCATCTGTGTTACATTTATGGATCTATTTTCCTTTTATAGAAAATTTATTGATCCCTAAAAAGAAAAAAACATTATTAATGTAGTAATTTTCAAGAGTTAATGAGGTGTTAAAATAATGGGATGAGGGAGAAAACATCACCCAAACTTTTACAAAATTTGTTATATGAGAAATATTATACTCATAATCATGATATATTGTAATTATATAATTTTATATGTCCTTTTCAATTAAAATTATTTTATATTAATTTAATATTTCAAATAAATGAATGAGTTCCCCTCTCCTCCCTTATAAAAGGGACCCTCATTTCATTTTTCCTTCACACATCATGAAGAATTGGGTTTGGTCAAAGTAAACTCAAATTCCTTCCAATAATCCCCTTATATATTATATATGTCTTATTTTGGGAATAATAATGACCGTAGAGTGATTAAGGTGTAAAAAAAATGAGGTTGTCCAAAGAAAAGGTATAACCTTTAACTAAATATTTTAGTTTTATTTATTATTCTACCTCCTAAAAATATAACTAAACTAGGATGATATAATTATTAAATTATATAAAATATATTTATATGTTAATATTTTAATGGGATAACCTATATTTATATCCACTTCTATCAAATGGGTAATAAAACCATCATTCATGTGTACATCGTACTTCCACCTCGCGAACCGATGCCACTGATTTTCCATCACCTCCTCTCATGGATGATTATAATGATTGATTATATAAATATGCATGATATTCATGAATAATTTTTTTATTTAATTAAATTATATAATATATATTTTTACCTTTACATTCATTAAATATTGATTATTTCGTTCGTGTACGTGTGGATTACCACCACCACAAACCGATGCAATTTTTTCTCATAACCACATAAAATATAAGATATATATATTTTTATTTAAAGAGATAATATAACATATCTGATATAATAATCATTAAATAAATTTAAAATAATTCTTACATTATTTCGCTCATGTTTAATGAAAAGTGGGTACGTTACCCAAGTGTACGGACACCCTACCATCTGCATGATTGTAACATAATTCATTTTCCATAAGTACATTTAATGGGTTGTTTTAAAATAGTAATTAATGTATAAAATTGATAATTATTTTATTGTTATTATTCTGGATATGATGGAATAACGAACTCGTTGACCACTATCAACACACCGAAGTTGTTTTTAAATTATGAACTGAACATCCTCAAAAACACATAATGTGTACATAATTGATTAAGTAATTAAATATGTCATTAAATAAAAATAAATAAATGTTCTAAAGTTAAGGGATTAATAATTTAAATGATTCTTAAGAAATAAAATAATTTATATATGTTTTAATATATAGGTGTTAAAATACATACACAACATGTTTAGACTCGAGGTAAGGGATTCCATTTCCATTTACATTATTTGTGGTATGTTTTAATATTGTATACCTAATTTAAATTTTTTGGTTTATATAAATACATTTTAAATATTATAACATGAATCCTTTATACTTCATGCTATTTAATGTTTCAATTCAATGTATTTAATCGAAGGTGATTTGACTTTAAAGTTACCATGTGGTATAGGGTTTTAAACTCAATTTTTGTTATTTGGATTATATATCGTATTCATTGATTATATTATAAAATTATTAAGTGAGAAATGGGAATTATTTGATATATGTATTATTAGCACTTGTCTTTTTGGATTTAAAATTTTTAAACATAATCCCTGAATTGATTAGTTCTCAAATTTAATGGTATGGTCTTTGTAAGGGTTATTCATCTCAAATTTTCCTTCTTTGTGAATAAAATTATGTTTTGGAGATATTTTGTTTTATGAGTTGTATATACATTACATTTTATATGTTGTATCATGAATCTCTTTATTTTTAAGATATTTAAAGTTTCATTTTATGGTATTCTTTAACAAGGTATGTGATTAAAATGTTACCAAATTTGTAATGGGTTTATGTTTCAATACAAATTTAATTAGAATTTATCATCCTTGAATTTACATTGAGAAAATTATATTATAATAATTTTATAAACCCATTTAATTTTTATTTTCCTCTTAATATTTATGTAATTTATCAGTTTTAGTTCCCCCTTTATCTCTTTGGAAGTCAATATGGTTAACAAAAATGTTTTTAGGAAAACCCAACCTTATTTATCCTATTTTTTATGGAAACACTTTTTTTCCATATCCAAGTTTTCTAATTTCTCTTGAATATTATTTAACTGTTTTTTTAATTCATTTTTATCCATGTTTTAATTTTTAATATAATATTTAAAAATAATAATCCGTTCATTTCCTTAACATGGTAATTCTCACAAAAGTTGTGAAAAATATATTTGTTTTAACAATTAAATAAGAATATAATTTCCCAAAATCATGATCAATCAATTATTTGATTCTTAAATTAAATTTTTCCATAGTTTTTTCCACGTAAAATGGTTTTATGAATATTTTAGATTTTTTTGAATTTGATTTTTTAAATAGGAAATGGTATTTTCCTCAAGAATTATTTGGGTGATATTTTTGTGGTATTTAAATTCATCAATGACAAAAAAAATTATTTTACTTATTATCCACTGGGGTTATGTTTTAATAACGCTATAAATATTCTTTATTTGGATAGATTATGATTAATTGCAATAGATTTTCATGAAACCCATTTTCTTCCAGGGATAAATAATGTTATAAAGGAATTAAAGCTATTTTTAAAAAAATTATGATTAAAATTCAAGATTCCATTTTTTATATTCATGTAAAATACATAGAAATTATTGATGATAATTAATGAACCTAATATAGATCATGATGATAGGTGGTCCTCATACAACATATAAAAATGTGTGAACCTAATATAACTTCTACATTGAGTGAGCCAAATATATTTTATAAAACTATTTGATCCTGATACAGATTATACAATGGGAGAGCCTAGTATATATCTCTATTACATTGGGCAATGTTCTCTATCTTCAATGGAATGAATGAGGGAGTCGACTGGGAGATTTTTCATATGGATTTAACTAGGCCTTAGTTATTTCTAACACATGTTATGAAGATAATGTTATATTAAACCTACAAAAATTTTATATTCTTGGTATAAGTTTTTATGGTTCCTATGATTAAGATTGACATCACATGGCTCGTTATTATGGATTCTTATAACTCTTTCCATTGTTAAAGACTAATTCAATGTCATATGTTTTATTATCCTTGTTTCTTTGGGTATGAATTATCTAATGTTATGTTAATTCACTTAGATTGTGTCATCATACCCTTTTTATCACCTTATTCTCTCTTATTAAATTCAATCATTAATGCCCATTTTTACCATTATTGAGTATTTGAGCTCCCCAAACTTATCTTTATTTTCCCAGGGTTGATGTATGATATTAAATGTTTTTTTATAGAAATATTTTTTTGGATAAATTTAATAGAGAATATTAATAATTAATATTAAATACGAAAATAAGGGTATAGTTGAAAACATTCTTACTTGAGGACATGGGTATTGTTATGTAAGAATTATTCATAATTCTATAAAAATTTAAATCTAAAAATTTAATGGGTATATAAGCGATCCAATATTTTATATTGATGTTATATGATTTGTATGGTGAATGTTTCCTCACATTTATTGGTATCAAACACAGAAATATAAATATTATGTTTTTAGAACCATATCTAAAAGTGTTGGTTCTGGGATATTTTACTCAAAATGTAAACATTGATATTAAAAAATGAGGGAGATTTCTATGAGTTCTATTATATTTTGTTAAAATATTCTCTTCTTCTTTGATGTTAGAGAAAGAAATTGTTAGATATAGTTCAATTAAGATACCCACATATTTTTAGCATAAATATTCCCTCATATTGTACGATTCATTGAAAAATAATTTTTTTTCTTAATTTACTTATATATTTTACTATAAATATTTAATACCTTATAAATATCAATTTTAATAATGTCTATTATTATAAATAGTTTTAAAATTTAACTAAATTAGATAAATATATTAATATAAATGTATATCACCATATTATATATTGGAAAAAAGTAAATAAATATTTTTTAACCATTAATCCTCATATTGATAATTTCTTATTAATTAAAATATATTTCTTTCATTGTTTAGTTTTTATCATATTAAAAAAATTGATTGGACACTTTTATACCTCATAATTTAAAAATAAAATAAAATAGATATTAAAAAATTCAACATCTAATACATGAAATAATAATGTATAGATGAAGGATAAAATGAAACATATTATCAGAGAGAAGGTGACGAAATGAGGGGAATCGGTGATGGGTAATAGCATGGAAGGTAAGAAAATGCAACAAGGAGTGTGAACACTATAGTAATGGAATATTATGATGGGGTTGGAATATAGTGATAGGTGACTTCGAGGGAGGTGAAATGTGGAGGGAGGTCATGGAGACAAGGATTGATGGGGTTATAGGGAGGGATGATAGGGTGATGCGGTGAGAGGCGGTAGTGGTAGGGTTCGACCTGTCAATTCTTTTAGGGGTATTTTTTTATAAATAGTTTTTATCGGTTTTATTAAAAACCACATTTAATTAATTTTTTTTTCTCATCTATTTTAAACAACTATTAAATAAATTATTTAATGATGTTTTTATGTGTGATATTAAAAATGGGGAAACCCTAGTCTTATTAATGTTTAGTGGTGGGTTCTAAAAATATTACTAAAAATATCACTATATATAAAATCTATTTTATTAGATAGTTGGATATTACTTATTAGAAACTAAATATAGTAATTTATTTGTTAGAATGATCCATTGGTATTTGGTTTTAATAGATTCTATATATAAGAATCTATATAACTCATGTGTGAATAACCTATCCAGTATTTCATCCATGAATTGGAGTATAAATTATACCTTAATTGTGGATGTATTAATCATTTGGTAATCATCACCTACCCTGTATCATATAATAATCATTTTGGGGATCAACTAATTATCATTAATCTTTATGATTATCATTCTATCCTTCATTAGCAGAACATAAATGGTGATTACTATTTTCTTAACTAAGATTCAGAATATGTCTCCCACATCAAGGAGTTTGAGAAATTCCTTCCACAAAAATTACATTATTAGTGACATTAGTCTCTTTTATGGTTATGATATTGGTTTTATTTCATCATCTAATAATAAATCATGTAAAAAAAATTTAGATGATGCCTTTAGTATTAGTAATTCCCCATGAAAATTCATTCTTCCTTTTAATTTTCAATTTCCTAAAAATTTCATCTTATAAATTTTTTAATTATCTAATTATTATTACTATGAAATTTTCTTTTTATCCTAATAATATGTACCTTTTTATTTAAGGAAGAAATATCAATTCATGTATTAGTGGATTGACAACAAAAAGGATTAACTCTATGGATCTGTCCCTTGATAACTGATTAGTCCACTAAATAACTTCAGATCCTTCATCATCTTTTGATGTTTCTTGTTGTTTTCCTCCACTTAATATGGTAAAATATTAATGGATTATTTAGTATAAAATTTGCATGATAGGCCTCATATTCAGTTATGTAATTCCTTGTTTTCATGATATTGAAGGTGAATTGTTGATCAATGACTTATAATATCAAGCAACCATGATTTATATTAATCAATTCATTTCACTATTATAGGAATTTTATCCAAATAATAATAAGAGGATACCATTCTTATTCCATATTGAGAAGAGAATGGTTGATGGGAAATATGAATTTTTCCAACTTAATAAGAACTACATTAATAATTTCTGTAGGATATGTAACCAACTATTTGGTAATTTGAAGTGCTCATTGTATTAGATTTGGATAATCTAATGCCAATTTTTGAAACACACTTATAGGAATGATATTGAAATTATTTCTGTATTTATAGATTTACTTCCTAAATATGGATGATCCTATTTTTCTTGAGATGAAAAATATTTATAGATATTTTTTATAGGGATATTTATATTGAGAATATAAACACTCATCCATAAATGATTTGAATTATAGATCCTATAACATCTTTTAGATAAATATAAATTCTATTTTAAATTTCACATATACCTATATTTTAGAAGAATCTTGCCTAAATTGAATGTGGATGCGATCTTTTGAAAATTTATTGGATATTTTAATATTTAATGAATACTCATCATTGAATAAATATGTCTTAGAATGATTTAAGGGTTATATATTCCACAAAACACTTATATTATTCCTTCTTTTCTAAATATACATATTCTTCATATTTCTCCACATTTTCACTCTCCTTTATCCATTAATTTATTTATTACATTCTCTCGTTATTTTTATAATCATAAAACTATTATAATTTCTATTTATCCACCTTATTTTCATAGTATTTTTTATCTAGTACAAAATATATTCTCCTCTATTATGTTTCATATAATTCACTTACTCCATTTTATTCTTCTTTATATTACCTAGTAGTATACTATAGAATCTCTTTGATATTATTTGAGTAATTTTACTAACTTGATACTCGAGTTTTCAGTGAGTGAATTACTAATTCATCATAATGTTTCTTTAAATTTTTATCAACTAATTTATATTATATATAAAGGTAATAATCATATACATAAATGTTTTTTAACTTTGGGATGATGTTTATCATATTAATTTTTATGGAGGTTGATTAGTTTGAATTTAAGGGAGTTAGTATGTTTTAAATAGTCTTTGGGGTTATATATGTGGGGAATGTAATGGTGGAAATTTTTTTGATTGAAATTTTGGCCACATTATTATTAGTTCCACTAAGGATTTTGGTACTGATTAGGTTTAACAAGTTTCCCTTGGCTATAGGTATATTGAATTTATTGCATTTGGGTCTGTTACAACACACACTATCACTCCCCAAAGATTTATTGTCTTACAAAAGATCTCAACACTAATGGTAAATATGTGATCGTCCTTATATCTCCCAATATAATGATATCAGGTTAGTTTCAAGCAATTGAGGTTGTGGTTGTTGGGTTGGTTCTATTAAATAATAGTTGTCACAATTTTTAACAAGGCTTCCACATTGGTATCCAAAAACGTTGTTTCTTCCAATTGATGAATTCTATTATTAGTGGACCCAAATAAATTTTCTATAAACTAGAAATATATGATATTTCATTTGGATGGTATCATGAATATTATGGATATTTCAGAATAATTCCTCTATCCACTGAAGTTTCGATCATGACAGATGATTCCACTACTACAAAACCTTCCTATAACAGCATTGAAATTTATCAGCGCTCTAGAAATTCACTGATAAAGTTCATTTTTATTTGTGTTAAAATAAACACTAATAAAATAATCCCTTTATATGTACTAAAAAATCACTGATAAAATGCACTATTTATGAACACATATTTTTTAGCGGTAAAAAAGTTATCCTTTATCAGCGCCTTATTTTAGCGCTAATAAAGGAAAACTATATCACCACTTCATTAATAGCACCGATAAAATACTTCTTTTTCAATTAATTTTTGGCTCTAACAAACTTATCCATTCATATGTGTTTTTTAGCAATAATAGAGGTCCAAAATAAAATAAAAAATTAAACAAATAAAAATAATATGATTAAATTAAGATAAATATCAAAAAATTATTAATTAAATAATTATTGATAAAAATGAATGAATTTTATATAAATGTATATATATTATAAATATTAAACATCATATATATTAAATATTGATATATAAAATGAATAAGTATAATATATATATATCGTGTTAATAAAAAACATATTAATGTCTTATTAAATTTTAATTCTATTTGATTTTTCAATTTAACCTATATTGAACATCGTGTTTTGTATTTATTTCCCATACATATTTATATATATATTAAGGCATTTGTATACACAAACATACACCAAAATATATCTGTGTAATATATAGAAACACATAAACACAATATTTATTTAATTTATTAAAATTATAATGTATTTTAGAATTTCATTTTAACATGACAAATTTTTTTATATTATGTTTTTAATCAGTCATTTTAATTTTATTGTTTTAATATCATAGTTAGGGTATTCATTTTTAATGGTTTTTATTTTTTATTTTATTTTGGAAATTAATCATTTTTTATATTTATTTATATATATATTGTATTATGTTTTATTATTTTCTATATGTATTTATCTAATTTAATAAATATATATATCCATATTTTTTAATAACATATACTAAATTAATAAAACTTATCCCTTTTTTCAATAATTTTAAACTGTACTATTCTTGAATTATTCAACTTCACTTATTTTTTAAATGAAAGTATTTAAGATTATATTTCCTTTAATAATGTAAAAAATATATTTGTAAATAAGTATTTAGAAATAAATAATAAATGTATATTTACTATTTTTTGAATTGGACCCACATTGCACCCATTACACATCTTAATATTCTAATTGAGTAGCCGACCCCAGGTAAACCAGTTAAATATCCTCATGCTCGCCCTTTGTCGCGCTGTTGATACTACATTAAACCACTCCACCCCACTCCACCCACCACCGAAGAGGAGATTAAGTCAATGGTGGTGAAATTACGATGCTAAAACCCAACTAGTGGAAATTAAAACCCTGACACGGAGGAACCAAGCGAATGACCCTACCACTACCCCCCCGTTTGGGAAAAGTATATTTACAATATTAATAATTTATATAAATAAATAATAATTATGTTTTAAATAAGTATTTTTATAATAAAAAGTAAATAATTAAATAGATTTAAATAAGTATTAAATTATAATAAAGTTATTTAAATAATTATAATAATTTTTTAATTATATTTAAATAATTATAATTAAAAAACTTTTAACAATGATGTTTTAGCACTGATAAAGATCAATCCTTATCAGTGCTAATTAAGCAATGTTAAATGATATAATTATCAGTTCATAAATGGTAGCACTGATAAATATGGATTTAATCAGTTCTTTTTTAGCACTGATAAAGATTTAGATTTATGAGTGCTAATAAACCACTGATAAAAGACATATTTGTCAATACATATAAATTTAGAATTGATAAAAGGGATCTTTGTCATCGTATTTTTGAAAGTACTTTTAAATGTGTCCCTGATCTATTAGAAAACCCTAACCAAGACTCAGTCAATCGTGATTCTCAAGATCTCCTGAAACTTCTCTACTTCCAACGCGACTCCTCTATGTTACCTTAGATTAATCAAGTCTATAATCTAATGTATGTTATTTTCTACACATACTCTATCGTTGTTTGATGGTTTGGGATCCTTTTTTTATTTTTTTTATTCTTAAACATGACTAACACTACATCTCATCTCTTCGATATTGAAATACAATGAATGTGGACCTATTTCATCATTTTCCCCATTCCTATGTATTTTACTATCCTTCCAATTTTTCCTTAGAGACACACATAGATGGTTTAATCTTCCCATGACATTGACAAGGATACCTCTCACCCCCCTCAGTTTTATCTTCATTTGAATAATATAGGGTTCCAAAATCATGGTAGTTTCTCAAATTTAATTCATCATATATATTAGATTATATATTCTAAAGGCTAACTTATTGGGATTTTTAACCATTAAGGGATACCATGTTGTGGCCCTCATTTATGGGTGATGAATTTATGGGGACCAAGGTATGTATAAAAAAAATTAAAACTTTTTTTGTGGATTTTAGTTATTCATTAAAATTGTTAAACCCTGAAATGGGTTGATTAGATTTATGATTTTGATGAATAATTCTTTATTGAATTCAAAAAAAATTGAATTAATTAGTCACGTTTCAAAAATTATTTTAGTGATGAATGTTGTGAGAGTTTTTTTAATTAATTCTATATTATTACTAAACATTAACCATGTGTTACAAAGAAGTATGGGGAACTTGTTTAGTGATAAAATTATGATAAATTTTTAAAAAAAATTCCTAGATTGGATAGAGTTGGGAAATTATTGGGTAAATAGACGTAGAAATACACAACAAAATTTAAAGAGTGTATTTCCAAAAAGTAAGTTAGTTATCCATGGTTGGATAGTTGATCAATAAAACTAGATATGTGATTTATTAGTAGATATACTAATCAAAATAGGGAGATAATTAGTTTATAGGATAAAATATAATTTGAAAATCCATCTAACATAGTGAATAACTATAGAGGGAACAAAAATTTATTAAAATATACTTTTTATGGTTTGGATCGATATGTCTTATAAGTCATGATAATTTGTTATCCATGTCCAAAATTCAAAAAAAAAATAGATATACGGTCCCCTTATTGTAATTATACCTTTGTTGCATTCTATATCCAAACATCTCTTCTTCTTTGATCAATTTTTATCATTAGGTTAAGGTGCTAGAACAACTTTAGTGATCGAGGGACCTCAATTATATTTCTATGATTGAAGGCTAGCCTAATATCCTCAAAGGATATAATACTTTTTTGAAGCTTCATTATTATAAATAAATCATATTCCATTGAATCTTAAAGATAGATTCCACTCATACTATATTACAAGTATGTCATAAGTGTATTTTTCATTGTTCTATTAACATTTATCCTTGAGATAAATCAACGCTTTATTAGGTTTTTATCCCAATAATGATCAAATGATGATACCCTAAAACTCATAAGTTTTATCTAATACATGTTTTTCAAGGACATAATGTATTAATATATTATTTTTTGAATAAATAAATGTCAATTTATATTTTATCAACATCATATATTATATATGAAGGATTTATTTTTCCATCCATAACATATTGATATTATATGTCAATTGGGGATACATTTTGAGTGATTCTATTAGTGTCAGTTCCTAGGACACTGTAATCCTTAGACACTTGATTGTATTCCATCTATTGATGATGGATTGAACTACCTATTTCAAACTAGCCTTCCTCTCATCATCAAGATATATAAGGCAATCTAGTATCTAAGGAAAGATTAAATAAAGTTTGTAAAGGTTATTTGTACAATAGTATTGAAGTGTTATATCATTGTTCAATATTTTATGCAAGATGAATGCAATTTTGGACTTTTATGCTTGGAGTGTATTGCATTGTTGTTATTCTAAAAAAATCAAATGTTTGACTACTCATGAAGATAATGGCTTCTAAACATGATGATATTTCCAATCCGTAGAAATAAGGGACTATTGATGATGAAATTATGGAAATATTAGGGGATAAAAAAAATGTTGATGAAAAAAATAAATAAAAACAACAATAATGTAACATCACAGTTTTGAATTAAATTATCACGTAAATAAGTTAGTGTATAAAATGTGAGGCTGGTTTGAATCAATACAGCCAACCTATTGACCCTAAAAATTAAATGTTCATTATTATCTAGGGGTCACAATGAGGATGAATGTGCCGAATAATATTGACTAATGGCCCTATGTCTAACCTGTAAAAAAGGAAATTCTTTATAAATATTTAACTGTAATCTTAGAATATAATGTTGAGCCCTCTGGAAGATTGTTGAATTCTTCCTATGATTTCTGTTTTAATAATCACAAATCATCAATTACTTAATCTGGTTTGATTTCTCATATACGTAATCACAATCTCTTAATGAATCTGTGTATATTGGATCGATATGTTTTTATCTCTTTGTTATTGATTTACAAGTATTCTAGAAGTTCTCCATATCAAAGGACAATGGTCGCACCGATCCATATCAAAGGACAATGGTCGCACCGATCCATATCAAAGGACAACGGTCGCACCGATCCATATAAAAGGACAACTGTCTCACCGATGCTGATCAAATTAGTCACCGAAGATGTCTCACCGATGCTGATCAAATGAGTCACTGAAGATGTCTCACCGATGCTGATCAAATGAGTCACCAAAGATTTCTCACCGATGCTGATCAAATGAGTCACCAAAGATGTCTCACCGATGCTGATCAAATGAGTCACCGAAGATGTCTCACCGATGCTGATCGAAGGATTCACCGAAGATGTCTCACCGATGCTGATCAAATGAGTCACCGAAGATGTCTCACCGATGCTGATCAAATGAGTTACCGAAGATGTCTCACCGATGCTGATCAAATGAGTCACCAATGTTGTCTCACCGATTCTGATGACCCACCGATCACTTGACACACTGATAGTCATAAACAGCTATTTGAATTTTATTATCTTTATTTAATCTAACCAACAGTCATATTAGGAATATTTTAAATGCTCTTTCATTTATTTAATGTGTGTTGTTGGATGTCAGGGAACCGTACCTCATACCTGCAAAAAGAAATCATTTCTTTTTCCAGAGCATGTGCTTTCAATAAAAGAAGGATATGCTACTTTAAATTAGTAGATAGAGACACATAGACAAATAGAAAGAATGTAAGGTGTGCTGGAAGAACAACATAGCGTGAATTCAAAGAGACGACTGAACTTACACAAGGAACTCTTTCATCAATGCTAACCAATGAAGAGGTAAGAACGAGAACATAAAACAAGAACTTCATCGACTACTTATTCTCTATCTCTGAACCTAGATGTTAAGGAAATAGATGATACTCTGTTTTCCAAACAAAACCAGAAGAGGACTCAGAGCGAATTCTGATCAATCAAAGGAGTCCAGAACTGCACGACAATCACTAGAGCCATTTCTAAACTCCAAATATTTACTCTGTGATTTATCTTGTTACATATTGAACAATGTGTGTTATATTCTATATTTTACACACACACACTGTCTCTTGTGCCTTAATTGGAGGATTTGTAAATCCTCACTCAACTCTCTTAATTATTTTATTTACCACTGGGATAGTGGCAGAGGTCGTGTGACCTAAAAAGCTGGTTGCTGTTGTGTTTGTTCCCACGAATAACTGTGGTAGAGGTCTTGGACTTGGACAGCTGGTTGCTGTTTTTATCACCGATCCAGGGTGTGGATCATCTTTTTATAAATTTTTTTGAGAGGGAAAAGTCTCAGCATGAGACTGAACCTCTTGGTTATATCTGTTGTGCTATATCTTTCAAAGTTATTCTTTTATTCCACTACTAATCTCTTTAAAACCAAAACTGTTTTAAAGTCACTTTGATAATTAAATTCTCAAGTGTTTATATCAGTTGTAAATCAGTATGTTGGTTTCAAAAGTTAATCAACCTTTCTGTTTTGATTAACTGGGAAATAATCAATCCCTTGAGAACCCAAACGAACCCTTACTTTGATCTAAATTCACTATAGTTTAATTCAGTATTTTATTTGGGGGTTTTTAAGAAAAAATTTTTTAAAACAGAAAATTTAATTGGAACTCAATTCACCCCCCTCTTGAGTATCCACTCCGACCAACAATTGGTATCAGAGGTGGATATAAATATTTTCTAAAAGTTTTTTTAACTGCGGTTTTAGTTGTATTTTAAAGTTCTTAAAATTTCTGTTATTTCTAATTTTTTATCTCTTTAAAATATTTGCCTTATGTAAGCTATCATGGATAATAGAGTTGAAGGTGTTGCTACTAATAGACCACCATTTTTCAATGGCACTAACTATGATCAGTGGAAAATCAAGATGAAAATTCATTTAGAGAGCATGGGTTTTGATATTTGGACTGCTATAGAATCTGAATATAAAATTCCTACTACTGTTAGAAGTACTTGGAATTAAGCTACTAAGACAGCCTACAATAATAACTGCAAATCTATGAATTCCTTGTACTGTGCTCTAGGAGATGAGGAATTTAGTAGAATATCTTCTTGTAAAACTGCTTATGAAATTTGGGATAACTTAGCTGTTTCTCATGAAGGAAAAACTAATGTTAAGAAAATGAGATTGAACACTTACACTATTAAGTATTATAATTTTAAGATGAAGCATGATAAACCCATTTCTGACATGTATCTCAGGTTCAATGAAATTGTCAACACAATGGCTTCTCTGGGAAAAGATGTTCTAGCAAAGAAACAAATCATGAGAATTTTGAGATGTCTACTTGAAAGATGGAGAGGAACCTCTGTCTCCATAAGAGAATCATGTGATATTGGTGAACTACCAATCAAGGAACTAATTTTAAAGTTGATGATGTATGAAGAAAAACTCAAGGTTAACAAAGAAGAAGATGATGAACCTAGAAGGAAGTCTGTTGCCTTCAAAACTATAACCTCAAAGAATAAGGATAATGAAAAGCTTCAAGATATCAATGAATGTTCAAGTTGTGAAGACAGTGAGAGTGATTCTGATAGTGATGCTGAGATGGTTCACATTGCTAGATGGTTTAAGAAATTTTATAGGAAGAAGAAGTTTTTCAGAAAGTCAAACTACAACGGTAAGTATGACAACAAGGGAAATTTTAAAAAATATTGGAAGAAATCTGACAAATCATATGAAGTTGTATGTTATGAGTGAAAAATTAAGGGACACATAAAAGCAGACTGTCCAAAGCTGAAATAAAAGAAGAAGTATGAATACAAGGATAACAAGTATAAGAAATCCATGAAGGCTACATGGAGTGCTTTTGAGGACAGTTCTAGTGAATCTGAAGTTTCTGAAACTGAACACAGAAACAAGGCAAACTTGTGTTTTATGACAAACACTTCTGAGGAAACTTCAGAAACTCCTGCTTCTAAATCATATTATTCTAGAGATGATTTTGAATGTGATAACATGTCTAAATTTGAACTATTTGAATATTGTGATATGTTAGAAGAATCATGTAATGAGTTGAAAGACAAATACAAAGGTTTAAAGAAACAGTATGCTTTAACTGTTAAAAATAAATCTGATCTTGATATTGAAGTAGAAAAGAATGCTCAGTTTCTTAAAGAGAACACTGAACTAAAATTATCCAATGAGAAACTCAAGAACGACTTAGAGAAATTTAAAAATGGTAAAGATACTCTTACTCAGATGCTAGGTATGAAAATAGCACCTAGATACACTACTGGTATTGGATACCAACCTGGACAATGGAAGATTACCAAAACTAAATTCATTCCTAAATCTGGACAGGATGTAGGTAGTTCTAAAACTTCAATGCTTCAACTAGATATATTCATAGTTATTGAACTAATAAATTTTATCTCTCAAAGTCTGTTGATTATACAACTCTCATGAGACCCATAAGACAAATTTGGGTACCAAAAGCTCTGATTGGTAACCTGTCTGGACCCAAGAAGATCTGGGTACCAAAATCATTTCCTATCTAAATCTGTTTTGTAGGGAACCTTCTTAAAGAGAACCTATAGAAAGTATTTGTATTTGGACAGTGGATGTTCAATACATATGTCTGGAGACTTCTCATGCTTTAAAAGCTTAGTCAGAGTTGATGGAGGTTTTGTCACATTTGGAGATAATTCTAAAGGGAAAATCATCAGCTTAGGCCAGATTGGTAACACCGACTCAGTACTAATTTCTAAAGTTTTATTTGTTGATGGACTTAAATACAATTTGTTAAGTATTTCTCAGTTATGTGATGATGGTTTTTATGTTAAATTTGAAAATGATTCTTGCAATGTTTTTAATTCTAAAAATGCTTTAGTGTTTTCTGCTTTAAGAAATGAAAACGTGCATTCACTGCAAAATATTACTTGTTTAAATGCTTGTTTAAATGCTTTTCATAAAGAGTCTTGGCTATGACACATGAGATAGGACAATGCAACGTGAATTAACTTAGAAAACTTTCAAGGAATAACATAGTTAGAGACCTACCGAAACTTGAATTTCCAGCAGACAAAGTTTGTAATCCCTGTCAAAAGGGAAAGCAACGTAAAGTTTCTTTTAAATCAAAGAAAGAAGTGTCAACTTCTAAACCTCTCGAGTTGGTTCACATGGATTTATTTGGACCTTCTAGAGTTTCTAGTTTAAATGGGAAGTATTATGTCTATGTTTTTGTAGATGAATTTTCTAGATACACATGGGTATACTTTCTAGCTCACAAAAGTGAAGCTTGTTCTTACTTTGTTAAATATTCCAAGTCTGTAGAGAACCTTAGTAGACATAAGATTAAAACCCTGAGAAGTGATCATGGTCGTGAGTTTGAAAATCAAGAGTTTGAATATTACTGCTCACACAGTGGCTATAGTCATAATTTCTCTGCCCCTAGGACACCTCAACAGAATGGTGTAGTAGAAAGGAGGAATAGAACCCTGCAAGAAATTGCTAGAAATATGCTTAATGAGTATGATCTACATGTTTATTTTTGGGTTGAAGCTATAAATACAGCTTGTTTTATCATCAATAGAGTCTTGATCAGACCTGTTCTGAAGAGGATCCCTTATGAGTTATGGAACCATAGGAAACCTAAGGTTAACTAATTCAAAGTTTTAGGCTGCAAAGTCTTTATTCTTAATACTAAAGATAATCTTGATAAGTATGCATCCAAGAGTGGTGAAAGAATTTTTCTAGGTTACTCAACTTCTAGTAAAACCTATAGAGTTTTCAATAAAAGAACCAAATGTGTGGGAGAATCTGTTCACATAAAATTTGATGAAACTGATCCACATGAAACTAAGACCTCTCTTGAAAATCTTGAAGATGATCTCTCTTGTTTGAACCTTAATGATAAAAACAGTGAACCTATAGTTAAAACATCCAGTTCTGGAAATTTTCCAGACCCTGCTTCTGTTGAACCTCAACCTGTAGATGAACCTGAAATCTCGAGCCCTACATTCTCTAGATCAACTAGAATTCTGAGGAATCATCCTTTAGATGCTGTTGTAGGAAATCTTGATAGAGGGACATAGACTAGAGCTTCTCTTAGAAATCAGGTTGAACATCAAGCCTTCTTGTCACAACTAGAACCTAAAAATATCAATGATGCTATCAATGATGAATCTTGGGTAATGTCTATTCAATAGGAACTAAATCAATTTGAAAGAAACAAAGTCTGGAACTTAGTAGAAAGACCTAAGGACACTATAACCATAGGAAATAAATGGGTGTTTAGAAACAAAGTTGATGAATCTGGAAACATCATTAGAAACCATGATAGACTAGTTGCACAAGGATACAATCAAGAAGAAGGAATTAACTATGAGGAAAAAATTTCACCTGTATCTAGATTAGAGGATATTATGATCTTACTTGCCTATGCATCACATCTGAATTTGAAATTATATCAAATGGATGTGAAAAGTGCTTTTTTAAATGGTTTTATTGTTGATGATGTTTTTGTAGAACAACCACCTGGTTTCACAAATCCCCATTTTCAAAATCCTGTCTTTAAACTTTCTAAATCTTTATATGGTTTAAAACAAGCTCCAAGAGCTTGGTATGAAAGACTTTCAAACTTTCTTATTTCAAAAGGATTTACAAAAGGAATAGCTGACCCCACTCTTTTTATAAAATGGATTTCAAAAGATGTGTTAATAGTACAAATCTATGTTGATGATATTATTTTTGGATCTTCTAAAAATTCTTTATGTATTGAATTTTCACAGGTTATGCAAAATGAGTTTGAAATGAGCTTAATGGGAGAGCTTAAGTATTTTCATGGATATCAAATCTTTCAAACTAAAGATGGTATTATTCTAAATCAATGTAAATATACTAAGGATTTATTAAAACATTTTGGTCTAGATAGTATTAAGGAAAGTGATATACCTATGAGTACTACCTCTAAATTGTATATTGATGAAACCGGTAAACCAGTTGATCAAACTAATTACAGAGGTATGATTGGGAGTTTACTGTATCTTACTGCTAGTCGACCAGATATTATGTTCAGTGTATTTATGTGTGCTATATTTCAAGCTAATCTTAAAGAATCAAACTAACTGGATGTTAAAAAGGGTTTTTAAATATCTTAAGTATACTGTGAATTTTCGTTTGTTTTATCCAAAAGGACAATCATTTGACCTAACTAGTTATTTAGATGCTGACTTTTCTGGATGCAAGTTAGATAGGAAAGGCACATCTGGAACATGTCATTTACTTGGAAAATTGCTAGTATCATGGTATAGTTAGAAACGGAACTCAGTTGCATTGTCTACTGCTGAAGCAGAATACATCGCTGCTGGTAGTTGCTGTGCACATATTCTGTGGATGAAACACACCTTATTGGACTATGTATTTGATTTTAAACAGGTTTCAATTTACTGTGACAATACTAGTGCGATCAACATGTCTACGAACCCTGTGTCTCACTCTAGGACTAAGCACATTGATATCATACATCACTTTCTAAGAGATCATTATCAAAAAGATGATATTTCTCTAGAATTTATTAGTTCTGAACATCAATTAGCTGATATTTTTACAAAGCCTTTATGCTCTGAATGAATGAATTTTATTAAGCAAGAATTGTGTATGATAGATATGTGAAACTGATCTGTGAAACTGATTTGTGAAACTGATATGTGAAACTGATCTGTGAAACTGATCTGTGAAACTGATCTATGAAACTGATATGTGAAACTGATCTGTGAAACTGATTTGTGAAACCGATCTGTCTTTATATTACTTTTTATTTTGTGATTAATTAACTACTTTTATCTTTATTATGGGAACCCTAAATGATGAAATATATGATACGCGACTATTACTATTCCCCAAACCGTCGACCTTTCATTTCTTTCCCGCCAAACCTTTTTTCCTCTCTTATCCTCCACTACGAACCTTCGAACTCCTGATTTCCCCAGAATCGTCAAATGGCTAAGCAGAAGAGATCGAGAAAAGGATCAGAAAGTCCTGAACCTTCAAAGGGTGCATGAGGTGAGTCGAGTAGTACCACTCAAAGATCAGTAAATCCGAACCTGGAAACTCGGATTGTTGTTGTAGAAAAGGAAGTCAGCTCTGCCTGGATTTTGACAAGTAAGTCGCTATTGTTACAAGTTTTAGATTCGCAAGGATGGAAATCCTGGTTCTCAGACAACACTCGTGTATACTACCCAAAGCTAGTACATGAGTTTTATATAAATCTGCATTTTACTTTAGATGGTGTCGAGGTTTCCAGAATGTCTTCTGTTGTGAAAGGAAAAAATATCTTTTTAGTCTAAACAATGGGATGAATGTTTGAATGTACCCCACGAGGGTCGGTATGAGGATTATTCTAGAAACATTCCTCCAACCAGTGAATATTTATCTTTTGAGTTAGCATTTGAGCTTTTGACTAAAAACAGAGAGTCAAGGAGAATCATAGCATCAGAGCTGGATGGTGAATGTAGACTTCTCTTTAAATTTATTCAGCACCAAATTTGCTCCAGGAAAGGAGATTTTGCTGTTGTAAGATACCAAGATTTTTTTCTATTGTTTTTACTTAAGACCCATGAGAAGATCAATTTGTGTAGATATCTAATGGTGCACATAGCTGGAATGGTGAAACCTTCTATGAAATCCACTGCCCTGTTCTATCCCAAAATGATCTCTGCTATGTTAAAAATTCTGGAATGTGTTGATGAAGCTGATGAGATAGGTGAATCTGATAGTGCTTTTTGTATTACCAAAGAAATTTGTAAACGGATGAAAATAAACTGGAACCCATGGAAAAAATGCTGGGTTGCTGATGAGGAAAAGTTGTATGAATCCTACAATCCCACTGATCATGGAAAGAGGCCGAATGTTTTGAGAGACCCTTTTTTGAAATCAGATGAGGAACCAATTCATTCTGATGATGAAGAAGAAGTAAATGTTGAAAGGAATAAAGACTCTGAAGAGTCTGGTAAACAAGGGATGAAAGACGCTGAAACAGAAGAAGGAAGTATGTCACCTCCTGATTATAGGAGTGATCCTGATACTGTGAGTCCTAAGAGAAGAATAGACTTTGGACCTGCCAGTCCACCTTTACCCTTAGCTGAATCAGAACCAGTTCTTGGTGACGAAGAAGCTAGTGACACTGAAGTATCTGACAGTGATGTTTCTGTGATAAATGGAAATGAGAATGGAGATGATGATAATGATGATGATGGTGATAATCGACCAGGGGATGGTCTTGTTGTACCTCCAACGGAAACACATCAAACTGTACCAGAAACAGATGCCAATGGCAAGAGAGAATCTCTTGAAAATAGTGGAAAAGAAAGTTATGATAAACCGACATATACTCTGTGTGCTGCTGTCTGGGATGATTACCCTGGTTTTGCTATTTTGGGTTTAGAGTATTCTAAGGAAGAAGAAGAAGAAGAATCAGAATCTACTGCAGTTATGATGGAAATCCAACCAGTTGAGGCAAGGTCTGATCATGTTGTTGATGCTGTAGGTGCTCATCTACCTAGTTATACAGTCTCTCAGTCTGATTTTGACAAGTTCAAAAGGGATTTTCTTGCTACTATGAGAGACACAGTCAGAGAAGAAATTTCAAATGTTATTACACCAGACCTGGCCAATACTGGTGAGTTTATTGGCAGGCACATAGCCTCTCCAAATCATATTCTGAAGGATCTACAATCTGGGTTAGTTTCTTTATCCAACTAATTTAGATCCACCATCTCTGGTATGATGGAAGTGTTGAGAAATCTGATTGAACATCTTAAGAAGTCTGATCTGAAAAAGATGAAGGCGGAGATAACTCAGATAGTTTCTCAAGCCAGTACAGCCAAAGTAACCAAGATCACTACTCATGAGCTAGAGGCTCTAAAGAATATTGTGCATGATGAATTGGCCGCCATTAGGCAAGTTCTTGATTTGGACTCGTTGATGAAGATGAAGGATAACATTTATCACATTCATAAGATGGTAACAGTATATTCAACAGATGCCAGTAAAGCTCATAGGGAGATCAAGGAAAAGGTTGATCACTACATTTCATAGATCAATACCGAGCATGAGATGACTGCGAATTTCAAAGTGTTAGCTGAAAATCTAAGACTACCTCCAGTAACTCAAGCTTTCAAGACTCATGTTCGACAGTTTCAAGATTTTACTCCAACCTTGGAATGGTTCATGGAAAATAAGGATGATTTTTAGAAGGCTATGCAGTATGGTGCAGAAGTTATTCAGAATTTCATAAATCTTTTGAAGACTTATCTGAATGCACAAGCCACTGCCATTGTGCTTCCTACTGTTGACCCTCTCGGTGCCTCTGATGTTGCTCCAAATCAGATCTCTGTTGCTCAAGCTCTCTCTCAACTCAAACTAGTTCCTTAACAATCTTCTTAACCAGCTCCTACAGCTCCACAGAAAATCCCGGTGGCATCCTCTCCTCCAACCTCCGGAGTCATCTTACCACCGTTTAAAATTCGCCTAGTTCAACCTGCCACCAAGCCTTCCAACATACCCACCATTGATCCTTCCGACAAGGCCAAAGCCCCATTACACCCCCAGAAATAGTTGTGCGTTGTTCTTGATAGGGTGAACCCAGTTGTGATTGTACTATGATGTCTTATAAACTTTATTCTCTTTTCTTTTTATTCTCACTGCTGCCGTCTTTTAATCTATTCTTTATCTGTTTTCCCTCCTTTTTTATTATCCCAAAGGGGGAGAAATCTGTATATCTATATATCTTTGGATCTATGGGAGATATGGGGGAAATGGGAGAAATTTGTATATCTATGGATCTATGGGAGATATGGGGGAGATGCATCTCTAAAGGGGGAGATTTATATCTTTGTATGACAATGCTTGCATAAGTATTTAAAAGGCCTAATTTCAGGGGGAGATTTATATCTCATTATTTTTTATTCTTATTATGCCTTATTATTGATGATATCTTATATTTATTAATGGATAAGCTTTGTGATTGTCTAAGAGTTGTGATTATCAAAAAGGGGGAGATTGTTGAGCCCTCTGGAATATTGTTGAATTCTTCCCATGATTGCTGTTTTAATAATCACAAATCATCAATTACTTAATCTGGTTTTATTTCTCATATACGCAATCATAATCTCTTAATGAATATGTGTATATTGGATGGATATGTTTTTATCTCTTTGTTATTGATTTACAAGTATTCTGGAAGTTCTCCATATCAAAGGACAACGGTCGCACCGATCTATATCAAAGGACAACGGTCGCACCGATCCATATCAAAGGACAATGGTCATGCTGATCCATATAAAATGACAACTGTCTCACCGATGCTGATTAAATGAGTCACTGAAGATGTCTCACCGATGCTGATCAAATGAGTCCCTCAAGATGTCTCACCGATGCTGGTCAAATGAGTCCCCAAAGATGTCTCACTGATGCTGATCAAATGAGTCACCGAAGATATCTCACCGATGCTGATCAAATGAGTCACTGAAGATGTCTCACCAATGCTGATCGAATGAGTCACTGAAGATGTCTCACCGATGCTAATCAAATGAGTCACCGAAGATGTCTCACCGATGCTGATCAAATGAGTCACCAAAGATGTCTCACCGATGCTGATCAAATGAGTCACCAAAGATGTCTCACCGATGATGATGACCCACCGATCACTTGACACACTGATAGTCATAAATAGCTGTTTGAATTTCTTTTTCTTTATTTAATCTAACAAACGGTCATATTAGGAATATTTTAAATTCTATGTCATTTATTTAATGTGTGTTGTTGGATGTCAGGGAACCGTATCTCGTACCTGCAAAAAGAAATCATTCTTTTTTCCAGAGCACATACTTTAAATAAAGGAAGGATGTGCTACTGCAAATTAGTAGAGAGAGCCACATAGACAAATAGAAAGACCGCAAGGTGTGCTGGAAGAACAACAGAGTGTGAATGCAAAGAGACGACTGAACTTACACAAGGAACTCTTTCATAAATGCTAACCAGTGAAGAGATGAGAACGAGAACATAAAACAAGAACTTCATCGACTACTTCTTCTCTATATCTGAACCTGGAAGTCAAGGAAACATACGACACTCTGTTTTCCAGACAAAAACCAGAAGAGGACTCAGAGAGAATTCTGATCAATCAAAGGAGTCCAGAACTGCATGACAATCACTAGAGCCATTTCTAAACTCCAAATATTTGCTCTGTGATTTATCTTTTTACATATTGAGAAGTGTGTGTTATATGCTGTATTTTACACACACTGTCTCTTGTGCCATAACAGGAGGATATGTAAATCCTCACTCAACTCTCTTAATTCTTTTATTTCCCACTGGGATAGTGGTAGAGGTCGTGTGACCTAAACAGCTGGTTGCTGTTGTGTTTGTTCCCACGAATAACTGTGGTAGAGGTCTTGGACCTGGACAGCTGGTTGATGTTGTTATCCCCGATCCAGGGTGTGGATCATCTTTTTATAAAAGCATTTGAGAGGACTAAGTCTCAGCCTGAGACTGAACCTCTTGGTTATATCTACTGTGCTATATCATTCAAAGCTTTTCTTTTATTCTGCTGCTAATCTCTTTAAAACCAAAACTGTTTTAAAGTCAGTTTGATAATTAAATTCGCAAGTGTTTATATCAGTTGTAAATCAGTAAGTTGGTTTCAAAAGTTAATCAACCTTTCTGTTTTGATTAAATGGGAAATAATCAATCCCTTGAGAACCCAACCGAACCGTTACTTTGATATAAATTCACTACAGTTTAATTCAGTATTTTATTTGGGGGATTTTAAGACAAAGTTTTTAAAACTGAAATTTTAATTGGAACTCAATTCACCCCCTCTTGAGTATCCACTCCCACCAACATATACTTTTTCTATTTTACTTGAAAATAATATAATTTAATTTTGATTAAGTTCTCATTACTACTTTTAGACATTGTTTATTTTAGAATATTTCCATAAGAAATTTTTCCTAATGGATACCGGAAAAACCTATAGAGGGTTTTAGACTCTTCTAAAAAAGATACATCTTATGGATGTTGTGGAGAAATTAAATCCCCACCCACCACTTTGTTGCGCACACATTATAAATCAGGAAACATAGATTTGTTTTAGTAGTCATCACAATGGTAAATCATTATATGACCATTAAGATCGATAATATATTATTTTACATTATTTATTTTGTCCAACTCGATTCCAAATTGTTAATTAATGGAATAACAAAAGAGTAGTGAAAATAAAAAACATGCATCAAAACCATTATACCCCTATTTCAAAGGATGTATCGGTTAAACTTCATTAGAGAAGAAATTTATATGTATTTTATATCAAAAATAAAATTTTAATTATGTGATATGAAACAATATATCTTCCTTTGTTTTTATACAGATCGATGAATCAATATATGATGCCCCATCCATCCAATGTCATGTGCTATGGAAGGAGGATCACATAAATAATGATGATATATTAGTTGTTGAAAACACAAAAGCACTATGGGAATCATTTCTAAGTATAAAATAATTGTAACTCGTTATGATGTATAATAAAATTTCATAAAATAAATATGTTCATATTTTTTATATGGTTCAATCATAATAACCTACAATGGTTGTACAAGAAGAAAGTCGACTTTTTGTAGCTTTGATGCGGCCTGAATAATTTGGTCATGTTAGAGGAATAGGTTTTGGATTATCTCCTAGAACATATTTCAAGAAGATAAAACCACATGAAGATACATATAAAATTATAAGACAAATGAAAACACAAATAAACTCACTACAGGATATTATTTTGTAATATGGTTGGTAAAAACAATGTATAAGAAAAGGTCAAAGCATACTAGTGCTGGGACAAAGATCCTCATATGATCCAAATGATCCCACTAGCATTGACGCTAGTCATTCCTCCAAAAACCTCACCCAGGTTAATCAAAATTTTCATTACTCTTTCTTCTAAACATGAACAAAACAACCTCTGATAACTTTATATTACTAAAATTCAGCAGGGTTTGATTGTATGTGAATTTTTTCTGTCAACAGCAACATTCCGCTGTGATTTGAGTGGTAAATCATATAATATTTCGGGAGACCAGCTACACAGTCAACCCCTACCAAAAGATCACATGAGAGTGGGTATTGAGGTAGCTTATGAGCCAACTACTGAGTTGCCTGTTTCACTTGATGATCCAACTATTATGATAGGCAAAGATACTTTCCCATCATTCATAGTACATATGTCTAATATTATAAAGATACACGAGGAACATATTTAAAAAAAATTCATATGAAAAACATGTAATAATTTATGATAAAAGGTCTGAAGTGAGGTGTTATATTATATATGGATAAAGCTATAGAGAAACGAAAGGTAGAATCAAGAAAATCTAGTGAATAAACCTAGAAAAAAATGAACTTTTGAGAGTACCTTCTCTCCACAAGTTCCAGAGAAACATTTATTAACATTAAAACATTATATAGAGACAATATTTAAAGATAATTCTTTTTCTTATATTCACTATGAAGAATAAATATTTGGAACTTTTATTACAGATGGAATTTTTCTTGAGTATCTAAATGAGATTCTCAAGCATGAATGGTTGGGAATATCAATTGTGAATACACACATAAGGTAAATTTTCATAATACGTCTATCCCAATAGGGAGATAAAAATGTTTATTAAAGTTAATTCCTATTCATATTTTTACAGACATTTATATAACAACTCTATCAAGGGAAGATCATGAGAAGCACGATTTGGAATCATTAATCCTAGTATCATTTATACTATTGAAATTAATTTGGAAATGAAAGAAATAAAGAAGAAAAAAATATGACTTACTTGAAGAATTAAATAAAAAAACAACATATGACAAACTCTTTTGGATGTCTACAATGAAATGGTAAAACTCTACGATCTAATCACATAAAATATATTTTTAATTTTTTCATTACTTATTTTTTTTCTTAGGAAGAACTGGATGCTGATAGCAGTAAACATAAACACCCTAGATATTTATTTTTTAATTAATTGCATGTATTTCCAACCAACCAACCACATATGATGTGTATTGAGAATTTTTAATAAACTATAATCAACATTTAATAGAAAAACATTGAATTATTTGTTAGGTCTGTGTTTTAATGAGAATTTTGTTATCATAGGGTGGTCACTAAATATAGGATAAATCATGGCATAAGGTTGGTGGATACAAGATAAATCCTATGGATTACTAAAAATGGAAAAGAAAATTAAGGTTTATATCGAAAGATTTAACTGTCAAAATATTTCAAAAGAATTAATTTTTTTGGTCAATGTTTCTACAGTGTACAAAACAAGATAATGTAATCGATAGTTTTGAAAATATATGAGAGAAATTATATAACATGAAGTGACTTGTGCCACCCAATAGGTAATTTTAGATGTTAATTATAATTTGATTAAATATATTTTATATTCATTTTTTTTATATTTTATCAGTACTATAATGACTGCTGATAAAAGAGTTACTCAAAAGAAGAAATCCATTTGTTTAGAGATGAGTGGGAATCATACTTTTTTTTAGAATGTATGCCCAAAACAATTAGGTGATTACATAATATGTTTGTGATATATTATGATTTATGATCTTTGAAATATATTTGGGTTGTGAAACATTAGTTTCATAATTCTTATATTTTATTTTTAATCTCTTTCACAAGGAGATGATTAATGGAGGAAATCAATTTTTTTAAAAGCACTGACCTAAAAAATTAAAATTATTGGGAAAACATAGAGGTGGAGGAAGAGTCATAGGTAGAGAAAAAGGAAGAGGAATAGGCAGAGGTGAAGTTTTATGTAGAGTTATAGTCCAATACTGACACACAGGGGGAGGCTAAGGCGACAACTGAAGTGGAGATTGAGGTGGAGGAGGATAAGAAGGGCTGACTTATAAATAATAAAATTGTTGGGAAATGACTTAGAATAAGGATCATACCATGATTTTTTAGAACAATTTTTTAATATTTCACAAAAAACATGCCACATAAAATAGTACTCATTGTATATCTTTATAGTTTAAAATGACATTTTAGTAAAAAACACGTGTTGAGTACTCAAAACTGAGAAAAAATACTCGGATTGTTATTGTACATTAGTAAAATTATCCATACATTATTTTTGACTTGTAGAGATAAGAAACACCTCAATATTATGAATCGTGTGACTGATATGATTCTATGTGAGTCTTTTTTATTCAAAAATCACATTCATTTTATTAAAAAAAACTGACATACTCAAAACCAATAAAACACATTAGGATTATTTTCTAATTTTGATACAATGATTCATATGTCATATGTGATGTGTATAGATCATCCACAGCTCAATCCGACACATTTTTTGACCGATATGACTCCAGGTGTATATTTTTATTCAAAACTAACATTAATTTTAATAAAAAAACAAACAACGTACTAAAAAATGAGAAAAAACATTAATACTGTTTTGATACATTGTGACTATGATCCATAATTCAGTTGGGATGTGTAGCATTCAACCAGGCCTCAATCTGGCGCAAAGAGTGACTCCAAGTGCATATGTTTTATTCAAAATTAACATTAATATTTGTAATAAAACAACTCAAAGACTCAAAACCAATAAAAAGTATTCATATGGTTTTGTTACTTTAAGAAAATATTCCATACATAATTTGTGACATGTCGGGATCAGCCAAACATCATTCTGATGCACAATGTGGCTGATATGACTCTAAATGCGTCTTTTTTTTAACAAGCCATAAATTTTTGTAAAAAGAATCTGACATACTCAAAGCTGAGAAAAGACATTTAGTTTGTTTTGGTACTTTAGGAAAATGATCTATACATAATTTTTGACGTGTAGGTATAAGCTTCACCTAAATTTAACACACGGTCTGACTGATATGACTCAAAGTGTGTCCTTTTATTCAAAACTAACATTAATTTTAATAACAAATGTTTACATACTCAAAAAAAACACATTCCAATTATTTTGATACTTTAGGGAAATGATACATGAGTCATTTGAGATGTGTAACATTAATCTAAGCCTTAATTTGATGCATAGTGTGATTCCATGTCCTTTTTTTTATTAAAAATTGAGATTAATTTTAGTAAAAACTACTGACATACTCAAAACTGAGAAAACACATTTAGATTGTTTTGGTCAGTCAAAAAAATTATCCCTACATCATTTATGACATGTATAGATCATCTTCACCGCTATTCGATGCACAATGTGACCGGTATAACTACAACTGTGTCTTTTTTATTCAAAAGTGACATTAATTTTAGAAAAAAAACAACTAAAATACTCAAAATTGATAAAATGCATTCATATTTTTTTGTGTTACTTTAGTAAAATGATCTATTCATTATTTTTGATGTGTATGTATTATACACACCTCAATTTGATGCATGGTGTGGCCAGTATGAATCCAAGTACGTATTTTTATTGAAAACTGACATTAAGTTGAATAAAAAAACATCTGACGTACTAAAAATTAGGAAAAAAACATTCCAATGGTTTTAATACTTTAGGAAAAAAATCCATGAGTCATTTTTAACCATTAACATTTAGTTGCACCTCAATCTGATGAATAGTGTGACTCCAAGTGCATATTTTTTACTCAAAATTGAAATTAATTTTAGTAAAAAAACCGGCATACTCAAAACTAATAAAACTCATTTGGATTGTATTGTTACTTTATGAATGTGATTCATAATTCATATTTAACCTGTACGGATCATCTACACCTCTATTTGATGCACAGTGTGACCAGTATAACTCCAACTGTATCTTTTTTATTCAAAAGTGAAATTAAGGTTAATCAATAAAACAAATGACATAGTCAAAACTAAGAAAATGCAATCTGATTGTTTCGATACTTTTGGAAAATGATCCAAGAGTCATTTTTGAAGTGTAACATTCAGTCACACCTAAATCTAACACACAATGTCTCTCAAAATGTGTCTTTTTTATTCAAAATGGTCATTAATTTTATTAAAATAACAACTCACATACCCAAAACAAAGAAAACTCATTAGTATTATTTTAGTAGTAGAGGAAAATGATCCCTACATAATTTTTGATTTATGGGGATCAGAATCATCTCTATCTGATGAACATGTTATGGTAATGACTACACATGCATCTTTTTAATTCAAAATTGACATTAATGTTAATAAAAAAATTGTTGACATACTCAAAACTGAGTAAAAACATTATTATTGTTTTGATACATTAGGAAAACAATCCATGAGTCATTTGGGATGTGTAGAATTTTTCCGCGCCTCAATACGATGCACAGTGTGGCCGATATGACTCCAAGTGTGTCTTTTTTATTCAGTATTAAAATTAATTTTTCTATAAAAAAACATCCTAAAAAATGTAAAAACAAATTCAAATTGTTTTGGAACTTTTAGAAAATGATCCAAACGTAATTCTTTACGTGTAGGGATCATCCAAACCACATTCTGACACACAGTATGAACAATATGACTCCACGTACGTCTTTTTATTCAAAATTGGCATTAGTTTAAATTAAAAAATGGACATACTCAAAACTGAGAAAATACATTCTAATTATTTTTGTACTTTTGAAAAATGACCCATGAATCATTTGAGATGTGTAGTGTCCTACTATGTCTCAATCTGATGCACAGTGTGACTGGTATGACTCAAAGTGCATCTTTATTATTCAAAATTGACACTAATTTTAATAAAAAAATATAACTTACTATATTATAGTGTTGGATTTTTTTTGTATTTATGTTAGAATTTTTTTTCATTTAAACTTAGTATTTGCATCTTATTTTGGAAATTTTTGTTGTTGTTTCTACTGATGTGGTGTATTTTTTGAGCACACGGCACCAATATTTGGGGATGTAGTGTATTGAAACATCACACTATAGTTGTCACATTGATCAACGCCTATAGAAGCACTCATAAATGAATCATTTATCAGTGCTTATACCGGAGTTGATAAGGTCTCTCTATATAAATGCATTAAAAAGCACTGAGAAATCATACATTTATCAGTGCATATAAAAAAGCTGATAAAAGATGAGATTTATCAGTGCTTTTAAAAGTGATGATAAAGGAACTATTTATAAGAGATATAGAAACGTACTGATAAATGTGGTCTTTTATAATCTCTTTTAAAAGAGCTAATAAAAGTATGATTTATCATAATTTTTTGGGGTTGATAAGTATACCCTTTTCAACGTTTTTTAGCACTGATAAAATGGATGGACTTTTAACCATGCTATGGTTATCAATGCTTTTCTAGTGCTGATAAAGATCGATTCGAGTGCTATTAAAAGCGTGTTTTTTAGTAGTGTGTATACTAAAAACAATAATAAAATGTTTAGATAGATATATATATATATCAAAAGGTGAAGAATGTTATTTGTGAACTTTCTTATCAAATCCTTAAATAAATATAATTATTTAAACACATATTCTTTATCTTATTAGACCATGTTTTGAATTTCATTTTTTTATCTTTTCCAACCTCATTGTTCGAAATTATTTAACCCTAAATCATTTTTCCAAGATGTATCTAGTAGAGATAGAACTAGACTATTGACTGTTTGGTTAATATTTTCCTTGATCTTAGATTGAGAATGGTAATTACCTCAATCTTATTAAATACAAATACACTATATTATGATTAAATGTGTCTAAAATATTTCTATAATTTGTACATGACACCATATGGATCTTCATGTTACATGCCTCAAAATTTCCCCATATTTGGAATCATTTATAGGCTACATGGATTAATTTTAAAATCAATCACCTATATTAGATTTCAAAAAATACTTTTCATAGCCCTACCGGTGGATATTAATCTTTAATCCATGATATTTCTATCTCACTTAAATTATTGTGATTCATTTTATTTTTTCTCATGATAAAATTTTATATTAATTTCATTGGGTTTAACATGGTGAATATTCCCCACAATGATTTATATTTGATGAGATAAATGGAACATATTATCTTATGATCCTATTATAATGGTTCTTTATAATCATCACTACTTATTTATTATCATCCTAATGATGTAGTGAATAACTTATAAGACAAATACAATAATAACCCATATGTTTTAAAATAATAAAAAATGGTACATAAAAAAGATTGAGAAAAATTCTAGGTTACTTATAATGTATCTTTGACACATAAGTTCACTATTATACATGAAAATTTTTTCTAAATAATTATTTATATTTTAAAATCATTACTTATAATGGTCCATCAATGTTTAAAAATTAAGTTATTGATCCTTTACTAGACTACAGTTTAAAATAGTGCATGTTTGTGGCTATTCCAAGGAACAAAACCACAAGTGTGTTCTTTTAACATTATTATAAAATCAAAAAATTAGCAATTAAATGGATCAATAAAAATTTATGTGTGTTAAATATAATAAATTGAAACTTAATTTAGATATAAATATCAATGTGTAGTTTTTTTAAACCCAACCATCTCATTAATTTATGAATTAGTTAAATCAATTGGTTATAAGATTGTGAAAGGTTATCCAACATCATTATAGTCATTTTGATTAACTATATTTAACCTTATCTTAATCTAATGATTAGAGAAAAATAAAATTATGTTAATTAGGTTTTATCTTTTATGAAAAAGAATAATACAAACCTTTATTAATAGTTTAAACCTTATAATAACTTTGGTTATCCACCTTTAGTAAATATCTTTAACAAAAAAATAGTAAGAAATGATGTGAAGAATTAATTCCCAAAATTATTATTAATTAAAAATACACTTTATACAAGAATCCAATAAAGAATTATGTAACAATTATTCTACTATTGATCTCTCACTCATTAAGTGACTAATCACTATGGATTAAAGAATGTTCAGTCATGTTCAACTAATTCATATTATAAATTTAATAAATAAATGAAAAAAATGAAAAAATATTTTATAATAACTAAAATTTGATAATAATCATAAAAATTATTTGAAATAATGAATGATTTGACAGAATTGAATTTTTGAAATGAAGGCATACACAGAAAAACACAAAAAAAATAATGAAGTTTTTATTAAAAGACAAAAATTATTCACTCATGATCACGAGTCCTAATATTTAAAATTTATATCCACAATGTCATATGTGTTTTCAAAATATCCATGGTGGTGTCCTATTTATGGAGAAATGACACTTTATTTGTAAACAACTTCTTTAATTTTTTTGGATATTCATATCAATGTTCCCACATGGAGTTTTTGAGAGAATTGTAGGATTTATATAACTATTGTATGCAGATATTTTTAGATTATAATAATTATATAGTAAATATAAACATAAATATATCCTTTTGAATTAGATGTCTGGTATTTAGATAAACATGTTTGACATCACCATGATACAGTGTTGGGTATGGTATCTAAGGGATAATGACTAAACTATCCCCAATCTACTGATATGTATAACATGAGATTAGAAATATTTCGTTTAATATTATTTAGGATCTAGTTTAATTTTACATAACATTGAACATTCACTTATGTAAACGTTATGAATTATACTTTAATCTTATGAACTCCATTTGGAACAACTCCCATAATATCCTATATTTTGAAATAGTCCTACTCAAGGTAGTCAAAATTTATTATTATCTATGACTTGGCCTATATATGGAATATATATTGATTTAATATTTATTTAACTCTCTCAAATTCTCCATGTGAAATTATAAGATGATCCACAAAATAAAAACTCCAAAATTTATTTTTTATTTTCCAAATTCACGAATTAATGTCCAATGAGAAATTTTATAAACAAATAAATTAAAAAAACATTACCCAAGCATATTTATCATTGTTTATCAATAATAACTCAATGAAAAGGTGAACAAAAAATGATAAATATATATATATCTATAAGGATATCTAGTGAGATAGACACCATTGTGTAGTTTTTTATATGCGAAAATGATTACTAATTGATGACCATTGTGTTTTACCTTTGGAAAATACATTCCTTATAAACTCTTAAAAAGTCATACTTTTTAAACATGGTAGGTTTTTTTCTACTATTTTATAGTTTTATAAATAATAAAATTTCTCATACAGACCATGTCAATTTTTAATTAATCATAAGACATGGGAAAAGGGAATTTTTTATTCTCTTTTTTTAGAAACATTTTCCATACTAGTTTTTATAAAACCACAATTTGATTTTATAAAATTTCATAAACCATGAATATTTTATTATAAAATTTTTATTATTATGAAAATACATATAAATTATTAATGATTATTATTAAACACATCATGGTTCTAGAAAATCTAATTTTTATGAATTTAAATATATTTGATATGAAAAAGAATGAAAGAGGATCTGAAACCATTGTTGGGATTTTGTGTGAACATAATTGTCCAAATGAAAATGAAATATTCTATAAAACCTATTCTATAACCCCATACCATAATTCATTTTACATGAATGTGATAATTGATGAACGTACCAAAATGTTTTATGAAGAAACTAGGATATGAATTATTTATAAGTTATTGGGGTAGATCTTGTAAATAAATTCAATGAAATCATTCACATATAATAGTCCAAAAGGTGTATGAATTGTATAGAACATTTAGTAGAATTATTATTGACCCAATATATTATTTTAAACTCAATTAAATGATTATGAATAGAATTAAATTTATGAATTTTAGAATATATATACAATATCTCATAGTATTCACACATAACAATCCTACACAATTCATAAGACTTGAATATCTTTTACTGACCTCCCATAACAGTGATTGGTTTCCAAACATTTCATAAATGTTCTAAAAAACATTACATGTCTTTCAAACAATCGATATGGTACGCAACATGCTTTTTTAACATCAAAATAATTAGTATTAATGTTTATAACTTCTTATTGTCATTATCTAATTATAAAAATAACTATATGTGATAACTTTTAATGGATGATACAATCACAATGAATTATGTAATAATTCATGTATGATCAAGCACACAACCAAGGTACAATTAATACTACCATACCATTATTATATTTTTTAAAAAACATGTTATAGTAAATATCAATACATAATCATTTTTATTTAGTGTATGTTTTCTTTCATTTCAAGGGTTGTTTGGATTGATTCAAAATGATGTTATAATTATAAAAAAAATATAATTTTTAGTCTATGAAAATAAAAAAAAAATTCATGTGCAATCATTCTATTTAATGAAATAAAAAAATTATGTTTTTTTAAATAATAACTTGGAATATAGTTATTCAATAAAAAAATGTCATTCAGGTCCATAATGAGTTATTCCAAATTACGATTCAAAAAAAGGTTAAATATGGTCCTGTAAAATACTTTTATACGTATTTTGAGTGGGTTGGTTCATCTCAAATAATGAAAAAATATCACCTTGTCACCCAAATTAAAAAATTAACCCAATTGTTTTTGCGGTGGTTTTTTATTTTTATGGGAAGGTCTTGTTTTCTTAAGGTGGTGATATGATTTTATCATTTCCACACACACCCATAGTTGTAGGTTGATTAGGTTGAGAATCATTGAGGGAGAAGGTAAAATGTTGGCTATGAGACTAGATCTCAGAGAGTAATTGAGGTTCGAGTAAAAAATGAGAGGTCAGATCATGGAAGTGGGTTAAGATATGGGGGGAGGGTGAGATAATATGTAAAAAAAGTATTATAATTTTTAAAAAAATATAACTATGGTTTTATTTTAATCACTATTAAATTTAAATATCAAATATATATAATTGAAAAATAAAAAAATAATTTAATATATAGTATTGGATTTATGAACAACAAAAATAGTCATATTTAAATATTTATTTTCCCACTATAAATCAGCTTTAAAAAGTAACCCAATGAAACCAACTTTTGAGTTCCACAGAGGGAGTGATGATCTATATTTTTTTATCTAATTTCATGTTACTACATTATCTAACAGATTAATCCATGGATTTGGATAACCAAAAAAATGGATCATGGTAAATTTATTCCAAAAGGAGAGATCCTACACAAGTTTTTGGATAATATGATATAGGGTATCCAAAAAAAGACTAAATCAGACCAAACATGTGACTGTAAATTAAAAAACATATTTACCACCTTCCTTTTTTCCATTACTACCCACAACCTTCCTAAAAAAGGGTTCCATGATGTGCATCCCATCCCATGAAACAAGGGAGAATCACATTAATTCATACCAAATTTCCCAAAAACATAGTGTCAGCATCACTAAACATCATATTTATTTGAAACAATATTTAAATGTATCAAGAATATCAGAATACCAAATCCAAAAAAACATTCAACCCTTTATATATGCATTATACATAGACAGAACTTTAAATTATCCTTCAATAGTTCCAAAATTAAATTCTCTATATAATCAACCAATACCAAGAGGTATATCATGTTATATAATTTTAATGGAAATCAAAACACCCAATAAAATTATAATTAATCAATATTTCCAAGATGTGGATACAGAACCATCAGATAACATAAAACTTTTCATTAGTAAAAACTAGTCAAAAAAATATTATTGAAAGACATTGACCAAAATAAAATACTTGTACAATCTGAGAGTAATATCCAACATATCTACAGAACCATTAAAGATAATTTTCAAATAAACCCTTGGAAACCATTGGTATTAAAATTTTCACAAGAGGGAATTTAAATTCGGATTTTGATTTAACCTTATCTCTTTAATGATAAGGGATTCCATATGATCCCATGATTGATGATAGGTGTCAAAGACAATTAAGACATCTTCATATTTTATAAAACATGTGGTTTCTTATTCATTAAACCATTTATCAAAATCCCTTGGGAGATTAACCTACTACTCAACACCACCCTTCAATTTCTCTAACACCAATTTTATAGACAACTTTGGAAAACATCATCTTTTACACAGAAGTATCTGATGACTATATTATTTTTCAAATTAAAAAAATAATTATATAGATTATATTTATTCTATTATGATTGGTAAGAACCTCCCACACATAGTATTTTATTATTACCATTGGCTTCACTAAAAAAATAATATTGATACTTTTTCACATTACAATCAGAAAGATTTTATTTGTATGGATCATTAGAATTTCCATTAAGTTAATAATTATACTTTAATTAGGATCACATTTTTGTTTATCATCATCATATTTGTCTTCTGTAATAAAAAAAGGACTTCTATATGATCCTTTAGTAAATCACCCTCACCCTGGGTTGGAGTGATAAATTTTTCAACCACTATAGTAGTCCTTGGATTTTAGAAACTAGAAACAAGTCCAATTTTCTAATGTGGAAAAGGGTATTCTAGGAAAATCTACAATTGTAGAGTCAGACCATTGGAGGACCCCACATTAGAACCTCCTTAAGTCGTTCTACCATCCAAATTTTACTATTTTCCAGTATCATAATCTTTTTTCAAGAACCTATTTTTCTTTATTTATTTGAATTCGAATTATATTTATGAAATCAGATTCCTCATGCCCTGAAATATGATAAAAATAACACATAAAGGATCTATTATTTCAAAAAAAATTCAACAGACTGACAAAATATCATGAATATGTCCCAAATAACATGAATTTCCCTATACTCCACTTTTATATTAATATTTTCATCAGTTGTAGATAAATCAAATCGATGAACCGAGGTTAATGACAAATCAACTTACAAAAAAAATTCAATCATATTGTTTGAATGTATCTATAATTTTGTCATAATTCATTCTAATTTTTATTCCAATTTATGAATAATAATTCCTCATAGTTATAGGATTCCAGTAAAACCAACTGAGTTTACAAATTTTATCCCAATCCTATGTGAAAGTGTTTAAAACTTCAAAGATGTTAAATGATGGATCCTAATATTGAATGAGGAGTACACCTGGTTTTAGAGGATATGATCCAGAACACCATTCTCTACTATCAATATCCTTAGTTTTAAAGATGATATGGAATAATCAACATCATATCTAATTTATATTTAAGAAATAAAAAGACCCTTCCATTGAGATCTGCCTCAATAAATCATCTAATTACTAAGGATTTTGACCCTTTTTAATGATTTCCTATTCAATGATTATATTTATAAATGATTCACATCTTTGAGTAATATCATCATGGTTCAAAATAAATGTTAAATATTCAAATTATTAAAAATATTTTGGGAAAAAACATCCATCATCGATGAAAATGATTTTTAGTTATTCACATCATTGTTTTCCGAGGTATTCTTTTCAAATATTCATCACACTAGGAACATATCATGACATCAAATGATCTCACTACCCTAACCTCCCATGAGCTTTAAATATTTAGGGTATCAGCCACACCCATGATCACTATCTATAGAATCCCCCACAGAATCATTCATTTATTAAGGTATCTCTTGTTTACACATTTATAACATGAAAAACAACATTTTTCTTATAATTTAAATATTTATTTTATTTTTTATTTGTTGTAAATTAATGTGAGTAATGGAATTTTTATGTAACCTTGAGAAACGAAATTTCAAAAACCCTTATAAAGAGATGTTTTTAAAATTATAAAAGGAAGATCATTATTGAAAAAATTATGACATAAAATTAATTATCTAATTTTCTATCTTTCAAAAAATTAAACATGTGTTGTCTATTTAAGAATTTATAAATTTGATTCATGTATGTTGCTTTTTCATATTATAGTAGTCTAAATTTTATTTATTGTAGTATTTTTTTGAACTTGTTCTAACTTGTTTTGATATAATGGGAACCAAAATTAAATAATTTCGGAAATTGATTCCATTATTTAATTTCTTTGTTAATATGAAATATATAAATTCTTTAATTTATTCCTTTCATTATAAGATAATAAGACTATAAGGAAATAACTATAAAACACTACATAATCTTGAGATTTTATTAAATAGTTAATTTTTTTAAATTTCTAGGATTGTTATGGTTTATAGTTTTAGGGAATTAGGTCATAACCCTTACATAAAAAACCAATGTATTAAAATGTAGAAACTTCTATATAGAATAGATATTTCCCAAAATATATATTTTTTAAAATTAAACAAATTTTATTCTCATGATAAATCTTCTTGAGATTTTATATTAATTCTTCTTTATTCTTACCCATCCTTACGCATAGTAATTTTTATAGGCATGGAATAATCGGTAAAATCTCAATAAGGGACTTAAAAAATGTATAGTAAAAAATATAAAAACCTATAATATTTTTACCTTTATTAAAATATAAATTGAGAATAATAAATAAATCATATCAAAATTAAAAATAAACTATTTTTTTCTCAAAGAAAAACTTTAAAACCCATTACAAAAAATAGAAATTTTTTTGGAAATGTAGATATTCATATTTATAATGACTATTAAAATCACTATAGAAATAAATCAATCCAAGTAAAATCCATAGTAGAAACCTCCTTGGTTAACTCTCTCCTACATTCCTTTGAGGACAAGGAATATTAACTATAGCACTGGGAAAATATAATGGGGATCAACCATCATATAAGCTATACTAGTCTCACCCTTTACAAAAGATGTAATAGGATCACCTGTTCATTATATATAATTATAATGTTCCATATAATGAATAAAACATTTTATTCTCAAACCTTTTCATCATAAAATCCTTGAAAAAAATATTTTAAACTAGTATACAAAACACTTTTGGATATCAAGATGCACTTTTATTTTGAAACCACTTTTTAAAAATAAAAAAACAAGAACTGTGGGGAAATATTAATTTTTTTAATAAAACATAAAATCTTGTAAATTAAACATAACATAAAAATATTGGTTATGGTGATGAGAAAAATAGCTGAATTTGTATTTGCAAAAAATAACATTTTTCCCTTTTCCTTTTAATCAAACTGTTCCACAAAAATATTCCATTTTTTAAACTCTTAGAATAATGAAAATTGTTACATAAAATTGATTATATTATTATTTTATGTTCATATATAAACATCTATAAAATAAATTTAATAATATGGATATAGTATAAAAATATTTATAAAATAAATCTTGAAAACATTTAAAATGATATTTCATGTTAAAGTGTATCTTATCTTAAGTCCTACTTTTCATATACATTCTTTATATTTATGAATAATAAACTTATGTTAATCATTTACTTTCTTATTAACTGTTTTCATGTTTATTATCCCTTTTATTTTAGTTATTAACATGTTATATTCAATTAATTAATTATTTTTGTTTATTTCATATGTTTTGATGATATTTGGCTCATATGTACAGAATGACTTTAGTAGGTTGACTTCTGTCATTCAAGCCATTACTTAATCATCTGGAGAATAATTACAATTACATATTTGTCATTTTTATACATAAATTTAAATTTTAGAATAAATCATGAAATATGGTTATGCAAAATGAACAACAATATATATACCATCCATGTTTTGTGGTGTTGAAAAATGAATCCCCACATTTTATGGAGGTGGTAATTGATTTATACTCATGGATAAGGTTACCATTTTTTCAATGAATATAAATATAAGAAAGCTTATGATATATTAAATTTATATAATGATAAATATTCAATGAATAATATATATATATATATTACAACATTATAATCAACTATGAGTGGGAGTGTGGGAAAACAAAACACATCGTTTCATCGAGGTGGTAGTGCACATGTATGTGCGAATGATGTTTTCTCTCCCTGTTGGATAAAAGTGGAGATATATATTAATTATAATGTAAACATAATAAAATATTAGTATATTAAATATAGTTATGTTATTATTTCATCATGTTTGAAGGATATTTAAATGAGGTAAAATAATAAATAAAGTAAAAATTCTTGGTTAAGAACTATATCTCTTACTTGGTGAGAGACTTGCTCTTTTATTTTCTGAACATGATTGCTCAAAATGTGTAAGGATGTTAAGAAATTAAGTGACCTTTAATAAGTGAGGGGTGGAGAACTCTTGGAATATCTTAAAATTTTAAATTAATATAAATTACTTGTCATGGAAAAATGTATATGATTTGATGTAAATCAAATATAATATAACTATGAGTCAAAATCCTACCATATAATCAAATTTTGAAAAGTTTATGTGATTTTTAACCCATATAAATACTTCTAACCCCCCATTAACCATTTATACTCTTAATGTGGTATCATGTTTTTTTATATTAAAGGAGACAATAAATTTCATATAAAAGGAAAACTGACCCATAAATGGAGCATTTTTTATATTATAAACTATATACCTTTCACTATGTCTAATAGAAAATTTTAAGATAATTTAAATCATTTAAGGAAAAAAATTGTCATAAAATATCATTAATGTCATTTTTGAGACAGTCCATTTATTTTGACTTTGAAAGTAACAATACAGTAATGGAATTTGATTTTAATACTAAAAAATATCCCTAAAATGTTAATTGTGTTAAAAACATTCAAGTAAGACAATAATTCCTTAAAATTACATTACATTTTATATTTTTAAAATCATTTATTTTATTTTTGAATTAATTGGGTAAATATTGCATCAGTGTTTCATAATTATTTAAGGTAATTATTTCATCGCTAATTTTTTAAAATTATTTACCATAATAAAAAAATTCATTAATCTTTATAATAACAATATTTAACAAATCTCGTGTTTCTTTATCCCCATCAATTAATTTAATAATATTAAAATAAAGAGAGTGATATTTTTGAATTTATATTTACTTGTAAGAATATAAATGTTAAAATCAAAAGGAAAGTGGAAAGAAATTGATTTTCTTAATCATGTATTTCAAAGATAAAAAAATTCTACAAAAAAATATCTATAAATTTTAGGGATATTGTTAGGCCGCATTTCTATATTTTAAACCATAGTTAACAAATGTACCCCTACCGTGGTGACAAATATTTTCTACAGTTAAAATTTATAATAAAAAAAATAAAAGGGATCTATTTACAACATTTGGAACTCATGATTCAAAATATAGAATCTATTTTCAATAATTAATTCATCTCTGTGGAAGAATTTAATTTAAAATTAAAACTACAAAATGCGATGAAAAACCATTTTTAGAAAAATGAATTTTTTGTATAAATACGTTTTTATAATAAATTAATGTATAAAATTATTTATAGAGATCATAATTGTACTTTTTTATTATTAAAATAGACTAATAAAAAATTAAAACTAATCCAAAATATAATTTTTAATTGTAAATACATTAAAATAAAATACAATTTCCAATAAATATATATATATTTTCACGAAACCAAAAAATAATCAATCTTTTCAGAAAATAAAATAATTTAAACCTAATATAATTTTGATATTATGATCTAAAAAATTAATTGGATTAGGTGAAATTCAAATTCTATTATATTTAATCATTTTTTGATAAAACCATATAGTGCTTGAAGACAAAATTTGGTTCGAAATAATTTTCTATTTTTAACTATAAAATTACCTAATATTATTATAATGAGTATAAACAATTAAAATATAATTAATAAATATATTAAATTTAATTATCTTAACATTACTCAGGTTGCTAAATTCTACCCCTTTTGTAAACATCATCCTCAAAATTTTATTTAATTCTCAAATAAGTTAGTATATCTTTTCCTCATAGCATTTTTAGATTCCCATTCTACTTCAACAACCATATGGTTTTTTCACATAACATTAACAAAATTAATTAACTTTTTCTAAAACATGTTATCTCTATGGTCAGAAATCTATACTAGATATTCCGCATAAAATTATTCTCTTCCGACTTACCTACTCCAGGACTCAAAATATGAGATGAATCTGGCATATGTTTTCCAAACATTGAAACATAGAATACATTATGTACCTTGGATAAACCAAATGGAAATGATAAGTGGTAGGTAATATATCCAAATTTTTATATAATTTCAAATGGTACAACAAACCATGGACTTAAATTACCCTTTTATCAAAATCAATATAAATTTTCCTTGAAGATACGTTAAGAAAAACATGACCACCTACCTTGATAAAAATACATTTTCTCCTATTATGTGAATAACGTTTCTATATACTCTATGAAACCCTCATATGATATAGAATTATCTCTAAATTCTAAACCATTTACTCTACCAATTACAGTCCCATCTATTTCTATTCTCCCACTTCATCTCAAAAATTTGAATTCCGGACGTGCATTCTATATAATGGCTCAAAATGTTCCATTTGTATAATATAATGAGAACTATTTTTATAATATTACTCAACCAATGCATGATGTCGATCCCATATTTCCTATTAAACCATTTAATAATCATTAATAATTTCATCAAATGTCAGAATTAGTTTCATGGACTGTCTATTAGATTGAGTATTAAAAGATGTATTGAAATTTAATTCAGCAACCAATTACTTATTAAGTCCTTTCTAAAAATTATAAGTTAATATGGGATCATGGTTAAATATATTGGATAAAGTAACTCCATGTAATTTAATTATCTCTTTGAAATATATTTGATAAATATGATCTAATGGCCAAGTATCTATAATGGATATGAAATTCCATGATTTAGTTAGTCGATAAAAAATAACACAAATTTCATTATTTCTTAGAGACATATTTGTTAATCCCACATTGAAATGCATGGATATATTTTTTGACTTCCATTATAATAATAAAAAAGTACAAAGAATCCCCTTTAATAATTATCTTTATTCTTTTACCCATTAACAACTCCAAAATTTCATTTTAATGTCTGAAATATCTCTTTTCATTTCATCCCACTAGTAAAACTCTTGAAGGTCTCTAAAAATATTTGTGCTTCCATGATGAATGGAAAATAGGGAAACATGGGTTTCACCCAATAATTATCTCTTCAATTGGAGATCACAAGACACATATAATTTTTTCCATATCTTATCACACATTCTTTATCAACATTATACTTGATAAAGTTAGCATTATAAAAAAATTACAGCTTTTACTTGAAAACACAATCCTTTTTTCAAATTTTTCTTAATGATTATTAATAAATAAGAATATACTAAAATCTAAATTGAAATATTGTAAGTTCCTACCAAAAAAATATCTAGTCCAAAACTCGTCAATTTTTTTAAAAGGCCATATTTCAAATATATCATGGTAAATATAGAATTTTTTTCCAAAACATATCATCAGATACTTTTTTTAATTTTACAAAATTTTAATGAATCATGTATCATAATTCTTAATCAGTTCCATCAAACCTCTCTATCTCTTATTGAACTCCTTCTGAGTAAATATATACATGAGAATATTATTATTAGTATATATTTCACACTATAATACATATAAATGTTTTCCCAAAATTTTAAAAGTGAAAACTAATAAAGATAATTCTAGACCATGTGTAGTATAATTTAACAGATGAGGTTTCAGTTGATCTGAATTATAAGAAATTACCTGATCATTCTACATCAAGACACAACCAAGCCAATTTAATGAAGAATCACTATAGAAGAAAATTTAACCATTTATATAAGATAGGACTATAACTGGATAACTCACCAAAATTATTTTTAGTTCTATAAAACAATCATTACACTATTTTAACTAAATATATTTAACTCCATTTCAAGATAATTTAATTAGTGGGATATAAAATTTGGAAACCTTTTTAATAAACCATTAATATGAACCCAATAATCCAAAAAAACTATGAATATCTATTATATATTTTGAATTAAACATTATTCATCATATTTAGTTGTTTTAGGGTCAACAACTATTCAAAATTTAGAAACTATATTTCTAAGGAAACAAATTAATTTAAACAATTTTTCACACATACTAAATTTCCCATATAGTTTCACATTATTTTAATATTTTCCAAACAATCCTTTGGGGTCTTTCATGATGCCCGTGACTTTTATAATACAATAATATATCATCAATAAAAATTACCAAAATATCATCTAAATAGTCATGGGAAAATCTATTCATATGATCCATGAATATGACTGGTGCATTAGAGGGCCCAAATAGAATAAATATAATCTCATATTTCCCATATCATATCTGAAATACTATATTTGGAATATCTACCTCCTTCACCTTCAATTGAAGTAATCCTAGATTCAGATAAATCTTAAAAAAATAACTCACACCCTGTAGTTATTCAACCAACTCAACAATATTGGGAAAATGATACTTTTTATTACCAATGATGTTATTAAAGGCTCTAGAGTTATTGTAAATTCTCATTGAACAATCTATCTTTTTGTTAAAAAATATTAGCTCTCCAAGGTGAAGTTATAAGATGAATAAAACCATTATTTTGAAACTCTTTCATATTTATTTTCTATTTCAAAGGCTCTATATGAGCCATTCGATAAAAGAGGTTTGAAATAGGCTTAGCATCAGGAACTAAGTCAACCATAAACTCAACCTTTTAATCAGGAATAACACTAGGAAAAACAACTATGAATACATCCATAAGTTCATTCACTAATGGGATATCACTAATCATAAAAATTGGTCTCTTTTCAATGACATAAGATAAGTAAATTTCAATTTTATCTCTAATCAATTTCTTAGCTTCTACGTAGTTTATCCAAGGTATGCAATCATTGAATAAAACCTTATTGGATCTACAATCTAGCTTATAATTATAAATAAAAATCCAATTCATAACCAAAATATATCAAGCTTTACTATAGGAAGTTTAAAAAAAACCTATAAGAAATACCCTCCCACTAATAATTATAGTATTACTATCATAAACTTAGATGATTTAATATTTCCTCTCATAGTTTTCAAATGAAAATATATTTTGTTTTATTTAGGTGATATTCCCATATTACTTTAAAATTTCATAGAAATAATGGAATCTAATTATCCTGAGTCAAACATATATTTAGAATATTTCAAATAAAAAGTAACCTACTTTTCACCACATTTTTGAATGGCGTAACATTGATAGTAGTAGTATAAAATGATTTTTTAAACCATTTTTTTCATTATATCTTGATGATTTCACCCCTATTATACATATATAGTCACACAATTGCATAATTCCCCAACACATTGATATTAAAACGACTCACCATTGACTAGTTATCTATTACCCGATTGTTGGACTATTTAATCATCTTTTAAAACGTCTCACCATTGACTATTTCTTACTTTTTCGTCTCAAGAAACATAATTTCTAGAAGACTCCATCTCAACATTCTCAAAAAAATGGATAATTGTTTAATTACTTTTAAAATATTATACAGACAAATATCTTAATAATCATCATTTAAATCCTGAGTAAAATATATAAATTTTACTATCAAGGTCCTAAATAAAATATGATATGTACTTTTCCATTATTTTAACATGTAGTCCTTACATGATTATTAAATCTTCATTTTTATTCAATTATACGAATTGTTTCACCATCCTAAGTCAAAGAACCATATGGGAATATTTCTCTAGAAAAATATTCTTATATGTATCCCATTCCATGGAATCATGCCCCTCTCTCTATTATTATCAAACAAATACCACCATTTATCATATTCAGCATTAAAATGTTAAATGGAAAGAGTTTCATTTTGAAATTCGGAATATCACATGACTTTAAATATATTTTATAGAGAATTGATCCTTCCATAAAATAACAATGGATCTAATGTTCCACAGAAATCCAGAGGGTGATGTTTCATAAAATTATCAACTATTAACATGTTTCTATGTGGTGAATTTGGTTATTCTCTAAAATGGATGACACCACCATTTATAGCTTGCATTGACTAATCCATCACTATAACAAAATGATTGGTTCCAATTCCAACGATTACGATATGATAATTTGGAAGGAAATTTTCCCTTTTATACCTTACAAAATTAGATTCAATCTTTCTAATATGAAAAACCATATTGAATAGACATAGACTAAAAATTAACTTTTTTATTTCTAAAATTCATTTACATAAAATGTGAGAAGCTATATAAGTTCAAACCAGATGCATCAAACACCATAATAGTTCCCAAAATCATTGAACAAAGGATTAATAATATTAAATATATTATCCCTATATAATTCCCAATAGAGAATAGTTACCTTTTTATCTATGTCATCATTGATGATGTCATCAATATTATCTAACATCTTGTCCCAATTTTGGATGTTCTCCTACATGTTTATCTTCCATTAATTGAAACCTCATGTAAAAAATATGATATTTCTTATCTATCCACATACACTACTTGATATTGGTGCCCACTAGTATCATTATTTTTTTCATGCTTTCTAAATCCTACTGGGAGGCATTAATCATGAAATCCTCCTCCAACATTTCTTTCTCATAATGAAAAATTAACTCCCGTGTTTTTATATTTTTTATAATCCATACATTCCTCCAACTACAAGTCACCTGTAACACCCATAGGGGGTCATCTATATTAGATATGGCCTAATTGTTAACATGATATACTTTATAAAATCCTCAATGAATCTAATTTAGTACTCCTATTGAACTAGATTCCTACTTTTGTTCCTTAGTATAACCACATTCATCCATTTGGTTTTTATACTAGAGTTTCACACTCTTGATTCACTCCCGATCCCTAGTAGAGAGTTTATAATCCATCACCTTGTCTCTGCTCTTTTTTATAAAACTTGTCTCCATTACTTTAGGTAAATGAGATTAGTCTTTAAGACCATTTGTTTTCTTCTCTATAGGGAGAATGAAAATACTAGAATCCCATTTTCCCTTATATCCCTTCATCCTAATCAGGAATTGACATCTTATAATATGTCTTCCCACTACATTATATCCTCTTAAAAGGATAGAAAACTAATCTCATGACTCCACCCAAAGAATTATTTCCCTCAGTGACGTTTTTAGCCTAAACTGAAACTCTTTTTTCTTGGACTGACCCCTCAATTTCATGACCATAGAAATAGTGATCTAGATTAATAGTAAGAATGATCCTTCTAGGACTTGGCCTATTTTTTACATTCACCCAATCACCCTATTCAACTGGTGTTACCAATATTAAAATACCCTGGTGAAAGCCGCCCATTGGGCCTCCCTTGTATTCCACATGAATCACAACCTTTTGAGTAGGTTTAAATATAGGTTTTATTTCCTCTTCATATGATAAAGTTTTTAATATATTGATTTTTGGATCCAAGGAATCATCTTCATGCACTCCCTCAGTCCCGCCTGACAGAGATTGGACATATACTATTGACTTGTGGTCAAATAATTATTTCCTAAAATAGTCGAATATGTCCAAAATATTCAGATTATATTTCAAAGGTCTTACCTATTTCTAGATGGGATGATCATGTACTGACCTATTAATACCAAATTTATCAACTACGGGGCCATTGTATGTTTTTATCCCCAATGCCTGCCATATTTTTGGGTTATGAACTCAATACAATTCCCTACCCCATGATGAAATGTTGAAATAAGATGACACAAACATCTATAAGATGAACAATAATCTATCTAAGGCTCAAAGACTGCTTATTTTTTTTGTTAAAATTATTTTTTAATTTTCATCCAAACTCACTCCACAAGTGACTTTGAGATATCCACTTCAACATTGATATAGGGATAAATCAGGTGGCAAACAGAATTTTTTATACTATCAAAAAACAAATATAAAACTATATAATTTCTTATTATATGGATAAAAGAGGTATTTTGGAAATGTAGGTGATTTTTAGGAGTGCTTACACAAATTTCTGTCATAGTAGCATGATGCTTAATGTTGAAACCATATGTACATAAAAATTGATAGAAGTTATAGTAGTTGCAATTTTGAGGAGCCATGGAAAAAACGAGAATAAAATTATCTATCGAAGAAAATAAAATCATAATACTCCATTTTTTAAGAAGTAAAATAATATCCCATTACTATAACACCCATGTTCTAAAAATGAACCTATCATAATCATCCACTAAAGGATGATGTTTTCTAAAAAGAGAAACCACGATCAGATTCAAGAGACCAGAAGACACATAGTAATTATAAAATATTATATCATTAAAAATTAACTATAAGGTATATTTTTTTAGGTTTATTGTGTTAATATTATAATAAAATTAAAATTTATCTAAACCTTTCCTATTATATAAACTATAAGTACCCAACTATAAAAATTTATATCATCTTGATTTTTTTGTCAGGAATTTACCTTTGTTTTATGTTTTGAGGATATTTATTGTTTAGTGTTTTTAGAATCAAGTCATAAATATTACAGAACACACCTATATATTAGTAACTATAAATTTCTACATAGTTCAATTTTAGCACAATATTAGACTTTTAAAATAAACCAAAATTTAATTTTAATGATAAATCTTCAATACTTTCATTTTAATTCTTCTTTATTCTTAACAATCCTTACACCCAATGAAAAATATTTTATAATAGGGTATAAGAACAAAAATCTAAATAAGAGAAGCATGGAAAATAAATCTATTATTTCATTTAAAAACATGTAACCCAATTAAATTCTTACCTTTATCACTAGATACATTTTGTTTATAAAATAAATCATATCCCCATGAAAAAAACACTCAAAGGAAACCTTTAAAACCCATAACAATTAAATAGATTTTTTTGGAAATATAGAGTATTATATTTAGAATATGTGTTAAAATCATGAAATAAAAAACAAAAATCTATTAAAATTTATAGCATAAACTTCCCTAGTTAATTGTCTCACTTCCTGCAAAGACAAGGAACATTACCCAATGCATTGGGGATCTATAATGGGATCACCCATCATATAATCTCTATCAATATCACCAATCATATAGGCCATATAAATATCATCCAATAATCAAATATAATTATAATGTATCTTATCATGAGTACCAAATTTTATTCTTTCACATCTTCATTATAAAATCCCTAAAAAAATTATAAAGCCCATTATTAAAAAAACTTTCAAATATCGAAATAACCTTTTATTTTTAAAATTAATCTTCAAAACCCAAATAAAAAGAACAAATGGAAAAATAAATTTTATTTTAATAATAAATAAAATATTTTAAAGGAATAAAAACATAAAATAACTATTATGGTAGTGAGAAAATATATTGGAGTCATATATGTATTAATAAAACATTATTTTTTATTATTTGTCAAAAAAATCAATAAAATGATTCCCCTTAGAAAATATTTTTTAGAATATAAAATTTCAATTGAAAAAATCTTTATAGTTTGTTTATTTCCATATAAAACATCCATAAATTATTTTTTTGTATAAGGACATGGAATAAAAACATTTAGAAATTAAATCTTGAGAGCATTTAAAATGAGGTTTTAAGTTAGAGTCCCATAACTCGAATCTGAATCGTCATATACATTATTTGTCATCCTAAATAAAAATAATATGTTAATTAATAAATTTCTTAACTAAAATTTTCAATTTTATTATTTCCTTAATTTTATATATTACTATGTTATATTTAATTACAAAATTAGTTATGTTCTTGTTGGATGTATATAAGTTATTCCGGTCATATATTCAAACTAATTTGGTAGGATGAATATTGTCAATAACGTAATTACTCCATAAAATATAGAATAATAATTATGAAATAACAATAATTTTTATTTATTTATTATAATTTTAAAAATATACATGAAATATGGTTATCAAAAATGATCAACATTACAATCATGAAGATGGTTGGTCATACATATGCATGAGTAACGTTTCCATTTTAAAATGAAAAAGATGGAAAAGAGGTAAGTATTATTTTATCTATAAAAAGTGATAATAATATCATAAAAAACATATTATTTAATTAAAAATAGTTATATATACCATCCATATTATGTGGTGATTAAAAATGAGTCACATCACTTCATGGAGGTGGTAATCTACAAGTACTCTCGAACGATGTTATCATTTTTCAATGAATGGAATGGTAGAAAAATAGATTATATATCAATTTTCTAGAATTATAAATAAATAATTAATATTATATATATATATATATATATAATTAAACATTAGTACAAGTTATGATAGGTGGTGATGTAAAACAAAACACACTGCTTCATGGAAGTGGTTGTCCACACATACACACGAACGATATTTTCGTTCCCCATTGGATGGAAGAGAAGATAGATATTGGTTATTATATAAACATAATAATATATCAGTATATTCAATATATTTATTTTATTATTTTACCATTTTTTAAGGATATATTATGGATGTATTATAATAAATAAATCCAAAAATATTTTTAAAGAACTGTACCTCTTATTCAGACAACCTACTTAGTCTTACACCAAAAGACATCCTAGGATTATTTTATAATAAAAAAGGGACTCTAGGAAATGTTGAGAGATTTTGGGCTGAGAATTTGTTAGATATTTTTTATGAACTATAGTTCTCAAAAGGTTCAAGGAAGAGAGGAGCAAAGGTTCCCTTTTATAAGTGACAATAGGGGAACTATGGGAATTTCTTGAAATATGAATTTAATATAAATTAATTTTCATGTAAAAATAGAACTAAATTAACATAATTAAAATATAGTATAATTATGAGTTGAAATAATATAACATTATAAAATATTGAAAAAATTTGGTGATGTTTTCACCCTTATCTCTTTATTTTAACCCTCGTTATCCTTATTGGCATTTACCATGATATCAATGTTTTTTCTACTAAAATAATCAGTAAAATTACTATAAAATGATAAAAGGACTCATAAATGGATCATGGTTGATATTATAATACATACACCATTAAATTGAATGAAAATAATATTTATCATAATTTAAAAACATTGAATTAAACATTTGTTTTATAAAATATCAATAATGTCATTTTTGGAACTATTATTTTACCACCCTTTGAAAACAAAATGACAACAAAGGAATTAAAATATAATATTTTCAAAAATATCTAACAAGTTATTTTTATCTAAATAAATCTGGGAAAATAATAATTCCTTTAAATCGTATTACTTTTCATATTTCTAGTATCATTTACTTTATTTTTCTTTTAATTGACTAAATATTGTGTCGACACTGTATAAGTATTTATATTAATTATTTCATCACTAAAAAAAAGAAATAAATTCCCATGATAAAAAAATTATATTTATAACAAACATTTATATCCAAATAGAAATTTTTTATCTATTTTACAAAATATTATAGATATTAAAAGAAAATATTGACATTTTTTTCTTTATATTTACTCATAATAATGTAAAAGTTATAATTTTAGGAATATGGAATAAAATTTCCACATTTTTGAATAATTTATTTTGGAGTTTGAAACACACTTTCTGAAAAAAAAATACATGTTTTATAGATATCATTAGGCTTTATCACGTTATTTTAACCTTAATTACATAATTAACGTTCAAAAAGGTGAAAAATATCTAATACTGTTACAATTCATAAAGAAAAAAAAATAAAATAGAAATATTTTTTAAATATGGACATCATTATTTCAAATATTTAATTGATTTTTCAATATTTAATTCACATAACTAAATATTTTAATTTAATACTAAACCAATGAAACATAATGGAAATTAGTTTTTAAAAAATTCCTCTTCCAGTATAAAAAAGTTTTCATATTAAATTCAAGTAAAAAATTCCTTAGTAAGACCATAATTATATTAATTTTAATTAAAATGGACTTATTAAATGTTAAAATTAACTAAAAAGAAATTTTACATTGTAAATATTTTATAGGAAAATACATTTCTCAATAAAATTTCAAATATTTCACTATTAATTGGAAAAACATCCTTTCCAAAAAATATATAAAGTTTAACCTTAGATAATGTCTATATTATGTTATCAAAAATGAAGTTCATTATGTTAAATTAAAATTCTATAATTTGGATATCAGGTTGTTAAATAAAACCATAAAATATCTGAAACCCCAATTTGGTTAGAAGTAATTTTTTTCCTTTTGACTGAATATTTACTTGATATTTTATTATTAATATAAAATTATGAAATATATTTAATTAATATATAAAAATGATTTATTTAAACATTACATAGGTTGTTATAAATACGTTATTATCACTCAAAAATTCTTATCAACACTTTTAAATCACTAATATTGTTCTAACAGATATAAATACAACCTATTTATTAATTATAAAAAACATTGATAAAGGCTGTTCTATATCATTATGAAGAAACACTAATAAAATTAAGATTTTATCAATGTTTTTTTAACACTAATAAATTATTTTCCCTCTAAAAACGTGACAATATAATTTACAAATTAAATATTTGGTAGAATTATTTTTTATAGAATAAAATATAATCTTAGCTTCCGAAATAGGATATAAAAGAAGATTTAAGAATAAATTTAATGTATTTTAAAATATAAAATAAATTTTGTTGCGTTACAGCAGTTTTACACAATTTAAATTTGCAATTAAAATTTAAATCATTTATAAACAAATTATTATGATTAAAAATATATACACAACTATATATAATATGAAAATAATATAACACATGAAAGAGAGATTATCCAATGATCATGCATCCACTGACTTTCTCTATCCCAATAGAATGAGTTCTTATAATATAAATGATGTTTATTTGTTATTATTACATAAAAAATATGATACTAATTAGAGCGAAATTATTATATAATAATTTGTTGAATAATAAGTGATTAATGGTTTTTTATCTTTATGGGATGTGATGTATTCTAGTAATAAAGAATAAAATTGTAAATTATTGACTCATTTTAAACATCAAATTAAAAATTGACTCCTAAAATAAAATTTACCATTTAGAATATAGAGATATTTCATAAGGTTGTTTGATACAAACCTATAAATGAAATGGAAATAACTCTGTAGGATACTTAATTTACATTAACATATACTCATATTTTTCTTCTAAATCCGTTGTAATTTATCATTAAAAAATAAATTCCATTCTATATGATTAAATTATATTTTTTCGAAAAGTAATATAATTTAGTTTAATGGAAAAATAGATTGTAAACATGTATCCTTTTAACCTGGACAAGCATACACAAGAATAATCTTTCATCACATTGAAATAAATGCTTAGAAATTCATTTAAAAAAATTGATTTTATTCATGTATAGAGAAATATAGTTAGTATTGATAGAATTTTAAGAATCATTAAGAAAAAATATTTCATTTCAACTTATATAATCTCTTAAAATACCAATGATCCAACACAAATGAAAAAATTAAATAGTGTTAAATAAGGAGACATAAAATATAAATAAATATTACCATTGAATTAAAAAAAATTTAAATATTCCAATTATAATTGTAAAAATAAAATTTGAATCATTATAGAAAGATCACATTCTCAGTAGTTTATGTTTTTCATTCCCATAGGTTATAAAATAATCAATAGTTGTTTTTTAAAATTTTCACAATAATCCAACATCATTCTCTTGAATAAATCATATGATTAATTTTTGAAAGTTAAAATAGAGTACCAATTATATAAGTGGATCTTTAATTATTTAAGAAAGATTTCACATCAAAATGATGTGATCTTTATTAATCCAAATAAAAAAATTAATACTATTATACTAATTTTTTCTGACATTTTAATCTCATTATTCTATTATTATCAATATAATTCTATCTATTTAACATTAAAAAATTTAGGTTATTATATATAAATGAAATGATTAATTGATTTAAGGTTTTATTATACATGTAATAGATGAATCAACAATTATTGTACTATGTATCTTTTTGAAAAAAAAATCATTTTTTTTATCATTAGACTTATGTTTTTATAATATAAAATATCTATCAAATTAATAATCAAATAATAATTATATTTGGAAAATTTCATGTTGGAATGATGTGTTTCTTCATAAAATAAACCATAAATGAAAAAACAATCATTGTTCAAAATTTTGGTGACAATTCATGCTCACTTGATCAGTTTTTATGGTTCAAAAATAGTTTAGACACATAAAAAAATTTAATTCAGAATATATATTTAGATAATTTATCTCACATGGAATGATATAAAGATTTTTAGTTTACTTAAAAAATATAAAAATAAATTTAAGAATGTTATCCTAAAGTTTTTTTGACAATATATGCTTTTTTTCAATGTTTTTGTCATCATATGTATATATATTTAATAGAAATGAAATTTTATGTTAAAACCCATATTATGTTATTTTAAGAAAATTACACGTAATATTAATGGGTTTTTTCCTATAGGTAAAAAATAATTTTATGATCATTATCCAACATTTTTGTGATATTCTAAGATCCTATACTCATTTATGACTATTTGAGACATATTTATATAACTAGAAATAATTTTGATAGAAAAAAAATACAATTTGTATCATTATAATCAGATGACATGTTGGAATGATGATAAATATTTTCCTAAAGGTAAAAAAATAAAAAACCAATGTCCTAAATTTCTATGATTATATAAGCTCATTTTTATGGTCTATTTATCTAACACATGTATATAAATATTAAAAATAACCTCTTAATCATTCTATTCACATCTCATGTCAGAATAATATGTGGTTTGATACAGCTTGTAAGAAATGAATAACTGATTATTATCATTTTTTTGTGATTATAGATTCTCATTTACATAGTTAATAAATTTTTATACATGTTTATAAACCTTGAAAATATTTTGATAATAAAAATAATTTTTCGATTAATCTAGGAATATACTACATAATATTGATATGTTCTATCTTTTTATATTTCACAGATGAATAAACGATCACAATAAAAAATTTTCACACAAACCTAATATTGTTTTCATTCTTTTGAATATTTAATACATGTTTATAAAACATTAAGAAGAATATGTGTTTGAAATAATTTTTTTAAAAAATGAATTTAATATATAGTATTCAAAAATAAAAAGTTAATGATTTTAAGCCTTAGAAGAAAAATAATTTGATATGTTATAGAAAAACGCCTCTTCACGTTATTTAGAAATATTCTGACACCAAGAAACATACATATTTTTTCTTAAAAAATCTATTTCAGATTTTGAATATGATTTATTTCATGTATCCACAATGTAATAAAAAATAGATATATAAATGTTTAATAAATATTTTAAATGAAATTTTAATTTTTTTTAAATATAAATAATATTATAATTACTATTTCAAGGTGTCCATTTTTCTTTTGGTTTCTTAATTTTAAAAAAATTTACAGCCTTAGTAGATATAATCATATAAATTCAGATGTTTTGACAGTTGTAAAAAAATTGAGAAATATTTTATTTTTTTATATATGTTCTAGAAGAAAAATGTTTTTATATATATCGTAATATTTATATATATATAGACATCCATAGGTTACAAATTCACCCTAAGTTTCCTTATACCATGTTATTATTAATACATAAACATCACACTACTATAAAAAACAAATTTTTTTATAATATTTTATAAATCATATAAATGAAAAATTTGATATAAAATACAGAAGAAAATGTATCACTATTTAAAAAGAGATATCATTTAAGTCTGCTTTATTAGATATACATGTTTGAATCCACAAAATATATCCTTGGATTAACTATATTTATCAAAATAAGAATATATAGATCACAAAATAAAATGAAAAATGAAAAAAATTAATATAAAAAATGAAATTTTATTAAATTTTATTAGAGTATATAGTTTTAACATTCCATAGTGGGTATTAAAAATCATTTTAAATTATTTATTTCCTTTTTAAATGAATTAGAATATTTTCATGTTTTTGATTAAATTTTATATAATTTATTTTCTTTCTTTTGTAGATTTAACATGAGGACCTAAAAATAAAAATGAAAAGATTATCAACATAGGTTTTTATTACGTGATTATGATATGAATATTAATAAAAAAAGAATATTATTAAATATTCATTAAAATTATCCATCAATAAATTGATATAAGAATTTTTAATGTGGACCACATATATATAAATATAATAGAGGCACCTGACTATTCATGTTTGATTATTTGAATTATAATATTAAACACAATAATAACATGAGGATCTGTAATAAATACAACTTCTTAAAATAAAATTTCATGCTTATCACCATTTTATAACATTATACCTATAAAACATACTTTTTTAGAAGTGTTGTATCTTTTTTATTGTGGTAAATGTATCATAGGTTGAAGTTTTTGATCCCATAATTACTTTCTTAGATTTTTTCTACCCAGTTTTTTGTTTTACCTTCTATCACAACAAATATTAATTTACAGAATTTTATTTATCATAAAAGTTATTGAATATAATATTTGTTGTAAATTACATGCTTGTATTTATCATGTGTAATTAAAAAACATAACATGCTATAAAATTTTGAATAATATGTTTCTCACTTTTAATATCAAAATCATCAATGGGAATAAGGAGTAGAACACTCAACTTGTGAGCTATATGAATCAAAACACTGATGTTATCTATTGGATGTTTATTTGAGGCACCTAAAATGTCAATATTTAATATGTATTTTATGTATCAATTGTTTGGTGGCTTTCATTAGTTCTAGGATAGAAAATAATATGTTTTAATGGATTTTAAAGAATATGTGGTTAATAAATGGTTTTCCCAAAACATACAACTATAACATTCGTGTTGAAAATACATTTCTAGTATCATTTAAATGGTTTTTAAATTGTATTCAAAATACTGATCCATAGGTTTCAAACTATTAAAACATTTTTTTTATGAATACGATTTATGTGATTCCATCTCTCTTTTCAACCCCTAATTATTTTATTTCCACTTATGATCAACCCTCAATTTCTCTCCCTCATTTTTTTATATATTGATGAAAAACGATAATTGTGAAGTGATTCCTCTAAGTATATTAATAAAAAAAGTTCCTCAAATCTTGTATCACCTTCCAATTTTATGTTCTCTCTCCTCTATGTTCATGATAGATTGATTTTCATTTTGGATGAATTTTTATTCTGGGTCTCTATTTTTATGGATTTTGATCACCATCTAAGTAATCCTCTTTATCTCACAAGGTGGTAAAACAACATTTTTCAATATATTCATTAAATAATATAATGTGGATTCATTTATTTAAATTTGTTCTTGGAACTATGAATTCATGAGTTCCCTAACCCATTTTTTAGATGAAACATACATTTTAATAAATACTTTAGTGCATTTTGAGTGGTTATATGTGTTTTTATTTATATTCCCTTAACATCAAGAGAAATACCATGCCTGAATGTTTTAATATTACTTATGTAAATCTGGTGAACACTTTGTTTTTATGAAAATATCATCATTGATTTTCATAAAGTAATTAAAGATGCATTCATTAGATAAAATCATATGATTTATAATTATATAATGTCATATTTTTACTTATTCCTTCAAGAGTTATGGGTTTTTTTTTTAATTTTTAAGCAGACTTATTACATGAAAACGTTGTGTTATAATTACCACTATGTATGATTTTAAAATAAATTTATTACGTAATAAAATGGTGAATTTAAAATCCTTTAATACTTTTTTAATATTAATTTTAATTGGATATAATATAGTGACTACCAATAAGAATTATTTATTACACGATCTTCAAGATAGACCCTTTTTTCTTATGTAAAAAGTAGATTAAATAGTTATACAAAGTATTATGAAATAGTTTCATTGAGAATAGTTGATGTTGTTATTATTATATCAATGGAATTATTAAGAAGGGGTTGTTTCTTTTAAGGGTGATATATGGTTAGGTGAGTTAATGATTTATTATTTTTACTATTAAATTGTTAAATTTTGTATTGTGATTCTCACCTATATTTATATTTGTTTAAACATGAAACATGGAGTCATATACTATATTATGAGAGGATTTATAATGTTTTATAATTTTTCACTTTGGATTTACCCTTTTGGTTCGAGATAGTTTCCAATGGGGATTATTTGAGGAATTGGAAACATTGAATGGTTCATTTATTTGTAACGAGATATCAGTATTTTTTTCAAAGGTAGGTGGTTATTGAGGTTATTTTCGATTTATGACTAGTAATTCACATTGTACATGATAATGGGAGGTTAGGTTCATCACACCATATCTCTGTGAATCTTTCCCCATAATTGACATGGGTCTAGTTACCCTTACATTTATAATTGGATGTTGACTGTTGATGTGGATATCTATATATATAATAGGAATCATATCAATGAAAATATATATGTATCATAGGTTCCTCATACTGTTACCCATTATTACATAAGGACACTGGTTGGTGGATTTCTATATTTTAAATACAGAAAGATATGTTACCAAGTGTTTTTCACCATCTAAAAGGGAGGTATGTATTCATGGGGTCATTATTAGGCCCAAAATGAGTTATATTACATAACATTAGGAAATTCATCTGAACCCACTTAGTCCTAGGAATGTTTTACATTTTAGGGTAATGCAATAGGATCAATTCATGCATTTGGACATCATTTAGTAATGAAATTTAGGTAAATGGTTCTAAGAAAATATTTGTTGGACTTATGAATTAGAGACCGTTTTTGGTAGAACTTATAGAGAATATGTTTCTATATGGATGATTTGATATCACAAGGAGCATGGATCTTTGAATATGATCCCGATAAATAATATAAACTAATGAGGATAACATAGTGGAACACATAAGGAATATATACAACATAGTGGTTGCATGATATTATAGTGAATATGGTCTGATAAAAGATGGACCATGGTAAATACAACCCCAATGGATAAGACATATAAACTCAAATGACTATGGGAGGTGACAGAAGGATGTGAATGATATCAAAAGGGATATGGATCAGTTATTTAGATGATGAAAGGTTGATGATATTGGGTGTGAACCTCAGATAGGTTTCATATACGTCTAATCAATCTGAGAGTCAATGCCCACATAGTTTGAGTGACATAGTTTAAGGTCATATGGAAGGACCACACCACGAAGTATAATTCATAAAATAAAGAAATGGTTGGGGAAGTTTTTATAAGAGAATTGGGGTATCTCAAGCCTTTAATAGTCATCCTATGTATCTTGTGTAGGAAGGGATCAAAGCCCACAAGTTATGATGTTTAATATGTACTTATTCATATGAGGCCACCTTGATATACATCATTGGGAGAGTAAAACATTAAAGGGGAGGAGGATATAGTTAGTGATTAAACCTAAATAGGAGGCTCATGATTGATGAATTTTTATAATGATAATGGAATGCTCATTTCCATTCTCTATGCCTATATGAGTCATTCTTGGAGTGAGAAACCCAAGATAGAAAAATATCAGATGTATTGCATGACCACGTATGGTTGAATCCATGTGGGGATTATACACCAGGGAATCCCTAATATACTTCATTAAGGTTATTAGCCTTTGAATAAATAGAAATCAAGACTTACACTTAATAAGGATTCCCATAATAATATTATTTTTTTTGAGTCTTACACAGTAAGGGTTCCCAAAGAGAAGTGTTATTATAAGTGATGGTGGGGAATATCCCCCCTACGAGAGAAGGATCATAATCTTACATAGGGGACATTGAAATTAAAAAGAAATATTTTTTAGGGAATTTAGTGTTTTAATATAAATATATCCTCATGGATGATTTATGAAAATATTTTGGATACGGAGCTCGGGCCTTAAGGAAACACATTTTATGAATTCGTATTATAATAGAAATTACAGTCCTCATTGATCTTATGTCCCCTTAAAAACTAGTATACCTATGAGTTGGATAAAAAATAAGGATTATGGATCTATGATCTGAGCAGTATTGGTGGGTTTTAATGGTTATATCCTTATAGAGGAAAAATAATTAAGAGTGTTTTACTGAATCTATTAAGAGATATGTGATCACATGAATTTTATAGGGTATTTCACTTTTCATGAAGAGGGAAAGGTGATGCACTATGTTTGAATGTTTTGGAGTCACATAATCATGCAAGGGGACAAGGTTCGTGCAATCACATAAGAGATATGTGGGTTCTGTGATAACATAATAGAATAAGGGTTGTGTGGTTCACTTTACTAATATCATGGTTAAGTGATTGTATGATGTGATAACATGACTAAGAAGCTTCCTTATGGTATCATTTAAAATAAATATTCCTGTGATTGTATGACTGGGGGAGGGGTCACATGATTGAGTCTCACACTAGTGGATATGCTTAGATATTTACCATTGTTCTACTTGAGTTTTTCCTCAGTTACTCACTCAATTTATTAAGATGGAGTCTTTGAAAGAGAATGATTCATCATCTATGGATATAATTATCTATCCAGAATTCATTATTTTTCTCACATGTATCTCCTTTTCAGAACTAGTATGGGTGGGGGGGGGGGTTAATATGTGTTCCCCCTATATCCATGCCTCTTCGCTCGGTGGAAAAGACGTGTACCGTGGAAAAATTTTATGGGATGATTTTACAGATAAGTTAGTAAGAGCTGATGAATAAATCATGACTAATTTCTACATAACCAATGATGTATCCTCAGTGCATGACATGATGAATAAATATCATAAGATAATTTCATCATTGACAACATCACACTGAATTTGTTCTATGGATGTGGTTGTCTTGGGTCAGTCGCAAGACTTCAAGGGCATCATCTAAAGAAGAGAGACTATATGACCTCCTAGTATTAGACATTCTACGCTTATCAATAACTAAATCTATTTTTATTGGGTCACCCAGAAGACATTGGGGGTATCACATAAATTACAGTGAACATGTGTCCCCCATTCTTTGATATCCTCTCCTAGCCAAGTTATGCGACCTTTTTATCATATGATCCACATACGGATAGACAATTAGGTGTATTTAGGTGTTGTCTCATGATATTAAGTTGGTTATGTAGCCATTTTTCCTTTAATGTTTTATTCGATCACATGAACTTATCACATTAAAAATTCTTCAATTTCAGTCAAAATAATGACCTTTTATTTCGGGTATTTTCCCAATTTTAATCCATCCAACGTTCATCTAGAAGGCCTCAACAAACCCCTCCCCCACCTCAGAAGTAAAGTATGAAAGGAGAAGTGAATCTGTTTTGATGAAGTAAATACCCAATTGGGTATATTGGGATTATGGTATTCCAAGTTATTTTTGGTCTTTCTAGTGACCCATGGTATTATGAGAAACATTTTATATATTTTTGGTGAAGGAATATTTATTGACACCCTCTAAGTGATAATTGGAAAGATTTTAGTTTAAAAAATTCCAACAATATATGGGGTAAAATATATGGCCATGGAAAATGAAAATTTAAGGGTCATGTGATATGGGAACATGATATCATAACCCTTAAAATTACATGTGATCATTTAACCAATGCCTTCTCATGTTATAGATCTGACATATACCTGATTGAATAGATCCTCTTATATTAAATTACAAATGGATATAACAATATGGATAAATGAGGTTGTTTGATATGGGGGGGTCATGTGGTCATTTTTCTTTATAAGACACCCCTAGAGTCATGTGACTTTCCCATGACAACATGATTTGGTGATCGGTATGGTGACACTATCCTAGATCAGGGGGGATGTAGTCACTATTTTTTAGTGATGTCCCAAAAGTAATGTGATTTACCCATGACTACCATAGTGGGTGATTTACTTTATATAGGTTCTTTTAATGATGGGCCTATCTTATAGTCTTTGTTCTTCATGTGGTTCCCTATTTAGATGTCATCGGTGACAAGTTTCTTAGTAATGCATGATGATCAGGCCTAAGTTTACTTATCTAGAAAATTATCTCCTGAAATTTAGTTGGGTAAAATTTATTTTACACCATGATAAGAACCTCTGGTATATAGGAAACACCTATATGACTCCCCTAATTTCTAGAAATATAGTAAAATATAAGAACAAGAGGTAATTTTAAAGAGAATAGAGTTTTAAAAGATGATAAATCAGGTAATTTAAAAGAATAATTCTTAATAAACTCCGGAAATATATTTAGAAAATTTATAGAATAAGAATGGGAAATCTATCTGTGTGAACACAAGTGAAATAGACAATTGTGTAACGCCACTGATCAGGAAATCAAATGATGATTTATTATCCATTCAATCAAGAGATGAATTTCTAGGCTTATGATCATGTCATGTAATATCCAAATCAGGATATCATTTATGTAAACTTGTTAACCCTTTCTTAATAGTTTTCTCTCATGTCTCCCCCTCAGGTCTCCTGTGATCACATAAACCTCGAGCCCTTGGATGATAGTGTGACCCAATATCCTTCACAAGAAGTGCATTACCCTACTATTTTCATGAAAAGTGCATGAACCCATAACAATCATGTGATCTCCTGGCTCTAAAGAGTGCCACTCAAAATCTCCTAAGTTGTAGATTACTGACCTGATATACCCTAAAAAATAGTGCTAAACCTGATCCTCTGCATGCTCAAAGACTTTATCGGTCCCCATGGATTGATGACTATAACCTATGCATCAAATAAAAAGTATATTAAATTATTTATTCCTACCTAGTACAACTTCATGAAATATAAATTCAAAAAAAGAAAATATGAGAATAATGTTTGATGAAAAATATTCCATAATAAAAGATAAATAGTGATATAAATGAGACTCAAAAGAAAAATAAACCAATGTATAAGTCAATCAAAAAGAAATAAGGTAAATGAAAACAATAATTTCTACTCTATGTGGCATGTGGAAAATATCCCACCTCTCAAAACCATTTACCCATACCAATTTGAAAAAACCTCACCACCTCACTATAGTTCCCTTCCTTTTCCTACATCAAAAGAAAATACAAGGCCTACACACTACATAAGGGTGATGTAGGGTTTGATCTAAATAGAATCAACATGATCCCACCCTGGTGTTCCATATCATGTCTATAAAAATAATCATAATTGTAAAATTACAAGTAATAAATGAATAATAGATATTTTTATCTATGTCTATTAATGAATTAGATAGTGTTTTAGAGGCTTAAAATAAAAATAAATCCAATCTTAAGCATGGAATACACTAATATTTGTTAAAAGATTGTTTTAATGCCTTTTGATGGAAAACCATTTTTAAATATATCTTTTGACAATTTTATAAGCTATGTTTTTCAAAATAAACTTATTCTTTATGATTGGGACATCAAAATTTACTTTGTATGAATTTTTGGTATTTTTCTGACAATGTTCATTTTTTAATGAATAGTGAAAAATACTGCATTTTACATCAAAAATGCTTTTTAATCTAATTTATTTATATGATTAGATTATCTTTTGAATTGGTTTTAAAGTTAAATTAGAATATATTTTTTACCATTTAATCCAATGGTGGTCATTAGGATTAATTTCACTTTGGAATTGGGCATAAACTAATGCCAAACTTTTCATAGATATTGTTTCAAAAAAACCCGCTATTTGTTTTGACAACGGGAATTATTTTTAAATCAATTATTTCAATTTATGTGTTTGGAATTTGGTAAAATGGATTACATATTTGGAATCAGAAGGTCCAAATTATGTAATCAAGATTCTTTTGTTTTTGGACATCATGAATAGTAACGACGATAATTATCTTTAATTATCTTGATTAATGAGTAATCGGGTAGTTAAGGATAATAAGATAATATCATAATAATAAAAATGACACCAAAATGTGTCCTAATTCTACTGGTTGTCTCATGGCCGACCATGTGATGTCATGTGCCAAACTTGGGGACCCCATGGAATAACTTTTGTGGAAAGTGACTTGTTATCTTTTTATTTTTTTAAAGAAAGTAAATATAACAAGAATGTATCACCTGATTAAAACATTTTAAATCTTGTCTAAATGGATCATATTTTAGACTATAAATATTCATTGGAAATATAAAAAGATTTCCTACATCATAGTATTTTTTTCATAATTTTTAGACTTTAAATAAATTAAATTATTTATGGCATCATGATGATGCAGCGATTACCTCATTAATAAAGGATTTAAATAAAATGAAATGATAATGTAAAATCTATAACTTAAAATGCCCAAAACCTATTGTATGGGTGAATTTAGAACCCTTATCACCATACCCTCTAATTATATCAATGTGGGACCTTTTGATTCCGAAACTCATTTTCAAATAATGTAACATTTCTTTACTTTCCAAGAGTGCCCCTCCTCTCCTCTTATAAAAGGCTCCCACCTCTACCTCCTTACCCACACTCCCAAAGCCTTTGGCTTGGCCAACCCCTGCCCATTTTGTCTCTCCACATCCTTATATTACTCCTTGAAGCCTCAATTTAGGCAGAAGTCTTCCAAAAGAATCCTTTGAGCTCAAACCAAAGGGAGTTACCCGATTTTAAGGTAATGTCTTCACTTGAGACCATTTGTTTAATTTTGCTTCTCCAACCCCCTAAACTATTTTTATTCATTTCTTGTGTAACAAATACAGTATATTAAATATACTAGGATGTTGTTATATGAAGTATTCCTGCTACACTTACACACACCTACATCTAATGGTTAAAGGACATATTGTTTCCGTGGATGGTGATTTTATGCCTCCTGAAACGATTATTGTTCAACATTATTGTAACACCTTCAAAGGTGGCCATTAAGATGTCACTATATTTATATATGATATATAATATGTTTATGTTTTCCTTAAGATTCTTTATTTTTCATTTTGGGCATATTTTTATGGTTTCCATTATGGGTAAACGTGATATCTTCATTTAAGGAAGTGCGGACAACTGCCCCTCAAAGTGATTTGATTCGTTAAATACCATATATGGGACATATAAAGGATGGAACTATGATATTATATATGATATTATAATGGAATTATAATATACCTTTATATCATTATGATTCCATTCTATAAAATACGAAATAGAAATGCAATTAGCGTTCATGTGTACGTACGACTTACCGTCTCCATGAACGGTGCATTTAATTTCTTACCTCTAAATGATTATATAATATTATAAATGCATGTATATAATAGTTTTATATGATATATACATCATTATTATAATTCTGGATATAATGGATATATGAACAACTTGTAATTATAAAGGGTTTATTTTTGACTCAAGTACCAATGATCGTTAAAACGACAGTTATAAACTTAAATAATTACATAGTGTTAATGACATGGAAATAAGTGATATAAAAGGAATAATGAACTTGAAAAAGGTTCTTATGAAAGTAGATATTAACTCAAGTTTATTATTCAGGAGATTAAAGAACAACGGAGTCAAGTCGGACCCGAGGTATGGGACTTCGTCTCAATCTCCTTTCATTGAGGCCTATTTTGTTTCATACACAACCTTATATTATATGGTGTATAAACCCCATTGACTTTTAAGATTATTCAAAAGGAATCTTTTTTATACGAAGCGTTTACTAAATTACAAAAGGGAATGTTTTTGTCATACGTATGCGGTGAAAATGACTTCTCCGCCGCCGTGACCATTATTTGAGTTTCAGCTTCCTCTACAAGCCATACCTTTTTTAAAGAAAAATAAATACCATGTTTTACTTTTGTTTTGTTTTGGTATTGAAAATGGTTTTCATAATGTTTTTATATCAATGGTTTGTATTGATATCTTGTGATTGAAAGGTGGAAATGTTATGTTTCTTATATGCATGTTTTATGTGATACGATTATATTGAGGTTCTTGGGAATTATTATGAAGATGGGTGGTTTCGTGATAAACTAAGGGCGGGTGAGCCCGATATAGCTCTCCAATGCATTGGGTAACGCGAAGGAGTGAAATGTTAAGGTTTCTCCAAATAGATTTAGGGAATATACTATGATGGGTATTCCAAACGTAACCAAGAGGGTTAATCCCTACGTAAGAATGTTATGAATGCCTCAAGTTACCTTTATGTCTTATGATTTCTATGATTTATTCATGATTTGATGAGGTATGTTAAAGTACTTATGTTTTATGGGTAAATTATGATTTCATTCTTATGTATATATGTACCCATGTTTCCTTTTCATATATTATTATATCCCTTACTGAGCTTTTTATGCTCATCCCATGTTTTTTTTGAAATGTTTTTCACAGGTCAAGGGAAAGGTACATGATATGATGATAGTGTCAAGGGAGTGTCAAGAAAGAATCCATTTTTTATTTTAAATAAGTTTCCATTGATGGGAAAGAAGAATACTATCTTTATGTAACCACTTTGTTTATATGTGGAATGTAATGCAAGTTTTATGATATAATTCTCTAAAACTCTAAACCCGAAAGGATCCTCAATGTGTAATCTTGTAATAACTCAAGATTAATTAAGGTTTAAGGCTGGGGCCTTATAGTTGGTATCAGAGGTCAGTTTAGATAACTTTAGGTGTTAGAATTATATTAAATGATTATACAAAAATATTTTTTTTATGGTCAAATTGAAATGATATAGCATTTGATGATTACCATGTTGCTTTATTTAAGACATGTTTGTTCAGAATGGTTTTCCGCAGAGGAAACACGGAAGCAGTTCTAGGAAGGCATACAGAAGGAAATAACCTTCCAAATCAGCATCCTGAGATGATCGGAATTGGAACTGAACAGTTTGTTGCAGTAATGGTGCAGTTGACTCAAGCGATAAATAGTTGTGGTATCCTTGCACGAGATCAGCCATATCAACCGTAGAGGAACATGTCAGCGGTGGAACATTTCATGAGGCAACATCCCCCATCATTTAAAGGATCATCTGACCCTGTGCTAGCTGAAGGGTGTATTAAAGCACTGGAGAAGATTTTTGATGTCATGGGGTGTGCAGACAATCAAAAGGTTAGTCTTGCTATTTACCGTTTGGAGGGTGAAGCAGATCAGTGGTGGTCGATGGTTAAAAATATCCGGGACACTGATGAGATTGATGCTCTCGACTGGGATGAATTCAAAGGTATATTTCTTGAAATGTATTTTCCTAAGGCTGTTCGACTTAGGATGGAAAAACAATTCTTGGAATTGAGGAAAGAGGAAGACTCAGTGTCTACCTATGAAGAACGGTTCACTCGATTGGCAAGGTATGCTCCAAATTTTATCTGAGACCTTGATAGTAAAATCAATCATTTTTACTCAGGATTAATGCCAAAATATCGAAGGGCATTAGCTTCTAGTGAGTTTAAAAGTTATGAAAAGCATGTTCGATGTGTTGAGAAGGTGGAAATGGAGTTTTTTGATGATCAAGTGTTCTATAACAACCTGCAGAAGAATAGACCAAGGTGGCAGGATAAATGTAAGAATTCTTCAAAAAAGTCTGATGGTAAGAAATATAAGTTTCCAATTTGTGATAAATGTGGAAAAAGACATGCTAGAAAATGTCTTCTGAATTCTGGAAAGTGCTACCGATGTGGTAAGATGTGACATAAGGCTCGTGATTGCACTGAAAAAGATCAAGGTGAAGGTAAGACCAAATTTGATTTACAGTTAGTGAAATGTTTTAAGTGCAATGAGATGGGCCACTATGAAAACGAGTATCCAACAAAGATCTTGAGTGATGGGAAGAAGTTAGACTACAAGAAGAAAGGGGTGGTGAAATCTTTTGAAACTACTTCAACAGATGTTGGGCCATCAAATGAAGTTCTATCAGGTACTTTGTTTGTTTTTTCAGATTATGTCAGTGTGTTGTTTGATTCATGGTCTACACATTCTTTCATCTCTGAAAACTTTTATAGTAAAATGGGAATACAATCTCAAGAAATGACTCCTGAACTTTTGGTAAAAACACTTGGGGGAAATGTTGAGGCAAAAATAATTTATAAGAATCTTCTTATCCTTATCTGTGGAAAGAACCTACTTGCAAACCTTATTGTTCTACCTCTAGTAGAGTTTGAGGTTATCCTGGGTATGGATTGGCTCTCTATTTACCATGGCTATGATTGACTGTAGAGCTAAAGAAGTTTCTTTTCATAAAGACCTTCAGTTTCTATACAATAAAGAACCCTTACTGTTGATAACATATGAAGAGGCAGAGAAACATGTAAAATATGGAAATGAATGTTACCTTGCACACATCGTTGAAAATAAAGGAACTGTTCAGATTAATGATGTGCCAGTGGTAAATGAGTATCTTGATGTTTTTCCGGATGAGTTTCCTGGAATAATACCAGATCGGAAAGTTGAGTTTACTGTTGACTTAGTTCCTGATGCAAAGACAATTTCAAAACCCCCTTATCAAATGGCTCAAATTGAACTTTTAGAGTTGAAGGAGCAATTGCAAGATTTATTAGAGAAAGGTTTCATTCGACCTAGCACATCACCATGGGGTGTTCCTGTTTTATTTGTTAAAAAGAAAGATGGTTCAATGAGACTTTTCATTGATTTTAGAGCCTTGAATAACATCACTGTTAAGAAAAAATATCCTTTGCCTCATATCGATGATTTGTTTGATCAGCTCTAGGGAGCTCAGTATTTTTTAAAGATTGACTTGAGATCGGGGTACCATCAGCTGAAGGTAAAGGAAGAAAATGTTCTGAAGACCGCGTTCCATACAAGATATATCCATTATGAATTTGTAGTAATGCCTTTTGGGCTAACCAATGCACCTGCTGTATTCATGGACATAATGACTAGAATTTTCCATGAGTTCTTGGATAAGTTTGTGGTGGTTTTCATTGATGATATTTTGGTGTTTTCTAAAAGTAAAGAGGATCATGAAATACATTTATGTTTTATCTTGCAAACCTTAAAAGAAAATAAACTGTATGGAATGTCCATAATGTGTGAGTTTTGGTTGCAACAAATTTCTTTCCTTGGTAACATTGTTTCAAAAGATGGGATAACTGTTGATCCTGCAAAAACAAAAGTTGTGGAAGACTGGCCAAGACCCACAAATGTAACTGAGATTCATAGCTTCCTTGGTTTTCCAGGCTATTACCAAAGGTTTGTTAGAAATTTTTTAGGGTTATCTAGTCCAATGACTAAGCTAACTCGTAAGGGTGTTATGTTTATCTGGACAAAAGAATGTGATGATTTTTTTTAGAAATTGAAAAGAAGATTGGTGAATGCTTCAGTTTTGGCACTACCTTCCAAGAATGGTGAGTTTGTTATCTACAGTGATGCTTCATTGAAAGGACTTGGTTGTGTCCTAATTCAGAATGATAAGGTAATTGTTTATGCTTCACGACAGTTGAAAACTCATGAGTTAAATTACCCTACACATGATTTGGAATTAGCTGCTGTTGTTTTCGCTTTAAATATTTTGAGGCATCATTTGTATGGAGTAAAGTGTGAAATATATACCGATCACAAAAGTTTAAAATATATATTCACTCAGAAATAATTGAACATGAGACAAAGGAGATGGCTATAATTAATCGTGGATTATGATTGTACAATTCATTACCATCCTGGAAAAGAAAATAATGTGGCCGATGCTTTGAGTCGAAAAAGTAATTCTTCATTAACAATGTTGCTTTTGGAACGTGATCCTTTGGTTAAGGATTTGATGAACTTTGGCATAGAATTTGTTGGAGCAGGAAGTTCCAATGTTTTGTTTCAGGTATCAGTGAGATCATCTTCATCAGACAGAATCAAGAAAGCACAGAAGTAAGACAGTGAGTTGCAGAAAAGGGTAGAGCTGGTTCAGAAGGGTAAGTTGCCTGAATTCAACATTGATATTGATTTTGTTTTGGGTTTTGGGAAGAGATTGTGTGTGCCTTGTGAATCACAGTTGAAGAGATAGTTGTTATGTGAAGCTCATAGTTCTCCGTTTTTAGTTCATCCTGGCAGTACTAAGATGTACAGAGATCTGCGGGAGTATTACTGGTGGGATGGAATGAAAATAGATATTGCTGATTTTACTGTGAATTGTTTGAAATGTCAACAGGTTAAAGCATAGCGGAAGTTACTGAAATGGATGCTTCAGCCTTTACCAGTGCCAGAGTGGAAATGGGAAAATATATCCATGGACTTTGTTGTGGGATTACCGAAGACATCTCGAGGTAATAATGCAATCTGGGTTATTGTTGATCGCTTGACTAAATCTGATCATTTCCTTGCTATACGAGATAATTTTTCCCTAGATCAACTTTCCCATTTGTATCATAAAGAGATAGTTAGGGTACATGGAGTTCCCGTCTCCATTGTATCAGATCGTGATCCCAGGTTCACTTCAAACTTTTGGAAAGGCCTTCAGAAGTCGTTGGGTACTGAATTAAATTTTAGTACAACATTTCATCCTCAATCAGATGGGCAGTCAGAAAGAGAAATTCATACATTGGAAGATATTCTACGTTCTTGCTCTATGGATTATCAGGGAAGTTGGGACCAACATCTTTCTTTGGTTGAATTTTCATATAATAACAGTTTTCATTCTAGTATATAGATGGAACCATTTGATGTGTTATATGAGAAGTGGTGTTGAACTCCAGCTTTCTGGGATGATGTGGGTGAAAGGAAGTTGATGGAACCAGAATTTGTAGAAGAGATGGCAGAAAAAGGTCAGCTGATTCAGAAAAACATCAGAACAGCTCAGAGTAGGTAGAAGAGTTATGCGGACAACAGGAGGAAGGATCTCTCTTTTGAGGTAGGTGATCATGTTTTTCTCAAAGTATCACCATGGAAAAGTGTGCTGCGATTTGGTAAGAAAGGAAAGCTATGTCCAAGGTTCATTGGACCATATGAAATTCTGGAGAGAGTTGGATCAGTTGCATACCGGGTGGCTTTACCTCCGAGTTTATCTCAGGTACACAATGTTTTTCACGTTTCGATGTTGAGAAAGTATATGCCAGATCCATCTCATGTTTTGAGTCCAGAGGTAATTCAGCTAGAAGAGAACCTATCTTATGAGGAACAACCGGTCCAGATTCTTGACCACAGGGAGAAAGTTTTACGAAATAAGGTGATTAATCAGGTAAAGGTTTTTTTTGGAAAAACCACATGATGGAAGAGGAAACATGGGAATCTGAAAATGCAATGAGGGATAAGTACCCCCATTTATTCGATAAGTAAATAAATTGCGAGGATGAAATTTTCTAAAGGGGGGAAGGATGTAACATCCCTAGTAAGTAATGAATAATAGATATTTTTATCTATGTCTATTAATGAATTATATAGTGTTTTAGAGGTTTAAAATGAAAATAAATCCAATCTTAAGCATGGAATACACTAATATTTTTTAAAAGATTGTTTTACTGCCTTTTGATGGAAAACCATTTTTAAATCTATATTTTGACAATTTTATAAGCTATGTTTGTCAAAATAAACTTATTATTTATGATTGGGACATAAAAATTTACTTTGTGTGAATTTTTGGTATTTTTCTAACCATGATCATTTTTTAATGAATAGTGAAAAATTCTGCATTTTACATCAAAACTGATTTTTAATATAATTTATTTATATGATTAGATTATCATTTGAATTGGTTTTAAAGTTAAATTAGAATATATGTTTACCATGTAATCCAATGGTGGTCATTAATATTAATTTCACTTTGGAATTGGGCATAAACTAATGCCAAAATTTTCATAGATATTGTTTAAAAAAACCCGCTATTTGTTTTCACAACGGAAATTATTTTTAAATCATTTATTGCAATTTCTGTGTTTGAAATTTTGTAAAATGGATTACATATTTGGAATCAGGAGGTCCAAATTATGTAATCAAGACTCTTTTGTTTTTGGACATCATGAATAGTAACGACAGTAATTATCTTTAATTATCTTGATTAATGAGTAATCGGGTAGTTAAGGATAATAAAATAATGTCATAATAATAAAAATGACACCAACATGTGTCCTAATTTTACTGGTTGTCTCATTTCCGACCATGGGATGTCTTGTACCAAACTTTGGGACCCTATGGAATCACATTTGTGGAAAGTGACTTGTTATCTTTTTATTTTTTTTAAAGAAAGTAAATATAACAAGAATGTATCACCTGATTAAAACATTTTTAATTTTGGCTAAATAGATTATATTTTAGACTATAAATATTCATTGGAAGGATAAAGATATTTACAACATCATAGTATTTTTTTCATAATTTTTAGACTTTAAATAAATTAATTTATTTATGACATCATGATGATGCAGCGATTACCTCATTGATAAAGGATTTAAATAAAATGAAATTATAATGTAAACTCTAAGACCTACACATGTCCAAAACCTATTGGATGGGTGGATTTCGAACCCTTATCACCTTACCCTAGAATTATATCAATTTGGGTCCTTTTTAATCCGAAAATCATTTTCAAATAAAGTAACCTTTCTTTACTTTCCAAGAGTGCCCCTCCTCTCCTCTTATAAAAGGCCCCCACCTCTACCTCCTTACCCACACTCCCAAAGCCTTTGGCTCGGCCAAACCCTCCACATTTTGTCTCTCCACATCCCTATATTACTCCTTGAAGCCTCACTTTGGGCAGAAGTCTTCCCAAATAAGCCTTTGAGCTCAAACCAAAGGGAGTTACCCGATTTTAAGGTAATGTCTTCACTTGAGTCCTTTTGTTTTATTTTGGTTATCCAACCCCCTAAACTCTTTTTATTCATTTCTTTTGTAACACCCCAAGTATCGTCAATATACTAGGATTTTTTAATATGAATTATTCGAGCTACACTTACACACACCTACATCTAATGGTTAAAGGACATACTGTTTCTGTGGATGATGAATTTATGCCTCCCGAAACGATGATTGTTCCACATTCTTTTAACACCTTAAAAGGTGGCCATTAAGATGTCACTATATTTATATATAATATATAATATGATTATTTTTTCCTTAAGCTTCTGTATTTGTTATTTTGGGCATACCTTTATGGTTTCCATTATGGGTAAACGCGATATCTTCATTTAAGGAAGTGCGGACTACCGCCCCCTCAAAGTGATTTGATTCGTTAAATACCATATGTGGGACGTATAAAGGATGTAACTATGATATTATACTGTAATTATAATATACCTTTATATCATTATTATTCCATTCTATAAAATACAAAATAGAAATGAAATTAGCATTCATGCGTACGTACAGCTTACCGTCTCCATGAATGGTGTATTTCATTTCTTACCTCTAAATGATTATCTAATATTATAAATGCATGTATATACTGGATATATATGATATATACATCGTGATTATTATTCTGGATATAATGGATACATGAACAACTTGTAATTATAAAGGGTTTATTTTTGACTGAAGTATCAATGATCGTTAAAAGGACCGTTATTAACTTAAATAATTACATAGTGTTCATGACATGGAAATAAGTGATATAAAAGGAATAATGAACTTGAGAAAGGTTCTTAAGCAAGTAGAAATTAACTCATGTTTATTATTCAAGAGATTAAAGAACGACCGAGTCAAGTCGGACCCGAGTTATAGGACTTCGTCTCAATCTCCTTTCATTGAGGCATATTTTGTTTTATACACAACCTTCTTTTATAAGCTGTATAAACCCCTTTGACTTTTACTTATATTCAAAAGGAATCTTTTTTATATTAAGCGTTTACTAAACAACAAAAGGGAATGTTTTTTTTGTACGTATGCGGTGACAATGACTTCTCCTCTGTCGTGTCCATTATTTGAGTTTCGGCTTCCTCTACAAGCCATACCTTTTTTTAAAAGAAAAATAAATACCATGTTTTACATTTCTTTTGTTTTGGTATTGAAAATGGTTTTCAAAATGTTTTTATATCAATGTGTTGTATTGATATCTTGTGATTGAAAGGTGGAAATTTTATGTTTCATATATGCATGTTTTATGTGATACGATTATGTTGAGGTTCTTGGGCATTATTATGAAGATGGGTGGTTCTGTGATAAACTAAGGGCGGGTGAGCCCGATATAGCTCTCCAATGCATTGGGTAACGCGAAGGAGTAAAAATTTAAGGTTTCTATTATGATATGTAGGGAATATACTGTGATGGGTATTCCAAACGTAACCAAGAGGGTTACTCCCTACGTAAGAATGTCATGAATGCCTCAAGTTACCTTTGTGTCTTATGATTTCTCTGATTTATTCATGATTTGATGAGGCATGTTAAAGTTATTATGTTTTATGGGTAAAGTATGATTTCATTATTATGTATATATGTACCCATGATTCCTTTCGATATATTTTTATATCCCTTACTGAGCTTTTTATGCTCATCCAAGGTTTTTTTGAAATGTTTTTCACAGGTCAAGGGAAAGGTACATGATATGATGATAGTGTCAAGGGAGTGTCAAGAAAGAATCCATGTTTTATTTTAAATATGTTTCCATTGATGGGAAAGAATAATACTATCTTTATGTATCCACTTTGTTTATATGTGGAATGTAATGCAAGTTTTATGATCTAATTCTCTAAAACTGTAAACCTGAAAAGATCCTCAATGTGTAATCTTGTAATAACTCAAGATTAAGTAAGGTTTAAGGCTGGGGCCTTATAATAATATTATAATTTAAACTGAAACATGGCATGATAAATAGTAAAAATGTTTTATATACAAAACATGGTAAATATTTCTCTTTTTTCCATAGTTCTAAAAAAATATACATAAAATATAATCAATGCATGAATCAAAATTTCTCAAAGTAGGTATATCAATTAAAATATAATAAAAATCCAAAGAACAATGGTAAATTGGACAAGGGTCAAAACATGCTAGGGAAGAATACTACTCATTGCATAATCAATGACTAGTGCACAATTAACATTTTGAACACATGCCTCAGGTGTAGAGGAACACCCCATGAGCGAACCCCAAAAATTTTAATTCTAAATCCCCATAATATTGGTTTTGTGATTATAGAAACACCCCTTGAGTGAACCCTCCTCATAATATAATGGATGAGACCCAATACCACCACTTCCAACTAAGTACCCAAAGAATCGCATGTACTAAATTTATCTAATCAACTTGAAAGGGCTTCACATTTCACAAAAACATCCAAAGAACCTGTTATTCATTTAAAATCATGGATTTAAAACCCTTTTTTAATCCATTTCATAATTATTTGAAAAAACATTTCTTTTACCAAAACAATGTAAAACCAATCTTTTATCAGAAATCCATTTATAAACACAAATCAATCATACCAACTTATCTAAAAAAATTTATAATATCAGGAGAAATTATGAATCATCCAATGTAGGCTATAGATCAAACCATCTACCTCAAAATCATGTTATACACTAATCAAAATGGGACACACATACAACATGAAAAATATAGAAGACCATATGGAGGTCTTTGGATTTATTACCACATCTAAGAATTAAATAAGATGAGAAAAATAGTTGGTAGAGAATATGGATCATAACATACCTCATAGAACTCACAATCCACACCATAAACAACACAAGGGATGACCCCCCTGAAGACAATAAAAGATTGAATCTATAGGGGATAAAAAATTCATAAGAACATGATAAAAAATCTATAAATGAAGATAAATTTAACTATCTTAACTGATCAAAATGAATAATTTGAAAGCAATTTTACATGAATTGAAGAAAAGACACCATTTCGAAGATTGAACATTGAAGAAAGTGATCCATAAGATAATGAGACACCAAAAACAACCAAAAAGGATGCCTAGTTTTTGATAGATAAGTTTCATGTACAATCATGTTGGGTGTGATGTGAGTTGGGTATTAATACTACTGGTCATGATGGGTTTACCTCATAAACTAGAGATTTAGGGAGAAAATTTCCAATGTTTCATGTTCCTCAAAAAATGCAACACATTGGGTTAATTTATTTTGAGTGGCACGCTTATGGAATAAAATATGTTTGTGGCATAAAAGAGCCATATTTCTTGAACTAATGTTTTACCAAGTTGCATATTTAGAGTGTAAATTATACATTTACAATGTAAATCAAACCTCTAGGATGTATCCATTCCATTGTATGTAGTAACACTCAAAATATATCCAATGACCTATGAACCAAATGAAAACGATATTAAACAATATAAATAGATAAAAGAATTTTTCTTGTATGTTAGAAAGTATCCAACATGGAAATTTCCATCCCTATTAAGTTAGGTAGAATAAGGGTGCTCTAGAAAGTGGTGAGGTCACTTATCCCTCACTGATGAGTCACATTCATAAGTCTCATGAGAATTTGATCTGTGTCACCATAATAGTGTAACTAATGGAATAGACTTCCAATGAAATTATTTTTCCTTGGTGCCAATGATCTCTTATATTTGGTGCATAATAGAAACATCTAGATCCAAATCAATATCCTCGAAAATCAGAACATGGTAGGGATCAAGATGATGCTTTCAGAGGTGAAATATGAGGGAAACATATCGGGTACTTGTAAACTAAATAAAAAATTTAAATGGATAATAAAACTCTCCAATCTACTGAGTGGCCTCAAATGACCCAAAATATATTTGATCTTTATTTCCCTATTTTCCATGCTAACAGTGACCCCACGAAGAAGAAACATTGAAGAAAACTCAATCATCGATGTAAAACCACAATGCATGGCATCAAAGATTCAATTAATATTTCATTCAACTCTATGATATAACTAGATGAAGAAATATAACTTTAATCCTCATGAACATATAATAAATGAGAATTGGTACTTGAAGTGATTCCTCAACCATATCTCTCCAATAAAGAGGAGACCAACACAAGCGAATATAGAAAGCCTTGAATTGTGAAATTCTAATTGTTTACTGATGACTATTGTAATAAAAAATCTCAACCCATAAAATATGGATATTCCATAATCTGTTGATATCAAAGTTTCAAGAACAAATCACATCCTCTATGATTTAAAAGACACCATCCACATGAACATTCATCTGTTGATGGTAAGCTATTCTCAAATGAACCTGAGTCAACATCAAATCCTAGAAAATCTTCTAGAGTTGAGATGTAAACCCTATACCCCCATTTAAAGAAATATTATAGGGAACCCCATTTAAACTCACAATATATAATAGATATATATTACCAAAATCCTCAACTTTGGTAGCATCCTGAATTAGAATAAAATGTTATCATTTTATCAGCCAATCAATCACAACCCATATAGCATGATTCCCTCACGAAGTCCATATAATTACAAAAAAAATACATGGAAACCTCTTCCCATTTCAAAACCAACAATATTAATGGATGGAGTATACTAGAAGTTATTAGATACTCTATCATTATTGTTTTGCAGGTTTAATAGTGGGATAGAAAATTATTGATGTCACACTTCATACATGACCACAAAAATCTCCATCTCATGTCATAATTCATATTCAAAGTGATTGAATGAATGGACTATAAAGTACTATGATATTCCAATAACACTGAACTCCTTAGATATTCTATTATGGAAGAACAATTCTCAAAGTGTAGAATACCATCAAAAAGGAGAGAATAACCAGAAATGGTCTACACATGACTTATGGTTTTCTTTATTCATCTGAAGTCATCATCATGATTTTGACCAAAAATAATAAACTCAATTAGAGATGAAAATATCTAAGAATTTTTTATAACCATACTCTATTAATTTACCTTGTAATCCAAATGCAACCGAGTAAAGAGTCTGATCATAATCTGGTCTTCCTTCAATTCCAAGGAAACCTGTAGGATCCTGTATCTTCTTAAGGTATGTTTTTGTTTGTGTTTTGGTTTAGCCTATTCGTTTTGGATAGCTAAGTGTTTCCCCAAGCTCATGTGAACTATCAAGGGTTTTGGAGGGTTCGAGGCATGCAAATTGGAGGAAAAGGGAGTTCTAGGGAATATTGCACTGTTTGGGCATGGTTAGTGAAAACAGTGTGGAGCATCCCAGGAAACCCTACAGCCATGAACAGAGACTTTAGCAAGGTTGGTACTTGGTTAAGAAAACTGTGTGGAATTCCAAGGAAACCCATGAGAAGGTGGATTTTTCTACACAGTGGCTCATGCACGGGTTTTGCACGGTTTGTCAAACGTGAGGGTAAACCGTGCCGCCCAGAAAAGTTGATTTTTTTAAATGCGATCCAAGAATTTTAAACCCCAACTCCGGTTTCTCCTCCATTTCTCCCCCAGTAACCCTAGTGATGATATTGGATGATCCAAGCTTCCTTAGGGTGGTTCTCCTTCGATTCATGGCTATTATGAGCACTAATGATTTTGGATCGAAGCCTCGATTAAGTCTAACCTTCTCTTTTATTCCTCTTTTTGATTAGGGTTCTCATCTTTCCCACATCTCTATAATAATCTCAAAACACTATTTTTTCAATGATTTTATGTTTATGCTTCAAGGTGTGCCTGAATATGGATCTAAGATAATGATTCAAAGTGAATTCATAAACGAATTTTACGTAGTGGTCCTCCAAGTTATATCCCATAGTTTATAAGGAGATTTGTGAATATGAGCATGTGTTACTGCTTTACTCTTATTGTGATTTAGATTACTTTGGTGGGATTTGGTAGAATGATCATCTATAAATTATATGAAACCCTCACGATCCATGTGGGATGTGTCAAGGATGATTTGACCTATTTAGGGCCACCCATGAGGTGTTATGACCTTTCCAAACCAAGAAATTGACTAGTTCACATGTGGAATTGATGCATAATAACATAGATCCAATGTTGAACGTGTTAGTATAGTTATTTTTATTGAATATGGAATGTTCGTGTCTTGATTAGGTTTAATAATGTATTAAGGGTTTATTTTTCATGGCATAGTAATAGGTTAATCGGGTTAAATGGGCTCATGTCGAATAATATATTATTTTTGTTGAAATTCCAAATAGGACTAGTACATATGAAATCATGATCATGTTAAATTATAAATGACTTGTGAACTGAGAACACGTTATTTTTTTCCTGATGGAATTGATAAATATGGAATGAGTTAATACATGAGAAATGTACTTGAATAAAAAATGGGATAAATGGGTTAATGTATGACCATTAATGAATATTGAATAAGGGAAAGGGTTTGTTAAATTAACTAAAAGGGTTAAGGAATGAGAATGGTAATTTGGCTAAATGGATATGAATTGTAAATGGTAAATTTATTAATTGGTTATTTCATAGTACCAATTCCCATGTTGTTGTTACGAATTGTGATATCCAATGGCATTGAATATTCTTGATTTTGTTATGGTGTGGTTGTGGTGATTTGATAAATAAGCATGTGCTGATGGATTGGTATAGTGGAGTATTGACTTGAGGTTCTACACCCACAGGTCAAGTTATACTGAGGCTCTAAACTCTAACCCCAAATTAATGGGATAGGAAAGAGGATATAGGTTCTATTCCCCTAACGGTTGTATTCCACCAAGGCTAAGGCTTTGAGTTGAGGATAAATGGTTGATGTGATATATGTAGCCCCATTGAAATATGGACTTGTTTTGTTTCCCCTATGATTATTATTGATTTACTTATACCCTTCTATAAATGATATTTATGCCAAACCCTGAAGAATGTGATTAAACAGAAAGAGTAATGAACTTGTTATAAGAAATGTAATTGGGATAAATGTAAGGAATCAATTAAATGAACTTTATTAAATTATGGAACCTGAGCTATCCATTTTTTACTTACCATTTATTTTGTACTTGAATACACCATCTATTTGACAAGATATATTTTAGACACTATTGGTTGTGGCTTACTAAATTTTTTACTCACACCCTGACAGAGCCACTGTTAGGTACCCAAGTAGATCTCTTGGTTGTAGGCCAGGATGACAACAATTGCCCTACGCTAAGAGGTTGAGTTGAGATTGGGATGTACATGGAGAAGGATCCGGACTCAGATTCAAGACCTATTTGCATTTTTGGTCATTTGTATTTTTTTGGAATTTATTCCCTTGCACTACTAGTGTGGCATGCCATTTTTATCTTTGATTTGTGTTGCACCCCATTTGGGAAACTATTGGTTATGAATGTTTATTGGTTTTTAATATTTCTCCAATTACTTTTACTATGGTCTGGTTTGAACAACTATGATAAAGAGGGTATAGTCTCCCCACGTAAATTATTAGACCCTCACCGCTAGTTAGTAAACTCTCATGTAGGAGGAGACGTGTTTGAGGTCATGTAACTACCCAGCTCAGAGCACCGATTTAGTGGCTCCCAAGTCAGGGATGCTACAAATTGGTTTTAGAGGAGTTACTTTCTCTTTATTACTATTTGGGGATGGTACACTTGAGATTAGGATTTGTTAAGCCTTGGTAATGAGCTCGTGCTTGGGAGTAGCAAACCCATGTATGAGGGAAAACCCAAGTCACCCTAGGTGGGAATTGTTGTTCTTGATGTGTGTTGTCACTATTGAATGATATTTCACCATTGGTTGATTCACATATTGTGTGATTTGACAAATTTATGATATTTTCAAATTGCTGGAATGGCATGAGGTCGTGCATTCACGCATAATTTTAATAACCTAAGGATATTAGTGGCAATCATCGTGGTAGGTACACACACGAGATGGGTGTGTGGGGCATAGAGAGTGGGATGCATTTTATTTACTTGATGTATATTAAGAAAATTATTCTTAATAATGGTAATTAATGTTGGTGAATGAAAAGAATGAAAATTAATAGTTAAAGAATATCATGTATAATGAAATGTTGTGACTGGGTTAAAATTTTGGGTTATGATAAACTGTAATGGTTGTTTTGGTTTCTAAAAAAGGTTTCATAATTATGTTAATCTTTTTAAGAGATTTTTCTTAATGAAAGGTGTAAATGAGTTAAAATGATGATTTTAACGTGATGTGAAATGTGAAATGTGCTTGAGGGGAAGGGATCAGGTTGTAAAAGAAGAATTGGTTTGAAGAGGTATTGAAGAAATATATGTGATTATATAATTTTTTTACCCCCATGTTGACCATGACCCATAGTAGGTATGGCAGAGGGTAGTTCTCAATGTGTGATGATGACTGTTGGGGTAGAGTATGAATAATGGTTTGTTTAAGGTTGATCGGGTGGGATCATTCCATCTGTGGTTAAATTATGTCAGCCATTCTTCAAAGGGTCAGTAGAATGATAAGTGTATAATGATATGTTTGGGTTCAAAGGTGTGTATCTCAGGTGTTGTTTGTTTGACCTTTGTATGCGTTGGTGGGTAGGGAGAGTGCCCCAGTTTTTGACATTGGGTTTGATTGTGAGGCCTGGTCGGTTGTTTTATGGACTAGGTGGTGAGTTTAGGGAACCCATGGTAGGGTTGTGTCCTTTGGGATGTGAGGCATTGTTCGGTAATGAGAGTGAAGAGACTCTCATCATTTGTGACCATACATAGTGCATACTAGACCCTAAGGATGGTTCCTAGGTCTTGGTGACCTTGTGATTAGAGACCTTATGAGTAGAGACATTGTGAGTTGTTCCTTGAATCCCAAAGGGGAAGTTTTTCTTGTAGTGCTGATAAATTTGTACACATTTGGTGTGGAAGCTAGAGTATATGGTTGTTTGGTAAACTATGCATTATGTGCATCCGAATGGTAGCAAGATTTCCCTTCACGAGCATTGCTTTGATCGTGTCATGATAAATATGGTTTTTAGAAAGGACCAATGGATTTCCCTGGTTGTGACTATATTCTAGGGAATTGGTTGCATTCAACCTTCACGGTGACCTAAGAGAGATGTCAGATAGGGTTTCTTATGCTATTGGGTGTGAGTCACACATGTGGATGTTTTGGACTTTCATAGGGGGACTTGGAGTGCTTCATGCGGCTAGTTTGGCCTTGAGGGATAAGTGGTAATGTTGATGGTTGGTGATGCTACTCGAATCATGGTTATGTGATGATAGTTTTTGAAAATCATGGGTGACCTCGTTGATGGTTAGCCCAACAGTGCAAGTGTCTTGGAATATAAATCCTGGGAGATGATTGAGAGATGGTGTTAATTAATACTAAGCACCCCAAGGCTTAGTGAATGGTATAGTCGGGCCTGGTTCTTTCATAAGGGAACCTTAATTCTTATGATAGGAGGTCGAAAAGTTGTTTTCAAGCACAAATGATATGGGAGGCATAAGTGTGGTTATATTATTTTACTCGATGGTGACACTTCTGGTGAGGGTGGTCACAAGGCTGAACTTGTGATATGAATGGTTTGGTTGATGGGTGAGATGTAGAGGCCACCTCTAAGTTGATGATGCTGACTATCCAGGAGACATTGTTTGGTAAGTAATCAGGCAATGGGATATATGCCAGATGAGGTTGTTTTGTGAGAAAATGAAGCCTTGGATGGTGTGGTAGACCATGTGCTATAGTCGTTGGCTGTTAGGGACACATCATAAAAATGAGAGCAGTGTGGTGGAAGTAGTTCCATGTGAAATGACTGGTTCAAGACTTCCTTTAGATTTGGTCGTGGATTAGTGGTGATATTTGGGCGATAATCACACCTAACTATTGGTGGTTAACTATTAATGAGATGCATTCGGTAGGATGTCATGAAATCATTTCCAGGTCATGAAGTCTCGTAGTTCTAAAAAAGAAATGTGTAAGTTAGTGGTAGTGTTCCTTGACAAATTCTTTGTGTACCTCAGCTAGTGACGAGCATGACCAACATCTTGATATTGTCTTAGGTATATTTAGATGCTCTGGTTCACTCCATGAGTCATGAAGGTGTTTGGTTGGATGAGGGATATCATGGAGTTACTCTAATGGAAATAGAATGTGTGGAGATTTATAATGGGATGTACACCCTCTATGGCTTGGGGTGAGGTCCCCATGATAGAACAAATGTCAAAAAACGTCGGGGGTTCCATTCACAGAAGGTGGGGAGGGCACTGTGTGACGTTTGTTTTCATATTGTTGGAAAAGTTAGATGTCCATATCTATGTTTGGGTTTCTTCTTATGATCGAGTGAAAGATGCAATGGTTTAAATCCCTCTTAAGAGCAGTGGTACCAACACGCCTAAGGTGGGGAGAGATAAGTTGTTACTAGACGTTGAGAGGAGAACATCGAGTTAATGTAGTGGAACCATGATTCCAATGAAGAACTTGTAAGGTGTATGTTAGGTTCCTTATAGAGGCTTGTGGGGATTTCATGTGGTGACTAATGAGCCAAGTGTTGGATTCGAGCTCAGGATGGTTCCATGTGAATCCTCTGATGTTTGTGCTAAAGTCATAGAAGGGTGTGGTTGGTTATGACAACAAGTGGTGGAAAAGAATGTTGGGGTCCTATAACTCCAACGAATATTGGGGTTAGACATGGGTAATTTTACTTTGAGTGGTTTTGATATGTCGTGATGTTGAGTGAACCTTCCCCATGTGATGGGGTGTGATGCTGAGGGTGAAACCTTATAACAGTCTAGAGGGTGGTAATGTTGTGATGATGGAATTCTACCAGAATTTAGGGTGCAACCTCAGTTGGTGTGTGGGATGATAATGATATGATTCGAGTCAATAATCCCTTTGTCAAAGTGAGAAAGGAGTAGTGTTCCATTAGTGAAAGGTGGGTGTTCTGGGACAAGTCAGTTGGGTGTGGTCCAACCTGAGATAGTAAACATGAATGGGTGTGGTGAGAGTGACCCACCTCCATGCTCATGTTGTGGTGGAAACTGCCTTTTTCAAATGAAATTTTACTTGAGTGAGGTCATGCTGATCATAGTCCTTTAATGAATAGTGAAGTAATTTCCTTCTGAATGGTTTCGACGATGCGACTGGATGTCAAAGTGGTGTAATTCCCTATAGATGCTTGGGCATGGTGATTTAGAACATGTTAATAGATTGGAATGTTTTGTTGAGTTCTGGTGGTCCTTCATTGATGGAGGAGGTACCACGTAACTGAAAATGGTGGAGATAACCATAACAGATAAATGGTTGGTTGATGACGTGATCAGAATTTTGGGTTTGGAGGACTCATGTGGTCACCGTTCAGGTGAGTTGGACCTGGTATAGATCTTGGGCATGGTTCAAATAGTTGATTAGCTAATATTTTTGAGTTACATTTGGATGTACAGTTGTGGAATGAAATATTTAAGAAAGGTGGTTGGAAGGACTGCGTGTTTTCTTCCTGGTGAAACCAGGTTTCCCATTTTTAGAGTTGGGTCAACTAGAAAATGATGCCAAGTGGTTTGGGTCATGAGTTATAAAGAGGATCAGGATGATGAGGTTCCAATTGCTTCTTCCATTATGATATAATGCTATATTTTAAGTTTCCCTATTTTGTGAGTTAGTTGTTGTCGCCTATGTTTTCCATAGGAAATTCTTACGGTGGTAATGGTTGAAGTGGATGAATGTGTGAGTAGTTTTCTAGTTTATGATGTGGGTTGTGGTTAGGAAGTCTTGTGGGGAATGTCTATGGCCTTGGACCATGTTTTGTGACCCTGTGATGTGCATATAGAAACATTGAAAGTTTGAATGGATAGGAAGACCTAGTGGGATGGCCTTTAGTCATAGAAGTTATTGATTCTTAGAAGAGAGACTAAAAGAATATCTGTTATAAGGTGGAGAGGTTTTAATATCTTAGATTTTTATAAGGTACTTTTCTATTAATGATTTGGATTGGACACTCCTTTTTTGCAAGAAAAGGGTTTCTCCATGTTATTGTGATCGCTCATGGTTGTTCCGGGGGTTCAAGACACGAAAAGAAAAGGAAAAGGCCGTTCTAGGGCATATTGCATGGTTTACGCACAGTTAGTGCCAACTGTGAAATATTCCTAGGAAACCATGTATCCATGGATAGAGAATTATGCATGGTTGGAGAAATGATTAGAAAAATGTGTGGAATGCCCAAGAAAACCATACGAGGGGTTTTTTTTTGAACAGTGGATCATGCACGGTTTGTCAAACTGTGCTGGTAAACCGTGCCACCCAGAAAAGTTAAAATGTTTTACAAAAATTCCATCCTGATATTTTTAACCCCAACTTGTGTTTCTCCTCCATTTATCCCCTTGAAACACTAGTAATGATCTTGGATGATCCAAGACTCCCAAGGGTGGTGCTACATTGATTCTTCGCTATTTGGAGAACCTTTGGTTGCAGATCGAAGCCTCGGGTAAGACTAACCTCCTCCTTTCTTCTACTTTTCAATTCTAGTTCTCATATTTCTCCTATAACCATCCAAATCTCAAAAACCTTTATTTTCTGGTGATATTTATGTTGAGGCTTAAATGGGTGATTGAATCTAGATCCAATATCTTGATTGAGAGTGTGTTCATCAATGAATTTTAGGTAGGTTATTTACAAGTTATATGACATAGTTTTAAAGGATATTTGTTCATATGAGTATGTGTTCTTTCTTTCATATTGTTTTTCTTTAAGTTTATTTGGTGGTATTTGGTAGAATGATCATCTAAATAATTAATTTAAACCATTACAATTATTCTGGTATGAGTTAAAGATGATTTTACAAATTTGGGGCCACCCATGGGGTGTGAAGAGCTTTATGAACCTAGAAATTGACACTTTCACCGGTGGAATTGATGTGTAATAACATAGATCCGATGTTGGAAATGTTAGTAGGGTTAGTTTGATTGAATATGGAATGTCCATATTTTTCCTAGGTTTATTAATGGATTAAGGGGTTGTTTGGCATGGCCTAGTAATGGGTTAATCGGGTTAAATGGGATTGTGTTTAATGGTATATTATTTATGTTGAAATTCCAAATAGGAATAGTACATATGAAATCATGAGCATGTTAATTTGGAAATGACTTCTGAATTGAGAACATTTAAAGTTTTTCATGATGTAATTGATAAATATGGAATGAGTTAATACATGAGAAATGTAGTTGAATAAAAAATGGGCTAAATGGGGTAAAGTATAGTCATTGATGAATATTGACTAAGGAATTGGGTTTGTGGAATGAACTTAAATGGTTAAGGCAGGTGAATGAGAATTTGGCTAAATGGATATGAATTGTAAATGGTAAATGTATTAATGGGTTATGACATAGTATTAATTCACATGTTGTTGTTATGAATTTTTATATCCAATGGAATTGAATATTCTTTGTTGTGTTATGGTATGGTTGTGTTGATTTGATAAATAAATATGTGTACATGGCTTGGAAGAGTGGGGTATTGACTTGAGGTTCTATGTCCACCGGTCGAGTTAGACTGAGGCTCTAAAGTCCACCCCAAAAGCATGGGTTAAGGAAAGGGATAGAGGCTATATTCCCATAATAGTTTCATTCCACTCAGACTGAGGCTTCGAGGTCAGGATAAAGGTATGATATGATATATGTATCCCTAGTGAGATAGGGACATGATTTGTTCCCCTAATGCATTGAGATTGATTGCCTTTGACCATTTTTAGATGATATTTTTGCTAAACTAAAGGAGAATGTGATTAAACAGATTGAGTAACGAAGATGGTATAAGGAATGTAATTGGGTTAAATGTTAGTAATCAATTAAATGATCTTTTTAAATATATGGAACCCGAATTGTCCTTTGATTACTTATCATTTTTTTTTTCTTTCATGCACTGTTTGCTAGACTATATATTTTGTAGACACCATTGGTGGTGGACTACTATGTTCTGTACTCTCACCCTGCTCGGGCCTCCATTGGGTACTTGATTAGATAATAAAAATACATGTGATAATTACATTTTAAAGTTATTAAATGTTGATTTTTGACCTTATGGTCCTGAATTAGTGAATTTTAATTTTGAACACACATTCTCATCATTTGTGCACTTCATGCCTAATGTAAACCAATTTAGGTCCAATGATTCATCTGATTTTAAGGAATATAATTATACATATTTTAATTGGATATTTTTGGAAAATTATCTACACTTAAATATGATCATTTTTCATTCAGAGATGAATGGAGGATTCATAAAGGAGGATGGGGATATTTGGTGATGAAAGGAAACAATTCTGGAGAAATCAGATTGGACACTAGCCCAGTGATGAGAATATGGGTCAAACAATACAGGCCCACTGAAGCCCAAATTTCATGGGACGATAGAAGATATATATAGGAACATATAATGCTTCAGGATCGAGTTCTAATTCGGCTTACATTGTGGTTATTAAGGCATCCCAATTTAGAACAAAAATTCAAGGCCAGATTCTGTGGCCTTGAAAAACAGCCCACAATTTGAATCATATCTCGGAAACCACATATCAATTTGGGCTTAACGTTTACAGAGAGCTAGGGGACAACCAGAACTTCATGTTTGTCTTCTATGTCCCACTCCAATTAGGCCATATATAAGTCCATTTAGACGCGTCTATTCGGTGGATGAAAGCAGGATGCCACCATTGGTCAAGGATAAAGAAGTCCATTCTCCCTTACTTTCCATCACCCTAGGCCTACCATAATCTAGTTGGGTGATTTGTACAATTGGTAGTTCGACCCAAGAATATTGAGATGCCTTTTTAAGGCAGTGGTGGTGAATGAGTTGAGGATCCTTGGAGCTTTGTTTTCATTGTAATGTTATTATGTCGATTTAGATTTGTAACGTTTTTCTTTCTCATGTATGTTGTTCGAATCACCATAGTTATTAATAAAATTTCTACCTTTTCTATTATTCTTATTTTCTTCTTATCCCTTTGACATCGCTAACTTATGGTGAGAATTTATTCACACCATACGTTGTGATATTCTTCACACAACGGTGGAGTGATTTCTTTCTTTTTATTATTTTTTTACTTCCCGAATTCCTCCCTCATAAGTCTATTTTCCGCTTCCATTGAAACCATATAATCAATGGAGGGATAAATATCTTATGGGTTAATAAAAGGGATTATAAAGGGGATGTTTTGGATGTAATTTATCACTCCATTAATTTCTAATCCCTTCTTTTAATTGAGAGTTTTGTTTGAATATCTTTAAACTTCTTCATCCTTGTTGAATTTAAGGCTACACACATCAAGTGCTAATACGAACCATTACCTTGAAGTGCTCAAAAAATTGATCCATAATGTGTATAGGTGATTAGTATTAAATGGTGTAGGTATTAAACTAGTAAGTGATGATGTTGTTTGATCTTCTTAAATAAACCCATCTCAAATATAAGAAATTGAAATCATTAAAAAAGGAGTTCATCCAATCAGCCCCAAGCGATAACCTATGAAATAATCATTATATTAATTTGAATTAACTTAAATATGTTAGTGATAACTTAAACCCATTTGAAATCAACCCATTTTTTCCATTTAATAGCTAAAAACAATCCATAGAATGTACAGGTCTACAGGATACATCTTAGGTCTCTCTGGATTCGACAGCCCAAGATAAACTACAAGGTCTATTCTACCATCATCTCTTGGGTAAATTTGAGTGTGAATAAAATTTTGGCGCCGTTGTTGGGGACCAATGTAATTCATCTCAATAGCCATTCTGTTCTCCCCCATTTCTTCTATTCTCACCCAAGATCTCATATCTTGTCCTATTCTCGTTTTTTTCTATTGGTGCATGTCCGCCTACACCTGCGATCAATCTAACTCCCTAGCTAGGGTAGAAAGTTTTAGGGTTGGGGAGTCAAGTGAACCTAGGGGATGGTTTCAATTATATTTTAATCCTCTTGATAGTACAGAGTCCAAAATTGATCCCATTTCAATGAAAGTTATTTAAAAAAACAGATAAATCCATGTGGAAACAAAAATGGAAATCCAAATGAGGCAGCCCCAAACTTGGGGAATGCAGTCGATCAAACCATTAATGACTACCTCACACCTACCCGAACCAATGCCCCCTCGTGAATTAGACACAATTATCTAGGATATGCCAACTACTTCTTTAAACCCAATGTCCTAAACCATATTCCACATTCCATGGAATGGAGTCTGAGATGCCCTACCGTCAGATTAAGGAGTTCAATGACATTACTGAAACCATGTGTCCCCCACATCAACTAGAATCATATAAGATGAGGCTATTTCAATTTTCATTAAAGGAATGAGCTAAAAATTGGCTAAAAAATTTGATACCATCATCCATAAACTCTTGGGACCAATTAAAAAGATAAATCTACAAAAAATACTTTCCCCCACCACAAAACAATTGCACTTAAAAAGAGCATCCAACACTTTTTTGAAAAAGAGGGAGAGTCATTATATGAAACATGGGAGTGGTTCAAGAAAACTATAAACATAGTTCCACACCATGGTTTTTCTATTCCTGAATAAGTGTGAATTTTCTATTAAGGGTTGGGTCTTGGGAATAATCAATTCATTGAGATGATGTGTAATAGAACCTTTAAAAACAAAGCCCCAAATGAGGCATACGAGTATCTAGAAATAATTTCTAAACAAAACCAAACTTGGGGAACTTAACCTTATTCTGAAAATCCACAAAGAACTACTAGAATTCATACACTTAGAGAAGAGGAAAGCCTCAGGGCTAAACTCACAGCAACCTCTAGGAAGGTTGATGAGATAGACCTTAGGAAATTCTATGAAATCCAAAATATAGACCCTATTTGCACAATTTGTGAGAAACATAACTATAAGACATACAACTTCCCTACCATTCCATACATCAAGGATGTTCTTTTAGGTGGACCCCCAGTGGAATTAAATTCTTTGAACTTTCAAAAGCCTCAATACCAAAAAAACTTCAACCCAAGGTATAATGACCACCCAGGCTTCTGCTGGAAATATAACCAATAATCGAGCCAACTATAGGGACAAAATCCTTACCCCTATAAGAACTACCTAACCCATAACTAGTTCCAAACACAAACTATCCAATACCAACATCCACCATCCCATTTTCAACAAACCATCCCACCTCAAAAATATCCCATGGATAAACCAATCTTATCAAGAACCAACCCAAACTATTACACAAAGCCTACTAGAATAACTGTGCAAACAAATGGAAAGGATGAAATCAGAAGTCTCTTCCCTAAAACAAGAACTTAAAACCATAAAAACTGGAAAGGAACCCATTCCTACTTAGTTGGTACCATCCTCAACTTCAGGGGGAGATTCAAGCTGTACTCAAACAACACATGAACAACTAAAGGTCGTGACTATTTTAAGAAGTGGGAAATCAATTGACAAACCTGAACAAATACATCAGAAACCATGTGAAGATTCAAAATCTAATGAAAATTCAAATGAACTACAAGATAAAACTGAGGAAACTGATAAAAATGTTAAATAAATAACTCTTCAGCAAACAACTCCACACCCTGCACCATTTCCTCAATGCATGAGGCGGATAACCAATCCTAAATTGAGTGAACAATTAAGGGAAATATTCTCACAAGTCAAGTTGAACATTCCAATTATCGATTCCATTCAAACCATTCCTGCATTCTCAAAATACCTTAAGGCCCTCTGCACATTTAAAAGAAACTTTTCAAATAAAAACCATGTCCTTTTGGTAGCTAATGTGAGTACCACCATTCAAGGGACTATTCCTCCTAAGTTGAAAGACCTGAGTTTCCCTTACACCAATTTTGAACTAGGAGAGAAAAATGTTGTCAATGCCTTGTGTGACCAAGGTTCTAGTTTCAATCTCACCCCCTATGTTGTGTACTACCAGTTAGGCCTAGAAGATCTCCAACCCTCATCTATCACACTTTAAATTTCTGATCGTATCATTAGGGTTCCAAAAGGGATTTTAAAGGACATTCTGGTAAATGTTGAAAACTTCATCTACCCTACTCAGTTCGATGTACTTGACAACCATCCAAACTTTGGAAAAAAGGAACAAACCCCAATCATACTTGGTCATCCTTTCCTTGCAAAAATCAACTCTATTATCCGAGTTCGAAATTGGAGCATGACCATCACCTTTGGAAACATTAGTATAGACTTGAAAATCTATAATGAATGCTCACAAATATGGTATGATGATGACATTCATGGGGTAAACATGATAGGAAGCATTGATAATGAATCCATAGATCATCATGGAATATTTTATGGATGTTTAAGTCAGGATGATATTGATTTCCTTTGTTCACATTAAGGAATTTTATCTCCTAAGCATGAATCATTTTCAAATTGCTCTTGTGATGAACTCTTAGGTCTAACAATCAGTGAAACCTTTGAGAAAACCACTTTCATGGAGACCACTCCAACTCCCTTCCCTAAATCTGATCAATCCAATCTAGTAGTTGAACCTTCTACATATGGGGAATAAATCCTTTCTAAAACTGAAGGAAACAAAATTGATCTTCATCCAATGTCCTAATCTTCTGCTGAAATTCTGAACCATCTTGATCTTGAATTTAAGGAACTTCCCGATACACTCAAGTATGCCTTCCTAAGGGATAATCAAACACATCCTATTGTAATTTATTATTATCTTGAATACAATCATGAAAAGATGATTCTAGATGTCCTTAAGAAACATATGAAAGCCATTGGTTGGACCCTGTCTGATATTCCTAAGATTATCCCACTTATTGGGACTCATAGGATTGTTCTGGAATATAAGTAAAAGCTATTTCATCATCCTCAATGGAATTACATTCCAAATAACATATAAGTAGTGAGAAAAGAACTTCTAAAATTGTTAAAAGATGGTATCATATATCCCATAGCTGAGAGTGAGTGGGTCAGCCCAATACAAGTGGTTCCCAAAAAGGCAGGAATCACAATGATAACAAATAAGGATGGAGAGATTATTCCAACTAGGGTGAGTAGTGGATGGAGGGTTTGAATTGATCATAGGAAACTAAAATAATTCACCAAGAAGGATCATTTCCTCTTACCATTCATTGACAAAGTCCTTGAGAGAGTGGGAGGTCATAAATTATACTATTTCATAGATGGGTACTCGAGGTATAATCAAAATGTGTTCTCCTTAGATGATGAAGGGAAAACTACATTCACATGACCATTTAGCACCTTTTCCTTCAAATTCATGCCTTTTGGGTTATCCAATGCCCCTAGAACCTTCTAGTGGTGCATGATGGGAATATTCTCAGACATGGTCGGGGATTTTCTTGAGGTCTTCATAGATTAATTCTTTTTCTTTGGGGATACATATGAGGGATGTCTTAGGAATGTTGAGAGAGTTTTGTCCAGATGTGAAGAAATTAATCTGGTCCTAAACTGGGAAAAATTCCTTTTCATGGTTAAATAGGGATTAGTCCTTGGACATATAGTCTCAAGTATGGGGATTGAAGTTGATAAAGCAAAGTTTGAAATCATTCATCACCTTCCATCACCCAGAACTCTTAAATAAGTTAGGTCTTTCTTAGGAAATATTGGTTTCTATAGAAGACTCATCAAGAACATTAGTTCAATATTCCATCTATTTTGTTCTCTCCAAATAAAGGATACTCCATTGGTTTGGACAGAAAGTTTTGAGGGTTCATTCTCAACCCTCAAATCCTCTCTCACCTCTCCTCCCATTATGAAATATCCAAATTGGAACCTCCCTTTCGAGATTATATGTGATTCCAATGACTTTGTTTTAAGATTTGTGTTAGGAAAACATTGCAATAAAACTCTTTATGTCATTTCTTATGAAATAAAATCCTTAAATTATGCCAAAATCAACTACACCACCACTAAAAAATAGTTTATTGATGTTGTATTTGTGTTAGATAAATTCAGGTCATATCTCTTAGGATCACCCACCATTGCCTTCACTGACCATTCTTCCCTAAAATACATTTTCCAAAAACAAGATTCCAAGGCTAGATTAATTTGGTGGGTCCTTTTCGTAAAATAATTTGACCTCATAATCAAGGGGGAAAATGGTGTTGAAAATGTTTTATCTGATCACCTCTATAGGATGGAATTCAAAGACAACTCAAATCACCTTTATTTGTCTGATTCATTTCCTGATGAACACCTATACTCTGTGAGTGACGGCCCACGGTATGCTGATATATCCAACATCTTATTTATAGGATTAATTCCAAAAATCGTAGGGACACATGCTTGAAGTAAATTTCTTTATAATGTTAGGCACTATGTGTTTGATGATCCATACCTCTATAAGTTCTTCCCTGACCAAGTCATTAGGAGGTGTGTCCCAAAATATGAACAACAGTCTATCCTAATATTCTGTTATAGTGAGGCATGTGGAGGTCACTTTTTCTCTATGAAAACTTATGCTAAGGTTCATTAGTGTGGTTTCTTCTGGACCACCCTCTGATGGGACTCCTACACATTTTTTCAAAGTTACCCTAAGTGTCAAAAAGTAGGGTCAATCACAAAAAGGAATCAAATGATACTCACTCCCATCTTATTGATTGAAATCTTTGACTGCTGGGGAATAAATTTCATGGGTCCCTTCCCAAACTCTAGAGGATACATCTACATTCTATTATTTGTTGATTATGTCTCAAAATGGGCTGAATCCATTCCCACTAAGTCTAATGACCATCATGTCGTTATCGGATTTCTGAAAGAGCACATATTTTCTCATTTTAGAATTCCTAGGGCGATAATCAGTGACTGAGGAACCCATTTCTGCAACCATCCATTCTCTTCACTCATGTCTAAGTATAGTATTTCTCACAATTTTTCCACTGTGTACCATCCTCAAACCAATGGTCAAGTAGAGTTAACAAATAGGGAGATTAATAATATTCTTGAAAAACTGTCAATATTTCTAGGAAAGATTGGTCCGAGAAACTCTCAGATGCTCTTTGGGCATATCGTACAGCATACAAAACAATCCCAGTAATGTCCCCATATATGTTGGTTTATGGAAAAGAATGCCATTTACCTATTGAAATTGAGCATAATGATTTTTGGGAAATTAAGAAAATAAATTATTACCTCTCATTGGCCATAACAAAAAGAAAATTAGATCTCAATGAACATGAGGAACTAAGGATTTCAAGGATCAATAAATCTAGAGTTATAGCCTACCAATCTAAAAATATCAAAGTCACAAATTTTGAACTGGGAAAAGTTGTGCTCTTGTATAGTTCCAAACTTCATTTACACCCGGGAAAGTTAAGGTTTAGATGGTCAGGTCCTTTCATAGTGCATCGTGTGTACCCCCATGGGGTAGTAGAGGTTCAAGATCCCACAAGTAGTTACATTTTCAAGGTCAATGGTCAAAGTTTAAAAACATTCATTGAATCATCCAATAAACAAGAAACATAGGTTGAGTTAACAGAGCCAACCTATGAACCAGAAAAAAATTGATAGATTTAGGATCCATGTCGGGCTAATGATGTTAAACAAAGTGTTGCATGGGAGGAAACCCCTGGTTTTCGAGTTTCCAATAAGTTTGTTGTTTTAATCAACTTTATATTTTAAATAGGATTATTGAATTATTTTGATATTTCAAAATAATATAAAATAGACTGTTGACATTTTATTCTATTTTAAGTATGGATGGGTATGAAAGGGGAGCACAGTATTCATCCGTGTCACGTGGTGTGATACTTAAGTAATACCTTAATCAAAAATTTAAAAACAAGATAATGTATCTTAAGTTCATTTTATTTTTATGTGTTTTTAGGTTAAAATAATATAATATAACAATAATAATAAAATTAAAAGGCCACATCATAGGTCGTGGGGAAAACCTTGTCACAATTGGCGAAGATGTGGGGACTCGAACTTGGGACCGAAGGGAGACATGGGTGCGCACATAACACTAACCTATGGCTTATTGTGCTTCATTTTTCTATAAGTTTTATATATATACTTATATTTTACTTTTTATATATATATTGTTTTTTCCTTTTTCCACTAGGGAACTCTGCATGGGACATGGATATCAATGGACTAAATTAGAGCAACAAGAACTTCAACTTCAACCACCAGGTGATTTCATTCAATGATCCTCATATTTCAATTTCCCTTTTTTACTTCCCTTCTCTGCCTCTAATCCTTCTAAATTTTATTTTCTTCAAACATTAGGGATAGTGTTATTTTATGTTGGGGGGAGATGAAATAATTTTTTTTCTTTTGTGTGAAAAAAATGATTTGAAAATAAATGTGTGTAAATGGATGGAAAAATTCCTTTTACATTAAACATGATAATACACAACGAAATCATTGAAACTGAATATCAAATAATTTTTCATTCCTCAATTCTAATTTTAATCCATGTATAATTTCTTGAGCATAGATTTTGGAAAGTGTGGTTGTCTAATGTGATATTTCATCATTTATATTTTCATCCAAATAAAATAAAAGATCACAATGCACATCCTTTTGATAGTGGGGTATTAGTTTGAGTTCATGGGGTCCCCAAATAAATATCATAGGTTTGGTAATCATTTTAGTTTAATATGAGTATTTAAAAAAACAATAAAAAAACAAAAAAACCATAAGTTTGCGCATAGAGAAATAAAATGACCTAATGCGTGGATTTCAGCACTTAAAGATCATGACGCCATAGTTTTGTGGCCCATATTTTGTAATTTTATCTCTATTTTTTGTAATTTAACATTGTGTTTGACTGAGTTAACATAGATTATGGCCGAGTATGTGAGCTTCACTTTGTGCCATAAGGTCATTGAGCCTATGAGTCATCGGAAAAGTCTCACTACATGAGTTGACTATTTTGAATTCAATTTCAATTACCATGGAAATATAACAAAAAAATTGAATACTCATCTTAATATTGAAATTTGATTACACCTAGCACTTCCGTCATTTCCCCGTTGAATAAATATGAACCCCCATGTCTATTGTGATACACAACACATCCTCATACTTAATTGATATTGGATGAAATATGGAAATGAATTTGAACAAAGGAATGCGCTTGGGATTGAGATATGATTATGAAACTATCTTTTATTAAAATATTTTGATGGGTTTAATGATTTTTTTGTATAATGGTTTTTGGTGATCATTGTGTATTAAAATGTTTTTGGAAAAGGAAATTCGAATTTCATATTTTTGAGATACATTTCTCTTGGAACTAGAAAATCTCAAGTTTTTGGGTGTGATTAGCCAATAAAAATAAATATGTTAATTACATTTTAAAGTTATTAAATTTTCATTTTTTATCTAATGGGCCTGAGTTAGTGAATTTTAATTTTGAACATCCATTCTCATCATTTGTGTACATCATGCCTAATGTAAACCAATTTAGGCCCAATGATTCATCTGATTTCAAGGAATGTAATTAAACAATTTTTAATTTTATATTTTGGAAAATTTATCTAAAATTCAATATGAAGATTTTTAATTCAGGGATCAATGTATAATTCATAAAGGAAGATGGATATATTTGGTGATTAAAGGAAACAATTCTTGAGAAGGCATATTGGACACTAGCCCACTGATGAGAATGTGGGTCCCACAATACAGACCTAATGAAGTCCAAAACTCGTGGGATGATTGAAGACATATATAGGAACATAAAAATCTTAAGGATATAGTGAATATTCTGCTTAAATTGTTGTTATCCAGGAGGATCAATTTAGAGATAAAATTCTGGGCCAGATTCTACGGCCCAGAAAAACAGCCCACCAATTTAATCATATCTCAGAAAACACATATCCATTTGGGCTGAAAGATTAAATAGAGCTAGAAAACATCAGGAAAGTAACTTTTTTCTTCTATGGCCCACTCCAATTATGTCATCTAGAAGGCCATTTAGATATGTGAATTTGGTGGATGAAAGATGGATGACACCTTAGGTCAAGGATAAAGACGTTCACTCTCCCTTACTTTCCACCACCCTAGGCCTACGATAATCATATTGTATGCTTTGTACTATTAAGACTTCCACCCATTACACATTATATTTCTATTTAACGTAGTGGTGGTGAAGGACTTGAGGATCCTTGGAGCTTTTTTTCATTTTAATGTTATTATGTCGCTTTTTCTTTGTAACGTTCTTCTTTGTCATGTAAGTTGTTCGAATCACCTTAGTTTTTAATAAAATTTCTTCCTTTTCCCTTATTATATTTTTCTTCTTATCACTTTGATATCATTTACTTATGATTCAAATATATTCACACCATACCTCGTGATATAATCTTCACACAATGTTGGAGTGATTGCTTTCTTTTTATTGTTTATTACTTCTCCAATTCCTCCCTCATGAGTCTACTTTCCGATTCCATTGAAACCATAGAATCAATGGAGGGATAAATATTTTATGGATTGATACAAGGGAGTATAAAGGGGATGGTTTGGATGTTATTTCTCACTACATTAATTTCTAATCAGTTCTTTTAATTGTGAATTTTGTTTGAAGATCATTAAACTCCTTCATCCTTGTTGAATTTTAGGCCACACACTTCAAGTGATAATACGAACCGTTAACTGGATGTGCTCAAACATTTGATCCTCCATGTATATAAGTGATTAGTATTAAAGGGTTTTAGTATTAAAATAGTAAGTTATGATGTTGTTTGATATTCTTAAATGAAACCATGTCAAATATAGGAAATTGAAATCATTAAAAGAGGAATTCATCAAATCCACCCTAAAAAATAACCTAGGATCAAATCATTATCTTAATTTGAATTAACTAAAATATGTTAGTGATAACGTAAAACCATATAAAATCATCCCAAGGTTCCCACTCCATAGACAAAATAAATCCATATAATTTATGTGTCTATAGGTTACTTCTTAGGTCTCTGAGGATTCGACCACCCAGGCTTAACTACAAGGACTGTGCTATCTTCATCTCTTGGTAAATTTGAGCATGAATCAATACCTGAGCCGATATCTTGGATAAAGTTTGGGATGAGGGAAATATACCTACAATAAGAGGTTGAGTTGGGATTGGGATGCACATGGAGAAGGATATGGACTTGGAGTCGGGACCTGTTTTGAGTTTTCGCTGTGTTTTATTTTGGGTTTTATTCACTTTCACTACCAGTGTGGCATGGAATTGTTGTATTTGATTTGTGTTGTACCCCAATTCGGGAAATGGTTGGTTATTCATGTTTATTGGTTGTTCATATTGATTCCATTAATTTTACTATGTTATATTATGACCTACTTTGGTAAAGAGGGTATAGTCTCCCCATGTGACTTATTATTCCCTCTTCGCTAGTTGACAAACTCTAGTGTATGGGGAGGAACACTTGAGGTCATGTAACTGTCTAGATCAGAGCCCCATTTTAGTGGCTCCCAAGACAAGGATGTTACAAAACCAACTGTGGATATTTCATACTGAGAGTGTTAGTAAATATATTCCCCTTACTAGAGGTGTAGGTGACGTAAAAGTAAAAATATTGAAGGTATTCCTATAATCATATCTACAAGAGATTCAAGTATTTCTAAGAATTTATATACCCTATAATCTTATGATTAGAAAATAATATGAACCACTCCATAAAAATATAGTGTCTACAACATTTAAGCACATTCATAATTGAATAATGATCCAAATCATGAGTGGGTTAATTTTTCTCTTATTTTAGATGATGAAGAGAGTTGTAGGCCACCACATGATCACAATGCATATGTACAAATCCCAAACAATCACCAAAATCATCATAGTATTATACATACCCCTTTTTTAAGATTAGGTAAGATCAACATAGTTTCTAATGTAAAAATTCTTCTTAGCTCATCCCAAGAATCCTAAAAGTTAGCATCCCATTTGAACCTTAACAATTTTTGCAAGAGAGGTAAAAGGTGATTATAATTTCAAGAAGTCCTTAATGAATTTCAAAGAGCATAAATAAATAACAAAGAATATATAAACAAAAAATTCTTTACATGGATCCTCCCTAAAAATAAAACCTTAACCTTTTCAGCATCGCTTTATAGGCAATGCTCATAAACCATCTGCCCCAAGATCAACAGTTCATGGATGTTGGAATTTCATTTCAAAGGATTTATATAAATTTTATGGTTTTTGAAGATTTCCAAAACCAGATTCATGTAGTTCTCATGCTCACACATGGATCTCAAATAATCAAAGATACCATCCTTGAACATAATGAAAAAGTTCCATGATACTGATGGTATATCTAGTTTATAAAATATATAAAAACAATAGGAGTATTATTCAGGCTAAAAGGAATCAAAATATATTTTTAATTGTAATATCTACTACTAAATTCAGTTTCTAGAATATCAAAATCATAAAAATTGAGTTGATGATACTCTAAATGAAGATTAGTATTCAAAAACCACTTTACCCCTTTAACTCCTCCAAATATTATACACATGGGTAAAAGGATAATTATTCTTAACAATAACCTGGTTCAACTTCCAATATTACACACAAACATGAAGTGAACCATCATTCTTATTGTAAAAGTGAATGTGGGATACCCAAGGAGAAACAATAGGCTGGACAAAATTATTCTTCATTAGATCATCCAATTAGATCTTGAACTCTTTCAACTTTTCACATGAGCCTTAACCCAGTTGGTGAGGAGTCCTTAAGTGCATCCAGGCGAATCGGGATCAAATCCAGGTGGAGGCTAATTTCTGAGTGCTGTAGTAGGAACAATGTTGCACTGTTGCAGGTACTGTAGTGGGAACTGTAGTAGACAATGTTTGGCACTATAGAAGCCAGGAATATTCCCCGGTTTGGGACTTCGGGCCACCGATTTTGTCCCTGATTCCTTTAAGGCCTTCAAGACACCCAGGCTATCGAGTCAGTAAGGACATTCAGACACCTCAAGGCCTTCAGGCCACCTTAAGTGTAGATGAAAACCAAACAACATAAAATGAACACGTTCAGAAGGAGGATGAGAAATGAGCTTTCACCATAGGAGAAGCTAAATAGATTGCAAGAATGAGAGGGTATGACACCTTCTATCGGGACAAGCCTGTGCATGAAAGGGAATAACTAGCCGAATAGCCATCCGAAGGTGGAGAGATAATTTCACGATGCAGATGTAGGGGAGGAGCAGTTCCAAGTAGTTATTCTGGGTTTTATGTAAGGTTTGAAGCCTAAGGGAAATGAATTACTTTAAGGCCTATAGTCCATGTAATACTTACTCCTATGGGCCTTGTAAGGGTTCCACCTCACCAATTGAAAAGATTATTATACAAAATCAATAAAAAATGAAGGCTTTTAGTCATTGGAGGAACTTCTTCAACTAATATGGTTCCATATGGCAAGAGGGTATCAAGATAGGTTGCATACATAAAACCATATCAATAATGAAATATACAACCCATTCAAAAGGAAGACCGAACAAGTTTTTTGGGCAAGAAATAAAAGATGTTAATACAATCCAATGTAAAATCACTAGAAGATGAAACATTATTATTCTTGACCGCAATGATAGAAAAAAACACCTGATATATGGGATAGATGGTCCTGTATGATTGGACCTCAGATCCCATTCACCCAAACACTTGATATCTCCTGTAGATGGAATATAATGAAACACACTAATGATATAAATCAATATAAACATGATGTGAAACAATCCAATTCAACCGAATGATGACATCAGACAGATCTAGATTGGGAACCAAGAAATCCCATATTAACTCTATGTTGGCTACCACTAGAGAACGTGATGAACATTGAAACACCTACTATTCTAACTCTCTAAGAGGTATTTCAAACTCCATAACAAATGATATGGGATCCCATGAAATTTTAATCATATCAATAAAATGTTAATATATAAAAGTGTGAAAGGAACCACTATCAAATAGAGTAGTCACTATAAAAGAATAAAAAATACCACCTCTCACTATCACTATAACTCCATTAACCTCTTTCAAAAAATCACCCACTATGTGAAGGTGATTCAATCCTGAGGCCTATGGATATCTTCCTTTAGAGTTTGATTCTTATGAATGTTCAATAGTGGACTTTATAGATGAATATTTTTTACTCTAATTGGGTATATACAAGGTCTAAAAGAAGATATGAAAATTTCTGTAGTGGACATAATCATTGCACATATTCATAAATGTGAGACAAGAATATTGGTTGTTCCTGACATTTACACACTGGTAGAATGTCTAGATACCACTAATAGTGGGTTTTAATGGGGTAGAGGAGGATCACTAATGATAACCACCTATAAAAACCCTACGATGGTCATGAAACTTCCTCTTCTTTACATATACGCCATTAATGGTGGATCTGGATAGAATCGAATGGATAGAATAGACCATCATTCCCTGCATGTTCATTTATACCATCATATCCCTATTAAATAATTCGGCATAGGTGGTATGATTTAACATATACAACTACAATCATATAGGTGACACAAAAACCTTATAGGTACTTATGATGTTTTAGTTTATCAATCCTCACAACCTCTAGAGAGAAAAAAACCATCTCCATAAAACCATTTGTTTACTCTAACACCAAATTTTCTCCTTATTGTAAAGATAGGAACTCTAGAAACTAACTTATAATCAATGAATCTATGAAAAAATACAGAAAAATAGGTTCTTTAAACCCTTCTATTCCAAGATCATGTTCATATATTTCTGTACCATATAATCCCACCTTCACTTGATGGGTTCATTATTCCTTAACATCAAACACTTTAGCTTTGATAGTTTTTGGTGTTTCTAGGAATTCAATGATATGATAAATAATTTCCATCCAAACATATTCCTATTGAGGTTTATTAATACCCTTAAAGGATGGGGGATTAACATATAAGAACTCTCCAGATCAACCTTATCACCTCCAACTCCTAGCTACACCTTAACAACTTCATCCAAAACTCATGGTATTTGGTGGTCTATGATAATAAACTCCAACATGATAGACTCTATAAGACTATGATCCATAAGATTATTCCCTTGAGGAGTATCCGTTTCACCCTCCTATGGAACTAATAGATGATGTATCAGAGGAATGTTAACACATAATAGAAAAAATGAAAGTGGTCAAATATAGAATAATATCAGTTTAAACTAGATAATCATAATAAAAAAACTAATATAATGATAAAAAATCAAAAATAGAGATAAAAATCCAAATATACCATGGTAACTTGAGTCTTTTCATGATAATATATGGTTAGGAACTCACCAAAACCTTGTTTTAATGTTCATTAAATACTATATTCAGTATAATAGGCATCCCAAAATATGGACACTTGTAGAAAAAAGGACCTTTAATACCAATTTATAATGAACTGACCTAGGATACCTGTAATAACTAGTACCCAACATGATATACCACATACTCTATGGGTGTTATTAATCTTCATGGGATGTATACTAACACTCAGGCATCAAACACAAAACAAAGATAATGATTTCTCCCAACTTAAAAGACAACATTTAATGTATTTTCATATAAAACAAGAAATATAATAAAAGTAGAAAAAACATATTCCATAATCAAAGATAAATATATTCACCCATGTGACTGAGAATCCAAATAAACATAAGGTACATGTATAATAAAAAATAAAAGGGAAACTAAAACCAACAATTGTTACTCCAAGTGACATGTGGTGAATCTCTCACCATCTCACCACCAGTTACACGTATTGAGCCGAAAAAATATCACCACATCACTGAGGTGCCAGTCCTTCTCCTATATCATAATACAATACGAGGAATACACAGCAATGAAGTGATGTGTAGGGTTTGAGCTAAATGCGCTCAGTAGGATCCCACCCATGTTTTATGTAAGTACCCAGTTCTTCATTTTCGGTACAAGTTTCTTTTTTTTCGGGTTGTTTTTGAGAAAAAGGAAAGAAACATGGTGAGTACTAGATTGAGGATGGTTTTGTGGTTACATACTATGTACTACAAGTAAATTATATATATAATGTCTGGACATGTTATGGATATACATGTTGTGTAGGGATGTCCGTAAGGAAGAGAATACCAGCCATGAACAAAATGTGTAATTACAAGTACATGCTATGTACTAATGTCGGCATGACTTTTCATGACCTAAAAATTAAGTCAATGAAAATGGGATAATTGGCCATATAAACAATGTGTATATTAAATTAAAATTTTCGTACTTTATAATTTATGGTTAAAAAGGTAATTAGCCTCATTTTTTTCTAGAGAGGCAGTAGGGATCACCCGGGTTTGCGATTTAGTCGAACGAGACTCGTTTTTCTCCCAATCCTTCGTCTGAACCCTAATTTGAACATCGTTGGATCCATTAAAACCTCATTGGTAAGATATCTATTCTTCTTGATTAATTCTTCATGATTTTACTTCTCGAACTAGTTATTTGAAAATTTTAATTTATGGTCATTTTGTAGATCTACCTCGTTCTAGGCTGAATTATAGGCCGAAACATGACAAGGAGTTTCGTACGAGTATGAGGTATGTGGTGCATACATTGTTTTGTGTTTTTACAGAATTTTGGGTGTTGCAACCTTTGGATCTTATTTGGGTATTTTGAGAGAGACCCTCTTATAATTGTTTTTGGATATTTAATTTATTTTTAGACACATGGGATGCCATTGGGCATGCCCCATACGAGAATTGCTTGACCGTGATCGAGTGAAAAGTTGTTTATCAGTAGGTTATTTTGGCCAGGGTTACCAAAATGTTTATAATTGATTTGTTTTATTTTTAACTCATATATTTAATCTATTAAATCATGATTAAACTGTTTAAATTCATTCAAGACCTCAGTGCCACTATGTTATAGCTGTTAGCTAGTGGAATTCAATCTGTTTAAATTGAATTACTTGTTTAAAGTTATTAAATGTGTTTTATGTTTATGTAATGCTTGATATTACGTATCTTTTGACCCTTGGGGTTTTTAAGCGATTAAACCAAGGTTGGTATGGCAAGACCATTATGATTGAGTGATGTTGATCACAGGTTGGGTGAGGCCCAGATTTTATTGGGTGGTTTTGACCATGAGATTGGGTGTTGTGGATGTTGGTTAGATGTAGTGTGACTATCAGGTTGGACAAGGCCCTAGATAATTGGATGGAATGGCTATATTATTTGAGAAAAATTGTCGTTGGGGAATGAGGTGCAAGAGATGGTGCCGATTAGGTTCTTATTTTGTGATTGTTGCTCACTCGTGATGGCCAAAGCACCAATTGATTCATGTGAACAGAGGTTGACTCTATGATGAGGTGGTTTTTACGAACCATATAGGTAGAGGACCCTGATTTTTGTGGTTGAGGTATTTATGGTTTGGTGTTGCTTTACAAAAAAATCCACTTGGAAGGTGAGGAGACTTCGATTGATAGGGTTGAGGCTATTATGTTGGGGGATAAGGCTCGCAATAATTCAGGTCAGGGGCCTATATATTTATTTGAGGAATGACATTGTTGCTACTTTGGTTTCTATTCCATGGACCAATGTGAGCTTTTTAATAGGGGTCTGTGGGGCAGGGACACTATTGGTTGGGTGTTCCTTCCAGACATCAGTACATTGATGCATGTAGTGTCAGGGGGAATATGGTGTCGATCTACGTGATTAAGGTGGAACATGAGGGATCACCAAGACATTTTGACTACAAGACTACCTTGGTCAATAATCGAAGGACTCTATTTTCTTCTGAGATTCAAGAGATGACTAAAGCAGGTGACACTCCCTGGTGGCTACTGAGCACTAGTGGATGTGGTGTTTATTTTCTATGTTTCACTTTTTTCTTTACACCGGGATGTAGGTATACTAAAACACTTATACTAAGTATTCACCATTTGGGTGGTATCCTATAATGATTCGTCTAAAACCATACATGGGCCCTTTGGGATGCGTGTCGACTTCATGGTTTTATGTAAAAGTAAGGGATCGTCCTTAGGAGATGGATCATAGTACAGTTTTTCATGGATATTTGTATGGACCTCGAGGTCATTCCTTGTGGGAGTTTAAATTTTGTAATTTTTTTTAGTTTCAACATGCTTATTTTGTACCTAGCTACAGTGGTTAGACATGGGTTTCCTTTTTGTATATCAATATGTTTAAATTGATATAGATGCATGCTTGGTTTGTTTTAGTTACTACATATGTTTTTATAACAATTTGTTTTGTTTACTTTCTGATGCTTCAGTTTATTTATTTATTCCACTATTTATAAGATATTTCTATGCTTCTGTGCTGCTGTTATGGTTCATTTATACCGAGTAATTTATTTCCTTTACATGTTATATTATTATACTCAGAACAACACTTTATATTTTACCCATACGGTATAGCCTCCCCAATATACCTATTTACACCCTTTCTACTAGTTTGAAGACTTTCACCTTTGGGGAGGTGCGCCTAATTCTAGTAAAACCCTTTCCATTAGCATTGTTCGGGTTTTTATTCGAGTTGGGAATGTTACATGTTACATATAATGTTTCTATACAAATAATCAAAATATAATCATTTCATTTAAAACATAGCTTGCTAAATAGTAATGTGATTTATTATTAAAATAATGGTAAATATTTCCATTTTTTATGAAATTATAAAACATGATAGGTAAATCAATTTCCAAGAATAAATCCAAATTTATAAAATAAAATATATCTACGAAAAAATAATACAAACCCAATTCACATTGTTAAATAGGACAAGGGTCAAAAAAAGTGAGGCTAGTAGACTAATCTTACCACAATCAATGACTAGTGCACACTCAAGTCCTTAGAACATAGACCTATAGACCATATGAACACCCAATGAGTAAACCCCTCGATCATGTCAATATGAATCCCCTATAATACATACTATGGAGAAGAGGAACAACCCATAAGAGAACCCCAGATAATAAAATCGATGAGGCCTAATACTACAACTTCCACTTAAGTACCCAAGGCTTCCCATGTGATTCATTTATAAAATAAGATTCAAAGTGCTTCACATTTCACAAATAATTCCAAACAACCATTTATTCAAAAAAACATTCTTTTAAAACCCATTTCACAATCCATTTCACAATTCATTGAAAAGAATACTCTTTTACCAATATTAGGGGAAAACCATATTTTATAATAGAACCATTTACACACAAAAATAAATCATCTAACTTGGTTAATATAGAATTTATAAAATAATGATAAATTATAGTTTATCCAATATAGGCTAAATATGGAACAACCTACCTCAAACTTTGGTTGTAAAATTCCCATAATGGGATCCACAGACACTATGAGGAATGTATAAAAATGTAGGGTGGCCCTATCATAGATTAACACATATCAGAATCAAATCACATACGAAAAATTGTTATAAGGGAGGATAGATCATCGAATACCTCAAGGGACTCACATACTAAACCACATATAATAAAAGAGATCACCCCAAAAAATGATCGCCCAACAGATCTAGAAGGGATCTAAAAAGAATCATTATATGATCAACAGAACCAAAAAATAAATACCAAATCCATTTCCACCACCAAGATAGATGAATATTAAGAAATATTACTTTATTAAAGAGAATATACAAAACCTATATGGTTATCTAGTGTTAGGATAGAAATCTAAAGGAGGAGGAGAGATTCAAAATCACCTAGAAGGATATACAAGGTTTAAGTGGGAGGTTTCAGGTTGAATTAAGGAGGGAGTTATGTGGGGGGGGGGGGAATAAAACATACTAGGAACAAGGGATTTACATTATAAAACCTAGAATTATAATATAATTTATCCATGCAGCATGTTCCACAAAAAAACATGTGACCTTATATTTATCCCCAGTGGCTCATTTACAGTGTAAAAAATTCTATGGAATAAATGAAATTTTCACATTAAACCATTTTAAGGTTTGTTCCCAATAGAATATTTATAACATAAATTATAAATTTATGATATATATCCATCCTATAGGATATGTACATCCCATGTTCTATAGAAACATCCAAAATTTGTCCGACGTGCTCCAAACACAAAGAACAAGATGTTAAACATTAAAAAGAGAGTATATTTTTATCTAGAATATTTCATAATTCATTATTACAAGCGGTTATAACCCATAATATACTCTAATACTACCTACATCGTAGGGACATATTCTTTATGGGTTCAGTCTACCTATTTTTCCAATTAGTGGTTAAGGGACCCAAATGAATCGTAATGACTCTTACTCCTATTATAATTTGGATATATAAGACAACTTCTTAAGTGTGAAGTTCCAAATTCAATGTACGTGTCATTTTAAATAATTTTTTTCTCTTATTTATAAAAATAATGAAGAATTACATGGTTTTAGAGATTTGAAATAAGTATTTGATCAGCTTAAAAAACCAATATAAACTACGAGGTCTCTAATTACTATTATAATCAGTATACATAAAACACAATTCCTTAAGGTCATATCTCCATCTTTGCTATATTTGCATCAATATTTCTATGAGTTTGTATTCCTTGTAATGTTCAATATATCCTCATATAAATAGCTTTCAAATTTTATTGTTCCCCATGGAAACACAAAATCCTTTTCTCATAGAGCTATATTCCCCCTGAGACTCATAATCACACTTCTCTTATTGATACCTCAATGTGCAATACTAAAACTAAGATACCCTTATAATTATCACCCATAATTGGTTAATTTATTGAATTATGTTTATTTAATGTTCTATGATAAAAAATAAATCATTTTATGGTATCCCTATAATGTAATACCTGTATGGATTTACCCATAAACTCTCTTTAAATGTGTCTGATCTATACGTGTCACTTGTTTCTCACAAAGTTAAAACTAATGTAGAATTAGATATTGGTAATAATCATGACACTAAAATGATAAAAATAAATCTAACATGGTCCAATTCCTTAGGTGTAATCCATTTCCATATCCTCATCACATTCAGAGGGAAATATTTCAGATGAAGTGTCATAGGGATGCCTCATATGCATAAGTCCTACTGAAACATTGGAACAAAAGAGTCTATGATTACTTGATTTAAAGGATATGTAGGATTACTCTTTAAGGTATGATCTCCCTATATCTCATATATAAATATCTCCACATAAATTATTACATCATGAAATTAAAATGCATGGTATGATCCTACAATATGAAATCAAATCATGTCACTCAAACTTTGCCAACTTTGAATCTATTCTCGACAACATACGTAAGATTCCTTACGTATATTCAAACCTGACATCATTACCCTTTCATAATTATTATCATCAAACCATATCTGTATTGAGATTATATACATCCTTCCCTTTTTTATCTATACTCTTATGAGACTATACATCTCGTCTCTTAGGGTTATATTCCCCATGGACCATCTTTTATATGGACATATTCCTCATCAAATCATTCCCTCACCCAGATATTTATATTAAATTACATGGATCAGTCCCACCCCAATAATTTATATTCATAAGGCCATATTCTCTTCAGGTCAACCAAAAAGGGATTCTCATTCTTAAGTACCACAACAATAATTTATAGTCACAATTCATCTAAAATCATACTCATAAGGCCATATTCTCTTTAAGTCAACCAAAAAGGGTCGACCATGCTTAAGTCCCTCACCAATAATTTATAATCACCATTAACCTAAATATACATACCATAATATATTAAATTTCATGGATAGTCATTGTCTCATGAACCTAAAAGGAACAATGTTTATTGAACAATGCATCTTATTATTCCTATCACAATGATAAAAAGCCCCTTTACATGAACGATATAGGAACCATAAAAAGCTACCACCCCTAAATGGTGATAAAATATCAGTTGTGTAGATTTATTGATTTACAACACATCAATCTCCCTAAGAGAATCATTAACTAATAATGGGTAACATGTTTAAGAACCACTAATACATATATATTGTTCTATTGAATGGTTTCCTTTTATATATACAAACACTCAACAATAACGATCAATAACTAGATATAAATATTATGGGAAAAAATCTAATATCAGTAATGAGGAAAGATTCGGAAACATAATGTTTAATATCTAAGGGATCCCTAGAGTAGAAAATAATATCCCCTAATAGATTTTGATGATCTTTTCCTTTAATCCTCTTGGCCATTGTGAGTTCGTAATCATCATTATGAGGAAAACCCTGTGACCGACTGCCTTTAGAATGTAGTCTTGTAACCCATTAGAGATGTGGAAACCATTGAGTGTTTATGGATCAATAAATAAACCCTATTAAAAATGATCCAAAACCAAAATGGATAGTCCCACATGAAATGTTTTGGTACTATATTATTAAACCACTCATAATCAACAATAGGGACACCATCATTTTTGGTTGAAATAATATTTTATGGGAAAACATGGGTATTTAGGTAGGAGATATTAGTATAAGTGATCCAAAGACCATGATAAGGTTTTTTATGGAGTATAAATGTTACTACTTGTATATTTTTAATGTATTCTTCCTATCATTTAGATTAGTAAAGGTAAAACCATGAATATTTGTATTCGTATTGCATTAGGTATTGAGATTAAATGGATTATGTTATTTTTCTCCCTAGATTGTCTTAAAGGCCCCATAATGTTCTCATACTGGTTGTTACGATTTACGTTTTGGTTCCTATTATTATTATTCAATGTTATTTTTTCCCTTCATTTATATTTTATAATTTATGGTTTTTTTAAGTTATCTCTAAAATGAACATTCATTTCATTTGAGGGAAAAGTTATTTTTAAAATGATGATTTACATAATTACCTTTTTTTATTAATTTCATTATTAATATTCTTTATTTTTATTTCCAATAATTTTTTTTAAATGGGTACACTTTTATTATTTGATGAATGTTTTACTTTACATAAGAGGATATTTCTGTTAAATTAATATCTCTTCTTATAAATACTTTTCCAATACTATCTCTATATGTCTATAAATTTACAAATGATTTATTTATTTTCTAAAAGATAAAATTTATTAATTTTTTTTAAACTTGATACCATTTTAACTTAAATGTAGTTTTATAATATATATTATTTTTCTCATTTAATTTCCTTAATAATGTTAAATATAAAACAAATTTTTATCCATGGATAATATATCTAATTTTTTGAAATTTTTTAAATTTCAAAATCTTATTAATAATAAATTTTAGTTATAAATTATCCCCTAAAATCCTATATCCCCCTCTATAACATTAATATATGATAATTCCATTCCCATTTAGAAATCATGAATGTTCCAAATCATGTCAGTTTTTATTAATAATTTTATTGATGTGATTTTTATAAATAATAATTAAAACTATCATATCACAATTTATTCTATGAAGGCTATGTATTAAGCATTATTAAAAATCATTTTTGGAAAGTTTTCTAAAACACTCTATATGCCATTATAGGTACTTGGGTAGAATTTTCTTGATACATGTGAAATAATAAAACTATTTTTTAGAGAGTTATACTTAGCTTATATTTTGATATGTCGATGTAAGAATATTGAGTTAGATACAATTTCACAAAGAGATGGTATGTCCTAATTTAATTTTATTTTTTTGGATATGTAATCATATGTATATCTTGCATTGGAATGACTATATTCCTCCTCTATTCAAACATAATAATTGGTTTTGTTTTGTTTCATGTGTAATTAATGGTTTTATATGATTAGAATATTATTTGGATATGTGTTTTATTTATTCTTCTAAATTTATTATGTTGTGTTATTTACTCTTATTATTATTTTTATGTATCATTTTAAACTTATTATTTAATATTGATGACTTATTAAATATATTAAATGGTTATGTCAGATTCTAGATTGGATTACTCCCCTTTGGTGTTATTTTTAAAATCAGTGAAATCATTCCTAAAGAGTAATATTTATTTTATAGAAACTTCTTTCCATTAAATGGTGATTGGGAATGTGCTTTTAACCTTTTTGTGAGTGGTATCTAGAGCCTGTAAAAATTATCCTTGGTTTGTTCATTATAAAGTTATACCAGATCACAGTTTTGGTCTATGATTTTTTGAAAAATATAGTGTAAAAGAGATAATACCATTGAAAATAATGGGGTAGTTCATTAGTAGGTTATTGATAAAACGTTTTTATGAGGAAACCTTAGTTACCATATAATGATGGGAATGTGTGTATTTGGTTTAAATCCAATTCAATATTTACTTTTAAAAATTTTCAAATTTATATGATAAATATAAGTCTCTTCAGAGTTTCAAATAGTTAGTGTTTATTTGTTATATACCATGAAAAAAATTGTGGAATCCCATCATATATTTCAAGTAGACAATTCATGGACAAAACCCAAATTTATAAACCGTGAATTCAAACCGTTTGTGGTAAAAGATATGAGTTTTTTTTAATTTTATTTTTAATAATTTTTTAAAATTTATATGATTATTATGAGATATCTATGAATTATACTGACATTTTTTATATGTTTTTTGTGAAATATATTTGTTTCATAAAGTTTTACTTTTTTAGGATACTTCGAAATGCTTACATTTAGTTGATGTTTGATTGAATAATTCTTTGATAATTCCTAGAATTATTTTCACATTTATTTTATAACATATGTGGCGATTAATATATTAATTTTATTGAGTATTTTGTGTGAAATTTTTTGATTACTTTTTGTTTTTGTTTTTGAAAAATCATTCCATCTGTTTGTTTAGAAAACATAAGGTTTAATATTATTCATGAAAACATTTTATAATAAATCATTTATCATTAAATCAAGTGAAATTGTGGAATTATAAAATTAAATTTTGAAATTTTATATTGTAAATAATTTTATTTTCAACTTCATATTAATGATTTATTGTGCATCATAGTTTTAATGGAACATTATAATTGGAATAATAAAATGTAATAAAATATTGAATTTGAATTTCTTTGATTGTAGTTATTCAAATTTATATTCATTAAAAATAATTACTAAGTGTGTTTATATACTCTAATATTATGATATATATATATATATATTTATCATATAATATTTTTATCTAATATATATAATGAATTATAAGTTACAAAATTGGGTTTATGGGTTTTATGTCTGTGTATATTATAATGTTTTATTACTGTAATTAATGTGGTTTACTATATTAGGAGAATATAATGTGGAATAGAGCTGCAATTAATTTAAAATTCCCAAAATAAGTTTAATTTCAAAGGATAAATATCTAATTTTTTGTCAAAACTTAATTATTAAAGAGTTGTCAGTTTGATTTTTAGGTCATTGTGTTTATTTATAGTTAGGCATTGCATCTAGATCAAGTGTGTTTTAGTTTTTTTAGTTTTATTTTTTTTCATTATCACTTTAAAAGAATAATGTTATATGTCTATTTAATTATAGAGAGTGGCTTTAAAATTATTTTTCTATATATTCTATATTGGTTTGTTTAATTTTAAAAAAACATGAAAGGATGGGTACATACTTTTGGTTTAAATTTTAAATAAATGGGGTATTTTAATATTTAATTTATTTGATATATGTATTTTAATATGTGGCATTTCAAAAATTATTTATATTTTTTAATGATTGAAAACATCCCATATATATTTTTTTTGAAAATGTTTGGGGTATATTTATGAGAAACAATTGTTTTAAATATTATAATATTTTGTGGTTTTTGTGAACCTAGATTTAATTTCAGAATAAAATTTATAATAATAATTTTTCTAAGAATTTGTTTTATAATGTTTAATAAAATTTTATGATTTTTTTCCTTTTTATAGTGGTTATGATTTCTAATTGGAATGGATATATTTTCATGTTTCGTTTTGGGTTTAAAATATTTAATGGAAATATTTAAGGTAGTTCTAAGATTATAAATTTTATGTTTATAAATTTAATTTTTATTCTAGGATACAATAATAGATGATGTTTACTAGGTTGTGTAAAGTTTTTCATAGTGTGGGTTTTGTTTATTATGGAGATGTTAATTTTTTTTAATATTTCTTGTCAGAGTTGTGGACTTAAATGGTATTTTAACTTCTTTATATTATCAATTATAATTTGATTTGTGGTTTTCTTTTTGTTATAAGGGTGTTATTATGGGTGATGTGTTGAATTTGTGTGTATGATTTGTTAAGAATAACAGTTTATGTTTTAAAAAATGATCTTTCTATATAAGAGGACAATTTTCGATGCTCTTCCATATTTGGTTATATTCAAGAATATATATCCCAATGGGATAATTTTTTTCATATAATTATAGAGAAATGTATTTTATTACGGTTGTATTTATTTATTTTTCAATGTATTCCTTTTAAAATTGATAAATATTAAGTTTTAAAAGAGATTTTAGGTTTTGAAATTAACAAGATTTAAAATCTATAGTTTCATAATTTTCAATTTTATTTAGAATTTATTGTATTTAATTTATGTTTTATAATTTTAGTTATATTTTTTCTCTTATATTTTATTTAAATTGTGGGAAATTTATTATTTTTAGTTATTGTATGTCTAAGAATTTTATTTTTTATAATATTACCTTGTTATTGAGTTTTATCTATCTATGTACCATTTTAATGATAATTGTATTTATGAGGATGGTGCAGTGGACTTAAAATTTATATTTTAATTAGAATAAAATAATTCTTAATATTATGAGGATAACCCCACATTAGAATTAATTTTTATGTAGGGGTAATTATCATGATTTGTTAAAATATTTTCAAATTTAAAAAATTTTCTTTTGATGTAGAATTTTTTCATTCTAAGGGAATTCTGTGGGAATTTCAAGTGGTAGAATATGAAATAGTGGGGGAGAACTATGACTCCCAATGTTTCACTATATGATATATATTTCATATATTTAATATTTTATGGACTTCCTTAGTGTTTATAATAATTGTTTTAAAGATGTTTCTAGTCCATAAGGCTAATGCATGGTTTTTAAAAAACATGCATCCAAATCATTCAATTCAGAAACACACTTCCAGTAGCTGGTTCACATTTTGTAAATGTTTTTCTATAACCTACAACTAAATCATATACCTTATTAAATACCAAATAATTATTTTTTATAAATTTTATTTTAGTGATTCCACTTTAAATTTATGTCTTTTATTCTTGGTTATCCACCATGAATTGACCCCCACATTCTCTCCATCATTTTTTGCCTCTCTATCTTTTTTTAATTTAATTGATTCTTCTAACAAAGAAACTCAAAATAATTTCCTCTCATCTTATATAACCTTCAAAAATATATCTTTAATGACCATGCCAGACAGTGTTTCCTCTTGGATAATTTATTATTTGGAGTTTATCGATATTATAGCTTTTAATATATATATGAAAACTCAAATTCGTCATTATCGATAGAATAATCAATGTTATCATTGAATTTTTTAATTTTTTTTATTCTTTTATTAATTAATTTAACTTTTTAATGAATCTTTCACTACTATAATTTTTTAACCCATGTTTTCATATAAAAATATAATTTATCACAACAACATAAGTGTTTTATGTAAAATTATATGTGTTTTCCTCAATTTCCCCTTGATTCCAAGAGAATAACAATGCTCAAATTATTCAAAATTCTATATATAAAACAAACACAAAATAATCATTTGTAGTACTGTAAACCTTAGTTTTTCCTTAATGAATTAAAGCGGGTTTGATGGTTTTAAATATGTATATTTTTAATGAATCAATGTCGTTTTTAGTGTGGTTTTCAATAACTATATTCATGTATGGTATTTTTGAAGTTGACTTAATATATAAAAAAATTTTATTATTGTTTTTAAACTATATTTTAAGAAGATTTTGGTTATATAATGAAAATGGGAATTTCATGTCTTTTAATGTATTTTATAAATAATGAGTTTTATTTGATGTAATTATGAGATTTATATTAATATTGATTTTTTACATGATCATCAAAATATTACCCTTTTATTTTGATTTAATGAAAAGATTATTGAATTGTTATATGGGATATTTTGAATGATTTCCATTAGGGGGAATGTATATTGTAATTATTCTATCATTGATATCATTGATATGAGGTATTCTTTAAATGAGGATTATTGGTATGGTGAGACTATGAATTATGAATTTTCCAATTATATTATTATATTTATTATTAGGATGCCTGCATCTATTTATAAATCATGGTAAGAATGTTCTATCCAGTAAATATTGGTATGAGTGATCCTATGTCCATGATAAGACCCCATATAATGTCCCCAAGATTGGATTTTTCTCAGAGTAGGGGATTTTGCCTATGATTTAGTGTTATAAGGGAAAACCACATGTTTAGGTAACTAAATTACAGAAGACATACCGATTATATAGATTCTATTATTATGTTTTCATAGTTTGTCTATATAGATCCTAGGTGTTCACTTTATGATTTTTATGATTAATTTTCCTGATTATCTTATTGATATTTATTATCATTTTCTATCATTTATAATCTATAATGTATTTTTATATAAACTATTTCAAAAAGATATATCTATTTCATTTGTTTAAAAAACGTTATTTTTAAATAATGACAGATATTATTATATATTTTTGATTAATTACATTACTCATTTTTTTATTTTTCATTTCCTATGGTTGATTATTAAACAAGCACTTATTTTTCATTTGATGAATGTTTTAGTATGAATAAAAGGATACTTTTTTGAAATTAATCTTGGATTTTATAGATACTTTCAATATAATTATTAATACCTTTTCATATAACTATTAATGTTTATCTTATATCCTCAATGATGGAATTTCATTATTTAAAAAAAATAAGATTATCATAACTTCAAAGTAGTTTTAAAATGTCTATTATTATAATTATATATTTTACCTTGATATAATAAAATGTAATATTTTATTTTAACAATGGAAAATATATATAATTTAAAACAAGATATTTTTTTTCTAAATCCTAATAAAATTCATTTTATGTTATATATTCTTCCCTTTGAAGTCTACATTCTTCTCTAGAACCTTACTATATGAGAATTTTATGTCTATTTAGAAATAATGAAAGTACCAACTCATGTTATGCGTTTAAAAAAAATCATAGTGGTTGTTTCATATTTTTTTCAAACTATAATATCATTGTTTAATATATGAAGGCTATATATGTAGAATTTGGTGAAATTATATTGCTAAACATTTCTCACATCCTATATGTGCATTCAAGTGTATGTACGGATTTTTGTGATATAGCATGATGCATGAAACCACTTTTTATAGAAGGTAATCATTAGAATTGGGTTTTATATGTGAGTAATGGAAATATAATTTAGATGAAGTCTTTGAAGGTGATGGATTGTAATAATTTTATTTTATATTTTTGGATATGTCATAGGATTTGTTTTTGCTGGAACGTGGAACACCCTAAAAGGGGAGGGGTGAATCAGGGTTTCTACTTTATATTATAATTTGATAGATTATTTCCCCACATTGGTAGGAACTTGATAAAGTTTTATAATGTAATCGTGTAATTATCAAATGACCATATGAAAAAATAGAAACATAACACAAACGTTTTACAAGGTTCACCAATAATGGCAAGTGAAAAGAGTATAATTAAATAGTGTTTCAACCATATCAGGGTATACTAAGCTTCAATAGATATTGGGGATTACAATTTTTCAGTCATGGTCACTATATTCCATACACAGATTATTTACATGAATTTTATGGATAGTGCATTACCTCCCTCAGATGACGTCCATTAACTCCCCCTTGACAACTTACTTGGGTGAAGTCTTTCTCAATTTGACAACATAAATTTCACTTAAATATCAAAATAGATGAATCTGATGTTTTCATCATATAGGTGAAATTATGATTCTTCATTACATTTCACAAACTATTCCCAAGTTAATGTATTATTAATTATGTACCTTTCACAAAACAAATTCTTTCATAAAACCCCAATTTTATTTTTAAGAACATTGAGATGTCAAAATATTGAACACTTTTCTAAAACTCCCTAATTTTATGAAACTCAGAACATTACCAAAAATCATAGCATTTGTGAAACTCCTTTTTTATGAATTTTTTAAGCATCATTCACTTCATCACCAATATTTTCACAAAACACATGTTCGTGTGAAGTTCATGATTCATGTAATAATTACTTTTTTGTAGTAACTTTATAAAATGAGATCAATTAAACCTTTTTAAAAACTATCCCATTTACCAAATGGATGAGAGGACATGTATTTATAGACATTTCCTCTTTTATGAAACATTCAATCTCACAATATCCTTTTCTTGAAACTATTCTTTTATGTTTACAAAAATCCTTTTCTTTATGAAACGGTTAGATAATTTTCCCATTCACGAAACTTCTCGTAGTCACAAAACATACCATATCTCATTTGAACCTCCTAAATCATTCACAACACTCCAATCCTTTTTGGAATAAAACATTCATAAAACACCAAAACATTAAAAATTTCATGCCTTTTACCTATTATTGTGAGAAATTACTAGAAATCCATCTATCAAGAAATTTGTACCTACATGATAGAAGATTTCAGGAAGCACTAAACCTTTGTGAATTCCTTTCATTATCCATATTTTTATGAGGAATCCCTAGAAATACAACTTTAACAAAACTTATCCCTTCCTCCAAATTTTAGACCCCAAAAATTTGGAAAACACTTGAAAATGATGCCACCATCAATATTGATGCCACATATATCATAAAATAACATGTCTTTCAAAATCCTTGACCAAACAATGATGGATTGAAAAAAATACAATCTATTTGAAGCTATGAAAACCCATAGTTCCAAAAATCTCTCCCTTTGGGTTTATTGTCAATCTATAGAGAAATTCAATAAAGCACTATCCCAAAAAACCTAATAGGTAGAAAATAACCCATCCATCAATCATCGTATACATGATCAAAGATTTCTATAAAATAAACAGTTTTCAATATAGAATTTCATGCCTTGAGAGATCACCGAACTATCTCACAATCATTTTTTACTATCAAACACTCCAATAAATATCACTTTGAATTTCACCATTCCCCCCATTTTGTAATAAACCCAATGAAACTGTATTTTTCCCCAGTTAAAAAAACTCCCCTAGATTGTATCTCCCCCTGATACCTACATGATATTTAAAATATGATTAAAATAATTAATATGAATAGGGAGAGGGTATAAATTTTATCCTTTTTATGCAGTGGTAGGTGGATGAAAACAATGGTTCCACCAGTGTTTCTCAATCATTTTTTATTCCAAATGATGAATCTGGATTTCATCCTCTTTATCATGTATTCTAAAATGCTTTGTTTGAATCAATAATTGTTAAACGTTTTCTTTGAAGAAATGATATTTTATCCCATTATGTTTGGTATATGAGTGTTAAACCATATTTTTCATGAACTCAATCACGCTCTTATTGTGACACTGTATGACCATCAGCTATTTCATTAAATCAATAATATCAGTAATTTGTTTCTTCATCCACAATAGCTATGTTTATGAATTATTTAAAGAATTATACTCTTAATATAACATACTAAGATATTTTCTATCCCATTTCTTTCTCAACCATCCCACACATTTGTTTACGTTAGGAATTCCCCCCACTTTTGGACTTTCATTTAGAAAAATTCACATCCTAGTAAGAATAAAACAATACTGAGAATTATTCACATAGAGATTATGGTTGAAAACATGTATTTTAATTTTTTTCTTCTTCGGATAAGTATCTAGTTGAGAATACCAGGCTAATGGTGCTTTATTTAGACCACAAGGAGCCTTATCTATTCTAAAAACCTTTCTATCATCATTAAAAATCATAAATCCCACTGGTTTTTGAATGTGGAATAATTATTCAAGAACACCATTTAAGAATTCCACTTTAACATCAATTTGATAAACATTGTTCCCTCTTTGAATAATTGTGGATAGGAAGAGCCTGATTGACCCCACTCGAACTACCCAAGAAAAAATTCCTTCAATATCATCGCCTTAAATCTATGAATAGTCTTTACACACCAATCATAATTTGTTTATGATCCCATTTACTTACAAATTGTTTTTTAAGAAAAACTTTATCCAAATCACATTGTGATTTTCTAGTCTCCTTATAGGATCCCAAGTATGGTTGTTATTTTTTTGGTCTAGTTCTTCATTCATAGCCATAACCCTTGATTCATACTTCAACGATTCTTCAAATAAGGTTGGTTCCAAAATTAATTTGAGAGAATAATTTACTTCATTCATCAATATCCCATTCTAGTTAAGTGTGGTGAAATTCCAAATTATGTTGTATTGATCAACTTCTTCTCTTTGATTTTACTTACAAGGTTATGATAGAGACTCTTCAATATTGGATTCCTATTAGGATTACACTTTTTAATCATCATTATTTTGAGATCCCTAAATGTTTGTTTGGAATTAAAACTTTCATTTATTTTAATATATCCCTTTTCCACTTTATTCTTCATATTAAATCATATAAAAAAAAGTGATCATTGAGTTATTCAGTGTTTTATCATCAATGATCTTAACATCATTTCTCTCCACAATCATTACAAGATGATTATTGTAGAATTTATAGGATTTAATCTTAATTTATTATTAAATAAGTATTATCTTATATATAGAACCACCACACATTTTTTGATTTTCTTCTTTGTTTCATATGAAACATTTAGTTAAAAAAATAACTTTTTGAGGTCTTCCTTCCATTACATATCTCATATAGTATAATATCCTCACCGATACATAGCCGTATTTGTTTTTGTGTACACTTCAACCTGAACAAAATATTTCCAGTAATGATGAAAAACCGGACTCTAAATCAACATAGTTTTGGCCATATTATTTTCATATAAATTTCCATGTTTAACTACCATATTTTATTGTGGTTTTATCAATAAATAAAAATCATTATTGATTACATGTTTTTCAATGTAATTATCAAATTTAATGGATTTTTATTCTGTTCCATTACCATATCATAATATATTGATCATTTGACTAGTTTTATTCCCAAATATCCTGAGATATCATTTCATGCAATCACTCACTTATTGTTCATGCTGAATAAACATACCATATTGCATTCATCTTAATCATTAAAAAAAATAATTCTGTACCTCTCACTATTTATGAAAACTAAATTCATTGTACCACACCTATATCTTTGGAATAGACCAAGAAAATTTGATTCCCATATTATTATTTGGATGATATGAATTCCAAATTATCTTTCCTTATATAAAACAAACAAATGCCTTTTCTCGGTCACAATTAATATTGGGAACATCAATAATATTCTTTAGTTTGGATATTTTTTCCATGCTCCATTGATTAATGTGACCCATCATTGAGCTCCATAAGTTATTTTTCTATTCAACTGTTAGGAAACAAGTGTTTTTTATATTTTCTACCTGATAGAAATTACCATTTGTCATCCATCCATTCATGAGGTAATTTTGTGTATTAATTTAATGGTGCATCCATTTTGATTAAATGCCACTACCAGTCCTAAGTCATAGAGTTGAATCACACTAAAAAGATTGCGAGACAAGTAGTCCACATGCCAAACTTTAGTTTTTATTAGCCAATATTCTTCTAATTGTGAATTACCAATTCCATTAATCTTTAAGGAAATATTATTTATCAATATCATTATTCTATCATCCCTTTCCTTAAAATTTTTAAAAACAGTTTCATTTCCTTCCATGTGGGATAAACATCTACTATAAGAATCCAAGTGATACTGTTATTTGTATCTTTGAGAGTGATCTCTACTAGGTAGGCTTTCTTAATCTTCTTTTTGTCCTGCCATGAGAAAATTATCTAGGTGGAGACATAAGATGTACTCTTCAAACTATTTTAAATATTCATGGTTTAATAATACTCATATTCTTATTCTAGAGGGGAATACGTTTTTTCAAGGGCCACTATACTTAGTTGACCAATTCTGACTTGTCTCAGAGTTCATTAGGTATTTCTTCCTCCATTCCTATGCCTATAATGAATATAATTATATCCAAATTTAGAATATTGAAACAATATCCATAAAATTTTATCTTTTATATGATTAAGGATATGGTCTCATTATCCTTTGTTAGCTTCCATGTTCTTCCCCATTCATATAGATCCATGAATCTTCACAATAATAAATCGTATGTCCCAAAAAGTGAAAGAATTTTCATTTAATAAGAGAAAATATATTCACAATTCCATTCCTAAACATGTAAACTTATTATGTATAGGTATTTGACCATTTATTCACTATAAATAGTTGAGGATTATTTTTATCTCTCTTATCTGTTTGGTTCAAAGCTATCCATATTTGGACATTAGGCTCCTTTGTGATATTTCCATATTTCCTCTTCCATTTTGTTGGATAATCTAGTTTAATCCCTTTGATGTTTCATTATCATATCAAATTACACTTAATACCATAAATATATGTCTTTTATCATTCAAGGCTTTCTCTAATCCTTCATAACCATGTCTGATTCTTTCCAATATATCTACATATAAAAAATTCCAATTTTTAATTTGTTATTCATTTTCATTGATTTTGATTTAGATTATAATTTACCCTTTAAATATATGAATTCTTATAAAAGGTCCTCAAATATATAATAATTTTTCTCCAACCTTGATACAAATTCACTGATAACCTTTTACATCCATTCAATCCATATTTTAAACTCCACAACTCATTAGGATCTTTAAAGATTATTCAAATATTCTTTGGTCTCTCCTTGTAGTTGATTAATCTATACTTAAAAACTATCCACATACTTTGATTTTTATTTAAAATAATATTCCATCTTTATTTTTTTATTTCATTGAATGTCATTCTATTCAAGAGAACCATCCAGTTCAACCTTGATATCGACAACACCATATGACTGATTGTATTCCTACTTAATAAGATATATGTTTTCAATTGTAGCCATCATAGATCGTAAAAATTATTTTTAATATATATCTCTAAATCCTTCTAAAGTCTTTCTCATCTTGTTCCTCTTTTCAATTAAATATCTTCATATAGAATTTATTTCTTGATTTAAAGTTCCCCTTTTGAGAGATCCTCCTATGAGGCATTTTCCTTATATGTACTTCCCTTTCTATATCATAAAATTTCCTTGAGCATTGAGAAATATTGTGAACTAATTTTCCACCACAAAAAAAATCCAAAGGGGTCTTGATCTCAAATATTCCTTTTATACTCTTGAATATTCAGGAAAAAAATATAAATATTTCATCATCCACATCATCTCCATCATCACTAACTTTAGAAATGTAATATTTTTTCCATGTCTTTGAATAGCATTTTCTTTATCACTCGAATCGTTATATCTTATGTTTTGACCATAATTTCATATACTTCTAGAACACTTAGAAGATCTTCAAGAGAAATATTAGACATACCTATTTCTTCAAGAGCTAATAATTTTGTATTATACAATGGTGGAAGTATTGTAAAGGTGTTATTCATAGATTCAATATACATAATTTTATACCTATGTTTTTGAATTTACCAAAAAATCTCAGTAATGTGATTGAAAAACTATCTTTATTTTCATTAGCATGAATTTTATGATCCTTAAACTGATCATGCGGAACTTGAATTTTACCTCCTTCACTTTTTCATCACTTTTTTATGTTTTCTTTCAGTTTCGCTCATATTTACTTTTCTATAGTTAAACTAATCACCTTCATATTAATTTTAACTAATAGTGATATAGTAAAATAATTTTGAGCTTTGGCATCTCCATCAAGAATTTTCCTTTCTAATATAGTCAGAGAAAGACATGTTGAATTATTTACTTGAATCTGATGAACTGATGATCAAAGAACTTCCAACCCAAGAGATTGAAGATGAGATATCATTATATTATTCAAAATATGGAAGTTTCATTCATTAAAAGGGGAACCACCCTAACATTCACCAAATTATACATAAAAAATAAAATCGATGAAAAATATAACACTTATAACATGTATTCTCTAATAACATAATTAGACCCTAGATTACCTTGAGAGGGGAAGGGTGAGTCAGTGTATCAACATTTTATTTGAGTGATACAAACTTATATCCACATTGGTAGGAACATTTTAAACCTGACTGATGTAATCATATAATTATCAAAGAACCATATAATGAAATGGAAACACAATACATCAATTTTACATGGTTCAACACTAAGGTATAGATAAATGACCATATTCCAATCGTGTTTTAGAAAAACCATAATATTCTAAGATTCACTAGATATTTAGGATTAAAATTGTTTATACATGGACAATATATTACAGGAATACCATCTTTTCATTAATTTTAGGGATAAGCCACTTCCTCCCATATATCACTTCTGTTGCGCCCCTATTATCACTTCTTTGGGTGAAGTCTCTATTTGTTTATTGACGTGAAGGTCACTTCCATACCAGATCACATAAAGGTGATTTTTTAATCATGTCGGTCCACTTAAGATGATTAAATACATTTCACAATCAATTTCAAAGTTCAGGTATTCATGTTTATGTACCTTTCATGAAACTTTCTATTTTGAAAATCCCATATTTGTTTCATAAAAATTTTATTTTTCCAGATGCTGCACACTTTTGTGAAACTCCATATTTTTGAAAAACTCCAAAATATCATGAAACTCTAAAATTTAACGAAACTTCATTTATTGAAATCCATTAACATCAATCACTTATTCACTAATATTTTCGCTGAACACTTATTCCCATAAAGTTCATGATTATTGTAAGATTTAAATATTTATAATACTATCATGAAATAAGATAAATTATCAATTTTTTAAAACATTATCGATTAAGAAATGGATGTCTCTCTTCTTATTTATAGACATATCTACCATTATAAGAAATTCATGCTCACAATGGAAATTTTTCAATACTAATCATTTCTGTTTTAGAAACTCACTTCCTTCACGAAACATTATGGAGAAATTTCTTGCTCACAAAAATTCTTATAATTGTGTAACATATCATCTTTCCTTTATGACTCCTATATATTTCATAAAACTCAAATAATTTGTGATCAAAAATTTCAAAAAAGACCACACCTTCTTGAATTCCATGTCATTTTTATAGTTTTGTGAGGTAATAATGGAAATCCATATTCAGTGAAACTTATAACTTTGTAACACTAAAATTTCATGAAACACTAATCCTGTGTGAATTCCCTGACTTCAAGAATATTTTTATGAGACATCCGAAAAAATCCAACTACATCAAAACATGGACCTTCCTCTAAATTCTCGATCCAAAAAAATTGGATGACACTGAAAAATTATTCCACCTTCAACACTGAAGCCACCTACACCATAATATTACTTGTCTTAAAAAATCATTGATCAACTAAGTATGTAATAAACTCAAACCTAGTAGCCCAGAGCCAGTTCCTTACTTTAATACATTGGTATAAGATACAAGGATTCACATCCCATGGGAAGAAAAATTTTATTAGTCTTGTTAAACTATATACATACTCGTAATCCACATTACATTTAGTAACATTAAATACACAAATAAATTCATCGATACAACAAGACTTCCCCCTTTGTGTAACCTTGCATATCAGTTATATCATAGTTCTTGGACTCCTAGAAAAAAATTAAACATATGGAAGGGATGACCTCAAATGCTCAATGAGGGTATGCTTACAACAAAATCTATGAGTAAATATGGTATAATTTTTTTTAAAAATATGTATCTGATACACATGCAATTTAAATAATCAAATGAGATAGGAAACATAACCGTGTATATTCTAACTAAGCAAATAATCACATGGAATAATAATAATGGTGGAATGAATAATGTTGGACATATGCACTGTTTAGATATATCCTTAATATAGCTATTGTCAAGATCAATCCTAATGGTAGTTTAAGTATGTGGGTAGAAACCTGTATGATTTTTTGAACATCTATCCTCTTTAATATTTAAAATTTCTTGAAAAAACCAGAATGGTTTTTCACAAACTAATTTTTTATCTTGATACCTACTAATGCATTGATAGGATATAATAGGCACTTCCTATAACTTATTATGTATAATGAATTCCTCTTATAAAAAGGTTGAAACATAAATAACATAAATATTTGTGTTGAAAAACTAGAATAAGAAATGTTAATACATGAAAAATAATACACGAATGGTATCAAAACAGCAGATCCAAATTCAAACTGATCATAAATAATTAAATGAATAATGAGAAATGATAACGTAAGATATTGAAATAAATTAATCATAAGATTCAACATAGAATGTAAAAATAGATAAAAATACTCTAATAAAATCATCGATTGTTTTTTATAGAAATTCCCTTTCACTTTGAAATCATTTATTTAAAAATAAATGAAATTATAAATGAAAATTTTTCATTTGAAAATATCATTGGAAAATGTAAACTAAGATTCAAAATGTTAGGGAATCATGATAGTAGAAAACTTCTCTCACACCATATAAGTGGAAAAAATGTTTCTTCTATCAAAAAGGTTAAGAAGTGCAACGTTTGGAAAATGACCAAAAGATTCTTTTCTTAAAATTTTACAAGAAATTAAAACATGGGTAAAAATGAATTCAAAAATTCATAGGATTATATTAATAATATTTTGGATAAAATTTAAAAGAAACATGGACATGGATGAAATTTTTTCCCAGTATATACTTACATATAAACAATCCCGAATAATAATGAGATTAGGAAATAACCCATACCTTGTACATTAATTTAGCTGATTTTTTAAACTCCTGAATAATGGTTTAAAACAAGTTATTAAATTATACTATAACCATATCTATCTTTATATTATCATATATTACATTATTATATCATTTATTTAATAATATTTCATTATTACCCTTGTTTCAAGTGTTAACTGCTTCATTTTCCTATGCATGTTTTTTCATGTAAGTCATGTTTCTTATGCATATGTTATATTTATTTCATCTCCAAAATGATATTAAATTCATAGATATTACATTTACTCATTATATAAATTATTATAATAATTATTTAATGGATAACATGGAAAATTATTCACATCATGCCGTGGAGAAGGTAGGTCGTATGCATGCACGAGCGACACTATCATTCCGTTAATGGTTAAAGATTAATGAATTAGATGATATTTTAATTATAAAAATAATTATCATGTCATATTTATTATTTATATCTATTATAACCAGAATTATACCCATCCAAATAAAGTGGATATGAAAATCAAATTAAAACTTAGTGTGGAGACAGAAAGTCGTACGTACGCACCAGCAACGCTTTTTTTCCGTATGATGAAGAAATGGTAAAATATGGTTTAACCATAATCATAATAACATTTAGACATATAGAATAGACTGTATTTATTACTTTATTATGGAAACAACACATTAACATAATGTATAAGAAGAAATTAACTAGAATGAGTGGGTAAAACAATTACGTCTTTTACGGTGGACTTCATTTAGATCTCATCTCAAGGGATATAGAGTTGGTATTTTTTGGAAGACAAGAACCTCCATAAAATGGATATGGATGTTTGGAGGATAAATTGGATGTTTTTTGTGGGTATGTAATTCTCAATGTTGTGTGGGTAAGTGAGGGAGTAGGTTCCATTTTATAATCGAGGTGTGCAGCACTTTTGAAAACTCTAAAAATATTAAATTAATATAAAATAATATTCAATTACAAATTTCTCCAAAGTTATTTATTTATAATATAAGAATATTATGTGTCTAAATCCTCTAAAACAAAAATTTTTAGACAATCTTAGGATATATTTATCCCTTTATCTTTTGGAAATAGCCATTAGTTAAACTATTTAACTCTTACCGTGACAAGTTGACTTTTTACTCTTTAAGGGTCAATATAGTTACTATAAATTTTCAAAAGAACCCTAAATAAATCCTTGATGAAAAACTTAATATTATACCAATATTTTGAACAAATTTCATATTTTTATGATTTTTATATCATTTTATAAAATACTATTTATTTTATAGTTATGGTCAATTTGGATACTACTAAATTCATGAATTTTTTAAAATATCAATACAAAAGATAACTTCGAACAAAAAACATTAATACATCCCTACTACGTTTAGGTACTCCAAAAAAAATTGTGGATGAAATTATTTATTCCAAATTATAATTAATTTTATATTTTTAATATCATTTATTTGATATTTCTATTAATTGAACAATTACTGCATCATCATTGGATTAACATTTAATGTTATTATTTATTTCCCAAAATTTATAAAAAAATTACCATGAAAAATAAAAAATAATATTTCAAATGATTATTTATATTCAATTTTTTCTTCATATAACCATGTATTAAAAATGATATATTCCTTAAAATATGAGTATGACATCTTTAACTCTCCTTTAAAAAAATTACAACAAATGTCATAATCTCACACAAGTGGATTAAAAAAATATATAATTTAGGACAAAAGATGAGTTTAGTTGAAACCAACACATGAAATTAAATTAGGAAAAATGTTAGAGTAATTTTATAATATTTATAATATTATTTTTACCCTTAGTTACCCGATTTACTGTTGACTATGGTAATAAGAAATATTACTAAAGTTACTAATCATATTCCCAAAAATATAAGAATCCTATTTGAATAATTTTTACACACTGATTAAAAATATGGAATCCATTTTTGAAAATTAAAAACATATAATGTTTAGTAATTTGATTAAAATTAATAATGTTGATTGGCAGAGAAAACAAGTTGTTAATGTTTAATCATTAAAAATATTGAAACATTTTTATTGATAAATTAAATGTAAAAGTAACCTCAACGAAATAAAGTGGATTAAATGATAAAAAATAATATATTTATACTCTATAACCAATAAAAAAATTATTTTACACTATAAATTATTTTGATGAAAAAATTTGTTATCAATTAATTTTTTTTTATTTTATTAGTCATCAAAATATGAAACTTATCATGAAAATACCAAATATTCAACCAAAGTAAATTTTTAATATATAAATTAAAATAAAAAGTTTATTTTTTAAAATAGAATATAAAAAAGATTGAAAAAGTTTATTTAAGACAATTTATCCATTAAATGGCTATAAAATTACCTTTAGAATAATATAGGGTTTAATGCATAAAATTGGGTTTGTTCTTATGTTATACATATAAAATATATTGAATGAATATAAAATAAATTTTATTGAATATATAAAATATAATTTTCATTAATAACATTTTATAATTTTAATTAATTTAATTTATTAATACATAACTATTTTGGGAGCATAAAAATTAAAATAGGTCCTTTTTATTCAATTGGTTTATATATTCGTTTCTAATAAACTGGTAACCAATGAATTAATATTATATTCTGGTAAAACATATATTTTCATAATGTAGGTAAGTATATTTTTAAATACTTATATAGTAGCTAGGTTATAATGGTTACATTTAAATATTAATATTTAGTTGTTGCTTTAAGCTCATTGTTTCATGCAACATAAGCTAAAAAAATTGTATTGAAAAAGACATATCACAAAAATATCATGTGTAACATTATTCCGTCCTCCAATAAACTAAATCCTCATAATTTTTAAATTCATGTTTGATAACTAATGTGTGACTATTCAAAATACGTTTATTGAAATCCTACATCAGAAACAAGGGTCGATAAACCATCAACTTTAAAATAAATAAAGAGAAGAATAAAGGTCACCGAAGATAACACATATTAGGGTTCCATGTAGAAAAACATGGACATAGAAGAGAAATATAAATATAATGTTCTAATGGAGATTGAAAAAGAAAATAGTTAGGAGAAATTTAAGAATCACAAATATATAAATCTATGGTGATCTAAGGGACTATTTGATTCATCGGAAAACACAGTACTATGATAAATTTTTTGGCATCAAGATCACTTTTATATAGTTGAAGACTTATTTTACTATTCAGATAAGCACATAGTTGTTTTATTTCCTTTTCATAATCGTAATATCATCGTTTATGTATTCTGAGATCTATTTTCAATTTATCCCTTAAACATAAAAAAAATTTCAAAATGATTTTTTTACTTTGGAAAAACATTTGATGATTCATAAGGTCTGCAATTATTTCATTCATCCTCTATATATCTATTAAATCCAAAAAGATTCTCCCAAGTTTCTAATAAATCATATCTTAACATAAAAAAATATATCCAATGTTCAACTTACTCTTTTCAAACCTTAAGACTTATCTAAAACACATCTATGTAAATTTAGAGACCAAAATGGTCTGCTAATTTCCAAAATCAATCATAACATCAGATTCCTCAAACAATATAATTTAGTTTTTATTGTCCCATAACAAATATTTGATCACCGTAAAAACCATAATGAAAATTTTAATGACTCTAAATACTTAACGAAAAAGTAATTTAGTATAATAATTATATATCTCATGATTTTTATAGAAAAAATATAAAAACATAATTCGTGAATACAAAAACACAGATACATTAATTATCTTACTTCATCTGTAATAATAACATAAGATTAACCATGAACCATTTTACTTTTCTAAGCTACCTTTCTTTGAAATTTATGACATTTATTTGGGTATTTCTCTATTTCCATACAGTTGAAACACTGAATATCAGTCTTTTCTTTCTTCTATTTGAATTATTTTTCCCAGTGAAACTTCCCCCGTACTTATAACAAACACTCAATCCCATCAAACACATACTATGGTGATTCTTTCCACTATCATCACATATTTAGAAATCCTTCTTTCGCTTATTCCATTTATATATCTCTTGATCTACAGTCCTTTTTTAATATTTCTTTCCCTTAATGTCATAAGACTTAGAAAAAACTTTTTCTATATTGGCAGGATATGAGACTATAACTTCACGTGATAAGAATTTTTTGGAGACTATTTCCCTTCAAAATAATTGTTTTAACCCATAAAAGAATCAATAAATAATACACTTTTTATTATATATGTAATTTATATCTTTCCTTGCTAGCCTTGTAAAGTTGGCTTCATATTTAGCAGCATTGTCAACCTCTTTTTGCCTCAGGTTAATGAATTGTATCCCCATATCCGCTAATTGTTCATGAGGGAAATATTTTTCCACGAGAAGATTACTTAAAACACTTCCATTATATGTTTAATATTTCTTCTTCTTAATTATTGTTTTGAATTAGTAACCACCATTGATATGCATCTCCTGAGAGGTGATTAAATTACATGAAAACTTTCTCCCATTTATTGATTCACAAAGCAAGAAATATATTTTCTATGAAAGTTATCTATTATTCATCTAAAAATATATTTATAGTCCCATTTCATTTTAGTGGTTGTTCTCACATGAAGTTGTCTAGAATATTCCCACCATATTGTCGATCAAGATGCTCCATATAGGTAAGGTTCTTTTTTATAACTTTTTCCTAATGTACTAGTACAATTATTTGTTGATCGACACAATTTGCATCTCTAGCTACAACTTCATTATATTTTATAGAAACAAAATTTGTACATGGATTATGTGCGTTGATACGATATCCATTCCTTCAACTATGCACAATTTCTATACATTGGAATACAATAGATTATATTATGAATCAAAATTTATAATTTATAACTTGTTAAACACATAACATAAAATGAAAATTTATTCATAGATAATCTCATGATCATAAAAATGGTTTCTTTGGGGACATATTTATGTTTAAATCCTTTATAACACTTTATAAACAAAATTTGAATTATCGTAAGTATATCTCATAGGAGTGTAAAACCAAGTGCATAGTAAGGGATGTTGTTCTGCACTAGGTTATACCAGGATAGGAAAAAAACACCTTTTCAGAGTTCTCACTCCTAGGTACATCTATTTCAGAACCAAATACACTTTTAGTATCCATACAGGGATGTATTTCTAGGAAGCCCCACATAATCCCTACCTTTCCAAAATTAAAGGATATTTTTCTATTATTATCCTCATCATCAATCTTAGGGTTTTTTACCCTATTTATTGTTTTCAAAATCTTGTTTCCAAGGTTTCTACTAAATTTATTTTGTTACCAACTATAATTACCCCATCCCTAGTAGCCTAAATCCAATGTTATACTTTAATACAATAGAATAAGAGAAAAGGAATTACATCCAAAGGGACCAAATAATTTAGTAGTCTTGGTAAATTTGATACATACATGTAATCCACATTACATTTCAAAACATAACATGCACAATTAATTTCATTGAGTATTCAATTATTCCCCCTTTTTGTAAAACTAAATATCAGTCATAACAAACATCTCAGAATCTTGGAAACAATAGGGAAACATATGAAATGGGTGAGCTCAAATGCTCAGTAAGGTTAAACGTGTAATGAAAGATATGAGTAAATATAAAATAAATAATATGGAATGGTCGTAGCACCCCAAGAAATTTAAATAATAATAATTTTTATTTAAGTATTTATTTATTAATTTTTTATAATTTAAAAATAAAAAAGTAAGGTTTTAGTGAAATATTTTATAAAACTAAGATATTCTAAATCAAAATTATAAAATATTTCTTTTCAAGAAATATTATTTTATTTAAATAAATTTATATTTTTGAATATGTTAAAATATATTCTTTATTCATTTTTTTTAAAAATTTAATTTTTTGAATATAATATTATTTTACAAGAAAATTATTTCTTTTTAAAATAATAAAAAATACCTTTTTTTAAATGTTTTATTAATTTATTTTAAACAGTATTTTAATATAAATATATTTAGTTGATTAATTTTATGTAAGAAATAATTGATTTGAATAACTAAAATTGTTTGAAAATTAAAATTATTTCATTTTACACTTATTAAACAAAATGTATATATATATATCTAATTTAATATTTATAATACTAATTATAATTAAAATTTTACCATTATATTAAAATTGATAAAATCTGACAATTATAATTTTTTATATATTTTAATGATAATAAAAATATTAATAGTAATAATAATTAAGGGTAAATTTATTTTAAAGAAAATTATTATTATTATTATGAAGCTTATATATTTTATAAATATATGTAAATATATTGTGTTTTGGTTTTATAAAATTTATAAATAAAATACATATATAATATAAATATTGAATTTATACATATATAAAAATTTATATTATGTTTTTAATATATATAATTATATTAATATATAAAAAAATTATATATATAATTTTAAAAACATTAAAAGGTTTTAAAAAATGCTAAAAACATTTTTTTAAAATTGTCACACATTATTTGATAAAAAAATGTTTAAAAAAGAAAATATAATATAATTATAATAATAATGATTGAACCAAAAAGTGACTCATGTGAAAAAATGAGAATAAAAACATGAGGGAGTATAGAAATGATGTCAAGTGATAAAAAAATAAAAAAATTATTTTAATATTTAAAAAAGAGACGTGGATGGGAAGATTAGTAGAAGCCCCAATTTATAATGCCTAAAAATATATGAATGTTAATATATACATAAAATACATACAGTCAATGTCAAACAAAAAATTAAATGAACACTTTCATGTTAAAACAAATTTTTGAATGAACATTAATAAAAAATATATATATTGTGTTTTCATATGAGATTGACTAAATATGTTATTTTTCTATTTATAATCCCTTATATGCACACCTTGAACACCCATGCATATCATCCTAAACCCTCCTATTTCATGTTCCATGTCTTCAGAAACAAACACATTTACTTACTGGTAATGGATTAATCATTTATTTTCAAATTTATATGCATGGGTTTGATTTTGTTTTCAATAAATCAATTTATGTTTAATATATATATATATATATATATATATTTTAATAATTTATAATTATTTCTAAACCTATCAAATTATGTTTTAGATTTATGGTTTGTAAGGGTTTCATTTTATTCTCTCAATTGATGTTTCATTTATAAAGATATATATTTATTTACAGACACACACACACACACACATATCTAATATGTTTTCATAGAATATAATGTTAAGGATTGTTTTAATCTTATAATTTTGGGGAATTTATTTTATTATTTCAAATTCATGGTTTTTCAAGAGGTATATTTAGATTTCAAATATATATATATGTACATATATAACACCATGATTAATTTTATAACCCTTGAAAGAATATTGGTCTTATATATCCTATTTTTTATTATTATTTTATATTTTATAAACCACAACATAAAACAATAAAAAACCTATTTTGTTATTTTTGCAATTATAATTTTAAAATAGTGTTTAACTTTTTTTCAATGTTAGGTTTTTATCATTTTATGTGTAATTTATATTTATAATAGTTTTAAAAAAATGTAATCATTTTATGTGACTAATCTATCTAAAAGTTATTATTTCATGAGAAAAAATGAATATTCACCTCTATGAATGTTAATCATAATTTAGTTATGGTCATAATCTAAGTTATCATTTATATTAATACATTTTTATTCGAGTTTTCATTTATTTTATTGTGCATTTGTATTTATGTATTTTAAATAAGAACTATTGTTATAAGCATGTATTTCACCTAAATGTTATTTTAGAAATTCTAAAATAAGTGTTTATGAAATGTTATGATATATGTGAGATTAATTTCTTTTAATGAAAATAATTTATGTTTGATTTTTTTGAAACATTTTTGGATTATGATTGAGAAAGGATGGACTATTAAAATGTTGTTTTTTTAAATTGGCACTATAATATCAAATGTTAAGTTATGGTGTGAGGAGTGAACACATTCTCTTAGTGGGACACTATCCCATATAAGATATGGATATACAAACTTACAATTTGCTAATGTTTGGCTAAGTATCCTAATTAATCCTTCAAAATTCATTATTTTTTAATGGAGAAGTCCAGAGAACCATTTCAAAATAATATCATTTTAAAATTTATGGTCGTCAAAAATGTAGGAAAACTATTATATTAAAATATTTAAAAAACCTATTTATAAGTATTTGTTTACCCAAACGAAATATTTTCGAAGTATTTACCAATTATTTTAAAACCCTCTTACCAGGTAATATAATTTCTCACCCTATTTTTAAAATTAATTTTTTTGAAGGTTTAGTGGAATTCGTTTATGATATTTATTTGAGGAGGAAGCACACAACACTATTTTTTGTTTATGTAATTTTATTTTGTATATTTATTGTTAATTTTTATTGTATGTTTTTAACTATCCAAAATCTAGACTGAAAAATTTTCAAGAATGTATCAAATGTTGTATATTTGTTAAATTTCTCTTACTAAAAAACACAACATTTATATGTGATGAACTTGGAAGAAGGGGTTTGGGGCTTCACAATTGGTATTAGAGCAATGATCTAGACAACAGTAAATATTAGATGTTGTCAGTAAAGTATAAAAGTTTATCGGTTTTGGTTTTTTATTATTCTAAAGATGAAAATTTTTAAAAAATTTAGAGTCCAAAAAATGAATTGTGAGGGCTCAATTATCTTAAGGTGGGAAAAATGTAACACCGTAAAAAATTTAAATAGTAATTTATTTAAAGAAAATATTTATTAAATAATTTTTTATAATTTAAATCCAATCAAGAACAATTTCAATAATTTTTTTTTATAAAACTAAGTAATTATAAATTGATATTATAAAACATTACTTCTCAATAAATATTATTTTCTTTAAAATAAATTTATTTTTTGAGCAAGTAAAAATATATTATTTATTTAAAAGTATGTTTTAATATTTAATATTTTTAATATATTATTATTTTATGAGAAAATTATTTTGATTTAAAATTATAAACAAATACTATTTTTTAAATGTAGTATTAATTTATTTAATAGTACATTAATATAAATATATTTATTTGATTTTTTTAAAAAAAAATATTTGAATACCTAATTTTGTTTGAAAATTAAAATGATTACGTTATACACATATATAATGATATATATATATATATATATATATATATATATATAATTTAATATTTTTGATAAAAATTTAAAAAAAAATTACCATTATTTTGAAATAGATAAAATCTGGAAACTATAATTTGTTTTAATATTTAAATGATAATATTAATAATATTAATAATAATTAATGTTAAAAATTTTCTTCAGAAATTTATTATTATTAATTTTAAGCTAATATATTTTATAAATATATGAAAATATATTATGTTTTTTGTTTTATAAAATTTATAATTTAGTAATATATATAATATAAAAAATGGATTTATACATTTGTAAAAAAGTTACATGTTTTAATTTAACATATATAATTATATTTATATATAAACAACGAATTTATATATTGAAATTAAAAAATGCTAAATGGTTTTAAAAATATGATAATACAATTTTTTTTCAAAACGTCACATATGATTTGATAAAAAATGTTAAAAATGGATATATAATATAATTATAATAGTAATTATTGAACCAAAAAGTGACACATGAGACAAAATGAGAAGAAAAATGTAAAAGAGGACCAAAATGATGACAAGAGATAATAATAATAAAATATTTTAATATTAAAAAAACTGATGTGGATTAGAATATTAGTGGGAGATCCACTTTTTAATGGCAAAAAATATAGGAATATTAATATATACATATAATACATATATTCTTTATCAAACAAAAAAATGAACCAAAAATTTTCATGTCAACACAAATTTCTTAATGAATTTTAATAAAAAATAGATATATAGTGTTTCTATCCATGATTGATTAAATATGTTATTTTTCGGTTTATAAACCCTTATAATCACACATTGAACACCCGAGATAATCCTCTCAAACTCTTTTATTTATTCTTCCGAGTGTTCAGAAGCCAAAACCTTCACATAAAGGTAAAGGATTAATCATTTATTTATAAATATACATAGAAGAGTTTGATTTTTTTTAATATATAAATTTATGTTTATATATATATATATATTAGGTCCACTAGGTTGAATACCCTAGGGGTGAATCAGACTATGATAGATTAAAACGTTTTCCCTTTGGGTCATGTTTTGTTGTAAAAAAAACTCAATTCTCTCTTCCTCCAGTAGAAATATATGAAAAAATATAAAATCATACACATGACGCAATAATTTTTACTTTGTTCACCCTCACTAGGCTACATCCAATGAGATTATAACAGTGGTGTACCGATATACCAAATTTACTAAGGCTCACTGCCAATAATGAGTATAATGTTTAGCTGAGATCTTCTATTCCCATACTCAATGCCTTTAAAAAATTTTAAGAATGTTTACTACATTCCCAAGGGTCACTCCCTATGCCTCTTTCTCTGGCACACAGCCACTGGCAAGCGTCACCATCTTCCTCTTCTTTCTCTCACAGCTATTGGAAGGAACCCACTTACCATTTATGGACTTTTAGGTTAAATATAGTTTATTGACATGTAGGTTTCTTTGTTTTCATGAATTTTTACATCATCAACTATAGGTTTATGCTCCGTTAAAGTTCCTTTTTCACCTGTAGATGAATTCCACCTTTCTTGAGTAATTCTAGGTACCAAAAAATAAATTTCAAAATTAATTTGAAGCTTACTTAAGCTTCCATGAGAAAACCACGAACCACTTTGGTCCTTTTCGTACAATGTTGGAGGTTTGGTAAACAGAATGCCTCTACGCATACTACTTATTCTTTCCACAAACTGCTACCACCTCCATGTACCTCTTTCTTGGCTCTGCCTCTGTGAAAGGCCCTCAATCAACGAAATGTTTTCTATCCACATACTATCTTCGCTTCCACATAAAAGATCTCCCACTCTCCGTACCACTTGGGTAACTCACTCTCTCGCATACTAGAGATTCTTCCTCTGCATACCGATTCATCCTTTGCAGGTTAAGAATCCCCGCAAACACGTTTGGCGAAATTTATTCGTCACAAACCACTCCAGATTTTGCGGAATTCTTAATTGTAAACCTCCTTGGGACATTGCTGAAATCCTAGACAAAAAATATGGTCTCTAATAATATTCGATATCATCAGTAATTGGTGGGATTACTGATTCCTATATAGTGAATGATGTCCACAAAATCTACTAACCCAAGATTTTCCATATCTTTGATCCAGCCTCTACTGCATACTGATTCTCCTTTAATCGTGAACCAAAAGCCTTCCAATGAACCACTTTTCATATGGGCTCTACATACTTATTTTTCTCGTATGTTGTTGATCTCCTCCGATGACAACATTCCATCCGCGTACCGCACTTCCTTCCCCGCAAAACATCATGGCCAACCATTTCTGGTTTCACAAACTGCTTCAGCGTACCATTCCCACCACTCCGCGTACCATTCTCGGTACATGGTACACGATCCATGAATTGTGATATGTGGTTCTCATAATTTTCAAATTTTCTTAAATATTCTTCATACCATTCACTCCTATGAAGAAATCGTTCCTTTTCCAACATCAAAATCTTGATTTTGAGGCCCAAAATCTTAAAAAACACTTGGAAAATCCGCCATCTTAAAAACATATCATCGACAAACACCATCCATACTCATTTGTGGTCATATGAATTTTTCAACAAATGCAACCACACCCAATGCACACTGAGAGGACACCTTGAGGGATTTTTTCCCAACAAATATCCCTTTGGGATTTTTGACTACTATTTTCAAAACAATTCTGTGCATTTTAATACCTCATTAAAACTCTTTCCAACTTCAACTACCATTCGATTCGTGTGATTAAAATTGTGACCAAGGATTTACTCAACACATAATCTAAGCCCACATGAGCCATTCTTGGCATGAGAAAAAAGATTATTATGAAAAGTTCATCAATGAATCACTTCATTGCTGACACTAATTGTTGATACCATACTGATACCAATAATCTTCTTTCAATACAATCCTTAGTTGTTGTGATATTTATTCTTTGATCGATCACTTCAATCATCATCAGATTTAATACTCCCCCTAAGTTACAACTCCAACAAAAGATTCATCTCAACTTCAACTCCCACAATCTTCCTGCTCCACTTAACATCTTCTCCTCATGTCTTTTCTCCCAAAGGAAATATTTACACTTTCTCCCCCTTTGTCAAAAAATTTGATGGGCACATCAATGTTGTCTGTAAGAGGGTAAATAACACATGTCAGCACATTAAGGAAAGGAAAATCATACCTCGAGGAGATGGGGGTCTGACATCCACTCTTTTTCAAGTTCAGGAAGTTGACTGGACTCCCAGAGCCAGTCGATGCCTTTTAAATGCTTCTTTAGGTAAGTCCTTTGTTAGAATGTTCACAACCTATGTTTCTGTAGGCACATACCCCATCTTCCCAAGAAAAATCTCCACCTTATTCTTCATAAAATGATATTTTATTTTAATTTGATTTTTCCTTGAGTGATGGAGTAGATTTTTGTTAATATTGATAGCACTTGAATTATCATAATGGATTCTGATTAGTTATTTCACTTTAATTACCATATCATCAAGTTGTTGCTTCATCCACAAAAGCTACTTTCAAGCTTGAGTTGATTCAATGTATTCTAATTCCACAGTGCTTAATAAAATGAAATGTTTTTTCTTTTATAACCAATAAATACACAACCCTCCAATATTAAAGGCACCTCATGATGTTGATTTTCTATCATCTACGGAACCGGCCCAATCCGCATCGGTATATCCCAATAACTCTGGCTGAGATTTTACATTATACATTAAGCCAAAATTCACAGTTCCCTTGATATACCAAAGAAATTGTTTTAAGTAAATCTTGTGTTTATCCTTGGGATTGATTTTCTAACTTGTTTCTTGGCATGTGGAAAATACAATATAAGGCCTTATCGTTGTTAGATACAAAAAAACATCCAATGATTTGCTTATAACCTATGGTGTTAACTGCCTTGCCTTCATCATCCCATGATAGTTTCAACCGAGTAGAAACTGGAGTCTTCATATCTTTGGAATTACCCATTCCAAACCTTATTCCCCTTTATATTTAGTTTGAGAAATAAAAGTTTCATTCCTTCCTTTCATTACCTATAATCCAAAGAAAAATGTCACCTCACCAATCATCGACATTTTGAACTTTTTTTCATGAATTCAGAAAACTATTTGCATTGTGCTTCATCTGATCCACCAAATATTTTGTCATCAACATAAACCAGCACCATCATCTTTTTACAATATACATTATTGGAATACAAATTGTAATAAACTCCACCACGATGGAAACTGAGATTCTTTAAAAACTAATAAAACCTTGAATACCATGTTGTTTGTGCTTTCTTTAAGCTATATAAAGCCTTATTCAGACAAAAAACTCTTTTATCATCTTCTTGAACACGAAAACCACCTGGTTCTTCAATATAGACTTCTTCTTCAAGAACTCCATTCCAAAATTATGACTTGATATCCAACAGGAAAACCAAAACCTTTTTTGCACTACTATGGAAAAGAATAATCTAATTTTCTCCGTCCTTGAAATGGGTGAAAATTTCTCATCCACCTCAATACCCTCTATCTAGGCGTACCCTTTACACACAATTTGTGCTTCATTTTGAATCACAACACCATATTCATTCATTTTGTTATGAAAGACCCATTTTTTCCCTACGACATTCTTTTCATCTAGTCTCGATACAATTTCCCACTTTTGATTATTCTAAATTTGGTAAAGATATTCATTCATTGACTGAACCCAATTATAATCTCGAGTTCCTTCATCAAATAATTTAGTCTCCACTTGTGATGAGTATGATGCTTGCTGTAGAGGCTTCATCCTTCTTGTCTGCACTGGTGCTGTCTGATCACAAATAATGTTCGGCCTATCAATTTAATCTCTTATTTTTAGTTTCTGGGAGATATTGAATAGTTCTCAATATCAGATTCTTATTCTTAATCAATCTATGGATTTGGAGTGTCTCCTGATCTTCTCATCTCTTTGTTACTATCCTCCTGATTCTGATCATATATTTGTTTAATATTCTATTAATTTTCTACTATATTCACATCATGACTTTCAAACATCTTTCCCATCTACATACTAAATCAATTATATGCTTTTATTTTCTTTGAAATGCCAAGAAATATCCCTTCATCCTTATGGGATTCAAATTTACTATTCTTTTACTTATTGAGAATGAAACATTTACTTATGAATATTGGAAATTACTTTAATGAAATATTTTTTCCATACTATAAATCTAATGGAGTATTCTCCTCTTTTGTACAATGTCATTTTCTATTTGATGTGTATACAGGTGTCACCACTGCTTCTTTCTAAAATTTATACGGATGGTTATTCTCAATAAGCATTGTTCTGGCCATATTTTTGACAATCCAATTTCCTCTATCAATTACTCCACTCTTCTGTGGAGTGCTTACTATTAAAACATGATGACCTATCCCATTTTTTTCAAAATAATCCTCCAATTGGAAATTTTTGAACTCTATTCCATTATCTGTTGAAATCGTTCGGACATTCAGATCAAGCATCTTTTCACATTCCCATCGATATCTTATAATTCAATACAACACTTCATATTTGTGGGTGATTATTGAAACCCATTCCATTCTTATATAGTCATTAAGGAATAAAACATAATATCTCCTCCCATCAATAGACCTCGGATAAATTGGCCCACATACATCAATATGCACCTACTCTTCCAATCCTGTTAACTTTTTGCTTATTTTGCTTATATGTCTTTTGAATGATCATCCCCTGTTGGTAGGCATCACACATATGAATATGACCATGTGATAATATAGGGAGATTTTTGAGATGCATCTCATTTCAACATATCTTCCAAGGAACCTTGGCTTATGTGACCAATACTCTTATTCCATAACATTTTTTCTTCATCCTTGGACAAAAAGCACATATCTTATTCTCCACTTACAAGGTAGAGATTACCTTTCGTATGCATTACATACAAAACAAAAACACCATACTTTTCTTTGATGATACATAATTTTATTGGAATAACATATGGCATGTCCTGAGTCACACAATTTATTAACACTATGAAAGTTGTGACTAAGCCCCTCAACAACGAAGACATCTTCTCGTCTCATGTATTTTCCTCCAAACATGGATTTTATTGAACCAAGAATTTTTAATCCCTTATTAGTACCAAATATTAAAATACATTATTTATAATACTTAATTCTAGTCAGTAGATCCATATTTCCCATCATATGGGAAGTGAAACGCTTATCAATGATCCAAATTCAAGTGTGATATGATGCCTTGAATTCAATTTTGGAAACCATTGCATGCTCCGCCCTTTTATTTTTTACCAATGTACTTGAATTTATATCTGACAAGGAGATAATATTTATCTTTCCCATTATATTATGATGCAGCTTTAACATGTAGAGGTGTGAATTGATTTTGAATTTTTAGCTCTCTTGAAGATACATTTGGACGCTTCTTATGAAAAAATTTTGTCTACCTCAGCACATTCCTAAACATTATTAATGTGGAAAATCTTGCCATAAGTATGATTCCTTTACACCTAAAACAATGACCATAAAATGATGACCTAGAATTTTGAGCTTTATATGACCACCTATATTGGTCTTGTTCCTTTTGGTACCTCTTTGATATGGAACATACATTTTGAAAGTGTCCCATATTACCAAAAAAAGTAAAATCTTATCGGAGGTACATTCCTATGTGACAATAATGCACCATTAGTTGTTCCTTGGGTTCTCTGAGTCTTTTTATTCTCATTTATAACCAATTCTATCATCAATAATGGAGTGGGTGCTTGTGGTCTGACATGGACCTTAACTGATTTCTATTTTTGATCAAGCCCTATACCAGCCTTATCATTGACAATTTATTGTCTCTTCTGTTCTGATGGGCCACTCTGATCAAACACAACCAAACCCAAAGCATAATGAGAGGACACATTGAGAGATTTTTTTTCCAATCAATATATATGTATATATACTTATCTATTTATATTTATTTGTTTTATGAATTTATAATTATTTCTAAACTTATCAAATTTAGTTTTAAATTTTTTTTATGGGATTAATTTTATTCTATAAAATTATATTTTATTTATAAAGAGATATATATATATATAAATATATATATATAAACCTTATTTTTTAGAAATTATAATGTAAAGGATTGTTTTGAACCTATTTTTTAAGGAATTTATTTTATTCATTAAAATTCATGGTGTTACAAGGGGTATATTTTGATTTTATATACATATGTATATATATAATACAATGGTTTATTTTATAACCATTGAATGAATATTAGTCTTATAAAACAAATTTTGGTATTAGTAATTTTTATTTTCTGGACCACAATATAAAACAATAACAAAACCCTATTTTGTTACTGTTTTCCTTAAAATTTTAAAAGAGTATTTAACTTTATTTCAATGTTATGTTATTTTATTATCATTTTATGTGCAATTTCTATTTACATTAATTTTAAATAAATATTAACATTTCATGTGATAAATCTAAATAACAGTTATTATTTCATGTATCGAAATGTTTATGCACCTCCATACATATCAATCATAATTTAGTTATGGCTATCATATAAGTTATCATCAATATTTTGTGAATTTTTATTCCATTATTCATTTATTTTATTATATATATATATTTATGTATATTAAATAGTATCATTTGTAATCCGCTTGAATTTATCTTTAATTTGAATTTATAAATTTTCAATGAAGTGATTATTCCATGATTAGATATATGTGAGATTAATTTATTTTAAAAAATAGAATATATGTATGTATTATTTTGAAATGTTTTTGTATTATGAATGAGAACATAAGGACCATTAAAATATTTTCTTAAAATTAACACTAGTGTATCGAATGTTAGGTTATGATATGGGGTGTGAACCCATGAACTTAATGGAACATTGTCCAATATGAGATACGATTAAGCGGCCTTACAGTTTTCTCATAGCCTTCTATGTATCAAAATTAATCCTTTAATGTTTTTTATTTTCAAATATGAGAAATACAAAGAACCAATTCAAAATTTTATCATTTAAAAATTTATGGTTTTCAAAATTTTATGAAAATTATTATATACCAGTGTTTCAAAAAACTATTTCAATGTATTTATTCATCCAAAAGAATCAATTTAAAGGTACTTACCAAAGATTTTAAGACCTTCATACTATGAAAAAAAATTTCTCACCCTATGTTTAAATTTTTGTTTTTATAGGTTTAATAGAATACCATTATAATATTTATTTCATTGAGGAGACAACTCACACTAATATTTTGTGTTTATTTAATTTTATTTTGTACAGTTCTTTTTAAATGGAAATGTATGCATTTAATTCTGAAAAACATAGAATGGAATTGTTCCTGGAAGATTTTGAATGTTTTATATTTTCTCAATTTATTTTACAAAAACACACACAACATTTTAACAGACTGAACCCAAAAGTGAAGGTTTAGGGATTCAGAAATGTATATAACTGATACACATTCCATTTAAATAATCACATGATCTGGGAAACATAATGATTAATATTCTAAATAATCAAATAATCACATGGAATAATAATAATGATGGTATATAACATTTTTGGGAATCATACTATCAAGATATATCCTCAAGATAGATACTATCAAGATCTATTATCATGATATTTTAAGTCTGTGGGTAGAAACCTATCTGTTTTGTGTCAAGATCATTCCTCCTAATAATTTAAAACGGCACAGAAATGAATGCGAAGGGTTTTTGGACAACTTATTTTGTCACATGAGGCCTACCGATACATCAAGGGGATATATCGAGCCTCTCCTGTCACTTACTAAGTCCAATTCATTCCTTATATGAAAAGGGTAAAAAATAAACAACATAAACCTTCATATTTATTCACAAGCTTATGAAATGTGAATACATAAATAATAAACAATGAACAATATAAAAATAGTACATCCATAATCAATCTGATCATAAAATATTCAATAAAAATGATATATGATATTATAATATATCAACCTTAATTAATTACAATATTCAATAGAAGATGTTGACATACATGATAATACTCTAATAAAATAATAGATTTTTTATAAGAATACCCTTTTTACTTTGAAATAATTTATTTAAAAAAACATTAAATTATAAATGGAAAATGTTTCATTGAAAAGATACTTATAGCCTTGTAAAAGAAGTTTCAAAACAATACGGCGTCATGATAGCATAAAAATCAACTCATGCCATATAAGTTAAGAAAAACATTCCTTCCATCAAAAAAGTCATAAGGTACCTCAGTTGTAAAATGAAAAAAAGATTCCATTCTAACCATTTTATTAAAAGTCAAAAATGGGTAAAAGGACTTTAAAATTTCATAAGATAATCATAAAATATTTTGGAATACATTTATAAGAATCATGGACATGAATTATAAATTTCTCTCAGTAGATACTTATGTATAAACAATCGTGAATAATATTGAGATTGTTAAATAACCATTACGTTGTAATTTATTTTTGTTGAGTGTTTATTAACATCCTATATAATGGTTTAAAACAATTTAATAAATTATATTAGAACCAAATCCATATTTATGAAATCATATTTAATGTTCTTATATATTTTTTATAATAATATGTCGTTATAACTTTTTTTTCATGTGTGAACTACTTCATTTTACTATGTATGTTTTTTCATGTAAGCCCTGTTTTTGATTCATATTGTATATTTATTCAAACACAAAATTATATTATGTTAATAGATATTACATTTACTCATAATATACATAATTATTGTCATTCTTGAATGGTTAACATGGAAAATGAATCACATCGTGTTGTTGAGATAGTAGGTTGTACGCACGCACAAGCAACGAAATCATTCCCTTAATGTTAAAAGGGTAATGAATAAAATGATATATTAATTATATTGAATAAATATAATGTCATATATATTATTTATACCCATTATATACATCCTTATTCTAATCCCACTAAATTAGTGATGAAAAACAAAGCACACCATGACATGGAAGTGGTAAGTCGTACGTACGCATGCAGGATGCTTCTATTTTTGATAGGATGTATAAATGGAAAAATATTATTTTTACAAAATCATAATAAAATATCATCTTATAGATGATATAAATGTTATTACATTATTATGGAAATAATTTATGAAGAGTAAGTAGAGTAATAAATGAACATGAATGAGTTGGTAAAACAATTACCTCTTCTTCGGTGGACTTCCTTTATATCGCTTCTCAATGGATCTATATTTGGTATTCTTTGGATGGTAAGGACCTCAAAAACATGCATAAGGATGTTGGGAAGAAAAATGGCTTGGATACGGTTAACCTAGAATTCTCAAAGTGGTGTGAGGAAGTGAGTTAGGATGTTCCCTTTTATAATTTAGGCGAGATGCACTTTTGGGAACTCTAAAAATATTAAATTAATATAAATTAGTTTCATTTTAAAATTGATCCAAGGTTAGTTATTTATAATATAAGATGAGTATACGTAGAAATCCAATCAATCTATAATTTTTTTTCAAATTTAGTTCATGTTATTACCATTGTTATTTGGATTTAACCTTTAGTTAAATCCTATAACTCTTATCGTGACAACATGACTTTCTACTCTTTAAGGGTTAATATAGTTAATATAAAATTTCAAGAGAACCCTTAATGTATGATTGATGAATAATTCAACATTATACCCATTATTTGGATGAATTTTATATTTTAATGAATTTTATTTCTTTTAATAGATTATTCTTTATTTTAAAGAATCATTAATGTCTATATTAATTATATTCATTTATTGACTTTTTAAGAAATATCAATACATAAGATAAATTCTTAAAAAAAAATTAATAGGTCCTTAATATTTCTATGTCATATATAAAATCAATGTATGACATTAATTATGTCATATTATATTTATTGTACTATTTTTAATATAATTTATTTTATTTTTCTATTAATTAAACAATGCATCATCAATGTATAAGTATTTAAATTAATTATTTATTTTAAAAAAATTAAATATAAATTACCATAATAAATAAAAAAGATTTATATTTAAAATTAATATTTATAGTCAAATTTATCATCGCCATTACCCTATATCAAAAATTTTATAGTCATGAAATCATTTTTATGATATCTTTAACTATTATTTAAATAAAATACAATAAATCTCATTATCTCACCCAAATGACTTCAAAAGATAATAATTTCAGCCCAAGTATGATTTTTCTTCATAAAAACCCACATAAAATGAAATTAGGACAAATATTAGGGTAATTTTCTAATATTTGTAATATTATTTTTACTCTCCATTACCCGATTTACCCATGACCATAGTAATAAAAAATATTACTAAAGTTACTATTCATATACACAAAAACAGAACAAACATATTTAAATAATTTGAAAAAAATATTTCAAATATGGAATCCATTTTTAAAAATTAAAAACAAAAAAACTTTAGTAATTAATTTAAAAATAATCCTCATCGGCAGGGTGAGAAAAGGGGTTATTAAAGTTAAACATGCAGAATATTGAACCAATTTTATAACTAAATTTATTATATAATTGAATAAAATGAACTACATTAGATTAAATCATAAATAATAATCAATTTATACATTAAAACCAATCATAAATAAAACATAACACTATAAATTATTTGAATTAAAAAGAAGTTTTTTTCAATTAAAAATTAGTATATTTCACTATTCATCAAAACCTGAAACTTATCATAAAAATAACAAAATAAACCAAAGTAAATTTTTAAATTTATATTTAAAATAAGTGGGTTATTTTTTGAAATCGAATTGTTTAATGTATCAAAAATTGGATATAAGATAGGTTCTCTATTAAAAGGTGTTAAATTACCTTTAAAATAATATAGAGTTTTATGCATAAAATCGGGTTTGTTCTTATGTAATACTTATAAAATATATTGAATGATTATACAAAAAATTATTGAATATATAAAAACCATATTTCCTTAATATAATTTATTAATTGTAATTAATTTACTTTATTAATAAAAAACGTGTTTGGGAGCATCAAAATAAAAATATTGGAGTTTTAAATATTATGGATTGAAAAAAAAACAAAAAATGAAATCCATTTATATTAGTGAAGACCCTTAGTTCTAATAGTTTTATATATTAAACAATATAAGATTCCAACTTTTTCTGTTATTATTCTTGGATTCAATTTAGTTCATGTATAAAGAGTTTGTACATATGAAGTTTTCTTGATTTTGATTTGTTAATTATTTATGTTTCTTAGTTTATTAAGTTTATTAAGTTTAATTATTTAGTTTTAGTCCAAATTTGGATGTGCATTATTTTTAAAAAAAATTTCATATAAATGAATTATACAAATTATAGAGCAATCATGTTTGTTTCTTTAATAGAGTCCTCAATTTGGTTTTATTTTTTAAATATATAAAATCATTCACATTGAGTAATACCGATTCACTTGAAATTTTTTTCCAGCCTATGGAATTTAGTATTTCACTTTGGACCTTTTAAATAGCTCATTTTTGTTTTGGGATATAGAAACATGGGTTGGTTCATTACATGATTATTGTATTGGATATCACACTGAATATTGTACACTATATATCTTACCGTAAAGCATTGAGTGGGTTATGATAGATATATATCATAGTCAATATAGATAGAAAACATTTTAAAATAATAAAATTATTAATAACTATTTACTTCAAAAATATAAAGAACAATTTTTGAAAAACATGATTTCCGTAGTTAGCGTGAAAAATGAAGGGTGGTTACTATCCTAAAAAAATGGTATACAGCACTTTATATATTGTGGTTTTGGATTCATTGAGTGTTTTTGTTGACATATTTCATGGAGAATTTATAATAATTCATTTACCATTTAGTTTTACCAAAATATCAAAACCTCAGTATTTAAAACATTGCTTTTATCCCCATGATGCATATATTCTCATGCTTTCCCGTAGTCTTATTATGAGACTTTAAAACCTAATTGATATAACCATAAACTATATTCCCATATGATATCCAAATTATAATTATACTAACCCGAGATCAATCCTTGACCTGTATGAAATTGTAACAAACATTTGGGTCTTGATAACTAGTTGGGGAATGATTCACTCACTTTGATATGATTTAGAGTCATTGGTAGATTCTAAGGGGAATCTGACATGAATTAAACATATGTTGGATATTCCAATAATTTAAAGAGTTTATAAGAGAGTAAAAAATGATGAAAAACCACAGTCCACTATATTAATTGATACAATAAAAATTTGTATGCATTTCAAAATGTATAAATAGACTAAATGATATTCCAATACAAACAAAGACTAGAAAATGGAAGATGAAATGAGGTAATGGTGAGGTGTTGAATGTGAACTAAAATGGCCTCACAATATGTAATGTTAACCAATCCTTCACCAGCAAAAAACAAAATATATATACATTGATATTTTACAACTATAAGAGTACCTAAACGTATATAAAGTTCACTAAGTGAAGCTACCGTGGTTACCATTCTGGGTGTGAGAATAAATACTATATAGGGAACCACCAACGTTGTCTCGAAACATTAGTAAAAAATATGTGTATTCATGAAAATGTAAACACATTTCCATAAATAAGAAATTAATAATGTTATGATATTAACAAAGTATATTAGTGGATCAATAGTAGGGAAAAACATGGTCTAATATCAACTACAACCAATAACCCTCTATACAGGGAGGATTCAAACATGAACACCTACTCCAATCCTTAGCTTGGAATCTAAGATGACAATTTTAGTCCACCATCTAGGGGGTAAATATAAATATGTGTAAATATCACACACATTTACACACATTAATCAACACATATAAGTATATATGTGTAAAATAAGTATGTTATTTAGAAACCCATCCCAGATAAATTAGGTATTACCTGTTACGTAAATCTAATAGTATAACCTAAGAAACAAGGTATTGGGTATAACGAGTTTGGGAATTGTGACCCCACCAACTCCATTAATTTTTATAATCATTAAGGGTATAACAACCCATCATATATGTATATAATATATGCCACTTGTGAATGAACCTATGAAAAAAATATATAACTGAAATATACAATATCTAATCAACACACATGCTCATATTCAATAAAAAATGGCCATGATAAAAAAATAAATATATTTTTTAATATAATATTATCATGTCCATGATCAAGTTATAAAAAACTCAAAATACCATTCTACCATAATTTCAACCAACACGGAATATAAGAAATGATCTAAGTACAAAACTAGGCAGTGAAATAAAATAAAATAATTAAGTGGTCCAACATGCTTGATCCATCCTAAAATAACTATATAGGTATTACATACCTGAATCCAAATACACAATAAAAAGTTAACAATTTAGGAAAAAAGGAATATTAACTTATTTTATAGAATGGAATGCACTGATCAAACACTATACCATCATGTATTATACTACTGGTAATGCAAGAGATACTACAGACATTTAATATCTTCTCACTAAAAGAATAAGTTTGTAAAAGACCATTTTTCACAATTTTATAAGTTCAAGGTTCTTATTTTTAACTCATCCTATTCTTAAATTTAAAACCAATACTTATTATGCCTTTATTTGACTGATAAATTTTCAAAATCGGAATAATGGGTGATTTTTAAAACATATTTTGGTAATTGTTTTTGAAATAAAAAATAAACAAAGAAGGAGGGAAATTTAATTTCAAAAGTATTTATTAAAAAAACAATACTATTTTTTTTCAGAAAACCTATCAAACTATAAATACTTAAGAAAACCATGTTAGGTGTCTAGGGTTGAGGAGAAGTAAATAATAAAACAATTTGGAATTTCATTTTAAATGACTTCTTCCCGCATCACAAACCCTACCACCACATAAAAACCAAGTAACAATCTTAGTCACTGGTTTGTTGTGGTTTATTAACTTACATTACATTCAGGATAAATATTGAATACGTGATTACTATTTTATAATAAGGTTTGGGATCAAATAAGTTCACCTTAGTTATACAATGACCAACCAAAAATTTTTATACCCAGAGGATACACTTTACTTAAAATAAATCCTCAAGATAGTTTGATACTACTAACACATCAAGAGTTTTTATTTCAAAAATTTAAAAATATAAATTGAATTTTTCATCCTATAATGATAATATGTCTTAGTTAAATGAATCAATAATGGTTTACCAAACATATATATTAGTGGATTCTAAAATAGAATGATCAATTCATATAAAACCTAAAATAACGTTTTAGTAAGGATCACCTCATAAACTAATAAAAAGCATTTTTTCTAACATATATCCAAAAAAACCCACTGATATTATTTAACCCACCATATAAAAATATTATTTAAAATTGTTCATTTATATCTTGAAAATATAAGAAATCATCTTTATTAATTTTTAAAAACATAAGGATGACTTGTTATAGAAAAAAATAAGAATCACTAAGTGACTTGCGATGTACTACCATTATGATTGGCAAGAATTATGATTATTAACAATATTTAAGAAGAAACTTGAACTCATCAAACCAGATTTTATCATTAATGAAAAACAATTAGATAATCAATATAACTTAATGATAATTAAATCCTAGAGTGAAAACATCCAGCAAACTTTTAAAAATAAAATGAAAACATGAAAACATAAATCCCTAAATAACACTTAGAAAAAAAAACCCAAAAAATACACCATAAATCTTTAAATCCTGATATAGACTATAAATCAATGAAATTTAATCAAAATAATGATTAATAAAGAGAAATCAATCAACTTGAGGATAATCCATATAAAATCAGAGTAATCCCAAAAGGCTTGGATTAATTCCATTATCCCCTAGTTTAATTCTCCCTAAAATTACTAGAAACCACACAAAAATCGAAAGAAAATGATAGAATTGGTAAAATGATATGGTAAGGTAGACAATACCTCATATTAAGTAATAAGATTTCCCATATACTTGTATTGGAATATGGTATGAGAGGATGTGGAAGAGGGGATCTAAGGGAGGTCATATAAGGGATCCCAATGGTTGGGAGGAAACTAAAATTAAAGTGGGAGAGGGAGATGAAATAAAGGGAAAGGGGTGAATGTCTAAAATGAGCCCACTTGAAAAAATAGCCATTTATAACCGATTTAAACCTTAAGCCATATTGAACTTTTACTTATGTAATTAGTACTTTTTGGACTTACACCACAAACTCAGGATAACATATAGTGTTAATTTATTGGTGGAACCTATTTATAGGTATCCAGAATTCAAAAAACACTTCTGAGCTTCAAATATCATCCAAAAATTGAAACATATTTAATCATGGGATTCTCATAGTCCATACTAAATCAGTAAAAAACCATCTACTAGATCTAATAATTCAAACGATCCAACACTTAAACAATACTAATTTCCCACTTTAGGACTTAATGACATTGTAACCAGGGTAATTGAGACATTTATATTTACAACCTACCCATCATATGAATTATCATCCTCAATAATTATCAAGATATTCTTACCCAAAGAGTCATTCGAAATCACGAAACATGTCTATATTACTTTTACAAGCACCAAAAAACACATTCAATAATATAAATAATCATTCATACATTGTATAATTCATTGTTTTGAATCTTTCCCAAATCCATAAAATATACAAATTAAATCATCTATAACTATAAAAATTATACACAACATAATTCCCCACCACATATTTGATTAATTACTACAAAAATAAAAATAATACATTGAATCAACTTGATATGCCAACATTAATGGATATGCCATCAAACTTTTGACTATCCAAATACCTTCAATAGTTTAGAATACAAACTAAGATACTCTCCACACAAGAATCATATTAGGATTTCTCATTTTTGATCTATAATTAAATTCTAATTTATCAAAGAGACGAATTTACTAACTGTTTTTTATAATAGAATTATTCATTTCGAAAACAACATACATACTCAATTATTAATATAGTAAATTCAATTTCCTTCTAAAATTTATTCTAATTACACAAAAAAATAATTTTCTCATTCTACATTCAATGTCAAACATTATGTTTTTTCAATCATTACAAATGTTAAAATGTGAATATAGGTAAAATAATTCGCCAAGACCCCAAAACCAAAATTCCAATTTGAAAACACATGAATTTAACAAAATTGAATGAAAATATGAAAAAATTTTAAAGGGGTAATAATCATATTTTTGGAATATATTACCATCAAAACACATTTATATTAAATAAATTTCACTATTTTATAAAACTTGATTTTGAAGATAGTTTCATTACATAATGAAACCAAAAAACCTCACATAGTTACTCATAACTGGTGACACTGGTAACCCCATGGGTTTGAAAAAAAACTGCAATACTAGTTTTTTAACGACTTGATTTTCCAAAACCAATCTAGATGAAAATTAATATATATATAATATAAAAAATGTTATCTAGATAAATATTAACATGATCAATAATATAACTAAATATGAAAAAATAAAATGACAATAAATAAAAAATTTAATACGAATAATTTCATGAACCAGCCCAGATATTGTGGCACTCTTATTCTTAAACCAACATTGACATATCCTGAAGGTCATTCTCGATCCCCATCAGTTGGAGACTGGAACCTAGAGTCATAAAATATAAATGAGGGAATAAATTTTCCACAAAAAACATTAGATAAAGAAATATTTCAGTATTATAAGATCTATTAAATGATATATTGTACCATAAACCAAATAAGTGTATCAAAAACCAAAATATTACCTTATCAAGGTAACAGAAATAGATAAGATAAATCTCAAACATCCCAAAAGTATCAATGCTATAACACCCCAAGACTTTACAATATTTTCCTTTTAGAATAAATTTAATTTATGTTCCTATATATAATTATATGAAACATTATTTTAAGCTTATGTTACACACAGAATAAAGTTTAAATTTATCTATATATAACACCATGGTTAGTTATCATTACATGCAAGATTGACTTTCCTAAATGGATTGTGTAATACGAAAGACAGAGTTTTACCAAACGATAATATATTATTAAAAATATTATTATTTAATATAATATGATATGACCGAGCTATTAAATTGGAAGTTATGAATAATATTTAATAAAATATGAAAACATATAGTTTAATTAATTGGGTACCTATTAATTAGAAATTAATATTGAAACCAAATGAATATAAATGGAATGATTTTATAAGACTATTTTTATGTGAAAAAGGCTATTTATATTAATAATTTAAATTAATTACTATTATTCAATGATATTAATTTAATTTTTATACTATAAATTCAATCATATATTTTTCACATTAATCCAATAGGCTTTATAGGAATAATATAATAACATACCCAATTTAACAAATAAAACATATATTTTTATAAAGGCAATTTTACCACCTTTAATGGCGCTAATATTTTAAATCTAAATTTTGGATCATTTATAACATTAATATGATATATATAGTTGATTTTTTCAATAGAAGTAAAAAAATTAAGTTAAGGTTAATTTTCAGTACTTTTATGATACGTTTTATTTTTTAATGAATATTAAAAATACTGAATTTTAATTCAAAATTGATTTTTCATCGAATTTATTTTAAGGTTAAATTATATTTTTATTGGTTTTATTTTTAAATTAGAACCATTATAGATTAATTAATCCAATTTCATTCATTGCAGTTAATTTAACTTTGAAACTGTAAATAAAAACATACTAAATTTTTGATGATTTTACATTTAAAACCCCGCTTCATTTTCTCGTCTATGGGATTAAATTTCAATTAATTCTGGCCACTTATGTGATTGGAATTTGGAAACATGGATTATATATTTGTGATAAACATAATTTATAATGTATAATATGGTCAATTTAATATTTTACCAAAAAAATAGTGATCATGACTAAAATCAATTACAACGATTAAGAGAAAAATTTGCTTAATAAGGGACTAATCATTAATCTTATGGGACAAAATGACTTATTAAATTATCCAAAATCTATTAGATGACCATATTTCGACCCTATAATAAATTTTATTATATTTGGACCATTATTGGTGTAATGTGTTTTTGAAAAAACGTGGGTGGAATTCCTTTTAAAAAATTTACAAAAATGTTTCTCCTCCTCAACTATAAAATGATACTCACCCCTCCCACATATTCACACATAAAAGCACAATTTTTTAACCTAAATCTACTTAAATAGTCTACCAAAATCCTTAGCCTAATATTATTAAACTCCATTTGGGTATAAATCCATCAAAGGAAGTGATTTTCTATAAACCTGTAGGAGTTACCCAAAGAAGAGGTTACATCCTTCATCAATAACTTTTTTTATTTTGATTCTACATCCCTTAAAATCTTATTATTAAAATATAATATAATAAAATTAGTATCCTTAATATACCCAGATTTTGTTCGGTTTAACTACTATCATGGACTTACACACACATCCATTTAATGGGTAACGAACCTTCAGTTTATGTGTAAGGAGATCTACCGCCTCATGAAATGATGATTGTTCATTTTTTTATTTAACACCTCTCATGGTGGGAATTATGATGGAATCACTGATTACATATGGTATATATTATATGTATAATGTATTTATACTTCTTAAATGTTTATTTAACATATACCCTTATACATTCCATTTTGCTTAAATATGATAGCATCATTTGTGGAAGTGTGGACTACCACCCCCTCAAAGTGATATGATTCATTAACACTATACATAGAATTTATAAAGGATGGTTTACATAATGCCTACCATAGACATGAATGGTGAATTTAATTTCTTATCTAAAATGATTATTTGTTTTTATAAATACATATATATTGAATATATATAATAATTAAATCATGTTCTACATTCTATAAATGATGAAATCATGATCTATTTTATAAGAACAACAAGTAACAAGTCAAAACAAACTCGAATAACTAGGAAATTAACACTTAAAAGAGTGAAAATAATTAATTTTTACTATGAAACAGGTAGTATTATAATATTCTAAGATCATAGATGATATAATAAATATTAATACGATTCTATAATAAGTTATTAACATGTTTAAAACAACTATACAATAAGTAAAAGGATGTTCACCCTAAAAGGAAATGCATGGTAACAAATATTCATCTCACTTTTTATATATATAAGATAAATATCACATTGACCACTTACTTTTTTATATAGTGCATATACTACCCATTTATATATATTATTTAATCAATCATTTGATATTAATGGTATTTTTAGTTTAAAATTTACTTACTTATTCTAAAGGTATTTGAATTATAAGTTATTATGTGGTAAATAATTTCATAACCTGATTCCTTTTCATTGGTTTTTATTACTACCTCATGTTATTTGATATTTTAATATTGCTTGGTTGATAAATTTTTAATATCTATTGTTTCATATACTTATTTTATTTGGATTTAAATTTGACAGACATAATGTATTCATTGATTGATTATCATATCAACGTTATACTCTTTCCGAGGGTTTATTTTACAATTTTATTTTGATCAAGATTGTTTATAGTAGAATTTTCATTACAGGAAATTAATTGATCATTTCATAATAAAACCTTTAATTTTCCACTGTTATAGTTATTCATGATCTTTTATCAAGTACCATTTTCCCACTCATTGGTATACAAAATGTTTTAGATCATATTTTTGAGAACAACTAACTTTATTTCCCTCTTTATTCGAAGAATGTGTTTTATTAAAAAACCCTAGATTCTAAAAAGTTTTTAAAAAATGTTTTCAACCATTATAAAGTAATTTAGTAAAGTAATTTTTACCCATTTTTTTATATAAATTTTGAAAGGAATATTCTTGTTGCTTTCTGGACAAGGTACTTTTCTTACCTTTTTTCAATAAAAAACAATATTCTTTTTAAATTTCATAATGTGTACAGAATTATCTACCATCATTTCCATGAAAATTTACTTTCTTTTTTAAAAAGTAAATTTTTTAAAATAAAAAATTCACATTCAAATAAAAGTTTGTTTAAAAGGTTTATAAAAGAAGGATATTTTCCTCAAGAATGTTTTTAAAAGATATTTTTCTAGTATTCCCATTCTCCAACAACCAAAACCATTTATTCGTAATCTACATAGGATATTTTGTATTAATACAATTCATATTCTTTATATGTATGGTTTATTATTTATTTGGACAATGAGAGTATTGATATTCACTACATTGATTCCTTTTTTTATTCCCCATGAAATATTAAAATTCATATGATCATTCAACATTGATTTTACCCTAAATACCCATATCATTTACCATAGATATGAATATTTCATAAAACATATATCATTTTTAAATACGTTTTTCACTTTGAAGTTATTTAATATTTGGAGAAATATTGATAATCACATATCTTCTAATCCATATAGATATTTGAAAAGGAACACTCTTAAATCGATTATTCTGTACATGAGGAATGATTTGGACAAGTCAAAATGGGTAATGTTTGGTTATAGATATCACCTTGATGCATCTATAGTCTCATGGGAGGAGTTTGTTATCTAACCTTAGATGGGTTTTTACCGAATAGGATAAAATGTCTTGTGAAAGGTCTTAATGGTAAAGGTACCATGAAATTAGGAAAAATGGAGTCTAATAATTATGAATTTCTTTAATTTAGATTTAATTATTATTCTCCCGTGATATTTTGTGTTGAGATATATATAGTTCCATTTCTTTATCAGTTAATTTATTAAATGTAATGTGTTTCAGTTAATTTTTTTTAAATGTAGATTATACTATATCTAGTTATTTGAATGGAATGTGTTTTCAATTATTATCGGTCCATATGTTTTATCCATTTAGTTTATTTATTATAGGGAATGTGTGCTTAGTTATTTACCTTCCAAAATGATTATTATCATTGATTCATTACTGCTTCCACTATTATTAACACTTATTGACCATTTCAGCTCGTCCTTATTTAATTTACTTTTCCTATGAATCCATGAAGTAAACTATGAAATATATGAAAGGGAATTCTAGATGTAATAATGATTTTATTATAATGTGAAGAAAATAATTTTTAAAAAGTGTATTGATTTTTAATAAAAGAATTATATATGTATCTAATTTACCAAGTCTACTATACTCTTTAGTCTTTTGGGATTTGATTCATTATAATCAAGCCAATTTAATGCTAGTGGAAACCAGATCTAGGATTCTAGGTCCGGGCCGCTAAAATTGGTATCAAAGGAAGTTTAGTAGAATCATTAGGAACTACATTTTAGAAAACAAATATTATAGAAAATAAACCTAAGATAGAATTTGAGGATCAATATAGAAGAAAATCAAAGAATTTTGGTAAGGTGTATATTATGTGGGTATTACATGAAATACATTCTTATCTAGTTACTTCAAGTGAAAGTGGTTATAGAATAGATGTACCTAGGGTTAATACCTTTGAAAAGGTGTATAGGTCCTTACTTAGCATAACCTGGTAAATGAAAATGGGACGTATTGGTTTGACAATGCAGGAGGATATTATTAGGACAATTCAAATTCTACTTACAAACCCTTACAAGGGATTTATAATTACAAATTACCTTAAATAAAACATATTTGTTTAGATTATCTACACATAAAATTTTCATTTTATACTAAATGTGATGACATATTTAGAATTATACATAGTTCAAAATTTTATGAACTAATCAAGTATATTCTATTCTTGAAAATGGGTAATTGAAGGATGAATGGTATCACTAAATATGGAAATTATAGCAATTTCACTATCAAAGAGACAAATATAGCTTCGATAAAAACAAATAAAATTATGGCCATATTTGGGTAGCTTAATCAGGTTATGAAAAAAACCCTACCCAAATAGAGAGCCCTATTCCACATCAGAAACATCCTATATTGGATTACTATATGCAATAAAGGCCCATATCATATGTTGGGACTACTAATACAATGAAAAATGAGCAATAGATTATGTATTTGGAGAAGATATTTAGTAAATTGTGATGTGTTGAAAAGGAAAAGGTTACACATTAAGTGTATTATCTAAATAGAAATGAAGATCAATGGTGGTAGTTGATTCAAAATACTACAGATGAAAAGGGGATAAAACTCATGGAATGAAATCCTTTCATGGACACATTATTTTACAAATATTTCCCTCATGACCAAAAAAATGTGATGAAGATAAAGTTATCTAGTTTAAAGTAAAAAAGGAGGGAAAAATGGTTGCAGTGTATAAAAATACCTTTACAAGGTTGGCAAGGTATTTTATGGATTTAATATACAACACAGAGTGAACGATTGACCATTTATTTGAGGGTCATAAGACAAGTCTCCAAAGGGAGCTGGTGTATCAAATTTTTTATTCATTAATTGATATACTTTTTTGTGCTATCAAGATAAAGAATTATCCAAGTCTTATAGGTTTAAAGGGAATGAAGATAAAAAGTTGAAGGAAGATAAAATGACAGATAAAGGAAAAATGGGAAAGAAGTATTTTCTCACATGTGATAACTATGGAAAGAATCACCTTGTTAAATGGTTAAAAGGATTGTCAGATTGTTATAAGTGAATAAAAAAGGGTTATCAGAAAAGGGAATGAAAATGAAATAAGAAAAATGTTGTTTTTATGTGTTATAACTACAAGGAGATGATGAATTATACAAATCAATAACCCATGAATCAAGGGAATAGACCTCAAAAGAAGGTAAGGGATCAAGGTCAAGCATATGTTATCAACAGAATCAAAGTGGAATAATTAATGTGCCTTTGTATTTGGATATAGAAATATGTTTTAAAAAAAAATTATTGATGACTATCTCATCATATAAATTAATAAATATATAATGATTTTCTTTCAGTACTTTTTTATTAACGATTTGAGATCATATATTTAATGGTACTGTAAAAAATGATTTAGTTGTAATCTGAACTTTTTGGAAAACACACGGTTAATGGTAATATAATCCTTAATATGTTCTTAATTTTGAGGTAATTAAATTTGGATAAATATATGATTTATTTGGATAATGTAAATTGGATAAGTGATGACTACCTTGGAATTGATTAACGATTTATTGACAAAGCGGTTTATGCTCTAATTGATGGAGATTAAAACACTTTTGGATTTATGGAATATATCCAATAACATGTGTTTTATTTAATAAATTAAAAAAATTCATGTTTACAATAATTGTTTTTTAGTAATTCAACTTATGACCATATTTTAAGAGAATACATGATAAAGGTGTTCACATGTGAAGTATGTGACGATTAAAGAGAAACATCATCTTGATTGAAGTCTAATGATAAAATCATTTTTGAAATTCAGCGAACTTCCTTTCAAAGTGATTGATCATACACTTCAAAAAGTAAACCATTTATGAAATGGTATAATATATTTTTGGATGAGGTTTTAGAGGTTAATGTAGTACATCACAACAATATGAAACTTATGATAAGAAATGATGTAGAAATGGTTTATGGGACAAATAAAGGATAATATTTTTTAATGAAACAAAATAATATATTTACTTATTTTCTTATAGAGTGAAAGAATTACTCCACTATTGGAAAAATTGTCATGAAACAAAAAAGTTTTCTTATTGTCATAATCTATGTTGATATTAATGGCCTTTTCAAAAGAGTGGTTTATGGATTTTTGGTCATCAACATTCAGCTGAATATGTTCTCTATCACTCTCTATGATAACTTTATTGTTTAATTTATCTTTTGTATACATGTTTCCATTTTCCACATATGTTCTCCTATTAAGAACCTAGTTACTTAACCATGTACTTAACATTATCTCTTATTAAGAATATGAATTACGGTCCCTACACAAAATTTGGGTTTATCAATAATAGTCTATTTTAAAATAGAAATCCCTTGTTTGCTGAGTTCAATTTTGAATTGTGAGGATGAAATTTATTTAAGTTGGTAAGAATGTATCACCACAAGACTACACAATATTTTCCTTCATGAATAAATTTAATATTTGTTCATAGATTGATTGATATGATACAATAAGTTAATATTATATTATACATGACATAATGTTTGTATTTCTCTACATGGAACACCGATGTTAAATTGCATGACACACAATATTGAAATTTCTCAATGGCATGCGTAGCATGCATGACGAAGTTTTACGGAATAATAATATATTATTAAAAATATTATTTATTAATATAATAATATATAAAATAGCTATTTAATTTAATTTTATGAATATTAATAACTAAATTATGAAAATATATAGTTAAATTAATTGGGTACTTATAAAATATAAATGCATATATAAACCAAACAAATATAAAAGAAAGTATTTTATAAAAGAATATTTTTACGTAAAATAGGGGATCAATCTTAATAAGTTAAATTAATTACTACTAGTGAATTATATTAATTAAATTTATATATTATTTATACAATAAAATATTTTTGAAACTCATCCAATAGGATTTATAGGCATAAGATATGGAAACCCTCAATTTTATACATGGAAACACATATTTTTTATAAAGGCACTTTTACCAACATTTAATGATGCACTTAGTTTAAATATGTATTTTATAAGTTTTAAAAATTTAATATTGAAAAAAAAATTTCATTTAGGAAATAGAAACATCAAAATTATGTTAGGGTGATTTTTTAAATTTTATGAGAATTTTCATTTTTAATAAATATTAAAAAATACGAAATTTTAATTCAAAATTTCCTTTTAGTATAATTTATTTATAAGGATAAATTTTATTATTTATTTTTTTATGGTTAGATTATATCAATAATACATAAATTAATCAAATATAGTCCATTTTAATCAATTTAACATTGAAATTGTATATAATATCTTTCCACAATTCTAGACATTTTTACTTTAAGAATCCTCTTTGTCGTCCCATTTGTGGGATTATATTTAAATTTATTTCTACCACTTATGTAATTGGAATTTCTAAAAATGGACTCCGTATTTGTAATAATCTAAATTTATAATATTTAATAAGGTAAATGTATTTTTTATCATAAATATTAGTGAACATGATTAAAATTAATTACATAGATTAAGAGGAAAATTAGCTTAATATGGGACTAAACCTAAAACATAAAGGCCAAAATGACGTAGAAAATTGACCAAAAGCTTTTAGATGGAAATATTTAGACCCTATAATCCATTTTCTAGGACTATTAATATTATTGTATCCACTTCTAATAGAAAAAACGGGGGTCAATTTCCATTTTCAAAAATTTATAAAAATGACACTTCTCCTCCAATATAAAAAGGCAGTCACCCATCCAACTAATTCACAGCTATAAAGCCCTTTGTCTGAACCAAAATCTTATAAAATAATCTAAAATAATCCCTCAAATAATTCTACAACCCTCCCTTTGAGAATAAATTTATCCAAGGAAACCATTTTACAAATAAAAAGGTGATTCCCAAATAAGTGGTATCATCCATCTTCAATCTCTTTTGTTTTATTTAGTTTTTACACCCAATAAAATTTTATTATTCCAATATTATATAATAAAATAATTTTAATATATGTACTGATTTGTTTTTATGTAATGTTTTAGACCTTCACTAATACACACATCCAACTAATGGGTAACGAAGCTACAATTTATGTGTACAATGAACTACCACCTTATGAAGTGATGATTGGTTCCTTTTCCTTTACCAACTCTCGTGGTGTAAATTGTGATGGGAAATATATTTATAAATGATATATATGAAATTTTTAATTTATTTATTTTTATTTATTTTTTACTTAACACAGACCCTTATGCTTTCAAATTTGTGTAAATACGGTAACATCGATTGTGGAACTATGGACTATCAGCCCCACAAAGCGGTGTGTGTCATTCACACTACAAATTGAATGTAAAAAGTATGGTTTTATTAAAAAAATGATACACTTATGACATAAATGTAATAATGGAATTATAATAAACATATATTTCATTTAATTTTCATTCTATTAATATGATAAAGAAATGAATTTAGTGTTCTTGCTTACGTACTGTCTATCATCTCCATGAACAGTGCATTTCATTTCTCATCTAAAAACATTATATATTAATCTAACTAAATATATAAATAATATATATGATAATTAAATCGTGGTTTAAATTCTTTTTATGGTGAAATAAAGATCTATGATATAGGATCAACATTTAGCAAGTCAAAATATACTAAAAGAACTAAGAAATTCACACCTGAAATAGTGAAAATAATGAATGTTTACTATCAGACGAGAAGTAAGATATTATAATAAGATCATATATTAAATAATAAATATTAATATATCTCTATAATAATTTATTCAATTCTTTTAATCCATGGTAATACATGTTAATGTATGATAACCTGAAAAGGAAACACAAGGTAATAGACTTTTATCTCATTTCTTACATCTATTAGGTATATGTCAGATTCACCACTTACATATTTTTTGTACTGTATATAATTCTCATTTTATATATTATATCATGAATAAATTTATCTTAATTTTATTTTGAGTTCAAATTTTAATTACTTCTTTTAATGGTATTTGAATTAAAAGTTATCATGTGGTAAATAATTTCATAACCTGATTCCTTTTAATTAAGTTATATTACATCCTCTTTTTCATTAATATTATAAGAGTACATGCATATTAAATTTTTACTATGAATTTGTTTTATTATATCTACTTATTTTTTGTGGATTTATATTTGAAAAATATAATATATTTATTAATTGATTCTCACATCAATATTATTGTCCTTTCAAGGGTTTACTTCACAATATCATTTTGTTCAGGATTTTTTATACATGAACTTATATTAGAAGAAATTGTTAGATTATTTTCTAATAAACCAATTAAATTTATTCAACACTAGTTATTATTGACCTTTAACAATTAATAATACCATTTTTCCTCTCTTTGTTACTCAAAATGGTTTATAAAAAGTTTTTAAGAAACCCCGACTTCATTTGACTCTCTAGTCGAAGAACCTTCATTCATCTAATTTTTTTTTTCTAAATAGGATTTCAAAAAGGGTTTTATCCAATAAAAACTAATTAATTAAATACATTTTACCCTTATTAATTTTATAAACATTTCTAAAGACTCTCGTAGTCTCCTTGCCTATGAGGTACTTTTATTAACTTTTGAAAATGCAAAGGAAATTTGATTTTGCCTTGTAAAGAATTTATGGAATTTTCCACCGTCATTTCCATGAACCATTTTTTCAAGATAAAAAAGTTTATTTTTTAAGAAAATTATTTTAAAAGTGATCTTGAAAGAATATTTTTAAAAAAGAAGTCATTTTTCTCATGAATTTATTTAAAATATATTTTTATAGTATTTTTATTCATCAATGACAACAACCCTTTACCCTTGCCCCAATTGGGATATATTTTATTGATATGATACATTTTATTTATCATTATGGTTTATTATTCATTTGGTCAAGGAAAATATTTATATTCGCAACCTTGATTACTTTTTATATTCCCGTGAAATATTCAATTTACTACGATCACTAAACATTGAATTTTTCCCATATATATTTATCATTTATCATGGATATGATTATTTCGTAAACCATATAACATTTCTACATATGGTGAATACTTTGAATGTTATTTGATATCTAGGTAAATTTAGATAAATCTATATTTTCTACTATGTACAGATATTTTTAAGTTACGTTGTTAAACCAATTATTTAATATATGAGGAATGATTTGGAAAGGTATGACACTGGTGGGGACTTGTTATATATACACCATCGATGCATCACAGTCTCATGGTATGAGTCAGTTGGATAACCATATATGGGGTTTTACCCAATATTCTAAATAGTTTTTGAATTGTCTTGATGGTAAAGGTGGCATGTGCCTAGGAAACATGGCATTCAATAATTAATGTTGGGCAAAAATCCCTCAAGGTAACATTGCAGCATTTTTGGTTGATTGTGTTTGTTGACAAAGCAGGTTTCCATGGAGAATTGTCGAGTTCCCGAGAAGTTGTTGACATTCCATGTTGACAAAGAACTTTGAAAAAGGAAAGGACGATCTGGAGGCGGTACAAAAGAGCAGTACAAGGTGGCGCCGTTTTCCAGTGTTTGCCAAATTTTTGGGACTGAAAATCGCCAATGGAAAATGGAGTGATATGTTGTTGGCGAAGGCTGAGGAGAGAGAAATGAAGGAGGTGTGCGGAAAAATCAAGTGTGGCGCGCAAAACTAGCGGGTTGCGCGAAATCTTGAAGTGTGGCGCGCAAAACAGCGGGTTGCGCGAAATTGTATTTCGCGCAAAAGATGTTTCAAGGCCGAAAGCTTGAAAATCGGTAAAGGCATGAGGCGCGCGAAATTTTGGAGGCGTGCGCGGAAAATTGAAGTGGCGCGCGAAATAGCAGATGAAGTATTTCGCGCAAGAGGTGTTTCGAGCTCCGAAGCTCGGAAAATGGCAAAGGCATGAGGTGCGCGAAATTATGGAGCAGTGCGCGGAAAATGGTTGTGCGCGGAAGATTTGTATTTCGCGATCAAAGCGGATTACGCGCTCAAAGAGGGTTTTTCGCGCGGGGTCGATTTTGCCTATAAATATGAAGTGACCCTCCTCCATTCACAGAGCTGAAGACATAGAAAATACCCGAGCTCTGGTGCGCGAAATTGAAGTTAGAAAGGGTGTTGCGCGTAAACTTAAAGTTTGTGCGTAAAGTCAGTTGTTGCGCGAAAAGCTAAGACTGCGCAGAAAGTTGGTGTTGGCGCGTAAAAGGAAGATTGCGCGAAAAGTGGATTTCGCACAAAATCAGTGAATTGCGCGCAAGGCAGTTTCGAGGCTGCGCGTAATATTTGGAGGTTGCGCGAAAAAGGAATTTCGCGCAAATCATAGAAATTGCGCGCAAGGCACCGTAAGGGTTGCGCGTAAAAATTGAGGTTGCCCGGTACATCCGGTGCAAAGTGAGATTCATCTGCGGGTGAAAGTTGGACTTCAAAAGAGCATCTACATACAGAAGAAGATGCATTAATTCATGAAAATGAAGAGACCTACAGGTCTATAAACTGTGAGTGAATCCCTTCCAAGAGCAGTGAGCTTAGGAAGAGGAAAAGGTGATCCTCTCCACCGGCAGTGAGCCAGAGAGAGAGAAACAGGGAGTGACCCTTGGGAAAGCAGTGAGCTGACCCTAAACATTGTATAGGCAGTGAGCCTGGGCATAGAAGTGATCTAGCCCGAACATTGTAATCCACAGCTAGTGAAGTTTAGTGGACTTGGTACGACCGGCAACCTGTCGGCGTATGCTTCTTGGACGTAGCCCTTAGCGGTGAACCAAGTAAAATTGTTGTGTCCTGTGCTTTCTTTACATTCTGTTTATATTGTGCAGCAGGAGAGAGAGAGAAGAGTGTTTTGCTTAACAGCGAGACAAGATCAGAACAGGCTTTAATTTTTAATTAGTCATACCCTGATTCACCCCCCCTCTCAGGGTATTCAGCCTAGTGGACCTAACAAGTGGTATCAGAGGGAAAGGATAACAGTTGGTCTTCTCTCAATGGAGGTCACTAATCATAGAGGAATTCCGATCTTCGACGGATGTAATTTTCAGATATGGAAGAATCGAATGCAACACTATTTCCGATCTCTGGGAATGGATGTGTTTTCAGCAGCTATGCATGGCATCACAGCTGATATTACTAGTGGTGCATTATCAGAAGCTGAGCACAAAGAGTTGGATGCTGATTCCAAAGCAATAAATGCCTTAGGGGGAGCCCTCTCTAATCCCATTTATACAAAGGTGATGTCATGCAAAACGTCACATGCCATGTGGGAAAAACTTTTGAATATTTATGAAGGGGATACAAAAGTCAGAGAGGCAAAGCTGCAAGTGTTGTGGAACAAGTATGAAGATCTCAAAATGAACCCGAATGAGTCTGTTGATGCATTCTTTGACAGGGTAAATGCTGTGGTAGAAGACATGCGGGGTCTTGGAGAAATTATCGAAGACATTAAAATCGTAAAACGCATCTTGAGAAAGCTTCCACCTCGGTTCAATCCGAAAGTTTCTGTGTTGGAAGATAAAGATCCGAAAGAGCTAACATTGGATAACCTACACAGCACTCTTGTTGCATATGAAATGAGAAATGATGACAACGATGCTGTGGAAAAGGGGAAATCCAAAGAGGTGGCATTTAAGGCCATGAAGGGGCTCACTATTGAAGATTCTCAGGAGGAAGAAGAGTCAGATGAGGTGATGTCGTTCCTTTCTTCAAATCTACAAAGAGGAAAAGGAAAGTTTAAAGGGAAACTTCCACTAGCATGCTTCCGATGCGGAAAGGGTGGTCACCTTGCTGCATGATGCCCCAAAAAGTTTCAAGAAGAAAGCGATGAAGATGAAGTTGAGATTCCCATGAAAAAATCTTCAGCCTATGTGAAAGGGAAGAAGAAGTTCAAGAGAAATTTCTTTAAGAAGAAGAATCTTCTTTCCCAAGAAATTGACAGTTCAGCTGAGTCTGAGGGTGAAGAAGTTGAAGAGATAGAAAACTGTAGAGATCGTGGTCAAAATGCGATGGTGGCTGTTGCTAGTAGCGCTCTAGAAAAGAAAGAAACTGAAACTAACGAAGAAGAAGAAGAAATTGAAGGGAGAGTTGACATGGAAGCTGAATTAGAAGTAGCTCTTGAAGAGATAGATGTTTGGCGAGCAAAAACAAAGAAAGCCAACAAGATAGTACGTGATGCCAAACTCTACATGCAACAACAAGAAGAAGAGAAGTCTGAGCTTGAGAAAGAAATTGAGAATCTTAAGTCTTCCAGGCCAGAGCGCACAGAAAAGGTTGATGAGCATAAGCTCAAGATTGAAGAGCAGAAAAGGGAGATCGATTTCTTGAGTCGAAAAGTGAAAGATCACGTCAAGCGTATTGAAGAGCTTGAAGAGGAAGTTGTCGGTCTGCGGAGAAAAGTTAAAGACCAGGAAAAACCTTTGAATCCCAACACATTCTTGGGAAATCAGGTCGTTACGAAGACGGAAAAGAAGAAAGAAGAGCCTAGTAGTTCAGCAGGAAAGAAGCAGCAATTGAACTCATATGTTAAGGCTGATTCACGGCTTAATCAGAAACAAAAATCTGCGGCAGTTGAAGTTAGACCGCAAGCACCTGTCCCAAGAATGAAAGTGGATTTGAGCACAAAGAAGGATCAAAATACTCAGAGATCCAAAGGGGAAACTCGTAGTGCTGAAGTAACACGAAGGAATGCACCTTATATCAGGTGTTATTGTTGTGGAAAGATGGGACATTCACAGTATGTGTGTTCCATAGCCAAAAGATATCGAAGGGAAAAAGAACAGAGATGGCATCCAAATAGAGAACGGTTTTCCAGAACATTTTTTGAAGGACACTGTTTTTGGTGCGGAGGATTTGGACACATGGCTAGGTACTGCACTCCGACCATTCAGAAAAATGTGCCAAAGCAGAATCAAAATGTTCGCAAGCAGCAGATCAGTAAACCGACAAATGAGTTAAAAGTTCAGAACAGATTTGCAGTTTTGCAAGATGAAGCTGGTCCATCATACTCTGAGAAAGAACAGAAGCCTCAATCCATGCCAAGTATGAAAGAAAAAGTATGGACTAGGAAGAAGAAAACTGAGAAGGCCGTAGTTGCTGAAATTGCCCTTAAAGCATCAGATCGTTCTGGTGTTTGGATCCTTGACAGTGGTTGCACATCCCACATGACGGGTAATAAGGATCTGGTTACAGGCATAAAATATGACAAAGAAGGAGTTTTCAAGTTTGGAAATGATGAAGGCCTGAAGATTGTTGGCTCAGGAAAAGCCAAGTTTGGAGGAAAAGAAATGAGACATGCTGATGTCTTGGTGGTAGAGGGTCTCAGTCATAATTTGCTTAGCGTCAGTCAACTATGTGACTCTGGGCACTCTATACTTTTTACCAAGAAGATGTGTATTGTTAAAGGAAAAGATGGAATAGTCATTATTCAGGGAAAACGAACAAAGGGGAATCTTTACCTGGTAGGTGAGGAAGAAGATTCATGCCTTTTATCCAGAGAAGAAGAAAATCAGCTGTGGCATAAGCGACTTGGTCATCTATGTCAACCATCTATGGAAGATCTGGTAAAGTGTGATGCTGCTAGAAACCTTCCCAAACTATCACGTGATCGCACTCATACGTGTGATGCTTGTCAACAAGGGAAGATCATCAGGAAGACATACAGGCCAAAGGAACAAAAAGCAACTCGAGTGCTTGAATTGGTGCATGCTGATGTATGTGGACCTATCTCACCACGAGCTATAGATGGGCAAAGGTACTATGTTCTTTTCATTGATGACTACAGTAGAATGGCCTGGGTATTCATCATTACCCATAAGACAGAGGTGTTCAGTTGCATAAAGCAGTACAGGAGAGAATCAGAAAAGATGCTTGGGCAGAAAATTCTGAAGTTTCGTACTGATAACGGTATAGAATTTACAAACAGTCAGGTTGAAAACTATCTCGAGAAACATGGGATAAGGCATCAAGTTTCATCAGTAATAACTCCCCAACAGAATGGAGTGGTAGAAAGGAGGAATCGGATCATTAACAACATGGCCAGAACAATGCTTATTGATAAGGACCTACCAGAGAAATTTTGGAAGGAAGCAGTTTTGACATCGGTCTATGTTTCAAACAGGTCTCTGTTATGTCCGAAGCAAGGGAAGACTCCGTATGAACTGTGGTACGGAAAGAAGCCAACGTTGAAATACTTTCGAATCTTTGGAAGTAAGTGTTTCATTCTCAACAAAGAACATCATAGGAAGTTTGAGGCACGAGGAGATGAAGGGATATTCCTTAGCTATTCAGGGAAAAGCAAAGCATATAAATGCTTCAACAAGAGGCTGGGAAAAATTGTTGAGAGTAATGGTGTCACTATAGTCGAAAATGAACAGACTGCTCAACGACCCAGTGAACAGTTCCTGGATGAAAGTGATGATGAGGTAAGCAACCCAGGGGGAGCAGAAGTGGCAGAAGCTGACTCAGAAGAAGATACTGATGATGAAGAGGAAAGTGTCAAGTCGGTGTCTACAAGGAAGACAAAGAGTCGAGCTGAGATTGATAGGCAAAATATCATTGGTGATCAAACAGCTCCAGTTCAGACTCGAAGAATGAAATCATCACAGCAAGCATCGTTTTTGTCTCAAGTGGAGCCGAAATGTTTTTCTGATGCAGCTGAAGATGAAAACTGGGTTCAGGCCATGAACGAAGAGCTTGATCAGATTGAGAAGAACCAGACATGGGAGATTGTTTCGAGGCCAGCGGACAAGAATGTCATTGGGACCAAATGGGTCTATCGCAACAAGATGAATGAAGATGGCATAGTGATTCGGAACAAAGCACGACTAGTGTGCAAGGGGTAATCCCAAATCGAGGGAATTGATGTTGATGAGACATTTGCACCGGTTGCAAGGCTGGAGACAATAAGATTATTCATAGCCATCGCAGTGCAAAGGAAGTTCAAAGTGTTCCAGATGGATGTCAAATCCGCATTCTTGAATGGGGTTCTGGAAGAGGAGGTGTATATTGAGCAGCCAGATGGTTTTCTCATTCATGAGGATGAGAACAAAGTTTGCAGGCTGAAGAAGGCATTGTATGGGCTGAAACAAGCACCAAGGGCATGGTACTCAAGGCTTGATCAGTACTTGAAGAAGCTTGGTTTTTAGCGTGGAGGAGTTAATTACAATCTCTATTTCAGTAATGACAGTAATCAAAGGATGATGGTGTTGGTTTATGTCGATGACATAATATTTGTTGGATCAGATGAAGCTCAGTGCAGACAGTTTTCCAAATTCATGAAAAATGAGTTTGAAATGTCAATGATTGGAGAGCTAACGTTTTTCCTTGGTCTACAGGTCACACAAGGAAGGAATGGAACATTCATTTCTCAATCTAAATATGCCAAGGAGGTCTTGAGAAGGTTTGGAATGGAAAATTCCAAGGAGATGAAGACTCCGGTGGCTACCCGGATGAAATTATCAAAAGATGAGGATGGCAAGGCAGTTAATATCACAGAATACAGGCAAATCATTGGAAGTCTGTTGTACTTAACCGCAACAAGGCCTGATATTGTTTTCGCCACATGCCAAGCAGCGAGATATCAAAGTAATCCCAAGGACAGTCACATGCTCGCAGTGAAAAGAATACTTCGGTATATTAAGGGCACGGTGGACTTCGGCTTGACATACAATGACAAATCTCAGACAGAGTTATTGGGGTACACTGATGCAGACTGGGCCGGTTCAGCCGATGATAGAAAATCAACGTCAGGTGGTGCATTCTATCTTGGTGGATTGTGTATTTCTTGGCTAAGCAAGAAACAAGATTGCATTTCATTGAGCACCGCAGAAGCTGAGTATATTGCGGCCACTCAAGCATGCACACAGTTATTGTGGATGAAGCAGCAGCTTGAAGATATGGGAGTTGAAGTGAAGTCTCCGATCGGAATCCAGTGTGACAATTCAAGTGCTATAAATCTTATCAAAAATCCCGTCCATCATTCAAGGACAAAGCACATTGAGATTAAGTATCATTTTATCAAGGAGAAGGTTGAGCAGGGAATTGTAAAGTTGGAGTACGTGCCTACAGAACTACAGGTTGCAGACATTCTGACAAAGGCCTTACCCAAGGAAGCTTTTGAGAGGCATCGACTGGCTCTGGGAGTTCGGTCGATTCCCCGCACTTGAAATAGTGTGGATGTGGGACCCCCCCCTCTTCCCGAGGTATGGTGTGTTTTTTCCCTAATGTGCTGATATGCGTTCTCTACTATGTTACAGACTACAAAGGCGTAACCTTTGGGTTCGTTGACAAAGGGGGAGAAAGGTGCTTGACAAGTGCTTGACAAAGGGGGAGAAAAGTGTTAGTTCAAGTGAGAAAATAGTGCGGAGATTTGATAAATCATAATTGATACGGGGAGAAGCTGATAGGTGGAGCAGCCAGAAAGGGGGAGCAATGAGAAAGGGGGAGTGTATGAAATCTGACGATGCTAGACGTGATTGATCAAATCATAGAAATCACGACAGCTAATGATCGTGATAAAAGCAGAACAGTGGTGTTGGAATGGTGTGAGACGGTGTCCAGCTATCAACAATTGGTATCAACTTAAGAATTCACCAATTGGTATCAGTGTGGTTCAACAACTGGTTTTATTTTAAGAATTGGTATCAGGGTGGAATCGACAATTGGGGTCTGACATGAAGTGATTCATTGATGAACTTTTCATACTACTCTTGTTTCTCACGCCGAGCATTGCTCATGTGGGCTTAGAGTACATGTTAAGTGAATCCTTGAACGCTATCATAATCGCAAGAGGCGAATGGTGGTAGCAGCTGGAAGAAGACTCAGTGAGGTATCAAAGTGCAGAAAATATTTCTGAGCAGAGTTGTGAAGAGTTGTCAACAAACCCAAAGGGGGAGATTGTTGGGCAAAAATCCCTCAAGGTAACATTGCAGCATTTTTGGGTTGATTGTGTTTGTTGACAAAGCAGGTTTCCATGGAGAATTGTCGAGTTCCCGAGAAGTTGTTGACATTCCATGTTGACAAAGAACTTTGACAAAGGAAAGGACGATCTGGAGGCGGTACAAAAGAGCAGTACAAGGTGGCGCCGTTTTCCAGTGTTTGCCAAATTTTTGGGCCTGAAAATCGCCAATGGAAAATGGAGTGATATGTTGTTGGCGAAGGTTGAGGAGAGAGAAATGAAGGAGGTGTGCGGAAAAATCAAGTGTGGCGCGCAAAACTAGCGGGTTGCGCGAAATCATGAAGTGTGGCGCGCAAAACAGCGGGTTGCGCGAAATTGTATTTCGCGCAAAAGATGTTTCAAGGCCGAAAGCTTGAAAATCGGTAAAGGCATGAGGCGCGCGAAATTTTGGAGGCGTGCGCGGAAAATTGAAGTGGCGCGCGAAATAGCAGATGAAGTATTTCGCGCAAGAGGTGTTTCGAGCTCCGAAGCTCGGAAAATGGCAAAGGCATGAGGTGCGTGAAATTATGGAGCAGTGCGCGGAAAATGGTTGTGCGCGGAAGATTTGTATTTCGCGATCAAAGCGGATTACGCCCTCAAAGAGGGTTTTTCGCGCGGGGTCGATTTTGCCTATAAATATGAAGTGATCCTCCTCCATTCACAGAGCTGAAGACATAGAAAATACCCGAGCTCTGGTGCGCGAAATTGAAGTTAGAAAGGGTGTTGCGCGTAAACTTAAAGTTTGCGCGTAAAGTCAGTTGTTGCGCGAAAAGCTAAGACTGCGCAGAAAGTTGGTGTTGGCGCGTAAAAGGAAGATTGCGCGAAAAGTGGATTTCGTGCAAAATCAGTGAATTGCGCGCAAGGCAGTTTCGAGGCTGCGCGTAATATTTGGAGGTTGCGCGAAAAAGGAATTTCGCGCAAATCATAGAAATTGCGCGCAAGGCACCGTAAGGGTTGCGCGTAAAAATTGAGGTTGCCCGGTACATCCGGTGCAAAGTGAGATTCATCTGCGGGTGAAAGTTGGACTTCAAAAGAGCATCTACATACAGAAGAAGATGCATTCATTCATGAAAATGAAGAGACCTACAGGTCTATAAACTGTGAGTGAATCCCTTCCAAGAGCAGTGAGCTTAGGAAGAGGAAAAGGTGATCCTCTCCACCGGCAGTGAGCCAGAGAGAGAGAAACAGGGAGTGACCCTTGGGAAAGCAGTGAGCTGACCCTAAACATTGTATAGGCAGTGATCCTGGGCATAGAAGTGATCTAGCCCGAACATTGTAATCCACAGCTAGTGAAGTTTAGTGGACTTGGTACGACCGGAAACCTGTCGGCGTATGCTCCTTGGACGTAGCCCTTAGCGGTGAACCAAGTAAAATTGTTGTGTCCTGTGCTTTCTTTACATTCTGTTTATATTGTGCAGCAGGAGAGAGAGAGAAGAGTGTTTTGCTTAACAGCGAGACAAGATCAGAACAGGCTTTAATTTTTAATTATTCATACCCTGATTCACCCCCCCTCTCAGGGTATTCAGCCTAGTGGACCTAACAATTAAGCATTTCCATCATTTAGATTCTATTTTTATTCATCCATGAGATTTTTCATTGATATATATAAGGATAAATTTAGTTACCAGTTAATTGACTGAATGGAATGCGTTTAAGTAGTTTTTATTTTTATATTGATTATTCCGTATTTAGTTACTTTAATGGTCGATGTTTTCAGTTATTACCTTTCCATATTATTTATCCATTCATTTTATTGATTATATAGAAACTGTGTTTAGTTAATTACCTTACCATAATGATTATTCTCATTTATTTATTTTTCTTCCTCTATGATTAACCTTTACTGATCATTTTTCCTCACACTTATTTTATTTTATTTCCCCATGAATCCAACAAGTATATTAAGAAATATATATAAGGACATACTATATGGAATAATAATTTTATCCAAGAAAAAAATATTATAATTAATGTATTTATTTATAATATAATACTTATGTATGTATCTAGTTTACCAAGAATAGTAAACTCATGGTCCTTTGGGATTTTATTCCTTATAATAATGTTAATGTAATGGTAGTAGACTTCGGATCTAGGCTTTTGGGGTTATGTTTCTAAAGACACTCAAAATAAAAAGGATCAAGAACATCAACCTCCTCGAATGGGTGCTTTCCCTTTAATCGAACATGGAAGCATAAAATATACAAATTCTCAAAGGAATAGCTAAGGTGGGATCTAGAAATACTTGAAGGGTCACATCATGTGTTCCATAATAAGATTCCATTGAAATAAACAAATGAATATTTAAATTTAAATCAATATTGGAATAGAAGTACATTTTCATATTTAAAAGAAAACATGATTCTCATTTCAAATGATGGAAAACATCTAAAACATGTATTAAATAAAAATATAATCTAAAATAGACTATATAAATTACTAGAAATTAGTAAATAAGTTTCAGAATTAATGGAACAAAATGATCAGGAACCACTAGAAGTCAACCCTGTGAAAATTAAATAAAAAGAGGTAAAGAGTCAAGAATACAAGGTGTTATTATAGAAATGAGTATCAATCACACCACATATATCAGTCTCTAGTAGTGGGACATAGTATTCAAGGGACATGAAATACCACATATCACTAAGTTCAATGAGTTCCATTTTCTCTAATGCATCCACCACCTGATCGGCCTCCCAATAGACAAGTGAAACAACCACATCCATTTGAGTGATCTTTCTGGGACAATCAAACTGCTGAGGTAGTACATGCCAAGGAACATGATGTGACATGAAATATGATAGCTTGTAGTTATAGGATCCTTAAAAATATTATACCAATGATCATGAAAAAACACATGATGACACATCCCTCAAGATCATGCTAAATAGAAACCATCAATATCCCATTGGGGATAATCATGTCAAACTAGTTTTTAGTTGGATTTTTAATCATAAATCCATTTCTAATGAATTACCATTATAGTGATCTTGTCCCAAAGAACCCACTAACTACCCAGTCTCTTATGTTTTTAATCAATCAATCAATCAATAGTGAGAAAATCATTTAAAATCAGTTTAAAATATAATTTCCCCATTTTCTATTTTAATATAGCAATTTATTTTCAAAAAAGTGGGTTTTCATAATTTTAGGCATTTTAAATCCAAAAATAATCATATGATTTTATCAATTCAATTTAATATATTTTTCTCAAAATCGTTACAAAATTTTCACCAATTTTAATCCACTCCCCAAATTCCCATTACATTAGAATTGGTTGTTATTACAAAAAATCTATACCATATGAATTTCAATTCCAATTTACATAAAATTTGGGTTTCACTATTAAATTGATATCAATTTCAATCAATAATAAATTCATTTATTAATAAATAGAACAATTGTAAAAAGAAGCACCAAACTTTTTCGTAGAATCACAATGACTGTAACGAGACTCTATAATAGAAAATTAAGGAATATAAGAACTAGAAACTCAACCTATAATTATGATTCAATAACAAAAAATTTAGATCAATCAATCCCAAGATGATCCATCAAAACCAAATGAATAAAGAGAGAGAATGAAGAGATAATGAGAACACTTGCCTGGAATGATTTACTGCAACCAACATGACAATAAATCCATGAAAAGGTGATCTGTAGGGATTGAAGAACTCTAAAATCACATATTAAGATCCTATAGGTTTAGGGAATGGAATCTTGTGGTAATGAAATGAGGAATTTAACCAAAACACCTACAAAAAACTAGTACTCATGATTTTACATGGTTTTTAACCCCATTACATGATGTGTAATTTTTGAGTCCCATATACACAGAAAACCCCATATTCATTTATTAAAAACATTCTTTTTAATATATTAAATATTTTTAATCTACGCATGGGATGTAACATTTCACACTATGTACCAATTTCATAGTATCTTTTTGGCTATGATTACATGTCATGTAACCCCATTACATGACATGTAAATTCCCAGCAGATTGCAAAAAAACTGTAGGCATTGTGTTGAAAATTACTACACATCCCTAGGTTCACCAATACAAGTATCTTCAAAATTACTTCTTATCCTGAATCAATCAAAAAAAGGAAAACAAAAATTAAGGTTAAAACATAACTACCAAAAAGGTAGGTGGTCATTATTAACTCCCCACTATCAATAGTGGAAAAAATGTTTAACACGTTATCTTTTTTCACATAAGTTCTATATAACCGACGTGCAAAGCTTTAAAAAATCTATTTATAACCTAATTTATAAAATACCCAATGTGATTAATCATGGAGAATCAATTTTTTATGTCGGTTATTTTATAACTGATTTAAAACATAATGATATCAGATTTATCACGTTGGTTATTTTATAACCGACTTAAAATATAGATTATTGTTACTTTATCACATTGGTTATAAAATAACTGACATGATAAAGAATGTCTCAGAAATTTATCATGTTGGTTATAAAATAAACGACGTGATAAAGTGACATTTATAACGTCTGTTATAAAATCACCGATGTGATAAATAATTTTCTACGTCAGTTTTTAAATAACCAGAGTTATAAACATAAAAAAATAGATTATCACATCGGTTATTTAAAAACATCAGTTATTTAATAACTGACATGATAAAACTTTTAAATTATTGATCGTTCCCCATATTCAGTCATTCTGTTTTCTTCAATCGGGAGACCTGCGACTCGTCTCTCTCACACGGAAATCCTAGAAAGGAATCTTCAATGTCATACCCTCCAGCCTTGTTTTTCCAACATCATTCATCATCTTTAATATCAGTAGATCTACCAGGTCAACTCAAAACACTCAATTAAGCCTCACACAACTATGTTTCATTTTTAATTTTTCACGATGCCCTAAACTTATTTTTTCAGATGTTATTTTTCTATCATTTTTCTTGCAATCATTGTAAGTTTCATAGTGTTCTTTTATACAATGCTAAATTCTTATCTGGTAAAATAAACCATGGAAGTTATATCATGAATGATTACAATTTTTTTTTGTTATATCATGTGTGTGTGCACGTACATGGGGTGTCCAAGGGGGTGGGGGTGTCCATGGGGTGGTGGTGTCTAGGGGGTGGGGGGGCTATCCGGGGGGTGTCTAGGGGTGGTGGGTGTGCAAGGAGGTGGGGGTGTCCAGGGGGTGTCCAAGGGGGTGGGGTGGTGGTGGCTAGGGTTGAGGGGGATGTCCAAGGGGATAGAGGGTGTCCAATGTGGTGGGTGGTGTTCAGGGGGTGAGGGGGCAATCTAAGTGGGTACGAGTGTCCAAGCCGGGGGGGGGGGGTCCAGTGGTGTGACTGGGCTGTCCAAGGGGTTTGGGGGTGTCTAGGGGGGGGGGGTTAGGGGGTCCGGGGGGGGGGGTCCAGAGGGGGGGGGGGGTCCAGAGGGGTGGGGGATAACCTAGCGGGTAGGGGTGTCTAGGGGTGTGAGTTGGCTGTCCAAGGAGGGGTATGGGGTGTCCAGGGAGGTTGGGGTGTCTAGTGGGTGGGGGAGGGTTGTCCAGAGGGGTGGGGGTTGTCCAGGTGGTGGGGTTGTCCAAGGGGATGGTGGTGTCCAAGGGGTGGGGGTGGTGTCCAGGGGGGGGGGGGGTAAGGGGGCTCTCCAAGGGGGTAGGGGTGTCCAAGGGGTGTGGGGTGTCTAGGGGGTGATGGTGTTGTCTAGGGGTGGGGGTGTCTAGGAGGTGTGGGTTTCTAAGGGGGTAGATTGTGGGGGTGGTGTCCATGGGGGGGATTTTCCAGGGGTGGGGGTTGTGTCCAGGGGGTGAGTGGCCTTTCCAAGGGGGTAGGGGGTGTCCAGGGGTGGGTGGGTGTGTGTGTGTGTGGGGGGGGGGGGGGGTCCAGAGCAGTTGGGGGATGTCCAGGGGGTGGGGTGGGGTGGGCCGGGGGGGGGGGTGTTCAATGGGGTGGTGGTGACAAGGGGGTGTCCAGGGGGTGTCTTTGAGGGTGGGGGGCTTTCAATGGGGTGGGGGGTGTCCAGGGGGTGGGGGATGTCCAGTGGTGTGAGGGAGTCCATGGGGGGTGACTAAGGGGGTAGCGGGTGGGGGTGGGGTCTGGGGGGGGATAGAGGGTGGTGTATGGGGGGGGGGGGGGTCTAGGGGGTGGTGTCCAGGGGGTGAGTGGGCTGTCTAAGGGGGTCGGGGGGTTTCCAGGGGGTGGGGTGTCTGGAGGGGGGGGGGTTGTTTAGAGGGGTTGGGGTGTCCAGGGGGTGGGAGGGGGAGCTGTCCTAGGTGGTGGTGGTTTCAAGGGGTTGTATGGGGGGGGGGGGGTTGAGGGGGTTATTTAGGGGGTGGGGGGTGGTGATCCAGGGGTGTCCAAGGGGGTATGGGGTGGGGGGGTCTAGGGGGGTGGGGGTGGTTTCCAGGTGGTGAGTAGGTTTTCTAAGGGGTAGGGGATGTCCAGGGGGGTCCTGGGGGAGGGGGGGGGGTTGTCTAGAGGGGTTGGGGGCTGTCAAAGAGGTATGTGGTGTCTAGGTGGTGTCAAAGGGGGTGGGGGTGGGGTGGGGGGGCTTTCCAAGGGGGTGGGGGTGTCCAGGGGGTGGGAAGGGGGGTGTCCAGGGGGTGAGGGGGCTGTCTAGTGGGTGGGGGTGTCCAGGGGTGGGGGGGGGGTAGTGTCCAGGGGATGGGGGCTAGTTAGGTGGGGGTGGTTTCCAAGGGGTGAGTGGGTTGTCCAAGGGGGTAGGGGGTGTCTGTGGGAGGGGATGTCCAGAGGGGTGTGGGATGCATAGAGGGTATGGGGGGATGTCCAAGGTAGTGGTGGTGTTTAGGGGCGTCTATGGGGATGAGGGGGATTTCCAAGGGGGTAGGGGTGTTAAGGGGTTGGAGGGTGTCTAGGGGGTGAGGGGGTCATCCAGGGGGTGGGGGTGGCGTCCTGGGGTGGGGGGTATCCAGGGGGTGGGGGGCCCAGAGGGGTGGGGGTGTTCAGGGGGTGGAAGATGTCTTGGGGTGGTGGTGCCCAGGGGGTGTTCAGGGGGTTTCCACTGGGGTAGGGTTTGGACAACCCCCTAACCCCCTGGAAACCACACCCCACCCCGGGACACCCCCACCCCCTAGACACCCCCACCCATTGGACAACCCCACCCCCTTGGACACCCTGGACCGCCCCTTCCTCCTTGGACAACCCCTACCACTTGGACATTCCTCACCACCCCTGGACGACCCCCTACCCCCTTGGACACACCCTTGGTAAATATATATATTCCAATGGTTTCATTATAACTGTTGTCATATATTAACTTCAAGAAATCTATACCAATTGTTCCTGTAGAATGGTTGGTATTGAGCTATTACAACGACCATCTTTCCAACAGTGTGTGAAATCATTATGATATTCTATACTAATGGTTTCAGGGGCTATCCTAATTATTTCAAATCGTTGGGATATTTGTAATTTTCAGTAGTGAATGTGTACATATTTTAATATTTATACTTCATATTTCTGGTTTATGGAAGGGTGAATTTGGAATTGAGTTTCACCATAATGTATTCCTTTTGTACCTTAAGAACAAAAGATCCAAGATGAATTTAAAACTGTTATATCTAACTATATTTTATTTTTAAAATCATTTCCATGCATATATTTATAAAAAATTCATAGATTTGTTTTATATTTCAAAATTGTATTACATTAAAATTATGTCATTTTTCATATAAATATAAAATTGTATTATCATAACAAGATATATAATTTGGATATTATTTATAGGTAACAATTAGTCAAAGTTGGATTACGACATATCAATGAGTATTGACTATAAAGAAGGTGTTGATTCTTTTTTGGAATTTTCCAAATGAAATGTTTCAAGTAGTGACATGTTTTTCTATCCATGCTAAAAATATTTGAATATGATGAAGTTAAAATGTAGATACATCAAAGATCATTATATTTTTCATGGTTTTAATCCGAGTTACAACCCTTTGATTTGGCATGGTGAAACTGGATTGAGTGTCAGATCTATTGATGATGATGATTTGTAAAATAGTAACTCCGATGGAATTAAAGAAATGATTCGTGATATTGCAGTAACCGACAGTTGCATGTCTATATGGTGCTGCTAAAAAGCCATTATATCCTAGTTTTATGGATTTTAAGGTTTTTTCAGCAATATTAATATGGATTAACCTGATGAAAAAACATGGATGGAGTGACAGAGGATTTATAGAGCTGCTTCAATTGTTAAAAGACATTCTTCCAGAAGACAATGATATTCCAGATTTAAATTATAAGGCCAAGAATATATTATTCCTGATTAGATTAGGATATAAGAAAATATATTCCTATCCAAATGAATATACGATATATAGGAAGGAATATAAATTTCTTTCAAAGTTTCCAACATGTGAGACATCACGATATAAGTTTAACGAAAAATCATAGGTTGATGTAGAGATTAAAAATATCTCTGCCAAGGTATTTTGGTATCTCATTATAATTCATTGTTTGAAACGTTTATTTTATACTTCAAATGATGTAAAAAGTTTAATATGGCATACTGATGAGTGGATATGTGAAAGAAAAATACAACATCCAGCTGATTGAACACAATGGATGAAAATTTATGAGCAGTATCCTACATTTGGAAATAAAATTACAAATCTCAAACATGGGTTGTGTACAAATGGAATGAATCCATACCAAACCCTCAATAGCACACATAGTTCATGGCCTCTTTTATTGGTAACTTACAACCTCTCTCCTGAAGTTTGTATGAAGCACAAATATGTTATGTTGAGTATAATGATCTCCAGTCTGAAGAAACCTGGAAATGATATTTATGTTTTCTTATGACTATTTATTGATGATTTGAATATTTTTTTGGGAGGATGGTATTAGGGTGTATTATTCTTATAAAATGAAATATCTTCATCTACATACAGTGCTTATGTTCACTATAAATGACTTCCCAGCATATGGAATGTTATCCGGATACAATATTAAGGAGAATAAAGCATGTCCAATTTGTAAAAAATGGACTTTATATTGTCAATTGCATCATGGGAGGAAAATAGTATACATGGGTCATCTAATGTTTTTGTCTTTGGATCACACATATAAATGACTATAAAAGGCATTCAATGGCTCATAAGAATTTTATATTTCTAAAAACCTTTATCCCCTGATGTGTATTTTGAGAGGGTGCAAAACCAAATTGTGTCATTGGGAAAGACACAAAAATCTAGTAATGATAGACATATTTGGAAGAAAAGGTCAATATTGATTGAGCTACCATGTTAGAGATATCATGAAGTGAAACATGATATTGATGTCATGAACGTGGAGAAGAATATCTATTAGAATTTGATTGGAACATTGTTAGATATAAATGGAAAGACTAAATATGGGTTGAATGCAAGGTTCAACTTACTATCAATGGGAATACATTTGGTGTTAGCTCCCAATATTAATGGAAGATGAACATTTCTTCCCTTGGCTTGTCATACATTATCCAAGAGGGATAAAGTTAGGTTTTTTTAGTGTCTTCATGATATCAATGTGCCTCAGTTTTATAGGTATGAAATCTCATGATTTCCTTGTCACGATGAAAAAACTTATACCAGTTGCATTGCATGTAATATTTCCCACCAGTGCTAGAAAAGCTATAAGGAAGTTGTGTTAATTTTTCAATTTAATTTGTAATAAGGTGATTTATTTTAATTCTTTGAACATTTTTGAAAAGGATTCAATTTCTATACTTTTTAAAATGGAAATGTATTTTCCACCATATTTTTTTGATATAATGGTGAATTTAATGGTTCATCCGGTTCGAGAAATAATGAATTGTGGACCAGTTTATCTTTATTGGATGTATCCCTTTGAAAGGTATATAAAAATATTGAATGGGTATGTTAAGAATCCATATCGACCTAAAGCCTCCATTATTGAAAATTATATTTCTAAGAAGGTTATAGAGTTTTGTACGAGCTACTTGCATGCGATGAAGCACATAGGTTTTCCTCCATCTCTCTATGAACGAGTTAATAATTAGGGTAGTGGGATTCATTGCTTGAAAGTGAAATCATTATCAGCTGAACAAATGAAGAAGGTAGAATTATACATATTTAATAACATAGCTGATTCTCAACTGTATATCACATTTCATATTAATGAGTTGAAACAATTTCATCCAAGGATGAAATAAATGTTTATTAGGAATGAACACAACCAAAAAAATTTTCTGTGGTTTAAAAAGACCTTTCTTAGAAGATTAGATGTATCAGAGACATTAAGATGGCTAGTGGGTGGTCGAATTTTAAATGTGATAACATGGTCTGGGTATGACATTAATGGATATACATTTCATAAGAAAGATCCGAACAATATAATTACAATTCAAAATAGTGGTGTATTGGTGTTTGCAGAAGCAATGCATTTTTAAACTTCTAAAGGAAAAAACCCAATTTCTGCATCATGTGAATATTAGGGAGTCATTGAAGAAATATGAGAGGTTGATTAATTTAAAAATAGTGACCCGGTTTTTAACTCCAAATTGTTTTTCGGTAATAATAGTGTCAGACACAATGAATTTGGAATTATATTTTTTAATCTGAATAGATTATAAGACAAACCATATTATTTTATAATGGTAGAAAATGAATAATAGATTTTCTATGTAGTTGATCAATCAGATATGCAGTGGTCTGTTGTATTACAAGGGACAAACAATATGTTGGTGATGATCAACTTGGTGAAGATTCTGATTTATGAGATATCCCTACTTCTATGGAAAGATTAATAGAAAATAATGATCAGCATGTTAAAGACATGGTTCATTCCCCAAGGAATGATCGTGATGAAGGAATTGGGGAAAACAATCCATTTTAACATTACTAATATTATAGGTAACATATGTTTATTTCTTGTTTACACTTATTATTTTCATAAAAATGTTATATATTGATTTTTTTATTAAAATTAATATTAAAACAAATAAGTAGAAATTTGTTTTATTTAAATTTTTTTTAGTTTAGTTCATCATGTTTAACATTACTCAATTTATATATCTATTGATTTTGTTGAATAATAACTACTTTACCATGTTTACCATGTTTAACATAGTTTACGTTTACGTAACTTATATATTTATTGATGTTGTTGAATGAAAATTACAATACCATGTTTATCGTGTTTACCATATTTACTATTATTTAACATGGTTTCCAAATTTATCATGTTTACTATTATGTAACTTAGTTTAGTTTTCCATTTTTCATTTACATTAGTATTGTAATATTTGAATTTTTATAACAATGAACTAATGATTGGTTTTTTTATTTGAAGGATAATGAAAGATCAATCAGTTTATCAACCACATGATTCTAGAGATGAGCATCATGATCATACATATGGGAATAAACATTCACATGCTCCTCTTGATGTTCCACAATCTTCCTCATGTGATCCCATAACGACAAAGAAGAGTTCAAGAGTCAGTAAACATGGTATTACAAATTTACCAAAATTATCAATTTCCCATAGCCATGACTAGAGGATACTCATAGAGTTTGATGAGAATGATATTCCTAGAGTTCCAAATGAAAAAGATTTTAAGAGATTTGTATCAACTAAAGATAATACAAAATAAGAATTTTGTATGATGATTAGAGAAGTGTGAAAAAAACGATAATATCTTTTTTTGAGGGAGACGATTTTGGTAAGATATTTCTCTATTGTTTGATTAATATTTAATGATTTGTTATATAATATGTTTTACCTCTTATTTATTAGATGAAATTTGATATTCCAAACACTGGTGGAGTTAGGACGAAAATTTTATTGATGGATTCAAGGAGATAAAGGGATTTCAAATCAACCCTCACATATGATTTCATTTTTGGTCATTGGAATCATGAAAATCTATTTCATATATATCCTTTCATAGATGATGATACATGGAGGCAATTTGTTGAAAGTACATGAAAAAATTAATTTTTGGTAAGTGAAATGTAAAATTTTATAATATTTCTTATATAAATGATCTTATTAATGTTTTTTAATGATTTAATATTCTTAATTTATTGAAAACAATGACATCTCATCAGGATATCCATTTTGAAATTTTATACCCTAATTGTTTATCTCAAGGAGGGTGTACATTATTAGAAGAACAAATGATGGGGGAAAAATTAAAAAAACTGAGAGCTGAGTCTTCAAGAACAAGAGAGGTTTCCCCTATATCCCCCCATATTTTGGACATAAAAAATGGAAGAGAGCTCAGATGAGCAGAAAGGGACAATATCTTTTGGAAGAATTGAGAATAGTAGCTTAGAGGATTGTAATATATTTATTTTAAATATTTAAGTTAATTATATTATTTAAATAATTTGAATCATTATTGGAATGTTTAATTAATCAATACTATATTATCATGAAGAGAAAATCTCACAAAGGGTACTTAAAGCTATTGGGAGGCAAGATATTTTATCTGCAACAATGGGAAAGCCCAAACACCCTGGTGGTCAAGAGTTCAAACACTTACAAGTAGCATGGTCAAATTATTTTACAGGTTTTATTATGTTTTAGTTTTTTTTAGTGTAAAATGTAATTTTAAATATTGTAATTATAATTGTGTATTTTGTATTTTTTTTCATTGGATTTAGGTTTTTTTGTTGACATTGTATGTTTTGAATGTTATATATGTGAATGCCTAATTTTACTCTGGTTCTTCTTTTTTGGTCTAGTTTTGATGTTTTTATGGTTTGGATTATGGTATTCTTTTGGTCTGGTTTCTTCTTGTTTCAAACTTCGGCAGAGCATAGTAATGGTTTCATGGGGGATGGGGGTGTTCTAGGGGGGAGCTGTCCAAGGGGTAGGGGGTGTACAGGTGGGTGGGGTGTCCAAGGGGGTAGGGGGGTTGTCCATGGGGGATGGGGGGTTGTCCAAGGGGTGGGGGTGTCTCAGGGGGTAGGGGTGTCCAAGGGTGGGGATGTCTAGTGTTTTAGAGAGTGTCTAGGGGGTGGGGGTGGGGTAGGGGTCCTGGGGGTGTCTAGGGGGGTGAGTGGGAAGGGATTTCCAGAGGGTGGGGGTGTCCAGGGGTGTGGTGGTGTATAGGGGTGGTGGGGGATGTCCAATGGGGTCGGGGGTGTCCAGGGTAGGGGGAGTTATCCATAGGGAGGGAGGGTTTCCAGGGGTGGGGGGTTCTAGGGGGTGGGGGTGTTCATGGGGTGGGGGCTATCCAGGGGGTGGGGGTGTCCATGGGGTGGGTGGGTTTGTAGGGGGTGGGGCTGTCTAGGGGGTTGGAGGGTGTCCAGGGGGTGGGCGGGTGCTAGGAGTGGTGGGGGGGGGGGGGGGGGGCTATCCAGTGGGGTGGGGTGGTGTCCAGTGGTGGGAGGGTGTCCAAGTGGAGGGGGTTTTTCCAAGGGGTGGGAGGGTGTTCAGGGGGTGGGGGTGTCTAGGGGGGTGGGGGTGGCCAGTGGGGTGGGGTACTGTACAATGGGTGGGGGCTGTCCATAGGGGTGGGAGGGTGTTCGGGGGGGGGGGGGTGTCTAGTGGGGTGGGGTGTTGTCCAGGGGGTGGGGGGGGGGGTGTCCAGTGTGGTGGGGGCATATCCATGGGAGTAGAGTGTTTCCAAGGGGTGGGGGGCTATCCAGGGGGTGGGAGGGTGTCCAGGGGTGGGCAGGTGTCCATGGGGGTTGTCAGGTGGGGGGGGGGGGCTATCAAGGGGGTGTCAAATGGGGTAGGGGTGGGGGTGTCCAGGGGTGGGGGGTGTACAGAAGGGTGTCTAGGGGGTGGGGGTGGAGGGATGTCCAGTGGGTTGGGGTGGTGCCCGGTGGGTGGGAGGGTTTCTAGGGGGGTGGGGGTTGTCTAAGTGGTAGGGGGTGTCCAAGGCGGTCGAGGGTGTCCAGGGGGTGGGGGTTGTCTAGTGGGTGAGAGGGTGTCTAGGGGGTGGGGGGTTCAGGGGGTAGCGGGTGTCTAGAGGGTGGGATGGGCTGTTCAGGGGGGTGGGAAGGTGTCCAGGGGGTGGGGGTTTCTTGGGGGTGGGGGGGGGGGGGCTTTCAAAATTGGTAAGGGTAGTTCAGGGGGTGTGGGGGGGGGGGCTGTGTAGGGGGTGGTGGTTGAGGGGGTGGGTGGGTGTCTAGGGGGTAGGGGTTGTCCAAGGGGTTGGAACTGTCCAAGGGGGTAGGGGGTGTCCTGTGGGTGGGGTGGGTGGGTGTTGTCCAATGGTTTTGGTATGTTTTCTACTTGTTTCGGGTCATCTTTGGCAGTTCATTGTAATGGATAAAATGAATTTTTAAAAATATTGGTTTTTATGTCGGTTATTTTATAACTAAAGTAATAAACTCATTGGAATGGGTTTGTACATCAGTTTTTAAATAACCGACGTAGTATATATGTTTTCACATCCGTTATTTTTAAACCGACGTGAAAAAAAAATTCCCATACTGGTTTATCACATCGTTTATGAAAATAACCGGCATGATAACCTTTTTTTTTCACATCAGTTTTCTAATAACGGATGTGAAAATCACTTTAGAGGGGTTTTTTATTACTTCAGTTATGTAATAACCAATGAAATAAAAAACATATTATGTTGGTTATTTAAAAACTGACGTAATAAATCACAACAACAAACCGTTTTCCACTTTGGTTTTCTAATAACTGACGCGAAAATCGCTTCAGATAAATGTTTGTGATATCGGTTTTAAAATAAATGATGTAAGAAAACAATATTTATAACATCCCTTTCAATAACGTCGACCAAAAACGGAGGTAAAAATTGAAATATAACCGACCTATAAAACGTTTTTTGCACTGGTGTATAAAACAATTTTGTCCATAGAAATCCTATCAAGAATATTTCATATCAAAAATATGAGTCCAATACACTCCCATTAGTACCTCAAGTTCACATGTCACATTTATATCACAAATGTGCTTCCATATCACACAAAACAAATTTATCATCTTCACATGAAGCACCATGGTATCAAAATAAACTATCATGACTTGATGGTCAGTCATAGATAAATCAGTCTCAACATCAAGATCACTGCTACTCAAAACATGATATGAATATGAATGATAATTTCATAGATATGATAAATTGAAAATGGTATGTATTGAATTCAACTATGTAAAAAGTCATAAACTATAAGCGACTCTCCCTACCTGGTCCAAAATTCCAAAATTCCCAACCAATAAGGAGCATGCTTTCCTTTCTGTCCAAGCCGTTGATGACCAAAAAGAGGTGAAAATTTTAGGAACACATGATCACCAATTGAATGCTCTAATGGTTTACGTCAATGATCAACAAAATATATGTACTAACTTTTTTTAATCAATATCATGTAAGGAATTAATTGAATCTTTTTTGTCATCTCTTGAACCAAGCATGGTCCAACCAAATAACGTTTCCCAATCTTCAACCAACACAACATAGATTTATAAATCCATCCATATAATAACTAATAAACGTCCATTATAACTACGGAGTTGTAAATATTTTTATAAGATAATTCAAACATCTCTAAATAGTATTCCCAAGCCCCACCAAAATTGAGTATGCAAGCACAAAGCATATCCTCAAGAATCTATATTTTCCTCCCCCCTAAAATTCATCTACACCTGGTATTCCATAATCAAATGAATATGAAATATCAGGACATCATGAAGTCCTATATAAAAGTTATAAGAAATACGACGATCTCTATATCCGAATATAGAAGATGAGGCTTTGTATAAATGAGAAACCTCTCTAACATAGAGATTTCCCAGTTCCACAATTTTTGTTAAATCATGAATGGGTATAAAGTGAGATAATTTGGTTATCCTATCAATAAAAATCCATATAACATTATTCTTTATATGGGTACAGGAAAAAATGACCAAAAAAGTCAATAGAAATATATTCCCACTTAAATGTTGGCAATGGAAGTGGTTGAAGAAAACTCAAAGGTTTCTAATACAAAAACTTGACCTTTTGGAAAGAATAATAGTGAAAAACAATGCAATCAATGTCTCATATCATACCTAGACAACAAAATAATCTCCAAATGTCAAAGAACGTATTTTTGGTTGTTAAGTTCACAACCTATTGGGAATTATGGAAATCCCCCATTACATATTTTCTCACAGGTAACAACATGACCAACCAATCCAAAAAACATAGATCATCCTCCTTGGAGAACAACTATTTGACAATGGTCTACCCACCATAAAGAGTGTCTCTACCGCTATTTAATTCATCATCAACATGGTGTTCCTAAAGAACCATCTTGATAAGAGTATAGGATAAATGAACACTAGAAAAGATAACCTCAAACACAATTACCTGGACTCCTATATAAAACTATGCAAAGGATCCATCATGTTCCATTATTTCAATGATTCCTTCATGCGCTGGGTCAAATTTTTCTGGGTCAAATAATCTACAATGAAATTTCCTTTTCCAAGGGTATAGGAGATACCAACATAAAAATATTGTAGATATTCAACCCCATTCCTCTAGTAAAGATTCAAATATTTTTGAGATAATATTAAATCAAGCTCTCATAGTTAAAAAACATGGTAAACTGTTCTATGAAAAGGAAATACCTCTTACTCTTAAGAGAATGAATCATAGATGGAAGTTAATATCCATGGATCATATAATTATTATCATGTTGCCTAAGCTTACTAGATCGATAATAAAGGACATGATCACCCTACAAAAGAACATAGCCCAAACCAGAACATGTTGTATCATAGAAGAATATATAGCTCTGCCTGACCTCTGTAAGAGTCAACACTGGTGTAGAATTAAAAATAAATTCCATCTCTATAAAATAAATTATAAAATTATCATCAACAAATAAGAATAATCCCTTCCGAGTGAATGTGGTCACTAGAGAATCCAACATTGATAAATCATTTAAAAATGATGATAATAACCAATTTACCCAAGAATATTTGATTCCCTAAAACATTATGTGGTTACTCCCATTACATAAAAACATTAAGCTTTTTAGGACCCATTGAAATAACATGTTCTTACACCACATTTCCCATGAAATTCACTTCCCATATTTAGAAATAACATTTTGATAGCTTGGCATAAAGTCAACAATTCATCAACAGTTCCAGAACAACCCAAAAATGGATCACATGGTATTCCTCAAACATAGAGTGACCCATGATATCATTCACAAGAACCATCTAAATCCTATCAAGATATTTGTGGAAATTTCTATTAATCAAACCCATAAAGACTATAGGGGAACTGTATAGACTAAATGGAATGAAAAAGTACTCATACTGGATATACCTTCTCTAGATGACAATTTTCTAAGTATTAGACTCTTTTTATTCTATAGTGGTGATAACCAGACGGAATTTGTATCATAGAGAACCAATTTTTTCCTTTTAACTAGTAATAAAGATAATAATTCAATGGAAACATCTACTTTTAATTTTCCATGAGTTTTCGGTGATCAAAAAATAACAAAAGTGTTCCGTAAAATTTCTTAGAAAAGAGAACTGGCATAATCAAAGGTGACACACTCAAGCATATAATGACTTTCTCTAATAGATCATCTAAATGAGTCTTTAACCGTTTCATTTTTTCTACTTCCATGTGGTAATAAGAAATAAATACCAGCTGAGTACCAGTTATTAAATCAATAGAAAACTCTTCCATCCCTACCGATGAAAAAACATAGAATCCAGAAGGAAAAACATCTGGAAACTCGATGAAATTTGAAGGGAGATCACCGCTTAATTATTTCCTCTATATATTAAGAAATAATTATTATAGTATATTCCTCAACTTTAGATAATAAGTTCTAATGTTCCTATACCTCAGGTCCTACTCCTCATGAATGATACAATGAACCCCATTAGGCCTAGTAAAGGAGACATATCAGAGATAGAAAAAAATTCAAGATTTATTATAAATGATCCAATCCATATCAAAAATTACATTAAGTGGTTTCATGTAGAGAACCAGAAATCCATAGTAGGATCAAACATGGATATAGAGAAAACACAAACATGATAATGAATACCCTTTTATCTCTTCATTTTTAGGGGTTTAGTAATATCTTTTACATAAGGAAAAATATCTATAAGAATATTTAACAAGATCCCAATATGAGTTGATATAAATGGGTGATATGCCCCAGTATTAAATAATGCAGTAACTAAATATGAATTTATAGTGACTGTACCTCTCAGAGTCGCACAAACCGTATCTATTTCCTCTAGAGACTCTTCCATTGCATGGAGAATATTTATTCCAGATTCATATGGTTTGAACGCCTTATATATTGAACCATCTAATTTCACTATAGTACTTTTAGGTGTTGATGAGCCCATGACACTATATAGGGTCTATAATATATAACATAATTTTTTCATGTTTCTGGAATTACCATAGGAACTATATATACTGGTGGTCCCTTGATGAAAAGTTGTTTTGAATGTCCAGGCTTTCCACACTTGAAGAAAGTCAAAGGGCCTATCCAAGGCACTACAAGAGGTATAGAATAACCCTTATATTATGATACACCATGAGACTAGTGTTAATTTCTATTAACTTTATGGAAACTCATAGAAATACTAATGGGAGAAAAAGGAAATCCTAACATCCCTTACATACCAACTAGATCAAGTTCGACCATCAATGCCCTTTTCAACACATCAGCCTAAGATGAGAGATTTAATAAGAAAATCTGATAATGAATATCAGATCAACATCCTATATCAAACCGTTGATCCTTAATATTCTCATTTGATACAATATATGGTGAAAACTACATTATCTTAGTAAATTAGTTTGCATCTTACATCCTGGTCCTATCATCCTACTTTAGTTTAAAAAACTCCATAGACATAGACATCAACATAGATTTGGGATAGAACTAGATAGTTAAAAAAACTTTAATGTCATTCCTCTCTAAATCCTCTTATTTCTTCACCATCACCTTCGATTCCCATCAGCTCCTCCTAGGTCCTACTAGTTTAAGGTTAAATAATTTTCCTTAAAGGATTTTGGAGTTTCCTTTACGTAAAACATACACTCAATATTTCTAAACCAATCCTTAGCCTATTGAGGATAATTAGTGAGTTTGATCAATGGTAGATTCTGGGGAAGGAACAACTAATCATGATTCCAGGATTCATCCCTCTCAGATTCCACAATTGGAGCCTTTATGGGAAAGGGGGCAGGTGCATGTCCTTGATCTTGGACAACACACACTAAAACTTTAACATTATTATGGTCTGTGTGAGGATTTACTCATTGTGGTTCATCAGTAGCCTCCTCTTAGATCCTATTCTCACATATTCTTAAAGGCATGATGCTAAAAAACATCATAAAAGAACATATAAGACATTAGTAGATTAATCAGATCAAAATCAAAAAAAGGAAATGGGTAATGTAATCCCACCATATAGATCAACATGATTTGGATTTCAAACGATCTAGTTCAGAAATAGGTAAAATACAAGAACTAATCTTCAAGATGCCTTTCCTAATCAACCCACAGTGACTTAAGGTTTATTACAATGTTATAAATCTATGATATCTCTCAAAACTACCACGTAAGTATCTACAAGATCTCAAACTTTATACTGACATCAAGTAAAGATGAAAAAACTTCACATTTGATACCAATTTTCCATGAACCAACCCGAATTCTCCGGTACCATGATACATGAGACGATACTAACATATGCAGAAGGGAATTTATAATCCCCATGGGGTTGTGACTATCACCTGGAATCACACAGTATAAATAAGGGAATTAATTTTCTATAAAATAGTAAATGATAAAGATAATTATCAGTATGATCAAAGTTCTTCATGGATATTGAACTACTAACCAAAATGGTATATCAGAAACCCAAATAGTACATTATTAAAGTAATAGAAATAGACAAGATAAAACTCAAACATCGTGAAGGTATCAATACTCTATCACCATGAATTATATAACATCCACCTCCTCCAAGTGGCACATTCCCTTTATTCAAAACCTAGTAGATTAAAATCTATTAAATACCAATGTAAATGGTACGCTGTGAGTTAAAAATCTCAATAGGGTATCACAAAGTGTTCTATAATAAGATTCCAATATAATAAATAAATCATGATTCAATTTAAATGCAAATAGACATGACAATTTATTTTCATATTAAAAACAAAACATAATTTTCAATTCAAATAATGGAAAAAATTTCAAAAATGGATTAAAGAAATATTTTACAAAAAATAGTTTATATAAACTAGTTGGTGTGAGTAAATCACTTTCACAATCAATGAAAAATATATAAAAATAATCAAAAAAATCACCATGGTTATCTACCCCATGGTACAATATTTTCTATTTATAGGATCCTCAAATGTCTCATATTAGTGATCATGTATAATCTTATGAGTAGACATCACTCGATCTCAAGAAGAATAAGACTCATCAAGATCCCATTGAGGATAATCATGTTAAACTAGGGTTTTATATGATTATTCTTCATCAATCCATTATGATGGAATTACCATCCTTGCATTCTTGTCCCAAATAACCCACTAACTACACATGATCAAATGTGCTCAATCAATAAATCAATCAATAATGAGAAAATCATTTAAAATAACATTAAAATACAATTCCCATATTTTTAGTTTCAACATGCCAATTTCATTTTAAAACCAAAACATAGGATTTACATCATTTCAATCCTTTTCAAACAAAACCCAATCAAATGGTTTTATCAAATCAATTAAATCCATTTTTATCAAAATCAATTGTCAAATCATATCACAATTTGCACCAATGTCAATTCATGCCCCAAATTCCAATTCCATTATAAATGGGGGTTTTCAAAATAATACATATCATATCTATTAAAATTAAAATTCATATAAAAATGGGTTTTTATAATTGAATTGAAACAAATTTCAATCAACATGAAATTTAATGTTTAGTCAATTGGCCAATCCTAAATAGAACCACCTACCTTTTCATGGAATCATATAATCTGCAATGGGAATCACAAATAGAAAATGAAGGCATAAAATATATAAGAAATCAACCTAGAATAAATATTGAAAAACACGTATTTTAGATCAATTTATCCCATAATGATCTATCAAACCCTAAAGAGGAATGTGACTAAGATAGAGAGAGAAAGAATGGACCGGGATTTCTCTTACCCATAAAGATGCACCACAACCAACATAATGATCAGTCTGTGAAGGAATGATTTAAATGGATTGGAGTTCTCTAAAATTTACAATAAATATCTTATAGGTCAATATAAAGTAATAATGGTTTAAGTAAATGATAATTTCATCCAAAATGCCTACTAATAACTGAAACTCATGATTTGACATGACATGTGACCCCTTTACAAACTGTGTAATTTTCAATTACCATATATTCCAAGAAACCCATAACCTTTTATTAAAAATATGGGTTTCCATATTTGTGTGGTGTGTAATAAATATATGTTATGTAACCATAAATGTTGTGAAACTATATAATGACATCTTCTAGTTGATTATTACACATTGGGTAACCGCATTACATTGTATTTAAGTCCCTAGAAGAATACAAAAAGAGAAGGTTTTATGTTGAAAATTCCAAAAAATACATGACTTCAACATTATGGGTATCCTCCCAATTCCTTCTCATCCTTAATCAACCAAATAATAATGAAATAAAAAAATTAAGGTCAAAACATACCTGAAACAAATGTAACAATGTGTGAAAAACAAAACTAATTGCATGCTGGAAAAGAAAATATTGACAATAAAAAAAGTCATGTTCAATAGATAAAACAAAATAAAACTTTATATACCCAAAAACATGATATAATCATAAAACAATGGCATAATTAGTAGTAAGAATAAAAGTTAAAAATGATGTCATACTTTGGTAGATGGAATGTTAAACAAGAGAGACTAGATATTAGAAAAAAAGTATTTATATCTTAATCAATGGAGCTAATTTTTTATTTATATTAACCTAATAATAAGAAATATATATATAAATGATTTATATAAGTTAATGGTTTAATAAATATGAACCTTAGTTATTTATAACTATAATATAAAAAACACAAAAAATCATGAAATATAACATGACACCCTCTGTGTGTGTGTGTATCTATGTCTACCATGATGAATTAACCAAAATAGTGGTTAAATCATAGTTGAGTCCTATATAAATTTCTTGAGTTCCATTAATTCATACATTGGATAAGAAAAAAATCCTCAAAAAATCTATATTGGGGAATAAATACCTACATATTCCTATATTCATGTACTGATAGAATAGTGAAATCAGATTTCAATCACACTAGGAGTTGTCCGCGATTCCATGGGGATAGAGGATAGTGTCAATGGTCTTGATAAAATGTTCTGGAATTGTCAAATCAGTGTATTACTTTTCAAGTATTTTTTTATATTTTTTTAGATCCTATTATTATCTCTTAATATTATTTTGATTTTCTTGAGAAAAATGTAAAAATTGTCTTCGTTAGGGCATAACACACATCTTCCGCACAATTAGAGGAAACCATGCACATTGTCTAGGAAACCATGCACCAAGGTGTCATTTTTGGGTATAGAATTATATCAATGTTAGTGTACAGTTTAGAAATCCCATGGGATAACCGTGAGACATTTCCTACATGGAATATAAGTGGTACACGGTTACCTCACAATTTTTCAAGCCATGCAACCTCTCCAGGACATTAAAATATCAGTTTTCCTTTTCTCCCCCATGATTTTTAACCCCAAACCACCCAAACTCACCCCACTCAGGATTTTAGCACCAGGAGAACATCCCCCTTACTATCATCTCCCTTTATATACATTTAGGGGGTGATTTGGATAATATTCTTCAAGAAACTTCAATTTTCTTTCTATCTTCATTTTTCCTCTATTTTAGTGTTTCTTCACTTCTTATTTAGGACATACATGTATAGTGGGTTGGGTGACTGATTTAGGGTCATATATTTTTTCTTAGGGTTATATCTTAATGTTTGTTGTTCAATATTTCATTTATAGGGTTCGATTGAGGTGCTTTTTAGGTGTTTTTTAGGTTTTGCATCGTTTTCTAGAAATTTCTTCAACCAAGGTAAGTGGTTCCATGTTTAAAATTTAGTTGATTAATTAGAAGTGATTTCTTGATTATTTAATTGTTTTAAATGATTTATGTGCATGGTGAGAAGGGTTTTTTGTAGGGTTTTGATATGCATATGTCTTGAAAGTGGGTTTTCTAAAGGAAATTAGGTGTTTTCATGTGTGAACCATTTTTGTGGATTTTGAATGTGCTTTATAAATTGTGAAACATATTAATAAATTATGAAAGTGGTGAAAATCTTTTTTTAGAATAATGTTTTTCTGTGTTTAGATTTAAAAGTAATTTTCATTGTAGAAATGGCATTTTAATAAAAATGATTATGTGTGATTGGATTGTTTATTTGGAAGTGGTAATCTATATGATATATTGAATGTGAATTGAGCCGAAAGGGAATCCAAGGTGACTTTGTGGGTAGACTATGACTAGTAGTCTAGAGATTTAGATGGGGATTCATTCTAGATTTACATAGTGGGATTGATGATGACAACACTAACTAAATATTGATGATGACCAGAGAAAACTAAAATTTTGGATGTTTCTATTATCTACTGGTTCATGCATGAGGATACAGATGGTTGTGGTTTCTATACAACTTTTCACTGAGATACTATGTCTCTAGGGTCCCATTCTTAGCTAGTGAACATAGGGATATCATATGGCTTAGTGATCTATGGTGATATAGTACTTATCGTCAGCATATGATATACTTTTTTAATTGTTTGAAAAGAAAGAATGTATTATTTTAAAATGTTTCCTTTAAAAATGATATTATTTTTTATTTTATAAAAAATGTAATTTCATTTATCTTATAATTTTTATAGCATAGAATATTTTTTTTGGATGGCATCCTACTACGCTTTGTCTCACACCCTACTTACACATTAGGGTGTAAGTAGTCTTGGACTTTTTTTGAAATAAGTAATAGAAATATGTTTGGAGATGATGGCTCAGGATACTGGTGGTCTTCCCTTGCAGGTGTCATGGTGGTTTATTGATTATGAAACTCTTCTTTTCATATGGTGGTTCATGGGATAGTTCCCATTTCCCATTTCCTTGTAGACCTTATTTGGTTTTTTATTTATAATTATAAACCTAAATCTGAAAATTTGTTTTCTATTGTTTGGTTGTGACTATTCAACTTTAGTTTATTTGTTATTGTGGTTCTTTTTATTTTTATGTAATCAGTTGAAATCATTTCCAAGTTATATATTTGATACCTGGACACTTGTTTCTAGCCCGTGGGGACTAGGAACGCCCTTCAGATCATGCATATATTGGGTCGAGCACCGGTTGAAATGACATCCTGGATTAGTCTATGAAAGTTGGTATAAGAGAAGGCTTCTATCATTTGATTCATGATATTTGGGATGAGTCAGGATAGACTGGTGCTACTATTTTTAGGGCTTGAGGTTCTGGTTGCGAGTAGCGTGCCTAGCCAGCACACCTTGTGAAAGATCATGAGTCTCCATGGAATTTTTTTATCCTTATTTGACTTCTAATCTAGGTGATTCATGCATGATGCATAATGTACCATTACATTGGGTGGGGGAAAAGTGGTGTGTTTTTCATTTAATTATGATTATTTTTATTTGTTTGGATTTATCAAATGATGGAATTTTTTTATTACTAAAATTTTTCTGAAAAAATTTCAGATAAATTGTATTGATAGTTTTATTGTGATTATTTATTTTTGTAGAAAAATGCCCCAAACAATTCCTACCCATTTAAATGAAATTTTCGAAGAGATATCCCTCTATCCAATTGATTAGCCACTAATGGAAGCTATGGTTTGGGATTTTTAGGATTTGAGACAGGGAGAATGTCTTTTTCCTACTCCAGATAGAGAAACTAAAGATAGTTTTAGGATGGAAAAAGACATGGATTTCATTTAGAAGAAACCTCATTTCATCCGAGGAAGCACAAATCCTTCGGAATATGAGGAATTACTTGAGAAGATAGAACACTTGTTTTAATTTCATGACACTCCCCAAGAAGTTAGCGGGAAATGCACCTTGTTCTTACTAGAAGGTCGTAGTAGGAGGTGGTTGGACTCGGTGGTCCAAACAGAGAAGAATGAACGTATGAATTCAAAATAATTCAAGGATTTCTTCAACGATTAGTACTATACTGAGGCCTTGGCCTATACTAGATCCGGGGATTATATTGATATTTTTAGGGGCACAAGTTTTTTATAGAGTACGCTAACCACTTTGCTAAGTTACTTCAATATGCACCCAATTTGTTTTCCAATGAGAAGATGATGTCTCAGAGGTTTTAAAGGGGCTTGTAGCCAGATATATATTCTTAGGTCATCCTATTTAAGTTTAATACCTATTCATAAGTGGTTTTCCATGAGTGTACGATGTATATTGACCACAAGGGTGGGTATGGTTCTTATGGGGCTATGTCAACAATGTGAATTAGAATTTCATCTGAGAAAAAGACGAAGCAGGATGAGTTGGGGAAAACGGTAGGTGGTAGTTCAAGCCATACTTCCTGGTAATATTCATCTAGGGTGTCTAATTATGTGTCTATTGTGTGCCACTAGTATGGGAAGGTAGGGCACATATGTCCTATGTTCACATTTCCTCCAAAATCCTGTCATCGATGTGGAGTAATGGGGAACTTTTAATGATTCTATAGAGCCACACGCCCTCATCACAGTGGAGTAGGGTATTTAGATTTTGGGGGAATGTCACCCCAGTTTGAACCATCCAAATCATCATGTTCCTGGATTGTAGATCATTATGGTGGAGTTATATCATCTTCTAGGTAGATCTAGTTCATGCAATAGCCTTAGGTGAGTGGTTATTATCAGGATCAAGCTGATGATAATCATCTTCATGTAGTGGATCTGGCTCCAGTAAGACATGATGTATGGGTTCGATTGTTTGAGGTACCATTCTAATTGAATCATCAATAGCTTCCATTTTATTTGATACTAGTGCATCTATTACATTTATCTCTATCAGCTTTCTGAATCTATTGAATTTTCCAACGAAGATCATGTATTTTGTGATAGATTCAGTAACGCCCCTTGGTAAGAATCAAGAGAAGGGTCTCAAGTGTCCCTCTTGTGCACTCATCATGTCAAGGGTCTCGTTATAATGGGATTTACTGGTCTTGGATCTGTTCCTATTAAATGTAATCCTTAGCAGGCATTGGATGGGTCACTTCTACGAACACATTGATTGCTATAAGTGGAAGGTAATGTTTTTTGCACCCGATAGAAGTACGCAGGTTTCTCATGGTGAATGAAATCATCGATCAGGTCATGCTAGACATACACCTTACAAATTATACCACTTCATTGTTCAGTTATCATCTCTTACATTTGAGGATGAAGGTAGTGCTTCTGAGGGTGGATTATATAATATAGTGAATGAGTTCTCTAAGGTATTTATAGATGATTTTTTCAAGATTTCTTCTAGCAGGATGTGGAGTTCTCAATCAATTTGGAATAAGTAACACAACCTTTATCTATTCCCTCATACTGTATAGAAGCCAAATATATGAGGGAATTAAATATATAGTTGTATTATTTGGAATCCAAATGATTTATTCACCCAAAATTCTCCCCCTTGGGCTACCCTAGTTTAGTCCGAGAAAAGGATGTTGGATCTCTCCAGTTATGCATTGATTATCGAAAGATGAATGTGGTAACCATTATAAAAGAAGTATCATTTTCCTTGGGTTGATTACTTGTTTGATAAAATTATGGGGGACTGGTGGTTATATAAATATTTAATTTCATTCTAGTTATCACAAAGTCAGATTTAGAGAGGAAGATCGCTAGAAAACAACTTTATAAAGAAGGTATGACAATTTTGATGACATTGTCATGCCTTTTAGGTTGGTGAATGTTCTAGAGATATTTATAGAGATTATGAATAGAGTGTTCCACCAGTACCTAAAATACTTTTCTATGGTACTCGTGGATGACATAATAGTCTATTATAGATCATATAATGAGTATGAGCATCATTTGCAGATAGTTCTTCGAACTCTTTGTGTCCATCCGATTTATTCCATGTTTTTAAAGTGAAAATCTAGGATTAAAGAGATAAAGTTTATGGCCCATCTAATCTCCAAGAGAAGAGTTTTAGTTGACCCTAATAAGTTCAATGCATGGATGTCACAGGAGAAATAGAGGAATGTGTTTGAGATCAGATACATTCTAGACCTAACTAGATATTACAAGCAGTTTTTTCGGGACTTTTATTAGCATTCTACACCCATGAAGGACCACACCCGGAAGGGTGTGATGTGTTAATGGATCCAAAAATATCAAGCATCCTTTTAGGTGATAAAGTTTAAATGGTAATGTGTTCTATGAAAATTTGGTTCCAGTTCCTCTTTGAGGAGAAATATATAGTTTATAATGATCATAAGAGTTTATCCAACATTTTATCCTAGAAGGGCATGAATTAGAGGCAGATCCTTTGGGTTGAGTATCTGTTGGGGTTTGATTAGGATATCTTCTATACCCCGTGAAAATTTAATGTTGTGGTAGATACCTTTAGTAGGAAAGTATCAGCGACAGAATTGAAAGAGTCTAGTGATGAGTAGAATTTGATATGTTTTTTTGCTCAGATGCACTTAGAGATCAAGGAGAATAGTGGAGGGGCATTCTTGGCTAGAGTTCATATGGATTATTCTCTTTTGGAGCTGATTTAATAGTAAAATTCTGGTGATGATCTATTATAGCAACATATGCAGTACTTTCATGGTGGGGAGACACCATATGATTGGTCATTCTCTCCTGATGTAATTTTATTATCAAAGGATTTCATGTGGTGATTTTATCTCTAATGAATGTGGTGATGTATGATAGCCACTAGTCTCAGTGGGTTGTTCATCCTAGAGCCACCAAGATTTATTATGATGTGATTCAAGAGTTATTTTGTCCATGTATGAGATGATATGCGTATGACTTTATATTTACAGGTTGTATGTGTTAGCAGGTAAAAGTATATCATCAAAGGCCCTCTGGTTTGCTTCCACCACTACCCATTCCTACCTAGTAGTGGGATGAGATAACCATATACTTCATTGTTGACCTTCCTCATACACCCCAATAGAATAATGATATATGGGTTGTGATCAATCGTCTGACCAAATAAACCCATTTCAATCAAATTAGAGATTTAAAAAAGGTGTATGAGTTGTGATGATTATATGTTTAAGAGTTAGTTGGGAGTCATGATGTGCTATTGGCAATTGTCTCACATACAGACCCCCATTTTACCTCATGGTTCTGGAAAGGCCTCCAGAAGGAATTGGGTTTGCAAATAAAATTGAGCATGACATACCATCCCAAAACAGATGGTCATACAGAGTGGGATAATCAGATTTTGGAAGACATGCACCGAGCATGTGTTTTAGATATTTTTGGTTCGTGGGACATCAATTTGGGATTGGCCAAGTATTCATATAACAATAGAAATTAGTCTTCTATTTAAATGGATCCCTTTGAGGTGCTCTATGGCCAGCTGTGTCGTTTGCATTTTTATTTTGATGAGGTGGGTGAGACCTCAATTTTGGGATCATGCTTAGCGAAAGAGACATCTGAGAAGGTCAAGCTGATTAGGAAGTGGTTATTGATAGCATTCAGTCTTCACAAATCTAATGTTGATCAAAGGTTCTGAGATCTTGAATTTTAAATGGGTGAATGGGTGTTATTTAAAGTGGGACCTCAATTTTTTCACCAACATCTGGAAAAGAAAGGGAAACTAACACTGGTTTATGTCAAAAATTTCGAGATAATTGAGTGGGCTTTCAATTTGGATTACAAGATAGTGTTTCCTTCATAGTTGATGTCAATTCATGACGTGTTTGATGTTTCCCAACTAAAGAATTATAAACCATATTCATCTCATTTGAAAATTTTGTAAGATTCGAAAAATAGAAATCGTATTAGATATTTTTGGAAGACCAATACAGATTATAGATTCAAAAGAGAAGGTGCTTAGTGAGAAGTCCATTCTGTTGGTCCATGTTCTTTGGCAGCATGATAATGATACACATGAGACTTGGGAGCATAGGTTGTGGGTTGAGCAAGAGTATTTGTTTTTTTCAATGATCATGCTTTGGGGTGAATTTTTGGGGATTTAAATTTTTCGAAGTGGGGATAATTTTCACATCCATGTCTATATTTTCTAGTATTTATTATTTTTATTTAGATCATCTGTGTATCCCTTATATTTCTTTTGAGTATGTTGATAATGATGTAAAATTTGGAATTGACAGGGAGTGTAATAAAACTTGCCAACAATAAGGGGAAACCATGTTACAGGGTGTTATTTTTTTGATATAGGAATATCACATGGTTAGAACAGGTTTGTAAACTATGCGGGCTAATTATGAGACATTTCTTTCTTGGACAGTAAGAAGTGCATGGTTACCGCACTATTTTTAAAATTGTGTGGGTGAACCAGGGATCCTATCCATGTCATTTATATTTGGGTTTTTCTTTTTCTATCACCCTAATTATTAACCCCAAAACACCCAATATCACACCCACTTAGGATTTCATTCTTAGGTGTGCCTCCCCATACTCTCCCCTCCCTTATTCTCCATTTTGGTGGGTGATTTGGCTCAGATTCTTCTAGAAACATTATGTAAGTGTCTTATTCTCTTGATTTCCTCCTCTATTTTAGTGTTTCATCCCTATTTCATTGGTTCTTACATGTCCAACAGGTTGGGAGACAGATTTATGGTTAGGTATTGTTTCTTAGGGTTTGATCGTTATGTTTTCTTTTAATATTTCCTTTATAGGGTTGGATTGAGGTGAGGTTGAGGTTTAACACCACTTTCCAGAAGTTTCTTCACTCAAGGGAGGTGGTTCGATGATTAAACATTATTTGATGAATTAGAAGTTATTTTATGAGTATTTAGGTGTATTCTATGATTTATGTGTGTGATGTGAAAGAAATTTTTAAAGGGTTTTGATATACATTTGGATCGAAACTAAATTTCGAAAAGTACATTGGTTGTTTTCATGTGTGAACCATTGTTGTGGATTTTTAAGGAGCTTTATAAACTATGAAACATTTTTCATAAATTGTGAAATTGCTGAGAATCATGTTTTCTAATGGCGTTGTTTTGTGTTTGAATTTAAATGTATTTTTGGTTGTGGAAAGAGTGTTTAAATAAGCCTTTATATGCATGTTTGAACTGTGTATGTGCATGTGGTGATCTATATGATATATGGAATGTGAATTGATAACAAAGGGAATCCTAGGTGACTAGATGGGTAGAATAGGACTAGTATGCTAGATATTCAGAAGTTGCTTCGACCCAGATTCAGCTAGCTATATTAACAATGATAACACTAACTAAATATTGATGATGATCATAGATCACTAGTATTTTGTTTGTTTCTCCTCTATAGTGTCTCATGAATATAGAAACAGATATTTGTGGTTTCTATAATAGTTTTCACTAAGATATGATGTCTCTAGGGTCCTAATATTAGTTCGTTCCAATAGGTATCTCCCGTAGATTAGTACTCTATGGTGATATCGTACTTACCTTCGACATACAGTACACTTTGTTGATTGTTTGAAAAGAAATCACGTTTTCTTTTGACATGTTTCAAAAAAAATGAACTTCATTTTTCTTTGATACAAAATAGCGTGGTATTTATATTATAAGGATTATATCATAGAATATTTTTTTTTGTGGAATCATACTAGGATTTGGCTCAAAATGTACATACCACATTTTGTGTATGTAGACTGGTTTATGTTTCACATAAGTAATGGAAAGATGTTTGGAGATGGTGGTTCATGATTCTAGAGATATTCCCCTGTCAGTGTTGTGATGGTGGATTTAGGGCGACACTCCTTCTATCATATGGTGGTTCTTGGGATAGTTCATAGTTCACTATTTATTATAGACCTTTTTGGGTTTTTTCTATAATTATAAACCAGAATCTAAATATTTATTATCCATTGTTTGGTTGTGATTATTATACTTTGGTTTATTTTTTTTACTATTGGTTGTTTTTGTTTAGGTAATTGGGTGAAATCATTCCCATGTTATATTTTTGATACTTGTGAACTTTTTTCTATTGTGTGGGCATTGGGAACTCCCTTCAATCCATACCACAGATCGGGTTGGGTTCCGATTTGGATGACGTCCCAGCTTGGTTCGTGATAAGAATGATTTGCCTATTTTGATATGGTTGAAAGTAAAGGTTTAATTGAACTGTTAATCTAGAATGACTCACACATAATCCAAGCATGCTAATAATAAAACAAAAAACCAAATAGGTTTTAAGAGAGTAATTTTTTTAAAAAACTATTATTCTATATGGTTTAAAATAATATAAATCAAGAAGAATCTAATAATGTATAAAGTGTAATAAACATGTAAATATAAATAATCCCTCTAATAAGAAATCCCAAATAAGGAATAGGAAAAATTATGAATGCAAATTCAAATATCCTTACCACCTCCACCTCTAAAGTATAAACAAATACCTATATAATATAAAGTAAAAAATAATATCCCATGGATATTGGGGTACTTAAATGCACTTAAAATGCATCAAGTGAATCTGCATATCCACTAGGTGTGCATACTAGGTGTGATCATAAGTTCTTAGTTAGGAACCAGTAAATGTGTCTCAACACAATAATAAACAATTGGTGGATTCATGAATATGTCCACACTTTTACGTTAATCTAAAAGTATGTTATTTATTGAAATAACCAAAAAAGGCGTAAATCAAAAATGGGGAAAACATGTACTAATATTTAATACAATTGACAACCCCCTGTACAGAGAGGATAGTTACCTACAATACTACTTTAATCCTCATATTAGGATATGATATAATAATTTTGAGATATCCTATATGAACGGTAATACTATTACCTATAAATATATCTCACATGAAAAAATATGTACCAAAACATATGATTTGATGTTTTAAAAAGAACTCACCATTTTGGTCACCCATCCAAACCAATTTTTTTAATCACTCAGGTAAATATTTTATCTTATACTTGGGAATAGGGGAAATAGTTTAATGAGTTAGAGAATTATGGGTCTATTCTACACCATCAAATGGTATACTCAATTAATGTAAAACAACCCATGTATTTCATTTATCTTATACTCCATTAGCAATAAGACACATCTAAATAGTCTATAATAATAATATACAATTTTAATGAAAGAATCATGATTATAATCAATCAAAAAAAGTTTTAAAATGTGTAATAACATTCTAAATATAAAATAATTTGAGTCATTCTCAATATATGATCAACTAAAATAGAATTTAATCATAATTATAAATAATAAATTATATATGTTGGGAATTAAGTGGAAATATAATTTAAGAAATAAGATACAATAATATAGTGGTCAAACATACTACAATCATTTTCATTGAACTATGTTAACATGATATACCTAAATCTCAATCCATACTAGTAAGATAATGAGTAAGATGGGAAATTGATTATTAGAATGATTATGATATGATATGAAAAATACAAATGTGGAACTAACCTAGAGTATACTAGTGGTATTTCATGAGATACCACATAAAAGTTTTATCCTATCACTGGAGGCTTAATTTTTTAAAAGGTTATTTATCAAATTGTATAAGTTCATAGTTCTAATTTATAACTCATTCCATATTTAAATATTTAAAACTAAAAATTTATATAAGGTGGTTTCATTTGAGTTTCCTAGTTTTAAAAGTGAAAAAATGAGTGCCTTTGAAAACAAGTTTTATTAAAACATTTAAAAAGGTAAAGGGATGGAATAATGATATTAATTTAAGAAAAAAATATTTCTAAAATAAACCATTTTCAACACAAGATTTATCATATAAATGTACATATCATCAACCCTTACAAAAACTATTTTAATTATAAAGTGTGATCGTTAGTAAATGTCAAAAACCTTAGGATTTTCATGTAAAATCATTGCTTCCAAACTCACAATCCTAGCTACCACACCCCCATCATATCACTATATTAGTTATAGGTTAAGTGTGATTTGTTGAGTTATATATCATTGGAGTATAAATGGTAATATGTTATTCATATTATAGAATATGGTTAAGAAATATGAAAATGAACCATAGTTATATGACAAAAAACCATTAAGGTTTAAATCATGAAGAGAATCTTTACTTACAAGAAATACTTGATATGGGTTGAGACTAGTCTCACATTTAACGTTTACATTTCAACCCATGATTATTATCACGGGGAGGGTTTAAGACATTGTGATAACAAATTTAAGTGTCATGACTTAAACATAGGGAAGCTAATTTACATTTCCATGGAATGTAAACCAAACATATCAAGTATTATATGGGATTAAAAACTACCAAGGGTTTTCCAAGATACCCTCATTAACTAGTGGAAATAATTTTTATCACATAGTTCCAAAAGAACCACATTGAAAACATTTAATATTCAATATAAAAATATATTTTAAATCTAATCATTTATATATTTGAAATATAAATAATCCTATGTATTAATTTAAAAAAAACTAAAGGAATACATGTTTTAATAATAGACTAATAATCACTTGGTGAGTCAAGAAAACATATTAATAAATGTTGGGAAATTTTTTATTCGAACCCGTATCTAATAGGCACCAAGTAATTATCAAAATAGATTTAATTTATATAGAAAACCAATTTTATAATCCTTGTAATTAAAATTTAAGATAATCTATGTGCTAAATAATGAAATATACTTTTAAAAATTATCCTAAAAATATAATGAACTAAATCCTCAAATAACCAAAAAAACATTTGATAAATTCTACCATTAATCAGAAAATACTTAACATAAATAATTACTCAATTTAATTTAAAATAAAATTTTGATAAGCAGTGTGAAAATATTCCACACAAGCATCATCAAATTAAGAGGAGTGAAATACCCAAGCCTTTGGATAAATTCCATTATGATTTATTGGATTTCTCCATATAATTACCATCCACCAAAAGAAAATAAAAACAAACAGGGAGGAACAAGAAGATGAAAGGAGAAGAAAGTTTATATATCAGATTTGGTTTGAAAATTACTCATTAAATCACCTTGGAATAAGGGATAATAGGTGGTAGAGTAGGATCCCCCATGGAGTCCATATAAGGGTGCCTAATAGTTGTACAGAAATGTAAACTTAAGTGTAATAAGGGATGAGAAATAAAGTGTCAAGGTAGAAACGACTAAAATCACCACAAGAAAAAATTAACATATCCCACTGGGTACCCATTTTTGGGCCACCTAGTACCTTGGTAGCACCACCAAGACACCCTTTCCTCTTGTTTGTATAACAGGTAATTGATTTCATATAAAATTGTAAACTATAGTTGGTACCTCTTAAAAAGTACCTCAAACAAAAAAACTATTGTGTATAAATCCTTGTCCAAAAAATAAAAAAGAAACCACCCTCAAATTTATAAATTCAAAACGGAATCATCAATTTAATAAAACCGTTCAATATGAGCTAATAATTATAACGATATCACACATTAGATATTTGAATTTCCCACATAGGGTCTCTAGGACACTGTAAACTTGGAAATTTGGACTAGAGTTAATACAGTACACCGAAAATATAACCATAATTTTCTAGAGTCTTGATAGCTTCTATAAATAATTCTTTTTTACTTAATTAATTGACTAAAATTGTGTCTAAACTTGGTAAAAGTGTAAAATAATTTGTTATTGTTTTGTTTTAAAATATCAAATTTGAATAAAATACATTTTTTTCATTATTATGTTTGTTTATTATACTCTTTTCCCGATTTTATCAAATTTTCCTACATTTTTAACATGATCCACCTACTATAACACATGTTGTGAGATAGAAGAATATAGAAAATTTAACATATCAATCTATATAAAAATATATAGAAACAATTGAGTTGTTATTATTTTATCACATCTATCGTTTTCTATGAATTTAAAGTATATTTAATTTGTTTATCATGTACATCATACCTTATCCACCATTTAAGTAGGGTTATGATGGTTGTGTTATAAATTTATTATTTCTTAATTCCCTCTATTATTTCAAAAATTAATGTTTATGAGGAAAATTATCAAATAAATTTATGTAGATGAATAAATTAATATATCTTTATCATGACTTTTAAATAATGAAAACCAAGTTTCTCATTTTATGATTTTTCATATATTGTGGGTTGGTGTTGTTTTATATTCCCCTAATAATTTATATTATATTTTTTTTAAATAGTAATTCCAATTAAACTATAAATATTTTTTATAAACTATTAATGAATATTTCATCATGAAATCTTATGGTATACATTTATTCTTTTGAAAAAAAACAACAGATCATTTCATTATTTTATTTTTATGTAAAATATTTAAATCATACTAAAAATTATGTATTTTCATAAAAAAACTAGGCCTTTAATTAATTAAAAAAATTAATCGAAGTATATATAACATTTTGAATATTAATTTGAGTTCTAAACCCAGTTAAACTACTTAAAACATAAATTTTTTGGCCTACAAGTTTAGATGGGGAATTCAATACATCCTAAAATTTTAATGCATTATTTCCTAATATAATAAATGTTATTAACAAAATTATATAATAATACTCTAGAATTTATTCACAACGGTTGAAATTTTCATGTTTCTCACCATTTTAAAATTTATCTCTATTAATTTATTGCTCACATTTTTGATCCCAATTGTTTTGTTCATCAGGATAAGAAGAGATAGAAATTAAAAAAGTAATCACCTATAAAATAATTTGAATAGAAAAATTAAAATACATAAAAATTACATAAAATAAATAATATATAGATAAAACACATTATATATATAATAACTCATATGTAAAAAAATATTTTCCTTATATTCATTTTATTATATTTATTGACTTAATGAATTTATCCCTTAATAAATTGTTTAAATCTTCTCTCTTTGGAATATTATATAAAAAGGATTCCATCTAAATTGGTACAATTATGAAATGAAAATGATTTCCCAATGAGAGGATAACCTTCTATGAGATTTTAAATCAATTTTATAGTTGTTTTACTCACCAATAGAATACTGGAATTTTTTTTGATTAAAGTATTAAATTTAAAAAAACAATTTTAGTAATTATGATGTCATTATAATGTTTTTGTGTGTGTAAATACCTAATGAAATTCTATTTTATTAAGACCAATTCATTAAATTTAACAATAATCATTTTATCAATACATTTTTTTGAATAATAAAATCCCGAAATACTAAACTATTATATTTTTATGATGATTCCAGAGTAAATAATATTCACCTAAATTGTAGTTATGTCTCTAGTACCATATATATACATCATTTTGTCTATAATAGTAACTCATTTATTTTTAATTATACTATGATAATTGGGTTCCTTAGTATAGAAAATGTAACCATTAAATTCATATCCGTTATAAGATTATACTTGTGCACTTGGTCTATTGGATAACACACTTACTCTTATAAAAATTAATTTGGGATTTTTTTTGATAACTCATGTAATTTATAATCTCTAAACATTATTCTAATTTTTTTGTTTTTTTTAATTTGATTTATAAATTCTATGAATTATTCTATCCATTTTTTTATTAATTTATATTTTTAGAAAGTATATTATATAAAACGTACCAATGATTTTTCTACAAATTCATGATGGGTTTTATAACTAAATCACTTCTGAAAATTCCTTTATGCTTGATATTTATGGTGTGATTTATTTTTTTATAGATCCATTTTATCCATGTAGAATACATATATGATTCAAAATTCAATAAACTCTTCCAAAATATATTACTCTACAATACAACTTTAAAATAAACTTATTTTCGATATATCATTTCAATATGTTCACATATATTCCTTAGTGGGTACATTCATTTGTAATGGATATAAATATAATGTTATATCTTTTTTACCATGTGAACCATAATGTGATTCATAATATCAAAGAATGGTGGTGGGAAGAAACAATTTCTTTTTTCAATTATTGAAAAATTTACCAGGTCAAAAACATTTCTAGATATAGCATTGCAAAGAAAAAAAATGTTGAATATTATGTGTTGAAAATTTTTATGGAAAATATAATATGTATAGTAAGAAGATTTAAATTTCTATAAAAACATGAAATTAATGTAATTTTAAACCCTTTAAAACCGATACATTCATTGATACAATAATGATGATATTTCATGAACACCTCACATAAACCATTATAATTTTTAGGTAGTTTAAAAATAGAAATATCGCTTGCTTTAAAAGTGTATGAGTTATTAAAGGAAAAAAATTCTATCATACACCTTTTACTATCACCAACACGTCTATTCTCCCTATGTAAAAAATTTCAAACCTAGTTTTGATTCTAGAATAAATATTTAAAGTTGAATTTTTTATCATTATAATGAAATGATCAAAAATATATATATATTTGTTTAAAATTCATCATTTTTTATATTTAAAAATTTACAATATGGTAGTTCAATGAAATTTTATCACATTTTCTAATATATTTATAAATATTTTTATGACTTTTTTACCTATAAAATTAATAGTATTTTTTAATTACTCAAAATATTCATCACCAATTGTTAATGAGATCAATACACAGCCTTCTAAATTATGATGAAATGTTTTCATCCAAAATTGATATTTATATATTCAATAAAAAATTTATGAAATCTAAAAAAATACCTTCATACAATGTGTCAACCTTTTTTTTTAAAATTTCTACATTTATAGAACAACCTATCATTTTATTAAAATTATACCTTATAAAATGAACATATATATGAATTAAATTTATGAACTAAAATTTATTAACTTTTAATATTTGATCTATCACACCTCAGTATATTGAATCATGTAAAAAGCCTATGTGAACCTTGACTCTTTAGTTTCCATATCTTTCATGAGTCGGGAGAAGTGGTCAGTTTTTTTCCTATAATTTATCTATGAAACAAGGGTAGGATAAATGGCATGGTGGACCTACAAGATTCCTATGTGAAAAAATGATCCAAAATAAAAAAGGTTGATTGTTTTCCTTGGAATGGACTTTTTGTGGCCACCCATTATTCCATACAAAAAATCCTTAGTATTGGAATAGTGAAGGTCATGGAATGAACAATTTTTTTTGGGTTTTGGGGTCATGGAATGGCTAGTTCCCAAGATCATCCTCCTAGGATTGGACACTATTCCATGGTGGGAAGCACCGGGGTGTGGGTGCTATATTTTTAGCATTTTAAAAATGATTATTTTTCTGTTAATCTTTTAGGGGTGGTTACTTTAGGATCTTTTCACCTTAATAAGGGGTCTAAATGCATTTGTTTACTAATTTTACTCATATTAAACTAATTATTATTACCCCTTTGAATTTAATTCCATATCTAGAATTCTAAAAAGATGTTTTGGGTGCTCACAATCTATCCAAAATCATATTTGGGTGTTTCCCTTTCATTGGGAAATTCTTCTTTTTGATCTAGGAATCTTAGGACATGATCTATTTATTTACCATCACTGGTATTGAAGGCAAGGAGGATTTTATTTTTTTCATGTGGTAGGTGTATATATGCTAGGGTATATCCCTTACTATGACTTTTGTTCTTATGATTCAATTTAGTTTTGATTTATGAAATTGATGATTTGAAGTCCAGAATAGGTGAATTGAGCTTTTAGGGAGATGAATTTTTTTTTCTTTAAATGGTTTTTTATTAAAGACCTTTTTGAATAACATGATGTATTTCATAAATTATATAAAAGATATATTTAAAAATGAAGTATATTTTCAAGTATTAGAGTGGTTCAACATCACTATAAAAAATGTTTTATAAAAAACTGGGCATGAAATGAAATGGATTTGCCCCAAAAAATGTTTTATAAATTATGAACATGTTTTCTTGAACATAATGAAAATATAATAGAACATAATGAATACCTTATGATATTGGGGGAAACATATAATATTGGAGCCCTAATGGAGTAATATATAATGAGTATATGTTATCTTAATGATATAGTTTCTAAGAGTATGGATTTCTAGGTAAACAATGTCCTCAGATGTTATAGTTCATTTATGTTGGATAATTTTGGTTTTTATAAGTTGAATATAATTTTGTGTTATGATTTTTCTTTTTGTGATTTATGGATACATACCATGATAGTATATATGATATTCCCTTTTTCCCACTTGATATCAATATTTATTCTTGAAATCTATTTATCATGACTTCTTATGCCTCTTAGATATATGTTATTTTCTATTTTAATGTGGCATATTTTATAAAATAAAACCAAGGGATGATTTTATATGGTAAAATTTTTTCTTCCTGAAATTTTATCAGAATATTTTTTAAATAATAACAAAACAATTCATGTGTGCATACATTGAATATTTTGTTAGGGGTATCATATTGATCTTTAGTTATCACACCCTAATTTTTTTATTTGGGTTTTTGTAGAATTATTTTGTATGATGCATGTTAAGGGAAGATAAAAATTTAGATGATGACGCACACACACCATATTTCCTTAATGGAGGATTGGGATGGTGGCGACATATGGACTTGAGGATTTGGGCCCCTACGTAGTATCATGATACATTTCTTTTGTTTGAATTTGTTTATATAGAACATATTTTGTAGTTTTTCAGTGTTACATTTATGGTTTTTCTGTTCTTGATATATGATATAGCATTGGATATATTCTATGAAACTATAATAGTTTCAATCCTATCATGTATTTTTAAAGGTTAAAATACTTCATATGTTTATTTTTATAATAATCGAGTGCTTGTCTCCGACCCATGGTGATCATGAATACACTTCATGCCTTATAAAGGGCCAATTTGGTTGACTTTATTGGTTGACTCAGGATTATGTGTTACAAATTGGTATCAAAGAGAGGAGCCTGGAGTTTTTTTTCTACCTAAAAGAGGAAGCAGGGTGACTAGTGCTGAGGAAGTGGAAGGGGTACACAATAAATATCTAGATAAGGTTAGGTTTCTTTTAACCAATATGGGGAAAAGGGACACCTCAAACCCAGTGATAGGGTGGGACCTAGGGTATTTCATTCATATGGGAAATCCGTACATCTTTAATTTTTCTATGAGAGATAATCCCAGTATAGTAGAGGTGGATCCATAATTTCAAAGGGATCTTAGTTTAGATGTGTCCAAATAAAAGTGAAGGGATGTTAACCTTATTCAAAGGGTGATGCTTAAGTTTCAAGGAAAATGCAGGTTGATGATAGGTGTATCGATGCAGTGGATTAGTCACTAGAGGAGTTAGAGATTGGACCAATTACCATGAGAGATGAAATACTCATAAAACCATATATGGTTATGGACTTATTATATATAGGTGAAACTAATTACTTTATATCATCCAGTCATATCGATAGGCTTGTGATCAAATATTATTCCATTTAGGATGGATCTTTAAACTCTTTTGGGAAGGAATTCAGAGATGGGATTTAGATGTCCTATGTTTTGGATGATGATTACAAACTATGATATTGAACATTCCTTTTTATTTTTTTAACATTAAATATTTGATCATATCATTATAATATACTGAATTATTATTTATAAATCCTAAATAAATTGCACCATCATCATCATTAGGTCCAATATTTTGATGGATTCACTCACGTTTTTCTAGGTGTGCGGGATAAATTATCTAGGATAGAATGTCTAATTGTCCACCATTCAGAGATAATCTCATACATGTTTTCATATATGTTTCTTGATATTGTTGATCTGTATCTTAGTGTTCATATTATTATTGTGGTGTGTGAGTATCTCAATGATTTTCGAGATTATTTCCTTTGGTTTTCTAAATCATAGAAAAGATGGGTTTAATATAGAATTAATTAAAGGGATGAGGGATATTTATTTACCTATGTACTCTATGGAACAAACTGAATTGAAATAATTAAAGGTTCATCATGAGGATCTTGGGGCTAAGGGATTTAATCATCCTTGTATTTCACATATGGAATCACCAATACTTTTTTCAAAGATATGGTATAGGATTCTCGGACATTGTTTTGATAACTGAAAACTCTTCTAGGTGATAGTTAAGAATAAGTATCCCTTTCATAGGATTGAATAACTCTTCCATTAGATCTAGGGAGATTTATTGTTTTCATTGATTGATCTAATATTAGGGTATCATCATCCGTGGTTCTGAGAGGAAGATATTACTAAGACGATGTTCATGGGTGTATATGGAAATTATGAGTATATGATAATTCTATTTTTCCTTACGGATACTCCTATTGTATTTCTAGATTTGATTAATAAAATTATACATTCGTTCTTGTATTATATCATGGTTATATTTATGGATGATATCCTTATTTATTCCAAATAATATGAGAATCATGTTGTGCATATAAATATTCACCATGGGAACTTGAAATAACATAATCATCATAGATATATATACAAATGTTTGTTCTGTATTCAAGAGATGAAATTTTTTTCCATGTAATTTTTATGAAGTAAATGATAGTAGATCCCAAAAATATACAGGTGCTGATGTCTGAAGAAAAAAATGGAAATGTGTTTGAGTTTTGAAGTTTCCTAGGATTAGCTTGTTACTATAGGCACTTTATTTAGGATATCTCCATGATTATATCTCCAATGATAATGTTTACCCATAAAGGCATAAATTTAATTTGAAGGGATCAATGCAAGATATCTTTTGAAGAATTTAAATTGGGTTTGAGTTTATCTCCAATCATGATTTTTTATGGGTTGTTCTTGGGATATGATGTTTACTTTGATGCCTACAGTATGAGTTTTTGTAAGGTTATGACAAAAGGGTGATATCTAGTATATTATGACTCTCATTAGTTAATCACTAATAATAATAACTATCCCATTAATGATATTCAGTTTTTTTAGTGACGAAATCTATTAAGGCTTGATGCCACTACTTATTTAGAAGGTGATTTATAGTGTATTAAGACCATAAGATTATGAATTATATCTTCAGTCAGATGGATCTAAACATTATAAAAATATTATTTTTGGAGTACCATCAGAACATGATTTTTTATATTACATACATCCCCATAAATTTAAATATTCCCAAAGATATTTTTAGTAGAAACGTTTTTATTCAGGTAGTGAAGGAATCAATTGAAGAGTTGTGTTTTATGGGATTATTTCTGGAACTGCACTAGGATGAAGGGATATATGATGGAAATGTCTTCCAATATTTTACATGGGATTAATCACTTATATATGATGTGATTAAACATATACAAGTTGACGATATGGATTTTAATCTATTTAGAAGGAATAATTATGCTGGGGAGACCATAGGTAAGTGGTTCTGGTATCCCAATGGAGTATTTCACTTTTGTGGAAGGAAGGTTATTCTGATGAGTTCATGAAAAGATTTTATGGATGATGGACAAAAATATAATTGGTTTATGATCACTAGAGATTTCAATAAGTATCATGACCATAGATTTCATTTCTGGTGGTTGAGAATAATATGATATATTATGGATTTTGTTTTTTGATGCCTTACTAACCAGAAAATCAATGTAGAACATCATAGCTTATAGGCTTGATATAAAATTTTCCAATTATGGTGTGGAAACTATATCAATAGTAATTATGATAGGGATTCCATAGACTCGTAGTGGTATGGAGTTGATTTGGGTTGTTATTTATCAACCCAAAAAATCATTTCATTTCCTACCAATCAAGTAGTAAAAAATGGTAGGGGATATTTTGAACATGTATGTGAGAAATATAGTTTTAATCTTTCTTATGCCATAGAATATCATTTCAAATAGGGACCCTCACATCAAATTATTTTTTTAGTGGAATATATGTAGTAATAGATTCTTAGTTAAAGGTTAGTGTGGCTATTATCCTCAGATGGATTCCAAGACTAAGTGATCTATCTTATCTTGAAGACATTCTTTGGGAATATTTTATTGACTTTAGTTGATCTTTAAAGAAAAATATTCCCCTATTGGAGTTTTCTTATAAATATATTTATTAGGCTACGATGAGGATGGTTCATTTTGAGTAATTATGTGGGAGGCCATATAGATTACCTATTTATTGTGAATATTTTATAGAATGGTCCTTGGTTAGACTATGAATTATATAGGACATGTTGAATATCAGGAAATTTATTAGGGGAATATTATTGACACATTATATTTTCCATAAATAATATGTCAATCAACATCATCGTTAATTGTATATTGAGGTTTTTGATCACATTTTCCTCAAATATTCTCATTAATTAGGGCATTGATGTTGGGAAAGGTAGGGTATGTTAGTACCTCAGTATATCACCCCATTTGAGATTGTGGTGTGACATGGGAATGTTCCATAGTCAATAGAAATACCGACTCATTTGACATCTATACGTGATTTTCATTATGTATCCCAACTGAAGAAATATTGAATTTATATGTCCCTCACGATAGAGTTGAATGATGATAAGGATGAAACCATCTCATTAGTGTTTTAATGTCTTATTCAGATATAGGATTGATTGGATAAGTTGTTTTGTGGTAAGATGATCCCATTGGTTCAATTGAGAGAGTAGTGTGGTAAGGACCCCCATGGGACATGAGATTGTGATTCCTTGATAACACATTGATGGAATTATCAATTTTTAGGATAAATATATAGATCCTTTCTATAGAGAAAATGGTTTTATGGTGGTAATAGTTTCCACAAAATGTTTTATGAAATCAGGTATACAATATCTCTAAATATTTTCAATTAGTTTTCTAGGTCATTCTTGTTTTTGGAATAATATTTAGTGGAAATTGATGGGTTTCTGGACTATCTCTATGAAACATGGGTGGGATCATGACCATGGTGGAGGTCATTGTTTTCTTATGAGTTTCATATGTTAAACGACCTATTCCCCCACACCTAGTGTAGTGTACGGTCTTAGGTAAGACCTGTTGTTCGTTTTCATGTGTTCCATGGACTACAAGACTCACCATGGTCATAGAAGAGGTTTTGGTTAGACTAAAACATCCTAGGTTTTGGGAAAAGGTGTGACTAGTGCCAATGGTCGATCTCCTTGGGGAGTTTACCATGTCATGGTTGGAAGAACAAGTTTGTGGTTATTGTAGTTTTATCTTTTTGAATCTACCATTTTCATCTCATCACTCATGGGTGGTTACTCTAGTTTTATATGATCTTAATAAAGTGTGTTAATTCATATTTTAGATTTTTTTCGTCCTATTAAACTTACTATTTTTCTTTATTTATATAATTTTCTAGATCTAGAATTCTAGGAATGAGTTTTCCATGCTCATCTTTAATTCAGTAGAAGTTTTTAGTGTTTCTATTTTTCATGGATTTAATCCATATAGATCTATGCTCATGAGGACCAGATCAATTCGTTTCTCAACACCAATTTCATATTCAACGAGGTTATATTTTTTTTGTTAATAAAAGTGTCTCTATCATATTGTTTAGCAATTGAAATGACTTATGTTATTTTAATTTCATTTTGTTTTGATTGATGAAATTTATGATTTTAAATCCATGAGTAGTGAATCGATTATTTAGGTATATAGAAGTATTTTCTATGAAGAGGTAATTTTTTAAATCTATTTTGATTTAGAAAATGTTATTGATAAATTATATCAATTTTTTTTAAATAATATGGGTTTTCAAACATATGAGCAGTGTGGTATCTTTATAAAAATTGTTTTATGAAAATAAGGTTAGGAAATTAAATTTCTTTTCATTGGAATTTTTTTATGAAATGATATGATGTGATTTTTAGTGTAATTTAAATGTAACATAACATTAGGAAAGCCATATAGTATGGGAAAAACTAGACATATGAAATCCCTAGTAGATTAAGATATCACTAGGGGTTCCATTGATTCCATGGTTATTAGGGGTGGCCTTTCAAGGGTACTGAGGTTCCCAAAATTTAGAGTTCACTTATTCTATCTAGTTATTGTTCTTCTAAGTTGTTTATACCCTTGTATTTTTATTTCACCTTTACTGCATTGAAGATAAAAATTTCTCTTCTAGAATTAATATGACCATTTTCCTATTTGATATGTATATTGATGTTTGAAACATGTTTATTTCGTCTTCATATTCATCATGGTTATATATTATTTCAAATTTATTTGTGTATATGAATATGAAATGTTTATGAAAAGAAAACCAAAGAATGATTTTATATAGGAAAATAATTTCTTATATAAATGGCTTAAAAACATATTTTAAATATTCACTAATAGATACACATGGACAAACATTGTATATATTCATTGAAATATAATATTGAACATTAGTACTCACACCCTAATTTTACATTTAGATGTTTGTATAGGTTTTTTTATAGAATATAGGAAAGGGGAAGTGTGTTGTGTATAATATGAATATATCAGATCATATTTCCTTTCATATGAGTTGGGATGGCTATGACATATGGTCACATGAATATATAACCATGGGTTTCTTTAGTATCTATTTTTTTATTCTATTTTTTGGTCTTTAAATTTTTATCTAGTTGTTGGATGTTACCTTTATGGTTTTGTTTTTTGATATATGATGTATCTTGGGATGTTTTTTGTGATACTCATATTGTTTCTATCTTATCACGAGTCTTTTGAGGGCAAAATCATTCCCATGTTTTTTATGTTACCCTACTACTTTTCACTATCCCTCATCGATCAAAACAAACATTGGGACATATGGTGAGCCATGTCAGGAAAAATTACTAGTGGCCCCAAGTTGGTATGTTACAATATATTATTTTTTTATAGGAATTGATCATCATAACACATGTATCTCACATCAATTTTAGAACATTTATCAATGAATCCAAATAAAAGCTAATATCATTACAAGGAAATTCAAAACCTAAAATAAGAAGTAATGGTATAATGCTCTTTCTATTAATCTTAACCAAAATGGTGATTTATAATTTACCAATATGACCATCCATGTTATATGAGTGATTATTTATTTTTTAAATTGATCCATTCCAATTTTAGATAATAAATGATAATGGATCCATGTATCATTTCCAAATTTATGTTACTCATGATCAATTTTCACCCACCATGTAGCTTATTATGGGTATTAATGTTTTAGATTTTGAATTATTTTGTTGTGATCCATGTCATCCAAATTATAGTCTCAACACATCCACATTTTTATAAAAAATATAGATTTATTGAAAAATTCATATTATTTTTTAAGGAATTGACTCAGATTTATTATTTCAATATGTAGCACACCTAATTTATTTTTTAAGTAAAAAAAGTGACGTAAAAACAACAAAATTTTAGTAGAGTATGACATTTTTTAAATATCATAACAATTGGATATAATAATAATTTATATTAATATGTTTAATAAGGAATATCATTATAACATAGCAATATATAATTTAGTAGAGAAGTGATATAGGAAAGTTGGTTTCACTATATCTATTTAATAAATTAAAAATATATAGTTTCATTGCAACATATTGAAACATATATTTTGTACAACTATCATACAATTTTATCTTTTCAAAATTCTTTAACTACTCAATAATTTTTTTGGGAAATATTCATGTTCATATTCCATCACATTTTATAGTGACCCATATTTTTATTTTGTTGTTAGATGACTCATTTTTTTTGTGTTTTTATCTCTTACGACTTATGAAATGGTAAAATAATAAATATAAACTAGATAAAACCCTTAGAAAAGTTTTGAATAGTCATATTTAGTTAAGGATATAGTATTTAAACATGGATTGAAATTTAGTGTGTTCAAAGACAGATAAATTTTAATATATGTTTAAAAATTATTTTACAAATATATATCTCATGAGTGATAACGACAATATCAATTAATTAGAATATCATATAGAAATTTTGACACAATAGTTGTACTAAAAATGGTGTGTTTCCATTATAGTAGGTATACATTTTATGTTATAATACTTTTTAGAGAGATTTTGCATCACATTAAAGGAGGAACTCTATGAATAAATTCCCCCTTTCATTATGGAATCAATGGATTTGGGCTAGAATGAGAATCATGTTCCGTGGAAATGATAATTAGGATTTGAAGAATCTATGTTAATTCTAGGAGATGGGATGTTTTTACTAATATTTTCCCTCATTTTTCAAGTGATCTATCTATCCTTATATGATTAATTTATTTTGAGGTTGATATGATGAGGTAATTTAAAATAATTAATTTGATAATTAGTAATTATTTTAATATTTATAAAAGTGATAATTAGTTATAAAATTTATTTTTACTTATAATGAATTATAATTAATTGATAAAAATATCATGTTAAATTTTATTTCTAGAATAATAGTTTATGAGAAATTATTTTCATATTCAAGTAATGGTTTTATTCTATAGTGAAGTATTATATGTTTAAATTTAATTAAAAATAATATTTTAATTTTTATTATTATTGATATTATCTTCTTGATGGAGAACCCAACCTCATAAGAAATTATAATAATTGGTGGTCTAAGAATAAACCTGAAAAACTGATCATTTGATGATGTTGTGGATGGTCAAATGTTTGTTGTGGATAATATTTGTCATGTCGCACTGCCTTTTTGATATAAGTGCTCCCAAAAAATTTCTTTCTTGAATAAGAAAATCAGTTCCATTTCCTTGAATCTCAGATTTTCCTTGGCGATTAAATTATTTCGGCATCAATATTAAATAAAATTAGTTATAAATTAACTAGAAATCATTGTTTAGATTCTATTTCAAGTAGGGTTACATAGTTAATTTTTTAATTTGGATTTCAAAGACAGATTTCATAGATGTTAGCCTATATGTTTTTTTATATATATCATATAATGGGGATGAAATGGTCCTCCTCCTTATTTTATATTAATGAAATTATTTGGAAACATATTAAAATGGATTCAATAATATTGAAATTATATAAACATTTAATGTATAGGATATGTGTTGAGGTTGATGTCACTAAAGTTCTTGCATCTAATATCTGGATTAAAAATGTTGAATTTTCTTTTTGGAAGAAGATTCTTCATAAATAGTTCTAAATTATTGTTCATTATAAATTATATACAGATAGAACTCTAAATTTAGTTGTTATAGGAATATGAGGAGACCTCTCATTAAACATCAAGTCAGAAGGAAATATATAATAATTTCAAAAAGGAAGCATAAATTTGATGAACTTGTTACACCCTATGAAATTAGTCAATATGAGGAACCTAATGTGAAATATTATAATGTTTAATATTTCAATTAAAAATAAATATAGGTAGTTATTATTTTCATAAATGATTCAAAACATTAATATTCAATGTTATATAAGGAAGGATAAAAGTTTCATCATTCATGTATAAAAATATATACAAAGGTTATTATTGATTTTGATGAATTCAAAAAAGTTCCTCCTAAAAGGAAATGAAAATGGTAACTCAATGAATGGAATTGGAAGGTACTTATATTTATGGAAGACAAAAATAATAATAAAAGTACTACAAAAATTCCTCAAAGGTGGTGGGATTTAGATAATAATCATAGTTAATGGAAGATAAAAAATATGAGGTTGATGTTAAACTAAATTAGGATCATATATCTAATGAAGGAATAAATAATAATAATTATACATGGACAGATGATAAATATGTAATATACATTATAGATGATAGGAAATGAGTCAAAATTTTGGTTGATTACCTTCAAATTACATAATGAATGGTTCCCAATGATTAACTAGAGTTTTATTATGACAGTTATTTATATTTCCTCAATGCTCCACGGTAATGATGTCCCTTTTAGAATTATTTATTTTTGTTGAATTTATGAAATTTTATGATGATTAATTTTGTGTTTCAATAAATAATTAATAATTATAATATTTATTGACTATTCAATTCCTTTGAAAACAATGAGTTTATAGGAGTTGGGTTACAGGTTGTGTTGATAACCCACATTATAATTTGGTTTGTGATTTGAGGATTTGAGATTACAATGATTTCTATTAATACTACTGATAAAAATACATTTTAGTTGTCCTAGTTTTTTTTGTCTAAATTTTGGTTGTGACTTTCTGTGGATTATCATACGATATGTTCAAGTGGATGAAGAACAAATAGTTTGATATTTATCTTGAATGGAGTTTTTTTCCATGAAAGTAAACTAAATTATTTATCAATATGCGGATTTTCAAGGAGAAATTTTGGCTATTTATTATCTTTTTCTTTACATTATATATTTAATAAAATATATTAATTATGATGGTTAATTATGTCTATTTTTGTGATACGTGAAGATTTTTCTTGTTCGATGCAGATTGATTGGTGTTGGTACATATTTACATAGGATCAATAAACTAATTTAATTAAAAGATTAAATTATATATTGATATGTCATTCAAAAATAAAATATTATAGTCTTAGATATTATATCATATTTCTTTCCAATCTATTCTCCTTAAATATTTGAAAAATGAAAGATGTCCCCTTTTGTTTTAAATATTATGCAATGCTCAAATGTTTAAATAATTAAGTAATTGGGGAGAATCCACATGAGAAGCTATGAATTAGATAAAATTAATTATTATACTACTTTATCTATTCAGATCTATTGATATCACCTACATTGTATATTTATCTATTTTCAGTTTTATGGTTGAACTAGCACTAATACTTGTTGAACCACTTATAATGAATTAGTATTAGAGTGGGGGGTGAATAATCAAAATAAATGAATAGCCACCAGTAATTTATGATATCTATATGTAATTTGGGATTATATGTTGGTTTCTCTATTTTTTGAAGATTTGGGAAAAAATAAGTCTTAGATGACGCACCTCAGCACACACTATTCCTTTCATGATTTGAGGTTTGAATATTCATGCTTATGAGATGTTTTTAGTCTGCATTGAGTGATTTATTTCAATCATAATGACATTAGTTAAGGATTCCACTGAAAATATCAAGTGTATATTTGGAAAGCCCTTTGATTTTTTTGTATAATTTATTCTCTATTTTCACAAAATTTAAACTTAGTTAAACCAGATTTCACCACACTCTTTTACATGTAAACTTATTTTTCTAATATATTTTTTGGGGAATGAGTTGGACTTAAAAATAATATATCATACCATTTATGAAATTATATTCTCTATGGAATTGATTTTTTTCCTAAAAACACTAATTAACAATCATGATCAATGAATATTTTACTTTTTATCATTGATATATTGGTTCCTTTTAAAGAAAAAGCAGTCATCATATTCAAAGAATAATGTGAATGTAAACACTTGATTGGTTGATTAGATTTATCTCCAAAATATATTCCTCATTAATTCTTTCCCCAAAATATCTCAATATAGATTGAAAATGGATTTTTAAATGATGTTTTAGATTCTATTAAGAGTTTATGATCTAAGTATTTCAATGGCTAGTGTGTTGATATGATGGTTGTTGGATAATGGAAGACCAATAATGGATTGGACGGTTCTCTAGTAGAGGATTTATGTGGATTCAATGAAAAATGGATGGTTATTATAAAATTTGAAATAACATAGCTCTAAATCATGTATAAATTTTATGTGGTTTATCAAAAGGAAAAAATTGATAATAATTTGTGATGTTAGAGTTGGAAAAATAGAACACAAGGGTTAGAATCATAGGGAGATAAGTTAGAAATTTATTTTAGTAATGAATATTAATCTAGAAATTTTTTCATGAATTGACAACATTTGGTACCTAGGTCACAAACTGTGTGTGTTAGATTCTATGGATCTAAGGGTCTAACTTATCTATAAATAGAAAATTTATTTCTAATAAATATCACACAGTTTTTCACTAAACATGTAGCTTAATAATTCATAGGGGGGACATCATGTTTCAGCCCACTATTCTCAAACATGATGTGGGAAATAATATGTGTAATGTACATCAAATTCATGTGACAATCATTTATGGTAGTAAATTTCATCTATTTTATAGCTCCCACACACCATGCACCTAGTTATACACTCCATATTGATCAACACCACATGGAATGAGAAATCGTGCTATAAATTTTGATTTAGGTCTATTCTCCTAAAACATTTACGCTATTGGAATACATAATTTGGGAAGAATTATATGTAAATTACCATATATATTCACTAAAGTGTCCAAACATGACACATATGTTGTTTATTATGAGTGAATTTACATATAGAGTAACTTGGTGTATATTTCTTTATGAGATGTTTTTCTGTGAAATCAATGATAAATAATGTGTTTTTTCATCATGAATAAGATTTTTGATTGTGATTGAGTCTTCCGATGTTGGAATGTGGTCAGTAATTCCCTAGTATAGTTTTGAGGATAGTGTGTGGGCCCCCCATACATATAATTGAGTATGTAACCCACACATAGGAATTAATTGAATGTCTTCCATCCCCATGGAGGATGTCTATTCCATGGACATTGTGTGAGTACTTCATCAATCCCAATGAGGTGAAAACCCCATATACTAAAGTCAATGTTGGAAACCATCACATGTAGTAGGGTGTGGGTCTTCCAATATTATAGGATAATGTTTTTTTCTGTGATAATTTATTGGTTTTCCCTACATTAGGAACCAGTACCCCCTTGAGGAATATATACTCCTTAGCTTGGGGTCGGTCCCCTATTATAACTAAAATGTGATTTTCTAGAAGTTTTAAAGAATATTTATATATTGGGATAAGTGTTTTTTATTTCATGATATTTTTAATGGAATACATACTTGATTTCATTCCAATTTTATTTTCAATTGGGTGTTTCATTTTGAGTTTATGATTCTTTTGGAACTACGAGTATCTAAATATATAATAGATGTGAACCATTGTGGAGAATTGCCGTGATTATTTGGGTTTTACTTTCATTCATGGTATTATAGTATTCATTTTATATTTATTACTTTCAGTTTTCTTACTATATCTATTGGTCTTGGGTTTGAGTTGTCTCTTTCTTTAAATTTAATCTTATGTTTTCAAGGAACCATAATGGTTATAATTATAGTCACCCACATATAGTCCTCATGCTCACACATGATTTTTATATTAAATTGATGCATTGTTTGAGGGTACACATATAGAACATAGAGTTAGATTATCTAGTTTGAAGATGTAATTCTATGAAACTTGGAGGTTTTTGTAAAAATAATGTTAATGTTGAGTGTTCTTCAAATAAGGAGGAATATTTCATTGTGTAATGTTTATGGTATATAGTGATGTTTCATAAATATATTTATATATTCATGTGGGGTTTCCAATTATAATTGTATCATTTCGTTTTTTCCTTATATTTTTTTTATACAGTTCAATTATATATTTTTATTTTATGTTAATGGTTGATGTTTGATATATGTTTTCAATTGAGTTGTGTATCAGTTACAAGATTATATAATCTATGTCTACCCATTCATTTTTTACACTTATTTTGTATCTACTTATTTTCCTATTAGAGGTGGTAATGGGGTGTCTCACTCAGCCTACAGTTACCCTAGGTGAGGTCCCAGTGGGTTAGGTAATGAAAGAAAATTATTATGGATATTTGAGTATTAAAGAAAATGTTTCTATTTTTTGTTCATGAAATGAATTGTTGGGAAAAATAAAAGTTAATGATTTTAAGGGTATTTTAGTTTGGTTTACATAATATATATCTTAGTGATGGTGTGTTGGATATCTTATTTATTCAATAAGATTACGATCATAAGCTAATCAACATAGAACTACAAGGCACCGACTGTGGGGTACAATCAAAATGTCACACAAATAATGTTGTGGTAAATTTTTACATTTCCTGATTCTGATTATCTAAATATGATATATTAGTCTTGTGTTTACCCTATAATAAAGGATAAGACCTATTGAAATCTATCCTAGACTCATATTTAGGGTTTTGATATGAATATTCAAATGCATGAACCACATTCCATTTTTAGTAGTATGATGAGGAATTTATATTTGTAAATGATTAGAAGATATATTCACAATAGATATTGGGGGAAGATACCCCATAATTTATACAAGAGTAGATCTATCTTTTAGGTTGGATTATAGATAACACTGATGAAACATTCCATATGTAGACTATATTCCATGCATTCAATAAATAATAGAATTTAATTATGGTTATGGGAAAAGTCATAGGGTGATAGTAGATTTTTGGAGTCAATAAATCATTTATTCCATCTATATTAGACACCCACTGATCAGACAATGGAATTTTAAACATGTTCTTCTCATAGCATGTCAATATGTTGAATAATGCTTTGTTGAACTCATAATGGTACAGTTCTAGTCTGGTTATAGTTGAATATTTTTTCTTCTAATGTTTTTCATTTGGTTTTGGGGATAGTATAAGAATAAAAGATGTTTGACCCTTTTCATAGTGACATGACAATGACCAAGTCAATGATGAGTATTTTGGATGTGGTACTCCATCGGTGTATCCCGAAGTCGATTACTTCAAACTCGATATGTTGATATAAGAATACAAAGTAACATTTATTTTTTCATTATAAGTGTTAGTAAATACACATTTCAACATCAGAGTCCTAATTAAAATATTGGTACTTGGGAAATCACTAATAGTGAAGAACCTTAGTTTAGGAATAAAAAAACAAGTCCCTAGAGACAACTAGTGTGGTTCCATTAAGATAAATCATATATGGAAGGATGTATCAAGTATAAAAATTTCTATAATTGTAAATGTATCCTTATGAATGGTTTTTATAGTATAACAACTGTTGGTACTTTTGATAGTAAGTCTATGAATATGCAATGAATGGTAGGTTAGGTGGCAGAATTTGTGCCTTATCCACTAACAATTATACTAACTAACATTGGTGTAAACAATTACTTCTTATCTATTATGTTCTATTTGGATTATAGATTGAAATAAAGATCTTATATAGTGATATTAAAAACAATAACACTACTAGTGTTAGCCATTACAATTCTATTAGTAGTTGGAAGGTTGACATTTTCCTCTAGAATGAGAGTCGGTGAGAGATTTGACCATATAGAGATGGAATCCTATAATTTAATCCTTTTCATGGTTGAACAATACATGATTAAAGAAATTCATTGTGTAGAAACCTATATGGGTCAAGGACCACCCATAACGGTGAGACAAATGCTTAGACTGTATTATAGGGTTGATCCTTGAGAATATTGGAGCTAATTACCCAAGTTTGTTTTTCTCCCAGTTCATCATGGTTGTTGTAGTGTAATGGTAACCAAAATAATGAATTATTGAATAAAATATTTTTAGATAGATATTCATTGGTTTCCCATATTAGGTGATTTTTTTGTTCTTTTCTTCTAAGGCTATACTAGTATCTTCAAAAAAACATTAGTTGTCTGAATTATGATTCGGGTGTGGTTGGTGTAGTTATGAAACCAATTAGATAAACGTTCCTCAGGTTGGGTGTGACCACTTTGTCTAGTGTAAAGGTAAATATGATTCTTAGTCAATTTTGGGTTTGATTATACTCACCTTCAATATTATGAAGTTAATCTTCCAAGGGAAGTATTCAAGTGTCACTAAGGACACTATTGAAACCTTTTGATGAAGTGAGAGTAAATAACTTCTTTATATGAACATAGAACTAGTTAAAAATTGATTATAATATTCATAAAAAACACACTCATCTAATGATGAACTAAGTACAACCATCATTGATGTTTGAGGTATGTTTTTTGGATTATGCATAGTGCACCATCAATGTAATAGACTCATCAGGTGTGTGTTATGGATTTGAAAAGTCTATCCCTTTGTGTTTTTTTAGTGGTTGGTACCATTAGAAATTTAAATTGTATTAGATTATATTGTTATAGTTTCACAAAAGTATTATGGTGGAAGATTATTAGTTTCATTATCAATATATAAAGAATATATCTGATATTCTGGCATTCGTATAATTTGTAGCATATATCTGGTTGATTGTGAAACATTTCTTCCACAGTCTAGAATCTTCATGAAATATTTTTGGGAAATATTTTTATTAAAATTGTGTGGTTACATATTCTGTAATTTGTTATTTGAAATATTTTTCAAATAGTGATGAGTAAACCATTTCCCATCTAGGTTGAATGGATTTGTACCTCTAGGACTCACCATTAGTGTTTCAATGAGAAATTTTTTAGTCATTGTCACATAGTGGGATATGTACCATACATATTTTGTGTATAATTAGAAATGGAAATTCATCATATAAGAACTTTATATTTATGGTGAAGGATTTTTCCTTTTGGTGTTGTGGTTTATTACACTTGATTTGATATGTATAATCATGGGGTCTAGAGTAGAATGAGAAGAGAAATTTAAACATACCAAGAAAATCTTCTTTGATCGGAGGTGAGATAGGTCACCGACTAGCCTAGTGTTGGTTAATTAGTAGTTTAATGATATTGGTGTTGAATTTTTATAAGTCGGTTATATCCATTCATGAATGTTGAATATATAATCCCTAAGTGGGTTTCAATATGGTATTAGATAACATTGGAATCTAGTTTTTGTTCGGAAATGTTCTTGTAAAGGGTATACATAAGATTAAACATAAGGCTATTGATGTATTAAGTCATGGTATTGGAAGAAATGGTGTTTTAACATTATCATGTTTTGAAATTATATTGAGGAAAACAACAAAGATACTCATTATTGGGATGATGTGAAATATTTTATAGAATCATCCTATGAATGAGTTTGGTGAGTTATGATGTATTTTTTGAGACAATAACTTGGTTTCTCATTAAATGTAGAGGGCGTGATGATATTGTATGTAACAATTATGTATGTGAACCAAATTCATAATAATCCCTATGGTTTTTTTTAATCATACCACATGGATGTGTATGGAATAATGTTTAGTAATGTTTATTTTTAATAATTAAAAAGAATCAATATTATTTTTTACATGATGCATGCCTGAGGATGTTTTGAGTTGATTCATGTCGATATGAATGTGGAGGACCATGGAATTATATCATAAAGGAGTGGTTATATTAGGGATATCCATTAATATAGATGTGTATTAGGTTTTTGTAGAACATGGACATTTATAAATGGATTAATCATATGTTCGGATAGGTTGTTTTCCATAAATTGTGGTTCATCGAGTCTATGAGTGTAGAAGCTATTTTTTTGAAGAATTTAATGTTTTAAAGGAGGGTAAGATATTGTGAATTTAATTTTTTGGGTTGATAATTACCTTATTTCTTGTGTTTCCAATTCATAGGTCCTTTAATAGGTTGTAATGATATATTTTCTTCTTTGAATGGCTTAAAAAATGGTCCCATTGAGATTCAAATTTGGAATTTAAAATTAATTTTAAATTTAGTAATTTTTTAAGATGGTAAAATTTTAAGTAATATTCAATATTTATTATATGAAAATATATCCACAAATGAGAACCCGAATTTTTCTTAATAGAACACTAATTTGTAAATTTCAACATTATCGTTTTGTTTAGAATGAGGTGTTTTCAATAAGATATGTCTAAATATTGTATTATAGATTTAGAATATGGAATGAAAATTTTCAAAATTTTAGATATATTACTAAGTATTAGACACCAAAATTTAATTTTTTTCATTTTTAGATAAGCCCCCACATTTGGGTTGTGTACAAACCATTAAATGATCCACGATCTAAAATTAATGGTGGCCCAAGTGCTAGAGAATACATTACATAAGGTCCTAAATGCACAAGGTCCTAGAAATCCCATTTTATGCCTATGGTCTAAGGTATATGTTTCCACCTTCCTATGGCCTTTCTCGCCATTATACCACCATCACACACTACATATCACCTTCCATGATGAAAAGTGGATATGCCAAACTTTTCATTATTATTCAAAGAATCAATTTCACTACACACACATGTGATACATATTATGGAAAAAATGTCCCATCTAAATATTTGAGGGGAGGAATCTATGGGGTCGGAGTCATGAGCCAAATGACACCAGCATGGTTGTTGCAAGTGTGAACAATTCACTAAATAAAATTTACCCCATTAGATGGTATTACACACCCATGAAAAAAATTCTCTACAAATATGATTTTATAATATTTTGAATGGAATTTATCCATCACATTAAAAGGGGAACCATAGAAATTATTCAACTTATTCTTCAAGGGTGTGGTGTATTTAAGAAAACAGTTACTATTGATTCTTAGAAAAGTGGTTTATAAATTCAAAGTATATAAAAATTCAAATAAATTATAATGAAGGAAAGAAAAAAAGGAAATTGAGAAAAAAATTAACATGAAGAAATATTTTCATTCGTAGAAGGATCCCCATCTATGGTAAATATATGAGATGTCAAGGAAAACATACTTTTCATTCACATGAATGATACATGGAGAGTATCCATTTATGGTAGTGTGTAGGACACCCATTCAGTGAATAATAAATATTCATTGCCTGTTATTCTTTGAAATATCAACGAAAATGGACCTTCATGTGTCGAACAGAAATCTTATCCAATTGGACTTGATGCAAAATTCAAAGCATTTTTTAACTTTATAATGAATACTTATATTTATATACAATGTATATGGATTAATGAATTTGAGATCATGAATACAAGAGAGTATAGATTTTGTGACCCAATTATTGTATCCCTTACATGTGAAAGAGATGTATTGAATGTAGTATTTTTATTTTAATGTGGAACTGATGAGGATCTTGTTTTTGTTTTCTCTGTTAGGATATCCTTTCAATTCAAATCGAATCATAACTCAATGAAATAACAAAGGTCTAATTTCTTGGATAGGTTTGGGTGGATAGGGAATTGACCACGGTTCCAAAATATCTCTAACACGTGATACCCCAGATATATTACTCAATTGAGATGAAATATTTGGTCCCATTGTAATAAAAGATGCCATAAAAATACTATATCCTATACAATATAGTATTTTACATCCTCACATGGTTTTATAACCTCAACAGCTCCATAAAATCCCCATGAAGCATCTCATGAAAACATTTTAATGATAAATCCATGTGGGATATCTCACCATTTTTATCTAATGAGGATGAAGTGGCTCAGTGACCATGAAAAATTAGTACAAGAGTCTATACCGGGATTAAAAAACTAACCACTCCTATAAAAAATTTGGGGAGTAGTACATCAACATCATCCCAACCAGAATTAAGGTGCTACCTGAGAGGGGTTTTATTGGTATCCTTGTTTACCACATTTAGAATCCTTGAATCCTAAGTATATAAATAGGATTATACCATTGAGTAATTGGACCAAAAAATAAAAATTAATACATATTTTTGGAGGAATCCCTGGGGGAAGTCTACTACTGATTTTTTAGATTTCGTTCATACCCTTTTTCACATCAACACCTAGGAATCCCTTTAGTAAATCTAGATGGAAACCTTGGATCATCCTAGGAGGGATCCCACTGATTAATTTCTATTACAACATTACATAGAAATAATCGTGATTTGGGTTCCAACCCCAATTTCCTGATTTAATGTACAGAAAATAAAGGCTCTCCATGTGATGGTTCTCACCCCTTTGGGTGTTGACATCTCTGAGGCTCATTAGCATACCCTAACCATGGCCTATAGACCATTAAATGTAAATTTTACCAAGAATGATAAAATAATGATAATATATAAATTGATAACTACATATATAAAATATTCATTAATAGGATAAGGTGATCATAACTATGCATTTCCTCCCCATGGTGCTATAACAAATGACTTTAGAGGTCCTCCCTAGTGTACCCATTGTAAAGGTTCTCTCCATAAATTTTTACATGTGAATCAAGAAGGTCCAAATTATTTTATTGTATAGGATATAATAATAAATAGTTGTATTCCACAAGATTAGGTGATAATAGGAATATTTTATGTTCCTCCATGGAGCACTCTTCATGGAGGTCCATCACACAACAATGTTAAGATTGATCATAAAGGTTCCCCTCATGAAATCAGTTTCCTAGGTCCTCACTTCATCATAGAAAATTATTTTAAATAAGTCAAATCTCAAAAATAATAATAATAAATAAATAAACCTAGAGTTAATTACCATGTAAACCCTGAAAATAACTCTTGAGGTCCTCCCTACGGAATATTTTTTAGAGGTCCTAAATGTGACAAAGCATTCATCCAAAAAGGGTTCCTATTCATAATGGTGAATCAAGAATCAGCCATGGAAATCCTCCTCATGGTACTAATTATGTAGTACCTCCAATAATGAAATATATTCTGTTCATAAATGGTCATACCAATTTTAATATTAATCAAATGTTTCCCTTATATTGGGAGACACTATTGAAACTATGGCCATCTACGCCATGAAAATTACTATCAATCAATGATGCTCCATGTCTGTAAATGGGAGATTTTAGAAAAATATCATCATCTCCCTATGACTAAGAATCAAATGATGTAACTAAGTATTATAAATATATTATTAATCCTCTTCATAAATTTGAAGATAAAAAATTTGTATGGTTTAATCATTTTGAAGAACTAATAAACAATTATGATTAAAAGATTATGGTTATGTGAAAATAATTGTTTGAAGAGATAGTACAAATCATGTTTTAGTCCATAGACACCCCCTTTTAAGACATAAAAAATAACTAAAATATGAATGCATGAATAACATTTTTTTTGTAGTTTTTGGATGATTATTTACCTTCACAGGATAATGAACCATCTTTATAGAGTGTATATAAATCATTTGAAGGCACTGGGTGACTTGTTCCACCATGTCAAACTATCCAACCTTTTAGTTTCTTGAAATCATAAATCTAGAAAATAATGAATGCTTATCAAATATTATATCCATATAATATTAAAGGTACTATTATAAATACTCAATGATACAACACATGACTTACATATCAGTGGGAAAATATATTGAATGATTATTTCTTAATATAACAATTCAGGTTAGGGATATATATATATATATATTACTTGTTCCATAAAATGATGTTACTATAATACAAAATCCCAAAAAAACTGTAGTCGATGGGAGTGAACATCTTATAGGATTTTTTATCAGAATGAAAAGTACATAAAATAGTCATCCCATTTTAGGAAATAAAAACATAAAATTATAGATAAAACTTTGACAATGAGAGCCTCTTAGATAAAACATGTGCTACATATAACTCATTATAGGATAAATCTATGAAATGACCACAAGGATGTAGTATCATACCCAATATAAATATATTAAACCTTGTCTCGTATGGTGAAGAGAATATTTACTTCTACCGCCACTCCTTGAATCATCAAATCCATTATGAATAGTGGATATAATGGTAGTAGATAAATGTTTACCCAGACCCCTAGGGATAAGTACACTTTTACCTCCATATACTATGAGTAAGACTATCATTTATAGGTTGGGATCAACATCATAAGAATAAACACCATGATTTCCTATACATATATTTTAGGATTCACCTCATTTATCAGAAATTTATTTAGTGAATTTTATTGGCATCTCCCTCAAGATTATTGTACACAAACTACTTACAATAAAGCATCCAGAAGAGTGAGAAAAAAATCACATGGACTTTAAGTGAAAATGGGTGATTAGAAAATAAAAATCAAGGAGTATTATAACATGTCCCTTAAGTAATATTTAGAGGATGAATGTAACACCCGATACTTTTATGTTATATAAATCATCAAAGGAATCTTTTTCTATACAACACTTTCTTGGCTTGCTTTACACGCAATCGCGACCTTCCTCGATAGCTTGCGTCGTACGCAATACCGAGTTTCACTAAACAACATTATGTTATTAAAACTAGCCTTTATGAATAGTAATAACCACTTTTTGGAATTTTATAAATTTTATTTTTCAAAATGGACTTCATTTTTGGACTCAGAATATCGAAATTATCCTAGGGTGAAATTTTGGTATTTTTCTGAAAACTTTCAATTTTTGATGAATAGTGAAACCACTAAGTGGTAGGTTAAAAACTGAATTTTGCATAAAACTTAATTTTACCGCTTCTGTGATTGGAATTTCAAAAATCCGAGAGACACGGTTAATATCAAGGACTAAAATTTGGTTCAATGAGATGAAAATAATTTTTTGGTGAATAGTAACTTTTTACTATTTTTACCGCGGTTAATAGTAAATAGGGTAACTAAGGGTAATTATGATATTAATATTACCCTAACACATGTCCTAATTCTATTGGACAAGTGTAATTCGACCAAAAACAAACTTAGGAATAAAATATGACCATTTAGGCCCACTTGGATTAGATTAGGACATTTATTATTAATTTATTTAAAGAAGGGTTAAAATAGTTAAAATCAAAGTTTAATAAGTAAATAATTTTTAATATAGGGTTATACATAAGATAAATTCGATTGTAAATATTAATTAGAAAGCTAAAAAGATTTCCTACATGATGGTATTTTATTTGTAATTTTTAGACATCAAATAATTTAATTTATTTATGACACAAAGATGATGCAGTAATTATCTTATTAATGAAATATTGACAAAATTGATAATATAAATACCAAAATAAATGTAATTTGAGACTTTTTATGAATTCCACTAATTTTCTAGGTTACTATGATATATTAGTATTGATTTAATCAACTTGGTTCGAACATATAATTCTGTTATGACTTTGACAAAAATCATATATCAAATAGTGTCAAAATTGACACAAAATAGTTTTTAAATAAAATATTATATTATTAATTGTTATTTTATTCCTAAAAATCTAAGGTTCGGCCAAATGACTTAGATAAGGATATATATTTTAATAATAAACAATTTGGGGTTCGTTTGGCATGTTATAGTAAGTGTATTAACCATATAGTGAAAGAAAACAAAAAGTCATGGTAAAAGTTAAATTATTTTACTTAGAGTTAAATCTAATTGATAAGGTTAAAATAATACCCTAAACTTGTCTAAATTCTATTGGTTGATAGGATTTCGACCCATCCCCACTTTGGCTTCGAAATAAGACCCTTTGTAACCATTATAAACCGATTTTGACTTTAATATAAAATAATATTTTGAGATATTCCTAAGGTGCCCCTCTCCTCCCTTATAAAAGGGCACCTCCTCCCCCTCCTCCTCACACCAATTTGAGCACTCAAGCTCGGCCAACCCCTGCCATTTTCCCTTCTCCACTTCCCTAGAATAATCCTAGAGGTCCTGGTCTTCTCCAAAGACCAATCTTAGTTCCTTAAGTGGAGGATTCAAAAAGGCGTTCCAAAGAAGAGGTAATATCCATTACCGATCTTTTCAATTTCCTTCTTCTTCAACTTCTTCTTATTTAGTTGTTTCATGATAAAGTAATAACATCAGTATTACTTACATACTGATATGTTATTATAAATATGAAACAACCCTAATTCACCTTCTATCCATCCTACGGAAAAATGAAATCACCGCGCGTGCGTACGTACGAAATACCGTCTCCACGCCGTGGTGTAATCTATTTTCCACCATCACCTTACAAGGATGGGTGTAATGGTGTAATCAGTAACTATATATGATTATTATTAAGTAATATTGATACTGAAATAATATATATATATATATACTCCAATACAATTCCACGATCATAGGAACGATATCATCACTCGTGCGTACGTACGGAATACCGTCTCCACGATGTGATGCGACTCGTTCTACATGATCTTCATTTCATAATGATTATATAAATGAATTGAATGAATGAATATGGTATATAATACACTAATACCATTCTGGAAATGAATTATCTATAACCTAAAGATAAGAATAAGAATTTATTCGACAAAACACGCATAAGAACAAAAAGTTATAAAGACCCGAGTAACAAGTAACAATGAAATATTAATAACAAGAAGCTAATAATATGACCATATATGATCTCATATCAATATGTATGATTCTGGAATAAGTCGATAACATTATTTAAACCATTATACAGGAGCTTCGGACACGAACAAAGCAAATCGGACCTAAGGTAAGGGAAATATCACAATCTCATTTTTATCCGAGATTGTTTATTCGTAAGTATTTACTGGGGTGTATTTTATCATCCACATCCATGTTCCCTCAATATGAAATATTGTTTCCATCCACTTGCAATAGTTTAAATCCAATTTTACCCTTAGGTGAGTTTTTAGTAAAGAATATGAAAGGAATCTTTTGTCGTTTTTCCGTACGAGGTACTTTTTGACTTTTCCGACAAAAGTACGAAGAATGTTTTTTTTAACTTATACGGCATGAATGGATTTTTAAAACATTATTTCCAAGAAGCTTCCTTTACAAGTTTTCAAGTTTATTTTTAATCAACTTCTTTTAGTTTATAATTGTATGACATGTTAAGAAAAGAAAAGTGTTTTTGAAAAAGAAAGGATATTTTCCTCAAGAATGGAGTTCAAGTGTTTTATCAAAATTATTTTCCATCTAAGATAATAAAGGGTTCTGTTTTTATCCCTTTAATTACATTGATTTGATTATGTTGTGAGGGAATTATTTTTATGAAGTCATTTGCCTTATATGATTTTATGATGTCATGATGTTTCAAGAATCCCATTTTTGTTACATGTGTTATGCGATGATGTATGTTTTATGATTATGTGGCACACATAAGAAAGGATTCATTATAAGATGGGTGGGACCTATATCTCCCTCCAATGCATTGGGTAAAGATTTTATATCTCATGAGATAGACATGGCTGGAACGGAAGGTTATTTCGGTTCAGTGATACAGGACTGAAACGAGGAGTGAACTCGGTTCAGAAAGGGACTTTGTCCACTAAGATAGTCTTGGCAATGAGTCATGACTAACAAGAAATGATTTTCCATGATTATGTGTGCATGCCACAAAGTTTCAAGTTTTATGTTATGATTTTGGGGATCTCATTTTCACTTCTATGATTTATTCCATGTTAAGATATTATGATCTCTTTTGCAGGTTTTGATTTTCAAAAAGATATGATATGATTTTTATTTCCTTTATTTGCCCTTGCTGAGCATTTGAGCTCACCCTTTTATGTTTTCTTTTCCCCAGGTCAGGAAGATGAATATTAAGTAGAATATGCTAAAAGGGACCCTAGATATGATGAAATAAATGGGAGACACTGTAGAAGATTTATGAACCAGTTGTTTATGTTTCCCAGTTTCTAAAGACACTATACCTATACGGTCCTTTGTGGTTTTGTCATATGTTGTAATAAGTGTGCTTCAATTTTTGAAGTATTAAAAATGTATATATAGTATGGGTCGTTATAGTTGGTATCAGAGGGAGGTTATAGTCAACCTTTGGAAACTAGGATGTGAAAGCCTTAGTAAGAACCCTAAGGATAAGTCTAAGCATAGAACACAATCATAGTGTTTTTGAATATCCTAGGATAAGACCTTAAGCATGAAAATTTTATTCTTGAATTATGTGGTCTCCTATTATAATTAGTGTTGCTCACACTATTCTTCTTGGTTTTAGTCAATGGCTGGAACCCGAAGGAACCGTGTTAATGCGGAATGCGATGGGCAATGCAATGATTGTCCCCCTGAGCAACCAAACGATATGGGAGCTGGAATGCAAAATCTTGTAGCCATGCTCACACAACTTTCTCAAGCTATGAATAATGCAGGATTTCCAAACGAGCAAAGGAGGGAGCAACATTCTGTTGAATCCTTCATGAGGCAGCGTCCACCTTCTTTCAGTGGGTCTACTGATCCATTAGTTGCTGAACAATGGATTAGTACTACTGAAAAGATATTTTCAGTTCTTCAATGTTCTGAGCATGATAAAGTCATCCTAGCAGTGTATCGTTTGGAAGGAGATGCTGATCAATGGTGGAATCTTGTTAAGAATACGAGGCAAAGGGATGAAATTGAGTCCATGGAATGGGACGAGTTCAAGAACTTGTTTTTCAATAAGTACTTCCCTCGTATTCTCCGAACAAAGATGGAGAAAGAGTTCCTTGAACTGAAGCAAAGGGATGATGAATCTGTTAGTACCTATGAAGCAAATTTTACAAGACTTGCAAGGTACGCTTCTGGTATTATTATCCAACCTGAGAGTAAGATCGATCAATTCTTTACTGGCTTAAAACCAAGTCTTCGAAGGGCGTTAGCCATAAGGGACTTCAATAGCTATGAGGAAATCGTTCGATGTGCTCTCAAAGTCGAGATGGAGATTGGAGTAACCCATCAGTCACATGGGTTTGATAAGAAGAGGAAGATGGAATTCAAAGAAAAATCTAAAGAGCACACGGAAAAGAAGATGAACTTTCCCTTATGCTCAAAGTGTGGAAAGAAACATGGAGGGAGTTGTCTTAAAGGGACAAGTAAATGTTTTAAATGTGGAAAAGAAGGTCATCGGGCATTTGAATGCCGTGATAATGGGAAGAAGATGTCTAATGATGCAAACAAAGGAAGGGATACACAGAATGAACCTACTACACTTCAATGTTTCAAGTGCAAGGAGATGGGGCATTATGCCAATCAATGCCCAAATCCAAGGGTTGATGATGATGGTCGACGTCAACAAACTCTTAAGGCTAAAGATAAAGGAAAGTCACATGCAATTTCTATCAGCGATGTGGAGTACGATAATGAAGTGGTGAAAGGTACACTTACCGTCCACTCTAAAGTAGCAAATGTTTTATTTGATTCTGGATCCACACACTCTTTTATTTCTGAAAAATTTTCTAAGGGTATCACCGTACTACCTCAACAATTAGATGTTGAGTTAGCTGTGACAACACCTAATGGCACATCAATCGCATCAAAAGTTTATAATTCTTCTCCGATCGAAGTTTGTGGGAAAGTGCTTCCTGCAAATCTTGTGATCCTTCCTTTAGTGGAATTTGATGTGATTCTTGGCATGGATTGGCTTTCTCTACATGGAGCTCATATCAATTGCCAAAGAAGGGAAGTCACATTTCATACTCCAGATCAATCTACGATCGTATACCAATGCAAGGATGAACATAACCTTCCAGTGGAAATTTCTTCCATCTTATGGGTATTGATCCCACTAAATGAAGGTTATTTATCTCAAATGGTTGGTGAGAAAATCACGATTAAGAATATGCCCATTGTAAGGGAGTTTGATGATGTCTTTCCGGAGGAATTACCGGGTCTTCCACCAAATCGTGAAGTTGAGTTTTCAATAGAACTCGTACCGGGTGCTTTGCCTATTTCAAAGACACCTTATAGAATGGCCCCAATTGAGTTGCAGGAATTGAAGAAGCAACTCCAAGAGAATCTTGATAAGGGATTCATACGCCCTAGTGCGTCACCTTGGGGAGCACCTGTTCTATTTGTTAAGAAGAAAGATGGATCAATGAGACTCTGCATTGATTATCGAGAACTTAACAAGATCACTATCAAGAACAAATATCCTCTCCCACGCATTGATGACTTATTTGACCAACTACGCGGAGCTCAATACTTTTCCAAGATTGATCTTCGTTCAGGGTATCATCAATTAAGGGTCAAAAGGGAGGATATACCAAAGACGGCTTTCCGTACAAGGTATGGACACTATGAATTTATAGTGATGCCATTTGGTCTTACTAATGCCCCTGCTATCTTCATGGATCTAATGAATAGAGTCTTTAGAGACTATCTTGATCAATTTGTGGTAGTCTTTATAGACAATATTCTTGTCTATTCAAAGAGCAAGGAAGAACATGAAGATCACTTGAGAATTATATTGAAGACCCTGAGAAAGGAGAAGCTTTATGCCAAATTTACCAAGTGTGAATTTTGTCTTCAAAAAGTTACATTTTTGGGTCACATAATCTCAAAAGAGGGGATATCTGTGGATCCAGCAAAAACAGAGGTTATCGAAAGATGGTCGAGACCAACAACAGTAACTGAGATCCGAAGTTTTCTTGGTTTGGCTGGATATTATCGACGTTTTGTAAAAGATTTTTCACGATTATCTAATCCACTCACCAAGTTGACTCGGAAAGGAGTTAAGTTTGTCTGGACAGAGGAATGTGAAGGGAATTTCAAGGAGTTGAAAAGAAGGTTATCCAGTGCACCTGTGCTCACACTGCCTTGTAGTGGAGAAAGGTTTGTGATCTACAGTGATGCATCCAAGAAGGGATTGGGGTGTGTTCTTATGCAAAATGATATGGTGATAGCTTATGCCTCACGACAGTTGAAAATCCATGAGCAAAATTACCCAACACATGATTTGGAGTTGGCTGCGGTAATCTTTGCATTAAAGATTTGGAGGCATTACCATTATGGTGAAAGGTGTGATATTTATACTGATCATAAAAGTTTAAAGTATATTTTCACACAAAAGGAGTTGAATATGCGTCAAAGAAGATGGTTGGAGCTGATTAAGGATTATGACTGCTCAATCCATTACCACCCTGGGAAAGCAAACAAGGTGGCAGATGCATTAAGTCGACAAGACCATGCTAGTTTATCCATGATGAGGATCACAAAAGATCCAATATTTATGGATTTACAAAGGATGGATCTTGGAATTATAATGGAAGGGGAAAAATCTTATCTTTCTCAAATGAATGTTCAACCATCTATACATGTGAAGATTAAAGAGGCACAGAAAGAAGATGTCGAGTTACAAAAGAAGGTGAGAAATGTTCCTGAATTCAACCTTGATTGTGATGGGATAATAAAGTTCAGGAATCGGGTTTGTGTTCCTCCCATCCCCGAATTAAAGAAGGAGCTGCTGGATGAGGCTCATAGTTCTTCATTCTCTATTCATCCTGGAAGCACGAAGATGTATAGGGACCTGAAAGAGTACTTCTGGTGGGATGGCATGAAAATAGATGTTGCTGAATTTGTCTCTCGATGCTTGGTTTGTCAACAAGTTAAAGCTGAGAGACAGAAGTCTAAGGGGATGTTACAACCATTACCCATACCCGAATGGAAATGGGAAAACATCACTGTGGACTTTGTCACAGGACTTCCTAAAACATCCAAAGGCAATAATGCTATCTGGGTCATAGTTGATCGTCTTACAAAGTCTGCACACTTCATTGCTATTAGAGAGGATTTCTCTCTAGATCAGCTTGCCAGGATATATGTAAAGGAAGTGGTAAGATTGCATGGAGTACCACTTTCTATTATATCTGATCGAGATCCGAGATTTACCTCGAAGTTCTGGCGAAGTCTTCAGCATACTCTGGATACAGAGTTGAGTTTCAGCACTGCTTATCATCCCCAGACAGACGGTCAGTCTGAGAGAACAATTCAAACCCTAGAAGATATGTTGAGAGCTTGCTCTATGGATTTCAAAGGAGGTTGGGATCAACACCTACCTTTGGTGGAATTTTCTTATAATAATAGCTTTCACTCCAGTATTCAGATGGCTCCTTATGAAGCTCTCTATGGAAAGAAATGCAGGACTCCAACTTGCTGGGATGAAGTTGGGGAAAGAAAGCTATTAGGACCTGATCTCGTTGATGAAATGGCAGAAAAGGTCAGATCTATTCAACAACACATAAGAGCAGCTCAGAGTCGACAGAAAAGTTATGCCGACAACCGAAGAAAAGACCTAGAGTTTGAAGTGGGTGATAAAGTGTTCTTACGAATATCTCCCTGGAAGAGGGTTATGAGATTTGGAAAGAAGGGGAAGTTGAGCCCTAGATATATCGGTCCTTTTGAAATACTGGATCGTGTTGGGAAGGTAGCTTACCGATTGGCGCTTCCACCGAATCTCTCTCAAGTTCACGATGTGTTCCATGTATCTCTCCTGAGAAAGTACATACCAGATCCTTCACATGTACTCAGCTCAGAAGTTGTACCACTGGAGCAAGATCTTTCTTATGAAGAACAGCCGATAGAGATTCTGGATCGTAGCGAAAAAGTCCTACGAAACAAGACCACTCACTTGGTGAAAGTTTTATGGAGAAACCACCAACTTGAAGAAGCTACATGGGAGCTTGAGGATATGATGAGGGAGAAGTATCCTCATTTGTTTGTTGCAAAGTGACGAATTTCGAGGGCGAAATTCTTTTTAAGGGGGGTAGAATGTAACACCCGATACTTTTATGTTATATAAATCATCAAAGGAATCTTTTTCTATACAACACTTGCTTGGCTTGCTTTACACGCAATCGCGACCTTCCTCGATAGCTTGCGTCGTACGCAATACCGAGTTTCACTAAACAACATTATGCTATTAAAACTAGCCTTTATGAATAGTAATAACCACTTTTTGGAATTTTATAAATTTTATTTTTCAAAATGGACTTCATTTTTGGACTCAGAATATCGAAATTAGCCTAGGGTGAAATTTTGGTATTTTTCTGAAAACTTTCAATTTTTGATGAATAGTGAAACCACTAAGTGGTAGGTTAAAAACTGAATTTTGCATAAAACTTAATTTTACCGCTTCTGTGATTGGAATTTCAAAAATCCGAGAGACACGGTTAATATCAAGGACTAAAATGTGGTTCAATGAGATGAAAATAATTTTTTGGTGAATATTAACTTTTTACTATTTTTACCGCGGTTAATAGTAAATAGGGTAACTAAGGGTAATTATGATATTAATATTACCCTAACACATGTCCTAATTCTATTGGACAAGTGTAATTCGACCAAAAACAAACTTAGGAATAAAATATGACCATTTAGGCCCACTTGGATTAGATTAGGACATTTATTATTAATTTATTTAAAGAAGGGTTAAAATAGTTAAAATCAAAGTTTAATAAGTAAATCATTTTTAATATAGGGTTATACATAAGATAAATTCGATTGTAAATATTCATTAGAAATCTAAAAAGATTTCCTACATGATGGTAATTTATTTGTAATTTTTAGACATCAAATAATTTAATTTATTTATGACACAAAGATGATGCAGTAATTATCTTATTAATGAAATATTGACAAAATTGATAATATAAATACCAAAATAAATGTAATTTGAGACTTTTTATGAATTCCACTAATTTTATAGGTTACTATGATATATTAGTATTGATTTAATCAACTTGGTTAGAACATATAATTCTGTTATGACTTTGACAAAAATCATATATCAAATAGTGTCAAAATTGACACAAAATAGTTTTTAAATAAAATATTATATTATTAATTGTTATTTTATTCCTAAAAATCTAAGGTTCGGCCAAATGACTTAGATAAGGATATATATTTTAATAATAAACAATTTGGGGTTCGTTTGGCATGTTATAGTAAGTGTATTAACCATATAGTGAAAGAAAACAAAAAGTCATAGTAAAAGTTAAATTATTTAACTTAGAGTTAAATCTAATTGATAAGGTTAAAATAATACCCTAAACTTGTCTAAATTATATTGGTTGATAGGATTTCGACCCATCCCCACTTTGGCTTCGAAATAAGACCCTTTGTAACCATTATAAACCGATTTTGACTTTAATATAAAATAATATTTTGAGATATTCCTAAGGTGCCCCTCTCCTCCCTTATAAAAGGGAACCTCCTCCCCCTCCTCCTCACACCAATTTGAGCACTCAAGCTCGGCCAACCCCTGCCATTTTCCCTTCTCCACTTCCCTAGAATAATCCTAGAGGTCCTGGTCTTCTCCAAAGACCAATCTTAGTTCCTTAAGTGGAGGATTCAAAAAGGCGTTCCAAAGAAGAGGTAATATCCATTACCGATCTTTTCAATTTCCTTCTTCTTCAACTTCTTCTTCTTTAGTTGTTTCATGATAAAGTAATAACATCAGTATTACTTACATACTGATATGTTATTATAAATATGAAACAACCCTAATTCACCTTCTATCCATCCTACGGAAAAATGAAATCACCGCGCGTGCGTACGTACGGAATACCGTCTCCACGCCGTGGTGTAATCTATTTTCCACCATCACCTTACAAGGATGGGTATAATGGTGTAATCAGTAACTATATATGATTATTATTAAGTAATATTGATACTGAAATAATATATATATATATACTCCAATACAATTCCACGATCATAGGAACGATATCATCACTCGTGCGTACGTACGGAATACCGTCTCCACGATGTGATGCGACTCGTTCTACATGATCTTCATTTCATAATGATTATATAAATGAATTGAATGAATGAATATGGTATATAATACACTAATACCATTCTGGAATTGAATTATCTATAACCTAAAGATAAGAATAAGAATTTATTCGACAAAACACGCATAAGAACAAAAAGTTATAAAGACCCGAGTAACAAGTAACAATGAAATATTACTAACAAGAAGCTAATAATATGACCATATATGATCTCATATCAATATGTATGATTCTGGAATAAGTCAATAACATTATTTAAACCATTATACAGGAGCTTCGTACACGAACAAAGCAAATCGGACCTAAGGTAAGGGAAATATCACAATCTCATTTTTATCCGAGATTGTTTATTCGTAAGTATTTACTGGGGTGTATTTTATCATCCACATCCATGTTCCCTCAATATGAAATATTATTTCCATCCACTTGCAATAGTTTAAATCCAATTTTACCCTTAGGTGAGTTTTTAGTAAAGAATATGAAAGGAATCTTTTGTCGTTTTTCCGTACGAGGTACTTTTTGACTTTTCCGACAAAAGTACGAAGAATGTTTTTTTTAACTTATACGGCATGAATGGATTTTTAAAACATTATTTCCAAGAAGCTTCCTTTACAAGTTTTCAAGTTTATTTTTAATCAACTTCTTTTAGTTTATAATTGTATGACATGTTAAGAAAAGAAAAGTGTTTTTGAAAAAGAAAGGATATTTTCCTCAAGAATGGAGTTCAAGTGTTTTATCAAAATTATTTTCCATCTAAGATAATAAAGGGTTCTGTTTTTATCCCTTTAATTACATTGATTTGATTATGTTGTGAGGGAATTATTTTTATGAAGTCATTTGCCTTATATGATTTTATGATGTCATGATGTTTCAAGAATCCCATTTTTGTTACATGTGTTATGCGATGATGTATGTTTTATGATTATGTGGCACACATAAGAAAGGATTCATTATAAGATGGGTGGGACCTATATCTCCCTCCAATGCATTGGGTAAAGATTTTATATCTCATGAGATAGACATGGCTGGAACGGAAGGTTATTTCGGTTCAGTGATACAGGACTGAAACGAGGAGTGAACTCGGTTCAGAAAGGGACTTTGTCCACTAAGATAGTCTTGGCAATGAGTCATGACTAACAAGAAATGATTTTCCATGATTATGTGTGCATGCCACAAAGTTTCAAGTTTTATGTTATGATTTTGGGGATCTCATTTTCACTTCTATGATTTATTCCATGTTAAGATATTATGATCTCTTTTGCAGGTTTTGATTTTCAAAAAGATATGATATGATTTTTATTTCCTTTATTTGCCCTTGCTGAGCATTTGAGCTCACCCTTTTATGTTTTCTTTTCCCCAGGTCAGGAAGATGAATATTAAGTAGAATATGCTAAAAGGGACCCTAGATATGATGAAATAAATGGGAGACACTGTAGAAGATTTATGAACCAGTTGTTTATGTTTCCCAGTTTCTAAAGACACTATACCTATACGGTCCTTTGTGGTTTTGTCATATGTTGTAATAAGTGTGCTTCAATTTTTGAAGTATTAAAAATGTATATATAGTATGGGTCGTTATAATGAAAAAACACATTACTAATTTTATTAGGATGTTGATTTTTTTCCTACTACAAGATTCACATTGGTGAATTTTGTTGACCTAAAACACATAATTAGAGTTTATCATGAAAATAATAAAAAATAAAATAATGATTTGACACCTATTTAAAATATATTACACGCAAAAATTTGTAAAGAGTGGATGGGAACCTAGAAAAAGAGATAAGATCATGGTTTTTAAGCTCTTATGAACATTGAAATACTTTTTACTCAGTTTGATTTTTACAAGAATAAGGATAAATAAATGGTTATTCCTATAGCATACACAACATTCAAAAAAGTTGAGCATATATATTCTACGGAAAAATTATTCTGATACTAATCTTATATATAATAGTTTAGGAAAATTAATATTAAATTAAATAAAGTTAATATAAGTATTTAGTTAAATTCTTAAGTCAAGTCTACTATTCCTCTTCTACTGAATTCTATAAAAAATAGGAGGTTATTAAACTAGAAAGGGTGGAATAAAGTCATCCAACCAACCTAAGACCAATGAAAATTTTATACCATACCCTATAGATTGTTCATCACCATAAATTTCTTCCATTATGAAAATAAAAAGCACAAAATTTAGTGGGATTACCTAGAGAATACCAATCTAGTTACAAACCATATGAATAAATAGTCTGACCATAATATCCCCCACCCAATTTTTCCAACTCATGCATCCTCATAGAAAAAATATCACCCGATATTCGAGAATAAGTTGAACTAATTTTTTCTTAGATGTAAGAAATTGATGGATAATGAGAACTATTACAATTAAAAATTAAACTATATCTAATGTTGGTGGATGTGGATCCTCATCTTCCAAAATTTGGAATCCCCACTTTCCTATCATTCAATAGAGTAATATATCTGTATTAGAATCTCATGCACTTTGTATATAAATATTTCCCTATGATGGGAACATAATAGTAATAAATGTGAGATAAATTATGTGGTTATATCAAAATTTAGATGGAGCTACATATATAGTAAAAAAAATATTTCAGTAGGTTCTATATTTTCAATTGGGAATATCTATAACAGTATGTTTTTTACTAATTCAACTCCATTTTGAGAAATACAATTGTCCTTAACCATATGAATCTAATCGATAATTAATATTAGAGGGGTACATATTTCATTCATAGGAAATATTTCATGAATTAATTCCTAAAATATGAAACTCCTATAGAAGAAACTATTAGAAATATTCACAGATAAGCATTCAGATGATCTACAAAAATTACTCATCCTTATGAAGTATCCCAATGGATTACAATAATTTGTTAAAAAAATGATGTGACTAGAAGAATCTATTCGTTGCTTAAAATAAAAATCTCAACCAAAACTATTAAAATTGGGGAAGAAATATATCAAACAAGAAACTAAAACTACCATTTTTAAACCTACGTCACATCTTGATAATGATTTATATCCCTCTCATTATCATATAAAACCTTATCTTGAATTCTACAGTAATAAAAACCCAATTGTCCTTATAAAAATAAAAAAAACTACCGGATCCTTCAAATCCATAAGAACAAGATCTATTCAATATTAATGGTGTTATTTATTATGTTCAACACTTCTATGGATAATAATAATGTTACATTACTATAGATCTAGATATTCTATGGAATTAGCCTAAAGTTTCACTATAATTACAACAATTTTTATTGGATGTTGGGGCACAATATCCAAGAATGTTTCTCTTCATGTACTTACTCTAGAAGATGTTTCACATTAGGTATGTAAGGTTGTGTACACCAATTAAGTCCCCCATTCCCTTTTGGATACCTGAGGTGGAATCTCTGTCATTAAAACATTCTATTATTTTTCATAACCGATGTAAGTGGAATAATTCGTGTGAATAATATTTTTTATAGGTACCTAAACTGGTCCAAACGCTCCTGGATTTCATATCCCATCACCAAGAAGATGGAAAATTACCCATCAAATGGATTTTTCATTTGATTAGGATTCAATATATATTGTTATATTTCATCCACATTAAAGCCCCATTATCTAATGTGAATGAACTATTTGATTATAATTTAACCATCAATAATTGAGAAGGAGGTGGTTGGTTTAGAGAAATATGAACTCATTTTTGACCCTGATGGACAAGATTAATTTCCCCTAAATCTATTCATATATTCAATAATCTAATATTTTATATTCAATTAAATAATAAGGAAAATCTGTTTGATCATTAATCATTTAGGGGTCATCCTAATCAGATTGTGTTAGTATAATAACTTGTAGAAATATATTTAGAAAATCAAAATCATGATATATGAAAGTTAGTTCAACCCATATTGTTGATACAAATAGATCCTCTAATTTTATTCAAGATAAGGCTTCAATGGATTTTTTATCTTCAACTCCAAGTCCCAAGTTGGGGAGAAATTATAACACATGATCAATAGACCCTTGGTCCAAAAGTATGAAATTTTAATGAATATCACTATTATACTAGCAAGAATCACAATTTTGTATACCCTTTATCTTTCAAAATTACTCATGGTAGACCTTATTGAGGGAATTTCATATATTTAATAGCTCAATAATGATATCATTATTTTTGAGATATTTCATTAAATTATTGATTCTATTGAGTATTATATAATCATTTCATTGATAAACATGACTAGGAAAATGTAGAACCCCCGGTTTGAGATATGTGTCCTTTGGTTATGAATTCATTATGTTTTTTAAGTCCATGGGATGAGTTGGGAAGAGGTTGGGAGAGTTTGGAATGGTTTTGAATGAGTTTGGAGGCTTTTTATAGAGAGCATGACTTGAGAATGGTTATAGGAAACCATATAGGTTCTCCGGGATACCGTGCATGTAACACCCCGAGATTTTATGAAAAATATTCTTTTTAATTTCATTAATGTCTTGTGTTGTACGCTACCCGAAAAGGAGCTTGCACAACACGCATCCTTGACTTGCCTTGCATTACACACAATCGCGGCCTTCCTCGATGGCCTGTGTAGTACGCAATAACGAGTTTCACTAAACAACAATATGCTATTAAAATATTATTAAAACTAGCCGTTATGAATAGTAATAACCACCTTTTGAAATTCTGTAAATTATATTGTTCAAAATGGACTTCATTTTTGATATTCGGAATATCAAAATTAGCGTAGGGTGAAATTTTGGTACTTTTCGAATAACTTTCATTTTCTGATGAATAGTGAAAATTACTAAATTTTAAATAAAAACAACCTTTTTAATAGAAATAATTAATAGTGATAAATTATTAATTTTAGTGGTTTTAAAGTATATTTAGAATATATTTTTACAATTTAATACAATGTTGGTCATTGGATGTAATTTCACATTTAAACCAGACATAAACAAGTGTCAATCTTTTGATAGTTATTAGCTCTTAAGAACACGCTATTTGTTTTGACGACGGGAATTAATTTTTAAATTAATTAATGCAACTGATATGTTTTGAATTTGGTAAAACAGACATCATTTTTGAGTTCATAATATCAAATATTGCTTAGGCCTAATTTTTCGTATTTTTCTGGAAACTTTCATTTTTGATGAATAGTGAAACCACTAAGTGGTAGTTAAAAAAATGAATTTTTCATAAAACTTAATTTTACCTCTTCTGTGAGCGGAATTTCAAAAATCCGAGAGACATGGTTGATGTCAGTAAGTAAAATGTGGTTCAATGAGATGAAAATAATTTTTGGTGAATAGTAACTTTTTAATTTTTTTACCACGGTTAAAAGTAAATAGGGTAATTAAGGGTAAAAATGATATTATTATTACCCTAACACATGTCTTAATTCTATTGGATAAGTGTAATTCGACCAAAAACAACCTTAGGAATAAAATATGACCATTTAGGCCCACTTGGATTAGATTAGGACATTTATTATTAATTTATTTAAAGAAGGGTTAAAATAGTTAAAATCAATGTTTAATAAGTATATCATTTTTAATATAGGGTTATACATACGATAAATTCAACTATAAATATTCATTAAAAATCTAAAACAATTTCTGACATAATAGTATTTTATTTGTAATTTTTGAGACATTAAATAATGTAATTTATTTATGACACAAAGATGATGCAGTAATTATCTTATTAATGAGATATTGACATAATTGATGTTATAAATACCAAAATAAATGTAATTTGAGACTTTTTATGAATTAGACTAATTTTCTAGGTTAATATGACATGTTAGTATTTATTTAATTAACTTTTTTCGAACTAATCATTCTGTTATGAGTTTTACAAAAATCAATTACTAAATAGTGTCAAAATTGACATAAAATAGTTTTTAAAACAAATATTATATTATTAATTGTTATTTTATTCCTAAAAATCTATGGTTCGGACAAATGACTTAGATAAGGTTATATATATTAATAATAAACAACTTGGGGTTTGTTTGGTGTAACGCCCCTACCCTAGTTACCCAGAGTTGGTGCATTATTACATAACATTGGCATGATCACAAGAAAGATCAAATCTCGAAAGACCGATTGGTTTAGTAGCCTTGGAAACACAGAATATATTCATAAGTCTTTAATTACATCATAAAATGAAAAACTACTACAACAACATATAGTCTCCATAATCCACACTCATATCCCCACATAATATCCCTGCAGGTCATTCATAATTTACTTCTTCACTTCCTAGGAATAATAAAACATAGAAAAGGGGTGAGCTCAAATGCCCAGTAAGGATAACAATATAGCAGGAACATTCATAAATAAGAATAAACATTTAAGGAAATGTATAACTAAAACAAAAGCCATTCAAACTTGAACTTTCAACATAGTATAGCATAAATAAAATGAAATAATTCCATTTACATATTCACATGGATATTCTACTAATCGAATAATCACATGAAAAATCAATAACCACTTTCATAATGATGGAATCCATAATGCAGACTATCATAACCACATAGCCAAGGCCTCTTGCCAAGACAATAAATAAGATTTTTCCAAGGCCTTGTTCCAAGACACTAGTTTGTCTCATGAGACCTACCGATGTATCGAGGAGCTATAGCGGGCTCCACCCGTCACATATTAAGTCCAATGCATTCCCATATGAACAGGTTTAAACATAACATAAACATTCGTATTAAAACTAGCATACAAAATGTCAATACATTCACCATAAACTATGAATGGTATAATAATAGCACATCCACAGTCAAACATATCACAAAAACTTCAATACAATATAGAAGTTTTGTATCATAATAAATCAACTTCAAATAAGCGTAAAATCCATCAAAGGATGTTGACATAGATGAAATCAAAACTCTTATTAGAGAAATATCTCTCTATATTTTTGAAATCATTTAAGAGTCATATATTTATAAAATAAAACACTTTCTTTGAAAATATTCTTATAAGATTGTAAGGGAAGCTTTGACGATTTTATAACGGTGGAAAATAGCCGCACCCGCCGTATAAGTTAAAAAAACATTCTTACCTTAATTTTGTCGAAAAGGTTAAAAAGCACCTTGTTTGGAAAATGACGGAAAGATTCCTTTATAAACCTCTTATAAAAAGTCAAACAAGGGTATAAATTACTTTAACCCATATTCTTGTAAATAGTAAAAATGTTTTGAAATACATTTTTAAGAAACATGGATGTGGATGATAAAGAGATCCCAGTAGATTATTACGTATAAACAACCTCGGATAATGAAGAGATTGTGAAATAACCCTTACCTTGTACTTTTCCTTGGTTGGGGTAAGTTAACCTCTTGTATAATGGGGAAATAATTTTTATTAAATTATACAATAATCATATATATTAATATGATATCATATATGATAATTTAACATTGATTTGTTAATAATATCTTTTAATTATAGTCGTTTCGGGTGTAAACTTAATCATTTTATTATATATGTTTTGTTACATAAGACATGTTTGTTATGGATAGGTTGTATCTTAGTCATATCCAGAATGATATCAAGTCCTTAAACATCATTTTTTAAATCATCAAATGATAATTATACTTTAATGGATACGATGGAGAATGAATCTCATCGCGTTCGTGGAGACGGTAGTCCGTACGTACACACAAGCGAAAATATCATTCTTTTGATATTAAAATAATATATAAATGGATTTTATATCATATATAATTAATCATTAACATGTTATATTTATTATTTACATGAGTTACACATCATTATTATATCCATCCAAATAATAATATATTGAATAACAATTACTCCACGACGTGGAGACGGTAAGCCGTACGTACGCACATATGGTGACATGTTATTCAAAGGGTGGATAGAATAATGAATATGATTGTACCATATTTATAATAACATCACAGTATATATAATATATAGGATTTATTATTTTAGAATGGTAATAACAAAGAAAGAAGAAGTGGAAGAAGAAAGGAACTTGAAAAGGGGTGGAGAAAACATTACCTCTTCTTCAGGTTCTTCCTTTTGATTTGATCAAAACGGCTCATTAGGATGGCTTTCGGATCAAACTAATGCCTCTAGGTTGTAGTGAGGGAAGTTGAGAGAGTATTTGGGCATAGTTTGGCCGACCCAAAAGGATTTTAAGGTGTGAAGAAATGGGAAGGAGGAGTTCCCTTTTGTAAGAGGGGTGAGGGGCACCTTTGGAAAAGATAGAAATATTAATTTATAATAAATTCATATTCCATTTATAATGGCTCAAAAGTTTATTATTTAAATTTTATGGTGGGGATGGGTTGAAAAAAACTCAACCAATAGAATTTAGACAGGTTTGGCTACTTATATTAACCTTATCTTTAAGTATTAACTCTAAGTTAATTAGTTTCACTTTTAAAATGTCTCTTTGTATTTTTATATAATATGGTTAATAAACTTACTATATACATCCAAGAGACCCCCAAGTGGTCCATTAATGATGAACCTATCATTATATAAGTCTCTTGGCCGAACCATATATTTTTAGGAATTTAATATCAATTAATAATATAATATCTGTTTTAAGAACTCTTTTATGTCAATTTTGAAACTATTCAATAGTTGATTTTTGTGAAACTCATAACAGATTGATTACTTCTCAAAAATGTCAATTAAATCAATACTATTATATCATGTTATCCTAGAAAATTAGTTTAATTCATTAAAAGTTTCATATTATATTTATTTGGGTATTTATAATATCAATTATTTTAATTTTTCACTATTATAGTAATTACTTAATCATCATTGTGTCAAAAATAAATTAAATTATTTATTGTCTAAAAATTATAAATAAAATATAATTATGTAGTAAATCTTCTTATCTTTCTAATGAATATTTATAATCTAAAATCCAAAATATATAACCCTGTGTAAATTGTTTTTTGCTAAACGATATATGCTTGTCTCATTTTTGTATTCATTTTAACTTAATTAAAATAAAGTGTCCCTATCACCTACAAGTGGCACCATGGGGTCCCAAAATCGACCCAAATATGCCTATGGTCGAACATGTATCAACCAATAAGTGTAGGACACGTTTTAGGGTAATTTAGTATTATTATAATATTATTATTTAACCCTCATTTACCGGATTTACCCGTAACCATGGTAAATAAAATATTTACCGCAGTAATTATTCAAAATGTCTAAAAATAAAAGTTACCTATTTAAACAATTTGAACATTCTGATTCCAAATATGGAATCCATTTTTCTAAATTCAAAACACAGAAGTGGCAGAAATTAATTTAAAATTAATTCCCGCTGTCAAAACAAAAAGCGTGTTTTTAAGAGATAATAACTATCAAAAGATTGACACTTGTTTATGTTCGGTTTAATTGTAAACTTATGTCCAATGACCAACGTTATATTAAATGGTAAAAATATATTCTAAAAAGACTTTAAAACCCCTCAAATTCATAATTTATCACTATTAATTATTTTGATTAAAAAAGTTGTTTTTAATTAAAATTTAGTAATTTTCACTATTCATCAAAATATTAAAGTTATCCGAAAAGTTCCAAAATTTCCCCTTAGGCTAAATTCGATATTCCGAATCCAAAAATGAAGTCCATTTTGAAATATAAAATATATATAATTTCAAAAAGTAGGTATTACTATTCATAACTGCTAGTTTGATTGGTTGTGGTGTGTTAGAACTCGATATTGCGTACAACACACGCTATCGCATTATTCAAAGATAAGCGTACCGTAGAAACTTGGGGTGTTACATTCTCCCCTCCTTCAAATAATTTCATCCTCAAAATTTCTAGAATAGTTATCACATGAAAATACTTGGGTGGTTCTTCATCATAAGTTCCTCAGGTTCCCACGTTGCCTCTTCCATCTTATGGTTTCTCCACAAAACTTTTACCAGACGCGTCGTCCGGTTTCTCAGTACTTGTTCTCTCGTATCAAGAATCCTGACGGGCTCTTCACAATAGGAAAGATCGGGTTCCAGTTATAATTCCTCATAGTTGAGTACATGCGTTGGGTCAGGCATGTATTTCCTCAACAGAGATACGTGGAACACATCGTGAACTTTGGAGAGACTTGGCGGCATTGCCAATCGGTAAGCCACAACCCCAATTCGTTCTAGAATTTCGAAGGGTCCGATGTACCTGGGATTCAATTTACCTTTCTTACCAAAACGTATGACTACCTTCCAATGATATACCTTCAGGAAAACATGATCACCGACTTGAAATTCCAAATCCTTCCTTCGATTATCGGCATAGCTCTTCTGCCAACTTTGAGCTGCTTTGATGTGATTTTGGATTACCTTTACCTTTTCCACTGTTTCCTCCACCAGTTCTGGGACTACAAGTTTTCTTTCACCAACGTCATCCCAGCAGGTTGGTGTACGACATCTCTTTCCGTATAACGCTTCATACTGTGCCACTTGAATACTCTAATGGAAGTTATTATTATAGGGAAATTCTACCAGAGGTAAATATTGATCCCACATACCCTGAAAGTCACGTGAGAAAGATCTCAACATGTCTTCTAAGGTTTGAATAGTCCGTTCTGATTGTCCGTCTATCTGAGGGTGGTAAGCAGTGCTCAAATGAAGTTCAGTATCCAGGGATTTCTGAAGACTTTTCCAGAATCTTGAAGTTAAACGGGGATCACGATCAGAAACAATCGATAGGGGTACTCCATGAAGTCTCACAACTTCATTAATATATAGTCTTGCTAGACGTTCCAGGGGTAGATCTTCTCTTATAGCAAGAAAATGTTCTGACTTGGTAAGACGATCAACAATAACCCATATTTCATCGTTCCTTCTAGGAGTCTTTGGTAGCCCCATAACAATGTCCATCGTAATATTGTCCCATTTCCACTCTGGTATGGGAAGAGATTGCATGACTCCTCCAGGCTGTTGCCTTCCAACTTTCACTTGTTGACAAACCATACATCTTGACACAAAATCAGCAATCTCCCTCTTCATGTTGTCCCACCAAAAATGTTCCTTCAAATCACTATACATTTTGGTGCTCCCAGGGTGTATAGAGAAATTGGAACTATGAGCATCATCCAGCAATTCCCTTTTTAGATCAGGTAAATCGAGAACACAAAGTCTCTTCCTGAATTTCAAAATTCCATCTTCATACACAAAGTCTCTCAATCTCCAATCATTCACAGCTTTAATATTCTTTTTAAATTCTTCATCATCGGTCTGAGATCTCTTAATCCTTTCTAGTAAAGATGGTTGGGCAACCATTTGAAAAATAATTGCTGTTTCGCCTTCCCTGGTTATTGCCATGTCCATCATCCCTAGATCCATGAAAATTGGATCCCTTTCAATTCTCATATTGTTTAAAACTCCATGGTCTTTTCTGCTCAAAGCATCTACCACCTTGTTTGCCTTCCCCGGGTGGAAGTGTATCGTGCAATCATAATCCTTGAGTAATTCAAGCCATCTCCTTTTCCTCATGTTGAGTTATTTTTGTGAGAAAATATACTTCAAACTCTTGTGATCAGTATAAATCTCAAATTTTTCACCATAGAGGTAGTGCCTCTATATCTTCAAAGCAAAGATCACAACTGCTAACTTGAGATCATGAGTAGGATAGTTTTGTTCATGAATTTACAACTGTCGTGATGCATAGGCAATAACCATATCATTCTGCATAAGGACACAACCAAGTCCTTTCTTCGATGCATCACTATAAATAACGAACCCATCATTCCCAGATGGTAGAGTCAATATAGGAGCATTGACTAATATTCTCTTCAGTTCTTTGAAAAATTCTTCACACTCTTTTTTCAAAACAAATTTAACCCCTTTACGTCTGAGATTCGTTAATGGGTTAGCCAATCGGGCGAAATTATGGAGGAAACGTCGATAATAACCTTCCAAACCAATAAAACTGTGTACCTCAGTTATACTCGTAGGTGATGGCCATTCATGGATTGCCTTGGTTTTAGAAGGATCAACAGAGATTCTATATTTTGAGAAAATATGGCCAAGAAAAGAAATCTCCTGAATCCAGAATTCACACTTGCTAAACTTCCCATATAATTCATGTCTCCTCAGAGTCTTCAAGATAATGCGCAAGTGATTTTTATGATCTTCGTAGGTTTTGGAATATACCAAGATATCATCAATAAATACCATCACAAATTCATCGAGATACTCCTTGAGAACTCTATTGATCAGATCCATGAATACAGAGGGTGCATTAGTCAATCTAAAAGGCCTTATAGTAAACTCGTAATGCCCGTACCAGGTTTGAAATGCTATCTTCGGAATGTCTTCCTTCTTTACACACAACTGATGGTATCCATATCAAAGGTCAATCTTTTAAAAGTATTGAGCTCCATGCAGTTGGTCAAATAAATCATCAATGTGAGGTAGATGATACTTGTTCTTTATCATTATAGCATTGATCTCCCTATAGTCGATACATAACCTCATAGATCCATCTTTCTTTTTAACAAAAAGAACAGGGGCTCCCCATGGAGAAACACTAGGGAGAATAAATCCTTTATTTCTCAATTCCTCTAGTTGTTTCTTTAGTTCGACAAACTCTACAGTGGCCATTCTATAAGGGGTATTCAATATAGGGCTTGATCCAGGAATTAAATCAATGGAAAACTCAACTTCTCGTTCTGGAGGATGTCCGGGTAAATCTTCCGGAAATACATCTACAAATTCTTTCACAATAGGTACATCCTCTATTTGAACATTATTTTCCTCACCGACAGTTATTTCATTCTCTTCCTCCCCAATAATTGAATTTAGTTGAGCTACTGGGGGTGGATCTAAATAAGAATGAGGTGGTGATGATTCTGCTCTAAAGATAAGGTGTTCCATATCATTATCATCAAGAATCGTAACCTCTTTCTTCTTATAATAAATATTCGCATCATAGTCCGAAAGCCAGTCTATACCGAGGATTATATCAAACGCAATCATAGGTATGACGATGAGATCAGCAGATAAAGAAAATTTATGTGCTCTAATGGGGACTGATTCGCAAAACATTGTTGCAATAATACTTCCCTTAGGAGTTTTAACTGACAAATCCCTTGTTAAATCAAATTGGAAATATCTAATTGTATTAGAAAACTGGGAAGATATGAAACAATGCGATGATCCAGAATCAAATAATGCATTTTCTAAACTTGAGGAAACCATTAAATTACCTTCCACCGCGTCTTTCGGAGCTTCTACCTCAGCAGTAGTGATAGCATAAGCCTGGCCTTGATCCCTTGGCCTTTTCTGAGGTAAGTTCTCCTGACGCTTGGGACATTCATTTGCATAATGCCCCATCTCCCTGTAATTGTAGCACTGAATGTTGGTAGCTTCCTTCTTCCCCTTGCAATCACGAACTTGGTGGCCTTTTTCACCACACTTGTAAGAGACTCCCATTACCTTCAAGAAAGTACCATGATGTTTCTTCCCGCATTTACCACAGGATGGATATTCAACCTTTCCCTTCATCCCCTTATTTCCATTCCAATATTCATCAGCAGGTCTCTTCTTCTCTTGCATTGCTTTAAAGTCATAAGACATAGAGAATTCCTTTTCGGTCTTGATAGCACATGAAACAATGTCTTCGTACGACCAAAATGATCGTGAGACTAATGCTCAACGAAGAAATGGTTTTAACCAATCAAAGAAATGATCAATATTACTTCTTGGGTTACGTATATAATCTCCAGCATACCTTGCTAACCTTGTAAAATTAGCCTCATACTTTGCAACATTCTCATCCTCCTTCTGTCTCAGACTCAGAAATTTCCTTTCCATATCTGCTCGATGGTCGCAAAAAATGTATTTTTCTAAAAACAGATCTTTGAACTCCCTACATTTCATATTTGATACTTCATCATCTTCCTTCATGTTTTGAATCAATGACCACCATTGATCAGCATCTCCAGTGAGGCGGTAAACTGCCATGATAACTTTTTCCCTTTCACTGCTCCCCAAACCCTGAAATATTTTCTCTAAGGAATTTATCCATTGCTCAGCTACCAAGGGATTTGTACTCCCATTGAACTTTGGTGGTTGTTGCCTCATTAATTGATCTAACATTGATCCTCCACGCTGTGGATCAGGGTGCTCTATACGGGTAAGGTTATTATTCATAACCTGAGTAAGTTGTCCCAGTATGGTGATTAACTGATCGGCACCAGTTGCATCACCAGCTCCACTATAATTATCTTGAGCAGGAGGGAAATCCCTACATGGAGTGCATGCATTGATATGGTTTCCATTTCTTCCACTAGGCATCATTTCTAAACAATGGAATAAACTATATCAGTTTATGAATCAAAATACATAATCCCATACATATAAAACAGTTAACATAAATTGAACAATTTATGGATATAATCCATAATCATAAAAATGTTTTATTTGAGGAAGTATATACTCATAAACCCTTCATAATGATTTGTAAAGAAAATGAGAGTTATCCTAAGCATATCCCCCGTGATTGTCATAACCAAGAGTGCAGCAAGGCCCGTTGTCGTGCACCAGTTCTCGTTCGAGTCTAGCTCAAAGCGGTGTTTTCGGGTTTTACACCTAGGTACATCTGTGCCAGATCCGCCTATACCTGCTCGTATCCAGACATGGATGTATTGCTCGGAAAACTCAAAAAATATCTACAATATCAAAATTCTAGGAAGTTTTTCTATATTAATCCTCAAAGTTCATCTTAGGTCTACGTGCTCTAATCCGAGTTTATCTAAATCTAGCTTCCAAGGTTTGTACTAATCTTCCTCTGATACCAACTGTAACGCCCCGAACCTAGTTACCTAGAGTCGGTGCATTATTACATAACATTGGCATGATCATAAGAAAGATCAAATCTCGAAAGACCGATTGGTTTAGTAGTCTTGGAAACACTAGATATATTCATAAGTCTTACATTACATCATAAAATGAAAAACTACTACAACAACATATAGTCTCCATAATCCACACTCATATCCCCACATAATATCCCTGCAGGTCATTCATAATTTACTTCTTCACTTCCTGGGAAAAATAAAACATAGAAAAGGGGTGAGCTCAAATGCCCAGTAAGGCTAACAATATAGCGGAAACTTTCATAAATAAGAATAAATATTTAAGGAAATGTATAACTAAAACAAAAGCCTTTCAAACTTGAACTTTCTACATAGTATGGCATAAATAAAATGAAATAATTCCATTTACTTATTCACATGTATATTCTACTAATCGAATAATCACATGAAAAATAAATAACCACTTTCATAATGATGGAATCCATAATGCCAGACTATCGTAACCACATAGCCAAGGCCTCATGCCAAGACTATAAATAATATTTTTCCATGGCCTTGTGCCAAGACACTATTTTGTCTCATGAGACCTACCGATGCATCGAGGATCTATAGCGGGCTCCACCCGTCACATATTGAGTCTAATGCATTCCCATATGAAAAGTTTTAAACATAACATAAACATTCGTATTAAAACTAGCATACGAAATGTCAATACTTTCACCATAAACTATGAATGGTATAAAAATAGCACATCCACAGTCAAACATATCACAAAACCTTCAATACAATATATAAGTTTTGTACCATAATAAATCAACTTCAAATAAGCGTAAAATCCATCAAAGGATGTTGACATAGATGAAATCAAAACTCTTTTTAGAAAATATCTCTTTCTATTTTTGAAATCATTTAAGAGTAATATATTTATAAAATAAAACATTTTCATTGAAAATATTCTTATAAGCTTGTAAGGGAAGCTTTGACGATTTTATAACGGCAGAAAATAGCTGCACCCTCCGTATAAGTTAAAAACACATTCTTACCTTAATTTAGTCGAAAAGGTAAAAAAGCACCTTGTTTGGAAAAAGATGGAAGGATTCCTTTATAAACCTCTTATAAAAAGTCAAACAAGGGTATAAATGACTTTAACCCATATTCTTGTAAATAGTAAAAATGTTTTGAAATACATTTTTAAGAAACATGGATGTGGATGATAAAGACATCCCAGTAGATTATTACATATAAACAACCTCGGATAATGAAGAGATTGTGAAATAACCCTTACCTTTTACTTTTCCATGGTTGGGGTAGGTTAACCTCCAGTATAATGGTGAAATAATTGTTATTAAATTATACAATAATCATATATATTAATATGATATCATATATTATCATTTAACATTCATTTGTTAATAATATCTTTTAATTATCGTCGTTTCGGGTGTTAACTTACTCATTTTATTTTATATGTTTTGTTACATAAGTAGTTTTTGTTAATGATATGTTGTATCTTATTCATATCTAGAATGATATCAAGTCCTTAAAAATCATTTTTAAATCATCAAATGATAATTATACTTTAATGGATACGATGGAGAATGAATCTCATCACGTTCGTGGAGACGGTAGTCCGTACGTACGCATGAGCGACAATATCATTCTTTTGATATTAAAATAATATATAAATGGATGTTATATAATATATACAGAATCATTAACATGTTATATTTATTATTTATATGAGTTACACATCATTATTATACCCATCCAAATAATAATATATTGAATAACAATTACACCACGACGTGGAGACGGTAAGCTGTACGTAAGCACGTATGGTGACATGTTATTCTAATGGTGGATAGAATACTGAATATGGTTGTACCAAATTTATAATAACATCACAGTATATATAAGATACTAGAGTTATTATTTTAGAATGGTAATAACAAAGAAAGAAAAAGTGGAAGAAGAAAGGAACTTGAATAGGGGTGGTGAAAACATTACTTCTTCTTCGGGTTCTTCCTTTTGATTTGATCAAAAAGAATCCTTAGGTTGGCTTTCTGATAAAAATAATTCCTCTAGGTTGTAGTGAGGGAAGTTGGGAGAGTATTTTGGCAGAGTTTGACCGAACCAAAAGTCTTTGAATGTGTGAAGAAATGGGAAGGAGGAGTTCCCTTTTATAAGAGGGGTGAGAGGCACCTTTGGAAACGCTAGAAATATTAATTTATAATAAATTCATATTCGGTTTATAATGGCTCCAAAGTTGATTATTTAAATTTTAATGTGGGTATGGGTCGAAAACAACTCATCCAATAGAATTTAGATAGGTTTGGGTACTTATATTAACCTTATCTTTAAGTATTAACTCTAAGTTAATTAGTTTCACTTTTAAAATGTCTCTTTGTATTTTTATATAATATGGTTAATAAACTTACTATATAAATCCAAGAGACCCCAAAGTGGTCCATTAATAATGAACCTATCATGATATAATTCTCTTGGCCAATCCTTAGATCTTTAGGAATTTAATATCAATTAATAATATAATATTTGTTTTAAGAACTCTTTTATGTCAATTTTGACACTATTCAATAGTTGATTTTTGTGAAACTCATAACAGATTGATTACTTCGAAAAAAGTCAATTAAATCAATACTAATATATCATATTATCCTAGAAAATTAGTTTAATTCATTAAAAGTTTCATATTATATTTATTTGGGTATTTATAATATCAATTATTTTAATTTTTCACTATTACAGTAATTACTTCATCATCATTGTGTCATAAATAAATTAAATTATTTAATGTATAAAAATTATAAATAAAATATCATTATGTAGGAAATCGTTTTATCTTTCTAATTAATATTTATAATCTAAAATCCAACATATATAACCCTATGTAAAAATTGTTTTTGTAAAAGATATATGCTTGTGTCATTTTTGTATTCATTTTAACTTAATTAAAATAAAGTGTCCCTATCACCTACAAGTGGCACCATGGGGTCCCAAAATCGACCCAAATATGCCTATGGTCGAACAGGTATCAACCAATAAGGCTAGGACACGTTTTAGGGTAATTTAGTATTATTATAATAATATTTTTTAACCATCATTTATCGGATTTACCCGTAACCATGGTAAATAAAATATTTACCGCAGTAATTATTCAAAATGTATAAAAATAAAAGATACCTATTTACACAATTTGAACATTCTGATTCCAAATATGGAATCCATTTTTCTAAATTCAAAACACAGAATTGGAAGAAATTAATTTAAAATTATTTCCCGTTGTCAAAACAAAAAACGTGTTTTTAAGAGATAATAACTATCAAAAGATTGACACTTGTTTATGTTTTGTTTAATTGTAAAATTATGTCCAATAACCAAAATTATATTAAATGGTAAACATATATTCTAAAAATACTTTAAAACCACTCAAATTCATAATTTATCACTATTAATTATTTTGATTAAAAAAGTTGTTTTTAATTAAAATTTAGTAATTTTCACAATTCAGCAAAATATTAAAGTTATCCGAAAAGTACCAAAATTTCACCTTAGGATAAATTCAATATTCCGAATCCAAAAATGAAGCCCATTTTGAAATATAAAATATATATAATTTCGAAATGTAGGTATTACTATTCATAACGGCTAGTTTGATTGGTTATGGTGTGTTAGAACTCAATGTTGCGTACAACACATGCTATCGCATTATTCAAAGAGAAGCGTACCGTAGAAGCATGGGGTGTTAAATTTGGCTTCTTATAGTAAGTTTATTAACCATATAGTGTATGAACCCAAAAAGACACGGTAAAAGTAAAATTATCTAACTTAAAGTTAAATATAAATGATAAGGTTAAAATAGGAACCTAAACTTATCTAAATTCTTTTTCATGAGAGGATTTCGACCCATCCCCATCTTAGCTTCGAAATAACTCAATTTGGAGCTATTTAAAACCGAATTTGTCTTTATAATAAAATAATATTTTTTGTTTTTCCAAAGGTGCCCCTCTCTTCCCTTATAAAAGGGCACCTCCTCCCTCTATTCCTCACACCACTTTGAGCCTTCATGCTCGGACAACCCCGGCCAAATTCTCTTCTCCACTTCCCTAGAAACATCCTAGAGGTCCTGGTCTTCTTCAAAGACCAATTTTAGTTCCCTAAGAGAAGGACTCAAAGAGGCTCTTTAAAGAAGAGGTAATGTCCGTTACCGATTCTGTCAACTTTATTTTCTTCTTCCACTTTTTCTTCTTAGGTTTTTTAAATATGAAGTAATAAAATCAGTATCACTCATATAATTATATGTTATTATAAGTATTAAACAACCTTATTTCACCATCTATCCATCCCACCGAAAATGAAATCACTGAGCATGCGTACGTACGGAATACCATCTCCACGCCGTGGTGTAATCTATTTTCCACCACCACCTTACTTGGATGGGTAAAATGGTGTAAATAATGACTATATATGATTATTGTAATGTGATATTGATTCTGTAATAGTATAAATACACTCCTATAAAATTCCACAATCATGGGAACAATATCATCGCTCGTGCGTACGTACGGAATACCGTCTCCACGATGCGATGAGATTCATTCTCAATGATTAACCATTCATAAATGATTATAAAGTATATATAATAATTAATCATGAAATATATGAAATAATAATGATACTGGATTTATGTATATATATAAGTATGTCATCCAATTAATTCCATTCAATTCAATGAGGAAACGAAAACAACGTTCTTGCATACGTACGGCCTACTGTGTCCATGAATGGTGTATTTATTTCCATTTATCAATATATTACATATATAAAGATTCTGAATATATATTATATATAAATAATGTTTTATATTCTGGAATTAAGTAATCATGATCTAAGTAATCATATGAATAATTACAAGTCAAAACACGGACGACAAATGAAACGATTTTACCCAAAACGCTCTTTAACATGGAATTTACAAAAGAACGGGTAATATAATGTCATAAGTGGACCATGTATGATATCATAACAATGAATAAGATTCTGTAATAATTAAATAACATTATTTAAATCATTATACAGGAGGTTCGGACACTTACGAAGAAAAGCGGACCTAAGGTAAGGGAAAATTTCACAATCTCATTTTTATCCGAGATTGTTTATACTTTGGTATTTATTGGGGTGTATTTTATCATCCAAATCCATGCAACCTCAATATGTAATATTTTTTCCATCCACCAAAAATTTTTTAAATCCAATTTTACCCTTATGTGAGTTTTTAGTAAAGGATATGAAAGGAATCTATTGTCGTTTTTCGTACGAGGTACTTTTTGACTTTTCCGGAAAAAGTACGAGAAGAATGTTTTTTTTAACTTATACGGCACAAACAGATTTTTACAATTTTATAAAGCTTGATTTTAATGAAGCTTCCTAAAAATGATTTCATGACTACTTTCATGAAAATCCTTTTATTTTAAAAATGCATGACATTTTGTGAAAAGAAAATGATTTTAAAGATGAAAGGATATTTTCCTCAAGAATTCATTTCAAGTGTTTTATAAAAACGATTTTCTATCTAAAATGAAATTATTTCATATGTTTATGTTTTAAATATAATGTATCTATTATTTACATGGTTTAACTTTTCTTATTATGAAATGATTTCCATTTCTTTTATATAGATTATTTTATGATGGGATGATGTTTATGAAACCCGTTTTATTCGTTGGGTTATTATGAATGATGTATGTTTATTTTGTGGCACAAGTAATAATGATTTAATTATGAGATTTATGGGACCTATATCTCCCTCTAATGCATTGGGTAAAGATTTATATCTCATGAGATAGACATGGCTGGAACGGTAAGTTAATCCGGTTCAGTATTACAGGACTGGAACGAGGAGTGAACTCGATTCAGAAAGGGACTTTGTCCGCTAAGATGGTCTTGGCAGCAATGCCTTGGATACTATGGAAATCATTACATGTGCTTAATGGATGCCACAATTACATTTTTTTCCCATTCTATTTTATCATGATTTATGTTCCATTATGATCTATGCCTTTTGTACTTCCATGTTTTATGTCGTTGCTCAAGATTTTTAATGTTCCTGTTTTTTTTTAAGTTCAAATGTATATGGTATGTTTTATTTTATCCATGCTTACCCTTTTTGAGAATTTGAGCTCACCCTTTTTATGTTTTATTTTCCCACAGGATTAAAAGAAATATTTTAGGTAAGGAAACAAAAATGGGAAGTTCTTTATGGGAGATGTTGAAGATCTTTCACCACGATTAGAAGATTACGTTCCAAGTTTCCAAAGACAAAAAACTATTACGGTCCTTGTGTGTCTGTTTTTGTTATGTAGTAAGTATTCTGAAAAAGTAATGTAATGTCTATGTACGTCAAGCTTTGGGTCTCTACAGTTGGTATCAGAGGAAAAGTTTAGTCAACCTTCGGAAACTAGGATGTGAAAACGTTAGTGAGATCCCTAGAGATATTTCTAAGGTATGTCTTGGGATGTCCCTAAGGATAAGTATATGTATAGGATATAGTCATAGAACTATGGTAATGATATTAGATTAAACCAATGATGTAAAGACCCGTAAAATTCAAGGGAAATGTTTTCTTATTTTTCTTTAGAATTTTACAAGAGCGCGGTTTCAGACGGCACCTGATTCCGAGGCCCGGAGTGCCCGGAATTAATTTCCGAAGTTTGGCTCGGGTACGTTCAGTGAACGAACGAGCGGGAATTCCTAACTTTTGATCCGGTGCTCGGAATTGAAATCCGAGGGCACCGATGAACTCGCAGCGCCGATATTCGCTTAAAGAGTCCTTTTCGGGAGTTGCGTTTGTTGCGGGTTGAAAGTTAGTTTTTGGGTTTTTAGTTTAAGTTAAATAAAATTTGTGAGGAACAAATTTTATTTCTTTTAACCAGTTAAGTCCTACCAAAGGGAGTTGGGAGTGGGACCCACATCCACTTAACCTCCCTTGGGAGGATTAAGTGAGGTGGGGTCCACACGAACCCCAACTCCTCAAATTCTCTCAAAACCTCCCCTTTAACTCTTTTCTTTTAATGTTGACAACTTAAGTTACATAATTAATTAAGGGAGTTAAACCCTTTTTGAATTTCAAACCTTTGAAATTCTTGTGGTTAAGTTATGAAAAAATATAAGTTAAAACTTATATTATTCTAGGAGTTTCTTTTACCCTTGGGAGGATTTCTTGACAGCTTTGGAAGCTTTTCTTCTTCTTCTTCAACTCAACGAAGAACGCGAAGAACGTCGTTCTTCAACGAAGAACTTCTCCGCCGAAGAACACGATCCATCCGCGACGCCGTGTCCGCGACGCGACGTACTTCTTCCGCGTCATCTCTTCCGCGACGGTTTTCCGCGACGAACGCCTTCGATAACGACTCTTCCTCCGACGTCAAAGGAATCGACACCGATATTCCACGACACCGTCAACGTGCGACTATCAAGGTATGGGTTCTTGAGTTCGTTGTTTCCTTTTTATTTGACTTTCCTCAAGACTTGACGTAGAACGCTCAAGTTTTCGACGAAGAACGCCGCTCCGCTCTTCTTCGTCTTCGGTGTCAACGAGAGAGAACACCGCACCTTCCTCGGACAACCTTCGTCGGCGTACAAGGATTCGCCAACGACGTGCCTCTTCGGACGCGCCTCTTCGTCGTTGAATTTGACGAACGACGACCGCGTCGCCCGACCTCCGTGACGTCGTCTTCCGCGGAACGTAGAGCGATCTTCGAACTTATACCCGAGGTAGGGGTTGTTGTTTTGGTTTCCTTTTTCCTTTTCTTGCTCGTGAATCGCATGTCTACGTGAGACATTTAAATATTTTATTTAAGTGTTATAGTTAACGCGAGGGGGGGCCGGACCGCACGAACACGACCGAACCCCCCCCCCCCCCCTCCATTGTTCTTGTTTAATTTTTGCAGAGGAAAGCAAGTGGCGTGGTGCCGTCGCACCACGCGGTTGAACGTGTAATTATCTTACACGATGCCGTCGCACGCACCATGGAAGAAACAACAAGAACGCGACGCCGTCGCGCCGCGTTGAAGAAATATCATGGCACGGCAAAGGGGCGCGGTGTCATCGCACCCCGCCGGATGACGAACGCCGCGGCCGGTTCCGGGCCGCGGCGGGACAAGGAGACCGCGGCCGGTTCCGGGCCGCGGCGGGACGAGAAGACCGCGGCCGGTTCCGGGCCGCGGCGGAAGAGGAGACCGGCGGCCGGGCCGCCGGCGTCAGAAGTCGAGGGCGGGACCGGAATTTCCGGTCCCGTTGGTAAAAACCAGCCGGCCAGCTGGCCGGCCGGATATCTTAAAACCGGGGAATTTAATTCCCCGGCCACCTAATCAAAACCCCCCTCTTAATGAGGGGGGGGGGGGGTTCTTGAGGGAAGGGGGCAGCCGCCCCCTTGGTCCGGCGCCAGCAGGCCCCCCCACGTGAGGGGGGGGGGGGGGGGGGCGGTTTTAAGAGAACCGGCGCGGCACAAAGGCCGCGCCACTTGAAAGGACCGCGGGGCTTAGCCCCCGCGTGCGCCGCGGCCCGCCGCCGCCATCGCGGCCCGCCGCCGCCGCCACCGCGGCCCGCCGCCGCCGCCACCGCGGCCCGCCGCCGCCGCCGCCACCGCGGCCCGCCGCCGCCGCCGCCACCGCGGCCCGCCGCCGCCGCCGCCGCCGCACCGCCGCGCCGCCGCGCCGCCGCGCCGCCGCCCCGGGGGGGGGGGGGGGGGTCGGGCCGGGTCGGCCCGGACCCGGACCCCCCCGTTTCGAACCAGATTTGGTTTTTGGCTCATAACTTGAGCCTCGGACCTCCGATCGACGAACCGTCAGCGGCAACGCGATCCTTAGATCGAGACGGTCGTTTCGGTATATCGCACTCAAGGTTTCGGGTTACTTTGAGTTCGGCCGGGTTGGTTCGTTCACGAAACCAACCGGGCCTTCGGAGCGGAAACGCTCATATCTTGAGCCACGAACGTCCGATTGACGCGCCGTCAGTCGCGTTGCGTTCCTCTTAGTGAGACGAATCTTTTGGCATACTCCGCCCGAGGTTTGGACGCAGGTGGAGTACGGTCGGGTTGGTTTTGTCTTAAAAACCAACCGGGCCCCGGAGACGAAAATGTCAATAACTCACAGACCGGGCGTCTGATTGACGCGCCGTCTGTTTCGTTGACTTCCTCTTGATGAGACGGAACTTTTGACATACTCCGCCCGAGTTTTGGATACAGTCGGAGTATGGCCGGGTTGGTTTGTACCCGAAATCCAACCGGGCCCCTGGAACGGGAAAGCTGATATCTTTCAGACAGGACGTCCGTTTGACGAACCGTCAGCGGCGTTGGTGGTTACGTTTAGTAACGGTCCCAATGAGTATACCCTATGGGAGTTCGGGGTACAGTTGAGATACGGCCGGGATTGGTTTCGCTCTCGAAACCAACCAGGCCCCTGGGACGAAAAGGCTAATAACTCACAGACCGGGCGTCCGATCGACGCGCCGTCTGTTGCGTTGAGACCCCTGTGACGAGACGGACTTTTGAGATACTTCTTCATGGGACTTTGAGATACTTGGAGTATCGACCAGTAGCTCGTGGAGCGGACCCTCCCGGAGACGAGCGTGCAGAGTACGGAGACCGTGTAGCCGGCTGAGACCTGACGACTGCTTGACCGACTCGACTTGGAGTGAGTCGACTAGCCCAGTGGACGGAGCGCCGGTATTTGGCTGCAGACCCACGGCGGACGGAGCGCCAGGTAGTTGGCAGCAAACCCGCGGTACTCGACAGGAGGAGTACCTCAGTAGGCTATTTGGGCGAGCGCCCGGTATTTGGCGACAGACCCTCAGCGGACGGAGCGCCAGGTAGTTGGCCGCAAACCCGCAGTACTCGACAGGAGGAGTACCTCAGCAGTCTTAGGTTAGCGAGTAGGACCTCGGAGTCGTGACAGGACCACTGCACACTCCAGAGACGGAGCTCTTCAGCAGTTACGGTTTCGATAATGAAAATCCTGGTTTGAGCTGAGACTTTTGACCTTGTGTTTACCTCATGATTGAGATGGGTCACTTGCTAACTTTGTTATATGTATGGGCATATACCTGGGTAGTGGTTATCCGTTGATCTCATGATTCTTGTGTTTCCTCATGACTGAGATGGGTTACTTGATAACTTAGGTATATGTATGGGCATATACCTAAGTAGGGTTTATCTGTTGTGATCTTCTTGTGGTTATCCTTGTTGGTTTTAGTGAGACCTTGAGGGTCTCGGGGTCCCTACTGAGTATCGTTATACTCACCCCTGCACGGGCTATGCCCGCACCTCGTTGTGTTGGTTGCAGACGACAGAGGCCGAGTGTTCGAGGACTGGACGGTACCTGGAGGTGGACTATACGACGAGGCGGTACCCGGAGGTGGACCACTGGGCGGGACATACTCGGAGCGGATGGCGGGACCCGAGGAGCAGAGGAGCTATCTGTACCCACCCTTCAGGTGGGATTTCCAGTGGACATCTCAGCGTAGCAGCTTTACTTTTCAGTCGCTGTTTTCCCTTTCGAGTTGTACTTTAAAGTTGGGCTTGTATTTCCGGCCCCTTTTTACTTTTCAGCTCTTCTTTTTGTACTTAGTGTTTTACTTCCGCTTGTACTCTGTGGTGCTTGTTTTCTTTATAAAGGCAATGCCTTCCCAGTTATCGGGATTTTACGCCTTTGGTGCTAGTCGCCAGCCCCTGGCCTATGGAAGGCGGGCTTGGGGTAGTCACGGCACGGGTCCCGAGGACGGGTCGTGACAAATTGGTATCAGAGGAGTTCGGTTCTACCGCAGAACTTATAACTCTGATGTTTCTTTCTGTGAAGCAATAGTGTTTAGAGTACCGACTGTGGTTTTCAGTTCAGGGAGTCCAGTGTTGGTGCGGGCGGCCGACGTATCCATACACCAGGACCCTGACAACTGATTTCCGACTTTGTGCACGAAAACACTGATTGCGTGTGTGTTTTCAAAGGTTTTCCCCCTTAAAAAAGCTCAAACCAGGTCAGCTCACCAGGTATAATCGTTTGATCGTGTTACGTTGTTTCTTTCAGGATGGCCCCACGACGGCAGCCAGTTAGGGTTCCGAGAATCGAACGTGACGACAGCCCACTGAGCGACGAGGCCTCGGTGCAGGGCCCTCTTGCAGTTGAGGCACCAGCGGAGGCACCAGCGATACTACCATACGTTGGGCCACCGATGCCACCAGCCCCAGCAGTAGACGATGCACGATGCTTGAGTGCACTGCACGAGTTCCAGCGCCAGCGACCGCCCAGGTTTCGCGGGGAGACGGATCCCCAGGCTGCAGAGGACTGGATGGAGGCAGTGGTACGAGTGTTTAGGCTAGTGAGGACACCAGCAGACCTCATGGTGATCCTCGCTGCGAGCCTACTACACGTAGCAGCAGGTAGGTGGTGGAGCCACTTGTTTCAGTTTTGCGATGAGATGAACTTCGCATGGGAAGACTTCGAGACCTTCTTCAGGGTGGAGTTTGTGCCAGTATCTCTACACCCCGAGCGTGTACTGGAGATTCTGCCTTTACCGCGTGTTTTTCGATCAGAAGCCGAGTCATCTGTGGGCAGTAGACAGATGATGCAGAGGTCCAGGAGGACCAGACCAGCAGTTGGGCGATCTCGGGTTTTAGGACCAGTGGTGCAGGGCACCCGGAGTGGGAACAGAGCTCGCCGTGCAAGGAGCAGGTTGTGTTACTCATGCCGTGGAAAGGGTCACCTGGCACGTGACTGTCCGACTCCTCGATCCGCAGGCTTGGAGGGAGCCACCGAGGTTGAGGCAGCGACAAATGCTTGAGCAACCGTAAAGCAGGTGGACAGGAGCGGAACTAGTGGATACGTCTCTTGTACTTCTAGTTCCATGTTGATGTTGCTTTTGTGTAGCGTCTTGTATTATGAGCTGCAATAATAAAAGACGCATCCTTTGTGATGTTTTCATTCCTGTCCTCTTTTGTGATGTTACTAAGAGGTTCCAGTTGACTGTTGACTTGACCCTCACTTGTGAGACATCTACTGGAGGAGACCCAGTTACCACACACTGATGCCGACAGTGTGACTCAACCCTTGGAGGCGAGAGTAACGGTTGGATCTCTTAGTAGTAGCGTCGAGGCCTTACGACGTCATCCTTGGTATGGATTAGTATCATCCATGTTAGGATTGACTGTTTTAGGTAAAGAATGTGGTTCATCCAGGGGATGAGACCAGGTTTCTCTTATCGGCAAAGAAGAAATCTCGCAGCTCTTGTGGGACCAGAGATGGTCCAGGCCATGTCAGAGGAGGTCCATGTCATCCAGGAGCGGATGAGGACAGCATAGAGCCGGCAGAAGTCATACGCTGACAGGAGGCGGAGGCCACTAGAGTTCGAGGATGGTGACCACGTCTTCTTGCGGGTCTCACCTCGACGTGGTATTCGGAGATTTGGCCGAGGCGACAAGTTATCTCCGCGCTTCATCGGACCCTTCCAGGTCCTCAGCAGGATTGGCGAGGTGGCTTATCGCCTGGCTCTACCACCTCAGTTGCACCGGGTGCACGACGTCTTCCACGTATCTCAGCTGAGGAGATACGTGCACGACCCGACGCACATCCTTGATCATGGGGAGCTTGACGTTGACGATGGGGCGACTTTTACGGAGGTTCCGATGGAGATAGAGGATCGACAGGAGTGGGTCCTACATGTACGATCGATTCCTCTTGTGCGCAACAGATGGCGGCACGGGAATCTCCAGGAGAGCACATGGGAGCGGGAGGCTCAGATGCATGCTCAGTACCCTCTTTTGTTTCCCTAGTTTTTGTTGTATCTTTACGGGGACGTAAAGCCCTGAGGTGGGAGTAATGTAAAGACCCGTAAAATTCAAGGGAAATTTTTTCTTATTTTTCTTTAGAATTTTACAAGAGCGCGGTTTCAGACGGCACCTGATTCCGAGGCCCGGAGTGCCCGGAATTAATTTCCGAAGTTTGGCTCGGGTACGTTCAGTGAACGAACGAGCGGGAATTCCTAACTTTTGATCCGGTGCTCGGAATTGAAATCCGAGGGCACCGATGAACTCGCAGCGCCGATATTCGCTTAAAGAGTCCATTTCGGGAGTTGTGTTTGTTGCGGGTTGAAAGTTAGTTTTTGGGTTTTTAGTTTAAGTTAAATAAAATTTGTGAGGAACAAATTTTATTTCTTTTAACTAGTTAAGTCCTACCAAAGGGAGTTGGGAGTGGGACCCACATCCACTTAACCTCCCTTGGGAGGATTAAGTGAGGTGGGGTCCACACGAACCCCAACTCCTCAAATTCTCTCAAAACCTCCCCTTTAACTCTTTTCTTTTAATGTTGACAACTTAAGTTACTTAATTAATTAAGGGAGTTAAACCCTTTTTGAATTTCAAACCTTTGAAATTCTTGTGGTTAAGTTATGAAATAATATAATTTAAAACTTATATTATTCTAGGAGTTTCTTTTACCCTTGGGAGGATTTCTTGAGAGCTTTGGAAGCTTTTCTTCTTCTTCTTCAACTCAACGAAGAATGCGAAGAACGTCGTTCTTCAACGAAGAACTTCTCCGCCGAAGAACACGATCCATCCGCGACGCCGTGTCCGCGACGCGACGTACTTCTTCCGCGTCATCTCTTCCGCGACGGTTTTCCGCGACGAACGCCTTCGATAACGACTCTTCCTCCGACGTCAAAGGAATCGACACCGATATTCCACGACACCGTCAACGTGCGACTATCAAGGTATGGGTTCTTGAGTTCGTTGTTTCCTTTTTATTTGACTTTCCTCAAGACTTGACGTAGAACGCTCAAGTTTTCGACGAAGAACGCCGCTCCGCTCTTCTTCGTCTTCGGTGTCAACGAGAGAGAACACCGCACCTTCCTCGGACAACCTTCGTCGGCGTAAAAGGATTCGCCAACGACGTGCCTCTTCGGACGCGCCTCTTCGTCGTTGAATTTGACGAATGACGACCGCGTCGCCCGACCTCCGCGACGTCGTCTTCCGCGGAACGTAGAGCGATCTTCGAACTTATACCCGAGGTAGGGGTTGTTGTTTTGGTTTCCTTTTTCCTTTTCTTGCTCGTGAATCACATGTCTACGCGAGACATTTAAATATTTTATTTAAGTGTTATAGTTAACGCGAGGGGGGGCCGGACCGCACGAACACGGCCGAACCCCCCCTCCATTGTTCTTGTTTAATTTTTGCAGAGGAAAGCAAGTGGCGTGGTGCCGTCGCACCACGCGGATGAACGTGTAATTATCTTACACGATGCCGTCGCACGCACCATGGAAGAAACAACAAGAACGCGACGCCGTCGCGCCGCGTTGAAGAAATATCATGGCACGGCAAAGGGGCGCGGTGCCGTCGCACCCCGCCGGATGACGAACGCCGCGGCCGGTTCCGGGCCACGGCGGGACAAGGAGACCGCGGCCGGTTCCGGGCCGCGGTGGGACGAGAAGACCGCGGCCGGTTCCGGGCCGCGGCGGAAGAGGAGACCGGCGGCCGGGCCGCCGGCGTCGGAAGTCGAGGGCGGGACCGGAATTTGCGGTCCCGTTGGTAAAAACCGGCCGGCCAGCTGGCCGGCCGGATATCTTAAAACCGGGGAATTTAATTCCCCGGCCACCTAATCAAAACCCCCCTCTTAATGAGGGGGGGCGGTTCTTGAGGGAAGGGGGCAGCCGCCCCCTTGGTCCGGCGCCAGCAGGCCCCCCCCACGTGAGGGGGGGGGGGGGTTTTAAGAGAACCGGCGCGGCACAAAGGCCGCGCCACTTGAAAGGACCGCGGGGCTTAGCCCCAGCGTGCGCCGCGGCCCGCCGCCGCCGCCACCGCGGCCCGCCGCCGCCGCCACCGCGGCCCGCCGCCGCCGCCGCCACCGCGGCCCGCCGCCGCCGCCGCCGCCGCACCGCCGCGCCGCCGCCCCGGGGGGGGGGGGGGGGGGGTCGGGCCGGGTCGGCCCGGACCCGGACCCCCCCGTTTCGAACCAGATTTGGTTTTTGGCTCATAACATGAGCCTCGGACCTCCGATCGATGAACCGTCAGCGGCAACGCGATCCTTAGATCGAGACGGTCGTTTCGGTATATCGCACTCAAGGTTTCGGGTTACTTTGAGTTCGGCCAGGTTGGTTCGTTCACGAAACCAACCGGGCCTTCGGAGCGAAAACGCTCATATCTTGAGCCACGAACGTCCGATTGACGCGCCGTCAGTCGCGTTGCGTTCCTCTTAGTGAGACGAATCTTTTGGCATACTCCGCCCGAGGTTTGGACGCAGGTGGAGTACGGTCGGGTTGGTTTTGTCTTAAAAACCAACCGGGCCCCGGAGACGAAAATGCCAATAACTCGCAGACCGGGCGTCCGATTGACGCGCCGTCTGTTTCGTTGACATCCTCTTGATGAGACGGAACTTTTGACATACTCCGCCCGAGTTTTGGATACAGTCGGAGTATGGCCGGGTTGGTTTGTACCCGAAATCCAACCGGGCCCCTGGAACGGGAAAGCTGATATCTTTCAGACAGGACGTCCGTTTGACGAACCGTCAGCGGCGTTGGTGGTTACGTTTAGTAACGGTCCCAATGAGTATACCCTATGGGAGTTCGGGGTACAGTTGAGATACGGCCGGGATTGGTTTCGCTCTCGAAACCAACCGGGCCCCTGGGACGAAAAGGCTAATAACTCACAGACCGGGCGTCCGATCGACGCGCCGTCTGTTGCGTTGAGACCCCTGTGACGAGACGGACTTTTGAGATACTTCTTCATGGGACTTTGAGATACTTGGAGTATCGACCAGTAGCTCGTGGAGCGGACCCTCCCGGAGACGAGCGTGCAGAGTACGGAGACCGTGTAGCCGGCTGAGACCTGACGACTGCTTGACCGACTCGACTTGGAGTGAGTCGACTAGCCCAGTGGACGGAGCGCCGGTATTTGGCTGCAGACCCACGGCGGACGGAGCGCCAGGTAGTTGGCAGCAAACCCGCGGTACTCGATAGGAGGAGTACCTCAGTAGGCTATTTGGGCGAGCGCCCGGTATTTGGCGACAGACCCTCAGCGGACGGAGCGCCAAGTAGTTGGCCGCAAACCCGCAGTACTCGACAGGAGGAGTACCTCAGCAGTCTTAGGTTAGCGAGTAGTACCTCGGAGTCGTGACAGGACCACTGCACACTCCAGAGACGGAGCTCTTCAGCAGTTACGGTTTCGATAATGAAAATCCTGGTTTGAGCTGAGACTTTTGACCTTGTGTTTACCTCATGATTGAGATGGGTCACTTGCTAACTTTGGTATATGTATGGGCATATACCTGGGTAGTGGTTATCCGTTGATCTCATGATTCTTGTGTTTCCTCATGACTGAGATGGGTTACTTGATAACTTAGGTATATGTATGGGCATATACCTAAGTAGGGTTTATCTGTTGTGATCTTCTTGTGGTTATCCTTGTTGGTTTTAGTGAGACCTTGAGGGTCTCGGGGTCCCTACTGAGTATCGTTATACTCACCCCTGCACGGGCTATGCCCGCACCTCGTTGTGTTGGTTGCAGACGACAGAGGCCGAGTGTTCGAGGACTGGACGGTACCTGGAGGTGGACTATACGAGGAGGCGGTACCCGGATGTGGACCATTGGGCGGGACATACTCGGAGCGGATGGCGGGACCCGAGGAGCAGAGGAGCTATCTGTACCCACCCTTCAGGTGGGATTTTCAGTGGACATCTCAGCGTAGCAGCTTTACTTTTCAGTCGCTGTTTTCCCTTTCGAGTTGTACTTTACAGTTGGGCTTGTATTTCCGGCCCCTTTTTACTTTTCAGCTCTTCTTTTTGTACTTAGTGTTTTACTTCCGCTTGTACTCTGTGGTGCTTGTTTTCTTTATAAAGGCAATGCCTTCCCAGTTATCGGGATTTTACGCCTTTGGTGCTAGTCGCCAGCCCCTGGCCTATGGAAGGCGGGCTTGGGGTAGTCATGGCACGGGTCCTGAGGACGGGTCGTGACAAATGATGTTAGATATTGAAGTTACTCCCCCTTTCTTATGATTTTTTCCTCTCACAGTATTATTTTTGGGTTTTAGAAAATGGCTTGATACAAGATGATTCACGATAATGGAGGATATGATGGACAATGGAATAATATTCTTCATGAGCAACCAAATGAAATGGGATTTGGAAGTCCAAACATCATTATTATGCCGAATCAGAAATCTCATAATATGATCAATAAAGTAAAATTTGTTATGTTTCCTGACTCGGCTAATAAGAGAAAGATGGAGTTTCATGATGATCATAGAGGAAAGAAAGTTCAATTTCCCCTATGTAAACCATGTGGGAAGAGGCATCAAGGAGAATGTTTCAATGGAACTGGAAGATGCTTTGAGTGTATAAAAGAAGGAAACAAAGCCAATAAGTGCAAAGGAAAAGGTTCAGTTAACACCAGGGATGAGGATAATGGTGTTTCTACGACATCAACAATGGTTAAATGTTTTAAATGTGTAATGTACGGGCATTATGCAAACCAATGCCCTAAGGTAAAGTCTCATGAAGAGAATCAGTATGGTTGTATGGGTAGTATTTATGTTGATGATGATGAAGAGACTACAAATGATATGTGAGATGAAAGAATTGTTGAAGCTCGATCAATGGTTTAATAATGTAGTGGAATGATTACATGTTTATCATGTGTAATGTTGTATAAGTAATCTCATGGTACTATGGAATAAAGATACATCTAAGGATTGTTACACGGTTGTCTTTCCTTGAGTTTTGAAAGTGTATGATTAATGGTTCCAGAATCCATGAAAGGTTATTCAGATATTTTTGGAATGTAGATGATATGCGCATAATGACGGGATAAGAATAAAATTAAATGTTTGACAGTATTCATGAGCTCATGACTGATATAAGGATAAGGTTATATCATGGTTTGAGTATATAGAATATTTAGATTTTGGTATGTGGAAAGAGTTAAATTTTGACAACATTCATGTTTTCACTAATGTTTAATGGGTATTCATTTTTCAAGAGAATACATGATTAAGGTATTCACATGATTGGAATGTGACCAACAAGATATATAGGGGATAAATGATGGTATTCACATGCTTGGTTGATGACATTTCAAGTAATCGTTTTCTTTATACTATGAGCTTGGACCGAAGTATTTTAGATAAGCCTATTGATTGGAATGGATTATGTTGGACATAAGTTAGTATTGTTTTAAGTATAGATTTTTTTTTTGATATTATTTATGGGATGTTATAGTAATGTAGTTTTAGAAAAAGGACAACCTGTAGGACGGGCAACAACCCATCGTGTCGGACAAGGCTGTGGGAATCGAACCCACAACCGAATTGCGACTGGCCTCTATCGCCTACCACTGGCCTACAGGATGTCCCTGTTTAGTAGAAACTAGTTTTATTTTATTAAGCGGAATGATATATGAAGTATAAGTTCATTTTTGAATCTATATATGATTAATCTAACCATAAGATGGACTTATAACTTTTGATAACCTTTTGTTTGAAACAGATTGAATGACCCATCATTTTATCAAATGATCTGCTAACACATCACGAATAACAAATTCAACTTCATTTATTAAAGGGATGAAGTGGAAATTGTTCAATTCACAAACAACAGTGAAATTGTACCAAAATCATGTAAGTATTTCTTTTAATTCATCAACTTTAGGGAAATGATCTTGAAAACCTAAAATGTTGTCCTAGTTCCCTTATATCCGATGAATCAGATGGTACCTTAGATCATCACAAATTTATGGCTTTGTGATTGATGGATTTTTCACAGCCATGTTATCTACCACTCTCCATCAGAACATGATGGTTAGATTTTTCTTCCATATCCATATTTTCACCTATGTTATCCTATATGGAAACCCAGTAATGAGTTACTTTGGGTAACCGTTACATTTCATACTTTAGTTTTTAAAGCCATGTTTTGGTATTCCTTTTTAAGATGTGGGTTTCTATTAAACAAACTTTCAAGTAGTAAACCATTTATATCCCCGATGAATTTCGAGGGCGAAATTCATTTTAAGGGGGGTAGAATGTAACACCCCGAGATTTTATGAAAAATATTATTTTTAATTTCATTAATGTTCTGTGTTGTAAGCTACACCAATAGGAGCTTGCACAACACTCATCCTTGACATGTCATGCATTACATGCAATCACGACCTTCCTCGATAGCGAGTGTAGTACCCAATAACGAGTTTCACTAAAAAACAATATGCTATTAAAATATTTTTAAAACTAGCCGTTATGAATAGTAATAACCACTTTTTGAAATTTTTTAAATTTTATTTTTCAAAATGGACTTCACTTTTGGATTTGGAATATCGAAATTATCTTAGGGTGAAATTTTGGTACTTTTCGGATAACTTTCATTTTCTGATGAATAGTGAAAATTAATAAATTTTAATTAAAAACAACCTTTTTAATCGAAATAATTAATAGTGATAAATTATTAATAAAGTGATTTTAAAGTATATTTAGAATATATTTTTACAATTTAATACAATTTTGGTCATTGGATGTAATTTCACATTTAAACCAGACATAAACAGGTGTCAATCTTTGGATAGTTATTATCTTTTAAGAACACGCTATTTGTTTTGACGATGAGAATTAATTTTAAAATTAATTAATTCAAATGATATGTTTTTAATTTGGTAAAATAGACATCATTTTTTAGTTCATAATATCAAATATAGCATAGGCCTAATTTTTCTTATTTTTCTGGATACTTTCATTTTTGATGAATAGTGAAACCACTAAGTGGTAGATAAAAAAATGATTTTTTCATAAAACATAATTTTACCACTTCTGTGAGTGGAATTTCAAAAATCCAAGACACGCGGTTAATTTCAGTAAGTAAAATTTGGTTCAATGAGATGAAAATAATTTTTGGTGAATAGTAACTTTTTACTTTTTTTTACCATGGTTAAAAGTAAATAGGGTAATTAAGGGTAAAAATGATATTATTATTACCCTAAGACATGTCCTAATTCAATTGGATAAGTGTAATTCGACCAAAAACAACCTTAGGAATAAAATATGACCATTTAGGCCCACTTGGATTAGATTAGGACATTTATTATTAATTTATTTAAAAAAGGGTTAAAATAGTTAAAATCAAAGTTTAATAAGTATATCATTTTTAATATAGGGTTATACATAATATAAATTCGACTATAAATATTCATTATAAATATAAAAAGATTTCTACATTATAGTATTTTATTTTTAATTTTTAGACATTAAATAATTTAATTTATTTATGACACAAAGATGATGCAGTAATTATCTTATTAATGAAATATTGACATTGTTGATGTTATAAAAACCAAAATACATGTAATTTGAGACTTTTGATGAATTCCACTACTTTTATAGGTTAATATGACAGGTTATTATTGATTTAATTAACTTTTTTCTAACTAATCATTCTGTTATGATTTTTACAATAATAAATTACTAAATAGTGTCATAATTGACATAAAATAGTTTTTAAAAAAATATTATAGTATTAATTGTTATTTTATTCCGAAAAATATAATGTTAGGCCAAATGACTTAGATAAGGTTATATATATTAATAATAAACAACTTGGGGTTCGTTTGTCTTCTTATATATGTTTATTAACCTTATAGTGTAAGAACACAAAAATACACGGTAAAAGTAAAATTATCTACCTTAAAGTTAAATATAAATGATAAGGTTAAAATAGGAACCTAAACTTGTCTAAATTATATTTGATGAGAGGATGTCGACCCATCCCCACCTTAGCATCTAAATAACTCAATTTGGAGCTATTTAAAACCAAATTGGGCTTTATAATAAAATAATATTTTTAGTTTTTCCAAAGGTGCCCCTCTCCTCCCTTATAAAAGGGCACCTCCTCTCTCTCTTCCTCACACCACTTTGAGCCTTCAATCTCGGCCAACCCCTACCAAAATCTCTTCTCCACTTCCCTAGAAACATCCTAGAGGTCCTGGTCTTCTTCAAAGACCAATTTTAGTGCCCTAAGAGGAGGACTCAAAGAGGCACTTCAAAGAAGAGGTAATGTCCGTTACCAATTCATTCAACTTTATTTCTTCTTCCACTTCTTCTTCTTAGGTTGTTTCAGTATGAAGTAATAACATAAGTATCACTCATATACTTATAAGTTATTATAATTATGAAAAAACCCTATTTCACCATCTATCCATCCCATGGAAAACGAAATCACCGCCCGTGCGTACGTACGGAATACCGTCTCCACGCCGTGGTGTAATCTATTTTCCACCACCACCATACTTGGATGGGTATAATGGTGTAAATAATAACTATATATGATTATTGTAAAGTGATATTGATTCATTAATATTATAAATACACTCCAATAAAATTCCACGATCATGGGAACGATATCATCGCTCGTGCGTACGTACGGAATACCGTCTCCACGACGCGATGAGATTCATTTTCAATGATTAACCATTCATAAATGATTATAAAGTATATATAATAAGAAATCATGAAATATATGACATAATAATGATACTGGATTTATTTATATATATATATTTATGTCATCCAATTAATTCCATTCAATTCAATGAGGAAACGAAAACAACGTTCATGCGTACGTACGGCCTACCGTCTCCATGAACGGTGTATTTATTTCCATTTATCGATATATTATATATATGTATATTCTGAATATATATCATATATAAATCATGTTTTATATTATGGAATTAAGTAATCATGATCTAAGTAATCATATGAATAATTACAATTCAAAACACGGACGACAAATGAAAAGATTTAACCCAAAACGCTCTTTAACATGGAATTTACAAAAGTATGGGTAATATAAAGTCATACGTGGACCATATATGATATCATAACAATGAATATGATTCTTTAATAAGTCAATAACATTATTTAAATCATTATATAGGAGGTTTGGACACTGAAGAAGAAAATCGGACCTAAGGTAAGGGAAAATATCACAATCTCATTTTTATCCAAGATTGTTTATACTTTGGTATTTATTGGGGTGTATTTTATCATCCACATCCATGTTCCCTCAATATGTAATATTGTTTCCATCCACCTAAAATTGTTTAAATCCAATTTTACCCTTCGGTGAGTTTTTATTAATGGATATGAAAGGAATCTTTTGTCGTTTTTCGTACGAGGAACTTTTTGACTTTTCCGACAAAAGTACGAGAAGAATGTTTTTTTAACTTATACGGCACGAATGGATTTTTAAGATTTTATAAAGCTTGATTTTAATGAAGCTTCCACAAAAATATTTCATGAATATTTTCAAGAAAATCCTTTTCTTTTAAAAATGCATGACATTTAGTGAGAAGAAAATGATTTTAAAGAAGAAAATATATTTTCCTCAAGAATTCATTTCAAGTGTTTTATCAAAACCATTTTCCATCTAAAATGAAATTATTTCATATGTTTATGTTTTAAGTATAATGTCTCTATGATTTACATGGTTTAACTTTTCTTATTATGAAATGGTTTCCATTTCTTTTATATGGATTATTTTATGATGGGATGATGTTTATGAAACCCATTTTATTCATTGGGTTATTATGAATGATGTATGTTTATTTTGTGGCACAAGTAAGACTGATTTCATTATGAGATGGGTGGGACCTATATCTCCCTCCAATGCATTGGTTAAAGATTTATATCTCATGAGATAGACATGGCTGGAACGGTAAGTTAATCCAGTTCAGTATTACAAGACTGGAACGAGGAGTGAACTCGATTTAGAAAGGGACATTATCTACTAAGATGGTCTTGGCAGCAATGCCTTTGCTTCTATGGAAATCAAAAAATGTGCTTAATGGATGCCACAATTACATGTTTTATTCGCATTCTATTTTATCATGATTTATATTCCATTATGATATATGCCTTATTTACTTCGATGTTTTATGTCGTTGCTCAATATTTTTAATGTTCCTATTTTTTAAGTTCAAATGTATATGGTATGTTTTATTTTATCCATGCTTACCCTTATTGATCATTTGAGCTCAACCTTTTTATGTTTTATTTTCCCCCAGGATTAAAATAAAAATATTAGGTAAGGAAACAAAAATGGGAAGATCTTTATGGGAGATGTTGAAGATCTTTCACCACGATTAGAAGATTATGTTCCATGTTTCCAAAGACACTAAACTATTACGATCCTTGTGTGTCTGTTTTTGTTATGTACTAAGTATTCCAAAAAAGAAATATAATGTCTATGTATGTCAGGCTTTGGGTCTCTAAAATGCAGGGGGTGGAAATAGGCTTCACATGGACTACACATGATTTGAAAAACTATGCGAGGCAACTGTGTAGACCATTGCTCTCGAGGCAGTAGCGTGTGCACGGTTAGCACGCGATTTTCCAAATCGTGTGGGCTAACCAAGCGAGAACATAAAAAATAGGGTTTATGTTCCAGGATCCCTCGGGCTTAACCAATTTCACTCCAATATTCCTCCCACTCGAGCATCACTCGAGATTTTGGGTTCTCAGGGGCTGAGGGTGCCCTTCCATATGGTTTGAATGCTATTCGAAGGGGTTTGATGGTGGTTTCTCTCAGGTAAATCTATCCTCTTGGTTTTCTTGTGGTTTCCTCTAGATCCACATCTCCCTTTTTCTTGGTTTTCTAGATCTATACTTATTGTGTGCAGATCTAGTGTTGTGGTTTCCTTGGATGATGATTTTAAGGCATGTGATGGTTAGGGAAGGAGATCTAGAGAGGTTTCGGTGGTGCGTTAGCCGGATTTGCGGTATGGGTGCTTGTGGGTCTATTTCTTGGGAACCCTAATTGTTGGTGGCTTCTCACTCAACTCTACTTGGTTAGAAATAGTGGTGTTTTATTTCAATTAATTTTTTGTTCTTGAAAATAATTTTGATTGTTGTTCCAAATTGGTTAGAAATCCCATTGGTGATGTTTTGGTGAATTTTGGGGAAAAGGGGGTTTTATGGTGAAATTCTATTGTTTTGGATTTTAAAATAAGGATTCTAAAATGGGTTTTTGAGATTTATTTGGGAAAATTGTTGATGGAAAATAGTTTACAATAAATATGTAGTTTTTATTGAAATCTAGATTGTAATGGAAAATGGTGTTCAATAAATGGACGATTTATTAATGTGGATTGGTATGAGATGGAATTGGTTTATTACATTTTTTTGTGACCATGGTGGGTAATATTATTGTTTATGGATTGATGGGAATTTTGTGTAGATGTTGTGAGAAGTACCACTACAAATAGGGGTTGGATAGTGGATGGAAGGGAGACCATCAAAGGATAAGTGGGTGGGAAGAGGCACTATTTGTGAATTTATGAATGGGTAGGATGGAAACTCCGCCATTTGGTTGTGGTCGGGAAGTACCACTAGGTGTGAATGGGTGAACGTGTTGGATGGAAGCTCCACCATTTGGTTGTTTTGGTTGTTTTTTGTTCATTTCTTTGAAAGTTGGAAATTGTTGTGCTAGTTTGTGAATGATGAAATGGATTGTGGCATGTTTGGTTATATTCCCCTTGGTTTCTTAGTTTGGGTGTGATGTCTAAGGAATGGCATGTTTGTCTTATGGAAATGTTTGTACTTGTGATTATTTTTTTATAAATTGTTTTATATAAATGTGCTAACGGGTTTATCCTAGTGGTGTGTGTAGGGATGTCATTTGGGGAAAACCTACTGAGTTTTAATACTCACCCCCTACTTTGGAATGTTGGTGTCTTTGCAGTTGTTGTGTACTATGACGTGGGAAAAGGTAAGGCATCACCCTCCTTTAGTGGTGCATCGTGATGTATGTGTGGAGATTGGAGCATGGAGCTTAGTGTAGAGCTGTGGTGGTATCATGGCATGTGGTGCTTTGTTGTTTGGTCTTCTGCATAGTACTTTGATATTGTGTTGTTTGTTTTCGTTTGGGGATGTATTTTTGAACATTTGGTCGGATTTTGGGAATTCATGTCGGAGTGTTTTATTAAAACGCATCATATAGTGGTGGTCAATGGATGGTTTGGTTGGTTTTTTCTTAAGGGAAAATCGTTCCCCAATTTGTTATTGAATCCCTCGAAATTTATTTCCAGCCTTTGGCATCATGGGAATGTCTCGTAAGGCCAAGTAGCCCCCACCGCCTCCTCAAGCCAATGAGGTAGGGGTGGGGTGTTACATGTGGTATCGGTTTGTTTGGTCCTTTGGAGTTGATTCTCAGATTTAGAGTTGACATTCATTTTGGTATATTCCTTGAGTCGTGATGGTACCAAGGCGTAGGATAGTCGGAACATGGAATGTATAGTATAAATGGGCGTAGCTAACCCTTTTATGCTGATGTTCAAGTTACCAAGGAGTTGGGTACATAATTGTTTTGGAGACACATACAGGCATTGGATATCTAATTTTTGTGGGTGTTGCCAATGGGATGAGTATAACATGCATGGTAGAAATGAATTCCCACTAGGATTCATATTTCATTGAGGTACAATGATTTATGGTGTGATATGAATGTGTGAAATTGTAATGTGAATAAATTTGGTATTTTGAAAATTGTATGGTTTTCAAAATGGTGAAACATGGAAAATGTGAACTTATGGAAAGCCTTGTGTGATATTGTTGTGTAATGTGATTAGAAATGGGAATTCTTGATGTCTACAGAAGTGAGACTCATGGTTTTTTGTTTTCTATTAATAGAAAAGACACCAGGTAGGCTTCATAGTGACCAAACTGAGGGCGCTGCAGAGAATGTGGTAGAACCTGAGCCTCAGGGGAACCAGCAGCTAGTGCAAAGCAGAGTGCGAGCTTTCCATGCTGTGGAAAGTGGAAATAAAATGGATGAACAAAGGCATGTGTATCATGCGGTCTAGTTTCAAAAGAAAAATCCACCCATCTTCATGGGTGATTCCGAGCCAGAGAGGGAAGAAGAATGGTTGAATAAAATGAACAAGATCTTCGAGTTCTTGGGATCAACGGTAGAGTTAAAAGTGAAGTTGGCCATGTATATGTTGGGAGATCTTTCCCTTATGTGGTGGGAGTTGGTAGTCCAAGTGGGGAAGGACCAGGGTGTGACTTGGGATGAATTTGAGGAATTGTTTAATAAAAAAATTCTACCCACATACATTCTGAATTCAAAGTATGACTAATTTCTTCAGTTTGAAGAAAGAGATTATGTCTGTGACGGAGTTTTCAGCTATGATTGTAAACTTAGTTAGGTTTACACCCGAGGTGGCGGGTATCACATCGTTGAAGGAAAGGATCGTTGAAGCGGGGTTAAGGAATGAAATCTGTTCAAAGACAGAATTACTATGTATAGATGTTTACACGAAGATGGTGAATAGATCCTTAGTGGCTAAGTGGGATCTGTTGGGCGTTCCGGGTAGAGGATGCATGGTGGTACCAATGGGGAATAGTGGGAACTCTAACACTAGGTTCAAGTGGAGGAGGGACACTTATTCCCATGGTGGGAGTATGACACATAATCTGACGGAAGGGTCAGTGAATCTTCCTCTGAAGCCCCTAACCAAACCAGGATGTTTTCAGTGTGGTTCGACGGGCAACATCAAGCGAGATTGTATGGGACAACCTCAAGCATGTCATAATTGTAAGCATATGGGAAATCTGATGCGTGATTGTTAGAATTATTCAAGGTCTAGTGCATGTGATACTTCTCATGGATCACAGATGTTTTATGCTCTGACGGGATGGGGACATTAGCACACTCCTCATCAGTAGAGTAAAGTGGGTCAAGGTGATTCCCAGAATACTAGGACACCTCCGTAGGGAAATAAAGAGTATACAATGGGAAGAAAACATGTGTTTAGAGATTAGAAGGCTATGTTGAATGATCAGTCGGGACCATCTAGGGTTCAAGGTACTATTCTTTTAAATTATACCTTGATGCAAGTAATGTTTGATACGAGTTCTTCACAATCTTTTATTGTAGCACGTGTGGTTGATTTGCTAGGTTTAAGGGTAGAAATTATGCCCTCATTTTTAAAATGTCAAACACATCTAGTTTGAAGAGAGTGTTGAGCCTTCTTGTGTAGAGCATGTTGTATCGTTGTGGGAGAGGATGAGATAATGTGGAATTTCTCAATGCTTGAGATGGATGGGTATGATGTAATCTTAGGAATGGATTAGCTGGTGGCTTTTAAGGCCCACATCAACTGTGATGCGCAAACAATGGATTTTACGACACATGTTGGCGTTATACATCTCTTTAGAAATGATAGGCCTGAAAGGAAAGGTGAAATGAGTTTTTTTGGCACCAACAGTAGGAACATTATTGTATCAATTGGTGGTTTTGTTCTTGGAATCGGTAATGGGTGTTGAGAAGAGTGTTATTCTGGTAGTGTTGGATCAGATCATGGATGTTTTTCTTGATGAATTTTCCAGGTTACCTCCCATAAGAGAAGTGGAGCTTACAACTGATCTTTTTCCGGGGACCAGTTCTATCTCACCTCCATATTATCGGATGGACCCTACTGAATTGTGGGAATTGAAAGACCAGTTGGAGGTGTTAGAAAACAAAGGGTTTATCTAGCCTCAAACATCCCTGTGGGTAGAGCCGGTGTTGTTTGTGAAAAAGGGGGATAGAACATTGAGGCTCTGTGTTGATTATCGTAGACTTAACCATGTTATGATAAAGAATAGATATCCACTTCCCCAAATTGATGATTTTTTCAACCGGTTGAGGGGATCATAGTGGTTCTCCAAGATCGACCTGAGGTCGCGATATCATAAACTGTGGGTGAGGAAGGAAGATATTCCTAAAAGAGCTTTCAGAAGTAGATATATCCATTATGAATATGTGGTTATTCCCTTTGGTCTAATGAATGCTCCAGTGGTGTTTATGGCATTGATGAATTAGATATTTCAGAGATATCTGGACTCATTTGTGGTGGTGTTTGTAGATGATATTCTATTGTATTCAATAACAAGGGTGGAGCATGAGTAGCACTTGGAGACAATTCTATGGATCATGAGAGATCATCAGTTGTATGCCAAATTTTTAAAGTTTGACTTTTGGATACAGGAAGTTCGTTTTTTTGTCCATGTGATTTCTGAAAGGGGTGTTTCAGTGGATCCGGAAAAGATAGAGGCTATTATCTCATGGAAACCACCAAAGAATGTGTTTGAGATACGGATTTTCCTTGTTGTAGCTGGGTATTATCGGTGTTTTGTTCATGATTTTTCGCGTTTGGTTTGACCTATGACATCTTTGACAAGAAAGAATGTTCAATTCTAGTGGAATGAACAGTATCAGTAGTGTTATGAAGAGCTAAAGGGTCGCCTTAAATTAGCACCAATCTCAGTTTTTCTAGAACCAGGAAAATTGTACCTGGTGTATTCTGATGCATCGGGATCAGGGTTTGGGTGCATTCTCATCCAAGGGAACCATGTGGTTGAATATGTATCATTGAAGTTGAGAGTTCATGATAAGAACTACCCAACTCATGATTTGGAATTGGTAGCAGCAGTGCATGCTTTCAAAGTGTGCCGTCATTATCTCTTCTGTGTGAAATTCACATTATATACAAATCATAAGAGCTTGAAGCACATTTTCTCACAAAGGGATTTGAACCTGACGCAAAGGATATGGATGGAATATCTCTAGATGTTTGATTTTGACTTAATGTACACACCAGGTAAGGTAAATTTAGTGGAAGATGCATTAAGTAGAAAATCATATGCTCAAATGGTGAAACTACCATCGGAACAGTTGCAGTTGATGTCAGTTATAGACGATATGTGATCTGAATGTGAGGACCAGTGTGACAGAGTGGTCTTCTTTCTGGTTTTTTTGATTCCTAACTTGTTTGGATTGGTTAAATTGGTACAGATATCTTATACTGAGTGTTTGACCATAGGGTCGAGACTCAATGGTGGGGAGACAATTGAGGGTTGGCAACTGAATGGAGATCCAGTTTTGTGTTTTCAGAATCCGATTGTTGTAGTAGTTTCTTTTCAAGAGGATCTTCCCAGGGCGTATCATCATTCCAGGTGGAATGTTCATCCTGGAATTCAAAAAATGTATAAAGCGTTGAAAGAGAACTTCTGGTGGGCTGGTATGAAAAGAAGAGTGGATGAGTTTGTTTCGAGATGTTTGACTTGTCAGTAGGTCAAGGAAGAACATTAGAGGACAGTGGGAATTTTTCAATCTTTACCAATACCTGTTTGGAAGTGGGAGAAAATAGATATGGATTTTTTCCCAGGTCTCATAACAACGGTCAGAAATAACGATGTCATTTGGGTGATAGTGGATCAGCTAATGAAGTCGGCCCATTTCATTCCAATTCATGAATCTCATATGGTGGAGGATCTGTCTGAAATCTATATCCAGGATGTGGTTAAGAGGCATAGTGTTCTAGTTTTGTTCATATCCGATAGAGATCAAAGGTTTACATCTCATTTCTGGAAATCCTTATAACAAGCCCTTGGAACTAAGTTGACCATGAGTACGGCGTATCACCCTCAGAGGGATGGTCAATCCGAGGGGATGATAAAAACTCTGTATGATAGGTTGTGGGCTTGTTTAATGGATTTTGGTGGCTTGTGGGAGGATCAACTATTGTTGGTTGAGTTCATGAACAATAATAGTTATCAGGAATCCATACATATGGCTCCCTTTGAAGAATTTTTTGGGCGGTCGTGTCATTCTCCACTATGCTGGGTAGAAATAGGTGAGTCCTCGATGGTTGGACCTAGGCTTTCCCAGGAGACTATGGAGAAGAACATGCTGATCAAAAAGAGAATGGAGTTGGCTCAGAGTCTTCATAATTCATATGTGAATCATCATCGACGACCATTGGCGTTCGAGGTGAGTGATCATGTTTTCTTTAGAATATCTCCTAGGATAAGACATCGTTAGTTTGGCAAGCAGGGAAAGTTATCTTCATGGTATATTCACCTTTTGAGATTCTTGAGTGGGTTGGTGATGTGGCTTATCATTTGGATTTGTCACGTAGGTTCATTGCGGCGCACAATGTGTTTCATGTGTTACAATTAAAAAGGTATCCGCTAGATCATGACCATGTGAACCGATGGGGTCATGTAGAACTAGAACCAGATGCTTCATTGGTGCATGTGCCAGCGTAGGTGGTGGATAGGAGAGAAAAATTCTTGCGTGGTAATAGAATAATTTTAGTTCATGTTTGTGGTAGCTTGGTCAGATTAAGGAGGAGACTTAGGAGCAGGAGAAAGAGATGGTCGAGTAGTGGCATGAGCTCTTTCGGCAAAGGTAGGTTCACTACTTTCTGAGGACGGAAATTCAAATGGTGGGGAGAATTTTGCACCTCCAGTTTGAGGTATGTGACCTTTAAATATTCATTTTTATGTGTTTAATGTGCATGAGATTAGTTGGGAATAGTTTGGGAGAGTTTGGAATGGTTCTGAATGAGTTTGGAGGCGTTGCATAGGGAGCACGATTTGAGCACGGTTAGAGGAAACCGTGTGGGTGCTCCCTGAAACTGTACTGGGGGAGGCAGTAGGCTTCTAACGGAATGTGCATGGTTTGAAAAACCGTGTGAGGAAACCGTGCATACCCTTGCTCTTGAGGAAGTAGCGTGTGTATGGTTAGCACACAGTTTTCCAAACCGTGCGGGCTAAACGTGCGACCAGTTAAAAAATAGGCTTTATGTTCTGGGATCCCTCTGGCTTAACCTATTTCACTCCAATCTTCCCCCACTCAATCCTCACTCAGTATTTTGGGTTCATAGGGGTTTAGGGTTCTCTTCCACATGTTTTGGAAGCGATTCTATGGGTTTTGAAGGTGGTTCTCTCGGTTAAGTCTCTCCTCTTGGTTTTCTCATGGTTTCCCCTAGATCCACATTTCCCTCTTTCTTTGTTTTCTATATATACACTTGTTGTGTGTAGATATTGTGTTGTGATTTACTTTGATGATGATTTTATGGCTTGTGATAGTTAGGTATGGGGATCTAGAGAGGTTTCGGTGGTGTGTTCGCCGGATTTTAGGTGTGGGTGCTTCTGGGTCGATTTCTCAGGAACCCTAAAGGTAGATGGCTTATCAATCAACTCCACTTCGTTAGAACTATTGGTGTCTGATTAAAATTAATTTTTTGTGCTTGAAATTAATAGCGATTGTTGTGAAAAATTGGTTGGAAATCCATTTTTTGATGTTTTTTGGATTTTTGAGGAAAAGATGGTTTATGGTGAAATGATATTATTGTGGATTTTAAAATAAAGATTTTAAATTGGATTGTTGAGATTGATTTGGGAAAATGGTTGATGGAAGATGGTTTTCAATAATGATATTTTTTATTGAAATGTGGTTTGGTATGGAAAATGGTTTTCAATAAATGGGCGATTTATTAAAGTGGATTAGTATGCGATGGAATCGGTTGATTGTATGTTGTTGTGACCTTGGTGGGTCATATACTTGTTTATGACTTGATGGGAATGTTGTGTTGGAGTGGTGAGAAATACCACTGTAAAAAGGGGATGGATAGTAGACAGAAGGGCCAGCATCAAAGGATTAGATGACGGGAAGGGACACTAGTTGTGAATGGGTGAACGAGTTGGATGGAAGCTCCACTATTTGGTTGTGGTAGGAAAGTACCACTTGGTGTGAATGGGTGAATGGGTTGGACGGAAGCTCCAATGTTTGGTTGTTTGGGTTTTTTGTTGTGTATTTATTTGCAAGTTAGAAATTTTTGTGCTAGTGTGTACATTATGAAATGTATTGTGGGATGTTTGGTTGGCATTCCATTGGTTGCTTGGTTTGGGTGTGATGGATTGTTAAGGGCATGTTTGTCTTATAGAAGTGGTTGTACTTGTGATTATTTTATATAAATGTGCTAACGGTTTTATCCTAGTGGTGTGTGTAGGGAAGTCATTTGGGGAAAACCAACTGAGTTTTAGTACTCACCACCGGCTTTGGCATGTTGGTGTCTTTACAGATGTTGTGTACCATGACATGGGAAAAGGTAATTCATAACCCTCGTTTAGTGGTGCATCGTGATGTCTGGGTGGATCTTGTTGCTTAGAGCTTGGTGTAGTGTTGTGGTGGTATAATGGTACATAGCTCCTTTTCGTTTGGTCTTCTACGTTGTACCCTGATATTGTGTTGTTTGTTTTGGTTTTGGGATATATTTTGGAACATTTGGTTGTCTTTTGAGAATTCATGTTGGAATGTTTTATTGAAATGCAACATATATAGGTGGTTAATGGATGGTTTGTCGGTTTTGTCTTAAGGGAAAATCATTCCCCATTTTGATCTTGAAGCACTCGACATTTATTACCAGCCTCTGGCATCTTGGGAACGTCACTTAAGGCCACGTAGCCCTCACCGCCTTCCCAAGCCAATGAGGTAGGGGTGGGGTGTTACCAAAAATTACCTAGGGACACTTCATCTTATTTACTTACATGTACTTCTCATGTGAATGGTATTCTATATTTTATTTTAATGTTTGTATCATCAATATATATGGAACCTGGTGGTGTATCTGTGATCAATCTAAGACACCTCTTTCACCATAAGTCTTAATTTTATGTTCCCTTCTTTTATATTTGTTCTATTCTTCTTCTATTCTAGAAAATATTAACTCCTCACTAAGGGAGGTAAGTATTTGTGTTACACAACACTATCATAATATCATTTCATGATAGGATAAGGATAATTACACACTAAAATAATCCTATTTCATTCATCCTCTTTAACCATTGGATTTGACACTCAAATTCTTCATATAATGCTCATTATTACTCTAAAAAACACATATAAAATATTTTATAAAATAAACCATCATCTCTAAACTATATTTATAAAAATAACTCCTAATATTTAAAAAAAATCCTTGAATTTTTTTCACTATATTACAACAATCATGTAATCCTAGTCCTATAATAGTAATCACATTACCCTAGGTGTGATACTCTCTCTACATGATTACTTAATGTATATTTCATTTATAGTAATACTTCATGAAACACTAGTCGTGTGATTCCAGTACATGAACACATTTGTCATTACCATTCTCATATCCATAACCACATATATACTTTCACATAATTTTTTTAATAAGGCCTTTTTTGTATCCTAAATATTTTCAACAACTCTGTAAGACTGATAACATGAATATGAATCATGATGGAGATTATGTGCATTTCTATTCCTTCTCCCAAATACATCTCAAGCCTTCATTATTCAAATTTTCATTAATTACCAATCTCTCTAACTAATTAAATGATCCAATGGTATATACAGATGATTTCAACAGGCTTAAATATGAAAATCATGGTTAGCCATTCATTTCATCGACTAAAAAGATTTCTAAAATAAACTAAAAAAATGAACATAGATCATGTGACTCACCCAACGTATATAGTTCATGTGATTCACTTATTTAACTATCAACATATCCTAACTCATCCAATCATTTAATCTTGTGATTTTAAAAAACCTACATCATTTATAGTATAAATATATTAATGTGATTCACATAACTACACTACATGAATCCTTCATCCATATAGGATGTACCCAACACCATCATGTGATCCTTTTTAACTCATGGGATCATGTGAGCCCTAAGGGTTTACATGAAAACCACTTCTTTTGATTATATTTTAAGCCAAAAAAATAAGAACAAATTTAAAAACAATTCAATTTTAATTTATTATTCTGTGATTCTAAATTTCCAATTAATGTCAGAACAATATATCTATTTTGTATCTTATACTTTTTTGGCTCCAGGTATTATATAATTTGTTGTTATATTTCAATTCAAACATTCTACAAAATCATTACTACATGCCTAGGGAAATGAAAAGATCCATCTTCACCATTCCACACTAGTTAGTTATTTAATCATCTCCCCAAATAATTTACCAGTTTCCTGATATATAAAGATATCAAATATCTATTTCTATTTCCCTAGAAGTGTTTACATGTTCATTACATCTCCATGTCTTCAGTAAGCTTATGTGATTGAAAACATAATAGTGATTGATAAGAAATCCAACCGATAACTTATTTGGTTCCAACAAGAAATATAGGTGATAAAAATGTATAATTATCCCTAGTTTACAATGTTTATAGAAACAAATTTATCCTAATTTTGAACTATATACACTCATGTAATAGTGAAGTTATATTATTATCCTATAACCTAAACATTTAGGGTTATGATAAGAGAGAATAAAGAACACTCAAAAGAATTAAACAGAGAATCCAATTTGGATATATCATTCCAAATTCAAATTTCATTGTGGTTTATAATGAGATAAAATTGATCATATTACTATGAAGGCCCTAGCTCTATATACACATTGTAGTTCCCACTTTATATTATATGTGCCTAAAATACTCTATTTATAGGATTGTTAGGGTAATTGTTTATGATTTATCCACTTTTGGGTCACATAAATGTTTGTATATAGAAGATGTGTGCTATAAAAGGGAGTTAATTCAACCATTTCTAAATAAAAATACACAAAGTATATACCTTAATGGCATAGAAAACGCCCTTGTTAATCCATAGAGCTGGCTTGATGAATATTTTTTTCTTATCAATCAAATTGGGGAGGAACCTATATAATAGGAATCAATATTTTATTCAATCCAATGAAATTATCATTTGATAACTTTCCTCTTATTTTTCTGTTAGTATGACTAATTTTTTGAACTATCATTATCTATGGAGGAGTGGTCACTATGTTTCCTATGTGGAATAATCTCACCCCTGAAAACTTATATCTCAATTTAGGTTTGTTATTTGTGTAGTAAAAATATCCAGGTATCTCTGATCATCTGGTTATAAACCTTAGAAGATTAAAATGGGTATTTGGTGATATATATTATATCTATATATTGTTAGTTACACTAAAATAACCCAAATTTTCTATATAAATATGTTATTGCAATGGAAATAATGTTACCCTTATATCATCTGTTAGATATCAATCATTTGGATTATCTTTTACTTTTAATGTGATGAAGAATATTTAGAATAGTAATACACCACATGATCCTTGAAAACATTCAATGAAGGTGTCATAATTATTAGTTTTGAACATTAATAGGTGATTTTGGGAGTGAAAAAAATTTCACAACTCATGTTGATTAGTGTTACCATGACACTATTCTAACATAATAACTAAATTTTTCTTCTAAAATAAAACGTATATTTATATTGATGTAGTTACATGAAAATATCTTTGTTGGATATCTATGAGGATACTCAACACCGGGGTTTTCTATGAAATCATCACAACTATAAACAACCAGAAAAAATGATTCATTTGAAACAAACTGAAAAAGTATAAGTTGTGGTCCGTAAATTGAACGATGAAAAATTCATCTTTATTTTTTAATACCTAGATTGGTTAGAATATATTTTCCATGAAAAGAAAATGAATGAAAAAATAAAGGTGGGTATTGATTTCAGTGATTTAAACCATTATATTCTAAAATATGATTTTCCAATCCCAATTACAAAACTATTGAATAATGAAATGAATAAAATTAAATCCCTATTTTTTATGGATTGGTATTCTAGTAATAACCATATTATAATTCTTCTGAATGATTAGGAGGGTACTACATTAATGGAACCTCAATCGGTATTTTATTAAAAAGTAATGACATATGGGTAAATAAATAGAGATACCTATCTGCATACCATGTATCATATTCTCAATTATTTTATAGGGAAAACCATTGAATGATATTTTTATAACATAATGGTTAAATTCTAACAAAGCAATGATCATATGTTCAATGATGAGGCATCTTTCATCAAGTAGAGTCAATAAAGTTTGAATATAAACCCACTGAAATTTGTTTATGGGGTAACATCAGGAAGAATCCTTAGCTTCATAGAATTATTTCATGGTATCATGTATGACCTAAGAAACGGAAATATTTATGCTTGATATAATTCCCCAAAAACCTTAATTAATTGAGATGACTCAAGGGATGCATATCTAATATCAGATGCTTACTATCCAACCTCATTGGCATGTGTTTACCATTTACAAAGTTAGTGAAGATAGTTATCATATATCATCGGAATTAGGATGATTAGAAATTATTAGATGATAGAAAATAATACGATCTACAGAAATCCTTCTTGATGCTACCCATATAAAGAAAGACTCACACCATATTTATGGAAACTAGGGAAAGATTTATTTGTTACCTATTTGATAAGAAAAATGATATGGGTAAGTGGAATAGTCATTATTATCATAAAATGAAAATCTTAGATAGTAATACCCAATATTATGATATAAAGAAGAACTTCCTTTCATTTTTTCATAGTACAGAAGTAGAGACACAATTTACAACACCATAATGTCCACTTGTTCTCTCAAATCTATCCACTCAAATACATCCTTTATAATTTGATATTAACTGGGAACCTAGTGTGATGATTATTCAATCTATAGTAAATTGAAATCCAACTTGTGTCTCAAAATGGGATTAAGGAGTTAGTGTAAGATCCTAGGTAAATAAAGAATATTAAATTTTCATATTTATTAATGTCTGTGAATAAAATATTAATATTACTTTAAAGGGAATGCTATGTTCAATGGCATACCCAATACGAAACAATGAGTTTTTTGAAATCTTATGTTGCAGACTATTAATATAATAATATTATTTTAAATTGTAGTTAACGCCTAGCCATTGTAATGGCAGGAATAAACAGAACTAACTACCAAAGGATTATATATTATTGTCAAATATTTTTTTCATTTATCCAAATAAATGTTAGAGGCTTAAAATGCAAATGAATCAAATTTTAAGCATAAATATTCTAATATTATTTAAAAGGTCGATTAACCGCCTTTTTATGGAGTTAATGATATTATATATGAAATTATACTGTAATTATAATATAACTTTATATCATTATTATTTCATTCAAATAAATATGAAATAGAAATAAAAGTGGCAATCATCCGTACGTACGGCTTACCGTCTCCATGAACGGTGCATTTCATTTCTTACCTCTAAATGTTATATAATATTATAATTGTATGTATATACTGGATATATATGATATATATGATATCTATGTCAGGAATATAATTATATATATAATGGATATTTTAGCACATGAACAACTTGTAATTATATGACGTTTATTTTTGACTCAAGTACCAATGATAGACAAAACGACCGTTATTAACTTAAATAATTAATAATGTTCATAACATGGTAATAAGTGATATAAAAAGAATAATGAACTTAAAAAGGTTCTTAAGAAAGTATAAATTAACTCTAGTTTATTATTGAGGAGATTAAAGAACGATCGAGTCATGTCGGACATGAGATAAGGGATACTACCACTCTTTTTTTTAAGTACTCTCTTTTATGTCATTTCTTTTATGCTCGTATTTCTTATATTTGGGGATGTTATTTTATATTCTTCATTCTGTAATTTTTATGTTAATATAATGAGAGACTTTATTTTATCTCATAAATCCATTTTTGGAAGATTTAAGTGGCACCGTTAGGCTATCATGTTTTCGTAAGAGGTTTTTCATCTCACTTTTATTCCCATGAGATTTATGCTACATTTACCACCATTTCCTTTGAGTGGTGTATGTACTGCCCATTATTATACTCTTTGTGTAATATAATTTCGTTTATGAGTATTTACACCAATTTTGTACTGTCCTTCGTTCATGGGGTGAATGTTTTGAAAGAAACCCAAGTAGGTAAGGGAACCTTTCACCCTCCTATTTTTAAAAGGCTTATTTTTGTTTTGTCTTTTAAATTTCATCTTCTTATGTTGGGATATGTTCTTATATATCCTTATTTATGTAAATTTTATTTACAAGTGATTAGATACACTTTATCTCTCTCATAAACTCTTTTTCTAAAATTTGATTTGATGCAGTTAGGCTTTCCAATTTTTTCAAGGGAACTTCTTTACCCAATTCCAATTCATTGGGTTAAACCACTACTTCTTGATTATGTTGTGCTATGAATATGTGTTGATAACTTATGATTGTTTTACAATGAGTATCCACATATATTTAGTGTATTTATATTTTTCACACATAATTATGTCATTTCTTTATCCTTGCTCTAATGGAATGATACAGGCTTTGGATTACATCCCAATTTCTTCTCATTGATACATTTCTTAATGATATGCAGTTTAATTCTTTTATAAAGTGTTTATACAGCACCTTTGACTTTACATATCCATATTATGTCTATAGTAAAGTAATATAAATGTTTTTAAAATGGTCTATATTCATGTGGCTTATAATTTAAATGTTTAAAATGGAAAAGCACTCTTTTATTAAAACATTGTTTTAAATGGTTTTAAAGATTTATTATTTTAAAAATTTATAATCCATGTCCTTGTATTAAAATTGGTTTTAAGGATTTATTTATATGGACATGAATGTTTTAAAAACCATTAAAAAGTTTTAATTAGTTATGGGACACTTTGAATCTAAAATCTCTTTTAAATGTATTCTTTTAATATTTTCAATGTATAATGGGATATTTCTATCATAGAGTTTTAATGATTTTATTAGATGTTTTTATTTATGATAATATCAATAATTATTGCAAAGTCATATTTGGATGATTGTGAAACTTTTTCTAGCATACAACTCACTTGCAAGAAACTGTTTGAGATATCAAACACCTCCACTATACATCGTTATCATCCTGGATCATGGGTTGTATTTAGACAAATCCTATTTTCACAATATTTTAATATTTTCAAGAAAGGTAAATATTATCAAGGCATTTTCAAATATTTTACCTTATCACAAGATTTTGAAGCATATTATGATTTTAAATAAGGTGCTGAAGAAGGAGACCCTTGTAAAACCTATTTATATTTTCTTTTAAAATATAGTCTCTCAGCACAAAACTATGGTATTTTAAAAAGACTGTTAATTGAATGTTTCAACTCCAAATCGTTCATAATATTTTATTGAAATCATGTTTTATCAAATGTTTTGAAATTATATGGAATACATGATTATTTTCTAATACTGTTTTTCTATGAACACCCATATTACCCATGTTGTACAAGGTGTATTTGGATGGAGGAAGCAAATGATTTTGAAGGATCTCTAAGTCATTGTTGTGATGCATGGACCTTCTACCTACGTGAGAAAGATGAAAATGAAACCAAATGGACACCATGATCGAGGTATGATGTTATTCATTTTTGGGTATCATTATATTTTATCTTATGATGGTGAAATAAGACTTCAAGAATTAAGATGTTGAGATCATAATGAATTTGGATGAAAATGAGTGGTATAAGGAAACCATTGAGGTTAAAACATGTTAGGGTTATTTTTGAGATTTATAAAAAGGACAACCTGTAATATGGGTGAAAAAATGTTGCGTCGGAAAGGCCACATGAATCAAACCCACAACTGAAGGGAGAAAAGGGTGCATAACCTACCACTAGCCTACGTGAAGTCCCTAGTTAGTATGAATTATTATTTTTAGTTACATGATTTTATGGATCAAGAATAAGTTGATTTTGTGAAATTATGTGTTATTAAATGGATATCCTTAGTGTAGGAAAATTATTTGGTGACTGAGTAATAAATGTTATTTTGGAAGATGTTCTCTCTTTTGTGGAAACAATAAATGCATAGAGAAAAAATAATACTTTGGGATTTCAATTGAGGAGAAACGGTGGAATTTTATTTTGGAAGAATCAATGTTTTTATTGTGGACATATGACAATTTGGTTTATTTATGAAAATGAATAACCTATCATAGAAAATATGGGATTAAGTTAATTACCTTTCAATACGAGACTTTAAGAGTAACTGATGTTATTTGGAGATAAATGTTAATATTTATCTTGGAAGTCTATGTGATTAAAACCTTTGGATATTTGGGTTTAATTTTTAGTTTGTATTACTTTGAAGAATATTATGGATAGCTGTTTATTGAATGGTCTTAGATTAACTTTGGGTTTTGTTTGAAAAATTTGGGAGATTAAGAGTAGTATTTCTTTTTAAAAAGGATTATCCTTTTTGGGTATTATCTAATCTTGTACTAACAATTTTTGGTTTTTGTTAAGGTTTAAGGACATAGGAAATATATAGTTCATCTTTTTTGGGTTCGGTGATTTTCTAGAAGTTGATTATAGAGCTCTTATTATGAACAAGTCATCCTGAAATACTGATCGTTTGGAGAAAATATGAGTTTTTGTTAGAAATATAGTAAAAGATGAAAGTCTACATCCCTAGTGAGTATGTTTCCTTGTGACTTATTTAATCCCATAAATATGTTCCTCTTAAAAAGGAACTTAAAACAAAAAAAAATTCTCTTAAATTTTCCTACTGGGGAATCACATACTGTTTAACCCATCATATGTTTGTGATTTTCTTGGGGTTAACTTTCTCCTAATCATATTTTTTATCACTCTCCCTCAGAACACGACCCTTTGTTTTCTCCTCCATATCCATGTTTTCTTGGAATAATAGTGTGGGTTAACTCGGGTGACCTTTTTACTTCTCTTTATTTATTTTAAATTTATAGTTTTACTGACTCTTGATCCGATGTGGGACATTCAATGATGTTTCCGAGGCCAATTTTAAAATTGCGAGGATGGAATTACCAAAAGGGGGGAAGGATGTAACATCCTAGGTAAATAAAGAATATGATATTTTCATATTTATTAATATCCGTGAATAAAATATTAATATTACTTTAAAGGGAATGCTATGTTCAATGGCGTACCCAATGCACAACAATGAGTTTTTTTGAAATCTTACGTTGAACACTAATAATATAATAATATTATTTTAAATGGTACTTAACGCCTAGCCATTATAATGGAAAGAATGAACAGAACTAACTACCAAATGATTATATATGCTTGTCAAATATTTTTTTAATTTATCCAAATAAATGATAGAGGCTTAAAATGCAAATGAATCCAATTTGAAGCATAAATCTTCTAATATTCTTTAAAAGGTCGATGAACCGCCTGTTGATGGAGAACCCTATTTAAATAATATTTTAAAATTTTTACATGTTATATTTGGCAAATTAAAATCCTTCTTTATAATATGGACATCCAAATTTACTTTGTATAAATTTTTGTTATTTTTCCGATAAAGATCATTTTTAGTGAAACTGTTTTATTTTAATTCAAAACCTCTTTTTAATATAATTTATTTATATGGATAGATTATATTTTTAATTGGGTTCAAATTTTAGTTAAAATATATTTTCACCATTTAATCCAATGTTGCTCATTGGAATTAATTTCACTTTGAAATTGGACATAAACTAGTGTCAATCTTTTGATATATATTGTTTCATAAAATCACGTTATTTGTTTTCACAACGAGAATTAATTATAAAAATAATTAATGCAACATTTCTATTTTTTATTTGATAAATTAACATTATTTTTTAATTTCGAATATCAAATATTGATTAGGGTGAATTTTTGGTATTTTTCCGAAAAACATTAATTTTTTATGAACAGTGAAACCACTAAGTGGTATTAATTTTTTTTTTTCGTTTAAATGAAATTTTACCACCTCTGTGATTTGAATTTAAAAAATCTGACATATATGGTTGCCATTAGGATGTAAAATGTGGTTCAATGTGAATAAAATAATTTTTTGGTGAATAGTAACTTTTAAGATTTATTAATCACGATTAAAGGTAATTAGTGTAATTTAAGGAAAATATAATGATATATTAATATGAAATTACCTTTACACTTTTCCTACACTTATTGGATAATTCTTGGTCGACCGAGACAATCCATGGGTCAACTTGGGGACCCCATGGAGCCACTTGGGTATGAAAATGACATTAATAACTTTTTATTTAAAGAAAAATAAAAGTGTCACAAACATGTATTGTTTTACTAAAACAATTTTTACATGGGTTTATACAAGCCATATTTTTTACTATAAATATTCATTAAAAATATAAAATTATTTCCTAAATCATGATATTTTTTTATAATTTTTAGACATTAAATAATTAAATTTATTTATTACACCATCATGATGCAGTGATTACCTCATTAATGAATGATTTAAATAAAATGAGAAGATAAGGTAAAATATAAGACGTGAACTTGTCAAAAACCTGTTGTATGGGTGGATTCCAAGCCCTTATCACCTTATCCTTGAAATATATAATTTTGGGACCTTTAATAACCAAATATCATTTTATAATAATGTATCTTTTCAAAACATTCCAAGAGTGCCCCTCCACTATTTTATAAATGACCCCCACCTCTACCCCCATACCCACACATCTCAAGCCTTTGGATTTTCTAAACTTTGCTCATTGTATCTCTCCGCATCCCTCTCTTCATCCTAGAAGCAATAACTTTGGTAGAAAGCTCTTTAAGAAAACCTTTTGGTTCAAACCAAAGGGAGTTACCCGATATAAAGGAAATCTCCTCTCTTATGTTCTTTGGAATTATTTTTCTTCTACAACCCCATAAACCCTTTTTATTATTTTATTTTGTAACAAAACCCGTATCTTAAATATAATAGGATGCTTTTATGAGAAGGATTTGAGATACATTATCACACACCTCCGTCTAATGCTTAAAAAACATACTGTTTCTGTGGATAGTGAATTTCTGCCTCACGAAATGAAGATTGTTCAATATTTTTCTAACACCTTTAGTGGTGGCCATTAAGATGTCACTATATTTATATATGATATATATTATGTTTATTTTTTTCATATGATTATGTATTCTTCATTTATGGAATACCTTTATGGTTTCCATTAATGGTAAACGCGATATCTTCATTTTAGGAAGTGCAGACTACTGCCCCCTCCAAGTGATTTGATTCGTTAATTCCATATGTGGGATGTATAAAGGATGGAGTTAATGATATTATATATTAAATTATACTAGAGTAATAATATACCTTTATATCATTATGATTTCATTCCAATAAATACGAAATTGAAATCAAAGTAATATTCATGCGTACGTACGACTTACCGTCTCCATTAACGGTGCATTTCATTTCTTACCTCTAAATGTTATGTAATATTATAAATGAATGTATATACTGGATATATATGATATATATGATATATATATCATGAATATAATTCTGTATATAATGGATATTTTTCCACATCAACAACTTGTAATTATAAGAAGTTTATTTTTGACTCAAGTACCAATGATCGACAAAACGACTGCTATTAACATAAATAATTACATAATGTTCCTGAAATGGTAATAAGTGATATAAAAGGAATAATTAACTTAAAAAGGTTCTTAATCATGTATAAATTATCTCTATTTTATTATTCAGGATATTAAATAACAATCGATTCATGTCGGACATGAGGTAAGTGATCCTACCTCTCTCTTTCTTTTTAAGTACTATCTTTTTTGTCATTTCTTTCAAGCTCATCTTTCATATGTTTGGGGATGTTATTTTATATTCTTCATTCTGTAATTTTTATATTCATATTATTAGAGACCCTATTTTATCTCATAAATCCATTTTTAGAAGTTTTACGTGGCGTCGTTAGGCTGCCGAGTTTTCGTAAGGGGTTTTTTCATCTCACTTTTATTCCTGTGAGATTTATGATACATTTTCCACCATTTACTTTGAGTGGTGTATGTACTGCCCATTAGTCTACTCTTTGTGTAATATAATTTTGTTTATGATTATTTACATCAATGTTCTATAGACTTTCTTTAATGGGGTGTACATTTCGAAAGTTACCCAAGTCGGTAAGGGAACCTTTCACCCTCCTATTTTTAAAAGACTTCTTTTTTGTTTTGTCTTTTAAAATACATCTTCTTATGTTGCGATATGATTTAATATATACTTATTACATTAAATTTTATGTCCAAGTGATGAGATACACTTTATCTCTCTCATAAAATGTTTTTCTATAATTTGATGTGACTTTATTAGGCTATCCAATTTTTTCAAGGGAACTTCTTAACCCAATTCCAATTTTTTGGGTTAAACCTCTACTTCTTGATTTCTTCGTGCTATGAATATGTGTCGATGACATATGATTGTTTTACACTGAGTATCCACTTATCTTTAGTGTATTTATATTTGTCACACATAATTATGTCATTTCTTTATCCTTACTCTAATGGCATGATCCTTGATTGGGATTACATCTCAATTTCTTCTCATTGAGACATTTCATAATGATATTCAATTTTATTATTTTATAATGTGTATATACAGACCCTTTGACATTCCGTATCCATATTATGTCTATATTAAAGCAATTTAAATGTTTTGAAAATTTTCTACTTTTATGTGGCTTATAATATAAATGTTCAAAATCAAAAAGGACTCTTTTATTAAAACATTGTTTTAAATGGTTTTAAATATTTATTCTTTTAAAACATTATCATCAATGTCCATGTTTAAAAAATGGTTTTAATGAATTATTTATATGGACATGAATGTTTTAAAACCCTTTCAAAAGTTTTGAAGTGGTATGGGACACTTTGATTCTAAAGTCTCTTTTAAATGACTTCTATTAACATTATCAAAGTATGATGGGATATTTCTCTTATAGAGTTTTAATGATTTTATTAGATGTTTTTATTTATGATAATATCATAATGTGATATCTTGTGATGGAAATGTGGAAATTTTGTGTTTATTTAATGCATTTTTTAAGTGTTATGATCATGTTATGGTTCTTGGGAAATGTTTATGAAATCGGCTGGTTCCATGATAAACTAAGGACGGGTGAGCCTGAGATAGCTCTCCAATGCATTGGGTAACGCGATGGAGTTAAACGATAAGGTTTCTATGAAGATATTTAGGGAATATACTGTGATGAGTATTCCAAATGTGACTTCCTATATAGTTGTGATATCTACAATGCAAGTTTTATATAGATTCCATAAGTTACCTCTATGATTTATGATTTCTGTGTGTTTCTCATAAATATTATGATTTTGTAAGGTATGTTATGAATAAAAATTTTTGGTTTGATTAATTTTTATTAATGGGTTAATGTTTCCTTTACTTATTTTATAACCATTACTGAGCTTTTTGTGCTCATCCGATGTTTTTTAAATGTTTTTCACATGTCAAGGGAAAGGTACATGATGTGATGATAGTGTTGAGGAGGTGTCAAGAAAGAATCCATGATTTATTTAAAATATGTTTCCTTTGATGGAAACAAATGAATACAATCTTTTTTGTAGCAACCTTGTTTAAATGTGGAATTCAATGCATGATTTTATGACCCAATTCTCTAAAACTCTAAAATGGAAAAGATCTACAATGTGAATTATTCATTTAATTCAAGATTAGGTAATATTTAAGGTTGTGTCCTTATAGTTTGTGTTTTTATATTTATTATCAAAACACACTACACCACCTAATATTTTGTTACACATGGATATACTTGATGTAGAATTTATCTCTCTTCATGAAATATCCTAAAAATTGTAAATGTATTTTGATGGAGAATCTATATTTCCAATTGGAACAGGTATTTAAGACTCAAAGCTCAATATGTTTTGCCTAAGGATAATGTTTCTTTCTATAATAAAAGAAATCTGACCAAATTTATTATTCATATCATATTGATGTACCAATAACTATGTGGAATTATAGTCCCTCACTATATGCTTTGAACTATCCTTGAAAACAAAAGTTACCAAATTAAACATTAGACATCACTTAGTGTTACTGATCAAGAAAACCACAGTGATTATTCCATAAAGAAGAAAGAGTGGATTCCCTTTATTGATTATGTATAAGAGCTAATGAATGAATTTCCTTATGATATAATACTATTGAAAAACATATTTTTACATAATACACAAGTAGATTTATTGGCGGATATAACTAAAACCCTAAAAAATATAGACCTGTATAAGATGATCATTGATATCAAACATTTAATGTGGTATCCCTTACTATGAGAAATGATATAGAGAAGATTAATAATGTTAGTTTCATCCTAAACCAAGATGAGACTATTCCCTTTATGATTAATATCACATTTTTATGGATGTATCCTGAAATAAAAGAATATTGAAAATGGGATGAACCGACATGATGAAGACAACATTGAACAAATATATCAGGGGCATTAAATTTTATCACTTATAATGAATTAAATAACATGGAAATAATAAAAAATGTATGCTTTTATGGATTCATCCTCAATTTTACTAGAGGAAAATAGATTATTGTTATTATACAAGAAGGAAATGTTGGTTCCTATTTTTTTCATTGGTTAGGATCCAACTACTTTTAAAAAATTAATAAATATAAATAATTTTGTAAATAAATAATGAATAATTTCAAGAAATTCACTAATATATTCTAGGATTTCTATATATATAAAAATATTATTCATTGACCCAATATTTTACTGCATAACACCAAATACTATTTTCAATTTTATATAGAAATGATTGATTCATGGTTCTATTTCCTATAACAACAGCCTATAAACTCATGTTTATTCTAATTAATACCAATTAATTTTTTAAATGGTAAGAAGTGGTGGATCTCAACAAATTCTGGTTAGGGGTTGTCATTAACATCATTAAGTCAAATATAATTACCAAATTTGAAGTCCCTTACATGATATTGATAGATAACTGACCAAATTTTTGTGCTTATAAACTAGAGATGTTTCATTTGGAATAAAATGGTATCTCTAATCACTCATGTAATATTAATAAAATAAAAAAAGGAAAAATATATAATTTTAATAAATATCTATCAGTATCATTTAAAATATAGTGGAAAGGTATAATTATTAGCATCCAAATGAACTCATATATGATTTTTGGGATTATCTCACCATACCATACACCATAATACAAATGACCCATACTCTATTTTTTATGGGATATATGTAGTATTTACCCAAAAAGTTTGGCCCCCTCATTTTACAATTTGTAATTAGTTATCATAATTTGATCATTCTCAGATCTGACTTAATGAATTAAAGATACTTTATGAGAAAACATTACTGACACTCACAATATTTTGATTCATCAAAATCACATTCATGACAGTTAAATAAAATGTTACACCTATTCTCATTAATATATATAGAATATATTTTATCATTGATAACACCAATGATACCTTGGAAGAAGACCCCGAATATTATGAAATAGTCTGAATGAACTTATTACATATAAAAGGTTTACACAAATAGCACATATTCCTTATTAAAAAAAAGAGATATGACGTTACCCTTACAATCAATGTAAGGTTTCTCAAGAAATAAATTTCATAAATTCATATTGGAATCATAAAATTATAATTTGAATGACTTTCAACTACACTAAATATGTACTCATTATATGAACTTAATGTACATGATTCTTGAGTCCTTGTGGAATTATATTGAACTACACAAATAATAGTTCATCCAATAAGACCTTTAAGCTACTAATAGTTCTAGTTTAAATGACCTAAAAGTTTTACAAGAGAGTCAAGTTCATATAAGGGTCATTATTATATCATTACATATCTATTAATCAGTGATTGGGTTATGATTCCTCTAGCCCACTCTATATCCTAGAGTTTAGATTTCTTTCACCAATTATCCTTGGGGTTTCAATAGAACCACTAAATTAATATCAATATATTCCCTATTTTATCTATTTTTAATCAATATCTCTAAAGGTATCTTTTCTAATGAACTCTATATATCTATATTATTTGCCTCATATGGCACATATATATACCCAAAATCATCATATTAGGTCCAGACATAAATACATTCAACAATAATCATTAGTGTCATCCATTTATAATTCGTATTGGTTTATTGACATAAACCATACATTGATACACTATATAATGAAACTTGGATCTTCCATCCTAGGTATAGACATAGAGCTTTCTTATGGTTGTAATTTTATAACAGAATAAAAATTTCACTTCTAATAACTATAAATATCAAGATTCTCATCTATATACGATACATATTTATGCATGAAGGACTCATCTAGTTTCCAACTACAAAAATCATTCTTATTTATCCTTGTGTATGTGTTCCCCAAACTATTTTGGGTCTCCCAGTGGACCTATATTCGGATGGAACCATTTCACATTGTCTTGGGGTGGATGCCCAATTCATGTCAGGTCTCCCCCCTTCTCCTACCACGACCCTCAACTATTTCATTATCATTTCCCTTGAATATAAGATTGAATAGTTTAGAGACGTTCTAAGAACCATGTGTGTCTTTTTACATAATATTATAGGATATATTGTTATTTATAAATTTCCAATCTTGTACCCATATGTGAATTCAATTTTGATACAAATTTTCCTTAATAATCTAATTATTGGCTTCCTCAATTAATTCCATATATTGCCTCATTAACCATGTGTTAGGTTGATAAATTATTAGATCATTTATAAGAAATATGTGTTTCTTTATTCCCATTATTATTGGATATATAGCATCATTCGAATACTATTTATGAAACTTATCTTTAAATCTACATCTACATGGTCCCCTTAAATTTATACAATTATTGTCTCTGTTATTTTTTGAACTGATGTGTTCTAATATCCATCTTAGTATCCTATTTCCACACAACATAATTTTTAGCTTAATATATTTAAATCACCATTAACCTTTCAGGGAAATTTTTAATAAGTATATCCTCTTTAAATAAAGGTATATTTTTACGGTAAAAACATATTTGAACCATATCTAGTAATCCTATAAACAAATATAGTCTTATTTTATTATAATATGAAGATATACTAAACCCATATTCCCTAATAAATACTAAGACAGTACCCATCATTTGAATTTTATCAATGATCATAATTTTTATTCCTATTCAATTTCATCACTTCATTATTTAGAAAAATCTTGATATAATTTATATTATTCTCATTCATTATTCAAATATTTTATATAACTTCATGATTTTGAACCCCATTATGGATGTTCACATCCCTGACCTTGGTCCAAAAATTATGACCTTAAACTATCTTCACCTATTCTTGATGTTTTTGAAAATAATATGGGACCACACTCATTCATGTAAAATTTATTTCAACACTATATTAGACATTCAACGACGCCCTTCATTATAGTGAATTTTGTGCATCCTTAAACATCATCCATTTTATAAAACAAATATGATGTTAAGCATCATCTTCATTGCTATGGTTTAAAATACAATAGAATACCAAACGTAATAGACCTGGTACTCACCATTTTGAAAACTCATATAGGGAATACTTACATAAATTTAATTCTCTGCTTCAATTGTCTCCACCTCACATAACCTAGTAATGTTTAGATAATTTGAAATATAATAAAAGGAATAAAATATTATCAATTTGAAAACCTAAAAAGTATGGAATAATAAAAAATATATGGTTATTCCCTCTACGAATCTCTCATATCATAGATTATATAAAATAATGATGTTAAATGTAGAGACATAAAGCTTGTAGGGACTGTTATTCATCCCTAGAAAAAGTGAAACTATTCTCATTAGGTTCATTGACATAGGAAAAAGTACGGTAATTAATTTTTTCCTACCATATGTAAATTTAGAAAATTTAATTAGAAAATTTGAAGGTTATATGGGTTATCTTAATCATTGAAATAATTATTTAAAATTATCTTCATTATTTTCATTTTTCGAACCAATTCACTCCCTCAAAAATAAATGGATTAATTTTCTTATAGTGATGGGAAATGAACTGTGTATATAGAAGGAATATATTTTTCAAGATTACAAGTTCATGAGGATACTAAATCATTAATGTTTACCTCATAGCATTTCCCCAACATAAAGTGATATTATATTTTCAAAATATATAGTGTTCCTATATCCATTATAGGGAAAATTCCTCAAAGATAATGGTTTGAATCTTATATTTTATCCTCGGATCAAGTGTTTTGAAATTATTATTTACCTAATAAAAATCCATCAAATGTTTATATAGATTATTTTATAATGATATAAATATTAATTATTTTTATTTTGTATCATGAATTGATAGCCAATGAAATCCAAAAGTCTAATAAATTAAATATGGAATAAGATATATATATTATTTAATTTATTAAGAAAAAAGAGTAGAGTATCTATAACATAGATTCTTTATCTGACCATGTGAAAAATAAGAATAAATTTTAATGTCATTAAGATGATTTATTGATTTATTATCAATGGTGATTCATCAATTACTCTGATTTATTAACATCTAGACACAATTTATCTAAGGTTTCAGTTTTTTCCTCTACATAGTACCTTAAAATCTCATCCTTAGAAAGAAATACACCACTGAATTTTAATCTTCCTTGATTAGGTCTTTATACCCCTATACCTCTTCCTCCATAAAATCTGTCTCATAAAATTTTTGTCCCACCAAGTATTTTTCATCTATTACCCAGTTTATCCACTATATCTCCACAATTTATTACACTAAAAAGATTAATGGTGTTGTGGTTTTTTGAACATCTTATCGATTCCACTATCAAAATATTCAACTAGAGAACCCTCATTCACTAATGAGTATGAACTAGTTCTTTCAAACTACCATGTAATGTGTAGTAATTTAAGTATGTATAACCCATCGTGGTGAACATATATTAGAGGTGATATAGTTTACCGTCATGATCCTAAATTGGATTTTCATGGATTAGAATCCATATACTTATCCATAATCACTACCTCAATGGTTGATCAAAATCCATAACCTCAATATCTGATTTAGGGGACATTATAAGAATTGGGATACAATTTAAATTGAAGTTTCTCAAAGTGTCTCTAACCTCAATGTTTACAAAGTGAGATGATACCTGACTGTCTCATTAGTCTACATTTTTCTCTTGTTATGGAATAGGTTTAGTGTTCTTGGAATCATATATGGATTGAGGTATGGCTATTTAGAGTGAGACTCAAGACATGTTAATAGTCACATTTTCAAACCAAAGGATAGAAATATTTACACGTACCATCACTAATCAGGATTTTGACCTTTTCAAATATCTCCACTCTATCAAGATGTGAAATTGGGAAATATTTTCTTACATCCCTATAAACCAAGTAAGGGTAATCTAAATATACTTCCACTATAGTTCACACATGATATAATTATATTACATTTTATGGAAGTCCCTACAGAGGAATTCAGGGCACCAAGTCAACTGTCTTGGGAACTATATCCTCTAAAGGATCCATAAATCTAGTTGGTAAAACAAGTTTTAAACATCTCTATGGCTATATACTGACCCTATATAATCTATAACATTAGTTTTCACATTCCTTGAGTTTTTAACCTGCCCACTTTTGGGATTTCCTAGTTGCATATTTACTAGAATTTGTTTATATGTGAGAAAAAAATCACGTGACCATGGATAACCAACATTCCCAAACTAGTGAATCATGGATAATCTTATAAACTAGTTGTTATATTTTACTAAAATCATTAATGTGACATGGAAAATAATTGTACAACTATAATGTTAATGTATAGTCCAAGGTGAAGATATATGTCCAACAACCAAAAATTCTTGATACTGTTTATTTCTTATGAAAATAGATATATGGGAGGAATTATTTGTGGAAACTATAAGAAAACTCTAAGTGGGTTAGAGGCCACCACTCAGAGTTGTTCTATATATATAGGGGAAGGTTATTCTTTGTACCTATTTCCTGATTAATAACTCAAGCTAATCAATATTACTCTAGTTAAATACTCTTGAGATATGGAGAGAAATAGAGACCCATATAGATTCCTATAAATGTTAATGAATATATTAATGGGGACATCTATGAAAACATGTCAAATTAAAAAAGTAGTATATTTTACCACATTCCAAAAATTAATTTTACTAGAACCTTCATCATCATTCAATTCCTTTCGATCCAATGGTCCCTCATCGTTACCTCTCTCTTTACCATCATTTTCTTCACCCCCATATTTATAAGTACTTGAATCGACTTCCATTATTTGAAGTATGTAGTATGAGTAAATTTTTTTACCATTGAGTGAGTGGATCACAACTTAATTATCATTTATAGAAGATTCAACCTCATTATGATTTTTCTGATATTAGATGTAGATGGGAGAAGTGGCATACCAAAAGTTATATAAATAAAATTATCCAACTATTGGGAATTGTATATATCATATATAGAAGAATTTTTCCTCTAGGAATCCCACTCTACCTTCACATTTAGAAACTTCGTGTTAGAAATGTTTGGTGGTAGAATAGCCACCCCACATGTTGATGGAAAAGGATTTAGGTCTCTCAACCATTTCTCATGAATCTGATTCACTGAATTTTTCTTAAGTGTAGGTCTATTTTGAAGTATGCCTACATTTGATAGATTCTTTGATTCTTATTTACCATTGATTATTGTTGGAACCTTTAATGGGGTAACTAATTATATCATTTTACCTCCTTGTTATTATATAATCAATGTAAAATGATTTTTGTTCTATATCATAACAGAGGAATTATATAGTTGGAGAATAACTAATATGCATATTTCATACTACTAAAGTATCATTTATAATTTGATTGAAACCATATGATTTTATCATCAATAATTATTTATGGAAGGGAATTACACATATTGTACACACTGTAGAACTATTTTCCAAATTTTAAACGAGTGTACTCTTAAAAAATGTTTTCCCCATCAAACATAGTTCTTTAAAATTCCATATCATAATATGATAAAAAATTCATGTTATTCATTGGAATTGGTAATATAATAAATTATCAATCTATTTAGGGTTATACATGGTGTGAATACATGGTGTGAAGACAAATCTATTATAGAATTTCAAAATATTTCAGAAATCCTATTCTCTATGTGAAAATAGATTAACCCTATTAATGCTCTGAATATATCTCCTAAATATATAATTACGGATTATCTTATAATTTTAGAGTTTATAACCTATGATATATCATTTGATCCATCCCAATACTATATAAAAGTTCTTATTCATTATAAAGGGAAAATTTATTTGTTAAATATTCCCAAGATAGTGATATAACCTAGTTAGCATTGATACAACTATGTTAATCCATAAATTTCTTAGTGACTGTTCTATAGTCAGAAATATCCAGACCCCTAACCTAGACCTATTATGAGACTCATCAACTAGAAGGAGGATCCAATTAATGATCATATAATGGAATAATTATTAGAATACATAGGTTTTAACTATTTGAGTGAGCTCCCAACCCCACTCAGTTTATCAAACTTCATCTAATGTTAATTTTTAATAAATGCTAATCCTATGGATCTTGTGGAATGGGAATCAATAAGGATATAGTTTTTAAGGATCTAAACCATAGGAAAAGATAAATATATTTACCCATAAACTAAAATATATATCAACCCATGAGATAAGATAATAATTTATTGAATTTCTTGCCAATAGAAATGAATCATTTATGATAGGATTGCTTGAGGTATTTTGTGAAAATTAATTTATATTGATAAACTCACCATACATTTCCATAAAAATTAGAGCCCTATTGATATTTGGTTAATCATATTGTATTATAAAAAACACTTCATATATTATGTTTAATGTGTTCATATCTTCTCCCCATCTACTAATCAAATATGGGATAAAATTACTATTGTGATGGGAAAAGGATTGTGACACCCAGACTGATTCATACAGCCCCACTACCTTAAACTCCACATTGAATTTCAATCATCTTGGACACACTTATAATAGTCATCCATGATCCATTATAGATACACCTATTGAGATAAGGAACCAAAAAGAGTTTCAACCCTGTCATTGGTCAGATGATCCTAAATAATGAATAGACATGTAGTTTTGTATTTTTGGTTTTAGAATGGGAGGCATTTATTATTATTACAATAGAGTATAAATGAAAATATTCCCCTCTATATGATATACAAATTTGATGAAATATTTTTCTAAAGATATATTATCCTAAAAAATCACATTGTGGAGGTCTATTTAATAAGATGGTTGGTTTTAAATAAGTCTATAATTAGGAATAATTGCATTGCTCAATATTCCAAACCTATAAATGGGTATTATTTTTTATATTGGACAATCTCAGAGACTTTTCCCTATTAGATATAAATAAATTAGATGCCTCGCATGGATATTCTAGTATTAACTATATTCAACACTATTTATCTTATCAAATTGGGTCATAGTGATCAATCAGGTAATTTGTTATTGTTTAATTCTTATAAAGGACCAAAAGATAATAAATGAAGATATAATGAAATAAAAATAAGGTATTATGTATATATATATATATATTAAAATCCATAAAATTATAAAGATTATATTCTCAAATTGAAAAAGTATTGTGGTTGTGTCATATAAAAAGCAAGAAGTTAAATTTAAACCACAAGAATATTTTGCTGAGGAATATTGTGTTCATAAAAGTTATGAATCTGACAAAATGGTTGAATATTTATGATTTTTTGTGGAGAAATTAATTTTTGGATTAATTTATTTATGGTGTGTGATTAAAGGGAATAAAATGTGATTAAGATAAACTTCAAGAGACTCTCTAGTGAGATTAAAGTGCTAAGTAGGCCCCGTTACACATATATATAGACCATGATCTTATGTGAACTACATAAAACCTATTTGGGACACCATCTTTTCAACACAATTTTATCCTCTTCATTTATCAGTATCACTATTTGAAGTAATTTTACCATTTGTTTCATTATGTAAACCTCTTTTCATGTTGGTATGAAATACCTAGGCATATGTGTTATTTATTATAGTATAAAAAAACCATTTACAAATATATGAATGGGATAATAGGATGGAACATTTAAAAAAAAATGTTGAAATTTATTTTCATTTTCATATGAAGAGAAAGGTAAGTATAGTTTGTGGTAGTGTGAAAAGGGTCCATTAAATCCATAAAAAAAGCTAGTAATACTCATCATTCAACGTGATGTGGTGGATGTACGTTTAAACTATATAACTCATATTCATTCAGTTTAATTAGTGGTTATGGTTCCATAAATCAAGGGGAAATTGTTATGTTGCTTTTATGTATATAATAATCTCGTATAAAATTAAAAAATTAATCAATTTCTCCAAGAATGAAGTTAGAGAAAAATTCCACTATTTGTAAATCTCGTCGATTATAAAAATATTTGAGTAATCTCTCAAGTTCCTTCTGATACCAAGTATAATAAGCGGGAATTATCCTATATAACTTTTATTTAGTGATATATTCCCTATTTAAATGACTCTTAGTGTTTTATATATAAAATAATTTTGGAATTATTTTTTCATTAAATTTTCATTGGGGGTGCTCATGAAAGTCGTATGCGGTTAGTGGCCTTTAGACACCCATATCGCTGATGGACCCTACCCACTGACATATACTATTAATATTATAAAAACGTTTATGTCCATGAAGTACATTTTGACCTCTTTATAATTATACAACATTTTTAACAATTTGACTTATGGTTAATTACATTTAAAATGGTCACAATTTTAAATACTTGATCCCTCTTAACACACATTCATTCACCTAGGACATATATCATGGATAAAAAAATTCAAATTACCTCTTATGCCTCTTTGTATATTAGTCATATACTTGGATATCCTATTTCATCAAGGCCTCCTCTTGAGCCATCATATTTTCATGACTAAGTTATCATGCACATATGTGCACCACATTTTGATCATGTATTACATTGATAATGGGAATTTGGAACTTTATTTTATTATGTACCATGGGTTTTAATCCATAAAAAAATAGGATCCTTAGCGTTTTAATAATATTATATTCCCTTAATAATAAGATTTATTAACCTTATGAAATATCTGACACTCTATATACCACTAAAGAATCATCCTGGATTCCTTGATCATACCTCCAATAACCCTCATGTAATTTTCCAACCATCACCTATCAACTCAAAAGGCTTGTATTGAGTCAATCCTAGTCCAAATTTCCCATATCCTCTCCCATAGTCATTTTGGATCATCTCCCTGACCATAAAATTAGTGAATAAATAATTGAAAAACATACCTTCTATTTAATCAATGATCCGTGGAAATAAATGGGAATCCAACATATCATAAGTATGAAATTGATCATGCTTTTAATCCATTGTATGTACCAACTCTTAAAAATTGGTTTATATCACCCATGATTCCATTGTTCCTTCCATGTCTAGTTTTTAATAGACAATAAGAGGATGTTCATACCAAGTGCCTCCTACTAGGTTTACAACCAAACCATACCATATCTTGTTTAGTTTCCAATAGAATTGATGATCAATAAATAGATATTTATCTTTAATAATTATGCATATAATTTTATGGTTTCTTAAAACTATAATTCCACTCCAAATCAATTTAAAATTATTAGAATGTGTCCTTGTTATATGAATATAAACTATAATACAGAAGGGTTCATAATATATAAACATAAAATTCATCTCATTTTTTCTAGACGCACATTATTAAAAGGTACCATGTTATTACTAAACACATGGCCTTAATATGGGCTTCTTTGGTCATGGATACATGACCATAAATATCACTATAATTATGTTCTTCTCATGAAATTAATATATATTATATTCCCTATTAAGTATCATTGAACTATTTTGATTTTGATTCCCTTTATATCGATACAAGAGCCCCATATCATGGAATCAATCCCAGCTCCGGAACATTTACTTCCTCCCTAGATTGAGATACATTCCTATGTACCTAACTATATAGTTTTAAAAATAGTGTAACCAACTAGTAAGGGAAACAATAAATATCCATTAATAGATATTGAGGATCACAATGATCCATGGTATCAAACAATTACATTCATTTATCGACTAACACAAATTTTTTTATAGAAGGATTTCATATATACATTTAAAAATTTATATTTGAGTCTCAGAATAATAAATAAGACCCCTCATTGGATGAGCCTAACTTCAAACCTCTTTAAATCAATTAACTATTTGATATATTATTAGATCATCTTTATTACTTCAAACCATTGTAAAATAGGTTCACATCCAAATAAAACTATATGTTTGATCTCATACGAAAACATTGACCAAAATTTTCCTTGGAAAAGATGTTTGGATTTTGAAGCATTGATGTTTAAACCATGAGGTATGAAAATTTTATTCATAGTTTTCCGCTCATTTTTCATGTGATGAATATATCATACTATGGAAAATCTCATTTAATGGTGTCTTGTTGAAATAACTAAATAATAAAAATTTAGAAATCGATAATTATTTCATGATACATAAAAATGAGAATAACCTAAAAGAAGAATTTATAAGATTATAGAATATAATTTATTTAATAAATAATTCAAGTTAAAATTTATTTCTAGGATACTAATCTTTGACAAATTATTTTAGTTTCCACAAATGTTTTTTTTCTACAGTGGATGATTATATGTTTAGATTTGATCGATAATGTTATTATAATTGTTTTCATTATTATCGACATTATTATCAGTGTGGAATTGTATTCAAACTAGATAAAAATTGATGAAAAATTATAATTAATGAAATTTATTACCCAATTATTATTTTTTGATTGATTAATCTTAATTAAAACAAAGTTATCATGTTTAATTTTGAACATGAATAAAAAGATGATACTGGGTGATCATGTTTCTCTACATCCAAAATTCCCTATTTCAATTAATACTTACAATTATCATAATGGATTTAGTATATAATATTGAAAGATGAGTTATGTTTTCTAAAAAGGTGAACAATGGTGTTATTTGAGTGGTAGTGTGTTGGTGTGGCAATGGCTGACCACCAATGGCTTGACTGATGCTCTATTGGAGGCTCAATGTGACATTGATGGGAAATGGATAGTAATGTCTAAAATAGTAGTGAATCAACCAAAAATAGTATTTAAGGTTGATTGTAACAACTAAAAATGAAAATATTCTAATCATTGGCGAGCATAGAAATAGAAATGACAGATGGTTTGTCTCGAAATATTGGAATATTATCCAAAAATTCATTCTAGTGATGAAGAAAATTTTGGTGGTTTTTATAAATTACATGTTTTTAGTCCCTGAGTCACACACTGAATATATTTATTTTTATAAATTCAATGGGTTTTATGTATCTATAAATTTTAAAAACCATGTTACTACCAGTCACACACACTTTATACCAAATTATAGCTTAAGAGTATACTGAGTCACACATTGGTCTATTTAATTGATACCAAATTTTGTTTGATATGTGGTTGAAATTTTATGAACTATCCTCATAGATCAATATTTTCAGAAATTATAGTATTATAGTAAAAAGTAACACAGAACATACACCTCTTATGTACTATTTGTATATGTTAATCCCACATGGACTGAGTTACGGTGGGACATGAATAGCTTCAAGTTTTGTCTCATGTTGTATGTAACCTATAGAAATATTCAATTTATTCGATGTTATGTGTTATTTCATTCAAATTTATTATCGAGTTTCAATACAATACACACAAGTATTCCATTAGTATTGATATTATTTATAGAGAAAATTAGTGCATGTTTCTTCATAATATGGAGTTATTTCTCAGGTATCTATGATAGATAATGTTTCTTAGCATTATGGAGATGCTATTTGGTCATGGGAATGTCTTCTATTGTTAGAATGGGTTAGTAATTTCCCTAGTGTTGTTTTGGGGAAAATGTGATTTTACCATATATGAAAGTGATGTTGGTAACTATCTCAAATAATAGGATGTAAATCCTACACTTGTATAGGTTTATGGTTCTAAATGGGATAGTTTTTAGGTTCTCTTTACATTAGAGTTTTGTATCCCTAAACTAAAATTAATTACATAGTTTATTTTGGGTCCCCATTATTATTATAGTTTTTGATCTTAAGAATATAAGTGTTTTGGAATGATGTGGTTATAAGGGTTTCATGTATTAATAACTACGTAATGAAATTGATACTCAATTTCCATGAGATTCAACATTCATGTATTCATATACTTTAGTCTTTATAAATATTTTCAAAATATGAGTATATGATTACACATTAGATGTGGCCCTTTATTCAAGTTAATAATGAGGCTTTGGATTTTATCCTCATTCATGATTTTCTTATATAAAAAGCATATATAACAGCCTAGTTATTATTATTATTATATCTCTTTGTCATGGGTTTGAGATAACTTGTTATTTGAATTTACTAAGGTTTCTTCAAAGCATCTCATTGTTCATGTTTTTTCTCACCCCAGTACAAGATTTGTTCCCACATAAGATGTGCCTATGATGAAAATTCATAGTTCTGAGGTACATATATAGTATATGGAAAACGATTTTCATGTTTGGAGTTAACATTATATGGAACTTGGTGGTTCTTAATGGTGATATTATTCATTTTGGGAGTTCTTGGAGTGAGTATGTGTTTTACTTTTCTTAAAATTTATGGCTTCAAATTATATTATATTTCTACATTTATATTCCCTATTAGGGTTTCCATGTAGCATAGTATCAGATATTTATTTCCAATACAAGAAGTTGTCATATAGTCTAATTACATATTGGTATTATGTGTTGATGGTGGATTCCATATATTTCTTGTGTATTGAGTTGAATTTATATGAAATGTTGATATAGGATAAAGGATCCCTTTTTTATTCCATCTTGGTCCTAGTAAACAACCAATAACCTATTGGGGTTTGTCATGGGGTAGGAAACATGACCTGCTGTTGGCCTAGGAAGGGTCTCAATGAGTCAGGTCATCTCATATTATTATTTCATTCATATGATATATGCCATTGTATAAACTTATTCTTTTATCAGATGATCTGCATGCCATACTATTACTTTAGTAGCTGGATACATTTAGATATTCCCCATATGTTATCCAATATTTACATCTCTAAAAAATTAAATAGCAGATATAATATAATTTAAACTCACCTATACAAATTCTCCATGAGCTGATGTAATATAAAAATGGATAAGTAATCCATGAAGGGTCATTTATATGCATCATTGTATGATTGATGAACTATATGACCCCACACTCATACTATTTTTGATATAATTAACCATTGTACACCATTTGGTTTATAATAACCCTTTTTGGATTAAAAGTAGTCATATATTAGTAAATAACAATGTTATAAAAAATTTACTCATTTTTGAAATTATTAACCAACACACACAATCATATACACACATGCACAATAGAAACATACATTTCCATATAAAAATAAACCATATGAAGGATGCATATAATTTATAATTTATACATATATTAAATATTTATAGTATACATATAAATAATTATATAATGTATATAAAAGTATATATATAAAATGTAGTTTGTGTGTTTGTATTGTTTATAACATATACATAAATAAATTATACATATAAAGTAAGAATATATTAAAATATAATAATATATATATATATAAGTAATATTATATTTATTAAATAATTTATAAAGTAATATATATATATATATATTCATATAAATCTACAAACAGATATATATATTTTCAAATAAATTGACATACATATTAATAAAATACCAATATATATAAATATTAGTTTTTTTACAATAAACACATAAAAGAACTGTAAATCCAATAATAAAAAACAGAAAAATATAATCATAACCCCACACTCAACTCTCAATAAAATCACTAATAAAAATTTTAATAAAATATGGAATTAAAAAGAATTGAAAAAGTATTTTCAATGAATTACTATATGTGAATCTAGTAAAATAAATTATCCCAGCTATCACAATATGTTTCATCTACATCATATTTCGCTTTTTATTCATTCATTTTATCTATGGATCGAATCATCATTTTAAACAATTTATGACCTATTCTATGGGAATCATATTTGAATTTGAAATAAGATTTTGTATTTATAGAAGTTAAATACAATAAAGAAACAAAGTGTTAAATAATTCAATCAATGTAATCAAAATAAGACCCACATCATCCTTCAAAAATTACTAGTAGAGACTACATATATAGTTAGAACATCCAATTTGGATACCAAGTAACGGTTTTGAACAAGGAATCTCAAAATTTCATGAACAAGTTGTAACAACCATCCAAAGAGTAGTTTAAATAAATTATTAAATTATTATTCTTGTACAAGTTATAATAAATATAAAAATACAATTCTTTAACCATAGATAAAAAACATATCACAATATAAATACCTCAAAATAAGAAAAAACAAAATAAAAATAGTTGGATTATATCATTTTAAATATAATCTATCAAATAAATCATCACAAAACTTCATCATCACTCTCCATAATTAGGATTTTATTTATTCATAATAAATTTTAGTTTTATTTTCATTTAGATGGAAATAAATTTCCAAATTAAAATAATTTGTATTAATAAATGAATTTTCAATAAAAATGAGTTTAATATTGTCTAATAGTATTGTTTATTTGTAAATATATATTTTTAAAATTAATTCAATATAAATTAAATCCTTCAATTATGATTTTTTTGTTTTAAAACAAAAAAATATGAATGAAGTAAAATTTGATCGATAGTTTCATGATGCTTTCCCACTTAATATACTCATTATTATTTTGATAAAATATAACTAAATTTTTAATTTACTAAAATAAAATTAATAAAACAAAAATAATTTATAGGTCCATGGTGGTGAACCTCTTAGTTTTAACATAAATTAAGCAATTTACTTTAGATAAAGTACCAATAATTTATTTAACTAAAAAAAATTTATAAAAATATCCCACTCACATATGATTAACAATTTATTAATATCAATATGAACAAATATTAAAAGTTTGAGAAGAATTACTGTATAAAATCATAGAAAAAGTATTATTAATAGATGTTTAATCCAATAAATTGTGGTATTTAATCAATTTAACAATTAAAAGTACCTCTACATCAACCAGTGTTTTACCCTTTATTTTCATCGAGGACTCTTGGTTTCATATCCCCATCCATTATTGATCCAACATGAAAAAGTGTATCAATAACACTACCATTTTTTCATTTCACAATTCCCCTATTAGTCCATGACACAATATTGTTTATTATAACCTAATTTTCATAAAGTGAAAATTAACATACCATTGTGTAAATATATAACCCTATAAAAATTTTAAAATAAAGGATTTTAAATCATGAAAAAATATGGATTGTTAATATTATTGTTTTCAATATATCCTTTAAATTATACCATTCAATATATAAACCAACTTCCTAGGAAAGGTTTTCTATAACTGTATTCTTAGAAGTAGAGAATTTTTTCCATTAATTTATGTATTCCAATAAATCCTGTAGAGATTTAAAATAAAAATATAATCCCTTATAATTCATTAATACATAAAAAACATCCATCCATTCCACATATAATTTAAATAATTTATGATAATATAATTCATATATAAAAACCGTTATGAAATTGATAATCTATATGTAGTGAGGGAGAGGCGCTGACATATAGATGTCAAAGAAACCTATTTTAATAAAGGGTGAGTCATATTATTTATTAATACATATAATTTAATAATTTTTAATTATTAATGTACTATTATTTAATATATGGGTAAAAAAATATATTTCATAAATTTATATTTCAAGAAATGCATTCTAAAACTAATAAATTAAAACAGAAATATTTGTTGAAAAAAATGATAGTAAACTTTTTTAGACTCTAAATTTAAAAATAATATGCATTGTGAAAAGAACCCATATTTAAAATACTTGAAAACTAATTTCCAAACATGATTTATTAATATCATGAATCCAATTTCTACCATCATAAAATTTACTAATTAAAGAAATATTTAAAATTGAATCATATAAACTAACATCCGATATTTGGAGTGAAATTTTCATCATACTAAAATAGTTTAAATAAAAAGTTTATTAAAAATTTGGTAAATTATCTATGTCAATGAATTATATATAGTCATGTCATTCCATTAATTATTTTTGAAAATTTCTACATATGACTTAGCAATCCACTTCGAATTGGAAATATTCAATTAAAAATCTTCTATGGAAGAACCATTAAGATATTTAAATCTTAATTAATGATTCTTCAATCACATAAAAATGTGATATGTTATATATAAAAAAAATACATAGATACATATATCAATACATATATAAAAATTTATTATGTATCTGACACACACACATACAAATAAATTTGTTGATTCATATAAATAGATAGAATAAGAAAATAAATGATATTTGATTCTCAAAAAATATATATCAATGATAAAACATTATTTTATAATGTGATTAAAACAAGAAAATATGATAATATGTTTTATATATGTATTAATATGAAATATGTAACTTCATTAATAATGAAATAATTTCAAAATTAAGGATTATATAAATAATAAAATGACTTTTTTATATATTACTTTAAAATAATTGATAATGGAAACCTTATTTGGAATTAAAATTTTTATAATTGATTATAGATACCTTAATAAGATTTTATTTCTTTCCCATGGATCTATTATCACATTCTATAAAACTATGGAAATAGATCTCTATTTTCATGATTTATAAAAAACAAAATAATAAAAAACCTTCTATTAACATTTTTTAAAATTATAACAATAGATACCCAATTTTTATGTTTTTTTGGAAAATATAACAACAACTAATATACTATAACATTTTCTAAAAAAACATGAAAATGGACAAAAAATATCAGTACCCCTAAAAACTCTATCACTATCAAATTTCTCCACGCATCCCTACCCTATAATATCCCTAGTGATTTATTTACTGAACTACTCCATTTAGATCACAAACCACATACCTATAGTCCATTAATTTCTGAGTAGTACACTTATCCCCTAATAATCCATTATATATATATATATATATATTTATTTAAGAATATCGGTTGAACACTTTCCCCCCACCTCTTAAATCTTCACTTTGAATTATTCGTATATTATTACTCATTGTTAAGTGTTTCCACATAGATCTATAGTACCTTACAGTGTAAAAATGTGTTTTTTTATTCTCATTCATAGTTATAAAATGAGTTTTATTAAATTTAGTGGTATTTTGGGGACACAATTATTGTTTCATTGTTATTATTTTTACGGAATGTTTTTTTATCTTTATACCATTATACCATTATTAAATAATCATGTACTATATACTTCTTTCTAAAATTAATCTAGTGGTAAAACAATTATTATTAAAAAATTTCTCAAGGGGTTATCATGTCGCCTAAAACAAGTATTTATTAAATTTTTTATTCTGATGTCTATGTTGGAATTTAGTTTGGTGGAGGTTGTTTACATCTGGATTTCAATTTAAATTTTAATTTAGAGGTTTCCCAAATAACATTCAGAATTGTATTTATGAAAAAACCAAAAAATAATGATTATGAGAGGGTTATTCAGTTCCTATTTTTATTTAAGAAATTAAATATGTTTTAAATTTTTTTATGTAATATAATGAAAATAATTGAGTAGTGGATGAATATAATTTATTGAGTGAATTTCAGGTTAACAATAAATATTATTTATTTAATTTTCTTAGAACATTATTATATTTATTAGATATTTATTACAACATTATTATTTTAATTTTCTAATGTGTAAAAACACTAAATTGGTATATTGAATTTTCCTTTATGATTAGGGAAGATGATGAGTGTGAGAGTTGAATATCCATCATGAAGATAATTAAAAAAGTGAAGAGTAAATATTAATTGAGACATGATCAATGTATAATTTATCTTTATACCAATAGTTAGAGAACTCTAAAAAACATCATTTTATCTTATGATGTTGCACAGAACTAACTTTCACATTGAGAACATGTAATGACTTATTCATTGGAACAAATCATTTTTGACAATTAAAAGTGATTTTATGTAGTATTTATTAATAATGGATAGATTTGAAGTAAATTGGTGTTGAGTGGGATGAAAAATTATTGAATATAATCTATTTTTATGTATATCACGACATGAAATGGTCAGCGTTATGTTGTGATTGATTAATTGAAAGGATAATTTTAATCATATTGAAAGATAAATATTGAAAAATATATATGTTACAACCTAAATTTAAATACAAGAAATCATAGATTTAGTTTAAAAAGAGATGGAAGGACAGGAATATTTCTTGTGTATATTTCAAAATTAGTTATGCAATATTTCACCTAAATCAAGAGGTCGTGAAACAATGGATGGTCTCATGCAACAAGGAATAAAATACATTAAAATTTATTATGATGTTATTTTGATGTGAAAGCTACTCATTCCATAAACAATATTGTAATGACCTATAATCATATCAAATAATATTTTTATTCTTATATTTATATTATATAGTATGCACCATATAAAATCATTTAGATGTCACAATTCAATCATTATAATTGATGAATGAATGAAATTAGATGTGTTTCTAGAAGTTAAGGAGCCGATATTAATGAAAAAACAACTTTGGATTATAAATTGTAATATGGACATTATATACTCTAAACAAGAAAAAGTAATGGTAACCTCACCCATGAAAGAATAAATAAAATTTATGCATCTTATAAAAGAATGTATGATATAATTATATCATAGTATATGTTAATGAATATTTTCAAAATTATTAATTAAGGGATGGTATTTTTGTAAGTCATAAATATTGAATTAATATTTTATAATTAATAACAATATTTAATAGAAAATTTATAAACATAAAATTTATTCATAAATTTATATTTTGTTGTCTTATTATTTTAAGATAATTTTAGGATACCTTAGTTTATTTTCATATGTTTAATAAAATTTATTTACAAATTTAAAATCAATTTTCTGAGTAATTGATGATTTTGATTAAAAATTAAATTTCTGATATTTATAAATTTATTTTCATAAAATGGAACTAATTTTTGAATTATACTTTTCTAAACAAATCTAGGTCCAATTTTTTGTATTTTTTTAAAAAACTTGAGTTTTAGTGAGTAATAAAATATGTTAAATTACAGTGTAAGTAAATAATTGCATTTTTGAGTCGTGGTTGAGTCATGAATGATGTAAATAACCATTGGTTTTAACTCACATGAACATATTAATTTAACTATTAACAAAAATACTCACTATTCCTTGTCTTGAGTAAAGTAATAAACAAAAAATAACATATTTAAAAAACACTCATCTTCTCCAATATAAATACCACCCCACCCCACCCCTTCTCTATACTTTAATACTCAAAAAATTTCTTCCAAATACTATTCCCAACCTTCCCCCCATGTATATGGGCTTTTGGTATCAACACAATCCCAAAACAAATTCCCTTAAAAGGGTTCACAATGAGGAGAATTCATATGGTCAAAATCCTTTTTCTTTTATTTAATTTAATTTTCTATTTATTTTATTTTCTAATTTCTCCCTTAACTACCCCAAAAAAGTGAAATTATAACTCTATTATCATTTATATAATGGAATTATATCATTATAATGTAAGATATATCATGAAAATCCTTTATCTCTATTTTATTCAATAAATGAAAACATCACCCTTGATGTGCCAATTTACCGACATCATGGATAATGCATTTTCATTTTTTATTAATGACTTCAATTATGGTAATAAAACCTATTTTATAGTTAAATATACTATAATATATGTATTAAATACTATGTAATATTTTCAACCATTATATACACATTATGTTAATTAATAAAACAATACTAGTTTGTGGTGATCCAAAAAACCAAAAAAATAATTTAAGTGATTATAACGATCGTCTAATTTAATTACTCATCCTCACCCCAAATAAAAAATGGACTTTATAACCATTTAATATTATGGATGTTCTTTAATGAATTATATAACGATTTTACATGAACATCCATACTCATATACAAGTAAATTGATCGTGAAAACTAAGGAAATCAAGACTCTAGAATGATAAAATTGTATCTGTTATCTCATAAAATAGATCATAAATTAAAAATATAAAATTATAAAAAATAAAATAAATGTATAAAGGGTTATTAATTATTTTATTATTTTTATTTGATTTGATTACCCCATAAATTAAGTTCATGTGAAGAACACTTACGGACATAAGGAAAGAGTTAATCCAGAACCACCCTTTTCCATTCAGGTTATGATTTATCACACTCTAAAACAATTTAAATTTCATTTTTTAATATAATAATTTTAAATTACATTTATGTGTTCCAAACTTGTATATCTAAATTAATTTATATTTTTTTTAAGGCGATATACATGTTTTAAAAGGTTCCCTTCTCAATTTTTTTAGATAAGAAAACTTGATTAAAGGGAATATTCTAATATCTTACCAATTTTCAAGTACCTTACCTAATATGTTTTAATAAACCATTATTTTAATAAAATAAATAATTTTTTCATGAAAAAATGTATTTTTTAATTCCTGGGTTTATAAAAATAATTTTGAAAAATAAAAAATATTTTTTCAAAAGAACTCTACTTTAAAAATAAAAAGGGTATTTCTCTAAAAAATTCCACGATTATTTTATAATAGTATTATAATATATTGAAAACCCATTTTTGAATAGTATGATTAATTGGGAATAATATACTACTACTATCATCTAAAATATTTTATTATATGGTTTATGATCTATTTGACTGTGGATGTGCTATCTTGAAACCATTCACTATACTACTCAGAATAGTTATTGATTATGTTTACAAATTGGGGAATGGTATTAACATTTCATATTTAAATTTTGTTTTTGTTCAACCACATTAAAATAAGGAATTCATTGTAGTTAGTAAGTTATGGGTGGTCCCTTCTATATCTACACAATGCAATGATAGGTCTCATGAGACAAAATAGAAATGGATTTTGGGTGAGGCCTTAACAATTTTTTTAGGTGTCATTGAGGAGGCCTCAAACATATATTTATGATGTGAAGAATAATTATCCCCTCATTATTATTGGTACTTGATTATCCATGTGAATAATTTACTAGTTGAATATCATTGGGTAATCATCATTGTGATTATTTTTATGGCACTATTTTTTCATCTTTCATTATTTCCATATTATGCTCAATATTAAGTTCTAATGGAATGTGTTACTAGTAATTATATTTTTTATATTACCTTACACTCTATAAAATACTCTTATTGATCATTTAATCGTACCCATTTCTTATAGTTTATTTTTCTTAGGATGTGAAGTTGTATATTATGAATGACTTGTAGGGACAATCTGAGAGTTTATGAATCTTTCCAATGGTGTTTCTATGTTGTATTTTATTTTAAGTTTTAATTTAAAACTTATCTATGTATCTGGTTTTGAAAATATAATAAACTATTTGTTCCTTCAGGATTCAACATACTTTGTTGTTATACCAATGTAATTAAGTAAGGCACTAGCTCTGGGAAACTTGGGTCGAGTTCTTTACAAATATAGTCATAACACAACATATCTTTAACATATATGATAAGATAAAAAAACACCATAATGAAAATTGGTCACACTGCAATGGTGGGCCATGTTATATGAACATTTTGTGTTTTTTGAATGAGACAAGCACTATATGTTTTGGATCTATATATGATGTTTTAACCCAAAGAGTCACATCACAAAGAATGATAAGACTATATATATATGAGGTAAATATCCCAAGTAAATTTTTTATTAAAAATTTAGATAATTAGAAATAAATTTAAAAAACAATTTCATAGAATATTTGATTCTATTAAATAAAAAATTAATATTTCACAAAATCAAAATTCCTAAGGAATTTGAGGAGGATATATAGGATTGAATGAATTGTAGGATATCTTCTAAATAAATATTATACTTGAAGTATGATACTATAGTCTTGATAAAATTCTTTCTTGGTTATAATAATATAATATTATGGAGAATAATATTGGAAAATTTTGTGCACGAAAGATTTTCCACTATATAAAAGGAGAAAATGAACCATGTGAAAAACCTCATATAATTTTTTTCATTATAAATATATACTCATAAATATTTTTTCCATGATACAACGAATTAATCAAAAATGGAAAAAAAATTAGAGTTAGTGTTTTATCTACCATAGACTCATCTAACTCTTTATTGGTAGTTGAATCTCTCATGGGCTTACAATTCAATATCACAACCTGATTTCTCTTGAAGACATTATTATATATTTATAAATTTATAAACATCATAGTTACCATCCAAATTAGTGGTTCATGATATTTTCATGAGGATATGAGTTTTCTCTTTATTTATAACATATTATTTAATCATGAGATATTTGAAATTCTGGAACAACATAAACAATAATGGAATCTATATATTAAATGAGAATATATTACATATATGGAATGATTGGAAGATTAGATACCTTCTTTTTATTAACATATATTTACAAGATATCTCTAATAACAATATAAAAAATCATGATTTATTTATACCCTCTAATTTTAATTATAAAATTAATATTGAATCTAAAGTTATGGTGCACAAATATTTACTCCCATCACTCTTAGAGAAGATGTTAACATGAGTGATGGATATAAAACAAGTGAATTGAAATTGGTGAAATATTAATGATATATATAAAGGGGGGAAACGGAAAATTTTTCATAATTAAAAACATTCCAGGATGAATTTAATGATACGAAAATAGGAAAAAAAATCCACAAATGGATTATTTATTTATTTAATGGAATAAAATTATATTCTCGGTTTTTAGTTATTTTTTTGATTTCATAGTGGTTAGTAAATTCATGTGGATTCCCTGAGATAAATTTCATAAAAATAATTCTAAAATCTAGGATTAAATCTTATATTTTATTATCATTAATATTCTAAAAAAATTCTTGATAGTTAGTGAAATGAGTATAGGGATGAACATAATGAGAGAAGAAATATTTTAAATGGAGATTGTGATGAAATATTTTTATAGTTGGAAAAAAAATTAAACTTATGAGTTATAATAAAGAGTAAACTAATATTGAAAATAATGATATAAATAATAATGAATAAATTATATTCTTTTTAAAAGTCACACATCAAGGAAAAGGTAAATACAAGGGTACATGTTTTATATTTTTTTCATTTTTTGAATGAATGTAATGTTTTTAAATATTTTCCCTAGTAGTATTAATAATGTTGATATTGATGATCTATCTAAAATATCATCCAGGGGATTTAATTTTTTAGGAAATAAATGAGGAGGAAAATTATTATAAAAGAATGAAAAAGGAAAAATTTTCAACTAAATAAATTTTCTACAAATATTGATAATAAATATTGTGATTAGTAATGAAAAAATGAGTATTTAAATTCCATGTAGTAATAACTAAATAATTTAATAGTGAAATAAAACCATTCTAATGTATCCACTAGCAAATAAGAAGGGATACATCAATATTGGTCCTATTGTGGGGAAAATAATTATAATTTAGGATAGATTAATTATAATATAGGATAGATTATTTTTTATTTTTGAAAAAATTTATTATGTTAAAAGAGAGAAAATAACTTTGTGGAAGGAGAATTAATCTTTCAAAAAATTCCTCATTACTTTAAAATTCATGAAGATTAATGAAATATGAGCGTAATTTTCATATAACATGTGTGATATAATTGAATACATAAATAAAGATATAATTTTATTGATATCCATATTAAAATATTCATTTATAAGAATGAGAAGGTAAAGGCTCTTGAGGTGAAATTTATTGGTATAGATAATTCCTCAAAGAAAACTAACTTTTTTGTTTCCAAATTATTTAAAATAAGGTGAATGGAATTTTAAATCATCATTTAAGGTTATTAATTGTAATAATAAACTTTGATATTTTCCTTTAGTTATTTGAAATATATTTTATCCAATTAATCGTATAATCAAAATGTTAATTGAAATTAAAAAAGGAAATAAGTTAATCACTTCACCTAAGAACAATAAATCACCTATTTACATTTTAAATGGTGGCTTTCAAAATCACAAAAAATATATATGTCTTAGAAGAATAATAATTTGGTGACCAATCCTATTGAAAAATTGAATATGAAGTATGATGATAAAATGAACAAGGGATTTAAAAGGATAATTGTATTTATAATCTAAAGAAAGACTGATGTGATAATTTTGATTAATCTTTTTTAAAACAATTTTTAGTTCTATTTAATGTATTTTTTAGTGTATTATCTATGGACATAAAAACTATGTTTGTTGGTATAGTCTTTTAATCCCTAAATTGAAAACTTATTTTAAATTTAGGTACATACTATATCATGTTTCTATATAATATACAAGATAATATCCTTAAGAGAATTTAAAATTTTAAAATTATTTTAATTGGCTTTAGAAAGAAATTATGAATTTTGAAAAATTCCAAAACGTCACCAAAAGTGTCCTATTATGCTTATTAATAAAATTATGTGGAATTATAACTCAATGAATTCCAATATTAGGAGTAATTGTAGAAAATTTACTGGTTTTGAGGTGTATTATGATTAAATTAAAGGATTAAATCCTTGGAAGCTTGTTTCATGTGTTTGAAAGAGGTGGATGAGCTTTTTCATAGAATATGAGACCAAATTAGTGAATATGAACATGGATATTCTTATAAAATATTAAATCATAAGTAATATTCTAAATTTCAACCATGATTTACACAAAACTTATGAAACGTGTCATAAAGGAAAATCAATGAACACATGTTTTGAAGTAGTGGAGATAAAAATGAAGAGACCAATTTTGTTGATATATTTAAACGTGTTCTATATGATGTGGTTAAATTCATGTGATTATAATAATTATTTCACTAGTTTTATTTATTATTTTTCTCATATGAATGATTTTAGTTTTATATTGAGTTAATCATCAGATCTCAAGTTTTTTAATCACACTAAATGGTGTCATAAAAATCATACATGGAGGTATTTCAAACATTTAATATCTAACAATGGGTCAGAATAAAATTGTAAATAATATGAATGTTATATTGATAAGAATAGAAAAAATAATAAGTGTTGTTCTTCATACATTTAATAAAATTTATTTGATGAGTTGGAGAGACAAATTTTGTGGATATGGGGAGAAACATGTTATCAGAAAATAACACCTCCCAGAATTTTTGGATAAAAACTACAACTATGTATTTTATGTTGGACAACTACCAAAATGAAACGATTTTCATTAACAAGAAGGATGGCAACAAGCATTTTGTGAAAGTGATGAGTTCATGTATACTCATTGTTGTATATGTTGATAAAATAATTTTTCTAATTTAAAAAGAGTATTATTGCGAAGAATTTGGAAATTATAGAGAAGCATATTTAGATTTCAATTAATAGAGAGATGAGTTTCTTTTTGGGATTATATGTTTCATTAAATGAAATATATATTTTCTAATATCTCGATAAATATTCCAAGTAATTTTTAACGAATTTTAGTTTATATGATTAAAAATAATTTTCCAAAAATACGAATATTTATAACACTCTAGAAATATAGTTCAATGAAATAATATGCTACATAGTTTTCTTAATGCGCAACCCCATGATTTACACGAATTACAATATATTATAGAAATATGATTTAGTAAATTTGGTTTTTATGACCTTGTCATTAAAGTTGTGGGTATGAATTTGATTAATAAAATTATTAAGTTAATTTATAATAGTCCCACTCAATATAAATTTTTTTACTAATTAAATTGAAATAAGTACCCAATTTTTATTGAATTAATTTATGCTATAAAAATAAATTTTTCATAAAAAATGGGTTTTATTAATTTTTTGTGAGAAAATAATATAATTTATTAATTAATCTTTTAGAAAATTTATTTTTTAATAAGGATACTTGTTTTTGAATTTTTTTTAGAAAAAATATCTTAAAGTGAAATTTTTGGAGTTTTTTTTATTTAAATTTCCAGTGATTAGTGAAAAATAATGATTTTTTGTAAAGATGAATTATTTTAACAAAGTAATTTAAAAGTAATATTATTTTTTTAATTTTATATTAAATTAAAATAAGTATAATTTATTTATATATAATATAATTATTTTCATAGGAATAAATAATATACATGATTTTGGTGTAATTAATATTTAGGCACAAAACAAAAATTTCTAAAAAACATTCTCGTTGCATGTTATTTTTTTTAATTTTTTTAATAAATATAGAAATATAATATTTATAATATATATATACCATATTTATAATGAGGTGGTTTAAATTTTTTAAATTGGTACCTTTTATTTTTGGTCTTTATGAACTGTAGATGTGATAAATATTTTTCACCTCGGTAAGGGTAAATGGGTAAAAATGGGGTTACAACTTTGATAAAAGGTCACTAAATCAACCCAATATTAATATTTATTTACATAAATGTGATTATTTTTACCATATATATACTAACATTTAATATATGTTATTTTTGTTCCATTTTCTATTGATAATGATCGTAATATTATTTTAGATAAAGAAAATTCAAAAAATGTCAATATCTTTATTTTAATATCTCATATATGTTCACATCGGTATAATAAGGCTTTTTAAATTAAAATTAATGTTTCTTTATAAAATAATTAATTTATTTTTGTTATGGTAATTTATTTTTATTTTTTAGTGATGGTTTAAAGAACTTAATGGAATACAAAATGCAGACCCGATGCCCGTGAAATCTGTAAAAAATCAAAGTAAATTATTTTAAAAACATAAAAATTAACATATTTTAGTGAATTGTGGTGTAACATAAATTTTATAGGAAATTATAATTTCTTATTTTTTTCAAATGGTATATATTATAAATACATTATTGTCTTCCAATACTTAAAGTCAAATTAAATGAATAGTAACAAAAATGACATTAATGTTTTTTGTTTGTATATAATAATTTATTAAATCAATTAAAATTAAAAATATGTTGAAATATGGAAATATGGATGTGAGGGGATCTGAAATATCCTCCTTCAAAACTTTGTGTTCCATTTATTACATCAAAAGTAAATTTATAACTTTTAATGACTAAAAAATGTGTTACATGGGTTCAGTTTAAAAAGGGTTAAAAGGGGGTTAAACAATAGAGATAAGGGTTAAAATGATCTAACATTATTTTAAAAATTCTATTGGATGAGTTTATTTAAATAAAATATAAATATAAATTAAAATAAATATGATTTTGAACCACTTTTCAATGAATATGACTTTACAATATTTTAATGTTTTGAAAACATATAATAGTTTCCCTTCACTCCTTTATAAAATGAAACCCCAAATTTCTATTTTTTACAACACATTGTGCCACATATATTTACCAAAACATAACCAATAATATTATAAACTTCTTGTAGTCATGAATTGGATATTCCATAATTCTTAAAATAAGATTAGAAGGGTCCTTAAGAAGGAATCTAAAAAAGGTGTAGCAATGAAGAGGCAATCATCCTACCAGACCACTTTAAATTTAATTATTATTCTACATCAAATAAATCTATGGTATTCATGTTAATATAATAATTTTGGTATCCAAAATATTATGAATTTTTATTATGATTATCCAACAACCATTTTCCAGATCCTTTATATTAAATGGGAAATGAAAGGTATCACTCCTGAGTACATGTGGACTACCACCTCCACATAGTGATATGATTCATTATCCTTCACAAAAACTAATGGTTGGTTACTATAAAGGATTTAATATTTCTATAACATATTTACTAAATAATTATACTCATATAATTATAATATTTTATCTATATTATTACATTTATATATGTTTAAAAACGTTAACCTCCCTCAAACATATATATATATATACTACCACCTCCATGAAGCATTGAAATTTGTTTTTTATTTTCACATTATATGTATTGTAATAATTATAGATATAATGAATATATATGATATATATGATTAAATAATTATTCCTTAAATCTTAATTATTATATAACTTCCTTTCATTCCAATCCTCAAAGAGTGGAAACATCACTAGTGCTTGTGTACGAACTACCTTCTACATGAAGTGATGTAATTTAGTTTTCATCACCTATTAATTTGAATAATTATAAAAGTGCCTATAATTAATAAATTATACACATAACTCATTATAAATAATATATATATACCAAAATCAATACCATGGTTCAATGATTGGAACCATGAAACCAAAACATGCTTGTAAAAAGGGCCACATTCAACTAAATATCTATTTTAAAGAAGAATTGTTAATAATTTGAATTTTAAAAAGTATGTTAAGAATGAATATGGTTCTCAAATATATATATATATGAACATATATATATATATTATTTAGGGGATTTAAATCCATCCAAATAAGACAACATATGGGGTAAGGTTTTGTCATCCATCGTTTATTCGTATTTACCACTTCATTCCTTTGTATGGTGTATATACAACTCATGAATGTATTTGATTATTATTTTCATTAAAATTAGGTATATTTACACATCCATGTCATGTTACATTTTTGATGAGTTTTTGAATTATATATTTTCAATGATGTAAGGGTTATTCGTTTGAAATTATATTCCGTGGGAAATATGTTATGTTATGAACCAATCTTCATTTACAAGGTGTACATAATGAGCCTTTGAAATTTTATATATATAATATTATTATGATAAGGATAATTAATGTTTTATTTGAGTTTATTCTCCGATAGGTATTATGAATCAAAACCTACCAAAGTGCTAAAGGAATTTATGTTCTAATCCCATTTTAATCATGATAGATTATGCTTAAATTTACATTGAGAGAATTATAAGATCATTATTTAAAAAACCCCTCTAAATTTTATTATAATATGTTAACTTATATATTTATTTAATTTCATTACTATTTTCTTTATTTGGTACACAAAATAGATCAGAAAACATTTATAAGAAAAGATGACCTTATTTATCCTCCTTCAGCTGTAAAACAATATCCTTCCATATAACTCAATTTAAATATATTTTAATAAATGTTTTTATTATTTTTAAAGGATTTTTTAAAATTATTTATGTACATGTTTATTTAAAAATAATGTTTTATAAATAATATTATTTTCATTATTTTAATAAGTAATTTTTTACTGAATAAGATAACACATTTTTTATTTTAATGAATATGCATGAATGGAATTTCCTAGCATGATGATCGATCTATAATTTGAATATTCATTTGAAAGTTTAAATTTTCCTTTTAAATTAATTTTTTTATTAATATTTTTAAAATATTCGGAATTTTAATAAGTTATTTAAAAATGAAATGGTTATTTTTGTCATAAAATATTTCATTGATCTTTTAAAAATATTCATCTATGATAACATACATTGAGATTAATTATTCCTTATAGGGGTTATTATCTTGTGATACCATCCTTTTTCTTTCTCCATGTGATTTATAAATTCGATGATGAGATGTTTATGAATTCAATTTATTCTCTATGATTTATCTTATGATGAAATGATAATGTTTTTACAAAACATAATTCCATTCCACATGTTATGATAATGTAATATGATGAATATTTGTTTTCATATTGTGTCCCACATATGTATTATTTTCATTCATTGGTCGGTGGGACAAAAATAATATAGACCTCTAATTAATATTTCAAATATGGATTTATAATGATATAATACGGTCTGGAAGGGGGAGTGAACCCACTTCAATGAGGGACTCTCTTCACTGTGATAGCCTTGAGTATGCACCAGACTAAGGATATCATGGAGTCAGGAGTGATCCCAATCCACTATGATAGTCTTGAAAATGATCCATAGCTAATGAAATTATTTTATCTACTTATGTTTATTCAAAAAAATAATTTCACATGCTTATGATAAGTTCTCATGTCTCATGATTGATTATTAATGATTCCACGCACTTATGACATATGTATTTTGTTAAGAAAAATCCATATTCAATTAATTATGATTCATGATATTTAACTAATCAGGTATTGTTATTATAATTTGTTATCATTTTCTCATACACTTACTATTAAATTATGACCACTTATGATCATTGATTTATGTATCTTATATTTACTCTCAATGACTATTTGATTTTATTATTTCTTATGTGTCCATTATCTATAATATGAAGAGGGGTTTGGGTATGCTATGAATATAATGTGTTCTATTGGAGAAGATATTTTTTTGGAGGAGTATTAATTATTAGAGGAAGATAATTTTATTATCACTCTAATAAGAAATATTTAGTCACACTATTTGTAATTTAATATGAGTTTATTGTGACATGTTACAATATATTGTGACATTTAAATCCAAAATAAAAATAATATGGATTAATTTAAAATTAGAATAACTAAGGTTGAATGATTTATACCCATTGGTGATTCTATGTGATAACCAAAGGGAAATCAAATTTTTAATGAATCTTGTATGATATTTAATGATGAATCACAATAATATCATAAACCACACCACCAATAAGATAATGGTGTGGTGATATTTTTTATGAACCCATGGAATTGTCAAGGGATCATTCTATTTTTGTCAATATTGTGTGAGGATCCTCATAATGTCATTGAGAATATTTTTGAGATGGTTTAACATGGTTGAAGTAAATTTTATATGGATAGAGTTTAGTTTTATAAAATATTGAGTTATATGTTTTCATGAATTTTACACTGTATTTATATATATAATAGTATACTTTTCATGTGTAATGATAACTATGAATTTATAATTGATTCATAAGATCTCATAGATGATACATAACTCTTCAATAAAATTAAAGAAGTACAATAACTAATAATAACAAATCCAATGGTTACATTATGATATATAAGAGTAAACTTATCAATTGAATGATAAACTACAGTGTTCCAAAGTATACATAATATACTACAAATTATATGAAAGAGTAACTCAGATTATATATAATAATGAATGTATGATATATAAAAATAAAATCTATGTTACTATACCTAAATAAGATTAAATATGATGTTATTTTATAGTAAAATTTGGTTTCACCTGATACGTAAGAACTTTCAAAAGGACACATAAGAGTAAACAATTTTTTCCATTTGATTTATAATATAAAATTTTATGATGATTTTTTGATCTTCAATGTTCATATTTCATAATGTTTTTTGACAATCAATGATTTAAGTTAATATGTTATTGTATTATGAGAAAAAAGAGGAAACATGAATTTTATATTTCCTTTAATGATTTATACATGGAAAATAAGTTTCTTATATTAAATAAAATATATAATGTAAGGCAGTGAAAATATGTCGATAATTTTGGGGAATTAATTATGATATCTCAACATCTTTTTATTGAAAATTAAAGATTAAATATTGGGGATTTATTCACTATATGTTTCACAATTTTAAATTAATATCATAGTTAAAAGATTTTATAGGGGATTTAAAAATTTAAATATTGAAAAAGTATCATCATGATTTTACTGAAAATTTTAAAAGGATAAATTTAATTTATATATGGTCTCTGTAGAAGATAAGGAAATGTGATTATGGAAAAGATAAAGTGGTTTAAAGAGACCATTGATACAATGTTTTCTTGGATGTTTTGGTTAGTAAAGTTATTGAAGTGGAGAAAACATGATTTTAGATAGAATATTTTTAAATATTAAAGAGATTAAATTTCACAAATTTTAAATAATATTAGACTGAATTTAGCAATTTTTTTATTTTAAGTTTGAAAATCACTTTATAAACTGAGGTTATCTATTACAAAAATCTACTACGAGACATATGATTCTGGGAAGCAACATTAATAAAAGAATTATCACTTCCCTATTATAATCACTTTATGAAAATTTTGATACATATATGTATATATATATTAGAGTTAATCCAAACGTAGCATGAATGTAGTCACTCACATTGTTGGAGAACCCTTTTAAACATTTATGTGATTTTGTGTTCCTATTTATTTTTTATAGAAACTAGTTGGGTTGTTTTTAAAAAATTGAGTGGATATTAAAATTAATAATACATAGAGGATAGATTCATTGAATAAATTTAAAAAATGATAACACTATTTCAACATACCCAATATTTTTATACTTGAAATGACATAAGCACTTAAAGAGGTTTAATAGATTTTTGATTCCCTTTTAAATATCCTTTCTTGAAAAATGAATTGACATATAGTCTTCATTATATCAATTTTATATGAATACCTTAGTTTCATAGAAAAAGTTCATTTTTGGAAGAATATAATGAACCCGAATATTATTTCACTTGAACTTGTGGTTATTAATGCTAACATTAGTTGTTTTTATGAAATAGATAAAAATGGACTCATGAGACATGCTAATAAGAGAAATGTAAAACATTATGGAAAATAAAAAGAATAATATTCTCATATACTTATATAAAAAGTTATATAACAATGTTATGGGAAAAAAATTCAAAATAAATATGTTATAAAGTTGAAAATACCTTTTAATGGAATCCTAATGTGAAAATTCCAAATTGAAAATTTATAGAGTAATATTTTAAGTTATGAATATGGTTTATTAGAAATTTTTATAATAAATATTCAAAATATTTAATGAATTATTGTTAATATAATAGTTTTTTAGTTTAATTTTATGATTATATCATTTTCTATACATTAATTAAAATCATCCTAGACATGTTTGATGTAGAAAATTATACTTTGGAATATAAAAGTGAATTTTATCTTGATGAGTTACATAATATTCATGTTACTTATGAAATGATAAAAGATATAGTTTTCAAGAATAAAACCAAATATGGGAATGTTATAGAATTAAAATTCAAAAGAAATCTTAAAATTATTAATATAAAGATTGATTCCTTAATAAATCTAGAGTTGGTGAATAAGGTGATGAAAATCATGATATAATAATGTCTGTTATTTGAAATAAATTCATTAACAAGGATAGGCTATATATAAAGTAAAATTTTATTTAAACATTTCATTTATAAAGGTATTATATACTTCTCAATTGATTTCTCAAAGAATAAAGTCGATTCATATGTAAATGATGAGAAAGAATAATATTTTCAGAAATGAAAATGGGTAAAAAAATATGTTGATATTATAAATCTTAATGGGAATAGTAAACAGATTATAAGAAGAAAACCATGTTTGTTTAGAAAATAATAGGATAACTTATCCACAATAATTGATCAATATGATGAATAAAATACTTAAAAATTTAATAATCTTATATATGACATTAATAAACACACCGAAATATCAATATGTGATAAAGAATTTGAGGATACTTATATATAACATATATTATATGGTTATTTTGAATCTTATCTTGAGTAAAATTCAAAGATAAATTAATAAATCCAGATCATAAATAATATGCATAATTTAAAAAATTAAAATGTTTATGGTTTACTCTTAATGGAAAGTGATTATACCGAATAACTCATGATTATCAGGGAATGAAATACTAATCAGGAAGTAATACTAAAATGTCGTGATCATAAATATGTTTCTAAATAATAAGAGTTGAATAAGGATTAATAAAGGTTCCTTGATGTTGAATACATATATAATAAAATAAGAAAAGACTATAAAAGTTTTGTGAAAAATAGAATGAATCATCACATTTATTGATAACTTGACACCAAAAAATCAAGTAAATTATCCATTTAAAAATATTAAGGTTGTTTTATCAATTTTTTTAAAAAAAAATAGGTTTTGATGATAATTCATTTAAATATTTGATGAATGAAAACCCAGATTAATATAATTCTATATAAAAAGGATGTGTGGGAAATTTTATAATTAACACCTCCCCTATAAAAATTAAAATTGAATCTAAAAATGTGATTGGACATATAAATATGTTCATGGAAAAAACTCATGCTATTAGGGATGATAAATATTTAAAGCATATTGTATGTGTTTATTAATTTTTGGGTACAAATACAATAATTTTTTTATATCATGACTTCTCCTTGTTTTTAAGGATTACAAGAATTTTGGGGGTGTAATTCTAAGAATATAGAAATCCATTTTGGGAAAATGAAATATGTGAGAAGAAATATACTATATCGTTACACACAGAATATATTTGATTGATTAATTTGATATTACTCATAAAATAATTATTTTGAAAAATGTATCACTACGTTTCTAGGACAGTCAACTGATCATATTATAGTTAATAAGATTTTGAGTAAAATTTAAATAGATAAGTTTTGTTTTAATGAGGTTTCATTAAAATCACAAAATAAATGTAATAAATCAATAATTGAGAGTTTTAATTCATCCCATGTGATAGGAGTTAACAAAATATTAAAAAAAATATGATCAGGATGATTTTTAGTCAATTTTGGAAATTATAGCTCCATTAAAATTAAAAAAGTTGGAACAACTGAGATCAAAATAAGGAAATTTAAATACAACGATATTGTATTTGTGGATGGGATTAAACAATATTGTTTGAGTTTTAGAAATATTTTTCTCATGGAAAAGAAGTATTTTTAATATAGAATTCATGTATCATCAAGTTATAAAGAGTTTTAAGAATCCAAAAAATGTAGGAATAACTGGTGTTAACATATTTCAAATTAGAAACTCTAGAGACTCTTGGTATTTCATTTCAAAATATGAGAATGAATTTTTTTATATAAGTTTTAGACATACTTTTCAAAGGAGAATAATAATTGTATAAAAATTATATATAGTTATATAATTTCCATGATATTATGTAGAAATATATTTCATTTTTCAAACATGTAAAAAATAGAAAATAGTGGAAGGTAATAATAATATAATGGAAATCCATTGCAATAAAATATTTGAATCAATAAGTTCTTATTTATATGGGATAATGAGTCATAGATCCGCTAAAAGTTATTATTATTTATTAATATTTAACAATAACTTCTCTATAATGAAATTTTTTATGTTTATGAAATACTAGTATTAAGTATTTGAGATGATAAAAATATTAAGATGATGAGTTTAGAATGAATTGGGAGTTTATATAATGAAATTGTGAATTTATAATGGAAAGGAGTAAACTACTAATTATATTAAATAATATAATGTTAATAATTTTATTAAATATAAATATAGCAGTTATTATTCACCTCAGTAGAATGCGTTTGTAAAAAAAAACTGATGTCTGGTTAAAATGGGAAAAACAATGTTAACCGAATTAAAAATTTAAAAACTCTTGGGGAGAAAATATGTAAGTATATATGTTTATATTCCAAATAAGTTCTTATTGAAACATGAATAAAAAATAACTACATATAAAAGTTTGTAAAATATATTCCAAATATGAATTATTTCAATGCTTCTGGTAATACATTCTAAATGAAAGTAAAAAATTTCAATTTCAAAAAATATTATGAAAATGATTAGGAAGAAGTTTTCATGAGATATTTATCCAATTAAAAATTTTAAATGTTCTATAAAAATATTATGCAAGCTAGTATGCAGTTATGATATAATGTTCTTTAATAATAAATATATTTTTTTTGAGATACATAATATGTTTTTGAAAAATTAATTGAAGACATCATGCAAAATCCTAGAAAAGTGAGTGATAAAGAAGATATGAATAAATAATGCCATGTTGATATTTATATAGATCATACCAGTGATGATTAAAATACAAAAAAAGTTATACAAGTGAAAAATTGGAAGTCATAAAAGAATATTAATCCTGCAATATTATAGAAAAATTAAAGGAACAAACTAAAAATATAATATGACTAAGGAATAATAGTATGATCAATCGTATTGAATAAGTTGATCCAAACTCAGATGTTTAATACAATGAAAATAAACAGTGGATAAATTATATAAATAAATAGTTGGATTATATTAAATATAATTATAATTAGGTTTATGTTCTATGACTTGGAGGAAAGAATATCATTACATCTAATTAGGTGTTCAAAAATAAGATCAATGATTAAGGTGATATTTTAAAAATGAAATATTGATATTCTGTAAATTATAGTATCAAATTGATGCGTCCAATTTTTTAATGAACATTTCCTATCATTTTAATAAATTAATCATTTAAATGTTATAGTATTTTTATCACACAAAGATTATAATTTCTATCAAATAGATGTTAAATCATATTTTCTTAGTTGAAATATCATGGTTGAAGTATTTATCGAGTACCTTAATGAATTTACCCAAGAAAAAGATGATAAAATGGTGTGCGGATTAAATAAATCCTCATATGGATTGAAAAATCCCATTATGGCCTGGTATTTTATGTTGGACAACTACCTAAATGAAACGATTTTCATTAACTAGAAGGATGACAACAAGCATTTTTTGAAAGTGATGAGTTCATGTATACTCATTGTTGTATATGTTGATAAAATAATTTTTATAATTTAAAAAGAGTATTATTGCGAAGAATTTTGAAATCATAGAGAGAAGCATATTTAGATTTCAATTAATAGAGAGATGAGTTTGTTTTTGGCATTATATGTTTCATTAAATGAGATATATATTTTCTAATATCTCGATAAATATTCCAAGTAATTTTTAACGAATTTTAGTTTATATGATTAAAAATAATTTTCCAAAAATAAGATTATTTATAACACTCTAGAAATATAGTTTAATGAAATAATATGCTAAATAGTTTTCTTAATGCACAACCCCATGATTTACACGAATTACAATATATTATAGAAATATGATTTAGTAAATTTGGTTATTATGACCTTGTCATTAAATTAGTGGGTATGAATTTGATTAATAAAATTATTAAGTTAATTTATAATAGTCTCACTCAATATAATTTTTTTTTACTAATTAAATTGAAATAAGTACCCAATTTTTATTGAATTAATTTAGGCTATAAAAATCATTTTTTCATAAAAATGGGTTTTATTAATTTTTTGTGAGAAATTATTATAATTTATTAATTAAAATTTTAGAAAATTTATTTTTTAATAAGGATACTGGTTTTTTAATTTTTTGTATAAAAAATATCTTAAAGTGAAATTGTTGGAGTTTTTTTTTTAATTTAAATTTTCAGTGATTAGTGAAAAATAATGATTTTTTGTAAAGATGAATTTTTTTAATAAAGTAATTTAAAAGTAATATTATTTTTTTAATTTTATATTAAATTAAAATAAGTATAATTTATTTATATATAATCTAATTATTTTGATAGGAATAAATAATATACATGATTTTGGTGTAATTAATATTTAGGGTCAAAACGATAATTTCTAAAAAACATTCTCATTGCATGTTAATTTTTTTTATTTTTTTTAATAAATATAGAAATATAATATTTATAATATATATACCATATTTATAATGAGGTTGTTTAAATTTTTTAAATTGGTACCTTTTATTTTTGGTCTTTATGAACTGTAGATGTCATAAATATTTGTCACCTCGGTAAGGGTAAATGGGTAAAAATGGGGTTACAACTTTGATAAAAGGTCACTAAATCAACCCAAAATTAAAATTTAATTACATAAATGTGATTATTTTTACCATATATATACTAACATTTAATATATGTTATTTTTGTTCTATTTTCTATTGATAATGATCTTAATATTATTTTAGATAAAGAAAATTCAAAAAATGCCAATATCTTTATTTTAATATCTCATATATGTTCACATCGGTATAATAAGGCTTTTTAAATTAAAATTAATGTTTCTTTATAAAATAATTAATTTATTTTTGTTATGGTAATTTATTTTTATTTTTTAGTGATGGTTTAATGAACTTAATGGAATTCAAAATGCAGACCCGATGCCCGTGAAATCTGTAAAAAATCAAAGTAAATTATTTTAAAAACTTAAAAATTAACATATTTTAGTGAATTGTGGTGTAACATAAATTTTATAGGAAATTATAATTTCTTATTATTTTTCAAATGGTATATATTATAAATACATTATTGTCTTCCAATCCTTAAAGTCAAATTAAATGAATAGTAACAAAAATGACATTAATGTTTTTTGTTTGTATATAATAATTTATTAAATCAATTAAAATTAAAAATATGTTGAAATATGGCAATATGGATGTGAGGGGATCTGAAATATCATCCTTCAACACTTTGTATGCCATTTATTACATAAAAAGTAAATTTATAACTTTTAATGATTACAAAATGTGTTACATGGGTTCAGTTTAAAAAGGGTTAAAAGGGGGTTAAACAATAGAGATAAGGGTTAAAATGATCTAACATTATTTTAAAAATTCTATTGGATGAGTTTATTTAAATAAAATATAAATATAAATTAAAATAAATATGATTTTGAACCACTTTTCAATGAATATGACTTTACAATATTTTAATGTTTTGAAAACATATAATAGTTTCCCTTCACTCCTTTATAAAATGAAACCCCAAATTTCTATTTTTTACAACACATTGTGCCACAAATATTTACCAAAACATAACCAATAATATTATAAACATCTTGTAGTCATGAATTGGATATTCCATAATTCTTAAAATAAGATTAGAAGGGTCCTTAAGAAGGAATCTAAAAAAGGTGTAGCAATGAAGAGGCAATCATCCTACCAGACCACTTTAAATTTAATTATTATTCTACATCAAATAAATCTATGGTATTCATGTTAATATAATAATTTTAGTATCCTAAATATTATTAATTTTTATTATGATTATCCAACAACCATTTTCCAGATCCTTTATATTAAATGGGAAATGAAAGGTATCGCTCCTGAGTACATGTGGACTACCACCTCCACATAGTGATATGATTCTTTATCCTTCACAAAAACTAATGGTTGGTTACTATAAAGGATTTAATATTTCTATAACATATTTACTAAATAATTATACTCATATAATTATAATATTTTATCTATATTATTACATTTATATATGTTTAAAAACGTTAACCTCCCTCAAACATATATATATATATATACTACCACCTCCATGAAGCATTGAAATTTGTTTTTTATTTTCACATTATTTTTATTGTAATAATTATAGATATAATGAATATATATGATATATATGATTAAATAATTATTCATTAAATCTGAATTATTATATAACTTTCTTTCATTCCAATCCTTAAAGAGTGGAAACATCACTAGTGCTTGTGTACGAACTACCTTCTACATGATGTGATGTAATTTATTTGTCATCACCTATTAATTTGAATAATTATAAAAGTGACTATAATTAATAAATTATACACATAACTCATTATAAATAATATATATATACCAAAATCAATACCATGGCTCAATGATTGGAACCATGAAACCAAAACATGCCTGGAAAAAGGGCCACTTTCAACTAAATATCTATTTTAAAGAAGAATTGTTAATAATTTGAATTTTAAAAAGTACGTTAGGAATGAATATGGTTCTCAAATATATATATATATGAACATATATATATATATATATATTATTTAGGGGATTTAAATCCATCTAAATAAGACAATATATGGGTAAGGTTTTGTCATCCATCGTTTATTCGTATTTACCACTTCATTCCTTTGTATGGTGTATATACAACTCATGAATGTATTTGATTATTATTTTCCTTAAAAAATTAGGTATATTTACACAACCATGTCAGGTTACATTTTTGATGAGTTTTTGAATTATCTATTTTCAATGATGTAAGGGTTTTTCCTTTGAAATTATATTCCTTGGGAAATATGTTATGTTATGAACCAATCTTCATTTACAAGGTGTATATAATGAGCCTTTGAAATTTTATATATATAATATTATTATGATAAGGATAATTAATGTTTTATTTGAGTTTATTCTCCGATAGGTATTATGATTCAAAACCTACCAAAGTGGTAAAGGAATTTATGTTCTAATCCCATTTTAATCGTTATAGATTATGCTTAAATTTACATTGAGAGAATTATAAGATCATTATTTAAAAAACCCCTATAATTTTTATTATAATATGTTAACTTATATATTTATTTAATTTCATTACTATTTTCTCTCTTTGGTACACAAAATAGATCAGAAAACATTTATAAGAAAAGATGACCTTATTTATCCTCTTTCAGCTGTAAAACAATATCCTTCCATATAACTCAATTTAAATATATTTTAATGAATGTTTTTATTATTTTTAAAGGATTTTTTAAAATCATTTATGTACATGTTTATTTAAAAATAATGTTTTATAAATAATATTATTTTCATTATTTTAATAAGTTATTTTTTACTGAATAAGATAACACATTATTTATTTTAATGAATATGCATGAATAGAATTTCCTAGCATGATGATCGATCTATAATTTGAATATTCATTTGAAAGTTTAAATTTTCATTTTAAATTAATTTTTTTATTAATATTTTTAAAATATTCGGAATTTTAATAAGTTTTTTAAAAATGAAATGGTTATTTTTGTCATAAAATATTTCATTGATCTTTTAAAAATATTCATCTATGATAACATACATTGAGATTAATTATTCCTTATAGGGGTTATTATCTTGTGATACCATCATTTTTCTTTCTCCTTGTGATTTATAAATTCGATGATGAGATGTTTATGAATTCAATTTATTCTCTATGATTTATCTTATGATGAAATGATAATGTTTTTACGAAACAAAATTCCATTCCACATGTTATGATAAGGTAATATGATGAATAGTTTTTTCATATTGTGTCCCACATATGTATTATTTACATTCATTGGTCGGTGGGACAAAAATAATATAGACCTCTAATTAATTTTTTAAATATGGATTTATAATGATATAATACGGTCTGGAAGGGGGAGTGAACCCGCTTCAATGAGGGACTCTCTTCACTGTGATAGCCTTGAGTATTCACCAGACTAAGGATATCATGGAGTCAGGAGTGAACCCAATCCACTATGATAGTCTTGAAAATGATCCATAGCTAATGAAATTATTTTATCTACTTATGTTTATTCAAAAAAATAATTTCACATGCTTATGATAGGTTCTCATGTCTCATGATTGATTATTAATGATTCCATGCACTTATGACATATGTATTTTGTTAAGAAAAATCCATATTCAATTAATTATGATTCATGATATTTAACTAATCAGGTATTATTATTATAATTTGTAATCATTTTCTCATACACTTACTATTATCTTATGACCACTTATGATCATTGATTTATGTCTCTTATATTTACTCTCAATGACCATTTGATCTCACTATTTCTTATGTGTACATTATCTATAATATGAAGAGGGGTTTGGGTAGGCTATGAATATAATGTGTTCTATTGGAGAAGATATTTTTTTGGAGACATTGGATATCATTCTTGAAATTACGGGATTCTGTATTTCTTGGAACCAATGGATTAGATTCAGGAAGATATGGTGCATCACGAACGGACATCGTGAATGACGTGATGTGTTAATCGTAATCTATGAGAATATGAGAATTGGAGAATCAAGAATTCACAATGGGTAGAAGGTAATATCCATTAATATGATAAGATCTATGAATGGGTTGAACTTCACTAGATCTTCATGAGTAAAGGAGCTTTAGGAACATGAATTTGGAGTTTCCCAAAAAACCTGCTAGATGCATTAGATCATCGCAAAAGGATGAGCCTATAAACAAGAGGTTATCCCCACTTCATTTGACAATAATGGTTTTGGAAAAAAGAATGAATTATTCTGAATTCAATAAATTGAATACTTCATGAATAAGGTATTCATTGTAAGAATGAGAATCATGAAAGGATTGTCTATTTTTTTACTGATGCTTAGATATCTTGAAAAAATATCTTTCGTGATGATTAGTTATTCAGTGATGACTCAATGAGATTCGAAAAGGAAGTGTGTTCCACAAAAGAATGTTTCTTTGGGGAAATGTGAGATTTACAAAATATATTTTTGAAAAAGCTTCATGAATTTTTTTTTGAACATCTGATTTATGTGAATAGTTATTTCAAGGGCGTGAACTCAAGATATTTATATAAGTAGAGTATAATTATAATAAGGGAAAGGATACTCAAATTCCAATCTACTAAAGAAAACATCATGTTTTTAAACTGATCAAGGCCTCTCCCAAAGTAGTGACATAAGAGGACTCGATAGAAGTGTTTCACAGGAGGTAGTATGCTATCCTAAAAATTTTGTAAAGGAAGGGTTCCTAGAACAAAGTAACTATTTTTTATATTTTGTATTACTCAAATAGAGAATATTTGTATTTTTATGTACGATCAAGACACTTTTTTCTTACTATCCTTGGAATATCACTTAGTGGTGAACCATGTAAAATTGATTTGGTTTCTCTCTGAATGTTCATGTTTTATTAGCACACAATTCCATAAGGAAAGTTTAACAAGTTTCTACCAATGTGGGAACAAGATTCATCTTGTTAAAATAAAAATTTGACACCATAATTTACCCCTCCCCTATCAGGGTTTTCTAGGGTCCTACAAGTGTTAACATGGCCTATATTTTATTGTAGTTAAATATGTCCTCTATTTTTGTGATGAATAATTCAATGAATATCAAAGTATTCCCCCTATTTAATTAAAGAAACAGACATATTTGAATGAATAAGATGATATATCATCTGAGATTCTTAAGGATGAAAGTTAATTTTTCCACTGATTAAGGTATTTAGGTTGCTTATTCAGTAAAGTAACCTTTGACTAAAAATTATAAGAACATTCTTGATGTAGATTCCAATGAACAAAAATATTTTTACTTTAGAACTATCAAAATAAATATATCGAAATGTGATGATTTTCACTTCATCCAAGTCTTTGTGGGAAAGAATGAAAAACATATTCTAAGGTGATTATAATGTGAAGAAGGATAAAATCCATGTTATGCACAATCGGTTCGATGATATGAAAATTCATCATGATGAAAATACAAATACATTTTTTAATAGAATTACTAAAGTTGTTGGATAAATTTGAGGACTTGATGTATAAATTAAATAATTTGACATTGTGAAAAAAATATTTAGAATCCTTCCACCACTGTAAGATCCAAAAGATTTAACCCTTGAGGATAGGTATATATATAAAAATTCTCCTTATGATCTAATAAGTGATCTGGTGTCTTATTTAATAAGCGTTTAACTAGAAGATTCAATAACTCAAGTATGCAAGGAAATGGAATTTAAGGCCCTGAAAAAAATTTGGGTCTCCACATATAGTTTGGATGAATATAATGATTAATATGAACTTATTTATCATTTTAAAATTATTTACAATGTTGGAAATAGAGATATGAAGGAATGTTTCATGTGGTCTATTTTTGTTTGGGTAGATTTGGGAACACAACCTCTTATTGCTCAAGGAACTTCAATGATGAAGAATGTGAATCTAGAAGTATTAAAAGCCTCAATAATGGTTTCCCCCAAAAGGGAGAATTCAAATTATTAAACTATATAAGAAATATTTATCTATAAATAAGAACAAGATGATAATGAGTTTTTGAGGAGAAAGAACCATAATTTAAATAATAAACCCATGAATCCATAATGGTTATAGTTGAAAGTGTAGATCCTTTAAAAAATAAAGATAATAAGTTGATTGATATTTTTTATCTCAATTTTGATCTTGAGGTTTCACTTGATATGTTTCCTGATAAAAGAAAAGGATACAAAAAAATTGAGATCCATTCTTCAAGAGTCATCATAGTATTTTTATTTTCTTAAAGAATAAATTGATTGACTCGAAGAAGTGGAAGAAAAATATTTTACAACTCATGAAAACAAGGAAGAAGTTGGGGAACTTAAGATCAGGATTTAAGAGAAAGAGAAAGATACAAATGGCCTTGCATCTAAATTGGAGGAGAAAACCAATATGTTTTAGGGACGTGAAGTAGTAGTTGTTACTATAATAAGTAAACTAGAAACTGAATCTTATTCAAGGGAAACAAAGTATAAATTACATTTTAAAATATTCTCATATGATGAACTCTTTGAAAGATAAAAATGGGGTTCTGAAAGATTGAAAAATCCATAAATGATCAAATATCCATATTTATGGGAAAGTGTGAAATTGGATTTGATCCCAAAACATCAATGTCTAGAAACAAGATGATCCAAAAATAAAGGGAAGAAAAAAGTTAGACATATCACAAAGGAACATGATGTCCCAACACATGAACCATCAAACCAAACAAAAGAGAGAGATGAGTCTAGTCCTCAAGTAAATATAAAGGATCTCCAATAATAATCATGACAAGAGAAGGGTGCTTAAATTGGAATATAATTGAGAGGATATTTCCTCTATGGAAATTTCAATTTTGTGGCATTCTCAGCCATGCCATGTAATACTCATCAATCTAAATGAGGAAATACCAGGAATCCAAAAAAAATGAAATGATATCATATCCTTAAACATTTAGAATAAATATAAACAATTTTTATTTTTTCAATATTCTAACTATGTCCATAAATCTATTAATTTCATGTAGAGAAAAGGTGTGAACATTACACACATAACCTAAAGACAAGTCAATTCCCACCAACCAAGAGAAGTCACTCTTGAAAATAGTTATTTTATTATATAATAATAAAACTAGTATAATGAAACCATGAATATATAATGTATACTAGAAATGGAATATTTTTTCTCAACTCAAGCAAGTATCTCATGGATGGAAATAAATAAAATTAAGAAATCTAACCTTTCTAAAATTGAATTAAAAAGCAATAAAGAACAGTAATACCTAGTTTCTTGATAGTGGATGATCATTATATATAACAGTAAATATTGATTCATTGAATAATGTTATGAAAGGGGTTTACAGAATAGTGATGTTCGGAAATGATGGTGATATAATGATTAAAGGTAGTATAAGTACAGAAATGGGGACTTGAAATCTTAAGAAAAATAAAGTTCACTATGTGGTTGGATTCAGTCATAATATCCTATGTGTGATTCAACTATGTGACACGATATTGATAGTGAAATTCAATCAAAACGGATGAACTATCAATTTAATGATAGGGAATTATCTCATGAGTGGATACAAAGCATATCATAATTTATTATAGGTTGATAGTAAAGAAAACATTTTTTAAATAAAATTTGAAGAAGAACAAAACTTGTGGTGCAATAGGTTGCATCATATTAATAAAAAATGCATAGAAAATATAACTAAGCATGTGATAGTCATTGATATCCCCACTCTAATGAAATAACTAGGAAACACATGTGATGATTTCATGAAAGGAATGATAGTCCACAGTTCATATTTCTCGATGAACAAAATGACATCAAATATTCTAGATCATGTCCCTAAAAATGTATGTTGTTAAATAAATATATCTGAGACATGTAGAGATAGGTAAAACATTATTTTATTCATTATTATACTATGTATTTTTTGAGGATTCTATACAGTAAATATGAAGTTCTTGATTTCTAGAAAAGTTATCATCAAATGGATAACAATTAAACTGGTTGTACAATCAAAGTTCTACAATTTGAAAATGATGGACAATATAGATCCATTGAATTTTGAAAATTACCTACAAATATAGGGAATAAAGAATGAGATTCATGTAGTGTTAAACCCATATATAAATGGAGTTGTTGAGTGAAGAAATAAATATTTGAACAATATGGCCAAAACTCTGCTTATTGAGAGTCGTATATCGCATCATTATTGGAACAATGTTATTCAAGAAGTGTGTTATGACCCGTCCTCGGGGCCCGCGCCTTGACTACCCCAAGCCCGCCTTCCATAGGCCAGGGGCTGGCGACTAGCACCAAAGGAGTAAATCTCGATAACTAGGAAGGCATTGACTTTATAAAAGTAAACAAAACACCACAGAGTACAAGAGGAAGTAAAACACTAAGTACAAAGAGAAGTAATAAAAGGTAAATGGGCCAGAATACAAACCCAAATGAACGTATAACTACAACTGAACAAAGTACAACAGAAAAAGACAACAACTTGAAGGACGGAAGCGGCTCTTAGGTCGTCCTCCTCGGATCCTACCTAAAAGGTAGGTACAGATGGCGCAGCTCCTAGATCGTCCACCACGGATCCTACCTGAAGGGTAGGTACAGGTAGCCTCCACAATGCTCTCGCCCGTCAACCTCCTCCATGTGCCGTCTCATCGCGAAGTCCACATCCAGATATTGACCCGTCGTGTGGTTCACCTCCGGGTACCGTCCATTTCTCGAACACTCGGCCTCTGTTAGCACTGTCTGTCGTCTGCAACCAACACAATGAGGTGCAGGCATAGGCCGTGTAGGGTGGATGATAACGATACTCAGTAGGGACCCTGAGACCCTCTAGGTATCATTAAAACCAACAAGGATAACCACAAAGAAGGTCTCAACAGATAACCTCTACTTAGGTATATGCCCATATATATATCAAAGTTATCAAGTAACCAATCTCAAACATGAGGAAACAGAAGGATCATAGACTCAGCTCAAACCAGGATTTTCATTATCGAAACTGTAACTGCTAAAGAGCCCCATCTCTGGAGTTTATAGTGGTCCCGTCACGACTCCTAGTTACTGCTCACTAATCCAAGTCTCTTAGGTACTCCTCCTATCGAGTACCGCGGGTCTGCTGCCAAATACTGGGCACTCCGTCTGCTGTGGGTCTGCCGCCAAATAACGGGCGCTCCCCCTAATAGCCTACAGAGGTACTCCTCCGGTCGAGTACCACGGTTCTGCTGCCAACTACCAGGCGCTCCGTCTTCCGTGGGTCTGCCTCCAAATACCGGGCGCTTCGTCCACTGGGCTAGTCGACTCACTCCAAGTCGAGTCGGTCAAGCAGTCGTCAGGTCTCAGTCATTTACACGGTCTCCGTACTCCGTATACTCATCCCCGAGAGGGACCGATCCATGAGCTATTTTTCAATACTCCAAGTATCACCAAGTCCCACGAATATGTATCTCAAAGGACCACCTCGTCGTAAGGGTCTCAACAAAACAGACGGCGCGTCAATTGGACGCCCGGTCTGTGAGTTATTAACCATTTCGTTCAAGGGGCCCGGTTGGTTTCATGTGTGAACCAACCCGAACGTATCTCAACTATACCCCGAACTCCCATAGGGAATACTCATAAGGACCGTTTCTCAACGAGATCACCAACACCGCTGGCGGTTCGTCAAACGGGCGTCCGGTCTGAAAGATATCAGCTTTTCCGTTCTAGGGGCCCGGTTGGATTTCGGGTACAATCCGACCCGGCCATACTTCGACATCATCCAATCCTCGTGTGAAAAATTCCAAAAGTTTCATCTCGTCACGGGGAATTCAACAAAGTCAACGGCATGTCAACCGGACATCCTGAGCTCAAGATATAAGCGTTTCTGCTCCGAGGGCCCGGTTGGATTCGTGTCCGAACCAACCCGGCCGAATCCAAAGTTCTCTGAAGCCTTGATTATAATATACTGAAACGATTGTCTCGATCCAAGGGTCTCATTGCTGCTTACGGTGCGTCGATCGGAGGTCTACAGCTCAAGATATGGGCGAAAAACTGTGAGGGGTTCGAAAACGGGGGGTCTGGGCCCAGACCGACCCGACCCAACCCCCTGGGTCGGCCCGAACCGGGTCGACCCGACCGGCCGTGACCCGACCCTGCCGGGTGGCTCGGCGCTGGCCGAGTGGCCAGGCCACCCCCCCCCCCCCCCCCCCCCCCCGCGCGGGGGCCGCTCCGTGTCACCGGACGCGGCGCAAAGGCGCGTCCCTCGTTCCCCGGTTCCGCGCGGCCGCAGAACCCAGCTCGCCACCGCGGCTGAAGCCGCGGCGGATTCTTCTAGTGGCGCTCCGGGCGCCGCCGCCCCCGACCGCCGGCGCCCCCGCACCGGCGTGGCGCACTAACGGGGGCTTCCACGGACCACCGGACGCGCTCCGGTGGCCCGATTCTCCTGCGGTCTTCGCCAGATATCATCCCGAGACCCGACCTTCGCGGACAGCCTCACCATCGATCGTCGATCCACACTTCAATAGCAAACCGCGATTTCTTCAAATCGCCTCCGCATCCCCGACTCCGCCCACAGTTTCGTTCGGCCTCAACGGCACCGCGCGACGGCACCGCGCTTCTTCGCCGCATTATTTCTCGTGTCCGCACGGTGCCATTGCACTGTGCTGCCTTTGTTTATGACGCAATGAATCATACAACAAAGAGGGAGGAGAGTCGCCCGTGTTCGTGCGGTCTGACCTCCTCCCATTAAATTTGTAACAAGCGGCCCAAAAGATGAAGAATAACAAGGAAAAAATTCACGAACAAAAGAGAAACAACCAAGACAGTTTTTCCCCGCAATAGACTATTCCCAACCCACGAGGAAAACATTTGCGGATCAACTAGGTAATAAGTTGATCCGTGTTCTTTATTTTATTTAGGAAGAAAGAAATCAAGGGAATAAAATAATTCTTAAAACATAATTCCCTGCCTCAAGCATTGTCGTCGAACACGTGTTCGTCGCAGAATTAACCGTCGCGGAAGAAGAGAATCGTCGCGGAAGAGAAGGATCATCGCGGAAGGAGCGTCTCGGAAGAAACGTCATTGACGTCGCGGTACATGGTGCCGCATCATCGATCTCCAAGGTTTTGGTGTTCTTCGTCGCAGGTCGGAGCGTTCTTTTCATTCTTTGCGTTCTTCACGTTCTTCTACGAAGAAGAACGCTTTCCTCCAAATTCTCTCCACGCCACAAGTTCCAACAAAAATAAAATAAGAGTTATCTTATTTTATTAACGCACATGACACGTTTGAAATTCAAAAGTAATGAAAAGAAAAATTAATTCAACGAATTAATTGTAACGATTTAACTGCCCAATTAATGAGGTGTTTCTTAACCAGAAAAACACATGGTTGACCTTCATTAGAGAGGGGGGTTGCGGGTGCGTTACTTAGAGGAAAAGAAATGGTGGGGCTCGTTCAGGCCCCACCTCACAAATATCCTACCAAGAGGGTAGGATATTTTGGATTGCACCATATCCGCTTCAACTCAACTTAATCAGCTTTAAGTGGCTTTAATTTAAATAAAATAATGTTGTTGCACCACTTTATTTTATTTTTTCTTCACTTAACCCAAAAAAATTAAAAACCACACCCGAGAAAACACAACTCCGGAAAAGGTGTTTCTAAGCAAATACAGGCACTGTGATTCCATCGGTGCCCTTGGAATTAGATTCCGAGCACCGGTTCAGAAGTTAGAAAAACCCACTCGTTCGTTCACTGAACGTACCCGAGCTAATCTTCGGAAAATGATTCCGGGCAAACCATGCCTCGGAATCAGGCGCCGTCAGAAACTGCATTCTTGTAAAATTCCAAAGAAAATTTAGAAAAAATTTCCCTTGAAATTTTCTTGTCTTTACATTACTCCCATCTCAGGGCTTTACATCCTTGTAAGTCTTTAACACAAACTAGGGTCACAAAAGCGTTACTGAGCACGCATCTGAGCCTCCCGCTCTCATGTGCTCACCCGGAGGTTCCTGTACTGCCAGTAAAAGCACACCTGAGGAATAGACCATTCTCGTAGGATCCACCCCTATCGATCCTCGATCCCCACTGGAACCTCCGTGAATGTCACCCCTGTTCCATCGTCCAGCTCCCCATGGTCAATGATATGCGAAGGGTCGAGCACGTATCTTCTCAGCTGAGATACGTGGAAGTCATCGTGCACCTGTTGCAACTGAGGTGGATGGGTCAAGCGGTAAACCACCTCTCCTACCCAGCTAAGGACCGAGAAAGGTCCGTTGAACCTCAGAGATAACTTGCCGCCTTGGCCACATCTCTGTAAACCTCATCGAGGTGAGACCCGTATAAGGACGTGATCGTCATCCTCAAACTCCAGAGGTCTCCAATTCCTATTAGAACTAGAACTAAAATGACTGCTGCCACGAGGGTAAGGTTGACCTACTCAAGAGTGATCGGTCGCACCCTCCTATGCAAGAGTATATCCTGTGCTGCCTGGGGTTTCCTTTTCACCGACCAAGGTAAACCCATCCCGACGTCGTAGTTAAACCACAACCTTTTTGCCTAATACCGTCATTTTGTGTATGAACTGTGATTGCCCAGTCCATACTCAAACCAACGTCGTAAGGCCTCGACGCTGCAACCAAGAGATTCAAACCGAAACTCTCGCCTCGAGGGTCTGACCACACTGTCGGCGTAAGTGTGATTATCGAGTCTCCTCCCAAGGTATCTCTAGACGTGAGGGTCAAGTCCACGGTTTACCGGAAACTCTAGGTCTGGGACAAGATTTTTGAAAGAAAGGAATGATTCATATCGACGTATATTACTACAGAAGCTAGTATTGGACACAGACTGTCCCTTGAATCATTTTTAGAGCCATTGGGTGAATCTCCCTGACCGCATGCATCCACACTCTCCCTCCGCCCTCCAGCTCTCTGAGCCTGGCAGGGATAACTAAGGCGGGTGGTTGTAGCATGTTAAGATGTACACCACCTCATGTTGCTCGCCTAGCTCTGCCTCCATGTCTGCTGCTTCGCAGACTCATCTCTTCTTAAAACCTCCTCTTCTTGAAACATTTAACACGCTCGAGTCTCTAAGACTAGCGTCAGTTTCCTGTTTCTTACTGCACTGTGCAGTCTTCATCCCCTCCTGGATGATCTGCACCTTCTTTGCCTACCATTTGAATTGCTGCTAAATTTTCTCCATTTCTAAAAAGCGAAACTCGGTCTCAGCCCCTGGATGAATCATTCCCATTGCCTAATAGAGTCAATCCTGACATGAATGACACATTCATGCCATGGATGACATCGTAAGTCCTTGACGTAACTACTAAGTGATCCAACTGTCACTCTCACCTCCAAGGGTCGAGTCACACTGTCGGCGTCAGTGTGAGGTTACTGGGTCTCCTCCAGTAGAAATCTCGAAAGTGAGGGTCAAGTCAACAGTTTTAACCGGGACCACTCAGTATCAACCAAACAAAAGGACATGAAAGAAAACATCACAAAGATAAATGTCTTTTTATTATTGCAGCTCATAGTACAAAGACACGAAGCAACTACAAACAAACATCAACAAAACTAGAAGCACCATGATCAATAGCCTCCAGGTCTGGAGCTAGTCCCGCTCCTGTCCATCTTTTTCTGGAGCTCCATGACCATAGGCCTCAGATGCCTGAATCTCAGCTCTCCCATGTCCTCCTGTCCCCTGCGGTCGGGGTGGGCCTCCTGGGGGTGGTGGTGGCAACACCCCGAAGCGTCGTCCACCTCCAGCTGCACGACCAGCTCCTCTTCCATGGCTGCTTGCTCCTTGTGGTCTGCCCTGATCGAACCTCTACCTCTGGCTGGGAGGTTCTTCATTTAACTGCTGGTCATCTGCATGGCGGGTCGGACAGTCACGTGCCATGTGACCAATCCTGCCGTAGGAGTAACACTGTCCACTCTTGGCACGACTGGCTCTGACTCCACCCTGGTTCCCCCGCACAACTAAACCTGAGTCGTGCAGTCGGCCACCGGTAGGTCTGGTCCTCTTGGACCTCTGCATCATCTGTCTACTGCCTACTGGAGAAGACTCTTCCGCACGCTAGCTAGTGGTGGGTCGTGCTGCTGGAGACTGCTCAGCAAGGAAACTCTCCACTAAGAGGGCTCTCTCCAACACCCATGTTTGGGTCGTAATGCTGTGTGAAACAAAAAAAGCTTTAATCTCCCGCCTAAGCCCCTGCTCGAAGGTTCGGGCCCTGAAGAACGGGTCCCTTACCATATCTGTGGAGTAGAGCGAGAGGTCTGTGAACCTCGCTGAATACTATGCCAATGTCATACTGCCCTGCCGCAGCTGAAGTAGATCCTGTATATGCACCGCTCTATGGGTGGCTGGTATAAACTCTGTCCGGAACAGGCTCTCAAAGTCTTCCCATAGAAGTGTCACCTCGTCATGCATCTGAAGCATCAGGCTCCACCATCTTTCTGCTGCTTCCTGAAGAAGGCTGGTAGTAAGGATCACCAGGAAATCTTCCGGCGTCCCCACTAGTATAAAGACTCTCACCATAGCCTCCAGCCAATCCTCAGCCACATGCAGGTCCGTCTCTCCCCGGAACCTGGGTGGCCTCTGGCGCTGGAACTAGTGTAGTGCGCTCAAGCGACGTGCACCCTCTGCTGCTGGGGCTGGTGGCATCGGTGGCCCAATGGGTAGTAGTACCGTTGGTGCCCCTGCTGGTGCCTCAAGTGGGATAGGACCCTGTACTGAGGCCACGTCGCTCGGCGGGCTGTCAGTACGAACAACTCTCGGGGCTCTACCTGGTCGTCCATGGGGAGGCATCCTAAAAGAAACAAACATGACACGGTCAAAAGATTTATACCCAGTGAGCTGATATTTAAAAACATCTGGAAACACACACACAATCAGTGTTTTCGTGCAAAAATTTGGAAATTAGTTGTCAGGGTCAAGGTGTATGGATACGTCGGCCGCCCGCACCAACACTAGACTCCCTGAACTGAAAACTAAACTTGGTACTCTTAACACTATTGCTTCACAAAAAGAAAATATCAGAGTTATAATTTCTGCGGTAGAACCGACCCCTCTGATACCAATTTGTCATGACCCGTCCTCAGGGCCCGTGTCGTGATTACCCCAAGCCCACCTTCCCTAGGCTAGGGGCTGGCGACTAGCACCAAAGGCGTAAATCCCGATAACTGGGAAGGCTTTGCCTTTATAAAAGTAAACAAAACACCACAGAGTACAAGCGGAAGTAAAACACTAAGTACAAAGAGAAGTGCTGAAAGGTAAATATGCCAGAATACAAACCCAAATGAAAGTACAACTACAACTGAACAAAGTACAACAGAAAAAGACAACAGCAGGAAGGACAGAAGCGGCTCCTGGTTCGTCCTCCTAGGATCCTACCTAAAGGGTAGGTACAGATGGTGCAACTCATGGACAATCCACCACATATCCTACCTAAAGGGAAGGTACAGATAGCCTCCACAACGCTCTTTCCCATCAACCTCCTTCGTGTGTCATCTCGTCGCGATGTCCACCTCCGAATACTTACTCATCATGTGGTCCACCTCCGGGTACCGTCCAGTTCTCGAACACTCAGCCTCCGTCAGCACTGTTCGTCGTCTGTAACCAACACAACAAGGTGCGGGCATAGCCCATCCAGGGGTGAGTATAACGATACTTAGTAGGGACCCTGAGACCCTCAAGGTCTCACTAAAACCAACAAGTATAACAAAAAAGAAAATCTCAACAGATAACCTCTAATTAGGTATATTCCCATACATATACCAAAGTTATCAAGTAACCCATCTCAAACATGAGGAAACACAAGGATCATAGACTCAGCTCAACCCAGGATTTTCATTATCAAAACCGTAACTGCTGAAGAACCCCGTATCTGGAGTGTACAGTGGTCCTATCACGACTCCGAGGTACTGCTCACTAATCCAAGTCTCTGAGGTACTCCTCCTATCGTGTACCATGGGTCTGCTGCCAAATACAAGAGCCGCTTCCGTCCTTCTAGTTTTTGTCTTTTTCTATTGTACTTTGTTAAGTTGTAGCTGTAATTTCATTTGGGTTTGTATTCTGGTCCATTTACCTTTCAGCACTTCTCTTTGTACTTAGTGTTTTACTTCCGCTTATACTCTGTGGTGTTTTGTTTATTTTTATAAAGGAAATACCTTCCCAGTTATCAGGATTTACGCCATTGGTGCTAGTCCCCAGCCCCTGGCCTATGGAAGGCAGGCTTGGGGTAGTCATGGCACGGGCCCCAAGGATGGGTCGTGAAAAAGTGTGCACAAAAAATCAAACAAGACTATTTTTGGGGGATACCAAGACACCATATGAGTTACTGTATTTAATGAATCCATCTATTAATTATTTTCTGGTTTTTTGAAGTAACATGTAAATCCTAATCAAAGAAAGAAATTAAGGAATGTATGGTGATATTTCAGAACAGAGGATATTTCTTGGATATTAAACGAAGGAAAAATCCAACAAATGTTACTATAATCATGATGGAAGAATTAAGGATAGTAGAGATGTCATGATCATTGTATATAAGACCATAAATACCGTAATGAGATCATATGGTAATATGATAGAAGATAAAGAATATAGTGTACAATAGAATAATTAAAATGTAGAAAAAATGGAAGGCTTTCAAAACATCTTGAGTACACAAAGTGCTGATGATTCATAAGAAGAATCAGAAGAGAAACCATGGATTAATAAAAATCCACAGAAACTCATAAGATATAAAATAGAAATAATTGATCAATCCAACATCATTGGGGATTGGAAAAAATCTATACAAATGAGGATAATGTGGAATGAATTACATTATGTCTTTTACTGAGTTATGGAACTATCCTTGTTTAAAGAAGCATAAAAGGATGAATGATGGGTTAAAGCCATGAATTAATAACTACATTATATTTAGAATAATCAAACATGATATATTTTTATGAGACCTATAAATCGTAATGTGATTAGAAAAATAGTGGGTCTTTAAAAAAATTGATGACCATGGAAATATGATCAGAAACAAGGCACACATAGTGTGTAAAAGCTATTCACATATTTATGTAATTGTTGTTGAAGAAAAATTTTCTCTAGTGGATATACTAGAGTCAATCTGTATATACATTACTATGGATATTTAAAGAGATTAATAAGGAAATCACAAGGATTTAAAAATGGAATTCATCAATGTTGTTCTTGAAGAAGAAGTCAACATTTAATAACCAATGGGTACTGTAATTATAAATCATGTGACTATAATTTTTGGTATAAATAAGGCTCTGTATTGTCTAAATCAAGAACCACGAGCATGGTATTCTTAACATGATGCCAATATGAAGAATTTAAAATTTAAAATTAGATGTTTTGAATATAATATCTATATAGAAAATTCTCAGAAAGATCAATTTATAGTACTAGTGTTTGTGGATGATTCTATTTTTAGTGGATGTGGGCATGGATCAGTGAATGAATATTTTATTCACATGAAATAATATTTTTAAATGTCCATTATTAGTGAACTCACCTACTTATTGGGGCTATATGTTATCTAAAATAAGGATTAACCATTCATTTCTCAGGAAACGTATACAAGAGTGCTACTGAATAAATTCAATATACATGACTCCAAATCGATGTTGACTATGATTTTAATTGGGAAAAAACATGAAAATCATGAGTAAGGACATACATAGATCCCAAACTGTATAAGTGAGTCATTGGAATATTATTATACATTACTTTAACACATCCATATATCATCATTTCAATATGTTTATGAGAATAATTTAAAATTATTTTGAAGGAAGATAATTTGGAAACAGTTAAAAGAATCATGAGGTACACTCAAGGTACTCTAAATTATGGATTATACGTTTCTAAAGAATGAGACAATTAATTTTTATCATTTTTTAATGCTGAATGTGATGTAGTTGTGGTGGATAAAAATTACAAAAGTGGTGGAACATTCTTTATTGGAAAAAAATGTGTGGACTAGTTGATAATTAAATAAGAAATAAATTATATTAGCACTAATGGAGCAGAGTATAACTCAACTAAAAAGGCGTTAACAAAGCTATTTTAGATAATGAAACAACTAAATGTTATTGGCGATGTGGTGAAATAGTCGATAGTGATTTACTGTGATAAGAAGAGAAAAATTGATCTTTTGAATAATCTAGTTTAGAAGTTTTTTATACAACATATTAATATAATATATTACTTCATCAAGGAAAAATTTGAACAATGTTGGATCTTATGACCAAGTGGTAGAAATTCTTACTAATCCCTTGGTAGCACCTGTGTTTGAGAAATATCAGTTGAACCTTAGTGTTCATCCACATCCAAGTACATTATGTTGTTACAATTTTTCCCATATTCCCTTTTTTAATCTATTTTAATCTTTTTATAGAAGAAATTAATATTTTTGTGGGAGATATGATCTAGGGGGTGTATTTTGATCTCCATAAGTAAAAATACTAATTCTCTGGGTTTATTTTTGAAGGGGGAGAATATAGAAATTCAATGTTTTAATGGTTTTTTTGTTGGTTTTTGAGAAACCATGCAATGTTTCTATGTCATAATGAGAATTAGGTGTTATGATGAAATAATTCATGTACCTAAGATATTATCTTGGATATCATTAAGCATTACAAATCATGACAACCCAATTTATAATTCCCCTATTGTTTTCTACAACAAATTTTCCTTATGTATACTAAGAGTGTTGGTTGATTTGTATCTCTGGTGTCGGGTTTTGATAGTGGATGATGATTTATTGAATTTTTCTATCCATTTACCAAAAAAAATTGGGATGTTGTTGGAACTAATGATGTTTCCTTCTAGAATGGATTTTTCTTATTGTTAATACACACCGGGTTGAATAGGATTTTTTCTAGGCAAGTGATCGCAAAAGATGGTTTATGGGATTGAAACTTTATAAATATGATAAAGCCATGGGTATTATGATGACTAGGTTTCAAAAAGGAAGATATTAATGAATATGTAGAGTATCATGAAAAAAAATCACGAGTGATGTGATGGTTTGAAGGTAATCTTGAAAACAATGATAAGTGGAGCATCATGACTACGTGAAGGGTTGATGGTAATCTCAGTAACTACTAAAAGATTTATTAATGTGATTAATTTAATTAGAGCCTATTGAGTGAAAGAACTTTAAAAAATGAATTTATAGTTTCATTAAACACCCACTAAAAGATTGGGAGTATCATTAAAGGTTTATCCAATAAATATGAGTCTACATACACTTCATTTGACATGAAATGTTTTGGATAAAAATATGAATCAGTATGAATTTGTGAACACATAAATATTTTTGAATTAGGTGTTCGTTGTGACTTTATCATTGTGAAAATGATATAAACTTCTTCACCAATGATTTAATATATTGGAAAAAGGAGTTACTCAATGAAAGATAATTCCATGATGTCTTAGTTATATATATTAAGGTAGTGTTCTCTACGAAACCATTTTTCTTCAAGAATGGTGAGCTTCATAAAATCGACTTTTGAAGGAGATTCATAAACAGCATTTTTTGAAAATATGATTTAATTTTAAAGTTTTTTCAACTCCAGAAACTCATGACATAGTTTCATATAGTATAAAAACATATTATTGTAAAACATAAACATTACAATTGCTTTACAGAATACATAATACCTTAGAAAAATAGATTCCTAATGACCATAACAGTTTTGTGACTTTGGAAAAATGGAATCGTAAACACCAATACATTAGTGATCAACATTATATCTCATTAGGTTCTCCAAGAATAGAAACCCTCTTATAATCATCATACATAGAATATATCTTCATTTCATGGGGAGATAAAATTAAAAACGGGCAAGATCATATGCTCAATAAGGGGAAACAAGGGGTATATAAGCTTAAATATGATCATAATGGTATTATAACCTGATCAAAACATTATAAGATCATACCCTTTATATGAATGATCATAAATATGAATCATGTAATAAAGGTTAACATTTCATAAGACATGAATGATAAGGGAATCAAGATCATAGTCCATGAAAGCATAACATAGGAATATGATGTGGAAAACACATAAGTATATAATATGATTTCCATAGTATTCAAGGAATAAATTCCAAAATCAAATTATTAATATGGTTTAACTCCCCATTCCATCTTATTAGTCCTGGTTCACTTTCATGGCCATCTTAGTAGTATGGCTTCACCCCCACAGCGTCCTGGTAGTTATGGTTCACTCCCATGGTTATTTTAGTAGTAGGAGTTCAATCTCCATACCATATTAGTAGTCATGGTTCACACTTATGGACATATTAGTAGTCATTGTTCACTACAAAGACCATCATAGTTTGTCTCATTAGATATAAATCTTTTCCCAAATGCATTGGAGTGTGGTATAGGTATCACCCATATCATAATGAAATCATACATACATGTTCCAAAAAATCATAAGCAATCATATCATAAACCATGAAAGGAAATTAGTGTCCGATAAATCATATAATAACCCATTAAATGAATTTTTTATCATAACATTTAATCATATATTAACCTATTTAATGTATATATGTTTCATAATTATTTCATCGTAGAATAACTATTTAAAGGAAGCATGTTTCATAAGAATTTGTCATGGTATAAACCATTTAATAGGGTCAGGTTTCATAAGAAGATAATCTATGGAAGAGGAACGAGTTTCATATACATATAACCCATAAAATAGAAATGGATTTTCATAAAAAAAACATTCTATCAAAAAATACACTGTTATGAGAATTAATATGGAAGTAACATTGGGATAATTTCCCAGAAAGGAATCAGTAACCCCAAAATATGTTATTATATGTTAGAAAATAATTTAAATATATTTTAAAATTATTTCTTGATTAAAATATACATTCATATTTGAAATTGGACCTCTAAAATATAAAACCTTTTTAGAACCACTTTATTTTTTAAATAAACTTGAAAAATTATAAAAGATTCTAGAAACTAGATTGAAAATATTCTTCCTTGAATACTAATAAAATAATCTTGAATATTTTTTGAAATGATTTTTCCTTGAAAATTTATTAAAGAATCTTGAAAATATTTTGAAAACTATTTTGTTAAAATACTAGTAAAACTTATAAAGAAATATTGAAAACATTTAAAATACTTTTTTTAAACCATATAACATTTATGAAAACATTTTTCATTAAGAACCACTTAAAAAAATTAATATAAATAATATTAAGAAAAAAATATTTTCTGTAAAAATAATATTTTGAACATATAAAGGAAGATTCAATGAAATGATGGTGATGCTGACGGGTGTTTTCATTCCCATCAAATATAATATTATTACGATATAAGTTCCAAAAAGTTTTTTGATCAGAAAAAGTCAAGAATAATCCATATAAAACCACTTCAAAATAGATAAATCATGGATAAAAATTTACATTAACCTCATAATATAATAGTAAAATATTTTTTAAAACATTTTTATAAATCATAGTTATTAAAGAACACATATGTTCGATTAAAATAAGAAATAATGCCAGAATTTCATAAAAATATTTTCTTAGTTATCTTAAGTAAAAAAGAGTGGAGAATGGTTTTAATAAATGAATATATCTTTTAAAAACATAGGGGAAGATATTTAATGAGTTTTTTTAGATATGGATCATTATATTTCATCAATGTAAGCATAATAAAAAACAATCTCAAAAAGCAATGAGACTGTCTCCATAAACTCTTACCACTTGGTAACATTGAACCTTAACTCCCATGTAAGAAAAAAAAAGAACATGAAGCTTAAAATATTATAAAAATATGTATATTAATGATATAAAATTTAAAATTTAGTATATTCACCTCTTAAAAAATTACAGTTGAATAATGTGGCCTGGATCTCAAAGAAGTCGAATTGAGGGAAAATTACGTTACAGATTTGGTAACATTTGGAGCATAAATCTGATGAAATAAAGATCAAAAAATAAATGTTAAAATAACCATAATTTTAAGTATAATAATAATTTATTACATCAATTGAAATTATATATATAACATATAATAAATATAAGGTGTACATGGCTTGTGTCTCACGTAAAATAAAAGTGAGATGGGAAAGGAGCTTACGATGAATCTGTCTTGTCACATGTGTCATTACATAATGGGGTAATAAAATTATGATAATAAATTACTTAAATGTTAATAATTTTAAATTATATAATTATTTTACTTAACTTACTAAAATTATGTATACAACTACATAAAAAACTATGTTCATTTAAGGTGTTTTCACCAAATTCTGTTCATGTGTCAAAAATGACTTTGGTAGGTCAACTATGGTCAAAAGAGTAATTATATAAAAATTATATATAATAATAATCATGAAATAATTTTAGTATTTAAATATCAATTATACCTTTAAAACTAATCATGAATGATGGTTTTGAAAAATAAAGCAACATTATAATCATGGGGACGACGGGTCGTACATACGCATGAGTAACATTCCCATTTTTCAATAGTCATTATAAAAAGAAGGTAAGAAACACTATATAATTCAAAAATTATACTTAAATCACCAATAAACATTTATTTAATCAAATATAATTATTTTTATAATTATTTTTATTTAAGAAAAATCATATCATGTTGGGGGTGTGGTAGTCGACAAATCCATGAGCGACGTTATCAGTGTTTATGTGTGAAAATGGTAATTAAAAAATAATATATTATACCTCTAGATAGGTAATTATTTTCTAAATATCATAAATATTTCATTTATTACATATATATTTAATTTAAAAATCCTTAATACATTGCATGTCATATGTGAATGTATCACATCGCTTTGAGGAGGAAGTAGCCCCACACGTCCAGAAATGTTGTTATCATCTTGACAAAAGATATAGTGAATACAGGTATGTGTTATAATATATTTACATAAGTATAAATAAATAATTAATATATTATATATAATTTTTAAACAACATTCCCACTTTAATTATCAACCATTAAATGTGGTCATGGAAAGATGAACAGTCATATTTTTGGTAGGCGGTAGTTCGTCGTACACATAAACTGTATATTTATTACTCATTAGATGTAAGTATGTGTATTTTACGTATAAACCTTAGTATGACACCATATAAGTATACTAAGGATAATTATGTAGTGTTATAAGAATTTAATAATGATATTTTAGGGGGTGAATTATGGAAATAAAACTAAAGAGCTTGCACAAAGATGTTACCACTAATTCTGGTAACTCCTTCTAGTTTTCCCAAAAAGGGCTTACATGGATGGTTTTTTTTCAAGGCAGGGATTCTAGTTTAATTCTAGGTATGTTAAAGAGCTATTTCTATATATATTATATTTATCCAAAGTGTCTTAAGAGGTGTGTGGAAGTGGGAAGGGTGAGTTTCTTTTTATAGTGGATGGAAAGAACACACTTGGTATTTTTTTAAAAGAATTGCGTGTTCCAAAAATAATATATATGAACAAAAGTGAAAAAAATAGATCATTATGTATCCTTGAAGGTTAATTTTCCAAATTATTTCCACAAAATAGGTTTCAGATAGGTGTATTTGTCAATTTCCCATTATGATTAATGATTGGTCCCTCTTATGCATAATTTTAACTTAATTTTAATCAAATTTCGTAATAATTTATCACAAAAAGTAAGTTTATATTATTATAAAATAAATATCAAACTGATTGTAACAATTTATTTAAAATTTTCTAAATTCAATTCACAGAAGTGTAAAAATTGATTTTAATTCTAATCCTATAGAAGTGATTAGAAAGCAGATTTTTAAAGTGAGAATGGTCAAAAGTTCATTAATCATCTATATCTAAATTTAATGTAAAAATCATTGAAATTACATAAATCAGATTAATATATGTATAATTTATATATTTTTACTTTAAAAAATACTTAAAATATAATTTTACAATATAAATATATTATAAAAAAATAAGTTTTAAATTAAAATTCAATATTTTTCATTATTCATCAAAAAATAAAGCTTCTAAAAAAATCCAAAAAACATGAACTAAGATAACTTTGAAATTATAAATACAAAAATGAAGTTTATTTCACCAAATTAAATGTCCATGAGTGTATAAAATTAATTTAATTATTTTTCAGAAAAGGACATAAAAATACGTTCATTTAAGAAAATAGTATTTTTAAACATATCACTGCTTTAATGTAAAATATATATTTCCTTATCAATATTTTTTATTTATATGAAACCATTATAAATCATTTTTAAATATTAGTTATTACTTTTCATATTACTATTTTTAACTTCTGGCTTATATATATCTTATTTAGAAAAAAATAAAATAATATGTTTTTTTGTAGATACTCATTGTTACCTCTGACGAAAGACAAGTTTGTGCTACAGGTAGAACAAAACTATCTCAATGTAGAATATAATAAAAATATAGAATAGTGATTAATATATATATATATATATATAACTATTTCAATTGTTTTTTGAAATTATAAATATCAAAAATATTAAATTAATTTTATATAATAATTCACAAATTCTCAGGGTGTTACATTATAACACCCTTAAAATTATTTATTCCCTCGAAATTCGTTTGGGTTATCAAATGATTAATACATTAAAATTACATTAATATAAACCCAAATCCTAAAAACAAGTACTAAAACATCCTTTTAAAAAGAAATTATGAATCATAATGTTTATACATAGTGACTCATAACTAGGTTTCTATTTTGGAGAACAAAGGTGGAAAATAAAAATATATACAATGAAGAGAAATATAACTATTATGTTCTTATGGAGATTGATAGAGAAAATTGATCAGAAGAAGTCGGTGATTAAAAAATCATAAATCTACAATGATCTAATGGTCCATCTAATTCATAATAAATAAATGTTCCAGGTTATATATTTTTTAATATACTTTTCCTATATTTGAAGAATTCTTTTACAGTCTGGCAACATTTGGAAATATAATTACTTGATTTCATTTATTTTCATATGTACAAACTCACCCTTCAGTTTTTCCTTGATCAATTCCCACTTCATATCTTACTGTAGGGAATAATGGTGAATTTTTCATTCCCAAAGTACTAACAAATTATGAGATCCTTAAATAAAATGATAATTCATTTTATATACGTTTACATATCATCAAAAAAATTATTCACACATGTCATCCAAAATGAACAAATACTCGTATGGTGAAAAATTAATTTATTCTAAAAAACTTCATCGGGATTTTAACATACTCTCTTCCATAAATGGTTAACCTTGTAACACTTCATGAAGATTAAAATCCAAAACATTATAAATAAGGGTTTAAAATCAACTTTATAGTGATACCCAATATATATTAAAGTATTTCATGGTTGCCAAATTCAAAACATGTAAATACCCTCATAGTATGTTCTCTTAAAACATGGTATTTTCATTAATTACCATACATTATTAATTAAATCTTGTTTTCCTTCATATGGATATATTCCTTAAATCCAAAAAAATTATAAACTTCATCTATGATAACATAGGAACATTTTTTAAAAAATATGTAGTCAGTAAAAAGGTAACCATACAGTCCAAATTACTTATTCATATCCAAAATATCATTATCTAAACATAATGATGTCTTTTTATAAGATAATCACAATTTTATCAACATCTTGAACACATTAAGGTCTACCTTCCCTTAATCAAAATATCATATTTCTATTAAATCACTTATCTATGTCTTTATCACCAATCAAAATATCCTTCATATTACTTAATAAAAAATTATATTGAAAATAATTATAAATTTTATGATTCATATATCATAATATTTTAATTCAAAAAATATATAATTATTTCATCCAACTTTATTCTCAAACCACTACTCATGCCTTATCATCTTATTCCTTAATACCATTTTCTGATAATATGAAATATGAATCATATATTAAGCTTCAATGGCCTCAATATAATCACGATTATTATGTTTAATAGAAAAAATACTATTAAAACATCCCATACCATTCTCATTTCATTCATAATCTCTTTATCTTTAACAGTATAAACAATACACAAACCACCTTCCTAATTCTCTTCATGAGATTTTCACTTCAGAAATATATTTTTATAATGCCAATAATTTCCAAATATAAAACATTCAATGTTAACCAAGTTATTTATATCCCCTTCCATCTATTAAAACTATAAATAATAGTGCGAGAAACATTTATTATAATTAAATACTATATAAACATAAAACATTACTTACAGTGTTCCGAAATCATGGATCCTACTTCTTTAATATATAACTCTTTTGTTTTATACTAAGTTATTCATAGTCAAATTATACATAAATTTGTACTTATGGTTTGTAAATAGTTTTGTTAATTCCTAAAACAAATACCATAGGAGTGTCAATCCAGGTGCGTAGTAAGAACCATTGTTATGTGCTAGGTTACGTTGAGTCAGACCCGACACACCTGGTTGGAGTTGTTTCTCCTACGTATATTTTTTCCAGAATAATATCCCCATTTTGTATCTAGATAGGGAGGCATTTATAAGAAACCACTCACTCTATCCTTTATGAAAATATCATGGCATTTTCATAAACATTTTATCATCCATATACTTACCCTTAGAGACATCCCAAAAAACATCGTTAGAAATATACATAGGTATATTTCTAATGTTTTCTCATCCAAGGTTCCAAAGGTTCACTAAAACCTTGTTCTAATTTTAAATATAACAACCCAGTATTGATGTACATAAACAGTAAATCACTTTTGTGGAATACATAATACATTAAAATGTATACAGACAAATATCTTATTAGTTTAGTGTATTTGGAAATATGGAAACGTAAACACTGATACTTGAGTGAGGTACATTATCTCCCACTAGGTTCTCCAATACAATAAAACCTATTAGAAATATCTTAAATATAATATATCTTTATAAAATAGGGAAATAAACATAAAAATGGGGGATATTATATGCTCAAACTGGGTAAACAAGGGGACATATAAGTACAAACACGATCATAAGGGTATGAGAATGAGTTCATAACATTATAAGATGAAACACTTCATATAAAATATTGTAAAAACGAATAAAATAATAAAGGGTAGAATTCCAAAATAAATGAACCACAAGGGAATAATGAGAATAAGTTTTGAAAGCATAAAACAGAAATAAAATATAGAATTGTGGAAAACACATAAGTATATAATATGATTTCCATAGTTTCCAAGGAATCACTAACAATTCCATATTAATTTTATGGGTTCACTCCCCATACCATCTTGTTATTCATGGTTCACTATCATGGACATCTTAGTAGTATGAGATCACTCCCCATCTTGGTAGTCATGGTTCACTCCCATGAACATATTAGTATTATGAGTTCACATCTCGTACCGTCTTAGTAGTCATGGTTCACTTTCATGGACATATTAATAGTAACAGTTTAATCCAAATACCATATTAGTTTAACTCATGAGATATAAATCATTAATAAATGAATTTTAGGGAGATATAGGTCACAACCATATTATAATGAAATCATACATACATGTTGCAAAAAGTCAAAAACAATTATATCATAACGCATGACATTAAATGGGTTTCCTAAACATCATATCATTACCCATGAAATGAAATGGGTTTTATAAAATTTAATCATATCATAACCTATGAATAATATATTGGTTTCATAATCAATTAATCCTAGAATAAACCATAAATTAAAGCAGGTTTAATAATCAGTTATCATGGAATAACCAATTAAATAGAAATCAGTTCCATAAGAATATAACCCTTGGAAGAGGAAAGAGTTTGAAAAACTTATATCATGTGAAAGGGAAATGGGGTTTAATAAACATAAATATCCCCAACGATAAAGCATTCAGAGAAAGAATATGATTGGAACATCTAGATCAATTCCTAGAAATGAATGAGTTACAGTAATGGATGTTATCTTGGATGGGATACAATTTTCAAATAAATTTTAAAAACATTACATGAGGGAAATAACTTTTATTCTTTGAAAAATTATTTTTAAAACATAAAACCTTCTAAAACCCTTTTTTTAAAAATAAACTTAAAAAGTTATAAAGTAGTCTAGAAAACATTTTAAAAACATATTTCCTTGAAAAATTTTAAAATAATCTTGAAAAAATATTGAAACCCATTTTCCTTGAAAGGTTATAAATAAATCTTTAAAATGACTGGAAAACAATTTAATATAATTTTTTTATAACTTATATAAAAAAATTTAAAATATTTAAAATTCTTTTTCAAAGCATAAAAAATTTTTGATAACCTTTTTATTTCTAAAATCCTTTAAAAATAAAAAATTAATAGAATATTATTACAAAAAATTTTCCTTAAAAATAAACTTGTAAATATATTATGGAAGCATAAGGAAAATGATGGTTAGGATGATAGGTTTATTCGTATAGGCCAAACATTATTTCATTACATTAATATCTTAGAAACGTGTCTTGGTTGGAAAATAATGAGAAGAATCCTTCTAAAACCGTTTTGAAAAAGGTAAATCATGTGTGAAAATTTTCTTTAACAACATAGTTTAATAGAAAAACATTTTTAAAAACATTTTTATAAATCATGGATTTGAGAGAACAAAAATTTCCTATCCAAATGAAAAATAATATCATACTTGTACAAAAACCTTTTTAAGTTATACTAAGCACCAAAGATGAAAAATGGTACTAATACATGAAGATATAATTAAAAAAATTGGGGAAAACTTCCTAAGTGTTCTTCAGATATGGATCACAATATTTCATCAAAGGAAGTATGATCATAAACAATATAAAAACCCAATGAGACTATTTCAACAAACTATTAACACTTAGTAACTTTGATCCATAATCCCCATTAAAGATAATGAAAATAATCGAATATTAAAAAATCACTAAAATAATTATATTTTTAATATAACATGTCAAAGGTACTATATTCACCTACTATAAAAATATATAGTTTTATAACATGGAACGAGTCTCAAAGAAGGAAAATTGAGATAAAATTATCGTACTGATTTGGTAACTTTTAGGACATATATCCCATGAAATAAAGTTCCAAAAAAGATGTGAAAATACCCATAAATTTATGTATAAGAATAATTTAATACATAAATGGTCAGTATATACATAACATATATGAAATTTGAGGTTTACATGGCTTGTGTCACCTGTAAAATAAAAGTGAGATGAGAAAGACCCTTACCTTGAGTCTGACTTCTCTCACAAGTATTTATATACCTCAAAAATAAAATTATATTCACTAATTATTTTATTCATGAAAAGTATCATGTTTTTTATTCGTTTTAACCAACTTATTACAATATTTTTTCAAATTACTTAAACAATTATGTTTAAGTCAGGTGTTTTTACAAAATTCAGTTCATGTGTCAAAAATGACTTTGGTAGGTCGACTATGGTCAAAGGGGTCATTAGATTAAAATATCCAAAATTATAAACATGATATAATTTTTATATTCATAAATAAATGATAATTTAAAAACAATCATTAATGATATTTATAAAAATTTAACCAACGTAAAAATCAAGGAGATAGTAGGCGATACAAACACATGAGTAATGCTCCCATTTTCTAAACATCCTTATAGAAAAAAGGTAAGAAACACTATATATTTTCATAATGAAACTTATATAATAAATAAAATGTTATTTTATCATATATACATATATATATATATTTCCTAACAAGTAAAAGAAATAACATCATGTCATGGAGGTGGTAGTCAACACATCCACGATCCACGTTATAACTTTTTGTGTCTAAAAACAGAAATAAATAAAATTGTATATTATACCTCAAAAAATGAAATTATGTCATGAATATAATATAGATGTTTTTATTCCTAAAATATTTAATTAAAACCATACTTTATACATTCCATTTATTGTGTGAATGTATCATATCACTTTGAGGAGGTGATAGTCCACATGTCCACAAATGATATTATCGTATTTATAGAAGATGAAAGTATAAAGGTATGTGATATAAAATAATTGAATAATAATAAAGAAATAATAATTATGTTATATATAATATATAAATATTTTTTCCATCATATTTCCCAACCATTACAGGTGGTTAATGAAAAATAAAGAACCATCATTTCGTGAAGCAGTAGTTTACCATACACATAAACAATATGTTCATTACCAAATAGATGGACCTATGTGTTTGTTTATGTAGAAACGTAGAATAAAAATATATAATTATATTAATGATACTGGTTTTTTTATAATTTTATAAGAAGGATGTTTTAGGGGGTGGATAATAAAAATAAAACTAGAGAGTTTGAGGAAATATGTTACCTCTTATTCAGGTAATTCTTTTTGTTGGCACCAAAGGGATTCCATATTTGGATTTTTTTACCAAGGTGAAACTTATAGATTAATGGGAGGGATTTTGAGAATATATTTTTTTAGATATTATTTTAACTAATTTATATTGAATAGTGTGTGTATGTGGGATGGGTGATTGTCTATTTATAGTGTAAGGAAAGGGAACACTCGGTATTTTTGGAAAATAATTGTGTGTTCCCAAAGTATTAATTAAAAAAAACTAAAAAAATAGATATTTATGGGATGTTATATGAGTATGAAATTAAATTTCTCAATAGATTTTTTTTTGAAAAATATTATTGGTAAAGTTTCCATTGAATATTAAGGTTTAGTTTCTTATTATTCTTTATTTTACCTTAATCGATATAATTAATTTTAGTCACACTCACTAATAATTTTGGTCAAACAAATATGTTGATATTATAAGACTATAAATATCATAATTATTATAACTGTTTATGCCTACTTTTTGAAATTTAATTCATGAAATCTGCAAAACAAATTAATGCTAATCTTATAGATGTGGATATAAAACGAGTTTCTAATGAGAGATTGGTAAAAAGTTCATTAATATTTTATATCTAAATTCCTTGTAAAAATGATTCCAATGACCTAAATTGGATTAATTTATGTATAATTTATATATTTTTGAATTTAATACCAACTTAAAATATAATTGAACTATACATAATGTATTAGATGAAAAAGTGTTTTTGAATTAAAATTTTGTATTTTTCACTATTCATCTAATAATGATGTTTCTCGGTAAAATCAAAACAATTCACCCTAAGATAATTTATACATTTTGAATTCAAAATATTATATTTATTTGGAAAATATCAATTTATTTTAGGCTCTAAAATTAATTTTATTATTGATTATAGAGGGGAAGAAAAATATGATCTTTATGAAAATGGTATTTTTTGAACACACAAAGACTTTAACATAAAATATATATTTCATTATCAATATGTTTTGTTAATAAGATAAATTATAATTTATATTTAAAATTAATTTATTAGTATTTAGATTTCCATTTTTCATTGATTGGTTAAAATTATATTATTTAAATAATTTTTAGAATAATTTTTTTTACAGAAACTCAATACTGCATGTAATGCAAGCAAATTCAGTGTTTCCTACAACACAAGATTACCTTGGGGTAGTGTAAAATTAATTACTGTCATAGTGATATAATATATATATATATATATTTGTAAAAACTATTTCTAGTGTTGTTTGAAATGCTAAATGTCACCAATATTATATTAATGTGAAAAGGTAATTTACAAAATCTCAGGGTGTTACAAGAAGAGTCTTGTTCCAGTTAAGGTAAATGAATTAAAAGCCAATATACTAAAGAAAACTCAAAGTCATTAAACTGAATATGAGGTTTCCCAAAGTAGTGAGCTATGGGTAATTTATGGAAGTATTCCATGGGAAGTAGTGTGATATCCTTAAAATATTTTAAAGGTAATGTTCCTGGCATAGATTTATTGTGAATAATCTTCTATATGACATAACTAGTGAATATTAGTGGATTTAGGTATGGCTGACACATTATCGGTGTATTTTACTTATATTATCACTTAGTGGTGAACCAATTAAATTTTTCGTGTTATATCTCTTCTTGAGAATTTTTTATTATTGTTTGATTCTACAAGATATTTTCAACAAGTTCCCACCAATGTGGGAATAAGATCTATCACATTAAAAGAAAATGTTGACATCGTAATTCACTATTGCCTTCTCATGTTGTTATGGGGTCCTATTGTATCGAAATATCCAAATATGTTAAAACTTTATAATTATGTAATGGATAATAATGTTATATATAATATATTCTTCTAATAATATGTTTTATTTACATATGTAAATCCTGATTCACTATAGTTTTTATCAGAGTAGTTTTTAGTTAATATTTAGATATTTTGGTTAGAATTTTTCTTGGAAAACCCTTGAGATAATCTTAATCATGGGACAATATCATAATGTTTTGTTAAGGATTAATTTATGTGGTTTTACAGGTGATAAATACTTATCATGATAGTAAAAGTATATGCGGCTCTAGAATAGAGGCAGCTAAGGGTAATATCCCAAAAAATAGTTGGTCAAGTATAACTCGAGAATAATAATGGTGTATGGTGAATGATACTTTATATAACTCTAGGTTTGACACTTATGTGGACTATTTCTTGGTTAATTCAAAAAAAAAAAATACCATTGTGAAGGATTTTTATCGATAATAACCAAATATGACCATGGTTAAACCTAAGGTTCCATACAGTGGAATGATGTTATCTTGATTTAGACATCATGTTTATGGTTTTTCATGAGTTCTCATCATGATTATTGTTTCCCACACTATGCTATTTAGTTTTAGTCAGTGGATGGATCTATTTGGGATGATATTATTGCCAAATTTGATTGATAATGGAATGATGAGAACTCAAATGAAATGGGATATGTAATGAATGACATTGTAATTATTTTTAGTCAGCTATCTTATTATAGATTGACAATATCAACTTGTATGAGTTTACTAAAATACTTAATAAGGTAAAAATTTAATATCATAAATTCAATTGATATAATAAGATTAAGCTTCCAAAATTCCCTGCATGTATAAAGAAATCATTCTTAGAAATGTCATAAAGAAATGATAAGATGTTTTAGGTGTTTAAAACAAGCTCATATAGTAGGTAATTGGTAAGAAAAAAAGAATAATTCAATGGATTGATATGATGTTAATCCTAAGGTACCATTTTTAGTTTAATTTATTATGTGTGGGGAATATGGTCATTATTTGAGTCAGTTCCCAAAACCAATGGTAAATTCCCAGACTAAGGAAGGACTTACACTATAGAAATAGTTGAAGTTGAGTGATTTAAGTGTTTATGTATAGGGATTTAAGAATTATTTTGTTGAAGTGTTTAATTAGTGATATTTTAGTTATAATTATTATAAAACATCTAAGGTCCATTCCAAACTTGTTTACTTTAAGGACTAGATAGAATATCTGGAATGGAACAGATAACCTTGAAAACATGTTATTTTTTTGGGAAAACCTGTGATGAAGGGGTATATAACACTTACTATGTTACTAATGTTGACATAATAAATTTTATTACGCATAAATAGTTAATTATTACTGATAATGTAAATTTGATTGTATTTATGTCCTTTTAAATTATTAGTTATTTAATAAAAAAGTGATTTATGATGAATTTTATTTCATTTTAAAATTTATTATATATAATCAATAGTTTTTTATTTTTTTGGGAATAAGAATAAAGTTAGTTTTCAGAATCATTTATCTTTTTATTAAATTTGTAATGTGATTTATGTTTTTTTGGAAAGGATTTTTATGTTTTAAGAAAACATGTGATAATAATATTCTTGTTTTTAATGTGTGAAATTATGTTACATTTTTTGTTTATTTAAGAATTAATGTTTGGTTGATTTTTGAAATTTTGGGACCTTATTTATAGTTTATTTTTTCTTGAATTTGGTCAAACATATTTTGGAGGAATAAAATGTTAATTACTTATATAATAGTTTAACATGATTTTTTTTTAAGATCTTAGAGATTAATTTATTATTTCATAAAATGAAGATTAAACTATATTAGTAAACCTATGAATTTTTATTGCTTTTGTAAATTTAAATGACAAGAAGAATGAATTATCATTATTTCATGGATCTTACGATCTCCGAAATATTATTTTTAGATATTTGGTCAAGAATCATTTATCAGGACTATTCAATTCCTTGAGTAAGATTTGAATTTTAATTTGATCAAAGAACTAGAAAATGATAAAATTATGTTTATCTACTATCAGTAAATTAATTAATTATATTTTACAATATTCTATATCTTTAAAATAAATTAATCCCATAAATTTATTAAATGTATCTTCAAAGAAAAATATATTTATTTTACCTTTATTTCTAAAGAATTGATCATCTTTTCACACCTTACTAGTTTTTTGTTTTATGGTCATTAACATTATCATGACCATGTTACATATCACACTCTATTAGACCATGTACATTATTTTTATCCTCTATGTTAAAATTATAACTTCCACCAATGTTATCCCTATCTAGGAATATATTTATGCATTATTTTAGGTAAGCATTTTTGTTTCCCACTTCTTATTTTCAAATGATGTTTTCTTTTCTCTTTCTATGATATGAGTTTCTAACTAAAGTAATTTCAAGTATTAAAACATTAATGAATGAGATAAAATTGTGAGGTTTAAATTTATTTAATTGGGAGAGAATTTAATTCCCAAAAAATCCATTTTAAAAGAACCTTAAGATTAGTAGATTTCGTAACATAAAACAATTTGAATTACGATATAATATAGAAATATTATTACATGATATTGATCGTTATAACATAGTTCTTAAATTAGTTTGTATGTATTTGAGTAATAAAATTATACAAAATATATATAATGTAACCATTGAATAAAAAAATTGATTAATGATTAGGAAATAAGAACCCGCTTTTTAGTAAAGTCATTTTATACTTCAAAAATACATTTTTTAATGAATGGTTTTTAATAATTTTGATGGGAAAATATTAATATTCATTTTTTTCCACATTTAGAAATTTTATTTTATAAAATCAATATCAAAAATTTAATTTATATAAGCCTCATTTAATTAGATATAAAATAATTAGTTATATTGGAAAAAGAATTATACATATATTTGGTAAAAAAATACTTTTAACCTGATAACATATTTTTATAAGTACTATTTTTTATTATGTTTTATACGTTTATATTAAAATTTATTTCAACCAGTTCTAGAGATTTTATATTAAAAATAGATAAATTAATTATAATTAGGTGGTTGAAATTTTTTATATAGGCCCCTTTTATATTTGATGGTTATGAATAGTATTACGGGTAAATATTTGTCATCATGGTATTGGTAAAATGTGTAATATACTGTTAAAACTATGTGATATGGTCTCAAAATCAACCCAAGACCTACCTTTATCTCATTTTATGAGATTGATTTTACTATATATATCATAAATTCTAATATATAGAATTATGGTTCGATTTTCCTTTTACAATTTCATTTATATTAGTTTAGGTAAAGTAAATTAAAAAAATGCAACTCACTTGCTTCTAATTGCTCATATATTTTCACAAAAGAATACATTGATTTTACGAAATAAACTTAAATTTTATATTAAACATTTTTAATTAATTTTTTAGATAATAAATTATTTTTTCTTTTTAATAACGGTATAATTACCTAATATAATTACACAGCACTAACATGGTGTTTCTGAAAGCAATAAAAAACTAATCTAAATTATGTAACAAAAATATCAAAAATAATATTTTTTGTTTCAATTGTTGTGTTATGTGACGTTAATGTGTAATTATAATGTATTAGTGATGGTTAAAAAGTCAATATTCGTAATAAATTATTGTCTTCCTATATTTATAATCAAATAAAATGAATCTTATTAAAATGAAAATAATGATATCTTATGTTATATAATATTTCATTAAATGATTTAAAAATAATATAAACATATAAAATGTACAATTAATATGGTATATGGTCTAAAATTTAATCCCTTAACAATTTCTAACACAAATTTTTACCTTAAATGTAAATTTATAACCCTTAATGATTAAAAAAATTTATCATCATTTAGAACAAAATTGGTTAATAGGGGACAAGAAAAATAAATAAGTGTTAAACTGACATAAATATTTTTCCAAATATTATTAGATGGGATTAATTTAATACCATATCTTTGTGAGTTACAAATTAATCCTATTTAGAACCAATTTTCTATAAATTTTAATTTGTAACATTTTAATGTTTTAAAAAATTAAAAGAGTTCTCATTCCCTCTATAATAAAAGGGCACCCCTCCTTTCCATTATTTACAAAACATTGAGACATATAAAACAAATTAAAACTAAAAAATAAAATTATTATCATCCCTAGAAATAATTTATAGATGATTAAATTCAAAGAAATATTCTATTTGTCTTTATGAAGGGATCTAATAGAGGTCTACCAAAGATGAGGTAATCATTATACCTGACCTCTTTTAAATTATTTTTTCTTCCACATCTTATAAACTCATGGTATTCAATATAAAATATTAAACTCTATATCCAAAATACATATGATTTTTTTCCACTATTTTTTATATCCTTTACATCAAATGAAATATCAAAAGTATTACTCTTTTGTATGTGTACAGTAGTTCCTCCAAATGGAGATATGATTCCTTATCCATCATCATAATTCATTAATGGTTATTATATTATATTTAATTTATTATATTATATTTATGACATAATTATACTTATATAATTATAATGTTTTATCAACCTTCTTACCTTTCCATATTTTGAAAAAACATTAACGTCCCTCGTGCCTCTATATAGACTCTCACCTCTATAAAGCGATGTGATTTGTTTTTTATTTCATCTTTTGATTAATGGTAATGGGGATAGATTTTATTAAAATATATGATATAATAAAAATTTAATAATGTTTAGTTAATATTTAAATTTCTTATCTTATAAACATTGAAAAGTGAAACCACCACTAATGCGTACATATGAATTATTCTCTCTATGAAGTGATGTAATTCGTTTTTCATCATCACTTTTTGTGAATAGTTAAAAATATTTAGATGATGAATAAATATTATAAATATTTACTATTTAGTTTTATGTATATGATGAATATAATACCATGTTTCAAGGAAGAGAACAATAAAACCGAAACATTCATGAAAAATGTATAGTTTTCACCCAAATTCTCATTTAAAAAAACATTTTTTCATAAAAAGATAATTAGTAATTTTAAAATAATGGTTCAAAGTATATTATGAATAAATATGATTCTCTAATATATATAATAAAGTTATATATATTACATTGGAGTATTTAATTCATACAAAATAATACAAGACTTGAGGTATGGGTTTCTCGGATTACATTTATTTATATGATATATATGCCATATTCACCAATTATTTACTTTTTATGAGGTATATAGTGAAAATGAATGTACTTTTAATTATTTTAATTAAAATTATATAGATTTAAAAATCTATATGATTTTATCCCTATTATGAGGTTTTATTCATAAATTACCAAATTTGTAAGGGTTTATCTTCTCAAATTGTTTTCATTGGGAAATATATTATGTTATACACCTACAATATTTTATTAGGAATACATAAAAACCATTTGAAATTTTGTATCATTATTACTATTATTCTAAATATATTTAATGTTTTAATTTATTTTATTGTTTCTAATGAAACTTATGATTTAACTTTTCCAATGTGTTAATGGATTTATTTTTCAATTTTATTTTAATCAGGATTGTATATGGTTGAATTCCCGTTGAATTAAATTAAAAATCCTTAATTTATAAACCCATTATATTTTTATTAATATTTGGTTATTTATTTTTTTTGTTTTAGTTTCATTTTCTCACATATGTTCCCAAAAATGTTTCAGAAAATGTTTTAAGGAGAAGCATACATTATTTGTACTCTATCTGTAAGAAAATATTCTTATACTATATCTAGGTTTTATACAAAAAAATTAAAGAATGTTTCTAACTATTTTTTTTATTTTTTACGCATATTTTACTCATATTATAATTTTTACAAAAATGTTTAGATATAACCATATTTGCTATTTTTTAAAATGGTAATATTTAACGAAATAGTGCACAAAATATTTAGATTAATAAAATTAAATAAATATAATTTACCATCATCTTGACTATTAAATTTTTTAAGTATAATCTTCATGTTTCCTATATTCCATTGAAATAAAATTCTTCACTTATTTCTGTGGAAATATTTATACTTTAAATAAGTGATTCCAAAAAGAAAAGAATAGTATCCTCAAGAATAATTCTAATAATCATTTAAAAAAAATTTGACATATGACAACATCATTTGATGTTGGTAATGAGTTATTGGGATATTTGTCTTATTGTAAAAAATTATCTACTATATTGTTAACAAGTTTATAATGGTATGAAATATGGGATTTTACAAAAGTTACTTTGAAATAGATGTATCAATTCCTCAATTAGTACCAAATAAACTATGAGATTCCCATAGCTTACCCCCATATTTTAAATTCCATCATAATGGTAGATTTATTCCTTAAAAAATATGAGTGATGATGTAACTCATTTTTCAGAGGGAATCCATAAATTGTATCTATTGTCCGGTCATCTTCCCAGATAAATGGGGACTATCGATTCTAACTACACACATTGTAGTAGTGGAGTTGAACTCAAACTACATATTATTCCATCCCCTTTATCTTTAAATATCAACCAATTTTATCAAACTAAAAATTTATTCTTGAATAGATAATTCCAATCCACATGGACTAAAAAGGAAACCCGTGATACGCCCAATATGATATTTGAAGATAACACCAGAGCCTATAGGACCATGATTTCCTCTTGAATCACCATTAGTATAGAATTTTTCATATTAAATTAAATCTCTTTTCTATAAAAATTCTATTGTTCCTTTATTATGAAAATAATTACTTGATATGTAATAATGTTTTCTGATAGAAATGTCTTGAATGGAGTTGTTAAAATGATCATTTTGAACAGAGCATGCATCTTAGAAAACCACCTTTATTAGAGTCTCATTATGTTGCATGTTTATCATTTTTTTCCATGTATATACCATTTTATTATAGAAAATATGATGCGAAATAATTCAAAAATGGAAAATGTGAAGAGATTCATCATTTTTATATAGAGAGATGTAGGTTAAAACCATAATTAATACGATTTCGAACTGTGTCTTCTAGTAGAAGAAAAACAAAAAATAAATCAATGATAATATTCCAAATAAATAAGGATATATTAGAGCATGAAAATAAATTGTTCACATCCTTTTTTCTGGTGAAAAAGGATAAATCTAGAGTATAAAGAGATACCAACTAAATGAAGAAAACTATTAACAAAAATCCTAGAGAATAAAATCATCCAAACCATCATGAATCTAGATGGTATTACCCATTATGTTGAATATACTAGAATAACTATAAACCATTCCTTTTTGGAAATTTCTATTAAAATTTTTTGATTTAAGCATACCATTCTATTTTATGTATAAATCAGAATTTACCCCTGGTTAATGAAATTTTAATTCATCCCAAACTACTTTATTCCCTCTATGAGATTATCAAGATAGTTTATTTAATATGTAATTGACGTATTGATATCAAATTCATGATCATAATTATTGATAACACCCTCTATTATAATCCTTTTCCATTTCTCATGATAAAAATTTAGAAAAGAATATGCATTACTAAGCCAACTTGAATTTAAATAAATATTGGATAAATGTTTTTAAAGATGTCCAAACAAGAGATTCATGATAGTTCATGTTTCCTAATTTATAATTTAATATAAATCTATCTATAATAAATTCAATAGATTCATAATTTTCACTGATCAATACTCATATGAAATGATATTTTAGGGATTAATTGAATTAGGTAAGGGTTTTTATTCCAAGTCCTCCAAGTCTATGTTGTTTACAACATTGCTTCCATGGAAGAATGGTGATTTTTCATTCAAGGATTGATCTACTAAATAAAAAAATTTATGATAGTACTGATATTATTAGTTAAGGTGGAAGGCCATTTATAAACCATGAAATATTAAGAAATGTGAAAAATATCATATTCTTTAAAAAGAACACACTTTCCTCCTTTGAGAGATATTTAACATTCTATGAGGTCAAGAGATTTCAAATTTGGACCAAGATGTTATTAAAGTGAAATGTTCATGTTCTTCCCAAAAATATAGGAACACTAAAATAAGTGTGTTGAAAGACAAGTATTTTATTCATATTTGATTAATCATGTATAGTTCTCTACTTATAGAGATATTTTTTCAAAAGAAGATAAAGTTTTAACTATAAATGATGACCTCCACCAAGACTCTCTCACAGTGTAGGAAGGATTATTTTATATTCCTAATTTTTATTTAGTATTATTTATTAAAAATATAATATCATCATCATAGAATAGATTTTATGGGTAAATTAAATCCCTAGAATCCCTGATGGTCTTCAATTTACCATTCTCTAACATATTGAGAAAACATTCTTCTAAGACATTCATCTATGATAAAAAAACTAATAGCATAAAGTGTGTATACTATTCTAAAACCCCCTATTAATTTAAGATAGGCCTTTGGAGAACAATAATGAGGAGAAATATGTTTTCTTAGGTAATAAAAGTATTGATCCAAGAATTAATTTGTCATCAAATTCTATTTTACTAAGAACATTATAGATAAATTCCTAGTCCAACATGTCAAAAGATTTTTTGATATCTAGCTTCAATGAAATGATCCCCCCATTCTAGGCCTTCTTAATGAATATTTATATTTTGAGGACATGTCTGGGGAATATTTTATTCTCTATACATTAATGAATCCAAACTAATTCCAAGATACAATTTTTTTTGTAATAATTTACATCCTTTTAGCATTAATTTTACCTATAATTTATTGAATGGTTCTCAGAAGATACACCAACCCAAAAGATCATATATGACTTTTATTATCCATCATTGGCATAAGAACCATAAATTAGGAATTTACACCATTAGGGAGAGGTCCACCACTAAAAAAATGATTGACCACTTTAAAAACATCATTTTGAATTATATCCATGAATCTTTGAATTAAAAATTTAGTGAATCCATATATACCATATGAATTTCCACTAACTAATACAAATACCACATTATAAATTTCAAAATCCAATGTTATAAAGGTTAACATTGAATTATCCTTATAATTCAACACATTAGGAATAATTAAATCCATTAACTAAGAATTAAATTTTGGCCCATTAAAGTGATTTAGATAGAATGATATCACATGATCAGAAATAAATTTCCTATATTCTAAGACATGATCTATATCATCATTAAGAGAAATAATTGGTAAAACAATATTAATATTTGAATAGAGTAGAGATATATTTCATTTTTATCAATATCATTTAACCACCTTATTTTTAAATAATCTATTGGAATCATTTAATTTAGATTTAATTGATCATTCATATTGGTTGACACATCAATCTCATTTTCTAGATTATCAAGAAAGTCATAAGTAGTGTTCAATTCTTTTTTGAGAAATAATTTTGTTAAAAAAGAATTAATATACATGATAAAAATACAAAAAATAGGATATTATCCACTCTTTGATACTCCTATCGAGCACTTTTAGTTTATAAATATAGGACATTGCATTGTCCCAATCGTTAGATGAGTTCCATATGTCCTTGAAAATTTTTATACAATCCGGATGGAGGTCCCCTGAATTATTAAACCTAAATGGGAAAGGTTATTTTTCTTCTCTTTCGTTTAAATTCATGATGATTAGTTGATTGTAATAATTAAGTCTTGTTAATGTTTGAAATGAAATGGAATCCCATGTATTCAAAGAGGCCTTATTAGATATTGATATTTCTTACTAGACATTATTATGTAGTGTACTTTCTAATACCAATTAATGTTTTCTCATATAAAGTTAAATTCAAAGGGTTTAATATTCTCTATGAATTCCCTAATTTCTATTGAAGGAGCAGTATCATTTAGAGGTCCAAGATTCTCATCTCGATTCAGAATGGAGTTGAAATAACCAGTTAACTTCCACTGTTCATTAATTGATTCCTAAAGTTAAACTATCTCAAGACATAAATTTCTTCGATCTTGATTGCTATAAAAATGATACGAAAAGAAAAAAATACATCTACCCTTATAATTATAAATTTAAAGTAACTATTTGTTCATTAATATTGAACACAAAATGAATTTCATGTTTAGAATGAGCCAAAATCTAGAGTCATGATTTCCAAATTAGAGTGACTCAAGCCCACTAATTAAAATTCCCATTATTCCATGGAATAAAATTTGTAATAAAAAAATAGTTTCATCCAATCCAATAAACATTGGTTTGTGGTTTTTAATTAAGATCCTCAATAAATAGAGAGTTTAAGGGTTGGATAGACCCTGGAAAATCCAAAAACAACACATTCGCTTTATATTGGGTGATGGGGTGGAGCCACGTAAAATTTTTTCCCAGTTAATTGAATCAAAATTCATAACCTTTAAATTATATCCAAATTTTTTGGATAATGGAAGTGTTATTGAATCCATTGAATTTAAGGTTACAATATATATGTCAACATGTTTTTTTGTTCTCTGAGTGTGTCAACGGAGAATTACCTTCCACATAGTCTCCACCCACATTTGATATTGAAAATATATGTATTTGTGAGTTAGTGTAGTCCATAATTTCAAAGGAAAAAACTTTTTTCTAGGTAGGCCATCATCAATGTTCTTTCTCATTTTTCACTATTCATATTTTACACCAAAATGAGTAATAACCTATGATGATATTATATGTGTTTCCACCACATGAATTGAGACCACCAAAATTTTAATATCATTGATAAGATCGTCCACTATCATAGAATCATTTTCATCTACTAATGTACACTATATACTTCTTTATTTATAATGATATGAATAACTCAAATTTCCCTCAGAATGAATGTCCAAAACCAGATCCTTAATAACATTGGAATGTTCCATAAACATGATAGTTTCAGAAACTTATAAGAATGAAATTCATACATTCTCAGCTTTATTAACATATCCAAGGTCAATATCATCCATAGTGATATTAGAAGTCTTATTTTTTCTCTTCCTCTTCAACTAGTGCAACCCAAGAATTTGTAGAGGTGGTGTTTTGTGATTGAATCTGGACCCATTTTATGCGATGATTAATCTTCATAGGCTCTTCATTTTTTTAAAAAAGGGGTTTTATTTTCATATTTTTGTTGACATCAACGTATTATTTATCTTCATGTACCAGTATAATTTTCTTTTTGATAACTCTATAATTGGTATTAGAATGCACAACCATTTTCATACCTCACAGAATGGTGGAATAAATTCACTTTCAGTCTGTGCCTCCATCTTATGATTATTAACTACAAGAGTAATAACATTTGGTGACTTTGATTGAAGATTGAATTCAAGAATTATTCTATCATACATACCAATTTCCCAATGAGAGTATGTTTATCAACTTTTAAATGATTTCCAATTTATGAGGCTGAATCATTATAGATATTTGATTTCATGAACACCCAGAACATACGATGTCATCTGAACCAAATTTGAGCAGTACCATGCCACTAAATGAAGGGGTTGAATATTATATTTTACTCAAAGAGGTATATAAAACCAGGTTTTAAGAAAAATTATCTCATTTTCTGAGCTTTGATCAGGTCTTATTTAGTCTCAATAATGAAATAAATGTAGCTATTTTCTTTTTGTATCTATCACCTATTGGAAAAATTCTTGTAATGTAAAAATTTGGACTTGAGATCTTTATTATACCATGTAACTACACCTTATAGATATGAAATCCTTATAAGAAGAGAAAACATAAAAATATATAACTATTATTGCAAGGACTCATGGTTAGCTTCCACTAAGAAGCCACCATTATTAGTTTTTATAATTTTTTAGATTTTTGTGATTATTCTTGTGATATATTAGATTTTGAAAGCACTTATTCAAAAAATATGACTTTTACATTTGAAATATATATCTACATTTCAAATTTCATCTATTTTTAATTTTAATATCACATAAAAAAATATTCATTATCAACTAATTCATGGACATCCTCCTTGATGGATATTTTCCACTATGGATTAAACAATTCCATTTATTCACTATAAATATTAGTAAAATTATTTTTCATAGAATAATTAAAATTTGATAATGACATTGAGTAATTATTAGATGATTGTGGTAATTTATTTTGGAATAAAACATATATTTACTATGGTTATTATCCAATGCTATAGTTCTTGTTCATTATCTAGAAGGTTTATTATTAATAGGATGATATATTTGTTAAAATTGTTTGTTTTCTACGGGTTATGCTATGGTGAAATAATGAAATGTTAATGTAACTCATTTCCTTTGCATGAGTTATGATATGATGTTCTGTTGAATGTTTTATGATATTGTGTCACACATATGTAATATTTCAATAATGTGACAGGTGGGCTCAGAATTATACATCCTTCCAATTAATTGGGTAAATAAGGATAAATCATGAGATAATAAGGACTAGAATATAGAGTGAAACCAATTCAGTATGGGACTCTATCTACTATGATATTCTTGGGACATAGACATGACTATGGATATGATGGAATGTGGAGTGAACCCAATCCACTATCATAGTCTTGGATTTGAGCCTTGACTAAGGAATTATTTTTGATGATTATGTGTATTCCAAAAACATATGTCTTATTATTATGATATGTTCACATGGATCATGATTGATTATTGATGCTTTTTCCTACAAACAACTTATATTTTCATTATGAGAAATAATTATTCCATTATTTATTATTCATGATCGTTGACTAATTAGGTATGATAATTGTAAGTTATTATAATGTTCTCATACCATAATGATTATCTTAATCCCATTTATGTTCAATTATTTATATCTCTTATGTGTATACTTTCTCTACTTCTAAGCTAACACTTTCTTAAGTTTCCATTCTCTAGGATATGAAAAATGGATTTATGTTGGGTACATCTGAGAAGTTTTTCACATAAAAATATTATTCAGGAAGGCATTTTATTTCATTAAATAAGATTATTATGCATCCAAGTCACCAAAAAGTCTAAAAATATATTGTTTTAGAATATATCCCAATGTTATGTATTGAATAATCTTCTAATAATATGTAATATATATGTATGAAAATCATCGGTGACTTTAACATTTTTTTCAAGATAAGGAATGATAATAAAGGGAAAGTGTATATCATAATGAATTTAGAAGGTTTATGATAATTCTTTTTATTTAATTGTTTCCATACATGAAATTTTTATATGTTGTAACAGTGCGCTCAAGGTACCAAAGTAATACAAAATAATAACATAATAAGGCTTATAATAAATACTCATATTTTTAAAAGGATCTTTGAGTTTTGTTTTACTACATTAAAGAAGTTATGAATTGAATTTTTATAGTCACTATGACTCTAAATGAGTTGGATATTTTAATGATAGAAAATAAAAATTTTGTTGTATATTATTTTTAAAGGAAATTGTGTAAGATATGTTAGTAAAAATGAAAAAAAAATTATAACATTGGGAACTATGGAGGATGAGTATATGACTCCTCTACAATAGTACACAAAAATTATTTGGTTGTAATAATTGTAATAAAATGTGAATGTGTAGGTTGAAAAGCTATTATGAATTTCCTACGATAATCAAAGTGAAATTTATTTATCTATGAATCCAGTGAAACATTATAAATAAAAAAACATTTTTATCCAATATTATTTTCTTAAATAGAAAGCATCAAATAGTGATGTGATTATAAAATAATTTTAAAACTAGATAATATTTTTGATATTTACACCAAGGCTATGCCAAGGTAAATATTTGAAGAGTTACAGAGAAAAATTATTGTCCAACATTTACATCTTACTAAATGATTTTTATAATTTTCACTCAAATCCATTGGATTCAATTTTTAAAAGGTGGGAGAGTTACATAACTCATTTGAAACATATAAGATGAAAAAAATGTTTTTTTTCTACAAAAGGTAGAGAATGTGTTTAGATGATTATGGGAGAGTAAATCAAGTTCACTAGCTAGAAATATTTTAGTATTGAGGGATAGAATTATCCTAAAATATATATTTAATCTGGTTTTGTAGAGTAAGTATGTTTTACTTTGAGAAGAGATATAATTTTGGAGGTAACTGATGAGTTATTTAAATTATGAAAACACCAAAATGGGGAGATTAATGAACCCAATGAATTATTTATGTATTCTTATTTTATTCAATAGTGCATGATGATCATAAAAAATTGATTGTGATGGTTTTCAAGGAGGTTGAAGTTGTTTAAAGTGGTGTTGAGATTTCTAGATTGAGTTTTGTAAAATTATTAGTTTTACATTTTCTTGAATTTGAAAATGTATTTAAATATATAAGAGCAAAATACTCATATATAATTATAACCCTAATTTTCTAAAGGATGTGTAATATATCACAAATTATATGTATCATTATATAGATTAATCTAAAAAATTATTTGAATTTATAATAATAGTTATGGATCTTACATTGTGATACATATGAGTAAATTTCTCTCATATTTGATTAACTTTAGTGTTTCAAAGGATATATAATATCTCACTCATGATACATAAGTTTTAGTAGGTTAATATATAAGAATAAGTCAATGATATAAAATAATGTCTATAAATTTCCTCTACATTTATATAATTAAATAGGAGGATGGGTAATAGAAAAAAGTGAGTTTAATAAATAATTACATTTTTTTTAGAATGCAATAATATATTGAATAGGTTTCTTCATGTGATGTGTAATAATAAATATAATAAATCATTTATGATATTTTTTTATAGATATCATGATATTTTGGGAACATCCATGATTTAATCCATGATTAGTTTTTACTATGATAATGAATATGTTATATGAATAGTTTAATACATCTGACCATGTATAAATGCAAAAAAATCTACTAACACTGGGTACAATTTATTGGGGAAGTCATTGTGAAGAAGATTATATTTGTGGAGAATCAATGTTTTTATCATAATTAATCTTAAATGAAAATAATGTTGATCTTTTTTAATGAAAATAACATTTCACAACCAGAGGATTTATTTGGAGAATATTTGACCTATTTAAATAGAGGTCATTGTGATGCACTTTTAATGGAGGTTTCTAAAATTAAAATATTATATAAAATCTTAGTGATTTAATTGAGGATAAAAAATTTGAAATCTAATCTGTGTATGGTTATTCGAATTGATAAGGAAAATTGAAGAGAAAAAAATATAACTATAGTTGATATAAAATTAATGATATTCTGTCATTACTGGATATTTATAATATTGAATTTACTAAAGAGGATAAATCTCTAATTCATAAAAAGGATTATAATTTATTTAATAAATGATTTTTTTTATATTGAAGCATCCTATACTGTATTGAAGGTATTTTTTTGTAGTTTAAACATAATTTTCTAATATTATAGGAAAATTTTATAAAAACATTGATATATATATTCTCTTGGGAAAAATCATTGGGTAAAGGATGAAACCTTCCCAATTGTAACTAATTTATGATATTAGATACATATCTATGTATTAGACTCAACTTTAACATAGTATGTATGTAGTCACCTACATTATGGGTGAACCATGAAAACAATTCTATGTTAATTTTTTCTTAATTATTTTTAGTTTATATGTGAGGTTTTGTGATTAAAATATTGACTAAATCTTAATATTAATATATCACATTGGTTAATTGCAATGAAACAATTGTCAAAAGAGTAAACGTTATTCAACCGAACTTTTTAATATAACACCAACCATCACTTAAGCACTTCAATTTCATTAAATTTTGTTTTAATAATGGATAAAGTTATGGATATCTTTAAAAGTTCCATTTTAAAGGATGTTATAAAGTGCACGAGAGTGTTTTTTAGAGTACATTTTTTTCCAACAAACATGTTGTATTTATATTTTATTTTACATCTATAATTCCCTTATATGTATAAACAAATCAAGAGAATAAAAACTTTATTTTCTTTAAAAGGGAGATGTAATTAATTTATTTTTCCACATGCTATGTGATGGGGAGAAAATAAAGTGTTTTTCTTATAAGGGAAAATTTAAAGAGTTGGTAGCTAAAGTTGGGAAAAAACATAATATTTATTTTCTCATATTTATAGAAAATCTAGTGGAAGTGATTCATTATATATATAGTGATCTAATAGATCTTAATTATTATAGAATTTAACAAATTTTGGAGTTAAATATCCCTCATCAAATGAATTTCAAAATTATGGAGTTTATCTTAATTATGATTTGATCAATTTATAATTGTAACTATTGAAAAAAAAACTACTGACACCATTTTTTTTACTTTTTAATATTAGTTTATAACTGACTTTAACAAAAGAGATGTTAAAATTAGGACTTTCCATGTAGGTTTTCATACATAAATATTGAAAAAACTTCTATTAGGGGAATTATATAGGACATTCAACATAATTATTTTATAAAATAAAAATCAAAATCCCTCTTTAGAAGCTTTATATATTGGATTTAAAAAAACATCAAAACCACACTAATATCCAAATATCTTTCAATGTCAGTCTTATAAAAAACCAATATGTAATGTCACTCTTGACATTGGTTTTTATTAAATCGATACATTTAAATCCATACATGGGTATTTTGAGTTTTTTTAATAAAATAAATGTTGAAAATTGAATTAAAAAAATATTTAAAATAACATAATCTCTACATAAAAAATCTCAATGAAAAATGAAAATCATCAAACATATAGTATATACATCACAAAAGTAATAATAATCATTGAGAACTTTCTTAAAAATTTTTACAAATACAAAACTAAATGAATCTAAGAATCAAAATTATTCCAACATAGAAAATATTGTCAAAATAAAATTTAAAGATTATTCATTCTGTTGAATGTATATAACGAAAGATCATCCAAAACCCAAAAAACTTTTTACAAATTCATAAAAAATAAATAAATTATAAGTATTTTAAAGAATCTAACCCTTTAAAAATATATTATTTTTAGTTTGTGATGGTCTAATAAATTTAACCAAAAAAATAATATCATAAATCAACATTTTCTTTTTGAAAATGGAACAATGTTTATAAAACCATATTTTAAAAATAAAAACATTATATATGTAAGGAAAACCCGGTAGTCACTACTATAAAAGTTATTTACCTATACATTTACATAATCATTTTTTTATCCAGTATTGATTAACAAAACTTGTTGAACACAATCCATGAAATATTGTTATTTCAAATATTAATTCTTAAAAAACTTGTAAATTGGAAAAGGTAGGATTAAAGAACAAAAATAATGTAATAAAATTTACTTCATTAATTTTTTTTAAATAACATCCAAACACTACCCAATAATAATCATAATAAATATTCATTACATTATTTTGGAAATAAATACACATAACATTCAATTTTTAATAAGAAATAAAATATACAACATTAATAATTTTATAATGAATATAGGGTCATGATCATATATTTTTTCATACCCATAATGTATTTAAAAAAACCAATATTTTTTCTCTATGTTTTGGAATCTTCCATATATATATATATATATATATATATTAAATTTTGGTTTCTTTTTTCAAATTTTTCACTTATATTGAAATGTTTTGTAGTTCAATAAATTTATAAACAGAAGTGCAATCATATTAGACATAAAGATTATGGGGATTCATGATTATATAATAAATTAATTAATTTTAAATAAAATATGTTTAACTAATAAAAATAAATAAATAAATTCAAATTAAAAACATGTAAAACAAGTGAAACAATGATATAGTGAGAATATCACACTTTCCTTATGAAATCCTTCTCTACATAAGGTTTAATCTCCTCATTTATACACCCACATACTTCTCCAACTTTATCAGCATGGAATATCCTTGAGTTCTTCCACTGGTTCTCTTTGAGGGCTAGTCCACTCTTGGTTTTCTCTTTAATTTTGATCCTCACTTTATATCTGATGAAGGCATCGAAGTTTTATCCCTATCCTCATCAACTATGCTCTAACCTCACATTCCACCGCTACTCTCTAGGACAGATCTATAGAGATGGATATGCATAGGTTTTGGGCTAATCGGTTCAATGGTCGTGGGTCTTCGTGATGTATCTATTATTCTACTTTTAGGGTTTTATCTAATTGATTTCTCTTCTTTGTTTGGAATTATTGTTTCTATTCTAGATTCCTCCCTGGTTTCATGTAAGGTTTTATCCCTATTTTCCCTTATTCTTTCTTCTTTTAGTTTTTTATCCTCAGTTATCTTTTTCCATCATATGTATTCTTCTTCAATGGTGGTGTTTTTTCTTTCTTCTACGGTGTTTTGGCGATGAATTTTTCGCATGATGTGTTATTATTGTCAATGGTTTCATTTCTAAGTGTGTTTATTGGTGGAGAGATGTCTAATGGATGTCATTTATATTGGTGTAGTGAAATCATTAGTGTTTATGATGGCTTAGTTGATGACTTTATCATCTACAAGGATGTATTATGGTGGGTCTCATCAGCATTTTGACCTAGAACTATCTGCACATTTCTCTGCTCTTTCACTAGGACCTCACCACCCTCTCCATGGTTGATGTGGGTGGTGTTATTCTTAGTTACATGGAATGTTAGTTTTAATAATCAACTCCGAGAGGATGGAAGTGATTACTCATCTATGATCGATCGGATCATCGGCTTCTGGATAGTGATCAGACAATTAGTTTTAATACCGATGTGGTTTGGTGATAGCGATGATCATCGGAGTAGTGACCAACAATGATAGACTAATAATTATGATATGATTGTGATGAGACTATGTGAAGGAAGTGAAAGCGAAGAGTTGATATGGGTGGAACCCTACTGATGGTGGTGATGGTGACATAGATTTTCTCATTATGGTTTTATTAGGAGGCTAGTTTTTTCTACAATTTGAGTTTTTCAATTTTTGAATATTAATTTCCAAATTTGAATGTTGATTTTAATAATCATCTATATCATGTTACACTAGTTTAATAGGGTGGTGTTTGATTTTGGTATCTGTTTTTTATAAAGTCCCCACTCAACCAAAAAGTGGATTATTATTTAAATGGAAAAAATTATTTGGTTCATTAGAATAATATAATAATTATCTAATATAGAAAAAAATGTGATAGGTTTGTTACCAAATAATTTTCTTGGAGAATATCTGTGGGTAGTGGAATCTAAAAACATTCATTCCTTTATAGCGGTTCCATCGATACTAGATACTCCTACATACAGTAATTATTAGAAAATATTATAAGTAATTTTGAATTTAATTATAAACACAAAATTAAAGGAATATCATACTTTAAATGTTGACTAATGAAAAATATAATCTAACCAAATGACAAAATGGACAATACTAAATCCATTTATAGACACCTCCTCCATAGGAAGAAACACTAGAGGAGGTGGATCAATAATTTCAGGTTTTTCTACTATTATTTGACCTGAATTCATAAGTTGATGATGCACATAATATCCTAGAGGATATAAAATTCTTTATACTAAAATACATACATTGGGATCCCTATAATGTAACCCACAGTAGACGGTCGGGTCACAATGAAGAGGTGAAAGATCATGATAGGAAGGTTGTGTCAGATGTGTTGATTGTTCCTATCTCATCATTTTTTCAAACAGATCTGTGAAACTTTATTTAATCTTATCATATATTAACTCGTTAATGTATTTTCAATAAATATTCAAACAATCTATTTCTTCAATATGTTATGCCCATGTAGATATCACATTTGGTTCATGGCACTAATTTTTTGAAAATTTTACACCCTGATAATACCCTCTGATGCGGCTAAGGTGTTCCATATTTCCCAAAACAATAGTAAAAATAGCCTTCTTCCCTCAAGGATAATCTTACCTTTTGTCATTTTCTCTTGAAGGGCATCCTGAATTAATATTTTTAAAATATAATATCAGTAAGATTAATTTAGTTAATAGTAATATTGATGATAAGTAAAAATTAATTAATAAAAATCTTATCATCTACTTTGTTGAATTAGTGATATAATTTCCCTGTTTTGACATTCCCACAGTTCTCCTATTTTCATAATGATTTGGATGATATAGAGGGTTGAGTGAGTCCTCTTTAGAGTCATTACCTAACATAGATCTTATTTAACTATGTTTTCTAGCAATAATTTGTTCCAATAGTAAAGGATACCTCCATCTTGAAAATGTATAAAGATACAAATTATGAGAGTCTATCTATTGGTGAGTTTTCGTATAAGCCTATTAAATAATCTGAAATAAATATGTTATAAAGTAATGAAAATAAATAAAAAAAATTAAATTTTATAGAAAACTAAAACATATGATAAAATCTACATCCTTCATACTAGAGGAAAACTTCTTCCTTCTCCCTCTATCTATAAAATCATAACTAAGGAATTGATCTTTATCATTTTTACAGAAAAATTTATAAGTTGAAGTCACTTTTTTTAAGTATATCAATCATGTTGACATAAAGAATTAACAATTTTTTAATTCATTTTGTCTAATAAAAATAAAATGTCTTCTATAATTGAATAAATAAAATATTATAAAATTTAAAATATTTAAACCCTTAAAAAACTAAATACACATGTCTAGAAATTTTACTTTTATAAACTCCCATAAAATATTTTCCATAGGTGGTTCGACACTCGTATAATTAGGGTACGAAATACTTATCTTATAATTTATCTTCACAGCTGGGTATCTCCAAAATTATGTGGTATTTGGGGAAATTATGGAGTTGTTCTCATCAAATTTAATTATCACCATTTTCTATCCATGTGTGATTGCCACTTTTTGTAAATGTATAATCTTATTCTTACAATCTTTTTGTACCTTCCTATCTAGATAAGAAGAAGAACTATAAATAATATAAATAAATTTATTTTTAATTTCATTAAAAATATAATTACTATAAATATATATTTAAATGAAAAAACACACATACCTTAGCTCTCCTACCTCAATGTCTATCATTTTGACAGATGTAATATACCTCCTAAAAATTATGTATATCTATTGTTGATTAAAAATAAATAACTTTAATAAAAAAATATTTTATGGTTCATAATATATATCAACAATATTATAAATGAAAAAAATTGAAGGAAAAAAAATGATTTCATCCAAAGATAAATTACAACATTAAAAAATTTATAAATAAAAATATTTATATATTCTCATAGCTACAAAAAAAATACAATCAAAAAAAATTATATTCATAAAAAAATATTGCACCAAAAAAATTTCAACAAGAAAATTATAATTTCTAATAAAATGTAGATGTATAAATGTTTTGATGAATTCAATTTTTAACTAACAGATAATTAATTTATCTTCAAAAAACTTATAAAGTCAGACAAAAAAAAGATCTTTAATGTTATTGGAGTCACCTGATGGCCTGATAAGAAATAAAAACACTGTAATATTAAATATTAACATATAATTAGATATAAAAACTATAATTTAAGCATGCATAAATTTATAAAAATTATTTTATATCTTCATAACCAATTTAAAATTAAAAAAATATGTTATGAAATATTATTATCAAAATTTATTTTAATGAATAAAAAATCATAAATGAAAAAGAATGATGAAAAAAATAAATTAAAAAAATTAGAGGTCGAAAATGAAATATATATTATATATACCTGAATAATTTGTAGAGTAATTTTGAGTTTTCCCATATCACTTACACATTATCATTTCAAAAAACATAGACTATATCTACAATATAGTCATTGTTATCATTCAAAAATCATGTAACAAATGAAGAAACATCACATAAATCCGTAACATCATCATCATCCTGGTCATACAAATTAATTATTTTCCCTTGTAAAATGAGAGTCCACTGATCATTCAATTGATCGATTATAACTGCCCAAGACATTAAGATGTTTTCCTTTCAGAATAAATTTAATTTTTTTTCCTAGAATGCTCTATACACTACACCATGTTAATATTACACTACATGAAACATGATTAATTTATGAAATACGTAATTTTTATCTTGATCAAAATCAAACACCGAGGTCATATTATGTTACACTGAACAATGACATTCTTCAATGTCTTGCGTTACACGTGAGACTGAGTTTTAAAGAAAAAAAGTATTATTAAAAGTATTATTATTTAATATAATAAGATATAACCGAGAAACTAAATTGTAGGTTATGAATATTTTTAACTAAGTTATGAAAATATATATTTTAATTCACTGGTTAAAAATTAATTAGAAATGGATATAAGTACCAATTGAATATAATATGACCATTTTTATAAAAACAATTTTTATACTCACAAAGGTGTTCTATCCTAAAAAATGAACATTCATTTTTGAATGATATTAATGAAACATATATATTATATATTAAACAAAATATTTTTTATATTCATTCAATATAATCTATAATCATAGGATAAAAACAATCCCAATTTTACGTATAAAACATATATTTTTATAAAGGTATTTTTACCACCATTTAATTATGAACCTATTTAAAATCCAATTTTTAACACTTTTATGAATTTAATATGATAATATAAAATTAATTTCTTAAATATAAAAATAAAAATTAGGATAGGTTTAATATTTGGTAATTTTCTATGAAGATTTATTTTTTTACGAAAAATTAAAAATACTAAATTTTATTTCAAAAATTCTTTTCATCTGATTTATTTATAAAGATAAATTATGTTTTTATTATATTTAAAGTAAATTTATTTCAATTATATATCCTTTAATCCAGTTTATGTCATTTTAATAAATTTCACATTGAAATTGGACATAAAACATATCAAAATTTAGAACTTTTTTACATTAAAAGCCAACATTGTCATCCCGTCTATGAGATTAAATTTAAATTAAATTTTTCCACTTATGTGTTTTTTAAATTATAAAAATGGATTTCATATTTTGAATCATAATAATTTATAATATCAATCAAGTTCAGCTTATTTTTTGACAAAAAATATTAGTGAAAGTGATAAAATTAATTATATTGATTAAGAGGAAAATTAATTTAATAAGGTAATAAACCTTAACCATAAATGCCAAAATGACCTAGAAACATAAAAAAATATTTTATATAAATATAAAGACCCTATCCCCCATTTTCTCTATTTGTTCCCTAATTGGATCCACATTTCATTGTAAAAACATGGGTGGAATTCCCTTTTAGAAAATTTATAAGAATTTCATTCCTCCTCTACTATAAAAAGGCACTCACACCTCCAACTTATTCACACCTTTAAAGCCATTTTGATCACAAAAAATATATGCAAATAATAAGCCAAATCCCCCCCCCCCCCCTCATCCTAGAATCCTCCCTCTAAGCATAAATTCATCCATTGAATCCCTTTTGTGGTAAACCAAAAGGTTATTTTCCAAAGAATAGGTAACATCCATCCTCAAACTCTTTTTTTTATTTACATTGAGTATCCCCTAAAAGATTATAATTACAAGATTATATAAAAAATTATGTATATTAAACATACCAATATGTTTTTATGTTTATTTCTTGACCTTGAATTACACTCACGTCCATCTAATTGGTTGCAAACCTACTATTTATGTGTAAAAGAACTACCACCTCACGAAATTATGATATATTCATTTTTTATTTACCATTTATCATAGTGGTAATCATGATGTAAACACTATTTATGTAGGATATATATGATATTAATAATTTATTTATTCTTATGAAATTTCTATGTAAAACATACCCTTATTCATTAAAATATTTGTAAATCAGATTACATCATTTGTGGATGTGTGGACTACCTCCTCCTCGAAGAGATGTGATTCGTTCACACTATATATGGAATATATAATTTATCGTTTTAATAATAATAATTTAAAGATATTAAATAGGTATGATACTTGAATAATAATACACACACATATATATATATGTGTATTAATTTTAATTCGTTAAATATAGTAAATAAATGAATGTTGTGTTTATTCCTGGGTACAACCTACCGTATCCATGAATAGTGTATTTAATTTATTATCCCCAAATGTAATGTATTATTATAAATATATATATAATCAGTCTTTATGATATATAAATCATGTTTTACATTATTTATATGATTAAATCATGATCAATGTAATAGGAACAAAAAATAACAAGTCAAAACATACTCGAAAACTAAGGCAATTAGCTCCCAAAATAGTGAAAATAACGAAAGATTATTATGAAATGGGTAATAATATATTATAATAAGATCATATATGAAATATGAAATATTATTTTTGGTTTTTAATATGTTAGTAACATGTTTAAACAACTATACAGAAGGTTAACAACCACCCAACAAAAATGAAGGACAAGGTAGGGGATTCTTGTCTCACTTTTCATTCCATTAGGCATACGCCATTTTCAAAACATACTTAATTTCTGAGCTGTATATGCCACTATTTTTGATTTATTATATCACTAATCATTTCATATTAATGGTATTTATGTTTTTTTCTTTGAATTATCTCATCCAAGGGCATTTTAATTGAAAATATCTTTGACATAAAAGTTATCATTTAGTATCATTTTTTATTGTCAACTTTCTCTTCAGTTGGTCATATACATATGATAATTTTTTATGGTACATTGTAATTTTATTAAATATAAATACTATCATTAAATGGATATTATAATTTCCTAAACTACATACAATTTTTACACACAGTTTTCGCTTTGATAGTTATTTGATTAACTCGGAATTATTGATAAATCAATATCTTTTATTAAATACAGATATTTGATAAATAACATTTCAATGAATTAAATTTACCACATGATAAATGAGGAATGATTTGGAAAGGTATTAAATGGTTGGGAACCAATTATATATATCCCATCATTGCATCGTATGTCTCATTAGACGAATCAGTCGATTAAATAAGAAGGGTTTTTACCAGATATGCGAAACGATCTAGTGTAAGGTATTGATTGTAACTATACCATGTACCTAGGATACATGGAATACAATAATTAAATATTTTACTCATTCATAATAACTTTTTATTTATCCATATTATATTTCTTTTACATATATATGGTTGCATTCTATTCTCATTTTATTGATTAAATGGAATGAGTTCCAATTTCTTACATTACTATGTTGATTATGCAATATCTAGTTATTTGAATGGAATAGGTTATCATTTATTTACTATGAAATATTGATTATTCTCATCAATTGATATTTTATTCTACCTTACCCACCATTATTTACCATTTTATCTCACCCTTATTATGTTTCATTTCCCATGTTATGAAGAAAAAAATCAATGAATAATATTTCATGGATATAGTTTATTTCATTTTATTATGTATCTTGGTTTATTTTCAATTTAAAATTTTAATATGGATATCATGAATATAATATGGAATTATAATACTACTAAATTGATCAGTCCTTTGAGATTTTATTCCATATAGACATTTTAAGTGAATACAATAATGCACTAAATCATAGCTTATGAGGTCATGGTTTTATAGTTGGTATCTGAGGAGGTTTAACAGAAACCACGGAATCTAGATATAGAGAAATTATATTAGATAAAATTACCCTAATATAGAGTTTTGGATAAGTATAGAATAACATTGTATAATTTTCATAAGGTAGATATTGTGTGGGACTTTCTAGAAATACATTCTTATCTACATACTAGAAGTGGGTGTAGTTCTGGAACAGATGTACCTAGGGACAAAAACTTCAACAATTTGTGTTGGTTTAACTCAGTGGAGCATGGTACATGAAAAAAGGCCTTAATGATCACCTAGTTAGAAACTATCAGGGGTTACACGTAGGATAATTCACATTTTCTTTACACAGTATTTGAAGGATTTGAAAGTAAATATATCCCCAAAGAAATGAAGTTTATTATTATGAAACCATTTTTGGAAAACATTTTCAATTTATGATTAATATTTCAATAGTTTTGGGATTATGAAATATGTTATAAAATGTTGTGATCTAATATTGTATAAACCATTTTTTAGAAATGGTTTCTGGTTGGAATAATGGTATCAGTAATCGTGGAAAATATAGATATTTCCCAACTAAGGAAACCAATAGATCTTGTATTGGAAGTAAGAATTTTACTGAAAAGTTAATGAAGATTAATCATTTTGTGGAACATAACCTTTTTCATATATAGAAACCTGTTCAAAAATTATATTGTCTAATGTTGGATTGCATTATGTGACATAATCCCCCATAATTTATTGGAACTACTAACCCAATCGTAGCGGAGTAATGGATTAGGTCTTTGGAGAAGATATTTAATAAATTGGGATGTGGTGAAAAGAAAAAGGTTAAAAATATAGTGTATTTTATCAATACAAATGTGAATTAATGGTGGTCATTGATCTAGAATAATAGGTTAGAGGATGATATAGAACTCAAGTAAATGATGGATTCTAAGGACACATTATTTGAAAAATATTTCACTTGTTAAAAAAATAAGATTAATAGAAAGTTACTTCATTTAAATAAAAATAATAAAGAATGGTTTTAAGTATATTAAAATACCTTTATAATTTTATCAAGGTATTCTACATATTTCATGCGCAACATGAAATGCAAGATTGACCATTTCTTTGAGGGTCTTAAGCTATATCTCTAAAGGGAACTGGTGTCTCAAAATTTTTCTTCATGTGATGAAATAGTTTTTTGTGCTATTAAGATAGGGAAATAATTATCCATGTATTATGTCTTCAAAGGGAATCAAGAGTACAATATAGAGAAATAGAAATTATGTATATTGGTAAAATGGGAAAGGTGGATTTTCCAATATGCAATTACTATGGAAATAATCATCCTGGTAAATACATTATTGTATGGGGAATTTTTTATAAAGCTGGATAAAAGAATAATCATGATAAAGAATTTATGTGAATGAAGGAGAAAACTAAATGTTAAAACTGCAATTATATGGGGTAAAATGTAAATAAATCCCCAAACATAAAAAGAATATACCACAGAAGAAGCTAAGGGATCAAGGTCAATCATATTTTATTAACAAAACTGATGTGGAATAATTAATGTACTTCTGTATTTAAATCTAATAAAAATGATGAAAATTTATTTTATTTATGATGTTCTCATCATATGATTTTTGAAATATATAAGGATTAAACTGGAGTATTTTTTTTAAGGATTTGAGATCATATGTTGAATACTACCAAGAAAATTGATTCGGTAACAAGTAAATATTTTTTGAAAACACATGGTTAACATAAATATAATCATTAATATGGACTTAATGTCAAGATAATTATGTTAGGATGAATAAATTATTAGTTTGGATGACTTAAATCATATTAGCATTGAATACCTTTTAAATGAGTAATGATTTATGGAAAAAGTGTTTTATGTTATGATTTATGGTGTTTATAAAACATTTTGGTTTATGTAACATATCTAATGATATATATTATATTTAATTAATAAGTATCATTCATGTTTTCAATAAGGTTAAAGGAAAATTGAAGTTATTACCATATTCACATTTTCGTATGTGACGATTAAAATACTCTTCTTGTTATTTAATACGATCATTTTGGAATCTCGGTGACCTTACATCTAAATTATTGGATCATAGTATTTTTTAAAAGTTAAAAATTTATGAAATTTTATAATATGATCATTAAATAAGGTTTTAGAGTTTAATGTATAACATCAACATATGATGAAACAACTGGCAATAAATTAATTAGAAATAGTTTAAGGCACAACCAAATTAAATGATTGTGTTTATGAAATATAGAATTATATTTACTTATATTAATATAGAGTAAAAATTTACTCAATTATAGGAAAAAAAATTTGAAAAAAATATTTTCTAATTATCATTTTTTTGATGTTATCAATGAAATATATTATCACCTTTAGTTTATGGCCTTTTGATAAAAACAATTCTCATAAACATGTTCTATATAATTCTCCATTATAAATTAATGGTTAGATTTGTCTTCCATATCCATGTTTTCATTGAAGTTATCCTAGTTGATATCCTTGTTTTTTGGTGATGTTCACATTTACTTTTACCAACTGTTAATAATATGTGTCATTAACCCTATTTATGATGTGGGTTTTTAAATAATATTTTATTTTTAAATACAAATCCCTAGATTATTGAGATCAAATTTAAATCATAACGATGCAATTAAATTATGTTGGGGGGGGGGGGTAACACCCCAATACTTTATAATATTTTTCTTTTAGAAAAAAAATTAATTATGTTGTTAGAAAGATTTATACTCATCATATTGTTATTATTAATACAAACATAACATGAATAATTTATACACAACATAATATATATCATTATCCACACAGAGCAAGGATTTCAGATTATGTTACATGAAATAATGACTTTATTCAATTGCTTATGTTACAAACAAGACCTGGTTTTACTGAAAAACAATGTAGTTTTAAAATATTGTTATATTATATAATATGATATAACATAGACATTAAATCGGAGCTTATTAATAGTGTTGAATAACTCTATGAAAATATATGGTTGAATTCATTAGTTGCAAACTAATTACAAAAAAATATAAAAATCAATTGAATGTAATGGGAATGTTTTTATAAAACTATTTTTACGATCACAAAAGAATTTTATTCTAAAAAATTAAATTAACTATTATTTGTGAATGATATTAATTTTATATATATATATAGTGTATATTCAATAAAATATATTTTATATTCATCCAATATATTAGATAGGAAATGGATAATAATAAATCCAATTTTATTAAAAAAATTAATATTTTATAAAGGTAGTTATAGCGCCTATTAATGGAGAACCAATTTTAAATCAACTTTTTGAAACTTTTAGGAATATAATACATTTTAATATAGTTAATATTTTAAATATAAACAATAGAATTAGGTTTGGGTGAACTATTGGTAAATTCCTCTTATGTTTAATTTTTTAATTAGTAATGAATAATACTGAAATTTATTTCAAAATTCATTTTTATATAATTTATTTATAAGGAGAAATTTTGTTTTTGAATTATTTTTAAAGTTATAATAGATCAATTATACATAAATAAATCCAATTTTTTTCATTGGATCAATTTCAATTTGAAATTGGACATAAAAACATAACAAAAATTTGACCATTTTTACTTTAAAACCCTACATTTTTGTCATGTATAGAGGACTAAATTTAAATTGATTTATCCTCTTCAATGAATGGAATTTGAATTATTTTAAAATATTTGGAATTAGAGTAATTTATAATTTCTAATAATTTTAACTTAGTTTATTACAAAAAAAAAGAGTAGTGGAAGTGATTAAAATTAATTACATCAATTAAGAGGAAAATTAGTTTAACTAGGGACTAAACGTTAAACTTAGGTGACAAAATGAAATATAAAATTGACCAAAATCTATTTGATGGACATATATAGACAATATAATAAATGTTATATAATTTAGTCTATTATTGGAGTCAACATACCTAGGAAAATTGTGGATGGAATTTCCTTTTCCAAAATTTATAAGAATGCCACTAATCCTCCACTATAAAAAGGCACTCACCCCTCCCACTTATTCAGGCCTCTAAGTCCATTGTTCTAACCCAAACTATACTCAGATAATATCCAAAAATCCATCACATAATACAATTATACTCTCTTTTGGCATAAATACACCCATGCAATACATTTGTTTAAAACCAAAAAGAGTTTCCCTAAGAAGATGTAACATCCTTCCTCGTGCTCTTTCGTTTTATTTACATTCTCTAACCACTAAAATATTATTATTAAAATATTATATAATATTATAAGTTTCCTAAATATACTGATATTTATTTTTGTTATGTTTTTTATCTAAACTTACACACAAAACTATATAATGGGTAACAAACCATCCATTTATCTGTATGGTGAACTACCACCTCACAAAACAATGATTTTGAATTTTTTTCCTTTACCACATATCATGGTGGGAATTATGATGGACACAAAACTTATATATTATATATATGAAATTTATAAATTCTTTAAGCTTAATTAATTTTTATACAACACGTACCCTTATGCATCAATTTTTGTAAATACAGTAATATCATTTTTGGATGTGTGGACTACCACCACCTCAAAGTGATGTGATTCATTCACACAATACATAGAACATATAATGGATCATATTAGTAAAAATATGTGAACAATATGAAATTTATATTATATTATAATTATAATATGCCTATATATCATTTAATTTTCATTCATTTAATATTTTAAAGAAATTAAAGTGGCGTTCATGCGTACATATGACCTACCATCTCCATGAAGAATGCATTTTATTTCTTATATACAAATATATTAGATTAATAAAAATAAATATATACTGAATATATATTATATATAAATCATGTTTTACATTTTTTTATATGGTGATATCATGTTTTAATTAATATGAACAATAAATAACAATTCAAAACATACTTGAAATACCAGGTAATTAACACTCAAAATAGTGAAAATAATGAATGATTGTTATCAAACAGGTTATATTATATTATAATATATGATGAAATAAATATTAATCTAGTTCAATTTTATATTATGAACACAATTAAATGAACATATATTAGGTTAAAACCTATACAACAAAAAGGAAGTGTAAGGTAAGGGATTATTGTCACACTTTTCTTTCTGTGAGATATACACCATTATTATCAGTTTCTAGTTTTATGTTGTGTATCTACTAAAACGTTTTGTTTTTCATATAATGAATAATTTTATATTTTTTTTTTATTTTTTTACTTTTAATTATCTCATCCAATGGGGTTTGACATGAAAATATCCACATGGAAAAAGTTATCTTTGTAATATCACTTTCTGTTGTGATTGTAAACATTCTCTGGAAACAATAACATTCTTATGATAATTTTTAAAGTACATTATAATTTTCCTAATAATATATATTCTCATGAAATGGATATTATTTTTTCCTAAACCATATAGAATTTTTACATATGGTGTTCACATTGAAATTTTTTTATTAACTGTGAATTATTGGTAAATCTATATCTTTTATTCAGTATTGATATTTGGTAAGTAACATTGTTCATTAATTAAATAAATTACTTGATATAAGAGAAATTATTTGTAAAGGCATGAATTGGGAGGGGCCGAGTTTTAGATATCCTCTTGATGCACTGTTAGTCTCATGAGTTGAATCTGTTGGACAAATTAGATGGGTTTTTACCCGATATTCTAAACCATCTTATGAAATATCTTGACAGTAAAGGTACAATATACTTAGGAAAAATGAAATATAATAATTAATATTTTTACCCATTTATACACAGTGATTATTAATCCATGTTATTTATTATTTGAAATATTTATGGATACATTCTATTCTCAGTTTAATGATTAAAACAAACGTGTTCTAGTTTCGTACCTTGCCATATAAGTTATTCTTTTTCTAGCAATTTGTATGGAACATGTTATTAGTTATTTACCTTTACATATTGATTTTTCTCGTCAATTAATATTTTATTCTTCTTTAATTACCCTTATTTATAATTGTAAATCACCCTTATTATGTTTTATTTCCCAACGTCATGAAAAGAAATATTTGAATACACTTTCTAAGATGGATTTTGTTTAATTTTATTATACATCCTTTTTAGTTTTTATTTCCCAATATAATATGAGGATAAGGTATGTAATCTGCCTTTCTAAGACTACTAACCTAATGGGTCATTCTGAATTTTATTCCTTGTAATCATATCAAAGAAATAATACAATACACCGGCTCCGAGCTTCTGGAGTCAAGGTGTTACATAAATAACATAAAATATTTTCATTATCATGTATCTCCATGATAAATGGTTCATCATTGCAAATAAAAAATTTCTATTATGATTGTAAATCAAGAATCATCATGTTTCAAACAATTTTTACTATCAACCCAATTACAGTTAAACTCTATTACTCAAAATTTTGTATAATCAATTTCTTATATATCCTTAAGAACTCCGAAATATGTCACTCATGTAGAAATTGGGTTTTTATCTCTTCCACTAGAAAAATGTAGTGCTTTAGTGACAACTATTACCACGCAATTTTAAATATTGCTCTGAACATAATATTTCTATTTGTAAAATCTGTAACTACTGATACCAAAACTAGACCATGTGATCACATTAAGAGGCGATACTCCATCCAACTATTTCAATGTCTTTGATGTAGATAAATATTTGTTGAATTTCTATTTATAAATTGAAAAAATATATTTTATGGTTAATCATCAACATTCTTTCATTTTTTTCTAAATTCATACTTTTAATACAGTAATTTGTGATGGTATATATGGTTGAAGGACATATTTTCTGTTAAAAATGTATATATTTTACTTCATCACTTCATCACATTGAATAAATTTACCATGAATCTAGGAATCCCTCATCCTTTACACTCAACTTTCAAATGTTGCGATATAAGGGGAATAATACACCCAACATAAAATTATAATTATAGAACATTGTAACCACATTACCAACATATTTTTGGTCAATAAATGCCTCTATTTTTTGAGAATTTTTCAAATATCCCTTCCAAATTTGAAAATAAATATTAAAAGGATACATGTAACATAAATAAATATGCCCAAATTTTATTATCTCATGAATCAGATGAATCAGTAGATGATCCATTATATCAAAAAACATTAGTCGGAAATATATTTATAGTTTAAAAATGTGTGATCTCAAATTCATTATCGAGCATATCTAACTAATTATATCAGTGAATTTGCATCAAAATGATTTGAAAATTTTACATAACATAATAATACCCATTCTGATAGGTGTGTGTAAAATACCTTGTAGTGTGGCCTATAGCAGTTGTTGTATCAATACATGACAATGGTGATATTTCATGCCTATTAATTTAAAATCTTCTAATGAAACTGAATTCATCACATTTTAAGAATATCGTATAGTTACATTAATAACATACAAACAACATAAAATAGTATAATCACTCTTGTATAATTTTTTAAAATAAGGATGTAAATATGTTTTGTTTCTTTTTTTTGGAAGGATATAACATCAAATGTATTCTCATGGATATCAAGTCTAATATGGAATGCAATCCATATTTTTTATTTCTTTTTCTGTATAACAATGTTTCAATCAAACTATCATATATGTTTTTATCAACATTTATAACATCAATGTTGTGTGTTATCTATAAAAATATCAAATAAGTTATTTCAATTAATATATATTTCATCTTCCAGAGATTTTTGGATGAATAGAACTTCCTTTCATTCCCAATTTAAAATCAATATTTTTCTCCTAGTAATAATTTTATTCTTCTTAAAAAGGTCCCTGGGGAGGTTATATTCTTGAAAACCATTAGATTGTTTCATCAATTTTTGGATAATAATCATCAATTCAAAAAAATATTCAATTTCTGATGCACTCTATATTTCTACTATTCTAAAAATAATAATATTAATTCTCTTTTCCACAAGTAAAACTTCTTTAGATCCTATATTATTATATCTAAATAAGTTTCCATATATAAAAAATTCATTTATTTTCAAAAATATTATAGAAAAAATAACAAAATTCACTTTATTTTTTAGAATAAAAACAATAATACATATCTCCCATAGAAGATTAAAATTAGAAATCAATGGTTATGGATACAAATTAATATTATTTCATAACAATTTTGTTCTAAAATCTTGGATATCATCATAAAATATTGTTTTTTCATACATATTTGAGGGTATATGTGGTAGACTACCACAAAAATAGGCCATAAACTATTTTGGATACTGAATTTATGATATGGATTCATTCTATCTATGTACAGTCCCATTCAATGGTTTCTAGCCCCACATAAAAAATATTTTTTCTATTAAATCTCTTCCACTATGGTTTATCATTAGGGTAAATTAAGTTTTTATTAGAGATTCACTCATCAGTATTCCATCTCAACCAGTTTTCATTATTTCAATTTTCAAAAACATTATTTAAAAAGGAATTATTAGAAGGTACCAAATTTCATTAGTAAGAGGTTTAATGCTGGTACCTAATATTGAATTAGGGTTCAAATACTCATCTATATTATATTGTGATATCCCACATTTAATAAACTTTTATCAAAAAATTTATTACATCATATATAACACACAATAATTAGTGTAAGAATGTATCTTATTATTACCCAATCATATAGGTCATAATATTTTATTTTCTTCATTATTGAAATAAATAAGCGATTTTCCTTCTGGAAGTATCTCTTTTAAAATATTACGTCATTAAAATAAATAGTTATCACTCCAACAATTTATTTCATTGTTGTTAACTAATTTAAATACTAGAAATAAAACTATAAATTAAGTATAACCCAAGAATAGTGGTTTCTCATAATATCCATTGAATCATTAAATTGTTACAATCTTTCTATGGTTTCAAGGTTTATATATAGAATTAGTTCTTTAGTATTATCCAATATCTCATACATAATATTTTCTACATATTAGATGATTAATTTTATATTATTTCACCATACCAAATCCAACATTTACAATTATGGATAAAACCATATAAAACTAGATGATCCTTGGTTTCTCATGAATTTGAATTTCTGAAATTTAAAATATTCATGCATGGATAGAAAACTAAATATTTGTTTATTATTTTATTTAGAAAATTCCAAGAAATGATCCAAATCATTTTCCATATTTATCAATGGTTCTTAATAAATTTATCCAATTAAAATCACATGATTACCTATGATCACAATATAGAAGGAAAATATATTAAAACAAATAAACATTTAAAAATCTATATAAACAGATAAATTTTATACATAATTACATATAATAAAAATCAATTGTTGATAAAAATTTGATCATAAAAAACAACTATAAATAATTATCAAAACATATCATTGAAAAATTTAGATACAAGTGAATAAACATATATAAAACATATAATTTAAATAAAATAATTTTTTGGAAAAAAAAATTCTAAAAAAAATTAAAATGAAAAACATGTTACAAAAAATGATAATTGAAAAAATAGACAAAAAAATCAATTTCTACCAAAATATATTATAATAATAAAAATTTAAAAAATACAAAATGTTTCATAAAAATTATAGTGAATTTTTTTTATAATAATACTAATAAATTTAATATTAAATAAATTTTAATAAATACAATTAAAATTGATGATCTCATGATACACACAATTGAATAGATCAATCAATTTTATAACTAAAATATAATTAATTTAAATTTAAAAATAAAAAATATATATAATATGTATTTTTATAATAGAAAATGAATCATTAATTATTATCTAGTCACTCAATGACTATCACCAACCAATACGGGTTGACCCTGAACCAGTCACCCGAGTAGGCCCGTGACAAGGCCCGAGGGGCTTTTTAGATCCCCATGGGATGGAAACTAGTGTCAGGCATCAAAATTAAACAATTGGTACTTATTTGGCACATAAATAAAAGGCAAATAAATAAACACAAACTGAACAGTTAAAATAAAAACTAGTTGCAATGATAAAACAAAGTTGTACATACCTCTATGTGAGCCTATGGGTCACCACCAACCTCAATCCTACATTGCACTATGAAGACCGAAACCAAGAAGGGTGCAACACCTAAATCTAAAAAAGTATAAAACTATATACGTGAGTATAAATACACAATATTTGTGCCCAAAAAACTTATTCACATATGCATTTCTTTTAAATAAAGGATCCATTAATTTCATGTTTGAAATACAATATATAGAAATAATTTATTACACATTTTCTTAATTAAAATGAATGACATTCCATTTCCCTTTTCCATTTAAAATCAGTTTCTTTTTTATGAAATATACCTTAACATTTTAGAAGGAATCTCAGCTTCCAAAGAGGGTCGTCATGCGTTGGAGGCAGGCCGGACACGGTTGTCGCATGCTGGTGTAATAATCTCGGCTGCCAGAGAGGTTCACACGAGTAGGGTGGGGTGAGGCTGGGAAGAGCGATAGAGTAGTAAGTAGAGATAACTATGGGTTGGGAGGGGAGGAGATGGAGGTGGCCTAGCCGGAGTGGCAATGTGTGCTGGGATCATATGCATGTCTCGGTGTGGGGGAGAAGGAAAAGGCAGGGGGGTCATGAACCCCTTTGGGTTTCAAACCACTTTTCTATAATATTATACTAATAATAATAATAATAATAATAATAACTAATTTCAAAATATTATTATTATTATTATTATAACATTAATAATATTATTTTTAAAACAATAATAATTTTATTATTTTATGCTTAAACTGTTTTTTTCTAAAAATTTATTTTATTTAATTTTTTATTTCCCTCCATTTAATTTCACAGATCCTTTAATTAATTTATTTATATTTTTTGGATGTCGGGAAAATGCATGAATCATGTTCCATAAAGTGCATTGGTGATCAAGTAGCACTCGAATCGTGCCACTCGGCACTGACCACCTACAAAGTCAAACTGTGTGTTGTCTCATAGTTTTATAACTCATGTACAAGTCACACGTCAAACCCATTCGGGGTTTGACAAAGTCAATAGATAATGAATAATTATTCAAGTTTGAAGAAAAAAGAGTTAAAAAATGATGTAAAAAAACCAACATAAACATTAAATAGTGGTTGTGGTTTTACGAAGATTGATTTAGGATCATTAAATAACGATGAAGGAAGGAATATTTTTGTGAAAATGTGAAAATATTATGAAAATTGACTGTAAGAACGGATCGAGTGTCATCAATGGTTATTATGAGTAGTCAGGTGTTGTCATTATTCGAGAGGATTAGTTTTGATCTGAAAATAAATGAGGGTTTCAAGGTCCTAATGGTTTTTTAATCACTCTTAATATTTTGTTTTTTTACAGAACTAAATTTAAATGTAATTTGGAAACATTTATTAATGGTTTTTTATAAAATTTATTTTAGAAGTTGTTCTAATTTACTTTTAATGTCTATTTTAGAAAAATCAATGTTTAAAATTTGACATTAAAGACCCTTTTTCTACTAGTATGATAGTTACACTAAGATTTGGAGAAAATTGACAGATATAATTATTTCATATGGTAACTATTTTCGATAACTTTTATATCTATAAAATACTATGAATTTTATGTCAAATAAATTCATTCATTAGTATTGAAAGTTATTTCGGGTTGTATTTTATTTAAATATTAGTAGGGGTTTACAATTATAGAAAGAGTCACACAACAATATATAAGTTTTGATCTATGAGTTTTCTTAGTAGAAATAAATAAGCTCAAATTCCATCACAATGGAAGGAAATGATTATTTTATTTGTTGGTATTTACCTTAGTTAAAGACCATCATTTTGTAATTCAAATACAATGTTTTTCATAAGGGTTTAAACCACAATACATCTATATAATACAAATTTCTTATGTTAATATTTCAATGAAAAATAACAAACACTATAATTAATATTGTCACACTATAACAAAGTAATAAAAGGAATGTTTAGATACTAAGACCATGCAATAATAAACTTGGTCACAGCAATAATTGGGGGATAAGTTTTTTGTATCCTTTTCATAGATATATATATATGATGAAGTTTTTTGATATATGGATCAGTAAATTACCCCAGCTATCATACCATGATCCATGAAAATTATATATATATGATATAACTTTTCAAGATAATTTCTTTTATTGAAAATATAGATAACTAAATATATATTCCATAGATAAATCTGATGTGTATTTTCTTGGGATTGTGTAGAAGAAAATGGGTGCACACTTGATCAAAATGTTTTTGGCACCTTGGGAGGTAGTGTGAGGTTGATTTACTTATTGATTTTTATCATTATCTTTAATATACATAGATTTTGTTATCATATTCCTACTCCCATGTGTTTTTCTTGTTGATAATAAGTTAAGAACATGGATTGTAGTGTAACATCCTACACTATCTAATTAGATTGATAGGATATAGAGGTTTTATTTGCTTTAAGTGACATTCCCTAGACAGTAATGGCTGAATATAAAATCCAATTAATTTGAAAAAAGGTTATAATGGGTGTATGATATACTCTATATACATTAACACATTAACACATAAACATTAAAATATATATAGAAACAAATACAGTAAATACATATTTTAAAATGATGCACACACCAACCCAACTATATTAAATATAAAAAATCAAATAATAAACATTAAAAAAAGTTCAACATTAGCGTAACCGTGGAACTGAGTAAAATAAAAAATACAACTCTAATTTAGTAAATGGCCCTAGAACCAAGGTGGAAACACTCAAGACCGTGACACAAATACTCTACGTACCATCTTTGATAACCCATATAGTGGCATATGGGAGACTCACTAGTGAATTATGAAACTGGACCCCTTCCTGTATCATAGAAAACACCATATACAAATTCCGCAATGTGCATATGCATGGGTTGAGTAGTCATACCCAATAAAGAAATACTATGTAGTTTTCACCCATGCCACTAATACCAAAAATAAGTTAGCTCATAGATGTATAAAATATGAAGAATAATACATAAATAAGATATATTTGTTTTCAAAATATAAAATATCATAGATGAGTTGGTTTTCTAAAATTAGTTAAACCAAAAAAATGTTTCTCCTTCACGAAACATAAAAAGTTAAAAAATACAAATTTTTTATTATCATCAATGATCTCTCACACACACCCATGCATAAAGAATGAAATCTCTATACTCGTGAGTGGGGATATGTCATCCTCTATGTCATCTTTTGGACGTAATTTTTTCGTGGGCCTTTTTATTAATTAATGAGAGTTAAACCTGCTTCAACAAGGCATTTTACAATTTTAATCATGAGTACACACCAATCATACTCCTTTAAAAATGGAACCCACAACTCGGTTATTCTATGATCATATTCTATAACCATTTTTCTCTTTTAAGAAATATGTTTTCATCAATTTATCAAACAAGTTGTGTCTAGCATTCACATCCCAAATTTAATATCCAGTTTGAAAGAGATCATTCTGTAAGAGTATAAATAGGGAAAATAATTTAAAAGTAGAAGTTATATATTTATATAAAAAAATATCCTTCAAAATCTAATAAATGTGAAAAGAGTAAAAAAACCTAACTTGAATGGGCTAATCCAAACATCCCTTTCTGTTCCTTGGGAACCCTTTGATTCTTTTAAAAAATGATTGAATATTAGTTGGAATCAAATTCCAAAATTAATATATCTTCAAAAAAATCCAATAGAAGAGATATAGTTTGAGAGATAAGGAAGAGATAAATATGGGAATTATAGAAAAAATAAATTAAAATAAATATACCCATAATTCCTTATTCGTAAAGTGAATTAAGATTCACATAATAAATATTTGGATTTCCACATACATAAAAAAACAATTTCCACATCTCAAAAACCCAATTTTTTATTCATAGATTGTATAAGATATAATACTGTCAATGTTATTAACCGACCTCCTAAGGAAACCCAGTCATACCTTGAAAGAACTCACCAATTATCTCAGAAGAAATTCACATCATGAATCACCTTTCATTGTGTGAATTATTCCTATATCAGAATTACATAATCCCCTTCTCTTAATTTATCTAAAATCATCAAAAAAATTATCCCAGTGGCTTTAAACAAAAAAATAAAAATAAAATGAATAAATACCTCAAACCAAGGGTGAAAAATTCTCCCAAGCATTGGAATTTCCATCCACATAAATTTATTGGTATTTACTAACATTTAAATTCTCAAGAAATAAATGAAGAATAAACATTTAACTTTCCCAAGTATCCTCATTGATCTAAAGTTGATTCCATAGAATTATTTCTATATAAATATATCTACCCCACAAATTAATTTCATATTTTTAAAGAATATGTACTAGTTTATATATAAATGTAACATCATGATTAAATATAACATGATCCCAACTAGTCACATGATTTGGATATGGGTAATATATCTTTATTTGAGAAACATGGAAGATTTTATGGACAATGCTAACTCTTGGTTGAATGGAAAACTATTATGAAACAACATAAATTCATTTGATAATCTTGAATGGTCTAACATACCATGAATCTAATTTCCATTACTCCAATAAGAATAAATGATCAAGTATGGGTAACACTTTTATGAAGACAAATTCATTCACAGTAAATGATAATGGTAAGTGATAATAATCAACATACGATTTTTTTGACTCCATGTTTTATTAATTATTTTTTTGATGAACTGGATTTTATATATAGTTTCTTGGACCAATCTAGGATCAATTAGCGATGTTTCCCCTGTTTCTACCCAACATAGTGGATAAGGACATGGAAGACCATATAATAACTCAATCAAGGCCATAATTATTTTTTCTGATAACTGTTATTATAAAATAATTCCTATAAAATCATTTGATGATCCCATGAGCCACAAAATTCCATAGAAATCGCTTTTAGAATATATAGGAATGTCTAAATTGTATGATTTGAATTCCCATTTTTTGTGGATGATATTTAATGCTCATGGCCAGTTATGTTATAAGAACATGTTGCAACAATCACTAGAATCAGGAAGTGAATCAAGGATCTTTGATAGAGGCAATTGAAACTGGAACTCCATGAAACATGACCACTTTTCGAACATACAACATTACCAAATACTATATAGTGTTAGATTCTCTAATTTGGAGGAAGTGTTATGGAAAGGGGAGTTGATCTGAAATCCCCCAAATAACACTATTCTTATGATTTATCCTCAATAGAACATTGAAAAAATCCATGTAAATCTTTTCCCACTTCTATATATGTATTGGAATATATTTAATAATACCAGCTCGTTGTTGATGCTAAAACTTTACATTCTTACGATTTATAAATTTCATAACATAATCTGCAAAATTAAATTTCATACATATCCACCAGAAATGTTTTTCCACCTACCTGTGCATTTAATAAATACCTATATGAATTGACCATTAGAATAGTGATAATTTAAAATATTCTCTTTATGGAAAGGATTATTTACAAAAAATTTGTTTTGAAAATGTATGAAACAAGTTTTATTCTTTTTCCAGCAATTATAATTCAATACACCATTTAGGTTTGTATGAATGGTAATACCATTTTAAAATTTTATCTGATCTTATTTTACTAAATCCATATTTTTAAGAACAATATTAACTGGGATGAAAATTTCATGTTAATCCTATTTGGAATAATCCATAGGATTTTCGACAATGAAACTCACCAGCTACCACAAGTTTTTAGATTCCATAAAAACATCATTATTTAGCTTCTAACTCAAAGCATATTCCACTGCATTACCTTTTCTAGGTGTGTATACAAAGGTGAAGTAAAAAATTTGACGACATTACATCCATCTTTACTACCTCAAGTTGAAGTCTCTCTAATAAAAGATGTGTTTCAAACTTTTATGATCAATGAAGACATGAATTTTCTCCAAGGAGATATGGGAGCCATGTTTTAATGTATTAACAACCACAACTATTTCATATTAATACATCAGATAAATCTTCCCATGTATTCACAACTACCTTGAACCCTAGTCCAAAATTTTATCTTCTTATGTGAGAATAAAATCAAGAAAATATCCAAACACATCATCATATAAAACATAGTACATACACAATTCTAAAAATATTATGATGCATGTGGATGTAAAAAATGTATTATGCTCTAAAAACAACTATTTATTGTAATCATTACCTATGAATGGAACTCCATTTCTTGTTTGAGTATTCATTAGAGAATTAAACCATAAGAAATACTAAAAAAATATGATAATAAAATCCAACTAATCTCAGAAATTTGAATACCTAAAAAATAATCTTCGTTGATATCCATGAGATGAATGCTTAAATATTTCTAGGATCACGTGATATGAAATATTCTAAAATAATGTGTTTAATGAATCTGAGTTATTGTATCTAGAAGATTCTCTTAGAAAATATAGCATATAATTCGTGATCAAATGATTTTATCAATTTGTTTTCTAATTTCCCTTCATATTCATTCTAAATATCATAATATTCCAAAATTTCCTGAATAAACCATAAAATAAGAGTCAAGGTACATATGGAAAATATGGTTCATTATCTCCATAAAGACTGTTGGTTAATTTTTCAGACTAATGGTCATAATGATATATTCATAATGTCCATAGTGGCTCTAAAATTATATCTTCAGAATATCCTCTATCATGAATATGGGATGAGGATACCTGGCCATAGATCAATCTCTAAGAACCACTTGACAAACTTTAATATATATATATATATATATAATTATGTGTGTGTGTGTGCTTTCATTAATTATATGAATAGGATACCAATATTTTATCATAACATGATTTAGTTTATGATATTCAAATCATAATTGGAGTGTTCCATATGCCTTGCTAATGAATAAAACAGGTGCATCTTAAAGAAATTTACAACATATACTAAACCATTTTCCCTCCAACTATTCTAGTTGGAACTCTGATTCCCAAAACTCTATTAGATCCATTCTGTGATATGTGAGTGAAATAGGTATTATTATTAAGTGTAGATCAATATAAAATTTTATTTTTCTCCTGAGAGGTGACCTGTATAAATCATTCAGAAATGAATCTTAGTATCAAACCACTAGGTTTGGAAGAGCCCTATTCCTAGTTTCATCTATATCATCTATAAAAATTTATGCTAACTATGTTGAGATTGTCCAGTACACTAACACCAAATTTCCCACCATACTTTTATTTATATCCCAATACCCCTTGAATACATGATGATTTCCATCATGGGATATGAACGACACATATCAAGTATATGAATTAATATAGGGTGTATATTCCACCATCAATCCCATCCCAAGGATGAGATCAAAAACTTTTTTCCCAAGTATTGTAAACTACTAGAGAAACTGAACTACATTAGTGGAAATGAAAATCACTAGGAATTTGATGTCTTTTCACTCTCTTAGTATAAGAGATTCCCTAATACACATTATCTGAGGAATTATTTCATCATGCAATCCTAATGTTTTAACCACATAAGAAGAAATAAATAAATATGTTTCACTTGTACAAAATAATACATGCATAAGAGTTGAGCTCAAATGAGTTCTTCCTCATAATATTATGGGACCTATTTTATCAATTGAGGTACCCTATTATACTATATATAAGTATATCTCAATAGCCACTTGATAGATATTTTTTCATTATTGAGGTATTTACTAAACAATCTAAGTGTTCCTTAAGGTATCATGGTTCTTATGGGTCTATTGATGTGAACTAGTCTATTGAATTATTTTGTCTCAGAATATGAATCTTGTGGTTTTGTTGATATAGTTTCACTTGTTGAGTTGAGAAGATTATGTAAATGATTCCATAGATTATTTTTCATTCACAATGGTGATGAATCCCCAATTATTCATTGGTTTTATTATTACTGCTTGTAAGTACACCAAAATGGTTATAGCCTATTCCATTGATGGTATATATAGGATAAGACACTAATTCAATGGATTTGTTATATGTTTCCTTTCAACTCAAGGTGTAACACTCCCTCTTGTATTTATTTACCAAGTTCAAGGTCCCACCAAATCTCCGATGGAAAAAAGTATCCCCTACACTATGATTTCCTTCAGTGTTTGTCTCTCTCTCATGTCAATGACATATTCACCACATATTTATAGTTATTAATACATAAAAGTACTACCTTTAAGCAACCCATTGGTTAGAGATCTGCATAAAAAATATGATCTTTCATTACCTTTCTCATAGTTACCTTAGTTTAAAAGCAACCAGGTTGACTTAATTTATATGTATACTTTATTACATGAATAATTATTTATTCCAGTTTAAATAATTCAATCATCTTTACCACTTGGATGGTTTCTGGAATGATTTTTTTAGTAAAAATTCCAAAAATCCATTCTAAGTGAGGTCTAGATCCAAATTATGTTAGAAAATTGTTTTTAATGATACTAGTATTTAGTCATCAAGTTTATAATTTTCTAGATTAACATTTATTTAATTTAGATTTCCTATGATGTAAAAAATACCTTTAATCCTACTCATCCATAAATTTATGTTATCACGTCAAAAATCACCATGAAACATCAGTGGGTTCTACTATACTGATTTTATTACGTAATTCACTAGTCGGGGTTACCCTATCCTATGTCTCATTTCAATAACATGAAAGACTTGAAAAATACTCTAAAATAAATCATATTTCACCTCTAGTTTAGGTGAATCTTTGTTCTCATATTCTCCATCTTGTTGGTTTCTTTTTCTCATTACTGGTGGTATTTTTGTTCTACCAACCATTTCATAAATCAATAATTTAACACTTTTATCATTCATCTTTTAAAAGTTATGATTTATATGTCGAAAAATAATCACAATATCCCAATATCAAAATAATATAATCTTGTGATAATGTAGTTATAGTGGGTCCTCTCTTTACGGATGCATGATATCTCTTACTCATAGGTGGAACTAGTGAGGATGAGTTGATAATCCCATAGAAGTGACTACAACAGTTTCTATACAATAACCACCAAAGTAACATAAAGTAACATATAAAAAGGTTAACTATATATTTTTATGCGACGCATTTCTTGTTTCTACATTCCAATCTATTTATTTAAATCACAAAAATAGAGATTGTATAACCAATATTGATACCATTTATAACATCCCACCCAAATCATTATATTTATTGCAGGAAGTGGTTCAAACATACTTAGGTTACATTCCATAGACACAAATTGTATAAAATATTTTAAGGATTTAAACACGAAGTAATAATGGGGGATGAATTTAAACTATATATGTACACACACAAATGTGGTAAGATAAAAAATAAACAAGTCATCTCTTCTAATGATGCATGCACTAACCAAACTATAGCAAATATGAATAATATAAACATAAAAAACGAAACTAATAAAAACATCATAGTAATAGTGAATGAATTGAAATAGAAAACTATAACTCCAAATAAGTAAAATACCCGGATACTAAGTTGGTTCCTCTCAAGAACATGACATGAACACTCCAAGATCCACCTCTTGAAACCCAGACAATGAAATTAAGGATCCCCACTAGTGATTAAAGAATCCAATTTATTTCCCATATAATATAAAATAGTGTTTTTATATTCACCAATGTAAATATTTAGGGGTGATAAATCATACCCAGTAAGAAACCTTTAGAAGTATTTTACCACATTCCACTATGACCAATAACGTTTTCACCCAGCAGAGTATGAAATAATTAGGAATAATATCAAAAGTAGATCATGAAATTTTTACAATATAAATTATGATGGATTAAATTTTTTAAAAAAATAAGTTAAACTACTTATAGTTTCCCTTTAAATAAGTATAAAAAGTTTATAAATTCCAATTTTTCATAATCAACCATGATCTCTCTCTCTCGAACACCCATGCATGTTGAATTATATCCCAATTCTCTTATGTATTGGTACATCCTCCTTAAATCCATTTCTTAGAGGAAATTATTCCTTGTAACGTTCTATATAGAATTGGTCACTAAGTATGTTTCAATAAGGACTCATACAATGAGAATCATGAATACATACCAACTATGTGCCCTTATAGAAAATACCCATGACCTAGTTTTTACATGATCAAATACTAAAACCACTTTTTTATTTAAAGAAAACCATTTTTAAAATTATCAAAAAAATTATGGGTGATTCCCACAGTCCAAATTCAATATCCAACTAGTAATAGATCATTCCAAAATAGGTTTATAAAGTAATATTCAAATAAAATAGAGAGGTTTAATCTAAAGAAACCAAGATCCTTCTCCTTTTAATAAAAGAGAAGATAAGTAAAACTCTATACCATGAATGGATGATCCGTGATTCCCTTTCTGATCTATTATGAGCCCTTTTATTCCCATGAATCAAATATTTAAGATATGATGTTCTAATATTTGAGATAGAATTTATCTTCCAAAATATCATATGGAAGGATTGGATTTTGAGAAAAAATGAAGAGGCTGATATATTATTTATAAAACAAGGTCATTAAAATAAATATACTGGGCATGGGAAATTCATGAAGTGAATAAAAAATTCATGTCTTGAATATTCATATTTCCTCATAAACCAAATAAACAGTCACCTCAACATCCAAATCAGATATTCAATTCGTAGTGTGAAAACATTTTCATGTCATGAATGACATTATTTAGCCTCCCAAAGATTCCCATTCATGCCTTGAAATAACTCACAGAATATTCACATAATAAATTCATGTTTTGAATCACTATTCATGGGGTGAATCATTCTTATAGACAGATTTTAAAAACCACTTCTCTTTAATCCTCAGAAATCCTCAAATTATTTCTCTAAACGAATCCATATATAAAATAAGAATCATAAAATTACTATATACCACATATCATTTGTTTAATAGTAATATTTCAACAATTAAACACCAGTGATTAGCTATTGAATAAAAACAGTGAATAAACATTGTCAAAACCGTTTCATTTGTGTGTTTTATCTCTCTTTATTCTAAAATCATTACTTTATTTCATTAAAATATTATACAATAAATACCAAAGGGGTAATGTTTTTTGAGAGTTAGTGTTTTTTAACAACTGATCTACCCCACCAAAAATCAATTATGGTTTACTCATTCCTAGTGAAATCAGTGTGTTGTTTAAATGATGATTTTATTAAATATATAATTATATGTTAATTTTTGTGGGATTAAAGTCCATTGGTTGGGTAGTTAAATAACATGTTTTAAATAATTATATTATATCTTTTCATTATTTTTTGATAATAAGTATCATTATATTTAAAAAATTTATTATATATATATATATTTGTTTGTGAACATCATATCATTTTAATTTATATTTTTATGTGGGAAATTGTACTTATATTTTAAAATAGATGCATATATTTTTTTTTGGATTTACATAGGGATGTGAATTTAAAATTATTTAATTTATTATTATATATTTTTAAAATTTTATTTCTACAATTTAAATGTTTGGATTTATTTAATTTTAGAAATTATATTATTTTAATAATATTTTTGTCATAGATAAATATTTTATTATGTATTAATATTACATGGGATGTATATTTTAATAGATTGAAATATTATTTATTTCGATAAATTAATATATATATATATACATATCTATATGTATATATATAATTATATTTTGTATTTTATGTTTTTATTTAATAATGGATAGAATTTGGATGTATTCTTTTGATTAGGTGTCGAATAGATTTTTGAATAATCTTAAAATATTTATGAGTTTTTTTCAAAAATGTTTTAAAGGTATATATTATTCGATTTTCTTATTATAACTTTATTATCAAACCATCATTAACACGTGAATAATTAATTTATCTTATCAATAAGGATGGATTTCTAATCAACTATAACGTGGAACACCATAATAGATAAAAATATTCTACAAGAATAAAAAAGGAATGATATAATTGGTATGGTTCAGAAGATATGATATTTTAGTGATTTCATCTCCCATAGAAACATGGACTTACACCCATAAAAAAATCATTTAATGAAATTAAATTCATTGTCATGTTTAATTACTAAAATCTAAAATGATGATAGTTCTATATTTAATAAGGTGATGAAGGATTTTTAGTCACTAGTGAGTTCTGTTTTTCATGACATAGATCAACTTTAATTTATGAATTGTTCATAACATATAAACCCCATGTATTGATTTAATAATAGTGGCATTGAGTATCTTCTTGAATTTTTAATATTCGTTCTTCATTATGGTTCAAAAATTACAAAAAAATTATTTTTAGGTGCTGATTTTTATTGCTCGACATAGATTTGATCCAAATAAAATACATGAATGATCTTACCATTGTACCTTATATGTAAATTAAAATTCATAATAAGATTATTTAATGTAATGTGATACATATATATGGAACCCTAACAAATATGGATTGATTTTTGAGTCCTTTTATGTATAATTTTCTATTAACAAAAACAATAAAACATATATTTTTGTCAAAAAAATGGTAGAATAGATTAAATAAAATGTAAACAATAAGAATATGTTATACCTAGTAGAAGGATTATAATAAATTGAATTTACTAAAATAATATCTCTTTTTCTCATATGAGATACATCATTTCATATTGTAGTTATTATGTGATGGTTTTAATATATTTGGATATACTCATAAGATACATCACAAATGGAATATATTAATTCATATATATATATATAACATTCATATATATATTTATATTTAGAATCCATATTTTATCATTAATATATTTATTTCTAGGAAGAATGATCCCAGTAATGAGATTGATGTGTATCTACAACCAATGAAATTTTGATAGCATGAAGGAGGAAAATATTATCTATAAATTTCTTCTCTACTCATTAAATGAAATTTTGAAAGAATGAAAGAGTAAAATATTATCAAATATGTTTTGAAACAATTCTATTAAGAAGAATGAAAAATCAATATTGTTAATTTTATAGGACAACCTAAATTCACATGTATGAAATATCTATAAAAAATGATAAATAAAATTGATGATGTTATTAAAAATGAGAAATCATAATTATGTATATCAAAAAATGAATAGTTGGAAGAGATTAAGGGATGTAATATTATTTTTGGAAAGGGTTATCCATTCTTGAGAAATAGAATTAGTACTCATCAAAACCCCAATTCATGTTTACAGAAAAATATATTATATTATTTACCATATTGGTTATTATATTTATTTCATATATGTTTAGAAATAATTTATATCAATAAATTTGTGAATTGATACTTATATAATTTAAAATTGTTGATTAGATATGGATCATTCTATGACACTAAGAGGGGGTGAATCAATGTACCCAAATTTTTTACTTTGTGAATACTTATTTTTAATTTGTTCTTCTAATACTCAATAATTTTCTAGGTTTAAAAGGAATGCATCATTTATGCACTCTTAATAATCACATAATGTTGTGCGTATAATAAAAGAAATAGTAGCATAAAAATATTTTCACAAGGTTTCATACAATGTCTTACTCCTTATAGTGATCGACCTGATGTAATTTAATGGATTCTTTTATCAAAGTAACTTATTATAAAATAATGTATATAATCAGAATACAATGTTTATAAAGGACATTTTTAGTCCTCCCATGTTAGTGGAGTTCTTTATACTGGTACCACCATTCATCTATGGTGTTCTTTATAATATAACAAGTAGTTCATAAAATATATTCAATGGACACTCTAAATAAGATCTATATACTACCCCGTATGTCATTGAAATAACTGGATAGTATTATTAATCAAATAAACGTGTTATACTTCTATGATCTCAAAAATATAATAAACATTTTATCTTAGTACTCTTCAATAAGATTAATATGAAAGTTCAAATTAAACTCATTTATTTCTAAGAATGATCAACTAAAGAATCATTCAATGCGATAGATGTTTTTTTATATCACTTTACCAAATTCTTGACCAGATACTCCTTCCATGATAAAGTTACCAGCCTAAATTAATGTGTGCAGGATTTACACAAAAATTATTCAATTATATTTTATGCGAGAATAGTATTTTCAAAATGAATCTGATATTGTTACATTTTTAATTATCAATTTAATTCTTGAAATCATGTGATAATGCATGGTGTATGAACATTGAACATAGCCAATGTTAGTAATCAGTATTTTATTGTCCTACATATTACAGTTCTTTAATAAAAAAAATATCTAAATCTATTTCAAGCCCATTTTCATTCATATTCTTTGGCTTCTCCTTCCAATAAATTTATTATTTCCAAATGTGGTTTGTATGGTGAATTACATTCAACGGTTTCATGAAAGGCTTGTCACATACTTCCTTGACATGACCATATTGGGTTTATCCTAGTTATCTTCTTTCAAGAAAAGTTTATTATAAAATCTATTTAATGATCGCAAGAGATTCTCCTACTTCACATGAATAGGTCACACGATGTCTCAATACTTTAACATATGTTATTTTTATGACCAGAAGTCTATTTGTGGGTTCCTTTTCATGAAAAGGTTTATTTCCTGTGTGTTCCTTCACATTAAAGGATTCTATCCATGGGGTTTCTTTCATGTAACATGGGTTGCTTCATTAGTATCACTTTCGTGTGACAAGGTTTTTCCATGGGTTCTCCTCAAATACCTAGATGTAAGAATAGGTTTCTTTATGGGATGTCCTTTTCAAGATAATGTATTTCCATAATGTATCCTCATTTCGTTCATTTAAATTGGTTCACATGATCCTTCTACCTTCATGTGAATGAATCATGTGATAGGATTCTTCCTGTATAAAAATAATTCACGCATGATCCTCTGTTTTGAGAGCTTCTCTCAATATGTCGAAAGAACACAATATATCATACAATCTTATGTTTATATAACCAGTGTTGAACTATATCACCAATGAATTTAAAGGCATGTTAGTGACTCGTTTAAACATTTCAGGATCTAAGGATATCATGAATGAAAAAAATATCAACATCTCTATGCACTACCTAGGTGATCATGTGATACCTTGGTTGATTCACTTGATTATGTAGCACCTAGGGGCATTAGGACATCCTCTAGTATTTATTTGATTCCTATCCATATAGTCAATATAAAACCTCTTCAAACTCACATATTATCCATATGGAAATAGCTGTAAAATTTATAGTATTAATATGATCAAAAGGTACATTCTTCATTATGCTATGGAATCACATGATCATAAAATTTATTTAATTAATAAAAAGTTTTTAACAAAATGGATCAATGACTGTCAGTATGTCTTTCCAGGATCGAGTATGTTCTTGTAAAAAATAAATGTACAACCCAATTATCCTTGTCTGAATTAACTTCTTCAAATCATGGAATGCATGAAAGACAATGATTTCATGTATGTTATCGATATGATTGACCTTATCTTGATTTATTGTATTTAAAATTTGAGATGGCTGGTTGTCTTATTTCATGTAGGATAAATCCATGTCATTAGATGGATGAAGATGATGGGTGAATCTGAATACACATGATGTAGGATATTGGAAAGTGATGATTAGATCAATCAAATGGTTAATTTTATATCTATATTTTAATGATGGATAGACATTATTCCATACTCAGGAGTCCCACAAAAAAGTTGTGCTTGTGATGGGATTTGGTTGACTATCCTTACTAGGATTCTTAACCTTGGAGCTAGAAAATGGGGATCAATAACTATAACACCGTACACACATGCCTCATGGGTTGTGCCTCACTTATAATGACCCACCAAAATCATACAGGCTTGATGTGGCCTACCCATGCTCTAATACACAGGTGCAGTCATGTTATCCTATCCATGGCCCACCCACACACCTTTTACCATGAAGGATGATTATAATAATTCTCCCATTTTTTCAGGGTCACCTACGACATGTGGGTGATAGAGTTGGTCTATGTGGATTATAATTTTGACCATATTTTTTTATATAATGAAAATATATAAATTATTCCTAGAATATATTTTAAGTGTATAATATAATTACAACCATTAATAAAGCAATTATTAAAGACATCCTCAAATAATATTACTAGAAAATACACCAAATATTTTTCAAAAAAATGTAAATAAATTTTTCATGGTCATCTTCACATTATCATCCTAATGAAATATGAAATGGTATTTCTCCAATTCTTATTCTTCTCTAAATGTTATAGTAAATAATGTCTCCCCTTTGACACATTACATTGAAAATATGATTATTCCAACATTAGAAACATTTAAACAAATAGAATTGTTCATTCCTGAAATCTATGGTATTAAATAAATATATAATAGTTATTTAAGTTTCAACCCTAACCATGGAAAATTATCTAAGTGAATTAGATCCCCAAAATCCATAAAAATTATCCAAGTGTCATAACCTGACTTCTTCAATAATTATCAAACTCATTCCAAATTTCTCTTTCAATTTTTAATCACTAGTTATATTGGACTTAAACATATGTTGACTATTGATTCCTTACTCACTAATCATAGTGGAATTAGGCATGAATTGACTTTTTATTCCTTGATATATGGTTCCAAAAAATACAATTGTATACATGAACCATCCACATGGATTTTTAGTATCTTCATTTGGATTAATTTAATATAACATTTCCTTAGATAAAATAAATTTATATTATCCCCCTTAATCCAAAAAAATGAAAATGATTAATTAGGGGTTTTATTCTACCTTTCATGTAATTTCAAAACCACTTCTAATTTTTATGAAATGATGGTACAAAATGGTTCTCTTAGAAGTAATCCTTTAGTTGGTATAATCTAATTCTACTTAGGCTAACCCGAGAATAAAAAAAAGCGATATATATACAAGTTTGTTTCTTTATTAATAAAAACCATGAATGTGATATCAGGTTTTTTAATTTCTTATTTATCAAAGTGGTGGATTTATAAAATATAATTATCAAGAATAATATTACCCTATATACTTCAAAAAACACACCATATATTTCATGTGAAGAAATATTTCACTCCCCCTTGTATGAGCCTAGTCATAAAACAATACTCTTCCTTTATGAACATATTTTAAATAAATAATACATGATAATTAAGTCTAATTAGGATTACTTCATTTTAATCTTTTGTAGAGATGACATGATATTTCTTATATTCATGTTAAAATCCTTGATATCAAAGAGTTTATGTTTTATCTCCCACAAGGGGTACACTAACTTAATATTACATAGTGGATAGTTTCATCAAATAGTCTTATAGATGTTAATGTAGATGATCCACAATTGTGTGAGAATTTAAGGTTTTAATAGATTATGATCAACCATTCTCGCTTGTTGTATTCCATTTTATTCACTAAATTATCATCTTGATAATGAACATCCCCTTGAATTCTAGGAAATTTAAGTATAAAAATATGACACAGGAAGTAGGTGAAAATTTTAAACACTTATGATGTTCTTAATAAGTTCACCATGATTTAGAGTTTTCTCTAAAACGACGGACACAATTCCTTATAGATCTAAATTTTCTTGAACACTTCATGCATGTTTTTATATTAAATTTCACATTATTAGATCCCTTTGAAAACATGTAATATTTACAATCATTCACTTTCTTATTATTTATATTATTTATCTTTAAATTTTCCATTAGTTCAATAGTGTCCCCTAATGCATATTTTTATATAATAAAAATATTTTCTTGAGAGGGTAGAATAGTCACACAATTTATAGAATTATATCCTGTTTTCTTCCACCGTCCACTCAAATTTTATGAGATACATGATTTTTAAATTTTGTAAAACTTATCAAAAAATTCGAATGCTTATACATATGGGATAATCTGATTTCTGTTTTTCTTTTTCTAAAAGTAGTCCCTAATCATCCAATTTCTACATTTCTCTATAATCTTTTAATTGATCAAGAAAAATAATTTAGCATTCCTTATTAAGATATTCAATTTTAATATTTTCACATTATTATTCATAGTTTTTTTAGTTTCCTTTATTAGGTATCATGTCAAATGTTTCTATAGAAATTCCTTCAATCAATACCATATTATGGTTTCTCCCTTAGATTGATTCTGAAATTTATTTTATCTATCTTCGGTTCATTTTCATGGAATTTTTTCATTGTTCCATGTCATGAACTCTCTTGCTAAAGTATAATTATTTTTTCTTGGTTCATATGAAATTCTTGACATCCTTATTGTTAATATTCATTAGAGAAACTTTTTAGGACTTTTTATACATTGAAAAAAAAGTAAACCCATTTATCTCCAAAGGAATCTAGTTTTTTTTATTTTTGACCTTATTATATTTTGGTTTTTTTCTTCTATTCAAATTAGCATAGAAGTTGTAACTAGATAGTGTATACTAAAAATTTTCTTCTGTGTTCCTATATGTGAAACAATATTCATAGAAATATTTAGGGTATTTGAATCTATTTTTATTATAGAAATTCATTTTCTTTTGTTTATTAATGTTATTTGAAAAGATTTCTTCATTTTTCACCTCTAATACCCCAGATTTTAGTCCTTTTGTAGTCTTCATATGTTCTAATATTATGAAATCTTTTAGTTTTTTTTATGTCGAAACTTCCCACAACACCAATAGTATCCAACAAATCACCTTCGTTTACTTATAGTACTTTTCTATCTAGATTTTGGGCCTTGTTGTTTCTATATTTTAGTTTTCTACTTTAGTGCATAATTTAATGTGTTATTTTTCATGATATATCACGTATTCTTCTTTTCAATATTGTTGCATTTATAATATTTTTTTATCAAAACAAATTTTATGAGATATTATCTTTGATCCTTTCCTGGTAGATAAGACTACATTAGTAGAGACACAGCTAACTGGGATGTGGGTAACATTCTTAGATTATATTATATAAGGTTAATCAAGATATTATTTTGAATTATGATTAAAACCAATATGGGTCTCTTTATATAAATTAACCTCATCAGAAATTTTATAGAAACATACCTTTTTTAAAATTGGATCCCATCATATGTTTGAGTGGTAGAGTTATTCTTCTCAACAACTTGTGTAGTTCCAGAATGTTTTAGATTTATGCTTCTCAATTTTATATATAGTTCAAGAAACTTGAAGTAGAGGTATACCTTATCATTTTCAACTGATGTCATTTTATGTTCCTCTTCAATTTTTTATTTTATTATTTTCATATTCGTGTTTTCTACTACCTTTAATCATAGAGTTTTGAAGCTCTTTAATTCTTCAACATTTAACTTACAATTAAAAATTCATGATAGTAATAGTAGGTTCATTTTATTATTATAGGGAATATATCTTAATAACATACTCTTCATGCAACTTGGCCATTTCATCTACAAACATGTCAAACTATTTGACCAATCCATTTTTTTATAAATACGAGAATCAATGAAATTCATGTAAACAATGAAAAGCATTTCAATTTCATTTATTACTTCACCAAGAACATTTTTAATCATATTGATATGATAATAATTCCATTTAAATTATTCTGTAGTTATTAACATATTTTTATTTCAAAGAATCATACATTCTTTCATTTCTTTAATGAGTTCTATGTGAAAATTTCACCTTTTGAATTTCATACGTAGCTCATCGTCCTATTTATTGATTTTATCTTCAAGTTGTGATATGTCATAAAAACCATACATTAAATGAAAAAGTATAAATAAAATCCCTTATTGAAGAAAATTATTCATATAAATTTCTATTGGAGGGAAGGAGTCTTCAACAATGTTGACTGACTCGCCTTCCTTATACTCTTTACAACTCAAAAAGCCTCTTAAAAAAATCGTTTTCAATTGATTTTATGAAAGTAAATTTAAACTTTTTTCATTATTTGATATTTCCCTAAATATACTTATTTTCACACAAATTACTATTTTCCAGAGTCTTAGAAGAGACTATCATTTATCCTTCAACTAGATTTGAGACTACATATTCCACTTGAGGTACTTTAGAATCAACTTCAAATATGCACTTCAAATATAAATTGTAAAAAAATTGATCCAATTAAAAGTATACATATCCTCCAATACCTCATATAGATCCTAGATAGATCATACAGGGATACAGAGTGGGGGCTGGATCAGTGTACACAAACATATACTAAATTTATACCTCCATTTCAATTATCCCCTCTTACTATATGAACTATTCCGTAATTAAGAGAAATGAATCTATTGTGAACTCTCGAAAATTACATACACATAAAAAAAATTAATAAAAGAAATAGAAACCCAAAATGATTTTTAAACGTTCTGGTAGAATGACCAATTCAATTTTGTGAACAACATGAAGTTATTTCCTTGATTCTCTTATCATTATATCTGTATAGATATTACAAATTCTAGAATTAGCACACATTGTACAGATATGAAATTATCAACCTTCCTGAGTTAGTCTAAATCTTTATACTGGTACCACAAGGAATCAATGGTATTTTTATACTAAAAACTATTTTTCATCAAATATATTCAATTAAAACTCTAAAAAGGGTCTCTCAAATGCACTAGATGTCTGTCCATTAACTAGATAATATGTTTTCTAAACTAAAGGCCTTCAACTACAATTTTATCATTAATATTATAAGAATTTCAGCCTACTAATCATTAATAATTGGATGATATAACATTCACATCAACTCACTACTTTCCTAGAATAATAAAGTGAATAATACTTCACCACACTACAATTTTTAATATTCATCAATTTATAAAATTATCAGGTAATTTCTCTTTCTATAATGAAGTTATCTACATAAATCAATATGTGAATGAGATAAAAAAACTCCTTAATGATATTCTATGAACGAATACTAATTATATAATTCTTTTCACTATCTTTCTTTTTGAATTCAAAATTTAATTCATTTATGCATGTGACAATGCATGGTGCATGAGATTTGTACACAACTAGTGATAATAATCAATATTTTTTGTTTCTTATTTAATCAATTATTTAATATCATAAAATATAAAAATGGATAAATAACCCTTCTATTATTAATCTTTGTCTTTTCCCTCCAATAACTCTTTTCTTATCAAATGTGGTATGTAGGTTAAATTACATGAATGGGTTTCACACAAGGATTGTTGCCTACATTAATTGCGTGACTAGATTAGGTTCTTGTGAGTTATCCTCCTCTAAGCATATTGTTCTTGAGAAATCCAAGAAAGGAATTACTGTGATTATTCTCCTTTTTTATGAGTTTATGGGATTCGTCATTGCCTTCATTTAAGTTATTTATGTGACCGGTGAAATTTCATTGGATTCCTTTATAAGAAAATATTTTTTTAACGGATTCCTTAATGTGGAACATGTCTTTACATGGGGTTTATTTTATATGAAAATCATTGTGTCTATGGGATCAATTTCACATGAAAATGGAGTCCATGTGTTCTCCTTAAATACCTTCACATAAGGTGTACGTTCTTCGCAAGATGTCCTTTTCTTGAAAATGGATTGTATGTAGTGTCTCATCCATTTTTTTCATAAATAGGTCCACACAATCCTACTACGTTCATGTAAATTAATTATACTACATGCTATTTCCTTTGCATTAATGAATCATCTAGACTCTTATTTTTTTATATTCTCTCTCGATATTTGAAAATAACACAATTTTATTCCATGGATCTACTTATATATGAATTATTAAAATGCCTCTCCACACAATTTCATGTCATTTCAAACAACTTATTCAAACTCCCGAGGATCTCAGGATATCAAGAGTGCAAAAAACATCATATTCTCTGAGAAATATAGAAGTAATTATGAGATTTCATGATCGGTTCAGTTGATCATACAACACCTGGGTTCCTCTCATGATCCTCCTTTCCTCATATGATGCCTCATCCAATAGTAGATTAATATCCTCTTGAAAATCCTATATTATAAATGTGGAAGAAGTTGTAAAATACATATAATTTTATTGAAAAAAAATTATCTTGTTCTTTACATGATGAAATCATGAAATTTCACTGTTCATTTTTATAATCCCAATATTATCATGTGATTGATCAATGACTATAAACTTGTCTTCTCTAGATCGACCATGTTCATGTGATAGCTTCATTTACAACCTAATTATCCTATATTGAATCAAATTATTCCAATAAAGAAATTCATGAAATTCAACGATTTCATTCATGTTATTAGAATATTAATCCTTTTGTCGATGACTTGGCTTGATAACATCTGATGGATGGTTATCATCATTCACATAGGCTGAAGCCATTTCATCCAAATATTAAGTATGATTGGCGATTTTGTGTATTCACAGCATGGGAGATTGAATAGAAGTGATTAGATCAACCAAATGGACCCCATTCTATGCATCTTTTTATTAATTGAAAAATAGCATGTTTCACCTAGGAGTCCCACATCTTTGTTTTTCTTACACTAGGCTTCTATTTATTATCCACCCTATTCTTTAACCATTTGAGAGGGAGATGAGGGATCAACCCTCATAACACCTTGAACCCACACATCACGGGTTGCACCTCATCTATGTTATCCCTCTATCATCTTTTAGGCCAAAAAAATCCTACAAATGAGCATATATATGGGTGATCATTTTTGGGGATATACATATACCAACCAAACACCTTCTACCTTGTGGGCAGCATGGACCGATTTCCCCATGTGGTTTAGGTCTCCTTTAACTTGTGTGGGGTTAAGTTGGTCCATGTGTCTTACAAAGTTGGAAATATTTATTATGTAATTTTAAATTTTAAAAAATTGATAAAATATATTCAATGATTAGAATATTATTACCAGCCTTAATTAATCAATTATTAATTCCTTGATAAAATAATATTCTAAGCCAGAACTCCTCATCTTCTTTATAAAAAATTCCAATACATTTTTACTCATAATCTTCACATCCACATCCTCATGAAATCTGATATGGTCTTCTTCTAATTATTCTTCTTGTCGAAATGTTATAGTAAACAATATTTCCTTATTGAAAAATTTCTTTGACATTAAGATAATTAAAAAAACATGACATTGAAATATAGAGAATGGATCAAGAATAAAATTCAATTCCATTAAATAGATGTGGAAATATTCTCCATGAATCATCACTAATCTAGGAAATTTTTCTTAGTAAATGATATCTTAAGAATCCATAACAATTTTCAAAGAATCAACAATAGACATATTAAATATTTCTAAGACACTTTACATTATTACCTTTCCATTATTAATCATTAATCATATATTACTTCAGCATTCGTTGACTCTTGATTCCTTATAGACTAATCACAGAGGAGTTCATTAAACATTGAATTTTTATTCCTTACTATATGCTAACATAAAATACAACTATATTAATCAACCATAAACATGGATATTAAAAAATTTAAAATGAAAATTTAAGGTTGACATAACAGAACATCAAGAGTTTATTAATAAAATATTAAGACATAACTTTATCCAAAGAATATTGGTACAAATAAGTGGTCGATTCAAAAAACTTATTACATGTAGAAATATATAAATAGAAAAAAATTTATAAATAGGTGAGAGATTACCATATTAAAAATGGTTATTCAAGTAACATATTAAAATGAGTAAATGATAGTTAAGTGAAGGTAAAGTCATTAAAACCACATTACAATCACATTTTGTTACCTGAGATTCATTTAATAATTATATGACGCATATTGAGAATTATTTAAAGGGTGACTATTTTTTTTATACGAATTACTTAGAGATGTTTTTAGTTTATAAAAATGATATAAATTAAATACATAAGAATACTTTAAAATAATTTATAAATTATATTAAGTATTTACCCTCTCTTTTATCATATATATAATGAATTTTAATTTAAAAAACACAAATAAGTTCTTGAGGATCACATTTATTGACATTGGATATTTAACATTGAATGAATGGCATATAAAATAATTAATTATATAATAAGTAATAACTATCATAGAGTATCCATTGCATATGATTATTTGGGTGTGGAGTACATGAATTTATATTTTATATATTTTATTATTGCTGATATGAGGTATACCTGACCAATAAAATGTGAAGATGGTAAATATGATTTAATTGGGAAATAATTTCTACCACTTACAAAAATCAGGTGGTGTTTGAGGTTTGTGTACACTAAAAAATTTGATCCTTTACAAGAGGGATATGACATGTAAAATTATTCTATTTAATTTTAATAAAGTTGTTGAATGTATCAAGTAGGTATGATTCATAATGATTTACATAATTTTTTTATTATATTTATATTATATTTTGTTATCAAAATATGTTACAGAAAATATAATAGAATTATAAATAGAATACATAATTCTTTACATCTTAATATGATAGTGAAGTTTCATAGATGAATGTTTCGTTCATTTTTCAAAACTTTTTTAATTCCATAAATTCATTTTTTTAAATATTATGCTTATGTATTGTAATATTAATAAAGATTTTATTTATGGAATATTGTGAATTTACCAAGAAGTTCAATATATCCTAGAATTACAATACTCAAATTTGGTCTAAAAATAGTTTCAAAATAGTGTAAATCAATTTTGGTCCATGGATGAAAGTTCATTATTAAATTTTTTAGTAAACATGAAATCTCAGAAAATATATTTCATGTTAAGAGTTTAAACATATTTTTATTAAATAGTATTTGATAGGAAATCCAGTTCGTTTGATGTATCATATAATGGAATAAAAAAACAATCATATTAGATTATTAAACTTATGGTAGAGTTTTCATGTTGAATGGTATATGATTTCATACATTGTTGACAATGAAAAAATATTGATAAAAATATATTTATAGTATTTTTAATAGATCATATATTTAAATTGATAAACCATATATATTAGAATCTCAAGTTATACTAGTGTTTTATGTAAAGATCCATTTAATCCTCACTTTTAGGGTGTTTTTTTGAAAAATTAACTTTATATATATTTCATAATTGTAAAAATGATATTTCATTAATGAATATTCATTCAGATTATCATCCTTGCATTAGATATGATGATCAAAATATAATTTTTTAGATGATTATAAAAAAAATGTATTGTTGGAAAATTATGAATAATGTAATTAATATCAATTTTATTTTATAATTTACATGATATTGATTTAATTTTTTGATAACATATAAGAATGTTAATATTAGTCTCAATAATATTTTTTTGGGTCGAAGCCTCATTTATTATTAAAGCAAAGAAAAGACCTCTTTTTTAACTGGGTAGAGGTAGACCCATTGCATTGCAAAAAGGCCCAAAGGGAATTTGGCCCATTACATGGCCCATATGCCCATTTTTTTGTCCCAAATCCCATTCTGTGAATAGTAATGCTATAGTACCCGCGCTGCTACAGTACTTCACAATACCCACCGCTGCTACAGTACTATGTCGCCGCTATAGTAACATGTTGCCGCTATCAGTATAATTTTTAATATTTATAATATTATTCATTTATATATTAATTTATATCTAATTATTAAAATTTTAATAGGGCTATATCATTTAGGGGTTCATTTATACACCACTAGATTCTATCAATTTTTCTAGGGGAATCTATTGAATATTGTCACATGACCAGTCTACCTTGGTTGGAGATGCTAAAACCATATCCTTCTTATTTTTAAGTAGGACTATTCCATCCTTCAGGTCTTTTGTTCTCCCACGATTCATATCATATGATCCTTATGGCATAATACTTGATTACTCACACTAATACGTCATAGGATCCTACTACCTCTAGCCCACTATCGATGCATCCTCATACCATACATACTAAAAGTACTGCATATAAAGACATGATATTTATTCAAACCATAATTTAAATTTTAATTAATAATTCATTTTCTTTTATTCGCATAACCCTATTTAGGTTTGGAGTTTTATATAATAATTTTATAGTTACCCTATGTATTATAAATCTTCCACATCCACTTAATATCCATTTTTATACAGTACAATAATTTTATATGAGAAATATATTTTTTATGATAAACCATCATGATTTTCAAATAGACTTTATTATTGTACATAATAATACTTAAAAAATTTTAAATTTTTTTTAAAATGTGTGATATGTTCCAAAATCACTATAAGGGGCATATACAAAGTGAAAAAGTAATATGTTAGTCCTTTTAAAAATTGATAGATCATATAGGATAATATTCTCTTAACATAATAAACATTGAGTTCAAATAATTGTTTACTTACACATGAAACAAGATTAAATTCGATAATCAATTCATAAAAATATAAACAATAAATCATAATGAAAAAATCATAATCATGAGGTTTCCTTAGAAAAAATTAGAACCCACAAAAAAATATTATAAATATACATTTAACTCTTTAAGGAATAATAATTACATTAAATAAATTTTAATTATCTTACCTTATGAAATAAAAATAGTTTTCTAAAAAATAATTTGATGTAAAGGAAAGTCATTTAGGTTCCTTGAAACATTATCTTCATAGAACCCTTAAAATTTTAGTTAAATATTATATCAATTTAAACATAATTACTTATAGAATATAATCATTACCTAACATATTAAACATCAATATCATGATCCCCTACCTTTATAAACAATTTTCAAGGACCATATCATAAATGAGACATATAAATTTTTTCATTTGAAACACCAAAATCATAAAAATATAATTTAAAACAACATAAGTAAAAAAATTTATATACTATTTTTCCCACTCTTTTAAAACCACATTTTCATAAATAAAATAACCAAAATAAATGGAAAAGGCGGTTTTATTTTAATAAATAATATATTTTTGTAATGGAAGTAAAATATCAAGTAACAATTTTTGTGGTAAAAAAATCCATTTATGTCGTATATGTTCAAAAAATATTCATTTTATTATTTTTTAGAAAAGTAAAATATTATGTAATACATACTCAAAAAGATTCCATCAAAATTAAATTGAACGAAAGGTAAAGGAGATGTGAAATAACCTTAATAATTCATCTATTTAAATATTTACTCATCCATAAAAAAATTTACATTGATGAAAAATATTATAAAAAAATCTTAAAATCCTTATAAAACTGATTTTAAATATTTAGTTTCTCTTACCTCAAGTTCATCTTGTCACAAACATTATTTATATTGCATAATAACAAAGTTATGTTAATTACCTAGTTCGTTAAGAATGTTTTTAATGTTAAATTTATTTTACTTATTCATTTTGTTTAAATTATTATCATATAATAATTAACCACTTAATTGATTAAGTACACATCATACATTTTTATGATGTTTGGTTCTCAAGTCTAAAATAACTTCAGGGATGAAAAATAAATCTCATCGGTTCATGCGGCGGTAGTTTTCATGTATGCTTGAGTGATTCTTTTAATTTAAATTTAAAATAAATAAATAATTAAAATATTTACATTAAATTATATAAGGAAATTAATGTTATATATGTCATATAATTTATTTTTTATCCATTATTATATACATACATATTATTTGGTGAATAGAAATAAAATACATCATCTCGAAGGGTGGCATTCTGCACGTGCACATGAGTAATGTTTTTTATTTTTTATTATATTTTTTAGTTGTTGAAAAAGGGTTATATCATAAATATAGTAATATTATACTATATTTTAGAAAAAACATTATAATATGACATTGGTAAAAAATGTTTTAACCAGTTAAATGAAGAAAAAAAATTTAAACACTCGATTAAGAGTTATACCTCTTCTTTGGACAACCTCATTATATTTATACAAAATGCATTATTTGGATGGTATTCATTTAGTACTATAAAATATAGTAAATCTAGACATATGTTAGGAAATTATATTGGTAGGTATTTTGGGATATAAGATGCTATTTATGTGTGCAAAAAAGATTAGAGGTTGTGTTCATTTATAAGTGAAGAGAAGAAACAATTGAGATATTTCCAAATATTTTAATATATCAATGAATTACTCAATATGAGTGTCTCAAAAAGGGGAAATTTTTAAATTATTTGAAATATAGGGTCAAAATATATAAATAAAATTGGCTTTACACAAAATTTTTAGGTCATTTTTTCTTTTATAATTTTAGTTCTAACCTCTTTGTCTTGTTTTAACTCTTACAGCGGTAACTGCCTTTTTATACTAAATTTAATATTAAAAATGACAAAAAATGTGGATAAACTATTTAAATTTTTATTAACATACTACTTAAAATATATGAAATAAATTTTCAAAAAAATTATCATAGGTGGTAAAATTTTGTTTTAAAATCAGTACACATTATGAGATATAAAATGGATTTCTAGATAAATTATGTTTAGGTATAAAAATATTTTTATAAAAAATTAACTTATATTGTGGATCCCAATGAAATTAATTGAATTATTTATAATTATATGGAATTAATTTTATTATTAAACCAATTTAAAAATTTTAATTTGTAAATAATTGAAGAGAATATAGGGTTTTATTAAAAAACAGTATTTCTAATATCCACATAAATTCAATATTTTACAAAAATCATCAAATATTTAGTCTAGGATAATATTCACTTACTTATCTTAAAATTTATATTTTTTTATCAAATTAATATCCAATAATTTTGAAATCTAAATTTTTTAATAAAACTATATAATGCATGGAACTCAATTAAGCTAGAATTAAACTATTTTTTAAATTGTTAAATTACAAATTATTCCTATAATGAATATAGTTTAATGAGATGTAATTCATGAATATTGATATTTAATAATATAAATCTATTATTAATATTCCCTAGGTTAAAATTTTTTCATCTTTTCTAGGAATTACATCTTTAAAAAAAATTCACTTATTAAATAAGTGGGGATATTTTTCCATTATAGAATTTTATGATTTCTATGTTACTTCTTCAAACCTATGGTTTTTTGAAAAAACCATAACATATTGAATAAATTTATTTTGTAACACCTTTTCATCATGGTCAAGAATATGAATAGACTATTCCTTACAAAAAGGATTTCTTCCAACTGAACTAATTAATAATTCAAAACATGAGATTCATATAGAACATATTTTGTTAAAAATATAACATGAAACAAATCATGTTCATGAGATAAAATCATAGATAAACCCAATCAATAAGTAATTTATCCAATATTATCAATAATTTCATATGTTCTAATGATATAAGGACATAAATTTATCTTATTACCAAAATTTAAAAAACTTATTAGTGGATATACATTATTAAAAACATAGTCACCTCCCATAAATGAATGATCTTACCTTATATGCTACTAAATCACCTTCACTTTATCAATTATAAATTCTATAAATTGTGGTCCCAAAAGTCTATTTCATGAAATTCTTCCCAACTACCTGGAATCCAAATCATTTTCCCTATAAAGACTTAAATGCTTTTTATGTATACAGTAATGAAAATAACTATTATATTAAAATGTAACTAGATTTAGATATTCATCCATAATTTCTTGGTAATCCAATGAACAAGATCTAAGAATATAAATTAAATGTTGAATTGTTCACTCTAACTATACATAATATTGAGGATGAAAAAATATACTAAATTTTAATTAAATATCCAATGACTTATTGATGGCTTATATAAAAATTATAGGAAAATTGTGGATCAAAATTATATTCAATATAAATATTGACAATAAGGAATCTAATTACCACTTAGAAATAAAGATTATAAATATGATCTAAAGATATATTATCTTGTATATGAATATTTTTTATTGATTTAGTCTGTAGATCAATAATAGCCCATATTTCATTACAAACTCAATATCTAATTAGTAATCCAATAATGAAATACAAGGATTTATTTTTACATTTCCAATATGAAACTAGAAAATGTAGAATTGTCATCTTCAATCATTTTATTCTAAATTTAACATATTTCCTTATCAATCCAGTAGTATATATTTTCATTTCATCCTGGTATAATTGTTCTAGGAGGTCTCTATATATCTTAATGTTTAAGAAATAAAAGAAACAACAGTCTATAAGCTTCACTCAATAATTATTTTTTCAACTGGGAATTAGAAGGAACACATAATTTTTTTTAACCTAAAAAACTATCCTTTTATGTCAAATTTTTATGAATTAACATTAAAAAACAATTTTACATTTTATTTCAAAATAAAATTTCTCCTTTTGAGCTTTCAAAATTATATCAAATAACTATGAATACATCTATTATATAAATAAAATAGATTAATTTCTTTTATGCATAATTTTTATGCCAGCATTCATTATATCAATAACTTAAGGGTTTATTTCTATTCATAAATAACTTAATGAAGCATTATATTCCCCAATTAAATCATTAACTACTCTGTTTTCCATTCCTAGATAGTATTAGATTGGGTAGTCAAAAAAATTAATCAATTTCCATCATCTTCTCTATGACTTGCTTAATGTTTTTGAGCGAATATATACTTCAATATTTTTTTAATCATTATATATTTTAAATTTTAGTTTATACGAATGATGTATCCATATTTTTATTGTAAACACTACATATACCAGTTTATGGTCATGTGTAGGATAATATTTACCATAAGGATTCAATTACCATGAATTATAAGCAATTACATGATCATTCTACATCCAAATACAACCATGAGCCATCAAAAAAAGCAACATTGTTTAATAAAAAGCCCTATTTTTTGGGAGAAGGACCAAAACAATAGTATTTTTTAATCCTATTTTGAATTCATAGAAACATTAATCACATCATTTATTCTAAATAAATTAATTTTTTTTCAATATAATATAGTTAGATATCTTGATAACAAAGTAATATTTCAACAAACTATCATTAGTGGCCTACTAATCCAAGAAAACTAGGAATCTCTATGAAATTTGAAGTTCATTGTCACTCTTTAACCACATTAGATTTATATAGATCAACAACTATTCAATATTTATTTATTATATGTCCAAGGAAAGAATTATATCACAATCATAATTCATATTTAATAAATATTCCACATTACTTATTTTATTTTGAGGTTTACATAATAAACCTAAAATATTTCTAATGATTATCCTCTCTTGTGGAATATATCAATATGTTATCAATAAACCCTAAAACAATTATCCAATAACACATGGAAAGCATATTCATAATTATTGTAAATATATCAATAACATTTTTCAACCCAAAAGGAATATATACAATCTCATAATTCCTATACCTATTCTGAAATGTATACTTTGGAATTTCAATATCCTTCAGATTAAACAAATTATATCCATACATGAGAAGAAAATTTGAAAAATAATAAAATAACTATATTTGATGAAATAAATCATCTATATGGGTAATAAATACTTATTCTTAAAAATGATGTTACTTAATTCTCTATAATCAATGAAAATATTCCTGGGAAATTTTTTTCTAATAAATAAATATGAGAACTACATTGTGAAGTGCTTGGATAAATTATGGATTTATTAAGAAAAACTTGTAAATACATTTAAATTACAATTTTTATACTTGATCTATTCAATAAGGTGTTTTCCACATTTTATTATCATCAGGCACTAATTCAATAGTAATTTAAATATATTGATAAGGTATAATAATATAAAATTAATCAAGAAGTACATCTAGATATTCTTTTACTACAAGAACATTTCCAATTTGAATAGTTTTCTACTTTTTATCAATATCTTCAATATAACATTCATCTCTATATTAAAAAAACTACTATGATTCTTGATATGATATCAATGGTATGAATTAATATTTAATTCTAAGTAAAAATAATTCTAAAAAAATATTCATTAGTTTTTAATCTATCTTACCATGATGACCACAAAGAAAATCCATGTCCATAATAAAATCAAACTCTATAAGGAGATTTATAATAAGGTTTTAAAATAATGATTTCGATAAAAAACTACATGATGATTTTTATAATTTATTTTTTCCATAATATTACCTTAATTATATTTACCAAATTTTTTGGCTTCATTTCCTATGGTAAAAATTTTAATTTACCAAATAAATTGTTTATAATTAAACACATTTATATACACCTAATAAAATAAGGAATTGTTATGATATGAATAAATAAGTAATGTATCTGACATCACATCATTGAAGGGCCTTTCATCTAATAAATTAGTCTTAAAGGATTATTCCACACCCCTATAATTATGATCATTAAGTCTTCTATCCTTCATTCCTATACTTATAAAAGTACTCAAATAATGACCTAACTCATTAAAATTAAAAAATATTACTAGAATGATTTTACTATTAATATAATAAATATTATGATCCTTTTGTTAAATGTCATGATATACATGTGAAAACTTAACACACTAAAAATACATCATAGATTTTCTTAGACATTCTCTATGTTGTTTTAACACACTTATCACAAGATAAATAATTTATTTTCTTACCTAAATATTTTATATTAGGATGATTCACCATTTTTCTATTTTTATTTTTACTTACATAGATCTCATGATTATATAAAATCCACATTTATTCATTCTCATCACTTAAAAAAAATTCTTAGATTTTAAATTCACGAGAAAAAATATATTTGATATATTTGCTTCAATCCTATGTAAAACTAGTTAATTATTCCATCAAGATCACACATACTGTTTTTTACATAAACTTATAATCTAGTGAAGTTTCTCCATACCTGGAAATAGAATCTTTATCCTTATTCCCCAATTTTATGAAATAATTTTCCATCTTAAATTAATCACTCATAGGAAGATATTTCTCAATGAAAATATTCTTAAATTTACCCCTTCCAAGTCACAAATATATTCTCTTTACATGGTGTGCTTAACCATTGATCACCACTGATTGGATAAAACATATAAACTCTAAATATATAGAATTAATTTTTTATGTTTCAAGGAACCCATGACCTCAAATACCATTTTTAATGATTTAATATATCCTTTAGATACTTATGGGATGAAAGATCACATGAAAGTTTTGGGGTGTCGTGTCATAAAATTACATACTATTGATATTTCTCTCTATGGTGAATGTCAATAATGTATAACATGGATACCAACATCATTAATAGCCCGTATCAACTCATCCATCTTTTAAACAAACTACTTAGTTCTAATTTCAATGATTTTGGGTTGCAGATTTGGAGAGATATTTTCATCTTGGTGCCTTCCAAAATTAGATTTCTTTTTTCCTATATGGAAAACTATTCTAAACATACATAGATTAGATAAAGAATAATGGAAATATTCAAAAGATATATCATGATATCCCTAAATTAAAACCTTTTAAGGGTATATAACTATATTATCCTAACCTCTAAAATTATCTAAACACTCTTTGATACCAACTATAAGGGTGAGATCCTTAATCGACAGAAAAATTCATTTTTAAAAAAGAAATCATTTTTTTATTTTTAAAGCTCATCACTAGTTTATATTTTTTGAGAATTAACATACTTGATTAATTACAACATAATTAATTGGAGAACATAATCATTACACAATGAAATAGAGATATATTTTGGGGTCACACATTATTGTTAAAAAATTCTATGTGATATAACAAATATAGAACATAAATTATCTTTTGTTTCCATCATCAAAATAATAAATATACACGTTTAAACTCATATGTATAAATTTTTTTGATATTGATATATCCATTTGTTTAAAAAACCATTTTAAAAAATAAAATACCCAAAACAAATGAAATAAGAGTTTTATTTGAATAAAATCAAGATTTTTGTAAATGAATCCAAATATAAAATAATTGTTTCTATAGAGGAATATAATTTTTTCATTTTATATGTAAAAAAGCATTCCATTTTTACCTTGTAAATAATTTTAAAAATTGCACTATAAATAAAAAAGTGGATTACATTCAATGAAGATTATATTAATGTCGATGGAGAGGAAAAATAACACTTTTAATTTAATTTATTTCAATATGTACTCATCTATTAAAAAATTTGGACCTATAGGAAAAAAATTAAATGAAAGATTAAAAACATTTTAAAACTAGTTGGCAAGATAAAATATCAATTGCCTCATGTTTGAATAGTTACATATATTCGATATCATCTTGAATAATAAAATAATGTTAATTATTTAATTTTGTGGTAATATTATTAAATTTCATTATATTTTATTATATCTCTTATTTCACTTATTAAATGTAATAAATAACCAATTAATTGTTTAAATTTAATTTGTAAATGTTGAGGAAGTTTTGTTCATGAGTATAAAATGACTTCGATAGGTTAAATATAGTCAAATAGATCAATATTATATTATTTTTAGCCTAATAATCACGTTTTTTTAACATTTTAATACATGAAATATAATTTTTTAACTAACTATGTGTATTTTTATTATAATTAAATAATATTACAATATATATAAGGTAATATTTACATACTTATGAATAATGCTTCTGTTTTTGAAATGACAAATATTGTTATGCCTTGAACCTATAAGCTAGGAGTTGGTGCATTTATTTGTTAAATTCACATGATTGTAAGGAATCAAGACCCAAATGAATGAATAGTTTAGTATTTTTGGAAAAAGAGATACACACATAAGTTCATTATTACAATGTTTAATGAAATACATAATATAATATATCTTGGAAACATAAAAAACTCATACATTATTCCTGTAATTAATTCATAATTTACTTCCTAGAATCCCAGTAAAAAATAAAACATAATAAAGGAATGATCTTAGATGCTCAATAAGTGTATGAAATATTTTTTAAGATATCATAAACATAAAAATTTGGCATGGTGATTAAATAAAAACACATGCCTTTAAAAATAATCTTCAGTATAACATGGCAGGAATAAGAACTGAATAAATATTTCCATAATAAAACCTAATCCTGGGTATTATAAAAGTATAATAACCACATGGACTATCCATTATGAGTTTCATAATGATATAATGCATAATTCAGGACATCATAACCATTCTTCAAAGGCCTCATGCCAGGACCATACATAAACGAGTAAAAACCCAAACTTGTTTGTCTCCTGAGACATAATGATTCATCAAGTGGATATTGTGGCCCCCGATTTTTACCTACTAAGTATAATTAATTCCTCATATGAAATGGGTGAACAAAATCAAGATATATTTCATATTTAAGCTAACACATGAAATGTAAATAACTTTCCCCAATCATTAAACAAAAACACTAACCATTTGTAGTAATATGGTGAATAGTATCCAGATAACACATCCATAGTAAAACTAATAAGAAACCCTTCAATAGAATATTTTATATTATATCATAAGATACAAACCAAAATTATGTACTAGATTAAATAAATGATGTTGAAATAGGTTAATAGAATTTTAAATTATACCATTAAACAATTATGGAGGAAATGATCATTAAACATTCCAAAGTATCGCATACCACCTTGAAACATTCAAATCATAATACCGTAGAATATCATGATAATAAGGAGACTCTAGATATGATATTAAAAAGGTTTGTACATACACCACATGTATGTAATATGTGGTTAAAACGATATATATCTGATAAAAGTTAATGTGAGAAGATAAAAATCCTTTTTACTTTGCAAAGAAGAATTATTTTAGAAATCATTTAAATTAGTAATGAAATAAAATTGTAAATATTTATATCCTAGAAAATAAAATTTAAAAACATTGAAATTCTATTTTAGGGATAAATTTTTTCCCACTGAATTGAAATCATGTAAAAAGTGTCTAATAAGAACCTTTAGAAATATAACATTTTAGTATGGTTTAAGGAAAATATTAAAGTTATCTTAAACCGAAAGTGAATTTCTATTTTCATAAAATTAGAAATGAACATAGATAGTTTTTCATGGTAATTTTTTTTATTTTTAAAAAATAATGATGGATAAAAATAGATTATATAGTGCACTTGAAAATGGGTAATAATTCTAGAAGTTCTTTAAATCTGACTTTGTTATCAGGAAGAATTGAGAAGGAAACTATTTTAAAACACTTATATCTCCATAAAATAAGGATGATATGATATAGATATATATGTATGATATATATATATATAATTTAGGATAAATATCCAATAAAATAGTGAAGCATTACATTTGAGTAATTGTAGAGAAAGAGTAACCCGAAGGAAAAAATGGGATTCTGATAGAATCCCTTACCACTTTGTAATCAATCAAATCATATGACCTCAAATTAATAACCATAAAATGGTAAATTTAATACCATGAAAATAAATAGATTAATGATATTGTAAAACAATTCGTGTTATACATACATTATACATAGGAAATAGTGGAAAATAAGTAATATGTTACAAAAATGATAGTGAGATGAGAAAACCATTATGTTATGTCTGAAAGAATTATGAAGCTACCTTAATATCCTAGATAACAAAATTTAATACATTAATTTTCTAATAATGAAACATATCTTCCTATATTTTATTCATTGTAGTTTTTTGAAATTCATTTATTTACTTATTTATAAGTTATAGGAATGAATTTCATCATTCCGAAGTGTTAGTTTTCATAGCCAGTTCGCTTATTTATAAGTAGTTGAGTTGATCTGGAATGAATATAATTCTCCAAAACTAGATTAATATGACTCTAATGAACATACATATTATTAAATGGTTACATAATTTATTTTTTATATGTTATGATAATGAGTTATTGGTGAAACATTATTGAGTATCATTTATATTATTTTGGAGGTATTTTTATTATTACAAACGACTTTTGTCCTATGAATTAATATAATTTATATATAATGGTTATAGAATATTATATAGGATATAATAAATATATTATAGTTTTTTTCAACCATAAAAATAGTTTCACGAAAAGTATTGAAGGGTAAATTGAAGAACCGAGGTTCATCATCTGTGAGTGTTGTAAATCGGCACCATCAGGATGATGATTTCGTTTTTAAAATAAAAGAAAGATAAAGAGAATAGATTTTGATGGTGTGTCCTCCATTAAAATGATATAATTATTTTATATAGGTGATACTAGATTTATTATGATCATAAGGATATAGAAGGTGAGGAAAAGATAATAATATAAAACAAATTGAAAATGAAATTAAAATAAAAATGGAGAGGCTTTAACTCTTAAAATATCGTCTTTCAGAACCACATTTATGGAAGGGGTTTTGGTCTATTATAAAGTCAAAGAACTCATATAAGTGAGGGAAGAATAGGTAAGATTATTTGGATAGATCATTGATAAGTTTCAATACTTAGAGGAGTGATGGAAAGATGGAGTGAGGTGTTGTTTTATAGTGGATGAGAGGAGTGATTTTTGAATATCTTATTAATTATCTTAATATATTAATCAAGACAAGAAATAGTGTAATGACCCAAGGTTTTATCAATTTAAATTTTCCTCATATAATTATGTTATAGAATCATATGAAATTACAACACAATGGACTACTATGTATTATGTGACCCTTAAACATAATATTATCACTTCTATGTTTTGAATTTCAAAAAACAGTCATCTACAATTCTGATTAGTTTGGTATTTAAAGTCTAATAAGACAAAAATAATTTTAGATGAATAGTAACATACCCTTATGAATAGTAACAAACTTTTATGAATAGCACTGAATAGTAATGAATAGAAAATCGGCCAAACAATAGAAACTTCACTAATTAATGTATAAATATTACATAGACATCTTAAAAGTGAATAACGATCATAGTGAAAGTATTGGTATTTTTGTATGTCATAAATATTTTATTTACAACTTTATGATTAATATAATAATTTCAAATAAAAATTTATTTTCATAAAATGTAATCATAAATTGTTACTTTATTTTCTTATGGTTATAAGGAAATTTTATGGGACATTGATTAATTTTTCAAAGTGTTATAAAATGAGTTATAGTTTTAATGTTGTTTTCTTAAAATAAATTCAAATTTTATTTAAAAATCAAAATAAAAATATTTAGAAAATTATTTTAAAAAAATGGATTTCCTTTTTGAACTATACACATCAAAAAATGGTTGGGGTGAGTTTTTTGTATTTTTCTAAATTACATGAATTTTAGTGAATAGTAAAAATAGTTTTTGTATGTTTAATGAAAAAATAATAATGTAATAATAAATATAAAATGATGGTTGACTTTTTAACAATAAACAATTATATTACGTGTTCCAAGTGGGTAATACCATGGGAAAATACCATGGTTTTGCAAAAACCGCTAATGTGGTGTTCATTGAAATTAATAAAAAACTCTCCCCCTTTTACCGTAAATAACCACACTTTCCTTCATTTTCATTCATTAAAAATCATAATCCTTAGTCATCAGGTAGCTTTACTTCCCTAGTAATCCTCTCAAAGTTTCTTTAAGAACCCAGGGTCCCAACATTCATATTTTTGGAGTAACTCTACAGTGTAAAGGAATTCTCATCTTCACTTTTCAATTCAAGTTCTCTAGTATGTGGTATGTATTTAAAGTTTCCACACCATGTTATTATTTCAATTTTATTATGTACCAATAATATTTTATGTTATTTTTATGAATGTTTGACCCATATCCTTTTTCTTTTTAATGTTTTCTAAAACTATGTTGCATAGTCATTATACTGTAGAATTTTCGTCTCAAAATCTCTCCCTTTTCAAGGACTCTTTTCATGTTATTTTCTTTTATTTTCAATTTCATTAGTTTGGGATATTTCATTACATACCCCCTTATAGTCAATATTATTTAATATTTATTAGATAATTCTCTTTTCTCTCGTCAATATATTTTATGAAATTTTAACTAATCTTGTTGGCTGCCGAATTTTCATAAGGGATCTCTTAGTATTTATTTTATTTTCTTATTCATCTCATTTATTTTTCTTTCCTGACCTCCTTTAATCCTAATTTTTTTATTCCTCCATTAACATAAATGTACTGGATTTTTTTCGAGAATAAATAAATGAATTTTCATCATCATTTCATTCATTTTCTTTAATACTAAAAATCAGAGCACCATCTGAGATGCGCTAATTTAACACATTCAAGGACGACACGTTTTCAATTTCTATTACATTCTTAAATTATAGTAATGAAACCATTATTATGGTTGAAAAAAACTTTAATATATGTATTATGTCGCATATATTGTTCTGGAAACCTTTTTGACACATGGTTTTTGTAACACCCCAAGATTCCACGGTATGCTTCTCTTTAAATAATACAGTAGCGTGTGTTGTACGCAACTTCGAGTTCTAACACACACCACAACCAATCAAACTAGAAGTTATGAATAGTAATACCCACTTTTTGAAATTTTTGAAATTTTAGCTTTCAAAATGGACTTCATTTTTGGATTCAAAATATCGAAATTAGCATAGGGTGAATTTTTGGTATTTTTAGGAAAACTTTCAACTTTTGATGAATATCACTAAATTTTAATTAAAAGAAAATTTTTTAATCTAAAAAATTAATTTTCATAAGTTATGAATTTTACTAGTTTTAAATTATATTTAGAAAATATTTTTACCATTTAATAAAATATTGGTCATTGAACGTAATTTCACATTTAAACCGAACATAATCAATTGTCAATCTTTCAATAGTTATTACATTATAAAAACACGCTTTTTGTTTTGACAGTAGGAATTAATTTAAAATTAATTTCTAACACTTCTGTATTTTGAATTTATAAAAACGGATTCAATATATAGAATTAGGAGGTCCAAATTGTGTAAATAGGTAACATTTATTTTTAGACATTTTGAATATTTACTTCGGTAAATATTTTATTTACCATGGTTAAAGGGTAAATCTGGTAAATAAGGGTAAAAATAATATTATAATTATAATAAATTACCCTAAAACGTGTCTTAATCCTACTGATTGATACATTTCTGACCATGGGCATCTTTGGGTCTATTTGGGGACCCCATCGATCCACTTGTAAGTGATGATGACACTTTATATTAATTAAGTTAAAGTAAATACAAAAATGTCAAAAGCATATATCTTTTAGAAAAACAATTTTTAGATAGAGTTATATATGTTATATTTTCAAATATAAATATTTTTTTGAAAGCTAAAAATATTTCCTAAATAATGGTATTATATATATTATTTTTTTACATTTAATAATTAAATTTATTTATGACACATTAATGATGGAGGATTTTCTTTATTAATGAAAGAATCAAATAATTGGTATTATAAAGGTTAAAATAAATATAATTTGAAATTTTTGATGACATCCATGAATTTTATTGGTTAATATTACATGTTCATATTTCTTAAATTGATTTTATTCTAATTAATTATTTTTTTAATACTTTAACAAAAAGTAATTATTAAATAGTGTCAAAATTGACATAAAAGAGTTTTTAAATGATATATTATATTATTAATTGATATTCTATTCCTAAAAATCAATGTTTGGATAAAAGAACTTATATAATGTTATTTTTATCGTTAATGGATCACCTGGGTGTCTATTGAAGGTTTATAGTAGGTTTGTTGACTATATAATATAAAAATACAAAGTGACATGGTAAATGTCAAACTAATTAACTAGGAGTTAAATCAAAAAGATAATGTTAATTTAGTGACCCAAACCTATCTAAAATCTATTAGTTGAGTGGTAGTCATCCTATTCCCACATTAAAATTTAAATAATCCACTTTGGAGCCATTATAAACCGAATATTAGTTTATTATAAAATAATATTTCTAGCATTCCCTAAGGTACCCCTCAACCCTCTTATAAAAGGGAACTCCCCCTTCTTACTAATTCACACATTAAAAGCTTTTTGGCTTGGCCAAACTCTGAAAAAATACCCTATAAGCTTTTCTACCTTCATCTTATAGGAATTACTTTAGTCAGAAATCCAACCTATGGAGTCCTTTTGATCAAATCAAAAGGAAGAACACGAAGAAGAGGTAATGTTTTCACCAACCCTTTTCAAGTTCCTTTCTTCTTCAACTTATTATTTCTTTGTTATTTACATTCTAAAATAATAAATCTAGTATATTATATATAATGTGATGTTATTATAAATATGGTACAAACATATTCAGTATTATATCCATCCTTTGAATGACATGTCACCATACGTGCGTACGTATGACTTACCATCTCCACTTCGTGGTGTAATTGTTTTTCAAAACATTATTATTTGGATGGGAATATTAACAATGTGTAATTGATGTAAATAATAATTATAACATGATAATGATTCTTTATATATGATATACCATCCAATTATATATTATTTTAATATCAAAAGAATGATATTGTCTCTCATGCATACGTACGGACTACCGTCTCCACGAACGTGATGAGATTCTTTCCCCATCGTATCCATGCAATTATAATTCTCATTTTATGATTAAAATTAATGTTTAAGGACTTTATATCATTATGGATATGAATAATATACAACCTATCTATAACAAACACGACTTATGTAACAAAATATATAAAAGAAAACGAGTAAGTTAACACCCGAAACGACGACAATACTATTGAAGCCATGTTAAAATATCATATATGATATCATATTAATGTATATGATTATTGTATAATTTAATAACAATTATTTCACCATTATACAGGAGGTTAATCTACCATCAACCAAGGAAAAATACAAGGTAAGGGTTTATTTAAAAATCTCTTCATTATCTGAGATTGTTTATACATAATTATCAATTAGGTCCTCTTTATCAACCACATCCATGTTTCTTAAAAATGTATTTCAAAACATTCTTAATATTTTACAGAATATGGGTTAAATTAATTTATACCCTTGTTTGAATTTTTATAATATGTTTATAAAGGAATCTTTCCATTGTTTTGTAAACAAGGTCCTTTTTAACCTTTTCGACAAAATTAAGGTAAGAATGTCTTTTTTATCTTATACGGCGAGTGCGTCTATTTTCTACTATTATAAACTCGTCGAAGCTTCAAATTAAAACTTATATGAATATTTTCAAAGTAAGTGTTTTATTTTATAATTATATTACTCTTAAATTATTTAAAAATTTAATGATATATTTCTCTAAAAAGTGTTTTGATTTCATCTATGTCAACATCCTTTGATTGATTTTAAGTTTATTTGGAGTTGATTTATTATGATACAAATATTCCATTTTCTATTTAAGGTTTTGTTATATGTTTGACTATGAATGTGCTATTTTTATACCATTCATGATTTATGGTTAAAGTATTGACAATTCGTATGCTAGTTCTAATACGAATGTTTATGATATGTTTAAACCTTTTCATATGAGGAATGTATTGGACTTATTAAGTGACGGGTGGAGCCCACTATAGCTCCTCAATGAGTCGGTAGGTCTCATGAGATAGTTATACATGGAATTGGCCGAGGCCCTTTCCCAATTTAATTTATGGTTTTGGCCGAGGCCTTAATCATTTTTAAGCATCTTGGCTGAGGCCTTGACAAAATGTTTCAAATGTTCGGTATTATATATTCCCTCTTTATAGAAATAATTTTAATGGTTCATGTGGTCATTCGACTAGTAGAATATCCATGATTATGTTTTATTATGGAATTATTTGCTCATCTCATATTCTTTCCATAAAATTATTCATGTTTATTATTGGTAAAGGCATGTGGTTTCAATTATTTACCATACTTAATATTTATTTCATTTTCCATTGTATTACATACCCTTACTGAGAATTTGAGCACACAACTTTTCTTATGTTTCATTTTCCCAAGATATGAAGAAGTAAGTTATGATTGAACTTGTAAAGACCCGCAAATTTCAAGGAAATTTTTTTTTTCTTAATTTTCTTTGGAATTTTACAAGAGCGCAACTTCAGACGGCACCTGATTCCGAGGCCCGGTGTGCCCGGAATCAATTTCCGAAGTTTGGCTCGGGTACGTTCAGTGAACGGACGAGCGGGTTTTTCTATCTTTTGAACCGGTGCCCGGAATCGAATTCTGAGGGCACCGATGAAATCGCAGCGCCGGTAATTGCTTAGAAACGCCTCTTCCGGAGTTGCGTTTTCTCAGATGTGGTTTTTAATTTTTGCGGCTTTAAGTCAGAAATAAAATAAAGTTTGTGCGACAACTTTATTTTATTTCACTTAAGCTGCTTGGAAGCCACTTGAAGTCACTTAAAGACGGCTTGAACTGAGTTGAACTGGATAGGATGCTATCCAGAAATATCCTACCCCTTGGTAGGATATTTGTGCGGTGGGGCCCGCACGAGCCCCGCCGTTTCTTTCGCTAAGTAACTCACCCGTGAAAACCCGTCAAAGTAACTGAAAAGTCAACCGACACGTTTTCTTTAATTCTTAACAGACCATTTAATTGGGTGGTTTATTTCGTGAATTAAATGGACTGTTTCTTCGTGAATTAAATGGGTCGCTTCTTTCGAATTGATGGATCGTTTCTTAACCGGTTTCGTATGTTGGCATGTTTATAAAATAAGACCAACCTAAAAATCCTTTGAAAGGATTTGAGAGGATCATGTTTCTTCATCTCCCCGCGAAGAACGCGAAGAACGCGAAGAACGCGAAGAACGCCGGAACCGGAATTCGACGACGCACGATCCGCGACGTCAACAACTTTTCCGCGACCTTCTTCTTCTTCTTCTTCTTCGGTGCCTCTTCTTCCGCGGCGGACCTGCGATCGGCGGTTAAAGGTGAGAATCGAAACTTCTAAATTCTCCCCTTTTTATAATTCGATATCAACGGATTTAAATTAATTAAATCCGTTTGATCTTGATCCGGAGATTGGCGACGCGACGCCGGATACCGCGACGACGCGACGAACCCCTCCATCCGCGACGAGCAATCCCGCGACAATCCCCCGTTCGACAACGACAGCTGCAAGGTAGGGGTTTATTTTTTTTCCTTGATGATTCATTCCCGTGTTCTTATTTCTTTTAAATAAAGAACCGGCATGAATAATTTCAATTAATTAAAAATTGAAATGCCGTTTAAAAGAAAAGGAGTGAACAATTTTTATCTTTGATTAAAAATTGTTGTAGCCTTTCCTCCCGTTGATTATGACTAACGCGGAGGGTGCGGGTCTAACGAACAAGACCCGGCAACCCTCCGCCGATCTCTTTTGTTGTGTGGATATGGCGGACGACGACGAACCGCGCGGCAGGGGCGATCCGTTGATCCCGCAGTGAAGATCGGCCCCTGGGAGGAGCATCGGCGCAGACGGGAGGCAAAACGGGCCACCGGAGCAACTCCGGCGGCCCGCGGAAGGTGGCGGCGACCAGAGGCGGCGGCGCCCGGCGCGCCGCCGGAGGAGTCCGCCGCGGCCGAGCCGCGGCGGCGGCGAACCGCCGGACCGCGTCCGCGGTCCGGCCATCCAGCACGCGGCCCGCGCGGGCCGCGTTTCTCCCAAAGCCGCGGGTTTGACCCGCGGCGGCTCTTCGGCCGCTCGGCCGAAGACCGAGCCGGCCGGTCCGGTCGGCCGGGCCGCGCCCAGGTCGGACAAGACCCGGCCTAGCGGGGTCGGGCCGGGTCGGGCCGACCCGGTTCGGCCGACCCAGGGGGGGGTTCGGGCCGGGTCGCCCCGGGCCCAGAACCCCCGTTTCGGGCCCTCTTCGGTCTTTCACCCATATCTTGGGTCTGGGACCTCCGATTGACTAACCGTCAGCGGCTACGCGATCCTTGGATCGAGACGGTCGTTTCGGTATATTATACTCAAGGTTTCGGAAGACTTTGGGTTCGGCCGGGTTGGTTCGTACACGAAACCAACCGGGCCCTCGGAGCGGAAACGCTCATAAGTTGAGCTACGGACGTCCGAACGACGTACCGTCAGCTGTGGTAGTTTCCTCTAAGTGAGACGGAACTTTTGGCATACTCCGCCCGAGGATCGGATACAGGCGGAGTACGGTCGGGTTGGTTTTTCCCTAAAAACCAACCGGGCCCCTGGGACGAAAATGCCAATAACTCTCAGACCGGGCGTCCGATTGACGCGCCGTCTGTTGCGTTGAGATCCTGTTGTCGATACGGAACTTTTGGATACATCAACTTCGGACTACGTGTCAGTTGATGTATCAGCCTCTCGGCTCTTGGAGCGGACCCTCCTAAACGAGCTCGCTATGTGCGGGAACCCTAGCGCTGGCTGTGACTTCGACGACAGAGCAGAGATCCTCCGTGGACTGCGATGACGGCAGAGCAGAGATCCTCCGTGGACTGCGACGACGGCAGAGCAGAGATCCTCCGTGGACTGCGACGACGGCAGAGCAGAGATCCTCCGTGGACTGCGACGACGGCAGAGCAGAGATCCTCAGTGGACTGCGACGACGGCAGAGCAGAGATCCTTCGTGGACTGCGGCGACGACTGTGCAGAGATCCTCAGTGGACTGCGTCGACTACTGCACTCAACGATCCTACGTGGATCAGTGCTACAGGTTCTGTGTGAGCCCGATCCTATGTGGGTCCTTACTACCGGTTCTGTGTGAGCCACTGCCTACAGGTTCTGTGTGAGCCCGATCCTGTGTGGGTCTTCTGCGGGGGTTAGTACCTATCGATCCTTCGTGGGTTCGACGACTTAGATGGATCAGTGATCATCTTTGACGTCATCTGAAAAAGTATACCTGGTTGAGCTGAATCTTATGTTACTCTTCTTTGTGGATCATGTTGAATTATCCTATGTGGATTTACTGTTTACTCTCCTTGTGGATTTGAGTCTTGCTTTCCTTTGTGGATTGAGTTGTTCTTGAGCTCGTGAGCAGAGTTAGAATTGGGGACTTAGGTATATGTATGGGCATATACCTAAGTCGAGTCAGATGTTACTTCGTGATTGCATCTTTTTTTTGTGCTATATCCTTTGTGGATTTCGGGAGACCTTCGGGGGTCTCGGGGTCCTTACTGAGTAGCTTATACTCACCCCTGCACGGGCTATGCCCGCACCTTGTTGTGTTGGTTGCAGACGACGGACAGCGCTGATCACGGTTGGGGCGTGGAGCAGGACGGTACCTGGAGGTGGACCACTGGGCGGGACGTGCTCGGAGCGGACGTGGGACCCGAGGAGCCTGGAGGCTATCTGTACCCACCCTTCAGGTGGGAATGCCAGTGGACGACACGAGGCCGCCGTCTTTTCTTCAGTTGCTGTACTTTACTTTTCAGTTGTACTTTACAGTTGGGCTTGTATTTCCGGCCCCCTTTACTTTCTACACTTTACTTTCCGCTTGCTGACTCTGTGTGGTTGTTACTTATAAAGGCAATGCCTTCCCTGTTTACTGGGATTTTACGCCTTGGTGCTAGTCGCCAGCCCCTGGCCTATGGAAGGCGGGCTTGGGGTAGTCACAGCACGGGCCCCGAGGTCGGGTCGTGACAAATTGGTATCAGAGGTGGTCGGTTCTTCCGCAGACTCTGATCGTCCTTTCTTTCTATATGAAGCAATAGTGTTTAGTGTATTGAGTGTGGTTATCAGTTCAGGGAGCCCAGTGTTGGTGCGGCGGCCGACGTATCCGTACACCAGGACCCTGACTCCTGATTTCCGACTTAATGCATGAAAACATAGATTGCGTGTGTGTTTCAAGTTTTCTTTGTGATTACTTGTGTCAGCTCACCGGGTATACTGATCTGCTTTATGAAAGTCTCAAGTCTTCCTTGTGATTACTTGTGCCAGCTCACCAGGTATACTGTTCTGACTGTGGTGCTCTTGTTCTCCTTTTCAGGATGGCCCCGCGACGACAGCCAGCTAGGGTTCCGAGTGTAGGGCGCGACGGCAGCCCACCGAGCGACGAGGCCTCGGTGCAGGGCCCTTTTCCAGCAGTGGCGCCGGCGGTAGCTTTACCCGCCGAGCCACCGATGCTGCCAGTACCAGATGCTGACGATGCACGTCGCCTCAGGGCACTGCATGAGTTTCAGAGCCAGCGACCGCCCAGGTTTCGCGGTGAGGCGGACCCCCAGGCCGCCGAGGACTGGCTAGAGGCGGTGGTACGGATCTTTAGGCTAGTGAGGACACCAGCGGATCTCATGGTGATTCTCGCGGCGAGCCTCCTGCAGGCGGCGGCAGGACGATGGTGGAGCCTGATGCTCCAGGTTCACGATGAGGCATCCCTGCTCTGGGCGGACTTCGAGAGCCTCTTCCGCTCTGAGTTCGTCCCGGCCACCCTCCGAGCGGTGCGCATCCAGGAGCTTCTCCAGCTGCGCCAGGGCAGCATGACGGTCGCTCAGTACGCGGCGAGGTTCACTGACCTATCTCGCTACTCGACCGACATGGTACGGGACCCTTTCTTCCGGGCCCGTACCTTCGAGCAGGGCATGCGACAGGAGATTCGGGCGTCACTGATCTCCCTCAGCATTCCGACCCAGGCGGGAGTGCTGGAGCGAGCCCTCCTGATCGGGAGCTTCCTGGCAGAGCCTTCTTCAGCGGCGAGACCTAGCGCAGGGCGGCAGGTAGCTGAGTCTTCGGCAGCAGGTAGCCGACGTATGACTCTCGGGTCCAGGCAGACCAGACCCCCACGCAGACGGCCTCAGGACACCGGCTCAGCAGTACGAGGCACACAGCGGAGTGCCAGCCTTCCGAGAGGCAGGCTGTGCTACTCCTGCGGCGGGCAGGGTCACATGGCTCGTGACTGCACGACTCGCCGACCAGAGGAGCAGCAGACGGTGGAGGGGCCACCCAGGCAGAGGCAGAGGGTCGACCGTGGCGGTCCGCAGGGAGGAGGCGGACGAGGCAGAGGAGCTGGCCGAGCAACGGGTGGTGGGCGACGCTTCCAGGCTCTACCCCCACCACCACCAGGAGGGCCACCTCGACCACAGGGAGCTGGCGGGCAGGGACAGGCCCAGCTCCAGGCAGTGGAGGCCTACGACCCCGACATGCCAGAGATGATTCGAGGTACGATCTGTGTCTATTCCACCCTTGCTGCAGTGCTTATAGACAAAGGAGCGAGTCACTCTTTCATAGCCTCTGCCCTTGTTCGGAGCTCGGAGATTCCGACTGAGCCGTTGGCTCGATCCTTACGGCTAGAGACTCCTACGGGAGCAGACTCGACGATTACGCACTGGTGCCGGCAGTGTGAGCTTACTCTAGGAGGCGAGAGCTTCGGCTGGGATCTCCTTGTAGCAGCGTCGAGGCCTTACGACATCATCTTGGGCATGGATTGGCTATCCACGGTTCATGCCCAGATCGACTGTTTTAGGCGCAAGGTGCGATGTGTTCGCACCGACGGGAGCAGGTTTACCTTCACCGGCAAGAAGGGAACCTTTGCAGCACAGGATGGACTTCCGCGGAGGAGAGTACAGCCCATCTCTCATCAGTTGGCTAGCCTCATCCTAGGAGCAGTGGACGTGCGGAGTCCGGCTTTTCCTGCAGTGGTGGACCAGTACATGGACGTCTTTCCCGACGACGTTCCAGGGCTACCTCCTCGTAGAGAGGTAGACTTTTACATCGACTTGTACCCCGGGACAGCCCCGATATCTACTCCAGCATATCGGATGGCCCCCGCCGAGCTTCGGGAGCTGCGGGTACAGTTGGAGGACTTGCAGAGCATGGGGTTTATCCGACCCAGTGTTTCACCCTGGGCTTCCCCGATTTTGTTTGCCAAGAAGGCGGACGGGAGCTTGCGACTATGTGTCGACTATCGTCGCCTGAACCAGGTGACAGTGAGGAACAAGTATCCGCTGCCACGGATTGATGACCTCTTCGATCAGCTCAAGGGAGCGCGGTGGTTCTCGAAGATAGACCTCCGGTCAGGCTATCATCAGCTCAGAGTTCGAGACGAGGACGTGCAGAAGACGGCCTTCAGGTGTCGGTATGGCCATTATGAGTTCTTGGTTATGCCGTTCGGCGTAACCAATGCACCAGCAGTGTTCATGAGCCTCATGAACAGGATCTTCCAGCCATACCTCGACCGATTTGTCGTGGTCTTCATTGACGACATTTTGGTATACTCGACGACTGAGGAGGAGCATGCCTACCACCTGCGAGTTGTGCTAGACACACTCCGAGAGCACCAGCTTTATGGAAAGCTCACAAAATGCCAGTTCTGGTTACGTGAGGTCCATTTCTTGGGGCACGTCATTTCTGAGGCGGGAGTTGCAGTGGACCCCGCGAAGATCGAGGCAGTGCTAGCTTGGGAGCCACCCAAGAGCGTGACGGAGGTGCGGAGCTTCTTGGGCTTAGCCGGATACTATCGGAGATTTGTGCCGGACTTCTCCAGAGTTGCGGCACCACTCTCAGCATTGACGAAGAAGGGGAAACCCTTCTTGTGGACAGACAGATGTCAGCAGAGCTTCCAGGAGCTGAGACAGAGATTGACCAGCGCACCTATCTTGAGGTTTCCTGAGGAGGGAGTTGGGTACGTAGTTTACTGCGATGCATCTGGGACTGGACTCGGGTGCGTCCTGATGCAGGAGCAGGACGTGATCGCCTATGGATCACGTCAGTTGAGGCCGCATGAGCAGAACTACGCCACTCATGACCTGGAGTTAGTAGCAGTGGTCTTCGCTCTGAAGACGTGGCGGCACTATCTGATGGGCGAGCGCTTCACGGTCTTTTCTGACCACCAGAGTCTCAGGTATATCTTCTCTCAGAAGGACCTGAACCTGAGACAGCGGAGATGGCTTGAGTTCCTCCAGGACTATGACTTTGAGATAGTCTATACTCCTGGGAAGGGGAACGTGGTAGCCGATGCCCTCAACAGGAGGACGGGCATTCAGCTACTTGAGGAGGCGACGGAGCAGCTGGCCTCCTTACAGATATCCTTTGTGGATAGATACGGAGCAGCCTTTCTTCAGTCTCTCACAGTCTCTCCTCCACTTCTACAGCGAGTCAGAGAGGCTCAGCGGGAGGACGCCAACTGTGAGACCCGGCGTGCACTGATATCCTCAGGTCAGGCGCCTGATGGCTTCTCCCTTGGAGCAGAGCACGACATCCTTTTTAGAGGACGTACCTTCGTACCAGTCGCTTTACGAGAGGAGGTGCTGAGAGAGTTTCACACTTCTCCCTTGGCGGTACATCCCGGAGTGGCAAAGATGTACCAGGATCTCAGACGACAGCACTGGTGGCCGGGCATGAAGAAAGCTGTGGCAGAGTTTGTTTCACGATGCCTCACCTGCCAGCAGGTGAAGGCAGAGCATCAGGAACCAGCAGGCTTGGTACAGCCCTTGGAGGTCCCGGAGTGGAAGTGGGATAGCATATCTATGGACTTCGTGACTGGACTTCCACGCACTTCCAGAGGTCACGACTCCATTTGGGTGATTGTCGACCGACTCACCAAGTCGGCACACTTCTTACCCATCAGAGAGCAGGGCTCAGTGGAGAGCTTGGGACGTCTTTACATCCAGGAGATCGTACGGCTTCACGGTGTGCCATCATCTATCGTCTCCGATTGAGATGCTCGTTTCACTTCCCGGCTTTGGAAGGGGTTGCAGGAGGCGTTCGGGACGCGGCTCCATCTGAGCACAACCTTCCACCCTCAGACAGATGGTCAGACGGAGAGGACCATACAGACACTCGAGGACATGCTCCGTGCATGTGTTCTCGACTTTGGTCGCAGCTGGGAGGACCACCTACCCTTGGTGGAGTTTGCGTACAACAACAGCTACCACTCCACCATCGGGATGGCACCATACGAGGCGTTGTACGACAGACCCTGCAGATCACCGTTGTGCTGGACAGACCCTGGGGAGTCAGCACTCGTGGGACCAGAGATGGTCCGAGCCACGACAGAGAAGGTCCAGATCATCCAGGAGAGGATGAGGACAGCTCAGAGCCGGCAGAAGTCATATGCTGACAGGAGGCGGAGGCCACTAGAGTTCGAGGATGGCGACCACGTCTTTTTGCGTGTCTCACCTCGACGTGGTTTACGGAGATTTGGCCGAGGCGGCAAGCTGTCTCCACGCTTCATCGGGCCTTTCCAGGTCCTCAGCAGGATAGGAGAGGTGGCTTATCGCCTGGCTCTACCACCTCATTTGCACCGGGTGCACGATGTCTTCCACGTGTCTCAGCTGAGGAGATACGTGCACGACCCGACGCACATCATCGACTTTGGGGAGCTGGACGTGGACGATGGGGAGACTTTTGCGGAGGTCCCAGTGGAGATCGAGGATCGACAGGAGCGGGTCCTACGTGGGCGGTCGATTCCTCTTGTGCGCGTCAGATGGCAGCACGGGAACCTCCAGGAGAGCACTTGGGAGCGGGAGGCTCAGATGCGTGCTCAGTACCCCCATTTGTTCCCCTAGTTTTTGATGTATCTTTACGGGGACGTAAAGCCCTGAGGTGGGAGTAATGTAAAGACCCGCAAATTTCAAGGAAATTTTTTTTTCTTAATTTTCTTTGGAATTTTACAAGAGCGCAGCTTCAGACGGCACCTAATTCCGAGGCCCGGTGTGCCCGGAATCAATTTCCGAAGTTTGGCTCGGGTACGTTCAGTGAACGGACGAGCGGGTTTTTCTATCTTTTGAACCGGTGCCCGGAATCGAATTCTGAGGGCACCGATGAAATCGCAGTGCCGGTAATTGCTTAGAAACGCCTCTTCCGGAGTTGCGTTTGCTCAGATGTGGTTTTTAATTTTTGCGGCTTTAAGTCAGAAATAAAATAAAGTTTGTGCGACAACTTTATTTTATTTCACTTAAGCTGCTTGGAAGCCACTTGAAGTCACTTAAAGACGGCTTGAACTGAGTTGAACTGGATAGGATGCTATCCAGAAATATCCTACCCCTTGGTAGGATATTTGTGCGGTGGGGCCCGCACGAGCCCCGCCGTTTCTTTCGCTAAGTAACGCACCCGTGAAAACCCGTCAAAGTAACTGAAAAGTCAACCGACGCGTTTTCTTTAATTCTTAACAGACCATTTAATTGGGCGGTTTATTTCGTGAATTAAATGGACTGTTTCTTCGTGAATTAAATGGGTCGTTTCTTTCGAATTGATGGATCGTTTCTTAACTGGTTTCGTATGTTGGCATGTTTATAAAATAAGACCAACCTAAAAATCCTTTGAAAGGATTTGAGAGGATCTTGTTTCTTCATCTCCCCGCGAAGAACGCGAAGAACGCAAAGAACGCAAAGAACGCGAAGAACGCGAAGAACGCCGGAACCGGAATTCGACGACGCACGATCCGCGACGTCAACAACTTTTCCGCGACCTTCTTCTTCTTCTTCTTCTTCGGTGCCTCTTCTTCCGCGGCGGACCTGCGATCGGCGGTTAAAGGTGAGAATCGAAACTTCTAAATTCTCCCCTTTTTATAATTCGATATCAACGGATTTAAATTAATTAAATCCATTTGATCTTGATCCGGAGATTGGCGACGCGACGCCGGATACCGCGATGACGCGACGAACCCCTCCATCCGCGACGAGCAATCCCGCGACAATCCCCCATTCGGCAACGACAGCTGCAAGGTAGGGGTTTATTTTTTTTCCTTGATGATTCATTCCCGTGTTCTTATTTCTTTTAAATAAAGAACCGGCATGAATAATTTCAATTAATTAAAAATTGAAATGCCGTTTAAAAGAAAAGGAGTGAACAATTTTTATCTTTGATTAAAAATTGTTGTAGCCTTTCCTCCCGTTGATTATGACTAACACGGAGGGTGCGGGTCTAACGAACAAGACTCGGCAACCCTCCGCCGATCTCTTTTGTTGTGCAGATATGGCGGACGACGACGAACCGCGCGGAAGGGGCGATCCTTTGATCCCGCAGTGAAGATCGGCCCCCGGGAGGAGCATCGGCGCAGACGGGAGGCAAAACGGGCCACCGGAGCAACTCCGGCGGCCCGCGGAAGGTGGCGGCGACCGGAGGCGGCGGCGCCCGGCGCGCCGCCGGAGGAGTCCACCGCGGCCGAGCCGCGGCGGCGGCGAACCGCCGGACCGCGTCCGCGGTCCGGCCATCCAGCACGCGGCCCGCGCGGGCCACGTTTCTCCCAAAGCCGCGGGTTTGACCCGCGGCGGCTCTTCGGCCGCTCGGCCGAAGACCGAGCCGGCCGGTCCGGTCGGCCGGGCCGCGCCCAGGCCGGACCGGACCCGGCCCAGCCGGGTCGGGCCGGGTCGGGCCGACCCGGGTCGGCCGACCCAGGGTGGGGTTCGGGCCGGGTCGCCCCGGGCCCAGAACCCCCGTTTCGGGCCCTCTTCGGTCTTTCACACATATCTTGTGCCTGGGACCTCCGATTGACTAACCGTCAGCGGCTACGCGATCCTTGGATCGAGACGGTCGTTTCGGTATATTATACTCAAGGTTTCAGAAGACTTTGGGTTCGGCCGGGTTGGTTCGTACACGAAACCAACCGGGCCCTCGGAGCGGAAACGCTCATAACTTGAGCTACGGACGTCCGAACGACGTACCGTCAGCTGTGGTAGTTTCCTCTAAGTGAGAAGGAACTTTTGGCATACTCCGCCCGAGGATCGGATACAGGCGGAGTACGGTCGGGTTGGTTTTTCCCTAAAAACCAACCGGGCCCCTGGGACGAAAATGCCAATAACTCTCAGACCGGGCGTCCGATTGACGCGCCGTCTGTTGCGTTGAGATCCTGTTGTCGATACGGAACTTTTGGATACATCAAATTCGGACTACGTGTCAGTTGATGTATCAGCCTCTCGGCTCGTGGAGCGGACCCTCCTAAACGAGCTCGCTATGTGCGGGAACCCTAGCGCTGGCTGTGACTTCGACGACAGAGCAGAGATCCTCCGTGGACTGCGACGAAGGCAGAGCAGAGATCCTCCGTGGACTGCGACGACGGCAGAGCAGAGATCCTCCGTGGACTGCGACGACGGCAGAGCAGAGATCCTCAGTGGACTGCGACGACGGCAGAGCAGAGATCCTTCGTGGACTGCGGCGACGACTGTGCAGAGATCCTCAGTGGACTGCGTCGACTACTGCACTCAACGATCCTACGTGGATCAGTGCTACAGGTTCTGTGTGAGCCCGATCCTATGTGGGTCCTTACTACCGGTTCTGTGTGAGCCACTGCCTACAGGTTCTGTGTGAGCCCGATCCTGTGTGGGTCTTCTGTGGGGGTTAGTACCTATCGATCCTTCGTGGGTTCGACGACTTAGATGGATCAGTGATCATCTTTGACGTCATCTGAAAAAGTATACCTGGTTGAGCTGAATCTTATGTTACTCTCCTTTGTGGATCGTGTTGAATTATCCTATGTGGATTTACTGTTTACTCTCCTTGTGGATTTGAGTCTTGCTTTCCTTTGTGGATTGAGTTGTTCTTGAGCTCGTGAGCAGAGCTAGAATTGGGGACTTAGGTATATGTATGGGCATATACCTAAGTCGAGTCAGATGTTACTTCGTGATTGCATCTTTATTTTGTGCTATATCCTTTGTGGATTTCGGGAGACCTTCGGGGGTCTCGGGGTCCTTACTGAGTAGCTTATACTCACCCCTGCACGGGCTATGCCCGCACCTTGTTGTGTTGGTTGCAGACGACGGACAGCGCTGATCACGGTTGGGGCGTGGAGCAGGACGGTACCTGGAGGTGGACCACTGGGCGGGACGTGCTCGGAGCGGACGTGGGACCCGAGGAGCCTGGAGGCTATCTGTACCCACCCTTCAGGTGGGAATGCCAGTGGACGACACGAGGCCGCCGTCTTTTCTTCAGTTGCTGTACTTTACTTTTCAGTTGTACTTTACAGTTGGGCTTGTATTTTCGGCCCCCTTTACTTTCTGCACTTTACTTTCCGCTTGCTGACTCTGTGTGGTTGTTACTTATAAAGGCAATGCCTTCCCTGTTTACTGGGATTTTACGCGTTGGTGCTAGTCGCCAGCCCCTGGCCTATGGAAGGCGGGCTTGGGGTAGTCACGGCACGGGCCCCGAGGTCGGGTCGTGACAGAACTAAATGCATAATCTAGGAGGCTTGGATGTTTCTAGTGAAACATATTTGTGTTATATTTCTCTTTAAGCTGTAGAGTTGAACTTATGTATGAATCTTGATTCCAATAATACTAAACTTATTGGTCTTTCGAGACATGATTTCCTTGTGATGATGCCAATGTTATGTAATAATGCTCCGAATCTGGGTAACTAGGGTCAGGGCGTTACAGTTTGTATCATAGGAAGTTTAGTATAATCCATGAAAACTAGAATTAGATAAACACTGATTAGAACACATATCCATAAGATATAAATTGAGGATTAGTATAGAAGAACTTCCTAGAATTTTGGTATTGTAGTGATTTTGTGAGTTTTACAAGAAATACATCCATGTCTGGATATGAGCAATTAGAGGTATCTCTAGTACAAATGTACTTAGGGGTAAAACCCCAAAACACTTCTTTGAGCTAGACATAAATGAGAACTGGTGAAAGACAACGGGCCATGCTGCACTCTTGGTTATGACACTCCCGGGGGATATGATTAGGATAATTCTCATTTTCTTTACAAACTATTATAAAGGGTTTATGAGTATATACTTCCTCAATGAAAACATTTTTTTCATGATTATGGATTATATCCATAAATAGTTGAAATTATGTTAAGTGGTTTAGAAGTTTGGAATTATATATTTCGATTCAAAAAACAAATCTAGTTTATGCAATTGTTTAGAAATGATGCCTAGTGCAAGGAATGGAAACCGTATCAATGAATGCACTCCATGTAGGGATTTCCCTCCTGTTCAAGACAATTATAGTGGAGATATTAATGCAACTAGTGCTGATCAACTAATCACCATACTGAGAAAACTCACTTAGTTTATGAAAAATAACCTTACCCGTATAGAGCACCCAGATCCACAGCATGGAGGATCAATGTTAGATCGATTTATGAGGAAACAAAAATAGAGATTTAATGGTAGTACAAATCCATTAGTGGATGAGCAATGAATAAATTCCTTAGAGAAAATATTCCATGCCTTGGGGAGTAGTGAAAGGGAAAAAGTTATCATTGCAGTTTACAGCCTCACTGGATATTCTGATCAATGGTGGTCATTGATTATAAACACAATTGAAGATGATGAAGTATCAAATATGGAATGCAGGGAGTTCAAAGATATTTTCTGAGAAAAATACTTTCCTCGTGACCATCGAGCTGATATAGAAAGACAATTTTCGAGTCTAAGGAAAAAAGAGGATGAGTATGTCGCTAAGTATGAGGATAAATTTACAAGGTTAGCAAGGAATACTGCATATTATATATATATCCCAAGAAGTAAGATTGATCATTTCTTTGATGGGTTAAAACCATTTCTCTGTCGAGCATTAGTATCACAATCCTTCTCATCATACGAAGTTATTGTATCATGTTATATCAAGACAGAAAATAAATTCTATAAGTCTTATGACTTTAAATCAAAGAAAGAGAAGAAGAGATCTACTAAAAACTCTAGGAAAGGAAATAAATAAATAGGGAACAAGGGAATAATTGAATTTCCACCTGTGATAATTGCGGAAGGAAGCACCTTGGTGCATGTCTAAATGGAAAAGAAGTGTGATAAAATGAGGATAGAAATGTCATCTAGATGGTGATTGTAAAGTAATGAAAGATGCTACCAATATTCAACACTACAATTGCATAGATACGGGAAATTATGCAAATTAATGTTCTAAGCGTTAGGGAAACTTACCTCAGAAAAGGCCAATGGATAAAGGCCAAGTTTATGCAATCACTACTGCTAAGGTTAAAGCCCTGAAAGACGTTTTGGCAGGTAAATTAATGGTTTCCTCAACTTTAGCAAATACTTTATTTGATTTTGTATCATCGCAATGTTTCATATCTTCCCAGTTTTCTTAGAAAATTGCATATTTCCAATTTGGATTAACAAGGTTGTTGTCAGTTAAAACTCCTAAGGGAAGAATGATTGCTACAAAGTTCTGTGGATCCTTTCACATTAGGTCATATCAATTTTCTTTTTCTGCTGATCTCGTCATCATAACCATGAATGAATGTGATATAATCCTCAGTATGGATTGGCTTTCAGACCATTATGTGAAAATTTATTATATTAAGACGGAGGTTACGACGTTTGATGATAATGATAAAGAACACCTTATCTATAGAGCAGAATCGTCACCACCAGATTCTTATCTAGATCCAACCCCAGTAGCTCAACTAAATTCAATTATCAGGGAGGAATAGAATGAAATAATTTTGGGTGAGGAAAGGAATGTTCAAATAGCGGATGTACCTATTGTGATAGAATATGTTCCTATGTTTCCATAAGATTTACCTAGACTTCCTCCATAACGAGAAATTGAGTTTTCCATTGATTTAATTCCTGGTTCAATGCCTATATCGAAAACCACTTATTGAATGGACACTATGGAATTACTTCAACCAAATAAACAACTGGAAGAATTGAGTAATATGGGATTTATTCACCCTAGTGTTTCTCTATGGGGAGCTCCTGTCCTTTTTGTTAAGAAGAAAGATGGATCTATGAGGTTATGTATCGACTACATGGAAATCATGCTATAACAATAAATTTCAAGTATCCCCTACCTCTTATTGTTGATTTATTTGACCAACTGCATGGAGCTCAATACTTTTCAAAGATTGACCTTCGATATGGATACCATTAGTTGTATGTGAAGAAGGAATACATTCTGAAGACAGTATTTCGAACCAGGTACGGGCATTACGAGTTTACAGTAATGCCTTTGGATTGACTAATGCACCCCCTGTATTCATGGATCTAATGATCAGAGTTTTTAAGGAGTATCATGATGAATTTGTAGTGGTATTTATTGATGATGTCTTGGTATAATCCAAAAGCTACGAAGATCATTAAAATCACTTGCGCATTATCCTAAAAAATCTGAGAAGACATGAAATATATGGGAAATTTAGAAAGTGTGAATTCTAGCTTTAGGAGATTTCTTTTCTTGGCCATATTGTCTCTAAGGATGGAATTTCCATTAATCCTTCTAAGAACAAGGAAATCCAAAAATGGCCAGCACCGATGAGTATAACTGAGGTACACAGTTTTTTTGGTTTAGGAGGTTATTATCGATGTTTCATCCAGAATTTTGCCTAATTGGCTAACCCATTAACAAAGCTCACATGTAAAGGGTTTAAATATTTTTGGAAAAAATAGTGTGAAGAATTTTTTGAAGAATTGATGAGATGATTAGTCAATGCTCCTATATTGACTCTACCATCGGGTAATGATGGGTTTTTTATTTATAGTGATGCATCAAAGAAAGGACATGGTTGTGTCCTTATGCATTATGATAGAGTTATTACCTATTCATTACAAGAGATGAAAATTCATGAGCAAAACTATCCTACTCATGATCTTGAGTTAGCTGTTGTAATCTTTTCTTTGAAGATATGGAGGCATTATCTCTATGGGGAAAATTATTAGGTTTATACTAATCACAAGAGTTTGAAGTATATTTTCTCATAGAAACAACTCAATATAAGGCAAATGAGATGGCTTAAACTATTCCAGGATTATGATTGCACGATATACTACCACCCGAGGAAGAAAAATAAGGTGGAATATTCTTTGAGTAGAAAGGATCATGGAGTTTTGAACAAGATGATAGTTGAAAAGGATCCTATATACATGGATCTAGAAAATATGGATATGGGAATCATCGTGGAAGGTGAAACATCAATGATTTTTCAAATTGTTGGAAAACCATCTTTACTAGAAAAGATAAAGAGTTCTCATACCAATAATGAAGAGATTCAAAAAAATATTAAATCTATGAATGATGGGAGATTGAGTGACTTTGTTTATGAAGATGGAATTTTGAAATTTGGGAAGAGAATTTGTGTTCTCGATATACCTGATCTAAAAAGATAATTGATGGATGATGCTCATAGTTCCAATTTCTATATCCACTCTGGGAGCACCCAAATGTATAGAGATTTGAAGGAACATTTTTGTGGGACAACATGAAGGGGGAGATTGCTGATTTTTTGTCAAGATGTATGGTTTGTGAACAAGTGAAATATAGAAGGCAACAGCCTATTGGAGTATTGAATCCTCTTCCCATAACTGAGTGGAAATGGGATAATAACACGATGGAATTTGTCTTGGGAATACCAAAGACTCCTAGAAGGAACGATGAAATATGGTTCATTGTTTCTCTTCTTACCAAGTCAGTGCATTTTCATTCTATAAGGGAAGATTTACCACTTGAACATTTAGCAAGACTATATATTAATGATGTTGTGAGGCTTCATGGAGTACCCCTATCAATTCTTTCGTATCGTGATCCCTGTTTTACATCAAGATTCTAGAAAAGTATTCAGAAAGCCCTGGATACTGAATTCCATTTGAGCACTGCCTACCACCCCCAAACTGATGAAAAATCAGAACAGACTATTCAAACCTTATAAGACATGTTGAGATCTTTCTCACTTGACTTTCAGGGTATGTGGGATCAATATTTACCTCTGGTGGAATTTTCATATAACAATAGCTTCCATTCAAGTATTCATATGGCACCATATAAAGCGTTATATGGAAAGAGATGTTGCACACCAACCTGTTGGGAAGAAGTTGGTGAGAGAAAACTCGTAGGCCTAGAACTGGTGAAGAAAACGATGTAAAAGGTGAAGGTAATCCAAAACCACATGAAATCAGCTCAATGTAAGCAGAAGAGATATGCTGATAACTGAAGGATGGATTTGGAATTTTAGGTCGAAGATCATGTTTTCTTGAAGGTATCTCTATGGAAGGGAGTTCTACATTTCGATAAGAAAGGTAAATTGAGTTCCAGGTACATCGGTCCTTTCGAAATTCTAGATCGAATTGGGGTTGTAGCTTACTATTTGGCAATGCTGCCAAGTCTCTCCATAGTTCACGATGTGTTCCACGTATCACTGTTAAAAAAATGCATGCCTGACCAAATGCATTTAATCACTTATGAGGAATTATAACTGGAACCTGATCTATCTTATTGCGAAGAGCCAGTCAAGATTCTTGATACCAAAGAACAAGTGCTGAGAAACTGGATGTCTCGTCTGGTAAAATTTCTATGGAGAAACCATAAGATGGTAGAGGCAACGTGGGAACCCGAGGAACTTATGATGAAGAACCACCTGATTCTTTTCATGCGATAGTATTCTAGAAATTTCACGGACGAAATTATTTAAAGGAGGGGAGAATTTAACACCCCAAGCTCCCATTGTACAATTCTCTTTGAATAATACAGTAGCGTGTGTTAGGTGAAACTTTGAGTTCTAACACACACCACAACCAATCAAACTAGCCGTTATGAATAGTAATACCCTATTTTTTAAATATTATAAATTTTACCTTTCAAAATGGACTTCATTTTTGGATTCAGAATATCTATATTATCTTAGGGTGAAATTTTGTCATTTTTCTGAAAACTTTCAATTTTTGATGAATATCACTAAAATTTAATTAAAATTTTTTTTTTAATCAAAATAATTAATAGTGATAAATTATGAATTTGAGTGGTTTTATAGTATATTTAGAATATATTTTTACCATTTAATACAACTTTTGTCATTGTAAATAATTTCACATTTAAAGCAGAAAAAACAAGTATCAATCTTATGATAGTTATTATATCTTAAAAACATAATTTTTGTTTAGACAGCGAGAATTAATTTTAAATTAATTTCTGCCACTTCTATGTTTTGAATTTATAAATATGGATTAAATATTTAGAATTAGGAGGTCCAAATTGTGTAAATACGTAACTTTTATTTTAGACATTTTGAATAATTATTTCGGTAAATATTTTACTTAACATTATTAAAAGGTAAATCCGGAAATAAGGGTAAAATATAATATAATAATAATAATAATAAATTACCATAAAATGTGTCATAAAACAATTGGTTGATACATGTCCGACCATGGTCATATTTTGGTTGATTTTGTGACCCCATTGATTTACTCGTAAGTGATAATGACACCTTATATTAATTAAGTTAAAGTAAATAAAAAAATGATATAAGCAAACATCTTTTAGAAAACAAATTACATAGGGTTATATATGTTATATTTTAGTCTATAAATATTAATTATAAGGACAAAAATATTTCCTACAGAATTTTATTTTATTTATAATTTTTAGACATTGAATAATTAAATTTATTTCTGACACAATAATGATGCAGTATTTTCCTTATTAATGAATGAATCAAATAATTGGTATTATAGATGATAAAATAAATATAATTTGAATGTTTTGATGAAATCCACTAATTTTATTGGTTAATATTACATGTTATTATTTCTTAAATTAATTTTATTTGAATTAATAAAGTTGTTAATACTTTATAAAAAATTAACTATTAAATAGTGTCAAAATTGACATAAAAGCGTTTTTAAAACAAATATTGTATTATTAATTGATATTCTATTCCTAAAAATCTAAGGTTAATCCAAAGGACATAAATCAAGATATTTGTATCATTAATGGACCACATGGGGGTCTCTTAAAGGTTTAAAGTATGTTTATTGACTACATGATATAAATATACAAAGAGACATGGTAAATGTCAAACTGTTTAACTAAGAGTTAAATCAAAGAGATAAAGTTAATATAGTGACCCAAACCTTTCTAAAATCTACTGGTTGGGTGGTATTGGACTTATACCCACCATATCCTATAAATAATTCACATTTGAGCCATTATAAACTGACTATGAATTTATTATAAAATAATATTTCTAGATTTCCCTAAGGTACCCCTCACCCCTCTTATAAAAGGTCACTCCCCCTTCTCACTAATTCACAAATTCAAAGCCTTTTGGCTCACCCAAAATCTTCCCAAATACCCTCCCAAATATCCTATTGTCTTCCTAGATGGCTTTATTTAGTCATAAATCCAGCCTATGGATCCATTTTGATCAAATCAATTGGAAGAACTCGAAGAAGACGTAATGTTTTCACCACCCTTTTCCAAGTTCTTTCTTCTTCAACTTCTTTTTTCTTTGTTATTTCCTTTCTAAAATAATAACTCTAGTATCTTATATATACTATAATGCTATTATAAATATGGTACAACCATATTCAGTATTCTATCCATCCTTTGAATGACATGTCACTATACGTGTGTACGTACAGCTTACTGTCTCCACTTCGTGGTGTAATTGTTATTCAAAACATTATTATTTGTATGGGTATGATAATGATGTGTAATTGATGTAAATAATAAATATAACATGATAATTCTTTTGTATATATGATATACCATCCAATTAAATATTATTTTAATATCAAAATAATGATATTGTCACTCGTGCATACGTACGGACTACCGTCTCCACGAACGAGATGAGGTTCATTCCCCATCGTATCCATGCAATTCTTATTATGATTTGATTATTACAAATAATTTTTAAGGACTTGATATAATTCTCTATATGAATAATATACAACTTATCTATTACAAACATTACTTATGTAACAAAATATATAAAATAAAACAAGTAAGTTAACACCTGAAATGATGATAATACTAACAAAGCAATGTTAAAAGATCAAATATGATATAATAATGATACATATGATTCTTGTATAATTTAATAACAATTATTTCACCATTATACCCGAATTTAACCTACCATAAACCAAGGAAAATTACAAGGTAAGGGTTTATTTCACAATCTCTTCATTATACGAGGATGTTTATACATAATTATCTATTGAGACCTCTTTATCATCCACATCCATGTTTCTTAAAAATGTATTTCAAAACCTTCTTACTATTTTACAAAATATGGGTTAATGTCATTTATACCCTTTTTTGACTTTTTGTAAGATGTTTATAAAGGAATCCTTCTGTCATTTCCCAAACAAGGTCCTTTTTACCCTTTTCGACAAAATTAAGGTAAGAATGTCTATTTTAACTTATACGGAGGGTGTGTCTATTTTCTTCGGTTATAAACTCATCGAAGCTTCCCTTACAAGAATATAAGAATATTTTCAATGTAAATATTTTATTTTATAATTATATGACTCTTAAATGATTTCAAAATAGAAAAAGATATTTCTCAAAAAAGTGTTTTGATTTCATCTATGTCAACATCCTTTGATGGATTTTAAGTTTATTAGTAGTTGATTTATTATGATATAAAACATCCATATTGTATTGAAGGTTATGTGATATGTTTTACTCTGGATGTGATATTTTTATACCATTCATGATTTATGGTTAAAGTATTGACATTTGGTATGCTAGTTTTAATACTAATGTTTATGATATGTTTAAACCTTTTCATATGAGGAATTTATTGGACTTAGTAAGTGATGGGTGGAGCCTGCTATAGCTCCTCGATGAATCAGTAGGTCTCATGCGACAAATAGAAGTGGAATTGGCCAAGTCCCTTTCCCAATTTTATTTATCGTTTTGGATGTGGCCTTAATCATTTTTAGATGTCTTGGCCGAGGCCTTGACAAAATGTTTCATAATGTCTGGCATCATACATTCCCTCATTATGGAAATAATATTGATGGTTGATGTGGTCATTCGACTAGTAAAATACCCATGATTATGTTTTATTATGGAATTTTTTACTCATCTCATATTCTTACCATAAAAGTATTCATGTTTATTATTGGTAAAGGCATGTGGTTTCAGTTATTTACTATGCTTAATATTTATGTCATTTCTCGCTGTATTACATACCCTTACTGAGTGTTTGAGCTCACCCCTTTTCTTATGTTTCATTTTTCTAGGATATGAAGATGTTAGTTATGAGTGAATTGTAGGCATAATCTAGGAGGCTTTGATATTTCTAATGAAATATATTTTTGTTCTATTTCTCTTCAATCTGTAAAGTTGAACTTATGTATGAATCTTATTTCCAATAATACTAAACTGATTGCTATTTCAAACATGATTTACATGTGATCATGCCAATGTTATGAAATAATGCACCAAATCTGGGTAACGAGGGTTGGGGCGTTACAGTTTTGATTTATAAAACAAAACATGTTCCCTGTGGCCAAAAACCACTAATTAACTGAAACAGTTATCATTAAATAATTTATATAAAGATTCATCTTCACTCCAAGTAACCAAATGAAATTTACAACCACGTATCCTTATTGATTTTCCACAATATAATATAACCCAGTTTTGGACAACCAACCAAATTTTATATGATTCTCTGAACATGAATATAAGTGAACCAATAACTAAAACCAAGGAAACAAATAGATCCAAACAAAGAAATTGAACCTCATAACCAATACAAAATGTTATGAATGAACTCAAATAGTTTGAAATAAATCATTTAAATATATAAGAGTTTCTATAATCATTAATTAATAACCCAAATTTCATTATTCATGTCATTAATATCAAGTGGAGAACACCATCAGACTTAAGGTAAGGGGTCCTCTCTATTTCACATTTATTCGAGAATGTCCTCTATGTTATGAAATTTTACATATAATATCTAATGATGGGTTATGATTCTTATCATTCCCCATACTTTTTTAATGATGAATAAATGATTATAAATCCCTTTCTCTCTCATTAAGACCACCTAAGTACACCTGATACCCTACTAATATTTCTTAAGGGATTCTACCTGAACTACTTTTATTCTTTCTAGTTGCTCTATCTTTCTTTTTACAAAAATTAAGTTATCCTCTAGTATTATGTAAAACATATATTTACCCTTTATATGCTCCAAGATCATGTTTAATGATCCATCCACCCTTATCTTCTGAGGATATACATGATTTTATGTGATTCCCTCCTCGATACGTCCCAATAAGCAAACTCATTTTAAAAGTACTTTCCAAATTTTAACCTAATTAAAAGTGCACTCTACCATTTGTTTTAAGACACCATTTTTTTTATAAAATCAATTTTTATTATGGAAACCTTTTTTCACTTTTTCTTTTCTATAAAATATTATTCACTTTTCTATCTTAAATGCTCATTAGTATTTTCCTTAAAACTACACTAAAACATTTTAATGTTGAGAATTTCCTAAATACACCTCTTACATGTTGTAACTTCTTTTTGACATCAATTACCCTGCTATATGCCTATTTTACCTTATAAATTTCCATTTTTGTTTTAATTATTTACTCTCATGGACACTTTTAATTATGTTTTATGACATGAATGTGATACCGATTTCTCTCCATGGGTTCCCTTATGTTTATGTATGATTGATTATGTATGATTAATTATGTGGAATGAATATTCATGAACATGTTGAGAAGAGTGAACCCATATAGTGATCAAATTAATTGGGTAAATTTGAGTCTCATGAGATGTTATGTGTTACGGTTTTGGTTGTTATCGTTAGATTGTGCTACTATGTTCGACAGTCATGAATGTTAGCCTTGACATGCTCTGCCATGCCAAATGGCCATGGAAGTTAGCCCTAAATTGTAATAAATTCATGTTTTATGTTTCTTACACATTACTATGACTCCATTTTTATATGATTCTATGTTTATATATTATTATTTCACATGTTCCATATTTCTTTATATCATTATGCCATGCCTTCTAACCCATGTGCTAAAGCATTATTACTATGTTTTTTCTTTATTTAGATTTTAGATCATCCCTTTTCTCATGTTATCCCTAGGCTATCCTATGAAGATGTATGACAATAATGGAATTTAGGAGCTCAACTTTAAGATTAAATAAAGGGATGTTTTATTTAGTTCCATGTTTTTAGTTTTATGAGTACAGTCTTCAGAGACACTAGACATTACGATCCTTGTCTTGTACTATGATGTATAATTATGATGAAATTCATTTAATGTTATATACAAAAGGCTAGAGTCGCTATAGTTGGTATCAAATTATGGCATAGTTATTTTTGGAGATTATGAATATATAACTATAGTAAGAACCTTATGGATGAGACTAATTATAAGAAAACATCCCTATATTTTGGTAAGTATAGAGTAAGTGGTTTATTAAGAAAATACGTATCAGCTGGGATAAAAAGAGGTAGAGGTGGCTCTCTCATAGACGTATATAGGGGTAAAACCCAAAAACAATGCTTTGGGCTAGACTCAAGTGGGGACTGGTGCATGAAAATGGGCATTTCTATACTCTTGGTTTGACACTCCCATGGGATAGTCTTTGGTAAATTCATAAGCTTAATATGGACCATTATATAGGGAACAAAAAAATATCCAGTAAGAATATATGTGAGGAGATTGATCATGAATAATATAGACCAAGATATAGAAACACATACGTTAAAGAGAAAAGTGTAATTTTAATGTTATCCCATTAATTTTATTGGTTTACCCATTATGTGATAGTGATCCATAAATTTCCACTTTTTTCAAGCAAATGGCTGGTAATAAGATGAATTAGGTAAAAAACAGATGTGAAGAACAACGTGATAACAGCCAAAATGAGATCCCTCATCAAATGGGAGCTCAATAAAAAGATATCAGGATTATTCCAAACCATCTATCAAAAATCTGGATTAAAAATGTGTACATGGTGGAATTCCAAATTAGTCAAGGAAGAGGAAGGTAAAATCTCATAAAGGTATATCTGATAATAGTGATAAGGGAAAGAATGGCCGCTTTCCATTTGGAAACAAATATGGAAAGAGGAACCAAGGTAAATGTCCCAAAAGGTCTGGGAGATGCTTTAAGTGGGGAATTATTGGGAACAAAGTGTCCATATACTGTTACAAAATGAATAATGTGATGAATGGAAACAAAGTTCTATCTAAGGTGTCGTATAGATTTCTATGTCATAACTATGGAAAAGTTTGAAATTATCTAACACAATACTCTACTACAGGGGATGAGAATCTGGATGGGAATAAAGAATCATCATGATCAAGGTATCACTAAATATTCTTTCCTATGGTGGATAATGATGAATAAATTTCAGGTTTTGGGGATAGCCGAAGCGCATGGATGGGTGTAAATAACATTAATTTTTTTCATTAACAACGATAAATCTAAGATCTGTTACAATGGTAAAACAAAGGATCTTAGAAATAGAATGAATAATGAAAGATAATTGTGGAGTCCAAGAACCATAGAGAAGATCATTATATATTTGATAGAATTAATTTAATTAAAATACAAGAATTTCCTTGATGGAATTATCTCTTCATTGATGCTTCCGGTCACAATCCAATGTGATCCATTTTTGTGTTATATAATCCAAGAGTAGGATTCCTCTAGTGGTGTTCCACATGTGCTCCATGTATCTCTAGATGTTTCTAAAGGGATCTCTGAGTGCTATAATGGAAGAGCCTTTGCTTGCGATTTCCACCTTAGATCACCTTGAGAGCTGCTTCTAATGTGATCTCCTTGATCCGGTGGAGGAGGATCTCTATCATAACATGAGAGTGTTCTTGGAGGAATGGAATTATCTCTTGATTTGAGATATTTATCTAGATCCATTGTACACAACCAAAAATAATGGCTAGATCTAATGACAATAATTTAATTTGAATTTTATTACTTTTAATAAAAAATTAATTAATGATCTGAATTTATTTATTCATTTCATTTAATTCATTGCAAGATCCAATGTCTAATAATAACGGTTGACTACTATTATCACTTGAAAATTACCCTACGAATTACACATAATATTATTTAATTAAATAAATTATATTATTTCTCAAAAATCCCCAGAAAAATTACACGACGTCTATATATTAATATACACGGTGTGTACTTTTGTTTTTCCATTTTCTTGGTTTCCTCCACCACATTTATTAGACCTTGAATAATGACTATTTATTACATAAATAAATATCATTATATTACTCGATAATAAATATATTATTTTCCCCACAATATATTCTCTTGAATAACTAGTGTCAAAATAAATGTGATCATACATCCTTGAATAATTATTAAACCATAATCGGGAATAATCATTATTCAACTTGATAAATGAATATTTAACTGAGATATCTGGAAACACATAGTGTGTGACCCTCTAGGCCTCTTTCTCAATGGAATTAGTGGACCTTTCCTAAAGTCTAAGGTTAATGGCGATAAACACACCAAGACTCTCATGAAAAAGAATTTAACGTAGCAATGATGTGTCACCTTCTATAAACGCTAACCATGTAATGTAATCCTATTATCTCGATATCTCTAATAAAGTAGGTTTCAAGCTAGTTCCATCAACCTATGTGCTTGATTATTATTTCTTTGAATTACTGGAATTGACCTTACCCATTCCTCACCATTGAAAAAGATTTATTTAAGATATATCAATTCTATCAAAAGGCCTGAGATATCAACTTCATTTATGAAAAAAAGGTAAAAACCCATTCTCTCATTTTCTATTAATGCATTATCACTCATGATGTACCCAACATATCCTACCTCACCGTGAAAAGTGTGTTGTCATAGTTCTCATTAATAAATGTAAGTGTGAGAGTTGTAATACCCATTAAAAATAATCTTAAATTCTAAGGACCAATACACACTTCCACACGTAGGAACATCCAATAACACTATGAAATGTGGATTTTCTATTGGCAGGCCTCATTATCATAATATCCTTTTAGATATTACCAAGGGCGCACACCATTAGAAGGTGCATCAAACTTTCATGAGTTCTCATCCCTAATGTCATGTGTTATTATTGTCCCTCAGATAACATCATCCAGCCATATAACATATTTCCAAGAATACTATTATCGCACTTCCTGGTTCTCATCATAGAAGGTATCCGCTATGACCCTTTAGTAAAAAAGCTATCATGTATAAATTATCACATGTGTTATTACGTTGAAGAACAATCAAGATGTGATAAGGTATTTATTAATTAATAAAGTAAAAAGCATTTGGTTCTAGGCCACCAACTCTGATGGACTCCCACTTAGACTAAAGCCTACTACTAACAACCATTGACTCGTTATCTCTCACGGGATATTCATGCTTATGCTAAGATAGGTCTTTAGACATAGGGTCTACCACGTTATCTTCCATGGAAACTCTACTCACTTCAACTTTACCTCTTTGAAAGAAATCACTCAAGATGTGATACTTCCAGAGAATGTTCTTTGTCCATTGATGTATCCTTGGTTCTTTTCAAGTGCCACCACTGTAGTATTATCATAATATAATGTGATGGGATTTTTAATACTAGGCACCACATCAATACCCTAGACAAAGTTCTGAATCTAGATAGATTCCTTGGATACATTATATGTCACTATATATTTTGACTCAAGTGTAGAATTTACGACCACTGGCTACTTTAAACTCTTCCATCTCATAGCTCATTCTTTAAGACATTAAACATACCCTGATTTTGACTTCAGATCATTTTGATCTATCTGAAAACCATCATCGGCATAACCTCTAATGACAAGATCCTCGTCTCTTCTAAACACCAGAAATTTGTCCTTGGTTCTTCTCAGATAATTAAGGACAGTCCTAATAGTATTCCAATGTTTTTATACATGATCTTCTGGATATCTTCCTATTATGATCAATGCAAAGGAAAAATCAAGCACGGTATATAACATGGCATACATGATGGGCCCTATATCCAATGTTTATGGGGCCTTACTCATCCTATCATTCTTATATTGTATCTATAGATACATTTTTTATAAATATATAGGCTATGTCACACTGGAACTAGTAAGCTCTTGGATTGTTTCATACTAAATATATTTAGTATCTAGTCAATGTATGTACCCTAACTTAGTCCAAGTATCCTCTTAGATCTATCATGAATGATTTTGATCCCTAGAATGTAGGCTGCTTCACCTATGTCTTTCATGGAGAAACACTTGTTTAACTATTCCATAACTGACTGTAAGACTAGTTCATCATTTCCAATATGTAATATGTCATCAACATATTCTACTAGTATAACAATAATATTCCCATTAAACTACTTATAAATGAATTGATCGCATTAGTTCTTAATGAAACCAAATTCATTTATGGATTCATCAAATCAAATGTTCCATGAACTGGATTATTGCTTTAATCCATAAATAGATTTGTACAACTTGAAAACCTATGTGGCCACACCTGGTGTCACAGAACCTTTTAATTATGTCATATAGACATCTTCCTAAAGGTTCTTGTGAAATAATATTGTTTTGCCATCCATTTTCCAAATCACAGAGTCATTGTAGGCAGTTATGGAATGTGTGATACTTATGGATTTAAACATGAAAAATGGTGAGAAGGATTCATCAGTGTCAATTCCTTGATGATGTTTCAATCCTTTAGAAATTATACTTTCTTTATAAGTGCTAAAATGACATTTCATGTCCATTTTTCTCTAGAATACCCATTTGCATCCAACAGGCTTTGCATCAACTAGATCATTAACCAGAACCATAATTGAATCTAATACATGTAATAAATATTATATTTCATAGCTTCTACCCTTCTTCAAGCTTCTGAGCTCTCTATAGCTTCTTTGTAGGAGAGAGTTGCATCATTTTCCAACAATAATGATTCACCATCCTCACTGACTAGGGACCCAAATCTCTCTGGTTCCCTTACCTCTCTAGAGCTCCTACACAATACATGTGTTTCTAGAACCTCTTCCATGGGGACCTATGGAACGTTTTCTTGTACCAACTCCTCTGTATCTAGAGAACCAACTTCTTCAGAGTCAATATTTCTCCCACTATCCTTTTGAGGATGTGCTCCCTCTCAAGAATGACGGATTTTCTATTGACATTTACTTTCTTTTCTGAAGGATTATATAGGCAATATCATTTCTTTTCCATGGTATATATTATAAATATAAACCTCGTGCCCTGGTGTGCTAGTCTATTTCCTAATAAGGCCTTAACAAACGGCTCACATTCCCTTACATGTTTGAGCGACAAAATGGGTTTCTTTCCTTTCTATAACTCGGAGGGAATTACATTTTTTTCCATATTTGGTACTGAGTTTAATGTGTATGCTATAGTTTGTAATTCATATCTCCAAAAGGATAATGGAAGATCTCCATGACTCATCGTCAACCTCACTATGTCTAAAAAGGTGCAATTCCTTCTTTCAATAACTCCATTCAACTATGGTGTATAGGGAGGAGTTAGTTGGCATAGAATCCTAGACTCCCGTATAATGTTGAGGGACACTTGGTTCAGATATTCTCAACCTCAATTAGATTAAAGCATCTTTATCTTCTTAAAAAGTTTATTCTCTACATCATTCTTGAATTCCATAAATTTCTACAAGGACTCTAAATTATGCCTTAGTAAGTAGATATATCCATATCAAGAAAAATCATCAGTAATGTAAAGACCCAGAATTCCTGTGGAATTTTGTTTATACATGGGAATTTTACGAGTCCGCAGTTTCTAATGGAGCGTGATTTTGAGGCATGGTGTGCCCGAAATCAATTTTTTTATGATTTTTTCATGTATGTTTAGTAAATATACAAGTGGGTTTTTATAACTTTTGAACCAGTGCTCGGAATTTAAATCTGAGGGTACCATTGAACTCGCAGCGTTGGAAATTGCTTAGTGAGACCTTTACTGCAGTTTCATTCTGACAAGTTTGGAAGTTAGTTTTTGGATTTTTATTAAAAAAATTAATAATAAAATAAAGTACAACACTTTATTTTATTTTTAAGCTGACATGTGTTGTGTGTGCGGTTAGTTGGAACCTCCCATTGGAAGTTGGGTGTGGGATCGCCACACCCTAACCTCCCGCAAGAGGTTACGACGTGGGAACCACCCGAGCATAACCTCTCAATTAAATGATAGGGGCGGGGACCACACGACCAATATTAATAGTGGAGGATGAAACCCCTCCACTCTCCCTCATTAATGAGAGAGAGCGTTTGACCTCATCTGCAGAATTAATTGTGCCAACGTGTGTGACAATTAATTGTGCCAACGCGCGTTCCAATTAATTATGCCAACGCGCGTGCCAATTAATTGTGCCAACGCACGTGGCAATTAATTATGCTCACGTTCATACAAATTAATTTCACCGATGCGTGTGAATTTACTATGGAGAGTTTCTTTCTCCTTTTTGAATTTGTGTGCCAATAATAAAATAGTAAGACATCCTATTATTATTATTTTGGCATTCTCCTTCGGTGGAACTTGTGATATTGGGAGGATTAAAATTCTCCCAATGAAGAACGCGAAGAACGCTGGATTTTTTCTTTGACTTCTTCCTCAGACGTCTTCTTCCTTAATCTACCGGAACAAGGGGATTGAATCGTCATCCACAAAGAACGCCGACATCATCCTCGGATTCTTCTTTTCCAATGTCAACAAAACGACGCCCACTTTCCGTGACTTCGTCAATTAAAAACAACAAGTGAGGTAGGGGTATTTTCTGAGTTAATTTATGTATGAGTTTAAAACTCCATTATTTATCATTTGTTGAGAACTTTGTTTCCAAATTCTATCACCGAAACAAGGAGGGATTGGGCCGCACAATCACGGCCCAACCCTCTCCCCTTTTTCTATTCTTGATTGATGATGACGGAGGAGGTACACGCGGAGACAAAGATGAAGACGGAGATCAAAGGTCACGCTACATGTGGCCTTCACGCATAGTCGCACCCCGCTCCGCTACCCAGTGCCCCCAGGCTGCTACCCGGTGGTCCACCCCGCTGTCCGGTGCCCAGCGCCGCTGCCCCACGTCGCGGCCCCGCGCTGCTGTCTGGTGCCCCGCGCCGCTACCTCGTGCCCCACGCCGCTGCCCCACGCACCACGCCACTTCCCCGCACCCCATGCCGCTACCCCGCACCACTGCCTCACGCCCCCCTTCGCTGCCCCGCAACGCCGCACTGCTGCCCTGCTCCCACGCTCCGCTACTCGGCTCCCCCTCGCTTCTCCCTGGCGCCCTGGCGTGCTTCCTGGTTCCCTCGTGCTTCTTCCCGGCAACCACACGTGCTTCCCAACTCCCCTAAAGTGGACTTCTCTGCACCCTGGTGCGCTGCCTGGCATTCAGACATCCTACACAACACCCACGTGCCCTACCCAGTGCACCCGCGACTTGGTCGGTGTACCCGCAGCTTCTCAATGACCAACCAGCCTGCCCGCGCACCACGCTGCCTGCCTATTGGCCTCTCGGCCACCGGCCTCCCTAGACGACACACGAAGTCCCCTACGGTGTTGCTTTCCGAACCATCTCATTCTCCCAGGACGAGTTACCAAGCCGCCTACATGGAAACTATCAGGCCGAATCGCCCTCGCGGTCCGCTGGGCCGGGCCCAGTGGACCGGGTCAGAACATATCGGGCTGACCTGCCCAATGGGTAGGGTCAGACCCAGTGAGTCTGAACTTGTCAGCCCAGACTAGGTTGGGCCGAGTCGGTCCGACCAGGTCAGACCGGACCCAGGACCATTACTGACTCTTTAGCTTCTTGGACCATATCTTTGGCACCCGACATCCGTTGAATGAACCGTCTGCGATGCCAGTATTCTTGGAGCATAACCGTACCTTTGAGTATACCCCATTGGAGTTCATGGTATAGTTGAGTCACAGTCAGGTTGGTTCGTACACGAATCCAAGCGGGCCACCGGGAATAACATGATAATAATTCACAGACCGAGTGTCCGATTGACAATCCTTCTGTTGAGTTGGGACCACTATGACGTGGTCGTCCTATGAGATACTTCAACATGAGACCTCGTGACACTTGGAGTATCAAATATTTGATCGTGGAGTGGAACCTCTGTAGAAGATTAGATGGAGTGCAGTGACCTAGTAGATGTAGACCTGATGACTGCTTGACCGATTCGACTCGGAGTGATCTGACTAGCCCAGTGGACGGAGCACCTGGTTTGGCGGCAGACCCATGGCGGACGAAGTGCCTGGTAGTTGGCAGTAGACCTGAAGTACTTGATAGGAGGTGTACCTCTGTAGGCTATTAGGGGGAGCGCCCGGTTTGGCGGCAGACCCACAGCAGACGGAGCACCCAGTTTGGCAGTAGACCCACGGTACTCGACAAGAGGAGTACCTCAGCAGTCCAAGGTTAGTGAGTAGCACCTTAGAGTCATGACATGGCCACTATACTCGATAGAAGAGGAGTTCTCCAGCAGTCGTGGTTTCTTTAATGACAATCCTGGTTTGAGCTGAGTCAATGACCTTTGAGTTTTCCTCATGATTGATATGGGTTACTTCATAACATAGGTATATGTATGGGAATATACCTACGTAATTGTTATACATTGAATTAAAACCTTGTGGTTAATCTTTGTTGGATTTAGTGAGACCTTGGGGGTCTCCCGGTCCCTACTGAGTATCGTTATACTAACCCCTGCATGGGCTATGCCCGCACCTCGTTGTGTTGGATGTAGACGAAGGACAACGCCGACAAAGGCCGAGAGCGCCAGGACTCGACGGTACCCGGAGGAGGACATTACAAAGTATCGGCACACAGTGGAGACTGACGGAAGTGGAGTAATGAGGAGGCCATCTGTACCTACCCATTAGGTAGGAACCCCGGAGGAAGATCCAAGAGCTGCTTTCACCTTCCAGTTGTTTGTCCCTTTATAGATGTACTTGCTTTCAGTTGTATTTTTACTTACATTTGGGCTTGTATTCTGGCCCCAGTTACTTTCAGTACACTTGTTATACAGCTTTTACTTAGTGTTTTCTTCCTCGTGTACTCTTTTTGTGTGTTTTTAAGATTTATAAAGGAAAAGCCTTCCCAGTTTTAGGGAATTATGCCTTTAGTGTTAGTCTCCTGCCCTTGGAATATGGAAGGTGGGCTTTGGATAGTCACGATGTGGGCCTTGGGGGATGGGTCATGGAAAATTGGAATCAGAGGAGTCGGTTATACCGCAGAAGTTAGGACACTGATATTTCTTTTCTGTGAAGCAACAATGTTAAGGGAACTATGTGTGGTTTTCAGTTCCGGGAGTCCAGTGTTGGTGTGGGTGGCCGACGTATCCATACAACCGAACACTGACTTCTGATTTCCAACTCTAATGCACGAAAAAATTGATTGCATGTGTGTTTTAAAAAAATTTCTTTAAGTCAGATAAAACCATGTAATCTCACCAGATATAGTCTTTTGACCGTGTCACATCTGTTTCATTCAGGATGCCTCCCCGTGGACGACCATCTAGATCCACGAGAGTTGTACATACTGACATCCTGCCGAGCAATGAGGCCTCAGTACAAGGCCCTCTTTCAGTTGAAGCACTAGCAGAGGCACCCGCACTACTACTCCCCATTGGGCCACAGATGCCATTATCCCCAGCAGCAGACGATGCATGCCGCTTGAGCGTGTTGCACGAGTTCCAATGCTAGAGCCCACCCAGGTTTTGGGGATAGAAGGACTCATAGGCGGCTGAAGATTGGCTGGAGGCTGTGACGAGGGTCTTCAGACTGGTAGGGAAACCAGCAGACGTTATGGTGATCCTTGCTACTATCCTCCTTCAAGTAGCAGCAGGCAGATAGTGGAGCCTGATGCTTCAGATGCCTGACAAGGCGACACTTCTATGGGTAGACTTCAAGAGCCTATTCTAGTTGGAGTTTGTACCAACCACCCTTCGAGTGGTGCGGATACAGAAGCTACTATATCTACAGTAGGGCAGCATGACACTAGCACAGTACTCAGTGAGGTTTAATGACCTCTCACGCTACTCCACTAATATGGTACGGGACCCATTCCTTAGGGCTCGAACCTTTGAGAAGGGACTCAGGTGAGAGATAAAAGCTTCAGTTATCTCCCACAGCATCCCGAAAAAGACGCGGGTGTTGGAGTGAGCCCTCCTAGTAGAGAGTTTCCTTGCGGAGCAGTCTCCAGCAGCAAGACCCACCACTAGCTGACACGCCACAGAGTCTTCTGTAGTTGGTAGTAGACAGATGACGCCGAGGTCGAAGAGGACCAGACCCATAGGTGGACGACTGCATGACTCAGGATCGGTTGTGCAGGGCACCTGATGTGGATACAGAGTCAGTAATACTAGGAGTGGATAGTGTTACTCTTACGGCGGTCTTGGTTACATGGCACGTGATTTTCCGACCCGTCGTACAGACGATCAACAGAAAGTTGAAGGACCTCCAAGTCAGAGGCAGAGGATCGATCGAGCAGGTCCACAGGGCGGAGACAGACATAGCATAGGAGCTGGTCGAGCAACAGGTGGTGGATGACTGCATAAAGTACCAATATCTATAGAATCATATAGAGATTCAAGATTCACCTAGATGTTCGGGAAAAGGCTCCAACATGCTCGAAGAACTGAACTAAAATTCAGTATGGCCTATCATTCTCAAACCGATGGCCAATCTAAGAGAACTATTTATACACTAGAAGATATACTGAGATCATTTTATATTGACATCGAATGAGTATGGGACCAACACCTTCCATTGGTTGAATTCTCCTACAATAACAGTTTCCACTCAAGAATCTGAATGACACTGTATGAATACCTTTATGAGAAAAGGAGAAAAACACTAGCGTGTTGGGATGAAGTTTGAGAGAATAAGCTATTATGACCTAAAAGGGTTGAAGAAATTGTGGAGAAGATGAAAGACATTCAACATCACATCAAGGCATCCCAATGAAGACAAATGAGTTTTGTGGAAAATCGTCGATGAAACCTTGAGTTCAAAGTTGGAAACCAGGTATTTCTCTACGTATCTCCATGGAATAAGGTTACGAGACTTGGAAAAAAAGGAAGCTAAGTCCCAGATACATTGGCCCCTTCGAGATTCTTGAATGTTTCAGGGCAATGGCCTATTGATTTGCACTTCTAACTACCATGTTGAAAGTACACGATATTTTTCATGTATCCCTCTTAAGGAAGTACATACGAAACCCTTCGCATGTACTCTCTTCAGTTGTGGTACAATTGGGGAATGATCATTATTACAAGGAGGATCTAGGGAAGATCTATGATCGTAGAGATATAGTTCTATTGTACAAGACTACACACCAAGTTAAAGTAACGTGGTGGAACTATTAGTACGAAGAGGAAACACAGGTACTGGAGGAGGCAATGAAGGAAAAGTACCATGCATCAATTTATATCATAGAATGTAAAAAATATAATGAAATTTCAAGGGTGAAATTTCATAAGGGGGAATAATGTAATGACCCAATGTTTAATTAATGGAGATTTTTCTATTATAATTTTTCATATAATTACTTGAAATTGCAACACAATGAACTACTAAGTACTATGTGACCCTTAAACATAATATTATCACTCTTATGTTTTGAATTTTTAAAAATAATCATCTAAAATTGTGATCAGTATGTAATTTGGAGTTTGATAGGACAAACATAATTTATTATAAATAGTAAAACACCCTTATGAATAGTAACATAACTTTATGAATAGTAATTAATAGTAATTAATAGAAAATTGGCCAAAAAATAGAAACTTCACCCATTAATGTAAAAATGAATCTTAGACATATTAAAAGTGAAAAAACAATCATAGTATAAGTATTGGTAATTTTATATGTCATAAATATTATATTTACAATTGTAAGATCAATTTAATAATTTCAAATGGAAATGTATTTTCATAAAATGTAATCATGAATTTTTATATTATTTTCATATGGATATAATATAATTTTATGGGACCTTTATTAATTTTTCAAGGGGTTATAAAACGATTTATAGTTTAAATGTTCTTTTTTTGAATAAATTATGATTTTATTTATAATTTAAAATAAAATTATTTTCAATATTATTTTCATAGAAATGTATTTAATTTTAGAATTATAAACACTAAAAAATGGTTACGTTGAATTTACTGGATTTGTCTATAATAGTTGAATTTTTCGTGAATAGTAAAATATTGTTTTCAGTTTTTTGTATGTTTGATGACCTCATATTTATGTATAAATTAATAAAAAATTATGGTCACATTTTGTATAGTAAAATATTATATGATTGGTCCCAAGTGGCTAATATCATGGGATAATACGATGGTAAAGCCCATGGTTTTTCAAAAAACACTAAATAGGTGTCCTTTGAAATTTATAAAATAAATCTCTCTTTCACTATGAGTACACACTCTTTCCTGTGTTTTATTTCGTTCCAAACTCATAATACTCAAATATATGGTATTTATTCCTCACTAGGAGTCCTCTTTAGGTGTCCTTATTCCCCCAAGGTCTCAACCATCTTGTTTTAGGAGTTACTCTATAAGGTAAGGGAATTATCATTTTCTCTTTTCCATTCATGTTATATTTTATGTGATGTGTATTTAAGGTTTCCATACCATATTGCTATTTTAATTCTATTCTTCCCCTATTATATATTATGATTCTTTTATGAATGGGTTACCCTTTTCCGACATCTTTTTAATGTTTTCTAAAACTGTGTTGCATAGCCGTTATGTTGGAGAATTTTCATCTCAAAATCTCTATCATTTTTCAATCACTCTTTTCATGTTATTCTATTTTTTTCAATTGTATTATGTTGGGATATTTCATTACATATACCCTTTACAATAAATATTATGTAATAATTATAATTGAACCCTATTTTCTCTCATCAAAATATTTTATGAAATTCTAAGCGACGTTGTTAGGGTGCCAAATATTCATAAGGGATTTGTCAAATTATATTTTATTTTTAAGTTCATCTATTTTATTTTCCTTTCCTCACCTCATTTCATCCAAATGATGTGATTAATCCATACTTTATATGTAATTTAATGTTTTCATTATAAATTAATGATTCTTCACCATCTCTTATTTCCCTTTATTTAATACTAAAAAATAAAACACCGTATGAGATGCGCTAATTTACCACATTCAAGGACAATGGCCTTTCAATTTCTATTACCATCTTCAATACTGGTCATGAAACCATTATTATGGTTGAAACACACTATAATATTTGTATTATGTCTCATATATGGTTCTATAATCCTTTTTTAAATATGGTATTTATTTATAAAACAAAACATGTTCCTTGTGGCAAAAAACCGCCAATTAACCCAAAAAGTTATCATTAAATAATTTATATAATGATTCATATTCACACCAAGTATATAAATGGAATTCAAAACCATGTAAACTTATGAATTTTAAAAAATTAAATATAACTCCAATTATTTAAAGTCATCTCCATTTAACATTATTCTCTGAACATGAATATAAGTGAATCGATCATTAAAACCAATGAAACAAATGGACCCAAACAATTAAATTGAACCTCATAACAAATCAAAAAGGATATTAATAAACTAAAAAAGGTTGAAATAAATATTTTAAATATAGAATATGTTCTTTAATTATTAATTAGTGACCCTCTTTTTACTATTCAGTTCATTAATATCAAGTGGAGAACACCATCGTACTTAAGGTAAGGGATCCTCTCTATTTTACTTTTATTCAATAATTTACTCTATGTTATGCCTATTTACATATAATAGCTAAGGATGGGGTATGACTTAAAACCTTCCCTATACTTATATCAAGATGTATAAAAGATGATAAATCCATTTATCTTTCAGTAAAACTGTATATGTACATCTAATACCATGCTTATATTCTGTAATAGATTCTGCTTGAACTACCTTTATTTGTTCGAGTTACACTATCTTTTTATTTACCCAAATGAAGTGGGCCTTTATTTTTTATGTAAAACATATAAATACTGTTTATATGCTCCAAAATCATGTTTCAAGATCCATCCATCAATCTCTTTGAGGGATATACATGCTTTTAATTGATTCTCTCTTCGATACTTCCCAATAGAAAAACTTGTTTTAAGGGAACTTCCCAAATTTTTACCCAATTCTATGTGCACTGTAACATTTTTGTAAGCAACCAATGTTTTTATAAAATCCATATTTTATTATCAAAACATTTTTTCACTTATTGTATTGTATAAAATATTATTCTCTTTTAATTTTAAATTATCTTTAGTGTTTTCCTTAAAACTCCACTAAAATGTTTTAATGCTAAGAATTTCATAAATACTCATATTATATGTTGTAACTTATGTTTGAAATAGCATACCATGATATATGCCTATTTTACATTATTAATTTCCATGTATGTTTTAATTATTTTATCGTATTGACACTTTTATGATACGATATTCATTATGATTTATAACATAAATGTGATACCCATTTCTCTTCATGGTTTCCCTTATGTTTATGTATGGTTGATTATATATGATTATTTAGGTGGAAAGAATATTTAGGAACATGTTAATATGGGTGTGACCAGATAGTTCTCCCATGAATTGTTTAATGTTGTGTCTCATGAGATGATATGTGTGATGGTCTTGTCAGTTTGCCTTTCTTTGTGCTACTATTTGTGATGGTCTTGGCGGTTAGCCTTGACTTGTGCAACCATGTGAAATGGTCTAGGTGGTTGGCATTGAATCTTACTGAATTCCTATTTTATGTTGCTACCAAATTACTATGACTCCATGTTTTTATGATTATAAGTTTATATGTTATGATTTCAAATGTTCCATGTTTTTTAATATCATTATGTCATGCTTTATAACCCATGTGATAAAGCTTTATTACTATATTTTCTTTCCTTACTGGGATTTTAGCTCAACCATTTTCTCATGTTATCCCTAAGTTATCCTATGAAGATGTATGAGAACAATAGAATTTAGGAGCTCTATTTGAATATTTAATAAATAGATATTTTATTTAGTTACATGTTTTTAGTTTTATGTGCCTAGTCTTCAAATACAATGGACTTAAGGATACATGGCTTGTGCTCTAATTTATAATTATGCTTAAAATCAAGTAATGTTATATACAAAAGGCTACGGTCCCTATAAATAGTTTTTTGATTTTTTTGAATAAGAAACATTAATCAGTTCATTTACATTTTAACTGATTATTGATTAAATTATCCACGATGTAAGGAATATTTTATTTAACAATTAATGCACATATATGGTAAATTATTGCATTTCACTATTCACAAAAAATTCTATATTTCAGAAAAAATATCAAAAATTCACCATAACCATTTTTCAACATGTAGAATCCAAAAAATGGACTATTTTTATAAAAATAATTTTATAAATATAAAAAATTTAATATTTAATGAAAATCATCATTTACCCAAAAAAATCTAATCTTTAAAATTAAAACTTATTTTATTGAACCCTAAAATTTATCTAAGGTCTTTGGAAATTATCCTAAAATCATAAAACAAAAAAATATATATTTTGAAATATATTTTATAAAAATTATTTTTCTTTTAAATATATTTATTAATTATAATATTTTAATTAAATATTTATTATTCACACAAAAAATACCAACACTTAATTTTTAACTCTATTTAATTTACAAGATGCCAAAATATTATTAATACTTTCATGGGAGATGTAACACTTCATATGGGTCATATTTCTATAAATAAGGGTAACATTTCTATTTATAAGGGTACATTACTAATCATAAGGGTAAAGTTACTACTCACCAAAAAGTGAGTTTCCATATCAGACACTGATTATCTTATTAAACACAACCATGTATTTCAGTTTTTCGAAATTCAAATCATTGAAGTAGAAAAATTATGTTTTTTGGTTAGGTTATAACACAGTGTTGATTTATAAAGTCTCAGTGTTTCATGCATTCTATATTAAATTAAATTTTAAATCCTTGTGGAGATACATTCTTCCCCATATCAAAACTTTCATCCTAAAAATTCCAGAATGTAACCTCATACAAATATTTGGGTAGTTTTTCATGATAAGTTCCTTGGGATCCCTTATCCCCTATTCAATTTTATGATTCTTCCAAAGTACATTTACCATCCGATTCATTTTATTCCTCTACAATAGTTCTTTATTATCCAAAATCAGTATAGGCATATCATAGTAAAATATGTTGGGATCAAATTCTATTCCTTCATAAGTGAGTATATGTGTTGTATCTAGCATGTAATTTCTTAAAAAAGAGATGTGGAACCCATTGCGTGGCTTAGAAAGGCTAGGTGTCATTTCCAAACAATAAGCCACAACTCCTATTTTTTCGTAATTTCCAAGGAACAATATACTTAGGGTTCTATTTCCCTTTCTTACTAAATATTATAAAACACTACCTTGATAATTACTATATCTATCCTTACTAGATCCATGTACATGAGTTCCTTGGAAAAGCTCATTTTTTTGAACCCCATGATCGACCCTCCTCAATGCATCAACTACCTTATTTTTATTTAATCATCATGAATATTATTTAATTTTCACATTTCGAACAAGTGAATAACTCATCATGTGTCCTCTTGAAATATAGTAATAACAAGAATTTCCATAAATCCTTATTAAAAACATGATTTCGTCCTTAAAAATGATTTTTGATATATTTCTTATATCCAAAAGTGTTGTAAAATTCATCAAGGATATCATAGAAGTCCTATAAAAAAGTCATTATTCAGTTCCAAGGTAGTCATCACTTATCCAAATCATTCATTTGATCATCATTATCTCAACAACGGGAATACATTTTGAGTTTTCTTTCCCTTAATGTGGCGTTTTCCAAAAATTTTAACATTCCACTATATATCTTTTCATGGTACCATTCAACTTATATTCTCAAATACTTAATGGAAATGTATTATAAGAAAATAATCATATATTCCATAATTATTATAACCAGTACATTGATGATAAAATAATAAAATGAAATTATTCTTAACTAGTCTCGTTAATCATTCCACTTTATCTCAAGTATTATCAGAACTTGATCATTATCTTCTAGTACAATTTGGGGTATATTCCTTTGATTTCTTGGTCATTGATCCCCATAGCATCCCATCTCCCAGTAGTTGAATCATTGTACATTGGAAAACATTTCCATACCCTTTAAATCATGAACTTTGTGTCCTTTTTCAACAATATTATAAAAAATCACATCCCCTTAATGAAATATCTAGGGTGATTCATTCCATAGTTATCACATTTGGGAAAACCCTTCTTTCGCTTCTTCCATTTATCCATATTTTTTTTGTCATCCTCTTCTTCTCTTTCTTCCCTTAAAATCCAAAGGACTCACAAAATTATTGACACATCTTTTTAACACATTATACAATTTCTGAATATGATGAGGATACTTTGGAGACTATCTTCCTTTTAAATTATGGATTAATACCAAGAGATATATGATCCTTCTTACTCCTTTCATCACATGCATTGGTGATGTTCTCATTCCATATTCTAGGTTCCATTTATAATCAAATCCATATACTATATTAGCTGATAATATTATGAGATTTATATAAATATAAACATGGTATAACACAAAACATAAACTTATCCATCGTAAATCGTTGAAAAAAATAATTTGCTTACATTGGGGAAATAAATCCGTTATAATGGTGGGTAAAATAAATGTAAATTTTCCTAAGAATAACCCATATAAGATTCAAACCATGTGTTCAGTAAGGCATGTTGTCATGTACCTAGTTACCCTGATTCAATCCCGGAACACCTTTTTAGAGTTTTTAATTGTAGGTACATCTATAGTAGAACCTTGTCAACTTGTAGTGTCCAGACAGTGAAGTATTTTTTAGGAATATCCAGATAATCTATTCCCTACCAAAATTATTGGATGTTCTTTTATGATTATCCTAAAATTATAACTTAGAGATTTGTTCCCTAATAAACATTTTCTAAATCCAATTTCCTAGGTTACTAATAAACATTTTTTGACACCCACTGTAACACATGGAGAAGGTGCACTGGTTTATTACATTAGAATAATTACAAGGAATAAAATCCTGAAGGGATGAATAGTTTAATAGTTTATTGAAAACAAGATGCATACATAAGTTTAAAATTATAACTTGAAATGAAATACATTATCTAATTTTTAATAAAACATCCACAACTCCTAGATTATCCCTACAATTCATTCATATTATACTTCCTCACATCATGTAGGGAAATAAAACATAATAAATGGGTGGGTTCAGATGCTCAATGAGGGTAATCAATAAAGTGGAAGATATCATAAATATAAACATTAGGCATGGTTAATTACTATAAATTTGTTCCTTTAAAAATAAGCATTAGTATAACATAGTAGTAAAAGGAGCTGAATAAATAATTCTATAATACTACATAACTATGAGTATTATACTAGTCGAATAACCACATTAACTATAAAATTATAGTTTCAAAATGAGGTAATTCATAATGCGGGATATCAAACCATTCTTCCCAGGCCTCTTGCCAAGTTCATAGATAAATAGGAAAAAACCCAAACAATATTGTCTTATGAGAAATACGGATGCATCAAGGGGCTATATCACGCCTCAGCCATCACTTAATTTGTCTAATTCATTCATAATATGATATGGGTGAACAAAATAAACAAATAAAATCATATTGAGACTCCCATATGAAATTTAAATAACCTTCCCTAAAAATTAAACATAAAAACTAATCATTTGGAGTAATATGGTGAATGATATTCGGATAACACATCCATAGTCAAAATAATAAAAAACCCTTCAAATAATTATTGTATATGATATGTTAATATATATACCTAAATTAATTAAAATATTAAACAAATTATTTTGACATATATGAAGATACTTTTAAATGAGACGATTGAAAAATTCTTGAAGAAATAATCCTTAAACATTCCAAATTGTCACATAACACCTTGAAACATTCAAATCATAATCCCTTAGAATATTATGTGAATAAGGAGACTATTGATATGATATAAAAAATGTATTAACAAAAGACACATGAAAAAAACAATTAGTGAACCATGCATATATCTAATAAATGTTAATGTGAGAAGAGAAAATCCTTTTTTTGGAAAGAATATTTATTTTGGAAGATCATTTTTATTTATCATGAATCATTTTTTAATTATGCATATTAAAGAAAATAAAAGTGAAGTATATTGAAATTATATTTTTGGCATAAATTTTTTCCCACTTATGTGAAATCATTTGAAAAGTGTTTTTGAATAAGCTTTAGAAATAAAACATTTTATTGTGGTTTAATGAAAATCATATAAAAAATTTAAAGTGGAACTGAATGTCTATTTTCATAAGAACATAAATAAAAAAAGATAGGTTTTCATCATAAAATGACTTATTTTTTAAAAAAATTATGGATAAAAATATACTATATAGTTTACTCGTAATTGTGTAAGCATTCGAGGAGTTCCCTTGAATCAGACTTGTTTATATGGAAAAATTGAGAAGGGAACCATTTTAAAAAATTTATATCCTTATAAAAGAAGGATGATATGATATGAATATATGAAATTGAGACATATATCAAAATTAATGATAAATAAATAAAATATAATGAATACTTACATTTGAGTAATGGTAGAGAAAGAGTAACCTAAAAGAGAAACAGAGGTACACGTATAATCCCTTACCACTTTGTAATCAATTGAATCATATAAACCAGAATTAATAACTATAAAATGATACATTTAATACCATTAGAATAAATTGATTCATTATATGATACTTAAACTGAATTTATAAATACACAATACACAAGTAATAGTGGTGAATACATAATATCTCATAAAACTGGAAGTGAGATGAGAAAACCCTTATAGTATGTCTGATATTTTTCTGTACTTGACCTTAACTTCCTAGATAATAATATTAAATATATTAATTTATTAATTTATAACCTTATATACATATATTTTATTCATTATAGTTTTACTAAGATCATTTATATCCTTATTTATACGTTATGAGAATGAATTTCATCGTTCCAGAGTGTTCATTTTCTTGGTTTTCAAAATTGGATCACTTTTTTATAAGTTGTGGAGTTCAGGTGGAATGGATATAATTCTCCAAAATTGATTTTATATGATACCGATGAATATAAATAAGATTAAATGGTTATATAATTCATTTGGTTATATACCATGAGGATGATTTATTTTATGAATCATTGGTGACAATCATTTAGCTTATTTTGGTGGTATTTTGATTATTACGAACTAGTTTTGGCGTTTGAATTTATATAATGTACATATACCAGTTATAGAATATTAAATTTGATATAATAAATATATAATAATTTTTTCAACAGAAAAATTGTTTCATTTCAAGTATTTAAATATAAATTGAAGAATAAAGGTTCATCATCTGTGAATAATTTAAATCGGAACCTCCTAGAAGATGATTTTTTTTAAAATAAAATAGAGAGAGTAAGGATATTGAGGATAGTATTTCCTTAACATGATATAGTTGTATTATATAGGTGAATATAGAGTAATAATGATCATTTTTAAAGGTTATGTGATGAAAATATAAGAATATAAAATCAAATGGAAAATGAAATAAAAAGAAAACTGGGGAGGGTTTACCTCTTGAAGTATCCTCCTTGAGAAACTCCACATGGGAAGGGATTTTGGTCTTTTGGAAAGATCAAGAGGTCATGGACATGGGGGGAGTCTATGGGAGATACTTTTGGCAGAAAATTGAGGATATTCAGAGCTTAGAGGATTGAAGATAAGAGAGAGTGTTATGTGGTTTTTATAGTGGAGGAGAGGAGTGATTTTTGAATATCTTATTCATTATTTTATTATTTTTCTCAAGAAAAGCGATAGTGTATGATTCTTGTGACTAGAAATAAAAACATGCGCATTTGAGTTAGAAATAATGGTTTCATACATCATCCATGATGCTAGTAATAGTGTATTTAACATATAATGTATATATACAGTAAATTACCATATTTCACTATTCAGAAAAAATTCTTATATTTAATGAATATCCCAAAAATTCACCATTAAAATTTCTTGATATATAGAATCAAAAAATGGACTCCATTTTATAATTTTTTTAATAAATATGTGAAATTTAATTTTTAATTAAAATTATCATTTACACAAAAAATATTTTCTTTAAATTTAAAATTGATTTTACACGACTGTGAAAATTATCTAAGATCTCATTAGATTATTCTAAAATCATATGACAGAAAAATATTGATTTTTGAAAATATTCTATGAATTTTGTTTTTCATTTAAATAGATTTATTCATTATAAAATTGTAATTAAATATTCATTATTCACAAGAAAAACACCCACACTTTATTATTTGTTCTGTATTATATACATGGTGCCTAAATTTTATTTATACATTCATGGGTGAGGTTACTCTTTTTAAGGGTCATATTAGTATTCATAAGGGTAACCTTACTATAGATAAAGGTACATTTCTATTTATAAGGGTAAACATACTATTCCCCAAAAAATTGAGATGACCATATAAGACTCTAAATATCATTTTTTAATACAACCATGTGTGTCATTTTTTCAAAATACATTTCATAGAAGAGGAAAATTTATGATTATTGGATATATTATAACAAAATTTTGTTTTATAAAGTATCAGTGTTTCATTCACTTTATATTAATTTTTTTTGTAAATCCTTGGAGTATTCCATGTATGAACAATGGTAATTATTACATTATAATTCCTAAATGATAATTAATGTAACCCAAAATTTTCTCTTATATATATTAACTATTTTTTACTAATATTAATTACATACCATAAATATTCATACCATAATCGTATAGGTCTAGAATCTACTAAAAATTATTTACAAAAGCTGTTGGTTCATAAGTTAACTACATCATATTCCACTGAATTCTTCATAACTAAAACACTTCTTAGAAATATCATATATAATAACATTATTCATGCCCCATGTAAATGAAACACGACAATAGTTGAGCATTAAAGCTTAGTAAGGGTAAATAATAAATATTTCAACATAAAATGAGCATAAGGTTATGAGAACATGTTAATAAAATTTGAAAAGTGCACTTTATATCTCATAAATCATAATACCAAGTCATTGAATAAATATTTAATTTTTATAAGAAAAGAATAATAAAGGAATCATTGAAAATGATCAATGACAGTATAACATTGGCATACAACCTTTGTTTAGTCCATAGAACTGATCATTGAAAATAATTTTCTTATTAATAAAGACTCTCTCCTAAAATTTTTAGTGGCTTGGGTCCATTATAAATACCATTATTGTAGTTAATTTTCACCCCCAATACTATTATTTTGGAAAAATTCCATTACTGAACTGGTTTTACTCCTATTTCCCTTCACGTTTCTCTCTTGAGATGTCGATCATTATAAAATATATTATAGGGATATATAATTTTGGGATCACCCATCACAAAATTTAAATCATACATATGAGTTTGAAACCATCATAAATCATTCATCACATAATAACCCATTAAAAGGAAATGGGTTCCATAATCATTTAACCATGGCATAACTCAAAGGAAAAAATTCAAAATTGTTAAATCAATTCATCGTAGCATAACCTATTGAAAATAAATTCATTTCATAAACAACCTTTTATTATATTAAACAACTATTTAAAGAGAAATAAGTATGGTATAATTGGATCACATACCCATTAAAACATATTTATTATAAGGTTTTATTGACATTGATGAATAGAAATACTATTAAAATATAATTTAACAAATTTTTTTGTAAAATATCCCTTTAACATTGAAATCACTTATTTAAAGAATATTTTTTCATATATTAAAAAAATAAATTTATTTTAATATCGTTTTTTAACCTTGTAAATTATTATTTAAAAAATTTCGTGATAATAATATCAAAAAATTACATTCATTTGAGGTATGTTAAAAAAATTTTCCTAATAATTTCTGGTAAAAATGGAAAAGTACATCATTTAGATAAAAACAAAGAAGGTTCCTTTTTAATATTTTTTAAAAAATTCCAATATTTGTAAACTGAATTTATAAAATCATATATAAATATTAATAACATTCATGAAAACAATAATATAAAAAAATTATATTTAATAAAAACTATTTTTAATCAAACAGATAAATAATGTTGGATTTTATTAAAACAATTCCGTTGACTGTTGATTACAAAAAAGACAATTAAATGAAAGGGAAAAAATTATCTTCATGAAGTAAGCAAAGGAAAATAAAATTATTGATAATATTTAGAGTAACTTTATAAAGGATCATTATTGGAATCGCACTCATACACAATCTTGATAAAACAATGTGATTATAACATAAAAACCTTACCAATTTGTAATTTTCAATTCACAGGCCTCATATAGAACCTTATATGGATATTATAATCACTATAATTTTTATAATAATAATAATATACTACATTAATCATTTTAATAAATTACAAATAAGGGGAGTAAGTGGTGAATATGACATGTGTCTCAGAGAAATAAAAGTTGGACAAAAATCACATACCTCAGGTCTGACTTACTTCTTATGTGTTTAAAAATCTTGTATTATAAATATATATATATAATAATTATATTATAGAATAAAAATAATATATATCATACCAAATATTATATAATTATAACAACTAATTACCCATTTATTAACACTTCCTTATTTAAATCATTATTACTATTGACAAAGGCATCATTTTTCATGTATGTTTTGGTTCGGTTGTTTTGGTACTTTTACTTTAATAATGGTCACATAATCTTTATAAAATTAATTATGATATAAATATAATAAATATTAATTATTTATATTTTTTATTCATCCATAAAAGACACACACACATATATATAAATAATTTATCTGTTCATGAAGATGGTAAGTCGTACATACGCTTAAAATTGTTTTCACTTTTAAAAATAGGGAAGTGAAGTAAGATAAATATTAATTAAAAATTTTAGAATAATAATTATACAAAATACATCATATATATTCATTAAAAATATCCTTTTTATAAACCATGTACAAATAAAATAAAAAACAAATCACATCATTTCATAGAGGGGCTTGTTTATATCTATACATGAGTGTGGTAATCATTTTCCAACTAGTTGGAAGGTAAGAAGAAAGATGTGATATTATAATAATATAAGTATAATTATTTTATAAATATCATATATATAAATTAAATTTTCTATTCTATTAATCCTTGTGAGGCAGTTATAGAAAAATAATTACATCAAGTTGTGAGGTAGTAGTCTGATGTACACATCCTCAAGAGTTTCATTTCTCATTTTATGAAATATTATATGAATATAGGTTATTAAAATAACATAATAACATTTAATTATATGTAATATCTAGAATTTTATTATTTCAAATTATTTTAATAATAATTTTAGGTGGGGAAAGAATCAATCAAACAAAAACGTTTGGTTATGAATGATACCTATTCTTCTGACAACCTCTATAGGTTTACCCTAAAATTCCCACTATAAGGGAATTATACTCAAAACAAGTCATATAGGTTGTGTTAAGTTAATATAGGAAGGAATGTTTTTTGTAATTTTCTGAAATTAAAAATCTTTAAATGTTTGAATAAAAGAGGATAGGATGTTCCTTTTTATAAGTAAGAAGGTGTGGCATTTCTTTAAATACCCAAAACTATTCAACAATGAGAAGTCACTCCAAATAAAAGTTCCTAAAAAATTTATAAAAATTGTTTATAGGGAATATATGGTTTATAAAAATGACCACCAAAAAAGATACATATTATTTCTCTTACCAATATGGTTAATCACTTTTATCATTTTAGTTTTCACCCTGATAACTAGTTTTTTTACATATGTAAATTAACTTTTAAGCCTAAAAATAAAAGTTTCTTTATTATATAATTTTTCCTCACTAATAATAAATATAAAATAAACTTTATCAAATGAATTTTTTTTGGAAAAATAATTTTAACACAGGTACATGTAATGTGCAAACCACAATTTTAACCATAAACATGGTAAGAAAGTTTTACTATTTTTACTATCCATTGTAAAAGAATAGGTTGACCTTATTAAATAATATTAATTATCATTAATAAAAATATTTAATACATATTATTAAATTAGATTCACATAGGTTTAATAATAAAATTTAAAATTAAAACCTCAATCACCACCAACATGTGATTTTCAAAATAAAATGTTTTCTAAATAATATAAAGGTTTTGTATATAAATTCAAAATTAAATTAATTGAAATGATATAAATTCTATTAAGAGAAACATAATTGAACTAATTTTAATTTTAAAATTATCTTAATAAAAATGGTACTTTTCAAATGCTTTAAAGTAATAGACCATGATTTATAAATATAAGTATTTTTTCTCTATTCATCAAAAAATTAATATTTTCAAAAAATTCTCAAAAAATCACTATTTGATAATTTTGATATTTGATTTAAAATATTAGGTTAATTATTTAAAATAAATTTTATCAATGTGGAAAAAAAATTAATATTAATTTTTTTAAAATATGACATAAAAAACATTTTAAGGAAAAATATATTTTTGAAGCATATAAAGACTTTACTAAATATTAAGTACTCATTTATCAGTTTTTTTCTTTCTGTAAAACCATAATAATTAATTTTAATAATTTTTTCATTTCTATTCACACCTCTATATTTTATTTTCAGGTTACAAAGGTCACAATTAAATAATTGTATTTTTATAGTGTATTGTGGTATCATAAAACTCATTGTTGTGTGTAATTACAGCTATCAAAAAACAAAAATTTATTTCAAAACAATAATAACATTTCTAGGTGTCATAGTAATTATATAATAAATATTATATTAATTTTTTAAATATACATATATACATACTATGTTGGCTGATGATGATAAATAAATTACATTGGTTTGTGATGTGAAAGTTCATACAGATGCATGAGTGGTGATTTTATTTTTCATTGGATGGTAAAGAAAGAATTAAAATATTTATTTTCCATTCCGAAATGAAAACTTTATCATATATATTATTATTTACTTTTAATCAATCATTATGACCATCTATAATATTATGTGATGAAACATAAAATATATCTTCTAGTGAGGAGACAGTCTTTACATGCTCATGAAAAATGATTTTTATTTTTCATTATAAGGATAACTTTGAGAAAATAGATTATAACATATAAATAATAACATAATATTATATTTTATATAAATATTTTATTATATTAAAATGTTTATGTTATGTTTTAAGGTAGAAAAATAAGAAATAAAATAAAAGATCTCGGTTAAGAACTCTACGTCTTCTTAAAAAACTATTTATATTTATATGTAAACCCTTTTTAGAATGGAATTCTTTTCAAACCATGACATCTGTGAAATGATTTTAGACGTCAATAAAAACAATTAAGCTGTATTTTTTAAGATAATAGGCTATTTATGTGTGGTTAAGAGTGGATATGTGCTTTCCTTATATATGTGAGGATGCACTTGGAATTTTTCAAATGATTAAAATATATTAATGTCTAACTCAATACAAGTGGATATAAAATAAATTATTTCTAAAAAAATTATAATATAATTTTTAAATATTTCCATCAAATATGAGTTATAAATTTTTTTGTTCATTTTAACCATTATGATTTTAAATTTAACTCTTTATACATGTTTTAGCGGTTACTGTAGTAACTGCCTTTTTACCATTTTTAAAATTCATAATGAAGAAAAATGAGGATTAACTAATAATTTTTTTAAAAATTATGATTCAAAAAATGAAATAAATTTTTCTTTATTATATATCTAATGTTGGAAAAATTACATTAAAATCAGAACACACAACAAAATGAAAAACATTTTTCTAGATAAATGTCTTTTTAGTATAAAAATGTTTTTATACCTAGTCAAGTATAATTTTTATCCTATTGAAATTAATTGAGATATGAATAATTATAAGTAAACAATTCAGTTCCACAATAAATCTAGAATATTTTACTTTGTAAATCATTTAACAGAAAATATAATTTTTGTTAAAAGAAGTACTAATAACTACCCACTAAAAATCATCTTTTTGAGAAAATTACAATAAATTAACCCTAATATAAATTTTTTTATTGATATAAAAATTATATTATTTTAAGAAATTAATCTTTTGAATAAAACAATATATTTCTTGGAAGTCAAATTATTTAAAGAGAACTATTTTATTTTTTACTATGAAATAATATATTATTATTATAATGAATATGGCTCAATGAAATAACTCAGTAATATTAACACAAAATTAAATAGTTCTATAATTAATTTTACCCAGGATGTCACATTTCCTTCCCCTAAAATAAAGACTATAGGGATATTTATAATCCTACTAATACAATGATGGATCACATCTATACAACATGAAAATTGTTGTTTTTTTAATATTAATAAATAGTTTTTTTATCATTATGTTACTAAATTTATTTTATTTATTATCCTTTTCTGATGAATATTATATAACAAAACACCATGGTTGAACATCGATATGGTCTATATAAAAACCATATACACTCATCATGGTTTAAAATAATGAAAATGATAACATTATTAGAAAATATGGGAAATAATTTAAAAATTCCCATCAGTTTGGTATATCAACATCATTCCCATATTGTTAGGAACATGTTTTGATGTGGATTTTGAAATAAAATATAATGAATGGAATTATATTTAGGTAATATTATTTATTTATTTTCTTCCAAAAATATTGTTATACGTCCTAATAATAAGTCAAAAATTCAAATTTTATAATAGTTTTAGATGTTTCTATATTGTGAAAATGTGAGGGATTTTTACATTGTAGTGGTCATTAAATGAGGATGGTTTTTACAATATGATTTGTATGAGATATGTAATGATATATTTGAAACCTACCAAGAGAATATTATTTACTATAGTGATTAACTTCTCAGTTAGTATTCTTTAATAATTTTATACTAGTAGAGTTTTTGTTTAATGGTACATACTGTTATTATTTTTTATTACAATATTAAAAATTAATTTGGTTGCGTATACATTATTTCACATATTTATATTTTCATTTAGGAATAATTATAAAATAATAAAATATAATTATAAATTAATACATTTTCACACTCACTGGTGAACTGTTATGCTCGATAATGAGAAAAATAAAATATATATTCATTTACATTGTACAATATATACTATGTGTGACTATGTTTATTTATGTGTGTGTGTGAAGGGAGGATTATTTATCATATGCATAGATAAATACTTTTTATTTCCTAGATACAACAATGAATATGAAATATGATACTAATGTTTAAAATAATTACAAATTCTTCATTGATTCAATAAAAAATAAGTGATAAAATTTTCCTTTTACAAAAGACATGATGTCCTCTCATTTTCAAATATTTTTTTGAAGATAATGTTTTTCTAAATTGTGAAGGTTTATGTTAAATTATTTCTCAAAGGTGGAAAACTCTATATAATTGAAATTCAAATTTTTTACATCAATATTCCGGGAGAGATCCTCGTATTTTTTTGAGATCAAGATATAAATTTTGATTATTTTTTTAGGTTTTTCATCTAATGTGATAAGTAATAGGAATTTGATTTTTTAATTTTCAATAAAAAGGTTATTGTTATATATTTTTCATTAAATATAATTGATATGTTTTTTGGTTTTCGAAAAAAAAAATTTTAAATAGATGATAAATTTCAATCCATTCCTTTAATCATTAATGACATCAATTATAGTCCCCAAATCTACGTTTTTGAACATTATTTTTGATAAGTCAGTGATTATCACTATTGAATAAGTTATAGGAAGACCAATATATATTTATTAGGAAATAATGTTTTTTTCATATCACTCTATCTCATGAATCATCCTTGAACATGACTTATCTTCTTTGTGGACTTCTGATATTTATATTTACAATAGATCAAAAGTATTTTCCCATAAGATGGTTTTAGTGTTCCTATTACATTATGAAGATATGTACAAACATCTGTTCCATGTTTTTTGTTATATATATGAATCTTAATATATTAGGAAGTATGATTCACCTCCTAGGTTTCTATAATTTATGTATAAAAAATTAGTTAGTTTTTTTGATACAAAAAATGGTATTTGTTCCTCTTCAACAAAACATTATTGGATTTTTAGTTCAGAGAGTTTCAAAGAATGAAAATTAAAATTTTTGGATGAAGAATACTAAGGTATAATTAGTGGTTTCTTTAAATATATTAATTGATTCATGTGAAAATACTATGATTCTTAAATGGATATCAGATGATAAACCCGGGTTATATTTATTCACTAGGGAGAAAGGTTGAATTTTTTTACAAAAGGATCCACCATGACACAATAGTTTAGACAAAGTGAGGATCTATATAATTTTCTAACATATCATTGTGAGGGTAATAATATTGTCATGTTATGAAGGGTTTTTTAAAAATTATATTATATTTCATGGTTTAAATATATTTTTATACACCATGTGATAAAAAAGAGTTTGACCATCATATAATGATGATTTGAGGAGTATTAACATCTATTTATTTAATTAAATATTAAATAAAATTTCATAAAATAAATTTATATTAATAAAATAAATAAATATTGAAATTTTTATGAAACAAATTATTCAAAAAAAATTTTCTAATCTAAAGGATCACTTTGGATGGCTATATAATTTTATATATGTTTTTTTGGGTGTGAAAATGATGTTTTGAAACTCTTTTATATTATATCACTTTATCAATATATATATATATATATCTAAGAATGTTTCTATTAAACTATGAGGAAGAGAAAATCATTCCTTAACATTATGAGTTTATCTATCCCATGTATATTGAAGAAGGAAGAATTTCGTTCTTTTCATTTCAGTGAACGCTGTCAAGCTCGGCTAAAAAAATGGATAGATTCAGGATCACTATAGAAAAGGTATTTAATTATTTTATTATTTATTCACATCCAAATGAAGAGAAATATATTATCATAAAATATGAATAGTTTAATGTTATCCACTCTATTTGGATAAGTTTTATCCCCACATAACCCTTAATAATACATTTTCAAGTCAGAACATTTTTTTATATAAGTAAATGCATTAATGGAAAATTATTGAATGTAGCAAAATTAGCGAAGCATCATTCCCCTATTAAGGGGTTGTAATCGATGGATTTATTTGATTAAGCTGATTTGGTGTCGAGTTTTTGTAATAAATCATTTGACGTTGAATTTTTCCTCAAATTGTATTCCAATTAATAATGTATTATCAGTGATTTCAAAAACATTCATACAAGAGAAGGGTAATATTAGGAAGCATATTAATGATGTCAAACATCATACATTTATAAAAGATATAAATTCTATCAATCATATTACAAATAATTTTTAAATTTCATCCCATGAAGAATATTTGGATACATTAATGATAGCTTGAAAGGGGATAACCAAGATACAGACCATGCCTCTCTATTGGATACTATGAAAACATATTATGTGGATGGTATCCAAGGAAATATTCTATAATTGAAAAAAGAAAGATGATAGATATGTATTGTTAGGTATTCATGTATTTTAAGGTGAATAAAGATTATCCATTAGAGTAATATTAGTATTCTTATACACAATTTGTGTTATATCATTATCTTTATATTTGAATAGATTTGTACTAAAGTGTTCCTCTTCCACTTGTGTGAATTTTTATGTATTTAAAATTCTATCATATATATAAATGTGTGTATATATATATATAAATGTAGTTAGTAGAAAAAAAACAATAAATATCTATATTTGATTATTGTATTAACATATATATTTCATGAGATATACCAAAAAATGACAATCGTATCCATGCAGTTGTGAGAAGAAAACTATAATAATTATTAGATATTAAAAAACATAACTTATTAAAGAATTAATTTAATTATTATTTTCTAATTATTTTCACTAGATCTTTTAGAAACTTTCTATATAGAGGGAGGAAACCTATTAGGGTTTATTGACCATTTTATTCAAAATTTTAATTGTCAAACCATTGGAATGGTTCAATGTGATATTTGGAATAAATTTAACCTAATTAAGTATATATAGTTATCAGGAACCATCAATTTTTCTAATTAATCTTCAAGTATCCAAATTAATTAATAAAACATATTCCAATTTTAGTGGTTTGTATTTTTTTTAAAATAATTAATTATTTCAATATATAATTGGTGAATATGTGGTTACCTATGGGAAATTATAGAATCAAATATATTAGGATATAAAGTTTCATTTCAGGATAGTTGGATTGGGGATTGAGATACAATTGGAGTATTTATTGACCATATATTCTACATTCTATATGTACAAAAAGTTCCTTTTCAATTAAAGTAAGATAAAGTGATATTTAAAGAATGATGGGTAGTGATTTAAAGTTTATAAATATTATATCAACATTATAGGTTCAATAAGATTAATATGATTGGTGATTTGAATAGTTTTAGTAATTGATAAGTTGAAGTAAGTTGAATTATATATCAAAGATTCCTTATAAATAGATATGAGATGATAAAAAAATTATACTAATTATAACATATTGATGAAGAAGGGAGTAGGTAGAATGAATAATTTTATCCATGAAAGATTAATATCACTAATGGATGTTAAAATTGGTTTTATAAAGAATGATGATTTTATTGAAATTGAAGACTCTTTGATTAAAAAGGGGATGCCTAAGAATTTTTATAAGAATTAATCCGAGTTTTAGTAGAATGAATTATATTGAAGAATATTTATCACACACATAGATATTTATGATTATTTAGGAGTTGAGTTTATAATGACATTTTACATGTAATACATTAATTAATAAATAATTGAAGCACTAGGTTTTGAGATATTAGAGTAGACAATGAAGAGTGCATTGAGTTTTATGTTCTGTAAGATTCATTGAATTACATATTTATAGGTGGATAAAATACAACAAAATATGTTTTAGGATGATTCATATGAATTAATAATTTAATATATGTGATTAAAATTGTTTTTTATATGTCCTTATGTGATTTGAGTAAAAAAAGGTGGCTAAATTCATTTAAATATGTTTTCAGAAGGTCATAGGGAACATAAAATATATGAGTTGTGTAAGAATAAATTTAGAACATGGGAGAAATGTTTGATTAAAAAACATATCATAGGATAATTTTATGTGTTGGTTTCATAACATTTGATAAATATAAGAATAATCATAGAACATACATTTGGAATAAAAATGAAATCATAAAATAAAATATAGGTAACTTCTTAGTTTCAAAATCTACCCATGATTAATCTAGAGTTCACATCAGATGAATCTAGTGTTTTTTAAGCTCCCAAAAGTGTAATATTTTAAGGTGTAATAAATATTTAAAACCTTGTATGTTATTTGAGTGAATTTATAATTTTAACCAAATGAAATATAATGATATTTTTTGAGATATAATATCTTGAAAAATGTCAAATATGGTTTTAAGGGGTGAATTATATAAAGAAGAGTAAAATTAATCAATAGAGATTTTATAAGATCATTGTACAAAAATAATTTATATTTAAATAGAAATATTGTTTTACATTTTATGAATACCATAGCTATTATTTTCTTCTAAGGGATATTGGACCAGTTTTAAATAAATATAAAAAAGAATGAATTATACGATGTTTTCATTTTTGATATATAGAAACCAATCCATGTGATTATATTATGTTTATAAAAAGAAAGATGATTCGATGAAAATAGATATTGAGAAAGGAGTAATAAATATATAGGGAGGTAATGATGGAATAGACTATATATTATACCATAAGATTTTAAAATAAGACAAGTTTTGATAGTATAAAAAATACACAACCATGAGCCTAAATAATCACAAAATAATATAATATTTAATATGACTATCATAGCCTATTTGTTTAAATGGTGGGTATGAATATGATTAAATAAATTATGTAATGTATTACATTGGTTATAATCAACAAAAAATTATTGATTAATAACTAGGAAATTTGCACTCAGTTTTAGTGAAGTCAATTTATGGTTTAACAATACATTTTCTTAAAAAATTGTTTTTATTTATTTTTAAGAGAAAATATTATAATTTATTTTTTATAATTTTAAAAAAATTATTTTATAAAAATTATATTATTTTTGAAATTATTAATTCAAAATTATATTTTGGGGAAACTTTGGGATTTTTATGAAATGTTTAGTTTTTTAGTATATAGTAAACTATATTGATTTAATAATAACCTATCATTTTCATTCAAGTTTTTAAAAAGTATCATGTTTTATATTTTAATAAAATTTAATTATTTTCATTTTAATAAGAGTAATCTAATTAATATAATTATTATTGACCTAATTCTTAATTTTTATTTTAAAAATTATATACTTAAAAATGAATTTTTCTAGAAAATTTTAGCTCATTTTTTTTGTAGGTTTATTTTAAAATAAGTATATTAGAATTATAGTAATTGATTTAAATAAAATGGATTCCATATTCATAACTGTGAGTTTAAAAATGAGGTAAACAGTCCCCTTTTTTTCAATATGAATAGTAATAGTGGTAAATAGTTTTCACCTCGGTAAGGATAAATCAGGTAATTAAGGATAAAAATAGGTAAAAATGCTTTAAAAATATATCTAACACCTGAAACATTTCTATTTTATGACATTATTTTGACCTACCACGTCTAATATTGAAACATATGACAACTTTATGATATTTTTTTATATGACTATTATATTATTTTACATAAAGAGTACAGGAAAATATTAACAATTATAATATATTTTGATTGGTTTAAAAATAAGATAAGAATTTTTTTGAAATATTATTTTGAAAATGAGTAATTTTTTTATTATAGTGATTTATTTTTAATATTTATTGATGAAATAATTACCTTAAATGCTTATGAAGCGCAGACACTCTGCTTATGAAAGCATTAAAAAATCAAGTAATTTATTTTGAAAATAGTAAATGTATATTTATTTGGGTGATTTATGGCACCCATGAATTTTTTAGAAAAAATATAATTTATTATTAATGTTTTAAAAGTTTAAATTTGAAACAAATGACTATGTGGAAATTTTTTTAAGTAAAATTATGTGAATAGTTCTGAACCTAAATTTAATTGAATATTATGTTAAATAAAATTTTATTAAATTATTTCAAATTCCTAAAAATATTATGTTATTCTAGTTGAATGGGATATTGTAAATAATTTATTACATTATCAACTTATGGGTCATTTATTTTTTTATTGTTACTTTCCTTACCCTTATTGCGTGAAAAACATTATTCTCATAGTAATCATTAAAGGGGTTAATATGAGGTTAAAACTAAGAAATAAGGGTTAAACCATCTTCTAATATTGTCACAAAAAATTATATGAGATGATTTTTAATTGGAATCGTCGTATATTTCAAATTTTTCACATTTTGTTCAACTTGAACATGAAAATGCATTTATTTTAATTTAATAAATTATTTAATTGCAAGGGTTCCCCTCCACACTCTTATATTAGGACACCACCTCTTATCTCTTCCTCACATACATTAACCTACTTATATTTCCATGTACCTAAAAATTTATTATTAACTTCCTTATATATATTCTGCAGTTTTCTTATTCTTAAAATACCATTCTTAGGGTTCTTTAAGAGATATCCAAATAAGGTTCTTCAAAAAGGATGTAATCCTTTTAACCCATCATTTTCATTTTACTTATTCATTTAACTTCTTCAATTATATCCTAAACATGATGATAAAATAGAATAATTATATAAAATATACATGAAATTTAATGTATTGATTTAAAACACTTTATTAAATCATTTTCTATCATATGGTAAATGAAAACATCACTTGTGTGTACGTGTGGACTTCATCCTCTACTAGGCAATGTGTTTCGTTTTTCATTTCCATATTTAATAGAAGATTATTATAATGTATTTAAAAAATAAATATATATATATTTATATATATGTGTGTGTGTGTGTGTGTGATATTCATAAATTAATTATTATTGTGTGAATACACTATATCATCTATCTGTATAAAATTATAATTTTTAAAAACAGAATTTTTACAGATGTGGACGTACAGACTATTATTTTCACATTGTGATGTACATTAATTTTCTAAAACCACCTCTCATGGATTTTTCTGGGGATGGAATTAATTAATTTTATATTTTTAACATGATAATTGTTTTGGAAGGATATTATTTTATTTTATTTCTTTATTTTTATCCAAATAAAAGTAAAAAACGTCACTCATGTGTACATGTAGACTATCACCTCATGTGCTTGTGTATTTTTTAAAAACAAGTGATTTTCATGGGTGGAACTAAAATTTAATTTGATTTATAAAAATTATAATTTTACAAGATTATTACTTTATATATGATGGAACAGTGACCTATTTGACCATTTCAGCATGGCAAAGTTGTTTTAAAATTATGAAATGAATATCCTCAAAACATAAGATGTGGAATTAAAAAATTATGAAATTTATAATGGAATTATATTAAATGAAATAAATTATACAATAAAAAATTATTATAAATTGAAAAAAATTAATTAGGTAAAAAAATTAATATTTTTTATATATGTATGTAATGGATGTACATAAAAAGTTTATACCCAAGGTAAGGGGATTCTTAAAAAAAATTTCTTTCATTGGGTTACAACTCTTATTCATTGACATTATTTTTACTTGATTGTGCATTAAATTAACTCTATTTATACTGTGTTTTATTTCCACATATTTTATGTTTTATTAAAAATTTAATAAAAAAACACCTCAATGATAAATTCTCACTTAAACAATATAATCTTTGTAAGAAATATCTCAAAATTGTTTCCTTGAGACATGAATTTTATTATGTACCTACTTACATTTATATGGTTTATATGCTACCATTGAGATATTATATCATGAATGAATATTTTATCATTATATTAAAAGTTCCACAAATGTTCTCTCTTTCTTGAAATGCTTATTTTAATTTTATAAAAGTTTTAGGGTTTTTTATAGTCTCAATTTTAAAAATTGATACTTAATTCATGTTACACACCGTGTTTTATTTTATAGGGTGTACTTAACTACCTCATTCACATGGTGTCAAATTTATTTAACATAAATTATAGTTTTTATAGAATCATTTTATGTTTATTCATTCAATGTATTTAATGAAGTTTCATTATAATATCATCTTAATCTTTTTTTTAGACATGATTTGATTAATGCACCTATATTCATTATATAGTGTATATAATTGATCTTCACATATAATTATATGCATATTTTCTTACCCAAGGTATCTCATTTTCCGTATGATTTTCTTTTATTTGATTGTTTTACTATTTAAAAGGATATAAGTGGGTTATCTTTTACGAAAATTGATTTAACAGTTTTAATGAATTTTAACCAGACACTTCATCCATATTATTTATCATATTTGAAGAATTTAACTTTATAAACATAAATTATTTCCTAAATTTATTTTATATAATCTTTAACCATCTTTTAAAATGTTTTAAAAATTAAATTTCTTATTTTTTCCACATGGGACTATTTTGAATCTCTTTACAAAAGTATGGAGAGAATGTTTATTTTTAACATTAATGAATTAAACTAATTGTCTCATCATAAAAAATATTATTTGTTTGGAAGGTTAACTTAATAGTCCCCATGATTATTTTTAATAAAATTATTTTATCAATATTTTGTTGATTTTATGTTTTTAATGGTACCGAAATAAAGGTTATTTCCCCTTGTTTTCTAAAAAACATTTTAAATGTTCTTTTAAAGGTATTTTAATCTATTTTAACAACCATTAATGATTGTTATGATTTAATAGAAAATTTATATTATGGTAAGATTCACATAAATTCTATGAAGGTTATATTATGATGTTTTAAAGATATTTTTAGAAAATAAAATTATTTCTCTCAGTTAAATCAAGAAAATAAATTTTTCATGAAATCAAAGAATACATGTGTTCTTTCTTGATATAGTACATGGAATTTTTGATGAAAGGGTGATTTGAGAGTAAACCCAAATACTTAATCTGAATTTTCCTATTTGTAATGGTCATTTCTACTACATCCCTCCAATTCATAGGGTAATGAGAAAAAATTAAGTCGATTGAAGATACTCATAAGAGATAATGGATTTATGTTACACCTAAGATATAACAGTGTTAAATAGTGGTAAGTTACTCCTAAGAGATGATAGTTTCAACTAAGTATAATTTAATCATAAGAGTTTGATTATTTTACTAGTTATAAGTAACTATTACGAGATATAAGAATTATCTAGTTAGGTGAATCCATGATGAATTTTTTATTTTAAAAGATAAATATACTAATTTTCAATATTGGGTATGAGTTCAAAAGGGTCCTTTTCTCAAGTATTGTTTTCACATGGCTTGTGATAATTACCTCATATAAATCTTCTGTTATATAAAATATTTAATCCATGTATCATGATTTATGATCCATGTTTTGATATCTATGAATTCACTTATTTGACATTCATTCCCATTGTTTATGTCATCAAACCATTATTCTCATCTTCTTCTAACTGATGAAATTCAACTGTAAATTATTATATTTACCTCATTAATTATTTTATCTCACCCTTCTTATGATTTTAGTTTCCCTAGATTATAAATAATTATGTTAAATTAATTATGTCAAGAAATATTTCTTCTGAAAATAATTTAATGGGATATGTTCAATAATTATTGTGAAATAAGAAAATATGGGAATAGTTGGAAAAAATATCACTTCAATACATGTTTATTATTCTGTATAAAGTTTTTATAATTGTCTAAAACTGTAAACATAAAAGGTATATGGGTATATAAGTGACCCAATTTGTCCATGTTATTTTGTTTTTTATGGATAAAATTGGGTCACATTCATTGGTATAAAATATATAAATAGAAAGATTATGTTTTTTTGCATTAGATCTAGGAGTGTGGGTTTGGGGCTATTATACTGATGTGAATCTACTGTTGTACATTCTAGATATTGAATTTCTTAATGGGGGGATGATATTTAAATTGTATATTTGAAATCTTAATTGAGGTATAACATGACATGAAGTTTCCTACTATATATGTTTGTTAATAATTATAAAAGATAAAATCATGTTCCATTATTGAAGTTATATATGCCTAGAAAATTTTACATTTAGGAGACTCTTGGTGAAAGATAATATATATTGTTTTTATTTCACTCATTGTGTGGGAAATCAATTTATATGTTGATGTTGAAGCATTGGGGATATTATGGAAATTGTTTAAGGTTGTTTTTATTAAAGTTGGATATCATTGTACATAGGAGAGATCCTATATAAACCTATCAAGAGATAAAGTGTTTGGAAGTACTCATTGGATCAATATGAGTTTACCCAAAATGTATTTAAATTTTCATATTAGTAGACATATGTGTCTTGTATTTCACTAAACATTACATGTATGTAGTAACTCACATTAAGATTAAAGTTTGTAAAATATTTGATGTTTTCATCCTTTCATATTTTTCATTATTGTTTTTGCGTGATTATGTTTGTTTCATAAGTATATACATTCATCATTATATGTTATGAGGCATGAGTTAAAAAGAATTAGGTAAATATTTATCTACACAAATTCACCCCTATCTTAATTTGGCTATACATATTCATTATACAGTCCATCAGTATCAAAGTAAAGGTTATAAATCTGATTTTATCTTTGGATTTCCAATTCATTTTATCTATGATTTATGAATTGTAAGATTGAGGAGGTTTTTCTGTTTCCACGTATAGATAAAATGGAGTTCATCCATGTAAAATAAATTACAGTAGTTATATCTTCAAAAATGTTGAATAACATGAAGAAGAAAGAGAAAATGTATTGAGGAATATATTATAAAAAAATTAAGAACATGATTCCCAAATAATTAAAGTTAATAAATGTGTATTAATTAAATAGATATCATTTGATAAATATCATATGGAAAAATACTGTGAAAATATGATTAGTAAGTTCCTATTTAATCACATAGTAAGTTTTACATTGAAATAAATATTATATAAATAAAATTTATAAAAGAGATTCCAGTTTAATATTTGTGTTCATTAAGTATTTACCGGATGAAAATGTTCAGTTTGATATAGAGGAAAATGAGATGGAGGAAGCATCGGGTGAGGAGATAAATATTTATGGTAAACATATCTAAGAGGATAAAGTCAAGGAATAATTTTCAATTTTCTATAAAGTAAAATATTCTCTATTGGAAGAATAATTTTAAAGGAAACTAATGAAACACCTGAAACATTAAAATATTTTTACGAGAATATCGTTGCTTTGGAAAAGACACCAAATTTCATCATTTTTATTCAAAAAACATCATTAGAGATAAAATAAAATAATATAAAATATAAATATTGATTAAATGTCATAATAAGAAAAGATTAAGATGCAACAATATCATGAAATTAAGTTTGATATGAGTAAAAAATAAATTAATGATATAATAAAGTTGTTTTGACTATAAGAATAGCACTTTTAATATAATGTGTCTTGAGTAGGATGTAAAGATTGATTTTATTAAAGTATTTCAATATAAATCATCACAAGTTACTAAGAAAACGGTTACTTCCATCAATAAATTTTATAATGAATTCAACCCTAACATGTTTCATTTTTACTGGTAATAAAATATTGAAAAATCAAAAATAGATATCCACCATAACCTTAGAAGAAAATAAAGGTAACATTTGTTTCATAAACAATGGGTTTTACTAAAGTGTTATTCGTGAAAATAATATGTTTAAACATAATTTTAGGCAAATTTGGGTATATAAAATTTATATTAAACTTTCTTATAAAAAATTATGTGTATGTGGGAAAGAACAATTGGGTTGATTGCCCAAAATATACACAATTTTAGGGGTTTGTAACAAAAACATCATGTGTTAATAATATCTAGATTTTTATTCAAATAAAAAACTATATTCATTACATATTGTTTATGTTTTGAAAATTTAAACATAATGAAATTTATTTTTGGCATAATTGGTTAATTACTCAAAATTATATAAGGCCAATATCAATTATTATCAATGATTAGTTTGGGAATAATGCATAAATGATGTATGGAGTGAATGTGTACATCTCTAACATATTTGATTAAAAGGAATATTGTTAAAGGAATTTTATTAATATTAGTCATTATAATGAAGAATTATCATTAATGTCAACCATGAAAGATCAAATATTTGTTGAATATTTAGGATAACAAAAGATGAAAAACAATTAATGTAATAATAAAGGTGTGTCAACCTTGGAGAATGTGTTAAAATAAAGTTTCAAATAAAATAAATCAATGAAGGTCCAAGAAGAGGATTTACTAAATAAAATAAAAATATACTTCTATAGTAGATAAAAATGATACATTGGGGGTCATTACAAAAAAAGATATGTGTGTTTGTTCTGATGGAATCTAGGTAGGGAAAAAAATGGAGAATCAATATAAGAATAAAAAAGAATATTTTATTGGTGGAATACACTTTTAATGAGTATGAGACTCATAAACATAAATTTTATGATTTGTTTCTAAATAGGGGTTAGATAAATAATCTTACGAATACTGTGAAACGTTTGTGGAAGATAGAATTTTATGGGGAATACATGATCATACTACTAACATAGTTACAAATCATTGTTAAAAAGAATCAAGAATAAGATAATGAATGTGAAATGATAGCTAAATTAAAAAAACAAACTCTACATGAGAAGAAAACAATAAATGTGGGGAATACCATGTTGTCCAAGGAGATTACTATCTAGAAAACTTGTGGAGAAAACAAGAATGGTTACCAAAATTTCAAATAATAAACTATATGAGTTTCAATATTAAGAAAAAATTGAACCCTTATTTATCTCAACAAAAAAAAATGCATAATCCGCCTTTTCCCATATCTTTTTTATTATATCTACATGTAATTTAGGGTTATATATTTAGGTGCTGAGTTGAAATAATCTATATCTATTTTGGAGCGGTCTAAATCAAGTATAATTAGTTCTTAACATAAGTTTACAAAACAATTATTGAAGTATTTATCTAAAAAATAGATCTTGCATGATTAGTTTTACCTTTTCAATGGGTGATGATATGAGTAACTATCACATATTGATTTTTTTATTATAGAATGTTTAGAGTGTACTAAAATATCATTTTTGATCTATGATTGATACATTTTCCCATACTTGTTTTTATATAAACAATCCAAAAATTAAGAAAGAGAATTTTGATAATATAATGGAATATGATATTGAGGAATATATTATTATGAAATATAGACATGAGAAATTAATTGATAACACTTTTTTCCTGCACCAATAATAACATATGTAAACATATAATTGGTGACTTTATTACTCAATAATTTTAACATTTGTATTTATTTTCGATAAAAGTGAGACATATAGAAATAAGGGATATGAATATATAAAATGAGTTGGATATTTATATTGAAATAATTATAGTGTATCGACAATAAATACGAAGGGGTAGATTGAAGTAATGAATATATTAGATGTTACATATTACAATTTTGAGTGATTTTAATTATTGTTAATAAGTAATGATGTTAATTTAATATAGTTGATGAAGATGTTACATATGGGAAATAAAAATTTCCAAGGGATTAGGATAAAATGTTTCATTTGTAGAGAGCTGGATTGTGGATTGATATGAATAATATATAATTTTCTACACACATTTCTAAAATAAATATATTCTAAAACATAATTTTAAATAATTTTAGGATAATGATATATATAAATAATGAGAATCTTCTTATTCATTTTTTAAAATATTTAGTAGGATTAATCTGTTGAATAAAATTTTTTGTGTTAATGAGTTGAAGAGTTTTAGAAGTTGATGATATAAGGTGATATACATTTAATATCAGTTAAGGCATATAAATATATATTATATGAATAGGGAAAACTAATGAATCCATAAAATCTATGAATCAAGGATTTGGTATAATGAATAACTAACTCGTGATGGGAGAAAATCAATGATTAATATTGAGATCCATTTCATAAAGTATCAATATCAAATTGAAGTTGATAACTATCTGATTAAAGGTAAAAACTATTTTATACAAATTCTACCGAGAATTCATCATGGTGTTAGAAGCATAAAAGGATGCTACTTTTTTTGAAAAGTTCCCTCAACCAAAAGGCCAAGGCAATTATTCATAAAAAATAAGAAGGTTAAAAGAGATGAATACATGTGATATTTTTACTGTTAGCCTCATAAAGAGGGAGCAGGGCCGTAGGAAGGGTGTCAGACCAGTTAATATGTTCATTAACCCCCATGTTCTCAAGACCATTCACAATCAAGTTTGCCTCTCGATAATCATGTGTGATGATGATGTTGAGGCTTGAAAGAGTCTTCATGCATTCCATTCACTTTGCTGCAAGCCTCTAAGAGATCAGTATTTCACCATTTCTAATGTCCTTCATAATAGTAGAAGAGTCTCTTTCCAGCCAAATATTCATCCAAACTTTCATTTTGTTTTCAAAAGATAGAGCATGAATGATCCCATGCATCTCCGCTTCAAGGGAACTCCGCATGTCACAGGAACCTTGGAAACATCATTTGAAAGAATCATCGTGGGCCTTAAAGACCGCACCACAACCCGAAGGACCTAGGTTCCCTTTAGAAAAACCATCTATATTTACCTTGATCTAATAAGGGAAATGAGGTATCTAGAACACCTCGATAGTAATCGAAGCAGATCTGAAATTCTCATGTTAACCCAGATTTTTCAGAACTATAAAATCCTGAATATTATTGTTTCACTCACCCATACGACCATCGAACATATCCCTTATATAAGAAAAAACCAACTTCATGTCCATATTCAGAAAAACCCCTTCCAATAGTGAAAAGAAGCATTGTAGTTCCACCAAATGGTATGTATACCTTCTGCTACATCCACATAGAGTAGAGCACGTACCTATGGTGAGAGATGGATAATCAAACAACAGCGGAGAAAGGTCTGATGTACTGAAAATCTAATCCCATCAAACACAAAATCACCTAGAACCTCCGTCCAAATGGAGGAGGCCATTTCACTACTGAGAAAAAGGTGCTTTGTATCCTCCATGTGGTGATGAAACATAATACACCTAGAATGAATATTTAAACCAAACTTTTAAAAAAACATTAGTGGGTAACCATTTGTATGTCAGCCTCAAAATAATATTTAGATGTGATGGCCTGATCCATTTTTTGTTGAAAACAGACAACCATTTATAATCATCATGAACTCCCTTGGTGAGATGATGGATGCAAATTTTTCTAGCCAAAACATCGTTTCTAGATGTCTCCCAATCTAAAAAATTAGGGCAGGAGAAAAAATCATAATGATCAATCATATCATGAATTTCATTTGGAAAATTTTCTGGAGGGTCATCCATAAATTCGTGGATAGATACCTGCTCACCAGAGCCCATGGTAGCCAGCTGACAACTATTAGAGAGAATATCACCATTCCAATTATCAAGAGATAACTTATGATTTTATTTCCGTTTCACAGTCCATATAGAGAAGGACATAACATTCTAAAATGAGTATTTAACTACTGGCCAAAGAGAAGAGTCAATGTAAACATTACTACCCTAATTCAATTTATCAGCAAATCGATATTTAAGGAAACCCATCGATTTTGAATTAATGTGATGGATATTCTAGATAAAGAAATCTTGTAGAGAATCATTAAAGTGTGTAATATTCATTGTAACCATACCACATGAAACTAAATGACTATAAAAACCATCCAGGGAACAGTGACCATTCCCCTCTCATGGATGTTACAACTCTATATAAAATTCATGATGGACATAATTAGTCTTCTAAGAATCCTCCTTGTCCATTTATAGACCATAAAAGTGTAAAACAATTGAGTGATAATAACATGCTTCACCAAACTAATTCACCCAGCTGTAGTTAGACTCTTCCCTTTCCAGGATTGAGTTTCCCATCGAACTTGTCTAAAGTTTTAGAGAAGAAATAAGCACTATGACACCCCCAAAAAAATGGGAAACCCAGATAATGAAATGTAAATGATCCTTCCCAGATTACCATATCTGAGAAAATATAATGCTTCTTGGAAATATGGAACTTATTCCCAAAATTAATAGAAGATTTGTCCCAACTGATTCATAAAATAGAAAAAAATTCATAATGAAGAATTATTTGTTTCAATACACGAACATTCTTCTCCCCCCTCCAAGAATATAATTATATCATCACTATAAAATAGATGAGAAGGGGAATTGGGGATCTTGGATTCTTGTGTTGGCTTAATCTGGCCCTGAGAAACCATGTTAGTAACAAGTCTACTGAGATAATCTACAATGATAGAAAAAAGTAGGGTTGAGAGGGGATCCCCCAGTCAGACTCCCCTAGAGCAAGAAAATTATCCTTTAGGTGATCCATTAAGAAGTATTGAGACATGGTCTCAACCAAATAGGGTTGCAATCCATAAAATGAAAATTTAACTAAAACCAAAGCTTCCAAGCACATTATAAATAAAAGACCAATCTTGAGTGACGAAGGCCTTTTTAATGTCAAGCTTGATGGAAATTTTCACCCTCTTGCAGGATTTCAGAGCAGATTCATAAAGTCTGAGGTAGAACAAATACATTCCTAGATATATCTTCCTTTAATAAATTCAAATTGGTTCCATGAAATAATCCTATAGGAAATACATGATAGCATTTTGGCATGAATATTACTTATGACCTTGTAACTTGTGTTGGCCAAGGCAATTGGCCATAAATGGTGGATATCACATACATTTTCAACTTTATGAAATATGGTGATAAACTATTCCTTGAGGTCTTGAGGGAGAACTTAGTTGAAAAGAAATAGTATACTAATCTGTAGACATCTCCTTTAATGACATCCCCATACGTATGATAAAATAAATTATTGAAACAATCCGGGCCCAGGGCACTAGAAATGTAGAGGCTGAAAACAGAAATCCTAATATAAATTCCAAAGGGGGACTAGTAAGAGTGAGATTATCAGAAGCAGTAACCAGGGGAGGGATGATACCCTCCATCATCTCCCCCCCATGACTAGACCATTGAAAATCCTATTGAAATACTCAATAATATAATCTGAAATATATTCCTTATTATCTAAAATTTTCTAACCAACCATAAGAAAGTAGAAGGGATGACTAGCCTTTCTAATTATGTGAAGAGAATTGAAGAATTTTGTATTCCTATCCCCTACTTGAAGCCAATTACTATTAATGTATCCTTAAGAAAATTCCCTTTAATAGAAAGGAGATAGTTCAATTTGGAAACCATAACAACTTCCTTAGGGAAATCCAGATTGATGTCCACTTTAGAGGCCTCATCTTGATGTTTCTATAGAGAAGATTCAAGAAAGAAAATATCCTTGTCCAACTAAAAATATGTATCCTAGATCAAAAAATTTAAAGGTAAATTATGAATTTTTATTTTAAATATAAAATAATAACCTTGCATACTATTCCTGGAGCATTCAATCAGCTTACTACAATCACATTGAAGTGACCAAGAATTCTTGAAACAAAAAAGGAAGAATCAAGCAGAGCTCCCTACCAATAAAAATAACCACGATCGAGTGGTGATCAGAAGAAATTTTACAGAGGGTAGCACTAGAAATATATTCCCATTTTTCCAAAGAAATATTATTCCCAAAGGCCTGGTCATGATTAATAGAAATCATACGGTTGAGATATCACTTTTACCAGGTGTAGTAGGCACCAACCTAGCTGGCCTTAGTCAGAGCATTATCATCAAAAAAATATTTTGAATTACCTAACAGAAATTTGAGAATGAAGGGGACCAATTGTTTCACTAGAACAAAGGATTGTATTAAAATCACCAATAATAAACCAAGAGGAAGAGATGCACCAGAATTTGTCAAGTCTCTACCACAAGCTCCTTCAGTCTTGATATCTATTTCATGAATAAATAAAAGATACCACCAACTACTTACAATCCCATCGCAAAGAGATATAAATCACATTATCACTATTGGAGATAGTATCAACTATGCCAATGGAATCATGTGAAAAAACCCATTGGTTATCATCATGATCATTTGAACCATTGCTAGGGACGAGAAGAAAACCTAATTTGTTAAGACCCATGATGCCCAAAGAAAAATGGGATTTTGGTTCAGAAATTCCAGGTGACTTTGAATTTTGAACAAGATGATGCCTATGTATACCATTAATAGTAGATGAATTATCATGAACCTATAAATTCCAATAAAAAACATTCATTTTGAACACAAATTATAATTAAAATATTCATTACTATTTTTATTCTTTTCATTATTATTTCTTGAAGAGTTTTTGCAACTGGTGGAGAGCTTGGTGAGGCTCCTGTTTTGCATTCTTTGATATGATCCTTTAGTAATACCCAGTGTAGAAGTTGGATTCATTTCCACCAAGGGGGATGAATTAACATCCAAAGAGAAAGGGTGGGTACTTATGGACACTATATATTACTCTTCATAAACTATGTCACACCATTTTTCCTAGTGGTACATGCATATTTTAGCAGGACAACATCCATCGGAGAACCCAAGTCCTTATAATTCTCTATCCTTAGGACACTAGCCTCCAAAGAAGCAGTAAAATCATTAAGCACACCATTACCACATCCTTTGAACACATCCTCCATAGAAGTAATAGTAGCATCAATTGAACTGAAAACTAAATTAATACCTTCCATATTACTCTAATAATCATTACTCTAAAATGCATTAGGGTGAGGGATGGATGAGTTTCCAAAATAAAGAACAGCAGGAGGGGGTCCAATCTACTCTTCATTCTATGTGAACACATGATGATCCTTTCAAGAGTGTTCCCCTTCTCAACTGAAGAATCATTGACTCTGTTCATCTTACCATCCACCTTCCATGGATTAACGTTTTCTGTAGTGGAGTCTCTAACTAACCTATGTTGCTTTTGAATACTCCTTCAATTATAGAAAGAATGACTAAATATTTTACAGTAGTCCCATATTCGAGGCTTCTTCTCATACTCTAAACTGATAGCAAACATCCGATCATTATCAAAAAAATTAACCATGTATGGAAATTTCGATTCCATGTTTACCTCCACAAGAACATGAGCACAAAATCCATGCTCCCCATCTATATATTGTTGGTCCATATTCAAGGGAATCCCCACACAAAAAGATAGCTCATTCAGAAATTTAGGATAAAAATAAAACCAGTTAAGACAGTGTAAGAAAATCCAAATTTGGGTAGTTATTTGGTGCTGAGTGAATGGGTTGAAGTGACTATCCCATTTTACCAATTTGAAGATAACCATATTAAGAGGGATCACACACTTATTCCATGTCATATATAGCTCATCTCTTCTATTAAAAAAATTATGAAAAAATTATCCTCTAACCGAAATTAGTTTGAATTATCTCACCCCCCAAGATTGGGAAAGCCTCACCTTATGATCAGTGTTATTCCATGGTTTATCTCCCTTGATAAAGGAGATTCGACCTAATAGAAGAAAAAATACGGGCCTCGAGATGCTGTTTGACCTCATCATTATCTGGAAGAACTGAGAAGACATCATCAACTAACTGAGGCGGTGAACTCAGTTGTTTATGCGAAACTTCAATAATTTGGGAGTCACCATTCAAAGAATCATAAATGGAGACCCCTTTTTCACAGGGTGAATGATCCAAATCCATTTATGGAGCTGACGCTCCATCCAAGGCCCTTGTAGGGAGAGTAGTGAATTCCCATTTTGGATCGAATTATCTCATGATATATCTCTACTAATATCAATTGCAGGCTTTCAACATACACTATTCTCAGGTAGATTCTTTCTTCTCAGCCCATTCCAAAGTTCCCCTGAATGTCGGATGATAATAAATCTTGATGATACACTTTGATGGTGATGATTTAAGACCTGAATTAATGTTGAGATGAGACTGTTGATTCATTTTTTGATGAATCATTAAATCACTAGCTATAAATGTATTAGTAGAGATTAAGAAAATTAAATTTATTTTTAGGAACTTAGAACTTTATGAAATTATTTATTTTTAATTATATCAAATATTGAATATAATTTTTTGGATTATACATATTATTTATAAATTATTATAATTTGATTGAAAAACGTTAGAAGATTCACTAAAGTGATTATTGTTAATTTGAGATGGTTTATAATGTTTGAATAAGTTTTGAGAAGGTTGTAGGTAAGGTCATAAAATATAATTTTTGTATGAATAATCTGAGAAAATATGAGTTCTACTAGAGTAAAACTAAGAAAATATGAGCTATATAAGATTAAAAAAATATAATAAATGATTTTCTTAAGAAATTACTAAGAACATATAAGTTTCACAGGAATAAACTATAAATATTTGAGGTTATTTATGAGTAACACCCCGGATTCTACTATGTCATAAGATTAATCTCAAGTTCACATAATATTAATCCTTAGGTTTTAAAGCTCATATAAGGGTAATATTCTAAGCATAGGAATAATCTGATATTGCATAGGTGATTTTAGATGCTATATAATATTAACCACATTATACATTGACATTATTTACTAGACAAGATTGTATTTGTAAATGAATGTGATGTTTTTTTAAGGGATATTTAAATAAAGAATATTGATAGAATTAAATATAGACTTTGAAACATCATTTATTAAGAATTTTTGTCATTTAAATGGGAACATTTTTCCCTATCATGAAGACTACTGCTAGAATTTTCATTGTTTTAATATTGGATAAATTTCAAAAAAATACCATGAAGATATAATTTTAATCATTTTTTATATTCAAACATGGAATCTGATCCATGATATTAGGATTTTTTTATAAAAAGGGAAGTGATTCATGGATAAGAGATAGTGAGAAAGGCGGTGGAAAGAGTGATTGAACAGATATATTATGAGTTAATAACATGAATCTATTATTTTACATTTTGAACAAAAAAATTTTTAAAGAAAGGGATCTAATATTTATTTTTCATATCCGAAATCCCAATTGAATAATAATATGGCATTATGTTTCTTATTATCCCAGTTAATTTTTAATTATTATAGTGGAAATAATGTATCGTTGTTGATGACCTAGAGGCTTTTGAAATATTAAATTCGAGGGCTACTTTGTGTAATATAATACTTGATACTATACTTTTACTCTCAGTGTGAGAAAAAGATATATCTATTTGTGAAAATTCAATGTAAATATTTTCTATGATCTTTTTCATTAGTTGGAGACACGATTATAAATAGGAGGTGTATATTATAAACTTATTAGGTGAAAGATTACTGGGAAACACTAATGTGAAAAAGGATAGTAACTTCCCTAATTTACGCCCTTTATGATATTTGTGAAAATATTAGTAATTAATTTCCCTAAACACTGTAAATAAATAGGAAATCATATTGATAGTTGTCCATTCAAACATATCTCACATTTTTTACTTTATTATTTTTCATTACATGTTGTTTGACTGAATTTTTTTATATAAATATATCAATTTATCTTAATTAGTTCTGTGGTTTATGTAAAAAAGAATACACAAAAAATATGCACACACTGATTCACCCCACCCTCATTTATTAATGTAGTTTAACATGTTTTCATGAAATCAAATATTTTTATATTGTTATTATTCATCAAAATATAAAACAAAATCTCTTATGTGTCAGCAGATGACCCTTGAAATCAATTTTATATGGTCTATGTTTTTTAGAGTTAATTCATTGCATATTGATGCTTATATTGACTCGATTTCCCATTAATTTGTGGTAAGTAGTTCAAATTTAATCATCGATCCACCCCCAGTGATAACTATGGTAGTGTTGGTGGCACCACTACAGATGTGGATACAAGTGATTTAAAAAATTATGATGTTTATGTCAATTAGGGTGGTGGTGGTGGGGTGGAGGTGAACATTCTTGAAATTTCAATGTACATAATTATTTTCATAAAAAAGTTTCATTATTATAAAAAAATGACATTGTTGATTTAATTTTAATAATAAATTATATTACTTTTTTTAATCTGGAAATTATATTTGGATTCATTCATAATTTTTCTTTATACAAGATCATTTGGTTGGGATCCACTTTTTTAGTTTGAGGTTATAAACTATTTATGTTCTGTACTAACTAATACCTAGTTACGTTTAAATTTTTAACCATTATATTTTGTATTATAATATTTAACCATTCAATTTTGTAATAAATATTATATTTTTTTTATAGGTTCAAAATGAATTATAATATTAGTTAACAATAATCAAGTTTCAGGTATAATCTGTATAGAAGAAACACGGACCAAAATGGTGGAGTTCCGAATTTATAATTGGAAAATATATTTATTATCTTTTATTTGCTATATAATTTTTTTAACTAAAATAATAAAGTGAGTTATTTGAATTATTTTATTCATCTAATAATATTAATTTTCAAAAAATTACATCCCCTAATTTTTAAATTATATTAATTAAAGTAATATCAATTAGAATATTTATATTATAAGTAAAATGGTTTTAGAATGGAATTAATTTTAAAGAATTCACTTATTTGATTATAATATATTTTAAATAGGCATATATATTTTGTTGGACTCCTCAAGAATAAATAATGTTTTAATGATCACAAATATCAATAATAATTACAAATCTTATTAATGATCACAAATCTAACAAATCATACCAATCATGTGTATTTATGTTTCAAGTTATCTCATACATGATAATGGATAAGCTCAATTCATTTTATGCATATTAATTTTTATGTCTGAATATAGTTATTTTCCTAAGTAGAAGACATTGTGAACTTGACACAGTAAGTCAGACACTGTAAGCAAGACACAGACACTGTGAACAAGAACATTGTGACGAAGCAGACACCGTGAAGCCTAAGTCTCAGACATCCTGACCAATGAGAAACTATGACCATGAGACACCGTGACACAGTAAGCCTAAAAATGTGATGCAAGACACTAATAATAGACACTGTAAGCCAGACACTCTTCTTTCCTAAGTGCCAGACACAGTTAGCAAGACATAGTCATCATGGCACTGTGAAGCCAGAAACCGTAAGCAAGACACTGTGAAGGAGAAACAATGATGGAGACACCGTGACAAGGAGATAACGTGAAGTAGACACCATTTTCATAACATATTGTGACACTGTTTCTCAACATATTTTTTCATATTTCAATTTAACTTTTTAACTATCATATTTGACTTCTTTAATGCTCCGAAATAATTAATGTTTCTTTGTAGACATAGTATGAGGTACGATGTACAACACATATAGAACCTATTGGATAACCCTCTTTCATTAGAAAATAAAGAATGCAGAGTGTCCAATAGAATTAAACACACAAAAACGTAAGAAAAGTGAGTGCACCGTACTCAACAGAAAAGAAATCTTGAGCATAACCGCGAAGAACACATTGCAAGATCTTTAAAGAAATCTTTGTCTCATGCATACAATACGACTCTACTGAAGAACACATGAAGTACACTAGAATTCAGAGAACATATTTACTCGTGAATAACAAAAGCTGAATTGTGACACTCTATTTTTCAACACAAAACCCGGAGAAGGACTTAGAAGAATTTCTGTCTTATCCAAGGATTCTAGAGCTGCACTGCTAATCACTAGAGCATTTTCAACTCATATCCACTCTCTCTCTCAGTGATTTCATTATTTTACTTTTGAGCAGTTTGTTTACTCTATATATTTTACACACCTGCTGACTCGTGTGCTAAATTGAAGGACATCAAAATCCTCACACAAATTCTTTACCCTTGTTTACCCACGACAAATGTGGAAGAGGTCCATGTGTGTCTTGGTAATTATTTTGTTTACCAATGAAAACTATGGAAGAGGTCCCTACGTGGCCTGGATAGTCCATGTATTACTGTTAAACCCGATCTAGGGTGCGAATCAGAGTTTATTTATATAAACTGCTTGGTGGAAGGTGATCACCAACTGAAGTGGATTGGGTCTCGGCTTTAGACTGAACCACTTGTTTTATATCTATTGTGTTATTTAATTTAGCCTTCTCTGTTTTACTGATTTACTTCATAATTTATAAAACACTAAATTCACTTTGATAGTTAGTCTTGGAGGAAGTTATATCTGATTTGTATTTGTAGGATAAGTTCAAAATTAATTTTAATAAAACCAATTAATATTACTGAGAATTAATCAATCTCTTAAGAAGTCGTTTTAATAGTAAAACTCTTATAATAGTATAACCTTGATTAACTTGGTTGTATCTATTTTTGTGGAAATCATTATTTTTAAAACTAATATCTTTTAAATATAAATTTTTATATAGTAACTCAATTCAACCCTCCCCTCTTGAGTTAAATAATCCAACCAACATTTGGCATCATAGGATTCTTTATTCGGTCATTGTGTAATCATATTCAACTATGATTGTAGTTTTACCTTAAAGATCTGTAAATTTCTATCAATTCTAAATTTATAACTCTTTTAAATTAATTTGTTAGTATGGAAAATATATTAGAAGGTGCTGCAACTAACAGACCACCATTAATTAATGGAATAAACAATGCTCAAAAGAAAAATTCAAATGGAAAGGCATCTAGAGACTATGAGTTTTCAAATCTGGACATCCATTATAGATGAAAAAAACTACCTATGACTGATAGAATTACATGGGATGAACCTACCAAACTGGCTTACAATAATAATTGTGAATACCAAAATTATTTATACTTTTGCTTAGGAGATGAAAAATTTAGTAGGATTTCTGCTTGTAAAACTGCCCATGAAATTTGGGATACCTTGTATGTCTGACATGAAGGCACATCTAGTGTAAAGGAAATGTGACATAATATTTATACTATAAAATATGATAATATTAAGATGAAACCTGATGATCCCATTTTTTATATTTATCTTATGTTCAATGAGATTAGCAACACAATGATTTCTCTAGGAAGAGAAGTCACTGCCAAAGAACTGATCATGAGAATTCTCAGAAGTCTACCTGACAGATGGAGGGGAACCACTTTCTTAAATAGAGAGTCATGTGTCATCATCAGGCTAACTATAAAATAACACATTGGGAAATTGATGATGTATGAGGAAGAACTGAAAGTCAACAAGGAAGATAAGGATGAACCAAAGAGGAAATCTGTTGCATTCAAGACGACCTTATCAAAGCACAGAGACAAAGGAAAACTGGATGCTTCTATAGATAGTTACACTACTGAACAATCATCACCAGACAGTGATGAGGAGATGTCTTAACTGGATATAAGATTAAAACAATTTTACAAGAAGAAAAACTTTTTCAAAAAACCTAACTTTAGGGGAAAGTGTGATCCAAAAGGAAACTAGAAAAGGGACCAGAAGAGAATTGACCAAATTGATGTGATTGTATGCTATGAATGTAATAAAAAAGGACATATAAAGGCTGACTGTCCAAAGATCAAATATAAAAGGATGTATGAGGACAAGGACAAGAAGTACAAAAAGTTAATGAAGGCAACCTGGAGTGCCTCTAAGGATAGTTCTAGCAACTCAGAGACAACACATGATGAATTGGCTAACAAAGCCAATATGTGTTTTATGAAAAACACATCTAAGGTAACACTAAACTCTTCTATGAATAATTCATACTATTCTAAAGAGGAAAGTGACTTTGAAAATATAAATAATGAAGAAATGTTTGAATATTTCAACATTCTTGAAGATACATGCAATGTATTAAAGGATAAATATAAAAAATTGAAGAGACAGCATGCTCTCACTGTAAATGTTAGATCTGAACTTACTACTAAAAAAGAAATAAATGCTAAACTCATCAAAGAAAACAATGAAATAAAAATGTCTAATAAGAAATTTAAAATTGATTTAGAAAAGTTTACTAATGGAAAAATACCCTTACCCAAAATCTAGGAAAAAAATTTCCCCCAAATACAATACTGGAATTGGTTATCAACCTGGAAAAAGAAAACTTAGTAGAACAAATTTTGTTTCAAAGCCTAGGACATATAATTTTGTTCCCAGTTCTAGAAAAAACTCATCTAGCTCGAGTCATGATACATACTCTACTATTTCATTTTTTTATGGACCAAATACAGTTTATTTTTCAAAAACATTACACAATGCTTATAGGAAACCCATTAGACAAATATGGGTTCCTAAAGCACTTATTTCTAATGTTACTAGACCCAAAAAAGTATGGTAACAAAATATGTCTTTGCTTGATCATATTATAGGAAATTTTCTTGAAGAGCTCCTGCAAGAATCTACAGTACGTGGATAGTGGGTGTTTAAGGAACATGACAGGAGACTACTCATGTCTCAAGAATCTGATAAAATTAGATGGAGGACATGTCAAATTTGGTGACAATGCCAAAGGTATGATCATTTACATAGGCCAGATTGGTAACTCTGATTCAATTCTAATTTCTAAAGTAATGTTTGTTAATGGTCTAAAATATAATTTTCTTAGTATCTCAAAATTGTGTGATGATGTATATCATGTTAAAATTGAAAATTATTCATATAATGTCCTTCATTCTAAAGATAAATTAGTATTTTCTGCATCAAGGAATTAGAATGTTTATTCTCTTAATTTAGATTCTTTAGCTTTTCAACATGTTTCATGCTTAAGTGTATTTCATACAAAATCCTGGATCTGGCATAGGAGACTAGGACACTGTAATGTTCACTCCCTTAGAAAGTTAACTAGATAAGGCCTAGTTAAAGACTTACCCAAACTTGAGTTTCCAAATGACAAAGTGTGTAATCCTTGTCAAAAGGGAAAACAGCACAAAATCTCTTTCAAATCAATGAAATAAGTGTTTACTTATGAATCTCTCGAATTGGTTCACATGGATTTGTTTGGACCATCTAGAGTTTCTAGATTAAATGGGAAGCACTACATTTGTGTTCTTGTAGATGATTTTTCTAGATATACCTGGACCTTCTTCATGGCTCAAAAAAGTTAAGCATGTTCTTATTTTACTAAGTATTACACGTCTGTAGAAAATCTCACTGGACTTAGATTTAAATATTTAAGAAGTGATCATGGTCGTGAGTTTCAAAATCAAGAGTTTGAATCCTTTTGCTCACAAAATGGTTATAGTAACAATTTCTCTTCCCCTAGAACACCTCAGAAAAATGGTGTTGTAGAAAGAAGAAATAGAACCTTGTAAGAAATTTGATGAAAAATGGATAGTGAATATGACTTAAATATTTACTTTTGGGCTGAAGCTGTTAATATAACAAGCTACATAATCAATAGAGTTTTGATTAGACCAATTATAAAGAAGACCCCATTTGAACTCTGAAACAATAGAAAGCCTAAGGTTAATTAATTTAGAGTCTTTGGTTGCAAAGTCTTTATTCTCAACACTAAGGATAATCTTGAAAAAATTTCATCCAAAAGTGAGGAATAAATTTTCCTAGGTTTCCCAATTTCAAGCAAAGCTTATAGAGTATACAATATGAGAACTAAATGTGTGGAAGAATCTATCCATGTCAGGTTTGATGAATCTGATCCACATGAGCCTAGAAGCATCTTATAAAATCTGGAGTATGATGTATCAAATCTGAAAATCAACTCAAAATACTCAAATACCTATGTTAAAGAATCTGTGAAAACTTCCAATTATGGAAATTCCATGCAATCCAGTCATAATGAACCTGAATCTGTTGATGAACCTAAATTCACTAGTCCCTCTTTTTCTAGAAAAGTTATAACCCTTCGAAATCATCCCTTAAATGTTGTTGTACGAGACTTAGAGCAAGGAAAACAAACTAGAGCTTCTCTTAGAAATTAGGTTGAACATTAAGCCTTCGTGTCACAGATTGAACCTAAAAACATTGATGATGCTATTAATGATGAATCTTGGGTAATTTCTATGCAAGATGAACTCAATCAGTTTGAAAGAAATAATGTTTGGAAACTTGTTGAAAGACCCAAGGACACTTTTGTCATAGGAACTAAATGGGTGTTTAGAAATAAGGAAGATTAAGCTGGAAATATAGTTAGGAATAAGGCTAGATTAGTTGAAAAAGGCTATAGTCAAGAAAAAGGAATTGACTATGAGGATAATTTTTCTCTAGTAGCCAGACATGATGCCATTAGAATCTTACTTCCTTATGCTGCACATATGAATTTCAAACTATATCAAATAAATGTTAAGAGTGAATTTTTAAATGGGTATATAGCTGAGGAAGTTTTTGTTGAATAACCCCCTAGATTTATAAATCTCTATATTCCAAATCATGTTTGTAAATTATCAAAATATTTATGTGGTTTAAAGCAAGCTCCAAGAGCTTGGTATGATAGATTAAGTACTTTTCTTATTTCAAAAGGTTTTAAAAAAGGAAAAGCTAATTCTACTCTCTTTATAAAACGAATTTCTAATGATTTTTTAGTTGTTAAAATCTATTTAGATGATATTATTTCTGGATCTTTAAAAAATTCATTATGTATTGATTTTTATAAAATGATTCAAACGAATTTTAAATGAGCATAATGGGTGAACTAGAATTCTTTCTTGGTTTCAAATCATTCAAAATAATGATGGAATTTTTTTTACTCAATGTAAATACACTAGATATCTTCTAAAATGTTTCGGATTGGATAACACTAAATGTAGTGACACTCCCATGAGTACCACCTGTAAGTTGGATCTTGATGAAGATGGAAAATTTTTTGATCAAACCACTTATAGAGGAATGAATGGAAGTTTACGCTACATAACTGCTATCCATCCTGACATTATGTTTAGTGTGTGTATGTGTGCTCGCTTTCAAGAAAACCCTATTGAATCCCATTTAAATGATGTAAAGAGTGATTTTAAATACCTCAAGCATACACCCAATTTAGGAATATTTTATCCTAAATGACAATCATTTGAACTAGTTAGTTATTCTCATGCTGACTTCGGTGGCTGTATGTTAGATAGAAAGAGAACCTCAGGAACATTTCACCTTTTTGGAAAGTCACTAGTATCATGGTGTAGTAAGAAACAAAATTTGGTTGCATTATATACTGGAGAAGATGAATACATAGCTACTGTCAGTAATTGTGCACAAATTTTGTGGATAAAACACACTTTACTAGATTATGGATATCAATTCAGACATGTACCAAAAAATTGTGACCACAAATGTTCTGTTAACATTTCAAAAAATCATGTTTCACATTCTAGTACAAAACAAATTGATGTAAGTCATCAGTTTTTGAGAGATCATTATCAAAAAGGTGATATCACCTTGGAATTAGTTGGCATTGAATATCAACATGCGGATATATTCACTAAACCATAAATTCTGAGAGAATAAGTTACATGAAGTACACTGGAATTCAGAGAAAATATTAACTCATGAAGAACAAAAGCTGAATCACGACACTCAATTTTTCAACACAAAAACCAGAGAAGGACTCAGAATTATTTTTGTCTTATCCCAGGAGTCCATAGCTTCACTGCTAATCACTAGGGCATTCTGAACTCATCTCTACTATCACTCTCAGTGATTTCCTTATTTTAATTTTAAGCAGTGTGTGTACAACGTATATTTTACACACACACTGACTCCTGCGCTGAACTGAAGGATTTCAAAATCCTAACACCAAATTCTTTACCCTTGTTTACCCATGAAAACTGTGGAAGAGGTCCCTGTGTGGCCTGGTCACTATTTTGTTTACCAACAAAAACTATGGAAGAGGTCCCTGCGTGTCCTGGACAGTCTATGTACTGTTGTTAACCCCTATCCAGGGTGTGGATCAAAGTTTATTTATATAAACTGCTTGGTGGAAAGTGATCACCAAGTGCGGTGGATTAAGTCTCGGCTAGAGACTGAACGACTTGTTTTATATCCGTTGTGCTATTTAATTTAGTCTTCTCTGTTTTACTTCTTCACTTCATAATTCAGAAAACACTAAATTCACTTTGATAGTTAGTCTTGGAAAGAAGTTATATCTTATTTTTCTTAGTAGGAAAACTTCAAAAGTAATTTTAATAATACCAATTAAGATTATTGATAATTAATCAATCTTCTAAGAAGTCGTTTAAACAGTCAATTTCTTATAATAGTATAACCTTGATTAACTGGGTTGTATCTACTTTTGGGGAAATCATTATTTCTAAAACTTATATCTTTTAAATAGAAATTTTTATATAATAACTCAATTCACCCCTCCCCTCTTAAGTAAACTACTTCGACCAACTTATTTTATATATATCTATATTTATTTGACAATAAAATTTTTATTTATAATCATGTTTGATAAAATTTTCATATTCTCATTTATTATCTATAATTGATGATGTATTTTTTTTTGTTTCTTTATATGTTACCATTTTTTAAAATATTTTTGTGTTTTATTCTGTTTCTATAATATTTATCACAAAAATTTTATAGTATTGGAATGTGATAAATAAATAACATATCTAGTAAAACATCATATACTTGTTTTAAAATTAAATATGTTAGTAAATTACTTACTTTCTCAAATACGTTCATTTTCTAAAGGTATTGTTAGAACAATAAAATTTCATAGAAGAAATATACATATGTAATGTTATATTTACTGATGCTATAATAATATGTATTTTTTACTATTGGATCATTGAATATTTTAAAACATAAATGTTTAATTCCTTATTATCATTGGATTTATTACATATAATGAATCTATTTCTAATATAATCTACTAGTATAAATTTATGATTAAGAATTCAAGAATTTTTTTGCTATAATTTTTTAAAATGAATATTTTTTTACATATCATTATTTAATATTACTGCGACCAAAATTTAGTGATTTATTAATTGTGGTTGAAAAATAAATTTTTATTTCATTTTTTATCAAAAAAAATGTATTTATTATCTGCGTGTTGAGTTGATGTTAGTGGTCCTTTTTCTATTTAAGCATGTGTTTCTTACACATAAGATGAGTTTTGGATACTCTGAAACAAATCATATATTTGTATTAGTAAATAAATTTCATTTAATATTAATATTTATCAATTATATTTTTCATCACTATGTTCATTCTTAGAATATAAAGTATTTTTTCAATCAAAATGGATATTGTTTTATTGTAACTAAATTATTTACATTTATTATCTGGTCCTTTAGAAAAGATTAATTTACAAATTTTAGAATGATATTTTTACAATAATAATATCTGTTTTATATCATCGATCTAAAATAATCTTACAATTATTTTCGTTTTTGAATTTTCTAAAAATGATGATTTTTGTTTGAAAAATAGAAAATATTGATATTGAAGAAGGAAATTTTCTATTATTTGAATTTACAAAGTAAAATTATATTTTTGATTGGTTTTAGAATTATATTAGTCCATTTTTATTAAAAATTTTCCAATAATTTTCATTGGTGTCAATATTACAGTTGAATTTGGAATAAAAACATTTTGATACTTAAAAATTAAATATCTATAATATAGTTTTTCATCTCATTTTATAAGTTAATTTTAAACATGCTTTCTCCACACATATAAATTGAATTTGATAAAAGTATTATACATATATATAATCAAAATTCAAAAATTTTGAATGGATTCCACTTTTATTTTTAGTTATTAGGAATAATGACATTGGTTAAAAATTAGTTAGCACTACAAGAGTTAAAATGACATAAAAGGGTTAAAGCTAAAAAGATAAGGATTAAAATAACATAATATTTTGTGTAAATCATTCCTTATAACCACAATTCAACCATATGTTATATATTATTCAAATAAGTGGTAACCTGGGTCCATTTTCCAATAGTAATAATGTAATATATTTTTATATTTTATAAAATTCCATTTTTGTCATCTCCCCCACGTATAAAAGGAACCCCTCTCTTCATTACTCCACACTTTAAGTGACACATATTTTTTTCAATAAATATCAAAATTAAATTATATAATTTAACCCAATTCCATGTAGGTCTTTATTTTACCACAATACCATCTTAGGAAGTCTTAAAATATAAGACTATGGAGGTTGTCTGAATCAGATGTATAGTTCTTAACGATGCATTTTTGTTTTATATGTTGTTTTAACTCCTTAAAATATTTATAAAATATGAAAAAACAATGACATCATTATGTTACATATATTTTAATTTTATTATGTTTAGGTTATAACCCTTTTCATTTACTTATCCATCAAATGAAAAATAAAACATCACTCATGGATACATGTTAACTACCATCTTGCGAGATGATGCATTTCATTTTTTATCCCTGAGTGTTATGGTTGTTCATAAATATTGATATAAATTAAATAATATTAAATATATGATATAAATTTAGTTTTTATTTTTGAATAAATATTTTACTTCTTTCTTTACATTTAAGTGAAAAATAAAAATTATATTCGTTTGTGCGTGCATAAAATAGCCATGCAAAATGATGTATATTATTTTTCATCACGACCTCAAATGAGTTATATATATATCTACGTATTTAATGTAATAATATTATATTTTTTTATATATTCATAAGTAATGAAATAAATAATTATACGAATCTTATTTTATTCATGTAATTTGAAGAATGGAAACATTACTCATTCATTTGTGTAGCCTACCGTCTCAATAATAATAACATAATTAACTTTTCAAAACCATCATACATAGTTTGATAAGAATTATATTCATTGTATCAGAATGATAATATTAAAATTATTAATATTATATAAATTATATTATCATGATCCATTTGACCATAGTCAACCTACTAAATTCATTTTCAACTTATCAATCAAAGATCCTCAAAAAACCTAAAGTAAACTAATTCAATTATGTGACTAAGTATGACATGGATATAATTGATATAGATGTACTAAAAACAGAATAATTATATTTATAGAGTAAATAATTAACATAATTTTATTATTTAGGAATAAAAATAATATATCTAATAATTCAGACTCAAGGTAAGGGAAACTAATCCTTAAAACTTTGTTTTAAATTTATTATAGATTTAATTTCAAAATATTTTTATTTAATTTAAATATTATTATAAATAAATTATAGATGTATATATATTGAAATAAATAAATTATAAAGGTCATTTTTTTATCTTTTAATTGTCTTTAAATTCGTTCAAAATGAATCTTTTTACGTATTTTAGATGACATTTTTTGAATTTCTTTACAAATAGGAAACATGAATGTTTTATTTTATCATATACAATGTTAATCCATTTTACATCCACTATAAAAATTATTGAATGTCTATATTAATTTACATGTTTCTATATTTTATAAGGAAAAACTATTCTTCCATTTTTTCTAGTTATTTTATTTTTGAAAATGGGTTTTTAAAAAGAAGGGATATAACATTTTTGGAAAATGTATTTTTTTGGGTTAAAAGTATATTTTATGAGTTTTATCGTGAAAATGAAAGATCATATTTATTTTATGCATGTTGTGGTCTTTGAAAATTGTGTATAATGATGGGTTAGACTGATATAAATATTCAGTTAATTGGGTTATGATTATAGTATCAATAAATTTATACTAGAATTAAATGATTAGGGTATTCCATTTTAAAGTTCTCCTCTAAGGTTTCTTTAAATTTGATATCCAAAAGAACCTACATGACTTCAATATACTTTCTAAATATTTTTAATTGATTTATTTTCAATTCAAAAGGTAATATAATGATTTTTTTCAAGGAAATATTATTTTTTTAAGTTAAATGGAATATTTTTTTAAATAGATTTTCATGGATTCACATGTCTTTAGGAATCACTAATTGAAGTTCCAAGTGATCGAATAACAACTAAGAAGGGGGGGGGGGGGTTGAATCAATTGTTAACTATTTATAAGATTCAAAACTTTTTAAAACATAACCCTTGAAAATTGCTATGATTTATTTCCTTATCATAATTTTGTAAATAATAATGCATGAAAAAAGTTGGAAGGAAAGTAAAGAAAACTATATTTAAAAGGTTCAACATTAGGGGGAAACCTACACCCTTTCTATATCCATTTGAAATGTTCTATAAAAATTGACTATTATGGAGAAATAAATACAACCTATTCCTACTCCCATTAGACAACTAACATCTCCCAATAGGAAATATTATAACGACTCTCATTAGTTTAGAATGTTTTATTATAAAATAATTGATCAAAATAAATGAATAATGACTTTGTTGAAACTGCTCCACAATTGCTCAGTTGGAATCCTAATTCCAGTTTTTCTAGATCCGATTTTACCAATATGATGACATCAATATGATTATCATTACTCAATATACATATCTGAAACTCTACTTAGAAACTCAAATTTATTGAATCAATATTGTAAACATGTTCTCAATATAAATAACTCAAACTCTACTCAAATTCTCAATATGATCATTTTCTGTCTGATTGACTCAATATTATCCTCACAATATGATCTTGGTCAATCTTGTTAATGAACATTCTGTTGTCTAATCCCCCTCATGAGGTATCTGACCAGAAATTGATTTCACTTGATTTATTCAGCGCTCTGCCTTTTCTGCTTATGTGAAAAGATTCTAATGAATTATTGATTGGAGAAATTATTTATAGATGACTCCAAAAACAAAAGTAAGAAACATAAAATCTTTCCCCACTTCCTAAAATATCAAAATGGTTTAAAATGCCTCACATTTAAACATAAATTTTGACTTCTTTAATCCTATTTTGATTTCTCTAAGATTTATATAAAATCTAATTTCAAGTCTGACGACTTCCACTCTTCATATAAATTACAATCTATAATTAGATTACATTAAATTATTATCCTTTCTTCAGTATTATGAAACCTCCTTAGATCATTATGATGAATCATTTTTCTTAGATCATTATGAATCTATTTTCTTTTTTAACTCATGACAAATTTGTTTCCTTCTCAACTCATTACGATTTTTGTTTATTTCGTAGATCATTACGATTTTTGTTTATTTATCGTCTCATTACAATTTCAATTTCTTTCTTATCTCTTTAAAAAAAATTATTCTTTCTCATCACATTACATTTTTTGTTTCTTTCTCAGCTCAATACAATTTCTTTTTCTTTATCAGGCCATTGAAATTTCTGTTTCTTTCTCATCTCATTAATATGAAATTACCATTATGATGTAAATCGGATTATTATTATTTTTCTATAAAAATGGAAAGTATTGAATGATGAATCATCTAAGAAAAATTGATGTTTTTAAACATCATCATCTTTATACATTAGTTTTATTTCATAAATATTCTGCCTCTGATGGATATTTCATAATGATAGAGTCCCCATTAAAATGGACTCCTCATTATGATCAGTTGTATCTGGTGATAACTCTGCTCAGCAACATTGACATGTCTCAAACCTCCTCAGCTATTACTCATTTAAAAACATTCTCTTGATTTTATGAATTGATACAACCATTACAATTCCTCAAATCCCTAAAAATATTTTATCATGAGTATGTTTCATGATATATAAGAACATCATGATCATAAAATCATTATCTGATTTAGTGTTATAAATAATAAAAACATTCTAACTCCATACTTCACGATCTTCTTTCAAAACTCTCCAGAAATAGTACGAATTCTTTAGACAACAAAATTTGTCTTTATAACAAATCTCATAACGATGGATTGGCTCTATTTCCTGAATATCAAAAACAATATTTTAAAAAAATATTTGTTTTCAAAAAATATAAAAACATAAATCAAAAAATTTATCTTAAAGGATATTCAATCTCACCCTTTGGATTTGTAGACATCCCTTGTTAACAACATTTCCATCTATCAAAAAAATTTCCAAACTCAAAATTTTAAAAAAATACTACTTGTTTTTTTTATTTTTATCAAACTATATAATTTCTAAAAAAAAGTTTCATTAAACCACTCTACTGAATAATGTAATGTTTTAAATGTAATTCCTTCCCTCGATGGAAAGAAAATTTTATGTCCATTTTAAGATAACCCCACCCTCTCATTTCTCTTTTCCTCTATCACTTTTCTTTTTTACATTCCCCATTTTATGGAAACCATAGTTTCATATTCATTTAAGAAATATATGCTGAAACCTATTACAAAGTACGAAATTTGTTACTTTCTCTCCTGAATTTTCAATATAATCCAAATAATAGTTTGGTATTCCTTATGAGAATTTGGAATACATGGTAAGAATATGATCATGAAGTTGTTGCATCAATTCCAAAAACCATTCTTTTGGAATTGTTTTTGTAATGATATCAGCAATCTGATAGTTTTTTGAAATGTATTCCTACAAAACACATCATGTGGAAACTTTTAATTTTATAAACTTAATCCTTATATCAATGTATTTTCATATTGAATGTTGGATAGTATTCTTATAATAACAAATTGAATTCCGATTATGACAAAGATTCATAAATGGTTTAAAAATTGTTACTTTCTAATATTCTAGTTGAACATCCATCCACAACATTTTTTTACAAGCCTGAGTAGCTGCAACATATTCAATTTTATCTATACTCAATGTTACTAAACTTTGTTTCATACTACTCCATCTTACACAATATTAAACTAATATAAATGTTTCTATAGAGTTTTATTTACTATCATTATAATATCCATCCCAACATTCATCATTATAACTATGAAACTTCATCTCATAATTTCATTTTTATAACCACCCATGTAAAGTCGTTCATTTTATAGATCAGAGAATTATTTTTTCTGGAATTGTATGTAATTATTTTGGATTACTTTGGTACAAGGCACCTAAAGTAATAATATAAAAAATATTTGTTCTTGAGGATGTAATGTTAGGTATACTTCTTATTTACTTCTTAAAATATTTTTTGTTGAACTTTTCTTGAATTCATATTTAATCAACTTTGTTCTCATAGAAATTGGGGTAGAAAAATTATTTTATTTTTTTCAACCCAAACTTCATTAACATGCCCCTAACATACATTTCCTGAGTTAAAAATATGTAATTTTATTTTTATTGAACTTGTAATTCATGGAATAAAGTTAATTATCCCAATATTGACATTTCCAAATTATTCTTCATTTTTTCAGAAGTGCCTTTGAAAACATTTAATTACTCCCCCGAAAAAAGTATATCTTCCTCATAAAAAATTACAATTAGAGTATTAGAATGAAATTCATTCACATGTAGGTTGATATCGACATTTCTTTTAGAAAAATTAAACATTATCTAAAAATTTTCAAGATTATAATACCATGAACATGTAGCTTATTTCATCCCATACAATGATTTCTTCAATCTATAATTTTTTCATCCTCTTCAAGTAGAAACCCACCATGTTGTTCATTGTAATATTATTCTTTAATCTCGTCATTTAAAAAATATAACTTTTCATCAATCTGATAAAATTTCTGATTTTAATTTTTGGCCTCTATAAGAAATATTCTAATAGTTTCTAATCTTACAACTAGGAAAAGTTTCTTCAAAATACACACCTTCTACCTATGAATAGACTTTACAAACAAGAGTGTATTTATTTCATGAATCTTCTCCATGTTAATTTAAATTATTTCAACAAATCCACTATATTTATATAACATTTTTATTTTCTTGTCATAAAAAAAGTTCCCATGTTTTATTATTCTCAATATGATCCAACTCTTCCTTCATAAATCCACTCATTCTTTGTGTTAAATAGCTTCTAAAACTGATTCTGGTTCAACTTTTGAGATAAGGGAAGTCTAGTTTTCTAATATCATATTTATTATTTTATCATCTGGAGCCTTCTGATTTCCAATCGGGTTATTGGATTCGACATGTTTTTGTAAGGTAGAAAATTTCAAATTTTGTTTTCCATCTCAACTTAACTCATCACACGATTCTCTTGAATATTGGTAAAGATATTTTGACGTATAATCATTATCATTGGAAATCTACGGATTTTCCTCCCCAGTATTCTCAAAAAAAATTGTTAATGAATTTTGATTATCAATTAATTTCATATCATATGAGTCCACCAACATTTGAAAACATTTTTTCCATCACTTTTATCTTCTTTCATTTTATGAGTATCCCATAAAAGTTCCTTCCTCATATTTCTCATAAATTTTTCTCAATATGAATTTTTTATTTTAAGTAAAAATATAATTCCAAAAATATTGAAGAACTTCAATGAAGGTTTTTTATCATACCATGATTTATAAGAAGTCATGTTGCAATCCAGTCTTAGAAAAAATCTATTCTGAACATGTAAAGCAGTACTTATATATTCTTTTTTTGTAAATCATAGAAAGTGTGTATACTTCTCACACACTTATTCTCCGTTCCACAAAGATTCTATTTTTTCTTAATGCTACTCCATTTTGTTGTGGAATACTGGGAGCAGTATACTGATGTTTGATACCATGTTTTCTTACATAATATTCAAAAGTATTACTTGTGAATTTAAATCAAATATTTTTTCTTATCTTCATTATATTAATCCCCATTTCTTTTTGAACTTATTTTTTGAAAAAATTGATCATTTCCATGGCCTCTAACTTATGATTCATAAAAATGATGTTTTTTATATGATTTAAATCATTAATAAATGTAATAAAGTTTAAATATCTATTGTTTTTATTGATGTATCTTAGTCCCACATAAATCAGAATGAATAAATTCAAGAGGTCTGGTAGACTGAATCTCAATTCTCTTATGAATTTTATTAGTTGTTTTTATTTTCTGGAAAGTAATACAAACATATTCTTCTCTTCTTCTCAATTTGGGAATGTTTTTTATATAATCAACCCTAGAAATTATATTCATGCTTTTCTTCCCAAGGTGGCTCTATCTTTGGTGTTGTAACTTATTTTCATCTTTCTCACTTAGGTAAAAAGAGTTATGAAAAACTCTTATTTGGAAAATATTAACTCTAGTTCTTTTTCCTTTTGTGATAACTTTTCCATATTTCACAATTCATGTGATACAAGAATAATTTCTAAAATAGGTTCTTTTCATTCAATAAAAAAATTTATGTAAACTAAGTAATTTAGGTTCTGTCCTATTAACAGATAAAAAATCCCTAGATTTTAACCTATCTTCATCAATCATATCCTTTATTATTCCTTCTATGTTTTAGAAAATATTATTACCAAAGGTAGCAGCACCTCCTTCAGTATTTTCAACAAGTTTCAAGATCATTAAATCAACTTTCATGTGTGAGAAATAACCACTATTAAGTATACATGGTTTTTTTTATTTACTATATTTCAAGGATATCCCAACAAAAAAAAGATATTTTCACCACTTTCATCTTTCTATCTTCCATTTATTTTCCATTGTAAGAAAATGATTATGAAAGGGGTGTCATACATTTTTCAGTATAAAGACCATCCTTATAAAAGTTTCTAAAAACTTATTCTATACATTAAAATTGATTTCTTGTTGGAATTTTTCCAACATCATAAGAATTCACTTTTTCAACTTTCTGTAAGTTAGGAATGTTTCTCATTCAACTTTCACTATTTCATCTACTTGTCTCAATCCTTCTTCCAGGTAAATATTATTTATTCAAAAAATTATATTCACTATTCCCATAGATCTCAAAACACCAAAAATAACCATAAAATATTAAATTTATATTGAATAAGATCCTGATCTATTGAAACAATGTTGAGGTTGATATATTATTTTTGTTCTACTGTACTCTGGATGTGAACCATATTTCCTTAGGAGTGGGATTTCAAATTATTTAGATGTGATAGGTTTCTCAAATCATTTTTTCAACCCAATAATTTCAAATACTTTGTTTAGAACCTAAAATTTCATAAAAATTAGATAAAACTTTATTTTTTTGTTGGTTAATATTTCAAATTATTCTTATTTTGATAATTTTCAGAAACTTTAGATGTCTTGGATTTTACATAATATGATTCATTAATGTTTTCACACATCTTCCTTAGGGTATTTTCAGACTCAAGAAGTTTTGGTTGAAACTTTTTAACTTTTATTCGTTATCTTTCAACTTCTTACTAAGATTTTCAATAAACATTCCATGTTCATTAATTCATATATTGTAACTTATGATTTCATGAATGTATTCATCCTCTTGCTTGATGTCATATTTTCTTCCATCAACAACTTCTTTAAAATCCTTACTCATTACTCTAATTTATTTTTTGAGAGTTTGGTTTTTCTCAAGACAGAAACAAGTTCTATTCTGAGTTAATATATTGTATAACATTCATCACCACCTTCTTTTCTATCTGCAAAATATTTTGTTTTCTCAAAATTTGTAATTAAGGTTCTGATTTTTTTGAACTTTCACATTCATAATAATTTTTATAAGTTGATACCATTTTGACTTTCTTATTCAAATTATTTATTCTATTTCTAGTAAAATTATTCTTGTATTTTTTGGATGAATTTTGTTATTTATCATTTTTTCCACTTCTTCCATCGAGGGTTTTCATTGGAATCATCTCGATATTCACCGACATTCTTCATGGGGAAATTCAATGAAATGTATTCAATTCCACCACACTCCAATCATTTGACATGAATTTTACCTTCATACTTTCATCTTTCTCTTCGATTGATCCTGGATATAAGAGACATAATTTTATCATTCATCTCATCATCTTATTTATCTTCAGATTCACAAGTATCAACATCTTCAACATCATGAATTTTCAACTTTCTTATATCTTAAAAATCCATTTCATCTTTTATATTATTTTTAAACATTGGATGATTTAAAATTTCATAAGGAATAAAAAAGTTATGCAAATAATCAATTGAAAAATCATCCTTATCATTTAAAGGGGAAATTTGAGAATCAAACCTACCAGGTATGTTTATCATAATTTTCTTCACAATTTTAGAATATTCTATTCATCTATGAATCCTATGATGTTGCAAAAAATTTCATTTACCCGAGTAAATTATTCATCAATAGATTTTTTATCTTTCATTCACATGTATTCATACTTACTATGACATATTTGTATCTTTTCTTCCTTATCTATAATATTCCCTTCAAAAATAAATTCCATCTTGTACCACATACTTTTTGAAGTATTGATACCCATCACATAATAATATAAATTCTCTGATAAAGAAATGAGTATTTTATTTTTATCATTTCTATAAACGTTTATATCTCTCTTATCAAAAAAATTCATAGGAGCCTTTTTTTAATAGAAAAAAAACCAATAATTGCAGGATCAATAAATTCCATGCCATGAGATAGGAGATACAGAATCATCATATTGTTCCATCCATAATAATTTGCCCTTAAAATGTAGTAATACCTCTACAGGTGATAGAATTGATATTATCCATGATACAGATTCAAAAAGAGAACATAGATCTGATACCAATTGAAGTTCAAAAGGATTGATAACAAATGAGAATGAGGGTTATAATACATTGTTCACTTTTTATAAGTTTCACTCGTTTTTAAAACATAACCCCTAATACATGCTAAGATTTACTTCAATATCATATTTTTGTAAATACTCACGAATGAAAAAACTCAGAAACTAGGTAAAGCAGACAAGATTTACAAGGTTCAGACACAGTGTGAGAACCTACATCCTTGTTATAGCCACTCTCATGAGTCTATGGAAATTAATCATCATGAAGATGTGAATACAACTTGTTCCAACTTCTATAAGAAAACTTCTATATCCTGATAAGAAATATTATACTAACTCCTGTTAGTTCAAAAAGTTTTCCTATAAAACAATTGATCTAAAAAAAACAATAAAGACTGTGTTAGAACTATTCAAGAATTGATCTGTTAGAATCCTCAGTCTCATTTGTCCAGATCGGATTTTCTCAATACGATTAGGGCAATAAAAGTATTCTTACATAATTGGAACTTCTCAAACTCTACTCAAAAACATAATATTATGGACTCAATGCCATGAACCAATTATCAATATGAAAAACTCAAACTCTTCTCAAATTTTCAATATGATCATCTATTGTATGATTGACTCAATACGATTGACTCAATATGATCTCCCCAATATGGTCATTCTCATTTTGGTAACAAAACATTTAGCTATTTGATCCTCCACATGAGATCTCTGGACTTAAATAACATTTAATTGATTTATTTAGTGCTCCACCTTTTCTACTTATGTGAAAATCATCCAATGAATGAATAGTCTGAGTATGTATTTATAGGTGACTAAGAAAAAAAGTGGGGAGATTGAAATTTTTTCCGCTTCGTCAAAAATCAAAATATTTCAAAATATATCACATTTAAACATTAATTTTTTACTTAATCAATACTCTTTATATTTCACTTAGATTTACACAATATTGAATTTCATGATTGACTACTTCATCTCTTCAAATAACTTCTTCTTCATAATCATATTATTTAAAATTATTATCTTTTCTTCAATACAATGAATCCTCTTAAACTCATTGTGTTGAAACTTCTTTCCCAACTCATTACAAATATATTTCCTTATCATCTATTTATGAATCTATTTCCTTCTCATCTCAGTTCAATTTATGTTTCTTTTTTATATCTTTATGATTTCTATTTCTTTCTCAACTAATTATGACTTCTATTTCTATCTAATCTCATTATGATTTATGTTTTTTTATTATCTCATTGTGATTTCTGATTCTTTTCAAGCTCATTACGATTTCAGTTTGTTTCTCAGCTCATTTTGAATTATGTTTCTTTCCCATCTCATTATTATGTAATTCTGATTACCATGGAAAACACTTTATGATGATTTTCCATAAAGATGAAAGTATTCAATGCTGAATCCACTTAAAAACATTAAACTTCTTCCAAATTAATTATCTTCATACATTCTACTTATTTATTAAATTTTTTTACCTTTGATAGATATTTCATAATGATGGAGTCACCATTAAGATGGATTCCTCATTATGATCATGTGTGTTTGATTTTAACATTTCTCAGAAACATTGACAAGTCTCAAATCCCATTAGGTATTACTCATTTAAAAACATTTTCCAGATGTTCGGAACTGATACAAAAATTATAGTTCATAAACTTTTTCATAAACATTTATCATAAGTATGTTTTATGATTTATGTGAACATCTGGATTATAAAAGCATCATCTGACTTATTTTTAGATTGTATAAAAACTTTACAACATCTTAATTCATGATATTTTGTCAAAACTCTTCAGGAAAAATATGACTTCTTCAAACAACTACATATGACTTTCTAAAAAATCTAATTATGATGGACTAGGTTTGATTAATGATTAATAAAAAAATTATTTTACAGAAAGGTTATTTCTCATCAAATAAAAAACATTGTTAAAATAATTTATCGCAATGGTTCTTCAATAATGATTATTAGTTTTAATTTATTATTTCTTAAAAAGATTTTTATGAAAAAAATTGGAAGTGAAGCTATTTTCATGTGTAAGTAAATGATTATTTGTGCCCAATGTTTATTATGTTAAAGTTAAAATCTCTTATATGATATCATGGTTTTTTAAATGGACTAAAAAATTTATTTTCTTCTTTTTATATGTACCTTATTAATATTTTTATGATTATACCATGATTTAGAATGTTTCTCATAGGCATTAGGAATAATTAGAAATAATAATGATTTTAGGTTGAAAATCATGAATATTTTTCATGAAAATAATATGTGTTCGATTTTCACTGAATTTTATTGGTATAAAAATAGATATTAATTGAAGGTTCTGAACATATAATTTATGGGTTTGTTATTTATAATGTTTTCCCTAATTATTTATAACACTAAACCAGAAAATATCTTCAGGGATATAAGAAAATTAATTATTGTTTAAAAATAAGATTAAGGGATGATTAAGGATTTATTATTTATATTTGGTATTAGATTTGGGTTTAAATAATTTTAGAGGGTAGCATAATATATGAAATTACCCTTTAGGTATTCTAATTTATGGTTATCATAGTATATAATTTTAAAATTGCTATTTTTCTTCATCTAAACAATGCCCATTTTGAATATTTTTCTAAAAAGGAAATTGCAAAGTTGAACTAGGATTGAACCAAAAGTATGAGATATGTTCAAATAAACAACTGAGAATGTTTAAAATTAGAACATATTAGTTTTTTCATTATGGATCTGTTGATGTGAGAAATAAATTATGGTGGTATCCATGTCAGAGAGAAATTGTGTTAACTATGTAGGAACATTTCCATCATAGAGAATTTCATGCAATAGAACGATATAGTACATAGTGGATTATCTGATCGAATGACAGTTGTGGGATAGGTTAATTCATTGGAGATGATATTAAAAGTCATGGTTTGTTTATAAAATCAAAAGGTAACTGTTTCTATTTACCATTTTTAAGGTGATGTTGATCAGTGGTGGTAAATGGTTATAGATATCCAATAAAGTGAAGGTATTGATGCCTTGGTACAAGATAAATTTTATAATATTTTCCATTAGAATTATATTTATAATTATTTGAAAGTTATGATACAAAATAAATTATTGGAATTGAGGTAAAAGGAGGAAGATTCAGTGATTGTGTATAAAGAAACTTCACCTGGTTGGAATAGAACACACTAAATTTTATTTGGGATCTTGATAGTAAAATTAATCTATTTTTCATAGGATTAGACACTAGATATCAATAAGAATTATATTTTTATGAATTTAAAATTTCTATGAAACATTATCAATGGCTTGAGAATGTAAAAAATGGATTTTTAAATGATCATTTTTTTATGAAAACAATGAGAGAATGAGGTACAAATGGTAACTAATGTGGAAACATCAATAAATGAAATTTAAATATATAAAAAAGAATTTTCTATATTTTGATAAGAGTGGTAAAAATCACCATGTATAATTTCATGTAAAATCTGGGAAGTATTTTTATGTGTAAATTTTATATATCTACCTCATGACTATAAAGAAAATGATCGTAATAATAATCTAAAAAATAATGAAATGAGAGGAATAAGATGTTTTAATTATAATTAAATGGATCATTATGAGAGTTATTTCGAAAATATAGGATTAATGGATAGAATTCATCATGTCCATAAGTATAATGGTGTTCCTATATCCCTTGAGAATACTTCAGAAAATGTTGGACCTTCCAACAATGTGGTATCAGGGAAATTACTTCTTTATTCGAAATATTTCAATGTCTTATTTTAGTTTGGGTCTACACTTTCTTAAATTTTTAGAAACTTAATAGGTGAATTTGATATTTAACCTTAAGAAATTAAATCCAAACATGTGTTAAAGACACCTATAGGTAGTGTTAATGGAAATAGAAGTTACATGAATCTTTTTAATATTGTCTTTGTAAAGGATATTCCTATAAAAATTATTGTATTTCACCATGTATATTTTGGTGTAATTTTGGATATGGATTAAATATTATTTATCATTATGAGATCAATTATGGAGATAAATAATTTTTTTTCAAAATGACTTTGAGTTTGTATACAATAATGAATTTCTACCTTTAATAGAATATCCTGAATCCAATAAATTTATTAAAGATTGAAATAAAAGGTACTTTTTACATATTTTTTAGAATAATATGAATAATCAAATTGGTTATGTTCAGATGGTAAATTGATATTTTTATGTGTATCCAAATGAATTTTCTAGTATTATATATTATTTGGAAATTGAATTTATTATTTAACTAGTTCTTGATGTTATGCTAAAATCAAAATATTTATATTGAATAGATCCAGAATAAATTTTGGAAATGAAAAATTAATTTTTTTGAGTCTTATAGTAAATGATTCATTCATCTTAAACCCTTATCCACGGGGTGTTCTTATTTTTTTCGTAAAAATAATATTTTCCCATGAGTCTTTTCATTGATTATACAGCATTTAATAACATCAATATTAAGAATATGTATTAAACACCTTATATAGATGACTTGTTTTATCTACTCTAGGGTACTCAATATTTTTTGAAGATTGATCTTAGGTTATGGTACCATCAGCTGATGGTGAAGGAGGATTATATTCTAAATATGACAGTTCAAACTAGGTATGGTCATTATTAGTTTTTGGTTATTCTCATTGGGTTGAAAAATTATCCAGCGATATTTATAGACCTTATGAATAGAGTTTTCAAAGGGTTTTTGGGTAATTTTTTTGATATATTTTCATATTACATCCTGATATATTATAAAAGATTTAATTTTCATGAAAAACACTATAGTGTTGTTCTACAAATCATTGAAGAAAATAATTTTTATTGAATGTTTAGTTATTTACAATTTTGGTTGAGACTGATTTATTTCTACGGACATATTGTAAATAACGATGGAATAAAATATTATGTAGTTAAAAACAAAGTTGTAAATGTGTTTCCAATACATATAAATATAATACATATTCATAGTTTTTATATATTATTGGGCCATTAAAAATATTTTTTAAAAAAATTTACTAGTAATATTTTCAACTAAGGAAACCATGAAATGAGTTTAATTAATCTAGATGAAATAATGTGATGAATATTTCAAATAAAATAAAATAATGTTAGTGAATTCTCTAATTTTTCCCACCCATCAAGAAATATTGACTTTTTTCTATAATGATTCTTATTTAATGGTAATTGGTTGTGTTATAATACCTAATGATCAAGTATGTTCTTGTGCTTCAAATAAATCAAAACCTCGTGATCTAAATTATCCTACACATGACCATAAAGTGGTTTCTATAGTGTTTGATTTAAACTCCTTGAGATATAATTTATATATAGTAAAGTGTGAAATATTTACCAATCATAAAATTTTGATATATATATTCAAATAGAATTCATTTATCATGATATAAAGAAGATGGATGGAACTGATTAATGATTATGACTGCATGGTTTATTACTATATCAAAAAATAAAATAGAGTACCTAATGATTTAAGTTATATATTTAATGCATCGACAACTATAGGATATTTAGAACATGATCATTTGAAAAGTGATTTGATTTTGTTTGGTTATGAAATTTTTCAAATAATGAAATCCTCTTTTTTATTTCATGCTTCTTTGTTGTCTTTATTATTATATATAATTAAGCAATATCAGAAGGATGATCTGTGATTTAATAAAAGAGTATAATTATTCTAGATGGGTATGTTTCCTAAATTTAAAATATATAATGATGGTGTTATTAGTTTTTAGAATTGGTAGATTATTACTTTTTATTCCCATATTATGATAGAATTTTTGTGTGAAGCTCATATCTCTCTTTTTTGTATTCAATAATTAGTACTATGATGTATAGAGATAATTGGAAACATTTTTCCCAGGGTGGAATGAAGAATAATATTTTAGAATTTACAATGAAATTTTATATTTGTCAACTAATTAATGAAAAATGATAATTATGGAAGTTTATTCTTTATCCTTTTTCCAATGGGGGAGTAAAATTGGAAAATATATTTACGGATTTCATGGTGGTATTTCAAAATACATATTGAGGTAAAAATGAAATTTGGGCTATTGTTGATCGATTAAATAAATATACACATTTCATTCCTATTCATTATAGTATGTTTTAGATTATATTTCATGAATATATCTCAAGGAAATATTTTGGTTATATTGAGTTCCTCTCTCAACACTATTTAATTGTGATCCCATGTTTACTTCTAATCGTTAAAAAGGCCTTCAAAATTAATTGGGTAGTGAATTAAATTTCATTGTAGCTTTTCATCGAAAATATAATAGACAGTCATAGTGAACTATTCTTGAATTTGGTTGGAATGCTTCAATATTTTTCAATGGAATATTAGGGATGTTGGGATCATAATCCATTATTAGTTGAATTTTCATATAATAACAAATTTCAATATACAATAGAAATGACACATGTTGGTGAATTATATAGAGATTATTATCATATTGTAGCTTGTTGGGGTGAAGAACGTGAAATAAGTTTTTTGGGACTATAATTTGTAGAATAAGTGGTTAATAAGTATAATATAATCCAAATAAATATGGGGAATGAGTAGATTATGTGTAAAATTTATATAAATTTCCATAGTATAGAATATTCATTCGAGGTACACTATCAAGTTTTTCTAAATGTATATCCATAGATAATTTTAGGTGTTTTGATAAAAATCTAAATTTAGGAATGTGGTTCATTTTTCAAGAAAAAATACTAGATAAGGTTATATTACTTTCATAATAAGGGGCCTTTCCTCAAAGATTATCCTAAGTAAATAAATTTCTTAACTTTTTCTTTTCTATGGAATTATGGGCAAGGTGTATCCTACTTATTCATCTGTGAAGTAATAGAGATGGATTACAATCATTCATATGTGGAATAACTATTTCATATTATTTTCCATATAGATATTTTCTCAAACAATAAGTTTTTAACTGGGTTAAGGTTGTTTGAAAAAAACATTTAATGGATGACGAAACATGGGAATCCGAAAATGCTATGATAGAAAAATAGCCACACTATTTTAGTAATGACTAATATTTTGGGGATGCAATTTCCAAAAGGGTAACGAATGGAAAAAACCAGGGTAATTCTAGTAGTAAATTAATTTTAGGACATATTAATATTCGTGAATTATATTTTATAGGTTTATATTCATTATGAAAATATTAATTAATTTTTCAATAAAATAAGAAATTTTTTGTTCTTAATAATTTTTTTTATATGTATTATATGGTTTTATTTAGAATCTTAATTAATAAATTATATAATTTTAAATTTATAAAAGGTTTATAATTTTAGATATAATTAAGAAAATATTCATTTAATTTTTTTTTTGAATTTTGTAAAATTTTGATTTTCAGGTTAATAGTATAAGATACAGATTTCTAAGAGAACTGTCATTTCATTCCTTGAATTTAAAAAGTAAAATCCTATTTTTTGTAGGTTTTGAAATTAAAATATTATATTTTCTATTAAAATAATAAAATAAATTTCATTTCATTCACCAATATATGTATATTTTTCATAAAACAATTTTATACTTTAAAATCCATTTTCTATTAAATTGTATTTTATTATGTTTTGTATGTTGATTTTGAAATTAATTTAAGAAAATTATAGAAATTTAATTTGAAAAAATTGAATCCTTGTTTAGAATCATAATTTCCAAAAAAAAGTATTCTACTTTCATTTTTGTTCACTTTCATAGTGACATTGGAAAAACATTTAGTTACTATGGTAACAGTTAAAATGGGATAAAATTGTTAAAAATAAAAAATTTAAAGGTTAAAAATGCCTAAAAATTTGTTTAAATAATATTTTATTATCATATTTAGACCCAATATTTCCTATTTTTCGAATATGTGTCTTTTTAGTACCATTATTCTTGATTAAGACATTAATTTATTTTAATCTTTTGAAATATTCCAAGTGTGTCCACTCCCCCACTTATAAATGAACACCATATATCATCAATTATTAACTCTTAAACATCCACCTATGTCAACTAATACCTACTGAAATACCTTCTTAAAATCCCTACCCAAATATTGTAGGTCTTAGTTTTATTATAATTCCATCATCGAAAGTAATTAATTATAAACTTCTAGAAGTTTACTGGATAAGAGATGTAGTTCTTAACCTAGTGTTTTAATTTTATTTCCACTTCTACCAAATTCAAATGTTATTAAACCATGATAAAAAAAATTAAGTTTCTTAAAAATTATATAATCTTATTATGTTTTTTTATATAAATTTTTTTATTATACTAAACCATCTAATAAAAAAATAAAAACAATGTTCATTCATACAGAAAGACTATAGCCTTATGAGACGTTGTATTTCATTTTACATCCCCAACTCTTATTCTTAGTCATAAATATTGATAAAAGGTAATTAATTTTATATTTATGATATAAATTTTATTTCTTAATGATAAATTAATTTTATACTTATTTAAATATCATTCGACAAAAAATAAAACTTTCTTTCACGTGTATTTGTGGACTAAAGCCTCATGAATCGATTTATTTTATTTTTCACCACCACATCACATGGATTTTATATAGAGGTCTATTTAAAGAAAAAATATATATATTTAAGATATAAAATAATAATGTAAAGATAAGATTTTTCTTATCTACTTTACCTCAAATTCATTGAGAAATGGAAACATTAGTTATACGTACATACGACCTACCTTCTCTATGATTGTAACATAATTAATTTTTCACAACCATCTTATATAGTTGGTAATAAAACATTAATTAATTTATAGTAAATATAATAATGAAATTATTAATATTATATAAATTACATAATCATGAACATTTTAACAATATCAAACTTATTGAATCTATTTTGGACTTATGAACCAAATATCCTAAAAAAGATTGAAGTAGACTTAATCCATTAAGAAATTAAGTATGGAATAGATATAAGTGACAAAAAATGAGTAATAACCGTAAAATGGTTGTTATATATGTTAATAATTAGTTTAATTATATTATTCATGAATATAAATAGCATACATGATATTTCAAAATCAAGGTAAGGGGAACATTACCTTAAAACCTCATTTAAAATGGTTTAAATGATTATTTTATAAATTTTATTCTTTAGCATCTATATTAGTATAATATCTTTATGGATTTATTTAATTTAAATTAAATAAGTTATAAATGACATTTTAGGCCTCATTTTAATTTCATTCAACGTTTTTCAAGATGATGTATTTAATTATATTATAAAGAATATTTTGACATTATTTACAAAAAGGAAAAAATGAATATTCTATTTTAACAAATACGACATCAATTCCTTTTCTCTCCATTATACCCATTATTTTTAATTTTGATTCATTTAATTTTTATGCAATTTTCATCAAACAAAAACTAAACTTACCCTTATTATAGATATTTAAGCTTTTAATATGGGGTTCTAAAAGAAAATGATGTATCAATATCCAAAAATGTTTTTCGTATGGTTACAAAAGTATATTTTTTATTTGATGTTGTAAAAATAATATAATATTTGTTTCAAAAATGATATGGTCATTTGAAATTATTTATAATAATTTTTTTCCCAATACTGCACTTCAATTTATCAGGTAATTATTATGTCCCTTGGAGAATTCAACTCGAATTAATTGAGAATGTTATACCATTTTTAAGGGTTATTTGAAAAAGAATTCCTGAGACACATGAATTTCCTATAATGGTAAATGATTTTTCGTAGAAATATTTGTATTTCACAAGGTAAGGTAATGATATATTGTTTAAATGGATGAACATTAAATTTTACTGTAAAATATAACTCTTTAAGAAAAGGGTTTTTATCGGTTCTCATGTTTTCGAAGAAACCCTCATGGCTATAATTTTTCATTATTTTTCATAATAAATTTTTTTATAAAAAATATTGGGCAATAGAGATAATTTTATGTGTATGTAAAGAATCATTTTTTTAATTTGATTATATTAATTTAAAACTTTATTATATGATATCATCATTTTTTAAATAGACTAAAAATGTTATTTTAGTCTTTTTATATTTCCTTTTCTCTGATTTTTTAATTTTTCTCATTTTTTCAAATACTTCACCCTAGGTTTTAAGATGAGTAAGATTAAGGATGAAATCAAGTATAGAATCATAACGATTTGTCATAAAAGGAAAAATCATATCATTTTATAAGTATTTTATTATGGAAAGAATGGATACCAAGTAGAAGTGTATAAATTTTAATGTATGGGTTTATTCCATTAGAGTTACAAAAAAATATGTAATACTATAAGCAAACAAACTTCTTCAAGAATATAAGAAAATGAATTATTTTTTAAAAAAATGAAATTATTAGTTGATTAAGGATTGGGTCTGTATATGCTTCATCTTAGATACTAAATATAATTTATAATTATATATAAATAACTATAAATTTTATTTTAAGTAATGTATAAAATATAATTTCATATTTCATCTATTTATATTTTTTTAAAAATTAATTTTGAATTTATAATACATTAAACTAAATCAATAAGGGTATAGTATGTACACACACATACACACATAAATATATATGGATAGAGGGAGAGAAATATTAGTGAAATAAATAAAATATATATGAATTTATATTTTAATATTATAATAATTTTTAAATTACTCATATACATATATGAAATTTTATTTAAATATCTTAAATTAATGCTTTAGAAAAGTGATAATCAAACTAAGAAAGTCCTACCTTTATCGAAAATTATTTTTCCCCATAAAAACAAAATTCTTCATTCTAGGAGATTCAGGGTTTGCCTGGAATTTTTTCCGCAAAAATTATTTTTCTCAATCTAATTTTCTATAATTTAATTTTAATATTTCCAATAATAACACATCAATATTAGGTAAAAATTATATTATATTTTTTAAAAATAAAATAATTATATTATTTATTATATTCGATCAATGTTTTCCTATATATACCAAACAAACAGTTGATTCAAAAATTCCATTAAAATTTCCTCTTCCATTAATTTATTGTTTATATAAAAAATATTTTACAATACTATTGAAATAAAATATTTAGATACTACCCTTTATCATTGCTAAAAACAAACAGTATTAAAGGAAAAACATTTATAAGTGCTAAAAACATTAAAAAAGATTCTTTTATCTTTGCTAAAAAAACATTGATAAAATGGAAACTTTTTTAGTGTTAATAAAAATATCTATTTGTTAGGTCTTTTTTTAGCACTAATAAAAGTATTACTTTTATCAGTGCTAAAATATCGCGGATAAATATTACCATGCATAATATATTTTATATATACATGGTTATATATTATTAAATATAATTGATATAACAAATATATATATATATATACATATAATATATTTTTAACCATTTATCCTTTTATTTATTCTGTTATACTTATTTCTAATTACATATATAATTATAATTACATATATATACACACATTGATATATATATATATATATATATTAAGATTTAGTGAGATGAACTATATAAATAATTATATAAATACATTACATATACATCATATTTAAATATATGTATTTATAATCATATTATCTAATTTATAATATTCAAATATATTTATAATATACATATAAATATATTATATTAGTTTTTTGTGTGTTTAAATATATATATATATATATATATGATTATATAATATAAAATATAAACATAATATATCGAAATATATTTACATATATAATGTATATTTAAAAATATAATTCATATTAAAATAAAAAATTATTATCAATTTTATTCTTATAATTTATATAATAAAAAACATGAAATTTATATTAATCGATTATAATATTTAATATTTATTTCAATTCATTAAAAATGATTATATAAATATAAAATGTTCTATAATTGAATTCAATAAATTTAAAAATATATAAATGAATAAATATGTATATTAATTTCAGTATATTGATACTAATAAATGTAGATATATATATATAGGGTTTTGATGAATATACTATTTAATATGGCTTAAAAATCTCATGGTGTGACAAAAGGAAAAAACACGGGAAACTGGGGTCAGTATATGTTTGTGTATTTATGTGTATGTATATGTATGTTTTTTATGTATATGTATGCCTATGTATAAGTATTTATATTTATATGTGTATGTATATGTGTATGTATATATGTATGTTTGTATATGTAAGTCTATGTATACATGCATGTGTGTGTATAAATGTATATGCATATTTATAACTGTGTATGTATGTGGGGATGTGCATGTTAATTTATGCATGTGTGTGTGTGTGAATGTATGTTTATATGTGTATATGTGTTTTTTTTATGTATGTAGGCATCTGTGTGTATGTCTGTGAATGTGTATGTATGTTTATGTATGTATGTATCTTCATGGATGTATATGTATGTGTATGTGTGTATGTATATATTTGAATATATCATTATATGATCAGAGTACTCATATTATTATATAATTTCACAAAAATTTTAATAGTTTATATTTATATATATTTATGGATATATTTCCATACATATAACCATACGCAATTTGGTCTATATAAAAAATACATATGTATATTATATATATATATATATATTATAATAATACATATAATTATCAATATAAATTTATAATTTCATATAAACTATATCTATGGTTTATTTATTGGAATTACAATTTTGAAATTTTATTATATCAAGTTAATTACATAGAAAATTTTCTTATTTAAATATATTATTAATATTTTCATTAATGTGACACTCTCAACCTGAGACTACTCACCAATGTTCTGACTGATGTGTTACATAGATTTTGGTATGACTCTTTGACACCAAATACTGTCAGTTAGAAGCCAGGGGATAATGTGTTATAGTGGGGAGACTATAACCTCATATCAGAGTGATAATAGAATAGAAAATAACTAAAAAACATCCATAAAAATAAATAGAGTAAAAAAAAAACTAATTCATGATATAATAAATGACATGTTATAATAAAATCATTCATCCCAACTTATCTCCCACTGGACCAATCACAGATACAAAATCAGAAAAAATATATGCATTAATACCATACCCCTTCCTCATATCATAACCTCATCTAAGTTATCAAATTGTCCATGAAACACTATGCCTTCACCCTACCTACATCAAGGATCATGATTTTTGCTTTGTTTCCAAAGTATCTGCGCTTCTTAATGAAATTTTGAGTAAAACAAAATATGACACCACCAATATTGTCCCAAGAATAAATAGTGAATGAAGTGTATGAATGAGTTGTCTGGGATTGACGATATGTATATCGGGTGGGGTTATTTTAGTTTTTTCCTTATGTTATTCTTCATGGCCTTTGTACCTATATCCCTTAGGTCCATGTGTTTTCTCCCATTGGTTCATTTAATGTTTCCCACTCAACAATGTTAAAATGTGTGATTATCTATAAAATAAAATAAAAATAGATTTATAGTCTAAAAAAATCTATAAACCACCACCAATCCTCAAGTTCTAAGTTAGCTCTATGATCGACCATACCAAGTTCATATTTTGTCAGATTTCTATGGGAATATCACAAAACCATATTATATTTCATTTAAATGTTTTCCCCAATATATATCATATATTAATAGTTCGTGTGGAAAGGGGGCTACCCTTGAATCTCAAATTATATTGGGGGGATGACCCCACCCAAAATCTCATATATCATATTGGGGGGTTGGAGAAGAATCCCCATCCATAATATTATATATCATATCAAGGGGTAAATAAATCCAACCTTTTATATAATATATCTTATTTTGGGGAAAGAGTCTATGTGATGTATATTTATTTTTCACTGATCATTGGTTAATATATTTTATTTCCTTGGCATGAAATATAGTTTACCCCCAATGTTGATCTCAAGAAGGCCACTCCCATGCAACAAATATTCTTTTTCATTATTATTATCTAACTAATATGATACTAAATAATTTTGTTACATAACATGGTATTTGGAAATATGTATTAAATAATAATATTAAAAAAATAAGAAGATAATACAAAATAATTTTTTTTGGAAATAACTGGTCATTCCTGGGATTTCACAGAAGATCTATCATAATTATTTAAATAACTCTTAATATTATACTTAATGTAGAATATCAAAAAACACACTTGTATTTAAATTTTAAATATACCACACTGAGGCCTCTACATATAAATAATTTCTCTTCTTGAAACTCATTAGGAGACCTCTTCGTTGACCATAATTATCTAAGTCATACTCCACTATATGCATGACTCAAATTGTGAAGTGATTGAATATTGAATAATTAGAAGAAAAACATGGATAATAGAGAAAATAATGATACCAATCATAATAATCTACCTAACCATCAACAAAACTCTTTGTATAAAATATAAATAAATTATAAAGTGCAATTACTCAAAAATCCATAGTGAATTTCCTTCCATCTAACTCTGAAGATAGTTCTCCATTTTCATGGACTTAAGAATGTATAGTTGGGGGAAACAAAATAGAAGAGGTTAAATAAGATAATAATAATAATAAATATTAAAAACATATAATACTATAACATCATAAATACACAACAAAACTATAGCAAAATTCTAACTAAAATAGTCCACTCATTGAATGGAAGATTAGATATATTTTTATATTAAAATGTGTGGAAAAAGTATCCTTCAATCCTAAAATCTAAATAATTTTACATGGTTGAGGCTGTGAATTTGTTCGTATTTTATTTTTTAGTAATGGTTTTCACATACCCCATAAAAATATTAGCTTATTTGGTTATGATTAACCAATGTTACGTATGAATCATTTAGGAAATTATTTATTGCCTAGAGACTTTCCATATCCCCATATTCTTCATTCCAATGAATTTCTGGCCTTGATATTAGTATAATCACATGAATTCACAGTAAATTAAATTTTCACTTGGTCTCTTTTCTATATATACAAAAAAATTTATCTTATTTATATTATCCACTTGTGCGATGTGATCAAATCTTCAAAATTCATTCAAAGTGGGAACATATTCAAAGGCCCAACATTTGTGGTCCTTTTAGGCCTCATACTTTTATATTCATCTCATGTTCCAGTTGAATGATATCTATACCAGAAAACCTTTAATCTAAAAAAAGAATTTCATAACATAGATTAGTGAAGAAAAATTTTGTGGTAAATAAAAAACATATTTAAAATACATAAAATTCCAAAATTAATCCATCTTCAAAATTAATTTAAAATTATTCTTTAAACCCAAAAATGTGACAATTTAATATAAATTAAAAACAAATTGTGGTGAAAAAAACATTGAATTACAATGTAGACTATATAAAAGTATAGGTTTCATCATTTCCCCACACATAAATATAACACTCCTCAGCAATCAAATGAAATTTACTAAAAAAATAATTATTCATCCATGGTTCAAACACCAAAACCAAAAATGGAGAGAAACATATATTCATTCATTATTGAAAATATCAATCCTCTAGGATAAGTACAATATAAAATCCCTCTTCAATTCAATCAATATTTAAAGCTCCATAATTTTTAATAAAACAGAATTCGTGGAAATAACATTTTAACAAATAGTACTATCATAAATTCCATAATCCTAAGTTCTTCATAACAAATTTCCATTTTCAAACTCCTTTATACTGACTAAATGATATTCTTATACATTAATTTACACTTTTTATCTCATTTTCAATATTCCCATCACATAAATTCATTCATGTTTTAAAATTTTTCACAGTATTTGTTTCAGTGGAAAATATCTCTTAAATTCTTGTGCAATTAAAATTAAATTTTTTAATCTATTTTAAAAGGAATTAAATTAATAAAAAAAAATTGTTTTTGGATCACTATGGTTTTATTTTCATAATGAATAATAAAGTGTTGAAAATTTCAGTTTCTCATGAAATAATTCTCATTCCACTAAATTTTTTTCCATTCACAATCCTTTTCCTTGTTCAAAAAAGGTTTCTATAAATGTAATATAAATAGTCACGCAGTAATTATATATGTTAAAAAAAATTACTGACATATTCAATCTATTATGGTATTTTAAAATATGTATGAAAATATTTGATGCTCTAATTTATAACCTAAAAACATAAAAAAAATTAAAATGTGGAAAAAACATGTCAAACATACAAAATTGGTAACATTACCATGTACATAAACTATTAATACTCCCGTTTTGATTCAAAAATAATTTTTTATTCTTTTTGAAAAACTGTATTTGGCAGAAAAAAATTGAGTATAAAAGAGTAATAAATTCTCACTTGTTAGTAGTAGATGCATTGATTTAATCACCTAGATACTGTCACTACATACCTAATAATGTAATAAAAAATCAATTAATAAAAACTCAATTGAAAGAGTAATATATTGGAAATAATTAATAATGTAAAATAAGACATATTTTGGGTGAAAACCACCAATGAGGTCCAAGTATTTTACCACCCCTTTCGGGATTTTTCAAAGGGTTGTCCCTAGTTTGAAGGTGGATATAGCTTTAATGATTTGTGAACCTGCATCCTATTTCATACATTCCACATCCCTTCACACTAGTTGTATAGAAACCCCTAAACATATTACTTTAGCTCATTCCCTATTTAAATTACACAATTGTACCAATTTTGTTTTTGTTTTACCTCTTTTTAACTTGCACATAATTTTTTGTTTAAGTTTTAAAGAACTTTTGGGAAAGTTACATGTTTTTGGTTGTGTTAAAAAATAAAGGGGGTGTCTTATGATAATGTTATATATTGAAGAATTTATAATTGCTCCACCAGATCACTGGTGGAATCCACCGAACAACTGGCATTGTCTGTAGGATCTATAGGTTGACTACAAATATCACCGTCTAATTGGTGGGAAGCCACCATCCAAACAATGGTGTTCTTATAAAACCCCTTCAATTCAGTGACCACTAGCCAACCATTAGAGCTCTAGGATTGAACTTGTTCTACCTAGTTCCCACCAACTATCCAGTGGAGTCCACTAGCTCACTGGAGTCCTCGTTCAATTCCTAGTAAAGACACCTAGTTTTATGGTTTTTTCTTTAAAATTGTACCCCTACTCAATTTATATCATGTTATCATACCCTCTTTAAACCCTAGTATCCTATGATCTATCTATACTAATTTATGGGCCCTCTCCTCTCATTCCATATCCTATCTTAAATTCTTAAACTATTCTTTAATCCCATAATTCTGTTCCAGTAATTTAAATATTAATACTAATATATCCTACCATCATCTACAAGTTAGAAATTAATTATATACATGGTTACTTGATTGTATCTATTGGTTTGGAATGTTCTAACAAGGAAATTTTGGATCGTTGATAGAATTAGCACTGAAATTTAGATAATTTTCATCTGGTAATTGTTTGGACTGAGAACATTTTTGGAAGCTGATCTTCTCTGGTAAGTGTGGTCTTGTTATAAATGTTTGTGTGTGGTTTATACTCAATCTTGTTTCTATAAATTTAATTATGGTGGATCATGTATATTTCTAGGATTCAAGTATATTGTTGGATTCATATTGTTATCCTTTTCATCAAATACCTATTGTACCTAAGGTGGGATATATTGGACCTTACCCCATGTTTATAAATGTTCTTTTAATGATTTTTAGTGTGTGTGTGTTGACTTATGAGACCTTTATTGATTCTTGATCATATGTTGTGCGTGTGTACAATCTAGTGAGACTTGTTCTTGATGTTTTCATTCATGTGTATTTTGATAGTTATGATTATTTATTCATACGATGTGATTTTTTATATGTAATTTTTATCATGTATTGCATATGTTGTTCCTATATCTTTGTGACTTATTGTAGAAGTTGAGCCATATAAATTATCCCCTAAGGGAGATGTGTTATAATCTTGGTAAAAATGTGTCTAGGATATCTCTTCAAGGGTGATTTTTTAATATTGTATTTGGACTATCCCATTGAGGGGAATGTGAAAGTTTGTTGGTCGTTGTTCCTTCTGTAATGCAGCAAAAGTAGGTAGATATGTTCTTTAAGGAGATGGAATTTTTTTCTTGTGTGATATACATTCAACCTTCCTGTATTCTATTTACATTATTTAAATCAACTAGTATATCATTTTCAATTATGTTATGGGTTATTTTTGGTTTTATAACAAATTTCATACTCACACCTAACATGGGAATCTCAATGCGCTTGAAGATTTCATGATTGTAGATTTGGTGAAGGTAAGGGGCCTTATAATTGATGGATGATAATGTTTAGTAGGAGGATGTGGTAATTTCATAATAATCTTAGACTGTATATATTATGAAACACTTTTTTGTTTCATTACCATGTACATTGATCTAACACCTCATGTGATCATTCCTTTTATAGGGGTTGAGTGACTAGCATTCTATAAAGTTGTTACATGAGTTTGTAATTATAATGTATATTTCTACTCTAATGATTTATTTGTTCATTAGTTATTTATTGATTCTATTGTTAATTCTTCCATTATATAATTTGATGTATATATGGTACTAAGCAAATATTCTCCCCATGATGTTCCATTTTACCCGTTCTACTAGTCAAAAATCTACTGTGTATGGGGAGGCACACATATGGTCATGTGGCATCTCGACTCAGACATGGTCATTCGGGATACAGTGTTACAAAATGGTAATAGAGGAATAGCTTAACTAATTTTTTTCTTCTTTCCCTTGATTTGTGATATTTTAGATAAGAGATAGAATTTTTGGGACTCGAGAAGGGGAATAATATTTGTGTTTACCCATCACTATATAATGGACCTTTAAGGTACCATAAAGTGGGAATTTATGCTCTTGTTCTTTGATATTACCTTTATTTAAATTCACCTTGGGAGGTTTTCTTCAATTTGGTATAATTTTTTATGGGATTTAGTGTATATTCATGAATCATATTTATGAATGTAAGATCGCATTACATCTTCATGTTTCTTTTGATAGATATATCCTAAATAATTAAATACTTATAAAAATTATTAATGTGATATGGTGCATTATTTCTTCCACAAATTTAATTTCTTTTATGAATTATATGCTTGATTGTGTATGTATGGCTGTGAATAACATATAGATAATATAGGATTGTCTTTGGATATTGGTAGTTAATAGGGGGAATGTGCCTAATTCATGTGGGTATCCTTTTTGGTTGAATATTTTTGTAAACCCTTGTGCGTTTATGTCATCTGTTAATGGTAATCTTGTCTTATTTTTTATCTTTCTATAATGTCTGATCTATAATTTTAGGAAATTCTACCTCATAAAGATCTTTCATATCAAATGACACCACCTTTTATTATAGATTATTCAACTGATTATACTCCCTTGGTTTCACCAATAGGTCAGGCTATATAACTGATTCAACAAGGAATCATTCTACTAATACTTGTCATGGGTAGAGGATCCCACAAGGGTAGAGTGATTAATGTCGAATAAACTCATGAATTTCATCTCAAGCATCCCCCGTTATTCTAGGGAACATGATGGACCTATCGTGTGGAGGATTGGATATGAATCATGTGGATCTTCAACCATGTGGATACCCCAAAGGATCATAATGTGATTCTTGTTGTAAAGACCCTTAAATTTGAAGGAAATTTTTTTCTTATTTTTTCTTTGGAATTTTACAAGAATGCAGTTTCTAACGGCACGTGATTCCGAGGCCCAGTGTGCCCGGAGTCATTTTCCGAAGTTTGGCTCGGGTACGTTCAGTGAACGAACGAGCGGGGTTTTCTAACTTTTAAACCGGTGCTCGGAATCAAATTCTGAGGGCACCGGTGGAATCGCAGTGCCGATATTTGCTTAGAAATGCCTCTTCCGGAGTTGCGTTTGCTTGGGTGTGGTTTTTAATTTTTGGGATTAAATTTAAGAAATAAAATAATTGGTACGACAAACTTTATTTTATTTCACTTAATGCCACTTAAGAGCCACTTTAATCTACTTAAGATGAGTTGAATCGGATAGGGTAGAACCCAAAATATCCTTCCCTCCTGGTAGGATATTTGTGAGGTGGGGCCTGCACGAGCCCCACTGTTTCTTTTCCGCTAAGTAACGCAGCTATGAAAACCCGTCATTATGAATGTCAACTGACGCGTTTTCTTAAATTCTTAACGCACCAATTAATTGGGCAGTTAACTTCGTTAAATTAATTCTACGAATTAATTTTATCATTTCTTAACCTGTTTACAATCCGTTGGCGTAATAATAAAATAAGACCAGCGCACGACTTCTTCAGGATTTCTCATTGAGAGGTTTTTGATAAATGTTGTGCCTTCATCCTCCTTCGTGAAGAACGCGAAGAACGCGAAGAACCCAAAGAACGTGAAGAACGTCGTCACCCTCGTAGATTAGCGACGCTTCATCTGAGACTTTCATCCCCGCAATGATCTCCGATCACAAACTGCTTGAGGTAGGAGATTTCATGTTTCATATTTAAATATTCTTTGTAGTTTATAACAACATCATGGATTTAATTAATATAATTAAATATTCATGTTCTTGAACATCGGAGTTTGACGACGCGATGTCCCTCCGCGATGCGACGATCCCCTCCTTCCGCGACGATCAATTCCGTGAAGAACGTGTGTGCGACGACATGACGAGTAGGGGTTCTGTTTGTGAAATGAATTTATTTTCGTGGTTGTTTCCTCCTAAAAACAAAGAACCTGAATCAAGTGCAATTTTAATTTATTAAAATTTTATATTGTTTTGTTTTCCATGTGTGGATTATTTCTTCCCGATTGTTATCACCTAACGCAGAGGGTACGGGCCAAACAAACACGGCCTGACAACCCTCCGCAGTTCTTCGTTGATGCGCGGATTGGTGGGCAACGTCAAAACATGCCGCAGGGGTGATTCGTTGATTCCACAGTGATGAACGGGACCCGGGAGGAGCTACGGTGCTGACGGGAGTGGAAACGGACCATCGGAGTAGAAACGCTCATATCTTGAGCTTCGGACGTCCGATTGACGTACCGTCGACTTTGTTGAATTCCTCTAAGCTAGACGGATCTTTTGGCATACTCCGCCCGAGGTTTGGACGCAAGTGGAGTATGGTCGGGTTGGTTTTGCCTTAAAAATCAACCGGGCCCCTGGAACGAAAAAGCCAATAACTCTCAGATCCGGCGTCCGATTGATGCGCCGTCTGCGACGTTGAGTTCATGTTGACGATACGGAACTTTTGGATACATCAACTCTGGACTATGTGTCAGTTGATGTATCAGCCTCTCAGCTCGTGGAGCAGACCCTCCCGAACGAGCTTGCTGTGTGCGAGAACCCTAGAGCTGGCTGCGACTGCTATTGTGAGGACGGCGACTGTGCAGAGATCCTCAGTGGATTCAACGGCGACGACTACAGCACTCAGCGATCCTTTGTGGGTCAGTGCTACCGATCCTGTGTGGGTCTGATCCTGTGTGGGTCAGCGCTAAGCGGTCCTGTGTGGGCCAACACCTACAGGTCATGTGTGGGCCCGATCCTGTGTGGGTCTCTGCGGGGGTTAGTACCTATCGATCCTTTGTGGGTCCGGCGACTTAGATGGATCAGTGATCATCTCTATCATCATTCGAAGAAGTATACCTGTGTGAGCTGAATCCTATTTACTCTCCTTTGTGGATTGTGTTGTTCTATCCTATATGGATTGCGTTTGTCTCTCATTTGTGGATTGTGTTGTTCTATCCTGTGTGGATTTACGTTTTGCTTTCCTGTGGGGACTGGGTTGTGCTTGGGCTCGGATGTTGGATCTGATCGAGAATTGATGACTTAGGTATATGTATGGGCATATACCTAAGCAGTGTCGGATGTTACTTCGTGATTGTATCTTTCCTTTGTGGTTATCCTTTGTGGACTCTGGGAGTCCTTCGGGGGTCTCGGGGTCCCTACTGAGTAGCTTATACTCACCCCTGCACGGGCTATGCCCGCACTTCGTTGTGTTGGCTGCAGATGACGGATAGTGTTGGTCGTGGTCGAGGTTGGCGGAGCAAGACGGTACCTAGAGGTGGACCACTGGGCAGGGTGTACTCGGAGCGGATGGCTGGACCGAGGAGCTGTGGAGGCTATCTGTACTCACCTTTCAAGTGGGACTTCCAGAGGACGGCTCGACGCTGTGGCTTTTCTTTCAGTTACTGTTTTTCCCTTTCAGTTGTACTTTACAGTTGGGCTTGTATTTCCGGCCCCCTTAACATTCAGCACAACTTGTTCCAGTTTTTACATTGTATTTACTTTTACTTCCTCTTGTATACGGTGGTGTATGTTTACTTTACAAAGGCAATGTCTTCCCTGTTTACCGGGATTCATACCTTGGTGCTAGTCGCCAACCCCTCGCCTATGGAAGGCGGGATTGGGGTAGTCACGGCACGGGCACCAAAGACGGGTCGTGACAAATTGGTATCAGAGGTGGTCGGTTCTACCACAGACTCTGATCTTTCTTCTATGTGAAGCAATAGTGTTTTGCGTATTGAGTGTGGTTAACAGTCCAGGGATCCCAGTGTTGGTGCGGCGGTCGACGTATCCGTACACCAGGACCCTGACTTCTGATTTCAGACTTAATGCACGAAAACATTGATTGCATGTGTGTTTCATGTTATCATTGTGATTACTTGTATCATCTCACCAGGTATATTATTCTGACCGTGGCACACCTGTTTCTTTTCAGGATGGCCCCATGACAGAAGCCATCTAGGGTTGAGAGTTCTACGTGACGATAGACCGCCGAGCGATGAGGCCTCGGTACAGGGCCCTTTGACAGCAGAGGCACCGGCGGTACCTCTACCCGCCGAGCCACCGATGCTTCCAGCCCCCACCGCTGATGATGCACATTGCCTTGGAGCTCTGCACGCGTTTCAGCGCCAGAAACTCCCTAGGTTTCGTGGGGAGACATAACCCCAGACAGTCGAGGACTGGCTGGAGGAAGTCGTATGAGTTTTCAGACTAGTGTGGACACCAGCAGACCTCATGGTGATCCTCGCTGCGAGCCTACTGCACGCGGCAGCAGGCCGATGGTGGAGCTTGATTCTCCAGGTGCACGATGAGGCATCTCTTCTCTGGACAGACTTTGAGAGCCTCTTCTGCTCAGAGTTCATCCCGGCCACCCTCCGTGCGGTGTGCATCCAGGAGATTCTTCAGCTGCGGCAGGGCAGCTTGACGGTCGCCTAGTACGCAGCGAGATTTACCGATCTCTCGCGCTACTTAACAGATATGGTACGGGACCCATTCTTCCTGGACTGGACCATTGAGCAGGGATTGAGACACGAGATCAGGGCATCACTGATCTCCCTCAGCATTCCGACTCAGGCAGTAGTACTGGAGCGAGCCCTTCTGATCGAGAGGTTTCTTGCTGAGTCCACAGCGAGACCTACCGCAGGGCAGCAGGTAGCGGAGTCTTTGGCAGCAGGTAGCCGATGGATGAATCATGGGTCTAGGTAGACCAGACCTTTCGGCAGATGACCTCAGGACACTGGCTCAGCAGTGCGGGGCACACAGCGCAGAGCCAGTCTTTCAAGAAGCAGGCAGTGCTACACATATGGCGGGCATGATCACATGGCTCGTGACTACCTGACCCACCATGCTAAGGAGCAGCAGACGGTGTAAGGGCCACCAAGGCAGAGGCAGAGGGTCGACAGTGGTGGTCTGCAGGGAGCAGGCGGACGAGGCAGGGGAGCTGGACGAGCAGTAGGTGGTGGGCGACGCTTTGAGGCTCTGCCACCCCCACCACCAGGAGGTCCACCTCGACTACAGGGAGCTTGCGGGCTGAGACAGGCACAACTCCAGGCAGCGGAGGCCTACGACCACGGCGCGCCCGAGATGATTCGAGGTATGATCTGGGTCTATTCCACCCTTACTTCAGTTCTTATAGACACAGGAGCGAGTCACTCTTTCAAAGCTGCTTCCCTTGTTCGGAGCTCAGAGATTCCGACAGATCCGTTGGCTCGATCCTTATGGCAAGAGACTCCTACGGGAGCAGACTCGACGATTACGTACTGGTGTCGGCAGTGTGAGATTACTCTAGGAGGCAAGAGATTCGGCTGGGATCTTCTTGTAGCGGCGTCGAGGCCTTAAGATGACATCTTGGGAATGGATTGGTTATCTACAGTCCATGCACAGATTGACTATTTTAGGCGCAAGGTGCGATGTGTACGCACCGACGGGAGCAGGTTCACCTTCACCGGTGAGAAGGGAACCTTCACAGCACGGGATGGACTTCCGCAGAGGAGAGGACAGCCCATCACTCATCAGTTGGCTAGCCTCATCCTAGGAGAAATTGACATGTGAAGTCCTAGTTTTCCTACAGTGGTGGATCAGTACGCGGACGTCATTCCCGACGATGTTCCCGGGCTACCTCCTCGCAGAGAGGTAGACATTCATATTGACCTATACCCCGGGACATCCCCGATATCGACTCCAGCATATCGGATGGCCCCTGCGGAGCTTCGAGAGCTACGGGTACAGTTGGAGGACTTGCAGGACAAGGGATTAATCCGACCCAGGGTTTCACCCTGGGCTTCCCCGATATTGTTCACCAAGAAGGTGGACAGGAGCTTGAGAATTTGTGTCGACTATCGTCGCCTGAACCAGGTGACCGTGAGGAAAAAGTATCTGCTACCGAGTATTGATGACATCTTTGATCAGCTCAAGGGAGCACATTGGTTCTCGAAGATAGACCTCAGGTCAGGCTATCATCAGCTAAGAGTTCGGGACGAGGACGTGCAGAAGACGGCCTTCAGATGTCGGTATGGCCACTATGAGTTCTTGGTTATGCCATTCGGCGTAACCAATTCTCCAGCAGTGTTCATGGGCCTCATGAACAGGATCTTTCAGCCATACCTCGATCGATTTTTCGTAGTCTTCATCGACGACATTTTGATTTACTCGGCGACTGAGGAGGAGCACGCCTACCACATATAGTTTGTACTAGACACACTCTGAGAGAACCATCTTTATGGAAAGCTCTTGAAGTGTCAGTTCTGGATACGTGAGGTCCACTTCTTGGGACACGTCATTTCTGAGGCGGGAGTTGCGGTGGATCCCGCGAAGATCGGGGCAGTGCTAGCTTGGGAACCACCCCGGAGCGTGACGGAGGTGCGGAGTTTCTTGGGACTAGCTGGATACTATCAGAGATTTGTGCCAGACTTCTCCAGATTTGTGGCACCACTCTCAGCTCTTACGAAGAAGGGGAACCCTTTGGGTGGTCAGACAGATATCAGCAGAGCTTCCAGGAGCTGAGACAGAGATTGACCTGCACTCCTATCTTGAGGTTTCCTGAGGATGGAGTAGGGTACGTAGTCTACTGCGATGCATCAGGGACCGGACTCAGATGTGTCCTGATGTAGGAGCTGGCAGTGATTGCCTATGGATCACGTCAGTTGAGACCGCATGAGTAGAACTACACTACCCATGACCTGGAGTTAGCAGCAGTGGTCTTCGCTCTGAAGACATGGCGACACTATCAGATGGGTGAGCGCTTTAAAGTCTTTTCTAACCACCAGAGTCTCAGGTACATCTTCTCTTAGATGGACCCGAACCTGAGACAGTGGCGATGGCTCGAGTTCCTCCAGGACTATGACTTTGAGATAGTCTATACTCCTGTGAAGGGGAACGTAGTAGCCGATGCTCTCAGTAGGAGGACGGGCATTCAGCTACTCAAGGAGGCGACAGAGCAGCTAGCCACTTTTCTGATATCCTTCGTGGATAGAGATAGATCATCCTTCCTTTAGTCTCTCATAGTCACCCCTCCACTAATGCAGTGGGTCAGAGAGGCACAACATGGGGACGCTGACTGTGAGACGCGGCGTGCACAGTTATCCTCAGGACAGACACCTGATGGCTTCTCCCTTGGAGCAGAGAATGACATCATTTTCAAAGTACATACCTTGGTACCAGTCGCTTTACGAGAGGAGGTGCTGAGAGAGTTTCACACTTCTCCTTTTGCGGTACATCCTGGAGTGGCGAAGATGTACCAGGACCTCAGACGATAGCACTGGTGGCCGGGCAAGAAGAAGGTTGTGGTGGAGTTCGTTTCCCGATGCCTCACCTGCCAGCAGGTGAAGGCAGAGCATCAGGTACCAGCAGGCTTGGTACAACCCTTGGAGGTCTCGGAGTGGAAGTGGGGCGGGATATCTATGGACTTTGTGACTGTACTTCCATGCACTTCCAGAGGTCACGACTCCATTTGGGTAATTTTCGACCGACTCACCAAGTGGGCTCAGTACTTACCCATCAGGTAGCAGGGCTCAGTGGAGAGCTTGGGGCGTCTCTACATTCTGGATATTGTACGGCTTCATGGTGTGCCATCATCTATCATCTCCGATCAAGATGCTCACTTTACTTCCCGACTTTGGAAGGGGTTGCAGGAGGCGTTCGGGACGCAGCTACGTCTGAGCACCACTTTTCACCCTCAGACGGATGGACAGACGGAGAGCACCATTCAGACTCTCGAGGACATGATCCGCGCATGTCTCCTCGACTTTGGTCGCAGCTGGGAGGACCACCTACCCTTGGTGGAGTTTGCGTAAAACAACAGCTACAACTCCACCATCGGGATGGAACCATACGAGGCGGTGTACGGCAGACCTTGCAGATCTCCTTTGTGCTGGACAGACCCTGGGGAGTCAGTACTTGTGGGACCAGTGATGGTCCGGGCCACAACAGATATGGTCCAGGTCATCCAGGAGCGAATGAGGATAGCTCACAGCCGGCAGAAGTCTTATGCTGACAGGAGGCGGAGGCCACTAGAGTTCAAAGATGGCGACCACGTCTTCTTGCGTGTCTCACCTCGACGAGGATTACAGAGATTTGGTCGAGGCGGAAAGTTGTCTCCATGCTTCATCGGACAATTCTAGGTCCTCAGTAGGATTGGCGAGGTGGATTATCGCCTGGCTCTACCACCTCAGTTGCACCGGGTGCACAACATCTTCCACGTATCCCAGCTAAGGAGATACGTGCACGACCCAACGCACGTCATTGACCATGGGGAGCTAGACGTTGATGATGGGGCGACTTTTGCAGAGGTCCCAATGGAGATCGAGGATCGACAGGAGCAGGTCCTATGTGGACGGTTGATTCCTCTAGTACACATCAGATTGCAGCATGGGAACCTCCAGGAGAGCATTTGGGAGTGGGAGGCTCAGATGCGTGCTCAGTACCCACACTTGTTTTCCTAGCTTTTGATGTATCTTTACGGGGACGTAAATCCTTGAGGTGGGAGTGATCTAAAGAATCGTAAATTTCAAGGAAATTTTTTTATTATTTTTTCTTTGAAATTTTACAAGAACACAGTTTCTGACGGCACATGATTCTGAGGCCCGGAATCATTTTCCGAAGTTTGGCTCGGGTACGTTTAGTGAACGAACGAGTGGGTTTTTCTAACTTTTAACCCGGTGCTCAGAATCGAATTCTGAGGGCACCGATTGAATCATAGTGCTGGTATTTGCTTAGAAACACCTCTTGCGGAGTTACGTTTGCTCGGGTGTGGTTTTTAAATTTTGGGCTTAAAGTTAAGAAATATAATAATTGGTACGAAAAACTTTATTTTATTTCACTTAAATCCACTTAAGAGCCACATTAAGCTGCTTACGCTGAGTTGAAGCGGATAGGGTAGAACCCGAAATATCCTACCCTCCTAGTGGGATATTTTTGAGGTTTGTCCCGCAAGAGCCCCACCGTTTCTTTTCCGCTATGTAACGCACCCGCGAAAACCCGTCATTATGAAATTAAACTGACGCGTTTTCTTAAATTCTTAACTTACCAATTAATTGGGTGGTTAACTTCGTTAAATTAATTATATGAATTAATTTAATTGTTTCTTATCCTGTTTACAATCCGTTGGCGTAATAATAAAATAAGACGAACGCATGACTTCTTGAGGATTGCTTGTTGAGAGGTTTTTGACAAATTTTGTGATTTCAACCTCCTTCGTGAAGAACATGAAGAACGCCAAGAACGCAAAGAACGCCGTCACCCTCGGAGATTGATGATGCTTCTTATGAGATGTTCTTCCCCGCAACGATCTCTGATCACCAACTGCTTGAGGTAGGAGATTTTGGGTTTCTTCTTTTAAATCTTCTTTGTGGTTTATAACAACATCATGGATTTAATTAATATAATTAAATCTTCATGTTCTTGAACCTCGAAGTGTGACGATGTGACTCCCTTCTGTGATGAGACGATCCCCTCCTTCCACGGCGATCAATTCCGCGAAGAACACGCGTGCGACGACTTGACGAGGTAGGGGTTTTGTTTGTGAAATAAATTTATTTCCGTGGTTGTTTCCTCCTAAAAACAAAGAACCTGAATCAAGTGCAATTTTAATTTATTAAAATTGTATATTGTTTTGGTTTCCATGTGTGGATTATTTCTTCCCGATTGTTATCACCTAATGCGAAGGGTGCGGGCCAAACAAACACGGCCCGAAAACCCTCCACAGTTCTTCATTGATGCGCGGATTTGAGGGCGATGAAAATACATGTCGCAGGGGTGATTCGTTGATTCCGCAGTGATGAACGGGACCTGGGAGGAGCTACGGCATAGAAAGGAGTGGAAACGGACCATCGGAGCAACTCCGGTGGCCCGCGGAAAACACCGGCGGCCGGAGGAGGTGGCCCCCCGGCGCGCCGCCGGACAGAGCCTCCGCAACTGAAGCCATGGAGGCGGCGGCACCAGCGGACCCGCGGATGCGTGGGTTTGGCGCACACAGGACGCGGAAATGACGCGTCCGCTGACCTAGGGCAGCCCCCGCGGGGGGGGGGGGGGGGGTGTTCCCACGCGGGGGCAACGCGCCCCCGCCCCCGGACTCCGCTAGCTCGGCCGCTCGGCCGAGCCGAGCCGGGTCGGTCCGGGCCCAGACCCCCTGTCTTCGGACCATTTTCTGTCATTTGCCCGTATCTTGATCTACGGGCCTCCGAACGACGCGCCATCAGAGGTGATGTGATCCTTGGATCGAGACGATCGTTTCGGTATATCACACTCAAGGTTTCGGAATACTTTGGGTTCGGCCGGGTTGGTTCGTACACGAAACCAACCGGGCCCTCGGAGCGGAAATGCTCATATCTTGAGCTTCGGACGTCCGATTGATGTGCCGTCGACTTTTTTAAATTCCTCTAAGTGAGAAGGATCTTTTGGAATACTCTACCCACGGTTTGGACGCAGGTGGAGTACGGTCGGGTTGGTTTTTCTTTACAAACCAACCGGGCCCCTGGGACGAAAAAGATAATAACTCTCTGACCGGGCGTCCGATTGACGCGCCGTCTGCGACGTTGAGTTCATGTTGATGATACGGAACTTTTGGATACATAAACTATGGACGATGTGTCAGTTTATGTATCAGCCTCTCGGCTCGTGGAGCAGACCCTCCCGAACGAGCTTGCGGTGTGCGGGAACCCTAGAGCTGGCTGCGACTGCTACTGTGACGATGGCGACTGTGCAGAGATCCTCAGTGGATTCGACGGCGATGACTACGGCACTCAGCGATCCTTTGTGGGTCAGTGCTACCGATCCTGTGTGGGTCAGCGCTAAGCGGTCCTATGTGGGTCAGCGCCTACAGGTCCTGTGTGGGCCCGATCCTGTGTGGGTCTTTGCGGGCGTTAGTACCTATCGATCCTTTGTGGGTCCGACGACATAGATGGATCAGTGATCATCTTTATCGTCATTCGAAGAAGTATACCTGTGTGAGATGAATCCGATTTATTCTCCTTTCTGGATTGTGTTGTGCTATCCTATGTGGATTACGTTTAAATCACCTTTGTGGATTGTGTTGTGCTATCCTGTGTGGATTTACGTTTTGCTTTCCTGTGTGGACTGTGCTGTGCTTGGGCTCGGATGATGGAGCCGATCGAGAATTGATTACTTAGGTATTTTTATGGGCATATACCTAAGCAGTGTCGGATGTTACTTCGTGATTGTATCATTCCTTTGTGGTTGTCCTCTGTGGATTCTGGGAGACCTTCGGGGGTCTCGGGGTCCCTATTAAGTAGCTTATACTCACCCCCGCATGGGCTATGCCCGCACTTCGTTGTGTTGGTTGCAGACGACGGACATCGTTGATCGTGGTCGAGCTTGGCGGAGCAGGACGGTACCTGGAGGTGGACCACTGGGCGGGGTGTACTCGGAGCGGACGGCTGGACCGAGGAGCTGTGGAGGCTATCTGTACTCACCCTTCTGGTGGGACTTCAAGAGGACGGCTCGACGCTGTGGCTTTTCTTTCAGTTGCTGTTTTTCCCGTTCAGTTGTACTTTACAGTTGGTCTTGTATTTCCGCCCCCCTTTACTTTTAGCACAGCTTGTTTCAGTTTTTACTTAGTATTTACTTTTACTTCCACTTGTACTCTGTGGTGTATGTTTACTTTACAAAGGCAGTGCCTTCCCTATTTACTGGGATTTACGCCTTGGTGCTAGTCGCCAGCCCCTGGCCTATGGAAGGTGAGCTTGGGGTAGTCACGACACGGGCCCCGAGGACGGGTCGTGACAAATTGGTATCAGAGGTGGTCAGTTCTAACACAGACTCTGATCATTCTTCCATGTGAAGCAACAGTGTTTCGCGTATTGAGTGTGGTTATCAGTCCAGGGATCCCAGTGTTGGTGTGGCGGCCGACGTATCCATACACCAGGACCCTCACTTCTGACTTCCGACATAATGCACGAAAACATTGATTGCATGTGTGTTTCAAGTTTTCTTTGTGATTACTTGTATCATCTCACCAGGTATATTGTTCTGACCATGGCCCACCTGTTTCTTCTCAGGATGGCCCCACGACGGCATCCAACTAGGGTTCCATGATTTGTACGTGACGACAGCCCACCGAGCGACGAGGCCTCGGTACGGGGCCCTTTGACAGTAGATGCACCGACGGCACCTCTACCCGCTGAGCCACCGATGCTTCCAGCGCCCGCCACTGACGATGCACGTCGCCTTGGAGCTCTTCACGAGTTTCAGCCCCAGTGACCGCCTTGGTTCCATGGGGAAATGGACCCCCTGGCAGCCTAGGACTAGCTTGAGGCAGTCGTATGAGTTTTCAGACTAGTGAGGACACCAGCAGATCTCATGGTGATCCTTGCTGCAAGCCTACTACACGCGGCAGCAAGCCGATGGTGGAGCTTGATGCTCCAGGTGCACGATGAGGCATCTCTTCTCTGGATAGACTTTGAGAGCCTCTTCCGCTCGGAGTTCGTCCCGACCACCCTCCGTGCGGTGCGCATCCAGGAGCTTCTTCAGCTGCGGCAGGGCAGCTTGACGGTCGCCCAGTACGTGGCGAGGTTTACCGATCTCTCATGCTACTCGACAGATATGGTACGTGGCCCATTCTTCTGGGCCCGGACCTATGAGAAGGGATTTAGACATGAGATCAGGGCATCGCTGATCTCCCTTAGCATTCCGACTCAGGCAGGAGTACTGGATCGAGCCCTTCTAACCGATAGCTTTCTTGCTGAGTCCATAGCGAGACCTACCGCAGGGCGGTAGGTAGCATAGTCTTTGGCAGCAGGTAGCTGACGGATGACTCATGGGTCTAGGCAGACCAGACCTTCCGGTAGATGACCTGAGGACACTGGCTCAGCAGTGCGGGGCACACAGCGCGGAGCCAGTCTTTCAAGAGGCAGACAGTGCTATACATGCGGCGGGCAGGGCCACATGGCTCGTGACTGCCCGACCCACCATTCCGAGGAGCAGTAGACGGTGGAGGGGCCACCCAGGTAGAGGGAGAGGGTCGACCATGGCGGTCTGCAGGGAGTAGGCGGACGAGGCAGGGGAGCTGGCCGAGTATCAGGTGGTGGGCAACGCTTTCAGGCTCTGCCACCACCACCACCAGGAGGTCCACCTCGACTAGAGGGAGCTGGCGGGCAGAGACAGGCAAAGATCCAGGCAGCGGAGGCCTACGACCACGGCGTGACCGAGATGATTCGATGTATGATATGTGTCTATTCCACCCTTGCTGCAGTTCTTATAGACATAGGAGCGAGTCACTTTTTCATAGCCGCTGCCCTTGTTTGGAGCTCGAATATTCCGACAGAGCCGTTGGCTCGATCCTTATGGCTAGAGACTCCTACGGGAGAAGACTCGACGATTACACACTGGTGCTGGTAGTGTGAGCTTACTCTAGGCAGCGAGAGCTTCGGCTGAGATCTTCTTGTAGTGGCATCGAGGTCATACGATGTCATCTTGGGCATGGATTGGTTATCTACAGTTCATGCACATATTGACTGTTTTAGGCGCAAGGTGCGATGTGTACGCACCGACGGGAGCAGGTTCACCTTCACCGGAAAGAAGGGAGCCTTCGCAGCACAGGATGGACTTCCGCAGAGGAGAGGACAGCCCATCACTCATCAGTTGGCTAGCCTCATCCTAGGAGCAATTAACGTGCGGAGTCCTAGTTTTCCTGCATTAGTGGATCATTACACAGACGTCTTTGCCGACGACGTTCCAGGGATACCTCCTCGCAGAGAGGTAGACTTTCATATTGACATGTACCCCAGGACAACCCCGATTTTGACTCCAACATATCGGATGGCCCCCGCGGAGCTTCGGGAGCTACGAGTATAGTTAGAGGACTTGCAGGGAAAGGGATTCTTCCGACCCATGGTTTCACCCTGGGCTTCCCCAATATTGTTCGCCAAGAAGGCGGACCGGAGCATGCGACTTTGTGTCGACTATCGTTGCCTAAACCAGGTGACGGTGAGGAAAACGTATCTGCTACTGAGGATTGATGACCTCTTCGATCATCTCATGGGAGCACGGTGGTTCTCGAAGATAGACCTCAGGTCAGGCTATCATCATCTCAGAGTTTGGGACGAGGACGTGCAGAGGACGGCCTTCAGATGTCGGTATGGCCACTATGAGTTCTTTTTTATGCCATTCGGCATAACCAATGCTCCAGCAGTGTTCATGGGCCTCATGAATAGTATCTTTCAGCCATACCTCGATCGATTTGTCGTTGTCTTCATCAACGACATTTTGATTTACTCAGCGACTGAGGAGGAGCACGCCTACCACTTACGGGTTGTACTAGACACACTATGAGAGCACCAGATTTATGGAAATCTCTATAAGTGTCAGTTCTGGATACGTGAGGTCCACTTTTTTGGACACGTCATTTTTGAGGCGGGATTTGAAGTGGATCCCGCGAAGATCGAGGAAGTTCTAGCTTGGGAACCACCCCAGAGCGTGACGGAGGTGCAGAGTTTCTTGGGACTAGATGGATACTATCAGAGATTTGTGCCAGACTTCTCCAGAGTTGCGGCACCACTCTCAGCTCTTACAAAGAAGGGGAAACCCTTTGGGTGGTCAGACAGATGTCAGCAGAGCTTCCAGGAGCTGAGACAGAGATTGACCAGCGCACCTATCTTGAGGTTGCCTGAGGAGGGAGTAGGGTACGTAGTCTACTGTGATGCATCAGGGACCGGACTCAGATGTGTCCGGATGCAGGAGCGGGCAGTGATTGCCTAATTATCACGTCAGTTGAGACTGCATGAGCAGAACTATGCTACCCATGACCTGGAGTTAGCATCAGTGGTCTTCACTCTGAAGACATGGCGACACTATCTGATGGGCGAGCGCATTATAGTATTTTCTGACCCCCAGAGTCTCAGGTACATCTTCTCTCAGAAGGACCTGAACTTGAGACAGCGACGATGGCTCGAGTTCCTCTAGGACTATGACTTTGAGATACTCTATACTCCTGGGAAGGGGAACGTAGTATCTGATGCTATCATCAGGAGGATGGGCATTCAGCTACTCGAGGAGGCGACAAAGCAGCTAGCTGCTTTGCGGATATCCTTCATAGATAGAGATGGAGCAGCCTTCTTTCAGTCTCTCACAGTCACCCCTCCACTACTGCAGCGGGTCAGAGAGGCATAGCGTGGGTACGCTGACTGTGAGACGTGGTATGCACAATTATTATCAGGATAGACACCTGATGGATTCTCCCTTGGAGCAGAGCACGACATCCTTTTCAGAGGACGTACCTTGGTACCAGTCGCTTTACGAGAGGAGGTGCTGAGAGAGTTTCACACTTCTCCTTTGGCGGTACATCCTGGAGTGGCGAAGATGTACCAGGACCTCAGACGACAGCACTGGTGGCCGGGCATGAAGAAGGCTATGGCGGAGTTCGTTTCCCGATGCCTCACCTGCCACCAGGTGAAGGCAGAGTATCAGGTACCAGAAGGCTTGGTACTGCCCTTGGAGGTCCCGGAGTGGAAGTGGGACAGGATATCTATGGACTTCGTGACTGGAGTTCATCGCACTTCCAGAGGTCACGACTCTATTTGGGTGATTGTCGACCGACTCACCAAGTCGGCTCACTTCTTACCCATCAGGGAGCAGGGCTCAGTGGAGAGCTTGGGGCGTCTCTACGTTCAAGAGATTATACAGCTTCACGGTGTGCCATCATCTATCGTCTCCGATCGAGATGCTTGCTTTACTTTCCGGATTTGGAAGGGGTTGCAGGAGGCGTTCAGGAGACAGCTATGTCCGAGCACTGCTTTTCACTCTCAGACGGATGGAAAGACGGAGAGGACCATTCAGACTCTCGAGGACATGCTCTGCGCATGTGTCCTCGACTTTGGTCACAGCTGGGAGGACCACCTACTCTTGGTGGAGTTTGCATACAACAACAGCTACCACTCCACCATTGGGATGGCACCATATGAGGTGTTGTACGGCAGACCTTGCTGATCTCCTTTGTGCTGGACAGACCCTGGGGAGTCAGCACTTGTGGGAACAGAGATGGTCCAGGCCACGACAGAGAGGGTCTAGGTCATCCAGAAGTGGATGAGGACAGCTCAGAGCCGGCAGAAGTCTTATACTGACAGGAGGTGGAGGCCACTAGAGTTCGAGGATGGAGACCACATCTTCTTGCGTGTCTCACCTCGACATAGATTACGGAAATTTGGCCGAGGCGGCAAGTTGTCTCTATGCTTCATCGGACCATTCCAGGTCCTCAACAGTATTGGTGAGGTGGCTTATCGCCTGGCTCTACCACCTTAGTTGCACCGGGTGCACGACGTCTTCCACGTATCTTAGCTGAGGAGATACGTGCACGACCCAACGCACATCATTGACCATGGAGAGCTAGACGTTGATGATGGGGTGACTTTTTTGGAGGTCCCGGTGGAGATCGAGGATCAACAGGAGTGGGTCCTATGTGGACGGTCGATTCCTCTAGTGCGCATCAGATGGAAGCACGGGAACCTCCAGGAGAGCACTTGGGAGCGGGAGGCTCAGATGTGTGCTCAGTACCCACACTTGTTTCCCTAGCTTTTGATGTATCTTTACGGGTATGTAAAGCCCTGAGGTGGGAGTGATGTAAAGTCCTGTAAATTTCAAGGAAATTTTTTTGTTATTTTTTCTATGAAATTTTACAAGAACGCAGTTTCTGACGGAACATGATTCCGAGGCCCGGTGTGCCCGTAATCATTTTCTGAAGTTTGGCTCGGGTATGTTCAGTGAACAAACAAGCGGGTTTTTCTAACTTTTAAACCGGTGCTCGGAATCGAATTCTGAGAGCACCGATGGAATCACAGCGCCGATATTTGCTTAGAAACGCCTCTTCCAGAGTTGCATTTTCTCGGGTGTGGTTTTTAATTTGTGGACTTAAAGTTAATAAATAAAATAATTGGTACGACAAACTTAATTTTATTTCACTTAAAGCCATTTTAGAGCCACTTTAAGCTGCTTAAGCTAAGTTGAAGCGGATAGGGTAGAACCCAAAATATCCTACCCTCCTGGTAGGATATTTGTGAGGTGGGGCCCGCACGAGCCCCACTGTTTCTTTTCTGCTAAGTAACGCACCCGCGAAAACCCGTCATTATGAAAGTCAACTAACATGTTTTCTTAAATTCTTAATGCACCAATTAATTGGGCGGTTAACTTCATTAAATTAATTCTATGAATTAATTTGATTGTTTCTTAACCTGTTTACAATTTGTTGGCATAATAATAAAATAAGACCAACGCACGACTTCCTGAGGATTGCTCTTTGAGAGGTTTTTAACAAATTTTGTGCCTTCAACCTCCTTCGTGAAAAATGCGAAGAACGCGAAGAACGCGAAGAACACCGTCACCCTCAGAGATTGACGACGCTTCTTCTGAGAAGTTCTTCCCCGCAACGATCTCCGATCACCAACTTCTTGAGGTAGGAGATTTCGGGTTTCTTCTTTTAAATATTCTTTGTGGTTTATAACAACATCGAGGATTTAATTAATATAATTAAATATGCATGTTCTTGAACCTCGGAGTTCGACGAAACGACGCCCTTCCGCGACGCGACGATCCCCTCCTTCCGCGGCGATAAATTCCTTGAAGAACGCGTGTGCGACGACTTGATGAGGTATGGGTTGTGTTTGTGAAATGAATTTATTTCAGTGGTTCTTTCCTCCTAAAAACAAAGAACCTGAATCAAGTGAAATTTTAATTTATTAAAATTGTATATTGTTTTGTTTTCCATGTGTGGTTTATTTCATCCTGATTGTTATCACCTAACGCGGAGGGTGCGGGCCAAACAAACACAGCCCGACAACCCTACACAGTTCTCCGTTGATGCGCAGATTGGCAGGCAATGACAAAACATGTCGCAGGGGTGATTCGTTGATTCCGCAGTGAAGAACGGGACCCGGGAGGAGCTACGGCGCAGACGGGAGTGGAAACGGACCACCAGAGCAACTCCAGTGGCCTGCAGAAAACACCGGCGGCGCCCCGACGCGCCGCCAAACAGAGCCGCCGCTGCCGCCGCGGCACCAGCGGACCCGCGGCCGCGCGCGTCCGATGCACAAGGGACGCGGCAATGCCGCGTCCGCTGACCTAGGGCGGCCCCCGCGGCGGGGGTGGGGGGGGGGTTGTTCACACGCGGGGGCAGCACGCCCCCGCCCCCGGACTCCGCTCGCTCGGCCGAGCTGAGCCAGGCCAAGCCGACCAGCCGGCCGGGTCGCGCCCTGGCCGGGCCGGGTCGAGCCGGGTCGGTCCGGGCCCAGACCCCCCGTCTTCGGACCGTTTTCTGTCTTTTTCCTGTATCTTGAGCTACGGGCCTCCAAACGACGTGTCGTCAGTGGCAATGTGATCCTTGGATCGAGACACTCATTTCTGTATATAACACTAAAGGTTTCGGAATACTTTGTGTTTGGCCGGGTTGGTTCGTACACGAAACCAATCGGGCCCTCGGAGCGGAAATTCTCATATCTTGAGCTTCGGACGTCCGATTGACGTGCCGCCGACTTTTTTGAATTCCTCTAAGTGAGACGGATCTTTTGGCATACTCCGCCCGAGGTTTGGACGTAGGTGGATTACGGTCGGGTTGGTTTTGCCTTAAAAACCAACCGGGCCCCTGGGACGAAAAAGCCAATAACTCTCAGACTGGGCGTCCGATTGACGCGCCGTCTACGACGTTGAGTTCCTGTTGACGATATTGAACTTTTGGATACATCAACTCTGGACTATGTGTCAGTTGATGTATCAGCCTCTCGGATCGTGGAGCAGACCCTCCCGAACGAGCATGCTATGTGCGGGAACCCTAGAGCTGGCTGCGACTGCTATTGTGACGACGACGACTGTGCAGAGATCCTCAGTGAATTCGACGGAGACGACTACAACACTCAACGATCCTTTGTGGGTCAGTGCTACCGATCCTGTGTGGGTCCGATCCTGTGTGGGTCAGCGCTAAGTGGTCCTGTGTGGGCCAGCGCCTACAGGTCCTGTGTGGGCCCGATCCTATGTGGGTCTTTGCGGGGGTTAGTACCTATCAATCCATTGTGGGTCCAGCGACTTAGATGGATCAGTGATCATCTCTATCGTCATTCGATGAAGTATACCTGTGTGAGATGAATCCTATTTATTCTCCTTTCTGGATTGTGTTGTGCTATCCTATGTGGATTACGTTTGACTCTCCTTTGTGGATTGTGTTGTGCCATCCTGTGTGGATTTACGTTTTGCATTCATGTGTGGACTGGGTTGTGCTTGGGCTCGGATGTTGGAGACGATCGATAATTGATGACTTAGGTATATGTATGGGCATATACCTAAGAAGTGTCGGATGTTACTTCGTGATTGTATCTTTCCTTTGTGGTTATACTTTGTGGATGCTGGGAGACCTTCGAGGGGTCTCGGGGTCCCTAATGAGTAGCTTATACTCACCCCTGCACATGTTATGCCCGCACTTCGTTGTGTTGGTTGCAGACGACGGACAGCGTTGATCGTGGTCGAGGTTAGCGGAGCAGAACGGTACCTGGAGGTGGAAAACTGGGCAGGGTGTACTCAGAGCGGATGGTTGGACCGAGGAGATGTGGAGGCTATCTGTACTCACCCTTCAGGTGGGACTTCCAGAGGACGGCTCGACGCTGTGGCTTTTCTTTCAGTTGTACTTTACAGTTGGGCTTGTATTTCCAGCCCCCTTTACTTTCAGCACAACTTGTTTCAGTTTTTACTTAGTATTTACTTTTACTTCCACTTGTACTCTGTGGTGTATGTTTACTTTACAAAGGAAATGCCTTCCCTGTTTACCGGGATTTACGCCTTGGTGCTAGTCGCCAGCCCCTGACCTATGGAAGGCGGGCTTGGGGTAGTCACGGCACGGGCCCCGAGGATGGGTCGTGACACTTGTAGCCTTTATACTTTAGTGAACTATAGGATGGTGGTGGTAAATTATGATTCAAGATAGTATATGTAAAGGGATGAAATGGGAAAAATTATAAGACTTATTATTCAAGTATTTATTCCTAGATGCACTAAAGTTATATTGTTCTTAGGAGTTCAAAGATATCTATCATGGGATAATGAAAATGTCTTCTTATTTGTTATGCTTCATTGAGTTGATTGTATTGGATTCTCTTCATTAAGGGAACAATGCATAGAAGGGAATACATTTTGTGATCATTCCTTCCCTAAAGATGAAATGTCAGTTTCAGAACTCTTGTATGAGGACGTATCCTATAGTTCTTTATAAGTAGTTAATTATAGTGAATTGAATTATTGATTATAGATTTTCTGGTCATTTCCCAACTACTAATGGAAGGATAGTGGATTTCTCTAGAAAAGTGCTTGTTTATTATTCTAGGTGTCAATAAATGAAGTCATAGGATGGATTCTTGGATAATGCTCTATAGTTAGATAACAAAAGTGGTTTAACGTCTCCCTCTATGGGATATTACTCAACTTTGTCTTATAACAATGGGTGGAAATGAAATTATCTCAAGTGATTTATTGTTTCTCTCAATACTTATCACTTTTATTGCAAGTTCAGTCATCTGAAGTGATTTTTCCAATGATTCATGGATTCACATAATAAATTCAAGTTATCGTTCATGTTCAAGAACTAATAAGAAGTTGTAGACCCCACAACTATAAATGAATCAAGTGAATCACGATCCTCTATGGAATCATAGATTGGTCACTAGAAATGATTATATGGTAGATCAGAATTCCATTGATGGTGGGAATGGTCGCTCAATAGTTAAAGGTATGGTTTTTATTTAATTTACCCTATTTGTTTCTTTGTTTGATATAACTGGATCCCATATATTCATATCTTCTGAAGTGGTTACTATTTATACTTTCTGTTTATGTTTTCTTATGAGATTTTATATATAGATACATCCCTGGGAAGAAAAGTTGATCATCTTTATATCTTTTCTAGGATGTATGATGGTGGTTTCTAACTATAGGAATGTGTGTAACTATATAGTTTTGGAGATGTTGGGTTTTTGATGTGATACTTATCATGGAATGGTTGAACAAATACCATTAACCAATCTATTTTTATTAAATAATAATGACAATTATCTCTCCTAAAGGGGATAAGTTCATGTTGATTCACGAATAGAGCATCAACGTTGGAAGAGTATGACCATATCCTCACTAGAGAGAATTATTTTTCGTGTAGGTATCTAGAATGATCCTTATATTTGACTAAACATTGTCTTAATCCACATTTCCTCATATTTTATAATTATACCAAGTTATCTTTCCAAAGGATTTCTTAGGGTCGTCACCACATTGGGAAGTTGAGTTTGAGATCAATCCCATTATTGGTGTATCGCCCATAACTATTCCACCATAAAACATGGAACCAGTGGAGTTAAAGGAGCTCAAAGTAATGGTGGATGATCTAGAAGCTAAATAATTCATCATACCAATAACTTTCCTTTTTCTTGCTCTAATGTTGTTCTCCATGAAATTGGATGCTAGTATTGAGATTTTTGTGGACTATAGGAAGTTGAATTAGATTACTTTAAGAAATAATAACCTGTAACCAATAATTTATGACTTTTATGATCACTTTAATTGAATATAGTGGTTTTTAAAGATTGAGGTATTTTTTGTCTGCCATTAGCTTTGGGTCATAGAGGAAGACATACCAAAGATAGTGTTTCTAAGCAAGTATGGGTTGTATTAGTGTCTCTTTATTCCATTTGGACTGACTAATACTCTACTAGTGCTCATGGATATTGTGAAAAATATCATTTACCCATACTTGGACTCTATCATCATTATGTTCATTGATGGAATCTTGTTATATTCCATGATTTGGAAATCGCATTATAGAAACTTGGAGATTTTATAGAGTATTCTTAAAGAACATCAGCATTACCCCAAGCATCAAAAGATTCACTTTTAGATATTGGAAGTGTGATTTCATGGGAACATGGTTTCTCAATTACCAATATCACTTGATTTAGATATCTTAGATGAAGTTATAACTTAGTCATAAACAAGGAACAAGTTTGAGATTCAGTGTTTCTTTATGTTTTTTTAGAACAACTTGAGGTTTATTTTTTGATTTTATTGCATTGAAGTTCCTATGACCAAGCATAAATATAAGGTATTAAAATTTGAATGTATATAATACTGTGATAATACCATCTTAGATCTAAATTATATGTTTTCAACATCTTTAATCTTGATTCGTCCATAATATTGGAGTCATTTATGTAGTTTATTATGATGCATCTGGCATAGTCCTAGGAGATATTGTGATGCATGGTAATAAAGTAGTTACTTAGGGGTATCATTAGTTGTGAACCCATGAGTAAAGCTACCCTACTCATTAATTGAATTTAATATCTGTAGCTCATGTGTTGAAATTTAGGCAACACTACCACTCGATCAAGAGATTTATCATATACACAGATCATAAGAGTTTTTTGTTTATTTTCATCTAGTGTGATTTGAATCTTCACTAGATACATTTGGTAGAATACATGCAGATGTTAATCATTGAAATAGAGTATAATAATATTAAAGGTAACATAGTTTTTAATGAACCGAGTAAGAAGATATAGGAAATTAGAGAGTGTACATTATAGGTTGTGTGGAATCTCATGGAATAATTGGTAGACATGTAGGTGGGTATATATGAGGATCAAGGGGTAGTGGATTCTGAACCCTTGGTGATCACATACTAATTGATGGACTTATTGAAAGATAAATATAATATGTATCCATATTGTATTGTAATGCATCATAGGATTCCAACAAATGTATCTCTTTTCAGATAAACCATAGATATGTGTGGTGTGCTTCTGGTTCATGGAAGAGTGATAGTTCCTACATTCATATGCGAGGATTTGATGATATAATATCATGATTTATACTAGTAATTTAACCTAGGATTGACCAAGATGTATCATGATGATAGATGATAGTTTTCAGTTTCCCAACATTAAAGGATACAATTCAGTATTTTTCGCATGTTTCCAAACTTGTTAGAGGATCAAAGTTGAGCATTAGTGTAGCAACTTCTAGTGATAATGTGGAAATGGGATGATGTTATTATACACTTTTTGGAATGGTTTCCACAGATACTGAAATTTCAAGGGACCATTTGGATTATAATCGACCTATGGTGCAAGGTGGATCACTTATTTATGATATATGTGACTAACTCAGTGGATATAATTGGAAAGTTCTATATTTGGGACATCATAAAAGTACTCAGAGATACTATAAGAGTTTTAAATAATCAATACACTTGGTTCACATCATGGTTTCGGAATGGATAGTGGAATGTTAAGGTGATATAGTTGAAACAGAGTATATCCTTTAATTCTTAGACCAATGAGAAGTCATATAGATTGATCGATAATTTAAATGATATTATTTATGAATTTGTTTTGGATTTTGAAGAATCACCGGATATTCACATGGATATAGTAGAGTAATATTATAATAATATCACATATTCCTTAATTCAAATGGATCCATTTGAGGATTTGTATAGGAGGCCATTTAATTGACCAATATTCTAGAATGTGGTAGGTGAATCTTTAATTGCTGGGATGAGTATGGTACAAGAGACCAAAGGGTGACTGAAATTGATTCAAAAATAGCTAGTTATGAAATAAAATATTTTTTTTATTAAAACAATTGAAGGATATGACCCTTTGAGTTCACCATGTGATATAAGGATTTCTTATTGGTGCCCCCTCAGTTAGGGTATATGCATTTTTCAAAGAATGGGATGTTCGAATCATGGTACATTGGGTCATTCGATGTCGTTAAACACATCAATTATTTGGAATATCTATTTGATCCTCTTAGGAAATATCCTAGTCCACATAATGTATTTCATGTGATTTTGAATCAGTGGAATGTGACTTCTCTTTCAAATTTTCATGAATATAAGGATGTTTAACTTGAATTGGAATCAACAATTATAGAGTGTCCCATTTTTTCTTGTCGACTGAATCAATAATGTGCTATGTGGAATAGATATTTCTATTTTTTAGTTACCATGTATGTATAAGTGTATACAAATAGAGAAATAAGAGATTTTTGGTATACATTTAGGTGTAGTGTCCCTATTTTTTCACCCATACCCCATGGGACACTTCTCAAGGTGGAGAAGTCATAATAGGGAAATAATTTTAACACCATATTTTTATGTTATGCCTCTTTTTATCGTACACATATATTTTTTTTATATGTTTTAGTAAAATTTTAGGTGGGTTTGTGATGTTTTAGTGGATGGAAAAAGAATGTGTCTATGATAGATAGCATGTTATATATTGAAAAGGCAACAATAGCTCCATCGACCTATCAGTGTAGTGTCAATGATCTTTATGTTTACTACAGAACCAAGTGGATAGTCAGTGAAAAGACACCATCCCACTAATGGGGATCCCATGCAGAACCCATTACCCTAGTGTCCATCATCCAGGTAGTTGATACCACTGGGTCAACAATGGCATCGTTTGGATCCCAGCCAATATGACGAGTTTCAATGTGTTTTCTAAAATCTGATTCCTGCTCAATTTCACTAATTATCTAAGTCTTTATTTGGAACCAAACACTATATTACCTCTATCTAATTATTTTGGTCCATCAACTCTCCTTTTTTAATCTTCCCTTCGACACCAAAAAATGGTTAATCACATAATTTAGATATGGTAGTATAATCTCGATTCAGATCAATCCTATCATATTATACATTACTTAAATAATAAAGATCATTGATTTCTTGAGCATATCTAAGGGTTCAGAATGGTATAACAAGGTAATGTTAGATTGTTGATATAATCATCTCCTGGACTTAGGGATTTGGAATCTATTAATTCTTTGGACCTAGATCACTTTTGACAATGGATCTTCCCATGTAATTTTGATCTTTTACAACCCTTTCGGGTGTTGTTTCTCCTTAATATTGATTCTTTATTTCTAATCGCAGTGGATCGGGATGGGATCTAGTTTTCATTGACACAATTGGATTAAGATTTTGAACCATTTCATGAAATCATTATTGAACTTAAGGATGGAATTCATTGAACTTAGTGTATGTTTATTTAGGTTCTTAGCATGATTTTTTGCTTGCCTGTGGGGCCTTATGATACCAATTTTTGATTATTGATCAAATTAAAAGTGCATGTGTAGCCCTGTGATACTTGTTATTTATTTTCTCTCTCATTTTTATCTTAATGGTTATGAATATTGCATCATATTATGTGACATTAGATCTCTCATTTGTCTCTGTTATTTGATGAGTTGTTCCATTAACTTTCTAGTTGATCAGAAAAGTTGATCCACATGGATTATCTAATAGATGGAATGTTTCTAACTCTTGGTCAACATGGGTATGGGTTATACATTAATGGGGTATATTCCATAAATCAATTTGGATTATCCCATCATGGGGTATGTGTATGATCCCATATTTTTTAGGTATGTCTCTCTCTAATTTTTTTTGGCTTCTCTTTATTGAGTTTTTTCTCATAATTAAACCTTGGTGGTTGTGTTTTTATCATGTTTGAATATATTTTTGAGAAAATGATGTCTTAGGATGAGTGGAAACATTAAAAAATTAGATAGGATCCATGTGGAGAACCTGTGTTAGTGAAAATTACTTATGTTCATAGATATATACTTGTTTAAATAAATTGAGTCTTGATGAATGGATCAAGCATTACCATTGGTTTTTGTAAGTTGAGAAGATTTAAAGAGTGTTAAGGTTGTTTTCTAAGGAAAACTGGATGAGTAACCATTTGTAGAACATTTAAAAATCATGTAATTTTTGGGTGATTTTAAATAACAATCCGAGGAAAAAGGGTTTTAGGTATATCCCAGTAAAACTAATTACATGATGTGTAACTATATTACATGTCATAAAATTCCCCAATAAACTATTATAAAGTATGTTGTGCATATTATTTTTTCATTCAAACACATGAATATTTTATCTTCTTGACATCGAGAGACCCTCTATGAAACATTTTTGTGACAACCTCCCTTTAGGAAAACCTGAAAACTCATCTGATCCCTGATAAGTAGTTTTGGTCCAGATATCCTTTATCCCTCTTATTTATCTTATCAAAGCAGTGTAACCTATTTAATCATTTGATTTTTTTTATCATGATCAGTTTTTATCTAGAATCCTTGTGGATATCATCTATACCTTCTTTCTCATGCGTATTTTTTATTAGAATCATTGTTTGATCAACGGTTAAAGGTAGGGGTCTAAACCTTAACTAGATGGATTGATAATTTTCAAGTATGTTCAATATTGAAATTAAATCAACATATCATGCATTGAATATATTTAAATAATTAATTGACTTACTTCTTTGTGCCCCATTGGATCCAAATTGTTATTGACCTAGTTTATAGCTACCATTATGGTGATCGAACCCTTGAATAAGTCAATTGTTTAATGTCCTAAAATATTTTTAACATTACATGGACAATGGTTTATTGATTGATATAGATTCATTGTGTCTTTTATTTTTAATTTATATAATAGGAATGTTATTAGTTATAAAAAAGTATCATATGAAATGTGTAATTGAAAGTAAAATGGTAATTTTCTTAATTCACCATTGATCCATATGGTGTGATATTGGGATATCCTTGTTGATATGACATGTTTTGTGATTAAATATTGTAATGATTGTATAGTTCATTGGGGAAGTGACACATGATGAAAGGAGTATACAGTATTCTATGCCTAGTGGACATGATGAAATTCTTATGTACCCAAATAGGCCTAGTGACATGTTCTGAATTGAAGATATAGTGGGTTTGTCCAAGTTGACATTCTAAATTACTTATATAACAGGCTAGGCCTAGTGACACATGTTGAAATGCCGATATAGTGTGATCAGACCTGATTAAATGTTGAAATGATTATATAGTGGGTTTGAACTAGATTTATTTGCTTTATACCTTAGTTATAAGGTTTTCATTGTCATGTCTTTAAGACAAGCTCAGATACATTCAGGAATAGAACCAAGGAAGGTTTTGATATTCCATGGTTATAGAGTTATGGTTGGAATGGGTGTGAGACATGATCAGAGAAATTATGGCATGGTTTCAATTCAATTGATGTGGTTTTAAGTTAATTATTTAGTTAATTAATAATATTATTTATTCTATTATTCCATACACATATTATCAGAAATATTGTTTGTAGACATGGTCGTGTCGACCTAAAAAGTTATACTCACACCCTATTTAGACTGCCATTTGTTTCCTGAAAAAATTATATTTATGCAGGTTTTTATAAGGGAAAAGGACCTCTCTAATGATTTTCTTCTTGCTAGATAGGCTGGAGCTTCGAGAGGGGGCTAGGATGGGGTTCATGATGAGGGACTTTTGAGTATTTATTTGATCCTACGAGTCTTTTATTTTTATTATTCCTATCATAAAAGTTATTTTCATTCTATAATTTCATTAAATTATAACTTTATTATATATTAGATTATTCGGTTTCTTTTATTATTGGTATTTTGAAGTATAATATTGTTTCCATTACTTGCACACTCTACTATGTATTTATTAATATTGAATTATTCTACTATGTTATAACTCTTAATCTATGGGGAATATTCTCCAAAGAATAATTATCAAACCCATGCTACAAGTCAGAATCCTTTGGGGTATGGGGATATGTTCTTGAGGTCTTGTAACCAACCCTTTTTTCCATGTGAGAGAGTTCCATATGGGGGGGATGTTACAAAGTTACATTAAAGGAGGTTTCTATTTTATTTCTTTTCAATTTAGGAATGGTTTAACGTAGATTTGATGAGTTAGGATACGGTATTGAAACTATGCATGGGATTAGCTAACCTATGTATGGAGGAAAATTCAAGTGCCTGGGGAGGGATTGTTTTTATTATTGTTCACTTGTTACAGTTCATGTTATGTCAACTATGAAGATTCACATGTTGTGTGAGATTATTTTTCTATGATTTTGTTGGTTATTGAGATTTGTGTTCATGGCCCAGTATGGAACAAGATGAGTATGAATGAACCATAATACAAATAAATGGATATATATTGACATTTACTATTCATGACAGGGGTGAATTTATTTTTTATGTAATATATAATTTATTGTTGAACTGTGATGTGAGATATTTGTTATATCTAAGAAAAGAAACTAATTACCTCTTATGTTAAGCTAAAACAGTTGTAATCAATGACTAATGAGACCAGGGGTCTATGGTAATCTATTATTTTTCACATGTTGAAGTAGACATGGTTATAGACCTTTTCCCAAGGTGTGTGTTTTTATTTTGGAGGAAATGAATCCTCATAATCTTAGAGTTGACCATCAGGTGAGTGGAAATCAATAAACTCCTAACACAGCTGAACATGAGCTTCTTGTAGCTCCTAAAGATCAGATGGATTTTCATATTGATTGTCGCCACTTTAGTGTCATCAGATCCATGGAAAGATATATTTTTTACTATGTGACTTCAATTTATTAGATGAAAAGAGATATTTAGATGTAAAATTTTCCTACATTACCTATGAAGGGATGACCCTAGGTATCCTAGTTTTGGATTGATTTAGTCTATACAATATGTAAGTATTTAGATACACACATAGATAGGATAGCGAAGCTTACTACGTATTGGATTTTTGGATCAGCCAATAATTGGTGACATATTATAGGGGTAGTAGGAGGATTTATCTTAGAAGGAATTCAAGATGAAGTTACTAATACATTTCTATCCCAAGATGATGAGAGATGAGAAGGATCATGATTTCATACACCCGAGATGGTAGGGCATGTCAGTGATGGACTACGCTGAAGGTTTCACCAGCCTACAATATTTCGTGCCATTTTTTGAAGGTGGTGAGATATCTAGGGAAATATTTTTTCAGGAAGTTATTTACTATGAGAACATGTCATAGGTGAACATGTTCGGTTTGAGCATTTTTTTAGATGTGATAAATCTGGTACTCATCATGGAATGAAATCTGAGAGAAACAACATGCAACAGCTAGGATATTTCATTAGGGAAAATTGTGATATCTTATTATAGTGGAAATAAGCTTCAATGTGATATTTTTTCTAAGGAAATAGTAGACTGAGTAGTCAGGGGAGTGGGAAGCTATCTCATGGATTTATTCTATTGTCATACTATCGGTGTGGAATGATGGTCCATAGTCAGAATTAGAGTTTGTACCCCACTTTATAGTGCCATTATTTTAGAATATTGGGCCACCTAAAGAGGTTTTTAGGGTCATGTAGCAGAAGATAAGTGAAGGGGAATAGGACAGGAACCAGAGTCTAGTAGAGACTCATCTAATCCGTAAAGGATATGTAGCTGAAGTTCCATGGGATGTTATGGTCGATCCAGGTGATGTGGTACCCCAAAACTGGAACAATAGTACTATAAGGAGGGTATAGCTTTAGGGAGTCCGGATAGAGATCATGTTAGAGGGGTCGGCCAACTAATTTTTATGCAGACTACTATGCCTATTGTGGATGTAAGACCATATATAGTCAGATGTTTGATTCTTATATCATTTTCCATTTCTTATGTTTTTTTTATATAGGATTAGTGCATTACATTTTATATACTCTTTTTCAAAAATAGTTTGGGATTATATGTGTAAATAATATATGGTATTTTTATCAACAAAAAACCATTCAGAGTGTGGTCAGAGAATATCAAACCCTACATGTCATGTTCTCTAGTTATTAGTGGTAACTATTTCTTATGGGAACCATTTTTTTTGTAAATGACTTGCTATTATTTGATTCTTAGTATGGATTGGTTATTACTATACTAAGCTCATATTGACTATAAATTTAGGAGTTTTACCTTTTAATCAATAGAAGAATGCAGTTATTCTCATGAGGAGGAGTGGGATCTTCATGCTGGTCATGTTTGACCCCTTCTGTTTTGAATGGATTGTCTCAGGGCTCGAATTGATGGTCTTTCTTTTGATTATGGTGGAATATTGCATGATTATTTTCCTCAAGTGGTAAACCATTTTTATTATCTCTTTTCAGGTGAGAACTATTTCTTTATGCCCAAGAGAATAATCAATTTTTTGACCGAGTTGATACTTGGAGATGATCCAATTCTTATCCCTCCTTGTAGAATAAAACCAACTGATATTTGGGGGTTGAAAGTTATATTGGAAGATATATAATTTAAGGGTTTTATATGGCCTAGTAAACCTCTTTGGGTTAATCCTATTCTCATCCCCAAGAAGACCTACAGGTCTTTGAGATTATGTCTGTATTATTAGACATTGAACCAAATGATGGTCAATAACTAGTATCCCCTTCCATGCATTGTTGATCTCTTTGATCATATAAGTGTTTATAAGATCTTCTACAAGATTTATTTGAGATTAGGATACCATCAGTTGATATTGAAACCATTAGACATTCCTCTGACTACTATTGTGAGTAGGTATGGCTTGTATGAGTTCATAGTAGTGTCGTTTGGTTTGACCAATATACCTACAATATTCATGTCCCTGGTGAATAAAATATTTTATCCTTTTCTGGATTTTTTTGGGGTGGTTTTCTCTGATGATGTATTAGTGTACTCCCAATAATCATATGATCATTCCAAACACATTACAATTTTCATGGGTATATTGAGATAACATCATCTTTTTTCTAAGTTAACCAAATACTATTTTTGGATTCATAAAGTGCACTTTTTGGGCCATGTCATCTCAAATAAAAGAGTGTTAGTGGACCTTTATAAAGATGTAGATGTGGTTTCTAGGGGAAAAGAGAAGAATATATTTAAGATTTTCAGATTTTGGGTTTATGAGGTTATTATTGGTGCTTGATCCAAGATTTATCATGTTTGGACGCATCGATGTATGGGCTAACCAATAGAGGGGTGACGTTTGTTCGGTTGGATTCTTTCAAGAGATATTTTCTTGGGTTAAAATGTAGTCTATCCTCAACACCTATCATTACTTTACCAATTCGGGGTAAATCATATACTATGTACTATGATGCATCCAACATTTTAATTGAAGTAATTCTAATGTAGGAGGATCGAGTGGTTTCTTCTAGCTCCATACAGTTGATGGTTCAAGAAAGAAATTACCATACCCGTGATTTGGAGTTATCAGTAGTGGTACATTCACTGAGATGATAGAGACATTATCTCATGTTGAGAGGTCTGTGGTATACACATACCACAAGATCCTAATGTATTTATTTTCTTAGGGAGAACCGAACCTTTGGAAGTGGTGGTGGGTCGAGTATCTAAAATCTTTCGACATCGAGTAGGATTATATGCTGAGCAAGGGAAACATCATTTATCATATGTTGAGAAGAAATATGTAGGTATAGGAAGTATGGGAATCTTGTGATGATTTATGTATAATATATCTCTTTGATGACATTCATCTAGATGTTCAATACTCTTAGGTATGAGTAGATATGACTTATTAGTTGTTATGCACATGATTTCAATGCAGATTAAGACTGATAGATTGTTTGATATATAGGTATTTTTCCTCAATGACAGATTATATATTGTGGAGACATCATTAGGGTGGTCTATTGGATGTGAAAATTCTCTTTTTTTCAATGTCGGGTTCCTATGGGATTGTGTGAGTCATTGATGAAAGTGTTTAATAATTCATGATTGGTGATATATATTGGTTTGAAAAAGACGTATTGTGATCAATAAAGATAGTAATATTGGTCTGGAATGAAGATGGAAGTCTAGGAATTGGTGGAGAGATGATTCACTTTCCAGTAGTTGAAATATGAGAATCATAGGATAACTGGGATTTTGCATCATTTTTCAATTCTTGAGTGGAAATAGGATAATGTCAATATAGATTTGATAATAGAACTACTAAGAAAAAATGATAAGAAAAATGTTGTATGGGTAATTTTGGTTTGATTTATGAAGTTATCCAACATCTTACCTATTAGAGAGACCTTCACTATTGATAATTTTGGTAGTCACTAGGTGCGCGAGGTAGCTTGGATGCACCGTGTTCTGAAGGGTATCATTTCAAATAGATATCCTCATTGGACATCACATTTATCGAAGGTTTTTCATAAGACTCTTGGATCCTAGTTTCTTTTGAGCAATAAATATAATCCTCAAACTAATGGTCAATCTAAAATTACTATTCAGGTACTCGAGCGTATATTGTGAGCCTCTTTTTTGGGTTTTGGTGGTTTGTGGGAGTAGCAATAATTATCATCCTCAAACTAATGGCCAATATAAAATTACAATATCATTTTTGGCAGGAATAAGGTGATTTAATGCTTATTGGGATATTCTTTAGTGGAATACATAAGAGAAAGACCAATTGATCGAATAGTGATTAGTGACCACACAGAGCATGCATAAACATTATGATGACCATCATATATGACCTATAGAGTTCTAGTTTTTTCATCATGTTTTCCTTGGGGTGTATCACAGGTTGAGTAAACATTGTATATAGAAACATGGAATGCCAACACCCATGTGTTTTAGGTCGTTTGAGATAGTGGATAGGGTTAGTTTGTTGGAATACTATTTAGACCTTCCATAGCAATGTAGTTCCTTGCATGACATGTCCCACGTGTCGCAACATTAAAGATATTATCTAGACCATTTTCATGTGATATATATAGAAAACTTATATCTTGGTGATAATTTATCATCTAAGGAGAAATCAATATGGATTCTGCACCTTAGTGAGAAGTATCTTTAGAGAAGGGTGATTCATTTTGTTCAAGTTCAGTGGCATCATGAGAGAGTTTAGGGGGATACCTAGGAGAGGGAGTATGATATTTAAGAATAGTGGACAAAATTGTTTTCTAAGAACCCACATGAATTCTTTGAGAAGCTCAAGGATGAGCTATTATATTGAGGGGAGGCTATAAGATCTCATATTTTTTTAAGTACAACTCTCACTAGGTTATTCATTTAACTTCTATCAGTTGAGTTTTTCCTCATCTATAACACTTGGGGGTTGTTTGTTCATCATGTTTGACTATTTTTAAATAAATTCAGTATTGGGTTATGATTAAACTTGATAAAACTATACAAGATTATCATGGAGAGACTTTTTTGGGGAAAATGAATTAATGTCCAGAGATGTATGCTTATTTGAAATAATGGGATCTGAATGAATGGATCAGGAATTACCATGGGTTCTTGATAAGTTGGGAAGATTTATTTGGGGTTCATAATGTTTTATAAGGATAATCGGATGAAACCCCATTTTTTTTAAAATTTACACTTCAAGTAATTGGATAACACATAATGTAAAGTTTGGGTGATTTTAAATAATAATCTAAGGTGATGGGTTTTTTGGTATATCCCCCTAAAACAATTACATTAAGTGTAATTATATTTCCATGTTATGTAATTACTTGACCATTTCTTTTAAATTATGTTGTGTGGCTGATTTTCCCATTCATCGGCATGAATCTTTTCTCTAATAGACATAAGGAGAGCCTCTAAAAAAATTTAGTGCCAACCTCCCTTTCGGATATCCCTATCACGCATATGATTCCTAGTAAGTTGTTTTTATCAAGATTTCCTTTATCTCCCTTTTTATCTATATCCATTTCTATGTAACCTTTTCACCATGAATGTTGTTGGTTTAGATCATGATAATTTTTGATCTAAAATCCTTCTTGTGATCATCCACACATTCTTCCTCATGGGTGTTTTCCATCAGGAGCATTGTTTTATTAGAATTTAAATATTGTGGGTCTAAACCATAACCCTATGGATTGATAATTTTCATTTATGTTCAATATTTTAATTTCACGAGTATATCATGTGTCAAATAAATTTAACAAATGAATTGAATTATTCCTTGGAGTCCCTTTGGATCTGATTTGTTATTTACCTAGCTTGTAGAAACTATTTGGGTATATAAACCCATGAATAAATAAATTTTTTAATGGATTAAATTTTATTGATCATGAAATTGATTGTGGGTGATTTATTTGTATATATTCACCTTGTATTTTTTTATTGAGATAAGTGTCATGTTATTGGTTATGACCAATTATTATATGAAATGTGTAATTTAAAGTTAAATTGTAATTTTCATAATTAAAACTTCATCTGTATGTTATGTTACTATGATGTCCTTTTTGTTGTGACTTGTATTGTGATTAAATGTTTTAATGCGTATATAGGGTGTTTTTCTAGTGACACCTACTAAAATTATTATATAGCGGACTATGCCTAGTTGACATGCTAAAATAATTATATAGCAGTTTAGGCCAAGTGAAATGTGTTTAAATGTTGATATAGAGGGCTTGGGCTAATTGAAATGCTGAAATTATTATATAGATGGATAGGCCTAATGACACATGTTGAAATTCTGATATAGTGGGATCGACCCAAATTAAATTTTGAAATGATTATAAAACGGATTTGACACAGAATATTGTGATTTATACCTTGGTAATATGGTTTTAGTTAGAATGGTTATAATGCATGTGTAGAGACATTCTATAATGGTGCCAAAGAATGTTATGATATTCCTTGGTAATTATGTAATGGTTGGCATGGTTGTGAGACTTGCTCTTAGACATTCTAGAATGGTTCCAAAGTAGGTTGATGAGGTATTAAGTTAATTGTTTAATTAAATTTTACACTTTTGGCATTATCTCATACACCTATTATCAGACTAGTTATTTATAGACAATGTGTTTTTGACCTACTAAAGTTTACTCTAACTATATTAGAACCACAATTTCATAACAGAGTAGATTATATGGATTCATGTTCGCTCAAGATCAAAGGAACTTTCTGTTGTTTGTTTTCTTGATTTACATGATTGATTTTCTATATGGGACTAACATGGGGTTCGAGATATAGAAATTTTGAGTCTTTATTTTATTCTGGTATTATTTAATTTGTATTAATCTTACTGAAAAAATTATTTTAGTCTACTATTATTTTTTAATTTTTTTTTCAAAACCAAATATATTATTGTTTCATAAAATATTTCAATTATGCATTTTAATCCAATTTAAAAAGGAATATATAAATAAATAATAATTTTATTTGGATCCTTTAAGTGTTATTTTTAAACATGGGAAATGATTCTAATAAATAGTTCAAAATAACAGTTTCCTAATGTTATAATATTAATTCCACAAAAAAATTGCTATTAAATATATGTTTCAATGTAATAAATAACATTCATAGAAAATATAGAAAAAATCACTCAGAATTCATACAAGTTCAACAACCTCAAAACTATTTTAATTTTCAAAACCCGAATCATGTTTTTCTACGGGTTAGAGAACATTTAGTTCGCTGATTTCAAAACAATAAAACACACCAAAATTTAAAAAATAGAAAAACAAATTGAAAAACTAAATAGATTAATACAAATCCATTATAAATAATCTATTATTATCCCACATTTATTAAAAAATTATTTCATCCAATTTTTATACATAATTTTATTGGTCAGTACAAAATTAAATATGTAAGAGAAATAAAGCAAGGATTATTTTTCACAGTATTATTGAGTTTATCTCCTAGCTACTTTCATTTAAGGGATAATAAATCATGAAAAAAACATAAGAACATAATTGAAAGAAAAATAATGATAAATAAATATAAAGGTATACAAGAATAAATTTTCTATGAAACCCTCTAAATTGGTGATAATATTTTACTAACCCTCTCATATCAGTTTCAATGGGTTATTCTTAATATAATAATGGAAATATCATTCAATATTTGAACCAACACATCCTCTTCATTATATTGTGCATCCCGTCACACTGGTTTTAGGGAAACTCATAAATAGATCACTTCATCTTCATCTCCTACAATATTATTTACAAGTAAACACTTGTAAACAACACCAAAATTAACGTGTAGATATTTTTCCCAAATCCTCTTTCAGTATTTTTAATTTCTTAAGCATATAATACAGTGTGTTCCTTGGGTTTATCTAAAGTATGATTCTCACACACATCAAAATTATATTTTAAAATTATCATCTAAATAACATACTACTATATAATATACCAATATAATAGGTGGAAAAAATATATATAACATAAAAATATGAAAAAAACACAAAGAAGAATATAAAACATTAAGAAACATGGTAATAAATGGTATGTTGTATTGAGAATTTCATAGTGGATATATCATCACTCTTTAAATAACTCTCAATATTCATCTCAGTGCGACTTACCACACAACACCCTACTATTCCAATTTTTATTATCCCCAACATAATATGAATAAATTTGGGGTAATAACCATTATAATTTTGGATTGGATACATCTTCACCAAACAACACTATATAATCCATACTCCACAATATGAATGAAATAAATCGAAAAGAAAAATAAATATTTAGGAATGGAAACAATAACTCAGATGATATAGAATATTGTTTGGCCACTTACCATCATCTATTAAACCATCCCCAAAACTCTTAAGATAAAATAAGATGAGTCAAAAGCATAATGACTCAAGAAAGACGCTGCTACTTTCCTTCAAAAAAGCATCGAAGTTAGTTCTCCATTTTCAAAGAGTTTGAAAAATGATGTGGTAAAAAAATAAGATAATAAAGAGAAGATAAATATATATATTAAAAATATATAATAATTTTGAAACAAAATAAATCTTCTTAACTATAAAAAGTGTCTAACTAAAAGGACCAACTCCATGAATGGAAGAGGGGATACATTTTATAGTAAAAAGGGTGGGTATATTTCCTTTTAATTTTGAACTCTAAAATCATGTTCATGGTTAGGGTAGTAAACAGTAGAATAAAGGAAATTGGATGTCTTTAAATTTTGTCACCTATATCTTTTCCATACCCTATAAAAATATAGTTTTATTTTACCATATGTATCCAAATCTATGTCCCAATAAGTAAAATATATTTAAATCTTGAAGACTCATCAAATTCTCATATTCTAGATCCCAATGAAATTTTGTCCTTGATATTAGTATAATCACACAACTCTATATTTAATGAAATTTTTCATCAGCCTCTTATATATCTCCATTTTAACGTTTATCTCATTTTGGACTCCAACTGTGAGATATAATCCCATAAAAAATATTTATCTAATTTGGGAACTAATTAAATGCTTGATTTTCATGCTCCATTTGGGCCTTATAATGTAAGATAAAAATCAGGGTCTAATTGTGTAAAATATTTCCTATAAATCCTTATTTGTAAAAATAAATCTGTATAGTTTGTATTTGTGTAAAACAATCTACCAGAAATATAATATTTATTTAAAATGTATCAAATTTCAAAATTAAGTAATTATCAATATTAAGATCAAATTATTCTTAAAAACTATCAATGTGAAGATTTACCATAATTTAACAATTTATAAGGATTAAAAAATTTAATTAAAGTATAAAATATATGAAAATATTTTCTTCATAATCCAACAATTATATCACATGTCATGTTGAGGGGAAAAGTATCTCCACACATAATTTCAAAAAATACACCGCTGGGGCCACTTCTTCTACCAGAAAAAAGTTGCAGGGACATCATTACCTAAGTTATTTGTCCCACCCTACTTACTAGAACCTCATATTATTTACATATATTAGGGAAATATATCTCTCCCTAGAATCTCACTAAATCATTACTTTGGTACCAGTCACATGAATATATCCCAGTATCTCAAGCCACACCGCAATGTATATCTAGTGAAATTGGATAATCATCTCAAGACTACCTTAGTCACATAATAAAATCATGTTTATATTACTAGTATCCTCATTTACAAAACATGGGTATCCACTAGGTTTATCTTGGGCCCATATCAGTCCCCACTCAGTGGTATCAAGAAACATCAAACACATTATAGTGTTCACTGGGCCCGTAGGCCCTTTCGTAACACTAGACTCAAGATATCAGTCTAAATCCTCCCCTAATTTATCATCATATTTCACTCACATTAACTATGAAAAATCCTAACTACGTGTCACTATGACTTTCAGAATCCCTATTAATAGTCATCCATACAACTCCTACAACCCACAGGATGGTCTATCACACATCTCCCTTCAATGTTATTTTGAGTTAGTTGACATGATGGAAACCATATTTCATAATATATCTAGTAATATAGGGTTTTCCTCACTCACGTAACTAACCATGTTTATAAACACCCCTTAATAGGGTATTACATACCATGCTTTAGACATACGACTATTTCACCCATCACTACTTGCCTTAGAAAATTAATCAAGTCTTTGAACATCACATCTTAACCATGAGTACCCATTTATGATATTCTATTATTTAAAATGACAGCATTTCTCCATTACAAATGTTTTTTTGAGTGACTATGTTCCCAAAAAATATCCATGGAGAAACCACACTTTACCTAGAAGGCTCATATCCACCATATCTTAAGGTACACTATGTTAATTTATTTCAATTAATTTATACACCTATTGGTACATGAGTCATATAGCACACATTTATAATTTATTCATCAGAAATTGGTGGAAATAAAACATAGTAATATCAATGTTATTTCATTGACCAAGGAAATTTATTCCACTCACATAAAATTAAGGTAAACAATTCATTTTTCAATTCATGGTCGATTTCACACTTTAGATATTCCACACATCACATGCACATAAAAACCTAATGAATAAATTTATGTTTTAAAAGGATTTTACTTTTAATCACAAATTTTTTATCCTCACCATTTAAATATCATACTTTTCCAAACTCATTTGTTCCTCATATAATCTCATTATAAAAACTGAGCTCCAATCTGAAGCCATAATTTATTAAATAACAAATAAAAATATTTTACAATTATTTATATAATTTAATAAAAATTCAAAAAATTCAAAAACATAATATGATGTATAACAAAACTAAAACCTTGGGAAACATGGTTTTCCTTACCCATGACACACAACTAGAACTAGTCCAGATGAAGGTACCAAATAATTCTCTTAAATAATTGAACAATTAAATTCAATTTCACTAAAAAACCTATATTAAATATGGAAACATAATTTCATTATAAAAATATTGAATCATAGAGTTTTTTCAATCATTTTTAACATCCTTTATCTAGTATTTGAAAAATACCAATTATTTTAACTCAATTATGTCATGATATGTTGAAATCCACATCATACCCAAGCCCATATAATCACAAATCTACACCTAGTGAAATATACCAAAAAGGACTGAATGAGGGGTGTAATATACCTCAAATAAATATTTTAAAACATTAAAAAATCATCTTTATCCCATGAGAATATGATAGAGTAATATGAGATGGAGATCTAGAAAAACATTTCTCCTGGGAAACCCCTATCCCCTGAAACTCAAAGTGGGGTGACCCCCAAATGAATTTTCTTCCCCTGTGAATAACCCATCATGAGCATTTTATCATTGCATGGCCATGATGGCTACTCCAAGATGATAAATTTCTAATATATGATGCGGTGTGGCCCCCCTGAATGTTGTATAACCATCACGAAAAATGTATAGGGGTTAATTCCCTACCGACCACCCTTAAGGTGTGTTCCTATTGATATCACAATGAGGAATCAGCCCCATGAGATCCCTATGAGTTAGAATATAACTATTGTGTTTTGAACACTGAAACATCATTCTAGCACACCATAAACCCCCTTTTAAGTAACGACTTCTCTCCCATGGTAGATCATCATGATATGGCCCAAGGAGTCATCGTATGTCTGGTCTATCCTATATGATAATCACGAAGAATTATTTATGGGTCTCGATACCCTATATATAAAATAACTTCTTTTTTAAAAAAATATAGTTCCTTTGTTGTATAATGACCCTCCATAATTTGGCAACTTCCCTCCATTCATCCCTTCATCATGATGGGACCATCATATATCATAGAGTAATGAGTTTGTTGTAGAAAAATTCAATAACGGGATCACCCTAACCCCACAATAACATTCACTTGAAAACTTGAAATATATCTTGATCCTCTCAAAAAATCAAAAAAAAATTCTATAATAGGATATATCATAGGGCATCCAAATCTGAATTCCACTTTTAAATATTTCCCTGACTCAGTGACCAAAAAATTTTAATTTTAGTTTTAATTTCACAATTTATTGACATGGGTCACTAATGACTCACTACCATGACACATAATATCATAAAGATATCTAAAGTGTCCTTATAAATCAATATAAATATCCCTCATAAATCATTTCATGATCAAATCACCATATTCTATCCTAACATTTTTAACAAACTTCCACTGTGAAACTCTAAACCCCAAGGTGTGTTATACTTCAATGTTGAGATACTTTATCATTAGTTCTTCCAATTCTAAGATAGTACTAAAATGGGCCATTCTTATCTAATACTCTAAATCATCACCAAATTGTTAATTTCTATGTATGGTGCACCCCGCCATAAACTTTATTAATATGATCTGATTCCATGTCATGATGGTCTACACAATAGGAATACAGTAATAAATACTAACCACAACGATCTATCAAAATGATCAATGTGGTTTTAACATCATTGCACCCAATTTCACATAGAATAATATAAATTCATCCACTTTAAAAACATTATAAAAAAGTCACAGTTTCACCCACCAATGCGCTATCATATATCCCGAAATAGATTCCTTAATTCTTGAAGGCATCATAGAATTTTTTTAAAACTCACACCAAAGTCCAAAACTAAAACTTTATATAATTCCACAGGTAGTTCCCCATCCAAACACACTGATCATCCCATTCCACCCATATTGAAAAATTAATATGTGGTTAGAATTACTCTATGATCATGTTAACTCCATCCTAAGAACAATTCCAATACATAAAATCTATATAATATTTCATCTAAATCTAGAATCGTGTATTTTCTAAGGAAGACATTATAATTGGATATACATGCACAATGGAATACCAGTTCCATATAGACTATCCACTAACCAATTTCATAGCATCCATGACCCTAAAAAACATGGGTCATACCACCAAAACCACAGAAAAATGAGGTTTATACTTCCATGACTGATTTAATGCTCTTCACCAAAAAAAAGTTTCATCATTATTGTTATTGAAAAATAAACCCCATATCTACACCTACCCCCACTCAATCCATTTAGATATTTAATTATTGAACATATACATTCTAATCATACCTAATATTGAGTGAAAAAAAACCAATCACTATCCATTCTTGGATCACCTGGATTTTCATCCTTTATATCTATTGACATAGTATCAACAATGAGTTTCACACCCTCTAACATCCAATGGTACAATACCAACTAAATTAAATCACTTAAACTGTTATTTTAGAGAAATTTTGATTGGATTACAACCTTATGTGTGGGTTTCTCTTCTTGATTTGTGATCATACCATCATAACAACCCATGTCAATGGCCATTCTCAAATCGATGACAATAGGGAACTTCAATCCATCCCTGAAATTTGTATTTTCTACCAATACAATATTTACCATTTGATTCAAAATCCTAGCCCCGTATGTCCAAATTCTTATCATCAAGCTCATCGACTCTTAACCTTCACATGGATACTTAGGATTATTTTATCCATGTTTCTCTGTGCACAACCAATGTGAAATTTCCCACACACGTCATGGAGGTTCTAATGAATCGTTGAAAACCCTCACTCTTTTCTCACTAATTCATGGTTAACCTCTAAAAACCATATTATATGTTCTTATTTAATATATAACTCAATCATATCAAAACTTAATGGTTGTACACTCCCATAAAACAAGATTTTATAGCTAGTCTCAAGATCAAATGACTCACATGCCATCAAACCTTGGCATACAATCCTAAACATCTGACTATAATCCTATCATTTTTTAATCTCATCTGACCAAAAAAAGCCTTGATTCCTTTTGTTATAAAATTTCAATGTAATATTACCCATTTTAAGGAACACTGGATGACCACAAACTAAATGTTTATCATTCTAAAACTACATGCATCAAGCCATACTCCACCCATCTTAAATCCAAATATCTATTTTTTAAAACCACAAAATCCTTGAGATTTATACCCAAAATCTATATGTTTTTAATCCAATTGATCCTTCCTATAACACCCAAAACATAACTATCTCATTAATATAGGATTTATAAAAAAATATTTAATCACTTTAACCCAAGTCATTTTAGGTTTGGAGTTTTAAATTATTAGGACACTTTCTACATAAAAAAATATACACTTTTCCTTAGTGTTCATTTTCTTCCCATATGAATGGATTAATGTTATTATTCCTCCTAAAAATTCATTTATTCATTCAGAATAATCTTTACAGTTAAATGGGGAGGAGGAAATCAAAATAAAGGGTGTGATATCAGTTTCTTAGTAAAGGGTATCATACATTAGAAACTGTCATCGAAAAATTAATGGATGAATTATATGGAAGTAGAAAATAATGATCAAATATATATATATCACTAATAACATAATGGTGAAATATACCCCTGATACTACAAATAATCATATGGATAATAAAAAATGATATCATAGTGATGGAATATATAATTTTCAATATCTAATTAAAACTAAAAAGTACCCAACAATGGAATTATAAATAAATCAAAAAAATACACCCAAAAATAAAACTAGTTTGTCTCTTGATACCTATAAATGAATCAATGGGTAATTTAATTTTAGTCTCCATAAATCAATAAATAAGTACAATTCATTCATCTTAAAAAAGGAATGAATAAATAATACAATATATAATAAATATTCCTTATTAATCAATAATCATTAATATTGAAAAAATAAGAATAAAAAATGTCAATATTCCTTCCCAAATAAATGTAATAACATTATTTATAAGCACCCTTCATGTTTATTTATATATTTTAAGGTATTCATATGATATATAGTAAAGGATATACATTTAAATAAATATTTGAAAATAAAATTTTGAAATAGTTGAAATGATATAGTACATGTCTATGAGATAATTAAACATGAACATGAAGTATTAGAATAATATCATGAGAGAGATAAATATATATTATGTACATAATCATATTAAAGAGAAAGAAAGGTAAATAACCCATAAGAAAAAAGTTAGGTCTGAACTATAAATCTATGAGAGAAGAAAATATGCCATAAATTTAGTAGAATGTTAATTCATTTGATGACTGAAATTTTAAAAACATAATAGAAATATGAAAATATAATGGGATGATATTATTGGGATTTATTATAATATGGACAGAAAAACTATATTTATAATTATTTTGGAAAGGGTAGAATGAGCCCCCTTTATAAGAAAAACATTGATGCTTATTTTGCAAATATTCATTCTTTACGGGTCAATAATGTAATTTTAAAATTGAAAATAGCTTGTAAATAGAAAATACATGATACCATTGACCATTTATGATCCCAAATTGAATCCATATATGTTTTTGTGAATTTTTTTTAATTTATAAATAATTTTTAATATTAAAAGACCCTTATAATCATTTTAAGGTTTATCTTATAATTTTAATTCATTAATATATAGCTGCATGTGGAATTAAAATATAATTTTTTAAATAAAAAATTTACTATTATATTCATACACCAAAACTATAAAAGTATCTAATTCATCTAAATAAAATCACATTAAATGTTTTAAAACAATAATTTTTGACTTCTCATCTACTAACACAAGTTATGCGTTGATGTTGCATTAGATTTTTAGATAATAATCCTACTTTTTAATATTAAAAATAAACTATAATACTAATATTTATTAAATTTTAACAATGACTATAATATAAAACCTTAAATTATTAACTTGTATTCCCATTTTTGTTAGGATATAATTTTTAAAATAATAATTTTTACTTTTTTAACATTGCCCAGGTGCTGAGTAAACATTTGGGTAATTATATTATATGATAAATTTATTTTTTATTAATATAATTAGAAAATATAAGTTATAAAATATTATTTTTATGTCAAGAAAATATTTAGTACCACTTAAATATTTGTTGAAATACGTGAATTTGGTATTTCCTAATATCGCGTAAAAACTTTGTTTCCATCTTTAAATGTTTTGATATATCTTGAAGTAACAATTAGTTTATAGTAATTAAACAATAATTATATAGTATTTTAACTATAAAATTTTGTAATACATGTTCCATAAGTTTCATAAATCCTTTCTCATATTAATATCATTATGATATTATAAATGACTCATTATTCATAAAAATTGTATTTTCAATTATTCACCAAAAATTAAACTTTAATAGAATAATTATATAAATTTTCCCTAAACTAAAGTTGACATGATGATACAAAAAAATCCAATTTTATAAAATTTTCGTTATAAATTTTAAAAAAATATAAATAAACCATATAGAACAAGGCAAAAAAAATTAGTTAGAATAAAAATTATTATTTTCTCAAATGAAAAAAAACCATATTGGTACTTCATTCCTTGATAAATTTATTTATGAAAATAAATATAAATATAAATTAATATAGTTAAAATTAATATACATTTATAAAATATCTGACAATTAAATAATTATTTATATTGGTAAAAATAAAAAACAAGTTAATAAAATATATTTAGGGGTGTATATTTAATGTAATGAAGTGAACTTAATAGTTTTAAATGCATAATTTGTATATAATTGATTATATAATATTTTTGGTGCATGAAATAAATATCTAAACATTTAAAATAAATATAACCTGAACAAATATACATTTATAACTTGAACACTAATTAAAACATGAATAGATTTATTCTCTCTTCTTTCGAGGGATCCCTTAATGACAACCTGTAGTGGTTACATTATCTTATATAAAATGAAAAACTACAATCTCCATATTCCTCCTATAAGTACTACACCTTGAAACATGAAATTCATCCTCAAAATTCCTTTAGAGTTTATGAATATATTTCTTCTTTCTAGAATTAATTTTTGGGGAATCATCTTCATGGGAGACTGTGATGATCCCAACTAAAATGTTGTAGTTCTTTTATTTACTTTATATTATAGTCGAATAATAATAATAATAATATAATGGAATTTAGTATTTTCTTTTATGTGTTTTTAAGTAATAATATTCATTCCTTTTATGTTATTTCCATATTTCATATTTTTTAAATTATGAATATCATTATAAAAAAATGTTAATTAAAAAAATAATACATATTAAAACTAGGTTTTTTAAATTCTCCACAATATATAAATTAAATCATTTCAATTTTTAACCTTTCCATAAATTGTAAAATATATTACCCCTTCAACTCTTAAAATTTTTATATAATCCCAATATAGATTATTCTTAAACAATATTTAATGTGTTATTATATAATAGTTTCCCTCTATAATGACAAATAATATCCAATCAATTTGGATCTAGAAAAATACTAAAAATAAAATTATAATCCAATTGTTATTAAAAAATTTAATACCTTTATTATAATCCCAAATTTCTGTTGTTGTATTTTTTATAATGATCAAGGGTCCATATAATGAAATAATATTTTTTAGTACTTTCAAAATCATCCACTTTTTGTAAATACATCTTGTAAAATTTGAATTAAATTAATGAAAATAATTATAATGTTTAGTAAAAGAATTATATTTTATGTGTAATTTAAAATATTATAATGAAATCGACTTTGATAAGATAATATGATATAATTAATTTTGAAATTTTTAAAAATTGCCTTTTATAAAATGTTAGAAATATTTATAAAATATAAAAAAAATTAAAACTAAATAAATAAATATATATATATAGGGTTTGAAAAGGTATTTTTATTCTGTTTCTACTTGAAAATAATTATGTGCTTCATACTATTGTGATAGTGTGGAAAATTTGAAAATACATTCATGATACCTCCCTTATTGATAAATATAAGTAATTTGGGCTCTTAAAATTTATTCATTATCAATCTATGATCCAAGGAAATCTTAGGGTATATAGAAGGTGATTGATATTTTATATTGATGTTTATAAGTAATTTCTTATTTAATAATAAGTGGGTTAAATTACGTTTTATTAAAAAGAAATATTGAAAAATATAGGATGGGGTAAGAAAAAAACCTTTCCTCATTGAGAAAGAAAAAAAACAATAAAATATATTGACATAAGACAAATATTATCAAAACCACACAATATAATCTGGTCAAATAAAATATATTATTTCCACATTATCACAACCATTCAGGTTGCACGTGAGTGAGTGTTCATGTTGGGATAAGAGACAGGTCCACTCCAACCATGGGGATGATGACCGCTTCTCCAAGAATTAGTTCTCTACCATAGCCTCCTCCATCATCAAAGGATTCATATTCTAAGGTATCATTCATTTCTTGTAAATTTGATACATATATGAATATTTTTATTCACTAATTTTAGTGGTAAAATGATCAAATGGATTATTAGTGTAAGCATTACCTTTGATCATTTATTACACTACCTTAAAAGGCCATGTTATTTCAAAATGAGGAAGACCAACTTGGCTGGGACATCGTGGAACCAGATTCTACATAACGAGTGCCCCGATCCCAATGGGCCACATGTCCTCAAGTGCATCTCCCTGAACACTATAGGCTTTTGACTTGTAGAGAGGGAATTTGGTGTTTCTCCAGGGATATTATGCCCTCATTACCAAAGTATAGAACATCAGATGAATGTAGAAAATGAGACAAATAAATTAGAAAATATAATTAAATAGAAGGAACTTTGAAAAAATATCAATAATAGTAACAATAACTAATACAACTGAAATAGCATTAAAAATTGATGATATTTCATGTCACTAGAAAACCGGAGAACATGGGTACAAGACATTTGGCATAACATGTTCCGAAGAAATATAAAGAAAATAAAATACTATCCCAAGCATCCCAATCCCCAACTCGGTAATCTCTTATCAATCTCCATACTAATTAGTAAGAAATCAGTAGTTTGAAGTTGTATGCTTCCCTATATCAACAACTTTAACAATGTAATCATCCCTGGGTACCAAACGGTGCCTAGAGATGGTGTGAGATAAATCTCAGTAGGCCACCACCAATGGTGTCTAAAAACATCCATCTTATGTAATGGAAATGTAATAGTGTGAAACCATGAATATATAATGTAAAGAAGTATAATGTAACTAAATACCCATGTACCTGCTTCAACCATCATCTAGTGTCTAAACATGTAAATAATTCATGATTTGATTATTACAAATTTATAAATAATTCACATGTTATCATTTTCAATGCTTCTAAGTTCTAACAAGTAAAACTGTATTTATAATTAATACAAAATTGTTCAATGGTATTCAATAAGGAAACCTAGACCTCAAGGGTCGCTAACTCATTTGTAACAGGGTATAGTTATGGGTAAGAGTGTAATCCAAAGAGTATAGTCAAAGGAATTAAAAAATATCAAGCTTACCAGATCTAAGGTGATCAACTAAGGTAAAATAAGGCTATGAAAAGGCTGGGGCCTATGGGATGTATCTAGGGAACCTTGTTGACAATGTTGGATCTATGGAGTGTATCAGAGGCATCTTATATGTAAGGTATCCTTCTGTGTCATACCAAGAATCCAAATAAATGAAAAGGATCAGATCATGGTGGGTATCAACCTATGCAAGTTGTATCGATGAAACAGAATGAGGTTCTTGAGTGCTCATGGAATTCTTTGGTCAGAATATTAGTTGAGCTATATTCTGGCCTTTCTTATTTGATAATTAAGTCATGTAATATTACATTTGGTTCAATCCTTTCATTTCATCAGTGTAATAAGGTCAAGTAGGATAAAACCTTTTAATCAAGTCATTTAGTATGTGTCTTGCCTTTAATTAGTGTGACAAGGACAACAAGCGTGCAACTATTAATTTAATTAATTTAAAGAATATTCCATATGAAAGTTTAATTCCACTACATTCCATTAATTTGGTAAGGGTTTATATGGACATGAAGCCTAATAATCATATACAATTAATCTGTTCAAGTCATATACTTATTATACATTCTAATTTCCATATCACATTTAATTATCAATTGAAGTACTTACCTTATGTATTTTGATTGGGGAGAAGCCATGTTACTTTCCATTATACAATTCATATTACAAAATCAATCCATTTAATATTGAAATGCTTACCATTAGGAAGGTCAAGCCAAGGCACACCCAAATGCTGGATCAAATGTGTCAAAACACTAAAATGACAATTAGGGAATAACATCCTACACAGGATGAAATGGTGTTATGGTCATAACCACAAACAAATAATCACATATTTAGAAAGAGTATAACCATACATTTCTAAAAATTATAAGCATGGAATATTAATTCCATAAATGGAACCCACTGAAATCAGTGGTTCCCACACGACATTTCCAAACTCAAAGAACTTATGGGATGATTTATATACCACCAACATTAGGCATTTAGGACTCACCTCCTCAAATATTGTCCCATTATTTGGCTTGGAATAGTATAGATCTATGAAAAAGAGAAAAATTCCCATAAATAGTTAACTAGATCGAGAGAAAGAGAGATGAATAAAGTCATAAATTGACTCGAGTACTTGCCCTTATGCATCCAACATGATGAATGAAAGCTCAATCGGATCTTGTAAGAAGTAGATCTCTTGATCCCTAGCATATGGTTTCCAAAAGATACAAAATGAGAGATATGAAGGCTAATTTTATTAGTTTATGAATTAGAGAAGAAGAAAGAGGGTTAATATATATTTAAGGTAAAATATGAAATTTTATCTAGAAAAAAGGTCATGGGCACGGTTTTTCCACATGGTTTCAAAATCATTCTGCAAACCATGCACAGTTACCTAGGTAGAAGAGAAACATTCATGGTTAGGCCACCAGGCCATGTGCCAACTGTGCATGGTTACTCTTTCTAGAAAAACACCATCCACACAGTTAAGAAAATTGTGCGCTAACCCTTCGACTTGGATAGTTTCCCCAAATATATGTGTCCTAGGATCCTAACAATCCTTAGACACCCTTGGGACCTTTTCTAACCCATTAATAATTCATATATGGTCCAAAGAAAATATATAGACCAAAATTTAAAGGATATATACATGAGTGGGAAATAGGTTTCTTATTTTCTTCCATCTTAAAAGAACTTATCCCTGAGTTCACCTTCCATGGATGTTAAAAGAGTGTATTAGAAAAAATTTGGCCATTGGGAATATACGTAGACTTCCCAGTCCCATGTCTCGTCATGCACACGATTGTGCTTCCATAGCACTTGTACAAGAGGGCATAGAAACCCCAAAGATCCTTCATTATCTGGTCAATGATGTGTACGAGATACTCCTCAAATATTGTATCAACATATAACCCAACTACCTCTGGATCAATTGAAATAGATATATTAGCATGATACTAGAGATGTCGTTAAATATAGAAGATGTTTTTCATGACGTGGTACCTTTGAGGTAGTAGCAACTGATAGGATACCATCTGAACATTCTCTAGAATTTCAAACGGTCCTACAAAACAAGTCAATATCTTTCCCTTAATTTGTAATTTTCTATGCCCTATCCTAGGTGATACCTGAAGAAAACAAGATCCCCCTACCTCGAATTCAAGAGGTTTTACACCTCAATCTACATAATATTTTTTCCTAGACTAAGTAGTAATCATTCTCTTTCTGATCAGCTAAACCTTCTCAAAAGTATCTTGAATTAGAAGAGGACCCAGTAGGGATACCTCACATACCTCTAGCCTAAACATGGGTTAATGGAATGGCCTACCATATAAGGCCTCTAAAGGAGTTGTCTGACTTGTTCCTTGGAAACTATTTTTATAGGTGAACTTGATAAGAGGGATATTCTTTTCCCAAGAACCACCAAAATCAATGAAATGTGCTCGAATAATATCCTCTAGAATTTTTATTGTACATTCATATTGTCTTTATGTCTGAGTATGAAAATATGTTATTAGAAGCACCTATATTCCCATGTCCTTCTAAAATACTTTATATAATCCAGATGTCAAATGAGATTCCTAATATGAAATGATAGTACGAGGGACCCCATGGAGTTGAATGATATCACAGACATATAGTATTCCCAGCTCATCCACTGAGAATGTTTACTGAATACAAATGCAGTGGGATGATTTCTTTAGTTGTTCAATCATTACACATATATCATTTCTACCACTCAGTGACCAGGGTATGCTGACAAAAAAATTCATGGAAACATCTTCCCATTTACATTATGGGACTCGAAGTGGCTGTAGAAATCCCACAAGTCTCTCATTCTCTACCTTCACCTACTAATAATTGGAATACCCAGTGATAAATCATGATATCTAATGGTTTATCCTTTCCCCAAATACCGGAGTCTCATACCATGATACATCATTAAGATGTCAGGATGAACTACCCACTGAGAAGAGGGGGACTCTTTCATCCACTCCTCTATCATATCTATAGAAACATAGATACTTCCACATAGATATAGGATTTCATCTCTATCTACAAACCAATCTGGAGGTGGGTTATCTCTTGATATAATATCTTGGTGAACCAACCATTAGGATCTGAAAATTTTCTACTCTTCATCTTCTCAAAGAGGGAAGAGAGGAATTTTAAGGAAGTGAGGTAAGACCTCTCGTGACTATCATTAAACTCTAGATGCAGCTCATAAAATAGGACCATTAACATATATTCATCACTATCTTCCCATATGGAATATGCCTGAGTTTTCCAACTTAATGCATCTATAACCACATTTCCCATCCCAGACATATAGGCAAGCTCAAAATCAAAAGGATTTTAGATATTTGACCCATACTCATTATCTGAGGTTCAAGTCACACTGTAAAAAGATATATTTGAGGATCTTGTTGTCTGTGTACACCACAAAGCTCTCAAACAATAGAAAATGTATCTATAAACATATGAAATCGATAATTGTTTCTATCTCAAGTTCACACATTGGGTAATTTCTCTAATGAGGTCTAAAATGCAGAGATCCATAAACAACAAATTTGTCCTCCTACATCGGCACTGCTCCTAGACTGATGCATGATGCATTACAAAAGATGGTATAACCAGTACCTAGATCTAAAAGAGTCAAAATAGGTGCTGATAAAGGCCTCCCTTTCATAACTTGAATGGATTTATCACTTGATTCTGACCATATGAACATGACACACTTCTTTGTAAGACCAGTAAGAGGTGAGAAAAGATGTGATAATTATTTTATGTAATTCATGTAATATCTCTCCAACCCCAAGAATCTCTGTATATCAAACATGTTCTAGGTATTCTCCTAAGAAACTATATCTCTAACCTTTTTGGGTCAACATATATACCTGATTCTTAGATAATATGACCCCATAATAGACATTTCTCGATCTAGAAGTGGCACTTAGTAATCTTGGCATAAAGAAAATGCTCTCTCAGTGTAATGAGAATGATCTAAAGATGTTTGGAATGGTCCTTACATGTTTGATAATACCCCAGGAGGTTTTCAACAAATACCATGACAAAAGAGTCCATATAGGGGTGGAACACCCTATTCATCAGAGCTATAAAAATAGTGGGCGCATTCGTAATACCGAACGACATAACACGGTACTCATATAGACCATAACTTATAAAGAAAAGTTTTATGAGATATGTCTGATAGTCTGACAGGTAGCTGATGATAACCTGATCTTAGGCCTATCTTTGAGAAGACCTTTTCTCCTCGAAGCTGGTCAAATAGATCATCTATTTGAGGATGTGGATAATGGTTCTTGACCATAAGCTGGTTAATCATTATGTAATCCATGCATAGACATGAGGTTCCATCCACCATCATGGTAAAAATAATTACTGAACCCCAAAAGGATATACTGGACCATATAAAACCCTTTCCTATAAATCCTTCTGTTGTCTCTTGAACTCTTGATGCTCTATTGGTGTCATCTTGTACAAATGAATCAACACTAGATCAACTCCTAAAACAAGCATGATAGTAAACTAGACTTCTCTCTCATGAGGTAAGACAAAAAAATCATCAGGGAAGACATCACTAAAATGATCCACTATTGGAGGGAAATCATTTTGGTGAAAACCTTGTTCCTCTATGAAGAGATTTTTAATATGGGCGGTCACTCCTTCTAGACCATGGTGCTCCGGTACAACTCTAAAATCCTAGACATCCCACTCTCTCTTATGTAGATAACTACTAACTTCTAAGTATGTAAATGATACCCTTAGGGTGATATTAGTCCAAAGAAGCATGATGATGATCTAACCGATCCATCTTTAGAATGAAATTGAAGCATGTCATCTCAAGAACCAGGAGGTTCCATAAGAAAGGTTAACTTCCAACATCAATGGGATAGTCCTTACCCGATCATATACCCTCTTTTTGTACCCCTAAAGGCATATCTATGGTCATTACAACTTAGTAATAATGTATCTCCATTTTGATAATTTCCACAATTGATACAGAAATAAAAGTGTTTAAAGAACCTATATCAAATTAAGAAGATACTATAATAGAGGAAACTAGAATAGTATTTCGTATTGTATATTGTTCTGTAACCTAATCCTTAGGTATTGGTTGTTGTGTATGAAATTGACATGATCTATGGCCACGTGCAATAGATGAACTACCAATATCATAACTACTCTTCTAGAATTACTGGGGATCAGGGGTCTAGATACCATGGCCATGACCTCCTACTCATCTAGACCAACTTGTGTTATTCCAACGCCCCACCTGACATGGTGCAAAAGATCCTGCTCCTCAAGGTATAGCTAGTGCGGATCTTTTTCTAATAAAAGCTGATGGAATGCTCCTAAATGAACACTAAATATTACACATATAGCCACAAGCCTATAACTGCATTGGGTAACTGACACATTGATAATTTGTGTGCCTCCACAGCCCACTGTAATGAAAATCTATAGAGATATTGAAATGGGAACTCAGGTTGTCATTTCCCTGAAGAGACATTTCGAGAGAGCGTTTCCTTCCACCAAACCAACTACTGGCCTGATGTGGCACTGCTACTCTATGCCCAGTATTGTTACCTTACCTTAGGATATGCTTAGTGACAAGAGGCTGATTGACTGTTGCAAAAACTATATGTAGGCTAAATACATTCACCTATGTGCATATGGAATACTAGAGCCCATTCTCAAAATGTCTTGCATGTGAATTCTCATCACTGGATAGGAGCACTAAAAAATGTGGTAACTCCATGAAACGTGTTGAATACTCCAAAATTGACATACTACCCAGCTCGACATTCATGAACTCTCATGATCTTTCATCTATCAGTTTCTGAGGAAATTACCGATCAATGAAGGCAGTCTAGAAATCTACCCATAATATGACCTGATGACGACTGGCCTAGGTAATCTTGTCCCAACAATGCTTGGATGAATCCCAAAGCATGAATGTTTAAATCTTGACCCTCCACTCTAGAGTCATTTATAGTTGATCAATGATAGATATGGTGGCTTATAGCCATGTCTCAATTGCCTTTGGAAAACCATCCCCTAAGAAAGTACGAGGTTGCAGTTGCTGGAACTCATGATTTAGATCACCCATAATTGGTGCAATCCGTGGAGCAACATTCATGGAATGTATTAGACATAAGAAACTATCCTAAACATGGGAATTACTACCCAGATTAGGTATAGTATATAGTGCCTCAAGTGGCACTAATAGATGTAAGACTAGTGGATCATGGCCCACCACATCTGGAGCATGGTCTTCACCACCCTCCTAACGTATGACATGATGACATTGTGGTGGAATTGGTCTAAAAATTCCAATCACATGCGTCATAACATGCTTAAGAAGAATGATATAATCACTAGAGGAATATGAACATAAGAAAACTCACTACCCCAGGAATACTACCCCAAAAACCCTCTCTGACGGACATGTATCTGTAAGTGCTCAAGTATTAGTTTCATTTCATTTAATATTTAATTACTATTTTCACTCCTTTACCTTTCATAAACATGACAAGATGGGATAAGGATGTGAAACCAATTCATTTAAAATTTCATGATTCACTTATAGGGGATAGATATTTCTGGTGAATCAGTACCCATACACCTATCACAAGAAACAACACCAATTTATTTATAACATATTTGATTGACTCGGAAAATTAATCATCCCAACCAATGAGGGACAATAATCCTTATGAATTGACACAGGTAATCACTCAGTCACAAACAATAGTAATACAAGTATTATATAAATATAAGAATATAAATCAATAATCATAGGCATGTCATGCAATGGAAAGAAGTTAAATGAACTTATATAGCATGGAAATACTCATGACATGATAATTCTAGGTGCCTATAATGATGCATGTAACAATGTTCCTTTCCCTCATATCATCGGGCCAAGGACGAAAGAAAATCCTAAAACCGAGTAATAATCAACAAATCCACACAACATGTTCATCACCCAAAGACGAAATAGTGTCATCTCTCTTAGGAAAACATAACTACAATTATAATTTTGGGTAAATTATATTTTACACTGAACTTAGGTTTGAGACACCTAAGAAAAACATATGACTAAGTCTCAGACGTTCCTAAAATCCAATCCACTATCTTAAAATATTAAGGCAATAAAAGAAACTCATATGATACCGCATTGTGATGTCCTAGACCTATATTCCACTTAACGGGTGTCCCGAGTAAGGTGGGCCACATGGCCTTAAGCGTAACTCCCTAAATGTTAGAGGCTACCGACTTGTAGTGAGGGCATAGGGTGTGTCTCTGGGAAGACTATACCCACATTAACATTGTGTGGTGCATTGTATAAATGTAGTAAATGAGATAAATAGAAAAAGAAATATAAGTAAACATGAGGCATAGTGGAAAAATAGAGACAACAATAATAATGACAGAAACAAATGGAATAGCATTCAAGAATTGATGATATGTCATGTCACTAGAAAACTAGAGAACATGGATACACGACAGTGGCCATAACATGTTCCACAAAAATATAAATGAAATTAAATACTATCGCAAGCATCCCAAGCTCTGATTCGATCATCTTCTATCAAGCTCCATACTAAACAACAAGAAATAGTGTCTGAATCTATATGATTCCCTTTTTCATCACCTACAACCATGTAATCTGCCTCATGTACCAAATGGTGCCCGTAGAGGGTGTGAGATAAATCTCAGGGGGGCACCCCCAATGATGTTTGTAACATCTGGTCTGTGTAATGGAAATGTAACAGCGTGCAAGCATACATATAAAATGTTAAGTAATACAATGTAACTAAATACCCATGTACCTACTTAAACCCTCGATTGGTGTCTGAACATAAAAAAATTCATGATTTTATTATTGCCAGTTTATAAAAAAGACCCATGTTAGCATTTTCAAAGGTTCAATGTTGTAATAAGACAACCAATAATGATATTAAATACAAAATGGTTTCATGGTAATCACCAATGAAACCTAGAACTCAGGGGTCCTTAACTAAATTTTAATTGGGTCTAGATAAGGGTAATAGTGTAATCCAAGAAGAATAGTCCAAGGACTTCCTTGATATCATGTATACCGAATCCATGGGGATCAACCAAGGTAAAATGGAGCTATGTAGAGATAGGACCCTATGGGATGTAACCATGGAACCAACATATTAATGGTGGATCCAAGTAGTGTATCCAAGGAATCCTATGATGGTATCTAAGAGATCCTATGGTGTCATACATGGAATCTAAATAATATACAAGGATCCAGATCTAGGTGGGTATCAACCAATGAAATCCATATCCGTGAATCAAAATGGGGTTCTTGAGTACTCATGGAAATCTCCAATAAGAATAGAAGTCGAGCTCAATTTAGAAAATTCCTATTTGATTATGAAGTCATGTAATATTTCATTTGGTTCAATCCTTTCCTTTCGTAAGTGTGATAAGTTCAAGTGGCAAGAAACCTTTTAATCATGTCATTTGGTTAAATCCATTCCTTTCATTAGTGTGACAAGGCCATGTTGCATGCAACTATAAATTTGATTCATTAAAACCATATTATTTATTAAAGGTTCATTCCTATACATTTTTTTATTGTGTTAAGGGGTTCTACAAACATGAAACTGACAAATCCAATAAAATTAATCCATTCATGTCACATACTTATTATACTTTCTAATTTCCATGTCACATTTAATTGTCAATAAAAGAACTTACCTTAGTTTTATTAAGTGGTGAGAATACATAGTACTTTCCATTATGTAATCTAAAGAAATATATCAATCCATTTTATATATAAACGCTTACCCTTAGTAAGGTCAATCCAAGCCCCACCCAAGTGGTGGCTCAAAAGTGTCAAAAAACCAAAACAACAAATATGGCATAACATCCTACAAAGGATGAATTGGAGTTATTGGAAAAACCACAAACAACTAATCACATATTTTTAAATTGCATAACCATGCCATTGTATCAAGTATATACATGGAATATTAATTCCATAAATGGCACCCAGTGAAATCGGTGGGCCCCACATGTCATTTCCAAAATCAACGAACATGAGGGATGTGTTATAGATAACCCACCTTACACTTCTAAAAATATCCACATTTGATATTAGCCCTTGATTTGGCTCATATTGGAGTAGATATATGAGAAAGATAAAAGTTATCATACCCTGATAACTAGGTTGAGAGCAAGAGAGAAGAGTAAGGGCTTAAAAGGGCTCGAGTGCTTACCTTTGTGCATCCAACATGATGAACATGAGCTCGATCAGATCAAGAATGAATGAGATCTCTTGATCCCTAGCTAAGGGATTAAAAAATATCTAAATTAGATCAATGGAGGCTAATCCCACAGGTTTACATATTAGGTAATAAGGATGGTTAATATATCATTACAATCAAATTTGACATTTTACCCAGAAAAAATTGCATGTACATGGTTTGTTCAAATTATTTTAAAAACATGCATAAACCATGCACGATTATCTTGGAAAAGGTATAATTTTACGGTTAGGTTGCATGACCATGCACAGACATTCCATGGTGAATATATCCAAAAAAACACTATCTACACAGTTAAGCAAATTGTGCGCTAACCATTCACCAACTATGCGACTTGGCTAGTTTCCCTATAAATATGTGTTCCAGGATCCAAAATATCCCCAAAAACCAATGTAACATTTAATAACCCATTAGAAATCCATATTTTGTCTAAAGTAAGGATTTATACTGATGTTTAATGGATCCATACTTTATTTAAAAAACCAATTCTCACACTGGCCTTCTGTTTGGGTCTACGAACTTCTACTGGAACATGAGATAAAATTTATAGCCTTGAGAGTATATTTCTTCTTGATATGATGAATCACATCAATTTCATCCATTTTATTAATATAAAACACAAGGATACTATCCTTCCCTTTCATGAAAATATAGGTATCATCAGGAGGAGGATGAGACAAAGGAATGGATACAATCGGCACATAATCACTTCCCAATGGGATTCTAGTAACATATTTCATAGATTCAACTATATAATTCTGAGAAGGTCCAAAAACTCCTCCATAAATCTTTTTAGACTCACATTTAGTTATCATAAAATTATGGTAGGATGAATCACCAAAATATTTTGGAGGACCCTCAAAATTAGGCATTACAATTTCAAAAATAAATGAACACTCTAAACCATATTTGTGTAAAATTTTAATCTTCTTATCCTTTCTAATGGGAAAAGGTACCATATAAATGTTGATAACATCTTCCACATTCCATGGAAACCTCACTTACCTAGCTTCTACATAACAAATAATCACATTCTTAACATTTATAAGGTTCAAATCATTTTCAATAATAATCTAGGTTCTTAAATCCTTCTTCCACCTCTTAGAGCTAGTCCTTTTCACAAAGATATCATCTCCTAATATAAAATAACCTCTCATAGATTTATATCTATTAGGTATTTCAACGTCCACATCATTTTTCCCTTACAGTACCTTTAATTAACCATCTTATGATCCTACATTAATTGATAATCAATCGAACCTTGAACAACATATTCAATTTTATTGAGCTCATATACCTTAATTTTATTTTAATCTATTTTTACAACACATGATTAGGTTATTTTGCATCCTAAGCTGTATCAACCCATGAGACATTATCCTTTCCCATCAACATACCTAGTTATGATTTCATATTACAAATATTAACAAACATCATCCCCTTAATAGTATCATTTATATCCAGTATATCATAGGAAACATTATTATCCTATCCAGCCTAAAGCCCTATAGATTTATCCTTTTTCTTCCAAGAATAATTACCTCTAACATTACCATGTTTTTGTGAATGAATAATCCCCACAAAACTACTCTTTTGAGTGGCTATATCCCTTGAACCCTCAGGGGGGACGTAGCCTTCTGAAAAGCTTCACCTTGTTCGTATTTTCTTATACAATCCTTCTTTAAGTAAACATTCATATATCAAGAATCATGTGTCAATGATGTAAGACAGTTGTCCATGGAATGTCTAGAAATATTTAAAAATAACATTAAAAAGGCTTCCTCTCATATTCTATCTTCAAATTAATGCTGAAGTGCACTGTGTTGCATTTGTTGTCAATGAGTCATGAAGTTGTCTTGGAATGAATGGAAGTCAAGGAATGTCAAGAGGTGAATGAAAAAGGTTGTGATGGTGTTGGTGGTGAAGGAGAATGGCCATGGTACTAAGATTCATGTCACTTAGGAGATTCACTAAGTGGCATTGGAGAATATGGTTGAAACATTCTCCATGAACATCAGACGATTGTTGAGATGATCTTAAAGTTCCAAGAACTTGTATCGACTGGATACAAAGTCACAACAAAGTTAGAAGACCATGCATTGTAGTGACAATGCATGAGGAGTTGAAGAAGAGAGATGATCCATTCACTACTTCTAAGTGGATGAAGTGGATTAAAGAAGTCCATGTACTAACTCTTAGTGCATGTGAATCAGAAGAAGATCCAATTGATCTCTGATTAGATCAATAAAGAACATTGAATATTATAAGTGATTCAGGAGTTCGATTGATGAAGATGAACCTTTTGAATTCCATATCCTATGTGAAGATCATGTGAGGAGAAGAAATGGAGGAATTCTTAAGAAGAAGAAGAAGAATAGAGATGGGAAGAAGAAAGGCTTGAAGTGGCTTGGCATTTGGTATTTGATATGGCTTGAACTCATGGAATACTTTGTTTTTAACAAAGTCATTATATTTGCCTTAGCCAAAAATTAGGCCACCAAGGGCCAGCCTTAAGGGTTCAACCCCCAAGGCACATGTGAGCCTAAGGCGCCACGCCCAAGGGGGGATCCCATGTGGCCAACCCGAAGGTAGGGGGGGCGTGTATAAGCCCCGAGGCCACGCGGTGATGAAGCCCGCGCAGCGTGGGCGCCGGAGCGCGCCCGAAGGATGCATAGTGGGCGCTAGGAGCGCGCCCGCAGGGAGCAGAGTGGGCGCAGAGCGCGCCCGCAGAGAGAACCCGGTGCGGGGCGGCACCGGGAGGGGAGAAGATTCAATTGCGGGGTTGAGGGAGCGCTTGGGTAATAAGCTGCGGAAAAATCGGAGGCCGTTTCGATGTGGGACGCGGATTTTTTCCGCGGGAGTGATCCTGGCCGCACGATCGATCGCGCGCCAGATCTCGGCCGCACAACTAATCCGCGGCGAGGTGATCTGATTCAGGCCGTCCGATGTATCTCCATCGCCTGATCCGACGGCCGTGGCTCGTCTTCCACCTCGAGCTCGAGCCAAAGCCACCCGCGAAGCCGCCGCTGAACCAGGAGCCTCCCTACGACAGAATTTGATTTCCCGGCCACCGCTGATCGAGTCGAAGCCTCCATTGTGATAGTCTGGCCTCTATGAACACGATCATGCATTAAAATGTTGCATGCATGCATCGAGAGAGAATTAGAAGCAATACCGTGGCAAACGAAGTTGCCGAGGCTTCATGGGTTTGTGCCTTTGCATGGATTGGGTTTAAAGAAGGTCGTTCATGAGTTCTAAGTCGCATGCACGTAGAGGAAAATAAGGAAAGAACCCGCGGTGGAAACTAAGGAGAAAAACAAGATTTCACCGAATCTTGAAAATCCGAAATCTTCGGGAGATTAAATGTATCTCTACGCGGATGAACCGCCTCTGCTTCGCCTATAAAAGAAGAGCCCAAGGCTCCAAAGAAGCTTGCTGATCCTTTGTTTAAGATCCGGAGAATAGTGAGTGCACCTCTGCCTCGCGAAGACGAAGCCCCGCGCACACTTGCACGGTGAGATCCCTTGTGCGCACCCTGCGCGGCTGAATTCCTCGGTGCCATCCTTGGCCCGAAGGAGTCCCTTGCGCGCTACCTTTTTGCGCGACAAGAAGAGGACCCCCTGCCCGCCACTGTTTGCGCGACAGGGAAGGTAGGAAGCACCCTTGCGCACCGCTTTGTGCCTTGTGCACTTGCGCGCCTTGTGGATTGCGCGACCCACGGCCAGTGGCAATAGCTCGGCTGTGAAGAGAAGGAGGGGCCGCACCCCTTGCGCGCCTCACTTGAGTAGGAGTTCGGGTTGAACACACCTTGTCCGAGACATACACTTTGTGTGTGCATAAAGAAGAAGGCCCTACGGGCAGTAGGTGTGCAAAGAAAGGAGAACCCAAGTGTGTGCACAAGTTCCAAGTAAAGAACCTACGGCTAAGTGTGTGCATCAAGTGAAGAAGGAGACATCTCACACTAAAGTATAACACACTCTTTAGTGTGCAAACAAAAAGGAACAAAGTGTGTGAAGTGAGAAGCAGTGTGTGTACTAAAACGAATTACACCCTTAGTGGGTTTATCACACCAAGATGCAGGAAAGGGGAGTGCATACTTGTATGCATGCACATGCACACGTGAACAAAGCCAAATCTGGTTGTGTTCATTTGAGTTGACCAAGACTGAAAGTTCTTGAAGAATATATTGAGAAGGCCATGCTATCAGTGCATGAGGATGAAGAGCTGCCATGCACTCAGTGCATGAAGTTGAAGTGAGTGAGACTGGACCAGACTGAAGTTAAAGACATCAATTGTCTGAGTATTCAGTAATTGGAGAGAGGCCAGGTCATCCTTAGAAGAAGGAGATAAATCCTGAGCAAGACGAGAAGACCTGTTCACCACAAGTGATCAGAAGAAGAGCAAGGCCAGCAGCCTTTATCCCAGGCTGCTGAGGATACTTGAAGAACATAAAGTGAAGAAGAGCTACTCGTGCGACTCGAGGAGCCAAGAGAAGACCCTGTGGTACTCAGGGAGAAGAAGTCTTCATTGGGATTCTGGAGCAGGCCAGTGGGACTCTGGTAACACTGTGTGAAGCAGTATAAAGACCCTCCTCTGGGACTCAGGAGAGATACAGTGGGACTCTGGATCGACCATTGTAATACTAACCAATTATAATGGGAGAATCCATACTGGGAGAGCATGGCAAGGATGTAGGCCTTTGGTGCCGAACCTTGTAAATCCTTGTGTCCAATGCCTTTACATTTACTGCATCATTCGTGGAAAGGTGAGAGATACAAGAAGAGTGGATCGAGGCTTTAACCAGCCATAGAGGTTTAATTGATAAAGAATCAATTAGTAAAAAGTTTTAAGGGATCACTGATTCACCCCCTCCCCCTCTCAGTGATTCACACTGATCTGGGCACTTCAATTGGTATCAGAGGGAGGTTACCTCTAAAAGATCCAAGGGAGTCTTTATGAAGTGCAGATTTGAGGAAATGAGCGACCAGCCTCAAATGGAGATATCTGCCAAGACTTAGAAAAATAGAAAGAAGAAACAGGACAACAAGATGAAGAAAGCTTGTCCTAGCTGTGATGAATTTGAAATAATGAATGATCTTCAGAGTGCACTCAAATATCTTCAGAAGACAGTTCCCATGGAAGTGGCAAAGTGTATAGCTACAGGCATCCATGATCTTCATGAAGAAAAATCACAGTTAGAAGAAGAAGCCAATGCAATGGAAGATCAATTGGCTAAAAGGGTTGGCATAACCAACACTCTCAGAAAGCTGGTGAAGGCTAAGGAAGAAACAGTTTCTCTTTGAAATGATAGATATGAAGATACTTGTGAAGAATTGCAAAGAAGCCTCTCTGAGAAAGAATTCTTTAAAGTAATAATCAAAGATGTTTACTATGCACTGGAGAAGAGGCATAGAGTATCAATGGTTGTTAAAGATGCTCACCTTGAAGACAAAGTAAAAAGGGTGAAGGAGCTTGACAACTCATTGCAAGAATTGAAGAAGGTGCATGAAGACCAGATGAAACAACTGGTGGAAAAATGGGAAGGTAGGCTAAGATTTGTTGAGGATGAGAAGAACTCCCTCAATATGAAATGCTTAGAACTAGAGGTGATATTGAAAAATCTGAAATCACCCAAAGCGGAAGCCTCCCAGTCAGCTGAAAGGAGAAATGTTGCTACTCAAGTATGCATTGAGCAGGATGATTCTAAGAGAAAGACATCCTCTAATAAAAGTGCAACATCTTCTAGAAAGAAGGTACCATCCATACCATCTTGTACTGATGCTTCTAATTGTGTTTCTACAAAAAGTGCAGGATGGAAGAATAATTCCAAACAAATATGGATGAAGACAGTAAAGAAGCAGAGCTCTCCTGAAACAGCACAACATGTCAAGAAAAGTACCCTACAATCAGAAGGACTGAAGAGGTCAAGATTTGTGGGTCAGTGTTGGTGTTGTAACAAGTATGGGCATTGTGCAAATGATTGTTGGTACAATCCACTGAATGCCAAAGCACAGAGGAAGCCCATGCCTAGGGGGAGCAAGCCAGAAGAAACGAAGCAGCATCCACAGGTCCAGAGACATCTGTTTACTGCTAACAGATTTGGATTACTTGACAACATCTGGGATGGTTGCAAAAGTGGTCAAAAAGATACATGTCAATCTCCAACTGTATCCAGAGCTCAAAAGAAGAAAAGATCACAGAACCTGGCTCAGAAAGAATCCTTGGGAAGCAAGAAGAAAGTTGAAGATGCTCCCAAGAAGAGTTTGAAGAATGAAGATAAGTCCTTGGAATTGAAATCCAAGAAGGGTGATGCATCCAGAAGGACCACCAAGAAAACATGCTTCTACTGTGGAAAGAAAGGACACATCATGGACCTTTGTAAAGAATCCATGAAACTAAATAGAAGCAGACTGAACTCCAAAAGACAATAAATCCAGAAGAAGAAGGGATTGATTGAAAATAAGTTGCCTAAGAGAGGTATCTTAGCAGCATCCAAAGAACCATGTGGAACTTCCAGAACTGGGGCCACTCTTCCAAATGATTTACTTGTCATATGGCCACATCAGTTGCAACTGGCCAGAGAACTACAAATATTTGAAGATGAAGCTCTGGCAATTGCTAAAGCAAAAGGGAAGAAGAAGGTTTCACATGAAGATGTTTTGAGAACCACACCAGCACAATCATCAGTGAAGATCAAATGTGCAAGTGTGAAGACTGGTGAAAATGGGACATCTCGGTTGAGAGAATCTTCTCAACCTTGTTGTTCACATTGATGAACCAAGGAGGTTCCATCTTATTCCCTTATACTCTTGGTATATACATGTGCTAACATTGCAGGGAATTGAAGATGATGATCATTCTCATCTGGAGGATGGTTAGGACAGAATGGAGTGCACCCCTTGAGGGGGAGCCAATCTGAAGAAGATGGGATTCTGAGATTAATACCATCTTGAGAAAAGTGAAGGTATACCAATCATACTTTCATCCCTTGTTTCTTAATTGAGTTTATATTGTCAATTAAGGGGGAGTATGGATTGAAGACAAATGGATGAAAGGGGGAGCTTTATCTTTGCACCTGAACTTTCTAATGAGTTTTGTGAAGTTGTGTAGGATTTAGCAAATTCATTGTTACATATGAAAAATTTCAAACCCCCAAGCATGATCTCACATGTGTAGAGAATTGTGGACAACATTGAAAAATCTTGGTTATATCACTCTTGTTTTCTACACTGGGTTAGACCAAGTAGACTTAGAGTTGATTTACTAAAGGTTCTTTGCTAAAGAGAACATGTGGCATCATCCCTCTCTTAGTGATTTTTTTTAAGAAGATGCTATTCGAAGGGAGGAAGAGATTTTTGAAAAAGTGAACCACACCACACCTTTGCATTTGATTGCCAATAAGGGGGAGAAAATATTGGCACACATATTGACCCATTCATATGTGCTGAAGGAGTGTATTGACAACAAATACAAAGGGGGAGATTGAAGTGCACTGTGTTGCATTTGTTGTCAATGAGGCATGAAGTTGTCTTGGAATGAATGGAAGTCAATGAATGTCAAGAGGTGAATGACAAAGGTTGTGATGGTGTTGGTGGTGAAGGAGAATGGCCATGGTACTAAGATGCATGTCACTTAGGAGATTCACTAAGTGGAATTGGAGAATATGGTTGAAACATTCTCCATGAACATCAGATGATTGTTGAGCTGATCTTAAAGTTCCAAGAACTTGTATCAACTGGATACAAAGTCACAACAAAGTTAGAAGACCATGCATTGTAGTGACAATGCATGAGGAGTTGAAGAAGCAGGATGATCGATTCACTACTTCTAAGTGGATGAAGTGGATTAAAGAAGTCCATGTACTAACTCTTAGTGCATGTGAATCAGAAGAAGATCCAATTGATCTCTGATTAGATCAATAAAGAACATTGAAGATTATAAGTGATTCAGGAGTTCGATTGATGAAGATGAACCTTTTGAATTCCATATCCTAAGTGAAGATCATGTGAGGAGAAGAAATGGAGGAATTATTAAGAAGAAGAAGAAGAATAGAGATGGGAAGAAGAAAGGCTTGAAGTGGCTTGGCATTTGGTATTTGATATGGCTTGAACTCATGGAATACTTTGTTTTTAACAAAGTCATTATATTTGCCTTAGCCAAAAATTAGGCCACCAAGGACCAGCCTTAAGGGTTCAACCCCCAAGGCACATGCGGGCCTAAGGCGCCACGCCCAAGGGGGGATCCCATGTGGCTAGCCCGAAGGCAGGGGGGCCGTTTATAACCCCCTAGGCCACGCGGTGATGAAGCCCGCACAGCGTGGGCGCCGGAGCGCGCCCGAAGGATGCATAGTGGGCGCTAGGAGCGCGCCCGCAGGGAGCAGAGTGGGCGCAGAGCGCGCCCGCAGAGAGAACCCGGTGTGGGGCGGCACCGAGAGGGGAGAAGATTCAATTGCAGGGTTGAGGGAGCGCTTGGGTAATAAGCTGCGGAAAAATCGGAGGCTGTTTCGATGTGGGACGCGGATTTTTTCCGCGGGAGTGATCCTGGCCGCACGATCGATCGCGCGCCAGATCTCGGCCGCACAACTAATCCGCGGCGAGGCGATCTGATCCAGGCCGTCCGATGTATCTCCATCGCCTGATCCGACGGCCGTGGCTCGTCTTCCACCTCGAGCTCGAGCCAAAGCCACCCGCGAAGCCGCCGCTGAACCAGGAGCCTCCCTACGACAGAATTTGAGTTCCCGGCCACCGCTGATCGAGCTGAAGCCTCCATTGTGATCGTCTGGCCTCTACGAACATGATCATGCATTAAAATGTTGCATGCATGCATCGAGAGAGAATTCGAAGCAATACCGAGGCAAACGAAGTTGCCGAGGCTTCATGGGTTCGTGCCTTTGCATGGATTGGGTTTAAAGAAGGTCGTGCATGCGTTCTAAGTCGCATGCACGTAGAGGAAAATAAGGAAAGAACCCGCGGTGGAAACTAAGGAGAAAACAAGATTTCACCGAATCTTGAAAATCCGAAATCTTTGGGAGATTAAATTTATCTCTACGCGGATGAACCGCCTCTGCTTCGCCTATAAAAGAAGAGCCCAAGGCTCCAAAGAAGCTTGCTGATCCTTTGTTGAAGATCCGGAGAACGGTGAGTGCACCTCTGCCTCACGAAGACGAAGCCCTGCGCACACTTGCGCGGTGAGATCCCTTGCGCGCACCCTGCGCGGCTGAAGTCCTCGGTGCCATCCTTGGCCCGAAGGAGTCCCTTGCGCGCTACCTTTTTGCGCGACAAGAAGAGGACCCCCTGCCCGCCACTGCTTGCGCGACAGGGAAGGTTAGGCAGCACCCTTGCGCACCGCTTTGTGCCTTGTGCACTTGCGCGCCTTGTGGATTGCGCGACCCACGGCCAGTGGAAATAGCTCGGCTGTGAAGAGAAGGAGGGGCCGCACCCCTTGCGCGCCTCACTTGAGTAGGAGTTCGGGTTGAACACACCTTGTCCGAGACATACACTTTGTGTGTGCATAAAGAAGAAGGCCCTACGGGCAGTAGGTGTGCAAAGAAAGGAGAACCCAAGTGTGTGCACAAGTGCCAAGTAAAGAACCTACGGCTAAGTGTGTGCATCAAGTGAAGAAGGAGACATCTCACACTAAAGTATAACACACTCTTTAGTGTGCAAACAAAAAGGAACAAAGTGTGTGAAGTGAGAAGCAGTGTGTGTACTAAAACGAATTACACCCTTAGTGGGTTTATCACACCAAGAAGCAGGAAAGGGGAGTGCATGCTTGCATTCATGCACATGCACACGTGAACAAAGCCAAATCTGGTTGTGTGCATTTGAGTTGACCAAGACTGAAAGTTCTTGGAGAATATATTGAGAAGGCCATGCTATCAGTGCATGAGGATGAAGAGCTGCCATGCACTCAGTGCATGAAGTTGAAGTGAGTGAGACTGGACCAGACTGAAGTTAAAGACATCAATTGTCTGAGTATTCAGTAATTGGAGAGAGGCCATGTCATCCTTAGAAGAAGGAGATAAATCCTGAGCAAGACGAGAAGACATGTTCACCACAAGTGATCAGAAGAAGAGCAAGGCCAGCAGCCTTTATCCCAGGCTGCTGAGGATACTTGAAGAACTTAAAGTGAAGAAGAGCTACTCGTGCGACTCGAGGAGCCAAGAGAAGACCCTGTGGGACTCAGGGAGAAGAAGTCTTCAGTGGGATTCTGGAGCAGGCCAGTGGGACTCTGGTAACATTGTGTGAATCAGTATAAAGACCCTCCTGTGGGACTCAGGAGAGATACAGTGGGACTCTGTATCGGCCATTGTAATACTAACCGATTATAATGGGAGAATCCATGCTGGGAGAGCATGGCAAGGATGTAGGCCTTTGGTGCCGAACCTTGTAAATCCTTGTGTCCAGTGCCTTTACATTTACTGCATCATTCGTGGAAAGGTGAGAGATACAAGAAGAGTGGATCGAGGCTTTAACCAGCCATAGAGGTTTAATTGATAAAGAATCAATTAGTAAAAAGTTTTAAGGGATCACTGATTCACCCCCTCCCCCTCTCAGTGATTCACACTGATCTGGGCACTTCAAATGCCATCATTATGTTTCAAAAGAATTATTTAGTCAATAAATTTTCTTTTCAAATCCACCTTTATCAATATTCTATCATAGTGCTGATACATGACTAACTCGGTTTCTTTATCCATTCGTATTGGTACTCCTACTACAATTGAAATATCATATAATATTTTTTGATGGAAAACAATCTTGGACAAACCATAGAATATAATCCCCACCTATGGATAAAAATTATCTCTTTTATCTTGATATCCCATATTTAATATTTTGAAATAACATAATTGGGATTGAGTTATTGGATATTGAATTATAACATAATAAATTACCATTTAACATTACCAAATAATATATGAATCTATCCGTAATTATAATTACTTTTTCTTCAATTTTATATACAATTAAATTAAAAGAAAAAAATTAAAAAAGATAATTACAGAATAAAATCATATAAAACCATCCTCTGAAAAATTAAAACAATTATATCATAATTTCAACCTTGGTTACATTACTAATTCCTTAATATTTAATCCCCAAAAACTAGTTTTCACTTAAAATTTATCAAAAATCTTATTATGGAATCATGAAAAACTATATTATATGTTCTCTCCAAAAAACATAAACATTATATGAAAAACTTATTGAACATAAAATGTCATAAAAAATATTCCATATAATTTCAAAAACAAAAATATATTAATTGTCTTCCAAAATAACATGATTCACCATGAAGAAAACAATAAATGTATATATGCTCTAAAAATATAACTCATTATTTATATATGAATGAATAAAATCTCAATCTTTACAATGTGTTTCTATATATATCATAATAATGTATGTTTTTAAAAAATAAATATAGTAAAATTTCACCCAAATTAACTTTTATCATCTTTAATGCAAATATATTTTCAATATCCACGGTTATCCAAACTATAAAATATATATTCTCAAAAATATAGTAACATATATCCCATATATCACCCCTCAACATAAAATAACATAACAACCATAAGCTTAATCTACACCTCAATCATGTATCCTTCCTAAAAACCATTATAAGACTCTGAAAATATCATTAATATTCTTAAAATCTAATAACATAAGACATATAAAAATAATTTTATGCCTTTTAATCTATAATCACACATAAATATATTAACTAATGTTAATACGTACAACTCTTAAATTAACTTCAACTGATAAAATTGTAACCTCTAAATGTATTTAAATTCATATATAATACAAAAAATAATTCCCTAAAAACAACCTCCCATTATTATAGGATTTATATAAAATAATAAATCACTTATATACCCAAGACCATTTAGGGTTAGAGTTTTAGTGATTTAAGAAACTTGTTGTAAATAAAAAGACACACTTTTCCCGAAGAATATATTTTTTCACAAGAATGGATTCATTAACTATATTATCCATCTTAGCATATCCTTTAATCATTTATAATACTCTAATAAGATCAATAGGGAGAAGGAAACAAAACTAAAGGGTGTTATCAAATACTCTGTAAGGGGAAGAATACATTGGAAAAAATAAAATAATCAACGAATTTATAACATGAAGGGAATAAGTAAAAATGAAATACCCTAATGTCACTACTAAATTGAATGTGATATATATATAGATACCATAAATAATCTGCTGAATAATAATAATTGACATCATGATGATGGAATTCATAATGTCGGACATATAATTCATAAATTCAAGGCCTCTTCCCATATATTATAAACAAATAAGAAGGCACGCGTCAAATAACCAATTTTTTGGTCTCATAACACTTGTTGTTGTGTCAAGGGGATATAAAATTATGGGCCACACTAGTCACTAAAAAGGTCTAATTAATTCATCATATAATAGGAAATAATAAAACAATATAATACAAAATCAACTTTCCTCAGTAATTGGTAATCATTCATATTGTAATAAAAAATATATAGAATTGTAATATTTATCTCGTTAATAAATAGAATAAATTTCTTGTTAAAAATCCTCTAAAATAATATATTTAGTATAGGGTACTACCACTGCATATAGTAAAGGACATTCCATTAATTAAATATTACAAAACAAAATAAAGAAATAGTATAAATGTAATATAATATATACACGAAAGTAAATAACAGGGAAATGATTAAGAAAAATAAATTCAAGATACATATAAAGTGTGATATAAAATGTAATCAAAATAAAGAGAATAAACGGGAAATAACACTTATGAGAAATGTATGGTTTCAAATATATATCCAAAAGAAATGAAAATATAACAAAAACTTGTTAGAAAGTAAAATATTCGGTTAAAGATTCAGGAAATTTAATTTGACTCATATAGTATAAAATATAAAACAGAATAAAAATACTTTAAAGGAATGAAGAATTGTAATGAAAACCATTACTTGGGTCCTAACATAACTTATATGACCCCTAATATCCTGAATAATAATATTAATTATTCACCGCATTCAAAAACATTTATAATTTTATCCTTTACTTTTAATAATTTTAAATTCCTTTACTATCACATTTATTTCATTTTCTATATTGGTATTGTTAAGATTGGTCTTTTTTATGTCATTTAGTTCATAATCTGCAAAACTGCTTTAGTTTATATGTAACAGTGACTGGTTCTTCTAAAAAACATTAATGCTGTAAAAATATTTTAGGTTTTTTACCATATCATAATTGATGTATCAGAGTTCAGTTGGTCATGAAATATTAACCAATAAAATAATCTAATTAGATAATATTTTTTTTCACAGATAAAATTGATTATTATTATTTACTTTTAATTTCACTATTATGATGGAGATTTTACCTTTAAAAATTATAATAATTAACTTACATTAATATTGGTTTTTTATTCATAAATGAATTCAATTTTAAATTAGATCTATAAGTGATATAAATTTATGAAATAATCTTATTTTATATAGGTAGTGTAAAATGCCACTTTGAGTTATTTTTTTCAATGGAGTTTGAAAGAATAAAAAATCCAATAAAAATTTGAGTTTAAAAAACATCACATAATAAATAATATAATATTATAGGATTAATGTTTAATAAAAATAAATTTATTGAAAATAATAATTGGATAATTGAAATGAAAAACATCATTTTTTTAAAACCCTATGTTTTTTTAAAGGAACAAATGAGTCCACTTTTGTTGGAAAAAATAATAATAATTTTTTGAAAAAATTTAGTCTTTAAGGGTTAAGAATATAATTTGAAATATATAGTTATTCATAAATGTAGTATACATGAATTAATAAAAAATTCCCATTTAAAATGTGTCTTAATATATGTTTTGATTATTTTTTATTAATTTATAAATCATCTATACCCCTAAATACCCATTAAAGTAATTTTTTTATTTATTCTTGTAATTTGACTTAAAAAAATATCAAAATACCTATATTATTCAAATATAAATATTGAAATCAATACAAAAAAATAATATTCCTTCTAAAAAAATTATTAATTCTAATTCATTGAAACTGTTGGTTTAAGTAGGAGACTTGAGAGGGGTGAATTGAGTCCCAAATTAAAATATGTGTTTAAAATTATTTTAAAACAAATGCCCCAAATTAAGATAAAGACATCCGAGATAAAAAATGTAGAATATTAATAAAAATTTGGATCTTTTAAAATATTTCTAAAAGAGTGATTAGTTCATAGTTTAAATAATAAGAAAAACTAGTTTAAATTTGTAAATCAATTTACTAAATCAAATTCAAATATAAACACAATATATGACTAACTATCAAAGTGAAGGAAAAAATTTTCTTTTTAAATTGATAATAAAATGAATAAAAACATTAAAGGGAAAAATAGAAATAATAATAAATGGTTCCATCTCAAACTGATAAATAATCTTTTTCACTTTGTGATCACATATCACCAAGAAATTTATATAAACATAAATTTGATCCACACCATGGATCAAGGTATATGATATCAGATATAGTGTTTTCCAGGTCTTATAGTCCTCTTATATTGTTTTAGTGGGAATGCAAAGAGTGATAGTCCACACAGGGTCCTCTTCCACTATTATCTATGGGAATATAAGGTCTAAAAAGATAAGTTTTGATGATATATGAGTATCTTCCAGTTATGAATAGGTTTAAGTGTGTGTTCAAAAATAGATATAACTACACACTACTCATAATGCAAATAAAGTATACAAATATAGTTGATAACAAAGTATAAGGGATAGTGTAACTCTATTTGATATGAATGCAGGTTTATGACTCCTTCAATGTTTCTTGAAAAAAAGTTCGTGTCAGTTTTCAAAATTATTTATAAAATAGAGTGTCTTAGAAACTTTTTTCTTTTAGTGTATAATATATCCAAGTGTACAAAAAATTCTTCTTCTTCACGTGTTTTTTCAAATTCTTGACGGAGAAGTTGACATACATGGAAAACACCACATTCTATTATGCACACTTGTTGAGTCATGTTTTTTCTTGTCTACAACCATGTACATCTCTATTATTTATTTACTATTTGAATTATACACTACAACCAACATGTATCATGTTCTCAATAATTTTAGGGTACCTCGTACCGCATACTATTTTCTAACATTGATTTTAAAGTTACTTTGAAAAGATAATAAATTTAATTATTAGCATTAAATTTCACAAATATGATCATTATAAATATTGAATTTAAAAGAAAAAAATAAATATAGTGACTAATATTTCGAACGGTGACTCTTTGGATGTCTCTAGGGTGATAGGTTTACTATATGGTGACTTATTCTTGGCGTTATCTGGCTAGTGGTATCTTTAGAATGGTTACTTAGACATAGCAGTGATTTAGGAGTGGTGAGTTAGGAATGGTGACTCATACTTAGTGGATTCTGTCATTTTTTCTTATAACAGTCACTCCTTAGAGTTGTAAGTGAACATAAATATGAGTCAATAATGGTGACTCATACATAAAGTATTTTTCCAATATGTCTTATAATTCAAAATTCTAACCTAACAAAGTAACCAAATTAGAAATATAGTTAAGTATGATTTATGATTATTAAAACTTGGAAAGGTCAACATTATCAGCCTTTTGATGATCAAAATCAAGGAATTAATCATATATTATTTAAATATAATATAGAAGAACAATGAAAAATAAAAATTGAATTAGATTACAAAAAATACCTTAGAATAAATAAATATTTATATTTATATACCAAATTTATTTTCTCCCCATTTTGGGATTATGAAAAAGGTAAAAATAGATCAACAACATAATAATTAAGGAAAAAAAGAATATATATATATATATTGATAAATTTTACTATTTACATCCTCATCAAAAATAAAGCGTCTAAGTTTAGGGATTCTCAATGGTAAGATCCATAGGTTCATTCTTTTTAGAAAAAGTTATGTGAGATGATGTTGAAGGCCTACTGATAGTTTTCCGCACTGTAGAAGTAGCTAATGTAGAGGAGGAAGGTAATTACCTTTAAAAAATTGGCCTCAAATGTCTGAGTTCCTTAGTATGAGTCAAGGGAAAAGGTTGAAGTATAGGAGGTAAAGGTGAAAAAGGATTGGTTACAATGATTGAATGATAATGTGTATAAGTAAAAGGTGACACATGCCCAATAGTGAGTCCAACAGATGTTGAAGGAATTCGAAAGGCATTGGGAGCTACAATTGCAGTCTTATGAACATGAAGATAAGGCTTTAATGTACTGATAAAATTATTAATAATTTGCCTCCCTTTTCCATATCATTATTTAAGTCTTCCTTATTTTCAATAAATGATTGAAGAGTAGGATTTTGTTCTTTGAGTTAATTAACATGATCCCTAAAGGTGTGTGTGATTAGTGGTATCCTTATATTTTTAGAAAAAATAATAAAATTTATTATTCAATGGATTCTTGGTGTAAATTCTTTTAAAGTAGAAATATGAGTTCTTTGTATCTATTCTTGAGCAATGGTGGACTCTTTGAAATAAATCATAACTATAGAAGGTACATGGTCACTGTTTGGCCTAATTTTGTTCATGATCTCATTATCTGAACCACCCACCATAGTTTTCAATTCTTCTTTGACAACTGATCTGATTAATATAACACTCAAAGATTTAGTAGGAGGAGAATCAGAGGTTGATGCACCGTTTAACTCATCTATGATAGCTGATCTCAACTGCTCAACATAAAACACTAGAGGAGGATGTGAAAAATCTAGAGAAGACTTAGAAGAGGTATCTCTAAGACATTTCACAACACTATCCATATATTCCTTATACTGATATGTTATTACTTTAAGCAAATATTTGAGATATTTCAATTCATCACGTATCCACTAATTTTCTATTCATAGATCCAGAATTTCATGAACCATCATGGGTTTAACTTTCCCAAATATTTTCTCGAGAAGCAGTGAAGCATCTTTATCACTAATATTTATTTCAGGTGCAGGCTGCGATATCAAAATATCTCCAAATCTGAATAACAGTTTCTCCACAAAATAGTTTATGTCTTCCAGATATATATATTGTAATGGTATCTGAGTATTGGAATGTTCAGATTCTTTAACAGATATTTTCTTGAGCTGAAACACTTTTGATAAGCCCAATTTCTTCATTAAGGATCTCTAAGGGCCATTATAATCTAGATAACCCAAACCAAAACCAAAATACCCAAGGTATTTTTACCATTCATACAAATAAACTATATCAAAAGGGTTTGATACTTCAATTCATTCAATACTATGGATTTTCTCTCCCTCAAAAGAATCTATCTTTTGATTATAAATTTATTATTTTTGTTGAATATTATCAAATTCATCCTTTGTGTCAACCATATTTTGAGTTTCCTCTGTTTCAACCACATATATTTTTTACAGTTCAACTAATTCAACTTTATCTCTAGTAGCTAAAGCACGATAAATTTCATTAGCTCCATCATGATCGGAATGATCTGAGATATCACAATTAATTTCTTTATCTTCCTCATCATCATCATTTTTATTAGATTCTTCATCATCTCCACCTTCATAAATTTTATTTCTCTTTTTCATTTTCAGCATCCTCCTCTTAATCATTATAATCAATTTCTTATCTATATTCATCACTATCCTTTTCACTTTCACCATCATAATATAATATCAGTGTTTCTAGGGTTTCATATTGACTTTTATAATCAATGTCCACTTCCTCAGTCTCGTCATCATCATCATCATTGAGAAGAGAGGAGAACATGTGAAGGTCCAGGATATTCATGTGATAGTTCTTCATGCTCTTTAATAATATCAGGATCACTTCCTTCTTCATTATATATACTTTCATCTCAGGTTCTAGAGGTCGTAGCATATAATTCATCAACATAGTATTTCATTACTTCATATGGTTCCAAACCGGGATTAGTAATGTCTTTTAGTCATCAAGATGATCGGTAGAATTGGAATTCTCATAAATATTTTCAATGTCCTCTACCTTGTGTTTCTTCCATGGATTCAAATGTATCTTCAACCTCTTGCATATAACCTTGGTAATTCAAAAACTACTATAGTCTATAAAATTTTATTCATTTTCTCTGACTAATCCTTTAACATTCAATATAGTAGAAATGAACTTTGTATAAAATAAGAAAGTGGATATTTAAGCGATTTTAATCATATCACACATTTGAATAATAAGGTATTTGCACAGATTGATTTTATATCGTTTGTTTATAATAAAGTGTAATCTCCCATCCTTCTACATCAAAGTGGAAAATCCAACTTCTCTCAAGAAAATAATATGTCGGATAAATTTAAATAATAGCCTGGTTTCACTATATAACTCAGAAGCAATAAGTCTTCAAGGACTTCCATTTCTAGTTTCATATGTTATATCCACTTCAAAATATAATGTATCACTAGTAGGAGGGTAACATCACTAATGATCATAAAAAATACCCTCATGATATACTCGTAATCATGTTTCCTATAAACTCTAGGAGAAGACACATCTGTGTCAATTTGTTATGGTTATTATCATGAAATCAACTCCTTCAATCATAGAAAACTCAACATAATGATAGAACTGAGATACTAAATGTTGATAAAATGGTGCATAATTATTTATAGACCATTATATCCAAACTTTTTACTTTATATCTCTTAACATAAGTATTTTACTTGAGTGAATCCATTCTATAAAGATCCCATTTTTTGTACTACCACACAATTTCTGAGTTTGAGATTCAATGGCTCCTTGATCTTTCAGATTGAAACAAATTTCTTCTTCTTTGATGGTTGATTTTTTTTATTGACTCAATTGACGTGGTTGATTTATTATAGCATTTATTAACATCTAGTTATTATTCTAAGGTCAAGGAGGGAAGCACAAAGGTAGGGAAGGAGGTTTGAAAAAGATTTTAAAGAATGAGAGGCCAAATAAAATAAGATGGGTTATGATTTTATCATTTAGGGATTATAAAATAGAATATCTGAAACATATGGAATAAATAATAAGGATAATAATAATCAAAAAATTAGATAGAAAAAAAAAAAGAAAAAATAATGGTGAGTCAAATCGAATGTGAGACACTCAACAATGAGACATCAATGGTGAGACCTCAACGATGAGACATCAATGGTGAGACCTCAACGATGAGACCTCAGTGGTGAGATATCAATAGTGAGACATATATGGTGAAACATCAATGGTGAGACATTAATAGTGATACATCAATGGTGATTCATCAATGTTGAAACAAGAATAGAGTTTTACTTAACTGAAATTAATCATTCCTAACTAATGTTTTATGTAACTCATTCTCCAATAATTCATAGGCTTAGAGAAAATATCAACAAGATGATGTTATCTTTCATTTTATTCAAGATATATATCACCTTTTTGATAATGATTTCTCAAAAATAGGAGCCTTACATCATTATGTTTTGTTCTATAATGATATTTTGGGGTTTTATAAATGTAAATAGAACTTGTGTTTTGAAAATTTATAAGGATATGTAAGAATCGAAATCCATAATCTAGTAATGTATGTTTCAACAACAAAATTTTAGAAAAAAACTACTAGAATATATATAATTTGCATTAGCAATAGATAATGAAACATAATTTTCTTCTTATTACTCTATAATACAAGTGACTTACCCAAAATGTGACATACTCAATTGGTTCTCTTTATATAAAACATATATCCACAAAAATAAGCATTAGAAAAACTAACCAAATCAAATTCTTGTCCTCTTGGATATAATAGTCCTAAATTGGTTCAATATTTTATGTATTTAAAAATTATTTTAACAGTAATTAAGTGTGACTATTTTGGGTTCTCATGAAAACAAGAAGACATACACACACTAAATATAATGTCATGTCAGCTAGGAGTTAAGCATAGAATAGTTACAATCATACCTCTGTAATTGGTTTGATTCACTCATTTTCCAACCTCATCAAGATCTAGCTTACATGTGGTACTCATCGGAATATCACTACATTTAGTTCTATATAGACTAAAAAGTTTTAAAAAATATTTAGTGTATTTACATGGATTCCAAATAATACCTACTTTTTGAAAGATTTGAAATCTAATAATGAATTTAAGTTCACCCATTAAACTCATTTCCAATTCACATTACATCTTTTATGAAAAATTATAACATATAAAATTTCTATAATATCCCAAAAAATAACATCCTATTATATTTTCATAATTAAAACATTTTTTAAAATTCTTTTGAAAAAAAGTCTAGGGTCATATATAACTTTTTTAAAACCTTTTTAAATAATAAAAGAGTTGATCATATTATACCATGCTCTAAGAGCTTGTTTTAAAACATATAATTCTTTTGTTGACTTAAAAAATGATTTATAAAATAAGGATTTTTAAAACCATGGTGTTTTACAAAAAACATCCTCAACTATATAACCATTTAAGTGTGTACTTTTAACATCCATTTGATAATGTTTTAAATTTATATGTGCTTCAAATTATAGTAGGATTCTAATGGATTCATGTTGGGATATAGTTGCAACTATCTCTTCATAGTTTATGCCTTCTTATTAACAATAAATTTGTACAACTAATCTATCCTTCTCCCTTACTATAGCTCAATCTTCATCAATGTTATTTCTAAACACCCATTTAGTGACTATAGTTAAGGTATCCTTGGTTATATTAAAAAAAGTATATACTTTATTTCATTCAAACAGATTTATCTCTTCCTTCATAGACATTACCCATAAATCATCACTGATTTACTCATTAATTTTATTAGGTTAAATATGTGATGATAAGTTTCAATGTTCAATTTTTTTTCTTAAATAAGCTCCAGTTTTTGTACATTTGTCTAGATCTCAATCTAAATCATCTAAAGGGTTATTTTCAAGAGTTCTAATGCCTCTAGAGAAATATGTTCTGGTTCACTCTTGGTCTTTTATGAATTCACATTATACAGGTTCGGATACTATAATGTTTCTAGAACTGGATGATTTGTATGATTGAATGAAAACAGAATCAAATGGTTTAGAATTTAAATCCATATTGGATAAATCATCTTAATAATTTTATAGAGAGATTTTGGGCTCATGGGGATCTATACCCTCAAAATTGACATCTATATATTCTTCCACACATTTGGTTCTCTTATTAGTGACTCTATAGTATTTTCTATAAGTTGAATATCCTAGGAAAAACCCTTTCATCACATTGAGAGGAAATTTTTTAATGATTATCCATAGTATTAAGAATAAAGACTTTGCAACCAAAAAATCCAAAGTAGTTAACCTTATACTTTCTATTATTCCATAGTTCATAAGAATTTTTCTTCAAAATGGGACCAATTAAGAATCTATTGATTAAATAAAAAGATTTATTAGGAAAGTTATATTCATTGAGCATATTATCAGAAATATCTTGATGTTCTATGTTCGTTCTTTCCAAAAGTCCATTTTGTTGAGGTATCCTTGGATTAGATAAGTTTTGACTCTATCTATTTTTTGAGAACAAATGTTATTTAATATTTATTTTAAAACTCATAGAAAATTTCACCTATTAATTTCTTAATTTTAATTCCACTAATATTTTCTAATGATCTAGAATACTAGGTAAAATAAAATCTAGCATCACATTTTGTAAGATAAAAATAAAACCCATGTATACCTAGAAAGGTTATCTACAAGTACATAAATATAGTGATTCTTATTTAATATTGAAACCCTAGATGGTCCAAACTAGTCCATGTGAACTAACTCAAGATGTTGCGAAGCTGATATTTCTTTCTTTTCTTAGAAATCTTGTCTAGTTTTCCCTTTTGATAAAGCTTACAGACTTTATTTTTTGGAAACTCAAATTTGGGTAGATCCTCAACTAACTATTTTCTATAATTTCTTCTTAGTTATTGAATGTTACAATATCAAAGTCTCCTATTCCAAATCCAAGATTATCTATGAAAGGAACTTAAATAATAAACATTTTATGAAAGTAATGAATCCTGATTAATATCATAAACATTTTCATTTCTACAGTAACTGAAAAATAAATCATTTTTAGATTCAAAAACATTACAAACATTATTTTCATATTTGATATGAAATAAATTATCACAAAATTGTGAAATGCTATGAAGAATGTACTTTAAACCACCAACAAAAAGTACTTTAGAAATTGAAATTGAATTGATGTTAAAAATTTGTCCAAGACCAATGATATTTCCTTTAGCATTTTCAATGAAGACGGAATATCCACCATCAAACTCTATTAGATTATTTAATTTTCGGTAGTATCCTATCACATTCCTTGAACATCCAATATCCAAGTACCATAATTTCTTACGTGAAATTTTCAATCATCTTTACTATAAAATATATTATACAATATATTATCATAGAACCCATATATTCTTTGGTCTATAAATGTTAGTAATCAATGCTTTTGGAACCCACACATGTTTTATGGGTTTCTTATTAGTAGTTTAAAATTTTGTAGGGAAACAAAATCTATTAGGATCTCTAGTAAAATAGCTTATAGAATGGTTTTCAGAACTAACATTTGAAAAAAATTAAGAATCGAAACTGGAAAAATATTTTCTTGATTTAGAAATAAATGTGATTTTAAATATTCTCATATATCCAAGTTGGTATCCTATAAATGTAGTGTAATTTGGATCCATTTTTTCTGTAATAATTTTTGTTAAAATATTTTGCCTATTAGAAAATTTTTATAGATGTTTATTTAATTATTCATTATATAGCATAAGTTCAGTATTTTATTTAAGAAACTAATAATTTTTTTCCATTTCTATAAGAAATTAAAAATTAATTGGCCAAGAAAGATCATGTTGTTTTTTAAGTAATTTTTATTTTTTCATTTATCTCATTAAAAGTATCATAAAGCATGTTTCAATAACAAAATAATTCATTTTGTAGTCATGTTCTCATCAACATAATTTTTATCTTCATCTCTATAGTAATGAGAATTTTTTTCAGGAGATGCAGAAGTAACCTCACATTGTTTTCCTTAAAGAACATCTTTGATTTATCAACTTTTTCATCCTCAGATGATTCAAAGTAACTAAAAAAGTCCTCATAAGAACTCTAGGTATATTTCACAGGTTTCTTTTAAATTTGATCCTTGTTATCGTAATTCTTCTAATACTTAATTTTCAAAAATTTGACCTTCATATGTCTTTTTCCCTTGAATTTGTAACATAAAATGTAATTTGAATGAACATATTTCTTTCAATATTTTTTCTACTTCCCGATATTCTAATATTTTTTCTTTAGTGTTAGATTTGATGAAGAATTTATTCCTCTATAAAATTTATTCAATCTTATGGCTCACTGATCCATTTCCACAACACTATCAGCTATTTAATATTCAGAACTTGACTTTTCATCTTGAATTTCAACTTTAGTATTTTCTTTTTTTCATAAATGTAGTGGTTTGTAAAGAAACATATTTTTTGAGGTTCATCATCTTCTTCTGGATTAACCTTTATCTCTTCCTCATATACCATTAATTTTCTAATCAACTTTTTACATGCATTGAATTAATGATACAAGGATATAAAGTTGACACTAATTTCCCTCTCAATTTTTCTAGAATAATTATTAAGAGTCACATGATCTGTTATTTTGTTGTGTTTGGATTTCCTTGTTAGCTAATTTTATTCATGATCTCATTGAACCTAATATACATTTCATATATAGTCTCATCAGGATTCATATTAAAATTATCATACTAAATTGTGTAGGTGGTAATCCTCATTTCTTTTACATTTGTAGTTCCTTCATATGAATCATCTAGAGTATCCCATATCTCATAGGTAGTTTTACATGCATAAATTATGTTAAATTACTCATCTATTAAGTAATTGTATAATGAATTGATGGATTTACCATTATTATTATAAACATCCTTAGTTTCATTATACCAATTATTTCTAGAGGTAGTATGAATTTTATAATCATCTACTATGGCAGACCATATTTCAAACCCCATTCTTTCAGTATAAATTTTTATTTTTATTTTACTTTGACAATAATTAGTCCTATTGAAATATGGAGTTCTGTTAGTAGTATCACATTCTTATCTGTTATCCATATTAAAAAAATAAATTTCAAGAACCAAATTTTTTTAATTAATTGAAATTTTAATATCGTTGACATGTAACAATAATCACAGTTAAAAAGAATTTGAAAATTTGTTAACTCCATTGATACTAAATGTTGGTCAGAGTAGGAAACTCAATAGGGACTGAATTGAGTTCCTAATAATAATTTCTAATTAAAATGAATTTAAAAAAACTACACCAAATTAAAATAATGGCATCCCAGTTATCCAACGTAGCATAATTATAAAGGTTTTTTCTTTAAAAGGATTTCTCCAAGAGTGATTAGGTTCAGTTGAAATAATAAGAAATACAATTTTAAATTATGAAATATTTTTACTAAATAAAATAATAATATAATATTTATCTAATAATAACTATCAAATTAAATAAAACATTTTCAATTTCAAAGTTATAAAGTAGTTAAAACGGAACTTTAATGGGATCAACATAAATAAAAACAAGAGGTCCATTCTCAATCTGAGACTTATTCCTCTTCACATAGTGATCACATTCCACCAAGAAGTTTTTATAAAAGAAAATTTTATTCACACCATGTATCAAGGTATACAACAACAAGTAAAATATTTTCCAGGCCTCAATGTCCTCTTCTATAGTTTTTGTTGGAGTGAGATGTGTAATTTTCCTGGTAAGGACCTCTTACACTGTCATAAATTTGAATATAATCTGTAAACAGATAATTTGTAAAGATATCCATGTATTCTCTAGCTATTAATAGAAGTAAAATAAAAGTGTAGATGGGATAGTGTTTCTCAATGTGATATGAGTTGGAAGATTTTTTACTCCTTGAAAGTAACATTAAATGAAGATAAAGTGATTTTTTATTAAGTTGTTTTAAAAAAGAGTATCGTAGAATATTTTTTCTTGTGGTGTATGAGATATACAAGTGTACAAAAAATTATTCTTCTTCATGTGTTCTTTTAATTCTTGATTTCGAAGCCTTCATATATGAAAAATACATCTTTTTAGTTCGGCAATCTTATTGAGTCATGTTTGTTCGTTTCTATCACCAGATACGACTCTCTTTTTTATTGATTATTTTTTTTATATTCTGAAGTCTACATAAAACATGTTATCTATCTTGTTCTATTACCTCATACCTTATAATAACATCTAAAATCGATTTTAATGTTGTCTCCAAAAGGATATTTATTTCATCAGTAGCAATAAAATTTCACAAATATGACTCTTAGAAATAATGAATTTAAAATGAAAAAGGAAAGGCAGTGGTGAGTCTTTTGAACGATGACTCTTTAGTGGTATCTCTTGAGGTAGGTTGATTCAACGACGACTTATTTCTGGTGGTGTCATGATGTAAATGTCTTTTGAATTAAAACTCATACTTCATGGGAGCAGTGATTCATGAACGGTGACTCATACTTAGTACATTCTATCAATCTATCTAGTAATGGTTACTCCTTGGAGTAATGACTCAAGATAACAGTGTGTCGGGAATGGTGACTAATAATTAGAGTATTTTATCAATCTATCAAATAATTACAAATGCTAAAATAACACAATAAACTCATTAGAAACATAAGTATTCATTATTTTTTACTATTAAAACTAGGATATCTCAACATAAATATTATAAATTTAAATATTTTAAAACAACTATCTCTGATTTTTCTCCTACATTCACAAGCATTATGCTGATAATGCCTATGATTTTTGGATAATAATAATACCATTTAATATTAGAAAAAATTTAATATTATAAATTTAATTTTTATTCAATATTATTATCATCTAAATATATTGATAATATATTTTATTCCCATTTATTTCATGATAGAATTATTAAGCCAAGAATGTTGACTTTTTATACCTTGCACAAGTATTGAGTAAGAATTTTAATAATTATCTTGATATATAAATTTAAAAAACATATATAAACATAAATATAATTTTTTATTAATAAAATGTATCCTTTAAATATATAAAATCCTTATTCCTTTTTAAATTTTATTACAAAGACACTAAATTTTACTTTTCCAATGTTGTGTAAGCACTACAACGTCAAAGCAAATCATATTCATCTTCGCATGAAATTTAATTTATATTAATTGAAAAATATTAAAATTAAATTTTGAATATAAAACCATATAAGATACATTTTATATGTTTTATAAATTTTTATGTCATATTTATTTCATGATGGTATGATAAATGTTACAATACTCATAAAAACCATATTTTTAACTATTCACCAAAAAGTCGACCTTATTATAATATATCAAAAAAACAATTCAAATTCTGACATGATGATACAATGAATAAATTCCAATTAATCAAAATTTTATTCTAGAATTTATAATTCAATATTTCAATTAAAACTATATTGTACATGGGAATTAAATTTATCTAAAATTAACATTATTCATTTCTCAAATAAATAACCATATTCTGGTTTTTTACTTTGATAAAATTATTTTTAATAATAAATATATTTATAAATCGAAATAATTATCATAAATATTCACTTATAAAATTTCCCTTAATTAAAAAATTATTCAGATAAAAAAAATCGAATCCTATTAAAGAAATAAATTTAATAAAACATACTTTATGTCATCAACTAATCATAATAATTAGACATTATTAATTTGTATATAATTTATTATATAATACTTTTTTGGGAATTTAATAAATATTTATTTACTTTGAAATAAATATCCTATAATAAATAATAATTTATAATATAAAAATTAATTAATTCATAAATAGATTTACTATGTCTTCTTTTCACCAATCATGTAATGGATACCTTATAGTTATATAAATACTAACTGAAAAGATCATATTTCCACTATAAATACCACAACATAAAATCTTAAATTAATTATCAAAATTTAATTAATGTTGGTAATTATATTTATTATTTCTATAATAATTATTTGGGGAATTGTCTTCATGGGAGGTCAGGATGATAAAAACTAAAACCATGTAGTTATTTTATTTACATATATTTATTACCTAATTTTACTTATAATTATCCTAGAGAATTTAGTGTCCCCTACGATATTATTATTCTGTAATGATATTCATTCCTTTACTAGTTTTTATACAATTTTTATTCCTTTTTATTGAATTTTATTATAAAAAAAGTTATTCTAAAACAATAATATATACTAAAACACAAGTTTTTACATTTAATCCAAAACCCAACACAACTCAAAATATATCTAGGTTAGGGTATACACATCCTCAATGAAACCAAAGGTGCCCTATACCCACACTCCATGGGCTGGTACTAAAAAAAATTTAAAAACATTATTTTATATAAAGTGAGTTAACCCAGGCACAATATATCATTATTTTATATCATTTCCATATCTCACATATTAAATATCAAAAATAAACACATTATCTAAAGAAAGAAGGTTTAGTATATTTATGGATTAGTTCTCATGTATTTTTCAACCAAAAATAATGTTTGTACACTATATTAATATTTCCTTTCTATATCTTCAATATTTCTCACAAATAATCTATATATAAACCATCATTTAAAATATATTACTATATACAATTTCCTTTTGAAATGAAAAAAAAGAAATGGGTGATCTAAAACACATTGTAAGGGAAACATTATTATAATTTTATCAATAGTTAGATCATAATAATATTAGAAAACATGACTAAGGGAGAATTATATTATCAAAAGAACATGAAATATTATGATTTTCCATAAGTTATGATATATGTACATGTAATATCAAATAAAAAAACTTATACCATGGATGAGGAGTGTGAAATATTGAGATAATAAACTTGATCTATGGATCATAATCACAAGTGGATGTAATGGAAAAGTAAACTTCATTTGAAACATAACATAACCAAACTAAAAATCACAAACATTAGCATATAATATCATCATCTTTTTGAGTCACTACTCACACTCATACCTACATGAGTCACAACATTCACTCACTCTTAACAGGAAAACCTAATTTAACCCACATATACATGTCTCATTAGATATATACTTCCAATCATTACATTATAGGGAAATATAGAACCATGCTTATCGATTATCAATTCATATGTGTGAAATTTCAAATAAATCATTCACTATATCATGAATAACACATGAAAATATTGGGTTTAATATTCAATTTTGAAGGAAATCAAATAAAGAAAATCATTCCTAATTTATTCAATAACATGATAAAACCACTAAAAATGGGTATTGAAAAATATTCAGTAACATTAAAGGTAAATTAAATTTAATTAAGATGATGTGATATATGGTATTTACAATATATCAATTAAAGGTATACAGTTTTGTCAATAATTTCAAAATCAATCAACATATGAAATATTGGTGAACAAACTTCACTCAATGTAAGAAAATATATATTTTTCATATAAAGAAATTGATCATATGAACAATTATATTCATACATAGTGGATGATTATGTAATAAAAAAAGTAGTGATGGATTTACATGAGTTTAGAACCCCAAAATAATATAATATAATTTATAGGGTAATTTATGAAAATACATTTCCATAGAAATAAATAACTTTGATATAAATAAGAAAATTTATTTTATATCTTAAAATGTTTTTATAAAAAAAACCTTTTTAATAGTATCATTGAAGAGTTTATGGGCCATGTTCAAAATAATGAAGTGAAATCATGTGACAATTTTTAATTTGAAATAATAACACTTGATATTGGAGTGTTGAAAAGAAATAAAGTTTAGTTAAAGTAAATTTTTATTCTCATATAAAACAAAGGAACATAGAATAAATTTTTTTGAATATGTTAATATACATTTGTTAAAATACCACATCATTAAAATGGTAATAACATCCATTTAAGAATAATAAAAGTTATATGTGAATACCACATGAGATAACACATAATGTTGTTACCAAATATAAAGGGAACAATGGAGGGAATACAAAACATGGATGACAAATAGATTACTTGGGTCATATAAGAATGATCTTTTAGAGAATTATACATTTATGAGAAATAAAATCATCATGGAAGTATCTTTGAATTAATAATTATTATATTACCATATTATAAGTTAAAATAAATTATTATAAAATTTTATAGTGTAAAAATCACAGAATGGAAAAAGGAAGTTCAAAAAAATCAAAACTCAATGAAATAATTTTTGAGTTATCAATATCCATTACTGCTGAAGAATTTTATTAATAAAAACCATATATAATAGATATGTAAAAATTAAACTACAAATAACATAAAAAAATATAATACATGATATTATATATCCAATAGGTAGTATTCAATCTATTTGAATGAAATTAAAGGCATAAACAAAATAGGACTCCACGAAAGGTAATTAAGATGAAACACCCCTACTTCATCATTATCTTTTGAAATGAAACCTAGTGAAATGTATAACAAAATATTTATTTTTAAATACATTAGATTTCATTCAAACTTATTTTAAAATAACACCATTTTCCAATAAATAAACCAAAAAAACTATACAGGTGGTGTGTATGCATCATGTATCAGTGAAGTAAAATTCATATGCAAAAAGATTACCATTAATCTCGCTTAGTCAAACGTTCTCTAAGCTGTTATATAAAAAAGATAAATTTCCTAATTAGTTTTTCAGAATATTATTCTTAAGAAAATAAATTTTTAAACTATATATAAAATATTTTATTAAGAATATTTTATTTGGTTATTTTTTATTTTCATCATCAAATGTTATTTGCATAGATTGTTTGTTTAGTACTAGTTGTATAATGGTGATGTAGATTTTTATTTATATATTAAAGTTTGTCATTTTGATATCATTATAGTTATGATAATGCATGTTTTAGTAATATTTTATATTGTTCTAATTTTATTTCATAACCATTTTAGTTATGATTTGTGATAAAAAAATGTTGACGAGCTTATTTTGGTAATTTGTATCAAAAAACATGGTACTATAATAATAATTCATGTATTAATTTAAACATACAAAATGAAAAAATATTAATAATTTATCATTAATATCGAGTAATATTATTATTTATGTTTTTAAATTCGCACATGATTTAAATTTATGGCATTGTTCATATTGTTTTTTAAACCTATGTAAACAATAATAAAAAATAATCCATCGGTGAGTACGGTTTAAAAAAGTGATGTCTTTGAAATAATATAAGTATTAAAGAATAATAGTATTATTATTTAAAATTTTCTAATTTAATGAATCATATTTATGATATTTGAATAAATAATAAAATATTAGAGTAAAAAACAAAATATGTCACTTCCGTGGAGGTGGTAGTCCACATGTACATACATGCAACACATTTGTTTTAAATAGATAAGTTTGAATATTGGAATTTTTTTAAAATTTTGTAAAATTATTAATTTTATAAATATCATATCAACTCTTTAAATATAATTTTAGAACCGTACATGATATGTGGTAATGAAAAACCAAACATATTGTTCATTGAGGTAGTTGTATGCACAAACGCATGACGACGACTAAATTTATATAAAGATTTTAGAGGAAGTTAAAAAAGTTATATTACATTAATATAATAAAATTTTATCACATTTTCATCTTAATAAAATCATATGTTCATGGATAAAATATATTTGATAGGGTAGAAAGATAAATGGATTAAGAGAGCATAGTAGAGAACATTGCCTATCAATTTGTATGTTATCACTTAGGTAACACATTAAGGAAGCTTATCTTAGTATTTTAGCAAGAAAAAGGATTATAATATGTAAATATAGAATTATCGAGAGACAATAGAAAAATTTGGATGATCTATGTCCTTGGAATGAGTAGATAAATGGGGTAGAGGTGATATCCTTTTGCATTTCATGTGGAACCAAAGTAGACAATAATAGTGTGAGATTATTTATGGTCAATAATCCCTCAAACACTCATTTATACACATGTTTTAATATGATTTCATTTATTTTACCGTTATATTTTTTTATTTTTACTATATTTTATTTTTACTGTGCTAATTAATGTATACTTAACTAAATTATATATAATACCTCAAAATAAAATGATTCTTAATAGTTCATTTTAAAATAAAAAATTAAAATATTGAATCCATTTTATAAAAAAAAACCCATCGGTAATAGAAATTAATTTTCATATTAGTGCATTTAACAAGTAAAACCATTTTATTATAAAAAGGTGATTTTTAAAAATAATTTTTTTTATAAAATAATTATCACTATTTTTTATTTTAATGAATTTGATGAGTTTATTATTAAAAAACGGATATTTATTTTTCATTAAAATAATTCCAAAACATAAATTCACATAGAGAAAACTTGATAGAAAGAAAAGGACTAAATATAGTTTTTATTAGAAAAATATTTCTTGATTTTCAAAATGTTAAACATGGGTTTTTTAAATTCAATATAGTATTTTTAAATGTTTCATTTCCATCTAAAAATAATTTATTTATAATAAAAATTATTTATATGTTTTTAAGATATAAATATTTATTAATATAGTAAAAAGAATCATAGTTTTAGTGAAAACAGTATTTTTACTATTCACAAAAAATCTCTTTTTTCTGAATAATCCCAAAAATTCATCCAATGATAAAATTATTAAGTTAGATCCAAAACATATATTCATATATAAAATTAATATTTTAAAATTTATGAATTAAAAAATTTAAATAAAAACATAAAAATATTTTGAAGACTGTTTTCATAAGAAAACAACTTCTAAAAATATTAATTATTCTGAATCTTATTTCCTAACAACTCATAATTAAACTTGTTTTAGTATTTTGTTCCTATAAATAATATTTTTCCATAATATATCAAGTTTATTAAAATAAAAAAATTTAGCACTTAAAAACTAAATCATTAAAAAATACTTTTTTAATTATAAGATAATATGATTAGTTATTTGGCTACATTAATTAGGTTTTATCAACTAATTAGTATTAAAATGAACATTATTTTTATTTAAATGTAAAAATTTGAAAATTATAAAAAAAATGTTATGTATAAATAATTTATTACATTAGTAATTATATGTTTATATATTCTTAATTTCTACTTACATATCCCCTCAAGATCTCAATGTAAGATCTAATTATAATATATGATTATGTGACAGTCATGGGTGGTGGTTCAGCTAGTATGGATCTCATGTAAATTTATAAAATCTATAAAATCTCAAAAATAAAATTTCAATAATACCATAATTGTGGAAGTTTTAATTGGGTTCTGCCTAGATAATACCCTAGTTTGGCTACGTCTCTTCCTTGTTCAGAATGGTGAGCCTCGTAAGGATGACTCGTACTGCTCCATGACATCATTTCTCCTTTATATATTTTTTTAATAGTGTGGTTACCATCATGTATACCTTATAATTTAATAGTTATATTATAATCCGAAAAATTAATAATTTTATTTTATATTATCATGGTTTAATTTTAGTTTGATGTTACATGTGATTCAATATATCAGTCATAGTGTTTATTTTAATGGAAAAAATAATACTAAATTCTCAACAAGTTTAATTATACACCTTAAATAAATTACATACTTATAGTTACAATTATCATTCACTAATGAAAGAGACTATGGTATCTATAAGAATCTCAAAATATATTTTTAATTGATATATTAAGCTCATAATCTTATATATTAAGAGACTCATGATTTCCAACATTATAGGAATGTATTGAGATTTTACTTTATCACAATAATTTATTCGAAATATTTTCCCGTTATTATTATAGGATATTATATGGGTAAACCTATCATGAATTTATTTTCATGATATTATTTCTAATTAAATACTAAATCCAAAATTGTTACGGTAATATCCTATAAAATGAATTTATAATATCATATATAAAACCTTATCCTAATATTTTTTCTCGAATAACACATTAATTTGAAATTATGATAATTTCATTTCATCAATGATATATTTGGATGAACCTATAACGCTATCTATTTATCCTAGGTTGCCCATGGCCATAATATAATTCAGTTATCTAACCCATATTATTATATATTTTAGCATAAAATTCTATTTAAATACATCATGATAAATCAAAAGGAGAATTTGAATCATCAAAGAGTATCCCTTGAATGTGTGTATATAGGTGTATAGTCTAAGATCCACTCATTATTTAGTGAGTGAAAATTTATTTGATACTCAAAAAACATTTTCTAGGATATTTCTCTTAGGTGAATGTTTCTCATAATTATATCCCCTTACCATTATCCAAACATTGATGAACTTTCTAGGAAAACCATAAACTGAATTCATTACCAATATTTCAGGATTTTATCCTATACTTAGTTCTTTTCATTAGTTTATCACTAAATTTATCTTATCTTAATGGAAAAAATAAATAAACTAATCCTTAAAAATAATAAAAACCTATCATTTATGCTATCTGTGACACCCAAGACCTTTAGTCTCTCTCCTGGTGCTGAAAAATATTATTAAAACAATATTATTACTAAAAAATGATATAACCTAAAAAAACATATATTTATTTTCCACAATTTATTAAATTTAAACATCACATATAACAAATAAACACCCAATCCAAATAATTTATGGTTTAGTGTTTTTGAAGACTAGTTCCCTTGTCTGTTCCTCTATGAAAAGGACATTTGTAAACTATACAAATATTTCATTTATATATCTAGAAAATCTCACACAAATAATATATATATATATATATATCATTTTAAATATATCTATATAAACAATTTCCAAAATAAAAAAGAAATAAATGAAAGTAATTAACTTAATTTTCGAGTAAGGGAAAACATACCAGCATGTTATCAATAGTTATATCAGAATCATATGAAAATACATGAGAAGGGGAAAAATAATTTATTATGAATAACATGTAAAAATAAGTGTTTTCCATAAGCTATGATAAAATTAAAGGTAATATCAAATAAAAAACATACACTGTCTAGAAATAGTGTGGAATCCAAATATAATAAATGAATGATTCAATTTACATATGAGTTTAATGTTTCAGAAGGAATTTGAATTTTCAATTATTGGGTAGGACAAATTATTATTGTAATTTAAAAATAAAATTTTTAGGTTTGTAATGCCTCAAGATTATGTCTATATATATATATATATATATAATTAGGCTCATAAGGTTTCTCAACTTCTTGGGTGGTCCTTAGGATTTTTGGTTATGTTAGGTGGTTTTAGATATTTTTGGATAAGGAGGACTCTTTGGGGTGTAATATTTGAGAGAATCCATGACCCTCCCTGATCCTCTAGTCATTTTTGTTCAATTATTAATTTGAATGATTGTTTGTTACTTTTAGAGAATGAAATTTGTGAAACCATTGGTTTTAAATGGGAAATTGTGAAAGCATTATAAAGGGTAGTAGAGTTTCCACACTTATAGATCACCATTTGGAAAGACATGCAAATAAACAATGAATGGTGGTGGGTTTGGATGTAGTTACAACCACATGATTATTACTTAATGCTCAATCCATGAATCAAAACCATGAATCTTAATAAAGGGGAAAATTATAAAATTTCCCTCTAAAATTTTAAGGAGGAATCCTCACATTCGTTTTCCTCCTTCATGCACATGACCATATATTAGGCCCCAGCCTTAAACATTACTTAATCTTGAGATATTTCAAGAATACACCTTGACGATCTATTCAGGTTTAGAGTTTTAGAGAATTAGATCTTAAAACATGCATTACATCCCACATTTAAACAAAGTGGTTACAATAAAAGATAGTATTCATTTTTTCCCATCAGCGGAAACATATTTAAAATAAAACATTGATTCATTCTTGAAACTTCCTTGACACTATCATCATATCATGTACCCTTACCTTGACCTATGAAAAACATTTCAAAAACATGGGATGAGCATAAAAAGCTCAGTAAGGGATATAAAAATATGGAAAGGAAATATAAGTACATGTATACATAAGAATCAATGAAATCATACTCTACTCATAAAACATAAGCACTTTAACATACCTCATAAGATCATGAATAAATCATAGAAATCATAAGACATAAATGTAACATGAGGCATTCATAACATTCTTACATAGGGAGTAACCCACTTGGTTACGTTTGGAATACCCATCCCAGTATATTCCTTAAATCTCTTCGGAAAAACCTTAACATTTAACCCCTTCGCGTTACCCAATGCATTAGAGAGCTATATCGGGCTCACCCACCCTTAGTTTATCACGGAACCACCCATCTTCATAATAATGCCCAAGAACCATAACATAATCGTATCACATAAAACATGCATAAAGGAAACATAACATTTCCTCTTTTCAATCACAATATATCAATACAAAAAATTGATATAAAAAATTTATGAAAACCATTTTCAATACCAAAATAAAAGAAAAGTAAAACACGGTATTTATTTTTCTTTTAAAAAAAGTATGTCTCGTAGAGGAAGCCGAAACTCAAATAAGGGTCACGACGATGGAGAAGTCATTGTCGCTGCATACATACGACAAAAACATTCCCTTTTTTATTTTAGTAAAACACTTCATATAAAAAAGCTTCCTTTTGGATAAACGTAAAATTAAAAGGGGTTTATACACTATATAAAAGAAGGTTGTGTATAAAACAAAATTTTCCTCAATGAAAGGAGATTGAGACGAAGTCCCATACCATGGGTCCGACTTGACTCGATCGTTCTTTAACCTCATGAATAATAAACTTGAGTTAATTTCGACATGCTTAAAAACATTTTTCATGTTCATTATCCCATTTATATAACTTATTACCATGTCATGAACACTATGTAATTATTTAAGTTAATAACGGTCGTTTTAACGATCATTGGTACTTCAGTAAAAAAATAAACTCTTTATAATTACATGTTGTTCATGTATCCATTATATCCAGAGTTATACTCATGATATAGATATCATATATATCATATATATCCAGTATATACATGCATTTATAATATTACATAACGTTTATAGGTAAGAAATGAAATGCACCGTTCATGGAGACGGTAAGCCGTACGTACGCATGAACGCTGCTTTCATTTCTATTTCGTATTTTATGGAATGTAATCATAATTATATAAAGTTATATTATAATTCTAGTATAATATCATATATAAAATCATTAATTACATCCTTTATATGTCCCAAATATGGCATTAACGAATCAAATCACTTTGAGGGGGCGGTAGTCCGCACTTCCTAAAATAAAGATATCGTGTTTACCAATAATGGAAACCATACAGTTATGCCATAAATGAAAAATACAGAAGCTTAAGTAAAACATAAACTTATTATATATCATATATAAATATAGTGTCATCTTAATGGCCACCTTTTATGGTGTTAAAAGAATATTGAACAATCATCGTTTCCTGAGGTAGAAATTCGCCATCCACGAAAACATTATGTTCTTTAACCATTAGATGTAGGTGTCTATAAGTGTAGCTCGAATACTACTTATAAAAAAATCCTAGTATATTGAAGATACTGGTGTTTTTACAAAATAAAGGAATAAAAATAGTTTTGGGGTTGGAGAAGAAAAATAAAACATAAGAACACAAGAGAAGACACTACCTTTAAAATGTGTAACTCTTTTTGATTTGAGCTCAAAGGATTCCTTGGGAAGCCTTCTGCCCAAAGTGAGGCTTCTAGGAGCTATAGAGGGACTTGGAGAGACAAAATGGGCAGGTTTTGGCTGAGCCAAATGCTTTTGAAGTGTGGGTAAGGTGGTAGAGGTGAGGGCCTTTTATAAGAGGAGAGGAGGGGCACTCTTGGAACGTTAAGAAAATATACATTGTTATAAAATCATTTTCAGATAAAAAAGGTCCCACAATTATAAATTTTGAGGATTAGGTGATATGGTTACGAAATCCACCCATCCAATAGGTTTTTGACAAGTTTAGGTCTTATATTTTAAATTATATTTTCATTTTATTTAAATCATTAAATAATGTGGTAATTGCTGCATCATCATGGTGTCATAAATAATTTAATTTATTTAATGTCTAAAAATTATAAAAAAAATACTATGATGTTGTAAATATTTTTATATTTCCAATGACTATTTATAGTTAAAAATATGACTTGTATAACTCCATTTAAATTTTTTTTAGTAAAACAACTCATGTTTGTGTCATTTTTAGTTTTACATTAAATAAAAAAAATATTAATGTCATTTTCCAACCAAAGTGGCTCCACGGGGTCCCAAAGTTGACCCATGGATTGTATTGGTCGGAAATGAGACATCCAATAAGGGTAGTATATTTGTATAGGTCATTTCATATTATTAAAACATTATTTTTACCTTAAACTACACTAATTACCTCTAATCGCGATTAATAAACTTAAAAGTTACTATTCACCAAAAAAATTATTTTAACCCCATTGAACCACATTTTACTTCTTAATGACAACAATTTATGTCGGATTTTTTAAATTCAAAACACAGAGGTGGTAAAATTTTATTTAAACAAAAAATCATTTTTTAAGTCCCACTTAGTGGTTTCACAATTCATCAAAAATTGAAGTTTTTCAGAAAAATACCAAAACACCACCCTAAGCTATATTTGATATTCTAAATTCAAAAATGATGTATATTTTAAAAAATTCAAAACATATAAGTTGAATTAATTAATATAATAATTAATTCCCGCTGTCAGACCAAATAGAGTGTTTTTATGAAACAATAAGTATCAAAAGATTGACACTAGTTTAAGTCCAATTTCAAAGTGAAATTAATTCCAATGACCATTATTGGATTAAATGGTAAAAATATATTCTAATTGAACATTAAAACCAATTCAAAAGATAATATAATCATATAAATAAATTTTATTAAAAAGAGTTTTTGAATTAAAATACAACATTTTTCACTATTTATTAAAAAATGAACTTTATTGGAAAAATACCAAAAATTTACCCAAAGTAAATTTTATTGTCGCAATAAAAAAGAATAAGATTATTTCGGAAAATAGAGATTATAAAATTGTCAGAAGTTTGATTTAAAATGGTTTGCCATCAAAAGGCAGTAAAACAATCTTTTAAAAATATTAGTGTATTTTGTGCTTAGGATTGGATTTATTCTCATTTTAAGCATCTAAAACACAATCTAATTCATTAATAGACATAGATAAAAAAAATATATTATTCATTACTTACTTGGGATGTTACATCCTTCCCCCTTTAGAAAATTGTGTCCCTGTAATTTATTTACTTATCGAATAAGTGGGGGTATTTAGCCATCATTGCATTTTCAGATTCCCATGTTGACTCTTCAATCATGTGGTTTTTCCACAAAACCATTACCTGATGAATCACCTTATTCCGTAACACTTTCTCCATATGGTCAAAAATCTGTACCGGTTGTTCCTCATAAGATAGGTTCTCTTCCAGCTGAACTACATCTGGACTCAAAACATGAGATGGATCTGGCATGTACTTCCTTAACATTGAAACATGAAAAACATTGTGTACCAGAGATAAACTCGGAGGTAAAGCCACTCGGTAAGCAACTGATCCAACTCTCTCCAGAATTTCATATGGTCCAATGAACCTTGGACTCAACTTTCCTTTCTTACCAAATCACATCACACTTTTCCATGGTGAGACTTTGAGAAAACAATGATCACCTACCTCAAAAGAGAGATCATTCCTCCTATTGTCCGCATAACTCTTCTGCCTGCTCTAAGATGTTCTCATATGTTTCTGTATCAGCTGAACATTTTCTTCCAACTCTTCTACCAATTCTGGTCCCATCAGCTTCCTTTCACCCACTTCATCCCAGAAAGCTGGAGTTCGACACCGCTTCCCATATAATGCCTCAAATGGTGCCATCTGTATACTGGAATGAAAACTGTTATTATAAGAAAACTCAACAAAAGAAAAATTTTGGTCCCAACTTCCTTGATAATCCATCGATCAAGCATGTAGCATATCTTCCAAATTCTGAATTGTTCGTTCTGAGTGCCCATCTGATTGTGGATGAAAAGTTGTACTAAAATTTAATTCAATACCCAACGACTTCTGAAGGCCTTTCAAAAAGTTATAAGTGAACCTGGGATCACGATCAGATACACTAGAGAGAGGAACCCCATGTAACCAGACTATCTCTTTAAGATACAAACGGGAAAGTTGATCTAGGGAAAAAGTATCCCATATATCAAGGAAATGAGCAGATTTAGTCAAGCGATCAACAATAACCCAGAATGCATTATTACCTCGAGGTGTCTTCATCAATCCCACAACAAAGTCCATGGATATATTTTCCCATTTCCATTCTGGTACTGGTAAAGGCTGAAGCATCCCTTTCGGTAAATTCCGCTCTACTTTAACCTGTTGACAAGTCAAACACTTCACAGTAAAATTAGCAATATCTCTTTTCCTTCCATCCCACCAGCAATACTCCTGCAGATCTCTGTACATCTTAGTACTGTCAGGATGAACTGAAAACAGAGACCTATGAGCTTCACATAAAAACTCTCTCTTCAAATGTGAATCACATGGCACACACAATCTCTTCCCAAATCTCAAAACACAAACACTATCAATGTTGAATTCAGGCAACTTACCCTTCTGAACCAGCTCTACCTTTTTTTGAAACTCACTGTCTTGCTTTTTTGCTTGCTTGATTCTTTTTGATAGAGAAGATTTTACTGATACCTGAAAAATAACAGAAGGACATGCTGAACCAAAAACATCTATGCCAAATTTCATCAAATCCTTAACCAAAGGATCATGTTATAAACGCAACATTGTTAATGAAGCATTACTTTTTCGACTCAAAGAATTAGCCACATTGTTGGGTTTTCCCGGATGGTAATGAATTGTACAATCATAATCCTTGATTAATTCTATTCATATCCTCTGTCTCATGTTCAATTATTTCTGAGTGAATATATACTTTAAACTTTTGTGATCGGTATATATTTCACAATTTACTCCATAAAAATGATGCCTCCATATTTTTAAAGCGAAAACAACAATAGCTAATTCCAAATCATGTGTAGGATAATTTACCTCATGAGTTTTCAACTGACGTGAAGCATAAGCAATTACCGGATAATTCTGCATTAGGACGCAACCAAGTCCTTTCAGTGAAGCATAACTGTAGATAACAAACTCCCCATTCCTGGAAGGTAGTGTCAAAACTGGAGAATTCACCAATCTTCTTTTCAATTCCTGAAAACAATCATCACATTCTTTTGTCCAGATAAACATAACACCCTTCAGAGTTAGCTTAGTCATTGGACTAGATAACCGTGAAAAATTTCTAACAAACCTTCAGTAATAGCCTGCCAAACCAAGGAAACTACGAATCTCTTTTACATTTGTGGGTCTTGGCCATTCTTCAACAACCTTTGTTTTTTTAGGATCAACAGTTATCCCATCTTTAGAAACAATGTGACCAATGAAAGAATTTTTTTGCAACCAAAACTGACACTTGCTGAATTTCCCATAAAATTTCTTTTCTTTTAAGGTTTTTAAAATATCCATTAAATTTCTTTCATGTTCCTCTTTACTTTTAGAAAACACCAAAATATCATCAATGAAAACAGCCACAAATGTATCCAAGAACTCATGGAAAATTCTATTCATTATGTCCATGAATACAGCAGGTGCATTGGTTAGCCCAAAAGGCATTACTACAAATTCATAATGGCCATATCTTGTATGAAACACAGTCTACAGAACATATGCTTCCTTTACCTTCAACTGATGGTACCCCATTCTCAGGTCAATCATTGAAAAATACTGAGCTCCCTAGAGCTGATCAAACAAATCATCGATATGAGGAAAAGGATATTTGTTCTTAGCAGTGATGTTATTCAAGGCTCTATAATCAATGAAAAGTCTCATTGAACCATCTTTATTTTTAACAAATAAAATAGGAGCACCCCATGGTGATGTGCTAGGTCGAATAAAACCTTTCTCTAATAAATCTTGTAATTGCTCCTTCAACTCTATAAGTTCCATTTGAGCCATTGGATAAGGGGGTTTTGAAATTGGCTTACCATCAGGAACTAAGTCAATATTAAATTCAATATCCCGATCTGGTATTATTCCCGGAAACTCATCAGGATAAACATCAGGATACTCATTTACCACTGGCACATCATTAATCTTAACAGTTCCCTTGTTTTCAACGATATGTGAAAGGTAACATTCATTTCCATCTTTTACAAGTTTCTCAGCCTCTTGTTAAGTTATTAACAGTAAGGGTTCAATCTTGTACACAAACTGAAAATCTTTCTAAAAAGAAACTTCTTTAGCTCTACAGTCAATCTTAGCATGGTAAATAGAGATCCAATCCATACCCAGGATAACATCAAACTCTACTAGAGTTAAAACAATAAGGTTCTCAAGTAGGTTCTTTCCACGAATAAGGATAGGAAGATTCTTAAAAATTCTTTTTGACTCAACATTTCTCCCATGTGTTTTTACCACATGTTCAGGAGTCATTTCATGAGATGGTATTCCCATTTTACTAGAAACGTTTTTAGAGATGAAAGAATGTGTAGACCCCGAATCAAACAACACACTGGCATAATCTGATAAAACAAACAAAGTACCTGATACAACATCATTTCATGGCCCATCATCTGCTGAAGTAGTTTCAAAGGATTTCACCACCCCTTTCTGCTTGTGGTCTAACTACATCCCATCACTCAAGCTCTTTTTCGGACACTCGTTTGCATAGTGACCCATTTCATTTCACTTCAAACATTTCACTAACTGTAAATCAAATTTGGTCTTACCATCACCTTGATTTTTTCAGTGCAATCACGAGCCTTATGTCCCATCTTACCGCATCAGTATCACTTTCCATAATTCTAAAGACATTCCCTAGTATGCCTCTTACCACATTTATTACAAACTGGAAACTTAGTTTTCTTACAATCAGACTTTTTTAAAGAATTCTTCCCTTTCTCCTGTCACCTCGGTCTCTTCTTCTGTTGGTTGTTATAGAACACCAGATCATCGGCAAACTCCATTTACACCTTTTCAACACATAGAACAATATTTTTATAACTCTTGAACTCACGAGAAGCTAAAGCCCTTCGATATTTTGTCTTTAATACTGATTAAAAATGATTGATTTTACTATCAAGGTCTCGGATAGAATTTGGAGCATACCTTTCCAATCGAGTGAACCTTTCTTCATAGGCAGCCACTGAGTCTTCCACTTCCCTGAATTCCAAGAATTCCTTTTCCATCCTAAGTCAAACAACCTTAGGAAAATAAGTCTCAAGAAACATACCTTTGAATTAATACCAATCGAGAGCATCAATCTCATCAGCGTCCCTGATATTTTTAACCATCGACCACCACTGATCTGCTTCACCCTCTAAACTGTAAATAGCCAGACTAACCTTTTGATTTTCTGAACACCCCATGACATAGAAAATCTTCTCTAGTGCTTTAATCAACCCTTCAGCTAGCACAGGGTCAGATGATCCTCTGAATGATGGGGGATGTTGCCTCATGAAATGTTCCACCACTGACATGTTCCTCTGCGGTTGATCTGGCTGATCTCATGCATGGATACCACCACCATTTATCGCTTGAGTCAACTGAACCATTACTGCAACAAATTGTTCAGTTCCAATTCCGACCATCTCATGATGCTGATTCGGAAGGTTATTTATTTCTGTATGCCTTCCTAGCACTGCTTCCCTATTTCCTCTGCGGAAAACCATTCTAAACAAACATGTCTTAGATAAAGCAACATGGTAATCTTCAAATTCTATATCATTTCAATTTGACCATAAAAAAATATTTTTGGATAATCATTTAATAAAATTCTAAATCCAAAAGTTATCTAAAACGACCTTTGATACCAACTATAAGGCCCCATCTTTAAACATTTCTTAATCTTGAGATATTTCAAGAATATACCTTGAGGATCTTTTCAGGTTTAGAGTTTTAGAGAATTAGATCATAAAACATGCATTACATACCACATTTAAACAAAATGGTTACAATAAAAGATAGTATTCATTTTTTTCCCATCAGCAGAAACATATATAAAATAAAACATGGATAATTTCTTGACACTTCCTTGACACTATCATCATATCCTGTACCCTTCCCATGACCTATGAAAAAAAATTCAAAAACATGGGATGATCATAAAAAGCTCAGTAAGGGATATAAAAATATGGAAAGGAAACATGAGTACATGTATACATAAGAATCAATGAAATCATACTCTACTCATAAAACATAAGCACTTTAACAGACCTCATCAAATCATAAATAAATCATATAAATCATAATACATAAAGGTAACATGAGCCATTCATAACATTCTTACGTAGGGAGTAACCCTCTTGGTTACGTTTGGAATACCCATCACAGTATATTCCCTAAATCTCTTTGGAGAAACCTTAACGTTTAACCCCTTCAATTTATGAAATGCATTGGAGAGCTATATTGGGCTCACCCGCCCTTAGTTTATCACGGAACCACCCGTCTTCTTGATAATTCCCAAGAACCATAACATAATCGTATCACATAAAACATGCATAAAAGAAACATAACATTTTCACTTTTCAATCAAAAGATATCAATACAACACATTGATATAAAAAAATTATGAAAACAATTTTCAATACCAAAATAATAGAAAATCAAAACATGGTATTTATTTTTCTTTTAAAAAAATGTATGGCTTGTAGAGGAAGCCGAAACTCAAATAATGGTCACAGCGGAGGAGAAGTCATTGTCGCCGCATACGTACGAAAAAAACATTCCCTTTTTTCCTTTAGTAAAATGCTTCTTATAAAAAATATTCCTTTTGGATAAACGTAAAAGTCAAATGGGTTTATACACCGTATAAAAGAAGGTTGTGTATAAAACAAAATATGGCTCAATGAAAGGATATTGAGATGAAGTCCCATACCTCGGGTCCGACTTAACTCGATCATTCTTTAACCTCATGAATAATAAACTTGAGTTAATTTATACTTGATTAAGAACCTTTTTCATGTTAATTATTCCTTTTATATCACTTATTACCATGTCATAAACACTATGTAATTATTTAAGTTAATAACGGTCGTTTTAACGATCCTTGGTACTTGTGTAAAAAAATAAACTCTTTATAATTACACGTTGTTCATGTATCCATTATATCCAGAGTTATCCTAATGATGTAGATATCATATATATCATATATATCCAGTATATACATGAATTTATAATATTATATAACGTTTAAAGGTAAGAAATGAAATGCACCGTTCATGGAGACGGTAAGCCGTATGTACTAATGAACGCTACTTTCATTTCTATTTCGTATTTTATGGAATAGAATCATAATGATATTAAGGTATATTATAATTCCAGTATGATATCTTATATAAAATCATTAATTACATCCTTTATATGTCCCACATATGGCATTAATGAATCAAATCACTTTCAGGGGGCGGTAATCCGCACTTCCTAAAATGAAGATATCGCGTTTACCCATAATGGAAACCATAAAGGTATGCCATAAATGAAAAATACAGAATCTTAATTAAAACATAAACATATTATATATCATATATAAATATAGTGTCATCTTAATGGCCACCTTTGAAGGTGCTAAATGAATATTGAACAATCATCGTTTCGTGAGGCAGAAATTCTCCATCCAGGAAAACAGTATGATATTTACTCATTAGATGTAGGTGTGTGTAAGTGTAGCTAAAATACATCTTATTAAAACATCCTAGTATATTTAACATACTGGTTTTGTTACAAAAGAAAGGAATAAAAAGAGTTTAGGGGGTTGGAGAAGCAAAATAAAACATAAAAACACAAGAGAAGACACTACCTTTAAATCGGGTAACTCTTTTTGATTTGAGATCAAAGGATTACTTGGAAACCCTTATTCCCAAAGTGAGGATTCTAAGAGTTAGAGAGGGATGTGGAGAGACAAAATGGGAAGGGGTTGGCTGAGCCAAAGTCTTTGGATGTGTGGGTAAGTTGGTAGAGGTGGGGGCCTTTTATAAGAGGAGAGGAGGGGCACTCTAGGAAAGTTAAGAAAAGATACTTTGTTATAAAATGATTTTTGGATAAAAAAGGTCCCAAAATTATAAATTTCTAGGATAAGGTGATAAGGGTTATAAATCCACCCATCCAATAGCTTTTTCAAAAGTGTAGGTCTTATATTTTACATTTTATTTTCATTTTATTTAAATCATTAAATAATGTGGTAATCGCTGCATCATCATGGTGTCATAAATAATTTAATTTATTTAATGTCTAAAAATTATAAAAAAATACTATGATGTAGGAACGATTTTGATAATTCCAATGACTATTTATAGTCAAAAATCTGTCTTGTATAACTCAATTTAAAAATTGTTTTAGTAAAAAAAAACTCATGTTTGTGTCATTTATACTTTTACATTAAATAAAAAGATATTAATGTAATTTTACTTCCAAAGTGGCTCCATGGGGTCCCCAAGTTTACCCATGGATTGTCTTGGTCGGCCATGACACATCCAGTAAGGGTAGGACATGTGTATAGGTCATTTCATATTATTAAATAATTATTTTTACCTTACACTACACTGGTTACCTCTAATCGCGATTAATAAACTTAAAAGTTACTATTCAACAAAAAATTATTTTAATCCCATTGAACCACATTTTACTTCTTAATGACAACCATGTATGTCAGATTTTTGAAATTCAAAACACAGAGGTGGTAAATTTTCATTTGAACGAAAAATCAGTTTTTAAGTACCACTTAGTGGTTTCACTATTCATCAAAAATTGAAGTTTTTCATAAAAATACCAAAACTTCACCCTAAGAAATATTTGATATTCCAATTTCCAAAATTATGTCTATTTTAAAAAATTCAAAACATATATGTTACATTAATTAATTTAATAATTAATTCTCGTTGTCAGAGCAAATAGCGTGTTTTTATGAAACAATAAGTATCAAAAGATTGACACTAGTTTAAGTCCAATTTCAAAGTGAAATTAATTCCATCGACCACTATTGGATTAAATGATAAAAATATATTCTAATTGAACTTTAAAACCAATTCAAAAGATAATATAATCATATAAATAAATTATATTAAAAATAGGTTTTGAATTAAAATACAACATTTTTCACTATTCATTAAAAAAATGAACTTTATCAGAAAAATACCAAAAATTTACCCAAAGTAAATTTCAATGTCCCAATCATAAATAATAATATTATTTTGACAAATAGTGCTATAAAATTGTCAAAAGTTTGATTTAAAAAAGGTTTGCCATCAAAATGAAGTAAAACAATCTTTTAAAAATATTAGTGTATTCCATGCTTAGGATTGGATTTATTCTCATTTTAAGCCTCTAAAACACTATCTAATTTATTAATAGACATTGATAAAAAAATATATATTATTAATTAATTAATTGGGATGTTACATCCTTCCCACCTTTAAAAAATTGCGTCCCTGCAATTTATTTACTTATCGAATAAGTGGGGGTATTTATCCCTCATTGCATTTTTAGATTCCCATGTTGCCTCTTCAATCATGTGATTTTTCCACAACACCTTTACCTGATTAATCACCTTATTCTGTAACCCTTGCTCCCTATGGTCAAAAATTTGTACCGGTTGTTCCTCATAAGATAGGTTCTCTTCCAGATGAACAACCTCTGGACTCAAAACATGAGATGGATCTGGCATGTACTTCCTTAACATTGAAATAGGAAAAACATTGTGTACCTGATATAAACTCGGAGGTAAAGCCACTCGGTAAGCAACTGATCCAACTCTCTCCAGAATTTCATATGGTCTAATGAACTTTGGACTCAGCATTCCTTTCTTACCAAATCGCATCACACTTTTCCATGGTGATACTTTGAGAAAAACATGATCACCTACCTCAAAAGAGTGATCCTTCCTTCGGTTGTCTGCATAACTCTTCTGCCCGCTCTGAGCTGTTCTCATGTGTTTTTGTATCAGCTGAACTTTTTCTGCCAACTATTCTACCAATTATGGTCCCATCAGCTTCCTTTCACCCACTTCATCCTAGAAAACTGGAGTTCGACACCGCTTCCCATATAACGCCTCAAATGGTGCCATCCGTATACTGGATGGAAAACTGTTATTATATGAAAACTCAACCAAAGAAAGATGTTGGTCCCAACTTCCTTGATAATCCATCAAACAAGCATGTCGCATATCTTCCAAAGTCTAAATATTTCGTTCTGATTTCCCATCTGATTGAGGATGAAAAGCTGTACTAAAATTTAATTCAGTACCCAACGAGTTCTAAAGGTCTTTCCAAAAGTTAGAAGTGATCCCGGGATCACGATCAGATATAATGGAGAGAGGAACTCCATGTAACCTGACTATCTATTTAAGATACAAACGAGAAAGTTGATCTAGGGAAAACGTATCCCGTATAGCAAAAAGATGAGAAGATTTAGTCAAGCGATCAATAATAACCCATATTTTATTATTACCTTGAGGTGTCTTCGGCAATCCCACAACAAAGTCCATGGATATATTTTCCCATTTCCATTCTGGTACTGGTAAAGGCTGAAGCACACATTTCAGTAACAGCCGCTCTGCTTTAACCTGTTGACAAGTCAAACACTTCACAGTAAAATCAGCATTATCTCTTTTCATTCAATCCCACCAGTAATACTCCCGCAGATCTCTGTACATCTTAGTACTACCCCGATGAACTGAAAATGGAAAACTATGAGCTTCACATAACAACTCTCTCTTCAACTGTGAATCACAAGGCACACACAATCTCTTCCCAAATCTCAAAACACAATCACTATCAATGTTTAATTCAGGAAACTTACCCTTCTGAACTAGCTCTACCTTTTTCTGAAACTCACTGTCTTGCTTCTGTACTTGCTTGATTCTGTCTGATAGAGAAGATTTCACTGATACCTGAAACAAAACAGAAGGACATATTTCACCAAAAACTTATATTCCAAAGTTCATCAAATACTTAACCAAAGGATCGTGTTCCAAATGCAACATTGTTAATGAATCATTACTTTTTTGAATCAAAGCACCAACCACTTTATTTTCTTTTCCCGAATGTTAATCAATTTTACAATCCTAATCATTGATTAATTCTAGCCATCTCCTCTGTCTCATGTTCAATTCTTTATGAGTGAATATATACTTTAACCTTTTTTGATCGGTATATATTTCACACTTTACTCCATAAAAATGATGACTCTAAATTTTTAAAGTGATACCAATAGCCGCTAATTCCAAATAATGTGTAGGATAATTTACCTCATGATTTTTCAACTGATGAGAAGCATAAGCAATTACCTGATCATTCTGCATTAGGACGCAACCATGTCCTTTCAATGAAGAATCGTTGTAGATAACAAACTCCCCATTCCATGAAGGTAGTGCCAAAACTGGAGCATTCACCAATCTTCTTTTCAATTCCTGAAAACAATCATCACATTCTTTTGTCGAGATAAAATTAACACCCTTCCGAGTTAGCTTAGTCATTGGACTAGATAACCATGAATAATTTCTAACAAACCTTTGGTAATAGCCTACCAAACCAAGGAAACTACGAATCTCTGTTACACTTGTGGGTCTTGGCCATTCTTGAAAAACCTTTGTTTTTGCAGGATCAACGGTTATCCCATCTTTAGAAACAATGTGACCAAGGAAAGAAATTTGTTGCAACCAAAACTCACACTTTCTGAATTTCCCATACAATTTTTTTTCTTTTAAGGTTTGCAAAATAACCCTTAAATGTCATTCATGTTCTTCTTAACTTTTAGAAAACACCAAAATATCCTCAATGAAAAAAACCACAAACTTATCCAATAACTCATGGAAAATTATATTCATTAAGTCCATGAATACAGCTGGTGCATTGGTTAGCCCAAAAGGCATTACTACAAATTCATAATGGCCATATCTTGTATGAAACGCAGTCTTCGGAACATCTGCTTTCTTTACCTTTAGCTGATGGTACCCCGATCTTAGGTCAATCTTTGAAAAATACTGATCTCCCTGGAGTTGATCAAACAAATCATCAATATGAGGAAAAGGATATTTGTTCTTACCAATGATGTTATTCAAGGCTCTATAATCGATGCAAATTTTCATTGAACCATCTTTCTTTTTAACAAATAAAATAGGAGCTCCCCATGGTGATGTGATAGGTCGAATGAAACATTTCTCTAAAAAATCTTGCAATTGATCCTTAAACTCTAAAAGTTCCATTTGAGCCATTCGATAAGGGGGTTTTGAAATTGGCTTAGCATCAGGAACTAAGTCAATAGTAAATTCAACTTCCTGATCTGGTATTATTCCAGGCAACTCATCAGGATAAACATTAGGATACTCATTTACTACTGGCACATCATTAATCTTAACAGTTCCCTTGTTTTTAACGATATGTGCCAGGTAACATTCATTTCCATCTTTTACAAGTTTCTCGGCCTCTTGATAAGTTATGAATAGTAAGGGTTCATTATTGTACACAAACTGAAAGTCTTTCTGAAAAGAAACTTCTTTGGCTCTACAGTCAATCTTAGCATGGTAAATAGAGAGTCAATCCATACCCAGGATAACATAATACTCTACTAGAGGTAAAACAATAAGGTTCCTAAGTAGGTTCTTTCCACGGATAAGGATAGGAAGGTTCTTATAAATTATTTTTGCCTCAACATTTCCCCCAGGTGTTTTCACCACAAGTTCAGGAGTCAATTCTTGAGACGGTAGTCCCATTTTACTAGAAGAGTTTTTAGAGATGAATGAATGTGTAGACCACGAATCAAACAACACACTGGAATAATCTGGAAAAAAAAACAATGTACCTGATACAACTTCATTTCATGGTCCGACATCTGCTGAAGTAGTTGCAAAGGATTTCACCACCCCTTTTTGCTTGTAGTCTAACTACTTTCCATCACTCAAGCTCTTTTTCGGACACTCGTTTGCATAGTGACCCATCTCATTTCACTTAAAACATTTCACTAACTGTAAATCAAATTTAGTTTTACCATCACCTTGATTTTTTTCAGTGCAATCATGAGCCTTATGTCCCATCTTACCGCATCGGTAGCACATTCCAGAATTCTAAAGACATTCCCCAGCATGCCTCTTACCACATTTATCTCAAACTGGAAACTTAGTTTTCTTACCATCAGACTTTTTTGATGAATTCTTACCTTTCACCTGGCACCTCGGTCTCTTATTCTGTTGGTTGTTATAGAACACTTGATCATCTAAAAACTCCATTTCCACCTTATCATCACATCGAACAAACTTTTCATAACTCTTGAACTCGCGAGAAGCTAAAGCCCTTCGATAGTTTGGCTTTAATCCTGATTAAAAATGATTGAACTTACTATCAAGGTCTCAGATAAAATTTGGAGCATACCTTGCCAATCGAGTGAACCTTTCTTCACAGGCAGCCATTGAGTCTTCCACTTGCCTCAATTCCATGAATTTCTTTTCCATCCTAAGTCGTACAGCCTTAGGAAAATACTTCTCAAGAAACATACCTTTGAATTAATCCCAGTCGAGAGCATCAATCTCATCAGCATCCCTAATATTTTTAACCATCGACCACCACTGATCTGCTTCACCCTCAAAATAATAAATAGCAAGACTAACCTTTTGATTTTCTGAACACCCCATGAAATCAAAAATTTTATCCAGTTATTTAATCCACCCTTCAGCTAAAACATGGATAGATGATCCTCTGAATGATGGGGGATGTTGCCTCATGAAATGTTCCAGCACTAACATGTTGCTCTGTGGTTGATCTGGCTGATCTCGTGCATGGATACCACCACCATTTATCGCTTGAGTCAACTATGCCATTACTACAACAAATTGTTCAGTTCCAATTCCGACCATCTCAGGATGCTGATTCGGAAGGTTATTTCCTTCTATATGCCTTCCTAGCACTTCTTCCTTGTTTCCTCTACGGAAAACCATTCTGAACAAACATGTCTTAGATGAAGGAACATGGTAATCTTCAAATGCTATATCATTTCAATTTGACCATAAAAAATATTTTTGGATAATCATTTAATAGAATTATAACTCCTAAAGTTATCTAAACCGACCTTTGATACCAACTATAAGGCCCTATCCTTAAACATTACTTAATCTTGAGATATTTCAATAATACACCTTGAGGATCTTTTCATGTTTATAGTTTTAGAGAATTAGATCATAAAACATTCATTACATCCCACATTTAAACAAGGTGGTTACAATAAAAGATAGTATTCATTTTTTCCCATCAGCGGAAACATATTTAAAATAAAACATTGATTCGTTCTTGACACTTCCTTGACACTATCATCATATCCTGTACTCTTCCCTTGACCTGTGAAAAACATTTAGAAAACTTTGGATGAGCATAAAAAGCTCTGTAAAGGATATATAAATATGGAAAGGAAACATGAGTACATGTATACATAAGAATCAATGAAATCATACTCTACTCATAAAACATAATCACTTTAACAGATCTCATCAAATCATGAATAAATCATAGAAATTATAAGACATAAAGGTAACTTGATTCATTCATAACATTCTTACGTAGGTAGTAACCCTCTTGGTTACGTTTGGAATACCCATCACTGTATATTCCCGAAATATCTTCGGAGAAACCTTAACGTTTAACCCCTTTGCGTTACCCAATGCATTGGAGAGATATATCGAGCTCACCCACCCTTAGTTTATCATGGAACCACCCATCTTCATAATAATGCCCAAGAACCATAACATAATCGTATCACATAAAACATGCATAAAGGAAACATAACATTTCCACTTTTCAATCACAAGATATCAATAAAACACATTGATATAAAAACATTATGAAATCCATTTTCAATACCAAAATAAAAGAAAAGTAAAACATGGTATTTATTTTTCTTTTAAAAAAATAATGGCTTGTAGAGGAATCCGAAACTCAAATAATGGTCACGGCGGCAGATAAGTCATTGTCGCCGCATACGTACGACAAAAACATTCCCTTTTGTCATTTAGTTAAATGCTTCGTATAAAAAAGATTCCATTTAGATAAACATAAAATTAAAAGGGGTTTATACACCGTATAAAAGAAGGTTGTGTATAAAACAAAATATGCCTCAATGAAAGGAGATTGAGACGAATTCCCATACCTCGGGTCCGACTTGACTCGATCGTTCTTTAACCTCCTGAATAATAAAGTTGAGTTAATTTCTACTTGCTTAAGAACCTTTTTCAAGTTCATTATTCCTTTTATATCACTTATAACCATGTCATGAACACTGTGTAATTATTTAAGTTAATAACGGTCGTTTTAACGATCATTGGTACTTGAGTAAAAAAATAAACTCTTTATAATTACACGTTGTTCAAGTATCTATTATATCCAGAGTTATACTCATGATGTAGATGTCATGTATATCCAGTATATACATGCATTTATAATATTACATAACGTTTAGAGGTAATAAATGAAATGCACCGTTCATGCAGACGGTAAGCCATACGTACGCATGAACGCTACTTTCATTTATATTTCAAATTTTATGCAATGGAATCATAATGATATAAATGTATATTATAATTACAGTATAATATAATATATAAAATCATTAATTACATCCTTTATATGTCCCACATATGGCATTAACGAATCAAATCACTTTGAGGGGCGGTAATCCGCACTTCCTAAAATGACGATATCGTGTTTACCCATAATGGAAACCATAACGGTATTCCATAAATGAAAAATACAGAATCTTAAGTAAAACATAAAAATATTATATATCATATATAAATATAGTGTCATCTTAATGGCCACCTTTGAAGGTGTTAAATGAATATTGAACAATCATCATTTCGTGAGGTAGAAATTCGCCATCCACGGAAACAGTATGTTCTTTAACCATTAGATTTAGGTGTGTGTAAGTGTATCTCGAATACTTATTATAACAACATCCTAGTATATTTAATATACTAGTGTTGTTACAAAAGAAAGGAATAAAAATATTTTTGGGGGCGGGATAAGCAAAATAAAACGTAAGAACACAAGAGAAGACACTACCTTTAAATCGGGTAAATATTTTTGATTTGAGCTCAAAGGCTTACTTTGAAAGCCTTATTCCAAATGTGAGGCTTCTAGGAGTTATAGAGGGATTTGTAGAAACAAAATGGGCAGGGGTTGTCTGAGCCAAAGGCTTTGGAAGTGTGCGTAAGGTGGTAGAGGTGGGGGGGCATTTTATAAGAGGAGAGGGGGGCACTCTTGGAATGTTAAGAAAAGATACTTTCTTATAAAATGATTTTCGGATAAAAAAGGACCCACAATTATAAATTTAAAGTATAAGGTGATAAGGGTTCTAAATTGACCCATACAATAGGTTTTTGACAATTTTAGGTCTTATATTTTACATTTTATTTTCATTTTATTTAAATCGTTAAATAATGTGGTAATCACTACATCATCATGGTGTCATAAATAATTTAATTTATTTAATGTCTAAACATTTTAAAAAAATACTATGATGTCAGAAATCGTTTTAGCTTTCCAATGACTATTTATAGTCAAAAATATGACTTGTATTACTCCATTTAAAAATTGTTTTAGTAAAACAACTCATGCTTGTGTCATTTTTACTTTTACATTAAATAAAAAGATATTAATGTCATTTTACTTCCAAAGTGGCTCCATGGGGTCCCCAAGTTGACCCATGGATTTTTTTTGGTCGTCCATGATGCATTCAATAAGGGTAGAACATGTGTATAGGCAATTACATATTATTAAAACATTATTTTTACCTTAAACTACACTAATTACCTCTAATCGCGATTAATAAACTTAAAAGTTACTATTCGCCAAAAATCTATTTTAATCTCATTGAACCACATTTTACTTCTTAATGAAACCCATGTATGTCGTATTTTTGAAATTCAAAAAATTGAGGTGGTAAAATTTCATTTAAACGAAAAATCAGTTTTTAAGTACCACTTAGTGGTTTCACTATTCATCAAAAATTTAAGTTTTTCAGAAAAATACCAAAACTTCACCCTAAGAAATATTTGATATTCCAAATTCAAAAATGTTTTCTATTTTACAAAATTCAAACCATATAAGTTACATTAATTAATTTAATAATTAATTCCCGCTGTCATAGCAAATTGCATGTTTTTATGAAACAATAAGTATTAAAAGATTGACACTAGTTTAAGTCCAGTTTCAAAGTGAAATTAATTCCATCTACCACTGTTGGATTAAATGGTAAAAATATATTCTAATTTAACTTTAAAACCGATTCAAAAGATAATCTAATCATATAAATAAATTAGATTATAAAGCGGTTTGGAATTAAAATACAACATTATTCACTATTCATTAAAAAATGAACTTTATTAGAAAAATACCAACAAATTACCCAAATTAAATTTCAATGTCCCAATAATTAAGAATAAGTTTATTTTGACAAATAGAGCTTATAAAATTGTCAAAAGTTTGATTTAAAAAATGGTTTTCCATCAAAAGGCAGTAAAACAATCTTTTAAAAATATTGTTGTATTCCATGATTAAGATTGAATTTATTCTCATTTTAAGCCTCTAAAACACTATCTAATTCATTAATATGCATAGATAAAAAATAACTATTATTCATTACTTACTTGGGATGTTACACCATCCCTCCTACCTCTCCCTAGATTCCTCCTTCCCCTTGATTTTGGGTTCATTTTTAGGATATTTGTTGTTGATTTTAGGTATGATTTCAATCATACTAACCTCTTCTCTTAATATCCTATATTTTTCATCATAAAATTATCCTTGATTTTTTATTTTGGTTTTATGTTCATTATAACATGGTGGAATCAACCGAGCATTATGGGGATATCACTTTTCCAAGGAAAATGACATTTCGATATAAAATCCATCTATAATTAATCATTTAAACAAAAATATATATACTACTTTGTATTTTTCTTTGGTTTTTATGTAAAAGTGAAATTTTTTGTAGATTAAATTGGTGGTGTGGGTCAGGTATTTGTATTAGTTCAGGATTAGGGGTGTTTTAGGGGTGGATGAAACATTATTGTCAAAAGAACTGACGATCATTGGATGTTTGATTAGTTATCTTACAATATTCAAAATTTGAATTAAATTTAACAAATAATTAAAAAAATTATACATATTTAATTATGGATATTTTGCGTAAGATAGGTTCTTGGGACATCAAGATCGGCCCGGTTGGTTAAGGATGAGGTTGAATGCACTTGGACGGGCTTAGGGATCTACTATCAGACCTTATATTAGAAGTGAGAAAGAATTAAATAATGGTAGATGGTCTCATGTACTAGACCTATGGATTTATTATTTCATTATATTACATATGAAATCTCGGTCTCACCATTGAGAGTGAAAAACCAAGATAAATTAATTAAATGAAATATTTTAATTAAGTTAAATTTCTCAATAAAAAAGAATGAGTTTTGAGGGTCAGGAACAACCTGTGGGTGATAGATGGTATCCACATCCACTGATGGTCGAGGTTGTGATATTTGGGTTATTTGGTGGACCTTAAACCTCCTCATAGGTGAGGTCAGATCTGATGATAATAATTATCCAGTCATTAGAAGATTCTGTAACCACCAATATGTAGGTGGTGTGGATATAGGAACTATAGGCTATGTAAAACATAGATAAACCCTTATAGGTTTTGATCCATTCCAGATCAATGAGATGAGGTCAGGATGAGTGATCCAAACCCATTTTATGTGACTTGGGTAAGGTGGTTATAAATTAGGTAGACTATGTTTGGGTTTAGTGAGCGAATGAACCCAGCGAGACTTGATGACTAATAAGAACCATGGTCCATATCATTGATATTACCCATGTGGTTTTACTCCATGTAGCTGGATATGTTGTGCTACCTTTTAGAAAATTTCATGTGATGTGATGTCCTAGGGTGTTGGGTGATGACCCAAGACCATGAAAGAGACCAAATACCCATGAGAGGGTGCCACTTCTATATTAAGAGTAATGGGACCCAAGTAAATAAACTATTATTTATTACCCTAGTTGATAAGGTGGTTATGTGTCAGAGTTGAGATGATTGTAGGTGTCACTTTGGAACTCAGATCATTTTTTCAAGATTTATTAGGACATGATGAGTTGGGTCATTTTTTATGGCATCTTATCATGGGTTTCCTAGTGAGTGGGAAAAATGGAAACCCAGGTATATAATGTTTTTTAGGTATGATATGGTATATGCCTTAGTGAATCATAAAGTTTGGATAGAAAATCCCATTGGAGAGGTTACTGTAATTCCTATAGGGAATATTCCAAGTTGTTGAAATGAATAAAGGGGAGGTTAGTTGAGATGCCTATAGGTATTATTCAGGGATGAGAAAACACCAATTGGATATGTATTTGATAAGGGTTTTACATCCATCGATTTAGATCCTTATATAGATGGATCTTCCACATAGTTGGGGCTCAGATATGGTTGAGCTACCATTGATTTTTAGTTGAGATGATTAGATGTGCCATCATGTCATATCCTGGAGGGGGTCTTTCAGTGGGGTCTCATGTCCAGTGATCAATTAGGGTCCTTCAATCTAATGATGTATGTCTTGTATGTATACCATGGTAATCTTGTATCTAGGTTAGGGATGATAATTTTATACAGTATAGGGGAGTTCCATGATGAAAAATAAAAATTCCCATAGTATTTGGTTTTTGATACTATGTTCGGGGATTCCACATAGGTGGATCCCATTTTATTAATGTGTTTAGCATAACTTTTTTATGTTCATATACACACTCGTGCACTAGCTAAAGCGGGATGTATGATTTTCTATTTTTCGATGGTTTGATTATTTATTTAAGATGATCTTATCACCTGTACATATTAAGATATTTGGTATAGTTCCAGAATAAATTGTTTGTTACCTATTGTGTTTAGTATACACACCATTATTGGGCCTTCAATGCACATGAGTATCTGATAATACATACGCATTGTTAGAGACGCAGGTTAGGATTAGGCTTGAGGTTGATCGAGCAGTATTTCTTAGACCTGTTCATGGATATTAGGATTAAGTACAACTTAGGGTCGTTATAAATACATCATTTTATTTTATTTATATTGGTATATGAATGTAACTGGCATAGAGGTAGGCATGTTGTATATATGTCATGTTAGTTCATGCCTTTGCCTCATTTCATTTATTTTAGCCTTGTTAATATTTATTTCATACACCTATGGTTTTTTCATGATGGATGGTGTTTGGTTATTATTATTTATTACTAAATAATATGATATATAGGGTATGGTCTCCACATTTGTTTCCTTATACCCTCACTTCTAGTCAGAAACCACTAATATAAGGGGAGGCATGCCTATGTTATAGTGGTCCCCATAAATCTGGGCACCAGTCAGTGGTCTAGGGTGGTGAGACCTTAAAAAATGGTACAATAGAATTTTTTATTTTTTTATTTCAATTTAGGTATTTGGTACAATTGATATTAATGAAGGCATCGGATCTTACGATGGATGTTGGGATGGTGCATTGAGAACACTTATTCTGTTAGGAATTTTAGGTCACCAGGGATGTGTTTGATATATTGGTTTATAATGAAATAGTTGTACATGATATTTTCTTCAATAAATGCACATATGGAATGAATTTGATTATTTTTTATGAATTATAGCTCTTGGACAATTGGAAAGAGTCCATTGATTTTTTTGACTCTTAGTTTATAGATTAAAGATGCATCTCCGGCATCATATTAAGCATATTGGATTTAAAAAACATGTAAGCATTTTTGTGTGGTTTTTATCATTTATTACTAAGGTTCGTTTATCTAAAATTTTAATAACTTCTCATTTAGTGCATTCCTATTTAAGAAGTCTGTGGAATTATACTTATCTAGGATGAATAATATATGGATTTATTTATGATGGAATGTTATGTGAATATGTAGTGAGATACTCATTGATGAAGAAGATGACGATACAGTCTTCATGCACTGGAGGTTTAGTGAACCCAGTGTTTTAAAATAGAATTGGAGGCATAATAATGGAACCCTTATAGGTTTTTTATGTTTAGGATAATTTATTTAATGATATAATAACAACTTATATGGGCTTATCTTATATATCATTGAATAGAATTCTATATAACTTTACAATGTGAAGTGTTTCATTTTCCATGGTTGATCTAGTATGATGGTGTTGTGTGTATACCTACTGACCATTGAAATGTGATCCTCAATGGAGTAGTTCCATTGGTTGATTCTCATGAGGATGTGTTCTCTATTTGTGGTTTTTGGTCAGTGTGTCATTTCATCATATGTCAGACCATGTGGTTGGTTGTTTCGGTATATTGATGTTAGGCATTTTAAGATAAGAGTGTGGACGATTCTACCATGGACATGACCTTGAAGAGATATTGGACTTTTAATGGTTGGTGGGAGAACTAGAAACCATTAGATTGGAATAATAAATTAGTGGGATAGTAGTTGAAGTTCATTTAAGGAAACTCATAGGCATGGATGGTCTAGGTTTTTTGGTGGCTATAGATTAGTTGTACATGGTTTTATAGTAATTATGAGATTAGAATATGTGAAGTGTTACAGAGTATTTAACCTATGAATGATGATTCAATAGATGTATGGGGATGCACCTATAGTTATTGGGTATTGAGATTAGTTTTGATGATAAATAATATTTAGGTTCCTAACCCTAAATACTAGTGGATGTGCTTCTAACATCATAGTCAGATCATGGGTGGATTCTCATGATGGGAATAGTGTTGGGTGGTGGCTAAACATGTGGATAAAGTTTAAAATCCTTGTCCTAAGAAAGGGAACCAATTTTTGTCTGATTGATGTTGTGAGGTGGTGTTTCTTTGATGAATCATGGCATGGGTAGAGTGCCCAATTATTAAGAAGAGTACCAAGGGAACTTCTAACGCATCAAGAATGTCATTTCAGGAGTTTTTTCAGCCTGTATTTATGGGGTATGAACCATAAAATTATGGTTCTTGTGTTTTAATTGCCCATAAAATGTGGATGATCTATGGGCTAAAGAGGTGGAACTGATTCCCATGGGCGTGATGTCTTGGGAATCCGATTATCTTTTATAATGTCCCTATATAAGAAAGGGTATGTTAGAAATGGATTAGGTTCCATGGAAGTATTGAATCATGGATAGACTTTTACATGGATTTTCAATGATACATAGTGTCAATGTTTTGCAGAAGATGAGGGTTGCTCATGAGGAATGATACACATTTTGTAAAGAATCATGATAAGGTTCAACTTGAGAATGAGTATGAGATTTATTCAGTACTGTGATGAAAAAATTTCTTTTAAGGTGGGTAGTTGGATGTTGTTCATAGGAATTCTACCCTTACATAAGAGGGGTCATGGGAATGGGATTAACCATTGGATGGTCATTTTGGATTTTGGTTGCGGAATCTAGTAGAGTCTAATTGTGCGTATTAAACTATGTATGGTTTGTGATAAATCAGATGTGTTGGATTGTGGTACGTTGGTACCAACAATATATCATAATGATATAAATTGATACTGGTTGTTTCATTTTAAAATTTCATAAAATGTAGGGATGAGGTTTTTCTGGGGTATCATGATTATCTTGGTGTTCCTCTGGGGTGAAGGTAGCACTATCGAATTTTGATAACATATCGGTGATATGAGATGAGTTTTTTTGAAAGGATTCAGTTTCGGGTGGTTCAACTTTAATTCCCTCATGAAATATGATGTGGTTTCCTAGGAACTGCATTGAGCATGTCATATAGGATGTGATAAGAGTGTTTTGAGTATCGTTCTAGGATTTTCAACAAAATTTAGGTATGATCATGATTTGTGTTTGGTGAATTATAGTTTAACTAATTCAGAATATAATCATGCTCCATGAGTGGTTTTCACATGTGTAAATGGGTGAAGTGACTTGCTAACAATTATTGGAGCATTGTGGAATGTGGGATATGTTTTTTTGAATACAATTCTAATTGTGGAAGTTCCAAAGTATGGGAATTGGAAGTTACATCCTAATACTGATGATGCTAAGCACCATAGACCAGTTCGTGAATGTGATTATGAAATGGTCATGTATCAGGATAGAAGTGCATGGATTAGTACTATCTCAGTGTTTTAGTGGTGGTTATGAGTGATGGATTTCATTTTAGTGTCTTAAGAACCCCAGTTGGAAAGTTTAATTTTAGAATTTGTTCAGTAGTTTGAGGATATAATGTGGTAATTTCAGTGATAATTAACAACTAGGGTACTTTAGGATGATCATTGTTTGGAAAATTGTGGCTCCTTGGGGGTGAAAATTGTTAATTTGTGGATTTCGTAAGATTCGCTACCTGTATGAGATGAAAATTTTAGAATGAATTTGAATTTTCGAGTACTGGATGGGTCAAATTTTTATCATTGTTTTAGAACATAATTATGGGGGTTAAAATACAAATATATGAGATTTTTGGATGTGTAATGAGGCATGAAAGTCTACAAATGTGCTCAGGTGAGCCTCAAGAGTTTTGGGAAGGTATTTAGTTTTTGTAGGTTTTGGGTTAGAGTGCACATTTTGGGACAAATCATGGATCTCTGTCAACCTGAGGAAATTTTTAAATCAATTCCAAGTAAAGATAATTATTTGTAATAGTTTGGGTATAGTTTTGAGGAATCCTTTTCAGTTAAAGGGGAAACTATATGAGTGTAGGATAGGGCTTCCTATCCACCACATGGTTGGTTCAAGGTTTCACAATCCATGCATCCAAATAATTTATGGAAGTGGGTTTGGTGGTTGTGTCAATATCATATTTGTCACACAGTTTTGCAAACCCTAGGACTCAATGTAGGGTAATATTTCATTAATTTAACCACTTTATTTTTAAGTGGGAATCCCCCTTTATCATCTTATCCTCCTTATACATGTTCATCCTTCCTTACACTCCCTTGGTTCCTCTTTCCCCTTGATTGTTTGGTGATTTTGAGGCCATTACTTAGAGATTTGAGGTATGATTTAGACTCTAGTTTGCTATTTTATTCTCCTGCTCTATTTTTCTCTAAATTCAATTTTCAAGGTTTAGGGTTTCAATTATGATTCCAGTAGATCATGTTGTAATTATTTCAGAATGATGGGGATCTCAATTTGTCTTGGAAGATGATATTTTCAGACTGTGTCCACCAGAATCCATTAATTCAATTGAAAAATTTACATCCTGCTGTTTATTTTTATTTAGTTTTTATTTATAATTGATATTTTTAAAGTTGAAATAACCAATAATTGGTCCACCCTTTGGATGTTTTTGGGTTCAAGTGTCTATCGTGGGTGTTCAACTACCCATTTCTTGAATAATATGAAATAATTGGATGCTTGGAGAGTTATATGGTTTCATAAAATACTAATTTAATTTTCTAATCAATTATAAATTTTATAATTAATTATTTATGAATATTTCTCTCATTTTGGAGCTTAGGACATGGAGATGGACCTGGTTGATCAAGTACATGGATGAACATTCCTAGGTAGACTATTAGAGCTATTGTTAGAATATATAATAAAATTAGATTGAATCATATAATTTTAGGTGTATTAACATACGAGCTCAATGGCTTTAGGAGTTCATTTCATTTCATGTGAATTCTTGGGCTCGCCACTGAATAGGGTGCCCATGTTAAATTGATATATAATTTTTTTAAAATAAATTAAAATTTCCAATTAAAATAAATCATATCAGAGGGTTATGAACAACCCTTTGGCACTAGCTAGTAGCATCATCCACAGATAGTGGAGGTCGATGTAGTTGGACACCAGGTTGCCTCAAAACCACATGGAAACTGATGTTAGATCTGATAATAATGATTAACTCATAATTTGGGGATTATGTCACATATAATCTTGAGGTGGGTGTGGAAATAATCACCATAGGTTGTATAGGTCTTTGAGGACCCTTTATAGTCATTGATACATTTTGGGTTATTGAGATGGGGGTGGTAGGAGTGGTATTCTCTCGTTTGATGTGACCAAGACTATTTGGATAGACATTAGGTAGAACAAGAGTTGGTTGGGTCATCAAACTAACATAGTAAGGCATGATGAATAAGATGGTTCATGGGAAATCTCAAGTTTAATTCCATTATAGTGAGTCCCCTTTCATCCATCTAGGTTATTATACCTTCTTCATGAAGTTAAGTGATGTGATATCCTAGAGTGATGGGTGATGACTCAATACTATTACTAATAATGAGAATCCATGTGAGTGTTACTTTGATATACTAAGAAAAAAGGGTACCTAGTAGGTAGCATGTAACATGTGACCCTAGATAGAGGGTAATTATTGGTAGAGGTTGAGATTATTATAGTTTTCACTTAAGAACCTGGATTGATGTTGTGTGCTTGGTCATACTCTGGGGAGTCTAGCCATGGGTTTCCTGGCAGGTTGGGAACATGGTCACCCATGATTTTATTTTTATGTATTCATGTATGATATGGTATATTACCTTGGGAATCATTATGTTTGGATATAAACTCATATAGTTGAGTTTACTGATGGGATTATAGTACATATTCATAGTTGTGGAATCTCCCCTATGGGAGATTGGTTGGGATGCCTATAGTTATTATTCCCTGATGAGAAAACACTTATAGGGGACCCATGAGATACTGGTTGGGGTACCATAGATTTAGAGCCATATATAAGTGGATATTCCATATATTTACATATTGGATATGGTTGGTCTGCAATGGATTTAGAATCGAGATGATCTGATGGACCATCACATGATATCTTGTTGGGGGCTTTATATGGTGTCTTATTTATTAAAATCTGTTAGAGTATTCTATCTATTGAGGCTTGTCTAGTATAGTATAATAGGGTGAACTTTTCTCTTGGTTTGTGATGATTATTGTATACTCCCATAGAGGAGGTTTGTGATTATTAAAAAAATACCCTATGGAGGGAGGTATGTGACACTGTGATTGGGGAATCCATGGAGGCAGAACCAGGGTTATTATTGTGGTAGGCACAATTTCACAACATACTTAGAGACACCAAAGAACTTTCCGAAAAAATGTAATATGGTGGTCTATTTTTCTATATTTTATTTATTTGTTTCATCTGAGGATTCCACAATCACAAATACTGAAATGTTTGGTAAATTATGTAACCACATTAGTGGTTCCCAACTGAGTTTTTCTCTCACACCATGATCAGGCCTCATGTGTACATAGTACCTGAGTAGATGTTCACTTGGTTGAAAGCATGGATTGGGATAATTCCTATGTTTGATCTAATTTCATGGATAAGAATTATTCATCGGGCATGGGAGGAGGTATATCTTATGGATTTCATGGATCCATTATCTTAAATAATTTTTTTGGTATGTATATGTAACTAGATCAGTGGGTGATATGTTGTATGTATGAAATGGATGTTCATTACTTTATCAAATTTCATTTATTATAACCTCACTATAAATTATTTTATATGATTTCATTCTATTTGTGATTGATGATGTTTCATTATCAATATTAATTATTTAACATTCTGATATATAGTGTATAGTATCCCCATAATAATACCATAGACCCCCACTGCTAGTTAGTAGCCTCTAGTGTATAGGGAGGCCCTATTGAGGTACGTTGGTGACTATCACTTTGAGCACCGATTAGTGATCCAGTGTGGTGGGATGCTATAATAATCATTATCCATAGATAATAATCATTGTAATATGGTTTTCAAAAATAAAATTATATTCAAACATAAGATAAATAAATTAGGAAAACCATGCGACAATTGTATCATTAACTTCCCGAGACATTAATCTTGCACATTATTTTGTGATTCATTACTCACACTCATTGTTGGTATAAAAAGTTATTTCTCTTATTTATAATTTCTTCAAGATATATAAAATTATAACCAAATAAATGGATAGAGATATAATACCCCACCAATCAATCATCTATACTAATTTTTGCCACTTCAAATTATCCATTCAACGTATCATGAAGAACTAATTGAAAGAAAATGGGTTTAATATCATTTTTTAATGGAACCTTATAAAGAAATCATTCATAATTTCATCAATAACATGATAAAACTATATAAAATGAATGTGTATCCAAATATATTCAGTATAAATCTAATTAAATAATTATCAATTAAGATGCTATGGTATATGATATTTAAAATATAAAGATATTGGTATATGTTTTAGTAAATAATTTCTTTAATCAATTCATGTATAACATATATCTGAACACCCCTGAATCAAATTAAGGAAATATAGTGTTCATAGAGAAAGGTAAATGGAAGAAAATTCATATCTATACATAGTGGATGAATTTTCAAGTTAAAAGCTATAATTTATTCCCAAGAGCATCATACCTTAAAATATTATATGATAATTTAAATGGTAATTCATGAACATTTATTTCTAAGGAAATAAATCCTTCAAAAATTAATCGGAAAATGGAATCAATATCATAAAAGAGTATTTTTAAAAGACATTATTATCATATTCAATGAATTAGTAATATGTCATCTTCACAAGGGTTTTATAGTATTTTAAAATACAATTTTCGAAATCCCACATCATAAAACCTAAAATAAAATATTATTTTGAGAATCAGAAAAGAAAAACGTGAATATTACAAGAGATAACACATAATTGGGTTTCCAAATATAAAGGATATAATTGATGGGATTAGAAAACATTTAATATAATTATATTACTTGGGTAGGATGTGACTTATTCATACAAATGATTTAGTTTTATGAAAAAAAATCATCATGGAAGAATATTTTATTTAAAGACTTTTGTTCCTTGTAGTGGAAGAGAAAATAAAATATAAAAAAACTTATTCTCGTATAAAAAAAGAATGGAATAAATTATTTTCGGAAAAAATATCATCACTCAAAGAATGATTTTTTGATTTATCCATATCCATTATGAAATAAAAACCATTTTCATAAAAAACCAATGAAAGAGATGGATTGAAAATAAACTAAAAATACCATGAATAAAAGATAATTCTTGATATTATATATAATATATAAAATATTCATACTATTTAAATAAAATGAGGTGCATAAAAAATATCTCAAATATATGTAATTGAGGAAAAACATTTTTGCATTATCATTATCTTTTGAATTGAATAGCCATGAAAGGTAGAATGTGATATAGATTTGTAAGTACCTTAGATTTCAAGATAAATTATGATAAAATTAATCAATTTCCAATATATACATCACAAAAAAGGAAACAATAATTGAGTATGCACCATATCTCAAAGAAGCAAATTTGAGATGCAAAAAATCATACCATTAATCTCGCTTAAATGGACATTCTATAACCTCATATATAAAAAACAAGAATCATAATCACCTTTTTTAGAATATTGTTTATAAGAATAACATTTTATGAACTTCACTTAAATTAATTTACTAAAAATATATTACTTGTTCATATTTTATTTTCATCATCAGGTGTTATTAACATCAATTGTTTGTTTAGTACTAGTTTTGTAATGGAGGTGTTGATTTTTTTTTATAGATTAAAATTTCATCATTCATAGGAATTATTTTTAATTAAATAGATTTTTTATAATTAATTATAATGTTATAACTTCATTCCTTATGTAATTTAGTTATTATTCATGATGATAAAATTACTGACAAGATTGTTTTTTGGAATTTATAACTAAAAAAATGTGGTACAATAAAAATAAGAAAAATATTAAAGTAACCATTATATAAAAATAAACTATAAATTGTTTTCTAATTAATTTCTAATAAAAATAGAATTTTTTTCTGTATTCATCCATAATAGAAATTTATTTCATTGTTCACGTAGGTTGTTTAATCGAACTAAACAAAAACATGCACTATTAGTGATTATGGTTAAGAAAGTTATTCCTTTGGTGTAATATAAAAATAAAAAAGGTATTTTAAAAAAAATTTAAATAGTGATTTATATTATAATTAATTTAGATAAATAATAAATCGATAGTAGGGAAAATGACATAAGTCACTTTGGTGGAAAAGGTATTCTGCACGTACGCATAAGAAACACATTCCATTTTCATAAATTTAGAGGAAGTAATGAAATCTTTTACAATTTAAGAATGTTTACATTTTTATAAATAACATAATACTCCCTTAAATATAATTTTATAACCAATTTTTCAAGGTGATGATGAAAATTATATCACATTATTCCTGGAGGCGGTAGTCTATACATATGAATGATAGCATCTTCATTTTCAATTTATTTTAGAACAGGTGAGAAAAATAATATTTCATTAACATAATAAAATCTAAGATTATTATTCATACTAATTTTATCATAATTTAACATATAGAATATGTTTTATGGAGTTGAATAATTAATGAATTAAAACAGCTAGTTTGAGAACATTGCATCTCCCTTTGGATGTTCTCCATTATGTAACACATTAAGACTCTTTAACAAGGTGTTTGGGAAATAAAAAGGATACTGTGAAATGGGGAGAGAATATAGAAGACACTAGGACATATTTTTGGTCTATATAAGGATTTATAATGAGGGTATAAATGGGGTGGAGGTGATCCCGTTTTATTTGTGAATAGAATGGAATTTTTTTAAATAAAACTATTTAATATAATGATAGGACTTGTTTCACATTTCATGTGAGGACAAGGTGGAAAATAATAGAGTGGGGGTGATTTGTGGTAAATTATCAATCACCCACACAATTTCAAAAATGTTTTTTACTTGTGTTTTTACTAAAATATATTTTTCTTTTATCACTATTGGTTTTTATGTGATGATTAATTTTTACCTATTTAATTTTATTTATTGACTCAAAATAAAATATGTATTATTAAATAATTTTTAAATAATTATTACACATATTACATAGATTTTATAAATTAAATTTTTATGTTTGATAGAAATTTATTCTTAAAATAAATCATGTAACATGTAAAAACATATTTTTAGAAAAAAAATGTATTTTTAAGAATAAACGTTTTGTTAGGGACAAAATTACTAATTTAGATGATTTCAAATAAATTAATTAGATAATTATTAACAAAATAAGAGTAACATGAATTTAAAATAAATCTAAAAATTAATTTATAATATCAAAAATATAATTAAAAGTAGTAACTAAAAGTCATTTTTAATAGGAAAATATATCAATATTTTCAAAAGGTTAAAATGGGTATTATATATTAAAAATTGAATTTTTGAATGTATCATTTCCCTACATAAATAATTTTTTATAACATGAAATTTTTTTTATAAGTTCTTAATTTATAAATACTTCTTGATATAGTAAAAAATTATATAGTTTTAGTAAAAACTGTATTTTCCATTATTCATCAAAACAATTTAGTTATTTCCAAAAAATCAAAAAAAATTATTCTATGATAATATTATTATGATGAATATGAAAAATTAATATCATTTTATAAAATTTAAATTTTGAAATTTTAGAATTTAACATAAAAAATAAAAAATATACTAAACATTTTTTGTCTAAGAAAAAATATTTTTAAATTATTATTCATTCTTACCCTTATTTAATATAAATTAATAATTAAATTTATTTTTATATGTTATTAAAGTTAAAATTATTTTATCCATGGTATATTTATTTTATTAAAATAAATATACAGACAACATGAAAATAATATTTTTTGGAAAATAAATTTTTAATCACAAAATAATCTTACATGTTATTTACCTACATTAATTTAGAGTTATCGGGGAAATTATTATTTAAAATAAAATTTATTTTTCAATAAATTTATAAAATGTAAAATTTATAAAATAAATGTGATATATATATAATTTATTAGGTTAATACTTACATGTTTACACCACCATAGTTCATATTTACATAACCTATTAAGATCATCAAGTAAGATCTAAACATAAGATATACTCTCATGGTAGTTGTGGATTGTAGTTCAACTAGCAAAGATCTTGTGGAAAATTATACAAGCTTGACCATATCTCACATATTATTTTTCTCGTACCATAATTTTTGGAGTTTGTATTAGTCCTGTTGTAGATCAAACCATAGTGATGCCACTTATTTTATCAGTTCATATCGGTGAGCCTTATAATGAAGATTCATACTAATTGATTACATCGATTATCCTTTATACATCAATTTCATATTTTATTCTAATATTATTTATACCCACAAATTTAATAGCTATATTATAATGGTTAAAAATATTAATTTTATTTTAAAAATACTTGATATAATTTTAGTTAATTGTTGAACACAATAAAATCTATCATTCATTTTATTTATTTAAAAAGGAAAGAATTAATACTATAATATGGGTGTGTTACACATCCCCTACCAACACGATCACTTTAGGGTACTCCCACATACATAAGTAAATACATACATATATGCATACATACATACATATATACATAAAAATATATATATATAAAACTCCGCATAACTGAGTCAACCACATACTTCAGTGATCAATTTCTCACCTAGTATTTATATGCAAGACCACTCGATTATGGTCCTGTCACATCCATGTACATAAAATGAAATCAACCCATAATAATTCATACCAGGAAAAATAATGTAGGTATGGTTCAGTTAAGTATAATTACACGAAGAATCGATATTAATAACCCATATTGGGGTTTATTGGTACATTAATTAATCGAACCAATTTCCTCATCTAGAACTAGTACCAGGGTATTAAATACCTATACCAACACACCAAGGGTCACTGAACAACCCATACATGAAGGTATTTTTCAACCATAATCAAATAACATCCCTCCATAATATCCATATCAACTCTCATAAAAGATAAAATATCATAGTTCCACTAAGTATAATTCCACCAACATGTTAAATGAGGAACACTATATAAGTTATTAATAAAAATTAAAATAAATTTCAACATTATCATAAATAAAATCAATAACAAAAAAAATCTATTTCATGTGAATCATATATTCTAAATATGATTGATGTAAAAAGTTATATAAAAGTTAGGATACTCAAATATATTTGAAATACAATCCATAAATGGAAGTTATAGTTTTTAAAATTAATCACCTAATAGACTCACCTCAGTGGAAAAACATCTCATGAGTATAATGAATTTTTTTATATCTTGAGAATCCCCTAACTTTCACTATTTATAGATGGAATAAATAATTTTTTTCTACAAAAGAGAAACAGAATTTATGGCTAGTTATGTTGGTAAATAATAACCCACCACCTTGGTTATGCATGATATATAGGTGCATTATATTACCTATATTTATATCGAGACCAAACCAACATTGTATTGATATTTATATTTATTTTGATCCATTTCTCAAAAATATTAAATTTATGTGCAATTCAAGTTTTACATTATATGAATCTCATATAAATTAAGATTTCATGTTGAAATTCATGTTGTTTTTTATGAGAAATGACTTTCCTATTTATATAAAATTGTTAAGATATATAATTAATGGAATGTTAGTGTGTCATATATTTCCAAAAGGAAAACAAAAAATTATGTTGAAGCATTCCTTTAAGATATTGTTGCTATGGGATCAAAAACAAATTACCCCCATGACATAAATATTGTCCTTGGGAAACATAATTTGATTGGAATTCTAAATAAGTTACAACCCCATCCCCAATAAAAGGTGATGAAAAATTTGATAATTAAAAGATAATTTCACCATTTTTGTAATCCCTTTTGAAAGAAACACTATAAAATGGTTTTGAATAAGAAAAAACTTATTTGAATTATATTATATTAATTTTTTGTACTTTCAAATTTTTATATATATCGTGAATGTAGAAAAAAAATATGTGCAATAGTTTTATTTGAATGTTACTAAAGGAAATTTGAAAAAAAAATTGGAACTAAGGATAGGTTGGACATGATTTATATGATGATAAGATAATAATTGGCACCAATGAATGGTGAATAATAAAATTTTCTTAAACTGGTATCTTACACTCTTTTTAGTCAAGAGGTATTTATGTTTTGATACTTTTTTAATGTTCTTGTGGTTCTAGAGGGGTATTCATCAGATATGAAAAATATCACGTTGATCACTAACTTAATGTTAAAGGTTATAAAATCCAATGACTATAATGTTTTGATGTAATATTTAATTATAGTGGATTTAAATTCCATTTTACTTATAAAGTTTTAAAAAAATTATCAATATTTACCTTTTTTTAAATCTATATGCAATAATGTTATAGTCCTTGTAATATTTCAAACCATTATTCCTCCCACCAAAATTCATTGATATAACGGTTCACTTGATGGTTAACTTGGTCAAAGATGTATTATTATACTTTTTATATGGATAAAACCCATTGAAAAATATATAAGTATTTTTAAAGGGTTAGTCAAAAATTAAAGTCAGTCATAAGGGTTTATTATAGATATATAAAATTTTCAGAATTTATTGAATTCAATACTAACTATTTATTCAATATGCATTAAATTTGTATCCCAAAATATCATCACAGAGGGCAGGATTTGATAGAAAGAATTTTCATAATATATGTTGTCGCAATTACCATTTCTGACAAGGAGTAGGATCATATTTATAATTTAAATAACAATATAGTGGTTTTTTTATATGTTGAAACTCATACAGTTATTTGTTTGTGTTGGAAACCAAGAAGAGTTGGATGTTTTATGTCAAATAAACATCATCAATTTTTTATAGGATTGTTTTGAGTTCAAATTTTCTATTATAGATATGAGAATACAAATTCAATTTTATTACAACTTTTATGGCTATTTATAGGACAAATTGCACATGTATTTTCTTTCAATGGTTTTATAAAAAGTAGTTATACCTTTAATTGAATGGAATGGGTTGAATGTATTGTGGTCAAATTAGTAAAGTTTCTCTTTTGGAAGATGTGATGAAATTATCTGGTAATATGAAAAGAAAATGTAAATTATGTAAATTTATCATATATAAGTATCATAAAAACAAGGGAGTGAAACTATACAACATCTTAAGTGTTGATTTTTTAATGAAAATGGTTTGATAATAGGGGTTCTAACAAAATCAATGATATGGAATTTTTTAAAGTGAGTTTATATAAGGAAGGGTACAAGGATGAACTATTCATAATGAAATTATAAGAATTAAATGTATATTATTACATGAATCCTCTGAAAAAATTGATCATTTTTTATTGACTAAAAAATTGTTTGGTCAAATGAAAATTTCATTGAGGATAGCCCTTTCATTGGGACATTGAAATCATTTTTTTGTATCAATATATATAGTGTATTATATGTACTATTTTACAATAAGTATGAGATTTAAAAACTAAACTAAGGTATCAAATCCCATATACCATTAAATAAAAAAGAGTTCAATGAATAATTCAACTTTTAGGGATTATTTTATATATATATATATACAATGTGATTTTACAAATTGTTATATGTTCACTAATATATTTATATCATATAAGTTAAATATTTAACTACATATTTGGATAATGCTTTCTCCAATTTACAATGTAACCAATGTTGATGAATAAAATATTAGATATAATAAAATTGAGAAAATGTTATTTTGGGAAGAACATATGGTTAAAAAATATAAAAGATCTATAGTGTGATATTGTAATAAAAAATAATTATGTAAATAAGTAATATTTTATAATTATAGGATGGATGTAATGAAGTAAACTAACCTATTAAACCAAATAAGTCTATTTTTTATTAGTAACATTAGATTTCTTACTTGATTTCACATATTTATTGATATATATATGAGGCTCAATTGCATTCTAATTTTGAAGGAAATAATTTGTGATGACGTTATGGTAACATTATGATATAAATTTTATATTATACTAAAAAGAAAATAAGGAAATATTTTTTTACACTCTATTATACCTTAAAGAGTATATTTTTATTAAAATAGTTTCAAATGAAATTTTTATTGATGATCATAGAAAAGGCTCATAGATAATTAAAGACACCTCTTAAGAACTGACAACTAAAGGATGATGAGGAAAAATTAACACCCCATGCTTTGACTATATTTGCACGCATCATAAACATATAAACCTAATATGACATTGTTATTTCTATTGAGTATTAAAAATTTAAGGTAAACTGAAATAAATATTATTTTAATTTACATTATTTGTATTAAAAAATATTAATAATTATTAATTTATAAACCATTAAAGGTGAATACAATAAAAATAGCATGCATCAAAAACAAAGTATCCATTCAGTAAATAAAGGAGATAAACTTATTTATTAAAAATAAATTGGGATCTATTTTAAATATATAGTGAAATATTTATGTGATATGACATAAGAGAAAAAATATATATTTTTATTTTTATTTAGATTTGTGAATAAGAATCTCAAACCACTTCCATCCCATTTCATGTGTTAAAGAATGAGGCTCTTTTAAATAGAAAGGGTAAAATAGTTGATAAGATATACTTATTGTTTTAGAATAATGTATAAGTATGAAATAAAAAATATTGTTTAACATTGTATTTTATATAAATAACTTCTTTTTTTCCTATATTTATTTTAGTTTAGACACAAAAATTGACACCTATTATTACCATTGAATGACAACTTCCAGTGTATTTGAATTAGATGAAATAGTGTGTTCTTGTTATAGAGGTAAATGTTTTAGAGTGTCACCCCTAAAATACTTTGAGACAGACCAGGAATGAGAGATAAAAATAATATAAGATAAAACATATAGGCATAGATAGATTCTCTATCAAAAATATTATTTTTTAAGCTAATGTGACAAATCAGGTTCATCAAAGGGGTCAATGAGAATAACTGGCACATCAACAACCGGAAAAAAAATCCATACCCTAGTAATTACCCTCAAAACCCCTCTATACAAAATGTAATCAATTTTTTCATAAATATTTTTACTAAATGTGAATCATAAAACTATTGATACCAATCTTGTTCTAAAATTACGCAAGATGAAATTGATTTGGATTTATATCTTTTAGTCTGAAATCATCGCCTTATAAAAAAGGTACAATATACCATGTTTATAGATATATTCTATATAATAAAAAATTATCAAAAGATCATGTGAGAGTAGGGATTCATGTATCTCATGTGTCGAAAATAGAGTTACCGGTACCCATTGAATAGATTGATGTTCACATGATCCAACTTAATATTGGAACATTTAATGAATGGTTGATTAATATTAAAATTATTCATAATGGTAAAGAGGTATTTACTTTTAAATTTATTTAACATTAAGACCCTCTTATAATTAAAAAAGGTCTAAATAATTTTATATTATATTAAAAGTAGAAACAGAATGTGAAATAAAAGGATGAGATAAGAAATTTAAAAGGATAAACTAATAGATCAATGGGACTTTTTGAGAGTTTCCTTATCCACACTATTTTTACTGATACATTTATTAATGTTATAATTACATTCAGATATAATATTCCATGATAAAAATATGGAATACAATTAATTTACAAGAAAAATGTATAGAGATTCCATTGTGATATGATTAGTCTTGATGTTTTAAATGATATTCACAAGGATGATTTTTTCAGATCCTAGGGTATGGATGTATAAATAAAATATACATTCATAATATATTTTCCCAATAATTGTTATACATTGTTTATTATCATTTAGTACTATATTATTTTTAATGGTTGCATATATTAAATCTATATAAAGAGAAGACTCTATGAAGAAATATTATGATTCATTATTAATCATATAATTTCTACCAAAAATATATAAAATAAATAAGATCAAAATTTTGTAAGATATAATATTTTAATCACACCATTTTCAAGGAAAATAAAAAATGATATAAATTTATAAAAATCTATTATGTCCTTCTAAAATGAAACATTACAACAATATTAAAAAATATTTTATTTTTTCCATTACTTATTACATTTTGTAGGAATCACTAGATTATCATTGACAACAATTTAGATACTACAAATGTATATACTTTGGATCCAAATCATTGATATCCAATAAATCAACCATGCATGATGACCCTTATGAATTTTTAATACATTGTATTCAATAATTTACAAATAATCATCAAATATTTGTTTTATATTATGGATTAAAGATAATTTTTTATGATATGGTGGTGTTTATTTATCTTCAAAACCATGGTATAAGGATGGATAATGCACAAAATAAGCCCATGTATTAGAATAATTGGAATTGTTTAGGTTATATATAATAATATTTCATTGTACAAATTTATTTCAAAACAAATTATTTATTTGACATAATATTTTCATAGTGTTTGAATCGAAGTAGTTACAATAATTATGGTTAATACAGTTTTAAATTTATAAATGATATAATATTTCATCCATAAAAAAACATCAATGACTTAGTGTTTCTAAAGATAAAATATTTATTAACCATTAGTTTATCTAATAAATTTTAGTACTATTAGGACCCTTGAAAGTTCATATATTCAGAAAGGGAAGTATATTTTCTTAGTAATGTGTGATAAACATACATAGTGTCAAAATTGTTTTCATGAAGATGTGACTTCCTATAATGTTTTTATTTTTTTATATCATATTTATCATGAATAGGTGGTTTATATATCTTTTCTATTTAATTTTCTTTTTTATATTAAGGTATTAAAAAAATTCATCTTTAAAAATTTGATATGTGGGGAAAATTTTGTTTTATTCTACCATTTTAAGGCATAGTAATCTATTTTCACCAGTGGAAGATCATCCACAAAAGATCTATGTTCCGTTATACATGAATCTTGTACTAAATAAATCATCGATTTTTTTTATTTTTATGAATATATCTATATTTGGAATATCCTATTTATTAATTTTGTATTCAACAATATATATTAATAAATCAGTTACAATATTCGTCCGAATGGCCTGAAGGCCTTCATTTTTATTGATTTTTGATAACCCCCCTTTCAAGGGAAGAGGGGGAACCCTTACAAGGCTCACAGTCTCAGAGATTACATGGCCCATTGGCTTAGGAGATTAAATGACCAGAAGGTCTTAGGAAATTCAATCAAACTATCAACAATGAACTTCCCCACCCCAGCATCTGCATCTTGATAGTTTCTCTCCACCTTCGCATAGTCGTCTGGCTAGGCTTCTCATACAAGTAAAGGCTAGTAATGATGGCATATCCATACCCTCTCTTTCCGAAAAAATACATTTGGCTCTGCACTGGTGAGTTCACCTGCTCTGAATCCTTTTCTGGGGCTGCTCCTTTTTTATAGTGTGTCTGGAATAACTGCATTTGGCCCGAAGGCCTTGAGGTGGCCGGAAGGCCTTAAAGGTGGTCCAAAAGCCCTACTGACCTGAAGGCCTGGGTTTCCTGAAAGTTTCAAGGAATCCAATCCCAAACCGGTGGCCCATGGTGAATAGTTCTAGCTACTATAGTATCGAATTGTACCTACTACAGTAACTGTTATAGTTCCTGCTACAGTACCCGCATAGTGTACAGTACTTCTACAGTAACTTTATAGTGTACTGTTTTGCAACAGTACTTGCACAATGTACATTCTATGTTACAGTGCCTACTAAAATATAATAAATACCTTATGAAACTCCCTACGTAAGAGTTCATGGCCTCTGTAGGTTTCCCACCATTTTTGTTAGTACAACGAGACGAATGTCTCTAATTATTGAGTATAGTTGGAGGAGAGTAACCTCTATTGTAAATTGCACCAATTTATTTTCCCCCAATTTTAAAACATCCTTAGTTCTCCCGCATTACTCATCTAAATTTTTATTAATATTTCATGAATACAAATACTATTAATCTGAAAAATACTATACATTCTCTAATTTTAATTACTTTAATTTATTTAATTTCATAGCCCATATTGTTCCATGAATCTAGAATAACTCTTATATTCCATGAAAATAACACCACATATCCAAATAGATTCTTAGGATTTAATTCTTTAAATAAAAAAATAATAATCACCATAATTAATTCCAAAAACATGTGTTAGAAACTAAAATCCAATCCATGAAATGTAAATAATTTAGTTTCTAAATTAATTTACCCTAATTAATTCTCTAAACAACATTGTAGGACCAAAATATTACATAAACAATTAATCCATCAAATTAATTACAAAAAATTAAACTCCCAAACAAAATGTTACCATCTTCTATTATCACATTATATCAATAAAAATTCATAATTATAACACTATCATTTTAATAGAATCTCTATTTTAACAACTTCCACAGATAAAATATTGATAAAATTCACTACCAAAAAATACCTAAAAATACATGGGTGTTATATATCTATATCAACAAGAGATTATTTATGTATAGTTTTTTATAAGGAATATTTAGAGTTTTATATGTTATTAAAAGAGTCATTGGAAAGTACAATGGATTAGAGTCTGATATTCTCTAAGGAAAAAAGACTCTCATGTTTGGGTGGAATTAAATCATTATATATCCAGTGTAACCTGGAATAAGAGTTGACTATATTATCTTAGTAACTAGTGTTTTAATTATAAATATTTTATTATGGTTATTGATGATGAGAAGGATTGTGTTGGGTATTTTTTAATGACTCGTGTTATTGGTGTTGGTATAATTGGAAAAAATCCGATCTTATTTTAAAGAGATCAATGAAAACTAAGATTCATTTGGAGCTCATTAAGTTGAAGTCACTGCATATTTTTTTTTTGATGTCTAAATGAATTTTTTTGATATATAAAAACGGGTATAAAAAATATAGAGTTTCAAATTCTAATATTTTATTGAAACAGGAATTCAGTTGGTGATAATAAAACCCTCTCAGATTGTCTTGATACTTTAGTACAATGAACTGCAGATTCCAAAAAAGAATTAGGTGCCACTAAGAGGGGGTGAATCATTAGTACACCCATTTAGTGAATTCATTTAGTTTTGAATTCAAACCATTGAATGTTTTATGGTTATTGATCTAATCATAGATTCTTGTGGTCTAACCATATATGTAGAAATGGTATGAGAGATAAAAATACAAAGTAATTACAAGGTTCTTCTGAAATGCCTACGAATTTCTATATTGGTTATCCTACCAACATAGATTCTCTATTATAAAATTTTTATCAATTAAAATGGTTGATATATAATCACACAATATCATAAATTCTAAATCCACAAAGAAGGTTTTTAATACTACAACCTGAAGTGTTCCCAAAATCCACACTAGCTAATTCATAAATCCCACAAGAGATTTCTCTTGCTCCCATATCCAACTGAAACTCTTCTTATTATCCCATCTCTGATTGAGTGGATTATTTCTTCAAGATACAACTAAAATACTTATACTCATTTTGGATCAAATAAAAATATTTATACCCATATTTAATTATTGATCTAATATATAATTAACCTTTGATCTTCCTCCATGATCTTGCAGGATCCGGCAGGCCCATGTATAATTTAAGTACCTTCAATAACCACTAAATTATATTTTTGGCCATTCTAAATAAATTATGATAACCTATGTAGGATTAGTTTCCTTAGTGAAATATATGATAAGGCTATCCTTACTTATGGTTGAAGTCTCAACCTCTTTTAATGTGTGAAATTTGGGTACACAAGTAATTTAATATTTTATATAGGAATAATATTTCATAAATAAATTTTATTCCCTTAATTAAACCCTAGAACATATTTTTAAGAATTTTATTATTTTTTGATCTATATTAAACTTTTTTAGTATCTCAATGTTCTAAGGATTATATGTATGCAAGAATGCACCCACTCTCACTTACTTCTTTGTATAAATGAGTGTGCATCCTTGTCAAATAAAATCCTACATGCATGTGCTTCTTCAAAATCACTATCCCTTCATGTAAGGGTATATTTTGATATGAAAGGGTTGTAATACCCATCATGTAAACCATGTGAGTTCTTAATAGTATTTGTGTAAGATAGTGATTTTAGGAATAAGGGTATCACACAGTCTGGGTTTGCTAAATGGAATAAGTTCATCAAAAATAACTTCAAGTGTCTAATAAAAGTCGAAGGCTCATAGGATCTATTTTACACTTTGGAAAATAAAAAATTCATTAGATATCTGGTTTTCAAGAAAAACATGAGCTATCTTAGTATTATCATCATAAGATCCTCATTGGATTGGAGATTTGATATTTCTAGAATGCGCATTATTTCTAATCACGACACAAAAATATTAATATTTATGCCACCTAAAAACAACATGATATAAGTTGTGACATGGATTTTATAAATTCTTGTAATTCACATGTTTCTCAGATTATTTTATGATAAAATTAGTGGCATATTTTCGATGTTGACTTACTTCTCACATACATGCGATGTTGATTGCATGATCCATCATTTTTTAGATGTTATAACTCCACCATTTATCTTGGATACATGGATCACCTACTGTGTATTTATAACATACTTTAGAGAGGAATGTTATTTTAAATATATCATTCATGATAGACATAGATTCAATTCATGGAGGTTCTTACCTCTATTTTTTTCAAAAGTCTGATCATTCTAGTGTTGTTCGATCCTGGAAGTCACTCCATGTAGAACTCTAATATATAGATCATTGAAAACATTAATTTTTAAATATGATGGTACATATTGATTGAATATTTGAGTTCAATATAGTTCTATATATTTTGGTGAAACATTTTTTTTCTAGGTCATTTTTAATGGAGGAATAATTTGCACATATCCACTACACACAATAACATTAACTTCATCTGTTGTATTGTTAATAAACAATCTTGTTCCCTCTATTTATTCAAACCAACATTGATATAAGCACCCATATACACATGAATACACATATAATGGGTGTAACATACATGATTTCCACCCATGTACTCCACCATCAACACCCTTCGGGCACTATACACCCACTCACACTCATGCACTCTCATGTAGGTGTTATGTATCCACCCGCACTCCTATTTCACCATGTAGTCTCATTAGGTTGAATCTCCCATGTAGTTGTCCCTTGGGTCTCACATGAGTGGTTGAAGGGATAACCCCAGTAGATTTTAATGGTTGGATCAATTTTTTATTAAAGTCCCACCACCATAGAATAAGAATAATTCTATGTTCATAATATAATTATGAGGCCCACCAACACATTCTCAAGTATGATTCCAAATATTATATTACTCCTAAAATACCACGTTTAAAATAAATATAATTTTTTATTTATTTATTTTAATTCTTATTTTATACTTTTATTCATGAAAATCAATATTTCCAGGTTCTTCAATGCATTAAAACAACTCATTAATTAAAATTTATTTTACTTTTCCTTCTTCAAATATTTTTCTTCTCCAAATATTATTATAAGCAATGTGATATCCTTATTGAAACATGACTTTGAACATAATATCATTCCAACAATCAACACATTGGTAAGGAAAATTGTACAATCATGAGATCAAATGTTATTTTTTGTGTTCATAACAATCCTCCAAGAATCACCATTGTCCTCAACTCAACAAACACATATTAAAACATTATTTAAAACAAATGAAACACAGGTCCAAACATGATCCCTGCTTCTTTTTTTATATATAGTAATTAATCACATGTCAATATGACACAAAGGGTGGATGGCATTATTGAAAGTGTGTTTTTCTTCAAAAAGTGACATTTTGATTTAAACATGATCGAAATACTCCAAATGAAGAAACAAATCTAGAATTATCTTCAAACATTTGGAAAACTGTATTCATTTCATTTTTTATTTATATGAATTAAACTCAAATCAATCTGACACATAGTGTGTATGATATGAAAAAAAGTGAATGTTTTCTTCTTAAAAGTGACATTATAGTTCAAAACATGTGCTGCATACTCTAAACTAACTAAAAAGCCTCATATTATATTGATACTTTTGGAAAATTATCAATGATTCATTTCTAATATGTAGTAATTAACCACAAATAGATTTGATATGTGGTGTGGCTATTATGACGGTATATGCATGTTTTCATTTAAAAGATATATTTTAGTTCCAAAGTGCATCAAATACTCAAAATATAGACAAAATTATTGGATTTTATTTATATATTAAAAAATGTCCATGATTATTTTTTAATCTGTAGGAATTAACCTCCTATTAATCTAATACATGGTATCATTAATATGAATAAATGTGTATACTTTTTGTCTAAAAGTGACATTTTATTTCAAAATTCTCATCTTATACTCAAAACAAATAAAATATACACAAATTTTCTTGATAATTCAATAAATTTATTCTTTATTCAATTTTTTGTAGTAATTAACAACACATCAATCAGACTTATGTTTTGATAAGTATAATTGAAAGTGTATGTTTTCATTTAAAAGTTACATTTTATTTAAAAATATATTCCACTTAATCAAACTCAAAAAAGTCACTTTTATTGCCTTGATAATATTGGAAAATAACTTTATTATCCATATTTTACATACGGGAATTAGACACATAAAAATTCCATTCATAATGTGACTAATATGATTAAAAATACATGGTTTTAGTTTAAATAAACTTTATAGTTCAAAACACAATTCGAATACACAAAACCAAGAAAAAAACATACATTATCTTGATACTTTTGTAAAATGATTCATGATTATTTACAATGTAATAATTATATATATGTTAATCTAACTCATGGTGTGGTTGGTATAAATGAAAGTTTGTGTTTTCATTTAAAATTTACATTTTATTTCATAACTAATATCACAGACATAAAATTAAGAAAAATCAAGAAAATTTTCATGATTCATTAGGAAAATATTTTAGGATTTTTTTTTTGTATTTAATAATTAACTTCATGATAATTGAATATGTGATGTTGTTGGTATGACTAAAAGTTCATGTTTTCAGTTATAAAGTGACATTATAGTTCGAAACACAAATCAGATACTCAAAACTGATAAAATGAACTCATATTTTTTATACTTTATGAAAGTGATATATGATTCATTCATGATTTGTAAGTACTAACCTCGTATAAATTTTACACATGGTGTGACTGGTATAACTAAAAGGTCTTTATTATTTTGAATTGACTATTATGTTCAAAGAAACCATCACATACTCAAAATAATCAAACATTATTTTATTTTATTGATTCATTAGGTAAATTATACATGACTCATCTATTATTTTTAGGACTTAACCACACATAAATTCAATACTTGGTGTAGTTACTATGTTATGAAGTTCATGTTTTCAGTTTAAAAAATACATTCTTGTTCAAAATGTCTGTCGCATGTAATGATCTTGGAATTTTTCTCATGAAAATTCTATAAATTCATATTATTATATATTATGATAAACTTATAAATAATTTTATCATGTTCTGGAAGATAAATATGATTTTTCAATTGAAAAACAAATATTTTATATTTTAAATAAATTATTATTCCATTCCTTTTAAAAGTTTAATTTTAAAATTTTAAAATTTTAATTTGATAAAAAAACTCATCATGTTAAATATAGATTATGATTAATTATTTTGGGGGAGGTGGGGTTATAGAAAGATGATTATTCGAGGAATATTTAAATTAATGTTCTTTTAAGAATACTATATATTTTATAATAATTTCATGAAACAAATATTTAATAAAACCCTATGAAACTTATGAAAAAATTATAAAGGATAAGATACATAAAATATGATAAAACAATTATTAAATTTATATACATTAAAATTTATTCCAATTAAATTATGAAAATAATTATCAATGTTGATGAAATTCTTACACAACATTGTAAAAGTTGACTTTTGTGTCATTACTAAATAAATTGGGAAGGTAAAATTATTTTATCAATACGAGTAATAATTATGATGAAATATTAAATAATTTAATGTATAGTGAAATATTTTAGAGTTATATAACATGTAACTTATCCCAGTGTGTATATAGTTCTTGCACAATATGGGAGAAGTCAAAATAACCTATTAAATATGTTTTAATGGTATTTGTGAGAGTAAATATACATTATGAATGATTATAGATATATATAATGTTTTTAAAAAATTATATTTATGTTAATATTAAAATATATGATAATTATCCCAAAATACTATGTATCATTGATAATTTTAGAGATAATTATAAATTATATGTGATTATATAAGAGTTTATATTTTACTTCCATTGTTAGTTTTATCTAAAAAATAAATTGTAAAATAATTTTGAAATGAATTTAAAAAAATGATTAATATAAATAATGATTTATAAATTGATTATAAATTTATAAAATATTATAATGATAAATGTGGTATGTTTAATGGTCTATACTTTAATCCCTTTTACCTCAATTATCCACTTTTCATGGTAAGATTTCATTTTTTACACTTAAATATTTAGTATTTGTGAAAATTCCACCTAATTTTTCTAATAAAAGGGGACTCGATCTCCCCTTTTCAAACCTATTCCCAAGTTCATTTTCTTTCTTTATTCCACCAAAATCCCTCCCTAAACTATATTTATAATTTTCAAAATGATATATTCATTCCAGAACTCCCTTTTTAATGGAATTCATCTCAATCCAAAGGTGGTGGTTTGAGAAGTAAGGTATGGTTTTGAAGCCTACTGCTTCTTTCTCATTTGTGATTCTTTATTAGAAAACTATTTTAAAAAAAAATTACAATTATTATATTATCATTGTATTGGAATAGTTTAAATTCATCCATGATAAAAAAAATGATCAATTACCTCTCACCAAACTCTTTTCATAGGTAATTAGTATATCAAAATACTAGTTTTTTTCCAAACTGTGCTTTATTCTTTTTTATGAACCTATAACTCATTTAAAATATATATATATCCTTTGAAATTAGTTATAAAATAAAATTTTAATTATAACCAATATTTTATAAATACTAAAATATTTATTGTGGTTTTTCTTTTTATAAACCCTTTTTAAAAGCTTCGATCACTGTGATAGTTCTACGTAACCTAAGTGAAATGTGATAGATGTTTTTCTAAACATATTTTTTTATTGAATAAAATTAATATTTAAGTAATTTTATATTTATGATTATTTAAAATTTAAATAATAATAAATGTAACATATTTAAAAATAATCTAAAATGGATATTTTTTGTCTTAAAAGATGATCTTATTATATAGGATTCACTAAAAAGTTACTATTTCATGAACTATTTTACTACTTCTCTACTGGATAGAAATAGAGACAACATCTTGAAACATTTTAAAATTATGGAAAAATTTTACAATAACTATTATGATGAAAATTTTGACATGGGTAAACAAGAAAATTAATTTTCAAATTGAATAAAATGAAACAGTAGTGGTACTCATGTTGTCTTTGAAGAGGAGACTGTTTTAGCTGTGTTTTTCTATCATTTAATGGGTTGGGTATAAGAAATTGAAACTTGAATTGGATCATAATTAACTCAATTTTAAAAAAATTGGCCTAAAATTGGATACCCATACCCATCTTATAAAATAATTATTAAATTATTTTAATCTATTATTTTTTTCTAACTAAGTGAACCCTCACTTGATTATACTCACGTGGAAGTTTCAAATTGGTCAATTGGATGAAATGATCCCTGAATTCTATTTCCTTACCTATCATAATGATCTACGATATCTAAAAACACTTAGATCAATCAATTTATTTTTATCTCGAGTATTATTAATATTCTTAGTGGACTATATGTGTTATTTAGTGAAAGCATGGAAATGATTGTAATGATTAAAAATCTTAGTAACTCTTGTCATATATAAATATTTAAATAAACCTAGATATATTGATCAAATTATATATTAATTTAAATTTTATAACTTATTAAGAGGGTTATGGGGTGTCTCCTAGGCTATGATACTTATGGATTAGTGTGATATCATAGAACAATTATATTAATTAGAAATAGAATAAAGTATGAAACAACAACATCAACGCCAGTTGACTGAGAAATTTTGGGAGTGGCCTCTATCCTAGTGAAGAATTCCACCACGCATATTATAATTATATTTGGTACTTGGAAAACATATAAATTTAATTTTTGAGCTTCACGGACTTATTCAAATTCCTCATTGATTCTAGAGAAGTCATAATATCCCTCAATAATAATGTCAATCCATAGTGAATTATCATTTCCAAGATATTCAGTACAAGTCCAATGAGACATATTTACAGCTTTATCATGTAATCTATAATAATCAATCTATTTTATACCCCTCACATGATGTATCTCTATATTGATTCTAGAAGAATAAGGGAATAAATTTCACAGTACTTTGCGAATTTAGTGGCTATTGAAAATTTTTATGGGATAAGAATGGTTCTTTTATGGGATTGTTTTTATGGGAATCAATTCACTACAATAGATTGATAGGATTTTTATATTCTTATTGGGGACTTATTTTAATCAGTATCCCTACTTTACTCATGGGATTAGAATTTCCTTCCTTGATCAACCTCAAACCAAACATCAATAATCCTTTCATGATTATTATTAATCCATTTTATCCAATCATATTTCCCTCTATTACTACCCATAAAATAATAGATCAAGTCATAGTATCATTATTTAGACATTACCACCAAATCTTTACGCAAATATATCCTTTGTTATCTTGTGTGAAATACCCTCTATCTCAGTAGAATAGGCCTAAGAATACAATAAATCCCCTTTATTTAATGTATGTACATATTACACTAAAAACAAGTATATATCTCAATCAATTTCATTCATCAATTATCTTAAAAAATAAAATAATGTTGGACATATCTTTTTAATTAATAATGATTTTTGAATTCCTTTCTCATTGTGGATATCACAGCCATGACTTTTTTTTAAATTCATTACTCATTTAATTTCCATTACCGATTTGTTTTGGGGGTTTACCACTCATTTTGGTGAAAATGGTGGGTTTTGAAAATTTGGGCCAAACCGTGAGCTCAAATCCAGATTTAAAAACAAATTTTGATTCTTATATAACTCGTTCAATTTTTACTATTTTAAACTCATTCCACTTCCCAATTGGCATACCATAATATATTAAAATCACCATATCCTTTTTAACCACATAGAAATCCCAAATCAAGATGGATTTGGGTTTTTAATTAAGGTAACGGGCCTGCCCGTAAGCCCATTTCCTGCTTTAAATTATTTTTTTTAAAATTTCAATATCTCATTCGTTTTTTACTGTTTTTCGGTGATTCAACCTCTCACTCGAAGACAAGACCATCAGCCTCACCCCCTGTATCGCGTGTTCCTCTTTGGTGCTCATATACCACGCGGATGTGGACGATATTTCTCAATCTTTCTCAAATCGACCAGATTTGATGAGGTAAAATGAATCTTTCATAACTCATTCAATTTTCACCCTTTTCCCCCCATTTCAGTCCCCACATAACCTAATATGACTGTTTCGGACCTCCATATCATTTTTGGGTACTTGGAGATTCATAGTTAGGTTGATTGGGGCCGATTTCGTCAAGATATTTCAAGTAAGGGAATTCCTTCTAGGTTCATTCCATCCTCTTTTTGTTTTATTTCCTATTTCTTGAAGTTCCTCATGTCCATAAGTTAGGGTTCGATCCTAAGGTCTGATTTGGAATCTTTTGGGTCAATTTTTGGTGGTCTAGGTCTGGATTTATATTCTTTGTGGTGCGGCGGTGGTGCGCTTAAGGTTTCGCACCATGTTTTGAGGGTTTCGACTCAAAAGGTAGGTGATTCCATGTGTAACCATTTTATGATGAGTTAGCTTACTTGGTTTGTTAATTTAGTATGTTTATAATCTATTTTGTGTGGTGTGAAAACTTTTTTTGATGAATTTGGTTAAACATTTAATTTTTAGTTTTATTTTAGCTTGAAATTGGGTACTTTTCATGTGTGACTCTTGGGGTAATGTTTGGGTTTAGTTTATAACATATGAAAGTGATTTATTAGTCTTGAAAGGGGCTGGAAATTAGGGTTTGGTAATTCCTTATTATTATGTGGGCCTTGAAAAGTGGTTTTTGATTGATTTTAAGGTGTAAAACTATGTTTTACTTCTTGAAGGTGATTTATGAAAACATGTGTTTTTCATGTGTACCTTTGTGGTATTATTTGATGTATTTTTATAACACTTGGGGGTGGTTTAATAATTGTTTTAGGGATGAAAATTTTGTTTTGTATTGTTATTGGTATGATTTTGGTTTTGAATGAGGTGTCTGAAATGGGTTTAGTGTGCAAACAATGGTTATACCACTTGGGTTTGTTTTATAAAAATTGAAAATGTTTTATTTGGTTAAAAAAAGTTGGGAAAGGGTGTATATGTACTGTTTGGGTGAGTGTGTTCACCTAATGTGGGTTTTTGAATGGTAAAGTGGTGATTTGAGATGTCAAACATTTTTAGATAGTTTTATAAATTGCCGAAATGTTTTACTAAATTGTGTTTTGTGTGTGAAACATGGGTATGAGATGTTTCATGTGAGTTTATTGATAAAATGAATTGTGAAGGTGAGAAGGGTATTATGTGACATATGTGTGGGATGTTATGTGAGTTGAATATCTTGTAATGGTATTATAAAATCGTTTAAAGTATTTGGGGAAGTTTTAAAGAAATGTGAAAAGTGTTGTAGGCAATTTTGGTGTGAGTTTGATTTCAAAATGCATTTGAATGAGAAGTGGAATTTTTGACTTGTGTGATATACATGGGGCTGTTTGGTTAATGTGTGATGTAGAATTTATATTTTCATGTGAAAACTATACTTCTTGGATTGTTGAACTTGTTTGAGCACAAAGGGAAAACTCGGGTATCTAGGTGGGTGGATGTGTACTCGTATGCTAGTGAATCCATGGGGTTTGGCCTCAGTTTCACTTAGCAAGATTGGCGCTTACAACTCTAACTAAACTATGATTATGATGATTGGGGACCACTAGGTTATGGGTATGGTCCCTACTAGTGGCTCATGCACGAGAACAGATACTTTTTTATGGTTACTCACACCGAGATACGAGTTACCTGGGACCCACAGCTAGTTAGTGCCTAGGGGTTATTTCCTATTACTTGTGCTCATTATATCCTTTGTACTTACCATCGGTATACGTTATTATTGGCTGGAAATTTCAGTAGCTTTGTTATTTATTTTAAAATTATTGTTCCTTTAAAATTATCTCACATGGAAACTGTTTTCATTTATCATTTCATCATTTAGAAAATTGTAACTAGCATTTCTTATTTACAAAACATGCAATGCTTTTTGTCATGAAATGTTTATCACATGGAATCTCATAGAGGTGGTATCCTACTGGACTTTCGCTCAGACCCTACTTACACCTTTGGGTGTAAATAGACTTTCTTATTTTATGTCACAGGTTTGGGTACAGGTTTTATGCCTTTGGTTCGGGTTTTTAGCGGTCCATCGTGATGGAGTGTTGTGGAGATGGCTTGACGGAGGTGACTCTTTCCATGTGGAGGTTCTTGGGATGTATTTTCTTGGGTTTGTACCTTTGTAATGGTCTTTAAAAATTGTTTAAAATTGTGTAATTAAGTTCTGAATTTTTGAAAAAGATTATTTGGTTTGAAAAATCCAGATTCGTTTCATTGGATTCTTTTGTCGTTTTATGTTTATAAACTCGGGTAAATCGTTCCCAATTATCATTTTATGATACCGGGGCACTTGTTCCAGCCCGTGGGGATCGGGAATGCCCTTCGGGACTTGTCACGGTCTGGGTTTGGTGCTGGTTTTGGCGGCGTCCAGATTCGGTTCGTGACAAAATGGTATAAGAGGAGGTTCGCTCCATTTGAGTCATGTTATTTGGGAAATAGTCGGGATATTCTAGAGTTATGATTGTTGGGACATAGAATTCTGGTTATGGGTAGTGTTCTTGATCACCACACCTCATTTCAGGATTCAAGTCGCCAGGGGATGTTGGGATTTTTCTATGTCTTTTGGTTTTCTTGGTTTGATGATGATTAGGGGAATTGAAAAGAGAGTTGGGTTAATGGTCTCAATGAGCTCACAGGGTCTGGCAAGCCATGTAGAGCCGAAGAGATTCCCTAGAACACTCTTTATGACAGTGAAGTGATTGGAATATGTCCGCTAACCATATGCCCAAGTCACCCACTGAAACTAGTTTCCTCTCGCATTGTCTGGTGTTCTTTAGTTTTGAAATCTTGGAACTTTGGTTTTAAAGTGACTTGGTTTTAAGAAGTGTAATGTTTTTGTGAAATAATTTTCAAATAAATATTGAATGGTTTGATTTATGAAATGGTGGAACTGAATATTCAGAATTATTTTGAAATGGAAAATTGTGTTCTTACACCTCTTTTGAAAGCATTAACTATATTGAAGTTGGTTTTGAAAAAGTGTTCCCATTAGAGTTTTCTAAACTATTAAAAGGTTTTTTTAATGGGATGAGATGCTTTAAAATTGATGTAAATAACTTGAATGTGAGTTTTCAGTGGAACGATTGTGCCTTTCGGAAAAGTTTTTTTTAATGTGGTAATTTGGGTTCGACCTCCTGGTTAGCGGTTCTGATAAGAATGATGTGTTGGTTGACCGTTTTGGTTTTGAAAAGTGGAAATATTCAGTGAATTGACCTTTGGTATTTCCATTTGTGACCACATGCATGGGGTTATATGGGATGATAGATGGTTGATGGCATGACTGGATGAGTGTCAGGACGGATATGAGGAGGATGCCTGGTGTGGCACAAAAACATGCATGTGTGAGGCCCATGGGGTACCATTGGTGGATACGCTTACTGCTGAACTGTTTTTTTTTTCAGAAATGGTTTTAAAGAAAAATAGTTTTTCTGGATGAATAGTTTGGGATGGTTTTTATTATGGGATTTTGAAAATGTTGATGTTGTGGGATGTTTTGAGTCCAAGAACCCCTCCTGTTCGAAACTGTTTTTTTTTTGGGTTTGTGTTTGGTCAGAAAGCTGGGTAGAAGGTCTGGTTAGTAGTCTCCTATGATATATGTTTCAGGACACCTTTAAGATGGTTCCATTAATGAGTTTTGATCTATTTTGTTTCATGTTTTTACCAATGGACCAGCTTGGTTGGGTCCTTGGGTTCTCTCATTGGATAAGGTGCGCCCCCATTAAGATTTAGTGCACAACTGAAGTGCAACGTGGATTGTTTTTCCATTGGAAAATCCTCCAGTTGATCAATGTAAGGAATATTTTCTTGAGATTTGTATAATGATTCTACACCATTTACTTTCTTGTTTTTTTGGATCCTCTTGTTGCGTAAGAGTGCTCGTGGATGGTTGAAAGAGACCTTAGTCTCTTAAGCTACCTAATTCGTCGAAGGTGAAAGTTGTCTGGGGTTTTCAGTATGGATAGTGTCTAAGAGGGCATCTAAGTCCTTCATAGTCTCTTCGTAGAAGGGGTTTATGTTAAACTACCAGTGTGGGAAATCTGGACATGAGAGGCTGTTATGGACACCTTCTGGAATGCTGTGATATTTAGTGATATTGTATAAGGCCCCCTCCTTGTATTATTTCTCTCAGTCGCTTTGGACTTGTTCAGTGAAGTGATGTGATGTCACGTGCTTGTTTGATTGTAAAGGTGATGTTGTACAATATTATGTGAGTCTATTTTTTTTCAAAACTGTTTTTCCTTTTGGGAGATCTCGACATCCTCTATTTTAGAGGAAGGTTTTTATATGTGTCCTTTATTTCTGTTGTTTCTCACCCGAAGAAGCAGGGTGTGATGTGAGTGCATCCTCTAAACCCTTATTTCAGTGAATTTAAAAGTTAGGGTAAAGTGAGTTCTGGAGTGTGTTATGTCTGGTTGAACCCATCTCAGATTGCGTGTAGTTGTTTTTAGTATCGGAAGAAGAAATTCTATTCTGGGGTTTCCAAATCCTAACTGCGAGGCCGAAGATGCTTCAATCATTCCAGCTCCAGCCATAGGTCCTGGAGAGAAGCTGGCACGTAGTCAGAGGAAATCCCAGTGTAGTTTTTATCCTTGAACAAAGAACTATTCTTAGTATGAGAGATGGGAATATTTTAAACATTTGGTGTTGTCATCTTGCTTCATTTGTTCCCATTCGGTGGAAAGAGGTGGAGGGCCTTATCCCCATGTTATCTCCCAATGACTTTCTTTTCCCCTTTGGTTTCCTTTGGGTTCGGGGGAAAGGCTTTAGATATTTCTAGACATGTTGAGTGAACATTTATTAGTAACTATTCACCAGAAAACCATGTAGGTATAAGGATCCACATGGTTAGAGCACAGTTTCCCAAACTGCGCGGGCTAACTGTATTGTCATCCCAACACTTTAAGTTTTGGGGTTTTTCTATGCCGGCCCATATTGGTCAGTTAAGATGGATGGTTTTTATGGTGGGGAGAACCACTATGAGTTTCATGTATATTATTTTGGAAATGCCTAATGGGATTCTACCCCTTGTACTACGGAGTTTGTTTGGGGCTCCCCTGTTAGTGTCTTGATTCTTTCTCGGAAAAAAAATTTAAGTTGTGTCTTATGGTTGGGGAGCCCATTTGTGTATCCTTGTACCAGTAACTCACTTTTGTACTTGGTTTTGGATTGGATGTGGGTAGTCTCGTTCGGAGCAATATAACCACATACATCTTCCTTGAGTAAACGTTGGGATTGGAGATTTACCAATTGTTTAGTTATATCAAGGTAAGTGTAACCTTGTTCGATGTTCTTGTTTGTTTGGGTAAATTTCTTGAGCCTTGTTCAGATAGTGTTTATGGAGTTTTGATTTAGGATAAATCTTGAATGTGCTTGATAATTTTAGTAATGAGGTGTATGTTTTGTTTGTGAAGTATTCCTTCTTTAATTGATCACTGGAGGTGTTTTTACCTTTGGGGGTGAAGCTTAGCAAATGAGTCTATTTTTTGCCTTTCGGTTGGGTTTGGTTTTTGCTTTATACGTGATGTGGCTTTCAGAGGGTGGAAAGTTTTATGGTGGGGAGAATTGTCACACCCATGACTTTTTTTTTAAAATTCATTACTCATTTAATTTCCATTACCGATTTGTTTTGGGGGTTTACCACTCATTTTGGTGAAAATGGTGGGTTTTGAAAATTTGGGCCAAACCGTGAGCCCAAATCCAGATTTAAAAACAAATTTTGATTCTTATATAACTTCTTCATTTTTTACTCTTTTAAACCTATTCCACTTCCCAATTGTCATACCATAAAATATTAAAATCACCATATCGTTTTGAACCACATAGAAATCCAAAATCATGATGGATTTGGGTTTTTAATTAAGGTAATTGGCCTGCACGTAAGCCTATTTCCTGCTTTAAATTATTTTTTTAAAATTTCAATATCTCATTCGTTTTTTACTGTTTTTCAGTGATTAAACCTCCCACTAGAATCCAAAAACCTCAGCCTCACCCCCTGTATCGCGTTTTCCTCTTTGGTGCACATATACCACGTGTATTTGGACGATCTTTCTCAATATTTCTCAAATCGACCAGATTTTATGAGGTAAAATGAATCTTTCATAACTCATTCAATTTTCATCCTTTTCCCCCCCATTTCAGTCCCCACATAACCTAATATGACACCTTCGGACCTCCATATCAGTTTTGGGTACTTGGAGATTCATAGTTAGGTTGATTGGGGCCGATTTCTTCATGATATTTCAAGTAAGGGAATTCCTTCTTGGTTCCTTCCATCCTCTTTTAGTTTTATTTCCTATTTCCTGAATTTCCTCATGTCCAGAAGTTAGGGTTCGATCCTAAGGTCTTATTTGGAATCTTTTGGGTCAATATTTGGTGGTCTAGGTCTAGATTTATATTCCTTGTGGTGCGGCGGTGGTGCGCTTAAGGTTTCGCACCAAGTTTTGAGGGTTTCGACTCAAAAGGTAGGTGATTCCATGTGTAACCATTTTATGATGAGTTAGCTTGCTTGGTTTATTAATTTAGTATGTTTATAATCTGTTTTGTGTGGTGTGAAAACTGTTTTTGATGAATTTCGTTAAACATTTAATTTTTAGTTTTATTTTAGCTTGAAATTGGGTACTTTTCATGTGTGACTCTTGGTGTAATGTTTGGGTTTAGTTTATAACATATGAAAGTGATTTATTAGTCTTGAAAGGGGATGGAAATTGTGGCTTGGTAATTCCTTATTATTATGTGGGCCTTGAAAAGTGGTGTTTGATTGAGTTTAAGGTGTAAAACTATGTTTTACTTCTTGAAGGTGATTTATGAAAACATATTATTTTCATGTGTATCTTTGTGGTATTATTTGATTTATTTTTATAACACTTGGGGGTGGTTTAATAATTGTTTTAGGGCTGAAAATTTTGTTTTGTATTTTTATTGGTATGATTTTGGTTTTGAATGAGGTGTTTGAAATGGGTTTAGTGTGAAAACAATGGTTATACCACTTGGGTTTGTTTTATAAAAATTGAAAATGTTTTATTTGGTTAAACAAAGTTGGAAAAGGGTGTGTATGTACTATTTTGGTGAGTGTGTTCACCTAATGTGGGTTTTTGAATGGTAAAGTGGTGATTTGAGATGTCAAACATTTTTATAATTCTTTATAAATTGCCGAAATGTTTTACTAAATTGTGTTTTGTGTACGAAACACGGGTGTGAGATGTTTCATGTGAGTTTATTGATAAAATCAATTGTGAAGGTGAGAAGGGTATTATGTGACATATTTGTGGGCTGTTATGTGAGTTGAATATCTTGTAATGGTATTATAAAATCGTTTAAAGGATTTGGGGACGTGTTAAAGAAATGTGAAAAGTGTTGTAGGCAATTTTGGTGTGAGTTTTATTTCAAAATGCATTTGAATGAGAAGTGGAATTTTTGACTTGTGTGATATACATGGGGATTTTTGGTTAATGTGTGATTTAGAATTGATATTTTCATGTGAAAACTATACTTCTTGGATTGTTGAACTTATTTGAGCACAAAGGGAAAACCCGGGTATCAAGGTGGGTGGACGTGTACTAGTATGCTAGTGAATCCGTGGGGTTTGGCCTCAGTTTCACTTAGAAAGATTGGTGCTTACAACTCTAAATAAACTATGATTATGATGATTGGGGACCACTACGTTATGGGTATGATCCCTACTAGTGGCTCGTGCACGAGAACGGATACTTTTTTGTGGTTACTCTCACCGAGATACAAGGTACCTGGGACCCACAGCTAGCTAGTGCCTCAGGGTTATTTCCTATTACTTGTGCTCATTAGATCCTTTTTACTTACCGTCAGTATACGGTATTGTTGGCTGGAAAATTCAGTAGATTTGTTATTTATTTTAAAATTGTTGTTCCTTTAAAATTATCTCACATGGAAACTGTTTTAATTTATCATTTCATCCTTTAGAAAATTGTATCTAGCATTTCTTATTTACAAAACATGCAATGATTTTTGTCATGAAATGTTTATCACATGCAATCTCATAGAGGTGGTATCCTACTGGACTTTCGATCAAACCCTACTTACACCTTTGGGTGTAAGTAGACTTTCTTATTTTATGTCACAGGTTTGGGTACAGGTTTTATGCCTTTGGTTCGGGTTTTTAGCGGTCCATCGTGATGGAGTGTTGTGGAGATGGATTGATGGAGGTGACTCTTTCCATGTGGAGGTTCTTGAGATGTATTTTCTTGGGTTTGTACATTTGTAATGGTCTTTAAAAATTGTTTAAAATTGTGTAATTAAGTTCTGAATTTTTGAAAAAGATTATTTGGTTTTAAAAATCCAGATTCGTTTCATTGGATTCTTTTGTCGTTTTATGTTTATAAACTCGGGTAAATCGTTCCCAATTATCATTTTATGATACCCGGGCACTTGTTCCAGCCCGTGGGGATCGGGAACGCCCTTCGGGACTTGTCACGGTCTGGGTTTGGTGCTGGTTTTGGCGGCGTCCAGATTCGGTTCATGACAAAATGGTATAAGAGGAGGTTCGCTCCATTTGAGTCATGTTATTTGGGAAATAGTTGGGATATTCTAGAGTTATGATTGTTGGGACATAGAATTATGGTTATGGGTAGTGTTCTTGATCACCACACCTCATTTCAGGATTCAAGTCGCCAGGGGATGTTGGGATTTGTCTATGTCTTTTGGTTTTCTTGGTTTGATGATGATTAGGGGAATTGAAAAGAGAGTTGGGTTAATGGTCTCAATGAGCTCACAGGGTCTGGCAAGCCATGTAGAGCCGGAGATATTCCCTAGAACACTCTCTGTGACAGTGAAGTGATTGGAATATGTCCGCCAACCATATGTCCAAGTCACCCACTGAAACTAGTTTCCTCTCGCATTGACTGGTGTTCTTTAGTTTTGAAATCTTGGAACTTTGGTTTTAAAGTGACTTGGTTTTAAGAAGTGTAATGTTTTTGTGAAATAATTTTCAAATAAATATTGAATGGTTTGATTTATGAAATGGTGGAACTGAATATTCAGAATTATTTTGAAATGGAAAATGGTGTTCTTACACCTCTTTTGAAAGCATTAACTATATTGAAGTTGGTTTTGAAAAAGTGTTCCCATTAGAGTTTTCTAAACTATTAAAAGGTTTTTTTAATGGGATGAGATGCTTTAAAATTGATGTAAATAACATGAATGTGAGTTTTCATTGGAACGATTGTGCCTTTCTGAAAAGTTTTTTTTTATGTGGTAATTTGGGTTCGACCTCCTGGTTAGCGGTTTTGATAAGAATGATGTGTTGGTTGACCGTTTTGGTTTTGAAAAGTGGAAATATTCAGTGAATTGACCTTTGGTATTTCCATTTGTGACCACATGCATGGGGTTATATGGGATGATAGATGGTTGATGGCATGACTGGATGAGTGCCAGGATGGATATGAGGAGGATGCCTGGTGTGGCACAAAAACATGCATGTGTGAGGCCCATGGGGTACCATTGGTGGATACGCTTACCGCTGAACTGTTTTTTTTTCAGAAATGGTTTTAAAGAAAAACATGTTTTCTGGATGAATAGTTTGGGATGGTTTTTATTATGGGCTTTTGAAAATGTTGATGTTGTGGGATGTTTTGAGTCCAAGAACCCCTCCTGTTCGAAACTGTTTTTTTTTTGGTTTGTGTTTGGTCGGAAAGCTGGGTAGAAGGTCCGGTTAGTAGTCTCCAATGATATATGTTTCAGGACACCTTTACGATGGTTCCATTAATGAGTTTGGATCTATTTTTTCATGTTTTTACCAATGGACCAACTTGGTTGGGTCCTTGGGTTCTCTCATTGGATAAGGTGCGCCCCCATTAAGATTTAGTGCACAACTGAAGTGCAACGTGGATTGTTTTTCCATTGGAAAATCCTCCAGTTGATCAATGTAAGGAATATTTTCTTGAGATTTGTAGAATGAGTCTACACCATTTACTTTCTTGTTTTTTTTTGGATCCTCTTGTTGCGTAAGAGTGCTCATGGATGGTTGAAAGAGACCTTAGTTTCTTAAGATACCTAATTCGTCGAAGGTGAAAGTTGTCTTGGGTTGTCAGTATGGATAGTGTCTAAGAGGGCCTCTAAGTCCTTCATAGTCTCTTCGTAGAAGGGGTTTATGTTAAACTACCAGTGTGGGAAATCTGGACATGAGAGGCTGTTATGGACACCTTCTGGAATGCTGTGATATTTAGTGATATTGTATAAGGCCCCCTCCTTGTATTATTTCTCTCAGTCGCTTTGGACTTGTTCAGTGACGTGATGTGATGTCACGTGCTTGTTTGATTGTAAAGGTGAAGTTGTACAATATTATGTGAGTCTATTTTTTTTCAAAACTGTTTTTCCTTTTGGGAGATCTCGACATCCTCTATTTTAGAGGAAGGTGTTTATATGTGTCCTTTATTTCTGTTGTTTCTCACCCGAAGAATCAGGGTGTGATGTGAGTGCATCCTCTAAACCCTTATTTCAGTGAATTTAAAAGTTAGGGTAAAGTGAGTTCTGGAGTGTGTTATGTCTGGGTGAACCCATCTCAGATTGCGTGTAGTTGTTTTTAGTATCGGAAGAAGAAATTCTATTCGGGGGTTTCCAAATCCTAACTGCGAGGCCGAAGATGCTTCAATCATTCCAGATCCAGCAATAGGTCCCGGAGAGAAGCTGGCACGTAGTCAGAGGAAATACCAGGGTAGTTTTTATCCTTGACCAAAGAACTGTTCTTAGTATGAGAGATGGGAATATTTTAAACATTTGGTGTTGTCATCTTGCTTCATTTGTTCCCGTTCGGTGGAAAGAGGTGGAGGTCCTTATCCCCATGTTATCTCCCAATGACTTTCTTTTCCCCTTTGGTTTCCTTTGGGTTCGGTGGAAAGGTTTTAGATATTTCTAGACATGTTGAGTGAACATTTATTAGTAACTATTTACCAGAAAACCATGTAGGTATAAGGATCCACATGGTTAGAGCACAGTTTCCCAAACTGCGCGGGCTAACTGTGTTGTCGTCCCAACACTTTAAGTTTTCGGGTTTTTCTATGTCGGCTCATATTGGTCAGTTAAGATGGATGGTTTTTATGGTGGGGAGAACCACTATGAGTTTCATGTATATTATTTTGGAAATTCCTAATGGGATTCTACCCCTTGTACTATGGAGTTTGTTCGGGGCTCCCTTGTTAGTGTCTTGATTCTTTCTCGGAAAAAAAATTTAAGTTGTGTCTTATGGTTGGGGAGCCCATTTGGTTATCCTTGTACCAGTAACTCACTTTTGTACTTGGTCATGGATTGGATGTGGGTAGTCTCATTTGGAGCTATATAACCACATACATCTTCCTTGAGTAAACGTTGGGATTGGAGATTTCCCAATTGTTTAGTTATATCAAGGTAAGTGTAACCTTGTTCGATGTTCTTGTTTGTTTGGGTAAATTTCGTGAGCCTTGTTCAGATACTGTTTATGGAGTTTTGTTTTAGGATAAATCTTGAATGTGCTTGATAATTTCAGTAATGAGGTGTATGTTTTGGTTGTGAAGTATTCCTTCCTTAATTGATCACTGGTGGTGTTTTGACCTTTGGGGGTGAAGCTTAGCAAATGAGTCCATTTTTTACCTTTCGGTTGGGTTTGGTTTTTGCTTTATACGTGATGTGGCTTTCCGAGGGTGGAAAGTTTTATGGTGGGGAGAATTTTCACACCCATGACTTTTTTTTAAATTCATTACTCATTTAATTTCCATTGCCGATTTGTTTTGGGGGTTTACCACTCATTTTGGTGAAAATGGTGGGTTTTGAAAATTTGGGCCAAACCGTGAGCCCAAATCCAGATTTAAAAACAAATTTTGATTCTTATATAACTTCTTCAATTTTTAATATTTTAAACCAATTCCACTTCCCAATTGGCATACCATAATATATTAAAATCACCATATCCTTTTGAACCACATAGAAATCCCAAATCAAGATGGATTTGGGTTTTTAATTAAGGTAATTGGCCTGCCCGTAAGCCCATTTCCTTCTTTAAATTATTTTTTTAAAATTTCAATATCTCATTCGTTTTTTACTGTTTTTCGGTGATTCAACCTCCCACTCGAATCCAAAAACCGCAGCCTCACACCCTGTATCGCGTTTTCCTCTTTGGTGCTCATATACCACGCGTATTTGGACGATCTTTCTCAATCTTTCTCAAATCGACCAGATTTGATGAGGTAAAATAAATATTTCATAACTCATTCAATTTTCATCCTTTCCCCCCAATTTCAGTCCCCACATAACCTAATATGACTCCTTCGGACCTCCATATCAGTTTTGGGTACTTGGAGATTCATAGTTAGGTAGATTGGGGCCGATTTCTTCAAGATATTTCAAGTAAGGGAATTCCTTCTTGGTTCCTTCCATCCTCTTTTAGTTTTATTTCCTATTTCTTGAAGTTCCTCATGTCCATAAGTTAGGGTTCGATCCTAAGGTCTTATTTGGAATCTTTTGGGTCAATTTTTGGTGGTCTAGGTCTGGATTTATATTCCTTGTGGTGCGGCGGTTGTGCGCTTAAGGTTTCGCACCAAGTTTTGAGGGTTTCGACTCAAAAGGTAGGTGATTCCATGTGTAACCATTTTATGATGAGTTAGCTTGCTTGGTTTATTAATTTAGTATGTTTATAATCTGTTTTGTGTGGTGTGAAAACTGTTTTTGATGAATTTCGTCAAACATTTAATTTTTAGTTTTATTTTAGCTTGAAATTGCGTACTTTTCATGTGTGACTCTTGGGGTAATGTTTGGGTTTAGTTTATAACATATGAAAGTGATTTATTAGTCTTGAAAGGGTCTGGAAATTCTGGTTTGGTAATTCCTTATTATTATGTGGGCCTTGAAAAGTGGTTTTTGATTGAGTTTAAGGTGTAAAACTATGTTTTACTTCTTGAAGGTGATTTATGAAAACATGTGTTTTTCATGTGTATCTTTGTGTTATTATTTGATTTATTTTTATAACACTTGGGGGTGGTTTAATAATTGTTTTAGGGCTTAAAATTTTGTTTTGTATTTTTATTGGTATGATTTTGGTTTTGAATGAGGTGTTTGAAATGGGTTTAGTGTGCAAACAATGGTTATACCACTTGGGTTTGTTTTATAAAAATTGAAAATGTTTTATTTGGTTAAACAAAGTTGGGAAAGGGTGTATATGTACTGATTGGGTGAGTGTGTTCACCTAATGTGAGTTTTTTAATGGTAAAGTGGTGATTTGAGATGTCAAACATTTTTATAATGCTTTATAAATTGACGAAATGTTTTACTAAATTGTGTTTTGTGTGCGAAACACGGGTGTGAGATGTTTCATGTGAGTTTATTGATAAAATCAATTGTGAAGGTGAGAAGGGTATTATGTGACATATGTGTGGGCTGTTTTGTGAGTTGAATATCTTGTAATGGTAGTATAAAATCGTTTAAAGGATTTGGGGAAGTGTTAAAGAAATGTGAAAAGTGTTGTAGGCAATTTTGGTGTGAGTTTTTTTTCAAAATGCATTTGAATGAGAAGTGGAATTTTTGATTGTGTGATATACATGGGGATGTTTGGTTAATGTGTGACGTAGAATTGATATTTGAATGTGAAAACTATACTTCAGGGATTGTTGAACTTGTTTGAGCACAAAGGGAAAACCCGGGTATCTAGGTGGGTGGACGTGTACTAGTATGCTAGTGAATCCGTGGGGTTTGGCCTCAGTTTCACATAGCAAGATTGGCGCTTACAACTCTAACTAAACTATGATTATGATGATTGGGGACAACTAGGTTATGGGTATGATCCCTACTAGTGGCTCGTGCACGAGAACATATACTTTTTTGTGGTTACTCTCACCGAGATACAAGGTACATGGGACCCACAGCTAGCTAGTGCCTCGGGGTTATTTCCTATTACTTGTGCTCATTAGATCCTTTGTACTTACTGTCGGTATACGGTATTGTTGGCTGGAAAATTCAGTAGATTTGGTATTTATTTTAAAATTGTTGTTCCTTTAAAATTATCTCACATGGAAACTGTTTTCATTTATCATTTCATCCTTTAGAAAATTGTATCTAGCATTTCTTATTTACAAAACATGGAATGCTTTTTGTCATGAAATGATTATCACATGGAATCTCATAGAGGTGGTATCCTACTGGACTTTCGCTCACACCCTACTTACACCTTTGGGTGTAAGTAGACTTTCTTATTTTATGTCACAGGTTTGGGTACAGGTTTTATGCCTTTGGTTCGAGTTTTTAGCGGTCCATCGTGATGGAGTGTTGTGGAGATGGCTTGAGGGCGGTGCCTTTTTCCATGTGGAGGTTCTTGGGCTGTATTTTCTTGGGTTTGTACCTTTGTAATGGTCTTTAAAAATTGTTTAAATTTGTGTAATTCAGTTCTGAATTTTTGAAAAAGATTAATTGGTTTGAAAAATCCAGATTCGTTTCATTGGATTATTTTGTCATTTTATGTTTATAAACTCGGGTAAATCATTCCCAATTATCATTTTATGATACCTGGGCACTTGTGCCAGCCTGTGGGGATCAGGAACGACCTTCGGGACTTGTCACGGTCTGGGTTTGGTGCCTGTTTTGGCGGCGTCCAGATTCGGTTCGTGACAGTGGACTTAATATGAAACAAAAAACTTTGGTCATTCATATCTGCTTCCTTTTTAATCTTAATCTTATATTTTCTTCAAGGTTTAAGGCCTAACATTATTCTTAAACTATTATTTTGTTCACCTAGATATTGGGTTCATCTTCTTTATAGATTTAATGGTATACAAAGTGCTTCTCAGTTTGCATCTTCCAAATAATGGAACTAAGATCCAACATCAGTTCAATTGATCTTCCTTTCGCAATCAAAGTTCAGGTATAGATTTTATTGGCCTAGAGAGGGTTATGCTTTGATTTTTTCATAGGTTCAATGGAATTTGAGAGCCACAATCACTGAGAGACTTCTTATGGTCAACCATAGGAAAAGGAGGTGTGGTCACTTAGATGTGAACGTGAAGTAGCTCAGTGTGGTAAGTATAAAGTTTTTCTTATTGAGGTAAAATTACATACAATGAAGAGGGTGTTGTAATGTAAACATTTACGGAAGAGTTATGGTATCTCGAAGTATAGTCACTTGATCTAACGGAGAGGATTTTTGTGGTGGCTTGGTTGATGCTTCTTCTTATTTTTGGTTAGTATGCAATGTATCTTGTATCCATGTATTTTAAAAATAGTGATTCAACTAATCAATTACACACAGAAAGCATCATTAAATAAAAAACCTGATTCCCAAAAATTTCCCAAAAAAATAAATTCAAAACATAAATTATTTAGTTATAGATATGATAACAAAAATTAAAATTAAAAATAAATAGTGATTAAAAAGTTAAATTTATAAAATTTTCAAAACAAATCCATGGATTTTAACTGATTCCCAAATTTGATAAATCACTAAAAATCATGTAAACATCCATTTATAAATTAATTATACATTTCCATAATTTATTAAAAATGAAGGTTTTACCACAATTTTAGAATGGATATAGGGGATTTTAGTAATAAATTAAAAATAAATTTTTTAATAAAAAATCATTTCATCACACTAACCATATCAAAAATACCGAATATGTTTAAGAGTTTATTTATAAAATGACATAAAAATGGATAACATGAAATATGATGATTTAGTAAATAAGAAAAAGGTGGTAATAAATGATTTGAACTAAATAATAAAAATAAAGTAAAAACATGGAAAAGTTTTTGACGAAATTAAATAACTAATACAATTTTGTTATTCATGAAGGTAGAGGCTGAATGAGGTTGTTCGGGACTCATGGAAAAGTATTTTTCATTAAAACCTTGTTTTAAAAGTTTAAAAGTTTTACTTCTAACACTTTTTTTCTCCATGTCTATGTTCATTAAATTATTTCAAGAATAATTTTTTTATAATAAAATGAACGATTATATTTATTTTATATTTACATTGACATTATATTAAATTGTTTTAAAAATTATCTTGTTTGCATTTTCTAAATGACACATTTTGATTTTGTTTACAAAAATGAAAAAAATTGTTTTTTAATATTGACCTCATGACTACATTTTCTTACCTAAATTAATGTACTTAATTATAAATTTCCTTCTTTATATTTTAAATATTTTATAATGTAAATTAAATTCCTATTATATTGTGGAATATTTCATTTTTAATGAGTTATCAATAGAGAAAAATATTCCGTCTTAATTTTATGTGATGTATGAAAGTGATTTTTCTTATAGATTCATGAATCACCCTGATAGTTTGAATTATATTTTTCATTGAAATATAATTCATAAAATTTAATTCTTCAAATAAAACACCAAACCACAATGAACCGCATAATAGTATATACACAGTTAAAATGAACCTATAGAATTGATGTGATAAAATATTACTAACTGAATTATGAAATATATATTGAAATGAAAATAAAGGTCATTATTAGTAAGAAAGTAAATAAAAACTCAATTAGTTTCGCTAAGTAACTAATAATAATGTTTTATTCTTTAAAAAATAAACCCATTTAAAATTGTATTTCATGCCCTTTATTTTAAGATATTTAATATATTATGGATAAATGATATTATTGATATGAATAATATGTTAACATAAAATATAATTAGTAATTTATTATAAATAAGAATAATAATATTTACTATTTTTAAATTTTATTTTCCTAGGAAAAAGGATTTCAAAATATATTTTTGTTTTTATTTGAAAGTTAACATTTAAAATTTTAGAAACTGAATTTGACCAAATTAAAGTATTTTTTTTATTTATAAGCTTTTATCGAGCACCAATATGGCTTTAAAAAATAGAAACCTTCAAGGTTCTTTCACAAAGAACCATCAATTCTTAGTACAATAAGATGAAGCATCTAACATTGAGAGAGGATATTGAAATAAAACAAATAAAGATCATAGTTTTGTGATGCAACTGAATGAAGGTATGTTTTCTCAAAGGGAGAAGATATGAATGAAATACAGTACAAAGAGATTCCTTTAAAATGTAGCAGGATTAAAATTTGGAGAAAATATTTGGAACTTTAATCTTCTTCTAATTTTTCATTTAAAACATAGAACCACACTGATCTTTGAGAGTAAGAGTTGAGTGTGGAAGTGATTATTTTTATTTTTTGATGTTCTATACATATATCTCCTTATTCTAACACACTATTAAAGACATCTATTTCTATTGATCAGCTTGATATCCCATTAAATATAATCATGGAATTAAATTCTATATATACTTTTTTACAAAAATACTTCAACAACTTCACTAAGAAATAAGTTATTATTTTACAATTGCATCTCTTGGTACTTCATACAATCTTATAATATATTTTACAAAAATAGGTACTCCCATATTTAATTCATATATTGAAGGAATAAATTCCTCTAAAATTACAGAACTAGTAATAAATATGAGGTTAAAACCATGTAGCCAATTCTATATCACTATATAGCTGAATTCCACTAATTTCAGTTCATATTGATGAATTGATCCACATAATTGAATTCCTCTTATAGAAAAATTATGTGGTTGTAATTTATGTAGTCAGATTATATACATAGACTTCTTTATCAACTATCCAAATTGGACATAGTTAAGTGAATCACATATCCATTCTGAATTGTATATCTGAATTCTCCATTTATCCAATTCGTGTAACTGATTACTTCATATTACTAATTTACATAGTTATTCAATCGATGCATCCATTTTCTCACATAGGTGATTCATCGACCAAGGATATTTCCCCATAAATGATTCTATGATGTAACTGATTTAGATATGCATTTCCTTCATGTGGATGATAGGCATAACTCATTGATCAACATACATGAATATCCACATAGTCTATTGGCTCGTGTATTTAATTTTTCAGAATTAGGAAAATTTCATCCAAAACATATAAAAATGGATAATTAATATAAAAATGACATAAATAAATCTAAAACCTAATTCATGCACATAGAAATCATTAATAACATAAAAAAATTTATGTGATCATACAAACATAAAGTACATGTGATATATTGGAAAAAAAATATTTGTCCAACAATATCCCTCTTTTTCCGGATCAAAACACACATTAATAAATAAATATAAAATTTTTAAGGATTTAAAGGATTTTTCATAAAATATATGTAATATATATATATATATTAATTTTCAAATTTTTTATTTATCCTTACATGTCTTCTATAGTCATATTTCTCACTAAAAGATTTCTTCTTCCCCATTAGAGGAATTCAGACCCATTTGCGTCATTAAAAGTGAAGGTTAGGGAGATAGAAATCCCATTATAAAATAGAACATTGAGGTATGAATTGTCTATGTAGTGTTGATAATATATTAGAATTACGATAGGACTAGATTTTTAGAAAATTGTAGAAAAAAAATGTTCATTGTTTTAATGTCTTAGATTTTCCACTTATTATTTTTAAATATTATATGGAATAATTTTGAGACCAGGCACTGAGATGACATGTCATTCGTAGACTCAGTGTTTTCATAATAAATGTTTGAAATATATTAAACATATTAAAGAATTTGGAAGTGTTATTTTCCTAAAGAAGTTCAATAACTCAAAAACATGTTCAAATATCAAAAATCTAAGGGCAACGTTTAGTTTAGAATTGTGTTTTCACCCTACGAATGACTTAACATCGATTGGCATGGGTTTTTTGTGAAAAAGTTGTCTCAGGCATAAAATGAACAAAATTATGGAAAAAATTATTTTATTCCAATTTTTTTACATAGTGATTGTTTCCCCTTAAAATGGATCATTAGGTCATAATCCTGGGGTTAGCCACATAACTCATGAGATATCATAGGATCACTAAGGAGAGATTTTGAGAATCCATTTAAGAGAACGTTGAGGGATCATGGATCAATCAATCGACAGAACCTCGGATTTAACAGATCTTGCAAATAAAGGAGATTTGATAGTCATTCTTAATTAGTCGTTGAACTGAATTGAGAGAGGGCATGTTTTCTTATTTTTTTTACCCCATTTTTATTTCAACGATGAGCATGAACCAATCAACAGACTAATTGTACCACAGATATATCATTATGAAATAAGTGAATTATTGTGGGGTTTATCGGGATATTATTATATTTTTTATTAAACTAGTGTTTGATACATCTTCCATTCTAATTGAAATGAATCAAGATCAGCACAAACATCGATTGAGGTTCATTTATCTATATTGTATTTGTTATTTTCTTCTTTGATTCATTATTCTTTGTGATGTTCTTCTTCTTTTCTCTACAGTTTCACATCTTTTGAACAATCGATCATTGCATATACAGTTCTGGGGACAACGATCCAAAATCATAGATCTAAAATCGATACGACTCAATTGAGGTGTAATGGTGGTTGTGGTAGCAGATCGAATGATGGTTGGTGTGAATTTTGGTTTCTTCAATGTGCATTGAAGAACAGAAATGATCTTATTTTCGAAGTAGAATAAAGGCTCTAATCTTTTTGATTCTGTTATAGAATGGCTATAATAGTTTGGATCTCATGTTTTACGACACTGGGATCGATGGATCGTAGGCTAGAGGATCGGCCAGGGTGAGTGGAAGGAAAAATAAGGGTTCTAGAAAAACTGATACATATGGCATGTAGTCCTTCACTACACGACATGTATTCCCCTTGGATGACTTATTGCGTACATGGAAAAGTACAATGACATGAGCTAGAGTACATGGGTTTTCTACACAGAATGTACTCCCCTTCATGGAATATCCTAGACCATGTACCTGAGTTTCCCCATGTACTAGTACACAGACATAGATACATAAAATGAAATTTTGTATTAACACATGTCTAGAGTACACAGGAGGGACCTCGGATATAGGGACACAACGTGTAACCCCTTCACACACTGTGTACTCATATACTTGACAGGGTTTGATGACACCGACCATTCACATAGGTAGTACCTAGGATAAAGGTACATGGAGTGCACCCTTAATACACATTGTGAACTCCTTTCTACTTGGCCTAACTCTATTGTCCTCCATATAATGGACAAGTTTCATTAGGTTTCCTTCACTTTATCCTTTCCCTAAATGTAGGTATGAATCCTTTCCTTCTCCATGGACTATAATTCCTTTAGTGGGACTTCCATGATAGAGTCATTGAAATCACTCTGAGAGACCTAGAGTGAGATCCTCTATTACTCTTCATTCCCTAGGTTGAGTTATTAGTATCGATGGGACCAAAACTATAGGGGCACTTATCTTATAATTACCACGGTTAATTTAGATTGTGTTTGTTGGTACCATCCTCAGGCCTAGGAAATGATACTCATCTATGTATCATATTCTCTTAGGATCCATCAATGTGTCTTTCTCATGATGAGACGTGATGAGAAGTACCTCTTGGATGGACATCATCTGTGATATCAAACTCATAAGTGTGTACTCTCAGATGAGTGCATTGTGGAATCTTTGGGATGGAATCCTAGGTTTTCATACTATTGTTGTGTCTTACCTCTAGACAATGTGTCTTGGATTGGGTATATCTGGAAATTCTTTTTATATGTGTTATTGACATATATATGTGTAGAGATGACTGTACTTTCCTTTGTTGTACACTTTGTAGTTCCAGGGCGTCTTACTGAGTATTTTTATACTCACTCCTTCATGGAATTTTCCCCCATGTTTCATTTATTGTGAAAAAAATTCAATCTTTTGATAGAGTGGTAGGGGTACCAGTGCCAAATGGTTCCTAGTGAGACTGAACAGAATGAGGTGTGTTCTTGCAGCTTTTAGACAGTAGTCTTGGTGCCTTTAATTTTAGGTTATGCTTGTGTTACAAACTTCCTTATGGTGGGATTGTATTAGGATTGGTTTACATTATATACTTTTTATCATACTCTGGTTTTGGTATATAGATATATGTATACATTGGTTGTTTATTTTTTTTTACATTTTAGTATTTTGTGGGCCTGTACATGTGTGTGTGTGTATACAGATACTTGTGAAATTTTTCCCATGTTAGCAATATGTCTACTTGGTGCTAGTCATCAGTCATTGGACTATGGGAGGTAGGCTTGGGAAGTCATGGAATAGGACCCACTTGGAAGGGTCATGATAGCATGGTATCAGAGGTGGTCAGTTCGATTTTAGGACCGAGAATCTATGATATTGGTTTTGGGAAAGAGTGTTAAGTATTTTGAGTTCAGATTTATAGCTAGGGACTCTATTGTTGGTGTGGCAGCTGACATATCTATACATGAGGACTTCGATCACCTACTTTTTTAATCGATACATGAAATCATTTTTTTAATGGAAAAAATGGTACTGGCATTATACAAATGGGTTGTGGTTTCCATTTCCTTCTTGAGTTAGCTCTCTAGATGCACTCAATGACTATTATACGTCTTTTTATTTTAAGGATGTTTCTACAACCTAAAACAACTAGTATTTAGTGTGCTGATCATGAGGATTACCCCCTCATTAAATAGGCATTGATAAAGGGAATAGTTCTTGAGGTGTTATATCCAAGTGGTGAACCATCCATACCGCCGCCAAAATAAAAGCACGTGGTATGTAGTGTACCATCGGATGAGGTGCGCTGGATGAGACTGCTTCATGAGTTTTAGGGGTAGAGACCCCTTAGTTTCTGAGTTGATCCTGACGCACATACATCTAAGGAGTGGATTTATGTTATGACATGAGTTTTCCATCTAGTTAGGACACCAGTGGATAAGATGGTAATCCTGGAAGTGAGCATTCCACATTTCTCAGTATAGAGATGGTGGGGATTAGTGATCCAATCTTATGACAAGTTGAAACTTTCGTAATAAGAGTTTGAGAATCTCTTTAGAGATGATTTATCACTATATATGATGATGGATGTGCATAACCAAGAGATTCTATAGATCCATCTGGGTAGCACAATAGTAGGTGAGTATTTATTGAGGTTAACGAACCTCTCTAGGTTCTTTATAGATATGGTTTTAGATAACTTATTTAGGACTCAGACCTTTAAACGAGGTATACATAGAGATATCTAATCCATTGTTACCCCTATTTGAATTTATACTTATGTTTGGGTGCTTGAGAGATATTTAGTGGTTGAAAGATTCTTGGATTAGAAGATACAATCAGTAAATATCAATAGTGGGCATGCAAGAGTAGAGACCTTAGCAGCAAGTAGTCGACTTCAGTCTCCGAGACCTAAATGTGGGAGACATTTTAAGAAGAGGTATCAAGATAGTGGGTCTATGGTACAGGGATCATAGGGTGGGTCTAGTTATCCTAGAGAGAGGCTGTGCTACTCATGTGATGGGTGGGGAAATCTCTCCTAATATTTGCAAACTCTACATAAAACTGGCACAGAAAATCTAGATGGGATATTGAGGTAGATATAGTGGTTGGAGAGGAATGATTTGCAGGTTGGAAGACATAGAAGAGGGATATTAGAAGGAGGTGGTCAACATTCTAATTTCTACCACCACCACCCCTTGGTGGTCTGCACCAGGCTTAAGAAGTTGTAGGACACAAGTGAGTATTGATATAGGAGGTCGATGCTTATGAACCATGGGCTCTAGGAATTATTCAAGGTATGTTCTATGTATCTTATACATTAGTTGCATTATAGATAGACACAGGTTCTAGAAATTATTTTCTCTCACCATATATTTTTGGTGACTTATAGATTCCATTTGAACCATTCACTCAACCCTTATTCTTAGATACACCTACGGGATATGAATTTTTCATCACATACTTTTGTCGACTGTGTAAACTGACTCTTAGAGGTGAATGTTTTGGTTAGAACCACTTGTAGCAGCATCGAGGTCTTTGATTTCATTCTTTTTGTGGACTGGTTATCCATGATTCATGCTTAGAATGACTATTTTATGCGAAGAGTGCAGTGTTTCTATTGTGATGGAACCATGTCCTCTAATATTGATGAAAATGGATCATAGTCAGTGCAAGATGGACTCAGGCATGGGATGGGGTTACCAATCACTTATCAGTTGGCTATCATGACCCTTGGTGTAGTGGATGTTATGAGTTTCTAGATTCCTTTATTGGGCATGCAGTATGAGGATTTCTCCCTCTATGATGTTTCAGGTTTAACTTCCTACCAAGAGATATACATCTTCATCGATCTACACCATAGTATGGCACTTACACTACTATAAATTTATGTTGTATCCACATATCTATAGCCACAGTTATATATGAATGTGTCTATAGCCATTTTATATCTTCAGTTTAATTAAAACTATATGGAAAACGATTTTTTCATATGATTCCAGCTCATCCTCCTCCCTCGATCTGTGACCCTCCTCTTCCCTTGACCTCCTTGTGCCCTCCTCCATACTGAATGATGGCACTCCTCTTCTCACCCTCCTCCTCATATGGATGATGTTATTCATAGAAGACTCCTCCTCCTCTAGCTGAAGCGGTTCACGGAAGCCTCTAATTCCCTCGACCCCTCCACGCTGTCATCCTCGTCCTCCAGTCGACGCTGCTCCAAGATAGCCATGCCACCTTCTTCTTCTGACACGCCTCTGACACATCCACCCCATATCTTTGGGATCTTCCTCCTCCTTAGATGTGGGTATAACCTAATTAATTTTTTTTTCTCAAGTCAATAGCCTAATTGTTTCTTTATTCTAACTTGAATCTTACCATTAGATATTCTATAATCAGATATCCTTCATTCTATTCTAATTTTTTATATTAATTTGTTTAATTGACCACCAAAAATCTATGTTAAATCCAACTTAATAATTATGTTCAAATTCTATAGGATCCAAACCATATAGTGTAAGTCCCTTTCTCAAGTCCTCTTCCACTACCTTGATATAAGGTCATATACTTATGAAAAATTATCTCTAGCTACTGTGTTTTTGATCATGAGAGAATAGGGGTGTTAGGAATGATTTCAAATCATTTATCCAGTGACATTGATTCTGCACTTTTGTATTATCTACTATCAGGATAGTTTCCATTTTATTTAATTTACACCATCCTTATATTGCCACACATTTCAGCTATTGTTGATCAAAATTTGTACATTTCTGGTGAGAATCATAATGGTTGGTACCAATCTGATGTTCAGGTTTGGAAAATCAAATTAATTTAACATATTGAATTTTATGGATTTCAAACCTATGAATAAATCTTTTCTTATGGTCTTTTATTTCAAAATTCTGAAATGGTCTACTCTAATACATAATAAAAGCCTAAATGAGAAAAGAGAATTCATTGGATCACTAGAATCTATACCTACCATATGAGATCACCATATGGTAAATGAAAAAAAATGATTGAGTTTCTTGATCCCCCATCACGTATTTATCATATTTCTTATTGTACATGAATTAATTTTGAATGATTCCCATATAAACTCAATAATTATCATGTATGTTTTATAGAAGATCTATAGGGGATCTAAACTCATCCTCGTGGGTGGGAAGATAAAATAATCCTCTAATAATCTAGCAGGTTTATTTATATATGAAGTGTGGTAATAGTTAATCAAAAATAAAGTGTTCTCCTCTCTGACCATGTTCCTTGATGATGCAAGACTGTGTTCATTGATGATATACTTCGTACAATGCACTTTATTGATATGGAGAGACACCACTATAGTATTGTAGAGACCTCAAGCAGTGTTCCATTATTATCATTGACCAATAATTTTCCTTTCTAGGTTATCATGTACTTCATGATTCTAGGTTATCTCATTGCTGATATTTTTTGTCTCTCTCCCGCTCATGTTTTGATACTATCCCAGAATATATAATTATTTTTTAGATGATATGTGATGTATGATTTATGGTAGAGTGGTAGATGAAATTCCATTAAAGTACTGAACAAGTATTTTTAGTATTTGATATCCATATTGAAACTCCAGGTATACTCTATTACGTAATTGAGTAGTGAAGTTTTGTTTTTTCATTTATGTTAAAACTGTTTTTCCTTAATCCTATATTACAGATTTCAATTATTTTATTATCTATATTTCATTTTTGTATTCAAAGCTCAACAATTAATTTTGTATTTTTTATATGAGTCCACTTATATATTTCTTTCCATGTATATTCTATAATAGTCTTCCAAACATTGTTTCCAAGAACTAATTTATTATTTCAAGTTGTATTGGTGATTTTTCAACTAGTGACATATTTCAAGCAGCTATAGAAATTCACAACAATTTCCTATGTTGTAGTAACACACCATAAAGTGATTTAGACCAAGTGGGATTGTTTTTAGTGTTTCATATCTCCAAGTATAGTGAACTTTTACAACCTTTTTAATTTTCTAATATATCTCTTTATTTTTACTATTATATAAAGTTTTCAAAATGATTTCAAACCTGGCATAGTGCCAAAATTTCCCTTATTAGCTTATATGATTAATTGGACTTTTAACTTGTTACTTATATGACCTAAATAAGTATGCATGTGCCTCTTCCATGTTTCCATATAGTGAAGGATAAGATGAAGGGCATTCATTTCAATTGAGAATGCTGTGAGGGATAGAAAAAAGGATATGATACCATACTATCATTCAAGCTTGATGACTGTTATCCAGTTGGTAGTGTCCATTTTAATGTTACTGTATATTATACATAAATTTTTTAGGCCAAAGGGTTTATTCTTTAGTTTATGAAGATTTGATATGAACTGAGATATTTTGAATGGGAAGTACTAGATAATTGTGAGTGAGAAACTACATACACATCATGGTTTGGTCTATATTTTGTTGGTTGATACAGATTCATGAGAGTCTATGTTGAAAAGTTTCATGTAGCTATATGCATTCCCTTAATATTCATTTTTTGAAAAATCAATGGTACCTTGACTCTGTAATTGGATGTTCACCATAGATAAAAGACCATTCTATTATAATTTCACTAAAATTTAATTTTTTTTTCACTGAATTGAATGTTTTTCAGCCACTCTATGCAATAAATAATATTTCTAATAACATATTGAAGTGACAAAAACACTCTTAGAAAGAGAAGGTAAGTCACCCACTTCAATTTATATCCATGCATAATATCTATGCATTAAATTCCTTTTCATAATCCTGGTATTATTTTTCTATGTATAATTTCACTAAAATTTTATATTTTTATATATAGGAATTATAGTGTATGATTTATCTAATAACATAGGTTTATTTGTTTACTGTTTCAACAAATGATCATTTGGTATTTTCTAATATAAGTATTTAAAGACACACTACTCAATTGGTTTGAACTCTATATTGTTTTACTTCTGAAGGAAACTATTGTGGATCTACTATGAGACACTTAGTATGATATAGATAAATTCACTTAGTGTAATGGCACACAATATTAACACAATCCTTTAGAAGGCATTGAGAACCATTAACAGGTAATTGTTTTCATTTTCATTTAATTAAAATTTATATTACAGTTTCCTTCTTAATTTATAATTTCATAATATATTATCTGTTTTAAACATTAATTATCAAATCCATGTTTTACACCTTACTGAATTTTTCAAATAATGTTTGAAATGAATTTTAATTTCAAATAAACTTCTAAAAATGTGAGATAAAGTCAACATCTATTAGTGATAATATTTTTTTCTCACTCAATCCCCTTTAGGCCCCCATAATTTCATCAAAAAAACACCGATTTTTCAGTATAATTTTTCTTATTTAATGAGATTTATTTATTCATGATGATGTAATCTTTTCATGCTTATCAAAGTATGCATTGTAAAAGACCTAGTAGTCATAGTTTTGACCATATTCTTATGTCAATACATGCTCTTGTGTGTCTACTATATTCCATGAATGACCTGCTACATAGTTATTAGATGAAATTCCAACCAAACTAATATTAGTGAAAAAAAAATTCAATTTATATTTTATAATTCAAATCAGGTGGAATGATTTAGCGTAAATATTATTCTTCTTTTATATTATTAAATTTTTCATTTAGTGTCTATTCATCATTTTTAATGATTTTATTACAGATATGCAATATAGTTTTTTCAAATAAGAATCATATCTAACTTCTAGTAACATCTATCTACCCTTTACTATTCAAAAAAAATTTCCATCATCAAAAAAATACACTACCAAAGTTACTATAGAAGAAAGGTTGAGACATGTCTTAACAAGGGCCCAATTATTCAACTATCCAAGCCTAATTCTTGGAAAATGTAGTAAATAAATTTATCAATTAGTGTTTAAATGATTCCCATAACGAATCTCAGGCCCATGAAAACTATATGCATGTAGAATTTATATTCTATAATTCAATCCATCACCGTGATAATCTATAAGGCCTCACAATGAAATCATCCCTCAATTGAGGGATTCAATATTTTATTTTTATATTGAACCAAAACAATATAGTAGGTGAACAGCAAAAAAACAATGTAAATAGTAATGTTAGTAGAAGAAATATTACTTGATATATTGATTTTAGGGAAGATACAATTTTGATACTTTATATTATGCATTCATGGTAGCACAACGTTCTTTCCTCAACATCACTACCTCCCACTTTTCTGGGGCACGGGGAATGCGAGAGGGTGCAGGGGGTCCGTAGGGGTAAGGGAGGGTGCAGGGGAAAGGAGGGTCTAAATGGTTAGGTAGAGGGGTTCGGTGCAGGGGGGTCGGTGTCTTACTAACCTCTCAGCTTTATCTTATTTTTCAAACACAAAGGTGGAGCATCTGGTGTGGGATTTATCGGATCATGTGCCTCTTATTATTAGCTTGGATCATAGGCCAGTGAATAATAGATGATTCTTCTATTACAGACAACGGAAAATATATACCAGCTTTCCATCAACGGTGCTTTCGTCTTGGGTGAAACCCATGCAGGATCGATGATGGATGGGCTTGCATAACAAATTATGAAGTCTAAGAGATGATTTATAGAAATGGATTTCCAATAGTCCCATCAGTTTAGCAAATTTGTATGATCTGAAAGATGAAATTGAATATCTTGAGCGAAGTCTAGAAAATGGCTAGGATGAGAAAATTTTTGGTAACTTGATAGGCAAGAATAACCACCTTTTAGCGTTTCTCTTGGAGCAAGTGAAGTTTTCTCATGATAGATCCTGGAAAACATGGCTATGTGAGGGAGATAAAAATACAACCTATTTTCAGGTCTTTATCAAGGAAAAGAGGTAGGAAACTGTACCATATATTCGAATAGAAGATGGGTCTTTTACTCAAGTGATTGGGGTTGTGGGAGGAACGGCTCTTGACTACTTCAAAAGTTTGTTGGCTGATCCTAATCCATGTATGTAGGAGGGATACCCATTGTAGAAAACTGATTTGTTTAATATTATTACAAGGGTAGTTTCCAACGAGGTTAGTATTTCTCTTCAAAAAATACCAGATGAAGATGAGGTTTGGGAGGCAATCAAGGCTCTCAATTCTGAGAGTTCTCTGGGGACGAATTATTTTCTTGTGTCTTTTTACATTAGCTTCTGGGTTTTGGTTCAATGGGATTTGGTTGGGGCCATTCAGGATATCTTTAGAGGGGGTCATTTTCCTTGAGTTTCTTGTGCTTCAACACTAATTCTCATTCCAAAACTGAAAGACCCCTCTTCACTCAATCAATACCATTCAATTTTAATGTGAAATTTTCCTTTCAAGGATCTTGCAAATATTATCAATAGAAGACTTCCGACTAATCTTACAAAATCGGTCTTGGAAAATCAGCAGGGTTTTATCAAAGGAAGGTTCACTCAATTTACCATTACAATGGTTCATGAGTTTGTAGGGGATATTAATCTAATGATTCTTGGGTCTAATGTGGTGATTAAAGTGGACATGAACAAATCTTATGATAAAATGTAATGGAATTTTATCATTAAAGTGTTTTCTCACATGGTTTTTTCCAGAGGGGTTGTGGATCAACTATTTATAATTATTAGTTCTCCTTGGCTTGGTGTCCATTTCATGGGGAAGTGGTGCAGTTTCTTCAAACCCAACTGAGGCTTGCAGCAGGGAGACCCTCTCTCTCCCAGTCTCTTTAGCTTAGTTCAGGACTCTCTTAGAAGATATTTTGAGTGGAAAATTCTTAATCGGATTCTTCGGGCATACCATTTTAGAGGGAATTCCAGTGATGTTTCACATATATTATTTGAAGATGACATGTTATTCTTCTTGAATGGTAATAGGCAGAACATTGGGCAATTTAAAAGAGTAATGGAAACCTATTTCAAGTGGAGTGGTTAGTCCATGAATAGTGAGAAAAGTAGTGGGTTTCTCTCAAAAGGGTGTTAGGAAAGAAGGGGTAAAATGATTGAGGAGGCATTGGGCATACATAAAAAATATTTCCTCGTGGAATATCTTAGAGCTCATATTTGCACCAAGCAGGGTACGAATTCAGCACTTTGACGTGCTTGTTGGGAAAATTACAAATCACATTAAAATTTGAAAGAACCAGTTTCTCTCTTTTGGGGGTGTATCATGGTGGTTAATTGTGTCCTCTCCTCGATTCCCATGCATGTGCTCTCAGTTCTTAGGTCTCTAATGCTGATGCAGATTAACATTCAAAAAGTAATGAACAACTTCATTTTGGATTCTCATAATGAGGGTAAAATCACTGGATGTCATGGGACATGATGGCCAGAGAGGTTTCTGAAGGCGGTATTAACATCAGGAGTGTAAGAGGGGAAATTCAAGGTATGCAAGCTATGATTTCAAGGGACTTTCTTGAGAACAAATCATTGTCAGAAAGGTTTATTAATAACAGATATGGAACTCACTTAAATAGTGGTAGAAGAATTATTTCCCATATTTGTCTCACAATATCTAGTTACTAACCAGTTCTTTTCTCTCACTTCAAATGTCTCGTCGGTTATGGAAAAATTAATTTTTGGAATGATAATTGGGTAGTTTAAATGCTTGGATTCTCTGGTTACCTGACTCCTGAGATTTTATTTGCACAGACTTGCAGTTTCAGACCCTTTATCCAGGTCATTCTCACAAATAGCCAACTGAAGGTCTTTGATGGAATCACCTTGAATGATGAAGCTGATAAACTCATTTTCACATGGTCGACCTTGGGGCTGTTCTCGGCCAAGGGGTATCATTCGATTTCTCGGGTGCATGGCTTTTCGAATATCAAGAATGGATTGTTGTGGTGTAATGATCTACCAGATAAGTATAATTTCCTAATCGGGTGTCTTCAGAATCAGGTTGTCCCTATGGATGATCAGGGGAAGCGCAGGGGAATTCATCTTGCATCCAAATGTTTATGATACTCGGTTCCCACTGAAGAGTCGATTGACCACCTCTTCTTCGCTAGTGACTGGCTGGCCACTATTTGGGGTTTCCTTGGTGAGGACTTCTAATGAAGAGGTCATGCAGCTTCAGCTGCGTCTTTTCTACATTCATGGTTCTCGGGAACCGATGAAAACATCTCTGAGAAAAAGATGAGGGGGGTTCTTTTTATTGTGGGATGTTGGACTCTTTAGAGCGCTTACAACCAGAGGTGGCATGGAGGCATGGGTTGTTTGAGGTTGTCTTTGGTATTTCACGCCCGCTGTATTGGGGCCAATTTGATCCCACTTGTTAAGGGTGGGGAGGCCATTCCACTACTAATAATTTTCAGGTTAGGTAATTCTATTAGTCCATTTTTATAAGGTGTGAATATGTAGGGATGTTGGGTGTAGTGGAAACATCCAAGAAGTGGTCAGAAGCTCGATGTGGATGGGTCCTGCGTGTCTGGTTTTATGAGAGGAGGGGGAGTGGTCTGGGACTCCTAAGGGTTAGTGTTACTAGCTTTCAGTGATGATATTGTAATGGGATAATCCCTTATGGAATTGTTATATGCAATGTTTAATGGAATTAAGCTTTGTCATTCTCCTAATCTTATGCTTGAATCGGCAGAGACTGACTCAGCTATTCATCGTAGGTCACTGCGAGGGACGCTCCTTATTCCATGGACCATTTCCTACATTGTTTTCCTATGCAAGCATTTTTTGGACTCTCAGGTGATCCTCAGTCACACATGGCGTGAGGGGAATACGGTGGCAGATTTTTTGGCCTCCTGGATAACCACTGGTGATCAAAGTCTTTTTTTTACCTTGGGATCTCTTCCATAGGCATGTGGTAATTTTGTTAGGGTAGATGCTTTTGGACATCATTATTTTAGGCCTCCATAAACTTGTTTTTGTATGGGGCATTGCCCAGTTTGAAATTTTAATAAAAAATTAATGTTGGATGGGTAGTTTCAAAACATTGATCAACTCCCAACTACTTTACTCCTAAGATCATTATGGTGTGATCAATATCTATTGATACATGACCTATCAAACCTCAAATCCTAAGGGGTATTCCATTTCATATAAAAATACTTCAGGGCATGACCTTAAGTCAGTGCAATCATCTCTCTGCGACACAACTACCTTTTTCAAGTAATGACTAATTTTTTATATGGATGGGAAAAAGGTAGATTATGTTTGATCAATGTCTTCCCTGTGAAATTTTATTCCCTCATGACACAACCATTTCTCACACACCAAACAACAAGAACTCAAAATTTCAAGGCCAATCCATTATAGTGTGGTCTTCATGTCCTGTTGGACCGACTCAAGCATCATCACATTTTAGAACCAAATTCCAAAATTACTATATGAATTTTGGTGTCATATGTTTTGAATTCACCAAAAATTAATCTTATGTAGGATTAAAATGACTTAATGACTTCCCTTTTAGAGTGATTGTCTCTTCATCACCAAAACTTCTTCAAAACAATACCCATAAACTCCAATACTCTTTAATTCTCTTCCAAATATATAAATGGTCTTCACATATTATAAATTACTCAATTACATTTTATTTTAAATATGATTAATATAAAGACTGATGTTTTGACAATAACATATAATACCAAAGTCATAAATCATACCCACTTGACTGTCAACCATAAATATTCCCCTATGACACAAACACATTCAAGGGAACCATCAATGTCACGCAGTTTCGTGGTCACAAAATATGCATTAGTCTATGAGAATGGATTAACATTTCAATTTATGTCAACAAGTTCTATATTTCGTTTTAGAATCCAATTTATAAATTACTTAAAACTTAAATGTGTTTTTCTTAGAAAAATAAGATTAGTGAGATCATTTGAAGCTTTTTTAAGAAGTGTGAATGTAGAAAAAAACAATGTGAAAACATTTGTTATTCTATGAATATAATCATTATTCAAATAAGTAACCCTAATAGATCAAAGTTCTTGATATCCAAGGTGTTATGGAGGTCCTTTGGGTGACCTCCTTAGAGGATTTATTAAGAATTTTTAGTGTTAACATAACACACTGAAATAATATGTATCGATTTTTGAGGATTTTAATTGTTCTAATAAGTTGGATCTAAAAGATAATATTTTTTGGTGTGGTGGTCAATAAAATATCGAGGAACGTTGTCATAACTGTGAAAACTATATTATTTTTACCAACATTAACATTCTTTTCAAGGATATCTCTGAAGAAGTTTTAGCTTTTGTAATTTCAATTTGATTTATTGCTCTTAAAATAAGGTTCATACATAATTTTTATAAAATTAAATATACATTTATGTTTTTTCATCCATTATATATCATTAGGACGTTTATTTAAACTCTATTTATGAGGATAAAAATATCTCGGTCAAAGAAGAATGGAAAAAATAATTAACAGCTTTACAGTGTGGCATGGATCATCCAATTGTGGTACTTTAATGTTATCTGTTACTCTCATAAATAGTAGCCTTTATGGTTTTCTCATAATTTACTGCATCTTTTGTTTGATTCAATATTTTTGGTTTTTTTTCTATATATTTTAGGAATATGGTGACTTAGATCATGACGTGGGGATGAAAAGTTATGTTGGGTGCATACACAGTCACATATAAATTTTAGATTCTATAATTAGGAAGGTTAATTTGGTTTAATTTATCATGTTGCAACCTTAAATGAGTTTCATGTGACATATATATTGTTTATTATACAAGTATCACCTTGTAGGCTGACTGTGTTGAATATAAATTTGTCAAATATTTAATTCCAATAATCTTCAAGTTCCCTCAAATGAGAAGAGTTCCTTTTGGGAATCTGGTTTCCCTTTATGTTATATTCAATAGGAAACTAATGTGGACAACTTATATATATTTCCATAAGATTACAGTTGTTGAAGAAAAACTGGTAGGGGGAGGTAAAACTGGAAGCAGGGACTGGAAGGGTTGCGGACCTGGCAGGGAGTGAACTGGCAGGGGGGGATACTAGTAGGGGTGGGGAGGGGGAGACTGGAAGGGGAGATTGGAAGGGGCGTGGGGGGGGGGGGACTGGAAGGGGATGGAACTAGAAGGGGTGGCATGGGGAATTGTTATTGGTGGTTGTGGTTTGGGCGAAGGGTGCAGGAATTCTATAGGCGTAGGGGCAGTGGAAAGGGGTCTGTAGTGGGGCTGCAGAGAAGGGGAGGGGAGGGTTTAGGTGGGTTGCAAGGGGGAGGGGTGGGAAGGGGGTGCAAGGGGGTCTTTATGGGCATGGGTTCATGTGCAAGGTGGTCGGGGGAGGGGATAGGGGGTCTTCAGGGGAAGGTGGAAGGGGGTCTGTAGGGGTAGGGGTGGGGGCTGTAGGGAATGTGGATGGGGGGATTGTGCAGGTGGGATGTGAGGCGGGAGGGTGCATGGGGGTTTGCAGGGGTAGGGTGAGGGTGCAGGGGGGTGGTGTATGGGGGTAGAGGATGTGTGAAGGGGGCAAGGTGAGGGGGATGCAAGTGGGTGTCAAGTGAGGAGGGGTAGGGGGTAGGGGGTTCAAGGGGTAGGGGGATGGTGCAGGTGGGGTGAAAGGGGGAGTAGGTGGGGAATGGGGTGTGCATGGAGAAGGGTGAGGGGTGGCTGTACAAGGGGGTGTGCAGTGAGGAGTGGGAAGGGGGGTTTCAAGGGGTAGGGGTGATGTGGGTGTGTAAGAGTAAGGGGGATGGTGTAAATGCTATCTTTTGACACTATCTAATTTTTTCCGTTAAAGAGTTAGAATTATGTATTCATGTTGTAATTTATTAGTTCTTCAGACTACAAAAACTATAATTTCATAGTGTTTCCATACTGGACCCTACAAATTACATTCCTGAAATGATTCTCCTTTTTTCATCTCTTATTGTGTTGTTAATTAATTTATGGTTATTTTTTGTTTGTTCATGGTGTAGGGGGGGTGTTGAGCGGGGTCCTTGTAGAGGGAGGGGTGTTCAAGACTAGTTTAGGTGTGTATGTGTGGGGGGGGGTCCGGAGGGGGTGTCTAGGAGGGAGGGGTGTCCAGGTGGGGTACATCCAAGAAGGAGGGGGTCTGTCATGGGGGTCTGTCTAGGGATGGGTGTTGTCTTAGGGGAGTGGAGAGGGGGATTTGTATGGGGATTTCAAGGGGGGTGTACAGGGTGGGGGTCTGTCTACGATGGGGGTTTTTCTAGAATGGGGGTATGTCCAGGGAGGGGGGTTGTCTAGTGGGAGTGGGGGGTGTTGTAAGGGGGAAGGGGCTGTAGGGGGAGTGTTTGGGGGTTTTATGGGGTTGGGGTAATACAGGGTGTATGCGGGGTGTGGGGGTGCTTTTTTAAGAAATGGGAAGGCCTATATCAATGGTATGAACCATGGGAAAATAACAATAGCCACAGTTTCGAACCATGTCTATAATTCATGTCTGGATTAAGCTTCTTTCGCAGTTTTAAACTATGGCTATTGGGCTTTAGACATGGTTTAAATTGTTCCTATAGGTCTTTATCCACACTTTGAACACTGTTTATAGGTCTTTAGCAACATTTTTATCCATTTCTATGGGGATTTATCCACAGTTTCAAACTGTAAATATAGGCCTTTCCGTATATGCATGCCAATACTAGCAACAGTTCGTTAAACCGTGGCTATAACCTATTTCCATGGTTGTTGGGATTATTTCCATGGTTTCAAATCATTGATATATCTTAAATTTATAGAAGTTTGATATCTTTTCCAGCATATTGGATGGATCCCACAGAGCTTTGAGAGATGAGGGTGCAGTTGGAGGTCTTATAGAGGAAGGACATCATGAGACCCTATGTTTCACCCTGGGAAGCCCAAGTTTTTTTTCAAGAAGGTAGACGGGATATTGAGGTTGTGTGTGGACTACCAGTGCTTAAACCAGTTTACCATAAAAAAAATTATCCACTACAGAGGATTGATGACTTCTTTGATCACTTGAGAGGGACATAATGGTTCTTGAAGTTCGGCCTCAGATCAGGCTATCACCAGCTATGTGTACAAAATGAGAATATACCAAATATGTAATTTAAATTTCATTATAATCAATATGAGTACTTGGAAATTACCTTTGGCATGAAGAAAACCCAATAGTGTTCATGGTACTCAAGAACTATATCTTCTATCCTTTCTTAGATCAGTTCATGGTAGTATTCATCGATGAAATCCTTGTGTACTCAACGTTGGAATAAGATCACATGAGACACTTAAGGATTGTTCTAGACATGCTCTGAGAGGACCATCTATATGGAATACTTTCAAAGTTCCACTTCTTGATTCATGTTTTCCACGTTTTATGAAATGTAATCTCAGAGGAGGGAGTGGAAATGGACCCGGACAAGGTTGAGGAAATGTTAGATTGGGATCTACCTAAGAGAGTGATAAAGGTGTATAGCTTCCTTGTGTTGGAATGATATTACCAAAGATTCATACCTGATTTCCCCTAGATATCATCATCCATGATAGATTTTACCTAAAAGGGTTATCCTTTGATGTGGATGAATAAGTTCCAATAGTATTTTCGGTAGATGAGGCAGAGTTTGATGAGTGCACCAATATTGAGATTGCGAGAGGAGGGTGCTGAGTACATAGTGTTCTGTAATGTATAAGGAACTGGGCATAGTTGTGTCCTGATGCATATGTATGTAGTTATTGCCTATGGTTCATGCCATTTGAGACCACATGATCCTAAATACAAGACCCATGATCCTATGTTAGTAGTATTAGTTTTCAATTTGAATATGTAGAGACACTACTTGATGGTAGAGAAAAATTTCATCTATTCTAATCAAAAGAGTCTCACGTAAATATTATCTCAAAAGGATCTTAATTTGACATATATACGATTTCTAGAGTTCCTCTAGGATTATGACTTGGAAATTTTCTATACTCATGGGAAGGGGCATGTGGTAAAAAAATTTCTCAACATGAGATCTAGTATGGAGTTATTGAATGAAGAATCAGAGTTGATGGCCTCATTATAGCTATCATTTGTGAATGGAAATGGATTATCTTACATCTAATAAATGTTTGTATCCCCTTTACTCTTACAGCATGTTTGGGAGGCACAATTTGGGGATACGGACTATGAGACCCTACATGGTCAAATATATATAGTTCGTGCTTCTGATGGATATTCTAAAGGTAGGGATCATATCATTCTTTTCAGATGGCGCACACCGGTATAAGTGATGTTGCATGCAGAGGTTCTGAGATAGTTTCACACATATCCTTTAGTGATACATACTGGTGTGGAAAAGATGTACCAAGACCTCTGATTTTAGTTTTGGTGGATAGGGATGTAGAAAAGAGTTTTAATGTTTTTCTCTTGATTCCATACTATTCAACAAGTAATGGTTGAGCACCAAGTTCCCCCAAGTTTGGCTCAACCCCCTGAGGTACCAAAACGGATGTGAGATGGGACATCAATGGACTTAAAGATGGGATTATCACGTATATCTAGAGGACATGATGGCACCTGGGTGATTGCAGACCCACTCACCATGTCGGACCACTTCCTTGTTATTCAAGAGAAGAGTTTAGTAGAGATCATAGGATGCCTCTACGTTTAGGAGATAGTCTGACTCCATGGAGATACATTGATTACAGTTTATTATTGTGATGATCTATTTACATCCTAGTAGTGGAGGGGATTACATGAGGTGTTTAGGACCCAGTTACAACTTAGCATAGCATTTCACCCACAAACTGAAGGCCATACTGAGCAGATCATTCAGGTTCTAGAGGACATGATATGAGCTTTCTTGTTAAAATTTGGCCATAGATGGTAGGATAACCTACCACATGTATAATTTTTGTACATCAATATATACCATTCCACCATTGGTATGGAACCATTTGAGTATGCCTACAGAAAAACCCGTATGTCGCCACTTTTTTGTATTGATCTAGGAGAGTCAACACTAATGAGACTAGAGATGGTTTGAGCTATAACAAAGAAGGTGAAGATCATCCAAAAGTGGATGAAGACTACATAAATTAATCATAATTCTCGTGATGATAGGTGATTTGGGCCTTTGGAGTTTGATGAAGGAAACCATGTGTTCCTACTGGTTTCACCTTGATGTGGGTTACATAGATTTGGTCTGGTCTATAAGTTATATCTTAGGTTTATCACCCCTTTCCAAACAGTATATAGATTTAGTGAGGTGGTGTACTTATTTTTTCTACCTTCCCAAATATACTGGTTACATGATGTCTTCCACATTTCAAAACTAAGGAGGTACGCGCATGAACCATCACACATTGTCGACTGGGGCGAGCTAGGCATCGTGGACGGAGTGACCTTTGTTGTGTACATTGTAGAGATCAAGGGTCGGTAGGATAGGATCCATAAAGGATGATCGATTCCTTTGGTGTGTGTATAGTGGAATCATGGGAATCTCCAAGTGATCACTTGGGAATGAAAGGCATATATGCATGCTCGGTAACCCCGTATTTTTTTGTAGCCGTTGTTTTGGATTTCTGGAATGTAAAGTCATAAGGTGGGGAGAATGTAGTGTCTCGTATTTTCTAAATATTATGTCTCATATTAATTCCAATGTGCCCGAATAAATGTTTGAAATATATTAAACATATTAAATATCACAAGCCTGTGGTTTTCATAAAAAAGTGGAATTAATCCTAAATGGATGCCAGGATCATAAATCTAAGGTGACAATTAATTTTATAATGGTCGTTTTACCCTAGTTTAGAACTAACATTGTTCGGTGATGGTCATTTTTGAAAACGTTGTCACAGGTGTAAAATAAATAATAAAATTTAATAAAATTGTTTTATTCAATTTATTTGATGCAGTAATTGTTTCTTATTTAAATTGATCTTTTGGTTAGTATCCTAGGGTTAGCTACATAACCATGGTGACGTTATGGGATCACTACAGAGAGCTTCGGAGAATCCTCTTAGTCGAATGACAACAGATCATGGATCGATTGATTGAAGCCACCTCAGATTCGATGGATCTCTCCAAAGAACGTGATTCAATGGGATTTCTTCATTAGCGATCGAACTGAATCGAGGTAGGGTGTGTGTTTTCAATTTTTTCCCATTCATGATTTCAATGATGAAAACAGACCAATTAAAACACAATTTGTCCTATGTATGGATTATTATTTGGGATGGAAATGATTGAGAGGGTTTATCGGTATATTCTTATCTTTATTATTAGACTATTTATTGATTCATTTCTCATTCTAACGGTAATGAACCAATACTAACAAAAACATCAATTGAGGTTCATTCCTCTTGTTTAAACTTGTTCTTTTCTCCCCTGATTTACTGTTCTTCATTATTTTCTTCATCTTTTCCCACAATTTTACATTTCTTTAAACAATTGATCATTTTACATATGATTCTTGGAACAATGATCCAAAATTATAGATCCATCATCAGTTGGACTCACAGTGGTGCGGCGGTAGTTGTAGTAGTGGATCGAATAACAGTTAGTTCCAATTTTGTGTTATACGGTATGCAACAAAGAACACAAATGATCTTGTGTTATGAGTGGATCTATGGACCTAATTTCATAGATTAGGTGAGGGAATGTCTTGAAAAGTGCATATCTCAAGTTTCACAACATGGTGGTCAATGGATCAGAGATCAGAGGATCAACCGTGGAGAGCGAGATGAAGAATAAGATTTCTGGAAAAAACTGATACACAAGGTGTGTAGTCCTTGACTGCACGGATTTTCTTCCCCTTGGATGACTCGATGTGTACATTGGAAAGTACACAAACACGGGGTGAGGTACATGGGTTTCATTTAAATTACGTACTCCACCACATGGCATGTCCTAGACTATGTACATGGTTTGCCCCATTTTCTGGTACATGGGAATGGATACACAGGATGACACCATGAACTAATACACATCTGGATTACATGTGCGAGACGCCAGATATAGGTACATGACATGTAACCCCTATACATGTTTTTTACTCCTCTACACAACATGAGTTGATGACATTTTCCATTTATATGGGCAGTACCTAGGGTAAAAGGACATGGTGTATACCCTTACTACATGTTGTGTACTTCTTTCTAAATTGATTGAATCTATTTTCCTATGTATCTTGGAAAAGTTTCATTAGGGTTTACCCCCCATTATCCTTACCCTAAATGTAGGTATTAATCATTTCCTACTCCTAGGACTATGATCCCGTTAGTGATACTTCCTAGATAGAGTTGTTGGAATCCCTCTAAGATGCCCAAAGTGAGATCCTTTATTCATTTCATCCCAAGGTGGATTTATTAGTATCTACATGACCAATACCTATCGAGCATCGATCCTCCACATATAAGGGTTAATCCAGATCGAGTTTGTTTGTATCACTCCATGTCCTTGGCAGTGATCCTCATCTATGTATCATATTCTCTTCAGATCCATTCGGGTAACTTTATAATGAAGAGATCCAATGATTAGTAACTCTAAGACAAACATCATCAGTTCTATTGAACTCAGAAGTGTGTACTCTTGGATGAGTTCTTTAGGGAATATTCGAGCTAGAATCCAAGGCTTTGTATACTATGGTTTTGGATTACCTCTAGATTGTGTGTCTTGGATTGAACATAAATGGATATTTTGGTTATGTGTGTTGTAGACATATATATGTATAGATCTGACTATAATTTATTTTCATGTGTGATTTGTGTTTTTGGGGTGTCCTCTTATGTATTGTTATACTCACCCATGCACAAGATTTTCCCAAATGTTTTGTGTCTTGTGAGGACAATCAACCTTTTGATAGAGTCTTTGGCGGATAAGGACTAGACGGTGCTTAGTGAGAACTGATAGACCGAAGTGTGTTCATGTGTCTTTCGGACCATATTCCTAGTACCTTATCTTTTAGGTATTATTTTTGTTATATAATTCTTTTTGGTGGGATTGCATTTTCCTCTGTTTACTTTCTTTACATCCTATCATACTTTCTTTGTGGGATATAGATGTATGTATGCATTGGTTGTTCAGTTTTTTTTACATTTTAAATTTTTTAGGGATTATAGTTGTGTGTGTGTTTATAGGTACATAAGAAATTCCTATTTTCTTAGTGATATTCCTACTCATTTCTAGTCATCATCCCCTAGCCTATTGGAGGCGGGCTTGGGGAGTCATGATAGGGGTCCCATTAGTACAGGTTGTAACATCCCAGGTAAATAAAGAATGTGACATATTCAAATTTGTTAATATTTTTGAATTAAATATTAATTTTACATTCAAGTGGATGCTACATCTAATATCATACTCAACACTCAACAATGGGTATCTATGGAATCTTATGTTGCACACAACTTTGAGTTATACCGAAAAATAATATAATATTATTATTATTTTAAATGGTAGTTAATGTCTAGCCATTGTATTCACATAAATAAACAGAACTAACTAAAATATAATTACACATGTTTTTTAAATGTTTTAACATTTATCCAATAAATTTTAGAGGATTAAAATAATAATGAATCTAATTTTAAGCAATAAATACTCTAATATTCATTAAAAGGTCGATTTACCGCCTTTTGATGGAGAACCCTTTTTAAATATTTTTTTTACTTTTATATTTTGTTTTTGGAAATATAATCTTCTTATTTAGAATTGGTACATCAAAATTTACTTTGGGTAAAATTTTGGTATTTTTTTGATAAAGTGCATTTTTTAATGAATAGTAAAAAATACTGTATTTTATTTCAAAAATGTGCTTTAGTATAATTTATTTATAAGATTATACTATCCTTTTAATTGGATTTGAAGTTTAATTGAATTTTATTTTTCTCTTTTAGTCCAATTTTTTTCATTTCAAGTAATTTCACTTCGAAATTGGACATAAACATGTTTTAATTTTTTCATAGTTATTATTCCTCAAAAACATATTTTTTGGTTTTAAAAACTAGAATTGATTTTAAATTAATTACTGAAAATTTTTTGTTTTGAGTTTGGAAAAATTAATTCCATATTTGGAATCATGAGGTCTAAATTGTGTAAATAGATTACTTTTATTTTTAGGCATTTTGAATAGTATCTTCGTAAAATATTTATTTTACCATGGTTAAAGGGTAAATCTAATAAATAAGGGTAAAAAATAATATTATCATAATATTAAATTACCTTAACACATGTCCTGACACTTTTGGATGATACATGTCTGACCATGGGCATCTTTGGGTCAATTTTTGGACCCCATGGAGATACTTGTAATTGAAAATGACATTTCATAAAAAGTAATTTAAAGTTAAGGAAAATGTAAAAAATATATATATATTTTAGTAAAATAATATTTATATGGGGTTATATAACTGATAGATTAAACTATAAATATTCATTTAAAATATAAAACAATTTCCTATAAAATGGTATTTTATTTATAATTTTTAGACCTTAAATAAATAAATTTAAGTATAACAGAATGGTGATACAATGATTGCTTCATTAATAAAGGATTCAAATAAATGATATTATAAATGTTAAAATAACTGTAATTTGGTTATTTTGATATCATCCAATAATTTTATGTATTACAATTATATGTTATCTTTGTATTAATGATGTTTTTTTCTAATCAATCAAGTTGTTTTTTATTTTTAAAATAGTCATGATATGAATAGTATCAAATTGTCATAATTCCTATTTTAAAATATAAAATATTTTATTAATTATTATAATATTTAAAAATACAAATATTTATAAAAATATTTATCATAGGTCTAAAATTTCACTATTGACTCATTAATTGGATATTTTTCAAGTTTTGGTAGCTATTTTGATTCACAAAGTTTAAAATGCTTGATAAAACAATAAGAGTATAAAAGGGTTAAATAAAATTATAAGGGTTAGAAAATATCGAAAACCTATCCAATTCTTATTGTATTATTTTATTTCTACTTATATTCATCTTATATTCTAATATAATTAGTTTTTATCCTTTTGAAACTGAATATTATTTTATAATAAAATAATAATTTCAAACTTTCCTAAAGAGCCCATCCTCCCTCTTATAAAAAGACACCACCTATAACCCATTACACACACCTCTCAAGCCCCTTGGAAAATACAAACACTACACCAATAAGTTCCAAACATTCCCATCTTCCTCTTAGAATCTTTCCTCTATGAAGAAGGTAATTTAAGAAAGCTTTCTGGCTCAAATCAAAGAGAGTTACATGTTTTAAGAGGTATCCTCTTCTCTAAAATTCATTTCCATTATTCTACCTCTTCACTCCCTATTCTATTATTTTTAGTTTATTACATAAAAACAAACATATAATAAATATAATAGGGTTTTTATGAGTATTATTTTAACTACACTTACACACACCTTCATCTAATGGAATTCGAACATTTTGTTTATGTGGACGGTGAACTACTGCCTCACGACACCATGATTGTTCAAAACTCTCCTACCACATCTCATGGTAGATATTATGATAGAACTGTAATTATATATGATATTTATGACATTTATTTTATCTCTATACTTCTTTAATTCTAATTTAGAACTTACCTTTATTCCTTTAATGTTCTATAAAAATGATAATTTCATTTGAGGAAGTGTAGACTACCGCCCCCTCAAAGTGATATGACTTGTTCATACCATACATAGAACGTATAAAGTATGGAATTAATGAACTTATCTAATTGTTATAAAATATGATATTATACTATAATTAGAATATACCTATGTATCGTTTGGTTATCATTCCACTAAAATTGAAAAAACAAGAAATGAAAGTACTGTTCATGCGTACGTACGACTTACCATCTCCATGAACAATGCATTTGATTTCTTATATCCAAATGTTATAGACTATTATAAATACATATATTCTGTAAATATATGATATTATATATATATATATCAATATTTTTATGATAATGTACCTATGACCACATGTACAAATTTTAATAATAACAAGTTCATTTTTTGGCTCAAATTCTGAACATCAATAAAATGCCCAATATAAACTCAAATAATTAAATAATTATTATTGAAAGGTAATAAGTGATATAAAATGAATAATAAACTTGAAAAATGTTATAAATCAAGTATAAATGATCTTAATTTTATTATTCAGTAAATTAAAAATGAACGAGTCAAGTCGTACACAATGTAAAGGAAGTTCTTCACCCAATTTCCATTATTTGGTTTAATATTATACTTCTTGATTATTCCATGATAAGATTATGTATTATCTTGTATTTTTATATTAATTATGTATGTCTATTGATAATAAACATAATAGATATATTTTAACTATAAAAACATCTTTGTAAGAGACTATGTCTCTATCTCCTTTCATTGAGGCACGTCTTGATATTGTGAACCATTATTATCCTATAAATTATATATACTAATCTTTGACATATTATATCATGAATTTTAATACTATCCTAATATTGTTATATTTTTTTATGTTATTCTATAATTATTTTTATTCTAGTGTTTCTCAAGTGTTACATGACTCTTTCACTTAAACATTATTTTAATGGTTTTAGAGATGTATTTTTCTAAATCATACTCATTAATTTCAATGTTTTTAAAATTGTTTTAAGGATTTATTTATATGGACATTAAGGTTTTAAAATTTTAATTACAATAATAGTTTCAAAGTGGTATTAGAAACTATGATTCAAAAATATTCTTTTTAATTTATTTAAATGTGTCTTTTAAATTGTATTGATTGTGTCAATATCTTGAACTGAAATCTTGTGATTGTAATGTGGAAGTGTTATCTTTCCTTTATTATTGTTTTATGTTTCATTATTATGTTGTGGTTCTGGTGGAATTTTTACATATATGGGTGGTTTTGTGATAAACATAGGGCAGGTGAGCCTGAGATAGATCTCTAATGCATTGGGTAACATGATGAAGGTAAACATTAATTTTTCTCCTAACAAATTTATGGAATATACTATGATGGGTAATCCAAATGTAACTCCCTATGTAGATGTGAAAGCTAAAATGTAAGTATGATATGAATGGAATAGGATATCCTTGACGTTTAGGATTTATATGTGTTATTCATAAATCTTATGATTTCATGTGTTATGATAAAGATATAATGTTTTGTATGTATTGATGAACTACTGTTTTCTTTTATTATTTTATAACCCTTACTGAGATTTTTATGATCATCCCATGTTTTAATTTTTTTATTCACGTGGTATAAGGAACAGTAATAGAAGGGTAGAATTCAAGAATATTTATATAAAGAAAATAATTCTTGTATTCTTTTAAGAGTTTTATTTTATGAAAAAAATAGATACTACTTAGAAGTGTCTACATGTAATATTTGAGATATAATGTATTAGTTATGGCATAATTCTCTAAAACTGTAAACATGAAAATATCCTCAATGTAATTTTTTTACTAAACTCAAGATTAAGTAATTTTTTAAGGCTGGGGACTAATATTTGGTATCAGATGTATGTTTAGACAACATTAGGGATTAAGAGTTTTTCCTAGAAACATAGTTAGTCTCTATGTCTACTCTTTAAGTAAAATCCTTATTTTGTAACTTTTTGATATCAAGGAAATTAAGTTCCAAATTGAAGGAGGAGGATTCAAACAACATTCCTATCTCTTCCTAATAAAATTCTGCCAATATTTATTGCAAAGTCATGTACATATGATTCTAAAACATTTTCTAAAGTTAAAAATTACTTACTAGAAATTGTTTGAGATTTCAAAAACATTTTTTATACATCAATACAATCGTGGATCATGGGTTGTATTTAATCAAATCCAATTTTCTCAATAATCTCATATTTTAATGAAATGTAAATATTATCAAGGAATTTTCAAAATATTTACCTTATCAGAATATTTTTAAGCATATTATGATTTTAGAAAAGGTAATGGAGAATGAGACCCTTGCACAACCAATTTATATTTGTCTTTAAAATATAATCTTTCAGCACATACATATGGTATTTTAAAAGGAACATGGATTGAATGTTTCAACTCAAACTCGGTCTGACTTTTTTATAAAAAGAATGTTTTATAAGATGTTTCGAAATTATATTCTATATATGATTATTTTACGAAAATATTTTTCTGTGAATATTCATATGACCCAAGTTGTATGAGGTGTATTTGGATAAAGGAAGCAGATGATTCTGAAGGATCTCTAAATCTTTGTTTCAATGAATGGACCATCTATCTACGTGTACAAGATGATAATGAAACCAGGTGGACACTTTGATCAAGGTAATATGTTCTTTCTTTGGGAACAGAGTTATTTTAATGGAGGTAAAAAAAATTAATATATTTATGACTTCATTAATTAAGATATTTAGGTCATTATGAGTTAGGATGAAAATGAGATTTATAAGAAAACCATTGAGTTTAAATCATGTTAGGGTTATTTTTGAGTTTTATAAAAAGGGACTACATGAAATATGGGTGACAAACCATCGCGTCTGGAAGGGCCACTAGAATCGAACCCACAACTAAAGGGTGACAAGGGTGCATCGCCTACCACTGGACTACGTGAAGTCCTATGTTGGTATGACTTATTCTTTCTTGTTAAATTATTTTATTGATCAATAATAAATTGATTTGAAATATTATTTTTTATCAAATGTATATCTTTAGTATAAGATAATGTATTTGTGATTAAGTGATAATGGTTATTTTAGAAGACATTCTCTCTTTTGGAACACTATATGATTAAGGAAAATATAATACTTTGTGATCTGATTTTTGGAGTAATGTTTAAAATTTTATTTTGGAATAATATATGTTTTTATTGTGGAAATATGGTAATTTGGGTTATTTATGGAAATGATTAACCTATCATAGGGAATATGTGATTAATTTAATTCACTTCAGTATGAGACTTTAAGATTAGTCTATGTTATTTGGAGATAAATGTTAAGATTTACTACGGAAGACTATGTGATTAAATCCTTCTGAGTTTTGGGTTTCAATCATAGTTTGGATTAATTTGAAGAATTTTAAGGACAATTGTTTATTGAATGGTCTTTGTTTAACTTTGGGTATTGTTTGTAAAATTTTTAAGATTAAGAGTTGTATTTATTTTTATAAAGTATTTTCTTTTTGGGGGGTTATATGATCTTGTACTAACCTTTTTGGTTTAGGTTAATGTCAAAAGACATTGAAAATATATGGTTCATCTTTTTTGATCATGTTATTCTATAGAAGTTTATTCGAGTGCTTAATGTGTGACCAATTCATTCATAATACTCTTTGTTTGGAGAAAATATTAGTTTTTAGTAGAAAATTATTAATGGATGGAACTATAATTGAAAAGTAAGTATATTTCCTTATGTTTTTATTCAGTATGATAAATAAATTCTCTAAATGTACGAAAGGGAACCTAAAACAAAAAACCATGTATGTTTACATATCTTACTGTTCAATCAAATACCTTTTAACCTATCACAAGTTTGTGTTTTTCTGGTGGTCAAATTTCTCTTAATCATGCTTTCAATCACTCTCCATCAGAACTTAACAGTTAGTTTCTCTTACATATCAATGTTTTCCTACATAGAATCCTAGTATGGGTTATCTCAGGTGATATTTGTACTTCTATTTATTTCTTTTAAATTGATATTTTTATTGAAAATTTTTCCGATGTGGGACTTTTAATTATGTTTCTGATCTCGATTTTAAAAATGTGAGGACACAGTTCTTGAAAGGGATGAAGGATGTAACATCCCAGGTAAAGAAAAAATATTAAATTTTCATATTTATTAATATTTTTGAATTAAATATTAATTTTACATTCAAGGAAATTCTATGTATGATAGTGTACTCAACACGCAACAATGGGTTTCTTTGAAATCTTACGTAGCACACAACATTGGGTTATACCGAAAAATAATATAATAATATTACTATTTTTAATGGTAGTTAATGCCTAGACATTGTATTGGAGGAAATTAAAAGAAATAAATAAAATATGATTACATATGTTTGTTAATTTTTTAACATTTAATCAATTCATTTTAGAGGTTAAAATAAAAATGAATCTAATTTTAAGCACGAAATACTCTAATATTCTTTAAAAGGTCGATTTAACGCCTTTTGATGGAGAACCCGTTTTAAATATAATTTTTTTCACTTTTATACTTTCCATTTAAAAAAATAAACTTTTTATTTATAAGGTGGTCATAAAATTTACTTTGGATAGAAATTAGGTATTTTTTTGATAAAGTTATATTTTGATGAATAGTTTAAAATACTTCATTTTAATTCAAAACTGCCTTTTAATATAATTTATTTATATGATTAGAATATAATATTAAATTGTTTTAAAGATTATGTGGTTTATAATATTATCATTTAATCCAATTTTGGTCATTTGAAGTAATTTAACATCGAAATTGGACATAAACACATGTCAATCTTTTGATAGTTATTATTTCTTAAAAATACGATTTTTGGTTTTGGCAAGGGGAATTAATTTTATATTTATTTTTGAAACTTATGTGTTTTTAATTTTGTACAATTGATTCCATATTGGGAATCAGGATTTCTAAATTGTGTAAATAGGTAACTTTTATTTTTAGGCATTATGAATAGTGATATTAGTAAATTTTTTATTTATCATGGTTAAATGGTAAATCTAATAAATAAGGGTAAAAAATAATATTATAATAATTTACAATTACACTAACATGTGTCTTAACTGTATTTTATGATACTATTACAACCATGGGAATCCTTGGGTCGATTTTTGGACTCCATAGAGCCAAGTGTAAATGAAAATGACATTTTATAAAAATTAATTTAAAGTTAAGGAAAATGAGACATAAACATATATCTTTTAGTAAAAAACATTTATTGTGGTTATATAAGTGATATATTGGACTATAAATACTAATTAGAAATCTAAAACAATTTTCTAAATCGTAGTATTTTAATTATAATTTTTGGACCGTAAATAAATAAATTTAATAACGACACAATGGTGGTGTAGTGATTTCTTCATTAATAAAGGATTCAAATAAATGATATTATAAATGCTTAAATGAAATTATTTTGTTATTTTGATATCATCCATCAATTTTATGTATTATATATATATATTTTATTTTTTTATTAATGATGTTTATTAGAATCTGTCAAGTTGTTTTGGATTTTTTTAAAAGTTGTGATATGAATAGTGTCAAAATTGACATAATTCATATTATAAATTATAAAAAAATTTATTAAATAATATAAAATTCCAAAAAATCTAAGATTCATACAAATAGTTATAATAACTCTATAATTATATTATTGACTATTTAATTATATTTTTGGCATACTTTTGTAACTATTTTGATTCACAATGTGTTAAACGCTTGATAAAACTATAAGATTAAAAAACGGTTAAATAAGAAGATAAGTGTTAAAAACATTAAAAACATGTCCAATTCTTGTTGGATGATTTTATTTAGACTTATATTCATATTTTATTCTAATATAATTAATTTTTTACATTTGGAATATAAAATCATTTTATAATAAAATAATACTTTCGAACATTTTTAAAGAGCCCCTCCTCCCTCTTATAAAAGGCCACCACCAATAACCCGTTACACACACCTCTAAAGCCCCTTGAATCATCCCAAATCTACTCCAAGAATCTACCAAAATTCCCCTATTCTTCCTAGATGATTTACCAAAGGTATATGGAAATTGTAGAAATCATTTTTTCTCAAATCAAAGAGTAACACGTTTTAAGAGGTAGCATCATCTCAAAAATTCTTTTCCATTATTCTACTTCTTCACTTCCTATTATATTATTTTTCTTTTATTACATAAAAACATGTATCCTAAATATAAAATGTTGTTTTATGGGAATTATTCCAACTACACTTACACACACCGCCGTTTAATGGGAATAGAACATATTGTTTCTATGGACGGCGAACTACTACCTCACGAAACGATGATTATTTAATATTCTCATACCACCTATCATGGTGGACATTATGATGGAACAATAATTATATATGATATATATGGTATTTATTTTATATCTATTCTTCATTAATTATCATTTATAACATTATTTTATGATTTTCATGTTGTATAAATACGATAATTTCATTTGAGAAAGTGCAGACTACCGCCTCCTCAAAGTGATATGACTCGTTCATACCATACATGGAATGTATAAAGGATGGTTTTAATGAACATATATAAGGTATATTAAATTTTATATTATACTATAATTATAATATACCTTTTTATCATTTGTTTTTCCTTCCTTTACAACTAAAAAAGAGAAATAAATGTAGCTTCATGCGTACGTACGACTTGCTGTCTCTATGAATGATGCATTTAATTTCTTATATCCAAATGTTATGAACTAGTATAAATAAATATATACAAGATATATTTGATATATATGATATATATATATATATGAATAATATTCTGGATATAATAGACTTTTGATCACATGGACGAAATGTAATTATAACATGTTCATTTTTTACTAAAATTCCGAACATTGACAAAATATCCGATATGGACTAAAATAATTAATCAATTGTTATTGAAAGGTAATAAATGATATTAGAGGAACAATAAAATTGAAAAATTTTCCAAATCAAGTATAAATTAACTTAATTTTATTATTCAGTAAAATAAATAACGAACGAGTCAAGTCGGACACAAGGTATGGGAACTTCTTAACCAAATTTCCATTCTTTGGGTTAATATTCTACATCTTGATTATGAAATGATATGATTATGTAATATCTTGTATTTGTATATTAATTATATGTACCAATAGTGAATACACATAATAAATCTATTTTATTTACAAAATGATCTTTGTAAGGGACTACATCTCAATCAACTTTCATTGAGGCGTGTCTTGATATTGTGCACCTTTATTATCCCATAAGGTTTATATACTACACTTTGACATATTATATCATGAATAACTTTAATATCATGATATTATAATATTTTTTTGATTTTATTCTATAATTATTTTTATTCAAGTGTTTCTCAATTGTTACATGACTCTTTCACTAAAACATCATTTTAAAAGGTTTGGAGATTTATTTTTCTAAATAATTATCATTAATGTTAATTTTTTGAAAATGGGTTTAAGGGTTTATTTATATAGACATTAAAATTTGAAAATGTTAATTCTTTTAAAACATTCATTGTGGTTTGGGACACTTTGATTCAAAAATATTTTTTTTAAATGTTTTAATTGTGTCTATTAAATTGGATTGATTATTTCAACATCCGGAACTGATATCTTTTGATTGTAATGTGGAAATTTTACATTTAATTTATGATTTTTTTATGTGTTATTATTATGTTATGATTCTTGTGAAATGATTACATATACAGGTGGTTTTGTGATAATCCTCAGGTGGGTGAGACTGAGATAGCTTTTCGATGCATTGGGTAACGTGATAGAGGTAAAGGTTAATGTTTCTCCAAAGAGATTTAGAGGGTATTCCAAATATAACTCCCTATGTAACTTTGAAAGGTACAATGTATGTATGATATTAATTCCAAAAGTTACCTTTATGATTTATGATTTCTATGTGTTATTCATAAATCTTATGATTTCATTAGGTATGTTAAAGAGATTATTTTTTATCTATTGATGGACTAATGTTTTATTTTCTTTATTCTATATCCCTTATTGAGTTTTTATGCTCATACCATGTTTCGGAAATGTTTTTCATAGGGTATAAGGATGGGTAATAGAAAAGAATAATTTAATAAGATTTATATCATGAAAATAATTCTATGTTTCTTTTAAGAGTTTTTATTTTATGAAAAAATTGATACTGAGTAGAAGTGTCTACATGTAATATTTGAGATGTAATGTAATAATTATGGAATAATTCTACAAAACTATAAACCTAAAAAGACCTTCAATGTGAATTCTTGACTTTAATCAAGATTGAGTAATGTTCTAAGGTTGGGGCATTATACAGGTCCAGAAAAGTGCGATGAAATAATTTAAATGAAAACTATCACTTTCAAACATACTAAAGAGATAAATATTAATTTGATAATTAATCAAATAAAAAAATTATTAAGATAGAACAACAATAAATTCAAAAAAAATCAGATTACCCTGATTTTTGTATTTCTCAATGTTAGAAGGAAGTTTGGGTGGATGATTCTTAAAGGTTTCAGATAAATGAGATATGGTATAAGGGTCCATCACTACTGGTAGTACTAGTCTCCCAAGATTCACAATAGTACTCTATTCAAATAGAATTATTGAATTGTCTCTGGACTCTAGGTAGGTGTTTTGATCACATTCTCACGATTCCTAGAAGTAATATTGAAATCATAAAACTTCAGGGACAAATTCTAGTTTTTTAGAGATCCTCAAGATGCAGCTTCCTTTCTAGATCAGTAAACAGTAATAACAACATAAAAATTAGATTATTATTAGTTATAAATGATATATACATCAATCACAATATACCATATTTTCTAGGATACTCTAAATTTATTTATGGGTGATGGTCTGATATATCTTATTTCTCAGAGATAATACAAATTATAGGTTCACAAAGAAATTAATTTTATGATATATTTTTTTATAACACTAAATATAATAGTGACCTATTTTCTATTCATATAGTAAATGGTTTAAATTCCACTATTGAGTATCCATTTCAACATTTTAACCTATCTATAGTAGAATATCAGAGATTGTTTAGCCAAAAGTTCAGCAGGTTGAGGACTTGGAGTAAAAGAGGGTTCTGAGTACAACATGGCATGAATCTAGTCAATTGATACTAGGAATATTTTACCCTATAAATATTCCAACTTATGATCCATATATTATAGATACTCTACTATCACGTTTTCTACTTCCTAAACAGTAGTGGAAGGGTTTTTAAGAACTGAGACACTAGTAGTAGTAATAGTTAGAATAAGTGAAATCAGAGTTGCATCAGTAGTTGGTTTCAATAAAGGAATAAGATGAAGATATATATTGAAAAAAATCTTCCTCCCTTGATCACTTTGATGAATAAAAATTATTTACTCTCTCATTGGGGACATAGAATCCTTTTTTGAATAGTTTTTCAAAATATCTCTAACAGCTTCACAAATCTTGGAAATCATATGAGAAAACTTATGATGGTTTCTATGGATTGGATCAATGTAACAATAAATAATATATTTAATTTCATGGAAACTACTAAGGTATATTCCACCATACATCAATATGATATTGTTGAAAATATTCAACCATATCATTCTAAGATACATCAATTCCAACACAATCATCGTAACTATTTATTTGGTTTCTTGGAACTCCTCTAGCTAATCCCCCTTCAATTATTGCATCAAAATAGAGTAAAACATTTCATAATATAAATATTAAATCTAATAAGATAATGAAGTCATATATAAAAAAATTTGGTAAATGTTATTCCTAAAATCAAGATACATTAAATATTTATAAATAAATGGTGTGTCACTAAGTTGTAACATTTTATAAACTCAAAATGACATAAAAATAAAATTATTAAATTGTGTAATCTCGTAATCGTTTATATAATGAATGATTTAATCTTCTAAAAATATTCCTAAGGTGTATCTAACATAACCATAAAATATTCTTTATTATGCCACATTTAGATACAATAAGAACACGAAACTCATTTATCTCTGATTTGGCCTGACTAACATATTTTAACCCACTTATTTGGGCACTAATATCATCATGTACACTTCCATTTAGCCTCAAGGTAAATCGTTTAAAAGGATGTAATGGTTGATGGTTTTTATATCAATTATAATTGGGAATCGATCATCCCAAATATATTTTCAAAATTAGTTCAAGAAACCGAATTTGATTTCAGTTTCCAAGTCTCATAATTAAAAAATATTATCACCTTTTTTAACTCAACATATTCTTTTTTAAGATTATCAAACACCAATATCACCACTAAAGAAAAAGGTCTAAATAGAGTTTTAAAAATTCTATCTTTCATAACTCTAGCTCACATATTGGGAATCCTCATGAACCTGGAGATTTGATGTAACAACCACTGGAGTATGGGAAATATGGCCATTTTCATTCAATTTCATATACTTGTACACATATTTATCATCTTGGGATATATAAGGGATTGAATCATCTATTTTATGCTCAATATAATCTTTTAATATTTCTTTATCACCTAGCGCACTTAGAACCATTTCAACTATCCTTTCCACATAAGAAAAATCAGTTGTCTTAATATCTAGCTTAACATGGTGAGATAATTATGTGTCTCTAGAAACATCAGCCTCTTATCTCTGAACTACCTATCCCACAAAAAGTTTAATTTTTGTCACTTGAGGTTTTCATCTAGTGGCATATTACTCCTACAACTATCAAGCATGATCCCTCTAAACATACCTATGTGTGGAGGTTGTGTATGTATCTCCCTAATTCAATAAAATATGTTGTATTTCCATATGAGTAGAAGCATATTTTCTAATATTATAAATAGAACTAGAGTCAAAATTCCAGTGTTAACCAAATGTTTTCAGTAGAACAGTAGAGAGAGTGTTAAATTTCTGACATTTTACAGCATCTAACTCATTGATATCAACTTCCCTATTCTTCAATACTAGAGAAATAAGCCATCCTTTTGGGAAATAGTTCAAAATTATTTTCCCTTGTAATAAATTTAGAGTAAACTATACTATATATCAAGGAAGATTCATATTATTGTTTTTAATAAGAACATATAATGGGTACATGTCCTAAAAAGTTTATTTTCCATCTCACTAGTTATCTAAGAAATCCTTGACTAACTAAAATTTTAGAGTACTTTCTCTTCATATTATAAATCTTTCAAAACCTTCTTCACTGAATAAAAGGTTCCAATGATAAACTTGGAAAATTCAATTGGTCCCATTGTACCCATAACAATTAGATTCTTGTTTAATATGAACTCACCCTAATGGGGATAATAAAAGACTTTCTCCATTTCTATAGAATGAATAACTGCAAATTTTCCAGTTAGGTTCGATGACAACACATCATCTTCTTCACCGAACTAAAACTCTACACCCCGCATTAAATCATTTAATTCCTCCCCATACAAGAACATACATTTTTTATCATAAAAGTAAAATTCAAATCCTTTTATTTGATAGACTTTATTCAATAAAATAGTCGTTACTATTATCAAATCTAAATATATAGCCTTCATATCTAACATTATAAATGGTGTACTGCATTTCTTTACTTTCTTGAAAGAGAAATAACTAATATTATCTTCTCTCTTGGACCTCCCCATCATAGAAGGGTTGGTTGGAGGTCAAAAAAATAATAGGAAAAAGAATTTGATGGTTCAGATTTAAGAGGAGAAGGGATGTATGGGGAAAGGCTTCATCGGGGGGGGGGGGGGGGGGTTGATTTAGGTCACATACCTGATTAAGAGAAGGGATATGTGGTCATTTTAGGTTTAGCGGTCAATATGACATAAAAAATGAAATAAAATAAGTAAAATAAAATGTAATTTTTTTCAAAAATTAAATATGGAATAAATAAATATAATCATATATTTAATTTCATAGATACACTAAATTAAAATAAATTCATTTCATTTTCATAATGTATTAAAATATAAATAAATTAAAAAATAAACACATAAATTAAAATATATTTAAAATATAAGGGGTTAAAAATAAATTAAAAATATTTAAATTCAAATAAACATAATTCCCACTTAATAAAATAAAAATGATCCCAAGCAAGGATCTTAGTAAAAATATACACTAATTGATTCTCAGAAGAGATAAATTCAATAGTGATATCACGTTTTTTAGCATGACCTCTCAATAAAAGATGCCAAAAATATATATGATTTGTTCTTGAATGGTTTAAAGGATTCATTGAAATTTTGATAGCTCTAGTGTTGTAACATTTAATTGATACTTGATAATAATTAAACCCAAAATCTATTAAGGTTTGTTCAATCCATAATAATTGTACACAATAAATACTTCCAACTATTTATTGTACTTTAATTGTAGATAATGAAACCAAGTACTATTTTTACTACACCAAGATACCAAGGATTTTTCGTGAAAATGAAAGGTTCTTGATGTACTCTTTAAATATATTCTATAACCACTAAATTCGGCATCAGAATATGAAGAAAAATTGAAATCATAAGTTTTTATAAAAATTAAATAATGATAAATCTATTTTAAAACCATAAAATTCATTTGGAAGCTTTAGAATGAGATTCCTTTTGATTTTCTTATAATATAGTACATAATAATACTAAAAAATACTATCTAGTCTTCTATTAGTCAAATACAATAGACTCTCAATTATACCTCTATATAAATTATGGTCAACGGGTTTCTAAGTTTCATCCAAAATAATCTTTTAATTATAACTGAATGGATTTTCAAGTTATTTACTATTTTAAAGTCCAAGCCACTTGGACATGTCAATTAAGTATTTAAATATTATTTCATTGTTGAAAACTAACTCCCATCACCTTTAGCATCGTCTATGATTTCTGGTTCTAGTTCAAATAAAATGGTATAAAACTCAATAAAGTTTCATACAATTATTATAGTCCTAATACATTCATCTAAACATCCACTAACTATTCATACAAGATTATTTTTCAAGGACTTAGGCAGTCTCAGTATCACACTTTTTGTTTCACTACTATCCATTCTATCAGGATTTGTTTCACCAAAATCAAGTTCCAAATCATCATCCTTGTCACTATAAAAAAAAGTGTAGGTCTTTGGTTTTCAAAATATTCATTTACCTCCTCAAAATGAGTCATTTTAGGATTAAATGACCAATGTCCATTAAATTTCACATGACTTTATTATTTAATAATCTTTGACCTTTGTTATAAAATGTTATATTAATTAGAAGTAGTAGAATAAACAAGAAATATTCCTTCTCTAGCCTTTAGATAAAATTTTCTGAGATTATCATTGGTTTATAGAGTGTACAAATAATTTTCAAACACTTTAAAGTATCAAAATTTTGGTTTTATAATATTATAAATATCACAACATTTTTTTTAAATAGGACTCATTATAACTCTATTTACAAATTGGTGTTACATATTTATAGATTTATCCAAAAAATGTGTGGGAAAGTTAGGTACACATAACATAGTGTTAGAAATATCATTCAATGTCTTATTCCTTCTTTCAACAACACTACTCTATTTAGGTGTTATGGGGGTAGAGAAATTATATCTAATTACATGTTTTAAATAATATGATTTGAACTCACAGTTTTTAAATTCCCTTCCATGGTAAATTATCAAAGAAATAATTCTAGAAATTTTCTCCTTTTAAACAAACTTACATAATATTATAAAAATAGAATAAGAATCACTATTAACACACACAAAAATCCATTATATATTGATAAATAATCAACTAAAACATAAAAAATATCCACCTCTTAGGCTTAAAATTATTTAAGTCAAAAACAAATACATGTTGAAAAGTTATAGAGGCCTAGATATGGAAACCAATTTAATTGGTTTGAAATATGAATTTTTTATATTTACAATATTACATGTATCACATAGTGTTTCTTTTTTCAATTTTAGTTGAGTTGAATATAAAACTATGTTCGTTTTAGATAATTTCCTCAATGAATAGCCATAAAAATTTCTACTTTTTCTATTCCAAATACAAGATTAATTTGTTTCATCATTTATAAAATTCTTTTTTTTTTCAAAAAAAATAACTATGATCTAAGGTATTGAAATAATAATTTATGGGGTATTTAAATTTATTAATTTTATCTTTTAAAATAAGAATGGATTATTTGAAAAATAAAAAAAAATAACTTTTATCACATAGTTTAGAAATACATATCATGTTATGTTTTAGTCCTTCAGTACAAATAACATTTTTGACGAGGGATGATCATGGGTTTAGAAATGATAAATCTCGAATAATTTTTCCATTAGAATTGTCACCAAATGTGACATATCCTCCATCGATTTTTTGTAAGGAGTTAAAATTATATAAATCTCCACTCATGTACCTTTAGTATCAACTATCCATATATGATTTATAGTTGTTTCTCCTGAAATATCTTCCCAATAAAATACAATAAATTTTTTTTTTTTGTACTCATATTCTCTTGGGTCCAACAACATTAGAATCTAAATATTTGAGAACCAACAACTTCTTGTGTTGACAAGAAATTCCAACACTAACTTTTAAAATATTTCTTAAAACAAATGCATTCTTAACTCTACAAAAATGATGGTATCTTAAACTACCACTATTTGAATAAGAACGTAGTTCTCTACAATGAAAATAAATAACATTGGATATGATTTTTTTCCATGGAACTAGGAACTATATAATTTTTATAAATCTTTGTATTTTCTCTTTTTACTCATCTTAAGAATCTATTTTTATAGACAATATTTCTATAAAGTATTTGATTTAAATAATATTCACCTTTTTTAAAAAAACATGTACCATATTTATGATATTGAACTTATTTTTGTATGTTTTTAATCTTGTTTTAAAGTTCAATACAAGACATAGAATAATTTTATATTTAGAATTTCAAATCTATACTTTTGTTATTAAATTAATGTTATTCATTAATAATGACATTATATTATTTTTAGATGTTTTTTTAAATATTTAATATTTTTCCCATTATATATAATATTTATTTAATTCAAGAAAACATAACTTTTAATTTTTAGAGTTTGATTCATGCTTAGAATAATAAAAATAGTTTACCTCATTAGAGTGTTTCATAAAGCACATATTATAATTATGGTTAGATATTTTATCTTTTGATCATAAAGTTGTCTTGTCACTAGAATATCTAGAAGTTATACGTATTTATTTTTTGGTTTTTTGGATTTATTATTATAACTAACATTTCTGAAATACATTTTCTCGGAATTCTTGTAAAATTTGAATTTGGGAAAGGCTTGCTTGATTTGTTTATGCTTCTTACACACATAAAATATAACTTATTTATTGTTTCCATAATCATAATTATACTTATTCAATGTATTTATGGAACCTATTATACTGCTATAAAACTTTTTGAACTTTCTAGAATACTAAGAATGCTCATCATTTGAATCTAGATTTCTTGAGGTATCTTCTTCTCTAGATTATTCAAAAATTGGCATACCCTTATTCATCATACAGTATTAAAAAATTTAGAACATAAATTTTTAATTTTCCTTTTTAAAAAGTGTATGATCAAATATCTCAACATTCATTTTTTGTTTATACATCATAAGTTTACCAATAATATATTTTATGTTGATGTAACTGATAGTTATATATTTCCTCATTGTAGCTGAAATTCAACTCTATCTGGGTGGTATAATTTTAAGGATTTACATAGCCTGATATTGTTCAATAATAGTTGTTCTAAAAGCCAGAACCTTATTTAGAACATTATAAATACTTCCATTTATCTGAGTGATTCTTTTACCTTCTATGATTATGAAAGTTTAAAACTTATACTTGAAAGTATTATAACTAAGAGATCAAACATTTTCAATCCCTTCATAAGATACTGATATGTTAGTTCATATATCATATGTTTTTTTTACATTGTTAATCTTATTTTAACTCATCATTAATTTTCCCACATATTATATAAATAATTGTTTTAGAGTTCAGATCATATTCCCATTCAGTAGTTGCATCCCACTTCTCTAGATCTCTTTTAAGAGAAGTATAAGGCCTCTAGGTTATTAAATAAACCTATAGTCCAAGTTTACTCAATTATATTATCTTTTGTTCCTTCCAAACATCATTTTTTTTCTCTATTAAATTAAGTATCTCTTACCGTTGACTTTCCTGGTTTGATTTAAATCATATTGGTCATTTTTGGGATGATCTTAATACTCCAACCATTAAAATTTTAGAACTCATAAATCACACCCTATGATCCCAATTGTTGGTTAGATACCACCTTTACTACGACTCAAGAGGGGGATGATTGAGTTCTATAAAATTTTAATTCTTATAAAACCACCCTATTTAAGGTATGAGAGGTTTTGATATCTTCTGAACAGTTGAATTTAGTGAATTAAAGAGAGATGAAATAAAGATATCAAACAAAATTTATTTATAGTGGTTTGGGGAATAGAAATCCCACAATCTACTCCACTAACACTCTAATCTTAGTTCTTGGTGATTTTCATTAGTACATGTCCTTTTACCAGGGACTACCAGTCTTTTTCTTAGCGTCTGCATTACTAAGTGTAATAAAATAACACCTAGTATAACACCATGGGATATTACTGATCTCTAACAAGGATTTACAAAATATAATCCACCAATGTTATTTCACCATTATCTTTCATGGATTACTATAAGAATTCGAAACATACAAAAAAGAGATAGGATAATAAAAGATTACAAATGAATCTGATAGTTACAAGATGAAACTAATATGAGAGAAGAGTTATTCAGGGGAGGATATTATAAAGAAATATATATTGAGGATAGTTTTATAAAATAATGTAGGATTTAAATTTGAAGAAGAACTATATAATGATAATTGTCATATTATTTGTTTTCATAAAACAAATCAGTATATTGAGCATTGGGGGTTAAATTTGAGAGTATATGTTCTTATTTTAATTTTTATTATGTTTTATATGTATATAATTGTTTTAATACTCCATTAAAACATATATTTATATTTCTCATATGGATATCCCCTTAGATATAGTCAGGGGATTAAATTCCAAATGTTATCTTCTTGAAAATACATCAGCAACAACAATGAGCATTAAATTATTCTTATACTATTTCTTATCCTAGTACTTGATACCTTCTTATAATAGATTATAATTCAAAGGGGTAATTATATATTTAATGAATCTATTGAAAAATCAAATTAAACTAAAATTAACCAAATGGTAGTAAATATGAAGGTTGGAGCACTACATAGCTGATTTTGGATCACCATGTTGTTGAATTTTATTTATTTGAATTCGGGTAGATGAATTGATCCATTTATTTGTTCTTTATGTGGTGAATTTTATTTTGTATCTATATTAAATAATAAATATTCATGTATCCAGATTCATTCTATTTTTTTTCTTGATCATGTTTCTAAATTTCATGTAGCCAAATAAATCATGTATCCATATGCAACCATATAACTGAATTCACAATGTATCCAATTCATGTAGCTGATTACCCCATAGAGCTGATTCACATAGTAATTTAACAAGAATTATTCTTTTATCATGTAGTAAATTCATAGATATAGGTTATTTATATGTATTTGATTCAATGATGTAGCAGATTCATTTAGGTGTTTCTTTCACATAGTGGATTGTCAAAGAAATTTTCTCAACGTTGATGAATATACACATAGTCGATTGCCTCATGTATATGATTTTATAGACTTTGTAAAATTTTGAAAAAAAACTTAAATAAATATAGAATTAATATAGTAATGAATTAAATAAATATATAAGCTATTGAAAACACTTAAAAAATCACTTGTAATATACGAAGCGTTTTTTGAGATTATCAAAACATAAAGTGCGTGGGATATGTTGGAAAAAAATTAATAATCCAACACCTATCTAGTTAAATTTCATCCTAAAAATATAAAGTTTTTCTCATCTTATATTTTTATTTAATTTTTATAATCCTTTGGTCTTAATTAGATATCATATGGACACTATTTATAAGGATATTTCCATGTAAAATCTTAATTTCCCAACGTGATTTTTTCTTACTCATTTGCCATATATTTTTAATATTTATAATACAATATTCTTATAGACATCTAATTATAATGACATCAGTATTATTATTATAGTATAATGTTATTATATTAACCGTTCATTTATTATTCAATCATTTCCATCCATTGATAAAAAACAACATCGATCATGCGTATATACGGAATACTATTTCAACAAAATGATGTTTTTCATTTTTCATCACCACCACTCATGGATGTTGAAAAGAATGTATTTATTGAATTAATATGTTTTTTATTTTACAATAATAAATTTAAAAAATTTTCTCATATATCCTCATTCCATCTCATTCATTGAGAAATGGAAATGTTAATCATGCATATATATAGACAATCACCTCTATTAATGAAAAATTTCATTTATCATCACCACCCTAAACAGAAATGTTATAGGAATAAATATAATGAAGTTAATTGATATTTAATACATGTTTGAAATGTTTTAATTTTTATATTATGATTATATAAAAACATTTATTTACCTGTGAAGTCATTATAACACACTCTCATTTGTGTTGGCTTACCACTTATGTGAGTGATGTTAAAATGATTATATCATGAATGATTTTGGAATTATATATAATGTCAATATCATATAACAATATTTAATTTAACATGATTTAATGATTATATAAATGTTTTAGAGATATTTAATATATTTATTAATATATGACCTTTTCGATCATTAAACACACTAAAACTAGTTCTTCATAAATTTCAATTTTCACAGACCATACCTTTAGCATTCAACGAAATAAAATCGATTATGATTAATCAATAAAACTCCTTAATTTTTGAATTTAGTATAATTTTGGAATGATGAACTTTTTTCAACTAAAAAAAATTATAAATTCCATTATTAGGCTAGTGTGATACGTGAAATCAAATTCCCTAGAGTCTACTGATGAAAATAACAAATAATCAACTAATATATTTGTAATAAATGGTTATAAATAAAATGTATAAATTGAAATATATATAAGTAAGGTTATATAAAAATTTATTAAGTTATTTAAAATTATTATATTAGAGTTCAGATTGCATTCATGTAATAAGGAATGTGACGAAAGTGGTTCTCTATCTCAAATTTAATTTCTCGACTCATATTTCATATTGTGAACCATTATATCTGTGATATGGTGTGATTACTGCCTTTAAATTTCTTATATCATATTCATTTAACTAATGGGGTTTTATGAGACATACCTTGTTCTAAATTTAAATGGATTTCAATTCAAAATATACAAAATTAGTAAGTGTTATTTTTCTCTATTTTCAATTCCATGATACATCTTTGGTATCATGAACCACAATTTACTTTTATGGTCTTTTAAAAAACCTATTTTATCTATATTGTAATGAATATATACCATTTCATGATATTTTAATATCCACTTCATGGTAAATCATTATGTTATATTAATTCTTACCTTACTTTTACCGTCAGTTTTATTTGTCTCGCCTTTCGATTTCCTTAAGAGAGGTTTCATAATGTGCACTATGATTCCGTTTTTTGTGTAATGACAACCTCTTAGATTTATTGTTTCATTGTCATTTTTCTATTCCTTATATTCAATGTTTCACATGATGTTTCCTCTTTAATGGGTTTTGATTCATGTTTTACCAATGTCATATGTAACACCCTAATATTTCATAGTATGTTATTTCTTGAAAATAATTCAATAACTTTCACAACACGTAACACCAAGTTCAAGCACACCACGAATTATCAAACTAGATATTCAAAAGCTGTTATGAATAGTCTTAACTAAATTTTGAACTTTATAAAATCCTTATAATTATTTAATGCATATTATGAGTTTTTTAAGCATAATGAAAAAAAAACAAATTCGTTTTTTTCAGATAAAAGATGTATTTTTTAAAAAAATGATATATTTTCACATTTTAATGGTGAACCCTTTTTAAATCCAATATTTTAAAGTTTTATATATTCAACTTGAAAAAATAAAATTCTTATTTATAATTGTAACATAAGAATTTAATTTAAATAAATTTTTGGTGTTTTTCTGATAACTTTCATATTTCGGGGAATAGTGAAAAATACTATATTTTAACTAAAAACAACATTTTAATCAAAATAATTTTTTATGTTAAATTATATATTTTAATGGTTTGTAAGTATAAATAGATTATATTTTTATCATTTAATCCATCATTATTCATGGGAAATAATTTCAGTTTGTAATTGAACAAAAACAAGTATCAATCCTTTGTTAGTTATTATTTTCTTAAAAACATGATTTTTGGTTTTGACAACGGGAATTAATTTTAAATTAATATATGAAAATTTTATGTTTTTAATTTCGTAAAACAGACTTAATTTCTGGTTTCGGAATATCAAAATTATCATTGGGTGAAACTTTGGTTTTTTTCTGTAAACTTTCAAATTTTGATGAATAGTGAAAAATATTGAGTTACTGGTTAAAACCGACTTTTTTTTAAATAATTATTTATTTTATTTAAATTTATTTTAGATAAAAATAGATACATAATACTTATATATGTTCAATATAATTAATTGGAGTCATTTTATAATAAGTTTAGATATATAAAAACTTTATTGAACTTTTTACTGTCTTTTACCCACCTCCTAGGAGAATTTGCACATTTTCATAAAACTTATTTTTACCGCTTCTATGAGTTGAAATTCAAAAATCCGTGAGAAAAATTAACCTTAGTAATTAAAATGTGTTTCAATATGATAAAAATAATTTTTGTGAATAGTAACTTTTGACTTTTATTTACTACGGTTAAAGGTAAATAGGGTAATTCAATGTAAAAAATTATTATAATAAAAAAAAATTACTTAACACTTGTCCTAACCTTATTAGATGAGGTATGGCCGACCATGGGCATTTATGGGTCGATTTTGGGAGCCCATGGAGCCACTTATGAATGTTAATGGAACTTTATTTTAATTAACTTAATGTAATAGTAAAATGACATAAACAAATATCATTTAGTAAATCAATTTTTACATGGGGTATTATAAGTCATATTTTCAACTATAAATATTAGTTGGAAAGATGATATGATTTCCTACATTATGGTATTTTTTTAATTTTTTTACTTGAAATAAATTAAATTATTTTTAACAAAATAATGATGTAGTATTTACCTCGTTAATAAATGATTTATATAAATAAGATTATTAATATTAAAACTATATCCAAAACCTTTCCAATTATTATTGGATGAGTTTATTCGGACCATGAGTCATCGTATATTTTACTTTAGTTTTTTTGGACCTTTAGAAACAAAATATCACTATATAATATAATAATATTTTCACACTTTCCTAAAGAGCCCCTCTTCTCCTTTATAAAAGGACACCCACACACCTCTAAAGACCCTTGGATCGTTCAAACCCTGCCCAAATAAGCTCTAAAAATCCCTATATTACACTTAGAAGCCTTATCTTAGGTAGAAGCCACTTTAAAAGGTCTTGTTGGTTCAAACCAAATGAAGTTACCCAAATTAAAAGTAATGGTTTCTCTTAAATTCATTTCTTTTATTTTATTATATTATACTTATCCAACCCCCCTAAACACTTTTTATTCCATTCTTTTATCACAACACCAATATCCTAAATATACTAGGATGTTTTTATGAGATTTATTTTAACTACCCTTGCACACTCCTCCATCTAACGGGTGAAGAACATAATGTTTCTATGGTTGGAAAACTAACGCCTCACGAAACGATGATAGTTTGCTTATCTCCTACCGCCTTTCATGGTGGCCATTAAGATGGAAATTTATTTATATATGATATATATATCATGTTTATGTTTTCTTTTTTCTAATGTATTTTCTATTTATATCATACCTTTATGGTTTCCATTATGGGTAAAACTCGATAATTTCATTTGAGGAAGTGCGGACTACCACCCTCTCATAGTGATATGACTCGTTAATGACTTATGTGGGATATATAAAGTATGGAGTTAATGATTTTATATATGATATTATACTGTAACTATAATATAACTATGTATCATTATGTTTTAATTCCATTAAAATAAAAAATAGAAATGAAAGTAGAATTCATGTGTACGTACGGCTTACCGTCACCATGAACGGTGGATTTAATTTATTATCTCCAAATGTTATTTATTGTTATAAATATATATATACTGGACATATATGATATATAAGAAATATAAATTAGTAATATCATTCTATAGATAATTAACTTTTTACCACATGGACAATTTATAGTTACAAAACGTTCATTTTTTACTCATGTTTCGAACATCGACAAAATTTTCAATTTGAAATAAAATAATTAACTAATTGTTATATCAATGTAATAAGTTATATAAAGTGAATAATAAACTTGAAAATATTCTTAATCATGTTAAAATTAACTTAAGTTTATTATTCAATAATAACAAGGAACATACGAGCAAGTCAAGTCGGACATGTGGCAAGGGGTTTCTTATCTCACTTTTAATTCCATGAGATTTCCATTTTTTGCCACTTATTTATTGCATGTATTGTGTTTTTTACTTACATTTGATGTATATTATCACGATTAAAATTATATTTATGATATTTTGTGATTAATTTGGTGGTTATTGACTATTTTTCAAATGACTCTATTGATTACAATGAGGTAAGGGTTATTTCCTCAATCTCATTATTTTCAGGGATTGTTTATGTTTCAGTATTTTCTGGGACATGGTTATCATATATACCCATATTTTATTAAAATTATTTCAAAAGAAATATTTTATGGTTTTATGGGAGGGTCTATTTAACTAGATCATCATTTTAAATGTTTAAAAGATTTATCTTTCTAAAAAAATTTAATTAATGTCCTTGTTTTCAAAATGATATTAAGGATTTATTTATATGGACCTGAATGTTTTGAAATGATAATTCTTTTAAAAAGTTTCAAATTGTTATTGGAAACTTTGATTCAAAAATCCCTTTTAAATGACTACCTTTATAAATTGTGATAATTTTAAATGATTTCATGAAAAAAGGGTATTTCTCTCAAAGCATTTTACTGATCATTTTCATCTATGTCAACATCCATTAATTGATTTTAAACTTGTTTGAAGTTGATTTATTATGATAAAAATATTCCATATTGTATTGAATGTTTTGTGATATACTTGAATATCTATGTGTTATTTTTATACCATTCATGGTTTATGGATAAATTATTGACATTTCGTATGCTAGTTTTAATACGAATGTTTATGTTATATTTCAACCTTTTCATATAAGAAATGTATTGGGCTATTATGTTCCGGGTTGGGGACCGGTAAAAGTAAGCCCTCCGGGTTGGGTTCCAGTTACAACAGACCCTCTGGGTTGTATTCCGGTTACATAGGCTCTCCGAGTTGGAGTTTGGTTACATAGGCTCTCTGGGATGGGGTCTGGTAACAGAGGATCTCTGGGTTGGCATCTGGTGACAGAGGCTGTCTCGGTTGGGGTCCATTTATAGTTAGCCCCTAGGTCCGGGCACATGTCCTTGACACTGAAATTAAAGTTTGGTATTATACATTCCCTTATTATGATATTAGTTATTACAAGTGATTATTCGACTTGTAGAATATCCATGTGCATGTTTTATATGGAAAAGATTGATTTATTTTTTCCATTTTATGTTCATGTATATGTTTTAAAGGGATCTTGTTTTTATTACACATCTTTCCTTAAAAGTTTATAGCTTCTGCTAAATTATTTACCCTTACTGAGCATGTGAGCTCACCTCTTTCTAATGTTTTATATTCACAGTATATGAAGAAGTTAGTTATGAGTGACTTGCAGGCATAATCTAGGAGGCTTGGACATTTCTAATGGAATAAATTACTATTGTTTTTATTTTCTAGTTGTAATGTTGAACTTCATGAATGTAATGTATTTTACAAGACTGCTAAACTGATCAGTCCATCGGGACTTGATTCCTTTAAATCATGCCAATGTTATGTAATAATGCACCGACTCTAGGTAACTGTGGTCGGGGCGTTAGAGTTGGTATCATAGGAAGTTCAGAAATAACCTTGGAAATTAGATTTAGATAAACTCTGATTAGAGCACATTACCCTAAGATATACATTGAGGATTAGTATAGAAGAACTTCCAAAAAAAATTTAATGTAGAGATTTTGTGAGTTTTCCATGTAAATATATCCATGTTTGTATACGAGCAGGTATAGGCAGCTCTGGCACAGATGTACCTAGGGGTAAAACCCAAAGACACCGCTTTGAGCTAGACTTGAACGGGAACCAGTGCACGACAACGGGCCTTGCTGCACTTTTTGTTATGACACTCCCAGGGAATATGCTTAGGATAATTCTCATTTTCTTTACAAATCATTTTGAAGGATTTATGAGTATATAGATACTTAAAGAAAACATTTTTATGTTTAAGAATTATATCCATAAAAAGGTCAATTTACGTTATGTATTTTACAAGTTTGGAATTATTCATTTCTATTTAGAAACTGACTTAGTGTATGCCATTGTATAGAAATGGTGCCCGGTAGAAGGAAGGAGAACTCCAGCAATACATATGATCCAAAGAGTAAGAAGGATCATATCATTCATAGTATTAAGCCAGCATTTAGAAGGGAAATAGTCTCCCGTGTATTCTCAACATATGAAGAAATAATATCATATTTTAATAAGACAAGTAAATAAATCTATGAGTGATATGGATTTGAAGGGAAGGAAGAGAAGAAAATGATGGTAGAGAGAAATATGGATAAAGGGAATAGGGGAAAGAATTATTTTCCCATATATCATAAATGTGGAATTAATCACCTTGGTAAATTCTTGAAAGGAATGGGAGTTTGTTATAAGTGTGGAGAAAAATGATACAAAGTACGTGATTGCAAGGGTAATAAAACGATTTCAAATGTAAAATGATTCATCTGCAAGGAATTGGGACACTACACAACTCAATGTCTCAGTCATTAAAGTATACCCTAAATGATGCTCCTGGATAATAATCAAGTTAGGATATTACCTCAGATGAAGATGAATAACTAGTGTTCTTATGTTGTTATTGTAGAATTATTCCATTTGAGTGCAGTATCAACAATATACTAGTTATATAAATTATGGAGATAAATAAAGATTGTATTGTAGTACTTTTTTATTACGTTTTTTGATATTATATAGTTCTAAGAAAAGTCACTTAATATTAAGCTACACATTCTGGAAAAATACATGGCTGAAGGAAAGGTAATCCTTAATATGGTTCTAATAATGAGGTAGTGTTTTTGGAATAAAAGATGATTGATTTGGATATATTATATTGGATATTCTTGACTTCCTTAGAACTGATTAATAGTATTTTTATTTCATCATTGTTGGAATATTCAAAAAAAATTGATATAAGGAATATATTCAGTATTATATAAAAGATAATGGAGAATGAATGTAATCAATAAGGTTTTATAGTAATTCAGGTTGTTACCATGTTTGAAAATAAAACATGATGAAGGTGTTCACATATTATTACATGGAAAAAATGATCTTCATTTTGATTAAATTCCTTATAAATTTTGGACCGTGAGTTTGGATAGATGTATTTTTGATAAGTCTAATTGTTGGAATAGATTAAGTTTAATATTGGATACTATTATTAAGTTTATTTTTGGATTGTTATAAAAAGTAAAGCACACAGACCATGTGACAACCCATCACGTCAGAAAAAGCTGCGGGAATCGAACCCACAACCATAGTGAAATTGGGATTTATCTCCTACCACTGGACTACGTGAAGTCCCTAGATTTTATAATGTAGATTCGTTTTTTAAAGGGTCTGATAGGTGAATTATAATTTCATTATTTTTGAAACCCTTTATGATTTGGATAAATAGAATATTTTTTAAAAATATTTGGGACTGAAAGATGAGTTTGTGGTAGGAATTTGTTGAAAAATGAAACTCTACTTGTCAAGTATAAATATATATATATATATATAATTTTTTTCTCCTCATATTATACGGGTAAATTAATTCTTAAACATTAAATAATGGATCTTAAAAACAAAAATATGTTATCTGAATACCTTATATTTTATTCAACTGATGGTATTTTAAATCATCATAGATTGATAGATTTGAGGCCTTAAATTTTACACTAGTTTGTGATTGATGACCTCAATCCCTCCCTATAGATATTTATGTTTTTTATCCAATTTTGTGTCTCTAATTTCCACCAATTTTCTCCTAATCGAGATCATAATTTGGTGGGGACCCTTTCATTTCCCTTTTCCTCTTATTAAGAATAAATTTTATTAACCCAATTTTTGATGTGGGTTTTCCCACAAAGGTATTTTCTATTTTCAACCTTTTATTTTCGAAGAACAATTTCAAATTGCGAGGACGCAATTTATTGAAGAAGGGAAGTATATAACACCCAAAGATTTCATAGTAAATTATTTTTTAAAAGTACTCCAATAACTTACACTACACACAACACTAAGTTCAAGCGCACCACAACTTACCAAACTAGCCATTAAAAAGAGGTTATAAATAATATTAAATAAATTTTAATCTTTATATAATTTTTATATTTTTATAATCCCTATTATGAGTTTTTTAGACCTAATAAAAAAATTCATTTTTTTCAGAAAAAAGAAGTATTTTTTTAAATGAAATTTTACCTCCTATTAATGACGAACCCTTTTAAATAAAATATTTAACACTTTTATATATTCAATTTTAAAAAATAAACTTCATCTTTATAATCGAGACATAAGTATTTAGTTTCAATAAATTTTTGGTGTTTTTCTGAAAACTTTCATATTTGGATGAATGTGAAAATTACAATTTTTTAACAGAAAAAAACATTTTTAATCAAAATATTTTTTAGTGTTAAATTTTACATTTTAATGGTTTGTATGTTTAAATAGATTATATTTTTACCATTTAGACCAATTTTATTCATGGTAAAAAATTTAAATTTTCAATTGAACATAAACAAGTATCAATCCTTTGTTAGTTATTATTTCTTAAAAAACAATTTTTGGTTTTCAAAATGGAAAATTAATTTTAAACTACTAAATGAAACACATATGTTTTTCATTTTTGAAAATAGACTTAATTTTTTAATTTAGAATATCAAAATTATCTTATAGTGAAATTTTGGTGTTTTTCTGAAAACATTCAAATTTTGTTGAATTGTGAAAAAAACTGAGTTACTGGTTAAAACCAACTTTTTATTTAAGTAATTATTTATTTTATTTAAATTTATTTTATGTCAAAATAGATACATAATACCTATATAAGTTCAATATAATTCATTGGAGTCATTTTATAATAATATTAGATTTATATAAATTTTATTGAACTTTTTACCGTCTTTTACCCACCTTCTAGGAGCATTTTCAAATTTGAATAAAACATAATCTTACCGCTTATTTGAGTTGACTTTCAAAAAACCAAGAGACATGGTAAACCACAGTAAGTAAAATGTGGTTCAATAAGATGAAAATAATTTTTGGTGAATAGTATCTTTTGACTTTTATTTACCGCGGTTAAAGGTAAATAGGGTAATTCAAGGTAAAAAGAATATTATAATAATAAAAAACTACCATAACACATTTTATAACCTTATTTGATGAGTCATGGCCTACCATGGGAATATTTGGCTTGGTATTGGGACCCCATAGAGCCACTTATGAATGATAATGACACATCATTTTAATTAACTTAAAGTAAAGGCAAAATGACATAAACAAATATCTTTTATAAGTCGATTTTTACATGGGGTTATATAAGTCATATTTTCGACTATAAATATTAATTGGAAATCTAAAAAGCATTCCTACATTATTATATTTTTTTAGAAAAAATTGGACATCAAATAAATTAAAAAATTTACGACACAATAATGATGAAGTATTTACCTCATTAATAAATGATTTAAATAAATAAGATTATTAATATTAAAACTATATCAAAAACCTATAAAATTATTGTTGGATGATTTTATTTCGAACATTACTCATATTATCTTCAACTTTAATTAGTTTTTGACTTTTAGACACCGAATATCACAATATAATAAAATAATATTTTCACACTTTCCAAAAGAGCACATCCTCCCCCTTATAAAAGGACACCACTTCTAACCCATTCCACACACCTCTCAATCCCAATAGATCGTCCAAACCCTGACCAAATATGCTCTAAATAACCCTATATTACACCTAGAAGCCTTACCTTAGGAAGAAGTCACTTCAAAAAATCCCTTTTGGTTCAAACTAAAGGAAGTTACCCAAATAAAATGTAATTGATTCTCTTAAATTATTTTCTTTTATTTTGTTTTAATTAACTTCTCCAACCCCCCCAAAAACTCTTTTTATTCCTTTATTTTATGAAAAAACCAGTATCCTAAATATACTAGGATTTTTTTATGAGAATTATTCTAACTAAACTTACACACAACTACATCTAATGGGTGAAGAACATATTGTTTCGGTGGTGGGAAAACTAACGCATCACAAAACGATGGTTGTTCAATTATCTCCTACCACCTCTCATGGTGGCCATTAAGATGGAAATTTATTTATATATGATATATATATTATTCTTATGTAATTTTTTGCTTCTTTATTTTTAATTTATTGCATACCTTTATGGTTTCCATTATGGGTACAACGCGATAATTTCATTTGAGGAAGTGTGGACAACCGCCCCCTCAAAGTTTTATGACTCGTTAATGACTTATGTGGGACATATAAAGTATGGAGTTAATGGTATTATATATAATATTATACTATGATTATAATATACCTATGTATCATTATATGTTAATTTCATTAAAATACAAAACAGAAATGAATGTAGCGTTCATGCGTATGTGTGACTTACCTTCTCCATGAACAGTGCATTTCATTTTTTATCTCCAAATGTTATGTAGTGTTATAAATACATATATATACTGAAAATATATGATATATATGAAATATAAATGAGTAATATAATTCTATATATAATGAAATTTTTACCACATGGACAATTTATAATTACAACAAGTTCATTTTTTACTCAAGTTCTGAACATCCACAAAATGTCTGATATGAACTTAAATAATTAACTAATTGTTATAGCAAGGAAATAAGTGATATAAAAGGAATAATAATATTGAAAATATTCTTAAGAAATTAGAAATTAACTTAACTTTTTTATTCAGGAAGAACAAGTAACATACGAGCAAGTTTAGTCGGACATGTGGTAAGGGGTTTCTTATCTCACTTTTAATTCCGTGAGATTTCCATTATTCACCACCTATTTATTGCATGTGGTGTATTTTTTACTACTATTTGATATATATTATCATGATTCTATTTATATTCATGATATTTTGTAATTCATTTGGTGTTTATTTAATATTTTTCATACGAATCGATTGATTACAACGAGGTAAGGGTTATTTCCTCAATCTCATTAATATCCAAGATTGTTCATGTGTAAGTATTTTCTAGGACATTCTTATCATAGATACCCATATTTTATAAAACTTATTTCAAAATGAATATGTTAAGGTTTTATAGGATGTTCTATTTAACAAGATCATCATTTTAAATGTTTTAATTATTTATCTTTCTAACCCATTTTAAATAATGTCCATGTTTTCAAAATGATTTTGAGGATTTATTTATATGGACATGAATGGTTTGAAATGATAATTCTTTTAAAAAGTTTCAAAGGGGTATAAGAAACATTGATTCAAAAATCTATTTTAAATGTCTACCTCTATAAATTATTACAATTTTAAACGATTTCATGAAAAGTGGTATTTCTCTCAAAGCATTTTACTGATCATTTTCATCTATGTCAACATCCTTTAATGGATTTTAATATTGTTTGAAGTTTATTAGTTATGATACAAATCGTAAATATTGTATTGAATGTTTTGGGATATGTTTGACTATGGATGTTTTATTTTTATACAATTCTTGGTTTATGGATAAATTATTGACATTTTTTATTCTAGTTTTAATACGAATGTTTATGATATATTTCAACCTTTTATATGATGAGTGTATTGGACTTGTATGTTTCGGGTTGGGGACCAGTAAAAGTAATCCCTCCGGGTTGGAGTCCAGTTACAGTAGACCCTCCAGGTTGGGGTCCAGTTATAAAGGCTTTCTAGGTTGGATTCCAGTTATAGAGACTCTCTGGGTTGGGGTCCAGTTATAGAGGCTCTCCGTGTTAGAGTCCGGTTATAGAGGTTCTCTGAGTTGGGGTCCTATTACAGTAAACCCCTAGGTCCTGGCACGAGGCCTTAAAACAAAATTAATTTTAGGTAATATACATTCTCTCATTATGAAATTAGTTATTACATGTGATTATTTTACTGGTATAATATCCATGTGCATGTTTATAGGGTAATGATTGATTTATTTTTTCCATATTATGTTCAAGTCTATGATTAAAAGGCAGTTTTTTTTATTACACATATTTCCTTAAAAGTTTATAGCTTTCGCTAAATTATTTACCCTTACTGAGAATCTGAGCTCACCCCTTTCTTATGATTTATTTTCCCAGGATATGAAGAAGTTAGTTATGAGTGACTTGTAGGCATAATCTAGGAGGCTTGGACATTTCTAATGGAATAAATTACTGTTGTTTTACTTTTCACGTTGTAATGTGGAACTTCATATATGCAATATATTTTCTGAGAATGCTAAACTGATCGGTCCTTCGGGACTTGATTCCTTAAAATCATGCCAATGTTATGTAATAATTCACCGACTCTGGGTAACTGGGTTCGGGGCGTGACATCATAATGGTTTTGTCTCAAAATTTTAGTATTTAAGAAATTTTTTGATTTATGCGCCTACCTTATTTTATATATTGTATATACTATATATTTGACACATATTCATAATTACAACATTGTTCATCGTATTTATTTTTTCATTTCAAGTTCACTCCTTTAGTTTTTTTTCTCTACATCTAAATTATTTTAAATTATTTTTTTTACACTTAGGATATGTGTTTTCTAATGATCCACCTTATTTTTTACGGACGGGTTATGTCTTTGTTATCCCATTTAGTATTTGGGAAGGTATTGAAATTTAATATTTTTATATCTAAATACACATGTTTATTTATTCTTATGGTAATTTGATTATTAATTTTAATGAAATTGTTATCTTTCACTAGGTAATTTTCTTAAACATAATAAAGTGATAGGTGGAGCCCCGTATTATATATCCACTTGATGAATCTATCGATCTCAAAAGAAAAAAGTTTTAGGTATTTGATATATCCCTACCCAATGAAAGCATGATGTCTTGGTTGTTACCATGATGATATGAAATATGTCCCGACTGTGACAATGATGAGAAGAATAATGTCTTAGTAGAGGCCTTGATGGTAAGGATAAATATTTACTAAATTATTCATTACAACTCCATGATAACTATAATTTTTCTCTGTAATTTTATTTAAATTTTTAAACATGGAATTGTTTCAAGATCATGTGATTAGTTATAAGACATTATTTGACTATCATTCACTTCGTTCCATATTATGTGTACCTCGTTTCTTCTATGATTTCTTCTACTATATGGTTTGTCATACTGAGTATTTTAGCTCACCCTTCATATGTTTCTATTTTCCCATGTTATGAGGAAAAGTATTTCACATGATATTTATAGAATAATAACATGTGTATTGAATATGGGTGAAATTTTTATAACATATTATGGATGCATTAGTTTCATAATTTGCAGAAATAAATTTCATTCAATCATAAATACATGGAATTCATTAGTAGATTAGTTATCTAAATTATCTTAATATCGTAACCTAGAAGGTTATAGAAATATATTTAATAAAAAAATTCCCTATAAATAATTTAATTATAGGATGATTAATGATAGTCCGTCATAGCTAGTATTGGAGTAGAGTTTAAAAAACATTAGATGTTAGGATGTTAGTTGAGCATAATTTACGGGTTGGTAAGTCAATGAAGATTATAATTTAAATTGTATATATAACCCTTTTGGTTATTTGTTGTAATTTTTATATTTTCTTTTTTTTATAAATTAGAATTATATATATTTAGTGGAAACCCTATAAATAACTAGGTGTATTGTGAAACATCCTAAATTTTTGTTAATGAATATATTTTTGGGTTCTACGAGATATTTAATCCATATCAGGATACTATAAAGTGGATTTTATTATACAATAGAGGCATCTATGGTTAATAGACCCTAATAAAGTATGGTTGAGTATTACCTCAAAATTCACTCTTGTACTTGATGAGTGTTCATAATATTACACACTTTGATAGAATCTCACTGGGGATATTCTTTGTTTAATCACATTCTATTTACAATTAATTTTTAAAGATTTATAATTTTATGAAATTAGGATAAGTAATAAGGGGGAACTCATTATAACAAACAAATATTGATCTGAGACTAATTTAGGTAGATCTGAAGGATAATTTATTAATTTAAAATAGTAATAAAATTTGATGTTGAATTTCTTATAAAATAATTAGCATAAAGAATTAACTTTAGTCACTCAGGATTAAATATTTTAGGATTTAGTAATGGAATAATACTAAATAAACCATGTTAATAATGTATTACATGGTCAATTCCGAAATTTTTCCAATGAGTAACCTAATGGGATAAGAGTTGGAGTGAGTAATCTTGTGAATTAGTGTTTTTATTTTTAAAAATTCTTTCTGCTGAGTTCATCTTCTTGAACTTATTAAGGTTATTGATCCACTATGAGATATCTAAAAAATTTTCCACGTATTAAGAAATAGTAATAGATGGAATAACACAAGGTATTTATAGGGTTCTTCATAAAATCCTTATCCTTATTACAACTAGTTATTCCCCTAATTACAGATTTCTCACTATATATAGTTGATCTATAACTAGGGAAATTATCATTCACATCAACACTGAGTCCCATATTACACCCTCTCTATATTTTTACCAGATATTACTAATATCCCACCTACACAATAGATCAACATAGAAACCAACTATGTCATCTCCTCCTCTAGAGTCCCACTATAGTCTTCTACTTCAAGCACCAACTAAAATACTAATTAAACTATTAAGGGTTTATCCACAACTAAAAATATATTCAACCTTCTAGATGATATTATTCCTCTATGTGACTATAAGAGCAGGTTTTCTCATTTATAATTATTCAAGGTATTCAACAACTGCATGTAGAAGGTCTCTTGGCATTGAAACACTTATAAAATCTTGAATAATAAGATTCTATCAATATTTTATGATTTAGGTATGCCTCATTCAAGGGACCAACAACTTTATTTCTCTTTACTATTCTACTCAATACTATATGTGTCAATTTATTAGATGGTTTTATTCTTATTAAAAGAGTTCTCATTTCTCTGCTTCTTTTCTCGACACATATACCATTTATTTAGATTCAAAAAATCATTGTGATTATTAATATCAAAATATCACAGTCAATATTTCCATATTTGAATTAAGGAAATGTCACGATCTTCAAAAGTACGATAATCTAAATCAAATCGATTAACTAATTTCTAATTTATCTCACATTAAAACTCATCTACATTCATGGTCAAATCATCATTTAAATCCCCTGAAGACTCGAGCTTTATTTTTCACATGATATATAAATACATTAATTCTTAATAACATTCTCAAATACTACTTCATTATTCATACATGGATAATAAAATGTATCGATTAACTCAATAATGGAAGCAAAACCCTTTGTGGCATAGTGTATATTCCATGGTGTAACACTGTTCAACTATTTATGACTCACCCACTACATATGATAAATATTATTATATATGGAAAAGACATATCTCAAATTGTAGAACAATATAGGCAAACTCATCCTAACTTTGTAGGGTAGAAATTTACTCTATGGTGAAGTGAACTATTATTTTCCTGAACCAAAAAACTCCAATCATATTCTTCAGGCATAGAACAAACCTATATGGTATGAATATCACATAAATAAATTTTTTATTCTTTAATGGATATGATATGTTTTGTTCCATTTTTTGATATCCTTAAATTAATACCATTACAAGAGATATGATCAACCTTACATGAAATTTAGAACTCACGGGTCACCCTTAAACAAAAATGTTACCCTTACACAACCTCATTACCCTTACACTGGTGCATTATTTCAGCACTAATTTATATAGCCTTAATATACCCTTATATAGTGTGGTATGAACTAAATTTACCAATAAATAGCCTCAATTTCCTTACACAGTGTAGTATTAACCCATTTTATCATTACATTGGTACCCATACAGAGCCTCGTTACTCTTATGTGGTTACATGGTTTTCTCAATACCATTACATAAGTTGTGTAAATCATATATAACCATTACATCTCTATAGAAATATACTAATACCACTACCCAACATCTCTGATACATTTAATAATATATTACAAAGAAAGAGTTACCATTACATAGACTTCAGAGCTATCTCTATATCTTTATATATGTGATGTAATTCTGAATTTACCTTTACATAGCAATCTAATGTATCTCAAAATAATCTTGTGAATTTCAAAACACCTTAGGATCAATCCTAAGGCCTTATAAATTAAATCTCATGAAGAATAAATGGTTTTTTCATACACCAATAAATGGAAAAAATTCCTTTGAATACCAACACTATCAGCATCAGATATACTTTAACATGTTGTCTTGAACATCTCCATTTGAGTTATTCAACCTGGGGCCTTATAATTTCATTTCCCTAGAACATGGTAGTATCTCATCTAATATATTTACTTATTTGGTTTTGTTATCAGGAATTATATCCAATTTATTCATGAATCCAAAATAATCCTTCAATAATCATAAAAAAACTGTTGAACCATTGAAAACCTATTTGATAATAACATGTGACAAAATATGGCAATTTGATTTTTTTTTGAAAATAACAATCCTCAATATCCAAATGTGTTCTTGGATGGATTCTATTTTTCCCCCTTATTGGAAAAAAAATTAAATGTTATATGTGAGGGACTTCTCAAAAATTCATTTTCTTTTGAATGAACTCTCAAACTATTCTGCTTTTTTGAGAGAATTATGATACAACATGGTACTATTAGTCAATAAACTTTAGCTTCTCCTCTCTAAGTCTACATGGGAAACCCTATTTTAGAAAAAAATAAATATAAAACCAAGGTTTTCTATTTTTTCCATAAACTACCATATAATAAATATCATGCTCAAGTATTCTCAATTATTAATTTATAGGATGTTAAGAAAATAAATGCAAATGCACATTTAAAAACACATTAAAATTTTTATGAGTAAGAAAAGATATTGCTCGCTATTCCTCATCTTGAAATAAACCAAGATCTGACCCATATTAAATATAATTAATAAAATTATGAATGATGGGTTATAGTGTGATTGGAATACCTAAAAACTTAATATTATCAAGATATATAGAAAATTAAAGATTTATATATAGTGCTTCAGCAGCCTCCAGACTCAATTTTCCTCCCCATCAATGGATGCACTCCTCTTTTTTTATTTTAGGTTTGTTAAAATACTACATGAAGGAAAATCTATTCATATTGACCTGTAGTTATAGCCTCAAGAATCTCTTCTATTTCCTTTTATGTGTAAATACCCCAACACCAATAGACCATAGCCAATGGTTACTTTATTAAATTGGTTCTAGATACAAGTTATTGAATCCATATAGACTAAATAGTTTATTGGCGTTGTAAAAATCGATACACACTTGAAATTAACATTATAATTGAAAACATAAAATACATTATAGAATTTTATTTCATAACACCATTATTTCTTTTTGTACGTCCCTACATATCAATAATAATACACTTCCTAGAATATGGGGAATTGAAACATAAGAAATGGGTGAGTTATATTGATCTGTATGGATATTTGTATAGCAGAATATATCATAAAAAATAATGAATACTCAATATGAAAAGGTAAAAAACCAGAACACTTTACATTAAATATAATAATTAAACATGTAGAATACTATGGTAGAAATTACTAATTATCATGACCCAATCCTATTTATACTCTTGATTTATATCCCTAATAGGGTGTGTATAGAATAATAAAATTCAATAATACAAAAGAAAATGAAAGAATGTGGAATAAATATAAGAGGCCCTAATTCCATATAAATATTCACATAATCTTGAAACATATACATGGATATTCTAACTAACTAAATAATCACATAGACCTCAATAACTAATATCAGGATGAGGTAGTGCATAATGTTGAACATCATAACTATATTGGAAATTCCTCCTGCTAAGACATGTTACATAAATTTCTAAGTCTTAAGAAATAACTCAAGAAATTTTGTCTCATGACACAAACCTATACACCAAGGGGTTATATAGGGTCCCACCCTTCACTTATTAAGTCCAATTCATTACTCATATGAAAGGGAAAAATATAGTAATCATACAAATTCATATTGGAAACTTTCATAAAAAATGTTAATCATTTTCTTAATCAATAAACATAACCAATATAAGTATTCATATTAGAAAACTACATTATGAATTTTAATAGTTTCCCCAATCAATACACCTAATCATAAACTATCTAGAGTATTATGGTGAGTGGTATTGAATAGTGCATCCTAGAAAAACTATCATAATACTTCTATATAAATTATATGAATGGGGTTTTTGTAATATATTCATCATGTATCATAAGTAATATTGAGGATTTTTGTTGTTAAAGAATAGAAATACCATAAAATCAATCAAAACATTCTTGAGAAGAAATATCATTTTCACATTGAAAATAAATTTCAAAAACTAAAAAACACTAGAATAGTAGGAAAAATTTTCATTAAAAATAATCATGGATACTTGTAATGTAATCATTAAAGAAGTGAGTGTTTGTGATGGTGGTAAATTTTGTACTTGTTGAGTATGTTAATATATCCTTTCACATTTTACTTAAAAGATAAAAAGTACCTTATTCTGAAAATTATAAGAAGATTAATATCAAACCATTTTAAAAAAAATAAAAAATATGTATATAATTCTTTAATAAATAATTTTTAGAGTTTTTAAAACAAATTAATTTATTCTTATAAAACAAGGATATGGAATAAAAATTATTTTCGACCGTAGAGAGAAATAAAGGTATCTTTTATTAAAAACATTTTACAAATAATTTTAGGTACCAAAGAGTGAAAAATATTAAAATTACTGTATAAATTTATGAATGACTATAGTATAAGATAATTCCTAATTTTATTAAGATATAGATCATAATATTTATTCATTGTGAACATATTCATAAACAATCCTGATAAAGATGAGATTGTAATCATAAAACTCATACCACTTTCTAACTTTTGAATATCATCCTCATGAATGAAATAAATTCAAATGAAACATTAAAAAAATGAAGATAAATATATTCATGATATAACATATCAAATATGTATTATATACACCATACACAAAAATAAGTGGTTTATATGGAATATGTCTCATGAAAGTAAAAGTGATATGAGAAGCCCTTTCCTCGGGTTTGATTTCCATTGTACATGTCCATAACTCCTATATAGTAAGTATATATTTATTATTCATATATTAAATTACCATAATCATATATTTAATACCATACAAGATTTACCTATAGTCATTTATGTCATGTTTACTAACATTTTTTTGTCAGAATCACTCTTTTGGGTGCTAATTGCTACAGTTTTCAAGTATGTTCTAGTTTGGTAATTTCATTCCTTTTTCACTGATAATGGTTCAATAATTTTAAAATTTTCAACCATGATATAAATTCCGTATATATTAATTATATAATTATTAATAATAGTCCATAAATGTTAGATATGGGTAAATGAGTTACATTGTTCATAGAGATGATAGGTTGTACTTGTGCATGAACATTGTTTCCATTTTTTCAATAGATGGAACATCAGAAAGGTAGATAATATATCACCTATACATAATCATTATTAAATAAAATATTTTATTTATATTAATTACATATATATTTATTACCATCTATATAAAAAAAATCAAAACATTTCACAAAACTACGTGGAGGCGGTAGTCCACACATACTCATGACCAACATTATTGTTTTCCAATGAAATGGAAGGTAATAAGGTATATGAAATATTATAATTAAATAAGTATTTTAATTTCATAAATTTAATATACATATGTTAAATCTATAATTATATCCAACTATGAGAGTCAACAACAGAAAACTAATTACATCAGTTTGAGAGTTGGTAGTCCACTGTATACAAGATCAACGATTTCATTTCCCATTTTATAGAATTAGGGAAGGATATAGCTTATTAAATGTACATAATAACATCTTAGTATATAGAATATAGTTTTTTATTATGTTATCATAGTGTTACAATATTTCAATGATTTACAATAATAATAATTAAAATGAAAACACATGGTTAATAACATTACCTCTTCCTCGGATTACCTCTTTAGGTTTATACATAATTCCATCCAAGGTTGGATTTATGATAAAATAATACCTCTATGATGTGGGTAGTTATTTGAGGAATATATTTTTGTAGGTCTTGGTTGAAACAAAATCCTTTGAGAGTGTGAATAATATTAGAGAGGGTGGCCTTTTATAAGAGGGGGATATGACACAATTGGAATTTTTTTTAAAAATGATACTCACATTTTTCACATTCATAAAGGCTCTAAAATGGATCAATCCTAGACTATAGATGATATAATGTCGAAATATTACCATATAATTTTAATTAAACAAGTTTATAGGTCCATTTAACCTTATATTGTTTGGTTAACTCTTAATAAGACCATTTTAACATTAACCGAGGTAATTAATTTTACAATTTTTACTCATAATTGTGACAACAAATATATTTGAAATTATTATATAATTTTACTTCTTCTGAATCCCAATGTAAAATTCATTTTTATAAATTCAATTAACAAAAATGGAATAATTTACTTTGAATTTAATTCATCTAATGTGATGATGAAGAATTTCGTCAAAGAAAATTTTTCATAATTAAAAAATTTTAAATATATAAGTTCAATATAAAATTTATTCCAATTAACTAAATTGTATTTGTTATAATTTAATTAAACTAATGTGAATTTTAAAATAATGACCTTTTTTAATCAATACATCTGCTACATTATTTTGTTTCCCTGGGTAGAAGGGCATTGAGAAATCATTATCCTTGATTATCTTGAGCCATCACATTTTTTCCATGTTGAGATATTTTTGTGACATGAAATATTTAAAACTTTGACAATCCATAAATATCTCACAATTTTCATTATAGAGATAATGCCTCCATATCTTCAGATCAATGGTTATATCTTCCTACTGAAGATCATGGGTTGGATAATTATTTTTATTTATCTATAACTACCTTGATGAATACATAATAACATAATCATTTTGCATTATGACACAACTAATTCCCTTCTTCGATGCATCACTATATATTAAGAACAATTAATTTCTTAATGGTAGATTAAAAATTGATGCATTCCCCCATATCATATTCAATTATTCAAAAAAAACATAACCTTACTTTGTGTATATAAACGTAACACATTTACGAGTAAGCATGGTTAACGGGTTAGCAAATCGAGAAATGTTCTGAAAAAAAACCCAAAAAAAACTACCAAAAACCAATTAAACTATATACCTCTGCTAGGTTCATCAATGTAGTACATTCATAGAAAACCATTTTCTTTATATGATCAATTGATATTCCATCCTTGGAGACAATATGGATAAAAAACAATCTGAAGCAAAAATTCACACTTGTAAATTTCATAGAAAACTCCTTTCTTCTAAGAGTCTCAAGATGATCCTTAACTGATTCTCATGGTCCTTATAGATCATATATTACACCAAGATATCATCAATAATGACCATAATAAATTTAAATGTATTTTTCTTTAATAATATATTCTTTAGATCCAAGAATAAATGGGGTGAATTATTCAAACCAAATAGAAATACTTTGAACTCATAATGTCCATACTGCATATGAAACAACATATTTGGAATATATTCCTAATGTACATGAAAATTATGATACCTATAAAAAAGTTAAATCTTTGAAAAGAAATTATATCTGTGAATTTAATTTAGTAAGTCATAAATGTGAGGTATAAGATACTTTTTATTTTTTTAATATCATTGATTTACCTAAATTCAATTCACAGCCTCATAAATCCATCTTTATTCATTAAAAACTCAAGTCTCCCTAAAGTGAAACACTAGGGTTTATAAATCACTTATCACACAACTCTACTAATTGTTTTTTAATTTCTCTAATTCTATAGTGTTTATTATATATGGATTCATTGATATTGGTCTTACGTCAACTATTAAATTAATAGTGAACTAAACTTAATGATCTTGTTGATTTCTAGATAATTAATCTATTAATACATCAATTTATTCGTATATAATATATAAATCCTCAATTTGAATATTACCTTTTCCATATATAGATTTTTGTTTTCATCTTTACTTACCCAAAAATCTCATTCAGAAGAGCTACTGGGGGTAAATCTAGATATAACTCAGATGATGAAGTCTCCCCTCTTAAATGAAGTAATTCAATATATTTTTTAAGAATCATGACTTCCTTTTCATTGTAATAAATTTTTTCAATATATTTTGACAAAAAATACACACTGAGGATTATATCTAAATGAACCATAGATATAATAATGAAGTCAGTAAATCAAAAAAAATTATGTGTTATAATGGGAACTGATTGACACAATCCTTGTTTTGGTGAGACTTATAATATTAGTCTTCACTAATAAATCTCTTCTTAAGGTTCTAGTAAAATATATAATTTTCATAGAAAACCTGGAAGATATAAAATATCGAAAATATCTAGAATAAAAAAATCATTAGCTAAATTTTATGATGTGATTAAAGCACCTCACCCCACATCATTAGGGACTTCAAACTCAGTTATTTAAATATCATAATATTAACCATATTACCTATGAATATTCTAGTGAAAATTCCCTTGATGTATATAATAAAAATTCCTAAATAATCTCATCCACATTAAATTGAATCATTTCCCATTGGTAACTTCATTCATTCCCTTGAAATCATGAGCATTATGGAAATTATCTCTACACTTATAGAAAACTTGCAATTCCAGTAATAATTTTCCATGGTGTTTCATTTCACATTTATTACAAGATGTAAATTCCTTACTTCAATTCATATATTTTTCTATATTTCATTTTCTAGTGTTCTCATCATCCATATTCTTATCATACTTTCCTTTAAATCTATAATACTTGTATAATTTATTCCTTTTCTTTAGATAACATGATATTATGTCCTAGTATGATGTGAAAATATGGGAGGCTAGTCATATTTATGGATTTTATTTAACCCGTCAAATATTTTGTTAATAATACTCTTCATATTTTAAATATAGTCCATATCATTATTTTATAACATTGTAAACTTGGATTCATTCTTAGAAACATTTTTATCATTATTTTGTATATGATTCGAAAATATTCTCTCTATTACTACTCATTTCTCATTAGAGATGATATTTTTACATTACATCCCAAAGTGAGAAATATCATCTCAAAAGAGCTTATCCATTTCTTATCTATTACAGGATTTTTAGTCCCACTAAATAATGGATGTTTATGATGCATGAAATTTTCTAAAAATTTTAGATTGTATGGTGTATTAATAGTTTTCTCTATGAAAGGTAGTTTATTACTCATAAAATGATTCATTTTCCCCAATACTGTTATAATTTGATCAGATGCAGTTGCAGCTCCTGCTCAAGATTCATTATCTTATCAAGAGTAAAATCCATAAATGGACTATGTTAATTGATATGATTCTCATTTATTATTCTAGGTTTAATTTCAAATCAATGGAATACACTATATTAGAGCAATTCATTATGAGATATAATGTATAATCCCAAAATATATGAAATACTAAGCCTAAATCTAATTATTTATGCATACCTAATCTCAAAATCATAAACATGGTTTATTTTGGAATTTTTTCAAATGATAAAAATATTTTCAAAAACTTAATAATTGTTTGTAAAGAAAATTTAAAATACCTCAGGAATATCCCTTAGAGTGTTAAACAATATGTGCATAAAATACCATTTTCAACCACTAGGTGATGATCATGTAAAATCCCAATATTCCTATTTTAGAGTTCTTTCCCCTAGGTACATCTACTCCATATCCACATCTAGTAGTAGTATAGATATAGGAATATATTTTTAGAAAACTCATATAATATCTTCCTCACCAAAAATTTATGATTTTCTTTTATACTTGTCAATAATGTATATCATAGATTAATGTTCTCCAATCTATGTTTTCCGAAATAAATTTCCTAAGATTTATACTAAACATTCTCTAATATCAACTATAAATAACCCAACCCCAGTAGACTGGATTCAGGGGTTACTTTATTACATTGGTTCTAGATATAATAGATTTCATCCCAAAGGAATTAATAGTTAAATAGTCATGGAAAATAAGATACATACTTGAAATTATAATTATATTTGAGAAATTAAAATAAAACATAGAATTTTCTTTGAAAACTCTATTATACCCTTTTCTATATCCCATAATATCAACCACGATACACTTCTTGGTATCCTATGGAATGGAAACATTAGCAATGGGTTATCTCTAATTCATTCTAAGGGTATTAATACAATAGAATATATCCTAAAAAATAAATAGTAATAAATATGTAAAGGTAAATAACTATAAAAATTTCATTCTATCAATAACTTTAACATAAAGAAAAATATGGTATGAATAACTACTATTTAAAATAATTTGATATAAATAGTTAAATAATCTTGAAACTTATCCATGGATATTTTGATCGATTGAATAATAACATGTGTATCAATAACTAATATTGTAATTAGGGAATTCATAATGTCAATCATCATAATCAAACCATCAATGCCTCTTTCCATTATATCTTACATAAATGGTTAATGCCTCATCCAAAAACACTAGTTTTTTTTTCTCATGATACCAACCAAGGCATCGAAGGGTTGTAGTTGGCCTCAACCATCACTTATTATGTCTAATGAATTCTTAATATGAAATGGGAGAAACATAATCAACATAAACATTAATATTTTAAAAACAATCATATGAAATGATAATAATCTCCCATATCAATAAACATTATTGTGAGGACCAATCTTAAAACTTTTCATATTCTAGTGATTTTAAACTAGAATTTACATTATTATAATTCCAATTGTATTTTGGAATTATAGTAATAGAGAATTTGGAATAATTCATAAAGGTTAAACCCATATAATATAAGTGGACACATATACTCAGTATCCATTTCTTTCATAAAACAAAACTCAAAAATTGTATCTCTTCATTAAAAATCATCAAATGCTTCCCCTAGATATCATCATTGTCCCTAATATTCCTTAAACACTATGAAAAAAAATTAAAATTAGGATTACAAAAAAAATATTAGTAAGGGATATAAAATAAATGAAACCATTAGTCCATTTAATACCAATAAAAAATAATTTTGTAAAAACATACCTTTTTACCCTGAAAAGGAATCATCATCTCAGAAAGATCATCATCTTTCCTTTTGAAAATAAAATTATTTTCATGAAAATAAATAAGTAATAATATAATATATAATTATTTAATTTTAGACATAATTTTCCATATAACTCTTATTAATTGAGTAACCTATATGGAAAACATCTGACTATTGAGTACTCAATGAATTGGATGTTGTAACGTAACCACCCGTCCATGGTTTATCACAGAACCACCTATCATTGGTTAATAATATAACCACATATCATTGGTTTATCATCAAACCACCTATAATTGTTTTATAATGGTACCATATATCACCATAAAAAAATCCCAATAACTATAACATTAATATAAATCATGAAATATTGCATCATAAAACACTCTTTGAAGAAAATAAACATTCCATTTTGAAACCACTCATTTTGAAAAACTACGAATGTAAAATAGAAAAAATATTCATTAGAATTAACCATAAAAACATTTAGTGTAAGATTAAAAATATTAAAGAAATATTAAATAGGGAAATTTTGTTTATTCCATATATGTAAAAAACATTGCCTTTTTACTTATGTAAAAATAAATTTAAAATTTTTTTTTGAACGAATATCCCTTAAAAATATCATATCATTGAAGTGAGCATTAGTAAAAATGATTTGATTATTTGTAGAAATTTTAAATACACATAAAACAATATTAAATAGAATATAATATATTTAGAAGTTATTTCACAACTAATATTGGCACAATATAATCATGAAATAGAAATTTAACCCAAATAATGGAAATTAGGTTAAGAATTATCGTACCTCAACTTCAAAATCATTCAAAAATGTTCAAAACTCATATATAATAGATTAAATAATGTTATTAATTTATTTTCTCTATATATTAATATTTATAATACAATATATGATCATTTTATGACATATATCTACCTATTCATCGTAAATATTTCATTATTTTCATTATTTTGGGTGCATTCGTTTCATGGTTTCATGGTCAGTTCAATTGTGTATAATTATAATTTCATTTTAAAATGTAAATAATAAAACATAATTTTAATTAATATGTATTAATTCACTTAAATAATTATAAATAGTCCTATAAATAATTTTTCTTTCTAACATGTGGATGATTCATTTGATAAAATGTTAATGATAAATGATTAGTTTATTAGTGAACTTTTTCTAACTATCATGAACTTGTTTTCTTTTATTTATTATTATGTATATATATTAGATAAGTACTGATAAATAGTTTATAATATAATTATAAAAATCTTATTCAACCATAAAAATATTTGTATGACCACCCTTAAAAGAGGTAATGGAAAACAAGCAATCATTATCCACAAAGATATTTAAATAGAATAATTTGGATAGTGGTTTTGTTTCTTTGAATAAGAGGAGATGAGAAAAGGAATGGATATAAATATAATATTCCAGTATATAAAAGATACTAGTGTTATAATTATTTTATGGATGAATGAGGTTATAAGAAATTAGAATAAGTAAATAAATTAAGAGAGGTGCTTTGAGAAAGTTAACTCTTGAATATCACCCAATTGAAGGACCCCTTAAGGACCTTGGACTTATTATTTTGGTTATAAAAGTAGAAAATGGATGTAGTTAGAGTATTTAGGAGAGGTTTTGTAGTTATTTTAATATATTAAAGGTTTTTTAGTATAAAGGTGGTTGTGATGAGTGGAATTCATACTTGAGGATGGGTGGTTTTAAGTGATAAAATAATGACTATTTTAAATTTAAAGCCAATATAATTTTGGTATAATTGATAATAGTTAATTAAATTGATAATTAATGCTTTAAATTATTTTTATGGTTGATAAAAACATCCAAACCCATTTAAAGTCATATTTTTTATTTATTTTAAGTTTTTACCTTTTAACTTTAACAAATTTCATTATTTTTCATATAATATGGTAAAATTTTTTACCACGGTGAATTTTTATGCCTAAAAATTAAAATGAACCTAATACCTAATTTGGAAACTATTATAAAAAATATTTAATCCATTTTACCAAATTCAATTTATATAGATTTAAAATAAAACTTATAGACGCGGCAAAAAATAGGGTTTTCAAGAAGTGTGTGTTTCAAGAAAAAGATGATTTTAGAATAACTCTGTCACTAATCAATGTAATTTTATGAAACTAAATTAATATTTAATGATATAAAATCTATACATTTTATTCAAAACTACCACATTTATTTATTATTTTATTTAATTAAAAAGAAGAAGCATTATGTAGTGTAAAATAATTTTCAGAAAAATACCGTTTTTAAAACAAAAAATAAACATATTCTAAAATAACATATGAGTATGATTTAAAAAGGATTTAAGTGGATTAAATATAAATAAATAATACTTATATTAATTGAAACCATATTAAAAACATAATGGTACATTAAACTACTTAATTTGTTGAAAATAAATGACATTTTCACAAAAATTGTTATTTTTCACTATTCACTGAAAATTATTCTTTTCAAGAAATTATAGAAAATTATTACTAAGATAATTTTGAAATTATAAATCTAAAAATGAAACTATTTTTTTAAAATTAAAATTTTATAATTTTATAATTGATAATTTAAATATAAACTTTTACTAAATGAGTTTAATAAAACAATTTTTTACTTGACATATTTACATTGAAGTTAACTATATAATGGAAGAATACTTATAAATATGAAAAAAAATTATTATATTGGTACTGGGGGTTTTACATCCCCCTTTAAATTTCTCCCACTCAATTTTATTCACATAATAAACAAGTGGGGATACTTTTTCCTCAGAGCATTTTTAGATTCAAATGTTTCTTTTTGAACCATATTGTTTATCCAAAAAATCTTAACCTGGTAAATTAGTGTATTCTACAATAATTTCTCTCTATGGTAAAGAATAAAAATTGGTTGTTCCTAAAAATATATTTTCTCTTCCATCTAAACTACTTCAGGGTTAAAAACATGAGTTTAATCCTTCACATACGTTTATTACATTAAAACATTAAAAACATTGTGTACTTGGGATAGACTCGGAAGAAAAGCCACTAAATAGTCAAATTAATCAAATTTGTCTAAACTTTTATATGGTCCAATGAACCTTATACTGAAATTTCTAATCTAAAAAAATTATATCACTTTTCAATAAATATATTTTAAGAAAAACATGATCACCAACTTCGAATGAAAGATCTTTTCTACTATTATCTGCATAATGTTTCTACCTCCTCTAAGATTTTATAATATTTTATTTAATAATTTTTACCTTATCATCCATTTACACTATTAATTACTGTCTCAAACACTTTATTTAACTTACTTTATTCAAAAAAATTGGATTTTAATACTTCTTTCCATATAATTCCTAAGAAGGATTCAACTGTATACTAGACTGAAAAAATTTTTTATAAGAAAAATATAATAAAAAAAGATGTTGATCCCAACATCGATGGTAATCCATTAAGAAATCATGAATCATGTATTCATAGGTATTAATTGTTCATTATAAGTATCCATCAAACAAAGGATGATTTTTTTAATAAAATTTAACTCAGTACCTAATGAATTCTAAAGGCCTTTCCAAAAATTAGGAGTGAATTTGGGATCAAAATCATAGAAAATAGAGAGAGGAACTCTATGTAACCTGATTAGATCTTTAAAATAAAATTGATAAAGTTGACCTAAAGGAAGTGTATCTAAATAGGTAGAAAATTTATTGATTTATTAAGTTGGTCCATAATAAACCAAATTTTATTATTAACTCAATGAGTATTTGGTAGACCAACCATGAAATCCATAGATATATTTTCTCATTTCCACTAATGTACAAGAATATTTTAAAGCATCCCAAATGGTAATTATCATTCTTATTAAACCTGTTGAAAATTTAAACATTTCATGGTAAATTCAACAATATCTTTTTTCATTCCATCCCACTGGTAATACTCATGATGTTATCTATACATCGTAGTGCATCTCTAAAATATATCTTGGTTTCTTTAATTATTCCTCCCAAATATTTCAACAAAAGTTATATCATAATTTCATGATGGTATATTCCTGGTATTCTTTCAAATATCTCATAAATGAAAGAATTTAAAGATACAAAATCAAAAAAGGTATTGGTATAATTTGAATACATGAGTAACATACTTGTAATTTATTAATTATATAGTCCAACATTAACCGTAGTGGTTGAAAAATATTTTTACACAACCTTCTATTTATAATCATGTTGATTTCCCCCCTGAGTGACTGAATTTGAACAGAAGTTACACTACTAGAATATAAGATATTTTTAATGGGAAAATTGTGACAGGAAATTACCATGTCCCAAAGACTATCTGATAAGAAACTATTTTCAATGGATACTTTTTTCCACCACAAATATCCATCATTTGCGATGGAATAAATCACATGTCAAAAATAATTTTGGAAGGTGTTCCCCCCACACAATGAAAAAATCTTTAACAATGGGAATTTTTGATGGTGTGAACTTATATGCCTATCACAAACAGTCAGCATGTAGGAAGTATTTGTGGAGGTAAATAATGTATGTCACAAATACATTGGATGAAAAACATATTTTTCATGGGATTAATTCCATCACAAATATTCCATAGCAATTAATACAAAATTATTACCCCATTGTTCACTCTTTATTCATTCCCACCTCTTCCTCCCCTTATCACGGATGGTTGGGGTACACGACCCACTCTGATCCCTCCCAGATCTACTCCGCTACAACTGATTTTTACAAATCCACCTTTCAATCACCCTAGTATGGATTCCCCTTGTATACCTTTTCATTATATTTGTGTTTTATTCATTTTCTTACCTGATTTAGTTTTTCCAAATCCTCAGTTTATAAATTTATTTAATTTTTATTTCTATTTGGTATTAGGATTTCTGGAAATTTATTATTCCCTTTTTGTATGTTATTGGGGTCCACAAGAATTATTTCAAATGATTTTTAGGTATTTTGATCATTATTAAATTTAGATGTATGTGTGTATGTTTTTAAAAAATGTGTACGATTATATGTATATTTAAATATATATATATATATGTATATATTTTTTTTGTATCTATGTATATATAAATTTGATATATATATTTGCTTAGAAGAATTGAGAATATATTTGATGTATTTATATTAATAAATAAATCTTGAAACATATGTATAACACCATCTAAATATAAATATATAAACATTATAATAAACATGAAAGTTTTTAATATATACATATATATAAAAAACATGTAAGATTTTAAATAAATATATTTATATGTATGTATGTATATTAACATGTGAATATATATATGTGTGTGTGTGTGTTTTAAAAAATCATATAAGGTTTTTCATACACACAGGCACACATAGATATATATATACTTTTTAATAAAATATATAATTATATATATATTTGTATATATGTATGTATGTATTGATATGATATTTATATTTGTTTAACAAAACATAAAAAAAATTATTAAGAAATTGTGTGCTATAGAAATATATATATTAACATTTTAATATGTATATATAAACATTTTTAAAAAACCTATATGGTTTATTATATTTATATATATACATATAGAGAGAAAAAGAGAATTGATATGTATGTTTGTTTGAAAAAAGATTCAGAAAGTTTTATATGTATTTATATTAATAAATAAATCAGGATATATATATAGTAATTTTTAAAAATGTAATAATAATTTGAATAATTTATAATAATTAATAAATAATTAATAATAATTAATAAATAATTAATAATTATTAATAATTATTTTTTAATATTATTAATAAATATTAAATATCAGTGCTAGCTATAAAATATTATTAATAATTTGAAAATATGGGGAATTTATGAAAATTTGTAAAAAATTATAAAAGTTAAATTGTGAAATACAAGTCATTATTAAAAATCAATACTATTTATTTTAAATTTAGTTATAAATAATATATATTAATCATTACATTACTAATAATTTTATTAATTAATAAAAATTTAAAAACAATAATAAATACTAATTTTTTTTCAATCCTTGTAATAAAATTTAAAAAAATAATAAAAAATAGATATTGAAAATAATTTGTATAAATATTGTATTAATTAAAATGGTTTTTATTAATAATTTATATAAATGTTGTAATATATATATATATAATATTAATAAAATATTTAAAATAATATCTTCCTGTGAAATGTTACCAAACACCCGACGCTCAGAAATGTTATGTCACACCTTGAGTAAACCCAACATTTTTGTTTTAATGATGGTCTCATATTTCAAATATGACACACCATTATGAAGATACTTCATTTTTTATAAAAAAAATATAATAAAAATATTTAATGGAATTACCCTAGTTTGTGATGTTACCAAACTTTGAACATGCCAAAATGTTATCTCATGTCTAGGGTAAGCCCCATATCCTAGACCAAATAGTAGTCTTTGATTTTTCATATGATGCACAGTTTGAGTGACACATTAAATTTTTATATGAAATTATAATAAAAATATTAAATCAATTACCTTTGTGTGCAATTTAACCAAACACCTAGCGCATAAAAATGTTATTTCACACCTAGGGTAACTCCAGAATCCTGAACCTAAAGGTGGTCTCAGATTTCCCATATGATATGCCATTATAGAGATACATAATTTTTTTTAAACATTATAATAAAAAAATAAATGAATTATCATCGTGCATGATGTTACCAAAATCTCGATGCACACAAATTTTATATCACATCTAGGGTAAAACTCATATCCTAGAACAAATGGTGGTCTTTCATTTTTCATATGATACATAATATGGTAGATAATTAATTTTTTAATAAAAATTTATAATAAAAATATTAACTGAACTAGATTAACGTGTCATGTAACCAAAATTCTGACACACACAAGTATTATTTCACACTAAGGGTAAACACAACATCCACGATCTAACAGTGGTATCATATTTCTGGTACGATACATTGTTACGTAGATACTTCAATTATTTAAAATTTTAAAATTTAAAATTAAATGAATTACTTTTGTGTTTGATGACACCGAACTCTTGATGTGCACAAATGTTATGTTGTGCAGGGGGTAACACTAGTAAATAGGAACTAATAGTTGTCTTAGATTTCCCATATGAGACATTATTCTTGAGATGTTCTTTTATTTTTGAAAAATAGTGGGAGTCAGATATAATATATTTAATATCTTTATTATATCTGTACTGAACCTCTACGGGCTGAGAATCCAGTGTTACCCCAACACCTCACTCTAATCACATTCCTTTTAATATTAAAAGGTGTTCAAATTTAATAATTATTTGAAATTAGTTAAAATGAAAATTAATAATTATTCTTATTTTGGTTTCTTTTTTAGATTATTAGGGATTGGGAAGTAGACACCAGTTTCTATTACACACTCTTTGTTAGATAAATCATGGAAAATTAAAATATATATAGTAAAAATCATGTCTACATTGAATGTATTAAAATATTTATATCATATTCATCATAAAAACAGAATTTGTTCTGAATTAATAGTTTAATTTTCATGATAGAAATGTTTTTTAGGATATTCAAAATGTTTGAAAATATTAGACTTTATCTATTTAATTTTGGTTATCAAAAATATTTTATTTTTTGGTATCAGCATGGTGAGAATAATTTAGTAGAAAAAACAAATTTTTTGGTTTTGAAACCATAATTTAAAAATTTAGTACATTATTTGGTTTATCTATCTATTCAGGAAGTAACAACTCAAAATGCTATTATAAATCTTGAATCGAAACATTCTCATTTTTACAATTTTTTTAAATCTATTGAGGGGGCCTTATATCCGGGATGCTAGATGAAAAGGCATAAATCTATTATAAAATCTATGGATATTAAATCACATTTGGGAATGTAAAATAGTTGTTTTGATCAAATGTTATTATTGGCTAAATCATTTTTTAGATAGAAATACAATATTTTCACATTCCTAAGATAATATAAGTTTGGTCTATAATTTGGGTCATAATTATCAAAAGATTCAAGTGGTATCAAATGACATCAAATGATATTATAGTAATTATGACTCCTTAGTGAATTTTACAACATGTTTAGAATCAAGGTATAAAGAGTCATAATAAGTAAAGTCCATACATCCTATGAAACAGTTGAGTTATTTTCAAATTACGCCTTATTGGTAGTGTTTATTTATGTCTCACAACACAACAACATTGATTATAGATATTAAATAAAATATTTTTTACCATGAAATATTAAATAAGCAATGTGATGGTGACTCATAGAGACACTTTGAACATATGAAACCTTATTTTGGATTCAAAACCTCGTAATATATGGTTGGATCTATATATTGATGGTTTTTTCCATTTGGATCTTACAAAAGTCAATATTATTATTTTTATTATTTTTATAAATCTATAAAACATATCCCCTTATATTATTATGAAGGAACAATATTTATATTTGGAGCAATTAATTATAAGATATCCAAATATTAATATATATTTTTATTTGAATCCATTAATTTATTACTTAATTTCATTATGGAACAACAGTGTGACTATATTTTATATAGTTGTAGATCATAATTTAACACTGAATATTACATTAATATAGATAATCAATAAATTTCTAATGTATTGTATGTTATTTAGATGGGGCACACATTTTTTAAAATCATATTTGTATTACATGCCTAAGAACAAATCATTTATGCTTGGTAATGGGATAAAGACAAGTTATTTTAACTATCATTGGATATTTCTTCCTATGGATCACCGTTTTCGAAGGAAGATAAATAATTTTTTAAAAGTTTGAATTGTAAGAGACAAACATCAAATATTAATCTCAGGTATTCTAGTAAAATAAATCATTTATGCATTACCTTCTACTACTTTTTTACCAACCACAACTGAATAAAAAACAAATGGTATTGGGAGAGGTCATAATTTGATAAAGTATAGTATTTTTTAGGACCTTAAATATTGTTCTGATTTGATGGTTCATCCCATGTTATATTTAATGCATACTGAGAATATTTTTTTGATATCATAGTTTATACCATGTTTGAAACACATGGTAAGAACAAAGATAATGTAAAGGCATTGTTAGATCTTTCCATGATTTACATATGACCTAAAATTGAATTATTTGAACATGAACGATCACAAAAATTAATGAATCCAAAAGAAGATTATAGACTTTCTAAAGAATGTCATTTATTAGTTTGTAAATGGATTTGAGATTGTATTTTACAATTTGGTTATGATTACAATTTTTCTCATTGTGTTTGAAATGGAAATATTAATGGTTTAAAAATTCTTGACTTCCATGTCATAATGGAATGATTACTACATATTAGTCTAATAGGGATGTTCAATTCTTCAATATGGGATTTGTTAAATGAAATATCATATTTATTCTAAGATATTTGTGTGAAAACAACATATTATAATTCATTGGGTATGCTGAAAAAGTATGTTGTTTTAATTTTATGTAAATTGGAGAAAATATTCCATGTAGGCTTGTTTGAAATAATGGAATATTTCATATAGCATTTCTTATGTAAAGATAAATATGAAGTACCAGTAAATTGTTTATAGATGTACCCATTTTGTAGATGTATGCAAAGGTTAAAGAATAAATTACATAACAAAGTATCAGTTAGAGGGTTAATTGTAGAAGCGTACTTATAGTAGGAAATTTCAAATTGTTTCTCCTATTATATTCAATTGGAATATCCTTCAAAACATAACTATATGAGTCATAATGAGACACATGTTGATTATGTCACAAACCATCAATTGTTAGTTTTTAATCATCCTGATCTTGGTTTTGGTTTTTATTGTGAACAATTGATTTTAGATGAAGAACTCTATAGAGCTCATGTATATGTTCTACTGAATTGTGAAGAAATGAAACAATTAATGTAGTGATTATTAGTTAAATTTTTATAAAATATACCATTGTTTAAATTAATTTTTTATAGGCTATATGAAGAACATATCAAAAAATAAAAAATATATATGCTTCTCTTGAAGAACATCATCAGAAAAATCATATTAGTTTCAAAGACTCTTAAGTTAAGTTACATTAGATGGCACAATAAATAATTTTTTTAGTGATATCTATTATTAATATTTTTTTTTGTTTTTAGTAAACACAACATGAAAATAAAATTAGTAGTCAATTATGTGTGATCAAAAACACTCCATAAAAATTAGTAAGAACTTATAATGGTTTTGTGTTTAATGGATTTTGATTCCATACATACATATATAGTGACTGAATGTAAATAAATGAATAATGGTGTTTTTTAAATGATATAATTATTAATAAATTGAAGTTGGATTTTATGGTTTGTTGGATGAAATTATTGAGTTATGTTATTAGTTAACAAATTATATAACACTATTTAATTGTCATTTCTTTGATAATGATCGAGGTTTGTGAGTTCATCCATGACATGGAGTTGTTTACATTAAATAAAACATTTTTCTTGCATTAAATGACCCATTTATGTTGGAATGTCAAATTCATAAAGTTTATTATAAAAATTAATTTTATATTTCGAGAGAATTCAATGACTGGTAGAGTGTGATAAAACTTAAATCACATGATAATTTTTTTATTTAAAATTTTAATGGGTTTATAGAGGTGCAACATATTGAAATTTTTCAAGAAACATCCCAATATATATATCTTACCCAATGACATATAAATATTTATGATTAAACACACTATTAAGGGTCAAAAATATCAATAAAATTGGCTAATTAATAATGGATAATGTAACTGAATGTCTTATGGAATTTGATGATGTTGAAGATAAAGATAAATATATTTTTATTGATGAAAATGTTGAATAAGATGAAGATTGATGTATTATATTCATGATTTATTAGTTTTGTATATTTATATTTATATTTATATTTATATTTATTTACGGGTAATATTTTGTGTTTCAGATGGATGGACCTAAAGATTAATTCTATTCCTTCACTAATGCTAGTAATTATTAATTTTTTATATTTTGTATTTGTATTATCATTTATTGATGGTTAATAATATTATATTTTGTATGATAACTGTTAGTTTTGTATATCTGATATATATATTAACAAACATTTTTATTCTAAATTGATATTTTATGATATTTATTTGAATTTAATTATTATATTATTATATTTATTTGTTTTTTTTATTTTATAGTTGTGTTAAAATTTTATTATAGGTATGATTATTAAATTTAAGGTTTTTATTTTTTAGTATTTGATATTTGTACTAAAAATTTATTACAGGTAAGATTATTTGATTCAGATGGCTGGAGATACTCCCGATGATCTTTTTCATTGTCCCACTGATGTCGGACTTCTTGATCATGAGCCTGATTCATATGATCTATGGAATTCCATGCCTATTAGGAGGGGTCCAATCTATATCAATTGATTATTTTAGACCCTGTTCTAGAGAGAAACACATCTATTTATTTTGATACTCACTTAAAGAGGTATGTTTAATTGTTTAAGATATTTATTTTATATAAAATCTTTTTATTAATTTGAGTAATAATAATTTACTTCTTTTTTTCACACTTTTTCAAATATAGCCTTTTGGAAGGCCGGTGAAATTCTGAGAAAAAAATGAAGCAATGGGTGTCGTGGGACCTAGTTCTGATCACCATGAATCACCAGATGTTCAACCACTAGATTGTACGTTATTAAATAATATAAAATTTCTAATATTTATTTAATAACAAACCTATTGTTTTTAATTTTTCTATAGAATTTATTTTCTACAATTGATGATAGCCTAAGAGTTCCTATACGAGAGGCCTGGGAGATTTATATACCTAATTTCTTTCTTTAGTTTTTACTCAAACTCAGAAATTGAGCTATAGGTAAAGTTTCTGCTATTATTGTTGACTAATATTGCATCACCCATCAACTTAAATATATATTAACTTCGGTATGGGATAGAATATGCTTCTACTATCTTGGAGAGACATTTAAGAGGAGGTCATCATCTGGAAATTATTTCCATTAGAGGTAGGAGGTAACACCTTTAAATAGAAGTTTTACATTTGGAATACATCGATGATATATAGTAACTGATATTATTTATTAATGTATATATTAATATATTATAAAGGCTTATAATAATCAATTTATTACAGGTTATGATGTTTATATGAGATATATATGGATCCACATACAGGAGAAGTTTGTGGTGGCCGATCGTGCAATATTTTGGTTAGTAATTTCTTTAACATTTTCATGAATATTAATTTTATTTTTATTCTAAATTTTAATTATATTTAAAGTAAATTTATGAGGTTGTAAATAATCATTCACGGGAGAGTCAAGTCGAGAGAAAACAATTTGCCATTGGTTATTTAGGTTTCGATGACGGGGCCTAGATATAGGAAACTTTTTGTGGTGTCAAGAAAGTCTAGGTGGTTGGTATTGGTTCCTAACTAACATATATGAGTTATTATGGTACTTATATGATGTCATCATGGAGCTCAAAGAGGGATTATAAAGATTCATATTCAAAAATGTCATCCACTACATAGTATTAGGAGAGGTTTTGAGCTTAGGATTATATTATACAATGGGTGTAGAGAGAGGGGGAGGAGTGTGATCTACATTATTGGAGAGATGAGCAGATGTTGGAGTATATGTGACAACTTTTAGGTTGCGTAGTTATAGAGTTTTCTTCCTTGATCCTCCAAGGTACTCTCTTCCACATAACATCAGTTGATGATTTGTGATGTTTTATGATTATTCATTAATTTGTGGTGAAAAACATATTATGTCGGAAATGATGTATTACTTTAATGTTTAATTTAATATTTCTAATTATATATAATTGTTTGTATTTTTGTAATTATTTAATTTATTTTAAATTTATTTTAAATATTTTTAATCATTTTATAATTTTTATTAATTAAAAATATATATATGATTTCCAAATATTTTTAATTTTATTTAATTCTTTTAATTATTTTTATTCTTTTTTAATTATTTTTAATATTTTTGATTATTTTTTATTTAATATTATTTTTAATTACACGATTTTTTTTGTATTTTATTTTTAAAAAATAATAATATTTGTGATGGAAAAATATTATGTCACAAATAATATCAATTTTGATAGATGACCATAATTGATCATTAAAAAAATCATTTTCAATATGTTTTTTATCCATCGTAATTAATATATATTTGCAATGAACTATCACAAATAACAACATTTCTAACACTGTTTTTTACCATGGTGCATTAGCGATGGACTCCCACTTCAAATGACCTTTTTCTATAGTAGTCTGCTATAAAAGCACCATTGCAAAAAAAATATCTAGTAGTGTAACCATAATGTTCCAACTCGTTACAATGAATGAATCTTGCAGTCATATTTTCATTATTTGTTTTCTTATTTTCCTTACATTCATGAGCTATGTGTCAAATATTTCCACATCAAAAGAATTTTCGAGATTTTTAGAGATTTCCCATTGGGTTTTTCTTACCATACATTTCTGAAGAATGGAATGTCATTTTCTTACCACTAAATTGTTTTCATGAATTCTTCCCTAATGCCATATATAATGACTACTTCTTATTCTTTGCATCACGAGGCACATACATGTCAACAAACTTCATCTCAACTTTTTCAGCATAATGAAACAATTTTTCATAGATTTTAAACTCACATGAAGGAAATTCTCTTCATAAAAATGGTATCAAATTAGAGAAAAATCCATTAATTTAAAAATCAATGTCTCTAAAAAAACCTAATACATACCTAGACAGTCTTATAAAATTGTCTTCATATGAAGCTAGAGAATCTTTATCCTTATGCATGAGTTCTATGAATTTTTTCTCTATTCTAAGTTAGATAGTCTTAGGAAAATAATTTTCTATAAATATAATTGTTTCGGTGCGGATGTGCGTCGGGCTTCTGTTCCGACGTTGTTCCACCAGGACGCGTTCGCGCGTGCTCCCGTCGACCCGAGGGGATGGGAGCGCGGCTTGTGGCCCCGCAGTCCCGCTTTCCAAGGGCGGGCGGCATCCGTCCCTTATTCAGGGACGTCTGCTCCTTGATCGAAACCGGGATGATGGGATGTCGGCTCATCCTTCCGTGGACGTCTCCTCAGAAATCGTCGCCTAATCCGGGTCTCCCTCATAGATTTAAGAATGTTCGTGAATCTCGTTCCCAGCGCCATATCTTCATGGACACCGGTTAATTACGCTGCTTCCGCCTGGACGCTCCAAGGAGTCTGGTCGGGGCAGCAACCTGCGTTGAGGAGACCGGGTAGCTCTGGGTGTTGGGGGCGTGTCTTAACACTGCGGCTCTGCATGTCTGCCTTCCGTCCCTAATAGGGCTTCTCGAAGGCGTGATGGCCTGAGGCATCCTGCGCTGGGTACGGGGAACTGCGTTACCTGAGGTTTTCCTCAGCTTCCCATGTTTAACACGGGGTATGTCGCGAGTTTAACATCCAGAGGGGACGGCATCAGACTGATCAACACGAGGAGTGGATCAGATGACAAAACCCCTTGCGGGGAACCTCCAACGCTGGGGCCAGCACATGGGCGGCTTCCCGAGTGAAGTGGAGTGGAATGAAATGGCATGACCCCACCGGGATGTGGCGGCCCGGGTAAGGATCAGGATGGATGATGGAATGAAGAGCTTGGACCCCGTGGGGGCTTCCTACATACCGCGCGTTAGCACGGATCAAAGTCAGTGTAGTTCGGATATACAGTTTAACGTCATGCTGGACGTTGGCAAGCCGACTCACAAGGAGGTCGAGGCTGTCGGGCGGAGGATTGAACCGAACCACCTCGCACAGAGAGGGATGGAACGGCCGGGTGGATCACAGTTTCACGTCATGCTGGACGTTGGCAAGCCGACTCACAAGGAGGTCGAGGCTGCCGGGCGGAGGATTGAACCGAACCACCTCGCACAGAGGGGGATGGAACGGCCGGGTGGATCACAGTTTCACGTCATGCTGGACATTGGCAAGCCGACTCACAAGGAGGTCGAGGCTGCCGGGTGGAGGATTGAACCGAACCACCTCGCACAGAGGGGGATGGAACGGCCGGGTGGATCACAGTTTCACGTCATGCTAGACGTTGGAGAGAGAAATAGAAGAAGGCAGTGGGGAAGCGCAATGGAGATAAACACGTGCAGTCCCCCAAAAGAGTGGATTCATAGGTGAATCGACGCGAATGTGAACCCGGGAGGGGTCCACTGATGGACGAACTGACGTGAATACGACCGGGACGACCAGGTGGTGGGCTTGAACCTCAGGGAGGCTTCCTACGTACCCTGTTTAGGAGACAGGGATCAAAGTCCACGTAGTTCATTCTGTCAGGACTTATGCACTAAGGCAGCCCGGATGCGGCAAAACTCAGTTGGAGAGGGACTTGGGCCGAAGGTGAGAAACCTCGATCCTTGTCACGCCCTCTACTGGCTTCGGCAGTGGGGAAGCGCAATGGAGATACACATGTGCAGCCCCCCACAAGGATCTAGGGGTTTGTAATGCCCTACCCCCGTGGACGAAGGCCACTCCAATAAATCGTCCCTAAAGAGGGGCAATCCCGACATCCCTGCAGAGATGAGTGGGTGGGGGCCACATCCAAACCAGGGTGGACCCTGCGTGCGAGGCATGGGATCGGGTGATGCGGACGGTTTAACGTCTTGCCGGACGAAGTACAGTTTAACGTCGTGTGTTGAGGACGAAGCGGACGGTTTAACGTCTTGCCGGACGAAGTACAGTTTAACGTCATGTGTTGAGGATGAAGATGCTTGACAGTTTAACGTCTTGTCGCGCGGACGAGGATGCTTGGAAGTTTAACGTCTTGTCACGCGGACGAGGATGCTTGGCAGTATAACGTCTTGTCGCGCGGACGAGGATGCTTGGCAGTTTAACATCTTGTCGCGTGGACGAGGATGCTTGGCAGTTTAACGTCTTGTCACGCGGATGATGGAGGCTAGGCAGTTTAGCGTCGTGCTGCTTGGACGATGGAGGCTAGGAAGTTTAGCATCGTGCAGCTTGGACGGTGGAGGCTAGGCAGTTTAGCGTCGTGCAGCTTGGACGTTGGAGGCTAGGCAGTTTAGCGTCGTGCAGCTTGGACGTTGGAGCGCCGCCAAAGGGTCTGTGTCACTTCGCGCGAGCCTGGAGGGCCGCACGGGAAGACAACGCACGGTGCGGGGCACCCGGGATGAGGATCATCGGGCACCACGCAGGCGGGCACCCTCAGGGGGTCAAAGGGGGCGACCCTGGCGGTTTGCGTGCAAAAGAGGAACATGGCGCGCAATATCGCGGATCGGCGCGCAATTGGGCCAGCGCTTTGCGCGCGGAAGATGGAGATTGCGCGCACCGGGCCTCTGATAGCGCGCGGGGGCAACGGCTCATTCTTTAACGAATGGCCACTTTGAAAGAGGGGGGTGCGCGCAATCGGGCTAGATTGCGCGCAACCGGGGGCAATTGCGCGCAAGAGGCTTCTTTTGCGCGCGAAGGCCTTTGGGTGAAGATTTGTTCAAAGGAAAGGAGCCAAGGATATTGCGCGCGAAGGCGAACCCCGAGGCTTTCTTGCGCGAAAGAAAGAAGGTTACCTGAAGATCGGCATTGCGCGCGGAGGGGGGTTGGATTGCGCGCACGAGCGACCTTTCGAATTCTGGAAACCCTCAAAACGTTGGGGGTCGCCTTGTATTTATAGGCAACCCTGGGCGCGGAAGGTCTCCGCCGGCGCGCAATTCATGGCGCGGGCGCGGAATTTCCTTCGCGGGCGCGGATTCGGTGCCTCGGCGCGCAAGGGAGTCGCGCGACCAGCGGGCGCGCAAAACTCCGCGCCGGCCCGGCGCTTTGCGCGCATCCCGGGAGGGTTGCGCGTGGCACTACAACTTTGCGCGCGGGCCTCCTAATTTCCGCACAAGGCCTCTGGGCCTTCCGAAACGTGCTTTTGACTCTAAATATGACCTCGCTTTCCGCATCCGGAGCTTCATTTGGGAACAACGGACTTTTCCGGCGTCTACAAAAGCCCCCCCTCAGAATCTGATCGGCGAGAGGTTGCAACGATCGGGTTCCGAGGGAGACGCCGGAATGCCGAAGTCCAGGGTGGCGCGGGACTGTGGCGCGCAAAAAAGGGCGTCGGGCGCGAAATTCGCTGTCTCGGTCACGCAAAGTGCTTTCCGCGCAGCGCGGACACCCGGCCTCGCCTATAGATAGGGGCCCTGGGTCCCCCGTACTGTACACTGGCTTTCCGCGCGACAAGATTTCAAGCTCTCGTTCGCGAAATTGCCATTGCCGGCGCGGAATTCGCCCGTTCATCGCGCAAACCCATCCGGATTGCGCGCCAACTCCCACAATTCTCTACCAGCCTCGTCCGATTCCGCACGCTTCATCCCTTAACCCACTTGACTCCCGGAGCTTCTGAGATGTCCGCGAATCAAGGGAATGAGGGGGATGCCGCCATTCGCAGAGCCGAGATGGCGGCGAACGGGGAGGGGCGGGACTTAGTGATCCCTGAGGCTGGACCCGAGTCGAGATGCCCGGGCGTTCCTACGTACTCCATCAGGCTGGAGATCAAGCCACACGTAGTTCTGGTAGGGCAGTTTTAACGTCATGCGGGACGTAGAACCTCGTCTGGGGAGATCTTAGTTTAGGGTCGTAGAGCTTGGACCATAGGGGCAGATCTTAGTTTAAGGTCTTAGAGCTCGGACCATAAGAGCCTCAAAGTACGCCACATCGTGGTCCTATCCCCTGGATATGCAAAGATGCACTGAGGGATAGTGTCAAGAGTGTCGAGGTTTCTCCTGGTCAGAATGGGAGGTGGAAAATGTAATGTGAATCATGCGGCCATTCACTCAAGGACTAGGGGCACCGGCGTAACGATATGGGAGTACTGCCGACCGTGGCGGAAAAGCAGCATCAATATCGCACTGACCGTTGATGGAATGAGGTAGCAAACGAGCATCAACCGCTTAAGCGCAGGATTCATATCGATTTGCTGCCCGAGGCCCTTAGGGGCACTAGCCCGAGTCAGTGGGAGAGCACTGAGGCATTGTGTCCAAACCGCTCACGGGGGCTCCACCCAGGGCGTAGGCGATGGGTCCGAATGAAAGGGAGCACGAAGCCTGAAAAGTGGAAGGAACCTGACCAAGAGGAACCTGACCCTCCTGGCAATAAACCAGAGTACTCTTGACACCGGTGGACCACTGCAAGGGGTCGAGGGACACGCCTTGAGGGTGACCCGAAGGAGGCGGATTCCCCAGAGAAGGGGGAATCTCTAAGAGGTGGGGGGCTGGACCCGAAGTTTCAAATACCCGGGCGTTCCTACGTATCCCATAAGGATGGGAATCAAGCCACACGTAGTTCTTGAAGCGTGGCGCAACACAATCGGGCACCAGCGCAGGGAGGGGTGCGGGTCTAGCCCTCGCACCCAGAAGAAGCGGCATTTGATATTTCTTGTTTGTCCTTAAAGGTGGATGGTTTTTCTTTGTGCAGCGACAAGCCTGTGATTAAGAAATCCCTAGCGTCGCCACAATAATCAAGCCATGAAAGGCATTGATAAATGGCGTGGTTATTAACCAATGCTTAACGTGAGTGTCCCCTAAGGAGAACATCACGATGCAGTGTCGTTTCTCGTCGGGCGGCCAAGACGATCACAGTTTACGGTCGTGTGGTAGGACCAGGAATCAGCTTATTGCGATACGGCGGACCCAGCGGAGGTGGGGACACATCCCAGCCCTGCGGTTACGCACGATTCCAGGAGAAGGATCCTGGGATAGGGGCCTGTGTATGTCCATCACCTGAGGGGTTGAGATGCTAGCCTCCAGCTATACTGGGCCTAGAACGCGATTGTTCGGGCGACTCCTTCCTCCTTATGGGGATGAGGGTCCAGCTGAACATGGCCCTTAGGGAGGATATTCGCATATATCCTTGGTGCTCAGATCGTGGGAGCCTCGAAAGACACCATTACCCTGGTTGGCCTGCCTAACATGTAGAGGTGTACTGAAGGTCAGTATGAAGAGAGTGTCGAGAATCCACTACAACGCATAAAGGCGGAGTGTGATAAGGACTGCGCAACCAACGTTCAGAGCCTGAAAGAGCCGACATGGCGATCAAGGATGTCGCTGACCATATTCGCAAAACAACATCCGATCACGTCAGCCTAGGATGAGGCAAGCAAACGAGCATCAACCGCTCAAGCGCAGGATTCATATCGATTTGCGGCCTAGGACCCGTCGGTAAATCAACCCGGAGCGGTAGGAGAGCATTGAGGCATCGTACCCAAACCGCTAACGAGGATCCCTTTGAGTGAAGACTCAAACAAGAGGAAGCGCGAGGCCCGACAAGCAACACAGGACTTGTCGGGATTGAATCCGACACTACGGGTCATAGACCGGGGTACCCAAAACATGTTAACAGATCACCGGAAAGGGTCGGAGGACTCACCCTGAGAGCAACCAAAAGATGGCAGATCCCCGTGATCAACCAAGAGACGGGGTTGGTCCTGAAACACAAGCGTCCAGGCGGTCCTACGTATCCCATAAGGATGGGAATCAAGCCGTACGTAGTTCTGGAGAGGCAGTTTAACGTCATGCAGGACGATGAGGGGTGTGAGGTAGTCCCACACACGGGGGAGGCGTACGGCGCGGCCAGTAGACCTACGTGAATGAGGACATAATCCCCCGCTCACGCGTTACACCTCGCACAAAAAGGAGGGGAACTTGGTCCAGAGGCCCAATGCGGGATAGAGATTCCCGGGAAATGGGGCTGGGCCCGAAACATGAATGTTCAGGCAGTCCTACGTATCCCATAAGGATGGGAATCAAGCCGCACGTAGTTCTTTGAAGTGCAGTTTAACGTCATGCAGGACGAAAAAGGAAAAAAGGGGGAAGCAGAAGGCATCCCCAAACGTGGGGGGCGTACAGCGTGGCGAGAAAACCGACGTGAATAAGGGCATGGCCCCGCATTCACACCATACGCCGCATACCCAGAGGCACTTGGGCCAAGGGCCTGAGATGGGATGGAAATTCCCGAAGGGTGGGGCTGGGCCTGAAACATGAATGTTCAGGCGGTCCTACATATCCCATAAGGATGGGAATCAAGCCGCACGTAGTTCTTGAGGTGCAGTTTAGCATCATGAAGGACGAATGCTGAACAGTTTAACATCTTGTAGCTCGGACGTGGTGCAGTTTAGCGTCATGCAGGACGATGTACAGTTTAACGTCATGTTGGACGATGTACAGTTTAACGTCATGTTGGACGAATGCTGAACAGTTTAACGTCTTGTAGCTTGGACGAGGTGCACTCAGGAAAAGTACAGCTTGAGGAACCTAGCGTTGGTGGGAGGAGTGACACGCTCACCATCCATAGTCTCTAGGGAGTACGCGCCATTGGGATAGACCTTGTGGATGACAAAAGGTCCCTCCCACTTGGGCTCCAACTTGGGCGGCTTCCTGCCTGGGATCATTGGTGCTCTTAGGGCCAGTACTAGATCACCCTGTAGGAAGGAGTGGAGGCGAACCTTCTTATTGAAAGCTCGAGCCATTCTGCTTTGATGCCTCTCCAAGTTGTGCAAAGCGCGAAGCCTATTCTCATCCAGTGCTTCCAACTCGACTAGACGGGCTTCAGCAGCTCTGTCTGGTGCTTGCTGGTCGTAGACCGCAGTGCGCAAGGACGGTAACTGGATCTCGATGGGTAGGACGGCCTTAGCTCCATACACCAGGGAATAAGGGGTCATCTGGGTGGAATTGCGAGTCGTCGTCCGATAAGCCCAGAGGGCGTTGGGGAGCTTGTCCGTCCAACTCTTTTGTTCTGACCAACCATCTTTTGCAGAATGTTAGAGAGGGTTTTGTTAAACTCCTCAATCTGTCCATTCGCCTGCGCATGATAGCGAGATGTATGGTTCGAGCGAATGTTGTACTTGGCGTACAACTTCTTCAACTCGGCTGCTCGGAAATTGGCTCTGTTATCCGTGAGGATAGCATGAGGCACCTCAAATCGATAAATGATGTTGGAGGTCATGAAGTCAGCGATAGAACAGGATTTGACCTCTCTAAGAGGAATCGCCTCTGCCCATTTAGAGAAGAAGTCTGTGGCGGTCAGAATGAACCGGCACTGGCGAGCTATCGTCGGCAGGTAAGGTCCCACAACGTCCAGTCCCCAGACTGCAAAGGGCCAAGAATACCTGGTGGTATGGAGAGGCTCTGGCGGCCGATGCACAAAGTTCGCATGAACCTGGCACGCATGGAACCTCTTGGCATACTCGATGCAGTCATGGATCATGGAGGGCCAGAAGTATCCCAACCTCCGAATCTGGTGGGACAGCTTCGGCCCAGTCTGGTGGGCGCCACATGAACCAGCATGAACCTCTTGCATGACTCGTGGGATCTCAACTCCCTGAAGGCAACGGAGGATAACACCATCAAATCCGCGTCTATAGAGGATCTTCTCCCGGCCGGGACTGCTCTGGAGGACAAACTGCGATGCGCGGTGTCGAACTCGCTCGCGCTCGGCCCGATCCGACGGGAGAATGCCATGTTGGAGGTACTCAACCAAAGGCGTCCTCCAATCAGGGGCTGGTTCGACTGCCATATCTGTGGTACTCGGGGCTCCAGGCACAGGGGCAACCACGGTGAGATTACTTACTGATGGGCCACGATCTCCCTCCGGGATAACGGGAGTGATGAGCCTGTGGTGCGTCACGCGGATGATCAGGTTGTCCTGTTCAGGCTCTGCGAGTGACGCAGCAAGGCTGGCCAAAGAATCTGCTAGACCGTTCTGCGACCGGGGAATATGGACAATTTTTGGCCGAGAAGGGAACTGGGCCATCAGACGGAGGGTGCACTCCAGCAATGGCACAAGTTCCAGCTTCCTGACAACATAGTCGCCATTGATCTGCTTAATGACCAGCTCGGAGTCCCCTTTCACACACAGACGGGGCGCGTCATTCTCGAGAGCTAACTCGAGGCCAGTGATGAGGGCATGGTATTCCGCCTCATTGTTGGTACAGCCCTCTGACAACAGGAATGAGTATGGAAGCACGGCTCACTCCGGGGTAATGAAGACGACACCCAAGCCCACTCTGTTGAGCTTAGGATTATCGAGTCTTCTACCGGTGGGGCTCCGGGAGGCACCGTCAAAGTGCATCTGCCAGCATGGATCGGCATGATCGACCGAGAGAATGGTCTCATCAGGAAAGCCTAGATCCAGCGGCTGATCCGCGGAGGTCGGGTGAGCTGCCAGAAAGTCTGCCAATGCTTGCCCTTTGATGGCCTTCTGAGACACATACCTGATATCGAACTGCTGAAGAATCACAGCCCACCGCGCTAGATGGCCAGTAAACATAGGCCGGCTCAGGATATATTTCAACGGGTCTACCCGAGAAACCAACTGTACCTCATGGTGCTGCAAGTAGTGCCGTAATTTCTGTATGGAAAATATGAGCGCCAGGCAGCTCTTCTCGATGGGGGAATACCAAACTTCCGCATCGAGGAGCATGCGACTGAGGTAATAGAGGCTATTCTCCGTTCCCTCGTTGTTCTTCTGGGCGAGAAGGGCACCAAGGGACCGTTCCAGGGCGGTCACATAAAGTACCAGCGGCTTCCGGGATACAGGCGGCATCAGAACCGGAGGTTGAAGCAGGTACTGCTTTATTTCCTCGAAAGCGGTCTGACACTCCTTATCCCATACATAGGTGGCACCTTTCTTTATGAGCCGAGAAAAGGGCTTACACTTGCCGGCCAGATTCACAATGAATCGGCGTATATAGGCTAAGTGGCCTTGGAACCCTGCCGTGGCGTCAATCAACAGCTCTGTCACCGGAAGGGGAAAGTCATCCTTCGGACAGTGGCGATTGAGATCGCGGAAGTCGATACAGACCCTAATCTGCCCGTTCTTCTTCCTGACCGGCACAATGTTGGCCAGCCATTTGGGGTACTAAACTTCCCTCACGAAGTTGGCTTTGATAATCTTGTCAACTTCGGCCTCAACCATGGCACCGTGGGATGGGTGCATCTTCCTGGGAGGCTGCTTGAACCCACGATGGTTCGCCGGGAGACCAAGGCGGTGGACGGCTACTTGAGGATCTAGCCCCGGCATCTCGTCATAGCCCTAGGCGAACACATCACGGTGCTGCCTGAGAAAGTTCACATACTACTGCCGCTCCTCAGAGGGCATGGCGGCACTGACCAATGTGGGTCTTGGATCTGCCTCGGTTCCGAGGTTGACCTGTACTAACTCATCGACCGTGGCGGAGACGCCCTCCTCAAAGGCTGGGGGTGCGTCTTCCACGTCCTCCCCACTCGGGGGGGAATCGTCTACGGGAGAGACTGCGTTGGAAACTGCATTGGGGCTACCAGATCCTGCTGGGCCGCTAGTGTTGGCATGGGCGGTCGCGGTCATCTCGTCAGGAGACTCACAGGCCGTCGAGACCATGGCTACGTCCAACCGTTGAATCGGGAGGACGTAAGCGTCACCCAAACTTGCCCAGGGATCACTTGCAACAGCGACAGGCTCAACCTCACCTGCCAGGATCTGCTTATCCTTGCTCTTGTAATAGTCCGTGTCCAGATAGCGGGCTTCACATGAGGCAAAAGGAGAGGCATCTCCCTGAAGCACGCCTACTCGACCATTGAGGGAGTATTTAAGGCATTGGTGGTATGATGAGGGAACCACCGCATGAAGGTGGAGCCATGGCCTGCCCATCAATGCGTTGTATGCAGTGTCCTGAGAGACTACCATGAATTCGGTGTTGGCAACCAGGTCACCGAACTGGGTTTTCAAACGTATCTTGCCGACCGGAGTTTTCTCGGTGCAGTCGTACCCCTGGATCCTGAGGTCGGAGGGGATCAAGTCATCCTCAGACAACCCCAACCTCCGGAGCGTCCGAGTTGGAATCAGGTTAATCCCAGACCCCGTGTCGACAAGACAGCGCCGGACTTCAAGGCCATTGAACTTGCCAGTAACATACAACGGACGAATGTGCCCCTGTATAGGAGGGTCTTCATCCTCACCGGAGAACGAGATAATTGTCTGACACTCGGCGTCCTCAATCGTTTCGGCATGAAAGGCCTCTGCAGCCGCAACCTCCGTCTCAAACTGGAGGGGGATCTTCAGGGCTTCAGCGAGTGCCTCGCGCAGAGCCTCAAGGATGGAGAGCCTTGCTGGGATGTCGGCCAAGTGCTTCAGGACATCATACTTTCTTTCCAAGTGCGATCCCCTAGTTGCAGGAGGTTGCTCTGCGGTTGGAGGCATGATGGGCCTTGCCGGTTGGACCGGCGGCCGACTGGTACTTGGCGCATCTCGCTGTTCACTGGTTGCAGTCCGGGAAGTGGTCACCGTACTGGGGCCAGGAGGCCGGGATGGACTTGTGGTAGGACGGAGCTGGTCGCGGCGCGGCTGAGGCGGTTCCGCCCGGTCCCACACCACAAACAGTGGCGGAGGCGAATCAGTCATCCCCGGATGGGGGGGCTGCGCGCGCTGAGCTCGGTTTTGAGCCTGCTGCCTAGTCTCAGTGGCATGCACGGCCTGGCTGGAGGTACCAACTGTTGTGCCCCAGCGACTCCTGTTGTTGCGGTTCCTCCGACGGTGGCGACGACCGGGGACACTAGGGAGGTCCTCCTTGTGTTCTTCAACGTCGGGAACCGAAAAGGGATTTACCAGCTCGACGGTATTAACCGAAGCGTACCCAACACTGTCATCGGACGAATCGTCCATCACCGGGCGGATCCGAGGAGGGATCCCCATCTCCGGGGGCATGAAATCGCCGAGAGTTCGGGATAGTGGTGGAACTAGCGGGGCGCGCTCCTCCTTCTTGCGCCGCCGCCGTTTGCTCTTCTCGGAAGAGGCAGGCTGGGACGATGATGCTGAAGCAGCACCAGCAGATTCTGGGGGCTCAGGCTGATTCAAGCGCGCACGGATGATTCCATGGGCACGAATGGTCGTCTTGTGGGCCATCCAGTTATTATATTTCTGGGATCCGCGGTCGGAGACCAGCTTCCATTCGTCCTCGTTGCCACTATAGTCATCTGATCCCACGAACACACCCGCCACTTGTGCTGGAGCTGGGCCCAACCTGATTACATTGTTGTTAATCTGGTCTTGGAGCCAATCCTTAAACACGTAGCACCGCTGGATGGTGTGCCCCAGGGCCCGATGGTAAGGGCAGTAGTGGGGGTTATCCGTGAGATGCGCCTCCTATGGCCTCCAACACTCAGGCAGTCGCACAATCCTCTGCTTCAGGGCGCTCCGGAAATAACCGGGGACCTGATCCTCGTGGAATGAGTAAGTCAGGTATCGCGGTCCCGTGGGAGCGTGGTCTTGACGAGGGGCTGGAGGGGCCTGCCGAGGAGGTGGACCCTGATTATCTCGCCTGGGTTGTGGCGGTACATTACGCGGAGGGGCCGGCCGGTTCTGGGGCTGCCGCTGCTGGGCCGGGAACTGAGCCCGTGGAGGCGGATTCCTGTGAGGCTGTAGAGCTGGCCTCACCGGCAGCAGTTCCAACGGCCTGGGGGCCTCTATCTGGGCAACAGTAGTGGGCTCAGCCCTGCTGACTCTCCTTGCAGGAATCATATGAGGCAGCGGGTGTGCCTGACTGGCCTGTTGCAGGGCTTCCTCGAGACGTTGACCTTTGTCTGAGAAGTCCCTGAACCCTCCGGGGTAATTCTGAGTGATCAAGGAAGGGACCAGCTCGGTTTTGACGTTCCCGACGCACATTGTCAGCAGCTGCTCCTGAGTCAATGGCATGTCAAGGGAATACGTGAGACCCTTCCATCGGGTGACGAAATCCACGACTCGCTCATCAGGCCTTTGCTTGCACTTGAAGAGGTCTGCGATACTCGTCTTCCGGGTCGTGGAACTGAACTGATAGAGGAACTGTCTACGGAGGTCATCCCAGCTAGTTATCGACCCGACGGGGAGCTGGCTGTACCAGAAAAATGTTGGCCCTTCTAGTGTCTGGACAAAACAGCGAAGCTTAGCGGCCTCCTGCTGCGCCGGAGTTCCCAACATAGGCCCGCACCTCGAGTTGAAATGGGCCAAATGCTGTGGCAGATCTCCAGTCTCGTTGAAGGTGGCGAAAGTGGGATTCCCGAATCCCGGAGGTGCCGGCATGTCATCCACCCATGCTGGGTATGGCTTGCCGCCCGGTGGGATCGCCACCTGCCGAGTCTCCAAGGCTTCCAAGCGGGCGATGAGTGCCGCCATCGGATCGCCGAGACATGGGTTCCAGTCCTGGCGAGGATCTCTAACCATGAGCGCATTTCATGGCCCATCAATCGGGTCGTCGACCGGGTCGTCGAACTCGGCAGCTCGTGGGATGGCGGGCGGAGCGGCCCTTGGGGCAGCGGGAGGAATCCGAGCGGGGTCTCTCAGGTAGTCGCGCCACTCGGGAGGTTGTGGTGAAACATACCGCGCCCTCTTGCCATAGGAAATGGCCTCTCCCCTGTCAGCGAACCCGGCATAATCACGGTTGCCCGGGAGAGTCTCGTCGAGGAGCGGTTGTTCATGTCCCTGCTGTCCTGGCCTAGGATCACCGTAATCAGGCCGCTGCTCTGCAGTGCGCTCAGCGAGGAGCTGGTCAACTAGCTTCTTCTGCTCGGCGAGCTGTTGACGTAGCGTAACCTTCTCGGGATCCTCATCCGCCCTCTGCATGGAGGCAGATGGGTCGGCGGGCTTTATAGCCCCGCCGTTCTCTTTACCTTTGCTGACGTTTCGACTCAACGTCAGTGCTTCAGTGGGTGTGGGGAGACCCAGGAGGTTCCTCTGGTGACGAGTAACTCTCACTGACGGATCCAACAACGGCTTGTCTTTGGGGGGAGAGCCCCCGTCGAGAAGTTCCAAGTCGTTCCCCTCTCCTGACAGGTCATCCATATTGACTGTTTCCGTCCCTGGGGATGTACCTTCTGGGCCACCCAGTGAATCGGGCTGTCGGCGAATCGCACTGAAGCGTAGGGCAGCGTACTGCCCCCATCCACGGATATACACATGGGGGGTGGCTTCCTCGATAACCTTGCGGAGTACTTTAAAACACTCAACGCATCGTTGTTGGAGGGCCTCGTGGTGCCCAAATGACCTGGGGTGCCGAACCGCGGGGAGCGTGGCCAGGTCAATTTGATGGCACTGCTCACCAATATCCTCCAGGTGCACTTGACTCCTAGGATATGGCATTTGTAGGCAGTGAAGACGGGAGTGAGTCTTCCGGAGAGTTCGACGGAAGCATTCGAACTCATCCGGGGTGAGTGATACGGGTGCATCAAAGTCCGGTCCTACGACTGGCCAAAACTTCTCAGGGAAGTGGCCCTCTGCAAGGACGGTCCAGAAGCTCCACGAGTCAAACTCGGGAGCCAGGTCTCCTTGGTCCTCTTCAACGACTGGGAATGGACGGGGAACCGGCAGTGGTGCTGAGGCGGGCCGTCGGGCCGACGGGCTGGCCGGCGGTGAATACGGCGAGCATGCCGATTGGCCTCCATATCCCGGGCCTCCCTCTAAGGGTGGCGGTGCCCTGGCTACCACATCACGATAGGACGGGCCGGCGAGCAAACATCCCGCCGTGGCGTCGGTGCTCGCCGAGGGTGCACTAGATCGTGGTTCGACCGTCGGTCCCCAGAAAAAGTCTCCGGCTTCTCCGATCGAGGCAGAAGGCGCTTCCGGAGGGGCCAGTACCAACCGCAAGCTTGATCCTTGGGGGTCTACCAGGCCCTCGCTACTCCGGATATACCTTCGGAGAGAAGAGGGGATCACATCGATCTCGCTCTCGGGGAGTACGAGGCTGACGTGCCGCATTCCTACCCCTGCCCTTGACTGGTGGGATTGGGGGGAGGGCTCTGTCGCCGAATCGTACTCCGCCTCTGTATCAGAGAAACGAACCGGTCGGATCTCTGTCCGGAATTCCCTAACATTCCTCCCTCGGCGTCGAGGCCTCGCCTTCCTTCCCCTGGGTGGTTCTTCGGGGCATGGCTGATCTCTGTCCTGGCGTCCTCCGTCCGTACCGGTGCTGGGGCCAAGAGGACTGGAAACCAAGGTGCGAGGAGCACCGGGACAGATATCAAAGGGGACGCGGGGAGAGATGATTCCGGGCAGGCCTCGGGGCTGGGATCGGAAGGCGGGATGACCCATGCCTCTTGGATCGGCCACACGGAGTAGACCCTGCAGGTGAATAGCGCTACCGCGAGGTGGTCCGCGGTGGCTATTGCATGTACCAGCAACCGGGAGAGTCGACCCAACCTGCCTTTGGGGCGGTCGGGGCCTCGATCCAGGTCGGGCATAGAAGTGCCCCTGCTCAGGATGCGCAGGGGCCTGGCGACTGGAGCCAGCAGTGGATTGGGCCAACGCGGCCGCTGTTGCTAGGGCCCCAAGGTGGGCATCCTCTTCCACTCGTGCCCGACGTTGGCGTCGGGACAGACGAGTCGGGATGAGTGGCGCGGGCAGGTGGAGAGCCCGTTCTTCAACTTGAGAGGCCTGGCGGCGATGTCGTCGTGGCCTGACAGGAGCCCTTATCGCGGATCCCTGGAGCGAACCTCGGATAGGGTGGTCCCGGGCCTCTTCCACCTCATCCGCATAGGGAAGGGAGCTGTCGGAGCGTTCCGGGGAAAAACTCACGAAGCGGTTGGACGTCGAGGTAGGCAGCGGTGCCTCCCTGCCCTCGGTGGCGGCGTTGGTGGCGAGGTGCAGCTTCCTCGAGGTCTAGGCGAGCCATGTCCCTGGTGGGGATGACTCCCTCTTCCTCATATCTCTGCACCAAGTTGTTGATCACCCTTCTCTGGATGACCTCCGAGGGGAAGAGAGTGCGTGGTTGTCCCGTAGTTGCGGCCAATGGGACGACTGTGGAACGGGCGGGACCGCGCGGAGTAGCCGCGTCGGTGTTTCCCGTACCCCCGCGCCAGTGGGCGGGCGGCGATCGGGCACTGGATCGGGCGACCTGATTCCTGAAAGCAGGGAGAAGAACCCGTTAACACTGACATGAAAAGGAATCGACAACCGACCATTAGTGCCACGACGCCTTCCGTGGGGGGGACCCAGGCCATCGACGTCGTGAGACGGAGTGCCCGATTTCCCTTCCCCAGCCCCTGGCGGGTAAAAACTGAATGCTCGGCCGGGAAACATGCTGGTCTTCCAAAACCTATGAAAGCAATCGGTCTTCGCATTGAGGAGAAGAGATTCACGTCGGGTTCACCATTTTTCTGTTTCGGTGCGGATGTGCGTCGGGCTTCTGTTCCGACGCTGTTCCGCTAGGACGCGTTCACGCGTGCTCCCGTCGACCCGAGGGGATGGGAGCGCGGCTTGTGGCCCCGCAGTCCTGCTTTCCAAGGGCGGGCGGAATCCGTCCCTTATTCAGGGACGTCTGCTCCTTGATCGAAACCGGGATGATGGGATGTCGGCTCCTCCTTCCGTGGACGTCTCCTCGGAACTTGTCGCCTAATCCGGGTCTCCCTCATAGATTTAAGAATGTTCGTGAATCTCGTTCCCTGCGCCATATCTTCATGGACACCGGTTAATTACGCTGCTTCCGCCCGGACGCTCCAAGGAGTCTGGTCGGGGCAGCAACCTGCGGTGAGGAGACCGGGTAGCTCTGGGTGTTGGGGGCGTGTCTTAACACTGCGGCTCTGCATGTCTGCCTTCCGTCCCTAATAGGGCTTCTCGAAGGCGTGATGGCCTGAGGCGTCCTGCGCTGGGTATGGGGAACTGCGTTACCTGAGGTTTTCCTCAGCTTCCCATGTTTAACACGGGGTATGCCGCGAGTTTAACGTCCAGCGGGGACGGCATCGGACTGATCAACACGAGGAGTGGATCAGATGACAGAACCCCTTGCGGGGAACCTCCAACGCTGGGACCAGCACATGGGTGGCTTCCCGAGTGAAGTGGAGTGGAATGAAATGGCATGACCCCACCGGGATGTGGCGGCCCGGGTAAGGATCAGGATGGATGATGGAGTGAAGAGCTTGGACCCCGTGGGGGCTTCCTACATACCGCGCGTTAGCACGGATCAAAGTCAGCGTAGTTCGGATATACAGTTTAACGTCATGCTGGACGTTGGCAAGCCGACTCACAAGGAGGTCGAGGCTGCCGAGCGGAGGATTGAACCGAACCACCTCGCACAGAGAGGGATGGAACGGCCGGGTGGATCACAGTTTCACGTCATGCTGGACGTTGGCAAGCCGACTCACAAGGAGGTCGAGGCTGCTGGGCAGAGGATTGAACCGAACCACCTCGCACAGAGGGGGATGGAACGGCCGGGTGGATCACAGTTTCACGTCATGTTGGACGTTGGAAAGCCGACTCACAAGGAGGTCGAGGCTGTCGGGCGGAGGATTGAACCGAACCACCTCGCACAGAGGGGGATGGAACGTCCAGGTGGATCACAGTTTCACGTCATGCTGGACGTTGGAGAGAGAAATTGAAGAAGGCAGTGGGGAAGCGCAATGGAGATACACATGTGCAGTCCCCCACAAGAGCGGATTCATAGGTGAATCGACGCGAATGTGAACCCGGGAGGGGTCCACTGATGGACGAACCGACGTGAATACGACCGGGACGACTAGGTGGTGGGCTTTAACCTCAGGGAGGCTTCCTACGTACCCTGTTTAGGAGACAGGGATCAAAGTCCACGTAGTTCATTCTGTCAGGACTTATGCACTGAGGCAGCCCGGATGCGGCAAAACCCAGTTGGAGAGGGACTTGGGTCGAAGGTGAGAGACCTCGATCCTTGTCACGCCCTCTACTGGCTTCGGCAGTGGGGAAGTGCAATGGAGATACACATGTGCAGCCCCCCACAAGGAACTATGGGTTTGTAATGACCTACCCCCGTGGACGAAGGCCACTCCAATAAATCATCCCTAAAGAGGGGCAATCCCGACATCCCTGCAGAGACGAGCGGGTGGGGGCCACATCAAAACCTGGGTGGACCCTGCGTGCGAGGCACGGGATCGGGTGATGCGGACGGTTTAACGTCTTGCCGGACGAAGTACAGTTTAACGTCGTGTGTTGAGGACGAAGAGGACGGTTTAACGTCTTGCCGGACGAAGTACAGTTTAACGTCGTGTGTTGAGGACGAAGATGCTTGACAGTTTAACATCTTGTCATGCGGACAAGGATGCTTGGTAGTTTAACGTCTTGTCGCGCGGACGAGGATGCTTGGCAGTTTAACGTCTTGTCCCGCGGACGAGGATGCTTGGCAGTTTAACGTCTTGTCGCGCGGACGACGATGCTTGGCAGTTTAACGTCTTGTCGCGCGGACGATGGAGGCTAGGCAGTTTAGCGTCGTGGAGCTTGGACGATGGAGGCCAGGAAGTTTAGCGTCATGCAGCTTGGACGTTGGAGGCTAGTCAGTTTAGCGTCGTGCAGCTTGGACGTTGGAGGCTAGGCAGTTTAGCGTCGTGCAGCTTGGACGTTGGAGGCTAGGCAGTTTAGCGTCGTGCAGCTTGGACGTTGGAGCGCCGCCAAAGGGTCCGTGTCACTTCGCGCGAGCCTGGATGGCCGCACGGGAAGACAACGCACGGTGCGGGGCACCCGGGATGAGGATCATCGGGCGCCATGCAGGCGGGCACCCTCAGGGGGTCAAAGGGGGCGACCCTGGCGGTTTGCGCGCAAAAGAGGAACATGGCGCGCAATACCGCGGATCGGCGCGCAAATGGGCGGGCTGGCGCGCAACTGGGCCAGCGCTTTGCGCGCGGAAGATGGAGATTGCGCGCACCGGGCCTCTGATAGCGCGCGGGGGCAACGGCTCATTCTTTAACGAATGTACACTTTGAAAGAGGGGGGTGCGCGCAATCGGGCTAGATTGCGCGCACCCGGGGGCAATTGCGCGCAAGAGGCTTCTTTTGCGCGTGAAGGCCTTTGGGTGAAGATTTGTTCAAAGGAAAGGATCCAAGGAGATTGCGCGCGAAGGCGAACCCCGAGGCTTTCTTGCGCGAAAGAAAGAAGGTTACCTGAAGATCGGCATTGCGCGCGGAGGGGGGTTGGATTGCGCACACGAGCGACCTTTCGAATTCCGGCAACCCTCAAAACGTTGGGGGTCGCCTTGTATTTATAGGCAACCCCGGGCGCGGAAGGTCGCCGCCGGCGCGCAATTCATGGCACGGGCGCGGAATTTCCTTCGCGGGCGCGGATTCGGTGCCCCGGCGTGCAAGGGAGTCGCGCGAGCAGTGGGCGCGCAAAACTCCGCGCCGGCCCGGCGCTTTGCGCGCATCCCGGGAGGGTTGCGCGCGGCACTAAAACTTTGCGCGCGGGCCTCCTAATTTCCGCGCAAGGCCACCGGGCCTTCCGAAACATGCTTCTGACTCCAAATATGACCTCGCTTTCCGCATTTGGAGCTTCGTTTGGGAACAACGGACTTTTCCGACGTCTACAATAATATTAAAATAATCCAATTCCATAACATCCAGATCATCTTTATCTCTTTTATTCTTACCTAGATGCCACCATCGATTAGCTTCACCCCCAAATTGATAAATGGAAAGGCTTACCTTTTTGGCATTCTAAACATCCCATGACATTGAATATCTTATCAAGATAATTGATCCATCCTTCGGCTACCATTGGGAATGAGGTTCCACTAAAAGATAGAGAATTTTGCTTCATAAAATGATCCACTACTAACATATTCTTCTATTTTTTTATTTATCTCTTCTCTTGCATGGATACCACCACTATTTATATCTTGTTTCAACTGATTCATCACTATGAAAAATTGTTCTGTTCGAATTCCAACAATCTCAAGATGCTAATTTGTAAGGATGTTTTCCACTCAATGTCTTCCCAATATAGATTCCTTGTTTCCTATATGAAAAAAATTCTTGACAGACATATATTATATAAAGAAACATAGTTATCTTAAAATTCCATACCATTTCAACATAACCATAATGTAAAAATAATTTATTATTATTCTATTAACATTTTCCAAACCCCTAAATTTATCTAAACCATCCTATGATTCAAACTATCATAACCTATTTTTAATCATTACACATTATAGTGAGTTTAAACAAGAAATTACATTATTAAAATCTTTAGGATATTTTTGGTTTATAGTTATATAGAATTAATACTAACTCATACATGCTAAATCCATACATTATAAGTAGACACTTATACTCGGTATCCATTTCTTCTATAAAAAAATGTAAAAAACATGGTTTCTCTGCATGAAAATCTTTAAAATCTTCCCCTTAATCAAATCTATGTACATAATATTCTTTAAACCCTATGAAAAAAAAATTAAAACTTTGGAAAAGAAAAAAAAACTCAATAAGATATATAGAATAAATAAAACTATTATTCCAGTGACAACCAATAAAACATTTTCTTAAAAAAACATTCCCTTTTACCCCAAAAAGGGAATCATAATTTCCAAAAATATCATTATCTTACCTTTTTTAAATCAAAAAAATCATGAAATCTTAGAAGAAAGAATGTAAGATATAAGTAGGTAACATAGAACTTTATTTTAAATATATCTTTTAACAATGAGTTACCAATAATGTCAAGCTTCAAATTCAGAGTAACAAATGCATTAAAGGTTATAACATAACCACCCATCTTTTATTTACTATGAAACATTGCATCATTGGTTAATAACACAAACACACATCCTAGGGTTATCTAAAAACCACCTGTTATTGGATTATAAAAAACCCCTATTATCATAAAAATTTCCCATGAAACAAAACTTCAACATAAATCATGAAATATTTCATTATAAAACACTCTTTGAAGGAAATAAACTTCCCATCTTGAAACCAGTCATTTTGAAAAATTATGCATGTATAATGGATAAAAATTATTTGAAATTAAACATATAAAAATGTAGATTAATATTAAAAATATTAAACTAATATAAAATAATTGAATTTCATTCATTACATATATGTAAATAATATTCTGTTTGAATTTTGTAAAAAGAAACTTCAAATAATATTTTTTAAAGAAAATTCCATTATTAATATCATACAATTAAAGTGGTCATTAACAAAATGAATCAATTATGTATATCCTATATAAATACACACAAAACATTAAATAAAAAATAATATATTCAAAAGTCATTTCACACATAATAATTTCATGATATAATCAAGAAGTATAATTTTAAAACAAATAATGGAATTTGGGTTAAGAATAATCTTACCTCAGGTTCGACATCCTTCAAACATATTCAAAACTTATGTATAATAGTTTAAAGAATGTTTTAAAAAAATTTAGAAACTATTATAATATTTATGAGTCCTTATATGATCATTTTATAACATCTCATCACCCATTAATTATTAATATTTCATTATTGACATTATTTCATGTGTGTTCGTTTCATGGTTTCATAGTTGGTTCATTTGTCTATAATTTTGGATTTTCTTATAAAATGTAAATAATATAGTATAAGTGGAATGAAATGGTATTAATTAACCCTCATAAGTATAAATGGTTCCATATATAATCTTTTTCTAACATGTTGATGATTTATTTGATAAAATATTAATGATAAATGATTAGTTGTTTTGGTAGTTTTTTCGACCATCACAAACTAGTTTCATATTATTTTTTATTATTCATATATATTATCTACAGAAAATGAAATAAGTTATAATATACTAATTAAAATATTATTTAACCTTAATAATATTTTTATGAACATCGTTGAAAGTGGTAATGGAAAACAAAAAAACATAATCCAGAGAGATGGTTAACCGCCATAATTTGGACAGTGGTTTTGTTTATTTGAATAAGATGACATGAGAAAAGGAATAGATATAAGATATTCGATTATAAACATAAAATTTTAGTTTATAAATTATATTGAAATTTTCAATATTTTATTGATGAATTAGTTGAGTTGAAATTAGAAAAATAAAATAAATTAAGAGAGGTGCTTTGAAAAAGATACATCTTGAATATCACTTCCTTGAAGGACCCCTTAATGACCTTGTAATTAGTCTTTTAGTTATACCAGTAACACTTGGACATGGTTATAGTAGAGAGGATATTATTTGGTATAAATTTTAAGATATTCAAGGATTTTGAGGGAAAATGGGGTTGTGAGGGGTGGTATTTATACTTGAGGCTGGGTGGTTTTAAGTGATTAAATAATGATTATTTAATATTTAAAGAAATCCATATTTGGGTGGAATTAATTATGATGAATTATATTGATTATTAATTTTATAAAGTCATTTTATGGTTTATGAAAACATATAAAACCCATTTATCATTGTAGTTTTTATGTATTTTCTTCTTTTACCATTTAACATTAACCTGTTTCATTATTTTACATATACTACGGTAAATATTTTTTCCATGGTAATTTTTTTACCAAAAAAGTAAAATGACCATAGTAAATAATTTGGAACCAATGATTAAATTTATGTAATTAATTTAAAAAATTCAATTCATATAATTGGAAAAATTATGTTTAAAACAAAACCTATAGACGCGATGAAAAAATATGTTTTCAAGAAGTGTATTTCTCAAGAAAAAAATATGATTTTATATTAACTATGACTAATAATTATCATTTTATAAAACCCAATTAATTTTTATTTTTATATAATAAATACATTTTATTTTAAATATTCTCCATTAGTATTATTCAAATTAATTAAAAATGTTAAACATTATATATATTGAAACATTTTCCAGAAGAATCTCGTTTTAAACCCAAAAATAAACTTATTATAAAATATAATATAATGTGGATTTAAAAAGAATTTAAGTTGAATAAATATAACTAAATAATAATTATATTAATTTAAATAATATTAAAAACGTAATGGTGATTTTAAATTTATTAATTTACTTAAAATAAATGACATTTTTACAAAAAATTGGTATTTTTCACTATTCAATGAAAAATTAATCTTTTAAGAAAATTATAAAAAATCATCCTAACATAATTTTGACAATATGAATCCAAAAATTAAATTATTTTTTCAAAATTCTAATTCTATACTTTTAAAATTAATATATTAAATATAACCTTATAAGAAATAAGTTTAAGAAAACTAATTCTTACTTATAATATTTATAATGAATTTTACTATTTAATTTAAGAATAGTAATAAATATTAAAAAACATCAATACCTGAGTTGTTACAATAAACATATATATTCATACTGTAAAATTGGCACATGAATGTTAATACTTTCCCCAATTAATTAACATAATCATAAACCATCCAGAGTACTACGGTGAATGGTAGAAAATAGTACATCCCAATGAAACTAATCAGAAACCATCTCTAGAAATAATAATTATGGTATCATTACTAATGTATAATTAGGTAAAATAATTGGTTTTATCATTAATGAATAGAAATAGCATTACAACTTCTTTAAAAAATTCTTGATGAAAAAATCCTTTTCAATAGGAAAATAACATTAAAAAGCTAAAAGATTCTAGAATATTAGGAAAATAGATTATTTTAGATAAATCATAAAATATTTTAAATTAGTCTTCAAATAAATGCGTTTTCATGATAGTAATAAATTCAACACATGATAAGTATGTTAAAATAAATATTCCATTCAAATTTTCAGTAAAAGTTAAAAAAATGCCTCATTCGAAAAACGATAAGAAACTTATTTTCAAACCATTTTTAAAAACTAAAACATGGGTCTTATTTTATTTAATAATCCTTTTTAATAGTTTTAAATTATTTAAAAATATATTCTTAGAAAACATGGATATGTAAAAAAAATTCAATGAAAGAGAGAAATAATGTTATCTTTACTTTAAAAAATCTAAATTATTTTAGGTTTAAAAGAGGGGAATTTTAATATTAAATGAAACATTCATGAATAACTATATTAGGGAAAAAATAATGAGTTTAATAATAGATAAATTATAAGAATTCATCATCTGAAACATAATCATAAACAATCTTGATAAAAAATGAGATTGTAATCGTAAAACACTTTCAACATGGTAAATTTTGAATCATAATCCCCATGAATAAAATAATTTCAATTGTAACTTTTAATACCATGAAGATAAATATATTCACTATATAACATATCAAATGGTTAGTATAAACACCAATAATAAATAAATAAGTGGTGTGTGTAGCTGTTGATGCTCTTTTTCATCACATTGTCTAAATGAATGGAAAGGGTAATGACTTAGCACAAATTGATTCATCCTTTGAAGAAAATATCAAAAACCGAAAAAGGAATGAACAAGGAGAAGATTGACCATAAGTCGTTCAAGTTCACTCATAGTCGCGCAAGTCCACTTGCGCGACGCATGATGGTCGCGCAAGTGACTTGCGTGACCTTAGTGGTAACCGCCCTGGGTCTTCTCCTGCCTATAAATAGACCCTATGCACCCCCCCCCCCATTCGAAGATGATTTTTTGCAAAAACTCAGATTTGAGCTCCTGGTGCCCTAGTCTCTTCTCAAAGCTTCTGAAACACTTCTACGGTAATTTCTTTCCTAGAACAGAAGATCTAAAGAGGGGGAAGAAGGCCTAAGTGTTGAAACTCATCAACACTTGCATTCCTGAGTGACCATCCCTTAAGGGAAAAGGTCCACACTTGCGCGCCGCCTTACTCCTTAAATAGAACCTACGCGCCCCTCTCCTGGAAGAACCTTAGGAGGATTCTAAAGGCCTTAACCAAAAGTCGTTCAAGTATTACCCTGTTGGTTGAACACCGTGCAAGTGCCCAACGTGTCGCGCAGGTATACCTGCGTGACCAAAACTTGCTCGCCCACGCAGTACCTGCACGCCTGCCAGGACTTGCATGCCCCTGCCTTTTGGGTGCCTTTCTTACCCATTTCACCCCTCTTAAGCCATTACACCTTTTCTATTCAAGTTTTAGTCTTCAAGACACTCTTCAAAGCCATTTATGGCATGATTTCTTGATTTGACTTCCTTTTCGGAAAGGAATTCTGTGGAATATCTCTCAAAACCTAGTGATTTACACATATTTATGTCACTAAAGATTGAGATTTCATTCATTCAACCTCATCCTTTAAGATGAGAGAATCCTTAACATGGGTCTCCTTTTCAGGAATAATCCCCAGTCATAAGTCCTCTAATCTAGGCATCCTCTTTAGGAGTAAGCCCCAAGTCCCTTAATTTTATGGGAATCCTATTTAGGATTAAGCCCCATATCCCTTAACCTGGGCCTCCTTCTCAGGAGTAATACCCAGTCTCAAATATGGGCATCCTCTTCAAGAATCAGCCCCAGTCCCCTAATTTGGGCATCCTCCTCAAGAGTAAGCCCCAACCCTTATTTCCCTTAACATGGGCCTCCTTTTCAGGAGTAAGCCCCAGTCATAATCCTTAACCAGGGCCTCCTTTTCAGGAGTAAGCCCCAAGTTAGAGTATTCAAAATCTCCATGAAGCACCTATACCTTTATGGACCCTGTTCCTGGATTTCTTCCTTAAAGTAAATCCTAACCTTCATTTATCTGGGCAGTCATACATATATAAGACCCACATTATTTCTTATGATTGCATCTTTCATGGCACAATTATCTAATTTTTACCAATACCTCTTGTTTCTCACATCGAGCATGACTCACGTGAGCTTAGAGTGTAAAAGTAATTGTGACATCCTTCTTTGAGCCATCAATCATAAACATCATATTCCCTTACTCCAACTACGTGGGTTCTGATTCCTTTTCTAAATAAAGGATAAGTAGGTAGCCCGTCTACAGGTTCGGTCCCAACTATAAAATAATCCATGTCCTTCTGAAGGACAATAAACTTCAAGTGCCCCCACTGAGTGGCTTTAAAACCAGCATGGTCATCACAATGACCAAGAGACTTCTATATAAATGTGTCAAAGGGTACCATTGACCAAAAATCTCTAATAAATACAGATGATACTCTATCGATGAAGAACCTCGAATACATATAGAAGATTCTCTAAATTTCCTACATATTTAATCATTGACTGTCAGATCTGAAGGAAATCTCATTTTATACTTGGTAATGTAATAAGGATTCACGCACATAACTTAAATCTATAAAGAGAGTCCCATAGTAGACAATAATTCCCCTCAAAAAGGTGTGATGAGTCCGACCTCCCATCCTATCGACCAATACAAATTCATAAGCCTCATCAGTCCACAAACTAATGAGCACCTACCTTTGGAAAGTAGGTCCGAATGGATGTGGAATCATTATATGTTTCCGGTTCTACGAACAAACCCGTTAGAAACTGATAGAAATGTTTGAACCTCCCATCAAGGCGGTCATCCCCGAATTCAGAGGGAAACAAAAAATGGTGAACCCGACCTGAATCCTTAACCAAATTAAAAATGATGTTTTACCTATTTGTTAGGCCCCTATTTAAACTCAACGAGAGGGCCAATAAGACAGTCAATAACATATGTTCTCATCCAAAAGATGTAATAGCTGAATTTATCTTGATTACGTCTGTTATATCAAACATGCACTCTTTTCCAAGATCTTCTGCATTTCCATAATGGCTGCTCTCAAATTCACACATGTGAATACTACTGCTGTAAATTCCGCTACTGCTATTCCTACTGGATCGTCATCCACTCTGAGGATAACATCACCTACTCAGCGTCTTCAACGCTGGGTATCCAATGCGTTGGTTAAGGAGTACCGTCAACACGGTACCATCCCAACTCTGTAGGCTGCCCGCCAAGCCATCCAAGTGAACAACTCACATCGGTTGTCCAGACAATGACGACCAGCGATCAAAAAATAGGCGGTGTTGACTACCGTCTCCAACCGTCTCAGGTCGTTATCCCCGGAACACAATCACCATTCACTCCCTTATTCTGAGGAAGTGAATGAGCAGGCCCCTCAGGGCCTTAATTCAGGAAGACAGGCGTCCTTCCTGAAGGCTACCCCCAACAATCGTCGTCAGACTCATGCTGTAGTCCACCCTCAACATGATGAGGGTACCAACTCCAGGCATTCGGCTCAGGTTCCTCAAACCCAAGCAGTAAAGACGAACCCCCAGAGGCGGAATCCGGTCAACAGTGAGAAGGTTCTCATCTGTTCCACCTTCGGAGAAGTCCACAAACCTAACTTGGTGGCAAGCAATGAGTGGGCACATACACCTTCTCGTTTTAATTTCGTTGTCCCGTAGACTCATCTGGAAGCATCACGCCCATCCCTCCATGCAATTTCGGCGGAGTACTATAGGTAGGAACATACACCTGTTTATACATCATCAACTAGTCAGCAGGCTCGTCTGACTACATATGATGGATCTCGTCAACCACGTTTGGCGATGTGCAATCAGCAGGCACATACACCTATTAGTATTAATCAATCCTACCAACAGTCTCTCTTGGTAGCATTCGGAGATGTTAGTCGGAAAGCCCCGACAACAAATAGGAAGCAGACTCGACTCTCTGCCCCCACACTTGAGTACTGTCAGGATTCACTGACAGGAAAAGGAGGACAGGAGCAGGCACATACACCTATTCCAAGCCTGGAATGGACGTATATTCCTGTTCCGGCATCTGAAGTCACCAAGAATATTCTATCAATGGTGAAAGAGCTGAAGAAAATCCCTGATCATATTCTGGATGCCTGCCAAGATATTATAACAACTTCAGTGGCATATCAGGGAAAGACACATAAATATATCTCTGTCAGTGGAGTGACACATCATCAATTCACTCCGGAAGAGACACACACATCTGTTCTAGTCCAAGAGGGTTGTGGGGCATACTCCCCCGTATCATACGGACAACCAAGTCAGGCACATACACCTGATTTGAGTGGATATCGTCAATCTAACCAGACTGTCATTCTTGATTAGGCACATACACCTGCTCAGAGCAGCCACTTTCATCAAAAAGTGGTTTCCAAAGCGAGTAAGAAGGCGTCTAATAAAAAGACATGCCCATCACAGTCAGGAGATCAAGGGCCAATCAGTAACAAGGCATTTCTCGATGCTGGAGTTCTTGAAGCCCTCAGTCAATTATCTGTTGAAATTCAAGATTTTACTCCCTCATTTCCCAATAGTGGGAACATTAATTCCGAGGGTCTTCAACAGACACTTCATCATGAAGGCTTGCTTCATGACAATTCGGTCGATCTCAAAGTTTCATCTTCAGATGAAAGCCACAAGAACCCTCTGTGTGGTCAAAAGACCAAGGAGCAAGAGATCTCCTCTTTTGCTGTAATTCATTATGGTGGTCCTCCCCATGATGATGAATTTCACTGCGAAAGTCCTCTTCGCAGTAGTGATGCACATTGCCCGGAAAATGCTCCAGTGGATAATATAGTACCGAGAAAGCCCTCTTATCTTGAGGTACATGCAAATATGATACCAGTCATGTCTGAAGCATCATCGCTAGCAGGTGAAATACTTTCTCAATCAGAAGATAGCCCAGGGTGTAGGTCATTCTCTGAACCACCCCTAAGTCATGCATCTTGTAGTTTGATTAATGATTTCTCTACCAATCATGTTGAATACAATGAAGCAACAAAGAAACACCAACTCTGGTCAAATCAGGTAGAATAATCTTCATCAAATGATAAAGAGGAAATGCTGAATATGAGAAAACAACTGGCGAAAGGTGAAGTGCCAGTCCTGTTTTGGCCTCTGGCTGACTCTCAGTATAATATTCCAGAAATGTTGACGAAAGATGAAATTCATGATATTCGTCTCAACATATGGAAAAATCTTTGTCAGTTGAAAAAGAAATTATTATCTTATGATGAATATGAAAATCATCTTATGATAATAGAAGGGTTGCAATGTCAGATTGATTTGGCGTCTCTATCAGTCTCTCGATATCCGAAGGCTGAAAAGCAGCAGAGAGCCCTTCAACGTTCATGCCTTAGCGCACTAAGAAGATTGTGTTAGTTAATTGCAAATGCACCATATGGTATTCGTGTCAAAGGATGGGGTGTTCATAGAGAACTGCATTTCATGGTGCTCTCCAGTCAACAAAGCCCGCTGAAAATGGTATCATGCATTGTTATTGCCCATAACCGGCCACAGTCAATGGGCTTTGTTTATAATCAAAATCTTGACCAAGAATAGGATTCAACTAGTTCCTCTCAAAATCAAGAATATAGAGAAAAAGTTGTTGAATTACTCTTGCATCAAGCAAATGAGAATATTAAACAGGCCTCTCATTTGGAGCAAACACGTCACCAAATGACATAAGTGTCAGAAATCATCCAACGGTCTTTTGAACCGGGTGATAAAAGTGGATACAGGTTAATGCATCCAGTTAATTTACGGACTAAGGTTCGTAAGCTTAGGAGGACTTTCAAGAAATTCTCAGACATAGCATGTCAAGAACCACCCCATCTCGCCAGACTAGGGACACTTTTAAACCAACCCTCAGAATCAAAAAATAGGTTCCAATGAGTTGAGCGGGAACAGCAGGAACAGCCCCAGTCCACTAGACTGGGAACTTTTTCAAATCATCAATCCCCTCCTCAGAGAAAGTCGGTCTTTTCTCGATTGGGGAAGAAACCTCAAGTGGAACGAAGAGCCAAATTATCAGGAGATTCCCTCCAAATTATGGTTCGTCAAGAAGTTCCTGAGGGATCGAATCAACAAAAGGCAATGTCTCATCAAAGACATGGAAGAAAACAATATCACAGAAATGCTGATAGAAGGGATGCATGAGTTATGCATCAATCAATTTCATCAGTGTCGCTGTTGCTGATCCACCAAATGAGGCTCACTCAAGGGACTCAGATGAAGAGGTTTTTTCTCAAGAAGATGTATGCACTGAAACAAATGAAAAAGTTGTGTGTACACAAAGTCAATGGATTACTCAGAACCTATGCAATCCTTCGAGTAACCCACTTCCCCCTCTCCTAAAAGGATCCAACAAAGGGAAGGGAAAGAACCAGGTTACATATCCTTCCTCTGGATAAGGTCAATCTCTCTCACTAGAGAAAAGGTTTACACAACAGGAGGAAGAAATGAAAGAATTAAAGACGTTGAATGCAGAACTACTTCCGGGTTGACTTTTTCATGAGCGTGCTGGAGTCAGTCAACAAAGGGAATTTGTTGCAGCTACTGAGATGGATCAGGAATATCCTCCTCTATTAGTACACCCTTATAGGTCTAATCCTACGGGTCAAGTGCAACAACAGTTCGCAGTGCTACCATCAGTTGCAGCACCAATCGCCACATCTGTCCAAGCTCTAGTCATTGCACCTACCCATGTCCAAGTTCAACTGGGTGTTTCTCAAAAGTTAATAACTACTATAGAGTCATGAACAGCTCGGTTAGAAACTATGGAAGGGAAACGTTCTCAAGTTCAACTAGAAAAGAAAGTTTACCCTGAATAGTTAGATTCAATTTCTCCTCCATCCAGTTTTGGGAATCCTTTATTCCCTATTTTCAATGGATCAGGAAATCCTGAACAGCATTTGACGCATTACGTGTCTTGTTGTGATCCTATGATGGGAACTCTGGAGCAGCAAGAAGCATTAAAACTCAGATGCTTCATGCGAACCTTGCAAGGACCAGATTTTGTTTGGTATACAAGATTGCAATCTCGGTCAATTACTGGATGGGAGGATCTTCGCAAAAAATTAATCCTTCAGTTCAGCTCAACTTTTCCAAAGACAACAGTTTTCGATCTTACAAATTGTAAGCAAAGGGAGAATGAAAGAGTCTCTGATTTCATTGCTCGCTGGAAGGGATTAACATATTCCTTGATTTTAGTACTCCCTCAAGAAGAATTGTTGTCAATATGTGTGGCAAATCTGTGTGACAAATTATGCACGCCATTAATCCATGTGAAATACACAGGAGGGTTTCGAGACCTTACTTCAATTTCTCAGCAGATTGAAGATTCCCTTATACAGGCTAAGGCTAAATCTCGAGTAATTCCATCAGCTCCAAGAAGGAGAATGAGTAAAGTAGAAACTGCTACAGTTATGCTTAAACAAGCACCTGTACCTATTTCTACCTCAAAACATTCATCTTCTTGAATGGATCCACCTTCTGAGCGCCAACAACAAAGGCCTTTTCGTCCAGACGATCAAAAAGATCAAAGTTGAAAATAATTTGAGGATCTGAAGAGAAAAACATACTCTTTCTAAAATGAACAAGTTCCTGGTTATTTCATTTTGGCTCTGGAAAACAATTTGGTTCAATTGCCAATACCCAAGAGTCCAAACAGGAAAGGAGATGAAGATCGTCCTAATTATTGATATTTTCATCAAATGTTGGGGCATCCCATCCATGAGTGTTTTGTCTTCAAAGACCTCCTGCAAAAGATGGTCGACTCGGGACAAGTCAAATTGAAAGGTTCTTCATCTCAGGTAGCATGTGTTACATCTACATTTCCAGAGGAGTAAGGTGAATAGAAAAAAGTCAAAATCAAAAATGCACAGAAGTATGATGATTGTATGGTTAGAAAGACAATCAATCGAACTCATGCTATTTTGACAACACAATTAAAGAAACCAATTGTTTCTTCTACCATGAATGTTGCGGCAAAACTCTCTTTGTCAGAAAGAATGTCCTCAAAGAAACGACATAATTTAAAGAAGAAAAAATAATCAGAAGAAGATGTGTATGTGTCAAAGCCAAAGTTATCATTGACTCCGGCAGACTTCATTCCATCTACTTCAATGCCATGGGCACCGCCCCACCAAACGACACAGCCTAAACAGGCTAATCAGGTAGACTCTTCATCAGACGAAGAGTTAGTCATCGGTTCTGTTAATATGATTCAATTAACATATCCATATGCCAGTCGCAGTTTCAATTTTGATGAGCCTGAATTCCATGTATCAAATAAGGGAATCAGAGGAAGTTCCAGAGGTTCAGAATACAGGGGAAGAAGTGGATCATTCAGAAGCCACTACCCCAATTCTACCCCTGCTAGAACTGTTTATACAGCAGAAACTCATGGTAGAGCCCATCAACGAGTCCAGCAAGAACAAGCAAGTTCTTCTACCAATAGAAAATTCAATCCTGACACAGTTATTTTGGAAGACCGATTGAAGGTTCCATCTTCTTCCTCTCATTAAGTAAATGGATCTAATCGGTCTAATCTTCCAAAACCAAGGATGTTTCCAACGCTTATCCCAATACTAGATGCATCAACTTCCAAAGCATAAGCTTCCAAGGTACCTTCTAAACCACATATTTCTGTTGGGAAATGCAGACCTCTGGATCAAAAGTATGATATATTGAAACACTTGGCCCAAGTACCAGCCAATTTATCAATTCTGGATGCTTAGAATCTGTCAAAAGATCTTCGGGAAGCACTCATCGAGGCTTTGTCAAGTCCTTAGGAGTTTGAAACTGAAATTGCTGCAGTTGAAGTCTATCACATTGGGAATAATCCTGCAGAATGTCATGAAATAATATCTTTTACTGATAATGATGAAGATGATGTTGTGCATGGGCATATTAGACCTTTGTATCTATCTGGAAAGGTCAATGGTGTAGACATCCGAAGAGCTTTCATTGACAATGGTTCAGGAGTCAACCTCATGCCCATTCGTACACTTCGTCGATTGGGCCTCACGGAATCTAATTTATCTCCTTCTACGATAATGTTAAAAGGATATGATAAAAATGAACAAGAACCACTGGGAAAAATTACACTCAGAACTCAGTTTGGAGATCTTGAATCCAATTTAGATTTCATGATTGTTGATCAAGACTCAGCTTTCAACATCTTGCCTGGAAGACCTTGGCTACATCAGCATGTGGATATCCCTTCATCATACCATAAATCTCTCAAATACTGTTTCGATGGTCAATTTGGAACATTATATGGTGATAAGTCCCCATTCAAGACATGTGAGTCTCAATTCATTGAGGCGGAATTCTATCACATGAAGGGAAAGGAGAGATCCACAACAAAGGAAATTACCAATTTAATGCTCCATATGGTTTGGAGAAGATTCCAGTAAATCCATTTACACATGTGTGTACAGATTATGTGTTGCCTATCAGTCAAATTGACAAGGTATACTCAAATCAAAATACTCTTATAGAAAGATTAGTAATATCAATTACGGCAATCGAGCCAGACAAAAAGGGAGAAATTGGTAACCCACCAAGCAGTAATGAAAGCACAAATGGTGACGTCTTCATTTCATCTGCTGAAATCCAACAGGTCTATACTTCTCCAATTAAGCCAGAAGGAGTTATAGCAACATTGGAGGTGAACAATTATGTCGATTCTTAATCCATCATTTCCTCTTTATTACCCAAAGAAAACTCTTCATCATCAATAGGGTCAAAATGGAAACTTCCTCTTCAAAATGTGCAAATTTTGACATCTCTTCTGATCATGAAAATTCTACTTTGTCATCTACTATGCAAGTAGAAATGGAAGAAATAACACATGATGAAGAAGAAGAGGAAGATATCAGAGATGTTCCTCCAGCATTTGAAGAGGGTATCTCTACCACTGTGGATGAACTCAGAGAAATAAATCTGGGTACAAAGGAAGATCCACGCCCCACATTAATTAGTGCGGCCATGACCCTTGAAGAGCAAGAGATGTATATTACTTTTCTAAAGCGAAATAGATATATTTTTGCTTGGAACTATATAGAAATTCCCGGGAATGATCCTGATGTTGCTACTCATCATTTGGGTTTACCAGAAGAACATCGAAGATTTATGCAAGCCACGAGAAGAACACACCCAACTTATGCTTCTAAAATTGAAGCTGAAGTGGATAAGATTATCAAAGATATCTTCATCAGAGAAGTTTAGTATCCCGAGTAGTTAGCTAATATTGTCCCTGTAAAGAAGAAGAACGGAAAAATTAGAGTTTGCATCGATTTTAGAGATCTTAATCGGCATTGTCCTAAAGATGATTCCCCAGTTCCGATTACAGAACTTTTAATTGATGAAAAAGCTAGCTATGAAGCACTTTCCTTCATGGATGGATATTTTGGATATAATCAGATCTGAATGGCCCCAGAAGATGAGGAATCCACAGCCTTCAGAGCCCCTCAGGGTGTGTTTTGTTACCGAGTAATGCCATTTGGCTTAAAGAATGCAGGTGCAACATATCAGCATGTCATGCATCGTATCTTCAAACCCTTCTTAGGTATGTTTGTTGAATTCTATGTAGACGATTTGGTAGTTAAATACAAACAACTTTCTAATCACTTGGATGATTTGGAAGTCATATTCTGCAAGCTTCGACAACATAATTTGAAGATGAACCCCTTAAAATTTTCTTTTGGGGTAACCTCAGGAACATTTCTTGGCTTTATTGTATGCCATCGTGGTATTGATGTCGTTCCTGAGAAGACAAAGTCAATCCTTTGTATGTCACCTCCTCAAAATTTCAAATAATTGAGAGGAATTCAAGGACACTTAGCCTATATTCGGAGTTTCATCGCCAATTTAGCAGGAAAAAGTTTACCCTTCACCAAATTGATGAAGAAGGGAGTCACTTACCAGTGGACTGAATAATTTCAAGAAGCATTCGATATTCTCAAGAAATACCTCTTGAGTCCACCGGTACTCATGCCACCTGTTGAAGGAAGACCACTTATCCTCTACATGACAACTCTAGAGCGATCATTGGGTGCCTTTCTTTCTCAAAAGAATGATGTTGGGAATGAAAACATCCTCTACTATCTCAGTCGAACTATTCTTGAAGCAGAAACCCGGTATTCAAGTATTGAGAAGTGCTGCCTCGCATTAATCTTTGCAGTTCAGAAGATGAGACATTACCTACAACATCACGATGTCCAATTGGTATCTCGCAATAACCCGCTCAAATTCATCCTTAGTCGTCCAATGCTTACAGGATGTCTAGCAAGGTGGGCAGTTATTTTTCAGCAATTCGACTTTCAGTATGTGTCTCAAAAGTAAATAAAGGGCCAAGATCTGGATGATTTCTTGGCTGAACACCCATCAGTGAAAGACCCGTCTTCAAATATTGAACTCCCTGATGAGGAAGTCTTCTCTATTCAAGAAAGTCCTCATGCATGGGAAATGTATTTTTATAGTGCTTCCAGAAGTCCAACAGGGAAGTAAATGGAAAATCCTAAATTCAAAAAAATTGGCTTAGTAATTGTGCTCATTTCTCCAGAAAAGGCGGTGTTACATTATTCCTTCTTATTGTGGGAAGGTGGTACCAATAATGAAGCTGAATACCAAGCTCTTATCGTAGGCTTGAAATTAGTGCTTCAAACACAAGTGAATCACTTAAAGGTGAAGGGTGATTCAGACCTGGTAATCAAAAAAGTCAATGGGGATTATTCCATCAAAAAAGAAGAACTAATCCCTTTGTATGATTATGTCAGAGAGTTAATGGCAGAATTCCCTTCAGAACCAAAATTTTCTTATGTCCCAAGATCACAAAATGCTCAAGCTGATGCACTGGCTAATATAGCCATAGCTTTGGAAGATCGAAATAGGGACGAGACAACCATTATTATTGCCCACCGTCATGCACTTTCACCTTATGTTCGAATCAAAACAGAGGAAATTAATGAAATTAGTCCCATTCCTGAACTGTATGGTCATACTACAGGATGGAGGTCACCTATCAGGTAATACCTTCAAAATGGAACACTTCCACCTGATAGAGCCGAGAAAGAACAAATCCGGCGACGTGTGGTCAATTTTACTCTTTATGATAGCCCAGATCACCTAGAGAAAATTCTCAACAAACCTCGTTTTGATGGAGTTCTCTTCAGATGCATTGATGGTGAAGAGACAATGGATTTCATGAAAGAAGTGCATACAGGATTCTGTGGTGCCCACCAGTCTGGACATAGATTGTCAGATCAAATTCGAAGGCTTGGACACTTTTGGCCTTCAATGATACGAGATTGTGTTGATTTCACAAAGAAGTGTCATTCCTGCCTAGTACATTCCAACTTCATTCATCAACCTCTAGAGTTGCTTCATACAGCTAAATACTCATGGCCATTTTCCACATGTGGACTGGATGTGGTGGGACCTTACCCTTCGGCTACGGCCAAGCAGTTTAAGTACATTCTTACTGCTACTGACTTCTTTTCCAAATGGGCAGAGGCAATACCTCTCAAGGAATTCAGTTCTAAATGCATTGTTAGATTCATCAACTCTAATATCAATACCAGATTTGGTGTCCCTCATACCATATTGACGGACAATGGCACCAATTTCTGTTCATCCGAGGTGAAGAAATTGTATCAAGAATATAACATCAAATCCAACCATTCATCTCGGTATCATGCATCAGCCAATATCCAGATAGAAGCCTTCAAAAAGACTCTTTCAGATATACTACAAATGATGGTGGATAAAGATAAGAAGTCATTACCTGATAAACTCTTTCACGCTTTATGGGCTTATCAGATTACCACCCGCACTACAATGCAATCAAATCCATATTCATTGGTATATGGAACAGAAGCAGTCTTTCCAACTGAAGTTCAATTACCCTCGCTCAGAGTATCCGTTTGCGATCAGTCATCTACAGATGAGCAATCTCAAAAGCGATTGAATGAATTGGAATGGTTAGATGAGAAAAGATTTTGCACTTTGCACCACTTGGAAGTCTATCAGAATCGAATAGCACGAGCTTTTAACAAAAAGGTTCATCTTCATTCATTCACTCAGGGAGAATTGGTATTAGTTCTCAAAACTCCAATAATACCAGGAAAGAAACCTCCCAAACTTGAACCAAAATGGGAAGGACCTTATTCAATACATAGGGTCTACTCCAATGGAGCTTATTCATTAATCTCGATGGATGGAGAATTCATCACTACTCCAACCAATTCCATATTTTTTAAGAAGTATTTTGTATAAAATGAAAAGTATGTACTTTGTACTTGAAAAATGACACTAAACTGTGTGGCACCAGTTCTTCCTTGCTATATGATGTTTGAAGTGCACTGTGTTGCATTTGTTGTCAATGAGGCATGAAGTTGTCTTGGAATGAATGGAAGTCAAGGAATGTCACGATGTGAATGACAAAGGTTGTGATGGTGTTGGTGATGAATGTAGAATGGCCATGGTACTAAGATGTGTGTCACTTAGGAGATTCACTAAGTGGCATAGGAGATGTGGTTGAAACATTCTCTAGTAATATCTGACGATTGTTTAACTGGTCTTTAAGTTCAAAGAACTTGTATCCTGATGATACAATGTCACAACATTGATTGAAGACCATGCATTGTCTTCACAATGCATGAGGAGTTGAAAGGATTTCCATCCACAGCTACTAAGTGGATGATTTGCATTAATGAAGTCCATGCACTATCACTTAGTGCATGTGAATTGAAAAAGTTCCAATTGATCTCTGATTAGATCAATGAAGTTCATTGAAGAATTTATGTGATTAAGAGCTCGGTTGATGAAGAAATAACCTTCAAGAATTTCCCTCATAAGTAATGAATATTTTTTGAGAAGGAGTGAGGAATTCAAATGAAGAAGAAGATGAGAAAAAATGAGGAAGAAGGCTTCAAGTGGCATTTGGCATATGGGGATACTTTGTTTTTATACAAAGTCTTTATTCCTATACTTAGCAAAAAATAAGGCCACCAAGGAGGCCAGCCGAGGGTCATCACCCAAGGCACTTGTGGGACTCAAGGTCACCACGCCCATGGGGAACCCTCAAAGGCCAGGGCAGCATCCTTGAGGCAGGGGCGCACCCGTAGGACACCGCATGGGCGCCTGGGGCACGCCCGGAGGAGCGCGACAGGGGCCGTGTATAAGCCCCCGAGGGCACGCGGTGGTGAAGCCCGCGCACCCGAGGAAGCATAGTGGGCGCCAGTAGCGCGCCCGCAGGGAGCAGAGAGTGGGCGCAGAGCGCGCCCGCAGGGAGAACACGGTGCGGGGCGGCACCGTGGAGGGAGAAGTTCAACTGAGAGGTTGAGACGGCGCTAGGGTGATAAAGCGCGGAAAAACAGCGCGCCGATTCGATGTGGGACGCAGAAATTTCACCCGGGACAGATCTGAGCCGTCCGTCTCATCGTGCGCTGGATCGCAGCCGCTCATCTCATCTGTCGCGCGCCGCGATTTAATCCGTCCGTCCGATGTATCTCAAACGCTTGATCTGATGGCTCCCGGCTCGTCTCCTTCGTCGAGCCACCCCAAAACCACCCGCGAGCTCCGTTCGAACCAGGAGCCTCCCGAACGTTGATTTCGAGCTCCCGGCCACCATTTTCGAAGACGAAGGCTCCATTGAGTTCTTCTGAGCCGTATGAACACAACCATGCTTTAAAATGAGCTTGTATGCAACTAGTGGGAGAATTCGAGTGAGGCCGAAGGCAAACGAAGTGTCGAGGCCTTGAGCATCTATGTTCTGCATGGTTTGGACCGAAAGAAGCCATGCATGCGTTTGAAAGTCGCATGCACGTAGAGGAAAAAATAAAGGAAGAAACCCGCGATGAAACAACGAAGGAAAACAAGATTTGGAGAAAATCTTGAAGATCCGAAATCTTCGGCGATTCGAGATTTATCTCACGCGGAAGATATGAGGAATCTCTGCCTATAAAAGGAGAGGCCGAGACCTCATTGTTGCTTGCTGATCTGTTGAAAACTCGAAGTCCCGTGAGTGCAATATGTGCCTCACGAAGTTTTGAAGCCACCGCGCACACTTGCACGGCTGAAGTTCCAGAGCCACCCGAGGCTCTGAAGGAGGTCCCTGCCTGCGTACTCGCGCGGTAGAAGGAGCCCTCACTGCCCGCAAACTTGCGCGGCAGGAGGAGCTTGTGTGGCCGAGGTGCTTGACACCTTGCGCGCCCTTGTGGCCTTGTGCACTTGCGCGGCCAGTGACACCCACATCCAATGTGGTGATTAAAGTGATAAGTTGGCCGCACCCCTTGCGCGCCTCCTTTGGAGTTCGGGTGGAATAGCTAAAGAAGGCCGAGACCACACCATTGTGTGTGTGTGCTAAAGTGAAGGAAGTAAGCCGAGGCCAAGTGTGTGCCAAGTGGAGAAGAGGACCCGAGGCTTTCATGCCTTGTATGTGCACCAAGTGAAGACACATTTTGTGTGTGAAAAATTGAAGAAAAACCTACAGGTTAAGGGTGTGCAACAAGAAGTGGGAAGAGGCCCAAGTCAAGTGAGTGCAAAACAAAGAACAATTTTATGTGTACTTGAACAAGTAACAAAGAAGGCCGAACCTAGGTGTGTACAAAGTGTACGCATTTATAAGTTGAAGGAAGAGGACATCCACACTAAAGTATTACACACTTTTAAGTGTGTAATAAAAAGAAATAAAGTGTGTGAAGTTCAGAGAAGGTGTGAGCTTAAAGGATTATACCCTTTGTGGGTTTATTGCACCAAGAGGAGAAAGAGGAGAGTGCATGCATGCATGCATGAACGTGCACACGTGAACATAGACAAATCAGTGGTGTGCATTTGAGTTGTCCAAGACCAGGAGGTTCTTGAAGAATTGAGAAGGCCATGCTATCAGTGCATGAGGATGAAGAGCTGCCATGCACTCAGTGCATGAAGTTGAAGTGAGTGAGACTGGACCAGAATGAAGTTAAAGACATCAGTTGTCTGAGTATTCAGTAATTGAGAAGAGCCTGATCAAGTGAAGTGATCAGAAGATTGCTGAGTAAGACCAACAGACCTTTTCAGAGGCTGTGGAAGATTCTTGAAGAGAGAGGCCAGGTCATCCTGAGAAGAAGGAGATAAATCCTGAGCAAGACGAGAAGACCTGATCATCACAAGTGATCAGAGGTACAGAGCAAGGCCAGCAGTCTTTATCCCAGACTGCTGAAGATACTTGAAGAGCTGAACAAGAAGAAGAGCTACTCGTGTGACTCGAGCAGCCAGGAGAAGACCCCTGTGAGACTCAGGGTGGAGGAAGTCTCCAGTGGGATTCTGGAGCAGGCCAGTGAGACTCTGGTAACACTGTGGGACGCAGTATAAAGACCCTCCTGTGGGACTCAGGAGAGATACAGTGGGATGTTGTATCAACCATTGTAATACTAACAGATTATGATGGGAGAATCCATGCTGGGAGAGCATGGCAAGGATGTAGGCCTTTGGTGCCGAACCTTGTAAATCCTTGTGTCCTGTGCCTTTTCATTACTGCATTATCCGGGAAAGGTTGAGAGACATAAGAAGAGTGGATTGAGGCCTTAACAAGCCATAGAGGTTTAATTGATAAGAATCAATTAGTAAAAAGTTTTAAGGGATCACTGATTCACCCCCTCCCCCTCTCAGTGATTCACACTGATCTGGGCACTTCAATTGGTATCAGAGCGAGGTTACCTCTAAAAGATCCAAGGGAGTCTTTATGAAGTGCAGATTTGAGGAAACGAGAGACCAGCCTCAAATGGAGATATCTGCCAAGACTCAGAAAAATAGAAAGAAGAAACAGGCCAAGAAGATGAAGAAATCCTGTCCTAGCTGTGATGAAGTTGAAACAATGAATGATCTTCAGAGTGCACTCAAATATCTTCAGAAGACAGTTCCCATAGAAGTGGCAAAGTGTATAGCTACAGGCATCCATGATCTTCATGAAGAAAAATCACAGTTAGAAGAAGAAGCCAATGCAATGGAAGATCAATTGGCTAAAAGGGTTGGCATAACCAACACTCTCGGAAAGCTGGTGAAGGCTAAAGATGAAACAGTATCGCTTTGCAATGAAAGATATGAAGACACTATTGAAGAATTGCAAAGAAGCCTTTGTGAGAAAGAATTCTTTAAGACTGTGGTCAAAGAAGTTTTCCATGCACTGGAAAAATTGCACAGAGTGTCAATGAATTTCAGAGATTCTCAATTCAAAGACAAATTCAAAATGGTGATGGAGCTGGACAATTCATTGCTTGAAATAAAAAGGGTGCATGAAGACCAGATAAAGCAGCTGGAAAAGAAATGGGAAGGAAGGCTAAGAACTATTGAGGATGAGAAGAACTCCCTCAATATGAAATGCATAGAACTGGAGGTGATATTGAAAAATCAGCAATCACCCAAAGCCAAAGCCTCCCAGTCAGCTGAAATAAGAAATGTTGCTACTCAAGTGAGCTTTGAGAAGGATGATTATAAAAGAAAGACATCCTCTAATAAAAGGGCAACAACTTCTAAAAAGAAGGTACCATCCATACCATCTTGTACTCATGCTTCTAAAAGTGTTTCTACTAAAAGTGCCGGATGGAAGAATGAATCCAAACAAGTATGGATGAAGACAGTGAAGAAAGAATGCTCTCCTGAAACAACACAGCAAGTCAAGAAAAGTACCCAACAATCAGAAGGACTGAAGAGGTCAAGATTTGTGGGTCAGTGTTGGTGTTGTAATATGTATGGGCACTGTGCAAAGGATTGTTGGTACCGTCCACTGAATGTCAAAGCACAAAGGAAGCCCATGCCAAGGGGGAGAAAGCCAGAAGAAAAGAAGCAGCATCCACAGGTCCAGAGACATCTGTTTACTGCAAATAAATTTGGATTACTTGACAACATCTGGGATGGTTGCAAAAGTGGTCAACAATTTGATACATGTCAATCTCCGAATGTATCCAAAGCTGGAAAGAAGAGAAGATCACAGAACCTGGCTAAGAGAGATTCCTTGGGAAGAAAGAAGAATGTAGAAAATGCTCCCAAGAAGTGTTTTAGAAATGAAGAGAAGACCTTGGAGTCTAAATCCAAGAAGGGTGATGCATCCAGAAGGACCACCAAGAAAACATGCTTCTACTATGGAAAGAAAGGACACATCATGGACCTTTGTATAGAAGCCATGAAACTAAATAGAAGCAGACTGAACTCCAAAAGACAATCAATACATAAGAAGAAGGGATTGATTGAAAATAAGTTGCCTAAGAGAGGTATCTTAGCAGCATCCAAAGAACCATGTGGAACTTCCAAAACTGAGGCCACTCTTCCAAATGATTTACTAGTCATATGGCCAAATCAGTTGCAACTTGCCAAAGATCTGCAAAAAGCTGAAGATAAAGTTATGGAAACTGCTAAGGCAAAAGGGAAGAAGAAGATTTCACATGAAGATGTTTTGAGAACCACACCAGCACAATCATCAATGAAGATCAAATGTGCAAGTGTGAAGACTGGTGAAAATGGGACATCTAGGTTGAGAGAATCTTCTCAACCTTGTTGTTCACATTGATGAACCAAGGAGTTTCCATCTTATTCCCTTATACTCTTGGTATATACATGTGCTAACATTGCAGGGAATTGAAGATGATGATCATTCTCATCTGGAGGATGGTTTGGACAGAACGGAGTGCACCCCTTGAGGGGGAGCAAATCTGAAGAAGATGATGTTCTGAGATTAATATCATCTTAAGAAAATGGATGAATGGGGGAGCTTTATCTTTGCACCTGAACATTCTAATGTGTTTTGTGAAGTATGTGCAGGATTCAGCAATTCATTGAATATCTAAAAAAAATTCAACCCCTAAGCATGATCTCACAAGTGTAGAGAATTGTGGACAGCATTGAGTATCTTGGTTACATCACTCTTGTTTTCTACACCGGGTTAGCCCAAGTAGACTTAGAGTTGATTTACTAAAGGTTATTTTCTAAAGAAGAACATGTGGCATCATCCCTCTCTTAGTGATTTTCAAGAAGATGCTATTCAAAGGGAGGAAGATATTTTTGAAAGTGAACCACACCACACCTTTGCATTTGATTGCCAATAAGGGGGAGAAAATATTGGCACACATATTGACCCATTCATATGTGCTGAAGTGGTGTATTGACAACAAATACAAAGGGGGAGATTGAAGTGCACTGTGTTGCATTTGTTGTCAATGAGGCATGAAGTTGTCTTGGAATGAATGGAAGTCAAGGAATGTCACGATGTGAATGACAAAGGTTGTGATGGTGTTGGTGATGAATGGAGAATGGCCATGGTACTAAGATGCGTGTCACTTAGGAGATTCACTAAGTGGCATAGGAGATGTGGTTGAAACATTCTCTAGTAATATCTGACGATTGTTGAACTGGTCTTTAAGTTCAAAGAACTTGTATCCTGATGATACAATGTCACAACATTGATTGAAGACCATGCATTGTCTTCACAATGCATGAGGAGTTGAAAGGATTTCCATCCACAACTACTAAGTGGATGATGTGCATTAATGAAGTCCATGCACTATCACTTAGTGCATGTGAATTGAAAAAGTTCCAATTGATCTCTGATTAGATCAATGAAGTTCATTGAACAATTTATGTGATTAAGAGCTCGGTTGATGAAGAAAGAACCTTCAAGAATTTACCTCATAAGTAATGAATATTTGTTGAGAAGGAGTGAGGAATTCAAATGAAGAAGAAGATGAGAAAAAATGAGGAAGAAGGCTTCAAGTGGCATTTGGCACATGGGGATACTTTGTTTTTATACAAAGTCTTTATTCCTACACTTAGCAAAAAAATAAGGCCACCAAGGAGGCCAGCCGAGGGTCATCACCCAAGGCACTTGTGGGACTCAAGGTCACCACGCCCATGGGGAACCCTCAAAGGCCAGGGCAGCATCCTTGAGGCAGGGGCGCACCCGTAGGACACCGCATGGGCGTCTGGGGCACGCCCGGAGGAGCGCGGCAGGGGCCGTGTATAAGCCCCCGAGGGCACGCGGTGGTGAAGCCCGCGCACCAAAGGAAGCATAGTGGGCGCCAGTAGCGCGCCCGCAGGGAGCAGAGAGTGGGAGCAGAGCGCGCCCGCAGGGAGAACACGGTGCGGGGTAGCACAGTGGAGGGAGAAGTTCAACTGAGGGGTTGAGGCGGCGCTAGGGTGATAAAGCGCGGAAAAACAGCGCACCGATTCGATGTGGGACGCGGAAATTTCACCCGGGACAGATCTGAGCCGTCCGTCTCATCGCGCGCTGGATCGCAGCCGCTCATCTCATCTGCCGCGCGCCGCGATTTAATCCGGTCGTCCGATGTATCTCAAACGCTTGATCCGACGTCTCCCGGCTCGTCTCCTTCGTCGAGCCACCCCGAAGCCACCCGCGAGCTCCGTTCGAACCAGGAGCCTCCCGAACGATGATTTCGAGCTCCCGGCCACCATTTTCGAAGACGAAGGCTCCATTGAGTTCGTCTGAGCCGTATGAACACAACCATGCTTTAAAATGAGCTTGCATGCAACTAGTGGGAGAATTCGTGTGAGGCCGAAGGCAAACGAAGTGTCGAGGCCTTGAGCATCTATGTTCTGCATGGTTTGGACCGAAAGAAGCCATGCATGCGTTTGAAAGTCGCATGCACGTAGAGGAAAAAATAAAGGAAGAAACTCGCGATGAAACAGCGAAGGAAAACAAGATTTGTAGAAAATATTGAAGATCCGAAATCTTCGGCGATTCAAGATTTATCTCACGCGGAAGATATTAGGCATCTCTGCCTATAAAAGGAGAGGCCAAGACCTCATTGTTGCTTGCTGATCTGTTGAAAACTCGAAGTCCCGTGAGTGCCATATGTGCCTCGCGAAGTTTTGAAGCCACCACGCACACTTGCGCGGCTGAAGTTCCAGAGCCACCCGAGGCTCTGAAGGAGGTCCCTGCCCGCTTACTCGCGCGGTAGAAGGAGCCCTCACTGCCCGCAAACTTGCGCGGCAGGAGGAGCTTGTGTGGCCGAGGTGCTTGACACCTTGCGCGCCCTTGTGGCCTTGTGCACTTGCGCGGCCAGTGACACCCACACCCAACGTGGTGATTAAAGTGATAAGTTGGCCGCACCCCTTGCACGCCTCCTTTGGAGTTCGGGTGGAATAGCTAAAGAAGGCCGAGACCACACCATTGTGTGTGTGTGCTAAAGTGAAGGAAGTAAGCTGAGGCCAAGTGTGTGCCAAGTGGAGAAGAGGACCCGAGGCTTTCATGCCTTGTATGTGCACCAAGTGAAGACACATTTTGTGTGTGCAAAATTGAAGAACAACCTACGGGTTAAGGGTGTGCAACAAGAAGTGGGAAGAGGCCCAAGTCAAGTGAGTGCAAAACAAAGAACAATTTTATGTGTACTTGAACAAGTAACAAAGAAGGCCGAACCTAGGTGTGTACAAAGTGTACGCATTTAGAAGTTGAAGGAAGAGGACATCCACACTAAAGTATAACACACTTTTAAGTGTGTAATCAAAAGAAATAAGGTGTGTGAAGTTCAGAGAAGGTGTGAGCTTAAAGGATTATACCCTTTGTGGGTTTATTGCACCAAGAGGAGAAAGAGGAGAGTGCATGCATGCATGCATGCACGTGCACACGTGAACAGAGCCAAATCAGTGGTGTGCATTTGAGTTGTCCAAGACCAGGAGGTTCTTGAAGAATTGATAAGGCCATGCTATCAGTGCATGAGGATGAAGAGCTGCCATGCACTCAGTGCATGAAGTTGAAGTGAGTGAGACTGGACCAGACTGAAGTTAAAGACATCAGTTGTCTGAGTATTCAGTAATTGAGAAGTGCCTGATCAAGTGAAGTGATCAGAAGATTGCTGAGCAAGAACAACAGACCTTTTCAGAGGCTGTTGAAGATTCTTGAAGAGAGAGGCCAGGTCATCCTGAGAAGAAGGAGATAAATCCTGAGCAAGACGAGAAGACCTGATCATCACAAGTGATCAGAGGTACAGAGCAAGGCCAGCAGTCTTTATCCCAGACTGCTGAAGATACTTGAAGATCTGAACAAGAAGAAGAGCTACTCATGTGACTCGAGCAGCCAGGAGAAGACCCCTGTGAGACTCAGGGTGGAGGAAGTCTCCAGTGGGATTCTGGAGCAGGCCAGTGGGACTCTGGTAACACTGTGGGACGCAGTATAAAGACCCTCCTGTGGGACTCAGGAGAGATACAGTGGGATGCTGTATCAACCATTGTAATACTAACAGATTATAATGGGAGAATCCATGCTGGGAGAGCATGGAAAGGATGTAGGCCTTTGGTGCCAAACCTTGTAAATCCTTGTGTCGTGTGCCTTTTCATTACTGCATTATCCGGGAAAGGTTGAGAGACATAAGAAGAGTGGATCGAGGCCTTAACAAGCCATAGAGGTTTAATTGATAAGAATCAATTAGTAAAAAGTTTTAAGGGATCACTGATTCACCCCCTCCCCCTCTCAGTGATTCACACTGATCTGGGCACTTCAATGTTAAACCATACAGCAATGGTCCAGTATGACCTTAAACTGCAACTTCATCCCAAATGACGTTAAACTATGAAAAAGTTCGCTAAATAGTCCAGTATGACCTTAAACTGCAACTAGGTGTTGTATGACCTTAAACTGGATCATCAACGGTCCATGCATATGACCCTAAACTGTTTCAAGTCCCTTACGTCTAGAAAGATGTTAAACTGTGACGTCCTAACTACATGACGCTAAACTGTATAAAAGTCCCTTATGTCTGGAAAGACGTTAAACTACATAATCATCAAAGGTCATGTATGACCTTAAACTACACTTTTTTCCAGCATGACATTAAATTGAACCATCCACGGTCCATGCATATGACCTTAAAATATTCTCACTTTCATCCAATATGATGCTAAACTGTGGAAAAAATCCCCAATGCGTCAAACATGACGATAAATGGTGTACTCTTTTGTCCTCATTTCATGACATTAAACTGAACAGTCCCCCTTTCGTCCAACATGACGTTAAACTCTATTGTCCGCATCGTCCTAACTACATGACGCTAAACTGTACAGAAGGCCCGTGATATGTCCTACATGACATTAAACTGTACTTTGTCCCTGCTACATGACACTAAACTATGCAGCACCAATAGTCCTAACTGCAAGACTTTAAACTGCATAGTCCCTTCATACGTCCTACATGACGTTAAACTGTGTATCGTTAAGGTTGTTGCTACCTCTTGTTTGTCACACTGAGTATGACTCACGTGAGCTTAGAGAAAACCTCAACCATAACACTTTCTTTGGGGCACTAACCATGTGTAAGTCCCAACAAAAATTTTTTAGGTCGTTTTCCCCAAAACAACTTGATCATTAATTCATTCTTTATTTGAACTACACGGACTCTGATCCTTGCCTTCTAGGCTGGGTATGTAGGCAACCTCCCAAGTATCAAGCCCAAAACCAATCTCTTCACATCGGTTCACCTCCATCTCATACGATGTTGATTTATGAAACCACCCCTAGAATCAATATCTTTACATTGGTTCACATTTGTCCTTGTTATACAACGTTAAACTGTACAACACTTTTGTCCAGTATGACAATAAACTACAATATTCTTTTATACCCTCACCTGAGATGGAACCATTATTTACATTGATTTTTCAATCATGTTTCATTTCAAAGACTACATGAATACATCACAACACCCAAACCTTTTATCTTGGGTTAAACCATCATTGTACTAAAGTACCCTTTCACCCTTCATATGTACGAACAAAATTTGTACAAAGGGTATTTCTAGAACTGCATGGGCTTGATTCCCATCCTTATGGGATATGTAGGAACGTTTGAGTGTCCCTCAAATCCAGCCCCAAGTCTTTGGGCCTAACCCCAAATTCCACTTTCAGTCCTTTGGCTGACAACTCCCCATGAAAACACACACTGCGTATTTCTTACAATGGTCCAAGATCTATGACCCTAAACTAAGATCTCAAATCCTTTTGTCCCACACGACATTAAATAGTAGTTTAAGAACTACGTATGTCTTGATTCTCATCCTTATGTGATACGTAGTGTAGTCCAAAATTTCAATTCAGGACCCAGCCACAACATGATTATGGTTAGCATTGATCTATGTATCTCTGTATACATTGAACAATATCTATCTTTATGTGTCATAATCCTAACCTTAAATATTTTCGGATCCTCATAACCCTTTTAATGATTTCTAGTCACAAAAATGTCAAACTTCTGAGAATTATTTTTCCTGACTATGCAGCACGTGCCCATAGGTGGCCTTGCATAAACAGTCTACATAACAGACTTGTTAGCCAAAAGATACTATTATTTGACTATGCAGCCAATGCCCTTAGGTGGCCTTGCATAATTAAACCCCCTAACGGGTTTGTCCGATAGTGGTGACTTCATTATTGGGAAGAATGCCACTTTTGTCCTTATTTGTCTTAAATAACAGTATATAGGGATCCACAAAAATAGCCATCCTTAACATACTTGTCCCATATCCTTTTTCATGATCTGGAAGTATTCACGTCTATGGCTTATATTCTCCTTCCCTACATTTGGGTCAGACCTTCGTAGAAGTGATATTCATCCAGTTCTTCGATAATCTTGTTTGGATATATCCTCTCCATGTTCAAGTACCTTTTTCCATAAATCAAACTCTATACTTTGGAAGATTTGAATATCCATAAACTTTCACTGGCTTTTAGCACTAGGAAACTAAATTTCTGAGAGTTCTTTTTCCTGACTATGCAGCACGTACCCATAGGTGGCCTTGCATAAATAGTCTACATAACAGACTTGTTATCCAAAAGATACTATTGTATTTAACTATGCAGCCAATGCCCTTAGGTGGCTCTGCATAATTCAACCCCCTAACGGGTTTGTTAAATAATGGTAAATTCATTCTTGGGAACTACTTATTCTAATGCCTTTTAGCTCTTTTTCATATCATTCCTCGGATTCAAATATTCTTAAGTCATAGTTTACATATTTTCCCTCATACCTGAGTATGGTTCTATGTTTTCAGATGAGTTGTCAAGGAATTCAGTGAATTCTAATCCATTTCAGTCAAATCTATTTAGACCATAAACATTAGCCTTTTTATGTCCGACGTGCATGACTTTAAACTGCCCACAAAAGACAAGGGAACTCTGAATAAAATTCAAGTTCCTATCTCACTAAGCATACATTTTGTATGATTTAGGTAACATTGATCAATTAAAAGGTTCGAAGTTTTTAGGGTTATTTACATTAATCCTAGTAAAGATCAAACTATTCTTACTAGGACCATTGTCTTAGGTAAAATATAAAGCATGTAGAAAAGAGAATGCAGGTATAAATGAGGGAAGGTGAAAGTGTTTTTCATTGATGCATAAGAGTTAGAAGGACATCCACAGACTGGAGTCTCTTCTCTTTTTCAAGAATTACAAGAGGATTTCAACATAACTCTTCATTTGATTTACGGAACCCCAAGATTCATCAACAATCACTTGGAATTCATTCATTCAACTGGATACAATAAGAGATGCATTAATACTAGCTCTTCTTGGAACAGTTGTAAAATGATGTTCTTGAGTGCAGTTTGAGAAAATTTTCTGCTGATCAAACAGTGACTCTGTTTCTGTCCAAGATATTTGGAATATGGATACAAGGATTTGAGAATGGAGCATTGGAAGTAAAGAGCCATTTGGAGAGAGTTCTCTTTTTAGATATTGCTCTAATGCCATGTTTTTCTTCTCTCCACCAACTGACAATGGAAAACATTTCAGCCCATGGGTTTTCCATTTTCATATCTGCAAGAAAATGACATGGAGGGATAATTTGAAAGTTCACACCATTGTTGTTTCTCTTAATGCACAGCATAACCAAAATATAGGAGTAGCAGTGCAGCTACATTTTAGGTGTATAGTTCTTTGCATCTGGAACATTGACTCCTTGCAGATGACCATGACCATATAGAGGCAGGTAGATGCTCTGTGGGAAATTAAGATGATATTTATTCAAGTACTTAACCAAATCTGGGAGAGTGTTGTCACAGATATCATAATAATCATGGCCAATGATGTTCATCATGTCATCAATCCTCTTGCTATCCAGTTCGTCAGTCATTTTAATTCCCTTAAGATCCATTGAATCTGCACAAAAGTTGAATAAACTAACTCTAAAATGGGTTTATTTTTCATAAAATTTGTGAAAGAATTCAAGAAAAATGGCAAAGGCATTAAGACGTGCAAGTCTAAAACTTGGCGTGCAAGTATGGATATGCCGTGCAAGTATTTGGCGTGCAGGTATCACCGCGCAAGTCAAGATACCTTGACAGCAGCGCGCCATCAAGGAAACACCGGAAAACAGAGCAACCTATGCGGTTAAGGTGACCAGCGCGGCGAGAGCTCGAAGGTTTGAAGTCCGGAAATCCTGATGCTTTGTATGGAAGGGAGGCCCTCTATTTTTAGACGTGGCCAGAACCTTGCGTGCCATACCCTGGTAAACTAAAGGTCGTACCTCTGCGCACTCGAAGCTCATTTTGGGCGCCCAAACTTGTGTGCCGCCTTTTCATTAGTTTTTTTCTTTTCCTCAGAGTCAAATCCGCATTTCTTTTTGGATCCAACTCTGAGGGGGGACTTTTGTTGATGCTCCTTTTCATCACATTGTCAAAAATAATCGAAAGGGTAATGACTTAGCACAAATTGATTCATACTTTGATGAAAATATCAAAAATCGACAAAGGAATGAACAAAGAGAAGATTGCCCATAAGTCGCGCAAGTTCCCTCATAGTCGCGCAAGTCCACTTGCGCGACGCATGATGGTCGCGCAAGTGACTTGCGTGAACTAAATGGTAACCGCCTGGGGTCTTCTCCTACCTATAAATAGACCATGTGGGCCCCCCCATTCGAAGAGGATTTTTCCCAGAAACTCAGATTTGAGGTCCCGGCGCCCTAGTCTCTTCTCAAAGCTTCTGAAACACTTCTAAGGTAATTTATTACCTAGAACGGAAGATCTAAAGAGGGTGAAGAAGTTTTAAGTGTTGAAACTCATCAACAATTGCACGCCTGAGTGTCCAGCCCTAAAGGGAAAAGGTCCACACTTGCACGCCACCTTACTCCTTCAATAGAACCTGCGCGCCCCTCTCCTGGAAGAACCTCAGGAGGATTCTAAAGGCCTTAACCAAAATTCGCTCAAGTATTACCCTGTTGGTTGAACACCGCGCAAGTACCCAACATGTCGCATAGGAATACCTGCGTGACCAAAACTTGTGCGCCCACGCAGTACCTGTGTGCCTGCCAAGACTTGCGCGCCCCTGCCTTTTTGGGTGCCTTTCTTACCCACTTCACCCCTCTTAAGCCATTACACCTTTCCTATTCAAGATTTAGTCTTCAAGACACTCTTCAAAGCCATTTATGGCTTGATTTCTTGATTTGAATTCCTTATCTGAAATGAATTCTGTGGAATATCTCTCAAAACCTAGTGATTTACACATCTTTATGTCACTAAAGATTGAGATTTCATTCATTCAACCTCATCTTTTTAAGATGATCGAATCTTTAACATGGGTCTTCTTTTCAGGAATAATCCCCAGTCATAAGTCCTCTAATCTAGGCATCCTCTTTAGGAGTAAGCCCCAAGTCCCTTAAATTTTTGGGAATCCTATTTAGGAGTAAGCCCCAAATCCCTTAACCTGGGCCTCCTTTTCAGGAGTAAGTCCCAGTCTCAAATATGGGCATCCTCTTCAGGAATCAGCCCCAGTCCCCTAATTTGGGCATCCTCTTCAGGAGTAATCCCCAAGCCTTAATTCCCTTAACCTGGGCCTCCTTTTCCAGAGCAAGCCCCAGTCATAATCCTTAACTTGGGCCTCCTTTTCAGGAGTAAGCCCCAAGTTAGAGTATTCAAAATCTCTATGAAGCACATATACCTTTATGGACCTTGTTTCTGGACTTCTTCCTTAACGTAAATCATAACCTTCATTTAGCTGGTCATTCATACATATATAAGCCCCACATTATTTCTTATGATTGCATCTTTCATTGCAAAATTATCTGGACTTCTTTGAGCCATCAATCATAAAAATCATACTCCCTTACTCGTACTACGTGGGTTCTGATTCCTTTTCTTAAAAAAGGATACGTAGGTTGCCCGTCTACGGGTTCGATCCTAACTATAAAATAATCCATGTCCTTCTAGATGACAATAAACTTCAAGTGCCCCACTGAGTGGCTTCAAAACCAGAATGGTCATCACAATGACCAAGAGACTTCTATATAAATGTGTCGAAGGGTACCATTGACCAATAATCTCTAATAAATATAGATGATTCTCTATCTATGAAGAACCTCGAATACATAAAAAAGATTCTCTAAATTTCCTACATATTTAATCATTGATTGTCAAATCTGAAGGAAATCTCATTTTATACTTGGTAATGTAATAAGGATTCACGAACATAACTTAAATCTATAAAGAGAGTCTCGGAGTTGGCAATAATTCCCCTAAAAAAGGTGTGATGAGTCCGACCTCCCATCCTCTCGACCAATGAAAATTCCTAAGCCTCATCAGTCCACAAACTAATGAGCACCTACCTATGGAAAGTAGGTCCGAATGGATGTGGAATCATTGGATGTTTCTGGTTCTACGAACAAACCCGTTAGAAACCGATTAGAATGTTTGAACCTCCCGTCAAGGTGGTCATCCCCGAATTCTGAGGGAAACAGTAGCATATGTCTCATAGAAGTAAAATGGAGATGAGAAACTTGTACCTCAATTCTAGTTTCCATTGTATGTCTGTGTACCTCATGTATAATAAGTATGGATTTGTTATAATTATATAAAAAACATACTAATATATTTAATACCATATATTATTTACCTATAGTCTTTTATGACCTATTTTTTTATAATTCCTTGTTAAAATCACTCTTTTGGGTGATAATTACTTCAATTTTCATGTATATTTTGGAATGGTAATTTTGATAATTTTTTCATGGTTACATAATTTCCATTCTTTTAAAAATTGAATAAATATAATATATAATCATTAAATAATTATATATAATGTTCCATAAAAGTTATAAATTGTAAAATGAGTTACACTGTTCATTGTGATGGTTAATTATTTGTATATGTGAACGATGTTTCTATATTTGCAACAGATAGAATGAAAGGAATATAAATAATATTTGAGCATTAAAAAAATTATTATACCTAATATGTAATTTATATTAATTAAATATATCCCTATTATCATCCATTTCAAAATAAAATGAAAAATATTACACATCTCTATGTAGAGGTGGTAGTCCACATGTACGCATGAACGACGTAATTGTCTTCCAATAGATTTATAGGTAAGAAATTACATATGATATTATAATTAAATAATTATATTAATGTAATAAATTTAATATAAATATTGTAAATCCATTATTTTGTATATTTGTGAGTGGAAGTGATGAAAAACGAATTACACCAGTTCACGAGGCAGTATTCCTCCAAACACACGGTCGACAACTTCATCTCTCATATGATAAAATAGGATATTTATATAGGTTATGAAATTAAAATAATACCATATAAATATATATTATATAAGTTTTTTAATATTTTATTATAGTTTTAAATTATTTGGGCGAGTTATAATACGTAAAATGAAAACACAAGGTTAAGAACATTACCTCATCTTCAGACAACTTCTTTAGGTTTATACCTAAATCCCTCCTATATTGGATTTAATGAAAAAAGGACTCTAGGATTTGGTAAAGGTTTAAGGAATATATTTTTATAGTCATTTAATTAACCAAAAGGAACTGGTAGTGTGAATAGAATATTATAGGGGTGGCCTTTTATAAGTGCGGGAGAGGACACACTTGAATTTTTTTGAAAGGAAATGTGATATCATAGATTTCCACAAGAAACAAGGCTTCAAAATAGATATTTATCCAACCATGGATGAGATAAGGTCTACTTATTTCTAAAAAATAGGAATTAAGAAATTTTATATGTCATTTTATCCCTTATCCTTTTAGATTAACCCATGGTAGTCTGGTTTTAACATAAATCACGGTAATTAATTTTTAATATTTTTACAATTAATTATGAAACAAATTATGTCAAAATTATAATATAATATTAATTATGAGTATTAAAAATATTTAATACATTTTTTAATAATTAAATTCACATAAGTGGCATAAATTAATTTAAATTTAATCCCATATATGTGTTGAAAAATCGGTTTTCCAAAGAAAATATTTCATATGTATATAATTATTTAATAGGAAATTTCAATATAAAATTTATTCCAAAGGACTAAATTATATTTATTATAATATAATTTAACTAATTTTAATTTTTAAGAAATTTAAAATTAAAATGTAACATTTAAATAATTTAAATGAAAATGAAATTTTCAATGAAAACTAGTATTTGTCACTATTCATCAAAAAGTTAATTTTTTTAAACAATTATCAAAATTCATGATAAGATAATTTTTAAATGGTGATATAAAAAATAATTTAATTTTAAAAAAAATCCAATTTTTTAAAAATTAATTTTAAATTATGTGAGCAAATCGTATTGAAAATTCTTTTTAAATAAATACAGTTTTTAAGAATAATATTTTATTTTCTTTCAAATTACTTTTATTTTATTTATAATAAAATTATAACCATTGACTTTATTATATACATGTGTAAACAATAAATTTTTCATAATTTATTTACTATTATTCATACCTTCCAATTTAATGTATAGGTTAAAACAGTATACAATGTTACAATTCATTTAGACTCGGAGACTAGTGTACCCCAAACTATAGAATAGATAGAATTTATTTGAAAGGTAATATATGGTAAAGTATTAGGGTGTCACAATATGATAGATCAAACAAATAAAATAATATATAAAAATAAGGTGACTATAGTTTTCTTAGAAATAACATTCATAATAAGAGATTCCTCTCAATGTGGCCCATTCTTTTCCCATGATCTGAGTATGGGAGGATTTATTTTTACTCTTATTTCAATTTTCAGTCTCATCTATTGGACATTTTTTTCTTCCATTGAATGACTTCTTTATGTTGAATAACTTTTTCCATATCAGTATTTTAGATCTTCAAATTACTAGTGGCGAATAACTTCTCTATAGTTTTTACCTCATCTTCTGAAGGAACTTTATTTCCTTTGGGTTTAGAAATTTGTTTAGCTTCCTCCCTTTTCCTCATAGTGGTTTGTGTAATATTACTTTGGAATAACCTTTTACTTGATGGCTAGAAGTTCCATCTCAGAATAAAACATCCTTAGTTGAGTCAACTTAAAACTTTCTTTCACATATTTCACTAAAAGATAAAACTCTTGATTTTTTCTAGATTTTTCGTTTTTCCTCTTAGTGAGTTATTATGAGTTATCAGATTTTTATGATTTATACACTCTTAACTGAGGTTAATTATTATACTCTAAAACCTTAACATATTTTCCATCTTATTAAGAACTTTTTAAGGATAAAAATATATATGTAAGTCATATGAGTGGAGTGCCTCTATATGTATTATTTAACCTTCCATTAATTAATCCAATTGTAATAGCATTCCATATGAATGAGTTTATAACAATTGAAACATTTACCATATATTTTGTACCTCATTTAGTCCCTCCTTTATTGATATGTTGGAACTAATGGAGTTCTTATAAAATCTATTAGATTATTTTCGTTGATAAAACTACACATGATGTGATTAAATCTTCCACAATAAAATCACTTTGGTGCTTTCATATTTTTTGGAACCAGAATTTCATATTTTTCATGGGAAAACACTTCACTTCCAAATTTTATATCGGCATTCCTCTTTGTTACTGCACAATTTGATAATGATTTTTGAGGGGTCTTTAACATCTCCTTAGAGTTGTTTATCCCCTCCTCAAGTTATCTTATTTTAATACCTTTCCCTTTTAAATAAGCATCCATTACTTTTTTATTTGAAGTAGCATCCTTACATTATTATATCATTTCTTCAATTTATGTTTTGAGAGGTATGGTGCTAGAATTTAACTCTTTATCCATGGTCATTTGATTTAAAATATCTTAAGAAATATCTTTTATCATGTCACTTTTCTACTTAATCTCGGTTATTATTTTATTTATACTGATATTTATGTCCACTTCTTCTCTATTAAATCTTTTGTTTCCATGGAAATTTATTTTACATTGAATTATAAACATCATGCATGATTTTTTATTGATATTATTTGTTACTACATTAGAATTCATTGGAATAACAACATTATGGCGTTTCCTCTTCATCACCAGAATCACATTTCATTTTTTTCACCAAGGGATAGTCTAAAATTTCACATCATTTCCCCACATTAGGTTAATACTCGATGATATAATATGTTCGTATTTTACCTTAGATGGATAACACAAATATTTGGATGAATTCATCTTATTTTTATTACCATTAAAGTCAAGGAAGTTGATTTAATCTCTAAATTGTGTGCATGATAAAGATGAATCAACTTTATTCTCTCTACTCATTATATTCGTCTCGGGGAAATCTATAGGAATGTGTCTATTGCCATTACAATTCCCCTCCTTAAGAAATTATTTTCCTTCTTTATTCACATTAACCTTTTATAACTTTATTTAAATAATTTCTATGATATCCTTAAAATATTTATCATATTCCATCTTGAAAACTTCTTTGATATTTATAGGTAACCTCCCTTTGCTACCATATGAATTTCCACATGCTGGATGGATACCATTGAGGGGATGGTGAATCAATGGTTTCCATTTTATTATTTCCTTATTTTGTGTTCATCCTTTTGAACTTGTTATGGTTATCAACCCATCCAAATATATCTCATAGTCTTTCCTAAAATGTATAAATAAAATAATAGATTGCATAAAATATTATTTACAAGGATTGGCATAAAATATTACTCTTTAATGTAATTGGTTATCACCCCCCCCCCCCACATTACAGATTATTCTCTATATGCATGTGGGTTTACATATAGTGAAAGTCACATTCTCATAAACATTGTGTCTCATAGTTCTCTCAATATAGAGTCTCACTAGTGATCACAAATATATCACATATAATTGTGCTCAACATATAATCCCACTATGTCTTGTCCTTCCCCAAAGTCCGACTAGATTTTTCCACTTCTAGTACCAGAAGAGAGGCTTCTTCACTTCTTTAGGGTTTATCCAAAATATCAAAGATATTAATCAGTTTGTATGAAATTTTCCCTACATGAGAATATTGGATCATGTTTTATCATGTACAATTCTTTAAGTTCTTCAATAGTTGTATTCATCAGGTATATTATACCAGAAAAATTTCTCAAATCTTGAATAATTCGATTCTCTCAATCTTTAAATAGTTAGGTATATATCATTCAACGTACCCTAGGATTTGTATCTCCTTTTCTCCTTGATACTAGATGTATCGACCCCTAAAATGATTTTTCATTTAGGATAAGATTTTACAATTATCAACTAATTTCATTGATGGTTATACCATATAACTATATTAAAAAAAATCATCATGAGTATTATTCTCAAAGTATCATAGTCTATATTTCCATATTTAAACTATGGAAATTCCATGATATTTAAAATTATGATAATATCATTCAAATTGGTCAACTGATTTATAATTTATCTGAAATTTAAAATCATATGAATTCCCATTCCTGTATTCATTTAATTTCCCTAATAACCTAGGAATAATTTTTCATGTTATATATAAATACATATGATCTCAATAATTTCCTCAAATTTTATTTATTTATTCATTAATTTCTATTATATCATATACACTACCTTTTTAGTGCAATGAACAAACCCTTGTGACATAGTGAGTCTTCCCTATTATATCTCTCTTCAAATATTCAAGACCACCTATTCCTTATGGTGTACTTTTTTCTATTACATATCCACATATCAAATTATGGAACACTGAAAATAATATCCTCGTGCCTTTGTGGAATATTCATTTACTATATGGTGATGTGACACATTATTTTATAGAACCAAAAATCTTCAAATATATTCTTCTAGTGTATAAAATAACCTTAAAGTGTGGACGTTAGCTCAATACATTTCAGCTTCATGAAGGAAAATTATGTGGTAAGTTACAAAATATCATAATCTTAACATCCTACCCATATATAAGTTGAGATTAACCATTACATGAGCTTTAGAACATAGAGGTCACCCTTACATAGGTACCCTTAAAAGGCCTCAATACCCTTATGTGGGTAAATAATTTTTTGAATACCTTTAGATAGCCTCAATATACCCTTATGTTGTGCAGTATCAACTCATTTTACCCTTACATAGCTTTAATAACCTTACAAAATGCGTTATCAACTCGGTTTACCCATACTAAGGTACCTATATTTAGCCTTGTTACCCTTACACAAGTACATGATTTTCTCAATAACTTTACATAGGTCATTAATATGACCATTACATAGTATTATGAATTTATTATTACTTTTTTGAAACAATTATGATGTATTTATGTAGGTTATGCAAGTAAAGAGTGACTTTTATATAACCTTAAGAACTCTCTCCATACCTCTATATTTGAAATTTAATTCCCCATTTACCTCTATATGAAACACCATAAAATTAAAAAATAATAAAATTTTATTTTATAGCCTATACAAAATGAAACAAGGATCTTAAATAGCCCATAAAATACAATTTGTTAAATTTATTCTCTTCAATAGCATATTAAACACACAACCCAAAGTCTAAATAAATTGTAATATATAATACCATTATATCCTTGCTGTAAAATTGGTGTATATGAATATTAATAATTAAAATATGAAATTTATGTTAATTTATTGATTATAAATAAAATAAAAAACCTTCAAAATAAAAAAGAAATGTTTTTAAAAACTGTATTTTTTTAAAAGATAGATTAGTCTCACTTTATGCATATAATTTCAAATTATTTTTTTCCAATTTTATAAAAATTGTTTGTAAAAATCAGCTTCATTTTCTATATCATCAAATAAAAAATTTCTTGGGGTGAATATTTTGGATTTTTCAAAAATATTTTATTTTTGGATGAATAGTAAAAAAATACTAAATTCATATTAAAAAATGCCTTCTCATTTAAATTCTTTTTGAAGTAAAATTATATTTTAAATTTGTTTTCTAGTATAATTAGTTAAAATATATATCAATAAATATAATTTAGGTTATTATATTCATTTTCATATTGAATTTATATATAAAAACATTGTAATCTTTAAAACATTTTATCTTTAAAAGCTTGCTTTCTCATCGCATATGTGGGATTAATTTTAAATTAAATATTCAAAATTATGTTAATAGAAATTATAAAAATGAATCAATATTTTTTAATAAGAATATTTTATATTTTATAATAAGTTAAATTTAATTTTTAACTAAATGAATAATGAAAACAATAAATATTAATTACAGTGGTTAAGGTAATGATGGATTTATCGGAGTTAAATTAAAATGATAAGTGTTAAAAATAACCTACCAAATTCTCCAAAACTCATTTTATAGAGATATTTCAACATTATAACTTACATATTATATAATTTCATATTTATAAGGCTTTATTTATAACACAAACATGGGTATGATTGAATCTTTTCAGAAAAATACAATTGTACCACTCACCTCACTTATAAAATGTCACCCCCGCTCCGCTCCATTTCAAACCTTAAAACCATTTTTTTCAGAAAATACATAACCAATTCACTTAAATAATAACTCATTTCATATTATAAGAACTATTCTAGGAACAATTCCATCCTAGAAAGGCATTTGGTGTAAACCTAAGGAGGATACCTGAAGAATATTTAACATTCTTCAAAGAGAGTTTTCATTTTATTTCTTCTTCCACCTACTACAATTACTTTTAAACGATTATTATATAATATACTAAAAATATTCCGTATACTTATATGTTTTTATTTTCAATTCATGGACTAAGACTATATCCATGACTATCATATGGGTTACAGAATCATTATTCGTGTGTACGGAGGACTATCGCCTCACGAACTGATGTCATTCGCTTTTCCATTACCACCTCTCACAGTTTGGTATGATGATTGATATAAAGTATATATATGATATTTATAAAACTAGTATACATATTTATTTATTATATAATATATATACCTTTAAACATTCCATTCCTTAGGATATACGAAAATGTTTCTCATGTGTACGGAAGACTACCACCTCGTGAAGTGATGTGACTCATCTTTCACTAACGCTTTACAAGTAATGTGATAAGAATAACTTTAATGATGATATTTTATATTAATGAAATTATTATGATATTAAAGATATATTTATCATTATGAAAAGTTAATATATCATTTATTTCATAACTTTTCACTCAATGAAAATTGATAACATCGTTTAGGTACATGTGAACTACCACCTTAATAAAGTGATGTGGCTCTCTTTTCATTAACAAACCACAAATATTATATGTATAAGTATATTTATATAAATAATATGATATTATTAAAATTATGTAAATGTAAAATATTACATACCTCTCTTACATAATGATCATTGAAAAATGGAACTCATGCGTACGTAAGGCCCACCGTCTTCATGATCATAAAAAAAATCATTTCTCAAAACCATTTTTATGATTTGTATTAAAAGTATAATTGATGTAAAAATATGATAATTTTGGTATGATTATTATTATTTATATTATATAATTTTATAATGTACACCAGAACTAGATCTTTTATGAAGAAACATTCATTAGAAAGAAATCCAATTAACGCAAGAGATAATAAAATTAATGAAATATTATTAACGAACATGTGATAATATGTTATAAAATGATCATATATAATATTATAAAAATTAATATTGTTTTATTATCATTTAAAAAAATGTTTAAAACCACTATAATAGAGGTTAAATAACTTTTAACTAAAGGAACCAAGGGGTAATCGATTTCATCTCCATTTCAATTCATTGAGGTATATTTTAATGTTATGAACCTATTTTATTTCATAAGATATATATAATAGCCCTTAGAAATATTAAATCAAGATTAATTAATAATTAATTTTATCTCAATTTTCAATTTCAACTATTTCATCCTATATGATTTCAATTTAAAATTACTATGTGGTAATGAATTTCATAACTCAATTTCATTTCATTAGGTTATATTAATTCTTCATTGTCATTGATATTCTAAGATTATGTGTATAATAACCTCGGATTATATTATGTTTTATTTATATTTATTTTATATGGATTTATATTTGATACACATAATCATTTCATTGATTAATACTCACTTCAAATTTTTTATCTCTATAGGGCTTGTTTTACAATCTCATTCTAATAGAGATTATTTATTATTGAAATTCAATTGAAGGAAATTATTTAATAATTTTACAAATAAACCCATTAAATTTTATTATCCTCTAGTTATTCATGATATTATTAACTAATTTTACCATTTTTTCAATTTTTGGTACTCAAAATAATTGATAAATCTTTTTTACGAAAACCAGACTTCATTTCACTTTTCGATCAAAAACATTGTTTTCTTCCAAAGCCATGTTTTCTAAAAATGTTTTAAAAAATTATTTTAAACATTTAATAATGATTTGTTAAAGAAATTTCACCCATTTTCTATTTTTAAAAAAATTAAAAATAAGCATCTTTTCCTTTTCTAAATAATGTAATTTTCTAACATTTTTATAATGAAAAGAGAATGTTCTTTTTTACTTGCATGGCAGGTGTAGAATTACCCAATAACATGACCATTACTTATTTAAAGATAAAATTTAATGTTTATAAGATTATTTTTAATGATAATTATTCTCTTAATATTTTTAATTATTAGTTTTTAAAATTTATTTATTTTAAATGTATTTTAAAAATATTCTATGTTTGAAAATGTAATTTTCATAATGAAAAGGATATTTTTCCTTAAGAAAATTTTTAAATATATTTTTATTATATTTATTTTAATAAATGATAAAAAATTATTTTAACTATAATCCACTGAGGATATGTTGTATTAATAACATCATTATTCTTCTTTTGGATTATTTATGACTATTTTTACCAAGGATAGTGTTGATATTCACTTTATTCTTTTTTGTAGTAAATAAATTTATGTTGAAATGTTCACATTCATGTGATCATTGATAATTAAATTTTACCTAAATATAAATATTATTTATCATGAATATGTTTATTTTTTAACTATATATCATTTCTACATGAGATGTCATACATTGAAAGCTATTTGTTTATCTAGGGGAAATACAGGTAAATCTAAAATCTTTACTAAATTTGGATATTTTATGATAAGTAAAATTATATATTAATTGAATAGATTAGTTGATATATGAGGAATTATTTAGATATAAAAGACGCAGTTGGGGACTAGTTATTGATATCCCTTTGATACATCGATAGTCTCATGAGGTAAATTAGTAAGCTAGCATGAAATTAGTTATTCAAACCTAATGGGTTTCTACCCAATAGTTTAAACTTTCTTGTGGAAGGTATTTATAGTAGAGTTATCATGTTCTTGAGATATGAAATAATTAATCACATCCTTCATTCGGAATTAATTTATTATTATCCTTGTTATTTTCACAAAGATATTATCTCTAGATGCATTTCATACTTAGTTATTGATTACATGTCATGTGTGTTCAGTTATATTCATTTATATATTGATTATTCCATATCCGGTTATTATAGTCATGTTACTTATTAAATTTAATTTATTTTTAGTTATTTAACTTTCCATATTGATTACTTTCTATGATATTTTCTCATTGATATTATATCTAGATGATCTTCTTTATCAGATTATTGATTTCAGGGAATTTGTAATCTATTATTTACATTTCCATGTTGATTATGATTATTGATTCCTGAAATCTTCCATTGTACGTAACCCTTACTGAGAATTTTTACACACCCTTATTTTGTTTCCTTTTTCAGGAATCCATGAGGTGAACATTCATGGACATGCAAGGAAAATCTAGATAGATTAATGTTATTATAAAAAAAATATGTTCTAATTTTTGTATCCAAATGTAATATAAGACTCATGTATATAAATAATTTAAAAAGTATACTAAACTATTCAGTCCTTTGGGCTGTGATTATTTTTATTTTTTTCAATTTAATAAAGTAGACATATACTTCAGGCTGTTTGGGGTGGGGTCTATATAGTTGGTTATAGAGGAAGATTAGTAGGAAACTTAGGAACAATATTTAAGAAAACATAGATTAGGGAACAAAACCCTATGATATAATTTGAGGATAAGTATAGAATAACATATTATAGTTTTAGTGAGGAAGAGATTATGTGGTTTTTCCTAGAAATACATCAATGTTTGGATACTACAAGAGTATGTGGTTCTAAAACAAATATACATTGGGGTAATAACTCAAAAAGGTTACATTGGGATTGACCCAATATTCACCTAATGCATGATAATGATCCTTACAACACACCTAGTTTGACACTCTTAAAGAATAAGCTTAAAATAATTCACCTTATTTTTACAAACCATTATAATGGATTTGAATAGATGGTTACAATAAATTACCTAGGTTAAACATATGATGTATTAGATTGAAAAAAGGTGTCTCAGAGGAATAAGAAATTTATTTATGTTCAAAAAATAAGGTAATAAAGTAATGATTTGCTAATGTAAAATGGAGTGTATGATGGAAGGAAATAAATATCATCCTAAGGATACATTTATAGTTTATTGTCTTAAATGTGTATATTCTATGCATTATCACAGTAAATTAATTATATTAGGGTTAAACCCTAAATATGGAAGGATCTATGTTGAAATAAAATATTATAAGTATTTATTAGGATTTTAGAATTATATTATTCAAGTATTTTTACCAATGGTATTTTTTTGATAGAAATTCTAAAACAAATAAGGGTTGTGTTAAATTTTAGAATCATGTGTGTCTTTATTAATATAAGTGTTATAGATGCCATCATAGGTGTCTGAGATTAATATTGAATATAATTTCAATGTCTTATACACATTTTCTGAGCTTTTATGTGATGATATTATATCAATACAAAGGATGCTTAGGAATAAATTTATGGCAATACAACCCATTGGTTTAGTATATGTTTTAGTGAAAAAGTTATTTTTGGAATAATGACTTTATATTTTATAGGCCTATGTTTAAAATTATTAATAACATTTAGGGTTTATAAGATCATTAATGACATTTTCATAATATTCAAACAATATTATTAGACTTCATGGAATAAAATAGGTTGTATTGAAAACCATAGTGTAAAGGTTTTTTAATTATTATTTTTATTTCACAGATATCTATTTTTTTTCAAAGTTATAGGATTTATATTAATATATTTTAGGAAAAAGAAAAAAAAATAGTTGGGTGACAACCCATCAAATCCGACAAGGATGTGGGGCTTGAACCTAATGAAAGATAAGGGTTTCAAACCTACCACTAGCCTATTTGATCTCCGGGTTAATCTGTCATTATTTTTAGTTAAACAATTCGAAAAAAAATTAATGATGAACGAGTGGTGTTACTTTTGACATCTAGATTTTAATGCATTACATCAGATAACTTATACTAACCATATTGGTTTCAAAAAATAGTTTCAGACAAGAATAAATACTTTTCACCCTTTTGTGGATTGTATAATCCGTTAAAAGTGAGTTTTAGTGCTTTAGGAATAAAAAATTCATTGTGTTATTTAATAGAGTAAGAAAATAATTGGAAATTTATTGAAGTGAAACAAAATATTGAAATTATGATTATTAAATAGAAATGTATCAAGTATATTTATTATATTATTAGATAATAAAAGACTTTTTCAACTTTAGGAAAAGGATCTTGTAACAAAAATGTTATCCTTTTAAATTCATATATAATAAATCAAATAGTCCTTTAAATCATCATATATTTATGTTTTTGAGGCCTTTAATTTTCTATTGATCATTCACGTACTTGTGATCAATAACCTCAATCACCCTAAATAATTATTTACACTTTTATTCCATGTTCATGTATTCACATTTTGACAATATTCTTCTACATGGGATCTTATTTATGTGTTATCGCATATAAAAATTTTAATTCACTTTATTGTTAAGATGTTATTTTATTGAAAATTTTTAGGATGTGGATTTTGAAAAAAGAATTTTAAAATATTAAAACTATGACTACCAATATCATGTTTAAATTGTGAGGATGAAATTTACTTAAGAGGGGAAAATGTAACCCCATAAAATTATCAAATAATAACATATTGTTCATTTTATTATATGACACACAACACCGAGATTAAATATCCCACAAAATATATTTCTTGAAATTTAATCTCTTTGATAGCTTGAGGAACACGCAACCCCTAGTATAAATGAACCATAGTATAGTATATCATTTTAACCTAACCAAAAAATTATCGATTATGAATAGTACTAACTAAAATATTAAAATTAAGATTATATGTTGATTAGATGTAAAATTATAAACATTTAAAAGAAAAATAAATGTTTTCCGAAAAAAATTTATATTTCTAAATGAAAAATAAGTCACACTTTGCATACATAATTTAAAAATAGATTTCACTACCTTTAGAAAAATTATTTTAAAAAATAAACTTACTATTTTAAAACAAAATATCAAAATTATATTAGAGTAACATTTAGGGATTTTTCAGAAATATTTCATTTTTCCCTCAATTGTGAAAATTGAAAAATTTTAGTTGAAAAACGAATTTTCATTTAAATTATTTATAAAGTTAAATTATATTATAAATTTTTAAAATTAAAATTAGTTCAATTATATATTAATTAACTCAATTTAGTTCATTTTAATAATTTTCATGTTTAATTTCTTGTTTAATTATGTAAAAATGGATTCCATAATTGGGATTAGAATAATTTATATTTTATAATAAGTTAAACATTTTTTTTTTACCAAAATAAATTCTGAAATTAGTAAAAATTAATTATTGTAGTTAAGGTAAAAATTGATTTACTTTGGGTTAAAATAAGATGATAAGGTTTGAAAATGATCCACCACCTTATCAAAAACCCATTTTATAGACATATTTAGACCTTATATTATATTATTTTGAGAATTTAACAGTTTTTATACTTTTTTAATGATAAAACATCTCTATTATTGAAAAAGTTCAAAAATAATATCAAGTGTTCCACTCACCTCACTTATAAATGGACACCCCTATTCACTCCACTTTACACATTAAACCCCTTATGGTTTGGATAAGACCTACAAAATAAATTATAAAATTACATCTAAAAATCTTTGAATCATGTTTTTGGGTATAAATCCAACCTAGGAAGGATTTTGGTGCCAACCTAATGAGGATACCCGAATAAGATATAATGTTTTTCAATGTGCGTTTTAATTTTATTTCTTCCTACACCTCCTTATATTATATTAAAATAATTATGATGAAATAATTCCAGGATATTATATACAATAATATATACTTATGTTTTAGTAATGACCTATAACTACCTCTACATCTATAAAATGGGTTTCGAAATCATTATTTGTGTGCACAACAGACGACAACCCCATGAACAGATGTCATTTTTTTTCTATTACCACCTCTCACGGTTGGGTATGATGATGTATATAAATTATATATATTATAATTAAAACTTAACTATACTTATGTGTTAATTATATAATATATATCGTTTATCATTCCATTACTTTGGGGAAATGATAATATCGCTCATGTGTACAAAGAACTACCACCTCGCTAAATAATGTGATTCATCATTTAGTAACACTTCCAATAGAAAGTAATAAGTATAAATTTAATGGTAATATGTGATATAAACGAAACAAATATGATATTAATGACCTATTTATCATTATAAAAATATACTTTATCATTTTATTTTTTAACATTTTACTCACTTAAAGATGATAACTTCATTTGTGTAAGTATAGTCTACCGCCTTCATAAAGAAATGTGACTCTATTTTCATCACCACACCACATTGACGATATTAATATTTATATTTAAATGAATTATATTATGTTATTATCATTATAGAAATGTAAAATATTACTTACCTCCATTATATAATGATCGTTGTGAAATAGAAATGTTAATCATGCGTACATATGGCCTACCATCTCTATGATCGTTATGTACTTTATTTCATTATACCATCATTCTTGACTGATATTAAAATTTTAATTGATTTAAAGATAATATAATTATGTCATGATGATTATTATTTAGATGATATAATTATATAATTTTTTCAAGAATGGATCTTTCATGTTGAAACTCCCATGATAAAACAAGTCAATCAACACATAAAACAATAAAAATAATGAAAGATTGTTAATGAACGGGTAATAATATATTATAAAAGGGTCATATATTATATTATAAATATAAATATGGTTGTTTTATATGTTTATTCAATGTTTAAATCCACTATACCATAGGTTAAATCACTTTCAACCAATATGAAGCATGAGGTGTGTGATTTCATCTCAATTTTTTCCATTGAAGAATATTGTAATGTTATGAACATAATATATTTAATATGGTGTATATAATTCACCTTAAATACTATATATGACGAATCAATAAAAAATTAGGTTATTTAAAGTTTAAATTTGAGTTACTCCATCCAAGGGGATATTATAGTAAAATTAACAAGTGGTAAATAATTTCATAAGTTGTATTACTTCTTCATTTCTCATTAGTATTTTGAAATTTTTTATATAATGAATTTTGTTTGTATAATGTTGTATTTACACTTATTTTATGTGGATTTATAGTTCATATAAAACATTTATTCATTGGATAATTCTCAATTCAATGTTTTGATCTTTATAAGGGTTTACTTCATAATCTCATTCTAACATAGATTGTTTATTCTTGAATTTCATTTAAAGGAATTTATTTGATCATTTAATAAATAAATCTATTTAATTTTTTTAACCTAAATTTATTCATCACATTTTAAATTAATTGTACCATTTCTTCACTCTTTTGTACTTAAAATAATAGATAAAATATTTTTAATAAATTATTAATTCTTTTCTCTCTTCGGTTGGAAATGTTTTTTAGTGAAAAATCTTGTTTTCTATGAAATGTTCTAAAAAAAATTAAACATTTTCAAAATGATGTAATTAAAAAATTACTCATTTTTTCTTTTTAGAAAATTCTTTTAAAGGTATCTTCTTTTCATTTTCTGACCAATTCACTTTTCTATTCTTTTTACAATACAAAATGAATTCTCTTTTTAACTTATACAGAATGTATGGAATTATCGACCAACAGGAAAATAATTTCTTTGAAGATTCCTTTGAAAGTTTAAAGTCTTGTTTAAGTAAACAAATTCCAAATATTCTTCAAATTCTTAGTTTGGATGAGTGATTTTCAATGAAAATGATTTTCAAAAAAATAAGTTTTAAAAGTGATTTTCAAAATTAAAAGGATATTTTCTCAAGAATATTGTTAAAGATATTTTTATGGTATTTCAATTCATAAATGAGAATAACAATTTATTTTACATATACATCACTGATTATATGTTGTATCGATTCCATCCTTATTCTTATTCTTGATTGTTTATGATTATTTGGACCAAGGATAGTATTGAATTTCACTTTGTTTATTCATTTTTGTAGTCAATAACTTTACCTTGAAATGTTCACTTTACTATAATAATTGGACATTAAATTTCCCCTAAATATCCATATTATTTATTATTGATTTATTATATTTTAAATCATTTATCAATTCTATATATTGTATTTTTCATTTAAAGTCATTAGTTTATCTAGGGAAATATTGATAAATATATATTATTTAATAAATATGAGTATTTGATGAAAAGAAACATTTTTTATTATTTAAATATATTATTCAATATATGATTAATGATTTGGAAATGCAAGGCATAGGTGTTTTCAAATTATAGATTTCCCCTCGATTCCTTGCTATTCTCATGATGCAAATTAGAAAGCTAGAATGAAATTAGTTATCCAAACACAATGGTTTTGTATCTATTAGATTAAAATGTATAGTTAAAGGTCTTGATGGTATAGGTATTATGTTCCTGACACATGAAATCTAATAATTAATAATTTCCTCTATTTATAATTTTTTTGTTATTATCTTTGATATTTTCCAAATGATATTATCTATGGATTCATTTCATTATCATTTATTAATTACATGGCATGTGTGTTCAATTATATACCTGTCCATATTGATTATGCCTTATCCAATTATGATAGCCTTGTTATTGATTAAATGGATTTTTTTTCAATTATTTACCTTTCCTTATTGATTATTTTCTTTGATATTCTTATAGAGATATTATCTCTAGATGCACTTTTTCTCAATTTATTGATTACTTTGAATGTATTTAATGTTATTTAACTTTACATATTGATTATTGTTATTGATTCATGATAGATCCTAATGTACTTAACCCTTACTGAGAATTTAAGGTCACCCTAATTTTTTTCATTTTCTAAGAATCATTGAAGTGTGTTATTATTGATATTCAAGTATATTCTAGAGGAAAAAATGTTATTCTTAAAATAAATATGTTTTAATTTTAATATTAAAAACTAATAAAAGACTCAAGTTTTTAACTAGTTTACTAAGACTACTAAACTATTCATTTCATTAGGATGTTATTCCTTGTATTTTATGCTAATTTAATAAAGAAGAAACCATTACTTGTCTACTTGGTTCGTGGTCACTACATTACATAGGTTTTTGATTTATCTCAAAATCATTTAGGCCATTCCAAAACACCAAAGGCTCAATCTTAATGCCTTACAGCTTCAAATTCATAAAGAACATGAGTTTCCATCATCCCCCAAGACTTTTCATGTATTATTTTTAAGATCATCACTAAAATAATTAAATATACATTTCACATTGTCATAAACTTCTCCATTTGAGTTCTTTCATATATACCATAAATGTTTCATTTATATATAACATGGAAGTAGCTCAACCAACTCATGGACATATATGGATGTATTATCAAGAATTAAATCCAATGCATTAATGATTCCAAAATAATATTCCAAAAATAATCAACAAAACATATTTTTTAAATAAAAAATAAAAAATTACATGGGAAAAAACAAAATACTATTATGTATTTATAAAACCTATCTTTAACATTTTGTTAACATGAGTAATATTTCCAAATTAAAGAAAAATTTTCAGGTATTTTTTTTGAATTAAACATTATAATTGTAAAATTTTGGTTTGGATTTATTTGAGAAAAACCAAAATTTTATATTTTTAAAATAAAACTATTTAAATTATTAAATTCCAAAATATAGATAATTTTATCTTACTCATAGATTTTAAGCTTGAAAATTCATTTTCATAAAATAGTTTTTTATGTATAAATTGAGTTAATGTTGAAATTAAATTTTCTTACATATATAAATATTATTTGATAAAATATAACACACTTTTATAATTTATAGTTCCAAATTATATAGCAATGAACAATTTCTAGGTTCTAATAGTAAATTACTTATGTAAAAATTTATTACCACTGTAAAACCAAAAATGGTAATGGTGAAAAATCTAATTGTAAAAGGATTAATAAATGTTTGAAAGATGTGTTAAAATTGATTTAAGATGATTTATCAACCATATATTAGCCTAAAATTTATTATTTCATAGTTTTTGATACGTTCCACTTGAATAATGACATATGATTATTGAAATATATTTGGTACTTCCAAAATTACACTTATATTCACTTATGAAAGTAGATCACTTCCACCACTTTATTCTAAACATAACCCTTCAATTATCATCCCAAAAATATGCCATTTTTATAATTCAATAAGCCTATATCAATTTTATAATCCTATGTTCCTAATTAGTTTTCCTAAGGACTCAATTTCCAAATATATTTCCTAGAGAAATCTTTAGTTCTCAACATGAGTATTTCATACCCCTATCTCAGTATTCTTAATTATTCTCTAAAAATAATCTTTCATGATCTCTAATATATTAAAATAACTTATATGTTTTAATATTATTACATTAATTGATCAACCATTATTTAATTCTTTCCACCCATTAATAAATATAAAACAATATGTGTGGACTACTACCTCTACAAAATGATGTGGTCAGTTTTTCATTGACACCTCTTATATCCTATGAAAATGATGTATTTGATGAGTTAATATTTTTCATTTTTCTATAATAAGTACTATAAAATTATAAATTTTCATATACATTCATTCTGCCCAATTCTTTGAAAAATAGAAACGTTAATCTTGCATATGTGTGAACTACCACATCCACAAATGGTGAATTTAATTTTTCATTATCACACTACATGGATAGATCTAATAATAAATTTCATATAGATAAATTATAATTATGGAATTTTTAATTATATATAAATTTTATATTAATATTATAAAAAAACATGTCCATACTCATAAAATCATTATCACACAATATATTTTGTGTTAATTTTACCACCTATTTTAATGATATAGTAATGTTTCTATCATTAATTATTATAAAATGTTATATAATTTTAATATCATATAATATTAATTTATTTAATAATTTTTTGTGATTTTAGAAAATTTTCATTGATATTTACTATATTTTATTAATATACCACCTTTCAATCGTCAAACATGATGAAACAATTTCTTCACAAATTTTCATTTTTAGAAACAATAATTTATTAAGATAGTTGTATTTTTTTTAAAGGTGTTTAGAGTGCATTTCAGTATACATGAATATAAGTTAAGGATTATTTTTCTCAAATTTAATTTCATAATAAATAAGTCATTTTTTATACCTAAATATATTTTATATGGTGTGATAACTACCTAATAAATTTATTTTACAATGTTTATGTAATTAATGTGGTTTTAATATACATATCATGTTCTCTCTTGAAATGGATTTCAATTCAAAAGATAGCAAGGTTATAAGTGTTATTTTCATTACTATGACACATGTTTGATATTAATATTTCTTTGAATAGTGTATTCACCTCCCTATAAACCTTCCTGTATAATGAATAAATTTAATTTCATGATATTTTAATGCCAATTTCAAGGTACCCCTCTTGTGTTATTTTATGTCTTACATTAACTTTATTGCACGGTTTCATAATCTCATTTCATATTTCCTTGATACATGATTCATAATGTTCACCATGCTTCATTTTTGGGGTAATGACTGCCTATTTGATGTATTATATCATGGTTTTTTTTATATTCATGAGAATCAATGTGTCACTTCATGTTTCCTATTTCATGGGGTTTTGTTTCAAGAGTAATAAAAAGTGTAAGAGTTTCATCTAAAAAATTATTTTTTTAAGATAATTTTTGAATTATATCCCAACATTATTTAATATGGTGTATATACTGAATATATGAAATATTATATCATAATTCTCAATTTGTTCATGGTATTTAGTATTTTATTTATAGATCACTCCTTTAAAGTTTTTTTTTCATCTTCATCAACATCCTTTGACATTCTTTATGTTACATTTGGGAAGTATGTTGTTTAACCATACACCTTCTTTCTCTAAATGTCTTATTTCAATGTTATACCACTTATATACTAGGAAATAATTGATTATTTATATATTTGTATTTCAATACAATGTTTATTTATTCCTAGGAAAATGTTATTACAAATTGTATTGAAATTTTTATATTTCATATGGTTAATGTATTAGATTTAATAAACTGATGGATGGGGCCTAGTATTTTATAGCCCCTTGAAACATAGATTTTTCCCATGAGACAAAAGGTTTTTGAATTTTGAGTATGTCTACCCAATGAAAGCATGATGTCTTGGTTGTGACCTTAAAGGAAATAATTATTTCTTGGTTATGTCCTTGGAAAAAAATATCTCTCTATAGAGGTATCAATTGTAAAGATCACGATATAAAGAATTGTGCATTTCATCACCGTTGAAATATTTAATTTCTTCCATGTGTTTGTTTATGTTGTTAACCATGAAACTCCTTTAGTCTCACTTGATCAGTTATATGGAATTATTTTATTATCATTTACTTTTTCCCATATTATTCATCCCTTGTTTATTATATAATAGCTTATAGTATATGTTTTTCTTTACAATGCGTTTTATCTTGTTTTTATTTGGTTTCCATTTCAATATATTATAATAGAAAGTATTTAAAATGATATGAATAAAATAATATCATGTGTAGAAAAATTATGGGAGATGCTGAGGATACATGATAGATTAATTAGTATCGTATTTAGTGGAAAAAATCCATTGGATGGGAAAGATATGATATTTTTTAATTAATGATATTTCCTAATTCTAAAAATATATAAACTTAAAAGGACATGGGTATTTATTTGACGAAATATTTTATATAAATCATGTAATTATGGGGTAGTCACTAGTGGGTCATCATAGTTCAAATGAGTGTTATTATTAAAAGTGAAAGTTTTTATATATTTTTTGTTCAAATATTAGTTTTTGGATTTTATAAATGATAATTGGAGGGCCTATGATACAAACCTCCAAAACATTGGGTAATAATATATTCTCTTGATAAATGATGGTTTGAATTAACTAATCATTGTTATCCCATTGCAGATGAAATATGGCTGAACATGGGTGATGAATATGATTTTCCAAGATACCCTCAAGTATTTTCTATACTTTCAATGAGTTTTAATGTTTTCATTTGATAAGATTTTGTTTTCATGTGTGGTTATGTTTTATTCATGAGATCAAATTTAAATTATTTAAAATAATAAATTTTCTCAGGTTTTTTTTATTTTTTTCAATGGAATAATGGGTTTTATTTATTTTATATATCCATTAAAATATTTTTTCCCTCATACCATGATTTTAAATGATTTACATAGGCCCTAAATATGTTTAGGAACTATATAATTAGTTAATTATTCATTATTTTTGGAACGTATTGAATGAAGAAAAAGGTTCATAAATGAAATAGTCTTTTAACATAATTTTTTTTTTCGAAAAATATACACTGTGGGGTTATTTCAACTTTTTTGTATAATTGTTTTTCTCTGATTATATAAAACTCTAAAATTAAAAGAACATTTAAATTTGTGAAAGTATAATCCTTAATATTAGACTCACAATTATGGGTTATTTATGTTATGGGATTTTATAGTTGGTATCAAGGTAAGGTTTAAATAGATTCTAAGGTTGAGATGTTGATAATAAAAGATGATATGGGGATATTAATTTATGGTTATATAATCAGAGGATATTTTTTGATTATTTTCATGTTACATAATCTAATTTATTTTTATTTTAGAATGATTTTTTGCATAGGTAATAGTTGGAATGAAGTGGTAAGGAAACAAGAAAAAAACATCCTTCTTAATCTGTAACCAGATATGGTGGGATTAGTATAAGATAAGTTTTTGTTTGTGTTAAATCAATTAGAATATGTTATTAATGGTTTTTTCTATGAAATAGAGTGACTAAATTCTATATGGAGGAATCCTTCAATAGTGTAGAATTTCAGGAATTAGTAACTTATGACTTTTGGAGGAACCTCAGATCTAGTGGTAACTAATGGATGGATTAATGAATTAGAAAAAATATTTAATGTTATTAGTTTTTTAGTGTGTTTGAAGGTAACTATTCTAGTTTATCATTTTTTCAGTGAAGTCGGTCCGTAGTGGTTTACAAATAAAAATATCAAGTATAAGAATGGAATTTATATAATTAATTATATGTTATTAAAAGATATATTTCTTGAAAAATATTTTCTTAATGTTACTAAAGAAATAAATGAAATGAAATTATTATAGTTGAAGACAATGGAAGGGGTACATTTTTTCGTTATACAAAAGAAATTACCATATTTTCTAGATATGCACTGAATTTTATTCTAGACCATAATAATAAAACTGGAAGGTGTTACACAGTACTGAAATCAAGTTTTAAAATATATTTGGAATCTTATGAATATAAATTATATAAGGATGTTGTTCGCTGTGATAAGAAATTTGAGATGGGGTTTTTTGAAAATTATGGTTCTCCTTAAATCAATAATAAGGATCAATTAAGATGTTAATAAATATATACAAATAAAAATTGAAATCTATAGGTTAGTCTCTAACATTTCACAAATGTTGTAAGAATAATTTCAAATAATTTTTAATAGGATTGAGAAAGTGTTAATAGTTTGGTATGTTTGGTCATTTGTCATGTAACTTTAAGGTAAATAATATCAATCATATCCATAATGGAAAATCTTATGGTTAAATATTATTAGATTTTTTAGATATAATTAATTAAGACATTATACAAATGTGTGTTCAAAATTAGTTACTCAAGGTTGGAATCATAAATATTAAAATAATGAAGGTGTAAAAATTCATTTTCTAATACTTTAGAAGATGTTGGAATATAAAATATAGTGTTTAGAGGTATAATACTTATTTACTCAAACTATATAAATGTATTCATTGATTAAGGATAGATGAATTATTTTATTTTTGGAAACTTTTAATATAAAATAAAAATATAAACTCATTAAATGGGGATAAAGATTTTGGTAAAACATTGTAGATTAAGTATTAAATAAATAATAATTTATATAAATAATCTCATAGATTATTATGGAAGTATTTTTCCTGAATATTTTATTGTCTTTCCAATAATAGATTATGATGTTATTTTGGGTATTGATTGTCATTTGGTTTAATATGAAAAGATAGATTTCAAAACTAAAAAAGTAATATTCAATTTTTATAATGAGTTTCAATTTGTATATAATAATGAGTTCAAAACCAGGATAGTATATCAATAATATAATAAATTAAATAAATGTGAGGGTGAAATTTATCTTGGACATGTAATTGAAAAAAGAGAACAATTTGGATTAGTGATGTGCATATTGTAATTTATTTTTCATATATTTTTTCTAAGGATTTTCATGGTATTATTTCTGATTAGTATGTCTAATTAATCATTGATTTTTTTCATGTTGTTAAGCTAGTTTCAAAAACACCTTATTGAACGTATCCATTGATGTTATCAGAATTAAAAAAGAGATATCAAGAGTTTCTTGATAAGTGTTTCATCCACACAAATAGTTCATAATGTGGCGATCCTTTTTTTTAATAATAAATATGGTTCTATATAGACTTGAATTGACTATAGAGAACTTAATAACATAACTAAAAAGAATAATTATATTTTTTGCCATATCAATGACTTATTTTATCAGCTTCGGGTTGATTAGTATTTTTCAAATATTGATATCAGATCTAAAAACCATTAGATGAAAGTAAATGAAGAATACATACCAAGGATTTATTTACATAGTAGGTATATAAATTAGTATATTGGGATTCTAGATTTCAGATTAACATATCCACCTGTTGTAGTTTTTCATATAATGAATCGAGCTTTTTGTAAGTATTTAGTTAACTTTGTGGTGGTTCTCATTGATTAAATTTTTTAATATTAAAATTTTTATGTGGATTATAAGAAATATTTATGTATTATTCTATAAAATTTAAAATAATAGAATATATATGGAAAATTTAAAAAATATGAATTTTGGTTAAAACAAAATTTATTCCATATGCATGTTATTTTTAAGTATTGCATAATTTTTAATCCTACTAAAAATAAAGTGGTGGGATAATGGAAAACACCTCAAAATGTCACCAATATTTTTTGTTTTCCTGGGTTAGAGGGTTTTTAACAATAGTTTGTTAAAATACATTCTCATTTATCTATCCCACTAACCATGTTAAATCAAAGAGAGTTGAATTAATTTGGACAAAGGAATTTTAAGAATATTTTTAGGAATTGTAAAGAATATTGGTTAATTCTATTGTGTCATCTTTTCCATCATTAAATTAAAAGTTTTTTATTTATATTGATGCCCATTGAAAGGACATTAGGTGTGTGCTGATGAAAAATTATTAAGTAATTCCTTATACATCACACCTACTGAATAACTACGAGAAAAATTATCCTATGCATGACATTGAATTTATAGTGGTAATTTTTTATTTAATATTTTGGAAGGAACCTTTTTATGAGTAAAACATTGATATATATATATAATATAAATTTTTAAAGTATATATTTACTCAACAATAATTGAACTTGAGGTATATAAAATGGTTAAAAATGATACGGGTTTGTGATTTTATGATTCCCTGTCATCTTGTTAAAGAAAACATGGTAAACGATGCCTGGAGTTGAAAGAAAAAAACGAATCGTTAACTATGTTACATTTAGAACATGATATGGCAGTTAATAATTTAATAAAACTAAAAGTTTAATTTTTATATCTAAAAACAACTCTTATTTTGCCTAAAGTATTAGTGATGTCATGCTTACCATAAAAAATTAGGTATGATTAAAATGAAGACCAAAGTTTTCAATGAAATACAGAACTAGATAATGAAGGAATATTACCTAAGTTTAAAATTAAAAAACAAGTTATTATAATATTTGGAAAGAGGATTTTTGTATCGAGTGATTTTAAAAGAAAAAGTTAATTGTTGAGTGAATCTCACATCACTTTTTATTTTGTTTACCTTGGTATCTCTTAGATGTATAGATACCTTTGGTAATATTATTGGTGTCAATGAATGAAGAAGGACAATTCATATTTTACCATGAAATCAATGTTCTGTCAACAAGTTAATGTTGATTAAAAACTACAATAGGTAATTCTTCAGTTATTTCCAATTATTAAATAGAAATGGGGGAATATAACGATGAATTTCATGGTAATGTTTATAAATAAATCTCAGTTTATTTATGTGATATGATTTATCCTTGATCATTTGGCTAAATATATTCATTTTCTTCATATTCAAGATAATATATCATTGGATCATCTTTCTGGACTCTATCTTAAAGGCGCAGTCATGTTAAATAGAGTCTCTATCTCTATTATATCTGATCTGGATCCCATATGTCTATCCAATTTTTTCATGTGAATTTATATGTTTTGGGTACTTAGTAAAGTTTAAATACATCATTTGACCCTCAATATAATGGATATTCAGAGCATACAATTCAAACTTTGGAGGATATGCACTGGGATTTCTCCATGGATTATCATTGAAGATGGTATTATCAGCTTTCATTAGTGGAATTTTATTATAATAATATTTTTCATTCCAACATATATATGAAACCATAGAAGAAATTATTTGGAAAACATAGATTATATCTTGTTGGAACAAAATTTGGGAGATAATATTGTTAGACCATAATTGATAGAAGAGATGGTTGAAAAGGTAAAAATGATTCCGAACCATATGATTTTTTTCCTTGAAGTGTAATTATTTTATTGATGACAAACACTCTAAAATTTTTTTTGTGTGTTTATTGTGTTTCTTCTAAGTAATAATTGAAGTAAGGCTTCCAACCACAAGTCAAATTTAATGTTTTTTTAAAGGGACTTTTTCTAAAGATTGTGCAGTAGTGCAGCATCACCGAGCCAGTGTAGTGACATCAACTTGCAGGATGCATGCATAATAACTACCAAGACTCTAGAAGGCCCACCAGCTACACAGTAGAGTCATGCCATGTATTTGGTGAGATCATGCAGATTGGTTGTAGATCTATATAGGCAATGTTCTACCCAATAAAGGCTACCGAATATCCAATGGCATCCGGACTAGGAGTCTGAAGGAGCAAATCTAGATGGTAAAAGGTGTGGGGGCCACTCACAAATTGTGCATACATTGCATCACTAACTGCAGATATTTTATTTTGTTAGAAATATTTTTCAAAGTTGGAAACCATCCTATAAGAACACAATGGATGTATAGTAGGTGGAAGTGGAAAAATTTAAGTATTTTAAAACAAACCTTGACATTGAAACAAATACCGTCTTTAAATTGGGAACAAATATAATTATTTTTAATTATGAAACAATTCCTTGTAACACCTCTAGGATCCTTTGACATTTAACCCATAGTGAAGAATGTAATAGACCCCCTTTCTCACATAGATTTAGGAAACCCTTTCTGAACCATGTAAAATTCATTCATTATTCCATTTCTCTATTCTGTAGTGTGTGTGTTTCATCACAAAAACTTCCACTTCCCCAAAAAAGTGTAATCAGAGGAACCGGGGTAAAAACAACAATGGTCTATAGATTTTTTCTAATGACCAAAAAATTAAAGGTGGTTGGAATAAATTTTTGATTCTATATTCAAGAATTTATCATTGATACAATTCCAATATTACAAATAGAATTTAAAATGGAACTCAAATGATGTTGGTAGAGGAGGTCAAGCATCATTTTATACCTCAGTAGCTAAAGTACACCATTGTTGGGGGAAAGTAAATTGTAATATCCCAGGTAAATAAATAATATGACATTTTCATATTTATTATTATTTTTGAATTAAAAATTAATTTTACTTTAAATTGGATTCTATATCTGATAATGTATTCAACACGCAACAATGGGTTTCTTTGATTTCTTATGTTGCACACAAATTTGAGTTATGCTGAGAAATATTATTATTATTTTAAATGGTTGTTAACGCCTAAACATTTTATTGAAGATAACGAACATAAATAACCATATTATAATTATACATGTTTGTTAAATGTTTTTACATGTATCCAATAAAATATAGATGATTAAAATTAGAATGAATCCAATTTTAAGCATAAATACTCTAGTATTTTTAAAATGTAGTTTTATAGCCTTTTGATGGAAAATCTCTTTTGAATATATTTTTTGTCACTTTTATATGTTTTATTTGAAAAAAATAAACTTATTCCTTAGAATCGGATTTTCAAAATTTACTTTGGGTAAATGTTTTATATTTTTCTGATAAAGTTCATTTTTAAATTAATAGTGAAAAAAACTGCATTTTAAGTCAAAACTGTCTTTTAATCTGATTTATTTACGTGGTAAAATTATCATTTTAAATGGTTTTTAAGTTTAAATGGATTATATTTTTACCATTTAATCTAATTTTAGTAATTGGAAGAAATTTAACTTTGAAATTAGACATAAACACATGTCAATATTTTTGTAGTTTTTACATCTTAAAAACATTCTTTCCAGTTTTGACAATAGAAATTAATTTTAAATTAATTAAGGAAAATTATATGTTTTTAATTTTGTAAAATATAAATAATTTTTAAATATAGAATATAAAAATTATCTTCAGGTGAATTTTTGGTATTTTTCTGAAAATGTTCAATTTTTTATGAATGGTGAAAAACGTTGTAAAGTAGTTAAAAACCGACACTTTCATTTAAAGAAAATTTCACCAATTATGTGAATTGAATTTCAAAAATTTGAAATACATGGTTGTCATCAATAAGTAAAATGTTGTTCAATAGGATTAAAATAAATTTTGGTGAATAGTAACTATTGATTTTTATTTACCACGGTTAAAGGTAAATAGGGTAATTCATGTTAAAAATAATACTACAATAATATAATTTTACCTTAAAACATTTCATAGCTATATTTAGTGGGTCATGGATGACCGACACAGTTGTTGGGTGGACCTTTTGGTCTTTGAAAGCCATTTGGGTAAGATAATGACATTGATAAGGATTTATTTAGATTAAAAAATAAAAAATATCATAAACATGTATTTTTTACTAAAAAAATTAATGTGGGGTTATATAATTTATATATTTTACTATAAATATTAATTATAAATATAAATATATTTCCTAAATCATGGTAATTTATTTATAATTTTTACATATTAAATAATTAAATTTATTTAGGACACAATGATGATGTAATGATTACCTCAATAATGAATTTTTTAAATTAATAAAATTATAAATAATCAAGTAAATATATTTTCAAACTTCTTATGCCATCCAAAAGTTTTATGGAGGATTATTACTTGTTATATTTTAATTAATTATGTTATTTCGAATTAATCAAGTTGTTATGGATTTTTAAAAAGTCATGATATGAATAGTATAAAAATTGACATAAATGTGTTCTAAAATCTATAAATATTTTATAAAATGATAAAATATTCCTAAAAATATATTATTTGTCCAAATGACATATATTATGTTAAAAATGTCATTAATGATCCATTTAGGGTCTCTTTTAATTTTATATTAAATATATTAACCATATAGTATGAATGTATAAGAAGACATGGTAAAAGTTAAATAAGTTAACAATGGGTTAAATAAAAAAGATAAGGATTAAAAAATATTTAAACCATTTCAATTATTATTGGATGAATTTATTTCGACTTATATATATATTATCTTCGAATATAATTATTTTTGGACCTTTGAATTCTAAAATCATTTTATAATAAAATAATACATTCAATCTTTCCTAATGAGCCCATCCTCCCTCTTATAAAAGGACACCACCTCTAACCCATTACACACACCTCTAAAGCTTGTTGGATCATCCAACCTCTACCCAATTAAGCTCCCAAAATTCCTCTATTTCTCCTATAATACTTCCCCTATGAAGAATGCAATCCAAGATATCCCTTTGGCTCAAATCAAAAGAAGTTACCTGGTTTGAGGTAATGTATTCTCTCAAATTTCATTCCATTATTTATCTTTTTCCGCTCACTATGATCTTATTTTTATTTTTATATATAATATAACCAGTTTCCTAAATATACTAGTTTATTTTTCTGAAAATTATTCTAACTATACTTACACACACCTCCATCTAAAGGATATGAACAAACTATTTCTGTGTACGGAGAACAGTTACCTCACAAATCGATGATTGTTTGATTTTTCCCTAACACCTCTCATGGTGGCCATTATGATGGAACTGTAATTATATATGATTTTTATTATTTTATTTTTTTTATGATTTTGTAATTCTTATTTATAACATATATTTATGATTTTCATGTTGTATAAATATGATAATTTCATTAGAAGAAGTGCGGACTACCACACCCTCAATGTGATAGAACTCATTCATACCATGCATAGAATGTATAAAGGATGGTGTTAATTAACATATGTAATGTGTATAAAATATTATATTATACTGCAATAATAATATACCTATGTATCATTTGTTTTTCATTCATTTAAAAATGAAAAAATGAAATGAAAGAAGCATTTATTCGTACGTACAACATACCGTCTTCATGAATGGTACATTTCATTTTCAAATATCCAAATGATATGGAATATTATAAATACATATATACTGGATATATATGACATATATGATATCTAAATAATGAATATCATTCTATAGATAATTGAATTTTGACCACATGGACAATTTTTAATTAAAGCAAGTTTATTTTTGACTAAAGATCCGAACATCGAAAAAAATTTCAATATGAACTCAAATAATTAAATAATTGTTATAGCATAGTAATAAGTGATATATAAGTAATAATAAACATGAAAAATATTCTTAAATAATTATAAATTTACTTATTTTTTTTATTCAATAATAACAAGGAACATACAAGACAAGTCAGACATGAGGTAAGGGATCTTCTTAACCCAATTTCCATTCAATGGGTTAATCTTTTACTTTTTTATTATGTCATTATATGATAATGTACATTTTTATATACTATCATGTATATATATTAATTATGTGTACTTATATTGAATACACATAATCAATCTATTTTATTTAAAAAATAATATTTGTAAGGGAACCTTTCACCCTCCTCTTCTAGTAAAAGACTTCTTTTCTGTTATTAAATTTCAATTTTCAAATTTTCAGATATGTTCGTCTATATCCTTATTTCTGTAAATTTTGTGTCTATGTGATGAAAAACCCTTTTCTCTCTCATCAAATCATATTCTGAATTTTTATGTGATGTCATTGTGCTACCAGATTTTTGTAAGGGAACTTCTTAACCCAATTTCAATTATAAGGTATAATCTTCTTCTTCTTAATTATCTCGTGCTATGAATATGTATGAATGAAATCTGATTATTTTACACTTAATATACACTTATATTGGTTGTATTTATATTTCTCACACATACTTATGGCATTTATTTATCCTCAATATAATAGTACAATCTTTGTAAGGGACTTCGTCTCAATCTCCTTTCATTGAGGAATACTTTGGTGTATACACGACTTTCATTTATACGGTGTATAAACCCATTTGACTTTTAATTTCATTAAAATGGAATCTTTTCTCAATGAAGTATTTTATGAAATGATAAAAAAATTGTTTCTTCTTAACATACACGTTGACAATGACCTTTCCAATGTTGTGAGTGTTATTTTATATTTGGCTTCCTTAATAATCCGTAATGTTTTTAAAAGGAAAATAAATACCATATACCCCTTTTACGTATTTTGGTATTGAAAATTGTTTTAAGAATGGATTGATTATGCCAATATATTGAAATGTTATTACAATGTGGAAATTTTATCTTACCTGTATTCTTGTTCATTTATTATGATTATATTATGGTTCTTGGGAATTTTTTATGTATATGGGTTGTTCCGTGATAAACCTAGGGAGGGTGAGCCTAAGATAGATCTCCAATGCATTGGGTAATGTGAAAGAGGTAAATGTTAATGTTTCTCCTAAGATATTTAGGTAATATACTATGATGGGTATTCCAAACGTAACTCCCTACGTAGCTGTGAAATCTACAATGTAAATGTGTTATTTATGCCACAAGTAACATTTATGATTTATTATTTCTGTGTGAAATTCATAAATCTTATGATTTTATAATGTATGTTATGATTAAAGAGTATCGTTTCATTTATTTTTTTATTGATGGATTAGTGTTTTCTTTCCTTATTTTATAACCCTTACGGAGATTTTTATACTCATCCTCTATTTTTGAAATTATTTTTACAGGGTATAAGGAAGATTATAATAAATGAATAATTCAAGAAGATTTATATCAATAAAATAATAATTCTTCTACTTGAGGCGTTTTATTTTTGTGACAAATTTGGATAGAGTTGAAGTGTCTACTTTTTAATATTTGATATGTAATGTAATAGTTATGGCCTAATTCTAAAAAACTATAAACCTAAAAAGATCCTCAATGTGAATTACTAGCTTAATTCAATATTATGTAATGTTTAAGGCTGGGGTCTTAGAGTTGGTATCAGAGGTCAGTTTAGACAACTGTAGGGATTATGAGTTTTCATTAAACAATTGGTTAATCTGTGGGTCTATTTTTTCAGTTAAATATTTGTTTCATAACTTTTTCAAGATAAAGTAAAGTCAGCTAAAAATAGATGGAGGAGGATCTCAAACAACATTCCAATCTATTCCTGATGACATGCTTGTAATAATTTTTTCAAAGTCATGTTCGGATTATTGTGAAACATTTTCTAACATAAAACCAACTTTTAAGAAGTTTTTGGAGATATCAAACACCTCCAATAGACCTTTATACCATCGTAAGTCATTAGTTGTATTTAATAAAATAACTATTCTTCAATATTCTCTTATTTTCAAGAAAGGTAAATATTATCAAGGGATTTTTAAATATTTTACCTTATCACAAGATTTTGAAGCATATTATGATTTTGAAAACGTGCTAAAGAAGGAGACCCTTGCACAACCTATTTATATTTTAATTTAAAATATAGTCTCTCAGCACACACTTAAGGTATTTTAAAAGGACCATTGCTTGAAAGTTTCAACTCAAACTCAGCCTGACTGTTTTATAAAAATTAAGTTTTATGAGATGTTTTGAAATTATATGCCATACATGATTATTTTCCAAAACTATTTTTCTGCAAACACCCATATGACCCAAGTTGTACAAGGTGTATTTGGATGAAGGAATAAAATGATTTTTAAGGACCTCTAAATCATTGTCTCAATAACCTTTTACTTGCGTGAACAAGATAATGATGAAACCATGTGGACACCATGATAACGTAATGATGTTCTTTCTTTTGGGAATAGTTTTATTTTATCTTTTGGAGGTGAAATAAAAAATGAAAACATATATAAGACTACATGAATTTATATATTGAGGTCTTAATGAGTTAGGATGAAAATGATAGGTATTAGAAAACCTTTCAGGTTAAAATGTGTTAGGATTATCTTTGAGTTTTATAAAAAGGACAACTCATAAGATGGGTGACAGCCCGTCGTGTCCAGTAAGGCCCTATAAATCAAACCCACAACTAAAGGGTGATAAGGGCACGTCGCCTAACACTTACCTAAGTGAAGTTCCTAGTTAGTATTTATTATTATTTTTTAGTTAAATGATTTTATGGATCAAGAATATGTTGATTTTGAGAACATATATTTTATCAAATAGATATACTTAGTATAAGAAAATGATTTTCTGATTAAGTGATAAAGGATATTTTGGAAGACATTTCCTATTTTTGGAATACTATATGCCTAAACAATATAACACTATGAGATTTATTTAGAGGAGTAATGGTGGAATTTTATTTTGGGAAGAATCTATGTTTTTATTATGGACATATAGTGATTTGGGTTATTTATGGAAATGATTAACCTATAATAAACAATATTTTATTAGTTTAATTACTTTTAAGTATGACACTTTAAGAGTAATCAGTGTTATTTGGAGATAAATGTTATGGTTTTTGTGGAAGACTATGTGATCAAATCATTCTGAATTTTGGGTTTCAAACATAGTTTGGATTATTTTGAATAATTTTAAGGAAAATTTTGTATTGAATGGTATTTTTTAAACTTGGGTATTGATTGTTCAATTTTAGAAAAGATTAATATTTATATTTATGAAAGATTATCCTTTTTATTGATTATTTAATCTTGTACTAACCTTTTTAATTTTGGTTAATGTCTAAAGATAGGGGAAATATATAGTTTATCTATTTGGATTATGTGAATCTATAAAAGTATATTCTATTAATTTAGGTGTGACCATGTCATCATTAATAGTCATCATTTGGATAAAAGATGAGTTTGTGGTAGAATTTATTAAAGGACGAAACTCTACATGAAAGATAATTATATTTCCTTTTGTTTTTAGTCAAGATCATAAATAATTTCCTCTACTTTATGAAAAATATCTTAAAACAAAACAAAATCCATTTGATTTTCTTACTGGGGAATCAAATACCTTTTAACCTATCACAAGTTTGTGGTTTTTTGTGGTTTACTTTCTCCTGATCATGTTTTTTGTCACTCTCTATCAAAACATGACACTTATGTTCTCCTCCATATCCATGCTTTCATGGAATCCTAGTATGGGTTATCTAGGGTGACCTTTATACATATCTTTATTTATTTTAAATTGATTTTTTTATTCACTCTTTTTTGAATGTGGGACATTCATTGAAGTTTCCAAGCCAAATTTTATAATTGCAATGACGCAATTTCCAGAATGGGGGAAGGATGTAACATACCAGGTAAATAAAAATTGAGACATTTTTATATTTATTAATATTTTTGAAAAAAAAATTAATTTTACTTTAAATGGGTTGTTATGTCTGATAGCATACTTAAAACGCAACAATGGGTTTCTTTGAAATCTTACATAGCACACAACTTTGAGTTATACCGAGAAATAATATAACTTTATTATTATTTTAAATGGTAGTTAATGACTATTCATATTATTAGCAAGAATAAATATAACTAACAATATTATGATTAAAAAAATTTGTTAAATGTTTTTACATTTATCCAATAAAATTTAGAGGCTTAAAATGAGAATTAATACAATTTTAAGCATAACTACTCTAATACTTTTAAAAGGTCGTTAATCCCCTTTTGATGGATAAATCCTTTCAGATATAGTTCTTTTTCACTATTATATGATACATTTGGAAAGATAAAATTTTTATTTTAAATGAGGATAATAAAATTTAATTTGCGTAACTTTTTTGTTTTTTCTGATATAGTTCATTTTTAATTAATAGTGAAAAATACTATATTTTAAGTCCAAACTGTCTTTTCCTCTGATTTTTTATATGGATATATTATCTTTTGAAATGGTTTTAAATTTTAATTAGATTATAGTTTTACCATTTAATCCAATTTTTTTAATTGGATGTAATTTCACTTTGAAATTTGAAATAAACATATGACAATATTTATTTTAATTTTTACTTCTTAAAAATATGCTTTCTAGTTTTCACAATAGAAGTTAATTTTAAATTTATTAATGTAACCTAAATGTTTTTAATTTAGTAAAATAGAAATAATTTTTTATTTCAGAATATCAAAATTATAATTGGGTGAATTTTGGGTATTTCTCTGAAAATGTTCTGTTTTTTATGAATAGTGAAAAACACCATAGAGTATTTTAAAAACTGAATTTTTCAGTTAAATGAAATTTTACCGCTTATGTGAATTTAATTTCAGAAATATGACATACATTGTTTTTATAAGTAAGTAATATGTGGTTCAATAGGCTGAAAATAATTTTTTGTGAATAGTAGTTTTGATTTTTATTTACCGTAGTTAAAGGTAAATAGTGTAATTCAAGGTAAAAATAATGTTATAATAATATAAAATTACCTTAACACTTGTAATAACCTTATTGGATGAGTCATGTCCGACCAAGAAAATCCATGGGTGGAACTTTTGGCCTTTTAAAGACACTAGGGTAAGATAATGAAATTAATAACTTTTTATTTAAAGTAAAAAAATTAAAATATAATAAACATGTATTGTTTTACTAAAAAAATTAAGGTGGGTTATATAATTGATATATTTGAATATAAATATTAATTTAAAGGATGAAAATATTTCCTATATCATGTAATTTTATTTATAATTTTTAGAGATTAAATTAAAAAATTTATTTATGACACAATGATGATGTAATTATTTCCACATTAATGAATGTATTAAATAAATGAGATTATAAATATTAAAATAAATTTATTTTTAAACTTTTTATGCCATCCACGAATTTTATGGATAACTATTAATTTTTATATTTTAATTAATGAATTTTTTTGAATTGATCAAGTTGTTATGGATTTTTAAAAATTCATGATATGAGTAGTCTAAAAATTGACATAAATGAGTTTTTAAATCAATTAATATTTTATTAAATGATAAACTAGTCCTAAAAATCTATGATTAGGTAAAATGATATATATGATGTTAAAATTGTCATTAATGATCCATTTTGTGACTCTTAAAATTTTATAGTAAATATATTAACCATATAGTATGTATATACAAGAAGACATGTTAAAAGTTAAATATGTTAATGAAGTGTTAAATAAAAAAGATAAGGATTGAAAAATATCCAAAAACTATCCCATTTTTATTGGATGATTTTATTTCCACTTATATTTATATTATCTTCCAATTTTAAAAGTTGTGGATATTTTGAAACCGAAAATCATTTTATAATAAAATAATACTTTCAAACTTCCCTAGAGAGCCCTTCCACGATCTTATAAAAGGAGACCAACTCTAACCCATTACTAACACCTCTCAAGCCCCTTGTATCATCCAAAGTCTGACCAAATAATCTTTCAATATTTCTCTATACCTCCTAGAATCCTTCCCCTTGGCAAGAAGATAATTCAAGAGAGCCCTTTGTCTCAAATCAAAAAAAGTAACCCAATTTGAGGTAACATCTTCTCTCACATTTCTTTTCATTCTTTTTCCTTCTCCACTCCCTATGATATTCTTTTTATTATTTTATATAAAAAAAATAAGTATCCTAAATATACTATGTAGTTATTATGAGAAGGATTTTAACTACACTTACACACACCTCCATCTAATGGATACGAACACACTATTTCTGTGTACTGCAAACTACAGCCTCACGAAACGATGATTGTTCAATTTTCCCCTACCACCTATCATGGTGGCCATTATGATGGAAATAATATTATATATTTTGTTAAATATATTTATTTTATCTCTATGATTCCGTAATTTTTATTTGTAACATACCTTTATTATTTTCATGTTGTATAAATACAATAATTTCATTTGAGGAAGTGCGGACTGTCGCCCCCTCAAAGTGATATGACTCATCTAAAACATACATGGAATGTATAAAAGGTGTTGTTAATGAACATATGTAATTTATATAAAATATGATATTATATTTTAAAAATAATATATTTATTTATCATTTGGTTTTCCTTCCTTTAAAAATTAAAAAAATGAAATTAAAGTAGTGTCCATGCATACGTACTGCTTACCGTCTCCATGAACGGTGCATTTCATTTTCATATATCCAAATGATATGGACCATTATAAATAAATATATACTAGATATATATGATATATATGATAACTAGATCATGAGTATCATTCTATAGATAATGTAATTTTTGACTACATGGACACTTTGTAATTATAACAAGTTAATTTTTTACTCAAGTTCTAAACATCGACAAAATGTCCTATATGAACTCAAATAATTAACTAATTGTTATAGAAAGGTAAAAAGTGATATAAAAGGAATAATAAATATTAAATGGTTCTTAATAAATTAGAAATTAACTTATGTTTATTATTCCTGAATAACAAGGAATATACAAGACAAGTCAGATTTGATGTAAGGGAGCTTCCTAATCCAATTTTCATTATTTGGGTTAATCTTATACTTTTTTATTATGTAATGATATGATTATGTAAATTTTGATGTAATATCATTTATATACACATTACTTATGTGTAATTATATTTAATACACATATTCAATCTATTTTATTTACCAAATGTTCTTTGTATGGGAACCTCTCACCCTCCTCTTCTAGTCAAAGACTTCTTCTATGTTATTAATTTTCAATTTTAAAATGTTAGGATAAGTTCTTATATATCTTTATTATTGTACATTTTTTGACGCTCCTTTTCCTCACAGAGTCTAAAGATTGGAAAAGAGAAATAACTTAGTCCAAATTGATTCATCTTTTGAAGAAACATCAAAAAATCGACAAAGGGATGAACAAGGAGAACATTGCCCATAGGTCGCACAAGTTCCCTCATGGTCGCGCAGGTATACTTGCGCGCTGCCTATATGGACGCGCAAGTCACTTGCGTGACCTAAATGATAACCTCCTGGGTCTTCCCCAGTCTATAAATAGACCTTGTGGGCCCCCCATTCGGAGAGGAATTTTTTTCCAGAATTCATATTTGAGCTCCCGGCACCCTAGTCTCTTTTAAAAGCTTATGAAACACTTCAAAGGTAATTTCTTACCTAGAACGGAAGATCTAAAAAGGGGGAGGAAGGCCTAAGTGTTGAAACTCATCAACAATTGCGCACCTGAGTGGCCAGTCCTTATGGGAAATAGCCACACTTGCGCGCCGCCTAACTCCTTTAATAGAACTTGCGCACCACTCTTCTGGAAGAACCTCAAGATGATTCTAAAGGCTTTAACCAAGATTCTCTCAAGTATTACCATGCTGGTTAACCGTCACACAAGTACCCATGTGTCACACAGGTATACCTGTGTGACCAGGACTTGCACGCCCACGCAGTACCTGCGCTCCTGTCAGGACTTCTGTCCCCCTGCCGTTTTGGGTGTCCTTCTTGCCCATTTCACCCCTCTTAAGCTATTCCACCTCTCCTATTCAAGATTCAGTATTCAAGACACACTTCAAAGCCATTTATGGCATGATTTCTTGATTCTACTTCCTTATCTAAAAGTAATTCTGTGGAATATCTCTCAAGACCCAGTGATTTACACATCTTTATGTCACTAAGGATTGAGATTTCATTCATTCAACATCATCCTTTAAAATGAGAGTACTCATTAACCTGGGCCTCCTTTTCAGGAATAAGCCCAAGTCATAATTCTTAACATGGGCCTCCTTTTCATGAATAAGTCCCAGTCATAATCATTAATATGGGCCTCCTTTTCAGGAATAAGCCCCAGTCATAATATGGGCATCCCCTTCATTAGTAATCCCCAACCATAATTCTCTTAACCTGGGAATCCTTTTTAGGAATAAGCCTCAGTCTCAAATATGGGCATCCTCTTCAGGAGTAAGCCCCAAGTCCCATAATTTTTCAAGTCTCCTAACCTGGGCCTCCTTTTCAGGAGTAAGTCCCAGTCTTAATTTCTCTTAACCAGTCCTAATTTACCTTTGATCTAGGTTTCCTTATCAAGAGTAAAACCCAATCATAAGTCATCTCCTAATTTGGGCCTCCTTTTTAGGAGTTAGCCTAATGTTAGAGTATTCAAATCTCCATGAAGCACATATACCTTTATGGACCCTGTTCCTAGATTTCTTCCCTAAAGTAAATCTTAATCTTCATTTTCTAGGCATTCATTCGTACATAAGTCCCACATTATTTATTATGATTGCATCTTTCATGGCCCAATTTTCTATTTTTTACCAATACCTCTTGTTTCTCACACCGATCATGAATCACGTGAGCTTAGAGTGTAAAATTAATTATGACATACTTCTTTGAGCCATCAATCATAAACATCATACTCCCTTACTTAAACTACGTGGGTTCGAATTCCTTTTCTAAACAAAGGATACATAGGTAGCCCATCTGCGGGTTCGATATCAACTCTGAAATAATCCATGTCCTTCTAAATGACAATAAACTTTGAGTGCCCCACTGAGTGGCTTCAAAACCAGCATGGTCATCATAATGACCGAGAGACTTCTATACAAATGTGTCGAAGGATACCATTGACCAAGAATCTCTAATAAATACAGATTATTTTCTATCGATGAATAACTTCGAATACATATAAAAGATTCTCTAAATTGCTTACATATTTAATCATTGATTGTCAGATCTAAAGGAAAGCTCATTTTATACTTGGAAATGTAATAAGGATTCACGAACATAACTTAAATCTATAAATAGAGTCTCATGGTAGACAATAATTCCCCTCAAAAGGTGTGATGAGTCCGACCTCCCATCCTCTTGACCAATGAAAATTCCTATGTCACATCATTCCACAAACTAATGAGCATGTACCTTTGGAAAGTAGGTCCAAATGGATGTGGAATCATTGGATGTTTTCGGTTCTACAAATAAACCCGTTATAAACCGATTGGAATGTTTGAACCTTCAATCAAAGGAGGTCATCCCCAAATTCTTAGGGAAACAAGAAATGGTAAACCCGACATGAATCCTTAACCAAATTAAAATGATGTTTTACCTATTTGTTAGGGCCCTATTTAATACTCAATGAGAGGGCCAACAAAAACAATCATTGAAATATGTGCTCATTCAAAAGATGTAGTCGCTGATTTTATCTTGATTACGTTTGTTATATCAAACAGGCACTCTTTTCCAAGATCTTCTGCATTTCCAGAATGGATGCTCTCAAGTTCACACTTATGAATACAACTACTACAAATTCCACTGCTACTACTCCTACTGGATCTTCATCTGCTCTAAGGATGACATCACCTACTCAGTGTCTTCAACACTAGGTATCAAATGAATTGGTTAAGGAGTACTGTCAACACGGTACCATCCCAACTCTAGAGGTTGTCCGACAAGCCCTCCAAGTGAACAATTCACACTAGTCATCTGAACAATGACGACCGGTGATGAAAAAGCAGGCAATGCTAACCACTGACTCCAATCATTTCGGGTCGTTATCCCCGGAACGCAATCACCATTCACTCCCATATTCCAGGGAGGTGAATGAGCAGGTCCCTCAGGGCCTTAATTCAAAGAAGAAGGAGTCCTTCCTGAGGGCTCCTATCAACAATCATCGCCAGACTCGTGCGGCAGTTCGCCCTCAACATGATGAGGGTACCAACTCCAGGCGTTCGGCACAGGTTCCTGAAACCTGAGCAGGCAAGAAGTACCGCCAGAGGTGTAATCTGGTCAACAGTGAGCAGGTTCTCATCTCTGCCATCTCTGGAGAAGTCCATCAACCTAACTTGGTGGAAATCAAAGAGCAGGCATATAAACCTGCCCGTTTTAATTCCGCTATCCAGCAGACTCGTCTGGCAGCATCACGCTAATCCTGCCTGGAAATTCTGGTGGAATATTATAGGCAGGAAAATACACCTGTTTATACATCATCAGCTAGTCAGCAGGCTCGCCTGACTACATATGATGGAGCTCATCAACCACGTTCGACGAAGTGAAATCAGCAGGTATATACAACTACTAGTATTAATCAAGCCTGCCAATAGTCTCGCTTGGTAGCACACAGAGAAGTCAGTCGGAAAGCTCCGGTGACAAACAGAAGGCAGACTCAAATCTCTGCCCCCACACTTGAGTACTGTCAGGATTCATTGATAGGAAAATGAGGACATGAGCAGGCACATACACCTACTCCAAGCACACAATGGACGTATATCCCCATTCCGGCAGCTGAAGTCACCAAGCATATTCTATGAATGGTTAAAGAGCAGAAGCAAATCCCTGCTCATATTCTGGATGCTTTCCAGGATATTATAATAGCTTAAGCAGCATCTTAGGAAAAGAAATAAATCTATCCCTACCAGTGGAGTGACACATCAACAATTTACTCTGGAACAGACACACACATCTGTTCCAGTCCAAGAGGGTTGTGGGGCATACTCCCCCATATCATACGGATAACCAAGTCAGGCACATACACCTGATTTGAGTGGAGATCGTCAGCCTAACCGGACCATATTTCCGAATCAGGCGCATACACCTTCTCAGAGTAGCCACTTTCATCAACAATTGGTTTCCAAAGCGAGTAAGAAGACGTCTAAGAAAAAGACCCACCCAGCACAGTTAGAAGATCAAGAGCCAATCTGTAACAAAGCCTTGCTCGATGCTGGAGTTCTTGAATCCCTCAAACAGTTATCTGTTGGAATTCAAGATTCTACTCCCTCATTTCCCAATAGTTGGAACATTAATTCTGAAGGTCTTCAACAGACACTTCCTCATGTAGGCTGGCTTCATGAAAATTCGGTCGATCTAAAATTTTCATCTTCAGATGAGAGCCACAAGAACCCTCTGTGTGGTCAGAAGACCAAGGAGCAAGAGATATCATCTTTTGTTGTAACCCAACATGGTGGTCCTCCCCATGATGATGAATTTTGCTGCGAAAGTCCTCTCTGTAGTAGTGATGCACATTTCCCGGAAAATGCTCCAGTGGACAATTTAGTACCAAGAAATCCCTCTTATCTTGAGGCACTTGCAAATGAGAAACTAGTCATGTCTGATGCTTCATCGCTAGCAGGTGAAATACTTTCTCAATCAGAAGATATCCCAAGGTGTAGGTCATTATCCGAACCACCCCTAGGTCATGCATCTTCTAGTTTGATCAATAATTTCTCAACCAATCTTGTTGAATCCGATGAAGCAACAAGGAAACACCAACTCTGGTCAAATTAGGTAGAAGAATCTTCATTGAATGATAAAGAGGAAATGCTGAACATGAGAAAACAATTGGAAAAAGGTGAAGTACCAGTCATGTTTTGGCCTCTGGCTGACTTTTAGTATGACATTCCAAAGATGTTAACGGAAGATGGAATTCATGATATTCGTCTCAACATATGGAAAACTCTTTTCTAGTTAAAGAAGAAAGTATTATCTTATGATGAATATGAAAATCATCTTAATATAATAGAAGGGTTACAACGTCAGATTGATTTGGCATATCTATCAGTCTCTCGATATCCGATGGATGAAAAGCAGCAGAGAGCCCTTCAATGTTCATGCCTTAGCGCACTAAGAAGATTGAGTCAGTTAATTGACAATAACCTATTTGGTATTAATGTCAGAGGATGGGGTGTTCAGGGAGAACTACATTTCACGGTTCTATCCTGTCAGTAAAGCCTACCGAAAATGGTCTCATGCAATGTTATTTCCCATGGCTGGCCACAGTCAATGGGCTTTGTTTGTAATCAAAAGCTTGCCCGAGAACAGGCTTTAACTAGTTCCTCTTAAAATAAAGCATACAGAGAACAAGTTGTTGAATTACATCTGCATTAAGAAAATGAGAATACTGAACAGGCCTCTCATATGGATCAAGCACATCATCAAGTGACGGAAGTGTCGGAAATCATCCAACGGTCTTTTGAACTAGGTGATAAAAGTGGATACAGGTTAATGCATCTAGCTAATTTTCAGACTAAGGATCGCAATATCATGAGATATTTTAAGAAAGTATCATACATAGCATGTCAAGATCCATCCCAGCTTTCCAGACTAGGGACTCTTTTAAACCAACCCTCAGAATCAACAAATAGGATTCGAGGAGTTGAGAAAGAACAGAAGGAACAGCCCCAGTCCACCGGACTGAGGACTTTTTCAAATCATCAATTCCCTCCTTAGAGAAATTCGGTCTTTTCTTGATTGGGGAAGAAGCCTCAAGAGGAACGAAGAGCCAAATTATCAGGAGATTCCCTCCAAATTATGGTTTGTCAAGAAATTATTAAGGGATGAAATCAACAAAAGGAAATGTCTCATCAAAGACATGGAAGAAGACGATATCCCAGAAATGCTGATAAACAGGATACGATGCGTTATGCATCAATCAATGTCATCAATGTCGTTGTTGCTAATCCACCAGATGAGCCTCACTCAGGGGACTCACATGAAGAGGTTCCTGCTCAAGAAGATATACGCACCAACACAAATGAAGAAGGTGTGTGTACAAAAAATCAAAGGGTCACTCAGAACCTAGGTAATCCTTCGAGTAACCCACTTCCCCCTCTCCGAAAAGGATCCAAAAAAGGGAGGGGAATGAATCAGGTAACATATCCTTCCTTTGGAGAAGGCCAATCGCTCTCACTAGGGCAAAGGTTTGCACAATAGGAGTAAGAAACGAAGGAATTAAGGAGGTTGAATGCAGAAATACTTCAGAGTAGTCTTCTTCTTAAGCATACTGGAGTCAGCCAGCCAAAGGAATTTGTTACAGCTACTGAGATGGATCAAGAAAATCCTCCTCTATCAGTACACCCTTATAGGTCTAATCCTACGGGTCAAGTGCAACAACAGTTGCCAATGCTACCATCAGTTGCAGAACCAACCACCACATATGTCCAAGCTCCAGTCATTTTACCTACCCAAGTCCAAGTTCAACCAGATATTTCTCAAAAGTTAATAACTACTATTGTGTCATTAACAGCTCGGTTAGAAACTATGGAAGGGAAAAGTGAATAGGTTCAACCAAAAAAGAAATTTTACCCTGAATGGGTAGATTCAATCTCTCCTCCATCCAGTTTTGGAAACCCTGTATTCCCTATTTCAATAGATAAGGTGACCTTGAATATAATTTGATGCATTATGTGTCTTGTTGTGATCCTATGATGGGAACTCCGGAGCAGTAAGAAGCAGTAAAACTTAGATGCTTCATACAGACCTTACAAGGACCAGCCTTTGTCTGGTATACAAGCTTGCAATCCCCATCAATTACTGGATGGGAAGATCTCCATCAAAAATTACATCTTCAGTTCAGCTCAACTTTGCCAAAGACAATAGTTTTTTGATCATACAAACTGTAAGAAAAGGGAGAATTAAAGGGTCTCAGATTTCATTGCTCACTGGAAGGGATTAACATATTCCCTAAGATTAGCACTCCCTCAAGAATAATTGTTGCCAATCTGTGTGGCAAATTTGCATGACGAGTTACGCACGTCGTTGATCCCTGTGAAATACACAGGAGGGTTTCGAGACCTTACTTCAATCGCTCAATAGATTGAAGATTCCCTTATACAGGCTAAGGCTAAATCTCATGTAATTCCATCAGCTCCAGGAAGGAGAATGGTTAATGCAGAAACTGCTACAGTTATGCTTAAATAAGAACCTATACCTGTTTCTACTTCAAAACCTTCATCTTCTCAAAGGGATCCACCTCCTGAGCGCCAACAACAAAGTTCTTTTCATCCAGATGATCAAATAAATCAAAGATGAAAAAAATTTGAGGATTTTAAGAGAAAAACATACTCTTTATAAAATGAACAAGTTCCTGGTTACTTCATTTCGGCTCTGGAAAATAATCTGGTTCAATTGCCAAGGCCCAAAAGTCCAAACAATGAAGGAAATAAACACCGTACCAATTATTTCCCCTTTCATCAAATGTTGGGGCATCGCACCCAGGAGTGTTTTGTCTTAAAAGACCTCCTACAAAAGATGGTCGACTCGGGACAAGTCAAACTGAAAGGTTCTTTAGCTCTGGTAGCATGTGTTACTGCTACAATTTCATAGGAGGAAGTATAATGGCAAGAAGTCTAAAGAAAAAATGCACAGAAGTATGATGATTGGATGGTCAGAAAGACAATCAACTGAACTCATGCTGTTTTACGAACACAATTAAAGGAACCGATTATGTCTTCTGCCATGAATTTTGCAGCAAAACCCTCTTCATCAGAGGGAAAGTCCTCAAAGAAACAGCATGATTCAGAAAAAGAAAAATAATTAGAAGAAGATGAGTATGTGTCAAAGACTAAGTTTTCTTTGACTCTAGAAGACTTCATTCCATCTACTTCAAGGCCAAGGGCACCACCCCACCAAACAGCACAGTCTAAACAGGCTAATCAGGAAGAGTCTTCATCAGACGAAGAATTAATCTTCAGTTCTGTTAATATGATTCAATTAACAGATCCATATTCCAGTCACAGTTTCGATTTCGATGAGCTTGAATTCCCCATATCAAACAGGGGAATCAGAGAAAGTTCCAGAGGCTTAGGATACAGGGGAAGACGTGGATCTTTTAGAATCCACTATTCCAATTCTACCCCTGCTAGAACTGTGTACGCAGCAGAAACTCATTGTAGATCCCTTCAGAGAGCTCAGCAAGAACAAGAAAGTTCTTCTACCAATAGCAAATTCAGTCCTGGCACAGTTATTTTGGAAGACCGGTTGAAGTTTCCATCTTCTTCCTCTCAGCAAGTAAATGGATCTAATCGTTCTACTCTTCCAAAACCTGGGATATTGCCAACTCATATCCCAATAAAAAATGCATAAACTTCCAAAGCATCTGCTTCCAAGGCACCTGCTAAACCACATATTCCTATTGGGAAACGCAGACCTTTGGATCAAAAGTATGATGTATTGAAACACTTGGCCCATGTACTATCCAAGTTATCAATTCTGGATGCTTTGAATCTTTCAAAAGATCTTCGGGAAGCACTCATCGAGGCATTGTCAAGTCCTCAGGAGTTTGAAACTGAAATTGTTGCAGCTGAAGTCTATCACATAGAGAATAATCCTGCCGAATGCCATGAAATAATATCTTTTACTGATGAATATGAAGATGATTTTGTTCATGGGAATATTATACCTTTGTACTTATCTGGCAAGGTCAATGGTGTAGACGTCCGAAGAGCTTTCATTGACAATGGTTCATGAGTCAACCTCATGCGCATTCGTACACTTCGTCGATTGGGCCTCACGGAATCTGATTTATCTCCTTCTACCATGATGTTACAAGGATATGGTGAAATGAAAAAAGAACCACTCGGCGAAGTTACACTCAGAACTCAGTTTGGAGATCTTGTATCCAATTTAGATTTCATGGTTGTTGATCAAGACTCAGCTTTCAACATCTTACATGGAAGACCCTGGCTACATCAGCATGCAATTATCCCTTCATCATACCATCAATGTCTCAAATATTGTTTCGATGGTCAAGGTGTGACATTGTATGGTGATATGGACCCGTTCAAGACATGTGAGTCTTAATACATTGAGGCAAAATTCTATCACATGAAGGGAAGGGAGAAATCCACAACAAAGGAGATTACCAAAGTTAATGCTCCATATGGTTTGGAGAAGATTCCAATAAATCCATTTACACATGTGAGTACAGATTATGTGTTTCCTATTAGTAAAATTGATAGGATATACCCAAATCAAAATACTCTTATACAAAGATCCATAATGTCAATTACGACAATCGAGCCAGACAACATGGGGGAAATTGGTAACCCACCAAGTAGTGATGAAAGCACAAATGGTGACGTCTTCATTTCATCTGCTGGAATCCAACAAGTCTATACTTCACCAATTAGGCCAGAAGAAGTTATAGAAACATAGGAGTTGAATAATCATGTCGATTTTCAATCCATCATCTCCTCTTTATTACCCAAAAAAGACCCTTCACCATCAATTGGGTTGGAAATGGAAGATTCTTCTTCAAGATGTGAAAATTTTGACATCTCTACTGATCATGAAAATTCTGCTTTATCATCTACTATGCAAGTTTAAATGGACGGAATAATACATGATGAAGAAGAAGAGGAAGATCTCAGAGATGCTCCTCCAGCATTCTAAAAGGGTATCCCTACCACTGTGGATGAACTCAGAGAAATAAATCCGGGTACAAAAGAAGATCCACGCCCCACTTTAATCAGTGCGGCCATGACTCTTGAAGATCAAGAGATTTATATTTCTTTTCTAAAGAAAAATAGAGATATTTTTTCTTGGAACTATACATATATTCCCAGGGTTGATCCTGATGTTGCTACTCATCATTTGGGTTTACCAGAATAAAATCGAGGATTTAAGAAAGCTGTGAGACGAACACACCCAACTTATGCTTCCAAAATTGAAGTTGAAGTGGATAAGCTTATCAAATCTAACATCATCCGAGAAGTTCAATATCCCAAGTGGTTGGCTAATATTGTCCCTGTAAAAAAGAAGAATGGACAAATTAGTGTTTGTATTGATTTCAGATATCTTAATCGGCATTGTCCTAAGGATGATTTCCCAGTTCCGATTACAGAACTATTAATTGATGCAATAGGTGGCTATGAAGCACTTTCCTTCATGGATGGATATTCCGGATATAATCATATCTGAATGGCCCCAGAAGACAAGGAAGCCACAGCCTTCAGAGCCCCTCAGGGTGTGTTTTTCTACTGGTTAATGCCCTTTGGCTTAAAGAATGCAGGTTCAACATATCAGTGTGCCATGCATCGTATCTTCAAACCCTTCTAAGGGAAGTTTATTGATTGCTATATATACGATTTGGTGGTTAAATCCAAAAAACTTTCTAATCAATTGGATGATTTGGAAGTCATATTCTGCAAGCTTCGACAACATAATTTGAAGATGAACCCCTTAAAATGTGCTTTTGGAGTAACCTTAGGAAAATTTCTCGGCTTTGTTGTACGCCATCATGGTATTGAAGTCGATCCTGAGAAGACCAAGTCAATCCTTGGTATGTCATCTCCTCGAAATTTGAAATAATTAAGAGGACTTTAAGGACACTTAGCTTATATTCGGCGTTCCATCACCAATTTTACAGGCAAAAGTTTACCCTTCACCAAATTGATGAAGAAGGGAGTCACTTACCAGTGGACTAAAGAATTTCAAGAAGTATTCGATATTCTCAAGAAATACCTCTTTAGTCCACCAGTACTCATGCCACCTATTGAAGGAAGTTCACTTATCCTCTACGTGACAGCTCTAGAGCAATCATTGGGTGCCTTTATTGCTCAAAAGAATGATGTTGGGAATGAAAGCAACCTCTACTATCTCAGTCGAACTATGCTTGAAGCAGAAACCCGGTATTCATGTATTGAGAAGTGTTGTCAGGCATTAATCTTTGCAGTTCAGAAGTTGAGACACTACCTGCAACATCACGAGGTCCAATTGGTATCTCGTAATAACCCGCTCAAATCCATCCATAGTCGTCCAATGCTTACAGGACGTCTGGCAAGGTGGGTAGTTATTTTGCAGTAATTCGACATTCAGTATGTGTCTCAAAAGGCGATAAAGGGCCAAGCTCTGGCTGATTTCCTGGCTGAACACCCTTCAGTGGAAGACACATCTTTAGATATTGAACTCCCTGATGAGGAAGTCTTCTCTATTCAAGAAATTCCACAAGCATGGGAAATGCATTTTGATGTTCTTCTAGAAGTCCAACAGGGAGGAAAATGGAAAATCCAAAATTCAACAAAGTTGGCTTTGGAATTGTGCTCATTTCCCTAGAAAAGGCAGTGTTACCTTATTCCATCTTATTGTGGGAAGGTGGTACCAATAATGAAGCAGAATACCAAGCTCTCATCACAGGCGTGGAATTAGCTCTTCAAGCACAAGTGAATCCCTTAAAGGTGAAAGTTGATTCAGACCTGGTAATCAAACAAGTCAATGGGGATTATGCCATCAGAAAAGAAGAACTAATCCCTTTGTATGATTACGTCAGAGAGTTAATGGAGGAATTCCCTTCGGAACCGACATTTTCTTATGTCCCAAGATCACAAAATGCTCATGCTGATGCACTGTCTAATATAGCCACATCTCTGACAGATCCAAATTGGGACGAGACAACCATCAGTATTGCCCACCGCCGTGCAATTTCACCTTATGTTTGAATCAGAACATAGGAAATTAATGAAATTAGTCCCATTCCTGAACCATATAGTCATACTACAGGATGGATATCACCTATCAGGGAATACCTTCAAAAAGGAACACTTCCACCTGATAGTGCTGAGAAAGAACAAATCTGGCGAGGTGTGGTTAATTTTACTCTTTATGATATCCCAGATCACCTAGAGAAAATTCTCTAAAAACGTGGTTTTGATGGAGTTCTCTTCAGATACATAGATGGTGAAGAGACAATGGCTGTCATTAAAGAAGTTCATACAGTAGTCTGTGGTGCCCACCAGTCTAGACATAGACTGTCTGATCAAATTTGAAGGCTTGGATACTTTTGGCCTTAAATGATACAAGATTGTGTTGATTTCACAAAGAAGTGTCATTCATGCCAAATACATGCCAACTTCATTCATCAACCTCCATATTTGCTTCATACAGCTAAATACTCATGTCCATTTTGCACATGGGGAATGGATGTGGTGGGACCTTACCCTTCGGCTACGACCAAGCAGTTTAATTACATTCTTACTGTTACTGACTTCTTTTCAAAATGGGGAGAGGCAATACCTCTTAAGGAAGTCAGTTATAAATGTGTTGTTAGCTTCATCAAATCTAACATCATTACTAGATTTGGTGTCCCTCATACCATATTGATGGACAATGGCACCAACTTCTGTTCATCCTAGGTGAAGAAGTTGTATCAATTATACAACATCAAATCCAACCATTCATCTTGGTATCATGAATTGGACAATGGCCAGATAGAATCCTTCAATAAGACTCTTTCAAATATACTGCAAAAGATGGTGGATAAAGATAAGAGGTCATGGCCTGATAGACTCCTTCATGCTTTATGGGCTTATTGGACTACCACCCACACTGCAACTCGGTCAACTCCATATTCACTGGTATTTGGAACGGAAGTCGTCTTTACCATTGAAATTCAATTGCCTTCACTCAGATTATCCATTTTTGATCAGTCATATACAAATGAACAATCTCAAAAGTGATTGCATGAATTGGAACAGTTAGATGAGAAAAGATTGTGCACTTTTCACCACTTGGAAGTCTATCAGAATCGAATATCGCGAGATTTTAACAAAAAATTTTACCTTCGTTCATTCACTCAGGGAGAATTGGTATTAGTTCTCAGAACTCCAATGATACTAGGAAAGAAACCTCCCAAGCTTGATCCAAAATTTGAAGGACCTTACTCAATACGTAGGGTCTACTCCAATGGAGCTTATTCATTAATCTCGATGGATGGAGAACTCATCACTACTCCAACCAATGACAGATTTTTGATGAAGTATTTTGTATGAACACAAAATATATCATAAGTGGTCCTGTATGACCTTAAACTGCACCACCATCCTGCAAGACGTTGAACTGCATCATCAACGGTCCATGCATATGACCCTAAACTATTTGAATTCCTTTCGTCTCACATGACATTAAACTGTGACGTCTTAAATACATGACGCTAAACTGTACAGAAGTCCCTTACATCCAGCATGACATTAAACTGCACCATCCACGGTCCATGCATATGACCTTAAACTATTCTCACTTTCATCCAACATGACGCTAAACTGTATCATCCCTTTTTCGTCCAACATGACGTTAAACTGTGAAAAAAGTCCACAATACGTCCAACATGACGTTGAATGGTGTACTTTTTTCTCATCACTACATGACATTAAATTGCACAGTCCCCCTTTAGTCCAACATGACATTAAACTATATTGTCCCCATAGTCCTAACTACATGACGCTAAACTGTACAGAATGTCCTTGATACGTCCTACATGACATTAAACTGTACTTTTTCCCTGCTACATGACACTAAACTATATAGCACCAATAGTTCTAACAGAAAGACATTAAACTGCATAGTCCCTTTATATGTACTACATGACATTAAACTGTGCATCGTTAAGTTTTTTGTTACCTCTTGTTTCTCACACTATGTATGACTCACGTGAGCTTAGAGAAAACCTCAACCACAACACTCTCTCTGGGCTACTAACCATGTGTAAGTCCCAACAACATCATTTTTTAGGTCATTGTTCCCAAGAACAACTTGATCATTAATTCATTCTTTAATTGAACTACGCGGACTTTGATCCTTGCCTTCCAGGCTGGGGACGTAGGCAACCTCCCAAGGTTCAATCCTAAAACCAATATCTTCACATAGGTTCTCCTCCATCTCATATGATGTTGATTCATGAAACTACCCCTAGAATCATTATCTTTACATTGGTTCACTTTCATCCTTGTTATACGACGGTAAACTATACAACACTTTTTTCCAGTATGACAATAAACTAAAATATTCTTTGATACCCTCACCTGAGAGGGAACCATTATTTAAATTTATTTTTCAATCATGTTTCATTTCAAAGACTACGTGCATACATGGAAATGCCTATACCTTTTATCTTGGGTTAAACCATCATTGTACTAAAGTCCCCTTTCACCCTTCACATGTACGAACCAAATTTGTACAGAGGGTATTTCTAGAACTATGTGGTCTTGATTCCCATCCTTATGAGATACGTAAGAACGGTCGAGTGTCCCTCGAATCCATCCCCAAGTCTTTTGGGCCTAACCCCAAATTCCACTTTCAGTCCCTTGGCTGAAAAGTCCCCATGAAAACACACACTGTGTATTTCTTACAATGGTAAAAGCTCTATGACCCTAAACTAAGATCTCTAATCCTTTTGTCCCACATGACGTTAAACTATAGTTTAAGAACTACGTATGCCTTGATTCCCATCCTTATGGGATACGTAGTGAATTCCAACATTCTAATTCAGGACCCAGCCACAATATGATTATGGATAGCATTGATCTATGTATCTTTGTATACATTGGACAATATCCATCTTTATGTGTCATAATCCTAACCTTAAATATTTTCAGATCTTCATAACCCTTTTCTTGACTTTTAGTCACAAAAATGTCAAATTTCTGAGAGTTCTTTTACCTGAATATATAGCACGTGCCCTTAGGCGGCCTTGCATAAACAGTCTACATAACAGACTTGTCAGCCGAAAGATGCTATTTATTTGACTATGCATCCAATTACCTTAGTGGACCTGCATAATTAAAACCCCTAATGGGTTTGTTAAATAATGGTAACTTCATTCTTGGGAAGAAAGCCTCTTTTGTTCTTATTGGTCTTAAATGACAGTATGTAGGGATCCACAAAAATAGCCATCCTTATCATATTTGTCCCATACACTTTTTTATGATCTGAAAATATTCAAGTCTATGGTTTATATTCTCCTTTCCTACGTTTGAGTCAGACTTTCGTAGGAGTGATATCCATCCCGTTCTTCGATAATCTTGTTTGGAAATATCTTCTCCATATTCAAGTACCTTTTTCCATACAACAAACTCTATACTTTGGAAAATTTGAATCTCCATAAACTTTCACTCACTTTTAGTAGTAAAAAGGTAAATTTCTGAGAGCTCCTTTTCCTGACTATGCAGCATGTGCCCTTAGGAGGCATTGCATAAACAGTCTACATAACAAACTTGTCAGCCGAAAGATGATATTAATTTGACTATGCAGTCAATGCCCTTAGGTGGCCCTGCATAATTCAACCCCCAAATGGGTTTGTTAAATAATAGTAACTTCATTCTTGTTTACTTCTCCTTCTGATGCTTTTTAGCTCTTTTTCATATCATTCCTCAGATTCAAATATTCTTAAGCCATAGGTTACATTTTTTCCCTCATACTTGAGTATGGTAATATGTTTTCAGATAAATTGTCAAAGAATTAAGTAAATTCTAATTCATCTGGTCAAATATATTTCGACCTTAAACATTAGCCTTCTTATGTCTCACGTGCTTGACTTTAAACTGCCCACAAAAGACAAAGGAACTCTGAATAAAAGTCAACTTCCAGCTCACTAAACATACATTTTGTATGATTTAGGTAATATTGAGAAATTAAGAGTTTCAAAGTTTGTAGGGTTATTTATATTAATCCTAATAAAAATAATACTATGCTTACTAGGCCCATTGGGTTTGGTAAAATATAATGCAGGTAGTAGGAAAATATGTGCACAAATGATTGAAGACGAAAGTGTTTTCCATTGATACATAGGAGATAGATGGGAATCCAAAGACTAGAGTCTCTTCCCTTTTTCAGGAATTACAAAAAGCTTTCAACATAACTCTTCATTTGATTTACGGCATCCCGATCTTCATCGGAAACCACCTGGAATTCATTCATTCAACTAGATACAATAAGAGATGTAGTGATACCAGCTCTTCTTGGACCAATTGTAAAAGGATGTTCTGGAGTGAGATTTGAAAACATTTTTATGCTAATCAAACAATGACTTTGTTTCTGTCCAAGAGACTTGGAAGATGGATACATGGAATTGAGAATGGATCATTGGAAGTAAAGATCCATTTGAAGAAAGTACTTTTTTCAGATATTGCTCTAATGCCATGTTTGTCTTCTCTCCACCAACTGGCAGTGGAAAACATTTCAGCCCATGGGTTTTCCATTTTCATATCTGCAAGGAAATGGCATGGAAGGAAAATTTGAAAGTTCACACCATTGTTGAAGCTCTAAATGCACAGCATAACTGAAATAGAGGAGAAGAAGTGCAGTTTCATCGCAGGTGTATAGTTCTTTGCATTTGGAACATTGACTCCTTGCAGATGACCATGACCATATAGAGATAGGTAGATTCTCTATGAGAAATTAAGATGATATTTCTTCAAGTACTTAGCCAAATTTGGGAGAGTGCAGTCATAGATATCATAGTAATCAAGGCCAACAATGTTCATCATGTCATCAATCCGCTTGCTAGCCAGTTCATCAACTATGCTGGGTCTAAGAGCCATTGATTCTGCATGAATGTTGAAAAATTAACTTTTAAGTGAGTTGATTTTTCATAAAATTTATGAAGGAATTTCAGAAGAAAAAATGGCTAAGGCATTAAGGCGCGCAATTATGGATATGTCGTGCAAGTATGGATATGTCGCGCAAGTATAGACATGTCGCGCAAGTTTTTGGTGCACAAGTATCACCGCGCAAGTCCTATTACCTTGACAACAGCGCAAAAACAAAGAAATAGCAGAAAATGAGAAACTTGCGCGGTGAAGGAGACCTGCACGGTGAGAGCTTGAGAATCCAGAATCAGATGTTATGCCTGGAAAATGACCGCGTATTTATAGGCCAGGCGGACCATCTGCACGCCTACATCCAGCGCGCTCCAACACTGCGAGACTCCATAGGTCGTGCAAGTTCCCTCATGGCCACGAAAGTATACCTGCGCGCCGCCTAAATGGTCATGCAAGTCACTTGTGCGACCTAAATGATTATCGCCCGGGTCTTCTCCAGCCTATAAATAGACCCTTTGGGCCCCCCATTCGGAGAGGAATTTTTTTCCAGAATTTAGATTTGAGTTCTCAGCGCCCTAGTTTCGTCTCAAAGCTTCCGAAACACTTCTAAGGTAATTTCTTACATAGAACGGAAGATCTAAAAAGGGGGAGGAAGGCCTAAGTGTTGAAACTCATCAACACTTGCATACCTGAGTGGCCAGTCCTTAAGGGAAATGGCCACACTTGCGTGTCGTCTAACTCCTTCAATAGAACTTGCGCGCCACTCTTTTGGAAGAACCTCAGGATGATTATAAAGGCTTTAACCAAGAGTCGCTCAAGTATTACCCTACTGGTCAACCTTCGCACAAGTACCCATGTGTCGCGCAGGTATACCTGCACGACCAGGACTTGTGCGCCCACGCAGTACCTGCGCACCTTCCAGGACTCACCTGCCCCTGCCTTTTTGGGTGCCCTTCATGCCCATTTCACCCCTCTTAAGCCATTCCACCTCTCCTATTCAAGATTCAGTCTCCAAGACACTATTCAAATCAATTTATGGAATTATTTATTGATTTGACTTCCTTATCTGAAAGGAATTATTTGGAATATCTCTCAAGACCTAGTGATTTACACATCTTTATGTCACTAAATATTGAGATTTCATTCATTCAACCTCATACTTTAAAATGAGAGTACTCATTAACATGGGCCTTCTTTTCAGGAATAATCCCCAGTCATAATTCTTAACTTGGGCCACCTTTTCAGGAAAAAGTCCCAGTCGTAATCTTTAATATGGGTCTCCTTTTCAGGAATAAGCCCTAGTCATTATTCTTAACCTGGGCCTCCTTTTCAGGAATAAGCCACAGTCATAATATGGGCATCCTCTTCAGGAGTAAGCCCCAACCATAATTCTCTTAACCTGGGCCTCCTTTTCAGGAATAAGCCTCAATCTCAAATATGGGCATCCACTTCAGGAGTAAGCCCCAAGTCTCCTAATTTTTCAAGTCTCCAAACCTGGGCCTCCTTTTTAGGAGTAAGTCCTCGTCTTAATTTCTCTTAATCAGCCCTAATTTACCTTTGATCCGGGTTTCCTTCTCAAGAGTAAAACCTAATCATAAGTCCTCTCTTAATTTGGGCCTCCTTTTCAGGAATTATCCTGAAGTTAGAGTATTCAAATCTCTATGAAGTACATATACCATTATGGACCCCGTTCCTGGATTTCTTCCCTGAAGTAAATCCTAATATTCATTTATCTGGGCAGTCATTCATACATAAGTCCCACATTATTTCTTATGATTGCATATTTCATGGCCCAATTTTCTATTTTTTACCAATACCTCTTGTTTCTCACACCGAGCATGACTCACATTATCTTAGAGTGTAAAAGTAATTATGACATCCTTCTTTGAGCCATCAATCATAAACATCATACTACCTTACTCAAACTATGTGGGTTTTGATTCTTTTTCTAAACAAAGGATACGTAGGTAGTCCATCTACGGGTTTGATCCTAACTATGAAATAATCCATGTCCTTCTGAATGACAATAAACTTCAAGTGCCCCACTGAGTGGATTTAAAACCAGCATGGTCATCATAATGACTAAGAGACTTCTATACAAATGTGTCTAAGGATACCATTGACCAAGAATCTCTAATAAATACAGATAATTCTCTATCAATGAAGAACCTCGAATACATATAGAAGATTCTCTAAATTTCTTACATATTTAATCCTTGATTGTCAGATCTAAAGGAAAGCTCATTTTATACATGGTAATGTAATAAGGATTCACTAACATAACTTAAATCTATAAAGAGAGTTCCAGAGTAGACAATAATTCCCCTCAAAAAGGTGTGATGAGTCCGACCTCCCATCCTCTCGACCAGTACAAATTCCTAAGCCTCATCAGTCCACAAACTATTGATCACCTACCTTTGGAATGTAGGTCCAAATGGATGTGGAATCATTGGATGTTTCCGGTTCTACAAATAAATTGGAATGTTTGAACCTTCAATCAAAGGATTTCATCCCCAAATTCCGAGGGAAACAACATTTTATTTACATTTTATGAGGGAACTTTTTCTCTCTCATCAACTCATATTCTAAATTTTTATGTGACATCGTTTGGCTGCAGAATTTTTGTAAGGGAACTTCTTAACCCAATTTCAATTATTTGGGATAAAATTATACTTCTTGATTATCTCGAGCTATGAATATGTGTTTTATAATTAATATATACTTCTATTGGGTGTATTAATATTTTTGACACATAATTATGTCAATGATTTATCCTTAATATGATTATACAATCTTTGTAAGGTACTTCATCTCAACCTTCTTTCATTGAGGCGTACTTTGATTTATACAAGACTTTCCTTTATACGGTGTAGAAAACCCATTGACTTTTAATTTCATTCAAATGTATTATTTTATCTACGAATCAATTTTTAAAATTATAAAAATAATGTTTCTTTTTAACGTACGTGGTGACAATGATATTTCTACCATTACGAGTATTATTTGATATTTGGATTCTTTAAAAAGCCCTAATGTTTTTAAAAGAAAAATAGATACCACATACCATTTTTCATATTTTGGTATTGAAAATTGTTTTTAAAATGGATTGATTGTGTCAATATATTGAAATGTAATTTCAATGTGTAAATGTTCTCTTTCCTTTATGCTTGTTCATGTGTTATTATTTTATTGTGGTTCTTGGGAATTGTTTATGTATACGGTTCGTTCCATGACAAACCTAGGGTGGGTGATCCCAATATATATCTATAATGGATTGTTTAATCTTACAGAGGTAAATGTTAATATTTCTCCTAAGAGATTTAGGGAATATATTGTGATGAGTATTCCAAATGTAACTCCCTACGTAGTTGTGAAAGCTAAAATTTAAGTATGTTATGTATTCCACAAGTTACATTTATGATTTATGATTTTTTTGTGTTATTCATAAATCTTATGATTTCATAAGGTATTTTATGATTGAAAATTATGGTTTCATTGATTTTTATTTATTGATGGGATAATGCTTTCTTTTCTTATTTTATAACCCTTTCTGAGGTTTTTATTCTCATCCCAATTTTTTTAAATGTTTTTCACATGGTATAAGGAAGAGTTAGAGAAATGAATAATTCTAGAAGATTTATGTCTAGAAAAAAATTCTTTTTTTAATTAAGGATTTTTATTTTTGTGAAAAAATTGGATAGCGTATAAGTGTCCAATTTTTAATATTTGATATGTAATGTAATATTTATAGCCTAATTCTCTAAAACTCTAAACCAGAAAAGATCCTTAATTTGAATTATTAACTTCATTCAATTTTATGTAGTGTTTCAGGATGGGTTCCAATAGAAATGTTCATGACGTCCTAGAATTTCCAATTTTTTGTGGTGACTATTAAAATAATCCTAGTTAGTACCACCCCATCAGTCGATATAGACTGTCAAAACTATTTTCAAAATATCTAATCCAATCATAGTACATTTTTAATGATCCAAGAGTCATTTACAATTATTTTTATTGGTTCAAACAAATATATATGGTACTATTTTCTATATTATCATTGAGTCAATCAATGAAAATACCAATAACATTATTAAACACCTCACTTTTTAATTATTCCATCTAGAAACCCAAAATTGAATATATTTTTTATATTAGATATTTTTTTAACAACAGTAAAGACCACTAATCCCATTGTAGTGAAAGTATATGAATCATTAATAAGTAGTAAATCATGTGAGAATATGTAGAAGAGTACCTTCTAGATGATGTGGAGTGGTTTGTGCTCAATGGGGAGTGTGCTGTACAAATCTGGTTGTGGAATAATAAGTGTATCTTCTATAATTTTTCTATTGAACATGATAATGATATTATATTGAGGAAATTGGAAAATATGTATATAAGGAAAACACTGCAAAATAATGAAAACCAAATATTATGACTTTCCAATTTTATGTATAAGGATAGAAAAAATATATCATATAACATGATAAAGTTAAAAGGTATTTTTCATCATTGGAATTACTTGAAAATTGTGGTTGATGATGAGTTTCAGGCACTATTGATGTTGAGTTCTTTTCCAAAGTCATGAAACATGATAGTTATTTTGTATATTAATTCAACTCTAGATGAAAATATTACCATGTAGATGGTGAAAGATGGAATGATAAATGAAGAATCTAGAAGGAAGGATGAGGGATTTATAATGGAATCAAAATCCATTATCACTAAAAGTAAAGAGAAATGGAAATGGTAGGTAAAAAGCATAGGAAGATACCCATGGGACTAAATTCTTCAATGGAGGGAGTGATAAAAATCCATATTCATATATAACATGAAGTTTCACTACTATTTCAAGACTAGAAACTTCATATGGGAGTGTAGGTATTTGATTATAGAATGGAGGAATCAGGAAGGTAAACCCAAAAATAATGATATTGGGGTTGTCAATGAATAGAAATTTATTGTTCAGGAAAATGATCAGCTCAGTCTTGTAATATAAGACATGACAAGGGTGATTAAATAGGGTTCCTCCTACCATGACACCACCAAAATAGATTTCATTTCATCTTAAACTTTAGGGAGTTTTGGACCCATGTTAATGGGGAATGATGGTGCCCCCAAAATCACTAGTATTGTTAATATTTTTCAGGATACTGATTTTAGATGTAGGTTACTGTTGAATGATGTGAGGTATGTTACTTGTATATACCTCAATATGATATTCACTGGAATGATTGATGACTATGTATATTAAATTTCCTTTGGTGGTAGGAAATGTAATCATTCCAAAGGTAACTTAGTAATTATTAAAGGTAAGAATGATACTTCTATTTATCTTAAATATGTCAGTTCATGTGGAGGTTACGTTAATAAAGGAATAAAATAGATTCCTATAGAAGTTTGGCACAGATGCCTTGGTCACATGATCCGGAGAGTAATTGTAATTTTCTCTATGAAGTATCTCTTACCAAAAATAAATTTTTTTCGTTTGGATACTTCTGTTAATTGCATCACGGGAAAACTACATTCATTTCATGTTTATTCACCATCAATAAAAGAAAATGTTTTAGATTTGATTCAAAATGATGTTTCCATGATTACAACTAAGTTTATGGGAGGTTCTATTTATTTTTTACCATTGTAGATGATAATTCTGGAAATGTATGGGAATTTTCTTTGGAAACTAAAGATCAAGTGCATTATTTTTTCAAGAAGTTTTATATGAAATTCAAAAGATAAATAGGTAGACAATCAAAGTGTATGTGAGTATAAAATGGAGGAGAATACAATGGTCTATTTGAGTATCACTATAGGAGATTCAACATAAGGCTTGAATAATTCATACTAAATATATCTCATTATAATAGTGTTGATGAGAGGATAAAAAAATTTGTGAGAGAGTCATATATATGATCTCAAACAAAAAATATTTCAAACTTCTTCAAGTGGTCGAAATGGAAACCATATTTGATCTTATCAACCTTTATCTATTAGTTTCACTAATTTAAGACATTTTAGAATGGGTTTTGGATAGGTAATGATGTTTTATTGAAACTCGTGAGATTATTTGGTTCCAGGGCATTTTTTCACATCATCAATGGTGAGGGGGAGAATATGGATAGAAAATAAAGGTACTGTATCTTTTTAGGAAACACTCATGAAAACTTTGGATACTGACTCATGATTCCTATCAAAGGGATGATTTTGAGAAGTAGATATGTTGTGTTTCTTGAGGATTATACAATTGAATATTTTGAGAAGCTAGAAAATTTAGAGAATATGTCATATGAGGAAATTCTAGTTAATATAGAACCAGTCACACCACCATTAACTCTATCTAGAATGAGAGAGATTCATGACACCAATTACAAATAAATACCAATTTTTATGCCTCCATTTTCTAATGTATCTCAATTATATTGTATTCTAAAACATATTCCCTCCAAATAATAGTGAGGATATCTTCCATAGTATAATAATTGAGTTATATATATTTAACATATGATTATGTAATGCTCACTATTGGTGGGATCCATACAATTATGTTGATGTGTTCAGGATACAAATGAATATAAAGTGGAAAAAATTTAATGCAAAAGGAGATAAAATATTTGAACAATAACTGTACATTTGATTTGGGGGAGTTATCTCAATGAAAGAAGGAACTAAAGAACAATTGGGCATACAAAATGAAAGGAAAAATGGTAGATCACAACCACATTACTGATCCATAATGGTTGTGAAAGGATTTGGTTAAAATAAAGGTATTGAATTTTATGAAATTTTCTCTCATATGGTAAAATTTGATTCTATCATATTTTTTCGTGGATTGGTGTTTAGTCTAAACCTGGAGGTTCAATAATTTGATGTAATGACCATATTCAAACACGGTGATCTTGAAGAGGATTTTTTACATGGATCACATAGAGGTATTTCATGTGAAATATAAAGAAAACCTAGCATGTAAACTTGAGAAAAATTAAATTATTTGAAATAGTCATCGAGGAAATTGTATAGTAAATTTGACTAATTCATAGAGAAAAATGAGTATGTTAGAATGGTTATAAATCACTGTGTTTTCATAAAATAATTTTTTAATATTGATTTAATTATCTTGATTCTATATATTTATGATCTCTTTATTATTGGTAGGGATATCAACAATATTAATATGTTGAAGGAGTAAATCATGTATTTTAAATAAAGGACTTGGGAGACACCACCAAGATTCTTGGGGTGTGCCTCAGTGGTAGAGGTGCCTCATGATTCTACATGAGACCTAGGTTAAAATCTAGGTGGGGGTGAATTTCCACAGGCTGGCGATGATACTGGAAAGCGGTGATGCATGAATGACACAGGCAGGCGGTGACATAGGCATGACGTAGACAGACATTAACGCAGGGATGATGCAGACATGAAGCTGCACTGGGCCTTCAGGCAAGATTGTGGGCCTTTGGGTCATGTAATGGGCTTCATTCCCATTGGACCATCAGTTTGTGTAATGAATAAATAAGGATTGATGTGTGGGTTGTCCCTTAGGGAGGGTATAACCTACCTTTTCGGCCTATATGTGTGGTGTGTGTGTGTTTAAATGTAACTTTACCCCTAAGAACCTTATATATATATATTAATATATCATGAGAGATACATTGATAAGTTTCATGAAATATTCAACATAAGAAATGAAAAAATATATAATAATATACTTGGGTGTCATCTGAATCTCACAATAAGTCAGATTCCATCAACTAGGTAGGAGAAAGAATAAATAAAGAAAATTACTTATCAGTTAGTAGTTTGTAGCCTTTTGTATGTCATGATGTAAACCAAATGATATATTTCCCACATTTTACGCATTGTGACCAGATTATTATCAAAACTAAGAAAGGATCATTGGAAATATATCAAATTAATATTGAGGTATCTCTAAGATATATCTAGTAAAATTATATTTATTGGATATGGTAAACCTATTTTAGAAAGATACATACATGTTTATATGTTTAGATATTTTGATATGAGTAAATATATATCTTGGTACCTATTGTCATTTTTAAGGGGTAAATTCTTATATAAATCGTGAAATTGGAAGTATTCTTCCTGGTCTACCACATAATCAGAGTATATCATTGTCACTAAAGGATGAAAGGAGATATTGTGGATAAAGAATATTTGGAAGAGCTAGGATTGAGTCTGGAGAATTACATTATCTATTAAGATAGCTAGAGTGCTATTCTTCTCAATAAGAACCTGAAATTTCATTTTAGGTCCAAAAACATTTATGTGTGATGATGCTATATCCAAAATCTATTGGAATATATATTTTTTAAAGATGATAAAATATACACCAATAATAATGGGGAAGGTATTATGAAAAAAGTTCTACAATAATAGGAGGTACATGTCTATAAGGAGACTGAAGTTCTATATTCTGCCCAAAATTTTCCATGAAGGGGTGGAGGGACACTAAAAAATTAGGTAGACTTTACAACATTAATTGTGGGTGTTATTCTTTTACAACAAAATATTTCAAAGTTGGTAACCAAACCAGTTGAATAAATTGGACCCATAATAGGTGGTGATAGAAGAATTCAAAGGCTGTAAAGAAAACCATGACATTACAACATATCCCATATTTATAACAGGATCAAATCCCATGATTTGTAATGATGAAAAATTACCTATAACCCTCTTTGATCCTCTGGAATTTTATCTAGATAGAATAATATAATGGACCCCTTTCTCTCACAAATGTAGGAAACCCTTGCTGAAAAATGTTAAATTGTTGTATTATTCCATTTTTATATTATTTTTTGGGTGTGTTTCATCCCTGGCAGTAAGTGAAAGAACCATTATGACTCCGTAAGGCCCATAAACAACTCGGTGGAGTCCTGTTAAGTATCTATTAGGATCAGGTAGATTTGGTGTAGCTCCAACCAAGCCACCAGCTACCTAGTAGAGGCTACTTATTATCCACAGGTGTTAGGAATGTTAGTTTGTCGTTTCATTAATGGTAGTTAAAAAGTTTCTATTTTGGGTCTTTATATCCTCATCTCAATTTACCATACCTAATGTATCCTTGGAGATTATAAAAAGAGGCTAAGGGAGGCTTCAATCATCATCCTAACATTATGAGCTTCAAGTTGGATTTCACTTGATCTTCCAATGCCATAAAATCATTAAGTGATTCAAAGTTCCATATTTCTATTCTAGTCCCAAATAACAACAATATGATCATTCAATTTTGTAATTTTTAACATTGATAGAACCATCCTAGGCATGATCTTCATCAAATATCATCAAGTTTCATCGAGATTCATTTATTTCATTCCTTATTTATTCCTTATTATTATTTCTTCATCTTCTCTTGAGAATTTTTACTTTCATATATAACCCCATGTCTCTATCTTTTTTAATTTTTCTCTCTCACACATTCTATCGATTACATATCTTTAGTGAGAGTTTAGACATCATTATAACGGGTTCTCCAAAAATGAAAACCATCCATTTTCACATTTCATATCACATTTTTTCTTGGTTTCCATTAAAACAAGTGGGTTTTTTTGGTTTTGTACTTTCTCATTAGAAAGTGATGGATTCTTTGTTTGATTCTTAGTTCTCATTAAAACCAAGGTTTATTGGCCTCTTGATTATTTTTTTCAGAAGAAATAGCCTTATTTGGTTCATGATTCTCATTATAATCAAGGGATTATATAACATATCAAGCCTTCTTGAGGGGAGCATACAAAGGGGAACATTTTTTTAATACATTCAAATTCATTTATCAATGTTATTATTGTCCATTTACATGTGGTATTTAATTTTCTGAAATGATTTCTCTTAAGTGACTTGTTTTAATTTTGATTTCTCTTTACTTTGATATTTTCACATTCTTGTATAAAAAAACATATATTTTATATCATTGATTTTTTTATTCACGTTAATTTTTTAAAAACATCAATTCACCTTCTCCCCTTGAATAGTCTCTAACCAAAAAGTAGAATCAATGGAGATATTTTTATTTTCATCAAAAATTCCTTATATTCCAAAAAAAATTATTTTTAAAATCTTCTTCTGAAATTATATTTTCATTAATACCAAAAATCGGTATAAAAGGTTGTCATAAAATTTATTTCAAAATATCTTTTGAAAATTATTTTTTCCCCCGATACCAACATTTAGTGTCAAAATAAGACATTATTTTTATTTCATGTTCTCATTTTAAAAAATTATTTCAAAATATTTATTGATTATAAATTTTGATTTTATTATGGAATTTTATTTTTATTCATACCCTCTTATTTAATATGGAGCTGGTTATTCATTTTCAAAAACTCACATGTCTAATTTTCTTAGAATTATTGGATATTCTCTTTATAAAATAGTAATATATGTTTACACTCATAGAACTGAACCAGAAGATAAATTTACTTCCCAACACATTGCATATTTTTAATTGGAAGAAAAATATATAAATACTTTACATTGTGGACTTCTACATGATGATTTAAATTGTGTTTCTTATTGTAAAATAGCTTATGAAATGTGGAATGTTTTATAAGACACACTTTAAGGAATGAATAAATTTAAGAATACTAGATTATAAATGTACCATCAATATTCAAAAAGTTTATCCATGCATGAAAAAGAATCTATTACAATTATGTTTTCTTATTTCACTGACATTTGAAATGGTAGAAAATATTTCAAATATGACTTTTCCACTGAAACTCTTACAGCGAAAATCCTATAGTTTATACCAATTTTAGGGGATTCTAAATTTATGGTGATCCAAGAACCCAAATACATAAAAAAATATGGTGGTTTAAGAACTCCTCAAATCCCTAATGACATGTGATACAACCCTAAAATTTCCAACAGTTAAAGAATCAATGGAAGTCATGGAGGACAAGAAGAAAATTAATTTTAACGCAATCATTGAAGATCATTATTTTGAAACTAACACCAATGATAAATGATAACTTGAAAAAAAAAATCAAAACATTGAATAAACTCCTAAAGAATATGAAATAATCTTGATGTGAAAAAAAGAAAGATCTTATTTTTATTCTGGAAGATTAATGTAATGAGTGAAACATAAGAGTTTTATAAAAAAAGATTTCCCCATATAAAAAAAGAGGTTAAAATAAAAAAATGGTAATAAATATCTTAAAGTTTTAACCTGGTTTGATTCATACTTCTCAAGTGATGAAATTACAAAATACCTCATGGAACATTTTGTAGGGGGTAAAGAGGTTAACACTCAAATGTCTCACTCTTCATCTACCACCTCTTATTATTGTTCTACTCAATCTTCAAAACCCTTAAGTTATGAAGAACTAGAATATTATTATGTGAAAATATTTAACGGTTATCTTTAACTTCAATATTTTTAAAACGATATTGATAAAAATATAAAAAAGTTTTAAATAAAAAATTCAAATTTTAAAATAAAATAATGATTTGGTTTTTAAATTTTAAAAAATCAACCAAATATTAATATTTCCAGAATCGAAATCAAGGATCTCAAAAATTCTATGTCATAATTCACCCAAGGTAAAGAAATATCTTCATATAATCCGTAGTTCCAAATTTTTTAAAATAAATAATAATGGTTTTGGTTTTTCAAATGATAATTCAGTTTTTTTAAAAATATACTATTTTGTTTCAGGTATTTATCAAAACAAAATTTTTCATGTATTTTCATAAATATAGGAAATTTATATATGAATGTGATTACAAAATCACTAGATAAGGAATAACTAAATTGATACATCTTTCTTATCTATCTCATAAATCTAAAAAACTTTTAGTCTATAAATATTTATTTGCACTAGTTTCTAAATGTAGATTTCTTACCTTTCCAAAATCATGTACTAACATTGTTAGATTCTAAAGGGTACCAAAATTATCCTTTAATTTATTTATAAATGGATTTTCCACTAGACCTATTTGATCCATCAAAAGTTTGATTCTCTTTAAAAGATATTTTTACCCATGGAATTGATTGATCAACACTTTCCAACTTGAGCTTAATGATTTATGTTCCAAGTGAGGGGGATACAACCTGTTCACTTTTTGGAGAATATTTGGAAATTAATATTTAACATTATGAAAATGGGTTATTTATCATTTTTATTCTTGTTTTTTTTCATAAATAGAATTTTAATATCTATCTTATCTAATGTTTATGTTTTCTTAAAAGGGGGAGAGACTTTATTTTTAAAACTTTTATTTCTCTCTTTATTTAAAATTTCTCTCTTTTTTGGATATGATCAATTTACCTCAATTGTGATATCATTTTGGGGTATTCATATCTACTTTTATTTTATTTTATTTTTCCCTTTTATTTTTTTTAAACTTTTCAAAAAACCTAAGTTTCCCCTTTATCTTTTCTTTATAAATTGAGATAATATTCATTATTTTATCTCCTTTTATTATTCATTTAATCTTATTGTACTCTCTATTGTTAATTCAAAAGTCTTCTTTTGACTTCTATATCATGTTTTGGAAATCACAAATGCATTCTATCATATTTTAGAAATTACATTTGTCTTCTATCATGTTTATCGTATCGTACAATACTGATCATACTGACTCTGTCAATCGTACCATATTGACTCTGTCAATCGTATCGTACTGACTCTTTCAATCGTACCATATTGACTCTGTCAATCGTATTGTACTGAATCTGCTATTCAGATGTTCATTATTTGTTTTGGTACTTAGTCAAAAACACTCATTGCATACGAATCGTACTCATGTTTTTTTCATTTCTATATATCTCTTGTCCTAACAAAACGATGTCGTTGAGTTAGTTACAAACTAATCAAAACGATGTCGTTCTTTCTGTTTCAATATGTCCGTTGGAGGCAACATGACCGTTGGAACCCGAGGCCTATAAATAGGAGGTCATTTGAAGCTGAGAGAAAAACGATGAACGAAGAGAACGAATGAAGAGACTCTGTGAAATACCAAGATTCTAGAGAGAGACACTGTGACTTCTCTCATCTTCCTTGTGCGTCCGATCATCGTATCAAGGGATTTCAAGTAATTGAAAGACAGAGGTGTCGATTACCTACAAAATTGAGGGTTGTCGGGGATAGGCAGACAGACGTGCCGATCATCGTATCGAGGGCTCACCAAGGTGTTGGTGAGACAGACATTTTATCCTAGGTGAAAGGATAACCCTTCTCTTTGGGTTAAAATAATTGTAATACTTTTACTTTTCCGTTGTTACTTGTATTAGAAAGGGATTTGTATTGTTTCCTTTCTTCTTTACATATTCAATTGTAATTGTTTCAATTACAATCATTCTATTACATTTTGTATTGATTGATTCTATATGCTTTAATGTAGAATCATTCATCTTTGTATTACTCTGATTATTGTGTTCACCTTGAATACAATTGTTTTACATTACATTAGTATTACAATACATCATACCTTTTATATTCAATACAATTGTGGTTGTTTGTATTTGTATTAGTTTAAGATCATTTATGTTTTTTAAACCTACAATTCACCCCCCCCCCCCTCTTGTATTGTTCCGTCTAATAGACATACATTTCTACTTATTCGATCCAACAATGGGTATCAAAGGCGGTTTTCCACTAATTTTTATTACTAGCTTTATTTCTTATTACCATCTTGAATACTTACTACACTAACGTGTGGAGTGGAAAAGATGTTTTTGTTGTATTAGATTGCAGGAATGAATATTGGATCAATAGATAATCTGAATCCTTCTAGACCACCAATCTTTGATGGGAATGATTATGAGTATTGAAGAGATCGTATGATGACTTTCGTTATCAATAATGGTGTAGACAATTTTATTATGCTTACTGGGGGTTACAAAATTCCTGACAAAGAAGTTAGTACTTTCACCAACCAAGAGAAGCAAGAATATCAACTGAATTACAAGGTACGCAATACTTTATTATGCTCTATGTCCAGGAATATATATAGTCAGATATCTTCATGTGAAGCAGCCAACTGTATTTGGAAGAAATTAGAAGTTACTCATTTTGGTACATCCAAGGTTATAGAAACAAGGAGAGCAATGCTTCAAGCAGAGTATCATGGATTTTTTTTTCCTTATAGAGAGACAGTATGTAAAGTGCAACAAAGGTTTATCACAATTGTAAACAGATTACAATCTATGGGAGAAAAAGGTCTTGATGATGAAGCTCTTGTTGATAAGATTATAGATATTATGCCAAATGAATGGGAGTCAAAAAGGACAGCTATTGATGAAAATAGAAAAGTCTCCCAGATTACTCTTGATGAACTCTTTGGAACTCTTCTATAGCATGAGACAAGAATGAAGAGAGATGGTGATTTCAATAAGAAGAAGAATGGGAATGGAAGTGTAGCTTTTGCATCTAAAGCTAAAACACCAGAAAGGCTTACAAGGTCTAAATCCAAGAAAGTTGTTATATCTGATTCAAGTGACTGTAATCTTCCAGATAATGAGTTATCCAATCTTGCTCAAAGGATGAACAAGATTGTGGGAAAGAAATATTTTCAATATATATTCAAAAATAAAGATAGGAAAGATTTAGAGGTAACTTGTTATGAATGCAAGAAAGCAGGACATATAAGGCCTGATTGTCCTTTACTGAAGAAGAAAGATAGAAAAGAGAAACACTCTGAAAGAAACAAGAAAAGGTTTTATAAGACAAAGAAATTCTTGAAAGCAAATGATACGTGGAGTGCAAGTGGTGGTGATTCCTCAGATGATTCTTCAGAATATGAGATATCAGGACAAAGAAATATTGGACTTCTAGCCAAACTACCAATTAAAGATCATTGTCTCATGGCTAAGGTACATAATGCTAAAGCTATTACAAATGTCTCTTTAAATGAAAATTATATTGATAATAGATATTATGAATCTTCAAATGATGAATCCCCACCATCAGAGGATGATACATTACCTTCTTTTGAAGAGGTCTCTAGATTTACTAAGTTACTTGAAAATGAAAATTCTAAACTCAAAAAGAGATTTGAAAAAGAAAATTCTAGAATTTCAATCTTGACTAAAGAAGTATCAGATCTTTCTAAAGATCTTGATGTGAAAACTTCTGATTTTGAAAGTATTTTAAAAACCCTTGAGAAAGTTAAATCTGATAAGGATAAACTTTCTAAGGATCTTGAAACTGTAATTTCAAAGAAAAATATTTTAGAGTCTAACTCTAGTTCAAATTCAAATGTTTTAGAAAACAAGAATTTGGTTTTAAAACTAAAGTCAGAGATTTTATCTTTGAGGAAATGTTTGTCAAACTTTACTCATGGAAAAGAAAACTTTGACGGGATGTATTCTCAAATTAGACCTTTGAGAAATCGTTCTGGTCTTGGTTATACTTATTCCAAACCTGTTTTTAGCAATAACTATTTTGTTCCTCAAAAAACCATTTTCTGTTCTAAGTGTCAATGTGGTGGACACTGAAGAAGAGATTGTTCTCTTAACAAAACTCAATCTTTAGGATTTCATAAAGCTCATTTTGCAAAACAAATGTGGATTCCTAAAATTCTTTTATCAAACCCTTCTGGATCTAAACAAGTTTGGATTCCGAAAATCAAATTGTTTCTTTTTCAGGAAAACAAGAAGTGTACCAATAAGAAAATTTGGTACATGGATAGTGGTTGTTCTCGACATATGACTGGAAACAAAGATCTTTTTGAAAAGGTTATCAAAACAAAAGGTGGAAAAGTTACCTTTGGAGATAATGCTCAAGGAAAGATTGTTGGTATAGGTAATATTGTTTTTCTTGGAAAAGTTCTTATTTCAAATGTTTTGTTTGTTAAAGGTCTTAGGCACAATCTCATCAGCATAAGTCAATTCTGTGATGAAGGTTACCTTGTGAATTTTAGAAATGATAAGTGTCTAGTTCAAAATTCCAAGGATGAGTTCATTCTATCTGCCCATAGGCAAGAGAATGTTTACACTATTAATTTAGAAGACCTTAGGAACCAAAAATTACCTTGCTTAAGTGTAATAGAAGACCAATAGTGGCTATGGCATAGGAGACTAGGACACTGTAATATGAGAAACCTAAGAAAACTCTCAACGAAAGGACTTGTAAAAGGGCTACCGGACCTTAGATATGATTCTCCAAAAGTCTGTGGTCCTTGTCAGTTTGGAAAGCAACATAAAACTAGCTTTAAACCAATTAATGAAGTTTCAACTTCTAATGCATTACAGCTTGTGCATATGGATCTGTTTGGTCCTTCACAATCTGGAAGCATTGGAGGCAAATACTATGTATTTGTTTTAGTTGATGACTTTACTAGATTTACATGGGTCTATTTTCTCACAAAGATATCTGAAGCCTTCTCCTATTTCAAAACTTTTAGAGCCCAAGTTAAAAATGAGAAAAACATACCATTGATAACTATTCATAGTGATCATGGTGGTGAATTTCAAAACTCAGATTTTGAAACTTTTTGTAGTAAGAAAGGTATTACTCACAATTTCTCAGCTCCAAGAACTCCTCAGTAAAATGGTGTTTTTGAAAGAAGAAATTGTATTCTTTAGGAAATGACTCGAACCATGTTGAGTGAATACTCAATTACTAAGCACTTTTGGGCTGAAGCTGTTAGTACTGCCTGTTATACTATAAATAGTGTTTTAACTAGACCATTTCTTAATAAAACCCCTTATGAGTTATGGACTGGCCGAAAACCTAAAGTTTAATACTTCAAAGTTTTTGGATGCAAAGTATTCATTCTGAATACAAAAGATAATCTCCACAAATTTGCACCAAAATCTGATGAAGGAATCTTCCTAGGCTATTCTACAACCTCTAAGGCTTATAGAGTTTTCAATATAAACACTTGTACTGTTGAGGAAACAGTACATGTAAAATTCGATGAAACTGATCCTTTTGTTTTCAACCAACCCAATCCTACAGCTTCGGATGTGTTTTCTAAAAATGTTTATCAACCTTTATTAGAAGAGCATCCTGATAAGGAAAATGTTCAAGAAAGTATTCCTGAACCATTTACCACAGAATATTTTCTACCATATGTTGATGAACAGGTTTTACAAAACCCAAATCAATTGTTTCTTAGGAATCATCCCAGTGATAACATCATTGGTGATATAAATCAACCTGTAAGGACCAGAAATTCCTTAAGAAATGAAATAGAACATCTTGTTTTTCTTTCCCAATTTGAACCTAAAAGTCCAAGTGAGGCCTTAGGTGATGATGATTGGATCAAAGCAATGCAAGATGAACTAAATGAATTTGAAAGGAATCAAGTCTGGACTTTAGCTGAAAGACCTAAAGAAACAACAGTGATTGGTGTAAAATGGGTTTTCAGAAACAAGTGTGATGAAAATGGAATCATTGTAAGAAATAAAGCAAGACTTGTTGCTAAAGGCTATAATCAACAAGAGGGAATAGACTATGAAGAAATACATGCTCCTGTAGCTAGACTTGAATCTATTCATATTCTATTAGCCTTCGCAGCATATTTCAATTTCAAACTATTTCAAATGGATGTCAAATGTGCATTTCTAAATGGTTTTGTTCAAGAAGAAGTTTTTGTAGAACAACCTCCTGGTTTTCAAGACCCAAAACATCCTGATCATGTTTTTAAACTTACCATGGATCTATATGGTCTTAAACAAGCCCCTAGAGCATGGTATGATAGACTTACAGGATTTCTTTTACAAAACAATTATACAAAAGGTACAGCAGATCCAACTCTTTTTATCAAAATGGAAAACAAAAATGTATTGATTGTCCAAATCTATGTTGATGACATCATATTTGGATCAACTCAGAAATCTTTAACTGATTCTTTTGCAAAATTAATGAAATATGAGTTTGAAATTAGTATGATGGGTGAGTTAACATTCTTTCTAGGTTTTCAAATTTCTCAAAAACTAGAAGGAACTTATATATCTCAACATAACTATATTAAAGACTTACTCAAAAAGTATGGATTTGACAAAACTAAAAGTATTAGCACCCCAATTGGTACCTCAAATACTCTTGATCTTGATGAAACTGGGAAACCAGTAGATCAAACAAATTTTAGAGGTATGATAGGGAGTTTGCTATACTTGACAGCTAGTCGACCCGACATGATGTTTTCTGTATGCTTATGTGCAAGATATCAATCTAATCCAAAATAGTCTCACTTAAAAGTCGTAAAGAGAATCTTTCGGTATTTAAAAGACACTATGGATTTAGGTCTTTCCTACTCTTATGGAAATGATTTTGTTTTAAAAAGTTTTTCAGATGCTGACTTTGGTGGTTGTAGAACGGATAGAAAAAGTACATTTGGAACATGTCATTTCTTAGGAGATTCTTTGGTTTCTTGGTCCTGCAAGAAACAGCACTCAGTAGCACTCTCCACTGCTGAAGCTAAATATATAGCAGCTGGAAGTTGTTGTGCTCAAGTATTGTGGATGCAGCACACACTCACTGACTATGGTTTGAGTTTCTCCAAAACTCAAATTCTTTGTGATAATACAAGTGCCATAGCTCTTAGTAAAAACCCAGCACATCACTCACGTGAAAAACACATTGATGTTAGGCATCACTTTCTTAGGGATCACACACAAAAAGGAGATATTATTTTACAATTCATCGGAACGCAAGAACAACTTGCTGACATTTTTACAAAACCTTTACCTTCCGATAGATTTGAATATATAAAACAAAAGCTAGGAATGATTACATTAAAATAATCATTCATATCTACTTCCTGTTTTACATCTCTCCTAATAGTAAGAAACTCCTCGTAGAAAGGGGGAGGACATTTCTTTCTGTCTTTATGTTTCTTTTTATCTTATGTTCTTTAACTATTTACTCTTTGGATTGTTTTTTTTTCTGTTTATCATGTTGATAGTTTTTATCGTATCATTCATTTTTCCCTTCTGTTTATCATATTGACAGTTTTATCGTTTCGTACATTTTTTTTCTGTTTATCGTTTTGACAGTTTTATAGTATCATTTACTATCGACCGATGATGGTAATCAAATTCTTTTCCATCGTATCAATCAATATTGGTATTGAATCGACCGATGATGGTATTGAATTTCTTTTCCATCATACCAATCAATCAATAGTATTGAATCGACCGATGATGGTATTGAATTTCTTTTCCATCGTACCAATCAATCAATAGTATTGAATCGACCGATGATGGTATTGAATTTCTTTTCCATCGTACCAATCAATCAATAGTATTGAATCAACCGATGATGGTATTGAATTTATTTTCCATCGTACTAATCAATCAATAGTATTGAATCGACCGATGATGGTATTGAATTTCTTTTCCATCGTACCAATCAATCAATAGTATTGAATCGACCGATGATGGTATTGAATTTCTTTTCCATCGTACCAATCAATCAATAGTATTGAATCGACCGATGATGGTATTGAATTTCTTTTCCATCGTATCAATAGTATTGTATCGACCGATGATGGTAAAGATTTTCTTTTCTATTGAATCGACCGATGATGGTATTGAGATTGTTTTCCATCGTACTGTCAGTTCATGGTAACGAGATTGTTTTCCATCGTATTGTCAGTTCATGGTAATGAGATTGTTTTCCATCGTATTGTCAGTTCATGGTAACAAGATTGTTTTCTATCGTACGGTCAGTTCATAGTAATGACTTTGTTTTCCATCGGCATGATGATGTTTTTTTTGTTTCCTTACGATTGTATTTTCTTTTGATTTCTATCAAAACCAACAATTACCTTACATTCTCCAACAGGTATTTTTTTCATTTTTTAAAAAAAAATTCTTTGTTTTAATCCTAACCATTGATCTGGTTTTCTCTAATCTTGACCATAGAAGATCAATGGTCATCCTTTTTCGACCGTAGATGATCAACGGTCACCCCTTTATCGCCTATAAATAGCCCCCCTCCCCTCCCAAAACCCACATTGGTTTTTTAGGATTTGAGGCGAAGATCTGCTCCACCAGCTATAAATCATCGTACGATCTTCCCATCGGCAGAACCTTTATGTCTCAATCCTCTGCTAACACTCCCACCGAAATGCCTTCAAAGACTTTTACAGAAAAAGGCTTTAACAGAGAGAGGTTAGTATATCGGGACTTTTTCGATACGTACGATTCTACAATCAGGATAATCATTTTGTTTCAAGGATGGGAACATCTGTGTGTTGAAAAGCCTGATTTTCAAGATCCGGTTCTTTTTGATGAAGTTTGTCAGTTTTACAAAACCGTTTATTTCGACAAAGACATGACTATAAACTTTGCTATGTACTATAGAAAATTGTCTATGTCTGTGAAACAAGCGGCACATTTTCTGAATGTTTCTGTAGAAGGGGATTCTTTCTGTCCTTCGCAAAAACTACCAGAGGAAGTTGGTACGTTTAATAGTGAAAGTGCTGAAAAGACTTTGTTTGTTATTAATGAAGAAAAGAGAAAAGTGACTCATCTTTCTCCGGACAATCGTTTTGTCACTTTATGGAAGCAAGGTTTTCTTATCCCAAGGAAAGGGGATAGAGAAACTCTGAAAGTTTCTGATATCTTTATGCTTGACTATCTTGTGAATATGAGAAAAGTAAATCTCATGGGATATGTTTTTGAAACCATTAAAAATGTCAGGACAGGAGGGATTAAGTCCCAGATGATTATGTATCCAGCTATCCTTACGAATTTCATTCTTGAAAGTATGAAGTTTTGTAACATTCCTTTGAAAGGAAACCCCATGGATTTGAAGCCCTCATGGATTAGTAAGAGTACGATGAGAATGTTGAATGTTTGTTTTGATCCGAATTCAAAACTTTTTGTCAGAGATGTAGAAGCTGAATTGGCTTAGAATCAATCGGCACCTATGCCAGCCAAAGACATTCAATCTACCGGTGTTACTCAAAAGTATGATCCGCAAACCAGTTCAAAGTCAAAGAAGAAGCCAAGGTACAGTAAGGAAGTTGTAGCAAAATGGAGAAAGGATAAGGAACAGAGAAAAGAAGGTGATCTGAAGTTTGGTATTGACCCTGCTGAGGCTTTTGCAGAAAGAGTAAGGGTAGAAGAAACCCTTCAGGCTGAAAAGAAGAAGAAGCTTCTTTAAAAAAGAAAGGCTCAGGACTTTGATGTCTCTAAAGTCTTGAAAGCGGTTGAGGATGCTAGTGCCCAATTAACAGAAGAAGTGCACCAAGAGCCCATCGTACAGAGTCTCCCTGAGGAAGGAAAACAAAAACAAGTGATGGAAGAGATAGAAGAAGAAGAAGAAGGAGACTTTCTTTTATAATTTCTTCAAAGTTCAAAGAAGAGTAGAGAAGAATCGTTTCAAAAGTTGAGTGAAGGCGTTCAACAAACTCCTCATGCCGATCAAGTACGATCTCCAGATAGAATATCATCTCAAGAAAAGCAAGGTACTCAATCCTCTCACTCTGATAAAGTTGTTGTCATTAGTGACAAAGTGGAAGAAGAAAGAAAGCAGAAAGAAAAAGCAAAAGGAAAACAGCCAGTTGTTGACTCAAGAAAATCGTATGAACTAGCATCGTACGATGAAGATACTGATTCAGAACATACAATCTCTCTCAAGAAGAGTGATTACATTGTTCATGTTTTAAGAAGGGTTGAGAAGACCATTCCTTATTTCCCAAGGCTGGAAGGGAAGATTGATTTTATTACTGACAATCAAAAGAAGAAGTTTGGCTCTGTAAAAGAATTGAGGAAGAAAGTTTTGTCAGTAGAAGCTGATTTGAAAGTTCTATCAGAAAGTTAGGTTTCTCATTAGAAGGCATGCAATAAGATGACCAAGTGGTCGTAAAAAACATAGAGCTCAATCAATGATCATGAAATTGCTATTGAAGATATAAGAAGGTTATCAAATGAGCATGCAATTGCTTTCAACAAACTTGACAGAGAAACGGTTGAAAGGTTGAATCTTTTGTCTTCTCAAAGAGCCGATGTTCCTTCAGTGAAAGATTTGCAAGAGAGAATGAATGTTTTTCAATCAGAATTCTCGAAGGATTCATCTTTCAAAGATGAAATGGTTTTGCTGAAGAATCAAAATTCTGTGTTATCCAAAGATAACAAGAATTTGCAAAACAGAATTGATACCCTTGAAGAAGTAATCAGAGTCCAGGAGGAGACTATCAGAAATCAAGATCAGATTTTTGCGGACCAACAAGAGATTCTCAAAACTCAGGGTGAATCAATTTCTGAAGACAAGAAAATGATCAAGAATATGAAAGATGATCTTCATGAGATTATAAAGAAGGAGAAGGAAAGAGAAAACAAATGATTTTTGTATTTGTTTTCTTTTGGAACTTGTCTTTGTTTTGTAATGACTTTTATGATCCTTTTCTTTTATCCATTGTCTTGTATTGCTTTACTAACTCTTTCAGAAAATTCAAGATTACTCCTTTCTTTTTGTAAATCACAAAGGGGGAGAATATTTACAAAGGGGAGAATGTTTTAAAAATGGGTATAATGCTTTACAATGCTCGTAAGGAAAAGCTACAAATACAATCCTTAGGAAAGTCCATACCTAAGGGGGAGTCAGTTGTATTCAATTTCTTCTTCAGAAAAATTTTCAATAACTCAGGTGGAGATAAGTATTTCTTGATACATTTACTTTGTGTTTTGTGCTTTCCAAAAAGGCGGAGACTGTTAAGTCAAAAGTCTTCTTTTGACTTCTATATCATGTTTTGGAAATCAAAAATGCATTCTATCATATTTTAGAAATTACATTTGTCTTCTATCATGTTTATCGTATCGTACAATACTGATCGTACTGACTCTATCGTACTGAGTCTGTCAATCGTACCATATTGACTATGTCAATCGTATCGTACTGACTCTGCTATTCAGATGTTCATTATTTGTTTTGGTACATAGTCAAAAAAACTCATTGCATACGAAACGTACTCATGTTTTTTCATTTCTATATATCACTTGTCCTAACAAAACGATGTCGTTGAGTTAGTTACAAACTAATCAAAACGATGTCATGCTTTATGTTTCAATATGACCGTTGGAGGCAACATGACCGTTGGAACCCGAGGCCTATAAATAGGAGATCATTTAAAGCTGAGAGAAAAACGATGAACGAAGAGAACGAATGAAGAGACTCTGTGAACTACCAAGATTCTAGAGAGAGACACTGTGACTTCTCTCATCCACCTTGGGCGTCCGATCATCGTATCAAGGGAATTTAAGTAATTGAAAGACAGAGGTGCCGATTACCTACAAAATCAAGGGCTGCAGGGGATAGGCAGACAGACGTGCCGATCATCGTGTCGAGGGATGCCGGGGATAGGCAAACAGACGTGCCAATCATCGTATCGAGGGCTACCGAGGATAGGCAGACAGACGTGCCGATCATCGTATCGAGGGCTCACCAAGGTGTTGGTGAGACAGACCTTTTATCCTAGGTGAAAGGATAACCCTTCTCTTTGGGTTAAAATAATTGTAATACTTTTACTTTTCCGCTGTTACTTGTATTAGAAAGGGATTTGTATTGTTTCCTTTATTCTTTACATATTCAATTGTAATTGTTTCAATTACAATCATTCTATTACATTTTGTATTGATTGATTCTATACGCTTTAAGGTATAATCATTTATCTTTGTATTACTCTGATTATTTTGTTCACCTTGAATACAATTGTTTTACATTACATTAGTATTACAATACATCATACCTTTTATATTCAATACAATTGTGGGTGTTTGTATTTGTGTTAGTTTAATATGATTTAAGTTTTTTAAACCTACAATTCACCCCCCCTCTTGTATTGTTCCATCTAATAGACATACATCTCTACTTATTCGATCCTACATCTATTTGTTTTATTTTTGGGACTTATTCTAGTCATCTTCTCTTTTCCCCTCTCTCTTATAAAAGCATGATTTCAATTAGTTATCTTCAATAATGTTTCTCAAAATAGTGTTTTAAATTGTCTATATCATAGCATGATCTCTTTTTAATTCATTGAAAATTCTTTCATAATTATTTAAAAATAATTTTACATGGTTCAAAAATCTTGTTTTTAAGAATGTCATATTTTAAAAGGAGTTTTTATCCATGTTTTATTATTTTATTACACATGAATTTAATTTTTAATATCTCTATATGGCTTCTTAAGATTAATCATTTTATCATATCATATCTCTTTAACCCCTTCCGTCAAAAGATTATTTTTAATAATCTTAAAGGAGGAGAAGTTTTTTGAGTGAAGTAAAATATAAAGGAATGTTTATATCAAATGACTTTTATCAAGGGGAATTTTAAATAAAATTAATATAAAGGGGTAGATTTGGTTTATGAATATTTGGAAAACTCTTTCATTTTATATTTTTTATCTTCTTGAATTCCTAAAGAATTTATATATTTTTATTAATTTGATAATACTATTATACAGGTTGAGGGGTAAACTTTACATAGTCTGAAGACCTAGAGGAACTAAGCCATAATACATGACTATTTCAGACCTAAGGACCAAATTCCCAACTACAATCCCCACTCTAGATGATACTAATTATTTTAATCCACAAAAAACAACCAGAAAAGCTGCTCAAATAGCAATCCCAATACATGACTAAATGAGTATGTTATAGATGGAAAATTAATACCCCCTCAATCATCTAAATCGGATAACATTTCTGCGGATTGCCCCTTTCTAGGACCTCATCTGAGACTGCACCTAGGATCAGATCCAAATATGAAAAACCTTTCTCTGTCAGGTCCTTAGCTATAGTTTTATTCGTTGAAACCCATCCGATCGCCACCAAAGTCCATTACTGCTCTGGATTGTGTCACCTACCATTGCTTAAAATCCATCACACCCACCTCTCCCATAGTCTTTCAATCCCACCAACCCCATATAGTCACCACTGTTCCTTCCTCATTGTCGCTCCCAAACTCCGTCAATCCCCCCCCCCCATCAGGTTGTTGTTGTTTGGATCATGTCCTCTCTTTTTTCCCAACCGATGATGGAGCCAACCCCAATAATATTTATTTTAATGATAACAAACATTGTAATGTTTTTTCAGTGTTTTTCATGTGTTTATTTTAATCTATAATAGTAGGAAGGAATATGACCGTAAGTTGGATTTAATGTAAGTTCAAAGTTAATTATATAAATTCTTGTACAGTAGTATAGAACCTTCTAGCTAGTAGAATTTTCAAGAACCACCAAGTCTCCAAATGGACCACCAGATACTCGGTCAAGTATTATTGGGTATCTAGTGGGATAAGGAAAATTCGACATAGCCCCTGGTAGGCCACCAGCTACCTGGTGAAGGATACCGAGTATCTTGCGGGGTAGATACTGGAAGTTCGAAGGAGCATTTATGTTAGTATGAAATTTTTTGTTTCATTCATAATTTTTATAACTCTATTCATAGGACCTTGAACACCCATGGAGGCTATAAAAGGAGTATTAGAGAGTCCTTAATCATTATCAAAACATGAACATTAAATATGGGAATTGTGAACATTGAAATCACCATCCCATACTTTATTTTCATTGACTATCACCAAACTCCATTGAGCTTCATTTAATTAATTATATCTTTATTCTTTCTTGTCCTATATTCATATTTCATGATCTTTTTTAGTTTCTTATATAACCCCTTGGCTCCCTCATTTTTAGATTCTCTATCTATCCTTCCCATTATTCATTATATTTAGTGAGATTTGAGACTACATTGTAATGAGATTTCCAATATAGAAAACCATCTCATTTCTCACTCCATCAATAATTGATTGTTGCTTCCCATTAAAACCATGGATAGATTTGGTTTCGTAATTACCCATTTTAAAGTAAGGGGTTATTTTTTGGGTTCATGGTTCTTATTATAACTATGTATTCTTGGTTTCATTCTTTTTACATTCGAATGAAAGGGACTTCTTTAGTTCTTGATTCCCATTAAAATCAAGGGGTTATATACCCTCTCAGGCCTTCTTTATGGAACGATATGTAAGGGAACCTTTGTGTTCTATTGATGAACTGCATTATCAATGTTTTCCTTGTCTATTTACTTCATATTTATTTTTCCACAATGCTTTCTCTTAATTGCATGTTTTAATGTATTATATGCTTTAATTTGATATTATTTTGTTACTTAATTATATCGATATATATTTTCTACCATAAATTTATTTATTTAATTTATCTTTTTAAATGGAAATTTACCTATAACTCTCTTCCCATAATATATAACCAAAAATGAGGATACATCAGAGAATAGTTATTCATATAACCTAATGAAAGATATTTATTTTTTGGTAAGAGACCTTATTTTCCTTAAAATATCACCCTAGAAAGGTGTGGTGTATTTTTATAATAAAGGATAATTAAGAATATTGTTTATTGGTTTTATGAAATTATATAGAAAGTGGGATTAGATTATTACTTAATAGACTTACCTATGAGCTTGTCTCATGTGCATGATTTGATTCGTGTTTCATTATTAAGGAAGTGTGTGCCTAATGCATATCATTTTTGGATCGCTATGGTGATACAGTTAAAATAGAATCTCTATTATGAGGAAATAATATTTTAAATTATTAATTATAAATAAAAAGTGTTATGTAATAAGGTGATTCACCTGGTTAAAATTTTGAGGAGTAATCATATGATTGAATAAGCTACATGGGAACCTAAAAATATATAAAAGGAAAATGTTCCCTCTTTTTTATCAATGAATAAAGTTGGGAGGACACAATTTCATAATGGGGGTGAATCTGATGATCTAGGTATTTTGATCTTGTTAATTATATGTATTTATATTAGTATTTATTAGGATAATCTAAGAATTAATTTTATTATGTTTTGGAATAAGAAATTGATTTTTCTTTTGAAAAATAAATAGTTTTTATTTTAAATTAAATATTTTTCTAAATTATTTAAATATTAAATTTATAAATTTTACTGATTTAATTTTATGAATATGAAACAAATTTTTTTCATAATGTAAAAAATAAGTTAGGATGAATTTTTTGGATTTTTTAGAAAAACATGATTTTCTGGTGAATAGTTAAAAATATAGTTTTTAAGAATATTGTATATTTTATGATATTATCATGACATAAACATGGAATAATAAATCAGGAAACTTATATAATGACACAAAAATTATAATTTATTCAATATATCATATAAAAATTATTCAATTCATATATATTAATATTTATTCCAAGACAAATATGAAAATAATTATCAATGTTGATGCATTGTTTACACAGTATTGGAAAAGTAAAATTTTATTTCCTTGAGTTAAAATTTGAGAAAACAATTTTATTTTACTGACATGAGAAATAAATTTGATTAATAATTAATGATTTTGATGTATATTTATGGATTTTGGATTTATATAACAAGTAACTTATCGAAATTTTCATGTAATGTTTACATAAGGTGAGAAAAGTCAAAATAACATATTAAATATGGTTTCATGACATGTATAAAGTAAATATACATTATAAAAAATTATTTATGACTATAATTATAGGTAGAATTTTATATTTATATTAGTTATTTATTTTTATTATTAAAATATACTATAAATATGCTAATTTCTTACGCATCGTTGATGAAACACTTGAGCAATGGGTAAAATGTCAAAGTATATTATTTTAAAATATTAAATGTGATATGATTTATATGAGTTAGGGTATTTAAAAAATTATATAGATAATTATGCTTTATAATTTATTATTTAGTTTTATATATTATAATTCTATTTTTAACTAAATATTGTTTAAATTCAAATTATCAAATAATCTTGAAAATGAGTTTAAAGAGTTTTTAATATTAGCAATGATATATAAATTTATTAAAAATATAAAATATTATCATGAATCAAGTGGGATAGTTTAGTGTTCATAATTTCTTCTAGTTTCTATTTTTGAGCCATTATTAATTTTAGGATTACATTTTTTTACCCTTAAATATTGAATGTTTGTGAAAATGGCATTGGATTTTTTCAATAAAAGGGGTCTCATTCTACCCCTTTCTAAACACCTCTAAAGTTAATATTACTATCATTGTTTTACCAAAAATACCTCCCTAAAAATACTTTCTAATGTTAAAATGGATCTATATTTTCCAAAACTCCATTCTCAAAAGGCTTTAGACCCAAACCAAAGGTAGTGGTTTAAGGATCAATATAAGGGATTCTAAGCGTATTTCTTCTAACTTATTTATGAATCCATGTCCTAAAAATATTTTAAAAAATATCTTATTTCGATACCATTTTTCCATTCCCATGTTATTAAGGTATTTTTTATTATTCATACTAAAATATAATCCATTAACTCTCACTAATCTATTTCCATAAATCTTTACTATGTTAGAATATGGGTTTTCTTAAAACTATGAATTTCCAATTTCACTATATGCTTACTATTTTAAAAAACATATTTAGTCCTTGAAATTAGTAATAAAATTAAATTTTAAAAATAATATAATGGTTTTATAATACTCAAATACTTATTGGGGTTATCATACTTTGGGAACTCTTTTAAAAAGAATTGCTCACCATAGTAGTATTACACTACCTATATGAATAGTGATGTTTTCATAAACATACACCTTTCATTTATGTTTTAAAAAATTAATTTTATGATATAATATAAAATTAATATTCAATTAATTTTATACTTATGATTCTTCAAATATAAAATAACAATCATAATAATAAAATTAAAAGAAAATGAAATGGATATTTTTATTCTTTAAAAACAATCTTATTATGATAGATTCATAGAAAAGTAACTGTTTAATGAACTATTGAACTCTTTTGATATTGTAATTACATGGGGTATTTACTTCACACTTATGGAGCTTATTTAAACATTGAAAAAAACATTTTTTCTTATAAAAATATCAAAATTGTTATGGAGTTTATGAACAGAACGACCATTAACGACCAATGTGAACTATAAAAATTTAGAAAATAAATGTGACATGAGAAAAAATGAAATAAAAAACAAATAGTAAAATAGGAATAAAAATGTAAAATTAAATTAATAAACTAAATTATTAATATAATTTTTTTATTTAGGAGGGTAGAGGATGAATGAAGGGATTCAATACTCAAGGTAAGGTATTTTTCATTAAAACCTTATTTTTAAAGTATTAAAGTTTTACTTTCAACTATTTTTATTCAATATACATTTTATTTTAATTATTTTATGAATACCAAACTTTATAAAAAATTATTTATTTAGGTTATTTTCTATTTTCCTTTAATTTCATTATAAATTTTTTAAAATTAATCTTCTTTTCGTGTTTTATATGGCTCATTTAGACTTTCTTTATAAATGTGTAAAAAATACTTTTTAACATTTACTCCATGAAAAACTTATCCTGCTATTGTGAACCTTATTCATTATGAATATTCTACTTAAGGTTTTAGTGGTTATAAAAAGTAAATCCATTTTCCATTATTTTGGGAAATTTTTATTTTAAAATATTTATCAATAGAAAAGGATATTTATTATTACTTTTATAAGATCCTTGAAACTGATTTTATTATGTGTTAAAATAAGTGTTTTGATGAAAAGTTCATGTTGATATATGTTTTTTCATGTAATTTTTCTTGTAGATTGTTGATTATGATTGGTGGTCCAAGGATATAGGACTCCAATGCACTGGGTAATGATTTTTTTCCAGAGATATGATTATTATAATTATCTAGTTTTAATTATTCTATTATAGGTAAAATTTGAGTGAACAAGGATAATAAATATGATTTCTCATGATACATTAATGGAGTTTCTATTATTTTTATTATTTTTAAAGGTTTTATTTGAGAATATATTGTTTTTACATGATGTTAAAATCCATTCATGAGCTTAATGTTTTATTATTTGAAAGGGTAAATTTTATCCTGTATTTTCATGTTTTTTCATAGAATAATAGGTTAACATTATATTTCTAACCATTTATAATCTTTTGGTGCTCATCCCATGTTCTAAAATATTTTTTTAAAGGGGATAAGGTTGTATAAAAACTATAATAAGGCTTAATCATTCAATATTCGGGACATATCTTGTATACATCAAAATTTTCATGAATGAAATAAGTGTTTAAACATAGAAACCTATTTCTATGTTAAAAAAGAACACTAAAAGGAATGTTTAACTTTTTTATGTACTGATTTTTCTATAATTATCTAATACTCTTAACCTAATAGATAATAAGAAAGTTGAAAATTGAAATCCTTATATTTAAACTCATAATTATGGATTTTATAAGTTATGGGTTGTAATATTAAATACATAAAACTAAGAAAATGAACATGGATTATATTAATAATTTATTTTCAATGTTATGTGATTCATTATTGATGTATAAGAATTAACCACATATAAATTTGACACAAATCTCCATTTGTCTCACTAAAAGGGGATGTTTTTATTTAAAATGATATTTTAGTTCAAAACATATTTCATATACTCAGAATTGAGAAAATGAAAATGGGTTGTCTTGATAATTTTGGAAAATGATACATGATTAGTTTTTAATGTATAGTAATTAACATCAAATCAATCTTCACATGGTGTTGTGGGTATGACTAAGAGTGTATTTTTCTGTTTCAAAGTGACATTTTACTTCAAAATGCATATCACATTGTCAAAACCAAAAAACATTCTTAGATTGTCTTGATACATTTTTAAAAGGATTCAGGAATTGTTTTTTATTTATATGAAGTAACCAAACATCAATATGAAATATGATGTGGATATTATGATATAAAGTGAATGTTTTAATTTAATAGTGGAATTTTAGATCAAAAAGCATTATATATACTTAAAAAAATCTAACATGCTCATATATTATTAATAATTTAGGAAAATTATTTATCATTCATTTTTGACATGTTGAAATTAACCACATTTCAATTAAATAAATGGTGTTTCTAGTAATACTGAAAGTTTGTTATTTCATTTTAAAGTTAAATTTTAGTTTAGGTTGTGTCACATATAATTTAGTCCAATAAAAATTAATCAGGTTTTCATGATACTTTATTAATGATATAAAAGATTATTTTTATATGTGTATAAATTAACTATATTTCGAACACACAGTGTGGGAGGTATGAGTGAAAGTGTATGTTTTGAGTTTGAAAAAGATATTATTGTTCAAAACAAGTGTCACAAACTTAAAAATAAGAAAAAAACATTAATTATGTTTATCATTTTGGAAACTTATTCTTGATTCATTTTGGGAATATATTTATTAACCATGCATCAATATTACCCAAGGTGTAGCTGATGTAAATTAAAGTTTATGTTTTTAGTTTAAAAGTGACATTTTTGTTCAAAACAAGCATCACATACTCAAACAAGGGAAAAAATCTGATTAGATTGATAATTTATGAAACATATTCTGGATTCATTTTTTCTGTCAACGAATTAACATTATATAAACCTAACATGAGTTATGTATGGTATAACTAAAAGATTTTATTTTCATTTAAAAGTGTAATTTTAATTAAAAATGTGTGTCACATACTCAAAAGCGATAGAAAATGAAGTGGTTATTTTCATACTTTATCAAAATAGTTCATCACTCATTCATGGTGAATAGAAATTAACTTCTCATTAATCTAAATCATATTTTGGCCAATATAATTTAAATATCATGTTTTTATTTCAAGTAATATTTTTTTTCAAAACACATGATACATACTCAAAACAATGAAAATACACTTGGATTGCCTTGATACTTTGTAAAAATGATCCATGATTCATTTTTGATGTGTATTAATATACTAAATGTCAATCTAACACACTATTTTCACTATATGACTGAAAGTGATAATTTTCAGTTTAAAAGTAACATTATAGTTCAAAATGCACATCACATACTCAAAATTGAGAAAACACACATGAATTATGACGATACACTAAAAAAATGATGTTTGATTCATTTTTGACATATAGTGATTTTCCACATATAAATTCAATGCATTGAATTTCTAGTATGATGAGAAGTTTTTGTTTTCATTTCAATGTGATATTTTAGTTCAAAACGTGCAACAAATGCTCAAAACTAAGAAAATACACTTTCATTTTCTTGATAATAAATAAAACATTATATTTAATATTTGATATATAAGAAGTAAATTCACTTCATTCCAACACATTGTGATTCTAGTATGACTGAAAATGCATGTCATTAGTTTAAATGTGCCATTTTACTTCATAGAGTGCATCAGATACTCAAAAATAAGAAAATACACTCAGATTATATTAACACTTAAATAAACAAAAATTGATTCGTTTATGACTTGTAGGAATTAACTACATCTCAATTTGAAACACATTTTAACCAGTATGACTGAAACTACATGTTTTCATTTAAAAGTGATATTTTAGTTCAAAATTTCAATCAAATACTTAAAAATAAGAAAACATTCTTTTATTTTCTAAATACTTTCAGATAATGATATATGATTCATTTCTGAAATGGTGGAATTAAACACACCTCAATCTAACACATGGTGTGGTTGATATAATTTAAAGTGTGTGTTTTTTATTTAAAAGTGATATTTTTGTTTAAAACATTCATCACATACTTGAAAATGAGAAAACATGTTCTAATTGTCTTGATATTTTTGGACAGTGATCTATGGTTCATCTTGGAGGTGTAGAAGAAACTATGTATTAATCTGACACACGGTGAGGCCGATATGACTAAAAGATCGCATTTTTATTTAAAGTAACATTTTAGTTCATTGTATGCATCATATACTCAAAACTGATAAATTTCACTTATACTATCATGATTCTCTAGGAAAATTATTCTTGATTAATTTTTTTGTGATAATTAACTAAATATAATTTTGATATACGATGTGTCTTGTATGATTAATAGTTCATGTTTTCATTTTAAAAGTGATATTTATGATTCAAACACATGTCACATTCTCAAAACTAATAAAATGAACTTTTATTATTAAGATACTTTAAAATAATGACTGATTATTCATTTTTAACTTGTAGGGAGTTGCCTCGTATAATTCCATTTGAAATATAACATATATTATATAACATTACAATTATTATTTGTTTATATTTTAATACATATTATTACTAAAATAAACCTTTTTTATTAAAAACGGGAAATTATTTTATATGTGGTTTAGTTGATCATTAGAGAATACCTACTATGAGAGTTTTGTTTTTGTGTTGGTTAAAATATTTTTTGTATGTAAATGTACATCAAAGTAATTTTATTGTACTGAAATTATTTAACATAATATTTTGATTAAAATAGATAAATTTAAATATATTATCTATTATATTGATGTATGACATTGATGCATTTTAAATTTATTTTTATGTTTGTTATTAGCAGATGTATAGTGTTATTTATATAATTAATACCATTTTTAATAGTCAATAATAGACATCATAAGTATCAGGTGTAGCACTGATAAAGACCATTATTATCAGTGTTATTTTTAGAACAAATAAAATAATTTTTTATTAACTCTAAAGATATCACTGATAAAAGACATCTTTTATGAGTTCTAAATTTAGTGTTAATAATAAGAGTCATTATCAGATCTTTTTTTATCAATGATAACACTATTTCAAAATAATGCTTATTCAGTGTTTCCTTTTATCAGAACTAAAAAAATGAACTAATAAAGGGGGTTTGTTTTATAAGTTATTGCTAAAATCACTAACAAATTATGCATTTATCAGTTCTAAAAAACATTAATAAAGTGAAACATTTATCAGTGCTAATAATGGCTACCCATTATCAGCGTTTTTTAACGTTGAGGAAGGATGAATTTATTAGTGATTTTCAAAGCACTAATAAAATGAGACCTTCCTGAAAGAATTCTCTATTTTTAAAAATTATATTTTAATATAAAATATATTTATATTGATATATATATATTATTTGATTAAATTTTATTTATATAATTTCAAATTTGTATTTACACTTAATATATAATATATTTAGTGAACCAAATAGTTTTGTAAAATAATTAATAATTTGATAATTTTCATCATGTAATAAAAATTTAACAATAATTTCATGATATAAAATTAATAATAAATTATTTAATATATTTTGAAAAGCTTAAAATAGAGTCTAAACATAAAATAACTAACTTTTTTGATCCGTGTGTCCATTTTTCCTCCACAAGATGACAAATCGAAGCTTGTAAAAGGATCTAAATTTTTTGGCTCCAGGGGAACCTAAAATTTTAACAAACCCAACTCTAAAAGCCCAGAATTAATAGTTATTCCATTACATTGGTATAATATACAAGGTATCACATTGCTATGGATCGATCGATTTATTAGTCATGAATAACTATATATATACAGGTACCCTTATTAAAATTATTATTAAAAATAGAACATAAAAATGGAAAGTATTCTGCATCCTTGAACTGAAAGGATTCCCTTTCATATCCTGGGGAATGGAAACAAAACAATAGGAATCTCAAATGATTTGTAAGGGTTTCATACTGCAGGAGCAATATAGAATTAACAATGAATAATCAATATCGCAAGGTAATTAACTGAACACACATTCCATTTAATCAATAACTTTTCCTGCATGAAAAGATAGGGCATAAAAATTATGAAAACGTGAATAATTGGAAACAAATTCTATTTATTCAAAAACTAGTGCGTAATAAAAATCCGTGAGTAATATCATAGTGAAAATATCATGGATATTAATAACTGTATTCTCAATGAAGTAAATTCATACTATTTAATGCCATTATTTCCAAGAACATGATATCTCTATGTTCATGACCTTGCACCAAGTCAGCTTAAAACTTTTTGGAAATCCCAATTAATTTGGCCAAATAATTAGCCTAATAAAACCTATCAATGCATTGAGGATCAATAAAATTCTTGGCCCCACCAGTCATTACATGTCCAATGTGTTCTTCATTTATTAATTGATCGATTTATATCATGAACAATGACTTATAAAAAAATTTATTGGCTAAATAATATAGAATTATTAATAATTCCAAAGTCAATAAAATATTTTCAAAACATAACACCATATATAGAAATGGTATAGCTCTTAGGAAATAGTCATACATATGATAAAATAATATGGATATTTATGAGAAATGTAATATCCAATTATCATAAATAAGTGAATTAATCAAAGGTTTGTTTCATTAAAATATATAACCAATGGTGAATATGTAAAATAATGGGTTTTTATCATTGATAAATAAATGTACCATAAAAATATCATTAAAAACATTCTTTAGTAAATTACATTTTTCACTTTGAAGTTCACTTTTGGGGAAACAATGCACAAGTACAAAGGAAAAAATATTATTTTCAAATAACCTTTTAAACTTATAAAGTAAAATTCCAACATTCTATCTATTTTAAGGGTTCATAATGAACCATTCAAGAAGAAGGTTCTCTCACCAAAACAGGGCACCCCTTCGGATAGTTCCTCATGATCCCTCACTCGTGCTCTTTTGAAAGAATAAAGTGTTGTTCCTTTTATCTTCCTCCCTAATTCCTTTGTCTAGAAGGGCTAGATGGGTGAACTCTAATTTTTACCCGGTTCATTTGGAATGCACGGGGCCTTGGAGCACAAGTAAAGTGGGCTTTTTCGCCAAGGATTCTCGTACTCACAAGTCATCTCTTGTGGCAATTCATGATCCCAAACAGAATCCATGAATGCTCTCAGATTTGGATAGGAAAATGGGATTCTCTCACTCCTTTCATAGGCATCATGATAATTCCCACATATGGATATTATGGAAGGATCATCTCTCGGTTGAGCTTGTGAGTCTTTCCTCACAGTGTATGAAAGTCATGATTTCTAAAAATGGTATTGGGGTTTTATTATCTTTTTTATATATGAGAACTTACCCCCTGGATAGTTTTTTATTATGGAAACACTTGGAGTCATTACAAGCTTATAATCTCTCATTGTTCATGGGTGGTGACTTCAACTCGATCACTCATATCTTAGAAAATTAATGCGGTTTGGCCTCCCTTAATATTGGCTCACAGGAGTTTAGGAACTTCACTTCCATGGAAGGGCTACCGGACCTGCAATTCTCAGGACCCAAGTTCACATGGTTTAATAAAAAAAGGGTATGAATCACATATAGAGCCACTTAGATAGGTGCCTTACCAATATGCAGGGTCTATAATCCTTCTTCAAGTCGTTAGTGAATCACATACCTTGGTCTCTCTTAGACCATGCCACTATTCTTTTAGAACTCAGTAAAGAGGCCCCGCGGACCTTTTCATTTCATTAAAAAAATTCCTAGCATCAAGATGAGGGAATAATGTCTATGGTTAATGATTCATGGAACATCGAGTGATTTGGGAGGGCTTGGGGTGGCTTGTCGAACTGCATGAAACAGCTAAGGGGGGATATTCAGCACTGGATAAACAAAAAATCTTATGATCATTATGGAGTTGATCGTATCCAAGAAAACATAAATAGACTGGAATCAGATTTTTTGTACTCATGGGATGAGAACCTTTTTATCCTTTTATTTGATAAATGAGTGCTTTTGTGGAGAAACTCATGAGAAGGAATATAGTTAGAAGTCATGAGTCAGATGGATGAGGGAGGGAGAACGCAATAGTGCCTTATTCAATGAATTTATAAAGGATAGGTGTTGTGAAAAGATTAATATCCGTTTGGGTAGTGGATCTATCACCTTAGATTTAGAATTTGTGGGCCACATGGCACTGGATCACTTTGAAAGGGATTTATCCAGTCCAATTCCTTCTAGGCACGATGGTATCCAGGGGGACTCAATAGAGGAGGACTTTATGGGATGCATAACGCGCATGTTAGAGGACTTAGAAAACATCCTTATATCAACACATCCAATGGAATAGAATATAAAATAGGTGGTTTTTATGATACCTCATGATAGTGCACCTAGAATGAATGGATTCCCAGGTGCTTTCTTTATGGCGGCTTGGGAGGTGGTTGGGCCTCTTGTTGTAAAAGTTATACATGACTATTTTAGAGGCGGCTCCTTGAATATAATAGTGTGTTCATATAGAATTGTTATTATTACCATAAATACTAATCCCACAAGTATTCATCACTATCATCCCATATTCCTTTTCAAGGTTTCCTACAAAATTGTAGCTTCTCTCGTTGCATCAAGACTGGTTAGGGCACTACCACAGTTGGTCTCTAGGGAACATCATGGTTTAATTCGAGGACAGAGCATCCAGGGAGTGGTAGGAATTTCTAGTGAGATGATCAATGATATCAATCAAATATAAGTGGGCTCCAATGTTATTTTTCAAGTGTACACAGATAAATCCTATGCTAAAATGGAATGGAGAATCATTATTTGGGTGGTGCATAGATTCGGTTTCCAGGAGTGGTTTTGTGACCACTATTTTAGATTCTTCTCATCTCCATGGATATCCATTTCAATGATGGGTAGAGGGTTCAGTTTCTTCAAATCAGTTTTTGGGTTTTGGTAGGGGGTCCAGTATCCCAAAGGCTCTTTATCCTATCTCAAGATGTGTAACCCGAAGTCTTAACAATTGAGTGGAAAATGGGAAGTTGGACCTTTATCAGAGCAGGTCTTCATTGGAGAACACTTCTCATTTAATGTTCACAGATTACATTTTAAGAATATATAATAGAAGATGAATTTCATTGATCAATCTCATAGAGATTTTGAACATGGAAGACTGAGTGGATAGGGGATCAACACCTCAAAAATACATGATTTTATCTCTAATAAATTTCCTCAGTGTCGCAGTAGAGATATTGAGTCCATACTCATGTGCCATCAGATACAGATGCATGTGGTTTATCTTGGTGTCCCTCTCTCTTGTGTCCATATTAGAAATCAATACTTTTAAGACATAATCAATCATCTTGTGGGGGGGATTTTGAACTGGAAGAATAAATTCCTCTCATTTGGGGGAAGGATTATGCTTTTCAATAGTGGCCTTACGTCCCTTCTGATGCACGTCTTCTCGCTAATGTGTCCTCCCAAAGGCGTGGTCAAGTAGATTGAATATATTTTATCCTCCTTTGTGTGGGATGTCAACCAAAAAAGATGGATCCATTGGGAATCCTAGAGTCATATGGCCAGACATGTAGCCATGGTAGGGGTGGGCCTTCAAGATATCAGTGAAGCCACGCATGGAATGCAGGGACATCTATCTTGGGATGTTATTATGGGAGAATATTTGTGGGAAAAATTCTCCAGAAGGCATTATGTAATGCACTACGAGATGTATAGTGGGGGTACTCACCATTATCACATTTCAAGGTGCATTTCTTCCCATCTGGATACCCTCTTGGATTATCATATAGGGATCATTGGAAAAGGAGAGGTCAACTTCTGGAGATTAACTAGGCAGGTGAGAAGATGGAATTCCCCAGTTTTCCACACTCAGAGATCTATTTCAAGGAAGCATGTGATATCCCTAGTTTCATTCACATTATTCTCACCCCCAAGAAGGTCAAGGTTTATGATGATATTATTTTGAATGATGATTTGGACAGGTGCTGCTTCACGAAATCACCTTCATGTAGGTTCACCTCTAAATATTACAGAGCTCTAGTGCATACAAAGAGGACTCAAGATGATTGGTCCATTAATATGTGGTGTAAGGATATTCCTATGAATATGAACTTATTTATTTTGGGTATAAGAAATAAAGTGCTTCCAACCGATGAAAACATCTAATGAAAGGGGATCAATATGATGCCATGATGCTTCTATTGTGATAATTTCCAAACTGAATTTAACTTTCATTTATTCGTTCACATCAACTGGTCACTCTACCTCTGGTCCATATTCTCACCACACCACTATATTGATAATGAGAATCATTTAATCTAGGGATCCCAAGAATCCTTGTTCCAAGGGTTGCAAGGAAGAGCCCCAGAGTGAATGACTTGGGCCATCATTCGGGCCTCAATTTGCTAGATGATATGGGAGGCGTGCAACCAGGTTTGGTTGGGTTATAGAGGGACTTATCCCTTCCTATAGATGTTCTTAAAATCTCTTCTCTTTGAACTCGAAGCACTCCTTAAATGTAAGCAGCTTCCAACGATGTCATGCAACCTGTTCAGTAGAGTCTTCATGCCTCATAGGAAGGAGGGCCACTGGATTAAGTGGATACCCCCAGAGGGTGGATTCAAATTAAATGTGGATGGATCTATCATGGGAGGTTTGATGAGAGATAGAGGGGTGCTTATATATTATAGAGGGTGATTTATCATGGGTTTTATTTCCTTTTATGGGGTAGGATCCTCATTAGGTGCGGAGGTGAATGCTCTTATAATAGGTATTACACTCTATTGGGAGTATTGTTTTCAAGTGGCAGTGATGGAAATCGACTCCTAAGTTCTTGTGAGAGCTATCCAAGAGAGACATCGTGTGTCATGGGAACAAGTTTACATGGTTCGTAGGTGTTATATGGAAACAAACATTGGAAAAAATGTACACCATATTTGGAGAGAAAGAAACATTGTGGAAAACGCCCTTGCTTGGTTGGGTAATACAACTGAGACTTTGGTTATCTTTGATAGCTTAGCATCTAATCCTCTTGAGTGTAGGGTTGTTATTCCAGAAGATTCCCTTGGGATGCATCACTTCTGACCTTTTTTAGGGTTCTTTTTTCCTTGTACCTCTGATTTCCATGTTTAATAAAAATGAATTTTCAATCAGTTTTAAGTTAAACAACATTCCATTTGTATTTTTTCCAGATTACTAACAAAGTTCCTCATTTAGAAAACAACAAACAATATCCTTTAAAACTATTTTGTAAAAATTAAAACATGGGAAAAAATGAATTTAAATAAATATATGAAAATTGTAGAATAAAAATTTAAATAACTTTTATAGAACATAGATGATGAAGATAAATATTACTCAATAGGGTCTTAAACAAAAACAATCCTGGATAATGAAGAGATTGTGATATAAACTCTTACCACATAGGTTTATTTTGATTCATAATACAATTAAAGAAATAACTTAAAATTAAAATTTTATTAAAATATATATATAGATATTAATGATATAAAACATTAAAAGGGGTAGTATATACACCACACAAAAATAAATAAGTGGTTAATATGATATATGTCTCAGAGAAGTAAAAGTGAGATGAGAAAAGCTTTCCTCATTTTTCCATTTATTTGAACATTATTTAACGTCATGTATAATAATTTTAAAAATATTATTAATTTATAAAAAACCCATATTCATATTTATAAGATCATATATGATCCTATTATATCATCTTATCACATTTTTGTTAATAATATTTATTTATTACCCTTGTTTCGGGTGTCAACGGATTTATTTTCCCATGCATATGTTGTCATGTAAGTTTTGATTTTTGTGAAAGGGATATAGTTTCATCTTCTTAAAATTTATTTTTAGGATATATATATCATATTTATTAATTAGATTCATTTTATAATAATTCTTGAAAATTAGACCTATAGGATGATTCACATCACTTCGTAGAGATGATAAGTTGTATATACACATGAGAAATATTTTGACTCTGCATTTTATAGAAAAGTGGGTGAATAATGGTACCTTAATAATAAAGATAAAATTTATGTTTATTTAGGATAAAAATTTTACCATTTTATGATAAATTAAAAATATTTATAGGAAGTAGAAAGAGAAATAAATTGAAAGAGTTTCGGTAAAAAAATTACCTCTTCTTCAGGAAACCTTCCTTAGATCCTCTCTTAAGGTACTTAAGGCTGATCTTTTGAGTATACCAGGACCTCTAGAAGTTGGATAAAGAATTTTTGAATAGGAATTGGAAGGAATTTTTTGAACTATAAGGCTCAAAGCTGTTTGAATAAGTGAGGCTGGAGGATCCCTTTTATAATGGAGGTGAGGGGCACTTTTGGAGATTCTCAAAAGAACAAAATATAATAAGACAATTTTAAGGGAAAATGCTTCCAAATGGCCTATAAATGAATATTATATGATATATTATTCCATATATTACCGTAATTTTGATTATTTAATAGTTTTATTATTTATAAATAATTTATTAGAATATTAATCCTAGAAAATATCATTATTATCAATTTTGATACTATTTATTACTTTGAATTTAAAAAACTAAAGACAATAAATATAATTTGAACCAACAATTTTATTATATCCTAATAATTTCATGTCACCTATATAATTCATTTATCACCAAACATATCTCAAATTATTTTACATTTTATATTTTTATTATCATTTATTTGATTATTCCATTAATTAAATAATTAATGCATCAGTGTTGTGAAAGAATTTAAATTAATTATTTCTTTACTAAAAATTAATAATAAATTACCCTGATAAAGAAAAATATTTTTTATTTAAATTTTTTTTGTCAAACATATAATCTATATAACACCATCTGAATAATATTATAATTATTAAAAATAAGAGTGTGACATGTTTGACATTTCGTTAAATAAAATACTATAAAGTTCATTAACTCATCCAAGTGGCCCAACAAGGTCATAAATTTGACCCTTTTAAGGTTAAGGGTGATATATAATCATATAATAATATTTAGTTAATTATTTGGGTCATTTTATGGTTCTTATCATTTTATTTTAAACCTAATTTACCTGATTTACCATTTATTGTGGTAATGAAATTACTAACTCTACATTTCATATTAAACAAGAATAAAGGGGTCATGTTTAATAAATTTTTACACTATTATTAAAAATATGGAATTATTTTTCTAACATTCAACTCACGTGAGGTGTAGAATTTAATATAAAATTAAACCCTTAAAAAGCAACGGAAAATAGTTTTCTTGAAAAATGAATTTTTATCCTAAAAATATACTTGTACCAAAATAAGGTATAAGTATGATTAAAAATTATTTGACTATATTATATATAAATAAATATTTTTTATGTTTCTTTGATATCAAATTGAAATCATAAAGGGTCTTTTTAATATAAAGAAAATCGTAATTTTATAAAAATCTGTATTTTGTAATATTCACTGGAAAATCAATATTTTAATAAAATTACTAAAATAAAACAAATATAATTATAATATGATGATTTAAAAAATATTATTATTTTTATAAAATAAAATTTATATAATTTCTAACTATTGATTATAATATTCACAAATAAAATTATAGAAAATCTGTTTTTCAAGAAACTGTATTTCTAAAGCATAAAATAACTTTACTAAAAGTTGATTTCATATTTCATAAGAATTAATAAATTAATATGTATGTAGTAGGTCCTTTATATATATATATCATAATTTGGTTAATATTATTCATTCCTACCAATTCAACGACTATATTATAATGATCATATTTAAATTATAATATTTTGAGGTTTGTTTAATCTTTTTGTTGTGTGTTATATATTCTATCGAACATTGTTTTATTTGAAAATATAAGGGTTATAAATTCTCCCATACTTCAATAAATTTTGTCCTCTCAACTTTAACTTGTGATCGGTAATCAAGAGTTTGTCATTTAAAAATACCTTTGTTGAATATCCAAATCGTAAGCTGTATTAATAAAACATCATCTTGAAATTTGGAAAGAGAAGTAAAAAGGTCATATCGAATAATCACATAACTATATTTTAAATTCGTAGAAGATGTGTGGGAAGTAAAGATATATAAATTTAATATAAGCATAACACCAAAATAATTATAGAGGTTGATAAAGGTCATTGATCACAATAAATTTAATAATCAAAACAAAGTCAATAATCATGCATGTCAATCTGGCCTGAAGGCCTTTGTGACTTTTTTTATTTTTTAGATAATAATTATTTCAAATAGGTTAAGATAGAACCCTTATATGACCTATAGGCCCAATGGTACAGGGCCCATTACCGTAGGCCCATATAACTGACTACACTAGAACTTTCCCCTCCCCCATTGTCTACTTCAATGATTCCAAGCTTCAAACCTTGCATAGATGATCAGCTAACATTTCCCCATATAGAGCTGCACAATGCCCAGTACCGATGGTGGATTTCATACCCTCTCTTCCTTCAAATCTTGTTACCTATGCTCTAGTGGTTTATACATATCCAATCCTCCTATAGTGTATGTTTCTTGTATGGTCTGATCTAATTTCCACAGGGCTCAAAATCTCATGGCCCAAAGGCCTAAGGTGGCCCAAAGGCCTTGAGACAAGTTAGACTTAAGCAGTGGCCCAAAGGCCCAAATCATATGAATATATCTTACCTATACAATAATATATAGTATCTACAACACTATTACTATTGAAACCTAAAAATTAACCACCATCCGGATTGGAACCATGGGTTTTTCGGATGCTAAGCAAGAGCCACTACCACTTGGGTACAAGGTCATTGGCAAAGTTAAACAATCAAAAAACCATATATATGTTATGAGTCAAAAGAAAATTGATTAAAAGGATATATAGGTATTTAGATAAAATTTTTATTCAAAGATTTGTGGAATTCCTTTACCATTTAAACTAAGAATATAAGAAAATATATTGGCTTGATATATTTTTATTTCATATGAATAATTTCATCCTTTGGATGTTCTTTGATCATTTATTACTTCAACTATTACTATAATAAATGAATATCCAATTCGAATTGTTATTCCACAATCATTAAAATTAACATTTAATAAATCATTATCTCAATAAAATAATGAAAATTAATTCCCCATATATCTATATATTTTCCAAGACCAAAATGGTTAAAATAAGTTATCTAACAACATCCAAAGTTAAACATAATTTATTTTATAAATATATACCCTAAATACTCATCCCAAATATATCATTTTAAATTTAAATTCAGAAAATTTTGATGTTATGTTACTAAATTTCTAAAATAAACTTAAAATTAGACTCCACAAACAACATATTATATCTCTTACTGTTACATACCAAATATATGAATACATTTATCACCATAAAACCATAATGAAAAAATTCAGGATTCCAAAAATAAAATCTCAGGTTATTGAACATATTTTTTAAATCCAATCATATAGTAAACTCTAAAAAATACAAAATGAACCATAAAATCCATAACCAATTTCATGGTCCCAAATGTTATAACATAAACATAACTTTATCATTATTATCTCAATATTGAGCACATATTAAGGACTATATTCCCTTAATCATGTGTTTTCAAAATGATAAACTTGAAACTAAATCACTTTTTTGAGTCCTTGGTGCCATTCAACATATTCTCTCAAATCCTTAAATAAATAGTACAAAATTATAATCCTTATACATTTTCTAACTCATATAACCAGAATATCTTTGATAAAATATTACTAATTATTGAATAAAAACACAATCATAATAATCATTCCCATTCATTATTAAACCACTAACTAGGATTCACCATCTTATTCTTTAATCCCACTTTCTTATTTTTCATTCTTATTCTCTTCATCATCATCAATATAATCATTACTCATATAACCTTATTGATTATCTTCATGATATTTCTCCATAGGTCATCTATTTTCATAATTCTCATAATTCCAACATTTAAAACATTAAAATGCTAATAATACCTTGGAAAAATTATTCTCATCCATTACGTTAACCATACTTTTCATTTTTCATCTAAAATTAATTTCTTTGTGTCCAAAATTATTGAATTCAAACACAATCATAGTAATCATTCCTCTTAATTATTAAACCATTAACAAGGATTAACCAACTTATTATTTAATCACATTTTCCTTTCATAAGTCATTTGTATTCACTTCATCAGCGGCAATATAATCATTACTCATATAATCTTGTTGATTCTCTTCATGATATTTCCTTATAGGGAACCAAATTGCATAATTACTATAATTACCACTTATAAAACATTTAACTGTCAATAATACCTTAGGGCGCCATTATTCTCAACCATTACGTTAACCATGATTTTTATTTTTCCTTATAAATTACTTGATTTGTGTATTTATTTTCCAAACATAAAACATTTTCTTATTCCTTTTAAATAATATCTTGGGTGTCTCTTTCCAAATTTCTGAAATGAATGAAATAAATCCTTCTTTCCTCCATGGTCTCCACTATTATAGCACTTAGTGGACTCCATCATTATCTACTTTGGTGAGTTTGTGAGTTGGTTAAGGTGAAATTTGTTAATTGTATATAGGAATAATCATAATATGACATTGTAGTTTTAACCTAGTTTATTCATGGTCATTATCTATTAAAATACTTCATAAATTTTCATAAATAAAACATAAATTAACCCTAGAATATCCTCTGAGATTTTCAGACTAGGTTCATTGTAAGGCCCATTTCCATGAACCAGGTAATGCTTGAGTCATGTCTGACATGCCTTTTTAGAGTAATTACCCCTAAGTAAATTTACCAAGTCTACTTGTAGTATCCAGAAATGGATGTATTTTTAAGAAAAACTGCTTAATCTATATCATACCAAAACATTAGAATTTTATTCTATACTTATCCTTAATGGTTATCATATGGTTATGTTTCTTAATATATGTTTTCCTAAATCTAGTTCCCAATGATTCTACTAAACATCCTATGATACCAACTGTAATAAACTCGACTTCAGAATCCTGGAATCAGCAGTTATTTCATTACATTTTCATAAGGAACAAGGGATCACAATGCTAAGTATCAATCATTTTATTAGTCTTAAAGAACTAGATACATACATGGTGCCATTATTACATTGGTAATTAAACATAGAACCTAACAAAGACAATTTTTCTAGATCCTTGAACTCATTCAAAGGATTCTCATTTATATCTTGGGGAAAGGAAACAAAATAAGGGTCACCTCAAATTCTCAGTTAGGGTTACGTATAGTGGAAGATATATTGAATTAATAACATGTAATCAATATGTAAAGGTAATTAATTTAACACACATTACATTTATTAAATAAAATTTCTATAATGAAAAGATAAGGCATAATCCTTATGGAAATATAAATAATCGGAAACAAATTCTATTTAATCAATAACTTGTGAACAATCTGAATCTGTGGATAATATCATAGTGAATATCTCATAGATATTAATAAAAAAATTCTCAATGAATGAAATTCATAATATTGTACATCATGATTTCTAAGATCATGATATCTTTATAGTCATGACCCTACATCAAGACATTTTAAGACAATGAGTAAAACCCATTTAATTTGTCTAACTGATTTATCAAATGAGACTTGTCAATGAATCAAGGTGATATAAAATTTTGGACCCCACATATCATTACATGTCCACTACATTCTCCATCTATTGAATTATTGATTTAATTCATGAACAATAATCCCTATAAAAAATATATTTATTGAGTAAATATTACATATTTATCAATAATTCCTTATTGAATCAAATATTTTCAAAATGTTATACCATATGTAGAAGTGGTATACTTTTTTGAAAAAGTCATATCCATAATACAAGAATATGGATATTTAATTGAAATTCAATATGTAATGATCACAAATAATCTAATCCATGAAAGGTAGGTATCATTAAAATATATACCCATTGTTGAATAAATAAAATAAATGTTTTTTTCATTAATGAATTAAATTAACATTAAAATATCATTAAAAACAATTTTTAGTAAAATATCTTTTTTCTATTGAAATTCACTTTTAATGAAACAATGAGAAAGTATGAATAAACACATTTTCATTAAAAATAAACTTGTATACATGTGAAGGAATATTAAAAGAGTTAAGGTTTCATGAAGGTGGGAAAATACAATCATTCTATATAAGTTGAAATAATATTCCTTCCATATTTTTTGTCAAAAAATACACAAAGTAACTCGTTTGGAAGATAAAAAAATATTCTTTAAAATTGTTTTGTAAAAACTAAAAAATTGGGTAAACATGATATTAAATTATTGTAGTTGAATGGTAATAAACAATATAAAATTAATTTTATAACATATTTTCATGGAAGGTAGATATTACCTAGTGGTAACATAAACATGATTAATCTCTAATAATAAAGATATTTTGAAATAAACCCTTACCACTTGGATTTATTTTGATTCATAAGCCAATGAAATAAATAACCATAAATTAAAATTTAAATAATATTAAAATAAATATATCCATGATATTAAGAAAATAAAATCGGTATTGTATACACCACACAAAAATAAACAAGTGGTGAATATGAAATATGTATCATAAATGTAAAAGTGAGATGAGAAACTCGTACCCCATGCTTCCCATTAGTTGAAGATTATTTAACATCCTGTATAATGGTTTTAAACATGTTATTAAATTATAAAAAAAATTAATATTTATAAAAACATATATGATACTTTTATATCATCTTACCACCCTTTTGTTAATAATAGTTCTTTATTACTCTAGTTTTGGGTGTTAACTGCTTAATTTTATCATGCATATTTTGTCATGTATGTTCTGCTTCTTGTTTAAGGGATATAGTTCCATTATCACCAGAATTTTTTTAAGGTTATAGATATTATATTTATTCATAAGATTCATTTTTAGAATCATTCTTGAAAATTAGAACTAGAAGATAATGTACATCACTTCAGTGAGATATTATGTTTTATGTACGCATGAACAATACTTTCACTTTCCTTTTGATTAAAAAGTGGGTGGATAATAGTGGTTTCATAATCATAAAAAAATAACTATATTTATGATACTAATTTTTCCATCTAATGATAAATTTAACTGATTTATAACATTTATAAGTAGGAATAAATTGAAGTATTTCAAGTAAGACACTTACCTCTTCTTTGGGAAACCTTCTTTAGATCCATTCTTAAGGGACTTAAAGTTAGTCTTTTTAGGAGACTAGAACATATATAACTTGGATAAGGAAGTTGGGAAGATTAATGGTAAGGAATTGGTCTAGCTATAAGGCACAAAGTGGTGTGAATATGTGAGGGAGGAGGTTCCCTTTTATAATTGAGGCAAGGGCCACTTTTGAAATTTCTCAAAAGATTGATTAAAAATTCTCATAAGATTAACAATAAGACTATTCTAGATATAAATGCCTCTAAATGGTATATAAATTCATAGGGGATTATATGTTTGACAATATCTTATCCCTTTGGTTCTTATTTAATAATTTTATTATTTATAAATAATATAATAAATTTTTAATCCAATAGAATAACATTATTGTCAATTTTGATATTATGAATTACTTTGAATTTAGAAGCATAAAGAAGACAAGTCAAATTTGAACCAACTATTTTTTTATATACTAATCATTTAATGGTCATATTGAGAATTCATGTATCGCCTTAAATGTTTCAAATTATATTACTTTTAATATTTTTAATATCATTAATTTGATTGTTCCATTAAAAAATAATTATTTCATCACTATTATGTAAGAATTTAAGTAAAATATTTCTTCACTAAAATTTAAAAATATATTACCATGATTAATAAAAAAAATAGATTAAAAAGTACTATTTATAGTCAAAAATGTCTTTTGTATAACACCATATTAAAAATATTAAACTTATTAAAAGAATGTGTGTGACATCTTTGATACTCTTTTAAATAAAATACTATAAAGGTCATAATCTAAAAAAAATGTCCCCAAAATGTTATAAATTAGTCCCTTGGTTGATTATAGTTGAGTCATACACATCTAATAATATTTGGGTAAGTGTTTGGGTCATTTGATGGTTTTTATCATTTTATTTTTAACCGAATTTACCTAATTTACCATTTACTATGGTAATATGCATGTCAACCCAGCCCAAAGGCATTTGATATTTTTTTATTATTTTTGGACAATACCCCTTTTAGATTGGTTAATATGGAACCCTTAAATGAATCATAGGCCTAATGGAACAAGGCCCAATACATTACCCATAGGCCCACAACCTGAATATACTAGAACATTCCCCTCACCAGTGTCTTCTTTAATGATTCCAAGCTCCCCACCTCGAATGAATAATTAACTAGAATTTCCACATGCATAGATACTTAGTGTCGGATACTGATGGCAGATTTCATACCCTCTCATCCTTCCAATCCATTTTACTCTTCTCTAGTGGTTGAAACTGCTCTAATCTTCTTCGAGAAACTACTCTTGTGTGGTATGGTTTGATTACAACATGGCTTGAAAGCTCATTTCCCTAAGGCCTTAGGAGTCTTAAAGGCTCATGAGAACAAAGTACAATGGTATCCCGAAGGTCCTGAGACTAGTAGACCCAAACTAGTGGCCTGATGGCCCAATTTGGATGAATAATTCTGCATGTCATAGTAAAAAACAGTACCTACTACAATACTTCTATAGTAACTCAGAAATTCCCTTCCACCTAGATTTGAACCTCGGTCATTTGGATACCAAGTAGGAGCCTCTAAAACTCAAGTACATGCTCGTTGGCTTAACATGGTAAAAATTACTATGTTTACTATTCCTATTGAACAAAAATAGAAGGGACATATTTACTAAATTTGGACATAGTGATTAAAAATGTGAAATCAATTTTTCCAGATTTAACTCACAAAAGTGGTTGAATTTAATTTAAAACTAATCACGCAAAACACAATAAAAAACTGTTTTCTTGAAAAATTCATTTTTAAGGAAAAAAATATACTTAATCCAAAATTAGGTATAAGGATGGTTAAAATGTAATTAATTAGATTATATATAACTGAAGGGTACTTAAGTTACTTTGATATCAAATTCAGATTATAAAGGGACATTTTAATATAAGAGAAATGATAATTTTATACAAAATGATATTTTATACTACTCATTAGAAAATCAATATTTTCATAAAAATCCCAAAAATTCACTCTAATTTATTTTTAATATGATAATTTCAAAAATGATATTATTTTTTAAAATAAATTTTATTGATGATCTGAAAATTTATTATAATATTAAATCATAAAAAGTAAGAAAACTCATTTTTGAAGAAAATTTATTTCTGAAGAATAAAATAATGTAACTAAAAATTGAGAACATATTTCATAAGAATTAATCAGTGAATTTATATTGAGTAGGACACACACACACACAGACACACACACACACACACACACACATATATATATCATAATTTCGTTAATATTATTCATACCCACCAACTCAACATCTACACTACTAGAGACCGACCCTTACCCAGTGCCTACCTTTATCAGTGCTAAACATATAGTGCTGATAAAAGGGTTACTTTTATCCGCGCTAGCTAAAAGCTGTGATAAAGATAACTTTTATCAGTTCTGAAAAAAATCATTGATAAAGGTGTACCCTTAATCAGTGCTTTTTTCACAGAGATAAAGGTGGATCATTATTAGTTTTATTAGTAGCGCTAATTAAAAAATTTAATAAAAAATATTATTAATAAATATATAATTAACTTTTTGATATTAAAAAAATATTATTTATTTATATACATTAATTACAACATGCATGTATATAATTAATAGAAATATAATATATTAATATATATTTTTAAAAATTTCTAATCTATATATAATATTTTTAAATATATTTATATAATTATAAATAAATATATATATATATATAATTAAGAAATTATAATAAATATATTTAAATAATAAATATATTTATTATAAATATATATATATATATTTATATATTAATAAATATATATATGATTACATAAATATATATAATTATATAAATATATTTATAAATACATAAACATATTTACAAATACATTTATTTATAATTATAATTATAAATATACATATATTTAAATAATTTAAAAATTAAAATAAATATATTTATTATATTTATAATTATATTAATCTGTGGAGGATGGGTTCAATGCTCGAGATCTCCTCTCACGGGTAACTTAATGGTGATTAGGGTTTACAGAGCTCACTCATGGATTTTTTTAGGGAAGATACTTTTGTAATAAAGAATTTTTTTATTGTAGGATGTTATTTTGTTGAAAAGGATAGGGATTGTGAAGAACCTAAAAAAAAGAATTAGTTCCAGCTTGCGAATGGAGGTAAAAATTTAAATTATAGGATTTTCTTCTTGAATCAGAGTTCTACATATGGTATATTTGTTAAAAGGGGTAACGTTGCATGGGTTTTGTCAAGAAAGGATGTGGTTTTGGAACACCTTAAGTCCTATCATCTTTTGATAATTTAAAAAAAATTGAAGGATTATCATTTGTGGAAAACTTCTATTCGGATTCAAAGGATTTCATCTATCTATGGATTTTAGATTGGAAATGAATCCCATTAAGAAGGGTCGACATTTATATTCTATTCTCGAATGATGAACTGAAATGGTGATCACGGGGATTCGGCATGGTCTTGCTAAAACATTTCTCTCTTAGAATCTATAAATGGGGTTTTAAATTCAACCCATTCAAATTAAAAAAGTTTTCCAATGTTTGGGATAAGATCTTTGGGCTAAGTAGGATTATGTGGAATTAGGACATTTTATTTGATATTGCCCCCAACAATTGGAGTTTTTCTAAAAATGGATAAATAAACAGATAAATCTAGTTATGGATATGTTTCAACATTTCTTAAGGATGATTACATAATCCTAAATCTTACAGATAAGGCGATCCTTTCAGCTGAATCTGATTAAATAAACATCAAAATTTCTTATGAGAAATTGTTGGAATTTTTCTTTGAATGTATGGTTATCGATCATTATTTGGACTCTTGTCATAGGTACACTGATAAAACACAATTTCAGTTAATATTTTGTATATAATTCACATTGTGTTTGATATTTTTATTTATTAAATATTTAGTATTAGATAATTCATTGGAATATTTGATGAAAATTATAGTTTGTCCCTTTAAAGTGCATTGTATTATTATAGCCTTAAATATTTTTATGTATATGTTTTGAACATAAAATTTTGTAAATATATTCCTTAATTAATGGGATAAAACTTTTAGTCATTAAATATGATCTTAATAGTGCATTTTATTGGACTAAAAGTGACATGATGTCAAAGATGGGCTAGACTCGCCAGAGTGGACACCACTTCAGTATTTGGATCATAACGTTTTCATCCTTTATTAGATTGGGACCAAAATTGATGAGAAGATTAAGGAACCATTTTATACAAAAAAATTATTAATTGATTTTTTAATTTAAATTAAACTAATCAAGAAACTTAATAATTTACACAAAACACATGAGATTAATAATTGAATGAATTGTGAGAGAACGATTTTAATCGGTAAAACAAAACCACACGAGATAAATTTGTAGAGTTAAAATATAATTCCTAAACTCAATTAATAATTATTTTCAGAATATATTAATTACCTAATTTAACACTGACCATAATCTATCTTTAGAATGACAATCAAATCAGGGTGTTGCGATTTGATGTTCTAAATCTAGCATGGGGTTTAATTCACTTCATCTTTGTGGTAAAGTTAATTCTCAGAGTGTTTTTGGGTTAAAACATAAGGGGATAACAATTAAGTGGGTATAATTTATATAAAAATTATTAACATATAATTGAATAGGTATTGTTAAATCGATTATGCTTTCTAAAAAAATTCAAGAAAATATCACCTCGTCGCATTTTCTCAAACTCATTTCAAAAAAAAAATACAATCTTCTTCCAGCATACTTCTTTTAGTTTTATAATTTATAATCATCACCCATAATAATAAGTATTGTTTTTAGGTTATTTTATTTTACATTCAAAATAAATTTAATATATTGTTTTAAATAACTTACTCTATTTAGAGACAACCTTGGTCAGCCACTCTATTTCACCAAATAAGTAAAACATTACACATCATTTGAGAGCACACATTACATAACCTTTCAAATTAGAATCATTTCTAGGAACTCAAGTAATTTATTCAAAAAACTATAGGTATTTTTTTATTTTATTTTGTTCTTATCTTTTTTCTTTCTTCTCTCACTTTTCTCAATTTTTTCTTTTTTCTTTTTTTCTTGTTCTTTTTTCTCTTTCTTGGACCTTCACCACAAACATATTTTTTATGGTCCACTTTTCATCATTTAATTTTTTTTTATTTATGAAAAGAAATAATAATAAGTATCTATTAGATCTTGACCCTGAAATTGAAAGTATCTTTTGAGCTCGAATCAAACAATCTTAGTCTATGGGATGTTTCAATAGTTAACCAGTTGGAGAATTCCTCCATTCTCGGAACATTGAAACTGGAATAAATTCTAAATAAAACCAAAAAAACTAATGGCTAAAAATAATAACAATGAACTTAATAGAGCCATTCGAGAATTAGATGCACCATACATTAAATATCAATCGATTTTTATTGTGTACCTAAATCTCATATCAGACATAGAACTAAAATCTGGGTCAATTCGCCTTCTTCCCAAGTTTTATGGCTTATCTAGTGAGGATCCAAGAAAACAGCTTAAATAACTTATTGTAGTTTTATAAACCCCTGAACCAAGAAAATTATCTAAATATCAAATCAAACTAAGAGAATTCCCATTCTTTCTTGATGGAAATATAAATGAGTGGATGTACTATTTACAACCTGAAGTCGTAACATGTCGGAATGATTTGAAACATCCTTTCTTGAAGATATTTTTTCCAACATCAATGTAACATCTAAAAGATTTATAAATAAATTTAATATTCAGTTCATGAAACACTGTGTATCTACAAAATGCCACTTTATTATAACCTATCCAGTAAACATAATTTTTCCTTCTCAATCATTTGAATTTCGAAAAATTGACATAAACATTTTCATTTAGTTTGATATTTAGAGTCTGATAAGACAAAATTAATTTCTATGGAATAGTAAAATAACCTTATGAATATAAATATGACCCTTATGAATTTTAAATCATATTATTATTTAATTTTCTTTAGGTTATAATATAATAATATTATGATTAATTTTTCAATGTGATATTAAGAAAATTATAGTATTAACATTGTTATTTTTTGAATAAATTGTGATTTTATTTAAAAATTATATTAATCATATTTAAAAAATTAACATCAAAAAATGGAGTTCATTTTTGAATTTAAAATGTTGAAAAATAGTTAGGGTGATGTTTTGGATTTTTTTTTGAAATACTCAAATTTTTAATGAATTGTAAAATATGGTAATTTACCGTATATATAAATTATTAGTTAAATTCACTATTTCAAGGATCATGGCTGATGTAAGTACACTTGGATCGAACTCACATGCACTAATTACTGTTATGGGTCACATAAATCAACACTATTGGTTGTCTTTAGGGAAATATTTATATAATTAATAAGATATTAAAAAATTACACACCTCCTCCACTATACCCCCCCCCCCACACTCACACACACACACTCTTCGTTCTCTTCAATCCTTTCAATCCATGTAACGTGTCCAAATTATGATCCAATATCTCCCTAATACCCTCCTCCAATTCCAGAAACCATTGGTATCATGAAAATATCAAATCATCTCCCCTAAATAGGCTCTCAAGGAAGATTAATTCAAGAGCTAAATTCCTCTTTTCAATTATTTTACTTTATTTTCAAGTACCATTGTTTTATTTTCTATAATAATATATACTCATCCAAATGTAATGAAAAATATAGTACCTTATATGTACTTTAAATTTTTTATGATTATGGAATATGTTATTATCATCTCTCATTTACCCTTCTTTTATGCTAGTAGTAAAAAACAACAGTCGAGATTTGTTAATTTACCACATTCTAGGACGATGAGTTTTTAATTTCTATTACCATATTCAATTATAGTCATAAAACCATTAATATGGTTGAACCAAACTATAATAGATTTATTTTGTCTCATGTATTATTTTTTAATCTTTTTTTACACATGTTTTTTATTTTTAAAGAAAAATGAGTTCATTGTGTTAAAAAACTACCAATTAAACCAAACAGTTATCATTAAATAATTGTTATAATGACTCATCTTCACTACATGTAACCATATGAAATTTAAAAACATGTATGCTTTTATATGTTCACTAATAAAATGTAACATCAATTCTTAACAACCATTCTCATAATACACGATTTTCCATTCATGAATATAAGTATACCATTCATGAAAAAAATGGACCCAAACAATGAAATTATACCTCTTAACCCATAAAAAGTTCCATGAATGAACTTAATAAGGTTAATAAATCAATTACATGGATATTAGGTTCTGTAATTATTAATTAATTAACCTAAATTTCATTATTCAGGTCATTAAGATCAAATGGGGAACACCTTCAGACTTAAGGTAAGGGTTTCCTCACCTCACTTCCATTATTGTTAGACATTCCTTATTCACTTCTATTAATTATGTATGGTGTATGTATAATTCCCATTGATGTATCATGTAACACCCCAAGTAAATAAAGAATATGACATTTTCATATTTATCCATACTTGTGAATAAAGTATTAATATGACTTTAAAGGGGACTCTATGCTCGATGGCGTACCCAACACGCAACAAAGAGTTTCTTGGAAATCTTACGTTGCACTCTAATAATAAAATAATATTATTTTAAATGGTAGTTAACATGTAGTCGTTCTAATGGCTGGAATGGATATAAATACCTAAAATATGATTATATATGTTTTTAAATGTTTTTACATTTATACAATAAAAGATAAAGGCTTAAAATACGAAAAGAATTCAATTTTAGGCGTATATGCCCTAGTTTTCACTAAAGGTTCACTTGTCGCCTTTTGATGGCAAACCGTCATTAAATATAGTTTTGATCACTTCTATACAGTCTTTTGTACCAAATAAAACTCTTATTAAGAATCGGGACATCAAATTTTACTTTGTGTAATTTTTTGGTATCTTTCCAATAAAGTTCATTTTTTTTAATGAATTGTGTAAAATGTTGTGTTTTAATTCAAAACCACTTTTTAATCTAATTTATTTATATGATTAGATTATATTTTTAATTGGTTTTAAAGTGAAATTAGAAAATATTTTTACCATTAAATCCAATAGTGGTCGTTGGAATCAATTTCACTTTGAAATCAGACTTAAACTAGTGTCAATCTTTTGATACTTATTGTTTCATAAAACACGCTATTTGTCATGACAGCGGGAATTAATTATTAAATTAATTAATGTGACTTATATGTTTTGAATTTTGTAAAACGGACTTCATTTTTGAATTCAGAATATCAAATATAGCTTAGGGTGAATTTTTGGGATTTTTCTGAAAAACTTCAATTTTTGATGAATAGTGAAACCACTAAGTGGTACTTATAAAAACTGATTTTCCGTTTAAATGAAATTTTTCCATAATTGTGTTTTGATTTTCAAAAATCCAAAATACATGGTTGTCATTAAGAAGTAAAATGTGGTTCAATGAGATTAAAATAATTTTTTGGTGAATAGTAACTTATTAAGTTTTTAATCGCGATTAGTGGTAATTAGTGTAGTTTAAGGTAAAAATAATGCTTTAATAAAATGAGATGAGCTTGACACATGTCTTACCCTCATTGGTTGTGTCATGGCCGACCAAGACAAGTCATGGGTCAACTTGGCGACCCCATGGATCCACTTTGGTTGGGAAATGACATAAATAACTTTTTATTTAATGTAAAAGTAAAAATGACACAAACATGATATGTTTTACGAAAACAATTTTTAAGTGGGGTTATACAAGTCATCTTTTTGATTATAAATATTAATTGGAAATCTAAGAAGATTTACTACATCATAGTATTTTTTTTATAATTTTTAGACATTAAATAAATTAAATTATATATGACATCATAATGATGCAGTGATGACATCATTATTTAACGATTAAAATAAAATGGAAAGATAATGTAAAATCTATGAACTAAACATGTCCAAAACTTATTGTATGGGTGGATTTAGAACCTTGATAACCTTATCCACGAATTATATCAATGTGGGACCTTTTAAAACCGAAACACATTTTCAAATAAAGTAATATTTCCTTACTTTCCAGAAGTGCCCCTCCTCTCCTCTTATAAAAGGCCCCCACCTCTACCTCTTTTCACACACTCCTCAAGCCTTTGGCTCGGCCAACCCCTGCCCATTTACACTCTCCACATCCCTCTCCTCATCCTAGAGGATTCCCTTTGGGCAGAATCCTTTCAAAGGAAGCCTTTAGGCTCAAATCAAAAGGAGTTACACTTTTAAAGGTAATTCATTCTCTCATGTTCATTTGTTTTATTTTGCTTCTCCAACCCCCTAAACTCTTTTTATTTACTTATTTTGTAACAAAACCAGTATCTTCAATATACTTGTATGTTGTTATAAGATTTATTCGAGCTATAATCTCACACAACTACATCAAATGGTTAAAGAACATACGGTTTCCGTGGATGGTGAAATTCTGCCTCCCGAAACGATGATTGTTCAATACTCATTTAACACCTTCAAAGGTGGACATTATGATGTCAATATTTTATATATGATATATAATATGTTTATGTTTTATTTATGCTTCTGTATTTTTCATTTTTGTCTTACCTTTATGGCTTCCATTATGGGTATAAGCGATATCTTCATTTAAGGAAGTGCGGACTACCGCCCCCTCAAAGTGATTTGATTCGTTAAATACCATATGTGGGATGTATAAAGGATGGAAATATGATATTATATATGATATTATACTGGAATTATAATATACCTTTATATCAGTATTATTCCATTCTATAAAATACGAAATAGAAATGAAAGTAGCGTTCATGCGTACGTACGGCTTACCGTCTCCATGAACGGTGCATTTCATTTCTTACCTCTAAATGATTATGTAATGTTATAAATGCATGAATGTACTGGATATAAATGACATATATGATATCTACATAATGAATACAATTCTGGATATAATAAACATTTGGCCACACGAACAACATGTAATTGTAAGAAGTCCACTTTCGACTTAAGAACCAAATATCGGCAAAACAAATATTATTCACTTAAATGATTACATAATGTTTATGACATGGTAATAAGTGGTATAAAAGGAATAATGAACTTGAAAAAGGTTCTTAAGGAAGTAGAAATTAACTCAAGTTTATTATTCAGGAGATTAAAGAACGATCGAGTCAAGTGAGACCCGAGGTAAGGGATCTTACTCCTCTCTTTCTTTTTAAGTACACTCTTTTATGTCATTCCATTTAAAGCTCATCTTTCTTGTTATTGGGATGATATTTTATATTACACTTACTGTAATTTTTATGTTCATGTGATGAGAGACCCTATTCTCTCTCATAAATCCATTTTGGAAGTTTTGAGTGGCGCCGTTAGGCTGCCGAACTTTCGTAAGAGATCTAACTTCTCTCTTTCTTTTTAAGTACTCTCCTTTAAGTCACTTCTTTTAAGCTCCTCTTTGTAATGTTGGGGGATGTTATTTTATATTCCTATTTCTGTACATTTTATTGTAATGTGATGAGATACCCTATTTGATCTCATCAATCCATATTCGGAAGTTTTATGTGGCGCCGTTAGGCTGCCGAGTTTTCGTAAGGGATTTTTCATCTCACTTTTATTCCTGTGAGATTTATGCTACATTTGCCACAAATTCCATTGAGTGGTGTATGTACTGACCATTATTCTACTCTTTGTGTAATATAATTTAGTTTATGAGTATTTACATCAATTATCTATTGTCCTTCTTTCATGGGGTGTATGTTTTGAATGATACCCAAGTCGGTAAGGGAACCTTTCACCCTCCTCTTTTTTTAAAAGACTTATTTTGTTGGGTCTTTTAATTTACATATTGTTATGATGGGATATGTTCTAATATATCCTTATTGATGTAAAGTTTATGTCCAAGTGATGATATACACTTTTTATCTCTAATCAACTCATTTTGATGTGATGTCGTTAGGCTGTCAAGGGAACTTTTTAACCCAATTTCGATTTCTTTGGGTTCAACATGTAGTCATTGAATATGTCATCCATTGAATATGTGTGAATGACCTTTTATTTTTTTACACATAATATCAACTTATATTGTGTGTATTTATATTTGTCACAGATATTTTTGAGATTGATTTGTCCTTAATTTAAGGATACCTTCTTTATAAGGGATTTCATCACATTTGACATTTCTATTGAGGGTTCATTGTTGTTATGAACCAATTCACTCTTATATGGTGTATATACTGTCCTTTGGAGTATTATATCATGAATCCATTTATTCTCATGATATTATAAAGTTCTGACTAAGTGTTATTCCTCAATTATTGTATTCAAGTGTCTCTAATTTTGGTAAAACCCCTTTAACCAAAATATCGTTTTAAATGTTTTAATTATTTTTTCTTATTAATATCCATGTTTTAAAAATGGTTTTAAGGATTTAATTATATGGATATTAATGGTTTAAAATTTTAAGCTTCTAGGTGGTATGGGACACTTTGATTCAAAAATCTCTTTAGTAAATGTTTTAAATGGTTTTGGAAATGGTTTCTTTTAGAATGGATTCATTATTTCAATATACTAAAATGTTATATTGTGATTGAAATGTGGAAATTCTATGTTTCCTTTATGCATGTTTTATGTGATATGACTATGTTATGGTCCTTGGGAATTGTTATGAAGAATGGGTGGTTCAGTGACAAACTAAGGGCGGGTGAGCCCGTTATAGCTCTCCAATGCATTGGGTAATGCAAAGGAGTGAAACGATAAGGTTTCTCCGAAGAGATTTAGGGAATATACTGTGATGGGTATTCCAAACGTAACCAAGAGGGTTACTCCCTACGTAAGAATGTTATGAATGCCTCAAGTTACCTTTATGTCTTTTGTTTTCTATGATTTATTCATGATTTGATATGCCTATGTTTTATGGGTAAAGTATGATTTCATTCTTATGTATATATGAACTCATGTTTCCTTTCCATATTTTTATAACCCTTACTGAGCTTTTAATGCTCATCCCAAGTTTTTGAAATGCTTTTCACAGGTCAAGGGAAAGGTACATGATGTGACGATAGTGTCAAGGATGTGTCAATAAAGAATCTGTGTTTTATTTTAAATAGGTTTCCATTGATGGGAAGAATGAATATTGTCTTTTATGTAACCACTTTGTTTAATTGTGGAATGTAATGCAAGTTTCATGATCTAATTCTCTAAAACTCTAAACCTGAAAAGATCCTCAATGTGTAATCTTGTAATAACTCAAGTTTAAGTAAGGTTTAAGGTCGGGGCCTTATATATCATATAAGGAATATATTGAATTTTATGGTATTAAATTTACCATTTATTATTATTATTTTTGTGGAATATGATTCGATTGATTAAAAAGGGGTATGTGATTTCTACCTGAACCTCCATTTTCTTTCAGGTTACTCTTATTCTCTACTTACCTCAAAATATTATTATTTATTCTTATGTACTCATCATAAATTCTGTTTTTATGTTATATATATTTGTACCAATGAGAATCATTCTCTATTTTATGGGGAGTTATATGTTTTAAAAGGATATTTCAAAAAATATTCTCGATAAACCACCTCGTTTCAAGGGAACTTCTCAAATTCTAACCTATTTTCAAGTTCAATATGTAATATAATTTAAGCCATTATTATTTTTGTAAAGTAAAAAAATTTATCATGAAAAAACACTGTTTTCATTAATGGGTTTATGAAAGAAAACACTCATTTCCATTTTAAAATCTCTTTAATATTTTCCTAAAATCACACTAAATTGTTTTATTTCTAAAGTTTCTTTAAAAACTATTTTTACATGATTTCACATTAGTGGGAAAAAATGTATGCCTCAAATATAATTTAAATGTTCCTTCCTATTCTTTCATGGTATATAAATTTTTAAAAATATGATTTCATGACAAATACAAAAGAACTATTCTTTCCAAAGTAAAAGGGATTTTTCTCCTCTCACTTTAACTTTTATGATATATATGACTTGTTCACCACTTATTCATTATATGTGGTGTATGTACTGATTTTTGGTATATCATATCAAGAGTCTCTTTATTCTCATGATTTTATAAGTAATTGTATTTTAATGTTTCAATGTGGTATGGGACACTTTGGAATGTTTGATGATTATTTCCTCAAGATATTTTCAATGGTATCATTTAAAAGTATCTTAATATATGTCAACATCCTTGTTGAATATTATACTTTATTGAAGTGTATCTATTGTGATATCGTCTAAAATATGTTGTTTAATGGAATCTGATTAGTTTCACTATGGATGTACTATCTTGATACCATTCACCATATTACTCTGAAAGGTTAGTGTTTATGTTTAATGATTGGGTAAAGTTATTTACATTTCTTTTATTAGTTTCAATATGAATGTATATGTTGTTTATGTTTATCCCATTTCATAAAAGAAATTTATTGGACTTAGTCAGTGTCTGGTGTGGCCCTCTATAGCCCCTCGGTGCGTCGTTAGGTCTCATGAGACAAACAATGTTCTTGGAATGAGGCCTTGAAAAAATGGATATTTATGGACTTTGAACAAGACCTTTATGGTATGGTTTTGGTGTCCCATATTATTTATTCCCTCATTGTGAAACTTGTAACTGAATATTCATGTGGTTTTTCAACTAGTATAATACCGATGATTATGATTTATTATGGAATAATTTATTAATCTCTTATTCCTATCATAATGTGTTCAAGTTTTTTTAATGCTTGTGTTTTTAGTTATTCACCATGCCTAAAGTTTATGTTTATTATATCTTCTATTGTATTTATTACCCTTATTTAGAATATAAGATCACCTCTTTCTTACATTTAATTTTCTCTCTACATGAAGTAGTTTATTATGAATGGCATGCCAGGATAAACAAAGAGTTATAGATGTTACCAATAAAACTTATATGTTGTATTTCATTTCAAGTTGTAATTTTGAACCTATGTATGATTCTGGTTTTCCAAAAATACTAAACTACTTGTTCCTTCGGGATACAAATTTCTTGTAATCAGGTAATGTAATGAAATAATGAACCAACTCTGGGAAACCAGGGTCGGGGCATTACAATTGGTATCAAAGGATGTTTAGTAGAAAACACTAAAACCTAGATTTAGAAAATGTATATTAGGGAACAAAACCCTAAGATAGTCTTTGATAATAAACATATAAGAAACATCCTGGAATTTTGGTAAGGAATAGATTATCTGGATATTTATTGAAAATACATCCATGTCTGGATATTACAAGTGGACTTGGTTCTGGTACAAATGTACTTAGAAGTAATAACTTCGACAAAGAGTTTCAGGATTGACCTGAGGTATCCTGGTACACGACAATAGGCCTTACTATTCACCTGGTTTAACACTCTCGGTGGATATGCTTAGGATAATTCACATTTTATTTACATGTCATTATAAAGGGTTTAAATGTAAATTTTTTCGCAAAGAAAACATGTTTATGATTATGAGATTAGGAATGCATATTATTTCAATTTATGCTAAGTATTTTTCTAAGTTGAGATTATATATTATGATTCATAACCTAATCTACTGTTTTCCATTATATATAAATGGATCCTAGAAGAAGGAATTATAACTCCACCAATGCACGTGATGAAAATAGTAAGAAGGATCTTATCTCTTATGGTATTAAGCTATCATTTCGAAGGAATATAGTCTCCCAAGTATCCTAATCATATGAGGAAATAGTGTCATGTGTTAACAAGATATGTAAATAATTCTCTGATTCTAATGTGTTTGAATGGAATCAAGAAAAGAATAGGATGGAAAAGAAATATATGGATAAATGGAAGAAGGGAAAGAAGGGTTTTCCCATATGTGATAATTGTGGAAAGAATCATCTTGATAAATGATTGAAGGGAATGATAGTTTGATAAAAGTGTAGAGAAAAAGGACACCAATTTCATGATTTCATGGGTAATAAAATGGTTTCTAATGTAAAATGATTCAACTGCAATGAGATGTGACACTATGTGAATCAATGTACCAAGCGTCAAAGGAATATTCCCCAAATAATGTTACTGGATAATGGTAAAGTCATGATACTATTGTAGATGAAGTGGAAGGATTAATATGCCTCATCGAGAATCATGTAATTTTAATATTTTATTAGAAATTTATTGGTTATAAGAATTGTGGAATATATGAGGATTGTACTCTAGTACTATTTCATTAATTATTTGTCGCCTTATTATGAATTGTGCCAAGGATAAGTGACTTATTAGAAACTTAATATCTTGGGAAAGAATATGGTTGAAGGAACAACAACCTTAAAAGTAAGAACCCAATTTTTTCAATGGAAGACTTAGGAATATTCTTGATGTTATTCCAGAGCAGGGCCTTCAGATGGCGTGCGATTCTGAGCCCCGGAGTGGTCAGAATTAAATTTTCAATGCCTTCGCACTGGAAACACAAAATAAATGGGATAACTTCAAAATGGAGTTCCGAATTAGAGATCTGAGTGTATGGATGGGTCCGAAATAGGGTTTTTACCCTAGGAGTGACATAAAACATGTCGGTGCGGGACGTTTGGACCCCTCGCTCGCTTTCGGAACATTAAACTGATAAATTAAATAATTAATTTATGTGTTTAATGGTTAAACTCGAGTATCTCTTTAACAGTGGCTCGGACTGGGAAACTGAGGTCACTGTTGAGTTCGGAGAGTGCAATTTACCCTAGGAGGGATGTAAGTTTTGCAGGCGTGGCATGTCTGTGAAAAATGGCCCTAGGGGCGTTTTCATAATTTGGTGGCCTCAGGCGTTGATCTTTAAAAAATTTGAGCGGGGTCTTGGATTAAAATTCTGAGACCTCCGTTGTGCTCGAGATGTGGTGTATACCCTTGCGGAGGCTTAACCTCGACCCCGTCGGATGTTTCAGACGTGGGTTAAATTTGGGGGATTTTAATTAATTAAAATTTAATTAATTTTCCCTTAAATAAACAAACACCCCTCTCCCTCCTCCTCCCCCTGCATCCTCTGGCAGAAGGCAGCAACACAAGGAGCTATCCTTCAAGCCCCTCCTCCAATCTCCATCCTCTCCAAGGCGTGGCGGCCGGCAGATCTTCGCGAAGCTTCGGGCGAAGCCCCACGAGGTAGGATTTGTTGTATTTGTTTCATCCTCCCCGACCCTACATTGTTCCCGGTTAATCATGTCTAATTGCTTTCGGATTTTCGAACAAATACTATGAACGCGTAGAAGCTTTTATTCCCTTTCCAACGCTTGTCTCGGATTTGAAATCCGAGTTCGGAGGAGCCCGCAGCGGTTCGCCGAAGGTTGCGGGAATTGGGGTTTTTTTTGGTGTTTTCCGACGACCCGGGGCGGTCCGGCGAGGTTCCCAGGGTGGCGGCGCGCGAGCTCCGGGCGGCGGCGACTTCCAGCCGAGGCAGCGGCATCGTGGTCGGGCGGTGGCAGCAGGTTGGCTGGGTGAGCTGGGGGCGTCGGACGCCGTGAGGCGGAGCGGCGGCTGGGCGAGGGACCGCGGTAGGCGGTCGCGGCGCCAGCGAGGAGGCGGACCGGCTTTGGCCGGTCATTGCTGGAAGAAGACCCGGGGTCTTCGTGACCCCAACCAACAGGCAAGGGACCCGCATTTCGCTGGTCCTGTGGGAAGAAGAAGACCGGCCGAATGGCCGGTCTGATTTTTTGTAAAAAAAAGAGAAAAAAAAAAGAAAGAAAGGGGGTTATAATAATAATAAAAATATAGTATTATTATTATTATTATAAAATGATTTATATTTTAAAAAATAGAAAACCATGAGTCGGTTTCACGATCCGTCTACGGCGGTGCATGCCTCCGAATGAGAGGTATGATTTGAGATGGTTTCGAGGGTTTTTAACTCCCGAAACGGGGGACTCGAAGGCACGTCACGTGTGTTAAGCAGATTGGCGTTTTCTGGGGGATTTTGTTTGGGACGAAACGGATGATTCCAACATCTGTTTTGAGCTTCGTCAGTGGCATTGCGACCCTGGCGTCAGGGCGGATTTTTCCAGTATGGTTTCGGGCGCTGAAGTTGGAGTTGAGGCGTGGGCCCAACGGCCCATCTTTTGAGCTGCGTGCAGCTTTTAGGGACTTTTTCATCGGACGTCCGTTCGAGGCGTGCGAGCAGTCGATGATGGGTGTTTCTCTGAAGGAATCGCGTTGGCGTAGTCTTCCCGCTGTGATTCCGCTTGATGGTGCGGGCCCCGCGAGGGCCGTTTGGGCGTTGATGGTGATTTTTCCATCTTTATCACCGGGTGTCCAATTTGGACAAGTGATTAGTCCATCCTGTGTGCTTTCTCGAGAGGATCGCAACGGTGTGATCTGTTCATTGTGTTTCAGGACTGGGATGTGGGTCCCACGTAGCACCGCTCATGTGTGGTGCGCCGAAATGCATCTTTTTCTCCGGATATCCGTTGCGCTCAAGTGAGCAGTCTTTTTGACGTGTTTTCCTGAGGGGATCACAATGGTGTGATGCGCCCGACTGTTTTCGGGGCCAATGCTTGGGATCATGGGACGCCGTTCGGGCGTGAGGCGGTGTTGGTGAATTTTCCATCGGATATCCGTTTGAGGTGAGTAAGTAGTTGATCTCGCGTGTTTTTTCGTGAGGATTACAATGGTGTGATCCATTTGGTTGTGCGAAGCCTCTTGATCGATCTTGTAAAATGTGGGAGCATGAAAGGTGCTCTGATGGTGGTTCGTCCTACCATGTTTGTAGCGGACCCTTGGTGTGTGATCGCACACTCTTGGGAGAGTGATATAAATGATTCACAAGATGTGGTTGGTCGTGCATGGGCCTTTGAGGTGGAGTTGTTATGTTCACGCCTTCGCGTTGACGTTGGGTGTCGTGTGCAAGTTAGCCTTTGGGCTAGAGACGTGGTATACTCTGGGAGTATACGGGAGTGCTAGGAGGTACATGTGGATGGTTCTACCTGAGAACGTTTGTGCGCTCGGTTGGGGTTGACTTGGGGCCACACGTCGTATGGGCCCCATGTGTGTGTTGTGCTCTCCTTTACGTACTTTTGACCTCTCATGACATAGAGGGTCCCTCTGTGATCGTTTGTTTCACAAGAAGGGTGGATTTTTCCCCTGGCTCTGTGCTCGTTTGTTTGACTATCAGGGTGGAGTTTCCCCTGACATGATGCTCTTTTGTTTGACCAGTAGGGTTGAGTGGTTTTCCCCTGGTCCCCTTCTCGATGGTTTGGCTGACAGAGATGGTTCATTTCCTCTGTTTCTTCAGCTGTGAGGGGTTTCAGTACCATGCCCTTTCACCAGACTGCGGGACTGTTGGCGACTACAGGTGCTCATATAGCGTGGATGTTTTCCCACTTTCTGGGAAGAGATGTCTCGGTCCGCTTCGACAGTGACTCAGTGGATTGGAGTGGGATCGCCTTGTGAGGCTTGGGGAGTTTCTCCCACCACCCCATGTTCCCTGGTAGAGTTCTTGTGGATTCGGTGTGACCAACACATTACGCGGGCACCGATCCTCTACCCAAGAGGTTGTTTCCAGTAGGGCTGAGGTTGTTTCCAGCAGGGCTGAGGTTGTTTCCAGCAAGGCTGAGGTTGTTACCAGCAGGGCTGAGGTTGTTTCCAGCAGGGCTGAGGTTGTTTCCAGCAGGGCTAAGGTTGTTTCAAGCAGGGCTGAGGTTGTTACCAGTAGGGATCTGGTAGTTTCCAACAGGTCTGAGGTTGTTTCCCGCAGGGCTAAGGTTGTTTCTAGCAGGGCTAAGGATGTTTCTTGCAGGGCTCAGGTTGTTTCGATCAGGGCTTTCCAGTTGTACCATCCAGCAGGGATGACCAAAGCAGTTTCGGGCTTACCTCCAGCGGGGCTGGGCAGTGGTCCCCGATGCCGGGCTTACCTCCAGCTGGGCTGGGCAGTGGTCCCCGATGTCGGGCTTACCTCCATCTGGGCTGGGCAGTGGTCCCCGATGTTGGGCTTACCTCCAGCTAGGCTGGGCAGTGGTCCCCGATGCTGGGTTACCTTCAGTTGGGATGGGTAGTGGTCTCGTCAACGACTTTAACCGGGTCACCCTCTAGTGTATTACCCTGTTACGGGACTGGGCAGTGTGGCACCCGTCGACTTTTGGGTCTCCCTGTAGTGGGAACCCATCAACTTCCAGGGACCCTCCAGCGGGGCGGGGCAGGGGGTCTCCTGTCGACTTTGAGCAGACCTCTCTACTGCGGGGTAGTGACGATTTTTGGTTTGACGTTCCCCCAGAACTCTCAAGTATGAGGATCGCTTTCCCCCACCGAGACGCGTCCTTGGGACGCGACCTAAAACTATGCTGGCGATTCAGTGCCGCCGAAAGCGGATAGTGTCGAGGTGCGGTGATTGAGCCCTTGACTTGTAGTTCAAGGCAGACGTGCGGGATGCTGGGCATCGATGGTGTTACTTCTAGTACTGTTGGATACTCGTTTTCTTGGGCTGAGCTACGGGGTGGAGATCCCCTTACGACCTTATTTGGGCTTCTTATTGAGCATATGTATTTGTATATACCTTGTTCTGGTACCCACTTCTTGGGTTTGGTTACTCTCCTTCCAGGTGAGGCGAAGATGCGTGGGGTATGCCACGTGCTTTCGGTTTCAAGCTTCTCGTGGTTGGACAAGTCTACTCTCTTGCTATAGGTAGTGAAGACTCGACGAGAAGTTCATATTCTCACCGTTTCCAGATCCTTGTGTCTGGATGAGTCTACCTTCTTGCCTCTTGTTAGGTGGAGCTGGACTCTTTACTATAATCCTTACTACACTCTCGGTTGTACTCCTTTACTTTTCCCTGTTCTCTCTACTGCTCACCCTTCGGTACCTCCTTTGTTGCTCACTCAAGCCTTTAGGGTATCCTACTAAGTATTTTTATGCTCACCCCTGCATGGGCTTCGCCCGCACTTGGTGTTCCCTTGCAGACGACAGACATCTAGAGTGTGACTTCAAAGGAACTTAGGAACTTGGGAGCTTGGACCGCGTGCGGTGGTTAGAGTCGGGTTCCAGCTGGGGGATCCTTCTAGCTGTTTTCCTTTTGTTTAACTATTGTCGGGTTGTGAAACTTTTTGGTTGGGCGTGTGTTTTTTCCCTTTTCTTTTCAGTTTACCTTCAGCTTGTACTTTGTACTGTATAGAGGTCGATGCACATCTATGGTTTATATATATAGCAGTCATTCTTTTTACTCTAATTTTTCTTTCTTTTACTCTGAACTATTGCATTAATTATGTTGTGTGTGTGTGTATAGGTACTTAGGAAAAGACCTCCCCGAGTTGTTGTGCCTTCGGCGCTGGTCGCAAGCCCCTGGCCTATGGAGGCGCGTTTGGGGTAGTTGCGGCTCGAGCCAGGGTAGGGTCGGGTCGTGACAAAGTGGTATCAGAGGTGGTTCGTTCCTTTGGACTTTGTGAGGACATCCCTAAAAGAAGAATTGGTTGGGATTTAGGGAAATGGTGTCAACATTTCTCGAGAGCGTCTCTCAGGACATGGAGTCCAGTGATGGTGCGACGACCGACGTATCCATTCACTAGGACCTTGAAAACCCGCTTGTCGACTCGGCATGCTGAGACACTTGTTGTAGGGAAAAAATTGGTTTGTGCATAACATAGGATTGAGTCTTTGACAGTCTTTCCTGATTCATCTACCAATCATTGTTGTTGTTTTTATATACATATATTCTCATCTAACTGCGACACTCCTTTGTAAAATTCTGGATGTCTCTGCAAAGACAGCCAGCCAGGATACAAGCTTTGGTTTGTGACGATGACCATGTGAGATCCGAGTCCACAATCCATGACCCATCATGCGATCCCCTTTCTCTGGGTGGGCCGGTAGCAGCACCCCCACCTATTGAGCAGCAAGCAGTTTCAGCAGAGCATGCTGAGCTTGAGCGGAGTTTGAGCATTCTCTGTGAGTTCCAGCGGCAGAGACCACTAAGTTTCAGTGGTGAGCCAGACCCTTAGGTAGCAGAGGTTTGGCTAGAGGTAGTGGTTCACCTTTTCAGGCTTGTGCAGATGCCGACAGATCAAATAGTGGCTTTGGCAGCCAACGTTTTTCGTGGACCAGCTTGGCGTTGGTGGAGTCTGGTGACTCAGTTTCTTGATGATTCGTCGCTTTCGTGGGAATACATTCAGTTGTTGTTTCATGAGGAGTTTTTTCCCTCCTGCCCGCGCTCCTTTCGGATTCAGGAGCTCCTTCAGTTTCAGCAGGGATGGATGACAGTGGCTGAGTATGCGTCTAGTTTTGCAGATCGTGCACACTTTTACCCAGACTTGGTCCATGACGACGACATCCGAGCGCAGATGTTTGAGCAGGGTCTCTGCCGAGAGATTCGTGATGTCATAGTACCCTTGGTCATTTACACATATGTCGGGGTGCTAGAGTAGGCACTGGTGACAGAGAGATTCCTCTCACATTATATAGTTGTGGGTGGTAGCTGGCATGTCAGAGTCGAGATGCCCACCGCAGCTAGCAGGCGTCGGAAAGCAGAACCTCAGTGCAGGTGGCTTTCTGACAACCGGACTCAGGGGCGTGGTCGTACACCACAGTGGCGCCGGAGGGCACCAGTGCAGCCCAGAGAGAGTCAGTTCTATGCTTGTGATGGGAGAGGTCACTTGGCACGGGACTGGCCGACTAGGCATTCATAGAGCATCGAGTAGGCAGTAGGTGCACCACCACAACGGAGGCAGCGCCGTGATCGCAGTAGTACCCAGAGAAGTGGTGCTAGTAGAGGAGTGGGGGGAGCTGGTAGTGGGGGATGACTTTACGAGATCTTCCCATCACCACTTAGTGGTCCCCGACAGGCTCTGAGAGAAGACATTTGGGACCGAGGACAGCTGCGAGCTTTGGATGTCTACTATCCTGCAGAGCATGAGTTGATAAGAGGTATGCTCTACAGCTCTTCTACCTTTTGGTTGTAGAATTGTTAGACTATGTGTGTGAACTACTTTCCTCCCTGCTCCTTGTTTGATTTGTTACCAGGGTGACGCAGGGCGCGGGTGTAACCCTGTGTTGGTAAGGTAAAAGGCGTGGGACCTTTTTCTTTAGTCGATGGTATTGACTCCATCTCTTTCTGAGCGTGTAAGAGAGTCTTGGTTGAGATACATCGACTGTGAAATCTGATGTAACTAGATACCCTTGGGTGTTTCACCATATGGATATTCTGAAAGAGGGAATCACTGGGCCTTGTTCCAGGTGTGGGCGGTGATTCCAGTCACGGCGTGCGACGTGGAGGTTCGGTCAGGGAGGTGAGCTACCCCTGAGAGCCTTTAGGCCGTTTGAAACCGTGAAAATGGGTGGCGAGGTTCCCTACTTCCTTGCCCTAACACCAAAGTCTGGAGTGGGTGCACGAAATTGGAAAGGGCTGACCTCACATGAACAGATCAATCCTTTGGTTTGTGTACGGTGGCGCAGAGCCGTGCGAGAGTTCTTCTACGTACGGAAGAGCCAGATGTGGGCTTAGTACCCTGTATTGATCACTAGTTTTTCTTTTCAGGGAAGAAAATCTTGAAGGAGGTAATGATGTAAGAACCCAGTTTTAGCTGCGGAAGACTTTGGAATATTTTTTATGTTATTCTAGAGCAGCGCCTTCGGTCGGCGTGAAATTCCGAGCCCCGGAGTGGCCGAAATTAAATTTTCTGTGCATTCACACTAGAAACAGAAACTAAATGGGATAACTCCTAAACGGAGTTCTGAATCAGAGATCTGAGTGTATGGATGGGTCCGGAATGGGTTGTTTACCCTAGGAGCGACATAAAACATGTCGGTGCGGGACGTTTGGACCCCTCGCTCGCTTCCAGAACGTTAAATGGATAAATTAAATAATTAATTTATGCGTTTAATGGTTAAAATAAAGTATATATTAAATGGTGGCTTGGACTAGGAAACCGAGGGAACTGTTGAGTTTGGAGTGTGCATTTTACCATAGGGAGGATGTAAGTTTTGAAGGCGTAGCCCGTCTGTGAAAAATGGCCCAAGGGGCGTTTTCGTAATTTGGCGGCCTCAGTCGTTGAGATTTATAACTTTTGAATGGGGTATCAGATTAAAATTCCAAGACCGTCGTTGTGATTGGGAGGTGGTTTTTACCCTAGGGTATTCTTAACATCGACCTCGTCGGATGTTTTAGATACGGGTTAAATTTGGGGGATTTTAATTAATTAAAATTTATTTAATTATCCCTTAAATAAACAAACACCCCTCTCCCTCCTCCTCCCCTTGCATCCTCTGGCAGAAGGCAACAATCCAAGGGGATTTCCTTCAATCCCCTCCTCCCATCTCCATCATCTCCAAGGCGTGGAGACCGGCGGATCGTCGTGAAGCTTCGGGCGAAGCCCCACGAGGTAGGATTTGTCGTTTCAGTTTCATCCTCCCCGACCCTACTTTTAGCACGGTTAATCATGTCTAATTACTGTCGGATTTTCTTAAAAATCCTATGAACGTGTAGTAGATTTTATTCCCTTTCTAACGCTTGTCTCAGATTTGAAATCTGAATTCGGAGGAGCCCGCAGCAGTTCGCCGAAGGTTGCGGGAATTGGGGGTTATTTGGGTGTTTTCCGACGACCCGAGGCGGTCCGGCGAGGTTCCCAGGGTGGCGGCCAGTGAGCTCCTGGCGGCGACGGCTTCCAGCGGAGCCGGCGGCGTCGTGTTCGGGTGGTGGCAGTAGGTTGGCCGGGTGAGCTGGGTGCGTCGGACGCCGGGAGGCGGAGCGGCGGCTGGGCGAGGGACCGCAGCAGGCGGCCGCGGCGACAGCGAGGAGGAGGACCGGCTTCGGTCGGTCGTTGCTGGAAGAAGACCCAGGGTCTTTGTGACCCCGGCCAGCAGGCAAGGGACCCTCGTTTCGCGGGTCCTGTGGGAAGAATATGACCGGCTGAATGGCCGTTCTGATTTTTTGTAAAAAAAAGAAAAAAAAAGAAAAAATGGGGTTATAATAATAATAATAATATAGTATTATTATTATTATTATAAAATGATTTATATTTTAATAAATCATAAACCATGAGTCGGTTTTGTGAGCCGTCTGCGGCGGTGTGTGCCCTGGAATGAGAGGTATGATTTGAGACGGTTTCAGGGGTTTTAACTCCCAATACGGGGGACTCGGAGGCGCATCACGTCTGTTAAGAAAATTGGCATTTTCCAGGGGATTTTGTTTTGGACGGCACGGACGCGTCCGACGTCCATTTTTAGTGTCGTTAGTGGCGTTGCGACCCTGGCGTCAGGGTGGAGTTTTCCAGTATGGTTTCGGGCACTGAAGTCGGAGTTGAGGCATGGGCCTCATGGCCCGTCTTTTGAGTTGTGTGCATCTTTTAGTGACTTTTTCATCAGACGACCGTTTGGGGCGTGCGAGCAGTCGATGTTGGGTGTTTTTTCGAGGGCATCATATTGGCACAGTCTGCTCGCTGTAATTCCGCACGATGGTGCGGGCCCCGCGAGGGCTGTTTGGGCGTTGATGGTGATTTTTCCATCTTTATCACCAGGTGTCCGATTTGGACAAGTGATTAGTCCATCCTGTGTGCTTTCTCGAGAGGATCGCAACAGTTCAATCTATTCGTTGTGTTTCAGGACCGGGATGTGAGTCCCACGTAGCACCGCTCATGTGTGGTGCACCGAAATGCATCTTTTTCTCCGGATATTCATTGTGCTCAAGTGAGTAGTCTTTTTGACATGTTTTCCTGAGGGGAACGCAATGGTGCAATGCGCCTGACTGTTTTCGAGGCCGAGGCTCGGGATCACAGGACGTCGTTCAGGCGTGAGGCGGTGTTGGTGACTTTTCCGTCGTATATCCGTTGTAGGCGAGTAAGTAGTCGATCTCGTGTGTTTTTCCGCAAGGATTACAACAGTGCGATATGTTTGGTTTTGCAGATCCTCTTGCGTGATCTTGTTAAATGTGGAAGCATGAAAGGTGCTCCGGTGGTGGTCCGTCCTACCATGTTTGTAGCGGACCCCTGGCGTGTGATCACGCACTCTTGGGAGAGTGATATAAATTATTCACAAGATATTGTTGTTCGTTCCAGGGCCTTTGAGGTGGAGTTGTTACGTTCACGCCTTCGCGTTGACATTGGGTGTCGTGTGCACGTTAGCCTTTGGGCTGGAGACATGGTGTACTCTGGGAGTATACGGGAGTGCTGGGAGGTACATGTGTATGGTTTTACCTTAGAACGTTTGTGCTCTCGGTTGGGGTTGACTTGGGGCCACACATCGTGCGGGCCCCATGTGTGTGTCATGCTCTGATTTACGTACTTTTGACCTCTCGCGATGTAGAGGGTCCCTCTGTGCTCGTTTGTTTGACCAGCAGGGTGTAGTTTTCCCCTGGCTATGTGCTCGTTTGATTGAACAGTAGGGTGGAGTTTCCCCTGGCCTGGTGCTCTTTTGTTTGACCAGTAGGGATGAGTAGTTTTCCCCTGGTCCTCTTCTCGATGGATTGGCCGACAGAGATGTTTCGTTTCCTCTATTTCTTCAGCTGTGAGGGGTTTCAGTACCATGCCCTTTCACCGGACTGCGGCACTGTTTGCGACTACGGGTGCTCATACAGCGTGGGTGTTTTCCAACTTTCTGGGATGAGATGTCTCGGTCCGCTTCGACAGTGACCCAGCAGATTGGAGCGGGATCGCCTTGTGAGGCCTGGGGAGTTTCTCCTGTCACCCTGTTTTCCCTGGTAGAGTTCTTGTTGATTCGGTGTGACCAACACTTTACGCGGGCACCGATCCTCTACCCAGGCGGTTGTTTCCAGCAAGGCTGAGGTTGTTTCCAGCAGGGCTGAGGTTGTTTCCAGCAGGGCTGAGGTTGTTACCAGCATGGCTGAGGTTGTTTCCAGCAGGGCTGAGGTTGTTTCCAGTAGGGCAGAGTTTGTTTCCAGCAGGGCTGAGGTTGTTACCAGTAGGGCTGAGGTTGTTTCCAGCAGGGCTAAGGTTGTTTCCAGGAGGGTTGAGGCTGTTTCCAGCAGGGCTGAGGTTGTTTCCAGTAGGGCTGAGGTTTTTTCGAGCAGGGCTCACTAGTTGTACAATCCAGCAGGGATGGCCAAAGCAGTTCTGGGCTTACCTCCATTGGGGCTGGGCAGTGGACCCTGATGTCGGGCTTACCTCCAGCTGGGCTGGGCAGTGGTCCCCGATGTCGGGCTTACCTACAGCTGGGCTGGGCAGTGGTCCCCGATGTCGGGCTTACTTCCAGCTGGGATGGGCAGTGGTCCCCGATGTCGGGTTACCTCCAGCTGGGCTGGGCAGTGGTCCCATCTCCGATTTTAGGCGGGTTTCCCTCCAGTGGATTACCCTCTTATGGGACTGGGCAGTGTGGCACCCATCGACTTTCCAGGTCTCCCTATAGTGGGAACCAGTCAAATTCCTGGGACCCTCTAGCGGGGCTGGTCAGGGGGTCGCCTGTCGACATTGAGCAGACCTCTCGACTGCGGGGCAGTAACGAGTTGTGGTTTGACGTTCCCCCAGAACTCTCAAGTACGAGGAGCGCTTTCCACCACCGAGACGCGTCCTTATGACGTGACCTAAAATCGTGCAGGCGAGTCAGTGCCGCCCAAATCAGATAGTGTCGAGGTGTGGTGATTGAGCCCTCGACTTGTAGTTCGGGGAATACGTGTGGGATGCTGGGCATCGATGGTGTTACTTTTGGGACTGTTGGCTACTCGTTTTCTTGGGTTGAGCTACGGTATGGAGATCCCCTTATAACCTTGTTCGGGCTTCTTATTGAGCATATGTATTTGTATATACCTTGTTCTAGTACCCACTTCTTGGGTTTGGTTACTCTCCTTCTAGGTGAGGCGAAGACGCGTAGGGTATGACACGTGCTTTATGTATCTAGCTTCTCGTGGTTGGACGAGTCTACTCTCCTACTATAGGTAGTGAAGACTCGATTAGAAGTTCATCTTCTCACCGTATCCATCTCCTTGTGTCTGGACGAGTCTACCTTCTTGCCTCTTGTTGGGTTGAGCTGGACTCTTTACTGTACTCCTTACGGCACCCTCAGTTGTACCCCTTTACTTTTCCTTGTTCTCTCTACTGCTTATCCATCGGTACCTCCTTTGTTTCTCCCTCGAGCCTTTGGGGTATCCTACTGAGTATTTTTATACTCACCCCTTCTTGGGCTTTTCCCGCACTTGGTGTGCCTTTGCAGACGACGGACAGGTGGAGCGTGACTTCAAATGAGCTTAGGAGCTTGGGAGCTTGGACCGCGTGTGGTGGTCGGAGTTGGGTTCAAGGTGGGGGACCCTTCCAGCTGTTTTCCTTTTGTTTACCTATTTCTGGGTTGTGGCACTTTTTGGTTGGGCGCGTGTTTTTCCCCTTTTCTTTTCAGTTTACCTTCATCTTGTACTTTGTACTATTTAGAGGTCGATGCACATCTGTGGTTTATATATATAGTAGTTTCTTTTACTCTGCTTGTTCATTCTTTTACTCTTCACTTTTTCATTGATTGTGCTGCGTGTGTGTGTACAGGTACTTAGGCAAAGGCCTCCCCGAGTTGTTGTGCCTTCGGCGCTAGTCGTCAGCCCCTGGCCTATGGAGGCGGGCTTGGGGTAGTTGCGGCTCAATCCTGGGTAGGGTCGGGTCATGACACTAAATATAATTCTAATGATTAAGATAATAATGAAGAAATGATTGATTTAGATTAGTATTGACTACCTCAAAACTGGTTATTGTCTTGTCGAAAATTGTTTTATGCTATCATTGATGGAGTCTACAAATTTTTTGGAAATAAGGAATATATCCAATAGAATGTATAAGGATGAATTCACATTTCCAATAAGTTTTTATGGTAATTTTAGTTATTAATAAATTTCAAGAGGACACATGATGAAGATATTCATATGTTTGTAATGTAAAGATTTAGGGCCGCATCTTGTTGTTTAAAATAAAATAAGGTAGTATATGCATTGAGCAGGATGGATCAGGGAGTTCTAAACAATATGAGGATTTCTAAGGACCCCATGTACATAAATCTAGCAATGATGGATATGGGAATGATTCTAAAGTATTCAATAACGATATTTTAAAAAGATAAACCATTTATGAAATGGTTAAAGTTTATCATTGTATATGGGTTTTGAGTTTAGTGTCACCACATGATGAAACATGTGCTAAGAGATAAAGTATATATAGTTCAAGGCATAAAAAAGGATAAGATTTTGTTTATGTAATAAAAACGTATATTTATACACTTATATGAGGGGAATAATTCCTCAACTCTAAGAAAAGAGTCTTAAATAAAAACATTGTCCTGTTACCATATTATTTTCATGATATCAACAATTTTTTTTCATAATAGTAGTTTATGTTTTTGTTGTAATGATATTTCATCTGATCATGTTCTCTATCACTTTCCATAATAACATGATGGATTTATTATTCTTCCATGACCATGTTGTCCAATTTGAATTCATCGTTTTGTAGTAACTGATGCATTTCCATTTTCCTCTTATTAAGAGGATATTTTAACTTTATTTATGATATGGGTTTCCAAAAAGAGAATTTTCAAGTATCAACCATTAACTTTAGAAGATCAATTTCATATTTCGAGGGAGAAATTTTTGTAAGGTGATGTTAATGTAACGACCCAAGGATTTATAAATAAATTTAATATTGAATGCATGAAACACTGAGTATATACAAAACACCACTTTTCTATAACCTAGACAGTGAATAATTTTTCCACCTCTATGATTTTAATTCTGAAAAACTAATATACACAGTTGTATTCAGTAATATATTTAGAGTCTGATAAGGAAAACATAATTTTTAGTGAATAGTAACATACCCTTATGAATAGTAATATGACCCTTATGAATAGTAAATCATAGTATTATATTTAGAAAATTATTTTCAAAATATGGTGTTCATTTTGGAATTGTACACGTTGGAAAATGGTTGGGGTGATTTTTATGGATTTTTCTGAAATCCTTGAATTTATTATGAATAATAAAATACGGTAATTTACCGTATATATACATTATTTGTTAAATTCTTTATTCCTAGAATAATGACTAATGTATGAAAACTTGGTTTGAACCCATGTGTACTTATTAATATTATGGTTCATATGAATAAACTCTATTGGTTTTCTTGAGGGAAATAATAAAATTATGAATAAGATATTCCCAAATCACCCCTCTCCTCCACTATAAAAACCCCCCACTCCATCTTTTCTTCAATCCTCTCAAGACTTGTTCCTTGTTCAAGATCTTATCAAACATATCTTTAATCTCCTCCCCCATGTCCAGTAGACCTTGGTCTTATAAAAAGACAAAATCCTCTCCCCTAAAGAAGCTCTCAAGGAAGATTAATTCAAGTGGTAAATTCATCTTTTCAATTATTTTAATTTTTTTCAAGTTCCATTGTTTTATTTATATACTCATTTTTTCTCATCCAAACATTACGAAAACTACAATAACATACATTTACTATAATTTTGTTATGATTAGTGAGTAATTTTTAATCATCTCTCCTTTACCCTTCTTTTATGCTAGTAGTAAAAAACACTATCCGAAATGAGCTAATTTACCACATTCAAGGATGATGGGTTTTCAATTTTTATTACTGTCTTAAATTATGGTCATGAAACATTATTTTGGTTGATCCAGAATATAATATATGTATTATGTCTCATATATGATTATGTAATATTTTTTACAAATGATTTTAATTTATAAATAAAAATGAGTTTGTTGTGTTCAAAAACCACAAATTAACCCAAATGGTTATCATTAAATAAATTTTATAATGATTCACCTTCATTAAAAGTAAAAAAATGAAATTTAAAACCATGTAAATTTAGGTATGTTCAATAATTACATATAAATTCAATTTTGGATAACTATTCTCATTTTACACGATTCTTCGTTTATGTATATAAGTGTACCGATCATGAAAAAAACAAACTTGAACAGTGAAATTGAACCTCTTAACCCATCAAAAAGGACATGAATGAACTTAATAAGGTTATAATAAATCAATTACATGGAGAGGAGGTTCTGTTTTATTAATTAATTAACCTAAATTTTATTATTCAGGTGATTAATATCAAGTGGAGAACACCTTCGGACTTAAGGTAAGTGTTTCCTTATATCACTTCTATTTTTTGTGAGACATTCTTTATTTAGTACTATTAATTTTGTATGGTGTATATATACTTTCATTTTATGTATAATATCATTAATATATTTAATTTTATTGTATTTAATGTATCATTTTATGATTAATTGTTTTGGGTAAAATGATTCTATTGATTACAAAGTGGTAAGGGATTTTTACTAGAACCTCCATTCTCTTTCAGGTTACTCTTATTCTCTAGTTACCTCAAAGAAATTTTTGTTTATTCTTATTTAATCCTCATATATTATGTTTGAATGTTCTATATATTTGTACCAATCAGAATAATTATCTATTTTATGGGGATTTATATGTTATAAAAGGATCATTCAAAAATGTTTCTCGATAAATAACCCCATTTCAAGGAAACTTCTCGAAATCTTACCTTTTTTCAAGTGCACTATGTAATATATTTTATAAAATTATTATTTTTTTAAAATAAAAAATTATCATGAAAAACTATCTTGGTTCATTTTTGTTTTTATGAAAGTAAACACTCCTTTCAGTTTTAAAATCTCTTTAATATTTTTCTAAAATCACACTAAAATGTTTTATTTTTAAAGATTCCTTAAAGTCTTATTACATGATTTCACTTTAGTGGGACCACATTTATGACTCAAATACAATTTAAATATTATTACCTATTATTTTATGTGATGTAAATGTTTAAAAATCAGATTTCATGACATATAGAAAATAAATATTCTTTCCAAAGTAAAAAAGGATTTTTCTCGTCTCACTTTAACTTTTATGAGATATACGCCTTGTTCACCAGTTATTCCTTACATGTGGTGAATGTAATTTCCTTTGGTATATCATATCATGAGTCTCCTTATTTTCATGATATTCTAAGGGATTATTATTTGAATTTTTCAATGTTTTATGGGACACTTTGGAATGTTTAAGGATAATTTCCTATTGAAATTTTCAATGGTATCATTTAAAAGTATCTTTATCTATGTCAACATCCTTGTTGAATATTGTACCTCATTGAGGTTTATATCTTATTATATCATCTAAAATATGTTTTTAAGGGTTTTTAATTAGTTTTGATATGGATGTGTTATCTTGATATCATTCACCATCTTACTCCGAATAGTTAGTATTCATGTTTAATGATTGGGGAAAGTTATTTACATTTCATATGTTAGTTTCAATATGAATATATATGTTGTTTATTTTTATACCCATTCATAAGAGGAATTCATTGGACTTAGTAATATTCTGTTGGAGCCTTCTATATCCCTTCAGTGCATCGGTAGGTCTCTTGAGACAAACTATAGTTTTGAAACGAGGCCTTGACAAAATGGATATTTATAGTCTTGGCACGAGGCACTGACGGTATGGTTATGATGTCCCACATTATGAATTAACTCATTATGAAAATATTAATTAAAATTTCATGTGGTTTTTTGACTAGTATAATACCTGTGATTATGCTTTTTTATGGAATTATTTATTTAGCTCTTATTCCTACCATAATGTGTTCATGTTTTTTTAAAGGCATGTGTTTTTTGTTATTCCTTGTGCCAAATGTTTTTGTTTATGATATATTACACTTTATTTTTTACCCTTACTGAGAAACTGATCTCACCCCTTTCTTATGTTTCATTTTCTAAGGATATGAAAAATTTTATTATGAATGACCTGTAGGTATAAAAATAGATTTGTGGATGTTCCCAATAAAACTTATATGTTGTATTTAATTTCAAGTTCAAATTATAAACCTATGTATGTATCTGGTTTTACAAAACTACTAAAATACTCATTCCTTTGTAATACGACTTTCTTGTAAGCATTCCAACATAATTAAATAATTCTCTTACTCTGAGAAACTGGGGTCGGGACGTTACAATCAAGGACCACTTCCATTCATAAAGAGATATCAGGAATCAAGCAAGCTTAAGGGGAGGTAATGTATGGGTACTAGGAGAGATTCAAGAAGTTATGTGCAAGCTTCCCATATAACCAAATTAGTAAGGAATTCCACATATAATACTTCAATGAAGGCCTCACAACTATGTAAAAGAGTATGGTGGATGTCACGGCTAGGGGATCATTAGTGCACAAAACATCAGTAGCTACATGAGAATTGATCGACAAGATCGCATGAAACACCCAACAATTTGGTGATTGGGGTACACCGCATGTTATAGGGGTACATAAGGTAAGTCCATCATCTCTTTAAAATTAATTATTTGGTAACAAGTTGGAATAATTTACCACTTTGGTGAGGAAAATTACTTTGGATCAAAATACATCCCAACCCTCTTATATGAGGCCTTGTAGTATTTTCATTTAAATATGCCACACAACTGATTGTTTCTCCCAGCTATAGGAGACATAGGATTACATAATAGTATTCCCTAGGAGACCATATGAGAAAAAACTATAATCACATCCCCAGAATAAGTATGACTCATTTTCACCAGCATACAACCAAGGGTGGAAGGATCAATCAGACATGAGTTATGGATCTAGAAAACAACAAAGACCCCATTTTCAACAAAACATTTATAAGAATATGCCTTACCAATAGGGTTTCTAACAACCCCAAAGGATATTTGAATATCAAGAATTGACCATTAAAAAACAAGGTAATTCCCAACCAATGGTATATTATAACACTACGAACCTTTTGAAAACAATTATTCCTAATCAACAGAATGAGTTGTAGAGTAAAGGTTTGGAGTTGTGGGATTTGAAGACTCAAATGAGTCATATTTCCATCACCCTCTATGAACTGGTAAGTAATAACTTCGGGAATATTCCTTCCCAACCTACTTCAAATCCCAAGTGGAATGTTAGTTCCAACACATTGAGAAATGGGAAGAAAATGAATGAAACATTTACACCTATCGTTCTACTGGAATTCACCACCACTCTAGAGAATCCTCATTTAAGACCAGCTAATGAACATACAAAGGAGAAAGAAAAAAGTAAGAAAATGATTGATTATGATCCTCCTAAACCCGTTCCCTTTCAAAAAAGAGATGTTCAAACCAAGAAGATCACTGAAGAGGCAATGTAAAAATAGATTTTGGATACATTAAAGCATGTTGAGATCAAAATCCCTTTACATGAATAAATTAAGAAAATCCCAAGGTATTCAAAATTCTTAAAATAACTTTATAAAAATATAAGAGGCCTCAAGGGAAATTATAGGATCAATCTTGGAGAGAATGTGTCCGCACGCATTACACTAAATCAAGTAATGAAAATAAATTCCAAGGATCTAGGGATAATCACCATCCCATAAACCTTATGGGAGTTACACTTTTTTATGTTTTTTCTGATTTAGGAGCATCCAATAATATGATGAATCACTCGATATTATCTTCTTTAAATGTTGGTGAGTTGAAGCCAATGAGAGTAGTGGTGTAATTCGTGAGTAGAGCTATAGAATATCCAGCAGGAGTCCAGGATGATGTACTTTTTCAGATAAGAGAAATGATTATTCTAATATATTTATACATTCTTAACACGGAGGATGATCAGGTAAATTATTATGCTCCCATTATCTTAGGTATTCCCTTCCTAAAAACTAAAAAAATTATCATAAATATCCATGAGGGTACACTTTCTTCGGAGTTTGGAGATGATGTTGTGATATTTAATGTTATAGACTCTATGAAGCACCCCTCAAAGGACCAGTCTTCTTTTGTTATCTCCCATTTTGAACTACTAAATAAAAACCCCATGGAAGTTTATTGTCCTACTCTTAGGAATATTATGTGTATTGGTTTTAATTTGATGTCTAAGAGCACTTCTACACCTGTTTAAGATTCACAAACTGATCTTAGTTTTGATTTTAATGTGGATTCATATTCTGATTTTCATTATGTTCACTCTGATTATGACATGGTTGTTGAGTATGTTGATTTATTTGATAAATTATTCGCTAATTTTAATGATTTCTATTTTGATACTATTGTCCTTTATTCACATATTTATGTTAATCTAATATCTCCATCCATACATCACTCACTACATTGGAACTCAAGCCATTTCTACCAAATCTCAAATAGTCATACTTGTTGAGTATTGAGAGATTACCTATTTTCATTGATAATAATCTCCCTTTTGAACATGGAGAAAAGCTTTTGAATATTTTTAGGGAGAACATTACAGACATTGGGTGGAACTTGGTTGACATATCAGGTGTTATCCCCTTTATTTTAATGAATATGAATCATTTGGAGGATAGGGATAAACCAGTTAGGCATCCACAAAGGAGACTGATTCCAACTCTACCGGAATTTGTTTAAAAATAATTTGAAATTTTTCTTGAGGTAGGTATAATTTTTCCCATTTTAGATTCCCAGTGGATGATTACTATTTAGGTTGAGCCTAATAAAAGGGGTGTTACTTCTATTAGAAATGATATCGAGGAAATGATTCAAATGAGGGTGAAAAATAGTTGGCGTTTTTGTATTGATTCTTGGAAAATAAATCAATCCACTCATAAGGACCATTTCCCCCTCCCTTTTATTGATAAAATTCTTGAGAGACTAGTTTGTAATACAAGTATTGTTTCTTGGATGGATTTTCTAGATATTTTCAGGTTCATATATCTTTTGATGATAATGATAAGATGACATTCACTTTTCCATTCGCTACATTTTCCTATAGAAGCATTCCATTTGGACTTTGCAATGCCCCAAGCACCTTCCAGAGATACATGGTGAGTATTTTTTTCAAATTTCATTAAGACCTGCATGGAGTTATTAATGGATGATTTTACAGTTTAGGGATCTTCTTTTGAAGAATGTTTCTTTAGTTCATGAAAGGTGTTGAATTGTTTTATTGAGATGAATGTGGTCTTGAACTTTTGAATTTGTCATTTCATGGTAGATCATATAATTATATTAAGAAATGTAGTCTCAAAAAATGGAATATAGATTGAGAAATATAAGGAACATATTATTTCATCTCTACCATATCCTTCATGTGTGTGATGTTATATCATTCCTAGGGAATACATACTATTATCAATGCTTCATCATAGATTTCATTATGATATATCTACCCTTGTCTTGATTTCTTAAAAAGGATGTTGAATTCATTTTTGATGATTCATGCAGGGTATCATCTGATGAGTTAAAAAAAGTCTGACCAATCCAACGATCATACAACCATCATGGTGGGAGCTTCCTTTCGAGCTTATGTGTGACATGTCCAATTTGATGGTTGGAGATGTCCTATGTCAGAGGGTGAAATGGCGGTCCCATGTGATTGCCTTTGCATCGAGGACATTGCATTTATCCCAATAAAATTACATATCCATGGAAAAAGAGTTTCTTATCATCATATTTACTTTATATAAATTATATTCATATTTATTGGGCTCTAAAATAGTTTCTTTTATGACCATACAGCTCTGAGGTACCTCTTGAAGAAGCTAGATTCAAAGCCCGAACTTCTATTATAGATTATCCTCTAAGAATTAGATATTGAGATAATTGAAAAGAATATGTCATAGAACATATTGGAAAACCACATGAGTAGGATTAATCACACACTAGAGGCTAACAACATGGACTGGGTACCAATTCAAGACACTTTCCCCAATTAGAATCTTTATGTCGTCTTAGGTATGCATCCTTGGTATTCATATTTAGTAAAATACCTTGTTGCCTTTGAAATTAATAAAAATTTAAAGAAACATCAAGTCCAAAAATTAAATAGTGAGTCTAGATTTTATGTGTGTGATGATCCCTACCTCTAGAACATGTGTAGTGACAAGTTATTAGGAGGTGTGATCCTGATCATGATTTTGATTCTATTCTAAAATTCTACCATAAACTTTCATGTGGAGTACACTTTGGACCCCAAAGGACAATTAGGAATGTATTAGACTCTAGGTTATATTTTCCTATATTATTCCATAATTCTCATGTGTTTTGTAAGTCATGATCACATTTCCAACACACTAGAAATATTTTAAAGAGACACAATATTCCCAAACACCCCATTCTATTTTGTGATATTTTTTATGTCACGAACCGAATCTGGTCACCGCCAAAACCGGCACCAAACCCAGCCCGTGACATGACCCGAAGGGCGTTCCCTATCCCCACGGGCTGGCACAAGTTCCTGGGTATCATTTATTTAGTTTTGGGAACGATTTACCCGAATATGAAGGCATAAACCATTAAAAACAATCAATAAACTGAATCTGAAAAATTTATACCAAACGATGTTTAAACAAAAACCAGAACTGAATACATAGGTTTAGAGTCAATAAAAAAGGTCCAAATACACAATGGAACATAAACAAAACAGCCCCATGGACTCCACATGACAAGGGGTCATCACCCCCAAGTCGTCTCCACTACTCCTCCCCAAGGATGAGGACTAACACCCTGAACCGTCAACACCCTTAGCCTTCCCTTTACCTGGGTAAAAAAAAAGGTCTACTTACACCCAAGGGGTGTAGGTAGGGTGTGAGCCTAAGCCCAATAGGATACCACCCTATGATTCCAAGGTGCATGCAATACAAGGTGAAAAAGAAAGCAGTTTTAATATCCAATTAAAAGCGATGACAAATTCCATGAAATGAAACTTTAAATTGAAAAAAAATTTCAAGATAAAACTTTCATAATGTTAACACATTTAAATAGGAATATTATATACTGAATTATAATTCCAAAGACACCCAAAAACAAGGGAAAATACCACAAATACACTGATCAACAAAACCGGGAACACCCCTAGGCACTAGATAGTCTCAGGCCCCATGTACCTCGTACCTCAGTGTAATGTAACCATCGTAAAATCCTTTCTCGTGCACGATCCACTAGTAGGGAACATACCCATAACCTAGTGGTCCCCAATCATCATCCACATAGTTTAGTTAGAGTTGTCGTTATCCAAATTCTAAGTGAAACAGGGACAAAACCCATCCGGTCCACTAGCCGTACTAGTACAAATCTGCCCCACCTAGGTACCAGGGCTTCCCCCTTTTTGCTCAAACAATTTCAGGATTTAACACACATCCATTTTAATGTAAAACACCACTACTGGTCACATACACCAAATAAAGTAGATATCTCATTTTCTACCACTTAAAACACACAAAAAACTCTTTGAATTTGAATAAATCAATTTCACAAAATCTCGTGTAGTTTTGCACACAAAACCCCTTAAGAAACCCACTTGTACATGATGTTCACAATTGTAAGTTACCAAAATAGTAAAGGAAGCCCAATAAATATCAATTAAAACAACAAATCAATTTTTGAGCATCCTCATGTTAAACAAGAAGTGTTCTCTTTGTAAAACCTTCATTTTCACACAAAAGTGGAACCAAAACATCACTTTCTTTACAAGCAGAATTAAAACTCATTATTTGCAGAAATTATCAAAGGGGATAAACATTATAAACAGTATTTTATGCCTTATTACAGATCAATAAAAACAACTAAGTATTTATAGGGCATCCCCAAATAAACAAACAAAACACTTCTTTGGAAAACCCCCAATTTCAAACCAAATTGGCATTTTAAATTCAATTGCAATGGAAAAATCATTAGAACCAATTTTTGTAGCAATAATAAAATTCTATAAATCTTTAAATATGGTAAATACAGCATGCTAATACACAAATATTGCATCAACATTGGAATAACCTACCAAATCAAATGAAACCATTGAGTCCTTTGTGCGAAAACACAAACGCACCACTACCGCACCTCAAGAAGGGTAGATTAAACCTAAAAATAGAAAATTGGACCAAGAAAACCCAAGGTTAATCCTTAGGTTCGAACCCCTACCCACTTTTCATTGTTCACTTTAATAAAAAGGGAGGAAATCCTAAAAAAAAGAATGAAACCCTAATCAATTTGAAAGGGGAAAAGAAATGGACAAACTTACTTGAGAAATCTAGAATGAATCTCCCCAAAACACTAGTATCTGAAATTTAAAACGGCCAAAACTCAGGGGATGGTCTCAAAAGAATTATTAGGTCATTTAGGAATTGGAATGGAGGGAAAAGATTAATAATAGAAGGAGTTATGAAAGGATCAATTTACCTCTCCAAAATCTGGATGATTTCTGAAATCCAGAAAGTTTCGACTATTTTCGAGACTCTATCGAGCTCCAAATTGTGGGAGGAGGGCATGGGGTCGCGCCTGGTCTTCTTAGGGTCTATAGGGATGTGGAATCACCAAAAAATCCATTTTAATGAATAAGATATTAATAAATTAATGAAACAATTTAAAACTGGAAAATGGGCCTTCGGGTTGGCCCAATTCTCAAATAAAAACCCAAATCCCCCATGCTTATGGATTTATAAAGGCCCCAAATTTACATTTGGGGTTAATATATCAGGGGTGAACAATTACGAGTTAGAATGAGTCAAAAATATTAAAAATTGAAAAAGTTATAAATGAAACAAAATTTATTTTTAAATCTGGAATTGGGCTCGCAGTTTGGCCCAATTCATGAAAACTCACCTATTCTCAATAAAACCTTTGGAAACCACCAAAACAAATCAAGAGTGGAAAATAAATTTAAAATAACCCTAAAATAGGTTACTTACATGACAATTCTCCCCACCTTGAAAACTTTCCACCCCAGAAAGTCACAGCAAGGTCAAAGCAACAACCAAACCCAACTGAGAAACCAATAGGTACACCCTTGCCAGGTTTCACCCCCAAAGGTCAAAACACCTCCAGTGATCAATGATGGAAGGAATACTGTCACAAAACAAGCCTACACCACTTTCCTGAAACAATAAAGTACATTCAGGATTTATCCCAAATGAAAACTCCTCAAATACAATCTGAACAATACTCAATCAATTTACCCAAAAAAAACAACAACATTGAACAAGGTTACACTTCCCTACTATAACTAAACCATTGGAAACTCTCCAATATAAATGTTTACCCAATGAATATGTAGGTAGTTAGATATCTTCGAATGATAATACCGACTTCCCAGACAAGTCCAAAGAAAAAAAATATGAGTTACTCGTATGAAGAGACACAAATGGGCTCCCCACCATAAGAGACAACTTAAATTGTTTTCCCGAGACAGAATCAAGACACTAATAGTGGGAGGCCCAAACATACTCTCTAGTAAAAGGGATATACTTCCATTAAATGTTTATGAAGGAATATTCATGAGAATCATAGTGGGTCTCCCCACCATAAGAACTGACCATCTTAACCGACCAGCATGGGCCGACACAGAAAGACCCAAAAAGAAATCAAAGATTTAGGAAGGGCGCAGGATTTGTCTGCATGGTTTGGGAAACTGTGCACCAACTATGAATATAATTCTTTCTACATGGCTTCCTAGCACACGGCCACTACTAAACGTGCACAAAATATGTGCTCAACCATGACGAAACCATAGGTTTGAACTATTTCCATCTTTCATACTAAGGATAGGACTTTGTACAAGGGTTTAAATGGCCCTGGGATTTTCCCTGACTACGAGCCAGCTTCTCTCCGAGACCTATGGCTAGAGCTCAAATGATTGAAGCATCTTCAGCCTCGTAGTTAATATTTGGAAACCCACTGAATGAGAATTCTTTTTTTTTGGTGCCACCAAAAACTACACCGCAGTCCCAAATAAGTTTTCTAGACATAACACATTCCAAACTCACTTTACCTTATCCCAATATTTCACTGAAACAAGGGCTGAGAAGATACACACACATCACAACTTGTTTCTTCAGGTGAGAAACAATAGAAGTAAAGAACACCTACACTCACATTCCTCTAAAATAGATGATTTTGAAGTTTTTCCAAGGGAGACATTTTCCCAACATAACAGGGACTCTCAGAGGATTTCACTACTTTAACCTATACAGTCAATCGAGTACATGACATCATAAGGCATCACCAAACATGACCATTTCAACTGATATAAACAATTCATGGAGATGGACCTTATACAACATCCCCAAACAACACACAGTTATAGAAAGTGGCCACAATATCATATCGTGACCATATTTCCCACACCGGTGGTTTAACATGAATTAATGCATCAAAGAAACTTTGAAGAACCCAAAGGTCCTCTTAGACACCATCGAGACACTCATCCACACTTACAACCAAAGAACACTTCCACCTTCGATGAATCATGAAACATTAGAAACTAAGGTTTCTTCCAACCTTCCATAATAACATTACCACTACAAGAGGATCCAAAAATCAACGAAATGAATGGGTGTAGACTCAATCAACAATGATCGATAAAATATTCCTTATATTGATCAACTGGATGATTTTTCAATGGCGAAACAATATGGATTGCACTTCAGCTGTGCATTAACCCTTAATGGGGGCATACCTTATCCAATGAGAGAACCCAAGGACCCAACCAATCTGGTCCATTAGTCAAAACATGCCTCAAACCAGATCCAAACAAATGAATGGAACCACCGTAATGGCATCCCAAAACATTTTTCAAAAGAGACCACTAATCGTCCCTACAACACAACTTACTGACCAAATCCAAACCCAAAACACAGTTCAAACAGGAGGGGTTCTTGGACTCAAAACATCCCACAACATCAACATTTTCCGAAAACACATAATATACACCATCCCAAAAAAAATCATCAAGAAATCATGTTTTTTTTATTTAAAAACATTTCTTTGAAAACAAATGGTTCAGCGGTAAGCGCATCCACCAATGGTACCCCATGGGCCTTACACATGCATGTTTCTACGCCACACCAGGAAACCTCCTCATTTCCATCCCGACACTCATCCAGTCATGTCATCAACCATCCCTCTTCCCATATAACCCCATGCATGTGGTTTCTCATGAAAATACCAAAGGTTAAAACAAAAATTCTTTCCACTTTTCAAAACCAAAATGGTCAACCAACACATTCTTTTTCTCAAAACCGCTCACCACGAGATCAAATTCCAACTCACATCTTACAAATATTTTCAGAAATGCACAACCATTTAAAAAAATAACTCACTTTCAATATATTCACATCAATTTCAAAACGTCTCATCCCATTAAAACGCTATTTGATTGTTTAGAAAACTCTATTGTAAACACTTTTCAAAACCAACTTCAATATAGTTCTTGCTTTCAAAAGAGGTGTAAAAACACCATTTTCCATTTCAAAACAATTCTAAAAATTCAGTTCCACCATTTCATAAATCAATCCATTCCTTATTTATTTGAAAATAATTTCAAAAGAACTTTATACTTCTTAAAACCAAGTCCTTTTAAAACCAAAGTTCCAAGATTGCAAAACTATAGTACAAAACAATCTGATAGGAAACTAGTTTCAGTGGGTGACTTGGACATATGGTTGGCGGCCATATTCCAATCACTTCACTATCACAGAGAGTGTTCTAGGGTATATCCCCAGCTCCACATGGCTTGCCAGGCCCTGCGAGCTTACGGAGACCATTAACCCAACCCTCTTTTCATTTCCCCTAACCATCATTAAAACAAGAAAACCAAAGGACTTAGATAAATCCTCACTTCACTAGGAAACTTGAATCCTGTCATGAGGTGTGGTGATCAAGCACACTACCCATAACTATAATACCATGTCCCTATAATCCTAACTCCATGATATCCGGACTCTTCCCGAAATAACATGACCCAAAGAGTTAACATGAACCTCCTCTGATACCATTTTGTCACGAATCGAATCTGGTCACCGCCAAAACCGGCACCAAACCCAGCCCGTGACATGACCCGAAGGGCGTTCCCTATCCCCACGGGCTGGCACAAGTGCCCGGGTATCATTTATTTAGGTTTGGGAACTATTTACCCGAATATGAAGGCATAAACCATTAAAAACAATCAATAAACTGAATCTGAAAAATTTATACCAAACGATGTTTAAACAAAAACCAGAACTAAATACATAGGTTTAGAGTCAATACAAAAGGTCCAAAGACACAATGGAACAGAAACAAAACAGCCCCATGGACTCCACATGACAAGGGGTCATCACCCCCAAGTCGTCTCCACTACTCCTCCCCAAGGATGAGGACTAACACCCTGAACCGTCAACACCCTTAGCCTTTCCTTTACCTGGGTCAAAAAAAAAGGTCTACTTACACCCAAGGGGTGTAAGTAGGGTGTGAGACTAAGCCCAATAGGATACCACCCTATGATTCCAAGGTGCATGCAATACAAGGTGAAAAAGAAAGCAGTTTTAATATGCAATTAAAAGCGGTGACAAATTCCACGAAATGAAACTTTAAATTGAAAACATTTTTCAAGATAAAACTTTCAAAATGTTAACACATTTAAATAGGAATATTAGATACTGAATTATAATTCCAAAGACACCCAAAAACAAGGGCAAATACCACAAATCCACTGAGCAACAAAACCGGGAACACCCCTAGGCACTAGATAGTCTCAGGCCCCATGTACCTCGTACCTCAGTGTAATGTAACCATAGTAAAATCCTTTCTCGTGCACGAGCCACTAGTAGGGAACATACTCATAACCTAGTGGTCCCCAATCATCATCCACATAGTTTAGTTAGAGTTGTCGTTATCCAAATGCTAAGTGAAACAGGGACAAAACCCTTCCGGTCCACTAGCCGTACTAGTACAAATCCGCCCCACCTAGGTACCCGGGCTTCCCCCTTTGTGCTCAAACAATTTCAGGATTTAACACACATCCATTTTAATGTAAAACACCACTATTAGTCACATACACCAAATACAGTAGCTATCTCATTTTCTACCACTTAAAACACACAACAAACTCTTTAAATTTGAATAAATCAATTTCAAAAAATCTCGTGTAGTTTTGCACACAAAACCCCTTAAGAAACCCACTTGTACACGATGTTCACAATTGTAAGTTACCAAAATAGTAAATGCAGCCCGATAAATATCAATTAAAACAAAAAAACAATTTTTGGGCATTCTCATGTTAAACAAGAAGTGTTCTCTTTGTAAAACCTTCATTTTCACACAAAAGTGGAACCAAAACTTCACTCTCTTTACGAGCACAATTAAAACTCATTATTTGCAGCAACTATCAAAGGGGATAAACATTATAAACAGTATTTTATGCCTTATTACATATCAATAAAAACAACTAAGTATTTATAGGGCATACTCAAATAAACAAACAAAACACTTCTTTGGAAAACCCCCAATTTCACCCCAAATTGGCATTTTAAATTCAATTGCAATGGAAACATCATTAGAACCAATTTTTGTAGCAATAATAAAATTATATAAATCTGAAAATATGGTAAATACAGCATTCTAATACACAAAGATTGCATCAACATTGGAATCACCTACCAAATCAAATGAAACCATTGAATCCTTTGTGCGAAAACACAAACGCACCACCGCCGCACATCAAGAAGGGTAGATCAAACCTAAAAATATAAAATTGGACCAAGAAAACCCAAAGTTAAACCTTAGGTTCGAACCCCTACCCACTGGTCATTGTTCACTTCAATAAAAAGGGAGGAAACCCTAAAACAAAAGAATGAAACCCTAATCAATTTGAAAGGGGAAAAGAAATGGACAAACTTACTTGAGAAATCTAGAATGAATCTCCCTAAAACACTAGTATCTGAAATTTAAAACGTCCAAAACTCAGGGGATGGTCTCCCAAGAATTATTAGGTCATTTAGGAATTGTAATGGAGGGAAAATATTAAAAATAGAAGGAGTTATGAAAGGATCAATTTACCTCTCCAAAATCTGGACGATTTCTGAAATCCAGAACGATTCGACTATTTTCGCGACTCTATAGAGCTCCAAATTGTGGTAGGAGGAAATGGGGTCGCGCCTGGTCTTCTTAGGGTCGATAGGGAGGTGGAATCACCGAAAAATCCATTTTAATGAATAAGATATTAATAAATTAATGAAACAATTTAAAACTGGAAAATGGGCCTTCGGGTTGGCCCAATTCTCAAATAAAAACCAAAATACCCCATGCTTATGGATTTTTAAAGGCCCCAAATTTACATTTGGGGTTAATATATCAGGGGAGAACAATTAGGAGTTTTAATGAGTCAAAAATATTAAAAATTGAAAAAGTTATAAATGAAACAAAATTTATTTTTAAATCTGGAATTGGGTTCGCAGTTTGGCCTGAATCATGAAAACTCACCTATTCTCAATAAAACCTTTGGAAACCACCAAAACAAATCATGAGTGGTAAATAATTATAAAATAACCCTAAAATAGGTTACTTACGTGACATTTTATGTATAGGGAATTCATTTTATGGGCCCTCATACAATTTCATTTGGTTTTTTTATCTTTTGGTTTTTTTATTATGTTAGAAAATGGGCGAAGCCCAAGGCCACTAGGAATGAATATTCTCATGTTGCAGTGGATTGTTTTAAGGCTAAAATTTTTTGTAGCTTTGGAATACCAAATTCCATCATTATTGACCTAGGGAAAAACTTTTGAAATTAGAATTTAGATTCCATTATTCGGATGTATGGGGTGACACACAAAACATCAAAACTATATGGCCCCCATAATTGGATAGGTTAAGGTTTCAAATCAGGATATGAAACAAATTTTTTAGAAAATCGTACAGCCAAATGGGAAGGATTAGAGAAAATGCTTGGATGATTCTACTTGGTAATATAGGATAGCCTACAAAACTCACATTGTTATTTCCTCGTTTTAGATTATTTTTAGGAATTTTTATCATCTCCCCACTGAGGTTGACCATCGAGTGTATTGTTCTATAGAGAAATGAAAGAAGGATTTTTCCCAATATGGAATTCAAAGGAAGATAAAAATTCAAGATCTTAAGAAGATTATAATGTCATCATATGATAACTCATGGCTCTATGAGTAACAATAAAAATAATCCCATCGCGGAATGATCCAAAAAAGATAGTTTCATGTAGGATGGAAATTCCTTCACCACAGTTCATGGCTAAAGCTGATGCCTGGTAAGTTATATTCAAGATAATTTGATCCTTATGTTGTATATAATGTTTTCCCTTCTATTGCAGTGGATATTACACAAGAGGAAACATGAAGGAGTTTACATTTATTTGGAATGTTTGAAGCAATACATTGATGGAACAGTGAGATCCTTAAGGGAAGAAGACTATGTGGATTCTTAATATTTGTTGACAGATCGTGTGAGTCTTTGTGGGGAAACACCATGAGGGATTTCTAGTTTTTTCTAGGAATTATTTTTTCTTTGTTTTGTATTACTCATTAAATACCCTTGAGGTTAGAGCCCATAGTTTACATTACTCATATCGAACGGATTTACATGTTTTATGTTTTGGATAAATGATATATGAATTATGATAATGATTGGTAACATGGAAATTCAAATTTGTGATATCCCTTAGGGATATATCAAACTCTGGCGTAGGCTAATGCAGGTATTGTGATTTGGGTGTCCATAGGAAACCTGAGGTTTATGCGGTTAAATAAGGGATAATTGAATAAATGTAAATTTTTTACTTTATTACTTGCTTTTATTCTTTATATAACTACATACAATAATATTGAGAAGATTTAATTTAGACACCATTGTTGGTGGCCTACTGAGTTGTACTCACACCCTACTTGGGCTCCCTGATCAGTACCTGAGTAGAATTTTTGTTTTCTACACAGGTTAAGGGCAAAGGACCTGAGTTAGATGGGTGAATTGGGATAGAGCGTGGTGAAGGGATCAGACGTGGTTTGGGACTCTCTGGGATTTCATTGGGGTCTTTATTTTCTAGTTTATATTTTTACACTTGAAACATACATTATCATTTCATGTTTTCTACTTTAGATGGATATTGTATTCATTTATTTATAATCTTTAGATATTGGTATTGTATGTCTTTATATATTATTCCAATATTATTTATTATTTTTGTAGTGTTTAATCTAATAAAATACGGTCTAGTCTCCCCACTACTAACTTACTAGACTCTCACTACTAGTTGGAAACCTCTGGTATATGGGGAGGCATGCCTGAGGTCATGTGATTGACCAACTTGAGAAACCATTGCGTGGCACTCGGGTCGGGACATTACAAAGTGGTATTAAAATAGTTTTCTTTTCTTCTTCTATTTTCTTACTGGTTTTGGGAATGGTTTACTAGGGACTCGGAAGAGTCGAGGCTTGGTTATAAGCTCATTCATGGGAGTATCTACCCCATGTACGGGGAGAACCCAAGTACCTAGAGTGGTAATTTTTTTATTGTTGTTTGATGTTATAGTGGAAAATTATTTCACCTTGGTAACACACATGTTCTCTGATGTCGTTTTTGTTTCTAAAATTTGTTGATACTGACTCATGGACTTGGATGGAATTATATTTCAGTATGTATTCATCATTCTAGTCACCCAAGAATATATTTTTGACATGAATCATTTTAGGAATTCGTAATAAAATGGGCTTTGGGTAAGTTGTTGAACTTGATTTGTTTTCCCTTGTTTGTGAAATTGAAATAAAGTGTGCCTAATATTAAATTTAGAAAGATTATAAGATGATTCAAGATGAGAAAAAATGGGTGCCTAATGAGAAACATGATTAATAAAAATGAGTATACCCTTGTTAACCGGACATAGGTATAGGGTGGTTAAGGGTAGTTATAGCACCTTAGTTTTTACCCAATTGCACGGAGAAGGGATGAAACACTAGTAATGAAGAATTGGTGGTGGTACTCATCAACGAATTCTTATCATAATTTTAATTAGTGATGGTCATGTCACCTACCTTGAAATCACACCAGAACAATGAGAAAGCCCTATATTTACACCAAGCTTAATGAATGTGTTTTGCTTGGATATGGGGCCCCATGGAGGTTGTGATTATAAAGAAATATTTATGTATAGATTGATAGTGTGAGGTACATCATTGACATTTTACATATGAGGTTATTAAGATTGACTAGAGGTCGATAAAAACTATTGTTGTTGAGCTACTTAACAAGAGGGGTTAACGAAGTTTCAAAGGTGGGTAGATTTTAAGAACCTGGTTTTCCTTAAAGGTTCATGAGAATACACCATATGTACGATCTGTTATAAGGTGGAAAATTTTTAAGATCCCATCCTTTTTTAGGTAAGACTCTTTTATAATTTTGGGAGAACATGGGTTTTCTTTGTTTTAATTCACAAAAAAATGATTTATTAGTATGATTTTGATAAATGTGTAAAAGGCCATAAATTCTAGTTAACTTCTTCAAATATTCAATTGAATATTTTGGGAGTATTACATTGAGTTAAGTGCGATATTCCGAGGCCCACAAATTCTTAGTCATGACTGAATAAAAAATATATTATATATAATATATCAAGCCCAAAATTTTTATTCAAAATAATTGAATAACTCCATAATGGTGAATTTTATAAGAAATATAATACCACTATTGTGTTCGGAACATGCTGTTTACACTAGGTAGGGTATGACAATTTTAAGCATTGGAAGTTTGGACGCCTCCCTCGCAAAAATAGCCTTTTTATATTTAATTAATTATTTAATAGCTTTTTTGAATATTAAACAATTAATATCTCACAAACAGTTCATCGTATGAGAAATTTGATACCAGTGTCCATAATATGGTGTTTACAATAGTTGGGGTATAATATTTGTAATCATTGGACGTTTGGATGTCTCACTCACAAAAAGAACTTTTTTATATTTAATTAATTGTTTAACACATTTTCTTAATATTAAATAATTAATATCTCTCAAACGGTGTGTTTTATGAGAAATATGAGACCATCATTAGGTTTAGAATGGGGGTTTACACTATTCAAGGTATAACTTTTATGCATAATGGGTGATTATTGTAATTCTAAATTTTATGTTAAATGATTATTTTTTTTAATTTAATAATTAATCCGAAAATAATGAAATTAAATGAATAAGTGTATTATTATTAATAAAAATAATATTATTAATCATACGGTTTTAATTACTAATAAAAAATATATTATTAATAATATGTGTATTATTATTATTTTTTGAAACAAAATGAATGGAAATATACTTGTTTAATTAAATATTTTTCTCACTGAAATGATAAACGATGTTTCACCAAATGTGATTAATTGTTATTGATCAATGAAATAGTAGTGAAATTATTAGCCAATACTAAATAAATGAAAATGTGGAGTTAATATTAAATTATTAACTTCTTTCAACATTTAAAGAATGTTGTTTAAGAAACTTCAAATAGTGAAAGATACATTATAATGATATTATTTATTGTTGTTATTATTATTGTTATTAAATTGAGAAAATAATTGTTGTTAAAACACCATTTTAGCTAGAACTCTTTCATATGGTGTCAGATTGATACACCATCAGCGGCAGTGTGACACTAAAATTGATTTAACCATTTCAAGACCAATTATGAATATTCAATTCATGCTAATGGTATAGGACCATGAAAACCCAGTAAGATTTTAAGTTAACACATGAAATTGATATAAAAATTTTAATAAACAAGGGATTCAATTAATAAATATAGAAAAATTAATTATTCTTTAAAGAGTTGAGATGGGATTTTAGTGGGAAAATGTTACAACATTTACATGATGTGAAATGGGAAGTCACGTTGTGTAATAATGACACTCAATATATTAAAAACACATTACCAGCATTGCATAAACATCCATACTCACCTCACATCCACTATAGGGATTTGCATCCCCCCTTTCTTGAACAAAGAACCTCCACAAACCTCCTCCTTAGAGAAAAATTCATCGGCACACCTTTTTCTTGGATCAAACTCTTCTATGAACCACCATAATTGATTGAATACCTTATACGCACCTCCCAAATATTGGATCCAAATCTTATTCTTTGTCATGTTCATAATTGATCCGCTTTAAATGGGGGTTTTCCATTGGCGAGATTTCTTCATCATCATTCTTAAGGTTGGAGGCCTAAAACCTTAATCTCAGAGTCGTTATTTTGATTACGTGTATGAAAATTTTAGAATTTATATAGTTATTTAGAAATAAATGTTCTCAAATTTCTTGAGTTTTTAATTAATTTGGGTGTATTAAATAATGATGGAAATGTGAAATTGTGGGTTTTAGTGACAATTAATTATAAAATTAAATATAGGATATTAATATCATAAATTGGGGATAATTAATTGTGGAATTACTTATGTGATATAAATATTTTTAATTAAGATAATAATTGGTAAAAAAAATTTATGTGATAATGGTATTATCTTTTAAAATAGTTAATGGTGGAGTTAATTATTGGATAACAATATTTTGAATAAGATTAATTAATTGTTGAATTAATTAATAGAACTTGTGGATTAATTAATTAATATATTAATTAAAATGAGAAATGTTGTTATTTAATTTTTCGAATTAAATAATTAGATTAAATTAATTGATGAATTAATTAATAAATAAATTTATTTATTTTATTATTTAATTAAATAATAAAATTTAAATAAACAATTAATTTTTGAATTAAATGGAGTGAATGAATTAAATTAATTAATTTTTGAATTATTTAATATAAATGCATGTGAACAATTAATTGGTGAATTAATTGAAGGGTTTGATATAGATTAATTAATTGTGGCATTAATTAATTGGAATGATTTGGATTAATTAATTGGTAAATTAATTAATAGATATAATATTATGATTTCTAAGTTGGATTAATTAATGTACTGGTTAATTAAAAGGGATGTTTGCGATGGTGAAATTGAATGAATTAGATTAATTAATTGGTAAATTAATTAATGTGAATTGATAAAATATTGAAATGATAAGATTTAATAATTAATTGTCGAACTAATTATGGGGAAATGAAATAAGTAAGCTAGATAATTAATGATTCAATTAATGATTGGAGATTTAAATAGATGATTTGATATAATAAATTGTATAATTAATTATGATTTATTGATATTATGAAAGAGATAATTAATTTTTGAATTAATTAATAGGAAAGATGTGAATAATTAATTTTGTAATTAATTAATGGGAAAGTTATGGTTTACTAACTATGGAATTAATTAATGAGAATGGATGCTTTTAATTAATTTTCTAATTCTTTAATGGGATTGAATTAATTAATTTATTAATTAACTAATGATTTATAAATGGGGTGTTATACATGATGATATACTCCAATGAAAATAATATAAATGCTTGGTTAAGCTGAGAAATCAATTATGGAATTAATTATGGGATATAGATGATACGTTTTGAGATAATTAATTGTGGAATTAATTATGGGATTTTTAGTTTATGGAAATTAATTAATTAATTAATTAATGAGATTTATGTACTTTAATAATTAAGAAATTATTTATAATGGCATTTATGGGACAAACTAATTGTTGAATTAGTAGTGTAATTGGGGGATAATTAATGGTTGAGTTAATTATCGAATTACTGAATTATAAATTGTGAATAATTAATTGGTGAATTAATTATTGGTTGTTGAGTTTTGAAATGATTAATTAATCAGTGAATTAACTAATGGAATGGATGTAGTTAATTAATTATTGGATTAATTAATAGAGATGACCAATTAATTGTTGAATTAATTGAAGGGTTAGATATGATTTATTAATTTGTGAATTAAATTATGGAATTTTTTTAAAATGGGAAATTATTATGATAATGATGGCATAGAGTAGCACATGGGGTTACTGGGGTGTGAGAGGGATGTTTAAAGGAGAATACTTATGGAGATTATAATATTTTTTACTTAAGGACTCTGTGATCCTTATTGGAAGAAGACTGAGAGAGCTTTAAATATTGTTTACTTAAGAATTGTGAGGGCTTTAATGGAAGAATACTGTGTGATATTCTTATTATTTCAAAAAGGATCATGTGAGACTTTGAGGGGAAATACAATGAGAGATTTCTCATTTTTTCTAGGAATCATTTATGTTTTGTTTTGAATTACTCACTAAAGACCCTTAAGGATAGAGCCCATAGTGAACATTACTCATATTGAACTGATTTACATGTTTTATGTATTTGATAAATGCAATATTAATTATGATAATTATTGGTAACATGTAAATTCAATATTTTGATATCCCTTGGGGATATATCAGACTCTGGTGCAGGCTGAAGCAGGTATTGTCTTTTGGGAGTCCATGGAAACACAAAGGTTTATATAGTTAAACAAGGGATAATTGAATAAATGTAAATTGTTTACTTTATTGCTTGTTTTTATTATTTATAAAACTAAATACAATAATATTGACTGGATTTTTTTAGACGTTGTTGGTGGTGGCCTAATGAGTTGTATTTACACCCTACTTGGGCTCCCTGGTTGGTACCCGAGTATACATTTTGTTTTCTGGACAGGTTAATGGAAAATTCCCTAAGTTAGATGGCTAAATTGGGATGGAGCACGGTGAGGGGACTGGATGTGGTTTGGGACCCGCTTGGGTGTCATTAGAGTCTTTATTTTCTATTTTTCATTTCGACACTTGAGACATACATTATCATGACATGTTTTCTAACATAAGGTGGATATAGTATTTACTACTTGGTAATCATGAGATATTGGTATTTTTTTCCTTTATATATACTTCCACTATTGTTTATTATTTTTTTGAGTGTTTACTCTGATAAAAGATGGTATAGTCTCCCCAATACTGACTTACTAGACCCTCACTGCTTATCGGTAACCTCTGGAATACAGGGAGGTGAGCCTGAGGACATGTGACAGACTAACTCGGGGCACAGTTGCATGGCTACCGTGCCAGGATGTTACACAGTACATGTCTATTTGTTTTTATAAATTATAACTGACCATCGTGGGTATGCATGAAACAAAAACATGTTATATTATCTCTACTTATATTAGAACCAAAATTATAGGGAAATTATATTGATGTTTATATGGTTCAATTGGTCAATGATTTGAAATTATTATGGGATTTAGGTGTTAGTTGTATGATGATAACAGAAATGAATATTTTATATTTAGAGCCATGTTGTATGGGATGATAAATTACTTTCATGCATATAAATTTTTTTCAGGATATAGCATTGAAGGAATCAAGTGTGTCCCATATGAAAAAAAAATTATACGATAAATTAGGTTGAAACATTCATCAAAGTCTTCATTTCTAGGAAGCCATTGATTTCTACCCCATAAACATAAGTACTCATCTTGGATGAAATCATTTGATGGGAGTTTAGAAGAATATACATCACCATCTCCAATAATAGGTGATCAATGTTTACAGAAATTAAAATATATAGACACTCCTTTTAGTAAAAATTTTTCAAAAAACTTTATGAAAATAATTTGAAAAAAAATGTTAGTTTTGTTAATTAACTTACTTGAATAGTTTTTACATCAGGAATTTTATTGACGTTATGCATATTGAAAAAAATGTGTGATGGTATCATTAGAATTCTATTAAATTCCCCTGAAAAAAAATAAGGGAATTGAGGCTAGGTTGGATATTATTGACATGAGAATATAGGAAGAGTTGGTTCAATCAAAGGGTGAAAGCATACTTTTCTACCTCTAGCTTCTTACACTCTTTCTAGGCAAGAGTGATATCATTTTTTCAACTTATTGAATGATGTAATAGTTCAATAAGGGTATTCAATGAATTTCAATAATATTATCTCAATGAATTATTTAAATTTAATGGTTTTGAAATCACATGACTATCATTTTTGGATACGAGGTATAATTCATGTAGCTTTATGTTTCATTTTTTCAAATAATTTTCATCATACATTAACCAATATTTGTTTCCATTATAAATATATATATGTAGAAAAGATATAAACCCGATGAAATTTCCAACAATGAAAAAGGAAACTTCCATCATATTATGTGAAATGGAAATTTTCTTCGCACCTAAATTCTTTAATATGATGGTTCACTTGATTATTCACTTGATAAGAGAGATTCTACTATATAGTCCTATATATTATAGATGGATATACCACCATTGAAATATATATGAAGTTTCTAAAAGGGTATGTCAAAAATACAAGGTGACGAGAAGGTTGTTATTGGGAAAAATCCATCAATGTGTCACCTCTGTGTTTTTGGGGGTGATTGTGTTTGTTGAAAAAACTAGATGATCTCAAATCAATATGGTCGGTATTTCCTAAGAAGATTTGTTTAAGTTGTCATAGTTTCCTTGTTTTTGAAAAACATTAGCCTACAAATCAAAATTTTGTTTTATGGAAACGGAAGTTGTTACTAAAAGGATTTCATGGATCATAGTTTAGAAACTGTGAAACATGGAGTTCACATACCACATAATAGAATAGTTAAGCAATTTAGACCACAAAGGAGGTATGAAAACCACAAATCATGCTATGAAAACTACATAGCGCTATCAGTTCATGGGAGGATCATCGTCTGTGGGAGGCTCGTTGTTCACGGAAGGCACATCATTTGATGAAGTAATGCCATGATATAAGGATCCGAAAAGGGTTTTTTTCTTTGTGGATGACATCGGCCTCTGCAAATGATTAAGGCGGTATGCAGAATGCAAATTAGTTCACAATGAAAGATGTAACACATCATAGTATTAGTTATTTTTGGTTAGTGGGTTTTTTAGGATTTATTTATCTATATAAATAACCCTAATCATGTCATAAATGAGAGATAATTTCATTATATAAGATCATTGTGGGGATAATTTGGAAAAGTTTGAAGTAGTTTGCAAGGAAGGATTCTGCAAAGGATGAATTGGTTCCAAAGAATCAATTTCGTTAAGGAGATAGTTCGCAATAATTGTTCACAAAAGGGGTTTGCAGGGCTCAGTGTCTTGAAAAGTAAAAGGTTCCATGAAGTAGTGGTAGTCAGTGAAGAAAAGGTCGTCTGCAAAGCTAGGGTGGTCCGTGAAGAAAAGGGAAACTGTGAAGCACTCACACCACATGGTGTAAAGTAGTTCACGGAGGAATCAAGGTAGTTCATAGAAGAATCAAGTAAGTTTGAGAAAGGACTAAATTAGTTTGTGAAAGAAATTTCAGAAAACTAACACTATGAGGAAAATTGTATTTCATATAATTAATGAAAATATGACTTCAACAAATCACTTACCTACAGTTTAGGATGCATTCATTGTTGTTAATTAAAGGACCTACATGTCTAAAAATTGTGCATAGGTCTTTTCCAGAGGAGTGGAAAAAGGAAGAGGAAGAAGTTGATCCTTTACCCTAGTAGTTAGTAAATGAAAGAGAGTTAGAGAGTGACCCTAGGGAAAGTAGTGAGCAGATCCTAAACATTGTAAAGGCATTGAGCCTGACCATAGAAGTGAACTAGCCCAAACCTTGTAATTTGGTGGTTATCCTTAGTAGATTTAGTACATCGACACATTTTCATTATATACTCCTTGGACGTATCCCAGTGAGGTTGAACCAAGTAAATTGATTTCTCTCATCCATGATTTCATTTCTATTCATACATTTCTATGATAAAGAGAGAGAAAAGTGTTTTGTATAAAAAAAACTTGACCTGAAGTGGGAGTTTTGTAATTTTTCATACCCTGATTCATCCCCCCAGGGTATTTAACCTAGTTGGGATAACAATTGTATTATGGAGTGATATATTTTTGATGAATCCATTGAATTATGTACCAAATACTGATCTCTTATGGAAATAATTGGTCTACCAAATTCTCATCACACAAGGAGGCTTATAGGTGAAGGAATTTATGGAATATATATTGTCACAATCACAATTGCATATCAGTATTAGAACCACATTTATGTTTTTTGTAACAGTTTAGGGGTTTCCCTATATGTTGAAACCCACAATGAAATATTTCAGAATTCAAATCCATTAAGGGATGAAAGATAGATATCAAATACATATAATTAACAGTTTATTGGATGGTTTTGAGACCATATTTTTAATAATTCAGCTGAAAATTTTGATCAAAATTAAGAATGACTTTGATGGATAGATAGAGGAACAGGTGTGCATGTATTATCTTATAATGGTTATCTAATTAATGGTTATAATTTCTATAAAAATGAACATAATGAATGCAGTACCATGAAAAATACTTTAGTTACACAAGTGGTTGAAGTGATGCATATACCTAGTACTAAGGAAATAAATCCAATTTATGATAATATGTCATACTTTGGCATCATCAAATAATATAGAAGTTAAATTATAAAAACATTTCAAATGTATTTTTTTCAAATAAAGTGGGATGATAATTGGACTATCATTAAAATAGATTAATTGGGATTTGTGAAATTAGATTTCATTAAGGAATGTTACTAAGACAAACCATTTATAATGGAATCACAGGAAGTACAAGTATTCTATGTTCCATATCCTCCAAACTGGTAGTGGTAAATTTTTCTGTTATTGACCAAAACGATAAAAGGGTCACAAGAAAATTCAACTAAGGATAAACCATTCATTGGGATGTTTTAATCATTTTATAGTGGTCCCAATGTATATGGGGTCTTGAATATCATAAAAGAACACAATGAATGGATTTGGACACTTTATATAGGGTTTAAATCCCTTCAACCATTAATAAAATGAGAGTTAAATAATTAGATTATATATATTTTTTAGTATACATTTTTTTACCTAATATTATTATCTTTTCACTACTACATTTATATAATTTAAATTAAATTTCCAAAAAAAAATTTAGATAATGACTTCTTCACGTAACGATGCTCCCAATCCTGAGGAACAATAGGTTTCTCAACCTGTTGGTTCTCCAAATGCTAATGAACAATAACCTTATACACATGTCAATGCTACCAATACAAAGGAATTACATATTGATGATGTTGAACTTGGGTTAATTATAGATGGTGAATAACCAGTGACCCAGAAAAAATAAGAGCATCATAGCATGATGGTGTTAGAAAAAAATATTAATATAATAAGAAAAGGTATCAATTTTGAGATTGGATGGAATGAATGTGGCAAAGTGTTAACCCCAAAAGGCCATTTTCAGTAGTTTCATTAGGATCACCACTCAAGAGTGTGTGCTGATTGATATAGATTTTTAGAACAGTTTTTTTCCACTCTAAACACACTGATTTTGGAAGATATTTGGGTAACATTATGATATAGTTTCTTTATTGTTTTGAAAACAAAAATAATGAAACATTAAACATAGTGTGTTTTAGCAGATTAATCCTAAATTAAATTTTTATTAATTCTTACTGTAATGGATCACAGATTAATTCTCATAATCCTTATGAAGTTTCATCTCAAATATGTTGAAGAGGAAATAAACCCACACCCACCATAGATATACGTACACCTGATAATCCAAGAAGTGTGGGATACGATTATTGGTCATCGTGAGGCTACAATTTCTCATGTACATTGTTAATGGTAATACATTGTTTGATAATACATATATTAATCACTTTGATTAATATTTTTTTAATTCATGATACAACAACCGAGTGCTGAAAATAAGAAACACACAACAAAACCAATATACCCCTTCAGTAAAGAAAAGATGGGGAATTCTTCACTTGAAAGAAATTGTATGTATTTTAAATCTATTATAATAATTTATTTGATATGAAACAACAACATAATTATGTTCATCTTTTTATAGGTATATTGATGAATCTAAATCCAAATCCACATTGATCCCATGTCATGTGTTATGGAAGGAGGAATATGAAAATAATGAAGGGATACATATAGATGAAAATACTCCAAATGTGAGGGAAGCTTGTGTAAGTATTAAATAATTAAAAAAATCTTTAAATTAGTATTACATAATAATGACTACTTATTTTCATATATATTTTATCCAGCTTAGACACAATAATCATCATCAACTATACCTGATGAAAAACTATTATCAATATCCGTGAAGTGACCAGAATAGTATGGTTGTGTCAAAGGTGTAGTCTTTGGGGTGACACCCACATACATATATTTGAGAGAAGAAATTAAAAGGGGGATAAAGATACGAAAATGGATGAGTTAGAGTCACAATTAGCTTCCCTTGAATAAAAATATAATTGTAAGACATATTTTTTTAGAAAATGTTATGGGAAGGCATCCAAGGGAAGAAACAATACAAGAACAACCATTACATGAAGACCCCCCCCATCTTTGAGGCAAGAAATTACCTTCAAATAGATTCCTTAGATGAGGTAAAAAATATTATCATAATTGTTTCTATGAAATTTGAATCAGGTAGACACTGATACATTTTATGTACTGTTATTCTACAGGGTGAAAATTATTGTGATTTATATATAACAACACCCACCCATCACCTTTTTGTGATCGATACCTTGTTAAATATCCAAGAAGATATTCTACTCAATAGAAAACATCTAATAGGTCATGTGAGAGTATGGATTAACTTAGATCTTGATTCAAGTACAGAGATACCTATTCCAATTTATGATGAATATATTCATACATTCTAGAAAGATATTGTATCATTCATAGAATGGTCGTTAGATCTTGTAAAAACATGTGGATAAGAAGGTATTTATTTCAAATTTAGCTTTTATGCACATAATTAATGAAACAGATGTCAGAACTGGTGAATTATTTTATAAACCAACAAAGGGAAGGGGTGAAATGGAAGGTCGAATCAAAAAAATCTAAAGGCTCATCCTACCAATAAATAAATATTCACAAAGAACTTTTACCCATCCTATTAAACTTCCACATTTACTAACATTGAAGGCTCATGCAGATAAAAGGTTATAAAGTTTGAGTAATGTTATAGTTGATTTTGAAGAAAACAATTATAGAGGGGCTAGGGTTCCACCCGCGTGGATTAAGACAAATTGGTTTTTGACCTTTTTGGATTATTTTAAGTTTGGGATTTTTTTGGTGGGCCTTCGGGTCATTGTAATGGGTTTTACTGGGTTTGATCCCTTTGGTCCTACATTCTTGTAATGGGTTTCCCCCTTACCCATTTCAAAATGGGGTCATGTTGCCTTTTTATCATTTTAATAAAGGGGCTTTCCCCCAACCCTTATGACAATTTATATATTTTTAGACATATATATATTAATAAAATTTGAAAGGAAAATATTGTGAACAAAAATATGGGCTCGTTATTCCCCACATCACTTCTACCCAACAAATATCATTGGATTCAAATAAAATTGGTGTAATAGTGGGAAAACTATACATAGTATTTGAAATCAAACTTACGGATAACTGATGGTTATTATTACCAATGATAGAGGGGTAAATTTCTACAATTTAATCATATCAAATATATTTTCATTCCTTACATTACTTATTCCTTTCTATTTTTTAGGCATTATTAGTTACTCATTGTAGTCAATTTGGATTCTTTAATGATTTATTTTTTATATTAAGTATATAGATACCCAACAACCCGACCACACATGATGTTGTTTGTCAATTTTTAATACACTACATGAAACATTTTAGATCTAAACATAAAGTTATATATTTTATATTATGTTTAAATGAGAATTTTATTATAATAGGGTGGTGTTTAAGTACTGTAAAAATCATGTCGTGATAAAATTACATGAGCACAAGGAGACTATCGACTTCTACAAGTGGAAAATTTTTAGGGTATATATAATAATATTTCACTATCAAAACATATATAAAAATAAATTAATTATTTTTTTCAATGTTTTTATAGTGTCTTGAACAAACTAATGGAAAAGATTATGGTTATTATGCTTGATAATTTATGAAAATATCATATATCATCAACAAATTAGCATCCCTGAAGAGGTATTTTTTAATATAATTACAATTTCATTAAAAATATTTAATAATAATTTTTGGGTTTACATTTTATTAGTACTATCAGGACTATCAAATTCCCACATATTCACAAGAGGAAATATATTTGTTTATAAATGAATGTGCAGAATACCCAGGGTAAGAATGTACACATATATAATGAATATGTGACTTCATACTACTTATTTAGTTGATTTTTTCATCATTTTGTCTATTTTTTTAGTTAATTTCATTTTCATTTTTATTTGATACTTATATTATTACTTTCCACATAGATAATAAACTAATGACATTTTCAACAAGGATGATTCACTCATGTAATGTGATCATGAACTCAATAAGGATAATGCACTCATGATGTTGCAATTTTCTCCCTATTCTCCAATTCATTCAACATTATGGGTATAAATCTAATAACAAGTAATTTCATGATAATTGCATCATCAGACATGTACAAGTGGTCTCACCCAATTATAGTGCATCCTAAGTGGACAATAATTAGTACTTACTTCTTATATTCAGCGAAGTCCCTCAATTCATCCCAACAACTTTATATTTCCTCTATAAATATGCACCAATCCACTGATATCTAATGAATATTCTAAGTTACTCTTACATTCAACTTAATTAATCTTATGTATCGTCTTAATTTAATGCTCAGTGTGACCGGTATGACTATAATTGTGTATTTTTATTTAAATTTGATATTAATTTTAGTAAAAAGGACAAGTGATATATTCAAAATTGGAAAAACACATTCAAATTGTTTTGATATTTTTGGAAAATGATTCAGAATTAATTTTTGATGTGTAAGAACTAAAACTCAATATAATACATGGTTTTCCTGGTATGACTCAAAATGTTTGTTATCAATCTAAAATTGACATTTTAGTTTAAAACATGTGTCACTCACATAGAAATGAGAAAATGTGCTATGATTGTTATGATAATTTAGTACAATAATTCACACAACTAAAAAACTGGCCTTTAACAGTGCTAGAAATAACCTATATCAGCTCTACAAAAGCACCGACAACTTATGTGACATTAAAAGCACCGATATTTTATCAGTACATAAATAGCGCTGGTAAAGGGTACATTTATCAATTCTTTTTTTAGCACAGCAAAAGGTATCCTTTATGAGTGCTTTTAAAAGTGATGATAAACCACGATATTGTAGTCTGATGTAATAACACACTGCAGATTGTTGTGTGCTCTTACAGCACACCGTACCACTAGAAACAGACTAAAAACACACCATAAAAACACCAGATATCATTAAAAACAAGTCCCAATACAGAACTCAAATGAAATGAAATTTATAACACAAATACCATTAAAACACTATATTATAAATATTACAAACATTGGTTTATACAGTTATATAAATACAAATTATTACATACATTAAAAAAAATCATAACTGTAGAACAGAGCACCCCAACTCAAACAAAATAATCCACTTGAACAAGAAAACAATTATTATGTGAGTAGTAATAAAAATAAATAAATTAAAAATAAATATGAAACAATGAATTAATTATATGGAAAATTATTTTACTATGATAATATCATGATTACCTCTATGATTGATCAAAGACAACGTCATTTCTCTTTCTTCAAAGGCATGACCCATCAATAGAAATCTTTTAAAACATACGAACTCTAAAAGGAATAATGAAAATTATATCAAAATTTAATTATATAGTTTTTTAGTAAAATAGAGAATGTATATCATAACATTACCTTTACATATTTTTAAAGGGTTCTTTTGTTCTAGATATAAGCTAATAACAAAACTAAGGATTCTCTGTGCACTTTACTACAGTTGGTTAACTACCGCATGGAATAGCATTAAACTTAAACTTCATGACTGGAATCCCCATTATTCTCTCATCCCACACATGATTTCCACTATCTCTATCATTTCACCATTCATTATTCACTTTTCCTTCTCTTATTACAGCCATTTAATACTTGTAAAGATGCATGATGTATGCAACTGCATGCATATTGTAAATGGGTGTAGGAAGACCAGAAAAATTGAATACTGAATAGTGATATGATACAGATGGTGGAGAGTGTGTGTGAGATGAGAGAATCATAGGTATGTTGGGAAGGAATTTCATATCAAATGCTATACTAAGCAGTAGTTAACCAATACTAGTGAAGTACATAGTGAATCCCTAGTATTGTTATTAACATGGTGAGTTATGTACAGTCAATCCATATTTTGGATTTTTTGATCAATGGAGCCAAATAGACGTTAATATTCTAACAACACACTACATCAGTAGAAACAATAGAAGAAATTACCGAAATACAAAATATTAATGAACCCACACACAAGGGAAAAAGTGATATTTACATAAAAATAGACATTTGTAAACAATCATGAATGAAATAGGGGAACTAATTCATGAAAGGAAAACAATTTAAAGATCCATATTTAAAAAAACAAAACCATTTGAACTACAAAAGGATAATTTCATCAAACTTTTATAATTAAATATGAACTTATAATTGCCACAAAAAAAATGAGGAAACTCTGAAAATATTCACCCCAACATGGGAGAAAAAAACTGAGCAAATGTGTTTATGATTCTTTCACAACAACTCAACCAAAAATTCTTCCTCCACCAACATCTCAAAATGGAGATCCTTGGATAATAGGACTCACTCTGTGATCTCTGGATTAAGACCCCCAATAAAAATAAAATCTTTCAACAGATCCTATGACCCAACCTCCAGACAAAAGGAAACCAGCTCTTTGAAGTGTTAAATATAATCCTTCACCGCATAATGACCTTCCTAGACACCCATGAGCTCTTCCTTTTTCTTCATATTCACCTCCTCGGGTATAAACCATCGCACAAAGAGGAACCTAAAATCATCTCACATCATCCCAATTTGCATCTTTGGTGGGGAAAACAACTTCCATTCTTCCAAATTCAGACCCCCAAACAGACCCAGAACAACACGAACTCTAACAGATTTTGGAGTTCAAAACACTCTGAAGATATGCTCAACTTGTTCAAGCCCCTTCACTACCTCAAATAAACCACGATTTCCATAGAAGATGGGAAGAAACATAGGAGAACCAAAAACATGGTGAGACCCACTAGATACTTTAGGGACTTTTCTGTGCAGCATATTCCGAATAAAACAAAAATCATAAAATCGGATTCAGAATCAATCTGAAACACAACTGAAAGGAACATCTAAGGCCAAAACAACTAGCTCACAAGCTAGAAAATAAATTTAAACCAAGGATGAGGTGAACATATGAGGATACTGGAACAAAACAAAATTATCTGAGACATCAATCTCTATGAACATCCTAAAAATTATTTTTTAAACTCCAGCTTTATGATTTTATTTCATTCTATCTATATTCTTTGTTTTTAATTATAGATTATGGGTTTTCTATCAAAATCAAGAATAATATTTATTATTAATATTGAATTCAAAATAATTTTTTTTTGAGTTTGGGGAAAGAGTTATTGTGTAACCTTATAGGAGAATTTCTTAGTTTGGTTAGTAGAAATTTCCTAAAATCTATTATTAAAATATATAATTACATTAGGAAACCCATACAGAAATAAGATAATGTTGCAATGATAACCAAATCATTTGAAATATTACTATTCAATGAAACCCCTTAATAATTATATCCCAAAATAAATGTTTCATACTTTAATAATTAACATATATTATTGATTTATCTTTATTTGACTTTCTGATATGAACTCAATAATAAACTATGGGGGTTATGGATTTAATCAGATAGTTCAATTTTAAAAAATGGTAGATATGTCAGCATCCATAACATTAAAGAAGAAAAATTATTTCTCAGATTAGTCAATTAATGTCATATAACTTATGACAAACCCATTATATCTTAACACACCATAAAAATATATTTCCACTATTTACATGAAAATGTAAATTTATGTTGATTATAATACACATATTTAATAAAACAATATATATATTTAAATACACATATATATTTTTAGAAATATTTAATTACACATATAATAAGAGGAATTATTAATTCAGAGTCAGTCCTCATAACCCCCCCCCCCCTCTTCGGGATTACAAGGTTTAAAATTCATGAGAATAATGGTCTTGTACCTATAAACATCCAACACATAATAGTCAAATATCATTTTTTCAGATCATGAATAAAAAATATAGATCACTGGATATATGTTTATGAAGATTTCATTTACATTTCATGGATAAAATTATATTGGGTAACTCATATAACATTTCAATGTGATATATATTATAAATACATTATAACAATAATGTTTCAAAGAAGAACACTCATAATGTTATAGAATATTTACTAATATTCATTTGATCAATTGTAAAATGTTAGTTTGTTCTTGGGAACCAGGTACTACCCATACGATTAAAGTTTCTTCATAGGAGGCCTTAATAAAATATGCTTATAGGGGTTTTAACTAAGTAAATAAAGTGTCTGAAATATCTTTTGATACCTCAACACATAGGGATTAAGATCATCTAAGGTGGGATACACTAATAGATAAAGTATCCATATATAATTTATAAATCTTTGTCTAACTCTATATATAAGTGAGTGGAGTGACATTTTTTTAGACCGTATAAAGGATCATTTACAAAGGGGTCTTCCTTAATCAAATAGTATAAAGAGGTGGTTTACATAATATACGGAAACACATTCTTTCAGAATCTAATAGACTATATAAAATTTAATTCCTTATGTAAATAAGTGGTGTCTATAGAGAATAAATGAGTTTAAGGATAGTGGATACAATGAAAATTTTATATATAGCCCTCCCCAAAGAAATTACATGAGGTAAACAAAAGGGGTCTTCTTCAAGGCCATTAAGAAACCATTAAAAAATATTATTTGAGTTAGTCATGGCCATGGATAATATATATGGGACTCCATGATATTTTTTATACACAATATAAATTACTATGTATGGTAATTCATCTCAAAATAAATTATTATTAATGAAAGTATCTTAACAAAGTAATTTGTTTGGTCTTATAGAGGAGTCACACTGACAGCAGTGAGGAGATGAGACGTAGGGTTTGTAACAACGCAAAAATGAAAAACACGGAACCCAAAAGATCAAAAACGATATAGGAAAAGTGTAAAATAACATACCTTGGATTCTATTCTTGATTCATCTGATGGATCACAGTGGAGTCGCATCGGCAGTAGAAGAGTTCTGCAAGAGCATTAGAATCGTGATGATTGAGTGTGGGTTAGGTTTTTTTTTAAATTGATTAGTGATGATTTTAATAGCACTTTTAGAAAAGTGATGATGAAGATCCCTTTTATCAGTCTTGAATTGATAAGCTATGATAAAAGTGATGGTTATCAGCACTAAAAAATAGGTGATAGAGGGTAACCTTTATCAGTTCGAAAATCAATCATTGATATTGGAGACAATTTATAAGTGCTAAAAAAGGTGCTGATAAAGGGTATCCTTTATCAGCACTTTCATTTAGTACTGATAAAGTTTCCCCTTTATCAGTGATTATTTTAGTGTTGATAAAGATGGAATTTCTCAGCACATTTTTCTACTGCTGCTGAATTCTGGCACTGTTAAAGGCTAGTTTTGTAGTAGTGTCATAAATAATTTGTGACATGCATAAATCATTCACACATCAAAATGACCCACGATGTGATCAGTATGACATAAAGTGAGTGTTTTTAGTTTAAAATGAAATTTTAGTAAAAAAATACATGTGGCATAATCAAACTAAGAAAATGAATTTTAAATGTATTAATACATTAGGAAAACAATTCATATGTCATTTGTGCTACATAGGAATCAACCATCCCTAAATATGATACACAGTGTACTTGGTATAAATCAAATTGTGTGGTTTCAGTATAAAATAGACATTTTATTAATGTATATTTTTCATATTTATGTTTAATTTATCATTATTAGTATTATTAATATAAGAATTGTTTTATTATATAGGTAAATTATTTTTCTCGAGTTGGGGTGGTTTGTTAAAATATTCTCATGCTCATTATAGATTGGACTTAGAGGTTGCAACTGATATAATTATAACCAGGAAATGGTTTAAATATTTATTCTGATATCATGTAAAGGTTAATTCCTACTAGAAATTTAGTTAGTTTTTTCATCATTTTATCAACTATTTTTAATTTAATTTCCTTAGAATTTTTATCAAATTATTATTTATTTTTTTCACAGAATTTTTGGGCTGTCATATTTTGATTTCAAGTATCTGCAACAAGTCAGAAAAGAGAGAACATGTTTCTTTTGTATGGAAGAGGAAACCCCAAGTTGTCGAAAATGTGGGGTCTTTTAGATAGAATGTGGTTTCCTCTTCCATCTAAATAGATTGGGTTCCCCCTTTTCTAGATTGTTTCATATAGTTGAAAGCAAAACACAGATAACATACTCAATCAGCTACACCTAAATCTGATACATAGTGACATTAGTATAACTCGAACTATATTTTTTTAGTTTATAATTTAAATTTTAATTCAAAACACACATCACATACTAAAAAATGATCAAACATATTCATATTTTTTTGATACATTAGGAAAATAATTCATAAATCATTTGTGACATGTAAGAATCAGCCTCACCTCAATTTGACACATGGTGTGGCAGGTATGACTCCGAGTATGTCTTTTTATTTAAAATTGACATTAATTTTAGTAAATAGGTTAACTAACATACTCAAAAACAAGAAAAAACATTCATATTATTTTTAAAATTTAAGAAAATTATCCATAAGTCATTTATTATGTTTAAGAATTAGTCTCACCTCAATCTGATTCATGGTGTTCTTGGTATGTCTCAAAGTGACTGTTATTAGTTTAAAATTGAAATTTTAGTTCAAAATGTGTTTCAATCACTAAAAATGGGATAATTCACTCAGAATGTCCTAATAATTTAAGAAAACTATTCATAAGTCATTTTTTGATGTGTAGCAATCAGTATCGCCTCAAACTGATGCATGATGTGACCATTATGGCTCAAAGTGCATATTTTGAGTTTAAATGACATTATATTAAAAAAGAAATGTGACATATTCAAAACTAATCAAACAGATTTGGATTATTTTGATACTTTAGTATAATTATCTATAAATCGTTTTTTAATTATAGGAATCATCTAATCTTTAACCTACAAGGTGTGAACAATATAACACCAAGCGTATTTTTCTATTTAAAATTGACATTTTAGTAAATAAGAAATGTGACATACTCAAAACTAATAAAACACATTAGGATTGTTTTGATACTTTATGAAAATTATTCATAATTCATTTGTGAAATTTAGGCATTAGCCTTACTTAAATCGGATATATGGTGAGCCCGATATGACTCAAAGTGTCTTCTATTAGTTTGAAATCGTCATTTTTGTTAAAAACGAGTGTTACTCACTAAAAACTAAGAAATCATGATCTGATTGTCTTGATAATTTTGTAAAACGATTCATAATTAACTTTTGATTGGTATGAAACAATCTCACATCAAACTGATACATGATGTGACCATTATGACTCAAAGTGCATATTTTCAGTTTAAAATGTCATTTTAGTAAAAACTGTAAGTGTCATACTCAAAATAGAGTAAACGCATTTGGATTTTTATTATAATTTTTTAAAATGATCAATTACTCATTTTTTACATGTAGGAATCAGCATCACTTCATTCTTATGCACGATGTGAATGTTATGACTCCAAGTGTGTCTTTTTATTTAAAATTAGAAATTTTGTAAAAAAGAAAAGTGACTAACTCAAAACCCAGAAAATGAATTTGAATTTTTTTATAGATTATAAAACAATGTATAAGTTATTTTTTACATGTAGGAATCATCCATTCCTCAATCTGATACACGATGTGTCTGGTATGACTCAAAATATCTATTATCAGTTTAAAATTGACATTTTAGTTCAAAACATGTGTCACTCTCTGAAAATAGAGAAAACATGGTATTATTGTGTTCATAATTTAGGAAAATGATTCATAATTTATTTTTGACATGTATGAATTAGTCTAACATCAAACTGACACACGATGTGACCAATATGACTCAAAGTATTAATTATTAGTTTAAAAATGACATTTTAGTTCAAAACATATGTCACTCACTAAAAACCAAAAAAACACTCTGATTGTGTTGATAATTGTTTAAAATGATTCATAAGTCATTGGGGTGTGTAAGAATCAGTATCATGTAAAACCAACACATGATGTGACTGGTATGACTCAAAGTGTGTGTTTCTAGTTTAAAATGACATTTTAGTAAAAAACCAAAGTGACATACTGAAAACTGAGAAAATTCATTTATATTTTTTTATAATTTATCAAAATGATTTTTAAGTCATTTTTTATGTGTAGGAAATTTTCTCACCTCAATATGAAACATGGTGGGACCGGTATGACTCCAAGTGTATCTTTTTATTTAAAATTGAAATTTAGTAAAAAACACGAGTGACTTAAAAAAATACAAAAAAACATATATATATATTATTTTAATACTTTGGGAAACTGATCCACAAGTCGTTTTTATGTGTAGGAATCAACCTCGCCTCAGTCTGATACATGAGGTGCCTAATATGACTCAAAGTGTTCGTTATCAATTAAAAGATGATATTTTAGTTCAAAACATATGTCACTAACTAAAAACAAATCAAACTTCCTCCAATTTTCTTGATAATTTAGTAAAATGTTTCATAAGTCATTTGACATGTATGATTTAATATCACATCAAACCAACACATGATGTGATCGATATGACTCAATGTGTGTGTTTTCTGTTTAAAATGATATTTTAGTAAAAAAACACAAGTGACATACTCAAAACCATGAAAACACATTGATATAGTTTTTATACTTTAGTAAAATTATCCATAATTCATTTTTGATGCGTAGGAATCAGACGTACCTTAATCTGACACATGGTATGATGAGTATGACTCTAAATGTGCCTTCTTATTTAAAATTGACATTATTTTAGTAAAAAGTATAAGTGACATACTTAAAACTAAACAAACACATTCAGGTTGTTTTGATACTTCAAGAAAATGATACATATTTCATTTGTGACGTGTAGTACGCACCTTTATCTGATACATAGTGTGGCCGGTATGACTCTAAGTGGCGGTCATCATTCTAAAATTGACATTTTAGTTCAAAATGTGTGTCACTCATATAAAACTGAGTAAACACACTTGTATTGTCTTTATAATTTTGGGAAATTATCTATGATTCATTTGTGATGTGTAGGAATTAGTGTCATGTCAAACTGACAGATGATGTGACTGGTATGACTCAAAGTGAGTGTTTTCAGTTTAAAATGACATTTTAGTAAAAAAAAATAAAAGTGACATATTCAAAATCAATAATACACATTCTTATTATTTTGATACTTTAGGAAAATTATCCATAAGTCATTTGTGATGTGTAGGAATCATCCAGACCTCAATCTAATACATAGTGTACCCGGTATGACTAAAATTGTGTGGTTTGAATTTAATATTGACATTTTATTAATGGATTGTTTCATATTTATCTATAATTTATTTAATTATTGTATCAGTAACATTAGAATTTGTTTCTTATATAGGTGGATTCTTTTTCTTGAGTTGGGGATGTTTGTTTGGGAACTGATACCAAGACCCTTCTTTTTTGAGAGGGGGTCAGATGCCAAAGACAATGAAAATTGATGCTCTTGAATTTTTGTTATAATACATTATAATGTAATTATTCAAAACATTGTTTGAAATGTACATAATATAATATTTTAATTTATTTGTGATGTGATCTTAATTTCAATTAAATTATGAATTTTTCAGGTACAGGTTGCTGCAACAGTGTGTTGTAATTCAAACAACACACTGAAGTAGTAATGCTTTTATCAGTGCTTTTTCTAGCATTGATAAAGACCCCATTTATCAACACTATAAATATCACTGATAAAGGGGGTCTTTTTTCAATGATAAGCTATCACTGGTAAAAGATAACCATTATTAGTTGTTTTTTTATTGTTGATAAAAGACCCCATTTTTCAATACTTTTTTAGCGCTGAAAAAGGGGTCCCCTGCTATAACAGCGCTTAGAACAACAATGCTTTTTTATCACCATTAAATCCTGTTATTAATTTTGTTAAAGGGTCGATCTGTTGTAGTGCTAGGTTATAACGGTCATATTTTAAACACAGTGTGTTCAGTATGACTCAAAGTATCTGTTATTAGTTTAAAATTTACATTTTAGTTCAAAGCATGTGTCACTCAATAAAAACTGAGTAAACATGCTACGAATGTGTTGATAATTTAGGAAATAAATTCATATGTTATTTTTGACATATATATCTCACATCAAACCGACACATGATGTGACCGATAAGACTCAGAGTATTTTTATGTTTAAAATTGACATTTTAGTTCAAAATGTGTGTCACTCACTATAAACCAAGAAAACACACTTTGGTTTTGTTGATAATTTAGTAAAATGATTCATAAGACATTTTTGACATGTATGAATCATTATCCCATAAAATCAACACACGATGTTACTGGTATGACTCAAATTTCATGTTTTTAGTTTAAAATGATATTTTAGTAAAAACATATTAGTAACATGCTCAAAACTAAGAAAAAAAATTCAAATTGTCTTGATACTTTAGGAAAATGATTAATAAGTCATTTGTGATGTGTAGGAATTGTCCTCACCTCAATTCAACACACGGTATGACTGATATGACTCCAAGAGTGTCTTTTTATTTAAAATTGACATTTTAGTAAAGAACCCAAGTTTCATAATCAAGACTGAGAAAACACATCAATAATGTTTTGATACTTTTTTACAGTGATCCATATGTAATTTTTTATGTGTAGGAATCATCCACATCTCAATCTGAAACACAGTGTGCCTGGTTTGACTCCAAGTGTTTGTTATCAGTTAAAAGTTGACATTTTACACTGCTAGAAACTGGGCCTATACCGACCACCTTGAGATCACTAGCGGCAGTGGCATTTGGCCCGTCGTTGTAGGGCTACTGAGACCGCCAATGGTGGTCGGTATAGGTAATCAGAAATTTGGTACCCCGCGACCACATGGTGATCACTGTTGGGTGGGTCTACAGTGACCCCCATTGGCGGTCCCTATAGGAGGCCCGAAAATCGGCCTACAACAACCGCCAATGGAACTCGTTGTAGGAATTGATCACTAATGGAGATTGATGTTGGTATTGACCAATAGCGACCGCCAATGGCGTCCACAAACCTGAAAAAAAATTAAAAAATAAATAATTTATACATCCCATTTCCAAAAATTACAAAAAAAATCCAAGTAGAAGAAACACAGCTAAAATGACAAAAAAACAATTCAAAACAACATAAACATCAGATTCCTCAAAAACAATAAATGACGGACATACTTCTTCACATGCAGTGATCCAAACATCTCTAATCCATTCCAATATTTTACATTAATAAGCCTAAAATAAGATACAAAAGAAACAACAAAACAAATAAAATGTAAATTGGACATATTTATTAAGTTATTATATATATATATATAAATTGAGTTGGGCCATTAGATCAATAGGATAATATGTCATTAAGACATCTGGTCATTACTGTGTTACACTAATATTCCATTAGGACATTAGGGCGGCGTTATAATGTTAGTCCCCCCCGGAACAACCCCCCGCCCCACTCTGGACAGCCCTCACCCCCACCCCCTGGACCGCCCCCACCCCCCGGACACCCCCCTGACCCCGAACAGCCCCGAACACCCCCCCCCCCCCACCCCATGAGTTTGTGTGTCATAAATGGCCAGAACATGTGTTTAACGGTCAAATGCATATCGAATGAAATTGTAATGACATGAAATCACATGATAACACCCTAATTATTATTGGTGACGTGTAAGAGGAGACGACACGTTATTCGGATGCAAAGTTTGCGCGGCACGACTGAATATGTGTTTTTTAGGTGTTTAGTGTGCTTGAAAAGCATCTGTGGGGTGGTCAAAACAAGATGAACAACCTCAAAATTCCATGAAATCAGACGACAATAATGTTTGGGTGAATTTCAAAATGGTTGGGCATACGACATGTTAATATGAGGTGTCGTGTGACCACGGTGACCAAAAACACACTTTACATGTCGTAAATGGCCAAACCATTCTGTTAACGGTCAAATGCATACCGACCGACATCTTCATGACATGAAATCTCATGAGAACACCATAATTATTATTGGTGAATTGTAAAAGGAGAAGACACATCATTCGGATTCATGGTTTTCACGGCACGGCTGGATATGCGTTTCTTAGGTGTTTGGCGCGCTTGAAAAGTGTCCGTGGGGTGGTCAAAACTGACCGAACATCCTCAAAATTTCATGAAATAAGGTGGAGACAAAGGTTGGGTGAATTGTGAAATGGTCAGGCAGACGACACATCAATCGAAGGTGTCGCGTGATAGCGGTGAACGAAAATGCACTTCATGTGACGTAAATGTCCAAAACATGCGTTTAAAAGTCAAATGAATACCGAACAACATCGACATGACATGAAATCACACGAGGACACCCTAATTATTACTGTTAAGGTGTAAGAGGAGATGACACGTCATTCAGACTCATAGTTTGTGTGGCATGGATGAATATGTGTTTTTTTGGTGTTTGGCGTGCTTGAAAAGCGTCCGTGAGGGTGCTCAAGACCAGCCGAACGACCTCTGAATGCCATGAAATCGGATGACAACAAAGGGTAGGTGAATTTTGAAATGGTCGGCCATACTTCACATCAATTAGAGGTGTCTTGTGACCGCGGTGACTGAAAACGCACTCCGCGTGTCGTAAATGGCCAAAACATGCGTTTAACGGTCAAATGCATACCGAACAACATCAGAATGATGTTAAATCACATGAGAACACCCTAATTATTATTGGTGAGGTTTAATAGGAGACAACACGTCATTCTAACGCAAGGTTTGCACGGCATGGCTGAATATTTGTTTTTTAGGTGTTTGGCGTACTTGAAAAGCGTGTGTGGGGTGGTCAAAACTAGACGAACGACCTCATAATGTCATGCAATCGGACGACAACAAAGGGTGGGTGCATTGAGAAATTTTTGGGTAGACGAAACATCAATCGGAGGTGTCGTGTGACCGCATTGACCGAAAATGCACTTCGCGTGTCGTAAATGGCCGAAACATCTGTTTTACTGTCAAATAATTACTGAACGAAATCAACATGGCATTAAATCACACAATAACGTGATTATTATTATTGAAAAAATGTACGTCGAGACGACACGTCATTTGGATGAAAGGTTTGTGCGTCATGGCTGAATATGTGTTTTTTAGGTGTTTGGCGTGCTTAAAAAGCGTCTGTGTGGTTTTTAAAACTAGTCGAATGACCTTAGAATTCCATGAAATCAAAAAACAAAAAAGGGTGGGTGAATTGTGAAATGGTCAGGTAGACGGCGCATTAATTGGAGGTTTCGTGTGACTGTGATGACTGAAAACGCACTCCGCGTGTTGTAAATAGCCAAAACATGCATTTAACGGTGAAATGCATACCGAACGACATCAGCATGACATGAAATCACACAATAACACCCTAATTATTATTGGTGAGTTGTACGGGGAGAGAACATGTCATTCGGATATAAGGTTTGCGCAGCACGGTTGAATATGTGTTTTTTAGGTGTTTGGCGCGCTTGAAAAGCATCTGTTGGGTGGTAAAAATTGGCTGAATGACCTCGAAATGCCATAAAATAAGACGACAGAAAAGGGTGTCTAAATTGTGAAATGGGTGGGAAAACAGTACGACCATTGGAAGTGTCATGTGACCGGGGTGACCAAAAACTCACTTCGCTTGTCGTAAATGGTCAAATGCATACCGAACGACATCGGTATGATGCTAAATCACATGAGAACACCCTAATTATTATTGGTGAGGTGTACGAGGAGACAACACGTCATTCAGATGCAAGGTTTGTGTGGTTCAACTGAATATCTATTTCTATCTCTCTAGGGTAGGTAGATTCTGAGTACCTATTGGACGCCTTATGTTTTTGTTATATGTATGTGAAAGACATGGGAACCACCAGTCTCAAAGTTCTAAAACTTTGAACAGCCCTTCCACCCCCCAGATATTCCACCTCACCCTCGGATATCCCCCCCCCCCCCCGAACAGCCCCCCAGCCCGGACAGCCCCCACCCCCAGACAGCCCCCCCCCCCCCTCTCCAAGTGGGACTATATCTATTCTAATAGTTGACCCTTTACAATGTAACTCCCACCCTCAAACACTAAAAGAAGGATGGATTCATTAACCTTAATTACCATAGGGAGAAAATTCAAGAGACTTACCTGAAACCAATAATGACAGCACAATAGAGATAGCATGACAAAGAGAGTGAAACCTCTTGAAAAACCTCTTGAAACAACACTACTAGAGTGAATCCCCTTATTTAGTAGCATTTTAATTCCCCTAAACCCAATTTTCCAATAATTATAGTTTCTATAATGATGTCACCTATCCATACTCCAGTTATGTTTGTTCCCCACTCAACTCGTGTTGAGAAGTGGTTTCGTGACCCACCTCATCATGTCATTTTATTACCGCATTTGTTGATCACTCCTTCTCCCTGAGAGCATGGGACAAATGGGATGATTAATCCTTATTTATATATTTGTGGGAAGCCTAGGTAAAGGAGGGTGTTTTTTATGCTTATAGGTTATCCAAAAAGCCCCCCCCCCCCCCCCCGCACCCCAGACAACCCACCCTCCCTCCCCCTGCCCTCACCCCCGGACAGCCCCCCCTCACCCCCGAACAGCCCTGCCACCCCCTGAACAGCCCACCTCACCCTCGGACATCCCCCCCAACCCCCTAACAACCCCCTCACCCTGAACACCCCCAGGATAGTCCCCATCACCATGTACAGCCACCCCCCCCCCCCCCCCCCCCCGTACAGCACCCCGCCCCCAACCCCCCTCACCCCGGACAGCCCCCCTTAAAAAATTTACATTTAAATTTCTAATACAATATATAACATTAATTCAATAATAAATATAAAAGAAACACACCCTCATGAATAAGATGCTTCATGCGCGATCATGATGGATACCTCCATCTAGGGTGTTAGGGTCTTACAACAAATAAAAATTATAAAGATTTAATAATGAAAATAACATAAACTAAATAAATAAATTCAGTATGAACCTGCATCGTATGATATCCTGCACTAGTACTCGAATGCACATATTCCCGCAGTATTCTATCCTCAGTGATCAATTGCACATTTATCTCCTCAGAAGCATGTAACCATTCCTCAAAATCTGATATCTGCTTTGTCATCTGAGAAAAAACAGGACCGACAACATCCATGCAAGATACTATAGAACAAGGAATCCCCATTCCATAGGTTTATACTATATCCATGTTTGTTATGATCAACAATGCAATGGATGATCTCATCCCTTCACATGGGAAGTTGTAGTTGATCCTCTGGAAGCTTTTCTAACTCAGCTTCAAATTGAGCCTGTGAAATATTTAAATATATATACATATATATATATATATGTTTATATACATATGCATGTAATTATTAGTAATGAGTACAAGCACTTACTATAAGATCTGCAGCCTCAGGATCATTTCGATCACAAATTCTCATCCACACCGACATTTTATCAGTTGGTGCACCTTGCTCCCATAACTTTATACCCAATAAAATATAATAGTATTAAAAAAAACATAATAAATAATAAAAAAATGAATAATAAATACCTCATATCGGATCTAAGACACTTGACGAGTGCTGAGCCTGTGAGGTGGTCCCTACAATGCTCGATTCTCGGAATGACATGTTGACACTCCTACATACAATTATAATTCAAATTTCAAGAAAATATAATGTCACACATTCTAGAAAATATACTATACCATAATAAATATACTAACCGTGAAAGCCTCAGTAGGACCAATATGCAACTAAGTCACGCCACTGAGACGGGAGAACACTTCTCAGGACTTTTTTCTAGAATGTATGTGGTACCCATATTTGGTACCCAATGCTCCTTCTTGACTTTGCCTTTATAATGTTTCCATATATTATGAAATTTGGTCATACACACAAGCTGAAAACTCATCGGGGAACACTTTCAAATTATTCTATTAAAGAAAAAAAATCACACATGTTAGTATTTTTTTTTTTAAACATAGGGAAAGAAACTAAATTGTTCTTCTTACCTTAACTTCCCTTCAAAGCCGATCTGATGTATCCTGAGGGATAGAAGTCCAGTCACATGTGGAAAATGGAAATCGATGTGGGTCACGTATGATATAACCCCAACTAACAAATAAATGCAGGGGCAGTCAGTCCCACATGGTGAAATCTGTTGTCAAATGAAACATCATAAATCGTGTCAGAATTCCATGATAAAATCTCACTACTAGGGACTCTCTTGCGAGAGGAAGAATCTGTCGATTCCGATAATGTTGAAAACAATTTTATACATAATTTTACATATTTGAATACATATATATGTGTATGTGTGTGTGTTTGTGTTTAGAAATTACATAAAATATCAAAAATAATTACATTTAAACATACCTCGACCCTGAGACGTAGATGGATCAAATGGATGATGTGGATCTGCTACTTGTTCCCCCTGACATGCCTGCAACCATAAAAAACATTAATAAGGGGACAATCCATAATGTCAAAAAGATAAATTGGATTGTTTTTTTGAAAAATTCAAACTTGTACAATAGTCAATAAATCAATAAGGTATAGAATAATGTAGTTGTAAATGGATTTTAAAAAATCAAAAAATTCACAAAACAGAAATAAAATTTTGTAAAAAAAGTCGTGTATTTAGAGGGGGTGTTGTGGGGCTGTCTGGGGTGGGGTGGGTGTTTGGGGTGGGGGGGGGGTTGTCCGGGTGGGGGGGGCTGTCCGGGGGTGGGGGTTACCCGGGGTGAGGGGGGTTGTCCGAGGGTTGGGGGGCTGTCTGGTGTGAGGGGGGACCTGTCCGGGGGTTGGGGGGATGTCCGGGGTGGGGGGTGGGGGGGTTGTACAGGGTGAGAGGGGTTTTCCGGGGGTTGGGGGCTATCCAAGGTGGGGGGGCTCTCTAAGGGTGGGGTGGCTATCCAAGGTGGGGGGAGCTATCCGAGGTGGGTGAGAGGGGGTTTTCCGGGGTGAGGGGGTGTTGTCTGGGGGGGGGGGTGGGTGTCCGGGGTGTGGGGGAGGGGCTTTTTTGGGGGGTGGGGTTGTCTGGGGTGCTGGGGGGGCTATCTGGGGGTGGGGGGGTTGTTCGGGGGTGAGGGGTGGGGGGGTGGGGGGTTGTCCGGGGTGGGGGGGATGTTTGGGGTGGGGGTTGTTCAGGGTGGGGGTGGGGGGTTGTCCGGGGTGATAGGGGGGATGTCTGGGGTGGGGTTGTTCGGGGGTGAGGGGGGTTGTTCGGGGTGATGGGGGGGTTGTCCGAGGGGGGGGGCTGTCCAAGGTGGGGGGAGCTGTCTAGGGTGGGTGAGTCGGGGCGGTCCAGGGTGAGGGGGGGTTGTCCGGGGGTGGGGGTTGTCCGAGGTGGGGGTTGTGTGGGGGTGAGGGGTTGTACGGGGGTGGGGTGGGGGTTGTTCAGGATGGTGGGAGTTTTCGGGGGTGGGGGGCTATCCGCATTGGGGGGGGGGGTTGTCCGGGGTTTGGCGGGAAAACAATTATACACCTTTTATTAAACCTGAAAATCGACCGTTTCTCCTTCAACGACCGTTCTGACCTAATAAATATCTTCTTCACGTTGAACAATAGTATGTTGATCAAGCTATTGGGCAACAAAAGGATTAGTGTCTGGTTCATCTAATTCAAACAGAAACACTCATCACCGAGACATTTTCACAACAACTTGACAACTATGATCTGAAGGCAAAGTAACATAGAATACTTTTTCCGCTAGTGATGTCAAAATGAAAGGTTCATTATCAAGTCGTTCATTACTATATAACATATAGTTAAAATTTACCATTGTAAACTGATATTGATTTGACTTTACATCCATGCACTATATCAACCCAATTACACTTTAACAATATGTACTTCAATCCGTGTGCGTATAAAACTTCAATGATGTCTATCAATTCACCGTAGTAATAACTAGAATTGATGAATAGAAAATCGATGCCACTGTTTTTTGTTGCTCGTTTGTTGTCAATATCTTTAATGCGAAATCGAAATTCATTAGCATTATAGCTTTATAACGATGAGCCGTTATAGATGGACCCTCAGCTAGTTGGATAAATTTTTCATGCAACGTGGGGTCTCCTAACTCCCTCATCTTATGAACCTATATAATTCACAGAATTCAATAATGATTTCTGCAGAAATAAATTATTATAATACTTAACTCATAATGAAAATCAATTTACACAAACAAAATTCTTCAACCAATCATGAAACGATGCATAATGGGATTTTTGAATTTGATAATTCATCGCACGATACATCTCTTATTTTATCTCATTAATGTGTTTCTAACAAATGAACAATCTCGATGTTTAAATGAAAAACTTATACAAACAAAACAAGTAAAATTTAAATGATAAAATTGATAAGACACTTACTAAATTAATGGTGCAACTGATGGAGTATTGAACAAGATGTATCAATGCGCTTGTATCCACTCGAATTTTTCTATATCAAATGTGGTTCCTTCTACAACTAGACCATCATGAATCCGAGAGGGATTATCTAATTTTGTTTGAACATCCATGTGATATTCTTAACAAAAATAGTACACTCATCCATCAAATAACCATTGGATATTGATGCCTCCGAACAAGCTCTATTTTGTACAAATCGTTTCAATGTATTTAGATACCGCTCAATAGGATACATCCACCTAAACTGCACTGGACCAGAAACCATTACTTCATCAGCTAGGTGCACTTTCAAGTGAAGCATAATATTGAAAAATGAGGGGTGAAATAGTTTTCTCAAAGTGACAAAGCGTAAGTACAATTTGGTCATGAAAACTTTTTAAATCACTCATTCGTTGATTTCTTAAACAAAGCTGTCTAAAAAAGTTACTCATCTCAATAAATGGTTGAACAAAATTGGGGGATAAAAAATCACAAATTTTGATTGGAATCAACTACTGAAGTAGTATATGATTTTCATGACATTTCAACCCTTGCAATGTCTTGCTCTTCAAATTCACAAACTTTGAAATATTAGAACAGTAACCATCAGGCACCTTGAGCATCTTCAAAATGGAAAGAAATGTCTCTTTCTCCTTTGTAGTCATCATCGTATATTGTGCATCAGGCATATATGCCTTGTTTCCCTCTGCTAACTGTAAATGAAACTATTTACTTAAACCCATTTCTTCCAAATCACAACATGCATTAACATGGTCCTTTTATTTTTCCACTGACACCTGAAATAGTCCACAATATATTATCGCAAACATTTTTTTTCAATGTGCATGACATCCAAATTGTTCCATAACATGTTATTTTTTGAATAGGGGAGATTGTAAAAGATACTTTTATTTTTTCATTTGTGAATGTGTTGTCTACCTGCACCACGAATATTACATAATGGATGAGCCACTAAATCATGAAATTCATATACCGTGCGGATGTTTTCTTCCTCAATCTACGATAAAATTTCGACTCCTGTAATGATCTTTGGTTCTTGGATGAACTCTCTATAACCATCAAATGTCACTCTTTCCGTTATAAACCAGTGCTGAGGGGGGGAGAAAAAGTTTGTGACCCATGTATACCCATTTTTTGGAATGTTTAATACATACAGATTTTTTACATTTATTGCAACAAGGGCATGCAAAATCCCCTTCCGTACTCCAGCCTGAGAAATTTTCATAAGACAGGAAATCATTGATTGTCCACAATAAAGCAGCCTGCAATTTGAACATTTCATTCATTTAACAGTCATAAGTCATCACACCATTGCCCCAAAATTCATTCAACTCATCAATAAATAGCTAAAGGTAAACATCAATCTTATCCCCCGGACTTCTCGGTCCATCAATAAGAGTGGAAGGTAATATGAATTGTTTCTTCATACAAAACCAAAGAGGAAGATTATACGGAACCAACACCACGACCCATGTGCTATGATTGGAACCAACCATATACTTGAATGGATTGAAACCATCAGCTGTCAACCCCAATCGGACATTACAAACATCTTTAGAAAAGTCGGGGTGTCTCTTACTGAAACTCTTCCATGCACGAGAGTCTGTAGGGTGGGTTAACATATAACTTTCCTAATTCCTTTCTGCATGCCATATCATTAAATTAAAAACTTTAGATGACATAAAGAATATTTTCAACCTCGACTTTAGGGGAAAGTAACACATTTGCTTTCGGGCAATCAGTTTTCCCTATTTCACAGTCTGACTTTGAAGAGTCTGATTTCTTATGTTCTCTTTCGACCTGGAAGTGCCACAGACCGCACAAATATCTAAATGTGCAGTTTCCTTTCTAAACAACATAAATTTTTTTGCACATGCATCTATTATCTCATATGTAAATCATATGTTTTCTGTCATCTTAAGAGCATGGTAATACGACTCAGGAATCTTAGCATCGACAGGAAGAACCTTTTTCAATAATGCCAACAGCATGACAAACGATGTGTCTGACCACTAATTTGAAGTCTTCAAATGAAACAACTCCACGATAAATGAAAAGTTATTGTAAGCAGTACATCTAGGATATAATTCTGTTTTCACATCATCATGTACTTCATAAAACCTTCTCAAATCATGATCTACACCAGAGCACAGATTTATCTCACCGGTCTCGACGTTCTGAATGTCAATGCCTTCAGGAGCCAACCCACATACCATTTCGGTAATCATTTCATGAATTGGATCATTCATCCTCGCATCAACATTCATCTGAACTGTATCTTTATCTTGACAATGAATATATTCTTCCCCATGACGAGTCTAGCTCTTATAAATTTTCAGAAATCCGTTCAAGAATAGGTGCTCTCTCACGATATCTCGTGTGAATTGATATCTATTTGCACATTTTATACAAAGACAACTAATATAGTAACTTTTAAATCCTCCAGTGAACTCAATGAACTACATAATGCCTTCGAAATATTCTCTTAACATTCTATTTGGAAGATCAATCCAACTCTTATCCATAATATTATCTGTATAACAAACATTTAGAAAAATGTGGTCAAGCCTCAAACATTTTCTCAATGGATACACACACAGACTCAAGAATGCTATAAATTAAATAACAACACAACTTAATATTAATCCAGTCAACATATACATGGATTATAGATTGTATGTAAATTCCAACCACAATTAAAGTGTGGTGTCTTCTTATACAAACACTATAAACACACACGGTTTCATAATTCTTCATGCACAAAAGCCCGTATACACATGAACTTCAATTTCCAAAATTCTTATTCACACACAATATTCATATAATCTTAATGTATTCCATCTTTGTGATGTAAAAAGCCCAAAATCAAAACTCTTAAATGGAAGTTTGGGCATACCTATAACACTACAAATCTGGAAGGGAGGGGAGACAGAGGTGGTGATGCGAGAGAGAGGAGGGCCAGTGGAGGGGAGCTGAAGTTTGTGGCGTTGCGGTGACGGAGGGGATGGGCGATGATGGGAGGCCAGAGGCGGTCGCGCGACATCGATGGTGACCGGTGATGGGCGGCGGTGTTGCAGTGAGGGAGAACAGAAGCTGCGGGTATGGTTCAGGCGTGAGGGAGGTTCGACCGCGAGGGGGGGAGGCGGTCCCGCGGCGTCGGCGGTGCGATGTCAGCGGGGACCAGTGATGGGGCGGCGGTGGTGTGGAGAGAGAGAACAAGCACTGTGTGTAGGGTTTGGTCACGAGGGGGGTTTGACTGCGAGGGTGGGGGAGGGCAGGGCAGAGGTGGATGACATCGGCGATGCAGGGGATGGATCCCACGGTGGCGGTCGGTACTGCGGGGTATGGTTCCGGCGGCGCGACGGGGTGCGCGAGGGTAGTTCAAGCATGAGGGTTGAGAGGGGGGGCGGGGAGGGTGGGGTGGACAGAGCGAGGGCGGTCGACGGGTGCGAGGGCGGCATCGGTCGACACTACGGGGTAGGGTTCTGGCGGGCGCGAGGGGGCTTCGAGCGCGAGGCAGCTGGGGGAGGGGGGCATGGATGAGGGGGGTTTTAAGCTTAGAAACCTACATTGTTGATCGCTATTGGGTATCAATAGCGACCGGCAATGGCGGCCACCCGTTTCAGGGGTGCTCCAAAACCCCCTTTTCTAGTAGTGTTAGTTCAAAACATGTTTCACTAAAAACCAAGAAAATGTGATTTGATTAGATTGATAATTTCGGAAAGTGATTCATACGTAATTTATGACTTGTATGAATCAGTCCCACATAAAAGAAACACATGTTGTGATTGATATGATGCAATGATTTTGTTTTTAGTTAAAATGATATTTTAGTAAAAAACACAAGTCTCAAACTCAAAACTGAGAAAACACATTCTTTTTTTTTTGATACTTTAAGAAAATAATCCATAAGTCATCTATGATGTGTAGAAATTAGGCGCACCTCAATCCGACACACGGTGTGATCGGTATGACTCCAAATGTGTTTTGTATTTAAAATTGACATTATTTTAGTTAAAAGTATGAGGGACATACTCAGAACCAAACAAACACATTCAAATTGTTTTGATACTTGAGTAAAATGATCCTTAAGTCATTTGTGATGTGTAGAAATCATCTGCCCCTCAATCTGAAACACGATGTGCCCAGTATGACTCAAAGTGGTCGTTATCAGTTTAAAATTGACATGTTAGTTCAAAATGTGTTTCACTCACTAAAAACTAAGAAAACATGCTCGGATTGTCATGATAATTTAAGAAAATAATTCATACGTCATTTGTGACATGTAGGAACCCGTCTCACATCAAAATGACACATGATGTGACCAGTATGACTCAAAGTGAGTGTTTTCAGTTTAAAATGAAATTTCAGTAAAAATAAAAGTGACATATACGAAACAATGCAAACACATTCAGATTGTTTTGATATTTTAGGACAACGATCCATAAGTCATTTGTGAGGTGTGGGAATCAACCATACCTCAATTTAATACACAATATACTCAGTGTGACACAAATTGTGTGGTTTCAATTTAAAAATGATATTTTATTAATGTATTGTTTCATATTTATATTTAATTTATTTATTTATATTATTACTAGGATAAGAATTTTTTTTCTTAAACAAGTACATTCTTTTTCTTGAGTTGGGGAAGTTTTTTGGAAACTGATGCAATGATTGTGCTTTTTTAGAGGGGGTCGAGTGCCAAGGACAATGTAAAATGATGTTTTTGTATTTTTATAATATTACATGCTATTGTAATTATGAAAAACATTGTTTGAAATGTCTATAATATATTGTTTTTATGTATTTGTGATGTAATTTTCATTTCAACTAAAATTTAAATTTTCTATATACAGGTTGTTGCTACAGTTCGTTGTAATTCAAATAAAACACTATAGTAGGGGAGCTTTTATTAGCACTATTTCTAGTGTTCATAAAAGCCCTCGTTTATCAGCACTAGAAATAACATTGATAATTGGGGTCTTTTATCAATGCTAAATTAGTGATGATAAAAGACCACCTTTATCAACACTTTTTTAGTGTTGATAAAAGTCCTCTTTTAGCGGTGTTTTTTTTATCATTGATAAAGGGGTCCCCTATTTCAGCAGCCCTTAAGACAACAACAGTTTTTAAGCGCTGTTAAAGCCAATTTTTCATGTTGTTAAAGGGTTGGTCTATGGTAGTTCTAGGCTATAACGGTCATATTTAAATAATAATATTTTTTGGTTCATTTAAGATCGGTGCTTCGTATTGTATACGCTATCGATCATAGAGTTTTCTTAAATCTCATGGTGTTATAGAACCCTGTTATTTTGTGGATAAAAAAGGCTTCAAAAACCTCCAAAATTGAGTTTTTAGTTGGGATATCCAAAATTTTGAATATTTGTTGCAATTTCAGCGTCATTTAAGGGGTTCTTGTTGTCTTTTTTTAATGGAATCTGAATTTATTCTAATGGTTTACTTTCAATATTATGTTGTCCAAATTTTATCATTTTCCATATTGTAGTGTTATTTCTAATTATATGTATTCATATTTTTATATATTAGCATGAATAAATTAATTGTATAAATAAAAGATTAAACATATTTGCATATAAAATATCTTTTAACATATATAAACAATATGTAAATATAAAAATGTATTTATTTTATTTAAAATTAAAATTTATCCATTTTATTTAACTTACAAAAATGTATGAATGTGTATATATATCTGTACAAATATATATATATATATTATAAATATATGTGTGTGTGTGTTTGTATTAACAAACATCTTTATATATATATAAGCATATATTCTAATATATGTAAATAAATATTAAACGGTGGGTCTTATTACAAACGCACGCAGACATAAATACACGAAAACAAAAATATTTTATTAATGTATTTAAAAATACATATAAATATAAATATAAACACACAGACGTAAATACACACAAATAAACATGTTTTATTAATTTATTTTAAAAATAAATATATAAATATAAACCCACAGACATAAATACAACAAACAAACATATTTTATTAATGTATTTACAAATAAATATATAAATATATGAATGAATATATGGACAAAAAGATATATATATATATATATATATATATATATATATATACACACACACAATAAAAAATAAAATAAAACCCGATGGAGTAATGGTAAGGATGTTCACTTTGCTGAGGGAGGTCTCAAGTTCAAATTTTTACAGGCACATGTGCGTGTGTGGTTGAGTGTGGGAGGAAGTGGGGGAGGGGTGAGCGCTGATAAAGGGGTGGTTGGTGTCACACATTAGCAAAGCCAAGGACCGATAAAGGGGTGGTGGGTGGGAGTGGTGTATGTCGAACAATTTGAAAAATATATATATTTTTTGTTTCATTAGTGATTTTTTAGTGTTGATAAACACACCTTTTATCACTAAAAAACCAATGATAAAACCAGCACTGATAAAAAGGAGTGAGCTTTAAAGACGTAGACAACATCATCACATTTGTAGCATTGGTAAAAATGTTTTAGTGTTGATAAAAGGCTAGTATGTAGTAATGTAATATTGCCCCCTGTTATCAGCATCGACATTATTTGTGTTTTTTTAGTGATGATAATGGTCTTTTTGCACGCTTTTAATAAAGAAAATATATGTGGTAGTGTCACTTAAACCAACCCCCCACCTAATCCCTTAAATCTTATGCTACATGAACTGGGTGACAATATGTTTCAAAAAAATTGTTTTGAAGATGTAATAAACATGTGACAAAACCTATATGAGGGAGTAAAAAAGGTGAGTATGTATGGGAGATGTCACATGACCAAACGAGAGTGAGGAGACAATCTCCGTGTAGCATACGAGCTGGCAAACAAAGAAACCTCAACCGTGGGATGCTTATCTTGGATTAGGAGAGTAATAAATTTGAGGAGGTCATCAAAACGTGGGCATGTTGTTCACAGTAAGAACAGACCCGATCCCATAGTCCCCTCTGGCTGTGATGGGGAGTGACAGACTGCCTTTGAGCATTCAACTGCTGCTGTGGGAGAGTACTAAAAGTCAGAAAGGACAGGCCTTTATTGTGTTGATGTCGCCACCCTCCTTGGGACCTCCTCCTGCTGAGGCTGAAAGCAAATTGGAAAAGGTGGAAGGGATCCGCCGGAGACCCTACGCCGCCTTCCAGGTCCACACTGTCATTAAAAACCCTACACAAGGGTTGTTGAAACAGTGTTTTCCCTTCCCTGTGGTGGGTATTTTGTTGAGGGTCAAAGTCCACTTATTAGTTGATGGTTTGTTAATTATCATCCTTCATCCACATCGCAAATTCGTACAAAAATTGACATTAGGTTTTCTTGGTTTACAGTTTTGTTGTTTTATTGGTGGCGGGCAATGGACTGCTGGTTCTGAACATGGTGAGGCATCCTCGCCGACGACCAAGCTGCCGAAGCGGCGGCGATGGTGTAACCTCCGGCCGGAGACATCATCTTCGGCCACCGGCGCCCCCTCCTCCTCCCTGCAGCGACAACCGGCGCCGCTGCTGCCCGGTAATCTCCGGCCAGGGATTCTTCACTGATCATATCCTCTATCTTTGCCCGGCACCGCTCCATTGCTCCTTTGGTGTCTTCTCCACCGATGCTGGCGGGTTCCACTACTCCTGGATTTGGTGATGAGATAAGAATGAAAATATATTTTAATCGTTATAATTAAAATTGATATATATATTCAACAGGCTTACGTCTCGAAGGCGCCTTTATATGTCGAAATACAAATGAAGATGCACGAAAAAACAGTCCAAACAGTGACATCAACCACAAGATAAACAAGGCCGACCAGACAATAAAACCCACAAAATCCACCAAAAGAGGCACAACAAATCAAACAAATGCGTCAACACTAAAAAAAAGGTTATTAGTGAGGGGTTTCTTTTTTTGTTAACCACCACTAAATCATATAGCAACGGTTACAAAAAAAACCTTCTATTTCATGGTTAACAATCATTTAGCAGCCTTCATTATTTTTTAATGGTGGTTCGTGTAATATATACAAACCACCCCAGTCATCATACCCTCATTCAACCCTACCCCAATCGTCATTTAATATATGTAAAATATGTCCAACAACAACAACTCGTGATCAATATACATACATCCCACGACCTCTGCTGCATTCATTTGCTTCCACATCAGCTCATCAACTGAAACCAACTCCATCATCTCATCAACTATAACAAAAAAGAAGACATAAATTAAAACTGACCATAACAAATCAGAAGTACAGTAGAATCATTGATAAAATATAAACAAATTACATAAACTAAGAACCATCATGACTGTATTCTAAATAATGACATGGATTAGAAAGGTCAACATCTTACCTAATGTCGACATCTTTCTCCTAAAATAAAAACCACAACATTTAAGAATAGAAATGCAAAAGAGAAAAGACGCAAAATATATTTAGAATGTTGCACATATTCTTTTTTTTATTTTGTTAATAAAAAAGAATACGTTTTAACATAAACACTTTGAAAACATAAACTCACATATTTATGATATAATTCAACACTACTTAAACTGAAAAGGGGAAAGTATTTAACAATCAAATTAATTTTTAAATTCATGTGCAATGTGCTTGAAATTTACTTAATAAACAAATTTTAAGAACTTTGATAGGATAACATGTCCTATATTTCAAAAAAAAACATCAACAGTGGTTTTTCCATAATTTTACATCAATCTAAGGTCGTTTGCTGTGGTTCTGACCATTACACAAACGTTTTAGTATTTTAAAATACTAAAAAGGCCTTTAAGGGCATTCTAGACAAATCGTAACTCGGAATGACATGTCGTCAATATATATCAAAAATTAATCTACAATCGTTGTCCTATGATTTCACGACAATTCGACGTCGTTTGTCAAGTTTTGACCCCCAACACATATTTTTATTGGTTTTGGTACTTTAAAAACTATTTACCGAGTCATTCTGACTACACCGCACCTTAGATTGATGTGTTGTAACACGTACATGTCAAAAATAACATAACAATGGTTGTCTCATGATTTCATGTCAAAATAACAGTACTAAAAAACTGGGATTATCCCGCGACAAAGGTTTAACAATGCTCATTAAAAGCGCTGTTAAAGACATCATTTGTCAATGCTAGAAAAAGTGATGTTAAAAGGGCTTTTAATAGCGATGTTAAAGGGGTTCCTTTAACATTGCAAGTAAAAAAACATTAATAAAGGGGGGGGGGGGTCTTTATCTGTGCTTTTTTAGAAGCGCTTATAATGACCCCCCCACTTTATCAGCGGTTTTTTACTAGCGATGATAAATGGTACATTTTAAAAAATATTTATGTTTCATTAAAAATAATATACTAATAAATAAATATATTTATATTTATATAAATATAATATATATTTTTGAAATAAGTTTTAGATAAGGCTAAATATGTATTTACACTTAATATATAAGATATTTAGTGAAAATAAATTATAAAATAATTTTTAAAAAATATTTTTAATTAATAATTACTAATTATTATTGCGTAATAGTCATTTAATATAAATTTGAAGATAAAAAAATCATAAAATAATAAAATATCTAAAATAAGTTGAAAATGCAACTCAAACTTTAAAAGACCATAACTTTTGATTCGAGTGTCCATTTGGTCTCTACCATAAATCAAATCAAAGTCCGTGAAGAGATCTATGCCCCGACGTCTAGGATGGACCCAATCATGCTTTTGGAGACAAAAATGGCTAAAAATCTTCTAGAATTGAGTTTTTAGTCAGGGTACCCCAATATTTTAACATTCGCTGGATTTTAAACCTCACTAAAGGGGGTCTTATTGCCATTTTTCAGTGGGGAATGAATTTATTCTCTGGTACTACATTCATATTGATGTTAAGGTTTTGAAATTTTATCATTTTTCATAATGTAATTTTATTTATAATTAAATATATCTATGCTTTCTTATATTTACTTATAATAAATCACCAGTATAAATTCATATATCAATATATTCACATAAAATGAATTTTTAAATACATGAAATAAATATTTATTATTTATTTTATTTAAATTAAAAAATTGTCCATTATACTTACCTTATAAAAATACAATAATATGTATATATACACTTATACAATTAATGATTATATATAAACATGTGGGTGTCAATAATTAGCAATATATATGTATATGTATATTCTAATACATGTAAATAATTGAATATTCAAAAAATGTATTTAAAATAATATGTAACAATTTTTTACATTATACAAATATATTTATAATGTTTAAATATACATATGTGTGTGTATTAATAGAAAGATTTATATTTATGTTGTATTATAGTATATGTAAATGAATATAATATATAATATATTTAAATAAATATAAGTCTATACATATATCACACACACACATATATTTTATAAATGTATTTAAAAAAATTAAATAATTATATGACTAAAAACTATACATGTAAATAAACAAAAATATCATTAAAAAGATAATAAAACAACATGGTGCAATGCTAAAAGCATTTCATCTTCAAAGGGGAGGTGCAGGTTTTAAATCCCAATGGGTGGAGGAGGCTGATAATTCAAAAAATGCTGATAAAAGGGTGGTGGGTAGAAAATCAGTGATAAAGGTGGGGGAGCACTATTAAAGGGGTCATGGAAGCGTTGATAAAGGGGTTGGGATTTATTGACGCACAAAAAAATATAATTTTACCCCCTTTAACGGTGCTAAAAAACACTGTAAAATGAGTCTTTTAACAACATTGATTAAAGGGTGGTTTATTTATACTATGTTTAGTGCTGTAAAAGGACACATTTAACATCGCTTTTCTGGCATTGATAAAAGCCTAGGGCTTCTAACTGCGCTCCGATAGTCAGCATTTTTTTAACACTGATAAAGGCCAATTCTAGCACTGTTAATGGCCTTTTTTGAAGTAGTATAAGGTTGTTTTTTATTGTTTTGACCATTACACGAATGTTTTAGTATTTTAAAACACTAAAAACGTATTTACAGGCATCCTTGAAAAATCGTAACTCGAAATGAAATGTCATCAGTTCCTACATATAAAAAATCCATCTAAGGTCATTGTTCCTTGATTTCATGGACATCTGAGTCATTTTCTTAGTTTTGACCCCCAACACTTGTATTTAACGGTTTCGGAACATTTAAAAAATGTTTACCGAGTCATTCTGATCACACCGCACATCATATTGACGTGTTTTCTGCACGTACATATCAAAAATAACTCAAAAATAGTTTTTAAATGATTTCATGCCAATCTCACATCATTTTCTATGGTTTTAACTATTACATGCATGTTTCAGTGTTTTAAAATTCTATAAATATGTTTAAAGGAATCTTAGGAAAGTTGTAACTCGAAATAACATGTCGTTAGTTCTTACATTTCACAAATCAATCTATGGTCATTTTCCTCTGGTTTCACCGAAATATGATGTTGTTTGCCTCTTTTTCACCCCCCACCTAATACATGTTTTTAAAAGGCTTTAGTATATTTTAAAACAGTTTACCGAGTCAATCTGACCACATCGCACGTCAGATTTACATTTGGTCTATGTGTACACTTCAAAAATAACTCAAAGGTGTTTATCCCATAATTTTATATCAATTTAAGTTCGCTTTCTATTATTTTGACTCTTACACGCACATTTTATTGTTTTAAAATACTAAGAACACGTTTACGAGCATCTTAAGAAAACCGTAACTCGTAATGATGTGTCGTCAGTCCCTATATTTCAAAAATCAATTTATATTGATTTTACTCTAATTCAATGGCTATTTAATCTTTTTCCTAGTTTTGACCCCCTGACAAGTGTTTTTAAAGGCTTCAACACCTTTATAAACTATTTATTAGGTCATTCTGACCACACTGTACGTCAAATTGACGTGTTGTCTACATTTGCATGAAAAAATAACTCAACGATGGGTTTCCCATGATTTCACATCTATATGAGTTTGTTTTCTATGTTTTTGAAAGTTACACCCATGTTTTAGTGTTTTAAAAAACTAAAAAGGCATTTATGGGCATCTTAGGAAAACCGTAACTCAAAATGATGTGTCGTTGGTTCCTAAATTTAAAAAATGAATCTATGGAAAATTTTCTCTAAGTTCATGGAAATCGGATTTGTTTGTCTAGTTTTTACACCATCGATAGAGGTTTTTAAAGGCTTTGGTACCTTTAAAAATCGTTTACCGAGTCATTCTGACCACACCGCATGTCCGATTGATGCGTTGTTTTCACATACATGTAAATTATAACGAAATGGTGATTTTCCCATGATTTAACATCAATATGAGGTCGTTTTCTATAATTTTTTCCATTAGTTGCAAATTTGAGTGTTTTAAAACCCTAAAACCGCGTTTACAGGCATCTCAAACAAGTCATAACTAGAAATGACATTCCATCAGTTCCTACATTTCAAAAATCGATTTACGGTCAATTTTCTATGATTTCATGTCCACTCGACATCATTTTCTTAGTTTGGACCTCTGAAACACATTTTTAAAGGCTTTAATACCTTTAAAAACTATTTACTGTGTCATTTAGACTACACTGCATGTAAAATTGATGAGTTGTCTATGAATACACATAATAATAACTCAACTGTGGGTTTTCTATTATTTCACATCAATATGAGGTCTTTTTCTATGATTTTGACCATTCCACACACATTTTAGTATTTTAAAATACTAAAAACACATTTACGGGAATCCTAAGAAAATCATAACTTAGAATGACATTTTTTTGGTTCATACATTTCAAAAATAAATCTAATACCATTATTCTATGCTTTTATGGCCATCAGACGTCGTTTTCTTGGTTTTGAACCCCGAAAGACATTTTTAAATGCTTCTAAACCATTAAATTTTTTTTACCGAGTCATTCTGACCACACCACACATCAGATTGATGTGTTGTTTACACATACACATCCCAAATAACTCAACAATTAATTTCAAATGATTTAACTTCAATATGATGTTGTTTTCTATGTTTTTTGCCATTATGCACACGTTTTAATGTTTTAAAACACTAGAAACGTGTTTCTGAGCATCCTGGGAAACTGTTACTTAGAATGGCATGATGTGGGTTCCAAAATTTAAAAAATAAAATTATGGTCATCATCCTTAAATATGATTGACATATGAAGATTTTTTTATGGATTTAACCCCACGACACACATTTTGAAAGGATTTAATACCTTTATAAACTATTTTCCGAGTCATTTTGATCACAATGCTCGTCATATTTATGTGTTGTTTAATTATACATGTAAAAAATAACTAAATGGTGATTTTACCATGATTTCACCTCAATATGAGGTCGTTAGATATGGGTTTTACCGTTACACACATGTTTTAGTGTTTTAAAACACTAAAAATGAATTTATGGGAATCCTAGGAAAACCATAACTTGGAATGACATGTCATCGATTCGTACATTTTATAAATCAATCCAAAAATTTTTCCTCTAATTTCACAGTAATTTGATGTCTTTTATCAGCTCTTTACCCTCTCGATGCACATTTTTAAAGGATTCGGTACCTTAAAAAACTATTTAATAAATCATTCTGAACACAACCCACATCAAAAGGATGTTTTGTCTATGTGTATAATTAAAAAATAACCCAAAAGAGGTTTTCCAATGATTTTACTTCAATATGGGGTTATTTTCTATTATTTTGAACATTACCTACAAGTTTTAATGTTTTAAAATACTAAAAACACTTTTATAGACATCCCAGGAAAATCATAACTCGAATGTTGTACCATTAGTACCTACCTTTCAAAAATATATCTATGGTCATTTTTGTCTAATTTCATGGCCGTCTAATGTCATTTATTTGGTTTTTACCCCCCAATACATGTTTTTAAAGGCCTCTGCACCATTAAAAACCATTTACCAAGTCATTTCAATCATGCCGCACATTAGATTGATATGTTTTCTATGAGTAAACATAAAAAATAATTAAAATACGATTGTACCATGATTTCACATAAATTTTAAGGATTTTTTTATATGGTTTTGACTTTTTTACATGTGTTTTAGTGTTTTAAAACACTAAATATGTATTTACAAGAATCTTGAGAAAATCGTAACTCAGAATGACGTGTTGTTAGTTTCTACATTTTAAAAATCAATCTCTAGTCATTGTTCTCTAATTTCATGGAAATAAAACATCATTTTCCTAGTTTTGACCCCCAACACATGTTTTTAAAGGCTTTAGTACATTTATAAACTGTTTACCAAGTCAAAACTAAGAAAACGAGCTCGTATTGTTTTCAAACATTATAATAATGATCCATAATTCATTTTTGATGTGTATGAATCAACAACATTTCATTCCATAACACTATGTGGATTGTATGACTATAATTGAATGGTTTCAATATAAAAGTGGAATTTCAGTTTTATTTATTGAAGTTTTCTGTGTTCATTTTGTGAATGATCTATGGAATTTATAATTTTCCTCACCATAATGAGCTATAAGGATGACAATTTCTGCAAGGATCATGTCATTCAACCGATGAAATATATAAACTAAAGAATTTTCTATTTCCACTGGACACTGATCCTCTATTTTCATATTATAGTCCTATTCTTACACTTTTTCTTTCAACCTTTCAATCTATCTTCGTGAATCATGATCAACGATAGTACTCGAACCCCCATTGGACGTGGAGGTAATTGTTGAAGAAATATTACCAAAGATAGAAGATGGAGTAGACCCATAACTCATCCAAATTAGACGTTAATGATGATCCTTCCCTAAAACTATTTCAACTACATTGTTATGGGAAATTGATAATGATTAAGAAGGGTTCACATCCTAGACTTCTTGAATTTAAACATGTTAACACGAAAAATGATTTCTTATATTATTTGAACATCATAATATTATATAATTAATATAATTTTCCATACTATTTATTGTTATTTCCTTACTATAAAAACAAAATAATGACAAATAAATTTTAACAATAAACAAGGATTAAAACCAATTAAATGGGGCTGGATACATGGATTAAACAATGAAAAATTAACATCGTTTGATCAATGTAGGCAACCCCATTTAATTGGTTTTAAGGATTGTTTTTTGTTATAATATATTTTTCATTATTATGTTTTTATAGTAATGAAATAACATAAAATAGTAATGAAAATTACTTACTCCAATATAATCGGTAGGTTCATTTACAAAACTGCCATCGAGTTTCATATGAACTTTAAACCACATCTATGTTCCACAGACAAAGTGACCTAATTAATTATCCTTTATTTCAAAATATAAACAATTTTGAAAAAACATTGAATTATAATAAAATTATATAAATAATAATGAATAAAATAAAAACTAGAATTGTTCTTTTTCTTGAAAAAACAATGATACCCAGCGATATAAGGAATGCTTTTTTTCTCATGATACACAATATTTTTTAGATAATACCTACTAAAAGTAGAAAAATTAATAAAAATTATAATTTTATTGTGTTTATTTTATCAAGATAATATAAAATATGCAATTACCTCATGTGATACATATCTTTTAATATTAACAAACATCTTCCATTTCTCACGAGAAATGACTTCAGAAACTTTCTCAGACATATGTTGTGAGCTCAGATTTGTGTCATTAAATTCATGCCCTTATCTCCATTTAAAATCTCTCCATTTTTTGCCCAAATATTTTAGAGTCCATGGGCATGAAATGAAGTTTGGGGAATCAAAATGAAAAAACATATAGGGAAAAAACATAACACTTTATAAGTATATTATAAAAATTTAATCATGTATTTAAAATATGTTATCAATGAATATTAAATTAATATTACCTTTACTTGGTTATCAAAGACCTAATTTTTTCAACCGGTGGGAATATTCCATCAATCTTTATAATTTAATGCAATGCTCACCGTCTCACAAGAAAACTACCAAAGAACATGTCCATAGATTCTGAGAGCATCATCGATAGTGTAAAGACCCAGAATTTTAATGTAAGTTTTTTTAATTAAATGGGAATTTTAAGAGTCTGCGAAAATTTACGGCACATGATTTCGAGGCCCGGTGTACCCGGAATAAATTTATGAAGTTTTGTTTAGGTACATTCACTAAACGTACAAGCAGGTTTTTATAACTTTTAAACCTGTGCTCGGAATTGAGATGTGAGGGCACCGTTGAACTCGCAGCGCCGATAATCACTTAGGAAGTCTTTCACCTCAAAGGTAGATAGTCGAAAATAAAAGATAGTTTTTGGGTTTTTAATGAAATAATTAAATAAAAATAAAGCTATAGCTTTATTTTTATTTGGTTATTTGAAGAAAACATGTGGATAGTTGGAGGTGGGTCCCACCACACCTTAACCTCCCATGAGAGGTTATGGTGGTGGGGCCCACCCGAAGCTAACCTCCTCTTGATGTTTAATATTCTTGGGACCAATCGGGGTTAAAACCTCTTGAACTCCCCATTAAGTGGGGATAAACCTCTTAAGCTCCCCACTTAATGGTTCCACCACCCCTCCAACTTAATACAGTCAACGCACAAGCATTTATGGTACCAAATCCTCCATAATAATTTTCTGCCAACCTCTTGAATTAATTAATTGGAGATAACCTAATTAATTATCCCATTTGAATATTGTGCCAATAATTAAATTGAGGAAATCATATCACTTTTTCATTTTGGGCGGAATATTGGGGAGAGGAGAGCTTGGGAGAAATATAGTTCTCCAACGAAAAACCTCGTCTCCCAATGAAGAATGAATAACGCCAACAATGATCTCCATTGATATTCTTCCCCAGACGCTTACCGACGTGGAAATTCTTCCACAACCGATGTGAAAGATTGGGATTGGAAGTGTGCGGCGGATGCGACGAGTGATGAAAAATCCGTCTTCTTCCCGCGACTTCATCATCGAACAATGAACAATGGTAGGGGTAATTTTCATTTAAGTTCCACGTTCTTCCATTCTTTCAAAATGAAGAATGAGGATGCTTTATTTTTGTGGGTGGATTATTGTGGTTCGTTCCAAAGGACAGATTTCTATCACCCTAAATGCGGAGGGTGTGAGCAAAACTAACATGGTCCGACACCCTTCGTCGATCTCTTTTGTGATATCCTTCGGCATAGCAATGAAATGATGAGGTGATGAAGGCAACGAAGAAAAAGGACGCGCAACTCACAGCCTCCGTGACCCACGCCATCCCCGGGTCATCCCGCACTACCACCGGCCGAACTCGCCCCTGTCGTGCCGCTCGCTGAGCCGCGCAGTTGCCCCGAGCCGGCCCGTGCCTCGCCGGCCTGCCTGGTCGACTCCTGGCTGGCCACCTGCCTACCCGGTCACCTCCCGGCCTACCCAGCTGCCTCCTAACTGCCCGTCGACAAGCACAACCGCCTCCTGTGTGCCCGACCGAACCACGTAGGCCCGCGCGCCCCACACGCCCCGCGCTGCCACTCACTGAACCATCCTCGGTCATCAGGGCCCAGCCGCTCGAGCCGCTCCCCTCAAGGTAATGGCTGAATTGGCCTCAGCCATTCGGGCCGAGCCGCCGAGCCTCGCCCCACGCGTGCTTTGCTGAGCCGACCTTCCGCACCCCTCGCGGTGCCTCTGGGCCGAACCAACCTTACACCGACTCGCACCTTCACGTCCAGTCTGTGCCCTCACACTACTCGCGACCTTCACGACCTGTTGGGCCGGGCCCAGCAGGCTGGGCTGAACCCAACGGGTCGGATCGGACCCTGGCCCACTACAACCCTTTACTTTCTTTTGGCCATATCTTTGGCACCAGATGTCTATTTGACGAACCATTAGCGGTGCTGGTAATCATGGAGCGTGACGGTCCCTTTGAGTATACCCCACTAGATTTCTGGGTATAGTTGAGTTACGGTCAGTTTGGATCGTGCACGAATCCAACCGAGCCCCCAGGACTAAAAGGCTAATAACTCACAGACCGGGCTTCCGATTGACACGCCGCCTGTTGCGTTGAGACCACTATGATGTGGCAGACCTTTGGGATACTTCTTCATGGGACTTTGTGGCAGTTGACGTATCAACACTTGGATTGAGGAGAAAACCCTCAAGGAATCAAGCGTTCTTTATGCAGAAACCCTCTGGTTGGATGCTTAGTGATAAAATGGATCCTACGTGGGTTCGACAACTCCAACTACTGTTCCAGGATCCTACGTTGGTTCGACAGCTCTGAGTACTATTCCTGGATCCTATATGGGTTCGACAACTCCAACTACTATTCTAGGATCCTACGTGGGTTCGACAACTTTGATTACTGTACCAGGATCCTACGTGGGTTCGACAGAGAAGATGATTCAGTGGCTAGATCTAATCATCTCTATTTCTATACATGTGAGGTGAGTCAATAACTTTTTTTTCTACCTCATGGTTGAGATGGATTTCTTGATAACTTAGCTATATGTATGGGCATATACCTAATTGAGGTTATCTGTTGACTACATACTTTGTGGTTATCATTGTTGGATTTTGAGAGACCTTGAGGGTCTCGGGGTCCTTACTGAGTACTGTTATACTCACCCCTCCATAGGCTATGCATGCACCTTGTTGCGTAGGTTGCAGATGACAGACAACGTTGACCGAGGCTGAGAGTATTAAGACTGGACGGTACCCAGAGGTGGACCTCACAACGAGTCGATACCCGAAGAAGACTGACAGACGTGGATTGTTGAGGAGGCTATCTTTAAATACCATTTAGGTAGAAATACCAGGGGACGATTTAGCAGCTTTTTTCCCTTTCTTCAGTTGTACCTGTTTTTCTAGTTCCTTGTAATTTACAGTTGGGCTTGTATTTCCTGCCCCTTTACTTTTCAGAACTCTTTTTTATACATTTACTTAGTGTTTTGTATCCAGTTGTTTGCTCTATTGTGCACGTTTACAAGTTTTAAGGGCAATGCCTTCCCAGAATTAGGGAGTTTCACCTTTGGTGCTAGTTTCCATCCCCTGGTCTATGGAAAGCAGGCTTGGGGTAGTCACGACACGGGCCCCGGGGGTCGTGTTGTGAAAAATTGGTATCAGAGGAGTCGATTCTACCGCAGAACATAGGACTCTGATATTTTCTGTGAAGCAATGGTGTTAAGGGCATTGAGTGTCATTTTCAGTTCAGGGAGTCCAGTGTTGGTGCAGCGGCCAACGTATCCATACACCCGGACCCTGACTTCTAATTTCGGACTTAGTGCACGAAAACACTTATTGCATGTGCGTTTCAAGAGTTTTCTTGGTGATATCTTTAAGTCAGCTCACCAGGTATAACATATTGATCATGTCACACCTGTTTCTTTTCAGAATGGCCCCATGCAGACAGCCAGACAGGGTTCCAGGCTTTGTACGAGATGGCAGTCCACTGAGCGGTGAGGCCTTGGTGTAGGGCCCTATCACAACGGAGGCACTAACGGTACCACTACCCATTGGGACACCAATGCCACTAGCCCCAAAAATAGACAATGCACACTGCTTGAGCGCATTTCCCCAATTCCAGCGCCAGTGGCCTCCTAGGTTCAGGGGTGAGACGGGCCCACAGGCAGATGAGGATTGGATTGAGGCTGTGGTGATAATCTTCAAACTGGTAGGGACACCAGCCGACCTTATGGTGATCCTTGCCGCGAATCTCCTTCCGGAAGCAGCAGACAGATGGTGGAGCCTGATGCTCTAGCTGAATGAAGAGGAGATACTCCTCTAATCAGACATTGAGAGTCTATTTCATGCAGAGTTTGTCCTAGCCACCCTACGTGCAGTACAGATATAGGAGCTACTTCATCTGCAGCAGGGCAGTATGATGGTAGTACAGTACTCAGTGAGGTTCAACGACCTCTCTTTCTAGTCTACAAATATGGTGCGGGACCCTTTATCTAGGGCCCGGACCTTTGATCAGGGGCTCAGGTGAGAAATCAGGGCTTCGATGATCTCCCTTAGCATCCCGACGCTGGCAGGGGTGTTAGAGAGAGCCCTATTTGTGGAGAGTTTCCTTATTGAGCAGTCTCCAGCAGCGACATCCACCATTAGTCAACATGTGGTAGAGTCTTCTATAGCTGTTAGTAGACAGATGTCGCAGAGGTCCAAGTGGACCAAACCTATAGGTGGATGACTGTATGACTCAGGTTCAGTTCTGAGAGGCACATGAAATAGAGCCCGTCATATGAGGAGCAGGCAGTGATACACATGTGACGAGATGTGTCACATGGCTCGAGACTGTCCAGCCCCCCATGCAGATGATCAGCAGACAGTTGAGGGACCTCCTAGGAAGAGGAAGTGTTTTGACTGTGGTGGTCCTGATTCATGCTCAAATTTACCCATGAGAAGAAGGTAGAACTGTCCTTGTAGTCTAGCTTGGGTTGTCGAATCCTCAGAGACCTAAGAAATAACCTATAGACACGCACATTCTAAGGACTGTTTTTGGCTATGAAGTGGCCAAATTGGGTTGATTTTAGATGGGTTTAAAGGATCACTAACAGATATAAGTTAATTCAAATTAAGGTAATTATTTGATCCTAGGTTATCGCTCGGGGTGTATTGGATGAATTCCTTTTTTAATGATTCCAATTTCTTATATTTGAGATGAGTTCATTTAAGAAGATAAAAAAATAATCACTTACTGGTTTAATGTCTAAAAACCCTAATACTAATCACCTATAAACATTAAGGATCAATTTTTGAGCACTCTAAGGTAAAGGTTCGTATTTACACTTAAAATGTGTGACCTTAACTTCAATAAGGCTGAAGAGGTTTTAAAATCATCAAATAAAAATCAAATTTAAAAGAAGTGATTAGCCATTAATGGAGTGAGAAATAACATCTAATCCAGTTCCTTTCTACTCATTTGGATCAACCCATAAAATATTTATCCCTCCATTGATGACATGTCTTCAATGGAAGTGGGAAGTAGACTTACGAGGGTGGAATTGAAGAAGTAAAAACAACAACAAAAATTGACCACTCCACTGTTGTGTGATAAATATCACAAAGTATGGTGTGAATAAATTAACACCCTGAACCAACAATATCAACATGATCTGTAGAATAACAGAATAAGAGTAAATAAATAACTTTTATTAAGAAACTAAGGTGAATTGAACAACTTACCTGAGAAAGAAATGCGATTACAAACTCAAAGCGGCAGCATAACACTACAATGAAACCAAAGCACCAAAGATGATAAAATCCTCCAACACCACTGCCTTAAACAGGTATTTTGGGAGCCTTGAGTCGAGAATCCAACAATACAAAGAATCCCACTTTATTATGGTAGGCCTAGGGTGGTGGAAATCTTGTGGAACTTGGACTTTTCCACTCTTGACCCGAGGAGGAAGCCGGCTTTCAACCAACAAACATAAGCGTAGAAATGAACATTTATATTGACGAATTTTAGTGGGCCATAGTAGACAAAAATGGAGATCCAGATGTCTCCTAACCACCTGTAAATTTTGGTCCCATTTGGAGTTGTGAATAGGGAGGTATGACCGATTTAGTCGGATAATATTCTGGGTCGTAGATTCTGGCCCATATTTTGATATTCTATTTGGGTCACCTTAATTTCCATCATGGAGGCTGAAGTAGCACTGTATATGGGAGAATGTTTTTTATATCTATAAATAATCTAGCATCCCACGAAATTTGGGATTCATTGGGCCTGTATTGTGGGCCCCACATTCTCATCAGTGGGCTGGTGTCCAATCTGCCTTCTCTAGAATTGCTTCCATTCATCTCAAAATATGTCCATAATAATTTATGAATTCTCCATTGATCCCTTAATGAAAAATGTTCATATTTAAGTGTATATACAGTTCCCAAAATATCAAATTAAAATATGAATAATTACAATCCTTAAAATTAGATGAATCATTGGGCCTAAATTAATGTACATTAGGCATGAAGTGCACAAATGATTAGAATGGATGTTCGAAATTAAAATCCACTAAATCAAGCCCATAATATCAAAAATGAACATATAATAAAATTGAAATGTAATAAAAATATGTATTTTTATTGTCTAATCACACCCCCCCCAACTTGAGATTTTCTAGTCCCGAGCAAAATGTATCTCAACAATATGAAATTGGAATTCCCTTTTCCAAAAACATTTTAATAATCATTGATCACCAAAAAACCTTATACCAAACAAACATGAAACCTATAAAAATATTTTAATACAAGATAGTTTAATAATAAGATCCCAACCCCAATCCCATTACTTTTTTCAAATACATTTCCATATTTCATCCAATATCAATTAAAAGTGATGATGTGTTGTGTGTCGCATTAGACAATGGGGTTCATCTTTATTCAAGAGGGAAATTATGGAAGCACTAAGTGGAATCACATTTCAATATTAATATGAGTATTCAAAAAAAAATAGTGTATTTTTTTTGAAATTTTTCCATGGTAATTGAAATTGCACTCAAAAGAGTCAACCCCTGTAGTGAGACTTTGCTGATGACTCCCAAGATCAAAGACCTTAGGGTACCGTGTGAAGCCCACATACTCGGCCATCATCTCGAGTTAACTCAGTCAAAACAAATTAAAATTACCAAAAATGGAGATAAAATTACTAACTCTAGGCTAGACAATTATGGATTCACGATCCCCAAGTGTCAAAAGCCACACATTAGGTCATTTCATTGCTCTATATGCAAATTTATTTATTTATTTTTTATTTTTTTGAATACTCATATTAAAAATAAAATGATTACCAAACATATGATATTTCTTTGGGGGACACCATGAACTCAAACTAATACCCCACTATCCAAAGGATGTGAATTGTGATCATTTTTTTGATGAAAATATAAAAGATGAAATATCACATTTGACAACCACACATTCCAAAATCAATGTTCATGAAATTATACAAGGATTAAAATTAGAATCGGGGCATGCTAAATTATTTGATATTCAGTTTCAAAGTGTGCAATGTATATTACCATGTTCAAAGTTAAAGTAATTTTCCATTCCATTTACACACTTTTTTTTTCAAATCATTCATGTTTTTTGAGACAAAAGCATTTTTTATTTTATCTCCCCCCAACATAAAATAACACCATCCCCATTGTTTAAAGATAAGAAAATTAAGAAGGGGGTAGAGGTAGATAATGAGTGTTCAAAAAGGAAATTGAAAATGAGGACCATAGAATGAAGTCACCTGGTGGTTGAAGTTGAAATTATTGTTGCTCCCTTTTAATCCCTTGATATCGATGTCACTATGAGAATTCCCTAGTGAAAAAAAAGAATAAAAAAAACAAAAAAACTATATATATATATATATAATAAATAAAGTAAAATATAAGTATATATATAGAAATTATAGAATAAGGAAGCACAAAAAGCCATAGGTCAGTGGTAAGTGCACGCCCCTGTCTCCCTTTGGTCCCAAGATCGATTTCTTGCGGCTACACCAGTTGTGACGGGGTTTGACGCATGAACTATGACGAGTTACTTATTATTATATTTATTATATTTATTTATTTTTTGTATTATTATTTTAACCTACAAACACATAAAATAATACAAAATGATGATACATTGTCTTTTTTTTTTAAATTTTGGGGTGTGGTATAACTAAAGGATCACACCACATAACACGGCTGAATATGGTAATCCCCTTTCATACCCATCCATACTCATAATAGAAGAACATGTCAACAATATTTTTTTAAATATCAAAATGATTCATTAATCCTATTTAAAAAAATTATCAACAAAGATGAAAACCACGGGTTTCCTCCTGTGTAGTGCTTTGGTTTAATGTTGGTAGCTCGACTTAGACCCTTAATTATTTAAGTATTTTCCACATATAAGGTTGGTTCACACAAACATTCATCAACTTAATTTTTTTGTAATGGTTCAATGAATGGTTTGACTCTATGACCATTAACTTTAAAGGTTTTACCATTGGTGGGATCTTGAATTTATACAACCCCATGGGGGTACACCTTATGCACTATGTATGGACCTGACCATCTAGACCTCAACTTTCCCATGTGTAAATGATGTTTTGAACTATAAAGAATAATTGGTTTACCCGGTACAATGTATTTGGTTTTAATATTTCAAGATTGGTAGGCTTGTACTTTAGATTTATTGATCCTTGAATTTTCATAAGCCTCCGACCTAAGTTCCTTAAGTTCATTGAAATCTAATTTCATTTTTGTTTCAACCAATGAGAGGCCATAATTCATTTTCTTAATTTCCTAAAAAGCCTTATATTCAATCTCAAATGGAAAATGGAATGCTTTACCATAAACCAACTTATATGGGGACATTCCTATGATGGTTTTATATGCAGTTCAATAGGCCAAAAGAGCATCTAAGAGTTTGCTTGACCAATCTTTCCTAGATGGTTTAACAGTTTTCTAAAGAATTTTTTTGTTTTCTCGATTGGATAACTCAGCTTGAACATTGGTCTGTGGGTGGTAAGAAGTTGACTCTTTGTGAGAAATTACATACTTTTCCCTGAGTGATAATAATGGACCATTGCAAAAATGAGTTCCGTAATCACTAATAATAGCTCTAGGAATTCCAAATCTAGAGAAGATGATTTCTTTTAGGAATCTAATCACATTTGAATGATCATTGGATTTTGTGGGAATGGACTCAACCCATTTTGAGACATAATAAATAGATAATAGAAGGTAAATATATCCCCTAGAGTTTGGGAAGGGACCCATGAAGTCAATTCTCCAACAGTCAAATATTTCAACCACTAAGATGGGAGTGAGTGTCATTTGATTATTTTTTGTGATTGAACCAACTTGTTGACACTTAGGATAGATTTGACAAAATGTGTAGGAGTCCGTCGAGAGGGTGGTCTAGAAGAGAACAAACTAAAGAATCTTAACAGATGTTTTCTTAGAGGAAAAGTGACCTCCACATGCCTCACTATGATCGAATTTAAGGATGAGATCTTGTTCAGATACTAGGACACACCTCCTAATTACTTGGTCAGGGAAGAACTTATAGTGGTATGGATAATCAAACACATAGTGTCTAACATAATAAAGGAATTTCCTTTGAGATTTAGTCTGTAATAATTTTAGAATGACTCTTGAAACTAATAAATTGGATATATCGACATACCAATGGCAGTCACTCACATAGTATAGGTGTTCATCAGGAAATGAATCAGACACAGAAATTTGATTTGTGTTTTCATTGAATTTCATCATAGAGAGATGATCAGTTACAACATTTCCAACTCCCTTTTTATCCTTGATTGTGAGTTCAAATTCTTGTAAGAGAAGGACCCACCTAATCATTCTAGTTTTAGCATCTTGTTTTTGGAAGAGTTATTTTAGTGCAGAATGGTTAGTGAACACAGTGATGGGGGATCCTAAGAGGTAGGACCTAAAATTCTATAAGTAAAACACAATTTCATGTAACTCCGTTTCAATGGTGGTGTAGTTGATTTGGGAATGATTTAAGGATATTTTTTTATAAGCAATGACATAAAAAGTTTTATCACAACATTTTCCTAACACAACTCCTATAGTAAAGTCATTGTAATCACACATAAGTTCTAAAGTAAGGTTCCAATTTGGAAATTTCATAATGGGATGATAGGTGAGAGAGGATTTGATGGTTGAGAATGAACCCTCACAGCTTTCTGTCCAAACAAATGGAACATCCTTTACTAGGAGAGAACAAAGGGGATGGGAGATTGAACTAAAGTCCTCGATGAATCTTCTATAGAAACCAACATGTCCTAACAAAGACCTCACTTCCTTGACATTTCTGGGTTATGGAAGGTGAAAAATGATGTCAACCTTGGCTTTATCAACTTTAATCACCCTACCTGAGACTAGATGGCCTAGAAGTATTCCCTATTTAACCATGAAATGTCATTTTTCCAAGTTTAAGACCAGATTTTTTTCTTCACATATTGAAAAGACTCTCTCCACATTCCTCAGACATCACTCAAATGTATCCCCAAACACAGAGAAGTCATACATGAAGACCTCAAGAAAATCTCTTACCATGTCTGAGAATATTCCCATCATGCACCGCTGAAAGGTTCCAGGGGCATTGCATAACCCAATGGGAATGCGTTTGAAAGAAGAGGTGCCGAATGGACATGTGAATGTAGTATTCCCTTAATCCTCTAGGGAGACCTCAATTTGATTATACCTGGAGTACCCATCTATGAAACAATAGAAGGCATGACCTTCCACTCTCTCAAGGACATGGTCAATGAATGGTAAGGGGAAATGGTCCTTCTTAGTAAATAAGTTTAGCTTCCTATAGTCAATGTAGACCCTCCATCCACTACTCACCCAATTTGGAATAATCTATCCATCCTTATTGGTTATCACTGTGATTCCTTCCTTCTTGGGAACCACTTGGATTGCGCTGACCCACTCACTCTCAGCTATGGGATATATGATACCACCTTTTAACAATTTCAGAAGTTCTTTTCACACTACTTCCCTGAGATTATGATTGAGTCACCATTGAAGTTGATGACATGTTTTTGAATCAGATTCCAGAACAATCCTATGAGTCCCAATAAGTGGGATAATCCCAGGAATATCATACAGGTTCCATCCAATGGATTTATTATATTTTCTAAGGACAACTAGAAGAAACCTCTCATGATTGGATTCAAGATAATAATAAATGACAATAGGATATGTTTGATTGTCCCCTAGGAAGGCATACATGAGTGCAGTGGGATGTTCCTTCAATTAAATATCTAATTGGTTCAGAATTTTTGAAGAATATTGTGACATTGGATCAAGATCAAATTTGTTTCCAAGAGTTTTATATAGGATTTATTCCTCACATGTAGAAGGTTCAGATACTAGATTGTATTGATCAGATTTAGGGAAGGAATTTGGAGTGTTCTCCATGAAAGTGGTTTCCTAAAAGGTTTCACTGATTGTTAGACCTAAGATTTAATCATAAGAGAAATCTGAAAATTATTTAATCCAAGGAGATAAACATCCTTCCCGTGAACAATGAAAATCAATATCATCCTAACTTAAACATCCATCAAATATTCCTTGATGCTCTATGGATTCATTATCAATTCTTCCTATCATGTTTACTTCATAAATGTCCTCTTCATCCTCTATTTGTGAGCTTGCATTATAGATGTTCAATTCCAGACTCACGATTCCAAAGGAGATGGTCATGTTCCGATTTCGGACTCAGATAACAGAGTGGATTGTTGTAAAGAAGGGATGAGAAAGGATGATTGGGGTATGTTCCTTATTTCTTAAGTTTGGATGGTTGTCAAGGACAATGATGTTATAAGGGTAGATGAAGTTTTCAACCATTACCAGAACATCATATAAAATCCCCTTTGGAACCCTAATGCTACGATCATCAAGTTGAAGTGTGAAAGATGTGGGTTAGAGCTCTCCTAGGCCTAACTGGCTGTACACAACATAGAGAATGAGATAGACACTAGCACATAGGTCAAAAAAGTCCTTGAAAACATGCTCTCTCCTAGTTCAACATTGATGTAAGGGCACCCCAGGTCTTTCAACATAGGAGGAATGGTCCCTTGAATGGTGGTACTCACATTAGTAGCCAAAATGACTTGGTTTTTAGGTGAACATTTTATTTGAAAAGCTCCCAATTCATTAAGTTACTTTGAGTAGGCCGGTATGGTTCAGATGGCATCTAGAAGGGGAATGTTCAACTTGAATTCTGAGAATATTTCCCTCAATGTTTCAATCAATTCAGGCTTGGTTTTCCCCCTCATGTGTTGAGGAAATGGTGGAGGTTGTGGGGTTGTTTGTTAAAGAGTTGTTTATTTCACATTGTTATCAATTTCCCCAGTTTGATCTTGTGGTTCATTTGAATTTTCATTAGAGTTTGAAGCTTCACATGGTTTCTGACTTGTTTGTTCAGGTTTCTCAATTGATTTTACACTTCTTAAAACAGTCACAACCTTTTGTTTTTCATGAGTTGTTTGAGTGCAACTTGACTCTCCCCTTGAAGTTGAGGATGGTACCGCCAGAGTAGGCATAGGTTCCATTCCAGTTTTGATTGTTTGAAGTTATTGTTTAATGGAAGATACTTCTAAGTTCATCCTTTCCATTTGTTTGCACAATTGTTCTAGTAGGCTTTGTGGAACAATTTGGGTTTGTGCTTCAGAAGATTGGTTTATACCGGGGGGATATTTTGGAGGTGGGATGGTTTGTTGAAAATGGACCAGTGGCTGTTGGTATTGGATAGGTTGGGTTTGTAATTGGTTATGGGTTTTGTAGTTCTGATGGGGGTAAGGATTTTTTCCCTGTGGTTGGCTAGGTTTTTGGATATATTTCCAGTGGATGCTTGGGTGTTCATTATACCTTTGGTGGTAGTTGTTTTGGTATTGAGGCTTTTGAAAGTTAAAGGAATTTACTTCTACTAGGGGTCCTCATAAAATAACATCCTTGATGGATGGAATGGTTGGGTATTTGTCTATCTTATGGTCATGTTTGTGACAAATAGTGAAAACATGGTCTACAATTTGGATTTCATGGACTTTCCAAAGGTCTATCTCTACAAACTTCCTAGAGAGTGCTGCGAGCTTATCCCTAAGGCTTTCCTCTTCTCTAAGTGTATGAATTAAATTAGTTATTTGTGGCTTTTAAGAATAAGGTGAAGTTCTCCATGTTCGGTTTTGTTCAGAAAGGCTTTCTAGATACTCATAATCATCATTTTCGATTTTTTAAAGGTTTTATTACACATAATGTCAATGAATTGTTTGTTTCTCAGACCCAAAACTTCATAAAAAAATTCTCAATTGTCTAGGAATAGAAAAACCATGGTGTGGAACCATGTTTAGAGGGTCCTTGAACCTCTCCCATGTTCATATAATGACTCTCCCTCTTTTTCAAAAATGTTTTGGATACTCTTTTTAAGTGAAATTGTTTCGTGTCGTGGAAAGTATTTTTTGTAGGATTCTCTTTGTAATTGGTCCCAAGAGTTTATGGATGATGGTCTCAAATTTTTTAGGCAATTTGTAGGTCGATCCTTTAAAGAAAAAGGAAATAGCCTCATCATAGATGATTCTAGTTGATGTGGGGGGGCACATGGTTTCAACAATGTCATTGAACTCTTTAATGTGAAGGTAGGGCCTCTCGAACTCCATTCCATGGAATGTGGGAAGATGGTTTAGGACATGGGGTTTAAAGATGTAGTTAGAATATCCAAGGGAGTTGTGTATAATTCATGAGGTGGCATTAGTCCAGGCAGGTGTGAGGTAGTCATTCATGGTTTGATCAATTGCATTCCCCATGTTTGGGGATGCCTCATTTGGGTTTCCATTTTGGTTCCCACTCGGGTTTATGAGTTTGTTTCTTTGAAGACCTTCCATTTAAATAGGCTTAATTTTTTATTCTAGAGTATTAGGAAGACTAGGATCTAATGGAAAGAGTTCCCTTGGTGTACTTGACTCCCCAACCCCATGACTATCCACCCTAACTAGACGGTTTGATTGATCATGAGTGTAGGCGGACATGCGCCAAAAGAAAAAAAAACGAGAAAGGGAAAAGATAAGAGACCTTGGGTGAGAATACATTAAATGGGGGAGAATAGAATGGGTGTTGAGAGGACTTACTTGGGTCCCCAGCAATGGTGGAAAAATTTTATTCATGCAAAAATTTACCCAAGAGAAGAAGGTAGAACGGTCTTTGTAGTCTTGCTTGGGTTGTTGAATCCTCAGAGACCTAAGAAGTAACCTATAGATATACACATTATAAGGACTTTTTTTGGCTATGAAGTGGCCAACATGGGTTGATTTTAGATGTTTTTAAAGGATAACTAAAAGATTTAAGTTAATTCATATTAAGTTAATGAGTTGATCCTAGGTTATCTCTCAGGGTGGATTGGAAGAATTCATTTTTTAATGATTTCAATTTCTTATATTTGAGATGGGTTCATTTAAGAAGATCAAAAAAAATCACCACCTACTGGTTTAATACCTAAAAACCCTAATAATAATCACCTATACACATGAAGGATCAATGTTTTGAGCACTCCAAGGTAAAGGTTTGTATTAGCACTTGAAATGTGTGACCTTAAATTCAATAAGGAAGAAGCGGTTTTAAAATCATCAAATAAATATATCATTTAAATGAACTGACTATCCATTAATGGAGTGAGAAATAACATCCAATCAGGAACCTTTCTACTCCCTTGGATCAACCCATAAAAGATTTATCCATCCATTGATGATATGTCTTCAACAGATGTGGGAAGTAGGCTTACAAGGGTGGAATTGATGAAATAAAAACAACTACAAAAATCGATCACCCCAATGTTGTGAGATAAATATCACAAAGTATGGTGTGAATAAATTCACACCTTGAACCAATGGTATCAATGTGATATGTATAAGAAAATAATAAGTGTAAATGAAGAACTTTTATTAAGAAACTAAGGTGAATTGAACAACTTACATGAGAAAGAAATGTGATTACAAACACAAAACGCTACCATAACACTACAATGAAACCAAGCACGAAATATGATAAAATCCTCCACCACCACTACCTTAAATAGTAATTTTTTAATCTTTGGGTCTAAAATAAAACAATACAAAGTATCCCACTTGATTATGGTAGGCCTAGGGTGGTGGAAAGCTTGTAGAACATGGACTTGCCCACTCTTTACCCGAGGTGGCATCCAGCTTGCAACCATCGAACAGACGTGTCGAATGGACCTTCTAGATAGCTTAATTAGAGTAATCCATAGAAGAAGAAAATGGAGATATGGATGCCTTATAACCGCTTGTAATATTTGGGCCCATTTGGAGTTGTGAAGCAGGATTTATGGAAGATTTAGTGGGATAATACTGTGGTCTATAGATTCTGGCCCATATTTTGATATTCTATTTGGGCCACATTAATTGCCATCATGGAAGCCTAATTAGCACTAGATATTGCAGAATGATTTTATTGTCTAAAATTATTCTATCATCCCACGAAATTTGGGATTTATGGGGCCTGTATTGTGGGCCCCAAATTCTCATCAGTGGGCTGGTGTCCAATCTGCCTTCTCTAGAATTGCTTCCATTCATCTCCAAATATATCCACCATCCTTTACAAATAATTCATTGATCCTTGAATGAAAAATGTTCATATTTAAGTGTAGATACAGTTCCCAAAATATCAAATTAAAATATGTATAATTACAATCCTTAAAACATGATGAATCGTTGGGTCAAAATTGGTATACATTTGGCATGAAGTGCACAAATGATAAGAATGGATGTTAAAAATTAAAATCCACTAACTCAGGTCCATAAGATCAAAAATGAACATTTAATAGCATTAAAATATAATTAAAATATTTATTTTTATTGGCTAATCAGGTCCACAAGGAGCAAGCGGACGTGGTAGAGGAGCTGGCCGAGCTGTAGGTGGTGGGTGACGTTTTGATGTCCTACCACCACCACCACCAAGAGGTCCACCTCGACCGTAGGGTGCAGGGGGATAGGGGAGAGCTCATCTCTAGGCAGCTAAGTCCTATAACCATGATTCTCCATAGATTATTTGAGGTACGGTCAATGTCTACTCCACCTTAGCTGTAGTTCTTATAGACACAGGTGTCAGTCACTCTATCATTGCCACTGCCCTCATTCGGAGCTCAGAGATTCCGAAGGAGCCATTGGATCGATCCTTATGTCTATAGACTTCTACAGAAGTAGATTCGATGATTACTCACTAGTACTGGAAGTGTAAGCTTACTCTAGGAGGCGAGAGCTTCAGCTGGGATCTCCTAGTAGCAGCGTTGAGGCCTTATGATGTCATCTTGGGTATGGGCTAGTTATCTACAGTTCATGCTCAGATTGACTGTATTAGGCACAAAGTGAGGTGTGTCCACACGGATGGGACCAGGTTCACCTTAACCGGTGAGAAGGGAGACTTTGCAATGTAGGATGGACTTGCATGAAGGAGAGTACATCTGATCACTCATCAGTTGGCTTGCCTTACCCTTAGAGCAGTTGATGTGCAGAGTTTGACTTATCCTGTAGTGGTGGACCAGTACGCGAATGTTTTCCATGAAGATGTCTCAGGTCTACCTCCTTGTAGAGAGGTGGAAATATACATTGACCTGTACCCCAAGAAGAAAACGATATCTACACCAGCATATCGGATTTCTCCCGCTGAGCTTCATGAACTGCGGGTATAGCTAAAGGACTTGTAGGGAAAGGGATTCATCCAGCCCAGTGTTTCTCCCTGAGCAGCCCCGATTCTGTTAACCCAGAATTCATATGGAAGATTTAGTATTTATGTCGACTACCATCACATGAACCAGGTGACCATGAAGAACAAGTATCCACACCTGAGGATTGACGACCTCTTTGATCAGCTAAAGGGAGTACAATGATTCTCAAAGATAGACCTCAGATCAAGCTATAATCATCTTAGAGTTCGGGATGAGGATGTGAAGAAGATAGCCTTAAAATGTTGTTATGGCCACTATGAGTTCTTAGTTATGCCATTCGGTGTAACCAACGCTCCATCAGTGTTTATGGGACTCATGAACAGGATTATCTAGCCATACCTCGATCGGTTTGTCGCAGTCTTCATCAACGACATTCTGATCTGCTCGACTACCGAGGAGGATCATACCAACCATTTGTTGGTAGTACTGGACACACTCCGAGAGCACTGGATTTATGGTATGCTTTTGAAGTGCCAGTTTTGGATCTAAGAGGTTCACTTCCTGGGACATGTCATCTCATAGGCTGGAGTTTCAGTACATCCAGTGAAAATTGAGGTGGTACTTTCTTGGGAGCCACACAGGAGTGTGACTGTAGTATGGAGTTTCTTGGGTTCGGCTAGATACTAATAAAGATTCGTGATAGATTTCTCCAAAGTTTTAGCACCACTATCATCTTTGATGAAGAAGGGACAACCCTTTGAGAGTTCAGAGAGATGCCAGCAGAGATTTTAGTAGCTGAGGCAGAGGCTCACTAGTGCCCCCATCTTGAGGCTTCCAGAGGAGGGCATATTGTATATAGTTTACTCCGACGGACCAGGGACCAGACTCAGATGTGTCCGAATGCAGGAGAGAGAAGTGATCACTCATGGTTATCATCATCTGAGATAGCATGAGAAGAACTACGCCACCCATGACCTGGAGTTAGCAGCAGGGGTCTTCGCCTTGAAGATGTTGCGGCACTATCTGATGGGTGAGCGTTTCACAGTCTACTTTAACCACCAGAGTCTCAGGTATATCTTCCCTCAAAAGGACCTGGACCTAATATAGCGATTATTGCTTGAGTTTCTCCAGGACTATGACTTCAAGATAGTCTATACTTCTGGGAAGGGGAATGTTGTAACAGATACTCTCAGTAAGAGATCAGGTATTCAGCTGTTATAAGAGGCGACAGAGCAGCTGGCTGCTTTACAGATATCCTTTGTGGACCAAGATGGAGCAGATTTCCTTCAGTCTCTTATATTCTCTCCTCCACTTGTTCAGCGAGTCAAGGAGGCATAGCATGGAGACGCTGACTGCGAGACACGATGTGCTTAGATATCCACAGGGTAGGCACCTGATGGATTTTCTGATGGTTGAGAGCATGTCATCTTCTTCAGAGGACATACTATGGTGACAATGTCACTTTAGGAGGATGTGTTGAGAGAGTTCCACACATCCCCTCTAGAGGTACATCCAGGAGTGGCGAAGATGTACCAAGACCTCCGGCGATATCCCTGGTGGCAGGGAATGAAGAAGGTAGTTGCGGAGTTTGTCTCTCGGTGCCTCACTTGTCAGCTAGTGAAGGCAGAGCACCAGGTACCAGTAGGCTTTGTTCAGTCTTTAGAGGTCCTAGAGTGGAAATTCTATGGGATATCCATGGACTTCATGACGGGTCTTCCACATACATCCATAATCATGACTTGATTTGGGTGATCGTCGACCAACTCACCATGCCATCCCACTTCCTACCGATCAGAGAGCAGGGTTCAGTAGAGAGCTTGGGACGTATCTACGTGTAGAAGATTTTTCAGCTACATGGAGTACCTTTGAATATTGTCTTCGATCATGATTCGCGTTTTACATCCCGGTTATGGAAGGGGTTGCAGGAGGCTTTCGGGACACAACTTCATTGGAGCACCGCCTTCCATCCTCAGACGTATGGTCAGACTGAGCAGACCATTCAGACCCTCGAGGACATGCTGTGTGCTTGTATCCTCGACTTCAGTCATATATGAGAGGATCAATTTCCTTTGGTGGAGTTTTCATACAAAAAAAGATATATCTCCACCATTGAGATGACACCTTTTGAGGCGTTATATGGGCAACATTGTAGATCACTCTTATGCTGGACTGACCCTAGGGAGTCAACAGTAGTGGGACCAGAGATGGTACGAGCTACCATGAAGAAGGTGAAGATCATCCAGGAGTGAATGAAGACTACACAGAGCAGAAATAAGTCATATGCCAACAAGAGGCAGAGGCCTATAGAGTTCTAGGATGGCGACCACATATTTCTACAGGTATCACCTCGACGGGGTTTATAGTGATTTGGATGAGGCGGCAAGTTATGTCTGAGATTCATCAGAGCTTTCTAGGTCCTCAGAAGAGTTGGTGAGGTGGCATACCTCTTAGCTCTTCCACTATAGTTGCATCAGGTTCATGATGTCTTCCCCATATCCCAGCTGAGGAGATACATGCACAACCCTTCTCACATCATCGACCCTGGAGAGCTGGATGTCGAAGATGGGGAGACTTTCACAGGGGTTCCAATTGATTTTGAGGATCAATAGGAGTGAGTCCTTTGTGGACGGTTGATACCTCTCGTGCGCATTTACGGGTATCACGGGAACCTCTAGGAGAGCACATGGTAGAGGGAGGCTTAGATGTGTGCTCAGTAACCCCACTTGTTCCCTTAGTTAGAGTTGTAGCTTATTGGGATGTAAAGCCCTGAGCTGGGGAGAATGTAAATACCCGGAATTTACATTTTTTTAATTAAATGAGAATTTTATGAGTCCGCGAAAATTTACGGCGCATGATTCCGAGGCCCGGTGTTCCCAGAATCAATTTCATAATTTTTGCTCTGGTACAATCTGTAAACATACGAGTGGGTTTTTATAACTTTTGAACATGTTCATGGAATTGAAATATGAGAGAACTGTTGAACTTTCAGCACCAATATTCACTTAAGAATACTTTCACCTCGATGGCAGATGGTCGGAAATAAAAGATAGTTTTTGGGTTTTTAATGAAAGAATTAAATAAAAATAAAGTCATAGATTTATTTTTATTTGGTTGGTAGAAGCCTCCATGTGGACTGTTAGAGGTGGGGGCCACCACACCCTAACCTCCCATTAGAGGTTATGGTGGAGGGGCCCACCCGAACCTAACATCCTATTCATGTTTAATATGGTGGGGACCACTCGAGGTTAAAACCTCTTGAACTCCCCATTATGTAAGGAGAAACCTCTTGAGCTCCCCACTTAATGGTGCCACCACCCCTTCACCTTAATGGAGCCAACACACAAGCATTTATGGTGCCAAATCGTCCACATTAATTTTGTGCCAACCTCTTGAATTAATTAATTGCAGCGAACCTAATTAACTAAAAATTTGAATATTGTGACCACAATTAAATTGGGAAAATCATATCACTTTTACATTTTGGGTGGAATATTGGGGAGAATAGTTCATTGGAGAAATAGAGTTCTCCAACAAAGAACCTCATCTCATAATGATGAAATAAGAACACGTTCATCCAACGAAGAACGCTAGAAACGATCTCCTTCGATCTTCTTCCCGGGACTCCTACCAATGTGGAACGTCTTCCACAACCAACGTGCAATATCGGGATTGGAAGTGTATGGTGGATGAGATAGATGATGACAACTCCATCTTCTTCCCGTGACATTATCGTCGAACAATGAACAATGGTAGGGGGTTAATTTCATTTAAGTTCCATGTTCTTCCTTTCTTTCAAAATAAAGAACAGGGATGCTTTGTTATTGTGGGTGGATTGTTGTTATTAGTTATAAAATACCGATTGTTATCACCATAAACATGGAGAGTGCGGGCCAAACTAACATGGTCTGACACCCTCCATCGATCTCTTTTGTGATATCCTACGGCATGTCGAAAAAACGACGAGGCAATGATGGTGGAGAAGACAAAGGCTGCACCACCCGCGACCTCTTTAAACCACGCCACCCCCGCGAGGTCCCACACTACCACCAACCAAACCATCTCTAGATGAGCCCCTTCCGTCCGCGCTGCGCAACTCGACGAGCCGATCCTTTGCCTTGAGCAGGCCCGATCGCCTCCCGGGTGCCCGTCGGCCTGCCCGGCCACCTGCCGGTCTGCCTGACCGCCTGCCGGCCTGCCCGACCTCCTCCCTGCCTGCCAGGCCACCTCCCTATAACGACCCATACTTTACATACATTGTTAATACTTAAAAATTGAAGCATACTTATTAAAACATATAACAAAACCATGAAAGGACTGTATAGGTATAGTGTCTTTAGAAACTGGGAAACATAAAAAACTGGTTCATAAATCATCTACATTGTCTCCCATTTATTTCATCATATCTAGAGTCCCTTTATGGAATATCCTACTTAATAACATTTTTCATGACCTAGGGAAAGAAAACATACAAAAGGGTGAGCTCAAATGCTCAGTAAGGGTAAACAAAAGAAATATCAATCACATCATATTCATAAGAATGATCATTTCGGAAATCTTAACCTGCAAAAGAGATCAGAATTTCATAACATGGGAAAAATAATAGTAGTGAAATGTAATCACAATAATCATAACATAAAACATGAAACTTTGTGGCATACAAACATAATCATAGAGAATCATTTCTTAGTAGTCAAGACTCATTTCCAAGACTATCTTAGTGGACAAAGTCCATTTCTGAACCGAGTTCACTCCTTGTTTCAGCCCTATTTCACTAAACCAGATTAACCTGCCATTCCCGCCATGTATTTCTCATTAGATATAAATCATTACCCAATGCATTGGAGGGAGATATAGGTCCCACCCATCTCATAATGATACCATTCTTATGTGTGCCACAAAATCATAAATCATACATCATTGCATAACCCATGTAATAAAAATGGGATTCTTAAACCTCGTGACATCATAAAACAATTCATATAAGATAAAGGAATTCATAAAAATAATTCCATCATAACATAATCAAATAAATTAAATAATAGGGATAGAAATATAACCCTATATTATCTTAGATGGAAAATAATTTTGATAAAACACTTGAACTCCATTCTTGAGAAAAATATCCTTTCTACTTCAAAAACATTTTTCCTTTCTCAACATGTCATACAATTTTAATCTAAAAGAAGTTGATTAAAAATAAACTTGAAAACATTAAAAGGAAGCTTCATGGAAATAATGTTCTAAAAATCCATTCAGGCCGTATAAGTTAAAAAAACATTCTTCTCATACTTTGGCCGAAAAGTCAAAAAGTACCTCAACGAAAAATGGTAAAATATTCCTTTCATATCTTTTACTAAAACTCACCAAAGGGTAAAATTGGATTTAAAAAATTGTATTAGGGTAGAGATAATACTACATATTGAGGAAAAATGGATGTGGATGATAATTATTCCCTAGTAAATTCTGAAGTATAAACAATCTCGGATAAAAATTGAGATTGCGAGATTTTCCCTTTCCTTATGTCCGATTTGCTTTGTAAGTGTTCGAACCTCATGTATAATGATTTAAATAGTGTCATTAAATTATTCAAGAATCATACTTATTGTTATGATATCATATATAGACATATTATTAGCTTCTTATTTGTAATATTTCATTGTCACTTGTTATTCAGGTATTTATTACTTTTTGTTCTTATGCGTGTTTTGTCAAATAAATTCTTATTATTTTTTTAGGTTATAGATACCTCATTTCCATAATGGTATTAGTGTAATAAATACCATATTTATTCACTCAATTCATATATATAATAATTATGCAATGAAAATCATGTAGAATGAGTCGCATCACATCGTGGAGACGGTATTCCGTACGTACGCACGAGAGATGATATCGTTCCCATGATCGTGGAATTGTATTGGAGTGTATGTATACTATTTCAGAATCAATATCACTTTACAATAATTATATATAGTTATTATTTACACCATTATACCCATCAAAGTAAGATGGTGGTGGAAAATAGATTACACCACGGCGTGGAGACGGTATTCCGTACCTACGCACGCGCGGTGATTTCGTTTTCCGTAGGATGGATAGATGGTGAAGTAGGGTTGTTTCATAATTATAATAACATATCAGTATATTAGTGAAACTGATGTTATTACATCATAATGAAACAACTAAATAATAAGTGGAAGAAAAAAAATGTTGAAAGAATCGGTAATGGTCATTACCTCTTCTTTGAAGCGCCTCTTTGAGACCTCCTCTTAGGGCACTAAAACTGGTATTTGAAGACGACAAGGTCCCCTAGGATGTTTCTAGGGAAGTGGAGAAGAAAATTTTTCAGGGTTTGGTTGAGCTTTAAGGCTCAAAGTGGTGTGAGGAAGAGAGGGAGGAGGTGCCCTTTTATATGGGAGGAGAGGGGCACCTTTTGAAAAACTAAAAATATTATTTTATTATAAAGTCATATTCAGGTTTTAATAGCTCAAAATTGATTTATTTCAAAGATAAGGTGGGTATGGGTCTAAATACGCTCATCCAATAGAATTTAGACTAGTTTAGGTTTCTATTTTAACCTTATCGTTTATATTTAACTTTAAGTTAGATAATTTAACTTTTACCGTGTCTTCTTGTTTTCTTACACTATAAGGCTAATAAACTTACTATAACAAGCCAAAAGAACCCCAAGTTGTTTATTATTAATATATATAACCTTTTCTAAGTCATTTGGCCGAACCTTAGATTTTTAGGAATAAAATAACAATTAAAAATATAATATTTTTTTAAAGAACTATTTTATGTCAATTTTGACACTATTTGGTAATTGATTTTTTTTGTGAAAATTGTAACAGAAAGATTATTTATATAAAAGTTAATTAAATCAATACTAACATGTCATATTAAGATATAAAATTATTTAAATTCATAAAAAGTCTCCAATTACATTTATTTGGGTATTTATAACATCAATTATGTCAATATTTCATTAATAATATAATTACTACATCGTCATTGTGTCATAAATAAATTAACTTATTTAAAGTCTAAAAATTACAAATAAAATACCATTATGTATTAAATCATTTCATCTTTCTAATGAATATTTATAGTTGAATTTATATTATATATAACCCTATATTAAAAATGATTTACTAATTAAACTTTGATTTTAACTATTTTAACCCTTCTTTAAATAAATTAATATTAAATGTCCTAATCTAATCCAAGTGGGCCTAAATGGTCATATTTTATTCCTATGGTTGTTTTTTGTCGAATTACAATTATCCAATAGAATTAGGACATGTTTTAGGGTAATAATAATATCATTTTTACCCTTAATTATTGTATTTACTTTTAACCGTGGTAAAAAAGTAAAAAGTTACTATTCACCAGAAATTATTTTATCTCATTGAACCAAATTTTAGTCCTTGATATTAACCATGTCTCTCAGATTTTCGAAATTCCACTCACAGAAGCGGTAAAATTATGTTTTATGTGAATTTGTAAATTCTCCTAGGAGGTGTGTAAAAGACGGTGAAAAGTTCAATAAACTTGTTATATATCTAAAATTATTATAAAATGACTCCAATGAATTGAAATGAACATATATAGGTATTATGTATCAATTTTGACCTAAAAGAAATTTAAATAAAATAAATAATTATTTAAATAAAATGTCTGTTTTTAAATAGTAACCCAATGTTTTCACTATTCATCAAAAATTGAATGTCTTCAGAAAAATACCAAAATTTCACCGTAAGCTAATTTTGATATTCCAAATCCAAAAATGAAGTCCATTTTGAAAAATAAAATTTACAAAATTTCAACAAGTGGGCATTACTATTCATAACAGCTAGTTTTAATACTATTTGAATAGCATATCATTGTTTAGTGAAACTCAGTATTGCGTATGATGCAAGCTATCGAGGAAGGTTGCGATCACGTGTAATGAAATCCAAGATATTGTTGTGTGTGGTGAAAGATTACTTTGATGATTTATATAACATAAAAACAAAATATTACTCATAAAAGTCTCGGGTGTTACATTCTACCCCCCTTAAAATGAACTTCACCCTCAAAATTCATCACTTTGTAACAAATAGATGAGGATACCTCTCCCTCATCATATCCTCAAGCTCCCATGTAGCTTATTCTAATTGGTGGTTCCTCCATAAAACATTCACCAAGCGAGTGGTCTTGTTCTGTATGACTTTTTCACTACGATCGAGAATCTCTATCAGCTATTCTTCATAAGAAAGATCTTGCTCCAGCGGTACAACTTCTGAGCTGAGTACATGTGAAGGATCAGGTATGTACTTTCTCAGGAGAGATACATTAAACACATTGTGAACTTGACAGAGATTCAGTGGAAGCGCCAATCGGTAAGCTACTTTCCCAACATGATCCAGTATTTCGAAAGGACCGACATACCTAGGGCTTAGCTTCCCATTCTTTCCAAATCTCATTACTCTCTTACAAGGAGATATTCGTAAGAACACTTTATCACCCACTTCAAACTCTAGGTCTTTTCTTCGGTTATCAACATAACTTTTCTGTCAACTTTGAGCTGCTCTTATGTGTTGTTGAATAGATATGACCTTTTCTGCCATCTCATCAACAAGATCAGGTCCTAATAGCTCCTTTTCTCCAACTTCATCCCAGCAAGTTGGAGTCCTGCATTTCTTTTCATAGAGAGCTTCATAAGGATCCATCTGAATACTGGAGTGAAAGATATTATTATAAGAAAATTCCACCAAAGGTAGGTGTTTATCCCAACCACCTTTGAAATCCGTAGAGCAATCTCTCAACATATCTTCTAGAGTTTGAATTGTCCTCTCAGACTGACCGTCTGTCTGAGGATGATAAGCAGTGCTGAAACTCAACTCTGTGTCCAGAGTATGCTGAAGACTTTTCCAGAACTTCGAGGTAAATCTTGGATCCCTATCAGATATAATGGAATGTGGTACTCCATGCAATCTTACCACTTCCTTTACATATATCCTGGAAAGCTGATCAATAGAGAAATCATCCATAATAGCAATGAAGTGTGCAGACTTTGTAAGACGATCAACTATGACCCAGATAACATTATTGTCTTTGGATGTTTTAGGATGTCCGGTGACAAAGTCCATAGTGATGTTTTCCCATTTCCATTCTGGTATGGGTAATGGTTATAACATCCCCTTAAACTTCTGTCTCTCAGCATTAACTTTCTAACAAACCAACCATCGAGAGAGATATTCAGCAACATCTCTTTTCATGCCATCCCACAAAAAGTACTCTTTCAGGTCCCTATACATCTTCGTGCTTCTAGGATGAATAGAGAATGAAGAACTATGAGCCTCATCCAGCAACTCCTTCTTTAATTGTGGGATGGGAGGAACACAAAACCGATTCCTGAACATTATTATCCCATCATAATCAAGGTTGAATTCAGGAACATTTCTCACCTTCTTTTGTAACTCTACATCTTCTTTTTGCGCCTCTTTAATCTTCACATGTATAGATAGTTGAACATTCATTTGAGAAAGATACAATTTTTACCCTTTCATTATAATTCCATGATCCATCCTTTGTAAATCCATAATTATTGGATCTTTTGTGATCCTCATCATGGATAAGCTAGCATGGTCTTGTCGACTTAATGCATCTGCCACCTTGTTTTCTTTCCCATGGTGGTAATGAATTGAGCAATCGTAATCCTTAATCAGCTCCAGCCATCTTCTTTGGTGCATATTCAGCTCCTTTTTTGTGAAAATATACTTTAAAATTTTATGATCAGTATAAATGTCACACCTTTCTCCATAAAGATAATGCCTCCAAATCTTTAATGCAAAGATTACCGCAACTAACTCCAAATCATCAGTTGAGTAATTTTGCTCCTGGATTTTCAACTGTCTTGAGGCATAAGCTATCACCATATCATTTTGCATAAGAACACACCCCAACCCCTTCTTGGATTCATCACAGTAGATCACAAACCTTTCTCCACTACAAGTTTGTGGGAGTACAGGTGCACTAGATAAACTTCTTTTCAACTCCTTGAAATTCTCTTTACATTCGTCCGTCCAAACAAACATAATCTTTTCCGAGTCAACTTGGAGAGTGGATTAGATAATCGTGAAAAATCTTTCACAAAATGTCGATAATATCCATCCAAACCAAGAAAACTTCGGATCTCAGTTACTGTTGTGGGTCTCGGCCATCTTTCGATAACCTCTGTTTTTGCTGGATCCAAAGATATCCCCTCTTTTGAGATTATGTGACCCAAAAATGCAACTTTTTGAAGCCAAAATTCACATTTGGTAAATATGGAATAAAGCTTATCCTTTCTCAGGGTCTTCAATATAATTCTCAAGTGATCTTGATGTTCTTCCTTGCTCTTTGAATAGACAAGAGTATCGTCTATAAAGACTACCACAAATTGATCAAGATAATCTCTATAGACTCTATTCATCAGATCTATGAAGATAGAAGGGGCATTAGTAAGACCGAATGGCATCACTATAAATTCATAGTGTCCATACCTTGTATAGAAAGCGGTCTTTGGTATATCCTCCCTTTTAACCCTTAATTGATGATACCCTGAATGAAGATAAATCTTGGAAAAGTATTGTGCTCCGCATAGTTGGTCAAATAAGTCATCAATGCATGGGAGAGGATATTTGTTCTTGATAGTGATCTTGTTAAGTTCTCGATAATCAATTCAGAGACTCATTGATCCATCTTTCTTCTTAACAAACAGAACAGGTGCTCCCCAAGGTGACGCACTAGGGCGTATGAATCCCTTATCAAGATTCTCTTGGAGTTGCTTCTTCAATTCCTACAACTCAATTGGGTCCATTCTATAAGCTGTCTTTGAAATAGGCAAATCACCCGGTACGAGTTCTATTGAAAAATCGACTTCACGATTTGGTGGAAGATCCGACAATTCCTCCGGAAAGACATCGTCAAACTCCCGTACAATGGGAATATTCTTAATCGTGAGTTTCTCTCCAACCATTTGAGATAAATAACCTTCATTTAGTGGAATCAAGACCCATAAGATGAAAGAAATTTCCACTGGAAGGTTATGTTCATCCTTGCATCGATAGACGATCATAGATTGATCTGGAATATGAAATGCGACTTCCCTTCTTTGACAATTGATATGAGCCCCATATAGAGAAAGCCAATCCATGCCAAGAATCGCATCAAATTCTACTATAGGAAGGATCACAAGATTTTCAGGATGCACTTTCCCACAAACTTCTATCAGAGAAGAATTATAAGCTTTTTATGCGACTGTTGTTCCATTAGGGGTTGTCACAGCTAACTCGACATCTAAATATTGAGGTAATACAGTGATACCCTTATAAAATTTTTCAGAAATAAAAGAGTGGGTGGATCCAGAATCAAATAAAACATTTTCTACTTCAAAGTGGATGTTAAGTGTACCTTTCACCACTTTGTTATCGTACTCCACATCGCTGATAAAAATTGCATGTGACTTTCCATTGTCTTTATCCTTAAGAGTTTGTTGACATTGATCATCATAACCAACCCTTGGATTAGGGCATTGATTTTCATAATGCCCCATTTCCTTGAACTTGTGATATTGAAGTGTAGGAGGTTCACTCTGTGTAGCCTTTTCTTCATTCACATCACTAGAAATCTTCTTCCCATCATTGTAGCATTCAAATGCCCGATGACATTCCTTTCCACATATGAAACGTTTACTTGTCCCTTTAAGACAACTCCATCTATGTCTCTTTCCACACTTTGAGCATAAGGGAAAGATCATCTTTTTTACAGTTTGCTCTTTAGATTTACCTTTGAATTCCATTTTCCTCTTCTTATCAAATGCAGATGACTGATGGTTTACTCCAATCTTCATCTCAACTTTGAGAGCACATCGAACTATTTCCTCATAGCTATTGAAGTCCCTTATGGCTAACACCCTTAGAAGACTTGGTTTTAAGCCACTAAAGAATCGATCGATCTTACTCTCAGGTTGGATAATAATCCCAGAAGCGTACCTTTCAAGTCTTGTAAAATCTTCTTCATAGGTACCAATAGATTCATCATCCTTTTTCTTTAGTTCAAGAAACTCCTTCTCCATCTTTGTTCGGAGAATACGAGGGAAGTACTTATTGAAAAATAAGTTCTTGAACTCGTCCCATTCCATGGACTCAATTTCACCCCTTTGCCTCGTATTATTGATAAGATTCCACCATTGATCTGCTTCACCTTCCAAACGATAAAATACTAAGATGAGTTTACCATGTTCATAACATTGAAGAACTGAAAATATCTTTTCTGTAGTACTGATCCATTGTTTAGCAAATAATGGATCAGTAGACCCATTGGATGAGGGTGGACGCTGCCTCATGAAGGATTCAACAGAATGTTGCTCCATCCTTTGCTCATTTGGATGTCCTACATGATTCATATCATGATAAAGTTGTGTGAGCATGGCTACATGATTTTTCATTCCCACTCCCATAACATTTGGTTGCTCAGGGGGACAATCATTGCATTTCCCGTTGCATTCCGCATTAACACGGTTCCTTCGGGTTCCATCCATTGACTAAAACCAAGAAGAATAGTGTGAGAAACACTAATTATAATAGGAAAAAAACATAATCAATAATAAAATTTCACACTTAAGGTCTTATCATAGGTTGTTCATGGACATTTCTAAAACACTAAGATTGTGTTGTATGCTTAGACTTATCCTTAGGGTTCTTACTAAGGCTTTCACATCCTAGTTTCCAAAGGTTGACTATACCTTTCCTCTGATACCAACTATAACGACTCATACTTTACAAACATTGTTAATACTTCAAAATTGAATCATACTTATTACAACATATAACAAAACCATTAAAGGACCATATAGGTATAGTGTCTTTAGAAACTGGGAAACATAAACAACTGGTTCATAAATAATCTACGTTGTCTCCCATTTATTTCATCATATCTAGAGTCCCTTTTTGGCATATCCTACTTAATAACCTTTTTCATGACCTGGGGAAATAAAACATACAAAATGGTGAGCTGAAATGCTCAGTAAGGGTAAACAAAATAAATATCAATCACATCATATTCATAAGAACATATCATTTCAGAAATCCTAACCTGCAAAAGAGATCATAATTTCATAACATGGGATAAATCATAGTAGTGAAACGTAATCCCAATAATCATAACTTAAAACCTGAAACTTTGTTTCATACACACATAATCATATAGAATCGTTTCTTAGTAGTCAAGACTCATTTCCAAGACTATCTTAGTGGACAAATTCCATTTCTGAACCGAGTTCACTCCTCGTTTCAGTCATGTTTCACTGAACCGGATTAACCTGCCGTTCCAGCCATGTCTATCTCATTAGATATAAATCATTACCCAATGAATTGGAGGGAGATATAGGTCCCACCCATCTAATAATGATACCATTCTTATGTGTGCCACAAAATCATAAATCTAACATCATTGCATAACCCATGTAATAAAAATGGGATTCTTCAACCTCCAGACATTATAAAACAATTCATATAAGATAAAGGAATTCATAAAAATAATTCCATCACAACATAATCATATCAATGTAATAATAGGGATATAAACATAACCCTATATTATCTTAGATGTAAAATAATTTTGATAAATCACTTGAACTCCATTTATGATGAAAATATCCTTTCTACTTCAAAAACATTTTTCCTTTCTTAACATGTCATAAAATCTTAATCTAAAAGAAGTTGATTAAAAATAAACTTGGAAAATTGTAAAGGAAGATTCATGGAAATAATTTTCTAAAAATCCATTCAGGCCGTATAAGTTAAAAAAAACATTCTTCTCTTACTTTGGCCATAAAAGTCAAAAAGTACCTCGTACGAAAAACGACAAAAGATTCCTTTCATATCTTTTACTAAAAACTCATAGAAGGTTAAAATTGGATTTAAAAAATTGTATTAGGATAGAAATAATATTACATACTGAGGAAACATGGATGTGGATGATAATTATTCCCCAGTAAATTCTGAAGTATAAATTATCTCGGATAAAAATTGAGATTACTAGATTTTCCCTTACCTTAGGTCCGATTTGATTCGTAAGTGTCCGAAACTCCTGTAGAATGATTTAAATAATGTCATTGACTTATTCCAGAATCATAATCATTTTTATGATATCATATATGTCCATATTATTAGCTTCTTATTAGTAATATTTCATCGCTACTTGTTATTCAGGTGTTTATTGCTTTTTGTTCTTATGCGTGTTTTGTCGAATAAATTCTTATTCTTATTTTTAGGTTATAGATACCTCATTTCCAGAATGTTATTAGTGTAATACATATCATATTTATTCACTCAATTCATTTATATAATCATTATGGAATGAAAATCTTGTAGAACGAGTCGCATCACATCGTGGAGACGATATTCTGTACGTACGCATGAGCGATGATATCGTTCCCATGATCGTGGAGTTATATTGGAGTGTATGTATACTCTTTAAGAATCAATATCAATTTAAAATAATCATATATAGTTATTATTTACACCATACCCATCCATGTAAGATTGTGGTGTAAAATAGATTACACCACGGCGTGGAGACGGTATTCCGTACGTACGCACGCGCGGTGATTTCGTTTTCCGTAGGATGGATAGATGGTGAAATAGGGTTGTTTCATACTTATAATAATATATCAGCATATGAGTGATACTTATTTTATTACTTCATAATTAAACAACTAAAGAAGAAGAAGTGGAAGAAGAAATAAAGTTGAAAGAATCGTTAACGGACATTACCTCTTCTTTGAAGCGCCTCTTTGATACCTCCTCTTAGGGCAATAAAATTGGTCTTTGAAGAATACCAGGACTTCTAGGATGTTTCTAGGGAAGTGGAGAAGAGAATGTTTCAGGGGTTGGACGAGATTGAAGGCTCAAAGTGGTGTGAGGAAAAGAGGGAGGAGGTGCCCTTTTATAAGGGAGGAGAGGGGCATCTTTTGAAAAACTAAAAATATTATTTTATTATAAAGTAATATTCGGTTTTTAATAGATAAAAATTAATTTATTTATAATATAAGGTGGGGATGGGTCGAAATAATCTCATCCAATATAATTTGGACAAGTTTAGGTTTCTATTTTAACCTTATCGTTTAGATTTAACTTTAAGTTAGATAATTTAACTTTTACCGTGTCTTCTTGTTTTCTTACACTATAAGGTTAATAAACTTACTATAAAAAGCCAAACGAACCCCAAGTTGTTTATTATTAATATATATAACCTTATCAAATTCATTTGGCCGAACCTTAGATTTTTAAGAATAAAATAACAATTAATAATATAATATTTGTTTTAAAAAACTATTTTTGTAAATTTTGACACTATTTGGTAATTGATTTTTTTTGAAAATCAAAACAGAAATATTAGTTCGAAAAAACTTAATTAAACCAATAATAACATGTCATATTAACATATAAAATTATTGGAATTCATAAAAAGTCTCAAATTACATTTATTTGGGTATTTATAACATCAATTATGTCAATATTTCATTAATAATATAATTACTCCATCATCATTGTGTCATAAATAAATTAAATTATTTAAAGTCCAAAAATTACAAATAAAATACCATTATGTAGGAAATATGTTTATATTTGTAATTAATATTTATAGTTGAATTTATCTTATGTATAACCCTATATTAAAAATGATGTACTTATTAAATGTTGATTTTAACTATTTTAACGCTTCTTTAAATAAATTAATATTAAATGTCCTAATCTAATCCAAGTGGGCCTAAATGGTCATATTTTATTCTGAAGGTTTTTTTCGAATTACACTTATCCAATAGAATTAGGACATGTGTTACGGTAATAATAATATCATTTTTACCCTTAATTACCGTATTTACTTTTAACCATGGTAAAAAAAGTAAAAAGTTACTATTCACCAGAAATTAATTTGATCTCATTGAACCACATTTTAGTCCTTGATATTAACCATGTCTCTCATATTTTCTAAATTCCACTCACCGAAGCGGTAAAATTAAGTTTTATGTGAATTTAGAAATTCTCCTAGGAGGTGGGTAAAAGACGGTGAAAAGTTCAATAAAATTTTTATATATAAAAAATTATTATAAAATGACTCCAATGAATTGTATTGAACTTATATAGGTATTATGTATCAATTTTGACCTTAAATAAATTTAAATAAAACAAATAATTATTTAAATAAAAAGTCGGTTTTTAAATAGTAACCGAGTGTTTTCACTATTAATCAAAAATTGAAAGTTTTCAGAAAAATACCAAAATTTCACCCTAGGCTAATTTCAAAATTCCGAATCCAAAAATGAAGTACATTTTGAAAAATAAAATTTTAAAAATTTCAAAAAGTGGGTATTACTATTCATAATGGCTAGTTTTAAAAATATTTTAATAGCATATCATTGTTTAGTGAAACTCGGTATTGCGTACGACACAAGCTATCGAGGAAGGTTGCGATTTCATGTAAAGAAGCCAAGATATTGATGTGTGTAGTCAACAATTCATTTGATTATTTATATAACATAAAACAAAATATTTCTCATAAAAGTCTCATGTGTTACACTCCCGGCCTGACCGACCGCCTCCCTGCCGCCCGCTGGCCTGCCCGACCACCTCCCGGCCTAACCACTGACCTGCCTGGCTGCCTCCCTGCCTCCCGCCGGTCTGCCGGCTAGCCTTCCCTGCCACCTCCTGTGTGCTCAGCCAGACCGCGCCACCCTGCGCGCCCCGCGCCACAGTTTTCCGACCCGACCTCGACCATCTATGTCGAGCCGCTCCCCTCGCGGCGCTGGCTGAACTGGACTTGGCCATCCAGGCCGAGCCACCGAGCCATGCCCCATGTGCACCTGACCGAGCCGGCCTTCCACGCCCCTCGCAGCACCTCCAAGCCGAATCACCCTTACACCGACCCATGGCCGGTCCGTGCCCTTGCGACCGGTCGGTACCCTCGCGCTACTCGCGGCTTGCTGGGCTGGGCCCACTGCGACCCTTTACTTTCATTTGGCCATAACTTTTGCACTGAATGTCCGTTTGATGAACCATCAGCGACGCTGGTAATCTTGGAGAGTGATGGTCCATTTGAGTATACCCAACTGGATTTCAGGGTATAGTTGAGTTACGGTCAGTTTGGATCGTGCACAAATCTAAATGGGCCCCCAGGACTAAAAGGTTAATAAATCAGAGACCGGGCGTCTTATTGACGTCCCGTTTGTTGAGTTGAGACCCCTATGACATGGCATACCATTGGGATACTTCTTCATGGTACTTCGTGGAAGTTTATTTATCGACACTTGGCTTGAGGAGTGTACCCTCCTAGAATCAAGTGTGCTTTGTGCGGAAACCCTACGGCTGGATGCTTAGTGATAAAATGGATCCTACTTGGGTTCGACAGCTCCGACTACTATTCCAGGATCCTATGTGCGTTCGAAAGCTCTGATTACTATTCCAGGATCTTATGTGGGTTCAATAACTCTGACTACTCTTCCAAGATCCTACGTGGGTTCGACAGCTCTGATTATTATTCCAGGATCCCACGTGGGTTCGACAGCTCCGACTACTATTCTAGGATCCTACGTGGGTTCAACAACTCTGATTACTGTACCCGGATCCTACATGGGTTCGATAGAGAATATGATTCAGTGGCTACATCTAATCGTCTCTATCTCTCTATATAAGTTGCATACCTGTGTGAGCTGAGTCAGTAACTGTTGTGTTTACCTCATGATTGAGATAGATTTCTTGATAACTTAGGTATATGTATGGGAATATACCTAAGTGGGGTTATCTGTTGATTACATACTTTGTGGTTATCCTTTTTGTATTTTGATATACATTGAGGGTCTTGGGGTCCCTACTGAGTATTTTTATACTCACCACTGCATGGGCTATGCCCGCACCCCATTGGGTTGGTTTCAGACGACATAAAACACTGACCGAGGCTGAGAGTATTAGGACTGGACGGTACCCAGATGTGGGCCTCATGATGAGTCAATATCCAGAGAATACTGATGAACATGGAGTGCTGAGGAGGCTATCTGTACCTACCCATCAGGTAGGAATCCCGGAGGATGACCAGCAGCTGTTTTCCCTTTCTTCAGTAGTACATATTTATCTAGTTCCTTGTACTTTACAGTTGTGCTTGTGTTTCCAGCCCCTTTACCTTTCTACACTCTTTTGTTATACAGTTACATAGTGTTTTGTATCTAGTTGCCTGCATTTACAAGTTTTAATGGCAATGCCTTCCCAGAATTAGGAGTTATGCCTTTGGTGCTATTTTCTAGCCTCTGGCCTATAGAAGGCGGGCTTGGCGTAGTCACAGAACGGGCCCTGGGGGATGGGTTATGACAGATAGGTACCCTAAAATCATCAAATAGAAGGATAATATTAAATTCATTCAGTTCCTACACATCTATCATGTTCATATTTATATTAATTTTCCATTATCTTTATATTATTGAAAAATTTATTAAAAAATTTAAAACAAATATAGTTTTTTTGATAATGACATACATACTAGTATGGTGACATGCCAATATCCCCTAGATAGTGGGGTGACCAACTGATCCATCACCAACAATTAATTATATGGTGGGATACCAACAACATCTGTGGAAATGGATGAATTTCTAGAAGTATCAGGTACAACAGAATCAATCGGATCCACTGAAGCTAAGGGTAGTGGTGGTGCGCTTCAAGATGCTGATCAACTAGGATATTGAAATTTATTTTGGCATTTCGGAAATTCAAATTATTCATATATATTAAATGTATAAAAAAGGAAAATTAATTTTTTTTACAAAATAAAAATAAAAAATAGAACAATGTATATATGTATGAAATACCTATAAATGAGAAATTGAAATATAGTTCTATTGTTATTTTATACATCCAAGTATCTTCTTCTTAATTTTTATAAGTAATTAATTCTAGTGGTAGGTCATTCTGGTGGTAGGGAATTTTTTGTAGTAGGTTATTTTGGCAGCTTTCAATTTTTCTAGAAAATTATAGATTTTCCATTTTGACATATTTTATTAAGAAAAATGGGTTTTATTCCTTAATTAAGAGGTTTTAAGTTATTTCAAAGGTGATGAATCATATATTCAATTTATAAAATGTTTAAATGCCTTTTAAATTATTAAATCATGTGGATTTAAGAAGACACGCCTTTAATGGACAATCTAAACTGTTTCAAATCCCACTAGTTTCAAATATGATCTTTCTAAAGTGAATATCCTTCCTTCATTCCTTATTCTTCTTTTTTTTTTGAGATGGGAGGTTCCAAAACCTTCCTCCCTTGGAGCCGTATAGCCTTGTTTCTGAAGATGGTTTGAGTTCCCTTGAAGATGTTCCCTTCTTTACATGCACCCCATATTTTGGTGAAACATGTTTTAAAAAAAAACATCATTCTTCTAATTCAGTTTTTCCCTCATTTCTCCTTATGTGTATCATGTGGGATGAGTTTACTTTTGTTATCTACTGTTAATATAGTTGAATTTAGATTAATAAAGGCAATGAATCAAATTAAATTAAATTTAAAGGGGCGGTGGGAAGTGATGCGTGATCTTATATCTTTTTTGATTTGATGGGATTTGATACTTTGATTGTATGGGAACAATTCATATATGAAAATCATGTCTATTGGGGATTGATTATGTTGTAGTGATTTTTTAAAACCACTAATTATGTGACTATTTGATATCATCATAAAAAACAGGAAAACCACATATACTCAATTAATGTAATGGATGCCCTAGGATCTAATGGCTTGTATGATAAGACACTTAATTAAAAAAGTTAAATTGAATAAGAAACCCCTCATTGAATATGAAAATGTGTTGTGCTATGGTATTTAATGTGATGTGTGTGGGGGAGGTGGATGAGATATATTTTTGTAGCAGGAATGTGATGGTTGTTATAGTGAAGTGGTGTAGTGGGGTTGTGGTGGAGGATGTGATGTGGTCGTGCAGTGGGGCTGTGATGGATGGTGGAATTGGATGTAGTTGTTGGAATGTTGTGTCGTGATACTTGTTGAATTCTATACTGTGTTAGTTTCCTAGTTTGTAATGATTGGTGAAATGAATAATAATATTGGGAAGGTTTAAAAAATAAATTAATGAATGGCTATGTGGACTAAATAGTAAATGTTTATATATGAAAGAAGTGTTGGAACCACTAAGAAAAGTCCATGTTTTAATTGAATGAGTTGGTAACAAAGAATATAGAAATAGATTAATGATAATAAAAAATTGAAATATGAACTACGAATTGTGTTTTTCTTCTGGGGGGTTGTGATTTTAGTTTCATTAGTAGAACTGGAGGTTCTTATGAGTTATTTTGTCCCTTCGTGAACCCTTAGGATGGGTCTTGTGTGCTGTAACTCTATATGTATATACCCAATATATTCTTGTGATTGGTATAAACACCCACCTTAATTGAGCATTATGTAGAGAAACCCGCATAGTCAGGTGGGGGTGATTTACCAACATCCTAATTGGAGGATGGATGGATGATACATGATCTTCCATGTTTCCTCTTCTAGAATATGATAAGGACATCGATGGGCTGTGATGGATAAAATTCGAAATTTTCACTGTCATGTTGGGATGTGATGAGATGTGATGGCCTAGGTCAAGTGAGATGTGATGAGATGGCTTATTGTGGGGGTTATGCATGGTAGGAGGAGGGAATGAGTTTTATGTCCTTAATTTTTCATGATACCTTACTACTCTGGTTATGAGATGAGATGTGATGTGATTACCCAGGTGTGTGTAGGCATGATGTGATGTGGTGAAATATTATTTAGAAGAGGTGGGATCTCCAAGACATATGACATTGAGGTGTGTGATATATGTATTTCATGCATACAATTTATAGTATTTTAAGGCATTGATTTGTGTATCTAATGAATAATATTTCTAATTTTGGAATGGATTGACTTGTTTTATGTTTGATGGAAGGAAACAATGATTATTTAAAAAAGTAATGAAAAGAAGAAACTTTTTTCTCATGGCGTGACACTGGATTTTTGAGGAAGCATGAAGCTGGAAATTATGGAGCAAGCCAATTACATGTCATGTATTCCAATTACATGACCTGACTTTTTTAGATGAGTTTTTTAATAGTACACCAAAAATTGTGATGACTTCTCAAGGAATGAAATTTGAGGGATTACGTGACATGAAAGTACTTTACACGTCATGTAATTATCGGGGAGAAGAAAAATAAATGCTATGTGACTAAGGGTTTGACAATTTTTGTTATAATAAAATCCCTCAGCCACACAATAGAAGGATTCTCAGACTAGAGGAAAAAAGTGATGTCAATAGAATGCTTCCAGATAACAAAGTGATAATCTGAAGCCCTGATTTTCCACTGTTCTTCGCCGCCATTCTACCCTAGGTATCCATACTACTTGTTCTTATCATTCCTAGTATGAATGAGTAGTTTATTTTTTGATGGGTGATGTGATTTTAGGGGGAGTGATGTATATGGATTGTTTCTTTTTATTATTCATGTTTTTTATTACTAAAAACTATTTATTCAATTCCAATTCATCTTTTTTTCTTTTTGCATGACCATTGATGAGCTCTGAAGATTATTATTTCCTTGAATCAATTAATTTACCTATTTTGTGTATGATCATCATGAAATCTAGGTTGATTATGTTTAATAAAGGATTTCGGTCACCTATCTCTACGATTGAATCTAGTAAAAGGCCATTCCAATGGTTCATTCACAAGATTTTTGTAGGGTACCCAGACCAAGGATCCCTAATGACCGAATTTTGACTCCAAACCTACATAAGTTAACTATCAATCAAATCCCTAGCACACAAACCTAAAATTAATTAACATAAAATTCCACTTTTCTTGATATTGAAACCCAATCCTTGCTGTTATTTTTCATTATTTCCAATCAATCAAACAGTTCTCACTTTTAGTTTCTTTAATTATTTTAGAACATGCAGACTATCGCTATGGGTTCGACACTTGGACTTACCAAGTAATATATTTTTGTAATTTATTCAGAGTTCAATTAATTATTAAATTTTTGTATCCCCATGTGATTTAATGATGCCCTATGGGATGTTAGAGTGAGATCATAAAATTAGTGGAAAGGTGGTGTAGGGTACCTATCATCGATGTGATTCATATTATATTGTTATACTTGGATGTGTTATTTGGTGAGCGTGACTTGGTTTGCATGATGTTTTGATTAGTATACCTATATAGGTGTTGTTTGGTTCTACTAAATTCCCATGGGTGCATTAGTTTTTTATTTTAACATTTTGATGAGATAATTTGGTTTTTCTACTGAGTATACCTTTATTCTCCCCCTATGTATATAAATATTTTTTTAGGTTTCTAGGAGGATTTCCTGGACCTTGAAAGACATTACTATCTTCGAACTTTGACTATTATTGTGTCACTGCCTTAGCTTAATTTTTTTGAGTATTTACCTTTGGATACATTTATCTGTATTGGTGTTATTTACACATGAATATTGATGTGGTTTTGGTTTCAATTTATTTTTCGGTCACACTGTTTATTGTGTATGATTCATCTTATCTCCCGATTCTAAGTTTTATAGAGGGAGATTACTCCCATATATGATATTTTTATACCGTCAGTGCTGGTTGCCAACTTGGGGCCTAATAGAGGTAGGAATCATGGGTCATGATCTCTCTCCCCTCATTGTGACATCTTATAATGGAGCGGTTCGTGACAAACTCCCTCAAATCCCCTAATAATAACATCTTTAAAAGTAAAACATTTTAGAGATTGTTAATCCTCATCATCAAGGTCATCCCATGACCTAGTGCTTTTATCTAGGGAATGACTAGGCTAGACTGTATTCATTCTATATATACTTGGTTCTAGGATGTAGATTGTTCATCATTTCACTAATAGAATTACATTTACACTTCACACTTGAAGAATTCGAAATCAATTTTTTATGTTATTAGTTATAATTATTTTTAATCATTGTATTTTCGTTTGTTATCAAATTATGAATTAATTTAATGAATTATTATTTTTGGATGATTTGTTTTAGGAAAAACACCATTTAAAAACCTAAGGATACCAATGGATTTAATTTTCCTTATAGAAATTTCAAACAAAAATATAAAACATGTAAAATAATTCTGTTAATAGTGGAAAACAACAACAAAAACAATACATGAAAATAACCAATATTTCATTGAATTATCAACAATAAAAGAAAATAAAAGTGATTACTTCAATAAATAATCAATGTAACTTACATCAGAATCAAATAGTTGTCAAAATCAGTAAATAAAATGAGAAAAAACACCATGTTTTTTAGATGATTTGGCTAATTTGATTATGTTCATGGGGTAAGAGAACCAGGGTTTCACTATGAAATAAATAGAAGGTACAACATATATAATAAAATAGAAAACAAGAAAAATGGACGGACTAAGTAACTAATCCAATCAAAATTTATCAGGAAGACTATGAACTCTTGATCAAAAAAGGATTGAGTAGATCACATATCCTTACTAGATGGACATACATAATAAACATACTCAATAAATAGAAAACCAGATAAAATACACAAGGAATCCAAAAGAAGAATCATACCTGGATGAAATAATTTACAATTGTTTAGTTACTTCTAGAATGAGTTGCATCCTTCAGGTATTCGGGAATGAGAAGTAAATGATGCGAGTTTATCCATCCCATCATCCTCCATCCATAATGTGCACACACTACAAAAACATTAAGATATTGATAAGGCTCCTTTAATTGTTCCATTAATGTTAGATAACTTATCACCGTTATTTCAAAATTCTTATTTCCTCACTAGAGAACAGAAAATAGTTAATCAGTATGAATCTTTTATCTTCCTCCCTCTATTAGATAATACCGAACCCTTAAATCTAGGACCTCACCAACCCCAAAAATTATTCTCCCCAAAATTTGGAGAGGTGTACCGACAAAATCGAGGAGTGGAAAAAATGAATAATAGATGAGAAAATCTAATACAATAGCTTAAAATAAGAGCTGCATGTGGGGCCAAAAATCATAAAATCTGAACAATTTAATCATAGATGAGGATGCATAGGGGTTTGATATTTGATGGTAGGGAAACACTCATATCACACCCAAAATATTCCCATGATAAATTAGAATAAAAAGAAGAAAAATATGTTGCATTATCCATAAAATCAATGGTTCAAAAGTAAGTTAGTAGAAGACATATATTTAGTCCAAGGTATGGCCCAAGATAGGAATCCAATATTAGAAAGATCAACAAAAATATCCATCATTTATATGTAATAAAAAATCACATAAAATTACAATTTTTTTAAAAATATTTTGAATAGAATTAAAAAATCACCACCTTGAAAATTAAGTGCAAAAACCTAAAACCCTGAATTTCCTTACACCACATAACCTATCTCATTGATTTGGGTGAATGTGAAATCCTAATGAATTATAATAGTACATCAATGTGTCCTCCATGTGATTCATAATGACTCACACAATCCTGAATGCAATGACATCTATTGAAAATTGCTAAAATATTCTTATAATAACATGTTAAACTAAGAAAAAATCTATCCCAACCCATACATTCACTTACTTGAGATTTATACCATCACATTTCTAATCTCCATATAAAACCATACCATCATAGGTTCAAACATCCCACTTTCCCTTACATGAACGCAATAGAAAAATAATAGTCCCACTCCTCAAATAGAAAAACCATGTAAAAATATTACAGGATAAGAAAAATATATATACATTAATAATTTTCAATGCAACAACAACAATAAAAGAAAACACCACATAATACAATAACACAAAAAGTTGGAAGAGCAAAAAAAACACAGATTCCAGCATCTAAAACACATAGACACTCACCCTGAAAAAACATAAGCCTATGAATCATCATGTATACTCTATGATATTGGTTCAAAAAACTCACACCCCTTGGAAGTCACTAAAACCACATTGATCCATGTTCATGGCCTTTTAAACCACTTAAAATAAAAAGGATTTCCTGAATCCTATATAGAAACTGATTCAATGCCCACAATAGTCTCTAGTGAGAATAGTTCAGACACATCTCAACATATTGAGAACACTTAGCCTAAACTACACACCACCTAAAGGGATGATCCAAAAACAAACTGGTTTACTAAGGAACAACTCTAAGAGAAAAATTTACGCTATAACATAAAGGTAGACTAGGAAAACAACACTTAGGAAACCCCTCACATGTTCTCAACCAAAATAATACCAAGACAACACCAACATAATCTACCTAGAACCTCAAATCAAAAAATGTTATAATAGGGATCAAGAACAAGCATACATATCTGTCTATCAATCAAAGTAGAAAATAACTGAGGATACATAAAAAAAATACATGATAATTGAAACCAAAGAACTAAACAAGAATTTTTTTAAAAAGAATTCCAAAAAATATAATAATAAAAATGAAATATTAGGAATCAAAATTAATTCTAAATTGGATCTGATATGATTTTTTGGGGGCTGCATTGTTGGGATATCCCCATTCAATATCCCAATGAGACCTTTGGATTTAATTTCGATTCCAAAATTTCAAACAAAAATATAAAACCTGTAAAATAATTATGAAAAAAATTGAAAAAAATTACTAAATGAACATATAAAATCGGTCATTGAATTCTTATTTCTGTAATACAATATAAATTATTCAATCAATAAAGAATAAATTTAGCATACATCAACATCAAGTAGTAGTCAGCAGAAGCAGAGCTAACTAGATTGGAAGAATGATAGGGTATGGAAACCTCCATCAAGACCAGACATTGTGAAACTTTGTACGGGGTAATGCTAGCCGATTAACAATGTATGGTTGGGAGCTATGCGATCAATGATGCAGAAGCTGGGGAGGGGAAGTTCAAGTGGGTTGGGCCTATGGGTCATGTATTGGGCATAGTATGACTCTAGTCCTTAGGGTCATGTAATGAAGGTCATGTCGGGACTTATGCCTTGGGCCTATGGGTCCTGAACAGGTTCCCCTTCAACCCTTAAAAGGAAGATTATCCATAATAAAATAAGAAAAATAAGGCCTTCGGGCCATTCAGGAAAAAGAACATACAAACCAAGGAATCTATCAAATTCGGAGTTCTTGAAAAGATCAATAACCGCCCATAAAACCATTCTTAAGGAGACAACATATCCTCATAAGCTATATAGACACAATCAACGCACCATAAAAAAACCCTGAAGAAACACATAAGTAATCCATAAAAATAAATGAAGCATACCTTGGAAAACCACTATACAATGGTTCAATCACTTCTTGAATGATTTGGATCCTTCGAGACTTAAAGTGTGAGAAATCCATGATGTGAGCATCACTATTTGATCATCCCCTAAGCATAGTGTGTACACACAACAATAGCATTAAGAGATTGATGAAGATTCTAGCCTGGCACCCTGATGTTTGGATAGATCCTCTCAATTACACTAGATTTCTTTTTTCATCACTGGATGACACAAAACAGGTCACCTACATGTGTCCCTCCATCTGTTACTATCTATTAGAGAATCCAGAACCATTAACTCTAGTACCTCACTAGCCCCAAAAATGAATCACCCCCAAAATTGGAGAGGTGCACCCAAAAATCAGTGAAAGGAACAAATGAATAATAGTTAAGAAAATCAATTATAGAAGCCCAAAATAGAAGTCACATGTGTATAACCACATATCAACCAAGACTAACCATTTAACACTATGGGAGGATGCATGAGGGTTCAATATTGGATGGCAGGGTAATGATCGTATCACACCTGATATTTTCCTATAAGAGAGAATAATATAAAAGAGGAAAAAAATGTAGTACGATCCATAAAATCAATTTTTCATAAGAAATTAAGTAGGAGTGCCAGAATAATCAAAATGAAAATATATTTAGGTCAAGTCATGGACCCTGAAGGTAATCCAATAGTAAGAAGATTAACAGAAATATCCAATATTTACATCTAATAATTTTATTTTGAAATAACATTTAATTTAAAAAAAAATTACAGTGAATAAAATTTTCAATTATATACATAATTATTAATGTTTATGAAGTATATACATTTTTTCATGTATAATTAATTGATTTTTAATTACTAAAAAATTAATTGTTTTATTGTAATAATGATTAAATATGACTTTTAAAGTAGAAATTGAATTGTACCTGATTTTATCCTATCAATTGTTTAAAGTTCTTGTGATCTTCTATATTGTCTATAGAGGCACTTATGTCAAATCCTTAAGGATGGTACTATATTTTGCAGTCAATTATTTTTTTATCATTTAAATGGGGGTTTTGTTTGCATAGATTAAGTCAAATTTTGTATTTCTGAATTTAGTTTAACAATTTAATAATGATTGGAGTCATTTATTTATTAGGGATGTAAACATATGATATCATTGAGATTTACATTATATTTCATTAAATTAACAACCACTTCACAAGAAGTTTATTATCGGAATTCCCAAATATTGAGGCTTTAATCTAATCCTCAAACATGGTTCTAATTATTATCAAATATTATTAATATAAGGTTCAATATTTTAAGAACCCAAATGTATTTTTGGTTCCAATAATCTGTTGAATCCATATTTCAAACAAAACATGTCATTAATCAATAAATTTTTTTATTTGAAAAATATTATATTAATTAAAATAAAATTAAAGGAGAAAAATATCTCAATCACTTAACATACCAAAATTATGACTCATCCCAATGGATTATTTACCCATCCATTATGATGTTCAGTAATATGGTTTATGATTTTCATGATGATGAGTTAAATGAATAAATGATATGAGAAAATAAGTATCCACCAAACATGAAAAAATAAATGGAGGTAAACACAAAAATTTTGATTTAATGAGAGAGTAGAATATGGAAGGGTATTGAATTTGATTTAAACTATTTTAAGACCATGAATATTACATGATATAATAATGGTGATAATAATGGAAGTGGGTCATTATTCTTTCATTAATCTTCAAATAAAATTACTTGCTTACAGTGTTATAATCGAAAAAAATTAAAGTACATAAATAGAAAGAGTGGAGAAGTGGTATCTGAAGTAGAAACCTGAGATTATAAGGTCTTACCTAACATTTGGAAGGGATATGTGTGGAAATAGTGTGTAACCTAGACCCTAATTGAATAGTAATTTTAAATTATGATTTTATGTATATAATGAGATATTCATGATGTATACTTACCATAATAGTGTTGATATTTCTAAATTCCCCATTTAAAATGGAATTTCTGTAGATTATTTTTCATATCAAAAGGTTATAGTAGTTCTCAGTCTATAATGATAACCTAGAGATACTATGGAATTAAACTTAAACAAATGTCATATGGTTTAGATACATTGTACTAATAGGAAATATATTATGTCAAACTATCAGATGCTAAGGGCTCATAAGAATTGATACACATTCTAATGAAGTTCACACTTGGTGATTTCAATATTATGAGATCCTGAGGTATGACCCGCTAATAGAAATACAACATGTTTCAGGTGTCATTGGCAGTTCTTATATGTGAAAATATTTAACAGTTTCTTGACATGATATTAATATTATTGTATACCATTCAATCATGGAATTTGATGCAAGAAAAAACTATGGCATTGAAGTCATAGCGAGGTAGCATTCAATGGGTGAACCATTGGTGGTATTACATTGATTGAAAAATCATGAAATAACTTTTCACTTCCGGAAGGAAGTGATATCTTGGGCCTAGTTGATCATGATTATAGTAACTTCACTAAATCAATTACCATGGTAGAAGAAGGTAATTCCATCCAACAAGGTCAATGAATATAAAACATGAAATGATGATGAAATAAAGTGTGTGTCCTTCTTTATAAGATATTGTGAGACGAAGAGATTATATTACAAAACGTTTCTTTGAAGGAAGCATATCACTACTATGACTACTCATTATCTCTTTAGGGGCCTTAATAGATTGTTATACTCCACTCCTGGTCTATGGATAATATTCAATACTATTGATACAAGGGCCTAGAGGGTCTCAAACTAAGCGTATTCTAAAGTCTTCCCTATCATGATGAATATGAGTATATGAAATTTTGGGATCCACTGTGGGGTTCAGGATATGTATGAGGATATAAAAACACCAAAAAATAAAAAAATCATATTATTCATGTTTATGAAAATTAGTATTGAATTTATTTATTAAATTTATGTACAAGTATTAATTTAAAAACGTGAAAAATATTATATGAAAAAAAATATAATTTCAATATTCAGGTTTTTTTAATATTTGAAGGAATGATGAGTTGAGTAAATGTACCGGTTTTATCACATAATATATTAATTATATTAAATGAATGTGATGAAAATATTCCTGATATTTATGACTTAGTAAATTAGTCATAATATATTTTGTGATATATACAGTAGTTAATAAATGTTTGGGGGCTCAGATCCCTTCTTAGGTAAATTGTGTGGCTCAGTATATAAGGAGAGAGAGGATCTCACATAAAAACTAATCATCATATGTCGGTTGAGGGATTATATCTACTCTTCTTCTTCCTATAGAGATAAGTAGATTATTTGAGATCTTGATCAATGTTATTCTTTAGGGATCAGTGGATCATCACATCGGTGATCGTCAGGACAATGAAGGCGGTGTCCGATATTTGCACTAGCACATTAAATTATAAAATTGACACACTCGTAGATTTTTGAAGTATGTGCAGATGATTTTGAGAGATTAGACTTTATATCCTTTGATAAGAGATCATTAGTGATGAGAAAATGTCAATAAAAACTTCAGACCCAAAGAGATAGTTTTTTATTTAATTTTATGCCTAAAATCCATCATGTAAAAATTATCTAACCTTCAACGGGCCTGCACATCCCTGGTGATAAAATATTTATGTTGATCACAAGTGAAAATTTTAAATCTTCATCCCATCAGCTTCTACTACATTCCCCAGTACTATAAATTTACATAAGAGTGTTTTCATAATGTTTCAAGCAGATAAAAACATATTTTTTTAATAAATTAATGTATAGGGCACCGCAACGGTCCCAACGCCATAAATGATGTTTCAATAAGACATCTTACAACCATGTTATTGTCATTAAAAGTTTTTAATATGGATTGAAATTGTTATTTTGTGGATATAATTATGAAGAGCCTATTTTAATTTATGTTATTTTAGTTCTTACCTGAAACTGTCTGTATAATTATTTATAGTGAGAACGTGAAGTCTAGATGGAATTCTGAGGGATGGAATAATGATTTCTTATTGGAGAGTATTCCACCAGTTTGTGTAATTTGGTTTTAAATTTTTAATAAAATTAATAAATCATATAGGTAGGATTGGATAATTTTACAAAAGGAAACAAAAAAATGAACTATCAGTGGTGGGGGGGGGGTGGGTTGCAGTATCCAGTGAGTCGACCAAACAAAACAATCCTATTATTGGAATTTGACCAAATTTTTGAACAAAAAGGTGTAAAGGGGATGGTCGTCCAGCAAAATCAAAAATAAATAGAAAATAAAAAATAAGTAAAACATAAGTGGTTTCCATTGGAAACTGGAAAGAATAAAATTAATAATAATAATAATAATAATAATAATAATAATAAAATTTAGTGTGAAGAAACCCATCTGATCAGATCCTGACCAGCCGCCACAAGCCTATCACCCATGACTTCTAGTTTCATCGAACCGTAAACCCATCCAGAACCATCATTCCCAGTCTCTCATCCATATGACCATCCCCTATGAATCCCCTACTAATGTGATTATCCATACACAAAATGGGTCTAGGTGGGTGTTTCCTAACCTAGGATTGGCCAATGCGGGTCCTTCCCGACCGGTTTGGCACAATCTGGGATACACAGAGACCCAATAAATTTAAAATTATATATATAATAATATATTTATAGATACATATATTTATTTTAAAATAAGGTTGTTTTTTAAAATAATAATTAACTGGGACCATGCGATATATTATATTTGAATTAAAAATTATCAATTAATTATTTTAATTAATTTTTTAGACATCAACATAAATTTACTACATATTTATTTTAATTATCAATTTAATATATTGTGTCAACTGATCTTGATCCATGAACATCCAATGTATGTCTGATATTTTATTTATTTAAATAATTAATTCAATTGTGTGTGATGCGTGTAATTAATTATAAAAATAAGATTTTCTATGCACCATCCATTTTTTTGTTTAATAAGTACAAGGGCCTACATTCCGAGATAAAAGTGTTTTATCTATATTATGCACTCGTTAGATCCCCTCAACTACATGCAGTTATTTATATACTACGATGAAAATAGTATAAAACAAAAATCAGGCCAAGAGGAGGAAATATCCCAGACGAGACATAGAGACATTGGAACGGGAAGCGAGTTATGATACGAGTCATAAACCGAGTTAGGTATCATACACCTCGGTCATGTTGGTATATTTCATTTAAATTTATCAATCAATAATAGAATCTCTAGAGCAATCACATTATTTAATTAATTTATGCATAGTTTAATATTTTTATGTGTAATAAAGATTATAAATTCATATACAAAATAAACTTAAAATTCATATTTTAAATTAATTTAATGATTAAATGAATGTTTTGTATTTTTGTAAGGTTAGTTGTGAGAATGATAACACAGTAAGAGCATATAACATTATAATTTTTTTCTTTAATTTAGAAATATTAAAAACCTCTCAAAGTACTATTAATTAAAACACCTCCTGTCATTTGAATTTGAAAAAAACCGGTTTCACAAGGTGCTCGTCCTCCCTCATTAATGTTCCTTATACTACAGGGGAGTTATTTTAAAATCGATGAGTCACCTTAACTAAATATGGAAAAAATAAGTATCCATATCTAGTTAGTTTCATACTTATAGTAAAAAGTGTTGAGTAAATCAAGTTAATGATTTTGAGAAGCTGATACTTCACTCAACTGTTCAAGGAGATACGAATTAATGCAATTGACTAGTTATATTCCTAACTCGAAACTCTATAAGTAGTAGAATAACCATTAATTAGAATACGATGATAAGTTTTAGGGATCATTGAAACTAGAATACTATAGTGGCTAATTATTATGAGTCTAGAAGTCAGGGATTCTGAGTCGTGGTAAAATAATGAGAGATATTTAATGATTTAATTAATTAGTAATGTCTAATTAGCAATCAAGATAAATGTACTAATCTACTAGATAATATTTTGTAGAAAAATGTAAATAAATTATATATATATATAATTTGATTATTATTGGACAAAAAAAATGTCCTCACTGGCATGAGTTTCAAAAGATTAGTAGATGGAATTTCACAAAGTACTGTGATATAGAAAAATTCAAGGTGTTGGAGCCCCCAATTCCTATTTAGACACCTCGAGAAGTGAGGTAGGGGAATATTCCTATAGAAGACTCATATATGTAGAATTTTAATTTTATATCATAATGTTATCATCAATGATGTATGTGAGTGGTGGATACAACATTGGGACATGGATGTTTACACATGTTATATCATCTCTAAGAAGTATATGAGGAGATAGTGAATCATGACATGCATGAGGACATGATTACACTAAATACATTGAAATATGGAACATTTTGTTTCAATAAATCCCATTCTTATATCGTTATCAATAAATTTATCCAGTTTTGTATAATATTTCAAAACAAATGGTATAGTGAAAATTCTTCATTATCTTTTGGGTATCGTTCTCGAAGTAAATAAAGACTTAAATAAAGTATAATATTTATTTATTATGGTGAAGAAGTTGAAATATTAGGTGAAAAAGAAAATGGAAAGTGTCATTCTAAAGGAATATTCACAACAACATTCATGGAAAATAGGTTATTCATTATACGTGAAGTTATTTTCTTCCCCTATCATGAGATAAGTTTATGGAAGCTTAAAATAAATGAACCAAATTAAAGAAGTAAGAAATCAATTCTTCTTTAGTTATATTCAAAAATTATATGAATTTTTAGGTTATAATTCTTAGGTATTGAATACTATATGATTATTACATATGGGTATTTACATACAATAACCAAGTAAAAATAGAAACTTTAAAAGAAAAAAGTTTAATTCCTTAAGTGGATGATAAAGGGTGATTCCTAAGTCAGCGGTGAGAAGTACACAACTTTTATTTTCTAATTTTAATAATTATTGATGAATTTTTCTTAAGTATTACCAAAAACATTTATCTCATATTTCCATTAGTCACAAGGACACATTATTCTAGTTATGGAGTTAATGTTTTTTATGATGTATTATACTCTACTAAATGTTTTGTAATGCTTGAATCATTGAAAATAACCAATGAATATAAAATGAAAGTCTCAGTTATACATCGTTCTGAAAAGATGATTTTTTTTAAAGATAAACTAAAAAGATTTTCCAAGTTTATACTGACCCTTCGGATTGAAATACCTTAGGTATTATAGACATATTTACTTGTTTGTTTTTTGGAAAATAAAACCTTTAAAAATAAAGGTGGGACAAGAATCCTTCAGAATTAGTTCATCTAGAGACCATAAACTCTTCCATGTAAGAGTTATAGGTGAATTAATATACATCATGAGATTAATAATTTTAAGGAATGTAAATGTGAATTAGGGTATATTAATGGTTAGAAGATATAAGTTTTTTCAGGTATGTGGGATGACGAATATCTTGACCAAGCATTCATCAATCATTAAATGTTGAGTGGATTTTTTCCCAAACTCAAATTTCCTTATTCACATAGATGTTATGATGTTACTAAAGGAGGATTGATTTTGAGACTTACATGTTTTCATTTATAAATATAATGTAGCATTGAGTAATTCATAAACGCACTCTTCGTTATACACTTTCGAGTCATGATGTAAGTAAAATGAGTATCAATGTTGAGACTCATATACATTTAATAAAATTAAAATATATTTCAAGGTATGATTCAAAAATAGAGATTTTATCCAAAAACCAAATGCCAACTATTAAGAAAAAATGATATAATTTGAGTCATTGTATGATATAAATCAATTATTTCATAAGAACATGTGGTTAGATGAAGAGTGTTTGTTAAGGGTAAAATAAAAATTGAATTTAGAAAAAAAAAGTGTATCTAAGGAAGGTATCTTAAAGTTTCATTAGGATATTACAAAAATCCCTAAGATAGTAAGGTAATAGTCAATTGATTTGACTATATTTATTTTAAAGGGACAACATCTCTACTTTATATAGTGAGAGAAAGACTAAATTGGATCTATTCAATCTATGCAATTCACAAGCAGTTTGTATAGGAACATGTTCTGCAAGAGCCTATAGAAAATGAAGTGTTCTAGAGAAACATACTACATAAGAAGGATAGAACCATGCTAATGGTTTTACAGTCACTATGGATGATTCTACATTATTCATTACAAGTAATGGGTCTTACAAGTTATCATAAATTGTGAACTAGATAAAATTTACAAGATCAATTAAATTTCAATAATGGATTCCATATGTATCAAATTAAATGGTCTTATTATTATGAATACTATTGTGGGTATTCGACTAAGAATATATTTGGGTGGTACAAACGTTGTACCAATAAGGCTTGATTGGTAACACCAATTCACTATAACTAAATCCATTATAATTATAATTATCATAGCTATATTCTATGATATTTAAATTGGGAATTGGATTTCATGTCCACTAATATTGGAATATTTCCATACGACACAATCAGAAAGGGTTGGTGACACCAAAGAATGCCAATATAGGGTGGATGTTACTACAATCTTGTTTTAGATTGAGGTAAGCTACACAATCAAAGAATATTTATTTGGAATTAATTATTTTCATTTTGCTACAATAATTTAGTGGGATCATCACATTTCTACAAGTAAAATATGTTTAATAACATAAGGAAAACAAGTATTGGTCTAATAGTTAGTGAAGACCGTAATATAAGTATATCTCTAGATATTCACTTAAACTATCAAATTTTTGTTCTAGGTAATGAGATATAATGAGGTAGATTAAATGTATTTTTTAGGAAACGTAAATACTACATATACTGACATTTTATTGAAAAAATAAAAATTGGATAAATTAGAAATTGAAATATTAAGAGTGTCACATGGAATAACTCTCTCTAAGAATACGTTCATGGGGTATATGAGGAGATTAAAGATGTGAGGAGAATTATATAAGTATAAGAAATGTATCGATAACATATTACATGTCATTTACTAGATATGATATTTCAAAAATATATGTTATAGTAGAAAAATATCAATTGTATCTTGGATAACTACATGAGACATAGTCAGAACTATCCTATTGTACTTGAGAAATATAAGGGATATGTAACTAGTATGTGGAGAGGAAGGGAAATTAGTTTAAAGGGGAAATAAAATAATATTCCTTTGAATCAATATGATTTAATATCACAACCAAGTTAAGGTAATGAGTAATATAATCCCATTCAAGCCAGTGATTTCCATATATACAAATATTGAGTGCATTACGACTTTTGTTGCAGCTAAAAAAGCAGGATTAAAACACAATGATTTGTTAAAATAATTTGAATCAGACCTAGTAAGTAAAGTTTATCATAATATAAATCATGATAATTATATTAAAAATACTATAAAATATTTCATGTTTTTATAGTGGGAAAAGGGATATAACATGGGATATCATCTCATGAAAAGTCTTACTCAAGGAAGTGAATTCAGAAATAGCAGAATAGCCACACAGTGGAGATGCGTTAAACCCATGACATAAGAAATAACATAAAAGAAACATGATATTATCATGTGATAGGTAATAATTATATTTAGCAAGTTGGATCTAGTGCAAGTTGGAGTGTTATAATAGTGGGTTCCCTAGACCGAACTTTAATAGTACTTTTTGATTACTATTTCATGTATACAGTGAGATATACATGATGTATACTTGACATAATTGTTTTTATATTTACACATTGATTATTTAATTTTAAATTTCGATAGATTATTTGTCATATCAAATGGTTATAGAAGTCCCCATGCTATAATGTATACCTCGAGATACTATGACATTAATCTTAAACACATGTCCTATGGTTTAAATACATCATACTGAGTACTAACAGATGATTTCTAACTGTCATGTACCTGGGGAATAGAATTATTGAGTATTATTCTCATTAAGTTCATACTGGGTTATATCGTGTAAATGATATCATAGGGACTATACTGAAAATAGAAACACCACATGTTTAAGTTGTTTTTGGTCGTTCCTATCTATGAACACATGTAATGGTCTCCTGAATAAGGAATATTATTATTGTATACCATTTGATCATATAACATGAAATTGTAAAAAACAATATGGAATTTAAGTCATGTATAGGTAGCTTTCTTTGAGATCATAATTTGTGGTATGACTTTGATTTAATAATTTAAAAATAATTTGTTGGTTCCGATAGGAAGAGATATCATGGGACTAATTGATCAAGATAGTAGTACCTTATGTAACATACCATGACTTGTTTTTAGGTACCCATAGAACATTATTTTGATTTTATTTTTTTTTTGAATATTTTTTAGGGGTGATTTGGGTGACATTTGGATATTTTTTGTACGTTTTATAGGTTGTGCACAGTTAGTCCACAGGTTTCTCAAACTGTGTTCCCCCTAGTAAATATCATGAAAACCTAGATAGTGAGAGTTTTCACAGTTGATGCATGGTTCGAAAAAACATGTAACCACCTAGAATAAATGATGTTATACGGATAGCGATTCCATAGGGTTTTCGCAATTAGGTTTCTTGGTTTTTCTAATATTTTTCCCACCTTAAGAAAACATACAGAAGATGTTTTGTTTATTCTAAAAAATTATTTTATATTCACGAAACCCCTGGTTTAACCCTCGATCAACCCCCTGTCGACCCCCAACTTGACCTAACTCAATTTCATGGGTTCGGAGGTTCCCAAGATGTAGTTATAAATCCTCCAAACACTTTCTATGGTGGATCAAAGCATAGAGTATCTCGTTCGATCTCCCATGGGTAAGTGAATCTTTTCTTGTATGTTTTATTTTGGCCTCTATTTCTCTCTAACTTAGAGTTTGTAGATAATAATGTTTGTGATAGATATATACTATATTTTTTTCAATATTTATTCTAGGTTTTATTTATATATCTATGAAACCTTATTTCTTTATAGGCGGATCTCATTGCGAGTATCAATTCAGAATATTTGTTTTATGGTAGGTGGTTCTATTTGAGAGTTTTCATATAGTTAAAACTTGATTTTATTGATTTGTTTGAAATAAAATTAAATTGATTTATCAGAACCCAATTTTATATGAACTCAAATTGGAATTTTAATTGTAATGGATTATGGGAAAACCCCCAATTCAAATGAAATTGGAATTTGGCGTGAATTTTAAAATTTATGGAATTTATGAAATGATTTGAGAATTGATTTTAGAAAATAGATTAAATTGAAATAAAGATAAACAATGATTGTTTTTGTATTGAAAAGGTATGAAATGATGAAAAAACACTTTGGATTTGAAATTTAATTGGTATATTGAAATTTAAAATTTTCAAATTGAATTATAAATGATGATTGATTTGAAATGAGGTGATTTTCACTTTTTCTATTGATTGATTGAGAACAAGTGAGAAAGGGTAGTCAGTGGGTTATTTGGGAAAATAATGCAAGGACTTTGATTCCTTGGAAATGGATGAATGACGAAAACTCTAAAAAAACCAATTTTGGAATATCTTATACCTGGTGGTATATTAATGAGTCATATTTGTCTTGATATTAAGGGATGTGTGTACACATATTATCCATGATCACCGATATGAGAAGTGTGAGGATCCAATAATTGGAAACTAATGTACTATAAGGAATATGACCATGGTTCTTATTGTGAATATTTTTATTATATGTTCCATTTATTATAGAACTATTTTCTTAATTATAGTTTATTTGTATAAAATTCGTTATATGAAATTTTTATTCAATATAGGTTTGAAAATATTTTCATCTATTGAATGAATCTTGTTTTGTTTTAAATATGAAAATAATACATTATGTCATGCCTTGTTTTCATTAAATTGAAATATTTATTTGGTTTATTATTATGGAATTTATTTTGGAACACTTGGTGAGACCCTACTAGGATTTATAGCTAACACCATATATTTTTCATTGGGTGTTGTTATATTTTCTTATGTCAGGTCCGAGGAATAGGAAATATCCACTTGGATGAGGTGGATGTTATTTATCCTTGGGAATTAGAGTGATGCCTCTTTTTGGATTTATGAGTTTTATATTTCTAGTTGTTGAGTACTTTCTTGAGGTAATATTTTGGGTTTTATTACACTAGTTTGGTTTCTGGTACTTTCTCCCATTAGAGTGTTGAGATTACTAACTTCTAACCTTTATCTTCAACTATTTTGTGGAAAATTTGTAATATCTTCTTCTGGTATGATGCTAGGTGATATTTGTTGACATGTGGAGATTAGGAATGCCCATAGGGCTATATTAGTGCTGAACCAAGTGTCAAATTACAAGGGTATATTTGATGGTTTGTGAAAAAGTTTCATCAAATGGTGGTTAAACATCCTTCCTTGATGTTATCATATAGATTGGAATATCCTATCAAGACATAGGAGGTAATTGAAAGAAATTTCTATCCATCTCCCATTGTAAAAATCATTGATTCACCATGGGTGGTTTGGGAAAGTCATCTCAAGGAATAATTTTATATAATTCTAGTATTTTCCTAGGTTTTGATTTCGATATGTTAAAATCCAAATCATGATATCATATATGATGGGATTGATTTTCTTGTTTCTTTTGTTTGAGTTATTGATTTATATAATATTCACATTTCCTTAATGTTGTTTGCTGATGTTGTGTAGTATCATGCCTCTGAGAAGATTTTTGAATTGGCTCCAAGAGGAACCTATTAATGAACCACAATTAATGAATCATCCCATGGACCAAAATCACATTGAAAATATCATGCATTATATCTATGATTTTGTATAAGAATTTAAACCCATTCCCATTTTGGAACTAGTTGTGGAACCTCAGAGGGATGAATTTAAAAGCTGTTATTAGGAGTTACTCTATTAGAATCCACCAATGTTCCAAGGATCTAATGACCCTCAAGAGGGCGAGGATTGTTTGATGATGAAAGAGAACCAATTTTATTTCTTGTAAATTCTTAATTCAATTAAGGTGAAATGTTCCTCCATCAAGCTAGAGGGACCTATCCAGAGATATTTGGACTCAACGGTGAAAAATAAGAAACTTGAGGTTTTAGAGTGGAAGGAATTAAAAATTCATTAAACAGATTAGTTCTATCAAGATTCTTTGGTGTTGTATAAGGATATGGAGTATTTCAAACTCATACATACTTACATGACCATGATGGAGTATGCAAACCTTTTTATCGATATTGTAAAGCTTTCATCTAATATTATATCAAATAAAAAGATAGATACTTGATGGTTTGAGATGGGTCTTCGACCTAATATTCATTCTTAGGATTTCATTATGAAACTCACTTATTATGATGATGTGATGGATAGGGTGTTGATGGTTGATCTTGACCTAGATGTTAAGTCTGGTTTGAAAGAAGTTAATTTTCTACCATTATAGGTTATATGAGTTCCTTTAATAAGAATATAAAGTGAGAAGAGTCTCAGGGTGGATCTCAACAATAGGTGTCCTATATAACATCTGTAGTTCCAGGAAGATTCCCTCTAACTTGGTTCTAGTGTCGCAAGCCTGAGAATTTAAAATGGGTGTGTACTGAGGCACCCAAGATCTATATTCCCCATGGATAATCAGGTAACTTATATAAATTATATCATATATTTTTCCCCACATATTTGTATGGTCACATTAGCACTTAAAAGTACTATGGCGTAATCAGATGCTTCATGAATAAAGGGGTTCCAGACACATACATCCAGAACGATGCTTCTCTATGCAGTGGAAGAGTCTCCAGAGGAAGACGATATAGGTCTAGATACTGGGATAGGTACCATCATTATATCTTCATAAATAGAGATTATTCTATATTGACACGTATTGTGAACCTGGTCAATTTTCCTATAGATATTTTGTCTTATGTGATGGATATTACTATACCCCTCTGAATGGAGAGAGAGAGAAGGGTTTCTATTTTCCTTCTTCTTTCTTCTCTATATCAGATATCGATATTATTTGGGATTTTATGATTCATGATATAAACCTATTTATTTATTTTTTTGGGATGGATTGCCTCATTTCTAATAATTACTAAATTGACTAATATCTTCAATGGGTCTCTTTTAATACATCCAATGGGTTATACTATATCTTTCAAGGAAAATGGCACCCACGGTCGAGTGGAGTCGGACCTTCTTATCGAGATCCAGGGAAAGTAATATTAGTGTTTTATTTTGATCTGGAGTGGGACTCTTTATGTTATAATATCCCTAAAACCTTTTCTAGTTTCTAGATTTTTTGTCTTTCTGTTTTCCTTGGTTTTACACCAGTAAGAGAGGTGGAAATTTATATTGATTTATTTCCCAATACAAAATCTGTTTCTATTCCTTCATACAACATAGAACCAACTAAAATGAAAGATTTAAATACTTAGTTTGTTTATTGGTTATAGAAGGTCTTTATACATTCGAGTGTTTCACCTTGGGTGGTGACAATTCTCTTTACTAAAAAAGATGGTGGAACACTTCACCCATGTGTTGATTATCTAAAATTCAATTGAGTTATAGTGAATAAAAAGTATCAATTTCCTTAGATGGACGATTTTCTTGACCATTTTGAAGGGATTAAGTGGTTCACAAAGATAAATCTTCAATTTGGTTATCACCAGTTGAAAATAAAATAATCTTACATTCAGAAAACTGCCTTCTAGAGTAGGTATGGGAATTATGAGCATCTTGTCATTAAATTTGGTCTAACCAATGCTCTTAATGTATTTATGGATTTAAGGAACATGGTATTCCATTAGTATCATAATACATTAGTGGTGGTCTTTATGGATGTCATCCTATTCTACATTATGTTTTAGGAGGATCTTGTACATCCTCTAAGATAATATATAGAATTGCTGAGAAATATTTGAATTCATACTAAGCTATCAAAATATGACTTATGCATTTGGGAAGTGATGTTATTGGGACAGGTGGTCTCAAAAAATGGTATTTCAGTTGATCCTGTGAAGGTGAAAGCTATTATGACATAGGATCAACCACGTAACGTTTTCGATATTCATATATTTTTTGTTTTTGAGGGGTATTATCAATTTTTTTAAAGGATTTCCCAATTTTGTCACCTCTAATGACCACTCTTACTCGGAAGGGGATGAATCTCACTTTGGGTGATAAATTTCGTAGTTCGTTTCTTGAGTTAAAAATTATTTTGACTTTTGCGTTGATGTTTACTCTTCCTGAGGCCGAGCAGTTATGTGATGCATCAAGTTTGAGTTTTGGTTGTGTTATTTTATTGGGTGATCACATCATTTCCTATGGATTTAGGATGTTTATAAAACATGAAAAAATTATCCAACCCATGACCTTGAACTCATAGCCATGATGCATTCACTTAAGATTTGGCAGAATTAACTCTTTAGAGAATGGTTTACAGTGTATTTTCTTAAAACAATCTTGGGATATATCATCTATAAAAAATATATGAACCTTCAAAATAGTTTTTGGGTGGATTACCTGTAGTATTTTTATTTTGAAATTTCCCATGCACTGGGGAAATCCAAAGTTTTTATGACTCTTTGAGCAAGAAACTACTAACATGGTCTATGTAGGAATCATTTAAAGAGTGGAACTTGATGAATCTTTTTGTACAATTTAATTTATAAGTCTAGTAACAAAAGGACAAGGTTTTCTAGGCTAGTGTTCAGTTGACCTATTTTATTATTGAGATGATTCTCTAAGAACAATATCTTAATGATTAATTTCATAATAATAGGAAATCTCTTTATGGCTAGGAGTCCATTTTTGAGTGGTCCTTCTCCACAGAGGGTATCCTATGTTTTTGGGACTGTTATGGTGTACCTTTTCTAGTGAGAAAAGACGTGATAGTGTATTTCCATAATTCCCAATGATCTGTGAAACAAGTAACCAAATATTTGTTCTACGACATGTGGAAATGATTTTTGGGACAAGGTACGAGATGAGGCTTTGATGATTTTTTCTCTCATTATTATACTTTCCAAGAGGTCAATGCTGAGAACCAGATACCTTCATGATTTCTTTAGACACTTATATTGTCAACATAGATGTGGGATGAGATCTCTATAATATTGTGATTAGGTTGAATGTACCATAAGTAAGAATAATTAAATATGGGCTATGATTGATTGGATGACCATATTGGATCACTTTATACCTATTCGTGATTCAACAAATGTTGAGGAGTAGGGAAATGTTTATATGAAAGAGATTTTTTGTTTTAATGGACCTCTATATATTATATTTTCAAATAGATATACCCATTTTACCTATTATTTTTGGTGAGGCCTTCATTAGGTGATGGGATCTTAGGGTTTTTGGAGATAAACATACCATATGTAGATGAATGGCTAGATAAAAAGGGCTATATAGATTCTTGAGGACATAATTCATTCCTAAATCCTTAATTTTAGTAGAGATTAGGATGACTATTTAGGACTATTAGATTTCTCTTATAATAGTAGTTACCAATCCGTGATCAGAAGATATCCTTTTGAGGCCTTGTATGAAAGGTCGGGTAAATCTCTATTGTGTTAGATAGAGATTGGAGAATGTTACTTGGTTGGATTGAGCATGGTACAAGAGATTACATAAATGATTCATTTTATTTACCCTAGAATTTTAACAGCATAGATCTAGTATAAATATTATGCTAATCATCATAGGCGACCATTGGAGTTCTCAGTTGGTGACCCGGTGTTCTTGAGAGTTTCACACTATTTTAGTCATTAACAGCTTGGGAGGCAGGAGAAGTTTGCACTGTGGTTCATGGGACCTTTTGAGTTTGTTTAATAGGTGGGAAAATTAGATTATATTTTAGAAATTTCACCATATTTTATGTTGATACATGATGTGTTCCATGTATTGCAGCTTTAGAAACATCTTTATGACCCATCCCATGTCTTGAGATGGGAGGATCTCGATGTTGAGACTGAGTTATCAATGACTAAGAATCCAGTTAGGATATTTGATTTAGATACAAATTTAGTTTATGGGAGGATGATACCATTGGTCTATGTGCTATAGAAACATGTTTTTTATTCATATGAGGCTTGGGAGAATGAGGCACTAAAGATAGAGTAGTGTCCACATCTCTTGGATCTAGAAACATCTTGATAATATTTATGGGGGCAAAAACATTCCATGGTGGTGTAGATTTAACATCCTATTATCTATTTTCAGTACTCCTCAAACTTTTTTGACCATGTTTTGGTTGGATATTGTTTATAGGTTCTTCAGGTGAAATTTATATATTTTTTGGAAGTTTTAATGGTTGTTCATGGTTGGCACATGATTTTCCTAAACCATGCACCCCCAGTGTAAACCATGAAACCCTGAGTATTAATAGTTTTCAAAATTGGTGTATGGTTTGATAAACCATGTGGCCACCAATGAGAAACCATACAACTTATATAGTGATTCCATAGGGGGCGCACAATTTGAGTGGAAAATTTTTCTAACTGTGAATTCCACCCCAGTAAACCATGTACGTGGTAAAATTTTTATTCTGAAAAATTATTATAAATTCTTAAAACCCCCAATTTAACCTCCGGTCAATTCACTATTGACCGAACTCGAATTACTTAGATTTGGATGCTTTCAAGAAGTGGTGACTCCTCAAAACCCAATACGTGGAAAATTGAAGTGTGGTGGATCTTGTTTGATCTCCTATGGGTAAGTGAATATCCACCCACGTGATTTCTTATGGACTCTATTTTTCTCCTCTATAGAGTTTGGTAGATTATAATGTTCATGATTTATCTAGAATCTATTTTTTATCTTAATTATAGGTTTTATTTCTAGATCTACAACACCTTCATTATTCATTGGTGGATCTCGTTGCAGGCATCAATTCACGTGGTTCTATTTGATATTTTTCATATAGATAAACCTTTATTTTCTTGATTCATTTAAAATGGATTTTAATTTATTTATGAAAACCCAATTTTATATGAGTTGGAATTACAATTTTAAATAGCATGAATTTTGTAAAAACCCCAAATTCTAATGGAATTGGTATTTGGGGAATATTTTTAAATTTATGTAAATGATTAAATTATTTATTAATAGATTTTAGAAAATTGATTAAATTGAAATGATGAAAACCTATGATTTGTTTTGTATTGAAAATTTATGGAATGAGGGAAACCCACTTTGGGTTTGAAACTAAAATGGAGTATTTAGTCATATAGTTTGTACATATAATTATAAATGATGATTGATATGAAATGAGATGATTTTTACTATTTCTATTGATTGATTGACCACATGCAAGCCTGGGTAGTTAGTGAGTTATTTGGGACAAGCAAGCTAGGATGATTATTCCTAGGAATTGGATTGATGATGAAAACATTAACAAAAACCTAGTTCAAAATATCTTATCCATATTGCGTTGTTGAGGATTCCTATTCAGTCTAATCCTGATGAATTTGTGTAAACATATTACTGTGGAATATGTTATGGAACACTTGGTGAGGCCCTATTAAGATTTATAACTCATACCCTATCATTTTCTTTGGGAATTTTTATATTTTATTATTCTATGTCAAAGTAAAGGGAAAACACCTCTCGAAGGAGGTGGATTTTATTGATCCTTTGGGCTTAGAGTGGTGTATCCATTGTGATGTTTGAGTTTTATCGTTATAGTTGTTGAGTAATATGTTGATATAATATTTTTGGTTTTGTTAAACCTATTTTATTTATGGTAATTTCTTCATTTGGAGTGTTGAGAAAAATTAATTGTAACCTTTATCTTCTACTATTTGTGGAAAATTCATTCCCTCTTATTATTGTATAATTCCAGGTGATAGGCTCTGAACCTTGGGGATCGAGAACTCCCATCAGGATTTGTAATGTCCCAGAAATTCCAAGTAATTTTTTCATTATATGGGAATTATACGAGTCCAAGAAAATTGACGACGCATGATTCCGAGGCCCGGTCTGCCTAGAATGAATTTTTTAACTTTTTCTGGGTTCGTTCAGAAAATGTGTGCGTGGGTTTTTGTAGCTTTTGAATCGGTGCTTGGAATTAAAATCCGAGGGAACCATTGAGCTCGTAGCACCGGTATTTTCTTAAGAAGACCTTCACCTTGATCATAGTGTGTTGAGAGTAAAATATAATTTATGTGCTTTTCATGAGAAAATAAAGTAAAATAAAAATGTCTAACATTTTTATTTCTGAAACCCCTCAACATGGGTTTTGGTGGTGGGGACCACCCTATCCTAAAAATTCAGCGTGAATGTTATAAAGGTGGGGAACACCAGTTTTAAAACCTCCCAATTTGAAATTAATGGAGGGGACTACCCGAACATTCTTAATGGTGGAGAAACCACTCAACTCCCCATTAATTCTTTTCCTCCATTAATTTGAGCCAATTAAATTGATACAATTAAATATTTCAACTCCCCATTTAATTGTTAGAGCTAGCCAACAATTAATGAAATGTTTCATAATTTTTAATTGTGCAAACATTATTAATCTACTTAAGTTAAATTAATAAGTTGGATATTCCTCATTTTGGTGGAATTGGGGAAACTGTTGGAAAAGGGAGAAGCGTTGGAGAATCGTGGAGAAACTCATCCTCCAATGAAGAATGCTCACCCCAACGAGGAACGTCTTCAACTACGACGAACTGATGAACGATCCCAGGATCAGAGGTCTGTGGAGGGCGTGATGAACGTCGACATCTTCAAATTCTTTCTCGCGCAAACATCAACGAACCTTTAAGGTAGGGTGGTTGTTTGAATTTCTTCCCCTTACCTATTCTTGATAATTCATCGTAAAATCAGGGAGAGATTATATCCTCTTTCTACTTATCTAATGTGGAGACTACATACCAAACAAACTTGACCTAACCTCTCCACAAATATTGTGTTTAATTGTTGTGTTCTTCACGATGGAGGAGGACGACAACCAACCTCGGTGGGGCATGAGAACGGTGGCTGACACAACCGCCGGCCGTGACGAAAGTGACGATGCAACAGACCTGCCCCGCGGCCATTGCGCCGCCCCGCTGTCTCGCGCCGCCCAGCGGCCCTCCATGGCCCCCGCGGCCCTCCACAGCCCCCGCTGCCCAGCGACCCTCACGACATCGCCACCCTGCGACCCTCCATGGCCCCCGTGACCTTATCCCCCCTTGGCCCCCATGACCTCTCCATCCTGCGGCCTCATGGCCCCCCCCGCGGCCTCGCCGTCCCACAGCCCTTCGCGGCCCCCGCGGCTTCTCCGCCCTTGGGGCCTCCAGGCCTCCCTCGCGGTATCATGCGGCTCCATGACCCCCGCGCCACCCAGTGCAGGCCGAGACGGACTTGGAAGGACGGGTCGACCCAAAACGGGTTGGGTCTACCCAGGCCGGGTCAGGCCGGGTCTGTCCGACCGGGTCAGACCAGACGCAGACCAGCTACAAGATTTTCTCTCTACCGGCCATAACTTTGCCACCAAGCTTCCATTTGAACAATAGTCAATGGTGCTATAAAACTTGGAGTGAGGAGGTACCTTTGGTATACCCCACTTGATATTTGGATAAAGTTGGGATACGGTCAGGTTGGATCGAGTACGAATCCAAGCGGGCCCTCGGGACAAAAAGGCTAATAACATACAGACCGGGCGTCCGATTGACACACCGTCTGTTGCATTGGTACCCCTATGAAATGGTGGTCCACTGGGTTGCTTCTTAATGGGACATAGTGGTATTTGGAGTATCTACCTGTGGCTTGAGGATCAGACCCTCCTGGAGATGAGCAAGCTTAGCGCAGGAACCTAGTGGCTGGTTGTGACATGAAGAATGAATACTGATCCTTTGTGGGTCAACACTGAGTGATCCTGTGTGGGAAAACACCTAGAGATCCTATGTTGGTCAGCACTGAGCGATCATGTGTGGGTCACCACCGAGCTTTCCTATGTGTGTTAGCACCAAGTGATCTTGTGTGGGTGAACACCGAGGGATCCTATGTGGGTTAGAACCTAGGGATCCTATGTGGGTTTGATGACATACTGGAAATGTACTAGGATCCTGTGTGGGTCTGACGACGTACTGATGAGGTACTAGGGTCCTGTGTGGGTCTGATAACGTACTACAATCCTCTGTGGGTCTGATGATGATTAGGGACCCTTCATGGGTATGCCTCTTAACAGATTAAGATGATTTAGTAGTTATATCTAATCATCTATAATACTATACATAAGAAATACCTGGTGTGAGTTGAGTCAGTACATTTGTGGTTTTTTTCTGCCTAGCTACCTGTGTGGTACTTACTTTTGTACTATTTCTTCTTTTTCTGAACAGTTGATCTTTGGGATTTTGAGTTGGACTCTGTGTTTCCCCATGATTGAGATGAGTATACTTGATAATTTAGGTATATTTATGGGCATATACCTTAGTAGGGTTGTCATTGGTTTACATACATTTTGGATTATTTTTTGTGGATTTTTTGAGACCTTGAGTGTCTCGGGGTCCCTACTGAGTACCGTTATACTCACCTCTGCATGGGCTATGCCCGCACCGTGTTGTGTTTGGTGAAGACGACAGACAACGCTAATCGAGGCTAAGGGTACCAGGGTTAGACGGGGCCTGGAGGTGGACCATACAGTATGACAGTACACAGAGGAGACGGGTGGACGTGGAGTGCTAAGGAGGCGATCTGTACCTACCCTTCATGTTGGAACCTCGGAGGACGACCCAGTGGCTACCTTTCATTTTATTCAGTTGAATTGTATTTTAGTTGGGCTGGTATTCTGGCCCCTTTTAACTTTCAGCACTCTTTTTTCTATATAGTTGACTTGTGTTCGTATCTTTCCGTGTGTTTGGTTGCGTGTGTATATAGGTTATAAAGTAAATGTCTTCCCAGTTATAGGGAATACTCCTTTTGGTGCTAGTATCCATCCCATGGCCTATGGAAGGCAGGCTTAGGGTAGTTCTGGCATAGGCCCCGTCGATCATGACAAATTGGTATCAGAGGAGTTGGTTCTACCACTGAACATATGACTATGATTCTTCTTTTAACAGCAATAGTGTTATGTGTAGTGAGAGTGGTTATCAGTTTAGGGAACCCAATGTTGGTACGATGACCGACATATCTATACACCAGGACCCCAACTTTTGATTTTTGAATCAATGTAGAAAAAACAGATTGCGTGTGTGTTTTAAAGAGTTTTCTTTGTGATCTCTTTAAGTCACCTCACCAGGTATAACTTGTTGACCATGGAGAACCTATTTATTTTCAGGATTCCTCCATGCAGACAGCTATCTAGGGTTTCAAGAGTAGTACGCACTGATAGCCCACCAAGCGACGAGGCCTCAGTGTAGGGCCCTCTTCTACTAGAGGCACCAGTGGAGGCACCACTGGTACCATTACCCATTGGGCCATCGATGCCACCAGCCCCAATAGTATATGGTGCATGCTTCTTGAGCGTATTTCATGAGTTCCAACACTAGAGACCACCCAGGTTCAGGGGAGAGAGGGACCCACAGGCGGCTGAGGTTTTACTGGAGGCCATAGTGAGAGTCTTCCGACTGATAGGGACACCAGCTGATCTCATGGTAATCCTTGCCACTAGTCTTCTATAGGCTGTAGCAGGCAGATGGTGGAGCTATATACTCCAGGTTCATGACGAGGTGACGCTTCTCTGAGCATACATCGAGAGCCTATTTCAGGTAGAGTTTTCTTCAGCGACTCTTCATGCAGTGCGCAAAAAAGATCTTCTTCATCTACAGCAGGGCATCATGACTATGGCTCAGTACTCAGCGAGGTTCACTGACCTCTCATTCTACTCTATTGATATGGTGTGGGACCCATTCTTTAGGGCCCGGACCTTCGAGCATGGGCTCAGGCGGGAGATTAGGGATTCAATGATTTCTCTTAGCATCCCAACGCAGGTGGAGGTGTTAGAGAGAGCACTCCTAGTAGAGAGTTTCTTTGATATGTAGTCACCTACAGTGAGACCCACCACCATTCATCACGTAGTAGAGTCTTCTGCAGCTGGCAGCAGACAGATGTCGTAGAGATCCAAGAGGACCAGACCTACAGGTGGATGGCTGCATGATTTAGGGTCGGATGTGTGGGACACCCCAGACAAAGCCGGTAAGGTGAGGAAAATACAGTGTTACTCATGAGGTGGGTAGGGTCACATCGATCATGACTGTCTGACCCACCATATGGATGATCAACAGACGGTTAAAGGACTGCCCAGAAAGAGACAGTGGTCTGACCGAGGAGGTCTGCAGGAAGCAGGCGAACATGGCAGAGGATCTGGCCGTGCAAGTGGTGGTGGGAGATGATTTGAGATTTTACCACCACCACCACCAAGTGGTCTACCCCGACCACAGGGAGCAGGTGGATAGGGGCGAGCTCAGCTCCAGGAAGCTGATGCCTATGACCATGGCGCTCCAGAGATGATACGAGCTACAATCTGGGTCTACTCCACCTTAGCTGCATTACTTATAGACACAAGTTCCAATAATTATTTTTTTTCCACTGCCCTTGTTTGGATCTCGGAGATTCCGATGGAGTCGTTGGATCAATCCTTACGGCTAGATACCCCTACATGAGAAGAGTCGATGATTACGCACTGGTTCCAGTAGTGTGAGCTTACTCTAGGAAGAGAGAGATTTGGCTGGGATGTCCTAGTAGTGGCTCATGGTCTTATGATATCATCTTGGGTATGGATTGGTAATCTATAATCTATGCTTAGATTGACTGCATTAGGCACAAAGTGCGGTGTGTCCACATGGATGGGACCTGGTTTACCTTCACTGGAGAGAAGCGATCCTTTGCAGTATATGATGGACTTACCCAAAAAAGAGTGATTCCAATCACTTATCAGTTGGCTAGACTTACCCTTAGAGTAGTTGATGTGGAGAGTCCGAGTTATCCTATAGTGGTGGAACAGTGCACAGATGTCTTCCCTGATGATGTTATGGGTCTACCTCCTCACAGAGAGGTTGACTTTTACATTGACTTGTACCCCAGGATGACACCGATATCTAAACCAGCCTATCAGATAGCTCCCACGGAGCTTCATGAGTTGTGGGTACAGCTGGAGGACTTACAGGGGAAAGGGTTCATTCGGCCCAGTTTTTCTCCTTGGGAAACCCTGATTTTGTTTGCCAAGAAGGCAGATGGGATATTAAGAAATTGTGTTGACTATCAGCGCCTAAACCAGGTGACCATGCAGAACAAGTACCCACTTCTGAGGATTGAAGACCTTTTTGATCACTTGAATGGAGCATGATGGTTCTTAAAGATAGTTCCCAGATCAGGCTATCACCAGGTCAGAGTACGAGACGAGGATGTGAAGAAGAGGGATTTCAGATGTCGGTACGGCCATTACGAGTTCTTGGATATGCCATTTGGTTTAACCAATGCTCTAGAATTGTTTTTGGGACTCATGAACAAGATCATTCATCTGTACCTTGATCGATTTGTGGTAGTCTTCATCGACGACATTCTGATCTACTTGACTACTGATGAGGAACATGCCTATCATTTGTAGGTAATACTGGACACACTCCGAGAGCACCAACTTTATGGTAAGCTCTTGAAGTTCTATTTTTAGATCCAAGATGTTCACTTTCTAGGACATGTCATATCTGAGGCTGGAGTTGTAGTAGATCCTGTGAAGATTTAGGCGGTACTTTCTTGGGAGTCACCCATGAGTGTGACGGAGGTACGGAGTTTCCTAGGTTTGGCTAGATACTACTGATGGTTAGTGCCAAATTTCTCTAGAGTTTCAGCACCTATACCAGCATTGACGAAGAAGGGGATAAACTTCATGTTGTCGAAGTGATACCAGTGGAGTTTTTAGGTTCTTTGGCAGAGTCAGACTAGTGCCCCCATCTTGAGGCTACCGGAGGAGGGCGTAGGGTACGTAGTCTACTACAATGCATCAGGGACCAAACACGTATGTGTACTGATGCATGATAGAGCAGTGATCTCATATGGTTCTCATAAACCGAGAAGACATGATAAGAACTACGCTACCCATGACATAGAGTTAGTAGTAGTGGTCTTAGCCTTGAAGATATGGCGACATTAGTTGATGGGAAAGTATTTTACAGTCTACTCTGATCACAAGAGTATCAGGTATATCTTCTCTCAGCAAGACCTGAAACTGAGATAATGATTTTGGCTAGAGTTCCTCCAGGACTATGACTTTGAGATAGTCTATACTCCTAGGAAGGGGAATGTTGTAGCAGATGCCCTCGTCATGTGGTCTAGTATACAGCATCTAGGATAAGCGATAGATCCGCTGGCAACTTTGTAGATATCCTTTGTGGATCGGGATAAAGCATATTTTCTTAAGTCTCTTATAGTCACTCCCCCACTTCTCCAGCGAGTCAGGGAGGCAATGTGTGGGGACACTAACTGTGAGACATGATGTGCTTAGGTATCCAAATAACGGGCACCTGATTGATTTTCTAAAGGTGGGTAGCATTTCATCCTCTTCATAGGACGTACCACGGTACCAGTTTTACTTCAGTAGGAAGTGTTTAGGGAGTTATAGACTTCCCCTCTAGAGGTACATCCAGGAGTGGAAAAGATGTACCAAGATCTACGACGGAGACACAAGTGGCCAGGAATGAAGAAAGAAATAGTAGATTTTGTCTCTTGGTTCTTCACTTGCTAACAAGTGAAGGAGGAGCATCAGGTACCAGTAGGTTTGGTTCAGCCTTTGAAAGACCCAGAGTGGAAGTGGGATGAGATATCCATGGAATTTGTGATAGAACTTCCACGTACATCCAAGGATCATGACTCTATCTGGGTAGTCATCGACCGACTCACCAAGTCAGCCCTCTTCCTACTGATCAGAGAAAAGGGTTTTGTATAGAGCTTCTGATGCCTCTATGTATAGAATATTGTGGGGCTTCATGGAGTACCCTCGATGATTCTCTCTGATCGTGATACATGTTTTACTTCCTGGCTATGGAATGGGCTGTAGGAGGCTTTCGAGACGCAGATTCATTTGTGCACAACCTTCCATCCTTAGATGGATGGTTAGACTGAGTGGATCATTCAGACCCTGAGGACATGTTGTGTGCTTACATCCTCCACTTCAGTCATAGCTTGTAGGATCACTTTCATTAGGTGGAGTTTGTATACCGCAAAAACTGTCACTACACCATTAGGATGAAACCTTTTGAGTCATTGTACGCGTGACCATGCAGATCACCTTTTTACTGGACTGACCCAGGGGAGTCAGCACTAGTGGGACGAGAGATGGTATGGGAAACCACAGAGAAAGTGTAAATCATCCAAGAGAATATGAAGACTGCACAGAGTAGGAAAAGTCTTATGACAACAGGAGACATGGACCTCTAGAGTTTGAGGATGGTGACCACATCTTTTTATGGGTCTCACCCCGATGAGGTTTTTGGAGATTTGGCCATGGTGGAAAGTTATCATCGAGGTTCATCGGACCTTTCCAGGTCCTCAGCAGAGTCAGCGAGGTGGCTTACCGCTTAGCTCTTCCACCTCAATTTCACTAGATGCATGACGTCTTCTGAGTGTCCTAGCAGAGGAGATATGTTCATGACCCTTCCCACATCATCGACCATGATGAGATGGATGTTGATGATGGGGATACTTTTACGGAGGTTCAAGTAGAGATTGAGGATCAATAGGATCTGGTCCTTCTTGGGAGGTCGATACCTCTGATGCGCATTCATTGGAAGCATGGGAACCTCGAGGAGATCATATGGGAGTGAGAGGCACAGATACTTGCTCAGTACCCCCACTTGTTTTCCTAGTTTTGTGATGTGGCTTAGGGAGATGTAAATCCCTAAGGTGGTGAGAATGTAGAGACCCAAAAATTCCATGTAATTTTTTAAAGTCATATGGGAATTTTAGGAGTCCACAAAAATTGACAGCGCATGATTCCGAGGCCCAATGTGCCCAAAATGAATTTATAAATTTTTTTTGGCTTCGTTCAGTAAACGTATGAGCGGATTTTTGTAAATTTTGAACAAGTGATCAGAATTAAAATCTGAGGGCACCGTTGAGCTCACAGTGTCTGTATTCGCTTGAGGAGACCTTTGCCTCGATTGTAGTGTGTTGAGAGTGGAAGATAATTTTTGTGCTTTTCGTGAAAGAATGAAATAAAATAAAAAAATCTAAAATTTTTATTTCTGAAACCCCTTAACATGGGTTATGGTGGTGGGGACCACCCGAGCCTAAAACTCCCGTGTGAATGTTATAAAGGTGGGGACCACCAGTTTTAAAACCTCCCAATTTGAAATTAATGGCGGGGACCACCCAAACCATCCTAATGGGTGAGAAGCCACTCAACTCCCCATTAATTATTTTCCTCCATTAATTTCAGCCAATTAAATTGATACAATTAGAAATGACAACACCACATTTAATTGTTAGAGACAACCAACAATTAATTTAATGTGTCAGCATTTTTAATTATGCCAACGTTATTAATCTACTTAATTTAAATTAATAAGTTGGTTATTCCTCATTTTGGTGGAATTGGGGAAACTGTTCGAAAAGGGAGAAGCTTTGGAGAATCATGGAGAAACTTATCTTCCAATGAAGAATGCTCTCACAAATGAGGAACGTCTTCAACTACGACGAACCGACGAATGATCCTGGGATATAAGGTGTGTGGCGAGCGCAATGAACGTCGACATCTTCAAATTATTTCTCACGCCAACATCAATGAACCTTCGAGGTAGGGTGGATGTTTTAATTTCTTCCCCTTACCCGTTCATGATAATTTATCGTAAAATCAGAAAAATATTATAGCTTCTTGCTGCCTCTCTAACGCGGAGAGTGCGGGCCAAACAAACATGGCCTGACCTATTTGCAAATCTTTTGTTTAATTGTTGTGTTCTTCGCGATGGAGGAGGATGACAACCAACCTTAGTAAGGAACGCAAATGGAAGCCAACACCATCGTCGGCTGCAGTGACGGTGATAGAGCAATAGTGCTGCCCGCGGCCTCTACCGCCCCACCTGCGGCCTCGCGCCACCCACAGCCTCCGCCTCCCAGCAACCTAGAGCCTTTTGCGTCCTCCACCGCCCTGTGGCCCTACACCGCCCCGTGGCCCCGCACTGCCCAGCGGCCCTCCGCAGCCTCGCCGCCCCGCGGCCGCACTGCCCCGCATACCTCCGCGGTCCCCATGGACGCACCTCCCCACGACCCTCAGAGGACCCCGCAGCCTCACCACCCCTCGACCCTCTGCCGCCACCACAGCCTTGTCATCCCACAACCTTGTGGCTCCCACGACCTCACCCCCCAGCAGCCCTCCTCCGCCCCAGCGGCCTTGCCGCCCTGCGGCCCTCCACGGCCCTAGTGGCTTTCACCGCCCCACTACCCCCACGACCATGTTGTCCCATGGCCCCCCGCTGCCTCACCACCCCTCGACCCTTCACGGCTCCTGCAGCCTCACTATCCTATGGCCTTCCCACCCCATGACCCTTCATGGACCCCACGGCCTCGCTGCCCTCGCAGACTTCGAATCGCCCCCCTGGCCTCATGTCGCTCCACGGACCCCGTGCAAACCAGCGTGGGCCTGGTCAGACCTAGAGGGTTGGGTCGACCAAAACCAGTTCGGGTTGGCCTTGGCCGGATCGGGCCGAGTCGGTCCGACTGAGTAGTACTAGACCCGAACCAGCTACAAGCGTTTTTCTCTATTGGCCATAACTTCGGCACTAGGCATCCGTTTGACAAACCGTCACTGGCATTGTAAAACATGGAGACATACGGTCCCTTTGGTATACCCCACTTGAGATTTGGATAAAGTTGGGATACAGTCGGGTTGGATCGACCACAAATCCCACTGGGGCCTCTGGACAAAAAGACTAATAACATACAGACCAGACATCCAATTGACACACCGTCTATTGTGTTTAGACCCCTATGACGTGGCGGTCTTTTGGTTTACTTATTTGTGGGACTTCATGGTAGTTGGAGTACTGAAAAGTGGCTTGAGGAGTGGACCATCCCGGAGATGAGCAAGCTTAGTGCGGGAACTGAGTAGCTGGCTGTGATGTGGAGAATGAATAGTGATCCTGTGTGGGTCAACACCGACCGATCCTGTGTGGGTCAGCACCTAGTGATCATATGTGGGTCATCATCGAGCGATCCTGTGTGGGTTAGCACCGAGCGATCCTATGTTGGTCATCACCGAGCGATCCTGTGTGGGTTAGCACCGAGCGATCTTTTGTGGGTTAACACATAGAGATCCTATGTGGGTCTGACGACTTACTGGAGATGTACTAGGATCCTTTGTGGGTCTGACGACGTACTGAAGAGGTACTAGGATCCTATGTGGGTATGAAAATGTACTATGATCCTCTGTGGGTCTGATGATGATTAGAGATCCTTCATGGGTCTTCCTATTAACATAGTAAGATGATTCAGTAGTTACATCTAATCATCTCTACTACTGTACCTAATAAATACATGGTGTGAGTTGAGTCGGTAACTTTCTGGTTTTCTTTGGTGTGGTGTACCTATGTGGTACTTACCTTCATGGTATTACTTCCTTTGTGGAACAATTGAGCTTTGGGATTTTGAGTTGGACTCTGTGATTTCTCATGATTGATATGGGTATACTTGATAACTTAGTTATATGTATGGGCATATACCTACGTAGGGTTGTCACTAGTTTACTTACTTTGTGGTTTATCCTTTGTGGATTTTGTGAGACCTTGATGATCTTAGGGTCCCTAATGAGCATCGTTATACTCACCCCTACACGGGATATGCCCACACATTGTGGTGTTTGGTGAAGACGACAAAGAGTGTTGATCGAGACTGAGGATACCAGGGCAAGACGAGGCCTGGAGGTGGACCATATGTCTTGACGGTACGTAGAGGAGACGGCCGGACAAGGAGTGCTAAGGAGGTGATATGTACCTAACCATTTGGTAGGAACCTCAGATGAAGACCCAATAACAGACATTATTTTTCTTCAATTGTATTGTATTTCAGTTGTACTTTTAACATTACTGTTGGGCTTGTATTCCGACCCCTTTTTACTTTCAGCAGTCTTTTCTCTATACAGTTGACTTGTGTTCATATCTTGTTGTGTGCTTGGTTGCGTGTGTTTATAGGTTACAAATGAAATGCCTTTTCGGTTATAGGGTACACTCCTTTTGGTGATAATACCCAACCTTGGCTTATGGAAGGAGAGCTTGGGGTAGTCACAACACGACCCCGGGGGACGGGTCATGACAGGTTGTGTCAAAACCAGCATGTGTATCAGGGTACAAAGGTATTCAGGCTAGTTTGTGAAAACTTCACTAAATCTGTGGCCATGGAAAAATAAGGCATGTCTATCCAATAAGGATAATGAATAATAAATCAAGAAAAAAAGATGTCACAAATTGTAAGTCCTTTTTTTGAGATGTTTTGAGACAAAGAGATTATATTACATGGTGTGTGTTCGTAAGAAGGTTGTCATTCCTATGAATACTCTTTATTTCTATAGGGACTTTTATGGGTTACTAGGCGCTGATCCTAGTTTGTGAATTTTAATAAATTCTATTAAGATAAGGGAATATAGGGTCACATATAAAGAATATTCAAATGTATTCCAAATTCTGATGAAAAGGAGTATAGAAAATCGTAGGACCCACCATGGGGTTCGAGACATGTATGAGGATATATGATCCCTAAGGAATAAATTAATTCATATTATTCATGTTTAGAAATATTAATATTAAATTTATATATTAAATGCAATTAAAAGTATTAATGTAAAAACAAGAAAAATACTACACAAATGAATATTATTTTAATATTCATGGTTCATTTAATATTTGTGGGAATAATGAGTCGAGTTAGTATATTAGTTTAATCATGTAATATATTTATTATATTGTAATAAAGTGATAAAAATATAAATGATATTTATGACTCATTAAAGTAGAACTAAGATATTGTTTATGACTTATATAGTTAGTAATAAATATTCAGGGGATGGGGAGCCTTTTGTGGATATTTTTTTCCTTACTATATATGGAGTGAGAGTCTCTCACATAAAAACTATTCATCACATGTTGGTTGAGATTTTCTCTCTCCTATAACACTTTATAGATGTATAAATAGATGACCCAAGCCCTCAATTGAAGTTCTTCTTCATGGATAAGTGGATCTCGATGCAGTGATTGTCGATATGTTGAAGGCATAATCAGATCTCCATGATAGCACCCAGAATTTGATGATAGACATACCCAAAATTTTTTGAAGCACATTTGGAAGATCTTGAGGAATTAAGAATTGAATAATTTGAGCAGTGATCATAAGAGAATATTGGATGTCGAGTGTGACTTCAGATCCAGTGAGATAATTTTTTATTTAATTTCTTCTATCAAATTCATCAAGTGAAGATCCTAAAACCTTTACCAGGGATGTGTTTCATCAACGATAATGCAGTTATAATGATCGTTTGTGAAAATTTAAAATTCATGGCCCATAAACATCCACTTCACATTCTAGTAAAATCATTATTATAAGGCCCCATCCTTAAACATTACATAATATTTAGTTAATTCAAGAATTAACATTGAATATTTTTTCCGATTTAGAGTGTTAGATAATTAGGCCATAACTATTACATTACATATCAAATATTAAAAATTTGACACTTCTAATATATCCAATTTTTTCACAGTAATATAACTCCTTAAACAAAACAATAATTCTTTTCTTGATATAAATACTCTTGAATTATTCCTTTTTATTACCCTTCCATATACCCTATGAAAAACATTTTAAAAACATGGGATGAACATAAAAATCCATGCAAGAGATATAAAATAACGAATGAAAACATTATTCCACTCATACATACAAATAAATTAAATCATACCTTTCAGTCATAAAACATAATCCCTTTAATATACCTCCTGAAATCATAATATTTATGAATAATAAATAGAAATCATAAATCATAAAGGTTACATGTCGCATCGATAACATACTTACATTGTAGCTTTCACAGCTACATAAAGAGTTACATTTGGAATACCCATCATAGTATATTCCCTAAATATATTAGGAGAGAAATTAACATTTTCTTTCACCACATTACCCAGTGCATTGGAAAGCTATCTCAGGCTCACCTGCCCTTAGTTTATTATAGAACCACCCATATATATAAATAATTACCAAAAACTATAACATATTCATTACACATAAAATAATCATAAAGGAAAGATAACATTTCCACATTACAAAAAAATATACCGTTTTAAGATATTGACATAATCTGTGCTTTATCAAAACTATTTTCAATACCAAAATACATAAAAAAGGTTTATGTTATTTATTTTCCTTAAAACATTATGTCTTTTCAAGGAAGCAAAATATCAAATAATGCTCGCGGCGGTGGAACGGTCATTTTCACCACCTATGTTAAAATGAAACATTATTTTTACCGTTTAGTGGAACACTTCATAGATAAATATTCCTTATGAAAACCATTGAATTAAATTAAATGAAAAATGGTATAATTAGACACTGTATAAAAGAAGGTTGTGTATAAACCAAAATATGCCTCAATGAAAGAAGATTGAGATGAAGTCCTTTAACAAGATCATTTTGTAAATAAAATAGATTGATTATATATATTCACTATATGTACACATATTTAATGTATAAATATAAGATAGGAAATAAAAAGTTATTTCTTATAGAATCATATAAGGACATATTAAAAAATTATAAGATTAACCCAAAGAGTGGAAATTGGGTTAAGAAGTTCCCTTACCTTGAGTCTGACTTGTCTTGTTTGTTCTTTATATTCCTAAAAAATAAACTTAATTTAACATCTACTTAATTCAGAACTATTTTCAAGTTTACTATTATCTTTATATCACTTATTACTATATTTTAAACATTATATATTTATTTATGTTAGTATCATTCATTTTGTCGATATTTAGTACTTAAGTAGAAAATGAATGCATTTTGAGGTAAATTGTCCATGTAGTCAAAAGTAAATCCTAACCAGAATATTATTCATGATTTAAATATCATATATATATCCATTATATATGTATTAATAATATTTCATAACATTTGTATATAATAAATGAAATGCACCGTTCATAGAGATGGTAGACCGTACATACACATGAACAATAGTTTCATTTATTTATCATATTAAAGGAATGAAAAATTACAGAAACCTAGGTATATTATAATTTCATTATAATATCATATTTTATTTATGTTACCTAAGTTCATTAACTCCATCCTTTATAAATTCCATGTATGGTATGAACGCGTCATATCACTTTAAGGGGACGGTAGTCCGCACTTCCTCAAATGAAATTATCGTGTTTACACATCATGAAACGAATAAAGGTATTCTATAAATAAAAATTAAAAAATAATAGAAAAAATATAAATATAATAAATATCATATAAAAATATAGTTCAATCATAATTTTTTCTATGATAATTGGTAGGGGAAAATCAAACAATCATCATTTCTTGAGGTAGTAGTTCACCATACAGAGAAACAACATGTTCGTATCCTTTAGACGGAGGTGTGTATAAGTGTAGTTTGAATAATTATCATTAAAAAATACTTGTATATTTGGTAAAATGGTTATTTTTTAATAAAATAATAGTTATATAATAGGTATAGGGGAAGGAAAAAAAAGAAAGGATCTTTAGAGAAGATGCTACCTCTAAAATGAGTAACTCCTTTTGATTTGAGCCAAAAGGCTTTCTTGAATTGCCTTACTCCCAAGGTAAGGCTTATATGAGTAAGTAATGGATGTTGAGAGATTATTTATTCATAATTTGGATGATACAAGGGGGTTTATAAGAGTGATTAAATGGGTATAGGTGGTGGTTTTTTATAAGATAGAGGAGGGGAACTTTAGGAAAGTTCAGAAATATTAATTTATTATAAATAATATTTAGATTGAAAATGTTTCCAAATTTAGTTAGTTAAAAGATAATATGAAGATAAGTTAAAATAAAATCATACAATTATAATTAGATAGGTTTTGAATATTTTTTAATCCTTATCGTTTCGATTTAACCCTTTTTTAATCTTATCTTTTTATCATGCATTTAACACTTTGAGAAAAAAAAAGTTACAAAAACCAAAAAAATGTCTAATGAAAGATTCATTAATAAAATATTATAATTATAATAACCATTTGGATTAATATTAAATTTTTAGGAATTTAATATCATTTAATAAATTATTTTATATTTTAAGTTATGAATTATGTCAATTTTGGACACTATTTAAACATGGATTTTTTTCATATTCATAAAAACCTTATTCCTTCAAAAACATAGCATTAAATCAAACCTAATATGTCAATATCATCCATGAAATTCATGTTTGACATGAAAATAACAAAATTAAATTTATTTTAACATTTCTAATATCATTTATTTAAACACTTTTTTAATGAAGCAATCATTGCATCATCATTATTTCATAATTAAATTTATTTTTTAATAGAAAAAATTATAAATAAAATATCATGATATAGGATATATTTTTATCTTTAAAATGACGTTTTATAGTTAAATTGATCAAATACATAACCCCATATAATATTTTTAGTAAAATATACATGTTTATGTTATATTTTTCTTTACTTTAAATTATTTCTTATAAAATGTCATTTTCACATCCAAGTGTCTCCATGGGATCCCAAAAAATACCCAAGGATGCCCATGGTCTGGAATATCTCATTCAGTAGGATTAGGATACATTTTAGTGAAGTTTAATATTATTATAAAATTATTATTTACCCTTGTTACCAGATTTATCCTTTAACCATGGTAAAAAATAATAATTACTAAAGTTACAAATCATAATATATAAAATTAAAAGTTAATTATTTAAAAAATTTTGAATTTTTGATTCCAAATATGGAATCCTTTTTTAGAAATTCTTAACACATAATTTTGAAAAATAAATTTAAAATTAATTTTCGTTTTCAAAACCAAAAAGCGTGTTTTTAAGAAGTAAAAACTACCGAAAGATTGACATCTGTTTATGTCCAATTAAAAAGTGAAATTAATTTCAATAACCAGAATTGAATTAAATGATAAAAAAATCTAATTTCACTTTTAATCCAATTAAAATGATAATATAACTATATAAATAAATATGATGAAAATGCCTTTTTGAATTAAATTGCAGTATTTTTCACTATTCGTTAAAAATTGAACATTATTAGAAAATTACCAAAATTTAAACCAAATTAAATTTTTATGCCCCAATTATAAAGAATTTTATTTTTTCGAATAGAACATATAAAAGTTACAAGAAATAGATTTAGAAATGGTTCACCTTCAAAATGTGGTAAAACAACCTTTTAAAAATATAAGAGTATTTCATGCTTAAAATTGGATTCATTCTTATTTGAAGCCTCTAAAATTTATTGGATAAATGTAAAGACATTTAACAAACATGTATAATCATATTTTAGTTAGTTCTGTTCATTGAAACCAAATAAACAGCTATGCGTTAACTAACATGTAAAATAATAATAATATTATATTAATTTTTGGTATAACTTAATGTTGTGTGCAATGTATGTTTTTGGAAAAACCCGTTGTTTCGTGTTGAGTAAAATATCATAAAAAGCATTAAATTTAACATAAAATTAATATCTTATTCATAAATATTAATAGAAAAGAAAAAGTAGTATTCTATAAATACCTGTGTGGTTACATCATTCCCCCTTTTGGGAATTATATCCATGAAATTATATTCACTTATCAAATAAGTGGAGGTATTTATCCCTCATATCATTTTCAGATTCCCATGTTTCCTCTTCAACTGTATATTGTTTCTACAAAAACTTCACCTGATGTATTACCTTATTCAGCAACACTTTCTCCTTGTGGTCAAGAATTTGGACTAGTTGTCCCTTATAATAATGATTCTCTTCAAACTAAACTAACTCAGGACTCAAAACATGAGATGGATATGGTATATACTTTATCAACAATGAAACATGAAAAAAATTCTGTATCCGGGATAAACATGAAGGCAAATCCACTCTCTAGGTAACTGATCCAACTTTCTCTAGGATTTCATATGGTCCAATGAACCTCAGGCTTAACTTTCTTTTCTTACCAAAAATTAATCACACTTTTCCATGAAGAAACATTGAGACATACATGATCACCCACTATTAAAGAAATATCATTCCTTTGGTTATCCACATAACTTTTCTATCTGGTCTGAGTTGTTCTCGTGTGCTTATGAATCAACTGAACTTTTTCTGTCTTCTCTTCTACCAATTCTAGTCCCATTAATTTCCTTTCACCTAATTCATCACAAAAGCTAGATTTTGACATTGCTCTCCATATAATGCTTCAAATGGTGCCATCTATATACTAGAATGAAAAATGTTATTATTAAAAAACTCAACTAAAGAAATATGTTGGTCCCAAAATCCCTGCTAATCCATTGAACAAGCACGTATCATATCTTCCAATATTTAAATTGTTCATTCTAAATGACCATCTCATTGAGGATGAAAAGTTGTACTAAAATTTAATTTAGTACCCAATGACTTTTTAATGCCTTTACAAAAGCTAGAAGTGAAATTGGGATCACGATAAGATATAATGGAGGGGGGAACCTCTCGCCCCCTCGACTCCGTGGGAACTAGCTCATGCCCAAGGGTTGGCCACCTTGGGCCTAGTTGGGGGCGTGCGGCGCGCAGGTGGGCAGGCCAGCCCTATACCTCGTTACCCATACAACACGTTTATGGCGTCTGCGGGACGGGAGGCGATACGGGAGGCGAACCGAGCGACGGCGCGGGGTGATGTCGTCTGCTAGGGTTTTCTACCGAGATGGTGATTCCGCACTTCCTTGGATTCAATCGCCTCGACATGAGAACGGTGGGGAAGGATCCGGTTCCGAGCGGTATTTCCTCCGCGCCGAGTTCCGATTTCAGAAAACCAGCGGCTTTCTCTCATGATTTGCTCACGTCGGTTGGTGGTGTGGTCTCCTCCGGCGAGCAACGGCCTTCTGGGAAGGATGCGGACCCGAGCAGCTTCAAAAATCTGGAGGCTTCCTCTGCTGATGGCGCATCAGCTGGTGGCGCGAAGGTCTCCTCTTGTGAGACTGCTTTGCCGAGATCGGAGGATGGTGCGGCGAGGGTGGACCGGTTGAATGGCGTCGCTGCGAAACCTCCGCCCTGCAAACCCCTTAACCAGTGTTCTTGGGATTCTTCGAGGTCCAAGGTAAAGGATGTTTTGAAGATTGCCTCTTCCGATGTCAATATTGGTCAGTTTCAGGAATCTGTGAGGGTTCCTTCTGGTGCCGTATCATGTGGTCAACATTCATTTGTTGATGTGATGAAGGATTCTTTATCGGATCAGAAAAAGATTGAGAATTCCTGCTTTAGAAGGATTCTCCGAAAGGGATCTTTGGATCACGTTGAGGCGAACCCCGGTGTGATTGCTGAAAGGTTGGCATTGGGTGAGAACTCATTGATTGCTCGCATTGCTCTTCCTAAAGGTGCACAACCCTGGAAATGTGAAGATTTATTCCGTAGAATTTCGATGTTGTGGGGCTTTGCTAGCTGGAAATGTGTCTCCCTTGGGCGGGGATTCTTTCACTGTTTGTTTACATCGGCGGATCTCAAGATTAGGGCATGGAGTTCTGGTTCCATGTTTCTAAAACCGGGATGGCTTCATCTGCACGAATGGTCACTTGACTTTAATGTCTCGAATGCAAAAAATGTATTCGCTCAGGTATGGGTGCGTCTTCATGGTCTTAATTGGGTTCTTTGGCATCCAGAGATCCTGCATGATATTGGAATGGCAATTGGAACTCCCATCCGCCTTGACAAGGAAACAAATGATGTCAGATTTGGGCACTTCGCTAGAATGCTGTTGGAAGTTGATCTCAGATCCACTCTCATTGATATGGTAACTCTTTCTATTCCGTCTGATCAAATTCAAATTGATGTTGAATATGAAAAGATGCCTCTTTTCTGCACTAAATGCATGACTGTGGGGAACTCTTTGGAGTTGTGTCGTAAAAACAACTCTTGTAAAGAGTATGGGATGCGAGGACACCCCTCCAATCTCTGTCGAAAAAAGGATACTTTGAAGGAATCGTCCTCTCCAAAGCATGTCATCAAGGACTGCGACCCTCCTATGAAGGCAGTCCCTAATGTGCCGAATCCTTCAAAGGGAAAAGAGTTGATTGTTGATTCTACTCCGACAAGATCTTATAGCGGCCCTTCTAGAGATCAGGAGGTTATCACTTCTGATAATTTGATTCCTGACTCTCACCAGGTTGATGTCTATAATCAGGGTGATGTGCAATTACATGTTGATTATCATCATGAAATCCAGAAGCAATTTCAGATATCTGAGTTACCTGAGAAATGGGGGAACATTTCTGAAGATGAACAGGGGAGGGTGGGTACACCGATCAGGGTCTCGGGCAATGGTGACAAGTCAAAGACTACTGAGAAAGGAAGGGCGGAAGAATCCACTCCTGGAGTTGGGGACCTAACCCTCTGCAAAGGGGGTGCCTCTCATGTTGAGACCAAGGGTAGAGGTATGGATGCAAATACGATATCATACAGTGATATTGTCCGAGGAGAAAAGAAAAGAGGCTCTGACAATGAGGGTGTCAGATCTGCCCCTGTTTCATGAAAAACAAGGAAGGACTACTCTGCAGTTCCGAGGACCGTGACCACTAGGTCATCTTCCAAGAAGGAGATTGAGAAGCTATCGAAGGAGCAGATAGACAAACGGAAGTTCTATAAGAATCTTCTTAAACAATACGAGACCCAATCAGAATGGGAATCAGCTGATGCTGATGACACGATCGGGTATGGGGGTGGTGACTATGAATGTTTTGACTTGTAATCTCTCTATCTTCCTTCTCCTGTTTCTGCACTTTTATTTTATTAATAAATTTGGTGGTCCAAGCTTTCTTGGATCAGACTTTCTGGTATGAAGAAAATGAGTAGATTTAGTCAACCGATCAACATTAATTCAGATTGTATTGTTACCTAGATAAGTATTTGGTAATCCCACTATGAAATAAATGGACATAATTTCCCATTTCTAATCTGGAACTAGAAAAGGTTGAAGCATCCCTTATGAAAATTATCTCTCTTATTTAACCTATTGACAAATCAAACATCTCGTGGTAAAGTCAGAAATATCTCTTTTCATTATATACCACCAGTAATACTCCTGAATAACTGTGTACATTTTAGTACTGTCTGGATAAACTCAAAATGAACAACTATGAGCTTCATATAAAAACTCTTTCTTCAACTATGAATCACAAGGCACACATAATCTCTTTCCAAATATCAAAACAAAATATTTATCAATGTAAAATTCAGGTAACTTAACCTTCTGAACTGATTTTACCTTTTTCTTCAACTCAATGTATTCTTTATGAGATTTCTCAATTCTGTCTGATAGAGATGATTTTACTACCACCTGAAAAAATAGAGGAATTCTCGGTACCAACAACTTCCAATCCGAAATTCATCAAATCAAAAACCAAAGGCCATCATTCCAAACATATCATTGTTAATGTATAATTACTTTTCCGAATCAAATCATCATCCACATTATTTTCTTTTCCTAGATGGTATTGAATCATGCAATCATAATCCTTGATTAATTCCAGCCATCTTCTCAGCCTAATGTTAAATTATTTTTGAGTAAATATATTCTTCAAAATTTTTGTGATCAGAATATATTTCACAGTTTACTCCATACAAATGATGCCTCCAAATTTTTAAATCAAAAACACCGACAACAAAATCCAAAACATGTGTAGGGTAATTTAATTCATGAGGTTTTATTTGATGTGAAGCATAAGTAATTACCTGATCATTATTCATTAGGATACAACCAATTATTTTCAACGAAGAATCACTATAGATAAAAATTCACCATTTCTGGAAGGTAGTGCCAATACTAGAGCATTCACCAATCTTCTTTTCAATTCCTGAAAACATTTATCAAATTTTTTTGTCGAGAAAAAATTAACACTTTTTTAAGTTAACATAGGTAGTGGGCTAGATAACCATGCAAAATTTTCAAAAAACCTCAACATAATAACCTCCTAAACCAAGAAAACTACAAATACCAATTATATTTAAGGGTATTGGCCATTCTTCAACAACATTGGTTTTTATAGGATCAACAATTGTTCCATCTTTAGAAACCATGTGACTGAGGAATGAAATTTTTTATAACCAAAACTCACACTTTCTGAATTTATCAAATAGTTTCTTTTCTTGTATGGGTTTCAAGTGAACCCTTAAATGAATTTAATGATCCTCTTTACTTTTAGAATATACCAAAATATTATCTATATACACAACCACAATTTATCACCTGAGTCAAATGAGAAATCACTGCATCAAACTATTCAATTATGATTCTGACCATCTCAAGATGCTGATTTGGAAGGTCATTTCCCTCTATATGCCTTCCCAACACAGCTTCCCTATTTCCTCTATAAAAATATATTCTGAACAAAAATAAGTTTTTTGAAGAAACATGTTAATCATAAAATTCAATATCATTTCAATCTTACAGTAAAGTAAAAATAATTTATGGATCTTAATTTAACAATATTTTAACTCATAATGTTATCTAAAATGATCATTAATACCAACTATAAGGCCCTAGCCTTAAACATTACGCAATATTGACTTAAGTCAAGAATTAATATTGAGGATCTTTTTAGGTTTATATTTTTAGAGAATTAGGCCATAAATATTACATTACATCTCAAATAATAAAAAGTAGACACTTCTACTTTATCCAATTTTTTCACAATAATAAAACTCCTTAAATAAAACACGAACTATTTTATTAATATAAATTATCTAGAATTATTCTATTCTCTTACCCTTCTTTATACATGTGATAAACATTTCAAAAACTTGGGATGATCATAAAAAGCTCAGTAAGGGATATAAAATAAAGAAATAAGGCATTAGTCCATGAATACATACAAATCCAAGAAATCATACTTTTCAATCATAAAAATAATCCCTTTAACATACCTCATGAAATCATAAGATTTATGAATGGCACATATAAATCATAAATAATAAAGGTAACATGTGGCATTCATAACATACTTACATTAAATATTTCACTGCTACATAGGGAGTTATGTTTGGAATACCTATCATAGTATATTCCCCAAATCTCTTAGAAGAAACATTAAATTTTACATCTATCACATTATCCAATGCATTAGAGATCTATCTCATGCCCACCCTCCTTCGGTTTATCATAGAACCACCTGTATACGTAAACAATTCCCAAGATCCATAACATATTCAAAACACATAAAAAATCATAATGGAAAGATAACATTTACATATTGTAATCACAATATATCATTTCAAGATATTGACATAATAAATTCTTCCACAAAACCATTTTTAATACTGAAATACATAAAAAGGGAATATGGAATTTATTTTCCTTTATAAAACATTATAGATTGTTATGGAATCCAAAATATCAAATAATGCTTGCGTTGGTGGAAATGTCGTTGTCACTGTGTACGTTAAAATGAAACATTTTTTTTCTTTTAGTAAAATTATTCATATAGTAAGATTACTTTTGAAAACCGTTTAATTGTATTAAAATAAAAATGATATAATTAGACATTGTATAAAAGAAGGCAGTGTATATACCAAAATATGACTCAATGAAATGAGATTGAGATGAATCCCCTTACCAAGATAATTTTGTAAATAAAATAGATCGATTATATGTATACATAATATGTACACATAAGTAATTTAAAAATTCAATATATTTTATGAAAATATATTTCTTACATAATCATATCACGATATTGGAAAAAGTAGAAGATTTACCGAAAGAATGTAAATTAGGTTAAGAAGCTCATTTACCTTGAGTCCGACTTGTTTCATTCATTATTTATATTCCTGAATAATAAACTTAAGTTATTTTCTACTAGCTTCAAAAAAAATTCAAATTTATTATTCCTTTTATATCACTTATTTTTATGTTATAAATATTACATAATTATTTATGTTAATATCGGTCATTTTGTCGATATTCAGTACTTGAGTCGAAAATGAACTTGTTTTGAGGAAAATTGTCCATGTAGTCAAAATTAAATCACCAATAAAATATTATTCGTGATTTAAATATCATATATATTTAGTATATATGTATTTATAATATTCCATAACATTTAGAGATAGGAATTGAGATGCACTGTTCATGGAGACGGTAGGTCGTACGTATGTATGAATGCAACATTCATTTCTATGTCATATTAAAGGAATGAAAACTCAATGATACATATATAAATTATAATAATGTTATAATATATTATTTTAATTATGTTACATATGTTTATTAATTCCATCATTTATATGTTCCATGTATGTAAAGAACGAGTCATATCACTTTGAGGGGGCAGTAGTCCACACTTCCGGAAATGAAATTATCATGTTTAAACATCATGAAAAGCACAAAGGTATGTTTTAAATAAAACTTAAATAATAATAGAGACAATATAAATATAATATATATCATATAAAAATACAGTTCCATCATAATGTCCACCCTGAGAGGTGGTAGGGGAAAATTGAACAATCATCGTTTTGTGAGGCAGTAGTTCACCGTACACAGAAACAATATGTTCATATCCATTAGATGGATGTGTTTTTAAGTGTAGTTAAGATAATTATCATAATAACATCCTAGTATATCAAGGACATTGGTGTTATTATATAATCAATGAATAAGAATAGAATAGGGAGTGGAGAAGGAAAATAACAGAAAGGATCTTTAGAGAAGACGCTACCACTGAAACATGCAAGTCCTTTTGATTTGAGCAAAAAAGATTTCTTGAATTGGTTTATGCCCAAGTTAAGGATTGTATGAGAAAGTTAAGGATGTTTAAAGATTATTTTGGAAGAATTTGGATGCTCCAAGGGGATTGAGAGGTGTGATTAAATGGGTAGAGGTGGTGGCTTTTTATAAGAGGGAGGAGGGGCACTTTAGGAAAGTCTAGGAATATTAATTTATTATAAATTTAATTTTTATAAACAATGAGTAAAATTTCTGTTCGTTCGAATATATGATGACCATAAGTCTAAATAAAATCATCCAATAATAATTAGATAGGTTTTGGATATTTTTTAATCCTTATCTTTTTGATTTAACCCTTTTTTTTCTCTTACTGTTTTATCAAGAATTTAACACTTTGAAAAAACAAAATAGTTACGCAATCATGAAAAATATCCAACTAAAGCGTCATTAATAAAATTTTAGACTTATCTTAACAATTTTGACTAATTTTATATTTTTATTAATTTAATATCATTTAATAAACTATTTTATATTTCAAGTTATGAATTAAGTCAATTTTGGACACTATTCATATTTGACTTTTTTAATAATTCATAACAACCTGATTTCTTCAAATAAAAGGTATTAACTTAAACTTAATATGTCAATACGATCCAAAAAATTCATGGATGACATCAAAATAATCAAATTAAATTTATTTTAACATTTATAATACCATTTATTTGAATCCTTTATTAATGAAGAAATCATTGCATCATCATTGTGTCATGATTAAATTTATTTAGTTAATGTATAAAAATTATAAATAAAATATCATGATATAGGAAATATTTTTATATTTATAATGAATACTTATAGTAGAAGATATAAATTATATAACCCCATATAAAAATAATTTATTAAAAGATATATGTTTATGTTATATTTTTCTTTACTTTAATTTAATTATTATAAAATGTTAATTTCACATCCAAGTGGCTCCATGGGGTCCAAAAATAAAATCTAGGTTGACCATAGTCAGACATATCTCATCCAATAATATTATGATACATGTTAGGGTAGTTTAACATTATTATAACATTATTTTTTACCATTATTTACCAAATTTACCCTTTAACCATGGTAAATAAAATAATTACTGAAGTTACTATTGATAATGTTTAAAAATAAAAGGTAATTATTTAAAAAAAATACACCTCTTAATTCCAAATATGGAATCCATTTTTTCAAATTTAAAACATAAAATTTGAATAAATTAATTTAAAATTAATTCATGTAACAAAACCAAAAAGCGTGTTTTCAAGAAGTAAAAACATCCAAAAGATTGACATGTGTTTATATCCAATTAAAATGAAAAATTACTTAAAATGACCAAAATTGGACTTAATGACTAAAAATAATCTATTTAAACTTTAAAACCCATTAAAATTACAAGAAAAATATATAAATAAATTAGATGAAAAGACAGTTTTGAATTAAAATGCAATATTTTTCACTATTCATTAAAAAATGAACTTTATAAGAAAATTACCAAAATTTTAACCAAAGTAGATATTGATGTCCCATTTCTAAATAAGAAGTTTTTTTTTCAAATAGAAAATAAAAAATTCAAAAAAAAAATATTTTAAAAGGGGCTTCCTTCAAAAGGAGGCAAAACGGCGTTTTAAAAATACAAGAGTACTTCATGTTTAAAATTGGATAAAACATTATTGTCAGCCTCTAAAATTTATTGGATAATGATAAAGACATTTAAAAAATGTGTATAATCATATTTTAGTTAGTTTTGTTCATTCCCACCAAAACAAAATCTATGCGTTAACTACCATGTGAAATAATAATAATATTATATTAATTTTCGGTATAACTCGACGTTGTGTGCAATATATGATTTCAGAGAAACCCGTTGTTTCATGTTAAGTATACTGTTGAAAAAAGAGTTCCATTTAACATAAAATTAATATCTTATTCATAAGTATTAATATAATAGAAAAATAATTATTCTATAAATACCTAGGTTGTTACGATTACTATCATGCTAATATATTCTTCAAAGTGCTAAAGTGTCAACCTATTGTTTAGAGAAGAAAGGAATGTATTTATAGACTAAGGAGCTGGACTATTTAAGTTCCAAAATGACCCTACAAGTTGGATCAGTCATTTGATCATGAATAAATCACAATATTGAGAAATATTCCTCTTAATAGTTGTAGTAATTTATGTGGATATTTCACCCTACAAATTTACAAACCCTATATGTATAATGAAAAAGATATGGATATTTTTCAAAGACATGTGATGTTTTCCAGTTTTGACCCAAATTTTTCAAAGGCCTAAATTTGGATGAATTTATAGCTAGGAATATTCCTTCATATTGCAAATATTTATTCTAAAAATTTTGGTTCCTGACTGTTGACTTTTTACCCAAAAAAATAAGCTAAATTGGGAGTTGATTGGGAGATTTTTCATAAAATTTGGGATTTTTACAAATCCCAGATAGAATTGTGGGATGAAAGTTCATTCATAAATTGATCCACTCATTTATTGAGTTGGGAATTCATATTTTCATCCAAGATGTGTTTGGATATCATTGAACATATTATATAGTTTCATAAAATTTGGGATTTTAGGTTGATCCTAGAAATTCATTCATGAGGACTGGTCCAGTTTTATTGAATGATTTGGTTGGCCTTTTCTTATGGTCAATATATCCCTTTATAGGGAGGAATTAGGAAAATATCATATTCGATTATTTTTATTAATTTCAATAAGGAACCATAAAAAATAATAATTAAATCTTATAAATATATTGAATTTTACAATCAAAATATTAAACTATCCCGAATTTGGATTAATTCAAACAATGCTCACAAATTATATGCAATATTAAAACATGGATTTTTCACCCCAATTGTTAATTTTTCCTTGAAAATTTATAAATTAAGTATAAAAAAATTATGAATAATTTAATAACATCAGTAATTTATAATATTGTCATTTTCAGTTTTTAATAAATTATTGAATTTCTCTATAGACCACCGATGTCTGACTCTATTCGAGGACCATAGAGAAAGGCTAGAAGTTTCCTCAAAATCATGGTACTAAATGTCATGTTTGGGACATACTACATTAAATTTTGAGTATGAGTACTATATTATTATGTATTATCATTGTTTTGGCTCAGTGTCATCCCTAACATTGAGGGTGGGTTTTTACTAATGAAAAATTTATATGTAACATAACTATATATGTTATTTAATGATAAATTATATAAGTAAATGGGGTTTAGACTAATTGTAAACACTCCACAATAATATATGAAATACCCAAGATCAAAACTAGGTGGAGGTGAATCACTATTATATTATAGTAGTATTGTAAAACTATAGTGGGGTAATGTAGTATCAGTGAAATTTGTACAAAATGAGATTTGGATCTATATATATAAGACATTGGGTCACTGAGGCATTAAATCCATCACAGGCCTTTGATCCACTAGGCCTCTAATTCATCCTTGGTCTTTGGGACTACACCGGATAAACTCCTCTATATAGACCTAGGCTTAAAATACATAGATATTACATCATTTTAGATTAATATTCATCACATTACAAAAGTACATGCCTAAGGGTTGTAATAGTTTAGTGTCTTTAGAAACACAATCTCATAACATAGTGAAATATCTTCAACATCTCCTATAATGATATTCCCTTTTAGTACTATTAAAAATCATACCCTACTTAAAATATTTCTTCATAACCTAGAGAGTGAAAACATAAGAAATGGTGAGTTCAACTGCTCAGTAAGGGTAAATAAGGAAGATACGTAATCATGACATAAGCATAAGGGTATGAGAACATGAGAATAACATTGGAAAATCATTACCTGAATATCATATATATTAAAAATGAATCATGGAATAAATATTATCAGTTAATAAGAGATTAATCAAAAGGAAATAATAGAATAGAAGTCATGAGAGCATGACATTAGAATAATACATATAATTTGTGACATACCCATAAGTATATAAAATTATTCCCTATAAGTCAAGGATCATTTCCAAAACATATCAGGGAACTTTATTAGGGATACACCAAATGGGAATGACACACCACCATCCCCAGTCATAGACCTTTAGTTATAGTGGAGTGGGTTTTCTCCCCAAACCATCTTAGTCGTTAATGTTCACTCCCAAGACCATCATAGGGAACAATGTCTCTTACTTAACCGATTTTACTACCCATTCAATTCATATATATATATAATTAGATATAAATAAATACCCAATGAAATAGACGTAGATATAGTTCCTATCCATAATATCATGAAATCACACATATGTGTGACACATGATAATAAAACATTCATCATATCAAGACCCATAAAATAAGATGGTCTTCGTAAACATCATATCCTAACCCATTAAATGAAATTTTTATCATAAATAATTCATCATATCTTAACCTATGGAAAAGAGACAGGTTTTATAATCATTTCATCATAGAATAACTTTGAGACGAATTGGGTTTCATAAGAATTTTATCATTGTATAACCCATGGAAGGGAAATGAGTTTCATAATAGAATTTTCATTTTAAACATAAACCATTAAATAATAAATAACAATGGTGTCATTGGATCATTTCCCCATTAAATCATAAACTATATCAAATTATTTCATATCATATGGAGAATTATTTTTAAATATCACTTGGAAAATTTCTTACGGAAAAAACATATCTTTGAAAATCATTTTTTTGACATCTATCATTTTAAAAATCAATTTAATTGAAAACCAGTTTGAAAAGTTATGAAATATTCTTTAGAAATCCATAATGTTTTTTGAGGAAAATATACTTACTTATTCTAAAAACACATTTCAAATCATAAAACATTTTTAAAACGTTTTTCTTTTAAAATAACCTAGAAAATATATAAAAGAATATTTGAGAACCATTTTATGTTCTTTTTAGAACATAAAAAAAATTTGAAATCCTTTTTCATTGAAACCAAATTTAAAAACCATGAATTTTTAGAATATTAAGAAAACGATTTATTAAAAAAAACCTTGTAAAATTTAAAAGTAATATTCAAAGAAATTATGGTCAAAACTGTTGGTAAATCCATACATTCTGTACATATTAAATTAACATTATTTTTTTTGTACTGTAGATTTTTTAGAAAAGTGGAATGATTGGAAAACAACATGAATATTTCATTGGTTTAATTTAAAAAAGAATGTTTTTAATAATTTATTTAATAAATAATTTGTAATGTTTTATAACACATTATAATTTTTTTAGAAAACAAGGTTTTGAAAAAAATAGATTTCTGACTAAATAAAAATAAATTCATATTCTATTAAAACAATTTTTTTAATTATCTTAAGTACCAAAGAGTGTAAAAATGGTATCATAGCTAGAGGATAGCATGAATAACTATAGGATAATAAAATTAGTGAGAAATCTTGAGATATGTATCATAATATTTCATTAATATACGTACAATCATAAACAATCTTAATAAATGATGAGTTTTTAGTTATAATATCTTACAACTTTGGTAACTTTAAATCATAAACCCATGAAGGAATAATATATGATGAAACATAAAATATCATAAGGATGAAAAAAATCATGAAATTACATGTAAATGTGTATTTATATACACCATTTGAAATAATATAGGTAAATAACATAACATACATGTCAAAGAAGTCAAATTGATATATAACCCCCTTATTGCATTGGTAATGTTTTAACCATAGACCCTATGATAGAGAGATACTAAAATGGATATTTAAATAAAAATAATTTTTAATATAATAATCATAAAATAAATACATGGGTATTATACACATCACATACAAGAAATAGGTGGTGAAGATGTCTTGTGTCTCATGGAAAATAGAAGTGAGATGAAAATCCCTTATTACTTGAGTAACTTTTGAATCTTGAGTTCTGTGAATGACTAAAATAAATTTAAATATTTAATAACACTAAGTAAATTAAATTATTTACAAAACACTCCATATGTCAGTATATACACAAAAATAAAATTAGTGGTGAATATGGTATAATTCTCACAAAAATAAAGGTGAGACTGGAAATCCCATTACCTTATGTCTTGACTTAGGTTGTGCTCGTTCAGTCCTCCACTTCTTAAAGTAACTATTTTTGGTTTTCATAAAAGGACTTCATTGGTTGTATTTGTACACAAAAAGAGGATTCTAAAATGAATTTATCGAATTTTAATGTTTATTTGGGTAGGGTTTGGATGTGAAAAAGGCCTTGAAATGTGTTTAGAGAGGGGGATAAGTGGTTTCCTTTTATTAGGGAGGAGTGTGGAAGACATGTAAATTTTAAAAAGGTAAACACTATTTGGAGGTCTCTCTTACATCACATGCCTCTAATAATGAGTCATTTTAATACAAGAGGGTATATATTCTAACAATGTATAGATAATGGGATTTATAATTTTTTAGGTAATTTTCCCCTTATGTTTAATGTTTAGATCCTTAGTAAACTTTTTTTCTCTGGCTGTGCATAATATTAATTTTTTTTGAAAATAATTTTGATAAAAAATTAATTTTAACTTACTGAAAATTAGGAATTATATTTACTCAAAATATTGAATTCTTTTTTCCAAATTTCAATCAACAAAGTTTCAGAAATTAATTTAAAATTATTCCTGAGGACATGATAAGATAAAAAGTTTTTAATGTGAAATAGTTCAAATGTTTAAAATGTTTTAAAATCTAATTTATATAAGAAATTTATTACAATAAACTAATTAGGATTAATATATTTAAAATTTATCAAATTATATTGTAAAACTAAATGAAATTATAATTTAACTATATAAATAAATTTTATGAAAAGGCAGTTTTCAATTCAAATTCAGTACATCTCACTATTAATCAAAAAATGAAACTTCTTAGAAAAATTCGAAAAATTTAGACAAAGATAATTTTGAATTAAATTTTCCAAAATGAATTTTATTTAGAAAAATATAAATTATAAAAGTTTCAAAAACTAGATTCAAAATAAGTGCACTATTAAAAGTAAGTAAAACTACCTTTTAGAAAAAAATACATATTTTTATGAGTAAAATTCGTTTTATTTACATATATTTTCTAGAAAACACATAATATAAATGTAAAATAGTTTATTGAATATATAATTTATATTTTTCATTAATATATTTCACCATAATTCATTTGTTTATTTTATTGAGATAAAACATGTTTGTGCATAGAAAAAGAGATTTTCATAAAATGATTTAATTTTTATTTTCAACTAATTTCTAATTAATTTGTAACCAAATAATTAATTTTATATACACGTGAAAACCATATTTCAATAATTTAGTTAATATTATTCATAATTTATATTCCAATGTCTAAGTGATAACAATAAAAATATTTTAATAATAATATAAATAGTATATTTTAGTTTCGTAAAACTCAATATTGTATGTAATGTAAGCTATTGAAGAAAGTCATTGATGCATGTAACATAAGCTAATATGAATGTTGCATGTAACACAATATAAATGTAGTGTTTTTTATAAATCATTATTAACATGGTGTATCATGAAATCCAATCCATCAAAGAATTTTTATTAATTAAAAAATAATAATTCTTAAAAAATCAGGGTTTTACATCCTCACAGGTATAATGCAAGATGGGGGAAAGAGTGATCACTGGTGAAGTCTGATAGAAATATATTTTTTATCCTTAATGTTATCTGGTCTCCATCGATCAATATTAAATTGAAGTAATAGAAGGCCTTTGAGTGGGGTGAAAATGATAAACTATAGACACGATATAATGGGTGAAAGGATGGAATAGACAGTAAGAGGGAAGATGGGAAGGGTATGTTATAATGTTTTTTTGGGATTCTATATAGGACATCGGGAAAATTTGAGCCTTCTGACCATGTATCCTCAAAGGACCATGTGTTTGTGGGCCTTCTGGCCATGTAAGGGTACCCTCTCAATCCAGTTAAAATTTTGTCTTATGATAAATACAAATATTCCTGGCCTTCTGGACAATGGCATAAATTGTATAATTTAATGTTGAATGGAAACATTTTTAAATATCTATAATGATATTATGAACATTTTTAAATTTTAAATCATAGTTAAGTGGTTGTAATTTTTTTAAATAAATATGTTATGAATTAATTTTTAATATACATATGTTTTTTAGTCCTTAAAATGATATTTGAATAAAATAAAAAATGTTTTTTATGATTTTAATTGAGTTGAAATGATATTAATATCTTGGAAATTGGTATATATTACATTATAGTTATTTTTTAATTATTATTAAATAAATTAGTTACGTATTTAATTTTAATATATACTATCAGTTTGAATTAAATAATTTTTGTTTTAATTTTTGTTAAAAATACAAACTATAGGATAAACTAGGATGTAACAACATGTCATGGTTTTTCCTGGTGTAAATAATGATATAGTGAAAATTACTATGTCATGGTTTAGTTCACAGATGTGTATAAGTTATTCGATGAAGTGTGACCCAAATGATTTGTCTTCCACAAAATCTATTATGACTTATTTATAATGTTGTATATATTAGAATATACATAGTAGTTTGAGAATCTAAAATATTTTTTTTATTTAAGGTCATGACCATTATGAACATTGTTACAAATTATATATATATATATATATATTAAATTTACAGTTGAAGCCTTTTATACCACTAGAATGAAGGTTAAATACCCCGAACTAGTGAAGGATTGAACCTCACATACCATCTAATCCTACATCAATAGGATGAATTGGACTGAGTTCTTCAAATTGTTGTAATAATTAAAATTTTTATGAAATGAATCACCAATAAATCAAACATTTAATATTCATGGAGTATTATATAAAGAGGTTCAGTCTTTTTGAATTATTACACATTCCTATGTAATTTTAAATTCATATTTATTATGTGGAAACATCTCATGTGGAATCTCCATTTTGATATGTTTTATATTTATTCTTTAATAAAAATGTTCTAGAAGATCACAGATAGAAGAGAATCCTTCTAAAGAATTGGAAGATTCACATAGCTTTTGGACACCCAAAGAGGAATAAGTATATTAGTTGTTTCTTAGTGATCCCTATCAAGCTCATGTGGAGTGGCATGGGTAGATATGGTTATATGAAGAAGGTATAAATTCTTCATTTATTTATTCAGTCTAAAACAAACATTAACATCATATCGAAAAAATTAGTTATGGTTCATTGTTTTTTCTACCTTTGGACAAGTGTTGCCCCCTCCAAACCTCTTCAAAGTTTAATAAAACCAAATCATGGTTTTATAAAAATTATCATAGAAAGTTGATTCCCAAAAAAAATAATTATAGGATGATAATTAAATGCGTGTGGTTTTGTTTTAAAGTGATAATGGTTAGTATAGAATTAATATTTCTATCAGCAAACTATGAATTAGCTGATTGAAACCAGGTCATGGTTTTAGAAATATGAATTTTGAAGGATAGACCCAAAATGATTGACTTAGGAAAAAAATGTGGTTTCCCTAATCATGTCACATAAAAGAAACCATGTGTCATGACCCATCCTCGGGGCCCGTGCCGTGACTACCCCAAGCCCGTCTTCCATAGGCCAGGGGCTGGCGACTAGGACCAAAGTGTAATTCCTGGTAAAAAGGGAAGACATTGCCTTTGTAAAGTAAATAAACACCATAGAGCAAGAAATCAGTAGAAGTAAACACTAAGTAAAAACTGGGTACAACAGTAAGTACGAAAAAGTAAGTGGGCCAGTATACAATCCCAAACTGAAAGTAAAGTACAACTGGAAAGGGAAAACAAGAACTGAAAAGTAGAGCCGTAGCGTCGAGCTGTCCACTGGAAGTCCCACCTGAAGGGTGGGTAATGATAGCCTCCATTGCCCCTCGGGTCCATCCGACCGCTCCGAGTACGTCCTCCCAGTGGTCCACCTCAAGGTACCGTCCTGCTCCGCAAGCCTCAACCATGATCAGCGCTGTCCGTCGTCTACAACCAACACAACGTAGTGCAGGCATAGCCCGTGCAGGGGTGAGTATAAGCTACTCAGTAGAGACCCCGAGACCCCCAAAGGTCTCCCAGAATCCCCAAAGTATAAACTACAAAGGAAAGATACAATAAGTAAGTAACATCCGACACTTCTTAGGTATATTCCCATACATATACCTAAGTCATCAATTCCAGTTCGCTCCAACCTCCGAGCCCAAGTACAACCCAGTCCACAGAGGAAACCAAAACCCAATCCACACAAGAAAGCATAACGTAATCCACATAGGAAAGCAAGTCAAGATTCATCTCACACAGGTATACTTCTTCATAAAACGATAGAGATGATCAGATATTTCCACTGATTCATCTAAGCCGTCGGACCCACAAAGGATCGATAGGTACTAACCCCCACAATTACCCACAAAGGATTTAACCCACAAAGGATCGATAGGTAACTAAACCCCGCAATGTCCCACAAAGGATCTGACCCACAAAGGATTGATAGGTAACAAACACCCGAAATGACCCACAAAGGATCTGACCCACAAAGGATCGATAGGTAACTAACCCCAACAAAGACCCACACAGGATCGGACCCACACAGGATCTGTAGGCGCTAGCCCACACAGGACTGCTGAGCGCCGACTCACACAGGATCAGACCCACACAAGATTGGTAGCACTGATCCACATAGGATCGCTGAGTGTTGTAGTCGTTTCTGTCGAATCCACTGAGGATCTCTGTACAGTCGTCGTCGTAGTCGCAGTCACAGTCGCAACCAGCTCTAGGGTTTCCGCACACAGCAAGCTCGTTCGGGAGGGTCCGCTCCACGAGCTGAGAGGTTGATACATCAACTGACACATAGCCCAGATTTTATGTATCCAAAAGTTCCGCATCGACAACAGAAACTCATCGTCACAGACGACACATCAATCGGACGCCCGGTCTGAGATTTATTGGTTTTTTCGTCTGAGGGGCCCGGTTGGTTTTTAAGTCAAAACCAACCCGATCATACCCCACCTACGTCCAAACCTCGGGCGGAGTAAGCAAAAAGATCTGTCTCACTTAGAGGAATCCAACAAAATCAACGACACGTCATTCAGACGTCCGGAACTCAAGTTATGAGCATTTCCGCTCCGAGGGCCCGGTTGGTTTCGTGTACGAACCAACCCGGACGAACCCAAATTATTCTGAAACCTTGAGTGCAATATACCAAAACGACCGTCTCGATCCAAGGTTCGTATCGCAGCTGACGGTGCATCTATCGGAGGCCCGTAGCTTATGTTATGGGAAACAGACCGAAAAAGGTTCGGTATTAGGGGGTTCGGGCCCGGTCCGACCCGACCCGATACCCCCAAGGTCGGCCCGAACCGGGTCGACCCGAACTGGGTCCGGGTCTGGCCCGCTTGGACACGGCCCGGCCCGGTGCGCAGTGCGCTGGCCAGAGGCTCGGCCGAACGACCGAGCCGTTTCGGTTGCGGGGGGCGCGCTGCCCCCGCGTGAAGAACCGCAACCCCTTTATAGGGCCGCTCAGCTGGCCGACCGAGGGTTACGACCCCGGGCGATTTCCTCTCACCTGCCGGCCCGGTTGGCCGACCGGCTGCTGTCATCACGGGACCGGCAGGGGCCGGTCCCCTCACTCCGACGCCGGCGGCCCGGAACCGGACGCCGGTTCCCCTACTCCGTCGCGCCCCTCCGCTGCGGCCCCGCTCCGGCTGCGGTGCTTCTGAGGTCCTCCGGCGCGGCGTGACGATGCCGCGTCTTTTCTTTATCTTCTATGGTGCTGCGCAACGGCGTCACAGATTTGTTGCTTCCAACGGCACGGTGCGACGGCGCCGCGCTTCTCCGCTCTCCCTTTTTACAATGGCCGCGTAGTGATTCAGCACCACGTTGCTTTGCTCGTCGCAACAAAAATCAACAACCAAAAAGGGGAGGATTTTCGGCTGTGTTCGTGCAGTCCAAGCTCCTCCCGTTAAGGCGATAACAGGCGGTTCAATTGAAAGGGGGGAAAACGACAGAAGTAATCACATGAAAATAAACCCCTTCCTCAACGTTGTCGTCGAACGAACGTTCCTAGCGAAATTAACCGTCGCGGAAGAAGAGGGTCACCGTGGAATAAGAGGATCGCCGTTGGCATTAGGTGATCTCCGAGGAGGGGGTCTCTCGCCGTCGTCCGCCATCGGAGGTTGGCGTTCTTCGTTGGCGGTGGCGCGTTCTTCGCATTCTTCGTCGAAGAACGAAGAATCCTCTCTTTTTCTCCCAAGGCATTAACAAAACCCAACCAACGAAATAAAATAAGTTCAACACTTATTTTATTATCAACCTAATATTTTGAAATTCAAAAGATAAGAAATGAACAATTAATTCAAATAATTATTTGTAACAACTTAACAGCTCAATTTAATGAGGTGTTTCTTAGCCAGAAAAAAGTAAGGTTTGACTTTCATTAAAATGGGGGTTGAGGGTGCATTACTAAGGAGAGATGAAATAGTGGGGCTCGTGCAGGCCCCACCTCACAAATATCCTACCATGTGGGTAGGATATTGTGGGTCCCACCTTATTCGCTTAACTTAGGTTAAGCAGCTTTAAGTGAAATAAAATAAAATTGTCGCACCCCTTTTATTTTATTTCATAACTTAACCCCAAAAATTAAAAACCACACCCGAGCAAACAAAACTCCAAAAAAGGCGTTTTTAAGAAAATACTAGCTCTGCAATTCCATCGGTGTCCTCAAAATTTGATTCCGAGCACTGGTTCAAATGTTAGAAATCCCCGCTCGTTCGTTCACTAAACGTACCCGAGCTAAACTTCGGAAAATGATTCTGGGCACACCGGGCCTTAGAATCAGGTGCCATCAGAAACTGCGTTCTTGTAAAATTTCCAAGAAAATTAAGAAAAAAATTTCCTTGAATTTTACGGGTCTTTACTCCATGTTATGGTGTTTGGTAAAAATTGTCATTTTTTTTGGTTTTAAAACACTTTTTTATGAAATCTTTTAAAACAACAGTGACGCAACTCTTAATGGGGATTAAAAACATCCCAAAACATTTCTATAGATGAAATATAGGTTTTATGTAGATTTAAATGGTCGATCAATTCATATGTTTTTATAAATTATAAAATAAGTCTTAATATAATGAGTTTATGCTATGAAATGAAATTTTCAAATTAATGGCCTTATTTTAGAAATTTATTTAAACCAAACCAAAATGTGTTTTTCTATTTTTTATAAAGGGTAAAATAAAGTAAAAAAATGTGATATTTAGTGTATTTAAAACGTTTATATAAAAAATTTAATGTTTATATGATTTTAAAAGATTTCATAAATATCATATATTTCGAAATATGAAAAAGTTCACATTAAATAACATGTAAATGATAATGTAAAAGTTTTTCTATTAAAAAATATAAAATTTTCATGTTTATTGATTTATGGAATTCTTATAAAACTTTCCTAAACAATAAATTTTTTATAATTACATTATTTATGAATTATTTATAGTTTTTTATATTATGTATAAATATTTGAAATGTTCATTTATTTTGTGTATTCTCTAATTTATCATTGAAGAATATAAGTTTTATATTTTGAATCAATTCATGGTTTAGTTTAAATTTTTAAAATACATCTTAAAAATTTCATACCATGAATACAATGATTTACTTGTTGGGTAAAATATAACAAACCATACTTATTTATGTAAATTTTCCTTTGGAATATATAGGTGAATATGATATTGTATACAACACAAGAACCACTTAAAAAAACAGCACTAATTTATTTAAATAATTTTAAAAATTACATATAAAAAAAACAAACGTTCCATAAAACTAAAATTATTTCAATAGAAAAACACATTAGTAGAAATTGAAATTCTATAGTGTCGTGGTCATATAAAAATGTCACACCTGTGGGAAAAACTATAAATAAAAAGATAACATTATAAATATAAGTGTAATTTTTGTGAAGGATGTATTGATCATAGATAAAAAACTTAGTTAATGAGGAATGAATGAAATAAGAGACATTTATTGGAGGTTTACACAAAACAAGATCTTTCATACTATAATATAACCATTTAAATAGTAACCTGGCTGTTATAATATTATTATGATCAATGGAATAGTAACATATCCAAAAGTTTAGTAAAATTGATTGTAAATAATATTTTTGTTAAATAAAATAACTAAATACAAATATTAGATTACTATAATATAAATACTTAAATTAGGAAACTCAAAGAAAGTAAAATTATATATTTTTAATAAAGTGTATTGTAATATATTTTGGAAAAAACATATTTTTTTATATTAATAAATAAATATTGAAATCAACTAATTTAGAAAATTATTTTGACAAAATTAATTACATATTTGAAATTATTAGTTTTAAATTGTCTAAGAGTGATTTATTGATTATTTTTTAAAAAAATTTAATATTGATGTTAAGAGAAAAAATATAGTTTTTCAAATACTATCTGCTTTCATATATAATAATGAACTAATAACAACAAGAAAATTAATATATCGTGGTGTTTTTTAGTAAAGAGTTTAGAACATTTTTTAAATATAAAAAAATTATTTTATCCCCCTATTTTATTAATTCTTTTGTAAAGATTTAATATTTAGTAGTGTGTTTATTTTAAACTACCTGTACATAATTTTATAAAGTATTTCATGACAATTTTTTTAAAACCACTACTATAATTTTTTATACAACCACCACCCCAACTACTTGAAACACCTCTCAGCCTTAGGATCTCCATCACCTCCACTCAACAATGGACCTACCTTCGACTCTCTCTGAATGATAGTTGAAGCAAAACCCCTCTCATATCCCCCCTCACCACTGATTGATGGATAAACCCCTCACAACATCTCCCTCAATACCACTCAACCTCAGTGAACTTTCCCTCTCTACCTTGACACCAGATCCCCTCTTTTATTCCCTATATTCCTCTATGCCACTCAACCATCTTCATGATTTACGATGAGGTCTCTCAAATTCATTTCACTATAATCATAAGCAATTGATTTTATGTTCTATTTTAGGATAGAGTTGGGAAATATAGTTAGGATTAGTAATTTACCTCTTATAATTATCCTTCAATTCTTTTAGTTTTTTATATTTATGAATTAATTGTGTTTTAAGTGTAGTTTAGTGAAATAATTCATGAAAATGAAGATAACATTATTAGAATAATTAATAATAATTTTTTTGTGTGATTGAATTATTTTTTAGATATATTTCATCTTATAATAGTGCGGTGTATTGTTATAACTAATGAAAATACCATGAAATGAGAGTTTGGGTATAAATTGTGTCTATAAATTCAAAAAATATATTTATTTCATATTTTATTAGTTATATAATATTTAAAATTAATTTATAAATAAAATTTCATGTGAATGACTAAATTATTTAACAAAATAGTTTTATCATAATTTTAAAAATTAGAATTATCATCCTTTTTCAAAATAAATTTATTTTATTTATATATATAATAATATAATAATATTTTATATTTTATAGTGTAGAAATTCAAGTACATATGGAATGTTTTTTTTCATGTATACCTTTCCAAAAAAGGTTTAGTGACATTATCGGCTCTATGCTACAGGGTTCACATTCTCCCACTATGACAAAAGGTACAATTCATCACATACCTTGCAAAATTATTTTGATACCATGTAATTTTATCATAATAAGATTTAATCCATATGTATGAAATCTACTAATGATATCAAGGAATCAGACTAGACACCATTGATGGATCTATTTGGTAATCTGGCCGATAATCAGTTTCCCTCAAGAGGTTATTGGTGGTCACAATCATTATTTTATAATTAATCATGACAATATTAATTTCTTAAATATTAGTACTAATTATTTAATGTACATGTTAAATATATGAAAATAATAATATAAAGGATATAAAGAGAAATATTCAATATGTTTATAATTTTATTAATGTAATGTTAGTTGTTCTTTTCAATGAAAATGGTGTACCCACTAAGGTTGTAGCATACATTTTTGGGACTTTCATAGGGTCTTTATAATGTGATGTGAAATAACTCCCTATTATTTATTTATAATGTATACACATCCCATTATCCTAGAAAAATGATTTTTTTGATTCTCAAATTAAGGTACTATCATTATCATATAATCATATATGATTAAATTAAACATTGTTACTTAATGTGTTAATAATTTATTGTATTTTCTATATTTATTTAATGATGATGTTCAGTTTTGATGTACCTGATTCCATTTCATGTTCCTAAAACTTAAAAAATTTAGGAAAAAAGTAGAATGATTTAAAGTGGTGATTATGGAATAAATTCAATGAAACAACATTATCACAATCACAGATGTATGAGAAGGTCCCCAAAGAAATGCCTAGGGACCAATGAAATACCTTCATTTCCCATCATCAAACTGAATCACATAAAGTATTTTATTATATTTTATTATATTAATAACAATTTTTTAATAAAATATCAATATTTATTGATATATAATTTCTTTAGCTGATTTTTATTAGAAATTATATAAATCGAGAAAATAAACTACCTCCCACACAACTGGCTGGAAGTGATTCATGAGGAACAACCTACAAATGTTCCATTTAATTTATTACAATAGATATCTTTAAAAATTAAATAAATATAGTTTTTATAAATATTAGTAATGAATGTTTTTCAAATAAGATAATGGGGTAGGTTATTCTAATATAAGGACATAATTTGGGGTTGATTTTCCCAAAAAAAAGATGACGGTTATGTTAATAAACTTGTAGAAAACATACGGGTAAATAAATTTAATTATTATTTGGTGTTAGTAAATTAATCTATAGTATAGTATTATTCAATTTATCATGTAAACTCTAAGAATCATGGGATTCCAACCCAACCTTTTCAGTTTTAGTATCCATAGAGAATGATATAGCTCAGGTTCTTGGTAAAGAGAATTATGACCATGTTTGGGGGATGCGTTATAGGCCATCTCCATAAAGGGTATTTGGTAGGGTATACATATCTTCAATGATGATGTCAGTAAGAGAGGGGATGTTAGGTTTTTGTAATTTTGTTTTAAAAAATATAATTAATTCATTGAATAATACTGTAAATATTAGGAATCATTTATTAATACACATAATGATCATGTCTCAACATTGGAGAGTACATCAACTATTGTGTTTTAGAAGATGTGTGGAGGTATTATTAAATGAATAAAAACACTATTCAGGGGTGTAAGGGAGTTAAATTTAATAAATTCAATGTTATATTCTTCATTTTATAAATTATTTTCTCATTCACTATTTTTATTCAAATAACATTTAATATTTATTTAGTAACCCCCATATAAATAGGTATTCAATTCATTGAATAATAGACATCACAATCTTGTGATAATTATGATAAAATTAAGTATTTCATTTTCTTATGAAAATTCATTTCCATTATCATAAATTATATAAAGATGTTATAAGATAAGTTACTAAGGAATTCTAGTTGAACATGAGGTTATAGAATATCTTATAGTAGGATTTATCTATTGCTCCATGTATTTTTTTCAAACCATAAAAAGTTGACACGAGCAAGTTTTCATGCATCATTTTAGAAATGGTAGATATTTGATCTCCAGAACATGGGTTTTAATTGGTTGTATTTTATGAGGATATTATTTAGGTATCTATTTGGGATAATTATTTTAAAAAATGTTTAAAAAAAATTTAGGGTGATGTTTGAATTCAACATTCAAAAGATTGGTTATGGATGATACACTATATATTTATTTTTTTATAAAAACAAGATACATATGAGGTAGGTTTTACAATATGTACATTAGAATTATTTACATGTACATGACGGAAGATTTATATAAATTATAAATTTCGTAAGGGGATTTTACTGGTGGGTTTTTAGAAGATGATAAATATTAGTTTTATCCAGAAGTGAATTTTTTTTATTAAGGCTTCCACATTTCCAGTTTTTTAGTAAGGGGGTTTATGTATTAGAGATTAATATTATTATTTTGTAGATCTCATTAATTTTAAACCACATTTGGTAACAAATTAAAGTTTCAGGGATCTTAGGATTTTATTAGTGATTCATTCTAGGATTATAATATTTAATTTACCTACATATGCGGAGTTATTGTGAAAGATATAATGGTTTAGGATAACATGTAAGGAGTTTACAAGATTACTATTTTCCAACTACAACCCGTTGAGGGAAATCTTTGATTTAGTGGATAGAATATGAAATGTAATTTATTTTAAAAAGAACTCTATGGGAATTCCTTTATTTTTTCTCAGTGAAATAACTCATATGTTTGTTATTGATGTGGTGTAAAAGACCATGTAAAGAAAAATCACAAAATTTAACATAGGGCCTATTATTGGGATAAAAATAAGAGTCATATAAAGAGGTTTTGTGAGATTTTATCATAAAGGGATACTAGGTAATCTTAAGACTTGATGCATGGACAAAACATTATTGAGGATGAACTATAGTAGTTTTAATTTGAAACTCATGGAAGAATGGTTAGGCCTAAAAAAGGAAATAAAATCCATCTAAGAAATATCTATGTGGAATTTCGGTTATAAAAAATATAATCGATGATTCATAGCTAAATATGGAAAATAAATAGTTTTAGGTATTATTAATATTTAAAATACTATAATTATTAAATTATTTTATATGGTGACATTAAATTCTTTTATATCAGTATGGGTGGTAAAATAGTAGGTATTTTTATTTAAATTAATTCTTTATTCGATAAAAATTGAACCCTATTTGTATAGGGGGATGTAAAAGGGTTTAAATTCCAATCATTCCCTATTATGATAGGTGATGTTGAAATCTCATTGGATTTTATAATCATTGAGAAGAAAACATATGACCTTATCATCACAATGTACTGGCTTTAGAAATACAAAGATCATATGAATTATTATAATTAATGGTTTGTTTTCATATCTTTATACAGAGTTTTCTACACATTCCAAGATAAGTGGGATTATAGTTTATTTAGGAATGTTCCAATTATTTATGATATTGGTTCTAACTCTATTAAGTTAGTGAGACCAGTTTTGGAATCATCAGAGGTAATTTATGAGTCTAAAATTTTATTGATTATAGAAAAATACATGTTTCATTAGAAAATATAGAACCACTCATATGATAATAACAAAATGTTAAAATGATAACTAGGTAGTCAATAATTTTATTCTTATTAAGTATATTCTATAGTTAAATGATTAAACATCACTTTCACTATATTTGTTTCATTGGAAAGATCACATGCATGGTTAGAGAAAAAATGGTATGACAATTTGATTGTCTCTGTTTGTGTGTGTGTGTATGGGGGAGGGGGGTTGATGTCTATAATATAATTCACATCATGTTCACCATTAATTATTATATTCTATATAAACTACCTATTGTTCCACATTCAAAACTGGGTATATGCCTACATTCCAAAAGGAGTCATTTAATTAGGGGTTTAGACCCAACACAACTTAGGAACTCATATTGGTCGAGAGTATGGGAGGTCAGGCTCATCATGCCCTTGGGGGGGGGATTTATTACTCTTATAATCTCTTATATATTTAATATATTTTTGATAATATCTTCATAATTCTGATATGAAACTGGTTATCCTATAAAAATGATCAAGTATTCAACCCTTCCATATGTAAATGAGGGCCTATTAATGAGTCCAAATGTATATATCTGAGGTTTTTCATCCTCCCCCAATTATCTAGTAGATTTTTAAATTTTGATTATATATAACCTAGAACATATGAGTTTAAATCCACACAGGGAGGCGGTTAGTATCTCAAGGATGGGATTGATCCACTCTGAGTTATCCGATGTACCCTATTTATAATAGGAATCACAACCCACATTGTTCATTAAAACTGTGTAGTTTAACATCTTGTGGAAAGTATATATATGATGAAACATAGGAATTGGGTATTGAGATTTAGCCTCCGGGAGGCATCCTACATATCCTAGTTATGATAAGAATCAGAGTCATCGTAGTTTGATCATGTTCATAGGATTGACCTAAATATGGATTCCATTGAATGGGGGTAATCATATCATGTCATTGATCAGGGATTACACACCAGGGTTACCCTAATATGGTAGAGATTTATTATGTGAATGATATGATTGTTGGGTCGGAAGAAACGAGGAATGATGGCAAGAGGGGGGGTGAATTGCCTTTTAAAAAAGATTAACAAATTAAAATCAAAGAAAAGAATGCAGCGGAAATAAAGAAGGCAAGACACACAAAATTGATAATGGAGTTCGGCCAAAACCCGGCCTACGTCTCCGCTCCCAACTCAACCGTTGAGAGATTCCTACCGCTTTCTTTTCAATGGTTTTAGCAAGAAACCCACTAGGCTTTGAGGTAGCACTAGGACCTATTACAGCTTGCTTTTATTGGTTTAGCAAGAACCCACTTGCTTTCAATGGTTTAGCAAGAACCCACTATCCTTCTTACAGGTGAAGGATAACTCACCTATGTCTCAATCTATTTAAAGGAAAGCTTGACAACCTTCTCACACCTTAGTGGTGATGTGAAACCCAAAAGAAAGAGGGGATGAGAAAAGTGGGAGTTTGTAGGCACAAACTCAATTTAAGCTCAAAAATAAATATACAATAAAAACCGTATTTTGAGAAGCCTTGGGCGCCTTTGATTGGATGGAGATGCTGAAGGCCGCTTCCAAGCTTCTTTGAAGGGGCTCCTTGGATGTGGAAGTTGTTGGAGCTATTGGGGTTCCCTTGGAGGAAGTCTCCGGAGGTTGGCCAAATGATGCAAAATATGTCCGTGGGCTTCCGTAGTGTTCCGGGTGGTGTCCGGGGATTCCTTGGCCTTTATTTATAGGCATGGAACCCATTGGGGGCCTTCGGAGCCGTTGGAGAAGTCCTCGGAGCCGTTGGAGGCCAAAAGAGGGTTGACTGGTCAAACCCAACGGCTAGTTTGACTGGGCTACCGGCTGGCCGGTACAGGTCCACCGGCTGGCCGGTGCCTTGGATGATGGAAACTTGTTCTACCCAGGAGCCACCGGCTGGCCGGTGCTGAGGCCACCGGCTGGCCGGTGGTGAGACAATAGGTCTCACTGTTGAGCCAGGATGCCACCGGCTGGCCGGTGACAGAGCCACCGGCTGACCGGTGGAACCTGGCAGTGGGCAATGCCTCTGCCAGGTCCACCGGCTGGCCGGTGCCATCACACCGGTTGGCCGGTGGACTGAATTTCAGTCCACTTGAGATGCTTTCTTGGGCCATTCCTTTGGCAATCTCTTGCCTATCATCCACAACACTTAAAACACAATATTAGATAAATAAGAAGGTGATTGTGATCATGAAAATCAAACAACGAGGGGAACGAGATGTACAACAATCTCCCCCTATTTTGATGATCACAATCACCAAAACAATTAAAGTAAAAAACTGAAATTGAAAGGAAATGCTAAGCATGAAGAAAAGGATTCTCCCCCAATCAATCAAGAAATTTCTCCCCCTTTGTGATTATCAAAATAGCACGGGGCATAAAACTTGTGTCACGACCCGCCCTCGGGATCCGTGCCGTGACTACCCCAAGCCCGCCTTCCATAGGCCAGGGGCTGGCGACTAGAACCAAGGCGTAAATCCCAGTAAAAAGGGAAGGCATTGCCTTTGAAAAGTAAACACACACCACAGAGTAAACAAGCGGAAAGTAAACACTAAACAAAAGCAGAGTACTACTGAAAGTGCGGAAAAGTAAATGGGCCAGTATACAAACCCAAACTGAAAGTAAAGTACAACTCAAAAAGGAAAAACAGCAACTGAAAAGTAAAAGCCGCTACTCCGAGCTGTCCACTGGAAATCCCACCTGAAGGGTGGGTACAGATAGCTCCTCTGCTCCACGGGTCCCGCCGTCCGCTCCGTGCACGTCCCACCCAGTGGTCCACCTCCAGGTACCGTCCCGCTCTACAAGCCTCAGCTAAGGTCAACGCTGTCCGTCGTCTGCAACCAACACAACGTAGTGCGGGCGAAGCCCGTGCAGGGGTGAGTATAAGCTACTCAGTAGGGACCCCGAGACCCCTGAAGGTCTCTCAAATCCACAATGGTTAAACCACGAAGAAAAGTAACAATCACGAAGTAACAACTGACACTGCTTAGGTATATGCCCATACATATACCTAAGTCATCAATTTATGTTCGGCTCCAACACCGAGCCCAAGAACAACCCAATCCACAAAGAAGAGTAAACAGTAAATCCACACAGATAATAACAAGTTTATGAAATCAACGGATAACCATTACCCAGGTATATGCCCATACATATACCTAAGTTATCAAGCGACCCATCTCAATCATGAGGAAATCACAAAGATCATAGACTCAGCTCAAACCAGGATTTTCATTATCGAAACCGTAAAAGTTGAAGAGCCCCAACTCTGAAGTGTACAGTGGTCCTGTCACGACTCCGAGGTACTGCTCACTAACCTAAGACTGCTGAAGTACTCCTCCTGTCGAGTACCGCGGGTCTGCTGCCAACTACCGGGCGCTCCGTCCGCTGAGGGTCTGCTGCAAAATACCGGGCGCTCACCCAGATAGCCTACTGAGGTACTCCTCCTGTCGAGTACCGCGAGTTTGCCGCCAACTACCAGGCGCTCCGTCCGCCGTGGGTCTGCTGCCAACTACTGGGCGCTCCGTCCACTGGGCTAGTCGACTCACTCCAAGTCGAGTCGGTCAAGCAGTCGTCAGGTCTCAGTCATCTACACGGTCTCCGTACTCCGCACGCACGCCTCCACCGTCGCGGGTCTATCGCTACAACCAAGCGCACACACTCCGTAGAGTATCGCGGGTCCGCCGCTACAACCAAGCGCTCCACCGCCAAGGGTCTGCTGCTGCATCCAAGCGCACCACCACTGTCAAGTACCACGGGTCCGCCGCTACACCCAAGCGCTCCACCGCTCAAGGTAAAAAGAAGATTCAGCTCACACAGGTTCGGTAGCACTGTTCCACGTAGGATCGCTGAGTGCTGTAGTCATCGTCGTCGAAACCACACAGGATCTTTGTACTGTCGTCGTCGCAGTCACAGTAGCAGTAGTAGCAGTCGCAGCCAGCACTAGGGTTCCCGCACACAGCTAGCTCGTTCGGAGGGTCCGCTCCACGAGCCGAGAGGCTGATACATCAACTGTCACAAAGACCAGAGTTGATGTATCCAAAAGTTCCGTATCGTCAACAGGAACTCAACGCAACAGACGGCGCGTCGATCGGACGCCCGGTCTGAGAGTTATTGGCATTTTCGTCTCCGGGCCCCTGTTGGTTTCTAAGGCAAAACCAACCCGACCGTACTCCACCTGCGTCCAAACCTCGGGCGGAGTATGCCAAAAGATCCTTCTCACTAAGAGGAACACAACGCGACTGACGGCGCGTCAATCGGACGTCCGTAGCTCAAGATATGAGTGTTTCCGCTCCGAAGGTCCGGTTGGTTTCGTGAACGAACCAACCCGACCGAACTCAAAGTAACCCGAAACCTTGAGTGCGATATACCGAAACGACCGTCTCGATCCAAGGATCGCGTTGCCGTAGACGGTTCGTCATTCGGAGGTCCGAGGCTCAAGTTATGGGCCAAAAACCAAATCTGGTTCGAAACGGGGGGGGGGGGGGGGGTCCGGGTCCGGGCCGACCCGGCCCGACCCCCCCCCCCCCCCCCTGGGGCGGCGGCGGCGGCGGCGCGGCGGCGCGGGGGCGCGGCGGCGGCGGGCCGCGGCGGCGGGCGCCTGGCGCCGCACGAGGGTGGCACGCGGGGGGCTCAGCCCCCGCTTCTTCAAGGTGGCGCGGCCTTTGTGCCGCGCCTAAGTAACAAAACGGCCCCCCCTCACGTGGGGGGCCTGCTGGAGCGCAACCGGGGGGCCGGCTGCCCCCCTCCTTCAAGGAACCGCCCCCCCCCCCCCTCATTAAGGGGGGGTTTTGTTGAACCGGCCGGGGGACTTAATCCCCCGGTTTTATGTCATCCGGCCGGCCAGCTGGCCGGCCGGTTTTTACCAACGGGACCGGAAATTCCGGTCCCGCCTTCGACTTCCGACGCCGGCGGCCCGGCCGCCGGTCTTCACATCCCGCCGCGGCCCGGATCCGTCCGCGGTCTCCTCGTCCCGCCGCGGCCCGGAACCGGCCGCAGTGTTCGTCGTCCGGCGCGGTGCGACGGCACCGCGCCCCTTTCGCCGTGCCATTATTCTTTTCAACGCGGCGCGACGGCGTCGCGTTCTTGAAGATTCTTCCTCGACGTAGCGCGACGACGCCGCGTAAAATATTTGCACGATCATCCGCGTGGTGCGACGGCACCACGCCACTTGCTTCCTCACGCCAGAATAATTAACATGAACGATGGAGGGGGGTTCGTCCGTGTTCATGCGGTCCGGCCCCCCTCACGTTAAATAAGTAAATCAACTTAAACATTCAAGCCTCAAGTTTGACATGCGAGATCCACGTTCAAGAAATGGAATAAATAAATAATGAATCAACAACCCCTACCTCGGGTTTAAGATTCGAAGATTCGTCTACGTTCCGCGGAAGACGGCGTCGCGGAGGTCGGGCGTCACGGTCGTCGTTCGTCAAATCCGTTGACGAAGAGATATGCCCGAAGAGATACGTCGTTGGCGAATCTTCGTATGCCGACGAAGAAGGTCCGAGGAGGAAGCGGCGTTCCCTCTTGTTGAAACCGAGGACGAAGAAGAGAGGCATCGTTCTTCGTCGGAGTCTGGGCGTTCTTCGTTCTTCGTCAGAGCTTGAAGATGAAGAAGAAGCTCTCAAAAACTCTCCAGGTGACAAACAAACAACCCATAATAAAATAAGAAAACATCTTATTTTATTATTACAAAACACATAAGAATTTCAAAAGTTTGAAATTCAAAAAGGTTTAACTCCCATAATTAATTAAGTAACTTAAGCCATTAAATGAGGCGTTAAGGGAGTTGGGAGAATTTGAAAGGTTTAGGGGCTCGTGTGGGCCCCACCACACTTAATCCTCCCAAGGGAGGTTAAGTGGGTGTGGGTCCCACTCCCAACCTCCTTTGATAGGTTTTAACAAGTTAAAAATAAAATTGTTCTACACAATTTTATTTAACTCAAACTAAAAACCCCTAAAACTAACTTTCAACCCGCAACAAACGCAACTCCCGAAAAGGTCTCTTTAAGCGAATATCGGCGCTGCGAGTTCATCGGTGCCCTCAGATTTCAATTTCGAGCACCGGTTCAAAAGTTAGGAATTCCCGCTCGTTCGTTCACTGAACGTACCTGAGCCAAACTTCGGAAATTAATTCCGGGCACTCCGGGCCTCGGAATCAGGTGCCGTCTGAAACCGCGCTCTTGTAAAATTCTAAAGCAAATTAAGAAAAAATTTCCCTTGAATTTTACGGGTCTTTACATTACTCCCACCTCAGGGCTTTACGTCCCCGTAAAGATACAACAAAAACTAGGGAAACAAATGAGGGTACTGAGCACGCATCTGAGCCTCCCGCTCCCATGTGCTCTCCTGGAGATTCACGTGCTGCCATCTGATGCGTACAAGAGGAATCGATCGCCCACGCAGGACCCGCTCCTGTCGATCCTCTATCTCTACCGGGACCTCCGTAAAAGTCGCCCCATCGTCAACGTCAAGCTCCCCATGGTCAATGATGTGCGTCGGGTCGTGCACGTATCTCCTCAGCTGGGATACGTGGAAGACATCGTGCACCCGGTGCAACTGAGGTGGTAGAGCCAGGCGATAAGCCACCTCGCCAATCCTGCTGAGAATCTGGAAGGGTCCGATGAAGCGCGGAGATAACTTGCCGCCTCGGCCAAATCTCCGAATACCACGTCGAGGTGAGACCCGCAAGAAGACGTGGTCGCCATCCTCGAACTCCAGTGGCCTCCGCCTCCTGTCAGCATATGACTTCTGCCGGCTCTGAGCTGTCCTCATCCGCTCCTGGATGACCTGGACTTTCTCCGTCGTGGCCTGGACCATCACAGGTCCCACAAGAGTTGCAAGATTTCTTTTTTGCCGAAAAGAGAAATCTGGTCTCATCCCCTGGATGAACCACATTCTTTGCCTAAAACAGTCAATCCTAACATGGATGATACTAATCCATACCAAGGATGACGTCGTAAGGCCTCGACGCTACTACTAAGAGATTCAACCGTTACTCTCGCCTCCAAGGGTTGAGTCACACTGTCGGCATCAGTGTGTGGTAACTGGGTCTCCTCCAGTAGATGTCTCACAAGTGAGGGTCAAGTCAACAGCCAAAACTGGAACCTCTTAGTAACATCACGAAAGAGGACAGGAACGAAAATATCACAAAGGTATGCGTCTTTTATTATTGCAGCTCATATTACAAGACGCTACACAAAAGCAACAAGGAACCAGAAGTACAAAGGATGTTATCCACTAGTTCTGCTCCTGTCCATCGGCTCCTAGAGCTCCATGATCGAAGGCCTCGGCTGCCTGAAGCTGAGCTCTCCCCTGTGGTCGGGGTGGACCTCCTGGTGGTGGTGGTGGAAGAGCCTCAAAGCGTCGCCCACCACCGGCTGCTCGTCCAGCTCCTCTGCCTCGTCCGCCTCCTCCCTGCGGACCGCCACGGTCGAACCTCTGCCTCTGCCTGGGAGGTTTTCACTTAACTGCTGATCATCAGCATGGCGGGTCGGACAGTCACGAGCCATGTGACCAATCCCGCCACAGGAGTAACACTGCCCACTCTCGGCACGCCTGGCTCTGACTCCACCCCGGCTTCCCCGTAAAACTGAGCCTGAGTCGTGCAGTCGGCCACCGGTAGGTCTGGTCTGCCTGGAACCCTGAGTCATCCGTCGGCTACCTGCTGCAGATGACTCTGCCACGTGCCGCCTTGCGGTGAGTTGCTGTGCTGGTGTAGACTCAGCAAGGAAACTCTCGATCAGAAGTGCCCGCTCCAGTACTCCTGTCTGAGTCGGTATGCTGAGGGAGATTAGCGATGCCCTGATCTCGTGTCTCAAACCCTGCTCGAAGGTCCGGGCCCGGAAGAAGGGGTCCCGTACCATGTCTGTCGAGTACCGAGAAAGGTCGGTGAACCTCGCCGCGTACTGAGCGACCGTCATGCTGCCCTGCCGCAGCTGTAGAAGCTCCTGGATACGCACCGCACGAAGGGTGGCTGGGACGAACTCCGAGCGGAAGATGCTCTCAAAGTCTGTCCAATGTAGAGATGTCTCATCGTGCACCTGGAGAATCAAGCTCCACCATCGTCCTGCTGCTGCGTGTAGTAGGCTCGCAGCGAGGATCACCATGAGGTCTGCTGGTGTCCTCACTAGCCTAAACACTCGAACCACTGCCTCCAGCCAGTCCTCTGCTGCCTGGGGATCCGTCTCCCCGCGAAACCTGGGCGGTCGCTGGCGCTGAAACTCATGCAGTGAGCTGAGGCGACGTGCATCGTCAGCGGCTGCTGCTGGAAGCATCGGGGGATCGGCGGGTAGAGGTACCGCCGGTGCCACTACTGGCAAAGGGCCCTGCACCGAGGCCTCGTCGCTCGGTGGGCTGTCGTCTCGCTCGACTCTCGGAACCCTAGCTGGCTGCCGTCGTGGGGCCATCCTGAAAAGGAAACAGGTGTGCCACGGTCAGAACAGTATACCTGGTGAGCTGATATAAGTAATCACAAAGAAAACTTTGAAACACACACGCAATCAATGTTTTCGTGCATTAAGTCGGAAATCAGAAGTCAGGGTCCTGGTGTACGGATACGTCGGCCGCCGCACCAACATTGGACTCCCTGGACTGATATCCACACTCAATACGCTAAACATTATTGCTTCACATAGAAAAGATCAGAGTTTGCGGTAGAAACGAACTCCTTTGATACCAATTTGTCACGACCCGCCCTCGGGGTCCGTGCCGTGACTACCCCAAGCCCGCCTTCCATAGGCCAGGGGCTGGCGACTAGCACCAAGGCGTAAATCCCAGTAAAAAGGGAAGGCATTGCCTTTGAAAATTAAACACACACCACAGAGTAAACAAGCGGAAAGTAAACACTAAACAAAAGCAGAGTACTACTGAAAGTGCGGAAAAGTAAATGGGCCAGTATACAAACCCAAACTGAAAGTAAAGTACAACTAAAAAAGGAAAAACAGCAACTGAAAAGCAAAAGCCGCTACTCCGAGCTGTCCACTGGAAATCCCACCTGATGGGTGGGTACAGATAGCTCCTCTGCTCCACGGGTCCCGCCGTCCGCTCCGTGCACGTCCCACCCAGTGGTCCACCTCCGGGTACCGTCCCGCTCTACAAGCCTCAGCTAAGGTCAACGCTGTCCGTCGTCTGCAACCAACACAACGTAGTGCGGGCGAAGCCCGTGCAGGGGTGAGTATAAGCTACTCAGTAGGGACCCCGAGACCCCTGAAGGTCTCTCAAATCCACAATGGTTAAACCACGAAGAAAAGTAACAATCACGAAGTAACAACTGACACTGCTTAGGTATATGCCCATACATATACCTAAGTCATCAATTTCCGTTCGGCTCCAACACCGAGCCCAAGAACAACCCAATCCACAAAGAAGAGTAAACAGTAAATCCACACAGATAATAACAAGTTTATGAAATCAACGGATAACCATTACCCAGGTATATGCCCATACATATACCTAAGTTATCAAGCGACCCATCTCAATCATGAGGAAATCACAAAGATCATAGACTCAGCTCAAACCAGGATTTTCATTATCGAAACCGTAAAAGTTGAAGAGCCCCAACTCTGAAGTGTACAGTGGTCCTGTCACAACTCCGAGGTACTGCTCACTAACCTAAGACTGCTGAAGTACTCCTCCTGTCGAGTACCGCGGGTCTGCTGCCAACTACCGGGCGCTCCGTCCGCTGAGGGTCTGCTGCCAAATACCGGGCGCTCACCCAGATAGCCTACTGAGGTACTCCTCCTGTCGAGTACCGCGAGTTTGCCGCCAACTACCAGGCGCTCCGTCCGCCGTGGGTCTGCTGCCAACTACTGGGCGCTCCGTCCACTGGGCTAGTCGACTCACTCCAAGTCGAGTCGGTCAAGCAGTCGTCAGGTCTCAGTCATCTACACGGTCTCCGTACTCCGCACGCACGCCTCCACCGTCGTGGGTCTATCGCTACAACCAAGCGCACACACTCCGTAGAGTATCGCGGGTCCGCCGCTACAACCAAGCGCTCCACCGCCAAGGGTCTGCTGCTGCATCCAAGCGCACCACCACTGTCAAGTACCACGGGTCCGCCGCTACACCCAAGCGCTCCACCGCTCAAGGTAAAAAGAAGATTCAGCTCACACAGGTTCGGTAGCACTGTTCCACATAGGATCGCTGAGTGTTGTAGTCATCGTCGTCGAAACCACACAGGATCTTTGTACTGTCGTCGTCGCAGTCACAGTAGCAGTAGTAGCAGTCGCAGCCAGCACTAGGGTTCCCGCACACAGCTAGCTCGTTCGGAGGGTCCGCTCCACGAGCCGAGAGGCTGATACATCAACTGTCACAAAGACCAGAGTTGATGTATCCAAAAGTTCCGTATCGTCAACAGGAACTCAACGCAACAGACGGCGCGTCGATCGGACGCCCGGTCTGAGAGTTATTGGCATTTTCGTCTCCGGGGCCCGGTTGGTTTCTAAGGCAAAACCAACCCGACCGTACTCCACATGCGTCCAAACCTCGGGCGGAGTATGCCAAAAGATCCGTCTCACTAAGAGTAACACAACGCGACTGACGACGCGTCAATCGGACGTCCGTAACTCAAGATATGAGTGTTTCCGCTCCGAAGGTCCGGTTGGTTTCGTGAACGAACCAACCCGACCGAACTCAAAGTAACCCGAAACCTTGAGTGCGATATACCGAAACGACCGTCTCGATCCAAGGATCGCGTTTCCGCAGACGGTTCGTCATTCGGAGGTCCGAGGCTCAAGTTATGGGCCAAAAACCAAATCTGGTTCGAAACGGGGGGGGGGGGGTCCGGGTCCGGGCCGACCCGGCCCGACCCCCCCCCCCCCCCTGCGGCGGCGCGGCGGCGGCGGCGGGGCGCGGCGGCGGTGGCGCGGCGGCGCGGCGGCGTGGTGGCGCGGCGGCGGCGGGCGCCTGGCGCCGCACGAGGGTGGCACGCGGGGGGCTCAGCCCCCGCTTCTTCAAGGTGGCGCGGCCTTTGTGCCGCGCCTAAGTAACAAAACGACCCCCCCCCCCCCCTCACGTGGGGGGCCTGCTGGAGCGCAACCGGGGGGCCGGCTGCCACCCTCCTTCAAGGAACCCCCCCCCCCCTCATTAAGGGGGGGTTTTGTTGAACCGGCCGGGGGATTTAATCCCCCGATTTTATGTCATCCAGCCGGCCAGCTGGCCGGCCGGTTTTTACCAACGGGACAGGAAATTCCGGTCCCGCCTTCGAGTTCTGACACCGGCGGCCCGGCCGTCGGTCTTCACATCCCGCCGCGGCCCGGATCCGTCCGCGGTCTCCTCGTCCCGCCGCGGCCCGGAACCGGCCGCAGTGTTCGTCGTCCGGCGCGGTGCGACGGCACCGCGCCCCTTTCGCCGTGCCATTATTCTTTTCAACGCGGCGCGACGGCGTCGCGTTCTTGAAGATTCTTCCTCGACGTAGCGTGACGGCGCCGCGTAAAATATTTGCACGATCATCCGCGTGGTGCGACGGCACCACGCCACTTGCTTCCTCACGCAAGAATAATTAACATGAACGATGGAGGGGGGTTCGGCCGTGTTCATGCGGTCCGGCCCCCCTCACGTTAAATAAGTAAATCAACTTAAACATTCAAGCCTCAAGTTTGACATGCGAGATCCACGTTCAAGAAATGGAATAAATAAATAATGAATCAACAACCCCTACCTCGGGTTTAAGATTCGTAGATTCGTCTACGTTCCGCGGAAGACGGCGTCGCGGAGGTCGGGCGTCGCGGTCGTCGTTCGTCAAATCCGTTGACGAAGAGATATGCCCGAATAGATACGTCGTTGGCAAATATTTGTATGCCAACGAAGAAGGTCCGAGGAGGAAGCGGCGTTCCCTCTTGTTGACACCGAGGACGAAGAAGAGAGGCATCGTTCTTCGTCGGAGTCTGGGCGTTCTTCGTTCTTCGTCAGAGCTTGAAGATGAAGAAGAAGCTCTCAAAAGCTCTCCAGGTGACAAACAAACAACCCATAATAAAATAAGATAACATCTTATTTTATTATTACAAAACACATAAGAATTTCAAAAGTTTGAAATTCAAAAAGGTTTAACTCCCATAATTAATTAAGTAACTTAAGCCATTAAATGAGGCGTTAAGGGAGTTGGGAGAATTTGAAAGGTTTAGGGGCTCGTGTGGGCCCCACCACACTTAATCCTCCCAAGGGAGGTTAAGTGGGTGTGGGTCCCACTCCCAACCTCCTTTGATAGGTTTTAACAAGTTAAAAATAAAATTGTTCTACACAATTTTATTTAACTCAAACTAAAAACCCCTAAAACTAACTTTCAACCCGCAACAAACGCAACTCCCGAAAAGGTCTCTTTAAGCGAATATCGGCGCTGCGAGTTCATCGGTGCCCTCGGATTTCAATTCCGAGCACCGGTTCAAAAGTTAGGAATTCCCGCTCGTTCGTTCACGGAACGTACCCGAGACAAACTTCGGAAATTAATTCAGGGCACTCCGGGCCTCGGAATCAGGTTCCGTCTGAAACCGCGCTCTTGTAAAATTCTAAAGAAAATTAAGAAAAAATTTCCCTTGAATTTTACGGGTCTTTACAACTTGATTGAGGGAAATTTTGAAAAACAAGAGATGGGATTTGAAAATCAATTGAAATGAAAGATTTGAATCAAAAACCAATTGAAATTTGAAATTTGAAACCAAATGAAATTTTTGAAATTGAGAGTTTTGAATCAAAAATGAATTGAAAATTTAAATTGAAAAATGAATCAAAAATTTGATACCAAGAGTTGAAATTGAAGGTTTGAATTGAAAATTTTGAAGTTGAAATTGAAGGTTTGAATTGAAAATTTTGAAATTGAAATCAAAAGGGCTTAATTTGAAATTGAAAGTTTGAATTGAAAAAAGCTTAAACAAACCTAACTCCCCCTAAATAAAAACAAAAAGTAACCGGGGAGAGGGATTTTGAAAAGAGACAATTTTAGGCCCGGAGAGACTCGCTAGAAGGGATTTTTCAATCCATACTTGTCTCATTGCGGGTCTTCTCCTATAAAACTCGTCCGAAAAGAAAATAGACTTGGGTTGGCCATACCGGGCGTTTTTACAATTACACTCATAAATGAGGTGCCCGGGTTTTTTACAATAATTGCAAAATTTGTATTGGGAGCTCCCCCTTACAAAAACAGTTGGAGCATGGGAGGAGGAAGCTATATTGGAATATCCTAGCCCTTGGGTGGTTCTAGAAATTCGTTGGGAACCTAGGATATTGTTCAAATTTTGTTCCCCTTGGGTGAACTTAGCTAGGGTCTCCCTTAGGTCTTTGATGGTTGATTCCATGGAATCAACATTTGGAAAATTTTGGATTTTGAGGGACATCTCCTCCTTCTCTTTGAGAAGTTGCTCTTTTTCGGAGGAAAGTTTTTTGAAAGACTTTTTTAAAGCAACAAATTTTGACGATAAAGTATGAAAACCTTTTTCCAATTGATCTATAGCGTGTGAGAGTTCTTCATAAGATAGATGATTTAAAGAATTGGAATTTGAAGAGCAAGAGGATGAGGAGTCGGAAGATGTTACCTCATGGAATGCCATTAGGCATTTGTTACCGTTGTCGCTTGAGGAGGAGGAGGAGGATGATGATGAGGTGTCACTCTATGTGGCCTTGAGGACCTTTTTATTTCCTTTTTCCTTTTGCGTGGCCCGTTTTTTGTTGAGTGGGCAATCGGGCTTGTAATGGCCCTTTTCGCCGCACCCGTAGCATTTTACCTTGGGCTCGGATCTTGCGGTGGGTTCTTGCTTTCGCGCCTTGCGAGATTTCTTCTTCTTCTTGTGCTTCTTCATAAATTTATGCATTTGGCGGGTGAGATTCTCCATTTCCGAGTCGCCGCTTGAAGATGAAGTAGATGAGGAAGATGAGGATGAGGAGGAGCTTACTTCTTTTTGTACCTTGAGGGCAATGTTCTTTGGTGTCTTGATTGGTGTGCCCTCCTTTTGAGCTTGCCTCCTCATCGTGATCTCATAAGTCATGAGAGATCCGATGAGCTCCTCTACCGGCATATTTTTGACGTCCTTAGCTTCTTGGATCGCCGTCACCTTTGGTGCCCATGAGCTCGGAAGGACCCATAGAATCTTCTTGACCATTGCTTCAGCTGAAACATCATCACCAAGGGACTTTCTCCCATTGCACACGTCAGTAAATCTAGTAAACATTTCAGAAATAGATTCATTTTAATGCATAGAGAAAGACTCAAAATCCTGACGGTACATGTCCAATCGAGTATCCTTTACTTTGTTGGTTCCCTCATGGGTAACCTCCAAAAGTTTCCAGATTTCATGTGAGGAGGTGCAAGTGGAAACTCGATTGAACTCATTTCGGTCAAGGCCGCAATGTAGAGCGTTCATGGCTTTGCCATCAAGCTCGAAATTTTTTATATCGGCTTGGGTCCATTTGGATTCATCGGGAGAGGAGAGGGTGTAACCTTGCATGACAATTTTATATATGGGATATCCTATACTTCTAAGAAAAGTAGTCATGCGGGTTTTCCAATAATTATAGTCGGTCCCATAAAAAAATGGAGCCCGACCCAATGAGTAGCCCTCGGGGGCGAAAGAGGTGGATGCCATCACAATGGATCTTTGAATTTGAAACCTTTTAAGGTATTACTCAAATTACCCCTCTGATACCAAATGTTGGGTCGGAAGAAACGAGGAATGATGGCAAGAGGTGGGGTGAATTGCCTTTTAAAAAAGATTAACAAATTAAAATCAAAGAAAAGAATGCAGCGGAAATAAAGAAGGCAAGACACACAAAATTGATAACGGAGTTCGGCCAAAACCCGGCCTACGTCTCCGCTCCCAACTCAACCGTTGAGAGATTCCTACCGCTTGCTTTTCAATGGTTTTAGCAAGAAACCCACTAGGCTTTGAGGTAGCACTAGGACCTATTACAACTTGCTTTTATTGGTTTAGCAAGAACCCACTTGCTTTCAATGGTTTATCAAGAACCCACTATCCTTCTTACAGGTGAAGGATAGCTCACCTATGTCTCAAGCTATTTAAAGGAAAGCTTGACAACCTTCTCACACCTTAGTGGTGATGTGAAACCCAAAAGAAAGAGGGGATGAGAAAAGTGGGAGTTTGTAGGCACAAACTCAATTTATGCTCAAAAATAAATATACAATAAAAACCGTATTTTGAGAAGCCTTGGGCACCTTTGATTGGATGGAGATGTTGAAGGCCGCTTCCAAGCTTCTTTGAAGGGGCTACTTGGATGTGGAAGTTGTTGGAGCTATTGGGGTTCCCTTGGAGGAAGTCGCCGGAGGTTGGCCAATTGATGCAAAATATGTCCGTGGGCTTCCGTAGTGTTCCGGGTGGTGTCCGGGGCTTCCTTGGCCTTTATTTATAGGCATGGAACCCATTGGGGGCCTTCGGAGCCGTTGGAGAAGTCCTCGGAGCCGTTGGAGGCCAAAAGAGGGTTGACTGGTCAAACCCAACGGCTAGTTTGACTGGGCTACCGGCTGGCCGGTACAGGTCCACCGGCTGGCCGGTGCCTTGGATGATGGAAACTTGTTCTGCCCAGGAGCCACCGGCTGGCCGGTGCTGAGGCCACCGGCTGGCCGGTGGTGAGACAGTAGGTCTCACTGTTGTGCCAGGATGCCACCGGCTGGCCGGTGACAGAGCCACCGGCTGACCGGTGGAACCTGGCAGTGGGCAATGCCTCTGCCAGGTCCACCGGCTGGCCGGTACCATCACACCGGTTGGCCGGTGGACTGAATTTCAGTCCACTTGAGATGCTTTCTTGGGCCATTCCTTTGGCAATCTCTTGCCTATCATCCACAACACTTAAAACACAATATTAGATAAATAAGAAGGTGATTGTGATCATGAAAATCAAACAACGAGGGGAACGAGATGTACAACAATGATCATTGAAACTCCCTAATCCCACATGATCCATTCTCAATGTGAGAAATAAGGGATTTCAAGTGACCAGTCTCACTACAAATGGATGCAAGAATTATATACAAGGACAAAACTTTGGATATTTAATACAGATCTCAAGCCTTAGAAAGGTATCCTACATATCTTGTTTATAGTAGGAATCAGATTTTTCATAGTTAATGTTTCTTCTTTGTCCACTGATGGATAAAGAATAATGATAATCCCATGATGGTGATTGGTTCCTGATGGTTGGAATGAAGGATAAATATAAAAACTTACTCCAAAGTGGATTCCCATTTGAGATTGGGCCTAAGGAAGGTTTCGTACGTATCTTTCTTATTGCAGGAATCAGAGTTCTCATAGTTCTATCTGATTGGGGCTTATACAAATAGGCTACCCTAAAATTTTGGACAGATCATGTTATGTTGCTAATCGGGGCATACACACTAATGTTTCCCTAATATATTGGAAATGTTATATTATGTTGATGATCGGGGATTATGCATAGAAGTTTCCCTAATATGAGAGACATATCATGTTACTCTACTCTTCGGTTATTATAGACCGAGGTTTCCCTAATATGGGTGACATAACATATTAGGCCACTAATCGGGTCTTACACACGGAGGTTTCCATAAAATGAGTGACAGATAATATTATGTCTCAAATCAGGGCTTACACACTAAGGTTTCCCTAATATGGGTTACATATCATATTATGTCACTAATTAGGGATTGCACACTTAGGATTATTTAATATGGGTGATATATCATATTATGCCACTAATTTGGGCATATACACTAAGGATTCCGTAATATGGGTGACATATCATATTATACCACTGATCGAGGCTTTCACACTAAGGTTTCCCTAATATGGGTGTACATATCATATCAAGATGCTGATCGAGGCTTACACACTGAGGTTTCCCTAATATCGGTGAAATATCATATCACTCTATTGAACATGGATTACAAACTAAGGTTTACCAGATATAGGTGAAATATCATATTATTCCACTGATCGGGGATTGCACACTAAGGTTTTCCTAATATAGATATTGGAAAATGTTATCATGTCCCGTGACATCTTCTTGACATGGCCTAGTTTTCTTCTTGACAAGTTCTAATTTTCTATCTAACATGTCTGAGAATGTGTAGACATGTCCTAGTTGCATAGAGGACATGTCCAAAGATAATCGCATGATGCATTCGGATTTTTTGGAGGAAATCTCATAACCTGAATAACTTGTTTGGATATTTTTGTGTGATCAAGGCTGACTTCCCCTAAGGGAGTTGTGTGACCTAGAAGAAATGTCTATAGGGTGTCGCATGACCTAGATGACTTTTCCCAAGTATATAAAATTTTCCATGATGACAGGTTTGGAGGGTTCTATGGTTCTTGACCATATTGTCTGTAGGTCATCGCATGATCCAGGCTGACATGTCCTGGATTCAATGTGTGACATAGCTGAATTGCCTTGATTCCATCACATAACCTGTGGGATATGTCTAGAAGACAATAAAAGATTTATCTTGGAAATCCCAAAGAAAATCATAATACTTTGGATTCTATACTCAGCGGGTTCCATGCGACTTTATTTAACATGTATGAGGGACATCACATGATACATATAGTATATCAAATGGCATCACATGATTGGAGTGATATGCCCCAATGCTATTGCATGATCTGAATGAAACATGAGAATATCACGAGGATCATCATATTTTTTCTTTTCATAAGTCTCCCATCCTATAGTCTTCATTCCAAACGTTTATTTCATATATACCTCAGGTGTGATGAGTGTTATCTTGTTTTAAGATTCACATAACCCTGATGACATGTGGGATATTCTTCACATAATCCAGTTGACATTGTATAATTCTTTCATGTGATATCAAGTTTTCATGATATGTGCCGAATCATGACTCATGCTCACTTAGGATATTCCAAAAAATTTACCTGGAGAAAAACCATTTCAATTTCATGATCAACCACTTTGAAAAATATGTTATTATGCTCTCATATGCGCTCAATCATGTATCTACCTTTTTTTGTGATGAGGGGTGGGGGGATTTCCTAGTCTTTCTAACCTAATTATATGCATCTTTGTGCACTTAATATCTGAAAAATTTGGTATGGATTTAGTGGATGGATTTGGTGTTACGTGCTTCACATGATCCTATCGTGGGTGATTCGGCTTGCATCACATGATGATCAATGAACACAAGAATGTCACAGCAGCGCCCTGTTTAATGGAATTTTTATGATCAAATGGGTATTTTTATTAATGTGTTCATGACAAGGGTATTTTAAAATGTTGGGATGTCATGTATTGGGGCCTTTGTGAGATCAAGAATTCTGTTGATAGGATTTTACATGATTTTAGGTGACTTGTTTGGGGCCTTTTGAGAAGAAATGGGGAATTTTATTAGGTTATCCATGAGAAAATGTTGAGTTTTCTAGGGAAATTTATGATACCAATTCATATTTTCAAGAGGTATTTCACAGTATTATTCTTACATGTCAAGGGGATATCCACATGATCAATTGTGATCTCCCGAGGTGAATATTCCATTACATGTGATGATCAATGTATCTATGTTCTACAAGAGGCATATGTAATTTCACTTTAATTTCTTTCTTTATTTTTCATGGGTTGGGGACCTTGAGAATCCCTATAAGTGTTGTTGGAGACATTTAATCTCCTTTTCTATGATTCTTCATGTGACAATCTCAAGGTGTCATGCACGAATTATCACGGATAACCCCTATGATCGTCTATGGTGTGCCATGTGTTCAATGATGGATCTGACAATGACATGCAAAAATTTTCATGAAAATTCTTCTTGTATTTATTTGTTATTTATTGTGTTTAATTAAGTATATAAATATAAAATTCACACATTATTAGGGAACGTATCTTTTCTGGCCCTGGATGTATTGTGGGTTCAATGGTGGAGCTCACGACGAAAAGCAGACATTGTCAGGGATAGCTGCTTTGCATGTCTTTATTATGTAACATTTTTATGTATGTATGATTCCATTATGTGATAAAAGGTTTTTTATGTCAAGGATACATTCCAAAGGGTTCATGTATAGTGTTTCAAGCCGTCACATTAAGGATTCATAACCCATGCCAGTTGAAGGTATTGCATAATTGAAGGTTCATATCAAATCCTTGCAAAATATGAATTCTATTTTCATGGGCTTCACACTTTTAAAATTATTGATGGAAAAGTGCTAGATGCACAATTATGGGTGCCAAATAAATACCCACGTTAGAATTATATTTGTTTGGAATGAAAATAATTTTATTCAAAGGTAAATACAAGACACTTCTCTATATATCTAAATGATGATGAATTCTTACAGGGAGTGTCTCATAGAGAGAGGGTGATCTGATTTTTCCCAGGTCAATGGACCTATAGACCATAACTTGTTTTTTTCTAAGGCCATATGATAGGCCTCACATGCATTATATATTTTTATTTATATTTCCCTAATTATTTCATAAGCTTTATATAGGGGAATAATTAGCTGTCATGGACTTAGATTTTCTCATGCATTCCTCTTACGGGTTTTGGCCAAACAAGTTTCATTATTTTTTCATTCTTTAAAAATAAATCATTATTGAGCTATAGTTTAGGATATTTTAGTTGGAACCTTCTATCACTGGTAGTTTAGGGTATTTTATATCAGACCCTATATTACTATAGTTTAGGGTCTTTTAGCTCAAATATTATATTTTTATAGTTTAAGTTATTTTAGATATGACATTTTCTCACTAGTAGTTTAGGGTCTTTTAGCTCAGACCTTCTGTTGCTGGTGATATACTGTTTGCGAAGTAGCATTCTCGTGCAGTTTTATGTCAAGAATCAAGAATGCCTGCAATGAATTTTAACATCATGTGGCAAGGATGTAGATATTCTATGAAGTTTAATATCTTGTTACCAAGACATAAATTACATTACAGTTTAAAGTCTTCCTACTAAGACTTAATTGATGAATATGGAATATGGGGTTGACGTGTCATGGATGATCCCAAATACTCGAGTGTGCTTAGTTCCACTATAGTATTACTGGGGATTACGAGGATCATATCTCCTTTTTTTAATGGAGGAGATTCCTATGGTTTGTTTTTAAAATCCATTATCCATCAGTAGTATTGTCAGATAGAGGTGTGTCCACTCTTTTACAATGGTCATGGAAGATTTATATGGGTAATATTGGTTGTGGGTAAAATACAAGGGAATCCAAGTCTACCTAGACAGTAAGAATGTGAGTGATATATTAATAACCCAAATTTTTGAGTCAGTGAAAATTGGATGGGGAAGACATTCTAGGAATGACCCATAACACCCTAAGGTGATGGGTTCTTCCACGGTGCTACTAGGTCTCACAAGGATTGGGTTTCATTTCCTGAAAGGAGGATACACCCCTGGTTGATAGCGGAGATCCCTTCTTCATCAATATCATGGTCAAACATAGGTGTCCCCACCTTTTTCCAAGGACCTTGAAATAATATTCATGACTTCAACATCTGAATGATTAATATGGAAAAGGAGGAAAATCTATCCAAGAAGGTTTATAACACCGAAGGGTAATTTACCTCTTAATGGGGAGGCTTGTGTCCTACACCACGTGGTTTTGAATTATGTGGTGTGGTCCATTAAAAGGTTCATGAATGGAGTGTCATATTCCTACATTGAGAATGGGTAAAATACCTTGTGATGCAACGTATAGGATGTGAAATCCACTTAAATATTTTGGTAATGGGTATTATAAATCATGGTACAACGTTCTTGGGTTATGAGGATGGTATGGGAAAATCATGCCCAGAATAGACCAAAACACCCCCAGGTGTTGGGTTCTTCCATGGTGATGTTAGGGAACAAAAGGATTAAAAATAACTTTTTAAAATTAATAACTTTTATGGTTTACAACCTTAGGCACATATTCATGATATATATGAATACATGCATAGTCAAAAATAGGGTCCCTTGAAGTCGAGTATATTTTTCCAAGACCCATGAAGGTTTTTGGCAATCTAAGGCACTCAAATCATGAAGTGTGATTTATAGAAAATCTAATATTCAATAAGGGTTTGAGTAAACTAAAATTTGTGTTGCTTCATTGTGAAAATGTTATAAAAACCAGGGGAAATGAAAAACCATTAATATAACTTTTTTATGGACCAGGGGGTTAGGGAGCATGACTCCAATTTCACTATGGCCACAAAGTAGACACTATGTTCTTTATGACTCATTTATTTATACCAGATTTTTTTCAAAAACTCTAGAGATGAATAGTTTAACAAGAGAAGAATTGACTTTTTGTCATGATTCCTTTTTTAGTTTTTCATCATGAAATGTTTGATTCATATTCCTTTTACATTTTAAGGTCTTGTGATTTGGACCCTCAACAACTAGAATTTAAGCTTATAAAACATTAATCAAAGTGAATGTGGATTAATTTTATGATGAACATGGACCTAATATGAGGGGAATGTTACACATGATCCTAATTAGAATGACTATGGTCAAGAGCACTCCAAAATCCTTTTAGGAGGGAGAGAAAAATGCTGTTAATCATGGATTGAGGTCCTCAAGTAATGAGTAATAATATAGAAAAATCATGTCATGGATGGCCTAGAACACCCTTAGATGTCAAGTCATAACACAGTGATGTTGAGATCACAAGGATTAGAAAACCAATCCTATATAGCCGAGATATCTCTGGTTGGTAGGTTTAATCTGTTATGAATAAATATCATGTTCAAACAGAGAGATCTATTTTCCATTCCAGGGTCCATGAAAGGTTTTTTTCAACCCAATGATCTCAAGACATGAAGTGTGATTTATGGGTTAAGGGGTTTAAATGATGATAGAATCAACCCATAATCTGGTTTACCTGGACTAGGTTCTTGTGATCCTATGATGAGGAATAATAATCGATGATGGAAGACACATTTTAACATCATTTAGTGGGGACATACTTGGAATGAAGTTTTAATTTCATGAGATGAGGACACTTGGCTTACAATTTAACATAATGTGGTGAGAACATATTCTTATCTTTTTAGTTTAATGTCACGACGTAAGGTTGTTATCCTCTCCTAGTAGTTTGAATATATACAGTAAGGACAGAGAAACTGACATGAAAATTATGAAAGATGACAGTGGGGATACATTGAAGAGACCATATTTCATCCATACACTGACTTTTTGGTGGATATACATATGTCAAGGACCCTATTTCATAGATTTATCATGTGCACAAGCTAACTATAAGAAGATCTAACTCATGCTTATGAAACATGAGACCGTATGACTCAACCCTCCGAAAAAAGGTATATGTTTCATTTTTCATGTAGTTTAATGTTATGCGGCTGGGAAATTAGCTGCATAGGTCCAACCCATATGTATTTAGTGGTTCATTTTTATTATTCCACATGTTGTGGAAAACCCGAGATTGAAAATTTGGGTATCTCTACATATACTATGATGACAATAATCAATCCATATATAATTATTATATAGAAGTTCCATGTGTAGGTCTTCTCATACACATGGATGGTGGAAATATTTTTGTTTTATCATGACCAAACCCATGAATTTGAGGTCTGGGAATCACTATGTATCCTCTGAGGGAAGGAATAAATCCACACATAGTTCATGAATAAGAAACCTATATGTAGGTCTTACCCATATGTATTGGGGGCAGTTTTTCCCATCGATTGGGGTAGATATTCCTAGGATTGGTTATCCGGGTTTCACTACATATACTATGATGACATGAATCAAGACACATTTAGTTATTGAATGGAAAAAACTCTACACTAGTCTGACCCATACATAGTGGAAAAATTTTTCACATCGATTATTACAGCTAGGAATATGACTGGTGATCCTACCATAATTATTTATCATTTGATTATAGGAATAATGTCTTACAAAGTTCATGAGAAACCATATAGTTAAAAGTCATGTTGCAAAGATGTGGGTTCTCTAATGTGAAAAGGAAATTTTTCAACTGGACCCAATATCGGAGGTATGGGCATCAATACATATCCCGTGATGGCAGGAATCAAGTCACATGCAGTTCTTTAGTAAAATATCCCTATGTAGGTCTGACCTGTATACAGGGAGGGGTAATTTTTGTTTATTTATTATATATGGTCATGATATTGGTGATCCAGGAGTCACTACGTATACTATGATGAAAATAATCAAGCCACAAGTAGTTATTTATTGGAGGTGTGGTGGGCGACCAACAATTAGGGAAGTAGCCCTCTCGGCTGAGGTCCACAGTAATGTGCAGTTTTACTTTTTGTAAGGGACATCAACCATAAAGTTTAATGTCATTCAGTGATGACTCATGGTGTTTCATTTGGGGTCTTTCATTTAAGACCACGTTATCCTTATCATAAACTAATATTCCATGATTATGTAGGGGGAGCTGTTTCCAAAATTCTGAATATCACGTGATCTATGATTGGTATGAGAAATAAGGAATGGAAAAGATTACTCATTACATGTAGGAAATTAGATAATGGATAGAGCAAATTTGTATCATGCTATGGTTGGGCCAAGATATAGGATCCATGAATCCCTATGTATCTCATTATAATTAGAATCATGATGTATGTAAATCTAGAAACTTGTTTAGTTTAGTGTCATGTTGTGATGAAATCATCCATACATTTTAATGTCTCACTGTAAAGAATATGGTCACCTAACATGGAATAAGTGGAATATTGGAGATCCATGTTGTCTAGTGCCATGCAGTGAGGATGAATTTTTGTAGTTTAAATTCATGTGATCAGGACATGGTTCATACAGTTTTACTTTATATGGTTGGGATTTTCTCCACACAGTTTAACATTATAAGGTCAGGACAAGATCCATACAGTTTAATGCCATGAAATTATGACTACATCCTTTCAATTTAATGTCATGTTTTCTGAATGAACTATATACAATTTAATGTCATGTGGTTAGGATGAGATCCACATATATTAATTTCATGTGGTCCGGACATGATCTGTATAGTTTAAGATTATATGGTTATAAAGATATTTGTATAGTTTAATATCAGGTGTTCAGGATGAGCTCCATATAGTTTAATGTTATGTGGACAGGATGATAGATGATTGATTGAATCTATGAAAATTATTTCTTAACAAACCTTATATTGGTGGTGGTGGGGTGGGGGGATACATTCCCCATCCACTGTGGGCAATGACTAAGCTCCATTGAGATAGAAATTTTGTATTATATAAGTTCTTTCCCATTTGGGTTCTAGTTTAGGAGGATTTTTCATAGCATCATTGGAGTTTAGAGAGCCAATACCAATTCTCTATGAAGGTATGAATATGGGAAATCCTTTTTTTGAAGGCTACTATGATATGATTCTGATGAACTTTGAGGTTGCGTAATTAACGCAAACCATTCCCATCAAGTCATTCCAATTCAACTAGTTTTTTTTGAAATTTCTCATCAGCCATGATTTTTCTGCAAATGGATATTCGAAGCGATTATAGCTGGAGTTCATTGAGAAACATTGCCTTCTCCTAGTACACCAATGGGTACAATGTTTCTTATGTAGTAGTACAGGTGGTGGAATGATAGATCCCTAAAAAATGGAGGACCTTGTAAAATTAGGAATTTATGTCCTTATTCACCATCTTCTAGAGTATATTTGATAGGATCTTAGTGAAGGCCTCTATATATCCATTTTACACAGCAAAACAGTGGGTTGAGAGATTGGACTTGATGTTGTACTCCTAATACAATTTATTTAACTCTGAATAACAGAAGTTGGTTCCATTTTCCATTTGTATCATGTGAGGGACTCTAAACCAAGTGATGATATGAGACATCATGAAGTTGATGATATTCATTGTCCTGATTTCCTTGAGGAGTATTTCTTCATCCCACTTGGAAAACAATTTGGTAGTGATAATGATTTACTAAAACTTCTTGGACGTGGCTAGAGGATATGGCCCCAAAACATCCAATCCTCATAAGAAAAAAAAAACAAATAATATTTAACTATATGTAATATTTTCGTGGTTTGATGGATGAAGTTTGCATGAATATGGAATGCCTGAAATTTTATAGTGAATTCCACATAGTCCTTCATCATTGCTTTCTAGTAGTAACCCAACCTTTTAGTTTGGTGGAGGAGTATAGTCTTAGACTGATGAGCAACAAAAAATTGTACATGGAACTCTTACATGATAGAGGGAACCGCTCTTTATGATATGCATCTAAGTAGGATTATTTCGAAGCCTCACATGTAGAGAGATTTATTCTCATTTAAACCATCTATCATGGCGATATCTACTACTTGGAATCAAATATATTCCTGTTCTACTCGATATGTTAGGACAATACCATTTTTAGATAACCAATTATGGTATCCATCCATCTGGGGTGGACATAATCTCATCACTCTCTATAGTGGTGTGGACATTACTGATTTCTTCCATGTCACATACTATGATCAATGAGACTATCCTTCGGTGCATGTTGTGGAATGTCACTTCCTCCTGATCAAGTTCAGCCAATAATATGGCTACTTTAGCCAATGGGTCAGTAAAATAATTTTGTGAACGCGGAACATGACACAATGCGGGTTCAAAATGGAACACTTCCATTATTCCTCTGACATAGCCAGTGAAATGGTCCAATTCTTCATTTTTTATGGTGTAATATCCATTTATATGCTTAATCACTATTTTAAAATATAATTTAATGTTTAGGAATGATATTTAATGGTGTAGGGATAGTTACAAACCAATGATAATGACTTGGTATTTAGCCTCATTATTTGTGTGGCCTTCATATAGTGAGAAAGAATCGGAAAAAATTTCATTGTCCGGAGAAACAAATACAACCCCTAAGACAACCCGACTAAGTTTTGGGTTTTATACTCTCTTGAAGATAATAATTTGAGAGGTTCTATTAAAATACATCTCCCATGGTAGGGTTTTAACATGGGAATAGAAATACTCTTCATCTGGAAGCTTGGTGTCCACTAGCATACTATTCAGGGTGGGATGTGATGTGGGGAAAACATCCACGGCCTTCCCTTTCACTAACATATATGAAAAGAATTGAATGTCATATTTTTGTAGAAAGACCATACATTAGTAAAAGCTCCCATTTCACATTATAAGACCAAGGATGTACTTGAGAAGATCAAATTAGGAGACCGATTTGACTTCATGGTTCTGCAAGTAATGCCTCATATTTTGTACTATAAAGAAGAGTGTGATTCAGTTATTCTTAACATCCATGTGTTGGGTCTCAGTACATAGTATCATTTGGATGAGGTAGTAGAGACTGTTCTAATTCCCCATATAATTTTTCTATTTGATGAGAGTACAAAGAGATCTTTCCATAGTGTCCACATTTAAGATGAGTGAGTTTCCTTATACCAGATGAACCAGGATAGGTGGATGTAGCAGATACTTCTTGAGACTCTCAAAGGATTTTTTCCAGTCCCCATCGCATTTGGAAGAAAATTCATCCCTTTATTATTTTGGTTAATGAGTGATATTTTCCCGCCAGATTGACTATGAAATGCTGAATATAGGCTATGTTACCTTGGATACCTTTAATCACTTGGATATTATTGGGGGATGAAATTACTAAAATTTCACTGGTCTTTTCATGATTTTCCTCAATGCCAAAGTGAAATATGAAAAATCCAAATAACTTCCTTGATTTCACATTAACATCATTTTTCAGTAGATTCATCTTAAGATTATTCTACCAAAACTTTTTAAAGACTATTTGAAGATCCGTTATGTGTTCACCTCACTGTGAAGATTTGAAAACCAGATCATCAAAAAAAATATTTAGCTATTAATCTCAATAAGGGATTAAATATATGATTCTTGGAGAATTATTAAGTAAATCCTATGTTATTTAAACTAAAGGGAAAGATATAATATCATAACATCACCTAGGGTGATCTAGAGGCAGTGGCTTACTCATATTTAAGGGATATCTATATATGATTGTACCATGAATACCCATAAAATAAGGAAAGGTATTGGATGCTTGCAGTTTCATTAAACAAGATATCTATGATTGGAAATGGAAAGTCTTCCTTTATTAAATGTCAATTAAGGTCTCCTATATGGATAAAAACCCAAAATTCCTATTATTTTTCTTGAAAGAGATGATATTGTTAAGCCATCTTGGCTATTGAACTTTCCATAATAAATTTTCTTGGATAAATGTTTCATCTTTTGCATCTACATTAGAATCATGAGAGGGGTTCATACTCTTGGATTCCTACTTAAAGCATCAATGTTCATTGGGTAAGTTGAGATGGTGTGTAGCCATATCTGGATTTAGTCAAGGAATTTTTTTATAGTTCCAAGAAAACACATATCAATGTTTTTTAGAAATAAAATATACATCTATTTCTACTCAATTGGTATGGAGGCACTAATTAGTGTGGGATACGAGTCTTTTTTTCCCCATATTTACATTTCTGAGCATGTCAATGGTGGTGGAGACACCTTTCTCAAATGTGAGAGGGGCGTTCCAGGGGTAGTCGTCTTCTTTTTCTACCTATAATTATATGGAGGAATGTTCAAATGAGGTAGGAAATTTGAGGGCATATCTATCACTTTAGGGATGAGATAGGACACTAGAAAATAAAATTATCATCCCCTATTTTCAGAGTCATTAAAGAGATATTTTATAGATGATTGTATTTTACACTTTCACTAAGGAAAAAATGTTCCTAGATATCTGGGGTTGAGTCTAATACCTTAACTAGATCTATAGCTAGCATATAATCACTATCGATCATACTCTAGGGATTTGTAGGGGTTGTACCCAAGCCATTATGGGCTGCAATATATGTAATCTCATCCACCATTGGTAGTTTTCCTTCCCTTTTATAGAAACCCACCTTATCATATGTGGGTTCACACGTCTTGAAGGGGGAATGGTCACCCCTTTGTATGTCGACCTTTCCATTGATGGGGTATTTCAACCAATGATACAATATTGAAGGTACCACTATGTGGATGGGAAGCTGAGGACTTCTGATAAGAAAATTATATGAAATGTATTACCAGACAACCCTAATATCAACATTAGATGTGAGGTTCATAAACTAATATTTGAACCTCATATTATTGAGAGATATTTTGACATGATTATCATAAACTTTAATGGTAATATTTATTGGATATAATCCACTCGTTCGATATCCTAAACATCAATGGTTTAAAATCAGGATGAGGATGATCCCAAAATAAATTCAATCTGAACCCTCTGGAAATCAACATTATTGAGTCTAGGTGAAACATATAGGGTCCTGATTATCCCTGGATTACCTCTTCTTGATCCAACTTTGTGAATGAGATGGTAATATTTCATTATAATGGAATAGTCTCCAATCGATATACCTAGACTGTATTGACTTATGTCTTGAAAATCTATGGGCTCTGAAGGGATTCAACGAGTGCCTCTATGAGTTATTTTGAAAGAAGTATAACATTCATGATTTAGAGTTTGACTATAAAAATCACCACCTATTTCATAATGTCATACTTTTGTGATAGAGGTCAGCACTTCCCAAGGTGGGGTTGCTCCATATTTTGTGGTTCAGAAGCTCAGACATTTGAGGTAAATGGGCCTAGTGCTTGTGAAGAGTTAAATGGATCATTTTTTATTATTTTCATATATCACACTAACCTTCCCTGTTGTTTGGGATCATGATATAAGTTCACCCCTACTAGGTAGTCAGGTAAGATTATTGGGTACATACAACTGCTGGAGGGTTTTAAGACATCTTCATATCTCTGTTAGGAATTTTGGGGAAGTTTACAATGGTTATTCGTTTGATATATGTCTTCTATATGTATTTGACGAAAATATTAGGTCTGACCATGCATCTGTTTTCCAATATATCCTTAACTTCTTCGCCTTTGGCCTTCAGATCCCTGATTTTGTACAAGAAATTCATACTCAGGCATTTTCATCATCTGAGAAGATTCCTTCAATGTGTATTATGTTAATATAACCAAATATGATCTCTTCATCTAATGAGGTTTCCATTTCATGGGGCTATTTATAGCTTCAGTTATTGCACGGATGAAATATAAAAGAGTCAGAGCTTTCATCAGAGCTAAAAATGACTCTTCCTCTAATGTAATTTTCTATGTGATATAGTCTCATTTACTTTAAATAGGTGTATTATATGTGACCTACATAGGGGGTGCAGATGTTTTGGAACATAAAATCTATTCTTCCAGGGTAGTATTATCTTGATTAGCTGTATTTTGAGTCATCCAGTTATTTAACATCTACCCATGTCTGGATTATAATGTTTTCCAACTACCTTCAACTTTCGAAATGGAAATGGTTATGAAGACCACATACTTTGGGGAGTTATCTAACATCACGTATTATGAATTGAACATTATTTGGAGGAAATCATTGAAGATGATGTAATCCTAGATGTTCTGAACTTGAATTTTATGGAAAGTAAAATAGTTAGGAAAATCTTTGAGGTTAACCTCATTGGTCTTCTTGGGATATCAAATCTTGAGTAGGCTACAATCTATGTATTCATGAAAAAATAGAGACATTTCTATTTTATAAGAAGTATTTTTTATTCATTTTTTTCTAAAATCCCATGTGACCTTGATCTATTTTTTTCTTCGCACTGAGCTTCATTTTGATGTTATTTCCACTCGATTAGAGGTGATTGGTGGTTTGGGACCTATATAGGTGATTGAATGGGTGTTTCTAACTGATTTAGGGTTATTAAATGAGTCTCCAACTTGCCAATCCTTTTATCCTATACTGAGGGAATGATTTGAGACCTAGCTCTGGTCTACGGAATGAAATCATGAAAAAATTGCGCAAATTTTGTGAACTCAAAAAACCAGCCTGGATACTTTACCGGGATCAGTGGTGTCTAAAGCTTATCCCAAATATTTTTCTAATAGATTTCCAGAATTTTTTCTTATGAAAGAGGGATAACCAATGAATAAATTTTTCCTTTACATCTATCTATGAATTCATAAACTCTGTCTTTTTCATGTTTCTTGTAGATCATCTGGTCAAAAATTTTCATTTTCCATAGCCTAGATATTAAATGATAATGGAATTGAAAATGATGGCCTTCCCATTCTACGAATGATCATGCTAGATTACTAATATACCAAAAAAAGGTTATCCCTATTAGAGATTGTAAAAAATACCTCATCTTGGTCACCTCCTACAGATCTCGAGGGCCCATCCTCAAACAGAATCAGGACATAAAGTGAATTAGATGTTGTTTGGGGTATCCTTCTTCATCAAAGGTGGATAAGGTAGGATTTTTGAAATTGGGTGGGGGAAGTTTGTCGTACACCAATTCGTGATCTGGATTATTCTTAGGATGAAGGTAACGACTCAAACATTTGTTAATGAAAATTCCTCTTGATCTAATTGAATTTCTTATTATGGTTAAATAAAATTTAAACATAAATGGTTTTATGATTTTGGATTTTAAAATATCATTAGGAATTGTGACATTTGCTAATATATTTGTTGAACCATGATCACATAATTAATATAAATATTGGGTTTTAACAAATCCAATTTACTTAGACAAAGGAATCGATGACCTCATCTAGTAGACTTTCCCCACACGCAGACCATTTTTCAGATCTTGGAAAAGAGGTGGCATAATTGGGCTTCGCTCTTGACCAAGCCCAATCTAATCTTGAACATGTTAAGTTTGAGCTGAACCGACTACCGGAGAAGTAGAAATTAATAGAGATTACAACCCGAGAGATGTTATCCGAGCCACCCCAAGAGTCTGTCACCATCGCACACCTTAACCTTCCGTCCTATGCGGGTGTTATAAGGGGTTACGTAACGAGACCATAACAATATGACTATGTAAACTATTCTTGTATTGAGAATATACATTCTTTTTTTTGATACTTTGTGAATAGTATTTAAATCACTAATAGTATTTTTAGTTAATATTCGACTAAGAAATATATTTTGACGAATTAATGGATTTTTGAATGAAATAACATTTTAATAAAATATTATTGTTATTAAATTACTTTTTATTAAATATAAATGTCACGACCCGACCTTGGGGCCCGTGCCGTGACTACCCCAAGACGGCCTTCCATAGGCCTGGGGTTGGCGAATAGCACCAAGGCATATATCCCAACAAAAAGGGAAGGCATTTCCTTTAAAAGTAAACAAACACCACAAAGTACGCCTGCAGAAGTAAACACTAAGTAAACTGAGTACAAGTAAGTGCGGAAAGTAAATGGGCCAGAATACAAATCCAAACTGAATGTAAAGTAAAACTGGAAATAAAGTACAACAACTGAAAGTAAAGCAGCAATGTCGAGCCATCCACTGGTACTCCCACCTGAAGGGTGGGTACAGATAGCCACCTCAGCTCCTCGGGTCCAGCCGTCCGCTTTGTGTACGTCCCGCCCAGTGGTCCACCACTAGGTACCGACTACTCCGCTTGCCTCTACAACGATCAGCTCTGTCCGTCGTCTGCATCCAACACAACGTAGTGCGGGCATAGCCCGTGGAAGGGTGAGTATAAGCTACTCAGTAGGGAACCCGAGACCCCCGGAGTTCTCCCAGAATCCAAAAGGGTAATCCACAAAGGAAAGATACAATCACAAAGTAACATCCAACACTACTTAGGTATATGCCCATACATATACCTAAGTCATCAATTCCAGATTGGATCCAACATCCGAGCCCGAGTTCGATCACGTCAACACAGGATAACACAACACAATCCACATAGGAAATCAAGTCAATCATATCGAAAATAACGATTGAATGTCAAGAATCATCTCACATAGGTATACTTCATTGTAAGATGATAGAGATGATCAGATGTTGCCACTGATTCATCTAAGCCATCAGAACCACACAGTATCAAAAGGTACTAACCCCCGCAATGACTCACAATAGATCGATAAGAACTAACCCCCTCAATGACCCATAAAGGATCGATAGGTACTAACCCCTGCAATGACCCACATAGGATCTGAACCACACAGGATCGGTAGGCGCTGGCCCACACAGGACCGCTGAGCGCTGACCCACACATGATCTGACCCACACAGGATCAGTAGCACTGATCTATGTAGGATCGCTGAGTGCTATAGTCGTCGCCGTCAAATCCATGGAGGATTTCTGTATAGTCGTCATCATTATCGCAGTCGCAGTCAGCTCTAGGGTTCCCGCACATAGTAAGCTCGTTCGGGAGGATCCGCCCCATGAGACGAGGGGATGATACATCAACTGAAACGTAGTCTGAAGTTTATGTATCCCAAAGTTCCATATCGTCAACAGGAACTCAACGTCATAGACGGCGCGTCAATCGGACGCCCGGATTGAGAGTTACTGGTTTTTTCGTCCCAGGGGCCCGGTTGGTTTTTAAGTCAAAACCAACCCGACCGTACTCCAACTACATCCAAACCTCGAGCGGAGTAAGCCAAAAGGTCCGTATCACTAAGAGGAATCTATCAAAGTCGACGACACGTCAATCGGACGTCCGGACCTCAAGTTATAAGCATTTCCGCTCCGACGGCCCGGTTGGTTTTGTGTACGAACCAACCCGGCCAAACCCAAAGTTCTCCGAAACCTTAAGTGTAATATACCGAAATGACCGTCTCGATCCAATGATCGCATCGCAACTAACGGTGTGTCGATCAGAGGTCCGCAGCCCATTTTATGGGCAAAAGACTAAAAGTGGTCCGCGAATCGAGGTTCAGGCCAAGTCCGACCCGGTCCGATACCCCCTGGGTCGGCCCGAACTAGGTCAACCCGACCCGGGTCAGGGTCCGGCCCATTAGGTTGCAGCCCGACCCAGTGGGCGCGGCCCGGCCTGGGCGCGGCTCGACCTAGCGTCTTGGCCTGGCCAGCGTTGCTAGGCGGCTCGACTGTAACGGCCCAGCGATGAGGGGGGGGGGGGGGGCTGCCCCCCTGAATTGTGAAACCTCGTCCCCCATTTGGGGGGCCGCTCCTTCTGGGCATCCCGGGGTTACGACCCCCGACACTTCCCCCGGACCGGCCGGCCGGCTGCTGCCGCCACGGGACCGGGGCGGTCCCGTCCCCCTGCTCCGACGCCGGAAGCTGGAAACTGGCCGTCGTTCACTACTCCGCCGCGGCCCCGCTCTGGCCGCAGTGCCTTTGTGGTTCTCTAGCGCGGCGCGACGACGCCGTGGTGTAGTTCGTCTTCAACGGCGCGGCGCGACGGTTCCGCGCTTCTCCACCCTTCCTCTAATATTTCCCGCGCAGTGCTTCGGCACCGCGTTGTCTTGCTCGTGCCGCAAACAATATCAAACAACCATGGATAGAGGGGGGGGGGGGTCGGCCATGTTCGTGCGGTCCGACCTCCTCCCGTTATTGTGATAACAGGTGGCCCAATTTGAAATGAAGACATGTGGAAAAATTAATCATGAACAATAATAAAAAAAATTATCCCCTACCTCGAGCATAGTTGAACGAATGCTAGTCGCGGGATTGGACATCGCGGAAGGAGGCATCGTGGAGAAAAGATTCACTGGCATCGCATCGTCAATCTCCAAGGATCCGACGTTCTTGTCGAACATCATCAGAGGTCGGTGTTCTTCGCCTTCTTCGCAAGGAAGGACAACTTCAAGACCTTGAGAAAATCCTCCCAAGCCTTCACGCACAACGAACCCCTTAATAAAATAAGACTTGTCTTATTTTATTAACACACAAAAAAATGTCTTTGAAAATTCAAAATTGAATTAATCAATTAATTTAATTAATTGAAACATTTAAACCACCCAATTAATAGAGGTGTTTAATATTTAATTAAACGAACGAGTTGACTTTATTTAAAAAGGGGGGTGCGGGTGCATTACCTTATTAAAGGAGGGGGGTGAAGAAAAGAAACGGTGGGGCTCATGTGGGCCCCACCTCACAAATATCCGACCTAATGGGTAGGATATTGTGGGTCCCACTCCAACCACTTAGTTTAGGTTAACACTTCCTTGAATAAAAATGAAATCTGTTGCACATTATTTTATTTTATTCTTTAGTTAACCCAATTAAGTAAAACTCCACCCGAGCAAACACAACTCCAAAAAAGGCTTTCTTAAGAAATTACTGGTGTTGTGATTCCATCGGTATCCTCGGATTTCGATTCCGAACAATGGTTCAAAAGTTAGGAAAACCCGCCCGTTCATTCACTGAACATACCTGAGCTAAACTTCAGAAAATGATTCCAGGCACATCGGGCCTCGGAATCAGGTGCTGTCAGAAACTACGTTCTTGTAAAATCCCAAAAAAAATTAAGAAAAAAATTTCCTTGAATTTTACCGGTCTTTACATTACTCCCACCTTAGGGATTTACGTCCCCGTAAAGATACATCATAAACTAGGGGAACAAAAGTGGGTACTGTGCATGCATCTGAGCCTCCCGCTCCCAAGTGCTCTCCTAGAGGTTCTCGTGCTTCCATCTGATGCGCACTAGAGGAATAGACCGTCCACGTAGGACCCGCTCATGTCGATCCCCAAGTAGCTGAATGCCTGTCCTCCTGCTGAGAGAATCAGCTACTACATTCCACTTTCCAGGAGTATAGACTATCTCAAAGTCGTAGTCCTAAAGGAACTCGAGCCATCGCCGCTGTCTCAGGTTCAGGTCCTTCTACTAGAAGATATACCTGAGACTTTGATGGTCAAAATAAACTGTAAAGCACTCACCCATCAGAAATTTTCACCACATCTTCAGAGCGAAGACCACTGCTGCAAACTCCATGTCATGGGTAACGTAGTTCTTCTCATGCTGCCTCAAATGTCATGATTCATAGGCGATCACGGCCGTCTCCTGCATCAGGACACATCCGAGTCTGGTCCCTGATGCATCGCAGTAAACTACATACCCAACTCCTTCCTCTGGTAGCCTTAAGAAAGGCGCGCTGGTCAATCTCTGTCTCAGCTCCTGGAAGCTCTGTTGACATCTGTCTGACCACACAAAGGGTTTCTCCTTCTTCGTCAAAGATGAGAGTGGTGCCGTAACTTTGGAGAAGTCTAACATGAATCTCCGGTAGTACCCAGCTAGCCCCAAGAAACTCCGCACCTCCGTCACACTCCTGGGTGGCTCCCAAGCTAGCACTGCCTTGATATTCGCAGGATCCACCGCAAATCCCGCCTCATAGATGACGTGTCCCAAGAAGTGGACCTCACGTATCCAGAACTGACACTTCGAGATCTTACTATAATGTTGGTGCCCTCGGAGTGTGTCCAGTACAACCCGCAAGTGGTAGGCGTGATCTTTCTCAGTCGTCGAGTATATCAATATGTCGTCGATGAAGACCAAAAAAAATCGATCGAGGTATGGCTGAAATATCCTATTCATGAGACCCATGAACACTATTGGAGCATTGGTCATGCTGAAAGGCATAACCAAGAACTCATAGTGGCCATACCGACATCTGAAGGCCGTCTTCTGCACGTCCTCGTCTCAAAGTCTGAGCTGATGATAACCTGATCTAAGGTCTAACATTGAGAACCACCGTGATCCCTTGAGCTGATCGAAGAGGTCTTCAATCCTCGGTAGTGGATACTTGTTCCTCACGGTCAACTTTTTTAGGCGATGGTAATCGACACACAGTCGCAAGCTCTCGTCCGCCTTCTTGGCGAACAATATCGGGGAAGCCCAGGGTGAAACACTGGGTCGGATAAATCCCTTGCCCTGCAAGTCCTCCAACTGTACCAGTAGCTCTAGAAGCTCAGTGGGTGCCATCAGATATGCTGGAGTGGATATCGGGGCTGTCCCAGGGTATGGGACAATATTGAAGTCTACCTCTCTGCGAGGAGGTATCCGGGGGATGTCATCGAGGAAAACGTTCGGATACTGATCCACCACTGCAGAAAAAGCAGGACTCCGCACGTCAACTGCTCCTAGGATGAGGCTAGCCAACTAATGAGTGATGGGATATCCTCCCCTCTGTGCGAGTCAATCCTATGCAGAAAAGGCTCCCTTCTCGCCAGTGAAGGTGAACCTTCTCCTGTCAGTGCGTACACATTGCACCTTGCACCTAATATAGTCAATCTGAGTATGGACTGTAGATAAGAAATCCATGCCCAAGATGACATCGTAAGGCCTCAACGCCGCTACAAGAAGATCCCAGCCGAAGCTCTTACCTCTTAGAGTAAGCTCAAACTGCCGATACCAGTGCTTAATCGTCGAGTCTGCTCCTGTAGGAGTCTCTAGCCATAAGGATCGAGCCAACGGCTCTGTCGAAATCTCTGAACTCCGAACAAGGGCAGAGGCTATGAAAGAATGAATCGCTCATGTGTCTATAAGAATTGTATCAAGGGTGCAATAGACACAGATTGTACCTCGAATCATCTCAGGTGCACCGTGGGCATAGGCCTCCACTTCCTAGAGCTGTGCCTGTCTCTGCCCGCCAGCTCCCTGTGGTCGGGGTGGACCATCTAGTGGTGGTGGTGGTAGAGCCTCGAAGCGTCACCCACCACTGGCTGCTCGGCCAGCTCCTCTGCCTTGTCCTCCTCCTCCTTATGGACCACCACAGTCGACCCTCTTCCTCTGCCTGGGTTGTCCTTCAACCGTCTGCTACTCATCGGCACAATGGGTCGGGCAGTCACGAGCCATGTGGCCCTACCTGCCGCATGCGTAGCACTATCTGCCTCTCGAAAGACAGGCTATGCGCTGAGTGCCCCACACCTCTGAGCCAGTGTCTTGAGGTCGTCTGCCTGATGGTCCAGTCCGCCTGGACCCCAGTGAAATCCGTCGACTGCCAGCTGTAGAGGACTCTGATACGTGCCGCCCTGTGGTAGGTCACGCTGCTGGCGTAGGCTCGGCAAGAAAACTCTCTATGAGAAGAGCTTTCTCCAGTACTCCTGCCTCTGTCGGAATGCTAAGGGAGATCAGCGATGCCCTGATCTCATGCCTCAATCCCTGCTCGAAGGTCCGGGACCAGATGAATGGGTCCTGTACCATGTTTGTCGAATAGCGCGAGAGGTTTGTAAATCTCACCGAGTACTGGGCAACCGTCATGCTGCCCTACCGCAGCTGTAGAAGCTCCTGGATGCACACCACATAGAGGGTGGCTAGGACGAACTCCGAGCGGAAGAGACTCTAAAAATCCGTCCAGAGGAGTGATGCCTCGTCGTGCACCTCGAGCATCAAGCTCCACCATCTTCCTGCTTCCACGTGCAGAAGACTCACTGCAAGGATCACCATGAGGTCTGCTAGTGTCCCTACCAAACAGAAAACTCGTACAACTGCCTCCAGCCAATCCTCGGCTGTCTGAGGGTCTGTCTCCCCACGGAACCTGGGTGATCGCTGACGTTGAAACTCGTGCAGTGCAGTAAGGTGACGTGCACCGTCATCGGCTGGGGCTGGTAGCATCGGTGGCTCGGCGGGTAGAGGTACCACCGGTGCCTCTGCTGTCAAAGGGCCCTGTACCGAGGCCTCGTCACTCGGTGGGCTGTCATCCCACACAACACTCAGAACCCTAGCTGGCTGCCGTCGTGGGGCCATCCGGAAAAGAGACAGGTGTTCCATGGCCAAAACAGTATACCTGGTGAGATGACAAAATGTAATCACATAGAAAACTTTTAAAACACACAAGCAATGAATGCTTTCGTGTACTAAGTTGGAAATCAGAAGTCAGGGTCCTAGTGTACAGATACGTCGGCCACCACACTAACACTGGACTCCCTGGACTGATAACCACACTCAATACTCTTAACATTATTTCTTCACATAGAAAAAGATCAGAGTCCTAAGTTCTACGGTAGAACTGAACTCCTCTGATACCAATTTGTCACGAACCGACCTCGGGGCCCGTGTCGTGACTACTCCAAGCCCGCATTCCATAGGCCAGGGGTTGGCGACTAGCAGAAAGGCATATATCCCAACAAAAAGGGAAGGCATTGCCTTTAAAAGTAAACAAACACCACAAAGTAAGCCAGCAGAAGTAAACAGTAAGTAAACTTAGTACAAGTAAGTGCGGAAAGTAAATGGGGCAGAATACAAACCCAAACTGAAAGTAAAGTACAACTGGAAAGAAAGTAAAACAACTGAAAGTAAAGCAGCCATGTCGAGTCGTCCACTGGTACTCCCACCTGAAGGGTGAGTACAAATAGCCACCTCAGCTCCTCGGGTCCAATCGTCTGCTCCGTGTACGTCCCGCCCAGTGGTCCACCTCTAGGTACCGACTGCTCCGGTAGCCTCTACCACGATCAGCGATGTCCATCATCTGCAGCCAACACAACGTAGTGCGGGAATAGCCTGTGTAGGGGTGAGTATAAGCTACTCAGTAGGGACCCTGAGACCCCCGAAGGTCTCCCAGAATCCAAAAGGGTAATCCACAAAGGAAAGATACAATCCCGAAGTAACATCCAACACTACTTAGGTATATGCCCATACATATACCTAAGTCATCAATTCTAGATTGGATCCAACATCCGAGCCCGAGTTCGATCACGTCCACACAGGATAACACAACATAATCCACATAGGAAAGAAAGTCAATCATATCGAAGATAATGAATGAAAGTCAAGAATCAGCTCACAAAGTTATACTTCTTCGTAAGATGATAGAGATGATCATATGTAGCCACTGATTCATCTAAGACTTCAGACCCACACAGGATCAAAATGTACTAACCCCCACAATGACCCACAAAGGATCGATAGGTACTAACTCCCGCAATTACCCACACAGGACCTGACCCACATAGGATCGATAGACGCTGGCCCACACAGGACCACTGAGCGCTGAACCACATAGGATCTAACCCACACAGGATCAGTAGCACTGATCCACGTAGGATCTCTGAGTGCTGTAGTCGTCACCGTCGAATCCATGGAGGATTTCTGTACAATCGTCATCGTCGTCGTAGTCGCAGCCGGCTCTAGGGTTCCCGCACACAACAAGCTCATTCGTAGGATCTGCTCCACAAGCCGAGGGTCTGATACATCAACTGACATGTATTCCGGAGTTTATGTATCCAAAAGTTCCGTATCGTCAACAGGAACTCAACGTCACAGACGATGCGTCAATCGGACGCCCGGTCTGAGAGTTATTGGCGTTTTCAACCCAGGGGCCCGGTTGTTTTTAAAGTCAAAACCAACCCGACCGTACTCCAACTGCATCCAAACCTCAAGAAGAGTAAGCCAAAATATCCGTCTCACTAAGAGGAATCCATCAATGTCAACGGAACATCAATCGGACATCCGAAGCTCAAGTTATAAGCATTTCCCCTCCGAGGGCCCGATATGTTTCATGTACGAACCAACCCAGATGAACCGAAAGTTCTCCGAAACCTTGAGTGTAATATACGGAAACGACCGCGTCGATCCAAGGATCGCATCACAGTTGACGGTGCGTCGATCTGAGGTCCACAGCCCATGTTATGGGAAAAAGACCGAAAGAGGTCCGGGAATAGGGGTTCGGGCCCGGTCCAACCCGGCCCGATACCCCCTGGGTTGGACCGAACCGGGTCAACCTGACCCGTGTCCATCCCATTAGGGTGCGGCACGGCCTGGTGGTTCGGCCGTAACGACTGAGCGATGAGGGGGGGGGGGGGGGGCTGCCCCCCCGCGTTGTGAAACCGCGACCCCCATGTGGGGGGCTGCTTTTGCTGGCCAGTTGGGGGTTACGACCCCTGCCACTTGCACCTGACTGGCCGGCCCACACCGATAGACCAGTTGATGCCGCCACAAGACCAGGGCGGTCTCGTCCCCCTGCTATGACGCCGGCGCTCGGAAACTGGCCGTCGTTCCCTACTCCGCCGCAGCCTATGGCCGCAGCCTAGGTTAGTCCGGCACGGCGCGATGGCACCGCGCCCCTCCGCCACGGACACACTCCGGCCGCGGTACCATTGTGGTTCTCCGACGTGGCGCGACGGCGCCACGGTGTAGTTCGTCTTCAATGGCGCGACAGGACAACGCCACGCTTCTTCGCCCTTCCTTCAATATTTCCCGCGTGGTGCTTCGGCACTGAGTTGCCTTGCTCGTGCGGCAAACAATATCAAACAAACAAGGGGAGAGGGGGGGGGGGTCGGCCATGTTCGTGCGGTCTGACCTCCTCCCATTATTGCGATAACAGGCAGCCCAATTTGGAATGAAGAAAGGCGGCGAAAGTAATCACGAACAACAATAAAAAAATTAATCCTCTACCTCGAGCGTAGTTGAACGAAGGCTTGTCACAGGATTGCACTTCGCAGAAGGAGGCATTGCGGAGAAAATATTCATCGGCGTCGCGTCGTCGATCTCCGACGATCTAGAGTTCTTGTCGACGTTCATCGGAGGTTGGCGTTCTTCGCGTTCTTCGCGAGGATGGAGAACATCAAGACCTTGAGCAAGTCCTCGCAAGCCTTCACGCACAATGAACACCTTAATAAAATAAGACTTGTCTTATTTTATTAACACACAACCAAACATCTTTGAAAATTCAGAATTGAATCAATCAATTAATTGAATTAATTGCAACGTTTAAACCACCCAATTAATAGAGGTGTTTAATATTTAATTAAACACATGAGTTGACATTATTTTAAAAGGGGGTGCGGTTGAATTACCTTATTAAAGGAGGGGGTGAAGAAAAGAAACGGTGAGGCTTGTGTGGGCCCCACCTCACAAATATCCTACCTAGTTGGTATGATATTGTGGGTCCCACTCCAACCACTTAGTTTAGGTTAACACTTCCTTAAATAAAAATAAAATCTGTTGCACAATATTTTATTTTATTATTTAGTTAACCCAATTATGTAAAACTCCACCCGAGAAAATGCAACTCTAGAAAAAGCTTTCTTAATCAATTACCGGCACTGCGATTCCATCTGTATCCTCAGATTTCGATTCCGAGCACTAGTTCAAAAGTCAGGAAAACCCACTCATTCGTTCACTAAACGTACCCGAGCTAAACTTCAGAAAATGATTCCGGGCACACCGGGCCTCGGAAGTAGGTGCTGTCAGAAACTATGTTCTTGTAAAATCCCAAAGAAAATTAAGAAAAAAAATTTCTTGAATTTTACGGGTCTTTACACTAAATTATCATATAATTTTATGAATGCAATTTTAATTATTATTATGGTTTGAAAGTTGTTTTTGTCAAAACCCATGAATTTTTTATAAATGTCAGTTTTTATTTCAAAAGTAAAAACTGAAATATTTAAATTATTATTTAGATTAAATGAATATTATTTTTGGAATCAGGACATTGAAATTATACATTGGTGAATTTTTCATAATTTTCTGAGACAGTAGAATTTTTGGGTAAACATTATATCCCATTTAAATATATAATGTGTTTTATGACATCCTAAATGACCCAATAGTGATGTAAAAAAATACTATAAACATTATGTTCGGAAAATATATGTTTTATCATCAAAATAATGTTATTTTGGGTTTGTTTTATTTATTTTACGAATCTTTAGTGTACCCATCAAGACTTATAAATCATTTTGTCCTTTTAAATTGTTTTCCTTGAGAGTGTGACTCACCTCCACATAATAAACCCTATTATTTTAAAAAGTTTGGCAATTGGACTTATAAAATAGAGTTTTCCACTCACCTTTGGTGAAAACCATGGGGAAAAACCATGGTATGGTTTGTGGTTTTGATTAGTTTAATGTGATATGTCCCAAACCTAAATAATAAATAATTCCCTCTCATTTCCTATATAAACCCACCCAAGCTCCCACTTACTCTTCACTCAAAGCCTTTGGGGTTCGTCCATCCTCTACCCTATTCTATCTAGAATCCTCCAAGGGTTCCCCAATCTCCCATGAATCCTCTCTCAAGCCTCTCTCAAGATTTTTGGATCGCACTTCCAATTAAGGGATTCTTACCTTTCCCTTTTTATCCAAGTTTCTTAATATTGTCATGCCCTATTATTTTCAATTATAAATATTGGGGTATGATTTCGCACAACCCAATACTTCCCTCTTTATTTTTTAATAATTATAGGCCCATTTATCTCTCATTAAATTCCTCCCTTTAACACCCGTTACTATGCCTAAATTCCAAATGGAATTTCTCTCTCCTCATTTACATTCAAGAAATTATTTTGTATTATAAATCTAAATTCCATGAAAATGGTTGAGACATGTATCTATATAACCCATCTTACTATGAATTTATTTTACATATAATGAGACACTAATTTCTCTCTCATCAACCATTTTTATGAATTATTTTGTTACATTGTTATGCTACAAAATTGCACCATGTTTTTCCAAGCCAAAGTCATTGTGCAGTGAATACCATGTTCATTTCTCTATCAAGGGTGTTACACTTTATGAAATTTTTTTATTGATTATATAGTTTCATGTATGAATTCCACATTTATTTATAATAGAATAATTGAAGATATTTAATGAATCCATGTTTTATGATCCATGTGGCACACTTATGCATGAAATGAAATATTTAAGAAAGGGAGCACCCTGACAGCGCTCCAATGCATTATGTAAAGTATAGTATCATGATATGTCATGTGAAATGAGTGTTGACTCTTGATAATTCATGTTTAATGAGGGTTTACTCATGATTCATGTGGAATGAGTGTTTACTAATGCTCCATTTACAACGAGCCTTAGCTCAAGCTAATTCTATGTTAACTATTGTTGCCCCATTTCCATGTTATGATTATCATGATTTATCATGCCTTTATGTTCATGTTTCTATTGTGTTCCATTGATATTCATATTTACAAACATGTATTGTAATCTTCATGTTATTATTTTCTTACTCCCTTACTGGGCTTTATAGCTCAATCTTTTCTTATGCATGTCCTCAGGTTATCCCATGCAATGCTAAGTACGAGGGAATGTAGTGGTCATGTAAAGAATGTTTTCAATATGATGTTTTTGTTCAATGTTTTAAGTTGTAATGTAATGTTCCTATGACCCAAAGACACTAGACCTCTATATCCCCTATTTTGTATCAAGTGAAGTTTTTATGTAATAAATAATTTTTAGGTATGAAAAAAAGTGCAGGGTTTTTATAGTTGGTATCGGAGGACATGTTTAGTTATTTTTGGGATGTGGATTAGAAAACCCCAGTGAAAGGATTATGGATAAGAATAATTATAATAAAACATCCCTATGTTTTGGTTAGTATTGAGTATGTTTTTTATCAAGAAAATATACCCCTGTCTGGATACGTGCAGGTAGAGGCGGCTCTGACACAGATGTATCTAGGGGTGAAAACCTTGACAATGAGTTTCGGGCTTGACCCTAGGTATCTAGATACACAACAACAATCCTTGCTTCACTCATGGTTTTGACACTCCCAGGGGATATGATTAAGTAAATTAACAAGCTTAGTATGAACCATTATAAAGGGAAAAAAATTATCCCCTAAGAATATATGTTAGAAAGTATATCATGGATAAAATAGATTAAAGCCTATGGATTCTTAAGTTAAGGAATAAAAGTAATTTATAAGTCATCCATTTTTGTCATTGAAGTCCCCTTTATGTGTTTAACTATTTGTTATACTAATTCCTATGTATATAATGGATAGATTAGAACCAGAATCAAAAAGTGGAAGGTAGGGTTATAGCCCATAGTTCTACGCATTATTTTATATCCCGAATGTTTAGTAAAACAATCCAAAAACCACCACAAATCATGGAAGTAAAGATGTCGGTGCGTATGAAAAATGGGGAAATCATTGCATCCCATGAATATAACTCCTACCCTATCATAATTGGTGGATTGAAATTCCCAAATAACCTCATCATAATCCCACTGTTAGAATTTGATGCAATTATTTTCGTGGATTTGATTTCCTTATATAGTGCCAATATAAATTACCGTGAGAGGGAAATCACTCTCCATGTAGAGAATCGACCCCCGATTATATACAAGTGCAAGGAGGAATTTGAATCTTCTTTAGATCCATCAACTCATGCATGTATATTAATACCCTATGAGCATGAGTATCTGGCTCAGATGATTGAGTCTAAGGAGACAACCCTCCTTGAAGACATGCCTATTGTGAAGGAATTCGATGAAGTGTTTCTCGAGGAATTTCCTGGTCTTCCTCCTAGAAGAGATGTTGAATTCTCAATTGATCTTATACATGGGGCGTTGCCAATATCCAAGACTCCATATATAATGAATGTTGTGGAGATTGAGGAGATGAAGAAACAACTACAAGAGAATCTGGATAAAGGGTTTATACACCCAAGTGCTACACCATGGAGTACACCAGTCCTCTTCATCAAGAAGAAGAATGGGTCAATGCATCTTTTTATCAATTATTTTGAGCTTAAAAAAATCATGATAAAGAAAACGTATCCTCTCCCATGAATTGATGAATTATTCAATCATCTCTGTGGATAAGAATACAAATCCAAGGTATATTTGTGGTCGGGATGTTATCAAGTAAGGGTGAGGAAAGAAGATATCCCCAAGACTGCTTTTTGTACAAGATACAGACACTAGGAATTCATAGTAAAGCCTTTCAGACTCACTAATGATCCATAAATATTCATGGACTTGATGAATAGAGTCTTTAGATATTACCTCGACAAATTTGTGGTAGTCCTTATAGATGATATTCTAATATACTACAATACCAAGGAGCATAATGGGGAGCATCTAGGAGCTGTATTAGAGACCTTACGAAAGGAGAAGTTCTATGCAAAGTACAACAAGTGTGAATTCTGGTTGAAGGAGGTCTCATTCTTATGCCATATCATCATAAAAAATGGGATATCAATGGATCCCTACAAGGGAACTGAAATAGAGGGATGGATGAGGCCAACATAAGCAACAGATATCCGTAGCTTATTGGGGTTAGTAGGATATTATCGAAGATTTGTGAGAAATTTCTCATGATTTTCCAACCCTCTTACCAAGCTAACTCTAAATGGAGTAATGTTTACATGGAGTGATGAATGTGAATAAAGAATCAATGATTTAAAAAGGAGGCTTATCACTGCACCCATGATCACATTACCCATAAGTGGATAACTTTTTGTGGTATTCAGTGATGATTCGAAGAAGGACCTGGGATGTGTGTTGATGAAAAATGACAAAGTCATTGCCTATGATTCAAGGAAATTGAATGTTCATGAGCAGGATTATCCAACACATGAACTAGAGTTGGCTGGGGGGATCTTCACATTAAAAATTTGGTGTCATTATCTCTTTGGGGAGAAGTGTGAAATATATATGGACCATAAAAGCCGCAAGTATATATTCACATAGAAAGAGTTGAACATGCTACAATGAAGAAGTTTAGAGTTGATCAAATACTATGAATGCTCAATCTATTACCACCATGGGAAAAAGAACAATTTAGTAGATGCTCAGTGTAGAAAGGACCCAACGATTCGATCATTGATGAAAATTTAAAAGGATCCAATATTCTTATATTTGATGAAGATGGAAATGGAAATCATAAAAAAGGAACATTATCAATCCTTTAAAAAATGATTTCTCAACCATCTCTTTTGAAAATTGAAACGATGCTCAAAAGGATGATATTGGAATTTAGAATAAAGTGGAAGCAATAAAAAAAGGGAAATCCTCGGAGTTCAATGTTAATGAATAAGGAATTGTGATATTTGGGAAAATACTATGAGTTTAATAAAGTCCAAAGCTGAAGAAGGAACTTTTGGATGATGCATATAGTTCGAATTTCTCTATTCACCTAGTAAACACAAAGATGTATTGAGATCTCTGAGAGGATTATTGGTGTAATAATATGAAGAAAGAGATCACTGATTATACATCAAAGAGCCTGGTGTGTCAGCAAGTGAAGGAAGAGAGGTAGAAGTCTAAGGGGATGATACAACCATTGCCTATACCGGCATGTAAATGGGAGAACATAACTATGTACTTTGTCACCATACTTCTGATGACATACAACGACAATAATTCAATCTGCGTTGTTGTGGATCATCTTACAAGGTTTGCACACTTCATTGAAATTCAATAGGATTTATCATTGGATCAACTAGAACATATATATATATATATATATATATATCAGGGAACTGGTAAGGCTGTATGGAGTACCACTATCTTTTGTATCTGATTGAGATCCAATATTCACCTCTTTGTTTAAGAAGAGTTTTCAACATGATCTGGATACTGAACTAAACTTCAGTATGGTCTATCATCCTCAAACTGATGTCCAATCTGAGTGAACTATTATAACACTGTAGAATATGTTAAGATCCTATTTTATGGACTTTGAAAGAGGGTGGGACCAACATCTTCCACTGGTTGAATTCTCCTATAATAACATTTTCCACTCGAGCATCCGAATGGAACCTTATTAAGCCTTGTATGGGAAGAGGTGAAGAATACTGACATGTTGGGATGAAGTCAGTGAGCGTAAGATGCTAGGACCAGAAATGGGAAAAATGGTGGAGAAGGTGAAAACCATTCAGTAGCACATCAAGGCATCCCAGAGTCGACAAAAGATTTATACTGATAATTGTCGACAAGAATATGAGTTTAAAGTTGGAGAAATGGTATTCCTACGCATATCTCTGTGGAAGAGGGACATGAGGTTTTGAAAGAAATGGAAGTTAAGTCATAGGTACATCATCCCCTTTGAGATTCTTGATCGTGTCGGGGCTGTGTAATATTGACTAGCACTCCCACTTACCACGGCCAAAGAACATGATGTCTTTCATGTATCCCTCTTAAAAAAGTACATATGCGACCCTTCACAGGTACTCTCGTCAGAGGTAGTATAATTAGAGGATGATCTTTCTTATGAGGAAAAACCAGTAAAGATCTTAGATCATATGTGAAAAGTCCTACGAAATAAGAAAATGCCCCTTATGAAGGTGTTGGGGAGAAACCATAGGTTTGAAGAAGGGAATGGGAATCAGAGTAATTGATAAAGTAGAGTTACCCTCGTCATTTTCATGTGGGAAAATTAAATTTTGTGGGAAAAAGGTCTTAACGAGGGTAGATTGTAACGACCCAAACATTCATTAATGAAAATTCATCTTGATCTAATTAAAAATATTCTTATGGATATATAAAATGTGAACATAGTTGGTTTTATGTTTATGTATTTTATAATACCATTAATAATTTTGATTATTGCTAATATATCTGTTGAGAAGTGATCACCTGATTAGTATAAATATAGGGCTTTAAAAAATCCAATTTACTCTGAAAAAGGAAGCGATGACCTCATCCAGTATAATTTCCCCGTACGAAGTCCATTTTTCAGATCCCAGAAAGGAGGTGGCGTCATTGGGATTCCCTCTTGACCAATCCCAAGTCAATCTTGTACATGTTATGCTTGAGCGGAACCGACTACGGGAGAAGTGGAAGTTAATAGATATTACCACCCGAGCGACGTTATACAAGCCACCCCAAGAGTCTGTCACCATCGAACACCTTACCTTTCAATCTTATGAAGGTTTTATAAGGGTTATGTAATGATAACCTATAATTATTACTATGTACATTATTCTTTTATAGAGAATATACATTCTTTATATTGTTACTTTGTAAATAGTTTTTAAAGACCAAATAGTATTTTTAGTAAATATTCGACTAAGAAATCAATTTTGATAAATTCATGAATTTTTAATTAAAAAATATTTTAATTAAATATTATTATTATTAAATAATTTTTATTAAATATTTATTATTTTATAATTTTATGAATGAAAATTTAATTTTTATTGAGGTTTGAAAGCAGTTTTTTGTCAAAACCCATTAATTTTCGATAAATGTCAGTTTTTATTAAGTGAAAATTCACATATTTAGAAAATTATTTATATTAAATGAATATTATTTTTGGTATCAAGAAGTAAAAATTATCCAACTGTGATTTGTTTAGAATTTTTTGAGACCATCAAATTTTTGGGTGAAAATTAAATACCGTTTAAATATGTAATCTGTTTTACGACATCATAAATGACCCAATAGTGATGTAATAAAATATTATAAACAATATGTTCTTCTAATATATGTTTTACCATTAAAATAATGCGATTTTGGGTTTTTTTGATATATTTTTCAAAGCATTAGTGGACCCGTCAAGACTTATATAACATTTTGTCTTTTTAAATTGTTTTCCTCGAGAGTGTGACTCACCTCCCCATATGAAACCCTATTATATTAAGAAGTTCGGCCATTGGACTTATAAAATAGTTTTTCCACTCCACTTTGGAAAAAACCATGGGCATAAGCCACATGCTGATTTTTGTTTTTGATTAGTTTAATGTGAGGTGTCCCAAACATAAATAATAAATAATTCCCTTCCCTTTCCTATATAAACCCATCCAAGCCACCACTTCCTCTTCACTCAAAGCCTTTTAAGTTAGTACAAACTCATCCCTCTTCTATCTAGAATCCTCCCAAGGTTCCCGAATCTCCCAAGAAGCCTCTCTCAAGCCTCTCCCAAGCTTTTTGGATCACACTTCGATGTAAAGGATTCCTACATTTCTCTTTTTATCCATATTTATTATTATTGTTATGCCCTTTTATTTTCAATAATTTATATTGGGGTATGATTTATAACCTCCCCCATACTGCCCTATTTTGGTTTTAATGATGAGATACAACTTTCTCTCTCATTAAATTTCTCCCATGTACACTCGTTACTAGGTCAAAATTCTGAAAGGAATTTCTCTCTCCTCATTTTCATTCAAGCAATTCTTTTTTATTATGAATGTAAATTCCATTACAATTGTTGGGACATGTATCTATATGTCCCACCTTACTTTCAATTTCTTTTATATAGGATGAGACACCCCTTTCTCTCTCATAAACCATTTTTTATGAATTCTTATGTCACATCGTTATGCTGTCGAAATTGCACCACCTTTTTCCAAGCCAAAGTCATTGTGTAGTTAATTCCTTTCCAATTTCATTGTCAAGGGTATTCAACTTTATGCACATTTTTATATTTATTATATAGTTCCATGTATGAACTAAACATTCCTATATGGTGGAATAAATGGTGATGTTTAATGAATCCATGTTTTATGATCCATGTGGCACACTTATGGATGAAATGAAATATATAAGACAGGGTGCACCCAGATATCACTCCAATGAATTGGGTAAAGTATAGTATCATGTTAAATCATGCGCAATGAGTGTTGAATCATTATAATTCTTGTTCAATGAGGTTTTACTCGTGCTTCATGTACAATGAGGTTTTTCTCATGCTCCATGTGCAATGAGACTTGGATCATGCTAAATCCAGGTTAAGTGTTGTTGCCACATTTTCATGTTATGATTATCATACATTATCATGACTTTATGTTAATGTTTCTCTTGTGCTCTAATGATATGACTTTTGCCTAAAATTTATTGTCATATTCATGTTATTCTTTGTTTATTCCCTTACTGGGCTTTACAGATCACCCTTTTCTTATGCACGTCTTTAGGTTATCCCATGAAATCCTAAGTACGAAGGAATATAGTGGTCAAGTAAAGGATGTTTTCAATAAGATTTCGCATTATATGTTTTATGTTTCTATTTAATGATCCCAATCCCCAAAGACACTAGACCTATCGATCTTCTATGTTGTTTCAAGTAAAGGTTTTATGTAATAAATCATGTTTAAGTATAAAATTAAGAGCAGGGTTTTCATAATGAACATGTGTTTGCAACCTTTCCTTGAAATATATTTTAGTATCTAGGGACTTGATGGTGTTGAGAAAATAAAGAGGTATTGTGTCCTAAGATAAATCTTATCTACAAAGAGTGTGTGAGGTTTGATGACTTGACCCCATTTTCATTTTGCATTGATTATAAATTTTTTAAAAGAGTTAATGATCACCGTGGATAGGGAGATGCTATCACCATAATGGGGGGAAGTCGTGATCATTTTTAACTTCCTCATTTATGTAGACTGATAACTTGGATCTAGAGATGGTCTGATGCTCAGATGCTACTATTACAAGGAGATCTTATCCTTACTGATATGTGGGAGGATAAATATTCTCCTTAGTTTCGTGGTGATACGCAGTTGGAATGTTTCTTATGGGTATATCCTGGTTGAGTTTTTGAGAGTTTGTATCGCATTATTATATTATGAATTCTATTCCTCTATATAATGAATTTCAATTCTTTTGGGTGGTGATAGGGGTGTATCCATACCTTTCCATTTACCTTTGAAAATCTTCCTTTATAGAGGTAGAAACAAAATATTCAAAGGTGATATGTTTTGGATCCTCCTATAGTTTTGGGTATGTGCATATTCACAACGTGCATCCAGATCCTTTTATTGGGTTATATTAACTATATTATGTCCCTATAAATTTTCATCGTGACCCATACTATCTGTTGTGTTGATAGTGAAGACATTCACATAGGTGTATTGGGTAATAAAAGTTATCCCATTACTCTTAATGCAATATGACGAATCTAAAATGCCTACATCAATGTAATTTCTTGAACCCTTGTCCATATTTGTCCATTTTTTCTTACAAACCCTAAAGGTTTTGATTTACCTCACCATATGTTCCTACTATCTTGGTCTATGAGTAGTGACCTCGAGGGAGTTTCTGATCATTATTTATGAATGGTACTTGAATAGTAGAGGTTCATGATGTGGTGGGAGGAACAAATGGAATATCAACTATTTCTATTAACCTCACAACATAAAGAAGACTGATTCCCTCTCTGGTGATGACGATTATATAATTTACCTAGCCCTATGAGATGGGGATTATCTGGGGCCAAAATTATAATGGATTTATCCTTTTGTTGAGGATAAAATGATTCTAATCAAGTATTTTATGAATCGTGATATAGACATTGAGATATAAATTCCCATATCCTAGTGGACTAGGGATGATCTAGAACCACTGTTTATTTCCCTAAGAACCTCTCAAGGTATGATGACTTAGAAATGGAAATTGATATAAAAAATAAATTATCTAGATGGGATGCAGTTTGTTTGCAGTTGCTGCCCACATACCCTAGATCATCTCTAGGATTGACGATCTAAGGAGTAGAGGTAGTGGTAGATATTCCATTGGCATAGCAGGATGGGTTCACTTTTATACAACTTCTATTTTGACATTTTCAATATGGAACAGTTGTGATCAAGTTTGATATGGGTGTAGAAGAATTCCATTATGGAAGTCATTCTTTATGGGAAGTTATCTGGTTAATTTCGGCTTCAGTTTCTAGTTTTGAAATGTGTTCACATTGCTTTTAGGGGCCTAGTTCAAAGATCTATTGGATATCCTTTTCCTTCATTCATGATATCTCAACTCTATTAAGTGGATACATTTTTTTGTAGGGACAAACTGGCATTCATGATACATGGTCCCTTGATTTCTCAGGATTATATGACATTACAAGACGCCATGTCTGTGAAGTTCTGATATTCATTGGGTTCGGTAAAGTTAAAAACTCAATTGCTTCCCTACACTGGAATACTTAGTTATGATGAGGCTTTAATAATTTGTCGCTAAAGAGTTGTGATGCAATGGTGGTAGGCGTGTTATAGATTTTTATTTTGATTTTCTAGTTTTGGGTCCCGTGCCATGGAGATAAGAAAAAGGTCTATCAAAAAATAGATTATCATTATGGGTTGAATGTGACCCTTATATCCAGAATAAGGGAGGTGTCTAGCCTTCAATCACTTATGAATCTAACACATATTTTACCATATGCAAGGAATGAACTCATTCTGTAGCTCATCCAAGATCTTATGGTAATAAGTGGATATGGGATAATACTTGGAGGAGAAGTTTTTTCCAAACAACTCTCTTCATATATCAATGTCATTCTCCACTTCATCAGAATTATATGCCTCCATTAGGTTAGATCATAAAAGATGCTTCTTGGGGTCTCCTTTTGACCGCAATGGAGTGTTTCTGAAAGTTGATGGGGGAACTATATATGGGTTACCTTGATGTTTTTATCACCTATCTATATGAAGGTGTATGAGTTTTGTTCACCTCTCTATACAGAGGAATATAGGAAAGAGGATGATATATATTTTTATAGTAGATATCACCATGGGGAGGCTGACCATGAAAGATATCAGGAATAGAGTCCCGATGATCTGTCTCCACAATACCACGAGGAGTACTATCACTTTAATTATTTCTATATGCTTCATTTCATGAGTTGATGAACCCTTGGGGTGCTGAGAATGTATCTAAAAAAATCTCAAGGATGCTAAAATTGAGAAAATTAGGTATATGGGACTACTTCTTCCATGTGTTAGGAATATTCCTACCTACGTTTTGAAATTGTGCAGGGATATGAGCATGTCATATGATAGATGCCCAAATTTATTGATAACCATATTTTACTTCAGGAATATGAGACCTCTTTTATGAATATATAGGATTTTGACAAGGATATTATTTATTATTGGATAAGGTATGAGTTTTCCCTAAGGAATGTGACGCTCTTACTTGGTGATCCAGAAATGAAATGGGAAAATGATCCCAGTTTGATTATGAATTCTTCATCAGAATATGCTGATGGGCCTTCAGAATGAGAGAATGGATATGAGGGTCCTCTTTTATGGCATCAGAAGGATAATGTTGCAATTTTTCTTTAGTGGAAGTAGGTATAAGATCATAGCTTCTGTGATATAATAGAATATTCTAGAGAGATTAACTAACTGGAATTTTAGATTTTCCCAAGGCATGTGTCACTCTCACTTGGTGATCCTCAGTCCAAATAAGGATATGAGCCTAAAACTATGCTTTTGAAGCATGTTTATTGTTTTTTATAGGAATATGAGACTATCCTAGGGTATGTCCCTTTCTCACGTGGTGATACTCGACTAATACAAGGGTAAGATCCTGATCCTTGACATTTGGAATATGCTGCCAATTTTCTTCAATAAGAATGTGACCCTATCCCAAGGCATGTGATGCTCTATTTTGGTGAGCCCTGGTTGGAATAGGAATATGAACCCAGTTCAGCACCTCTTCCTCGACTAAAATATTTCTATAATCCTCTCACATGGGAGTAAGAATGTGTTCTTTCTTTAGAGAAACCACTTGTTCATACTGATCATAGTGTTGTAATACCTTGGATGTAGGGATAGTAATATACACATTCCCCTATATCAATATCGGTTCTAGAATATACCATTGGAGTTCATATTTTTTTTCTAAGATGTAGTGATATTTTTGAAAAGAGTGCATAAGAATATTGGCCTGCACATTTTCTGTCTCCACTATATACTGGATGATATCTTCAACTGAAGTGGGGATATGATACCACTTAATTACTACTTGTTACACTTGAATATGCTAATTGACTTCATTCATGGGGGTAGGGATATGTGCCTCACCCATGATCACTGTAGTAATACACCCGCAACCTTATTTCGAGTGAGATAATATACTGGAAGACATCAATATTTGGAGTGTGGACATGACCACTATAATGATGATCAAGAGTCTTGTATGTCTGATGTTTCTTACATATTTCACATGAATTTGTATCATAGGTTGTAGTGTGTTGGGTGGTACCCTTAGTAGGTGATTGAATGGAGCCTATGGGATAGTGCTGGTGACAGTGGTTGACAAGATGCCTCCCCAGTATCCCTTAAATTGGAAGGGATCCATGATTAAATCCTTGGTCTAACTTCACCACATACTGAAGGTGGTGATTTTCACAATATAGGGATAAGCTTTCAAAGTGGTTAGTGGTGGTGTTGAGTGCCATTGTATTTACTTAAAATTTAATTGGATGATGCGAACTCATTGGTTTCATTAAATTGAGACCAAAGTGGGAATAATCAAGGGTATGGATATTACCATGTCGATGGTATTACCAAACCATTTTATTCTCCACCATATACTGAATGTTTTGTATGGGTGAGATCATTATGAGGCCCATAGGGGGTTTAATTACAACTAATTTTCTAGAATGGTTTCTAGATGTAGACATGATATCTTTATAGGTTTTGTTTTTTAGGGTAGTATCTAAAGTCACAAATACAACAAGGAACAAGGCCACTGATCAATACATTATCATATGCATGATACATACTCAATCAGATATGCCTATGTAACAAAATTGTCCTTTCTTATTCTTAGTCTGACCATTATAATCACGTGGAATTTTTAAATAGAGGATGGACCTATTCTGAGAGAAACCTAGCTTTATATTTTGAGAGATTCATGTAAAATTTACAAGTTTGTATATGATATAAAAACAAAATGACCTGACACATGGTAAAATTATCATTTTGTTATTTTATAGATTCACACTGGGTTCACCATTTTTAATTCATCAGAAAATAGGACCACCCATATGAAAAGAACAAAATTTTTTGACATGAACTAGGTAATATATCCTATTTATCTTGTGAATAAGATGCCACATTTAGATGAAACTACATCGGGTTGACCATATTTGTTTTACAAGTAATATCACAAGCATGGTTGGGGAAAAATGGTCCGACAGTATGATTGTGTGTGTGGTGGTGGTGGGGGGGGGGTGATGTCTGTACAATCATTCACATATGGTTCAATATTCATTATTATATTCTATATAAACTCCCAATGGTTCCAACATAAATAATTGGTTATATAACTTCTTTTCAAAGTTAGGTGGTCAATTCTGGTTTCAGACCCCACAACACTTAGAAACTCACATTAGTCGAGAGAATGGGAAGTTAGGATCATCACAAACTTGGGGGGGGGGGGTTCATACTCTGGGACTCTCTTATAGATTTTATATTGGTTCTATAATCACTTTATAATCCCTATATGGGACTGGTTATCATAACAAAATGATCAATTAATAAATCCTTCCATGTGTAAAAGAGGGCCTATTAATGATTCCATTTGAATGTATCTAACGTTTTTCAATTGCCCCCATTATCTGGTAGTTATATATATTTTGAATACTTAAAACCAAGAACTCTAGAGTTTAATTCTTCCCATTTTGTCAATTAGTATCTCGAGGATGGGATTTATCCCTTATGTGGTAATAAACAAACCCTATTTACAATAGTAATGAAAACCTACATAGTTAATTAAACTCATGAAGTTTAAAATTGTGTGAAAAAGTACATATATGAGGTAAATTTGGAATTGGCTATTTCTCACAATCCTCAGAGAGGTGTCTTATGTATATTGGTTATAACAGGAATCAGAGACATCATATTTTGAACACATCCTTGGGAATAAACCTAATATAGATTCCTTTTTATTGGTGTAATCATATTATACCGGTGATCGATAATTATACACTAGGGTTACCCTGATTTGAATGAGATTTATGATGCAAATTATATAGCCATTGAACATCCCTAGAACCACATGATACATGATCAATGTGAGATTCAAGGGATAGAATGTGATTAGTCACACTGCATATGGATGAGGGTCTCTGTGTGGGGATGGTTCTTTGGATGTTTTATATAGTGATCAGGTATTTATAAGGCATCTACACATCCTGGTTATAATATGAATCATTTTTTTGTTCAGTTGCCTTCTCAATCCGCTGATTAAAGTGGAAGAATGATTATCCCATCAGAGTGATTGAGTCCCGATGGTTGAAATTTCAAAGACATGGAAAAACTTAAACCAATATGGATCCCCATGGAGATTGGGCCTTAGGAAGGTTTCCTACATAACTTGGTTATTGCAGGAATTAGAATTGTCATAGTTCATTCGGATCAGGACTGACACAATGCATCTACCCTAATATATGGGGCATATCATATTATTCCACTAATCAGGGCTTACACACTGAGGTTTACCTAATATTATGGGGCATATCATATTATGCCTCTTATCAGGTCTCACAAAGCGAGTTGTTCATAATATGGTTGACATATCATATTATTTCACTGATAGGGGATTTCTCACCAAGGTTTCCCTAATATGAGTGACATAACATATTATTACACTGATCGAGGCTTACACATAGACATTTCCCTAATATGGGTGACATATCATATTATTTCCTTTATCAGAGCTTACACATAAAGGTCTTCCTAATATGGGTGACATATTATATTTTGTTTCTGATTTGGGATTACACACTGAGGTTCCCCTAAAATGGGTAACATATCATATTATTTCAATGTTCGGGGCTTACAAACTATGTATACCCTAATATTGGTGACATATCATATAATTCCACTGATCGAGGATTACTCACATATGTTTTCTTCATATGGGTGAAATATCATATTATGCTGCTGATCAGGGCTTACACATTAATGTTTCCCTAATATGGGTGACATATCATATTATGCCATTGATTGAGGCTTACACACTAAGGTTTCCCTAATCTAGGAGACATATCATATTATGTCATTGATCGGGGCATACACACTATATTTTCCCTAATATTGGTGACATATCATATTATTCTTTAGATTTGGGATTACACACAAAGTTTTTCCTTATATTGGTGACATATCATATTGTACTATGGATTAGTGCATACACATAGAGGTTTCCCTAATATGCATATTAGGAAAGGTTACCATGTCTCAAGACATCTACTTAACATGGCATGGTTATCTTCTTGACATATTCTAATTATATATTTTAAATTTTTGAGGATGTTTAGACATGTGCTAGTTGAATAGTGTACAAGTCCAATGAGAATCTCACTTCCATTTATCTTCTTTGGAGGACGTCGTATAACTTGAATGACATGTCTGGAGGCCATTGTATACTCAATATTGACTTGTCTGAAGGGTATCACATGACATTTCTGACATATCTAGATGGGTTTTCATGACCTGGATGAGCTTTCTAGAGGAAATAATATGATCTAGGATGAAAAGTATGGAGGGTTCGATGAGACTTGGATTACTTTTTTGAAGGAAATTGCATGACCAGTGTTGATATTCTCAACGTCATCGTGAGACATAGCTGAGCTGTATTGATGTTTCCAATTAACATGGCAAACATGTTTGGAGGACATTACAATTTTTTTCTTGGATGGCCCGAATGACTTCACAATACTTTGGGTGGTATGCCCATAGGGAATTGTGTGACATACTTTGACATGATTGAGGGATATTGCATGATCCACATAGTATGTCAAAGGGGCGTCACAAGATTTGAGTGGCATGCCTCGATGCTATCACACGATATAGATGAGTCATGAGAAGTGAATTAGGATTAGAATATATTCTATTTTCATAATTCTAAAATATTTTAGTCTTTATTCAAAACTTTTATTACATATATGAATTAGGTTTTTCCAGTGTTATCTTGTTTTAGGTTTCACATGATCCGACACACATGAGGGATACCATTCTCATAATTTTGTTTACATGCTAGAAGTACTTATCATGATATAAAATGATCTCATGAAGTGAATTTTCATTCCTTTTGACCTGTTAAGTAATTTAATAGGTTTTACTTGGAGGAAAACCTTTACAATCACATGATCAGTTGATCTGAAAAATACGCTCTTGTGCCCCCCATGTGCTATCGATTGTAAATCTCATTTTTTATGCTCTGGGGGGGGGGGTTATAGACCTTACCACCCTAGTTATATATATCCTTGTGTGTGTAACGTATCTCATATATTCAAAATGGTGTTGGTGGAAGGATTTGGTGTTATGATATTCACATGATCCTATATTGTGTCATTTAGGGTGTGTCACTTGATGATCAAAGACCACAAGAATGTCCCATCAGTGCACCATTTATTAGAAATTGGATGATAAAAGGGTTCTTTTCTAATAATGTTGTCATGATCAGAGGATTTTACAAGTCCATTCAAACAAGTATAGTATCCTTCACAATATCGGGACATCTATTTAAAGTCATTAATGTGATCTGATATGAATTTTCGTGGGCCTTCTGTGAGACAAAGGTGATTTTTTTGGGGTCATTTGTGAGACAAATGATACTTATATGGGTTCATTCATGATACTAATTCATATTTTCAAGAGGGATTCCATGGTATTATTCTAAAATGTCAAGGGGGCCTATGTGGGATAAATGTTGATCACTCTAGGTGTTTAAACCTTTTCATATAATGATTAGTGTATCTCTTTTCTACAAGAGACATCGATATTTTCCCATTTTATTTATTTCTTTAGTTTTCAAGGGTTGGGGATCCTGAAAATACCTAAAAGTGTAGTCGAATAAAATCACTCACCTTATTTGTGATATGTCATGTGACCAATAATGGGTCTCGCGATGTCATGCACATCTTGTCATGGATAACCACTCTCTTTGTCTATGGTGTGTTGTGTGTTCAATGATGGATCTTGCGATGACATGCGGACATTTTTAGGGAAAGTATATCTTATTTACTTTGATGTGTTGAATGTTCAATGATGGATCTCATGATGGAATGTGGACATTGTTAGGTAAAGTCTCTTTTCTTTACATTGATGTATTGTAGGCTCAATGATGGATGGAATGTGAACATTTTCAAGGACAGTAACTTTTCATAAATTTTATGTCTCACATGTTTATGGTTGTATGATTTTGTAGCATGACATAAGGTTTTTTCATATCAAGGATGCATGCCAAAGGGTTCATGTCTAGTGTGGGAATCCTCTGCCTAAATTTCACATAACCCACACCACTTAAAGGTGCTGTGTGACATAAGGTTTTCATCAAATCCGTCCAAAATATGAATTGTATTTTCATTGGATTAACACTTTTCAAATACCTAATGACAAAGTACTTGGTGCACAATTACGAGTGCCAATAATATTCCAATTATTTTACAAAATAATTTTCGGGATTGAATCTAAAAAAACAATCAATTTTCAATTGAAATTTCCCTTGAACTAGACAAATTTTTTACCCTACAATTGAATGTATTTGATTTAGATATGATATTTTAGGTATAATTGGATGATCTTAATAGAAATGTATTTATCTGAATTGGAATTTTTCCATAAAAAATGCAATTGTTATTTTCTAAAATTATATTGGTAGAGTATATTTTTATATTTACTATATAAATTTTAACCAGGTTATAATAATTAACAAATACCCTTTTACCACAAATAAATTATTTTTTCCAATAGAAGGGAACAAAGAGGTTTTCAATGATTAACTTGATATGGGGATATCTTTTTTCAAGGGTGAAGTAGCATGACATTATAAAATTATTATTTTTTCAATTTTTTATGTACATTATGAATTATTAATAATGAAATTTTGGGTTACTAATGATCATAAATTACATCAATATTTGATAAATGATATCTTCTACACATATCTTGATACCACGATGGTAGTGTTTTTGAATAATAATTTGATTTACTCAAGATCTAATAAATATCATTGAAATCATTTAATGATTATTTTAAATATATTTCATTAACATAATTTACATGTAATGTTTTATAAATATCACTTTTGGAATCAAAATGTATGTTTTTGAGGTACACCATTTTTAATAAAACAAATTATGTGGATCCAAACAAGATTATTTATTATTGTATCATTTCTTAAATTGAATTTCAATAAAATCATATATCATTTGAATTATAACTCATTTATGATTAATTGAATAGAATCATTACTAATGTGTGGTCAAATTATTTAAATACGGGTACGAGATGTGGGAAGTGGGGAAAGAGATGATAAGAAGTAATATGATTTTGTAATGGTGGGTGAGGGGATTGTATCTTATTAGAGTAGTTATGACTAATGTTTTTATTTAAATTTTGTAAACTATTATGTACTTTAATATTATTGTATTTCTTTAATGTAATGTTATTGTATTTTAAATAAACATATTTTATAAACTATTTTTTTGTTTCTACTACAGATTTTTGGTGTACTAGTTTTTGTTGGATCAAGCTTTAATAAATTCACTAGTATCTAAAACTACATAATTAGTGGAAGTTTAACAATAGTGAATAAATTACCATGGTTTAAAACTCTTCTAATTCTCGTAAATTTCCATATTTATGGGGGTTTTAAATGTCCATTACATAACATTTTTCCTAGAAACCCACCACTAAAAAGAAAAACCTCTACTAAATATTATTTCTTCAAAAAACCACATCTCATTAGAAAATCCATTGTAAAATTATAAACCTAAAGAAACTACAACTAATTAAGAAAAAATCACTTTTGATTATAAATTTTATTAGTGAAAAATAAAAGAATCCTGAAAAAATAAATCCGTATTTAAAAATAAAATAATATACCCTTTCATAGCAATTAAAAAAATCAATGTGAAATATTTTAGAGGCAGTTAAAATGGCTACTAATCCAAAAAAACTAACTGTTGTCTGGTATATTTCAAATAGTGAATAAATTATATTTTGAGACCAAAATAGAGAAAATAGTGTGATCAAGAGTGGTTACAACTAAGGGAATGTTTTTAAGATCCCTAAAAGATTCCCAGGATTCAAATTTGTTGAAGAATTATCAACCATAGTGAAGTTTTTCAAAGGGAAAAAATTTTGAGAAGAGATTGAGTAGAAATTATTCTTGTGTTGTTTTTTTATTATTAACACATAATACATGTTCAAGATCTAGTGTTAAATAGTGTTTCATTTAAATTGAAAATTTATATAAGTTTTTTGGATTGATTAAAAGTGCATGAAAGGAGTTTTTATCTGAATGTATAATGGCCAATAAAATACAATAGGGGTAAATTTTAGTTTAAAAAATGTAGTTATACTTTTCATCCAATTAAAAGATTAAGATAATGGGTTTTTTTGAAATAAATAGTAGATCAAAGATTTATTTGATTTTTGAAATACTAATTAAGTAAAATATTAGAGTGATGAAATTATATAATATATCAATATATAGATTGAATAACAAAAGTAAGTTTATCAATATTTTATATTACTGATGAAATCGTTGAAACAATTGAATTTTTAAATAACTAATTTACACCAGTTGAAACTAGAATTTACAAATATATAATTCAAGAAAGAACAAAGCATAAATAATAAATTAAAGCATAGAGTATTGGTGAGAAAACAAAATACTCCTTCAAAATGATATTTGTTAAAAACTCACTTATAAACTAATGTGAAAGATAGATCAGTAGACATGATATGAGGTATCCAAAAATTTCAACCTATCATAAAGAATATTTTATTTTATACATATTAAATTTTCTATTTTCCTATCACTATAATACTATGACTATACCTATCAGTGGCATCTCACTTCCAAGTAACAGAAGTACTTCAACTCAGTCTTCCGAAACAAATAATCCCTCAATCAGATGATCATATTTTCTATCTTCCTATCCATGGAATACATTGATCATATAATATCATAATTATAATTATTAAAATGGAAATACTAAGATATTTACAAGTAAATCTACCCCAATTTTATCTCCTAGGATAAACAATCAGAAATAAAATATTGACTGATCATAAGTGAACTGAAAAATAATAAATTATAATCTTCAAAACTAAGAACATATTTTATAAGGATTTTTATATACTTTACATATTATTATTATAATTCTCAAGATGTTTTTTATTTATAATAAATGTTGTAACAAACTCCAATGGTAAAATTATAGAAAACTAGGTATTAATTGCAACTCTCTCGATAACATCTCCATTATCAGCCAATGAACTCAACATGTTGCTTTATTTACCAATGATTTAGTTCAAAAACACTATAATATATCTAAATTTCATGGAAGTAATCTGATATTGGATCTTTATATCACTATATTTTCAAGAATCGGTTTGGATTTTTAGTATTTCATTTATAAAAAATTCATTATGCATAAACAAATAGCTTAAACTAAAACATAAGCCTGATTAAATTTTTATGAAGCCTATTGTGATTTAAAAAATATATAAATAAATTAATATAGATCCCCACCAATATACCCCTTTTTTGAAAGAAAAAAACACACAATAAAATTTGAAGGGAGGGACTAAATTTGAAAATAAATCTCTATATGGTCTTTATGATATAAAATTTATCCCCCTTTGATTTGATAAACAAATTAACAAAATATATTGGAGAAAAAAATGATAATATGCCGCCATTAAAATTGATCAAAAAAAATTATCCCCGTTTTGAAATATAAAAATGTATTATAAATTTAAAATAATCAAATAATATTAGGTAAATTAATAATAAAAACAACAATAATAAAAAAAATTCATAAATCTTTCCCACATTGTGATTTAAAAAAATAATAAAGATGCGAAAAATATAATAAGAAATTTAAAATTTAATATCATTTGATAATTTTATAATTCTATGTTTTGTATGATTTGGGATCTTCTAAAGCTCTTAAGATCATAATGAAAATAATTTATGAATTGTTGATGTAATAAAAATTTTCTGCATCAATTCAATTTCGATCATTCTTTATTATCTGACAAGATATTCTTATAAAGTGACTTCAAGATGAAATTAACTTTCATCAGGAAACTTATGGATCTGATCAGGAATTTAAAAATAATAAAATATATGATTCTACATTATCAGATAGAAATATTCGACCAAATCTAATTAGAGAGAAATATTTGGTAACATTTGACGCTCTTACAACTTTATAAAGGATTTTAAAGTTTCATTGATGGGTTTTTGGGATTCTTCAGATATACTTTTAGAAAGATATTTTAGATTATAATCATTTTAGTAGAAATGATTAGTAAATGAAAAATAATCATTTAGTTTTCAGTCCTTATAAAGAATTTAAAATTTATTTAATCCAAAAAGATTACATTTGAGGTATGATTTGTTATCAATGACTTTAAAAAAGGATGAAAGTTCAAAAAAATACATATAGATTATCTTATGATTTATATTTAGAATTAATAAAATGGAAAATAAAATTTAACCTTTTTGAAAATTAGTATAAACTCTGCCTATAAAAACAATTAATTTTTTTTTAAAAAATATATCACCATAAATTAAATAATACTATCAAGGGGGAAATAAAATATATAGTAGAAAATATTAAACCGTATTGATGGTTTCTTTTTGAATTAATGAATGATCTTAATTTTCATGGATGATTTAAGTATAATTTAGCATATATTATAAATATTTTAAAGAAAAAATGGTTAAACTTATTGATAAATGTGAAAAAATTAATTTTGAAGTTAGATAATTTTGAAATTCAGATATATTTGAAAATCAGATAAGTATTTAAATTATATTTTTGAAAAAATGAAGTTTGATTAACTGAAGTTAAAAAAATAAGAATTTAAAATTTAGATAAATAATGTAAAATTTTATCCCATTTATTCTATAGTAGTTCTTAACGTAAGGAGAAAAATTCAAATAGAATTGTATTGAAGATCACATATGAATAATCATTCCTAACATTTTTTAAATAAATTCAAATCCATCATAATTAAGCGGTTTTGTAAATATATCAACAATTTGATTATGTATTTCCATAACATCAAGAATTATATCTACTTTTTTATGTGATCCCTATAGAAATGGTATATTATATATTTGTGATTTTTTCATGAGTTGTGTGTCTAGATTATATATAAAGAAATAAAAATAGTATTATCACAAAGAATTATAATTTAAGTAAAACTCAAAAAAAATTCATGAGTGTGTGTTGCATCAACAATAGTTGATTACAAGAACATACAACTACTTTATATTATTATTTAGTAGTGTACATTGATATAAAATTTTATAATTTGTAGATCATGATACTAAATCTTATCCTATGAAAAAATATGTTCTTAAAGTAGAATTTCTATCTAAACAACAACCTCAAAATTAATAATATTATTAACTATTATAAAAAATAATTTCTGGAAAAATAAAATATTATATGTTCTAAAGTACCTTAATGTATCTAAAAATGTGTTTTACCTCTTTTAGATGATATTATTTTGGATTAGACTAAAATATATCACATAAATATACCAAAACATTTTTCCTGGTTGGCATGAAGTAAGATACAATAAACTTCCAATCACACTTAAAGAATTTTTTTATTCTAGCAATGTACTAATTTTATCAAGTTCAATTTTAAAAAAAAGTTCAACTGGATTAATAATGTTTGATTCATTGTCAAAAATGATATCCTCAATATAAATTTGAATAAAAATATATATTTTTTAAAATTTTATGTATGAATAGGGTTGGATGAAAACATCCTTTAAAAAAATTATTTTGAAGTGATTATACATTAACTCTATCATACAAATCTCTTGGGGATTATTAAGTCTATAGAGTGATTTACTATGTTTAAATAAATCTTCCAAAAAATTTTTATCATCAGAACTATGTGATAGTTAAACATAAAATTCATCTTGTACATAACTATTAAGGACGATACTTTTCACATCCATTTTAAACAAAGTAAATCTCATAAGGGTTTCAAAGGCTAATAGGATTATGATAGATTCTAATAAAGGTAATGGTGATAAAATTTCACTATAATCTATGACATCTTATTGAAAATAGATTTAATATACACGTTTTTATTTATTTATAATAATGATTTCATTTTCATCAGTTTGCTTTCTAAAAAACCATTATTGTCTAATAACTGGTTCAACTGTAAGAAGTTAAAATATGATGCAAAAATGGTTCTGTTCAAATTTAGTGAGCTATTCTTGCATGAACCTTATTCAAATTTTATAACCAAAAGCATAATATAATTTTTTATGTTTTAATTATTATAGGACAACATGTTGATGTCAATTATTTCTTTGGGAACCAATTGACTTAAATCTACAATAATATAACTAGAATGATGATTCCTCAATATTGAATTATTTTTAGGTAAAGTGGAAATATGATCATTAATTAAAGAAATCACACATTTCATTAAAGTAGTTTATTAATATTAAAAATTAGATGATCTTACTTCTGAAGGATTTAAAATCAGTAGTTTTAGATTATGTTTTTGAAAATTAAGAGAATATTTTTTAAAAATATCATTGGTATTTTGAAATGTTGTTCATTTAAAAAAAGGATCAAATTAATAAAAATTTACATGAACCATTTCTATAAAAATACTAGTTTTTTTTAAAAAATTATATAAGACTTAGTAAATATACAATAAACCATAAAAATTCCAAGAGTATTTTTAGGATCAAATTTAGATAATTGATCTTTGTATTATGGTTTAATACTTTATGTCTAAAAAATCTAAAGTTGTAAATTTTTCCTTTATTTCAATATAAAACTCTTAAAGTTTTTTATTAAGAAAAGTGATAGATAAAATTTTATTTAGAGTATCACAAGTCATAAAATCCTGAGTTTGTAAAAGGAAAATACTATGCTCGATAGCGTAAAAAATACCCAACCCTAAAGTTAAATGAATAAGGAAATATTATTATTATATATGACCATTATAAACATTCCATTAAATTGGAGGGAATGAATAATATTAACCATATTATAAAATATATAACATTCTAACTCATTTATATTTTATTAATAAATTCTTTTTAAATAATTACTAGATTTTTTGTAAAGGTAATATATTCTTTAAAAAATACCTTTTCTCCAAAAACATTTTATTTTTATTTTTATGAGTAATTATTATAATTAATTTATGAAAATTTTATAATTTTTTTAAAAAACATAATTTCATATTTGAATTCATCATGTCAAAATTATATTTGGATTAATTTTTAAAATTCTATAAAACTATTTATTTTTAAAGGAATAGTGAAAATACTATTTTTATTTATAATTGCATTATATTTTAATATTTTTATGATGTATAATTGTGTTTTGGATTAGTTTTAAATTCTTAATTAGTTTATTATTTATTAAATATAATATAACACTGCTTTTTTAATGTGGATTTTATACATGAATTTATTATTAACACATTATATATTTAGAAAGGGTATGTTTTCAAAACACCATTTTTTGTTGCATTTTGTCGATTTAATTTCACATTCTGGAAATTAAGTGTTTTAAAATTTGAAAAATGGATTTAGTATTGGGAATAATTGGATCAAAATTTAGTAAATATGTAATTTATATATTTTTACAATATGAACTGTAACCTTAGTAATTTTTATTAACAAGATAAATGGTAAATCAAGTAATTTAGGTTTAAAATACAATTATAAGAACTATTAAATGAAGAAAAAAATTATATAAACCCTATTTGATGATTATATCTTGACTATAATCATCCAATTGTATAAAATAGGGTCTTTTTTGATACTTGACTAATATTATGTGCTTTATAGTATTTTTTTAAAGAAATGTCAAACATGTCACACTTTTGTTTTTAATATGTGTAATATTTTTAATAATGTGTTATCTAGAGTATATGTTTAAATATAAAAAGGTTTCGTAAAGATAAAATATTTATCTTCATCATCGTAATTTATTTTTAAATTTTATTTAATAAATAATTAAGTTAAATTATTACACAACACTGATGAAGTAAATATTTAATTAATGAAATAATGAAATAAATGATTTTGAAAATATTAAAATAAATATGAGTTGAGATATTTAATGTGATCAAAGAATTGTATATATGAACATGACATTTTTAGGATATAATAAAATAAAATTTTCTAATCAGACTTGTTTTTTTTATGTTTTTAAAGTCAGATTAATGAATAATATCAAAATAGACAATAATGATATTTTAAGGGATTAATATTTTTTTAAGTTATTAATAAATCACAAAAATATTAAATAATAAAAAATGGGATAATATATAGTTTAAATTTTTTTTCCGTGAGAATTTATAGGACATTTGGAAAAATTTAACTCTAGAATAGTCTTATTATATTTTAATAATTTTAGAAATTCCAAGATTTCCACTCCCTTCTCTTATTAAAGAGAACCCATTATTTTCAATTATTAACAATCAAAAATCATCTCAGTTTATCTAATAACTTCCCAAATACCTCAATATAATCCCATAATATAGTATAGAGGTCTTAGTTTCAGTATACCACCATCCTTAAGGTACTAAGAAAAGGAGATTATCCGAAGAATATGTACTATTTCTAATCAAGGGTTTCTGTTTTGTTTATTCTTACACATCCATCATACCTTCATCAACCAAGATAAAATAATAAATACGTAATATTTCATATAATTATATTTTTAATGTTATTACCATGACCTTTATCCATCTCCTAATCCATCAAATGGGAAAATAATTCATCGTTCATGTGTACGATAGACTACCACCTCACGAATTGATGTAATCTGTTTTCCATCACTTTCTCTCAATAATGGTTATAATTATGGAATGAATATTTATATATTTTATTAATTACATATTTATAATTCTTTAAAGATAATTTATTTCTTAAATTCTTACCTTTTCATGGTCATACAAATGATAAAGTAATTCATGTGAACGTGTAGACTGCCACCTGCATGAAGCGATGTGATTCATTTTTCATCACCACATCACATAGAAGATATATATAAGTTTTTTAAAAAATTAATTTTATATATATTATATTATCATAATTCTATAAATATAAAATAAAAATTACCTTTTTTGCATAATGATCGTTGAAAAATGGAAACATTACTCATGCATAAGTACAGTATACCGTCTACATGATTGTAATGTAGTTAATTTTTCATAACCATATATAACAGTTGAATTTTAAAGAATAATAAATATATAAAAATCATAATTATGACATGATTATTATTCAGTAGATGATGAAATAATGACATATTTGTCTATATTTAACTAACAGATCTCATTTTGTACTTAAGTATCAAATATCGTCAAAACATATGATAAGAACTTAAGTGATTAATTAATAATATATAAAATTTTAATAAGTGATAAAAAATAAATAATAAACTTAAAAAAGGTTCTTAAGAATGTATAAAATTAACATTAGTTTATTTTTTTGGAAAGAAAAAACATAAGATACACTTCATACTCGAGGTAGGGGAATTTATTTTCAATAAATCATCATTAAATGTTTTCTTTAAAACGATCATTTTCTTCCCTATCTATATGATTTTTTTTAAAAAATGATTTAAATATGTGTCTTATTATTTTTTTTTTATTTTTTAAATTCATTTTTACAAATTTTATAATTTTTAAAAAAATTGAATGGATTATTTTTGTCATTTCAAAAAAGTGTTACTTTGCGATTTTTTTGGATAAAATACTAAAGGAATGTTTATTTAATTTATAATTCATGAGAGGATTTTAAAAAATTAATTAATAATATTTTATTTTAACATCAATTTACTCTCTTACATGACTTTTTTCAAATATTTTTTTCATATGTATCTGTAAACCATTCATTTTAAATAAGTTATTTTCCTCATGAAATGTTTTTGTGATACCTGTATTCATGTTTTATGATTATTTTATAGTTCTTGGGAATTTTTTTTATGAAAAAAGGTGGTTTAATTAAAAAAATTCAGGTGGGTCCGTTATAGCCCTATAATTTATTAGGCATGTTTATGTTGGAATTGTATTGTGTTTTTTATTCAAAAGGTAACAACGATAGTTACTCCAAGTATAACAGTGATAGTTATTTCAAGTATATCTTCGAGAGATATTTCATGTGTATCTATGATGGTTACACCATAAGTATGTATGAAAATATAATGATTTCAAAAGTTGCCTATATTATTTATTTATGATTTCTATTTTTAATATAAATATCACATATTCAGAAGTTATGTTATTACTTTTATCCTCAAAGAAAAGTATACGTTACTTTTTAAGGGTGAACGTATAATTTTGTGAAAAAGTTTTCATGATTTATCATGTTTTAATATATATATATATATGTTTTATTTTACATTTAATATTTATTATGAAATGTTTTATTAAAATATTTGGGAATAAAAGTTGATTTCTTGAGTAAGGAAATATTTATTTTGTGCCCGAAGTTTATTTTGAAAATAATTTTTTTATATGTATTCATGCACTAATAATTTTTTTCCATTTTATGTCCTTACTAAGATTTTTTTGTCCATATAAAGTTTTAAAATTATTTTCATAGGTTTTAATGATATTTTAGGGAAATGAAGAGGTCAAGATAAAATTTGTGAAGATTTTTGATGAAAACTAATCATGTTTTGTATTAAATGCTTTATATGGTGGAAAAATGGATACTATTAAAAAAATAAAACTTGTATTATATGGTTTTATATATATGAGTTATGACGCAATTTTATAAAAATATAATCCTTACAAAATACTCAAATTTAATAGAATGAATTCTTGAATTGAAACTCAGGATTATGTAATGATTAAGGCCAAGTCCTTACAGTTGGTATCAGAGGATGGTTTAGACAACTTTATAGAATATTATGTTTTCTTGTTAGGTATTCTTAAGAGTAATGGATATCACTATGGGTTTATAATTTTAAGTTTTATCATAATTTCAATGTCTTAGTATCCCATTTGAGGATTTATTTTATGAAATTTTAAAGTGTCTAATTTTATTTTTAGAGATATTTTTTTGACATAATAATGGGTTATTACATTTTGGGATTCAAAATTAAAATTTTGAGATTATCTTTGAGGTTAATGCGTTTATTTAATGATTAAAATATTAATGTTATATTGGTGAATTATTCACATTTATGAGAACATTATAAGGATTATATTAATATGGTTTTATAAAAAATACATCCTGTAGGTTGGGTAACAACCCATCACATCGAGAAAGGCGGTTAGGATTGAACCCATAAATAAAGGGTGAAAAGGGTGTATCTCTTACGAGTGACCTATGTGATGTCCAAGTTAGTATGAAATTTTCTTTTCAGTTAAATTATCTGATAAAGAAATGTTTATTTAATTTTAGGAACATATTTTTTATTGAATTGATAACCATGATATTTGAAAATGATTTGGTGTTAAGTGATTAATGTTATTTTAGAATACAATAAATATTTTGGGAACCATATATGATTAAAGTAAAATGAACAATGTGAGATTTTGTTGGAGAAATAAGTTTCAATTATATTTTAGAGCCATAAATAATTTTATTGTTGATTTTTGATGATTCAAGTTATTTATGAAAATGATTATCATATCTTGTTGAATATGTGATTTTGGAAATTATATATTTTATATAAGACATTAAGAGTGATTAATGTTATTTGGAGATAAATGTTAAAATTTATCTTGGAAGACTATGTGATCCAATAATTTTGATTTTTTAGGTTTCAATATTATTTTAGAATATATTTTTATGAATTTTATGGATAATTATTTATTTTATGATCTATATTGAGCTTTGGGTATTTTTATTGAAATGTGGTGATTATGGTAGTTTTTCATCATATAAAGGTTTATTATTTTTGGGAATTATATTATATTACACTAAAAATTTTAGTTTTGGTTAATCAATAATGATGTAAGAAATAGATATTATTTTTATTTGTGGATTTTTTGATCATTAGATGTTGATTCTATTTCTTCAGGAAAGAAAAAAAATCATTGGGAATACTCATTATTTATAGGAAAAGATAAAATTGTGGTTGAAATTGATTAAAGGATAAAATTATTCTTTTCAAGTAAGTATAGTTCCCAATGATATTAGTATATATATATATATATATGGAATTACTATACTATAGGAAAATGACCTGTAAATAAGAACATTATCTATTTACTATTCTTAGTCAAAAATTAATGGCCTTTTAACCTATGACATATTTATGATTTTATGATGGTAAAATTCCTCATTACCGTATTCTCAATCACTTAATATAAGTAATTAAAAGAATGTTTTCTATTTTATATTAATGTTTTAACTTTCCAAATTTTTTCATTTACATAGAAACCTAGTATTTTTTATTCTATATGACCTTTATACTTACATTTTCTCTCTTTTGAAGAGGAATCATTATTAATCCTTTTTTATAATGTGGTATTTCAAAAAATATATTTTGAAAAGTAATTTTTTCTTACCAAGACTGATATAAAACTTATAGGATTCAATTAATTAATGTTTGGGTAGGGGATGATGTAACATCCAAACTTTTTGAAATGGAAAAAACTATGTTTGACAGCATATGAAATATGCAACATTGAGCTTAAACAAATAAGGAAATATTATTATTTAAAAATAACCATTACAACCTTGTCATAAAATTGGAAAAAATGAACAATATTGACAACATTATAAAATATATAATGGTAATACTCATTTATAATATATTAATTAATGTTTTTTAAAAAATTACTATACTTTTATTGAAGTCATTTTATTCTTCAAAAAATAATTTTTCATTAAAAATGAGGTTTATTTATTTTTATGAGCTATTATTATAAATAAGTTATGAAAATTTTAGTAAATTTATTTTAAAAAATTAATTTCATTTTGGAAATCTCCATTTAAAAATTATCCTGGGATTAATTTTTGATAATTTTTGGAAAATATTAATTTTTAAAGGAATAGTTAAAAATACTGATTTTTTTAAAATTGTATTTTCTAAATGTTTTTACAGGGTAAAATTTTGATTATGATTAATTTTTAATTTTAATTAGATTATTTTGATTTAAATTTATCCAATTATGGTTTTGAAAATGTATTTTTTTTGTTGAATCTAGTATAAAAACATTTTATATTTTACAAGGGAATTTTTCTAGAAAACTATTTTTCATTGCATTTTTCTTGTTTAATTTTAAATTCTAAAAATTATAGGATATGAATTTTGATAAATTAATTCCATATTTTAAATTATTGGGTATATATTAATTTAATATTTCTATTTTATTTTTGTAAAATAAGAATTTTAAGGTTATTTATTTTAATCCCCAAGGTAAAGGGTAAATTGAGTGATTTGCGATAAAATGATTGATATGAAATATTAAATTATCCAAACACTTACCTAAATATTATTTGATGAGTATATATTTATCATAATAATAAAAGGGTATAATTTATTACATTTTGGTCTAATTTTAGGATATTCTAAACTTTATAGTATTTTATTTAAATAAATGCCAAATGTGTCATAGTCTTGTTTTTAATAAGTGTAATGTTTTTAATATGGTGCTATATAGAGGATATTTTTTACTATAATTATTATTTTAAAGGCAATATATTTATATTTATCATGGTAATTTATTTGTAATCATTTTTGATGAAATATTTACCTCAAATGATTACACAACGTTGATGTAGAAATTATTTAATTAATAGAAAAATGATATAAATGGTATTAATTTTTTGAAAATAAATATAATTTGAGATATTTAAGGTGATAATAAAATTATATATATTACCATGACATATTTATAATATAATATAATTTTTTTTATAATTTTAATTGTTTTAATATTTTTAAATTTAAATTATTGAATTGTATCAAAAATGACTATAATGATATTTACGGGATTAATATTTTATTAATTTATTTAAAAATAATGAATATATTAAATAAGAAAAAATGGGATAATATATGGTCAAAAATGTTCATCCGCTATTCATTGATATCCCATTTAGAATCATTTGACGCTAGAATAGTTTTTATTATATTTTAATATTTTGTTAAATTCCGAGAGTACCCCCCCTCTCTTATAAAAGGGAACCTATTCTTCTCAGTTATTCACACATAAAATACCTTTTTGTTAAGCCAATATACAAAAAAATACCTTCTTATAATCCCTCCATCATAAATGTCTTTTTTAGGCATAACACAATCTTTAGTGGTCTTAATGTGTTAACAAAATGAGATTGTACAAACATGACATATTGTTTTTAATCAAGTGTTTATGTTTTTTTATTCTTAAAAATTCATTAAATACTTCTTCAAACAAAATAAAATAATAAATCTAATATAATACTTATATACCGATGTTATTATTTTATTTTCATGACCTATAACCATATACAATTCTATCAAATGGGAAAATAATTCATCGTTCATGTGTACAGTGGACTACCACCTCACAAACTAATGTAATTAGTTTTTTATCACCAACTATAAATACTGGTCCTAATGATTTAATTAATGTTTATATATGATATTAATGGAATATTTATCATTATTAAAATATAATATATCAATTAAATTCTTACCTTTCTATTCAAAAAAAATTATAACGTCGTTCATGCTTACATGTAGACTACCACTCCCAAGAAGCGATGTGATTAATTTTTCATGACCGCATAAAATAGATTATATATATAAGTATATCTAAATAATCCATATTATATATGTGATATTATTATAATTATTTAATGATAAAATATTACTTACCTTTTTCCCTTAATGATCATTGAAAAATGGAAGAGTTACTCATGCATATGTATGACCTACCATCTCCATTATTGTAACATGGTTTATTTTTCGTAACCATATGTAATGGTTGAATTTATAAGAATAATTTATCTATAAAATTGATAATTATTAAATTATTATTATTTTAGATATGATTTAATAATGTCCTCTTTGACCATTTTTAATCGACCAAAGTCATTTTGGACTTAAGTACCAAATATTGTCAAAATTTTCGACGAGAACTTAAGTAATTATGTAATATAATAAACATTTTAATAACTGATATAAAATATATAATTTAATTTATAAATTTTATTATTAAATTATAAAAACATCATATGTTTTTTATTCAAGAATTAAAAGAAAATACACGATGTGTCAAACTCAAGGTAAAAGACTTTGTTTTAAAACAACTCTTTTTAAAAGTTTTCCTTAAAAATCCATTTTCATGTATATATATGATTGTTTTCTAAAAATTATTTAAATATGGTTTTTATTATTTATATATGAAAGTTTAAAGTCATTTTTACCCATTTTTGAATTTTTCAGAATATAATTTCAAATGAATATTTTTTTTTTCATTTTGAAAAGGAGGTACTCTGTGACTTTTTCATTAAAAATATAGAAGGATTGTTTTTTAATTTCAACTAAATGAGAGTATTTTGCCAAATTTATGAGTAAAATTTTATTTTAAAATTAAATTTCTAGAATACATGTTTATTTTAAAAAGAAATTTTTATGTTTCATGTGTAAAAAGTTTCTTTTTTAAAAAGTAATTTTCTTCAAGGAATGTTTTTATGATATAAGTATTCATGTTTTATGATTATGTTATGGATATTAGGAATTATTTATGATAATGGGGGGTTTTTTATAACCCAAATTCATGTGGGTCCTTTATATCCCTCCATTGCATTTGATATTTTTATGTTGTAAGTTTACCATTATGGTTATTCCAAATGTATCTAAGATGCTTAATCAAAGTATAACCACTAAGGATAATTTAATTATAACAATGAGGATTATTTATGGTATAGCCATGAGGTTTACTCCCTAATTAAGAATAATAATGAAATGATTCCACAAGTCACCAATGTTATTTATTTTTTCTTTCTATATTTTTAGAGATATATCACGTTTTCACAAGGTAAGTTGTTATGTTTTTGTTCAAAGAAAAGTATATGTTACTTTTTAAGGGTGAAAAGTATAAATCTGTGAAAATGTTTTCATGAGTTTATCATGTTTTCAAAGAAACCTATATCAGTATTATTTTCCTTTAATTTTTTATAGGAAAAGTTTTATAAAAATATCTGTGTAGAAAATGTGATTTTTTGAGTAAGAAATTTTTTATTTTGAGCCCAAAGTTTATTTTGAAAAATATTTTCATTATAAATATTCATGGACTAACAATTTAGTTATTTCTTTTAATGTATTGTATTGATATTTTTAAGTTCCTCCCTAGTTTTAAAATGTTTTTAACAGGGTTTAAGGATTGGTAAGGGGAAGGAATATGTCAAGTTGAACATTCTGGGTATTTCTTAGGAAAATAAATCATGTTTCATTTTAAAAGTTTTTAATAATATAAAAAATAGATGATTATTGAAATCATCCACTTTATGTTATATGGTTTTGTTTTGTATGAGTTAAAAATTAAATCTATAAAACTATAACCCTAAAAAGTTCTTCAAATGTAAGATAATAAAATATTGACTTAAAACTCAAGATTATGTAATTTTTAGGTCTGAGTCCTTAGAAAATCCATTCCCACAGATTCATCCCTGTAATATCTAGAAATAGAATACTCAATTATAATAGCTTGTTTCATTTCTTGAAGAATTATATTTCTTATTTCAACTATTATTTTTTTGGTGTATAAAAATTATGTGTAAAAAGTTTTTTACATTAAAAATTATCAAAATATGATTTAACAAACTCACCACTATGATCAATATGAATAATTTCGAAATGTAGGTTTTCCTCAATTTTAATAGAATCATGAAATAACTTAAAATTAATAAAATATTCAGATCTTTGAGTGATAAAATATACCCAAGTTGTAACACTATTATATTTTAATATATTTCTCCCTTTAAATGTGTCAAATGTGATTTCTAGCTTTCTCTACATGCAATACAAAACAAAAATGAAGCCATGATATTTTTAAATAAAAATATATATATTATGTATGATTGTTATTATATAGAATTTGAATTATAAGGATTGAATAAAATTAACAACTTTATGAAATATTTATGAAATGAAAATAAATGCTAATTTAATATGATTGAGAGTTATTTATTATAGGTAAAATGAATAATACAGTAATTTTATTCTTAGAGATATATTTATATATATATATTTATTCTATACAATATGAATTTCTATTTCAATGAACTCGGGATTAATTATTATAAAATATTTTTTATGTTAACAATTAGTTAACAGAAATTTAGTTTTTAAATGATATTAAATAATAATAATAACAGTTAAAAATTGAAAATATCCTTTTCCATTAAAAATATTGTTTTCGTTATATTTTATAATTTATAAAAAATTTGAATTTATAAATTTTTAATTTTAAATTAATATATCGATCATCATTTTATAATTTACCATAAAAAATAGGCTTAGTATTATTTTTTTGATCATTTTCTGAGGAGGTAAAATATTAGTCGAAAATTACAATTTTCACAAAATTGTTTTAATTTTATGGATTAATAATTATATAATAATTATCTATATGATTATAGAAAATTAGGTTACAAAAAAGAATATAAGGAATAAAATTGTAAATTTTAATATATTCTTTGATCTTCTAAATTCTATGTCCAACATTTTTAAAACTATATTAAATTGCTCGTTTAAGAAAACCAAATTTATGTATTTTTTTTTAAATTTAGTATCTTAAAGGTAATATTTTGTTTTGGATTTCAAATAAAGGATTATTCATCTTATTTTTATTAAAAAACTAATTTATTTCATAGCGATTTATAATTTTAATATCTATGTTCCAAACACAAAATTTGACCTTAGAAACACACATTTTACAAAAAATGTTTTTATACGTTAAATGCACTAATGTTAAAATAAAAATTTCAAACCATTAAAATTTTTTATTGATAGAAAAATTTAAATAATTCTAAATCAGTATTTTCAATTTAAGAAAAAATGATCAATATTAATTTTTTGATTAAAATTTATTACTATGGTTAGAAATTAATTACTAAAGTAAAAGTACATTTGGGTAAAAGGTTTAAAGAAAAAATAAAATCCAAAAAACTGAAACTCGTATGCCAAATGAGTTTTTGAAATTTATTTAGATGAAAAATTAATTTTACCTTTTTTTCCATTTTGGAGCCTTTTACCTTGTAATACTAACAATGATATATTAAAAATGTTACGGGTGTTTTCAAAAGTTCCATTCTCCTCACTTATTGAAAAATAACATGCTCTATACTTCTAGAGTAACCTATTTTTAGAATTTATCCTTTAAAATATAAAAATTTAATCCTCTCATAACCAGCTACTATTTTAAAAATATTTTTTTTTACATTATTCATCATTATAACTTTATTTGTGTATTCAAATAGAAGGAAAATTCAAGTACCCAACAAGAGTATTATCAAATACATAACTTTTATTCTTAATTATCTTCATTAAAATTTATTATAGCCATAATAATATAATGATATTAATATCATTGATAAATTTAATGTTACTTAATTAATGTTATTATAATTATATATTCATCAATCCCATCCATTAAAAAAATGGAGTCATTATTCTTGCGTATGTGTGGACTATCACCACCATGATAAAAAAATACATTTTTCATCACCACCAATAATTTATGGTTTCAATAACGGTTTAGTGGTTAAATATTAGTTTTATAAGAACATTAAGGTTCTAGTTTGAAAAAACTGATATTCTCTTTATGATATGAAAGTTAAACCGTTGTCGTTAGTTCAATCATTTAAAAATAGTAAACTAAGAGTAAAATGATATCTTATTTCTATGTAGTAACTTTATATAAATTAATTTTTCATTATAATTTTTTAAAATTATGTTATACCACACTAACAGACATTAAATAATATCATCATCTTTCTATTATAATTATTTTAAAACAAAACTATCTCGTAATCATCCATTAATTATTGTACGTTTTTATTTGGGTCACTATGAACAATATTATACATTTATGTCATGGATGATTATGTGAAATTTTTTAATTTTATAAAATAATTTAAATATGTAAATATTTTATTTGTTTTTGTGATGTTTAAAACAATATTTAACTCATTAATTAAGAAAACACATTAGCTTTGATAAGAATCAAAAAAACATGATCCTCACAAATTTCATGTTCATGGTTCATAACAAAAACAAACATGAAATGAAATAACATCATTATAAAATATCTTGTAAAATCTATTAAAGTATATTATATTATATAGTATTTATTTAATTTGGGAAAATAATATATTTCAACACTACTTTTATGAAACTAGCTCAAAGTGATAAAGATTACGTACACAAGTTATTTAAAATAGATAAAAACTAACTAATATTCAATGAATTATTTTAACTAAAGGGTTCAAAATGTATAGTGATGAATAAATTTATTATATATGTATTTAATTAACATAATTTAATTATTCAAGATATTTGGGGTAAGTAAATATGGATCAGGATCGAGGTAAGAGTTTTTGTCTCAAATTCAACTATTTTAGAAATGCTTTATATTATGAACCTAATTTCATTTATGTGGTGTATATAATTACTATTTGAGATATCATATATTGAATTATGTTTTAATAATGGTATTTTAAGTTAAATTTTAAGCCCTCTCTTTCATGGGGTTTGTATTAAAATATTTTTAAATCCGTAAGGGTTTTCATGGTCACAATTCTAGTTTTTTGAGACATAATTCATTTTGTAAACCATGTTTACTTTGAATGGTCCATTTATTTCCCATGAATGTATTTTTATTATAATAATTATTTTCCAAATAATTTAATACCTATATCATGTTCCCTTATTCAAGTGGATGGTGATTCAGTAGTTTCCCTGATGGGGAGGATTTTTGGTAACTCAATTTTTATACATTGAGTTATAATAATTCATTGAACTTATTTTTTATAAGTTTGGAACATTCTAACCATTGATTTTATTATGCTATATTCATTGATTATTTTTTTGGAATATACATTCCTACTACATAAATCCATTAAAAATATTTCCCACTTCTTGGGTTATGTTATTTTTCAAGAATCCAACTTCTTTTTCCAGATATCTTATGATCATGTTATTCTATTATTAAATTATATGTATACTAATTAAAAAATATATTCTAAAAAAATCATTTTACTTAATTTAGGTTTGGATATGTTCACTAATAAATCTTTTTATTCTATTTACATAGGAAAAAACATTAGCATTATGTATGTTTTTATTTAAATATGGATGAGTATTAAAAAAATTGACAATATAATGTTAAACCATACTCATTTTACTCTAGTTGGGTTATGACCATATTATTACATTTATTGATATGGAGAAAGTAATGTAATTCCATATATTGTTATTCTAATATATATTATTATTGAGAACTTGACTATGTATTGTTTATCCATCCACCTTTTCCCTCCAATTGGGTTATGATCATGTCATATATTTTATTAACATGGGAAAAATTATTTCAATTGTATATGTTAGTATTGAAATAAGAAATATTTTTTTGAATGTTTACTATGTATTCTTTAACTATTCATATTCTTCCTCAAAATGGGTTATGGTCATGTTTTACTATTTATAGATATGTGGGAAAGTATTGGAATTCCATATGTTGTTATATTAATATAGATGATTATAGTAAATGTTTATTATGAATTATTTAATAACTTTTTCACTTGATGAATGCATCAGACTTAAAAATTCATTGATTAGGGCTTGACATTATATATACCCTCAATTAATTGGTAGGTATAATGGGGAAGACATGTTTTTTATTTAGTGTATACCAACCCAATTCATCAAGATGTCTATAATGCTATCTTGATGATAATAATGATTTCTTGGCTTTACCCAAGACAACAAGAATTATATATTGGATGAGGCCTTGGTGCAAAGATCATGAAATAAAATATTATTCTTTCTATTATAATAAATTTAGTTATTTTTATATATGTGATCCATTTATTTTCATTTCAATCCATAGATATATGATTCTCTCAGTCTCATTAGATTATGGTTTCATATTGTTTTACTATTCCCACCATAATATTTATACCATGTTTTTAACATGATTTCCTAGGTTATATGTTTCCATTATTAAGTGTTTGAGATTAAACATTACTTATGATTCAATTCCATATTTTATATAGAAGTAGTAAAAAAGATTTTCCTTATAGGATAAATTGTGTGGATAATTTATAGGATATTTTTAATTCTTATTATGGATTATGTACTTTCATAAATAGTGGAAGAATTGTCTATTAATTGATAAATAAATATTCTATAGTAGTTTATGTTCTTCCTATATCTCCAAATATTTAAACCTAAATGGTATTGGGAATTTATAAAATACAATATACTTTATGTTATGTAATAATGAGATAGTTATGCATGGGAGTCTATAGTTATTATTGAAGCTAATAGGTAAAGTATGTTTTTACGGTGCTGGATTTGGGAGTGAGGGTCTGGGGCATCATGGTTACTATCATAGTATAGTTTATTTAACTTTGGAGATAAGTATGTCCTTCAAGGATAATTCAAGGGATGATAATTTAAGGTCAATCATAATTTCAATGGAATATATAACCCTTTTTGATAGTATATGATTCAATGTTAAGGTAATAATGAAAATTTTATTTGGATATTAGGATAAGAAAACTTTAGTTAAAACCCTATGGATAATTTTGTGAGATAATTAAAACTGTATAATAACATTACGATGTTTTGGAAATGTATATACTATGTGGTTCTCCAAGAAGTTACACACTTTATGGAAACTACTGGTAGATGTAGGCTCTTGAACATATGTACCTCAGTGAAATAATGCAGCGACCTGAACCTAGTAGCACATATCCACTCCTAACTACCATTACATTGGATTAAGATATGAGTAATCGCATCATCAAGGACAAAATAGTATAGTAGTATCGGTATACTAGAAACATACATGAGGTTTACATTACATTTGAATTCCCTAATTACAATAATTTTTTTCGATAATAAATTTATCACATATAAAATAACCCTATATATCAGTCATAGTAAACGTTATGGATTCTTAAGAAAGAAAAACATACAAGGGTGATCCAAAATACTCAATAATGGTTAAGTAAAATGGAATAAATAATTAATCAATGAACATAATCAATATGGAATGGTAAATAACTGAGAACACATGCCATGTAATCTATAACTGATATAGAAGTGTATAAATAATATGGAAAGGTAAATAACTAAAAACACATGTCATTTAATTAATAAAATTAGAATAAAATTCATCCATATATTTTTTCATAGTGAAAATATCATGGATAATAAAAAATGAATTCTAAATTCATGGAATGATTAGATATTTGATATATTTCCTAAGGCACATAAAATCCTATACTATGAGGACCTTTCATAAGATGATTTATAACTACTAGTAGAAACCCATTTAATTTGGTCAACTAATTTGTCACAAGAGACTTGTTGATGTATCAAGGGTATATATAAATTCTAGGCCCAACCCATCCCAGCAAAGCCAAATCATTTCCCATATATCGAATAATCTATTTAATCCATAAACAATGTGCCTTATCAAATATAATTTTTCATTAAACAATACAGATTTATCAATATTTCTCTAGATAATCAAATAACATTAAAATTAAACACCTCATGTAAAAATGGTACATAGTTTAGGAAATAATCACATCTTGGGTAAATAATGTGGATATTTAGGGGACATTTAATGTTCAATGGTTTTTGGAATGTGAATAACTCAAGGGGAAGATAGTGAAAATAAAATGGTTCAATGAAGTGAATTTTAATACAATACTTCATAAAAATAATCATAAGATACATGGAGGAAGAATAATTATGGTATAACCAAAATTTATACCTATTTGAGTATGAATAATGTATATTTTCATTGATGAATAAAAATACCATTAAAAGATCTTTAGAAATATTCTTGAGAAAAATACCCTTTCCATTTTGAAAAAACATTTGAAAGACATTTTTTTCTTTAAAAGAACCTTTGAAATAATTTTATAAAGTAATGGCTAAAATAAATTTTATAAATAATTTTGAAAAGTGAAAAACATTTTTGAAATCATTTTTTGAAAACATTATTTTGGAAGAAAAATGATTTCTGACCAAATAGAGAAATGTAGTCTGATTTTGTTGCAAAAATTTTCTAAAACATATTATGTGAAAAAAAGTGTAAAAATGGTAATATTACTTGAAAAATATCATTAAGAAATATATGTAAATAAAATTAATAATTGTATTCAACAATTATCAAATAACTTACTTTAATGGATATTCATGTCTAAACAATCATGAATAAAATGAGATTGTAAAGTAAACCATTGTAAAGATCATAATTATGAAGTGAGAATAAAACAATGAATAAATTCTCTGTATCAAATTTAAATATACCTAAAAAAGTTTAAATATAAAAAACATGTTCAAAATTAATTACACACATAATCTTATAATATTAATTACAATGAGGAAGTAATATAACTCAAAGAAAAGAAATTGAGTTATGAAATTATTTTCCACTCGATAACTATTAATTCAAATATGATTAGATGAAATAATTTAAATTAAAATATAAAATACCATTATTAATGAAGTATTAATGAAATTACATGTCAAGGCTATAGTATATACACCATATAAAAATGAATTGGTGAATAATGACAAATATGTCTCTACTGAATGTAAATTGAGATGAAATTCCTTACCTCATACTTTCATTTTGGTCGTACATTCTTTGAAATCATGTATAGTGATTTTAAACATTATATTAACTTATTATAGAACCATATTAAATTTTATGATGTCATATATTAGCATTTTATAATATATTATTACCCATTCATTAATAATCTTTCATTATTTTCATCATTTCTAGAAATACCTACATCATTTTTTGAGTTTTTTTGAATTATTTTTTTCATCTTAATTTGATCATGATATAATAAAATAGAAAATTAAAACCACGATTTAAATATAAAATATATTAATTTAGTTTAATACATAAAATTTGGTGATGATAAATGAAATATATCGTTCATAGAGATGGTATGCCATAGGTATGCATGAACACTATTTCCATTTTTTTGTTGTATTGAAAGAAAAAAAAGAAATTATATATATTATAATTATATTAAAAATTTTATTTAATATATATAACATATTTTTATTAAATCCATCATTATTACATTCTATGTAAAATGTGAATGAATCACATCACTTCGCGAGGCGGTAGTCCGCCGTACACACAAACTACGTTATTATATTCCCAAAAAATAAAAAGCATGAAGGTGTGTGTTATATAATAATTATATAATAATACTTACATAATAAATACCATATATATCACATATGAAAAGTATTTCTATCATCATTATAATCCTTTAAAGGTGGTTATAGAAAAATGAACGACATCGGTTCGCGAGGGGGTGGTCCGTCGTAAAAACAAACAATGATTTTGTAACCTATTTTATGGATGTGCTTATGGGTTTAGGTATTAAAAATAACATAATAAAATATAATAATATTTTGGACATTTATTTTATTATATAATAATTTTATAAGAAGAATATAAGGGGGTAGAGAATGAAATAAAACAAAGATGCACATTGATGAATGTTACCTCTTCTTCAAGTAACTCATATTGGTCTGTACCAAAGGCCTTCATTGGATGGTTTTATTTTCAAATTAATACTTATAAGATGTGGTTATGAAGTTTTTAACTGTATTGGTAAGGTATTTGAAGTTAAAAATATCTTGGTAGGTGTGAATAAGTGAAGGATGTGAGTGCCCTTATATAGTGGAGGAGTGGAATTTTTATAAATAAAAATATTTAAACACTAGTAGGGGGTGTCACTAAACTCATGTGTCTAAAATTATGTAAATTATTCTATAAATTAGGTTATATGTTAATAATATCGACAAAAAAGTGTTTTTACATGTTTTGGGTCATTTCCTTACTTTATCTGTTAAGATTAACTACCAAGTAAACTCATTTTTACCTTAACCATTATGATTAATGTTAAATATTTTCACTAATAACATTGGTAAAAACAAAATATGTATATATTATAAAATTTATATTATTCATTTTCCAAATATTGAATCCATTTTTTTAAATTTAACTCATATAAGTGGTAGAAATTAATTTAAAATTTTTCCTACAGATGCGATGACAAAGACGGTTTTTAAAGTAAATAATGTTCAAAAGTTTAAAATATGTTTATAAAAAAATTCTGAATTTAATTTATTAACATTTAATAAATTTGAAAAATAGATAAATAATAGATATCATTTATCTTTAAAACCAATTTAAAATAAAGATTAACATTATAAATTTTTTAGATGAAAATTCGGTTTCCAATTAAAATTCAGTATTTTTTACTATTCATAGAAAAATGATACTTCTCCGAAAAATAAATAAAACTAAACCTAATATAATTTTGAAATCATTATTTTCAAATTTTTATAAAATTATTAAATTTTGTTTTTAAACAAGTGCGCCATTAAAAGGTGTCAAAACTACGTTTAGAAAAATACTGATTTTTATACAAAAAATTTGATATGTTCTTATCTTATAACTATAAAATCAATTGTATTAATATAATTTTATTTATTGAAAATATAATATATAAATTCAATTATTATCATCTAATAATATAAATTAATTTAATTTATTAAGATAAAACTCGTTTGGCGTATAGAAATCATTTTTTATAAAAAAATTCATTTATATTCAATTGGTTTCTATATTAATTTGTAATTAATTTGCAACAAATGAATTAAAACATATATTTTCATAATATATTTAATAATATTAATAACCATGAATTTAGTGGTTAGGATATAATTTTCATTTTAAATAATAATAATAATAATATATAATGTTTCCGTAAAACATTGTCTTACGTGTAACTCTTGCTTTCAAATGAACTCGTTGTTGCGTGTAACACAAGATAAACCTGATGTTGTATGAATTGAAATCTATGGAATATTTTTATTAAAAATATTTAGTATATATTAGGGTCTGGGAATGTTATATACCATTATACACTTTGTGTTGTGTGTCATGTATGCTATTAAATAAAATGTTATTCAGTTTAAATTTTAAGGAACTAAATTATCCCTACCTAAAATAAATTCAGTCATCACAATTTAGAATTGATCCTGGTATTCTAGGGTTTTATATTTGAAATTTGTTTTTTTGAAAAACCCACATTTTAAAAGGTATAATAAAATATCCTCTTAACAAGTGAAAATGTGAAGTACAAAAGTTGTCTGGAATAATCACATCACTAGAATTCCAGATAAAAGAACATAGGTGGGAAATGAAAACATGGACGTGAAAGAGAAATATAATAGACAAATAATGAGCGAGAGAGATAGAGAACATGTTCATGAGAAAATTAACGACCAGAAATCAATAAATTAATGTTTTTGAAAATGTTTATTTATATCATAAAAAATGTTGATGATAAGATTTTTTTTTGTTTCAAGACCCTTTTGCTCGAGTTGAGGAATTATATCACTCCATATTATTATAAGGAAGTATACTAGATAAAATCCTATTTCAAAAAAACAATTTCATCATTATTTTGTTCTTTAATAATGTTCCCATTTATCCCTTCACTCTAATAAATGAATACAACAAAATTAATTTTATATCTCAGAAGAACTAAAATTTAATTTTAACATATCGTAAGATCCATAAAAGTGTGAAAATTATTTTCATTTGTCTCTAACTATTTAACAAAACCAATATGGTTAATAAATTAATCTATAAAAATTAATAGAAGCACTACTTGTTCATCATTAATATTTAGTCATCAAATTTTTTAATTAAAAATAGTGACACATTAACCAAGAAATTATGTAGGATAGTGGTAGGTATTAAACCTAAGCATCCTTTGGTTATGGGTTCAAGACCTACAGCCTTGCTGGATACGATAGGCTATCAACTTGTTTGTGGGACACCCTTTTTTTATATGATATATAATTCATATAATGTTTCAAAAAATATTATGCACATTATTGAAATAAGGTTAAACAATAAATAACCTTTTTACTATGGTTTTCAATACAACTTATTCTTTTATAATGTATAATAATAATATTTGAGTATTATTACATTGTCATTAATCATCATATCAACCCTAATGGTTATCAATAACTTTGAACCCTTGTTTATAAAACTTAAATGTTTTAATCATAAAATAATATCTCTCTTAAAATATATACATGCACTAAATTTCTCCCAAAACATCCTTAATCATTGTATACTTCCATCACATAAAAACTAAAAATAAGTGTTTTAGGATTTTAACACATAAAACATAAAGATATGCAAAAATATTATCTTAAGGAATACACGTATTCTTCTAAACTTTTACACAATACTTAGATGTTTCATGATTATTATACCTAAAATACCATTGGTAAAAATACTTATACAATTTATTTCTTAAATCCTAATAATTAATTTATCCATTTCATTTCAATATAGGTTCTTCCTTGGTCTAGGGTTTAACCTAGTAAATTCATTGTAATTATCTATTCAAATCCCATATAATGGTTTGTAAATAATACATGAATTATCCTAGGAATATCCCACAAAAGTGTCAAACGAGGTATGTAGTAAGGCCCATTTTTATGTTCTAGGTTATGCTTGAGTCAATCATGATTCTCCTTTTATAGAGTTATTACCACGTGGTACATCAGTTTGAGAACCATATCCACTTATAGTATCGAAAAGTTGATGTATTTATAAAAATACCAACATAATATATACCTTACAAAAAATTTATAGCTTTCTTATATACTTATCCTCAAATTATATCATAGGGTTATATTAGAAATTCTATATTTCCGTAAATCTAGTTCCTAAGGATTCTAATAAGCTTCCTCTATTACAAATTGTAATAGAACCGACCCCAGTAGACCAGATCTGGTATGTACTAACATTACATTAGCATAATATACTAGGAATTTCATCCCAAAGAACTGAATATTTTTTTAGTCTTCATAAACAAGATACATACAATAGTTTTACATTAAATTTTAATAAAACAATTACAACATAAATTTATTTCAAGAAAAATGTATTTCATCCAGAATAACCTTATAGATTAGTCATAGTAAAATTCATAGACTCATGAGAAAGAAATAAAATATAGGAAAACTCAAATGATTAGGAAGAGTTAAGTAAAGGGGAATAAATAATGAATCAGTCACCATAATTAATATGGTACAGTAGATAACTAAGAATACATTCTATGTAAACAAGAAATGAGAAAAAAGTGAATATAAAATATTTAAAGGTAAATAACTAAAATCAAATGTCATTTTATCAAAAAACTAATAATTAAATTCATCTATATATTATTTCATAGTGCAAATATAATGGATAATAATAACTAAATTCTTAATGTAGTAAATGAATAGATATTAGACGTCATGTTTAATGCATAATAAAACATATATCGTCAAGAACATTTACAAGAAGGTTTGAAACTAATTGTCAAAACCAATTTAATTCAGACCACTTATTTATCTCACGAGACTTATTGATGCATCAAGGGGATATAAAAAGCTAGATCCCCAACGTTCACTTCTAGTACAAATAATTCCTCATATATCAAATAATCAATTTAATTAATGACCAATGTGCCTGATAAAATATCTGTATTGAGTAATGAATATAGATTTATCAACATTTACATATATAATTAAACAACATTAAAAGTAAAAACTATATGTAAAAATGGTATAAAATTTAGGAAATAGTCATATACATGATATATAATATAGATATTTAGGTTAAATTTATTGTTTAATGGTTATTGGAAGGTGAATAACTCAACGAGATGTGAATAAATACAAAAATGATTCAAGGAAGGGAATTCCAGTATTATCCTTGGTCAAAATAATCATAAGAAATCCTGAGAAATAATAAGGATGGAATCAATAATATATATACCAATTGAAATTTGAATAATGATATTTTCATTTATGAATACAAATACCAAAAAATATATTAAAAAACATCTTGGAGGAAAATTTCGTTTCCTCTTTTTTTTTTTAAATCCATTTTCATTGAAAATAATATTTTGAATTTTTTTAAAATAATTGGTGAAAACTACTTTGATAAATAAATTTTAAAATTTAAAAACATTTTTGAAAATGTTTTTAGAAAAAACATGATTTTGGAAGAAAACTGCTTTCCAACCAAAGAGAGAAATGAAGTCAGATTTTCATTAAAAAATATAAAAAATATAAAGTAAAAAAAGAGTGAAAGATGGTACTATTTGTTGAAAAATATAATGTATAAATATAATTGAAGAAAATTAAATTTTTTATTAAAAAATGATAAAATAATTTACGTTAATGGGAAATCAGGTGTAAACAACCCTGAATGAAATGAGATTGTGAAGTAAATCATTGAAAAGATCATAATTTTTAAGTGAGAATAAACCACTGAATAGATTATGTGTATCAATAAATAATAATAATTTTTTAAATGAAGAATTATATTTTAAAATTTCATTAGACACATTATTATATAATATTAATGACAACAAAGAAGTAATATAACCCAAAGAAAAGAAATTGAGTTGTGAAATTCATTTCCACTTGGTAACTTTTTATTAAAATCCCCTTAGATTAAATAATTAAAATTTAAACATAAAATAAAATTAATAATTAAGTATTCAGGATATTAAATTTAAAATGGTATGTATATACACCATATAAAAGTTAATTGGTGCATAATAACAAATAAGTCTCAATGGAATGTAAATTGAGAGGATATCCCAAACCCTACGCTTTCCTTTTGATCATAATTTATTTGAACTCATGTATAGTGTTTTAAACATATTATTAGCATATTAAAGAAATATATTAAAATTCAGAATAACATATATGATCCTTTTATAACATATTATTACATGTTCATTAATAATCATTCATTATTTTCATCATTTCTGATAATAACTGCTTTATTTTTCGAGTATTTTTTTACTTGTTATTTTTTATCCCACTAATATCGATCATGGTTTAATTATCTAAAGAATTTAAAACAAGATTTTAATATCATATATATTTATTATATATGTATTTATTTTGATCTATAAAATTTATTTATTATATATAAAATACAATATTCATGGATATGGTTGGCCATACGCACGTATGAAGATTATTTGAATTTTCTCATCTTATTGAAAGAAATAAAAGTAAGTAATATATATGATCATTTTAGTATCATTTTTATTTCATATATATCACATAATTTTTTTAATACCATACTTAATAAATTCCATATAAACCATGAACAAATCATATTGTTTTGCGAGGCGGAAGTCCGTCGTACACAAGAACGACGTTATCGTATTCCAAAAATATGGAAATAATAAAATAAAGAGTTATATAATAATTAAAAAGAATAAAGAAATCATAAATATCATATATATTATATTTAAATATTATGTCCATAACTTTTACCATCCTTGAAACGTGGTAATGGAAAATTGAACGACATTATTTCGTGAGGTAGTAGTCAATCGTACACATAAACGATGATTTTGTAACCCATCAGATGAAAGTGTGTGTGGGTTTAGGTCATAACATTAACATAAAAATTTCTCATACTATTTATTATACAATTTTTATAATATAATAAAAATATAAGAATATTTTATGTAGGTTGAGAAATAAATAAAACAAATATGCATGTTACCTATTCATTGGGTAACTCTTATTGGTTTTCAACAAAAGAATAAATAGGATGGATTTATAAAAAAATTAAGGATTTAGTATGTGGTTAGTGAAGTTAATATGTTAATTAGGTAGTTTTTATGAGAAAAATGTATTTGGATGTTTGAATAACTGAGGGGAGTGAGTGCCATATTATATTGAAGGAGGAGTGACATTCTTATAAATACAAAAAAAACACTATTGGGAGTCTCCCTTACCTAATGTGTCTCCAATAAATATTTTAAGAAAATAGGATATAGGTTATAAATATTTCCATCCAATTGATTCTATTTATTGGTTGCGTCATTTCCACACCTTATCTATTAAGATTAACCACTAAGTGAACTCATTTTTACCTTAATCATTGTGATTAACACGAACTTTTTTCACTGATCACTTTGTCCAGAAATAAAGTTTTACTTATTATAAATTATAAATTTATCTTATTCAAAATATGGAAACTATTTTTAAAAATAAATCTCACATAATTATCATTATTTAATTTAAAATTTGTCACATTGATTTGGCGACAAAGATGGTTTTTAATGTGAAAAATGTTCAAATGTTTGAAATGTTTTTTTATCAAAATTTTCTATATTTATTTAAAAAATAATTTTTTTTATTAATATATTTATAATTTATATAATTTATCTTTAAAACCAATTTATAATATAATTTAACATTACAAATTCTTTAGATGAAAATTCAGGTTTTAATTAAAATTTCGTATTTTCACTATTCATAAAAAAAATGAAACTTCTCTGAAAAATACCAAAACATTATACTAAGATAATTTTTTCATTCCTATTTTAAAAATAATTTTTATTTTTTCAAAAAAAATTAAAAAACTTTCCAAATTTGGTTTTAAAAATAGCGTGCCACAAAAAGGCACCAAAACTACCTTTAAGAAATAAAACATTTTGTTGATAAAATTTAATTTTTTTGATCTTATGTATATAAAATATATTGTATGAATGTAAAAAAAATTCTTGAATATATAATATATAAATTTAATTGATACCATCGAAAAATAGTAATTAATTTAATTTTTTAAGATAAAACACCATTGGCGCATAAAAATAGTTTTTTATAAAAACATATCCTTTAAATTAAATTTGTTTTTATATTCATTTATAATTAATTGATAACCAATTAATTCCACCATATATTTTAAAATTTTAGTTAATAATATTAACAATGACCAATTTAATATCTATGATATAATTTTCATTTAAAATAAATATATTAATATTATATAGTTGTTTAGTAAAATCTGGTCTTGGCTATAACCCATGATTTGGAATGAACTCATTATTGCATGTAACAGAATATAAAATTTATGTTACATGAATTTAAAGATATATATTGCTTTAATAACCTTTTAGGGTGAAATATAGTGATATTTTCTAGGAGTATTATTCAACTTTACAGTGGTTTATTGACATGGAAATTCAAATGGTTCTAGGGAAGGTATTTTATGGAGAATATATTGTTAGGTAGTATACGTACTTTTTTATATAATATTATGAAAGGATAAGGTTGTCTGAATAATAGTAGAAAACTTGATATAGTGTAAGAGAGTATGTTATATTTCATATAAGTGGTTATTCCCTTATTGATAAATATGTTAAGAATATCTTCATCTACATTCATCGGAGAGTAATAATTAAAATTATGAGGATTTAATTTATTTAGGGGGTAAAACCATAATATTTTAATATATGGATTCCTTTAAATGAGCCAATTTTTTTGATTGATTTCTCTGCACACAACACCAAACTAAAGCCAAAACACTATGTATTTTAATAAAAATAAAAATATTAAGTATGGTCATTAAAACCTGAACATTGAATCAGTTAGAATGAAAAAGAGTAACCAATTTATGAAATATTCAAATAAAGAAAACAATGACATCTTTTAATATAAACTAAATTCAATTGGTATATATAAAATGACTAATATAGTTGTTTAATCCTTAGAATTTTATTTTTATAAATATCGCCTTTCTCTGTGATATTAATTAATATTTTAAGTAACTTTTTATTAATAATTATAAAATTTATTTTATATTAATAATTGGTTAAAAAAATAGTTGGTAAAGGATAAGATGTAGGAATAATAACAGTTAATATTTGAAAATTTCATTTTCCAATGAAAACACATTTTTTTCATTATATTTTATGATTTTTTTGAAAAATTAAAATTATAAATTTTATATTTTAAAATTAAAAAAATTAAATTATGGTTTTAATTCCTTATATAAAAAATTACTTATTTTGAATTTTTGAGCTTTTTCTTAAAATGATGTTTTTAGTAGAAAAATAAGGTTTTCAAAAAACAAGATTGTTTTTTAAATTAATAATTATATAAGAATGATCCATAGGATAAGACAACATTTTAGGTGATAAAATGTAAATATAAGGAATTAAATTATGAATTTTAGTATATATCCTTAAGCATATAAATTCAATGTAAAAAATTTTAGAACTAAATTGAAATGTTCTGTTAATTAAAATTGTTTTCACTTTTTTCATTAAAAAAGGTTTTTTGAAGGTAATATTATATTTTGGATTTTGATGAAAAAATAATAAATTTTAATTGTTTTCAAATAAACTAATTTTTTTCAAGGGGATTTATAACTTTAATAACTATGATATACATATAAAATTTGATATTAAAAACACACATTTTCTAAAAACCCATTTTTGCGGGTAATGTGTGCTAATCTTAAAATTAACTTTTAAAACCCATGGATGTTTTATTTGATATAATTATTTTAAAATTTTAAATTATTATTTTTAATTTATGTAAAATGATCAAAATTAATTTTTTTAGTAAAAAAAATTACTAATTCTAAAAAATAATTAACAAAGTCAAATAACTGTTGGTAGAAGATTAAAAGTAAAACTAAAATCGTTAAAAAATTCTTGTTTGACTTCATAATAAGTGGTTGTGGGGATTTTTGACCCGAACTCACTTTTTCATCCTCTTTTTTCCATTTTAGATCCATTGAACAGGGAATAACAACATCACATTGTTGAAAATATTAAGGGTTCTTCTAAAAGAACCATTCTCCTGACTTATAAAAGTTATCACTCTATCCACATAAAGTCCACCCACCCCATAACACCCCAACCCTAGATTCCCCGAACTGGTGTGCTATTTTATTACATTGGAATGTTTACAAGGAAATAGATTCTTAAGGATCGTATAGTTTAATGGTCTTGGAATGTGAGATTACATATATAATACCCATAATACAATGTGAAAATAAAATAAAACATGATACATAATAAAATAAAATAAAATTCATCCATGAAATATTATTCAAATATTATTCTTCATAACCTTGGAAAAAGAATCATAATAAGGGTGAGGTTAATTTCTAAATAGGGGTAAGTAAAATCGAACACATAATAAATAAATTAATATGGAAAGGTAAAAAAATAATCACACTTTCCATTTAAACAACTAGATAAGTCTTAAATAATATGGAAAAGGTAAATAACTAAAACAAATTCCATTTTATCAATAAAATTATAATAAAATGTAGTCATGGATATGTCAATGAAAAATCTCATAGATAAAAAAGAAATGTGTTCGAATGAGTTAAATTTTTAATTATTGGACGTCATGTTTCCTAGGTACATACAACCGTTACTATCAATACTTTTCACAAAATGGTTTAATATATCAGAAAAAAGCCCATATATTTTGGTCAACTATTTCTTCTAATGAGTCCACCGATGCATTGAGGGGCTATCTATAATAGGTCCAACCAAAGTTGTACCTGACCAGAGCATTCATCAAATAAAATAATTGATTTAAATAATAAACCATATACATTATAAAATATATTTATTGGATGACGGATTAATAATTCCCAAGTGGAGGCTAAGTAATAATAAGGGTTGTTTATGTTTATATAATGGAAATACCACTAAAATACTATTAAAACATTTTTGAGGAAAATAATTTTTAAACAATCCAAAGTACACCATACCACTTTGAAACATCTGAATCATAATCTTAATGAAAGAATAAAATTAAATGAAATGTATAATAACTTGATAATTGATATATTAATGATATAATATTTCAAAGTTTAGTCTATACACCATATAAAAGTGAATTGGTGTATCAAAACAATTGAGTATCAATAAAATGTAAATTCAGAAAAAATTTGTTACCTTGCCTTTCCATTTTAGTGACCAGACATTAACATAATATATAATGGTTTTAAGATAATTAATAAATTACTAAATAATCATATTAATATTTATGATTTAATATATGATCATCTTATAATATCTTAGTATTTATTTGTTAAAATTATTTTGTTATTTTCACTATTTCAGGTGTTAATTTCGTAGTTTCTAGAGTATGCTTTGACTTTTTATTTCTTATTACTATTAATTTGATCATGGATTCATCATATATAATGTATAAACCATGATATATATTCAGTATATTGGTATTTGTAATAATCCATAAAATTTGGTGATAAGAAATTAAATGTACCGTTAACGGAGACGGTAGGCCGTACGTATGCAAGAACACTACTTTCAATTATTTTTCATATTAAAATAATAAATATTAAATTATATATATGTATATTATATTTATATTATCATATATATCTCATATATATTAAATATTTTTATTAAAACTATTCTTTCTTTCTTTCATGTATTGTGTGAATGAATCACATTGATTTGAGGAGGTGGTAGTCCACATATCCACAAATGAAGTTATCATATTTCCACAATATAAAAAAATGAAGGTATGTTTAATATAAAATTTAAAGAATATCAAACAGGTTATAATATATATATATATATATATATATATATTAAAATAGTATTTAACCATAAAAATAGTTCTTATACCCTCCATGAAGGTGATAAGGTTAAAAGAATAAAAACATTATTCACAAGGGTGAATAACCGGAAAAACTAGTAAATAGTTTAATTAATTAGAATAAAAGGATATGATAAATGAAATGGATATGATATATTAAATTCTAAACATAATAATATATTTTATACCAGATTGTTGAGTTCTCATTCACTAATGAATGAAATATGAGATGAGATATTAGAAAAAGAAATGAAATTTAGACAGGTACTTTGGGAAAATTACCTCTTGAATATCCCCTCCTTGCGAGACCATTGACGACCTTGGGTTTGGTATTTTGGTAAAGAGCAACAATTTTTCATGGGGAGAGTGAGTAAGAGATGTTTGGGTAGATATTTCAGGAGATACAAGGCTTATGGGGTGAAATGGGGTGGTTATGGGTGGAATTTATACTTGAAGAGTGGTTGGTTTAAGTGATTAAAATAATGAATAATTTATAATTAAATCCAAATATATTGAGGTGGAATTAATTCAATTGAGTTTTATTTTTAATTAATGTTGTGGATTATAGTTATGTTCGATATAGACTTCAACCAACCATTAAATTAATAATTTTTAGGTACACTAATCTTTCACCATTTAACATTAAAATCTATGGTGTCACATTCTCCCCACCTTCAATAAATTGAATCCTCATAATTTCAAATTAAACTTCATAAATCAATGTTTAATACTTGGAAACCCATTTATAAAAAACCCTCCGTAGTAATAGGGTTAATAAAACATCCTCTTGATCAGAGGAAATGGGAAATTAAAAGGTTACCAAAAAATTAAAATTATGAATAGGAAAAAAATTGTGGAATGTCAAAATTGGGACATGGAAGAGAAATAAAATGATCATGTTTTTATGGAGAGTGATAGATAACAAGGTCATCAGAAAGTCTACCATCACAAAACCATAAATCTGTGATGGGTTTAAAAGACATTGATTTATAGTTATGGAAATAAATTGGATAATGTTTTTGTTTCAATTTTTTATGGTTGTGTAATCCATTTACTACTTAAACTAAGAGCATAAGAAGATATACTCACTTGAAAAGTAGATTTTTATCCTTTAATAAATTTCTATGACAAATCTATGTCTCTCACCAAAATATAATACAATTAAAAAAATATTCTTTTTACATTAAATGTAGAGGGTCTAAAAAATATACTTATACTTAATCTTTTATACTATTTAAATAAAGAAAACCGTGTTATACATACAATGACATCAAATAGGTAGGTGGTAGGTGATTCACCCTTGTCATCCATATGTTGTGGGTTTAAGTCTCATGATCTTACTAGATGTGGTGGGTTGTCGCCCCACTTAAGGGTTATCCTTTTTCTAAAAATATATTATTTTAATATTCCATATATAACTTTAATATATTTTACATTGAATAAATTTTTTAACCCCAAAAAATAATATCCAATGTCCAATTTAATCCATCTAAACATTAATACTCATCCAAAATACTTCATTCCAAAATGGTCTATGAATTTCTAAAATAAATCTTAACATTATAATTTCCTCAAACATAATGTTTCTATTATAGTCTCATACAAACAATATGAGTAATATGATCACATTAAAACCATAATGTAAGATTTCATTATTCCAAATCCTTAACAAAAAATTACTGCAGTAAAATTCTTATATATTTAATTTTTCTCAAAATCATGATATCATAACATAATTATTTAACCTAAATATATGAAAACATTAATTATTACACTTATATTATAGTAAAAACTTAATCTTGTCCTTGATCCACTTTATTTTTCTGAGCCATATTCCTTGATGCTTAGGAAAATGAATTTCATAATATCCGATTTTTTAAAATTGTAACATTGAACATTAATCGCATATATCATTCCATTTAATTCATAAGCACGCTGGACTTTCTCACCACACATTAAGAAAACTCATTTCTTTAATCAGGTTCTAGGGTGTTTCCTTCCATAATTATAACATATAGAAAAATCATTTCCCCCTTTTTCAATTTATCTGGCTATTTCACCACTATTCCCTTATTCTATTATTTTCTAATGAATTCATAAGTATTATAGAATTATTTCACTATCTTGATTTTACACAATACTATTTCATCATATTATGAAAAAGTTTGAGACACCAATGCCCATCATATAAATGGCTTAAGTCCTTCAAAGAATTGATCACTCTGAAATTCTATTTTTTATAAGAAATCCGTAGCATAACTTTTTAAATGGGTGATGGTAGCTTCATACTCCTCAACACGTTCTTCCTATATTTTCTTTAAACTAAATAATTTTCTCTTCATATTAGTTTTCTGATTTTTAAGAAAGTATTTATCCAAGTATTTCACCTTAAATATTTTCAATTCCATGAGTTGTATTTCTTTTTCCTCCTTAGTATTCTAGATCAATGACCACCATTGATCCATATATCCATTTATTCAAAAGACTGTAAGTGTAAAACTTTCCATTTCACTGCATCTTAAGGGCATACATATCTTATTTAAATACTTTATTCATTGATTAGTCACCATTGGGTCAATTTTCCCACTAAACTATGGGGGCCTTAGACTCATAATGCGACCCAAAATCAGATAATATGATTATGGAAAAGGTTGTTCCATTCAGGAAAGGTTATGTTTCATAACTTGATTAAGCTACCCAAATATATCCCAAAACAATTATTTCTAAAACCATATTTATTATATTTCTTAGTAGGTCAACCTCTACCTTTTCCATAAGTATTGATATCGTTTGTTTTTCTAGGTGCCATTTCTAAACAATGTCGTACACTGGATTTGATCACATCATTATAAAACATAATTTAGAATCCCACAACTAGTAAAATTCTTAACATAAATTGATATATTTTTCTGTATATCATCTCAAAACCATAAACATGGTTTCTTTTGGATGTTCTTATATACTTATCCTTAATTTCAATCTTTGGGTTTTTCCCCTATTATATGTTTTCATAAATCCAGATTTCAAGGTTCTTTCTAAAATTCCTATGATACCAACTGTAACAGCCTTAATCCAGATGCCTGAAGCCGATGATTTTTTTATTACGTGGGAATGTTTATGAGGAAATAAATTCTGAAGGACCATACATTTTAGTAGTCTTGGAAAGCCATATTACATTCATAGGACCCATAGTATAGTGGAAAAAGAAAATAAAACATGATACATAATAAAATGAAATAAACTTCATGTCACGACCCGTCCATCAGGGCCAGTTCCATGACTACCTCAATCCCTCTTTCGATGGGCCAGGGGCGAGCAACTAGTGCCGAGTAGTCCTATCAAAAAAATGGGAGAAATTTTCCTAAGAACCTTCACACATTCAAAAAACTTCATTCCAAAGATGTTTGTAATTAAAAACACTAAGAAAATAAAAATCATGTATACCACTACAATGAAACAACAATGTTTGACAAAAATGACAAAAGTAATGTACAATCGGGCCATAATACAAGCCCACAAAAAAATAAGTGTATATAAAACAAGTATTTAAGCTCATTCCTAGAAAACCCACCTGATCCAACTACAGTGTAAGACACTCGACTTCTATTTGTAATACAGAAAAACAAACCTCAGTCTGTATGATCACACTAGGCCTCAACTGGTCCTGGTCTGCCTGGAACACCATCAAAGAGTCAACCATCCCCACAAGACACGACATGTGTGGGAAAATCTTGTTCATGGGTGAGTAAGACAATACTCAGTAGGGAACCTCGAAACAAAAATTTAATGACACCAAAGAAAACACAACTAAGAATAAACATTCTTCCCAACACAGTTATCTATCAACAACACATATAACAAGAACATATAAGTATACTTGTATGGGATTCCAAAACTCAAGGTCTCATACACTGCTAGCCATATAGTCCCACTCATAGTATGCTCGATTCTATGAGATCTCACTCTTCAATCTATATGATAGTAAGCATGCAGAACAAATCTACAAAAATTATTCGAGAGAAAATATAGTCTTGATATTTCCCAAAGTTCTATAAGACTTACGGTCTCACTAAGAAAATGAGTCCCGATATCACATCCCATCCTTGGTCATAGGATTATGCTCAAGGCACACTCTTTTAGGAATAACTCACTCATAGAGATATGAATTCATCAGATACCCTTACAATGTGGTCCCTCTAATTTGGGCCCCTCCCAAAGAGAACACACTAAGAACTACATGAAGAACGATGGTAATGTCAAGTCACGAAGGAAAGAATCTGATTTCGATACAAACATATGGGATTATGTGCTTGGGGATCCCTAGAGAACTCCTAGACCTACTGGAAACATCATCACAGATAATGGATAGGTGCCCATATAATTATTAGTCACACCTTCTCCAACAACCCAATATAAGGTACCACGAATACAAGTGAGGATCGACCGAGCCTCTCGATGTGATATATACTCCACTCCACTGATTCATTATTGAAGTTGGTCTGAGACAACCCACTTTAGAACATGGGTTATCCTTTATGATAAGGATGAGATCCTGTATCAAAACATCATTGGAAATTCAACGGGTCACACTCAATCTATACTATCACCATATATAACAGGATTGTGATCCAGCATTGATCCCTCATAGAAATGATAAATAGAATGCAACCAAAACCTAATGGTCCAACCAAAAATCTATCAATCCATCTTAAAAGGAACAACTCATCACAAGGGTCCCAACACTATAGACGACTTTCCAAATTGTAAAGACCCGCAAAATTCAAGGAAAATTTTTTTCTTAATTTTCTTTAGAATTTTACAAGAGCGCGGTTTCAGACGGCACCTGATTCCGAGGCCCGGAGTGCCCGGAATTAATTTCCGAAGTTTGGCTCGGGTACGTTCAGTGAACGAACGAGCGGGAATTCCTAAGTTTTGATCCGGTGCTCGGAATTGAAATCCGAGGGCACCGATGAACTCGCAGCGCCGATATTCGCTTAAAGAGACCTTTTCGGGAGTTGCGTTTGTTGCGGGTTGAAAGTTACGTTTTGGGGTTTTTCAGTTAAGTTGAATAAAATTTGTGTAAAACAATTTTTATTTTAACTTATTCTTTAAAACCTATCAGAGGAGGTTGAAAGTGGGACCCACACCCACTTAACCTCCCTTGGGAGGATTAAGTGTGGTGGGGCCCACACGAACCCCTTTTCTCTTCTTTTTCTCTCAACGTTCTTAACCCCCAATTAATTGGCTTATGTTACTCTTATTTAATTATGGGAGTTTTGTCTTTTTGAATTTCAAAGCTTTGAAATTCTTTTGTGTTGTGTTAATAAAATAAGAGGTAGGTCTTATTTTATTGGGAGTTCTTTGTTTGTCCTTGGAGAGCTCCTCTTCATCTTCTCCGGCGAAGAACGTCTTCATCCTCAACGAAGAACGACAACACTTCGTCAAGGATCATCGACTCGGAGACCTAGTATCTTCGGGCCTCTGCTTCCTCTTCGGACCTTCTTCGTCGGCAAACGAAGATCCGACAACAACGTGTCGCATCGGACGTAACTCTTCGTCAACGAATTTGACGAACGACGACCGCGACGCCCGACCTCCGCGACGCCGTCTTCCGCGGAGCGTAGCCGAACCTTGAATCTTATACCGAGGTAGGGGTTGTTGGTTCATTATTTCTTTATTCTTTTTCCCTGAACGTGGATCTCGCATGTCTAACTTGATGCTTGATTGTTTAAGTTGCGTTTTTAAATTAACGTGAGGGGGCCGGACCGCACGAACACGGCCGAACCCCCCTCCAACGTTCATGTTTATTCATGCGGGTGGAAGCAAGTAGCGTGGTGCCGTCGCACCACGCGGATGATCGTACAATTAATTTACGTGGCGCCGTCGCGCCACGCCGGGGGAAAATCTTCAAGAACGCGACGCCGTCGCGCCGCGTTGAAAAGAATCGAAGCACGGCGAAGGGGCGCGGTGCCGACGCACCGCGCCGGATGACGAACGCCGCGGTCGGTTCCGGGCCGCGGCGGAACGAGAAGACCGCGGCCGGTTCCGGGCCGCGGCAGGACGAGGAGACCGCGGCCGGTTCCGGGCCGCGGCGGAAGGGAAGACCGGCGGCCGGGCCGCCGGCGTCGGAAGCCGAAGAGGGGACCGGAAATTCCGGTCCCGTTGGAGATAACCGGCCGGCCGGCTGGCCGGCCGGACGCCGTTAAACCGGGGAATTAATTCCCCGGCCGGCTGGCAAAACCCCCCTCTTTAAGAGGGGGGGCGTTCTTTATTTTTTTTTAAAAAGAGGAGGGGGCCGGCTGCCCCCTCGGTTCGCTCCAGCAGGCCCCCCACGTGGGGGGGGCGTTCTTTATTTTTTTTTAAAAGAGGAGGGGGCCGGCTGCCCCCTCGGTTCGCTCCAGCAGGCCCCCCACGTGGGGGGGGCTTCTTTAAAAACAAAGGGGCCGTGCCCCTTTGTGCCGCGCAGCGCGCAAAAGCCGCGGGGCTGAGCCCCGCGTGCGCCGCCAGGCGGCCCGCCGCCGCCGCCAGGCGGCCCGCCGCCGCCGCCAGGCGGCCCGCCGCCGCCGCCACGCGGCCCGCCGCCGCCGCCACCGTGCGCCGCCGCGCGCCGCCACCGGCCGCCGCACCGCCGCCGCCCGCCGCCGCGCGCCGCCACCGGCCGCCGCACCGCCGCCGCGCGCCGCCACCGGCCGCCGCACCGCCGCCGCGCGCCGCCACCGGCCGCCGCACCGCCGCCGCCCGCCGCCGCCGTCCGCCGCCGCCGGCCGCCGCGCCGCCCAGGGGGGGGGTCGGGCCGGGTCGGCCCGGACCCGGACCCCCCCATTTCGGACCAGATTCGGTTTTTCGCTCATAACTTGAGCCTCGGACCTCCGAATGACGAGCCGTCTGCGGCAACGCGATCCTTGGATCGAGACGGTCGTTTCGGTATATCGCACTCAAGATTTCGGATTACTTTGAGTACGGCCGGGTTGGTTCGTTCACGGAACCAACCGGGCCTTCGGAGCGGAAACGCTCATATCTTGAGCTACGGACGTCCGATTGACGTACCGTCAGTCGCGTAGTGTTCCTCATAGTGAGACGGATCTTTTGGCATACTCCGCCCGAGGTTTGGACGCAGGTGGAGTACGGTCGGGTTGGTTTTGCCTTAAAAACCAACCGGGCCCCGGAGACGAAAATGCCAATAACTCACAGACCGGGCGTCCGATTGACGCGCCGTCTGTTTCGTTGACTTCCTCTTGATGAGACGGAACTTTTGACATACTCCGCCCGAGTTTTGGATACAGTTGAGATACGGCCGGGATTGGTTTCGCTCACGAAACCAACCGGGCCCCTGGGACGAAAAGGCTAATAACTCACAGACCGGGCGTCCGAATCAACGCGCCGTCTGTTGCGTTGAGACCCCTGTGACGAGACGGTTCTTTGAGACACTTCTTCGCGGGACCTTGTGATACTTGGAGTATCGACCTGTAGCTCGTGGAGCGGACCCGTGGTACTTGACAGTGGTGGTGCGCTTGGATGCAGCAGCAGACCCTTGGCGGTGGAGCGCTTGGTTGTAGCGGCGGACCCGCGATACTCTACGGAGTGTGTGCGCTTGGTTGTAGCGACAGACCCGCGACGGTGGAGACGAGCGTGCGGAGTACGGAGACCGTGTAGCCGGCTGAGACCTGACGACTGCTTGACCGACTCGACTTGGAGTGAGTCGACTAGCCCAGTGGACGGAGCGCCCGGTATTTGGCGGCAGACCCACGGCGGACGGAGCGCCTGGTAGTTGGCAGCAGACCCGCGGTACTCGACAGGAGGAGTACCTCAGCAGGCTATCTGGGTAGCGCCCGGTATTTGGCGACAGACCCTCAGCGGACGGAGCGCCTAGTAGTTGGCAGCAGACCCGCAGTACTCGACAGGAGGAGTACTTCAGCAGTCCTAGGTTAGTGAGCGGCAGCCTCGGAGTCGTGACAGGACCACTGTACACTCTAGAGACGGAGCTCTTCAGCGGTTACGGTTTCGATAATGAAAATCCTGGTTTGAGCTGAGACTTTTGACCTTGTGTTTACTTCATGACTGAGATGGGTCACTTGCTAACTTTGGTATATGTATGGGCATATACCCGGGTAGTGGTTATCCGTCGAATTCACAATTCTTGTGTTCCTCATGATTGAGATGGGTTACTCGATAACTTAGGTATATGTATGGGCATATACCTAAGTAGAAGTTATCTGTTAAGATCTTCTTTGTGGTTATCCTTGTTGGTTTAGTGAGACCTTGAGGGTCTCGGGGTCCCTACTGAGTATCGTTATACTCACCCCTGCACGGGCTATGCCCGCACCTCGTTGTGTTGGTTGCAGACGACGGACAGTGCTGACAGAAGCCGAATGTTCGAGGACTAGACAGTACCTGGAGGTGGGCTATACGACGAGGCGGTACCCGGAGGCAGACCACTGGACAGGACATACTCGGAGCAGACGGCAGGACCCGAGGAGCAGAGGAGCTATCTGTACCCACCCTTCAGGTGGGATTTCCAGTGGACATCTCAACGTAGCAGCTTTACTTTTCAGTCGCTGTTTTTCCCTTTCGAGTTGTACTTTACAGTTGGGCTTGTATTTCCGGCCCCTTTTACTTTTCAGCTCTTCTTTTTGTACTTAGTGTTTCACTTCCGCTTGTACTCTGTGGTGCTTGTTTTCTTTTATAAAGGCAATGCCTTCCCAGTTAACGGGATTTTACGCCTTTGGTGCTAGTCGCCAGCCCCTGGCCTATGGAAGGCGGGCTTGGGGTAGTCACGGCACGGGCCCCGAGGACGGGTCGTGACAAATTGGTATCAGAGGAGTTCGGTTCTACCGCAGAACTTATAACCCTGATGTTTCTTTCTGTGAAGCAATAGTGTTGAGAGTACCGAGTGTGGTTTTCAGTTCAGGGAGTCCAGTGTTGGTGCGGGCGGCCGACGTATCCATACACCAGGACCCTGACAACTGATTTCCGACTTGGTGCACGAAAACACTGATTGCGTGTGTGTTTTCAAAAGTTTTTTCCCTTAAAACAGCTCAAACCAGGTCAGCTCACCAGGTATAATCGTTTGATCGTGTTACGTTGTTTCTTTCAGGATGGCCCCACGACGGCAGCCAGCTAGGGTTCCGAGAATCGAGCGTGACGACAGCCCACCGAGCGACGAGGCTTCGGTGCAGGGCCCTTTTTCAGTAGTGGCACCGGCGGTAGCTTTACCCGCCGAGCCCCCGATGCTTCCAGCAGCAGCCGCTGACGATGCACGTCGCCTCAGCGCACTGCATGAGTTTCAGCACCAGCGACCGCCCAGGTTTCGCGGGGAGACGGATCCCCAGGCAGCAGAGGACTGGCTGGAGGCAGTAGTACGAGTGTTTAGGCTAGTGAGGACACCAGCAGACCTCATGGTGATCCTCGCTGCGAGCCTACTACACGCAGCAGCAGGACGATGGTGGAGCCTGATGCTCCAGGTGCACGATGAGGCGTCTCTTCTCTGGACGGACTTCGAGAGCCTCTTCCGCTCTGAGTTCGTCCCGGCCACCCTCCGAGCGGTGCGCATCCAGGAGCTTCTACAGCTGCGGCAGGGCAGCATGACGGTCGCTCAGTACGCGGCGAGGTTCACCGATCTCTCGCGCTACTCGACCGACATGGTACGGGACCCATTCTTCAGGGCCCGGACCTTCGAGCAGGGTTTGAGACACGAGATCAGGGCATCGCTGATCTCCCTCAGCATACCGACTCAGACAGGAGTACTGGAGCGGGCACTTCTGATCGAGAGTTTCCTTGCTGAGTCTTCACCAGCACAGCAACTCACCGCAGGGCGGCATGTGGCAGAGTCATCTGCAGCAGGTAGCCGACAGATGACTCAGGGTTCCAGGCAGACTAGACCTACCGGTGGCCGACTGCACGACTCAGGCTCAGTTGTACGGGGAAGCCGGGGTGGAGTCAGAGCCAGGCGTGCCGAGAGTGGGCAGTGTTACTCCTGTGGCGGGATTGGTCACATGGCTCGTGACTGTCCGACCCGCCATGCTGATGATCAGCAGTTAAGTGAAGAACCTCCCAGGCAGAGGCAGAGGTTCGACCGTGGCGGTCCGCAGGGAGGAGGCGGACGAGGCAGAGGAGCTGGATGAGCAGCTGGTGGTGGGCGACGCTTTGAGGCTCTTCCACCACCACCACCAGGAGGACCACCCCGACCGCAGGGGAGAGCTCAGCTTCAGGCAGCCGAGGCCTTCGATCATGGAGCTCTGGGAGCCGATGGACAGGAGCAGAACTAGTGGATACGTCCTTAGTACTTCTGGTTCTTTGTTGCTTTTGTGTAGCGTCTTGTATTATGAGCTGCAATAATAAAAGACGCATACCTTTGTGATGTTTCTTTCCTGTCCTCTTTTGTGATGTTACTAAGAGGTTCCAGTTGACTGTTGACTTGACCCTCACTTGTGAGACATCTACTGGAGGAGACCAGTTACTACACACTGATGCCGACAGTGTGACTCAACCCTTGGAGGCGAGAGTAACGGTTGGATCTCTTAGTAGTAGCGTCGAGGCCTTACGACGTCATTCTTGGTATGGATTAGTATCATCCATGTTAGGATTGACTGTTTTAGGCAAAGAATGTGGTTCATCCAGGGGATGAGACCAGGTTTCTCTTTTCGGCAAAGAAGAAATCTTGCAGCTCTTGTGGGACCAGAGATGGTCCGGGCCACGTCAAAAGAGGTCCATGTCATCCAGGAGCGGGTCCTACATGGACGATCGATTCCTCTTGTGCGCAACAGATGGCGGCACGGGAATCTCCAGGAGAGCACATAGGAGCGGGAGGCTCAGATGCGTGCTCAGTATCCTCTTTTTGTTTCCCTAGTTTTTGATGTAGCTTTACGGGGACGTAAAGCCCTGAGGTGGGAGTAATGTAAAGACCCGCAAAATTCAAGGAAAATTTTTTTCTTAATTTTCTTTAGAATTTTACAAGAGCGCGGTTTCAGACGGCACCTGATTCCGAGGCCCGGAGTGCCCGGAATTAATTTCCGAAGTTTGGCTCGGGTACGTTCAGTGAACGAACGAGCGGGAATTCCTAAGTTTTGATCCGGTGCTCGGAATTGAAATCCGAGGGCACCGATGAACTCGCAGCGCCGATATTCGCTTAAAGAGACCTTTTCGGGAGTTGCGTTTGTTGCGGGTTGAAAGTTACGTTTTGGGGTTTTTCAGTTAAGTTGAATAAAATTTGTGTAAAACAATTTTTATTTTAACTTATTCTTTAAAACCTATCAGAGGAGGTTGAAAGTGGGACCCACACCCACTTAACCTCCCTTGGGAGGATTAAGTGTGGTGGGGCCCACACGAACCCCTTTTCTCTTCTTTTTCTCTCAACGTTCTTAACCCCCAATTAATTGGCTTATGTTACTCTTATTTAATTATGGGAGTTTTGTCTTTTTGAATTTCAAAGCTTTGAAATTCTTTTGTGTTGTGTTAATAAAATAAGAGGTAGGTCTTATTTTATTGGGAGTTCTTTGTTTGTCCTTGGAGAGCTCCTCTTCATCTTCTCCGGCGAAGAACGTCTTCATCCTCAACGAAGAACGACAACACTTCGTCAAGGATCATCGACTCGGAGACCTAGTATCTTCGGGCCTCTGCTTCCTCTTCGGACCTTCTTCGTCGGCAAACGAAGATCCGACAACAACGTGTCGCATCGGACGTAACTCTTCGTCAACGAATTTGACGAACGACGACCGCGACGCCCGACCTCCGCGACGCCGTCTTCCGCGGAGCGTAGCCGAACCTTGAATCTTATACCGAGGTAGGGGTTGTTGGTTCATTATTTCTTTATTCTTTTTCCCTGAACGTGGATCTCGCATGTCTAACTTGATGCTTGATTGTTTAAGTTGCGTTTTTAAATTAACGTGAGGGGGCCGGACCGCACGAACACGGCCGAACCCCCCTCCAACGTTCATGTTTATTCATGCGGGTGGAAGCAAGTAGCGTGGTGCCGTCGCACCACGCGGATGATCGTACAATTAATTTACGTGGCGCCGTCGCGCCACGCCGGGGGAAAATCTTCAAGAACGCGACGCCGTCGCGCCGCGTTGAAAAGAATCGAAGCACGGCGAAGGGGCGCGGTGCCGACGCACCGCGCCGGATGACGAACGCCGCGGTCGGTTCCGGGCCGCGGCGGAACGAGAAGACCGCGGCCGGTTCCGGGCCGCGGCAGGACGAGGAGACCGCGGCCGGTTCCGGGCCGCGGCGGAAGGGAAGACCGGCGGCCGGGCCGCCGGCGTCGGAAGCCGAAGAGGGGACCGGAAATTCCGGTCCCGTTGGAGATAACCGGCCGGCCGGCTGGCCGGCCGGACGCCGTTAAACCGGGGAATTAATTCCCCGGCCGGCTGGCAAAACCCCCCTCTTTAAGAGGGGGGGCGTTCTTTATTTTTTTTTAAAAAGAGGAGGGGGCCGGCTGCCCCCTCGGTTCGCTCCAGCAGGCCCCCCACGTGGGGGGGGCGTTCTTTATTTTTTTTAAAAAGAGGAGGGGGCCGGCTGCCCCCTCGGTTCGCTCCAGCAGGCCCCCCACGTGGGGGGGGCTTCTTTAAAAACAAAGGGGCCGTGCCCCTTTGTGCCGCGCAGCGCGCAAAAGCCGCGGGGCTGAGCCCCGCGTGCGCCGCCAGGCGGCCCGCCGCCGCCGCCAGGCGGCCCGCCGCCGCCGCCACGCGGCCCGCCGCCGCCGCCACCGTGCGCCGCCGCGCGCCGCCACCGGCCGCCGCACCGCCGCCGCCCGCCGCCGCGCGCCGCCACCGGCCGCCGCACCGCCGCCGCGCGCCGCCACCGGCCGCCGCACCGCCGCCGCGCGCCGCCACCGGCCGCCGCACCGCCGCCGCCCGCCGCCGCCGTCCGCCGCCGCCGGCCGCCGCGCCGCCCAGGGGGGGGGTCGGGCCGGGTCGGCCCGGACCCGGACCCCCCCATTTCGGACCAGATTCGGTTTTTCGCTCATAACTTGAGCCTCGGACCTCCGAATGACGAGCCGTCTGCGGCAACGCGATCCTTGGATCGAGACGGTCGTTTCGGTATATCGCACTCAAGATTTCGGATTACTTTGAGTACGGCCGGGTTGGTTCGTTCACGGAACCAACCGGGCCTTCGGAGCGGAAACGCTCATATCTTGAGCTACGGACGTCCGATTGACGTACCGTCAGTCGCGTAGTGTTCCTCATAGTGAGACAGATCTTTTGGCATACTCCGCCCGAGGTTTGGACGCAGGTGGAGTACGGTCGGGTTGGTTTTGCCTTAAAAACCAACCGGGCCCCGGAGACGAAAATGCCAATAACTCACAGACCGGGCGTCCGATTGACGCGCCGTCTGTTTCGTTGACTTCCTCTTGATGAGACGGAACTTTTGACATACTCCGCCCGAGTTTTGGATACAGTTGAGATACGGCCGGGATTGGTTTCGCTCACGAAACCAACCGGGCCCCTGGGACGAAAAGGCTAATAACTCACAGACCGGGCGTCCGAATCAACGCGCCGTCTGTTGCGTTGAGACCCCTGTGACGAGACGGTTCTTTGAGACACTTCTTCGCGGGACCTTGTGATACTTGGAGTATCGACCTGTAGCTCGTGGAGCGGACCCGTGGTACTTGACAGTGGTGGTGCGCTTGGATGCAGCAGCAGACCCTTGGCGGTGGAGCGCTTGGTTGTAGCGGCGGACCCGCGATACTCTACGGAGTGTGTGCGCTTGGTTGTAGCGACAGACCCGCGACGGTGGAGACGAGCGTGCGGAGTACGGAGACCGTGTAGCCGGCTGAGACCTGACGACTGCTTGACCGACTCGACTTGGAGTGAGTCGACTAGCCCAGTGGACGGAGCGCCCGGTATTTGGCGGCAGACCCACGGCGGACGGAGCGCCTGGTAGTTGGCAGCAGACCCGCGGTACTCGACAGGAGGAGTACCTCAGCAGGCTATCTGGGTAGCGCCCGGTATTTGGCGACAGACCCTCAGCGGACGGAGCGCCTAGTAGTTGGCAGCAGACCCGCAGTACTCGACAGGAGGAGTACTTCAGCAGTCCTAGGTTAGTGAGCGGCAGCCTCGGAGTCGTGACAGGACCACTGTACACTCTAGAGACGGAGCTCTTCAGCGGTTACGGTTTCGATAATGAAAATCCTGGTTTGAGCTGAGACTTTTGACCTTGTGTTTACTTCATGACTGAGATGGGTCACTTGCTAACTTTGGTATATGTATGGGCATATACCCGGGTAGTGGTTATCCGTCGAATTCACAATTCTTGTGTTCCTCATGATTGAGATGGGTTACTCGATAACTTAGGTATATGTATGGGCATATACCTAAGTAGAAGTTATCTGTTAAGATCTTCTTTGTGGTTATCCTTGTTGGTTTAGTGAGACCTTGAGGGTCTCGGGGTCCCTACTGAGTATCGTTATACTCACCCCTGCACGGGCTATGCCCGCACCTCGTTGTGTTGGTTGCAGACGACGGACAGTGCTGACAGAAGCCGAATGTTCGAGGACTAGACAGTACCTGGAGGTGGGCTATACGACGAGGCGGTACCCGGAGGCAGACCACTGGACAGGACATACTCGGAGCAGACGGCAGGACCCGAGGAGCAGAGGAGCTATCTGTACCCACCCTTCAGGTGGGATTTCCAGTGGACATCTCAACGTAGCAGCTTTACTTTTCAGTCGCTGTTTTTCCCTTTCGAGTTGTACTTTACAGTTGGGCTTGTATTTCCGGCCCCTTTTACTTTTCAGCTCTTCTTTTTGTACTTAGTGTTTCACTTCCGCTTGTACTCTGTGGTGCTTGTTTTCTTTTATAAAGGCAATGCCTTCCCAGTTAACGGGATTTTACGCCTTTGGTGCTAGTCGCCAGCCCCTGGCCTATGGAAGGCGGGCTTGGGGTAGTCACGGCACGGGCCCCGAGGACGGGTCGTGACACAAATGGACCATTCATTTAAATGTTACATACCTTTTTGTAAAAAATGGATGGGGGGTTCGGGTTTGACAGACCCGGTCAAGCCGACTCGGGAAGGTAGACCTGGCCTACCCAGTTGGGCTAGAACCATTTTTTCGATTCAGACCGCTAGCTCTAGCCCGTCACATCCACCCGAATGCGGCGGATTCCATTTACCCACCCACTCAACACGACCAGTCATTGATCTGACTGCTCCTCCTGTACGCGGTCTTCTAGATATAATTCTAGCTGGTCTGATTTGTAATCATGCTGCATCACTAGTTTGAACCGCTACGACCCACCCTAATTGCAACTTCCCATATCCACCCACGACCGCGCCACCACATGCCCCATCACCGCCGGCTGTTGAGCTGGCGAGCACCTGCAATGGAGTGGCTGAACATCTGCACACCACTGCCGATAGCTCCTATTCTTTGGGCTGTCACTGTCTCTATGGTGGCCCAATTTTTGAATCAAGAATACATTTGTGATCATTGGGTCATCGTCTTCTCTTCCCCGGGCTCCAAATTTTATTTTCATCACCCTAGGGTCCGAACACATTCTTAACCACCTGGAAAAACATGTCACAACCATGAGGGTCCACCGATGAATAACGTAAGAATGGGGAGATAAGAGAGAACCAGAACACCCTTAGAATGGAACTTTTCCTTGTTTAGGTTGTCCTTGGTCCATTCATGTCTGTATGATTGTGAAGAAGAAACAAAATAATATTTAATGAGATTCAAATACTTTAATCTCGCATTTTAGCCACCTTGCATGAATGATCATACTGCTGATCAACCTGTTTGTGGGTTGGTCTACGTTCATTGTTGGAAATAGGAATGAGGAAAGGAATCACAAAGAAATAAACAACCTAAGTGGATTCAGTTTTATCATTGATGAAGAGTGATTACATTATCATCATTCATCAATAATCGATCTTTAATCATTTATCCTCGATCTTTGATCTTCAATCCTCAATCCTCAATCATCAAACCTCGATTCATGATCTCGTCGTCGTCTGCCTTTTTCTAGTGAGATGATATTTCCCAGGCTCCTCTCCAGTTCTCCTTGGGAAATTCTTCCAGATCATTCACCCAATACTGTGTCCCTTTCTACGGTTAGGGAAGGAAAATGTGTGTTATCATTTAAACACATTTCAGTGTTAAACATGTTTCAACATTTTCATATCACTGAGTTGTAGAATTGATAATTCACAACATATTAGATTTTTTGTGTTACATTGAAAGATTAAAAATAAAATAATTCTTTCAAATTATTTTATTCTTAAAACATCCAAAAATTAACTTCTGCAATTGACCTTCACCAGTCGATATTAGGACCTGCCCAGAGAAAAACACTGCATTACAAACTCAATAGTGGTCTCAGATTTTGAATCTGAGTTACCATTTATGAGTTTTTAGGATTTTAAATAAAATAATTTTATTTTATAATTTTATTTATTGTTACGCCATTTTATGGGTTTTCTAATGAAGACCCACTCCCACTTAAGTTAAGTTGCAACTTGGGTAAAGACACTACTCTGAGATCAATGGTGCCCTCTGATTTATGATCCAACCACCTTTTTACATGTCATTCCAATTTCTCAGGAAAACCGCTCACAAACACTATTTAAAAACATAACATTTTTCAATGGATCATTCTGGGCACATCGGGCCTCTGAATCACACACTGTATCAACACCTTGTATCGTAATAATCCCAATAATTTTCTAAAAATAGAATTAGGAAAATTCCTAGTCATTAAATTCTCCCTACCTTATGAATTTATGTCCTCAGAAATCCAAATAAGGTCTACTCTAAAAAAATGTGAGTGTACAAAGCATGAATCTGAGCCTCCCTCTCCCATGTGCTCCTTTTAAGATCCCTGTGACTCCTATAAACATGAACCAAGGGAAAATATCATCCACGAAGGATCCTCAATATTCAATTGGTACTCAACCCATGTCACTCCAACATCAACTTCCAACTCTCCCTATATTATGATGTGAAAAGGGTTATTCCAGAACATCCTCAGCTACGACACGTGGAAGAAAAAGTGTACTCGGTTCTACTATGGGGTAGATCCTAGTTGTACGCTACCTTACCAACTATATGCAATACCTAAATGAGAGAAAAGTAACCTCAAATATAACTTGATTCCCTGGAAAAATCTCTTTAACCCTCGTCAAGGTGATATCTAAAGGAAGACATGGTCTCCTTCCTCAAACTCTAAAGGTCTCCACCACCTATCAACAAAAACTTTTGATGACTTAGTGAATTTTTCATTTGATCCTAGATTATCTAAACATTATCTACAATCGCCTCATACAATCCCTTCCACAACTGGGATGTAAAGCGAGAGTCAAAATCTTAAACAATCATCGGTGATGCTTCATGGAGTATAATTATATCCTGTATGTATATAAATCCCAAACTATGTACTAAACTCTGCTCCTGGGTAGTTAGGAAGTGGTCCGACTAGGTGAGTCAGTCATTGATCACCCAGATGGTATTGTGTATCCTAGACATATGTGGTAAACCCATCATAAAGTACACCAATATTCCTTACCACTTCTTTCTTAGTACCCTAAGAAAGAGGAGTAACCCCTTCCAAGCATAGGGAGCATGACATGGTGATTTGAAAAATAATGAAACTGATTCAAACAAGAATTCAACATTTATCTCAACAGGTAATCACAACATTAACTAGTTCTATCATCCTCAATTTCTACCTTGACACCCACATGCATATCCCTATGCATCTCACCACTGTAGGAGTCCACTTATACAACAATGAATTCTTAGAAAAGAACGGCGTGCTACCCACTTTTCAAGTATCCATCAGGGGTATTCCCTATATAAAATAGATCAATTATAGAATCCAAATCAGTATCATCATGACATGCCTCCCTAAATAATATTAAATGTGTAGGGGTAACAAAAAATGACTAGAGATAAGATTCTCCATCTCCATCCATGAAAGATAATCTCCATAAAGAAAACAGCTCTAATGCCTAGTTTAGTAACTACAAGCTAGATTCCCGCTGAGAGAATACGCTTCCACGTTTCTATTCCCAAGAGTAGAAAAAAACTAAGACATAGTCCGGAAGGAACTCTAGGCATCACCACTATCTTAAGCTCTAGTAATTCTAATAGAATACATACTTGAGAATCTTGTGTTCGAATTAGATGATGAATCACTTTCCCATCATGTAGTATCACCACATCTTCCATGAGAAAACTACTACTGCTAACTCAAGATGAAGGTCTATACATTTCTTCTCGTGTGGTCTCAAACTTCACTAGATTCACTATAACATCAGCCATAGAGATGACATGTCCCGGAAAAAGAGACCCTCTGAATCCATAACCAACACATCAAGAGATTCTCTTGAATTTGGAGCTCTCATAGTGTGTCTAGAACCATTATTAAGTGTCTGGAATACTCCTCCTTGGATGACAAGTACACTAAGATGTCATCTATTTAGATCACCTTGGGTGGCCTATGGTGAAACAATCAGTCTTACTAAGCTCTTATTCTGCTAATCCCCCATCTACACCTATGCTCAAGAAGCTCTTCCAGAGCCATCCGATATACCGACATAAATAATGGGTCCCCAGGGGTGTAGACCAATGCAGATGTTTAACACTCAGCAAGGAGGTAAACCTGGAATATCTTCAAGGAAGATTCCCTTATACTCTTACACCATTACAAAAATCTTGAAGACTCATAACATCTACTAAATTGAGAGTTAGGCTAGACAACTAAATAGAAATCGGCTACACCCTTCTCTACCTAAGTCTATTAAGAGATGCAAGGATCCCCCATTGAAAATAGAGGGATATATAGTTCTTTAAATGTAGAAGAACCACACCCTTTTTCCTAAAACAATTAATCTAAACATGAACTATGGATTTAGTCCTTACCAAGAATGAAATCATAAGGCATTGATACTACTACCAAGAGATCCCCACTTAAACTATCACCTTTAAGAGTCAGGTCACACTGTCGAAATTAGTGTGGGATTGTCAAGTCTACTCAAGTTGGTGCCTCTACATGTAAGGGTCAAGTCAATGGTTTAACTAGAATCTATAAGTATCAGAAAAGAAAAGTGGTAGGAAAGAAAATATCATGTACAAGGGTCTATCAATATTGCATCTAATTTATAAAGACACTTATTGTACCTTGAACCATTCCTGGCGTCTTGGGGTCATAAGCCTAGCCATACTAAAACAGTCTACTCCCTTGTCCTCCAGCTCCCAGAGTCTGGTATGGACCACTTCGAGGTGATGGTGGTAACAAATCAAATTGTAGGCCACCTCCTGGTACTTCCTTGTCTCTCTTACCAAATCCACCGCCTAATAGATCTGTCTGATCTTGCCCAATGCCTCTTCCTTGGTGGTTCATCAAACACCTCTCAAACTATAGAATAAACGGTGGGACAATCTCATAAGAGATGACCCCTTTGATGAGAATTATGAAAAATATTGTCCTTATGGGAACTAGAACGCCCCCAGAACATCCGACGAAACCTCTGGTTCCATGTCTTATATCCCTCACCTACTATCGTTAGGTCCTACTGACCCTGAATCCTAGGATATCATTACCTCAGAAGCCTATGATACATATTCAAACCATGTATATCGTTATCTAGTGCCAAAAGATCTATCCATGACTTAGTCTAGAAAACTTCATCCACCTGAATCATTGGAGGTGGGTCCTCTAACTGCTCATCTAGAGAAATCGTCACTTTCTTATGATCCTGAAGAAAAACTACTTTGTAATTGGCTCCCATCAAGGAGGCCTCATCAGACATTGGGCTAAACTTCTGATCATGCTATGGAAACCTCATTGTCTGGTGTTGTGAACACATCCTGAGGAAAAACAAGATGCATCATGACTAAAATAGTATACTTGGTGAGTTAACTCAAAAATGACATGGAAAACAAAACCCATTACTTTTTGATGAATGTACCTTTATTTTTCAATGAAACTAGTGTTTTCATGTACTGAGATATAAATTAGGTGTCTAGAGTCCTTATGTATGGAAACGTCAGTCGTCACACTAAAACTCGACTCCCTGAATTGAAAGATGAACATGAAACACATATCACTATTTCCCAAAACCAACATCACAGTCTCTTAGTCCTAAAGAAGAATTGGCCCCTTTCATACCACTCTTCCATGACTCATCACCTGGGCACATTCCGTGACTACTTCGATAAGACATGGGATAGAAACTAGCACCGAGTAGGTATATCACACAAATGGGAGGCGTTTGTCTAATAACATATACACATGCACACAAATCCATGAAAATATACTAGTATGTAAAAATAACTATGTAAATAAAATTCATGCATACCACTACCACCCAATAATAGAGTATGAAAGAAAGAAAAATTGTAAAGTACAATTGGGCCAGAATACAAGCCCACCAAAGGAAGAGTCTATATCATAAGTGCTGAAGCTCATTCGTAGAAAAGTCCACCTGATCCAACTGTAAGTAAGAAAATAGACTGTTATCTAGAATCCACACAAACACACCTCGGTCTGTCTGATTAGACTTTCCCCCCTGGTCCTAGCCTGCCTAGAACACCATCAAAGAGTCGTCTATTTTCACAAGACACTACAAGTGTGGTCAAAGGGTATAAAGGGGTGAGTAAAACAATACTCAGTAGGGTAACCCGAACCAAAAAGTAAAATACCATAAATTAAATGACACTATGAAGAAATATTCCTCTCGACACAAGTATATGCTAACAAAACATATAACTAGAACATACAGGTGTACTCATAAAGGATTCTAAGACTCAAAGTATCATCCACTTCCAACCATATGGTTCTTCTTGTAGATTGATTGATTACAGAATATATCACTCCTCAAGCTATCTAATAGTAAGAACATAGAACATGTTTTCAAAAATTATATGAGCAATCATCTGATCTCGATACGTCATGAAGTTGCTTGAAACATCCGGTCTAACTATGGGAAGGAGTATCAATATCACAGTAAATCCTTGGTCATATAATTATGCTCAAGGAACACTCATTCAGGGATAAATCACACATCGAGCTATGAAGTCATTGAAGACCCTCACCAAGAGGTCCTGATAATTTTGATCCTACCCAAAGAGATCACAATGAGAACTATGAACACTGGTCATGTCATGTCATAAAAGAAAGACTCTGATCTCGATACACATATAGGGTGTCCTATGCCTAGAGATCACTGGGGGATTCCTAGAACTAATGGAAACATCGTCAATGATAGGGGATATGTTTCTACATAAATATTGGTCACAACTTATCCACAAACCCTATCTAAGGTACCATAATGAGAAGTGAGGATCGACCGGGCTTCTTGGTGCGATATAAGCTCTAGCCCACTAAGTCACTATCGAAGATGGGATAAGACAACCCACTTTGAAACACAGTTCATCATCTATGATAAGACTGGAATCCTTCATCAAACCATAATAAGAAATACCAAGGGTACTAAATCAACCTCTACGGTCACCCTCTAAGAAAAGATCAAGATCTTGCGTCAATCCCTCATTGGAAAGAAAAAAAGAATACTGCCAGCCCCTATTAGTTCATCCAAAAACCATCCAACCCATTTCAAAAGGAAAAATTCATCATAAGGGTCCCAAATCTATAGACGACTCATTAAACGAAACTTCCATTTGAATGTTACAACCCATTTTGTAAAAAGGCACTGGTTCGACCCAGTCGGACTAACCTGACCATCCATGGTTGGGCTCGTCCCATTCTGTCAGCCCATTCTACCACTAGCCCATTCTGCTAGCTATATCCCGACAAGCTTGAATACAGGATGGTTTGATCTACCCAGATGCGACTATTGCCATGTACCCACAAGTTCAAGGCATCCAGCCATTGAGTTGGTCACTCCTCCTGCAAGCGATCTATGGTAGTGTCTTCCAGTTAGTCCGATGTGGCGCCATGACACATCACTAGTCCACTCCTACATGGCCCACCCTGGCTATGTCTTCTCTTCACTTCCCACAGCTACGCCGCTGCGAGACCCTCTTTCGTCGTCTGGTGGCGACTCCCCTTCTATGGGCCACCACCATTTCCGTGGTGGCATGTTTTTCAAAATGAGAATACCTTCGTGATCCTTGGGTCACCGTCTTCACAGTCATGGGATCCAAATATTTTTCTTGTTACTATGTGGGTATATCCATATTCAGAAAAACAATACAAAACATGTTCCAACCATCAGGGTCCACCGATGAAGAACTCATAAACTGGGCATGAAGAGAGCACAAGAACACCCATAAAATGGAACTTGGCCTTTTTTGTATTGGCACTGGTCTGTTCATGTTAGAAATATTATAAAGAAGAAGAAAAATAATATTTAATGAGATTCACCCCCTTTAATCATATATTTTAACCATCCTGTAAGAACGATCAAACCACCGATCAAATTGTTCATTGGTTGGTCCACATTCATCATTAGAAACAAGAACGAGGAAAGAAATCACGATGAAATAAACCACATACTTAGATTTGTATTGATCATTGATGAAGATTGATTGAATATTCATCATTCATAAATCCTCAATACTTGATCTTGGATCCTCAATCCTCAATCCTTGATACTCGATCCTGTATTAGTCATCTATTCATTGTCCGCCATTCGCCAATGAGGGGATTTCGCCAAAGCTGTTTTCTAGTGCTCCAAGAGAAATTCTCCTGGATCATTCACCCAATCATGTGTCCCTGTCAATGGTTAGAGAAGGAAAATGCGTTTTAGCATTAAATGCATTTCAAACTTTTTATGTCACTGAATTTCAGAATCACTGGGTCGCTACATTGAAATGATATTGTGTTATGTTGAATTATTAAAAATAAAATAATTCTTTGAAATAATTTTTTTCTCAAAACATCCAAAAATTAATTTTCGCAGTCGACCCATGCCAATCGATGATAGGCTTTTCTTAAGAAAAAAACCCATTATAAAATCATTGACGGTCTCATATGTACAATCCAAGTTACTATTTATGAGTTATTATGGCTTTTAAATAAAATATTTTTATTTAATAATATTATTTTCAATTATCTCCTTTTTAGTTTTTTCCACAGAAGACCCTCACTTAATAATGTTAAGTCATTTCTAGGGTAAAACAACTACTCTGAGGTCAATAGTGGACTTATATTTTTGATCCATGAACCCATTTATATGTTATTCCACTTTTCAGGAAAACCATTCAAACACACTATTTAAAAACATAACATTTTTCGACAAATCGTTCTGGGCACATCGGTCCTGAAAATCTCACGCCGTTTTAGTACCTGGTTTCGTAATTTTACCAAGACTTTTATAATAAAATAATTGTGAAAATCAGAGTTGTTAGACTATATCCTAGAAATATTATTCAATTACTTCATCTTTATAACCTGAAAAAAAGAAACATAATAAGGGTAGCACAAATGATTAGTAAGGGTAAGTACAATGGAAGAAAAAATAAATAAATAAATATAGAAAGGTAAAAAAGTTATAAAACATTCCATTTAAACAACTAGATAAGTCTTAAATAATATGTAAAGGTAATTAATTGAAACACATTCCAATTTAACAAAAAACTAATAATGAAAAAAACCCAAGATATATCAATTAAAAATCTCATAGATATATAATAACTGAGTCAAAATAATGGAAATGCTTAATTACTGGATGCCATGTTTTCTAGGTATATATAATCATTACCATCGAGACCTTTCACAAGATAGTTTAACATATCGAGTAAAAACCCATATATTTTGGTCAACCACTTCATCTCATGAGACCAATGATGCATCGAGGGTCTATTTATAACCAGGTCCCACCCATGTCATACATGTCCAAAGTATTCCTCAATCGAATAATCAATTCAAAAAATATACCATATGCCTTATAAACTATTTTTATAGAATGAAGATAATGAAGCTAATATTTTCACATATTTCATTATTTAATTCGTTGTTTTAAATCCAACCATATTTTAATTTTATAAGTAATTTTCCTATTTTTAGGCATTTTTGGTATTTTGATAATAATTTTAAAATGGTTAAATTTTTGATTTTACATGTTTTATTTTTTCTATATTTAATTTTATCCATAATATTTTTGATACTCAATCAACCTATGAAATTAATTTATCTAAGGATTCTGGACCTCCTGTTCCTCATTTTGTCCTTATTTATTCAAAGATCAATATATTGTTTAGAGGCCAAAAACTAGCTCAGAAGCCCAGACTTGAAAATTACATACAGATCTGGGCTCTTTTACAAATGAGCATATATATTGAATTGGGCTAGTCCAGAAGAGTTTAAAATTGACATGTATATTGATAAGAAATTAGTTGTCACGACCCGTCCCAGTGGGGCCCGAGCCGTAACTCCCCAAGCCTGCCTCCAATAGGCCAGGGGATGGTGACTAGCACCGAGTAGGCATGATACTAACATGGGAGGCATTGCCTATAAACCTATACACATGCACACACATTTCCAAGCCCACAAAGATGAAAAGTAAAAACTACTAAAAATGGAAAAGATGCATGCATACACTAAAACCCAAACAACAGACTATGACAGGAAGTAAATTACAAGAAAGTAAAACCCTTGGCCAAAAGTACAAGCCCACCAAAAGAAAGTCTGTAACAAAGTCCAACCTGTAAGTAATGGTGCTAGGACTGCAATATGTAGCCGTAGGAACACACCTCAGCCCGCCTGATCTCACTGAGCATCGTCCGGTCCTGGTCCACCTAGAATCCTGTCGAAGGCTCGCTCGTCTGCACGAGACACGACACGTGCGGGCACGACCCGTGCAAGGGTGAGTATAACAATACCCATTAGGACACCCCGAAACCAGAAAGGAAAATACAACAAGGGATAATACCACCAAGGAAAGATATAGTTAGCTGCACATAGTATATGTCTATAGAACATATAACAAGAATATCCAGATATACTCATACACGATCGACTATCGTGAAACCACCACTAAGATCCAACTCGAAGATTCCACAAAGCACGTAACAAGGAGAAAACACTCCTAGTTATGAAGACAGAGATACAAAGTAATCGTTCCCAGAGAACACGCTCTCCATGTACTTGGGAACATGATGCTCAGATGAGGATCACAACCAATAGCCATGGGGTGATTCCAACAACTCAGTCTGAACTAATCTGCTAAGCAGATGAACGACACCCGGGTAAAGTTGGTCACGTCGATACCAAGAACTCTACCTAGGGTTCCAGGAATGAATACAGGATATGTATCTAAGTCTCACAAAGGAGATTACAACAACACTATTCAGGAAGTTATACTGAAGGGATCATACTCTTGTGTAATGGAGATGATACCAAAACCTTCATGGAAAGGACCAAGGGTACGAACCCTAATAAAACTAGTCCAAGTCACCAAAGGAAAGTACCTAAAGTCATTTAAGACAGGTTACATGGCGTGTAGTATGGTTACATGCCATGTTCCTTGAACTTTGGTACATTCCGTGTAAATGGACCGTGTCATTCGTTCAAGCCGAGTATAATCAAACTACACGACGTGTAGAAAAGTACACTCCATGTTCCTTGACCTCGGGTACTGCCTGTGAAACTAGCCTGTGTCATTCAGCTTATCAAGTAGAAAGCAACTACACGGCGTGTAGAAGAATCATACACCATGCTCGAGCATCTGGGGCTTGCTCCGTGTACGCTGGCCATGTGCCCGTACATGGTCTCTGCCCGAGTCTGTGTTGCCTGCCCGTGTACCAGTACACGGGGTATCCCGTGTATCTGGCCGGGTCTGGCCGGGGAGGGGTATACATGACGTGTGCTTGGACGTGTACCCTGCCCGTGTCCGTGTACTACCGATGTACACGCCAGGTGAATATTCCGATTAACACATGTCGTGTAGCCCATACTACACGGCGTGTAGTCGGGAAATTTCCAGAAGCATCATCTTTCTCCGCGCTCCTTGGCTGATCCTCCAGATTATGATCCAACCCTCCGATCATCACGATACTCTGGATTTGGGGTCGTCCTACTCCTGAGAAACCGATTCTGTCAGTTTCAGTCTCCCGATCGACCTTGATGGCGCGTCTCGATCTGACCACACGAAAATGCTCTAAGAACGGGAATTACGAACCACACCGATTAGTATGCCGCCTTCGTCGTAAAACCTCTAATAGGTCGTCTCGAGGTTGGATCTTTGATTCCAGATCGTTGTGCCAGCAAACGAATGCACAACGATCGATTCCCTCCAACAACGCGTAGAACACACACGAAGAACGCGTAGGAATCGGGAGAGAAAAACACAACAATAGAGAGGGAAAAACCTCGATCGATGTTCATGTCGATCATGGTTCATCACCATTAGAAGGTTAAATGAAAACCAAAATTAATTTCAAGAATCAAATCCCCATGATTCCCGCAAAAGCCCATCCTGCATGAATGATTGATCCATGGAAAATCTGTTCGTGGATTAGTCCGTGTTTGTCGTGGAAATCAAAAATGAGGAAGAAATCACAAATTAAACATCCTACCTGGATTTCGCGGCGTTCGTTGGCGATGATCTGGTCGCTGCGTCGTCGTCACCGCATTGGCAGGTTTTCTACAGAGCCTCTAGAGCTTCCAAGGGTTTCAGGGTTATGGGGTGTTGTAACCCTGGACCCTTGCGCCAACCTTTAATTAAAAAGGTAAGGGATATCTATTGCAACAGATTTAAAAGATTTCGCTGCAGAATAAAATATTTTTATTTAAATATTTTATTACTCCTACATCCCAAAAATTGGATTCCACGACCGACCTGCACCGACTGATGTTAGGCCTCGCCTAAGGTAAAATTTTTGTTCCGAACGCAACGATGCCCTTGGATTTGTAATCTGAGCACCCATTCAGGAGTTATTCCACCTTTTTAGAAAAACCGCATGCGCGCGTAATTTAATTATTACATTAAATTCAATCATTTGTTTCGGGCTCACCGGGCCTCGGAACTGCACTCCGTCTCAGAGACTGGTCTCGAAATAAATTCCCATATAATATTAAAATAATACATTGAAAAATCCGGGATATTACATCACACCCACCTTAGGGATTTTACGTCCCCGAAAAGCCAAAACAAGGGATACACAAAAATATCTGGGTACTGCATGCTAATATGAGCCTCCCGCTCCCACGTGCTCTCTTGGAGATTCCCATGCTACCACTGGACACGCACTAAGGGAATAGATCGTCCAGAAAGGATATTCTCCTGCAGATCCTTGATCTCCACTGGTTACTCAGCAAAGGTATCTCCATCATCGATGTCCAGCTCGCCCCAGTCGATAACATGTGATGGATCATGCACGTACCTCCGTAGCTGCGACACATGGAATATGTTGTGTACCTGATTCATCTGAGGAGGTAGAGCCAAGCGATACACCACAACTCCAACTCTACTCATAATTTGAAAAAGGCCAATGAACCTCAGAGACAGCTTTCCGCCTCAGCCAAATTTCCACAATCCCCGTTGAGGTGAGACCCGAAGGAACACATGGTCTCCCTCCTAGAACTCCAAGGGCCTCTGCCTCCTATTGGCATAAGACTTTTGCTGACTCTGTGCAGTCTTCATTCTCTCCTGGATGACCTGCAACTTCTCTGTAGTAGCCCTCACCATCTCTGTGCCCATAAGTGCTAACTCTCCTAGGTCAGTCCAGCAAAGTGGTGACCTGCAAGGTCGCCCGTACAGAGCCTCGAATGGTGACATACCAATAGTGGAATGATAACTGTTGTTGTAAGAAAATTCCACCAGTGGTAGGTGATCCTCCCATCTACGATCGAAGTCAAGTATGCAAGATCGAAGCATATATTCCAGAACCTGGATGGTCCGCTCCATCGTCCCATCAATTTGAGGATGAAACGCTGTGCTCAAGAGTAACTGAGTCCCAAAAGCTTCATGAAATCCCTTAGACAACCGGGATGTGAAACAAGCATCACGATTTGAAACAATCGTTGATGGAACTCAATGAAGTCGAACTATCTCCTGCACGTAGAGGCATCCCAAGCTCTCTACTGAACTCTGCTCCCATATGGATAGGATGTGGGCCAACTTGGTGAGTCGATCAACGATCACCCAGATGGCATCGTGTCCCCTGGGCGTACGTGGTAAACCCGTCACGAAGTCCATGGATATTCTGTCCCACTTCAACTCAGGAACCTCAAGGAGCTGAGTCAAATCTACTGGCACCTGGTGATTAGCCTTTATATACTGAAAAGTAAGGCATCGAGAAACAAACTCTGCCACACTCTTCTTCATTCCTGGCCACCAGAAAAGACGTTGGAGGTCCTGATACATCTTTTCCATGTATAGATGCACTGCCAAAGGATATGTATGGAACTCCCGTAAAACATCCTCTCGTAATGTCGCTGTTACTACCGTAAAACCACTGAAAAGAACAACGTGCTCCCCACCTTCTGAATATCCATTAGCAGCAACGCCTGTGGATACCTGAGCATGTAGAGTCTCACAGCTATAATCATTGAGCTGTGCTTCCCCTAATCTCTATAAGAGTGGGGGGGGGGGGGGTAAAAACCATTGACTGAAGGTAATCTCCCTCATCCCCATCCACAATGGATAACTATAAAGAGGCCAACTACCCCATCGCCTCATCCAGCAACTGCGAACTGGATTTTCTACTGAGAGAATCTGCCACGACGTTCCCTTTCCTAGGATTGTAAATGATCTCAAAGACGTAATCCTGGAGGAACTCAATCCATCATCACTATCTCAAATTTAGATCCTTATGAGAAAAGACATATCTAAGACTCTTGTGATCAGAGTAGACAGTAAACCGCTCGCCCATCAGGTAGTGCTGCCACATCTTCAATGCGAAGACTACTACTGCCAACTCAAGATCATTAGTCACATAGTTCTACTCTTGTGGCCTCAGCTGACATGATCCATAGGAAATCACCACTTGCCTCTACATCAGGACACAACCAGGCCCAATTCCTAATGCATCACAAAACACTTTGTACTAGACACCCTCCTATGATAATCTCATGATCGGGGCACTCGTCAAACTCTGTCTCAACTATGGGAAACCCTGCTGGCATCTCTCTGTCCACACAAAAGGCATCTCTTTTCAGGTCAAAACTTTCATGGGTGATGCAATCCTAGAGAAATAAAGGATGAATCTATGATAGAAGCCTACCAACCCAAGGAAACTCCGCACCTCCGTCACGCTCCAGGGTGGATTCCATGCTAGCACTGCCTCCACCTTGGCTGGGTCCACTGCTACCCCATCTGCTGAGATGACGTGTCCTAGAAAGTGGACCTCTTGTAACCAGAACTGACACTTCGAGAGTTTCCCATACAACTGGTGCTCTCGAAGTGTGTCCAGAACCATCCTTAGGTGTCTCGTGTGCTCCTCCTCAGACACAGATTACACAAGGATATCATCGATGAAGACCACTACAAATCGGTCTAAATAGGGCCGAAAGATCCGGTTCATGAGTCCCATGAAAACTGCACGGGAGTTCGTCATGCTGAAGGGAATTACTAAGTACTCATTGTGACCATAGCGACATCAGAAAGCCGTCTTAGGTATATCCTCATCCCATACTCGCAACTGGTGATAGCATGATCATAGATCAACCTTTGAGAACCATCGTGCCCCTCTCAATAGGTTGAAGAGGTCATCGATCCTCAGTAGTGGATACCGGTTATTCACATTCACCGGATTCAAGCACCGGTAATCCAGACATAGCCTCACGCTACCGTCTGCCTTCTTGGAAAACAGCATTGGGGCCGCCCAGGGTGAAACACTAGGTCTCACAAATCCCTTCTTCTGCAAGTCATCCAGCTGCTCCCTCAGCTCAGGAAGCTCTGAAAGAGCCATCCGATATACTGATACTGATATCGGTGTCCTCCCAGGTTGCAACTCAATGCAGAAATATATCTCCCGATGGGGAGGTAGCCCGGGGACATCCTACGGAAAGACGTCCTCATACTCAGCCACTACTGTTGGAAACTGGAAACTCGTAACATCTATTGTGCCAAGGGCTAGGCTATATAAACTTCTGTGAAATCGGTTGTGACCTCTTATGCACGAGTCAATCCTACGCTGCCTGGGTCTCTCTTTCACCGACAAAAGAGAACCTCGTTCCATAACCGCGGACACACCGCACCCTTCACCAAAAAACAGTCGATCTGAGCATGAACTGTGGATATCCAATCCATACCAAGAATGACATTGTAATTCCTCGATGCTACCACTAAGAGGTTCCAACCAAAACTCTCACCTCCAAGCATCAGGTCACACTGTCTACAGAGGTGTGTGATCTCTGAATCTTCTCCAGTCGGTGTTTCTAAGTGTAAGGGTCGAGTCGACGACTCAACTAGAATCTCAAGGTCTCGAACAAGATAAGAAGCCAGAATGGAATGACTATCACCTGTGTCTATCAGTACTGCATCCAAAGTATAAACTACACAGATAGTACCTCTAATCATTCCGAGAGTACCTGGGTCATAAGGCTCTGCTGCCTGCAGCTATGCCTGGCTCTGTCCACCAGCTCCCTGGGCTTGGGGTGGACCTCCTAGGGGAGGTGGTGGTAAAAGGTCAAAACACCGACCACCTCTAGCTACTCTCCCAGCCCCCTACCATGTATGTCGCCCCACAGATCTATCTGCTCCACACATTGCCTCTGCCTCGGTGGTCCATCCACTACTCCCGTGTCAGTAGTACGACGGGTCAGACAATATCGAGCGAGATGTCCCCTGCCATCACATGATTAGCATCGGCTCTCTCGAGGCTGGGTGGATGCACCCTTCGAACCCTGTATGGTAGATCCCATGTCCTGTGATATCCTATGAAAATTTATCCCATGCCTGGGTCCCTGACGTCGACTCCCTGCTGCCGAGGTCTCTGCTCCAGCTCGACCCCTACTGACATCTTCTGGCTGTCTCTGCTCTTCCAAGAAGCTCTCGACCACCAGAGCCCGCTTGAGCACCCCATAATAAGTAGGAATGATCATAGGGATGATGCTAGCTCGTATATCTTTGTGAAAGCACCTATCAAAAGATTGAGCTCTGAAGTACTGATCTCTGACCAGATCCATCGAGTACCACGAGAGGTCGATAATCCTCGACGAATAGTCAGCCACCGTCATGGTTACCTACGGGAGCTGAAGAAGTTCCTGTATGCGTACTACCATCAGGGTAACCGGTGAAAACTCCTATATGAAGAGATGTTCAAACTCCAAAAATGAAAATGTCACCTCGTCGTGTGTCTGGATAACCAAACCCCACCATCGTCCGACCCAGCCCTACATATGGCTCGCTACCCGGATCACCATCTGGTCTGCTGGTTTCTTGACCAAACGAAAGACTTTGGCCACTGCCTCAAGACAGTCCTCTACTGCCTGAGGGTCAGGATCACCGCGAAACCTGAGGGGTGTCTGTCTCTGAAACTCATGGAGTGCGCTCAGCTTGCACTCCTCCTCCACTGGTATAGCAGGCACTAAACACTGCTCCACAGGTGAAGAGATAACTGGCACACCACCCGATGGTAAAACTGTGGGATCCGGTCCCTGTATCGAGGTTTCATCACTGAGGGGGTCATCCCCGTAATCTAGCTGCTGGATCCTAGCGGGTGTGCATCGTGGAGGCATCCTATTAAAGAAACAAGATGCATCTCAGTCAATGAGTATATCTGGAGAGATGACTCAAAAAGGACATGGAAACCACAAACTATTCCAATATGATGCATCTGCCATTATTTTCTCCTGCAGCTAGTTTTCTCATGTTCCGAGTTGAAAAGTAATATATCAGAGTCCTGGTGTATGGATACGTCGGCCGCCCGCACCAACACTAGGGTCCCTGGCCTGAAATACGAACTCGAAACACTTAAAACTGTTACCCCAAACCAAATCACAGACTCTTGCTCCTAAGGTAGAACCAACCACCTTTGATACCACTCTGTCACGACCCGTCCCAGGGGGGCCTGAGATGCAACTCCCCAAGCCCGCCTCCAATAGGCTAGGAGCTGGTGACTAGCACCGAGTAGGCATGATTCTAACATGGGAGACATTGCCTATAAACCTACAAACACACACACACACACACACACACACATTTCCAAGACCACAAATCTGAAAAGTAAAAACTACTAAAAATGGAAAAGATGCATGCATACACTAAAACCCAACCAACAGAGTACGACAAGAAGAAATGTACAAGAAAGTAAACACCTGGGGAAAAAGTACAAGCCCAACAAAACAAAGTCTATAATGAAGTCCAACCTGTAAGGAAAGCTACTAGGACAACAATATGTAGTTGTAGGAACCCATCTCAGCATGCCTGATCTCACTGAGCACCATCCGGTCCTGGTCCACCTAGAATCCTCTCTAAGGCTCGCTCGTCTGCACAAGACACAACACGTACGGGCAATGCCCGTGCAGGGGTGAGTATAACAATACCCAGTAGGACACCCTGAAACCACAAAGGAAAATAAAACAAGGAAAAAATACCACAAAGGAAAGATACATTCAACTCCACACAGAATATGTCTACAGAACATATAATAAGAATATCCAGATATACTCATACACGATCGACTATCGCGAAACCACCACTAAGATCCAGCTCAAAGATTCCACTAAGCACGTAACTAGGAGAAAAGACTCCTAGGTCTGAAGAGAGAGATATGAAGTACTCGTTCTGGGAGAACACACTCCACAAGTACTTTAGAACATGATTCTTATATGAGGATCACAACCAATATCCATGGGGTGATTCCAACAACTCAGTCTGAACTAATCCACTAAGAAGAGGATCAGCGCCCGGGTAAAGTTGGTCACGTCGATACCAAGAACTCTACCTAGGGTTCTAAGAATGAATAGATGATCCGGATTTAAGTCTCATAGAGGGGATTCCAAAAAATCTATTCAAGAAGTTCTTATGAAGGGATCATACTCTTGTGTAAAGAAGATGATACCAGAACCTTCAGGGAAAGGGCCAAGGGTAAGAACCCTAAGAAAACTAGTCCAAGTCACAAAAGGTGAGTAGCTCAATTCATTTAAGATAGGTTACACAGTGTGTAGTATGGTTATATGCCATGTTCCTTGACCCCGGGTACTGCCCGTGTAAACTGCCCGTGTCATTCGTTCAAGCCGAGTAAAACCAAACTACACGGTGTGTAGAAAAAGTACATGTCATGTTCCTTGACCTTAGGTACTGCCCATGAAACCGGCCCGTGTCATTAGTCTTTTCGGATAGAAAGAAACTATATGACATGTAGAAGAATCACACACCATGTCCAAGCATCTGGGGCTCGCTCTGTGTACGCTGACCATGTGCCCGTACACGGTCTCTGCCCTTGTCAGTGTCGCCTGCTCGTGTACCAGTACATGGGGTATCTCATGTATCTGGCCAGGTCTGGCTGAGGTGGGGTATAAACGGAATGTCCTTGGCTGTGTACCCTGCCTGTGTCCGTGTACTCCTGATGTATACACCAGGTAAATCCAACGATGAACACACACCGTGTATCCCATACTACACGGCGTGTAGTCGGGAAATTTTCAGAAGCATCATCTTCCTCTACGTTCCTCGACTGATCCTGGAGATCTTGATCCAACCATCCGATCATCACGAAACTCCGGATTTGGGGTCATCCCGCTCCTATGAAACAGATTCCATCAGTTTCGGGCTCCTGATCTTCCTTGATGGCGCGTCCTAATCCGTCCGCATGAAAACGCTCGAAGAATGGGAATTCTGAACCACACCAATTTTTCCGCCACTGTCGTCGTCGCACCTCCTATAGGTCATCTCGAGGTTGGATCTTTGATTCCAGATCGTTGCGCTAATAAAAAAATGTGCAAAGATCGATTACCTACAAAAACGTGTAGAACAAAAATGAAGAATGCATAGGAATCGAGAGAGAAAAACACAACAATCGAGAGGGATGAACCTCGATCGATGTTTGTGTTGATCTTGGTTCGTCACCATTAGAAGGTTGAATTAAAACCAAAATTAATTTCAAGAATCAAATCCCCACGATTCTCACAAAATCCCATCCCGTAAGAATGATCGATCTGCAGGAAATCTATTCATGGATTAGTCCGTGTTCATCGTGGAAATAAAAAACAGGGAAGAAATCACAAATTAAACATCATACCTGGATTTCACGGCGTTCGTCAGTGATGATCCGGTCACTACATCATCGTCGCCGCATTGGGTGGTTTTCTCCAGAGTTCCAGAGCTTCCAAGGGTTTCAGGGTTATGTGGTTTTGTAACCCTGGACCCTTGCACCAAACTTTAATTAAAAAGGTAAGGGATATCTGTTGCAGTAGATTTAAAATATTTCATTGTAGAATAAAATATTTTTATTTAAATATTTTATTACTCTTATGTCCCAAAAACTGAATTCCATGACCGACCTCTGCCGACCGATGTTAGGCCTCACCTAAGGTAAAATCGTTGTTCCGAATGCAACAGTGCCCTTGGATTTCGGATCCGAGCACTAGTTCGGGAGTTATTCCACCTTTTCAGGAAAACTGCATGTGCATGTAATTTAATTATTAAATTAAATTTAAACATTTGTTTTGGGCTCAATGGGCCTCAGAACTGCACGCCGTCTCAGAGCCTGGTCTCGAAATAAATTCCCATATAATATTAAAATAATACATGGAAAAATCCGGGACATTACATTACTGAACAACTTTTATAAAGAAGCACCAATATTATTCTTCCAAATTCAAAGACATAAATGCATGAGAACTTGTTACATTAGAATACGAATGGTCATATAGATATAATTAAATTATCTTAGTAAATATGACATAACTTCTACATTGGGAGACCACTCCAGTTAATATTTTTATGTAAACATGAATTGAGTGGGAGAAAAACTTTATAGAATACAAAAATCTCAAATTATTCTGTTAAATGGGGTTACCACATGTGTAATTTTTATGATCATATTTGGAGCCAAATTTTCACCCCCTATCCCAATAAACATGCATCCCTTCTTCATTATAATGGGATGGAAACATAGGATGAATATTTTCTATAGAATTAGGGTTTATTATGATTTAATATTGTTTTTTTTGTTTAATATATCTTTGTTCTTCGTTTTAACTTATTTTTCATTTTATATTTTTTTCTTCCCCACTGTGATCCTACTAATCATCATATAAGTGGAGAAATAATTATTGTTTTTGTTTGAGGATAGAGTGGTGGTTCTAGAGTTTACTATAATTAAATATTTATCATTATTTTATTTTTAAAATTTCTATAGTGGAGAAATGGTTTTGGTAAAGGGTTTACCCCACATTCTCTACTATTCTGTTCTTCTTCCCATTTTAATATTTTTCCTCTCCTTTATGGTTGTAATGTTACATATAGGGTGGAGTTACATTGTAGAGATGATGTGAGTGAGTATTATCTTGCATAAAGATGGTCGGTGTAGGATAATAACATTTCATGGTATGGTATTGATTGATAGGGTTGATCTCATAATTGAGTAGAATATTTAGAATAAATTTTTATTTTTATAACAATGATTTCATTACTAAGGTCACCCAATAATGACAACGATTCTTCATTATCTTCTTTCAGTATTATCTTCCCTATTATTATTTTTTATTCCTTATATGTTTCATTCATTAATTCACTTATATATATATATAAAGTCCATTCATGTAAAAAAATTTATATTAGTTTAGAAGTATATTATTTGGTTTATAAATAGTGAAAATATAATAATTGGTGTGTGTAAGAGGCCCCTATGAGTGATCGACCCTAGTATCTACAATATATTTAATTTCGTAGTAATAATAATTTATTGGTTAGAGATATAAGAAAAATACCTCTCAAAAAATTGGTGTTGTTGTAGGGCTATCTAATCATATGTACTAATTTTTTTTCAAAAAAAAATAATAAAAACAAATCGCAAATTACAAAAAGAAAAAGATGATATTCATTGAATATATTTATTTTCATGTTTCAAAGATGGAATTTCTAGGTAATTTTATATATTATTTTAATGTTTCTAATATTTATGAGTCTATAAAACAAGTATCATTAAAGAATCAGTTGTATAAGAATGAAAAAATGATAGAATAGTTAAGGAATAAAATGAAATTTAATTCATCTTCCTTGAAGGAATTGACATCTCAAAAGGAGGCTCAAGGAAAAGGGGAATCAAAGCTTGTTGTTGAAACATTTTTAATTGAAGATACATGTGATGAAAAAATTATGGAGGAACTATTTGAGAATATATACATACTATTTATAGGGGAGGATGAATAAGAAGACTTTATAGCTAATAAAAATGTAGGGAGATCAAGGTGAATTGGATGAATATTGGGCTAATTTTATAGAATCTAAAATTTAATTCAATTCTCTGATATTTGATAAGGAAAAAATCAGAACCTATCTGCCTCTCTCTTACTTTTGAATATGATGAATATATACCTTCGAAGAGGAAGTTTCCAATTGTTCTACCTAAAGAGATATATTTCTTAGAAAACTTACTTGAAAGGGAATATCTATATACTGATTCATCATGTTTTAATATTATTCAAGCTAATTTTTTTTCTAACATCTCCTTTTCTAAAATTTATAATAGATCCCAAATATATTAGGACAAAGATGTTAAGAAAGATACCACCCATGTGTTGGTGGTTGAAAAAGAAGAGCTGGACAGTCTAGTGCTGGTTTGACTACCTCCCCTATAATAACATTCATACCATATTGAGGAGGACATCACAAAAGTTAATAGGGATTACCCCAATTTTATTTTCCCTCCAACTATAGTCCTCAAATTAAATCTTTATTCTTTCTTGGGGGTTATTAATTTTCTCACTTCTTTGAGGTTATCCATTCTAAATATCAACTCATAGAAATTAGGAAAAGTCAAATATAGTGGTTCATCTTAAATAAACCACATCCACCATCTGATTGGGGATGAAATTATAAAAATTCCTTACTATAGGTATTAAAAACCAAACACCCACTTCGTGGTCTAAACCAATCACTATACCTTTTATTTCATATTTTTATTTATTTTTATTATGTCTTGTAATTTCGTCGTTATAGTTTTAAAGTGGTATAAGCTAAGATATTAACTCCAATAATCCACTAAAAAATAAAGTCAGTATGTATCTTTCTTTATCGTTAGTTTTTTACCCTTATATTTGTTTTTTGCTGATATGAAATGATGGGTAGTAAATTCTAAGTGTGTGGGGAGTGTCAACCTACTTAGTTTTTTTATTGTGTTCAGTTTATTTTTGTTTTTTATTTTTTAAGAACCTTGAGCTTCAATGAATATTATTATATTTTTTCACACAACAATTTATTTTGATAATGTTTAAAAGTTTTATGAAAAAGATAATTTAAATGATTGTTTATGAAAATAATTTTTCCTTTAATTGGATTTTAATAATTTTTATAAGTTTTACCATGTTTTGAAATACATGCCTATGAAATACTAAATAAAAATATTTTTTATATTCCTAGGAGTTATTTTAAACCAATTTGAAATATTATTTTTCATACCTATATTTTCTATATGTAAACTTAGATTTTGTGTGAGAACTATGACTTGTTACTATTTTTTCAATGCAATAGGTTTTATGGAATGTGTTTAACATGATTGATTCACCACTTTGGCAAGAAACATTTTATCTTGATACCCAAAATTAAATATATACTTTTTAATACCTTATATTATATGAATATCCTTATAGGTTTATAACATATCACATTCCGATTTTTCTTTACCTACCCACACTCTTGGTATTTTGGCATGGATATTTCAAGTTTAAGTGTGGGGAATAGCCTTTCATGTGTGTTATTTGGGATTGATTTTAATTTTTTGGGTGGTGTGATTTTTGTTTTATAATTTGGGAATTATATAATGAGAAAATTGCGATTTAGTCATCATTTCATTTTTGTTTAATTGTCTCATCTGACTCTCCATAACAAAATTGAAAAAAATAATAAAAGGAAAAAATGGAGATGAGATTGAATTTCTAATTTTATTTTCATTTATGAATCATTTAAATTTATAATATAATGTTAATTAATTTTCATTAATTTATTGTATTCAATGTTTAGCTCATCCTCCATGAAAAAATAATATAAAAAGAAAGTCATGCTTTGCCTTTCCGGATCATTAAAAAAAGAAAAAAGGTAGAAAAACATGGATGATATTATTAACTGTAATCACTTATTGTATCGTGTTCCATGTCCTAAAAAATGGGGTGTTTTTTAAAATTTTAGGGAGGAATAAGGGATTAATTTCTTGTGTTTTAACTTGATTATTCATTCATTGTACTTAAGACTCAAACCTCATCTTTTCATGCTTAATTTTTTTAATCATTTACCCAAAAAACCTAATCCATATAATTTACCTTGAAAAATTCCTCAAGATTGAAAATATTTTCTTATCTCTTATTGTGAATAAATGAGAATTTTTATAATCTTATGGTGATACATGTGATTTTTAAACATGAGTATAACTCCAGATTCAATTTCTCTTGAGTGAAGCGTTACATAAAATTCAATGTGAAGTAGGTTTCAATTGGGCCATGGATTTAATTATATGGTTGAAATTGTTTTATAGTAATTTTTTTTTATAGTTGAGATATGATGAAATTATTTTTTCTAAATTATCATGGTTGTTTTATCATTTTTTATTATTGTGTGAATTTGTATTTGAATATATAAAAATTATCCAGGAGTGTAGTGGTTATGTGTGCGAAATTTATGAATATAAAATTTTCATATATTTTATTCTCTAATTATTTTTTTTAAATCCCCGAATAGTTTTTTATGGACATTTTTCATATTTTTAGTTTTTGTGGTATTTTGAGATTAATTGAAAAATAGATTAATTCTGGATTTTAAATGTCTTATTTTTTATTAGTTATTTTGATCCTTACTATTTTGATAATAAATAATATTGTGAAATTACTTTTTTTAGGATTCCAGAACTCTTTTTCCATATTTCTTCTTTCTGGATCCAATGATCTATCCATCATTTAGTGGCCAAAAACCATCTCACAATCCAGACCTAACAAATAGTGTATAGATTTGGACATTTTTTGAAGATTAGATTATATATTGACTTGGAATATACCAAAATAGATAATAATAGATATTTAAATGTATATGAAATTACTAACAACTATAATAACGGTGGACCTATCTGGGTATGCCGAATTAAAAGTCATAAATGCGTGAGAACTTGCTGTATTGGAATACTAAGGGTCACCAGGATATAATTAAAGTCTTGGAGAAAATCATACATAACTCCTACATCCATATAGAAAAACAACTTATTTTTTTGGTGAAGTAATATAGATAATATGAAAAAAATTTCTAAGAGAAAGGAAAAAAATAAGGGTGGCCTCAAATTCTTAGAAAGGATTAGGTTCAATGAAATGTATCATGAATCGATAAATTATAATCCATATAGAAAGGTAAAAAACTAAACACACATTCCATTTAAATAACTTGACTATTATGATGTGATAAGGAATAACCAATATGAAAATGTAAATAATTGAGAAGACATAACATTTAATTAATAAGATATGAATGAAATTAATCCACAGACAACATCATATTGAAAATATCATGGATAATCATAAATGTATTCTAAATAATGGTAATGTTTAATTATTAGATGTTATATCTTAGTCACATGATACATCTATAATCAAGGCCATTTACATGATGGTTTAAACTATAGGTAAAAAACCCATTTACTTATAGCTTCGTTTATTTGTCTCATGTGAACGTCTGATATAAATAAGGGAAATATTAAACTGGGCCCCACCCGTAACTACAACTCTAAAACATTGCTCCTATATTGAATAATCGATTTAATTAATGAACTATGTGCCTTATCAACATATATCCATATTGGTTAATGTGTAAAAGTTTATAAATATTCCCAAGATATAAAAATAACATTCATTATAGAACACTGTATATAAAAAGATATGTGTTTTAATAAATAAACATGTCTATGATAAATGGTATGGATAATTAAATGAAATTTAATTTCCAATGATCACGGGAAAGAGGATATTTCAAAGGGAAGTTAATGACCAAAAAAATTAAATCAAAAAAGTGAATTTCAATACTATCCTTAGTCAAAATAAAAATAAAACCCATAGATAAAGAATAATTATGGTATCAATGTATAACCATCAGAGTAAGAATAAATGTTTTTTGTCGTTGATGAATAGAAATTCCATAAATAGATTTTTAAGAATATTTCTAATGAAAATATATATTTCATTTTGAGAATCCATTACTTTGAAAAATAATTTTTTAAAATAAAAACGGCTAAAAATATATCTAATAAATCATTTCAAAAATGTTAAAATCATTTTTTGATAACATTTTTTAAAAACATGATTTGGGAAGAAAACATATTTTCGATCGAATAGAGAAGTGAAGCTGGATTTTCTTAAAAACATTTTATAAAACAATTTATGTAACAAATAATAGAAAATGGTAATATTAGTCAAAATATCATGAATAAATATAGGATAAAAAAGTTAAATAGGTTTGTTTGGAAATTATCATGTAATTTCCTTCGACTGGTATTCATGATTATATAATTTCGATCACAATGAGATTAAGAAATAAACCCCTAAAATGATCATAACATTGATGTGAGAAAAAGTAAATGGATAGGTTATGGGTAACATATATAAATCAACATAATACAATTGGAAATAAATTTATATAAAATTAATATTTATTACATAAATAATATTATAATGACACAATCAATAATTTATATGTTTAGCCTAATGAGTGGAAATTGATTTAAGAAATCCTTTAACCCATGCATCAGATTGAGTGAAAATTATTTAAAATCCTATATAATGGTTTGAAATATGTTTATAAATTATAAAAGATCCATATTAATATTTATAATATCATATTTTATCATTTTATAATATCTTATTACCCGTTTATTAATAATAATTCATTATTTTCATTTTTTGGGTGTTAATTGCCTTGTTTTCTCATGCGTGTTTCATCATAAAAGATCTAGTTAATTGTTATATTATATAGTTATATCATATTAATAATAATAATAATGGAATAATAAAAATATTTTTATATCAATTTTACTTTTAAAACTAATCATGAATGATGGTTTTGAAAAATGAAGTATGTTACGATTGAGGAGACATAGACCGTACATACACTTGAGTAACACTTCAATATTTAAATGATCATTATGGACTAGTGGTATGTAATATTTTAGATTTCTATATTATTTTAATATCATATATACCATATTATACACTTTTATAAATCATCCATGTGGTTTGGTAAAGAAAAGAGATCCACATCACGTCGTGAAGGCGTAGTCCACACATACACGAATGATGTTATCATTTTTACGTGAGTGAAAAAGTAAGAAATTAAAATGATATATTATGGTAAAATAATGATAAATATGTCATTAATTTAATAAATATGTCATTTTTATCACATATAATCATTAAATTTATCTTTATCACCTTCTATGTGAAGCATTAGTGAACGACAAATCAAAACACTTTGCAAGGTGGCAGTCCATCGTAGACATGAGTGACATTATCATATATCCAATTGAATGGACGGTAAAAAGTATATATTTGATATAATGACTAAATTGGTATAAATATTATATATATATCATATATATATATACTTTATATCCATCATCATTCCTAACTTATGGAGGTGGAAATGAAAAAATGAATGATATTGGTTCGCATGGCGACATTCCTCCACACACAGGAATAATGATTTCATAAAATATTTGATGGAAGTCAGGATAGTTTTAGGTAATTACCTTATTAAAAAACATAATAGTATATTTATGTTACTAATTTTATTATATCTTTATGGTTTAATACAAATTATATGAGGTTGAGGAAGAAATAAAATAAAAATACTTATTGAATAACATTACCTTTTCCTCAGGTATCCTCCTTAAATTCACACAAAATCCTTCCATGGTGGGATTTATGTAAAAAATAAAAAAATTAAGACGAGATAATATAATTTGGGAAGTTATTTTTGTTGGGTTTTGTCGAGAAAAATGGCTTGAGATGTGCGAATAAGTGAGGGTAGTGAGTACCCTTTTATAGTTGAGGAGGTGTGACATTTTTGCAAATAATCAATTCACTATTGGGATGCCTCCCTTACCTCATGTGCCTTCAAAAATGATTCAAAATAAAGGTTTGGGATTCTTTGGATGATAAAAACCTCCACCACACAAAAATAAACCCCTTTTTATCATTTTGGTTCTTATTATTTATGTTTACTCAATTTTACCCTTTTAGTTTTTACCATGATAACTAGTATCTTTTTAATTTATCTAGTTAATTTATCTTATAATAATACAAATAATTGATATTTATAAGATAATTTAGACCTATGATTCTAAATATTATATTCAATTTATTAAATTGAAAACCAATGTTTATTTTTTTTTGATAAAATTGAGATTTGTGGCTCTAATATTAAGGAATGAAAAAATGTTACTACAATATGAAGGAAGGAATTTTACATTTCTCCCATTTAAAAATTGGTAAAATATCACAAGGTATAGTGTCAGAGTAGATAAACACCTCATCAGAAAATCCTTAATTTGTAATACCATCAACAAGGATATTGGATTCATGAAATATGTTAGTGATAATATAATTCATTGAAGATAGATTTTAAAGATACTTAGACCATTTCACTATAATCTTCCATAAGAGGTGAATATGTCCCATCCTGACAGTTTGAACAATGTTAGTGGATTCAAACTCGAACGAGATATTATTCCAATTTATTTGACTTTCTATGCAGACAAATTCAATCAATCCAATCATTTACATTTCCAAGGCAGTGCCAAAGACACATGGACTATGAAGATATTGAATAACATCAACATTATTATCTCTAAAGATCACCCCATTACTTGATGGTCCAGGATTTCCCTTCAAAGACCCATCAAAATTTTATTTTAACCTAAAGTCAAAGGGAGGGATCCAAAAGACCTCAAGAGTGTCAAGAGGTTGAGGAATGATAGAAGGTATTTTCAACCACATCATAATAGTTAGGTCTCTCATCATGTTACTACAGTGATCTATATGCATCAATTTGAAATTTTAAATTATCACTATAATTTCTAAAGGGGAAGAAAAATAATTGAAGGGGATCTATTTGTAAATGGACTCGTTTTTTCCTCTCTAAATGACATGAAATAGCTCCACATAGGCCATCCTAAATATATTTTAAAGCTATCTGGACATCTTTATGTCAATTAGTGAAAATATAATGTACTTGAAGGAGTCAACATATGGATGATTCATTTAAAATAATTCAAAGACATCCCTCCATAGAGAAGAAATTTTTGGGAAGCATAAAATAGGTGATCAACATCCTCTTGGTGTTGATGACATAACACACATAATGAATAGAGTGACATGCCTACATGTTGAATATTATCATAAACTGGAACCTTGTTGAGAGAAAGTATCCATAATAGTTTGAACCTGGAAGGTGATACAATTTTTTTTTAAATTATCCAATCCATTTGTGTGTTCTTTGTAGTAGGAGGTTATAAAAATTATCAGAAATGAGAAGCCCGTTTGGAGAAGGTTCCAAGATAATCATGTCATCCGGGATAAATAAAATCATATTTTGAGACATCCAAGAAGAAACTAGTAAGTATGGAATCCAAATTGTAATTTTTATCTTTCATTGAGGTGTTATAATCGATGTATTGATCAGAGGAGATGATGAAATGTATCTGGGGAGATCCATTCCAATTTACTTTCCAAAAACCTTGATATGAGTTCACATTAACCAGCTAATAAGAGTGCACATTAATTTTATGAAAGATTGATTTTAGGACAATCCATGTAGAGGAATCCAAATAAATTGAATTTCCTATTATTATTTGTTCTCAAAACCTAGATATGTGGAAGATCTATGAATCATATTTTATGTTAAGGAGAATCAAAATAAATAGGGAAATAAGTAACTGATTGAAGAGATCAATATTTTTGATACCAAGGCATCCAAGAGCATGAGGCATGTGAGATTTCTTCCAAGGAAATGTGAAAATGTTTCTTTCCAAAATACTACCACTCCAAAAAAAGTTCGTCATCATTGTGCTGATGGTTTTAATAATAGAGGCGAGACATGAATACACCATGAACAAATAGAACATATTTGAAACCACCATATTCTTGAAAAGATAAGTATATCCTGCAATTGAGTGGTACTTACCTTTGGAAGAGGAAATGTTGTTTCTAATATAGATTAGATTATTGGTGAAATGAGATGCCCTAGGTCTTCCCCATAACATGGGAACTCCAATGTAGATGAAAGGGAGTGTCCCTTCCCAAATCTATAGATCATTGATCATACTTGTTTTTCTAGAATTTGGAATATTCTTGAATAATTATATAAAAAACCTGTTCAAACTTATTTCTTGGATTCAAATGCTTTTATAATGCAGAAGAGTTTCCTTAATGTATTTTATATTCGTTATATATCCCTGAGTGAAGATAATAATATCATCTATACATAAGATATAAGAGAGAGAAGTGATACCTCTAGCCACCCTAATGGTTTTCAGATCACCCTTGTCAGGAAAGTGAAGAAAAATCCTGATGATATATCTTCTAAAATAGTAAAAATGATACATGATAGGGGATACCCTTATCTCACCCCTGGATATTTTGAATTAGCCTTCGGGGGATCAATTTATAAGAATTGATATATGGGTGTAACCAAGAAAGTATTTAACCCAAAAAATGAACCTCATATTGAAACCAAAGAAGTACATGAAATTATTTATAAATATCCAGTCCATAATGTCAAAACATTTCTTGATGTTATGTTTAAGGGAAATGTTTCCTCCACTAGTGGGATTCCTAAGAAGGATAAACCATTCTGACTAAAAATTAATTTTATTATTATAGGAACACTTTTGAGGAAAAAATGAGAAACTAAACATGACTTAAATGACTTAAAACATCCAAACCACCACGATACAAAATTTTAAGGCCAAACAACTCATTCCAACATACACGCAAGAGCTCCTACCCATCATCAAAACAACATGATTAGTTTTCTACTACTCCTCGCAGCACGACAGGAAAACCCATGCATGACTGCACGGGCATGGTACCGAAGGAAAAACCATACACTCTCAAACATCCAAATTAGAAAAGCAAGGACCAGGAGAAAACCAGTGCTCTAAACCCCATATGGAGAACCCCCTTGTAAGAGAACAGTTCATGCGACCCTCAAACCTTGAACCGCAGGGCCACCAGAATCTCACCATTACAAAAGGAGAAATACGATGAAAACAATCCACAACTTCAAAAACCAAACTTCACCCGAGACAGAAAACAAAGAAAAGTTTAAGCTACCCTCAAACCTCAAACCACATGGCCACTAGAATCTCAACATCACAAAAGGCGTAACAGAATTCTAAACATCCACAACTTCAGAAACCAACCTTCACCCAAGACAGCAAACGAACGAACCAATATCCCACCACTTCACCAAAATAAACACCATAAACGAAAATCAACGAAAGAAAACATGAAATGAAAACCACAAGAGGCTGGAATCAAGAACCGAAAGACCCTCCCCCTCCATGCCATACAGGGACCCGCACCGGGCCTCGTCTTAAAGGAAGCCAGCAATGCCGAGGCTTTTTCCGGTAGACGCCATGCCGATAACCAACGCGAAGACCAAATCCTTCGAAAGGGTTGTCAAAGGCAGATCAACACCTCCCTGGGCCAATGCTCCAGCAAAAATGGAAGACAAAGTTGGATCCATGCGTTCCCAAGCCAACAATCCATTAAGATGAAACATGATCCTCTCTAGAACCATCACTGAGCCGATGAGCAAGGGATGGGGATTAGAAGCCATGCCAGCCTTACAGAGGCTTGCCGACATTGATCTGAGGACGCCGACACTGACGCCAATCCATGCTGTGACACACCATAGGAGGGAAGGGATAGAAATCAAAGACGAAAACCCTAGCCCATCGAGAAGGAAAGATATCTGCCGTTCAGAGGCTCCAAGAATGTTTTACTTTGAATATGTCATTCTAGGTTGAAGCATTGTAAGGTAGTAAACATGAAGTCCTTTATATTCCACCATTTGAAAAATCTATATTGATTCTAGGATAATATTCTATCTGAGATTCAATCAAGTCTACTAGAAATAATTTTAGTTGTGATTTTCTGAATTGTGTTGGCATGAAAAACTATTCTAAACTGACTAATGTTACTTGAATTATTCACTATTGGAATTAAGGAAATGAATTGATCATTGAATCCTTGAGTGGAGGATCCACATTTTGAGAAATTTTTGACAAGACTACATACATAATTCTTAATTATATCCTAATACAATTGAATGAAGTGATTACTAAATCCATCCAATATAGGTGATATTCATTTATTAAGATCAAATATGGCTTCCATGGTTTTAATATCCAGAGGAGTAGAGGTGAGAAATATTTTATCATCCCCAGTAATCATTTTTGGAATGACACCTTATATTAATTCCACATTCCTTGGTGGGACTTTAAAAACATTTATATAAAGGGAAAAAATGTGGGTGGAATGATCCTACCTTCTATCAAGTATTAGATCTCCATTTTTGTGTAAATAGAGAGGCCTATTGTCCCTTATTTCCCTTTAAAGAGTATTGAATAAATTTGGGTTTCTATCCCCATTATCATGCCACATGATTTTGAAAATTCCTTTTTGTATGTATCCTTAAACTTAATAAGATTGAGTATCTTAGATGAGATATCATCTTCTTGATTAATGACTCTAGAGAATTTGTTCTTAGTGATGGATTCTTGAATATTTTGAAGAGACGATTAAAGAGTATCAATCCCTTTATCAAGGTAGCTAGACCTTTTCCTGCTATATTTCGTCACTTTAATCTTAACAGTTTCCCATACTCATCATTGTAAAAAATTAAGTGGAAATTATTATATAATTTAAATTATTTTTATTCCAAATATGGAATCCATGTTTCTAAATTCAACAAAAAAAGTATAAAACTTTAATTTAAAATTAATCCCATATACGTGATGAGAAAACTATTATTAAAGTAAAAATGTTCAAAAGAATATAATATTTTTATATTAAAATTCAATATGAAAATTAAAAAAATGTAACAAAATTCATTAATTTATATAAAATAGAACTAATGATACTTTAAAACCAATTCAAAATATAATTTAAAATTATAAATCAATTAACCTAAAATGTAGTTTTCAATTAAAATTCGGTCTTTTTTATTATTCAATTAAAAAATAAACTTCTCAGAAAAATACCAAAAATTTAAACTAAGATAAATTTTATTATTATTATTTGAAAATTTAAGTTTATTTTTTCATATATATTTTATAAAAGAGGTAAACATTAATTTTAAATTAAGTTATAAAATCACGATTAAGCCATCTTTTATAAAAATTACTATTTTTCAGAAAAAATTTCTTTTTATTTTAAATGATATGTATTTCACTACCAATAAATAGTTAATTAATAAAATAATTAGACTATATATTTTCATAATGTAGTTAATCCATTTCATACCTACCACTCCAATGGCTAGGTGATAACTATCCTATTAAAATTTAATATTAATAGTATATTTTTGTTTGAATTTCTTGCATGTAGCGTAAGATATCAAAAAAACACGTTTCTATGTGTAACAAAAGATTAAATTAGTGATTATTATAGTGAAATATATTTAAAATGTAGAATAAATATATCATAAGGTATTAAAGTGTTACATTAAATTCTATTTTTGATGTTGTGTGTCATACCTGCTATCAAATATAGTGTCATAATTTATAATATTGGGGTGTTATAATCAGAAAAATAAATCGGGTGTAATCATCATCCGAGACATATATATAATATTTTCCTCCAATTATTCTAGTTTTTATAGGACCAAATAGATCCATGTGCACTAACTATAAAACCTCGATAGCAAAGGCTAGACTTTTAGACTTAAAACATAAATTATGTTTCATATAATATTTACTTGGATCATAGAATTTGGGTTCATTAAACTTAAGTTCTGGTATACCACTAATTTTTCCTTTACTAGAATGTTTAGTTAGTTTTTTGAAGTTTCAATGTCTCGTATCCTATGGCATAACTAAGATAACTCTTTGGTTATACTATAATATGGTAATCTTCAATTACATGATTTATCTAAGTTTAGTGTCTATAAATTTTAATACCTATCAGTAGATAAAATAAAATCCCTCATCACATGACTGATTTATTCTGATATGTTTGTGGTTAATTACTAAAATATATAAACCATGTCAAATAAGTGATATTCTAAGAAATAAAATATCCTTGATTATGATGATTTAACCCAATGCATTGTTTCCAAAAGTAAGGTTTCATCTTTTAAATTTATTGAAATTTCATATTTTTGACTTGTCGCTAGTCATATATTGACAATAAACACCACCCATTTTCCTTTTATTTATACTACTGGTATATAACATGTTTTCCTAAAATATATAAAATTATATTCTTAGTACCCACATATGTTTGGGAGAATTTATGTTAAAAAATAAAAATTTAGGAACTCTCATCAGTCTAACCCTTTTATATTGTAAATATAGAAGTTCTTTTTAATAAAAATGATTTATGAAAACCAAAATAATGAACTTTATTTAAGGGGAAAATATTTACTCAAATGACCTCATCATTTACATCGGTACAAAAGGTATATTTTTAGGTGTAAAATTGTTTCACTGAAAAAAGGGATTATCTTAAGTAAAACCTATTCCACTATAAGTTCTAAACGGACTTATTTATTTACATATTTTATCGATTTTTTTACCACAAGAAAAAGTTTATAAATGTTTCTTAAAAAATTTAGATTTTGGTAGAAAAATTGAATTCTTATTTTCTTCATCAAATTTTTAATCAATTAAATTCTAAAAAACAAAGTTAAGATTATTTTTTTGATCAAATAAATTTTTATTATAAGAATTATTTTTGAATATAACTAAATATTAATGCTGAAATTATTTTATTATATTTAATATTGTTTTTTTGAAAAACATAGATAGGTATTTTTTAGTTTATTATTCTATTTATTCATAATGGTTACATATCTATCCTTTTTAGGTATTGTATGTAATGTCTCCCCATCCTCTGATGACTCATTATTTCAAATTGTGATGGATTATATTTTTCATTTTATAATAAATCCGAATATAAATATTTTGTTTTTTAGTAAATTTAGAATACAAGATAAAATTTGTTGGATATTATGCTATTTAACTTTGTAATAAATAATTTTTCATCCCTTAGAATGTTTGAATAGAATCCAACTATATTATTGATTTGTATTCAACTTTATTCTGATAAACTCTCTAAATATGTCTCACTTTCACTAGCAGTCCCAGTATATAATGATTTAATGATATTATTTCCTTTTATTTTAGAATAACTTATTAGACTTTTATTTTTATTCTTTAGTATAAGAAAATAAAGATTTATTTTACCTTCCTTTTTTACATTCACAAAATAAAATTACTAAAAATCCTTTATTAATTCCCCCGTATTTCCTATCTTTCCAATGAACATTTTAGAAGTTTTAATTTCAAAAAATATTTATTGATACTTCTTGAAATGTGAGAAATTTCACTGATGTTATCTTCTAAATATCTTGTACACGAATGCTTACATTTTTTTTAAATTTTAAAAAAGTTGTTTATAATTTATAGAATGAGTATTAAAAGTAGAAGAAATTGGATTACCTGATGTAAAAAATGCTAATCCATTCTTCTTTTTTTCTTTTCAGCATCTTATTTCAAGCTTCTCTCATTTTTCACTAATGTTGGAATTAAGTCATCCAAAAATTGATCTATCAAATAATTAGTATCATCGATATCTATCATATTAGACTACCATTCCTGAGGCATTATATCAAAAATCATATAAGTTATTTATTTTTCTAATATTTTTTACACAAGGATTGTTAAATGTTAACTATTGTCATAAAGTATTGATTTATTTTTTTTATAGTTTCTCCAAGGAGAAAATCAAAATCCTCATAGTCATATCTAATCATTTATCTAAGAGTTTATAAAATTTTGGATGTTCCAAAGAGTCTTATCTTGGGATACGTCCTAATTCTATTTACTATTTCAAATGAATATATCTAGCTTTATATTTTCCTAGTCATGGAACATAATAATGTATTTTGAACATTGTGGTTTACCTGATTTTTTTTCTCTAGATAAAAATTAATAATATCCTTTAATGAACATTTATGAATTCTAATTAATATTACAAATTTTTGGAATCCAATATTTATGATATATGATTTCATATTATCATGAAAGTAATTATAATTATCTCCATAATCAATAGGTGGTTTGGTATGATTTATGATTTTGAGTGTTTTAATTGGTAATATTTCCATGAAAAAATAAATATTTCCACTACCAATATAGTTAGTGTAAGGAATCTATGTTTAAATTACGATAACCTAATGGAAAAACAAACTAATTTAATTAATACTAAAAATTAGGTTAAATGCCTACTTTGATACTATATTTTTTCCTAATTTATGATATAATATAAAATACACCTCAGAGGGGGGTAGTTTAAAAAATAATCTTATAATTTCCATACTCTTAAAGAATTAATATAATTGGTTTTTAGAAATACTCATGGGATTAAATATTTATTTGTGTTTTTAAATAGTAATTAAGTCAATGATCTGAGTAACAATTTCATATACTATATTAAAATATAGTTTTATAAATGGAAATACATGGGTTGGTATTTTATAATACCCATGAAAAACATAAAACAATTGAATTTCATACTAAATAAATTATATCAACTAAGATAATAATTAACCAAACTATAATTCTAGAAAGAACACAATGGAAGTAAAAAATTTAAACATAGAGTATTGGTTAGAAAACAAAATAACCCGCTAAAATGATATTTATTAAAATTTAATTTTTAAACTAAAGTTAAAGGAAGATCTGTAGACATGATCTAAGGTACCCATGTATTTTATCCTTCCACGTGAAATCACATATTTAAAACCAATTAGATGGTTTATCTTTCTATCTATAAAAGATCTGGACTATACCAATTATTAGCAGCTCACTTTCAAGTACTAAAAGTACTTAAGATCAATAATCCTAGCAATAGATGCCACAAATCATAAGATCATATTTAATGTCATACTACAAGAAAATACTCAATCACATATAATTTTAAGTAGACTGATTACAACAAAAGTATGAAGAACAATACATTTAAATATCACAGAATGGTATCAATTTAGGGAAATAATTAAAAAAATTACACTCATCAGAATATCACACACCAATAATGAATTTTAAAAATTCAAAGTAAACAATAACAATTATAATGATCTCTGTCTATACTTTACACATTATTCTTATGATTTATGTAGTGTATCTTCTTTTGTAGTCAGCTTACTAACAAAATCCAATGGGCGAATTCCATAAAACATGGTATAAGTTGTAACATTATCATCAACATATACCAATGAAGTCATTATGTTTCATCATCAACAATGTGTTATATCATCACAACTATAGTTCTTACAAATCCAATTTAAGTAATATGACATTGGATCTTCATATCATTGGATTTTTGTAAACCGGTTTTGATTAATGGTAATTCATTTATTAAAAATTTATTCTATATTAAAAATAACTTAAATTGAATCTTATGTAAAATTAATTTAGTATGAAGTGTGTTGTATTTTATAAACTAAATAAATAAGTGAGAAAAAATCCCAAATAAGAGTTTGGATGTTGATGAGTGGTTTTTGATTCCATTTATTATGCATGTGACCTCATTACACCATGTTCATAAATAAAACATGCATAATTCTAGTTTGAGAAGTCAAACCAACATGGATTCTTAGGAAATTGATAATTTAGGTAATTAATAGTTTTTGTAAAAAGGCTTAATTAAATCATGATATAGTGATTTACATGATATATAAAGTAAAAAGGGTACATTATCTTCAAAATATGAATCTCATAAGGTGATTCAATTGACCAAATTACCGATGAGAAATACAGAGGCTCGTATAAATTTTGGTCAAAGTAGTGGTCGATCACATATAGTTAATTTGAATGAAGATAAAAAAGATGGATTTTCATGTAATATTAACCTAGAGGAAAAATATTTTACATGTGATTAAAGTATAGGAAGTTAAAAATGGACTAAATGATAAAATAATTAGCGAAAATGGGATATTCAATGTATATGAATCCAAACTGTAACATTAGAGGAAGATAAATGGTTAAATGACTCAATGATATGCCTAATGTCAAAAAGGTGAACCTTTCATTTCAGGATCCGACATTATTATAACACAATAATTAATTATTCCTGGACTGAAGTAGTGATTAGGATGAGAGACAATATGGGAAGCTTCCCAAGTTGTGTTTATGTGAGGAAAATAACTTTGAAAAGAATATGTGTTGGCTTGTGAGGATAGTCATTAGTTAATGAACCGTTTAGGCATGCAAGTGGGTCCCAGGTAGGGACCATGTGTTTTTGGGAAATTGGTGGTATATGGCGGTCTAGAACCAATAATTATGTTAAGGTAGAATATATATACTTTCATCAGGGCCTAGTTTTAGCAATTGTATTAGAGGAGGAACCTAGAATTAAAGTGTTGCATCACTTCTTGGGTAATGATCTAGGGTCCACAATAAAGATGTTTCACTCAAAGGAGAGGGGGGATGTAACACCCCATAATGATAAAGGGTTATATAACTAAATGATACGAATCATGTCAATATGGTAAAACTTTATTTTCTGGAGTCTACCTGATTAGAAATTCACAGTTAAATGTTCTTGGCCTGGAGTGGTGATTTAGATTGGTAATCTTATGGGAAGTTTCCCAGGGTGTGTGCGAGTGAGGAAAAAACAATGAAAAGAAAATGTGTTGGACTTTGGGGATAATCATTAGTCAAATGACCTATACTGGCACATGCTTGAGCCCTAGGTTGAGAACCACATTCCCGTGGGAAACTGGTGGTACCTAGCGGTCCAGGACCCAAAGACCATGTTAAGGCGGGGTGTCTGTACAGTCAATACAGTCCATTTGTTACAAAAACAGTGTTGATCACATTGTATTCCACCTATGGTTGTTATTATAAAGAATATATATATGTTGAAGATGCATATAATCAAGGGAGATAAATGATTTGGTTGATTTAGTGATATTATCCAAGATTCAAAATAAGGAATATCATATCACAGAATGTGTTGTGGTGTGAGATAAAAATCTTTATTTAAATTGGTTAGGGGATAAAATGTTGTGGAATAAGGTTTTTAAAATCATTTTAAAACTAGTTTGAAGCAATTTGAACTGAAACATCATACATATCACCATGTTAAAGTTTACCATGTCATGGTTAGTGAAGAATTGAATATTTTTGGATAATATGATGATGAACCTTTTTTTCCAACTCATGGTCTACTCATTATTGATGTTGTGAATTCAAAATTTAAATTTTAAATTCAAATTAAAATGAAATTTTGTGTTTTTGTGTGTGTTACTATTTTAACAGGGGCCTTGTATGAATTATTAAAATAAAATTGAATAAGGAGAGTGTGTAATATAAGTGTTCACAGAAAATAGAGAGAATAATAAGATGAAAAATAAGAAGTTTACACACTTTTTCTGTATGAAATATTCACACATTTATTGTCTATTGATAATGAAGGAATTTCAAACCTATTATATATCCTAAAATATTATTGGAGCAGTACACATAGTCATGATATAATATTTATGACAAAAAGGATAATCCCTAACACATTGAACATAATACAACTTCACAAGAATGATTGATCATGGATGATTCCTCAATTACAATGTTGAGAAAAAAACAACTTTGATTTTTTATAATACGAGTTCATGTATATTACGTACTCATGTTTCCACAATGGAAATTATAATGTATTGTATGATCTATGGTTTTCGTATCATGATAGGGATATATCAACACATTTTTATTATTGAACCTTCAATAGTAGAGAAATATTTTTTAACATCATTTTTTGAGTTGTAATGATAGTTTTATAGCCAATGTAAATAAAACTGATGTGGGAAGTTTTTTAATATTTTTTATATAAAATGATGTTAAAATATTTATTCTGATAAAATATCAAGACTCTTGGTATCAGTTATTTGGATAACCAATATCAAAATTAATTTATAAATTTTATAATTTTTATAAATGATATTATAAGTGAATTTTTACATTAGTTATAAAAATAAATGATGTCAAAATTCATGATATTTTAGAAATTGGTGTCAGTTATTTTTGATTAATGACCTCAAAATCATAAATATCCAAACGTTTCATGTTAGTTATTTTTATAACAATAATTTAATGTTTCTTTTTTTTATATTTCAATAAAAATATATCCCTTGGAAAAAAATAAAATATTAAATTACTATAAAATATAAAAAACCAAATTATAAAAGAAAAACTATACTTATTTCTTCGACTTCTTTCCCTAGATTGTGGTAGTGTCTTCAAATCTAATTTTTATTGATATTTATATTATTTTTAATGAAGAAATCATAAAAAATTCTAAATTCTGGTTGGGAAGTCATTTTAATCTCTAGATGGTAAATATCATGATAATGATTAATATCCTCAACTCAAATGGAAGAAGTCATTTGAATCATAATTTTTTTTTGTAAAAAATATATCTATGAAGAAAAAAAATCATAATAAAAAAAATATTTATAGAATAATTATGAATACAAATGAGGAAGCAATGTAATAGAGAATATTTGGATCAAAGGAGTATTTAAAAAATGCATAATTATGGTGAATAAAAATTTATATAGATGATAATTGAAAAAGTGTGTCTGTGACATATTGAATTTTAGATTGGACGATAATCATTGGGAGCCCGCGATGTGAAATAAATTAAATATCACTAGAACGTGATGTAAAATTTTACTCTTTTCATCGGTTATTTATTAAATAATGATAAATCCCACCATGATAAAATTTTTAACAATGGTTATATGAATAACTGATGATTTCATCCCAAGGTTTTAACATATATTATTCATATAACCAATATTAAACGTCATATCATTGTGGTTTTTAACATTGGATAATAAATAAATGATGTTAAAACCAATTTTTTTAACATTGTGGGTTTCATAGCCGGTTAAAAAATAATTTAAAATAAAAGTGATTTTAATTTTAGTTAATTATTAACCCATGTTAAGACCCACCACCGCAAAGTTTTTAATTTAAAATATATAAAAAATAAATTTTAAAATCATTTTAATACCAGTTATTAAATAAGTGATTTTTAAACCCTAATTTGAATTCTATTTATTCTACTAGTAATTTTACTTCAGGTGTTATTTTATTATTTGATTTTATTAATGTGTGAGAATTTCATCAATGAGCCCATTCACTCTAATAGGTTATAAAGGTTGATTTTGTAAGAAATTATAAAAGTTTATGCAAAAGGAATATTGTTTACTCATTTACCACTCCCCTTATAAGGTAACCTTCACTATACTCAAGGGAACACAAAGTGGTGTCAAAGTATCCCAGATTTCCTTTAAAAAAGACTGAAATTTTGAAATAATAAGTTCCTTTATGCTTCATTTTTTTTCTCTATAATTTTGTTATGATCATAGACACCATTAATTCAACTAAAAAGGGATATTCCTACTTTTATTAAAATAATTATTATATCTTGAAATATTGGATGATTATAATACTTCTATCAATCAGTCTGAATGATGATGTAATTGTGGATGATTTATTCACTGGAGTTAATGAAGTTATTGTTACCAAAACATGTTTTGGTGAAAATTTAGAAGATTCAATTGTTTTTATCGGATAATAAGTATCTTTCTAAAAATATTTGATATAGAGGTTTTGACTGTCCAAGAACGTGATCCGTATATAGTTCCATTAGATTATTTGAACACTATTCTAATTTATTATGAATTTTTAAAATAAATTTCATTCAAGAATAAGAAAAATTATGATATTTATTTTTTCCTTTAAATATATAAAGCAAGAGAATTGAAATAAAAAAATTTATCATGATAAGAAATAATCTATTGAAAAAGAAATATGGAAAATGAAATTTTAAAAATTAATTTCATTATTTTTATGAAGTGTGAGAAGAATAAAATTAATGTTTTGAGAGAATTTTCCACCTAAATATTTCAAGTTTGGAACTGTGTAATGTTTTATAATTTATTTTAAAAATTAAAAGGAGAGGAATTTTTTTTGAAGAGGAAAAAATCCAAGAAATTACTTATTTATGAAATTTAAAAAAAGTCATTAAATGGAAATCTAAAAATTCATCTAAATTGAAGAAGAGAAATTTTTTATCTATGATTACAGATGATGATATCTTAAAAAATAACGGTTAGTATGGGAGTTCCATTGAATTTGTTATAAAATTTTCTATTACTGAAGTGAATAATGAATAATGCACTAGTGATTAAATTATTAATGATGGAAACAAAAATGAAACATAAATAGTGTTCGTGCTAAAATGAGAAAGGAAAGAGTTTTTGTTGAAGATTATCCATTTGGAAAATAATAATAATGTTTTCAAGAATAGTTTCTAATTATATATAAATAATGAAAACATAAATTCTGAAAAATATTCAAAGGTAAAAAATAAGATATAAAAATTAAAAAATTTACTTGTTGAAGACAAGAAGTTAAATTTTGATAAGTGACTGCTGGTCAAGGAAAATAAGAAGGTCATTATTTTTTTTAACTAAAAATTGAAAGAAACAAAAAGAGATTTGGTAAAATTAATTTTCAACTTCCAAAACTCAATTCAATAAGATAGTAGAAACTTGAATAAAATATTAGTTGAAATTGTTTATGTAAGTATTCAAGTAAATAATACCAATGTTTTCGATATGAAAACCATTTCTCATAAATCTAAAAATCTTGGGAAAACAAATTTTAATGTGACATCTATTATAAATGGTTATCATAAAGATTGAAAAAACAATCCTTCAATGAATATGAAAGTTTTGTGATTCTACTAAAATGACTTGATACCCTAGAACACTACTTCTTTCCACCCTTCTCTCAGTCTTGATTCCCTAACATTGATGGAGATGAATGGTGACCCCCTTACCATCGATGGAAGGGGGAGGTTGGTTTAACCCTGACCTCTCCATCTCTGAGACATTTATCCCTTATCCCCTTTCGAAACCCTGATTTCTCACCCATGTTTTGTCCATATCAGTATGCTTTAAGGTTCTTGTTTCACACAATGTCATGACTCAACATTTTTTTATCGATTTTGGAGTTCAATAAATCATTGAGTATTTTGGATCTTACCCTGGTGGTTCTCTTCTAGTCTCTATGACCTTCTTTGGATGACTTTGACAGATTCATTTTTGGTTCTTGGGGGTAATGACTTTAAAACTATTGGCCTCCTCAAAAAATTCCATATGACGGTCTGGTTTTCCACGAAAGAAGATTTGATTTTCAGATGGAATAGTGCCCCTCAAAAATGAAATGGATGCATATTCTACCTCTTTCGATGGTCATATCTTTTTTAATTGAAATAAGGTTCTCCCTCTATTGTAATTTGGGTACATTTTTTGGAACTCCCCTTACCATTTCAAAATCCTTCAATTTTATGGATGTTAGGAAATCTGGTAGTATGATATCTTTAATGCGATAGTATGACAAACTCTGTAAGTCACTTGATTAATATAAGGATATGTGAGGAAGTTTATGTATCAATACCACTAGCGTAATGGGTTTGAATAATGTTTAGGGAAGAACTTCGGTGGAATCTATCGATGGTTGTTGAGTCTTTGGTTGCTTATTGCGACTTGTGTAGGCACCTAGGGAACCCATCCTCTAGTTGCCGATGGGGTGGTGGGAATAGGTGGGTTGAATTGGTGTTGAGTGAATATGATCCTACATTCCTGATGTGGGGTAATGGTGTAGCTCATGATATTTTCAAACAGAAAGAGGCCAGAGATTCAAAAGACTCAAAAGTTGTTGATATTTTTTCTCACTTTAAGTGCGACTTACAGAAGCACATGGTGTTTGAGTTGAGATCACATGATCTAGGGAAGTCTTAGGGGTGTCATCTTATGGAGCCGATGAATTATATGTTGAATCCACCCCATTCATTGAAACTGCATCTATGTAGGGACTTGGAACCAGATGAGATGGATAAGGAGATAACTAATGAAAAATATGGTGTTTTGGGAAAGGTCAACACTATCATAGTACCCTCCTTTTCTGATATAATTAGGAATGGTGGAATAGTTAATGGAACTATGAATGAGAAATATTCTCATACTAGTGGTGTTAGAACCATTGTTGATGTAATGGTTTTAGCCTAGAAACTTGGTTCATCGGATCTGAATATTGTTTTGTCTCCAAATTTAGTGGTGGCTTATCACAGTGAAGCATCAAACACAATCAATATCCACAATTGTTTCTCCACATTGAGTGGATATGGTATGGATAATTTATATCCTAAAGTATGGAAAACATACATTACAAGATGGAAGCAGAAACAAGTTGGGTCAAGGTCTTTGGAAGATAATGAGATCATTGATATATAAGTGGAATTAAAACCATAAACGGATCACGAACCAGACACTAAAGTGGAAAACACATTAGGATCAAGGTAATGGAATGGAAATATTTTAATTACTCTTTCCAAGAACATTCTGGTCCATATAAGTGGAAAAGATAAAGACCCCACAAGGATTATTCGAATACTCCAAAGACTACAGTCACTATATCATATGGTAAGGTTAATTTGAATGAGATAGAAGGAAAACTCAGGGATCCCTCAATGGATGAAGGGGTCAATAAAGTCTCTCACAGGAGGGGAAAATAGTCTCTAATTTTTGACATGAAGTCTCCTAAAGTGCAGGATGAGGTTGGTGAATTTTTTTTTGAGGTGGAGTATTGGAATTAGACAAGAGAGAGTGTCTAAATCATGTTCTTCATTCCAAGGAATAACTTCTAGAATTAGTTGTTCAGATCAAATATTCAAGATAATAGGTTTATAGATTTTATGAGATATGTCTTCAAGTTTATATCAATGAGGAGAAAAGGGAGTCGATCCATAAACAAGGCCAAATTCTAGCTAGAGGTTTCAATGAACGTAAAATAAACTTAAAAGAATTCATTTATACATGGGATATAATGGCTTATAATTTTGAAGAAATTAACAATTATGACATGAATATCTAGGTAACTTCTCTTCAATGGGAACTATATTAGGAGGATAACTCTATCAATCTTAGTCTGGTATTTGGAAAATCTGTGGGTTCCAATAGTATATAAAAAAATTATTTTGTTCTACATGGTTCCCCACTTATCCCTTAAAGTGGCCTTGAAATAAATATTTATTTTTGTGGTGGTAAGGAAATTATACTAATATTTTGGTTTGGAAATGGGATAAAAGGTTAATGGGAAAATGAGATATAAAATATTGAATCTATTTTTGGGAAAAAATAATTATATTTGAAAAAGTTCTTATTATGGATAATTATTGTATTGTGTAGGATTTGGGAACAAAAATATAAAATTTTGGTTTAATTACCAATATCACTACATTTCCACTTGTTATGGGAGATAAAAATCGACGAGTTTAATCACCCAGAAAATAAAAGTTATAATGTAATTTGAAAATTTTGAAATGATGTTTTAGGATATTTTTCAAGAATTGGATGTGGTTTTTTGGAATATGTGACAATCCATGTCACTTTTTTGATGATTATCTCACCATTTAACCTATATATTACATAATGAATCATAAAACTCAAATTTAATAGTATAATTTACAAAAATTTAAGGATACAAAATAATTTATTGAAGCTTAACCTAATTAATCAAAAAAGGAATTTCAATACTTCTGAGATAGTGGATGTTACTCTCATATGATAGGATATTTGAGTGTCTTAATGGTTTTTAATAGGTCTAAGGAAGTATCAATAACTTTTGGAAATTATGGTCCACTCAAAATTAAAGGAGTTTATTAAGCAATTTGTAGGGAAAAAAAGCTAAGATCGAAGGACACATTGTCTTTTGATAGGTTGAAAACCAATTTACCAAGTGTGTATGAGAACTGTGATGAATTAAATGGAGTGGTACTTTTTAATAATGAATTTTTATGGTGATATTTAAATATGGATGTGTTTTTACAAGAGGATAACAATGGGAAACTTTTTTATATTAATGAAGTTAAAAATTCATGTTACTTGAGAATGACAGAAGAAAATAAACCGCAACATATAATACATGGACACCATGATCAAATGAATAGAAACTATATAACCCAAGGAATAAATTTTTGTGATGTGAATATTGTTAATAGAGAAATGGATTGGATGTGTACTTAATTATAAAATTTTAAAATTGTTAATTCTTTAAAAAATAGAATAGAGATTCCCAGGTCTTATCGAATAGATTTTTTTCACAAAGATGTTTATAATAATATAAGAATAAATTGAAAAGTGATAATAAATATTTTATATAATTTATTTATGAATTGAATGTTGTTATTTTCATAATGTTTATGAAATATAAGACAGAGGCTTTTAAGTTGTTTTAAAGTTCCAAAATAAGTATAGAAAAATATTACGAGTTCTATTTAAATTAAATGTGGATGGATTGTGATGATGATAATATTAGGGGATAATTCAAATATTACCCTAAAAATAAATGATATTAATTAGTAATTATATACCCAATATACGACATTTTTTTCCAAATGCTAAACTTTTAACTTGGTATAAAAATGGATTGTATGATTTTGGATGATTATAACACTTTCATTTTTATGGAGTCAAGATATAATTATATATATATTTAGATTTAAAATCATTGTTTTCCTATACCAAAATTTGATTTTAAAAAAATCAAAATGGATTAGAAGAAGATCACAAGATTAAAATACTTTATGGTATTTATCATCCCTTTTATTATCAATAACGAAGGTAAAAAAATTGGGAAGTATACACAAAGATGATTTTATGGTATGTTCCTTTTTTATCGACCTTGTAAAAGCATATATAATTGATATAATAAATAAAAATGGAATATTAAAGATAATGTTGATGTGAAAGTGATAGAACACTCAAATAATGATGTCCCACAATGTGAGGAAAGTTCCATAAATCAAGATGATGAATGTTAAGAATTATAATCAATGTTCTAAATACATTGTGGATCTAGTCTATGTACAAATTAAAGACGGATATTCAATGATTTTAAATGATGAATAAAAACATTATTTAACTTATCTAAGGTCAATAATATAGCTATATGTAAAAAACATTATCAGGGAACAATGAAAATCATTTCTATCTAGAATAACATTAATGTAAGAAACACATACCTCATTGTTAAATTAGGATGAGCTAAAAAATGAGAAATATATCTTGAATAGTAAAGAGTATATCAATAAAAATAATAAGTATTTAGAATATATGGATTAAAATGGAACATGGGAGTTGATTCCAATTCCAAAAAAAATAACATCATAAGAATAAAGTGAGTGTTCAATAACATGTTGGATAAAAAATGGGAAGAGGAAATAAATAAGGAAAGAATCATGAACAAAGGGTATTCACAAGTTGAAGGAAATTATTTCAATGATAACTTCACAATTATTTCTTGGATTGAAACCACTAATATTTATAATTTGCTTCTAATGAAAATCTGACAAAATTCTTCAAATTGGATGAAAATTTTTAATTTTTCAATATAGATTTGGAAGAGGTGGTTTATATTGAGAAATTAGATGGATTATTGATTGTTGAAGATGAAGGTTATGTTTACATGTTGAATAAGTAATTTTATGCTTAATTTAATCATCAAGATTAGGGTATTAAAATACTGATTCATGATTTAAGGTGATAATATTGATGAAAGGATGTGTGGAAAATAATATCTATATTAAAGAAGATAATAAGGTATCTTTATTATTATCTTCTAAAGTTATTAAGGATTATTTAATCACTGGGGGGGGGGGGTGAATCAGTGGTTTTATTTTAAATTTTTTTATATTTAGTAAACTTAAACTATATAAATTGTTTGAGTTATTCATTATAAAATTTTATTATAAACTCAATTACATGATAATTTAGGAAATTAAACGAAACACATGTGATTTATAAGGTTCGACGACAGTTTGAGAACCAATATCCATTTCATAGTCACTCCTGTGGGTCTATTGAAATTTAATATTATAAAGAAGTGAATAAAAAATTTGTTTCAACTTTTATTGGAAACCTTCTATATCCTGAGAGGAATGATTATAATGACTCCTATTAGTTTATTATTTTTTCAAAAAAAAAATTATTCCTAACAAAGATAATGAAACTTTGATTTTTTTCTCCCAAGGAGGTCTATCTGTAATCTTAGTTCAATCTCGCCTCTGTCTAATCTGTATATCAAATAATCTCTATATGTAATGTATATTTCTTGTTGTTTCTATTAATTAATCCTTTTACCAATGTAATCTTGTGACACACACTTTTTTTGGGTGCGTTAAAACCATTTTTTATCACCTAAGTATAGTTTAGGGGATATCCCGTAGGTTACATCTAAAATAGCAGTGTATAGTAAATAAGCTTTTCAATTTTTTTTAAAAGATATTGATTTTAATTAACTTTTAAAAATTGAGAGTAATAAGAAGTTTGATTTAATTTATTTTAATAAAATTATAGATGTTGGTGACCAGAACGGGTTTGGCTAGACTTAGTGTCATTCTACCATGTTTTCCAAATTTTAGCCCTTTTTATTATGCTAGTCGGTAATAGCGAGATTCATCATCTAAGTCCTCTCTATCCATTGAACCAATGGTTATTATGAGAGTATTAATATCTAAACTTTCAGTTTGGCCTATCATAATTCATGTATTCTTGGATTTATAGTGGGTTCTCTTGATCAATTAAGGAAATCCCCGACCAAGAAATACAACTGTCGAGAAATGAACAAGATAATATATTCTACCATGTATAGAAATGAATTGGGTGTAGAGAGAAATGGATCATTGAAGAAGTGAATTAAAATTAATATAATAAAAAATAAATGAGACTACTTTCAGAATTTTAAATTTAAAGTAATAATTGAAACTAGATTCATAATGAAGAATTTTTTATTTAATTATTAGAATTTTACTCAAATAAAGATCATTGGTCCATCCTCTCCATTTCTTGATCACTCGATGAAAAATACTCCTCCATAGATGGGGATGTTGAGTTTATAAAATATAGATAACAAATTGTAGAAAATAATGAAAATAAAAGAAAATAAAAGAATATAATATTTAAACACAGTGAATCAGCAGGCATTCGTCCAGAGATTCCATCAATAGATGATAACCTTTCCATTCCACATGTACCCTTTTTATAAGCCTCCATAACACATTACAGAATAATAATGGTTTCATAAATATTAATGGGTTATTCTTGGGGGGGGCTCAGTGATTCTAGGGTCATAAAAATACATCCACCATTAAATGCCATAAAATCTGCTAAATTTTAGTTCATCACGTATTTTCACACTGTGTAAGTTTTACACGATGTGTAAAGTGAGGGACTATATTTTTAATATCTAAAATTTTTCATGTCATGAATAGTGGATTCATGACATGTATTGTGTGGTCCATAAGTATTTTTCATGCTATGCATTCTTCAATTATCTAATTGTGAATGATATTCACAATATAAAATACATGTTTATAGTTGGTTTTAATCGATTTCTACTTGGTTATTTGGTTTTGAGCCTTGGAAATGGTTCTTCTATTGTAATTGATTTTTCTAAATCTTTAACCATCCTTAAAAACGTTTGGTGTCATGCAACACCATGAATCAAGATAGCTCGAAGAGTTTTTAGCTGACTATATTCATATATTTTTTCAATTTATTTGATCAAACTCTATATCCTTTCACAAAATAAATATAAAATAAAAATTACTTTGTTTAGTAAATTAATTTAAATAACTAATCAATATTATATCAAATTATACATTCCTAAAATGAGTCTTTTTTCTTAAAAAAATTCAGTATTCTTCGGATTTAGAAATACCATGATTCTCAAACTTCTACTCAAAACCCAAACTAATCGCTTCAATACTATTATCTATGTTCATTACTATGAAAATTTTTCTATTCTATATCCATATAAAATCCTCTATGAAAAATCCATCATTCAACATGAAACAAAAATTTGTTGGGAAAATCAGTTTTAAAACTAGATCCGTAGTGTTTCAGTTTTTTTTCAAGAGTAAACAATGATAAGTACCAATTTAATTTTCATTTATATATACACTATCTCCAAAAATAGAAAAAAATGGAAATCTGAAAAGTTTTCCCACTCACTCAAATTAAAAAATATGACTTCTCGAATATTTGAACTTCATTTGAGAACTTCTCAAATATTATCAACTCTTTTGTTGTCTTCTCAAATATTTTTATATTCTCCATAACATTATAATTATCAATTTTAATTGAATAAGAACTTTATAATGTTATTACAAATGATCTATCTACAAATTGATTTTATCAAAATTTTCAGTTCAGAATATTGTCCCTCCCTTAACTCATCTATCTAGTTCTCTTGATCCTTAAAAATATAAAACATTATTTCAGTCTGGTATTTGGTCCCTATTTCAAACTCGGTAGCTTCACAAGATACTGAAATTTTATTATACCTATTAAAAAACTATAATATTTAAATTTCATTTAAGATTTTTATTCAAAAACTCATCTCCATACTCTATATATTCCTCTAATTAAATTGAATATGATTGAATATGTTATTGAATATTCAGAAGAAATAAATTTCCTAGAATGAATGTCCAATATAAACTTAATCCTTTCTGACATTGTCTTTATTCAAGAACTTTTTCGGATTTCAAACTTGATCTGTTATACATCTTTCTTCACAATTCTTTTAGAAAATGTATTCAACCTATCAAATGATTTCTAATTATAAAAATTCAAACATTCTCACTCATAACTATTTAGAAAGGGTTGTCTGGTAGTTTGTGTTCGTCGATCTATGTCTGATTGAAAATATGATATCCCCATTTGTTTAAATTCTCTATCTGATGAACCGATTCATGTGCTTGATCTCGGTTTTATTCTATTTTTATTTTACGGTGTGGACATTCTTCCACTTTAGTTTGATTATGGAAGATGAAAAGAAATGTTGCAACATTGGATCTACACATAAAAACATTATCCATAATGTCCATATTGAAAAAAATAATCTTTATCTTTTAACATTTTCCATGAACTCAACATCTTTCACAAACTAAAACTCATTAACTGAAAGTTTGTCTGAGAATTATATCTAAAAATTTTGGTCGATCGATAGTAGTTTTATACTATATAAAATATCTATAACTTCAAGCATCATATTTTCATGAAGTTTCTTAGTTAATTGAAATGTTTCAAGAGACCTACGATTGAAAATTTAAACCTTTCTCATAACCTCTTCCAATGAGGTTTTGTTTCATAAATACATTAGGAGATGCATATTATTCTACATGTCTGGAAAACTAAAAACTTCTTCTTTTATTTGAAATATTTTACCATGTGTTTTTCTATGATTTTCATAACTTTGAGATCAAAAAAGAATCATATATTTTTTTGGAATGATCTAAAACTTCCAATCTTTCCTAAATTCTATAATTAAAATTTTTATACTTTTCTAGTAGCTCAGAAAACTCATTTATGAACTCTTACCAATTTTACAAAAACTTTATTTAAAAAAATTGTATTCTATAAAAACAAATTTTTTTAAAAAAAATATCTTCAATCCCCCACTAAAGTTTTTGATAACTCTCATTAACAAAATCTTCAACTCACCATTTTTCAACAATCATACTTTTTTCCAACTCATTTTGTAGCACCTCAAATTTTAAACTATTATAAAAACAAAACCATTATCGAGAGTGTCCTGACACCCCAATAATGGATAAATTATTGTTTTTGAATGAATTACAAACCATAGTGATATGAAAATTTATGGACATGTTATTATAAAATCCCCCTCACATATATTTCTCTCCCCCCATTTTATGATAACCACAACTTCAGATTTATTAAAGTAAAGTTCTTCTCTCTCTATTATAGGATAAAGTTGCACAAATTCTCCCCCTTTGTCAACATATTATGAAGATTGATAGGGGGACTTACTTAATATGTTTAGGGATTATTTTTTGGAGGTTGAACATAATGTTTCAAACCCCTTTCTTAAAATATTTCTGTTGGTATTGCTTTTTTGAAAATATTAGCAATTTGATATTTCGTGGAATTATAATCCGGAAAAACATTTCCAACAACATATTTCTATTTTATGAAGTGAAAATTAATATAAATAATCTTTGATCATGATTTTTGGATAATATTATTAGAAATATATATTTTATTATTATTATAAAACAATTTCTAAAATTATGTAGAATATTAATATTTCAAGTCTCCCATTTAAATTTCAATCAAAAACATTTGAGTATAAGCCTATATAGTTTTGAATATCTCTTGATTCTACTATGGTAAAATTTATTGAACTGTTTTTCTTACTATTCTAACTCACTCAAAAATATCCTAAGTAAAATGTTCCTCATGATGTTGATTTTTTATCATTATAATCTCTAGTCAAACTAGCATCAGTATAAACATGGAATTTTATATCAGAAATTATTTTATATATCAAACCATATGAATTTATTCATTTAAAATATCTCATTATTCTTTTTTCTTCGAAAATATTATATTATTAAGGATCACTCAAATATCTAGCACACAAATTTACAACATAAACAATATCATGTCATGAAGCTGTTAGATAAAGAAAACTTCGTAATAATTTTTTTAAATTCATTATAATTCACATGTTTTCTAGCTTCATCTTTACACATCTTCATCCCAACTAAAATAGGATTAGACTCTTATTTAGATTCTTCCATACTTAAATTTTGCTACAATTCCCTAGAATATGTTTCTTGGGATAGGACAATTTATTTTTCCATTTTTTAAATTTGTAAACTAAGGAATGAATTTAATTCAATTAACATTGACATATTTTTATTATTCATTATTTCCCCAGAAAATTATTTACCCAAAATATATCTATCACAAAAAATTATATCATCCACATATACAATTATGATTAGAGTTATGGAGTTAACTACTTTAAATTTATGTTGTAATCAACATTCCCTTTAGTATTAACTATTTCAAGAAATTATCATGTTTGTAATACTAAAATCATGGGACTTGTTCCAACCCATAAAAGTATTAATTCAATTTATAAACCTTGATTCCATGTTCATCAAGAAGAAATCCATATGGTTTCTCAATGTTAACTTCTTCTTTTATCACTTCACTAAGGAAAATTAAATTTACACCCTTTTGATAATCATTGTAACTTCTTGGTGTATCCATTGCCAGAATTATTTTAATAGTTTTTAATCTTGAAACTAGATCAAATGTTTATTCAAAATACACACCATTAACATTTAAATATTCATTATAAACAAGTCCTTTTTTCCTTGAAACGTTTCTATATTCATTTAATTTTTTTTATCATTTTTTTCCAATAAATATTTTCACTCTTAGTCGTGGAACAATTTCCCATGTTAATTTTTCTCAATTTGATCCAACACTTCATTAATTGAATTCACCAATTAATTTTTTTGACTGATTTTGAAACTGATATAAATTAAATATGTGAAATGAGTGAATCCTACTTTTTAATATCATCATTATTTTATTTTAAATCATATATTTCTAATTTTCATGTATATTTTTAGTTTGAACCTTTTTTTGTACAATATAAAATTTCAATGTTTCTCTTAGAACATCAAATTTATCATAAAATTATTCCTATATGTTTTGATATATATTTTTTGGTTCAATTTCACTTTATTTGGAAATATTAACTATTTTGTCTTCAATAGTTTAAATATCATTTGTAAAATAATTTATATTTTCAATAACATTCACATCATGGGAATCAATAAATTTTAAAAATGATTGTTCTAACAACTTTAACCTCTTTTATTGGGTGAATATCCTATAAATGTTCCTTCATTGGGGTTTTCATAAAATTTATCTAGATTCATATTTTTAATTAAATAGGGGCATTAAAATATATTTAATTATTTCAGTAAAGGGTTTTATTGTAATAATACATATCTTATGAAGTTTTATTTGATTTCATCCTTAAAAAACATCAAGTTTGTATAATTAAAAGTATATTAACAAATTATCTCAAGTAGAGATTTGAAATTTTATATTATTCTTAGATGCTTCTTCCCATTTCAACAAAAATATATTTTTTCTTTATGATGCTCTGTTTTGTTGTGGGGGTATATAAAGGACTATACTGATGTTTGATTCAATTATTTTTCAAATTAAATTAAAAACCATTGCATGTGAACTCCTACCCTCATCAACTCTCAACTTATTTATATAATCCATCAATTATCTTTTAGCATCTTTAATGAAAAATATAAAAATTTATATAACCTATCACTTGTGTTTCATAGACATGATTTTGGTCATTTGAGTGAAATAATCAATAAAAGTGATAAATTAAAAATATAATTTTGTTTATTAATTTCTCATTTCTTCAAAAATATCATAATGAAAAATTTAAAGATTTATATAATAATTAATCTAAACTCACTTATGGATTTTACTAGTCAATTTCCCTTTATGACAAATTGTGAAAATATCATCTTATCATCTTTTAAAATATGGAAAATTTCATACATCGTAAATTTAGATTGTTATTTCATTTTATTCCCAAGATTACCATGTATTCAATGAAACTATATTTTTCATCTTCATCACTTTGATTACAGGAGTCACAATGTTCTTCTTTTCGGAAAATATTTCTTATTGTAATTTATCCATTAGTTACATCTGTACCATCATTCACACTTTTTAGGATACACGAATCTTTTTTGAATATCACTTTATTCCCACCATAAAAAATATTTAATTAAACTATGCAACTTGTTTTTTAGCCCATCAAAAAATAAAACATCCTTGTATTTAAAATTTGCAACCTCAATCGTAGTCATTCTAGTTCATATTGTTTTTAAGGAACTATCATTCCTGAAGGTAACCATTACTCCTTCCCAATTTTCAATATCATTTGAGATTTTGAAATCTCTTATCATTTGTGAATAATAATCACTATCAAGAATTCATGATTTATTACATTTTTTTCAATGATTTCTCAAAAACAAATTCACATTCCTAGAATTTATTTTTTCAAGGTTTTTCTTATTTCTAGCATATGAACATTTACCCCGAAGAGTTTTCATACAATCTTCAACATGATGTCCTTTCTATTCAAATCTTGAAAATAATTTTCGAGAAATACAATTTCTTTTAATTTGAATTTCACTAATATATTGGGATTTCAATTTTACAACATTATATGTTTTAGGAAAGTTATTAATTCTTTTTCCACCACTACTTATCATTTACTCAATCCTTATTCTAGGAAGAGAAAATTTACAACAATTGTTATACATCCTATTCTCCTAGATTCCAAAACACATGAAAAATCCTTTTAATTATGGTTTTTTGTAGAAGTATAATATTTCTATTTAAAAATTTGGTTTAGGTTCAATAAATATTTGTAATCTAAAATTATCAAGACATATAACATCTTTCATATAGAGGGAATTTTTAAATTTTTGTCACATGATGGATTTTTCAGAACCCTTCTCAACTCAAGTACTCCAAATAATTTTATTTACATGTGAAATATTATAAAAACTAAACAAAACATTGTTATTTGAATATATAAATTCAAATGACTATTGGATTTTTCTTTTTCTGCATCTTTAGATGATTCAAATTTTACTTCCAAAAAAATGATGGTGTTTTAATTTAATTTTATTAAGTTACTTTCAGCCTCAAGGAGTTTTTATTGAGGTTTGTTAACTCCATATTCATTAGATGAAAACTTTTTACTACTATCTTTAACCATCTATACATGTTCAAAACTCTTATTTTGTATCCTATGATCACTTAGATATATTATTCTTCCTGAATATCAATATACTTTCCTCTTTTAATCATGTTTCCATGGTCTTTCATCATCATTCTGATTTTCTTCTTGAGAGTATAATTTTTCTCATGACATGAATCAAGTTCTGATCTGAACTAATACTCTCCGTAATATTATTCAACTTTTTTTCACTATATTAAAATCTTCCATTTTCTAAATATTTTCAAAGAAGGATTTGATCCATTACAATCACCCATATTCTAATGAATCAATCCTCTCTAAATCAAAATTGTTTTTATTAATTAGTATGATTATTTTGTTTTCATGGAACTTCTTCTTTCCCCCATTGTATTTAATTCATTTATTGTGAGTTTTTTCACACTTCTTACATTAATGTTTTTCTTCATAATGATATCCAAATTCACCAATATTATTTTTAGGGAAATATGTAGCAAAATGACCAATTCTAGCACAGTAGAAATATTTTATAGGATGTTTTTATCCATAATTTCCTCATCCTCTTCAATAAATCTTGGAGATAAGAGATTCTAATTTTTTCATTTATTTAATCATACTCTTTATCTACAAAATCACAAGATTAAACATCTTTAGAATTATAAATTTTCATCATTTTCATATAAAAAATCCATTTCATTATGAAATTTATCAAGAGATATATGTTCTTTATCTTATAAAGTAGATATTTTAGAATCAAACCCATCCAGAAAGTTTGTCATTAGTCTCATCACAATTATGGAATCATCTATGAAATTTCAAAAACATTTGATGTTTCAAACTGCTTCATTCACACTAGTGATGTACTAATCAATAGTTTCTTCATCTCGTATTCTTATGTATTCAAAATTTCTTTGATAGATTTGTGGATTTTTTTCTTAAATTTAGTATTTTATTCAAAAACATGTTCAATATTTTCCCACATTATCTTTTTTATTTTGAGTCCCATTACCTTAACATAATAATTTTCTTGATAGAGGCATAATAATATAATTTATAGAATATGCATCAACTTAAATGTCTATATTTTAATGAAAATTCATTATATCGTATTTATTAATATTTAGAAACCTAATTTTACAATCATAAAATACTTCTAAGACAAGTGTCTAAACATTGATAATAATTTTTAATTTTGATCCATGATAATTGTTTCCATTTAATGTTGGAATTACTATACCATTTATCTAATTGAGATAAACCATAATAAGGATTAAATATGGAAACCTTACATTTGACACCACTTTATCTTCCTATGATTCATTGAATCAATGAGAGTGATGGGAGGAGGGGGTGGTGGTGGTTAAATCAGTGATTTTATCTTTACAAATATCAATAGTAATAAACATAACCCCTAAAACATGTTAGTGTTACTTATGTACTTTTTATTAAACTCAAATTCATGTAAATGTGGGAAATTAAACAAAGTTCACATGATTTACAGGGTTTTTCCTCTATTTCAAAAACTACATCCTTTCTATAGCTATTATTCTGGGACTGTAGAAACTCACAATTATGAATAAGTGAATAGAAATTTTGTGTTAACTCATATTGGAAACCTTCTATTTCGTGATTAGAATTATTATAATGAATCTTATTATGATAAAAAAGTTTAATGAAAATTTTGAACCAAACAAAGATAATGAATTGTTGATACTTTTTCTCAATTAGAGGTTAGTTCAGAATATCAGTCTAATCTCTTCTTAATCAAAATTTTCCACCTGGTAAAGTCTATCTATTTTTGTGAATCTTATGGATTTCAGTATTTGTAAATTTTCTCAAAATATGATTAGAATAAACCTATGTTCTGCCTAATTTAATAAAAATATTCTTTCTAAACTTTTGATCAAAACTTAGAATGATCCACTCAGTCAGAGTATCTCTATCTGGAAATATAATCTTTACTCTATTTGTTTTTTTGATCAAAGCCTCTATCTAGGAACTGAACTTTAACATGTAATAAAAATTTTGTTGTAAAATCTGATTTTACCTAAAATATAAATACAATTCAATTTTTTAGTGATTGTAAATTGATTATTACCACTATACTTTACATATTTGTTTATAGGTGCTATAGAAATATAAAAGGCAAGAAATTTGAAGTTTTTTCCCACTCAACAAAATTAAAAAATATTAATTCTTTTGATATTTGATAGTTATATGAGAACTTCTCAAATATTTTCAAATCTTCTTATGTCTTCTCAATTCTATTTATATTATCCATCAGATTAAAATTCTAAAACATAGTTAAATAAGAACTTTATAAAGTTCAGTCAATTGATATTTTTAAAAATTAACTGTATGGAACTTCTCCATCCTTAACTCTATCTCGTGCTTTCTTCATCAATCCTGTTCTCTAAAAACATTGAAATAAAAGAAATTATTTTTGTCCAGTCTTTATTTACTAGATTAAAACATTGTAACAAAAAAATAAACTTAACTTTTATACATCTTGTTATAAAATTTTTTACTTTAAATTTTATACAAGTTGTCTATTAAGAAACTCATCTCCTAAATCTGTCCATTCATCAAAACTAAATATTGTTGACTAATTTGTTTAAACATTTAAATAATTTAGTTTAATATAGTGAATATTTAGTATAAAATTCACCCTTTCTACATTTTTTGTGTTTAGAGATATTTTATTATTAAAAACTTGAAATCATCCACTTCATTCTTCAAAAGTATTTTATCAAATCTCTTAAAAAAATCAACTTCTATCTAATGAAGAAAATACAAAAGTTCTCATAAATAACTATATTTAATGGTTTCTATAGTGTTATGTGTGAGAATATTTGTGTCTGATTGAAATAATGATCCCCTCTTTGTATAAAAATTTTTCCCAATGAACTACGACACGTTCTTCTTCTTCGTTTCATCTGATAGCCAATGTATGATCTGATTAGTCAGCTATATCTATTGGATCCGGAGTATCTGTTAAAAAATATTTCAACATTATATATCACTATAAAAACTAATTACTTACTAGACTAACTAAAAACCAACAACTTCATAATCCAATTCTTTCATTAACTCAACATCTTTCACAAACACTTAATTTCTAATAAAAAATTTATCTGAGTCTTCTGTCCAAAAAGTTTGATCGATCAGTTTTATGGTTTTACATTATCAAAAATCATAAAATTAAAACTTATATTTTTAATAAATTTTTTCAGTCTAGTGAAATGTTTCTAGTTACCTGAGGCCAAAAATTAAATATTTCATAGAATATCTTCTAGTGAGACACAATCAGGTAACTACATCAGGAGCATCATCCAATTATCTTCATCCAGAAAACTATAATATCCCCATTTCTTAAAAAGATTTTATCATGAGATTTTTCAAGATTTCGATAAAATATAGATCATAAAATCATCACATAATTTTTTTTTGTAATGTTCTAAATATTCCCTGTTTTTCTAATTTTTAAACTTTATAAATTTTTTATTTTCTAGTATCATATAAAACTCATTTAATAACTTTCACCAATTTTAGAAAAAAAGAATTTTTAATTTTTTTTATAAAAAAACATAATTTTTGTAATGAAAAAACAAAATGGATCTTAATCTTCTTTGTAAATTAAATCATCATTCCATAAAATGAATAACATGTTTGTAAATTTTTCTTTACAATGATTATGAAGATGTATGAGATGCCCATGATTTTTTAGAAGAATTACAAATTGGGATTGAATAATTATTAAGATAATAATATCATATATCTTGATTAAAATATTTCTAGGTAGAATTTGAAAATGTTTGGGATATAGGACTATAAGTAGGTTACATATTTAGAGTAATGGAGATGACCTGATCATTTATTAATAATAATTTCTAAGGTCCTAGATACTATCTCTTGGATTTGGAACCTACATGCTGATACTAATTATTTCAATACCCATACTAGTGATTTATAATTTTAGTGGGAACCCAGATATCCAAACTTTTAGAAGGAAAGTATGTCGACTCATGAGAGGTTTGAGAACTAATTGAGAGATTAATCTACTTGACATCTTCATTACCAAATCATTTTTATATTGTTACAATTTATTCTAGAATTTAAAGTTCATCAAAGGAATCATAGCTTATCACTACAATGAAGATATTCAAATATACCAAATTTTTTTATGAATTATGCATTTAACTATGACATCCATAGAGAGATGAAACTATTTGTATATACTAATGTATATTGGACTAGAAATGTTGGTTAAAAAGTATACTTTTGATGGAGTTTTATTTCTTGGATAAAGTTTTGTAGTATAAGACACAGACAAGAAACGTTTGCTGACCTTTAATAATACCTAGGTGTAGTATGTTTCCTCAAATAATAAATCAACTCAATTAATGCATACATAAACTCAATTAGAATATCTCAATATTGGTATGAAGTTATCACTTCATATTGGCTGTGATAATCAAATTGCAATGAATATATCAAGGAATATTGTTTGTAATTATTAATCAAATCAAAATGGTAAAAAATCACATCATTAATGAGCTTGTGTAGAAAGCAATATTGAATTTGATTTTTACTCCAAAAATGTAGAAAATAGTTGATGTGTTCGCTAAACCACTATTGAATAATTTTTTCTCAGAAAATGAGGTTGATGTTGGATTTTCAATATCAATCTTTCCAAGATATGTAATGGAGTTTCAATACCGTATCTTCAGATATTTGTATTTTTTGTTGTAAAAATTGGATTATAATTACATAAATTCAATGAAATTTCTTTAAGAGAGAGTACATATTTATGGTAGTTTTTAAAAGTGGTAATTTGTATAGTCTACATATGTGCATGTTGTTGAATAATGTAAACTATTTTAACTTATTGTTTTGAGCATGTGTTCCAAAAAAATGTTATTTAAAGTGAAAAGGAATATTGTTTTGATGTCAAAGAAGAATGATATTGAAATGCTGTTGTGAGGAAGTGAATTCATTTCACATTAAATTATATATTGATATTATTATTCAATGTTCTTATTTCCTACACTAAGTTCACCCATCTAGGATTTACATTATTTAATGATGATTTGCTACTGAGTGTGTTATGTTTGAATGTTTTTTTATATTTAATGAATTCTAATAAAATCTAATGAGAGAGATTATTAAGACCAATAATAGATAATATGGTGAGATAAATAGTGGTATTCAACTATAGGAGGGTTTTTATACTTAGAGAGAGTATTCTACATTTAGAAGGTGAAGAATAATTCCCTAGAACTATGAATTATTTCAAAGTGAAGATGAATCATAGAAGAGGTAAATTAGATATAGTTATTTTTTTATTCATTTTGTTAAACACATATATCATGATAAAATTAATTTTTAACATGGTGGATAATTTTATATGAAATTTTTTCTATGGTTTTAGATTGATTGAAATAACATGGTTGGAGTTTTAATTTTAAATATTGATGTTTGATGCTATTTTATGTATAGGTGACCTCACTAAAATATGTCCAAACATAACATGGGCATGGATATATTATTTTCAGTGAAATGACATGGGTTTCATGGAAACTATAATATCATAAAGATGAATTTTAAGGAGGATGAATTGATTATGTCATGTTTTATTTAATTACACTCGTTAGAAAGTAAAACAAGGATATCATCATTGAAAATAGTGTTTCAAAATAAATTTCAATTAATAAATTTTCCTATATGATATGGTGAGGCTTAGACACACAATGGGGGAATTGGTGGTGGATCATATATAATTAAACATAATAAATAGAATTTTTTTTTTCATATATGATTGTCCTAGATGAAAATTAGTATTCTTATGATCAAGATGGATGAAGAGAAAAATAGTTTTGATGGTAAACTATTTAGTGAAAATAGAGTAGTGATTATCTTAAAATAAAAAAAAATTATGAACACATCATTTTCAAACTATGATTTTTATTTTGAGGAAATTTTACATATTAAGTATGCTTATACCCAAGGATGTTTGGCAGACTTATTGATTTTTTTGTTTTTGTTTACGGTTAAAAATAGGGAGTCCTATGTAGTGGCACATGCCTTGTTGTGAGAAAAAAATACTAATTTGATGTGGTAAGGGGATAACATTTCATGGATTATGGTGTTTCAATATATTTTTTTAAAATTATTTAAGATTAATTTGAACTAAACTAGAATAAAAAACTCCATGATGGAGTTGACCATATTATGGTGAATGAAGAATTCTATATTTTTGGTGGATTTCATGTTGTGTCTCATTTAACGACTCGTGGTCCAATCATACTTGATATTTAAATTATCCAAACCTCAATGAATGGTGTATAAAATGTCTTGGATTATCCAATGAGTTAAAAATGGATATAAGTTAAATTAATATATTAATTTTAACATTATAATTGTATTTGAATGATGTTAAGGAATTTTGTTGTACAAGGATATGTGAATAAGGGTCTTTTATGAATTAATATAATAAAAAAGGGATGGAGTGTTTCCATGATATGTTCTACTATAATAAGTGAGTTGAATAAGAATAATAATAATATAAAACAACTGGTTCATGTGTAATCTTCACACTTGTAATGTGTGTTGGGGACGAAGGATGTTTAAAATTGTTCTACATTGTGATGAAGTGAAGAAGAATTATACATTTTCAGGAGATAATCAGTCAAAGTGAATGGATAATATCCACCATGGTGAAGATAATACAACATCAATAATGATATTAATCAAGGTGACATCCTTTATTATAAAGAGAGATTGCTATTTTCATTTCTTATAGTACAACTTCATGGATATTCCATACTTGTTGTATCCAATATAGAGATTCTAGTGGATTGTATAACCTTGGAGTTTCATGAACATTTTAATGATCTATTTTCTCATTTAGAGTAGAGATACTTTTATATCAGGTGTAAATTGATTATTTTATTTCATCAATGTTTTATAAATCCATTAATGAGATTGGTATCTCCAACTATCGATGAAGTATGATTTAATAAGAAGCCATAACAAGTCAGTAAATAGAATATCGGTCACTAATTAACCCTTTAACCAACCCATTAAACCTTTACCACGCACTAGGGAACATCATTAAAAAATTATTTTCTCAACCCTAAATAGATTTAATAAGATAAATAATTCAATTAAAAATAATAAAATAAATTTCAAAATATAAAAAGTAATTTTGTATGTCAAAAATGATAAAGTTCACTTTATGATTTTTTTATTTTATCTTTTTATCTTTTTTATAAAATAATAATTTTTTTTTGTTAAATGGTTCCAAATTTATAAAATTTTTTAATTTTAATAAAATATAATTCATAATTGAAAATGATATAAATATTTCAAGTTTTACTTTTGAAATAAAACATTAATCAATATTTTTAAAAAAAATTCCTCCCACCAAGTTCAAATATTCCCTTTCACCCCATGGAAAATAACTTCCAAAATTATTATCATTGGATAAGATATACAAAATTACATTCATTTATCCTCTTAATATCCATATAGATTTTTTGATATCATCCAACTGCAGTCCTACATGGCATCAATGACTTAGTAAAGGATCAAACATCAATGAAACGTAGGTGTAAGTGTGATGCAACCAAAAAAGACCAAATGTTGAGGACTCTCAACTCTTTCATTTTTATTATTTGTACTATATTTTAGTCTTATTTTCCTTATTATTCTTATAAAAAATATTATAATTTTTTCCCATTTTTATTTTATGAATATTCCGGTTTATACTTCATTGGGATATATTCATTTCTACTATTTAATGAATTTTGATAAATAATTTCTGAAAATATAACATTTATTCTCCTTATTTTTATTATTCTCATGTATATGAAATATAATATTATTTCTTTTGGTTATAATATATTATTCACAAAATAACTTTTTCCCTTCTTCTTCTGGAAACCTCATAGTCTATTCGTTCACATATACTTTATGAAATACTTATGAAACCCATTATTGTGTCATGGGATCATTTTATTTTTATAATTTATGTACATTTTTAATTCAGTAACGCATGGATGATTATGATTATTAAATTATTTAACATCACATGTTATAGATTTTTTAGTTTTAAAATATTTTTTTACCATCCACAGGAAGTTAGGGAAGTGAAAATAAGGGGGGTTTTGATTTTTGGGTTTGTGAAGATTGTTAAAAAAAATTTAGATATTTTCCATTGATTTTGATTTCTAATATTGAAATTATAGGAACATTTGTGCGAGTTTAATGGTTAAATTGTTGATTTAGTGGGTTGAGTATGTGTGTAGTGAACGAGCTAGTAGTTTTACAACTATAAGTGGAAAACGGTTCTTGATGGGGTATGGTCATGTACCCGGTGAGCCTAATACATACAATTTTACCCAAGTGGTGACATTGGGTACCTGTTGGCCTTAAAAAGTTCCCTATTGTCCTTGTGTGGGTTATTATTTTGAAAAGGAAATTTAAGTATTTTCTACCCAATACTTTTATCCCCAATACCTCCCCTGTCCACCAATATTTCTCACTAACATCTGAGAGTCCTTCCATGTTATATCCCTCCCCTAATTATTCCATGATATTAAAGATGTATTTAAGGAGTTTTAATCATCAAATTATAGGAAATATTTCATACTCTTCCTATTATTCCATTTTACATTGTTATTTTATGTTTCCCCTTATATGGGTTGAATATATGTTTTTAGTGATTTCACTGTGTAGTGGTATGAGGGAAATGTTATGTCAATATGGATTTTTTTTATATATATGGGATATATTATTATTAGAACCAGATAAATAATTAATCAATAGTTTAGATAATCTAATGTATGGTTTGAGAACAAGTTACAAGGGGATATCAAGGTAATTAGTAGGAATTATAGGTTCGAGTCAGTGTTATTCAGGTTTCTCGAGTATGATGATGTGTAACTCATGAAGTATATTGGTCTTCGATGATATCCAATTAAATTGGTAGTTCACACATCATATATTCTAGTAGAACAAAAGGTCACATGAATTTTATTTATATGGATAATTGTATATGAGAATGGCCTTATTTAAGTAAATAGTAACTAATAAATTGAACTGCATTTTCTTGCATAATTTATTTGTCGCTATATAATTAATTAAAGTAATTCACATATATGATAACGTTTTTATTGACTATATATCCATTTTACTAAGTTATTATTTTTATTTTTTCATAATATATACCCTTTATCACCTTATATTAAAATTTATTGTTAAATATTGTTGTATTTATTTTTGTTTGAAAATGTGTTTAGAATATTAAAATAATTTGTTTCTTAATAATGATACATGTTATCTAATAGTGATAAATTAATAGAATTTTCCTTCAAAATAGATCTTGACTAAGGTACTTATTTTTGTTTTAAGAATATATTATAATAATAATAAATCATGTTTTTAGTCTGGGACTTAGTGGCATAATTCCATTGGTTTTTGTTTCTTGTTAGCGGTGTGATACAAAACATGCTATTTATTCTAATAATGTATCATTAAATTTCATTGGAAACTAGGTTTTGAGTATGTTGATCATCATTTCCTAACCATATTTTTCACAACATTTTTGATAATGAACATGTTTTATTTTTATAGTTTAATGTAGGAAATTATTTTATTAAAATAATGTTATCAATTATTCTATAAAAATAGATTTTTAATAAATAAAACTACATAGTAATTTTCTAAACATTATTTGGAGTTTTTAAAAAATATTTTAAAAAGTAGAATATGGAAATTATTTCCTCAAAATTAAATTTATAAATTGAGTTGGTTTTGTGACCTTTTATGTTTTGGGAAATAATTTTTTCCTGTAGTATTAAAATGATATTTTTATAACATTTTTACAACTATGATTAATTTTACAGAATTAGAATTTAGTAGAAAGGTAGAAATTGTAGACACTAGGTGGAACTTATGGCGGTATATACCACAACATATAGTTGTTTTGGTAGTAAAATTTGAATCATTAACGTATAATAGAATTGTATTGGCGTATTAGGATCCTGGATCAACTATTAGTGACTTTTATTATTTTATAAATCACACATATTAAGAATGTTTATTTATAAGGTTTAAAATTTTTGACTTTTTGTGAACTTATCACTTGGATTCATGTTATATGTTTTGTGAGATTATCATCTAGAAATACTCAATGTTGAATTTTTTTTCTGAAAGATAGTTTTATTTAGTATGATGAATGATTTAGGATGCGTATGAGTGTTTTAGTCATCTATATACTAGGTATATTTTCTATATTTTGTTCTATTATTTGATTTGGGTTGAAATTTAGAGTTGTGTATTTTGTTTAGTCATTAAGGATCTTGAGGAGGAATAAGGTTGATTAGGAAGAGATACTTTGGGGGGAACTTCTCTTATGAATTATTATGGAAAAGATGTTAAATGAGATTTATATTTTTGAATCCATGTTTTCTATGAAACACTTCAAATTATTAACTTATCTTTTACCTTTATGATGTATAATCATTCGGGTTGCATATTGAGGATGGTTATTTAACCTAGATCAATAAAAATTAAACATTATTCATCCCCTTCTATTTCACAAAGGAAGATCTAATAGGGGTGTTCACCATAATTTTTATGGGAAATTATTGATGTACGGTTTTAATGGTTTTATGGTGATATTAAGGGATGAGTTTGTTGTTTGAATTATGGATATAGGATATGATTTTTCTATTTGTATTTTATGAATTTGTTTCTTAAGGTTTCTTGGATTTTAATGGTTATTTAATTATAAAATATGTTTTTTGTGAATTTATTTGGTACTATAGTTTTTTTATGATTAATCAAGACATTTTTATTATTAATGGAGTGTGATTTGGTGATCATTAGAAAATATATCTCTTTTACTGATGATGTAGGGGAAATCACCTATTGGATTGAATTTATATGGTATGACCAGAACATAAATTCAACTTGATTTTACGAAGTCAATAACAAATCTTGAATATTTTTTTAAATATATTAATAAACAGTTTTTTTCAATTTATTTTTTATACCACGCTTACTAATTTTTAGGGTATTTCATATGTTGTTAAGATATGGTATTAAAATAATTCCATTAAAACACCTATTTTTGGTGGAAACATGTTTTTGATATGTTGTTGACTAGGTAAGATTTATTTTTTATATTGAGTGTTTTTCATAAATTATTGTATAAAAATTTTTAATCACATTTTATTGATTTCTTATCAAGTTTTCATGAACATAAAAACTTTCCTTTCTTTAGTTAGCCATCATAATGCCTCCATTTATAAGAAATCATGTATATGGATGTTGTAAGATACTACATCAGTGCCGAAACCTTAATAGTTCCAATCAGGATATTCCTCGTTGCATTCTCCTATGTTAATGCAATGAAAAACAAAATATTAAATTATGTATAGTATGATTGGGTTCAAAATTTACCTATATTTCTATTATTTATATATTCTTTTACTAAAGAGATCATTTATTTTCATCATATCTTGGATGAGTTATAAGTTATAAATAAAAACATAACCTTGTTTAGGAGTTAGATCGATGAATAGGTAATGGTTGGGTTATCTCAACTGAAATATGTTATTTGGTTCTTAAAGTTGATTGGTTTTAATAACTACTGTATTTAAGAAATAAATTCTAAAGATTACAAATACTAAACTATCATTTTTAAATGAAATGTAAATCTTTAATTTATAGGTTTTAAGTCTATAACTTATAAAATGATTTTATGAATAAAATATTTACTCAAAAACATATATTTCATATACCTAATGGGATTATAATTTTTTTAAATAAATAAAACATAAATTTTATTTTTATTTGTTTATTTTATCTCACCATGATTCACCGGAGGGATCAACAGGAAGATGAAGAAAATGGGCCAAATTGTGAAAGATTCCAAGAACACCTATGGAATTAAACAAATAATGAATCCAATACGTTCTTCTAATTGGGTTGAATGTTTTTGAATTAATCCAAACACATATTTTCAACATCTCTTCTAAATACAAAAATTCATAATATGATTATTATGGGGATAGACTGGACTGATATGTTTAGATAACTGAATCATATTAAAGTAAAAAAGTTGTATCATGTATTTCATCCATATATTGGGATTTAGTTTTCAAAAAGGTATAAAATTATTGGTGGATATAGTAAAGCGGGTTGTAAAGAACTTTTTAATTTTATTGAAATCTTTATAAGAATTTATTTCTACTCAAAACCATGGGCCAAGTGGTTTCTAAAAATTAGGGTTTCACAAACCACCTTCTACTTTTCCTATAAAATGTAACCTTGGGTACATAATTTTAATTTTCTGTGAGGAAGAAAATCTCTAACAGTTTGAACACCCATAGTAGTCCTATACTCATCCTAGAATTTATAGAGGCTATGAGAAACACTAATTCAATATCTATGGATTCCTCCAATTCCATGGAGTTTTAAATTCCTTGGGATATCCCATTAAGGAACGTGATGTGAATCATGATCTTCTTTTTAGTAATATTTTGATGATATTTTTAATTCAAGGGTTTTTATGTTGTTTTAATTCATCTTATATTATTATTTAATAGAGTTATGTACTGGTATGTCATACTCAACTCATATGACAACGTTTGGGGCTACCCATTAAAGTGATTATTCAAACACCATTAACCACTTATTTTTTACCATTAAATTATAGTGTTTATGTGGTTTATATTTGTCAGTTATACACTAATAAATAGTTTCATGTATATGTAATTTCTTTTAATGATTTCACATTGAAATAATATACAAACCAATTCAAGATTTCAAGATCTTCATGTAACACCCTGAGATTTTATGAGATAGGTTCTTTTTAATTTCATTTATGTCTTGGGTTGTATGCTACACCAAGATTGGCTTGGGATATACACAATACAATATTAGCTTTCATTATAGGCAACACTGTACTTGGTTTTTGTTACACAAAATTTCAAGTAAGTTTGATAGAATCTATTTCATGCAACATTGAGTATATATTTTTTTCATTGTATGAAAGAAATATATTTGGATTATGTGACACAAAACATCAAAGGAAGATTTCACTAAACACAACATTAACATGGATTTCATTACACATAAGATCAACCTTCCTTGATAGCTTGCGATGTACGCAATAATCAGTTTCACCAAACAACGATATGTTATTAAAATATTATTATTGAATGGGATAGAAAATAGCTATTATGAATAGTAATAACCTCATTCTGATTTTTATATAACATTAAAATTCATCTTATATATTTTCTAAAACATGACATAAGACCAAATTCTATTTTTTTCATTAATGAAGTATTTTTCAAAAAAATGCAGTTTTTCCACCTTTTAAGGGTGAAAATTTTTTAAATGAAGTTATTAACAATTTTATATATTATATTTGAAAAAATAAATTTCTTTTTTGGAATAGGGATATCAAAATTTATCTTGGTTGAAATTTTTGTATGTTTCTGAGGATATTCATATTTTGATAAATAGTAAACAAATACTAGATTTTAATTATTTATATAGTAAGATAATATTTTTAATTGGTTTTAAAGTGTAATTGTATTTTTTTTTATCATTTAATAAAATTTTGGTCATTGGAAATAAATTCAAATTTAAATTATATATAAACACATGACAATCTTTTGATAAGTTTTTATTTCATAAAAACCCACTCTCCGGTTTTGACAATGGTAGTTAATTTTAATTTAATTACTGCAACTATTGTATTTTGAATTTTTAAAAATTAATTCCAAATATTAAATCTGTGGGTCCAAATTATGTTTAATTGGTTACTTTATAATTTTTGGATATTATGAATAGTTACAATGATAACTTTTATTTACCACCGTTAAAGGTAAATCAGGTAAATTAGGGTAACAAAAAATATGATAAAGATAATAAAATTACCCCAAAACCATCCAATATTATATCTAATGAATTAAATTCAACCAATATAACCTATGGGTGGGAATGTGTTCATTTAATGGACTTGTTTCTAAGAAAGATATGTGATTATAATAAAAATAAAAGAATGTGACAACATTTTACTCTTATATATCTTATTAGTATAATAATATTAATATAGTGAAAGAAACAATAAATCTTCAAAAATAAATAGTCTCCAGAAATCTAAATAAATTATCTATATAATATTAATTAATTTATAATTTTTAGAAACTAAATAAATACCAATAATGAAGACACTATAGTGATGTAGAAATTATTTTCTAGAAAGAAATATCAAATTAATGGTTTTACAAATATTAAAATAAATATCATATAAACTAATTAACAAGATCTGAGAATATTTTAGGTAAAAATGACAAGTTAGGAGTGTATTAAATATTTTTTTTGAATTTATATTTTATGTGTATTTTATTTTAATTTAAATTAATGAATAATGTCAAAATTGACACTATTGATATTTTATAAAAATGACATATTGTTAAATTATATAAAAAAGAAAAATATATTTAAAAATTAAAAATTTGAAAATTATATGGTCTGAAATTTCATAAATTATCCAATTATGCACAATTTACAACACATAAGTAAATATTTATAACCATTTAATATGTACAATTTTATTACCAAAAATAAAATTAAATATATTCAATTTGGATAATTCAAAATGATAAGGTTTAAAATAAAATAAAAACATTTCTAAATTTTATTGGTTGACATTATTCAACCCATACTAATATTATTTTTTAATTAAATTAATTTGGGACCATTATAAACTGAAAAAGAATTTATAATAAATTAATATTTCAAGACTTTTTAAAGGTGACCCTCCCCTCTCTTATAAAAGGGAACCTACCATTCACTTTTAATCACACCTAAAAGGCCCTTTGGATCCGCCAAAACCTACCAAATATCCTACAAGATTCCCTAAATCCATCCTAGAGGCCACCCTTTGGGTAGAAATCCATTTTAATGAGTCCTTTTGTGCATACCAAAAGAAGATACCTAAAAAAGATGTAATTTTTTAATCACATCTTTCAAAACACTTTTATTCTTATACATCATACTCTAATTTTATTTACACAATAAAGTAATAAATCCATTTTATTCTATATATTAAGAGGTTATTATAATTATATTAAAATCATATACATCTTTTTATGCATCTTATGAATAATAATATCACCATCCATGCGTATATACATCTTACCGTCTCTACTCTGTGGTGTAATTTTTTATTCAACAATAATTAATTTGGATGGGTATATTAATGAGTATTATCGATGTAAATAATAAATATAACAGAATAATTATGTTGTACTATTAATATAACATCCAATTCCATAATATTTATCCATTAAGGGAATGATATCGTCACTCATGTGTACTTACTGCTTATCGTCTCCACAACGCAATGTGATTTATTCCCCACATTAACCATTCAAGAATGATTGTATGGTATATATAATAAATAATAATGAAATATATGATTTAACAATTCTACTTGATTTATGAATATATATATATATATATATTTCATTTACTTTCTTCCATTCAATTAAATAAAGAAATATAAACAACGTTCATGCATACATCCAACCTACCGTCTTCATGAACAATGTATTCCATATCATTAATATATATATTATATATATTTATATACTAAATATATATGATATATAAATCTTGTTATACATTACTTAAGTAATTAAATCTTGATATATGTAATAATATTAATAATAACACGTCAAAAACATGCACGATAAATAAAATGACAATTACACAAAACGTTCTGTTAAAATGGAATTGATAAATGAAAGGGTAATATAAAGTCATAAGTGACATCATATATGATATCATAAATATTATTATGGTTATATAACAAGTTAAAAATATTTTTAAACCCACTATACAGGAGTTTTGGAAACATATAAAGCACATTGTACCTTAGGTAAGGGATAATTTTGCAATCTAATTTTTATCAGAGAATGTTTATATATAAGTATTTTTACTCGGGATATATTTGTCATCCATGTCAATGTTTTCTAAAAATGTTTTCATAAAATTTTTAATATAATTATATTTATTTTTGAAGTCATTTTTACCCATTTTTAATTTTAATACATGTTAGGAAAGGAATCTTTCCTTATCTTATCATAAGAGGTTCTTTTTGACTTTTTCGACAAAATTATTATGAGAATGTTTTTAACATATATGGAATGAAAGGATTTTTTATGTTTTCATGACTCTTTATTTCCATGATTCTTCCTCTACACTATTTGAATTTTATTTTAATTTTTTTTATTTTCTTTTAAAATTTCTTGGCATTTTCAGAAAATAACATGTTTTTGAAGAAGAAAGGATATTTAACTCAGGAATTAAGTTCAAGTGTTTCGTCAAAACTATTTTACATCTCAGATAACTCTCTTAAATTGGTTTAAGTTTTTATACCTCTTATTACTATGATTTTATTGTTTTAATGATGGAAAGATATTTTATATAGATTATGTTATGATAGAATGATGATTAAGAAACCCTTTTTATTTCGTGGGTTATGCTATGATGTATGATTTATTTTCTTGTGGCACATGTAAGAATGATTTCATTATGAGATGGGTGGGACCTATATCTCCATCCAATTAATTGTGTAAAAGATTATATATCATGAGATAGACATGACTGGAATGGAATGTAAATCTAGTTCAGTGATATAGAGCTGTAAAGATAAGTAAATCTTGTTCAGTAATACATGAATGGAATAAAATGTAAACCCTGTTTAGAAATGGACTTTTCCACTATGATTTTCTTGGAAGAAATACCTTGGATACTATGGAAATAAAATTATGTGATTGTTTTTTTGAAATTACATGTTTTATGCCAATTCTATTTTATCACGTTTAATTTTCCATTATGATTTATGCCTTACGTACTGCCAAGATTTATTTCATATCTCACGATTTTGATATTTAAACATTATATTCCTGTTTATAAATTATTTTGTTTATGGTTTGTTTTATGTTCTCCATGTTTACCCTTACTGAGAATTTGTGCTCCCCCATTTTATGTTATATTTTCCCCATGATATAAATAAAGGCTTTTGGTTGGAAAACAAAACGGAAAGATCTTTATGGGAGATGTTGAAGATCTTTCACCAAGTTAGAAGATTATGTTCTATGTTTCCAAAAACACTAAACTAATTCTGTATTTGGTCTTATATTTATGAAAGGTATTAAGTATTCTTTTGAAATAAATCTAATTCCTATATACATCAAGCTTGGGTCATTAGAGTTGGTATCAGAGCAATGGTTAGGTCATCCTTTGGAAACTAGGGTGAGAAATATTTTGTGAGATACCAAGAGATATTTATAAGGAATGTCTAGGGATGTACCTAAGAGCAATTATAACTATTTGTTATAGTCCTATAATTATATTAATGATCATGAATAACATAATATTAATCCTAAGATTTTATAGATTGAAAGTACTCCCCCTTGATTATGTTATTTTCTTAGTATGAATTTTGCCTCTCACAATATTGTTTTAGGGTTTTAGAAAATGGATGGAAACAAGAGGTTTTATATTAATGTGAAATATCGTGGACAATGGAATGAAATTATTTAGGAAAATCCAAATGAAATGGGATTTGTATGGAAAAACATTGTTATTGTGCCTAATCGAAATTCTCATAATATGATCAATAATCTCAACTTTGTGGAGTTTTCCGACTCAACTAATAAGAGAAAGATAGCGTTTCATGGTGATCATAGAGGAAAGAATGTTAAATTTTCCTCATGTAAATCATTTGGGAAGAGGAATCAAGAAGAATGTTTCAAAGTAACCGGAAGATTCTTTGGGTGTGGAAAAGAACATAAAGCCCGTAATTGCAAATGAAAAGGTAAAGTTAACACAATGGACAAGGATAATGGTTTTGATAAGACGTCCAAAATAGTTAAGTGTTTTAAATGTAGAATTTATGGGCATTATACACATCAATTCCCTAATGGAAAATATCATGAAAATAATTAGCATGGTTGTATGGGTAGTATTTATGTTGACAGAGATTAAGAGACTATAAATGATATATGAGATGAAATAAGTGTTGAGGAATAAAATAATGAAGGTCGATTAATGTTTTAAGAATATAGTGGAATGATTTCATGTGTATCAATAATAATTTTGTATAAGTAACTTTATGGTACTATGGAAAAAATAAACATCTATGCATTGTTACACTATTATTTTTCATTTATTATTTGAAAGTATATGTTGAACAGTACCAGTAACCATGAAATTTTATTTAGATATTTTAAAAAAACACATGATATGTGAATAATATTTGTATAAGGAGATAATTAGTTGTTTTATAGTATTAATGACCTCATTACTGCTATAAGTACAATGTGATATCATGGTTTGAGTATGTAGAATCTTTGGTATTTTTGGTGTGTGGAAAGATTTAGTTTTGACAGAATGCATGTTTTCACTAAGGTTATACAATATTTCATATTATTATCATGTTTCAAAAGAATAATGATTAAGGTATTTACATATTTAGAATGTGAAAACCAAGAACTACATTATGAGATATGATAGGTAAATGTTACATCAATTTAGTTCTCCTATTTCTAAAGTTTTATGTTTTTAGTTTTTGGTAGGATTTTAAGGTTATCCATTTTTGTATAGAATGAGTTATACTCCAGGGGATGTTTTTTAGATTAATATACTATCTCACTATTGGTGGAATTATGCATATTTGATTACCTATGCTAACCATTTTGTTGAGATAGATGGAATGACCTATCATTCTATTTCATGGTACGATAACACTTCAAAAATGATAAATTCAAATTTACTTCTTTAAATAATATATGAAGTGGAAATTGTTCTAAGAACAAACAATAGTGAGATTCTACCAAAATAAAATAAGTATTTATTCTCATGAAACATTATTCAACTTTAGGGAAAGGATCTTGAAAACCTAAAATGTCATTTTAGTACTTTCTTATCTGATGAATCAAACGGTCCCTTAAATCATTTCAAATATATGGATTTCTGGTTATTGACTTCCTCTAAACTGTGTTCTTTATCACTATACAACAGAATTTGATGGTTAGATTTTTCCCCCATATCTATGTTTTCACTTCCCAACTATGATATCATATATAGAAACCCAGTTATGAGTTACATTGGGTAATTGTTATGTTTTTAACTTTATTTTAAATGATGTTTTATTATTACTTTTTATGATGTTGGTTTCTATGAATTAATATTTAAAGTAGTAAACCTTTTATAACCTAGAAATATTTTGTCGGCGAAATTCATTTTTAGGGGTGTATAATTTAACACCCCTGAGATTTTATGAGATATATTATTTTTAATTTCTTTGACTTCTTATGTTTTATTCTACACTAACATTATCTTTCACTATACGCAACACTGTATTAGCTTTCATTATATACAACACTATACTTGTCTTGTATTTCACACAATTTCATGTTTGTTTCATAGAATTCATTTCAAGGAAAACTGAGTATAAATGTTTTCCAATGTATAAAAGAGAAATGTTTGGAATATGATATATAGAACAAAAAAAGAAGCTTTCACTAAATTCAACACTGACTTGGCTTGCATCACCCGCATGGGAGACCTTTCTCGCTAGCTTGCATTGTACGTAATACTGATTTTCACTAAACAACGATATATTATTAAAATATTATTATTTAATGGGATATATACTTTATTTTATGAATATTATTAACAACATTTTTAATTTTATATAACATTAACATTCTTATGATTTATTTTCTAGAACATGATATAAGAACAAATTCAATTTTTCAGATAAAAGAAGTATTTTTCAGAAAATGTAGTTCTACCACCTTTTGATGGATCAAAAATTTTAAATAATTTTCATAACACTTATAAATATTATATTTAACAAAATAAATGTCTTCTTTTAAGTGTGACATCAAAATTGAACTTTGTTGAAATTTTGATATTTTTCTGATGGAATTCATATTTTGATGAATAGTGAAAAATAGTGCATTTTAATTATTTATATAGTTAGATTATATTTTTAATTGGATTTAGTGTTTAATTGAATTATTTTTTTATCATTTAATTCAATTTATTTTAATTGGATGTAATTTCACATTAAACTTGGATATAAACAAATTCCATTATTTTGATAAGTTTTTACTTCTAAAAAACAAGTTTTTTGGTTTTGACAATGAGAATTAATTTTAAATTAATTAGTGAAATTTTTTTGTATTGGATTTTGAAAAATAGATTCCATATTTGAAAAAATTTGGTCCAAATTATGTTAATTAGTTACTTTTTTTTGAATATTATGAATAGTAATTACAGTAATTATGATTTAGCATGGTTAATGGTACATCTGGTAAATTAGGGTGAAAAATAATATGATAAAGACAACAAAATTACCCTAATACCTATCGAAATCCTATTGAATAAATTAAAGTCAACAAATATCACCTATGGGTTGGAATTTATTCATTTAATGGGCTTTTTTATATGGGAGTGATGTAATTATAATTAAAGAAAAATAAGGTGACAACATGTCACTCTCATATATCTTATAAGTATAATAATTTTATTATAGTGATAAATATGATAAAACATCAAACATAAATAGTCTCAGAAATATAATAAAATTATCTACATTATTTGAATTTATTTAAGAATGTTTATATAATAAATAACCATCATTATCGATGACACAATAGTGATGTAGAAATTATTTTATTGATATAAATATCAAATAAATGGTTTTAAAAATATTAGTATAAATAACATATTAACTAATTAATATTGAAAAACACTTTAATAGGTTATTATGATATTTTAGGAGTGTATTAAATATTTTTAATCGAATTTATCTTATGTTTGGATTTTATTTAACGTCAAATAAATGAATAGTGTCAAAATTGATAATATAGATATTTTATAAAAAATAACATATTATTAAAATATTTAAAAATCACATAAATATTTAAAAATTACAAAGTGAAAATTATATTTTCTAAAATGTCATAAAGTATAAAGTTATGGAAAATTGACAATACATAAGTAAATATTTATAACAATTTAATATTTAGAATTATGTTGCCATAAATAAATTTAAATAAATTAAATAAGGATGAATCAAAATGATAAGGTTTATAATAAAATAAAAATATTCCTAAATTTTATTTTTTATTGGATTTAGAACCATAATCTTATTATAATCAATATAAATTAGTTTGGGATCAATATAATCCAAAAATAAATTTTTGAAAAATTAATATTTCAAGGCTTCCCAAAGGTGTGCCTCTATTCTCTTATAAAAGGGAACCTCTCATTATCTTTTAATCACAACTCAAAATCCATTTTTATCAGCCAAACCATTCCCAAATATATTTTCAAATTGAATATATTCAACCTAGAGGCCACCCTTTGGTCAAAAAGTCATATTAATGAGTCATTTTGTCCATACCAAAAGAAGATACCCAAAAAAAGGAAACTATTTTATCACATCTTTCGAAATTAATTTCTTATTCTTCATTTTCTCAATAGATTGCTTCCATACTAAAGTAATATGTCCAGTATATTTTACATTATTATATTTTTTTATTATTATGAGACAAAAATATACCATCTTTTATCCATTATACAAATAAAAATATTACCATTCTTGAGTACGTACGACTTACCGTCTGCACGTTGTGGGGTAATTTATTATTAAACCATTATTAATTTTGATGGGTATATTGATGAGTAAAATAGATTTAATTAAGAATATAAAATAATAAATATTCGTTAAAATTAAAGTACCATCCAATTCCAAACTATTTAACTATCAAGGGAATGATATCGTCGCTTGTGCGTACATATGGATTACCGTCTCCATGACGCGATGATATTCATTCCCAAAATTAACCATTCAAAAATGATTATAATTTTTATATAATAAATAATCATAAAATATATAACCTAATAGATATACTGTATTTATGTATATATATATATATGTAATTGACATGAATACATTCAATTTAATGATGAAACAGAAACAACTTTCATGCGTACGTATGACCTACAGTCAGTATGAACAGTGTATTCCAATTCTTTTATCTAACTATTATATATATTTATATACTGAATATATATGATATATAAATCATTTTTTACATTCAATAAGTATTTAATTCATTATATAAGTAATAATATCAACAATAAAAATTCAAAACATGTACACTAAATAAAACTATTATTACCCAAAATGTTGCTTTAACATTGAATTGATTAATGAATATGTAATATAAAGACACATGTCAAAAATATATGATATGATAAATATTATAACGGTTCTGTAACAAGTTGATAATATTGATAAATGCACTATAGAGAAGATTAAGATATATACGAAGCATAAAGGGATAATTTTGCAATCTCATTATTATACTAGATTGTTTATACGTAAGTATTTACTGGGGATATATTTATCATCCGCATCCATGTATTCTAAAAAAGTTTTAATAAAGTATTTAATATTATTCAATGTATGTTTAAAGTTATTTTTACCCATTTTTATGTTTACTACATTTTATAGAAGGAATATTTCCTTTTTTACCCTAAGAGGTACTTTATGATTTATTTGAGAAAAATTATGGGGAGAATTTTTATTTAACTTATATAACATGAAAGGATTTGTTTAGAGTTTCATGATGACTTATTTCCATGAATCTACCTCATAAATAGTTCAATTTTATTTTTAATTAAATTATTATCTTTTAAGATTTCATGGAATTTTACGAAAAGAAAACATTTTTGAAGAAGAAAAGACATCTTCCCCAAGAATTAAGTTCAAGTGTTTTTTCAATTATTTCCATCTATGAAGAAGCTATTAAATAGATTTATGTTTCTACCCTATTAATACTATGACTTTATTGTGTTAATAATGGAATAATATTTTATTTTTATTATGGTATGATGGAATGATGATTAATAAAACCACTTTATTTCTTGGGTTATATAATGATGAATGATTTATATTTTTGTTGAACTTGTAAGAATGATTTCATTATGATATGGGTAGGACCTATATCCCTTGCCAATGCATTGGATAAAGCATTATACTTAATGAGATAGAAATTAATGGAATGAAATATAATTCTAGTTTAGTGATACATGAATAGAATGAAAAGTAAATCTGGTTCAGTAATACAAGACTAGAATGAAAAGTAAACAAGGTTCAATAATGGACTTTGTCCACTATGATGGTCTTGAAATAAATGCCTTGGATAATATGGAAATAAAATTATAAGATTATTTTTTTCCACAATTCCATGTTTTATTCTGATGATATTTTATCATGGTTAATGTTTCTTTATGATCTATGCCTTACGTACTGCAATGATTTACATCATGACTCATGATTTTTATATTTAAACATTATGTTCAGGTTTATACATTATTATTTTTGTGGTTTGTTTTTTTCTCCATGTTTACCCTTACTAAGCCTTTGAGCTCACAATTTTTATTTTTTCTTTTCTCCAGCATATAAAAAAAATGTTTTAGGTATGAAAAAAATGTGATATTTTTTATGGGATATGTTGAAGATCTTTCACAAAGTTAGAGTATTATGTTCCATGTGTCCATAGATGCTAAAATAATATGGTATTTGGGTATGTATTTGTTTAATGTATTAAGTATTCAACAAAAAGAAATGTAATGTACTTATACATCAAGATTGAGTTGTTAGACTTTGTGTGTTTCCATGGTGAGTTTTGGTTATAAATTCAAACAAAAATAACCCAATCATTAGTGGTAACAGGTGAATAATTTCATGTTTCCATCTGATCAGTAGGATGTAACCTAGTATAAAATTAATAACAATCTAGTTCTAGGTTTTACAAACCTGGTATTAAGATATATATACCCTTTATATTGAAGAAATGAATGATGATCGTCATGAGAATTCCCCAGGTAGATCACACATATTAAGAAATATCAATTCCTATTTTCTTATATCTCTTTTTTATATTATTTCATCTTATATAAAAAACATGAAATTTTTTACAACCTCATTACCATTTTTTATAATAAAACTTTTTTAAAAAATTATTGATCTAAAGCTCTGTTGAGAGATGACATAGAGTTCCTGTTATACTATATAAATTATAGTAAAACCTAACATCTATTTTGACATTATCACAAACATGATCAAATTTTAGCACCATTTATAAAGATAGAAGATCATTTTTTCCTCTTATTTATTTATTTTATCTTGTATTTGTTACCACTTTCAATATTCCCCATCCCTTTGTATTGTTTATGTATCCGTTTTTTATTTTTTATGTGTTTCTTCTCTCTCTCTCTATTATTATTTTCTCTCTATCTCTCTATAATTATATAATATAATAATCAATTTAATTGTATCAATTAATAATCCTTAAGAAATTTTATTTTATTCATCTTACATAAAAATAGGAAAACAAAAAACAAAGAATCAATCAAACTGGACATTATTATTTCATGAAAGGATCCGATAATGAAATTTTGCATTAATTTAAAATAGAAAATTTAAAAGTCCCTACACCAAGAAATTAGGTCTTGTTGGGTAGGAAAATCATGTAACACTTAGGAATACCTTGTGGAGCCTCAAGTATCTCTAAAAAAATATAACATTAAACCTAAGAAAAACCTAGAAATCATTGTGGCCAATAACTGTATCTTAAAATAACTGACCACCCTAGATTTGGATTACCAACCACAATACATCCATTATCTTGAGGAATTAGCTAACTTTGAGTTGAGATCAGGCCATATCCACCTTCTTCCTAAGTTCTATGCCTTCCTGGAGAGAAACCTCACAAACATATCAATGAGGTCCACATAGTGTGTTCCACTATAAAACACTAAAATTTTACTAATGACCGAATAATTTTTCGAGACATCCATTTCTCCCTTAATTATGTAGCCAAATAATAGCCATATTATCTGCCTTCTATAATTGGGGGCTAGAATAACCTTAAATGACTATTTCATGGGAATTTTTTCCCTATATCCAGAACTATATCAATTAGAAAATTAAATTGTGGCATAAAGAAATCATAATTATAGAGCCTTCATGAATATTGGGAAATATTTAAGACATTGTTCTAGTTGTCCCAAGCACCAAATTAGTGAAGAATATCTAATTCAATACTTTTATAAGGGGATTTTTCCTCTTGATCGTGGAATGATAAATGATGTAGCTGGTGGTGAACCATTTGATAAAACTCGCATATCTACTCAGGACTTAATATCTAACATGGATCAAAATTCACAACAATATGGTACACGAGAAATCAAAATAACCCAAGGAGTTCATGAGGTAAGTCATTCTTCCCTAGATAGAATGTAGATAATAATCCTTACGAAATGCATAGAATTATAAGAAAAATAGATCTAGAAGAATGTAATTCACACTCTCCTCCAATTATATTGTATTGTATTATTTTTTATGGTATCTATAATTTTTTTGACAAGTGCCCATAACATCAGGATTTATCCGAGTCTTGTGCAACGGTATTTCTAGGGAGTCCATTTAAGAAAGAACCACCCATAATGACAGAATCATTCAAGATAAATTCAAACCCAAGGTTCCATGAAAAGATATAATACTGACAAGGAAGAATCTAAAGATACCCTAAATAGAACTACTATCCATAAGTCAACAGTATGCAATGTTCTTATCCTTAAACATATCAAAAAAACTATACTCCTCAAAAATATGAACCAATCCTCAAGGAAAAGGGGAAGAAAATGGAAACCATGAACCTCCAGTTCCAACAGACCATACACTTGGCTATTCAAGACCTATAAACACAAGTGGAACAATTGGAAAACACTATCACTAATATAATGATCCATGGTTCTATATTACTGTCATACCAACCTATTTCCAATCCAAAGGATAAAGGTAATGTATGAGCAATCACACTTCATAGTGGTAAATAGTTTCCTTTTCCAACTATTCTACCCAAAAGGTATGTCCCCCTCTTGAAAAATCACTTTATCTACCAATAAAAAATTCTAATAATGAAAAATAGAAAAAAGGATAAACAAATTATCATTGATGATTACCCTAAATAATAAATTTTTATTACCTCCCCTCAAAGACTCTATAATCCCAACAAAAATTTCAAAATTGTATTGATAAAGAAATAATGTATAAATTTAAAAAGGTAAATGTTAACAATCCTTTTTTGGGATGAAGTCAAAAAAATTAATCAATATGCAAAATTTTTTAATGAACATTACACCCATAGATAATGCTTGAAAAAGAAATTTATAAAGTCAACCTTGAAATAACATATCAAACTTGATACAACCAAAAATTACAAGCAAATTCAAGGATCCATGCACTTTCATGATACCTTTCACCATATGGGAGACCTTATTTTCTGATGCAATAATTTTTTTAGGTGATTTAATTAATGTAATTCATCACTACCTATATACTTCTCAATAGTTTGGATATCTTCAACCAATGAGAATTTTTGTGAAACTAGCCAACTAGAGAACAACATTCCAATCATGAGTGATCTATAAAATCCTTTTTAGAATGTCGAATTTCATCTTCCATGCAGACTTATACATTCTTAATATAGAAGATACCAAAACATAAGGAAATTCTCCCCTCATACTTGGTACGAAGTTCCTTAAAAAATCAAAAGTGATCATCAATATTCACAATGGTTTTATTTCCAGGTATTTTGGTGGAGAAAATATATGTTTTAATATCATTGATACTATAAAACCCCCTATTTAAGAGCACTCCACACTTCCTGTCTTTTTGATGGATGTTCTATCTAACGATACCCAAACAAAAAATTCTCTCCTCAACCCATAATTTGATTCAATTTCCACTTATTCTACCTTATATTATTTGAGGTTTTATTCATGATTTGATTATTGTGTGGGTTCAAAAAAGTGTATTTTTTTATTTAATTAATGAGTCTTTTCATTATGAGGTAACCATGGGGATTGATTATTCTTCAAATATCATTTCCATATATTCTCTTTCCTTAGAGAATAAACATGAGCAGATAGACAATTTTATGGGACTTATTCTCCATAAATCTCCTCCCTCAATCCAAAAAACATTGATGTTAGAATTAAAACCACTTATATCTGATTTAAACTATTCTTATCTCGAGGGTATTGACCAATTTGACATCATTATTTCCAATAACCTCTCTCCATGATAGGAATATAAACTTCATGATATTTTGAGTGACTATAAAAAGGTGATAGGGTGGACATTGAATAATATTATTCAGATATTCTCATCTATTTCTATTCATTATATAATTTTATATGATGAGGCTAAACCCATAGGGAAAACTCAATACTGGTTAAATCCCACCCTCATTGATGTTTTAAAAATGGATGTTAATAAAATTATTACTATTGGGATCATCTAACCCATATTTGATTTTAAATGGGTTATCCCAGTTCAAATTATGCATAAGAAAACTAGAATAATATTAGTTTCAAATTAAAATGATGAATTGGTTCCAACACTTGTGAGAAATAGCAGGCAATTCTGTATTGACTACCGTTGACAGAATCAGGCTATGAAAAAGGGTCACCTTACTCTAACTTTCAATGACCAAATATTAGAAATATTTTCTTCTAAGTCCTATTATTGTTTCCTTTATGGATATTCAGGTTATTTGAAAATCCATATATTCCCTTAGGACCAAGGAAATATAACATTTACCTATCCATTCGACACATTTTCATACAGAAGGATGCCTTTTGGTCTATGTAATTCTCCTAGTACTTTTCAGCGACGTATATTGAGTATTTTTTTGAGTACCTTGAGAATTGTATGGAAGGTTTTATTGATGATTTCATAGTTTATGTATCTTCTATTATTAGATTTTGAGCACTCCTCGGTTTTATCCTCTACCATTACATTGAAAACTATCTCATATTGAATTATGAGAAATTCAATTTCATGGTTGAGCTTGGAATAGTTCTTAGGAATGTCTTTTAAATTGAAGAAATTCTTATGGATAAATCAAAATTTAAATTAATTTTATCGCTTACACATCCAAATTTTTTTCACAAGGTTCAATATTTCTCGGGTCCTATTAGTTTTTACCGCTTATTAATTAAGGACTTTAAGAAGATTGAACATCTGTTGTCTTGATTATTAAAAAAGGATTCAGCAATTTTTTGATAAAAATTGTGTTTATGACTTCAATTAACTAAAAAAAGCGTCTCACATCACCTCCCATTATCCAATCACTAAGGTGGGATCTCTCCTTAAAACTTATGTTTGATTCCTAAAACATTTTAGTTTGGGTATTTTTATCACAAAAGGTTGAGAATGCTCCTCATTTCATTTGGTATAACTTACATACCCTTGAACCTACCCAAGAAAAGTACAAAACTACTAAAAATAACTCATTTATATTGTGTTGACTTGGAAAATTTCATTCATATCTTATTGGGTCCAAAATCATTGTGTTTTTTATCATGCTTCCCTTTATTTTCTCCCAAAGAAACCCAAATTTATGCCTCACCTCATTTGGTAGATGATCCTCCTTCAAGAGTTTCACCTTGATATTAGAGATAATAAAGGAGTGGAAAATGTTATAGCTGACCATATTAGTAGTATTTATCAACCATTGGACAAAAATGTGGGCTCATCCCTCCCCATTGGTGAATTATTCCTTCATGTGAACCATTGTGGTGTTGTGGACCTAACCCCATGGTATATAAACATAGTAAATTTTCTAGCAACATTTCGGTTCCCCGTAGATTTTATCACATCATAATACCAAAGAAAGTTTCATGATTCATGATGGTTTATTTAGAATGTCCCCTTAAATGTAGATAATTTTTAGTTACCAAGTTTTTCATTGGTACGTCCCTGACCATGAGCTCACCTATTTTTTGACCTTATTCCACACTTTGGCGTATGGGGGAGACTTTGGCTCTCAACGTACAGCTCGAAAGGTCCTTGACTAAACACATTGTTGGTAAACATCTTATAAATATGACCATCATTTTGGAAGTCAGACACATGATATCAATTCACCAGTAATATCTCTAAGTGGAATAAAATTACCCAACGACCCATGTTATTTTGTGAAATATTTGATGCATGGGGGCATTGACTTCATGGTTCCTTTCCTTCATTCATTTGTCATTGTGTACATCTTAATATATGATGACTAAATCTATAAATGGGTATAAGTAATGGTTACAATGATCAATGAAAATCAAGTGGTTGTTGATTTTGTGAGGCCCAATATTTTAAGCAGGTTTGGTTATCCATGATTCATCATTAGTGATTAGGGTTTACATTTTCGAAATTGAAATATGAAAAAAATAGTCTGTAAGTGTGTGGTTTTTTATAAACTATCTAATAGATATCACCCCTATCTAACGAACACGGTAAAATTTAAATCAGGAAGTTAAGTGAATCTTGGAAAAAATTGTATGACCATATATGAAAGATTATAGTTTCTATTTGATGAAACACTTTAGGAATACTGTATATCTCTTAAACCCTTGATCATAATTTCATCATAAAATATTGTGTTTGAACAAGATTTTCACCTCCTAATGGATGTAGAGAACCATGAATATTTATATGTTAATACAAGTAACATGAATCACTAAGATACATGTGACCATTAAAAGCTACAGATTCACGAGTTGGATGAAATTTTATGTGATGCATATGAGTAATCCTAGATCTATAAAAAGATGAAAAAGGCTATAAATTAGGATATTATTCATCAACGAAAGTTTTATATTGGTGATAAGGACCCCATGTAAACTTATAGTATAAATATCCACATATGTAAGATTCATTCCAAATGACTCGGTCCTTACACTGTTACTAATGTATACCCTTTTGTGTAACACAATTATTGTATGAGTAGAGTGGATAAAGTATTACCTTTAATGGGAAGTGACTTAAAAACTTTTTCAAGGATTTTACAAAGCATCTGATGGAGGAAATCCAACTTTAAGAAGAAACATACTAGTGAAAATGACTAGGTTTTCTCCTCATTTACCACATTCCTTTTTATTACAGTGAGGGTACTTTACACACTATGTGTAGGGGGTGGGTGTATTGTTGGCTTTGTTAGGATTTTCCTTTTCATTATTCATTCTTTTAATTTTATTACTAAAGAGTATTTGAACTTTTCCCCACCTTTTGATTTAATTTAAATTTTCATCATCTTTCTTATTTATTCTATTTTTCACTCACAAAATAGTATGTTTATATTCCCATATTATGCTCACCAAATCATCAAAAGTTGTGAAAATTCTTATGGAAATATCTAATTCCATGTTGTTTTTAACATTTTATAAAAAATTTCCTCGATTACGGAACCTGATTTTTAGCATAAATTTAACATTGGGGTGTGATTTTTAGTAAATTAGTTGTTTGTAGATGATTTAAATGGTTGCATCTCTATGAAACCTCTGAGATTAGTGATACCCTTTATGTGAGTTGTTTATGGGAAAACATTGTCCCTAATATCTCCACACATCCTTGCACCCAACCATGAAGTGTGAATATTTATTACATAAAAGAAGGTAAATATAAGTTAGGTTAATATTTTACATATTAATAAAATTATTATACCATACATTCATTCCATATCCAATCTATTTCATTATTGTTCCCGATTTACCAATTCCTGTGTACCTGTTATTTGATTATTGTATGCCCTAAAAATGATAAAAAATCCATATAATAATTATAATAACAATGAGGGGAGTAATGAAATGTGAAACATATTGTGATATCCTAGTCTAGAGATTATGGTTTGAATTCCTTGAATTCAAAATGAGTGGGTCTAAAAAATTTATTGCAATGGATATAGGGTAGGTTCAGTTGAAAGAATCTGGCAAGAAAACAAATATTATAATAACCAATATTTACTGGATAGAAAGTGGAAAGAAATGCATGAAATGGTTTTCACACAAACATACATTTAGAGAGTTAGTGATATGGTTGAATTTATAATTCCGTTCTCATATTATTATCATACATCTCCTTTAATGTTTTTCTAATACAATTTACGAGATTTCTTTTTACATGATCCCTGGGAATAACTCCATGGTGTGGTTTTTTTGTCACAACTCCCTTCCATAAAAGATGCCCCTCCTGAGCTGGCAATGGTGAAAGGGAGATAGTGACCCCTGAGTCCCGCCTCTAGTAGGTCTCGGGGTGGCCACTAGCACCGAGGGTATGAGTTTTCACAAATATTGGAGGCATTGCCCTTTTATTATTTAGGATCGGGAAATTGGATGAGTCAAACACCAAAATAAAAAAAGAACAAGTAAATGGAAATAATCCCAACCCAACCCCACATGCATGTATAAAAAATTATAAATCAAATTACAAGTACAAGAAAACTCAAAAGTATAATATCAAAAGAAACAAGAGTACAAAAAACTGCAACAACTCCAACTATCACGACTAGTAGGGTCCCGCGTGACCCTGATAGTCCTCCTGGAAACCTGAATGTAATCATAGGATGAGCATAAAAGTATACTTAATAGTGAAACCTAAATATCTCATGCACAAGTGAGGAGAAATCCTAATGTCCCGTGTGAACAATATAAGAAACCAAAACATAGCAACGAATTCTATCCTCCCAACTTCACCAGCCACGCTCACCAAAAACACAAAACAACAGGTAGTAGTATATAAGAACAAGAGTATTGAGTACCCCACACCATTTTCCCACAAGTTAGCTGCTCTTACTAACGACGAACGTCCTGACGCTACCACACTCTTCCCGCCCGCACACACCTAGGCCTCACAACCACGTATCCCGCCCGCACACACCTGGGCCTCATCCCGAAGATTCTTGGGAAAAAGTAAAACCATCCTAAAGAGTCTTGGGATAAAACCACCCCAATTGAAACCTACCCAAAGATTCTTGGGTGTAAGGTTGCCTCAAGCCATCACAGCCTATAGAAGAAGGAGCAGGAAGGAGCTAGTAACTAAGGAGAAACCACCCTCTCCCATGAAATGAGAGTGTTCAGCACTAAGTACTCAACATGGATGGGGTGTGAAAAAACAAAAAGATACATATATATATATATATATATATACCAAACACATCGCCCAACCTATGGCTTCTAAACAGAGAACTGAGAAGGTGCCTCGACACTACTACTACGAATCATGCATACAAAAAACAACCCCAAACCCATTTCGGTTTTTATGTTTGAACAGATTCAGTTTATTAGTTCCTTAACTACTGGGAAACTATCCACAACCAACCACACCGATCGTTCGTAAAACATATCCATGCCATCCACAATACAATTTAGAAAAACACAAGAAACACAACAAGTCCCTTCTTAATAACCAACTAACCCCATTGATTATTATTTCCATTCCATTACCACACCCCACCAATCATTAACTCTTCCACTTTCATTTATTATTCACAACCCATAGTTTGTTCACATTCAAACCCATCCCTACAGCCCCGCTACCAACCACCATAAACACAACGAAACTCATACATCATTATCCTTCGATACCATTTATCACAGCCCCGCTACCTATCAACAATATAGCATTCACACCAACCCACAACCAATCCAACCACATCCCCACTTCTCACCTGACCACAATAACCCCAAAAACACCCCCTTCACATAAATAAACCCTAACCAGCACCCACATGTTAATTATTTCAGTTTTGTTTAATCGAGGTGATCACACAAGGGTTACAGATTTTCATTTAATCAGCCAACTTTTTGTGATTAACCAATTTCCACATTCAACAAAGTTTCCTTCCATAAACAGTCTAGAAAGATAGGGAAACATTTAATTTCACAAGAAAAGGCCCCCAACGACTGTGATTCTCAGTAGGCATAATCCTTTTCAATTCACAACATAATATCACAGGATATAAATAATGTACCGGCATTCACAAACTTCCCATCCCTGTTATATAAGCCAGTTATTATCTTTATTAAACTGGTTCAAATGTGTCTCACATAATCAAGAGGACACCCACCCCGCATGATGCATAATTTTGAGAGATGAATGTAAGATCCCTACCTCAACAGGTTCTGACCACAACTTTCCCCGGGATCAACTTTAGAAGACATCCGTCGGCGTCTGTCAGCATTCGTCGCTTCTATCAAAACCCGGAAAAACCTCCTCAGGTGGAAGCTATAAAGGCCAAAGGGAAAGCAACAGATCCAAGCTAAAAAGTTCCGCCTCGTCGTTACGATTTCTTGGCCGCTAACAGATCGTAAATCGGAGCTCGAACGAAGAAGTGATGGAGGAAAGGAGCCTTGGAGTCTCCTGGGGGAGCTCTGCTCGAGGGAGAAGGGAAGAGAGAAGTGCATTGAAAAGGAAGAGGGGACCCCTCCTTTTATAGGTGAGAAAACATAAAGTACACAGCATGTACTTTATAGTACATGTTATGTACTGGGCCGTTTCACACGGTCACCACGCGGCTTCCAACACGGCCTTCAACGTGTCACACGCCTGTTGACTGGTGAACACACGGTTTGAGGGTAACACATACGCGGGGAGGAACTACACGACGTGTAGTATGAGATACATGATTTGTACTAATTTATTTCACACGGCAAAGACATGGCTTCATCACGGCACATGACCTTTGACTGGTCAAGACATGGTTTAAGGGTAACACATACACGGGGAGGAACTACATGGCATGTAGTATGGGCTACACGGCGTGTACTCATTTATTTCACACGGAAAGGACACGACTTCAACACAGCACATGGCTATTGACTGGTCAACACACGAATTGAAGGTAACACAAACGAGGAGAGGAACTATACGGTGTGTAGTATGGGCTACACGGCCTGTACTCATTTATTTCACACGGCAAGGACATGTATTCAACACGGGGTATACCGATCAAAGTGGTACACGACGTGTACTCACACTATACGGCATGTAGTTACAAAATTATGAAAAGTGTAAGGAAAATCTCTTCTTCCCTCCAGAACACTTCATGACCTTCTTTTCGACAATGCAATGGGCCGGAGAGGTCTGAGCCATTACATCAGATACCTATTAATGCATTCTCGTCCCCGAGAATTCAAAACCAACCCAGAGGAACCCAACAAGATACCTCTTAGGGCTCTCGTTATAACAGGAACCCAACCAACAACCATAATCATAGGTGTTAGGAATTACTTCTCCTATGTCAAGATATTATCCACTTTAGGTGGCACTGACTCACCTGCATGGGTTTAATTGCATCCTCATTAACGAGTCTTGATTAAGGATTGGGTCTTACAACTTCCATATATTATGATTTTCATCTTACATTGTCCCCAACACCGTACAACCAACACACTGCCCGAACATGTGGTTTGGGGAAATTACTTCTCCCATATCGAGATATTATCCGCTTTAGGCCGCACTGGCTAGTCCACACGGGTTCAATCGCATCCACATTAATACGTATCGGTTAAGGATAAGGTTTTTCCCTTCCCCACACATCCGGACATGTTACTCACTTCCAGAGGACAAGGAAAAAAAAGTCTCACAACCATCAATCCAAGCATTCCATATATCAAAGGTATAAAGTATAACATCAAAACAGAGATCAGAAGAACAAGGAAAAACACAAGTCAAAACATCTCCGGGTACTGAGCGTGCATCTGGGTCTCTTGCTCCCAAGTGCTCTCCTCAATGCCGCTAAGCCTCCACAACACATGAACCAAAGTGATGGTCAGTCCATGGAGCACCTTCTCTTTACGATCCTCAATTCTGACTGGTCGTTCCTCGATGGTCGCGTCATCTCCCATATCTAACTCTCCCCAGTCGATAACATGAGAGCCGTCGTGTAAGTACCGACAAAGCTGGGAGACGTGGAAGACTTCATGAACCTTCTCCAACTAAGGTGGTAGGGCCAGCTGATATGCCACCTCACCGACTCACCTCAGCACCTCGAAAGGTTCGATGAACCTAGTGGAGATCTTACTCCCTTTCCCAAACCTCTACTGCCCCCGTTGCGAGGAATACTTCAAGAACACATTATCTCCCATCTCAAACTCCATGGGCCTCCTCCGACGATCAGCATAAGACTTCTTTCGGTCCTGAGATGCTTTCATATTATCACGTACAAGCTGGACTGTTTCTGTGGTGCTCTGCACTAACTCTGGCCCAGCAGAACCTATCTCACCAACCTCTGCCTTGAAAACAGGTGAACGACATGGACTTCCATACAAAGCCTCAAACAGTTCCATGCCAATAGTAGAGTGGAAGCTGTTGTTGTAGGAAAACTCTACTAAATGCCAGTGTCGCACCCATAATCCTCCGAAATCCAGAACGCATGCTCGCAACATGTCATCCAATGTCTGGATCATTCGCTATGTCTGTCCATCTGTATGGGAGTGGAAAGCAGTGCTAAGATGTAGCTGGGTGCCAAAAGCATGTGTAACCCCCTCCAGACTCGTGAGGTAAACCGAGTATCCTGATCAGAGATGATATTCTTTGGAACTCCATGAAAACACACCACCTCGTCTACATACCTCTGTGCTAAGGTACTCACTGGGCCTGAATCCTTAATTGCTAAGAAGTGAGATGATTTCATCAGTCGATCCACCACTACCCAGATAGCCTAATAACCACCCTGAGCTCTGGGTAGTCATATGATGAAGTCCATTGATATGTCATCCCACTTCCACTCGGGAAATCTAAAGGATGAAACAAACCACTGGGAACACGGTGTTCAGCCTTTACTTGCTGACACACTAGGAACTTAGCCACAATCTCCACCACTGCCCATTTCACCCCAGGCCACCAAAACTATTCCTTCAGGCCTCGGTACATTTTTGAAACTCCAGGATGTACCGCCATGGCTGAGCTATTGAACTCACGGAGAACTCCCTCATGAATCGCTTCCGGAACAAACAACCTTCCATGGAAAAGAATCTGATGTCGGCTATCCTTTGACCATCCTTTTGGAGCATTTCCCTGATCGGCATGATCCCGCAATACTTCTGCCTTGGAGTCCCCCCACTGAGACTCTTCCACCTGCTGCAAAATAGAGGACTGCACCGTCATCTGAAACAAAGAGCCTCTAATTCCCTCTTCCCTTGTATCCAAGTGCAAGGAGGCCAACTCTCCCATTGCTTTCCAAGCGTCAACAGAATCCTGAACCACTTCCTTATGCGACATCCTACTCAGAGAATCAGCCACAATGTTTCCCTTACCTTTAGTATAAGGGATCTTGAAGTCATAGTCTGGGAGAAAATTGACCCATCTCCGCTGCCGTAAGTTCAGGTCATGTTGGGAGAAGATATAACGTAATCTCTTATCATTAGAGAAGACCACAAAGCATTCCCCAAAGAAGTAATGTCACTATAACTTCAGTGCGAACACTACTACTGCAAGCTCTAGGTCATGGGTGGCATAGTTACACTCATGAGGACGCAACATCCTAGACCCATAAAAGATCACACCCTTCTTCTACATCAATACTCACCCCAAACCAAGGCTAGAAGCTTAAAAAACACCTCATAAAACAACCCTTCCTCTAGAAACCTGAGTACTGGAGCACTGAAAAACTTCTCTTTCAGGTAGTTGAAATCTTTTTGGCACTGCTTTCTCCATAGGAAGACCTAGTATTTCGTAGTCAAATCTATAAATGGAGCAGCAAATCGAGAGAAGTATAAAACGAACCTCTGATAATAACATGACAACCCCAGGAAACTACGAACTTCTGCCATGCTATTGGGTGCCTCCCAAGAAACAAATTCCACTACCTTCGACGGGTCCACTGACACTCTATGTTGAGACACTACATGCCCATGGATGTGTACTTCTTGTGTCAAGAACTTACACTTAGACAATTTCCCATAAAGATGGTGGTGTCGAAGGACTTCCAAGGCTGCCCTAGTATTCTCAATGTGATCCTCCTCTGATCTTGAGTAGATCAGGATGTCATCGATAAACACAACGACCAACCGGTCCAGAAACTCTCTGAAGACAAAGTTCATAAGTCCCATGAACACAGCTGGTGCATTCGTAACTCCAAACGGAAACACTACAAACTCGAAGTTCCCATACCTACACCTGAAAGACGTCTTATAGATGTCACTGTCCATTACCCTCAGCTGATGATATCTAGATTGTAGATCAATCTTAGGAAACCAACCTACTCCCCTTAGTTTGTTGAATAGATCATCTATACTTGGAAGGGGGTAATGGTTCTTGACCATTACCTGATTCAACCTTTGGTAGTTTATGCATAGCCTGAGACCACCATCTTCCTTAATCACGAACAAAACTGGAGCACCCCATGGTGACTTGCTGGGTTGAACAAAACCCTTCTCCATCATATCGTATATCTTAATTCACAACTCCCGAAACTCTAAAGGTGCCATCCGATAAGGGGCCATTGAAATCAGATGGGCACCAGGCTGTAAGTCTATCCCGAACTTAATGTCACGTGGGGGGGGGGGGGGGGTAGAGTTACAACCTCCTCGGAAAAAACATCGAGGAACTCCCCAATAACCTCTAGGATATCCATAATCTCTGTATTAGCTAAAATAACTAATAACCTGCCTAACAAGGAATAGAGAGGCTTAACATGCCGGCTTCCCACCTAATATCTCCTCTCACCAACAAATGATACATGCTTCCCATCCACGTTGGAGAACACAACTCTTCTTCGGAAGCAGTTGATAACGGCACTAACATAAAACAACCAGTCGATGCCTAGGATGACATTATACAGATGCATCTATAGAAAAAGAAGGTTCCCACTAGATCGATGCTGTAACAACATCAGCCCACATCCCCAGCAAACACAAGATACACTGGTCTGCCTCCAACTACTGTACTCAGCCCCAGGGGTACAGAACGTCTCTCTACGTCTAGACCCAAAGCATGGACTAGACTTGGTGCAACAAAGGAGTGTGAAGCTCCCAAATCGAACAAGGCGGAAATGACTCTGCTGAACAAAAAATCATACCTCGCACCACCTTTGGTCCTGTTGGAGCTGCTAACTCTGCTGCGTGCAACTGTCCACGTCCAGCTCCTCTGCCTCTCTGATACCGACCACCTCCCCGACCACGCCCTGGTCGAGGTCCCCGAAGAGCACCCTGAGGTTGACCTCCTTCTATAAAGTCTTCCCTCAGAGGAGCATGATCCTGCTACTACTGGAAGGTCCTCTCCAGTAACTAGTGCTGCTGATGTGGGTGCTGAACCTGCCCACCTCCACCGTACTGAGCTCAATTCGGGCATCAACTCTGAATGTGCCCGAAACCTCCACAATAGAAATACTTTGGTCCTAGGCTCGTGAAAAAGTGACTAGGACCTGAAGATATGAACTAGAACTATTGGGGCCTGCTCCCTACTGGCATGAACCTGGAAGGTCCTGTTACAGGAGCCCTGCTGCTAACTACCTTCCCCTTCGATGAACCCAGGTGGATCCCCTCTTGTGGTGCACCTCCCTGAAAGTGCATCCTCTCTACAACCTCTGACTTCTTCTGTACTACTAAGTATGTCAGAAGGGTGAAGGGGGTGACAAAATACCCGAGAGAAGGATGAAGTGCCTCTTCCAAATGTCTCACCCAAGACTCCTCATTCGGAAAGAGATCTGGAGCAAAGCATAGGAGATCCTTGAACTTGATCCCCAACTCTCGTACTGACATACTCCCCTGCTGGAGGGAGAGTAACTCCTGCCGCTTCTGCACCTTGATCCTGTAAAAAAAGAATTCATCTCAGACTTCCTTCTCAAAGTCAGCCCACAGAACCTCTGCCTCTATTCTCTCTTCAAGGTAGAGTGTCCACCACTGATGTGCCGCACCTCTCAGCTGACTGACTACTAGGGGAATTCAGTAATCCCTCAGAGAACAGATCAAAGTAAAAGCAATACCTAACTCCTCAAGCCACCCCTCCATCTCCATATTTGAAGTACTACCCTCTTACTACTTGAGGGTTTCCGCTGGAAAGAACGGAGAGTCTTCTGCCATTGGCTATCTTCCTCCTCTCGGTCAATCCTCAACTGAGCGACCACCTGAATCTGCTGGGCCTCGGCCGTCTGAGTCACCCAGGGACGTCGTCCAGGTGCCATAGTTGTACGGTAAACAAGGATCACCTAATCCCAAGTAGTAAGGAGATTTTTTCAAGGTTTTATTTTATTTAAATTTCTTTCCCAGAACAACCATATCATGTAAAAACAATCATGATGATGCATGTACCTTCCCTAGGGTCTCTACCCTACAATCAATGTAGTCTCACTTGGTCATTTGGTAGGCTTAGAGTCATTGCATCGGATCATGGGGGGCCCTAAAATCCTGTTTCCTAGCTAGTCTTCCCTAGCCTATGTCACGCACCAAGATTAGCCAACACTGTTTCCCTACCATCCCATGTGATCCTCACTATGCCTAACTCCAAACTCCATCCTATCTCTCAACGATCACCTCTGATACCATTCTTTCACGACCCCCTTCCTTCAAAGTTTCCCATCCTGAGCTGGAAATGTTGAAAGGGAGAGAGTGACCCCCGAGTCCTGCCTCCAATAGGCCCCGGGGTGGATACTAGCACCAAGGGTATGATTTTTCACATGTATGGGAGGCATTACCCTTTTTTTATTTAGGATCGGGAAATAGGATGATTCGAACACCAAAAAGAAGAAGAAGTAAATGGAAATAAACCCAAACCAACCCCACATGCATGTATAAACAATTATGAATCAAAGTACAAGTAAAAGAAAACTAAAAAGTACAATACAAAAAGAAAAGAGTACAAAAAACTACAAAAACTCCAAATTTCCCGACTAGTAGGGTCCCGCACGGCCCTGGAAGTCCTCATGAAAACCTAAAAGTAATCGTAGGGTGAGCATACAAGTATACTCATTAGGGAAACCTAAAGCTCTCGTGCACAAGTGGGGAGACGTCCTAATGTCCCACGAGAACAACAGAAGAAACCAAAACCTAGCAATGAATTCTATCTTCCCAACCTAACCATCCACGCTCACCAAAAACACAAAACAACAGGTAGTAGTATATAAGAACTTGAGTATTGGGTACCCCACACCATTTTCCCACTAGTTAGATGCTCTTCTTAATGGATAACGTCTTGATGCTACCACACTCTTCCCGCCCGCACACACCTAGGCCTCAAGAACCACACATCCCACCCGCACACACCTGGGCCTCACAAACCACATATCCCGGCCACACACACCTGGGCCTCACAACAGTGTATCCCGCCCGCACACACCTGGTCCTCATCCCAAAGATTCTTGGGAAAAAGTAAAACCTACCCAAAGAGTCTTGGGAAAAATCCACCCCAATCAAAACCTACCCGAAGAGTCTTCGGTGTAAGGCCGAGTCAAGCCATCTCACACTATGGAAGAAGGAGCAGGAAGGAGCTAGTAACTAAGGGGAAAACACCCTCTCCAGTGAAATGGGATTGTTTGGCACTAAGTTCTCAACATGGATGGGGTGTGAAAAAACACAAAGATACATATATATATATATATATATGTATACCAAACACACAACCCAACCTATGGCTTCTAAACAGAGAACTGAGCACGTGCCTCAGCACTGCTACTATGAATCATGAATACAAAAAACAACCCCAACCCCATTTAGGTTTTCATGTTTCAACAGATTCAGTTTATTTGTTCCTTAACTACTGGAAAACTATCCACAACCAACCACATCGTTCGTTCGTAAAACATATCCCTGCCATCCACAAAACAAGTCTGGAAAACACAAGTAACACAACAAGTCCCTTCTTAAAAACCAACCAACCCCATTGATTATTATTTCCATCCCATTACCAAACCCCACCATTCATTAACTCTTCCACTTTTGTTTATCATTCACAACCCATAGTTCATTCACATTCAAACCCGTCCCTGCACCACTACTGCCAACCACCATAAACACACTGAAACTCGTACATCATCATCCTTTGATACCATTTATCATAGGCCCACTCCCCATCACCAACATAGCATTCACACCAACCCACAAACAAGCCAACCGTAGCCCCACTACTCACCTAATCCACAAAAACCAACAAAACACACCCTTCACATAAATAAACCCTAACCAGCACTCACATGTTAATTATTTCAGTTTTGTTCAACCGGGGTGATCACACAAGGGTTCCAGATTTTCATTTAATCAGCCTAGTTTACATGATTAACCAATTTCCACATTCAACAATGTTTCTATCTGTAAACGGTCTAGAAAGATACAGAAGCATTTAATTTCACATGAAAAGGCCCCCAACGACCATGATTTTTAGTAGGCATAAGCCTATTAAATTCACAGCATAATATCACAAGATATAAATAATGTAACTGCATTCACAAACATCCCATCCCCATTATATAATCCAGTTATTATCTTTATTAAACTGGTTCAAATGTGTCTCGCGTAAACAAGAGAACACCCACCCTGCATGATGCGCAATTTAGAGAGACAGAGGTAAGATCCCTACCTCAACAGGTTCTGATCACAATGCACTCTGAGATCAACTTTAGAAGACGCCCGTCAGCGTCCGTCGCTTCTGTCAAAACCCAGAAAAACTTCCTCGGGCGGAATCTATAAAGGCCGAAGGGAAAGAGACAGATCCAAGCTTAGAAGTTCTGCCTTGTCATTACGATCTCGTGGTTGCTGATGGATCATAAATCAGAGCTCAGACGAAGAAGTTATGGAGGAAATGAGCCTTGGAGTTTCTTGGGAGAGCTCTTCTCGAGGGAGAGGGGAAGAGAGGAGTGCATTGAAATGGAGGAGGGGACCCCTCCTTTTATAGGCGAGAAAAACTAAAGTACAAAACGTGTACTTTATAGTATACGACGTGTACTCATCTATTTCACACGGTCACCATGGGGCATCCAACATGACCTTCAACGCGGCACGCGACCGTTGACTGGTCAACACACGGTTTGAGGGTAACACATACGCGGGGAGGAACTACACGGTGTGTAGTATGGGCTACACAGCATGTACTCATTTATTTCACACGGCAAAGAAACGGCTTCAACACGGAACACAACCGTTGACTGGTCAACACACGGTTTGAGGGTAACACATACGTGGGGAGGAACTATACGGCATGTAGTATGGGATACATGGCGTGTACTCATTTTTTCGCATGGTAAGGACACAACTTCAACAGGGCACATGGACATTGACTGGTCAACACACGGTTTGAAGGTAATGTGTACATGGGGAGGAACTACACGAAGTGTAGTATGGGATACATGGAGTGTACTCATTTATTTCACATGGGAAGGACACGGCTTCAACATGGGGTATACCCAGCAAGGTGGTACGCGGCGTGTAATCACACTACACGGCGTGTAGTTATAAAATTATGAATTAAAACTTAATTGAATGTTAAATATTCATGAATTTGGGAATATATAAATTCATTATTTTTTATTTTAAATGTGAATTTTTTGTAGGAGTTCAAATGTTTTGGTGTGGGGGTGTGATCGCACTGTGATTCACTCTTTTATTTAACCCTTACACCATTGTATTAAAATAATTTTGTTTTGTAAATTATAAATATTATTAAAAGTTTAAATAAATTTTTTACTGGGTAATTAATTTTTTATCACTATGATAAATATTTATTTCACTTGTTTTTATGTTTTCATTGTAGTTGAAGGTGATTTGGAGGGCCCTAGATGAAGCTGAAGAAAAATGGGTTATACTGTGTAAGATTCCAAGAACACTTGTGGACTCTAATGAATAATTAAGCTAATAAATGCATCCAATTTGGATGAAATATTGTGATCTTATCCAAAACTATGTTATGTAAAAATATTTTGATGAAAAAAATAACTATTCATCCATTAAGTATCCCAACCGAACTGATTTGTTTAGGGAACCAAATCTGATCAAAGTCAAAAGTTGTGTTCTGTATTTCATCCATATCATAGTATTTTGTTTTCAAAATTGTTACAAATATTTCATGGATATATTAAATATGTGTGTAAACAAATTTATTATTTTTTACAAAGTTATATTAGATATTATATATGTTCAGAACCATGGCCCTTGTGGTTTCTCAAAATCAATGTGCCCAAAAACAACATCCACAGTGCCTATAAAATGGATCTGTGAGTACCCCATTTGAAATGTTAAACATGAATAAAATATATACTATTTTTGATAATTATATAATTACTCTCATAATCATAGTAGTTCCAGAGGCTATGGAAGTTCTACTTTAACATCTATGGCTTCCTATTTTTCCATGGAGTTCTAAACTTCCGGTGATCACCTGTGGGAGAACATGATATAAATTTCCACCTTCATATTTGTAATATTTGAATGATCATATTAATTTTAGGTTTTTATGTTGTTTTCTTCATAATATATTTTTATTTAATTTATTTATATACACTTATATCATACTCGACTCATATGATCAAGTTTTGTTGTACCTATTCATATGATGATTCACACACCATTCACCACTTCTTCTTCCCCCTCTCAAATTCAGTGTTTTATGGTTCATATTGGTTCATTTAACTCTCATTAAAAATTCAATTTCCATTTTATTTCATTTAATTTCAACCCATTTATATAATATACAAACCCATACAACATGTATAGTTCTTCATGTATTGCCTTTGTGAGTTTCAGTAATGAAGTTGAAAAAAATAACCTAATCATCACCAGTAACAAATGATTCATTTATTATTTTAGAATGAAACCTATAGGGAATACTTGTATACATTTTTTAAAATTATGCTTCTAGGTGTCACAAACCAGGGATTAAAATATCTATACCTATTCTCTTAAAGTGATAAAGGTTGAGCGTCATGATAATTCCATGGGTTTATTATGCTTAATCAAATCTGAAACTTTCTACTTTATTGTATAACATTATTTTATAGGACGATATATTAAATCAAAAAAACCAAATTTATTACAATCTCATTCAACTTTTATTAATTAAAACGTTTTTTTTAAATTAATGACCTAAGGCTACATCAAGTGATGACCTGGGGTTCCTTCTATAATATATAAAATCCAGTAAAACATGAAAAAATAATTTGATGCACTCAATAATGCTATCAATATTCCTATCACTTTATTTAGACTTTATGTGGAATCCCTCTTTTGACATTAAAAAATATTCTTTATGAGATTAATTTCCTTCAAAATAACTAATTCTAATAATGAATTTTTATGTAAAGTGATTGTTACTTTTAAATTAAATCTTTAACTCAACATGTTTTATTGCTTTATTCTTATTTGGGATGAAATGAGTATGCATTAGTTAATAACAATTACATACTTCAACTATTACATAGTTTATCACCAGTGCATACTAGTTGTTATTCATGTAATGTTTGGATATTTCCTCCACTAGGATTTTAGGTGATACTTAGAATATTTTTAATTTCATATCTTCATATTGGTAAATTTTTCATTAAATAACCATAAATAATATATTATACCATAACTTGTGACATGTTTGGAATTGTAATTAATGTTTTATATTGGATTATGTATTATTATTTTTATATTATTGAACATATAAATTAGTGTGATTTCATTATTCTTGAACATGTTTGTTTATTTCATTTATGATATTCATTCTTGAAGGGGGTATATATATTATTTTCATTTAAAATATAAGCAGGCGTATTAGCTAATGAAAAATATGTTTTAATGGGAATTTCGTTACACCCTCACTACTGTATGCCCTTTACCAATTTCTAGGGGATGTGCATGTAATTCCCTAAAACAATTACAACCCTTACCCTATATATAAGAAGGGATTTGTACACCCACTCTTATTGTACACTAGGACATGAATTAGGGTTTCTATATCCAGATTGCCTTAGATTTGTGGTACTTTTATCTAAGTAGGTATGTTAAGTGTAGACCCTCTCGATAAATGGATTTAGTTTTCCATAGAATCTAATTCATCTATTAGCTACATGTTTTATATGTTCACTATGTTATGTTCTATTAATATTAGTGAAATTGTTTAATTATATATATGTGTAAAAGAATAGGAATGTCGTTCCCTAAACCTATTTATTTAATGCTAATTTTAGGCATGTTAGTGGTTTCCTACTAAGTGTGTATATGTTCTCACCCTACATGGAAATTTAGGTTGACATGTAGCTCCTATTAATTATTTCAGTTATAATAAATAATGGTTATCTATGTGATCTCATAATTCAAGTAGGGAGTTGGTATGACTTCATGTATTTAGACTCCATGGGGTAATGAATATGGAGGCTATGTTCTGGTGGAGGATCATTTGTAAGATTAACTATTCCTATATAGTTTCATGTTTTTATTTTATTAGGACTTATTTGGCCTAATCTTTAGACTCTATCAAATTTTTATATTTTAGTCTACTCATTGTATGGTGCAGTTGTATTATTGTTATGGTATTATTTTTGTTATTTTGTTCCTATTTGTTGTATAATATTTTTTTTAATTTGTAATATATAACTTATATAAGAGTGATATCATACCTTTTAGGGAATCCAATCATGAATTATTATGTCACTAAAAGTGTGTAAATCAATCCCAATGATGAAATCAGACCCTTGGTACTAGTTTCTTACTCTTGGGATCACGAAATGATCATTGGGTAATATCAGAGGTGATCTGGAAACAATAGAGGTATTTGGGTCATGAATGCGACATATGATGTGATGGGTGGGATCAAAATTACATACCCCTCCAACACATTTGGTAAAGTGGTATATCAAAAGAGATTATGATGTGTGAACATGATTCCAACTTTGTTTTCATGATTCCAACATTGTTCACATGATTCCGTTTTCTTTGTACACATATGACGTGTGAACATGATGCTAGAACTATTCACATCCTATACATGGGAATGATTCTATTTTATTCTTCTAAAATGTTATTATGTTTCAATATTATTCATGGATCACATTCAACATTATTTTGTTTCATTATAGGAGAATACAAAGCAAGTAAGGACTCAATGAAAGTGGACTCTCAATATAATATTATTCTTTTATACTAGGTCTTCATTCCACATCTATCTCTTCCAATTTCTTATAAAATTTATTGATGTTTTTTAAACATTCATTTAATTTCATTACTCTATGGATATTCATATTTTTATAATTTCTTTTCAAATAATTTCTCATAGGAATAACCATTTCAATGTACATATGAGAATGTTTTACATCTCTAATTCTACTACATTTAACCCTCTTCTAATGATAATTTTCATTTATGGTATCCTAAACTTCACTTGTAGTAACCCATATTTTTCACAAGTCAAACTTAATTTATTTTTGAGTTTCACATGTTGTTTCCCTTAAAAAGGGTAAAATGTTAAATTTACAACAACATTTTACCTTGGAATTTTTTATGGTTCCACTACATAGAATGTGGTGCTTACCCTTAGGTTACATTTTGGTGAAATCAAAAGGTAGTTGAAATATAAGTGATATTTAATATTTATTAAATAAATAAATACTCACCATGTGAGATTTTTAAAATAAATAATATATGAGATATATTATTTTTATCCTTGGTGTATAAACATTTAATATTACTTAAATATAGTTCAGATTCAAAATTCCAATAACATAGCAATTTTTGGAATTTAGGTATTTTCCTATGATTGGTATAATTTTCATTGAAAGTCTTTAAACCCCATGACCAATAATTTAATTTCTTGAAATTAAATAACAAAATATAATATAATATTGATTTATTCTGAATAATATCGAGACACTGACAAGTCATGATTTTCTGGTGAATATATGCCACAATGGTAATGGAATGGAATTGATGACTATATACATAGATATTTTTTGCATGCCATTTCAATTATAAGAGGAAGTAATTAATTATATCATTAGGGGATTTTAATTAGGGTATGTTAATATTTATTTATAGAAATTAATTTTATTTCGTATAATCTCAATGTTCAACTTGATGAAAATATCTCCCATATTCCCTTTATTGTTCCTTTTGTGGAAGAAATTAAAGTATTTATCTTTCTCTCTCTCTCTCTACACATTACTAGGTGTTGTTTGTGGTTATTTATGGTGGTGGTGATGATTGCGGAACTTGTAGGGATCATTAACTATTGGAAAAATTCCATTGAGGTAGGAATTTAGTTATTTATGAGTTCTCCTTGTTATCATCCATCCTAAACCATCTTCTTATAAAAAGATAATTATCAATGGATATTTTTTCTGTAAAAAAATTATAATAATAAAATTATTAAGAATAATAATTAATTAAATTAATATTTACACCTTTATGGCATGAACAATGAATAATTTCATCATGTTTTAAGCATATTCATTCTAAAAATCTGAATATTTAATTATTTTTATATAATAAAAAGAATTATGATTTAATGAAAATTAGTTTAAATAAGTTAATTATTTTATTTTATAAACACATGTAGAAAAAAATATTTTTTTCATGATAATGAATATCCTGTGATTATGATTTTTTAAAAATATTTTATTTCCCACATAATATGAACATGGGGATGAAGTTCACATATTTTTCAAGAATGATTGTTTTAAAAACAATTCATAATTAATTTATCCAATGTGGTTTATTCTCAATGATGATTATTCAAAATTATAATTATCATTGATAAAATTTTTATTTGATAATTTATTTATTTGTGATATGATAATCGAATAATCATTAACCAGTGAAAAATTTATTCAATTTCATATAGAAATTACATTACTGTCACATAATCCCATTCCTCAATGAACCTGAATAGGATATCGACCTTGGGTTATCAAGAATTACTCCATCTGAAAACATCATAAATGTTTTTTTTTCATTCTTTGTTTGGATTCAAATTTTATTATATTTTTCATATATGTTTAGTTAGACAATTAATGAAGGCCCAATTTCTGTATTGTATTTGTGAGAGAGAAAATGGGGATGGAAACAATGAAATTATGTAAAGGTTTGATTAAAGGAATCTGATAGCATACTGATGATTATTTTTATGGCTATATATATTGAGTCACAAATTGACTTTGTAGGTGTTTTGTCCTTATATGAGTATATAAATGAAAATGGAACAAGTAACAATAGATTTTTGGGAAAACTCTGCAAAGGGAAGTAGTGAATCAATAATGCATTGATAATGAACTGGGTAGGATTTGTGAAAAGGATTGTGAGAGTTGAGCTATAAATTAATCTATAAAAATAAAATACAAATATTGATGTTTTTTACTATTATATTAAGTTTAAAAATGGTAACACATTCCATGTATATTGGATTCTATGACCACTAGTAATTCCTTCTTTTACAAATATAAAAAATATTATAATTTAATGTCAAATTCCTTGTACTATTGGCCATGTGGTTTGCTAATTTAATAGTTGTAAAAGTTAACCAGATATTTGACCAAGTGAATTCAGCTACATTCCAAGTGGTCTGGGGTATGTACAGTGTATACTGGTCAAAATATCTAGGCATGTTCTTGGATTACATGCCAGATTACTTGCATAACCCTACATGTTGGGTATGACCTTCCAACACATTGTGTACTAACTTCTCAAAAAGTCATATAGTCTACATAAGTTTTAATTAGATATCCACCTACATACATAAGATTAAATCTTGTGACTTTTAACACTACAATCCATATACCCCTCTAGGCACGCCGTGAATGTGAAGTTCAAATAGAATGAAGGAAGATAATACATTACTATCTTATCTCAGTACATTACATATCGTATACCCTACTACACATGTCATGTAATCTATCTTCACATGAATTTATCCATGAAATTACATGGAGAACATTATTTTAGGTTCATACATGTCATTTAACCTACTAGTAACATAATGTATTGGTATATTTGTGTAATTATATAGTAGTTCTCACTAGGTTACTAGTTTAGAACATACGAATTGTCTATTTTGATTATCTTATCACATAAAGCACTAAAGTATGACCCTCTTACACATTGGAGGATATTTATAATACATTTCAGATGGTTTATGGATCCCAACTATGCTAAGAAAATTACATGATACGGGTGAGGAATTTTGAACAAAGATTCAATGGGTACCCCCTAATGTGATGTGGAGAACTCCTCCACATATGGGTTTTAGTTATCCCTAGATATATATACCAGATAGATAATGATACCATATATGATACTAAAGTTTAGGTACCCCCACTAATGTTGGGGAAGGGTCCTCCATAACTGAAATCATTACATCCCTATATATTAGGGTGTGGTACCACATTGGTATTTTTTATACCTCCATATATAAAGTATGATCCTCTACATGGATTAGGCATTCGGTTGATAAACACATGACATAATGAGACACATTACCCCACTAAAACTCTATAAAGGTAGAATGAACTTTATCGTAGTATTTTATTATTGGAGTCATGGTACTTATGATACATCATCATGTAAATTAATTTCTGATTGTAGTGGCCATTTTAACCTTTTTGGTCACCGTCTAGTTATGTGTAATGACCCAAGTTTTGGAATGGATGAAAATCCAATGGAATTTTAACTATCAGTGTTTACTGGACATGATATTTGTTAGAATAAGATTCAAAACATAATTATGAGACTTGTAACACTTCAATATATTGTTTTTGGGCTTGGGATAAGGCTTGAGAGGTTCCTTATAGGTATTATCAAGTTTCAGGAGTGTCACGTCTTAGAATTAAAAGTTCGGGGGGGGGGGGGGGTTGGTGGGCACACAATTTGTTTAAAATGGTGCGGGCCCTAGAAAGAAACCATATGTCCAATGGATAGGTTAATATGTAAAGCACATAGACTGTTCATGGTTTTTCCAAACCATACACTGATCCCATATGGTTCATACCAATATCTATATCACCGCAGCATTATTCATTGTATGGTTGGTGAATTTTTTGGTTAACAATGTGGGTAAAAATATGGGAGATAATTTCTAAAGAATGGGGTGTCTCATGGTTGGAGTATGGGTTGGCCAATCAATAAATAAAGACCATGTGACTTGTTTGTGTGTGTTTTGGGCGGGGGTGAAAGATTATATTTATCTTAATGAGTTTATTTTCCTTTCTCTCATTTTCTTTCTTCATCATCCCACATGTGCTCCTATTATAGGCACACTTAAGGTCGCCTCCAAACCTATTTTATGCTTCAAGATAACTCTACCTTCCATTATCCAAATAAATTACCTTTGGTATATGTGTTTCAATATCGATAATCTCTCGAGTCAATTTTAATATTTCTTTATTTAATATCCTCTCAGCTACACAATTTTGGTGCGAGCTCATTTTTACCCATTTTAAGGGTGAGTGTCCATTTCTCAAATCTCTTCCAAATCAAATTGAATCATAGTGCAACATTAGATGAATGATATTACTAGCAATTTTTTAAGTGTTATATTGATTTTCCTTCAATTTTCTATCAATTTTGAAATATCTTCATTGAACCGCATGCTAGCCTTTGCCGAGCATCACCTGTTAATTAACTTCTTTATATTAATTTGATCCGTAAACCATGATATATGTATTTTTTTCTTTTTTGGGGAATTAGAATTTTTTTACCTCTTTTAAGGAAGCCACATGTGTGTGCAAAGTGATTTGTGCATTTATAATCAAATAGTGAAAATCTCGGATCACATTCTAAGCAATTAACTTACATGGTAAATTGACTTTCCCTTATATCTCCTTGTTTAAATGAGAATGGAACCTTATAAGTGTCTATGAGACATTTATAAATTAATTTCCAAAATTATTGAAAATTTTTAAATATAATGGGGTTACTGGGTAGTTTATTCTAAAATTATTCTTTTTTATGGATTGAATTATGATTCATGAATGAAATAACTAATTGTGATAAATGATTTTTCTTGCGAACAATGGCATTTTTTTGTAAAAAAAACCCCTTTATGAAGGTTCAATTTCTTCTAAAAAAGGACTTTCATAGTGATATCTATAAATATTATATTTTTTCATTGGTTATTTTTATATCCTTGAGTTAATGGGTTAGTTTATGGCATGTTGTGACATGTACCCTATTGGTGTTGTGAATGGAATTTCCCTCTTTATGATTAAATGTTCACCGAACCAAAGCATCCCTCCCAAGGGATTGGATTGAGTTGTGAATGGGATTACCCATGAAGGTAATTTCCCAGTGGACCATATCTCCCCCGAAGTGCCTAGTGATCCTTGTTAAGTGAATTTACATGTTTTTATTAATGAAATGGAATATTTTAAGTTGAATAGATTACATTTTATGGAACGATTTTATTGGTTGGTTCAAATTTTATGTCTTCATTATATTGAATATCATGCCATAAATGAATTGAATTTGGTAAATAAAATGGAATTCAAAGCGTATAATAGAAATTCCATTTATTAAATTCTTATATGAGATGTAATAAATGTGACACCATTGATTATAATGGGTTATAAAATGAAAATCATGAGAGATATTTCCTCATGAATGGTATTATGAATATGATAGATTGATTTATAAAGGGTTTAGAGGCCTTGATGAATACTGCATGTTTATTTAAATGTAATTTTTGACATATAATCTGGGAATGACCCAAGTAATAATACTTGTAGATGATTACGCTTTCCGGAGGGATATGGAAGATTACTCTCTCAATGATCTCTTTATACTTTTGGATTATTACACTCTCCCAAGGGATATGGAATATTAATTTCTCCATGATCTAGTTAAACTCATGGTTGATTATGCCCTCCCAAGGGATTATAGAAGATTATTCTCTCCCTGATTGGTTACTGGACTAAGGTGTTCAGTTCATGGAATCTCACATTAGTGATACTATATTATAGATGAGCTTTACGAGCCACATCCCATTTTTAGAATAATGAAATATCAAACTATATTATACACAAATATATTAAATCTATATATGTATGGTAACTTACCATCCACATATTACGGCTTTGAAACGAAGCGGGTATAGCTTCCAGGTGTCCTTTAGGAACATGGGAAGGTTGTGTTTATTTATTTTATCACCACTTCCATATATTATTTATTATACCTACATGTTGCCTTGAATTATATTTAGGATTTGGTTTCAGTCATAGACAATGTGGGTGGGAACCTACTAGGATTATTATCTCACACCCTTCTCAGGACACCATTACACATGGGTACTTGGTTAGACATTATAATTGCGGGACCATGGTTGATTTCATTAGATGTTTAGAAACTACCAGGGTGTTTGGAGCACATGATCGAGCTAGAACTTGAGAAAATCATGGAGATCACCCTTGGGTACTTTCTGTCATTCCTTTCCTTTTACTACATCCTTTATCATGGTGTATGTTTTTTGTTTCTGTTATGTATCCTTATTAGGACATGCATGCATTAGTTGTATATTATCATTGCACATCTCATAGTTTTATTCATTTTATATTATTCTTTAAATGTGTTTTCATTCCTTATTTAATGATTACACTATTTTTTGTTTTTTATTATTCTATATAATTATGTTCAATTATGACATAAGAGTATAGTCTCCCCAATATCTCTTCTTTATACCCCCACTATTGGTTGGAAAACATTGTTGTATGTGGAGATTCCCATGAGGCTATGTGACCCCCAGTCCGGCTACCATATTTGTGGGTAGTCAAGTTGGGATGTTATAAAGTGGTATCAAAGGTTTATTTTTCATTTTTGATACTATTTTTGGAATGTATACGTGAGAATAATACTATTTCGACACTTGGAAAATAGTCGTGTTTGATACTGATCATCCCACCCACGTGGAAAATTTCTTGTTTCTAGGGATGCGACTGTTGTTTATGTTGTTTTCTATTATAGTTGATATGATTTCACCTTGGGAAAATGGTGTAATTTTTTCCATGTACTGATTTATTAATTTTTGGTATCTTTCCCTTTAAATAATATGGAAAGGAAAAATAATTACCATCCATCATTATAGGAACATATAAATTCACATGGCATGCATACACTATGCCATATAGTTGCAGTTGTATCATTCCTAATAATTTTATTTTTTGTATTGTGTGATATTCCAGGAATTTTTTCCTTAAAATTACATTCTTGATTATATTCAATGCCACCTGATTTATTTAGCATGACATTTCTATATTCCATGGGTATGTGTTTGTAGCAGTTTTATATGTGTTTACTACTTCTGATAACATGCTAGTTTTGTTTTGATGTAATTTTTTGCATGGGAAACATTTATTGGTTATGATTATTAAGGGATCCAATTTAAAATTATAAGGTGTATGGGTGCATTATTGTTGGTAAAAGGTGACCTTTTTACTCGAAAAATCTATTTTGTTTTCTAAATAATTTTATAAAATATTATTAAAATGTAGATGACTATTAAAGTAAAATGTTAAAGATGAATGCCTTCAATTATTAGGATCAAAATGAAATATTATAAATTGTATTGGTACTTGGTGGATTGTTAAACGACCACCCATATAAATAAAACATTATAAATATGATCACGTTACAATTTGAAATGGGATTGGGTTTGGTAAAATAGAAGCAGGACTTTGGTTTATAAAGAGTATGGTCACTTTTTAGGCTAGGAATGGTGACTCATATAATCAAACCTTGTATGGGATCATGGTTTATATTAGGAAATGGTAATAAGTGTAAAAATAAGATCAATTTTAATCTTTAATGAATTGGTTACCTTCTAAAATGCACAAATGGGACCCAGTTGGTCAGTTGGGCTACATTTCTATGTGATGAACCTTTTGGGTGTTTTCAACTCTAAGAGTATATAAATTGCTATTGGGTTTCATTATAGTGAACCTAGGTCGTCTTAATAGGACCCTTGTATGACTTCTTATCTCTTCAAAAATAATTTATATAATAAATTGCCTTGGTTATGATAGGTTTTCAATAAATGAGTGATTTTTGGAAAGGTTATTTTCTATGACTTTCCTGTTATGCATTTTATTTTGTTTAAAACATTTAAAAATGTATAAATGTTGAATATGAACCAATGAAAAGACTTGAAAATGGAACCCTAGGTGGTGTCATCTATTTTGACCCTCATGAAATTGCTATTAAAGTCTTTTTTGTGTATCCATGGAATAGAAGTGTGAGTGTATTCTATAGGTATTATTTTATTTTAGTAATTTATTAAATGGTTGGATCTTTAGAAGGTGAATTTTTTAGGTGTGACAGAGTGGTAGGGTCAACATTTTTGCTTTTATAAGGGGTGAGACCATGGTAGGTAACTTCTTTATAGCTTAAAATCCTTTCTCAATCCTATGTGTTTCTGATGTTTGGTGTCGTTTGGTTTAAATTTCTCCTATAAGGTCTTTCATCCTCCTAATGATACCTCCGTTCAGATGAATAGTCATGTTTTTAATGGCCTTTTTATATGAGCGAGCATAGAGTAATCCCTGGTTTTAGTAGTTTATACATACCTAAGGCATGGTGGTCCACTTCATAGGACACTTAAACCATTCATTTTTCCTCTGGGAGGATCAAGAGGTCACCGGTTTTTTTATAGTCAATCAAGAAATATGACTCTGTACTAAATCTATTATATGGAGCACATGATACATGAATTAATAGGGAGTATATACTATGTGTAGTGTCGATGTGGTGCTGTATCGATTCTGAATCCTCAGGTTAGCATGTATTCTTGTACACGGTGGCCGTCGAGTGTTTAATGATGTAACAAACCATTTTTTTGATGAAATCATTGATGTTTGTTCTAATGAGTACATTATTGGGTTATCTCCATTATAGAGTGTTGTACGAGATAAAGAGGCAGTCCCTCCCAATAATCATGAGAACTTCATGGAGACTTGGGTTTTTTGACACACAGTTGGGTTTGGTTTTGGATTTCTTTGTATGATTTGATGTGTGTGAGCATGGATCAGATGAGTAACACATTTACGTTTATGCTAGTTTTGACCAAGCATTCTTTTTACTGGATTTTATCTCTCTTATTTTGATGGATAAGACACTTCTATGGTGGGAGCATCACATTGATTCAAGTGAAAATGTTTCCTTCCTAATAGTAGGAACTCTACTGATGGGGCCATTTGGAAATTGTCAGTTTTTCATGAATTCTATTAAGTCTTGTGAGTTGAAATTATGTTCGTAATTTATTGGAAGCACAAATTTGTTAAGGTTGGATTCATGTAAAACCTTTGGAATCTCCATTAGGTTTTCATGAGATTTGATGGTTGATCATGGAAAATCGGGGAAAAATTTTTGGTGGTAAAGGACAGTGATCAGTTTGTGTCGATGCATCGGCATGTGAATCCATGATTCATTCAAAGGATGTCGACCTATAGTTTTTTGACTATTCTTATGTTTTTCTTGGTCTCCTCTTATTGTAATCTTGTAAGTGATGAGTATGTTCCTTATATTGACATCATATTTGATACACTAAGAAAGCATCGGTTATGCATTGTACTAACATTTAAAATCTAATGGTCTTGTTTGAGTTGATTTATCTGTGTTTCATGTTAGACATATGGTTCTTGGTTAAGGCTTGGTTTATCCGGAAGGATCCCTGGGATTCTCATGCAATAAAGACTTGGACGGACACTTTTTAACCTTTGATTTTCCTTTTAGTCGACCACTATGCAATGCTGCTATGGGCCTATCCAATTTATATATGTGGAAATTGTGTCAATGTTCCAACGTCTCACTTGTAAGATTAGTGTACGTAGTAAATTTGGTTAGTTCCTTGACTCATGCCCGTTGAATCTGATGTTACCCAAGACATTTGGTCGGGCTAAGAGCAGTTTTTTCAAAAAGGGTAATGATTCTAGTGGGTTGGATTTGGATAATACCCATGTTCGTGCTGAGGAATGATGGTTTTAATGGTCAGGTGGTGATTAGACCATGTAATTTCATCATAACTTAGGTATGACCTTTGGTATATGTGTCTATGTTAAATGTGATATTCCTTGAAAGAAGGAATCATAGTTCAGTTGAAATACGCTGATCATCTAAGATGAGTTCCCCATGAATGGTTAGTCTGAGGTTGATTGATCTGTTTTCCTTTTTTTCATTGATTTTGGTTGGTGAATAACCATTTAATAATTCCATCAGGTTTAGGAGGGCATGATGTAATGGTTGGATGTGTCTTTCGAGGAAAGCATGCATGATCAGTTTCATCTTGTTCAATTAGAATTTGATAATTTCATTTAGTGAGGTCTCCATTATGGCCTCATATATAATCATGCTCACCTTCTTAAAACAAATCATACATTAAGTGTCGATTGAATGATTAGAGGCATTCTTTTTAAGGAAAATACTACAATGGAGGAACCACATATCAAAATTGGCTATTTCTAATGTTAAGGCCTTAAGTGAGGAGTAAATATGGTTTGAGGTTTAACAAGATGATTATGTGTTCTTGAATCTACTTAATCATTCCTAGGTATGTTTCATCTTTGTACCTCAGTTGGGAAAGGAGTGTTTCCGGGAGTTTTGACGGCTTAAGTGTTGTGTAATGAGTGAATGATTGGAGGTGCGTTCGGGGTTTGGAAATACAAGGTGAAAATTTAAATGAAACTTTATCACCCTAATATGTTTGGTGATGTTTTTGTTGTTCCTAAAGGATTATCAAGGAAAACATTTCCTAAGGTGGGGGGGTTTCAATGACCCACATTTTGGAATGGAAAAAATACAAAGGAATTTGACCTTTTGGTAGTTACTAGATGAGGCTTTTTTAAAACTGAGCTTTGGATAGTAATTCTGAGTTTTGTAAAACTTCAACATGTTGTTTTTAGACAATGGGTGAAAGCCCAATATGTTCTGTGGTGGTCTATTTGAGTTTATTGATCACCAAGTATGAGATTTCCATGTTTGGATTGATTGTATAGGGAACATGGTTTTTTATAACCTTTCACCCCCAGTAAAAAACCGTGTAGCCTATGGAAGGGTGATGACGTAAAGAACATGGGTTATAGACAATTAGTTTAAACTGTGTCCCTATCCCACACAGTTCGTGCCAAAATGGGTAGTACCTAATCACTATTCATCTCATGGTTGGTTCATGGATAGGGTAAACATCCAGGTCAAATAATGTGAGATAGTTTATTAAGTAGGGGGTGTTTCAAGGTTGGTGCACAGTTTGGACAAGATGTATATCCAAACAATGCAACTTGGTTTTGGGGGGTGAAAATACCATGTTTCCCTTAATGAGTTTAATATCCTTCCTTCCTTTTACTTTCTTTTTCCTCCAACATGAGATCCTCCACTAGGTGCCCTTATGCTATCCTCCAAGCATTTTTTAGGATTTAAGATAACTCTCCCATACATTGTCTGAATCAATAAAATTTAGTATCTATGGATCCATATATTTAAGTTGTCAAATCTTTTTTAATATTTCATAATTTTATCTCATCTTAGATGATCTATCTTGGTGTGAGTTTAATTCCCCCATTTTCATGGTTAATTTCTATTTTTCAGTTCACTTCCAAACCAGATCAAATCAAAGTTTGATATTGGACAAGTGATACATCCTTTCAGGAGGTATGCATTCTCCATATTTTCACTCAATTTTCCATCGATTTTGAAATTTATCAGTTGTTCCACACACTGAACTTTTTTGAGCATTCCCTATTAATTGACTGATTCATATGAAATTGATCTTGACACCTTGATATATGTATGTTGATTATTGTTTGGGGAATTAGAAATTTTTGATCTCTTTTATGGACAACCCATGTGTGTTCCAAGTGATTTTTCCCTTTTTAATCAAATGTTGAAATGATTGGAATGATTTTTAAGCATCCATAATAGATAAAATATAAAAATTACCTTGTTTCTAATTGTTTAAATGAGGATAACACCTTCTATGTTCCATTCATACAATTAAAAACTTTTTTTCCAAAGTGTTTGAATTTTATAATTATAATTTTATTTTTGGGTTGTTTCTTATAAAATTATTTTTAGGATAAATTGAATAATGATTCCTGAATGAAATTACTAATTATGATAAATGAATTTATTGCGATATAATGTCATGTCTTCATAATGAAACCCCTCAATAGAGGTGCACTATCTTCTAAGAAAACATTAAATAGTGATATGTATAATTATTATATTTTTGATTTTTTTCTTCTTCTATTATTGATGTCATTGGTTGGTTTATGGAATTTTGATACACAACCCTTATTGGAGTTATGAAATGATTTTACCTCATTCTGAGTAAATGTTTTGCGAACCAAAGCATCCTCTTAAGGGATTTCCTTGACTTATGAATCAGGTTACCCAAATAGGTAATTTTCTAGCTAACCATAACACCTCTTATATGCCTCTTCATCTATGTAAAGTGATTTGAAATGATTTTATAGACTAAAAAAAAGTTTAAGGTTGAATAGATCACATTTTATGGAATGATTTTCTAGTTTATTTTAAAAGTTATGTCTTGATTATATTGAATTTCACGCCTTACCTGAATTGAATGTGGTAAATCAAATAGAATGTAAATGGTGGAAAACCCATATCATTTATTTCATTCCTATATGATATATTTTAAATTTGATACCCTTGAGTATAATGGGTTATTAAATTCAATGCATGAAAGGTATTACCTCATGAATTATATTACAAATATGATGGAATGACTTATAAAGGGTGGCAATGCCACACTAAATGTTCTTGTTAATTTAATTGTAATTTATGATATGTTATGTAGGCATGGACATAGTAATAATGATCACGAATGATTATGCTATCCAAAGGGATATTGAAGATTACGCTCTCCCTGATCTGTTTATACTCATGGATGATTATGCTCACCCAAGGGATATGGAAGGTTTAAACTCTCCCGTATCTATTTATACTCATGGAAGATTACACTACCATGAGGTATTGGGGATTATTACACTCTCCATAATTTGTTACTGGACCTAGGTGTTGTGTTCATGGAATCTCACACCAGTGATACTATATGGGCAATGTGCCTTACACACAATATCTCATGATCAGTATGATGAAATATAGAACTATATTATACACATATATATTACTAAAATATATTTATGGTGACTGATCATACACATATTATAGCTATGATCCAAAGCAGTTATAGCCACTAGGTGTCCCTTAGGATCCTAGTCATGTGTTATATCTTTATATCATCATTACATTCATATCATTCTTCTTATACCTACACACTTCCTTACATTATATTTATGGGATGGTTTCAGCCATAGACACCATGGGCGAGAACCTATTGGGGTTATTATCTCACAACCTACTTGGGAAGCCATTTCACTAGGGTACCTAGTTCGACCTTATATTTTTAGGACCATGGTTGACTTCTTGAGATTTTTACCAATCACCTAGGAGTTAAGAGCACATGTTTGAGCTGGATCTCCAGATTCTTAGGGAGAACACCCTTGCAGACTTGAAGTATTTTATTTTATTTTACTATATCATTTATCAAGTTGTATGTATGATTTTTTTTATTACGTATCATTATCAAAACATACATGCATTAGATGTATATTGGTATTGTCTATCTCATAGTTGTATTCAATTTATATTACTCTTCTACTTATTTTTCGTTCACTATTTATTGCTTCCACTATTGTCTACTATTTATTATTCAATATACCATTGTGCTACTATGACATGAGTTTATAGTATCCCAACTATCACCTCCTTAGGCCATCATTTAAAGTCAGTAGCCTATGGTATAAGGGGATATGCACTTGAGTCCATGTTACCCACCAGTCCAGCAACCTTCTTGGTGGTCAGTCAGACTGGGATGTTACATTATGACTAGTATCCAGACTATCTCTCTCTCAAATTATTTTTTAATTTAAAGATATAACGCTTTTATGGGATTAATGGGAACCCTTGTAAAAGAAAATTTTTACCAAAATACCATTAAACACAAAAATATAACAAATTAAAAAATCATAATCAACTATTCAACTAACTATAAAATTTGAGAAAGAAACAAAAATAGAATCACTGAGATATTATTACCTACTTCCTCACCAAATAAAATTGGATTCCATACCAGATCAATACAAAGAACTTCCAAAAATAATAACTCTAGTAGTAAGTGAGGATATCAATTCCTAACTCTAATCCCAAGAAGAAAATTCAAGCCTAAAATCACATCCATATTCTATTTCCAGTTTCCTCTTTCTGTTAAAATCTTGTGAAACAAATAAAAACAATCAGTAACCATAAAATTTTGGGTATTTAATCCAAAATAACAATTAAAAATCTCAAATTTCAACCCAAATAAATTCCAATCTAGTGAAAGTTTGAATAGTTACATCGTAATAGAATATATCCATACAGAATCCTTCAACCCCTATTTATATAACCACAAATAAACCCCATATCAATCACATAACCCACCAAATGAACTACATAAAACCTAAGATATTAAACATGAAAGTGGGAGAAGACCTAACAACCCATCACTACTAGAGAATATGAACATAAAGAATCTTATGGTACCCATCGAATCAAGGTGGAATGACAAACACCACGTTGGGATTTTTGAAAAATTTCATTAATACCTAATGGGACTGCCGAATAAAACATTTGAATCCACCCATAATGATGAGAAAAAACATAAAATATTGGTTCTCTAATAGTTTATGAAACATGGAAATTTGAACTGATAAAATCATGAATGAAAATAAATTTAAGAAAAATAGGTAAAGGTAAAATCTAATCTATACAGGTGTTGATCTAATATAAAGGGGAATAAATCCTAAAAATAAAAAACCAAATGAAATCAAAAAAATACCAATTGTAATATAGGAGACTAACCCCACCCAACATCATATAAAATTATAAGAACACATAAAAAAATGTGAGTAAATGGTAAACCAGGGAAAGAATATAAATCCATGGTTGATACATCCTTTTTTAGGGAACAAATTGAATCCCTAACTAAAATATAAATTTTTTGTGTTGTAAGATATACACTACCCTAGGTATCACTGGTTTTTTGTGTGATATAATTCTTCATAGAGATAAGTTATAAATATGGGTTTCTTCCTTTTCCCATGGTTTCCATAAAATTTGTGAATACCTTTTTCTCTTTGGATACATTTTTTATTTCATGAACAAGGATTTGAGAAACCTTATTAGATTATCTTTACATTATATTTTAAGACAATTATACTGGGTATGTTAATCCTAAACCCTACAAGAGATTCATGCACACAAATGTTTTTTATTTATAGAGGTTTCATAGTTTAGAGATGAAATTGGTAGACATGAAGCTAGTGTATTTAGATAGTCTATTACATAGTTGTCAGTAATAGTTTCGTGTGGAGGCTGTTTTGGATAGAGTTTGTTCAAAGAGACCCTATAGAAAGTATGTTTCACCCCATATCTAGATTTTGTTGTATTTAGTGGTCATTATCTTCTTTTATATGTATATCTATTTCTAAATTTTTCCTCTATAACATTTTAGATGTAATGGATGCTTCATGATAACACTGTATACAATGAAATTGTTATATTTATGTATTGGTGTTATTGGATTTTATTATATCTCAGAGATGCATGTTTATTATATGTTTTTATTAGAAATTTCTTCCTAGTTATGATATTCCTTCTCCATTCTTACAAATGAACCTTTCCTATTAGAGAATAAACATGGGGTGTCATATTTGCCTTAATATCTATCCAAGTGGGGTTTTATTGGGTTAGATGACGTCTAAAGTGTAATAGAAAATTTTGAGTCTTAGCAATAAATTTTAGACATAGTTGAATTATAAGTATTGATTTGGGTATTAGGTAATAAATTATAAGGAGTATTGAGTATTATTATCAGACAATGGATACTACTGCAAGTGCATTAGACAATGTACCATTTCAATAGGAGTCAAATAACTTGTTCATCAACCTAGAAGTATAAGTTATCATTTTAAGGGTATAAGTTAGTACATGTATAATTTTGTTGTTATTCAAAATGATAAATATCCTTTCCATTTCTTCACATATAGATATTATATAGGTAAATCATGGGTTCCTCCAATATTATAGGATGTTACCCACAAACAACCATATCTTGTTCAAATAAAAGCCCATTATATGCCCATAACAATTATTGAACATCTCACAGTTCAGTGATGAGGTACTGATTTTGCGATCGATTGTGAAGTATATTTCCCATGATATTAGAGGGAATATTATCTATTAATAATTATTAGTGAATATCATTATTATAGAGTAAAGAGAATCTCCCTATAAAATAAACAAGTCTACCAGTAGTCTAGATGTAATATGTCCACTCCAATGCTAGATACATAGTGAGATTTTTTGGAAATCCTAATTCATTATTTTTTGATGACATTTTTGGAGTGTGATATTAATAATACTAGTTTGGTTTGTCCACTGTTCATCAAGATATTATTCATACATTTTAATTCCATTTTATGGTATAATAAATAGTTGATTTATATTTATCTAAACCCACAATAATACAATTCTACCATGATTAAAGTTTTATTTTTTCCCTAGTTTGTTGATATAACAGTTGTTGATCCTTATTCAAAATGGATTCCTACATACATAGGTGTTGGATTAGGTCCTCTAATATATGATTTGAGATTTAGGGTATACCTCACATATATCCCTCATATATTCTAGAGACTCGATGTTTGATTATTATATTAAAGATTTTTTCAATATAATTTATCCAAATCTTTTGATATTGAAAATGTTTTTCAATAAACTACCATATTAGTTTTGTGGATGAATATCCATGGTGAGGATAACATTGAGATTTGGTGATTTCCGGCAGAAGGATCTAAAATCATTCCCAGAGTTAGTGACAATAGGGAGTTGTTGATGTATAAATTAATAATTATTAATGATGCATTATTCCCTCTTCATCTACCACAATTATGTAATACCATTCAAGACCAAAGTACTGAAAATTAGGTTCTAGATGGTTATGTGTTCCAGATGAATTATAGTTGGCATCACATGATATAGTTGAATATATAATGCATGTCATCTTCATAGACACACATTATCATCAATATAATATTAATCAATTTTCCTATAAAAATGTTTTTAAAGGGGTTGATGATCCTAATATAGCTTTTAGATAAACCCTTATATTCGAATACTCTTACTTATTATGGATATTATTTATTCATGATTGGTGAAAATGAAAATTTTCCCTCTAGTGAAGATGACCATTTTTAAGAAAGATATTAGGCATCCATTAGTTGGTTAGATTAACATGTCATGCTACAAAATCTGTGGAATCATGATTATCCACATTTGTAAATAACCATGATAATGTCATCCAACATGATATCCTTTGGTTACCATCATTGAGTATTTGGTTCTTATAGGTGCCTGATTTAGGGGTTGTATAACTATATATTTTTTCATGTTATCATATTGTCTATTTTTTTATAGAACTGATGTATTATTAATACATATATAGGAGGATGTTTTTCATTGGATTCATTGTCATCCTCCCAACTGTTGGTTCCTAAATATTATCTTAGGTTTTGTTAGTAATGTATTTAGCTTTTTGATAAAGATAATCTGTAAGTATAATTAGAGGCATGATTGACATGTTATATAAATCCCAATGATGTTGGTTGGGGTAATAGATTCCATGTTGTGATTATGATGAACCAACAAGTGTTTTCATTGAGTTTCATTGATGTCGAGTATATTTGGATTAAAATATTGTGTGTAACTTCTTAATTAGAAGGTTCTTTGTTACCTACTTTAATAACACTAATGTTGTGGAAAACCTTGAGGTAAGAGTTTTGGGTTTGATAAATTCACCATTAGAGTCTTGATATTTAGGATGATGATTTTGTAATTCACCTATATTAAGATTTAGGTCATATTAGATTAGGTGTTTTGAGTAGCTTAATGGTGTGGTGGTAGCTAACACCCTTAGAAATATTTTTTATTCTATGTGATTGTTGGAGACATTTAAGCAGTTATCATAATCATGGTTGGACTCTTTGAAAAAGGTGAAATGTTATTTTCCTAATGTAATGATCCTCACATATTTTTGAATGTGGTAGAATCCATACAATAAATCTGAGTTTTTGATTATGTGTAATATAGTATTCATGGAGAATACTCCTCATTAGTTCTCTTAAAGGTGGGGAGTATTCTTTATTTATTCAAGATTTAATGATGATATGTTAGAAACACCCATCTTGGGTGAGGCAATGAGTAGTTGTGTACTATGGTTTCCCAATGAGTGTATAACCTTAATTATTTTATTCTAGTATATCTTTTGTGTCTACTGTATTTTACCTATATAGTGAAATATATATCTTTATGAGTTGTATTTATAGTTGATTGTTTTTCTTGGTCTTGTCCTGGGGTTTGGATCTAATATAATCTGATTATATAAATGGTTAGAACCAACCATTTCAGATTATATAGGAATGAGTCATCAAAGAGATTTGGGATTATTTAATTATAATTCTATGGGGATGATGTTGTCTCTTGGTATACATTTAAATCACTTTCAAATAGATAGTTTAAAACCAAATTAGGTGAGATTTAGTATTAGATATGTTCTTGTGGTTTTTGTATTGATCATTAAATATTGTGAACATGATAATCTCCCATATTGTTCCCTTAATTATGATATTTTATAACTTTTATGTTTATGGTTTGGTATTTTTTATTCATGGTATATATATGGATGGCCTATAGTTTGAAATGTCATTAATGTGGTATCATGGTAAAATTTATATGATGTCATATTTTTCCGTTTTGTAAGGCCGTGTTTGGATGTGAATAAGAAGGACGGTTTCTATATAGAGTCTATGAATGTTTCTTTGAGTGGTTTTTTACTAGGTTCACATTGATACTATAACTCTAATGGTGGATTGGGTATGTGTAATGTTATATTACATTCCCTATTATATTATTTTTTTAATTAATATATTGGGTTGTTTCATTTTTAAGGATGAATCTATTTATTGGCGGGGAGGATGTAGATATCCATAATTTTTCATAAGAGATACTTAATTTATTTTTGAGTTTCATGAAATGGGTCCCTTGAATAAAATAAAAAAGTAATTTTTACCTAATTAATAACCTTATGAATTTTTAATGGTTATATTTAAAGTTTAATGAAGTATTTACCCCTATGATTATTTTTAGATAAATTTCATGAAGGCAAAATTTTAAGGGATATTTAATATTTATTAAATAAATTAATTTTCATCTCATGTGTGAGAAATATGATTCTCTCTATAGTGACATATTTCTTAATAGTTCATTTTAAAAAATTTAATTATACTTTTAGAGGTGATCATAGATTCTTTTTCTTTAATTTTAACATTGTGGGACTTCAATAATAAATAATGTATTAAATACATTAATTTTAGTAATTCATGTGGAAACATTTAAAGATCCTAAATATAGTCTTAATTTGTAATTATGACACCTTGATTGTGCTCATAATGGGGTTATTTTTCAATGAGAGGTATAATTTTTATGTATATTCATTGAGCACTGAGGTTAAACAATTTGTTGCATTAAATTAAAAAAAAAATACTATTTATATTTTTGGTGAGAAACAATGAGGTAGTGTTGTTTCATAGTTATGTAGTGGTTATATTCTATGATGAAAACAACATGGCATAGATGAATCCATAGATATTTTTTTCATTGAGAGTCCTAGGCTATCGTTCAGTAACCTAGAAAGAGGGAGGTTTAATTAGGGATAAAAAACTTTTTTAGATTAAGTTCAACTTTAATTACACCTTCCTTTAAGTTAACCAAACCAATTTTATTAATTTATATGTTTGGATCCTATTTATGATCCTTCACCACTTTTACCTTCTATTATATTGATAATATACCGTAAATGGAATACATGGTTTTTTATATGGTTCATCATCAAAATGAGAATCTACACCTTTCCATGTCGATTACCATCAAGTAACATATTTTACAATAATAATCGTACAATTAATTACATGTGGTGTGGGAAGTTATTATCCTTAAACCACTATATATCTCACACATATAGTCTCCTGAATGGATCTTTATACTAGATTCCCACTAATAAATATATCTATCGATAACTTTACCTATATCCTGATAGGTAAATGGTGTTGTTTGTACTAGATCCATCATTATTCGAGGATTATCCCAATAATTAATCTTGAATGTTTCTTTGAATGCCTTTTATATTCCACTATATTCAATGTACACATCATCCTATCATTATTACAGTAAAGAGATATTCTAAATCTCTCACTTCTATAAACTTCGATGTCCAAAAATTGCACAAGTTAGCACTTAACTTCAATTTTATTTTCTTATTCTGGTATTGTAGATATAAATAAATCTCTTAAAAATTCAGAACCACATTTTTCATTCTTCTCAAATCATAAAACAATTTTATTTTCCAATGGAAGTGCTTGGTCAAATATTTATCTCCTTATATTAATTTATAATAAGAAACTATCTCATTTTCTCATTATTAATCAGTCTCAAATGAAGTCTTGTTCCACCATTTATATAGATTACCTTTCGCTGATCATATTTTGGAACATTTGGTATTCTATTTTAAATTCCATCCTTCTCAACTCATTAATTTATCACCTCAAATATCACCCATAGATATTGGGATTTTATTTCATCAATTCTTCGGTAAAACATGGAATAAACAATATTTAGCTCTTCTATAGATCATGAATCAAATACTAAGATTTAGTTTTGGAAACATCTCACTCAGAACATCTAACAAAATGTCATCATATTTTATAAATTTACATTATTATAAAGTCTATATGGCATCTTTTGGGCAATTTTTTCTATTGAAGTCACTTAGATCCATGAAGTTTTTACTCTGCTTCTGTTCAACATTATAATACCTATCCTTTAGTACTTCAAACATTATATAAATTGATACTTATTCTTATAGTGGTATATATATGATTCACCTACATTTATTTATAAATAATTATGTAGTTTCTTTTTCTGATCAACCCTACTTCTGTATCCAACATCTGATATTACACCTTCTGCTTATCTGGAATAAAGACTCATTTTTTCTTAACATTCTTCCTTTGATCAGATCAACCTCATCCATAATGTTCTCCTTATATAAGTCTATCATGTGTAGAATCATCACATAGTATTTACATAGGGTTAATATTTTGATAGATCATGCATCAAACAAATCATGTCGTTTTTTTCTATTGAATCAGCTTGAAGAATATGATATTTTATAGATTTAACACATGTGGGCTTCACCATCTTTTTATCATATTATCTTCCACATGATTTGGAATCCAATATTTGATAGTTTTTGTTTCCACACATCTGGGATTCCTCATATCATAACATTGGATTAATCACTTGTACTTCCAATACCTATAATAATTTAGAATTACATCAACAAAAGTTTATCTAAAGAAATTGAATATTTTGAATTTTATAGATTTGACCTTCTGTAACACCTAGAGTTGGTCTTCTATTTTTTGATAAACATTATCTTAAGACACTTATTAAGAACCTCTTTAATCTTCTGATGCATTATTACTTATTCTTCCAATGTTACATCTTCACGGGACATCAAAACTACCTCATTGTTTACATGCATCCCAAAAATTTTATTAGTAGGATTTTGTAAATTAAACATAGCTTGGATCACTATTTGTCTTAAATGAATGTAATTTTATTATAATGAACAAATTTTATAGGAACATATAAAAAAATTATTCAAAACCATAAATATGTTTGGGTATCTCAACTTGTTCTTCTACAGGATTTAAAATTTATGGTATACTTATTGATTTGTTTTTCTAAAATCATAAAAGTCCTTTTGAAATAATCTATTGGAATCTCCTTCTAGACTTCCTAACACATTAGTAGGTCAGTTTTCTAAACATACTCTATAAAGAAATCTTCTAGAGATCATTTAATATATTATGTTCATTTTATTGTCATGTGGTTTTGTACTCCAGGAATCTTCCATACCTACGCATCAAACTCTATTTGTATGGTAAAGATAACATTATATTCCCGATGAATCCACTATAGGGACTTTATCAACACTTTAATGTGGTTCATCTTTTCAATCCTCCTAGTTTCTACTTTATTTACTGATTATCCTCGAATGGATTTACCTTTGGGTTTTAATTCTCCAATATATTTTATTATTACTTCTTAAGGTTTATCTCTTGGTTTACTATGCTTATGGTGAACATATCTACATATTGATATTATTTATGAATTTCAATATACCCATTTACTGGAACTTAATTATTTAACTCAAAATGTTGTTAACAATGATTCTTCCTCCTTGAAAATTAGTTATTCATACATGAGGATAGTTTTTTCAATATTACGATTCATATGGATTCTTATGAATATAAATATTTCTATGGTTTTATTCATAATTTACCAGCATCACCAACTCTATATAACTTCATTATATTCAGTTATCTTTTATAAGTATATTATTTATCTATGGTATTCCTACAATTTGTTGTCCTTCTTTAAAACAATTGTTCTTTTGTAGTGGAATTTCATTGAGAAAATCCATATGAAAATTCGTCTACATCAACTTAGTCATTTAATATTATAAAAAATATTAAAAAACAAATAAAATATACTAATTGAATCCATAAAATCCACAGGAAGCTTATTATAGTTCGACTTACTCATTAACTTTTCCATAAAATACTGAAAATAAATAAAATATATATCATCAACATCTGATGTAAATTCAAGCATGTAATTTCCAATATGATGGGGGGGGGGGGTTAATTTATGATATTATAAGGGTATTTTAATTAGGTAAAATTAATGGTGATTTGTGTATATAAATTTACATCCATATAAACTCAACCTTCCACTCCAATATAAACATCTCCCATATCCCCCCAATTTGTTCATGGGTAAATGAAATTAAATAATTAATCTATCTCTAACTCCCATATCTCTATCATCATATAATAGATAGTGTTCTATGTCAAACATTTCATTCTTTATGATAGTGATGATAATGGAAATTAATTAACATGATGTGATCATCAAGTGTTAAAAATGATCCATCGAGGTGGGAATTTTATTAATTACATGTGTTATCACAGGGAGTTTTATAAGTATTCAAGGGGGGTACTGAATTGATATCTTAAAAAACTCCAAGTTAAAACAAACCTCTTAAGAACACATTTTAAACCATCATAGACTTCTTAATTATATAAGAAAAAAATTCAATGATAATGACAGATGAGTTTTATAGTGGTTCAGGGTACAAAGATCACCTAGTATACTCCACCAATTCTCTCTTAGTGATCTTGGTGATTTTCTCTATACAATACCTTTTCTAAGATCCTACCCAGTTGAGCGCAAGAAGATATCACTTCATACAAAAATCCATGATCTTTTTATAGGATTTTATTGAAAATGATTATTCATAGGCTCTGACCATAGTCAACATAAGGATTTTCAATTACTATGATAATAAGGTTGTGTATTGAAATGATAATAGGATCTGTGTATAGTTGAAAGAAAAAAAAATGTTGTTAAAAATGATTAAAAATAAATAATATAAATACTGAAAGTATCTATGTTAATCAACTATAGAGAATAATCATTGAATGTGTAACATCAAATAATATTCTTTTCACAATTATATGATATGAATAAAAATGAAACATATAGTACATGGTTTGTGTCATTCAATGTTCTATATAGATTAGACACAAATTTTCTACCCATTATTTTTGAAATTAAACTATTGAATATATATGAAAATGGTAAAGTGAATAAAATATTCTAAAGAGAGAGGATCTAAAATCTCATGTGATGTTATTTTATAAAATTTAAATGTTTGAGCTAACTGTTAAGAGTATCTATAGACTTCCTTGTAACTATAAATTTTCTTGGAAATTAGATCTTTATTAAAATAAAACATTCTTAATTTCGACACCACTACTTTTGAGAAAATGAAATATATGTTTTGAACTTTACCTAAATACAACATCAGTAATAAATTCCTTAAAACTATAATAAATACCTTGAAAATACTTGAATTTGTAGGAATTTATTTTAATAGGTCTATAGGTTTTGTAATAATTCATCATTGGGAGTCTCTTTCAATGAGTGCAAGTTTTTCATTACAAATGAAAATATTTTCTTTCTATATATTTTGATAATATGATTTTTTTGATTATGATATTCTTATTTATACCATTAGATTTTCTTTTAGATTGAAACAATTTAGAGTTTGTATTATTTTTGGACTTAATAAATATTATTCTTATTTTTTGATAATTTATTTATATACAATATAACCTCACTCTTCTAATACTTTTTTCCATTGAAATAGGTTCTTATATGTATATGACATTCTAGTGGTAATATATATTTCTCAAGAAATATTTTTCATATGATAATTATTTAACCATAAGATAAATCATTCATATGTAAGATAATTTAAATACGCTTATGATGATTTCAAACTGCATATAAAAATTACTATTCCAAAAATAAATACTTCAAATTTCTAATCTTTGTATGATAAATTATTATTAAAAATTTCTATTTATGTCTTTTTTTATTTTTAGAATAATTTTCATAAGAAGATTCTTTCTTGGGATATTATACTTATAAAGTCCCATTATGATAAATTACATCCACTATAATATAATTCGCTTATGTTGAAAGATAAATTATTTATGGAGACACATTCCAGGATGATAAGATAAATCCCTTTAGTAAAAATAGAGTTTGACTATCAAAATATAATACCTTAGTGAGTTGGATAAATTATTTACACTTTATTATTTCATAAAATAAATCCTTTAATGAAATATATTAAATACATTGATTAAAAAAAATTTGAATAGAAGGACTTTAAAACAAAATACTGCTCAATTAAATAAAATGTATGAACTTAGAATCACTTTAGATAAACATATTAGAAAAAATGAATATTTTTTTAGGAAAAAAACATATGAAATAAGGGGATATGTTTGAAAAACATTATTATTTATAAGAATACCCACATTTTTATGATAAAAAATCCATAATAATTTGAATATATATTTAAAAATATAATCATATGGAACTTTAATATAAGATATAGTCATAATAGAGGATAAAATTTTATATTTACTCATATGTTCTCCCCCGATTATCAATATAAAAAAATACAAGTGATTAAGTGAAAAAACAATCAATGTAGCACACTAAAATAATTAAACTATTGTTGAATATAGAGTAATAAAATAAAAATTACTATAAAATGTCAAGTTAAAATACAATGAAATAGAATTTTTACATGAAAAAATTATTAAAAATAAATAGTAAAAGCTGGAAAAGGAAATAAAAAAGGACCAAATTGTTCAAAAATAGTTCAAATTTCATCAATAATCAAAATATAATTACAAAAATAATGTTAAATATTCTTTCCAGGTGGTAGTTTTTATGGAACATAAGGGCTTAGTAGGTTTAAGGATTGGAGATGGATTATTTGAAGAAATATGAAATGAAGGATGCTGCTCAAGTACAGTTGAGATGGAAAGATCAGTATGGAGAATCATGATAAAAGCTATAGATAGACTTCACAACTAATGCAAACCTTTTCACTATTTGAATGTCCCCATGTATCGACCATTATGATTTCATGGGTGTTTTTATCATTTTGTTTTTTCATTATTATTTGAATTAGTGAAGGATATCTTGGTAGATTAGAATGGAGGTGAGACTAAACTACCTCTGTCTGCAAGATTATGATTCTCTTTTTGGTAGATTAGAGAAGGATCAAGGAAAACATGTATATTTTTCATTATAGTAGGATATTATTCAGGAATGGAAGGACCTAGAGATTTTCCACCTCTTACATGAAGTAGATAATCTGCCCACATATCAAATATCATGATAATGGATTCTTTTCAAAATTCTAAAACAATTAAGTAATCATGTCAGAGCTTCTGGTTGATCACTCTATCTCAATTATGTATTTCTAATTTGACGAAATAATTTTTTATTAGAGTCTAAGGAACATAATACTGGGATTCTAGATTCATTTGAGGGACTATAGAAGATATAACCACATTCAGTGTTGTACGGGTAATGATTACATATTTTCCTTTATAAGAATCTCTCTAAAATTTAATTTATTACTCATTAACATCCACAAAATATTCCTTATAATTTGAATTTTGAGAAGCCTCAGGAGTCTTATGATGTCTAATCAACATGATAGAAAAACTCATAAAATTTTCATTAATAACAGGAGTCATTTTTTCAAGTACCTTTAGAATAATCTCCAAGACACCAAGGCCATCTTGTGGTGTGTCCTTTTGGGATATATATTTCTCCTTGACAAATCCAATGAGGTCATGCATCACTTTCCTATACTTTGAACAATAATATGATTGAACAATTAAGGATCCTTGATCTCATAAATTAAAATAATTTTCATTTATTAAAAAGTTTCCATATAAATACATTCAACTTGGATTGAATCCATTCAATAATATTAATTCAACTAATTTGGATGATACAACCACTAATATGCCTTCCACTAAACCTGGAAAAATGGAGGGTCTGATGCACCTGTCTCAACCAGATTCTCAACATGAGTTATTGGGATCCTTTTGATTTACTAAAATTAAGAGACCATCACATTTTTTATGAATTTAATATTTACCTCTTGATGAAAATAAACCTTAAAGGAACTTACCTCTCACTTATATGCATGACAATTCGTTATTAAACTATTAATTTATTTTTCAATTGGTTGAACTTAGAAAAACTTCTACCATCAAATGATTGAATGATACTTCACAATTAAGTACTTTTCGAAACATAAATTGACTGATATCCTCACCCTCACTTCTTATTTATCTTCTTCAATAGATAGTTCAACCCTGCAGCTCTTATTTTGGGATTCAAAATTAAGTTGATTCGTTGATATATTCATCATTGGTTACAAAAAATTCAATTCTAATGATGAATACATTTTCAAATTTCAGTTATTCACTTGGTATAGATTTCATATCCAGAGTTTTTCAAAATATTGATAATACAATAAAATAAGAGTTCCCTTGAAGAAGTTAAGAGTATTATTCTCCCTAACACATACAAAAATAAGTCTTCTAATGGTTGGATGAATTGTTTTTTGAAAAAAGAGAATATTATAGTAGGAGTAGCTACATTATCAAGTGCACTATACTCAGAATAATTTTTATGTGAATCATGAATCTCAGATGATCTACATTAATTGGATAAATTTATGTGACATCAATTTGTTTTATTAGAGTATTTTTTTCAAAAACATAGATTCTTACATCAATGGAAATATAAATATAAATAGTGAAACTACTTTAATAGGGGAAGGAATATCATTGTAGATATATTTAATTCCTATCATTCACAAAATAACAAGATCATTTTCTATTTCCCATTTAATTTATATATAGAAGGAACAAGATAAGTTATAACTTTAGGACCTATAGAAATAACTATAGATCATAAGAAAATCTCCCCCTCATCACGAATAGGGTTACCCTCTATTTATTTAGAGACAAACACCATAATATTCATAACTATATGTCTCCATAAATACTTAATCCTTTAAATAACTCCAAAACCAATATTTTTCATTTCATATAGATTATGATCCATCATTTCATTGATTATAATTTCAAATCATTCAAACATTGGAGTCAGAAAGAATCCAAAATGATAAATATTTCATGCTCTATTTTTCACATGGTATATATATCTCATAATTTACCCTAGAAGACATACCATACATTCAATATTTATAATATTATGAAAATTTTATTTTTAAACAAAATTTTTTTGAACTCCCCCTCACCCTAAGAAATACCAGTAAAAATTTACTTTACATAGAACATTGTTTCAAAATTGAGTCTCTTTATATCCTTACTCTCTACAACTAGGTATCCAAAGAGATATTCCATGATTTTTATAATTATAACCAAATTAATACTCCAAAGATAGTTATTAAACTCAAAATTACCTTTTTGAGATCAATTAAAGTCGTTATAGAGAACAACTATTGATATGACAAGTTCTTTCCATCTATATTTAAAAAAACTAATACTTCTGTCTCATTAAATATAAATTGCATATTTTTATAGAACCCTATAAAAAACTCTTTTAAAAAAACATAGTTATTTTTTCTTGGAATATTAACTCATATCCTCAAAAGATTAGAACATTCTTTAGATATATATTTGGGTTTCCAAATATCTACTTTTAATAGATTTTCCACTCAACACCTTCCATAACACCTTAGATCTCATTGAGACCTGATGTGACATCCTATATTTATTTTCAATTCTCTTTTTACAATGAGATTGGTGTATTTATAGGTTATTAATATTAGGTATAGGAAAAAGGATTAATATTCAAAAAGGAGAGGGAGAAGATATTCATGGGTTGGAAAATGTTTATGGTTTGAAAACCAAAATTGATATATTATTTTATTGTGATTATGATCAGTCAAATAGAGTGTTTAAATAAAAGTAAATTAAATAAAATTGTAAAAAAATAATACTGTTTCATGTCACTTTTTGACATTATAATCAATTAATGTAAAGAAATATAAATTTTCATTTTTGAAGTAACACATAAATTATTTTCAATCAATTAGTACTTAAACAAATATATCATGAATCCAAAGAATTAATTATAAAAATTATATTCATAATTAGAATAATCATTTAAAATAAAATAATCCTAACAGATTTTTGATAAATTTAAAATTTTCATAAGTCAATGTCTTTGTAAAAATATATTGTATTTTCTTCATTACAAATAAATTATAAAGACATGAAACCATTATGTCATTGATCCTTTTGGAAATTATTTTGTAGATCAATGTGTCTTTTCCTCTAATAGCTTATTATAATTTTTGAAATATTTATAGTAGTTTTATTATCAAATTTTTTGGTTATATAATCAAAATTAAATATAAAATCCCTAAAAGTGGGTTTTAAACAAAACTTCTTTCAAAATAACTATATGTAGAAATGTATTTAGATTCATAAGGTAATAATAAAATCAAGTTTTATTTCAAAATAGAAAAAAGAAAATATGGGTTTTCCAAATAAGTGGTAGGTTCTATAAGTACTCTTCCTATATAACCTATAAACATTAATTTCTATAAGATAATATAAATCTCAAATAATGTGAAATAGTTTTTGAAACATAAATAAATTGAAATAGTTCCTTTCAAATACCTTAATATTTTTTTGGAAGATGTTAAAGGTAACATGTATTGGTTATCTTGAAATATATCTCACTAACACACAACAAACAAATTTCTTCTAAACTATTATTTAGATATAACAAGATTCCCATAATTATATTAAATAACTTTTTAAAATGACATAATATCTTTATCTAAATAATATTCACTTTTGGAACTATTGGGAATTTAATGTAGTTTTTTATTTTAAATATGAAATATTTTAGTAACTCATGCATGTATTTCATTTAATTCAAATAATTTCCAAAATCCTTTTGTTAAATTTGGATCCAAATGAAAATATTTCACCCACCCATTATGTTACTTTTATATTCTTTTTTCATGAGAATTGAAAAATCATTTCACCATTTTTGATTTGTGGAGAAAGAAATTAAATCATTCACATAAATTTGCATCGAAAAAAGATATATTCCAGAACTTCTAAAAAACAAAGTTGGGGTTTAAAATCCCATAGTAAGACCATTTTATGAAATTCATGAACCCAAAAATTCATACCAGGCTCTATGTGTTTATTTATGAAAATAAGGGGATATATTTTACATCTATCAAAAAAAGAATTTATAATTCATAAATGATTCTTATGCTATATTTATTATAATAGAATCTAACTTATAAATAGTGGGAAATATTTGTTCATTTTCTATTTCTTCCTATTTGTTATACTATTTACTGTCTATCCTATCCCTATTTCAAGTGATCACACAAAAATCATCCCACTAATTTTTAAGTTTCCATTTGGTAAAGATAATAGAATAATTAGAGGGTCTATGAACTAATTTTCATACATTGTTCCTAATTAATTATGTTAACAGTTATTTCATGGAAACTATCCAATTAACATAATTTAAATCTTCTAATATAGTTTTAGGTTTTTTTTGGGATATGAAATTTTAATACTCTATAATTTTTCATACACCTCTTCTAGTTTTATCCCCTTTATCTAAATTCTATATAATAGTTTTTAAGGGATTTTTTTAAGAGACTCATGTGCTATAGGAACAACCCTTTCCGATCCAATAGTTTTTTTCCTTTTATGAATTGAGTATTCATGATCATGTTAAAAATCATCAACCTTTATTTCAGCAAATATTGGTTGATGACTCATGTTATCTAAAAAATAAAGAGGACTATCATTTTTTGTTTTTTGATCAAACATATCTATTTCATCAAATCACTAGAGTGTATTGTAAAAAATAATTGAATTTATATTTAAAACTATATAATATTTAAAATTGGTAGAGTAAACTTGGAATATTCGTTCACCTACTTTTAAAGTGAACTTTCCAGTATTATCATCAGTGTTTAAGATTCACACTTTTCATAAAAAACCTAAATATCCAACATTACAATTTATATTATACCATATCTCATAGGGGTTATTCTTTAAGACAATATTTATAAAAACTCTATTGATGTAATATAATACTATATTAATAGATTAATCGCAAAAATTAGTGGGAATTCCATATTCACATGAAATTGTACTAGAAATATCTTGTAGGGTCTTATTCTTCCATTCAACATGATAATTATGTTATGGTGTTTTGAGGAATAAAAGTTATATTGAATACTGTGTTGTGAGTAAAATGAATTGAATTAATGATTCTAAAACTCTAAACTATAATCACTTATAAAGGAGATATTTCTAACATATTTTTCATTTTGTACTACCTCTAAGAAGTTAATAAATTAACCCAAATTTCACTCTTCATCCTTAATAAATAAAACCATGAAAATATTGAATAATCATGAATCCAAACATAATCAAATGATTTTCAACATATTATTAAATTTATAGAGGGACCAAATAGATCCATAAAGGTAATTTATTTGGATGTTATAGTTGAATCCACATTAATTGGTTTGCAAGATGACATGTTTTTCCTACCCATTATCATTCTTCTCATAGTTTCATTTTATATTAATTAATTAGATAAAAATATGAAATAAAAATTTGCATAAACATTATATAAGAGAATAAATATTACAATGACCAATCCTTCTATATAAAATCCAAGATTCGTTAATTTTATTATACAAAAATATTAAATTTTGTATATAGATAATAAAGAGCCTGAATGTAAACTTTCTCATTTCCAGGTTATTTAATCTTAATAAATTTATATTTAAAAATAGATCAAGAATTCTTTAAAATATATATATAAGATACATAATAAAAAATATGAGAGATATGTATCTAGTTTTAGTTTAAGAGTTTAGTATAAATAAATCTTCTGATGGGGACTAAATGTGGATACCCAAAAAATCCAACTATAATAATATTTCATTTGTAAATTTCACAAAATATTACATAATCTGCATCAATTTTAGATAGTGAGTGACTGTTAAAAAATTCTCCAATCACTTGTCTTGAACAATCAATATCCAGAAAATATTTCATATTGTTTTTTATTTTTCTTTTTCCTATAAGAAATTCAAAAAAGATTATTTTTAGAACCCAAGTGCCCTTCAGTACAAAAGTTCTAGTAATAATGAATTTGGGACCAAGATGTTTCTATAATTTCATGAATGAAAATTAAATAAGTTTATTTACATAAATGTATTATTAATATAAATGTTTTTAGGATTTCATAGATAAAGTCATTAGTATAATAAATATTTATACCATAGTGAAAACAAGTAGTATTAGATAAATTTATATTCTTATTATTGGGAATAAAAATATTCTTATATAGCTTAGGGTTATATCCATCGCTATCTATACCCTATTAACTTTAATTATATTTTTTATTACTAATGGTTTGGTAGAGGTAATACACCTATTAAATAAACTATTAATCTATTTTAGATCATTAAATTCAACCATTACATCATTTAATTGTTTCATAAGATGTACAACTAGAAACATCTTTTTTTTAATTCAATTTCGATTCTAAATCTTTTTTATATAAATATTTTTTCACATGTGAAAAAATCAAGATATTTTTTAATCGTATTATTTATATTTTTAATTGATTCATATTTTTTTATAATATTATACAATACTCATTTAATTCCTCCTACAAGTAGTTTTCATAATTAGATTCAAAAGAAGAATATTAATTATATTTTACTTATTCTATTTAATTTTTAATGTTAATGTTTTCTTTCTGATCGTACTTTTTAGTATGTGAATCAAAACGTGATTCATCATAAAATTATTTATAAGACCTCCATATATAATTCATTTATCTCAAATCCTTTTTATTATTGTAATATTTCCTTTATAAACATATTTTTGGATTTATATTTTCCTTTTGGTTGAGGAAACTTATGTTTTATATGACCCAACATCTTGAATTCATTACATCTCACATACATTGATTTTTAATCAATATTTTTATACTTTTTTAAGGTATTCATAAATAATATCCTCTTATTAAAAAATTTCATTAATTTTCAAAATAAATAAGCAAGCTTTACATCTCATTTTGAGAATATTGGATTGTATTCATAGGATGAATCAAAGAAGATTTTTTTTGAGTTTCCTATAACCCATAAAAGTATATAATTTTAGTGGTAACATTTTACTTATTTGAATAATGTGGTATCTTAAACTTCTTATTAAATATATCCCTTATACATCATTAGAGTTCTAATAAAATCAATTATTTTTAGTTCCTTTATAGGTGTGGATCGTCTGATGCGGTTGAAATTATAATCCTCCTCAAAGGAAAGATTTTTAAAACTTATATTGCTTGATCTCATTCAATAACATGTATTTCAATGATAGAACATCATTAAAAATATCAATTAAAATTAATTTGATCTGTGTGATACTTTATCCTTCCAAAATTATTAATTTATTAAATTTTAACTTGTTAGAATTATATTTGTGTTTTTTGGAAATTATCAGTTCCTTTATAAGTCTCTAATATTTTATTTTACATTTGATTAGTTGTATTACACTATGAATGTTGATTAAAACCACAAATCCATGTCTTTTAAATCATAATATTCTTTTGATGTAGCATCCCATGTATCATATTATTTTTTATAAATTATATAATATTTGGAAACTTTTAGATAAACTATCAAACTAAAATTATTCATATAAATAACCATTCCATATATTTATAAGCCATAATATTCCCTATTGATGTATATTTCATGAATCATTTAAATTAATTATTTGGAATAGACAATTATAATAAATTAAAAGAAATTTAGACACAAACTGGTAGAATTATTTATATTTAAATTCACATTCTATAATGCTAATTGTTATCTGATAGAGTTTCATAAATACTCATGAGTGGGGTGAATTAAGTTCTTAAAAAATTATAACTAAAAATCACACTCTTAAAAAATTAAATTAAAACTATCCCACACTTCTCAAAAACATTTGTAATGGAAATAACAAGAAAATATAAAAATGAGGATACATGTGTTTAATAGTGGGGTGGGGACCAATTATCCACCTGTCTACTCCACCAACACTCTCTTAGTGATCTTGGTGAATTTTATTATAACAAATATTTTCATAGGGGCTATCAAGATGTGTGTAAATAGCTGTCACTTGGTAAAAAAATTATGATATTTTTTCATACTTGTATTTAAAAGATTTATCGATATCCTTTAAACACACATAGTTCAAGGAGAACTCACTTATAATAAAAATTAGAAGATGCGTAAAAATGATAATATCTATGGAGCACTGATTCAATAATAATCATATAATTGATGAAGAAAACATACAATGAAATAATATTACATTGAAGAGTATATATGGGAGATATTAAGCTTTATTGAATAACTCTTCAATTAAAAATAACAACAGATATTCTTTAAATTGTTTTAAAATAATAATGATTATTAAAAACATGGTATGCATTTTGTGTCGTTCTATGTTGAATGTATCTATGGAACCAGTTTACTCTATCTTCTTTTTGAAATAAAACATTGGTTTATATACACCAACACTGAAATAAATAAAATATCATTATGTGAAAAGCTCTAAAATCTCAGGTGATTTTTATTTTTAAAAAATACAAAATGTATAGGTATCCATTGAGTGTAGCTACAACCATCCTTGGAACTATTTATTTTCTGTAAATATTTACTTTATATAAATCATTCTTTCCTCATCAAAAAATCAACACTTTTATACAACTAATTATATGTTTTTTAATTTCTTAGAATATGACAATGGTGATAAATTCATATAAACTATAAAAAAAATCTTAAAAATACCAAGCTTCTTAAGCCTTTATTTTAATATGACTTCAAGTTTCGAAAGAATTTTCTTCAAGATTATTTTAATCGAACCATATCTAATTCATTCAAGACATAATCCATTAATTTGTATGAATTTTGGTTATTTGACTATTTCTTGATGTTTATATTATTTTATATGTCATAATAATTTAGACATTTTATGATATTCAAATTTAAAGAATGTTTATTCTACATCATTTGATAATTTAATTTTTCAAAATATATCTTTAGCCCTATATGACTTTTCTTCTGTAAAATAGATTATTATCATTAAATGATATTTGTTTTGATAAGATAGATTTATTTATAAATAATGTTTTTTAAGATTATTCCTCAAACATAATATAAATTAAGCACATGTAAAATAATTTTGTTTTGGTGTATGAGGATTCAGAATTGCTTATGATAATTAATTTTCCACAAATTATCCCTTAAACATTTTGAGCTTTGTAAGGTAAATTACTTCAAAAAATGTTCTAGTCTATATTCTGGGATTCATTAAATATCCATTTATAATATATTATATTTAAACATAACAATTATAAAATACATGCTTTCCAACATAAAATAAGTTGTTTACATCTTATGATAAATTATTTATGAATAGCCCCATAAGAAAAAATCATTTAAAAAAAATGAATTTCAGAAAGGGTAACATAGATGGATTGTAAGATAAATTAATTTAGTGAAAATTAAATCCGTTAATCATAAAATAATTCCTCATATTATAGGATAAATTATCCAAAATTGAAAATCATGTTAGAAAAATCCATTATCTAAATTTTATCAAATTTTTTAACAAAATAGATTTAAAGTAAATGACTTCCACACAAAATAATACTCATGTAAAAGTAAAGTATGTATGATGAATCAATTAATATAAAAATATCATTAAATAAAATTAGGTTTTTTATCATAAAAACAAATGAAATATTGGGGTATATTATAAAAATAATTATTTTTTCAAAAGACATATTCTCTTTATTTACTACTATCCTAAAATCTAATATCTCGAAATATGTATTTTTAATGCTGAACATGTTTTTTTATAAATTTTTTTTAATATAAAATGATTTATAATTATGTAAATTATTTTTTGACCCTCAATGCATACATAATTAATAATTGAATTACGTTCCATACATATTCATTGAATGAATTCTATTATTTAAGGATTTTTATACCATGGATATGATGTTGTTTTTAATAGAAATAAGATTAAGTAGTTGAATTATATTAATTTATATATTGATATACAATATAATATTTTCTTATATATTATGATTCCACTCAAATTATTATTTTTCTATTTGTAAAATATTTTATTTTTATCATGGGATAAACATGGGTATAAATCCCCTGGGTTCATCATGAATTTTTATTTTTATATTTTTCATTTTATTATTTTCCTAATGTAGGTTGTTCTTTGTAAAAATAATTAATTATCATTGATAAAATTATTATTATATAATTTACTTCTTTGTGAATTGAAAAGTTACTCAAATAATTTTACCCCATGGATTATGTTATACCTCCACATATATTGTTTCCATTCATGTTTCATACAATAATTCTTCAATGACCTCGAATGTGAGCCCAACCTTGGGTAGTCATGAATTCTTATGGCCACCAACATCCCAAATACTATTGTTCAATTATTTATTCTTCTTCAATTTTTTATTATTGTTTCATATTTATTTTCTCTCTCCTCTTTTTGTTTTCATAAAATTTATTCCAATATTATGTTTCATATTTACAAGGTTGATGAGGGGATACAGTTTCCATGAGATGTCATGGAGTTATGATATGATGATTTTAGTAGAAAACTAATGGATATTTTGGGTGGATGATAAGCCTCTATACCAAATAGAGTTTGATTATGAAATATATTGGGTTGAGGATGGAGATGAAAAGGGTACATAAAATGATAGACTAACATTAATGATTCAGTCAGGGAAATACTTATACCACACATTTTAGAAGTGATCTAGGTGGCCTCTACTACTAGATTCACAAGAATTGAGTTGGAAACACATCTAGTGAAGGAAAGATTGAATCTTGATGTTTTTTCATATTACATAACATGTGTACTTATGAACACACATCATGTTTTTTCAGAGTATATAGTGACTAGATTTTCTTAATTTCATATATATCACACACTTTTTAATCCTAGATATATGGAATAAATGTGTAAAGGCTATACACATTGACCAACCAACTGGCCATGTGGATTGGACTACACATCATGTGGAACCAACTATATAATGTATATATTGACCAAAACATATTTGGTGCGTGCTCAAAGTACATGATGATTGACCCACACAACCTTGAACATTATGTACTTGATTTATATAGACTACATACTTACTTTACCACACATTTTGTATTACTCATAAGAATAACTTGGAGACCCTCCTTCTTATATTAGATTATATTATACACAAATTATCTATACAAATAATATTCCCCAATAGATATTTTGTATAACAACCTTGATCTGTATTACACACTTAAACATGATTTGTTACATAAAGTTTCACTAAAGAAAAATTGATGATCGAGAGGTCTAGTTTTTGTGGGGTTTAGGAACATTACATAAACATAAAACATGAAATACACATCTTAATTGAAAACTTATTTTACATGAACTCACACATTCCATCGTACGTAGCATTTCATGGGATAACCTGAGGTCATTCATAAAAAAGGGGTGAGATATAAAGCCCAGTAATGAAGTAAACTAGTAATAAATTGAAGAATACGTTACATGTTATTGAATAGGCCTATCAATGGAGCATAAGAGAAATATTAACATAAAGGCATTATATAACATTATTATCATAACATGAAAATGTGGAAACAACATTCAACATGAAATTAATATGATCTAAGGCTCATTGCACATAGATAATGAGTAAACCCTCATTGTACTTGAATTTTTATGAGTAAACCCTCATTTAAGATTAAGTATCGTAATACCAATCTCTACCAATTGCAATAGATCGCTATCAGGACAAACCCATCTTAATATTTTCATTTCATGCATAAGGGTACCACATTGATCATATTACATGAATTTATAAAACAACATCATTTATTCCATGACAATGGAGTGTGGAATTCATAAATTAAACTCTATAATAAATAAGTAAATGTGCATAATGGTGTATACCCTTGATAGAAAAATGGGCATGGTATTCACTACATAATGACTTTGGCTCGGAAAATTGCGGTGCAATTTCAGTAGCATAACAACATGACATAAGAATTCATAAAAAGGGTTGATGAGCGAGAAAGGGGTGTCTCATCAATTCACATAAAATTGAAAGTAACAAGTTCATATAGATACATTTCGAAACATATGTATTGTATTTTAGATCCATAAAAAAAATAATTACTTGTATGTAAATTAAGAGAGAGAAATCCCTTATGGAATGTCGGAATGGTAACATGTGTACTTGGGAGGCATTAATGAGAGATAAAGTGGTCTATAATCATTAAAACAAAATGAGTAAAGTATAAGGTATGTTCCAAATCATACCCAACATTTTTAATTAAAAATAAAATGGTATAACAACATAAGGAAACTTGGAAAAAAATGAGAGAGAAAGAAATATCTTACCTAAATGTGTGATCCTAAAGCCATATGAGAGGCTTCAGAGGGGCTTCTTTAGAGCTTGGGTAACCTTTGGGTGACTCTAGTGAGAAGTTTTAATGGGTTGGACGATCTCCAAATGGTTTTAGTGAAGATCAATGTTAGATTGAGTGGGGTTTTATTGGAAAAGAGAGATAATTTTTTATTATTTAGGTTTTGGACACCACACATTAAACTATTCAAAACCACAAACATTTTCATAGATTTTGCCCATAATTTTTTCCAACGTGGAGTTGAAAAAATTAATTTATAACTACAATGGCCGAACTTATTAAAATATGAGGGTTGATTATGTGGAGGAGAGTCACACTATCATGGAAATATTTTTAAAAAGTTAAAACATTTTTAAGACTGGGAGGGTCCATAATGCCACCATTAAACTAATAAAATAAATATAAATCAGAATTTTTAAAGGAAAAACATTTAGTATCCTAAATTATCTTTTATAAAATCTTATTATATCACTATTGACTCATTATGATTTCATGAAACACATTTTATATTTAAATGGTATTTATTTTTTACCCCAAAATTTTGGCTGTCTTAGAAAATTATGAAAGATTAACCATTGAATAATTTCAACTTCCTGATTACAAAAATAATATAAATATTATCTAAATTATTGTTTAAATATTTTAATTTTTTACTATTAAAATAAAAACCGATATTTATAAAAAAATAAGGGGTTTTTAAAAAAATGGCTTTCAAACCTTAATAAAAATTAAAATTGTATTCATAAAAATTATACAATAATTTATATTTATTAAAAATTAATATAGTAATAATATTTTATTAAATAATATTTAATTCCAAAAAACCAGTAATTTATCAAAATAATTTTCTTAATTGAATATTAACTAAAAAATATTATTTGTTCTTTAAAATCTATTTTCAGAGTAAAAAAAATTAAATTAATGTATATTATCTATTCTGTACAAAAATAATTTACATAATCATAGTTCTAGGGTCTTATTACATAACCCCTTATAACATCTGCATAAGACCTTAGGGTAAGGTGTGTGATAATGATAAACTCTTGGGGTGTATCAAATAACATCACTCGATTAGTAATCCCAATCAACTTTTATATCTTCAATAGATGGTTCGGTTCAAGCTTAACATGTTGAAGCTCAGTTTGGGATTGATCAAGAGTGAAGCCCAGTGACCCCTACTCCATTCTGAGATCCAAAAAATGGGCTTCGTATAGATTAATTCTACTATATGGGCCCATAACTTCTTTTGTCTGAGTAAATTTGATTTTTTAAAGACCTATATTTATATAAATCATGTGATCACTATTCAATGACTATATTAGCAATGGTAACAATTTGTAATGGTATTTCAAAATACAAAATCATAAAACCAAAGAAGTGAATATGTTTTATATAACCATTTTATGTAATAATACATTTAACAAGATCAATAGGAATTTTTATAAGTAAAAGTTTAGGTCATTACAACTTTCCCCCCTTAAGAAATTTGGCCATCGAAATTTAATTTTCCCATACTAAAATAGATGAGGGTACTTTTCTTCATCACTTCCTACGATTCCCATGATGCTTATACAAACATGTGGATTCTCCACAACATCATGATGAAGGGAATTTACTAACTTTGTAGAACCTTTTCTATACAATCTAATATCGTCAACGGATTCTCTTCATAGGACAAAAAATTCATCAATGGTACCACCTATAGATTGGGTACATGTGATGGGTTCAGTATATAAGTCCTCAATATTGATCCATGGAATACATCATCTACTTGAGATAGGTTCACTGGGAGTGCTAGTTGATAGGCCACTACTTCAATGCGATCAAGTATCTCAAAAGGGACGATGTACCTTTGACTAAGATTTCCATTTTTCCCAAATCTCATAATTCTATTCCACAGCGATATATAGAGGAATTCCATGTCTCCAATATCAAACTCTATGTTTCACTGAGGATTATAATCATAGCTCTTTTCTTTACTCTAAGCAGCTTTAATGTGATGTTGGATGGTTCTAGCCTTATCTGCCATTTCTTTTTCCATTTCTTAGACCTATGATTATTCACACCAGATCTTCATCCCAACATGCTGGTGTTCTGCACCTCTTCCCATATAAGGCTTCATAAGGAGCCATTTTTATAATTGAGTGGAAACTTTTATTATAAGTGAACTCCACCAGAAGAAGATATTGATCCCATCCTCCATTAAAGTCCATTAATCATTTTCTCAACATTTCCTCAAGTGTTTGAATTGTCCTCTTGTATTTTCCATAAATTTGAGGATGATAAACCATACTAAAGTTTAACTAAGTATTCATAGAATGTTGAAGATTCTTTTAAAACATATAGGTTAATCTTGGATCTCGATCGGATATAATAAATAGTGGTACTCCATACATCCTAACCACCTCTCTGATATATATTCTAGCAAGTTGATCCATTGAGAAATACTCAGGAATTTCAATGAAGTGTGTCTTCATTAAAGATGATCCATAACAACCCAGATATAATTTTTCCTTTGGATGTCTGATGACAAATTCCATTTGGATTTTCTCCCATTTCCATGTTTTTATGGGTAATGGTTGCATCATTCCCTGAGACTTTTTCCTCACATCCTTCACCTGTTGACATACCAGGAACATTGATGTATACTCATCGATCTTTTTATTTATGTTATCCCACCAATAATGCTCTCATATATCTCAACACATCATTGTATTTCCTAGGTGAATGGAGAAAATCGAACTATGTGCATCATCCCGAATTTATTTCTTCATCTATGGATTTTATGGAATGTATATCCAGGACCCAAATTTAACAATTCATTCTTAAATATCATTGAAATCAAAGGATTTCCCTTTTCTGATAGTTCCAACTTTCTTCTAAATTTCCAAATCATTCTTTTAAGCATCCTTTAATATTTCTAGAATATATGGTTGAGCAACCATTTGTTAATGGATTGACAATGTTTCCTCTTTATGATTCCCATTTCCATCTTTATCCAATCCAAGAAGATTGGATCCTTTTTAATTATCAACAATTCTAAAATCAATGGGTCTTTTCTACTTAGAGCATCTGCCACCTTGTTTTCTTTCCTCAGGTGGTAATGGATTAAGTTGTAATAGTCTTTTATCAACTCTAACCATCTTTGTTGGGGTATTGTAACAACACAAAATTTTATTAATGAAAATTACTCTTGATCTAATAAATTTTCTTCTAAAATAAAATGTTAATATAACATATGAAATTCTTTTTTTTATGTTTTTGGATTTTAAAAAACCAATAAGAAATTTGACCATTTCTAATATATCCATTGAACAATGATCCCATGATTAGTAATAATATAAGGCTTTAAAAAAATCCAATTTTATAGGATAAAATAAGTGATGACCTCATCCAATAGAATTTATCCTTACAAAGCCCATTTTTTAGAGGTTGGAAAAGATATAGAATCATTGGGCTTCACTCTTGAACAAAACCAAGCTTAGTTTCAACATGATAAGCTCTAACGAAACCGCCTACGTGATAAGAGGAAGTTGATAGAGATTACCACCCGAGCGATGTTATCCGAGCCACCCCAAGAGATCGTCACATCAAACACCATAACTTTAGGTCACATGCAGGTGTTATAAGGGGTTAGGTAACAATACATTTTCACTATTATTATGTTAATTATTTCTATATATAATAAATAATATACATTCAATTTATTATTGTTACCTTGTAAATGTTTTTTAAAGAATATATAATTTTTTAAATAATACTAAATTAAGAAATATATTTTGATGAATTTATGGATTTTTCAACTAAATAATATTTTAATAAAATATTATTACTAAATTAATTTTTATATAACACAAATGATCGTATAATTTTTTGGAAAACAATTGTAATTTTTATTAAGTATTGAAATCCGTTTATGTCAAAATCCATGAACATTCGATAAATGAATTTTATTATTTTAGAGGTAAAAATTAACATATTTAGAAAATTATTTATATAAAATGAATATTATTATTGGAATCAGGATGTCAAAATTATCCAAGAGTGGATTTTTCATAATTTTCTGAGACAATCCAATTTTAGGGAATAAATTAAATACTGTTTAAATATATAATGTTTCTTATAACATTATAATGAACCAATAGTAATGTAATAAAATACTATAAATGAGATTCTCCGCCAAAATATTTTTTACCATTAAAATAATGTTATTTTAGGTTTGTTTTATTTATTTTATAAAGCTTTGGTGGACCCTCCAGGACATATAAAATATTTTGACATTTTAAATTGATTTCCATGAGAGTGTGACTCACCTTCAAATAAGAAAGCCTAATATATTAAGAAGTTAAGACACTGGAATTATAAAATAATGTTTTAAAATTCATTTTTGGTAAAACTCGTGGGTTTAAACCATGGGTTGGTTTGTGGTTTTTATTAGTCTAATTTGTGGTGTCCAAAACATAAATAATAAAGAATTCCATCTCTTTTCCTATATAAACCCACCAAAGCTCCCACGTCCTCTATAGTAAATGCCTTTGGATCTTGACCAAACTCTTACCTTTATTTCTCTAGAATCCTCCCACATCACCCCAAGCACTCAAAAAGCCTCTCTCTAGCCTTTCCAAAGACTTTGGGATCACACTTCCAATTAAGGTATTTATTTCCTTTCTCATTTTTGTCCAAATTTCATTATTTTGTTATGCCGTTCTATTTTCAATAACAAATGTTAGGGTCTGATTTTTCACCTCCCCTATACTGACCAGATATTTTCAAATGATTATAGACCCATTTCTCTATCATTAATTCCTTCCATGTACACTCGTTACCATGGTGAATTTCCGTAAGGGGTTTCTCTCTTCTCATTCACATAAAAAAATTATATTGTATTATGAATATAAATTCCATTAAATATGTTGGTACATGTACCTATATGAACCCCTTACTATCAATTTCTTGTAAATATGATAATACACTCCTTTCTCCCTCTTTTCAACAATTTTTATAAATTCTTATGTCACACTATTATGATGCTGAAATTGCACCTTGGTTTTCCAAGCCGAAGTCATTGTGGAGTGAATTCCATTCCAATTTATCTATCAAGGGTATTCACCTTTATAACTATTTACTTATTGATTATAGATGTTCATGTATGAATTCAAAATTCTTTTATCATGGAATAAATTATGATGTTTAATGAATCCATGTTATATGATCCATATCCCACAATTAGGCATGAAATGAAATGATTAAGAAGGGTACACCCTAATAGCACTCTAATGAATTGTGTAAATATTAGTATCATGATACGTCAAGTGCAATGAGGGTTTACTCATGCTAATTCAAGTTCAATGAGGGTTTACTCATGCTCCATGTTCAATGAGCCTTGTATCATGCTAACACAATGATAAGTGTTGTTTCCACATTTCCATGTTATGATAATCATGTTGCATCATGGATTTATGTTCATGTTTTTCTTACACACCATTGATATTCCTATTGCCTAACATTTACTGTATTATTCATGTTACTCCTTGTTTAATCCCTTAATGGTCTTTATAGCTTACCCTTTTTATACATGTCCTCAAGTTATCCCATGCAATGCTAAGTAGGAAGGAATGATTTGGTCATGTAAAAGAAGTTATCATCAAAGATGAAGTGTTTTATGTTCTATGTTGTTATGTAATGTTCGTTAGCTTAAAAGAAACTATACCTCTCATTATTCGATTTTGTAACAGGTGATGAGATCATGTAATAAATTATGATTAAGTGTGAAATAAAGATTAGGGTTGTTATAGTTGGTATCATAGGGTATGTTTAGTTATTTTTGGTATTAAGATTAGAAAACCCTATTGAAAAACAAAGCTTTGAGACTATGTATAATAAAAACATCCCTAAATTTTGGTGAGTATCTAGTAAGTTGTTTATCGAAAAAATACATCCCTATTTGGATATGAGTAGGTAGAGGTGGCTCTAGCACAAATGTATCTATTGTTAAAACCCAAATACACCACTTTGAGCTAGACTCGAATGGGACTGGTGCAATATGACAAGCCTTTCTACACTCTTGCTTACGACATTCTTGGTGGATATTCTTTGGTAAATTCATACGCATAGTACGAACCATTATTAAGGGAATAAAAAAAATTCCCCTATGAATATATGTTGGTAAGTATATCATGAATAATATATATTAAAGCCTATAAATTAATAATTTAAGTAAATAAATATAATTTATATGTCATCTGTTTTTTTCTTTGTATTACAATTTATTTGTTATACCTAAATTTCATTTTATTCCATCAAATGGCTATTAATATGTGGAATTCGGCTAACAACTTATGTGAATATCAATGTGACATCTATTTTAATGATATTCCCAATCTGATGGGAGTGGGAATCGCAAAATGTTTCATGATACTCTCTCAATTAACTCAATTTTTAAATAGAAACATGGGTCAAGGGGATCATTGAAACCCCCTAAGAAATAACAATATGAAATCAAGTGCTTCATGAGATAAATGCATCTTACTTTTAATGGATCATTTGATCCCTCCATCGTTGAACAATGGATAAACTCCACTTAGAATATTTTCTCTATCCTTCAATGTTCCGAACAAGAAAGGTTCTCCTGGATGCTTATCATATTGAGGGTGGAGTTGATGAATGGTGGACCTTGATAAAAAATACTAATCTAGAGGAGTAGATCGAGACATTTGAATGGAAGGATATCTAGAAAAAAAAATTCAAAACATATTTTCCTCACACCCTCCGACTTAATATGGAAATTGAATTCCTTTACCTCAAACAAAAAGATGAAGAATCCATCAGAGTGTACGAGGAAAACATTACAAGGATTTCTTGATACACCTCTGTCATTATCATTATCCCTGAATTCATGGATGAACTCTTCTTTGGTCGGCTCAAAACCTATCCTAAAAAAAGCCCTAGAGATCTGTGAATTTAAGAGCTATGAGAAAATTGTATGATGTTCCCTCAATTTTGAAATAGAGATCAACAAATCTCAGGGGTATCGTGGGGATAAGAAGCATAAGGTCAACTTAAATTATAGAGGTCCTATGGATTTATCCAATGGTTCTAAAAAAATATAGTGCCCCACTATCCAATGGTGTGGAATGTAAAACCCCAGAAATTATCTAAAGGGGACGAGGAAATGCTTTAGGTGTGGAAGAGAAGGGCACCTGGCCATTAACTACCAACAACAAAAAACCCATGGCTGCGAGAGAGGAGGGGAATGCTCCGTTCAACCCTCAATGCGTTGATAATTTCTTCAACTATAAGGATTGAGGGAACTTTGAAAACCAGTTTCCCAAGACAAGGGTTTTGGAGGCAACCAACAACCTCCAAGGCAGTATGGTAGATCTTTTTCCATCACTACCATTGAATTGAACCCCATCAACGAAGTGGTGATAAGTACGCTATTTATTCATTAAAAAATAGAAAACATAATTATTGATTCTGATTATAAACATTCTTTTATATATTGAATGTTTAGTAGAACAATCCCCACACCACCACAAGTTATTGAAGTAAAGATGCCAGTGAGAATGGAAAATAGGGAAATCATTGAACCCCATGAATATTAATCCTCCTCTGTCACAATTTTTGGATTGAAATTCCCTGAGAACCTATTGATGATCACTTTAGTGGAATTTTATTCAATTATTAGCATGGATTGGATTTCTTTATATAGATCCAATATAAATTGCCATGAGAGGAAAATACCTCTCTATATGGAGAAATGACCCCAGATTTTGTACAAGATAAATTAAGAGAATGAATCCTTTTTAGCACCATCATCTCAAGCATGGATAATAATATCCTACGAGCACATGTATTTGGATTGGATTATTGAGTCTAATAAAGTAACCATCCATGAAGTCATTCTTTATTGGGATGGAATTCGCTGAAATGTTTCCTGAGGAATTTCATGGTCTTCCTCCTAGAAGAGATGTTTAATTCTCAATTGATATTATACTTGGGGAATTGAAAATATCCAAGACTCTGTATAGAATGGCTGTTTTAGAGTTTGAGGATTTGAAGAAAAAACTACAGGAGAATCTGGAAAAATTGTTTATACGCCCATGAGCTTCACCATGAGGTGCACCAGTCCCATTCTTCAAGAAGAAGGACGTGTCAATGTGCCAATTCATTGATTATCATGAGCTCAACAAAATCCCGATAAAGATAAAGTTTCATCTTCTTTGAATTTCTGTCTTGTTTTATCAACTACATGGAGCAAAATAATTCTCCAAGGTGGATTTGCGATCGAGATATTACCAAGTATGGGTGAAGGAGGATATCTCTGAGACTGCTTTTTGTACAAGATACAGACACTATGAATTAATAGAAATGGCTTTAGGACCCACTAATGCTCAAGAAATCAGCATGGACTTAGAGAATAGAGTCTTCCGATATTACCTCGAAAATTTTTTGGTAGTCTTTATAGATGATATTATAATATAATTCAAAACCAAGGAGGTGCATGAAGAGCTTCTAAGCACGGTACTTGAGAACTTGCAAAAGTAGAAGCTCTATGAAAAGTATATAAAGTGTGAGTTATTGTTTAACGAGGCATCATTCTTGGTTTATATCATTATAAAAAATTGGATATCGGTGGATACCTCTGAGACCGTTATAATTGAGGGATGGGTGAGACCAACATCGGTAACAGATATTCATAGATTCCTAGGGTTAGCTAGATATTATCGATGATTTGTGAGAAATTTATCACAACTGTGGAACCCTAATACAATGTTAACATGGAAGAGAGTCAATTTTTCTTAGAGTTATGAATGCAAAGTGAGCTTCATGGAGTTAAAAATTAGGATTATCACTGCACATGTGCTCACACTACCCACAATTGGAAATCATTTTGTGGTATTTAGTGATGCTTCGATGAAGGGAATGGGATGTTTGTTGAGGCATAATGAAAAATTAATTAACTATGATTCTAGGAAATTGAAAGTTTATGAGAAGAACTATCCAACACATGATCTGGATTTGGTTGTAGTATTATTTTATTTAACATTTTGGTGACATTTCTTATTTGGGGAGACGTGTGAAATATACATGGATTATAAAAGCCTCACGTATATATTTACATAGAAAGAGTTGAACATGTGACAATGAATATGGTCAGATCTGATCAAATACTATGACTGAACAATCCATTACAACCCAAGGAAAGTGAAAAAGGTGGAATATGATCTAAGTAGAAAGGAACTAGCAATTATATCATTGATGAGAATTAAAATGGATCAAATCTTCTTAGATTTGATGAAGATGGACATTAGAATCATAAACAATGGAACATCATCAATCCTTTCACAAATGATTAATCAACCATATCTTTTGGAATGGTTAATGGATGATCGAAAGGATGATTTTTAAATTTAGAAGAAAGTGAAAACTATCAGAAAAGGGAAATCCTTCGAGTTCAATATTAATGAATAAGGAATTGGGAGATTTGGGACATGAATGTGTGTTCCATGAAGTCCAAACTTAAACAAAAGAAATTTAGGATGAGGCACATTGATAAAATATCTCCATTCACCCATGATACGAAAAGATATATCAAGAAATCTGAGAGAATTATTGGTGGGATAACATGATGAAGGATATCGCTGAGTATATATCAAAGTGCCTAGTATGTTAGAATGTGAAGGCTGAGGGACATAAGTCTAAGGGGATGATGCAAACATAACTCATACCAGCATGGAAATGGTAGAAAATCACCATGGACATCATCACAAGACTTTTGAAGACATACATAGGAAACAATGCTATATAGGTTTTTGTGGATCGTCTTACAAATATTGCTCACTTCATTGCAATTCTAGAGGATTTTTCATTGGATAAACTGTCACTGTTATACATCAATGATGTGGTAAGGCTACATGGATTACCATTATCTATTGTATTCGATGAAGATCACAGATTCACCTCTATGTTTTGACAGATTCTTCCACATTCTCTGAATACTAAGCTGAACTTTTGTAAGAATTATCATCCTCAAAGTGATGGACAAACTGATCGAACTATCCAAACACTCAAGTACATGTTGAGAGAATGATCAGTGGACTTTAAAGGAGTATGGGATCAACATCTTCTTCAATTTAAGTTCTCTTAAAAAACATTTTAATCTCAATCATCTAAATGGATCCTTATGAAGCCCTTTATGGGATGAGGTGAAGAAAACCGGCATGTTGGGATGAAGGTGGGGAGAGAAAAATCCTAGGTCCATAAATGGTTCAAGAAATGGTGGAGAATGTTAATACTATTCAACAACACATAGAATATTCTTTGATTTGAAAAAAAGAGCTATGCTTAAAATCATTGATGAGACTAAGAGTTTGATGTTGGAGACATGGTATTCCTCCATATATTACCATGGAAGAGAGTTATGATATGTTGGAAGAAAGGAAAGCTAAGTATAAGGTACATTTGACCTTTTGAGATCCTTGATTTCATTGGAGAAGTGTCATATGGACTCGCACCCCCACCAAAACTATCTCAAATACATGATATATTTAATGTATCACTCTTGAGAAAGTACATACCTGACCCATCGCATGTACTCAATCAAGGGGTGGTATCATTGGAAAATGAACTATCCTATGAACTGAATCTGGTGAAGATCTTACATCATAGGGAAAAAGTTCAACGAAATAAGGTAATACCCTCATCAAGGTTTTGTGGAGAAACCACAAGTTTTAAGAAGAAACATGGGAGTAGGAGGAAGTGATGAAGCAGAGTTACCCTCATCTTTTTTGTGCGGGAAAAGTAAATTTCTAGAGAGAAATTTATTAAGGGGGGGAATATTGTAACAACCCAAACTTTTATTAATTAAAATCCTCTTAATCTAATTGAATGTATTGTTTTTTAAAATGGTTATATAACATATGAACTTCCTTGGTTTTCTGTTTTTTATTTTAAAATACTATTAATAAATGTTATCATTGCTAATATATCCATTGAACAATGATCACATGAAAAAAATAAATATAGGGCTTTAAAAATCCAAATTGCTCAGACAAAGGAAGTGATGGCCTCATCCAGTAGAATTTCTGCATATGAAGCTCATTTTTCAGAGCTCGGAAAGGGGGTAGAATCATTGAGATTTTCTCTTGACCAAGCTCAAGCTAAGATTCAACATGTTATGCTTGAACAAAACCACCTACATGAGATGTGGAAATTGATAGAGATTACCACCTGGGCGATGTTATCTGTGCCACGCCAAGAGTTTGTCACAATCGCACACCTTACCCTTAGGTCGTATGCGTGTGTTATAAGGGGTTATTTAACAAGACCATAGAGCTATTATTATTTGAATTATTTTTTTATATATTAAATAATATATATTCAATTTATTATAGTAACGTTGTAAAAGTTTTTAATGAAAATATGGTTTTCTTATTAATATTTATTTATGAAATCTATTTGGGTGAATTGATGGATTTTTGAATTAAATAATATTTTAATAAAATATTATTACTAAAGTAATTTTTATTAAATATAAATGATCTTATAATTTTTAGGAATAAATTTGTAATTTTTATTAAGGTTTGAAAGGCATTTTTTCAAAAACCATCAATTTTTTTAAAGGTCGATTTTTATTTTAAAAATAAAAATTCAAATATTTAGAAAATTATTTACATAAAGTAAATATTATTTTTCAAATTATAATGTTTAAATTATACAATGGTGAATTTTTCTTAATTTTCTGTGATAATTGAATTTTTGGGTAAAAATTAAATACCGTTTAAATGTATAATGTGTTTTATAACATCATAATGACATAAATGGGGATGTAATAAAATACTATAAATGGGATGTTCGGGAAATATATATTTTAACATTAAAATAATTTGATTTTAGGTTTGTTATATTTATTTTACAGAGCTCTAGTGGACCCTCCTAGACTTATAAGACAATTTATCTTTATAAATTGATTTCCTTAAGAGTGTGACTCACCTCCACATAAGCAAGCCAAATATTTTTAAAAGTTATTCCAGTTTTAATTATAAAATTATTTTTACCACTCCCCTTTTTCAAAAAACATGGGTTGGTTTCTTTTTTTGATTAGTTTAATGTGTGGTGTCCAAAACCTAAATAATAAATAATTCCCTCTCTTTTCCTATATAAACCCACACAAGATCCCACTTCCTATTCACTAAATTCTTTTAATCATGACCTAAATATGTCATTTTTCTCTATATAATCCTCCTATGGCGCCCCAAGCTCCTAATAAGCCTCTCTCATGCCTCTCCCAAGCTTTTGGGATCACACTTCCTAGTATGAGATTTCTTCCTTTCTCATTTTTGTCAAAATTTCACTATGTTGTTATAAAATTTTATTTTCAATTAGGAATTTTGGGGTATAATTTAGAACCTCCCCAATACTTCACTTCTTATGTTTTAATTAACAGAGAACCATTTCTCTGTCCTTACTACCTTCTATGCACACCCTTTACCATACCGAAATTCCTTAATGGATTTTTCTCTTCTCAATTACAGTCAAGAAATTATTTTGTATTATGAAACTAAATTCCATTACATATGTTGGGACTTGTACCTATATGAACCATTTACTGTCCATTTAATGTATATATGATAAGACACCCATTTCTCTCTCATAAATCGTTTTTATGATTTCTTATGTAACGTCGTTATGCTGCCAAAATTGCACCGTGATTTTCCAAGACAAAGTCATTGTGTAGTGAATACCATGCCCATTTAGCTCTCACGGGTATTCAATTTTATGCCCATTTACATATTTATTATAGAGGATAATGTATAAATTCCACATTCCTTTATCATGGAATAAATGATGATGTTTAATGAATCCGTGTTATCTGATCCATGTGGCACAATTATGCATGAAATGATTAAGAAGGTTGCGCACTGATAGAGCTCCAATGAATTGTGTAAATATTAGTATCATGATATGTAAAGGGAAATCAAGGTTTAATAATGCTAATTCAAGTGAAATGAGGGTTTACACAAGCCCTATGTACAATGATCCTTGGCTCATGAAAACACCATGTTAAGTGTTGTTTCCACATTTCCATGTTATGATAATAATGTTGTATCATGCCTCTATATTCATATAACTCTTATGCTCCATTGATATGAACATTTCCTAATATGTACTGTATTCGTCATGTTATTTCTTGTTTACTTCCTTACTGAGATTTATTGCTCGCCTTTTTTATGCATGTCCTCAAGTTATCACATGCAATGCTAAGTAAAAATGAATGATGTGGTCTTGTAAAAGAGGTTTTCAATAAATATGTTTTGTTTTATGTTTTATGTTGTTATGTAATGTTCCTAAACACCAATGAATAGAAATATTTATCATTTATGTTGTAACAAGTGATGATTTTATGTAATAAATTATTATTCAGTGTGAAATAAAGAGAAGAGTTGTTATACGCATGTTCAACTCTTTCTTTCTGAATATATACGTGAGGCTTTTGTGATCCGTATATATATCAGACATCTCCTAAAAGAGGTAATGTATCCAAATTTTCAAATCTAAGATTACTAAAACCAAATAAAAATCATGTGTTCGATTTTTTTTCTCATGAACATTCATTTTTCTTGAAGCATTGGAAATGAATTTATCATTTTTCATCAACACACATCCCATGACCTTTTTCGAATAATCACTAAATACGATAACATTTTTTGCACTTTTGGGTAGTTTGAGAACATGAATAGTGATAATCCCTCTTTTCAACTCTCGAATCCCTATTATCATTTATCACTCTAAGAATACCTGACACCCTTTCATGGTAGCTTGGTTAGAGGGTTTGACAATCATGGGAAATTTCTCACAAATCAGTGATAATTTCCAGCTAACCCCAGGAATCTAGGGATATATGTCACCGATGTTGGTCTCATCCATCACTCTATTGAATCTATCTTGGATGGATCCATAGTTATCTCAATTATTTTGAGGATATTACCCAAGAATGACACTTCCTTCAACCATAAATCACACTTTCTATACTTCTCATAGAGCTTCTCCTTTCACGAGGTCTCTAGTACAATGCTCAGATACTCCTCATGATCCTCCGTGGTTTTGGAGTACATTAGAACATCATTTATAAATACTAACAAAATTTTGTCTTGGTAATCTATAAAGGATCCATTCATCAATCCCATGATGATTTCTGGAGAATTAGTGAGTCTGAAATGCATTACTATGATGTCATAGTGCATATTGTTGTACGAATTATAGTCTTGGGGATATCCTATTTATTCACCCTTACTTGGTAATATCCAGACTACATATCCACCATGGAGAAGTATTATGCTCCATGTTGTATATTGAAAAATTCATCAATTTTTGGTAGGGGATACTTTTTCTTTATCATGATTATTTTGAGCTGACGATAATCAATGCAATGGAGCATTGACCCATCCTTCTTCTTGATAAAGAGGACTTGTGCATCCCATTGTGAAGTACTAGGGAAAATAAACATTTTAGCTAGATTATCCTGTAGTTGTTTTTTAAGCCACTCCAGATCCACAACATTCATTCTACATAGTGTCTTGGATATTGGATGTTTCCCAGGTATGAGATTAATCAAGAATTTAATATCTCATGTAGGAGGAAGACCAGACAATTCCTCAAGAAACACTTCATAGAATTCCCTCAATATAGGCATGTACTCAAGGATGATTGATTACTTAGACTTAATCATCTGAGCATTATACATGTGCTCAAAAGGGAGGTAATATCCACACTAGAGATGATGGATATAAATGAAATTAATCCTCCTCCTTTCACTTATACTGAATCAGGGGTTGATTTTCTATGTGAAGAGTGATTCCCCTCTCACGGAAATTTATGTTGGATCTATATAGGGAAATCAAATGCATACATAGAATTGTATCAAATTCAACCGGAGAGACTATGAAACGGTTCCCCGGGATGTTCAATCTATAAATTTTGATAGGGGAGGAGCCATATTCATGGGATTCAATGATTTCCCCCTTTTTCATTCTCACTGACATGTTTACTTCCATGATTTTTGGTTGTGTTTGTATTGTACTACTGAACTTTCAAGATAAAAAAGAATCCAAAAACTCGAATCCAAAAGTTTGTTCTCTATTCTTGAATAAATAACTAGCATACTGATTAGTCACTAAAAGTGTCTAATATTAATTGTTAAGATCTTAATATTAATATTTTTAGAAGTTCATAAACATCAATTTTAGTCCAATTCATAAATTGAACTTCATTTCCCATCATTGTGCAATTCATGCTTAAAATGTCAATTTGGGACCACTCAATAATTTGCTTGTGGAAATTACAATATTCATCCTTTTAATTTTAAATTTTGGAATATGATTGATCACTTTGTTTGGAACATTTTATCTTTTAGGTCCGATGGATGAATCCCAAAGGAAGATGGATAATTTTGCGCCTGAAGGAAGAAACTTGCTGGAAAAAGCATAATGGGCCAAAGGCCCATCAAACAAATTTGGGGCCCATAAAACAAGCCCAATGAAGATCAAATTTATACAGTATAAAGATAAAAATATTGGGATCATTTTATTCAACTGTGGCCGGAGCTAATTCTGATTTTTTCATGATGATAAAGAGATCTGAATTTGAGATTTAAATGGAGGACTCGTCATTAATGCACATAAATCCGTCCCACCATTTCAACCATACCATTAAAACGGATGAGCCAAATGTCCTAAACTTTTGAGAGATTCTAGAAGACACATGGACGAAGATATTTTATATTTAATACTTCTTCGGATTCGGGCATATGAAGTGTCAAACGCACACGTCAAAATGGAGGATGAATCTGGACAGTTTTCCGGGTCAACTTCGAAACGTCAATTTCCTTTTGATTATTCACCCTCATTTTGACTTTATTAATTGTTGGGGGGTGAAATAATTATTGGGGGATGGACCTAAGGCTCCTAATATGCCTATATAAGTAACAATTGGTGAAGGGAATATTGGTGGATATTTTTCATATCATCTTTTGTTGCTTGTTTCATTGTAAGGTTATGCTTCCAAATTTCCTTTGTAATGTTTTCCATTTCCATGTAAGTTTCTTTTTTGTATATTTATGTTCTTAATCAACTTTTTTCTCTTATATATTTTCCATTTCATTTATTAAAACTTTATAATCACAAAGCACAGTGATATCTATGTGTTGTTGTGAATTAGTTCACACATAGGTGTGAATTTCATTCACACACACGGAGGAGTGCTCGTTATTTCCGCGGTTTTAATTTCTTCAATCCAATTCTTGTTATCCATATTCCGCCCACCATTGAGAGTATACCATCAATGGAGGGCTAAACCCTTAATGGGTTGATCTTAGGAGGATGAAAAGGCTGGATTGAATGTTATTTTATGAACGAATTGTTGTTAATTGGATAATTAATTTAAGACATCCATTCTTCAGTTATTTCTACTCTTCATCTTTACTGTGTTTGAGTAAAATAAATTCAATTAATAAATGACCATATACCTCGAAGAGATCATGAATTTGGTTCTCTAAGTGTATAGGGGATTAGTAATTGTGTTTATTAAGCACCAAACCAGTAAATGATGAAGGTAGTGTTATTTTTGAAGAATGGATTCATCAAGAATTAATAAAACCAAAATTGTTTAAAGAAGTAAAATTCATTCAATCCACCCCGAGCATAATCCTAGATCAACCCATTTTCATTAAATTGAATTCACGTAGGTTTCTTCGTGTTATTTAAACCATCTAAAATCGAACCCAAAGTTGGCTACTTCAAAGCCCATCCCGCGCCAAATCATAGCGTCTCAAGGTTACTTCTTCGGTCCCTGTGGATTCGATCCCTACTTGTACTTCAACGACCGCTTTTACTAGTAGGGTAAATTTGGGCGCAACCAAATTTTGACGTTGTTTCCGGGGACCAAGTAAGTTCCTTAGACAAAAAAAAACTTCTTTTCTTACCCCAATTCTTCTATTCTCATCCCAATTCTCTTATCTTTTCCCTTTCTCGCTTTTTTTTTTCTTTTGGGGCATGTCCGCCTACACCCGCGATAACTCAAACAGATTAGTTAGGGTGGATACTCCTAGGGATGGGGTGTCAATCCCTAAAATAGGTCTATTTCCTTTAGATCCAAATCTTCCTAATACTCCAAATTCAGACGTTGAGTTCGATACAATGGAGAAAATCCCACAAAACCAAATCATAAACTGGGGAGGGAACCAAAATAACGGGCATGACCCTAACTTGGGAATTGTTGCAGACCCAACCATGAATGACTACCTCACACCAACCTGGACCAATGCACCCTAATGAATTAGGCATGATAACATAGGATATGCCCAATATGTTTTCAAACCCCATGTCCTGAACCACCTTCCAACCTTTCATGGGATGGAGTCTGAGATGCCTTACCTTCATGTTAAAGAATTTAATGACATTGTCGAAACCATGTGCCCACCAAATCAAATTGAATCTGCTAAAATGAGACTTTTCCCTTTTTCCCTTAAGGACCTAGCAAAGAATTGGTTAAACAATTTGAGACCAGCATCCATTCACTCTTGGGACCAACTTCAACGAGAATTTTATAAAAAATACTTCCCCCATCACAAAACAATTGCACTTAAAAAGAGCATACAAAACTTTTTTGAAAGAGAGGGAGAAACATTCTACAAAACATGGGAAAGGTTCAAGGACACATTAAACATGGTACCACACCATGGTTTCTTAATCCCAGAACAAGTGAGAATTTTCTATGAAGGGTTGGGTCCCGAAAACAAACAATTCATTGATATGATGTGGAATGGAACCTACAAAAACAAAGCCCCAAATGATGCTTACGAGTATCTAGAAAATCTTGCTGAACAAAACCAAACATGGGGAACATCACCATACTATGAGAAGCCACCCAAATCTGGTGGAATGTACAATCTTGGAGAAGAAGAAAACCTTAGAGCAAAACTTGCTGCACTCACGAGGAAAGTTGAGGAGATTGATCTTAGGAAGGTCCACAAAACCCAAACTGTTGAGCTTGTTTGTAAAATTTGTGACAAGAATGACCACAAGACAGATAATTGTCCAACCATTCCTTCCATCAAGGATGTTCTTTTAGGAGGACCACCAGAAGAAGTTAATGCAATGAACTTTCAAAAGCCAAAATTCACGAACACCTTCAATCCAAGGTATAACGACCATCCGGGCTTTCGTTGGAAGGACAATCAACAACCAACACAACAACAATGTATCAACCCATACCCTCAACAAAACTTTCAACCTCACAATCAGTTCCAACCACAACCGGTCCAATTCCAACATCCTCATGTCCAATATCAACAACCTATCCAACAACCAAAGTATCCTCCTGGAATAAACCCACAAGCTCAAGCACCAACCCAAAATGTTCCACAAAGCCTACTAGAACAACTGTGCAAACAAATGGACAAAATGAACTCATAATTCCCATCCATTAAACAAGAACTTCAAACCATAAAAACTGGAAAGGCACCCATTCCCACACAGGCCATTCCACAACAAACATCAAGGGGAGAGACACGTTTCACTCAAACAACTCACGAACAACTAAAGGCTGTGACAGTTTTAAGAAGTGGGAAATCAATTGAAAAAACTGAACAGATAAGTCAAAAACCATGTGAAGCTTCAAAATCTAATGAAAATTCAAATGAATTACAAGATCAAACTGAAGAAACTGATAATAATGTGAATGAAACAACACTTCATCAAACGACTCCACAATCTTCACCATTTCCTCAACGCATGAGGGGGAAAACCAAGCCTGAATTGAGTGAAACATTGAGGGAAATCTTCTCACAAGTCAAGTTGAACATTCCCCTTCTCGATGCCATCCAAACCATACCTTCCTACTCAAAATATCTTAAGGACTTGTGCACTTTTAAAAGAAAATTTTCACATAAAAACCAAGTCCTTTTGGCTGCTAATGTGAGTACCACCATTCAGGGGACCATTCGTCCTAAGATGAAAGACCCAGGATGCCCTTACATAAATGTTGAACAAGGAGAGAAAAAAGTTGTCAAAGCCTTGTGTGATCTAGGTGCTAGTGTGAACCTCATTCCTTATGCCATGTACTGTCAGTTAGGGCTCGAAGAACTCCAACCCACATCTGTCACTCTTCAACTTGCTAATCGTAGTGTTTGAGTTCCAAAGGGGATCTTAAAAGATGTTTTGGTAAAAGTTGAAAATTTCATTTACCCAACTGACTTCATTGTTCTGGACAATCACCCAAGCTTAGGTCCTAGGGAGCAAACCCCAATCATACTTGGTCATCCCTTCTTTGCAACAATAAACTCTGTAATCCGAGTCCAAAATGGGAACATGACCATCACCTTTGGGAACATGAGTCTAGACTTGAACATATACAATGAAAACTCTCAAATTGGGGATGATGAAGAGATCCATGATGTTAATTGGATTGGTAGTGTTGATAATGAACTCAATGAACATCAAGGAGTTACTGAAGGATGGTTAAGTCAAGAAGAGATTGATTTTATTTATTCACATGAGGGAAATTTGCCTCCTTGGATTGAATCTCTTTCAGACAGCTCTATTGATGAATTTCTAGAATCACCAATCAATGATACCATGGTTGAAATCAATAACATTGAGTCCATAGCCATTCATGACACTACTCTGGAAAATTTAGTGGATGAAAATTCTGTTCACAAGGAACCAATTTTGTCAAGAAATATGAACAAAGAAACTAAGTTCAATACAAAGTCTCATCCATTCTTGGAAAGTCATGACCAATCTGATCTTGAATTTAAAGTCTTACCTTCATCACTAAAGTATGCTTACTTAGGGGACAATCAATCCTTCCCTGTTGTCATTTCTTCCTCCCTTGAAGCCGATCATGAGAGGATGCTTCTAGATTTTTTTAGGAGACAAAAGAAAGCCATTGGATGGACCCTATCTGATATCCCTGGGATTAGCCCACTTATCGGGACTCATAGAATTATTCTTGAATCTGAGTCAAAGCCATGTAGTCAACCTCAGAGGCGACTCAATCCTAATCTCATGGAATTAGTGAGAAAAGAACTTTTGAAATTGTTAAAAGCTGGTATCATCTATCCTATAGCTGAGAGTGAGTGGGTTAGCCCAATCCATGTGGTTCCAAAGAAGGCTGTAATCACAGTAATAACCAACAAGGAAGGAGAGATGCTTCCAACAAGGGTCAGTAGTGGATGGAGAGTTTGTATTGACTATAGGAAGCTCAACTCTTGTACCAAGAAAGACCATTTCCCCTTACCCTTTATTGATCAAGTCCTCGAGCGAGTGGCGGGTCATCAATTCTATTGCTTCCTAGATGGATTCTCAGGGTATAATCAAATCGAAGTCTCCTTAGAGGATCAAGGAAAAACAACCTTCACTTGTCCATTTGGCACTTTTTCCTTCAAATGCATGCCCTTTTGGTTACGTAATGCCCCTGGTACCTTCCAGCGGTGCATGATGGGAATATTCTCGGATATGGTGGGGGGTTTTTTAGAGGTCTTCATGGATGACTTCTCCAGCTTTGGGGATACTTTTGAGGGATACCTTATAAATGTTGAAAAGGTTTTGTCAAGGTGCGAGGATAAGAATCCCATACTAAATTGTGAAAAATGTCATTTCATGGTAAGGGAAGGACTTGTTCTAGGTAATCTGGTATCTGGTAGAGGGATCGAAGTTGATAAAGCTAAGGTTGACATCATTCATCACATTCCCTCTCCTAAAACTATTAATGAAGCGAGGTCCTTCTTAGGACATGCTGGTTTTTATAGAAGGTTCATTAGGAACTTCATCTCTATTTCTCGACCACTTTGTGCTCTATTGGTAAAAGATGCTCCATTTTTATGGACAGAGAGCTGTGAGGAATCATTCTCTAAACTCAAGTCAACTCTTATATCTCCACCTATCATGCAATCTCCAAATTGGAAACTTCCTTTCGAGCTCATGTGTGATGCAAGTGATTTCGCTGTAGGAGCAGTCTTAGGACAACGGTGTGAGAAAACTCCACATGTCATTTCTTATGAAAGCAAATCTTTAAATGATGCACAAATAAACTACACCACCACTGAGAAAGAGTTGCTTGCTGTTGTATTTTCCTTAGAGAAATTCAGGTCTTATCTCTTAGGATCACCCATCATTGTCTTCACTGATCATTCAGCCCTAAAATACCTTTTCCAAAAACAAGATGCCAAGGCTAGATTTATTAGGTGGGTCCTTCTTCTTCAAGAGTTCGATTTAACCATTAAGGATAAAAAGGGTGTTGAAAATATTGTAGCTGATCACCTCTCTAGGATGGAATTCAAAGACAACTCACACCACCTCTCTGTGTCTGATTCATTTCCCGATGAGCACCTCTATTCAGTGAGTGATTTCCCTTGGTATGCTGACATAGCAAACCATTTGGTGACGGGTGACATTCCAAAATTCATGGGGACCCAAGCTAAGAGGAAATTCCTTTCTGATGTAAAACACTATTTTTTTTGATAATCCTTACCTCTTCAAGTTCTGTCCTGATCAAATCATCAGGAGATGTATTCCCGAGTCTGAGCAAGAGTCCATTCTAAAATTTTGTCATGGAGAGGCATGTGGAGGCCACTTTTCAACAAAGAAAACCACTGCAAATGTCCTACAAAGTGGTTTCTACTGGCCGAACCTTACTAAGGATTCCTTCCAATTCTGTAAAAGTTGTCCTCAGTGTCAGAAATTAGGATCCATTACCAAAAGGAATCAAATTCCCCTCACTCCCATTCTAGTCGTTGAAATCTTTGATTGTTCGGGAATTGATTTCATGGGGCCCTTTCCAAACTCTAAGGGATACCTCTACATCCTCTTAGCTATTGATTATGTCTCAAAATGGGTTGAAGCCATTCCCACCAAGTGTAATGACCACCATGTTGTGATCCGATTTCTAAAAGAGCATATATTTTCTCGATTTGGAATTCCTAGGGCTATAATTAGTGATCGTGGAACCCATTTCTGCAACCACCCATTCTCTTCACTCATGTCTATGTATGGTATTACTCATAAAGTTTCCACTGCATACCATCCTTAAACCGACGGTCAAGCTGAGTTGTCAAATAGAGAAATTAAACAAATTCTTGAAAAAACTGTCAATCCCTTTAGGAAAGATTGGACCGAGAAACTCTTAGATGCCCTTTGGGCATATCGAACTGCCTTCAAAACTATCCTAGGCATGTCACCGTATAGATTGGTTTATGGAAAAGCATGTCATTTACCTGTTGAAATTGAGCATAAGGCCTTTTGGGCAATAAAAAAAATGAACTTTGACATTTCTTTGGCTGAAACAAAAAGGAAATTAGATCTTAATGAACTCAAGGAACTTAGGATGGAGGCTTATGAAAATTCAAGGAACAATAAATCTAAAGTTCAAGCCTACCAATCTAGGAATCTCAAAGTCAAACACTTTGAACTGGGAAAATTTGTGTTCTTGTATAGTTCAAAACTTCATCTACACCCAGGAAAGCTAAAGTCCAGATGGTCTGGTCCATACCTAGTGCATCATGTGTACCCTCATGGGGCAATAGAGATTCAGGATCCCACAAGTGGTCATGTCTTCAAAGTCAACGGTCATAGGTTAAAACCATTCATTGAATCATTAAATAAACAAGAAACCAAGGAGGAGTTAACTGAGACAACATATGAACCAGAGACAAATTGAAAGATTTAGGGTACAATTCGGGCTAACGACGTTAAACAAAAGCGCTGCATGGGAGGCAACCCGTGGTTTTCATGTTTCCAATCACTGGGAATCATATTTTGTTTCCTTCTCCTTAATTTTGTTACTTTTTTATATATAGAATGTTGACATGTTCTTCTTTTATGAGTAAGGATGGGTATGAAAAGGGAGCACCGTATTCATCCGTGTCACGCGGTGTGATCCCTGAGTAATACCTTACCCAGAAATTTAAAGAAGACAATGTATCATCAGTATATTTTATTTATGTTTTTGTAGGTAAAAAAAAATAGACTCTTGACCTGTTCTTCTTTTATGAGTATGGATGGGTATGAAAGGGGAGCACCGTATTCATCCGTGTCACGCGGTGTGCTCCCTGAGTAATACCTTACCCAGAAATTTAAAAGAAGACAATGTATCATTAGTTTGATTTAAAAAAAACATGAAAATGATGGTACTTGGAATTAAATAAATCATTGTGTTGTTTGTTTTGTCTGCTTTGTCCTTCTTTTTATGGTTCAGGAACTATTTTGGGTGATACATGTTCAATCAAGGAGGTGCCTACATCCCCAAAAAGATCAAAGGAGTAATTTGGAGCATCATGAACCTCAACTTTAAAAACCATGTGAATTTGTTCCATGTTTTTCATTCTCAATTTCATCTTTTAACACCTCCCCTACCCCCTTCTAACTTTTTTTTTCTTTAAACACTAGGGATAGTGTTATTCTAAGTTGGGGGGGGATAAAAAATTATTTTTATTTTGAATAAGAACATGCATGAAAAAAAAATCCATTAACCATAAACATGATAAACACACATTGCAAGCTCTAAAATTGGATATCAAATAAATTTTTCATGCCTTGATTCTGATTTTAATGCAAGTTTAAGTTCATGAGCATAGTTTTTGGAAAGTGCGGTTGTCCGATGTGATTTTTCAATGTTTACATTTTCATACTCTTAATAAAAATGCCACAATGCACGTCTTTTGGATTGTGGGTGTAAATTTTGAGTTCTTGTGTCCCTTTCATTATAGCATAGGGTTCTGGGGTCAATTTTAGTTTAATTTGAGAATCAAAAAAAAAGACCACATAGAGCAATAATTTGTCCAAATGCGTGGCGTCTGGCACTTGGGGATTGTGAATCCATAGTTGTCTTTCCCAGAATTAGGCTTTATATCTCTATTGTAGAGCATGAAATTGAAAATATGTGTGGCGTCCGGCACTTGGGGTTCGTGACTCCATAGTTGTCTTGCCCAGAGTTAGTCTTTTCATATCTATTTTGGTTAAAAAAATAAAAAAAATCAAAAAAAGGGATACTCATCTTAAGGTTTAATGTGATTCCCACTTAGCGCTTCCATTTTTTCCCCTTGAACAATAAAATGGGCCCCATATCTTTTATGATGCACAACACTTTATCATGCTTAATTGGAATTGGATGAAATGTGGAAATGAATTTGAACAAAGGAATGGGATTGGGCTTGGGATATGCTTATGGACCTAGCTTGTTTTAAATGATTTTTATGGGTTCCATAATTTTTTGGTATGAGATCTGTTGAGTGAGCAATGTGTATTTAAATGTTTTTGGAAAAAGGGATTTGGATTTCATATTTGTAATTTATTTTGCTCGGGACTAGCAAAACTCAAGTTGGGGGGTGTGATTAGTCACTAAAAGTGGCTAATATTCATTGTTAAGATCTTAATATTAATATTTTTATGAGTTCATAAACATCAATTTTAGTCCAATTCAGAAATTGAACTTCATTTCCCATCATTGTGCAATTCATGCTTAAAATGTCAATTTGGGCCCACTCAATAATTTTCTTGTGGAAATTACAATATTCATCATTTTAATTTGAAATTTTGGAATATTATTGATCACGTTTTCTGGAACATTTTATATTTTAGGTCCGATGGATGAATCCCAAAGGAAGATGAAGACGTTTGCGCCTGAAGGCAGAAACTTGCTGGAAAAAGCATAATGGGCCTAAGGCCCATCAAACAAATGTGGGGCCCAGAAACCAAGCCCAATGAAGCTAAAATTTATACAGTATAAAGATAAAAATATGAGGATCATTTTATTAAACTGTGGCCGGAGCTAATTCTGATGTTTTTTAATGATAATAAAGAGATCTGAAGTTGAGATTTAAAAGGAGGACTCGTCATTAATGCACAGAAATCCGTCCCACCATTTCGACCATAACTTTCAAACGGCTGAGCCAAATGTCCTAAAATTTTGAGAGATTCTATAAGACACATGAAAGAAGATAGTTTATATTTAAGAGACCTTCGGATTCGGCCATATGAAGTGTCAAACGCACACGTCAAAATGGAGTACGAATCTTGACAGTTTTCCGGGTCAACTTCGAAACGTCAATTTCCTTTTGATTATTCACCCTCATTTTTACTCTATTAATTGTTGGGGGTGAATTAATTATTGGGGGATGGAAATAATGCTCCAAATATGATTATATAAGGATCTATTGGTGAAGGTAATAGGGGTTGATATTTTTCATATCATCTTTTGTTGCTTGTTTCATTGTAAGGTTATGCTTCCAAATTTCCTTTGTAATGTTTTCCATTTCCATGTAAGATTATTTTTTGTATATTTATGTTCATAATCAAATTATTTCTCTTCTATATTTTCCATTTCATTTATTAAAAATTTATAATCACAAAGCACAGTGATATCTCTGTTTTGTTGTGAATTAGTTCACACATAGGTGTGAATTTCACTCACACACACGGAGGAGTGCTCGTTATTTCCGCGGTTTTAATTTCTTCAATCCAATTATTGTTAGCCATCTTCCGCCCACCATTGAGAGTATACCATCAATGGAGGGCTAAACCCTTAATGAGTTGATCTTAGGAGGATGCAAAGGCTGGTTTGAATGTTATTTTATGAACGAATTGTTGTTAATTGGATAATTAATTTAAGACATCCATTCTTCAGTTATTTCTACTCTTCATCTTTACTGTGTTTGAGAAAAATAAATTCAATTAATAAATAACCATATACCTCGGAGAGATCAGGAATTTGGTTCTCTAAGTGTATAGGGGATTAGTAATTGTATTTAGTAAGCACCCAACCAGAAAATGATGAAGGTAGTGTTATTTTTGAAGAATGGATTCATCAAGAATTAATAAAACCAAAATTGTTTAAACAAGTAAAATTCATTCAATCCACCCCGAGCATAATCCTAGATCAACCCATTTTCATTAAATTGAATTCACGTAGGTTTCTTAGTGTTATTTAAACCATCTAAAATCGAACCCAAATTTGGCTACTTCAAAGCCCATACCGCACCAAATCATAGCGTCTCAAGGTTACTTCTTCGGTCCCGGTGGATTCGATCCCTACTTGTACTTCAACGACCGCTATTACCAGTAGGGTAAATTTGGGCGCAACCACATACCTATCACCACTTCGTTTTAGAGGTTCAATTCAGTGGTAGTGATATAAAAAGATCGCCCTTGATGCCTTGGAGGTTGTTGGTTGCCTCTGAAAACCCTTGGAACAAGGTGTTGGTTTGTAAAGTGCACTGTATTTTTTCAGTTGAAGTAATGAAAAATGAATTAAGGTTCAAAAAAAGTGTTCATATCCTCTGTCGTAGTAGTGGGTTTTTCTTATTGTAAGTTTATAGCCAAGTTTCCTTCTCTTCCACACCTATAACATTTCCTCATCCCCTTAAGGAAACTTCTTGGGTTCTTTTTTCTGCACCATCGAATAGTGGGGTGATATAATTTCATAGCACCATTGGATTTATCCATTGGACCTCCATAATTAAAGTCCACCTTACGCTTCTTATCCCCATGATACCACTGAGATTTGCTGATCTCTATTTCGAAATTGAGGGAATATCAAACAATTTTTTCATAGCTATCGAAGTCATGGATCACTCGAGATTTTTGTAGGTTAGTTTTTATCCCACTAATGATTTAGTCAACCATGCATTCCAGGGTAATGGAAAAGATAGAGGAATATCATGAAATCCTTGTGAAGGTGAGTCACACTTGCAATGAATATGGACATTGTTTCAATTAGTGAAATCAGTGAAATCAGGAGGAAAATATTATTTTACTGACCATGGTTTTTTCCCAAGTGGAGTGGAAAATATTATTTTATTGGGCCAATGGATGAACTAATTAAAATACTAGGCTTGCTTATGTGGAGGTGGGTCAAACTCGCAATGAAATGATTTTAAAAAGTTTAAATGTTTTATAAGTTTTGGAGGGACAACTAAGACACCATAAAATTAATAAAAAAATATAAAATCACATTTCATTATAGTAAAAAAATATATTGTATTAGAATCAGTTTTATTGTATTTTATTATATCACTATTGTGTCATGATGATGTTAGAAAACACATTATATATTTAAACAGTATTTAATTTTTACCCAAAAATTGAACAATTTAGGAAAATTATAAAAAATTCACAGTTGGATAATTTCAACATCCTGATTCCAAAAATAATATTCATCTTATCTAAATAATTTCCTAAATATGTGAATTTTTACTTATAAAATAGAAAACAATATTTATAAAAAAATCATGGGTTTCGAAAAAAAAACGGCTTTCAAACATTAAAAAAATTACAATTGTATTGATAAAAATTTTATGATCATATATATATTTAATAAAAATTCATTTAGTAATAATATTTTATTAAAATATTATTTAATTTATAAATCCATTATTTCATCAAAATAGATTTCTTAATTGAATATTAAATAAAAAAAATACTATTTACACTTTAAAAACCATTTATTAAGTAACAATAAAAATTTGAATGTATATTTTTTATTCTATACAAAAAAAATTCACATCATTATAGTGCTAGTGTATTATTAGATAACCCATTATAACACCCACAAAAGACCTAAGGGTAAGGTGTGGGATGGTGAAAGACTCTTGCGGTGGCTCGAATAATAGCACTTGGGTGGTAATCTCTAACAACATCCACTTCGCCTATAGGACATTCCGTTCAAGCTTAACGTGTTAAAGATAGGCTTGGGATTGGTCAGGAGCAAATCCTACTGATTCCAAATCCTTTCTGAGCCCCAAAAAATGGGCTTCGTTCATATCAAATCTACTAGATGGGGCATCACTTACTTTTTATTTGTAAATTGGATCTATTACTGCCCTATATTTATACAAATTATGTGATCACTATTCAATGGATATATTAGAAAAGATAACAATTATTAACAATATTTTAAAATCCAAAAACAAAAAAACAATGAAGTGAATATATTGTATATAGAAATTTTACACAATAATACCTTTAATCATATCAATATGAATATTTATTAGTAAAATTGTTGGGCCGTTTCCTGATGTGTATTAAGAGTTCTCATAGATTGTTTTATGATAGTACATGACTAGCCTTACCATGTAATCTATACATCATGTCCCTTGATATATCTTTCATAATTTTTTTTTCACATCGCTTGTGATATGAAAGTTCCTGAATAGCCGTTCCCAAGAGAATTAAATGAAATTCACCCTACTAGGAATTTTCTATTCTGGTATATTTATAGTATTATTTGTTATTTATCTTTAGGATAGTAGTTTAGGACATATGAACAGTCCATTATGAGGATCATAGAATATAGATCACTACAGTATAATCCTCTCATATATTTAAGGCTATATTCATTATAGTTTATAAATTTCATGGTTATTAGTTAAAATGATGAAATGAAAAGAGTTATGTGAGATGTTTTGAAAAAATATGGAGTGGTTACTCCCTTGGGTGTCTGGGTGTGGTCTTGGATATATGGCATTTAGGGACTCCCATTGTAAAATAAAAATAATAGGGTGAGGTCCCCCATATGGTGATGGTGTTTAGGTACTCCCTTTTATGTTAAGATAGGATCCTCTCCGCAGCTGCGCCTACATGGTCGGCTCCTCCGCGGATACCCCCTTCACGACCATCTCTAATGTGGCTAGTTTCTACGTGGCTCGCTCCTCCGCGGCTAGTCCCTCACGGCCAGCTCTCAATGGCAAGCTCATACATGGCCCACCACAAGCAGAAAAACCCATCCACTCACTGGTCCATACCGCGGTGGCTGCGCCCCCACTCCCCCACTCCGGCTGCAGTCCCGGACCTCCGGGACGGTCCCTTCGCTACCGTCACTAACCACCATGAAAAATGGAGAGTTTCATCGCAAAATTTTTGGGATGGGTCAACAATATTTTCTATCGCACTCTTATGCCGCTACAACATCCGTCCTATAAATTCCATGAGTCGAGCAACTCGTCATGAGACTCCTAAAATCCTGTTACCTAGCTCCCATGCTAGGTTAATCTAGAAAGGTCCGCCCTTGCGTAAGTACCACAAAAACCATTTCTAGGTCTCTCCTACCTTTTCATCCTGACTACATGACGTTAAACTGTATGGCCCTCATCCTAACCACATGACGTTAAACTGTTTGACCCCCGTCCTATCCATATGAAGTTAAACTATATGGAAATAGTCCCTACAACATGACATTAAGCTGTGATTCCATAGTTATCTATACATGACTATAAACTGTAGTATGCCCTATCATTCTATAATAGGATGTCTCTGGTTCCAAAAAAGAGATGTCTTATGCTCCAAGAATAAGATGCCTAAGTCCATGATCACTATGGCGTAATTTCAAGAGCATTGGAATCCATTTAAACATTCCATCACTCCAGGTAATACTTTGGACGTCCTTAATTCAGATTTCCATTCCATTGAATGTCTAAATGGACCCCCTAATGACCTGGTCCCATGCCTCCTCGGCTCACCTACCGTCCTGGGCCAACACCCCGAAAGACTTTGGGAAACCCTTCGAGTCAGGTCCTGTTTTTCGAACACAGTCAATAGTCAACCCTCACTTGTCTTCCCCTATTCTAGGAGAAAGTGACATGGATTATATGTTTTGAACATGGTCAACAGTTATCCTCCATCGTCACGGAAACCTCACCACGTTCTGAATGTCAGGCACGTGATTCACACTTTTCATCTCCCTTTGTTTGGGCTAATTCCAATGCCCTTGGTGTTATCCCGCTTGTGCACTTGCGCATAGGTGTAGGCCTCAATTATATGCCTCAACCCACCAATGAGTTGGGATTCCCTCATGGCTAGACATGAGGAAGACATTACGGGCCTCCATCCTGGAGTAAGTCCCAATCTCCACTTCTCGGGATGCTCCATGCGTAAGCCACATTTCGCTTCCCACGGACGCACCTTTCGCAACATGATCGTCAGGTCTCTATTGCCTCCTGTTTCTCACAATGAGCATGACTCATGTGGGATTAGAGTAAGCACCAAACCTAACCCCAAACTCTTGTGAACTATGAGGAATTTGATCAATGTTAAGGCATGGTACGCATGAAGCCTCCATGTGGTTCAATCCCAACAATCAGCCGTTCCGACCCCCTTCACGTCGAACATCCTTCGTCCCACATGACGTTAAACTGTACCTCCAAACTACAGGGACTTTGATCCATGTCAAGGAATGGTACGTAAGAAGTCTCCACAAGGTCCAGGCCCCTTTTTTGTAAACTACAAGGACTTTGATCCATGTAAAGGCATGGTACGTTGGAAGCCTCCACGAGGTTCAAGCACAAAAATCATCCATTCTGACCCCCTTCACATCAGTTCATCCTTCGTCCTGCATAAAGTTAAACTATAATTCCAAACTATGGGGAATTTTATCCATGTCAAGGCATGGTACATAGGAAGCCTCCATGAGGCTCAGGCCCACTTGTCGTTGGACCCCCAGGTCCACATTCACATCTGTTCTCTGAAAGCCTCCTGAACTACGAGGACTCAGATTCCCCTCACAAGGATACGTTGGAAGCCCATATCATGGGTTCAATCTAAACTCTCAAGTCGTTATCTGTCCCCTGGATGACAATAAACTCTAGAGCGCCCAGTTATGAGGCTTTAAATCAGCGTCTTCCAAACGAGCCCCAAATCCTCAGAGTCATTAATCCAATGAGAGATGGTAAACCTCATGCCTAAATGATTTCGAATCCCTGCGTTTATCTCACCATTTCCACCCAGGAATAACCCGTGGATACTATGCTTGGGGATAAACCAAAGATTTGTGAACATATGAATATGTCATAAATCTATAAGAGAGTCCTGTAACAGGCAACAATTCCTCCCAAAAGGGTGCGATGAGCCCAACTTCCCAACCTCTCGACTAATGTAAGTTCTTAATTGTCGCTGGCCAAATCGCCCCATGAACGCCTACCATTGGAAAGAAGGTCCATGTATCATCAGATACGGAACCGTTGGGCGTTTCAAACCGATCCGAAACAAAGTATATCACCAAAATGTTCATGACCACATAGCCAATAAAATACGTAAAACAAAAATCGATACAAAATCAATAAAATTATAATTTGATGTAAAACCTAAAATATATAATATTGAGACTTACCTAAGGTAAAAATATTGGTGAACTTAAAAATTCATCCTCTTAGGACCTCTTCTATTCAGACAGAATGTAAACTATAATAAACATACCTAATTCTATAATGATTCGACTACCTAGAAAACTCATACACCGTAAGGGTTTTAAAATAAAATAACCCAATAAAACTAAACGACCATCCATTAAAAAATAGTTCTTCACTCCAACAAGTACATGATGCACCTACAATGGTTACCTAGTGGCCCCAGATGAAAAGGTGGTCCATCTAGGACCTCTATCAGCTACCATGTGGCTACTATTACTACCAAACTATGATTTTAAAATATGTGAACCCCTAGAACTCACTTATATCCTCATCCACATGAGACATTACCTTAAAAAATCCTCTTAAACAATTCAAAAAACATGCAGAATTTCCAACAACCGATTCAATTTCAAAATTTCTAATCATCCAAGATTCATTTCCCTCATAATATGGTAACCCAATGACTCCACTTAAAAAAGTGGAATTAATTAAAATAACCACCACATATTTCTTTTTATCATCAATTAGTCTTTACCCGCATAACTCATACATCACATTGGCTACTGAGATTGGATGTCCACATGAATTTATAGGCACCCATTGGTTCAGTCATGTTGATACATCAACATAACCAGTGGAACTGAAAAACACCACATATGCATCTCAGATCATATCATCACAAGAACTAGTCATCCCTAAAACACTACATGATAATTCTTTACTAAGACATGACACTTGATCACACATGAGAACCACGAACGGTTGCATCACCCAAAAATTTATCTAAAAAACATCTCATCTTGTTCATCACCATGTTTATTATTTCCAAAAACCCCAAAATGATGCCCCATACCCAATAAAATTAATGAATTATCAATTATATAATTTTAGAGACCATCAGATAGCCTCACAAGCCTAAATTAGACTATACCCTCTCAACATTATTCTTGAGTATAACATGACCGTTCTCATTAAAACATGCAGTCTCACCCCTAAAATCCGTGCACAATATGAATCCATGCTCCACTATACTAATCATCGTACTATCCAATGTTTATCAATACATCATTGAATTTGTCTCCATAAATGTAACAACCTAGAAATTTATGAATATTCCTATAATAAGTTAACTTTTAATAAATACATTTTTATATAATTTGAAATCCAACTATGAAATATTTAATAGAATATTTTATGAAGTTAAGTTGTTTTTTATAATCAAATATTTTTTTTATTAAGACGTACTATTATTATATAATTTTCCTAAAAATAATATTTTTATTACAAATATTTTAATGAAAATATATTTCAATATTTAATCTTAATATTTGAATCATTATTTAAGAGTATAATTTCAAACCTCATGCTTTAATAATTTAGGTTTTTAATATATTTATTTTTGAGAAATATTATTTTTATATAAATCCTATGAAAATATATTTTTTGATGTCTATAAAATACTTTTTTGATATTATAGTTATAAGTGGAATGTTTTAATGATTTTTGAAGAAAAATATTTCGTAATATCTTTTCAAAAAAATTATATAATTTATGCTTTTTAAAATAATATTAATATAATGTCAATATTTTAAATAATATTATAATGTAAAAATAATTCTTTTAATTAACCTTTTTACTAATATATATATATTGATACTAATAATTATTTTGAATCATTTTTTGTTATATGTACTTAAAATTTAAATTAAAGCATACTTTGTATGTAAATAAATGTAGGTGATTATAAATTATAGAAATTCGTAGTTTCAAAATATTATATTATTTTTAGTTTATGTTAATTGTAATGATATAATATTTAGAAATTTTTTGACAATTAGAAAATATAAAATATTATGGTAAAATTTAAAATAAATAGTGTATAAGTAAATTAATACAATTATGAAAATTTGAATGATTAGTAAATACATTTAAGTGAAAAAATGATAAAAATGTACTTTGTATTTATTTAAAACTATTTTATATGAATTTTGATTTTTGTTATTATTATTTTTACTAGAATGTATTAAAAAATCAACATAACCACTAGGCTAACCAAGGGACCCCTCAAGATATATGTAGGACACTATAGGTTCAAACACATGGAGAGGTTAAAAATGGACAACCTATATGGTTGATTGGAGGAACTATAGTGAATTGGGTCATGTAATCCCATAAGTAGATCATCCATAGTGCCAATAGAATATACCCATTAGCCTGCATGGTAGCCCAGTGCACCACACATCATGGCCCGTGTTTGGGTGTGAGTGATGTATTGCGCGTTCCAACCCCACTCTTGGCTCAAGCAATCGCTGCCACAAGAATCATTATTAATAATTTTCAAAATGAACTAAATTTCAATGTGGGATGCAAGGTTGTCTCACTATTCACCCATGTTAACACCAAAATTTATATCATGAATGTTCAATTCGATTGATGAAAACTTTATGATCAACCGAGCGCTCATCTTCCACCTCTTATCGATCTAGTGAACCCTAATTCCATCATTTTATATTCGTATATCCTCCTGATTTCACTGATTGAAACAATGTCCATATTCATTTCATTTATCACAATGAAATCATTTTTTATTTAGGGTCAAAAAATTTGGTGGGTGGTGTCTCATTTAAAATAAACATTCTGAACTATCTCGATCCAACTAGGTTATATAAGTATACATATAAATGATCAAATGTGTCAATAAATTTAAAAATAATATTACCTAAAATTTGATAAAAAGATACTTGATTCTTTGTTTTTCTCTATGAAGAGGTCAGTTATAGTTAGAGTATAAATATGTAATTATTACATTTCTCAATCAGAATATTGTTACTTTCTCTTGAATTCATCAGCTCTTTTCTAGCACACTTACTCTTCCTTCTAAATTTATCTCTCATGTAATTATTCATATTCTTGGTTTTTTCATAGGTCCTCATGAGACTAATTATGTAAAGATAATTACATTCTTTAATTATTTATTATCTGTACCTCAATCTTCTTATAAATTTTTATACTTTAGAGAACTAAGTCCCCACTCAAGGTGCATGGTATTAGATTTTAACTTTAACTACATTAAAATCTCCCCTATTTTCATAAATTGTTTTATCAAATTTGAAAATAATTGTGAATAAAAGAAAAAAAAGGATGGTTTTTATTTATTAAAGTAATAGAAGCAATCCACAACTATATTACAGCCTTTCCCTCTAAGTACTTAAAAACACATTATCATGAAAAAAAATGTGAGAAGAAGATTCCCTAATAATTTATGGCGTAACATACTTTAGTGTAATCAATCTACAATATTATTTCAACTATGATCATTAATAATTTCCTATATTTCCCATCCTCAATGATATGATCCCCCTTCTATGCATGGGAGTTTTGAAAAATACATTATTTATACTCATGTGATTAAACTATATGGTCTATGAGTGATGTGATCTATAAACATGGTTAAAAACATAAATTCCCTTGATTTTGTTTTATACCAAGTAAGCACATGGGTTTCCCTCTTTCTCCTATTGATTGGGTTCCATGTATGCATGTTTTTAATGATTTATATGATTTAGTTTGTAATAATTGTCTAGGGATATTTCAGTCCCCCATGAGTTGTGCATGTGAAAGATGTCTCATCCTCATGGATCAAAATCCCCTCTATTATTAATCTCCATTATGTCAACCTAGATTTAACATTTTGATTAGTTTTCAAGATACTTGAAGCTTCATTAAAATTTTTATTTTTTTTCTGAAACATCAATGAAACTATTCTAAAATTAAATCCCTGAGCATATCTTAAGGTTCACTTTATATATCATTTGATGGTCACATTATGTTGGATCAACAATATATTCTCAAGTTAGATTTATATTGGATCTGTTAGAACATTGAATTATCATGTGTTAAGCCCTCACATTGTGTTGAGGCTTTGATGTAAAATAGAGAATAAATATGGTCCATGTAGTTTTGGGTGTAAACTTAGGGTAAAAATGTATATTTCATTTGATCTACAATGTAACCTAATCCCATTGATATTTGAATGTCTTGAAAAAATAGAATTAAAAAACTGATTAGGTTTTTCATGTGAACCTATATATTGTTGGATCACTATACTATATTAGAACTGAAATGATATCTTAGGCATTTTAATCACACTACATTAGAGATCATAAATTCCAGTGCTACATTCATTAGAATGCGGACATATCCTCATAAAGATATTAATGGGATGATGATAGATAAACAACATACTCTCAAGGCTTGATGCTGGATATCATTATCCCTAGTGTATTCTCAAGATCATATTTACCGCATTAACTTGGCTATAAAAAATACTCAATGTGCTATGTAGTTCTCTATTGGGACATTGCCACCTTCGAAATATATTACCTGAAACTACATTGGATATGGTACATATCCTAATATTTCAACCATAAAGTATGATTCCACCTAATAATATCCTTACTCCTCCATCCATTTTATATAACGTAGCTTCTTTTATATAAAAAATCCAAAAATATATAATTCAACTTATCAACATTTCAAGTAAAATAATATCTCTAGTGAATGAAATTTAATGAATGGATATCCAGAATAAAGAACTTATTTCCAAAATCCAAAACAATTATACAAACAACCCTTTAATATATGAAAATCATTGGAAACACAAAAAATAGAAATGAAACCAAATTAATGAAAAATTTGTGAAATACCCATTACACGGAACGTGAGTGATTACTAATTCTTAATTTATTTCTCTCAATACCTTTCAACAACAATTCAAATACTCTCAACTTTTATTATAGAATAATTTGATATTAAATTAAGGTATTTTAGTTAAATCATTTATATAACATAAATAACATCCACCAAACCCACACATTCAAATTTTTTCTCCTCTAATTGGTACAAAACTTCCTTAATACACATTAAATAAATTTTTTTTGTCAATTTATGCCTTTTTCATTTGGGTTGAATATTCCACTTACTATCCACTGACATAGAAAATATGAAATTAATCTATATTTAGTTTTTATGATCCATAGAATGTTATTTACACTTATGGATTGTTTATGACCATTATATAGGTAAAACAATCCATATAGTAGGAATCGCACATGACTATTTTAAATAGTCAGGACATGGACTTAGGATTGGAGGTGTTTTCCCTCGTAATTTCATTTAATCCTTTGGATGAATTTTATTTTTTCACTCACATACCCAGTTTGTAATAATCCTAGGAATTTTAAATGGGATCCCAGTTTCCCAATTCACTCCATTTTTAAAATACTTATTTTTATTTTCTTTTAAAATGTCTCCTTGGGTTTTTGTTCACTTATAGTGAAATATCCACTAGATATCAAGTTCAAATTCTTGTATATACACATTAGATTAAGATCCCTTAAATTATTACCTTTTAAACATCACAAATGATGGGAATTGACTTGAAATTAAATATTCTCTAAGTGATTTATCTCGTAGATAACTAATAAACCAGGAAATTAAGTGTTCTTTAGATTAATTCACACACCACACTTACAAACACATGTATTTCTCTCAAATTGATCATGATATGATTCTGGGTATTTTATTTATGTAAATACAATAAGTTCAATTAAATATTTAGGTTAACCATAACAATATAATTAATTTAAATCTCTTATTTTGTGGTTTATGGTCGTCCTTTATTCTTCTATCAATATTTTCCCTCTATTTTCTACAAAATAAATGTAACAAAGCCAGTGGGTAAATTATTATTATTCCAAATATAAAAAAGTGATAAATAAACTGGATTTATTACCAAGATATATTGGTTTATAGTCATCATATTAACTCTTAAAATCTGTATTATTCTATTTTTATAGTGTGGGATCTCTTCATCTTTCTTTCTACAATGTAGATATTTAGCCTCTTTTTGTTCAAAGTGAATGGATCTCCATATCATCCAAAAATATTCAAAAATACATTATGAATCACTTACATTATCTTGAAGAGTCCATGACACATGGACATAATCGTTATAAGAAAGATAATCATTGTATAATTTAATAGAAGGAAAAAATGGTACCTCCTTGAATTACATCCTTTTAATTTATTATCATAAAACAACACGAACTTTTATTTTAGAGTAATTAAAATTTCATAGTATTATCATCTTATTTATTCCATATCATTCAAATTAAATATTATCTTCTTTTTATAACTCTTATATTCTATTATACCAACATTAACAATCAGATAATCTTTGTGTTCTATCTCTACTCATAAATAGAATGTTGTTTCTAAAAAACATGATTACATTAAGATGAAAAAATTGGGGTTTTATAGGTAGGTTTCATTACACAAAGCACATCCTTTCACTTGTATGTCTAATAATTTTTAGAGAAGTTAACTATCTTTAATAAAATTAATTTCCATGATTTTTTGTTTATCTTAGCCTCATCCCTTGTTTATGGGTAGTATATAGTTACATTTTTTCCTTGCAACCATGGTTCTTCCTAAACATATTAAATTTATTATTATATAAGTTCACCCCATTATCAATGATGATGGATCTAGGGACAATAAAAATAAAAAACATGGATTTATTCATAAAACTAACACAAGAGGCCCCCAAATGGTCTAGTAAAGCAATTACCATAACCCAATTTGAAATAAAATATATTTAAACCACAATTTATTAATTTCCATGAGATTTTAGGAATGATTCAATGAATTACAATCCCTTGGAAAAATTAAAATTCTTGTATACCTTGTTCAGAAATTTCATTCTTTATTCTTATATTACATTTTCAATGATAACTGTTATAATTAAAAAAAATGCTTCAACATCTTTGAAAATAGTATCCAATTAAAAAACATATTGAAGTATATTTGTTATCATTTTCACATTTCTATAATTCCCACCATATGTAAAAGTATGTTAATTGCCTAGAATTTAAATAAATTACCTTAATTACTCAAAACATAACTAAATTTGATAAACTCTTAATTTAAAAATGTACGGTTTCTCTATTATGTATCACTTCACCTCTGCCTCAAACCTTTTATTTTAATTCTATGTTGTCTCTTGTGGTTTATTCCTACTAGAAATATAATTATAAATTTTATAATACCAAGGTAGTCCCATATTTAGAACTATAAATTTCTTCCCATTAAGGAACTCTTCTTGGATAGGATGTTTAGGGTATACATTTAATTCTTCTGTTTTGGAAAGATGATATCCTACTTTACTTTTCCATCCCTTGTTATCATTAATCTCAAGATTTAATTATTTTAAGATAAATACAAATCAAATCAACCTTGGATTATGTTAATTCATTGATAAAAACAAAATTAAAAGTAAAAAAGTTCAATAAATATAGATACATTGATTCTAATGAGATATGGATTCAATTTTTCCATTGTATAGACCACAACTAAAATATCATTATATATTTTGAAACTGTTGAGTTATTTTTAATTCCAATAAATGATTACATTTTAGCTGAAATATTATCTTTTTTATATATTTTCCCCAATAATATGACTCATATAAAAAACACTAGTATCACACATGTTTAAAAATTATTTCCTTCAATAAGATGATGTGATGGTGGGTTCTAAGATTGTAACATTCTTTAATCTATTTAATTCTTCCCAAAATGCTGTATCAACTTTACACATGGAATCCTTTACTATAAGTAATTATAATGGAAATACAATATTTTTTAAATCATTTATAAAACTTCTATAAAATACATCATACACAAGGAATCTCCTCACTTATTTAACTAATGATGGTGGTTGAAAGGATGATATTAATTTCATTTTGGTATTACCCAATTCCATACCATCTACTGAGATTTTTTAGCCTAAATATATTTTTATTCTCACATATATTTAACATTTCTTCTCTTTGAGTTCTAATTTTTCTCCCTGCTTATTTCTAGTAGTTTTTATAGGTTTTCTAACAATTCTTCAATTTTATCTCCAATGATAGAAATGTAATAGATTAATACGTCAATAATACATTCAACCAAATAATAGTAAATATATATCATACATTTATAAAAATAATAAAAGGTTATCCATATATCCCAAATGGAATTATTCTACTTGTAGATATCAAATAAGTATAGGTGAGACTTGGTCATCTTGTTAGATGTGAACTTTATAGTATCTAGAAAATCTATCAAGAGAGAAAAAAAGAAAGTGACTTATGCACATTTCCAACATTTTTATAATTAAATGAATGGGGGGATTTTATTTCCTAGTAGAATCATTAAATTTTCTATATTCTATATGTAATCTTCATCATTTCATAGTACATAGATAAATCTTCTCATTATTCTCATTGGTGATGATAGTTATACAACCCTTATGTCAAACTATATGAATAAAACTTCCCAAGATTTTTATAAAATGGTATAGATTATCCAAATTTCATGAAATATATTGATCTTGGGCTTGAATACTTATGACATATTTCAATTGAGTTTTCCTTAGTACCCAATAGTTTTCTTGATCTCATCCTACATGATTATTTGGTGCATGTAGATTGTCAGTATTATACCCTTTCTGTCCGATTTGGTCTAATAAATAGATCTTTAATGACTCCTTATGACTTAAAGAAACATTTCCTCTTGTTGAGATTCCAATTGAACTACCATAATTATAAGAAGTGTTTTTTTGTCTCCCATATAATCATAATTAGTCTTGGAAAAAATACCTTTAGTTTTAAACATTGTGGAATATTTATAGATGGATTTCCAACAAGTCTTTCATGATTCAACTCCCCTTATTATTTTATTATACCTTTTAGTTTAGAGTTATATTCAAATTATGTTCCTAATCATTCAGGATTCGCGGTTACCTCTCCCTTATTTTTAAGTAATTGATTATTCTCAGAATGTTCATTATAATATTAGTATGAGACCCAGTTTTCACCTTCTGATTGATATTATTCACTGAATATTTATTATCTAATATATCAAGACTCTTCAATTCATGGACGAAATTATATGTCTCCCTTTCGTCACCCACATGAAAATTTATTTCACCATAATCCATGTAAATCATGGATCCTCTAGTGTCTTAGAAAATCAATCCCAATCTTAATAGAACATTATTTAATCTTTCTATTTGTAAAACCTCATGATTTGTTAGAAGTATAAGTTTCCCAAATCTTATAAATAAATGTTAAATATTAAATGTAGGGTATGTGATAGATTTTTCATTAAACATAAATTAGATAGTTTTTGTTATAATATCACCAATTCTGAAATTATTTCACATCTTTAGAGGTATTATATTAATAATAGTTCCTAAATTCATAAAACATGTGTATGCTACTTTCCCTCAAAATTAAAAAAGAAGACTGAATCTCTCTATATCATTTATCATTTGAGGGATATTACATTGAATAACTACAAACAATTCATCAGTATGTGGAATGGTTGTTAATTCACAATGTATTTTTCTATTTTAAAATTATATTATTTAGGAATTTAATATAGGATGTAATCATTTCAATTGATTCTAAAAATTGAATATATGGTCGATTTTTTGGCTAATTGTATGAAATTTTTAAATACCTCTATTTTCGATTATTAAATTCCCTATCAATTTGTAGTATTGGACAAGGTGGTTCATATGACCTCACATAAATATTTCAGAGGTTGTTCATTACCATATCATAATAGTTATCTCATATTCTATTCTTTTCAAAGACAAAATAGTTTAAAAATTCTATTTATTATTCCTATTATATTATTCCTCCTTAAATTATTCATATTCCTTGGAGATTCCTACACATCAGGTTGTAAATGGGTCTCTTTAAATTTTCCTTGTATAGTGTTCCTCCTCTAGTTGGCATTTCCATGAATAATTATCGTGGATTTGTTTCTATTGTCCTAGTTAATTTTTATTTGTTTATAATTTTATTTATTTTTTAGATTGATAACATTAATTTCTATATACATTATACTATCTATGTACACTTGTGCTTGTTTGTCTATTTGATTGAAAATTGCATTGTATTTTAAAACAAAGTCATTCATTATTAACTGACCACTCTTGATCTCTATTAGAACTTCGTTTGACTGTTTGGTACTATAATCTGACAACCTTGATTTAGAATTTTTATTTTTATAAGTTTTCTAGTAGATCTTAGATTAATAACTGGTTTTTTATTTCCTTCATACTCACCCTATCTTACATTCTTATAAGTTATTTTCTCCTTCCAATGCATTGTTTGGATGATTCTTCCACCATGGATTTTATGAATTTGATAAAGGATAATTCATTATCAGTTCCCTTCAATAGGTTACTATGTAACTATATTTCAGTTAAAAATAAGAATATTATTGATAGACTTAAATTCCTTTGATATCTTTTCACATATTGATCACCTCCTATTTTATCGACCAATGTCTATCCCTTGGGATCAATTCCTTTATAAAACAATCACATAATCAAAGCATGTGAATATTAGTGAACGATGTATTTTTTATAGTAACTCTTGAATATATATCATTATTTGTGAATATTCTATTAATCCGGTTGTGTTACGTCCCGGTTCAGGGTGCCACTCAACAGGTGCCCCAAAACCGGTTCGCCACGTGACCTCAAGCGCATTTCCCCAATCTCCAGAGACTCCCAACTAGCAGCGAGGGCCCAGGTCTGATAGTGGGAAAACTATGCCCCCATTTGTCAAAGTGTAACGCAGTGGAATAAAATAAAAATCATGCAGCAACAGTGGAATCCATAAACCATAGACATTTAAACAAAACAACTGCAATAAATGATAACCAACAGTTATATAGATGACGATGCAACATGTCTTAAGTTCTATGAAAATAGCCAAAACATGTTACAAAATAGTGCAGTACAGAACAATACAGAGTACAGAAAAACCAACTCAAAATAGTCGGTAGCATCGTGAGCCTAAGCCCTGTCCTATGCTCTCCTATTCCTCAGCAGTAATCAAGTACCCGTATAGGGACCCTTTCCCATATCCAGACCAACAGAAACATAATATATTTGGGCTGAAAAGCATGACCCAAACAAGGTGTGAGAAATAATCTCAGTAGGCACCCACAAAAGTCTCGTGCTCAACTTTTTGTAAACATGAAACAACAGTGTGAAAAAGTAAATGCAATAAACTAAGAAGTACTCAAAAATAACTAACTTTACCAGTTATATTTCCATTTAACATTCATTTCATTATTTATTATTAAGAAACCACCACAGTGAATTTCTATGTAAACAGTTAGTGTCCTAAGACACACAAACCCTTACCCTCAGGTAATCAGAAATGTAACCGCATGTAATTTCCCACAGGTATAATAGATATTTCCCTCAGGCGTACAAAGTGTCACCCTCAGGCATAGAGTCTTTTGCCCACAGGCTCGGAAGAAGTTTCCCTCAGGCTAAAAGATGCACTGCCCTCAGGCTAATTAAATCACTTCCCTGTGGAAAAACAAGTAATTGGTCCATGCCTAACATATAAAGAAGAAATACCCATACAATTCCTCTCAAGGAAAAAGTCAATCTCAAATAAACATGGCATACCCTTGGGTATTCTGGCCAAACGGTTAAACAGAGGAACGCACACCCGGGGTGGTCTTGGATCCAAGCAGCGATCCCAAACAACAATTTATTATCACATTTAAATTACATATACAATTATATGTTTTTAATTGAACAAGGCCTCATCCATATGACACCCTATTCATGGGCGCATATCACAACAGTACACAAAACGTACATTAGTTAGAAAATTAAACACATATCCACATACCTTAAACACCCACGAACGGTATACGTGAATGTCAATTCCAGAAACGCCGAAATTAGACATAGATCTGGGTTAGAAGAAAACCAGTTCAAATGTAAATAACATTCATTAGGAGAAGAATTTTCAAGAACTATGTAATGTGGTGGGAGGGCTTACCCATGTGGTTCTGATGTGATCGAAAAAAGCGGAAACGGATTCTCAACACTCGATATGGAGATACATGAAGATTCGACTTTCCTCCCCCGATCTCCCATCTGGTTCTAAGAAAATATTGTGAACAGGGTTGGCTACTACCAATTTTAAGAAGAAAAAACAAAGTACATGGTGTGTACTTCCAAGTACACTACGTGTATTTTTTTCATTTAACTGTTCCTCTGGTGGCACTGCCAAACTGTTCACCATCGACACGAGTACACGACATGTATTCTTGACTACATGGAGTGTACTGTCGCCCAGCTAGCGGCTGCTTTCACTGCCTTACTGTTTCCCCTGCTGACTGACTACATGGTATGTAAATACAAATTACATGGCATGTAGTCGGTTTCTAAACCTTTCTTAGCCGACATGGCTACACGCCATGTGTACTCATCCCACACGGCCAAAAGTACATGACATGTGGAAAAGTACAGGACGTGTATTCCCAAAATTTAGGATTTTCCCCATTTTCATTATTTTCTCAAAAACACTTAAGGAAAAGAGAAAAGAAGAAACCCATACATCAAAATAAGAACGGGTTCTTACAAACATCCCCCCCTAAAGAAAATCATCCCCAAATTTCCCTTACAAGGGTGTTGAAGATTTATCCGTGAACAACTCCGGCCACTGAGCACGTACGTCGGTCTCCCGCTCCTAGTTTTCATCCTGCACTCAGCCATACTTCCATAGCACCCGTAAGAGAGGAATTGCCCAGCCTTAGAGGACCTTTATGATCCTATAAACGATACAAATCAGATGATCCTCAATGGATGCATCAAACTCAAGATTAACCTCCTTGGGCTGAAAAATGTGAGACGGGTCTGAATGATAACGACACAACTGAGATACATGGAAGACGTCGTGCATGGCTTGGTACCTCTATGGTAACTAAAAATGATAGGAAACCTGCCTGAATCTCTCCAGAAGCTCAAATGGCCCCACATACCTCGGTGAATGTTTATCCTATCTCCTGATGCACCTATGACCCAACCTCAGTGAAGCACGTAAGAAAACCTGATCCCCAACCATGAACTCCAAGGGTCGTCTGTGGCGATCAACATAAGATTTCTGACGAGATTTTGTGGTAGCCATCTGTTTCTCAATCAACTGGACCTACTCAGAAGTATCCTGCACGAGACGTGGTCCAAATAAGGCTACCTCGCCTGCATCTAACCAGTACAAGGGTGATCGGCATGGCATACCATATAAAGCCTCATAAGGTGTAATCTCAATAGTTTCCTAAAAACTATTATTATAGGAAAACTTGACTATGGGTATATACTTCTCCCAAGATCCCCCAAAGTCTAGGATGCATGTACGAAGCATATACTCAAGCACATGTATTGTATGCTTTGACTGAACATCGGTCTGAGGGTGGTAAGATGTGCTCAAAATCACCTGTTTACCCAGTGCCCTCTAAAAACTATGCCAGAAACGAGACATAAAACAGGCATCCCTATCTTAAACGATAGAACGCGGGACCCCATGATGATGTACGACCTCTCAGATATACAAATTCATGACCTCATCAACTCTGAAGGTATCCTTGATTAGAAAAAACCGAGATACCTTTGTGAGTATGTCCACCACAACCCACACGACATCATTGCCTCGAGGTGACCTCGAAAACCCAGAAATGAAGTCCATCGCGACATCATCCCATTTCCACTCCAGGATGGGCAACTACTATAATACTCCGGCTGGCCTCTGATACCACTTTGTAACGTCCCGGTTCTGGGTTCCACTCAATGGGTGCCCCGAACCCAGTTCACCACGTGACCTCAAGAACATTTCCCCAAATGAAAGAGGCTGCCGACTAGCAGCGAGGGACCAAGTATGATAGTGGGGAAACTATGCCCTCATTTTTCAAAGTGTAGCACAGCGGAATAAAATAGAAATCATGCAACAAGAGTGGAAGCAATAAACCATACACAATTAAAATAAAAAACTGCAGTAAAATATCACCAACAATTATATAGATGATGATGCAATATGTCTTATGTTCTAAGAAAATAGCCAGAACATGTTACAAAATAGTACAGAACAGTACAATACAAAGTACAACAAAACCAAATCAAAATAGCTGGTAGCATCGCGAGCCTAAGCCTGGTACCCTGCTCCCCTACTCCTCAGCAGCAATCAAGTACCTGTATAGGGACCCTTTCCCTTATCCAGACCTGTAGAAATGTAATCTGTTTGGGCCGAATAGCATGACCCAAATAGGGTGACAGAAATAATCTCAGTAGGAACCCATGAAAGGCTCGTGCTCAACTATGTGTAAACATGAAAAAATAATGTGCAAAAGTAAATGCAATAAACTAAGAAGTACTCAAAAGTAACTAACTTTACCAGTTATATTTCCATTTAACATTCATTTCATTATTTTTTATTAAGAAACCACCAAAGTGAATTTCTATGTAAACAGTTAGTGTCCTCAGACATGAAATCCCTTACCCTCAGGTAATCAGAAATTTAACCCGCCAGTAATTTCCCACAGGCATAACAGATATTTCCCTCAGGCGTACAATGTGTTGCCCTCAGGCACTGAGTTTATTGCTCACATGCACGGAAGATGTTTCCCTCAGACTAAAAGATGCATTGCCCTTAGGCTAAGTAAAGAACTTCCCTTAGACTAAACAAGTAACCGACCCATGCCCAACATATAAACAAGAAATACCCATACAATTCCTCTCAAGGAAAAATTAAAGCACAAATAAACATGGCATACCCTCAGGTATCCTGGCCAAACGGCTAAACACAGGAATGCACCCACGGGGTGGTCCTAGATCAAAGCAGTGATCCCAAACAAAAGTTTATTAGCACATTTAAATTACCTATACAATTTTAGGTATTTAATTTAACAAGGCCTCAACCATATAACACCCCATTCATGGGTGCATATCACAAATGTACACAAAATGCACATCAGTTTGAAAATTAGACACCAATCCACCTACCTTAAACACCCACGAACGGTATACGCGAAAATAGATTCATGAAATTCCCAAAGATGACATAGATATGGGTTAGAAGAAAACCCGTTCAAACATAAATTACATCCATTAGTAGAATAATTGGAAAGAACTAAGCATGGATATGGGAGGGCTTACCCGTGCGGTTCCAACGTGATTGACAGAAGTAGAAAAAGATTCCCGAAACTCGATCTAGAGATCCACAAAGGTTCGTTCATACTCTCCCAAGCTCCCGTCTAGTTTTAAGCCAATTCTATGAACAGGGTTAGATACTTACCTTTTTGAGCAGAAAAAAAGTACATGGCGTGTACTTCCAAGTACACTGCGTGTATTTTGTTCATTTAACTGTTTCTCTGGTGGCACTGCCAATCTATTCACCATTAACATGAGTACACAGCGTGTATTCTTGGCTACACAGCGTGTACTGTCGCCCAGCTGGCGGCTGCTTTCACCTCCTTACTATTTCCCCTGCCGGCTAACTACACGACATGTAAATACAAATTACACGGTGTGTAGTCAGTTTCTACACCTTTCATCACCGACATTGCTACACTCCATGTGTAATCATCCCGTACGGCCAAAAGTACACGGCGTGTGGAAAAGTACACGGTGCGTATTCCCAAAATATAGGATTTTTCCCCATTTTTCATATTTTCTCAAAAACACTTAAGTAAAAGAGAAAAGAAGAAACTCATACCTCAAAATAAGAACCGGGTTCTTACATGTTGAATAAATATAGGTAAATGTTTTTTTTCAAATCCATTATTCCCTATATATAATAATATATTATAAAACTATCTTAGATTTCTTCCCAAAAATTGAATTTATATTGTTATTGTTCAAAAAACCAAGTAATATCAACTGCCAAAATACAATAATGAAATCACCAAATCTTTGAAACATTTATACTCACGCGGTTTGTAGAATGTATTTAAAATTTTATAAAAAATATTATTTTAATGTAATGAAACCTATAATGTTAATCCACTGAAATGTTGTAGTTGATGCACATTATTTTTTTCTCATCTCATTATTTTCTATATTATCTTATGTTTGATAAAAGAAGGGTTCTAAAACACCATATTGATTTTAATGTCTCCATGTTTAAGTGTAATTTTAATTTTTTAAATGATTTATTCATTAACAATTTACCCTTCTTCATTCAATTATCTCCTAAAAAGAGCTTCCTTATTCATGAATTCAATTGTATTTTCCTTACATCAATGGACTTTTCTTTTCATATATATAATTATATTTAAAATATATAAACTAAATTTTATTATTTAAATATTCTTACAATGACAAAAAATTTATAAAAGTTAATATCTAATAATGTGAATATGTGTTAATATGTGAATATATGAAAATGATGTTAAGTGTGAAGTTATACATTTTTTCCATGTATAATTTATCTTTTTAGAAGTATACTAGAATATCATTTTATAATAGTGAAGCTAAAAATTATTGAGTATAATCTATTTAGTAAATCTACCCAACCACTTATCAAGTGAACGAGGTCAAGCAACACAATAACTAAAAGTCTCCAAGTCCATATATTTAGGGATAGACAACTCAATTCGTTATCAAATTATACAGGTGTGATTATTAAAAAATAATAAATATTGTGTTATGTGAATTAGAAAATGAAATTGCATCATTAATTGGGGTAAATGTATATAAAAATAAACAATTAATGGTTTTAATAAGAAAATAGAAGAAATAGTTAGGTATTGTGATTGGTTTTGTTATTGTATGTAAAATTTGATTTGATTTATCTACTCAATCCTAGAACATTATTCCTTCCATTATAAGTTCTCTATTAAATTAATATTTATATTCTAGTTGTGAGAATAGGTCCCCATGAGGTTTCATGTGCTAACTAAACTAAGAAAAGTTTTCCCCTTGTTTATGTGGTATGCGTTCCTTAGTCCTATTATACACTATTAGGCCTTAGAGAAATAAGTCCCTACTCCTTGTGCATGGGATTTTATTTCCATTTTAACTACATCACCATATCACATTTATTCATATAAATATTTACTAGGATGTAAAATCATTAAAAATAAATTATAAGATAAATTTGATTCATTCATGTATTAAATATAATCCAAAACTGTACTTCACCCTTCCACAATAGGTATATAGCCACAAATTCTAATGTGAGCACAATAAAAAAAATATAGAATAATATTACCTAATTGAATATATAGTAACTTACTAAAAAAACTCAATCATCAAGATCCTTCTTCCTTTGATCATTTAAAATTTCATCAATTACTAATCCATGGTGATATAATCCCCTTATTGTTAATGGAGTTTCACTAATTACATTATCTACAATTCTGTTATCAAACTATGTAGACTCTGAGTGAAGAGATATATTTATATAGATAAAAAAATTACATTGTGAATCTTCCTTCAAAAAATACGATGTGGTTCATAATTTATATCCCTTAGACCAGATACCATGTTTCCATCTTGTAATTCATTTCATGATTTAGTTAGGCAAGAATGTTTTGGGATTCTTTTGGTCCCCCACAAGTTGTATATGTGATCCACATGAAATATTTAAGGATCGATATTCCAAAGGATTGATATTTATTTATTCCATATAGATAAATCATTTTGCGTTTTTATAGAGGTTTGTTATCTCAAAGACACTTCTTTTTATTTTAGAAATTTTACTACGAAAATTATAAAATTAGATACTCGAGAATTTATTGGGGTCAACATATTCTATATTGGTTAATGGAATTATGTTGGATCAAAAACATATAAAAGAGTTTTTTTTCTACTAATATATATTCGAATATTTAAATTTAACTTATTTCACCCCAATATTGTGGTGTGGCTATCATGAATCAACCTAGTCTACCCTTGAACCAGGAACCCAAACATTCCCATCAAAAGACTATAAGGGAATTCTTGGTGTGCACAATATGTAAACTAGTCCATGGGATCCAATGTATATTCCATGATAAATATTACATGTATTAAATAATAATAATCATTCAATAAATGTTTACCAAAATTCAGGAATTGTGAGTTCATAAATTCGACTTCCATGAAGAAATAATAAACAATTTAAAATGTTTAAACCAACCAAATGTGGAATATTTGGAATAAATAGATATAAAAAATAAACCACCAAAGGTAAAACAAATATTTTAGGTCTAAAATAAATTGACATTTAAATTTTTAGATATATATATGATACAAAATAAACACCAAAATACCCAATAATGAAATTTGTTTCACCTCATGGTCCGCATCTAACTTCTAAAAGACATACTCTAAAAAAATCTAAAACCTAACTTGAACCATCAAAATCTACTGAGTCTGTAGACAACAATTTTTGTAAGTAGGCTATGAATATAACAACCCACTATTATACTACCATATATTCTGTTAATTTTCATAAAAACCCATAATAAGAATTTGAAATACTATATTGAACAATAATACATTTATCATATAAAATAAAACAACTCATAATATTTTTAAAAACTTCTTTTAAAACAAAAAAATATTTATTATAAACATTAAATATTAAATTATAATAATATATTCAACAAATATCCATGAAATATCCCATTAACAGAATTAATAAGATACATAAATAAAATAGAAAAATTATTTAGTTACTAAAACTATATAAAATAGGGGAAACAAATGGGATAAAATTGGAATAGAAGATCATGGGAATCATAATATAGGTGTAGATAAATTTCATACAATTTTGGAATAATAACAGTAAAAGTGTAACAGAATAGAAAAATAAGTTTTAGTATATAGAAAATGGAAATTTATAGATAGTTATGGTCAATTCCAAAACATCCCATGGGATGATCCAAGACTTAGTCAGGTGGTACCATCTACAAGGCTATCTATTAATTCCTAGTCATTAGCTCTGGGAAACTCTAACCTAGAACTACTCGTTAAACTCTCTCTTGGACATGTATAATACAATACTAATGGGGATTTATTCATACTCATTGTGACTAGATGTTAACCATATCTCAATCCCTAACTAAGATTTGTTTGAACCCCAAGAAAATAGTGATAAAAGGTGGGGTGGCATTTATCAAATCTTATCATTAATTAATCACATGTCAACAAACAACAAACATATTCCTCATACCACCCCAATATACACCCTCTTTGAAGTCCAACATTATAAATTATATTTATACCATAAATCTGAAAACTGAACATTTTCATGAAAATGAAGGTTTCGTCGAGATTCTATTATGGGTGGAATGCATTTTTCAAAAATGGTTAAAAGGAACCAACCAGAACTTATGTTTTTAAGATAGAAATATCTTTTCAAAACAATGTTTAAAAATTATTTCAAAGGAAATTATACAGGTAAACCCATTCTCAAGGTTCCAAATGGGACTTTATGTTACATTTTGATACATCACTATAAATCCATTTAGAAAACCAATTTGAAGCTAAAAATATCACTTTAATTCCATGTTAAGTCACAAGAAATGCTTTCTTATTTTAAAAAAACTTCTGTACTTTGTAAATGAACATTGTTAGAAATCATAAACCCACAAATTTAAGATCATTAAATAAGAACCTCATAAAATAAGAGAGCCTTTTATTTTATTAAACTCAATGAAAACAATTAAAAATTAATCTCAGAATAAAAAATTAGTCAAACCATTATCTAGATTCATATTAAATAAATAAAGTGATTAAAGTATAACTTATATAACTATTTTTATTATAAAGGAACCTATTAATAATTTTATGAAACACATTATATATATAATTTTTATTTTCATACTTCTAATAAAATAATTCTTGTGAAACCTCATTGTTATTGAAAGAGAGTATATTAAATTTTCCCAAAAAAAATTGAATTATAAAGAAATAGAAATTTTTTGAATGACTTTTTGTCCAAACCTCAAGAATCCAATGGTTTGAAAAAATAAGTAAATTCAAGGAAACCCTATATAAAAAATCAAGAAAGAGGTATTCAAAAGGGGAAGAGGAGGAACAGTTTAGGTAAAAATGTAATCCCATATAAAAATAAAGTAACATAAAACCATATTCTTCTAAGAAAACTAAGTATAGTGTCAGTAAATAATAGAGAAAAATCTAGTTAGAGGAAGATATATGGGGATGAGGTATTAACATTAAATAATCTAAACCATAATGAAGTGTAAGGGGATCAAAATAAACGAAGGGTAACGTGGGTGCCCCTAGGGATCCCTTTGAATGTATCACATAATATGAAAAGGAAAATACACCAAAGTAGGTTTACAATTGAATTATTACAGTTTGAATTTCCTAAAATTAAAATCCTTCTTCAGAAGCATTATAGTGTGATGCATTTATCGTGAGATGTTGACCTCAAAAATCCTAATGGTCTTAATAACTGATATAAAGAAATTAATTCAAGTGATATTTCATAGTATAATACTCAATTTATTTATTATGATAGCCAACAGTTTAATATATCTGGAATTATAGAAGGACTGGTCATGATGTCAATTCCTTAGGTTGTGGTGTGACCCATTGTATTTCACTCAATATATTTCTCAAGGGATCAAAAACTCTGTGAAGAATATGATAAATATAAAACCAAGATAAAAACAAAATAGATAAATAAAATAATTAATTGGGTAATGTTGGAGTATTACAATGCACACCATTATACCAATTTTTTCCCTAAAAAGTCATGAAAGTGAAAAAGAGACACAATAAAGAGAGATTGAATTAGAAAATAAGAGATATCTCGAATATAATGTTTAATATAATGCCCCGACCCCAGTTACCCAGAGTTAGTGCATTATTGCGTAACACTGGCATGATCACAAAAGATCAAGTCTCGAAAGACCGATTAGTTTAGTAGACTTGGAAACACTAGATACATTCATAAATGTTACATTACATCAAAAAGTGAAAAAATACAATAATAAAGTCTTCATTCTCCACACTCATATCCTCTTCTGACTATCCCTGCAGGTCATTCATAAAATACTTCTTCACATCCTGGAAAATATTAAAACATTGAAAGGGGTGAGCTCAGATGGTCAGTAAGGATAACAATATAGTGGAAGCTTTCATAAATAAACATAAACTTTTAAGGAAATTTATAACTAAAACAAAAGCCTTTTAAACTTTAACTTCAACATAATATGAAAAAATTAAAATGAAATAATTCCATTTACTTATTCACATGGATATTCTGCTGGTCGAATAATCACATGCAATATCAATAACCACTTTCATAATGATGGAATGCATAGTTCTAGACTATCATAACCACGGAGCCAAGGCCTCGTGCCAAGACCAAAACTACGATTTTGTCAAGGCCTCGTGCCAAGATACTAGTTTGTCTCATGAGACCTACAGATGCATCGACGAGCTATAGCGGGCTCCACCCGCCACTTATTAAGTCCAATGCATTCCTCATATGAATAGTTTTAAACATATCATAAACTATAACATAATCGTATCACATAAAACATGCATAAAGGAAACATAACATTTCCACATTTCAATCACAAGATATTAATAAAACACATTGATACAATAGAAACACTTTCAAAACCATTTTCAATACCAAAATAAAAGAAAGTTAAAACTTTGTATTTATTTTTCATTAAAAAAAAGTTATGGCTTGTAGAGGAAGTCGAAACACAAATAATGGTCACGACGGAAGAAAAGTCGTTGTCACCGCATATGTAAGAAAAAAAATTCCTTTTGTCATTTAGTAAAACGCTTTGTAAAAAATATTCCTTTTTGAATAAAAGTCAAAGTCAAAGCGGTTTATACACCTTATAAAAGAAAGTTGTGTATAAAACAAAATATGCCTCAATGAAAGGAGATTGAGACGAAGACCCTTATAAAGATCATTTTTTTAAATAATGTAGATCTATTATGTGTATTCACTATAAGTACACATAAATAAAGTACAAATACAAGATAAGAAATAATAATATCATGACATAATTTGAAAGTAGGAGCTTAACCCAAAGAATAGAAATTGGGAAAAGAAGTTCCCTTACCTCGTGTCCGAATTCACTCGACCGTTCTTTGATCTCCCAAATAATAAACTAGAGTTAATTTATAATTTCTTAAGAAAAATTTTCAAGTTTATTATTCATTTTATATCACTTATTCCCATGATATGAACATTATGTAATTATTTATGTTAATCATGGTCGTTTCGACGATCTTAGGTACTTGAGTCAAAAATAAACTTCTTATAATTACACATTGGTCATGTGGTAATATATCCATTATATCCATAATTATATTGATGATTTATATATCATATACATCATATATATCCAGTATATACATTCATTTATAATTTTACATAACATTTAGAGGTAAGAAATGAAATGCACCGTTCATGGAGACGGTAAGCCGTACGTACGAATGAACGCTACTTTCATTTCTATTTCATATTTAATGGAATGAATTTATAATTATATAAAGGTATAATATAATTCCATTATAATATAATGTATAATACCATTTACTCCATCCATTATACATCCCACATGTGGCATTAACGATTCAAATCACTTTGAGGGGGCGGTAGTCCGCACTTCCTAAAATGAAATTATCGCGTTTACCCATAATGGAAATCATAAAGTATGCCACAAATGAGAAATACAGAAGAATAAGGAAAACATAAACATAATATATATATCATATAGGAAAATAGTGTCATCAAAATGGACACCATTAGAGGTGTTAAAAGAATATTGAATAATCATCGTTTTGTGAGGTAATATTTCGCCTCCCATAGAAACAGTATGTTCTTTAACCATTAGACGAAGGTGTGTGTATGTGTAAACCAAATACATATCATAACAACATCCTAGTATATTTTAGATAATAGTGTTGTTACAAAAGAAAGGAATAAAACTATTTTAAGGGGTTGGAGAAGCAAAATAAAACAAAACAACATTAGAGAAGACATTACCGTCAAATCTGGTAACACTTTTGGATTTGAGCCAAAGGCTTCCTTGGGAAGACTTCTGCCAAAAGTGATCCTTCTAGGAGTAAGGGAGGGAATTTGAGAGAGTATTTGGGTAGATGTTGGTCGAGCCAAAACTCTTTGAATGTGTGAGTAAGGTGGTAGTGGTGGGGGCCTTTTATAAGAGGAGAGAAGGGGAACTCTTGGAAAGATTGAAATGTTACTTTATTATGAAATGCTTTTTCGGATTATAAAGGTCCAAAACTTATATATTTAGAGGATAAGGTGATAAGGGTTCGAAATATACCCATCCAATAGGTTTTTGACAAGTTTTAGCCTTATATTTTACATTATCTTTTCATTTTATTTAAATCGTTAATTAATGAGGTAATCGTTGTATCATCATGGTGTCATAAATAATTTAATTTATTTAATGTATAAAAAATATAAAACAATTATCATGATGTAGTAAATCGTGGTAGATTTATAATGAATATTTATAGTAAAAAATATAACTTGTATAACCCCATTTAAAAATTGTTTTAGTAAAACAACTCTTGTTTGTGACATTTTTATTTTAACATTAAATAGAAGTTATTTATGTCATTTTCCTACCAAAATGGCTCCATGGGGTCCCCAAGTTGACCCATGGATTTTCTTGGTCGGCCATGACAAATCCAATAGGGTTAGGACAAGTGTAAATGTATTTTCATATTTTTATAATATCATTTTTACCTTAAATTTCACTAATTACCTTTAATCATGATTAATTAAACTTAAAAGTTACTATTCACCAAAAAATTATTTTAATCCCATTGAACCAAATTTTACATCCTAATGACAACCATGTATGTCGGATTTTTTAAATTCAAATTACAGATGGGGTAATGTTTCATTTAAATGAAAAATCAATTTTTTAACTACCACTTAGTGGTTTCCCTATTCATAAAAAATTGATGTTTTTCAGAACAATGCCAAAATTTCACCCTAAGCTATAATTGATATTCCGAATTCAAAATTGATGTCTATTTTAAATAATTCCTAACATATAAGTTGCATTAATTAATTTCATAATTCCCACTGTCACAATAACTAGCGTGTTTTTTAGAAACAATATATATCAAAATATTGACAATTGTTTATGTCCAATTTCAAAGTGAAATTAATTCTAATGACCACCAATGGATATAATGGTAAAAATATAATAGAAACACTTTCAAAACCATTTTCAATACCAAAAGAAAAGAAAGTTAAAACTTTGTATTTATTTTTCATTAAAAAAAGTTATGGCTTGTAGAGGAAGTCGAAACACAAATAATGGTCACGACGGCAGATAAGTCGTTTTCACCGCATATGTAAGAAAAAAAATTCCTTTTGTTGTTTAGTAAAATGATTTGTAAAAAATATAGTGGAAGCTTTCATAAATAAACATAAACTTTTAAGGCAATTTATAACTAAAACAAAAGCCTTTTAAACTTTAACTTCAACATAATATGAAAAAATTAAAATGAAATAATTCCATTTACTTATTCACATGGATATTCTACTGGTCGAATAATCACATGCAATATCAATAACCACTTTCATAATGATGGAATGCATAGTTCTAGACTATCATAACCACGGAGCCAAGGCCTCGTGCCAAGACCAAAACTACAATTTTGTCAAGGCCTCGTGCCAAGATACTAGTTTGTCTCATGAGACCTACAGATGCATCGACGAGCTATAGCGGGCTCCACCCGTCACTTATTAAGTCCAATGCATTCCTCATATGAATAGGTTTAAACATATCATAAACTATAACATAATCGTATCACATAAAACATGCATAAAGGAAACATAACATTTCCACATTTCAATCACAAGATATTAATAAAACACATTGATATCATAGAAACACTTTCAAAACCATTTTCAATACCAAAATAAAAGAAAGTTAAAAATTTGTATTTATTTTTCATTAAAAAAAGTTATGGCTTGTAGAGGAAGTCGAAACACAAATAATGGTTACGACGGAAGATAAGTCGTTGTCACCGCATATGTAAGAAAAAAAATTCCTTTTGTCGTTTAGTAAAATGCTTTGTAAAAAAGATTCCTTTTTGAATAAAAGTCAAAGTCAAAGCGGTTTATACACCTTATAAAAGAAAGATGTGTATAAAACAAAATATGCCTCAATGAAAGGAGATTGAGACGAAGACCCTTATAAAGATCATTTTTTTAAATAATGTAGATCTATTATGTGTATTCACTATAAGTACACATAAATAAAGTACAAATACAAGATAGGAAATAATAATATCATGACATAATTTGAAAGTAGGAGATTAACCCAAAGAATAGAAATTGGGATAAGAAGTTCCCTTACCTCGTGTTCGAATTCACTCGACCGTTCTTTGATCTCCCAAATAATAAACTAGAGTGAATTTATAATTTCTTAAGAACCATTTTCAAGTTTATTATTCATTTTATATCACTTATTCCCATGATATGAACATTATGTAATTATTTATGTTAATCATGGTCGTTTCGACGATCTTAGGTACTTGAGTCAAAAATAAACTTCTTATAATTACACATTGGTCATGTGGTAATATATCCATTATATCCATAATTATATTGATGATGTATATATCATATACATCATATATATCCAGTATATACATTCATTTATAATTTTACATAACATTTAGAGGTAAGAAATGAAATGCACCGTTCATGGAGACGGTAAGACATACGTACGAATGAACGCTACTTTAATTTCTATTTCATATTTAATGGAATGAAGTTATAATTATATAAAGGTATAATATAATTCCATTATAATATAATGTATAATACCATTTACTCCATCCATTATACATCCCACATGTGGCATTAACGATTCAAATCACTTTGAGGGGGCGGTAGTCCGCACTTCCTAAAATGAAATTATCGCGTTTACCCATAATGGAAATCATAAAGTATGCCACAAATGAGAAATACAGAAGAATAAGGAAAACATAAACATAATATATATATCATATAGGAAAATAGCGTCATCAAAATGGCCACCATTAGAGGTTTTAAAAGAATATTGAATAATCATCGTTTTGTGAGGCAATATTTCGCCTCCCACAGAAACAGTATGTTATTTAACCATTAGACGAAGGTTTGTGTATGTGTAAACCAAATAAATATCATAACAACATCCTAGTATATTTTATATAATGGTGTTGTTACAAAATAAAGGAATAAAACGATTTCAAGGGGTTGGAGAAGCAAAATAAAACAAAACAACATTAGAGAAGACATTACCGTCAAATCTGGTAACTCTTTTGGATTTGAGCCAAAGGCTTCCTTGGGAAGACTTCTGCCAAAAGTGATCCTTCTAGGAGTAAGGGAGGTAATTTGAGAGAGTATTTGGGTAGATGTTGGTCGAGCCAAAACGCTTTGAATGTGTGAGTAAGGTGGTAGTGGTGGGGGCTTTTTATAAGAGGAGAGAAGGGGAACTCTTGGAAAGATTGAAATGTTACTTTATTATGAAATGATTTTTCAGATTCTAAAGGTCCCAAACTTATATATTTCGAGGATAAGGTGATAAGGGTTCGAAATATACCCATCCAATAGGTTTTTGACAAGTTTAAGCCTTATATTTTACATTATCTTTTCATTTTATTTAAATCGTTAATTAATGAGGTAATCGTTGTATCATCATGGTGTCATAAATAATTTAATTTATTTAATGTATAAAAAATATAAAACAATTATCATGATGTAGTAAATCGTGGTAGATTTATAATGAATATTTATAGTAAAAAATATGACTTGTATAACCCCATTTAAAAATTGTTTTAGTAAAACAACTCTTGTTTGTGACATTTTTATTTTAACATTAAATAGAAGTTATTTATGTCATTTTCCTACCAAACTGGCTCCATGGGGTCCCCAAGTTGACCCATGGATTGTCTTGGTCGGCCATGACAAATCCAATAGGGTTAGGACAAGTGTAAATGTATTTTCATATTTTTATAATATCATTTTTACCTTAAATTTCACTAATTACCTTTAATCATGATTAATTAAACTTAAAGGTTACTATTCACCAAAAAATTATTTTAATCCCATTGAACCAAAATTTACATCCTAATGACAACCATGTATGTCGGATTTTTTAAATTCAAATTACAGATGGGGTAATGTTTCATTTAAATGAAAAATCAGTTTTTTAACTACCACTTAGTGGTTTCCCTATTCATAAAAATTTGATGTTTTTCAGAACAATGCCAAAATTTCACCCTAAGCTATAATTGATATTCCGAATTCAAAAATGATGTCTATTTTAAAAAATTCCAAACATATCAGTTTCATTAATTAATTTCATAATTCCCTCTGTCACAATAACTAGCGTGTTTTTTAGAATCAATATATATCAAAATATTGACAATTGTTTATGTCCAATTTCAAAGTGAAATTAATTATAATGACCACCAATGGATATAATGGTAAAAATATATTCCAATTATACTTTAAAACCACTCAATAGTATAATTTTTCACTATAAATTATTTTGATTAAAAAATTTGTTTTAAAGTATTTTTCACTATTCATAAACAAATTGGAAATTCTTTGAAAAATACCGAAAATTCAACATAGGATAATTTCGATATTCTGAATCCAAAAATGAAGTCCATTTTGCAAGAGAAAATTTATAAAATTTCAAAAATTAGGTATTACTATTCATAACGGCTACTATGATTGGTTGTGGTGTGTGTTAGAACTCGAAGTTGCGTACAACACACGCTACTGTATTATTCAAAGAGAAGTGTACCGTGGAAGCTTGGGTTGTTACATTCTCCCCTCCTTCAATAAATTGCATCCTCACAATTTGAAATTTTTCTTTGAAAATAAAAGGTTGAAAATAGAAAATACCTTTGTGGAAAACCCACATCGGAAATAAGGTTAATAAAAATATAACTTTAAAAGAAAGAAAGATAAGTACAAAGGTCACCCGAGATAGCCCAAACTAGGATTCTATGAAAATATGGATATGGAAGAAAAACAAAACATCAAGGTTTGATTGAGAGTTCTAGAAAACAGGATTAGGAGAAAGTTAACAATAATAAAATCACAAACTTTTGATTGGTTAAACGGTCATTGAATCCCCAGTTGGAAAAGTTAACCGGCAACGTTTTTGTTTTAAGTAACCTTTTATAAAGTTGAGGAATTTATTTAGGAGATTTACTAAGAACGTAAGGGAATATACATACTTGTAATGTAGACTTTCATTCTTAAATAAATTTTTACCACAATCCCGTCTTTCACTCAAAAAGGTAATAGAACTCAAAAATATTATATTTATCCTAATTGTATAAGGTTCAAAATATTAACAAATACAATTTAGATTAGTAAAACTATTTTGTAATAACCAGGGACTTCATGTAGGCTAGTGGTAGGTAAAAAAGGCATGTCGCACTATGGTTGTGGGTTTGATTCCTGCAGCTTTGTCCAACGCGACGGGTTATCCCCCGACCTGCAGGTTGTCCTTTTCCTAAAAATATAGTATTATAATATTCCAAAAGTAATCTTCAGAAATGTATTATCCTTAAACAATACTATCCAAGGTTCAAATTGATCCATTCTAACCTTTATAGTTATCCAAAATACCTCTATCCAGACTTTCTCTAAAAGGTCTCTAAATTCCAAAATCAATTGTATCATCATGTTCCTCAAACAAGGTAAAGTTTCTCTTATTGTCAAATACAAAAATATGATTACCTTCATCATATTAAAACCTTAATGAAAACAATAAGTACTGCAGTAAAATCCTTATATATATCACATTATTCTTATAACCGGAATATAATCCTTGAGTCCAAAAGCACCAATACATTAATTATTCCACTTCAACTATAGTAATAGTATAAGATTGTCCTTGATCCCTTGGCCTTTTCTGATGTAAGTTTCCCTGACGCTTTGGAAATTCATTTGCATAATTCCCCATTTCCCTAAAATTGTAGCATTCAACATTGATAGCCTCTTTCTTTCCATTACAATCACGAGCATGGTGACCTTTTTCTCCACATTTGTAACAAACTCCGATTCCCTTTAGGCAAGTACCAGGGTGATTCTTCCCACAATTATCGCATAATGGAAAATTCGTCTTTCCCTTTTTCCCTTTATCTGTCTCTTGTTCCACCGTTCTCTTCTTCTCTTGCTTTACTTTGTTGTCATAAGACATAGAGAATTCCTTTTCTGTCATGATAGAACATGAGACTATATCTTCATACATTGAGAAAGATTGTGATCCTAATGCTCGATGGAGAAACTGTTTTAACCCATCAAAGAAACGATCGATATTACTTCTTGGGTTACGTATATAATCTGCAACATGCCTCGCTAACCTTGTAAAGTTGGCCTCATACTTTGCGACATTCTCATCCTCCTTTTGTCTCAGAATCAAAAATTGTCTTTCCATATCTGCTCGATGGTCGTGAGGATAGTATTTTTCTAGGAAAAGATCTTTGAACTCCCTCTATTCTATATTTGATACTTCATCATATTCCTTTGTGTTTTGAATCAAAGACCACCATTGATCGACATCTCTAGTGAGGCGGTAGACTGCCATGACAACCTTCTCCCTTTCGCTACTCCCAAAGGCGTGGAATATTTTCTCTAAGGAGTTTATCCATTTCTCAGCTACTAATGGATTTGTACCCCCATTAAATGTTGGCAGTTGTTGCCTCATGAAGCGGTCTAACATTGATCCTCCATGTTGTGGATCAGGGTGCTCCATACGAGTAAGTTTATTATTCATAACCTGAGTGAGTTGTCCCAGAATGGTAATAAGTTGATCAGAACCAGTTGTATCTCCAGCTCCACAATAATTATCTTGAGAAGGAGCGAAATCCCTACATGGAGTACGTGCATTGATACGGTTTCCATTGCTCCTACTAGGGGCCATTTCTAAACAATGTCATAAACTAGTTTAGTTTATGAATTAAAATACATAATTACATACTTGTAAAACACTTAACATAAATTGAACTATTTATGGATATAATCTGTAATCATAAAAATTTTTTCTTTGAGGAAGTATATACTCATAACCCTTCATAGTGGTTTGTAAAGAAAATGAGAATTATCCTAAGCATATCCCCCGGGAGTGTCATAACCAAGAGTGAAGCAAGGCCCGTTGTCGTGCACCAGTTCCCGTTTGAGTTTATCTCAAAGCGGTGATTTCAGGTTTAACCCCTAGGTACATCTGTTCCAGAGTCGCCTCTACCTGCTCGTATCCATACAAGGATGTATTTCTTGTAAAACTCACAAAATATCTATAATACCAAAATTCTAGGAAGTTCATATATATTAATCCTCAAAGTATATCTTAGGGCTATGTTCTTTAATCAGAGTTTATCTAAATATAGCTTCCAGGGTTAGTACTAAACTGCCTATGATACCAACTGTAATGCCCCGACCCCAGTTACCCAGAGTCGGTGCATTATTGCGTAACATTGGCATGATCACAAAAGATCAAGTCTCGAAAGACCGATTAGTTTAGTATCCTTGGAAACACTATTCATAAATGTTACATTACATCATAAAGTGAAAAACTACAATAACAAAGTCTCCATAGTCCAGACTCATATCCTCTTCTGACTATCCCTGCAGGTCATTCATAAAATACTTCTTCACATCCTAGAAAATATTAAAACATTGAAAGGGGTGAGCTCAGATGCTCAGTAAGGATAACAATATAGCGGAATCTTTCATAAATAAACATAAACATTTAAGGCAATGTATAACAAAAACAAAAGCCTTTTAAACATGAAATTCAACATACTATGGAAAAAGTAAAATTATATAACTCCATTTACTTATTCATGTAGATATTCTACTGGTCGAATAATCACATGCAATATCAATTACCACTTTCATAATGATGGAATGCATAATTCCAGACTATCATAACCACATAGCCAAGGCCTCGTTCCAAGACCAAAAATAAGATTTTTTCAAGGCCTCGTGCCAAGACACTAGTTTGTCTCATGAGACCTACCGATGCATCGAGGAGCTGTAGCGGGCTCCACCCGTCACTCATTATGTCTAATGCATTCCTCATATGAATAGATTTAAACATATCATAAACCATAACATAATCGTATCACATAAAACATGAATAAAGGAAACATAACATTTCCACATTTCAATCACAAGATATCACTAAAACACATTGATATAATAGAAACACTTTCAAAACCATTTTCAATACCAAAATAAAAGAAAGTTAAAACTTTGTATTTATTTTTCATTAAAAAAAATTTATGGCTTGTAGAGGAAGTCGAAACACAAATAATGGTCACGACGGCGGAGAAGTCATTGTTGCCACATATGTAAGAAAAAAAATTCCTTTTGTCGTTTAGTAAAACTCTTTGTAAAAAATATTCCTTTTTGAATAAAATTCAAAGTCAAAGCGGTTTATACACCGTATAAAAGAAAGTTGTGTATAAAACAAAATATTCTTCAATGAAAGGAGATTGAGACGAAGACCCTTACAAAGATCATTTTTTTAAATAAAGTAGATCTATTATGTGTATTCACTATAAGTACACATAAATAAAGTACAAATACAAGATAGGATATAATAATATCATGACATAATTTGAATGTAGGAGATTAACCCAAAGAATAGAAATTAGGATAAGAAGTTCCCTTACCTCGTTTCCGAATTCACTCGACCGTTCTTTGATCTCCTGAATAATAAACAAGAGTTAATTTATAATTTCTTAAGAACCTTCTTCAAGTTTATTAATCATTTAATATCACTTATTCCCATGTTATGAACATTATGTAATTATTTATGTTAATCACGGTCGTTTTGATGATCTTAGGTACTTGAGTCAAAAATAAACTTCTTATAATTACACTTTGTTCATGTGGTAATATATCCATTATATCCATAATTATATTCATGATTTATATATCATATACATCATATATATCCAATATAAACATTCATTTATAATTTTACATAACATTTAGAGGTAAGAAATGAAATGCACCGTTCATGGAGACGGTAAGCCGTACGTACGCATGAACTCTACTTTCATTTATATTTCATATTTAATGGAATGAAGTTATAATTATATAAAGGTATAATATAATTCCAGTATAATATAATGTATAATACCATTTACTCCATTCTTTATACATCCCACATATGGCATTAACGATTCAAATCACTTTGAGGGGGCGGTAGTCCGCACTTCCTAAAATGAAATTTTCACGTTTACGCATAATGGAAATCATAAAGTATGCCACAAATGAGAAATACCGAATAATAAGGAAAACATAAACATAATATATATATATCATATATGAAAATAGTGTCATCAAAATGGACACCATTAGAGGTGTTAAAAGAATATTGAATAATCAACATTTCGTGAGGCATTATTTCGCCACCCACAGAAACAGTATGTTCTTTAACCATTAGACGAAGGTTTGTGTAAGTGTAAACCAAATACATATCATAACAAAATCCTAGTATATTTTATATACTGCTGTTGTTACAAAAGAAAGGAATAAAAAGATTTTAAGGGGTTGGAGAAGCAAAATAAAACAAAACAACATTAGAGAAGACATTACCTTAAAATCTGGTAACTCATTTTGATTTGAGTCAAAGGCTTCCTTGGGAAGACTTCTGCCAAACGTGATCCTTCTAGGTGTAAGGGAGGGAAGTTGAGGGAGTATTTGGGCAGAAGTTGGCTGAGCCAAAAGGCTTTGAGTTTGTGAGTAAGGTGGTAGTGGTGGGGGCCTTTTATAATAGGAGAGAAGGGGAACTCTTGGAAAGATTGAAATGTTACTTTATTATGAAATGCTTTTTCGGATTCTAAAGGTCCCAAACTTATATATTTCGAGGAAAAGGTGATAAGGGTTCTAAATATACTCAACCAATAGGTTTTTGACAAGTTTAATTCTTATATTTTACATTATTGTTTCATTTTATTTAAATCAATAATTAATGAGGTAATCGTTGTATCATCATGGTGTCATAAATAATTTAATTTATTTAATGTATAAAAAATATAAAACAATTATCATGATGTAGTAAATCATGGTAGATTTATAATGAATATTTATAGTCAAAAATATGACTTGTATAAAACCATTTAAAAATTGTTTTAGTAAAACAACTCTTGTTTGTGACATTTTTATTTTAACATTAAATAGAAGTTATTTATGTCATTTTCCTACCAAACTGTCTCCATGGGGTCCCCAAGTTGACCCATGGATTTTCTTGGTCGGCCATGACACATCCAATAGGGTTAGGACAAGTGTAAATGTATTTTCATATTTTTATAAAATCATTTTTACCTTAAATTTCACTAATTACCTTTAATCACGATTAATTAAACATAAAAGTTACTATTCACCAAAAAATTATTTTAATCCCAATGAACCACATTTTAATTCCTAATGAAAACCATGTATGTTGGATTTTTTAAATTCAAATTACAGAAGTGGTAATGTTTCATTTAAATGAAAAAACAGTTTTTTAACTACCACTTAGTGGTTTCCCTATTCATAAAAAATTGATGTTTTTCAGAACAATGCCAAAATTTCACCCTAAGCTATAATTGATATTCCGAATTCAAAAATGATTTCTATTTAAAAAATTTCCAAACATATAAGTTGCATTAATTAATTTCATAATTCTCGCTGTGACAATAACTAGCGTGTTTTTTAGAAACAACATATATCAAAATATTGACAATTGTTTATGTCAAATTTCAAAGTGAAATTAATTCTAATGACCACCATTGGATATAATGGTAAAAATATATTCCAATTATACTTTAAAACCACTAAATAGTAAAATTTGTCACTATAAATTATTTTGATTAAAAAAGTTGTTTTAAAGTATTTTTCACTATTCATAAAAAAATTGGAAATTCTTTGAAAAATACCAAAAATTCAACATAGGATAATTTCGATATTCCGAATCCAAAAATGAAGTCCATTTGGCAAGAGAAAATTTATAAAATTTCAAAAATTAGGTATTACAATTCATAACGGCTACTATGATTGGTTGTGGTGTGTGTTAGAACTCGAAGTTGCGTAAAACACATGCTACTGTATAATTCAATGAGAAGTGTACCATGGAAGCTTAGGGTGTTACATTCCCCCCTCCTTCAAAAAATTGCATCCTCACAATTTGAAATTTTTCTTTGAAAATAAAAGGATGAAAATAGAAAATACCTTTGTGGAAAACCCACATCAGAAATAAGGTTAATAAAAATATAACTTTAAAAGAAAGAAAGATAAGTACAAAGGTCACCTGAGTTAGCCCATACTAGGATTCTATAAAAATATGCATATGGAAGAAAAACAAAACATCAAGGTTTGATTGAGAGTTGTAGAAAACTGGATTAGGAGAAAGTTAAAAAATAATAAAATCACAAACTTGTGATTGGTTAAACGGTCATTGAATCCCCAGTTGGAAATGTTAACCAGCAACGTTTTTGGTTTAAGTTACCTTTTATAAATTTGAGGAATTTATTTAGGAGATTTACTAAGAACGTAAGGGAATATACATACATGTCATGTAGACTTTCATTCTTTAATAAATTTTTACCACAAACCCATCTTCCACTCATAAGGTAATAGAACTCAAAAATATTCTATTTATCCTAATTGTATAAGGTTCAAAATATTAACAAATACCATTTAGATTACTAAAACTATTTTGTAATAACCAGGGACTTCCTGTAGGCTAGTGGTAGGTAATAAAGGCCTGTCGCACTATGGATGTGGGTTTGATTCCTACAGCTTTGTCTGACGCGACGGGTTATCCCCCGACCTGCAGGTTGTCCTTTTCCTAAAAATATAGTATTATAATATTCCAAAAGTAATCTTCAGAAATGTATTAACCTTAAACAATACTATCCAAGGTTCAACTTAATCCATTCCAACCTTTATAGTTATCCAAAATACCTCTGTCCAGACTTTCTCTAAAAGGTCTCTAAATTCCAAAACCAATAGTATCATCATGTTCCTAAAACAAGGTAAAGTTTCTCTTATTGTCACATACAAAAATATGATTAACTTCATCATATTAAAACCTTAATGAAAACAACAAGTACTGCAGTAAAATCCTTATATATATCACATTATTCTTATAACCAGAATATAATCCTTGAGTCCAAAAGCACCAATACATTAATTATTCCACTTCAACTTTAGTAATATTATAAGATTGTCCTTGATCCCTTGGCCATTTCTGAGGTAAGTTTCCCTGACGCTTAGGAAATTCATTTTCATAATTCCCCATTTCCCTACAATTGTAGCATTCAACATTGATAGCCTCTTTATTTCCCTTACAATCACGAGCATGGTGACCTTTTTCTCCACATTTGTAACAAACTCCGATTCCCTTTAGGCAAGTACCAGGGTGATTCTTCCCACAATTATTGCATAATGGAAAATCCTTCTTTCCCTTTTTCCCTTTATCTGTTTCTTGTTCCATCGTTCTCTTCTTCTCTTGCTTTACTTTGTTGTCATAAGACATAGAGAATTCCTTTTCTGTCTTGATAGAACACGAGACTATATCTTCATACATTGAGAAAGATTGTGATACTATTGCTCGATGGAGAAACTGTTTTAACCCATCAAATAAACGATCGATCTTACTTCATGGGTCACGTATATAATATGCAGCATGCCTCGCTAACCTTGTAAAGTTAGCCTCATACTTTACGACATTCTCATCCTCCTTTTGTCTCAGACTCAAAAATTGTCTTTCCATATCTGCTCAATGGTCGTGAGGATAGTATTTTTCTAGGAAAAGATCTTTGAACTCCCTCTATTCCATATTTGATACTTCATCATCTTCCTTTGTGTTTTTAATGAACGACCACCATTGATCGGCATCTCCAGTGCGGCGGTAGACTGCCATGACAACCTTCTCCCTTTTGCTACTCCCAAAGGCGTGGAATATTTTCTCTAAGGAGTTTATCCATTACTCAGCTACTAATGGATTTGTACCCCCATTAAATGTTGGCATTTGTTGCCTCATGAAGCAGTCTAACATTGATCCTCCATGTTGCAGATCAGGGTGCTCGATACGAGTAAGGTTATTATTCATAACCTGAGTGAGTTGTCCGAGAATGGTAATAAGTTGATCAACACCAGTTGTATCTCTAGCTCCACAATAACTATCTTGAGTAGGAGGGCAATCCCTACATGGAGTACGTGCATTGATACGGTTTACATTCCTCCCACTAGGCGCCATTTCTAAACAACGGCATAAACTAGATTAGTTTATGAATTAAAATACATAATTACATACTTGTAAAACACTTAACATAAATTGAACTATTAATGGATATAATCCGTAATCATAAAAATGGTTTCTTTGAGGAAGTATATACTCGTAACCCTTCATAGTGGTTTGTAAAGAAAATGAGAATTATCCTAATCTTATCCCCCGAGAGTGTCGTAACCAAGAGTGCAGCAAGGGCCGTTGTCGTGCACCAGTTCCTGTTTGAGTCTATCTCAAAGCGGTGTTTTCGTGTTTTACCCCTAGGTACATCTGTGCCAGTGTCGCCTCTACCTGCTCGTATCCAGGCAAGGATGTATTTCTTTGAAAACTCAAAAAATCTCTATAATACCAAAATTCTAGGAAGTTCTTCTATACTAATCCTCAAAGTCTATATTAGGGCTATGTGCTCTAATCAGAGTTTATCTAAATCTATCTTCCAAGGTTAGTACTAAACTGCCTCTAATACCAACTGTAATGCCCCAACCCCAGTTACCCAGAGTCGGTGCATTATTGCGTAACATTGGCATGATCACAAAAGATCAAGTCTCGAAAGACCGATTATTTTAGTAGCCTTGGAAACACTAGATACATTCATAAATGTTACATTACATCATAAAGTGAAAAAGTAAAATTACAAAGTCTCCATAGTCCACACTCATATCCTCTTCTGACTATCCCTATAGGTCATTCATAAAATTCTTTTTCACATCCTGGAAAATATTAAAACATTGAAAGGGGTGAGCTCAGATGCTCAGTAAGGATAACAATATAGCGGAATCTTTCATAAATAAACATAAACATTTAAGGCAATGTATAACTAAAACAAAAGCCTTTTAAACTTGAACTTCAACATAATATGGAAAAAGTAAAATGAAATAATTCCATTTACTTATTCACGTGGATATTCTACTGGTCGAATAATCACATGAAATATAAATATCCACTTTCATAATGATGGAATGCATAATGCCAGACTATCATAACCACGTAGCCAAGGCCTCGTGCAAAGACCACAAATAAGATTTTGTCAAGGCCTCGTGCCAAGATACTAGTTTGTCTAATGAGACCTACCGATGGATCGAGGAGCTGTAACAGGCTCCACCCGTTACTTATTAAGTTCAATTCATTCCTCATATGAATAGGTTTAAACATATCATAAACCATAACATAATCGTATCACATAAAACATGCATAAAGGAAACATAACATTTCCATATTTCAATCAAAAGATATTAATACAACACATTGATATAATAAAAACTCTTTCAAAACCATTGTCAATACCAAAATAAAATAAAGTTAAAACTTTGTATTTATTTTTCATTATTAAAAAGTTATGGCTTGTAGAGGAAGCCAAAACACAAATAATGGTCACGGTGGCGGAGAAGTCGTTGTCGCCTCATACGTAAGATAAAAACATTCCTTTTGTTTTTTAGAAAAACGCTTTGTAAAAAAATATTCCTTTTTGAATAAAAGTCAAAGTCAAATGGTTTTATACACCGTATAAAAGAATATTGTGTGTAAAACAAAATATGCCTCAATGAAAGGAGATTGAGACGAAGACCCATACAAAGATCATTTTTTAAATAAAGTAGATCTATTATGTGTATTCACTATAAGTACACATAAATAAAGTACAAATACAAGATAGGATATAATAATATCATGACATAATTTAAAAGTAGGAGATTAACCCAAAGAATAGAAATTGGGATAAGAAGTTCCCTTACCTCGTGTCGGAATTCACTCGACCGTTCTTTGATCTCCTGAATAATAAACTAGAGTTAATTTATAATTTCCTAAGAACCCTTTTCATGTTTATTATTCATTTTATATCACATATTCAAATGTTATGAACATTATGTAATTATTTATGTTAATCATGTTCGTTTTGACGATCTTAGGTACTTGAGTCAAAAATAAACTTCTTATAGTTACACACTATTCATGTTGTAATATATCCATTATATCCATAATTATATTCATGATTTATATATCATATACATCATATATATCCATTATATACATTCATTTATAATATTACATAACATTTAGAGGTAATAAATGAAATGCACCGTTCATGGAGACGGTAAGCCGTACGTACTCATGAACGCTACTTTCATTTATATTTCATATTTAATGGAATGAATTTAATATTATATAAAGGTATAATATAATTCTAGTATAATATAATGTATAATACCATTTACTCCATCCTTTATACATCTCACATATGGATTTAACGATTCAGATCACTTTGAAGGGGCGGTAGTCCACACTTCCTAAAATGAAATTATCGGGTTTACCCATAATGGAAATCATAATGTATGCCAAAAATGAGAAATACAGAAGCATAAGGAAAACATAAACATAATATATATATCATATATAAAAATAGTGTCATAAAAATGTCCACCATTAGAGGTGTTAAAATAATATTGAACAATCATCGTTTCGTGAGGCATTATTTTGCCACATACAGAAACAGTATGTTCTTTAACCATTAGACGAAGGTGTGTGTAAGTGTAAACCAAATACATGTCATAACAACATCCTAGTATATTTTATATACTAGTTTTGTTACAAAATAAAGTAATAAAAATATTTTAAGGGGTTGGAGAAGCAAAATAAAACAAAAAAACAATAGAGAAGACATCACCTTAAAATCTGGTAGCTCTTTTTGATTTGAGCCAAAGGCTTCCTTGGGAAGACTTATGAAAAAAGTGAGGCTTCTAGGAGTAAGGGAGGGAAGTTTAGAGAGTATTTGGGCAGAGTTTGGCCAAGCCAAAATGCATTGAATGTGTGAGTAAGGTGGTAGTGGTGAGGGCATTTTATAAGAGGAGAGAAGGGGCACTCTTGGAAAGATTGAAATGATACTTTATATGAAATGATTTTTCGGATTCTAAAGGTCCAAAAATTATATATTTCGTGGATAAGGTGATAAGGGTTCTAAATCTACTCATACAATAGGTTTTTGACAAGTTTAAGTCTTAGATTTTACATTATCTTTTCATTTTATTTAAATCGTTATTTAATGAGGTAATCGTTGTATCATCATGGTGTCATAAATAATTTAAATTATTTAATTTCTAAAAATTATAAAAAAAAATATCATGATGTATTAAATCTTTTTATCTTTCTAATGAATATTTATAGTAAAAAATATGACTTTTATAACCCCATTTAAATTTTTTTTTAGTAAAACAACTCTTGTTTGTGACATTTTTATTTTAACATTAAATAAAAGTTATTTATGTCATTTTCATACCAATGTTCCTCCATGGGGTTCCCAAGTTGACCCATGGATTTTATTGTTCGGCCATGACACATCCAATAGGGGTAATACAAGTGTAAAGGTATTTTCATATTTTTATAATAATATTTTTACCTTAAATTTCACTAATTACCTTTAATCACGATTAATTAAACTTAAAAGTTACTATTCACCAAAAAATTATTTTAATCACATTGAACCACATTTTACTTCCTAATGACAACCATGTCTGTCGGATTTTTTAAATTCAAATTATAGAAGTGGTAATCTTTCATTTAAACGAAAAATCAGTTTTTTAACTACCACTTAGTGGTTTCCCTATTCATAAAAAATTGATGTTTTTCAGAACAATGCCAAATTTTCACCCTAAGCTATAATTGATATTCCAAATTCAAAAATGATGTCTATTTTACAAAATTCCAAACATATAATTTTAATTAATTAATTGCATAATTAATTCCCGCTGTCACAATAACTAGCGTGTTTTTTAGAAACATTATATATCAAAAGATTGACAATTGTTTATGTCCAATTTCAAACTGAAATTAATTCTAATGACCACCATTGGATATAATGGAAAAAATATATTCCAATTATACATTAAAACCACTCAATAGTATAATTTATCACTATAAATTATTTTGATTAAAAAAGTTATTTTTAAGTATTTTTCACTATTCATAAAAAAAATTGGAAGTTCTTAGAAAAATACCAAAGATTCAACATAGGCTGATTTCGATATTCCGAATCCAAAAAAAAAGTCCATTTGGCAAGATAAAATTTTTAAAATTTCAAAAATTAAGTATTTCTATTCATAACGGCTACTTTGATTGGTTGTGGTGTATGTTAGAACTCGAAGTTGCGTACAACACACGCTACGGTATTATTCAAAGAGAAGTGTACCGTGGAAGATTGGGGTGTTACATTATCCTCTCCTTCAATAAATTGCATCCTCGCAATTTCAAATTTTTCTTTGAAAATAAAAGGTTGAAAATAGAAAATACCTTTATGGAAAACCCACATCGGAAATAAGGTTAATAAAAATATAACTTTAAAAGAAAGAAAGATAATCACAAAGGACACCAGAGATAGCCCATACTAGGATTCTATGAAAATATGGATATGGAAGAAAAACAAACCATCAAGGTCTGATGGAGAGTTGTTGAAAACTGGATTAGGAGAAAGTTAACCATAAGAAAATCACAAACTTGTGATTGGTTAAATGGTCATTGAATCCCCAGTTGGAAAAGTTAACCGGCAACGTTTTTGTTTTAAGTTACCTTTTATAAAGTTGGGGAATTTATTTAGGAGATTTACTAAGAACGTAAGGGAATATACATACTTGTCATGTAGACTTTCATTCTTTAATAATTTTTTACCACAAACCCATATTTCACTCAAAAAGGTAATAGAACTTAAAAATATTCTATATATCCTAATTTTATAAGGTTCCAAATATTAACACATACTATTTAGATTAGTAAAACTATTTTTTAATAACCAAGGACTTCTTATAGGCTAGTGGTAGATAATAAAGGCCTATCGCACTATGGTTGTGGGTTCGATTCCTACAGCTTTGTCCGATGCGATGGGTTATCCCCCGAACTACAGGTTGTCCTTTTACTAAAAATATATTATTATAATATTCCAAAAGTAATCTTCAGAAATGTTTTAACCTTAAACAATACTATCCAAGGTTCAACTTAATCCATTCCAACCTTTATAGTTATCCAAAATACCTCTATCCAGACTTTCTCTAAAAGGTCTCTAAATTCCAAAATCAATTGTATCATCATATTCCTCAAACAAGGTAAAGTTTCTCTTATTGTCACATTCAAAAATATGATTACCTTCATCATATTAAAACCTTAATGAAAACAACAAATACTGCAGTACAATCCTTATATATATCACATTATTCTTATAAACAGAATATAATCCTTGAGTCCAAAAGCACCAATACATTAATTATTCCACTTCAACTGTAGTAACAGCATATGATTTTCCTTGAACCCTTGCCCTTTTCTGAGGTAATTTTCCCTGACTCTTAGGACATTCATTTGCATAATGCCCAATTTCCCTACAATTGTAGCATTCAACATTGATAGCCTCTTTCTTTCCCTTACAATCACGAGCATGGTGGCCTTTTTCTCCTCATTTGTAACAAACTATGATTCCCTTTAGGCAAGTACCAGGGTGATTCTTCCCACAATTATCGCATAATGGAAAATCCTTCTTTCAATTTTTCCCTTTATCTGTCTCTTGTTCCACCGTTCTCTTCTTCTCTTGCTTTACTTTGTTGTCATAATACACCGAGAATTCCTTTTCTCTCTTGATAGAACATGAGATTATATCTTCGTACGTTGAGAAAGATAGTGATACTAATGCTCAATGGAGAAACTATTTTAACCCATCAAAGAAATGATCTATCTTAATTCTTGGGTTACGTTTATAATCTATAGCATGCCTCGCTAACCTTGTAAAGTTGGCCTCATACTTTGCGACATTCTCATCCTCCTTTTTTCTCAGACTCAAAAATTGTCTTTCCATATCTGCTCGATGGTCGTGAGGATAATATTTTTCTAGGAAAAGATCTTTGAACTCCCTCCATTATATATTTGATACTTCATCATCTTTCATTGTGTTTTGAATCAACGACCACCATTGATCGGCATCTCCTGTGAGGCGGTAGATTGCTATGACAACCTTCTCCCTTTCACAACTCCGAAAGGCATGGAATATTTTCTCTAAGGAGTTTATCCATTGATCAGCTACTAATGCATTTGTACCCCCATTAAATGTTGGCGGTTGTTGCCTCATGAAGCGGTCTAACATTGATCCTCCATGTTGCGGATCAGGGTTCTCCATACGAGTAAGGTTATTATTCATAACCTGAGTGAGTTGTCCCAGAATGGTAATAATTTGATCAGCACCAGCTGTATCGCCAGCTCCACAATAATTATCTTGAGTAGGATGGAAATCCATACATGGAGTACGTGCATTGATACAGTTTCCATTCCTCCCACTAGGCGCCATTTCTAAACAATGGCCTAAACTAGATTAGTTTATGAATTAAAATACATAATTCCATACTTGTAAAACACTTAACATAAATTGAACTATTTATGGATATAATCTGTAATCATAAAAATGTTTTCTATGAGGAAGTATATGCTCATAACCCTTCATAGTGGTTTGTAATGAAAATGAGAATTATCCTAAGCATATCCCCTGGGAGTGTCGTAACCAAGAGTGCAGCAAGTCCCTTTGTCGTGCACCAGTTCCCGTTTGAGTCTATCTCAAAGAGGTGTTTTCTTGTTTTACCCCTAGGTACATCTGTGCCAGAGCCGCCTCTACCTGCTCGTATCCAGACAAGGATTTATTTCTTAGAAAACTCACAAAATCTCTATAATACCAAAATTCTAGGAAGTTCTTCTATACTAATCCCCAAAGTCTATCTTAGGGCTATGTGCTATAATCAGAGTTTATCTAAATCTAGTTTCCAAGGTTAATACTAAACTGCCTCTGATACCAACTGTAACGCCCCGATCCCAGTTACCCAAAGTCGGTGCATTATTGCGTAACATTGGCATGATTACAAAAGATCAAGTCTTGAAAGACAAATATATTAGTAGCCTTGGAAACACTAGATACATTCATAAATGTTACATTACATCAAAAAGTGAAAAACTACAATAACAAAGTCTCCATATTCCACACTCATATCCTCTTCTGACTATCCCTACACGTCATTCATAAAATACTTCTTCACATCCTGGAAAATATTAAACCATTGAAAGGGGTTAGCTCAGATGCTCAGTAAGGATAACAATATAGCAGAAGCTTCCGAAATTAAACATAACCATTTAAGGCAATGTATAACTAAAAAAAATCCTTTTAAACTTGAACTTCAACATAATATGGAAAAAGTAAAATGAAATAATTCCATTTACTTATTCACATGGATTTTCTACTGGTTGAATAATCACATGCAATGTCAATAACCACTTTCATAATGATGGAATGCATAATTCTAGACTATCATAACCACATAACCATGGCCTCGTGCCAAGACCACAAATAAAATTTTGTCAAGGCCTCGTGCCAAGACACTAGTTTGTCTCATGAGACCTACCAATGCATCGAGAAGCTGTAGTGGGCTCCACCCGTCACTTATTAAGTCCAATTCATTCCTCATATGAATAGGTTTAACCATATCATAAACCATAACATAATCGTATCGCATAAAACATGCATAATAGAAACATAAAATTTCCATATTTCAATCAAAATATATCAATACAACACATTGATATAATAAAAACAATTTCAAAACCATTTTCAATACCGAAATAAAATAAAGTTAAAACATTATATTTATTTTTGATTAAAAAAAGTTATGGCTTGTAGAGGAAGCCAAAACACAAATAATGGTCACAGCGGTGGAGAAGTCGTTGTCACCGCATATGTAAGACAAAAACATTCCTTTTTTTCGTTTAGTAAAACGCTTTGTAAAAAAAGATTCCTTTTTGAATAAAAGTCAAAGGGGTTTATACACCGTATAAAAGAAAGTTGTGTATAAAACAAAATATGCCTCAATGAAAGGAGATTGAGATGAAGACCCTTAAAAATATCATTTTTTTAAATAAAGTAGATCTATTATGTGTATTCACTATAACTACACAAAAATAAAGTACAAATACAAGATAGGATATAATAATACCATGACAAAATATGAAAGTAGGAGATTAACCCAAAGAATAGAAATTATGTTAAGAAGTTCCCTTACCTCGTGTCTGAATTCACTCGACCGTTCTTTGATCTCCTGAATAATAAACTAGAGTTAATTTATAATTTCTTAAGAACCATTTTCAAGTTTATTATTCATTTTATATCACTTATTACCATGTTGTGAACATTATTTAATTATTTATGTTAATCACGGTCGTTTTGACGATCTTAGGTACTTGAGTCAAAAATAAACTTCTTAAAATTACAATTTGTTCATGTGTAAATATATCCATTATATCCATAATTATATTCATGATTTATATATCATATACATAATATATATCCAGTATATACATTCATTTATAATATTACATAACATTTAGAGATAAGAAATGAAATGCACCGTTCATTGAGAAGGTAAGCCGTATGTACGCATGAACGCTACTTTCATTTCTATTTCATATTTAATGGAATGAAGTTATAATTATATAAAGTTATAATATAATTCCAGTATAATATAATGTATAATACCATTTAATCCATCCTTTATACATCCCAAATATGGCATTGACTATTCAAATCACTTTGAGGGGGCGGTAGTCCGCACTTCCTAAAATGAAATTATCGTGTTTACCCATAATGGAATAAAAAAGAGTTTAAGGGGTTGGAGAATCAAAATAAAACAAAACAACATTAGAGAAGTCATTACATTAAAATCGGGTAACTCTTTTTGATTTGAGCCAAAGGCTTCCTTGGGAAGACATCTGCCAAAAGTGAGGCTTCTAGGAGTAAGTGAGGAAAGTTGAGAGAGTATTTGGGTAGAGGTTGGCCAAGCAAAAAAGGATTTGAAGGTGTGAGTAAGGTGGTAGTGGTGGGGGCCTTTTATAAGAGGAGATAAGTGGCACTCTTGGAAATATTGAAATGTTACTTTATTATGAAATGATTTCTCGGATTATAAAGGTCCAAAACTTATATATTTAGATTATAAGGTGATAAGAGTTCGAAATATACTCATCCAATAGGTTTTTGACAAGTTTATGTCTTAGAGTTTACATTATCTTTTCATTTTATTTAAATCGTTAATTAATGAGCTAATCGTTGTATCATCATGGTGTCATAAATAATTTAATTTATTTAATGTCTAAAAATTATATTAAAACTATCATGATTTAGGAACTCTTCTTATCTTTCTAATGAATATTTATAGTCAAAATATGACTTTTATAACCCCATTTAACAATTGTTTTAGTAAAACAACTCTTGTTTGTGACATTTTTATTTTAACAATAAATAAAAGTTATTTATGTGATTTTCCTACCAAAGTGGCTCCATGGGGTCCCCAAGTTGACCCATGGTTTTTCTTGGTCAGCCATGAAACATCAAATAGGGTTAGCACAAGTGTAAAGATATTTTCATATTTTTATAATATCATTTTTACCTTAAGTTTCACTAATTACCTTTAATCATGATTAATTAAACTTAAAAGTTACTATTCACAAAAAAATTATTTTAATCCCATTGAACCACATTTTACTTCCTAATGACAAACATGTATGTCGAATTTTTGAAATTCAAATCACAGAAGTGGTAATGTTTCATTTAAACGAAAAATCAGTTTTTTAACTACCACTTAGTGGTTTCAGTATTCATAAAAAATTAATGTTTTTCAGAACAATGCCAAAATTTCACCCTAAGCTATAATTGATATTCCAAATTTAATAATTATGTCTATTTTACAAAATTACAAACATATAAGTTTCATTAATTAATTTCATAATTAATTCCCGCTGTCACTACAACTAGTATGTTTTTTAGAAACAATATATATCAAAAGATTGACAATTGTTTATGTCCAATTTAAAAGTGAAATTAATTCTAATGACCACCATTGGATATAATGGTAAAAATATATTCCAAATATACTTTAAAACCACTCAATAGTATAATTTATCAATATAAATTATTTTGATTAAAAAAGTTGTATTTAAGTATTTTTCATTATTCATAAAAAAATTGGAAGTTCTTAGAAAAATACCAAAAATTCAACATAAGCTGATTTCGATATTTCAAATCCAAAAACTAAGTCCATTTGGAAAGATAAAATTTATAAAATTTCAAAAATTAGGTATTACTATTCATAACGGCTACTTTGATTGGTTGTGGTGTGTGTTAGAACTCAAAGTTGCGTACAAAATACGCTACTGTATTATTCAAAGAGAAGTGTATTGTGGGAGCTTGGGGTGTTACATTCTCCCCTCCTTCAATAAATTGCATCCTCGCAATTTGAAATTTTTCTTTGAAAATAAAAGGTTGAAAATAGAAAATACCTTTGTAGAAAACCCACATCAGAAATAAGGTTAATAAAAATATAACTTTAAAAGAAAGAAAGATAAGTACAAAGGTCACCCGAGATAGCCCATACTAGGATTCTTTGAAAATATGGATATGGAAGAAAAGAAAACCATCAAGGTCTGACGGAGAGTTGTAGAAAACTGGATTATGAGGAAGTTAACCATAAGAAAATCAAAAACTTGTGATTGGTTAAATGGTCATTGAATCCCCATTTGGAAAAGTTAACCGACAACAATTTTGTTTTAAGTTACCTTTTATAAAGTTGAGGAATTTATTTAGGAGATTTACTAAGAAAGTAAGGTAATATACATACTTTTCATGTAGACTTTCATTCTTTAATAAATTTTACCACAAACCCATCTTTCACTCAAAAAGGTAATAGAACTCAAAAATATTATATTTATCTGAATTGTATAAGGTTCCAAATATTAACACATACCATTTAGATTAGTAAAACTATTTTTTAATAACCAGGGACTTCCTGTAGGCTAGTGGTAGGTAATAAAGGCCTGTCGCACTATGGTTGTGGGTTCGATTCCTACAGCTTTGTCTGAAGCGACGGGTTATCCCCCGACCTGCAGGTTGTCCTTTTCCTAAAAATATAGTATTATAATTTTCCAAAAGTAATCTTCAGAAATGTTTTAACCTTAAACAATACTATCCAAGGTTCAACTTAATCCTTTCCAACCTTTATAGTTATCTAAAATACCTCTGTCCAGACTTTCTCTAAAAGGTCTCTAAATTTAAAAATCAATTCTATCATAATATTCCTCAAACAAGGTAAAGTTTCTCTTATTGTCACATAAAAAAATATGATTACCTTCATCATATTAAAACCTTAATGAAAACAACAAGTACTGCAGTACAATCCTTATATATATCACATTATTCTTATAACCAGAATATAATCCTTGAGTCCAAAAGCACCAATACATTAATTATTCCACTTCAACTGTAGTAACAATATATGATTTTCATTGATCACTAGGCCTTTTCGGAGGTAAGTTTCCCTGATGCATAGGACATTGATTTGCATAATGCCCCATTTTCGTACAATTGTAGCATTCAACATTGATAGACTCTTTCTTTCCCTTACAATCACAAGCCTGGTGACCTTTTTCTCCACATTTGTAACAAACCTTGATTCCCTTTTGGCAAGTACCAGGGTGATTCTTCCCAAAATTATTGCATAATGGAAAGTCCTTCTTTCCCTTTTTCCCTTTATCTGTCTCTTGTTCCACCGTTCTCTTCATTTCTTGCTTTACTTTGTTGTCATAAGACATAGAGAATTCGTTTTCTATCTTGATAGAACATGAGACTATATTTTTGTTTGTTGAGAAAGATTGTGATACTAATGCTCGACGGAGAAAATGTTTTAACCCATTAAAGAAACGATCGATCTTACTTCCTGGGTTACGTATATAATCTGCAGCATGCCTCGCTAACCTTGTAATGTTGGCCTCATACTTTGCGACATTCTCATCCTCTTTTTGTCTCAGACTCAAAAATTGTCTTTCCATATCTGCTAGATGGTCTTGAGGATAGTATTTTTCTAGGAAAATATCTTTGAACCCCCTCTATTCCATATTTGATACTTCATCATCTTCCTTTGTGTTTTGAATCAACGACCACCATTGATCGGCATCTACAGTGAGGCGGTAGACTGCCATGACAACCTTCTCCCTTTCGCTACTCCCAAAGGCGTGGAATATTTTCTCTAAGGAGTTTATCCATTGCTCAGATACTAATGGATCTATACCTCCATTAAATGTTGGCAGTTGTTGCCTCATTAAGTGGTCAAACATTGATCCTCCATGTTGCGGATCAGGGTGCTCCATACGAGTAAGTTTATTATTCATAACCTGAGTGAGTTGTCCCAAAATGGTAATAAGTTGATCAGAACCAGTTGTATCTCCATCTCCACAATAATTATCTTGAAAAGGAGGGAAATCCCTACACGGAGTACGAGCATTGATATGGTTTCCATTCCTCCCATTAGGCGCCATTTCTAAACAATGGCATAAACTAGATTAGTTTATGAATTAAAATACATAATTCCATACATGTAAAACACTTAAATAAATTGAACTATTTATGGATATAATCTGTAATCATAAAAATGTTTTCTTTGAGGAAGTATATACTCATAACCCTTCATAGTGGTTTGTAAAGAAAATGAGAATTATCCTAATCATATCCCCCGGGAGTGTCGTAACCAAGAGTGCAGCAAGGCACGTTGTAAAACTCACAAAATCTCTATAATACCAAAATTCTAGGAAGTTCTTCTATATTAATCCTCAAAGTATATCTTAGGGCTATGTTCTATAATCATAGTTTATCTAAATATAGCTTCCAAGGTTAGTACTAAACTGCCTCTAATACCAACTGTAATGCCCCGACCCCAGTTACCCAGAGTCGGTGCATTATTGCGTAACATTGGCATGATCACAAAAGATCAAGTCTCGAAAGACCGATTAGTTTAGTATCCTTGGAAACACTAGATACATTCATAAATGTTACATTACATCATAAAGTAAAAAACTAAAATAACAAAGTCTCCATAGTCCACACTCATATTCTCTTCTGACTATCCCTACAGGTCATTCATAAAATACTTCTTCACATCCTGGAAAATATTAAAACATTGAAAGGGGTGAGCTCAGATGCTCAGTAAGGATAACAATATAGCTAAATCTTTCATAAATAAACATAAACATTTAAGGCAATGTATAACTAAAACAAAAGCCTTTTAAACTTTAACATCAACAAAATATGGAAAAAGTAAAATTAAATAACTCCATTTACTTATTCACGTGGATATTCTACTGGTCGAATAATCACAGGCAATATCAATTACCACTTTCATAATGATGGAATGCATAATGCCAGACTATCATAACCACGTAGCCAAGGCCTCGTTCCAGGACCACAAATAATATTTTGTCAAGGCCTCGTGCCAAGACACTAGTTTGTCTCATGAGACCTACCGATGAATCAAGGAGCTATGGCGGGCTCCACCCGTCACTTATTAAGTCCAATGCATTCCTCATATGAATAGTTTTAGACATATCATAAACCATAACATAATCGTATCACATAAAACATCCATAAAGGAAACATAACATTTCCACATTTCAATCACATGATATCAATACAACACATTGATATAATAAAAACACTTTCAAAACCATTGACAATACCAAAATAAAAGAAAGTTAAAACTTTGTATTTATTTTTCATTAAAAAAATGATAGCTTGTAGAGGAAGCCGAAACACAAATAATGGTCACGGCGGCGGAGAAGTCATTGTCACCGCATACGTAAGACAAAAACATTACTTTTTTCGTTTAGTAAAACGCTTTGTAAAAAGGATTCCATTTTGAATAAAAGTCAAAGTCAAAGGGGTTTATACACCGTATAAAAGAAAGTTGTGTATAAAACAAAATATACTTCAAATGAAAGGAGATTGAGACAAAGACCCTTACAAAGATCATTTTTTTAAATAAATTAGATATATTATGTGTATTCACTATAAGTAGAAATAAATAAAGTACAAATACAAGATAGGATATAATAATATCATGAAATAATTTGAAAGTAGGAGATTAACCCAAAGAATAGAAATTGGGATAAGAAGTTCCCTTACCTCGTGTCCGAATTCACTCGACCGTTCTTTGATCTCCTGAATAATAAACTAGAGTTAATTTATAATTTCTTAATAACCTTTTTCAAGTTTATTATTCATTTTATATCACTTATTCCCATGTAATTAACATTATGTAATTATTTATGTTAATCACGGTCGTTTTGATGATCTTAGGTACTTGAGTCAAAAATAAACTTCTTATAATTACAATTTGTTCATGTGGTAATATATCCATTATATCCATAATTATATTCATGATTTATATATCATATACATCATATATATCCTGTATATACATTCATTTATAATATTACATAACATTTAGAGGTAAGAAATGAAATGCACCGTTCATGGAGACGGTAAGTCGTACGTACGCATGAATGCTACTTTCATTTATATTTCGTATTTAATTGAATGAAGTTATAATTATATAAAGGTATAATATAATTCCATTATAATATAATGTATAATACCATTTACTCCATCCTTTATAAATCCCACATATGGCATTAACGATTCAAATCACTTTGAGGGGGCGGTAGTCCGCACTTCCTTAAATGAAATTTTCGCGTTTACGCATAATGGAAATCATAATGTATATCAAAAATAAGAAATAAAGAAGCATAAAAAAAACATAAACATAATATATATATCATATATGAAAATATTTTCATCAAAATGGCCACCATTAGAGGTGTTAAAAGAATATTGAATAATCATCGTTTCGTGAGGCATTATTTCGCCACCCACAAAAACAGTATGTTCTTTAACCATTGGACGAAGGTGTGTGTAATTGTAAAACAAATACATATAATAACAACATCCTAGTATATTTTACATACTGGTGTTGTTACAAAATAATGTAATAAAAAGATTTTAAGGGGTTGGAGAAGCAAAATAAAACAAAACAACATTAGAGAAGACATTACCTTAAAATCGGGTAACTCTTTTTGATTTGAGCCAAAGGCTTCCTTGGGAAGATTTCTGCCAAAATTGAGGCTTCTAGGAGTAAGGGAGGGAAGTTGAGCGAGTATTTGGGTAGAGGTTGGCTGAGCCAAAAGGCTTTGAATGTGTGAGTAAGGTGGTAGTGGTGGGGGCCTTTTATAAGAGGAGAGAAGGGGCGCTCTTGGAAAGATTGAAATGTTACTTTATTATGAAATGCCTTTTCGGATTCTAAAGGTCCCAAACTTATATATTTCTAGGATAAGGTGATCAGGGTTCGAAATCTACTCATACAATAGGTTTTTGAAAATATTAAGTCTTATATTTTACATTATCTTTTCATTTTATTTAAATCGTTAATTAATGAGGTAAGCGCTATATCATCACGGTGTCATAAATAATTTACTTTATTTAATGTCTAAAAATTATAAAAAAATTATAATGATGTAGTAAATCGTTTTATCTTTCTAATGAATATTTATTGTAAAAAATATGACTTTTATAACCCCATTAAAAAATTGTTTTAGTAAAACAACTCTTGTTTGTGACATTTTTATTTTAACATTAAATAAAACTTATTTATGTCATTTTCTGACCAAAGTGGCTCCATGGGGTCCCCAAGTTGACCCATGGATTTTATTGGTCGACCATGACACATCCAATAGGGGTAAGACAAGTGTAAAGGTATTTTCATATTTTTATAATATCATTTTTACCTTAAATTTCACTAATTACCTTTAATCACGATTAATTAAACTTAAAAGTTACTATTCACCAAAAAATTATTTTAATCACATTGAACAACATTTTACCTCTGAATGAAAACCATGTATGTCGGATTTTTTAAATTCAAATTACAGAAGTGGTAATGTTTCATTTAAACGAAAAATCAGTTTTTTAATTACCACTTAGTGGTTTCCCTATTAATAAAAAATTGAAGTTTTTTAGAACAATGCAAAATTTTCACCCTAACCTATAATTGATATTCCGAATTCCAAAATGATGTCTATTTTACAAAATTCCAAACATATAAGTTGCATTAATTAATTTCATAATTAATTTCCACTGTCACAATAACTAGCGTGTTTTTTAGAAACAATATATATCAAAAGATTGACAATTGTTTATGTCCAATTTCAAAGTGAAATTAATTATAATGACCACCATTGGATATAATGGTAAAACATTATTCCAATTATACTTTAAAACCACTAAATAGTATAATTTATCACTATAAATTATTTTGATTAAAAAAGTTGTTTTTAAGTATTTTTCACTATTCATAAAAAAATTGGAAGTTCTTAGAAAAATACCAAAAATTCAACATAGGCTGATTTCGATATTCTGAATCCAAAAACGAAGTCTATTTGGCAAGATAAAATTAATAAAATTTCAAAAATTAGGTATTACTATTCATAACGGCTACTTTGATTGGTTGTGGTGTGTGTTAGAACTCGAAGTTGCGTACAACACAGGCTACTGTATTATTCAAAGAGAAGTGTAGCGTGGAAGCTTGTGCTGTTACATTCTCCCCTCCAATAAATTGCATCCTCGCAATTTGAAATTTTTCTTTGAAAATAAAAGGTTGAAAATATAAAATACCTTTGTGGAAAACCCACATCGGAATTAAGGTTAATAAAAATATAACTTTAAAAGAAAGAAAGATAAGTACAAAGGTCACCCGAGATAGCCCATACTAGGATTCTATGAAAATATGGATATAGAAGAAAAACAAACCATCAAGGTTTGATGGGGAGTTGTAGAAAACTGGATTAGGAGAAAGTTAACCATAAGAAAATCACAAACATTTGATTGGTTAAACGGTCATTGAATCCCCAGTTGGAAAAGTTAACCGACAACGTTTTTGTTTTAAGTTACCTTTTATAAAGTTGAGGAATTTATATAGGAGATTTACTAAGAACTTAAGGGAATATACATACTTTCCATGTAGACTTTCATTCTATAATAAATTTTTACCAGAAACCCATCTTTCACTCAAAAAGGTAATAGATCTCAAAAATATTCTATTTATCCTAATTGTATAAGGTTCCAAATATTAACACATACCATTTAGATTAGTAAAACTATTTTGTAATAACTAGGGATTTCCTGTAGGATAGTGGTAGGTAATAAAGGCCTCTCGCACTATGGTTGTGTGTTCGATTCCTACAGCTTTGTCCGATGTGACGGGTTATCCCCCGACCTGCCGGTTGCCCTTTTCCTAAAAATATTGTATTATATTATTCCAAAAGTAATCTTCAGAAATGTTTCAACCTTAAACAATACTATCCAAGGTTCAACTTAATCCATTCCAACCTTTATAGTTATCCAAAATACCTCTGTCCAGAATTTCTCTAAAAGGTCTCTAAATTCCAAAATCAATTGTATCATCATATTCCTCAAACAAGGTAAAGTTTCTCTTATTGTCACATACAAAAATATGATTACCTTCATCATATTAAAACTTTAATAAAAACAACAACTACTGCAGTACAATCCTTATATATATCAGATTATTCTTATAACCAGAATATAATCCTTGAGTCTAATAGCACCAATAAATTAATTATTCCACTTCAACTGTAGTAACAACATAAGATTGTCCTTGATCCCTTGGCCTTTTCTGAGGTAAGATTCCCTGACACTTAGGACATTCATTTTCATAATGCCCCATTTCCCTATAATTGTAGCATTCAACATTGATAGTCTCTTTCTTTCCCTTACAATCACAAGCCTGGTGTCCATTTTCTCCGCATTTTTAACAAACTCCGATTCCTTTTAGGAATGTACCAGGATGATTCTTCCCACAATTATCACATAATGGAAAATCCTTCTTTCCCTTTTTCCCTTTATCTGTCTCTTGTTCCACTATTCTCTTCTTCTCTTGCTTTAATTTATTGTCATAAGACATAGAGAATTCCTTTTCTGTCTTGATAGAACATGAGACTATATCTTCGTACGTTGAGAAAGATTGTGATACTAATGCTCGACGAAGAAACTATTATAACCCATCAATGAAATGATCGATATTACTTCTTGGGTTACGTATATAATCTGTACTATACCTCGCTAACCTTGTAAAGTTGGCTGCATATTTTGCGATATTCCCATCCTCCTTTTGTCTCAGACTCAAAAAGTGTCTTTCCATATCTGCTCGATGTTCGTGAGGATAGTATTTTTCTAGGAAAAGATCTTTGAACAACCTCTATTCCATATTTGATACTTCATCATCTTCCTTTGTGTTTTGAATCAAAAACCACCATTGATCGGCATCTCCAGTGAGGCGGTATACTGCCATGACAACCTTCTCCCTTTCGCTACTCCCAAAGGCGTGGAATATTTTCTCTAAGGAGTTTATACATTGCTCAGCTACTAATGGATTTGTACCCCCATTAAATGTTGGCGGTTGTTTCCTCATGAAGCGGTCTAACATTGATCCTCCATGTTGCGGATCAGGGTGCTCCATACGAGTAAGGTTATTATTCATAACCTGAGTGAGTTGTCCCCGAATGGTAATAAGTTGATCAGCACCAGTTGTATCTCCAGCTCCACAATAATTATCTTGAGCAGGCGGGCAATCCCTACACAGAGTACGTGCATTGATACGGTTTCCATTCCTCCCACTAGGCGTCATTTCTAAATAATGGCCTAAACTACATTAGTTTATGAATTAAAATACATAATTCCATACTTGTAAAACACGTAACATAAATTGAACTATTTATGGATATAATCTGTAATCATTAAAATGTTTTCTTTGAGGAAGTATATACTCATAACCCTTCATAGTGGTTTTTAAAGAAAATGAAAATTATCCGAAGAATATCCCCTGGGAGTGTCGTAACCAAGAGTGCAGCAAAGCCCGTTTTCATGCACCAGTTCCCATTCAAGTGTAGCTCAAAGCGGTGTTTTCGGGTTTTACCCCTAGGTACATCTGTGCCAGAGCCGCCTCTACCTTCTCGTATCCAGACAAGGATGTATTTCTTGGAAAACTCACAAAATCTCTATAATACCCAAATTCTAGGAAGTTCTTCTATACTAATCCTCAAAGTGTATCTTAGGGATATGTGCTCTAATCGGAGTTTATCTAAATCTAGATTCCAAGGTTAGTACTAAACTGACTCTGATACCATCTATAACGCCCCGACCCCAGTTACCCAGAGTCAGAGCATTATTGCGTAACATTGGCATGATCACAAAAGATCAAGTCTTGAAAGACCGATTAGTTTAGTAGCCTTGGAAACACTAGATACATTCATAAATGTTACATTACATCATAAAGTGAAAAACTACAATAACAAAGTCTCTATAGTCCACACTCATATCCTCTTCTGAATATCCCTACAGGTTATTCATAAAATACTTCTTCACATCCTGGAAAATATTAAAACACTTAAAGGGGTGAGCTCAGATGCTCAGTAAGGATAACAATATAGTGGAAGCATTCATAAATAAACATAAACATTTAAGGAAATGTATAACTAAAACAAAATCCTTTTAAACTTGAACTTCAACATAATATAGAAAAATTAAAACGAAATAATTCCATTTACTTATTCACGTGGATTTTCAACTGGTCGAATAATCACATGCAATCTTAATAACCACTTTCATATTGATGGAATGAAAAATGCCAGACTATCATAACCACGTAGCCAAGGCCTTGTGCCAAGACCACAAATAAGATTTTGTCAAGGCCTCGTGCCAAGATAGTAGTTTGTCTCATGAGACCTACAGAAGCATCGAGGAGCTGTAGCGGGCTCCACCCGTCACTTATTAAGTCCAATGCATTCCTCATATGAATAGGTTTAAACGTATCATAAACCATAACATAATCGTATCACATAATACATGCATAATGGAAACATAAAATTTCCACATTTTAGTCAAAAGATATCAATACAACACATTGATATAATAAAAACATTTTCAAAACCATTTTCAATACCAAAATAAAATAAAGTTAAAGCTTTGTATTTATTTTTCATTAAAAAAAAGTTATGGCTTGTAGAGGAAGCTGAAACACAAATAATGGTCACGGCGGTGGAGAAGTCTTTGTCGCCGCATACGTAAGACAAAAACTTTACTTTTTTGGTTTAGTAAAACACTTTGTAAAAAAAGATTCCTTTTTGAATAAAAGTCAAAGTCAAAGGGGTTTATACACCGTATAAAAGAAAGTTTTGTATAAAACAAAATATTCCTCAATGAAAGGAGATTGAGACGAAGACCCTTACAAATATCATCTTTTTTAAATAAAGTATATCTATTATGTGTATTTACTATAACTAAACATAAATAAATTACAAATACAAGATAGGATATAATAATATCATGGCATAATATGAAAGTAGGAGATTAACCCAAAGAATAGAAATTGGGATAAGAAGTTCCCTGACCTCGTGTCCGAATTCACTCGACCGTTCTTTGATCTCCTGAATAATAAAATAGAGTTAATTTATAATTTCCTAAGAAACTTTTTCAAGTTTATTATTAATTTTATATCACTTATTACCATGTTATGAACATTATATAGTTATTTATGTTAATCACGGTCGTTTTGACGATCTTAGGTACTTGAGTCAAAAATAAACATCTTAAAATTACACTTTGTTCATGTGGAAATATATCCATTATATCCATAATTATATTCATGATTTATATATCATATAAATCATATATATATTTAGTATATACGTTCATTTATAATATTACATAACATTTATAGGTAGGAAATTAAATGCACCGTTCATGGAGACGGTAAGCCGTACGTATGCATGAACGCTACTTTCATTTCTATTTCGTATTTAATTGAATGAAGTTATAATTATATAAAGGTATAATATAATTCCAGTATAATATAATGTATAATACCATTTAATCCATCCTTTATACATCCCACATATGGCATTAACGATTCAAATCACTTTGAGGGGGCGGTAGTCCACACTTCCTAAAATGAAATTATCGCGTTTAACCATAATGGAAATCATAAAGTATGCCACAAATGAGAAATACAGAAGCATAAGGAAAACAAAACATAAAATATATATATCATATATGAAATAGTTCCATCAAAATGGCCACCATTAGAGGTGTTAAAATAATATTGAACCATCATCGTTTCGTGAGGCAATATTTCGCCATCCACAGAAACAGTATGTTCTTTAACCATTAGACGAAGGTGTGTGTAAGTGTAAACCAAATACATATCATAACAACATCCTAGTATATTGTTGATACTGGTTTTGTTACAAAATAAAGGAATAAAAAGAGTTTCAGGGGTTGGAGAAGCAAAATAAAACAAAACAACATTAGACAAGAGATTACCTTAAAATCAGGTAACTCTTTTTGATTTGAGCCAAAGGATTCCATGGGAAGACTTATGCAAAAAGTGAGGCTTCTAGGAGTATGGGAGGGAAGGTGAGAGATTATTTGGGCAGAGGTTGGCCAAGCCAAAAGGCTTTGAAGGTGTGAGTAAGGTGGTAGTGGTGGGGGCCTTTTATAAGAGGAGATAAGGGGAACTCTTGAAAATATTGAAATGCTACTTTATTATGAAATGATGTTTCGGATTATAAAGGTCCCAAACTTATATATTTCTAGAATAAGGTGATAAGGGTTCTAAATATACTCATCCAATAGGTTTTTGTCAAGTTTATGTCTTAGATGTTACATTATCTTTTCATTTTATTTAAATCGTTAATTAATGTGGTAATCATTGTATCATCATGGTGTCATAAATAATTTAATTTATTTAATGTCTAAAAATTATATTAAAACTATAATGATGTAGGAACTCTTTTTAGCTTTCTAATAAATATTTGTAGTAAAAAATATGACTTTTATAACCCCATTTAACAACTGTTTTAGTTAAATAACTCTTCTTTGTGACATTTGTATTTTAACATTAAATAAAAGTTTTTTATGTCATTTTCCTACCAAGGTGGCTCCATGGGGTCCCCAAGTTGACCCATGGATTGTATGGGTTGGCCACGACACATCCAATAGGGGTAGTACAAGTGTAAAGGTATTTTCACATATTTATAATATCATTTTTACCTTAAATTTCACTAATTACCTTTAAACACGATTAATTAAACATAAAAGTTACTATTCACCAAATAATTATTTTATTCCCATTAAACCACATTTTACTTCCTAATGGCAACCATGTATGTCGGATTTTTGAAATTAAAATCACAGAATTGGTAATGTTTCATTTAAACGAAAAATCAATTTTTTAACTACCACTTAGTGGTTTCACTATTCATAAACAATTGATGTATTTCAGAACAATTCCAAAAGTTCACCCTAAGCTATAATTAATATTCCAAATTAAAAAATGATTTCTGTTTTACAAAATTACAAACATATAAGTTGAATTAATTAATTTCATAATTAATTCCCGCTGTCACAACAACTACCGTGTTTTTTAGAAACAATATATATCAAAAGATTGACAATTGTTTATGTCCAATTTCAAAGTGAAATTAATTCTAATGACCACCATTGGATATAATGGTAAAAATATATTCCAATTATACTTTAAAACCAGTCAATATTATAATTTATCACTATAAATTATTTTGATTAAAAAGTTCTTTTTAAGTATTTTTCACTATTCATAAAAAATTGGAAGTTCTTAGAAAAATACCAAAAATTCAACATAGGCTAATTTCGATATTCCAAATCCAAAAACGAAGTCCATTTGGCAAGATAAAATTTATAAAATTTCAAAAATTAGGTATTACTATTCATAACAGCTACTTTGATTGGTTGTGGTGTGTGTTAGAACTCGAAGTTGCATACAACACATGCTGTTGTATTATTCAAAGAGAAGTGTACCGTGGAAGCTTGGGGTGTTACATTTAACCACAAAAGAACTGAAAAAATATTCCAGTATCTAAAATTCCATAAATGATACTCAAGGATCCCATATAAACAATAAGTGATTGAGAACTATGGTGGGTCTCCCCACCACATAAGAATAACACTAATTCAGTGGATCAAATGGATTAGGTAATTCTAAAGGAATTAAATTCAAATCACAATTAGAAGTTCCTATCAAGGAAATTCAAATAAAATCCATTCACATATATATTCATAATCTCTTAGGATAAAACCATCTTCTCTATAAAATAATATGACATCAATGGTCAAAATTTGAAACCCATGGTTTAGAACTAGAAACAAAAAGTTAACAAGTACGAAAGGGGGGGGGGACATGGAAAATATTGAAAAAAATTAAAATTCCCTAATTTGAAATTGAATTTATCCTCTATTTATGATTAAATTTGTCATATATTTAATGATTTCCCAGCATTCTACAACAACAAAAATTACTTCCGATTTTCAAGCAGGTGGGATTAGAATCATCAAAATGAACACACTAGAAACACAAAAGGGATTACTTCTTCCCTAGAGAAGCAGTAACAAAATGAAAATACTCTCATGAATCATCCATATTCCAATGAAAATTTCCATCAATCATAAAATTTTCAACAGAAAGAGAACTCTCTCTAGGACCCATAGAGATAGATCTTTCACCCATAGTGGTTTTCCCTTTAGAAATCAACTCTTAAATAAAAGTGTAATTAACTAAATACCCAAATAATAATAGAAAATATAAAACAACACTAAATATGTTTTATTTATAAATAAAATACACAAATATCTAATATTTCAATATATCACTGAATATAATATCTGGAGAATGTGTAACCATCATTGTAAAATGATCAACATGCCTATTCATCATCTTTTTAAATAGTTAATGATTCACAAGTTCTATCACCTTTTTTCCTCACTTCCATATGGAAATACCACATAATTAAAGTGATCATGATGAATTCCTAGAACATATTATCTTTAAACAAAAATGGAATGAAAATATTCTACCATTCCAGACATATTCCTTTAAACAATTATAATATGAACTCTATACTCAAGGTTTTAGGAGCTCACATGGAAATTAATATCTCCTAAATGTTTTATAACTACTCCATTCCCTTTGTAGGGCATTAATAACATAAAAATATTGGGAAACAATAAGATTATTTTGGATTTACTTATCTACTTGGAATCTGGGTGGATTCAATAGATCGAAAAGTAACACACCAACTCTAAGAGACACTATGTATATTAGTACCTTGTGATGAAGACTTCCTAGATCCATTAGTTCTTTAATGGGAGGCATAATCTTAATATAAAATAAATATAGGAATTAATCAATACAATTTCAGATTCAATTATCCCAAATAAACATAGTCCATGATTAAATAAACTCACAATAATAAATCATAAACACCTCTTAAGTAAACCACAACAGTAAATGATATATAACTGTTATAATTTAAAAAATTTAATTATTATATTTAAATCATACACTTAAGATCCAAACATTAAAACCCAACTTGATAACCATTTTTAAAACTCCAAAAGTACACAATATAAAATAGTTACAATTACCCAAATATTAAATTTATTTCAATATTTCCTGAAATATCACTTTATTTATTTCCAAATAATAAATCCATTTCCATTCATTTTTTTATTTTATCTTTTATAAAACCACCCCATAGATTAAAAAAATTTTCTCTTTATTTTTAGAATGAAGAATTCAATACCATGCATCAACAATACCAAATTAAATAGAATCAGTAGTTCAAAAATACTTCTTTAATAATAGAATAGTTACTATATTTGTGTTGGACCCAAGGAATTTCAAACCATGAACCAATCATAGAGATATCACTTAGGGTTATATAGAACCATGATTAAGAGATCTACAATGTTTTTAGGACCATGAGAGTTAATTGTGTGCCCTTATTATTTACCCTATTTTCATACCAAAATAAGTAAACATAATATTACCATCAATGTAGATCAAATAAACCATAAATCATAAAATAAATGTAATAATTTGATTATTCACAACACAACATTTCATTTTAAATCTAGTCTTAGAATGGAATAGATCAATCCAAACTCTTTATACTCCAACCACTCTAGTATTCACAAACCTATACACATTATACCATTACTGACCAAATAATAAGGGATATCTGATACCATTCTTTCATAAATTGTCCTGGGCCACCATTGCACAAGGAACTTGAGACAAACAGTGAAAAGGATTAAAGGTCATTATTGAGATCCATAAGATGTAAACATAGGACATGTAACTTAAGTATACACCATGGTAATTATTGTTCCCAATAATAACATAGCTCATAAAATTTATTTTTACAAAATTTCTTGCATCGTTTCTCCTTACATTATACATAATTAAAAAAATCAATAAACATTTTAAAAATTTATAACCAACCAAATGTGTCATATCATGAATAAATAAACATAAAAAATAAGCTAGCTTGAATATATAACTAGAGATGGTCCAATATATAATGATGTTTGAATTGGATGAGACATATGTGATACAAAACCAACACCATTTGATGATCTTTATATGAACACAATGTCATTAGCCATCACACAAACAAAATTCCATGAAAAATTCTAAAATTGACCAAGAATATATAAAATTCACATAGTATACAAAAACATAGTTGTATTTGTACGGTAAAAGTATAATGACCTAATATGATATGACCAAAGATTCAATGAATTTATTATTTTTAAAACACATAATTTATAGTTCAAAATATGATATTAGAAAACATATTTCAAACCATTTTAAAGAAAAAACGCATAATAATTTTTTAAAACCTATTTTAAAACACAAAAAAAAATCTTTTTAGGAATATTAAATATTCTCTTATTAATACATTAGAAATAAATACTATAAAATTTCAATTTTAAAATAATCTATTTTAAAATCTACACGAGTAGAAACATCAACTAAATAAATAAACTGAAATAATAAGATATAAGGAATAAACTAAAAACAATTCATGAACTAAGACTATACCGAGAATGGGGGAAAAATAACAATATAATAACAGAAAATGTGAATCATAAATTTAATTTATATTAAAATAAAAATAACATGATTGAATAATAATAATAAAAGTTTATTTTTTTAAAATTAAATTGGAGTATGTAAAAAAAGAAAAAAATATGGATAAACATGAGAAATTGTTAAATATCCCGTGATATGAACGTAGATATACTTAGGTTGAACCATATTTATGGATATTGAAGAATTCTTAGTCTATAACACCCAATTACTCTTACATAGCCACACTGATGGAAGTCCTAAATGAATTAGGAATGTTATATACGATGAGGGATCTAGAATGTATCATCATTACATGATAATAAATATCAGTTAACAACTCACTAAAAAACCTTATATCCCCATGATTATAGATAAAAGATGTTGGGTATCACTTATCAAATCTTAATCATATACCAATCAAAAGTCCAAAATTCCCAAATAATTTCCTCAACCAAAATTTATTCATCACCTTTTGTGAATCCCCAACCTTATAAAATGTTTAAACATCATAAATCACAAAAATTATCAATTTCATAAATATTATGCTTACATGGGGCTTTTATTGTGGGTGCATCACATTTATGAAAAAAAAATTAAAAGGTGTTAATCAAGCCATTACTTTTAAATTCGGTAATTTATTTTTATCAAATCCATCGAAAACAATTTCCAAGAAAATTTTATTAGTAAATCCATTTTTAATATGTAATATAAAAATTTATGTTACATTTTGATACATAAATAAAAATACCACATAAAAACTAATTATAATATAAAAATTTCACTTATAATTTTATTTAATTCAAAAGAAACTTTGTTTTACATAGAAATATTTCCTCTCTTCATAGATACACTAGATTCAAAATCATAAAAAACATATAGAATGTCATGAAATTACAAAATTACAAAATAACATAACATATTATTTTAATAAACTAATTGAAAACTATAAAAATTCAATTTCAAATCAGACAACACACCAAATCGATAACTATTTTCATATTAAACCATAAAAGGGAATAAAACATCACATATTTATTTTATTTATTTATAAATGAACCTTTTAGATATTTTAACAAAACATTTATATACATAATTATTTTTTTTATACTTATAAAAAAATAATCCATATGAAACCCATTTATAAAGAATAAATAAATGCCATAATATCTTATTTACCAATAATAATTCTATAAGGAAGATAACTTTTATGATTTTTTAGGAAAACCTAATGTGGTCCATGACATTCCATGAAAATTAATGTCTTGGAAAACCTAACAAAATTCATTGTTTAGAAAAATGAAACTTAATCTAAACTATAATGGTAAAAGGATATCTAAAAATCTAATAGAGATCCTAAATCAATGAATATTGAGTAAAATAATATCCAAGGTCATTGGGACCATTGTAGGTTAAAAACATAGGAGAGAAATAACGAAGGGAAGGACATAATAACCTTAATTAATCCCACTGAAATTGAGGTAAGGTGACCAAAATAAAGGAGGGGAAAGGTGGTGCAACAAGGGCTCCCTATAAACTTATAACATTAAATATGGTCAAGAATACTCCAATGGGGGTTTAAAATAAAATGGGAAAGTTTGAAATTTTATATATTTAATTGTTTTCTCATGACATGTTAGGACATGATGTGTTCATCACAACATGAAGTCCATTATACCCTATATACACCCAACCAGATACCCCAAGTAGTAGAATGAAAACCCCTCAGATTAATTGAGTAAATTAATTTTTGGTGTACATCATGACATTATTCCCAACATCACTAATGTAATGGTCTAGTGTAATTGTTTTTCAAGAATTACAGAATGTTTGGTTGTGGTGTGACCTCCATAAGTTACGACATAACCTTTTTCAATTTCCTCTAAATACTTCTATATACTCTCAAAAATATTAGAAGGCTAAGAAAAATAAAAAATAAGGATAAAAGACTATTAAATAAAAAATATATATGTGGGTATGAAATGGGTGTGAATGAGACTCTGAAAAAATTTAGAGAATAAAAACGGGTCACCTTGTTGTTGGATGACTGAACATTAATTTTTTTATTAAAGAGGGAACAAAGCCCACAAAAAAAATAAATCCTCAAGGAGGACTAAAGTGGTGAAGTCCCAGGGAATCCCCTTAGACATAAATTTTACATTCTAAAGGTATAGAACCCAAACAATCAAAAATGATTAGCATGTTATTCGGATTTCCTACATGAGAAAGAGCATCTGCTGAGAAATTGGCTTCATACCAAATATTCCTCAACACCTAACCACCCTTCGACTCTAGCAAACAACTTTTGGTGAGGTAAGCCAACTCCCAAGGAGCGTCGCATTTCCCCTAGAGAATTGTAACCAATACCTAAGAGTATGAATCAATTTCCAGCACCTGGAAGTCAAAATATCTACATAACCTGAGACTAGTATGAAGCGCCCTAACATCCGCACCTAGCGAACAGCCCGCCCCATAGAAGACACTAAAAACCAAAACACACTGAACCCCGAGAGTCCCTAAGAAGCCCCCCACCTCGCATCTGCCCATTCAAAAGGGATCCATCAATATTAAGTTTCAGTCCAGATCCAAGAGGAAACAAAATAATCCATCAACCACTGGTTCTGACATCCACCAATAGACTATTCAGAAAACCAGCAAGGGTGACCGAGTTCTGACACCCTATCAGTAGGGAACACAATTCAACCAGCAACGATCACATTCTCATCTGGAAATAGAGAAGTGAACAACTATTACCGAATCTAACCTATTTATGGGATTCCCAAAGAGTCCGGAAGATGGCCATGAAAATAGTACTCTGCACCTTCAGCTCCATGCTATTACGATCCAGCCCATGCAGCCATGAAGAAATGAAAGCATGTATGGAAAATACTCATTAGTGGATCGAGTCTGCAGTCTGAAGAAGGACCAAAGAGCAGAGGCCCATCCTCCCTTGAAGAAGAGGTGTAACATCGACTCAACCTATGGAGCAGTGTAGCAAAAACAGCAAGAAACAATGGAAATACCCCGCCTTTGGACATTCACATCAGTAGAAATATCCTAGTTACTCACACGCCATACGTCACCTTGGTGTTAGCATATTCCCAAGGTGAAACCCCATATTGCATTCAATATGTAACATTACCCCTATTCCTTTATTTTTGTATTTTATGAAATAATATTATTAAAATGATGATCATTTTATGCTTGATAACTCAATATATATTGGATTTTTAAATTACATTGGTGATGGAATGACACCTCAAGCATATTCCCCACATTATGTTGGAGAAGGAATAGTCTTGAAAAGTTATAATAAAAAACATTAGTGAGTGTTCGTAGCATCAAAATGATATTAATGGTATTATGTTTTTGAACCAAAATATTCTGAATCCTTAATGATATATTCAACTCTCATTGGAATTTTCTCAGGCTTCCCTATGCTACATGACATTGGCCATAATGGATGCTCAATGTTCTCCATAGTGTTTTGTTGGTGAATTGAAACCTTTTGTTGAATATTGATGAAAAACATCACAATCCACTAACTTTCATTAGATGTTGGGTAATATTCATAGATTCTAGCTACCCGATGACAACCATCAAAAAGGGTTGGCACTACCTATGACCATATCTGATGTTTGGTTATGTGGAATTTTCCACCTCAAATTTGGTGTTGGAAAACATACTTGCATGTCTAAAAGTACTTGTTGTACTAACGTGTTTATCTAGAATAAAATCTTGGGATCTTACTATACTAATTTTTACTTGGGGATTCTCCATCACAAAAACTGGTTAGAATTTTCAAAGGCAGACAACATCGATGAATCCATATTTTTCAAAAATGCTGAAATCGACTATTCTGGATTCATCGGTGCAATCATTTTTTGGGAAATTCTCATCTATTTTTGTGATGGGGAATCCCCTATCCAAACATAGAATCATTATTCCCCAAAATTATATTCCATCTACACGTGTTGGTACTGAATGTAATTTAAAAAATAGAAGTATGGTGTCCATCAAAAAATTTGAGGTGGATAACTTACAAAAAACAAACTTTAGTTATATTTGTAATGTGGTTCTAAAGAAATATTAAGGTCATCATCAGGTATTAGGGTATCTACGGTGTTCACCCAATTTCTTTAGAAACTAAGTGGAAGGTGATATTTTTCATCAATATTCAACAATGAATACCAAAATATATTCACAATTATTTTTTAAAATTCCAAAAAATCCAAAACATTATTTTAATAAAAAAATCCCCCTTTTACTTTAGTTAGGGCATGGAAAAATAATGATCCCCAATCCATGTCTAATCACATGGACCCTCTGCATACTAATTTTTTCACACCCACAAAAAGAAAATTATACGGGAAAATATTTTATGGGACAAACAACTTCAACATGTGGAAATATTATGTTTTGGATACTAAACATGAGTTAGAGATCACCTTGGAAGAAAAACCAACCAATATCACCAATGGTGATTGGAAGAGACCCAAAAGTAAACCCTATGGTACAATCCAAATATGTTTGGATAAATATCAGAAGTACAATGTGAAATGAGAAACTTTGTTGACAATCTTGTGGAATATTTTATCAAATAAGTATATTTCTAGAAGCATAGAAATTTGTTTAAACCTAAAAAAGAAATTTTTTAGATTTTAGTACAAGGAATGTATGTCTATGATGGAGAAACTAGACTATTTGAATAAAATCCTGCCGGATTTGAGATTTTTGAAGGTAACAATTGGAGATATAGATAATTCTTTGTAGTATTTTAACCCTCTTCTAAAGAGTTATGATCTTTTTACCAAAACATTGTTGTATGGTAAGGATGAGGTAAGGTTTTTGATGTATCAAATGCCTTAGTGAATAATGAGTACAAACGTAATGAAAATAATGTTGATAGATATTCTACATCAGAGGCTTTGTAAAAACACTATATGAATATAATTATTGAGAATACATTTGATCTAGTTCATATACATAAATTTCTATCATATATTATTATTTCCCCCAATCACAAACTTAACCCATTCTATTTATAAAATAGATTCATGTATTACATTAAAATAATTCAAAAAATAAACGATTCAACTGAACAATATTTCAAATCAAATAATAGCTCAAATTAATAAAAATACATTCATAGATATCCCAAATAAATATATTTTTAAAAAATAAATGAAATTCTAATTTTATATATATAAGAAACAAAAAGATATCCAAAAGTCAAATGAAAAACAAAATAAATGAAAAATTTAGACAATACAAAACACCTCTCACCTCTAATATATAATCCAATAAAGGGGGTAGTACATATCGACTCACATCATCATTAGTCATGAGGGTAATAACAACCCAACTCCAATATAATGTCACCCGTATGGGGGGTAGTACATCCCACCTACAATATTCACCATTCACAGGGGTCATGACATCCAACCTCCCATATTCTATCAATATTAGGGAGTAGTACTCCTATACTTGAACCCATAACTAGTATTATGGTGTACCATGTGACACTAGAAAGAACCCAAATGGGAAGAAAACACCCACTTAATATATGTAGACGATAATATGGATTCATTGAATATTGTCCCTTTCCAATGCACTTGGCCTCGTAGAATCACACACATATTTATACATACAATCACTAGTAGAAACATGTACCACCTTTGAAGAGTAAATACTTACCTTTATTTAAATTTCATTTTTGTCAAGGTATCACACACCATTACATATTTAAAAGGGAGATATAATGATCATCTATAACCACAACATAACTATGTTGGATAGATGGGTACTCAATCCCATAACCTCACCAAAAAAACTATCCCATTATAAAAAGTCAAAGTATTAAGAATATGTTTATCTAAACCATCCCACTAATTAGGCTACCAATGGTAATAGGGTTTTTCACCTAGAACCCCTATAGAAATCCATCCCAAACATAACATGGATTTAAATACCATATAACCATCATATAAATATATGTTCTTACCACACTAGTACTCACAAAACCTAACCCAAAAATTATCATAAACATTTCACGAGTCTCTATCAACAAAAACCACAACAAGAAGGTTCACAAGGCTTAACACAAAATCTAGTGGAAATAGAATCCATCATTTTTCCATTCCTAAATCATCTAAAAAATTTTCATAGAAAACATGACCATAGATATCCGTGATCTTAACAGAACTAGTATTTTCATACTATTGTGGTCTATATATCCCAAGATCATCACTCATGAAGAAAAGAAACCGCATGTGGTTCCACCTCGTGTTATCCTCACACAGACACTCATTCCCATATATCACACGACTAAAGTTATAACTAACATTTTCTCACTCTTAGCCATCACCCTATGTGGTCATACATTAACCCCAATAAGAAATATCCCACTCAAATTAGACTTATCACTATAGTAGACACCCTTATTGGTTCATATTCATTCTTTTTCAAGTCAATAAAATTGTTTATATTTACATCAATATCTAAATCTTGATTTCAAAACCCAAAATTGTTTACTTAGGGTCTAAAAAAATCACATGGATTTCCTCACAATAATGAAACCACTCATAATCTAGACATGGATTACTCAATCCCCCTCACGCTTGATTACTATTTCAATAATATAGGCACAAATATATAAATTGGAAATATGAGGAACTGCCTAACTGAATCCATGTTACCACTTTTAGAAGTGATCCTTTATTCAACTTATTCATGCCAAATATTCACATGATATATTTCACACACCATACACATGTGATGATATCCTAAATTAATTATATAAACCCTTTAATTAATGATAAATACTTTATAATTTATTAATAAAATTAATTTTATATTTAATTCCTTTATAATTATCTATCATATAACTACCTAGATGTAATAATGATTATCAAACATTAATAAATTCTGTGTTATATACCCCAGACACATTATTTAGAATATATCTAATAAAATTTCAAGCACCTTACACTGTTTCACAAATCATTTTAATCCATATTTGTTGGAAATCCAAAAATAAATTATTTAATGGATTAACTCAAGTGAAACATGATGAAACCTCATAAATTCATCCTATTGGGAAATATTTTAGAAAGTTTAATGAAATATCCCCATCATCGAAACTCATTTTCACTATGATCTAGTTGTATTAATGTTAAAAACCTAACTCTAACATGTTTAGAATTTGAATAAATCAAAGTAGTTATTTCTAGATTTCATGTAGACATATTTGAATATTAAATTCAGTGTTTTTGTAATTTAAAATATTATTCTTTAACAAATATTTTAGGGTTTTTATATATATTAAATGAGAAAAATATAATCATGACAATGAATGAAAGTATCTCATATGACCATGATTCATATCACATCATGAAAAATAAACACAAATCTTATGGTGTTCATGGAATGAAATAAAGACTTGATGTGGAAGATAGAGGGAAAACATCTAAAATGGTTCTAGGTAGGAAACAATTAAATCCTAATAATGATATTCATGCCATGAATATACCAAATTTCACAACCTAAGTCAGGTTGTGAAGAGAATCTTTGAAACTCAAACCAGAGAAAGTGTCATGATCTGGCACGACGTTAAATAAGGTTAATGTGGTAAACTAAGGTGATAAAATTTTCAAAGTTCTTATTTCTTTCAATATTTAACTAAACCCATATTTAATAACCTGGTAACACCAATGTAGACTTGAATATATGAAAAGATTTATTTTATGAAATTTTTTATGTTAGGGGGTTTATTTTACGTAAAAATATAAGGGTGTGGACAACTATAAGAAATCAGATCGATGACCAGAGCTTTTGGGCGAGGTGATGCATTCTGTAGAGCCCTGCAATAGGTTTACTCCACCATTTTTTTGTAATTATATATTATTATTTTTTCTAACAATATCATGGCTACAAATAATGAGTATGTATTTCATTTTGTGATAATTAAAAAAGAAGGGGAATTATGGGAATAGATATTTTATTTGGAGTAATTAAGTATGCTTTTGGTTCATGCATTCATTTATTTTATAATATCTCTTTATTTATCACTCTTTAACACATGAACATTGTTTTATCAGTGGGAGAGGGATTAATTTTTAATGTATTAACTTCATTTAAATTTCCACCATGACCATAACATTAATTGCATTCTATGTATAAAAATCATTTTATGTTACCTTATTTTATGATTATTGGCAGTACTATAATATATTAAATAGAGAGTATTGATATGTATAATGTCTTCCCAGACTAAGGTATTTAGTTAGGTATTATTATGATGGCCATATTATTTTTTAAAATGTATATTATTTTTTATTACACATGCACTAGGGTTTTTAATTATATGGAACACTTTTATTTTAATTTTCTCTTCCCACAATCTTCCAAAAATTATCACCCTCAATAGAAAGACTTTATTTTTGGTAAATGATTTTAAATTAAATATATTAAATTAAATTAATTTTAATTATACTAATATTTTCTCATGGGATCAACCTCAAGACTTAAAAAACTCATAAAACATATATTTAGAGTTAGTGATTGCATTTTGATATTTATGAATTTGTAAATTTGGTATCCCCCATTGTAATTAATTATACCCTTTATTTTTGGGATAGGTTTATAGAATAAATTAAATTGAAAAATTATAATTATTATTTTCTCACCTCTTTATGTTTACTAATTTAAATTTATGAATTTATTTGATTCTATTTTTTCTTTTAACAGACTTGGGTAGTTTTGGTTGTGATGGTAGGGATACAATGAATCTTGAATATAAAAGAAAAAAAATCACAAACCATATAAGGTATCTCACAGAAAATGTCGATGTCATTAAAATGATGACAAGACAACCAAACCACAGCCTTCAACCATACCCAATCAAGGAAAATAGAAAATATCATGGCACAAAAACAAAATTTTAAGAGGAATTTCTAGAGCATGAATGCATGGTCAGTAAAACTATGTTAAGGTCTACTTACATGGATTATATTCATCATATGGACCATTCTTAAATCATTAAATGTTCATAAGATTAAGAATATAATTATTATGGATATCATGCTGAAAATATTGAGTAGGCCAATTAATAATTCAATAGGAAAAATCAAGATGAAGAAAAAGAATAAGAAGAGTCAAAACCAATTAAGTTTTTTACATGGATTTCATAAAAAATTCGGATCAAAGTATGGGTAAGAAGAGGTAAATATTAATGAAACTTTTATAAAAGAATTTGTTAATAGTCTAAGAGTTCCAAATGGATATGAAGAAATAGTTGTAATCTTCATGAACATTTTGGAATTAGAAGAAGAAGTATAATAAGAAAAAGGGGATATGGTTGTGTAATCCAAAGGTAACATTTCATAAATGGAACAAAAAAATCCACTTGATGAAAATGAATAAGATTTTTACTATGTCTGGATAGATTTTGAGTTATTCCTTCAATTATTTAATCTATTTATACTTTTCCACTTGTCTAAATTTCAAATTAATTATAATTATGGTGTGACGAGCTAAGGTAGATGACCTCAAAGTTCTGAATTAGGTTAAACTGAGAAATAATTATTTATATTGTATACCCATTAGCTAATTAATATGTGGTCAATATAAATGATTATAATAAATTGTTGAATCTTCTAGAAGGAATCCTATGGTTTTTTTATTTTAAGGAATTTAGTTTTATTGTTTTCCAACTGATTTTTTATTTTTTCAATTTAATTTAAATTCTAATTATCTTGTTAAAATTTATTTAAAGGACCATGAATTTAATTAGTTGTTTAATTTTTTTCTTTCAAAAGAATGGTACAAGTAGGTAGTATAAATTGTTTCCCTAAGAAGACACACACCATGAAAAATAGGATTATAAGTTTTAGTTTATTTAATTTTATGTTACCACTAACATTTCATCATAGATAATTATAATTGAATTGTTTTACCTACACTTGAATTTTTAAATACACTAATCATGGAAAAAAATTGATTATGATAATCATATTTCCATGTGATTGAATTTAATTTTAAATAAATTTTAAAAAAAATTGGAGAATTAATTAGTAAATATAAACATGAGATTTAGATTTAACAAATCATGATTTAGGGAAGAAGTTGATGTTTATAATGGTATTTTATATTTTCCATTACATTAATTTATGATATTTCTATTAGATAATGTTATTATTGATATAAATTTTCCTCATTGATTATATTTATTACATATTCTAATTCTAGAGAATGTTTCTAAGGCTAATTTTTTTTTCTAGAGGTTACTTCTTCAGTGAAACCAGAGAATGGTTAATTATAGTAATTTTTTTTTCATATTTTCACAACTATGGTTATAAAAATTCACATTTAATATAATTGATGTATGTTTTGGTTATCCCTTATCCTACCATTACATTAATCATTCATAAATCCCCTAGATGTCAGGAATAACCTTTTTAGGGAAGTGTAACATTATAAAATTATTTTATATTTTCCTACCATACTCTTTGTATTTTTCATTAATATTAAATATTTGTATAAGGAAGATGGTAAAATTGGACAAAGGATGTGTTTATTAAACTAGATATGTAAGGGGGTGTTTTAAAGAAATATTAGGAGGGATAATATTATTAATGATTTGTAATTTTTTCACACCCTCTTGAAAAAGAAATTAAAATTTTAAAAATTATAGAAATATAAAATAACGGGATGTGTTTTGGATGGTCAAAAGTCATAAATTTCAGAATCAATGATTTTTATCATTTTGGGTTAGGTGGTGGATGTGTATATTATCCAAACACAGAATTCAAAATATATATATATAAATTGGAAAGGGTGTTTAAATAAATTTACATCATCGATTTGTGACCGTTATTTGAGTGTTGTAAAAGGGGTGATGTTATATATAAACAGTATTTTTTCATTGATTTTATCTTTATTATCAAGAAATGTGCTTTAGATATTAACCTCATTTTTAACATTACATGTTTTCACATCATTCAAACCCATACCCTTAATACATAGAGTCATTTGATCTTATTTGGGAATCCATAATAATTGTGATTTTATATCAATATGGTAGAGAATTTAGATGCATTGCAATCTTATGGTGATGAAAATGATTCGAGGAATGTGAAAGAAATCCATTTATCTTTGGGATCATTAGTGGCTGGTGAAAAATTTTATGTGAGGAAAATTAAATGTGGCATAAAAATTAAAAATAAATTTAAAAATATGAATGGAATAAATAAAGAGGCATGGTCAATTAGAAACAGAAAAATTAAAATTCATGATTGATGTGTTTCTTAAATTTTTTTGAAGTCGATGGAACTTTCTTATGTGATTCCTGAAAATTTAATTCCCCATTCAATTAATTTATTGTATTAACATTAAATTTTAAATAATGGTATAATGTGAACCTAGAATATGTTTTGAGATTTTTTTTATTGAGGGAAAACATGATTTTATCTATAGGGGTTTGAAATCTACATTTTATAAAGAGACAATTAAATATAAAATTAATTGTTTTTTATTTTAATTGATTATTCATTCCAATGTATTTAATATTTTTTTAATATTATGGAAGGAAAAATTTTAATCTTGAATCTGAGAAAAAGGAATTTATATGACCATGATTCACATCATGAAATCCAAATTCAAATTTTGATATGTTTGTGGCGCAAATTTAGATCTCAAAAATGAGGCTGGGGGTGAAAATATACCAATTGAAGTTGGGAATGACACTTTCATGGCATGAAACTATTATTTATGTCATTAATATCCCAAATTTCATATTTTAAGTCAACTTATGAAGATAATATGTGAAACTAAATCCAGGTTGAGGAACATGATTTATCACAATGTGAAATGAGGTTCACACTGTGAAATTTATAATTTTTTATAGATCTCCATTTTTTGTTATGATTTAACTGGAGTCCACATCTAATTTCTTAGTAACCCCTAGGGATGACTTAGACATATTCTATAGAATATTTTTCTGAATTTATGAATCATAGGGGATCCTAATGCATATAAATATAAGGCTACAAGATCATGAAGGAATTATATTTGAGACCAGATCATTATGGATTGGAACTGCATTATGTAGAGTCATCCATCATGCATACTCCACTATATCTTTTAGAATTTTCATATCATTATTTTTCCCTCTAATGGATAGTGATTTTTGGCAATTTTCTCTTTATCATGGTAATTTAAATGAGGTGGAATTTAATGGATAAATATTTTATTTTGTGTAAATACTTCATATTTGGGTCATTATATTCATGTAATTTCTCATATATCTTCATTTATAATTCTTTAACTCGTGACTAGTGCATTATCAGTGTGTGAGGGAGTGATTTTTAATCCATTAACTAGAGCATCATTTTCATCATAACCATTTGGTTAATTGCGTTGAACATTTAAAAATGGTTTCAGGTTACTTTTATTTGTTATTATTTGAAGCACTTGACAATATGAAAAAGATACTCTTGATATGGATATTGACGACTCAGACCATGTGATTCACTTAAAGTCAATTTTAAAAACTGTATTATTTTTTTCCTTGGATATTGTATAGTTTATTAAACATGAACCTATATTTAAAATTACATTACAAACTTTTTTTACCTATCACATTTTTTAAAATATCCTCATTCATGGTAGATTAAATTTATTTTCTACTATGGATTTTAAATTTTGTTTATTTTATTAAATTTCTTTAATTATCCAAACATTCTCTTTGGAAAACCTTTACTAATTAAATGAAGATTTTGTGATTTCATCTTATTGTTTATAAATATATAAATTATGCATCCCTTGTTAGAATTAATGAAACAATTTTGAGGTAGTGGGGAGGGAGAAAATTTTGATCAAGAGAAGGGAAAATAAACCAATCGATGAAGAATAACACCTCTAACCACCTTGGTGGAAGAGAAGAGAAAGTGGGAAGAAGGAAGAGCTAAGGAGGGGAACCATTAACAATTTAAATAGATGGAATACACAAAACATAAATGTATTTTCAAATAAATGAACCTATGTATATTAAACATAAATCTTTTTAGAAAAATAGATACAGGGTCTACCAGGAATCTGAACTTGCCACCCGGTGACCCCATGTCTAAAATATGACACCTTGGGATCTCTTTCGACAACCCAATGCCATCATACAACCAAAAAATTTTACATTACAATTATAAAAAACCTTATATCTCTCTCTATTCCTCCTATTTCTAAGATACGAACTTGTTAACAATATCATAAATTTTTTAAAAGCATTCATGGCTTCTAATTCACAATCACAACACAAAAAATAAAATCAGTCAATCTTCATGTTTATCGAAACCCGGTTCCCCACCAATTCTTCTAACAAAACCCAGTGCATATTATTACTATAGAGAACCAAGACTTTGAAACATAATTTTATATTATTTTTTAACATAAATATCCATTTATTAGAACCCTAATACCGTGATTCCTAGTGGATTCGGAAGAGTAATTTCATAATACATCAAAGTGAAGATAAAATAAAAATTCTTTATCTTATTCTCAATAATGAGATTCTAAATCCTTTCAATCTCTTTAAAAATAATGGGTTAAACTGAGTAAACAAACAGCCATAAGTGGATATTTAAAAATCTCAATGATGGAATAAACATGATAAGGAAGCATAAACCATGAGTAAAAATTATAAAATGATAACATAAAAAATAATGATCAAGGGTAATCAAATGGGAGAATAATATAAATAAAATTTTATCATAAGATCATGAAATCTTGGGAAAATTTGAAGAAAAAAACTTGAAAAAACGTAAGTCGTGTAAACAATTGAGGCAATATCACATGGTGCACATTAACCAATATTGAATTAGGTTCACTCCATAATCCCATACATGATGTCTCATGATAGAAAAACAATACCTAATAGACTAAAGGGATATCTAAGAAAAAGGCTTACATAATCATTCCTTATATCACAATAAATGAAAATTTCATAATTAAGGCATTTGAGAAATGAACATAAGGAATATATTAACCCCTTAAAGAATTGATAGTGAGATAGGTATATCTGTAAAAAGAAATTTATAAAAATTTTATGAATTAAAAAACATTTTAATTTGTTTTAGTTTATGAATAGAAATTATTTGAGGATATTAAAAAACATTATAAATGAAAATAAACATTCCACATTGAAGAAAACATTTGAAAAACAAAAACGTTACAAAATATTATAGAAATAATTTTCTTAAAAAATATACCATTTAACTTATAATTGTAACGCACTGACCCAGTTACCTAGAGTCGGTTCATTATTACATAACATCGGCATGATACAAGGAATCATGTCCCGAAAGACCGATCAGTTTAGTAGCCTTTGAAGTACTAGATACATTCATAAGTTTTACATTACTTTATAAAATCAAATTCTAAAACATAATTGTCTCTATAGACCACACTCATACCCCCTCATACTATCCCTATATGTCAATCATAAAATACTTCTTCACATCCTAGAAAAAATAAAACATAGAAAGGGGTGAGCTCATATGCTCAGTAACGATAAAAATATAGCGGAAACTATCATAAATAAGAAAAACAATTTAAGGAACTGTATAAGACTAAGGCAAAAGCCTTTTATACTTGAACTTCAGCATAATATAGAAAAGATAAAATCAAATAATTTCATTTACTTATTCACATGGATATTATACTAGTTAAATAATCACATGCAATATCAATAGCCACTTTCAAGGCCTCGTGCCAAGACACTAGTTTTTCTCATGAGACCTATCGATACATTGAGGATCTATATTGTGCTCCACCCATCACTTAATAAGTCCAATGCATTCCTCATATGAAAATATTTAAACATAACATAAATTTTTTTATTAAAACTAGCATACGAAATGTTAATACTTTATCCATAAACCACGAATGGTATAAAAATAACACATCCACAGTAAAACATAAATCATTCAAAATAATATGGAAGATTTTATTATAATAAATCATCCTCAATCTAGAATAATGATGGATATTGACAAAGATGAAGTTAATCATCAAAACTATTTGAGAGAAATATCCCCCTTTTTCTTTAAAACATTTTAAAGTCTCACTATTTGTCATGAAGCTGTTTAAAATAAATTTTTTTATCAATGTGTCCCATAAAACATTGAAACTTTTAAAAGGAATTTTAATTTCAAAAACATTATTTTCCACATAAATAAAACCTTAAAACTATTTTAAAACATGGACATTAATGAGAATGATTTTGAAGAACAAAAATTTAAAAACAATTAAAATGATATTTTAGTTAGAGTTCCTAACCAAATGGGAGACACTTGAATACAAATAATTGATGTAATAAAAACATTATAATATCATGAGAATAAAGGAATTCTTGATATACTTTGTTAAAGTATAGTATATACAAAAAATAGAAGTGTATTGGTGCATAGCAACAAAGAAGTCTCAATGAAATGTAAGATGGGATGAATTCCTTTATAAAGACTGTATCCTAAGGTTTAGGACAAATAAATGAAATAATTATGTTTGAAAAATATAAATACACTCAATATTATTGGATATTAATTGTAAATAAATAATAGGACATTAACACATATTCTTGGAAAAACAACACCAATGACTTGGACGTTTAACTCAATGAATAGAAATTGAGTTAAAATTACTCTTATCAAGTTTATATCGATGACTTGAAAATTTATCCATGGGGTAATTATGTGTTTCAAAAGTATATCCAAGAAAAGCATAGTCGAAATTACTACATAAATAAATAAATAGCGATTTCACACAAAATATTGGTGTAATGTAATCAATGAAATTTGCATAAAACTGAATGAGAGGAAATTGAAATTTAAAATTCTATTTTCGATTTGGTAACTTATAAAAAATACACCCCATGAAAGAAGGATAATCCAATGATGATTTAAATGCGCATAAGTTAAGTTATAATATAGAAGCAATAAAATCATGTGTAGTGCATACACCATATAGAAGGTAGTAGTGGAAAATTTAGCATGAATCTCACGGGGATAAAAGGGAGATGAAATCCCCTTATATAACGCCCCGACCCCAGTAGCCCGGTGCCGGTGCTTCGGTTATGGTGTGCAATTTATTTCGTACAAATGAAACAAATAAGCCACACATCATAACCCATCAGGAGGAAATTTCTGGTTTAGATCCTGTAGAATCAGAGACAACAGCTTTGCTTCTTTATTTCTGAGCTAAGAACAAACATCCAAGTCTTGGAAAGGCTCTATCAACCTGTAAAAATTTAACATAAAACATAGGGTGACCATTGAAATACTCAGTAAGGGGTTTTTGAAAATACTTAAATACAGCTTTTGAAAACTACGTTGAGAAATACTTTTCCATACTTAGAAAAATTCTTAAAAGAAAAAAACTTCAAGACTAAACAAAGGTTGATACATCAGAGTTAAAGTACTTCATACGTATGCACTAAAACACTTAGCGGTAACTCACTTAGCAAACAAGATAAGCATAATAATAAAAAGTAATGGGTTGTACGAAGTAAAGTGTCCATAAACAAGAAAAGTGTGTATGAACAAAAAGATGAAAATGTCATCAGAGTCGCGCACAAGCGCATCATCTACACAAAATATGCACATTAAGACATGATAATTGAAATACAACATTCGAAATGAAGTTCCGGAAAAGAAATTGGTCATGCATCAACATTGCCATATCATATGTCTTGTGTTTCTCTTTTTATCTGATACTCATAGGTAAGGTTCTATAACCAAGGTTATTCGTCTAATCGGAATAAACACTAGGTTAGTCATAAACAAAGAAATTCATACTGAAGGACTCATGGTCTCTGTGTCAAGGTCGTGTGCCATGACCTAAGGGTAAAAACCCAATCTGACTGTCTCGATAACTATCGATGCATCGAGGAGCTTACTTTTACCGGTCTCCAACCTGGAGGGCTTACTTTTACCAGTCCCCAACCTGGAGGGTTTTCTTCTTACCGGACCCCATTCCGGGTAGTCCCATACATTTCTCACATGTTGATAGGGTCAGATATTCAAGGTGTCCCATACCACTTTGAATATTTAATTTTCATTTCATATTACCCAAGGTGTCCCATACCACGTTGGGTAATACCATTTTCATTTCTCATTACCCAAGGTGTCCCATACCACTTTGGGTAATTTTAGTTCTTAGTTCATTATCATGTTGAGTCATATGCATGAACAATATGAATAAGGCAACAATTATATAATTGGTTTACAAATACATGTTATGGCAGATAAAATGGAAAATATGGAATAAAAGCAGGCACGGATAAGCAAGCATACTATGTGCATATAACAATTATTTAAGCACATAAGATGATGAATGTGTGAGACATGATCCCAAGGGGTATTAAATGATGAGTTTATAAAATTCAAGTGCATGGAAAAGAACTACTTGGCATTAAATATTGTACTTCACAGGTCAAAATACTTGCAACAAATCTCTATCCGCTAATAATTACTACGGCATGCTTGGTATAAAAATAATAAACACTTGCAATCTTTAAAATTACGACACTTGGAAATAAACCACTTTAAAAATAATACCTGTCATTAATTATTAATCTTCACTGGTCATAGAATTTGCAGTTACACTCCACTCACTAAAAATCATTGCAGCGAGTTTGGTATAAAAATAATAGAAGATTTATAAATATTAACATAACCCTTAAATCCATATCCTTTTAATGCAAATTTAAAATAAGCAAGGGCATATCCTTTTGAAAAAAAACACAAATCATTTTAAGGGCGACTTTAAACAAGCTCATTGGTGTACCCTTAGACACAGAAATATAAAACAACATATACAAGTACTAAAATTCTACATGCATAGAAATATTAATAACCATTTCTTGAAACTAGGGTTTTCAGATATTAATCTTATAAATACATTCATAAGGATATATATATACACATTATATATATCGGTTTCCTCATAAATTAAACACGGTACAATAAAAATCTTAATACCTCTAACTACTTATCATTTATATAGTTTGAAATTCAATACCTCATGGGGGTTTAAATGTTCATGAAACTGTAAATACATAAACATGTAAAAGCATTGTTTTTAACCATAACATAATTGTACTTAAACCAAAAAAACAAGTTCACATCAAATGATATTTTTCAAAGATAATTATAAACACCAAAACACATTTCCATTCCTATACATAACCATGTATAAAATATATAGTTTTATATACAAGGCATACATAAAGGTCATACCTGTTAGGAATTTTAAAAAAAAGACCATTTCCAAATGTATAATTCCTAATTTAAAATACTGATTTATATGGAAATATTAGAAATAGACTTTGTATGGTTACCTATATATATAAGTGTATACTCAAGCATCCGAAAATATATATATATATATATATGTGTGTGTGTGTTATGTTGTGTAATGGTTTTGCTTAAAATGAAAACCCTTCATAACTACCCTTGTATAAGTACTCAAATAAATATTAATAAAAACAACCTCCTTGGAATACCTTAGACTGAAAGAGGTTAAGGGGGTATACCCAAACATATGAAAAAAAATTATGTATATAAATGTGTACATAGACTATCCAAAGGGATATATTAGAAAACTCAGAAAATACTTAAATCTTTTTAGGAAGAGAAAGAAAAAGATGATACCATTTCCTACGCCACTCACCAAGTCTTCAAAAGATGAGATACACAGTGCTATTACTGAAAATACATATTATATATATACATATCATATAACCGAGTATAAGAAGTGTGTATATTGGGGTTTTGTAATTATAAGGAGGTGGGGGCATCCCCTATGTTAGCAGACCCGAAGGAAAAACCACCTTAGGAGCCCCCTGTTTGCTTAAAATGGAAAACGTGAGAAGTATGCACTTGTAAAAGCAATTCGTATATACATATATATGTATTTCATGTATATAAAAGTGTAACGAGGAGCATGGGTAGGTTCTGAAAAAAAAGACGCTTAAGCATGGAACCCTTACCGCTCAAGAGAGGAGCTCGCCGGAGGGAGGCTTGCTGGGTGGCCGGAGAACCGGGGGGAGATTTGGTGGCCGGTGAGGTCGCGACCACTTGGAGACACTGCGAGGCGACGGCCTGGTGTCCAGAAGTGTAGCGCCGAAACTTGTGTGGTCGTGCACAGGGGTGAGGTGTGAAACTGGAGGTGGTTCGTGGTGGCGAGGTGACGGCGAGGCGGCGGTGAGGCTGGCGTCGCGGTGGCGCGAGTTGGCTCTAGAGGTCCCGTTTTCACTGGGGTTTCTCAGTTCTTAAAGGATGATGATCCGGGGGAAGGTTAGGCCAAGCCAATGGAGGTGGGTGCGCGAGGTCAACGTGAGCAGTGGAGAGGGTAGCGTCCTCGGCAAACTAGCTGCTGGTTCGCGGGTCCCTGGCGCGAGGTAGAAGAAGACGGGAGAAGCAGTAAAAAAAACACGCGATGGCTGGGATTCGACCAGGGCGTGATCGGACGGCTGCAATGCATTGAGAATTTTTAAAACACAACAACGGCCTGGATCCTCCTAGGCAAGATCGGACGGGGGAGGACGCTTGCATGGCCAGCAAGTGTTTCGCCGAGTATAAACAGTGTGTTAAAAAAAAGTTTAATAAATGCTAAATTAGAATTTATAATACTTCGCAATATATATATATATAACCAGTACATTATAATTTGGAATTTTTATAAAACATATTAAGTACTTTTAACTCATAATTTTCAAATCCAAAAATCCCATTTTAGTTTAAGTAAACAAATGATACTATTTGATATAACTATTATTATTATTATTCTTATTTTTTAAAAAAGATATATTTTAATACCACACTTTTATAACTACTATGATCTTATAATCATTAAAATCCAATTTATAACTTTCTTTACTTGATTATTGATAAAATTATGTTTAAAAGACCCGTAGTTTTTCTCTAATTTAAAACACATAGTTTTAGAGATCCGAAAAGATTCATTTTTTTTCAATTATTGCTGATACCGCTGTAGACTTGATGTTCGTCGTATTTTAAAAGAATACCAAGTTTTCCATCATATAATTATCAACATGATCAATATAGATTCATTTGCAAGAATAATAGTTTATTTTTAATACTGGAAGATATAATTCTAGTATTTTGTATAAAAGAAAATTGAAATACCATAATATTATAAAAGCGTTATAAGGAAAAAATTTTATAAAAAAAAGCACTTAATCCCTTGGAACCCAACGGTCAAAAAAACGGTCATATTCCTTTTAGAGGTCCATTATAAAAGTAAGGGGTAGGATGTTTTATATTTTTCAAAACAACGGACCCTTGGCGAATGGCTCTCCTCATACCTCTGGTGCTGAGTGCATGCGCGGTGATTCTGGCGGTTATACTTTTCACACTGATGGATCCTGAAGATGACAACTATCTGATTGCCCGTGTTGTGGTTCTTTGTAGTCTTTCTGTGGCCGTGTTAGGTCTTGTGCATGGTACTTTCAATTAGATGGGTCTTTTTGTAATGTATCTTTTAAATATATAATAGTTTATTGTATTCTTCATGTTTGATTTCTACTCAAATTCTTTATCAACACACAAACCATAAAATAAAATAAAACAAGAGACGTCATTGAAAAGCACAACATTGTTTACTTGAACCAGTTTATAAAACTTGGGGCGTTACATTATCCCCCACTTAAAAGAATTGCGTCCCCGCAATTCGATCGGCGTACAAACACTGACTTACTCATACATCTTCTCTGACACCCTTGGTGATGTCCCTTTACCTACAAGGCCCATGGAAGAAGTTACTATTCAACTCAATCCCCAGGGCTGAACAGAGCTTGTGGGTCTCCTCTTCCCAAATACATTTTTGGCAAAGTGGATCGTGATTGAAGCCAAGCTCCCGTTTGATACAGGTGGTTTTCCAGAGATGAGAACGAGTGACATCAAGCTTCGCGACATCCGCTTGGATTTGGTTCCTAAAGATCTCTCAAACCATTTCATAATTGAAGAATTCTAGGAATGATCCAAAATCGCAGAGCTCCCCAAGCATGCTGAAGCACAGGATTTGGTACATAAAGACTCCGCGGAAGTCTAACTGCTTTGCAGCTTCTCCAAATGCCGGGAAGGCCAACCATTTATTGTTCATGGTGAAACATAGGAAAAGTACCTCATAGTACTTTCCTTTCTTTTTATAATTCTCAAACAGCGCACTAGCCATTAGGTTATACACAACTTCTGACCCTCGGAAGATTCGAAGGACATTCGAGCTTTTCGATATTTCATAGAGGGTTTTTCACGTGAGTCGTAAGTTAACAAAAGGTTGATAACTTGTTGAGCAGGATTTTGCTACAATAGTCTCTATGATTTCTAGAGGGAGAGTCAAGAGTCTAGGCGTGGTTCTCTATCTTTCCATCTGAGAAGTTTAAGAACAAACCCTACTTAGTAAAACATTATTAATGTTTTTGTGTTGTCCTAATTTTCCAAGGTTGCCTAAACCATTCCTCTGATACCAACTATAACGCTCCGACCCCAGTAGCCCGGTGCCGGTGCTTCGGTTATGGTGTTCAATTTATTTCGTACAAATGAAACAAATAATATGCACATCATAACCCATCAGGAAGAACTTTCTGGTTTAGATCCTGGAGAATCAGAGACAACAACTTTGCTTCTTTATTTCTGAGCTAGGAACAAACATCCAAGTCTTGGAAAGGCTCTATCAACCTGTAAAAATTTAACATAAAACATAGGGTGAGCATTGAAATACTCAGAAAGGGGTTTTTAAAAATACTTAAATACATCTTTTGAAAACTACGTTGAGAAATACTTTTCCATACTTAGAAAAATTCTTAAAATAAAAAAACTTCAAGACTAAACAAAGGGTGATACATCAGAGTTAAAGTAATTCATATGTATGCACTAAAACACTTAGCGGTAACTCACTTAGCAAGCAAGATAAGCATAATAATAAAAAGGCACGGGTTGTACGAGGTAAAGTGTCCATAAACAAGAAAAGTGTGTATGAACAACAAGATGAAAATGTCATCAGAGTCGCGCACAAGCGCATCATCTACACAAAATATGCACATTAAGACATGATAATCGAAATACAACATTTGAAATGAAGTTCTGGAAATGAAATTGGTCATGAATCAACATTGCCATATCATATGTCTTGTGTTTCTCTTTTTATCTGATACTCATAGGTAAGGTTCTATAACCAAGGTTATTCCTCTAATCGGAATAAACACTAGGTTAGTCATAAACAAAGAAATGCATGCTGAAGGACTCATGGTCTCTATGTCAAGGCCTTGTGCCATGACCTAAGGGTAAAAACCCAATCTGACTGTCTCGAGAACTATCGATGCATCGAGGAGCTTACTTTTACCGGTCTCCAACCCGGAGGGCTTACTTTAACCAGTCCCCAACCTGGAGGGTTTTCTTCTTACCGGACCCCATTCCGGGTAGTCCCATACATTTCTCACATGTTGATAGGGTCAGATATTCAAGGTGTCCCATACCACTTTGAATATTTAATTTTCATTTCATATTACCCAAGGTGTCCCATACCACGTTGGGTAATACCATTTTCATTTCTCATTACCCAAGGTGTCCCATACCACTTTGGGTAATTTTAGTTCTTAGTTCATTATCATGTTGATTCATATGCATGAACAATATGAATAAGGCAACAATTATATAATTGGTTTACAAATACATGTTATGGCAGATAAAATGGAAAATATGGAATAAAAGCAGGCACGGATAAGCAAGCATACTATGTGCATAGAACAATTATTTAAGCACATAAGATGATGAATGTGTGAGACTTGATACCAAGGGGTATTAAATGACGAATTTATAAAATTCCAGTGCATGGAAAAGAACTACTTGGAATTAACTATTGTACTTCACAGGTCACAGTACTTGCAACAAATCTCCATACGCTAATAATTACTACGGCATGCTTAGTATAAAAATAATAAACACTTGCAATCTTTAAAATTCCGACACTTGGAAATAAACCACTTTAAAAATAATACCTGTCATTAATTATTAATCTTCACTGGACATAGAATTTGCAGTTACACTCCGCTCACTAAAAATCATTGCAGCGAGTTCGGTATAAAAATAATAGAAGATTTCTACATATTAACATAACCCTTAAATCCATATCCTTTTAATGAAAATTTAAAATAGGCAAGGGTATATCCTTTTAAAAAAAACACAAATCATTTTAAGGGCGACTTTAACCAAGTTCATTGGTGTACCCTTAGACACAGAAATATAAAACAACATAGACAAATACTAAAATTCTACATGCATAGAAATATTAATAACCATTTCTTGAAACTAGGGTTTTCAGATATTAATCTTATAAATACATTCATAAGGATATATATATACACATTATATATATCGGTTTCCTCATAAATTAAACACGGTACAATAAAAATCTTAATACCTCTAACTACTTATCATTTATTCAGTTTGAAATTCAATACCTCATGGGGGTTTAAATGTTCATGAAACTGTAAATACATAAACATGTAAAAGCTTTGTTTTTAACCATAACATAATTGTACTGAAACCAAAAAAACAAGTTCACATCAAATGATATTTTTCAAAGATAATTATAAACACCAAAACACATTTCCATTCCTATACATAACCTTGTATAAAATATATATTTTTATATACAAGGCATACATAAAGGTCATACCTGTTAGGAATTTAAAAAAAAGACCATTTCCAAATGTATAATTCCTAATTTAAAATACTGATTTATATGGAAATATTAGAAATAGACTTTGTATGGTTACCTATATATATATGTGTATACTCAAGAATCCGAATATATATATATATATATGTGTGTGTGTGTGTTATGTTGTGTAATGGTTTTTCTTAAAATGAAAACCCTTCATAACTACCCTTGTATAAGTACTCAAATAAATATTAATAAAAACAACCTCCTTGGAATACCTTAGACTGAAAGAGGTTAAGGGGGTATACCCAAACATATGGAAAAAAATTATTTATATATATGTATACATAGACTATCCAAAGGGATATATTAGCAAACTTAGAAAATACTTAAATCTTTTTAGGAAGAGAAAGAAAAAGGTGATACCATTTCCTACGCCACTCACCAAGTCTTCAAAAGATGAGATACACGGTGCTATTACTGAAAATACATATTATATATATACATATCATATAAACGAGTATAATAAGTGTGTATATTGGGGTTTTGAAATTATAAGGAGGTGGGGGCATCCCCTATGATAGCAGACCCGAAGGAAAAACCACCTTAGGAGCCCCCTGTTTGCTTAAAATGGAAAAAGTGAGAAGTATGCACTTGTAAAAGCAATCCGTATATACATATATATGTATTTCATGTATATAAAAGTGTAACGAGGAGCATAGGTAGGTTCTGAAAAAAAAGACGCTTAAGCATGGAACCCTTACCGCTCAAGAGAGGAGCTCACCGGAGGGAGGCTTGCTGGGTGGCCGGAGAACCGGGGGGAGCTTTGGTGGCCGGTGAGGTCGCGACCACTTGGAGACACTGCGAGGCGACGGCCTGGTGTCCAGCAGTGTAGCGTCGGAACTTGTGTGGTCGTGCACAGGGGTGAGGTGTGAAACTGGAGGTGGTTCGTGGTGGCGAGGCGACGGCGAGGTGGCGGCGAGGCTAGCGTCGCGGTTGCGCGGGATGGCTCCAGAGGTCCCTTTTTCACTGGGGTTTCTCAGTTCTTAAAGGATGATGATCCGGGGGATGGTTAGACCGAGCCTACGGAGGTGGATGCACGAGGTCAACGTGAGCAGTGGAGAGGGTAGCGTCCTCGGCAAACCAGCTGCTGGTTCGCGGGTCCCTGGCGCGAGGTAGAAGAAGACGGGAGAAGCAGTAAAAAAACACGCGATGGCTGGGATTCGACCAGGGCGTGATCGGACGGCTGCAATGCATTGAGCATTTTTAAAACACAACAACGGACGGGATCCTCCTAGGTGAGATCGGACGGAGGAGGACGATTGCATGGCCAGCAAGTGTTTCTCCGAGTATAAACAGTGTGTTAAAAAAAAGTTTAATAAATGCTAAATTAGAATTTATAATACTTCCCAATATATATATATATAACCGGTACATTATAATTTGGAATTTTTATAAAACATATTAAGTACTTTTAACTCATAATTCTCAAATCCAAAAATTCCATTTTAGTTTAAGTAAAAAAATGATACTATTTGATATAACTATTATTATTATTATTATTATTTAAAAAAAGATATATTTTAATACCACACTTTAATAACTACTATGATCTTATAATCATTAAAATCCAATTTATAACTTTCTTAACTTTTTTATTGATAAAATTATGTTTAAAAGACCCGTAGTTTTTCGCTAATTTAAAACACATAGTTTTAGAGATCCGAAAAGATACATTTTTTTCAATTATTGCTGATACCGCTGTAGACTTGATGTTCATCATATTTTAAAAGAATACCATGTTTTCCATCATATAAATATCAACATGATCAAAATAGATTCATTTGCATGAATAATATTTTATTTTTAATATTGGAAGATATAATTATAGTATTTTGTATAAAAGAAAATTGAAATACCATAATATTATTAAAGCGTTATAAGGACAAAATTTTATAAAAAAAATCACTTAATCCCTTGGAACCCAATGGTAAAAAAACGGTCATATTCCTTTTAGAGGTCCATTATAAAAGCAAGGGGTAGGATGTTTTATATTTTTCAAAACACCGGACCCTTGGCGGATGGCTCTCCTCATACCTCTGGTGCTGAGTGCATGCGCGGTTATTCTGGCGGTTATACTTTTCACACTGATGGATCCTGAAGATGACGACTATCCGATTGCCTGTGTTGTGGTTCTTTGTAGTCTTTCTGTGGCCGTGTTAGGTCTTGTGCAGGGTACTTTCAATTAGATGGGTCTTGTTGTAATGTATCTTTTAAATATATAACAGTTTATCGTATTCTTCATGTTTGATTTCTACTCGAATTCTTTATCAACACACAAACCATAAAATAAAATAAAACAAGATACTTCATTGAAAAGCACAACATTGTTTACTTGAACCAGTTTATAAAACCTGGGGCGTTACACCTTACCTTGTACATTTCCTTTCTCATGGTTACTTTAAAATCTTGTATAATTTTTAAATAATTATTATTATATTATAAAATAACTATATACCTAAATATGATATCATATATGATCCTCTAATATTGATTTGTTAATAATATTTTAGTAGTATCATCGTTTCAGGTGAAAAATGATTCATTTTCCTTTATATTATTTGTTATGTGAGTCATATTTGTGATGTATGGGATGAATATTATTCATATATAGAATGATATGAAGTCTTTAAACATTATTTCTAATCATCAAATGAAAATTAGTTTTGACGGGATACGATGGGGAATGAATCTCATCTCATTCGTGGAGATGGTAATCCGTACGTACAGACGAGCGACAATATCATTTTATTATATTAAATCATATATAATTTAATGGAATATAATATATAAAGAATAATTATCATGTTATATTTATTATTTTCATAATTTATTCTCATTATGATACCCATCCAAATGATGAAGTGTTTGAATAGAAAACTACACGACGACGTGGAGACGGTAAGTCGTACGTACGCACGTATGGTGACATGACATTCACAAGATGGATAACATAATGAATATGGTTGTACCATTTTTATAATAACATATCAATATATATAAGACTGGAGTTATTATTTTACAATAGAAACAATAAATACAGAGGAAGTGGACGAAGATAAAAACTTGAAAGAGTTGATGAACTATTTAACTCTTCTTCCGGTTTTCCTTTTGATTTGATCAAAATGGCTCCTTATATTAGATTTATAACTAATATAAGGCCTATAGGATTAAGGGAGGAGAGTTGGGTGGATATTTGGCCAGGGTTTGAACGAGACTTATGGCTTTTAAGGTGTAAATTTGAGAGTAGGGGAAGTGACCTTTTATAAGAGGAGTGAGGGAACCTTAGGAAAAGATTGAAATATTATTTTATAATAAAATCATTTTCGGTTTCTAATGGATCTAAAATGAAATATTTAAAGGCTAAGGTGGGGATGCGTCGAGAAACACTCACCCAATAGGTATTAGATAGGATTGGGACACTATATTAACATTATATTTTATATTTTACTCTTAGTTAAACAGTTTGACATTTATCATGTCTCTTTGTATCTTTATATTATTTTGTTAATCGACAAACTATAAATTTCCAATAGAACCCAAAGTGGTTAATTAATGATACACCTATTATTATATATGTATTTTTTCTGAACCAAAGATTTTTAGGATTATTATATCAACCAATAATATTGTATTTGTTTTAAAAACTCATTTATGTCAATTTTGACAATATAAAATAATTGATTTTTGTTAAAGTTATCACAATTTTATTACTTCCAACTAAATGCATTTAATCAACCCTAACATGTTATATTAAACTATAAAATTAGTTTAATTTATTAAAAGTCTGAAATTACATTTATTTTTATATTTATAATATTAATTATTTTAATATTTCATTATTAAGGTAATTACTACATCATCATTATGTCATAAATAAATTAAATTATTTAATTTATAAAAATTATAAATAGAATATAATTATGTAGGAAATATTTTTATATTTATTTTGAATATTTATAGTCGAATTTATCTTATGTATAACCCTATATTATAAATTGTTTAGTTATTAATCATTGATTATAACTCTTTTAACTCCACTTTAAATAAAATAATGACAAATGTCCTAATCTAATCTAAGTAGACTTAAAGTATCATATTTTATTCCTAAGGTTTTTCTTGGTCGAATTACACTTATCCCCAAGAATTAGGACATGTGTTGGGGTAATTATGTTATCATTGTTACTCTTAATTACCCTTTTTACTTTTACCTGTGGTAAATAAAAGTAAAAGGTTACTATTCAAGAAAAAAATTAATTTTATTGAACCAAATTTTTCTTACTGATATCAATCATGTCTCTAGGGTTTTTGAAATTACATTCATAGAAGTGGTAAAATTATGTTTTATCCGAATTTTCAAATTATTTTAGGAGGTGGGTAAAGGACAGTAAAATTTTCAATAAAATTTAATACAACTAATTTTATTATAAAATGACTAAAATGAATTAAATTGAACTTACATAGGTAATATATATCTATTTTGACTTAAAATAAATAATTATTGAAATAAATAGTCAGTTTTAAACTATAACGTAGTGGTTTTCACTATTCATCCAAAATTGAATGTTTTTAGAAAAATACATAAAATTTACCCTAAGATAATTTTGATATTCTGAATTAAAAAATGAATTCTATTTTAACAAATTCAAAACATAGAAGTTTCATTAATTAATTGAAAATTAAATACCGTTGTTAAAACTGAAAAGTGGGTTTTTAAAAAGTAAAAACTATCAAAATATTGACATGTGTTTAGGTCAAATTTAAATGTTAAATTACTTATAATCACCAAAATTGTATTAAATTATAAAAGTATAATCTAATTATAATAAAAAACCATTCAAATACCATATTTATCACTATAAATTATTTCGAATAAAAAATTTGTTTTCAATTAAAATTTAGTATTTTTCTTTATTCATCAAAATATAAATATAATTAGAAAAGTACCAAATATGTATCCAAAATAATTTTTTATGTCCCGATTATAAAGAAGAATTTAATTTCATTAAATGGAATATATGAAAGTGTCAAATATTTGTTTTAAAAAGGGATTTCCATTAAAAGGTGGTAAAATTGCATTTTTTTTGAAAAATACTTCTTTTATATGACAAAAATGAATTTGTTCATATATTATGTCAAAAAAACACATAATATGGACTCTAAAATTATATAAAGTATATAAAAGTCAATATTCATTTAATTAAATTCATAACTGCTATTAAACAGGTAGTTTGGTAAGTCGTGGTGAGCTCGAACATGGTGTTTCATGTAACACAAGCTATTGAATTAAATAAAATAACTTACTGCGAAATCTTGGTGTGTTACATTCTTCCCCACTTTTGGAAATTGCATCCTTGAAATTTTAAAATTGGGCTTGGGAACATAATTGAAAGTACCACATCAGAAAAAGATTCAATAAAACTATCTCTTTAAAAGAAAGAAAGATAAGTACAAAGGTCACCCGAGATAACCCACACATGGATTCCATGTTGGAAAACATGGATATGGAAGATAATATAAGTGTATAGTTCTGGTGGAGAGTGATAGAAAACATGATTAAGAGTATGTTAACAACAAGTAAACCACAAACTTGTGATGAGATAAACATTCATTAGTTTCCTTGTATCAAAATTAAAATGGATAACATTTTTTGTTTTAAGTTCCTATTCATAAAGGTGAGGAGTTTATTTATGAGATTTATTAAGAACATAAAGAGATATAATTACTTTTTAATTAGAGTTTCATCCTTTAATAAATTTCTACCACTAACTCATTTTTTTCCAAAAGATGATTATTCATGATTACTTGGTCACACCTGAAGCTCTAGAATCAACTTCTAAAGAATCACATAATCCACAAAGGATAAACTATATATATTTACCTTGTCTTTGAGGGTTAACCAAAATGAAAATTATTAGTATAATATTAGATGATCTCTAAAAAGGATAATCCTTTAGAGATATAAATAATTATATTAATTACTATAATTAAACCAACAATACCCAAAGTTCAATAAATACCATTCAATAAACGGTTGTCCAAAAAATCAATCATCATAATCAAAACTAATATTCTCACCCAAAACATAGAAGAACTTGATTACCTAGTCTTCCACGTTAAATTGTATTTCCAAATAACATCAACTACTCTTAATGTCACATACATAAAAGTAATTAACCTAATCACATATTCTCAATGATAGGTTAATCATTTCCATAAATAACCCAAATCTTTATAAATCCACAATAAAAACATAGATAAAAATCCACCATTACTCCTCGAATGAAATCCTATAGTATTCTATTTTCCTTAGGCATATAGTATTTCCAAAATAGCGAATGTCTTCCAAAATAACATTTATCACTTAATCCACAATTCATTTTACTATAATATGGATATCTATTTTATAAGACATACAATCCCAAATAAACTTATTATTGATCAATAAAATAATTTATCTAAAAAGAATTAGTCACACTGACCAGGGACTTCACGAAGTCAGGTGGTAGAGGATAAATCCCAATCGCACTATGGTTGTGGGTTCAATTCCTGTAGCTTTTTCAGACGTGACAGATTGTCACACAGTTTGTGGGTTGTCCTTTTTCAAAAACTATATTTTATAATGTTCCAAAAATGAGATAAATTCCTCAAAATAACTATAACATAATTTCACTACAAATGTTAACTCATACATCGCATTTTCATACCAAAATTTAATAACATGTAATTTCCTAAAATTCAAGGATCATAGAAACCCAAATGGTTATTTTTTACTATATCAACAATATAAAACACAATTATTCCTAAAATATCATTTTCACATAATAAACATTATGGTTACACATTATTGAAAAGTCTTCCAAAGTAATCCCATCATCAAAGAGCACTAATACTTTTAAACATTTGACCACCAATTTATTTCCACATCAGTTCTTCCTTGACCAAGGTGTTATCCTATATAATAGGGCATTCACTCAGGTAATTCCCAGGTCCCCAACATTTACAGAAAATGAATGTAAATAGATTCTTGGGATCATTTTTATTTTCTTCCATATTACTCTTCATTTTTTCCCAGCAACTATTTACATTATTTCATTCTTTCCTACACATAAATCATTTCTTTGTTCCATTGAGACACTTCCCTAGGTGTCTCCTTCCACATTTTTTACATGATGTAAATTGGGATTTATTTTCTATATGGTCTCCACTACTAGAGCTCTTATCATTCACCACCTTTCTCTTCATTGTTGAGTCCAGGAGTTGGTTAATATATATGTTGTTGATCATATTTTTGGAAAACTAATTCGGAATGAACATGATATATTTTAATCCTATCAGCATTCCATTACATTGATCATTTCTTTTGATGTTCCCACCTTGTACATCATCTTCAATGTTACTATGACTTCCTTGGAATCCAGCCATTGACTAGCACAAGAAAGCATAGTGTGAGTCATAAAATCATTTAGAGAATATCATAACACCTTATTTTAAATCTAAAACACATTAGGATTAATGACAGTTTTTTATTCTCATATTATATTAAAATACTTTAAATCATTATGTAATGAAAATTTGAATTATCCTAAGAATATCTCCCCGGAGTGTCGTAACCAAGAGTGTAGAAAGGCCCATTATCGTGTACCAAGATACCCCAGGTCAGGCCTGAAACTCCTTATCAGAGTTTCCACTCCTAGGAACATATATGACAGAGCTTTTTCTACCTACTCATATCTAGACCGAGATGTATTGTTTAGAAAACCCACATAATCTCTACAATACCAAAATTCTAGGAAGTTATTCTATATAAATCCAAAAAGTCTATCTTAGGGTAATGTGCTCTAATCATAGTTTATCTAAATCTAGATTCCATGGTTTGTACTAAACTTCCTCTGATACCAACTATAACACCCCAACCCTAGTTACCCAGAGTCAGTGCATTGTTACATAACATCGACATGATACAAGGAATCATGTATTGAATGGCTGATCATTTTAGTAGCCTTGGAAGTACTAGATACATTCATATGTTTTACATTACATTATAAAATGAAAAGATAAAACAAAATTGTTTCCATAGACCAAACCCATATCCCCTTAGACTTTCCCTACTAGTTAGTAATAAAATAATTCTTCACATCCTGGAAAAAATAAAACATAGAATGTGGTGAGCTCAGATACTCAATAAGGATAACAATATAGCGGAAACATTTATAAATAAGCATAATAATTTTAGGTAATTTATAAGACTAAGAAAAAATCCTTTTAAATATGAAATTCAGCATAATATGGAAAAGGTAAAATAAAATAATTCCATTTACATATTCACATAGATATTATACTAGTATAATAATCACATGAAATATCAATATACAGTTTATTAATGATGGAATGCATAATTTCAGGCTTCATAACCACATAGTCAAGGCCATGTTCCAAGACTACAAATAAGATTTTTTCAAGGCCTTGTGCCAAGACACTAGTTTGTCTCGGGAGACCTATTGACGGATGGAGGAGATATAGCGGGCTCCACCAGTCACTTACTAATTCCAATAAATTCCTCATATGAAAAGTTTTAAACATAACATAAATATTCATATTAAAAATAAAATACGAAATGTTAGTACTTTATCCATAAACAATGAATGGTATAAAAATAACACATCTATAGTCAATCATAACTCATTCAATACAATATGGATGATTTTATTATAATAAATCAACCTCAATAGATAATAATGAAGTAAATTGACATAGATGAAGTTAATGATCAAAACTATTTGAGAGAAATATCCCCCTTTTTCTTTAAAACATTTAAAAGTCTCACTATTTATCAAGAAGCTCTTTAAAATAGATTTTTCAATCAAAGTGTCTCATACCACATTGAATCTTTTAAAAATATTTTTAATTTTAAAACATTAATGTCCATATAAATAAAACCTTGAAACCGTTTTTAAAACATGGACATTAAGGGTAATGATTTAGGAGATTAATTTTTTAACACATTTAAAATGATATTTTAGTTTTAGTTCCTAACCAAATGATAGACGCTTGAATAAAAATATTTGAGGTAATCAAAACCTTATAATAATGTGAGAATAAATGGATTCATGATATACTATGTCAAATTATATTATATACACCAAATAAAAGTGGATTGGTGCATAGCAACAAAGAAGTCTCAATGGAATGTAAGATGGGATGAATTCCTTTATAAAGATGGTATCCTTAGTTTAAGGATAAATCAAAGAAATAATTTTGTGTCACAAATATAAATACACTCAATAATATTGTATATTCACTATAAATCAATCATAGGACATTCACACATATTCTTTTAAAAACAACACCAATGACTTAGATGTTTAACTCAATGAATAGAAATTGATTTGAAATTACTCTTATCAAGATTATTTCGATGACTTGAGAATTCATCAACGGAGTGATTATGTGTATCAAAAGTATATAAATGAAAAGGGGAGTGGAAATTACTACATACGTAAATAAATATTGATTTCATGCATAATCTTAGGGTAAAGTAATCAACGAAGTTTGCGTAAAACCGAATGAGTGGAAATTGATATTTGAAATCCCCTTATTGATTTGTTAACTTACGAAACACGCCCCATGAAAGGAGGATCATCCAATGATGATGTAAATACCCATAAATTTATGTATATTACACAAAAAATACAATCATTGGTAGTACATACACCACACAAAAGGTAGTATTGGAAAATATAGTGTGAATATCACGGGAATAAAAGTGAGATGAAAACCCCTTACCTTGAACTTTTCCTTGGTCAATGGTATGTTAACCTCTTGTATAATAGTTAAATCATTGTTATTAAATTAAACAATAACTATATATATAAATATTATATCATATATGATACACTAATATTTCATTGTTAATAATATGTTAGTAGTATTATTGTTTCAGGTTTTAACTGATTCATTTTCCTTTATAATATTTGTTATTTGGGTCATATCTTTTATGTATGGGATTTATCTTATTCATATCAATAATTATATCAAGTCTTTCAAAATTATCTTTAATAATCAAATGAAAATTAGTCTTGAATGGATACGATGGGGAATGGATCTTATCACGTTCGTAGAGATGGTAGTCTGTACGTACGCATGTGCGATAATATCATTTTTTGAAATTAAAATCGTATATAATTGGATGGAATATCATAGAGAAAGATTAATTATCATGTTATATTTATTACTTTCATCATTTATTGTCATTATTATACCCATACAAATGATGAAGTGTTTGAATAACAAACTACACCACGACGTGGAGACGGTATGCCGTACATAACCACGTATGGTGACATGCCATTCATAGGATGAATAAAATAATGTATATTGTTGTACAAAATTTATAATAATATCTAATTATATTGAAGATGCGGGAGTTATTATTTTATAATTGAATCAAAAATGAAGGAAAAAGTGGAAGAAGAAAAGAAATTGAAAGAGGTGACAAAATATTTACCTCTTCTTCGGGTTCTTCCTTTTGATTTGATCAAAAGGGATTTATAAATTGTCTTTATGACTAATTTAAGCCCTATAGGATGAAGGGAGGAGATTTGGCTGGATATTTGGGAAGGGGTAGGCCGAGCCTAATGACTTTGACGGTGTGAATTTGAGAGAAGGTGAAGTTCCCTTTTATAAGAGGAGTGAGTGGCACCTTAGGAAAATATTGAAATATTATTTTATAATAAAATCATTTTCGGTTTCTAATGGCTAGAAAATGAATTTTTTAAAGGATAATGCAGGTATGGGTAGACAAACACTCAAAAAATAGGTTTTAGATAGGGTTGGGTCACTATATTAACATTATCTTTTAGATTTAACTCTTAGTTATATAGTTTGACATTTACCATGTCTCTTGTTATTTTTATATTATATGGTTAATAAACATATAATAAACTTCCAAGATAACCCCAAGTGGTTCATTAATGTTAAAACTATTATTATATAAGTCTTGTTTCTGAACCTTATATTTTTATGATTATTATATCAATAAATAATATTGTATTTTCTTTGAAAGAACATTTATGTCAATTGTGACATTATTTAATAATTGTTTTTTGTTAAAGTCCTAACAACATTATTACTTCTAAATAAATACATTTAATCAACCCTAACATGACATATTAACCTTCAATATTATTTTAATTTATTAAAAGTCTGAAATTACATTTATTAGGCTATTTTTAATGTCAATTATTTTAATATTTCATTATTAAGGCAATTACAACATCATAATTGTTTCATGAATAAATTAAATTATTTATTGTATAAAAATTATAAATAAAATATCATTAATTTGGAAATATTTTATTGTTTCTAATGAATATTTATAGTCGAATTTATCTTATGTATAACCCTATATTAAAAATGGATTAATTATTAAACTTTTATATTAACTCTTTTAACTCTTCTTTAAATAAAATAAAAATAAATGTCCTAATCTAATCCAAGTGGACCTAAAGGATCATATTTTATTCATAAGGTTTTTTTAGTAGAATTATACTTATCCAATAGAATTAGGACATGTGTTGGGGTAATTATGATATCATTTTTACCCTTAATTACCCTGTTTACTTTTAACTATGGTAAATAAAAGTAAAAAGTTACAATTCAACAAAAAAATTATCATCTTATTGAACCCCATTTTTCTTGCTAAAATCAACCGTTTCTCTCATATTTTCTAAATTACACTCATATAAGGGGTACAATTAAGTTTTATCCGAATTTGTGAATGATCCTAGGAGATGGGTAGAAGACGGTAAAAAGTTCAATTTTTTTAAACATCTAATTTTATTATAAAGTGACTCCAATGAAATAAATTGTACTTATATTAGTATTATATATCTTTTGGACATAAATAAATTTATTTAAAATAAAAAATTATTTTGATAAGAAGTCTGTTTTAAAATATAACTCAGTGTTTTTCACTATTCATAAAAAATTTAATGTTTTCAGAAAAATACCAAAAACATACCCTATGCTAATTATAATATTCCGAATTTAAAAATGAATTCCATTTTACCAAATTCAAAAAAAATAAGTTTCATTAATTAATTTAAAATTTATTCCCGTTGTCAAAACTAAAAAGCGGGTTTTTAAAAAGTAAAAACTATCAAAAGATTGACATGTGTTTATGTCAAATTTTAATGTGAAATTACTTATAATCACCTAAATTGTATTAAATGATAAAAATATAATCTAATTATAATTCCAATATATTAAAATAAATAATTTAACACTATAAATTAATTTGATTAAAAACGCTGTTTTCAATTAAAATTTAGTATTTTTCAGTATTCATCAAAATATAAAAGTTTTTAGAAAAGTAACAAAAATTTATCCAAAATACATTTTTTTTTACAAATTCTAAAGAGAATTTTATTTCATTAAATTGAATATATAAAAGGGTCAAATATTGGTTTTAAAAAGTGTTTTCCATTAAAAGGTGGTAAAATTGTATTTTTTTTGAAAATTACTTCTTTTATCAGAAAAAATGAATTTGTTCTTATATTATGTCTAAGAAACACATAATATGACTTCTAAAATTATATGGCGTATATAAAATTCAAAATTCATTTAATACTATTCCTAACCGCTTTTAAACGGCTAGTTTGGTAAGTCGTGGTGCGCTCTAACATGGTGTTTCATGTAGTGCAAGCTATTGTATTAAAGAAAATAACTTACTATGAAATCTTGTGGTGTTACAATAAATGAAGAATAAAATTGTTTCTTGTTAATGATGGTAGGTAATTATGTATATGTTGTATAAGTCAAAAGAAATATTCCTCTCACAGTATTGTGAGAAGGTTAAGAAGTTTCTCATTTTGAAAATGATAAAAATATTCCTCCCAAATTTTTTTTTAAAAAGAAAAACATCAATCAATAGTTATTTAATAAATATTTTTGGAAATGTTAAAATTTATATTGGTTCTTTTAGAAAACCTAGACATGGAAAGAAAATTATTTTTCACTAAAGAGGAAAATAAAATATATTTTCAATAAAATCATTTACTCAATAATTTCAACTCCCAAAGACAGTTAGATAAAAAATTACATGAAAATTTCATCAATAAAATTGGAAAATAATATGAAATGAGTTTTAAAAATTTTAATTTAAATAATTTCCTTAAATTATAATTCATGAAGAAACAATCTTAATTAAAATGAGATTAAAGCTAAAACCAGTACTTCCTTAATAACTTTAGAATCCTAAAACCCATTAGTGAAGTTTGTGGATTTTATCTTAAAATACCAGTAATTATTAAGTATCCATGATATACTATGTAAATTAATTGTATATAACTCATATAAAATATATTATATTTTTAAATGAACATATTTATCAATGATGGAAGTTTTAAGAAAAAACCCCTTATTTTGAGTCCATATTTTTTGAGTATATAATTTATTATATAAATAAAAAAAATTATATAAATTATTTTTTATTGATAAAATTTTACAGGTAAAACAAATTATAAAAAAATCATTTTCTTCATTTTTTGATGACATATTTAATTACTTATTCAGTAATGTTCACATGATGAGTTTTTAAGACGTTTAGTTCATAATTTTCAAGTGGAGACGGTGTGTTGAAATTGGTTAAAGGGGTTATTTTTACATCATCTATAGAATAATAATCATGAAATAATTATCAATTTTATACATAAATTATTTTTTTAAAACTAAACTTTAAATATGGTTATGAAAATGAACGATTTGTTATCATCGAAACGTGGCCTAACGTACGCATTACAAACATTTCCATTTTTTATAAATAACGATGAAAATAAGTTCAGTTTTATTTTATTATTATAGAATTATAATAATATAATACATATCATATTAATTATTTAAATATTATTACATATACCATGCGTGTTAATCATTAACAAAAATTGAATCACGTCACTTCATGATGCGGTAGTCCTCCATAAACACGAATGTCATCATCATTTTCAATGGATGGTGAGGTAAGAAAGTATTTTATATATTTATTTTCCAAAATTAATAATATCTAATTAATATCATATATAAAAATTAAATAAATAATTATAAATTTCCATATGAGGTAATGATGAAAAGAAAATTGCATCGATCCTTGAGACGGACGTTCACCATGCACACAAACAATTTTATCATTTCCCAATTGGTGGAATTTTAGATGGATATAAGTTATTAATTTAAAAAAATAACATATTAATATTTGGGATATGATTAGGTTATTATATCATTAATATTGAGAAATATTTTTAAGATGTGGAAGAAGAAACAAAACAAATATTCTCAATTAACAATGATACCGCTTCTTTGGTGATCCTCTTTAGAGAATATACCTAAAGCCTACCAAGATTATATTTTTGATCCCACTATGGATTTTAGGACGTGGTAATATAATTATTTAATGCATTTTGGGAGAGATTTTGAAAATAAATGGGTTTTTTAAATGTTAAAACAAAATGATATGGGTTTCCATTAATAAAGGATTATTGTTATTCATGTAAATTCCCAAAACTATTCAATAATGATAAGTCACTCTCAAGACATGTTCCTAAAAATTTAACAAATAAATGATTTTAAGAGATATATGTATGATTAAAACCTCTACCATTCAATACAAAATTTTATAACCATATTATTCCATTTAACTCTTTAGTTTAAACCCCGTATAAATGAGATTTAAAATTAGATGTTGTAACATTTTTCTTGCATTTTTACTTTTAGTTATGATAATAAATTAATTTATACTAAATTTAATAATATTTACTAAAAAAATTAAAAATATGGAAACCATTTTACTAATTTAAATTCACATAAGTGTTATATATTAATTTAAAATGAAACCAATAGATGTGTAGAAAAAAGGGGTTTTCAAGAAAATAATTTTTTAATCATTAAATGACCATAAAAAAATTATAAGACAGGTGAAAAAATTAATTTAAATTAAAATTTATAGATAATTTAAATTAATATAATTACTCACTAGGGTTTATTTTAATTAGTTAAAATATAGATACATTATTCACTTTATAAGGTTTTCAGAAAATGTGTTTTAAATTATAGATATAAACTTATTTTAAAATCATATTAAATTATGGTTTAACGAAATTAATTGAATTAAAAATAACCATATAATAACTATTTTAACATTAAATTATATATAATGAATTATTTTACTTTTAAATCACTTAATTTGTTAAAATAAATGAGTGTTTTTCAAAAATATTATTTTTTTCAATATTTACTGATAAATCTACATTTTTCAAAAAAAAATCCATATATTTCACCAAATTTTAATATCAATATTACTTTTTAGAAAATTATTATAATTTTATAAAATAAATTTCTAAAAAATCCAAAAATTATTTATAATATTTTCTCACCAAAAGAAATAAAAATCATTAGGGGCCAAAAAGTATATTTTAAGAATAAAATGACATACTAAAAATTTAGTGATTACTTAATATGAATTTAAAAATAAATATATATTTATTAGGATCATTATACCTATTTTATAAATTATATAATACTATATATTCCTAAATATTTAATTTTTTGGTTATAATGGCCATAAATAATCATATTTCATTAAGGCTCAATGTTTTGGGTCGCATATTCTATCGAACAAAATGTTCTTTAAAAATTGGGTAGTGTTACATTATTCCCACAAAAAGAATTTAACCTCAAAATTTGATCATTTTATCAGTAAAAAAAAGGTTTCGAAAATTTAAAATACCTTTTTGGAAAACCCACATCATAAAAGGGGTTAATATAATTCATCTTGAAAGAAGGAAAGGGGTATATGATGGTCATGTGGAATAACCCATAAATTGGTTTCCAAGTATGAGATCAATGATGGAAAGTGAAAATACAGATATGGGATAAAAGTGTAAATAATTATGAAGAGTTATAGAGATCATTGATGACATGAAAGTTAATGATCTAGTCATTATCAAAAATAGCACAATCATAAATCTGTGATGATTTAAAAGACCATTAATTCATCAGATTTGATTGTAATATGGTTAAATTTTTACTTTAGTATCCAATTCCTATAATTGATAGATTATATTACTATAATGATATAGAACACCAGAAAATATATTTTCTTGATATATTTGTATTTTATACAAATATTCCATCCTTTCATTGTGTTGTGATCAATTTCTACACAACCTCTTACTCTTAGAAATGAATATCCAATATAATTTTATTATTCCCAAATCACTAAAATTAAATTTTAATGGATTATAATACCCATAAAAGGGTATCCAAGATATTAGTCATATATTTGTTAAAAAATGGATAATAAAAAGTTAGATAATACCAATCATGAATATAAATATATGAGTCTCCAAAATTCAACAATAAAACCAAATGTTTAACAAAGATAAAGTAAATAACCCTATATCTAAAATAACCTCAACATGAATATAGGGGTTAACATTAAAGTTTATCTCATTACCTTAAACATACATCTCCAAAAATATAATAGAATTATTCATGAATAACCCATTAAGTTAAACCTAAAGTTTATCTATATCTTATCAAGATAAAAGTTTTCCTAAAATATCATTAAAAAAATTAAAATACCATCACTTAGAACCTGAAAAGGGTTTCTAAGACATTGAACATATTAAAAATGATAAAATAATAATACTGATATAGTAAGAATTTCACTTTATACACTGTTATATGAAGACATATATACTTCAAAAATTAACATAATCCTTATATTTTTCATGCTTCTTGTAAAAAAAACACCATTAGTAAAAATAATTATAAAAACTAATTCTTGAATCCCAATAAATAAATTCTTCAAACCATTAACATTAATATTTTGATATAAAATAGGTATATTCATTTTCTAGGGGGTAACATTTAGTTTAGTTAATTACTATTTATAATATCCCAGTTAACCATATACAAGACACCAAATTCCATGAAAATTAATTGCTCTATAACCTATATTTTGATATAGAAAACTTCTTCCCATCTATTTGAGATATTAATATTGGTTCTTCTTCCCAAACTCCTGACATTTTGGAATTTGAATATTCTTTCCTCTAAGTTAATTACTATAATAGATTTCATAAAAGTCCATCATTATTTTTTATGCATTAATAATAGTACATAAGTTCATGTTTTCATTAATATATCTTCATAGATGATTGGAATAATCACAATATCATTCCCACCAGTCATCGTCCAATTTGGTTGCTTATAATCACTTAATTTTACATCACATTTTTTGATAAAATTATTCCTTTTTGTTCTATCCATTGAAAAAAAACCAAAAAGAAAAATAGGAGAAATAATAATCATAGTGGAAAAACATATACTCATGAAAAATAAATTATATGATGTATAATTCAGGACACCTTATTTTAAATATATGACACCATAAGATAATCCTATCTCATTAATGGTCATCATCTATACAAATACTTCATTATGGTGTATAAAGTGTTTGTAAATTTAAATTTATATCACCTTGGAGTGTCAAACGAGGTGCGAAATAAGAACTTTTTTCATGGACCAGGTAACGATTGAGTCAAATCCCAATATTGGGTTTTCAAAATTATTACCCCTAGATACAACCATTCTAGAGCTGCATCAAATTGAAATATTGATAAATAGATGTAATTACATGGAATCCAATCACTCTATCATTTACCAAAATTCCTATACATTTTCTTATATTTAGACTTATCTGTATACTTTTCCCTAGAGGTCTCCCTAAAGTTTTCTCATCCAAGTTTCCAAAGGATACTAGAAATTACCTCTGATTCCAAATATATCTACCTTGAATAAGTACCAATGAGATATAATTTATACAAATAGGAACACTCCATGGAAAACTACACCTCTATGTTTATACTCTTACCAATATCCCTAGTGGTATCCCTTTCCTCATGAATCTTTTTGGTGGCGAACCATGCTTCGCCCAACACTCATACATGAGAGTTCCCTAGGATTAGATTCCTTCATTTTCTCTGATACCAACTGTAGTGACCCATGTTTTTTACATATATTAAGACATGGTTTTTTAACATAAACATCCATTAATTAAAAACTGATGATCATTAGGTATAGTGTGTTTGTAAAACAATGTTCAAAATATATCCAAGAGAGGCTAAAATTATACTTCTTTATTTTGTTCTCTATAATGAGTTCCAAAATCCATTTTAATTCCAAAAACTATATAATATATCTTGGGGAATATATATAAATAATATTAGTGGTATAAAAATACTTTTAAGGAACAAAAATTAAAGGGAAATATAATTTGTGAGTCAAAAGTATAACATGGTATCATAAAAGAGAATACTCAAGGGTTATCAAATAGGTGAAAAAAAATAAACATGGTATCATAATATCATGTTCTCAAAGAAAAGTGGTAGAAATATAAAACATAACATAAAAATATGTCATGGATAACCCCTAACACAACATCATGTGGTGGAAATTTCCCCATAATAGATTAGGTTCACTCCCTAATCACATTCAAGACATCTCATGAAGATAAAATATTACCCAATGCATTTGATCAAAATATAGGATAATCCATCCTAAAATTTCTGTTATTTTTGGGTTCCTCATAAAGTAAACCAATCATAAGGAATAACATATGAATTATCCATGGAAATAAAATGGGTTATATAATCTTTCTTCGTATCATAATCAAAGAAAATTTCATAAGGAAAGAATTTGGGAAATGAAAGTAAGGAATGTATTTCCCCACAAAGCAAAGGATATTGAGGTATGTATATTTGTAATATACATATTTAAAAAATGTATAATTATTCTATAACATTATATTTTTTCACTAAATAGAAATAGTTTTAACAATATTAAAACAATTATTGTGGAAAATAACCCTTCCACATTGAAATTAACATTTGAAAAACAAAAAAATCCAAAATATTATAAAAATATTATCTTTGAAAATAACCATGAAAACATATAATGTAAGAATCAAATCATTTTTAGTACCCCTTATAATAATGATCACTGAGAGGGGAGGGTGAATGAGTGGTTTATTTTTATGCCTTTATTTTCTTTCAAATTCAACCACTGAAACCATTTATGGTTCAAGATACACCAAATAATATCTCTAAATATCAACTCATGTGTCGTACTGATAATGAAGACAATATAAAAATATATTTATAAGTAATGGATTATTGGACTACTATTTATAATGTTGGTTATACCCCAAAAACATAGATTCTCCACTATAATATTTTTTTAATTATAATGAATGATATAGAATCAAACTCTATATCTCTTTAATTCATATAGCACATTTTTTATATTGCATCCAAAAATGTTACCATAATCTAAACAGGTATGCTTTTAAATCCATAGAAGATAATTTTTCTACTCTACCTCTAACCAAGAGGCTCTTTCTACTTCTATCTCCAATGGAATGAATTCACCTACTCCTAGCAACAATTGAGATACTTATACATTTTATTAGGGAAAATCCACTATAGGATGATATATAGATATTTTTCCATGATTTAATTTAATCCCACATCATATATAACTATTCAATTACCTTTAAATCTTTCATGTCATTTTCAAATATCTCTGACCACCTATACTTGATTATTTCTCTCAAAGAAACACTGCTAGGGAAATTATTTATACTTATAAAAATCCTAATCACTTTGAGATGTGTGTAAGTGGTGAAAAAAAACAATTCATTTTTTTATTGAAGATAGAACGTAAAAAAAGCATGGTGTCCCCATATTATGTTCATAAAATAGTGTCAACTCAATGTATTTTCTTCTTGAAACCCTATCACATTTTATTTATATTTCTTTATTATTTTATATGTTTTATTAACATTGAGGATTAAAAATCTAAATGTTTGTGTATGTTTATGATGATCGCATGTATGTTATCATTTATTATTCATGAAAATAGTCATATATTCCCATAAAGGTACTCTTCTTTATTATTTGATCCTTTTCAAAAACACAGACACAAATAGAAATACACTTTCTATTTAGGTTCACAACATCCTAGTATGTCATTTGATTAAAAAATTACACTTGTAAGAGCATACTCATTTTTATGCACAAAATATTCACAATATCCTTCACATACATAAGTATTCATTAATATAATATAAAAACCTACATGAAAATAGTTAGAATTATTGATTATATCACATAGCTATTCTCATCACAAATCATCCAAACAAATGACAAGTTTATGTTTATGATTTATACTCTTTCTCCTTCATATAACACAATGGTTATAAAAATTGGTTCATTCTTGTCTCAATGAGTTTGAAAAAAATATGGTATTCAAAAAAACAAGTTCTTCATGAATTTCTTTGAGAGTTATAAACAAAATCCAAAGGTTCATGGGGTATCCCATATTTTATAAATAATAAGAAGTTGTGCAGTTATTCTCCTTTATGAAAAGAATATGTTCATGATGAACTATTTTTCTTTCCAAAAAAATGGTCCATATCAATAATGGATATTATTTACTGGTGATTAATCCTTTTATATTTATGGTAAAAACATCTTTAAATTGAAAAACCCAAGATCTGAATTTTATGCTACATCTATCAACTCATTGAAAGCCCGATGATACCATATTTAATACTTTCAAATGTATATTTAATTTAATAACCTTGATGTAGATAAACATAGTTCCTCTTCATTCATGCAAAACTAAAAATGTGCATGATTATTTTCATATTATCCACATAATTTAAATCACAAAAACATTAATTAATTTTAGATAATAAAAAATCTGACACAAAATTCATTTTAATAAATCAGTTGCTCATTATTTTAATTTTTATTTAAATGAAATAATGATTCCAGGAACAGAGTTTCATCATTTCATATCATTGAAAACTAAGAATCATAAAAATAATACAAACCTTAAGATTTATTTGTTATGGTTTCATCAAATTATATAGTAAATAGCTACACCATCAAGTGTTAGGGGGATGAAGATGATTCCATACATCAACTAGATGATCGAGAAAATTCTAATCTAATTACAGAAATTTTATCTATACCACATTAAAAAATTGAGTAGTTTCCAAGAAATGTTTTACTATATAGATATCTACCAAAATAATGTACTTAATTTATTAAATGTTTCATGATAAAAAACCTCCATGTTAGTATCGGGGGATCAGAACCAACAAAAACATGCACTTCATGCTTTACAGGCCGCACCAACCCAAAATGGATCACCTAAAATAGTGAAAGCCCATGAACACATGAGAACACACTCCTACAAGAATATACTTGTCCTACCAACAATCATTACTTCCATTAATCACTATGATCTGGTTCCCCTATGTTGTTGAAGTTCCTCTTCCCATAGTAGAGTGTGAAGCTAGCTCTCAACTATGTGTTTGGAAAATTTTTTATGTAATGACTAGACTATTTTTAGAATAAATAAAATATTTCTGAAAAACATAATATTATTTTTCAACAATTATTCATTGAAATATTATATATTTTTATGTCTTTACTTCAAATTCCTTCCCAAATAATTAATCATGAAAATCACAGTTTCAATTATCTTCTTATATTCTATATATCCAAAATAAGGAATGCCCACATGTTGCAAACTTTTCCACTCTTTATCACAAGTATTTTTTTCATAAATGATCAATTCAAAAATCACTAGAGTTACTAGGATTATTTCTCAAGAATTACATCTAATTTAATTAATTTAATCGATAATAATTCTCTAATCATCCCCACATTTTCTAACCAATCAACAAACACATATTGAAACTTCATTGAAAAAAGTGGAAAATTAGGCACAAAAAGACCCCCTTTTTATTTCATTATTGACCTCATATCACATATAAAAAATTCAATAGTTTTGTTAAAAAATTATTCCTTTTTTATAAATCAATATTAAAGGGTAATTTAGGTACTTCTCCAATCTTTTTTCTTCTGAATACATGTTCTTCTCCCTTATATGAAAAATTTATTGATCACTTCTAAGAGAGTTATGATCTCCCATGATTTTATTAAAAATTTTATTTCCGTTAATAAAGTATATGTATATGTAGGAAAAAACTCTATATAATAAAATAGGGATAAAACCAAGGTTGTCTATTCTATCCATAAACTACTATATTTGTGAAGTCATGCTGAGAAATGTTCAATTCTCATGTAAGAGGTTATCAGTAAATAAATATTTCAATGAAATGAAAAATATATTAAACAATTCAATAAACATATTAGAAAACTCACATGTAAAGAAATAAATACCCATTTATCTCATATTGTAACCAACTATGAAATCCCCGCCAATTGATATGATTGAGTAAATTAAAAATGATTGATGAATATGATATTTTCACACCACATTTTCCAAAATAATAAATATGTTCAGAAGATCCTCATTCACTATGTATTTAAGATTTAAAAGTTTTAACTAATGGATGTTTACCCTCATGAGAAGTATCCATATCATTAAATTCCATGAAAGTTATTATAAAATATATATAGATAGATAAGGGAATAATGAAAGATATTTTTGTTTATCAAGAGTAACATTTAGGATAAGAAATGCCTCTCAAAATTGATCATTATGTAGTCCAAATTTCAGTCAGAATCTCATCAACATGGTGCGGGATAACATTTTCCACCTCAGTTTCGATAATATCTTACATACTTTAATATTGGGAATGTTTTTAAACATCTTCCAATTGTTTATCCAATTTCAATTGGATTGGAAAAACAACTTGGAATTATTTTTTAAAATTTTATATCTTATTGGAATATCTATAAGGCTTTCCACTATTTTAATTTTCTAATATATTTCTTTTATATAGTTTCGGTATTCTATTTCATTCAACCATTATCCCATTAAATGTAGATATTATGTTATTTTCATGAATTTTCATGATATTCCAATACTAAAATTCATTATATTCAATCTTATATAAACACTAATAATAGACTAAGAATATCATTCTATTCTTTTTTAGTGTATTCTATCTTTATTTTACATATTGTGAAACACTATTTTTTAGTCTAACCAATACCCTTTTAGAAACTTCATATGGGATATATTTTAGGATAATTTTAATATAGAACATTTATGTGTTGGGTTTATTATCATTTTACCATCAAGAGATTCATAGAGTTTTGTTGAAAACCGATACTAGCACTTGAACCAATAATAGTACAATGGATAAGGCCTAGGTTATGTGATATATTATTCCTTGAGTATTAAGAATTTGAGAGTAGGATTATCTAATAAAAATCATGGTGTCATGATACTCCAAAAAATATGAGTGGTAGAATATCTTTTTCAATGTAGGTGGGAGGTTTTAGATTTTTTGATTCTCAATTATTTAACTTAGCCTCTAGATCTAAACACATCATGTTGAGTGAGTTATTATCCTTTTAAATTGAACTAATTTTTTCATCCCATTACTCCATTGTATTCTTAATTTATTCTTCTTGAATATTTCTTAAATCATGTAAGAAATTTTCAAGATCCATTATGCTTCTATACTTATGCCATCTTTGAGAAGCTTTTAAAACAATAAAAACATTGTGTAGTTTTTTTAACTTCATTTAAATATTTTACAAATAAAATCTCGAATTAATATTTCTCACAACCTTTTATACGTAATTATTCCAAAGATAGATAATATAGTTCATTTTAAAGTGAAAATTTTTCCTCCTTCAATTTCACATGTTTTTTGAGAGTGTTGGATATGCCAACCCTTTTATCAAATACCTCTTACATTTTATCAACATATTATTCTAGATTTAATTTTTCATCCGGGAGAACCAAGATGCCTCCAAGAATATACTTTACTATTTATTTGGGTATTATATTTTGATGTTCATTTAATATAGAATAAGGATCACTACGTAGTCCATCGTTATCAAAGCTTGACCTAGATTCATAAGATGAATCACAATTAAATGAATTATTGAAACATATACAACCTTTAATACCTTTAGTTACTGGTATGTTTACCTTTACAATAAAACTATTCACTAGATTCAGTTCTAGTTTCTTATTTAAAGTCTTTAGTGTCATAGTAGGAATCTACACCTAAGGCCTCTCACTCGTTTCTAGAAATATTCACTTTACAAATGCTTGATTGCTACTTTATAGGGAATAAATGCTCTTATACCACTTATAGTCTCCAGTGAAATATTGACCCCTGATAGGTGATTGGTGAATTAGTGGTTTATTTTTATGAATTAATTTTCTCTTACATTTCACCTTATAAACATTTTGAGTTTCATGGTCCAATAAATAACATCAATCAATCACAAATCATGTGTAGTATTAATAATAGTGAGATAATCACATTATATTTATAGGGTTTGGATGAAAGGCCTACTCTTTTCCTTGTTAGTATACCCCAACATGGATAAACCTCTTTAATATTTTTATCAATCACAGTAATCATTATTGAATCGTACCATATCTCTCATGAATTCATATAAGAGGTTATTTATACTTCATCACATAGTATTACCAAAATCCACACTAGCCTAATCATAAATCCATATAAGATATATATTCTTCTCTGGCTCTAACCTCTAGACTATTTCAGGTTTCAAAACCATCCAAAATACTTCAAATAATACTTCATACAATGGATATACATCTAAAATTAGTCAAATTATGATCCATTGTTGGATAAATTATTGATCTTATTCCTTTAGATCACTAAATCAAAAATGATCTTTTACCTGTTCAAGTATAGTTATGCATTCTGGTATTTTATAAATATCTCTGATCACCTGTACATTATCGGTTTCCTCAGGGAAACACTAATAATGAAATATTTCCTTCTTCTTTAATCCTTAAACTCTATAAAATCTGTGTAAGTGGTGTACACAGAGATGTATTTTTTATGTAAGATTTTACTTACACAACCTCTAGGTGTTCTCTTCTTGAGTTCTTAATATTGTTTAAACTAATAGTTTTCTCTTCTTTTAACCCTAGATCATGTTATTTATATTGTATTATTATTTAATATTATTTACTATTATTTAGTTTTGGATATTACTTTTTCATGTGTATGATAATCACATGAATGTTCTCATTTATTATGCACTAAATTTTACATGTACGACCATGAAATTGCTATTATTCTTTCTTTTATTCATTGCACAAACACATACTATATGTTTTGGTTCAATGCCACCTAGTTCCTCAAGTGATTAATAAATCATGTGTTCATGAGAATACTCCTCTGCATGCAAACACATTTCTTCATCTTCATCATATAAGTAAGTATGAAACATTATCAACTAAAACCCTTCAGGAAAATAGTATGGGTACTTAGTCATACCACACAACTATTTTCATCCAAAAACCATCACAAAAATAATAAGTTCAAGAGAACATGCTATTCTTTTTCTGCATTACGTAACATAGTGGTAATCAAAATTGGTGCATTCATATATCAATGAGTTTATAGAAATATGAAGGGTTTTGTAGAATGAGTTCTTTGAAATTCTCATTAAGAGTGATAGATAGAAGTTCATTTCACATCAGATATCACATATTCCTCACACAAGAGAACACTATGTGGTTTTCATCCTTCATGAAATAGGATATGTTCATGGTGATCTATTTTTCTCTAGAAAATTATATCCAAATTAATGATGGAAGTAGTAAACTTAATCTTCATACTGGATAATTATAAAAAAACATGATTTACTTACACTTCCCCATATTTTAATATTATGTCCTGTCGATCAACACTTTGAATGCATAGAGATATCAACTTACATATTTTCAAAATCAAATATACTTTTAATCTAATCAACTCTGATAATGATGGAACCTATTCCAATTTGAAAAACTCATCACATGCATGCTTATTATCGCAAGATCCTGCTCATTTAAAGATAAAATGTATCCATGTGTTTTAGATTCTCAAAAATATAACTGAAACATTGTTTGCATTCAAAAGTATACCATTCTTATAATGTATGAATTCATGAGAGAAATATTTCATTTTTTAATTTACATAAACTCATTTCTTGTGACATCCATACCAAGGTTCCACTCAAATTTTCCCCAAACACAGTTGGCCACAATGCCTCAATTGTGCCGCCTCATACGTCGGATGCAACCGACTAGTAGTGAGGGACAATGGTGGGTCAGTGGGGTTACTATTCCCATATGTTAAAATTAAGAACAAAAGAGATATACTAAAAAAAATAGAATAATCACAATATCATAAATAAATTTTTGGAATCAGACAAAAATAACCAAGAAAAAGAGAATAATGATCTAATCAAAAGAGGAATAGTAAAATATAAAAATGATGATGATATATTTCATATCCCTATAAATAAGAAAAACAAGGATCCAAAGTTATATGTAATGGTAATTTACCAAAGAAACAAAAGTAATCCAAAAAATATCAATTATCCCAAGAATTGTGCCAATCATTTACTACCAAGCTCTATCGTAAGAAAGCAATCAAGAGAAGGTTCCCAAAGCAGGACGCTTACATGTATCCACACCAATATACAATTAATCTACCTGTGCACCACCAATGGACCACATAGGGTGTGATATAAATATCAATAGTCCACCACTGATGGTGTCTATACAATCCATTCTATGAAATAAAAGTTGAAATAGTGTAATTCCTATATATATGTAATTAAACAACTGTATGGTAATATAAACACCCTAATACCTACTTCAGCATTAACGAATTTATAATCATGTATCATTTATTTAATTTCATTATTTTTTATAATAAGATTCAACCATCTTGTATATAAAGGATATAGTAAAAGAGTATCCATGGTGTAAATAAGGAATCTTATGTTAATGATAATAGTAATGGAGGATTTATGGTAATAAAAAAATTCTTATAATGATGATAATAATAAAATGGTATACAATTTAGCAACAAAGGCATCATTTACATCAGCAGTCGATCCAACTTAGCAATAATAGGGATCCTCGCTACGCATCATAAGTGTTATTCTTGGAAAATCACCCAAATAAATCCACTATAATATATTCTAACGGATTCCATGGATCTCGTACAAGTAAAATCGAGCTAAACATGAATTGTCCCAATTTTTTGATTCTATGGTTCCACATGACTAAAGACATCATTCTAGATCCAACGAGATTATCCAAGACATCCTAGTATCAAGAAGATTGTAAATAGATCCTACTGAATAATTTTTTGTATTTACTAGTATATAATTTCAATGTTCCAAGTTGGGTATCTCCCTTGGAAACCGACTCCTGGAATTGGAATGGCATCTTTGGAGTACACAAGGCATTCCTTAAAAAATATGTGTCTGGATTAAGTATGTCCATTTCTATAAAGATAAAAAGGTTCGTATAAAATAGGCATTATATTCATATATCATTATATTAATTGTTTTCATGAAATACTCATTCTATTTAATAAATTATTTGGTTCATTCCATTTCTTTTCATACTATGTGATATGGATAAATAATACATGCAACAATTTGTCAATTTAATTACATAATCATTTATTAGGTTTACTACATTACCTTTCATAGTCTTAAAAGTTCTGGATAAGGACAGACAACTTTATGAAATTCAATTGTAATTAACTAGTCCATGTGATATAAATTAATATAATTACCACTTAATAGTTCAAAGATTTATTGACTAATTGAGACACTTATCATAGAAGGGTCATGTGAAACATAGACATACTTGTCCATTCCATTTACAATTAATTAATTTAATTTAGATACTAATAGTATCTAGGATAATTCCTCTCACACGTGAACGGTGGCGCAACTAGTCATAACATTCTACTATGTTCTTAAAAAAGGAAAACATCCTACATGGGGTGGTCAGTATTGAGTTCAAAACCTCCAATGATGAGATATAAATATATGTATTTGGATTTATATTACTAAAATGATGATTATAGCGGTGTTATATGAATTTAAATGGAAAATATTGATGAAACCAATATACACACAATGACGTTTGTTTATAAAAAGATGAAAAATGATGGGTATGTCATAGAACACCTACCTCGAGTCTATATCACCCTCATATAGTATCAACCTTTTGTTTATCCTATGTCAAGATAAAATAGAAGAATTGATCAACACCCATAAAATATGGAATATGATCCTTTATCAAAATAGCATTGTCGAGAAGATGAAAATATGGAGAACTAAGACAAATGATCAAATCACATACCTATAGGAATCCATCTAGATAAATGGTGATTGAATCCAAGATTTGATCATGAATCATGATCAAAATCATAGAAGAGGGCTCTGGGAGATCCAATAATATAAAATAGGCTCCTTTTGTCTATTGGAGGTAAAATTAGTCGAGGGATGGTGTTAATATAAATTTAAGGAAACAATGGACATTTTATCAAAAATTACAGGATCTCACAGTTTCACTACATGGTTGGCCATACCATGCACCAACTACACACCTCATATTTCCTATGGAGGTACCCCACACAATGTCATGTTCATAATTTGATAACTATGTGCAAACTATATTTCGCACTCTACTAAAGCCTATAGGTACCTTCTCACAGGTGTGTGCGTTAGGCCACAGACTTTCATCAAACTGTGTGGCCACATTCAAAAAAACATTCCAACCCACACACTATAAGGTAAATCATGAGGGCATGATTGTATTATTTCTACTAATCATGTGGCCTAGCCCATTTCTACAACATATGGGGTTTCGGGCTTTGAATAAGCCACAAACACCCCTGAAGTAATAGTGAACTCAATAGGCATCAATATTATGACCAAAACAATGAATTAGGGTGAAATGTAATGGTTCCATACCTCATATAAAAATAATGTTCTTATAGTCTTGCCCCCTTAAAGAAACACATCCCTAATTTCACTATTTAATTCAAGATGAACATCATCTGAGAAAAACTCTTTCCACTGAGGACTTACATTGGCCTCCTTTTACCATGTCTTTTCCTCTACCTCACCATGCTACCATAGAAACGATACAAAAGGGAAAGAATGACCATAGAGAGCCTTTGTGCTCTGTTCAATGATGTTTATTGGATAATCCTCAAAAGAAGCATCAACATCGAACTCAACCTCCCTATAATCAAATATATGAGATGGGACTAGATGATAATGGAAAATATGTAAAAAATGGAAGATTCCATTCATGGAGTTGTTCCTATGAGGTAGTATTAACAAATATTCTACTGGACTAGCTATATCCAAGATCTCAAACATCCTAAAATAATAAGGCACTAACTTCCCTAGGCACTGTGTCCATGTATTCCCAATTCTGGGTGATATCCATAAGAAAACATGATCCTTGACCTTGAACTCCATAGATTGTCGATGGTGATAAGCTTAGAATTTATATCTGGACTGAGTAGTAAAAATACACTTCTTGATCAGATAAACCATCCATAGAGTCTCTTGGATGAGACAATGACCTGGTAGTGTTGCCTCTCCTACCTCTAAGAAGATTAGGGGTGGACGTAATGACGTACTATACATGGCCTCATAATGATCCATTTTAATTATTTCCTAAAAGCTATTTTTATTGAATAATTCTATGATAGTGATATTTTTTCCCTATAACCACTAAAATCAAGAACTCATTCCCAAATAATGTCCTCTAAAAACAATATCATTTATTTTGACTGGCCATCAACCTGAGGGTGAAATGATTTTTTTATGGGGAATCCATGTTTCTATATATTTCTATAACCCCTACTAGAAAATCAATGTGAAATGAGATTACCAATCTGAAATTATATTTTGAGGGACCTAGTTTAATCATATGAAGACACAAACATATAGTTTTCCGAGCTATTCACCTCAGAAAGTTTATTGAATAGGGATAAAGTGAGATTATATCATAAGTTGATCCACACCTACCAAAAGTGTGTCTCTAACTCAAGTATAACTTTGTAAGAAGACAAAAAAAACCCATATAAACATCTTCCCATATCCTCTATAGAACTGTAAATAATAGTAACAAGATAACCAGCCACCACTGCTCCACATTCACCTACTGATTAGTGGAACACCTAGTGATAAAGCACACTATATGATGTTTCTTTCCATGTCACCAATAATGGCTTCACATATCTTGATACATTATGGAGAATCCTAGATGAACTACCAAAAAATAAACATGGGACTCTCACATTATTCCCTCTCTCATATATATAGGAACCCAGTTCCTATACAGTCTATGCCTGAGTTTTCTGACTCAGCACATATGCTACCACATTTCCCTTTCTAGGCGTATAAGAAAGCTCAAAATTGATGGAATGAATATATTCAACCCATATTCACTTCATGAGATTCATGTTATATTGTGTAAAGATATATTTTAGGCTCTTTTGGTCTTTATGGATCACAAAGGGCTCATCCCTCAGATATTGTCTTCATCAATGTAAGGCTCAGACAACTACTATTAGCTCAAGATTGAATTCTAGTTAATTCCACTCATGAGGCCTCAATTAATGAGCTATATATGCAATGAATCTATCCTCCTGTATTATAAATTCAGCAATATTGATGACTGATGTATCATAGACATTTATATTACCTTTATAAGGCACTAAAAAAATAAAAAAATGTTCCAAATTAAGCCTTTCATTCATCTCGTGAAAGTATTTCTCACAAACATCTGACCACGAGAACATGAAACAATTCATTTTAAGACCTTTAATAAGATTAAAATGGTGTGATAAATCTAGAATGAAAATATTTTAATATCCTTCCATCAAAAAGAAACATTTTATATCAAATATGTTCTTGGAAATCTCTTTGGAAACAACATCACTCACCTTCTTTAGGTCAATTTATACTCTTGATTCTGGACTAATATGACCCATTATGTGAACATTGTTGATCCATAAGTGCCACTTAGAAATCATTTCATAAATATGATTCCCTCTTAGTGTATTTATAATGGCCTCAATATGTCTATCTTGGTCAATTGAGTGTGTGAATAAACTAATATTTGGTCCTCTAGTACCATGAAAAAAGAGTACAAATTGGGATGAAAACCCTATTCATCAAATCCATGAAAACATCAAGTGGGTTCGTAAGACTGAATAACGTAATGAGATACTCATAAAAACCATACTTACTATGAAAACCTCTATGAGGTATGTTTTAAGGCAAGAATCAAACCTCATGATAGCCCGATCTCAAGAAAATCATTGATAACACCCTAGCTTCATAGAGTTTGTAAAAATGTTCATTTATCTAAGTCAATAGATATCATTTATAAACCATAAGCTAGTTCAATCGTAATTCTAATCCATATATAGATGAAGGGTGAAATCCTTCTTCTTGGTGAAAGTATTGGGTGAACCCCATAAAGAAATGTTGGGTCAAATAAAACAATGAGAATCTAAATGTTCCTTCTATCTCTTTAGCACCTGGAGCATTATAGGTGCCATCCTCTATAGATGAATGGACACTAAATCAACTCATGGATATGTTTTAATTCAAAATATACCTATCTTTTATAATGAAATATAGAAAAATTATCAGGATAGACGTCCCTAAAATGATCTATTTCTGGAGGAAAATCAATATGAGGTAGGCCATACTCTTTCATTAAAATACTAGAAATCTGGGTGGTTACCCCACCAAGATCATGATGCTTTAGTCCATCTCTACCTTCCTAGACATTCCACTCACCCTTGTGTAGATAAATTCCACCATCGTGATGTAAATGACACCTCTTAGTAATACTGGTCCACATATGCATGATATATAACCAAACAATCAATTCTGAGAGTTACATTGAAACCTTTTGTATTTAGTACAAAGAGGTACCAAAGAAGGGATAACTTCCTACCATATGGAAAAAATCACATCATTACCATATTCCCACTGACCGCACTCCCAACATGACATCAAGGGTCATCACTTAATAGTAATAATGAATTTATAGACTAATAATTTCAATGGTCTATAAAAAGATAAAGGAATGTGAGAAAATGATATCAAATAATGTATATACTATTGTAGAGGATACAATAACAGTACCTCATACTATAGATGATCATGAACAATGATCCTTAGCTACCAGATTTAATGACTGTATATGAACTGGTCCAAGCTCCTGTGCTACATCTGGACTACCCTGAGTCATTCCACTCTATGGGAACTGATAATCAGAAATATATCAACCATGAACAAGACCGACTCCTTGACTAGTCCTTCTTTTCTACTACAACTCACATCCTAACATGGTTCAAGTGATCCGGATATTGAATATGGATCTTGTGTGTATCCTCTTATAGTAAAATAATATACAAAAGTTTAAAAAAATCTCTAAAGTTGTACCATATGGCCATAAGCACAAAACTCAAGAGGGACTCTTTCACAATAAGGAATCATATTCCTCTACCCTAAACACTGATGGAATGCTACATAGCTTCCAATGTTAATACTTCAATTTCCACTTCCTTAAAAATAAAACATGATGGTACGTTTTATACCACTAAAAGAACTATTTCCATACCTCAGCACTAAACCTCTGGGTCCAGAACCATCACCTCCCCTCAGGATGCACTTAGTGATAAGATCCTGATTGAAAATCTCATTAAATGTTGGTAGGTGAAATTCATGAACCTGAGTCTAGATGGCATACATGATCCCATCCTCAAAAAATCTAGTACGTGATAGCTCATAACCTACTGGAAGAAGTGAATAGAGATGGAACTCAATAAATTTCACTGAATAGTCCATGACTGATATAATGCATTATTATATGTGAATAAACTATCATTTTTGATCATCCCTTTGTTTTTATGGAAATATGTACTCATAGAATTAGTTTGGAAGTCATCCCATACCATGCCATGATGATAACGAGCCTCGGTAATCACATCCCACTAGATATTGTCCAAATCACACAATATGTAGGTGGAAAGATTAATGCTCCTATTTGGAGGTGTCTCTAGATTCTTGAAGATAGATATAGTGGCCTCCAAACAAGGCTCATCAGCCTGAGGACCTCCATACGTTAATTTATGGGAGAAAACGGTTTCTAGAACTCATGTTTTAGATCACCAATATTAGGTGGGGGTCATGGGGAACCATACAAGGACTTAATTACATGTTGGAAACTCTGAAGAAGCTGAGATTCAATGTCTAACTTGGGTATAAGAGAAAGATCCTCAATTATCAATCTTAGCGGAATGATTGGTGGCTCAGGGTCCACTATATCTAGAGTGTGGTCATCACCAACTTCGTGGAACATGAAACCTAGATATCATGGTAGAATATCTCTTAAAATTAAAATCACATACCTCATAATAGGCATTGAGTCATACAAAATCACTAATTGAAGTAGATCATAAGTATATAGGCTCACTAACCAAGGCACTACCAAACTACCTACTTAGAAGACCAGGGTATTGGAAGGTGTGCAAGTTTTATTTATAGGGATTCCATTCGGTGAAGGGTAAACTGTAATTTTCCTAAACAATTATTGGAAATCATTTTATTTTTATAAGTCAATATTTAAATTCAATTTTTATATTTTATTATTTAAATATATTAATGTTTTATTAAAATGGATCACCATTCCTATGGAATAAGGGATCAAACAACTTATCAATAAAACAGAAACCCATTCATTTTTATTCAATCACTTCTACATTCAGTTTCAAAATGTAACAGATGATATAAAATGAATCGACAATGTAAAGTACCCATTCCAACCTATGAGGGCACATACACCACATGAATTGAAACTTAAAATCACCCAATTGCATCCAAAGAGCAGTTCATGTAACCAGAGGTACAAAGATTACATGGGTATAAACCAACTATTTAAGATGCCACTGTCATCCTCTATAAGAAAACACTATTTAGATTCATGTTGAAACATTAAATACCAAATCCACAACATTTTATAAGATGTTAAAAACATGTAAATATAGATTATAACCATAGATAACTCAACAATAACAGGAAAAAAAAGAAATAAATGCCATAAAACACACCTATATGATATGGAATATGCATGGCATGTGATTTCTAGGTGCCTATAAAGATGCATTATTGATGCTTCCTTACCATCATCTCATCGATAAAAAAGTAAAATGAAATCCAAAATAATAATAATTGTATTAAAATTAATAATAATAGTAATAGTAACCATCACATAACACATGAATTATCCAATAGTTAAAGTATATCAACTATATTACGAAAATAACTGAATAAGATTCATTTTTTTTCTTCTGGAAACTCAATATTTACCACGAACAAGGGCTAGCTACACCCATGAATGACTTATAACTAAGTTCTAAAGTATTCCCTATCTCCTACATATTACTTTTAAATAGTAAGGCAAGAAAAGAATCCTCTACTACCACTTAAAAACATCATGACCCAGGTACCACTTAATAGTGACCCAAACCCAGCTAGCCACACAACCTCAAATGTACAAAACTATATGCAAGAGTTTTCCAACTAACAGAAAGGGCCTTGGGTGTGTTTGTGCGACACTATGTCTTAATTTTAGAGTGGATCACAAAAGATATATAATAATATATAAATACTAGAATAATGATATCAATGAAAAACTCAGTGAATGAATATATAAATAACTAAGAAACAAAAAAATATTATAATATCATAAACTAAATAGTACAATATACAAAATGATGACGTTGTATGTTATCTACCTTGAAATTATGAAAATATTAATGAAAATCAGTAGTTAAAAATTCTATAAATAAGAAACAAAAAGAAGACAAGAACAATCTAGATTCCCAAGCACGGTCTCGGTCATCTTCTACCAAGATCCATTTTAAGAAATAATTCATGTTCTAGTTTTCAAAGAAGGACAATTACCCTCATCAACAACTATATACATATAATTCTCCTAGATACATTCAGAATCCTTGATAGGGTCTGAGAAAAATATTATTAGTCCAAAACCAATGAAGTATTTAAAATATAAACTGAAACAATGTGTAGGTATACACAAGTGGAAGTAAATGATAGTACAATAATGTAAATACCATAACACATGATTTATCCTCAGCTGGTGTCTGGAAATGTATTATTTAATTAATTATAATCTATATTATAATAAGAGTGAACTATGTTGTATATAGTAAAGATAGTGCAAGAGGATCTATGTTTAGTCCAAACCATATTACAATAATGATAATAGTAAAGGAGTTCCCAAGGTAACAACCAAATAGTCCTATGATGATTATAATATTAGAAGAGTATACAATGTAATAACCAAGGTATCCATGATCTCATGGGTCGAGCCAACTCAGTAATAACATGAATATTAGATAAGGGTTATACGTTTAATCCGAGGGGAACCACCCATGGAATCCTACTATAATATATTCTAACCGAGTCTAAATATCTCATCCATGGTAAAATGATCCAAGCATGAGTGGGCCAAATGGGGAGAATCCATGGAGCCATGTGTTAAATGTCATCAATATGGAACCAAGGAGTGCATGCAGGGCATCCCAATAACTTGAATATAGGTTAATTTATCCTAATATTTCATGTTGGGAATCCTCTAGTAGACAAGGACCATGTTACAGGGTGAGTATCTCTGTTGGAAATAGGCTCCTTGAATTGAAATGGCATCCTCTGAGTGCTCAAGGAATTTCAATAGAAACCCAAGGATTGCTCGTGATTGACCATTCCTATAATGATAAAAATAAATATACACAATAGTGACCTCATACATATATCATTATTTTAATTTAGTCCATGAAATACTCATTCCATTTAATAAATCATTTGGTTCATTCCATTTCCTTTAATACATAGCTACATGGAAAAATATAACATTAAGATATTATCAATTAAATTACATGATCATTTATTTGGTTCACTCCTCTAAATTTCCTAATCATTAAAATGCATTATAATGGAATTAAACCTTATACAATTAAAATTTAATTAATTAGGACAAGTGAAATACACAAATATACATACCATTTAACAATTCAAGAACTCATTGGTTAATTGAGACACGTACCATAGAAGGATCAAGGGATACTTACATATATTAGTGCTCTCCATTTACAATTCATTTATTTAATTAAAAACATTCCTTATTAATCTTTTGTCCTGAAAAACCCAAATAGTGGAACATATAGTCAAAACATGATACGAAAGGCATGAAGAAGGAAAACAACCTATAAGGGGAGGTTTTCATTGAGTCCAAAACCTCAAATGATAATATGTAAATATATGTAATGGGATCTATATTATGGGAATGATTATTATTATATAGGTATATGGATTTAATAGGAATAAATCTATGAAATCAGCTTGCACAAAATGATGACAGTTCATAAAATTTAGAGGCATAAAGGATTAGTTATAGAACAGCTACCTCAAGCCTATATCACTCTCCTTGTCTAGTATCAGCCATTAGTTTGGCTTGGATGAAGAAAAAATGGAAGAATAGATCAACATCCTAAAATAAGTAATATGAGCCTTCATCAAAATTTCATGATGAAGAAGAAGAAAAACGCCGAACATAGCCAATAGATCAAATCAGTTACCTTAAGGAATCCAATGAGACCAACAATGATCCAATATGAGTTCGGATGATGGATCTGGATCAAAATCTAGGAAGATGGATTTGGGAGATCCAATGACGGAAAAGAGGATTCTTCTATTTTATGGAGGAAAAATGAGAGGAGGGATGATGTTAAAATAGATTTAAAGGGAAAAAATGTTATTTCACCAAAACAATTACAGGGATTCAGGGTTTGGCCATACAGTTGGCCAAACCAAGCGCCAAACATTATTATCCCACTACATAAGGAGGGACCCCACATGGTCTCTTATGAACTATTTAACTAATCATGTGAAAAAATTATTGAAAATATGCTAAAAACTATAGGTATCTATAAAAGGGTGTGCACCTCCAGATTCATCATTTCCTCAAACTGTGTGGACTCCTACACCCCACAATCAATCCCTCACATTGTTGAGTAAACTATATAGACTATCGTGTATAGTTTCTATTAATAGTTCTCCCTTGTCCTTTTCTCAACTATAAGGGGTTCCAAGATCCAAAAAATCCCCAAACACCACCAAACGACTGTGAACCCATTAGTCATTCATATTAGGTCCACAAAATAATTAGACCTAAATTTAGACAATACATACCTCATATACAAACTGGGTTCTTATATATCCTCACAAACATTCCCTTGGAATAAAAATGGTGACCTCATTCTCGATGGATCGAGGTTTGGTTATCTTCTCTAAAGAACAAAAGTTCCATCGAGGTTTTTGAATATAAATAAAATGAACGAATTAAATCAAATTATCATGATCGGTAAAATATGATAGTGGGAATTATATCCATAACTCATTAAAATGGATGAACGGATTTTACAACATGTTGTCCTATATTGATCTCAAGTGCAGTGGAGTACTTCCTTTATTAACAAAATCATTTCATGACACTACTGATATGACATTGCATGATCAGAACCATCACACACATGCACTGCATGACTCATGGTTCATGATGATTAGTGTAATACCACCAGAACTATCCCACACAAATTCATGTTAAGTAACATTTTATTATGGACCTATATATGGCCCACTTGCATCCTTTTCCACCATGTGATCATGTGAGATAGGAACTCTACATGGTTGAGGTTCCTCCTCCCACAATTTGGGGTTGAGATGGATACTAGTCAAATTTTTTGTGTTGTTTTTATATATATCCTAGAATATACAAATAATAAGTATGATATTTCTAAAAAATGTTATATTCTTCTAAAATTATTCATACAGAATGCTATATATTATTCATGGACTTATATGAAATTCCATCACAAACATTTCATAATGAGAATAAAAGTTTTCATGGTATTCTTCTATCCTCCTTCATCCAAAAATTGAATGTACTCATATTGTATCATATTTATCTCCTGAGAACATGTATTTCATCGTTGATGAAATTTTCAACAATTTTCATAGTTACTAGCAACATTTATCAATCATAATATCAATAATAATTACATGAATCCATAAAACATCTCAAATCATTTCTGTTTCACCAAAAAACTCACCAAACACATATTGAAACTCCATTGAGAAAAAATTAAATACTAGACCAAAGAGAGTTTTGTAGTCATGAAGATGGGTAACTATGTACTATTCATATAATTTAAAATAAACATTCATTTCATAGTATTGTAAAAAGTTTAAAAAGTGTCTTGTTTGAAAAATGAAAAGAAGATTCCATTCCAAACATTTTTAAAAAATTCAATCTTGGGTAAAAATTTCTTTAAAAAATATTTTCCAAAATGTAAAAAATATTTTTTGAATATATGTTTGGAAAACATTGATATAGAAAAAAAATGATTTCTGAACGAAGAGAGAAATATAATCGATTTTACTTAAAAAATTAATCAATAATTTTAATTACTAATGAGGGAAAAATGGTACAATTACATGAAATTTTCATGAATATACAAAGTATAATAAAATTATAGGTTTTCAATAAACAATGTAGAAATAGTTTTCTTTAATTTAAATTCATGCATAAACAATCCTGAATAAATTGATATGGAAACATAAACTCTTACAACCTTTACAAATTTTGATTCATAATACCCATGAATGAAGTAAGATAATTTTAACATAAAATACAATTAAGTATGATGGAATCATGATATAATATAAAAAGGGGTATTATATACACCATAAAAAAGAAATTAGGTGTAAAAAAGAACATGTATTTCAAAGAAGGATGTTTCATGACAGAAACCCTAACCTTGAGTCTAGAATTTTTGGCTATATCAATTTTATCATATATAAAAAAACATATATCATTTTTTTCATAATAAACATTACTGTGTTAAATAAATTACTATAAAAATATTAAATTCTTTATTTTAAAGACATATTTGTTTACATATTCAGTTATGACCATGTCGGGTCTTTTGAGGGCACTATGTTGATAATTTCAAAATGACACTGATTCATGGACCGTGGTAGAAGGGGTCCTTGTTAAATCATATCTATAATAATTATCATGAAATAATTATCAATTTTATATTTTAAGTATACTTTTAAAACCATCCATTAAATATGTTCATGAAAAATTAAATGTGTTATAATCATATAGACGGTAGATTGTAAGTATTCCTGAGTAAAGTTTTCATTTTTCAATGAACATGATCGAAATAAGGTAAGCGTTATTTGATCATTATATAATAATATTAATATAATTAATATCATATTATTTCTTTAAATATAGTTACATATACCATCAATGTGATATGATAACAGGGAATGAATGACATCACTACGTGAAGAGGTTGTCCGCCATACACAGAAACGTCATTATCATTTTCAAAGGATTGTAAGGTAAGAATGTAGATGATATATTAATTTTAAATTATTATTAATATTTAATTAATATAATATATAAATATTAAATTCAACTTAAAAAATATTCATTTAAGTGAATTATGGGAAAAAATTACATCAGTTTGGGAAGCAAAAGTCCTCCAAACACCGAAACGATGGGTTTATTTCCAATTTTATGGAAGTAGTGATGGATTTAGGTTATGAATATAACTTAATAACATATTTTAATATGGTAGGTATTGATGTTGTTTTATGACGAAGATTTATGAAATGTTAAATCATTGTATGAAGAAATAAAACAAATATGCTCAGTTAAGAACGTTACCTGCTATTTTGACAACCTGGTTAGGATTATACCAATAGACTTACAAGATAAGATTTACGATCGACCCATGCCCTCAAAGACATGGAAATAGATTTGAGGATGGATTTGGGTAGGTATTTTATAAAACAATGTGTTTTTGATGAGTACAATAGAGAGGATAGGTTGTTCCCTTTTAGAAAATGGAATCAATGACATTGCTTTTAAATACCATAAAAAATTCATTAATGGGAAGTCACTCTCATGCCATGTGCATAAAAAATTGAAAAATAAAGGATTGGAGGATATATTAGGTTTATAAAAAACATTAAAATAAAAAATAAATATTTTATAAATATGTTCTTCCATTTACATCATTAATTTAACCCTTGGTAAACCAGTTTTGACATTAACTATGGTAACATTTTTAAATTGTTTTCACAATTCGTTATGAATAAAATATAAATATAACATATTATATAATATATATTTTTTATATATACTTAATTCATTTTATAAAATTCTATTCATATAATTTGATTAATATTATTTAAAATTAAACCCACAGGCATGTTGAAAAAATGATTTTCATGATATGCATTTTACAAGCATAAGATGATCTTATAAAAACATTATGAAATGTAATAATAATTAAATAAATCTAAATTAATATTTTTATATATAATATATAATTCTTTTTAATTAAATTATCAATTGGGATTTTTAATTTGTTTGAATAGTGAGATGTATGCATTTTAACACAGTTTTTGGAAAACAAATTTGCTTTAAAGCCTCAAATTAAACTTATATTAAAATAAAATATAAAGATGACTTAAATGTAATTAATTGGAAAAAAAATTATTCTTATTTTATTTTTAAATAAAAACAAAATAATATTCATAATTTTTAATTACTTAATTTATTAATTGAAATGATAATTTTTTAAAAATATTTCTTTTTACTATTCACTAAAAATCTATATTTTCAAAACAATCCCAAACTTTAACCCTCATTCAATACTGATAGTATTATTTTGAAAATTATATTATTTTAATAAGATAAAATTTCTTTAATATCAAAAAAATAATTATAATTTTTCTCAAAAAAATGATATAAAAAGAATTTTTGATGAAAACTTATTTTTTAAAAAATAAAATGAATTACGAAAATTTGAGTGATTAATAAATAATAAGAAGTAAATAATTTTATATGATTTGGGAAATTTATATATATTTTAAATGTTTATGAATACTATTCATACCCACCAATTTAGAAACAAGGTTATATTGGTTTTTAATAATCATGGTGTTTTCAGCTCGGTGTTGCGTACCTCATACACTATTGAACACAATATTATTATTTTAAAATATAAGTGTTTTATAGTTATAGTTTAGAACTATATATTTATGAAAGGATATATTGGTGTCTCATTATCAATTAAATAGTATAAATAAAAAATTTAATCCAAAGACTAGTGAAATATGTAATATCCCAATTTTTCTATCAGGTACAGATCTGTTTTGGTTTAGTTTAAATATATTATTTTTCCGTATGATAATTACTAAATGACTAATGAATTGTTTAAGAGAATGAAAGGGTTTTTCTAAGCCTTTAGATCTATATATTTTTTGGAATAGGTAGAGAGACACATTTGGTGCATGTTTAGTTGTAACCATGCAACTCAACCATGCATCCCAAAATCATAAGAGCAGAGTTTGTTTAACCCTATGAGGGAGGCCACACGCCCATGAAAAAATTTAAAAAATTAGTCTAAGTCACACTGTTTGTGTTTGGTTATTGATAACTATGCACCTAAATCATGTGAAGTGTGTCTCCTTGGACAATGGTCAAATCATGACCGGCACACATTTTGGAAAACATTAAGGGATAACCTTAAAGAATATTTAAATGAGGGAAATTATAATTTTACCCTTTAATCCATATAACAATCACTTTTCTTTTATCATTAATTTACATAAAAAATATTTTCTTGAGTTTCCCTCTTCCTCTACTCATATTATTTGAGCTATAATCTCAATACAATATATAATTTAAGTGTCGTCCATCATGTTGGATAACCAACGGTAAGCCCAAGATTCATCTTCCATCTTTTTTTATTTTTCACTCATAATATTGAATTTTATATTCATGTGAGATGATATTAGAATATTTCATTATTTTAGTTCCAATAATTATCTATTAATTTAACTACCATGTTCTAATATAATAAATAGCGTATGGTCTCCCCACTATACCATCATTTACCCACTATGCTATTCTGAATCCTTTGGTGTATGGGGAGGTGCACTTAAGGCCATGTTTCCAACATGAATGTCCACTTATCTATGAATTAGAACTGAGACATCACATAATATAGGAGTTTCATCACTAATTGAAATGGTGTAAAATTAAAAGGGTTCATTATTTTAGTGGGTAAACATTTAATAAAATCCGTTATTAAAAGATTTTAAAACATGATAATAATCGAATAAAAGATTTTTATATAGAAAAAACGATATCATCATTTTCAAAATTAACATTCATATTAAATCTAGAAAAAACCGTAATTTCATAAATTTAGTAGACCAGTAATAAAATTCAAAAGTAGTTCCTACGAAAAAACTTCTATGTGCTAGAGAGGTCCCTTCTCGAAAAAATATGGAAGTTTAATAAAAGTATTTAAATTATTATGATAATCCAAAAAATATTCTCTCGATGGTTTCAAAATAACTTTTTTAATTTCAAGATAACCAAAGGGAATTTAATGATCAATCTTATATTCAATATGATCGGGCATGTTATTGACTTTGATTAGTGGGGGTATCCTTTAAGGATTTCATTGGAAGGATACAATATTACTAAATTATTTCCAGATAGGTTTAAAAAAATTATTATAAACTAAAATGTGAATGCATTCGATAATAATTTACCTCATTCCCTAAAAATATTGAGGATAATTAAGTAGGACATGTAATTTTGAGGCTCTAGTCCTGTGTTGAAAATACAAAAAGGTAAAGGTTTCGTAAAAATAAGATGATTGGAGGATCTAAGAACCATCCTATGTCTTCAAAACCTATGCGATGTATCAATAATTTGGATACATTTATTCTATTGTGTAAATGAATAGGAAATGAAATTTCCTTGAAATATCTAAATAGTTGTGAAAATTTAGAATAATGGACTTGTATGGTCCTCTACTTTGAGATTTTAATGTTTTAGAGTTGTTGGAAATTATTTATGTGGTTAATAATAGGAGATTAAAATCATTTTAGCTAAAAAGTATGCTATTAAAAAAATCACACCATAGTTATCTTTATGTTACTCCCTGATTAGTTATCAACAAGATATATAGAAGAAGAGTCTCCTTTGGTCATTGTGGTTTGAAATATACCCTATGGTTTCTGTAATTACAAAATTAGCTGTCATATTATACAAGGATGCTTGGACAATAATTGATTGGTGTCACTTCTAACTATTTTCATTACAATATGATTCCTGTCAATTTATCGTGGCACTATCTTGTGTATTTATTGTTTAAGGGTGGAATTGTTTGATAAATTGAGGAAGGTCATGGATTTCATGATGAAATTTTGGGATTTTATTACTATGGATTTATAAATTTCATTATACCATAATGTACCTCAATTAGATAAAAATGATTTATCATTTGTCATCATATATTGTTCATAATAAGACTTTGGGGGGGGGGGGGGGTGAATTGAGTTATGTTAAATTTTCCTTCACATGGAAAATTATCTCTCTCTTGTTTAAGAATAACTTCAATATTTTTGCTTAATAAAATATGTAGTTGATATAAAAGAATAAAATTAATAGACACAAAGAGATCTATAGTGGTTTGGGGAATATAAGTCACATTGTCTACTCCAACACCATCCCTCTCCACAAGTGTGATGATATTCACTAGTACGATTCCTTTTATAAGGACATATAGTTCTTTTCATGAGGACATCATGATTGAATAAAGCATTATACACCTGGTAAAAGTACATGATATTTCAAAAAATCCCCAAAAGGCTCTATAATAAACAACCCTCTATGTTCTCTTAACTTGGAACCTTTAAAATGAATGTTAAAAATAGAAGTGGTTTACAATTTTAAGATAACCACTATAATAAATAGCTAATAGAAAAGAATGATCTTAGATATAAATAATCTAACATGTAAGCATCTCAATGAGGGTCTTACAAACACAAAAAATATTTTAACCAAGCATAGTAAATAATGGGAGACTTCCTTTTTTCTCATACAAAATTGAGTGTCGTTGTTGAATGTTTTTTTAGATAATTATATTTGTTCACATAACATTTTCATCCATAATTTTGATCTCATAAGCATATTATTCTGATAATTTTTATTTGAAATACATGCACCCATCATATAAAGACACTCTACACAGTATCTGTATTAAAAAAGTGATCAGTGACTGATATTTTATAGTTATTTTATATGGATTCATTTTTTTAGTTCCAAGCATTTAATGAACAATTTCATTATTTCTACTGTGTTTCTTATTGATTAGTTTAATTTTATGATGTTTATCTCTTTATTTTATTTAATACAACCCAATCTTACCAATAGTAAATAACTCAGTTTTCACAAAACACTTTAATAGTTTATAACACTAAAATTACTATATTAACATGTGTTTAAAATCTCTTACCCTTCATTTTTAATGAAAAATTGGGTATACATTTTATATTAAAAAACTATTTAAAAAATGAGGAGAATTATATAAGGTAATAAGAAAATAAATAAGGGTGTATAATAGTAAATTATTATATGACATCAATTAATTTTCGTTAAAACTATTTATAAAATTCCTTAATTAATACCTACTAGATTATCTAATATATTTTGGGTGTTTTATGAATTTTTTATAATGAAAAGTTTTATATTGTTGGACTAATATTTTTTATCTAACATATTACATGTACTTTTGGTCTTTATGATCTCAAATACCTTTAAACTTTATTGATATTATTATTTTCATAGAATATTTATGAAGATTTTTTATTCTTATGTATTAGGCGGTCAATTTCTTTAAGTACACAATTATGATGTTTTTCCTAGAATCTTCCTAATTTGGGAAATTTAGCTATGTGATGTTTTTGGATATGTGAAAAAATTCATCTACATCAATCAGTTTCCAATGTAAAGGAAATAATTCCAAAAATCGCCAACATTTTGGGATTTCTTAGGTGAAAATTTATTACATTTACATGATTTCCCATGTGAGGAATCACCTACGTAATCATTCAGATATGATAATGGTTACATGGAGTAATCATATACATGATCAAATTCCTATGTGAGTAATCAAATATGTGAAGAAATTAATGACATGAATCTCTTACATGGTGAATCAAGTACGCGAAGAAAATGGATGGTTTGTTTCAATCACTAATTTCATAATCTTCTACATGATTAAAATTCCATTGTGATTTATTTTGGCTACATGAAGAAATACTGTCTATGTGGTTTCAGATCATAAAATTACATATGTGTTCTATATTCAATGTTTTTGTTATGTGGGTTTAATTTTTCAAATTGGATACATTGTATAACTAGTTAGTATTTCATATCATTAAAGTAGTAGTGTGAAGATTTTAACATTAATGTTCAAGTATTAAAATCTTTATTTCATCATTAGGATAAAATAAATTATAATAAGGGTCATGTAATGAGATATAAGAAAAGGAGAATACTTTATTTTCCTTTACTATTTCTATGGACATTAAAGGACAAATAAATTTCACTCAACAATATTTTTCAATGGATCAAGTTCAGTGTGTCTAAATAAGATATAGTGCATGTATTTAAAATAATAACTAAGATATGTATGGGTGTTTAAGCACAGACTTATGCATGGATAGTTAAGTGAACCAGAAAATATAGAGAATTATTTTCTCAAATCATCAAAAATGAAACTCTATTTTCTACAAAAAAATAACAATGAATAAGTATTGAATTATTAATTGAGTTAGTAGACAATATTTTTTTTACTGAATACTCTATTTGAGATTTATAATTTTTAAATTATTTCTCTTAGAGATTTTTTCTTTTTATATCAGATGTTTCATGTAGTTGTGAGATCAAAAATGTATACTTTTTTATGACTTTATCTTTTTCTATAAAGGTTCTTGATAAAGTAACCATTGATGTTTTTTTGGGTGTAGCCACTTTTTAGAGCCCAGTTGAAAGCTCTTATGATTGTTCCATGTTTTATAATAGTGCACTATATTCTGGATTCCCTATGAAAAGGAGTATATGTACCTGATAAAATGAATATATTAGATAAAATCATCACACTAATGAAGGAGAGTGGTGTTGGAGTGGATTTGGGAACTTCTATTTCTCAAACCACTATAAATCTCTCTATGAATATATAAGACCCCATCCTTAAACATTACATAATCTTGAATGAAGTTAATAATTCTCACTAACGATATTTTTAGGATTGGAGCTATAGATAATTAGGTCATAACTTATACATAACAGTTTGAATATATTACATGTATACACTTCTACTCAGTATCCATTTTTTATAAAATCAATACTCTTAAAATAAAAGAAATATGTTTAGTTCCATATTTTAAATAGCATGAATTTTCTTGATCCCATCTTTGACCCTATTTGTATTTAAGTCATTTGAAAAACATTTCAAAAACATAGGATGAGCATAAGAAGCTCAGTAAGGGAAACACAAAGAAGGAAAATTATTCGTTTTTCAAAACAACATGTAAACCATGAATTATTTATCTTAATTAATAATTACACCTTTATGAAAGAGTAAATACTCATCACTGAGTAGAAGCTCATTTGTTACCCTTTTGTAACCAAAATATTACCATAAAACCCATAGAAAACACACATAACTTATAAAAGGTAAATGTAGGACGTAATCATACTTGAATGTAATAACCATACAGTAGACATCCAAAAATCATTATTATAAGTGGAATAGCCATACTGATGACTTTCATTCCCAATTCATTGGAGGTTACAACAAAACCACATGTCATTGTTTAATCATGGAACCACCTGTAATTTGGTTTATCACATAACCATATGTCAAAAGTCCATGCACCATTATATAATCATCACATATAAAAATTTTAAAATATCAATATTTTACTAATAAAATTTAATTTTCAATCACAATAATTCATTTCAAGATATTGAAATACTCAATCCATTTCAAAAACCATTTTCAATACCAAAGCACCAAAAAACGAATACAGTATTTGTTTTCCTTTTAAAAACATAAAGGCTTATAAAGGAAGAAAAATAATGATTACTGCGACAGAGATATCATCGCCACCACATATGTTAAAAAAAATTCCTTTTAATATTTTAGAAAAACACTTCATAGAAAAATGATTCCCTTTGAATGAAAGTAAAAGTAAAAGGGGTTTATGATACATTGTGTAAAAGGAGGTTTATATTATCAAAATATGCCTCAATGAAAGGAGATTGATACGAAGTCCCTTACCCCAGGTCCTACTTGACTCATCCATTCATTAATTTCTTGAACAATAAACATAAGTTAAATTTAACTTTATTGAGTACCTTTTTAAATTTTATTAATACTTTTATATAACTTATTACCTTTTTGTAACAATTATTTAATGATTTGAGTTCCTATAAGACATTTTGTCAATGTTTGGAACATTAGTAAAAAATGTACTTGTTATAACTATAAATTGTCCATGTTGTTAAAAGTTGATTATCTCCATAATGATATTAATGATTTAGATATAATATATATCCAGTATATAGGTATTTAGAATATTCTATAGCATTTGGATATAAGAAATAGAATACACCATAAATGGAGACTGTAAGGCGTACGTATACATTAATGTTACTTTCGTTTCCTTTTCTATTTAACAGAATGAAAACTAAATAATAACATGGTATATTATAATTCCAATATAATATCTATTTCAAATATCCTATATAATTTAATTAATTCCATCGTTTATATGTTCCAGTATATCATGAATGAGTCTTATCACTTCGAGGGGGGTGGTAGTCTGTGCTTCCTCAAATGAAATTATCATATTTATACAACATGCAAAGAATAAAGCTATGTTATAAATTAGAATTATATAATCATAGAGATAAAATATATATCATATATAATTATAGTTCCATCATAATGTCCAAAAAAAGAAGTGGTGGGAGAATATTAAGGAATCATCGTCTCATGGGGTAGTACTTCACCTTCCACAGAAATAGTATGTTTTATGCCCAATAGACGGAGGTGTGTGTAAGTGTAGTTAGATTTAATGAAATAAAATAACCAATTATATTTAGGATACATGTGTCATTATATAAACAAATAATAAGAAGATCATAGGGAGTGGATAAGGAAAAATAATGGAAATGATCTTGAGAGATGACGTTACCTTAAATCGGGTAACTTCATTTGATTTGAGCCAAAGGGAATTCTTTAATTTCCTTCTACTTATAGAAAGGATTATTGTATAAAGGGAGGGATATTGGGAGATTATTTGGACCCAGTTTGGATGATCCAAGGGGTATTTTGAGTTGTGAGTAAGAGTTAGAGATGGTGTCCTTTTATATGATAGAGGTGGGGCACTTTAGGAAGGTTTGAAAGTATTATTTTCTCATTAATTGATTGTCTAATTCTAATAACTACAAAGTTATATATGTAAAAGATCAGATTAATATAGATCTAAATCCTCTCAGGAAATAGGTTTTGGAAAACTATAGGTCATAAATTTAACCTTATCGTTTATCTTTAACCATTATTTAACTATTTTGACTCTTATTATGTCTTCTTGCATTTTCATACTATATGGTTTATATAGTTACTATAAAATGACCATCAAATCTATCTGGATTATTAATGAAATGTGAAGCCTTATATAAATAATTTGGAAAATATTATATTTTAGGACTATAAAATCATTGAATAAAATGTATTTTTTTTAAACACCTTTATGTTAATTTATATACTATTCAGTTCAGGAATTTTTAAAAAATCCCTAAAAAATTGATTATTTCAAAAAATAGTAATTAATTCAAATATAACAAGTCATAATCATCCATAAAAATTTAGTATGACATAAAAAAATTTTAAATAAATTTATTTTAATATTTATAATCTCATTTATTTAAATCATTCAATAATAATGCATTCACTACATCACCATTATGGAATAAATAAATTTATTTATTTAATATATAAAAATTATAAATAGAATCCCATGATATATGAAAAAATTTTAAATTTCAAATTAATATTTATAGTCAAATATATAACTTATATAACCCCATATAAAAATTTATTTACTAAAAGATACAAGTTCAGGTTATATTTTCCTTTACATTAAATTACAAGTAAATAAATGTCATTTTTGCACACAATTGGCTCTAGGGGGTCCTAAAATTGACTCCATAATGCTTATAGTCAGAAATATCTTATCCAATAGGATTAGGACATGTGTTAGTATGATTTAATATTATTATAATATTATTTTTTACACATATTTTTCATATTTACCCTTTAACCATGGTAAATAAAAATATTTACTTATGTTACTATTCTTAATTTCTAAAAATAAAAGGCACTTATTTACACAATTTTTAAATCTTGATTCCAAAAAAAAAAATCCATTCTATAAAATTAAAAATGCCTAAATTTCATAAATTAATTTAAAATTAATTTCTACTATCAAAACAAAAAGCGTGTTTTTAAGAAGTAAAAAATACCAAAATATTGACATGTGTTTATGTATAATTTCAAAGAAAAATTACTTGAAATGAAAATAAATGGATTAAATGATAAAAATATAATATAATCACTCTTTAAAATTAATTAAAATGACAATAAAATCATATAAATTAATTAGATAAAAAGACAGTTTTGACATAAAATGCATTATTTTTGACTATTCATTAAGAAAATGAACTTTGTCATATAAATAACACAAATTTACCCAAAGTAAATTTAGATGTCCCAATTATAAAGAAAAATTTTATTTTTCCAAATGGAACATATAAAATTTTCAAAAAATAGATTTAAAAAGTGTTCACCATATCAAAATGCAGTAAAACTGCATGTTAAGAAAAATACATCTTTTATCCGAAAAATTGAATAAATTCCTATATAATATTTAGAAAACATATCAGTTGAATTTAAAACAATAAATTGGATAGATACAATATATTTTTCATTAAATTATAATCCATAAATAGTGATATGAATACCCAATTTTATTAAGTAGGTTTTCATAAAAACCCATCCATTATATTAAATTGGTTTTTAATTCCAATTCTTATAAATTTGGTAACCGATGAATCAAAATGTAAAAATGTGTAAATTATATTTCAAAATTTTATTGATACTACTCATTCCCACCATTATAACAAATAGTAATAAAAACCCATTTAAAATAATAATAATATTTGTTTTATTATTTTTCAATATAACTCAATGTTGTGTACAATGTAAGATTTCAAAGAAGCCCATTTTTGCGTGTTGAGTACGCTATTAGAGAAAGTGTCCCCATTAACATAAAATTAATATCTTATTCATAAGTATTTATATAAATCAAAATGTATTATTCTATAAATACCTTGGTCGTTACATCCTTCCCCCTTTTGGAAATCACTTCCTCACAATTTTAAAATTGTTCTTGGAAACTTCATTTAATGTTTCATATCACAAAAAGAGTCAATAAGACTATCACATTAAAATAAATAAAGATAGGTATAAGTGCCTCCCAAGATAACACATACTATTATTCCATGAAAACATGGATATGGAAGAGAAAACTAACCATCATTTTTTCATAGAGAGTGATAGAAAACATGTTAAGGAGAAAGTTAACCACAAAAAAACAACAAAATTCTTATACGTTAAACAGTATTAATTACCCAGTAGATAATGTAAACATATAACATTTATTGTTTTTAGTTACCTTTATAAAATTTGGAGAATTTTTTTATGATATTGACTAAAAACATAATGAAATCTACATACTTTTCAAGTATAGTTTCATACTTTAATATGTTTCTACCAAAAACTCGTATTTTTTCCAAATGATGAGTATGAAAGACGACTTGGTCACACCTGAGGCGCTAGAATAAACTTCTATGGAATAAAATAATCCAAAAAGATTAAATCTATATTTAAATTGTCTTTAGACATTAACCAAAACCAAAATGGTTAGTACCAGATCAATGAATCCCAAAAAGGATAATCCTTTATAAAAAGAAATACTACTCTTAATCTCACAAATTCAACAAACAGTACCCAAATTTAAAAGAAGACCATTCAATACAAAATTTTCCAAAAAATTCATCAATATAATCCAAACATTGATTGAAACCCAAATCTTAGAATAATTTTTTCACATAGTCTTCCATATTAAATCTTAACATTTATCTCCAAATAACATCGACTATTCTTAAAGTCTCATACTGAAGTCTAATTAACCTAATAAAATATTCTCTTTGCCAATTTAATCATTTCCATAAATAAACCAACTCTACATATGTCCACAATAAAACATAGATTCTTCTAAAATAATATTTCAACCATTTCTTCACAAATTAAATCCCACAGTATTCTATCTTCCTTAGGAATATAATGTTCTCAAAATAGAGAACATATTCCAAAATAACATTTATCACTTAATCAATGAATCGTATTCCAATAATAAATATAACCATTTTATAAACATAAGTTCAAAAATAAACTTATTCTTGATATTTAATATCTTTTAACTAAAAATAATAAGTCATACTTACTAGGGAATTCACGTAAGCTAGTGGTAGGCGATTCACCCTTATTTCCCTTCCGTTGTGGGTTCAATTGCTACGGCCTTTCCAAACATGACTGGTTTTCACCAATACTAGGACTTGTCCTTTTTCAAAAACTATATATTTATAATAAAATAAAAAATGAGATAAAATCTGTAAAAATATCAATAACATGGTTTATCCTCAAAGAATTTTTCTTACCTCATATTTTTCATCCCAAAAACTAATAACCCATAATTTCATTAAAAACTATATTTCACATAAACCCCTAAGGTTATCCATTATGTCTAAAAAATAAATTTTAATTCTCCCTTGAAAAACAATTTCACATATCAAAATTCAGGGTTACACATACTCAAAAACATCTCCAAAAGTAATCCTATCATTAATACATTTAAACATATCATCCTCCTTAGATCCAAAATAACTCTTAAATTCCTAATATGTAGAAATATTATTCATCAAACATTATTTGTGATTATTTATATATGGTTCCCATATTTTCTTTTTTAGTTATTTCTTACAATAAAAATCATGCATAATTTTTTAAGATTTCAGTAATGTCAAAAAATGAGCTATGAAATAATCCATACATTTTATGTCATTTTCAGTTACCTCATCTTCAATCGGAATGAACTTAGGAATTGGTAAATAAATATTTTTATGATCCTCCTAATCCCATTCTTGATCCTTTTTCGTAAGAAATATATTTTTATAATAACCATGCACACCACATTTAAAACATTCATTTGATCCTTTGGATAGACCTCCATTCCCTTTCTTAGAGTCAATTGGATGCTTCCATTTTCCATGGAAGGTTTTCTCTATATGACCTTCTTTACAACATTTGAAACATCTTACTTTCCCTTTGAAGAAAAGTTCTAGGTGTTTCTTTCCTCATCCATGAAACATTGGTTTTTGAATATACTTAACTTTATTATTATTACCTAAACTTCCTTTGCGATTTGTTTCTCACGTATATGATGCCTTAGAAAAATCACCGATGTTGAAGTGGTCAATCATGACTCCAAATAGATATTTAAGGATAACCTCAAGAGTTCTTATGGCCTCTACCATTTCATTCGATTTCACAGTTTGAAAACCACCAAAGTTTCTTTCACATCAATTTTTTCTTTGGTGCCTGCTAGATCCAGCCATTTACTAAAACCCAAAAAGCCAGTCAGATTGTATCAGTAAAATCATTACATAAAATCTTATGAGGATTTTAAGCACAAAGATATTATTATTCTTGTTTTCTTAAACCCATTAAATATATCTCAAATAACTATGACTCTTTCTAATATGCTGACTATTACGGTTAAGTCACTTATGCTTAAATTACATCGTAACCTCTAAAGTTATCTAAACTGACATCTAATACCAACTATAAGACCTTAGACTTAAAAATTACATAATCATGAATTAAGTTAATAATTCTCATTGAGGATCTTTTCAGGTTTAGAGATTTAGATAATTAGGTCATAACCTATACATAACAACTTGACTATAATACATGTAGACAGTTCTACTCAGAATCCATTTTTTTTATAAAAGAAAAACTCTTAAAAGAAAAGAAACATATTTAGTAACATGTTTTAATCAACATGAAATTTACTTTATCCCATACTTAACCCAATTCATATTTATGTCCTTTGAAAAACATTTCAAAAACTTAGGATGATCATAAGAAGCTAAGTAAAGATTACACAAAGAAGGAGACCTGTTAGTTTTTCAAAACAAAGTGTAAACCATGAATTCTTTATCAAAAGTTATTCTTTCACCTTTATGAAGTAGTAAATAATTTTCACTAAATAAAAGATCATTTATTACCATTTTTAACCCAAATATTTCCCTAAAACCAATATAAAGCACACATAATATATAAAAGGTAAACTTGGGACATAATTATACTTAAATGGAATAACCATAGAGTTGACTTCCACAAATATATTTTACAAGCGGAATAGCCATAATGTCGACTTCCATACCCAAAGATTGGGAGGTTATAACGTAACCACCCATCCTAGGTTTATAACAGAAGTGCCCACCATTTGGTTTATCACGTAAACACTCCTCAAATGTCTATGTCCCATTATATAATCATCTTTTATAAAATATAAAAAATATCCGCATTTCACTAATAAAATTTCATTTTCAGTCATAAGAAATAATTTCATGATATTTAAATACTCAATCAATTTCAAAAACCATTTAAAATACCATAACACCAAAAAGGGAATAAGGTATTTCTTTTCCCTTTAAAAACATTATGTCTTATAGGGGAATAAAAATAATGATTATGACAGTTGAGAGGTCATTGTCACCCCATAGGTTAAAAATATTCAATTAGTTTTTTTAATGAAACTATATGTAGAAATTTTTTTCCCTTTCAATGAAAGTAAAAGTCAAACAGGATTATTATTCATCTTGTAAAATGAGGTGTATATTATCTAAATATTCCTCATTGAAAGGATATTTAGACGAAGTCCCTTACCTCTTGTATGACTTGACTCGTTAGTTCTTTATTTTATTGAATAATAAACATAAGTTATTTTATACTTGATTTAGAACCGTTTTCAAGTTTACTATTATTTTTAAATCACTTATTACCTTTCTATAACAATTATATAATTATTTGATTTCATATCGGACATTTTGTTGATGTTCGGAACTAGAGTAAAAAATGAACATGTTATAATTATAAATTTTCCATGTGGTCAAAAGTCAATTATCTCCATAATGATATTGATGATTTATATATCATATATATCCAGTATATATGTATTTATAATAGTCTATATCATTTGGAAATATGAAATGGAATGCACCATTCATGGAGATGGTAATACGTACGTACGCATGAGCGCTACTTTCATTTATTTTTAATTTTTATAGGAATGAAAAATAAATGATACATTAGTTTATTATAATTATAGTATATTATCAACATTATATTTGTTTCATAAGTTCATTAATTCAATTATTTATATGTTCCATGTATATCATGAACGAGTCATATCACTTTGAGGGGGCGGTAGTCCACACTTCCTCAAATGAAATTATTGTAATTATGCAACATGAAAAGAATAAAGTTATGTTCTTGATGATAATTAATGTTGAATAGAGATAAAATAAATATCATATATATCATATATAACTATAGTTACATCATAATTTCTACCATAATATGTGGTGGGAGAATATTGAGTAATCATCATTTCGTGATGTAGTAGTTCACCATCCACAGAAATAGTATGTTATATAACGATAAGACATAGGTGTGTGTAAGTGTAGCTAGATTTATTTTCATAAAAAAACCAAGTATATTTTGGATATAGGTTTTTTTGTTTAAAAAAAGAATAAAAAGATCATAGGGAGTGGTCAAGGAAAATAATGTAAAGGAACTTGAGAAAAGACGTTGCCTCAAATCGGGTAACTTCATTTGATTTGAGCCAAAGGGAATTCTTGAATTTAGATATACCTATGGAAAGGTTTCTAGGATTAAGGGAGGTATTCTGGGAGATTATTTGGCAAGATTTTGGATGATCCAAGAGGGCTTATGAGGTGTGAGTAAGGGTTAGAAGTGGTTTCCTTTTATAGGACGGAGGAGAGGCACTATAGGGATGTTTGAAAATATTATTTTATTATTAATTGTTTTTCAAATTATAATAATACCAAATTAATATATTTATAATCAAAGAAGAGGTTGGATCAAAATAATCTCATAAAATAGCTTTTAGAAAATTCTGGCTAACAAATTTAACATTATCTTTTAGATTAAACCCTTAGTTAACTAATTTGACTCTTACAATGAATTCTTTCATATTCATAATATATTGTTAATATGGTTACTATAAAATGAAAATGAAACATAAATTTCTAAATTAATGATACTATCAAACTTATCAAAGTAATTTTACATAATATTATATTTTTATGACTTTTAAATCATTTAATAAAAAGTATTTGTTTAAAAAACACATTTTTGTCAATTAATATCCTATTCATATCATGACTTTTTAAAAAACCAGAAAAATTGATTATTTCAAAAAAACATCATTAATTAAAGTATAAAAAGTAATAATCATCCATAAAATTAATGTATGGAATAAATGTAGATTATCAAAATAAAAAAATGAAGGCCTTCGGGCCATTCGGTATAAATAAGGTAATCACTACATCACCACTGTGTTATCAATAATTTTTTTTATTTAATCTCTAAAAATTAAAAATAAAATCGCATGATTTAGGAAATCATTTTATCTTTATAATTAATATTTATATTCGAAATGAGAACTTATATAACCCCATATAAAAATTGTTTTCCTAAAAGATGATAGATTAGGTTATATTTTCCATGGTATTAAATTAAAAGAAATTAAATTTCATTTTTACACACAAGTGGCTTTATGGGGTCCTAAATTATTCCCAAGGATTCCCATGGTCATGAATATCTCATCCAATAGCTTAAGACACATGTTAAGTTTATTTAATATTATTATAATATTATTATTTTACCATTATTTATCAGATTTACCCTTTAACTATGGCAAATAAAATATTTACTTATGTTACTATTCATAATGTATAAAAATAAAAGGAATCTATTTAAAAAAATTACATCCTAATTAAAAATATGGAATCCATTTTATCAAATTCAAAATACCAAAATTTCAGAAATTAATTTGTAATTAATTCTCATGGTCAAAACCAAAATCGTGTTTTTAAGAAGTAAAAACTTCCAGAAGATTGACATGTGTTTATGTCCAAATTCAAAGCAAAATTACTTCTAATTGACTAAATTATATTAAAATTTTAAATTTTAATCTAATTAAACATTAAAACGAATTAAATGGATAATTCAATAATATAAATAAATATTATGAAAATGCAGTTTTGACTTAAAATGCAATATTTTTTACTATTCATTAAAAATAAACTTTATCAGAATAATATCAAACATTTACCCAAAGAAAATTTTGATGTACTTTTTCTAAATAAAAAGGTAATTGTGTAAAATGGAGCATATAAAAGTCCCAAATATTATATTTAAAAAGGGTTCTCCATCAAATGGTGGTAAAACTGTATTTTTAGAAAAATAATTCTTTTATTTGAAAAAATAATATTTTTTTCTGATATCATATCAAGAAAAAATATAATATTAATTTAAAACATTACATTGAATATATATCATATATTTTTCATTAAATAAAAATCCATAAATATTGATATGAAAAAAAAAATTATTTTAAATTTTTTTTCATAAAAATTCATCCATTATAATCAATTTGTTTATATTTATATTTCAAATAAATTAGGTAACCAATGAATCAAAATTTAAACATTTGTAAAACATATTTCAATATTTTATTGATACTAATCATTCCCACCAATATAACTGCTATGAGTTAACTACCATTTCAATTAATAATAATATCATTTTTTTTATTTTTCAGTATAACTCAATGTTATGTGTAAAGTAAGATTTCAGAGAAGACTATTATTGTGTGTCGATTACGCTATTAGAAAAAGTGTCCCCCTTAACTTAAAATTAATATCTCATTTATAAGTATTAATATAAATCAAAAAAAATATTATTCTATAAGTACATGGGTCGTTACATCCTTCCCCCCATTTGGAGATTGCGTCTACCCAATTTTAAAATTGTGCTCGAAAATGTCATTGATATTCCCATATCATCAAAAGAGTTAATAAAACAATCATTTTAAAATAAATAAAGTGAATTATAAAGGTCTCCCAAGATAACACATACTATGATTCCATGAAAAAATGGATATAGAAGAAAAAAACTAACCATCATATTTTGATGGAGAGTGATAGAAAACATGATCAGAAAAAACTTATCCACCAAAAAACCACAAACTTGTGATAGGTTAAACAGACATAATTCCCTAGTAGGAAAAGTAATCGGACCCCATTTTTTTTGTTTTAAGTTTCTTTTACTAAATTTTGGGAATTTATTTTTTTATATTGACTAGAAAAATATGGAAATACACTTACTTTTCAAGTATAGTTTCTTCCTTCAATATGTTTTTATCAAAAACTCATCTTTTTCCAAATGATGAGTATGCAAGAAGACTTGATCACAACTAAAGCATAAGAATCGACTTCTATAGAATAAGATAATCCAAAAATTATTAAATATACATTCTCCTTTTGTTTAGACATTAAAAAACAAAAATGGCTAGTAGGAGAACAAATAATTCCCAAAAGGATAATCATTAATAAAAAGAAATACTACCCTTAATCTCTAAAATTCAACAAACAGTACCCAAGGTTCAACAAATACCATTCAATACACAATTTTTTTTAAATTCATCATTAAAATCCAATCTATTATTGAACCCAAAAACTCAAAAGAATTTAATCACATAGTCTTCCACAATAAATCTAAAAATTTCTCTCCAAATAACATCGACTACTCTTAAAGTGTCATACTGAAGTCTAATTAACCTAATCATGTATTCTCTATGATATGTTAATATTTTCCAAAAATAACCCAAATCTACAAATGTCCAAAATAAAACATAGATTCTTCCAAAATAATATTTCAACCATTAATACACAAATTAAATCCCATTGTATTCTATTTTCCTTAGGCATATAGTGTTCCCAAAATAGAAAACGTCTTCCAAAATAAATTTTTTTACTAATCACAATATCATTTTCTAAAACTAAATATATCCATTTTATAAAACAGAATTTCAAAAATAAAACTATTCTTGATCCACATTATGTTTTAACTAAAAATAATAAGTCATAATAACCAGGGAATTCATGTATGCAAGTGGTAGGTGATGCACCTTTGTCACCCTTCAGTTGTGGGTTTGATTCCTGCGGCCTTTTAGAATGAAAATGATTGTCATGCATCCTATGACAAGTCCTTTTTCAACAACTATATAATTATAATAACATTTACAAAAGGAGTTAAAATCCATAAAAATATCCATAACATGTTTTAACCTCAAATGTTTTTTCAGATCTCAATTTTTGAATCCAAAAATATAATAACCCATAATTGCCTAAAAAAAAGATCTCATAAACCCTTAAGGTTATGCATTATGTACACAAAAGAAAAGATAATTCTTCCTTGAATAGAAATTTCACATATCAAAATTTAGGCTTAAAAATACTAGAAAACGTCTCCCAAAGTTATCCAATCATTAATACATTTAATCATATCATCATCCATATATCCAACATAACTCTTCAATTCCTAAAATGTAGAAATCATTTTTGTAGAACATTCTTTGTGATCCTTTATACATTTTTTCCATCCTATATTTTTTACTTATTTCCTACAAAAAAATCATGCATATCGTACTAATATATTAGTAATGTAAATACATGAGCCAAGAAATAATCTTTATGTTTCATAGGTCATTTTTAGTTTCCTCATCTTTAATTGGAATGACATTAGAAAATGGTAAGCATTTATTTTTACGATCATACAAATCATGTTACCAAACCTTATCCGTATGAAATCTATTTGTATAATGACTATGCACACCACATTTAAAACATTTAATTAATCCTTTAAAAGGAACTTCATTCCCTTTCCTGGAGTCAACTGGATGCTTCATTTTTCCATGACATGTTATTTCTTTATGACTTTCATTACCACATCTTAAACACCATCTAATTCCATTGAATCATTTTTCTCAGTGTTTCTTTCCACATAAATGACACATAGGTTTTTGAAAATACTTACCTTTGTGATTATTACCTGAACTACCATTGGGATATATTTCTTGCATATATGATTCCTTATAGAAATCACCAAGGTTCAAGTGGTCAATCATGACTCCAGATAGTTGTTTAAGAATAACCACAATATTTCTCATTTCTTCTCCCATTTCATTTAGTTGCTCATTTAAAAATACACCAGGGTTTCCTTCACATCCATTGTTACTTTGGTTCATACTAGATCCATCCATTTACTAAAACCAAAAAGGTCAGTGTTAGTATATCGTTAAAGTAATCACATACAATCATATGTGGATGGTAAACACTAAGATATTTTTATTATAGTTATCTTAAACCTATTCAATTTATTGAAATTAACTATGATTATTTCTAATTTTCTAACCATTATGGTAATTTCACTTATGTTTAAATAACCCCATAACCTCTAAAGATATCTAAACCAACCTCAATTACCAACTATATGGCCCCATCCTTAGACATTACATAATATTGTGTTAATTTAATATTTCCCATTTAGGATCTTTTCAGATTTACAGCTTTAGAGAATTAGGTCATAACATATACCTATCAACATTAATATATTACATGTAGAACCTTATACTTAGTAGCCATTTATTTTATAAAATATAAACTCTTAAAATAAAAGAAACAAGATTAGTTCAATTTTTTTAAAAAAAATGACTTTTCCTTGATTCCATCTTTGACCCTATTCCTCTTTAAATTTGGTTTAAAACATTTCAAAAACATTGGATGATCATAAGAAGCTCAGTAAGGGGTATACAAATAAAGAAAACTGTATGTTTTTCAAAACTATATGTAAACCATGAATTATTTATCATAAGTAATAATTTCAACATTATGAATTAGTAAATACTCTTCACTAAATAATTCTCATTTCATACCATTTTTAACAAAATTATTACCATAAAACCCATATAAAGAACACATAACATATAAAAGGTAAACTTGGGACATAATCATACCTAAATAGAATAACCATATGGTCAACCTCCACAAAAAATTCTTACAAGTGGAATAGTCATACGACCAACAACCATACCCAATGTATTAGAGGTTATAATGTAAATACCCATCATTGGTTTATCACAGAACCACCCTTCATTTGGTTATCACATAACCACCCGTCAAATGTCCAAGTACCTTTATACAATCATCACATATAAAATATTTTATATATCAACATTTCACTAAAAAATATTCATTTCCAATCCCAACAAATCATTTTAATATATTAAAATACTTGATCCATTTCAAAAACCATTTTAAATAAAAAAACACCAAAAAAGGAAGAAGGGATTTATTTTACTTTTAAAAACATTAAGTCCTATAGAGGAAGAAAAATAACGATTACAAAAGTAGAGAAGTCATTGTGACTACATACATTAAAAACATTACTTTTATCATTTTAGTAAAACTCTACAGAGAAAAATTATTCCCTTGAAATGAAATTAAAATTCAAAGGGGTTTATTATACCTCATGTAAAAGGAGGTGTGTATTATCAAAATATTACTCAAAGAAAAGAGATTGAGATGAAGTCCCTTACCTCATGTCTGACTTGACTCGTTCATTCATTAATTTCCTCAATAATAAACTTAAGTTAATTTCTACTTGATTCAGAACCATTTTCATGTTTATAATTCCTTATATATCACATGTTACCTTTCTATAACAATTACTAAATTATATGAGTTTATATCGGACATTTTTTCGATGTTCCGAACTTGAGTCACAAATGAAATTTTTATAATTATATATTGTCCATGTGGTAAAAATTCAATTATATACAAAATAAAATTCACGAATTAGATATCATATATATCTAGAATATATGTTTTTATAATAGTCCATATCTATTGGATATAAGAAATTAAATTCACTTTTCAAGGAGACAGTAAGTCGTCCGTATGAAAGAACATTACTTTCATTTCTTTTTCATATTTAAAGGAATGAATACTAAATGATACATTGGTATATTATAATTCCAGTTTAATATATATGTTATATATGTTACATAATTTCATTAATTCCATCCTTTATACTTTCCATGTATAGAATGAATGAGTCGTATCACTTTGAGGGGACGGTAGTCCGCACTTCCTCAAATGAAATTATCATATTTATATAACACGAAAAGAATAAAGTTATGTTATAAATGATAATTATAGTAGAATGGATATAAGAAATATTATATATATCATATATATCATATATATCATATATAACTACAGTTCCATCAAATTGGCCACCATAAGAGGTGGTGAGAAAATATTGAACAATCATCGTTTCATGTGGCATTAGTTCACCATCCACCGAAACAATAAATTTAATACCCATTACATGGAGGTGTGTGTAAGGGTAGTCAGATTTATTTTCATAAAAAAACCTATTATATTGAGGATATAATTTTTTTTATGTAAACAAATAATAAGAAGAACATTGGATGTGGAGAAGGAAAAATAATGGAAAGGAACTTTAGAGGAGACACTACGTCAAATCGTGTACCTTAATATGATTTGAGCCAAAGGTCATACTTGAATTTATTTCTACCATGGGGAAGGATTATAGGAGGAAGGGAAGGATTTTTGGAGATTATGTGGGTAGATTTTGAATGATCCAAGGGGTCTTGTGAAGTTTGAGTAAGCGTTAGAGTTGGTCTCCTTTTTTATGATGGAGGAGGGGCACTTTAGGGATGTTTGAAAATATTATTTTATTATTAATTTCTTTTAGAAATATAATAACAAAAAAGTGATATATTTAGAATATCACATGAGGATGGATAGAAATACTCTAAGGAAATAGGTTTAAGACAAGTATAGGACACAAATTTAACCTTATCTTTTATCATTAACTGTTTGTTAACTAATTTGACTCTTACCATGTCTTCTTGCATAATCATATAATCTGGTTTATATAGTTACTAAAAATGACAATCAAACCTCAAGTGGTCCATTAATGACATTTTCAACCTTATATATTCAATTTTTCTGAATCTTAAATTTTTATGACTATTAAATCATTTAATAAAAATTATTTGTATACAAAAATAAATTTATGTCAATTTATATACTTTTCATATCATGCCTTTTAAAAAATCAAAAAATACATGATTATTTTGAAAAACATTATTATATAAAATATAACAAGTAATAATCATCCAAAAAATTAATGTATGGCATAAAAAGTTTCAAAATAAATTTAATTTAATATTTTTAATCTCATTTATTTAAATCATTCATTAATAAGGTAATCACTATATCAAAATTGTATCATAAATAAATTTATTTATTTCATTTATAAAAATTTAAAATAAAATCCCATTTTGTACGAAATATTATTATATTTCTAATGAATATTTATAGTCAAAAATATAACTTATATTACTCCATAGAAAAATTGTTTTACAGAAAGATACATGTTTAGGGTATATTTTCCTTAACTTTAAATTATAAGTAAATAAATGTCATTTTTTCACACAAGTGGATCCATGGGGTCCTCCAATAGACTCTAGTATTCCCATGGTCATAAATATCTCATCCAATATGACTTGGAAATGTGTTATGGTGATTAAATATTATTATAATATTATTTTTTACCCTTATTTATCAGATTTACCCTTTAACCAAGGTAAATAAATTATTTACTAATGTTACTATTTATAATGCCTAAAAATAAAAGGAACATATTTACATAATTTTGACACTCTGATTAAAAATATAGAATATATTTTAAAAAAGTCAATACACATAAATTGAAGAAATTAACATATAATTAATTCTCATTGTTAAAACCAAAAGCGTGTTTTAAAGAAGTTAAAACTACCAAAAGATTTACATGTGTTTATAGCCAATTTGAAAGTGAAATTACTTAAAATGAACAAAATTGGATTAAATTATAAAATTATAATATAATTAAAATTTAAAACTAATTAAAAGGAAAATATAATCATATAAATAAATTAGATGAAAATTCAGTTTTGACGTAAAATGCATTATTTTTTACTATTCATTAAAAATGAACATTGTTAAGAAAATACCAAAAATTTACTTTTTTTGAAATCATTCTTCTAAATAAAAAGTTTATTTCATCAAATAAATCATATAAAATTTTCAGAAATTATATTTAAAAATGGTTCTCAATCAAAATGTAGTAAAACTGCATTTTTAGAAAAATATTTCTTTTATCTAAATAAATCAGAATTTATTCTTCTATCATATCTAGAAAACATATAAGACAAATTTAAAATATTACAATGAATATATATAATATATTTTTCATTAAATAAAAAACTATAAAGAGTGATATGAAAACACTATTATTTAATTTTAAATTGGTTTTCATACAAATGCATCTGTTATATTCAATTGGTTTTTATTTCCATTTCTTATAAATTTGGTTTCCAATGAATCTAAATTTTAACATATTTAAACCATATTTATAAATTTCGATGATACTACACATTACAACCATTATAATATCTAGGAGTAAACAACCATTTAAAATAATAATAATAATATTTGATTATTTTTCAGAATAACTTAATGTGGTGTGTAATGTAAGATTTCAGAGAAGCCCGTTGTGGCGTTTCGGGTACGCTATTTGAAAAAAAATCCCCCTTAACTAAAAATTAATATCTTATTCATAAGTGTTAATAGAAATTGAAAATTATTATTCTATAAATAATAGGGTTTTTACATCCTTCTTTCCTTTTGGAAATTTCATCCTCGCAATTTTAAAATTGGGCTTTGAAACTTAATTGAAAGTCCCATATTGAAAAAACAGTCAATAAAACTATCACTTTAAAAGAAATATATTAGAGTATAAAGCTCTCCATATATAACACATACTAGGACTCCATGAAAACATTTATATGGAATAGAAAAATAACCATCAAGTTTTGATGGAGTGTGATAAAATATGATCAGACGAGCATTAACCACTAGAAAACCACAAATTTGTGATAGGTTAAATGAACTCAATTCCCTAGTAGGAAAAGTAAATAGACAATTTTTTTGTTTTAAGTTCCCTTTCCAAAGTTTTGATATTTTATTTTGATATTTACTAAAAACATAAGGAAATATACTTACTTTTCAAGTAGACTTTTATCCTTTAATATGTTTTTCCCAAAACTCAACTTTTCTCCAAACGATGAGTATGAAAGATGAGTTGGTCACACCTCAAGTGATAGAATCAACTTCTAGAGAATCACACAATCCATAATAGATTAACTACATATTTTACTTTTAATTAGAAATTAACCATAACCAAAACGGTTAGTAGGAGATTTAATAATCTCCAAAAGGAAAATCCTTTCTAAAAAGAAATAATACTATTAATCTTCAAAATTCAACAAACAGTGCCCAAAGTTCAACAAAGAACATTCAATACACAATTCCCCTAATAATTATTCAATATAATCTAAACTATGATTTAAACACAAAACTCATAATAATTTAATCACACACTCTTCCAAGGTTAATATTATCATTTACCTTCAAATAACATTGATACACTAAAATTATAATTATGAAGTGTAATTAACCTAATCACATATTCTCTATGATAGGTTAATAATTTCCGTAAATAACCCAAATCAATATATTTCCACAATAAAACATCAATTCTTAAAAAATAATATTTCAACCATTACTCCACAAATTACATCCCATATTATTCTATTTTCCTTAGTCATATAGTGTTCCCAAAAGAGAGAACATCTTCCAAAATAACATTTATCACTTAATCACGAAATCATTCTCCTATAATAAAGGTATCCATTTAAGAAAACGTATGTTATAAAATAAAATTATTCTAGATCAATAAAATATTTTAACTAAAAAGAATAAGTCAATTTAATATGGGACTTCACGCAGGCCATTGGTTGGTGATGTGCCATTGTCACCCTTCTATTGTGGGTTAGATTCCTACAGCCTTTTCAAACGCGATAGTTTGTCAACCATCCTATGTATTGTTATTTTTCAAAATACTTATAATTCTAATAACATTTAAAAAATGAGGTAACATCCTTAAAAATATCCATAACATGTATTAACCTCAAAGGTTATTTCATACCTCACATTATGCATCCCAAAAACTAATAACCCATAATTGCCTAAAAAAACATAAGATCACATAAACCCCTAAAGTTATGAAATATATCCACAAATGAAAAGATAATTATACCTTGAATAGCAATTTCACATATCAAAATTTATGGCTACACATACTAGAAAATGTCTCCCAAAGAAATATTATCATTAATACATTTAAACATATCATCATCCATAGATCCAACATAACTCATCAATTCCTAATGTATATAAATATTATTAATCAAACATTCTTAGTGATCCTTTATACATTTTTCCATCTATTAATTTTTTCTTTTTTCCTAAAATCAAAATCATGAATAATGACCTAACATTTTAGTAATGTCAGAAAATGAGCTATGAAATAATCCATAAATTTCATTAGTCATTTTTATTTTCCACATCTTCAATTAGAATAGAATTTGGAATTTTTTGGACATATATTTTTATGATCCTCCTGATCACATTCCTAAACCTTAATCATGGGACATATTTTTGTATAATGATCATGCACACCACAGTTGAAACAATCAATTCATCCTTCAGAAATACTTCATTCCCTTTTATGGAGTCAATTGGATGCTTACCTTTTCTATGGTAGGTTGTCGCTTTATGACATCCATTACCACGTATGAAATATCTTCCCATACATTTGAAGAGTTTTTCTAGGAGTTTATTTCCACATCCTTGAAACATAGGTTTTTTAATATACTTACCTTTATGATTATTACATGAACTTCCATTAAGATTTGTTTCTCACACATATGATTCCTTATAAATATCACCAAGGTTCAAATGGCCAATAATGAATCTAGATAGTGGGTTAAGAATAACCAAAAGAGTTTTCATTTCCACTCCCATTTCATTTTGTTTCTCATTCCAAAAACCACTAGAGTTTCCTTTACATATATTGTTACTTTGGTGCATGATAGATCTATCAATTTACAAAAACAAAAAACTTTGGGGTGGGTATATCTTTAAAATCATCATATACTATCTTATGAGGATTGTAGACACTATGATATTATTATTATTATTATCTTAATCCTATTTAATTTATCTAAAATAACTATAACTTTTTCTAATATACTAACCATTATAGTTATGCCACTAATGATTCAATAACACCATGACCTCTCAAGTTATCAAAAGAGACCTCTGATACAAACTATAAGGAACCAGATTTAAACATTAAATAATCTTGAATTACGTTAATAATTCAAATTAAGGATCTTTGGGTTTAGAGCTTTAGATAATTAGGTCATAACTTATACATACTAAATTGAATATTACATGTAGACACTTATACTCAGTATCCATTTTCTGATAAAATAAAATCTCTTACAAGAAAAGAAACATGTTTAGTTCCATGTTATAAATAGCATTACTTTTACTTGATCCCATCCTTGACATTATTATACTTTAGCCCTATTAAAATCATTTCAAAAACTTGGGATGAGTATAAGAAGCTCAGTAGGGGATACACAAAGAAGGAAAAATATTATTTAAAAAAAACATGTAAACCCTGAATTCTTTATCATAAGTAATACATTCACCTTTATGAAGTAGTAAATACTCTTCAATTAATTAAATATCATTTATTTCCATTTTTTAACCAAAATATTACCATAAAACCCCTCTAAAGTACATATAACATATAAAAGGAAAACATGGGACATAATCAAACATAAATGGAATAACCATACTATCAACTTCCACAAATCATTATTTCAAATGGAATAGCCATATAACCGACTTCTATACCAAATTCATTATAGGTTATAATATAACCACCCGAACATGGTTTATCACGAAACCACCCAAAATTTGGTTTAAAACATAACCATCCATCAAATGTCAAAGTACCAATATATAATCATCAAACATAAAATATTTCAAATATCAACATTTCACTGATAAAATTTCAGTTTCAATCAAAAGAAATCCTTTCAAGATATTGAAATACTCAATCCATTTCAAAAAATATTTTCAAAACCAAAAACCCCAAAAATGGAATAAGGGATTTATTTTCCTTTTAAAAACATTAAGGCATATAGAGGAATCAAAATAACGATTTCATCAGTAGAGAGGTCATTGCCGCCGCAAACGTTAAAAACATTCCTAATTTGTTTTGAGTAAAACGCATCATAGAAAAAATATTCCATTTGAATGAAAGTAAAAATAAAAGCGGTTTATTATAAATCATGTAAATGAAGGAGGTAAATATTATCAAAATATACCTTAATGAAAGGAGATTGAGATGAAGTCCCTTACCTCATGTCTGACATGAATCGTTCATTCATTAATTTATAGAATAATAATATTAAGTTAAATAATAATTTATTCAAAAAAAATTCAATTTTATTATTCATTTTATACCACTTAATAACATTCTATTACAATTATTTAATTATTTGAGTTCATATCAGACATTTTGTCGATGTTCAGAACTTGAGTAAAAAATGGTCTAGTTATAATTATAAATTGTCCTTGAGGTCAAAATTCCATTATCTAAAGAATTATATTCACGATTTACATATCATATATATCATATATATATCCAGTATATATGTATTTTTAATATTATATAGAATTTGGATATAGGAAATGAAATGCACTGTTCATGGATACAGTAAGCCATACGTACACATGAACACTAATTTCAATTCCATTTCATATTTAATGTAATGAAAACTAAATGAAACATAGGTATATTATAATTCTCATATAATATATATGTTATATATGTTACATAATTTCATTAATTCCATCCTTTATACGTTCCATTTATAGTATGAATGAGTCATATCACTTTGAGGGGGCGTTAGTCCAGACTTCCCCAAATGAAATTATCGTATTTATAAAACATGAAAAGCCTACATGTATGTCATAAATTATAATTACGGTAGAATTGAGATAAAAATAAGTATCATATATATCATATATAATTACATTGACATCATAATGGCTACCATAAGATGCGGTAGGAGAAGATTGAACAATCATCGTTTTGTTAGGCTGTAGTTCGCAGTCCACAGAAACAATATGTTTTATACCCATTAGATAGTGGTGTGTGTAAGTTTAGATAGAATATGTCTCATTAAAACCCCAATTATATTGAGGATATTGGTTTTTTTATTTATGTAAATAATAAGAAGAGCATAGGGAGTGGAGACAGAAAAATAATGGAATGGAACTTGATAGAAGACGTTACCTCAAATCGAGAAACTTCTTTTGATATGAGCCAAAGGGAATTCATGAATTTCCTTATTCCTAGGTAAAGGATTATATGAGGAAGTCAAGGATGTTTTGAGGTTATTTTTTTTAGATTTTCGATGATCCAAGGGGGCTTGTGAGATGTGATTAAGGGTTAGAGGTGGTGTCCTGTTATATGAGGGAGGAGGGGCACTTTAGGAAAGTATGAAAGTATTATTTTATTATTAATTTATTTTTGAGTTATTATAATAGGAAAATGATATATTTAGAATATGAGATGATTATGTGTTTAAATTATATCGTACAATAGGTTTTAGATAGGTCTAGGTCACAAATGTAACCTTATCTTTTAACTATAAACCTTAGTTTACTAATTTGACTCTTACCATGTCTTCTTGTATATTCATACTATACGGTTAATATATTTACTATAAAATTACATTAAAACATCAAGTGGTTCATTAATTAAATTTGAAACCATATATATGTCATTTGGCTGAATATTATATCTTTAGGAATATTAAATAATTTTATAAAATTATTTCCATAAAAAACTCATTTATGACAATTTATATACTATTCATATCGTGAGTTTTAATAAAATCTATATCAACTTGATTATTTAGAAAATCCTCATTTAATTAAAATTTACAAATTTATAATAATCTATAAAATTAGTTTATGGCATTAAAAGTTTCAAAATAATTTTATTTTAATATTTATGATCTCGTTTATTTAAATCAATCATTAGTATATTAATCACTACATCACCATTGTGTCATAAATATTTATTTTATTTAATATTCAAAAATTATAAATAAACCTCAATGATGTATTAATTCATTTTATATTTCTTATTAATATTTATAGTCTAAAATATAACATATATAACCACATATAATGTTTTTGACAAAAAGATACAAGTTTAGGTTATATTATCCTTAACATTAATTCAAAAGAAAATAAATTTCATTTTCACAATAAACTACCTATATGGGGTCCTAAAATCTACCAAAGTATTCCAATGGCCGGAAATATCTAATCCAATAGGATTAGAACACGTGTTAGGGAAATTTTATATTAATCAAAAATTATTTTTTACACTTATTTACTAGATTTACCTTTTAACTATGGTAAATAAAATATTTATTGATGTTACTATTCATAATGTCTAAAAATAAAAGTAACTTATTTAAACAATTTATACCTCCTGATTCAAGATGTAGAATCCATTTTTTCAAATTCAAAACATAGAAGTTTCAGAAATAAAATTAAAATTAATTTCCTTTGTCAAAACCAAAAGGACGTTTTTATGAAATAAAAACTACCAATATATTGAAAACTGTTTATATAAAATTTCAATGTTATATTACACCCAATGACCAAAATTGGATTAAATGATAAAAATAAAATCTAATTACATTTCAAAAACAATTAAAAGAAAAATCTAATCATATAAATAAATTATATGAACGGACAATTTTGACTTAAAATGCATCATATTTCTTTATTCATTAAAAAATTAACTTTGTCAGAAAAACACCAAATATTATCCAAAAGTAATTTTTGATGTCCCTCATCTAAATATGAATTTTATTTTTTCAAATGGATCATATAAAGGAGGAAAAAATATATTTAAGAAGGGTTCTCCATAAAAAGTTGGTAAAACTGTATTTTTAGAAAAATACTTCTTTTATCTGAAAAAATGAATTTATTCTTATATCATGTCTAGAAATCATATAATATTAAATTAAAACATTAAATTGAATATATATAATATATTTTTAATTAAATAAAATACATAATGTGTGATATGCAAACAAAATTATTTTATTTTAAATATTGTTTTTATAAAAACACATCTATTATATTTAATTGGTTTTTTATTCCATTTCTAATAAATTTGGTTACCAATGAATCAAAATTTAAACATTTATAAACCGTATTTCATAATTTTGCAGATACTACACATTCCCACCATTTTAAATGCTAGGGGTTAACTACCATTTATAATAATAATAATAATATTCGGTTGTTATTTTTTAGTATAACTCAATGTTGTATGCAATGTAAGATTTCGGAGAGGCCCGTTGTTGCGTGTCATGTACACTATCAGAAAAATAATCCACTTTAACTTAAAATTAATTTATTATTTATAGGTATTAATATAAATCAAAAATTTTATTCTATAAATACTTGGGATGTTACAGAATGATTATTTTATTCTTTTACATCCACTCTATACATTATAAAAGAACATTATAGAAGACATTTGTAACCAATATGGGGAGGGATTTCTATGTTAAGAAATATTTCAAATAACTCAATTTATCACCCCTCTTGGGTCTTATTACGACCCATATTTGATTACTTTATTTGGTTATATGAATATAATAGGGGCATGAGTACTAGGAAATTTAGTATTAGAATTTGAGGGAGATTATATATATGGGGAATTAGAGGGAATTTACCATTAATTATAATTTTTTATTATTATATTATCACTTGTATATAGATTTTATGAGTGAGAACAAGTGAGGTTGTGTGGTAAACTATATTGGCGTAGGTAAAAAATCCAGTTTTACTATTTATTCATTGGGGATTTAGTATGGTTCTTCCATATTTTAATGTGTTTTTATTTATAGGAACATATATAGTACACTTTTATGATCATTATATTTTTCTATATAATATTTTTTTATTTTAAAGGAAGTGTTGATAATTGGGATTGACCACACTAGTTCATGATGTGGTGGTTGGTAGGTATTCACAGTGTTTCTTCTATAATTAGTGTTGGTATTAATTAATTTTGGATACAATGTTTATGTATGACATTACATAAATTTTTAGGATTATGGGTTTTATTTTATGTTTTATGTTGGTGTTTATTGGTGGTTATTTATTTATTTTTATTTTGAATATATGATGAAATTATATCCCGTGTATATGTTTTATACCCTTAGTTATAGTCTCTAACTTATGGTCTATTGGAGGTGGGTTTTAAGGGTCACATGTATCTTTACTAACCAACCGGTAGGGGTTGTAGTGGGAGATTGTCATGGAATACTGGTATCATTGTTATTGTTGTGTTATAATTGAGATTCAAATTAGGAAAAGGTGGGGAGTTATTTTCTTTAGTAAGGAAGTAATATCATTAAAACATAGCATGTAAAAATGGAACAGTAGATAGATTATGCCTCTGATATGTATCTATTGATCCAACATAAAGACCTTATGAATACTGAAAATAATAATGTGTGATTGTAGTAATTTCAATATAGATATATATGTGTGGTACATGCAACATGAATGTTTCACTTGTTCTTAATTTGAAAAGATTTTTATATATTTATATTAATTAAATTTTCAAGGATTAAAATGAAGTTTTTATCATAGGATTAGGATTTTTCATTTTAAACTGTATAAATTTATAGTGGTTAGTTCCCTCATGTGGTTCATGTTAGTTAGGTAAATTAATATGTTGTAATGGATTGAGGGGAGATTAATTTAGAGGAGGATGATTTATATTGGAAGGCACAACATGAGTTCTATCCCAATATATTTTTAAATTATGAAGATTTTATTCATAATCACGACGTAGAGAGGTCACTATAGTATATTTTTAATGTATAGTGTTTATCCCAAACACATGAAAAAAAAGTTGATTCCATCAGTGGTTAGATTATTTTGAGCGGTTTCTAGGTATAGTTGGAAAGTCAATCTGGGTGATCACAACGACTTACATATGACATGGGAGAAGTTAAATTTTCTATATTTTGAGGATTTTTCTCTCAAAATTGAAGGTAGCATGAGTAAAATATTGTCTCACCCTTTAGAAAAGGATTTTGTGTGTGGAGGATATAGGATCATTATTTACAAACATAATCTTATTTACTCCAAATATTCATGTAAATGATTAGGAATGGTTATTACATTTAGAGGATAAATTTCATATAGATATTTAGTTTCATGTCACCCTTTCCATGATTTCAACATATCTTAAGGTGTTGATGAATAATTAGGTGACAAATAAGATGTCAGTGTGGATGTGTTTATCTTTATTTGGAAGTCATCTGAACATTCTAATAACCAAATAAATGGATGAAGGTTCATGTTAATATGAGATAATAAGGCTTTATTAAGAAAATATTCGGCCTTATTTATCCTTTTCTCATTTATATAGATCAATTATTTCTTAAGCTTCCATCATGAGTGCTGGTGTTCTTTTAATTTTTTTGGCAGTCATGGATATAAATAGTTTCAATTATTATCCTTCCATAGTAGTTAGAGTGATAAGAGTCATTAGTTATAGATAAACCATCAAAAATTGATTTCCATTAAGGACATTTCAATAGTAATAGGGTCCCCACTATAGATGGGATATAAAGTAGAGGATATAATTGTGTTATACTCATACATAAGGACCTAGGGATGATCATGGTCAAAGTATAGGACATTATTAGGGGTAGAAAAGAAAATGTTCATCGTGTGGTTAGTTTCATGTGATGGTATTATTTCCATTATTAATACTATAAATCATTCAATGTACCTTCAATAGTGATTCTTAAAAGTGTTTTCCTTTCTTTTTTTTGGGTTCATCACAATTCATTGCTAAAACATAGTTAATCCTATTTTTAGAGGACAAGGTGGATAAGATACTTCTTCTGTTGATGTTGACTATGCCTGATGAGGTCAGCTGAGTTTAGTAGATATTTATTGTGGGTTTGATATGGTTAAGTCGAAGCATTACCCTATCAAATAAGTGTTTTTATTATAGATAAAAAAATATGATTTCATATTTTGTATGATGTGATTGTATAATGATTAATTTTTTTCTGATGATTCCAACCATTTTATTCCCATTAGAACATTTCCTTGGGGTGATGCATATTGAAATCAACAATATGGGAGGTCAAATAATCTCATATCGTATGTTAGTATCAATTTCAAAAACATATTATATTTTTAGAGGTATTTCTTAAATCCTTATCAATAATAATACTGGTTACCATTGAAGTGTAATCGATTTATTGATACTATGAAATTATCATAACATTGAATAAGGGGTTCTCAGTCATCCATTATTAGTTTAATATATTATTTTATAAATATTTACAACTAGGAGATATTTTATTATTCATTGTACAGAGTGGTGAATGTTGTTTCAATTTTATGATTTATCCCATGAGAGGGTATTCTGGTATATCGCTGTGTTGTGAATCAGAACCCATGTTGTTTGGTTTTATATAATAGGGAACATATTACATTTTGAGGTAGTGTGGAAAAGACCATAGATTTTATTTTTAACTTTATGGATCCATATTAAATAATATATTTTTACTATTTTTCATTTAGGAATATTGTTTCCTATTTACATTCATGCATCCAGTGCTATTGTTTTCATTTTAATGTCATGAATTTGAGAGCATTATGACTTTAATTTTATGATCGTACGACCTAGATCAAATATGATATGTTCAAAATAATTTTGAATATGACACATGGAATTTGTTCAAAGGAATTTTTTCTATGATATTAATGTATAAGGGTCCCTTTATGGTTTAAACTAATAGATGATTCAGATGAAGGAAAGATGGGTATTATAATAATATGATTTAAAATTTATACCTTTAGTGAAAATTGGTCATGGAGATTCTTGTTAATTGATTGGTGGACATTAGAAAAAATCAAATCAATGAATATGGAAACTCTTGGATAGGGAAGATACTAATTATTTCCTTGAAATGGAAGATTCTTAATTTCAAATGAGTACATGATTAACAACACTCTGATGAGATAATGTTAGGGAGGAAAACATGGGGTGGATTTTTATAGGATACCAGACTCCTGTTATCAATGTAATATATTATCATAAGGAACACATAAATATAGAAAATGAACTAGTCGTGTATATCAGGTAGTCATGGAAAATGCTAAGCTAAGGTATGCAGTTTTAGGGAAAGATATAAGTGAACAACTACTAATGGTGTTTTAGAATGTTAGAGGGATAAAGGGTTCAAATTATATATCAAACTAAAATTTTATGTTATTTTCTCTTCTTAAATAAATTCAATTCATTTGATAACTTATTTTTCACACAATAATGAGCTTAAAGGAATAGTAATATACCATTAAATAATATCTTTATCATTCAAATATAAATATAAACATTAAGAATTATAATCTATCCAATATAATAGTAACCTCACATATTAATGTATAAATTTTTTTTATGTATTTTATTAATGAAATTATGATATATTTATATAATGAAATAAGTAAATAAATGTATTAAAAATGTTAAATTAAGTGATGCGGTTTTTTTGAAATGTAAATATTTGTTGACACATTTTATAATTAATATAATAATTTAAAAGAGTTTTTATTTTAATAAAATAGATTCATAATTTATTTTTTCTTGTATTATTATAATAATATACTTTTAGGAGACTAGAATTATTTTTTCAAAGGGTCGTAAAATCAGTTACAATTTTAAAATCGGTATTCTTCAAATAAATGATGATTTTAATTAAAAATTACGTCTAATATTTATAAAAGTATTTTCAAAACTATGATTCCATTTTTGAATTCTACATATCAAAAATGGTTATTCTGAATTCTTGGGATTGGCTGAAAATATTTTTATTTTTCCTAAATAGTGAAATATGGTAATTTACAGTATAAGTTGAATTCACGAATTATTGAGTCAAGGATGATTGGTGGATGATATAAGAACCATTTTTTCAAAACTACATGTTGTATATACTATACTTATTCATAGAAATCCATAATATTGATATTATTGAGCAATAATAATAAACAAATGAATAAAATAATCAAAAACCACCCATATCCTATACTATAAATACCACCCCTTGAAACCTATTCTCCTCACACATCCATTACATTGAATCATATACAATTTCTACCCATTACCGCTACCAAACCTCGCCCACATGTTTTAGTCTCACTAGCCTCACCAAAAAAGACAATTAAAAAGTCCCTTAATGTGTTTCTCAGTGAATGGAATTCAATAGGACATTAAATGATAGTGTAGAACACTTCTGGTCAAAAGGATATTATGTGAATGTGCATAACACTTTCGAACATAAGTTAATGGATTATCCCCAAACACCCTTTTACATTGGGTTATGATTTCTCTCTATTTAACCAAATGTTATTCTTATTTATTTATATATACTACTTCTTAATTCAATGTATATGTTCTAAACTCATGTATCCGGATCAGGTCATCATTCATTGAGGGGAAAATAAAAGTTTTATAAGGTTCCCTTATCTATTCCTCATGATAAGTAAACCCGATTAATAGGAACTTCCCCCAATTTCATACCCATTTTCTAGTAACAACCATAATCTATTTTAATCCCCCATTATTTTTCTAAAATAAATAATTTTATGATGAAAACATATCTGGGTTAATTTCTAGGTTAATATAAAATTTATACCATTCATACTTTAAATGCCCCTCAAAATTTTTCTTAAAAAGCACTAAAATGTTTCATTTATAATGTTTCTTAAAAAAAATTCAAATGTTTTCACCTCAATTGAACATCATTTATCATAATATATTCCTATTATTTCATATGAATTTCCATGTATGATTCAAATTAGTTATTTCACAGATACCATTATGATATTCCATTTTTTTATTATGTATTCAACACTTTTTCCTTGTGTGTGGTATATATATAAATCACTTTTATTTAAGATCAAAATTTATTGAATATTTCATGAAATATCCATATTTCTTGATTCTAAGAAGAATTAGATAGTTTTTAACCATATATTTTAGCAGTCTCGTTTTTATAATGGGTCATTAACCTGATACATGACATCTAATAAATAATTATTTTGTTCATTCAGTATGATGTTATTACTTTCCTTGAGGATTTCACTGTGATAAATTATATGGATTTATTTTCATTCTCAGGGTATTGATGGAATGTGTTTTTTAGATTGTTAACCCTTCAATAATTTATATGCCCTATTTAATTTTCTTCACTTATTAATGGGTCATACAACCCTTACTAAGCATTTGAGCTCATTAATTTATTTTTTTCCTTCCCGAGGTTGTGAAGATGAAATATTTGAATAAGGGACAAGAAGAATTTTATTTTCTTTTTTTATTTCATACATTTAATTATTGATGAAATAAGTAAACCATGTATGTATCCAATTAATTAGGACTACTACATTGATCTATCATTGGTGATGTGTAATCTTTAACCAATGACATCATAATAAACTGACCACTAATTTTATGTTACTTTGGTCAGGGTTATAAAAAATTATCCTAGGTGTGTGACTTGGGGAAGTGAGGTGCCGAAGTATACCACTTATAAGTAGGTTTAAAATCTTTTTTTATGGGGGATCTTGGGTTCCATTATTTTATTTACCATGAATTATAAGTGAATATTTAATTGGTAATTGTTAAAATTTTGATTCAATAGTGAATCCCTTAAGGGTAATGTGTGATTACAATTTAAGGAAATATTATATTCCACTTTATTTCATGCTATTTATTTGGTAGATTTTTCTAAAAGGGTATTTCACCCTTGACTAAGAGGAGTTCATTTTTTAGTGGTATTTAACAGTGCTTTTGTTTTTCAATACCTTCTTTTTACCAAAATACCCTTAGATCCCAACTAATCTCTAGTAATTTGACTAAAAATAGTAACTCGAGGTAATTTTTTGAAAGAATAAGAACGTTAGAATGAATTATAGTTTCTCTTGACATAGATACTATAATATATTTGGTGGTTGGTTTTGTGACACAATAATTAAATAAATAAAGATTATATAATTTTATATGAATATTCAATAAATCTCAGAAAATGAATTCCCGAAAGCTATGAAGGTTTAGTGTATATGGAGAGGAGTTGAATAATAATTTTATTTCATAAAAAATATTCACAATATCTTATAATTCTCTTATCACATAGTGAACTTATAAAACTTACAATACATAAAACCATTAATTTAAACATAAAAAAATAAATCTTAAGAAATGGTTAGATTATATGCTCAAGAATGGTCAATATAGAAGATATCAATCAATTACCACAAGTTAGTAGATGATAAGAATAACGATATGAGAACATGATCATAACTTATGAAATTCATACCCAATCAATATAAGATTATTAATCCTGAATCATTGAGTAGAGATTTTTCATTACAAAACAAACAAGTCAAAAGAGTGAGGAATCATCAATAATGAATCAGAATCCACAATAACATATAAAAATAATATGATATATGTTTTTGGAATACACATAAGCCTCGAAAATATTTTAATTAGTCAAGGATCCTAACCAATTCAACCATAATGATGTGGGTTCACTCCCCAGTCCATTAATTCCTTAATTAAGGTCCCCCCAAGACTATTACATTAAAAATAGTCGCTTTATATACTAGTTTCACACACAAATTTTTTCCCTGATATATCATGAGATATCAATATTTACTCAATGCATTAGAGGGATATATAATTTTGCGCCTACTTGAGACATGTTGAAAACCATTACTTGGGTGAAACAATACCATAAAAATATTCATTACTTAATTATATCCTAGACTATGGTCAACATATTGGTTTTATAAAAATATAATCATTTCGTCAAAGCATAACCTATGGAAAAGAAACGATTTTCATAAATATTTCATCATAACTTAATTAACGTGGGGGAAAATTATGTTTCATTGAATGGTAATTAAATCATAGACATAATAAGACATATAGATAATGAAATTGGATGGTATCATAAGTTCATATATGCAGTAAAAAATTATAGTCTTTAAAGGATGTCGGCTTAGATTAATAATACATTTATAAGAGAATTTGAAGATTTCATTGAAAATATGAAAACTTCCCTTCTGTTTAGGTATCATTAGAAAAATAAAAAACCCTTATATTATTATGAGATTGTTTTTATTGAGAACAAAAAATTTAAAATCAAGGAATATTCATGGTTGTGGGAAAATTTCATGTGATAAACATTAAATTAAAGATTCAATTTACACTTTCTTTGTGAGTAGTCATAAATAACCACTTTAGAGAATAATTATTAAAATTAATTTTTAAAACATTTAAAATAAATTAAAATATAGTGTTAAATTAAGTTATAAAATCAATGTATTATATGAAATAATATTGTTTAAATAAATTTTAAGAACATGAAATTTGAATAAAAATATCCTCGAATAAATAGGAAATTAAGATAATTTTTCTTAATAGAACATTATCAATCATACTATGTTCAAATAGATGGAAATGGAAACATTAAATAAAAATTATAATTGTAATTTGATGATAAAACAAATTGGGTTCTAAAGGATAATAACTATATAATTTCCCTCAAAAAAAAGTTTAGCATAGACAATCATAAAAAGAAATGAGACTGTAACATAAACCACTACTTAAGGTCTTATATTATCAAAAACATATTCAAAAAATCCAAGTGAATAAATATATATTTTTTATAAATATATTATAGAAAAATATTCATACATAAATTACTATTTATCATACATTTATAATATGAAATCATTAATTTTATTAAACATCTGTTCAATAAAATGAACATTTCAGTGAAAACTAGATTGTTTGGCATGAATGTTTTGGTTCGATGATTCCAGTCCAGGAACCTTGGCCATTTTTTCATCATATAAAAATTATTAACGAAGAATTAATTACAATATTTATTCATTGTATGTACTTTTATAACCAATCATATTATGTGCTGGTGAAAAATGAATTACATCACTTCATGGAGGCGATAATCAACACTTACAAATTGGTGATGTTTTAACTTTTCGAAAGATGCAATGAAATAAATATATATGTTAATTAGACTCTCAAAAATAATAATTTTATCATATATATCATATAAATTCCTTAAATATATCCATATAACTTCTCATATAAATAGGATATGAAAATATCACATCGCTTCGTGGTTGTGGTATTCCGATGGATGCGAAGGAGATAGATAAAGGATATATTTATAATAAAAAGGCATATAATTATAGTGAATATTATATTTACATAAATTTATTATGTTTATTAATTTTATTAAAGAGGTTTATGAAGATATAAACATGAAAAATATCAGTAATAACATATACTTTTTCTTCAGGTATCCTCATTTGACGAGCTCGTTAAGGCATTTTAGACACGCCTTTTGTGAAGAAAAGTACCACAATGTAATTGATGATAATATTTACAGACTATTTTGGTAGATAGTTTTTAACATATTAAAAAATAATTTATTTAATATTAGATAATAGGTTACCTTTTATAAGTGAGGTGGTTGGAATACTTACAAATACCTGAGACATTATTGTATAATATGTGTCCTTCTCAAGTAAAATGAATCTAAAATTAAAAAAGATTAAAATATAAAAATATATATATATAAATAAAATCAACCATTTAAATTATAGAAGGTTTTTTTATATGTTAAACCTTATCTCTTAGGTTAACCCCTCTTTTAAACATTTTAACCCTTATAGTGGAGACAAGATTTTTATCATGGTAACTATTTATTATGGCCAAATAATAAGATGAGTTTGTTGAATTATATTAATTATATTACATAAAATATGGAATTAATTTCAAAATATTCAATTATTATAATTTTAATAAATTAACTTTAATGTTAGTTCTTAAAATGAAAAAAAAATCAGTTTTAGAAAAGTTTATTTTTAAGCATAAAATAGGATTTAACAAAATTTCATTCCTTGTAAACACCATTAAAAATATGTTAAAATTCATTATTAATATATTATATACAAATTTACTTAAAATAATTCATAAATAATGATTAATATAATTTATTATTATAAAAACAAATCACATGATTGAAAATATTTTTTCAAAAAAACATCCCTTTTTTACATTCAAATTATTTTATTTTCATATTTAACCAATTTATTACACATTAATTTATTTAATAAATGTGTAAAAATTATATTTTCATAATTTATTTATTCATATTTATATCTTCCAATCCAAATAATAAGTGATAATTTTCACATTATATAATATTAATTTAGTAGTGTGTAATGGTTTATTTAAATTCAATATTTCTTGTAAATTAAGTTATAAAAGTCATAAAAATAATCTAAACTAAAATATATTCTAAAATTTTATGGTGTTATATATAGTGTCAAAATTAGGGGTTATGTGGACAATATTATATATAAAAAATTATGTTAACCCTTCCTTTTAAAATAAATATATGTAACCACTCAAACACCCAAGTACGGTCATGGTTTTATAGCATTGGAAAGGTACTAGAATTATACTAGCTGAATTCATGGGAGAAGAAGTATCATGAAGGGATCCAAATCAATCATTTTACATTATTTTTTTAAGCTTTTGTTTAATATTTAGGGATTGGTGTTTGAAAATGATTTATCAATAAAACATCCTCCCCCCACACCCCTTAGAATTGGATTCAGTTAGGGGAAAATTTGATAAAATTATAAGTAAAAAATGGATAAGGAATGAATTTTTAATGATCTATGGAGAAAAAATAGGTTGAGGAAAATATAATGTACTTGTTGGGGAATGTAGGTATATTCTATGTCATTAACACTAACACTGATGTTAATGTATGATCTTTTGATGATGACGCCCTGATATGTAATGCATATGTTTATTCATATCATCTATATGTAATGGTAACTATAAATTTTAAGGCATAAAAACCAGTTGAATTGATCTTATATATCCATTTTATATTTTTCCACCTCATTATAATTTGGTTATCACTCTTCTCTAGTAAATCATGGCTCCACAATACAATTTTATAACCATTATTGTATTGTGATTTTGTCCTACCATGAAAATTTTCCTTCTTCTATTTTGTAATAATTTAAAAATCCATTTATAATTTTTTTAAAGTAAATGGATCACTTTTCAAACATAATCACTGATGAGGTTTTAGAAATATGTATTTATGAACTACAAACTGATATATATCAAAGAAATATTTGGTGATATAGGTTGCACATGTAATCTATTACATTTATTATTATATGAAATCATAAATATTTATTTTACGTCCTTTATTTATATTGATACATACTCCTAACTAACACTAACATACAATAACCACAACAAAATGTACCAAATTTCTAGATTACCAAATTTTTTGTTTAAAATAATAGAGTTTCTTGATTTAGAGATTTTATATCAAGTAGGATTTAGAAAATATGAAATATAACATGTGGTTAATGAAATCCACCCTACATAACCATCATTATGAACTAGACACCTAAACACATAGTTATACATTAATCCATCACCATGATGTTGTTGTATATATTTTTGGATGAAACATTAGTAGAGATATTCATTTTAGACGTGGATTGAATTATTAACAGATATGGGTGTATTGGGGAGACAAAAATGTGACCTAATTGAACATCTAATCAAACTGGGTGAAATATATAAAGCCACTTATATCTCAAATAAATACATGTTCAAAAATATAGGTTTAATTCTCAAACCTCTTAAATGTTGGATTCCACACAAAAAATCTTCCACCTATTACATTTGGAGTTCATAATCAGTCTATATGACATTTAAAAGATCTTTGGGGAGCTTATCCTTGTAGTTATATATTGTGAATTCATCACACAAACATAATATTGGGGTGAAATCAAAAAAACACCGACACTAGTAGATGCATTTCTCTAGCAGGGAGGATATTCTATGTGGAAGGAGTCTCATCCAAAAACTGATACAATTACTAATACATTGATTAATAGTTTCTTAATAATGCATGAATGGGGGTCCATCTCTAAACATTTGATTCAAGAGTCCCATTATATAGAAATTGGGAACCTTGGACCCAGAAAAGCTTGTATTGGAGAATGATTATAATGAGAAATAGGTTTCTCTAGTAAACATTGATATAAATCCTAATGTTCACCATTATGGATTTTTATACATATGGGTTATCAAATACATGTGGCCAGTGCATGATTCATACATTAATGTTGGGTCAAGATCATTTTTGATGGTGTTAATTTTTTTGTAAGGAGATCCTAATTCATTGTCATCAACATTGTGGTTCAAAATACATAAGTTCATGTAACATATATATTGATAAGTACATGTTCCAATATATATAAAATATTATATACTATGGTTATGGGTAATGGTGCACTTAAAAACCCTTGAATTTCACAATAGGGTTGAGATTCATATGTGAAGGTTCACGACCCATATTGAAGTTAAATCTTGTATCCAGGAACTTTTAATGAATTATTATATCATAATCCTCACTCTATGGATAACTGTAGAGTTTAATTTCTTTTCATTAGATGATGTACTAAATCGAAAAATAATATAAGATGAGAATAGAGGGTATAGAAGGTGATCATATAAGATGTTCATGAGACATTGTTTATTTTATGCGATAATTCACTATGATATTGTCTATGAAGGCTGTGACATGTATCCTCTTTCTCCCAATTTTATATTTTTACAATGGTATATTTTTTCTCCCATTACATTTATGAGGACAAATCTTCATTCTATCATAGTGAAATAGTTATGGGTAATGATGATATAGTAGGAAACACACACTAAGATCACAATTCCCTCCTAAGATACCAACATAGAACTGATGTGTGATTATTCTTATGCATGGATATGTTCTTAGCCTTACAAATTATTTTGTGAAGGGGGTTTCCAAGTTCAAATGATCCTCAACTGTAAATAAGGTAAATTAATTAAATAAGAAACTTTTAATATTAGATACTATTATGGAGGTGTATGATCATCTAGGTTAGAAACATCCCAACACTTATCAATACCATAGAATAGAAGATTTACCGCATAATAAACATTAGATAAGACATGTTATTAGGTATGGTGATTTCATTTCCTTGTTGTGGGTGACTGGCTGGGGATATTCATAATGAGAAGAGACCCTACCACCACCCCAACTATTGAAGGCGATCATATGAAATCCACCATAGATTATATACATATTGAATATTAATATTTGATGAAAATTTCGTTAGAAGTATAAAAAATATATATTTAAGAGGTTTCTCTTCAATTTCATGTTTGTATTTCTCATATTATTAATTTAAAGTGCCTCAAGATATCAACCTTAAAAATGGAACTACCAAGTTTGAAATCTACATTAGAAAAATATAGATGATATTTAATTGAAAATATTATAAAAATATTTCTCGAATATTAGTTTGGTATATGATGTACCTCAGAATTATTGAAATAGTGGTGAATAAAATGATTAAAAATTGTAATGATTCCCCTAATTCTGTGAATGGAAGATGAATACCACATTTGAAAATTTGACAATGGTATAAGTATCCATATTAATGTGTTTAATTTTTATTGTTATATATAGGGATGAAGTGGTGAGGGTCTCTATAGTATCTCAATACCACATGGAAGATGGTTCACTTCTTAGTAGTGTGGAAGATATGATGATTTTGGTGGTGCATGATCTATCATCGATCCAAATGATGACATTGGATGTTAAGGGATATGACCCAGAGTAAAAATTTTTAATTCCTAGTTATTTTTAATCAAACAAAACTTTGAACTCCAACACACTGATATATAAAATGTAACACCTCGATCCCAGTTAGCCAGAGTCAGTGTATTATTACATATCATTGGAATGATCACAAAAGATCAAGTCTCGAAAGACCAATTAGTTTAGTAGCCCTAGAAACACTAGATACATTCATAAATGTTACATTACATCATAAATTGAAAAACAACAAAAACAAAGTCCCCATAGTCCACACTGATATCCCCTTTAGACTATCCCTACAGGTTACTCATAAAATATTTCTTCACATCCTGGGAAAAATAAAACATAGAAAGGGCTGAGCTCAGATGCTCAGTAAGGATAACAATATAGTGGAAGATTTCATAAATAAACATAAACATTAAAGGGAAACCTTAATGCAGAATTTGGGGGGAAATGTCGAGCCGACTCTCGCGCTATCATGGAGATTAGGGTTTTAGCGGAAGCGAAGAGATATGGAGGTCGGCTTTCTACTACCTGGGAGATTCAACTCTCACGCACACACATCAGGAATGGATGGAGATGACCCTAGAAAGCCAGGAATACTTAAGGCAAGTGAAGCTAGAAGGTCCTTTTCCTAGTTCAAAATTTAATTTGCAGGCATTCACAAAAGGGGATCTGTGGCTCATGTCAAGACAGACACCACTGCAGTTGCGGAGCATATGCATTTTGGAGAGCACTCTATAATTGGTAGATTGATTCTTCTGAAGGGAAGTATTCCCTAGAAAATGGAATATCTTTAGCAAATACATGCCAATGCCTGTGTTTTTGACTCTTGGCAGTGTGTTTCTCTTGGAAAAGGATATTACCACCTGATTTTACCTTCTGCAGATCTCAAACTCAAATCCTGGAACTTCGCCTCAATCTCATTTAGGCCATGTTCTTTCCACATCCGGGAATAGGACAAGTGTTTCAACCCTTTCAAATTAGGTAACACCTCAGCTCAGGTATAGATCAAAATTTTTGTTCTTAATTGGATTTTATGGCATCCTAGAATTCTTTACGATATTTTACTCGCCATTGGAGTTCCTATTAGAATGGATAGACAAACCGAAATTGCTAGATTCGGTCACTATTCTAGATGCCTCATTAAGATTGATCTTTGTTCAACACTTGTTGATAGGGTTTATTTATCCATGGATGATGAAGAACTAGAGCTGAGAATTGAGTTTGAAAGGGTACCTAAATTCTACCAAAGTTGTAAGGTTTCTGGTCATGATACCACAACGTGTAAGAAGGATATAGTGTGCAGCATATGCTCCCTTAGAGGACATGACTCCAAGTCATGTAGAAAGGTTGAGAGGGTGAAACCTAGCTCTATTAATCTGGATCAACAGAAAAAAGATTTTTTTCCAACTGTTTCTAAAAGTATGGTTGTCCAGAGACCTGAAGTTACAAACTCTTTTAATTTTAATAGGACCTGTAATCATACTAAGAAATCCTGGGTTGAGATTGTGGAGGAGGGAGATCCCTCTTCATCCTTGCAAGCTAGGGAGGACGATGTGATAGTGAATAGGACAACTATGACTTTAAAAACTCTTGCTCACACTTATGTTTGTTATGAAAATTTGGTTACAGTGCAGACTACCTCTGATATGGTTGACACTCTTATGGGATAACAAGGGAACTTGCATCAGGATTTTCAACCTGGGTCTGATTCTGGACAAAAACCGAATGTAGCATTGGCTATATCTCAGATCTTGATGCCTTCATCTAATCCATCTAAAGTGACTAGAAAAGATACTTATAGCAAAAGAAATCAAAGATGGATTGTGTTCCTCATGTTCAGTGGCATCATAATGTAGGATGCTCAGAGCCCCAAGCTGAGGAAGGGCCGGCCAAACAGAACTCTACTTTGGTTACTTTGGTGGAAAAACTGCATAGTGTGTAGTGCAGTGATGTTGATCACACTGTAACTCCTTCAAAATATATTAATGTTTCTTCTAATTTTGATCTTATTTCTCCTATTATAGGGTATTTGGATCTATCAGCAAGGGCTGGAACCATGCCTCCTTCATGGTTAGTTTATTATGAATCTCAGATTGCCAATATGCAGGTGCCTGATACAGTAGGGACTGAAGATGACAAAAAAGAAACAGAGGATTTCAATTTGCAACAAGAAAGAACAAGAAGCCAAAGGAAAAAAGGAAAGAAAAGAAGAAATGAAGAAGAAGGAAGATGATCAAACTGCCAGCTCTGATGAAGATATTGAAACATTATTGCAGCAAGCTCAAGAGATTTTAGACCGCTACTCTAGAGGAACGGGTCGGGGGCGTATCAGTGCCAAACGGTGGAATGAAATGAGTGACCAAGAACACAAAATTGCAGATAAGGTGAGGAAAAATATTGGTTCCCAAGGAAGGGGATGTTAATGTATTTGTTTGAACTGTTTTCATGTGTTTCTCCCCCTAACACTCGTTTATAAATAAATTTTTGGGGCTTGGACCCCTGAAATATTAAAAAAATAAACATTTAAAGAAATATATAACTAAAACAAAAACATTTTGAACTTTAACTTCAGAATAATATGGAAAAAATAAAATGAAATAATTCTATTTACATATTCACATGGATATTCTACTAGTTGAATAATGACATGCAATATCAATAACCACTTTCATAATGATGGAATGCATAATTCCAGACTATCATAACCACAAAGCCAAGGCCTCGTTCCAAGACTACAAATAAGATTTTTTCATGTCCTCATTCCAAGACACTAGTTTTTCTCATGAGACCTACCGATGCATCGAGGATCTATAGTGGGCTCCACCCATCACTTACTAAGTACAATTCATTCCCCATATCAACAAGTTTAAACATAACATAAATATTCGTATTAAAACTAGCATATGAAATGTAAATACTTTCTCCATAAACCATTAATTGTATAAAAATAACACATCCAAAGTCAAAAATATCACAAAACCTTCAATACAATATGGAAGTTTTGTATCATAATAAATCAACAACAAATAAGCTAAAAATCCATCAAAGTATGTTAACATAAATGAAATCAAAACTATTTTAGTGAAATATCTATTTTTTTTAAATCATTTAAAAGTCACATAATTGTAAAATAAACCATTTACTTTGAAAATATTCTTATAATAATTTAAGGGAGGATTTTAAGATTTTAAAATAGTGGAAAATAGCCGCACCCACCGTATAAGTTAAGAAGAAGACATTCTTACCTTAATTTGTCAAAAAGGTTAAAAAGGTACTTGTTTGGAAAATGACGTAATGATTTATTTATAAAATTATTATAAAAATTAAAACAAGGGTATAAATGTATTTAACCCATATTCTGTAAAATTGTAAGAATTTTTTTAAATACATTTTTAAGAAACATGGTTATGGATGATAAAGAGGTCCCATTAGAAAATTACGTATAAACAACCTCAGATAATGAATTGATTGTGAAATAAACCCTTAACTTGTACTTTTACTTCATAAAGTGTTGGTAAACCTCATGTATAATAGTTAAATAATTGTTATTAAATTATACAACAATCATATACATAAATATGATATCATATATGATCTTTTAATATTTCTTTGTTAATAATATTTTAGTATTATCGTCGTTTTGGGTGTTAACTGATTGGTTTTCCTTTATATGCTTCGTTATGTAAGCAATTTTTGTTATAGATAGATTGTATCTTATTCATATCTATAATTATATAAAGTCATTAAAAATTACTTTTAATCATCAAATGAGAATTATTCTTGAATGTATATGATGTGGAAATGAATCTCATCGTGTTCGTGGAGACGGTAATCCGTACGTACGCACGAACGCTACTTCCCTTTCATTTTTCATTTTAAAAGGAATAAAAACCAAATGAAACATATGTATTTTACTATTCTAGTATAATATAATATCTTTTATTTTTTACTTCAGATCATTAACTCCATCATTTAAATGTTCCATGAATGGTATGAATGAGTCATATCACATTGAGGGGGCGGTAGTCTGCACTTCCTCCAATGAAATTATTGTGTATATATATATATAATATGAAAAGAATAATGGTATGAAATAAAATGGAATTACAGAAGCTTATATATAAAATAAATATCATTAATATCATATTTAAATATAGTTCCATCATAATTGCCACCATTAGAGGTGGTAGGAGATAATTGAACAATAATCGTTTCGTGAGGCGTTTGGTTTCCATCCACAGAAACATTATGTTCTTCACCCATTAAATGGAGGTGTGTGTAATTTCAATTCTAATACATATCATAACAATATCCTAGTATATTGAGTTTACTGGTGTTGTTAAAAAAGAAAATAATAAGAATTGTTTAGGGGTTGGAGAAGTAAAATAAAAGAAAATAATCTTAGAGAAATCGTTACCTTTAATTTGGTTTACTCCCTTTGGTTTGAACAAAAAAAGGACTCTTGAAGTGTCGTCTTCCAAAGTTAAGGCTTCAAGAAATATGAGATGGATGTAGGGAGAGTAATTGGGTAGAGGTTGGATGATACAAAAGGCATGAGAGCTGTTAGCAATTGGTTATAAGTGGTGTCCTTTTATAAGGGGGAGCAGGGGCTCTTTAGTAGAAACATAAAGTATTATTTTCTAATAAAATCATATTCGGTATCTAATGGCTCAAAAATAAATTATTCAAATTATAAGGTGGGTATATGTGGAAAAAAACTCAACCAATAAGTTTTATATAGGTTTGGGTCCCTATTTTACCCTTATCTTATAGATTTAACTATTAGTTAAATAGTTTTACATTTACCATGCATCTTTGTAATTTTATATTATATGGTTAATAAACATACTATAAACTGCCAAGAGAACCCAAATTGGTTAATTAATGACATACCTACCATCATATAAGTCATTTTTCCAAACCTTATATTTTTTGGAATATTATATCAATTAATAATATAATATTTGTCCAAAAAACTCTTTTATTTTAATTTTGACACTATTTGGTATCTGATTTTTTTGAAAATCTTAACATCATGATTACATCAATGAAACATAATTAAATAAATACTAACATGTCATATTAACCTATAAAATTAGTTTAATTCATAAAAAGTCTCAAAATACATTTATTTGGATATTTATAGTATCAATTATTTTATTATTTCATTTATAAGGTAATTACTTCATCACCATTGTGTCATAAATAAATTAAATTATTTAATTGTATAAAAATTATAAATAAAATAACAGTATGTAGGAAATATTTTTATCTTTCTAATTAACATTTATAATTGAATTTATCTTATGTATAAATTTATATTAAAAATGTTTTGGTAATTAAACTTTGATTTTAACTCTTTTAACTCTTCTTTGAATTAAATAATAATAAATGTCCTAATCTAATACAAGTGGAAAAAAAGGTTCATATTTTATTCATAAGATTTTTTTTGGCCTAATTATACTTAGCCAATATAATTAGGACAAGTTCTAGCGTAATAATAATATTATTTTTACCCTTAATTACCCTATTTACTTTTTACCGTGGTAAATAAATATAAAAAGTTACTATTCAACAGAAATTATTTTTATCTTATTGAACCAAATTTTACTCCTTTATATTAACCATGTCTCATGGATTTTTTAAATTCCACTCAAAGAGGCGGTAAAATTAAGTTTTATGTGAATTTGCAAATTCTCCTAGGAGATGGTTAAAAGACAGTGAAAAGTTCAATAATATTTTTATATGTCTCAAATTATTATAAACTGACACCAATGAATTACATTGAACTTATATAGGTATTATATATCTATTTTGACCAAAAATAAATTTAAATAAATACAATAATTATTTAAATAAAATGTCAGTTTTAACCAATAACTTAGTGTTTTTCACTATTCATCAAAAAATTGAAAGTTTTCAAGAAAAATACCAAAAATTCACCATAGGCTAATTTCAATATTCCGAATCCAAAAATAAAGTCCATTTTGAATGAATAAAATTATAAAATTTCAAAAACTGGGTATTACTATTCATAATAGCTAGTTTGATTGGTCACAGTGTGTTTGAATCTCGAAATTGCGTTCAATGCAAGGTATTGCATTATTCAAAGGGAAACATACCTTGAAAGATTAGGGTCTTACATTATCCCCTCCTTTAATAAAATGTGTCCTTTCAATTTGAAATTATTTGTCGAAAATAAAAGTTTGAAATTTGAAAATCCCTTTGGGAAAACCCACATCGGAAATTAGGTTCATAAAATTTAGTCTTAATAAGAAGAAAACAGAAATGAAAGGGTCACCACTAAATTATGATCTCCATTAGGAGAACATTGGTGGCAATTAGAGACTTATAATTAGAGGAAAACATAAATATTTATAAGTAGTGATTGAGGTCACCAATCACAAACAAGTGTAAAATTGAGGACCTTAAATTCATCAATATATGATGATTTAAAATACCATTGGTTCAACAAAACATGTGGTATTAGGATAACACATTTTTTTGTATCAATATCCATTCATTAAAGTATAATAATTAATTTCTTCATAGAATAAGAGAAGAAGAAAAATATATACTTGAAAAGTAGAGTCCCATCCTTTAATTAATCTCTAATACAAACACATCCTTCACTCTAAAAGATAATAGAACATAAAAAATATATTCTATTTATCCTATTCGTATAGCGTTAAAAAAATTGAATTTTTAATTCATCTACCAGATGTTTTTAAAAAAAGAATACAATATTCAATCCAGGACATCACGTGGGCTAGTGGTAGGTGATACACCCTTGTCTCCCTTCAGTTGCGGGTTCAAGTCTCGCAACCTTGTCGGACGCGACATGTTGTCGCCCGACCTCCAGGTTGTCCTTTAATGGCAATCCAAAAATAATCACAAAATAGAATTGTCCAAAATACTTCTATTCAGACTCATAGTCCAAAATTTATAAGCAATGTAAACACAATGAAGATCCTTTTTTCCACGTAATAACATGTGAACACCTTGATCATGTATTCTTTTAAAACATTACAACATCCTGAATTACCATAAAACCTTATTGATTACATTCATTATCCCTCATTCCTTATAGAATACTGGATATACTCTTTCTATCCAAAAATGTTATAAACTCCAACAATGATGGAATAGAAAAATCATTAATCAGTTTCAAGGTAATCAAGAATATCCAATATAATTTATCCAACTCAATCATGTATTATTCTAAAATCACTACTTCGGTATCAGAACCATATTATGGTTTATCTTTCTCCCAGCCATATATCTTCCAAAAAATTAACCTACAATTGGGTCACGTTTCTTGTTTCCACACAATCTAAAGTTTTTAATTAAATAGTACTGCTGTACAATCCTTATATACTCCATAATTATTATAACTAGTACATTGATGATACAACACTCAAATGACATAATTCCCTAATAACAAAATAAGAACTCTAATCATTCCCCCTTATCTGTGGTAGTATCATAACATGATTATTATCCAATAACATCATTTTAGGTATACTCTTATGAATGGGACATTGATTCGCGTAGTGTCCCAACTCCTTGGAGATGAAGCATTGTACATTGGAAACCTTTTTCTTACCCTTGTAGTCACGTACATGGTGTCCTTTTTCACCACACTTATAACAAAATCTCATTTCTTTAATGGATGTTCCAGGGTGTTTCTTCCCATAGTTATCACATATGGGAAAATTCTTCTTTTCCCTCTTCCCATTATCCATCTTTCTCTCTTCCATCCTTTTCCTCTCTTGCTTCCCATCAAAGCCATAGGACTCGGATAATTCTTTACTTATCTTATTAACAGGTGATACTATTTCTTCATATGTTGAGAATACATGGGAGACTATTTCCCATCTAAATGTTGTTTTAATACTGTGAAAGATATAATCCTTCTTACTCTTTGGATAATACGTATTGTTGGAGTTTACATTCCTTCTACTGGGTGCTATTTCTATATAACAACATAAACTAGGTTTGTTTATGAATTGCAATGAATAATTCAAAACTTGAAAAATACCTAAAATAAATTGAATGGTTTATGGATATAATCCATAATCATGAAGATGTTTTCATTGGGGAATTATATACTCATAAACCCTTAATAATGATTTTTAAAGAAAATGAGAATTATCCTAAGCATATCCCCCAGGAGTGTCATAACCAAGAGTGCAGCAAGGCCTGTTGTCGTGCACCAGTTCTCGTTCGAGTCTAGCTCAAAGTGGTGTTTTTAGGTTTTACCCCTAGGTACGTCTGTGCCATAGCCTCCTCTACCTTCTCGTATCCAGATAGGGATGTGTTGCTCAGAAAACATATAAAATCCCTACAATACCAAAATTATAGGAAGTTATTCAATACTAATCCTCAAATTCTGTCTTAGGTCTATGTGATCTAATCATAGCTTATCTAAATCTAGCTTCCAAGGTTTGTACTAAACTTCCTCTGATACCAACTATAATTCCTCGACGCCGGTTACCCAGAGTCGGAGCATTAGTATGTATCATTGGAATGATCACAAAAGATCAAGTCTTGAAAGACTGATTAGTTTAGTAGCCTTGGAAACACTAGATATATTAATAAATGTTACATTAAATCATAAGGTGAAAAACTACAATAACATAGTCCCCATAGTCCACACTCATACCCCCTTTGTAATATCCCTACATGTTAGTCATAAAATATTTCTTCACATATTGGGAAAAATAAAACATAAAAAGGTGTGAGCTCAGATGCTCAGTAAGGATAAAAATATTGCAGAAACTTTTATAAATAAACATAAACATTTAAGGAAATGTATAAATAAAAACACCTTTTAAACTTGATATTCAGAAAAATATGGAGAAAATAAAATGAAATAATTCCATTTACTTATTCATATTGAAATTCTACTAGTCAAATAATCACATGAAATATCAGTAACCACTTTCATAATGATGGAATGCATAATGCCAGACTATGAAAACCACGTAGCCAAGGCCTCCTGCCAAGACTACAAATAATATTTTGTCAAGGCCTCATGCCAAGACACTGGTTTGTCTCATGAGACCTACCGATGTATCATGGAGCTATAGTGGGCTCCAACCATCACTTACTAAGTCCAATTCATTCATCATATGAACAGGTTTAAACATAACATAAACATTCATATTAACACTTGCATACGAAATGTAAATACTTTCTCCATAAACCATGAATGGTATAAAAATAACACATCTATAGTCAAGAATATTACAAAACCTTCAATACAATATGGAAGTTTTGTATCATAATAAATCAACATCAAATAAGCATAAAATCCATATAAGGTTGTTGACATAGATGAAATCAAAACTATTTGAGAAAAATATCTCTTTTTTTAAATCATTTAAAAGTCACAAAATTATAAAATAAAACATTATCTTTGAAAATATTCTTATAATCTTGTAAGGGAAGCTTATAAGATTTTACAATGGTGGAAAATAGCCGCTCCCACCGTATAAGTTAAAAAGAAGAAATTCTTAACATAATTTGTCGAAAAGGTTAAAAAGGTCCTAGTTTGGAAATTGACGTAATGATTCCTTTATAAACCTCATATAAAATGTAAAAAAAGGTATAAATGAATTTAACCCATATTAAGTAAAATTTTAAGAATGTTTTGAAATAAATTTTTAAGCGACATAGATGTGGATGATAAAGAAGTCCTATATGATAATTACGTATAAACAACCTCGGGGAATGAAGAGATTGTGAAATAAACCCTTACCTTGTACTTTCACTTGATAGAGTGTAGGTTAAACACATGTATAATAGTTAAATAATTGTTATTAAATTATTCAAGAATCATATACATAAATATGATGTCATATATGAGCTTTTAATATTGCTTTGTTAATAATATTTTAGTATTATCGTCGTTTCATCTGTTAACTGATTCATTTTCCTTGATTTGTTTCGTTACGTATATAATGTTTGTTATGGATAGGTTGAAAATAATTCATATCCATAATTATATAAAGTCCTTAAATAGTAATTTTAATCAAAAAATGAGAATTAGTCTTGAATGGATATGATGGGGAAATGAATCTCATCGTGTCCATGGAGACGACAATCCGTACGTACGCACGAACGCTACTTCCATTTCATTTTTCATTTTAAAAGGAATAAAAACCAAATTATACATAGGTATATGATTATTACAGTATAATATAATATCTTATATATGTTACTTAAGTTCATTAACACCATGTTTTATATGTTCCATTTATGGTATAAACAAGTCATATTACTTTGAGGGGGCGGTAGTCTGCACTTCCTCAAATGAAATTATCGTATATATATACAACATGAAACGAATAATGGTATGATATAAAATCTAATTAAAGAATCTAATATATAAAATAAATATCATTAATATCATATTTAATTATAGTTCCATCATAATGGCCACCATGAGAGGTGGTACGAGATAATTGAACAATCATCGTTTCGTGAGGCGTTTGGTTTCCATCCACAAAAACATTATGTTCTTCAACCATTAGATAGAGGTGTGTGTAAGTGTAGTTAAAATACTTCTCATAACAATATACTTGTATGTTGATTATACTGTTGTTGTTACAAAATAAAATAATAAGAAGAGATTAGGGGTTGGAGAAGTAAAATAAAAGAAAAGAAGCTAAGAGAATTGTTACCTTTAATTTTGGTTAGTCCCTTTGGATTGAACCAAAAAGGACTCTTTAAGTGCCTTCGGCCTAAGGTAAGGATTCTTGGAAGAGGATAGTTGTGTAGTTAACTAAATTGGTAAAAGGTTGGACGAGCCAAAATTCTTGAGAGGTGTGAGGAATTTGTTAGAACTGGTGTCCTTTTATAGGGGGGGGGAGGGGCTCTTTAGGAAAAACATAAAGTATTATTTTATAACAAAATCATATTAAGTTTATAATGGATTTAAAATGGATTATTCAGGTCTATGGAGGGGATAGGTCTAAAAAAACTCAACCAATATGCTTTATACAAGTTTTTGTCTCTATTTTACCCTTATATTCTTTATTTAACTCTTAGTCAAATAGTTTGACATTTACCATCTCTTTGTATTTTTATATTATATGGTTAATAAACTTAATATAAACTACCAAGCGAACCCCAAGTGGTTCATTAATGACATAACAATCATCAAATAAGTCCTTTGGCCAAAACGTATATTTTTAGGTATATTATATCAATTAATAATATAATATTTGTTTTAAAAACACTTTTTTATCAATTTTGACACTATTTGGTATTTGATTTTTTTGAAAATCATAACAGCATGACTACCAAAAAAACTTCATTAAATCAATAATAACATGTCATATTAACCTATAAAATTAGTTTAATTCATAAAAAGTTTCAAATTACATTTATTCTGCTATTTATAATATCAATTATTTTATTATTTCATTAATTAGGTAATTACTGCATCACCATTGTGTCTTAAATAAATTAAATTATTTAATGTATGAAAATTATAAATAAAATAAAATTATGTAGGAAATATTATTTGATTTATAATTAGATTTATCTTTTTTATAACTCTATATTAAAAATGTTTTTATAATTAAAGTTTGATTTTAACTCTTTTAACTCTTCTTTGAATTAAATGTTAATAAATGTCCTAATCTAATCCAAGTGGACCAAAGAGGTTCACATTTTATTCCTAAGGTTGTTTTTGGTCAAATTATACTTATCCAATAGAATTAGGACATGTGTTAGGGTAATAATAATATCATTTTTACCCTTAATTTATTTATTTATTTTTTATCGTGGTAACTAAAAGTAAAAAGTTACTATTCACCAAAAAATATTTGTATCTTATTAAACCACATTTTACAACTTGATATTAACCGTGTCTCTCAGATATTCGAAATTCCACTTACAGAAGTGGTAAAATTATGTTTTATTTGAATTTGCAATTTCTCCTAGGAGATGGGTAAAAGACGATGAAAAGTCCAATAAAATTTTTATATGTCTAAAATTATTATCAACTGACTCCAATGAATTACATTGAACTTATGTTGGTATTATGTATCTATTTTGACAAAAAATAAATTTAAATAAAATAAATAATTATTTAAATAAAAAGTTGGTTTTAACCAATAACTCAGTGTTTTTCACTATTCATCAAAATTGAAAGTATTCAAAAAAAACAAAAAATTCAACCTAGTCTAATTTCGATATTCCGAATCAAAAAATGAAGTCCATTTTGAATGCTAAAATTTTAAAAAATCTAAAAATTTGGTATTACTATTCATAACGGCTAGTTTGATTGGTCACGGTGTGTTAGAATCTCGAAATTGCATACAATGCAAGCTATTTCATTATTCAAAGGGAAATGTACCATGGAAGCTTGGGGTGTTACATAAAATGATAAAATTACCTTAGATTTCCAATGCACATTCTCAGGGGAAAAGGGGGTCATTATTTTCATTTAGTTATTATAATACTATTTTGACATTATTGTCATGTCTATTTATATTTATAGTGTCTAGATTATCAAGGAAATCACCATGTGAACCATGTGAGTATGATAATAAAGGAACATAATAATATCCATTGGGTAATGAACCCTTATCCCACAAACTAGTTCCCAATCATAGTTTAATTCTCTTACTATATTATATTATTTAAAATTAAAACTATATCATTATATAAATCATAGTGCCTTATACATTAATTGAAGAATATGATGGGGATAAGGATGTGTAACCCTAAGAGGCTCTAACTTCTCCCATTGATGATAATGGGTAAAAAACTATTATAAAGGAAATTACAACACCGGAGGATGAATCTTGTACTACTAAAAATGAGGTTTTGGAATCTCAAGCTAACAGCTAATTTGTTGAGAAGGATATATCCATATTTTTTTTAGGAAGACCCAGGGGAAACTATAGAGTCTTCTATTTTATTGGAATAAATTCTTTAGACTCAGTCATGATCTCAAACCATAGATCATATAATGCTAATAGTAACATATTCTAACACAACTTATGGTCATGGGAAATGAAATATATGTGAATTTAAAAAAAATAAGTTGATTCACTTAATAATGCTTATTGTTTTTATTGTGATAAGGATTTTGAATCTTTAAAAACATTCCAGAACAAATAGATATAGGAAACTCTTAGAAAAAAATGGAGACTATTTAACATGATTTATGATGTATCATAATCTTAATAAATAAATGAAATGATATAAGTATTTTCTTAGAGTGCCTTTATTACTATTCATTCAATGCGAAATGAGATTATGTTCATATACCGATCCATCAATCAAAATTCACAGGGATATCCTTGGGAAACAATTCATAGTTATCATATCATTTAATGTTGAATTTTTTAATGTTTATGAATTAGGGATACAGAAAAATGATTTTCAGGAACTGTGTAAGAAGATATGGAGATTCCTTCTCATAATGATAATATTCTTGATAGAAAACTAGTAGAATTAAACTGACTGGATAATCCATCTCTATAATACAAACTAACAATACAATCACTATGATCGTAACAATGAGGTAATATACTTATATAATACAATTTGGTGGAATACAGGAATATCAAGTTATTTATACTGCAGTGGGTAGACTAAAATACTGATTTTTTTCATCTATTAACATTTATGTTTTCTAACAGATATATTCTCATGGAATCAGATTTAATGGTGTCACTAAATATAGTGGAACATTGAGAAAGTGAGGGTAATAATATGGTATCATTGGAATTATGATTCATAGATAACAATACCCATATGTGTTAAAATATTCTATAGAAATTGAGATTTTTTTTCTCATGTTGATATAGTATATAATTATATTTTAGACTCTCTTGTGTACTTCAATTTTAATGTCGAGTCCTTTTTTCTTTAACAAAATTTGATACAATTACTGTAACGATATATGAGGAAGTTTACTTATCAAACAACCATAGAATATCGAATATATAATCTATATAATCTCTATCACATTTTTATTACCCTAGGATATAGTGTATTTAACTCTCTTGTAATATAAAAATGTCTGAAATAAATAGTTAAAAAATAGGGTATAGGAATAGAAGCATAAATTAAAGCTCTCCAAGGAAAAATATATTTCCACTTCATAGAGCATAGAGTTATGATTATACGAGAAATATCAAAACATGATATAATGGTGGTAGAATTAATATATTTATCTATGGATTGGATGAATTTAGAAATCCTCTCTAATTAAGAATTTTTTGTAACTATGGAAAATGTGACAAAACACCATAATCTCTTTGAAGATGCCAAAGTGATAAAAAAAATATGTGGCTAAAGAGGTATGAAAAGTTTATCCTAATAGAGATATTTAAAATGTAAAACCTGATAACCATTATAATGTTTTCTATGAATCAAATTTATCAATAATTGAACTGTAACAGTCAATTAGACCCACCATTTATTAGTCTTCATGTAAATCTTTGTATCCTATTATTTTTCTAAAATTTTAATAGAGAGTTGGAACTATATAAATTCCCCCATATTTTTGTTCAATAAAAAAATATCTCATAATTTATAATATATTTTTTCTTCACCTTTCATGATTATATTCTAAGATATGATTCTTGAAATGGCGCTACAACTTTTCATCTTTTCTATGATAATTTGAAATATATATCTTCTTGGAAATTTACTCGTAATAATTTTTAAAAATATATGAAATAAATTTCAAGAAAATAAAATTATCATGAACATTGGATAAAAAATATTTTCATATAAATAATTATTTTTTATGATCAAGTAAATGAAAACATGAATTATTAGTCCCTTATCTTCCAAGTAATTATCTTTTGGATGGGAATTTATTTTTCCTATTTTTGTACACCATAATTATGAACTTTGGTTAAACTATTTGATAAATAATGGAATAAACATTATTTTACAGTAATTATTTAAATATTATATATGCATTGGCTAATCAAATGAACTTATGACTTCACCTTAGGCCATGATTATTCATTTAAAATATGATAAATTGAATGGATCGTTATAATTAAAACCCTAAAAATGGATATATTTGAATGTGGTAATGGTAAGGAAGTGTTCTTGTACCCAAAACTTCCATCATTATATTATTTACATAAATTTTCTAAACTATAACATTTAAGGTATATAAAAAGATTCTTTAAATTCGTTCAAGATTCATAAGCCTTTATTTTACTTTTTCCAAAGTTGGCCTCTACCATATTTATGTCTTTTATCTTTTACAATCTAATATTTTATACGTCATGGAATGTGAAAGATTTATGAGGAATGAATTGAAATTTTCTTAAGTCCCCCTTTTTAGGTTTATAAGCTAATATGATTTTAAAAATTCTCTATTAAAGGCTTAAACTCTTTCATATTCCAAGAAGAGGGAGGCTTAGTGAACAAAGACACTATTTTTTATCTGTCATCTATTATTAGTTTTAAATATGATGAGTATTAGGTCTCTATATCTTGTAATTAGGTAGACTAATGGCTTAAACATGTTTTTGGGTGGATATAGTTTATTTTTATACAACTTGGACTGAAAAAAGATAATATATAAGGTCATTCATGACTAATGGTTAAGGTCATATTTATTTGACCAAGACGATTTAGTATATTCTATAATGAAGGTTAGATAGAATCGAACTAAATAGTGATCTCAAGGATTATATAAACCCCCTAGAGGGTAAAATAAAAATATTTTATGGTCATACTTATCATAAAGTAGTGATTTTTCATATCACATAAAAAGGGAAGAAAAAACCATATGTGAATTGAAGGAGAATTACTATATACACCTTAGGGGTTTTTACATGTAGTATTAGGTGAAATTGCATATACTGGAATGTGTCTCATAATTTTGGGTCATCTAATTTGTACTAGATCCTCCTGAAATTTATGTACATATGATGTGACGTAGAATAAAAATGATCATATTTACCCTATAAACATAATCGACCAAATTAGAATTTTTTCTGATCATGTCGTAAATCATTAAAAAGAATAAAATGTGACAAAAAAAGTAAAAGTTATAGAGTTTTAAATATTTTCATATCATTTAATATGTGATGTAGGGTAATGTAATTTATAGGTCGAGACATTTGGATTCAGATGTTATTGTAAGATAATGGGTAATCTGGGACAATTTCTAACCATTTTTGAATGATATCTCTACCACTATATTATTGGATACTGAGGATGTCAATTGATCAATCATGAATGAAGGATTTCACTATAGTGATTCTAAAATAGTATGTGGTTATATAACCTTCTCCTTATGAAATGTATATTCTCTTATTTGGTTATAAGTAGGTCATATATGTGGCATATGTTTCATAACTATCCCAAATTTCATCAAATGAAAATATATATATTCATTACCAACATGCATAAAAGGTTTGTAGAAATTTCAATACTCAAGTAAAAATGGATGATATATAGAATGGAATTTTTAAAGGTAGATGGAATATTCTAATTCAATCCTTAGAAAATTTTGTTGACAAAATGTATTTAAGAGGGGATGAAATGGATGAGGGCTTCTAGATGGGACCTAAACATAATATTTTGATTTCATTATATATCATATAAAAATATGAATTAATCCGCTTGTATTTAATGGAAATTAATGTGTTAACCTACAATAATTTTTATAGGGGGAGATTGTTGTGAATTGGTAAACCCGTTTCCTAAGAGGGTATGGATAATTAATGTAAAAGTTTTATGTTGCTCCTAATAAAAATCATCATGGTGTCATTATATGGTGTATCTATATAAGGAAGTCATGAAAAAATAACATGAATAAGGAGGAAATATATAAATTGGGTTTGGGTGATGATTAAATTCGTATCTTGGTATAGGATAAGTGATATGAACATCAATATATTTCCTCTAAGAACTGGAATCAAGTCACATGTATTTCTGAAAAGGTCAATTTTTTAATCTCCCACTACAAGGTTAATGGTACAAAAACATATGTGAAAATATAAAACACATACACTGATTCTTTGAATATATAATGAGACATTGTATGAATTTGTGACTAGGTACGAGATAACGTATTTTTATATCACTATATTTATTGTGAGGTAGGAATAAGGGACACATAGTTCTATGAACAAGGATGTATTATTATACTACAAGGTGGTTGAAGGGAAATAATTGTTGGTGAGGTAAACATACACTAATAACTCTTACATAGATCAAGATGTGATGTAAGGTAGTTGGGTTATATAGAATATACTACTCCAAATAGTTTAAGGTTTCCTTTTATATAACATATACCATATAGTGTGGAGATTATGAGGTGAAGAACTTATATCATTAAATATAATAAATTTTCACCATGACCTAGTACCATATAATTTATGATCATGAGGAATGGAACAATGAATCCAATATTAATTAATATGAATTTATTTTTAGGAAAACTGAAATAGATGGGAGAGGTGATACACTCAATATCCATCGTAACAATCTAGTGTATCCTATTCTTGTAGACCTTATATATGATGTAAGGTCCACACATATTTTTCTATCTTTGGGGAAATATTTCATAGTATCATTTTTGTCCTAGAAAAAACCAATTCATATTGAAAGAAATTTTTTAGGTGAAACTATTTTTAAAATGATCATGCGATCTAGTTTTGATGAAATTTAATGTTGTATAGTTCCTAAAAAATTATTTCATCACGTTTCTCCAACTCATCAAATGAATTCCATGATCATCCATCTACTATTAGTTGGTTTTAAATTTATATCTGGATAAAAAGAAACTAAACTTCAATGTGTAAAATGATCTCAGTCCCTTACACTAGAAAATATGGAGTATCTTCAGTGGGGGTGCGTATTATTGGTTGACAAGCCCATAAATCAGTGAGTGTTTTTTAATTCCATGATTTCATATATTTATCCATTATATAATAAAAATTGTTTAACATATTGCTTTTTAAATCCAGTATTTTCCATTGTGAAACAACATAATTTAGATATGATTGATTAAAAATATTTTTTTTCTCGTAGTATAACTTTAATAAAGTCAAAAATGATTAAATTTTTACCATTTCCTTTTATAATAGAGTTAGAAACATTAAATAAACTGATCGTATTAGATTTAAAATAACTTAAAATTGTTTTTTTAACCATCCTTAAAGACCTAACTTTGGGACAAATGGAAAATATATTATTAGTTGTGATATTGAATTTGAACTACATGATGGTATCTAGATGGTATGGACACATAACATCAATTTCCATCATGTAAAATGGATAAAAGTAATTTTTAATATGAAGTAAATTTAAGAGTTGATAAATGAATATTTTGTGCACCTAACATATGTGATAAATAATTTTAAACATAGAGTGGTTGTGCATCATGTAAGGCTAAATGAACTCAAGACTCTAGATTTAGTTATAGAGAATGGTTCTAATAAATTCTGTACTATAGGTTCCAACATGAACATTCTATATGAGGATGATTATATACACCTTCATTGAACATAAGAAGGGCCCTATCAAATCCCCATTTATAATAATTTTTTTATATAAGATAATTGAAAAAATTGATATGTAACATGAGAAAAGTTTTACTTTTCTAAATTCATTATATGATTAAAGTAATATATAATCTTGAAAAAGAACATATAACTCTTCAGGTGAAAATTTATTTTAAATAAAACGATTTAGTTATGAAACTATACTTTATATAATACTAGTCTTGTAAGAGTAGAATGAATCTTGAGTATATCAATTATAAATAAACTCTTTCTGTGTAAGAATGGTAATAGTCCTGGAACTGAAAGGAGTTGAGACTGGTAAATCAAATGAACCAGCTAGAGGTTTCTATGCTATGAAGGAATACTTTTCAATATATAATAGGGATAATCACTAGACAAATAATGGAATGATATATGAGGACATAAGGAACACTGAAATATGGATCCATTATGAGTATATTTTCCTTTATTAGAGATGAAATACTTCTTTTTCCACTTAACTCATACAAAACCATACCATAAATGTCTAGAATAGTTATATGTTAATACTTTTATATCCTTAAAATTACTTCATACACTTTCATTAATTAATATAAATAGAATCAATATATGTTTTTAATCTCTTTTCAATCCAAAAATAATATATAGGACTAATCTATTCTCCTCCCCAACTCATATAAAACAATATTTATTATGTTATTAACCTATTCTTCAAACTCTCAGAATATCATAGAGAAACTATAAAAAAATTATGTGGTGCTTTGGTCCTTTTCCAAAATTCTTCCTTCAATGTACAACCAGATTAAACATTTATAGTTAATTTCCTCAACATATCAAAATTTATCATTGAAATCATATCTAGATTAATATTATTTATTCCTTCATCGCTAATATTTATTTATTTATTTTATACGTAAATGTAAAAATACCGATAGTTTATATTTGATTTCATATTCTCCATTAAGATAAAATTTTATTTCATGGAGATGATCACCCATGTCAATTAATCCGTGATGGAAATATCTTAGAAAAATATAAACAAAAACTACTTCATTTTTTGGTGTCTTCACCCATAACATCTATAACCATTATTTGATCATATTTCTCATATTCCTCATTAGTATAATGTAATTTTCATGTTTATACTTTAATGTTGATTCTTATTCAAATATAAAAGAATAATTAATCTCATAAATAATTATTTCTTTTCCAACCATATATCTATAATTTTTTAAAAGTGAAATCTATTATATATGAAATGAATCTATAACGATAATCCAATGTTTTACTAATATATGTAAAATAATAAAATATTACAATAATGAAGTCCAAAAAATATAGATAGATTATTTATGATAAATTCATCTTATATAAGTCATCAGAAACATGTTTTACTGATATTCTATTACAAATTTTATTTTTCTTATAACTTCATTTCAAATATCTGATAGATTTTACAAATTCAACACAACACATTATACTTGATCCAAATGTTTTTAAAAATAAATAACAACTTATATAATCTAAATGATACGTTTGAGTCTTTCTATTCCTTAATTCATTTTATACTATTTTAGACATAGCAATTAAAATATTTGTAGAAACCATAAAAAATATTTCGGATCCTTAAGAAGATCCTATAACATAGTATAGTCTAACATGGAAAAAATTCTTGATTTAAATTCCATGAAATATTCTTTAGAAATTTAAATCATCATATAGATATTTATCTCATTATTTTCTCCCTTAAAACACCCATTTAAGTATATTATTAATTTTATTAAAAATTTTAATTCTAAAAAATTCTATTATTAAAATAATGTATATTCCCATAAAATAATGGATCTTGTGATTTATCAGGTGGAAAAATATCATCAACCAGTACTAACCTAGATCTACTAATTACATTAACTAAAAAGTTAATTTTAATATCCTAATATTCCAAATCCCAAGGAATAACCTTATATTTATTATCATCAGTTTTATCTTCAACATGTTTAATTATAGATTTAAATGTTTTATGAGAATCTTGTTTGAATTTTTTCATAGTTGTCCCTACTACTTAAATATCAAAATGATAATTCATAAAAACTTACTCATCATCCTCATATGACTTCTTAAAATTTATTTTGAAATTAACTAAACCATCTAAAATGGTAATATTCGTCCCAAAATTATGAGAAAGTTCATCAAAATCCTATAAACCTATCCTATAATTGTTCCAACATTTAATTTTATGTTGTCAAAATTATAATTTTAATTAACATAAAAAGGGTTATTATCAACTACATGAATGGGGTTAGTATAAATAGGTATTCCAATAGGGACACAATTAGAAGGATTTTAAACATCATCTACCATAGAAGCATAAATTTCTATAACTTCTTCCCTAGTATAATCAACTTAAATATGATAATATCATGCACTAAGCTCGTCTGACCTGAAATCATCCCCCTCATCTCTAGAAGGGGACTCTTATTTAGAATTACTGTTATTAGTACCCTGTTTAATATAGACCAAACTATTCTAATGTTAACTCTATATAAATACCATTTTAATTAATACTCTATCTAAAAGGGTATTATAGTGAAAACATTTAGAGGTTATTCCATCCTTCCAAGGGACTTCATATTCTCAAAAAAGGTAATAATTATTCTATAAGGATAATAGACGATTATTATCTTGGATATGATACATTGATAAATGAAACTCATAATATATAATGATATTTTAAACTTATTTTCATTCTATAACATGTAAATGAGGTAGAATTCATTAAAAGAATCATTGTCAAACTCTATTTCCATTTTATAAATTCTAGTTTAAATAATATTTCATAACACTTTATTTAAAATATCTAACACATTAAAATATACTTTATTTAAAATTTATATTCTAAAAAATTAAAGAATCATATTTTTATTTTTTATTTCACCCGAATTCTCAAATGCACATAATATAAGAATATACCTTTACATAAACAGTGAAATAACATTACAACCTCCACTGATTTAAGTAATATTTTATATTCATTTATAAATGATTTAAAATTGTAATATACTCTTAAAAAATTTTACTCAATATTTTAATGATTGATTTCTATATTTTCAACATAGTTAAATTTAGTATTACATAGGTCAAACATGAATTACCACTATTTAATTCTCAAAAGTCTCTGAAAAAATGAATATTTTTTTTAAACCAATCAAAACACATATCCTTTCTTGGATGTAACTTCTTTTAAGATAATTTTTTTCTTTTTGATATAAAACATAGGAGGCATGTGGTTTTGACCTTTTCATCTTCCACATATTTGAATGATGTTTGAGACAATATATTTAGGGATGAATTCTGGGAGGAAAAGGATCTGTTATTGGATATAAGGTTCCAAACCATGATCCATGAAACAAATGATTCAAATAAAAATCTAAAATGGAAAAATAGTAATTGATTTAACCTAAAAAACACACGCATATAAGATATGAAAAAGAGTAAATGGATTAATGTAAGAATAAAAAGAACTAATAATAATTGGTAAAAAGTAAATATTATATATGTATTACCAAATTCAAATTAATATAACAAATAAATATAAATTACACAAATGTGTCTATTTATGTAAGGTCAAAATTTAAAAATCATGTCATATTGAAAAGTAGGAACTAAAGTCATGTATGATTAAAAAATAAAACTAAAAATCCAACCATAAATAATAAAATAAAATGATACATAATGTTAAATAATCAACCTAAAAACACTAGGTAAAGATTAATTTACATTAAAATTACAAAATAACTTGAATAAATTCACTTAAATTTATTTAAACCCAACTAAATATTAATAAAATAAAAATTATTAAACGAATATCGATTCATAAAAATATGAATTATATGATGTTCGATATCAATAATCTCAATTTAAATACCATCTTTTTAAGTTTAATATCTCATAAATTATTCTTGATATCAATGTTCTTAGTTCTAGATAGTTTCATATTTTTTTATTTTTTTTATCATAAGTACTATAAAATTATATAAGAACGTGTTTTCAATAAAATATTATTTTTTTAAACTTTTTATTGTTGACATCATTTGAGTACAATAGCTACCCACTATTGTATATTTAGCTTCAACTATAGATGGTTCAATAGAGTGTTGTTTCTTTATGGAAGAGGAAACATTATTTTATCCCTTGAAATGAAATGTGTCTGAGCTACTCTTCTAATATTGTCTGAAAACACCATGTTGTCCTTATAAAAATAATAAAAATAAAATAGAATTATTTTCAAAAATAAGAAATTAAGTGAAAAAAATTTCAATATGTTTCAATATCCTTTTTGTAGCTTTTAGATTAGGTTCTTTAGTATTTTATTGAAATATAATATAAAGAAACACAAAAAATATAGTTTCAAGTCTAATATCTTCAAAATACAAAAAACTCTCAATTTTTTGTCTATATATATTTTTCCATATCTATTTACAAACATCATCCATATCAATTTTAATATTATAAATGAAAATAGTTTCATATTATTTATTTTTTCATGTCTAGTGTGTTTTAGTAAAACACCGAGATAGTTTCATTAATTTTAATAAATTATCAATGTATTTCTATAAGTTTTGAATATAATATAAAATACTTAAATTAATCCGTCATTCTCATATAAAACACCTGTTACATGATTTTATAATATCCATTACATAACTGCATGTTTTTTAAACTAAAAATCAAAGCATCATCGTTCTGTATAACCATTGTATTAAAAAGTAAAATGAAAAGGTGATTTATGTGGTCAAACTAGAATTTATTCCCTCATGCAAAGAGAAACCAAAGATAAAATATCATAATCAAACCGATTTTAAACATTTTAATCATCATACCAGTCATAGTTAGATTATAAGGGACCATGAGACATGGTGACAATATTTGGCTTCAGATATGAATTTTCCTTCCCGTATCTCACTTTCCTAGGAGGAATGGATATAAACCAATCATTATCTGGGATAATTACTCATTCAGAAAATTCATGAATAAAAAATGGTTTTGGGGGGGATTTATCCTCAACATCATCCAACCTTCCATGCATTCCCTAGGTTTCCCTTAATTTATTGGTTTTATATTGAATAGAGGATCGACTCCCATTATCAATAAGATTTTGTTTCCCCTCAATTACAGGAGTAGGCTCCTACCAACACTAATTCAATTCTAGTGTCACTCCTAGTATAAGGACACCCTCATTCACTTGAGCATTCTCTATGTTCTCATGCAACAATTTCTTTCCCAAATCTATCCCTAAACCATGGGTTACATGTGTCGCCTTTGGTGGAAACTCCATAGCCATATGTGAAGAACTATATCTAACCATCACATTTCCCTTATCAGGAATATATTTTCCATCTCCATGAATATCTAATTTTTTTTGTAGTCTACTTACTTAATTTATTCTTGAAAGAATACCTATGATTCCCTTTTAAATAATGAAAATAAGAAACAAAATTCTTGAAACATTTTTCCGTAACATGACGAATATTTGGATATTATGAAAAAAAATCAAGAAGTTGTTCTTATACCACTTTTAAAGAGATATCATCATACAATACTTATAGAACAAAATTATGTATCAAGAAAGATATTAAGTCAATTTCTTCTAGGACCCTAGCATATCGAAAAATTTTGTAGTCACAGTATTCCTATAAATTTTTATTAGAATTCCCAAAACATATGAAATATAAAATAAGATCCTTGGATTCCACAATATCCAATTAAGACCAATTATTTTGATCAAAACTTGATATCTGGTATTTTTTAAGAATCATTCTAGAAATTTGTTAAAATATTTCCCCATAATCTATTAACTCCACTTCATTATTACCTATATTCACTAATCTAACTATATTCTAAATCAGGAATCCTTGATAATGAAAATTATTTATAAATACCAATTTGGTTCTTATAATAGCTTAATCATATGGTATCTCAACCTATTCCCTTTCCCTCTTTTTCTCGAATTGAAAAAACATAACTTTTTTCCCTTTTGGATTTCTATATATTTTAAGGTTCAAGAAATGAGATAATGGATGAGAATTAAATTATATTTCATGTTCTTCTTATATGCAAACTTTTTTTATCTAAACCACTAATAATTGAAAATACAGATTATGAAATTTTATGGTTATAAAATTTTTAAAACCATTGCTTTTTGGTTATTTAGTCTAAAACTCTTTAGCAATTTATTCTATAAGATCAAAATATTAATCAGCATAATTTTATTTTTAATAGAAGATACAAATATCATTTTGTTAAAATATTCATTATATATATCAATGATAGCTATATTAAGGTTAAATGGATCAGTTTTATCAAAATTCACATGAATGTTTTCTTTGACTGTAAATGGAATTATATTAAAAAATCTAAAATCCTTAGATGTACTAATGTAGAAGATAAATATTTATACACAATCTTTTAGATCATATTTACCAATATTATCCTTAGTATTATATAAATAAAACTTGAATCAAATTAATTTTAATTTTTCAAAATAATGTTTTATCACATTCCAAAACTTGTCGGGTGTTTTATTTTAAATTAGGTTTAATTTGAACTCTATTAATGATATAGAATATTTTTTCATCATTTTGGAGGTTTGGGTTATCTAGATATGTTCTGAATGAATCATTGTGTGAAGAAGAAGTTTTTAATGAAGTATATCATCTTCTGGCTATGAGGTAGTAGATGCCTCTACCAATAAGGCTACAACCAAAATCCAATGGGTGAATCTTGTGCACGGTTAGGAATTTTTGGGGGGGTGTGGGAGACCATGGCCATGTATTGTATCTCGTTTTGGGGTGGATTAGTTTAAATATTCATTTTTTGTCATTTGTTTTTGTAATTTCTTCATTTAATTTGAACATTGTGATGTAATTTCCCTATCATAATCTGAGTAGTTTAATTTATGTGAATGTGGTTCTTTAAAGTTGTAACCATTTTTAAATCATGTTTAATTTTTGGTCATTCTTGTATGGTGATATTAATTCTTTTGAAGATGATAATTAAATATTGTGTTCGAGTTCACTCTTTGGTATAGATTTCGTCTATGGGTTTCACCTATGATTTATATTCTTGCCTTTTGTTGGAGATTTTGGTTTCTGTTGGGAGTTTCTGGTGTCCCAGTTTTCAAAGATACCTTAGAGTGGGATTGTAATCTATGTATTAGTGGTGTAGTTTTTGATTTAATGTTTTCATACTAGTTGAGTTCTTATGGTGGGGTGAACCCTATCATTTTCTCCTCTCATTATTGTGATGTGGTTTCTTCTTGAAAGCTCAGGTGTGACTTGTGTAGTGAAATATCATCCCGAGTTTTTTTGGTTTATTTTGGGTTTCATTAAACATGAATTTTATTTTTGATTACCTTTCAAATGGGTGACATTATAAAGGATGAAAGGCTTTATGGTGGCGATAATTTTAACACCTATAACTTTGCGATTAATTTATTTAATCATTTCTATATTATGGGTCCTTCGGAAAAGGTTAGAGTTGATTCTCGATTTAATATTTTGAGTTTTGGTTTATAAATGGATATTTTGGGATTATATGTAAGGGGGAATGAGCATCGCGTGGTTTTGGGTAACCATGCAGCTTCACCCAGGTAACTTTACAATTTGTTTGGAGTCTAGGGGTTAGGTGCACTGGTTTCCCATAGTTTAGAAAACTACATGAAAAACATCCATGAAGTTCCTTCCATTTGTATAGTGGTTGCCTCACGATTTACACATTTTCTTTTCAAATAATGTGGACTAACCATGAAATCATCCAAGATTCTTAAAATTTAAAAAGTTCAAAATTTCCCCTCCATTTTTATCCAAAATTGGGAATCTCCTACCTCCTATATCTTATTGTCACTAGGGGGATAATCTAAACCTGTCTCCCATACTCTCCACCCACCATTGAAATGTCCTTGAGGGTTTATAAGGTGAGTTCCCTTTTTTTATCAAATTTACCCTTCCCTCTCCATTCTCTCTCATGTTCTTAGGGTTTCCCTATAGGGTTATCTCTCATAGATTAACCCTATAATGTAGGAGTTTTTTTTGGTTTTTGTTTCTTTGAATCTAGGGTGTTTATATTGTTCTTTTGGGACTATTCTTTTTTCTCTGATAGTCTCGTCACATCTTTAATCCTTTGATATAGATTTCTCTATACTTTTCCTTTAAGATGCATTCTATTGATGCTTGTGTGCTTTTAATAAAATTATAAATATTATTCTCATTATTATGATTAATCTTTTTATTTTATTTTAGTGTCTTTGTATTGGTATAATTTGTTAAAAATGGTTTTCTAATTGATTCTTCTAATATGTTATATAGTTATATACAAAATATGTTGTTTAAAATGATAATTAGTTTCTAAATTAAATTTGAGTACTTATGGTATTATTTGTATTTACATTTTTTTTGATAACTTTGGTAAAATTATAAATTTGGCACGATGTGTTGTTTGGATTCATCTTTATAGAATAATGTCTTGTGGTAAAACACATTAGTAAGACTTCCCCCGATTTTAGAATTATTATTTTTGAGGTTCGAATTTTTTGAATTCTTGTGTTAGCTTAAAGGAAAGTGATTTTTCTTTAATAAGAATTCTTGGAAAATCTATTATTTCAATCGGATTTTGTCACATCCATGGGTGCATGAGGTGCACACATGGATGCAAAATCCAATAAATTGGCACATTTAAATAAAATTTTCCTCAAACTACGGTTTCTCAAATGGTGCCTTGAAATACGTGTTATTTCTAAATTATATGAGACCCTGTTTGGATCCATTGTATATTTTTTATATTTTCATACTGGTCTTGGAAAAGGGTGTGCAAACCAAAATTGTTTTTGGAAAGTAAAATCACATTATTCATCTTTGGTCATTTTATGTGTTTTCCTCTTGGTTTGAAATGGTGATAGAGTTGGAAATTGGATTTTGAACTTAATGGCCATTTGGAATTGTTAATTTAAAAGTAATATTAATTGTTTTTCAAAAAAATGGTTTATATAAATTTTGAAATATATTGGAATGGATTGTGTAGAATGCGCGGTTGGTAATTTATGGAAATCAACTATGATTTTGAAAGCGTAATGCTCGGTTGGTATCATTAAATGTTCTTAAGACATGTTTTATAATGCCATGTTATGTGACAACCTTGTTTCCACTTATTGGTGACTTATTGTAGGAAGGAAACAACTATAAAAGTTTTCTATATATGTTTTATTGTATAGGTCATGTATGTGTTTGGGGGTAGGAAAGTGCAGTTTTTTCCCACGGTAGTGTTATGGTCAATGACCAAAACACCAAATATTATTAAAAGAAGAGGTTACACAAGTCTTAAATTGGGAATTTTCTTATAATCTCTGACATAAAACAGGAGTAACTCAGGTAGAAGATCATCCCTCCAATGCAAATCATGGGTACCACATAAATTTGCAAGCCCATCAGCAATCTTATTAGTTTCATGGTAGTTGTGACTGGCGATGAAGCTGAGTCTAGCTAGAGAATTCAAGGAATCCATCCAACGTGAAGTGAGAGTCCACGCAAGGTGTATGGTGCCATTCAAAATAGCCTAAATGATGGTAGTGGAGTCGCTCTCGATCCAGATGTAGTTCCAATTGTGAAGCTTGGAAAAATAAATGGGATGAATGAGGGCCATCATATCAGCTTCCTGGGAAGTGGAGAAACCACAAGAGTCATAGAAGCAACAAAGCATCTGGTCTAAAGGATTTTTAAAGATCGAACCATAGCCCATTGGTCCAGGGTTGCCTTTAGAGGATCCATCCACATTGACTTTAATCCATCCTAGGGTGGTTAGTGCCAAAACACTTCAAGAGTATAAATAGGGTAGGGATATTTCCCCTCCACCATAACTCGTCTAAGAATCTCAACCTCATGAACTGAGTTGTTGCAATGATATTTTTGGATCGAAGCTTCTTCTCGAATGACCATGATGATTCTCGCTTTTCTTGTATTAATTTTAAATGAGTTATTATGAAAAATAAAATCCTTTCTACCATACCTGATTACATGAAGAAGTTTCACTATGGAAACAACCAAAAGTTCTTTGAGTTGCTGGGAGATAGATAAGTCCAAGAATCGTTGAATCTGTATGGTAATGGATTCCAAAAGCAACCATATGCACTCAAAAATGTGAAGAATTTAATGCCAAATAGCATTTTCTATGTCACAAGAAAGAAAAAAAGTTTTATATCTTCTCAATACTGATTTAAAATGTGTTATTTTGAACATATAATGATCCTAAGAGTTTGTAGATAATATTCCATAGGAATTCTATTATAAACAATTCCCCAGATTAATGTAAATCTCGAGGGTTTTAACCAAGAATTACAAAATTTACTTAACAAAGAAAAATTATTGTCCACATTATTGAATAAATGATTATAGTAATTTTTGGAATCAAGAATTCCATTATAGGTAGGTTCCTTAATAAAAAAATCATTTTTATTAATGAAGTGATAGTTGTCAACAATTTTTTTAACATGCTATGGAAGAGAGGGTTTTTGCATATGCATAACAGTTTTAATAGAGTCCTGGGAGTGAGGAGGAGAAAAGTTGTTGTCCATCAAAGATATTAGAGGAACACCAGTCCAGTTATCAAGCTAAATGTTCAAGTTGGAATCCTTATTAGCCATCCATCTAGATATTTTCATAATATAATTGAATGTGTTTCTGATGGTGGGCCATATAGAGGACTTAACGAAGTGAGAATGGATGTTTCTAAGTTTATCAAGAAAACGAGCCCTAAGAAAATATGTATAAGGATAGGTGTTATGATTGAGATTCCACGTAAGCCTATCTAGAAGAAATTCATTAAAATTAAAGTGATTTTTCATGCCTATCCCCCCTTTATCAATGCATATTCAGCAAGAGTTCCAGGGGACAGTCCTCAGTTTTCTCTCCAACGTACTTCTAGTCCAAAAAAAATTAATAGAAAAATTAATGCACTTTAAAAGACTCTTTGGACATTTATAAATCATTATAGAATGAACCATTTGAGAAACAATGGTTGATTTAACCAAACAAATTTTCCCATCCATCGAACGATTTTTACCCTTCTAGGAGGAATGATGATGAAGGATTTGATCAGTGATGAGAGAAAAATAATTCTCTCTTGGTCTGCCCTAGAAGATGATCACTCTAAGGTAAATGAAAGGAAGTGAGACTTCTTTGACACCTAATGCATTAGTGATGGTATGTTTCCCCCTGGAGAAAAGTCCTTGCCAAAAAGATATATGATTTATTCCAGTTAATATGTTGACCAGAGACTTCCTGGTAGGGAGGAAGGATAGTTTTCAGAACTAGAATGTTTCTTTTACCCACTATGTAAAGAAAATTATGTCACCGGCATAAAGAATGTGTGAGGGAGCATTCAAGTTTCTAGAATCATAAATATGCTTCATATAACCTTTACCTATCGCTTGAGAGATTATCCTACTTAGGTAGTCTTCAAAAATTGAGAAGAGAATAGCCGATAGAGGATCACTCTGTCTCACTCCTTTTGAACAATTGAAATAGACTCTAGGTGAACCATTGATTAGAATAGAAATATAATCTGAATTGACCAAATATTTGATCTTATTAATAAAAGTTTCATTAAAGTCGAATTTCATAATGACTTTATACATGAAGTTCTAATTAATGGTATCAATGGCCTTAGCAATATCCAGTTTAATAGAAACATTTCCACCTCTATTATTTTTCATAAGATGATTGGTGGATTTAGAGCCAAGACAGATGCATTCTTGAATATATATTCATTTTATGAAACCAAATTGGTTCCAGGAAACAAGTTGATTACTAATTCAAGATATTTAGTAGGCAATAAATTTAGTGAGGATTTTGAATAGAGAATTATTGGGAGCAATGGGTCTGATTATATGAAGGTCATCATCATTATCAGTTTTGTGAATGTGAACAAGAAATTGGGAATTAAGCCCATGTGGTAGAATGACTCTAGATAAGAAAGATTTTACCATACTGAAAACATCATTTTGAACAACATCCTCGTATTTTTGAGAAAAACCTTTATTAACTCCATCTATCCCAGGAGTACTGTATGGATATAAACTAAAGACAATGTCTTTAATTTCATGGTCTAGGGAGATGATGTTTAGTAAGAATTAATCAACACTAATAACTAGGGTAGGAATGATGTCTGACATAAGGTCATTGTCAATAATAGCACCATTGAAGATATTATGAAAGTGAGAAAAAAATATGATTAGAAATACTTTCATCAGTATCAAGAATTTGATTCTCATCTCTAATATATTCTTGAGGTCTATAGGATTTTCTGATTCTGTGAAAGGAATTATAAAACCTAGTATTCCTATCCCCATAATTATACCATTTGGATTTAAAGAGTTACTTTTGGAGATTGTATTTAATGTTGAGCAAAGAGATAAGCTTCAAGGATATGTTAATTTCATGTTGACAGTCTTGAGTAAAGTTTGAAGAAGAATTATTATTTTTGAATTGAATAGGATCCTTTTACAAGAGGTTGATATTATTGACTATTTCACTTACCTTGGATTTACACCAGATTTTGAGAGTTAGTTTAAGCATTTTTAACTTCATCAGACAATCAAAACGATCAAATTGGATATTAATCCAAATGTTCTTAATGATGTTTATGCATTCTGGGTCAGATGACCAAGTAATGTTATATCTGAAAGGGGCCTTATGTTTATTCAGTTTATGAGATAAGTAAAGTAGGATGGGGTGTTGATTAGAAGCAATCCTCACAAGAGTAATGCTAGAAATGTTATCCCATTTATCGAGGGCATGTACATTGGTGAATGATTTATCAAGTTTACTGGCCAAAATTTTATTATAATGTTTCCTATACCAAGTAAATTTAGCTCTCAAGTGATTGATCTCTGCAAGATTATTCATTTCAATTCAAGCATGGAATTCCCTATAAGAGATAGGGGCATGTGATGGGACAATCTTTTCACTCGGGGATAGAATAGCATTAAAGTTGCCAATAATAAACCAAGGCTGATTAATAGAATTAATAAGGTGGGTGAGTTCATTCCAAAGATTCATCCTTTCTTGGTATCAAGTACATGCATAAAAAAAGTGGAGTAGACATGTATATTATCAAATGTGTATTCACGTGTAATTGTTTGATTCGAGTAGTTAGAAATACTGACATTATGCAAAGAGTAATGAGAAAATAACCATAATGAATCAGTAGATGTCCCATTATAACAAGACCCTAGAAAATAATTACCAAATGGGGCTTGATGTAATCTATAGGAAAAGATGGTTTTAGGTTAAGAAATGGAAAAATTAATTGGGGAATGTGTGCTAATAAATCTTTTTAAAACATTGAAGGTTTCAAGGTTAGAAATTCCTTGACAATTCTAATACAATATATTCATTTAAACCTCTTCTTAGTGGGGTTATCCCCATTTCTTTTAGAGGCCATGGTATTTGACCTGGTTTTAACTCCAGGAAAACCCTTTTTTGAAGGATTACTATGGTTGTCATCCAATGAAAAGTGGGATGGAAATGGAATAGAAGCACCTTTACTATATCTGATTTTAACTTCAGCTGGTGGTATAGAGTCAAAGGAGATCTACTTGAAAATAGATTCTGGTTGTAATGCAGTCGGGTTATAGGGGTCCTTTAGGGGCGGTGACTGAGATCCTATGGCAGAAAAACACTGCAAAGTGTGACTGCTCTCAGTCTGTATAGTTTGAGTCCCACTGGAATCCTACCCCCTATCCTTACAGAAGGGTGAATAAAGAAGGGAAGCCTTGAAATTATGCTCTACAGGCTTGGGGATGTCTACGTTTTTAAATGAAGGTTGTATTTAAGAAATAGTGGAAATGATTTGTAGGTGAGTGATATTGCTTTCAGGTAAGGGAAACTATTTATCAGTGTTATCATTATCAATTTCAGAAGGAGTGCAAGGATTTTCCTTAGCTTCATTATCAAGGACTGGGAAAATAGTGGAGTGCTTCATAGTTGGGACCAAAGAAGCAGGGTCTTCTTAAGGGGGTTAGCTGCAACCGAATCAGGGATGGGGTGAGAGATAATATCAAGGACATCATCTTCAATGCCCTTTTTAAAATTCTATAAACGAGTTTCCAATTCTTTTTCTTCAACAAGATAATCCCAAGATTTCCCTTTATTAGAATCCAATATACCATATGAATTAACATTGGAAACCCATTTATCCTCTCTTTTCATTGATGTTTCAGGTTTTTCAACAACGTTTTCTTTCTCCCTCCTATTCCTTTTAATTTTAGTCCAGCCAGAATTATTGGTTTTTGGAGGCTGCTTGTGAAATCTCTTACACTGGAATATGGTGTGTCCAACCAGCTTGCAATACTCACAATAAGTGGGGAGTCCTTCATATTCAAACGTCACCATAGTTTTGTAATCATGATCATTTAAAGTGATAGTTTGTGGGGGCTTTTATTATAAATTGACTATAACATGTACCATATCAAATAACCATAAATCCCCATTCAAAGTTCTCTGGTCTACCTAAAGTGGTGTACTAATGCTAAGTGATAGATCATTGAGGATCTGAGGATTCCAAAAAAATCTAGTTGTGGTTAATGTATCTAACCCAAACTTGGGCAGTATTATTTCCACGTAAGATTTTGTTAAAAGAAAATTCCCACTCATTGAGCCCAAGATATCCTGGTTTCAAGTTTAAATTTCCAATATTCCAAGACCATTCCATGTCTTATTTTGAGGAAATTGAAATATGAAAATATCATTTTCCTTAAGGAACAAGCTTCAAAGTTGGAGAATCCCTAGCAAGCAATAATTCTAACATTGAGATCTAAAAAGGTCCATGGACTATCCCATTTGAGGTACGCGACTCGGCCAATGAATGAATACTCACATAGATGGGATCGTTTTTTGAACTGCAACAGGGATAGCTTCAACAAAAAATCCTACATCTTCTAGTTTCTTTGCTCTTATTGACTTTATCGATGGCAGTTTCATGGAACCCATTAGTGCCTCAAGGAAGGAAACATCCTTCGCCCTTGGGTTTGCGATTGCGATTTGAGATGGTTCCTCCCTTTTCTGATTCAATATTTCTTTCGAGTAAAGTTACCCTATTAGATATACTAACTCTATTGAAGAATTGGATGAAAGGGCAGAGAAAATACTTTCAAAGATCAGAGAACTAGGGTTAGTGGAAGAAGATTTTGAGATGAGAGCGAGCTGTTGGCCCCATATTTTTTTCATCTTTTTCAAATGAACAAACTTCAATGCCAAATCCACTCTGGGTATGAGAGTGCAATGATAGAAGGTAAGTGAGTCCGGTGTGTGAGGGCCTCCACCTTACAAAATGTACTATTACTCTGGATTTTATAAGAATATTGTAGATAGTCAAGTGATGGTATCTTATAGATCCCGATTACATGGATTGGTACCCCTTGGACGTCTTAGAGTCTAGGTGGGTCGTGACACTGGTGAGGTTAGTTTAGAGCAGCCAGTTGGTTATTGACTATGGAACTGCATCATACGTTGTCATGCAAATCTAAACAGAGTAGATCCAGGGATTTTTCTATGGAAGTTTAATAAATGCAGAAGGTTTAATATCTATATGTGCTTAATTATATTCTACTACACTTTTTTCCTTATTTTACTTCTCATATACTTTTTATCATATCTTGGTATTGATTTGTTTGTATTTTGGTTTGGAATTTGGGTTTAATATGGTAATATATTTTCCAAAAAGTGATGTGGTGTCAACTATTTGAAAATGGGACAGATGTTTTGGATTCTTTGGAAATGGGGAAATCCTATTTTCCTACATGTATTCCAAAAAAGTCTTTATTGATTATTTCAGGAAGGTAAATGTATAGATTCTGTGGTTTTTCCCTACCAAGATATTATATCCACACGCCCTACTTTTACCATTTAGTGTTGGTAGACTAGATATATTTTGTAGGTTTAGGTTCCTTGTTCACGCACTCAATGATGGCGAAGGTTGGTCTAGTGGTTCGTGGTGACCAAGAGCTGAGGTGGAGATCATGTAGCATATTCAGTCTCAATTTTGTATTTAGTTTCACCATTGTTTTGTTCTATTTGTATCTGGATTTGTTTTGTATTTATTTGTGATCAGTTGTTGGTTTTTGAAGCATGCTCAATTAGTTAGTTTATTTTTTGATATAAGTTTTATTTTGGAAACAATATTTTTCCTTAGTGATTATGTTGATGCATGACACTAGTTTCCAGCCTCTGGTGATCAAGAACACAGTTCAAGCCACATCTCAGACATGGTCTGATGTCGGGTTGGATGGAATCCCAGTCTGGTTCATTAAAAAATTGTATCAAAGAAGTTTCTTGTTATTTAGGGTGTCATGTAGTTATATATTTGAATTGATGGGAATCAATAGGTAGGAATGAGAATCGCATCACAAACTCTTGCTCATTATGATCCTCGAGTTTCTAGGGGTAGTAAGAGATTTTTGTCTTTTTTCTTTTTCAGGATTGAGGGATGAAAATTGAGGCGAGATACTGTTCTATCATGATCTTAAGTGACCTAGTTACCCATGTAGAGTGTGATTAAATGTTTTGTGCTCATTATATTGGTTAATTTTTACTTGTGGAATGGCCCACTGAAATGTCGTCAGGTATGGCATGACTACTAGTTCCTTACTCTGGTAGTTTGGCATGACTTATGTCTTATCTCAGTCTCAGTTGATATGAGTAGGTTTTTTATGTGAAATTTGTTTTTGAAAAACAATGGATTTCTTTGAAGTAGTTTTTAAATTTGAAATTGGGTTTTAAAGGGAAATGTTTGGATTGAAATTTTTTTAAATTCATGTGTTTTGATAATGAAATAGTATGTGTGACTCTTGGTAATCCTTTTGAAAGTTATCATGTGTAAGGGTATTTGTGGAAAGTTCATGTTGGCATGTGTGGATGGTAAAATATAGAAACACATGTGAGGGTTCATGGGATTCTATTAGTAGATGATTGAAATCAAAGGCTTTTCCTTTTTTTTCTAAATAAGAAAATGATTTGATAAAATAATTTTTATTTCAGAAAGAGGGTTCGATTTTATGAGAAGTGGATTGTGTGTTTGTATATTGGCTATAGAAGAAGGTGTTTTTAAAATATAAATATAAATAGTGGTTTCTAAAAAGAGGAATTTTCAGTTATGGTTATATGTGTTTGTCTGGTCACCTTATTGGTTTATATTGAGATTATTGTTCTAGTTGAGTTTTTAGTGGGTGTTGACCCTGATTTTATGATAATTGTGTTATTTAGAATATGCCACCCAAAATAGTCCCCAATTATTATAATGAGTAATGCCCAGTTTCTCATTTTTATTGAGTGTTGCTAGTTTATCGTGGTGATCATGGCCCGTTATATATAGTAGAGTGACCTGAGAAGATTTATTATGTATTAATATTGTTGGGAACTCCTGGATCTATTAGTGTTTGTGTTGTCTTATGTTTATTTGAGGGCCCAAATTTGGTTGAATGAGATATGTTTATCCCATCATCAGTGCAAGTTGGTATGATGTGGGATGTGTTTATGTCCCACTTTGTTTGATATTTTAAACATACATTGGTAAAAATGAAAAGTTGGGAACAACTCATGATTATTCAACAAGGCCAAAAGATAGGGAAGGCCTATGTTGACCACCTTGAGGAGTTATTTCTTTTTCTCCGAAGGTGGATTCATAGGATCAGTTGAAGGTTTCTCTTTTCATTGTTGGTATTCTTCTAGAGATCAAATATTGATCCCTCTCGTCCATGGATCTTCATTTTGATAAGTTGGTGAATGAAGTGTTTTTATCCATGTTACTTTTTGGAGTGCAGGAAGTTGGCAATTTAGAGTTTGTTGTTTCTCGCAACGGTTCTCCATCTATTGAGGGGTCCATTCTGGTTGAACTTGCCTTTATGGAGTCTATTTCAGTGATTCAGGTCTCCAGTTTTTCATATCATTCTCTTGTGTTCCATCAGTGTGGCTATTTTGGGCATTTGAAGTCATCATATCGCAATCCTCTAGAAATTTATCAATATTATTACCATTTTGGTCCTCTAAGAAATTTGTTTATGAATCATTGATTGAAGACGAGGCTTTGATCTGAGGATGTTATCTTCTGAATGTTAGGTATTAGAATCTTTTACCATCATGGTTCCAGCCGTGGCCCCAGGAGTGAAGCTCTTATAAAGAAAGGAATTTAAATGGGTTCAGGAGAGCTAGGCCAAAATTTTTATCTTGTGTTGGGGTGGAGATGTTTAAAGATTTCTTTTTATAGTTTTTCAATTGTTGTAAGTACATTATTTCTTTTTAAAAATATGATGGAATTTCCCAATCATAATTTGAGTTGTTGAAATTACCTGAATATGGTTATTTATTGGTTTATCCTTTTACAAATCTGTTTTAAAATTTTATCAGGCAGGTCTAGTGATATTGTTTCTTATATACTTTATAAATAAAGATTGTGTTTGAGTTCACGGTTTGGTTTGTTTTTCCTCTATTTTTTCCCCTTTACTAGAGATTCAAGACTTCTGTGGTAGATTTTGATCTGGTTTGGGTTTTCCTAGGGTCCCAGTTTCCTGGTTTTAATGGTAGTGGGTTTTCCCAATTACGTCTCAGTGGTTTTGTTTCTTTTTTAAAGTTCCCAATCTTGTTGAGTTCATATGGTGGGGAGAACCCTCTAGTGTCCTCCCATCATTATTGTGTTTTGGTTTCTTGTCGATTGTTTAGGTTTATATTTTGGAGTGAAAGGTCTCCCCTTGTTTTGCGATTTATTTTGGATTTGATCAGGCATGGATTCAATTTTTGATTATATTTCAAATGGGTGACTTTCTAGTGGAACCAAGTGTATATGGTGGGAAGAATTTCCATGCCCATACCATTAAGATTCATTTATTTTATTCATTTCATGACTTTGGGTCATTTTGATGATGTGCTGGTTGAGTCCTGGTTTAAACATTTGAGTTTTGGTATAAAATGGATTTTTTGGGCTTGACAACAAGTGGTGCACAGGTAGCACACAGTTAAAGGAAACCATTCAACTTCACCCAGGTAACAATAGAACTCCTTTTAGAGTTCAAGGGTAAGGTGTACGGGTTGTGCACAATTTGAGAAACCAGACAGAAATCGTCTGCGATATTCTATCAATTTATACAATGGATACAACACAGTTTTCAAAAGTTTTTTCAAACTATGTGGACTAACTATGAGATTTTACTAGATTCTTAAAATTCAAAAATTCCAAAATTCCAAAATTCCAAAATTCCCCCTACTTGTTTTTAACCCAAAATGGTCTTCTCCTCCCTCATCCAACCTAGGAGAACCAATGGGATTCTCCAAACCCCTTTCTGTTTCACAACTTCAACATTTAAAGGTCCTTAAAATTTTATAAGTTTAGTTCCCTAGGTATTTTGTCAATCTTCCCCTTCCATATAACTTCTCTATGATGTTCTTCTTGTTTTCATGTGGGGTTTTCTCTCTTGAGAAAACCATAGAATCTGGGGTTGATGTTTGGTTAGTGTTTCTTTGGATCTCGGGTCTACAGATTGTTATATTGGTCTTATTCTTCCATCTCTGAGTGTTTCATAACATCCACACTCCTTCGATGTCGGTTTCTCAATTATTTTCTATTATCATTCATTCCATCAATGATTTTATTATTTCAATAAATTTATTATTATGATTCAAATTCATGTTATTATTTATTTTATTTTATTGTGGTGTCTTGGTGTTGGTAGAATTTGTTAAAAATTTTATTTGAAGTGCTACTTCAAATATGCTATATAGCTATGCTGAGAAGATGTTTTGTAAAATGAAAATAAAATTTTAATGTGAATTTGAGCACTTGTGGTGTTATTTGGATTTTTATATGTTTTGATAACATAGAAAAAATAATAAATTTGGAATTATTTGTTCTTTGAATTCATCTTTATGGTATAATGGTTTGTGTAAAAATTTTATATAATGATTTCCACTATTATAGAATGATTATTATTAATGTTGGAATTGAGTTAATTATTGTGTTAGCTTAAAGAAAGTGGTTTTTTGTTTAAATGATTTAATGGACACAGTATGTGTGCCATTGGATGTTGGCACATATAAGGGTGCATGAGGTGTACACATGGATGTGCATTCAAATAAATATAGAACTTTGAAATAAATTTTCTTCTTGAACCTTAGTTTCTCAAATGGTAACATACATGATAGTTGATTTCTAAATGGTATGATATCTCGTTTGGGATATTTTGATATTTTGTATGATTTCATATTGGTTTTGGAAAAGGGTGTGGAAAATGGAATTGGTTTCTTCATATAAAATCATGTTTTTCATCTTTTGTTATTTTGTGTGCTTACCTTTTGGATTGAAATGGAGATAGAGGTGGAATTTGGATTTGGAACATAAAGTCCCATTTGGAATTTTGAATGTAAAAGTGATGTTTAATGTTGTTGAAAATATGGTTTAGATGTTTTTTTGTAATAAATTTTAATTTATTGTTTTGAAGGCTTGTTCGATACTTTTTGGAAATGAAATTTGATCTTGAAAGTGCAATGTGCAGTTTTTATATTTGAATGTTTTTGAGAAATGTATTATAAGACAATGTGATGTGATGGCCAGATTAGAACTTATAAATTATTTTATGTCTGACATGGACACCTATAAATTATTTTCCTATATGGGTTATCGTATAGGTGATATCCATGTTTGGGGTAGGAATGTATGGTGATGGTATGTAAGGTGAGTTACATGTGGGAGGGCCTCCAACTTATATAGTGTACTATTATCATGTATTTCCTGGGAATCTTATTGAGGGTCGAGTGAGTATTTCTTATTCAATAATATTAGAGGGTTTAGAACCCCTTTGATGACTTATAGGATGGGTGGGTTAGCCACTAGTGAGGATAGTTTATAGAATCTTGTTGGTTATTGACCATGGAGCTACCCCATACGCTGATCGACGATTCCAGACTGAGTATGTCTAGGGATTACTCTAGGGATGTTTAGAAAATTCCCATTTTTTATTACCTGTATTTTCTTGTTTATATTAATCTCCACTTTTCCTCCTTTTGACACATCCCATTTACGTTCAACATAGCTTGGTATAGATTTTTTTTGGAGTGTTCTTTTTGGATTTTGGTTTAAAATGGGAATCCATTATATAAATAGAGATGTTGTGTATATTGTTTTGAAAAATGGATAAATGTGTTTGATTCTCTTGAAATGAGAAAAAAACTATTTTAATATATGTATTTTGAACTAGCCATTGTGTATTATTTTAGGAAATGAAATGTATGGATTTTTTGGCGTTTTCATACAAATCTGTTTTATGCTCCCACCCAACATTAAACATTCAGTGTCGGTAGGGTCGAGTTGTTTTCTATGTCCAGGTTCTTGGTTCATGTGATCGTTATTAGAGCTAGTCGGACTTGTCGTTGGTGGTGACCAATATCTCACGACAAGATCATGTAGAATGTTCGGTCTTAGTTTTGTACTTAGTTTTACCTTTTTTTCAATTTTATTTGTTTCTAGATGAGTTTTATATTTATTAATGATGATTTTTGGTTTTTACTATGTGTTAAGTTTTTTAGTTTATTTTTTCATCCTATAATTTCATTGGAAAAAATCCATCCACTTAGTGATTACTTTGATGCCTCAAACTATATTCCAGCCCATGGAGATCGAGAAGGCCTCTCGGGCAATGTCTCAGACCAGGTCAGATGTCGGGATGGATGGTATCTCGACATAGTTTGTGACTATGTATATTTTAAAAATGTATCTTGATTCAATCATGGTAATATTATTCATTTATTCACAATCATAGAATTGTATTTAAATAGAAAATCAAATCATAATCATGAAGAACATTTCCATGATCTTCTCCAAAAAATTATATAACTATACCCATTAATAATATCTTCTATCTTCTTGGAATAATAGTTGATATATACTTAGTGAAACTTATTTCAAATTAATTCCATTATAAATAAAAAATTTAAATATTTATGAAAAATTTCAAATTTATCTTAGAAAAAACTGCATGAAAATATTTATAAAAATAGACCATGGATAAATAATCACATTTTTGTCTTTTAGGAAAGACAATTACCAAAAAAATGTTATGTAATAAAAAATTCACTTTTCTGAAGTCTATATATAAATAAAAAAATAAAATATTTCATAAGAATATATTTCTATTCTCATATGAATGATTTGGAAATATAATTCATTATATTTGAAAATTTAATAAAAAACCAGTTGCATAAGTGTAGGATGAATCATCAGTTAACCATGTATGAGTGAATTATTATTATATAATATTTTTAACAATGATTATTTTCCTATAAAAAATAATAAAATTCTTTTTCTATAATCTACATAAGATTAACAAGTAACTATATTAGGGTGTTCAATTTAGAAATACATTATATAAGAAATATATATCTTTTATTCTACTTCCATATGAGCAACTTGACCATCATGTATTTTTTAATACTTATGAAATTATCCAAAAAAATATCAATAATAATTACCTTAGAATAATAATTGATTGTTTCTTTATAAAAATAACAAATAAATGTTCATGTGAATAAAGTAAATTCATTACCAAAAAACTATTGTTACTTTGAGAAACAAAAATCAGTCTATTTTAGGTTATGTTAGATTAGAATAACTCTCCAATATCATTTTCATGTAATTAAAAAAATTATATAAATGAACATGTTGAGTCTTGGGTATTCCATCTAATATCAAATTAAACATTTAGAAGAACTAAAAAATTATAATTTCCACTTTTAAGAAGTTCAATATATGAAGAAAACCATGTCATTATATAGTTCTATTTTTTAACTTTATTCTTCTAGGGAAGTGTGTTTTTATAAGAAATCTACCATATCATTTCCCTTTAATCATTTATTGGGACACAAAATGGATATCCAATTATTGAATAATGATAACCCATATCAGTAATTTTATAATGAACATAACATAATCAAAGATAAATTTTATTGTATTCATGAATGAGGTTATATAGACTTCGTTTTAATGTAAATTATAATGCAAATTGTATATTATACCAATTAAAGAAAGGTAGTTATTTTCAAAGGGTCCACAACAACAATCAGTTTCAAGCATTGTTCATCTGAGGTAGTAAATTATATTTTCCTTTTCTAATTAATTTTTCTAGGAATTAATGTAAGTAAGTTAATATTCTTGATATTCCACATAAAATATGAAAGGTTTTACCAATTCTTATGGCATCACAACTGGTGGAAAAAAATACATTCCATTATTTTATAAAAAATATTCTAATAGATTTTTACCCAAATGGTAGGTCTCTCATTTATTAAATTTTTTTGATTTTTAAAAATTATTTAGTAAGATTTATAATTAATTACCAATGTAATTAACACACTATTTATTTCCCCTAAAATCTCAATGGTTTTTAGGGGGTGTAATTTTGAGTATAAAATTGTTTTTCTTAGTATAAAATTCAATTATAGGATGATAGAACATGATACTAAATAGCATCCCTTACATTACTATGAAATAATAGTTTAGTGGATTCATCTTTAGTTCATGCGATAAAATATTAGAAAATATATCCATTAAATAAATAAATAGATCTTGACACTATTATGGTTTAATAACTAAATCATCGATATATAATTTTATGGTATTTTATATAATAGGGTTGAGTATGTATAAATTCACACTATGATATGTTGATCTATAATTATTAACAAGAAAATGGAGTCAATTTACTACAATTTTATAATTGTTAGGGGGAATTCATATTTTGAAACATAATGGTCTAAATCCCAGAAATAAATTCCGAACTCTATTTTCCCATTATTTTTCCTAACAAGAACAATGTTGGAAACCCATTATATGTATTGAACCAAAAAATGAAATTCTATTTTTTCATATTTTAAAATTTGGATTCCACCTTTTCATCCTGAAATGGATGTATGCTTCTTACTTAGTATTTGTATCCAATATAGTTATGAGATAACCTAACATAGTAATAATATAACTGAAGATCTTGTCCATATATCTCTGTGTAATTCCCTGAAAATAACTCCCTGTGTTATTTTATAAAGGAAATTTATTTAATTTTCTCATTGAGATTCAAAGATTCAAATATCATCATATTTCATGGGACTTATTTAGTTCCCAATATAACTTTATTAATCTTTTAAACAATTTTTTAAATCACCCCTTAAAAAATGATGGGGAATCATTTCACTCTTCTTCCTCAACATAATAAAATAACAAGGATACTATTATAGAGTGTCATTATCTTCATTATGACTATACTCATTTATAACATCAGGTAACACATCATTATTGCTTGTAACCTTGTGTATGGTGGATACAATTACTAGACATTTTATATTCTGTTGAGTATAAATGATTATATAATGATTTTTTGGGGAGAATTTATAGAATATTTTTCAATCCTAAATTATAATAACGATTCTCAAATATATAATTGATGTGAAGGGGTTATTAGAAATATATTTCCGTTAATAAAATAAGGATCTAAATAATGGAAATTTCTTACTCATCATTAGAGAAGAAAGTGGTATGAAAATGTTTACCATTATATGGTAAAATAGTACGACTTACCAACTCTATAATTTTCACATCGATGTCATATATTGGGCATAAAAAATTCCCTTCCATTTATAATCAGGGTTATAAGTGAATATTTTCACATAGTAGGTGTATTAATTTACATTCCATCCCTTAGATGTGGTTACATTTCTCCTTTTTTGTAGTATCATGCATCAATATATCACATATTATAAAAATAAAATGTTAATTTTTCATAATAAATTACTCCTACATATCTATAAATGGAGTATTTAAAACACTAATGGTATGAATATGGTACTACCATATGAAAATAAATAAATTTTCTTTCAAAAAAGTAATTTAAGTGAGAATCTTGATGAACTGACATGAACACAGATTCAGACACATGGACCTTAAACTAGAATTTCATTTCAATCATTCATAATTTTTTTTACTTACTCTTATCATTTCCGTGGATTTTTAGGTTGACAAGTTAAAGTACAACTTCCTTATATCCTACCTAGTGGTATTCCAAGAAAGATTGTGTTTTTTCACGAACCATTTTCCACTATCTCACGAAAGATACTTACATTACTAATGTTTTCATAAACATATAAGGGTAAAAGATGCCCCTATATGGTATTTTACTAATCCAATTATATAAAGGAGGTTACTGGGTTACAATCAAAAATATTAGTTACATTATTTTATTTTTAAGATGAGGGCACTTTTATTTTTAATTATTTATGGCTTTATATATCCTTAATAAGGTAATCCCTTAGTATATTGGAGAGATAAAGAGTTCTTACAACTAAATTCCATGCCAAGATAATGAAATTAAACTTGAAAATGTCTAATTTTTTATTAAAAGTTTTACACTTTCATCCATGTGGTTGTAATTGACTAAGGGGCCTAGAAGGTTGAGTTGATTTTTATAGTTAAAATCATCTTTTATATTAAGAATAGGCTGTAATTGTTTTCCATTTTTGGTATATTTTAATCTAGTATTATCATGTCCCTTGATTAAATAGATTTTTGAGAGCAAATAAATTGATAAACAAGTCTACCATATGTGAAATGATCTCCAGAATATTGAGGGTCTGACTATTATTCTTGTTGATCTTATTGATGTTACCTTATCCTTGTTTTCTTAATATATATGATAATTTTGAGGATGAAACCATGAATTCATATTCTACCTCAGGTATGTATTCATAAAACTCTACAAACTTATTCATTTATATTTACTGGGAAATCAATTTCATTGAAATCCTCTTCATTATTATATAGTTTAGTTAGATCGATAACTGTTAGAGTGTTATATATAGATTATGTTTTTTAGAAAAAAATCCATTTTTTGGGATAGTTCCACCATTCTAGAAATCAAGGTATGTTACCTAAATGGTTTTGGACTACATCGGGTACCTAAGGGGGTTCCTTTTCATACACATTGTATTTTTTTTATGATTATTGTACTATTTATTTAGAAAGGTAGAGTATAATTTGTGGATTCAAGGGTTGTATATGGAATTTTGTCCATGATTAGTTGATTTAGTCTGTCTTGAGCATATATATACTCAAGGTTCACTAACTTTTGAGTTATCTAGTTATCAATAATTTGTGTATTTTATATAATATTTCATCCTACTCCAATTATTTTTCTTGTGAAGTATGGGGAAAAATGGTATATGAATCTTGTAATTGTCCCAAGTTAACAAATTTTAATATACCATTTCTTAGAATTAGGTATTAAAAAATAATTCTTGGATGGTATTCCATAGAATTGTGAAAAAAAGAAATAACAGGGGTAATCATTCAACATAACCTCATTAGGTTTCTATATTTTAGGTAATGTTATTAAGTTATTTTCCATTGTTGAGATGAAATATCTTTTGATATGATCATTATTGAATGAATATACCAAATTCCTCATAAGTTAAATTTTCAAATAACTCTTCTCCTTTTATAACCTAAAAGTTTTCATCGGAAAATTGGTATTCTATTATTGTTTATGAAAATTCACCAGATTAAAATTTAAAAGCTTAGGGGATTCATATTTTACTACTACTAGTTAATTATTCAAAACCATTTTTTATGGTTTTCAAGACTTTTAATCGTATTATAATGGAATATTCCCATATTGTTTTGGTATACTAGATGAAATATCACAAACATTGTGATATTGTAGTGAACTCTTGTAATACACCACGTTATTTTCATGGAATTATTAATGTTTCTACATAATCTTGGAGATCTTATATATAAATTGAGAATATTTTGTCCTATGGGAGTTCTATATTCCTTCTGATAATGAAATCGATGAATCATTAATTTTTAAAATTTTTCAATTAGATATTCAATGTTTTTTAGTTTTCTTTAGTGTTGAACTATTTTTTCAGATAATAAACAATTAGAGATATTCCCAATTACCAAGGGCTTCAGTTCCTATATTTTTATACCAGATAAATATAAGAATATTAAGAGTCAGCAAAAAAAAATGGAGATTTTTAGCTTCCTGGTACTCTAGTGTTTCAATAATTTTATAAAATCTGGATGAAAGTTACAAAATAGGTTTTTCTATATATCATGTTTAATTAAACATTGACAAGTTTTAATTTAAAAATATGGGGGGGTATAGGAGTCAATTATATCTAATAAATATATTCTTTCCTCTCCACCTATGATAATGCATGAAGCCCTTTGATGGATTCCATATGAGAAGTAAAAGAATGAAGTATTTCTTATTTTGAAACTATAGTTAGGGAAAAAATTTATGATGGGATTTATACATTATGATGATACTATGGGATTATCTGAATTAATGGTAAATTAATTTACTGCGTTGGTGCTGAATTATTATTGTAAACAAGAGGATGAGTTACCCTAGTATAGGAAAATATTTTTTTATCAATTGGAACTATTATTAATGGGATAGTTTGATGTGATATCTAATTTATATGGTTGTATGATTTTACTCTACTAGATTTAGAAATCTCCCCTTTTGATAAATATCAACTAGAGAACACACAATTTTATTATCTAAATCCTTATATATGGGGCCTGGCTATATTTTCTTTATTAAAACCATATAATTCGTATATAGTTCCACAACAAAGACTCTATCTTATTAGGTTCTGGGTAGGTTTTGATTGTAGCCACACCATTTTCCTTCCCCATGTAACTAGGTCATTGATTGGGGAAAATGGATTTTTTTGTTGAGATCCTTGATTGTGGTCATATCTCTAATATTGGGTAGACACATATTTTTCATACACATATATGTGAACAATGTTTTCTATGGTTTATTTGTCCTTTTATTTATGTTTTTACTATAAATCTATAAACAAATTAGTAATGTTTTTTATAAGGACATTCAATTATTAAATCGTCAAAGTTAGAACTAAGTCACTCTCTACATGAGGGATAAGTGGTTCACTTCCAGCCTTAGAATTTTCCTTAAGAGTCATGTTATAATTTTCCATTAATTTTTATATGTTAATGTATCTCTTTTTTTTTCCTTAATGGGTATTTAATTTCTTCTTTTGGATCTAACATTGAGATGAAGTGGGTGGTTGTTGATTAATTTTAATTTTGGGTGAATTCCTTTTAACATCAATTGAGAATGATCCTAATTAAGGAATCAAATAATCGAATACCAATAGAGAAGACCATAAAGGTATTTGTAATAGAGCTACCCACATCCTTTAAAATATCAAACATCATGAAGGAGGCACATCATCCACATGGGAATCACAATATAGAGTTAATACTATTAATAGTGGTGATGGGGGTAAAAATTCCCTAGCTATATGGGCCAAGGATAAAATTTTTCTTTTGTAAATAATTTTGAGCCTTAATTTTATTTTTCATCTTATAATATATTATATGTTCATTGTTTCTTATAATGAGCCTTTTTAAGTGATTTATATTAATAATGATGTATTATTATTAATAAGATGAGTTTCCATAATTTTTTCCAGTTTTAATTTCTTGTAGGTTTAACTAGAAATCCTATAAATAACTTATTCTCATTCCGTAATAACCTTCTCGTCACTATGGATAATAAGAATCAATTAGATGTTAAATTTGAGGAAATAAATCTCATATCTGATGCATGATTTGAGGTAGTGAAACTAATAACTATTTTTCCAAGGTTAGTCAACTTACCATTGAGTGGGTGAAACAAATCACCCTAAATTCTCCACAAAATTTTATGCACACATGGGGAGAATATTCTTATACAATATATGAAATTGTATTAAATATATTTAGGCATGGATATGTAATATTCTCATGATTTTTATTGGATTTTAAATCCTTGGATCTCAGAAGGAAACCCAAATTGACAAGGAATCTTCATTCACATAATTTCATGGTGTGATTTGTATTCCTTTCATATGGTAGTTATTTTTATTTTTTATAATTAAATTCCATCCATATATTTCAGAGAATGTGGGGCATTCATTCCTATTTCAGAATCATTGTAATGAGATGTTGGTATGTAACTATGGGATTCAACATTCCATATATTTTATCCGGGATAACTCCTTCTACATGATGCTGAAGCATATTTTATTTTTGATGATTGGTTCCTAAACCTACTTAGAACATAAAGTTATAATTCCTATAACATAATTAGGTAAATCAGAATCATTTTGAATGTTTCCAACAATGTTTATGATTATGTGATAATGTGTAGGGGTTAATGGTGATCATTTCATCAACTCAACAATTATTTGGGACAAGACATTATCAAATGATTGTGGAGTGATTTGTGAATAATGATTGAATTTTTTAGAATTTATTTTTAGGATGGAAACTTAGGGACGAAATTGATATATGGAAAACCTTCATATAAAGGTTTCATTTTTTCCAGTATAGGACCTAAGGCTAATTATGTCTTTGTTTCATACTTTTATACAACCTTCGAGTTGGAAAGTTATTTTTTCAGGGGGAGGAAATCAATAGTGGGTTCTATAAGGAGGACCACTTTGGTAGTCTTCAATATTATTATGTGAAGTAATTTAAAAATAACCATCCAAAGGAGAACCTATTTAATTTTGTATTTGTTGATTATCAGCATGAGGAGGACATTTTTATCGGGTACTGTGTGGAGGAACACTATGTTTGATATTTCATATATTTAATTTCTGAATAATACTACATCCTGAGCTATATTTTTCTAACATAAAGGTAAACATAATGAGAAAAAATTGATTGAAATAGTTCATTGTTATTTCTTATTTATTCATCAATTTGGATAGGACCTCCAAGATGGGTAAGTGTTGGGTCATGGGGAGGAAATCCACAATTAGTACCTTAGGGAGTATCATTGTGGTTGTTATATTTTATTAATCGAGGTGTGTGATTTATAGAGATACTCATTTTACTTTCATGGTTAATAACTACAAAATGGTTATCCTAGAGTGGACCCCAGAGTTTTATTTTTTTCTTAGGCATTTGGAGGACCTTCATAAATACTCTATTGTTGATAGTTTCCATGATGAGGAACTCCATTGTAATAATTCTTGTTTTTATTAGGGGGACCTCCACAAAGGTTGTTTTATGGAGGACATATAAAGTTATTTGGTATGTTATAGTTAGGAGGACCTGTATATTGGCGATTTTTGTTTATTTCATGTGATTTATCACATATCAAATCACCAGTTCATTCCTTGAATCCTCTAAAAATAGTGATCTTGAGTTTTCCCTATAATTTTATTAGGATATGTTATAGAGTCACGGGGATGAGAATGGTGGCTATATCATGGAATTATCTAAGAAATTGATATATAATTACCCCTAGTATAATCTCCTTCTATGGTATCAAGTCTTTGTGACTGAGGATGAAGTTTCAAAAATATTCTTTGGGTAGATTTGGATTGTGGGTTAGTGACAACAACTATTTTTAGTAGTAATCATCTTTGGTATCTATAGGTTATTTATTTATTTGTTAAAAAATTTCTATTTTCCCCTTGAAAATATTTAAGGTAAAATTTACCTCACTCTGGAAAAGGGTGCCAAAGTAGTTCGAAGTGTAAATAGGGGTCTCTAGACATCTATTGGTTTCCTATAATTTGGATGACCATCATGGCCTCAAAATCCTCTAGATTGGTATGAGCAATCACTAAGTCATGGATGATTCCATTTTGAAGGAACTTCCATACCATATAATTAAATAAGAATGGTTGTAGGTGATGGGTGGGTGAAAACATTCATCAACAATTTAGAGAAGAAGAATCCATGATGATATTATCACACATATAGGGTATCACTAGATGGTATTTCACCATGAACTAGGTAATCCTATGGTTCCTATCATCCTGGATATGGAGCATGATTACTTATAACTTATTGATCAATGAAATATTTTAGATGTTTATGGGGAAATAATTGGTAAGACACCCATCAATGTTTTATTAAAAATAAAAAACAACGGTCTTAACCAATCTTTATCACAGGTAAATAACTTCAAATCCATTTCACCATTTTTGTTTCTAGGGATTTTGTTCCTCATGGTCTTCATTGGATAGTTAATTAGGGTGATGTATATCAGAATCAGGATTATGATATGTCAACTCATCCTCCTCAAAATAATATTTTTAAATATTTTAACAAGAATCATTTAGGATAGAGTGGGAACATCATTATTTCCAAAACCGAAAAATAAAATCCCCTGAACAAATACAGACAAGTACATCATAAGTTACAGTCCACAAAATTCAAAGTTTAAATGTAACATCACAACATGTCATTTTCATCCCTTTCACAAAATTCAAATTCTCAAAATTAAAATTAAAATTAAACTTTCAAATTTCAAATCTATCATTCAACCTTCATAGGATAGAAATGGTATGAAAACTATAACCACATGACACGAACCCAAATTTACTCCATCACTATAATAATATCCATGTCATTTGTGAGAAATATATAATATTACTAGAGATTTTTCTCCACTAAACCCCATCATCCATACATTTTATAAATATCACCATTGAAAAATCACCATTATAATAGGCCCTTATCACCATTAAAAAATCCAACAACACATAATGGCTCAAGCTAAGTCAAGTCATGATGCCATTATATGTCATCATTGGGTAGTTAGATACATGATCCATCCGGATACCTACACACCATAATTTCTTTAAAACATAAAATAAACACATCTCACCAAAAAAATCACTAGAAACTACCATCACCCCCAAGGATCGATAATAAACAATAATTCTCACCACTATTGACAATCAATCGCACTATTAACGCCACCGATTGAAATAAATAGGTTGGTAGAAAAACCATGGGAAATTCACTATAAAAAATTAATGATCTTCACCAAATCAAAAAGTGAAATAGCTCCTCTGACCTACTAGATAAACCAAGGATTATCAAATCCATAACCACAACCAACAAACATTGAACCAAAATAAAAACCAAGAAACTGTGAAGAAAACTAAAAAATATTCATACATATAATAAAACCAAGTCCATGACAACTACACTATGAGCTATAAGACTTAGTGGAATAACCAGTAAATGATGATGAAGATGGATTTTAGGATGGTTGGTGTCACAAAATTAAATTATGTGATATGATCTTGATGAACTAGACCAGGTGATAACCTTCTTTGGGGATATAAACCATCATTAATGTTTGGGGAATGGGGAGGGAGATGATATAATAAGAGGGGAAATGATGGTTATAGATAATGGATATCAAGATAAAGAGACAATGAAGCATAAAAACATACCAATATAGTTGGGAATATGAGAGAGGAATTATTTTTATCGAGACAATCACATCAGAAGATCTATAATAAGACCTAAAAGATAGGAAAATTTAATGGAAGGGAGATTCATAACTTCATAAGGAATCATTTTCCCCCTTATACCTAGTTCATGTATTAGAAATCTTGAATGAGATATCATAAGGTAGAATCCACTCATTGGAAGTCATTTATCTCATTTATTCACCATAAAATTATTATGATATTTATAATAGTCAGGTAAAGTCATCCCATAATGGATTTTATTTTCCAGTTATGGACTCTCTTAATGATTTATGAATATTTTTGGAATCAAATAAAGTGAGAATTCTTATTAATATTTATGTGATCGTTTTTATTGATATGATTAATTTAAAAGAATAGTTTATGATATTCGTTTCTATTATATCTCAGTGATTAACTACAATATGGTTTAAATATTTATAGTTAGACAGAATATAATTTATCTAATAGGTTTTTGACAGATAAAAATAATTCAATAAATAATGGATGTTTACTATAATCCATTATTAAACATAAAACCTATTTATAAATTTTGATATAATAATCAAAAATATATAATAATGGTGTAACTTTTCACCAATTTATTTTGGAATTAAACAATTGTTTCAAATAGATCAATAAGGATAGATCAATGGGTTCCTATTCTAATGGTGTCCATGGATCACATGAATCTATTGATGATCATGAAGGATCTACTTTAAGACTATATTATCTAGAAACCTGAGTCTAAAGGATTTTAGAGAGATATTTATTGAGTATAATTCTATTTGAGTAGTTATAATAGTGTCTCTACATAATGGGTCTACATATAATTTTTTAATAATCCAAACTACATATATATGCATACAAGAAACTCTAAATTTTTTTAATATTTAATGAATGTTTCAAATATTTTAATTTTTTGGATTAATACTCTATTGAATCTTTTTAAAAATGAATAAAGAATTTTTAAACTCATTAAAATCATCATCTTATGTTAAATGTTAATAGATCAATAATAGGTGGGTAGGAGAAGAATTCTATTCTTAAATAGAATCCCATAACATTTTTGGATTCCATGAAGAGGAATATAATGTTGTGACACTCACCAAACCATGGTGTATCCTAGGTAAGACCATTTTGTGTTTTAAACCACCACATCATGGTGCTTCCATTAGTGAGAAAATTTTGAAATCTTCTAATTTCCTAAAATCTTCTTTGACTAGTTATAATCTCACCATATGTCTAATCATCAGCAACAGATTTTGAAACAATATCCAAAAAACATTTTGGATATTTCCAAAAATATAATTTTAAAACTATACCGTAAATGTTACTGTTATTCTATATAATATATAAAAACTATAGAAAATACATTTATAACTTCTTCTGAATATCCTCTAATTGTATTTTGGGGTACCTCTAAAAGATTCATAAACTAAATCCTCATTCACACAACCAAAATGTATGACCCCATGTGACTTTTTAACTTTGAATACAATTTTGAATCCCTAAATTCATAAAAGTAAAAAAATTGTGGCTTCTATAATATAATTAATAATACTATGGATAAAAATGAATCATATATGATTTATATCAAATACATGTATCTCCATACTTATGTACACTATATGTATCATATAAAAGTATAGATAATCAGATAATCCCTATGTCTAAGAAATCAAGTAACCATGAAACATATAGTTTGTCAATATCTAATATTCACTCTTATGTTCACAATTCATTATGTATATACTTACCACGACAATGAATATAACACTATTCATTCATCTAAGAGGATTATTACATCACATACCCATCAATAAAAGATGATATGTACATTATTTTTATGTTATCTAAGTAGGACCATATATTTAAACTTGTTATCTCATTTGAGGGTATAAATCACATACTCTTCATATGATATGAACTATCCCATCATGGTCGAGCCTCAACTGATTACATAATTAACAGCACACCCAACCACCCATGTAATTTATGTGATTTAAGAATTATATAATAATGGAATAAAATTATGAAAGTTATTGTGGTAATTATATTTCCATCATTTGGAATGGGTGTTCAATATAAAACATGAACCCCTAGCTTTCCAAATACATGTATGACACTACATGGAGTATACATGGGAGGTAATTCAATGAGAAAAAATAACATTGTGTCTCATGGGTATATTCTACATCTCTATACATATTACTACCCATTCTAATAATAATACCTCATAACACCCAATAGTATTTCATGATGTACATGAGTTAGTTATAACTCAAATTTATACATTGATAAGGAAATTATCATTAAACATAAAACATTTTAATGTAAAAGTTTTAAATATATGATAAAGTAGAGAGTTTATTTTTGTATAATATGATATATTTTTAATTGTTAAATTAATTGAATAATATTTAACAAAACAAAAAACAATCTACCATCTAATCACATATTATATAATATATCAGTAGAGAGGCCCTTTGATTTCTTTGATTTTTCGTTTTTATTAAAATCATTACACCACTATGTAAGTCTTACCACATCTCTATGTTACCATATGATAATACCCCCACAAAAATCTTTTACACAAAAAAAAACAACGAATCATGTTTTTGAATAATTGTGATACTCAAGAACCATAATCCTATTATTTAAGTGTTTGAAGGTAGTATTAAAATTCATTTCAATATTTTTTTAATCCAAATTTCAATGTCATGATGTTATTAAATTCTATTTTATACATAGAAATCCATCTAAGTTTATCATATAATTCTTGTAACATTCCTATTTAAACATTTATTTGATATCATTGAGTAACTAATGTAACCCTTTAAATAATATCTCTCTTCAGTAATATGACATAAACTCGTTTAGGATATAATATGAATTTATTTTTGTTATGGTAACTATATTTTATTATTTACATGTATATTTTCTGATATACCTAAAATAGATTTTGGATTTTTAATGGCCTTCACTTTTTATTAGACTTGTTGAGTGTTTAATTTATGATACATGGAACTTCATTAAGTCCAAACATCCTTCCAACATGCATGTAAAAACTATATTCTCTTTAGAAATTCATAATAAGATAAAAATAATTCCTTTTTAACATAAATTAACACATATTTCCATTATAATAAATACTTAAAAAGAGAATATTTTCATCCATATCATTCCTATATATTTGGATACATATTTTGAAAAGAAGACTCTATTCATTAAAATATTCTACTATATGGTGCTGGGAAATAATTCCACCATAATTTAACAAACATATTTTATAACCACTTTAATCTTGGATAAATACAACATTTATCCATATCTTCTTCTCAAACACATTAGAGAGTATGATGAATCTTATAGAATGTGTGATAGAACCATCATTTCATGTTTTTACTCCCAAAAACAATTTAACATAACACTTATATTATCATATAATATAAAAAAGTTAGAAATATGTGTAATTTATTTATATCTATATGAGATTTATATATTCCTTTACATCTAACACCATGATTTAACAAAACTTTCCATTATCATATGATAAAAAACTATAGAAAAAATTAATTAATATCCACATTTGAACACTTGTATGTATACAGCATATGTAAAATATACATTTGGAATCATATAAACATCAAAGTCCATGAACATATTTCCATAACACTAATAACTAAAGTGAAATTTTTATGGAGTTTCAAAAACACCATTGAATTATTATAGACAATGATATCTCACACAAAAACATTTATCCTCCCCCCAAATTAATTAAATTTTTTTCAACAACATTTTATGAAAATTATACCATTTTATCGTCTTCCATTAGCTTATAATTTTATCCCTATGTGAAGTTAACATAACACCAAAACATGGAAAACCCATTCCAAGTTCATCTATCATTAAAACTTTGAGAAAATGGATTCAAATTTTAGGAAATCTTTCATATTGTAAATAAATATCCAACGATTTTTATATATTGAATTCCATATCCGGATCTAGATATAAATAAATCATTTTTTATATCTAAGTTATTTACATTCCCAATATTATTGAGTATATGAGTAGATACTAAAACGCCTTAGCTTATTCCATGTATAGTTCATTCAAAACCAAATTTAATCAATTTCTGCTTCTCATAAGAATCAATACCCACTTTTTGAAAAACATTAATGGAAGGATACTCATAAAGGTATTACTATAATACATATAATTTTTAATTCTTTCTTAATAATTATTACTTTGTTTATTACTTTTCTAATAAATTTAATACTTAAAAATTTTCCTTCTTAACGATTTATTTCAAATTCATGTTTGATGATGATGATAATTTAAATATAATAGGTTCATTTATTAGATTAGGTTTTTGTTTTACATTCATTTAGTAAGAAATTTTATTAAAATTGATCCCACTAAATTAAAAACATCTTTAGTTTTGCATCATATCATTTAGTGTTTCAAGATCAACATTTCAATATCCCTTGGGAATCTTTATCTTGTATCACATTATATAGCTATTTGGGTATATAATTATACAAATTGTGTCATATATGATTCTTAGATAGATGAGTGGTAAATTCATTGCCCAATCTATCATATGGATAAAAACAACTATATTCCAATGATATCATAATCCTATTGGGGTATCTCAATAAAATTTAACTGAATTAAAGTTTTAAAAAATGGGATCCAATTCCTATTAGGGTCAATTATCACGTGCGTTCCTAAAACATGATAAAATTGGGGCTCCCAAATTTATCATGACATGTCCAGTTGGATGATTAGGGCCATGAAAGGTGTTTTATCTAGAAGAAATATGATAATTATTATTTTTAAGAGGATTTAATTTTTATATCATTGAAAAATTTATTCTCTTTAATTGTATCTATTTGTTAATTATTTAATTATTAATCCAAATTCTTTCAACCAAATTAAAATGTTCAAACCATATTGATGTGAAAGTCTTTAAAAGATAATATAGTTTTTTAATAACCCTAATTAAAATACAACAATATCTATAAAAATTAAAATTCATCCCACACATAAGATAGAAAAAAAGTTCATTAAAAGGATTTGAGTCACATAAAATCAATAACACACTCAATATTATGCATTGAGTGATAGGCAGTCAACCCCCACTTCTATAGATAATGAATAAGCATCCAATCGAGTGAGAAATCCATCCGAAAGCCCCTATACCCATTGTTCTATACACAAGAGAAATGTTAATTCAAATATAATTCCAAAATAATATATATATATATATATATATATGAAAATAAACCATTAAAGTTAAGATGATATTCTAATTATTTCAAAAATCATTGAAAAAGAAAAATAAATTTTTTATCGTGCCTATTATATAATTCCTTAAATTGTTTTATGATAACATGATAGAATTAGTTTAACTTGTTTAAACTAAAAAATAAATCACAATTAATAATATTATATTTATATTAATGATTAAAAAATATGTGAATCAAACTAAATAAATGAAGTATTTAAACATTTATATATGAGTTACAAAATTATAAAGAAATCATAAATAAATTATAAACACTTTATAACTTCAACAAAAATAAACATGAAAAATTCAATTTTATCTAATATGAACATTTTATATTATCATTTATATGGTTTTAATATGATCTCCTTTATATTCTAAAATATGCGATATTTTATTAACACATTTATTAATGAATAATAAGAATTTCATTTTTTATTTAAAAAATTTATATAAATTAAATATATCATAAATATGGATCATATATTCCCAAAAATAGTTCAAATTAATTTTCTAAATATTTATTTTATATGATAATTTTATATTTACATTTATTAACTATTCATAATTAAATATTAACACTTCCATATATTTTTCTTATTTTAATTTGTGAAAACTTTTTTAAATTAATCACCACATAAATATAGATTAAATATAAATGATGTTGAATAAAATTTTTGTAATTTAGTTTAAAGCCCATCCTCGAACACAGTGAAGGTTCGATGAATTTTATTTAGAATCTAAACGAAAAATATTTATCTTAAATTGTTACACAAATTGGATTTCACTATTGTCTCGTCTTCCTCGAGGTGAAAAATTATACAGAGGTAATAGCTTAAAAAATGTAGTATATTTTTTTATAATACAAAATTATTTGTCCTTGGTATTTTATAGGGGTAGTAATTTCAGGATGGTGTATTTGACCAATCCATTTTTCATGGCTATACCATTTCAGGAAGCACTACAACCGTACCAAAAAGTTCGATATGTATCTAACTAGAAATGGTCTTTCACGTGGTTTACTATTACCATGATATAAATACATGCTGGCCATATCATAAAACATCATCCTACAAATCATTATTTCTTTAATGTTTTGAAACATAACTCTAACAACTATTTTTGTCGAACTATTTAATGGAAAAGGAAAATATGAAGTGAAACACCTGTATTCAAGATGACTATGTCATGGTCCTATATTATCATGAATAAAAATGAATGTTTCTGATATGAACAAGTCCTGAAATCTAGAAAACTTATTTTATATCTTTCTTTGTTACTTAACAACTGGACCCAAATGTTTTTAGATCATCTCGGATATCACTGATGGGTTTCATATGGTTTAAAATAATTACTAACATAGTATAAAAAACATCATATTGAATTTAACCTAGAATATATCCAGGTGTTTTTATTAAATTTTAAAAAATGATCATAATAATAATCCTTTAAACCAATCAATCTAGGATTTTAAAAACTGTTTGATATAGACCACTAAAGAGGAATTTATGGTTCTTCCCATCTTGGATATCTAATAATTTCATTAATCTCCAAACACTTGGGAATGATCTCTTAAATTCCATTTTTTTAGATCCCATAGTTGAAAGGATAACAGATATATATATATATAGTATAATTCAGTATAAGAAATTACAATGGTGTATCAACACATAGGATTCATGTATAATGACCAAGGGATCAAAAATAATTATTTAGTCATCCAATAAAATCTAAATATTTGGAATATTTAATGAATGATTGATAAAAAATAAATTTATTTTCAACTTTTTGAAATGCTTATTTATTCTCTATTAATTTTTTAATTTTTAAATGAATATATTGACATTTTATACATATCATAATCAATATCTAATGAATATTTTAAGAGGAGTGTGATAGATAAGTAGGGAAATAATATCAAACTAATTTTATTTCTCATATTATATTTGGTTTCTATACACAACACTATGAAATGGTGAAAATCACTACATTTTGATATATCCCATTGATGAACATGATGTGGTCTAAACCAAAACCCCATGGTGGAGACTTTTGTACTCAATTCTAACATTCCCTCCATATAGGGAAGAATAAAGTGTGGAGTAGTTTAGAGTTGGCCCTCGATTGGGACTTACATTGTATCTCTACTTGGGAAATAAAAACTTTCATAGTTGTGTTCCACACAATGGGGAAGAGAATAGATTTAAGGTTATGTATCTATATTTAATATATATCTTTTAGGGTCTTACATCCATGTCCATTTTTTCTTATAGTTATTGTTAAAATGACCATGACTAATTATTCACTTAAATTCACAAATAATGGGATAGAATGTTCTCAAAAATGGTTTTGTGTATAACATAATCATAAGAAAAATATTTTAGTTTTACATGGAAGAAGTTTTAGGTGGAGACAGGGTGGGGACACAAATCAAGATGGTTTCCCATATATACCTTTTAATTATTAATTGAAAATACAGAGGCTGGCTAGACACATGGTAGACATGAAACATGTTTTAAATAATTAACCTGATCACATTGGTCTTGGAGAGGCACCATTGATTTATTCAAGATTGGTTATCCTTCTTATCAATGAAATTAAGGGTTACATTTTCTTTGAGGAACCATAGTTTTTGAGAATAACCAAAGGGAAAATTTATATAGGATGAAATACTTATATTTTCAAAGGAATACTTGATCATAAGGGATATATAAATGTTGAAAATGTGTCGACCATGTATATCTGGTGGCCATGGAATAAAAAATTGTAAATTATGCTCTTTGTGAGATAGAACTATGTGCTAGAGTTCCAATGAGGTCTAGATATCCATTAGTAATAAAGGGAATGACTTAGTCTAACAGAGTTATTTAGGTAAGTGTTTCACCAAGGTTGGACACTTAGAAGTTGGGTGAAACTCCATTACATAGGGGAGCCTAGGCTCCATGGTTGATTTCCCTTTAATGTTTAGAATATATATAGAAGAGAAGAAAAGTAAATTGGGTTCCATAGTTATTCTCTTATGGGTATATCACAACCCCAGCAAATGGAATTCCAAGGAATGACTTAGTTTTACCATTCTTCCATGGTATATGTTAATAAAAATGTAATTTATGTTGACCTAAGTATTGGTATGGTTGAATAGGTCTTTAAAAAAAAATTTGAGAATCAAAACCTATAGATTTCATAAATAACCCTTGTTTCACTATAGTTTCCATGTTTCTAACTCAAAAAAGACACCCAAGGGGTGTTTTGTAATCCTAGGACTCTTAAATAAACTCTAGCTTCACTTTGTCTGGATCTTAGATTCTCAATATTGGCTATTCATAAAATAAATGTATATAGGGACCATTTTATAAGAAAAATTTGATTTTATTCACGAACTATTGAATTAACTTTCTATAATTGATTGATAACCCAAGTATAACCCCAAGCACATTCATTTTAAATATTATAAAGGCATGAGAATTCCATTGGCTGAAGGCATCAACATGAGTGTGAGTGTAGGGTAGGCTAGATACATATATATTTGGATTTAATTTAATACATATTGACTTCAAGATTCAAAGGTGAAAGGAATGTAATTCCTTGAGAACCATGGGAGTTATCTCCAGGAGGGTTTGTTCAAAAATGGTTCAGATTGGGGTGTGTGTTATATTAATAATCCAATTAATGGAAAAATACCAAAATTCCCTTAATGATGGAATTTTCTATGCACCATCAGCTTTCTAGTGTCTATTTCTCAACCATATAATGTTCTTGGGAAAATTTTGGCATTCTACCTTGTCTATCTAATGGTTTGTGGAATCTACGAAAGTACATGTCCCACTGTATGCACCATCAACATACTGGTTCACCCCATCACCTAGAAGGTGGGCCTATATCTTCCACTATGAAACATCTTATGCATACATCCCTTTGAAAAAATAACTATGAGGTCACTTTACCTAAAATTTACACCTCTAATGAAAGTGAAAAAGATAAGATATTTTTTGATTTAGAAATAAACAATCCTTAATATTTTAAGATGTTATAATTCCTAGTTCTAAGATAAAGTGCCACATGACCTCATGTGTGACTCCCCATAAATAGGAGGCTTATAATTAGTGGAAAAGGTATATAAGTTTCATTGGATGACTATATCCTCGAAAATAATATCTATACATAGGATTATTACATCATATGAATAAGAGGATTAAAAATTATAATAGAAATTTGTAACAAAAGATCACTAATAGATTTTATTTCAGGGTATTCCAAATTAAACCAAATTAAAACCTATTATAGTAGACTATAAAGTTTATGTAATTCCCTAACCCCAGTTACCCAGATTCGGTGCACTACATTAATACATTATCATGATTACAAGGAATCAAGTCTAGAAAGACTTATCAATTTAGGAGTCTTGGAAAATAGATTACATACATGAACGTCACATTACACTTTCTAACATTAAAAAAACATTAATAATCCTTTTTGAACTCCATTATTCCCATTTATTAACCCTACATATCAATCATAATAAACTTCTTGGAATCCAAGGAAAATAAAACATTAGAAAGGGGTGAGCTCAAATACTTTGTAAGGGTAAATAATTTAGTGGAATCTATAAACTTTTAAGGAAATATTTGTAATAAAAAGAAAATAATTTTAAACATAACCTTGAACATAATAAGGAAAAAATAAATCAAAAATTACTATATAAACATGCACATGGATATTCTACTAGTCAATTAAAATCATGTAATAACTAATTTTATAACCAGGGAATTCATAATTTCGGACATCATAACCACATAGTCAAGTCCTCGTAATAGGACTGAAAATAAAAATTTTATCAAGGACTTGTTCTAAGAAACTAATTTGTCTCATGACACCTACCAAGGCATCGAGGGGCTACAGTGGGACTCACCCGTCACTTAATAATTCCAATTCATTCCTCATATGAAAATGTTTAAACATAACATAAACATTCGTATTAAAACTAGAATACAAAATGTCAATACTCTAACCATAAACCATGAATGTTATAAAAATAGAACATCTAAAGTAAAACATATCATAACTCATTCAATACTATATCAAATATTTTATTGTAATAAATCAACCTCAATCAAGAATAATATCTAGTAAATGGTTTTGACATAGTTGAAAATGATCAGTAAAATTCTTTGAGAGAAATAAACATTTTCATAAAATAATTAAAAAGTAACACAATTTATAAATGAAGTTATTAAAGAGATATTTTTGAACAAAAGTGTCCCATGACACTTTTAAACTTTTGAATGGAATTAACTTTTTAAAAAATTAATTTCCATATAAATAAATCCTTAAAACCATTTTGAAAACATGGACATTAATGGGAATGTTTTAAAAGAATAAATATTTAAAAAATTTAAAATGATGTTTTAGTTAAAGTGACCCATAAAATAATCTTTTTTAAAACTATTTTATGAAACAGGGACATGGATAACAAATATTCCCCAGTAAATACTTACACATAAACAATCTCAAATATTTATGTGATTGAGGAATTAACTCTTACCTTGTACGTTCCTGAATTTGAGGGTAAGTTTATACTCTTGGATAATGACCATAGTATGTTAATAAATTATACTAGAACCATATTAATATTTATAATATCATATATAATTAATTTATAGCTTTATTCTACACATTTAATAATAATTGTCATGTTAATGTAACATTACGGGTAACCATCGTTTTCCTTATCGTATGTGTTTTAACTTGTTATTCTTAATCGTATAACTAAGATCATTATTTACATATATATATAGAATATATAATTAGATTTATATATCATATATAGTCAGAATATAAATATGAATAATATATATATATATATATATTAAATGGAAACACCATTCATGGAGACTGTAGTCCATACGTACACATGAAGGTTGTTTCTGTTTTCTTATCGTATAATATGGAAGTAAACGGAATATATATTTTATACATAAAAAGTGTGTTTTTAAGAAGTAAAAAATTATCAAAATATTGGCATGTGATTATGTACAATATAAATGAGAAATTACATAAAATGACCGGAATTATTTTATATGATAAAAATATAATCTAATGATAATTTAACACCACTAAATTTTCTAATTTTACACAATAAAATACTTCGATTAAAAACATTTTCTTAAATTAAAATTTAGTATTTTTCATTATTCATCAAAATGTGAATGTTATCAGAAAATTACAAAAAAAATATCCAATATATATTCTTATGTACTGCTTCAAAAAACGAATTTAATTTCATTAAATTGAATATATAAAAGTGTCTCATGTTGGATTTAAAAATGGTTTTCCATTAAAATGCGGAAAAACTGCATTTTTTGAAAAATACATATTTTATATGAAAAATTGAATTTTTCCTTATATAATATCTAAAAAACCAAAAAGATGAAGATTAAAATTAGATATGATATATATATTAAATTCAAAATGTGGTTAATAATATTCATTACCTATTTTTAAACATCTATTTTGATAGGTCGTTATGTGCTTGAACTTGGTACTGCATGTTACACAGCTTTTGAATTACCTAAAATAGATAACGTACAATGAAATATTGAGGTGTTTCATTCTCCCCTCCTTTAATAATTTTCATCCACACAGTTTGAAATTGTTCTTTGAAAATAAATGGTTGAAAAAAGAAAATAAATTTGTAAAAAAACTACATTGGAGATAGGGTTAAAAAAATTTAGTCTTAATAAGAGGGAAAAGGGAAATGAAAAAGTCACCACCATATTAGGGTTTTGAATAGAACAACGTTGGTGGAAATTAAGGACACTTAATTGTATTAAAAATGTAAATATTTATAGGGAGTGATTGAGTTCATCAATCACAAACAAGCGTACAATAAATGGAAAATTGAGGGCCTCAAATCCATAAATCTATGATGATTTAAAATACCATCGGTTGAAAAAATATACGTTATTATGATAACAAATTTTTGGTTTTAAGTTCCTTTCCCTAATTTTTAGGAATTAATTTCTTCATAGAATAAGAAAAAAAAATACTTTACATGTAGAGTCATATCCTTTAAATAATTTATACCACAAACTCATCTTTCACTCGAAAAGATAATAGAACTAAAAACTATTCTATTTAACCAAATTGTATAGGGTTTCAAAAAAATGAATTTTTAATTCATCTTTAATACCATTTACAAAAAACGTCATTATAAAAACCAGGACATCACGCATGCTAGTTGCAGGTGATTTACCCTTTTCTCCCTTTGGTTGTGGGTTCAAGTCTTGCGACCGTGTTGGATGCGATGGGTTATTGCTCAACCTCAAGGTTTTCCTTCTTATAAAAATACAAAAATAATCTGAAGAAATTTTTTATCCTTAAACAATAGTATACATTTTATAACATAATCCATTGAATCTTTTAGTCATATCCAAAATAATTCTTTCAAAACTTACATAACATATATGTGAATACCTTTATTGTGTAATCTATTAACACATGGTAATAAATTGAAATTCCAAAAAACCATATTTGAATAGGTTTGTAAATTCTTATTCCTTTTGTGAAACATAGAATATATGATATAATCCATAAATCCATAAATGTTTTAAACTCAAACAATGCTGGAAAAAACATACCATTAATTTTTTCCTAGGTAGTCATTAATATCTAATATACATTATCCAACTCAATTATCTCTTATTCCAAAAACATTACCTTAGAATCAGGACAATTTAACGGTTTATCTTCCCTCAACCATATATCTTCAAAAAATTCTAACATGTTATTGAGTCACATTTCATTGTACCATAGAATCTCATATCCACAATGAAATAGAACTGTAGTACAATCCTTATTTATTTCCATAATTCATATAACTAGTACATCATTGATACAATAATCAAATTAAATAATTATTCTATCTAGAAACTTAAATACATTAATTATTCCATGTCAACCATAGTTAACATCTTATGCTTGACCTTGATTCTTCAATTCCTATAAGATATCTTTCCTTGACGCTTAGGAAATTTATTTGTATATTTCTTCATTTTACTATAGCTAAAACAATGAATATTAGTCTTTTCTTTATTCCCTTTACATTAATTTTATAGATTACCCTTTTCTCCACACTTATAATAAACACCTATTCCTTTCAAGAACATCCCAGGGTGATTCTTCCCACAGTTATCACATATGGGAGAATCCTTCTTTAATTTTTTCCCTTTATCCATTTTCTGTATGTCATCCTATTCTTTTATGGCTTCCCTTTAATGCCATGGGACTCAAATAATTCTTTACTTATCATATTAACACATGAAAATATTTCCTCAAATTATCAGAATACATGGGAGGCTATTTCCCTTAAAAATGATGGCTTATAACCATGAAAGATAGGATCCTTCTTACTCATTGCACCATGTGTATTTCTAGATTTCTCATTCATTCTACTGGGCACCATTTCTAAATAACAACATACATTAGGTTAGATCACATCATAATGTATAATCCAAAAACTTGAAAAATTTTCAACATTAATTAAATATTTTCACTCATCTAGTCTCAAAAAAAATGGTTTATGTTCTAATATATTTACTCATAAATCCTTCATAATTATTTGTAATGAAAATGTGAATTATCCTAAGCTTATCCCTCAGGAGTGTGAAACCAAGTGCACAATAAGGCCCATTGTCATGTGCTGAGATACCCCGAGTCAAGGCCAATACTCTTTGCTGGAGTTTTCACTCATAGTTACATTTTTGCCAGAACAACATCAACTTGTAGTATCCAAACAAGGATATATTTCTTAGAAAACCCACATAATGTCTACATTACAAATTTTTAAGAATGTTCATATATATTAATTCTTAAATTCAAACTTAGGGTAATGTTTTCTAATCGGAGTTTTTTAAAATATGTTTCTAAGTTTATTGAAAAAGTTCCTCTGATACCAACTGTAACACCCTAACCCCAGTTATCCAAAGGTGGTGCATTATTTTAATACATCGATATTCTTATAAGGAATCAAGTCCTGAAGGACCAATCAGTTTAGCAGTATTGGAAAATAAATTACATACATGAACGTCTCATTACACTTTCTGACATAAAACACAACATAAATACTACTTTTATAATTCCATTATTCAACTATATTAAACCAAAAAATCAATCATAATACACTTCTTGGAATCCTGGGAAAATAATTTATAAGAAAGGGGTGAGCTTAGATGGAATATTTTATTAAAACTAGCATAAAAAATATCAATACTCTTACCATAAACCATAAATGGTATAAAAATAGCACATCCATATTAAAACATATCATAACTCCCTCAATACAATATATAATATTTTATTGTAATAACTCAACCTCAAAGAAGAATAATATCTAGTAAAAGATGTTTTCATAGTTGAAAAATTCCAGTAAAACACTTTGATAGAATGTCCCCTTTACATGAAATCATTTAAAAGATGCACAATTTATAAAGAAATATATTTAAAAGATTTTTGAATGAAATTGTCACATAACCCTTTGAAACTTTTGAATGGAATTGACATTATAAAAAATTCATGTCCATATAAATAAAACCTTAAAACCATTTTAAAAATATGAAAATTAATGAGAAATATTTAAAAGAATAATTATTTAAAACATTTAAAATGATGTTTTACTTAATGTTTCACTACTAGACAACCACTGGTATAAACTATACCAACGGTTGTCCAAACCATTGGGTCTTGAGCCGTAGGGATAGACATATCCCAATGGTTCTCTGATAACCATTCGGATATGTCTGAGAAAATCAATATATACCAACAGTTTCAGAAAATCGTTGGTATATATGATTGCCAATGGTTTTAAACCATGACTAATAGCATGAAGTATCACTATACATATTGTTTACAGATCCATTGAAAGAGACTTTTACCAATGTTTTTCCACAACCCATTGGTAATTCTTAAATAAAATTATATATTCTAACGGTTTAAAAACCATTGAAATATACTTTTACCAATGGTTTACATAAAACCATTGGTATACACTCTGTTTTTTCACATATTCTAACAGTTTTAAACTGCTGGCATATCCTTTGTACCAGCAGTAAGCCGAATTTCTGGCCTCCACCCTGTGTATATGTAGCAACCCCTATTCAGTAGCAATTCCTCCTGTGCAGCTGCAATAATTCCAGAAAAATTCATACACAACAAACATACATAATACATACACACACAAAAAGTAACAAAATACACCATTAACAAGTATGCCTCCACAATACATAAATACTTCCTAATTCTATATTAATTCATACATAAATATGAATACCTTCAGTTACATATTTAATTACCCTCTACACACATACCAAATTAACACATAATTCATAAGGTAATTATATAAGTATACACATACAACAAAGATACCCAAACACCATTAACACATAATTCCTAAGTTATTTAAATACATAAAGAATTCAATTCATAATTTAGGGGGTTGGGGGCTATTGATGGGTTTGGGGTGGCTGTCCAATGGGAGTAGGGGTGTCCAGAGGGGTGGGGGTGTCCGGGGTGGTGGGGGGGGGGGGTCCAAGGGTGGTGGGTGATTCTAGGGTGGTGGAGGGGGGCGCTGTCCATGAGGGTGTTTAGGGGTTGGGGTGGTGACCAGGGGGTTATGGGGGGTTTTTGGGGGTGGGGTGGTGTCCAGGGGGTGGGGCAGTCCAAGGGTTGGGGTCTGTTGAAGGTGGTTGGGGTGGTGTCCACAAGGGTGGGAGATGTCCAGGGGTGGTGGTTGTCCAGGGGGTGGGGGGCGGTCCACGGGAGAGGCAGGGCTATCCTGGGGGTCGGGGTGTCCATGGGGTGGGCAGGGTTTCCCATGGGGGTGGGGGCCGTCCAGGGGGTTGGGGTTGTCTACGGGGGTAGGTGGGTCTGTCCATGGGGTACGGGGTGGCCAAGGGAGTGGGTGGGTTTTCCAAAGGGGGTAGGGGTGTCCAGGGGTGGGTGTGACTATCCAGGGGGTGGGTGGGGCAGTCCACAGGGTGGGGGATATCCAGGGGGTGGGTAGGGTTGTCCAGGGGGGTGGATGGGGTTGTCCACTAGGGTGTGCGGGGTTTTCTAGGGGGTATGGGGTGTCCAGGGGTTGGGCAGGGCTATCCAGGGGGTATAGTGTGTCTAGGGGGTGGAAAGGTTGTCCACAAGTGGAGGGGCTATCCAGGGGGTGGGTGGACTATCCAGGGGGTGGGTGGCTGTCAAGGGGGTACGGGGTGTCCAGGGGGGATGTGGGGGGGGGATATCCATGGGGGTGTCCAGGGGGTGGGTGTCCAGGGAGGTGGGGGTGGCTGTCAATGGGGGTGTTCAGGGGTTTGGGGATGTCGGTGGGGGTGGGGGTTATCCATAGGGGTGTCCAAGGGGTGGGTGGTGTCTAGGGTGGGGTGGTGTCTAGGGGGTGGGGTGGTGTCCATGGGTTTGGGGGGCTTTTCAGGGGGTGGGGGTGTCTAGGGGTTGGGGTGATCATGGGGGTTGGGGTGTCCAGGGGGTGGTCAAGCTGTCCATGGGGGTGGACGGGCTGTCCCGGGGGTAGGGGTGTCCAGGGGGTGGGCGGGGTGTCCACAGGAGTGAATAATTTTTTTCAAGAGTTATCAAAAGTTTAAGTTGAAAAAATAAGAGTAACATGCTTTGAATAAATTGGTGACAGGTTCTTAACAGGTTACAAAAACATGTGTAACACCATTTTTCTATAATAATCTCTCAAACAGTTGTATTTATCCTAGAGATACATAACTATAAGTGTATATCAAACATGATTTTATCCACATTAATGGATTGTTTTTCTTGTGGATTGTGTGGTATTAAATTATTTCCAAACCATAACATGAATGTAACAATTCTTATTGAGTAGTGAACCATTTAAATAATGTAGTTCATGCGGAAGTGTGATTTTTTTTGTTTTTAGAAAAGAGGTAATTCTTTAACATGAGGTAAAACTTGTTTCAAAAGAAAAGATAATTAAAAAACACATAATTTTTCCCCTCCCCCTCTTAGTGTGTAATATCAGGACCTTATCATGGGTTGTTTAGGTTTTTGGGTGGGCTGTCCACAGGGGTGGGTGGGTTTTCCCCGGGGGTGGAAGGGATATCATGGGTGGTACGGTGTGTCCAGGGTTTGGGGGTGGGGTCTATGGGAGGGGTGAATCATTCAAAACAAATCATTAAGTCAGGTTTTATTATTTATAGAAAAAAATAAAGATAATGTGACCTACCAAATCACACATATATTCAGGCACAACAAATCAATAAACAACAAAGGTCAGTAATATCAGTCAAAAATGTAAAGAATCAATCTGTCCATCATCACTATCACTATCATCACCATCATCATCACCCTCACCCTTTTCTTCATCGTCATCCCCATCATCGTGCCCACCCTCCTCCTCACCCTCGTGCTCAGCCTCAGCCTCCTCATCTCCCTCCTCCTCCGCCTCGGCCTCCACCTCAGCCTCCTCCTCTACCTCGGCCTCCTCTTCGCCCTCCTCCTCTACCTCGTCTACCTCCTCGCCATAATCTTAGACACCACTAAAACTTCGAACTAGTGCACCATTTATAGAATGCATCGATTACATATATTCCTCACAAGCAGTGATGGCCTCTGGTAGAAGTGTTGGATATAAAACTTCCATCAGTTTCATCAATACAGTGTTTTCCATAGTAGAATGTGTTGCTATCTCTATGGCCCTTTTTTCTACATGTTCTTCCTATTCCTTAACCTGGTGCAACTCAGTGGCACTACAAATCGTACCTGAGGAGGGATAATACCTCATCCGAAATATACTCATCCCAGGCTGACAACGTACTCTACCAGGGTGATCATCTCCTAACACCTTATGTAACTAATCGTTTGGCCCTAAATTTTCAGGTTCCTGGGCATCAAGGGCCTCTAAAAAAACTTGTTACAAATATAAATAGATTATATAGTTACAAAATAGAGATTAAAATTTTAGATCTATAAAGTAAAACATACAATCTACTACTAAGTTGGTCTATTAACCGCACTTCCATCTTTCTTCTTTCTACTCGAGCAAAACAGTTTTGCTAGAGTCACATGTCCTTCTATATTAAATCTATGCCTCTAAAATGACATTGAATGTAGGAAACCATAATTAAAAATAGGATACCAAAAAAACATTAATTTAATGACTAAATTTATATAAAAAATTTAGTAATAAAATAAATTATGGAGGAAGTAATAGAATTTGAAAGTCGTAAAAAACGATTATAAATTTCCATACATGCTGCCTCTCATGATCAGGAATTATAGAATGTCCCAATGCTAGGATGTTTTTCTTAGAATTAATGTTTTTTAATTTCATCAAGATGAATCCAAAATAAAATTCAATAATTAGTATTAAGAAAAAACTGAAAATTTTCATTTATATACCTCTAATTTGATTAATACCATAAAATGGCTAGTCGTTTAACAAGTAATCATCTGTCAGTATTGTTATAACAGAAAATAATACACGATATGGACCACCCCTAACATCATGCCCTCTCTATAACTCCATCCAATGTACAACTCATGATTATAAGCTCTACAAAGCTTGCTTAAATCCTTTCGACGTTCTGGTCGTGCACCCTCACCATTCAGGAAATTAACCGCAATTGACACCAAAATATTAATTCATATAAATAAAAAAATTAATATATTGCATTAAATAAAAGAGATTTTTTAAACCATATCTCTGGACAAGCTTTATCCTTGACTTGATTTGGTAGTGGTCTCCATGAGAGCGGGCTTACAGGAATGATATCAGAGTATTTGGAAAGCATCACCAAAAAACTCTGACATTCCTTCCCTGATTTTTCAATAATCTATCTATCTTCATTGTACTCCACCATCAGATGCGTGCAAAGGTTTCACACTGTACGCATGCATGTATTCCCCCACGCCGCTTCATATTAGTAGATGTATCTGTTATGAAAGAAAAACAAATATTTTATCAATACATGTTATAATGAAAATAAATATTGGAGTAAAAATTTGTATGAGTTGTACAAGTATACCAGCGATATTATGATCAATGGACACCGCTGGATCCGCAATAACTGAAGGAACACCCTATACAGATGGAGTGGTTCCCAATGTATGCTCTGTAGGGATAGACTCTGGAAGAGCAAGAGTCAAAGAAGATAGGATATAAAATCCCAGAGATATGGAAGCATAAGTAAAATAAGATGACAGGGATGGATGGATGAATGTTGGATGGGTAGTGGGAATCATCATCGGATATTGTACCGATGGGTGAGGAGGTTAGATGTAAATAGTGGTGAAAGAATGGGAGGCCTAAATCCCTCACATGTCCCTAATGACACACTGGGATCAACATGACGGATGGATGGTATGTGAATGGGAGGGGCATGGTCTAATCTGGTACGCCGACTAGATCGTCTAGCTCTCGTACCCCCCCCCCCCCCCCACGGACGAACACCCTGGGTACTGGGACTACTACTAGGTTTTTCATCAAAAAACTATTGCCTAATAGATGGATCCTTCGGATATGTTTTAAAAAATTAATCCCCTTACCTTATATATTATTAAAATATATATATATTTGAAAACAAATACTCACTGTAGGAACTAGTGGTGGAATGCCCAGCTCAGTCATGCGATGATTGTTGGCCATAATTTGTTTTTGTCACCTCTCTTAAATTAGTTTCATTTCATGCATTTGAAAACCAATATGGAATTAAATACAAATCATATCTAATGTGTAACACAAAAAAACAAAATAAATGATGGGGAATAAGGGGATTTATGGATAATTAAAGTAACCATTGTTTTATGTGAGCTTGAATAAATATACAATGAAGTCAATAATGCGTACAAAATGTAATAAAGAAATTTAATTTTTATTAGGATGGTTATTTACTATGTTTCATCAGTCTATTCGAATCATGGAACCCTTAAATGTTCACCAAGTTAGAAATTTTGGTTTCGTAGGTATGAATACAGTTCAATTCCAAATTAGAAAATGCAATTCAAATAAAATTGCAACCAATAAACATTGAAAATTTATATAACGGTCAAGTCAAATACATCATATTTGTAATCAATATTAAATAAATTTGAATAGTACTAACCATAACATCCCACATCGAGGTAAACCAAAAAATTGAGAACATGAATGGATGATTTTATATATTTCCCACCACAACATCATGTTCACAGTCAACTCTAAAAATTTTGCTATTGGAGTCATCAAAAGTAATAAATGGATCATTTCCGATGACAGTAGGGATGGTGTCAATTCCATCATCACTATTATCAAAATATTTCTTGGAATTACTTTAATAATGGCATAAAATTCATGTCAAAGATAGTCTTTGACATAAAAAATTTATTTCGCAATTGATGCCAGTACATATGATTCATTGATAGCAAGAGTACGAGTCATATAAATTACTCTAAATCCACAATAATCAATAAATGTGCCCAGACTCATCATCGAATCAAACAACATAAATTTCATCAGTGTCACTCTTGCAAGAGAATAAAAATCCAATATTATTATTTTTTCAATGACACCATAATGACGTACATTTTCAAATCACTATCTTTTAGCTGCTGAACTGGCATAACAGTCTATTGTGGTAGTAACCATAACACAGTCATGTTGTGTTCTCATGTTATTTTCTCATTCAGTGATAATAAATCTATATCCATTGATAAAAATTTATTTACATCCAAAACCCAGAGTATTAAGACCAAAATCCAAAGATTTTAATCCCTCAGAGACTGAGCCAGCAGTCAAACTCCTCACCTAAAATATAAATCAATATTAAATGTAATTAATTATTGTCTTAAATATTTTAAAAATTAATATTATTTCCATCAATTTTAACCATGAAAAAAAAGTCTATGCAAATTCTCCCTCCTTCTCAAAGATAAATAATGATGCTTTCTATTGATCACGGTTTTATATTCCCTGTAGATAAAAATAGAAATAGTATAATAGATATATATATATAAGATGTAAATATACAATTTTCTAACAAGATATAGTCATCGAACAAGTCACAGTTGAACAAAATTGTGCGATGTGACATCTCCCACTCTTCAAGGCTTAATGTCGTCAATTTATACCATCCAGGAATTTATACTATTTCAGGAAGTGATGGAAAACTTGGCTAAAATTTATCATACTATTCTTCTTCATTTATCATTGGAATGTTCTTTCTTTTAGTAATATGGGACAAATACATAGAGTATAAATCCATGCATTCTTGAACCATGTAACCGTTCATGATAGAACCTTCAGAATGATTCCTGTTATGGGAAAAATAATTTAATTTGTGCATATTTATTTTAATTGGATACATTCAACGAAAAGAAATAGTTCCTCCAAGAAGTATTTCAGTTGGGATATCGACAGATAGATGCAGTATGCATGTGAAAAATTATGGAGGAAATATTTTATTTAACTCACAAAAAATTAATGGGGCATCTGCCACCATTTTTTTCAAGAAAGACTTAGAAAACTTCTTAGAACAAATATCTCTAATAAAATGGAACAAGTGAATAACAGCCACCATTGAATTATTGGAAAAAGTATGACAAATTTATATTGGAATCAACTCATGTAAAAGGATGTGATAATCATGAGTCCTCAAATATTTTAGCTTTAACACTCTTCTATATACCCATTTTAATATGTTTCATGAATAGCCACTAGGAACATTAGTAGTCTCTAGTACTTCCATAAATTTCTTTTTTTCTGTAGGTGTCATCACATAAGAAGAACATGGAAGTTGTAATTTATTTTCATTGATACGCACAGGATGCAAATCCGGTTTGATACCCCAATCCACAATGTCACTCCGAGACCATAAATCATATTTTTTCTTTCGCATAACATTTATAAGATTCGAAAGAAACATTTCACATATATTTTTTCAATGTGCATTACGTCTAAGCAATGATGTAAAAAACTATTTGACCAATAAGGCAAATCAAAGAAGATACCTCCCTTATTCCAATTGTAATGGATTTCAGTGGAAACATTCTTTCTCATTCCAGATTTCATTTGAACCTTCCTATATGAAAAACTAAAATCTTTCAATTAATTAAGAACATCCGTTCTAGACATACACTAAGGTGGATTATCGGTCTCCATGGTATTGTCAAATCATTGATGATTATTTCTATATGGATGGTCTATTAGAAAGAATCGTCGATGACTTATAAAACTAAAACTACAACGATGTTTTAGTCTTCTGGATCATCTGTTCTTCATACAAATAGGACATGATATTTTTTCCCTTGTGATCTATCTAGACATCATTGCATAAGAAAGAAAATTATTGACCATCCACATAAGAACAAAACACATTTGAAATATGTATTTTTAACATACATCGTATGTGCGCAGAGCCACATACCAAAGATGTTTCAACACTTTTATTAAAGTTTTCATGTATACGTCTATATCATTACCTGGATTAAAAGGTCTAGATCTGTGTATACTCTTGAAAGTGAAAGGTTTTTTCATACACAACCGTTGGGGAATATTATAAATGTGTATAAAAATCATCTATGTGTTGTGCGATGTAAGCATCTTCCCAAACGGATTAAAACCATCACATAAAAGACCCAACCATACATTATGCATGTCAGCTGAAAAATCCGGATATCGAGCATCAAATTTCTGCCATGAAAATCCATCTACAGGGTGAAACAAATCCTCATTATTCTTCTTTATCTCAGTATCATGTCATCACATTTTTATTGATATTTTATCAGATATATAAATATTTTGGAGTCTAGGGATCAATTTAAAGTGCCACATTACATTCTGTGGAACACGAAATGGTGTTCCATCAGCTTTTGACTTCCATCGAGATGTGAAACATTTTATATAATCATTATATTCTCATTTTCCTCCAAGAATAAACTGCAACCTTTCAGGAAAGCATGAATTTTGTTTCTTGAAAATCCAGGTTCCTCAACTAACTTCCATTCCATATATTGGCTTGAGAGAATATCTTTATCATCTGGAAGTAAGTCCTTCAAAAAGTTAATAATTTAATAAATGGAAATATTATAAATACCATACATAGTTTTTCCAATAAAATAATCAGATTAAAAATTCCATCTTTTTCATTTTACTGCATTGTCGATATACTAGACTCGTGACATCATCATTCAATTTTTTCACCCAAAAAACATCATCATTTGCATTATATGCATCATGTGTGCTCATATCAAAATCTTCTTGGTATAGAATAATTTCTTTTTTCTGATGATGAATAAACGAAAATAGTTCATATAACAAATTCTTCAATCCAATACTCTTATTAGGATCATCAGCAAATTTATATGTCATTTTCTCCCCATTGTGATACCACACAGAGTAGTTTGCATGAAAACTATATTTGGTTATTTGGAAGATGACTTCTTCACGACTCAACTAAGGTCTTCCAACAAACTTGTAATAGGGGCAGTGTATTTGACTACTATCTGATGCATTGTGAAATGAAAAATCATAAAATCTCTCCAGATTATTTTGAAAATTGATGGAGATCTGATTGGTTTCATACATTCATCTTCTATCAATTCTGTAAAAAAAAATATGTCATTTCATCAAAATAAATTCAATAATATTGATGATTCCTCGAAAATATATTTCTGTAAATGAGAATTCCTCACTTTATATGAGACCATAATTGACACACTAATCTATATGAGAATCTCAATATAAAAGTCCAAAAAATAATATATTTATAATAAAATATTTTTTAAGAACTATAAATTAGTGTCTAAGACCATTTACACTTGTGGAGGAGAATTATTCAGGAGTTGACTAAATTTTAGTTTGAAGAAATTTTATATTTTAGTATATAATTTTAGTGATCACATGCATCACCCATGGGGGGGGGGGGGGTTCAAGGGGGTTCAGGGTGTTTAGGGGGTGGCGGGGATATACAGGGGGTCGGAGGTGTCGAGGGAGTGGGGGGATGTCTAGGGGGTTAGGGTGTCTAGTTGGGCGGGCTGTCCTTGGGGGTGGGGGCTATCTAGGGGGTATGGTGTGTTCAGGGGGTGGGGGGATTTACAAGGGGTTTCATGGGGGATTTCTAGGGTTGGGGGGCTTTACCGGGGATGAAGGGGTTTATAGGGGTGGGGGTCTTTCCAGGGATGGGGGATGTACAGGGGGTCAGGGGTGTCAAGGGGGGGTGGGGTGTCCGGGGGGGTGGTGGGAAGGTGTCTGGGGAGGGGAGGGGGTAGGCTATCCATGAGGGTGTGGGGCTATCTTCGGGGTGATGGGGGTCCAGGGTAGTGGGTGGGCTGTTCATGGGTGTGGTGGGGCTGTCCAGGGGGTCAGGGGTGTTCAGAGGGTGGGGTGGGGGCTATCTTGGGGGTATGAGGTTTCTGGGGGGTTGTCCAGAGGTGGAGGGGGTTGCAGGGCTATCTAGGTGGGTATAGGGTGTCCAGGGGGTGGTAGGGATGTCCATGGGTGGTGGTTGGGCTTTCCATGGGGGTGGAAGGGTTGTCTAGTGGGTTTCGGGTTGTTTAAGGTGCGGGTGGCTTTCTAGGGGTAGGGGTGTATGGGGGGATGGGGGGGTCTCTAGTGGTGGGAGGGCGTTCGTGGGTGGTGGGAGGGCTGTCCATAGGGGTGGGGGTTGTCTCCAGGGAGAAGGGGTGTCCAGGGGGTGGGAGGGTTGTCCACGGGGGTGGTGGGGCTGTCCAGGGGGAGGGGTATCTAGGCGGGGCTTTCCAGGGGTGGGGCTGTCCAGGGGGTATGAGGTGTTCAGGTGTGGGAGACTTGTCAAGGGGGTAGGGGTGCTATCTTGGAGGGTATGGTGTGGGTGGGTGGGATGTCCACGGGGGTGGCAGGGTTGTCCAGGGGGGTACGGGGTGCCTAGGAGGGTGGGTGGGTTGTCCATGCGCATAGGGTGGGCTATCCATGGGTGTAGGGGATGTCCACAGGGGGAGGGGGTGTCCCGGGGGTTGGGCAGGCTGTCCAAGGGGGTGGCGGGCTGTCCAGGGTGTACAGGGTGTCATGCGGTTGGGCAGGTTGTCCATGGGGGTGGGTGAGCTGTCCACAGGGGTGGCAAGGCTGTCAATGGAAGTGACAGGGTTTTCCAGGGGGCTGGTGTGTGTCCAGGGGGTGGGGGTACAGTCCAAGGGGTGGGGAGCTGTCCAAGGGGTGGGGGTGTCCATCCCCAAACTAGGGTCATAAAATACAATATTTTTTCAATTGTAGAATTATTTCGGGCCTATTATAGATGAACTAGAATACTGTTGGTGTAAACCATGAATATCAAACATATAAATCACCACACACCCAATTGTAAACACACCACCAAATATCATACGTGGATCAAATTTTATGATACCTGTTTCAATGGGGCACTACTCATAGGAGTATGAGAGTTGTTATATTATTATTTGATATGGAGTATTATGAATGGTAAACTTTTATGAGATCAATATGGATAGTGGATAAGAACCAGAGTGAGATTTCAGTGTATAGATCACTTCTTCTTGGAAGCGTAAGAGTGAGTGTTGGTATGAAACATCATGAAAATTCTTAACGTGTGAAAGCAACTATACATTGGTTATATTTGATTCATCTTTTTTTAGAGTACAAGAGTGGACAACCCACCCCCTCCCTAGATAGACCACCCCACACTCCTACAGCCCCCTACCCCTCTGCACCCCTACCCAGATAGCCCCTACCCCACCTGGACACCACCCACCACACCTGGACACCCCACCCCCTTCTCCCTAAATTACTAACACCCCCTCCCCCACCTGAAAAACCCAACCCCACACCCCTTGGACACCCCCCTAACAACCTACACCACTCCCCCACCCGGATAGCTTACCCACCACCACCCCTAGACAACCCACCCCCTCCCTAGATAGCCCACACCCCTCCCCTACATCCCCCCCCCCACAGCCCCCCTAGACATTCCCCCCCCCCCCAACCTGGACACCCCCCTCCTTGGACAACCCATACGCCCTCCCCCACCTGGATAGCCCCACCAACCACCTGGACAACCCTCCCCCACCTGGACATCTTCCCCACCTAGACAGCCACCACCCCACCTTGACAACTACCCCCCTCCCCCCACCTATACAGCCCACCCCCATTATACACCCCACACCCCTCCCCTACCAGGACCCCCCACAATGGCCCCCTAGACAACACACACCCCTCCTTGGGGCAGTTCATACCCCCCCTCCACTACACCCCTATAGACCCCTACCCCCTGCAGCCCCCTACTCTTGGACAACTCACCCCACACCTAGAGAGCCCCAACACCTGGATAGTCCCCCTTCTCCTCCTGCATCCCCCTTAGGGTATTTTTATTTAAAATCATTTTATTTATTAAGAAATCCAAACTATCATGCATTATATATTTTATTCCAAACTACCCATTTAATTTATCAAAACATAAAAAATTTGATTTATCAAAACATTACCAATTCAATTTATCAAAAAACGAAAAATTCAATTTATAAGTCTCTACGGGTCACATAGAAAATTTCATTCTGAAAAGGGGAAATAAACTACATGGCTAATTCAAATTTAAAAATTTGGTCAGCCTCTTTGGAGGTGCGGTGGTGTCTAGGAGGTTTGGTGGTGTCTAGGGGGCTGTCTAAGGGGGTGGGTGGGGGTATCCTAGTGGGTGGAGGGTGTATAAGAGAGGTGGGGGTCTTTAGGGGTGGTGGGGGTGTCTAGGGGTGGTGGGGGTGTCTCGGGGTGGTGGTGGGGGGGGGGGGGGGTTGTCCAAGGGGCAGGGGCTGTCCATGGGGGTGAGGGGTGTCCAAGGAGGGTGGGGGTATGGGTTTCCATGGGGGTGGAGTCCAAGGGGGTGGTTTCCAAGGGGGTGGGGGAGGTGATTTAGTTATATTTAGAACAAGGTAACCACCATTCTCTATTAATTTGATTTAAATAGTAAAAACAGTGTAAATACATTTAAATAATATGGTTAAAACTTCCATCTTCCCATATGTTTGGGGGTGATAATATGATATCATATTCTATTTTATTACTTCAAAATAAAATAATTATTTCCAATAAATAATGGTATATATTGGTTCACTATCACTAAAAATATCACTCAGCATTGCATAGAGACATACAACCTCTTTCATGAATAAATAAACCACATTATGAGATGTAATGTGGTGCTTTAAGGATGAGAAATGAGCATACATTGATAGGTGATCAACCACAAAAAAAATACCCTATAAACCTGGTGACTTTGGGAAACCTGAAATTAAATACTTATAGACATCTTTGCAAATATGATACAATATGGGTAGAGATTAGAGAATCCTTATAGGAAAAAGTTTAATGGATTTATTCTGCAAGGAAATTGAGAATTCATAGGAAAATTCAATAACAACCTGAGACATAACCTGCCAAAATAAACCATCCACCAAATCTTTATAACCATTTAAAATAATTTAAAGTATAAAACAAAAAACATAAAACAATCCAAAGGTTTCGGTACTACAAAGATATCAATTACTCTAATATAGTAGAAATCAAAACACCAAACATAAAAAAAGAGTAAGAACATTAAAGCTATTGTAACACTTACTAATTTGAAGTGTAAAAATAATAAAATTTTGATTGAAGAAGGATCTATGGCTGGAAGGAGTTTTGTGGCAGAGAAGACTTTGGGAGGATCTCTATATTAGGTCTGCAATCAGGCCGAGTGGGAGCTGGGGCGCTTGGTATTTGGGGGAAAACTTTCCCAATAGTTTTTAAAAACCATTGGGAAAACCTCTCTCTACCAATAGTTTAGTAAAACCATTAATATATTTTAGAGAAACTAAATCTTTGCCAACTATTTTTTAAAACCTTTGGGAAAGAATAACTATTTTAACACATTTTCCAATGGTTTGACCAAACCATTGGAAAATGTAAAATTTTGTACAGTATACCAACGGATTCTTCAAAACCTTGGTATATATCCATTGGTAAAACAACCATTTCTAACAGTGTTCCCATTTAAATATTCCTTTTGAAAATTCTTTTATAAAATAGGGACATGTATAATAAATATTTCTCAGTAATTACTTACACCTAATCAATCTCGGATAAAAATGAGGTTGAGCAATTAACCCTTACCCAGTAATTTCCTTTAGTTGAGGGTATGTTTAAACTACTATATAATGACCATAGTATGTTATTAAATTATACCAGAGCCATAATAATATTTATTATAGAATATATTATTCATTTATTACTTTATACTACCCATTTAATAATAATTTCCATGTGGAAGTGACATTTTGTGTAACGATCACTTTTATTATCTTACATGTTTTAACTTGTTATTATTGATTGTATCACAGATATAATTATTTACATACATAAGAAATATAAAAAAAATATTTATATATCGTATATATTCAGAATATAAGTATGTCTGATAAATGTATATATTAAATGGAAACACCGTTCAAGGATACAGTAGTCCGTACGTACGCATGAACACAGTTTCCGTTTTCAAATCGTATAGTATGGAAGTAAGTAAAGTACATATATATTTTCTACATAAATATATATTATCACAGTAGAAATATTTTTTTATATACCACATAGTTAATCAATATATATATATATATATAAATTGTTTTGAAGAGTGATCATTGAAGATGAATCTCATCGTGTCGTGGAGACAGTAATCCATACGTACGCACGAGCGACAATATCATTCTATTGATGGGGAAATCGTATGTAATTGGATGTTATATTATATATAAAGAATCATTAATATGTTATATTTATTATTTAAATCAATTATACTCATTATTATACCCCTACAAATAATGAAGTGTTGAATAACAGACTATACCATGATGTGGAGACTGTAAGTCGTACGTACGCACACTTGGTGAATTTGTCATTCATTGGATGGATTGAATAATTAATATGGTTATACCAAATTTATAATAACATTATATTATGTGGAAGGTACTTGATTTATTATTTTGGTATGGAAACAACAATTAAAGAGGAAGTGGAAGAAGAAACGAACTTTGAAAGAGGTTACAAAATAATTACCTCTTCTTCAGGTGCTTCCTTTTGATTTGAAAAAAAAGGGATCCTTTGGATGGATTTCAGATTAAATTAAGGCCTCTAGTTTGAATTTAGGGTATATAGGAGGATAATTTAGTAGGTTTTGGCTGAGACAAATGTCTTTGGAGGTGTTAATTTTAGAGAAGGGGAAGTACCCTTTTATAAGAGAGGTGAGGGTCACCTTAAGAAAAGATTAATATATTATTTTATTATAAAATCATTTTCAGTTTGTAATGGCTCCAAATGGATTTATTTCAGGGATAATGTAGGGATGAGTTGAAATCCTCTCATCCAATATGTTTCAGACAAGTTTATGTTACCATATTACCATATCTATTAAGTTTAACCCTTAGTTAAATAGGTTAACTCTTACTATGTCTTCACGTATTCTTAGAAAATATGGTAAATAAACATACTATAAAATAACAAGAGAACCAAAAATGACTCCTTAATGAAAAATATAGCATTATCTAAGTTATATGTCCAATCCATCTATTTTTAGGACTATTATATAATTTAATATAATAGGATTTCTTTTAAAAACTCATCTATGTCAATTTTGACACTATTTAGTATTTGTTTTTTTGTGAAAGTCATAACAACCTGATTACATAGAAAAAAATACATTTAAACAATACTAACATGTTATATTCAACTATAAAAATCATGTATATAATCAAAAGTTACAATTTAAATTTATTTTAATATTTACAATATCAATTATTTTAATCATTCATTAATAAGGTAATAACTACATCATAATTGTGTCATAAATAAATTTCATTATATAATTTCAAAAAATTATAAATTAACTACTATGATGTAAGAAATATTCTTAAATTTATAATGAATATTTATAGTCATATTTAACTTATGTATAACCATATATTAAAAATGTTTAACTTTTAAACATTGAATTTAACACTTTGAACTCTTCTATAAATAAAATATAATAAATGTCCTAACCTAACCCAATTGGATAAAAAAAGAAATTATTTTTGTCCTAAGGTTGACTGGGTTCAAAAAAAAGTTATCCAATAAAATTAGGACATGTGTTATGGTAATTATAATGTTTTTTATCTTTAATTACCCTATTTACTTTTAACCGTGGTAAATAAAATTGAAATGTTACTATTCACCAAAAAAATATTTTCATCCTATTAAACAAAATTTTACATACTGATTTCAACTGTATCACTTATATTTTTGGAATTCGACCCACAGAGGTGGTAAAATTACATTTTATGCAAATTTTCAAATGTGCCAAGAAGGTGGGTAAAAGATGTTAAAACGTTCATTAAAATTGTATATATATAATTATATTATAAAATGAATCAAATTAAATACATTGGAATAATATATATATATATATATATATTATGTTTTAATTTTCAATTTAAGATAAATTTTAATTAAAAATAATTATTAAAATGAAAAAGCCAGTTTTTATGTACTAGGAATTATTTTTCACTATTCATCCAAAATAGAATGTTTTCATCAAAATACCAAAAAATCACCCAAAAAAACTTTTGATATTATAAATTAGAAAATTATTTCAATTTTACAAAATTCAAAGCATAGATGTTGATTTAATTAATTTAAAATTAAATCCTGAGGTCAAACCTAGAAAGCGGGTTTTTAATAAGTAAAACATTTCAAAATATTGACTTGTGTTTATATACAATTTAAATGTGAAATTACATCCAATGACCTATATTAAATTATATGGTAAAAATACAAATTAATGATACTTTAAAACCACTCAAATTTATAATTTAACACTATAACAATTTCTATTAAAAATGTTGTTTTTTTTATTAAAATTTAGTATTTTTCACTATTCATCAAAATGTGAAAGTCATCAGAAAAGTACAACAAATTTATCCAAAGAAAATTTTTATGTCCCACTTTTAAAGAAGAATTTAGTTTCATTAAATTGAAAGAAAAAAAGTGTCAAATATTGGATTATAATGTTTTTTCCATTACATGGTGGAAAAACTATATTTATTGAAAAATGCTTCATTTTCAGAAATATTAAATTTATCCATATATTATGTCTAAGAAACACAAAAAATTAATGTCAAAATTATATATGATACATAAAAAATTAAACATATGGGTAATAATATTCATAAACTATTTTTAAATCGATATTTTTATAGGTTGTGATGCACTTGAACTTAGTGTTTCATGTAGCACAAGCGATTTCATATTATGTGTACTATCTAAATATTATCCTTATAATGAATCCATCTACTAACATCAAGATCAGAAACAACCTCCCACTGGGCCATTTCCCTTATATGGATCCCTAATCATGATTTCTACACCAGCACCATGATTCCCACGTAGTGTTTGAATATAAACCAAATATGAAACCACAAATGTGTACATAAAACAATTTAACATTTATATAGAGGTGTATGAAATCAGAAATAAGTATATGCACATCTAAGAATATAATCAACCATATACCAAGTGATTGTATATTTACTAGGATGCTTTAAACCTTGACTATACCTATTATAGTGTTATGCTAAAACTACCATATGTATCCATAACATGACATAAGTCATTCTTTTTAAACCATTCCACCTTTTATGGATAACAAAGATTCTACCCTTAATGAGAAACTCCACAACCACATTTAAGGGACATTCTTTAGAAAATCTTATTACATCCTTCCAACCTATGATGTTATGCATTATAATCACACTTGAAGAATGAATTATTACACCTATGAAAGGATATTGTAACCCCCAACCCCATAAGCCCAAAGATCATGCCTTACTTTATTAAATTTTTATGGGCACATGGAATAAAATTATTAAGGTCCAATCAGTTAAGATTTTTTGGAAAACTATATTACATATATGATACCCATATTACAGTATGAAATTTAAAATAAAACATTCTTCCTAATAAAATTAAATTTATATCATCCTTGAAATCTTATTCAAGGATTTCTTCTTCATAACCTCAAGAAAAGAAAAAAATAAGGGTGAGCTCAAATACTCAATAAGAGGTAAGTATAGTAGAATATATCCTGAATTAAAAGTGATAAATCAATATAGAAAGGTAAATAAGTGAAAAAAAAGTCATTTAAAATAATATCCTGCCCTTTTATTACATAACATTTCATTACATTTTACAAACAGAGGATCTTTAAAGTCTAGTGTCTTGGAAATCAGGATCATAATACATGAAAACAACATAAACATTCTTCTAAACCACTTGTAGGCTTCTTCATTGTTCATCCTATGTTCGTTATAACATCTCATAACCTGGGAGCATACATCAAAGTAAAGGGTGTGCAGAAGGCCCAGTAAGGGAAAGAAGAGAAACATTTTACATGTGAACTTGAGATAGATCAATAAAGTCATGATAAATAACATTAAGGCATGAGAAAGAGTTGATGAGGAATATCATAATAAAAATAACATTTTTCATAACTTGAAGATATGGCTACAACATTTAACTAAGACAATCATTTCTGTATCACCAAGGTCCATCCCCAAGGTGTTATAAAAAATTTACCATGGTTATTCCCCAAGGTATCGTTAAAATGGTCATCTCTAGAGATTAAGTCTTTACCCAATGCATTAGAGCGCCCTCATGTCAAACCATTAATTTGAATTTATTATCATGTGAGCCACATATATCATCATCAAAACATTCATAAATAACCCATATAGCATAAAATAAATGGGTTTCATTTCATAATCATAACGTTTTAAAAAACTGTTTTAAAGACATGATCTTTATGTCACTATAAACCCACAGAAAAGGAAAAAGGATTTCATTTATGTAATTCCAAGAATTAAAAAAGAAAATTTTAATATATATGTGAATACGCCTATAGAAGAATGATATTTGAGTATTCAATTAATAAAATAAATGAATTTTAGAAAAAGAGAGAGACATCTTGAGATGAAAATTCTACAGCATAACGGCTATGTTACAGGGTTTTAGAAAAGATTTAAAATAGAGGGGACATGGTTCACCCACTCATAAATGATCCATAAAAAAGTAGAGGGGCATAATATAATGGATCTAAGAACATGGTAATTAAATTTTAAAGATATACCATAGGAAATGAAAAACATGGAAGGAATATAAAAATAAGATTTCTCTTTTGAAAATTCGGCAGCCTAACGACGCCACTTAAAACATCAAAAAGTGAATTGAAGATATTGAATAGGGTATCTCATCATATGAAAATAAAATAACATTATGAAGGATATAGAGATAACAACCCAACATAATAAAAAGTAACTTGAAAGACTTGACATGAAAATGGAAGTAGAGAATGAGAAGGGTGAAAGAATCCCTTTCAAAAATTCAGCAGCCTAATAGTGCCACTTAGACATTTCTAAAATGAATCTATGAGAGAAATTGGGAGTCTCTCATCATATGAACATGAAAAGTACATTAGGATTAATATAATATAATATCCCTAACTTAATAACATGGAGCTTAAAATAAATGACATAGAGGAGAATAAATGAAAAAAATAGAGAGGTAGCATCTCTTACCTTGAAGAGTAAATTTGAAAGCATGAATGTCAGGATCGTGGAAGGCTTGAGGAAACTTTGTAGGACTCCTTGGGAGGTAAAGAGACCAGAACATCGTTGGGGATGATTTGGAAATGATAAGAATGAGGGAAAGGCTTGGTATTGATAAGAGAAGTGAGGGGACAAAGCGTTAATTGCCAAGGGACACCTCATCGGTGGTATTGGAAAAACCTTGGGCTTTCCCATGGTATTTGAACATGGTATTGGCCACTTGGGACACGACATACCATTTATTAGTATTCATAAGTCAACCATAATTATTACATAATTATTATATCCTTAATGATGTCATTAAACACCCGAAACTGAAAACTGTATTTTCACTATTCACTGAAAATTCAACTTTCTCAGAAAAATCCCATAATATCACCTTAAGAAAATATCAATGCTCTAATTTCAAAAATAAACTCAATTTTATGAAAATAATTTTCTAAATATTTTTAATTTAATTTTTAAATAAAACACTATTCACTGAAAATTCAACTCTTTCAGAAAAATCCCAAAAATTCATGCTCTGTTTTCAAAAATTAAACTCCATTTTATGAAAATAATTTTTTAAAAAAATTTAGTTTTATTTTTAAATAAAAAAACACTATTCACGTGAAAAAACTAATACTTAACCAATACTTTCTAGAATAGTTATTTACCTATTTTATTGAATCACATTACTTAATCAGGGTGCCTATATTATATTAATACTTTCCCAAGTGAGGTTACTCAATCCATTTGATCGTATTACTAATCATAAGTGTAAACTCACTATTCATAATTTACTATTCATCAACAATTAATTTGATCTTATTAGAGTATGAATTTCATACTGAACATAACTTTTGAAGACCATTTTTTGAAAATCATTACACATTATTAATTATTTAAGGTTTACATAAATATTATTAAAATATCCTTTTTCTAAAATTAGTCAATAATATGCATACTATATATATCCAGACATTTGAAAATTCACAAACATTACCATAAGAAGAAATCACAATTTTTATTTAAATCAATGGATTACACAAGTCAGTTACGGTCTCATTACATAGCCCCTTATGACCCCAACATAGGACCTAAGAGTAAGGTGTTCTAGGGTGATAGAATTTTAGGGCATCTCGGCTAACATTGCCTGAGTAGTGATTTCAATCAGCTTGAACTTCTCAGGAAGGCAATTCTGTTACCACTTCACATGCTTAATTTCGGCTTGGGTTTGGTCCCGAGCAAAGCCCAAAGGGGCTACCACCTTCCCGAGTTCCGTCAGATGGGCTTTGGTCTAACCGAGACTACTGGATGGGGCCATCGAATCACCAATATATATTAATTAACCATGATCACTTGTATTTATAGACAATAATCACAAAATTTAGTTTCCAGTGGTCTTATTGACCTACAGTCATTTAATAGTCGAAACCCAACAGTCATGTTTTAATTATAATCATTTTATTAAATGAATTGGTTTTGTTGAGTATAAAATAAAATAACACACCAAGTAAGGGAAAAAATTATTCAAAAGTTTGGGTCATTACAATCTTCCCCCCTTAAGAAATTGGGTCCTTGCAATTTTAAAATTGGGTTTGGAAATATCATTGAAATTCCCACATCAGTAAAACTATTACTTTAAAAGAAAGAAAGGGAAGTACAAAGGTCACCTTAGTTAACCCATACTAGGATTCCATGTAGGAAAACATGGATATGGAAGAGAGAAAAAAGTGTCATGTTCTGATAGAGACTAATAGAAAACATGATTAGGAGAAAACTAACCATAAGAAGATAAAAAATGTAAGATGTGTTAAATGGTCTTTGATCACCCAATAGGAAACGTAAATTAATAACGTTTTTGTTTTACATTCCTTTTCATAATTTTGAGGAATTCATTAACTACATAGAATAATAACACAAGGAAATATGCTTACCTTCAAGTAGAGTTTCATCCCTTAATAAGTTTTCACCAAGACTAATCTTTTCTCCAAAAAAATGAGCATTCAAAAGGACTTGGTCTCATCCAAGGCACAGGAATCATCTTCTATAGAATCACAAAATCCACAAAATAAGAACTATATTTTCCCTTGTCTTTAGTCATCAACTAAGACTAAAAAGGTTAGTACGAGATTATATAATCCCCAAAAAGGATAATCCTTCATAAAAATAAATATTAATATTAATATCCAAAATTCAACAAAAAGTACCCAAAGTTCCAAAAAGACCATTCAATACACAATCATCCTTAAAATTCTTCAGAATAATCCAAAATAAGATTGGAATCCAAAACTCAGAAAGATTTAATCACATATTCTTTCCCAATATATCTTAACATTTATCTCCAAATAACATCAACTACTATTAAAGTCTCATACTAAAGTGTAATTTACCTATTCAAATATACTCTATTCTAGGTTTATCATTCTCCAGAAATAACCCAAATCAACATATGTCCACAATAATTAAATAAATTCTAAAAAAATCAATTATTCCTCCACAATTTAAATCATGTAGTATTTAATTTCACTTAGTAATATTGTACTCCAAAAGAGAAAACATCGTCCAAAATAACCTTTATCATTTAATCACCAAATAATTTTTCTATACAAAGCATATCCATTTGATAAAACATAAGCTCCCAAAATAAACTTATCCTTGATCCATTAAAATAGAATGTGCATTAGTCCGCCTGAAGAGAATATCAACAAACTCATAATGCCCATATTTTGATTGGAAGGCAGTTTTTGGAATATCATCATTCTTCACCCCCAATTGATGATAACCAGAAAGAAGATCAATCTTAGATAAGAATTGAGTCCTACAAATTTGGTCAAATAAGTCATCAATTCATGGAAGAGAGTATTTTTTCTTCACTGTGATCCCATTCAGTTCCCTATAATCAATGCATTGCTGCATCAATCCATCCTTCTTCTCCACAAAGAGAACCAGTTCTACCTAAGGAGACACACTTGGTCGGAAAAACCCATTCTCAAAAATATCTTGTAGTTGTTTCTTTAATTCCTATAGCTCCAAATTTTCAATCCTATAGGTGGAATTTGACATCGGTTGAGATCTAGGTAAGAGTTCAATGGAGAACTATACCTTTCTTTCGGGGGGACGTCCGGGTAACGCCTCAGGAAATATGTCAATGTATTCCTAGATGATGGGATATTTTCTAAAAGAATAAATCCTTCGAGAGAAACTTATTTCATTTATGAATCATTTAACTAAAAATGATTTTATGTCTTAAAACACCATGCTTAGACAAATACATCATTCTATAATTCCTTCATAATGATTCCTAAAAATCGTGCGATTAACAAAACATATCCTCCGAGAGTGTCGTAACCAAGAGTGTAGTAAGGCCCATTTTCGTGTACCAGTTCCTATTCGATTCTAGCTCAAAGGGGTGTTTTCAGGTTTTAACCCTATGTACTTCTGTGCCGGATCCACCTGTACCTACTCGTATCGAGACATGGATGTATTTTCTTGATAGACCACTTACTCAATACTCACCAAAATACCAGGATGATTTCCTATATTTAAACTTTTATATAGGGTTCTTTCTAAAGTTTTCATATCCTAATTTCCATAAATAACTAAATCATCCTTTGATACCAACTATAACATCCTGTCCTTTTATTACATAACATTTCATTACATTTTACAAACATAGGATCTTTAAAGTCCAGTGTCTTGGAAATCAGGATCATAATACTTGAGAAAAACATAAAAATTAATATAAACCACTTGTAAGGCTTCTATATTGTTCATCCTAAGTTCATTACAACATCTCATAACCTGGGAGCATACATTAAAGGAAAGGGTGAGAAGAAGGCCCAATAAGGGAAACAAGGGAATCATTTTACATGTGAACTGAAGATAGATCAATAAAGTCATGATAAATAACATTAAGGCATGAGACAGATATCATGGGGAATATCATAATAAAAATAATGTTTTTCATAACATGAATATGTGTATACAACATTTAACTTAGAAAAAAATTTCCATATCAACAAGGTCCATCCCCAAGGTGTCATAAAAAATTACTAAGGTTATTCACCAAGGTATCGTTAAAATGGTCATCTCTAGAGATTAAGTCTTTACCCAATGCATTGGAGCGCTATCAAGGTGCACTCTTAATTTGCCTTTATTATCATTTGAGCCACATATATCATCATCAAACCTTTCATAAATAACCCATATAGAATAAAATAAATGGGTTTCATTTCTTAATCATAACGTTTTAAAAACTGCTTTAAAGACATGATCTTTATGTCACTTTAAACCCATGGAAATGGAAAGTGGATTTCATATATGTAAATCCCATAATTAAAATAGAACATTTTTATATATATGTGAATACCCTTATAGATGAAAGAGATTTGAGTATTCACTTAATAAAATAATATAATTTGAGAAATATAGAGAGACATTTTGAGACGAAAATTCTGTAGTATAACGGCTATGTTACAGGGTTTTAGAAAATATTGAAAAGAGAGGGGACATGGGTAACCCACTAATAAATGATCCATAAAATAGTATAAGGATAGAATTTAAAGGATATAAGAACATTTAAATGAAATTTTAAAGAGGGACCATATGAAATGAAAAACATGGAAGAAAGACAGAAATAAGATTTCTCTTATGAAAATTCAACAACCTAACGGCATCACTTAAAACGTAAAAAAGAGAATGGATGATATCGAATATGGTCTCTAATCATATGAACATAAAAGAACAGTATTATTGATATATAGATAATATCCCAACATAATAAAAATGAAATTGAAAGACTTGACATGAAAATAGAACTTGAAAATGAGAAGGGTGAAAGAATCCCTTAAAAAATTCAGAAGCCTAACGACGCCACTTAAACATTATTAAAATGAATTGATGAGAGAAAGAGGGGGTCTCTCATTATATTAACATGAAATTTAATGTAGGATGAATATAAAATAACAGCCCCAATATAAGAAAATGGATCTTAAATTAAATGACATAAATGAAAATACATGAAAAGAAAGAGAGAGGTTGGATCCCTTACCTTGAAGAGTAACCTAGAAAGCATGAAATTCGAGACCATGGGATGATTGAGGAAACTTGGGAGGACTCCTTGGGAGTTAAAGAGACCATAAAATAGTTGGGGAGGGTTTTAAAATGAAAATAATGAGGGAAAGTCTTGGTATTTATAGGAGAAGTGAGGGGACAAAGCGTTAATTGCCAAGGGACACCCCATCGGTGGTATTGGAAAACTATGGACTTTCCCATGGTATTTTCTCATGGTATTGGCCACTTGGGAAACCTCATACCTTATATTACTATTCATAAGTCGACCAGAATAATTGAATAATTATTATTACATCCTTAATGATGTCATTAAACACCTGAAACTCAAAACTGTATTTTCACTATTCAATGAAAATTCAACATGCATTGAAAAATCCAAAAATTTCACCTTAACCAAATATCGATGCTCTGAATTCAAAAATGAACTGAATTTTATGAATATAATTTTTTTAAATATTTTTAATTTAAATTTTAAATAAAAACACTATTTATTGGAAATTCAACTATTTCAGAAAAATCCCGAAACTTCACCTTAACCAAATATCGATACTCTGATTTCAAAAATAAACTCCATTTTATGAAAATATTTTTATAAACATTTTTAATTTAATTTTTAAATAAAAACTCTATTCACCTGAAAAAACTAAAACTTAACCAATACATTCTAGAGCAGTTATTTTCCTATTTTATTGAATCACATTACTTAATCTAGATGCCTAGATTATATTAATACTTTCTTAAGTGAGGTTACTCAATCCATTTGATCACATTACTAAGTATAAGCTTAAAATCACTATTCATAATTTACTATTAATCAACAATTAATTTGATCTTATTAGACTCTAAATTTTTTACTGAACATAACTATAGAAGATCATTTTCTAAAAATCATTACACTTTATTAATTATTTAAGGTTTACATAAATATTTTTAAAATAAATGTTTTCTAAAATTAGACAATAATATGCATACTATATTTTTCCGGACATTTGAAAATTCACAAACATTACCATAAGAAGAAATCACAATTTTTTTAAATCAAAGGATTACACAAGGATGTTACGGTCTCATTACATAGCCACTTTTAACACCAACAGAGGACCTAAGAGTAAGGTGTGCTAGGGTGATAGAATCTTGGGGCGACTCGGCTAACATTGATCGAGTAGTGATTTCTATCATCTTGAACTTCTCACAAAGGAGATTCTGTTCTAGCTTCACACGATGAAGTTCGGCCTGTGTTTGGTCTAGGGCAAATCCCAAAGGTGCTACCTACTTTCTGAGTTCCGTCAGATGTGTTTCGATCGGCCCGAGACTACTGGATGGGGACATCGAATCTCCTTTCTATATTAATTAACCAAGATCACTTGTATTTATAGACAATAATCACATTATTTAGTTTCTAGCAGTCATATTGACCAATGGTCATATTGACCAATGATCATATAACAGTCAAAACCCAACATTCATATTTTAATTACTCATTTTATTTAATGAAATAGTTTTGTTGAGTATAAAATAAAATAACACACCATGTTTGGAAACAAAATTTATTCAAAATTTCAAGTCGTTAAATTTAAATTATCGGATGAGACGTAATCAATATGGAAAGTTATATGACTAAACACACAAGCACATAAACTATTAAAATGAGAACAAAAAGGAATCCATAAATTATGTCAAAGAAAAAATATCATTGATAATAATAATTAATGAATTATAAATAAAGGAATTGATTAATTTTTAGACTTCATGTTTCCTAGGAATGTGGTACCTTTACTATAAAGATATATCCTCAAGTCACTTTAAAACATATTGGGTAAAAACCAATTGGATTTGTCCAATTGATTCATCTCATGAGACTAATGATACATCGAGGGGAATTCATTAACTAGTCCCTAACACATGTAGTGTTTTACAAATCATTTCTTTTATATTAAATAATTTATTTAATTCATGAACATTATTCCTTATATTTAAATATTCATATTGAGTATAAGATTCAAATTTTTCAATTTTTCCACAATTAATAAAATAACTATTAAATTCAACACCATAAGTAAGAATGGTATACATTTTAGGAAATAATAATATAAATTGTATTATAATATTTATATTTAAGAAAAATTTAATGTTCAAAAAAATAACCATATGGAATTTATTGTTTAAATATAAAGTAAAAATTCATAAATCAAACTGATATTGAAAATATAACCTTTACCCCTGGGTAAATTTTATTTCAAAACCCCTTGGACAAGATATATAACTGTGAAACATAAAATTCCTGGATGAATGAGTGAATAATGAAATAAAATGAGAAGGGGCAGCATATACATTACATTAATGTGAATTGGTGCGTAATAAAAAATAAGTCCCAGTGGAATGTAAATTATGATGAAATCCCTTACCTTATAATTCCTTTTAGTTCCATGGTCTTTAACCTCTTATATAGTGGTTTAAGCCATTTTAATATCTTATATCATAAACATTACAATAGTTATAATATCATATATGATCTTCTTATAATATCTTGATAACCATTTATTTAATATTCATTCATTATTTTCATCATTTTGGGTGTTAATTGTGATGTTTATTAGTATGTTTTGAATTGTTTTATTTGTTTTTTACATTAATAAATATTTCATCATATCTAGGATGGAAAAAAATATTTAAATATAATATATATTTGTTATATATGAATTTATAATAATTCATTCAATTTAGAGATATGATATGAAATACACCATTCATGGAGATAGTAAGTGGTAGGTACGCCTAAATGCGGTTTACATTTTATTACCATATTAAAAGAAAAAAAATTAAATGATATATCTGTATACTATAATTTTTTTTATCATATTTATGTCACATATGTGATATATTAATATTTAAATGACTCTTGCTGCATTTCTTGTATAGTGTGAATAAATCACATCACTTTGAGGAGGCTGTGGTCAAAATCTCTAAAAATGATGTCATCGTATTACCAAAAAATTAAAATCACGAAGATATGTATTATATAAAAATTATATAATCCAGAAGAAATTATAAATATCATATATATCATATATAAACTATAAATACATCACTATTATCAACCATGAAAGGTGGTTATAGAAGAAAAAATGATATCGGTTCGTGAGGTGGTAGTCTGTCGTACACGAGGACAATGAGTGTGTATTCCATTTTATGGAAGTGTGTGTAGATGTTGGTCATACACATAGAATTAAAACATCTCACTAGGATGAGGATATTGAAGTTATTATATAAATAATATAAAATAATAATTGAAGGGGTGGATAAAGAAATATAATATATTTTCTCGTTGAAGAACGTTACCTCTGTTTCAGGTTAATCCTTTTGGTTTTTAGAAAAAGTCATCCTTGGTTTGATTTCGGCCAAAATTGAGGTTTTTTGGATGAGGTTATGGTTTTTTTTTGTGATTATTTATTCATGTTTTGGACAATAAACGGTGTTGATATGTGTAAATAAGTGAGGGGGAGGGGGTGGGTTTCCTTTTTATATTTAAGGGTGTGCATGATCTAAATATGTTAATCCAATGGGTTTTGGATGCATTTCTCAGTCAGTTATACCGTTATGATTAATGTTTGTCCACTAAGAAAACCCATTTCCCCCTAAGTTGATATATTTAAAATTAATTGATTTATCCAATATTTTTTATCGCAAAATAAGTTTAACAAAATAAAAATTTAAAATTATGGTGATTCCAAATATTAAAGATATTTTTCCAAATTAATATCATATAATTGGGAGAAATTAATATAAAATTAGTCCCATATATGGAATGAGAAATCGGGTTTTTAAAGTAAAAGACTTCAAAATATTGAAATGTTTTAAAATAAAAATTCAATATAAATTTGATACCAATGACATATATTGGATTAATATATGTAAAATTGATTTACTTAAACATTAAAACAAATTAATAATTTTAATCAATACTATAAATTATTTCATTGAAAAATAAGTTTTCAATTAAAATTTAGTTGTTTTAATTATCATTAAAAATTGAAACTTCAGATAAAAATACCAAAAATTTACAATAAGATAATTTTTACATTGCTTTTTAAAAAATGAATTTTATATTTTTAAAATAAAATTTATATTTCTTCAAAAACTTATATTTAATATATGTGATCCATTAAAAGGAGGAAAAACTACCTTTAGGAAAATATATCTTTTGTGCACAAAATTGGATCCGTTCCTATCATATTAATATAAAACATATTGGAAAAATTAAAAAACATTTTATTGAATGTAAAATATATATATTTAATTAATAAAATTAACTAATTTAATCTAATTTAATATATTATGAAAAATTGACATGGATATGTGTAATACATAATTTATTAAATATATAATAAATATATAATAAATAATATTCACTAATAGAGGTTAATTTAATATATTATGACAAAATGAATTTGGGTACACAAAATAGTCTTCTTATAAAATTATTTCAGTTATATTCAATTGGATTCTATATTCATTTCTTACACCAATAAATTATATAATATAAGAAAACAATATTTTCCAAATTTATTTAATAATTTTCTTAAATTTCATTACAATATCTAGTTGATAAATATCATTTTAAATATTAACAATAATATTATATCATAGTTTGGTAAACCAAGGTCTTGATTATTATGAAATATATTACAGGAACTCTGTATTATGTGTAACACAAGACAAATTAGTGTTACATGAACTAAAATATAATTTTAGTGTTGAGTGTAGCATAGTACTATTTTGGTGTATCATATAAAATAATATAGTATTAACACTAAATTTTTTCTAAAAATAATTTTTTTTAATGTGTTGGGGTTTCACATTTTCCCCAACATAAATACATTGTGTCCTAGAAACTAAAACTTGATATCTATAATTGATTTTTTGATATTTGAAAAAAAATTGTTGAAAAACCCAACATCTAAAAATAGTTAATAACACATCTTCTTAATAATATGAAAAAAAAAGTTAATTCCACCAAAAAATGGCCTTTTTAATTGGATAAAATTTGTGAAAACAAGAACCTAATATAAAAATGCAACTATCATGTTTTTATGGAGAGTGATGGAGAATATTTTTTGGATAGCGTTGTTGATAAAAAACCTATAAATTAGAGGTCTGAAAAAAGTGATTTATTTCATAAAAAATTATGATAATAGTACACTATTTTTTTGAAGACCCTTTTCATATATTTTAAAAATTATTTGAACCTTTAAGAATATAAGTAAATATACATTATTGATACATTTATATTCCATAAACACACTCTTATACCTTGGTTGTCCCTTGAACAATTAATATGTTGTCTTTTAGAACAATTTTTATCATATGGTGAAGAAATACATTTACCTCTAACACCTCACACAAAGATCATCTTAAACCATTTATAAATAGTTAACCTTTCCAAAAGGTTATGATCCAAAACATTATAAGGAAGGTCACAAAATTCCACAAATGATATAATCATTAGTATTTATTCAAAATGATGCATCTCTTTAACCATCCCAAAAAAAACTTGTGAACAACTTCTTTTTTTATTCTCTTGAAAAATTGTAATAACTTGAATTACCATAAAACCTTATTAAAAAACATGAATACTTATTTATTCCTCATGTAAAACATAGGATATTGAATATATTACTTAAATCAAAAATATGTTGTATATTCCATCAATGAAAAGATAACAATTTTTCAATTAAATCTTCGATCAGTTCCATGGTATTCAATATTATCCAATATACATTATACATACAAATAATCTCCTTGTCTATCCACAATGATATCAACATTAGTAACATATTAACGGTTTTATTTATCTTAATAATATTACTTTAAAGTAGTTAAACATTCTACTGAAACACTTCTCAATGTTACATATACTGATCAACAAATCTTTTTAAACCCTTGATGAAAACATACTATGAGAAAATCCTTATAAATTCTGTATTACTTATAACTAAGTAATCATCAATAAAATACTCTAAACAATTTATTCAAGGATCCAAATATATAAGGAAATTAATCATTCCATTTTAACAATGTCAATAGGATAATCATGGATTTTATCCCATAGCTTCTACTGACTTATATTCTATTTATTCTTGGAAAAAAAATTTCATTGTACGCTATCTCCTTATAGTTTTAACAATGATTAAAATTATTTTTATTCTTCACATTGATTTATTTTTTTGGGTGACCCATACCTCCAAACATAAAAAAACTGATAATCCCTTAAAGTACTTCCCAAGGTGATTCTTTCCCTAATAATCACATGGGGAAAATCCTTTTTCCATTCTTCCTTTTATCCATGTTTCCCTCTTTTTTCCTCTTCTTATATTTCTTCTATTAAAATCCATAGGACATTAAGAATTGTGTCTCTATCTATATATCACATAAAATTATTTGATTGTATAAATAAAAGTCTTAATAAATTATAACTCTTCATAGATATGTTTTAATACCTCCAAAGAAGTAGCCAATCATGAAATTTGTGTTGCATATGTAATCTATAGCAAACCTAGATATCCTTGTAAGTGAATCTTCCTAATCTAAAACACCTTATTCATTGTTTTTCATTAAGTTATGTAACTTTCTATTCATATAATATTTTTCCATACATGTGAATTATTTATGAAGGAATGTCTCCTTAAATGTTTTCCATTCCATGAGTTCTATTTTTTCTTTATTTATTGTATTCTATATCAATGAGCACCATTGACCAACATCACTATAGAGGTAATACACTGAATGTTTAACCTTTTCCTTTCCATCACATCTAAATTCATTAAATATCATTTTTTATGACTTAAAAAATTACATAACTACAATTGGATCAGTGGTCCCACTAAAGGATAGGGACTTATATCGCATAAAGAGATCCTTGAAATGGTATTATCAATTTGGAATATGTTCATCCATATGAAAAATAGTATTTGTAATAAAGTGATTATACTACCTTAATATAGTTATAATTATCTCAATTCTAATACCCGTTATATTGGGTTTCTTAGTAGGGTAACCTCTAAATTCTCCCAATGTCGTAATACAATTATTCCATCTAGCATTCATATATAAATAATAGTATATTATATATTATATGATTTCATTATGAAATATAGATCTTAATCCAAAAAATAGTGAAATACACAACATAAATTGAAAATTGTATGTGTATCACATCTCATACTAATTGACATGGTTTCTTAGGAAGTTATTCTATACTTATCATAATTTTTTATCATCGGTTTATGTTCAATAATATATTTTTTCTAAATATATTTTTTAGTGTTTCTACTAAAATTCCAATGTTACCAACTTCAATGCTCAAATCCTAGAATCCGGGAGTATTTGTCTCACCATATTACGTTGACATCATTACAAGGAATCAAACCCCAAAGGGCTGATACATTCAGAGGTTTGAGAAAAATATATTTCATAAATGAAACCAATATTATATTGGGAAATATATAAAAAAATATGATACAAAATAAAATGAAATGAATAGAAACCATAAACTCATATTGGATGATTTCTTTCTCATAACTAGGGGTAATAAAACCAAATAAAGATGATATAAAATGATCAGTAAAGGGTAAGTATAGAGGATGATATCATAAATTAATAATGAATCATTAAGAAGGAAAAATAAATAAAAAATCACATGCCATTTATATAACTTCATAAGATAAAATCCATATAGAAATGTAAATAACTAAACACACATACCATTAAATTAATAAACTGAGAATGAAAATTCATCCATAGATGATGTCAAATAAAAAAATCATGGATAATTATAATAGTTCAATTATAAATAAATAAAATTCCTATTTATTGGCTGTAATTTTTCTCAAGAACATGATACCTTTACCATTAATATCTATCCTCAAAAAAGTTTAAATCATACTGGGTAAAAACCAATCTAATTTAGCCAACCGAATCGTCTCGTGACACTACCGATGCGACGAGGGTACTTGTTTCACCATTACACAAACCATGTAGTGAATTTTCAAATCATTCCTCATATATTGAATAATAATTTTTTAATGAACATCATTCCATATCCTCAAATATCTTTATTGAGTTAAAGATATTGATTTATCAGTATTTCCCCAAATAGTCAAATAACAGTCAAAGTGAACATCGAATGTAAAAATGAGATATGGTTTAGGAAATAATAATATCCATTTCATGATAATATGGATATTTATGATAACATTAATGTAAAAAAATGATCATAATGAACTAAATATTTTATGGGAATATTAACAATCACAAAATAAATTGATATTGAAAAGATAACATTTACCACATGGTACATTTCAAGTCATAACCCCTTGAATGTGATAGTTTAAGTTTAAAATTATAATACCATGATTCATTAGATAAACAAGATATTAAAGAAAATAGGGGTATTATATAAATCACATTAAAGTTAATTAGTTCCTAATAACAAATTAGTCTCAATGGAAAGTAAATTGATACGAAATCCCTTATCTTATGTTTCCTTTTATTTTCATGGTATTTAACCTCTTATATTGTGGTTTAATACATTTTAATAACATATAAAAAATATAAAAATATTTATATTATCCTATATGATCTTCTTATAACAAATTATTACCCTTTTGTTAAAAATAAATCATTATTTTCATCATTTCCGGTATTAATTGTCATGTTTTTAGTATGTTTTGTCTTTTTATCATTGTTATTACTATTTATATCATTATTTAATCATATAAAAGATTTAATGACGGATTTTAATTTCATATTTATTTTGAATATATGTATTTATAATAATAATTAAAATCTAGAGATTTGAAATGAATTATATCGTTCAAGGAGACGGTAGGTCGTATGTACGCATGAATGATGTTTCCAAATTATTGTTTTATAAAAAGAATAAAAATTAAATAATATTTATGTATTTTAAAATTTAATTATCATATTTATGTCATATATATTTTATATTTTAATTAAATCCTCCCTTAATTATTTCCATATATACAGTGAAAAAATCACATCACCATAAGGAGTTGGTTGTCCTCACATACACAATTGATGTTATCGTATCACAAAAAAAAATTGAAAGACATAATGTATATGTTATATAAAAATTAAAGAAACATAAATATATTATAAATATCATATATTTCATATATAAAATATAAATGCATTATTATTCCCAATGTTTAATGTTGTTAATTATAGAATGAAAAACATCTGTTCACAAGGAGGTAGTCTTCCGTACACACAAATGATGATTTAATATCCCATTATATGGAAGCATGTGTGGGTTTAGGTCTCACCATTATAATAAGGACATATAAGAGTATTTATTATATTAATATTAGTATTTAATAAGAAATAATTTGATGGATAAAGAAATAAAGTAAAAGTGCTCGTTGAATAATTTTACCTCGTTTTCCGGTAACTCATTAGGTTTATACCAAATGACTTACATGGTTTGATTTAAGTGGAAAGTGAGGCTTCTATCATTATGGGAGGGATTATTGGAGAATATTTCAACATTTTTTGGATGATTCAAAGGGATTTATATGTTTGAATAAGTAGGGGGAGGGGTGAGTTCCCTTTTATAGTTTAGGAGGATTAAAATTCAGGTAAATATAAAAAAATAATATTGGGAGGTATCCATTACATAATGTGAAAATACTATTTAACCATGTGAGTTAAAATTTAATATAATATCTATTTATTTTCATTAAAATGGTTTTTGGAACAATTCTAGGCCATTTTCCTCTATAAGATTAACGTTTAACCACTAAGTAAACTAATTTTTACATTAATTGCTATAATTAATTTCAATTTCCTTAAAAATTATTTTTGATTAAAACATTGTAGAACATAAAATAAATTATAAATTATTATTATCTAAAATATTTAATCTATTTTTATCAATTATAATCATAGAATTTGAAAATAAATTTTTTTAAAATTAATCCAAAAGATAGAACTGGAATGTAGGTTTTAAAAGTGAAAGCATTCAAAAGATTAAAGTTTTTTTATATCCAATTGATAATATATGTTTTTTCAAAATTACCAAAAACTGGATCAATATATGTTCAAATAATCTAATTAAACTCTAATTCTAGTTAAAAATTTAATTTTCCCGATAAATTATTTAGATGAAAAAATCTTTTCAATTAAAATCCATTATTTTTCACTATTAATCAAAAATTGAAACATCACAGAAAAATAAAAAATTTCCCTAAGATAATTTTTACAATCCTATTTCAAAATATATATTTATTTTTTCAAATATAATTTTTTAATGTATCAAAATTTATATTTAAAATAGGTTATCAACTAAAAGGCGTAAAAATTGCCTTTAAAAAATATAGTTTTCTATACAAAAAATTTGATTTATTCTAATCTTGTCTCTATAAAATCATTTAGATAAATTAAAAAAAAATTATTTAATAAATAATATATATATTATTAAGATAATTCCCTAATAAAAATTAACTATCTTTTTTGAGACATAATACTAAGGGGTGTATAAATTAATTTTCTTTATAAAAACATTTCCTTTATATTCAATTGGATTCTATATTCATTTCTAGCACTACATAATAGTACAAACATATGTAAATAAAAATTATCCAAATTTAGGTAATCTTTTTTATACGTTTCATTACAACGACTAGTTGATAAATATCTTATAAAATAAAAATATTAAGAGTATAATTTTATTTGGTTAAATTTAGTCTTACGTGTAATGTAAGCTATCAAAGGAACTCCGTATTCATTTTAACACAAAAAAATTCATGTTATGTATACGAAAATATAATATCAGTGTTGTGTGTAATATAATATTATGTTAGTGTTTCTTATTAAGAAATATAGAAAAAAATTTAAATTTATTCTAAAATAAAATTACTATATTGTCTTGCGGTGTTACATATACTCATCTGCAGTACATCATACTAGAAAAATGATCATCTTCAAAAGAGTAAAAATTTATCCTCCCATTGGATAATAATATAACATTATTGGGTAATTATTATCTGAGGTAGATCCGAATCCAATGAGTCATGTCTTCTGAACTCCCCCACTATGGATCTAGCAAAGTCTTTCAGGGTCATCTCTTAAATTGAACATAGTGACCACATTCCACTAGATATGGGAAAACCAAAATGTAAATCATTTAACAACACGAAAAAATATATCTAAATAAATATTCCATATACTATCAAACAATACAAAATCAAGTAAAAATATTAATGAATAATCATGGAATAAAGAAAATTCCAATGGATGTGAATTATCTACACAAAAGGTGTAGCATTGAGATGAAAATACAATCCATACCATGATAAGGTCTCACTGGTTACGAATGAACACTAATCATTCCAATAATGTGAGGGTACGCGCATAATTCTTATACATACAATCAAACATGAAAATTAGTTTCCTAAAAACCCCAAGATGTAAAGTAATTCCTACCATTTTCATGTAGATTCCTATTACAGTGATCAATCAAGGGATTACACCCAAATTATTCATGCACACTGATGTTCACTATATCACGAACCAGTACATTATAAAATAATATCTAGAATTATAAATTAGGTTATCATTTCTATAATGTGAATCTACATAAATTTACCAAAATATATTCATCTCCGATGTATGATCTAGGATCAATCAAGGATAATCACCAATACATTTTATCTGACACCAATATATATATATATATCAAGAATAAATCATCGATTAGGTATTGGTTTTGTTTCATATATATTTCTAATATGGTAAATATCTATGATCAATTCAATATATGTATGCATAATTTGTTTTAAAATAGAAATATCTTACCTTGAAGGATGCCACTAGATTGTATAAGACTTCAAATTCCCAAGATGATAGGTTTTGGAATCCATGAGAACCAAGGGAGACATCTCCAAGATGTAATATTCAAAAAAGGGTCGAAATAAGGTGAGGGTATGATTAAAAATAATATAATAGGAAAAATACCAAAATTTAATTAGTGATGTCACCTTATGGACACCATCAGATGATCGATGGGCCTCAGTGGTGGGCCAATGACACCAACAGATAGTTGTTGTATGGCCCCAAAAAAGAATATGTTCTTGAGAATAATACAGAAAATAATTCTTGTCTAGTGTCTGGTTGGTTGGATATATAATAGTTTTGGTCTTATTACCCGCTCCATTGGTTGGCCAATGCACCACACAGGCTAACCGGTGACCTTATTTCAGCCACTGTACAACCCCTTCGGTCTCCAACAAATGAAACACTATCTTCAAGAACACATTAACCATAATTCAAACTTTTAGGTGATTAAATGTGACAAGATAAATCATTATTTAAAATAATACCTTGAAATTTGAGAATGATACAATTCCCCATCCCTTTAATGACTTATCATCCCTGAGAAGTTTTTTAATGGTCTTAATAAATCAACTTGGGCCAATATTAAAGAGCATCTGTTTAACACATGCTATTATCCTCTTAAACCAAAACATTAGACCACTGAACACTAATAGTTGTAAATGTTTCCCTTGAAAATTATATTTCTCTAGTCAATTATATATATTGGGAGCTCTATGAATGATGTAGCAGGCTCCAACTCTATTTCCCTATAGTCAATCACATGAACAGGATCAAGCATGTATCTCCAAAGCTAATATACGTGGAACACATGATGAATACCTCAAAACCAAGGAAGAATATCCAAAATGCATTTCATTATACCGATATTATTAAAAATCATGAATGATCAAACAAATAATTGTTTTATCTTCCCTTTATTCCCCAATTATTGATTCTCAAGTCAAGGATACACCCAAAAGAAAACTCAATCCCCAACAGTTAACTCCATGGGTCGCCTCCTACTATAGTAATATAGTCATTGTCTTATCATAGTAGTGGAAAATCACTTTTGGATATAATTTAATATCTTTAAGGTCACATATACTAATATTGGACAAATAACTATTACCTCAGACAAATCATTCAAACATAGTGGTGAGTATCAAGATCGACTATATGAGACTCACAAGGTTCCAACTATATCCAAACCTTGAAGTTGTTTTTGTATGTCAACTCAACCAATGCTATGTGATCATCCCAAGCCCCCACCAATTCGAAAACCTATGCCTAAAACATATCATCAAATATATGGATAATCCTATCTGACTATCCATCAGTATGAATATTATACAGTATTCTAGTTTCATCATCCTATAAAATTACTTCCGAAAACACATCCAAAACTGTAATGTTAAATGTGGGTCCTTCTCTGACATGATTCACAAGAGAACGTCATGCATGAGTATAATCTCCCATACATACAAATTTCCAAACTCATGAAATAATAGGGTCTCATGAATCGAGAAGAAATTGTCCAAATTTTTTATGTGTTAAACTAACACCCAAAAAACAACATAACTCATCATGGTCATGAGTAAACCCATCAAAAAGTCCATCGTCACATCATTCAGTTATTATATTGGTACTAGAACTGACTAAACAAAACCACTAGGATACTTATACATGGGGTTTGAGGATAATACACTTTCCACATTTATAGAGAAACTAAAACATTTATTTATGGGAAATTCTTTCCCATGTGTCCTAACAACCATCTAATCTTTGATGATACCAATTCTCATAACATCATTATAGTGGAACTTCACACCTAGGTGAGGACATTCCCAAATGGTACATTATACTGACCTAAGAATCCCTTAAAAGGAGAAAGAAATTCCACCAATGTGGGAAAATATCATGAAAATATAAATAACTAACCATCATGCATAGAATTATACCCAAAGAGTCATGTCATTCGAACATACCCTCTACGGTGTAGGCTAAGGCTGTTAAAGTTATCTGTGAACTTGAAATAAGGGACAAAGTTCCACTATATATGAGAAAAACCACATGTAGAGCACTAAATTGATGAGAAAAAATTAAAAATTAAATATTAAATAGACAATTAAATAGTACATATGAAAGGTAAAAGATTATAAGGGAAAATCATGATTTAACAAACATTACACAAGCGTTGAAATAACCACATAGAAGGCATGACATATAAAAGAATATATAATCCATAATAGGATAAGGTATTTTGGGCTACATAAGAACACTAAAAATTCATATCATTTTATGGTCACTATAATAGGAATATAAATATAATAAAATAGGTCAAAAAATTATATACAATGGTAAAAAATGGTATTGAATTCATACATTTAGTGAGTTGAGGCCAATTACCATGATGAGTCAAAGGATGACAAAAAAACATGATCTCACACAAATGTTAACTAAGAAAAAAAGAAATAAATAATAATTGATTCTCTATAATTGAGATTAAATGAAGAGATCATGCTAAGAGGTATAATACAAATCAAAATTCCAAAAGTGGAACATTACCAACGAAGGATCCTAGATTGATCAATGCGAAGTCAAAAAATGTTGTTATCCCGAATTGATCTATCAATAAAGCATAAACTCCCTATTGTATTTGGGTGGATATTAATAGATATATCAAACAAGTTTTAGATCTATGTTTTATTCTAGATAAGGAAGTACAACTCTACATATAACAGATTTATATTACATTGAATTATGACACCGGTTCGATATTGACTTCATGCACCAAAATAGAGAGGAAGGGGAATCATTCAGCACCAAGGAAAAATTCTGCATGAGGTTTTGGTCACAAAATTGTCTTATTTTAGTGAATATTTGATTATTAATATGCTCATGAAAAAAATACGAAATCAGCCTTAATAATTTAATTTTATGGGAACCACTGATGGGTTTTTGTGCCTAAGCATAATGCCATCATCCTACCTTAGCCACTAACTAGCCATTGGGATCTATAGAAGTTTTGGTCCCACTTCCAACACTACTGGTTGTCTAATGGCCTTATTCTAGTAACTATGTATACCCTTAAGAATATGACATCTGAAACTCTAAAATCAAACATACCTTGAATGTAAAGGAAACTGTGTTAAGGAAACTATGTTCATATATGGTTAATATGTGGTTATATTTTTGTTGATAACTATTAGAGAATGGATGATTGAGGTATGAGAAACTGTTAATTTTAATATATTATTGATATTAAGGGAATAAATGGTTGATTTTTTTGATAAATTTTTTTTATAAAGTATCGATAGCATTAGAATTGATTATTGATTTAAGGTGAAATTTATCCATGATTTTTTTTGTGATGTTTGTCTCTTTTTTGGGATTATGATATATATTAACCAGTGTGTCACTTTATAAACTATGAGATAATACATATGAGGGTTAAATAGAGATATAATTTTTGGATGATTATATGATTTCATTATGTTTAACATCTTGGGGATTCATTTTCTTTGGTGAAAGTTATTTTATAGATATTATATAATTAGGGAATATACATTATTGGGTATTTGATTAAATAAGTTATAAATGTTTTTTGAGGAAACAGAAGTAACAAGATATGTAGTAAAAGAGTAATAAAGTTTTTATATTATAATTTATATCTCAAATGATTAATATGTTAATATTACCCTCACCTACTATCATCAACGAGAAATAATTAAAATTGTGAGAAAAATGTCTTTTATTGGGTGTATTATGTAATTACTGAAAATTTTGGACCTTTAAAATTAATATTATGATTAATAACTTGTGTCACTGACCAAAAGGAATAAACAAAACACCTGACTTAAACAGAAATTGATATATTAAAATATTATGAAGAATATAAACATTAGTGGATAAAAATAAAATAATAAAATAAAATAATTATACATTACTATTTTTAATTGGTTAATATTTTAAAATGATTCCATTTGAAGAACCATTTAGAAAAAATATTTTATTTCACCTTTTTAAATTAAATTTATTTTAGTTAAAAGTTTATTATAATAGGTAATATTTATATTTCAAAAATTAAATTCCAATATTCAATTATTTATTGATGTATATGAAAAAATATTGTAAACAATTGATGTTTTAGAAGGACTTTTTTAAATAAATTTTTTCCATTATAAATTATATTTTCCTTCTAAATATAATTTATAAATGTTGGAATTAAATTTTTTAAAAATTAAATTCATTTTTTATTAAAAATTCAATAGTATCTTAGTATGATTTTTTGATATTTTCTATAATAATTGATTTTTAGGCGAATAATGAAAAATATATCAATATTTATTATACAATAATTTTTGTGAAATTATAGTTTTTGAAACCTTTTTATCAATAAAAAAGATATATTTATAGTAAAAAATAAATAATGAAAAAATCTTGAATTTATAAATATGTGGTTTAATTTATTAGATAATTAATTTTTTTACTATTTTAACTATTTTTTGTTCTCTTATATTAAAAATTAGTGTTAATAAATTGTAAAATTAAATCCAAAAAATAGATTAAACATTTAAGATCATAATTTTCATATTATGTAATATGTTCAATATCAACTTTTAGTATATAATTATGATTACTATTATTAATGTTAACTAAAGTGATTATGATAAAAGTGTAATTTTAAAAGAATTGCTTTATTGACATTATGTAGTTATTTTCTAATTATTAAAATTATTATTGTATAAAAATAAATATAATATATTATTTAATCATATATGTAAACATATTAACATTCATTCAATTGGTAATCAATACTAAATGATATTCAAATCACTTAATGGTTAAAACCACATTTTACTAAAATATATTATATATATGTATATATTACATATTTTACCTGAAAATTTATTTCTCTCTTATATATTCACTGAATTAGGCAATATGAATCCTAAATTAATGATTATAAAATAATAATTTTGTAATAAGGGTTACCTTATAATAAAATATTACTATAAGTATAAAAATGTGTTAGCAATGTAAATATAAAAAAGGTAAAATATAAAAATAAAGCAGTAAAAGGATTGAATCATGTTTGAAACATGTCAAAAAATTGGGTATAAAGGATTTATATTCTATAACTAACCCTAAAATATATTACCTTTTTATTTTGAAACCATTGATCCTTGAATAGTTTAATTTTCTTATTTAAATCCAATAGATGTTTACAAAAGTTCTTTTCCCTTGACATATAAAAGGTGATCACTTTAACCCTACCCAATTTAAACAAACCCTTTGAAATTTCATTGAAACCCTTCCCACATATAAATTTATATAGATCCTTTAATGGCCCAAAATCCCATTATTACCACAACTATTCACAATCCCTCTTCTTTGAATGAGAATTTTAAAACAATGTTCATGGTGCACAAGGGAGTTTCACTTTTTTCCATCCTGAATATTAAAATTTTATTGAGAAAAGAAAGAAAAGTGTACAACACAAGACAAAGAAATTTTGGGGGGGGTCAAAAATAGTGAAGACCTAACACGTCATTTTATTAAAAAAGTTATGAACTCATTAGGAAGAGTCCCCAAGCTAGAGAAGATAGTCAAGGATTCTTCAGGCCTAACTTGTCTTACAAGTGATTCCATTACGAAGTTCCCTTCATGCCAGGTGTGGGGGACACAGACATTGTGATTAATGAATCTTCTATAGTACCAGAAAGAATACACCATATTCCAAGGGACATCAACATTCTGTTGGAAAAAGTTGACCAGAACCGCTGAATCGGATTCCACTTCCGAGATTGAATGACTGTATCGCCTGCACAAGGAATGACCCGAAGCCATAGCCGCAATCTCGTCACCTAGGGAGTTACTAGAAAAAAAAGTACTAAATCCCAACAACATGAAACCTATGTCTTCCTTGATCAAACCGCCTCCCCACATGATCTCGTCGACACAAGATCCATCGACATTGAGTTTCAGACCAGTGCGAGGTGGCCTCAATTTGACCCATCGTCGCTGGTTGGAAGAGTTTGTAGAAGAAGTCTTGGAGACAACCGAAAGAAATCTCTTAAGTGTAGTAGAATTCCACACATTTTTAAGTAGACAACTGAATTATAAAATAGCAATTTTGATTCATATTTGAAGGTTGTACAACGACTGGGGCACCCCAAGAGAGGAGTTGTTCCTCACTTCCCAGAGATACCATCAATCATTCACGAAAATCATGCACCAAAAATTCTTTTCCAACCCAAGATTACCAGAACCCATGAACCAAGACTCTATGAAGAGATGAAAACAATAATCGATAGCATAAATTTTCATGCCCAGCTGTAGAAAATTCCAGATTCCCAAGGCCCAATCACTATGAAGGTAAAGAATATTTGTTGTCTCATTTTGGTTTCTAGAGTAGCTGTGACATCTAGAAACCATGGGGACACAAAATTTTTGTACATTACCATAATTAGGGATAAAATGATTTCAAATATGCTAGACTAAGAGATTAAACTTACCTGGAATTTATGTACCCGACAGCTTTTCATCCCTGGCATTTGTGGCACTAGAAAAATGAAACATATTCCTGAAATACCAACTATAGAATCTTCTTGAATAGGATCCTATGAAGGAACATCTCTCAGGATCATTTTAAAGAAATATACTATCATAAATGAGCTCTTGAACCTGATTTAAGATTGCATCCATGACGGTTGGGTAATAGATGGATTCATTGAAAGAAATTGAAGGGACTGGTAAGCCTAGAAAATGAAGCAGTGAACCTGACCAGTTTGACGTCCATAGGTTTATGTCAACAAAAAAATGATACAGTAATGGTTATCCTCCAAATCCTCTAGGTGATTAAACATGAAGCGATCCAGGCATTACAATATTTGGGGTTGAGAGCTCCAGATTTTCCAATCACCATATCTTTTAATAATAAATTTGGCCCAGAGGGAGGTCCCTTTAAGAATATCCCAAGACAACTTTTCTTGCATCGAACACATGTGGTCTTCCACATCTCATAAACTAATACCCCCTTCCTCAATAGGTTCTTTTATCTAATGCCAGTAGGCCCAATGACAATGCACGATTTGATTGGCTTCCCAATGGAAATTAGTTGTGATGTTTTCAAGTCACCTAAGAGTTCTTTTTGGGGAATTGATAATGGAGGGGATATGAATCAGAATAGTGGTGAGTACACTATTTATAATAGTGATACTACCTCCAAACGAGAAAAGTCTGTTCATCAAATTGCAAATTCACCCTGTGATCCAGTTAGTGATTTCATAAAATAAAATTTTTTAACCCTTCCATTTCAAATAGGATATCCAAGATAAACCATAGGAAGGTGACATCGTTGAATTCCATGCTTTGTTTTAATAACATTGGAGTGATGGTCCGGGATCTTTTTAGAAAAGAATACATTGATTTTTTGGGAGTTAATAATATAAACACATATATTTCCATATGAATACCTGGTATTGGTGAAACCATTAATTTTCCTCTTCCTTCCATTGATGAAAAAGAGCATATCATTGGAAAACATGGGGTGGGAGATTAGCCACAACCAAATAGGTTTCTAAATGGGAGGATAGCCCCATCGATAGTACATTTATGGATGTTCCTTAAAAGGGATTCTTGTGCTAAGACGAATAAGGTAAGAGAAAGGGGGTCAACTTGCCTAACTCAACGAACTGATTTAAATAAGCCAAAGGACTTACCCCTGAAATAAATAGATATCCAGAGAGAATAATAGCAACCAAAGAAGAGGTCACAGAACCAATCTGGAAATCCTGGGGCTCTCATATCTTTCAAATTAATGTTCCACTCCAATTTATCATAGGCCTTATCCATATCAATCTTGATAACGATATTATATCCAACAAATTTCTTGTTCAAAACACTAATAATATCTTGGGAAATACCAATAACACTCGGAATATTTCTACCCTTAACAAACCCATGTTTCACTTCCAAAATAATTCTTGGAATAACATTCAAGATCCTCCCAATAATAAGTGTAGTCAAATTTTTATACTCAAAAATGCACAAATATATTGGTCTGAATTTATTGAGGGATAAAGGCTCCTACACTTTTGGAATGAGTATAACCTTGGAGGCACAAGCAGACCGAGTAAGGGGGCCACCTCTGAAGAAGTCAAGAATGGCCTCCATAATGTGAGACATAAAAATGGGCCAAGCCTCAATGAATAAGGATCTCCAAAAGTCATCAGGACCAGGAGCACATTCTTTATTTAGGAGAAAAACTGTATTTTTGATCCTAGGCTCATCAGATAGCCTTGTCAACAAATCTTTTTCACTATCATTAATCATGTTAGGGATACAATTTGAGAAGGGAAACTCCTCAGCAAGCCTGTTAGAGAAACCATCCTTGGGGGAATTCAGCCTAGATAAAGGGTTTTCTAAATGCTCCGACACCAGCTGCGGAACCACTTCCACATCCGAAGTGAAAGAGCCATCATCCAGCCTAAAGTTGATCAATTTTCTCACCCTTTTCTCTTTGTGTCAGGCCTGAAAATATTCTGAATTTCTATCCCCCTATTTAATACATAAGGTCTAAGAATGTTTCCTGTGGGGACATTCGATGTTGCTCCACATGAACATTTTTCATTTCAAATATCAGAGAAAAAAAATTATCGTCCCAAGCTCAAAAAAGGGTTTCCTCAATTTTCTTGATGTCCCTTTGGATATAACCCAAGCTATTATCAATATCATTGAACTGGATTATAAAAATCTGAATATCCTTCCTAAGATGATGTAGTTGGTTCATAAGTCCAGACCAAGCACATTCCCATAGAGGTTGATCCTAAGAAAGCTGGATCATATGAAAAAATACTTCACATTGATGCCAATTAGTAGAGTAGAAGAATGACCTTGTCCTTGAGCCTTCGTGTCACAGAATCCCAAGAAGGGGAGCATGATCGGACACCGACCTGGAATGGCCTGTGAAATAGGATTGGGGAAAGGAATCATACCCATTGGAGATTAGAGAGGAAACAATTGAGCCTTCTCCAAATTCTTCTTATAACTCAATTATTGTCACACCACATGAATTTTCATCCGAAGAATCCAATATCCATAAGTCCAGAGGCTACACAAAAATCTTGAAAGTAATTACGATAAAGAGGCTTAGTTTCAATGCTCCCTATTTTCTGAAAAACAACCACGACTGTGTTAAAGTCACCTCCAACAAATCAAGGAATATTACTAGGCGGAAACCCTTGGAGGTTATTCCATAAACTCATCCTATTAGAAGCTTTACAACTTGTATAAACAAAATAATAATACAGCTCGGTTCCCCCTTTGTAAATCATGGTAGAGATGTCCTGGGAGGAGGCTTCAACAATGTCAAAAGAGATTTCATCTTTCTAAAAGATATAAATGTTCTTGTTGAGGTTACCAGCATGGGTGAAATGTGTAAAACCAATACTTCTGGAGAAGTGGGAGATGCAAGCCTTGTTTTGTTTTTGATCCAGTATTTCTATGACAGAAACATGATAGAGGTGGAATTCCGAGTTCATGAAGGCACACTTCACGTGGGCCCCCAATCCTTGAGCATTCCATATGATAAAAGGGATCATAAGGGAATGGAATTTATGGTTTAGTGCCCACAAAAACTTCCCTCAAACCTTCCATAGAAGAACCAGAGGCCCTCTCCATAGACCGGGTGATGTGACCATAGTTTGATGGAGAGACGTGAATATAGGAATTTTTCTTTGACGTGGGATATATGGTAGAGAAGTTCATAGAGAGAGAATCCGGCTCCTCAAGAAGAGAAAAAATAATGGAGGGTTTTCTCACAAAAAAACTGAGGGTGTGGAAGAATCCTTTCTAGAAAAATGGGGTGGACAAAAAACCTCTCTTGAGAAGATTTAGAAGAATACAAATATTTGAATACTACATTGGGAATTGACAAAGATTCCATAGGTTTGGAGAATAGGGTGGTATTGAAGGATACTGATGCCATATAGCTGAACTGGATCCCTAGAAGTAGAGGCTAAAAGAAGAGCCAGATGATACTGACTCAAAAAGGATCAATGGTCAGAGAAGGAGAAACCTTAGGTCCAAAAAAACTACCAAGAATAAATAAGAACCACTAATTTTGAAAAGAAGTAAGAATATAAGGACATGTCAGGTGAATGGGTGGGAAAATTTGAATTTGAACCACCAACCACTGGGGGGACCCCGTCATCAGCGGCCGGAGAGGCACCGGGAAGATGTGATCCTAGATCCAAGGGCTTCGAACTGCCACCAACCAAGCGAATGGACAAAGGAATTCCAGGAAAAGAGCCTGAAGAAGGGGTGCCACCACCCAGGTGAGCCTATCTGATTTTTGATCGACACCTGAAACTTTTAATTGAGTTTCCATGTAAAGATTGAGCAGAATCGTGGGAGGGATTTGAACCAAAGATGTTTCCACCAAGACAAGCCTTCACCAACTCTGATCAGAATAGGATAAGAGAGTTTCTCTACCACATCCAGTTCCAGACAAATATGAGGGCATGAAGAGGCCTGAATCTTGTGGGTAGCAACATATGAAAAAAGAAAAGAACCCGCAAATTTACCCAAGGATTCCAAAATAGGTGGATTGTGGAAAGGAAGAGGGAGACCCGGGAGGAGGATCCAAACCGCCGCCTGGCTATATTCCTTGCCGAAATAGATAACCCAGGACCAATGAGAAAGGGAGAACCACCAAGAACTGCACCTTCTATTATTCCTAGACCAAGAAACCATGAAATCCTGTCTTTTAGAAATATGGATGAAAAAAGTAGACAGGGAGAGCTCTAAAACCACTATAGGTTGACTGAGATTCTAGGAATGCACAAACGATTTGGAAAGAGCAAGCAGTGGATTGTTTTTTCCAAATCTGCAACCAAGGATAAATCATAGAAGGCCGACGCCGCAAAGATCTCCCCATATGAAATATCCACCATAGGGAACCCCTCAACTCTATCCGCACATCGCGAGATAAAGAGAATAGTCATAATTAAGGGAAGAGACATCTTGACATGGGGCACCACTAACGCAGAGAGCACAGCTTTGAAGGATCATAAACCATGAGATAGTCAGGGATCACCATCAAGGGAAAACACATGAAAAGTCAGAACCACCTCTGATAGGATGACTGAAGATGGTGAGGCAGGTCGTGAAGCTCCGAGAGCATGAAGCGCGTTCTTGTCCGAACATGGTTTTTCTATTTGAGATTAGTCACGAGGGTGTTTCACCTAACCCATGTCATTTTATTCTTGATCTTTATCTTTATAACCGACAAAATCCATAGTAATATAATGACCTCAATATAATTATTCTAATGATGCTTTGTTATTTTAATGTAACAACCCTTATTCATCCCTTCCCATCCACATAGAAAAAAGAATATTGATTATCTGTTTGTGTGGACTACAACCATCATTAAGTGGTGTTATTTGTTTTCCACCACCACCTAACAAAGATGAAATTATAATTTTATTAAAGGTAAAAAATGGGTTTTATGAATCTATTAAAATGATATAGATATGATGTTGTAAAATATATAAGTGATCTTAATAATAAACGATCATTGTAAACTTAACCACCTAAAATGAAAAAATCGGATTACCATTCTTAATATGAATAAATTTTTAAAAAACAAATATCAATGTATAAATTTAATTCAAATAAAACCATAATTGAAATGAACCCCTAAAAATTTAAATAATATATAATTCCCCAAAGCCTTTAACCATGAAAAACATAATAAAAGTGTTATATAAATATTTATTGAACCACCTCAAAAAAAACAACTTAACAAAAAAATATAATAAATAAATATAATATGATTTTGATTTTTCATCATTAATTCAAATATATATATGAATAATGATTTTAATAATATATCTAGTAAAATTTATTTTATTGTCTAGGATGTTAGCTACATCTTCGTAGAAACCTAGGAATAAGGTAAGGTTTTCATATCACAATTTTCACCCATTTAGACATATTTATTATTATACTATTTTGTTACTGATAACAGGGTGGTAGATACAACATTACTATTTTGTATCATGATTTGATTATATTTCATGATCCTCAACATAAAATTGAACACTTTTTATCTCATGGGGTTTTAAATCAAAATTACAAAAGCTATATGTGTTTTTACAAATATAATTTTCTTCCATTCAGTTAGAATAATTCTTATTGAAATCTTTTATTTGAATTAATATTAATTCCTTATATTGAATAATTTGTAATATGTCCTAAAATATTTCTATTGTTCTAAACTTCTTAAGTATTTCCTAATTATCAAATGGTTCTTACCACAAATATTATTCAACTTGAAAGGGGTTATTGGACTCAATTCATATTTCTGGATATATACTTCTTGTTATGGAACAATTTAATTTTATATGGTGTATATTTTTTTGTATTATATATTGAATTATATTTTTACATGGAATTTGAAATTCAATTTAGATCTCTTATTCATTCATGGGGTTCCAGTTTAAATGTAACCCAATCCATAATTGTTTTCTTGACACTAATTATTTCAATTTGAGACACGATTATAATCTTCTAATCCCCTTTTAACTAGAGAAATAATTTTTTCTAGGATACGTTCTCTTTTTATTGGAAGAATTTATAAATTTTTTCCAATATCATCTTCCATAATGAAATTAAATCTGAAATAAAAATTTCACATTGGAAAGAATAACTCATATTGTTTCCAATGGATCTTTTCCAGTGTGTCCCTATTTGATTTCCCGCCAAAGTCCTATATTTTAATTAATTATAAATCGATTATTTTAATTGATCCTCAAAATGAAATTGTAATATTTTTTGATGTAAAATATTATTTAATTTTTATGATTTCGGTTTTAAATATGGGAGTTTCAAAATATTTAAAAACGTTTTCTTTATATAAATTTTTTTATATTCCTCTTAATGTTTTTTCTATAAAACATTAATATATTTTCATCCCTAAATTATTATACATTTTGTAAAAAATAATGATTCAATATATCTCAATGGTTTTCTTTCCAACCTTTTTAAGAATGACATTTTTAATGAAACTAGAGACTTTGTCTCATAACTATAATTATAAAAATAATTAAATAAAACTTTTTAGAAACATTTTATCCAAAATGGATTTTCCATCATTTTAATTATCTATTAAAATTTTTAATGGTATTATAAAATAAAATATTTTTCAATTATTCTAGTATTTTAATTTAATGTATTTTCATGTAAAAATGGTCATTTTCAAGATGATTTTCTTAACAATATTCTACTTTAATTTTGAAAGTCTTAACAATCAACCATTTTCTTCTTTAGCTATGTTTTTAAAAATGGAAAATATTAAATCCTTATTAGAGAAATGATCCATCAATACCTATATATTACTTCATCCTCTTTGGTGTGTAACTATATTTATCATTCCAATGTATTTCCTCTTTGAATACATTTTTATATTTCTTTGATATATGGCTGTTTACCTAGATTCAAGATATCGATTGATTGGGAGAAATTATTTTATTTACTGTATACCCATAATATTTTCACTTTATATATATTATGCTCATTAATATTTATTTAATTGTATTAACATAGAATATTTTTTATTATTTTTTGATACTCATTTATTTTCCATTTTTATATCATTTAATTGTTAATTTAGAAATATAATTGTTTTACTTACGTGATTCCATTTGAAATGGATTTGAATTCAATTTTCCTTCCATGGGTTATTTATGCCAAGCTAATGATTCAGTTTATATAGAACAAATGTGTTTGTATTCTAATAAATAGGTTCCTATATCACCTTATAATTCAATGGTTTTGTATGACATCTTATGATATAGTCAGGCATGGAAATAATGAGTTTGTTCACATGGGCATGGAAATAATGACTTTTATCACATTTTCATATGTGGACATAATGATTCATTACACATAGGTATGGGAATAATGAGTTTTATCAGAAGGTTTTACTATGATATGATTTATCTATGTTTATAAGAAACTATTTATACTAAATTTCCATCTTATATCATAATTTTATAACTATTATTATGGTTATGTTACTCCCTCGTGGATTATGATTTTTGGTATATTGTTTCCCACCCTTTGGATTAATGGATTATATTATGTTAATATTTAATCCCGGACTCATGAATTTGGTCTATGCATGGTTGGGTATGATATTATTGTATACACTGACTATGCCGATTTTCTAAACTTATACCCACTTATCACCATTTAAAATTATGTCTTATGTTTACCTTTTCTGATTGTTTAACCACACCCCTTTTTATGTAACCATTTCCTTATGTTCTAAAGAAACGTAATGTGTATGATGTGTCAAAATGAGTATATTTTATAAAAAAATTATATATTATATTGAATACTTTTTAGGGATTAATCAGTTGATTATATGGTAAAAAATATATGTTGGTTAAAAATGAAAAATATTTTGTTAGTAAATGTTTTTTCTAGCTCCCTAATACTCTAAACGTAAAATATCATGGGAATATATTGAAATCAAATATTGGTTTTATTTTATGTAATTATGAAATCATGTCTATGGGTAGTCATATTCACCCATTAGTGCTTAAAAAATTTATAAATGAATGGTAAATTTAAAACAAACACACTATGAGAAATTGAAAAAATAGTAAAAAACCCCAATTCGTTTATATCACATTTCCTTATAAGAATTTAGTTTTTCATGTTTACTACCATAATAATAATTTATAAAGTAATGATATCAAAGTAAAAAATATATCAGAAAGTAGACAAGGGAAATTGAAATATATTTTCTCCAGCGTGATCCCCTTTCCAACACTAAATATCTTTGAACCACTAACTCAAGCCTGCCCTATTCGTTCTCATTCCAAATCCACTGTAATCCATTGATTCAACCACCATAAATTTCTAAAACCCTTTTGAATAAGATATATACCAAATCTCATCTATGAAACTCCGGATCAATATCTCTAGAACCTAATTTCTAGCCTTGACATAGTTATTTCCACTATTCATCATCTCATGTATATTTTCTCAAAAATAACTCTAATTAAGATTTCACAACACGCATTCTATCTTTATTCATATCCTAAGATTCTTTGGGAAGCTTTATAATTCTTCCTCAACATTCTAAATTTTTACAAAGGCTCACCAAACATTGAATTAGAAATTACATGAGAATTATGGTTTTGTGTGTATTTCAATTGAATGAAAAATTTATCTTTTAATAGGCTCTGGGATGTTTTAATGAAACTTATTTATCCTAAATCACACAACGATACATTGAAAAAGTGGAACAGGGTTTCCTTTATGTAGTACAAGATGGGAATAAATTACTTTTTCATAGTCTTTAGCAGTGGATTATGTTCATTATGTAACAAATTAGATGTGTCAGACACCTTTCTGAATCCAATTGATTGGTTTTGTTATCTTTACAAAGAGACATACCTAACCTTTATGTATTATATGTGAATTTTATGTTACCTTTTCATAGGTTAATTAAAATGTAGGTAAGATTTACGCTGGTTCTTGTATGACCATTATGTTATTCAATAACATAACATTTATATGGGTCTTTACATGAATATTATACAGGTTCAATGAATACAGAAAATAAAAAATTTATGAAAATACTAAATTTTTAAAAAATAAACATCAAATATAGAATTTTACCAAAACAAATATTGAATTCAAAATAGAATTAAAAAATGATTCCAACAAATTATATTTAATATAAAACATGAAATTTGATATAATTAAATACAAAAACCAAAAAAACATAATATTTACATAAAAATTTCATTTTTAAATAATATTCACCAAGAACAACAAATTTTTTGTTTTTAAAATATATAATATTTAAATAAATGATTTTTGTGTCAAACTGTCACACAAAATAATCATTTTCATAAGAATTTTAAATAATTAAAAATTTAATACAAAATGAACAATATTAATTAATTTATATTTTAAATAAAATTTTTAATATAAAAACATCAAACTATAAAAAATTATGTGGTGCGTATGAATGAAAACACGTCTTTATCAATCACATTTAACTATTTACCAAAAATTTCAACTGGCTCAATTTTTTTTTAAAATCTACGTTTGGATAATTTTATTATGATAATTATAAATATGAATTATATTATTTGAAAATAATTTCACAAACATAATAATTTATTTTTTAAATACAACCTTAAGTGTATTTTAAAACTTCTCATTTTTTCAATAAATATAAATACTCTTCTTTAATAAATATAATTTTTATTCTATGACATATTTGGATAATTATATTTCAATTAATTAATAAATATAATTTATTAATTATTATTAATTATACTATTTGAAAGTGTATTTATGTATTATATTTGAGGCTTATAGGATTAAGGGAAAAATTACTACTATAGCAGTTATAAAGGGAAGTTATAATTTTTATTGTCTGATTCCTAATAGTGAGATTTTATAGATCACTATACCTTTGTAATGGTAATTTTACACCTATATATTAAATTCATTGGGTTATACAAAATCATTAATATACTTTAATTATTTCATATACCATATCATTTTCATTAATTATTGTTTTATTAATAATAGCAATGTATCTCGCATTCTTGTCATTATTTTTTGAGTATGATCCTATAAATATCATGAATATGGTTATTCCTTATATTTTTACCTAATAAATTGAAACATTTCAAACTTTTATAGTTAATGTAATCCTATAGTTTTTTATTTTATTATTTTGATGAAATAATAGAATGTTCATTGTGAAATTGGTTTTATGATACAATGTTTATTTACAATAGTTATGTATTTTGTTTTTCATTCGACCTCCTAAATAATTTTACCATATAAATTTATAATATAAACAATTCAATAAATAAATATGGGTAATTTTTTATCATTTCTTCTATAAGAACACACATTGTTTCTTATAACATGCGATTTCTCATATTTTATTTCACTAGTCATGTTTTCTAATACTGTAACACATTATGACCAGTTTCAAGAATATATGTAACCTCTTCATTATAAAATATTAAACTATACAACATTATTTCGTTAATTGGAAGTATGTTAATCAGGTATTGTATATGATATCTCAAAAATGTTATAGGGAATACATCAAGTACATTAGAGGGGTTGGTTCGAATAGAAAAATAGTAATCCACAACTCTAATTCTCTCTAGAATTTCAAAAGGGCTAATATACCATGGAAATAGCACCCCCTTCATGCCAAAAATCATAACTCCCTTATATTGTGATTTTCTATAGGATAAATGATCCCCGGATTGAAATTTCAATTCCTTCCTTTGATTATCAGTATATGTCTTCTTTCTCCTTCGAGCTTCCTTGATATGATTATGAATAAATCAAAATGCATAGTTATCTCTATAGTGATTTCTATACTTAATGTTTTCCTTTATTAAACAATATATCAAAATGTTAAAGTATAACAAATTTTCCAATACAATTATTTTTAATATTACATTATCATGCTTTATTAGAGACTATTATTATATGAAAATTCCACCAATGGTATATATTGATCCCATATTCCTTAGATATTAAGTGAACATGATCTGAGTATAACCTATAGTTATTGGATAACCCTTCTATATTTTCCACTAATTTAAACATAATAGGTGGTTCTAAAATGTATCTTTATGTTTAGATCTTTCAAAATAATACTCCATAATTGTGATGTGAAAAGATGGTCAAGATCAGATACAGTAGATAGAGGTGCACCATGAAATACTACAAATTAATTAATATAGAGTTATAAAATAAACTCAAGGGGTAGATCCTCCCTAATTTCAAAATAATGTTTAGAATTTTTTTAGGAAATACAAAATAACACATATAGAATCATTCTTTATATTATTTTCAAGAATTATAGAAACAATGTCTATTGTGATGTCATCCCCATTAATAATGGTATTTTATGGGGTTGGATTAAACCCATTAAGAGTTTTATCACATAATTTCCTTATTTAAACTATGGGTATCTTAACACATAGTCATCAATTTTCTACTTCATGTTTCCCCACAAAAACAATGTTCTCTTCAATCCTAGTACATAATGTTACTACCTAGGTGTATATAGAAATTTGAGTGATGATCTTCATCTATAAAAACCAACATCATCTCAAGTACTAAAAGAACACAGATAATCTTTCTATATATCAATAATAAATCATTCAGGAATATTTCTGTCAATTTTCCATCATTCATTCCATAAACATACTTTTTAAAACTCTTATCATCTTGTTGGAACTTATTTATCTTCTCAAGAAAATATGGTTAATTAATTAATTGGAAAAAGAATTACTTATATCTTTTCCTGGAACATTCCATTTATAAATTTATTCAATCCTTCAATATAGGATCCTAATACATTCTCTTCGTGGATATAATTTTTTATCCTTCTTAATCAATGAATTATCCACCTTGGTTTCCTAATGGTCGTAATGTATCGAGTAGTCATAGTACATAATTAGTTTCATCCATATATTTTTTCTCATGTTGAGAAATTTCTATGTTAAGATATACAATAAACCATTATTATCCACATATATATATATATAACACCTTTCACTATAGTGGTAGTGTATCCAAATCATTAAGATACATATTAAATATTCCAAATATTAATCAGGATTTCTGTAGTTTTATTCGTGAATTTATAAATTTCTTAATACATAAGAAAGAACTATATCATTTTATATAAGGATACACCATAGTCCTTTCTTTTATGCATTAATATATATCAAACTTCATTCCATCCCTGATGGTTATGTTAATTATAGTTAATATATCAATCTCTTATTTAGTTACCTAAAAATTTCTCCATATTCATTTGACCATTTTAATTTTAACCTATAGGTGTTAACTTTATTAACAGTTATTCCAATTGACCAATATTTTTAAGAAATAACGGACCAAAACCAATGCAAGACCCCAGAACACCCAGAGATAGAAGGGTTGAATCATAGTGTCAAATTTTTATTCTAAGGTGATGGATCATGTTACCATGTTCATAGGAACCTTTTAAACATGTATGATGGTAATGAGTAGTAAATTAAACATCCACTTGATGAAGGAAATAACAATAATTTTACTAGGTTCCCCACTAATGTATAATCCTAGGAACATAAAATGAAAGTGTGTCAGTCATACCAAATTCCATTAATCTTCAATTTTTTTAGAGTAAAAAATTTATACTTACTCACTTTATTTAGGGAATAATTTATTTACATGATATTAGAGATATCACATTACATCCACAAGAACGCTTCCGTCAAATACCCTTATCTCACTTCCTTACATGAAGTCTTACTGTGTTTATCTACATGAAATTCAATTAAGTAGAATGGGATTAAATATTTTTCCCTGACTAGTATGGGACTCCGCATGCATCATAGACATGAGTTAATGTATCTTTAATGCATTGTTCACTAAAAACTGATATTCAAAACTACCATTCATGGAGAACATTTCTTCACCAAGAAAGCTAAATTTGTAGAATGAATTACCTTTACTAAGCTCACCAATCCATCACATAATACCCCATCATTAAGAATCAACCTAAACATTAAATAATTTGAATCATTGAAAATTGATCTTGTCATTTTTCAATGCTCATGCTTGAATAGAATACCATAATCTTGAAGCACTCTACCTTTACAGAATCAAAGTGTTTTTTTAATTTTTCGGATTATTTTCATTTAAAGTTAAGTGGGGTGGCCTTATATTTATAGGATATATATTCCCAATGCTCCACTGCATCCAATCCATTTTTATGATTTAAAAAAAATCTTCTAAAAACTCCACCATTCATGAAACTCCATTGATAGTTTTCATTTTCATAAGGATCACCATCAAACCATCATGAACTTGTGATGCACTACTTATCATCTTGTACTATATGATCAATTTTCTTGAAAACTCTTTAATCAACCCAGTGTCGATTAAAAATGAACACAAAAGAAAAATCTATTTCAATCAATGAACATCCTTGGTTCCAAGAACCTATTAAACAAATGAAACTATGTATATAGGTTATATTCATTGGTTTGGAAAAACATTTCTCAACCTTACTCTTTAAAGGGTAAAAAATATTCTATCTTTGGGGATAATATGGCCAGGAAAACACTATTCTTGAATCCAAAATTTACACTTTCTGAATTTCACATATAACTTATTTTGATTAAGATCCACCAAAATACATCAAATATGGTTCCCAAGATCTTCATATCATTTAGTTTAAACCTATATTTCATTAATAAATTATGTAGAAAATTTATCAACATAATTCATGAAATCATTATCCACAAAATCCATAAAAAATGATGATACATTAGTGAATCAAAAGAGAATTATAGTAAACTCGTTATTTTAATACCTATTAAAAAAATTGGTCCTTGGTATATCATAATTATTCAATTATAACTGATGATAACCATAAAAAAGTTCAATATTTTAAAAAAATCATTCACTAAATATTTGATAAAACATGTCATTAATGTGTGGTAATGGATACATGTTCAATACATTAAGGAATATATTTAAATATAACTGTTGAAAAAACTCAAGTATCTATCCTTATTTATAATAAATAGGACTAGGAATCACCAATGAGACACACTAGAGAATATTAATACATTTACACACAAATCGTGTATTTGAAATAGATATGAGATCAATGGAAAACTCATCATCATGTTCAGGTGGATATATTGGTAATTGTTCAATAAATTCTTCAAATATATACTATAAAAATATGTATATCCTCTATTATTATGATATGATTCCAATATATAGTTTGATAATTCTATTCTTCTTATCCAATAATTTCATTAATTTGAACCAGTAGATTTGGCTTTTGAAAATAAATAGATACTGAATTATATCTTATAAAAACAACGTTTTATATTAATGATTCTAAAATCATAATATTATACTCTTGAAATTAAATACTTTACTTACAAAAGGAGATCCATTCCATACCAAGGATTGTTTTAGATTCAACCATATGTATAAAAATCAAGTATGAAATTATGGAATATCTTTGAATATTATGAAAAACTACCTAATATCTTTTTATTATAATGATATTCTCATGGGATATTTTCAGTGAAAACTATTTTATTATAATTTCATGCATTTATTTAATGTTATTAGAAATCATTCAGGACATAAAAGTGTGTGTAAACAATGAATCAAATATAGAAATAACTAACACAAATTTTATGAAAAAATTACCAACTATCATGTCATTGAATGTTTAAAACTCTTCTGTTTTAATTGAATAAAGTCAAACTAGATCACCTAACCTCTATTGGGGATGATTTTATTGATGTTTTTTATTTTTATAGAAATATTGTCCCATATTCATGGAGTTAAATAATTATAAATTATATAATTATTTATCACCTTTACATTAATGATATGGATATCCTTTATTACTAATCTCCTTGATAAATACCATTCCCCTAAAGAACTCCGATGGTTTTTCATTCAATAATTATTACATGTTTTAAATTTTAACATTACATTCTTATCCTTTTCAATATTTATATATAATGGTTCTTATAAACACTATTCCTCTATTTTTTCACATTGAAAATATTAGACATGGAAAATTATTCCTCTACCTTGATGGTATTCAATACTATATTCTCATATATTTAAATTTTTTGATAGGACAATTCCCATAAAAATAATATCTTTATTTCATTAATAATTTGATAAATAACGATTTCTAGGTTAGATATGTAGTCAAAAAATGAATCAAATACACATTATTGTTATACTTATACTATGAAACATTTTCCTTATCATTTTTCCTTATTTTTATGAATTTTATTTATGTATCACAACACTTCTCATGAGTAAAGAACCTGTTAAAAAATATAACCTTAAAAGACTTCTATTACAAACTATTTATCCCCACCTATTTCTTAGTTTTTTTAAATCAATAACCATCATTGATTATAATCTCCCCTTAAAATATATGTTTACATGATAAACTTCTCCTTGTAATTAGATCCCCAAGATAAGAAAATCATTACTAGGGAATTGATCCCTCATTCATCAACTAATGGATTGGTTGTTTTATTGAATAATAGAGGTTATTTCTACACGAAGGGTTATTACATTATTATACCATGTTATATAAATAAAATTTCTCTATATATGAAATGTTATTGTTCATAACATGAGTCAACTCCCCATATATACCTATAATTTCCTAATCTTCAACACTATAATTAATAACATTCTTGAGTAAGAAAACATTGATTTTATTACCATCCCTGATATTGGGTTTTTTCCTTCTAGTATGTGTCATTTATTAAAAATATCATACACTTAATTATATCATAATACTATAAATAATAAATCATTCTATAATATTTAAATGAAGGAAATAATTTTATAGAAACTTTTCTTCAATATCTTATGTTTTGATCACAGTGTTCCTAAAAATCATATTCCCAATGTATCTATGAAACATCATCTTATAGAAACTATAACACCATAAACCCAATAACCAAGAGAAAGTGGTAATTTTATTAAATTGGTATAGATTAAAATAGATCAAATTACATATTATCCAAAAAAATTGTAGTCTAAAGAGACATTATACATACATAACTATTACATTTCTATTTAAAAAATTAAATTCATAATAAAAATTCGCTAAAAAATTCACTATTCCACCTAGAATACCCTTAGATCATTTATAGTAATCTTTTTTTACCATGGGAAAATGGAAACATAATAAATGTTTGAACTCATACTCTTAGTAAAGGTTAGTGTAAAAAATAATCTATCATGGAATACACAAGCCAAAAATAATATGAACAGAATAAATAATAATCAAATAATTCCTTATAAATAATAACATGATCATGAAATATTTCAATGAATAATATAAAAATTAATACAATGAATCAAATTGATAACAAAAAATGATATCATAGAATTTTAGTGCACCATGTTGGACGTCATAAACATACAATCAAGTCCATAAGCTAAGAAATCATATATACACATGTAATTCATGAAACAAAATACCCAAAATAGTTTGTCACGTGAGACCTACAAATGAATCTAAGGGTTATATGACTCCAGACCCTACTTATCACATAATAATTTTAACAAATTCATTATATAAAAGAATATTGGCTAAAAATACATACCATAATGTTATAAAATAATGTAATTAGATATACTTGTATAAGTAACCAATACATATCCACATAAAAGTACTGGGTATATAGATTTTTAATATTTATTTAGTCAATTGAAATACATGGCTATATTGGGTAATATCTATTCATCTCAAATAAATTATAGATTATTCACAGTGAAAAGAATATTATCAATGATAATGGTGTTGTTAGATGAAATAATTTGATCATTTGAAGGTATTAAATGGAATTAGTCAATGTATACGATTCTAATAGTATAAAGAAATGGTTGAAACACCCCACGTGAATTAATTATATGGAAATATAATGGATTATTTTAATGGTATGATAACATTAAATGTAATTTTCTATATATAATATAATCATTGATTTTTAATAAAAAAATTACATCCTTACATATGAATATTTAGTGGAATCAAATGAATTTAAAAATAGATATAAAGAGAAATTTGTTGAAATCCTTACCTTTCAATATCCCTTCCAAAAACTTGTCAATGGATTTTACAGTTTGGGATGTCACGATTAAAATTTATATTAGTGCTTTGGGAACCATTATCAAAATATTAATCTTAAGAAAAACTCAGTGGTCCGACATTGAGAGAGAAATCGAGATAGAGTTTGGAACTATTATATACCTAATTATCTTCCCAAGGCTTCTTGAGTAATAAAATGACAGGAAAACTTGATCAACGATTTCAGAGTAGAGAGTAATGTGATAATGATTGGGTATTTATAGAAAATGACAGGAAATCATTTATTAAATTTTAAACATGTTCCCTAGACTTTATGTTTTAAAAAAATTGAAAAATAGTCTACTTTCCACAGTTTTAAACCGCAATATTTGTTATTTAGTGATTCATTTTTGCTTCAAAAAGTTTAGGAGACAAAATATTATAAAATATATTATTTATACCTAAAAAATACAGTGATTTCTAAATTATGATATTTAATTTTTCAAAAAAAAGACTTTAGAAACTAATCTATTGGTTGATAAAATTAATTTTATTATATATAATATTTTCTTAAATTAATAAAAATATTTATTATTTCGCAATCCTATATATTTTTTATTAAATAATATTTAACTCATTATTATATCATAATAATTATCGCATATTAATATTTTATTTAACTAGTTTCCTAAAAATTCACCTGTCATAATAAATTATGAAAAAATCAATTATAGAGAGTATAAATGTGTTGAGTATAAATATTGAGACCTCATATGAAAATATTTTATTTTATAAAATAAATTTAGTGTCAAAAGAAAACCAATTCTGTATTTCAAAAACCATGAATTTGGATAAAACTATATACATTATTAATAATTATTATTTATATTATTATCAATGACTTTTAAGTATTTTGAATATATATATATATATATATATGGTTTCAATTAATATTAAAATGATTATATTTTAAATTTACTATTTTATTGGTTGGATTCACAATAATCATGTTCGAATAGTCACCTAACCCGTCTAACAATAATATTACCCCATACATATACACATCCTTACAACATCAAAAATTATTCATACCCTTCTCTTAGTTCTGATATCATGTCTGTTTCATTGATTTAATTTTATTCATAATATAAAAGTATCCCATTTACTTTTCACTATTTTCTCAGTATAATCATTTAAAGTTCAAAATTATGATGTCGGCCTATATTTTTGTTTTTCTTATAGTATTAGTTTTTATTGTTATAGTGAATATAATCTTTTATTTTTTAGTTGTACTATTATAATGAAATAATAAAATCCTAAGTGAGATAGTTTTTATGATGAAGTGTCTACCTAATATAGCTGAATCTCAAGTCATACATCCCCCCCACAACAAAATAATTTCATCCTTGAAATTATTACCATTTGTCAATCTGTAAAAAAATATTTGTAATTTTTCATCATTACATCCTGAGGTTCCTACATTTATTCCACTAAATTGTGATTACTCTAAATTAATTTCACTAGTTAATCATCTTGATTCAATAAAAACTTTTATTTTGATTTATAAATCTATACAACCTATTTATTATATGATAGGTTGGGTTTTATCCTTGTTTACATAATAGTGAGTATATATATGATCTGACATATATTTTCTCAATAATTTATGGAAAATATCATGTAATTTAGAGAGGTTGTGTGACATATCTAAATGGTAATCAATAACACAATATCTGTAATTTCAAAAGATCCAAAATACCTTTGAAATAATTTATCTTATTACCAAAACATATAATAAAATTCCATGGTGATTTTTTGAAGAAGAAAAGTTCCCAAACATAAAATTTCAATTAATTTTTCTAATTAAAAATATAGTTATTATATATTTAATAATTTATTTTGATATGATTCTATATTTATTGAATAGTCCCATTTTTCTTCTCCATGGGTTCTAAACCAATGAGTTTTTTTTTCAAAATTCATTCCAAGAGGGTGAAGTAAAATAAATTTTCCAATATTATTCTTCAAAAATTTCCATTTGAATTCTATAATGGAATCTATTATTATATGATAATTATATAAAATGTTGATATTATTCCCATGTTCCATAGAATTCAAGTGACCATGACTTAAGAATATCCATTAGTTTTAAAATTATCGTTTCATAGTGTTTATTTTTTAAGGATGATTATAATTCCACAATTATATCTCATTGTTTAGATCATTGTGAAGACTCTTCTATTATTTCAATTTGAAATTGGGTTCACAATAAGATAAAATTAATATAGGTGCACCATAAAGCATAACAAATTCATTAAAAAAAATTCATAAAATGTGATTAAATATATGTTACCACAATATTTTTAAGAAATGTGATGCCATTTTATGTTGATCCATAATAACCCACATAACATTATTCATCGTACTGTTCTTGGGAAGTCTAGTAATAGAGTACATTGTGATTTTATCCCTCAACCAAATAAATATAGTGTTAGTTCTCATGACACCCATAAGGAGTTGTATATAAACATTTACTTATTAAAAAACCATGAATCTTAGTGATAGTCCTCAATTTCCCACTTCATACTTTCCTACTAGAAATATTGTCTCCAATACATATATATATTGGTTATATAAGAGAATATATAGAAGGTTTGGTTATGAGTTTCGTTGAGAAAATATCTCTTCATCTCAAGTACTTATAGAAAAAATAATAATCTTAACAAACTCCAATAAAAAATATTTATTGATAAATTATATCAATATTAAATTATTTACTTATTTTAGAATTTTTTAAACTATTACCATATAATTTTATATTTTTTATCTTATCGAATAAATATAGTTGTTTAATTACTTGTAAAAGGAAGGATTTTTATATTTCCCTTATAATTTCATATGCAACTTTACTAAATAGTTGAATATATGATTTTTTTCTATAAACATCATGGTTATAACTCCATGGTCATTCGTACTAATTTCATTAGAAATTTTTTTTCTCTTCATGGTTGTAGTGCATCAAAAGTAATAGTCCTTGAGTATTTTTGGATATCTCCTTTTTCATATATTTATCTCTTTCTATGTGAATATGAATGTACAACTCTATTGATCCATATATATGTTACATATTTTTCCATAGAGGTAGTGTATCTATATATTGATGGAAAATATTTTAACTACCTACCCAAGACCATGATTTCAATAGTATTATTTGTGGATCAATAATTTCTCTAACACATAAAAAATTCAATAATTTTAAAAAAATACAGTCCCTTGTACATTATTTGATTCATCACTATATGTCACAACTCATACCATCCCTCCTGAAATAATTAATAATTATTCACTGACCAAACACTTCTTTAGCTCTACAAAGCCTTATTTACATTCAATTAACCATGTAAATTTTACCCCTTTACATGTTAACTTGGTTAACATGTTTTATAATCATGGATTTTTTTTAAAAATCACTAATTGAGATGTGTTAAACTGAGATAAAAAAATCTTAAATAAATACCACTATAAATTTATAACAATAATTCTTGAAAACTCTATTAATTAAATCCATAAACTCTAATGGTGAATTAGTTAATCCAAAATAATTACTATAAAATAATTATTACCATACATGATATAAAACTTATTCCTTGAAAAATAACCCTTCTTCATTTCTAACTAATTATTAACTAAAAATAATCAATCCTCAAAAATATTGATCACCTTAAAGTTGATTGAAAAATAAAAAATCCATTGTAAATGGTACTTTTCATTTTTATTAATGGAAATGATTTATTTTAATTGATAAAAAACTCATAAAATTATCTTCCATGTTTTCTTCACCTAAAATTTAATTAAGGTCGGATTCATGAGGTGGATCCATCTAGGGCTCAGTTAATAATGTATGAATATTGGGGTGCCTCAAAGGAAGTAACTTTTACATCCTTAAGGACCATTTAGTTATAATTATGAATAGAATACTCATTCTTGAATCAGAGGGACTAAAAACTAGAAGGCTCATAAATCAAAAGTTTTAGGATCATGAATGGGGATTCATTGTTTTGTTAGTTGAGATTTAGAAACCTTTTGTAAATAAAGATCTTATTTTATCATTTTCCTTATCTAAAAGGATAATATTAGAATTTCACTTTGGGCACTAAACTTCTAGAATAATATTGCATTAGATCAAATTATAAAATTTATCCTACACCTTTTTATCAAGGGTTATATTCATTTTCCTTTCTTCATATGTGAATACTTATTTATTATTTTGAAGACCCTAGTGATGAGTATCTACATATGGATCTTAGATTGGAATTTATAAGAAATTCTAGGTGAACACATAATTATTTTAATTAAAAAAAATTAATCTTTTTTTCTCAATCATTAGAATCTAAGTGTATAAAAATTAGAATTGGGAATGTTTCATATTCTATTGCCAAATTCTTATATCTGACCATATCAATATCGGTTGAAACACATTCCTTAAATAATGGAGTAGATTCCAGAGTCCACCCCTTCTATTTTTTGTTATCACCATCATGTGTAGAGATAATTCTCAAATATGGAAATTCAGTAGGTGTTACTGAATAATTTTCACATCCACTAGAATTATATCCATCTAAAGAATAAAATTCTACATTGGGTTTTTTTGGAACTATATGGATAAGGTAAAATGTTCCCAAACCTCATGTTTCTTTCCTAGGGTTCTTTTCCATCCATTTGAAGAGTCTTGGCTGTGATGATTGAATATTAGTCAAACCTACATTCAGGTAGTGATTATCAGATGAATTGTTCATTCACATAGACTACATCGGGGATCCATCCACAATTGAAGATTATGATTCAATGGAAACATCCACTTGACCATTTTATAATGGAAATGTGATCATAGGTTCCGTGTTAATAGCCAACAAGATGTGTTGTCATCCTAGATATGAATTCATGGATTCAATGTTATTGATAGGTAGAATAAAATCATTTTCAAACGCACTCCATGGATTGATGGTAATGGTTCCTAGGAAGTTGGGATGAATGATTATAATGTAGTTATTTTCCAACATATGTTTCCCCTATCTTTTGTAGTTTCTTATGTCAATGTATTGTGTTTGAAAGGATTAACAATGAGATATTTCTCCATATAGTACCCTGACCAACCTGTCATGAAACAATTTCACATATTAATGATATATGGAGGGAGCTGCTTCAGGAAAATGAATCTAAGGCTTACCAAATAAGATATTTAAAGGTGTTTCCTTTTACACCACCATGAATTCATATTTAGAAATGAGTAATCCGAACAAGGTTCTCAACTTGATCCTTCTATGGGACCCACATTTCCTTTTTTTCATATCCCTAAATCTTCATGTTAGAATGGAATAGATCAAATTCACTATATACCAAGAATTAGAGGGTCTATAATTTTATATGGTTGATTCATGAATCATTTTATATCAAGCCACTCTAAATATCGATAATATCATGTTTTCCAGATATTTAAAATAGTTTCACATACCCCAATATAAATAATTTCTAAACATTGTTAAGGGAATAAAATCAATATGTGAATCTCAGAAGATCCTATATCAACATAAAATGTTTTCGAAAAATAAATTTCAATCTCAAAAACATGTTTGCATAAAGATACCCATTAAGGTATCTCTAAAGTTCGTTAAAAATAAAATGGGACTCAAGAATTTAGATTTAGGGAGGAAAAATTGAGAGATGCTTAAAAATATCATATTTCTAAAATAAAGGTGTCTTTTTTCAATTATGGAGATACTCCCTATTTAGAGGGTTGGTGGTTTGAGATAATTTTACAGGTGATTCCCTTCTTTATCCAGAATTGAGAATTGTTTTTTTATCTATCATTTGGAATGGATTGGACACCCCATATCTTTGTATTGATGAGATGTATGTCTTCCTAAAAATCAAATGACTAATATAATTTAATGAGTGTAGTACCTAAAAGGATATAGGTCATATTGATTCTTTTGTTGGGATCAATGAATATTTTCTCCTAATATATTTGAATCATGTATAATCATGGTAGGAATGATACTTGAACAATGAGGTTCATTTGTACATTGTCTTCCTTAACCTCAATGGCCTCCTCCATGATTCTTAGGGGTATTATAATTTAAGAGAATATTTTTCATCGTAAAAAAGGTATTTTAAAGTGAAAGACATTGAAATGTCTATATTGTGACCCTTCATCAGATGAAATTTCCCTTATGTTTGGTCGATTATATCCTTACACTGATGGAGGAAAGAGATCTAGGAGATTTTGGACCGTCTTGGGAGATCATGGGGTTCCTCTTTTAACTACATTTACCATTGATAATAATTATGTTCAATATTTAATTATTTCAGTGATGGATACATTACCATAGTGATTACAATGGGAATTACATTAAAAAATGGGTCCTTTAGTAATTCCCTAATGATGGTGTGTTTGTGATTGACTAATTTTCTCATCATCAATTTATTTAACTTTTTTGACACTACGGTTCGAAGTTATTTACCATGAACATATTATTTAGTTAAGATAGTAGAGTTATAAGACAACCAATTTGGGAATTTATTCAGCTTCATATGCCAAGGACCTATCATACATTGACGCGAATCATTGAATATTAATCATTTTGGGGAATTATTTACAAAAATTCAATGATAATTGAAATATTTAAGTACATTATTTTTCCCTGCCTCACCAAGTATTTTGTCTCATGTAACTGCAAAAAATGTTTTTTTCAGGTTGTAATGAAAAATATAAGATCATATTATTTTCAAAAGGAACATGGCTTATTTTAATGGTTTCTAAATTGTGGATGTTTTGACACTCATTTACATGTTGTGTGTTTTTTTAAAGGATGATATCTATTGTTACTACTCAAAAAGGTTGTATAACTAAAAAACTCAACTGAAGCTCTAGTATCGATGATGGGTTTTTTTCAATTATATGAATCTCTAATTTACCTTATATTCCCCATTGTTGATGGATCTAGTTGAGATTTGTCTTTTGGGTTCCAAATGGACTCTTCTAAATATTAATTTATTGTGGTAAATTCACAAAAACCACAAGGTTAATATATAATTTTGTGTTATGTTTAAAGCTCATCTAGGGGATTCACTATGTGTATTTCTGAAAATTACTCTTATAGAAGTCACTTATTCATGCCTTTCCACAGGTAAATGAAATTATCAATCCACCCATTTTAATATTGTTTGTGTTTTGTGAAGTCAAAAATAGTGGTATTATTCATTTTTTGAGATAAATTATAGTAGGAACTATTGTTTGAGATCTTCAATATTATAAATTGACATGTCATTTAGGTTCATATACTTGATGAACATAGGTTCCTCTAAGGTTTTCATGAAACACTCGAGTCTTGTTATCATTCATTATTTTAGAGTTCCCATCATGGGTGTTTGCTCGGTTAAAAAAGAAATGATGTGTTTTTCAAAATATCCCTAGTCATTGAGTGTTTAGAAAATGTGATTTTAAAATATGGGAGAATGAAAAGTAAGATCTACCCCCTAGGTATATGGTTTTCTTGACAGATAAACTTCCATGAATCATCCCTCCATACAGTCTATCTGAGAATTGAGGGAATCAATGGATTAATGATGTTTTTGTATCACTATCACATAGGTTTATGCATGACGATATGTAGTTTTAAATTCATAATATGTTTATCTAGAATCCACCTACAGTTGAAAATAGACTTGATTCTTCCTTAAGTAAGTTGTTTAAAATAGATGTGTGTTTTATACATGTGAATGGAATTACTGATAGTCCACTATTTTTGGTTTTAGTAACACAGGTTTCCTTATTTTTGTGGTGGTTATGTGTCTTGACACAACCCTTTCTTATTAAGATGTCTATTATTATTTATAATAATTCATTAAAGTTGGTGGATCAGAATCAATCTGAGAGTTTCACTCAATCGGTATATTAACTCGTAGTAATTCAATATTGAGTTACCTCAAATTATCCAACTCATATTCACACATGGTGATATTATCCATATGATAAATTTGATTAACTTCTTGGGGAAATGATTTAACACCCTGAAATTATAACAGAATAACATTATATTCGATAGCGTAAATAACATGAAACCCCAAACTTAGAAGAAATTATATCTTATAACAACGTTATGATATATTTATTTTTAAATTTATTTAATGTATTAAATATATTTTACAACATGAAATACTGAGTTATATTTTGTTACACACAACAAAACTTTTCTTCGATTGATTTCATTACACGAAAGAATATGTTTTACCGAACAGCAAAATACTATTAACATGATTATTTAATTTATTTTCTAGACAATTGAATGTATGGTAAAAATTGGATTAACTAAATTATTAATATATAATTTATATATATATTTATTAGTTATTTTTTTATTTTCTATAAAATAAGAATCATTTAAAATAAAAAGAAATATTTTCATAGAAAAAATGTATCTTTCTAAATGTAAGATTAGTCATTCTTTGAGTACATAATTTAAAATTAATTATTACTAATAATAATAAAATTATTTGTATATATATAATTCTTTTTTGAAATAATCACATAAAAATTATCTAAGGGGAAATTGTTTTGGGATTTTTAATATTTTTTTATTTTTTGATGAATAATGTAAAATATAAAATCTTACTTCAAAAGTGTCTTTTAATTTAAATTTTTTATAATTTTATATTATATTTTAAATTTATATTAAATTAAAAATAGCTGAATTATGTATCTATTAATACAATTTAATTCATTTATCAATTTCATATTGAATTTCAATATATAAACATTATAAATGTTAGAATATTTTCTTTTGAAGACTAACATTCTCATCGAATCTTCAAAACATATTTTAAATTTTTTTTACCAATATTATGAATTTAATTTTATAAAATGATACAAGTGATCATGGAAAAAATATAAATGGGTAAAATTTACAAAAAAGAAAGACTAATGAATAACATGGAAAAATGTGTTTATTTCGTTTATTATAGGTATTTATCAACCATATAATCTTTAAAATCCTTTATTCATCAATTTTGAAGGCATAAGGGGTAATAGTGGAATCATATTTTGGAATAAATTTAAATATTTACGTGAATTCAACTCCTCAATGATATAATGGAACTAATTTCCCACACATATTCACACTTAAAGAGAAATTTATATTGACAAAAACCAAAAAACATAAATTACCAAATATCATAATCTCCAAATATAATCCTTATTTTTTTAATAAATTATTCCATGAAGGAATTGGCTAAACCTAAGTGGGATACCCGAAGAAGACATAACGTTCTTCAACAAGTGTTTTTATTTTATTTCTTCCTCCCCCACCTTCAATAATAATTAATATATGATTATATAATTACCCAATTATGTGAAATATATAGAGAGTTTTTTATGTTAATTTAATAAACTAAAATTTATATATTTCCATCAAACAGGTTTTAATATCATTATTTGTGTGTACAAGGAACTACCGCCTCACAAATCAATGTCATTTGCTTTTCCATTACCACCTATGAAGATTGTGTATGATGATGGATATAGCATATATATATACTTATGATATTTATAAAATAATTATTGATTTTAAGTACTTATGTTACATATAATTTATTAATTTCCATTACATTGGAGTCACAATAACATCACTCGTCTGTATGGTGAACTACTACATCATCAAGCGGTGTGATTCGTCTTTCAGTAATTCCTTATATAGAAGGTGATAAGGATAAAGTAAATGATTATACGTTATATAAATGAAATAATTATGATATAAATTACATATTTATCATTCTAAAAATAATATATATATATATATATATATTTCATTTTTTACTTACCTTTTCAATCAATGAAAGATGAAGTCGTTCTTATACATGTGGACTACCGCCTTCACAAAACGATCTTACTCTATTTTTATTATAAAAAAACAAGGATGGTATGTATAAGTATACTTAATGAAATAATATAATATATTTTATATTATTACCACTCTACAATTATATAATATTACTTAACATATTTCTATAATAATAATTGAAAATGGAGAACTTTATCTATGCACAACCTACAATCACCATGATCGTAACAGACATCATTTACTATAACCATAATTAATAAATGTTCTTTAAAGTATAATTAAGGTATAAATATGATAATTATGTCATGATTATTATTCTATATATTATGAAACTATATAATATTCACAAGAATGAGATCATTCATGACCAAACATGCATGAAAAAATAAGCGAATTTACACCGAAATCAATGAAAATAAGAAATGATTATTAATGAGCGAGTGATAAGATGTTATAAATAATCATATATGGTTTTATATATATTAATATGTTCCTGGTATAAGTTAATAACATATTTACAACTATTTTACATGAGGTTAAATCATGTCCAACCAAAAGGAATAATGAGGTTAGGGTTTCTCATCTAACTTTTACTTTCATAAGACAAGAACAATATTCACCACTTGTTTCATTATTAGCTTATATACCACAATTTTTGTGTGTTATGTCATGAAATGATTTTTCTTAATGGTTTTAAATTTTTCATCTAATTTTATTTCTGTCATGTTCCTTATGATTCAAAAGTTAACAAGGTGGTAAGAGTTTATTTCCAATCTCATCATTATTTAAGATTGTTTATGTCTATATATAACATTGGAAAATTATTGGATATTACTATATTTAAATAAATATATTTTATTCTCCTATCATTATTTATTAAATTTTCTATCAATAATTAAATTTTAACTATTTTTTCCTTGAAATCATTGATAATATGTTTTTATAAAAAGATGGTTTTATTTCTCATTCCGGTCAGAAATCTATTTTCATCCAAAATCATGTTTTCAAAAAAAAATTATTAAAACTCTTTCCAAAAATTCCCAGATTACATATTAAATAAATTTTTACACATTTTAAATTATTATAGGTTTTTTGAAAGTAAGATTCATGTTTTTTTCAAAACCAAGCCCAATTGTTTATCTAAAATGTGAAAGGAATGTTTGATTTAACACACTCTGTATTAATGAAATTTCATGATGTTAGTAATAATAAATTTTTAAAAGATTATATTATAATTTTGAAATTTTATTTCTAAGTAAAATTACATGCAAATTTTTTTGTGAACTTTTTATTTTAAAAGCTGATTTTCAAAATGGAAATGATATTTTCTTAAATAATGCTTTTAAATATCTTTTTATGTCATTTTTATTCATCAATGAAAAAAAATTTCTTTTAATATAACTAGTATATGTTAGAATATTTTCCTCTTTATTATTTTTCTAGATGGGTTGTGATTAATTTTATTAGGGATATACATTCTTGACACTATACACATTACCTTGTATGGTTTATTACTGTATATATTGATTAGAGAAATCATTACATTTCATATGGTAGTTTAAATATGAGTGTTTATATGAATTATGGTTTACCCTTTTCATATAATGAATGTATTTTACTTTGTAATATATGATTGGAACCCACTATGTCTCTTTGATGCAAGAATTACGTCCCACGAGACAAACTAGATATGGTTTTGTATGACATCTTACCCAATTATATAAATGTCTTGGATTGTAGCCTCAATGGTATTACATGTCTTGGAATGTTTCCAAAATCATATTAGATATATTGAAAATAATACTTGATGGCATGTTTTATATGTCCATCATTATGCATTCCATAATTATGAATTCAGTTGTGGATATTCCATGTGATTATTTGATATGTTTGAATATACACTGTTACATTTCATGCTCAATTGATTTTTTATAAGGAGTTATTTAATCAACATTTATTCATGATATATTATGGTCATGTAAATGATAAAATGTAATTTTTTCTTTTATTTACCTTTCTATTTTGATTACTCCTTATTTATTCAAAACATTGGTTGCACAATTACCCTTACTGAGCATATGTGCTCTCCCCTTTCCTATATTTTATTATCCATATGATACAATAAAGAATTTTTTGATTTATATATTGGGATAAAATAACGAGAAAAGGAAATTATCATAAAAAATTATTTTTTATTTTATTTTATCCAAATTAAATGTTATTCAAGTGTGTATACAGTTTACCACTACAACTAAACTATTTAGTCCTTCATAATGTGATTCCTTGTATATTATGCCAGTGTAATAAAGTATACATCAAAACCAAAATATTAGGGGTGATCTAGTTATTTTATTTATCATTAGTATAAACCTTGGGAACTAGACTTAGTAAAACATAGATTAGTGAACATAAAACTATGATAGACATTGAATATTATTACATATGAACAAACAACATATTTGGTAAGAAAATTAATTTTTGGTTCCTCCTCGATTTAAATTTATATCTGGATACTACAAGTCAACATGGTTCTATTATAAAGGTACATATGGGTAATAAATCCAAAAATGGTGCATTTCCTAAACCCAATCCCTACCTATTGCACATCCATGGGCCTTACTATTCACATTGTTTGATACTTCCAAGCTATATTCTTTGGAAAATCCAAATTTTGTTTAAAAACATTTTTGAAGGATTTTAAAATAATAATATCACCAAATAAAAAATGTTAATGATTATGATATTATCTATGAATAAAATTTTCAAATTTATGTCAAGGTTTTCACTAGTTTTGGGATTCGACATTATTTTGCAGAATGCATGTTAAAATTTTATATATTATATTTCTTTTTATAGGAATGTATCATAATGAAATAAATGTGAACTATTTAAATTAACATACTCCATGTAGGGATTTCCCTCTGAATAAAGATAATGATACTTGTTCTAGATTTGGAGTTGGAACTGATCAAATTATAACCATATTGGAGAAGTTGTCTTAGGTTAAAGGTAATAACCATTCTAATACAATAACACATTATCACTAGTTTCAAGAATATATATAACCCCATCATTATACAAAATTCTACTCTCCAAAACTATTTTTTTTACTGGTAGAATGTTAATTAGGTATGGTATATTTTCACCCAACAATAATATAAAGAATACATCAAGTAAATTAGAGGGGTTGGGTGGAATAAATAAATAGTAATTTGCAACTCTAATTCTCTCTAGAAATTCAAAAGGGCTAATATACCTTGGAAATAGAACCACATTCATGTCAAACATCATATCTCCCTTATATGGTGATAGTTTGGTAGATAAATGACCCCTACTTGAAATTTCAATTCCTTCCTCAAATTATCAGTATAGGTCTTATTTCTCCTTCGAGCTTCCTTGATATGATTATGAATAAATCAAAATGCATAGTTATCTCCACTATGATTTCTATACTAGATGTTTTCCTTATTAAAAATTATCTCAACATGTTATAGTATAACAAAATTTTCCCATACAAGTATTTTTATTCTAACATTATCATGATTTATTAGAAACTATTATTATATAAAAATTCCACCAATTGTATATATTCATTCCATATTCCTTGGTTATTAAGTGAACATGATATGAGTATTACATATTGTTCTGGGATAAAACTTTCATATTTTCACTAATTAAAAATAATAGGTGGTCCTCTAATGTATCCCGATGTTTGGATATTTATAAATACTACTCCATAATTTTGATGTGAAAAGACATCCAAGATCATATACAGTAGATAAAGGTGCACCATGAAATCACACAAATTATTTAATATAGAGCTATAAAAAAAACACAAGGTGTAGATCCTACCTAATTTCAAAGTAATGATCATAATTTTGTAAGAAATACAAAATAACATGTATAGAATCATTCCTTATATTATTTTTACGAATCATATTAATAATTTCCATTGTGATTTCATCCCCATTAACATTGGTTTTGTATGGGGTTGGATGAAAACCTTTAAGAGTTTTATCACATCATTTCCTTATTTAAAATGTTGGTATATTAACACATAGTCCTAAATTCCCTACTTTGTGTTTCTACACAAAAACATGTTCTTTTAAATCCGAGTACATAAGGTTACTACAAAGTTGTATATAGAAATTTGAGTTATGATCTTCATCTATAAACACCCACATCAACTCAAGTACTAAAATAACATATATAATATTCTAAGACATCAATAGTAAGTCATTCAAGATTATTTCTATCAATTTTCCATCATTTATTCCATAAACATACTTTTTTAAACTCTTATCATCTTTTTGGAACTTATTTATCTTCTAATGTAATGATGGTTAATTAATTACTCGAGAAAAATAATTACATATATCTTTCCTGGAAATTTCCATTTCTAAATTTTTAAAATACTTAAATATAGAACCCTTTTACATTCTCTTCATGGATATAATTTTTTGTCCTTTTTAATCAATGCATCATCCACCTTGGTTTCCTACCCATGGTCGTAATTTATCGAGTAGTCATTGTCCATAAGCAGTTCCAGCCATATACTTTTTCTCATGTCGAGTAATTTATATGTTAAAATATACATTAAACTATTATTATCCACACACACACACATTTATATATATATAACAAATTTCACTATAGTGGAAGTCTCTCCATATCATTAAGAGAAATATTAAATATTCCAAATATAATTCACGATTTGTGTAGATTTATTCATGAATCTATAAATGTCTTAATACATTACAAATAAATATATCATTTTATATAAGGATAAACCATAGTCTTTTTTTTATGAAGTAATATATACTAAACTTTATTCCCTCACTGTTGGTTAAGTTAATACTAGTTAATAGATCAATATCATACTTAGTTATCTAAATATTTCTTCATATTCATTTGACCATGTAAATTCTCACCTATAGGTGTTTACTATATTAACGGGTATTCCAATCGACCAATATTTTTAAGAAATAACTAACCAAAACCAATGTAGGACCCCAAAACACCCAGAGAGAGAAGGGTTGAATCATGGTGTCAAATTTTTATTCTAAGGTGATGCATATTATTACCGTGTTCGTAGGAAACTATTAAACCTGTATGGTGGTAATGAGTAGTAAATTAAACATCCACATTAAGAGGGAAATAAAAATAATTTTATTTGGTTCCCCACTAATGTCTTGTCCAAGGAACATACACTGAAAGGGTGTCAGTCGTACCAAAATCCACTAATATTCACTTTTTTGGAATAAAAAAGCTTATTCATACTCTCTCTGTTCAGGGAATAATTAATTTACAAGATATTAGAGATATCACAATATATCCCCTAGAACACTTCCATCAACTCCCATCAGCTCACTTCCTTGCATGAAGTCTTACTAAGTTTATCGACATGAACATCAATTCAGTACAATGGGATTAAATTATTTGTCCCTAACTAGTATGGGACCCCACTTGCATCGTAGACATGAGTTGATGCACCTTGAAAGCATTGTTCACTTAAAACTGATATTCAAAGCTTACTTTTTTGGAGATCATTTCATCACAAAGAAGATTAAATTTGTGGAATAAATTACCTTCACTAAGCTCACTAATACATCACAGAATACCTCGTCATCAAGAATCAACCTAAACATAAAATAATAGGTATCATTGAAAACTAAGGTTTTCATTTTGCGATGCTCAAGCTCATATTGAAATCCAGAGTCTATAATCACTCTACCATTAAAAAATCAAAGTGTTTTTTAATTTTTTGTAGTATTTTCATGTAAAATGAAGTGGGGTAGCCTTGTATTTATAGGCTCTCCATTCATGATTCTCCACCGCATCCAGTGCATTTTTATAGATTTTAAAAACATATTCAATAAAATCCACCATTCATGAAACTCCATGGATATTTTTCTGTTTAACAAGGATCTCCACCAAACCAATATGCACTTGTGATGCTCTATTCCTCATCTTGTACTATAAGATCAATTTTCTTGAAAATTCCTTGATCAACCCAGTGTGGATTAAAAACCAACACAGAACAAAATCTATTTATATCAATGAACATACTTGGTTCCAAAAACCAATTAAAAAATGAAACTACTTATATTGGTTATATTAATTTGTTTGGAATGACATTTTTCCACTGTACACTTTAAAGGTTGAAAATTATTCAATCTTTTGGGATAATATGTCCAAGAAAACAATATTCTTGAATCCAAAATTTACAGTTTCTGAATTTCACATATAACTTATTTTCATTGAGAGCCACCAAAATACATCAAATATGGTTCCCAGAATCATCATATCATATAGTTTATAACAATATCTCATCAGTAAATTCTGTAGAAAATTTATCAAGATAATTCATGAAATAATTATCCATAAATCCATAAAAATTACAATACATGTTCATTATAGTAAGGAATTTATTTCACTATAAATGATGAAAAAATAAATATACCTATACTTATTAATAATAAATAGGACTAGGAATCACCTATGTTAAACACTAGGGATAATTAATACATTATCACACAAATCTTGTATTTTAATTAGATATGAGATCAATGGAAAACTCAACATTATGTTCAGGTGGATATATAGGTAATTCCTCGAGAAATGCATCAATATATAATATGAAATATGTATATACTCTATTTTTTAAGATATGATTCCTATCAATAGTTTAATTATTCTATTATTCTTCTACAAGAATTTCATTAAGTTGAACCACCAGATGTGGCTCTTGAAAATAAATAGATATTGAATTATCTCCTATAAAAACAAGGTTTTATATTAATGCTTCTCAAATCATAATATTATACTCTTGAAATTAAATTCTTTCCTTACAAAAGGATATTAATTCCATACCAAGAATTTCTTGAGATTCAACTATATGTTTAAAATTCAAGTATTCAGTTATGGAATATCTTTTCATATTAACAAAAACTACTTAATATCCCCTTATTATAATGATATTTTCATGGGTTTTTTCATTTAATACTACTTTATTAGCATTTACTGTATTTATTAAATGTTCATAGAAAACATTCAGGATAAAAATGTGTATGTAGATCATTAATCAAATACAAGAATAACTAAAATAGATTTTATGATAAAATTAACAACTATCAGGTTAAACCTCTTCTGTATTAATTAAATAAAGACAAACTAGATCACCTAACCTCTATTGAGGTAGAATTTATTGATGTTGTTGACATTTATAGGAATAGTGTCCCATATTCATGGAGTTAAATATTTAGATATTGGAAAATTATTTATCATCTTTACATTAATGATCTGGATATCGTTTATCAACAATCTAATTAAAAAATACCATTCCCTTAAGAAATACTATGGTGTTCCTTTCAAAAATTATTACATGTTTGAAATTCTAAATTTACACTATTATCCTTTTATATATTTCTCTATAATGGTTCTTATAAATCCTTTTCTTCTCTTGTTTTCCATTGAAAATATTACACATGGGGAATTATTATTCTACCTAGATGGTTTTCAATACTATCTCCTCATATATTTGAAATTATTGAGATGTTAATTCCCATTAAACTAATATCTTTATCCCATTAATAATGTGAGAAAAAATAATATCAAGCATACATAAGTAGTCAAACAAATGTATAAAAAACATGTTATTGTTATCCTTATACTATGAAACATTTTCCTTATCCTTTTTCCTTATTTTTATGAGTTTTATTTCTGTATCACCACTCTTCTTCTGAGTAAAGTATGTTTTAAAAGAATATAACCTTATGTTTTTTAAATAAATACCCATAATGGATTACAATCTCCCATTATACTATATATTTAGATGATAACCTTCTCCTTGTAATAAATCCCCAAGATAAGAATATCTTCTCTTTGAAATTGATCCCTCATTAATCAACTAATGTATTTGGGGTTTTATTAAACAATAGAGGTTGTTTCTATATGAAAGGGTTATAACATTATTATAAATTGTTATATAAAAAAATTATTTCTATATATGAAAATTTATTGTCCATAACATGAGTAAACTACCGTTATATAAATATAAATTTCAAATCTCCAACACTAGAATAAATAACATTATTGAGTGGGAAAACCCTGATTTTATTTACATCATTGATATGTGGTTTTTTCCTTCTAGTAGTTGTCATTTATAAAAAATATTATACACATAATTATCTCATTACACTATGAATAATAAAATATTATATAATATTTCAATGTAAGAAAAATATTCTAGAAAATTTTGTTTAATATCTTAAGTTTTTATCACAGTGTACTTTCTAATGTTTTAAACCAAAATATTTGACATTCAGTGATTATTTTTTTTCTCCAAAAAGTTTAGAAGATAAAATATTATTAAATATATTATTTATACATGAAAAATATAGTGATTTCTAAATTATCATATATAATTTTTCTGAAGAAATAAACTAGGCTACAGAAACTACTCTATTGGTTGGTAAAATTAATTTTGTTATCTAAAAAAAATTTAATTAATAATCCTGTTTTTTTATTAAGAAATACTATATATTTTTTATTAAATAATATTTAATCATTATGATGTCATAATAATTATCGTGTATTCATATAGTATTTAACTAGTTTTCTAAAAATTCATGGGTCATAATAAATTATGAAAAATTCACATTTAGAGAGTATAAATGTGTTGATTAAAAATTTTTAGTCCTTTATATGAAAATATTTTTTTATAAAATAAATTTAGTTCTTAATGAAAATCTATTGTGTGTTTCAAATACCCATAATTTGGTGACAAATCTATATAAATTATTAAAAATTATTAATTACATTATTATCAACTAATTTTAGGTATTTTTTTAGACAAATATATATATAACGTTTCAATTATTATTAAAATGATTATATTTTGAATTTATTATTTTAGTTGTTGGATTCTCAGTAATCAGATTCGAACAGTCACCTAACCCTTATAACAATAATATTACCCCATACATATACACATCACTACAACATCAAAAATCATTCATACCCTTCTCTTAGTTCTTATATCATATCTATTTCATTGATTGACTTTTATTCATAATATAAAAGTATCCCATTTACTTTTCACTATTTTCTAAATATGATCATATAATGTACAAAATTACGGTGTCACCCTATGTCGTTACTTTTCCTATGGTATTTGTTGTTATTGTTATAGTGAATATAATCTTCTATTTTGTTGTTGTAATATTATGTGAAAAATAGAAAAATACTATGTGAGATGGTTTTTATGATGGAGTGTCTACTTACTATAGTTCAATCTCAAGAAATAAATTCCCCCACCACAAAAATAATTTCATCCTTGATATTATCACTAATTTTAAATCCTTAAAAAAATTTTAATTTTTAATCATTACTTCATCAGGTTCATACATTTATTCCACTAAATTGTGATTAATCTAAATTAAATTCAATAGTTGAGTTTTTCTATTCTATAAAAACTTTTATTTTTATTTAGAAATCTATACAACATCTTTATTATTTGATAGGTCGGGTTTTATCCTTGTTTACAAAATATTGAGTTTATATATGATCTGAAAAATATTTTCTAAACATTATTTGGAATACATTATGTACTTTATAGAGTTTGTGTGACATAAATAAATGGTAATCAATAACACCCTATCCATTATTTCAAAAGATCCAAATTACCTTTTACATAGCTTCTCTTATTACCAAACATATAATTACCTACCATTGTGACTTTTTAAAGAACAAAAGTTCCCCGATAGAGAATTTCAACTCCTTTTTCTAAATAAAAATATAGTTCTTATATCATTAATAATTTATTAGAATATGATACTATATTTATTGAAATTTCCCATTTTTCTTCTCCATGGGTTCTGGAATAATGAGTTTTTTTCCAAATTCATCCCAAAAGGTCGAAGTAAAATAAATTTTCCCATATTACGCTTCATAAATTTCCATTTTAATTCTATAATGGAATCTTTTATTTTGTAAAAATTATATAAAATGTTGATACTAGTCCCATGTTCTATATAATTCAAGTGACCATGACCTAAGAATATCTATTAGTTTTTAGATTATTATATCATACTATTCATTTATTAAGGATGATTATGATTCTCCAATTGTATCTCATTGTTTAGATCATTGTGAAGAATCTTTCATTATTTCAATGTGAAATTGGGGTCACGATCAGAAACAATTAATAGAGGTGCACCATAAAGCATAACAAATTCATTAATACAAATTCATGAAAGGTGGATAAATATATTATCCCACCATATTTTTTGAAAATGTGGTGACTTTTTAAGATGATATATAATAACCCATATATCATCATTCATCGTACAATTCTTGAGATGTCTAGAAATAGAGTACAATATGATTTTATCCCTCTTATATATTAATATAGGGATAATTTTCATGACACCATTACGGAGTTTCATCTAAACATTCACTTATTTAAACACCATGAATCTATAATAATAGTCCTCGGTTTTCTACATAAAACTTTACAACCTGAAATATTCTCTCAAATCCATTTATTTATTGGTTATAAAATATAATATATAGAATGTTTAGTTTTGATCTTTATTGATAAACTCTCTCTTCATCTATAGTACTGATAGAAAATAATACTCTTTACAAACACCAATAAAGTATATTTATTGATAAATTATATCAATTTTAAATTATTTACTTATTTAACCATTTTTTAAAATATTACTATATAATTATATATTCTTTATCTTCTCTAATAAATATAGTTGTGTAATTACATTGAAAATGAAGGATATTTATACTTCCATAATAATTTCATATTCAACATTACTAAATAGTTGAATATAGGATTTTTTTCAATAAATATCATTGTTAAAACTCCTTGATCATTCCAACTAATTTCAGCAGAAATGTTTTCCCACTTCATGGTTTTAGTGTATCAAAAGCAATAGTCCTTGAGTATTTTTGGATATCTCTTTTTTAATATATTGAGCTCTTACTCTATGAATATGAATGTATAACTCTATTGATCCATATATATGTTACATCTTTTTTCATAGAGGACGTGTATCTATGTCTTGATGGAAAATATTTTAACTACCTACCCAAGACCATGAGTTAAATATTCTTATTTTTAGATCATTAATTTCTTTGATGCAATAGAAACAATTCAATAATTTTGAAAAAATACACACCCCAGTATATTTATTTATTCATCAATATATATCACAACTCCTACCATCCCTCATTAAATATTCAAAAATTAATCATTGACCAATCACTTATTTATCTCTATAAAGCCTTATTCGCATTCAATTAACCATGTAAATTTTACCCTTTTACATGTTAACTTGGTTAACATGTTTTAAAATTATGAATATTTATTAAAATCACTAATTTAAATGTGTTAAACCGAGACAAAAACATAACATAGTTATATTTTGTTATGTGGCCCATTATATGACCACCCTTACCATTCAATGATCAACATATATTTCTTCATTAAATATAAAATGTCTAAGAAATGAAACGTGTTGAAGACCAAAATTAAAACTTATTAAATTTTCGATATAACATCTTTTCCATAAAATTCATATAAATAATTCATTAATAGATCCTACTATCACCATAAATTGTAGATTATATTGAGATATCATCAATAAATACCACTATAAAATTATCAAGATAATTATTGAAAACTATATTAATTAAATCCATAAACCCTAATGGTGAATTAGTTAATCCAAAATAATTACTATAAAATCATAATTACCATACATGATATAAAAATTTATTCCATAAAAAATATCCCTTATTAATTGTTAACTAATTATAAACTAAAAAGAATCAATCCTAAAAAATATTTATCACCTTGAAGTAGATCAAAAAATCAACAATCCATTGTAAATGATACTTTTCCCTTGTATTAATGGAAATTATTTCTTTTAATTGAAACAAAAACTCATAAAACCATATTCTATGTTTAGAAATATTTTAGGTCTACCCTAAGGTGAAACAATATATTGTATGTTTCCTTTATCAAAATAAAATATAGTTATTTCAGTAATTCCACCAACTCCACTGGGGTTTTTATATAGATAGGCATAGATATAAATTTTTAAACTGGAGTGATATCAATGGATGAAATAAATTCACATTCAAGTGGGTGTATAAGAAATTCAGCACATACTAAATCAATGTATTCTTTCTAAATTGGTATATAATGTATTATTAAGATATCCTCCTCTCCCATAATTTTTGTTTTCTCTTTGTATTATCCTATAATTTAATTAAGGTGAGATTCTTGAGGTGGATCCCTCTAGGACTCAGTTAATAAACTATACATATTCAGTGCCTCAAAGGAAGTAACTTTTACATCCTCAAGGTCCATTCAGTTGTAATTATCACCATCATACTAATTCCTGAATCAGAGGGACTGAAAACTGGCAGTTCCATAAATCAAAAGTTTTAGGATCATGACAGGGGATTCATTATTTTGTTAGTAGAGATTTAGACACCTTTTGTAAAAAATGATCTTTATTTTCTCATTTTTATTATCTAAAAGAATAATATTGGAATTTCACTTTAGGCACTAAATTTCTAGAATAATATTGAAATGGCTCAAATTTTAAAATTTATCCTACACCTTTTTATCAAAGGTTATATTCATTTTCCATTCTTTTTATGTGCAACCATTATTACTATTTGGAAGACCCAAGTGATGGGTAGATACATAGGGATCTAAGACTTGAATATATATGAAGTTCTAGGTGAAAACATCATAATTTTAATTAAAAAAATATATCTATTTTTCTTAATCATTAGATGTTGTGTGTATACAAATTTGAATTTTTAATGTGTCATCTTCTATTCCTAAATTTACCTATCTGAGAACACCGACATATATTGAAAGACATTCCTTAAATAATTGAGTAGATTCTAGGATCCACCCCTAATATATTTTGTGATCACCATCATGTGTAGAGAGAATCCTCAAATATAGAAATTGAGTAGGTGATACCGAATAATTTTCACATCCACCACAATTATATTCATCTAAAGAATAAAAGGCCTCATTATGTGTTGTTGGAACTATATGGATAAGGTAAAATGTTCAAAAACCTCATGTTCTTTTCTTAGGGTTCTTTTCCATCCAATCAAAGATCCTTGGCTATGCTGATTGAATATTAGTAAATCCTACATTCTGGTAGTGATTATCAGAGATAATATTCTTATACATATACTATTTGGGGATCCATCCACAATTGAAGATGGTGATTAAATGGAAACATCCACTTTACCATAATATGAGGAAATTGTGATCAGAGGTTCGGTTTAAATAGCTATCAAGACATAGTAACATCCTAGATACTAATTCATGGATTCAATGGCATTGAGAGGTAGAATAAAATAATTTTCACACCCACTCCATGGATTGATGGTGATGGTTCCTAGGATGTTAGGATGAATGATTTTAATATATTTATTTTCTTACATATGTTTCCCCTCTCTTTTTTAGTTCCTTGTGTCAATGTATTGTGTTTAAAAGGATTAAAAATGAGAGATTTCCCCACATAGTACCCTGACCAACCTGTTAAGAAAAAATTTCATGTATTAATGATATAAGGAGGGAGATGCTTCATGAAAATGAATCTAAGGCCTCCAAAATAAGATATTGAAAGGCGTGTCCAAGAACACCACTATGAATTCATATTTGGAAATGAGTTATCCAAACAAGGTTCTCCACTAGATCCTACTATGGGACCCATATTTCACATTTTTCATACCCCATAATTTCCAGGTTAGAATAGGATATATCAAATTCACTATATACAAAGAATTAGAGTGTCTATATTTTTATATGGTTGATTCAGGAATCATTTTTAACCAAACCCCTATAAATATCAATAATCTCATGTTTTCCAGATATTTAAAATAGTTTGAAATACCCCAATATAAATAATTTCTAAATATTATTTAGGGAATGAAATCAATATGTGAGACTTGGTGGAGCCTATATCAAAATAAAATGATTTACAAAAATAGATATTTGTCTCAAAAACTTGTTTGTGTAATGATACCCATTATGGGATCTCTAAATTTCTTAAAAAGAAAAGGGTACTCAATAATTTTTATTTAGGTAGGAAAAATTGAGAGATGCTTTAAAATTTCATATTTATCGAATAATGGTGTCTTTTAAAATTATAGATCTACTCCCAATTTAAGGGGTTGGTGGTTAGAGATAAATTTATAGGTGATTACCTTATTTGTAAAGAATTTGGAATTATTTGTTTATCTATTGTTTGGTATGGATTAGCCACCTCATATCATGGTATTGATGGGATGAATGCCTTCCTAAAAATAAAATGACTAATATGATTGAATCAGTATAGTCTCTAAAAGGATAGTGGATAGATTGATTCTTTCATTGGGATCAATGAAAATCTTCTCTTCAAGTATTAGAATCATGTATAATCATGGTAGAAATGATACTTGAACAATGAGGTTTATTTATACATTGTCTTCTTTAACCTCTATGGACTCCTACATGACTGTTGGGGGTATTATAATTTAAGAGAATATTTATCATCATAAAAAAGGAATTTTAAAGTGAATGATATTGAAAGATCCATATTATACCCTTCATATGATGAAATTTCCCTTAGGTTTGGTGGTTTATATCCTTCCACTAAAAGACGCAAGAGATCTAAGATATTTTGGACCACATTGGGAGTTCATGGGGTTCTTCTTTTAATTCCATTCACCATTGATAATAATTATTATTAATATTTTATTATTTCAATGATAGATAAATTACCTCAGGGATTACAATGGGAATTCTGTTCAAAAATGGGTCATTTTATAATTCCCTAATCATGGTGTGTTTGTGATTGGAAAATTTTATCATCATCTATTTATTTAACATTTATAACTCTATGGTTTGAAGTTATTTACCATGAAATTATTATTTAATTAAGATAGTATAGTGAAAATATAACCAATTTGGGAATTTTTTCAGCTTCATATGCTAAGACCTATCATGAATTGAAGTGAATCATTGAATATTAAACATTTTGGGGTATTATTCAGAAACATTCAATGATAATTGAAATAATCAAGTTGATTATTTTACCATGCCTGACCAGTTATTTTGACTCATGTAAGTGTATAGAAAGTTCATTGTTCAGGCTGTATTAAAAAATATAAGGGCATATTATTTTCATAAGGAACATGGATTATTTTAATGGTTTTTAAATTTTAGAAGTTTGGATCCTTCTTCACATGTTGTGTGTATTTTTTATAGGATTATATATATTTTTACTACTCAAAAAGTGGCACCCTATAATTAAGAAAATCAAGGGAACCTCTAGTATAGATTATAGAGTTTTTGCGATTATATCAATATCTAATTTACCTTTTTTTCTATATTGTCCATGGAACTGATTGAGATTTTTCCTTATGGTTCCAAAAGGACTCTTCTAAATATTAATTTATTATTGTAAATTCTCAAAACCCACTAAGTTAATAAATATGATTGGGTTATGTTTGAAGCTCATCTTGGGGATTCATTATGCATTTTTCTGAAAATAACTCTTATAGAAGACACATATTCATGCCTTTCCACATGGAAATGAAATTTTCAATCCACTCATTTTAATATTATTTGTGTTTTGTGAAGTCAAAAATAGAGCTATTATTCATTTTTTGAGCTAAATTATAGAAGGAAATATTGTTAGAGAACATCAATATTATAAATGGACCTGTCATTTAGGTTATTATACATGATGAATATAGGTCCTTATATGGTTTTCATGAAACACTTGAGTCTAATTATCATTCATTATTTTAGTGTTCCCATCATGGGGGTTCGTTGGGATAAAAAATGAATGATTAGTTGTTATAAATATCCCTAGTCATTGAATGTTTGAAATATGGGGTTTTAAAATGTGGGAGGATGAAAAGTAAGATCTACCCACTAGGGATATGTTTTTTTTCAAATAAACATACTTTCATCATCCCTTCATACCATCTATATGAGCATTGAGGGAATTAAGGGATTCATGAAGTTTTTGTATCACTGTCACTTAGGTTTATGCATGACTATATGTAGTTTTAAAGTGATAATATGTTTATCAAGAATCTAAATACAGTTGACAATAGACTCGATCCTTCCAAGGGTAACTTGTTTGAAACAGATGTGTGTTTTATCCATTAGAACAGAATTACTGATAATCCACTATGTTTTGTGTTATTAAGACAGGTTTTCTCATTACTGGGGTGGTTATGTGTCTTGACCAAACCCTATTTTATCAGGATGTATATTCTTATTTAATAGGATTCATTAAAGTTTGTATACTAGAATCTTACTAAGAGTTTCACTCAATCGGTATATTAACTCTTTGTAATTCAATATTGAGTTACCTCAAATTTCCCAACTCATCTTCACACATAGTGATATTATCCATATTATAAATTGGATTAAATTCTATGGGAGAGGATTTAACACCTTGATATTCTATTAGAATATCATTATATTTGATAGCGTATATAACACGCAACACCAAACATAGAAGAAAGTATAGCATATCACAACTTTATGATATATTTATTTTTAAATTTATTTAATCTATTAAATATATATTATGATATGAAATACTGAGTTATATTTTCTTACACATGACAATGAGTATATTCGATATATTTCATTACAAATGAAAGAATAATATTTACCCAACAATAATATAATATTAAAATGATTATTTAATTTATTTTCTAGCCATTTGAATTTAGGGTAAAAATATGATTAACAAAATTATTATGATATATATTATATATTTTTTTATTTTTTATTTTTTATTTTTATTAAAATAAGAATCATTTAAAATAATGAGAAATATTTTCATAGAAAAACTTTATCTTTCTAAAAGACAGATTAGTCATGCTTTGAGTACATAATTTTAAATTAATTGATACTAATAATAAAAAATTTATTAGTATATATACAATTTATTTTTTAAATAAGAACATAAAAATTATCTTAGCATGATTTTTGTGGATATTTTTAAGAATTGTTTTAGTTTTTGATGAATAATGAAAAATATTAACTTTTAGTTAAAAAGTGTCTTTTAATTTAAATAATTTATAATGTTAAATTATATTTTAAATTGATATTAAATTAAAATTGTCCAAATTATGTATATATTAATCATATTTATGTCATTTATCAATTTTATATTGAATTTTGATATAAAAACATTATAAATGATAGAATATTTTCTCTTTGAAATCCAACATTCTTGACGACTCTTCAGGACTTATTTTAAATTAAATTTTACCATTTGTGTGAAATTAATTTTATAAAATGCATTAAATATTTAATTAGAATAATTTATTTTGGAAAATTAGTAAAAATTATGTTTTTTCCTCATTTATTATAAAGAAAATATAAAATTAATTACCATAATTAATCTTAAAATAAGGATTTGTGGGTGACATGTGTTTGTGTTAAAATTAATTTTCCAGACAAATAGAATTTTTATTTATAAATTGATTATATATTTACAAGAATTAGGTATTATTTATCTATTAAATATTATTTAAATTTTAGACTTCAAGTGTTGATTACCTATTAAAATAAAATGATACAAGTGATCATGCAAAAATTTTGAAAGGGTAAAATTTAGGAAATAGAAAGACTAATGAATAACATGGAAAAAATGTGTTTAATTTGTTTATTATAGGTATTTATCAACCATATAATCCATAAAATCATTTATTTATCAATGTTTAAGGCACAAGGGGTAATAGTGGAATCACATTTTAGAATAACTTTAGGTATTTACAAGAATTACATTTTTCAATAATAAAATTGAACTAATTCCCCACACATATTCACACCTATAGAGAAATTTATATTGAAAAAAGAAAAAAATATAAAATATAAAATATCACAATATCATCATAAAATCTATATTTTTGGAATAAATTATTCTTGAAAGGCATCTATGAAACCTATGTGGGATACCCTAAGAAGACGCAACGTTCTTCAAAGAGAGTTTTTGTTTTATTTCTTCATACTTCTCTTACAATAACAATTAATATATGATAATAATGTTTCCGCAATATATTAAATATATTTATATTCTTTTATGTTAATATAATTACCTAAAATTTATATATTTCCATCAAATGGGTTATAATTTAATTATTTGTGTGTACGGTGAACTACCGCCTCACAAATCAATGTCATTTTCTTTTCCCTTACCACCAATCAAGATTGTGTATGTTGATAGATATAGCATATATATATATATATGATATTAATAAAATAATTATCCCTTTGAATTAATTATGTGACATACACCTTATTACTTTCAATTACATTGGAGACACAATAATGTCACTCGTCTATACGATGAACTACAACATGGTGAAGTGATGTGATTCGTCTTTCAGTAATTCCTTATATGGAAGGAGATAATGATAAAGTAAATGAATATATGTTATATAAAGGAAATAATTATGATATAATCTAAATATTTATCAGTATAAAAATATAATATATATATATATATATCATTTTTACATACCTTTTCAATCAATGAATGATGGCAACGTCGTTCATGTATGTGTGGACCACCGCCTTCACAAAACGATCTGACTCACTTTTCCTCAACAAAAAACAAGGATGATATATATAATTATACTTAATTAAATAATATAATATATTTTATATTATGACCACTGTACAATGATAAAATATTACTTAACTCATTTCAATAATAATAATAGAAAAATGGAGAACGTTATATATGCACACCCTACAACCACCATGATCGTAAAAAAAATTATTTCTTATAATCATAATTAATAAGTGTTCTTTAAAGGATAATTTATGTATAAGTATTATAATTATTTAATGATTATTATTCTAGATATTATGAAACTATATAATATTCAAAAGAATGAGATGATTCATGACTGAACATGCATGAGAAAATAAGAAAATTAACACCCGGATCAATGAAAATAATGAATGATTATTAATGAAGAGGTGATAAGATGTTATAAATAATCATATATGGTATTATAAATATTAATATGGTCTTGTTATAATTTAATAACATGTTTAAAACTACTATACATGAGGTTAAATAATGTTCAACCAAAAGGAATGATGAGTTTAGGGTTTCTCATCTAACTTTTACTTTCATGAGACAAGAACAATATTCACCACTTATTTCGTTATTAGTTTATATAATACTATGTTTGTGGGTTATGTCATGAATTGATATTTCATAAAGGTAGTTAATGTTTCATTTAATTTTATTTCCGTCATGGTCTTTATGTTTCAAAAGTTAACGAGGTGGTAAGAGTTCATTTCACAAGTACATCATTATTTAATATTTTTTATGTTTATGTCTACCATGGGGAATTATTGGATATTACTATATTGAAATAAATATATTTTATTCTCCTATAATTATTCATGAAACAGTCTATCAATAATACCATTTTTAACTATTTTTTACTTGAAAGGATTGATAAAAAATTTTAACGAAAAGATGATTTTATTTCTCATTTCGGTCGAAAATCTATTTTCTTCCGAAATCATGTATTCAAAAAATTATTTTAAAAATGTTTCCAAAAATTCCCAGATTACATGTTAAATAAATTTTTACCCATTTTAAATTTTTATATGTTTTTCTAATGTAAAATTCATACTTTTTTTAAATAAGTCCCGTTAAGTTTTTTATCCAAAATGTGAATGGAATGTTTGATTTAACATACTCTGTATTAATGAAATTTCATTATTTTACTAATAAGAAATTTTTAAACATTATATTATAATTTTGAAATTTTATTTTTCAGTAAAATTATATTAAAAAATTCTTATAGGCTTTTTATTTTAAAAGGTGTTTTTCAAAATGGAAATGATATTCTCTTTAAGAATGTTTTTAAATATCTTTTTATGTCATTTTTATTCATTAATGAAAAAATACTTTTCTCTTAATCCAGTTAGTATTTATTAAAATGATACCATCCATATTATTTTTCTAGATGGGTTGTGATCAATATTATTAGGGATTTACATTATTGACACTATACACATTACCTTGTATGGTATATTACTATATATATTAATTAGGGAAATCATTATATTTCATATGATAGTTTAAATATGAGTGTATATATGAATTATGTTTTACCCTTTTCATATAATGATTGTAGCCTACTTAGTAATATATGGGTGGACCCCACTATATCTCTTTGATACAATCATTAGGTCCCATGAGACAAACTTGATATGGTTTTGGATGACACCTTACCCAATTACATAAATGTATATGATCAAATCCTCTATGGTATTACATGTCTTGGAATGGTGCTTCAATTGTATTAGATATATTTGAAAAGACACTTGATGGAATGATTTATATCTCCATCATTAAGCATTCCATAATTATGTATTTAGTTGTGGATATTCCATGTGATTATTTGATAAGTTGGAATATAAATTGTTACATTTCATGCTCAATTATTTTTTAATACAGAGTTATTTAATCATCATTTATTCATAATATATTTTCATTATGTTAATGATAAAATGTATTTTTTTTCTTTTAGTTATGTTTCCATTATTATTACACCTTATTTATTCAAAACTCTGGTTTCACACTTACCATTACTGATAATCTATACTCACTCCTTTCCTATGTTTTATTTTCCCCATGATACCATGAAGAATTTTTTATTTATATATTTGGATAAAACAAGTAGAAAAGGGAATTATCATGAAAATATATTTTGTATTTTATTTTATTAGAATTACATGTGATTCAAGTGTGTATCCATTTTACCAATACAGCTAATCTACTTAGTCCTTCTACATGTAATTCCTCGCATATTATGCCAATGTAAAAAATTTGACATCAACACCAAACAATTAGGGTAGATCTAGTTATATTTTTTATCATTAGTAGATACCTTGGGAAATAGACTTAAGAAAACATATATTAGTGAACATAACACTATAATAGACATTGAAGATCAATACAGAAGAACAAACAACATTTTTTGTTATAAAATTATTTTCCATTTCCTCCTAGATTTAAATTTCTATCTGGATACTACAAGTGGACATGGTTCTAGTATAAAGGTACATATGGGTAATATATACAGAAGAGTTCATTTTCTTAAACTCGGTCATCACCTAGTGCACATCAATGGTCCTTACTATTCACTTTATTTGATACTTCCAAGGGATATTCTTAAGATAATCCAAATATTGTTTAAAACCAATTTTGAAGGATTTTAAAATAATGATATCACCAAATAAAACTTGTTAATGATTATGATATTTTCTATGAATAAAATTTTCAAATTTATGACAACTGTTTCCCTAGTTTTAGGATTAGACATTATTTTTCAGAATGCATGTGTCAATTTTATATATTATATTCCTTTTTATAGAAATGGATCGTAATGGAATAAATTTGACCTCTTTATATTAACATACTCCATGTAGGGATTTCCATCCAAGAAAAGATAATGAAACTTGGGATTGATTTAGAGTATGAACTGATCAAATTATAACCATATAAGAGAATTTGTCAAAGGGTAAGAGTTATAACCTCTGAAACACTAATTAGTCTTCTGATCCACCAAAATTTGTAACAATGTTGGAAAATTTGATGAGATGGAAACCGCAATAATTCAATGGGACAATAAATCCATTTTAGCCGAGTAATGAATAAGTTCGATTGAGAAGATATTTATATCTATAGGAATAGTGAATGGAACAATGTTGTTATGGAATTTTATCATCTCCTAGGACATTAATATTAATGGTGTTCAACATTTCAAAACACTAAGGATAATGAGGAAATAAAAATTATTAATTGGAAGAACATAACGGTAATCTTGTAAAAAAAAGTATTTTCCTTGTGAGAAATAAGTGGATATGGAAAGACAGTTCAAGGGATGTAAGAGAAAGAAGGGATGGTTGATAAGAAGATGAATAAAGGTAATATGGAAGAGAAGTTTTTCTAACTTGTGATACTTGTGGAAGGAAACACCATAGTAAATGCTTAAATGGAAATGAAGTTTACTTAAACTATGGAGGAAAAGGAAACCATTCTCATTATTCTATGGGAAAGAAATAATTTTGGAATGATAAATGCTATAAATTTAAGGATATGGGGAACTATAAAAATTAATGAACCAAGAAATAATGGAATATACATCATTCTAAGATAAGAGAGAAAGGAATATGTTAGGTTATTACCATAGATGATGTGGAATGGTAAATGTTCTTATGTATATATTAAATAATTTCTATTCATTTTATATTTTTTTCAATGATATCCGGATTTTAATAATTATGAAATTTATAAGTATTGTACTATATTTGTTTCATTATGGATTTGAATGATTGTGTTTAATGTTACTAATGACAAATTAAAATGATTTAGTAGCAAGTTGAACTTCTTATAAAACATTTGATTGATGGAATGGTAACCTTTAATATGTTATTGATATTGAGATAATAATAATGGGATAAATAGAAGACTATTATAGATAAAGTTAATTGTATAGTAATAGCCACCTTGGAACTAATTAATGATAAGTTCAATTTATGAAATTTTTTAACCATAATCCAAATGAGTTGGATCTTAATCTTTTGGAAGGATCATAAAGTCGTTTATGAAATTATTTAACATTAAATTTTGATTTTTTTGTGATTAATATCTAATACTTCAATACTTTGCTAACTACACTAGTTTCGGAAATAATTTATAGAATGATAGAAAGACTTGTTGTTATTTTATGTATTTTTAATATGATAAAAGTGAATTTTAGTGCTTTAAGATTACTTTTTGGATATACATTTCATGGTTCAAGTGATGAATATGAAATTGATCAGAGAAAAAAATGGATGAAATTTTGAATATAAAATAGAAACATATCAAGTAAGTATATTTTGTAATATTCATCAAAATTAAAATTTCCACCATCATTAGGAAACAGATTTTGAAAAAAAAATTAATTATATTAAATTTATATTTTTTAAATCATAATATCTTTTAAATCATAAAAACTTTGTAGTTTTGAGGACACTAAAACTCCATTTATAAATTAATTTATTTCGATTAATGACTTCAACCACACTATAAAATTATTTAAATATTAATTATATTTCATTGACATTACATTCCATCAATGTTTTTCTACTTAGAAACCTATTAATATGTCATTCCAAAAGTCCTTTTTATATCCCTTTTTATTTTATTTAGAGGATGTTTTATTAAACCTCTTACGATGTGGTATTTTCAATAAAGTTCATTTAAAATTTCAAACCGTTGATTAGTAAGATAATGTTTAAATTATTAATAAGTAGTTTATTTATTGTGGAGAGAATGTAACACCCCAAAATTCTAAAAGAATAATATTGTATTCAATAGCATATCTGACATGAAAAACCAATGCTAGAAGAACATATAAGACCATGAGACATTTTGATATATTTATTTTCAAATAAATTTAAAAAATTCAATAAATTACAGTACATTATACACTAAGTCAGATTATATTAAACAAAGTAATAATTTTCTTCGATAGAATATGTTATACTCAAGACGAGTTTTACATAACAGCAATATACTATTAACGTAATTATTTAATTTATCATGTAATCCTTGGAATATAGAGTATGAATAAGATAAACTAACTTGTAACTTTTAATATTTTACAGAATTTTATTTTTTATTTATTTATTAGTAATAAAAATAAAATCATTAGATAAAAAAACTATTATTTTATGGAAAACTATATTTTTCTAAAATACAGATTAGTATTGCTGTGAACAAATAATTTAAAATCAATTTTTTCCATTTTTAAAAAATTTCATTTTAAAACTAAAATTTATTTTTAAAATCATCACTGAAATATTATCTTATGATGATTTTTTGGAATTTTCTGAAATGTTTTATTTTTTTAATAAATAATGAAAAATAATAAATTTTAATTGAACACTTCCTTTTCATTTAAAATTTCATTATTGTTAAATTATATTTAAAAATTTTTTTAAAATAAAATTATTTCACTTAGGTATTAATAAATCCAATTTATATTGTTGGAATCATTTATATATATAAACATGATATAAAAACATTATAAACATTTAAACATTTTCTCTTTGAAAACCTATTTTTTCATTTCTGAGAGACTTATTTTAAATTAAATTTCATCACTTATTAAATTTTAAATTGAAAAAATGAATTCAATATTTGGAATATAAATATCTAATATTTTTTAATAATGACAAAATGTTTTTTGATCATAATTATTTGAGAAAAAATTTAAACTAATTACCTTGATTAAGGTTAAAATAATTTTTTTTGCATTACATGCACTTGTTCTAAAATTAATTTACCAAATAAAATTGGATTTATATTTAATAAATTTATTTTAATATTTTTGGACTCCTTATGTTTTAATCATGTTTTAACAATCAAAAATCTTATATATCCTACATAATAAATTCATAGTAATTTTTAAATATGGTTGATTTCGTTATGCTTTACATAAATTTTCTCAAGATCTTAATTGTTATAAATCATGTTTAATTATTGTAAACTATATTTAGATTTTGTATATAATTATTTTCTTTTTGAATGATTAAGTCTAATTTATTCTATGATTATTATTGCTTAAGTCTATATATAGATATTTGGCTAAGTCTAAGAAACTGTGAGTCTACCACCAGTTCTGGTTTTTCTAACGAAGGACCACACACCGTGACCCAAACATTGTGACCCAGACACATTGACCCAGACACCGGGACCCAAACACCATGACCAAGACACTATGACCTAGACACCGTGACCCATACACCATGACCAGACATCAAGATCCTTACACTGGATCCATGCTACCGATGTTTAATCTCTATACAACTATGTCATCATAACTGTCTCACAAATCAATGGAAAATAAGAAGACACCATTTCATAGTGACACCATTTCCAAGTGACACTATTTCTAGATAGACTGTGACACTATTTCTTAATTTATTTTGTCATTTTCAATTTAATTTTTAACGGTAATATTTGAGACTTTTAAATGCACTAACATAATTAATATTTCCTTGTATACATGTCACCTCATAGTTCAAGGCACAAGGTGTGGAATACATGAATCCTATTGGCACCAACACATACACTCTCTGGATAAGAAGAAAACTATGGATCAAGAAACATACGGGTTGTAGAGTAGCAGACGTGTGAGCATTCTTATGAAAATAACAGACACATGCAACAAGATACATCTTAAGAACACAGAAAGAAATCACAAATCCAGAAGCTGGAATACCCTAGATCAGGGAAAATAACATATTCTAAATAAAAATACTACAAAGACCGTGAGAAATATCTAAAATGAAACCAGAGAACCAGACTTGTGATACGTTGTTTCTCGCAAGAGGACCTGATTCTTACATCTACTTCGTCCTAGAAGTCCAGAGATGCATAGAATAACATTCAGAGCACTTGTAACCTTATTTCATTATCTGTTATCTGTTGTGTATTGTTTTTACCTTTAGAGAGGTATGTGTGTGTTTTTATAAAAACACACACAATATCCTTTACTAAACTGAAGGATACAAGGTATATTTCCCCTCATATCCTTTTCCACTTGTTTAATCTAAAGGATAGTTATAGAAGTGGTACTTGTGTGACCTGGTAGTTTATAGAAATTTAAAACTATATAAGAGGTTGTGTGACCTATATATTTTTGTGTACAATTTTTTACCCTGATCTAGGGTGTGTATCATGTTTATTAATATAAACTGTTTGGTGGTAGGAGATCACCAAGTAGAGTGGATTAGGTCTCAGCTTGAGACTGAAAAAATTGTTTTATCCCTATAGTGCTTCTAGATTTACTTTTCTTTATTTTACTATATAATTCATAAATCACTATATCTACATTAATAGTTATTCTTGGACAAAAGTAATAATTTTTTTCCTTATTAGAATAACTATAAATGTAATATCAATAACTCAAATTGAGATTATGGAAAATTAATCAAACATCAGAGAAGTTATTTGAACAGTAAAACATTCATAACCATATTACATTGATTAAATAGGCTGTATTTATTTTTATTAGGCAACCTATTAAGAAAACTTAGAAAAAATAAATTTTTAAAGATACATAATTCACCCCCACCCCACCCCCCTCTTGAGTAATCTACTTTGAAAAACATTTAGTATCCTAGGTATTTTTTATCCTTCTTAAGACTCTGTTTCTGAAACTATTCAACAGTTATTTTATTTGTACTTTAATGATTTTTATGTTTCTGATAAATCTAAATTTCAAGCTCTTACTCTGTATTTCTTTATTATTGATAATATATTAGAAGGTGCTGCAATAAACAGACCACCATTCTTTAATGGAACCCATCATGGCAAATGAAAAATTAAAATGAAAATGAATTTAAAAGGTATGGTCATTGAAATTTGGTCTTCAATTATAAATGAGTATAAGATTCCTACTACTAATAGAATTTCATGGGATGACCCAACCAATAATTCATATAATAACAATTTTAATGTCATGAATGCTTTATATTTCTCTTTAGGAGATGAGGAATTTAACAAAATTTCTGGATGTAAAACTTCCCATTATATTTGGGATACTTTGTCTATTTCATATGAAGAAACTTCTAGTGTTAAAGAAATGAGACTTAATACAAATACTATTAAATATTATAACTTTAAAATGAAACCGGATGAGTCTATTTCTTCCATGTATCTCAGGTTCAACAAAATTGTCAACACAATGATTTCTCTTGGAAGAGAGGTCAATTACAAAGAAAATTTCATGAGGATTCTCAGATGCCTACCTAATAGATGGAGAGGAACCTCTATCTCTATTAGAGAGTCATGTGACATTAAGACTTTATCTATAAAATAAATCAGTGGGAAACTAATGATGTATGAAGAGGAGTTGAAAGTAAAGATGGAAGATGAAGAAGAAACCAAAATAAAATATGTTGCTTTTAAGACCACCACCTCTAAACACATATAAAAAGGGAATTAGGAGGTCTCTGCAAGAAGTAATAGTAGTGAAAAATAATCACTAGATAGTCATGAGGAGATGGATCAATTATCTATATGGTTTATGATATTTTCCCAGAAGAATAAGTTTTTCAGATAGCCTAACTTCAAAATAAGATATGATCAAAAGGGAAGCTGCAAAAAAGATCGAAAAATAATTGACAAGTCAAATTTGATATTATGTAATGAATTTAAGAAAAAGGGATATAAAAAGGCTGACTATCCAAAGCTCAAGTACAAAAGGAAATATTATTAAAAATATATAAGTTAAAAAACATGCATTGAAAGCAGCATGGAGTGCTTCTGAGGATAATTCAAGTGACTCAGAATATTCACATGATGTATAGGCTAACAAATCCAATATATGTTTTATGACAAACATATCTGAGGTAACACTGGAATCTCTTATAAACAATTTGTATTATTAGGGAGATGAAAGTGAAACTGAAAATATTTCTAATGAAGTATTGTTTGAGTACTGTAATATGACTGAAGATACATGTAGTGAACTAAAAAATATATACATGTCTATAAATAAATAGTATGTTCTTACCTAAACTATTAAATCTAAACTTACACTCGAAAGGGAGAAAAATGTTCAGTTACTCATAGAATAAAATGAACTATATTTATCTAATGATCAATTAAAAAAGGACATTGAATGGTTTATTAATGGATAAGATACTTTAGTAAAAATTATAGGTAAAAATATTGTTTTTAAATATAATACTGGAACTAGATATCAACATGGTAAAAAAAATTTGGATGAACTAATTTTGTTTCTAAATCTAGGTCGTACAGATTTACTACTAGTTCAAGAAAACATTCATCTAGTTCAATTTATGATACACCCTCTACTTTCTCACGACTTTTTAAGACCAAATAGAGTTTTTTTTTTCAAGAACATTACATATTTATTATTTGAATCCTATGAGATAGATGCCAGTTCCTAAATCACTAGTCATTAATATTACTGGACCCAAACAAATATGGGAACCAAAGACTATTTTATTTGACAATTTTGTAAGAAAATTTCTTAAATAGATCCTATAAAAGCTTATGGTACATGGATAGTGGGTATTCAACAGACATGATAAGAGACTATTTGTTCTTCAATAACATTGATAGAAATTGTTGGTTAACATGTCACCTTTGATGACAATTCCAAAAGAAAAGTCATTGGATTTGGCCAAATCGATAACTCTTACTCTGTTTTAATTTCCAGAGTAATTTTTTTGATGGATTTAAAAATAATCATCTTAGTATTTCACAACTATGTCATGATGGATTTCATGTTAAATATAAAATAATTTTTGAAATGATTTTAATTCTAAAAATAAATTAGTGTTTTCTGCATTTAGAAATTAAAATGTATACTCTGTTAACATAGAGTCTTTCGTTTCTCAAAATTCTTCATGTTTAAGTGTATTTCACAAAGAGTCTTTGCTATAGAACAGGAGACTATGGCATTGTAATATTCACTCCCTTAAAAACTAACCAGAAAAAGATTAATCAAAGACCTACCCAAACATGAATTTCCAAATAATAAAGTGCGAAATCCTTATCAAAAAGGAAAACAAAACAAAATTTCTTTCAAACTAAATAAATAAGTGTCGACATCTCAACGACATGAATAGGTTCACATGGATTTATTTTGACCATCTAGAGTTTCTAGTTTAAATGGGAAGCAACATGCATATGTTCTTGTAGATGACATTTCAAGATATACTTGGAAATTATTTTTGACACACAAATGTGAAACCTGATCTCACTTCACCAAATATGCTAAAACTATAGAAATAATTAGTGGACATAGAATTAACTCGTTAAAAAGTGAACATGTCCGTGAGTTTGAAAAAAAAAATTTGAATTCTTTTTTCACAAAATGTCTATAGTCACAATTTCTTTGTACATAGAACACCTCAATAGAATCAAGTTATAGAAAGAATAAATATAACCTTACATTAAATTTTTAGAACCATGCTTACTGAATATGACATACCTATTTATTTTTGGGCTGAAGCTGTAAATACAGCATGCTTTATTATTAATTGAGTGTTGATTAGACCCATTCTAAATGTAAAAACATATGAGTTATGGAACAATAAAAAACCCAAAGTAAGTTACTTCAAAATATTTTGTTGAAATGTCTATATCCATAATACTAAGGATAGTCTTGATATTCTTGAATCCAAGTGTGATGAAGGAATATTTCTTGGATATTCAATTTCTAGTAAAGCCTATAGAGTGTTTAATATAATAACTAAATGTGTTGAAGAATATTTACATGTCAAATTTGATGAAAAAGATCCACATGATCCTAAGACCACTCCAGAGAACCTGGAGGATGATGTGTTCAATCTGGAAATAGATTCAGAATCCTCTAACCATCCTATAAAGGAATCTATGAAAACTTCTAATTCTAGAAAATTTTTAGATTCAAGTCATAATGAACCCGAACCTCCTGAAGAATAAGAAATCACTAATCCTTTTTATATTTCATCAGAATCCCTAAGAACCATCCTTTAGATGTAGTTGTATGAGAGTTAGAAAAAGGAACTCAAAATATTTATTTTCGTTGAAATTATGTTGAAAATCAAGTCTTATATTTACAACTTAAACCTAAAAACATCCATGATGCTATCAATGATGTAGTTTGGCTGATGGCTATTCAAGAATAACTTAATCTATTTCAAAGGAAAAATGTTTGAAACTTTTTGACATACCTAAAGACACATTTAACTTTGGGACTAAGTGGGTTTTTAGAAATAAAGTAGGTGAAGCAAGTAACATAGTTAGAAACAAGGCCAGATTGGATGCAAAAGGACATAGCCAAGAAGAAGGAATTGACTATGGGGAAACCTTTTCACCAGTAGCGAAACATGAAGCAATAAAAATTCTTCTAGATTACACTGCACATCTGAATTCTAAAATATATTAGATGGATGTTAAATGTGCTTTCCTAAATGGGTATATATCTAAAGATGTATTTGTTGATCAAGCCCCTAGTTTTACAAATCCTTGTTTTCCAAATCATGTTTTTGAATTATCAAAAGATTTATATGGGTTATAACAATCTCCAAGAGCTTGGTATGATAGATTAAGTACTTTTATTACTTCCAAAAGTTTTAAAAAAGGAAGAGATGATCATACACTTTTAATAAAACGAATTTCTAATGACATTTTAGTAGTTCAAACTTATGCAGATGATATAATATTTTGATCTTCAAAAAAATTAATGTATTGAATTTTCCAAAATGATGAAAAAAATTTAAATTAGTTTAATGGGTGAACTAAAATTCATTATTGGATTTAAAATCTTTCAAAATAGTGATGGTAAAATTTTAAATCAATGAGAATATAATAGATATCTTTTAAAACATTTTTTTATTGGACAACACTAAAAGTAGTGACACTCAAATGAGTACTACATGTAAGTTAATTCTTGATGAAGATTGAAAATCGGTTGTTCAATCCACTTATAGAGAAGGGACTTGAAGGATACACTACTTAACATCTAGCCAACCTAAAATTATGTTTAGTGTATGTATGTGTGCTTGTTTTCAATAAATCCTTAAGAAATATCATTTAAATTCAATTAAAAAGATTTTCAAATACCTCAAGAATACATCTAATCTAGGACTGTTCTAACCCAATGGAAAATCATTTGAGTTAGTTAGTAATTTTTTCCAACTTTGGTGGTTTTAATTTAGATAGAAAAAGCACCATTCGAACATGTTACTTTTAGTAAATTCACTAGCATCATGGTGTAGTAAGAAACAAAACATTGTTGCATTATCTACTGCCAAAGTTGAGTACATAGCTGCTGGTAGTTGTTGTTCTCCAATTTTGTGGATGAAACAATCATTAATAGATTATGGATATCAATTAAGGAATGTACCTATAAATTGTGACAATACAAGTCTATAAAAATCACAAAAAATCATGTTTCACACTCTAGGAAAAAACATATTGATGTAAGAAATAAATTTGTTAGAGACAATTATTAAAATGGTGATATCAATTAGGAATTCATTGGTAGTGAATATCAGCTCGCTAATATATTCACCAAACCATTAAATTATGAAAGAATATATTACATCGCACATGAATTGTGAATGATAAATCTTAAGTAGTAAGTGTACTTTTTAACAACTTATTGATTCATAGTTTACAATTTCACAAGCCTCTTTCTTAAAATTACTTTCAAACTCTTACAGTTCTATAGTTTCCTGACAAAATTTTTTTTGCTTCATGTTCACGGTCTCACAGTTACTATCTCTCAGTTACGGTCTGGCACATGTTGTTTCAAACATACGGTCACACAGTTTTTAAGAAACCCATTATAGAAGAAAACATGAAAACCAATTATGTTCATACCAAGAAAACATATTACAGTCTCACTGTGAAAAACTGTTATGGTCTCACTGTGAAAGTCTATTCTAGTCTAACCATAATGACACTTTATCATTTTATCTATATACTATAACTTGTATCACTGTAATTTATTATTTTATTCTTTTAAATTTCTATGCTTTTAAAATTGTGAAGCTGGATATCCCTAAATGATAAAAAATGAAAGAAGTTTCACTCTTTTCTTCACCTGAGATCTCTTCTCTTAAACCATAACACCTCCTACAACCCTTCAGTTCTCTCTCTCTATCTCTCTCGAACCTTCATTGAATTCCCAGAATGAAATTCACATCCCCATCAACTCTTGAGAACTGCATATCAATAAATAAATTCAAATAGAACCGAAGATAGCGCCCAAAGGTCCTTTGAGTCTGATCCTAGTAGATAGAATAGTGGTAATCGAAAAAAAAAATCTTCCCTAAGTGGCTGCTTAAATGTAATTTGATAGCATGGAAAGCTCTAAAAGAGAAGAGATGAATGGACTAGTTCCCAATAGAGACTGGGCTGATTTACCCAAAGCTAGTTGCTCAATTTTATCAGTTCATTCAATTCACATTTGATAGAGAAGATGGTTTTATTGTAAGAAGCTAGATCAATAGCCAAATATACACTTTTCATTCAAGGTTATAGGTTTCATGCCTAAGGATACCTTATGAAGGAATTTTTTAAGTCTATCGTAGAGGTACTCCTCCTCCAATTGATCTCTTTGTTTTAGAAGAATCCTTGGAAAACTTGAATGGCAATAAACAAGGAGAAGTTTTATTTCTTCTGAGCTAGAAAGTGAAACCAAACTATTGTTCAAGTTTGTTCAGAATCTAATCAGTCATAGAAAAAAGTATTTTTCTACACTCATGTAACATGATGTATTTTTGATACATATTATGAATAATGGACACAATATTAACCTATGTAAGTATTTTGTACATCATATGTGGGAGATGCTAAAGAAAACCTCAATGTAAATATTCTTGTTCTAATCAATGTTAATCTCCACTATTCTTCATTCTAAAGGGTTGGTTTCACTCGGTGAAGAAGTCATTATAGACTGACAATTTTGTATCTCAAAGGTTATAGTTAAGAGAATGAAAATCAGCTGGACTCTGTGTAGAAAAGCATGGGTGGAGGATAAGGATAGAGTTTATGAAAAGATCAAACCGGTTGAGAATACTTCAGAACCTAAGGAAATTTCTAATACTAGTCTGAAACTAGAGGAGATTGCTAAATATCCTATTGAAGAAGAAGAAAATGTTGTTTCGCATATAGGGGAAGTTTTCTTGGATAAGGAAGATAGTGGACCTATTCTTCAAGCCATAATTGAGAAGGATGTACATGTTCCTAAATAAATTGTTGATATGGAAGAAAAACCTACTTCAAAAAAATAATTTGTTGTGAATATAAGGGAAAAGAATATTATGGAAGAACATTTAGAAGAAGAACATTCTCTTGAGAAATAAGTTACTTTTGAGGAGCACTTAGAGGATCCATCAATTCCTAAGATTATCCCATATTCTTAAAAAACAATGTATCCAGCCTTTCAATTGTATAGAAATGAAATGGGTGAGGATATTGGGGATGAAATTTTGGAAATAGATCACAGGTATAAATCTCTTAGTCCTGTGAGAGATGCAATTGTAGAGGGGGAGAAGCACCCCAATATGGAAAGTTCTGATATTCATAATCCAGTTGATCAAAGCACTATGGATACATGCTAAAAAAATTTATCTACATTGATATAAATTATTCCCAAGAAGACTCAATTAAAAAGTATATATTTTTCTAGTGTGTTTTAATTGAAATTGGTATCTTCTCTTGAATTTTTCATTTTAAAGAAACCTAAGACTACCTTAGCTCATGTTTTTGAACCTTCACGAGAACCTTCTACCTTAGTAAGTGAGGATGATTTGTAATCCCTTTGACCTACCTTATTGGTTGGCGTTGAAAATATCATGAACACTCAACCTTCTCTTTTGAAAAACATGAGTGAGAGAGATACTAACCTGTTGTTAGAAAAAAAAACATATGGCATACTCATCCAAAAAATTCTTCATGAAATTCAAGAAGTCGGAATTTAGAACAAACAGCTAAGTGATGACGTGAAGTCTCTTAGAGCTATGGTTGATGATATGCATAGTGTGTTGAAATCTAGACCCGATCCTATTGTCCATCGTATTGAGGATGTTTTTACTCAAATTCCACAATAAGATGTCTCTCTACCTCAACCTAACATATCTTCCATAGCTGACAAAGTGGTTGCAAAAAAAATAGTTCATGAAATGTGTGACTTTGTTATTAGTCTCAAAATATTGACTAATGAATATAACGGTTATCTCTAAAAAGTTATAAATCAAAAAAAATACATTACATCAGTTGTTACTTCTTCTAGTACCTATGGATAGTCATATCAAGTCTCCTTAGACAGGTATTTGCTAAAAATTGTTTTCAAGGAAGAACATCAATCAGTGCTCAGTGGATTTTACAAAGAGTCTCTATCTGTTGTTGTCAAGAATAGCGACAGAGTTATTTATTTTGTAATAATTCATTAAAAGATTGAAAATGATGCTTGGGAAAAAGTACTAATAAGGTGGATTTTTACTTCAAAAGGATTTTATCGAAGCATATTATAACAAATCATTTCATGTACCTTGTAGAGAATCTGAAAATCCCTCCTGTCACTCAAGATTTCAAAACACAAGTTCCAAAGATGAAATATTTCACGCATTTGTTGAAAAAAATACATGGAGAACAAAGATGACTTTGAGAGAGAAATTCAGCATGGTGGTAAGATTAATGCTAACTTCATCATGCTATTGAGGCCTTATCTTCATGTGCAGAGCAATGCTATTGTGGCTCTTATAGATGTGCCTTTGTGGCCTGGTTTGCCTCCTACATTTTCCTATACCTCTATGTCTGACCCTTAGTCTCTAAGTTATATCAGACCTGTTATCCTTGACCAAATATCACCTTAGTCCTCCACCAAACCTACCTTGTCCCCATCTGTTTTTATGGTCTCCTTCTACCTTCTTTGTAATTTGGTTCTCTTCCTTCTTCATCTTCTACCTATATTCCTATGGATTCTTCTGATTCTACTACCTAGGGAAAAGAGAATATTGAAAGTGAAGAAGAAAAGTGAACACTATCTCTTAATAAGGATATTTTACTAACCCACTTTTTGTAATGATGTGTCTTTCTCCAACTACTGCACTATCAACTCTTCTTAACTATTCTCTTATTTAATTTTGTGATCATTTTTATAATCCCAAAAGTGGGAGAGAAACATGCACTGAGGGACACACTGCACACTAAGAATAGATATCTCACTCATATGATTTGTGATCATCAAAAATGGGGAGTTTGTTGGACTAATCAGGTTTTAATCATGTTTTAATGATAAAAAATCTTATACATCATGTTTAATATATTTCAAGTCATGTGTAAAGTTGTACATTTCTTTATGTTTTATATAGTTTTTCTCAATATATTAATTGATATAAATCATGTTTTATTATTATAAACTACATTTATATTTGATCTATAATGATTTTATTTATGAATGATTAAGTATAATTCTTTCTGTGAATATTACTACATAAGCCTATATACAAATATTTGGATAAGTATGAGAAACCCTGAGTCTGCCACCGATGTAATTATTTTTCGGAAAGGGACCAGACACTGTGGACTAGACAATAGGACCTAGACACCATGACCCAGACAGGGTGACCCAAACATGGTGACCTAGACACCATGACACAGACACTAGAACCCAGACACTGTGACACATACACTGTGACCAGAAACTGTGATCCTAACACTAAATATATGCTACCAGTTCCTGATCTCTACAAAACTATGCGATCATTACTATATCACCACTCAAAATCAAAGATGATGACACTATTTCATAGTGACACCGTTTCCAAGTGACACCATTTCTATACAGATTGTGACACCGTTTCTTAATATATTTTTTCATTTTCAATCTAATATCTAACGGCCATAATTGAGCCTTTTAAAAGCACCAAAATAAATAATATTTATTTTTAGACATGTCGCCCCACAATTTGAGGTACGACGTGCAGAATACATGCATCATGTTGGCTCCAACACATGCATTCCAAGAATAATAAGAAAAGCAAGGCCCAAAAACCATATGGGTTGTTGAGCAGTAGAAGTCCGAGAAATCTTTTGAAAAGATACAAAACATGAAGCAAGATACATCTGAGAAACACATGAAGAATTAACGAATCAAATATATGGAATTCTATATTTCAAAGAAAAGAAAATATTCAAAATACAAACTCCATGAAGAACATGAGATAGATCTAACTGGAAACAAGGGAACCATACTTACGATACTCTATTTCTCACAAACGGACCTGATTCTTACATGTACCTCATCCTATAAGTCTAGACTTGCATAGAATAAACTCATAAGACTTATAACCTAGTCTTGCCATCATTTATCTGTTTTTTGTTTTTTATAGCTTTCGACAAGTGTGTGTCTGTCTGTATAAAAACACACACTCTCTCCTGCACTAAAATGAAGGATATAAGGTATCCTTCCTCTTATATAATTTTCCTCCTATTTACTCACATGGATAATTGTAGAAGATGTCCCTGTATGACCTGGTAGTTTATACCCATGTAAAATTGTGGAGGAGGTTATGTGACCTGGACAGTCATGTGTACTTTTGTTTACCCCGATCCAGGGTGTATATCAAGTTTATTAATATAAATTTCTTGGTGGTAGGTGATCACCAAGTGGAGTGGATTAGGTCTTGACTTGATACTGAACCACTTGTTTTATCTCCACTTTGTTGTTTAATTTATTTTTCTCTTTTTTACTCTATAATTCAAGATTCACTATATTTACATTTGTAGTTAATCTTCGACAAAAGTTATAATTGGTTTTCCTTAATAGAAAAGCATTAAAAGTAATATTAATAAATCATATTGAGATTACTGATATTTAATAAATCTTTAAATAATTTATTTGAATAGTCAAACTTTTATAACCATATTACCTTGATTAACTGGGCAGTATTTATTTTTATTGGGGATCATTTTAAGAAAAATTTACAAACAGAAATTTTTATAGATACTCAATTCACCCCGTCTTGAGTACTCTACTCCAACCAAAAAATAATTATTATTATTTATTAATTAGCTATTAAATATAATATTAATTTTCGTTATAAAGGATACATTATCTAGGTAAATAAAAAGATATAATTTACCATCATAAAAACCCCTAAAAGTTTAAAATTGAGTAAACATAAATATAATGATACAAAATGAAAAAAATGAATTTAAATTTTTTGATGAAGGAATTTATAGATAATATAAACCTTATTCTCTATTATTAATAAATTCTTTAGATACTTGGGGTAATAGTGACATCCCATTATGGAATACTTTTAGTTATTTATAAGATTGTCACTCCTCCGTAATTATAAAAGGGAACACACTTCCCTCACATAGTCACATCTATAAACAAAATTGGATAAAAAATAAGAAAAATAATTTCCAAATTCCCATCATCTCATCCAAGAATCATCATTTTGGGTAGTGAAAACTTCTAGGGGATTCCTGAAGACGATGTAACATTCATCAATGAGTATTTTTTTCATACTCCAATAATTTAAATTCTTATTAAACAACACTAATATTATAAACTTATTAAATTTTTTATATTGGGATATTCTTATAAAAATATAAATACCTAAAAACACCCCAACTTCTATCAAATGGTTTATGAAATCATCATTTGTGTGTACGGAAGACTACCACCTTTGAAACCAATGTCATTCATTTTTTATTAACACCTCTTTCTATTGGGTATGATGATGGATATAAAGTATATATTTGATATTTATAAAATAATTATAGATATAAAACAAATATATAATATATAACTTATTAATTTACATTCTACAGAATACATGATAATGTCACTCGTGTGTACGACAGACTACTGCCGAATGAAGAGATGTGATTCGCCTTTCACTAACACTTTACATATAAGGTTATAAGGATACTGTTAATGAATATATGTCATATATACACTAAATAATTATGATAATAATGAAGTGTTTATAATTATTAATATATAATTTATATCATTTTCTTTCATTCCTTTTCACTCAATGAAATAGGATAATGTTTTGTCATGTATGTGCAGATTATCACCCTTATGAAATGATGTGACTCACTTTTCCTCACAAAATCGCATGGATGATATATAAACGTATATTTAGAGAAATATTATAGTTTAAATGATATTATGATTATTCATAAAATATAAAATCTTACTTACCACATTTTTATAATAATCATTGAAAAATAGGAAACCATACTCATGCAATACCTTCCAACTCTATGATTGTCACATACTACATTTAATAAAAAAAATCATTCATGAATGGATTTAAATGTATAATTGTTGTCTAAATATGATCATAATATCGTGTTTTTTATTATTTTGGTGATGAAACTATATAATATGCACAATAACTAGATTTTTCATGATAAAACACAATGATAAAATATGGCAAATAACACCCAAAATAATGAAAATAATGAAATATTATTAACGAACGGGTGATTAGATGTTATAAAGGATGATATGTAATATTATAAATATTAATATGGATATGTTATATGTAAATTAAATATTAAATACCACTATACTAGAGGTTAAATAATCATCAACCAAAAATAAGAATGAGGTTTTGAACTCTAATCTCACTATTACTTTTGTGAGATATACGTTGTATGCACAAATTATTTATTTTTTCAATGGTGTATATAGTTACCTTTTAATACCATATATCATTAATTAATTTATATTAATTTTTATTAGTGTTCATTTAATTTTTTTTAGTTCTTCAGGATTATGATTCAAAAGATTCCAAAGTGGTAAGGTTTTATTTTACAGTCTCATCAATATTTGAAACTGTTTATGATTACAAATTAATTGGTGGAATTATTTGATTTTTAAATTTAGAAATAATTTTTTATTATAAATTTTGTAATAATTAACTTTTAAATAAATTATTCCATTTTCCCCTAAATGGTAATTTAAATGATTTATAATGTTTTAATAAAATATGATATTATTTCTCTATTCGGTCATGAATCTATCAATTTCCAAAACCATGTTTTCTAAAAATGTTTTGAAAAATTCTTTCACCCTTTTCAAAATTATTTATTAAATAATTCTTTACCAATTTTCAATTATTAATTTTTTAAAATAAATCTTCATGTCATTAACAAATCAAGGAATGTTTGTCTGTTCTCAAAATTAGGAAAGGGGTCTTTGTTTTTATAGACATTGTACATACATAATATCATCCCATCATGAATACTCAATGTTTCAATCCTCACTTTACATGGGTATTAAGATATTTTAAATTTCAAGTGTATAGAACGTTTTTTTTAAACATTTATTTTTAAAAGGTTATATTCAAAATGAAAATGATATTTTCCACAATAATCATTTTATAGGTATTTTAATGGTATTTATATACATAAAAGACAATAACCCTTTACTATTACACTTAGGGGTATTTTTTAGAATGATATCATACATATTATTTATCCAAATGGATTTTTTTTCAGTTTTATTGGGGATATAATTTGAAGATACCATCCAATTTACTCTAGATGGTTTATGATTATGTTTGTTAATTTGAAAAGGTATTTAAATTTATTATTCTAGTTAAAATATGAATTTTTATTTTCATTATGTTTTCATACGATTAATTAATTGGACTTATTATGTGATAGGGTCCTTCTATATTCTCTCAAAGTTATTTTTATTTTTCATCACAAAAACATAATATGGTTTTGTATGAGGTCTTTCTGATTTATATAGATATCATTCTATGAGGCCCAAATCATGTAAGATGTATTGGAATGAAGAATCTAATGTGTTAGATGTCTTATAAAATATAATAAATTGTATGATTTACATGACCATAATTATAGATTCCATCATTATTAATTTATTTATTAAGATTCCACATGATTATTCTATTTTTTAGAATATACATCGTTACGTTTCATGCCTAAGTGATTATTTTTATGGAATTATTTGATCATCATTTAATATAAACATATTATGCAGTGGTTATTGATTTAATGGAATGTTTTTCAATTAACTTACATTCCATAATTATTAAACCATATTTATTCATAGCGTACACAATACTCTTACCCTTATTGAGCATCTGATCTCAACAATTTATTATGTTTAATTTTCTTTATCATAAAAGCAATAAATTTATAGATAATATACTGGGATATTATAAAGGTAATGATGTATTTCAAAAGAAAAATAATGTATTGTATTTAATGTTTTAAAATCAAAATTTTATTCAATTGTGTATCTAGGTTACCTATGATACTAAACTATTTTGTGCTTCGAAATGTGATTCCTGATATCTAATGAGAATGTAAAAAATAAGACACCTAATCTATTATACTGAGGACAGGGTAATTACATGTGGTTTTTTTATGGAATAATTCCATTTTCTTTTTTCCATAAAATATACTCACTGAAAAGGTAGAAATGGATGCTTAAGGGAGCTCCTAATCCATGGATCCACATTTTATATATGGTGAAAACACACTCTTCATACACATTACTATGAAAAATGTTCTGAATAAACATATCCTAATCATTTTATTCAATGAAAATTTCATTTTATACATAATCTATAGAGTATTCATCAATAACATTCATTTAAAAGGAATATAATACAAGAATCAAATCCTAATCTTCAATGGAGTAGTTGGGAGTCAATATAATTATAGATTTTCCTTTTAGGGGTGGATAGAATTATTCCTTTAAACATGTAGCACCAAAATATTTCTTGATTTTATAATCCCTTCAAGGCTTCAACTCCCTCCTTTGCTGTTCATATTGAGAGATATCATCATGTCATTAATGAATTGTGATCCTAAGAAAAAATGATTTTATTTTCACTAAACATAATCCCAGCAGAGGAGATAAATCATGAAAATTTATCGATAAAACCATATAGGTTTTTATTTTTTATCTTATTATAATCAAGAAAATAACTACATCCTTTGAGAAGAAATTTAAAAATACCCTTATCCCTATGGGTTTTGGTGGACTCTACTCCATCACAGTTTTTATCTTTCCATATTATGAGTTTTATTGATGTGGGTATTGGTAGAGGTTACAATTACCCCAACCACATAAGTTGGGGATAATCTCATGCTATCACTTGATAATTCATCACAAACCATTTTTACTTTTATAATATCATGCTAATATGAGTTTGGTGCAATGTGTTTTTTTTTTGCCCCATGAATTTTGGGTTCCATCCATTGAAGTTTGTTGGATATTCATGGGATTCTATTTTAACAAATTAGATACATATTTTACTTCTTTGTTGGCCTGGTACAATATATTTTCAATAGGGAATTCACATCAGGTTCATCCCCTATTAACATTAATGATTGGGTTTTCTTTTTGGATTTACCAATGAGAATAAAAAGACTTGGAACCTGAGTCTTAACATGAAGTAATTATGTTCTGATATTTTTTAATTTATGAATCTAATTATCCTTAAAGTGAAGATATATAAATAGATCTATATTAACCCCATACATTGAGGTGTATGATGGAAATGGTATCATTGATAATTTGGTGATGCATCTTAAAACCATTTTATGTTGCATTATTGGAGTCATTCGCAAAATTTTCCTTCATTAGGGGTCTGAGATATTAAAAGGGTGTACAAAACAATATCTAAGAAATATTTATCAAATATCATAAGGATATAATTGTATCCCCATAGAAAATGTTACAAAATTTGAGATTATAGAGATTCAGACATTGGTTATGATTGAGATTAGGTATTTATTCATCTTACAGTGTCTTGGATATTATATAATAAAATAATTTAATAATCTGAAATATAATAATTATATTATCTTCTTCCAGTTCTCCCCAGATGATAATGGAATTTTTTACATCCTCTATGAGTGGTTCTTCAAAGTTTCATAACAAAAAACATTGTTTATCATTTAATTTATCAATGGTAGTTAAATCATTTTTGGTATTATAAACTATTCCCAATGGTGTATGATATGGTTGAGATATATCTAATGATTTTTGACTTGGTTTTTCAATTTAATTAAATGAAACAAAGCTGATAAATAAATAATTCCACAGTTCATCTATCATTAAATTTCTTGGTACCACTCAATGTGAGATATACATAGGAATGATGGGAGAATTTATAGTACCTTTATATTAAAGGGATATGTCCATGTGAGGATGACCTTTATAATTACTTGCATGGGGATGGCCTCTATGGTTAATATCATTAATTCATGATTTTAGGGTGGAAAATAATAATGTCATGATTCTTTTTCAAAAAATGATCTCTACAACATATACCCATGTGGGGAAATCAAAGGATATTAACACGACTACCTCAAGGTGGACCTCTACGGTTGTTAGTTTCCTTCATGTGGATAACCCTGATATATAATTTTATTAGTTTAACCACCAAATGGAGGGCCTCTATGGATATTGTTTATTGATGTATTTTTAGTCAGGAACCTATTTATCAATTATTTTCTTCTTAAATTCCATAGGGATAAATTTCATGATTACAAAAAATTTCTTTGCTAATATGGTGAGGAAATCCATGTCATTAATTTTATGGAGGGACTTAATTCTATGAATTATGAGGATAACCTCCATGTTTTTTATATGAGATCCTATCATGGGGAGGATCTCTAGGGATTTTCATTATATGTATAAATGGAGATCTTTATATCAAGGTCTATTTGGAGGATCTTCTATGTTTCTTTCCCATTTCTAACCATGGGTAGAACCTCCATGATTAGTGATTCATTAATTTATACCACAATGAGGACCACTATGATTAGTTTTCTTATTATCATGGGAAAATATTTCATGAGTATTTTTTAGGGGATGACCTCTAGAGGCATTCTAGGGTCCTCTGATTTCCGAGGGACTCTCTAAACCCATAACCAGTGTCTAACTATGGGTGACCTGATTCTATTTAATAATAGTGATTTAGAAATATACTTAAGTCACATCCAAAATATTAATGTAGTATCTAGGATTATTATTGGCCTCAGGAATAGGGGTCTGCTCCTAGTCCTAAATATTGGAATACCAATAGATTCCATCCTCCTTGATGATCTGGTGAGAATAACGTGAGAGATGATACTTGTAACAAACCCATATATAACCTCATGAAGGATCATGACCATGTAGAAATTAAAAAGATGATGATTTATAAGGATATATCCTTGGGAAACACCTATGTAGTAACAAGTATTAATTAGATTCCATCATCCATCTTTCAGGGATAATAAAGAAAATAGTTTACCCACCCTAGTGAGAAAATCCAAAAGTTTTTTGAAGTGGTGACATGTAATACTTGTCTCATATTATCCTATTATTAAATAGATATGTTGTATAGTTTTTTCTCATTTAGGTATTAATGAGACACCTCTAGGTTTGGGATATAACCATTGAGGTTGTACTATAAAATGAAGTTGGTCAACCCTTTTCATTATATATATTTAGTGTGAGACACAAGTTATGAAAATTATTACAGTTGAGGTGTATTTTCATGGTGTCATATATTGGTGATATGTGCGAATCTTTGTTGATCTTATATTGTTCCTATCTTTTATAAATAATTTTATATTTTATTATTAATTTATATATGATTCTATTTGTATTTAAGGGACACCCTTGTGGGAAAATTCCCAAATAATAAACTCATAAGTGTAGAATCATAATAAAAGAATACATATTTTTATAATATCTTTTATAGGTAAATGATTTCAAATTGGGAACACCAATTTATTCCCCCTTTCATTAATATACAAATAGTTTATTTAGATGTGGACCAAATATCAAAATGAAAACTATCATAAGATGAACTAATGACACTTAAAATTTTGTATGAAGTTCAAGAGGATAGTAGGTTCACTCATACACTAAAGGGCCTTATTGCCTTCTATGGGATTCACAGAAATATTTTTTATGTACTCATGAAATCTTATAGGTAATAGTATCTATTACACATGGTGTGAAAGTTATCAATTAAAACCATAAATAAATGTGGGAATTTATATGTATCTAAAGTTATCCATCAATAGTATGAGTGGATCTCTATCAGAATATTTCATTAGTTTATTACAATATAGTTTACATCCACACAGTTGGGAACTCTTGATTTTATCACCATCTTCGGAGGAAATATGTTTTTTAGAGTTGGCCGTCGGATTATTGGAGGTTATTTATAAAAATATATATAAGATGTGCCAGAATCCATATAGTTTAGTGTCACATATTGGGATATGTTATACCTTTAAAGGTCATTTAACATATATTATTATAGTTCATTGGTAATGATGTTCTGGTAAAACAAATGAATTTACCATTAATATATTTAATCCATGACCATTACACACCTATCGATGTGATGAAATAGACACAAATGGTTTCATTTGGTTTATTTTTATAATACTAGAACATATTCCCTATAGTATAACGTCATGAAGAGAACACTACTATGTGAATGGGACCAAGAAATGATTTTTTTTTGTAATACACATGAGTGGATATATCTAGTTTATCTTCAATTTCAAGATATATAAGAGAGTTTATAGTTGGGGATTATGTCTACTAATGTGATTTATGATATTCAGGGCTCATTGACTGGGGATAAGGGTATGATTATCAAATAAAACACTATTAGTTATTAAAAATAGTAAGAGGATTGTTCAAATTGTATCCTTATAATTAGTAAATACAAATAGAAGAATGGATAGCCTCATGTTAATATATTTCAATGAAGTATAGATGATATTTTTATAGATTTGGTATCCTAATAATGTCTCTAGCTCCCTGATCCTTCAAAATATTTTCATAGAGGAAAATTCTTCAATTTATTTTATTATCCTCAAACTAATTAATATAAAATTTAATCCTTATATAAATTCCATTTAGGTGGTATAAATATGAAAACTGTGTTACTTCTCACCCCAATATTTGTTGAATCGTCACTTTGTAGAAATTGTGTGGTTGCAATGGAGCACTACCACACTATCAAGAAAATTAGAACCTCTTTGAAATTTTATTATATGACAACAAAATACATCTTCCAAAACACCAAAAATGAAATCTTCTGCTATGTAATTCACATAGATGAATTGGGTTTCCTTCATGATGAAATAGATGGCATGCACGAAGGATCAGAATATACTTTCTATTTGAGAGGTTTATTTTCTTTGTGGTGTATCCTTTTCACATTAAAAAATAACTTATATATCTTACCCCCCAAATCATCTTAAAAGTGTATATTATATAATTTGTAATCAAAATAGACCTTGGTAAGAGTTTGAAAATGGTGGTTGCTAAAATTAGGTGTGATGAGGTATAGGTTTAGGAAATGGATATATACAAATGATGTGGTTTCTTGTACCTATAGGGATATAGTTAATTTGAGTTACTATATTCTTATATTATACTCTATCTTACTTATTTATTGATACAATATATTCACATTCGTTTATTACGCATTCTTTATCTAGGGATTTAGAACATAAATTAGCAAGATTCCTAGATATATGGTGTTATCCACTCTATATTGGGGTCAATATAAATTGAAAAATGTTTATCACGAGTCTAATCCAATAAATTTGGGAGTTTTTCTTGTCATTGATACAACCATATAATTATTTCCTTATCATGGGTTGGTGAAACTCTATGAAAAACTTCATTAATATTTATTAGAGATTAGTGATCTTCGCTAACATGGAAGGTAAATGTGTTACACTCATCATTGAACATGATTATAAGATGAATCAAATATTATTATAACTTGTTAAATTATAGTTTACATATTTGATTTTTAATTTGACATAAATGTATACATATGAGTTTTTATGAGTTTTAGGTGAGTATCTCGATTTTTTCATGAAGAATGTGTGACACTACCCCCTTTTCTAGAGATCACATTGGGGATATAGAAAAAATATAATGTTTATGACAACCATTAAAACACATTTTAATGAATAATAGTATATGATAAAATTTCCAAAAATGAGCTAAATATGTTTATATAATTACAATTTTGAATTGTGACATGTATTTGAAAATCTTCTAAAAATATGGATATTACACTTTTAAATTCATTTTATTAATTTTTTTAGAAAAATTACATGTTCTATATATTTACATTAAATTTATTCAATGTGTTTTCTACTCCTTTGTCCAAAAAAAATTTAAGGATTATCCTTGATGTATTCAATGTTTCAAAAAACAATTCCCATAATGTAAAAGTTGAACTAGACACATTAATAAAGACTACACCTTAATAATTTTGGAAATAAATTATTCATGATAGATTTTATTGAATAAAAAAATTTGAAAATATTATATTAATTCAAAAAAAATTGATTCTTTTTATATGGATATCATATTTAAAATACAACAAGTTTAATTGTTTTGTGAAATTTATGGTAAAATATTTGGATACATTTCCCCCTTCACATTTAAAACTACTTTTAACCATATAAACAATCAAATCTATATTTTTGTTTCAATATTTTATAGGTTTTCCATGAATAAACGAGAGAATATATTAATAGTGTAGATTCATTCCATTTATATTCTTATTTTGAATAGGGAAAGATTTTAGGAAATGGTCTTTTGAAAAGAGTCTCTCTTCTTCTTCTTCTACATTGTAGTGCTTTTTTATCACAATAACATTCTTTACATGTTTCTTATTTCACTTCATTAATTTAATTGTATACAAACCTATTTTTTTATTATTTTTTTCTCAATAATAATAGTGGAAAGAAATTTTTTCTATCCATTTCATACCCTTTGTTATTTAAAAGGCATGTATGATGGTTTATCCTCCCATGAGAGAGAAGTACTCATTTAATCATTGATATATTTAAAAAATTATTTAATATTTTTATTATAATCATAGATAAAAACATAATTAATTAAATATTTATCTACAATATAATTTTTTAAGTTCTAAATCAATTGAAAATTTTTAACATAGTAGATGAGGTGAGCTAATGTTTAAATTCTGATAGGAAAATTAATATCATTAAAACCAAACCAAAAAATGATCGATTTTTAGAGTTTAAATATAATTGATAAAATAAAATAAATATCATTTATAGTGTTTATAAGGTTCATTAATTGTACCATAGTCATTGGTAATATTTTCTTTTTTAATTAAATAGGGTTTCTTTGATTTCCCTTCCTAAAATTAGAATATGTTTTAATTCTCTCCCTATTTATGGTCATATTGAATTTCATCGGGTTTAAATATTATAATATTAGAGGAACATATTTTAATGAATTTTGAATTTAGTTTATATTAAAAAATAATTTATTTAAGAGACTTTTTATATTGATTATAATTTCTAAAATTAATTTTTCATAAAATTATTCTTTTTTACTCAGTTTTTCTTGCTCAAAATCATTCATATAAACCATATATATTTTACTGTTCTTTCAGTTATTTTATTTATTTACTTTGTACTAAAATAATTTATTATGTCACTTCATTTATGAGATAATGAAATAGGTCAAACATTGTGTTTTACTTAGATAGTATACAAGTCATTAATGTTTGACCATAACACTGTTAATAAAATTGAAACTATTGTGGGGAATAAATTATTTTCTTCAAATTATTAAATGTATGTTTTAATTTTACTTTAAATATACTTTATTTACATTATTATTTATTAATTTATTTTTATTTCACTTTCAACCATTATTATTATTCTTTATTCATATTTAATTTGTTCAACCGTTTTAATCTCTTTTTTCTTTTATTTTTAGATTTTTTCTGTTATTTTTCTTATTTTTCATGTCCATTTTTATCATAATTAATTATGATATTTTTATAATATGTAATTTATTTGTTTATTTGATATATCATATTGTATAATTTTGATGTTTTTACATAAAACATTAGGTTGGATATAGCTTTCCAACATAAATTATATAATCTCAAACTATATAATTTATCGACATTCACCCAATTGAGGATTTTCATTATTATTTAAACATTGATTTTGGATGGACATGTGAATCTAACTCAAAAATATAGATAATATTTATTAATAATAATAAAATAACTAATATAATAAATCTATTGTGTAAATGTTTGTACTTTTAATAAATATTAAATATACATTATTTGTATACATAACTCTAAAATCAAACTTTAATCCAATGTAAAGAGTAATATGTTTACATTAAAAATTTTATAAAATATTTATATAAATATAAACATGTAGATAATAATTCAATATTTTCCCCATGAACCAAAACATGATCATAAATAATAAAAAACTATGATTATTTACATTTTTTTTGCATACATGAGGATTTGGATGTAGTACTCCACCCAAAAAAGGTAACATGTTGGAATGGTTTAAAACAACTTTTATTATATATATCTTTTAACTATATTGTGAAAATACATTTAATAGGAAATTAAAAGAATCAATAAAGTAGAAATAGAATCAATGTATCAGTATTGGGATTGATTCTTGAAGTTGTGCATTAGTTACCCGCATCACTAAATTAATGATAAAATCTTTATTTAATAATTTTATAATGGTATCACAACCATGTAGAGAATAAAGTTTGATGTAATGGAAGGATTTATTTTTCATTAAACATTAATAGTATCTTGATAATTAATTGGCATAATTACAAAAAATATACCATCATTTTGATGATTAAGGTACACTAAATATAAGAGGTCTATATATGTTATGTTCATATTATATTTCAAAATTAAGTGTTTGATAATAAGTTAGATGAGTTAAATAATTTAGTAACATATATTTTACTTTCCCAAAATAAATCATGATCTAGTACTATGAATCATTTTGAAATTTTCAAGAAATTATACGATTTTATTGATTATTTTCCACAACTACAAGAGATAAAAGATCATGCATGAACTTTTTCTAGGAGGTTAAAAAAACAAAAATAATAACCACCACCTCTTAAAAATAAATACGATCTATTATCACTAATATAAAATCCATGAAAAAAATATCATCTAATTCCCATGTATAGAAAAGGGTGTCAGCAATGCCCCCCTTCACAAAAAAACATCAAAAAACCTATCCCAACTAATATGGTTTTAAAAAATCCCATGAGATATTTGACACCAAAAAATAAATAATATTATAAAAATAGAAGTCCTGACTAATTTAAGATTTTATTACTACAGATATTATTAAACACATAATTCTTTACCATAAAAATATATTATATAATAGATAAATGATATTGGAGGAATTATAGATAAAAATGATATAGATTTAGACGACCCTCCAAGAATTAGTATATATTAATTGTGGACAACTTCCCTCCAAAACCACTCAAAATACAAATTGAAATGTCAATTCCATCAATTTAATAATTGTGAGGTAAAAAATAGTGACATTGTCACTTACCAATCCATCCGAATCCACCCTAATTATTATGAACCATAATTAATGTAATAATTATAACCAAAAAAAGGACAAAAAAAGTAGTGAACATAATATTGATGACTTTTATGGAAAAAATATGAATAAAAGAAAAATCAAAAAAGATATATAGGATATATTTAAGAGAGTTGATTTCAAAATCCCAAAACCAGATATGATTAATCGAATTATATGGTATAGTAAATTTTAAAAGGAAATTCTCATCAATATAATTGGGCTAAAATAAAACATGTGGATTAACCAAGGGAGGAATGTTTTTGTACTCCTCACGACCATCGTGGTTATATTCAAAAATGACTGAGAACCCTGATATATTCACTATACAATACACCATTGGAAATTTATATTTCTCTTATACATTTTTCTATAATAGTATCTCTATTAATATGATTCCTATATCATTCATATATTATTTATATATTGGTAATATAAGTTTGACAAGGGAAGTAATTTTATTATTAGATATGGTTATATAATATCTCATAATAGCCCTTGAGGAAAAAATTATTTTGGTAAGAGGTATAATCTTTATTATTTAATTTTATGTTCTCAACTTAGAATATAATGTGTAAAAGTCTCTTGATTTCATCATTTTAGGTATAACATTCCTCAAAACTAAAATATTCTTCATAAAAATATATGATTGCCCCATTTCTATGTATTTTAGCAATGAAACTATAATATTTAATATTTTAGACTCTACGAATTTCCCCTCTAAAAAAAATCATTCATTCTATCTTGGTTTTATCTTAATTTTAGGAGTCATTTTGTTCATTTTTTACAAAACATTAAAAAATAGGTATTATTTTATACTTAAATAGATTAACATTATCAGGGAGAGTTTTTTGTCTTGAAATATTCTCAAAAAAAATTCCATGTATAAATAAATATTGGTTTTGATTCTTATATGGATTCATATTTTTCTTTTGGGTATCGCTTCATGATAATGAAATGGCTATGAATTATGTCAAAGGATTAAATTCCTTGTTTCTTAACAATGAAGTTACACATTTAGATAGTGATACTTATTAAAAACATATTAGTGTTCCCTAAATATTTCCACACATATATATCCCTCCCACTTTTGAAGTCACACATTTTCCCCTATTTTAAATACACCTACTTGTTGAGTGATGAAAAATTAAACGTTATTTTTTCTAAAAATATCCTTCCAGAACAAGAGATGTAATTTATGGATATTTTGAGGCAGAAATTAAGGATATTAGGTGTAGTTTTTTTTTGACATAAAAAGTATTATACCTTATATTTTCAAGCAAATTATTCTTCTATTGATGGGATTATTTAGTTGAAAATTATAAAGAAATGTTAACCCCATTTTATTTTTAATAGTAAAAAAAAGAAAAAATTTCATAAGGGGGGTATTTTTACCCATATAAAATTATCATGTGGTTAGTTTTATTCATATATTTTCCATTAAAAATTTGATTTATACCTACATAAAATAAGGTGGTGGAGTTAGTTTTACTTACCTAAATATGAATTTTAGACTTTTGTATTCTATATGTAAATTCCAGAGATGTATCTTGGTCATGGTTTTTAATTTACTTGAGTCATTAATATATGTATTAATAGATGAATCCATTATATATAGTACTTTTTTTTACGATATACACATACTGGGTAAATTTTTAGATTATTATATTTATAAAAGTCGCCTTTTGGACATTAAAAATGTCATTTCATTGTTGTGAAAGGAATTTTTCTATGGAATATAGTTTTTTAGGATGGTATTAAGAATGATAGATCTAATTATGAAATGATATACATATTACCATATCCTCTATATATATACATATATTTGATTTTATATGTTTATTATGATATATAATATTTTCTCTATATTTAATAAAAATATTAATATTTCTCTACTATTTTCATGATTATTTCAGAAGGATTCTGATTTTTTGTTTGATGATTATTTTATGGAAGTCATTTTCCAATTACATAAGTGAATCGCCACTCCCTCAATCAAAAACCCTCATCTATAGGAGCTCAAATTTGATCTTATATTCGATGTTCTTAACATCAGAATTAATGTGGTATTATCACAAAGGGAAGAGGGAAATCCACATATGAATTTATATACCTCCTTGCCATTAGATAATTAAAAAATGAACTAAAACCCCATATAAAAATAAGATTATTGCAATTATAGTTCTTTTGAATATATTTTATTATTATTTTGTGTTTTAAATCTATATGTTTTAATGACTATAAATAATTATAGTATTTTTTTATAAATTTAAAAATTAAAATAGAGACATTAAAGAGTTAGGTAACTTGATAGTACATCACATGATTAGTTTTCACCATACATATAAGTTTGATTCCTTATAATAGTTACCTCTTCGAGACACATATTCATATGATCATTTGTATGCAATATCAGATATAAATCTTCAGTATGTTGATATGGTAAAATATATTTTTTCCTATAAAATTATTTTAGATATCGAGAAATTGAATATAAAGCAACTAAGGTGTGATTTTATGTATTATATATGGTATTTTCCATACCTTTGGCACATCTAAAATGATCAAACTATTTGGAAATGAATAATTTATAATAAGTTCAAGTCTAAGTTTTATTCATACCCTAAAATTTCTTATGGAGGGAAAATATTTGCTAAATATTTAGCTAGGACGTTCTTATAATTAGTGTTATATTAACATATACTCTCCCATGCTGCTCATGAGTTTGTTGAATCTTGGTCTTATCTTTAATTCATTAAAAATATAGTTATGACAGATGTGATGCCTAAGAAAACCATTTTATTCTTTGATATTATTTATATATAATAAATAAATTTATAATCCTTTTTATAAATCATTTAAGTTAAATAGAATTATATTTTTTGGTAAATATTTAATAAAATAGGAGGAAACAAATTCCAATAGGGGTTATGTTTCACATGTTGTAGTGGTTTTTTGTGAAACATAGATCTTTTATAGGTTTAACATATGACACATGATAATCTAAAACCAAGGATCGAACATTGGTAATTGAAATTTGGGTTCCTTCCATAAAAATTATGAGGAAAATTTAAAAATTAAAACACCGTACATGTAACACCCTATGATCACATATAAATTCCTTTGAAATAAATTTTATTTATTCTTCATATTACATTACATGAAACCCCAAGTCTAAATGATCATGAAATATAGTTTACAACAATAAAAAATTAATTATATTGGTAGGTATGAATAGTATTAGCCCAATTATGAAAACTATATAAAAATGTTTTCCTAAATACAACTCTATTGATTAATTCATAATAAAAAATAATTATATCATTTAAATAAAATCATTTCAAAATAAAAGTCTTTTTTTTACTGAAATTTAATTTTTTTCATGTCATGTATAAAGAATTAATCCAGGTAAATTGATCACTATTAAATGTTTTTTTAATGAAATTTGTTAGTAATTTATGAATAAAAATACATAAATTATTTATATAAGGGTTAAAGATGAAGATAAATCAAAAGTAGGTCCCTCAAAGAAGAGGTATACATCATAAATATGCTCTTACACTATTATTTCTTCTTCTATATATTCTAAACCCATTGTATCTATTAAAACTTGATTAATATAGAATCATCAATATACAGAGAGGTTATTATAAGGATGGAATATAACATAGTAAAATTTCCTATATATTATTAAAATACATAAATTATTTATATAGTGGTTAAAGATGAAGATAAATCCAAAGTAGGTCCCTCAAAGAAGAGGTATGAATCCTAAATATGCTCTTACCCTATTATTTCATCTTCTGTATATTCTAAACCTATTATATCCATTAAAACATGATTAATATAGAATCATCAATATACAGAGAGGTTATTATAAGGATATAATATAACATAGTGAAATTTCCTATATATTATTAAAATAACCATAATTCTATAATTAATGTCTTATTATGAGGAAATATTAATTAATTTTTGTTTTATAATAACAATATAATATTTAGACAACTACAACTAGTAATAGTCATTTGATTATTTAATGATATAAAAAAATTTATTATTTTGAGGTCATATGGATATATTATACTAAAAATATAATTTATGATAATTTTATAAGTTTTAGGGAAATGATTATTTTAATTAATAATCATAAGAAACACTTTTTACATGAAAATATATTTTAAAAAATCCTATTTAAATTCTATAATGGTCAGAATTGTTATTTCACTATGAAATGGAAAATTTTCAATAAATAAGGATGTTTATTTAAAAGATTAAATATATTATATAGAGATTTAGTTAGATAAAATAAAATTAACAATTGGGCACAGAACTTGAAAATTTAATTAAGTAAATTTTTTTGGAATTTTTTGAAGAAGATTATTTTTTTGGTTAAAAAGAAAAAATAAAATTTTATGAAATATAATAACTCTTATTGAAAATAATATCATTAAATACAAAAATAATTATTTAAATACTTCAACACACCCCTCCTCAGGAATAAATACACCCATTCCCTCTTCAATTTCAGAAAAAAAATCATTTAAGAATGATTTCACTCTAAATTATATTCTACATGTTCTATCCTATTAGGTTTTAAGGATCTTAGAAGTCCCTCTCTATCTTCAAGAAGCATCCTTCTAATGTAAGGTTCTTTAATCTTCCTATTTCCTTTTCAAATTCTTACTTTTGTCATATTTTCTTTTGGAATTTAATTTTAATATAATTAAATGATTTTTATTTCATAGTATTATAATCCATTTTTTATGTTTTAAATGATATTTTACTTATCACCTATCATTATATCCTTTTCCAAAGCTATTACTATGCCTTATAAGCATTCTAAATCCTCCTCTTTTATTCTTATCAAGTTCATTACTTTTGGTTTGTTGTCTTTTTTAATTCAATTTCCACATTATTAATATCTTATTATTACATGGTATTATATTTCATTATATATGTTTTAAATGAGATATTAATTATTCCCCCTCATTATATCAATTTTCTCAGTCATCATTATGCCGATGTAAGGGTCCCCAATCCTCTACATTCTTTTACATGTTAATTACTTTGGTTATATTTTATATTTGAATATTATTTCCATATAATTAAATGAATTTAATATCATGGTATTATATTACATATGATATTTTTAAATGATATTTCATTTATTCCCTCTCATTATAGCCTTTTACAAATCCATTACTATGGAAATTTAAGGTTCCTCAATCCTCTACTTTAATTTTTCAAAGTTCGTTACTTTTGTTGTATTGTATTTTTGATTTCCATTTTCATGTACATACATGATTTTTATTAAATGGTATTATATTATAATTTTTATTTTTTAAATTATATTTCATTTATTCTCTATCATTATACCATTATTATTATCATTAAATAGTCATATTATTCCATATTCATAAAACCAGTCCAAAAAATGGTAATATATAGAGTAAATAGTTTCAAATAAAATACATACTTTTCAAGATACTACAAGTATATATTTCTCTAGAAATAATGTACATGGGTTTAAAAACACAAAAACACCCTAGTGAGAAATATTTAAATGGGAAACTATATAAGATAATGTGCCCTATTGTAGGATTAGTTTGACACACCAGGGGTATAAACATTGGTTAATATTCATGCTCATTAAAAAAATTTGAAGGATGCATTAAAACGATTTGGTCTTATACCTTTGAAAATAAATATATAAATACTACCATTATATTTATTTTAATTCATTGATTGTAGAGAAATTGTTTTGTATCATATAATTATATATTCTATATGGTAAAATACCATTACATATTCCTCATTTAGAAATTATAATAAGTATTTATGTTGTTCACTCCATGAACGTTATTCCATGTAATCTTTTTGTAATTTTATGAAATTTATTAGACTTGAAATAAATGGTGGTACACATATTTATATAGCCCCTCATTGAACTGGTAGGTCTCATTAGAAAATTATGATAAGGTAATGGTAGTGTACTTACCCTTTATGCAATATTTTATAGAACAAGTCCTTAATGGTATTTTAAGGAATATGACATTACGAATTCCCATTACACTAAAATCAGTTATTATTATGTGGGAATTTATTCATTTTTATGTTTTCTATAGATTAAATTATTCTATGCATTTCATTTGATAAGTCCTGACTCAATTTATTTACTTATTCTATAATTTTTATTTTAATAATTACTTTTTTCATATGTTACCCCCTTAATGAACTTTTTAGATCACCCTTTGTATTGTTTCCCATTTTTTCATATGGAAACAAGACCATTATTAAGTATGAAAAATGTATTTCAATGATAATTAAGTTTTTTTCATGTTTTTGGATTTTCTACATTTGTTGAATTGAGGTAGGGAAAGGGACTATATTAAAAATAAAAGCACACAATACACAATATATTGATTTAGGATAAATACAGTTGGTTGAATATGGTGGTTTAATTGAAGCATTTGGAACTTGATTTATAAGAACATACTTATAACCTAACATGAAAATGGTCATGGATAAAATAGATTATAAATATATATTATAAATTTTGGGAATATATTAAATTACTTTTAAATGTATGGATAAATGATATGATAAATTTTAAGAGAATTTATTTTCATGATTCTGGGGAAATATCATGATATTTTTGGGAAATAAATTTAAGTAATTGGGTTAATAGTATGAGAATACACAACTGAAATAAAATTTTATTGATTCTAGAGTGATATAAGTTAAATTAAAAATATACTTGTTTGAAATCTAAGTACATTAGACATCCATAAGTTGGATCATTAATATGTTATATAATTTTATTTTCTTTAAATATTTTAGATCACTCATAGTTTACTATTTTGGATTTATTTAATCATATTCAGTACTACAGAGATTATTACATTATAATTAGGTTGTAGGTAGTTCATTGAATGATTAAATTATTTTGTTTCAAAGGTATTTAATCAGGATGGAAGGAAAAAATAATTCCACACCCAAAATCAATATAGGGATTTTCCTCTGGATAATAGAAAAGAGACTAGTGTTAATATCAAGCAGAGTTCAGTTATTTTTGGAATTTGGATTTGAAATATTTTGGTATAGTACCTTTAGTATATAAAATAAGGAAAATATGATAATAAAAACTAGTATGGACACCTTGTACAAATTCTTTAATGATATTTATTATATTTCCCTCTTAAAGATTAAAATTATGAGAGAATTTGGTTTTAATAAGTGTTTATCAATGAGTTAAATTGTGAGGACCAAATTTTGTTTAGTGGGAAAAAAGGTAATGTCCTGAAATTTTGTTTTTAAGTTAAAATCTCATATTTTATTAATTTTTTTATTATGATAATACAAAAATAAATTTACATTTAATATTAAATTTCCACATCATTGACTTCTCTATCTAGGTTTAGCAAAGGGGTTATTTAATAATATGAACAAAGTGGTATTATTTTTGGAGACTATAAAAATATTCAATTAAAATTTTGATTTATGATAATTGTATAATATTTATATAAAATCAAATTTAATTATTTAAAAATACAAAATTATATTAAATGTTTATATATTTTAATGAAGCCTTAAGTAATTTTTATAACGTTCAAAATGTATATTTTTCTATGAAATTGTTAAATTTCAATAAAGAATGTTATTTATTGAAGACATTAAATTATAATATTTATTGAATTATTTTGATAAAAAAATACATTTTTTGACTCATCATGTTAAAATTATCTTAGGGTAATTTTTTGATAATTTAATAAAAATGTTTTTTAGTTAAAAAAAAGTGTGAATACAATTTTTAAATATAACATAACTCTTATTAAATAATAATTATATGATAATGAATTAGAATCTAAAAAAATTATCAAAATTTATTTATGAAAATATTTAATAATTAAGGTCTTATAGTTAAAAACAAATTCCTAGTATTTTTAAAATAATGATTTTACATTTAAATATGTCTTTAAGAGTTATATGCATATCACATTAGAATTTATTCTTACAACTTTTATAAATAGAATAAATTGAAATAAATTTAATATTTCAAATTAGAAGTGGAAAAATTATTTTATAGTAAAATTTTCATTTTTAGACATAGAAAACGTTACCGTGGTAAAAAAAGACTTGCTGTATTATAGGTAAAATATTATATTTTATTAAATTTAAATGGTAAAATATTAAAACACCTTATTTTTTTAATGGTTATTTCAGGATTTTAATTTCATTTATGATCATTTAAAAAATTTATTTTGAACCAAATGTTTTGGAATTAATGACTCTCAATAGAGGTTAGCCTTAAATACAGTATAATCACTATTTAATAACATAATCCCACCCCTCCTCCATTATAAATACCCACAACCCATCCTAAATTTCCAAAAAAAATTGAAAAATATTTATATCCTAATTAACATATAAATAATCTCTCTAATGTGGTTTTAAAGTTTTTAGGTTCCCCTATCTATATTTATAAAGCCTCTTTCCAAGGCAATGGTCCTCATTCCTCCTTATTCTTTTCCTAGATCATTACTTTCGATATACTGTGGTTTTGAATTTAAATTTCATTTAAATCCATGATGAATATTCCATGGTATTATATTTTTTTTCTTTGTAAATTTTAGTTTAGTTTTTCCCTCTCATTATATCTTTTTTTTAAGCTGTTATTATTCTTAGACAAGGTTCCTCAATGCTCCTCATTTCTTTTTCTTCACATTCATCAATTTTTTGGTATAGTATTTTTTAATTTCATTTTAATATATTTACATGATTTTTATTCACTGGTATAATATTAATATTGATAAGTAATACAGAAGAGTTCATTTTCTCCCTCTCACAATATCCTTTTCTGAATCCTTTACTATGCATATGTTAGGGTCCTTAATCATCCTCTTTCCTTTTCAAGTTCATTACTTTCATTTTATTTACATTCTAACATAAATGTTCATATATATTCATGGTTTTCATACCATGTTATTATATTGAATTTTATATTTTTTATATAAGTATTTATTTATTACCTTTCATTATATCAATTTTCTAATCCATTTCTATAACAAAGTTAGGGTACTCAAAACTCCTCCTTTCATTTTTTCTGGTTCATTAATTTTGTTGTATTCTATTTTTCAATTATTTTTTCATATACTATTACTTATTTTATTCCATGATATTATATTACTTTTAATATTTTGTAAATTAATGTTCTTTTATTCCCTCTTATTAGATACTTTATAAGGTTGTTATAATACATGTACTATTCCTTATCCATAATACCATCTTAAAGTTTTGGTAATGTATGGTAAAAGTGAGTTTTATTAAAATAAATCCATTTCTGGATTCTAAAAGTGGATCTTGATCTAGAATTTATTTACCCAGGAATAATAACCCTAAGAACACTATATGACCTAGACATGATCGGGAACAAGTGCATGATAATGGTTCTACTACAAATTTGGTTAGAAACAACTCTGGGAGATTCTTTGGTTGATTTACAAATTTTTAAAAACAATTATGAATTATTTAGTCATAATTTATTCGGTCTGATTCCTTTTCAAATTAATTTATTCCTACTACAAAGATGTTTTATTTTATTCTTTGATTAGTGATACATAATTTTGTACCATATAATTATTTATTATATATGGTAAAATATTGTATGATATGCCTAATTTATAAGTTGTGATAAGTATTTATATTATTCATTCCTTGAGAATTATTCCATGTAATAATTTTTAATATGATGTAATTCATTGGACAAGAAATAAAGGGTGGGTCTTACAATTTTATGTTCCCTTAGTGCACTGGTAGTTCTCATGAGACTATTACGATAGGGTAATGGGAGAATCCTTACCCTTTATGTAATATGACTTCAGACAAGAAACTGACAACATTTTATAGAATTTGGAATTTGGAACTCCAGTTAGTCTATAATTAGTTATTATTATCATGGAATTTATTAAATGTTATATTGTATATGGATTTAATTATTCTCTTAGTTTCATTTTATATAGAATGACTCAACATATTTATTTTTCACATACTACCCATTTTTTAATTTACGTCCACTATACGGAACCCTTATACTAAAGTTATGAGCTCTCTATTTATATTGTTACCAATTTATTCCCAAACAAACAAGATGTTCACTACATAAGAAAAATGGTATACATTGAAAATAATAATGTTTTAATGTTTATAGATGATGTATTTTTATTTTCAATGTAAGGTAAAAATCATTTATATATATGGTTTTACAAGGCTATTAAAGTGTAGAATCAATTATATTGGTGTCTATTTACTATTTTATTAAAAAACCAATCATATATAGGGTGTTGTTAATTCATAGAACAACCATTTTCACTTTTTCAATCATGTGTGACGTGAAATTATTTTCCATGCATACATGCAGACTACCACCTAAACGTATTAAGATGATTAATTTCCCATCACCGTCTCACACTAATGAATATACCGATCTATTTAACTAGTAAATATGATATTTTTGATTCAATTATTATTCTATAATAATAAAATATACATGATATTTCCTTAATTTTTTGTTATAAAATTAAAACTGTGTTCATGAATACATACATACAACCATCTTAATGAACTATTTAATTAATTTCACTTTATATAATATTTATATATAATTATAATTAATAAATATGGTATTTATATCATTATTAGCATTCTAGAGATGTTAAAACCATGATCATGGTACAATTACTGGAATAGTTTAACTGAAACATATAAGAAAAATAAAATAGTAAACTCTTAGAAAAGATAATTTTAAAAAATAATTATTAATAAATGGGCTTTTAAATAAAATAAATTCATTATATATTATATTTAAATTATGAAAATATATATTTTATATAATTTTAATAAATTTACATTTCTTATATAGGATATTACAGATATTATAAAGAATGTCAGACTTGAGGTAACTGATTTACGTTATAATCACATTTTTACTAATATTATTTATACTTAAATTTATTATGATGAAATTATATTATCCATCTCTATAAAATATTATTTATTTTATTCTCTACGTTTTCCATAATTTACAATTATTCCTTTCATTTTTTGTGTCTATAAATATTCAAATTTCCCAAGGAATGTTTTTAAAGAAATAGAAATCTCTTTTTATTAGATCTTTGAATTTTCATTGAAATGCTGTCAAGAATGTTTTTAATATTCTCCTATGATTTTTTAAAGAATATTTAATATTTTTTTTAGTTATATAAATGTTTTTTAAAAGAATATTTTTTTATGAATGAGGAACAATGTACTAAAAATGTAAATATAATTTTTTTCTTAAGGCACAATGCATGAATTAATTTTACCTCAACCAAGAATACTCTTTAAATTTAATATTGTTTTACTAGTTTATATGATTCCTTTAAAATTATATTTTTACTTAATATATTCAAAATAATTATGTTTGAAATAAAATAATTTGATATAAAATGGAAATTTTCTAAGAAATATTCCAATGATCTTTTAAATGAATTTTCACTTATGATACCATCAAGTGATGTTACTTATGATTCAGTAGAAATAAGACTAAATGAAAATTTTCATATTGTTTTGATGAAGGATAATTTATTATGACTTTGAAAGATTGATGAAACTAGTTTTCTATTCCATGAGTAAAGTTATGATGAAATGATAAATGTTTTCTTGATCCTCTAGAATAAACATGAATGCTTTATGGTTATGTGATGAGTAAATTAATTATATCCCTCTAATGAATTCAATAAATAGTATTGTTTTTTAAGCTCAAAGGGTACATGGGATGTTATCCCAAGACCAAAAAATAGTACATTAAAAGTTATCCATAACCAAAAGTAGGTACATCGGTGTTCATCTAAAGCCTAACATGTGATGAATGTCTTAAGGGAATCCATGACATAAATTTTTATGATTATTTATCACTTTATTCCAGTATTTTCTTCATTTATCTTATGGATATCTTATTTTTTAATCTAACATGTTCTTTGATTACTTTATAATTCATGTATTATGAAATTCCATGATTTCTTCCATGACATGTGATTATAATCAATGGATTGTTAGGTATGGTTTTTAAATGATAAATTTATGTTCTCATACCCTTATTCTCTAGTTATGATTAAAATATCATTGATATCTCTCTTTTTCTCATTAATATGAAATTTAGATCACCCTTTAGTATGTTCCCTATTCCCTAGGATTCAAATATAGGTTTTGGGTATGATATTTTTTATAAGGGTTAAATCTTATAATAACTTAGTGGGAGATATTATTGATATTTTACTTACTAGTTATTTGTGTATATATGTTACTCGTGACACTAAAACATTATGGGTTTTATGTAGATCATACTGATATAAATTTAATAATAATATAATAAGATATAATAATTATGTATTTAATTTTCAGATCACTTTAGTTTATATAATAGAATGGTTTAGTTATTTTTAGAAACACTGATAAGGAAACATTAGTGAGAATCCTTTGGATAAACCTAAGTATATGATAAAAACATATTTTTTCAAAAACAAAGGTGTGTAGCGTTATTATAAAACAAATTATTTTCTGGATACTTGAAAGAGTATATGGATGTGTAAAAAATTCACCTTGGGGTAATAACACTTGAAGGGGTGGATTGACTATTAACATTACAGTCACCTATGAATGATTAGTGGGCAAAATATTTTACACAAGGATGGATACTATTAGAGTATATGCATAGTTTAATTTAAATTTTCGTTATGATCAACTTTAAACGATATTAATAGATTATGACCATGTATGGCCTATTCTAAACCTATTGTAAAATATATATATATATATATTATTTATCATGAATTAGTCTTCCTATAAATTATTTTAATGAAATATACTTTCATAACGTGATTGTTTTTTATCAAATTATGCTCTATGTTTGTATTCAATAGTTGGAACAATAAAGAATCATGTAAATGTTGAATATAATGAATAATGAAATGATTTTTCTATTTATAAAATGAATGTTTTATGAGTTGGAATGAAACTTCTAAATTCTAGGATTATGCAAACTTCTCATGATGTGAATCATTTTGAGATAAAAAATAAGAAAACTAGAGAAAAATAGTCTATTGAGGCTTTTGTGAAGAAAAAATCACCGTTTATTATTAGGTCCACTACTACACTAATTACTGAGTAACTGATTATTTCCATGTAAAAGATATGTTCCATTATCTATTGATTAGATCATTAATGTTTTTCTCTTTATTATTAAATATGAAAAGAAGTTGAATAGTGGGATCTTATAAAGAACACGATACGATTGGATGAAATTGAATCTATAGAGTGGAATGATTTTAGAAGGGTATTTTTCAATAAGTACTTTACTCATTTTCACTATAAAAAAATAGATAAAGAATTACTTGTGGTAAATCTGATGGATAATGAATCCAATAGTATGTAGAAGGAAAATGTTATGAGGCTTAAGAGGCACACTTCTGGTATTATCATCTAATATGAAATTATGATTGACCGATTCATCAGTGGTTTAAAAAAATATCAAAACGGTGTTTTTCATAAGTGACATCAGTAGATATGGTAAAATAATTTGAGTTTATATCATTGTATGAATATAGATTAGAGTCACCAATCAATCTCATGTATTTTAAAATAAATTAATTGTTAAATTCCAAAGAAATTCAAATAAAAAAACATGATATGATGAATATGTGTCTTCATTCATACTAAAATTTTGGAAAGAGGCATGTAGTAAATTATTGTAAGGTTAATATTAAATAATTTATGTTTGGAATGGATGATCATTGAGAAATAAAACATTGATGTTATGGGAAGAAGTTAATTAATGATGAGAATAGATATAAATCTCCATGTAATGTGACACACACATTACATTGTTTCAAATTCAAGGAGTATGTGAATTATAGTAACCAATTCTTGAATGCGAGGATTAATTATGATGCTCGACATTTACAACCTCTTAATCCCAAAAAAAAAATGGGAATCTCATGTGATCATTATTACCAATGTGGTTTTCAATAATGCAGTGGTGAAACGTACACATAACATCCACTATTTATCTTCTAATGCATTATTTGATTCTAGATCTAGTAAATACCCTATATATAATTAATTTTATAATGGTATCTTAATACTTCCTAAAAAATTAGTTTTTTAATTAGTTTTGAAGACTCTTAATGGTATAATTATCACATATAAAGTTAATTATTCTTATCTAATTGATGTTTATGGAAATGTCCTTCCTAAAAATCCCATTATTTTTATTCTAGAAAAATTTGATGTTATTTTGGGAATGGTTTATATTTCTTTATATCAATCCCATATCAGTTATAAAGGAAGTGGAGTCACATTTTATATTTTAAATAAACCTATTATTTTTTATCAATGTGAGGATAAATACATTTTTTACATGTGTCTTGATTCCTATTATGAGGGGGTATTTATCTTATATGAATGGGTATAAACTCAACAATGAATATATACTTATTGTATGAGAGTTTTTTCTTTCTTTCTTGAAAATTCTAAGAGTCTTACATTGAATCATGAAGTAATTTTTTTAATAATACACATACGTAGTGTTACACCTATTTCAAATACTCCATATAAAATATCCCTGAATGAGTTGTAATAATTGAAGATGAAACTCCAAGAAAAAATGGTTAAGGGACTCATTTTTTCATGTTCATATCATGGGGTACACATGTTCTTTTTGTTATTGATAAAGATATAGGAATATAAATACACCTTCTTATCATGAATTTAACTAGATCATAATCAATAATAAGTATCATCTACTAGGTATTGATGATTTATTTGATCAATTATGAGGATATAATTTTTTTCCAGTATTGATCGTTGATCTGGATACTATAATTTATGGTTAAAAAGTAATGAGATAACAAATAAAAACTTCCATGAAATATATGATACTATGAATTTATAGTGATTTCATCTGGCCTTAATAAGGCCCCCTCTTTATTAGTGGATATAATGATTAGATTCATTATAGATTACGCAAATTAAATTGTTGGGTTATTTATATATGAAATTATTATATATTATAATTTAATAGACAAGAATAAAGACAACTTTATGATTTTAATATTGACTTTAAGGAAGTAGACTCTATATGAAAATTTTACCAACTATGAATTTTGGATATAGGGAGTATAATGTTTTCCAACTAAGATCAGTTATTTTCTTGGATTGGATAGATATTATAGAATCATTATTAATAATATATCATGGATTTCTAATAAGTTCAATAAGTTAAATTATAATGGATTTACATTCCTTTAGACTAATAAATTTGATGAAAAACATATATGAACTAAAGATAAGGTTAGTTAGTACTCCAATGCACACATTTCCATGTAGTGTAGAAGGGATTAATATTTATAGTGATTCATTATAAAAGGTTATGGGATGTATATTATGCATAATGATATAGTGATAGCCTATGCCTCATGAAAATTTATGGTTCATGAGAAATACAATTTGACTCATGATATCGAGTTAGTTGTGGTCATTATTATATGAAATATATAAATAAATTGTCCTTATAGACAAAGGTATGATATATAATCCATTCATTAAATATTAAATTATATATTCTCTTATAAATAGTTGAAGTTGCACTAAGAATATGGTTGGATTTGATTATTGATTACAACAACTCAATACAATACCACCCATAGATAGAGAGAAAAATGGAAGATACTTTGAGTTGAATGGATCATTATAGATTATATATGATCAAGATCACAAATGATAAAATATTTATGTATTTTTAAAGGATATATCATGAAATATTAATGAAGTTGAAAAATTATTATCTTTCTCAAGTGATTGTTCAATAATATATCAATGTAATGATTAAAGAGGCATTAGAGGAAGGCATACAGATGTTAATTAAGGACACAAATATTCTTGAGTTCAATATTAATTATGATGGAATGATAAGTTTAAGGAACCAAATATGAGTCTCATAAATACCAGACATGAAAATGATATATTGGTAGAATCTCATATATCATCATTCTATATTCATCATTGAATTAAATATTTGTATAGATATCTAAAAGAGTATTTATAGTGGGAAACATGGGGAGAGATATTTAATAGTATGCATCTTGTTACTTAGGATGTCAAAAATTTGATACTGATAGATTTAATTCTAATGGTAGGTTAAACCCATTAGCTGTACCATAATTGTTGTGGGAAAACATCACAGTGGATTTCAACACTAGACTATACAATACTACAAAAGGCCATAATTTAATTTGGGTTTCATTCAATCAACATAAAAAGTTAGTACATTTTATTTCTATCATAGAATATTTCTCTCTTGATTATCAATCAAGGATATAAATTAAAGAAGTTGTATGGTTGCATAGAGTACCAAATTCTTTTTTACTTAATTAGGATTTCTTTATTTCCTTAATTTTCTTGGGAAGTAATTAGCATACTCCAGATATAGAGTTTTTTTCAGTACTAATTATCATAAAAATTCAGATAACGAGTCTGATAGAATCATTTTGTCCCTAGAGGATATTATAATATCGTGCTCCACAAATTTAAAAGGTGTTTTTGATCTTCACTATATTTATATTGAATATTTAATAATATAGATTGTTTTCAAGAATTCATATTTATCCTCATGAATCCCCCTATATAATTAAGTGTATAACTCAAATGTGTTGCAATGAATATGAACAAATAAAGTTATTGGGACCTGATATTGTAGATGTAATGGAAACTAATGTTTCATCTATTCACCAACACAACATTTCAGCACAATGTTAATAGAATATTTATACATAAAATCACCAGATATATCTCGAAATCAAATTTAGTGAAAATAAATTCACATGAATTTTTTCAGAGAAGAAATTTATTATATTTTTAAAAAGTTAATGGAAATATTAATATATATTACCCCTTTAGATATTCTGGATTATATTAGAATGGTTTTATTTCACTTGATGCTTCTTCCAAACCTCCCTTAACTTCACTATGTGTTCTATGTATCTATTTTAAGGAAGTATATTCTTGATCAATCACATATAATGATCTCAGAGGTTATACTACCATATTATGATCATTTCAATGATGAATAAATAATATATATTTTGGATCATAGAGATAATGTGATATAGAACAAGACTACTCACTTGGTTAATGTTATTAAGAGGAATCAAATGTTTGAGAATGATACATTAGAACCCAAGGATATAACTAAGCATTGATATCCTCATTTTTTTAGTATCACAGTGATAGAATTTATAGGATAAAAAAATTTATATTAGGGTATAATTTAATAACACAGTATTTTATAAGTATTCCATTGAAATAAATTGGTTTTATTTGATAAATTTCTTTACATGCATTCCTAAGTCTTATTGATCCGGTGATATAGTCTAATATTATAACCTAGTTATTGGATTTGGATGTATGAATTGAAAAATATAGGTTATATATATGTGTGTGTGTGTGTGTGTGTGTGTTTTCCTAAATTCAAATATATTTACTAATTATGAAGAAATAATCAGTATTATTTTTTGAAAAATCATTTAATTAATAAAATAAGTATTTTTTGACGAAATGTTGTTTTTTTGATGTTGTGTGTTATTATTTATAAATTAATACTTATCAATATTAAAAAGATAATTTAATTAATTCTATATTTAATATATAAATAAAAAATCATAAATTCTTTATCAAATTTTTTGGAATGAAGACAAAACCATTCAAAGGGAAAAAATAGTTATTTTCAAGAAAAAAAACTATTTTTCTGTGTACAATGTGTTTTTATTAAAATAAATTAGTAAAATAAATATTATTTATTTATCTAAATATAATTTAAATATTTCTTAATCAATAAAATATTTCAAAAATTATTTTATTGATTTTATAGGATATGAATGAAAATAATTTATGTTTTACGTTTGAAAATGCATTTTTTTAAAACCGATTTTTGTTTCACTTTTCACTCTTGTTTTAAAATTAAATACTAAAAACTATATAAATTAAATTAGATAAAATTGAGAAAAAATAATTTGAATCATAATTTATAAATTTTTTAATTTATCGATGTTCATTTTTAATCAAAATTAATTATAAAAACACAAAAAATGGTTACCATAATTGAGGTTAAAATATATTTACCATGTGGAGGGTTTGGGACTTAAACCAAAGTATAAAGGTAATATTTCTACATGAAGTAGTATAATTTTTATTTTGTGAGGTACTTCAACCCTATATTATCCTATAACATAATTCATGTCCATTTAGAGCCACTTGCACAATAAAGTGATATTATATTACAAAAATATTTTAAGTAATTTCAAGTATATATTCTCATTTACTAATAAAAGGGGACCTCCCCTCTAGCCTTATTAAAAAATTGCGTTCTTTATCTCTAGAAAATAAATACCCCTAAAACACTTTTTATCCTCCTTCCCATTACAGTAGATCCCATGGTCTTCTTTTAAGACAAATCGTTTAATTATTACGGAGTCAGTTAAAAATATATCGCTCAAAGAAAAAGTATTAATCTTTATGAAGAAAACCTAGTTTTAATTTTTCTTCTATATATAATAAAAAACGATCCATCATAAATTGATGAGTACAGAATAAAAAAATATTTATATATTATTATGATGATTCTACAAACCATTTTCTATTTTTTCATGGGAATTAAAGTATCTTTCTTGATTACCTGTGGAATACAACCATCTATATCTAACTTTTATAGATGGTTATAATATATATATATATATATATAATATTTCAATCATGATGAATATTCTAGATAATATGGATCTACGATTAATATGAAAGGACAATAATCGATGAACTAAAACATTCATAAAAATCAATATTGTTAACACCTAAAAATGATGATTTTAATATATAATTATTCATAAAGAAGGGTTTAAATATAAAAAATATATCACAAAATATATTATAATTATATATAAGGTTCTTCTATATATTTACAATAAATATAAAAATATTATATATAATATTAGTGTGCTTAAAATACATGATAGACTTTAGGTAATGATCTTACATTATAATCTAATTTTTGATGGGGTTGTTTATGTTTAAATTTCAAATGTAGTAATTATGTGATCAATCTCTCAAAAATATTTTTTACTATATTATGTATTTTTTATTTCAAATAATTTAATTTTTTTCCATTACTTTTTCTTTACCTAGGTAGTTATAATCCGAAATAAATGTATTTAAAGAATATAGATTCTACTTTTCTGTTCGGTCTGCGGTTATTTTCATCTACTTATATGTTTTTATTTAATGGTTTTAAAGGATAAATTAACTATTTTATTATGATTTTTCAGAATTATTTTTAACTATGTTTTGATTTCTATGAAATGGCTTAAAATAAATATTCTTGTCATTTCCTGAATAAGGTACTTCTTACAAAACGTGTTAATGGAATCTTTATTTTAACATTCACGTCATGAATAAATTTTAAGAGACTAATGACTACTCTTTTTATTGAATATTCCTTTACAAATTTCATTTTATATATTCAAATAAATTTTTTCCTAATTCTTTTTTATTTTTTTCATTTTAAATTGAATATTTAAAATTGAAAATAGTATGTTCTTCATGAAATATCATAGTTATATTTTAATGAACTTTTCCATATATGATAAGTACAATTAATATTAAATATCCTTCAACAGAGATATTATTATCTGATAACAGCCTTATTCTATCTCTAGTTGGTTATTGATTATAATGATTTTTTCTTGATGAATCATATTTTATTTTCTATGGGTTAATATATAATGAAATGATAAATTTTTTTATGATATTACATAATATAAAAGACTAGATTATGATTATTTAATGATTTGGTATTTTAATGGAATCCAATGCATTAGGTATATATTAATGTTTTCTAAGATCAAAGGGTATATATGTGGTCATCCCGAACCCAAAATATGGGTGTTTATCCCAAGTCTGAATTAGGTACACTGGTGGTTTACCCAATCAAAGAATGTGATGAATTTTACAGTGGGTAGTCATGCAGTAATATTTCTATGATTCAGATTATGATTCAATTTATGCCATTATTTTTTGATTTTATCTTCTGACATTGCTATTATTTCATGAAACATGTTCTTTTATTCATTTATTATTCATGTCTTATGAACTGAAAATATTTATGAAACGACTCATGATTATGATCTATGAATTGTTTTTTACTATTAAAAATTATTAAGATAATTTTCTTATACCCTTATTCTCATGTTATTCTCAAATAATCATGGATATCTTTATTGATTACATATATTGATCATCTAATATCAACCTTTATTTTGTTTACATTTTCTTGGGATACATATAAAGGTTTTATATATGATAAGTATATAAATAGTGATAGGTGTGAAGAACATAGTTCAAGATGATGTAGATTTTTTATGTACAAGTTAGTTATATATGAAATCTTCCCGGGACACAAAACTATTAGGTCACTAGAATAGATGATAATTATATTCAATGAATATTCATCAAATAAAATATATTATTTATGTATGTAATTTTTTTTCACCTCAATACCAACTATAAATGAATATCTAGGTAGATGTTTTAAATTTCTGGGTAGAGAAAATATTTACTAAATCTATATATATAAATAAAAGTATTCTGGGAAGCTTATATATATTGAAATTTGGGTATATAGAATGGTATACAATATTATAATTGGTATATACTCTTATAAGATCATTTTTATAAGAATTATAATCTTTCCATATAGTCAAATCATCAAGCATATTTGGTAGTAAAAATATATCATGGGTTTAGTCAATGTTGTAGAACATTAGTGGATAAAACATCAAGAGCTTGAGATGATTCTTACCACAGTACAATAATTATTACATCTCATAGTGAAAAATGTTTAATATTTTAAACATATCTTCTTCCAATCACTAAATACTATTTCATGGGGTGTGCCTAGATTGATGTTGAACCCCCAGATAGTTTTTATCCCTAACATGAAAAATTAATAAGAAATTCAAAAACCAAAATTTATTTTATACTTAAAATAAAATTCATTAACTAAAATTCTAATTATTAGAGAGTATTTTTTTTAAATATGAGATAAAAATATAATTTAAAAAAAACATTTATTAATAAATTCACTTATGTGTTGTTAGAATAAGGTAAAAAATTATAGTAATGTGAAAGTCTGATAGAATGTTACTTCTAACATCCAGAGACTAAGAAAATATGAGGTTATCTTTTGAAAAATCATTACATGGATGTTTTTTCCTCGGATTACCTTAGTTATAATTTTCCCTTTCTTTTTTCTCATCATAATATATGCAATCATATTAGAATAAAATATCTTTCCAATTTTTTAATATTAGCAATTTTTTTCATTTGAAAAATCTTCACCTAGTATGACTACTTGAAATTTTCTTCTTCGAAGTTGATATTTTGGAATAATAATACTCATCCTCTTATTCTTCATGATTCATTGGGGAAAGTATTTAAAATCCTAAAATCAAACTAAATTTAAAACATTTAAATGTAATATTTCCGATATTTTTTCCTTTTACTCATTGTATTCAATTTTAAAATAAAGAGATGAATTTTTTGATATACATGAAATAAAATATGAAATCATTTTATTCATCATGATATTTCTTTAACTAAAAATTATTTATACTTTTAGATCATTTAATGTGATATCTTTATATAATTTTAATTTTCTCCTTAAGGCAAGACCTCTTCACCTCTCATAGGTGATCAAAACATTATTGAGTTCTGTGATGGCCCACTCATCAAATCCTTGATCCTTTGGGGATGAAATATCCACATGTTTTATATACAAGGGTATTTACATCATCTAATTCATAATAGTATAATATTTATATTTTCATTATAACATCTAATTAAATAAGAAATTCACCTATGATTTATATTCTTCTATTTAGATATATTTTAACTGTGTTTTACATGTTTATAACTAAGTCTTTTTTACTATCTTTTCAATTTAAAAGATATTGTTGATTTTTCTATAGATTTTTGTATAATTATTCATTCCCAAAACAAATTTTTACATTTTTTCAAAAAAATAAATAGTGTAACTCATTATAAGCTATCTCAGCGGTTTAAAATTTTTTTTCTTGTAAATAAAAATATTGGTCATCCAAATTTTGGAAAGATGAGAAAAATACTAACTTATATATATATATCATCAAGGTAGAATTATAAAATATAAAAAACCATACTCTATCTCCAGTGATGGAAATTTGGAATCCATTTTTTTGAAAATATTCTTCTAATTCATGGACCTCATCAATAAAAGATATAAGAAATTGAAAGAAAACATAAATATTCAATAATAATAGTAGGAACTATTTTCAAATATTCTATGACGGTAGTTGAATGTTTTATGGAAACTTTTATTAACCCTATGAAGGGGGAAAATGAGGTGTCATTGAAAACACTAACTATCACATTTTCACAAAATGATTTTTATCCCCATTTGGTGTGAAATGAACCCAATGGTGATGGTGTGATGATAAATGAATGATAAAATGATAAACACAATGAAATAAGTGTTATAAATGGTTTGATAAGCCTTATTATCCGGTGTAAAATCCTTAGTGCACAATAGTAGCGAACTGACTACAAACATTATAATTTTGTAAAAAATGAACAAGGAAATAAGAAATTGTATTTTATTGAAATATAATTATAAGGTTAACTAATGGTGAAAATAAGTTGTATAGTCACCTATTCATATACCTAAATTGTCTCTAGATTTTTTACTTAGTGGGAACCATTGTTCACCCCCTAAGAATATTTATAAATATTCCTTATAATTATCTTAAAGTAGAAATATCTCTCAAAATTTCTTCAAAACACCTTATCCAATTGGTTTTCCATTTATTTATAGGTATAAAAATCATTAATGTGTAAAAGAAATAGTCGTGGAATGATCCTCATATACAAAACAAATAGTAAAATAAAACCCAAATATCATAGGGTATCTTGAAATATATTTGAATGTATTTAATATCTGACCAATTAATTTTTCCTGGAATTATTGATTATTCTATAATCATCAATACATTAATGACCATTACCTATACTCAACATGTCATGATTTATAAACCACAGAGTAGAATTACTAAAATATCTAGACCCAATAAAAAGATAAAACCCTTTTTTATATTTGTTAGTAGTGTAATTTATCTTATGATATCATTATATTCATTATATAATTTAGAATTATGTCATGAACTATTTTCTTTTAGTATAATCACTAATCGGCTCCCAAACCATTTTCAATATTAACATTCTCATCGATGTATTCCAAAAAAAACAACTGACTCTACAAAATTTGTTAGATACACCATTTTAGTGTCTTCAACCAAGATATGGTATTAATCTTATCTCATTATATTACCTGCTTTATCAGGTCAGACTCATCTTGTGGTGTCACATCTCACATCATATTAACTCATTCTCTAATTTTCATTATCATTGAGAAAGATTTTATTCTTTAGATTGATCTCCACTTTATTGTAATAATTCATTTCAAAATTGATATAAATCAAGAATATTTCCTTATAACATCATGTAAATTATTTAATATAGGAGATTAAATGAAACAAATGTTTTAAAGACCATATCATTCCACTTTGATTTCAAATATATAGTAATACTTCATCCATTTCATTACTATGTATCTCCTCTCAACTCTTTTTTGACTCTAACTCATCTATGGGACTATAATTAATAAATAAAACCTTAAAGAATCTCATACTCATGAATAAATTGCCTTAGAAACAAGTCATTCATATCCTCCAATATGATGGTAACCTAAATAACACAAAATTTAATAGAAAGTTGATTGTTAGATAACTCAATCCCCTAATGTAAGATCAATTCCATGTTGACCATATCGGAATTGAATTAACTCATATCTCACTTTTTTATCATAACTTGTTGAACATTATAAAGGGTATTAAATTTTAATCATATTATAGGGATCCTCAGTTATACATGAGAGGGTTTTATATAATATAATCAAAGAAAAGTGAGCCTCTAGTCTTCCCACCAATATCACTAATAAATGATCCTATAAAATATTGATTCTATACACTAATGAAAATCCCCCTTTTATATAAAAGTTCAATATCAATAGATTTTTTTGGTTTCATTTATTTCCCAAATTTATTGGAACTCGAAATCCATCAAAATAGACATAAACGTTTATAGGGTAATTAATAAATATCAATAAAAAATTCATCTTCATGTTTCAAAAATATAGAGAAAATTGATTTTCAAAATAATAGGAATTATTCAAACAATGACCATACATTATTCACCATGGAATTGAGAATTTTTTTTATATCTATCCAACAACAAAACTATTTTACTAATAACTAATATATATCCCAAACATTTTTTATAGTATAATATTTTCATATCCATCACCAAAACATGTTCTTAAATCTTCACCCATTTCATATTTGTGATCTCTACCACCATTATTGAAGCATAATCAAAATTCATTTTTTCCATCATTTTTCTTCTGCCACCAAACAATTATCATCATTATAACCATGGTTATATCCATTTTTTCTTACTTATATTCCTCAATTATATAATATAAGGAATAATAGTCCCCATAGTTTTCAAAACAAATCCATAACTTCCTTGAATTTTTCCCTTGAATCCATTTTTCATGTCATTCTCTCCTTAAGAGATGAACGCAAAATGGTCTAAAGAACCCAAAAACATAGTTTCCTTCAATTAAAAAAACTCCTCTAAAATAGTAATAATACCCTAATAATTTGATAATTTTATAAATTAGGTAAGGTTAAATTATTTATCATAGAAATTATTATAATAAAATAATTCATATCTATTACCTATAAAATCCTATCACACATAGACTATTTGTTATCCTCTTATATAGATCTCTAATATAGAAAAAATAAAATACGTCATATAAAATAATTAAGAATCATAGTTAATAAAATGTAACAATTGTCGATGAGAGTTTACATTCCACAATCTCATGGAAGAAATTAAATCTTTACTCTTCATGAAAATAAATAAACCATGTAGTTTAGTTTGATTATAAATTAACATATAATTGTTTTTGATATGAGACATCCAATTATTAATTTTCCTAAAATTTCATTTCCATTTAATTATAAATTATTCATTGGAATTTTAACTAAAACTCTATTTTTTTTCTTTTTTCCTTTCTTTATTATCATTGTTTTGGTCATTCTATTTTTCATTGTAATTTATGGATAAAACATGTCTTGCATCCATAACATTACCTTTATATGATATCCATAAATTACTATATTTCATAGATATAAAAATATAAATGTTAAAGTATAGATGATCATTAAATAATCCAAAAATTATCTTTATAGCTCAATCCAAAATACTATTGTTATCCCCACCATTAATCTCCTCTCATGTTTATTTGTGATTTTTAAAACCATAACAGAGAAGGTTACAAGTTATATGTAAATACAAGGTTATTTGATTTTTTTATAACTAAATATTTTGATTTGGTTTTCAAATCAAAAACAAAAGAAAAATTTTAAAATTAATATTTAAAATCATTCCAAAATTCCTCAAAGAAAATCTCATATAAAAGAAATTTTAATTAAGAAATTATAAAATTTTCTACTACAAAAATTAATCAACAATACAAAATCAAAATTAATTAATGAAAAAATCCTGATCAATTTTACTCATCCACCCATAATATTACACGTTCTAGTCTATCAAATTGAATATTTAAAAGATGGTATGATGGTGATCTAATGAAAATATATGTATCATAGATCAAAAATATAAAAAAACCTAATTGGTGATTGAAAGTTTATAGAAATTATGAGTTAATTAAAAATTTAGAGAAAGAAAATATATAAAGATTTTAAAATAAAATATCTTTATCCATTGATTATTTTTTCTGTCTTTTAATTTATTCATTCATCAGCTTCTTGGACGAACAAATTATAAATCTAGTAGTGAAAGTAAAAGACCCAATCTATTAAACCTAAAACAATATTAGAGTAATTGAATTTTCCACACCCTAAAAGAGTCCTAAAAATCATTGAAACTACTTCCCATGATTGAAAATAAATAAATAAGTTTTGTTTAGTAAGCATTGTTTTCAAAGTCTTTGAGAAATGAATGACCTCACTTTATCAGGTAACAAGAGAATGAAATGAAGCTACCTAGTCCAGATAAATTAATGTACTATGTTAAAATTTCTCCTCATCAGTGGATTGTATTCTATATTCTGAAATAATATTTACTATTCCTCAATGTAGAATAATTTCAACTTCTGTATCACTAATCCACTAGTATTTAATTAATACTAAGTGATAACACATTAACTAATAATCTAATTAATCTTGTTATCCATCTTTTATCTCTTTTTTAACAATAACTTTTCCAATATCCTATATCCATTAAATAAACCACATTTTATCATTATTTTCACCAATTAATCTATTAAAATTCTTCCTCGGATTATCTTATTCTTTAAAATCTTCTACGAATCAAAATTCCTTCACTCCATGCTTATTTTCCTCACTGAATACCTCAGCTTATTCAACAGAATTATTTACATTCCAATAAATGATCAAATTTTCATTCACAACACCCACTATGAAAAAAAATAATCCACTTGTAACACTAATTAAATGTGTTCTAATTGATTAAAATATAGATCAATGAATAAGAATTGATTTTATCGATCCATATCTAGCATAAAATAATATACTAGTAATAAAATCTTATCATCTTCAACCAAAACATCCTCAATAAAACCTCACAGATATCTCACGTATATATTCTATTTAAATAGAAATATTCATGGGATTAATAACCTCAAATACTAAACATTAGAATGTTTAGTATGACATATTCTTCAAAATCACACATAAATCACACACATATTTTTAAAACTAATAATATCCAATATTTACGGGAATATAAAAACTACATAGGGATTGTTTCTTCCTTAGTGGACATTGTAATGACATTGCTAAACATTCTCATTTGGGTGGTATTATGAATATATATTAAATATTTCTATTATTTTTTGGAATATAATTCTTAATAGTTGTATATTTCAATATTCTTACAAAATACTATATACAATTAGGTTCAACACAACATTTCCTGAAAATTTATAAAAGCATACACTTTTATTACTTTATTTCCCATTCCATTAATTCGTGTTGGATTGATAGTTGTGTTTATTAAGGTGGTGGGTCATCTTTTTTAATATACCTTTCATTTTTATTCCCATTTTACTCCTCTTAACTCTATTTTAATATAATTTTTTCATTCTATCTCCACCTTGTTTTAGAACTCTTCTCTATGGGTTTTAAAATTCTATTGATGATATATTTTAACTCTATAATTGGGTTGAATATCATGCTACATAAAAACTCTCATTTTGGTATCTCTATGAAATGATTTAAAATTCAACTAAATTGAGAATCAATATTTATATAGTTATCTCATTGATCTTTGAAATAAAAACTCATCACAATTATAGAAACTGCATACCTTTTATTATTTGTTGAAATCATTTATTCTCTTATGGAATCCAATACTAAAAATTATATTACTGATTATAATGTATATAATTATAATCATTAGATTTATCTCAAATTTTATCACAATATTTCGCTTCATAATAAAACTTGGTTATACACCTATAATTGAAGTTAAATTGTACAACATATGTCGTCTTTTCCATATTCTTTCTATTTTCACAATTTTTCTACTTCATCACCTTGATTAACTCCATTCATTTAGGCAACCTTCGTTTTCTTACAAAATTAATTCTTAATCTTGGGACTGTAGTTAAAATTGTATTCCCTGATTTAATAACACTCTCATGAGTAGAATATTATTTTAACAACATTTTATAACAAGAAATTACCCTCATAAACATGCCAATTCTAAAGAGTAAAAATGATAAAAATAAATGGGGTGAGAATAGACTTTTATTAATATATTAAGAAAAATATTCTAATAAGTAAAATAGATACTTGTTAATAGTTCCAAAAACATGATTTAGCTTCAAGAATCATTACTTATCACATTGGAAAATTTTTGGAATTTAAATATCCTTCTTTCAAATAACTAATTAATAAGGTGTAGTTTTTGTTTAGTAAACCAATAAACATGTACAGACTTGTAACCCCTATAATGAAACATCAATTTAGAATTAACTATGATGCAAACCCATAGTCCACTATTTTTATTATTAAATTATGTAATGCATATCAATTCATTCATAGTTCTCTATATTTTCCTACTCATATTCTACAATGACATACTCCATAGTGTATAGGACAATATATTTTTCAAAAAAATCCTTTTATTCCATGTCTTTTTTCAACATTGGTTATTTTTAATGTTGTTATCTTCTAAATAATTGACTATAATGTGGTCTATAAAACACCATTCCATGGTTTCTATGATTCAATTACTTAAAAACTCCTCGAAAAGCATAATCCTTGACTGAAATATTGTAAACAAGAAAATTTAAGTATGATTGGTTATTTTATCATTTAAATTAATAATATAAAATAATATATATTTTTGAGCTATCTAGTTTTATTATATTCATGTAATAACTAAAATAATTATAAATAATAAACAAAAAATTTCATGAAAAGCTAACAAAGTTGATATAGTTTCATGAATGAGACAAAGTTGTTCACTATAGATCAAGAGTAAAGCTCATTCTTGGAAATTTTCATTCTATGTGGTCGAGCACTTACTTTGTATCATAGGTTTTTTATTATGCGGTAGTGGATATTACACTAGATCCCATTGAAATAAGATTCATAATAATGGGAAGTTGTTCAATCAATGCAACGATTAGTTTCCCTCACTCACAGTTGATTTCATCACACTTCATTTCCCTATCAAACCATGATATCATTAGGATATTCAACCCAAATCATTCTTATATTAAATTTCCTAATTAAAATTATTGAATTTCATGATCATTTATCATATTTTGGGGCCACATTGAGGATAATATCACATTTAAGTATAGGGGAGGATAAAATTATGTAGTTTAGGTTATAAATATGTAATTTATTTTTATTTATATTTTCAATGTATTTTAACTGTTATATGGTTATAAAAAAATAATGCTCAATTGAATACCCAAAATTAGCTTTAAACTAAAATTTATTTATGATAAATTATCTACTTTTGATAATCTATATTTAAATTTATTAAATTTTATTTTTCATTTTCATAATTTTAATTTTTATCCATGTGCATCGACTTGGAATGATTATTTAAATTCATTACCATGGTTGACTATTCAATAGAAATTTAGTATCTCTTAAAGGATTTTTTATATAAATTTACATATTATCAATAATATCTAAGGGTGGAATAATGTGGTATACTTTCTAGTAGCTAGGGGCAGCGAGGAAAATACTTGTGTGGCCTTCTCTAACATAGAGTCCCTCTCGCATAGGTGTGCTAACATCATTTTTTCTGACTACCTTGGGTGTCAATACTTTAGTCCCCCTTAGTTAATTCACTATTGTTCCTTGTATCTCTACTGCCTTTTATCTAATAAAAATATAGTTTTTTATCCATTCAAAAAACATAATTTTCAAGAGAATCATGATGAATACAATATAATCGAGAACTTATTTTATTATTTTTCAAAAATAATCAATAAATTCTTTATGTCAAGTTATAAGGGTACATTATTTGATTTAATTCAGTTGTAATTTCGATTGTGGTCACACTAACATTTGGCTCTATTTTATTTCATTATAATTAATGAACAAACAAAAAGGATAGATAATTTATAGGAAAATATTTTCTTATATACTCATATATTTGGTACTCTTTCATGATAAAACAAAAAACTATATGTAGGGAATGAATTTTTTTAATGTTTTATTTGGGAGACATCGTACCTCTGGGGACAGTGCATGGTCTACTCATTAATTTTTTGGTAGGGTTGTTTATTTGATCATATATATTAATACTTCACTAATTCATCATATTATTTTAAAAACAAAAAATATATATAGTAAATGAAATTTGAATATAAGAATATATATATATATAAGCTATAATAAAGTAATAATTCTTCAGCCCCACCATGGGAACCCATTCAAAGCCTCTTTTTTCTAGGAGAATGTAACAAGATAATTATTTTACCTCTTTTAAAGATGATCCAAACTAGGATAGAGACAATAAAAATTATAGTATTCTATATTACGATCTATGTGGTCACCCTGGATGTTTTTTTTTCATGTCTTGTTTCTTGAATGAGGGAAATTTATGTCATGTATGACCCTATTATTTTCTCAATTTTTTTGTTTTAACAATCTAAATAATTTAGATTATTCACAACCTTTCTGGAAATTTTATGTATTTAAGAATAAATCATTAAAAGTTTAATTATATATCATGCAGTGTACATATCGTTAGCATTCATATTTAGAATTTTTATGTTTTTCATTATTACTCATCAACTATAAGATATAGAAGAACCTTTAACTAATTAATGACGGATAAAAAAATTCCTCTATGATTGTAGAAATAAGATTCATTGAAATCCTATGATTTGTGGCTTGATAAGAATAAATAGTTTTCATATATTTTATCTTTAGTGAATACTGACACATTTTCTCAAAATGTGGGTAAAAAATAGTGATTGGATATAAATAAAAAAGATTAAAATTAGTATATTTGGGTGATAAGAGTTTTGAAAATATTTTAACATATATAAATCTTGATTTAACTTATGGGTTGAAATATTGGAATTTTATTTACTCTTTACTATTTTTTTAAGTTTATTTAGGGCGTATAATTTTTGTAATGATTTTACCTATAATGAAAAAATGAGATTATAGGAGTATTTATTCACTACATAATTAATAAATATTCTATTGAAAATAAATGATATAATTTCTTTAAATTGAGATAAATATTTTTATTTAATTGAAATTTTGAATTGTAACATGGATATGAAAATCTTAAGAAAAATCCATATTTTTCCTTTTAAGGTAACTCTAATATTTTTGTTATAAAAAATAATCCATGAATTATTTAAACTTGACATATTTGAATAATTTTTTATAATTTTTTTTGAATCACCCTTTCCAAATTCAGTGTTTTACATGAAAAAATTGGCTATGGAGTCAAATTTAGAATGGACACATCGACATAGAATCCACCACCCCATTTGAGGCATAGCATAAAAATGTTTGATAAAATTATGACCAAAATGTTAATATCGGTATGATTAAATCGCACTATAAATTTAAAACATCTAGATAGATATTTGGCTAATTATGGTGTTGTATTCTTATAATAATTTTTTTATCTCCCACTTATTTTATATCTATTTTCATTTATATTGATATTTATTTATTTAAATCTATTTATGTTGCTAATAATAGAGGATATTAAATTGGATTCATCCTTTCTATACCTCCTTTAATACATAATTTCTCCTTGAAGAATTATCCTCTCATTGAATAGAAGTACCCTTTTAGTAGCCGATCGAATTAGTACCTCCTTCAATTTTATATTTATTTAACCCATAATCTTGTTTGTATTAATTAAATTTTCATCTATGGTATAATTTTACAAGTATTAAATCAATAAAATTCTTAGAAATAGTGTATGATTTCATGTAATATTTTAATTATGACAGTGAAATCATATCATTAAAACCATACCAAATGTGATTTATTTTTCAAGATTCAAATATATTACATAAACTCAAATCATTATCATTTGTAGATACTTCTTAATTGGACCCTTTTTATAATTTATCTTTATATTTTCTATCAAAGTAGGATGTTAATATTTCACTTACCAAAATTACCCCATATTCAAATTTATAACATATGGTCATGTTAATTTTCAATGATTTAAAAGGTTAAAAAATAAATAGAGAATAATTTAATGAACTGTTGATTTAATAACTATAGAAAAAAAATTAAAAGATATATTTGATCAATTATTTTAGATAAATTATTTTATAAATGAATATTATTTTCTCTTTATTTTTCTTACTTATAAGCTATTCAAAGAAACATCTGACTCGCAATTATGTTTAAAATAAATTATATATTAGATTTACCATAAAATAAGTTGATTAAGGTGATTCCATTTAGATATAATTAATAAGGTAATCCATATAGTTTAAAATATAAAAAACTAAGAAAAAATGTTGGGTGACAATGATATTTCTCATACATGACCCATATTTCATGGAGAATTAGGGTTAAGGATTTGAAGTGGTAATATTTGAATATTATTGGAAATAATAAAAAAAATGATGTTTCGGTTTTCATAAAATGGAGGGGTTTGTGGTATTATTTCTAAAGTGAAAAATATACTAACATGTACTTAGATAAGGTCTTTCGATTATCCCTTAAGATGTGTAGTTTTTATTCTACAAATAAAAGATACCATAGAGTATCCATTGCTGGTGTTATGGGAACCATGTTAGGTTTCCCCAGATAAAAACCTAATATTACCTTTCGAAAATTGATAACAATAACCAAATTTGTGGTTTCTTCCTAAAAGGTTTTTAAAAAAAGCTAAAAACCTGAAATTTTTATACAAACATAACAAATACCCCTCCCATTATCATTTAGTTGAACCTTAATTTTAAGCGATTTAAAGTCCCTTATTACACCTTTCTTCTACAAGTTTTGTGATGTTTTATTCTTATCAAAATGATGATTTTTATGTGGAAGTGGCCATCTTGTGATAAATCCAAACTTATCCACCCCTTGTTTCCCAATTTTTTTTCATTTAATGATAATATATAATAATTATTTAATATGGGTCTTTGTGTTAGTTCCATTGATTTAAAGTGTACAAGGTTACCTTAAATCATAAAAATTATTGAAATAAACTATCTGAGTAATGGTAGGTTATCGCAAGTTTTTTTCATCAATTCATATGTTTTTTCATATTTCATATAATTATAATGTTGGTTAATTGGGTGAAACAGGAAAAAAAGTGGATAATGGGGATTTAGTGTCCACAATGTAGAAATAACTACTTGTTAAAACTACAAAAGATTATCTCTTAAAATGTGACTTAATTTTTGTGGAATCTAATGAATATTCTAACATGAGGCGATTATTCTATGTTCAAGAGGGACCCACTAAGAGTGTATGATGAGTTCGGACTTGGATGGCCTTATAGTGTTTAGAATAAGGACGTTTGATATATTTCCAATATTAAAAATCTATTTATTAGTAATTTATTGGTTCATTTTGATCATCCTTTGTTAATGTAGGTTCACTAAGAGTGGTAAATGAGACTAGTATTTAATGATTTTGAAAGAAAAAATACAAAATTTTAGATATCAGTATGTTATATGGGTATTGCGTCTAAATCCTAACCCTAGAGTACAGAATTTATGGGTTTTATCCTTGGTTCCAATATCATTTATGGGATGGAAATTTTTTGTTTTGAATCATTTTTGAGATATATGAGCTCTCTTAAGGGTAAAATAGGGTAATTAATTTATATGATTTGATAGGGGTTCATTAAATTATTTGTCATTTATATTTGTCATGCTATGTTTTAATTATGATTTCTTTTCATGTATATTTTTTGTTATAATGTGCTTTGTTAAATTCACTACCATAGAAGAGATGGTACACATATCGAACAACTTTTGAAACTACCCCACCTTACAAATAGTATTTATTGAGTTTCCTTATAATAATTGATGTGAAATTGAATCTATATCATAGTCTAATTAGATTCTATGATAACTATTGGACACATTGTCTATCTCAAAGACTAATATATCATGGTCTTTTGGGTGGTTGAAATGATGCCCCACTAAAAAAGCATCCCATAGTAGAGTATGAATTTTTTTTATCATAACATTCTGATGAGATGAGACTTTGGCCTATAAAATTTTAGTTTGCAAGGAAAGAAGATAAAATCCAATAATGAGGATTAAATCTGTATATATTTTTTAAAATCAAAAAATTTTCATGGTGTTTAACTAGACTCATATCATATGGGTTATTGTCTGTTCAGTCACAATTATATCACTCATTTATATTTTTAATTTTTTTAGAATAATAAACATATGAATTGAGTGATAGAAACCATAAAAAGTCATAGAGGGGAAAGGGGTGACTCTTATATTTGGAATACATTGATCCTTCATTATATACACAAATTTCATAATAAATTTTGATAATCTAATACATACTATATCATGGACCACAATCCTAAACTTGGTTTGTAAGGCTTATTCATCCTTCAAAAACATTCTAAGGACACCAAGTCCCACAAGTTTTGTTATGTCATGTTGTTGACATGCTAGGGATATAAACATGAAACCAAAAAACTCATCCCCTATGAAATATAGACCATGTGGAGGATATGAGATAGATCTCTCCTTTTATTAAAATAATGATATAGGTATTACTAAGAGAAATTGTAAAACATCCTCTAAATTCCTTGTTAATATAACCAACCAAACATAATATAATCAAAAAAATTAATTAAAGAGAATGGACTTGGGAGAATTGAAAAACCTTCCTCCAGACTTAGACTTTTGTTAGTTATACATAATCGATGGATTTAAAGATATATGGTAGGTATGGAGCATAAAAGATAGAGAAAACATGGGAGAAGAAGGGAAACTTATTATTATACTAAAATGCAGAAAATTGTATTACGAAAAGAGGGGGAAATGTACTCTACAACATTCTAACCAAAGGTATATGTCTCCACCCATACCATATGGGGTGAGATTTGGATTAAATATATAGTAAGGGAGTTTGGAGGAGTATTGAATGAAATCCATGTGCATAGTGTTAATGTGGGATATTTTTTAATGGTGTAGCCCCATCCATTATATGAAGTTGTGATGACTACTAGTACAAAAGACTACACACTAGACACAAAATTTCACCAGTATATAGAAAATCTAATCATAAATTACTAGAGATTACTAAAAACACTAAAAAGATATAATATATGTGTATACTTTGAAATGGGTACAATATAATCTCACACTTTAGAGATGGTGGCACTATATCTCCATAAACAACTATCAATTAGTCACTATTGCACATTAGACTGACCTTTGAGTTAGTGGCACTGTTTCACCATCTTCTTTATGATCTCACATAAGATAGATTATCTCCTTGTGTTTTTTTCAAATCACCCTATTAATAGACTCCAAAACAAAGTGATATTTCTAACTCTCTGTTGATATAGGTATCATTTTCCAAATCGTGTAAATATTTGGGTCTTGATATCTTCTTTTTGTTATTTGGTTTTTCCCTTTTACTCATCTTCTTTGAATGATAGATTATTTATTACTACATGTGTTTCCATATAACTTAGTATGAAAATGTGAGTTTGATGATAAAGTTAAGATTTATTGAATTGAATATTGGTTATAGAATACTAGAAGTTCAATATCAATCTACTTAATAGAACTAAATTTAGTTACTAGAGGATTCATATTGAAGACTATCTATACTAAAACAATTTAACACATTTCTTCTATGTGAAAAACAAATATATAAGAGGAAGAAAAAGTGAAATTAACTAGATCTATTAGTACAATAATTTTTGAACCCTAAATTTAAAAATAAATATTGTTTTCAACATTATATTTGTTAATATTATATCTTTGTTGATGAAATATCTCAAAAATATGTATGTGATGATTTCTACATTGAATAAAATTTTCATTTTGTGATGATTACTCAATCTATTGATGATTAAAGGGATGTTTACTTCTGATCATGTCATTGAATTCAATACCATAAAATGTTAGTTTTATTTAATGGGAATTATTCTATATGATGTGGTATGTGGTCTTAGTTTTTTAACTTCATTAACTTGTATTTTGGAAAATAATATAATAGTCTTGAGTAGTTCTTCAGTGAATAAAAATTTGTTTATGTAAGATGTGTGAGGACATATATTTAGTGAGAATATTCAAAGATGATAATTATGAATATAATCTAGTTTATCCCTCAATTTGGAAGGAAAATGAAAAAAGATGCAGAGATATAATCACAAAGGATGATCAAAATCAAGGGTTAAGAGCCAAGACAAGGAAAAGATGGAGAGTCCTTCCAGTTGGAATTTTTGGTAGAAAGGACATGTCAAGGACTGTAGAGAGGAAAAGGAACATGAAAATATTACAGAAAATATGGTAGTTAATGGATCCAATAATGTATTACTACATGTTTTGGATATCCCAATTATGTCCAAGATTTTATATATAAGGGAATTTTTTTATTCCACTTTAGGGAATGGTATCTAGAATAATTATAAACCTAATGTTTTTGTCAAGGTATATCTTAGAGATGATGAACCCTTGTATATTATAGGAGGGGGAGATGCAGTGGGAGTTTTTTCATTCTAGAAAACATGAGGCATATTCAATAATGAAGAAAGAATATTATTTCTATTTAGAAACTATACTATACAGGTTTTAGTACAATATTCACTAGTGGATCATAAACAATATCAAGTGCTCTATGGGTATAACTAATGGATTAAATGATTTATCCTTGTATAATATCTTCGAGACATTCATGGATGTACTTGTAGAAATACATTCTATATGAGATTTTCAATTACAGAACTACAGGATATGCCACATGAGTGATTTCGAGATAAACGTATTTTATAAAAAAGAAATTATATCAATGCTAAATTCAACAGATGTTTCCTTATGCGATTATTATATATTTGTAAAGTAGAAGAAGGTATCTATCTGAGAATGTGGCAGAACCCTAAAAGTTGGGAATATGGGCTTGGTGAATTATAATTTTTATTGGATTGAAATAGTAAATTCCTTTTGAGGGTCAAAATATAATGTGATGTTTACAAAATAATCAATAAGTATGGTATGGGTTTTCTTTCAGATCATAAAATATATAGTTTTTAACATGTTTTAAAATTATTGGGCAATTTTGAAGAATGAGTGAGGATCAAAGATGATATGTTTGTGGTTTGATAATAGAGGACAGTATAGAAGTCAATATTTTAAGTAATTATATACTAATAAAATAATTAATTAGATAAGTTAAACATCCTGAAATTTTATGAAATATTTTTTTCAAATAAATTTACTGCCTTCGATGTCTTGTGATATATACAACTTTGAGCTTAAACGAACCACGATATATCATTAAAATATTATTATTTTAAATAATAGTTGTCACCAAACCACTGTATTATAGGGTATGAATAAGACTAAATATATTATTCAAAAATAATGGTTACTTCTTTATAAAATTTTAAAAACTGGTAATTAATTTATTATAAATGAAAACAAATCATTTTAAAGAAAAAAATACTTTCCTAAATAAAAATGTTTATATATAATATTAATTTTTATCATATTAAATAAAATAAATAACTATTAATGAATGATTTTAATAAAATTAATACATTATATATTTAATAATTTTTTATTATTTTTCCGAATCATGGGATATGAACAAACCATGTTCAATGCTTAAACATGTCATTTTTATTTTAAAAAAAGTTATTTTCATTTTTTTTTTGTTCACTTATGATAAGATTACTTTCTGTTACTTTTAGAACATTATTTTGATTAAATTTATTCTATATTTTAAATCATGAGGTTCAAACTTGGTTAATAGTTCCTTTTTATTTTTGGTTGATATGAATAGTAACAGTGACAAAAATTATCACATTAGAAAAATAAAAATCAGGTTTAACTAGGATACAACTAATTGATAAAGAGATGATATTTTCGTCCCAATTCTTATCAAAAGATGGAAATTATATCCGTATCACCTTATTCTATAAATTGAGTTGTATAATTTTCATTGCTTCATGAATATTACTTTTATATTATTTAAATTTATGAAAATTACAAAATGACACTTTCTTGGTTTTAAATATCCTTTATGTGTTCACATAGGGAAAAAATTAGTTGTGAATGAATATTAATATTCAATTTTTGAATAATGAAATTATATTCAGGATGGTAATTTATTTATAGTATTTAGCTATTATATAATTTCTTTAAATTCTTACACAACATCAAAAACAATATTTATTCAATTAATTACAAAATAAAATAAATAATTTTGAACATATTAAAACTTATATAATTTGGTTAATTAATAGTGTTCCATGAATTTTATATTTGAATAAGACAAATTAGTGTTGTATTAAAATAATATATTTAAATTCAATATTTTATATATGTATTGTTTTTTAAAATTAAATGAATTTTTTGAAACTCACTAAAATGATATTTAATCAAAATAAATGTTCAATTTAGAGGCCAATATTCACCTTTTATATACAAATTACAACCATTTAATATTGAATAAAAATTTGTTACAATAGTTGAAATTAAATTTACTTAGCTAAGTGTTAATCAAAATGACAATGTTCAAAATGACACCAAAACTTGTCTAAATTATATTTAATGGTGGGATTAAAACCCTATCCAACCTTATATTTTAATCCATGTCCATTTGGAATAATGTTTCTTGAGAATTAATTTATTTTAATTTAGTCATTTGATAAATTCAAAAATTTCCCCTCTCCACAATTATAAAAGGGAATCTCCCCCCTCATTTCTTCACACCATATTGAGTCATATAGATCAATAAATCCTACCAATTTAACTTATAAACATACCTAGAATGATTATTTAGGTTTATTCATCCATAAATACCAATCCTAGATCCTCTTATAGGAGATCTAAAATAGATGATTCGAAGAAGAGGTAGTCATCTTGACCTATTACTTTATTTTATAATATTTCTACCTCCTATAAAACCAATGTATTTATCATAATATAGTAGATTCATAATCCTAAATATTTTAAAATATTATTCTGATTATAAAATTACTATTTCACAGCTTCACATAGCGAAAAAATTCATTTTTTCATCAGCATATTTTATGAATCAGTATTATGATGGGTGTAATGTTTATATATAAAATTTATGAAATAATTATACTTATTTAATTATATTATCACATTTTACTACATACTTTCCTGTCTATTGAAAATGATAACGTTGTTTATCCGTATATGTAGACTACCACCTCTATAAAGCGACGTGATTAGTTTTTTCCTTTATATTTTACATATATCATAACAAGGATAGATTTAATAAATATATATTATATATAATAATAATATAATGATTCAAAAACATTTAATTATTATTTATCATTCTTTCATTTCTTCCTTCAAAAAATTAATATTATGATCATGCTTATGTATGGCCTATCATCTCGAGGAATGATGTAATTCATTTTTCTATCTATAAATTTATTGATGATTATAAATATATATAAAATTGATATATATGATATTTATATCATTATTAATTTTATAGAGATAATAGAACTAATATAAATTTAAAAGGATCAGAACTACTAAACAGAAATAGTCAGGATCAATGAAATAATTAACACTCGAAAATGATGATTTTAATAAAGAATTAAAGATAAAAGGAGGTGTTGAAAAGTTTTAAAGGATCCATATATAATATCAAATGTATTAACATGAATCTAGTAAAAAGTTATAATAAATTTAATTTTATTATATTGGTGTTTTATGGTCTTTCTAGGTAAGTTATACTCGAGTTAATGGGTTTTTTGTTTCAATATCATTGTTTACCAGGAGAGTTTATATTTAATTTATGATGATGAAATCTTATGATAAACCTCTAAAGATACTCATTAATATTATCATCCTCTAGTTATATATTGTAACTAAATGTATTTAATTAATTTTCCACAACTTTTTTACTTAGGTGAGTGATAATATTTTTTTAAGGAAGGTACACTTAATGTCACTTATTGTTCGAAACAACATTTTCTTACATACCCCCATGTTATAAAAAAATAAGATTATAATTATTATCTTATGATTTTTTAATGTAATTTTTCCCCAGAGTTAAATTTTTGAAAAAAAATTTATTAAATTATTCTTATCATTTTCCAAATGAGTTAATTTTTATGTTTTCTCAAAATAAATATGTAATTAATGTTTTTTAACACAGAGATAATGAAAAGAATTTTACACTATCAAGAATTGAAACATACATTAAATTTCTGAATGGTAATTTCAAAAAAAATCAAAAATATTTTGGTAATTTTTATATTTTTAGAAGTAAATTAAAAATAGAATGGTTGTTTTTCTCAAAAATATTTTAATGATATTTTTATTAATAAGTGACTACATCATTAAATTTATTTTATGATTTACTAATTATAAGTTCTAGGGATACCATCCTTTAATTTTTTTGGATGGTTAATGTTTATGATAGAATTATGTTTATGAATCATGTTCGTTTTAAATTGGTAATTCAATGGTGAAATTTTAATGAAACACTTTTCTTTTCATGGTTTTTGATATGATTACTGGTTTTTGATATTTTGAACACATATGAATGATTTTAATTATGTGATATGTGAGACTCGAATCTCCATATAATGAATTTGCTAAGGGATGATATCTCATGAGATATATAGGACTGTTATCGGGATTTAACCCAGTTTAGAAAGTGACTTTGTCCATTATATTTGTTTTGTGACTGAACCATGACTACTATGATGGTATGGGGAGTGAACACATTCTACTACAATAGTCTTTAAAAAGAAACATGACTACTAATGAAATTCATTTCTATTCTTATGAGTATACAACTATTCGATGTTTTATTACTATATTATTATCTTATGGATTATCTTATTTGACTATTTTATTATTATGGTATTATATATTTCCTTGATTTATGCAATGATTCTTGATTATGATCTATGATATACAGGGTATGGTTTTAAAATTTTAATCTCATGTTCTCCTACCATTTTACTAATATTATTATTATATGATCTATTATATCTCCTTGTTTATCCAAATTGAGAATCCAATCTCATTTCACTTTATGTTTTCTTAACCATGTTATGAAGAAAGGTTTTTGTATATGGTATTTCTAAAAAGTTTGATAGTTGCGATGATATATGTGGGAGATGATATAGAACTATTATTAACTAGTTGTTTATTATTCCATGTATCAAAATATAATAGACATATATGATTCTAGAGTGGATCATTAACTTATTTGGATAATTTTAATCTATTTAGACGTAATATATATATATGAAAAATATGGGTCTCTATAGTTAGTATTAGAACATGTTGTAGTTAATATTCTAAAACCATAATAACCAAACATTAGTAAAACCCCTAGAGATAAGTATAAATATATGATAAAATCATAAACCATTTTTTAAAGATATAAAATGACTTATGATAATCCAATGGATTCATTGAATAATTTTATATTATTTGGAAATCATATAAATGGTTTTTTCTACTCATATGGTTTCCCACTATGATTATTTTTTCTCGGATTATTATTTTTTGGTTTTAATTAATGGATGTTGCCTAAATAAACTATTTTAATAATTAATTATATGGAAAATTAAATTATTTTCCTCTTATGTAACCAAATTTTATGAGAGATGGAATAAAAAATCATGTTTCTTTTCTCACACAACTCTCTCAATATATCAATCACACTGATCTTCCAAATGAGAAAAGGAAGGAAGAATGTCATGTTGAGTCCTTCATTAAGAGTGGGATTAATTAAAAATATTATATTTAAAAAACTAATTTCCTCATTTTATTTTTATGAAAAATAGATAAAGAAAATCATATGTTAAATCAGAAGGATGATGAATCGGTTGGTACTTATGAGGAAAATTTCATAATACCTATAAGGTACGCTTAGGATATTATCTTCCAACAAAAAAGTAAAGTTGAAAATTCTTCAATGGATTAAATATATGTCTCTGATGGGAGAGATTCATATGATACATAACTATCTATGAATAAATTATTCTATGTAATATCATGGAGGATATGGAGATTGTATTTTAACAACAATCTCATTGTTTTGATAGGAAAATGAAAATGAAATTATTATGCATTTATAAAAACCATAGAGGGAAAAAGAATATACATCCTTTATGATGAATGTTTGGAATTAAACATGGAGGAAATTTTCCTAAGTTAACTAGTAAAGGTTTCAAGATTTTAGTGGAAGATCATCAGGATAATGAATGCTGAAGTGAGGGGAAGAAGATATCTAATAATGTGAATAAAGGGAAATATACACAAAGTGAACCACTCAAACTATAATGTTTTAAATGCCAGTGTTATGGGTATTATGATATAAAATTTAAAAACCCCAATGTGTATGATAATGATTCAAATCAACAACCACATAGTCCCATATTCCAAGGGAAATCTCATGAGATCAGTATTTATAAAGAGATGTATGATAATGACATGGTGAAATATACACTTCCAATACACTATAGAACTGATAAAGTCTTATTTGATTATAGATCTACCCACTCTATTATATCTGATGAATTTTATATGGTTAGCACAGTATCACCTCAAAAATTTGGTGTTGAGTTAGTACAAAAACACCTAATGGTACCAAGATCACATCCCAGGTTTATGATTCTTCTATAGTCGATGTTTTTTAAAATGTGTTTCCTATCAATCTTATTATTAATACTCTAGTTGAATTAGATGTTATTATAGTCATAGATTTTATTTATAGTAACAAATCCCACATCAATTATTGAAAACGTATGTTACATTTGATATTCTAAACAAACTTATAATCGCCTATCAGTGTGATAAAACAAATAAAATTTTGATTGAAATTGGATCCACCATATGGATCATGATTACAATTAAAACAGGAATTTATCATAGATGGTAAGGGAGAAACCTAACTTCTAAAATATATATATATTGTGGTATCTTACTTATTTTTTAGAAGATTTGTATGGTCTTTTATTGAATCGTGAATCTGAGTTTTCAATAGAACTCATTCCTAGTGACAAATATATTTCAAAGACTCAATATTGAATTGTCTTTATTGTGATTCAAGTAGTTATGAAGAAATTTTATGAGAGTATTTATATGGGAATCATTTAACCAAATATATCACTTAGGGTCACATCTGTTCTATTTTTTTAAATAATGATGGATTAATGTGACTCTACATTCATTATCAATAACTTAGAAAAGAACTATATAAATGAAAAGTATCCACTATTCAATATTCATGACTTTTTTTATCAATAAAGAGATGATAAATACCTTTCCATGATTGATCATAATTCTATATATCATAAATTGAGGGTGAATATTGAGGATATACCCAAAAAACATTCTATAAATGGGTTAGACACATTGAAATTATAGTAATTTTATTTGGCCTTACTAATGTACTCACTGTATTCATTGATTTAATTAATAGTGTCTTTAAAGATTAACTTGATATATTTTTTATAGTCTTTATAAAAAATATTTTTATTAATTTAACGATAAATGAAGATTATGAACATCATTTTAGAGTTGTGTTGAAGACCCTAAGGAAAGAAAACATTTATGGAAATTTACCCATTGTGAATTTTCACTTCGAATCATTTCATTATTGGGTCATATAATATAATGTCAGGGTATATCATTAGACCCTTATAAGATATATGTCATTCAATATTGGACAAGGACAATCACTATGACTGAGATTTGTAGTTTTATTGGATTTTTTGAAAATTATAGGTGCTTTAAAAAGAATATTTCACCGAAATTGAATCCACTCGGATTGTTAAATAAGAAGAGAGATAAGTTCTTCTGAATGGATAAATGTGAGGAATGTTTTAAGGAATTAAATATAGGGCTAGTAAACAGACCTTTTCTTAAGATTCACTATAGTGTAGAAGGGATTATAGTATATATTGATTCATCAAAGACATTATTGGGATGCATTATCATGCATAATGATATGTTTTTAGATTATTCCTCATAAAAATTGATGGTCCATGAGAAACAGTACCAATTTTATTATTGGAGTTAGTTTTAGTAGTTTTTCATTTAAGATATACAGGGATTATCTCTACAGATAATGGTTTGATATATATAATAATCAAATTAATTAAAGTATAATTTCAATTAAAATATATGAACATTCCCCAAATAATAATTTGGTTGATAATTTGAGATGATTAACACTTAATTAATTACTACCCTGTAAAAGATAACATGGTGGAATATACTCTGAGTCAAAAAGATCATGATATCTTATCTGTGATGAGGATCACAATGTATCTAATAATTTGGGACTTACAATGTATGGATCTTGAAATTTTGAAGAAATGGGAAAAGCTATATTTATCTATCGACTATTCAACCATCTATCCAAGTGAAGATTAAAGAGGCATATAAGGAAGATGTCGAGATGTAAATTAAGGTAAAAAATGTTTCATTGATCAACCATTATTTTGATAGAATAATAATGTTCTTGAACTATGTATGTGTCCCTTCAGTACCAGATTGGGATAAGGAGATAAGGGTTGAAACTCATAGTTCCTCATTGTCTATTAATCCCAAAAGTATGAAGATGTATATAGATTTGAAAGATTATGTATGGTGGTATGAAAGAAATATAGTTATTGTAGATTATGTTTCTCAATGCTTGATAAATCAGCAAATTAAAGTTAATAGACATAAGACTAAGGGTATATTACAACCATTACCCCTACCTGAATGGAAATGATAAAACATCACCCAATATTTTTTTGTCGAACACTTCAAAACATAAAAAGGGAATAATCATATATGTGTTTTATTTTATAACCTTAATAACATAGAAAAATTCTAATCACATTAGATAATATTTCCCTATTTATTAAATTACTTAGTTTTACATTAGTTTAGTGGCAATATTTCATGGTGTACCACTATAAAGATTATCTAATCAGAATCCTAGGTTTACTTATATTATTTGTGTAATTCTTTAATAGGATCTAGATATAGAGTTATGATTTTACACAACATATCAACATTTTAAATATGGTCATAATTAGGGGACCATTAAATCTCTAGAATACATTTTGATATCATTCTCTATAGATATCGTATGTGGTTGACATCAATAGCTTCATTTGGTGGAATTTTCCTATAACAATATATTTCACTCAGATAATAATATGGATCCTTTTGAAGCCCTATATGGTTGGATGTATAGAAATAAAACATTATGGAATGACGTTGGATAATGAAATTTGTTGGTGATTGTTCTTACTAATGAAATTGAATAGAATATTATAGCTATTCAACATAACATAAGAGCATATTAGAGTTGAAAAATATTTATGTTGATCATCATTTTAAAGATCTTGATTTTGAAATTGGTGAAAATTTATTCAAACAATTATCTCATTAAAATGGTATGATGATATTTTAAATAAGGGAATGATAATCCCTATTGTTATTAGTCCTTTTGAAATTATTGATCAAATCGGGATAAAAGATTATCTATTGGCGCTTCTTAAGAATCACTCCCAAGTTAATGATGTATTCCATGTATCACTCTGAAGGAAGTACATACCTGATCCTTCACATTTATATATCTAAAATGTTTTACCACTAGAGATCTATTATTTATGAGGATTTGTTTTTAGATATTATATATCTTAAATAGAAGGTTCTACAAAACATGTTAACTCACCAAGTCAATTTTTTTTTGTGAAACTGCCAACTTGAGGAAGCTCGTGGAAACCTGAGGATGTTATGAGGTAAAAGTAACCTCTTTTATATGTATAAGAGTGTTAAATTTAAAGGTATAATTTCATTTCATGTTTCTTATAATATATAAAAGCAATATTTTATGAAATAGTTTTTTTAAATATATCAATTTATATTGATATCTTATGCTACATGCAACAACAATGTTTTTGTGAACCACGTAACATTATTAAAAAATAATTTTTTAAATGATAGTTATTTCCAAGATATTGGATTAGATATTATGAATAATAAAAAATAAATTATGAAACATTTATTTCTATATGTGTATAAAATTAATTAATTATTTATCTATTGATAATAAATGAAAACAGAAAATTGTTATAAAGAAAATGACATATTTTTCTAAATACAATTATTATGTGCACTATGTATTTTTTTTCTTAGTAATTAAAATTATCCACTATTGTTGAATGATTTTATTGAAATTTTTACATTATATGTTGAATAAAAAAATTTAATTTCTTATAAGCTTGGCATAAGAATTTACCATCTTTTATGCTTAAAAAAGTATTTTGTTTTCTAAAAAATAATTTCATCACATGTTTCATTATAATTTTAAAATTAATTTCTGAAAATTTTAGAATTTTAATTTTATAAAATGATTCCCATATTTGGAATCACGAGTTTTATATTTTTTAAATAGGTCCTTTTTATTTTTCTTCAATATGAATATTAATTGTGGTAAAATTTATCACCATGATAAAAATCATATCGAGGTAATATAAGTTAAAACTAAGTGATTAAGTCATAATTTTCATTGTCCTAATTATTATTAGATGAACTTAATTCTCTATTTACAACATTAGTCTTGAAATTGGGTTTTGTTTATAACACTTTTCCTTTAAAATGATTTATTTATTATTTAAATTGAAGAAAGTTTCAAAATATAACTTTATTAGATTTAAGTATCATTTATGTGTTTATATAACGAAAAACACTAGTTACGATCTAATTTTATTAATAATTTTTTAATAATATAATTATATTCATGATGGTAATTAATTTATATTTTTTAGGTATTACATAACTACCTTAAATGCTTAAAAAATACCAAAATAGTTTTTATTAATTTAATTAGAAAAATAAAATAAATGGTTTATAAAATAATAAAATTTTTATAATCTCAGTAATTTAGAGTGTCTAAAAAATATTATAGATTAATATGAAATATTAGTATAGGTTAAAAATATTATATTTTATTTAAAACTTCTTCTTTATTTCTTTTAAGTAAATTTAAATGAATTTAATCATTATTTATAATAATGATATTTTATTAAAATAATATTTTATTAAATTATTTTAAGGTCAAAAAATCATTACATAAAACAATTTTGATATGATAGGGTCTAAAATTTCATAAATTTTCCATTTAATGGGAAATAATATCATTATAAGTAAAAATTAAAATGCTTTAATTTTGAAAACAAGTGTTCATGTAGTTGAAATTATATTTGGTTAACTACGAGTTAATAAAAATGATAAGTTTTAAAATTGCACTATATCATATATAAATTATTATTTTTATGGGAGTAAAAAAATATCCTACTTTATATTTGAATCCATTTCCATTTGGAGTAATTTTTATTGTTAACTAATTTATTATAATTTAATATTTTGAGATACTCTAAAGGTTCCCCTCACCTCAATTATAAAAGGTCACCTCCTCCCTCACTTCTTCAAACCAATTTTACCCTTATAATCACATGAAACTCTACCAAATTCGTCATAAACATCCTTATTCACATTATAATGTTTTTATTCTTCCCAAAATACCAACACTAGATCCCTTTAAATGATATCTAAAGGAGGGGTTTCATAGAAGGGTTCTCCATAACTGATCACTTTATTTTATACTTTTATTTACCTACTATAATTATGTGGTAATTATAGTAAAATAATAAATTATTTATAAAAAATATGACTAAATTTTATTATGATTATGATAAGTCCATTATACACCCTCTTTTCCTTATAATGGAAAGTGAATGTATCACTCGTTTGTACGTTTGGTTTATCATCTCCATGTAGATATACAATTAAATTTCCATCCCCATATTTTATAAATTGATATTCTAATTTATTTAATTTTTATGTAATATATTTATTATAAAAATATACTTATATAATTATAATATCATATAAAATTTTTTAACTTCTAGTATGACAGAAAATGATAATGTTGCTCATCCATACATGTAGACCACCACTACCATGAAGCAATGTGATTAGTTTTTAATTTCCATTTTTCATGGATGGTAATAAAAATAGATTTAATAAAAGTATATGATAAATATAACAATATAATTATTATATAATGATTAATTATTATTTTCCTTTATTTCATTCCATTTGGTGAAAAACAAATATAGCATTCTTGAGTACGTACAACCTACTATCTCTATAAATGGTGTAAATAATTTTTATAAATATAACTATATGGATGTCAATAAATATGTATATAAGTAATATTAATTATATTTGTATCATGATTAATATTTTATATATTTTGGAACAAATATAAATATATACGGATTAAAACTACTATACTAAAATACTCATGATAAACGAAATAATTAACAACTGGAAACGATAATTTTAATGAAGAATTATTTATAAAATGGGTTGTTAAATTATATAAAGGGATAATATAGGATATTATAAGCATTAAAATTACTTTTTAATAGATTTATCATATCTTTAAATTTATTATACAAGAGGTTAAAGTGATTCTCAAGCAATGCCAACATGAGGTAAGGGATTATAGGTTACAATAATATTATTCATACAACATACTTATAATTAAGTTTTAATGATGAGATGTTATGACTAAACTCTCAATATACTCACGAATATACTTATCCCTTATTTATTTATAAAAAAATAAATTTTTTATTTCATTTTCCTCAACAATTTTACTCAATAGACGTAAAATTGTTATTTAATGAAAATCCACACCATTTCTCATATTGGTCAAAAAAAACAATTTCTTGCATATCCATGTTTTATAAGAATATATAAAGAGGGTTTTTAAGATTATTCAATGATTTTTAATGTCATTTTACACTTTTTAGCAATTGTAAAAATATTTTTAATGTATCTTATTATTTTTATGAAATGATGTACTTTGGGACTTATCTCAAAAAAGAAGTATGGATGAACTGTTTTTTTTGACTTATATAGAATAATAAAAAATTTATGTCATCATAGAAACTCAATATTTTGATGATTATTTTATATGTTCCCAAGTATATTTACCAAGAAAACATTTTCTAAAATACTATGTAATCTTTTAAATTTTTAGGAAGTGATTTCAAAATAAAAGGACATTTTTTATTAAAAATATTCTAATGATCTCTTGATTCATCAATGACAAAAACATAAAATATTAGTTATGCTTCTTGGTGAAAAGGTCCCAATAATAAAATCCTTTTTCATTATGGAGATGGTTTATGATAATGATGGTAGGACTTTTATGACACTCATTCCTTTTTTATGGGTTATGCGATGATAAATATTTATCAAACCGTTTTCCCTTCGCGGGTTTTTCTATGAAAAATGGTTTATGATATTGTGACACACATAGGTATTATTTTCATTATGTTATTGGTGGGACATATATTCCCCTATAATGAATTGGGTAAAGATTTATATATCACGAGATAAATAGGAATGTTATGGGGAGTTAACCTGGTTCAGTAAGTAACCTTGTCAACTATGATAATCTTGGGAGAGAATGTTTCATAGAAAGATGTAGATGGTTCCCCAAGATTAAGAAACATGATTTCTAATTCCTATAATGATTCAATTATTCTACCATTACATGATTTCACATTCACTTCTATATTTGTATTTCTATTGAATGTTTTTGGGGGGCCAACGATTGATTGTGTGGACTTGAATGTGTTGCACATCACTTTATAGCGGGTTCAATATTTTTATCTCTCACCGAAACTACCAACGGTTCCAACATCCATAATAGAGTTTGGACCTACTTTCCGAAGAAGGATTTCATTGGGTATTATAGACTCGATAGAACAAAGGAACTCACACTAAAAGATAGGATGGTATATCAATCTCATCAAACCCTTTTGCGTGAAATTGTTACCTACTCTACGACTCTCTTGTGGATTTAATATATGATCGCTAATGTATTCATTATCCCAATATGGAATTGGTTAATTTAATAAAATTATTAGGTGTTGAATCATTTTATAAATAGAGGGGGTTATATTAAATACTCCAACTATATGTATTTGTTGTTCTCTATCTATTTTTCATTATTACATAACAATAAGTTTTTAATTATATTTTGAAGACATAAAACCATATAGTTTGGAAATTACATTCATACAGGGAGGAGATTGATATCTTGAGGATGGGATTTGAATCTATGAGGTGTCCTATATATACCCTTTATCATATTAATCGAACCCCTTGTAGTTTTTTGAAACCATTCCATTTTAAATCATATGGAACGAACATATGCGAGGACACATAAGCCCCTCATATTAATCATGATCCTTTTCAAGGAATTCTATGTATCATATTTATAAATTGAATCAGATTAATCATTGTTAAATGTGTCATTATGACATTTCATGAGGTGGAATATCATGTGAATGGTTGTCAAATTATACCTCAAAATGGGTCTTATACATAGTGGTTTCCATAGATTAGGGAAATTCATGATGCAGATGATATAAATATTTCAAATACCTAAGACCACGTGATTTATACTCACTGTGAGAAAATATTGATATCAAATGAATAGTCTCATTCCATATGGACTTGGGTCTTGTGCACTGAATTAGTCTTGATGGGGTGATTTATATGTGGATCGATCCACAGAATGGAATCATATGTATCATATTTAAAGATGGAATTAGAGTATTCATAATTCATTTAACTTCTCAATCTACTGATCAGTGTGGAAGAATGATAACCCCATAGGGGAGTTTTGGTCCCTTGGGTAAGAGTGTTTGATACATGGGGAGACTTACACAGATGTAGATTCCCATTAGATCATGGGCCATAGAAAGGTTTCCTATATATCCTGGTTATAGAAGAAATCATTTTCTTCGTAGTTGTGTTTGGGGTAATTATTGAATATATATACCAAAAAATGTTATCATGTCCCGGGGTTTCTACCTAACATGTCCATAGTGTCTTCACTAGTTGTTTGGGGTCAGTTTCTGACATGTCTGATGATTTATTGACATCTCTGTATATGTTAATGTACTTGTAAAAATAAAATATGATGACCTTTTCTACTTGTCTAGATGAAATCTTATGATGTGTATTCCATGTCTGGGAGGCTATCTCAACATCTGAAAATCATGTCTGGAGGACATCACAAGATCTGGATGGAAATCATGGAGGACTTCTCCAAACCTGGGTTACCAATCCTAATGATGTCTCGTGACATTATAGACATGTCTAGAAGGAATATGATGACTTTTCTGGCATTCGTAAAGTACATCATAAGACTTGATTCACTTGTTTGAAGGATATTACAAGACTTGATTCACATATATGAATGGTGTTTCATGACTTGGATGACCTGACCGAGGGAGTCTCATGATCTAGATGACATGTCCATAGGGCATCACATGCACTATATGACAAATATGAAGGATTTCATATGAATTTATTAACATACCTAGAGTGTGTGATGTGACTTTATTGACATTTAAAGGGGACTTAATGAGACCTAGGTGACATGTCCTAGAACCATTGTAAGCTATAATTATATCATGTGAAGCGTATTATGACTTCACCTAAAAAATAGAAAATCCATTTGTCCATAAACCTTTTTCTTTTTCAGAATTTATTGCATATGTGAACAATAGTTTGTGAAGCATTTATTTATTTAGGTTTTTTTCACCCATTCAACATTCAGAAACACTTTCTCATAATCTATATGACTTCATAGAAGTCCTTAATTTGATCTATAGAGTGATCACACGAAGCACATATTCATGTCATATTATCCATTAGGTCATCTCCCAAGTTATATATGATGGAGAACCCTTGTGATTGTGTGACCTTCCACTCCAACAATTTTTCTCATGTATAGTCTCTTATTCATGAATCATAGTCTCCATCATCTATCATCATTTTTATGATGGGGGTTATAGGCCTTTCCACCCCAGTAAAACACGTTTTTTAATTTAACTTATCTATCATATATGAGCCTCAATTAGGTTAGGGACCTTTTTATCATGCAAATTCAATGAACATTCCACAGATCATCTGAGCTATCGCATGATATTCTGTTACCACAAGAACACTGTATCATTTCCATATTCGCTATTCTCTATCTTATAAAAACTATCTCACATAGTCATGTTTACATTTCAATAAGAGTTCACAAGATTAATATGACAAGTCTAAGTGCCTTCCAGATATTAGGACGTCCATGGAAAGGATTTTGTGTTATCGAAGGTGACTTTTATATGGTCATTCAAGAAAATAAGAAAACTTTTAATAGGCATATCATATTATTAGGAAATATTTTAAAAGGATACTCTTTGGGATTATGCAGATACATAAAATTACCCTAGTATGATGTAAGGTGCATAACACCATTCACATGAAAATCATAAGATCCTTTCTCCACATTAGGCTTCCTCCTTTTCCCATTTCAATTTCAATCTTATTTTACAAATACATGGGAACTCACAATGTTGTGTAAGAATTGTCATGGAAAATAACTCCTCTGGTCCACGATTCATAACATGATCAATGAAGAATCTTGTGATAACAAGAGATCATTTTCAGGGACAATCCATCTGCTACTCTGTAGAGGGATTGGGGCATCACATGTTTGAATTGAAATTTTTGACGTCCTTTGGATGATGAAGGTGATATACCAACATGATCTTATGATACCAGGTGGATATCCCACCTCGGTTTACATGGTGTATTATAAATCATAAGATATGTCTTATGACGATCAATGTAACTCTACATCAAATTAGGGTCCTATATTTCACCACCATTTTCTTATAATGGGTTTTGGATGATTTTCATGGGTTTTTCAATTGACAAGTAACATGATTGGAATAGACCATCGGGAATTATTTTTCTTTATCATCATCACATTCTTGTAAACCTTCTAAAGAATGAGATGGTTTGTCAAAGGGGTGATTGAGAGGATTCACATGATCATGAAGTGTAGGGAACAATTCATTCACAAGAACTTCTGAAGTTCATATAATCACATGCCATTATATAGGTTTTGTGATTCATGTAATTTAGCTTCCCTCCATTAATTCTACTCATTCCATTGTTTTTCTAATAAAATAATACTCATGTTATGGGAATTTATTAAAATACAGATATTCTGATACTCATTCAGGGAGCATAAAAAAATTCACCCACCCCCAATAATAATGTATTTAGCGACAAGTACTTTGTTTTGAGGAGAGTAGACACATGTCTGAGTTTTTGGGGATTCCACAAACCGGTGTCTCAGATGAAGTTTCATATTCAAGGTGAACTATGGTATTCTAAAAGATTTAATATAAATAGAAGAGTGATGGAAATCTCATTTCACTATTGACTCCAAATAACCAATGATATCACAATTAATTTTTTCACATGATTTCTTCTCAATGCCTCATTATAAGATCCCTTTCACAAGACCACACCACGAGAACTGATCAAAAGATCTACTTCACATGATCTCCTCAGAAAATTGGACCATGTATTTTAACTATGTCACAATCTTGTATCACCATGTGTTCAAACAAATAAAAAATAAATTCTTAGTAATTACTTGAACCTTTTCCCAGGTCCTTGACTATATATATTTCCATCAATCATTGAATGATTTTGTGGTTTAATCATATGATTTCTCAATCATCATCAAGTTTCCATAACTATTTTAAGGTCACATAATCTTGAGTCCCATGATAGATCATGGGATTATGGGATTCTTTATGGGTTATAAGATCAATGAGGTCTCTATAGGTCATTTTATTCATGAAACCTATATCGAGTCCTGCGATAAAGAATCACTTTATGGTTCATGTGATTCACATGATTCCACCAGTGTCATGCATATCTTTTTTCATTATTCCTAACTCATCTAAAATTCTATTATTAACTTTATATATATGGATTCTAGTTATCAGGTAGATTCCAGTATGTCTAACTAGAAGGCTCTAATTTGTTGGAATCAAAACTCTAACACTTGGTATCATGTTTTCTCTAGTAAAGATACATTAAAGGGAATTATCCCACACAAAAATCAAATATATTTGTTGTTACACCATCTTCTTATGTATAGATTCGGCCTATTGGATGATGTTTTCCTTCCCTCACCTTACTATAATCTTCCATCTTGTTGGTTTTAATCTTGCCTTAATTTTATTCAAAATATGATTATGGATATAGTCAACTTATTATAGCATGGTCTTAGGGGTTGTCTTATATGATGGATAACCCCCCATGAGGTCCAAATTGTTTTTATTTCTCCCAATAACAAATCACTCTGATCTATTTGAGATTAGTTTTCTCACCTTTAATAAAACCAAGAAGTATTTGGAGCTCAAATTGGGACTTATGACCAGGTGGTTACTTTTAATACGGATGGGCATGGTCATTCTATGTTATTTAGATATTCTTCGAGTTCACTATCCAGTTAGATGATATTCATTCTTACGAGGAAGAATGGGTTTCTCAGTTCATCATGTGTCATCAATCAGAACTTTTTAGATAGCTTATTATACATTGGTGTCTTGGAACTAATTCATTCCATTTATCCCATAGTGAAGTATGAATCAACCTTTATAAAATCAACCAACCGGGAAGGATATCTTATATTGGGGAGATGTATGAACATTTTCTTTATATCATGGATATCTGGGATAGGCATGCACAAACTCTACATTTAGAAATGTAAATACTTAACATTTTGATGTTGATGTTAAGGAATTATCTCCATATATTCTCACTCTTTACCATTAAGGATTGATTCAACGTATTTCTCTATCATAACAGAACTCAACCAACCAATATACACCCTAACCAATTCCCTTCTTAATCGATTTGTGATATTGAGGTATCTTATTGGTAAATCCATATGGTTAGGTACTATTCCGCATAGGTTTACTAAGTGAGACCAGATAAATCCTTGAGTCTTAGGTTGGTGGGATTCTTATCCATGATATTGAACAAATAAACGTTCCATGTCAAGGATGCATTCTTGGGAGTTTGGGTGAGAACGATCATAATGGTAGATCTATTAATAGTGGATATTTCTATTAATCTAGTTGTACTGACTCTTTCCAACATATAACAACTCTTGGGTCATATCCAACACGGAAAAATTACCAATATGGTTTTCCCCTTACATTTATTATTAGGCTGGATCTGAGAGAATTTTCATTATAATAGGTATCACAACACAACTAGGATCCCTAATTTCTTATTCCATACACATATGATAAATATTTTAGAGTTTGATACAACACAGCTAGGCCATGCTGAATTCATTGACATGATAGTCCAGCTTAACCGTTTTAATTTCATGCTTGATCCCAAACCTCTTGGTATAATTGTTGATAATGGTAGTGGATCTCTCGATGATAATTCATGAAAAATATCCCACTAATATGATGTTTTTTTGTCTTATTGATATGATCATATCCTTCATGATACATACACACCTTATCCATTTCCTTTTTAGTTTATCTGTATTCAATTTTTCTCTCCTCGCCCTTAAATTGATGTTCTAGTTGATTAACATCCTGAACTTATTCAGTTGTTTTGGCTCATGTTGGTGTGTGAATCTACAAATTCCCAAATAATTTTTCCTTTTCTTGGTGCCCCTATATTACTATATTATAATTATTCTCTATATTAGGTGTAATCCTACCCATATGGTTTGCAAAATAGATTGGTATGTCAGGTGTATAGACCATGTCCTTCACAAACAACCTTAAATATAGCAACAATGGAGTTCACTTGAGACTCATAAGAGCCTTTTAGGATACACCCTCTCTAAAAAAACAATTATCCCATTAGTGGGGAATAATTTCTTTAGGCATTGGGTCCTTCAAAATGAGTGATGAAAAATGCATCATTTGAGAGAATGGAACAGCGAAATTCATCCCTTCTTTATCATCTCCTCAAAACATACCCTCTTCTAACATACCTACTAAAGTAGTCGTAGAGCACCAAGAATGACCCAAACTAATATGGAAGATGAATCAAACATTGATCACTGAGACTCCCCTGTAATTTTTTTGACTGATTGGAATACCATTTTCCTATTATTTTATGATTAGGGGGTAGGTGGATTTAATCTCTAGTGATTATAAGATATCATGTGGGAAATCATCATAAACCGAAAACAACTATTTAACTACAAGAAGGATTTACATAGTTTTGATGAAAACAGTACTCTAGACCTGCTAAAAAGGGAATTTTTGTGTCTCTTCTGTAGTGAATACACATAGCCACTCAACTACATGCTCAGATAGACCTCATGACTATAGAAATGGTAGAATATAAAGCGTGTGTAGCTATCACCGGATCCCATATTCTAATCTTTTCATCTATAATGGTTATTAGCCATAAAGAATATGAATATTTATCATCATTTATTGAGACTCTTTATCCTAAAGTAGCAACAGAATATGTGGAATGAATGAAACATCAATATTCTTTTTCTGGTTCATGCCAGCCTAGCTGGTTTGTAAAATTCACTAGATTGAATATTACTATAGTCTGATCGACAATGTTTTTGTTTTTATAGATTCTTTTTAAACACTTTGACATTTGGATATTTCTCATTTTTTCACTCAATAAATGAAAAACTCTCATAACATTACATGTCATTTCTAACGTTGCTTCATTCATGACGCGTATGACATTTCATTGATTTGATGTTTCATAAACCATCAACAGTACCCTTTCTTGGTATAATACTAAGTAACTTTAAATCCATGTATTTGGATGTTTAAATCCTAATAAATTTTTATTATGATAATTTATCATGAATTATGACAACATGAGATCCCTCATTGATATAACTTCCCCATTTGTCTTCATATCACCAAATGTAAATGGATAATTTTGGTAAAATATGAATGTACCAGAGGGAGAGTGCTCTAAATCATTCAAACTTTAATAGACTTAGTGAGGATACCTTTAGTACTCCTAAAAAAATATTGATACACAAATTCTTTGTATCTATTTATTTATATTCCTCTATGTTTTTTCATAGATTAATATAGGGGAAGGCTTTGCAGGTGTTGACTTTAATTTTACTTAGGCCACTCTTTTAAGAGGTTTTTTTGTGATATGTTTTATGCCTCTTCCATTTAAGAGTGTCCAAAATTTCGTTAATCACATAAAGTGTGTGTCCAGTGAGAAAAGACTCTATATTTTCTTGGATTCCCTTACCATGTTTCTACAATGGAAAGTATTAAGTCTCTTTTAGTTGTTTATTTTATGATCTTGGAAACTAGACAATTGATGTGTTGTAGTTTAAATTCTACCATCTAATACATTATGTTGCTATATTTTATAATCTTTAAGCTCATACATTATATTTTTTATAATATAGCATCTTTGAAGTAGTATTATAAATAATGATTAATTTCATTAAGTAAGGATGTCTGTTAGGTAGTTTTAAAGTCATGCAGTAAGGATGTGAAATTCGATGTTGCAAAAATTATTGCTTCTAGGACATGGATGATGGATATAGAATGGGGGAAGACACACTATCGACAATGCAAAACACCCTAAGGTATATAGTTCCACCATAGTGTTTTTAGGGCACATGATGATTGGATTTTCTTTCTAGAAAGCTAGAGATCTATCTATTTGGTGGGTCACATGACCATATGCATGAGCTGATATGGATTACATGCATGGTTAAGAAAAGAACATTCCAATTTTTTCCCAAGGTCCATGGTATATTTATGAGGTTAGTATTTTTTAAGGGTAAAATATTAAGGAAAAGCAATTCCACCTATATAGATGGATTATATGTAGTGTAATTTATAACCCAAAAGATTGAACCAATGAATATATAATGGGTCACACATACCATTGTTGAACCAAAACACCATAAGGTGTAGGGTTATTCCATGGTGTTGTAGGGGATCATGATGGTTATAGTTACTTTCTAAGAAGGATAATATTACGCGAGTTGGTGGGTCAAAAGACCTTATATGTAGTCCCATATAGATTACGTGTATGGTTAGGAGAATATAATCCCTAATATTTTACAAGGTCCATAAAAGATTTTTGATGACTTAAATGTACAGGCAATGAAGTTGGACATTGAGTGAAATCTATACAGGAAGAGTCCTGGATCACTAGGTAAATTTTACTCTTTAGATGGGAAACTTGTTCCCTATAACATGTGGTTTTGAGTAACATGGTATAGGCTATAATAATTTTAGGAAATGGAATGTATAATTATTCTTTGAGAAAGGGAACAAACACAATTATGTAATGTCAATGATGTCAGAAATTCTTAAATTTTCTTGTTATGTGTGTTGTAAAACATGGTCTAATGTTTCCGAGTCTGGAGTAATGACATGGGATAATAATTTTGGGGATGAAACAAGTCACACTAAGGTTATTAGTTCTTCTATGGTTAAATTAGGGCTCACAACTATTAGTAATCCATTTTTTCAAGTTATGCCACATTTTCTTAATAGTTGGTGGGTTATATGCAAGAAATAGAGGAAAAAATTCACAGCCAAATAAAGGGACCCTTGACTCTAAGTGACCATTTATAAGGGCTATGGAAGGATTGTGGTGACCCGTGTAACTCAAATAATGATGTTTGATTTAGTAAAATGATCATACGCATGAAGGGTTTGATACCCATAAAAGTTTCGTTAACACCCATTGAACACATTTTCATGGTGAAGAGATATAAAAAACCATTATAGTAAACTTTTCATGGGAAAGGGGGATCCTATGATCATGGATTGGATTTTAATAGGTACATAAAGTATCCCAATTGAGATTCATGACTTCATTGTTTATGCACATGATTTTGCCTAAAATTTTGGATATGAATAGTTTAGATGGGGGATACATGATATTTTTTTTGCTAGAATTTTAAGTTTTTCATCCAAAAAAGTTTTTTATCTCTTTCACTAACAGTTTTTGGGACTTTTTATTTAGACCATCAAAGTATAAAGCTTAATTTCATGCATCTTTGAACAATGTGAATATAGTTTATGTTCCTAATACACATGGACCGAGTGTGATGGGAATATTACACAACAACCTAATTATGATAACCAGATCCAATATAAAATCATCATGTTTTTTAAAAATATAAGAATATGTTATTAATTATGGCTCAAGGTTCATGAGTTAAGATTAATGGTATGGTATAATCATGAATGAGATGGAGAAAACCACTCTATGGTGCTTAGTTTTTCTAGAGAGATATCTGGTTCACATTGAAAAGAAATCCATTCTTAAGGCGTAATTATTTTTTTTATTGGTTTGTCAAAGATATTATGTGTTTCTATTATGGTAAAATAGATATATATATTGTCCTTTATATGGACCATGAATGGTTTGTGGCAACATAAGGCACTCAAGACATGATCTGTTATTTATTTAATGAGGGGGGAAAATATGAATGAATCACCCCATAATATTGTTGAATAGGATCATATATTTTTGTTCCTTTTATAATGTTGATGATGGGTGTTGGTCAATACATTTTATCACCATGTAGTTGGAATGTATATGTCATTATATTTAACATCACGTGATAAGGATATTTTCATTGCGGTTTAAAATTATTCGGTATGGAATTATGCCTTGCATTTTAACCTCAAGCATTAAGGATGTTATTCTTGATTTGAACTGTTCCTCGGTGGCATCAGTGAGAGTGTCTTTCTAAGGTCCCTAAACACCCATGATCCATGCTCGATGTGAGAAAAAAGGGAAAATTGGGTAGTTAGTTAAGTTATGTGATAATGGGTCTCAGATGGCTCGTTTCATAGGTCTAACCAATTTTTAGTTATGGGATAATTTTCATCATTTTATATGTTTTAGACAAACCTTCGATAATTGATCTAGGTCTCACGACATATCAACTAATGAAAATAGTCAAGAAACATTTAATTATTGAATGAGTAACTCTCTATAACGGTCTGAGAAATATGAAATGTGGGGAATTATTTCAGTTGATCATTGTGTTCGGACCTCAGAATATAGAACCGACCACACTTTGTTTCTTATGAATAAAAGAATCAATCCACACACAGTTCTCATATGAAAGATCAATGTGTATGTCTAACCTGTATATATAGAGGTGAGTATTGTTATTTTGAGACTAGACCCATGATTGATGATCTATGCGTCACTACATATCCTGTGGTGAAAAGAACCAATACACTTGTAGTTTATTAATATGAAACTATCCACATAGGCCAAACCCATACACATGGGTGGGAATTTATCCCATTAACTATCGCGTCTAGACCAAGGATTGGAGATCTGGGAATCGCTATGTATAATGTTGTGACTAGAATCAATCCAAACATATTTCTTGAAAGGAGGAGTGGTGAAACACCCAGACTAAAGATTTTGGTCCACATTGGATACATAAAAAGTAATTCATAGTTTTAAGTCATTAAAGAGACCAAAACAAAGTTTAAAATCACGAGGCAATGAATTATGTGGTCAATTTTAATTTCATGAATCCATGACTATGTTAACCCTAACATGAACATGATATACCTTAATCATGTAGGGAATATTTTAAAAAAAGTCATATTCCCATTTGAGCTATTATCATTGTGAAAAATAAAGAATTGGAAAGGTTTCATTCATGAAACGTGGATTATTAAAGGTAAGTATATGATAATTTTGTATCATTTGTTACTTGGTCAAAGATATATGATTTAAGAAAACATATTTATCTCATTGGAATGGAAATCAATCTACACATTGTTCTATAAATCGGTGTAGTATATTTTCAACTGGTGATGACATAATCAATTTTGTTTAACATCATATGGTAAGGGAGATGCCATTATAGCTTATCATTATGCAATAATGACATCATCCATGTAGTTTAATTTCATGTGGTAGAAAAAAGGTGACTCTAGGTGAAAAATATATAAATTGTCAAAAGATCCAAGACTAGGGATCTTGGCACAACTATTTTTTTCTTTAATATAAGGAATTCATCCACCCATAGTTCTTGAATTAAAAGATTCTCTATGTGGATCAAACTCACACACAAGATAAGGGAATTTCATTTTTAATTTTCCCAAATCTATCATATGTTCAATGAATCATCCATTAAAGGATTTTCATCCTGTAGTTTAATGTATTGTAGTGAGGATGTATTCTTTGAAATTTAACATTATGTAGTAAGGTCATCTACCAAGTAGTTTAATGTCATTTGTTAAGGACATGTCATGCAGTTTAATGTCATGAGATCGGATTGATTATGTATTTTAAAATCGTGTGGCTGGGATAACTTTCGTGCAGTTTAATGTTGTAACAACCAAAAATTTCATTAATGAAAATCCCTCTTGATCTAATTAAGTGTCTCTTTATGTAAAATTTTTATATAAAATGTCAAATTATTTGGTTTTAGGTTAACAATTGTGACCATTTCTAATATAGTTGTTGAACAGTGATCAAATGATAGGTATAAATATAGGGCTTTAACAAATCCAATTTACTCAGATGATGGAATCGATGGCCTCATCTAGTAGTCATGCCCCATACGAAGCCCATTTGTTATAGCTTGGAAAGGAGTTTGTGTCTTGGGGATTCTCTCTTGACCAAGCCCAAGTTGAGCTTGAATATGTTAAGCTCCCCTACGAGAGAAGTGTAAGTTGATAGAGATTACCACCAAAACAATGTTATCTGAGCCACCCCAAGAGTTTTTCACCACCGCAAACCATACTCTTCAGTCTTATTCGGGTGTTATAAGGGGTTATGTAACAAGACCCTAGTACTATGGTAATGTACATTATTTTTTATATAATAATTAATATACTTTCATTTTATTATTTTTAACTTGTAAATAGTTTTTTTAAAGGACAAATAGTATTTGTATTTAATGTTCTACTAAGAAATATATTTTTGATGAATCAATGGAATTCTGAATTAAATAATATTTTAATAAATTATTAATATTGTTATTAAATTAATTTTTTTAATATAAATTATCATATAATTTTATGAATGCAATTGTAATTTTTATTATGTTTTGAAAGCCATTTTTTTCAAAACCCGTGAATTTTTTATAAATGTCAGTTTTTATTTTAAAAGTGAAAATTAAAATATTTAAAATTTTATTTAGATAAAATAAATATTATATCTCGAATAATGACATCGAAATTATACAACGGTGAATTTTTCATTATTTTTTTAGACAGTCAAAATTTTGGGTAAAAATTAAATACCGTTTAAATATATAATGTGTTTTATGACATCATAATGACCCAATAATGATGTAATAAAATAATATAATCTTTATTTGCAGCCAATATCTGTTTTACCAATAATATAATCGGTTTTGGGGTTTTTTTGACTTATTTGACAAAGCAATAATAGACCCTTCAAGGCTTATTAAACATCTTGTATTTTTAAATTATTTTCCTTTGGAGTGTGACTCACCTCCACATAAACAACCCCATTATTTGAAGAATTTAGGACTTTGACCATATAAAATATTTTTATCCACTTACCTTTTCCAAAGACCATGGGAAACTCCATGGTATGGTTTTTGTTTTGGATTAGTTTAATGTGAGGTGTCCCAAACCTAAATAATAAAACATTACCTCACCTTTCTTATATAAATCTGCACAAGATCCCAATAACTCCTCACTCAAAGCCTTTAGAGTTCATAAAACCTATTATATAATCTCTCTAGAATCCTACCAAGGTGCCCCAATCTCCCAATAAGCCTCTCTCAAGCCTCTCTCAAGCCTTTGGAAGCACACTTCCAAGTAAGGGTTTTTTCTTCCTTTCTCATTTCTGTCCAATTTTCTTAATGTTGTTATTCCCTATTCATTTCAGTTATAAATTTTGGTGTATGGTTTCTAAACTCCCCCATACTGTCCTATTTATGTTTTAATTATGGTATACCCCTTTATCTCTTTCTAAATTCTTCCCATGTACACCCATTACTATGCCGAATTTCTGAAAGAAATTTCTCTATGCTCTATTACATTCAAGAAATTCTTTTATATCATGACTATAAATTCCATTAAAATTGTTGGGACACGTATCTATATGAACCCCTTACTTTCCCTTTCATTTAAATATTATGAGACACCCCTTTCTCTCTCATAAACCATTTTAACAAATCCTTACCTCACGTCGTTACGCTGCCGAAATTGCACCTATTTTCCAAACCAATGTCATTGTGTTGTGAATACCATGCACATTTCTCTATCAAGGGTATTCACCTTTATGAACACCTAATTATTGATTATAATGTTTCATGTATTATTTCCACATTACTTTATCATGGAATAATTGATTATTTTTTATGAATCCATGTTATATGATCCATGTGGCACACATGAAATTAAATGTTTAAGAAGGGTCTTCCCTTACAGCGCTCCAATGCATTGGGTAATGTATAGAATCATGGTACATGATGTGAAATGGGTGTTTAATTATTATAATTCAAGTTAAATGAGGTTTTACTCATGCTTCAAGTGCAATGAGGATTTACTCATGATCCATGTGGAATGAGCATTGGCTCATGCAAATTCCATGTTAAGTGTTGTAGCCACATTTCAATGTTATGATTATCATGCTTTATCATTCCTTTATTTTGATTCTTCTATTGTGATATATTGATATACATATTGTCTAAAATTTTTTGTATTCATCATGTTATTCCATTATTATTCCATTACTATTCTTTATAGCTCACCCTTTTCTTATGCATGTCCTCAGGTTATCCCATGTCATGCTAAGTATGACGGAATGTGGTGGTCATTTGAAGGACGTTTTCAATAAAGATATTGTATTTCATGTTTTAAGTAGTTTTATAATTATCCAAATCCCTAAAGACACTATACCTCTCGAAATTATATGTTGTATCAAGTGAAGTTTATGTAATAAATTATAATTAATTGTCTAATAAAGGATCATGGTTGTCATAAATGTCATATTATTTGGATGAATCAAGTAGTTGAAATTAATTTGAACAGGAAGAATTCATTTTAGTTTATGATCATGCTATAAAGAAGAATCATTCATTCAAATTTTCTATGATCAGGATTATGGATTCCTAACAGATTCAATGAAAATTATATCTTGACTAACCATTAATTTTGGGGTGGGGGAGTGATATACTCCACATACATTGGGGAAAAAAATTAAAATCCATTGGAATAGACATTATGTATGATGTAAGGTCCCTCCTATTTGGGTTCCAAATTTGGTGGATTATTTCCTAGAATCATTGGTTTTTTGAGAACCAACATCGCTTCTCTATAGAGGAAAGAACATAGTGGAAAATTTTTATTGAAGACTCATGCAATTAAATTCTTATGGACACTAAGGTTTTGTTGTGTACATTGCCTTTTCTATTTTATCCTTTCCAACTCATTCAATAACTTTTTTGACTGATCATCATCTAATAGGATCCTCTAGATATCTATTTTAACAAAGGGAAACTAGACTTCTATAGGAAAAACAATCTCATTTTGGGACACCGATGACTATTGAGTTGCTTATGTAGTAGTGTACATGGTGGGCCCATAAATCATGAAAGAGGTTTTTCGACCCTGAATTGTTCTCTTTGTATAAAATATTCTATAGTATATTCGACCATGTCTTATTTAATGCCTCCATCTATCTATTTTTTATTGTATCATAGCTGGATGAGTGGTTAGACTCAATGTTTTACTCTCGGTATGATTTCTTCAATTCAGTAGAACACAAGTTGGATTCATTATCTCTCAATATAGTCTAACGGACTCTAAATCTAGTAAAGATGATGATACATTTTATTAGATAATGATATTATTCATCCCAAAATCCTTGAGGGGTATCACATCATCTCATCAATAAAATATTCTAGTATCAAAAAGTATTTATATTAACTTCTTAAATGTTTTAGTGGATATTCCACTCCACCAACCATTCCCCATATGAAAAATGGAAAGGAATATTTATCTGTATTTATCCATTATTGGGGATAACTGATAACTTTTTCATGAATAAGAAATGCATGAAATTTCTTAGGTGATTATAAATAGTCACGTATCATTGTTTTCTAGCAGCAATCAGGCCTCTTGATTTGATGGAGGATCCTAGAATCAGATTGATGAGTGCCTTCAGATCTTGCAAGAACTTCTTCCATGATGGAGTAACCATCTCTTTTTCGATGCATATGGGGAGGATTACATTAAATCCTCAATTGGAGATTGCGTTCTCTTATTTTTTCCATAAAAAAATCTGATGTTTGATGCTCGACTTTGATTTTATTCCCTTTCATATTAGTCTTTTAAGAAGTTCTCATATTATACATAATCAATTATGGGATTAATCCATCAGGGGGTGGATAACGGTTCATCACACACTAGAGTAGATTTGAAAAGATTTATCCCCTTCATGTCATAAAATATGACTGATGAGACCATCCTTCATTTTTTGATGTGGAAGTCCACCAAATATTGATCAGGGTCATCTGGTACTATAACTTCATTAGCCATCATGTCAACATTATCATTTTACGATCATGGAACGTGATAAAATTTGGGTTAAAAAAGGAAACTCTTCCATAAGTCCTTTTTTGTGACCAATAATATGATATCATTCTTCCTCCATAAGGACATATTCTCCATTAATCTATTTCATCACTAGCTCTAAATCCCCTTTCATATTAAGGTTGTCTATCTGTAGTTTAATGGAATGTTCGATGCAAGAAATGAGGGATTGGTTTTTCACCTCATTGTTAGTAAAGCCTTCTGATAGTGAGATGTTGTAGGGATAAATTTCATTGTCTCAAGAAACAAATACATTCCTTATATGAACTCGATTAGGATTCAATTTTTGCAGTTTCTTGTCAATATAACTTAATTATAAACCATAAAAATACATCTCCCGTGTATAGGGAGTATAATGGTCATAGAAAACCTCTTGTTATGAATTATTTCTGTTCACTGGTGTATAATTTAGGGCGGTATGTGTTGCAAATAAATTATCCATGGCCAACACTTTCACTAGCTTCTATTAAATGAACTAGATTTAATATTGTTGTAGAATAACTACCCATCAGGACAAACACCCTGTCAACATAAAGTATCCAAGTGTGTTCTTGAGTGGTTCAATATGAGATACCAAATGGACACCATGTTGCTATAAGTAATGTATTGAATTTTTCTTTCCAAATATTAGCATCAAATAATTATTCTAGATATCAGAATACAATGTCTCATTACCTTGAATCATTTAAATGAGGTAATAGATATTTTTCACTCCCTTTATTAGTCTTATGTGTGAGGAGAGAACCAATATATTGTTCCATGGTAGACAGATATAATATTTGGGGATTTACTTCTACCGGAATTACCAAGAACAGTGGGTACACCAAGTATTGGTTGACAATCTCTAAAGCATTATGAAATTCCTTATCTCATCAGTAGGGAACTCTTTTCTTAATTATATTGGGAAAGGGTGATATATTTTTGTTATGTTATCTATAAAACATCGAATGTAAGTGAGGTGTCCTTGGATCCCCCTTAGATATTTGATATTCTAAGGGAATTACACTACTAGAATTTCAATTTTCTTCTGAGGGTCGAAATTAATGTCATGGTAGCATACTAAAAATCCATGTAATTTCCATGATTTCGCCTTGAAATCAAAACTTTGTCAATACATCTACAAACTATGCAGCCCCATATTGTTGAGTATTGTTTGAAGATCCTGGAATTGATCACATAATAGTCGACATTTGAGGACATAAAATTATATTATTCTTCCCATGATGGGCTTAAAGATATGATGTGTGGCACGTTGATAAGTAGTACTAGTATAATTTATTCCAAAGGGAAAGACCAGTTGAAAAAAATCCCCTAAGGTTATCAGAAAGTGATGGAATCTTCATCTTCTTTGTCAATATTAGTTTGATTGTACCAGGAATATAGATAAATGAAGGAAAGGGTTTATAAGCTAGTAGTCGCATCAATATAGAGATCTATCATAGGCATGGGAAATCAAAATTCCATCAATGTACATTAATTTATCTAAAATCGATGAATATCCTAATCAAAACATTATTTTTCTTTATAGGGATGATGTTGGTGGTCCACCTTGTGTATTTCACACTCTAAGAAATTGTAGATTTGATAAATTTGGAATCATCCAACAATACAGTTGTATCATTAGAGGGGTGTATCCTCCTTGCTGGCTTTTAGAAACATCGACGGTCATCAAGAAATATAAGATAGTGTGTAGACATGTCACGGATCATTTAGGGTATTTCTGTACAAAACTAAGAGAAAAAATATTTATTTTTTTTATAAATCCAATGTACGTCTCATACTCCTCAAAAGTCAAGTAGGCACTAATAAATATGGTTTTTAGGTCTTCCATTATTCCTAGATTCACCTACTTGAGATCAATGGAGGGGGAGATGGACTCCTCAAATATGGGAGGGGGTTCCTGAGATAATATTATTTTTCTTTCATTTTTGAGTATGTGGAGACATTTTTGGACATTGTAGTCAAGTTGAAGTAATATATATAATCATCAATAAAAGAAACTTCATAGGAAGAAACATTTCCACCCTGAACTGCTAGAATTTTCATATAGAGATTCTGGAGATTATTATTTTATTTTATGCTATCACTAGGTATAGTTTGAGTTTAGACATTTGAGATTAAGTCTACTAACTCAATAAGGTTCATGGGTAGCACAAAATCACCTTCAAGAATACTCTAGGGATTCTTATGGGAGGTCCCGAAGCCATTAGGATCTAAACCCTACATATTTGTATCCACAATTAGGATTTCGTTCCCTTTTATATAATTATACCCCATCATATATGGTTTCAAAATACTCAAAGGGGTTATTGTCGCCATGTAGCATTTTGAATTTACCATAGATAGGGTATTTCAATCCAGATTAAATGTTGAATGTACGACCATGTGGTTGTGATTCCATGGTATTCCAAGTAAGAAATTATATTTTTTGTCTTGCTAGATAACCATGAAATCAGTGTTAAATGTGACATAGCCAAACTAATCTGTGAGATTGATCTACTTAAGAGGTCTTTTTTACTCTTATCATACCCTTGAATGGATATATTTATAGATGATAAGTCTCCCTTGTTATATCCCTAACATCAAAGGGTATGAATTGGGATAAGGTTTACCCTAGAACAATTATCTATCAAATCCCTTCTGATGTCATCATTATCACAATTCCCTAAAACATATGGTGTTCTAATATGTTACTAGATAACCTCCTCCTAATCCTGATCTATGAATGAGATAGAGAAAAGGAATCCTAATAGAATATTCTCTAGCTGATAATGCTCTGCTGAAATGAATTCTATCTTAAACTCGTGTGGGATATGGAGGGCCTTGATGAGTGCTTCTCTAAGTTATTATTAAATATGGAGAGCATCTAGGATTTATAGTTTTTACTAGACAACCATTATCATTTTCATAATATCTTACTTTTCTTCAATGGTTGACTCTTTCTTATGTGTGGTTGGTCCCTGTTATGTTTCTTATGAGATGAGGTGTTTGAGGGGGGAATTATTAGTTCATTTTAATATATCAAGGGAACGTATTCTACTATTTGTTTACATTTCATTGTTCATCCCCTTTTTCAAGGTTGATCAGACAGTCACAATCCTGATAGTCAATCATATAAGATTATTGGGCGTGAATAGCCATTGGAGAGCTCAGGGGCACCATGTTATTTCTATTTGGATTACCAGAACACTTTCACATGGGTATTAACTATTTATAAATACTATATGGGGATGTGACTGATATATTGGGACTTACCATGTTTGTATTGTCCCTTTTATCATCATCTCCTGGTCCTTTGAACTCCATCTCTCGATTCAGGTATTGAGAACTCATTCTGATAGTCATATTCATCATTAGAGAAGGGGTATACCAAGTGTATCACATTTAAATAACCAAATAAGATCTATTTATTTGATGGGGTTCCCATTTGGTGGGGGTGGTCCCCATTCTCTAGATATTATAGTAAATAAATCTGCAAGATATAGAGCTTTTGTAGGTAAAAACTATGTACAATAATTTAATATTTCTTCTTATGTGTGATTATTACATCCACCACTGGGAGGTGTTTTCTATGTCACCTAAAAATTAGAAGGGATCATTATGGGTTTGTGAATTTATGATCAAAGGGTAGAATAAACGTGGTAAACTGTATTTGAATTCATCATGCTATCAAAATGATTCCCATACCTAGCAGGAACATCGTTCCAATCACCCTTTTCCTCTGTTTGGGAAATGGTTACACAATTCACGTGTGCCGAGGAATTTTCCAACATCAAATTCCCAAATTAAACCATGATTTGGAAGAAATATTTTAAGATGAAGAAATCATGGATGGTATGACTCATCTTGTTATATAAATGATAGTATTTGGGCAGATTAGTGGTGTCTACCTCATCAGGTTTCATAGGCTGCAATAGCTTGAGTAGGTTATTTTCTATGGATGAATTGTAATAACTAGGGACATTTACATTTTAGAAGGATTTACAATTATTCATTTGTTCCTCAACTCCCGGGAGACCCTGATCACATTTCTCTTTTGGTTTAGGATGATGTTTTTGTTGATACCACTCAACAGGAGGCTTTTGCAGATTCAATACCTGTTTGGGTTCTTGAATGGATATAGTAATTGGATTTTAGGTAACAAAGACATTTTATACCTTATAAAGACATTTTACTTATATAGAATACATGATCTATGATTTATCTTGATATGCTTCAATGGAATATTCTATAGGTTTCACAATTTTTTCAAACTAAGAGAATCTTCATAGGAACATCATCATGATTAAAGGTTTCCAAAGATAATCATGATGATTTTCAGCATAGAGTTCTTGTACATACTCTTATAAGAGAGAGATTTTGAGTGAATCAGGTAAAACATTTCATCTGTTGATGCATCCATATACACTCTCATTTTAGAATTTCTTTCCAGTTAGTAAGGTTTATGATTATATTTTTCCTTAGTGTCGAGCTGAATGAATAACATTATTGGTGATGAAGGTATTTCAATCACACAATGGATCCTTCTGGAAGACTATTGTTTCAAACAAATGTTGGACCTACCATAGTCTAAATAACAAAACATAGAATGGTTACTTCTTGGGTCTCCTAAGCCATCAAAGGTTTGATTTTTTAAATTAGGTTTGGTAAAATTTTCCTCCACCCATTCATGATATTTTATCATATAGGTTTTGTTGGGTGTTCATTTACCTTCCATGGGTTCCATTAGGGAGGCCAGGGACACAATGACATTGAGAAGTTCTGGCAGTACATGTTTCTGGTCCACCTCCCTTCTATAGAGAGTGGGTATGAATCGATGAAGTGGCCCCATTTTCATATTCCACTAATTTATAATCAGTGTTGGGATTAAATTATATCCTTGGAGAGGGAGATTCTATCTCTATAATGTTAGAAATTCGTGATAATATTCATCTTCCTCATTTATATATACTAACATCCTAGATCCAAAGCCAACCAAATGAAAAAATTCCTCTCTTGTAAGTGTATTTGATCAATCTTAATTTTTTTGGAGGGAGGCCATTCATTTTTACCTAAAGAAGATACCTAGTGGGAATGTTTCCCCTCTTTAGATCCTCATTGAGTTGTTTGATATTTTGAATCTCATTCTCAAAATTTTCTATTCTTTCCTATGTAGAGGAAATTATGGATCTTATGGCTGTTATTTAGGATGTAGCCACACCTTACCATTTATCCTTGACATTTTTCTATTGTATATTTTGTAGCTCATTATTTGGGGGTGAAATTTTTTGGGTACTTCATTAATTTCATATACACACAACCTTATTTTGGACCTCCAGATCACCCTCTTATTGGGGTTGGTTTTCAAACTACATCCCTCCACATTTTCATCTCAGTCAATATCATCTTCTATGATGACGGGGAGTAAATTCACTAAATTGTAATAAGAAATAGTAGTCAATCCATTAAATTCAACAAAATATCAAAAAAAAATACTAATTTAATTAGGGTAATTTTTGAAACCCCTAACCATATTTTTCCATTTTGGATTTAAAACCTTACAATGTTTGAATAACTTCACTATTTTTCCAACTTTCACGGCCTACTATTAATGTATTTGAGAGAATTTTCAATCTTGTTTTCTGAGATGACCCTAAACAAAAAGGTCTATCTTGTGGTGGGAGGAATTGATGTGATGATGAATTTTGATATTTACCTCCCCAAATTGAGAAGAATGATTCTCTATGTGTTTATGATAAAGGTGAAAATTCCCCCAACCTTGTTGGTATGAAACATTTTGAGGAATTTGTCATATCTTTTTGATCTTGTAATTATATATTTGATTATTATGGATGAGGATTTGATGATTAATGGGATGTGTATAACGACCCCATACTTGATGTACATGGACATTACATTACTTTTGTGGAATACATAATACATAACAAAAACAAACACACAAGGACCATAATAGTTTAGTGTCTTTGGAAACTCGGAACATAATCTAATAATTGTAGTGAAAGATCATCGAAATCTCCCATAAAGATCTTCCCCTTTTGTTTTCTTACCTAAAATATTTCTTTATATCCCGGGGAAAAGAAAACATATAAAGGGTTATCTCAAATTCTCAGTAAGGGTAAGCATTGATAAAATAAAACAAACCATATAAATTTGAACATAAAAACATGAATATAATGTTTAAACATTGAAATCTTGAGTAATGAAAAAAAAACATGGCACTACGTAAGGAATAGATCATAATAGAACATCAATCTTGATAAAATAGATTGTAAATAAAACTTGTAATTGTGGAAAAACATTAGGCACGTGATATTATTTCCATAGTAGAGAAGGCATTTCTGCCAAAACCATATTGGTGGACAAAGTCCCTTACTGAACAGGGTTCACTCTTCGTTTCAGTTCTGTATCACTGAACCATATTAACTTGTCATTCCAGACATGTCTATCTCATGACATATAAATATTTACCCAATTAATTGGAGGGAGATATAGGTCCCACCCATCTCATAATAAAGTCATTCTTACTTGTTCCACAACATAAAAAATCATTCATCATAACCCAAAGAATAATAATGGGTTTCATAAACATCATATCATCATAACATAATCCATATAAAACAAATGGATATCATTTAATCATTAGAAAAGTGAAACCATGTAAATCATAGAGATATTATACTTGAAACAAACACATATGAAATAATGTCATCTTATATGTAAAATGGTTTTGATAATACAATTGAAAAGAATTCTTCAGGAAAATATCCTTTCTTCTTAAAAATCGTTTTCTTTTAAAAAAATGCCACAAAGTTTTAAAAGAAAGGTATTTTATTAAAAATAACCATGAAATATTGTAGAGTAAACTTCATTAAAATAATGTGTTATAAAACTGTAAAAATCCATTCATGCCATATAAGATAAAAAAACATTCTTCTCATACTTTTGCCGGAAAAGTCAAAAGGTTCCTAATATGGTAAACAAAGGTAAAATTCCTTCCATAAACCAATGTAAAATTCAAAGAGGGGTAAACATGAATTTAAAGATACATGGAAGAATATTAAAAACATTATGAAAAACATTTTATGGACATGGATGAAAAATATACCCCATTAAATACCTATGTATAAGCAACCTCAGATAAAAATGAGATTGAAAATTTGTCCCTTACTTTAGGTATGATATGATTTGTATGTATCCGAACCTCCTGTATAATGAATTAAATAATTTCATTAAATTATAACAGAATCATATTCACTGTTATGATATCATATATGGTTCACTTATGACTTTATATTACCCGTTCTTTTGTAAATTCCATGTTAAAACAGTATTTTGGGTAAAATCGTTTAATTTATCGTACGTGCTTGGACATGTTGTTCTTGATATTATTATTACTTATATCATGATTTACTTACTTCCAGAATTTAAATCATGATTTTTTTATCATATATATTCAGTATATATATATATAATATAGATAAATTAAATTAAATACACCGTTCATGGAGACAGTTGGCCAGACATACGCATGAACGCTGTTTTCATTTCCTTATTGACATTAATGGAAGTAATTAGATGAAATATATATATACATAAATCCATTGACTTTATAATTTTATATTTTAATTATTATTCATTATTTATAATTTATAATCATTCTTGAATGATTAACATGGAGAACGAATCACATCGCGTCGTGGAGACGGTAATCCGTACGTACGCATTACCGATGATATCATTCCCATAATTATTTAATAGAATTGGAATGAATGATATAATATATAAGAATCATTATGACATTATAATTACCATATATAGTTATTATTTACACTATTATACCCACCCAAGTAAGGTGGTGGTGGAAAAACTAATTACACCACGGCGTGGAGACGGTATTTCGTACGTACGAATGCGCGGTGATTTCGTTTTCTGTAGGATGGATAGAAGGTGAAATGGGGTTGTTTCATATTTCTAATATCATATCATTATATGAGACATACTTATGTTATTACGTTATAATGAAACAACTAAATATGATGAAGTATAAGAAGGAAGAAACATGAAAGAATCGGTAGAATAGATTACCTCTTCCTCGACGCGCCTCCTTTAAACATCCACTTAAGGGACTAGAGTTGGTCTTTTGAGATAACCAAAACCTCTAATATGTTTCTAGAGATTTTGAGAAGGTAAATGGGTAGGGTTTGGCAGAGATTGAAGGCTCAAAGTTGTGTAAAGAGGAGAGGTATGAGGTTCCTTTTTATAAGGGAAGAGAGGGGCACCTTTGGAAAGTGTGAAACTATTATTTTATTGTAAACTTATCTTTGGTTTCAAAAGATACAAAAATAATTAAAGATGAAGATAAGATGACTCATGGTTGAAATAAAATCATCCAATCAGAATTGGACATGTTTTGTATAATATTTTAATCATTATAATCTTATTTATTTAAATAATTTATTAATGAGGTAAATACTACTTCATTATTGTGTCATAAATAATTTAATTTATTTGATGTCTAAAAATTATAAAAAAATATGATCATGTAGGAAATATTTTAAGATTTTCAATGAAAATTTATATTCGAAATGATAATTTATGTAACCTCTTATAAAAATTAATTACAAAAATATTTTTGTTAATGTCAATTTTATCTTTACATTAAATTAATTAATCCAAATTGTCATTATCACAACCATGTGGCTCAATGGGGTCCCAAAATCGACCCAAAGATTCCCATTGTAGGCCACTACTCATCCAATATAGTTAGGACAAGTGTTAAAGTAATTTTGAATTATTATAATATTCATTTAACCTTGAATTACCCTATTTACCTTTAACCGCGGTAAATAAAAGTCAAAAGTTACTATTCACCAAAAATTATTTTCATCTTATTGAACCATATTTTACTTCTTGATAACAACAATGTATGTCGAATTTTTTAAATTCAATTCACAGTAGTTGTAAAATTTCATTAAAATGAAAGAGTCAGTTTTTTAACTAGCACTAAGTGGTTTCACTATCCATCAAAAATTGATGTTTTTCAGAAAAAGACCAAACATTCAGCCTAAGATATATTTGATGTTCTGAATTCAAAAATGATGTCTATTTTTCCAAGTTGAAAACATATAAGTTTCATTAATTAATTTTAAAATTAATTCATGTTATCAAAACATATAGCATGTTTTTAAGAAACAATAACTATCAAAAGGTCGACACTTGTTTATGTCCAAATTCAAAGTGAAATTAATTCCAATGACCAACATTGTATTAAATAGTAAAAATATATTCTAATTAAACTATAAAACCAATTAAAAAGATCATATAACCATATAAATTATTGTGATGAAAAAAGTTGTTTTTAATTAAAATATAGCGTGTTTTTTACTATTCATTAAAATATGAAAGTTATCAGAATAATATTAAAAATTTATCCAAATTAAATTTTTATATCCTGATTCAAAGTAAGATTTTATTTTGTCAAATTGAACTTATAAACATATAAAAACTATATTTACTGTGGGTGCGCCATCAAAAGGCAGGAAAACTGCATTTTTTTAAAAATACTTATTTTACCCGAAAAAATTATTTAGTTCTCTTACCATGTTCTAGAAAATATGTAAGATGAATAATAATGTTATAAAATTAAAAATGTAGTTAATACTATTAATAACGTCTATTCCATAATAATATTATAAAAATATCTCGTTTAGTGAAACATGGTATTGCGTACTGCACACGCTATCAAAGAATGCCTTGATTGCGTGTAATGCAAACCAAGTCAGTGCTGCATGTAGTGAAAGCTCCGTTTTTTGCAGTGTATAACATAATCCAACCATAGTTCATTTATACATTGAATATATATATATACACTCAATGATGCGTAGAATAACTACTATCAATCAAACATGAAATTATGTGTAACACGATCCAAGATTACTGTTTTGTATACTGCAAACTTATACGATGTTGTGTATAGCGCAAGATAATCTTGGTGTAGCATATAACAGAATATATGAAAGAAATTAAAAAGAATATATCTTATAAAATCTTTGGGTGTTACATTCTACCCACCTAAAAATGAATTTCGACCTCGAAATTCGTCGGGGATATAAATGGTTTATTACATGAGAGTTTCTTTCATAGAAACCCACATCGTAAAAAGGAATACCAAAACATACTTTTCAAAATGAACATTAGAAATAAAATGGATACCCATATTAACTCATCACTTGGGTTCCCACATAGAAGATCATAGGTGAAAATATGGATATGGAAGAAAAATATATCTGTCATGTTCTAATGGAGAGTGGTAGAGAACATGACTATGAAAAATCCAAAAATCACAAAGCCATAAATTTGTGATGATTTAAGGTACCATCTGATTCATCATATATAAGGACACTAGGAAATCATTTTTGGTTTTCAAGATCATTTCCCTAATGTTGAATAATTTGAATTAGAAAAAATACTTACTTTATTTTGGTACAATCTCACCGTTGTTCATGTCTTGAACAATTTCCACATCATCTATTAAAGAAATGATGTTGAATTTGTCTTCCATGAAGTGCTAGCGAATCATGCGATAGAATGATAGGTTATTCCATCAGTCTCAAACATAAAGTTAGAAATAATTATATACATAAGTCCATATATGGTGAGATTAATCGGATATGGTTCTAAAATGGACTTATAATTCTTCTATCATCCTTCATAATAAAATAAAACTAGTTTCTACTAACCAGGGACTTCCTATAGGCCAGTGGTAGGCGATAAAGTCCTGTCACACTTCGATTTTGGGTTCGATTCCCATATCTGTGTCCGACACGATGGGTTGTCGCATGTCCTACATGTTTTCCATTTTTCTAAAACTAAATTATTATAACATTCCTACAATAATATCAAAAAAAGTTCTAGCCTTAAATAATACTATCTTATGTATAAATTAATTCATTCCAATATTTAGGCTTAACAAAAATACTTATGTACAAGCTCATAGTATAAAGAAAACAATTACTAGAAATTTCATCTACCGAGCATGTGAATACAATAATTTATCAACCATATATCATACGATATATCTTGTTGGCCACATTACAAACATGTGAATACGTTAATCATGTATTCTCTAGAAAAATGAATACCCATTGAACCTTAGTGAAAACATGAATGCTGTCAAAAGTTAACTATTTCCATATACCAAAATCCCAAAATTTCTAAATACTCAAACCATGATATAACTTTGTCCATATATCTGTCATGAGCCCATTTAATTATCTCTTTATAAATTCATTATGTGAATATCATCTTCTTTCCAAAAATATTTGAATAACCATTCATGGTTACCGGTAGCATTCATCATATACTTTCAAAAACTCAAGGAAAGGAAATAGTGTAACAATCCTTAGATTTTTCTTTATTCCATAGTACCATACATTATTCTTGATAAACATACAATCATTCCACTACCTTCTTAAACCACTGACTGAGCTTTATCATTTATTTCATCTCATATAACATTTGTAGTCTCTTCATCATCATCCACATAAATACTACCCATATGACCATGCTGATTCTCTTCATGAGATTTTCTCTTAGGGCATTTTTTTGAATAATGCTCATACATTCCACATTTAAAACATTTAATCATTTTTGATGTCGTAGAAATACCGTTATCCTTTTACATGGTGTTAACTAAACATTTTTCTTTGCACTTAATGGCTTTGTGTCCTTCCTTTACACACCCAAATCATCGTCCAGTACCTTTGAAACATTCTACTTGATGCCGCATCCCACATTATTTATGTGAGGGAAATTTAACTTCATTTCCTTTATGATCATCATGAAACTCCATCTTTCTCTTATTAGATGAGTCGGGATACTTACCAAAGTTGAGATTATTGATCATTTTGTGAGATTGCTGATTAGTCATAATAATGATGTTTTGACTTCCAAATTTCATTTCATTTGGTTCCTCATGAAGAATATCATTCCATTATCCCTCATATCTTCCATTATCATGAATCTTCATGTTTTCAGTCATTTTCTAAGACCCAAAAAGAATAGTGTGAGAGGAAAAAATAATGCTAGGAAAACAACATAATAAAGGGGGAGTACCTTCAATATATAAATTCTTAGATTTAATTCTAAGATCATTAACATAATTCTAGGACTATAACATATACGTATACTTAACCATAGGGACATCCCTAGACATACCTTAGAAATATCTCTAGGGATCTCGCTAAAGATCTCACATCCTAGTTTCCAAAGGTTGACTAAACCTTTCCTCTGATACCAACTATAACGACCCCATACTTTACATACATGGACATTACATTACTTTTGCATAATAATTAATACATAAAAAAAACAAACACACAAGGACCGTAACAGTTTAGTGTCTTCGAAAACTCTGAACATAAACTTCTAATCGAGGTGAAAGATCATCAACATCTCCCGTAAAGATCTTCCCATTTTTATCTTACCTAAAAACATTCTTTATATCCTGGGGAAAAGAAAACATATAAAGGGTGAGCTCAAATTCTCATTAAGGGTAATCATGGAGAAAATAAGACAAACCATATACATTTGAACATAAAAACATGAACATAATTTTTTAACATCGAAATCTTGAGCAATGACATAAAACATGGCAGTACGTAAGGCATAGATCATAATAGAACATCAATCATGATAAAATAGCTTGGAAATAAAACTTGTAATTGTGGAAAAACATTAATCACATGATAGGATTTCTATATTATCCAAGGCATTGCTACCAAGACCATATTAGTGGACAAAGTCCCATACTGAACTGAGTTCACTCCTCGTTCCAGTCCTGTATCACTGAACTTGATTAACTTGTCATTCCAGCCATGTCTATCTCATGAGATATAATCCTTTACCCAATGAATTGGAGGGAGATATAGGTCCCACCCATCTCATAATTAAATCATTCTTACTTGTTCCACAACATAAATATAAATCATTCATCATAACAGAAAGAATAAAAATGGGTTTCATAAACATCTCCCATCATAACATAATCCATATAAAAAAAATGGATATCATTTCATCATAAGAAAATTGAAACCATGTAAATTATAGAGATGTTATACTTGAAACATACACATATTAAATAATGTCATCTTAGATGGAAAATGGTTTGGATAAAACACTTGAAAAGAATTCTTGATGAAAATATCCTTTCTTCTTAAAAATCAATTTATTTTCACAAAATTCCACACAATTTTAAAATAAAAGGATTTTATTGAAAATAACCACGAAATATTGTAGAGTAAAATTCATGAAAATAAGGCGTTATGAAATAATAAATATCCATTCATTCCATATAAGTTAAAAAACATTCTTCTCGTACTTTTTCTGGAAAAGTCAAAAATTTCCTCATATGGTAAACAAAAGAAAGATTCATTCCATAACACAATGTAAATGTAGAAGAGGGGTAAACATGACATTAAACACACATAGAGGAATATTAAACACTTTATGAAATACATTTTATGGACATGGATGAAAAATATACCCCAGTAAATACCTACGTATAAGCAACCTCAGATAGAAATGTGATTGCAAAATTATCCCTTACCTTAGGTCTGATATACTTCGTACATATCCAAACCTCCTATATAATGATTTAAATAATTTAATTGAATTATTAAAGAATAATATTCACTGTTATCATATGATATACGGTTCAATTATGACTTTATGTTACTCGTTCTTTTGTAAATTCCATGTTAAAGCATCATTTTGGGTAAAATCGCATTATTTATTGTACGTGTTTAGACTTGTTATTATTGATATTATTATTACATATATCATGATTTACATACTTCCAGAATATAAATCATGATTTATGTATCATTTATATTCAGTATATATTTATTTATAATAGATAGATAAATGAAATGAAATACATCCTTTATAGAGGCGGTAGGTTGTACGTACGCATGAACGTTGTTTTCCTTTCCTTTTTGAATTGAATGGAAGTAATTAGATGAAATATATATATATATATATACATTAGCTTTATTATGTCATATTTTTAATTATTATTAATTATATAAACTTTATAATCATTCTTGAATGGTTAACATGGAGAATGAATCTCATCACGTCGTGGAGACGGTAATCCGTACGTATGCACGAGTGATGATATCAATCCCATAATTGTTGAATAGAGTTGGAGTGAATGATATAATACATCAGAATCGTTATTATGTTATATTAACCATTTATAGTTATTATTTATACCATTATACCCATCCAAGTAAGGTGTTGGTGGAAAAACTAATTACACCATGGCGTGGAGACGGTATTCCGTACGTACGCACGCGCGGTGATTTTGTTTTCCGTAGGATGGATAGAAGGTGAAAAAGGGTTGTTTCATATTTATAATATCATATAAGTATATGAGTCATACTGATGTTTTTACTTTATAATGAAACAACTAAATAAGAGGAAGTAGAAGAAGGAAGAAACTGGAAAGAATCGGTAGAAGAGATTACCTCTTCCTCGACGTGCCTCCTTTAAACTTCTACTTAAGGGACTAGAGTTGGTCTTTTGATAAAACCAGAACCTCTAATATGTTTATAAGGATGTTTATAAGGGAAATGGGCAGATTTTGGCTGCCCTTGAAGGCTCAAAGTTGTGTAAAGATGAGAGGGAGGAGGTGCCCTTTTATAAAGGAGGAGAGGCGTACCTTTGGAAAGTGTGAAAATATTATTTTATTATAAACTTATCTTCGGTTTAAAAAGGTCTGAAAATCATTAAAGATGAGGATAAGATGACTAATGGTCGAAATAAATTTATACAATCATAATTTGACATGTTTTGGATAATATTTTATTCATTATAATCTTATTTATTTAAATCATTTATTAATGAGGTAAATACTTCATCATTACCGTGTCATAAATAATTTAAATTACTTGATGTCTAAAAATTATAAAAAATACCATAATGTAGGAAATATTTTTATCTTTATAAGGAATATTTATAGTAGAAAATATAATTTATATAACCGCTTATAAAAATTAATTACTAAAAGATTTCTGTGAATGTCAATTTTGTCTTTACATTAAATTAATTAATCCAAATTGTCATTATCACTACCAAGTGGCTCAATGGGGTCCCAAAATCGACCCATGGATTTCCATGGTCGGCCAATACTCATCCAATAATGTTAGTACAAGTGTTAAGATAATTTTGAATTATTATAATATTCTTTTAACCTTGAATTACCCTATTTACCTTTAACCGCGGTAAATAAAAGTAAAAAGTTACTATTCACCAAAAATTATTCTCATCTTATTGAACCACATTTTACTTCTTCATAACAACCATGTATGTTGGATTTTTTAAATTCAATTAACAGTAGTTGTAAAATTTCATTTAAATGAAAGAGTTAGTTATTTAACTACCACTAAGTGGTTTCACTATTCATCAAAAATTGAAGTTTTTCAGAAAAATACAAAACATTCAGCCTAAGCTATATTTGATATTCCAAATTCAAAAATGATTTCTATTTGTCAAAATTTAAAACATATAAGTGGCATTAGTTAATTTTAAAATTAATTCCCGTTATCAAAACAAATAGTGTGTTTTTAAGAAACAATAACTATCAAAAGATCGACACTTGTCTATGTCCAAATTCAAAGTGAAATTAATTCTAATGAACAACATTGGATTAAATGGTAAAAATATATTCTAATTAAACTTTAAAACCAATTCAAAATATAATATAACCATATAAATTATTGTAATGAAAAAGTTGTTTTTAATTAAAATATAGTGTGTTTTTACTATTCATTAAAATATGAAAGTTACCATAATAATATGAAAATATTAACCAAATTAAATATTTATATCCTGATTCCAAAGAAGAATTTTATTTTTTCAATTTGAACTTATAAACATGTCAAAAACTAGATTTAAAGTGGTTGCACCATCAAAAGGTTGCAAAACTGCATTTTTTTTAAAATACATATTTTACCCGAAAAATTTATTTAGTTCTCATACCATGTTCTAGAAAATATGTAAGATGAATAATAATATTATAAAGTTCAAAATGTAGTTAATACTATTCATAATGGTTATTCCATAATAATATTGTAACAATATCTCGTTTAGTGAAACTTAGTATTGCGTACTACACACGCTATCAGAGAAGGTCTTGATTGCGTGTAATGCAAGCCAAGTCAGGGATGCGTGTAGTGAAAGCTCCATTTGTTGTTGCGTATAACAGAATCCAACCATATTTAATTTATACATTGAATATATATATATACACTCAATGTTGCGTATAATAACAACTATCAAACAAACTTGAAATTGTATGTAACACGATCCAAGATTAGAATTGTGTATACTGCAAGCTAATACGATGTCGTGTATAGCGAAAGATAATCTTGGGGTGGAATATAACAAAAGATATGAAAGAAATTAAAAAGAATATATATTACAAAATCTCTAGTTGTTACAATGTGAGTTGAATATATAAATTCCCCCAGCCCAGCAGGTTGGTGTTGATCTAGAACCACCGCTAATTTCTCTAGGATGCTCTTAGAGTGTGATGAACCTGGTGATTGTGATTGAGATAAAAATTTCACTAGAATTGTACAATGGGATTAGTTTTCATATTCGTAAAATTTTTCCTAGATCCGTTCAGAGATTGAAGACATGAGGTGTGGAGGTAGTGGTAAATATTATCCTGGCCTAGTGGGTTGGGTTCTCTCCTAAACAGATACTATAACTGCTTCTTTTTTGACCCATTTGATTTGGTGTAATTATGTTCTTGTATGATTTGGGTAAAAGGGATTCCAATTATGGGTGTTTGTTTTCATTGGAATTTGTTGGGTTATCTAAAAATTCTAATTTTATGTCTAAATTGTGTCCCAGTTATTTTGAGGGGCCTAGTTCAAAAGTCATCTCGGAGTCCTCTCCCTCCGTTTGTGGTGTATTTTCATCTTTAAAGTGGGGGAATTACGTTGTAGGGACCAAATGGTTTATGTTTTACCTAGTCCCCAATTATTTTTGAAGGCAATGGTATTATAAGATTCCAAATATGGGGTTATCATGTGGTCTAGGTACATAGAAAAGTGAAATTCTTCATACATTACCCATCATTGGATACGAAACATGATGGGGTTTTGGTGATCACCTTCCCAAGGATTGTGATGCAATGGTTTCTACCATGTTATATATCTATCTATTGGTTTTCTTCTTTTGTGTCTGAGGACATAAAGATAGTAGCCATGTCAATTTAAAAATAGAGTATGTTTATGGTTTGTAGGTGACCCTCATATCCAAAATAAGGAATATTTCTAGACTTCAATTACTAATGAGTTTCAACATATTTTAGAACAGGTAAGGTATGAACTAATTATCTTTCTCATATATCGTAACTTAGTCAGATGTGATGAGGGGGAAAATATGTACGAAGTTGTTTCCATCTAAATCTCGTCATATGTCCATGTCAGCCTCCTCCTTATTAGATTTATTGGCCTCCACATGGTTTTACCTCTTAGGTTTCTTCTCTGGGTTGCATACTGACTATGGTGAAGTGTTTCTCTTGGATTATGGGGAACTATATTGGATTAACCCCAATGTTTTGAGCACCAATCTATATGAATGTGTTAGTATTTTAAGAACCTATCAATATATAGTTTCTAGATAATGGTAATATTTCCTTGTTCGGGGGAGATATCATCATGCGGAGGTAAACCATGGTGGGTGTTAGGAGTAGAGTCTCTGCAATCCGTCACCACACTACCACATGGTGAACTATCGGGGTATTGATCCCCTTTTTCATTTTTTTAATAGAGAATATATCCTTGATGTGTTTCATCTATGAATTAAATAGCCTCCAGGACATTGGTATTCTGCATTTTAGGGATATGAAACTAATTTTGTGTCATTGTCAGATTATGATGACTTTCCATTTGGAATTGAGCAGAGATATGAGCATGGTTCATGAAGGATACCTTAATATGTTTAAAATTGTCAGGTTTTGTGTGAATATTATCCCACTACTCAGAAGATGATTGAGTATGAAATTGAAAGTTTGTATTCTCGGTATTAATATGACCCTCCCTATGGTGGGTTGCCAGAATATATCAACAAACCTTGGATGAAGAAGATATGTGAGCCCAATTTGAGTATTCAATCCCCATCAGAATATACCGATAGACCACCAGATTGGGAGATGGGATATGAACCTCCTCTTTCAAATCCTATGAAGGATATTGGTGATGGAATTCATTGGTTGAGGTAAGGATATGAACCTTTCTTTCATGAGCTACTAGAATATGCCAAATAGCCTCATAGACAAGAATATGGGCATTTCACAAGGAAGGTGAAACTTTGACTTGGTAATCCCCTGTTAGAGTAGTGACACGAGCTTGATCATATTCCTTTAGAGTATACCTCCAGTCATTTTCTATGGGATTATGAGGCTTCCTTAAGGTATGTACAACTGCCACTTGGTGAGCCTCGATTATAATGGGAATATGAGCCCGATCTGGTGTCTTCAAAGTATGCCTCCATTTGTTTGAATGGAATGTGTACCTATATAAAAAATGTACCAAAATCACATAATGAGTCCCATTTGGTATGGGAATATGATCTCGGTATAGTGCCTTTGTAGTATGATGACCTTATTTTTTAATAGGAATTTTAAATTATACTTAGGCATGTTCTGTTCCCACATGGTAATCCCTATTTGGATAGAGACGGTAAGTCTAGTCTTGTGACACCTCCTTTAATAGAATATCAGGATTATCCTTCAGGATGTCAGAAAGAATGTGTTCTTTATTTATAGTAGCCACTTCTGCATACTGTCTAGAGTGATGTAATGCTCTGGTGATCAGTAGTGAAATATGTGTCCCTCCCTCTATTTTTACTTGTGAGAGAATATATCATAATTGTTACTCTTCTATTTCTAGAATTCAGTGAAACTTTATAAAAGTGTTTGCAAGAATGTAGGCCACAACATTTTCAGTCTCAAATATGTATTCGTAGATATCTTTGATTAAAGAGATGATATAATCACTTAATCCTTATTCCATTAAAATATACTTATGGGATTCAAATTTGGGGTAGGGATATGATCATCACCCATGATTTCAATAGTAATTAGTGTATAGACTTTATGTAAGGGGGGATATGATCATGCCCACCGGCTACCACCAAAATATGTTGATGGGATTTGATAGTGCGATCAGAGATATGAGGAAAATACTATATATCCATATCTTTCTATGACCTATATAACATCTTTTGTTCCCTTTCATGATAACCCAAGGTGGGAATGTGTTAGGTGGATCACTCAACATGTGATTCATGGTCATTGGTAGGATAAACCTAGTGATGGGTGTTGATAGGATCCCTCCCTAATGGCTCCTAATATATAAGGGATTCATATAAGACTCCATGATCCACCTTCCACATATATAGAAGGAGATTTTTTTTCAAAATATTTGGACAATGTTCTGAAGAGATTGGATGTGGCAAAGAGTTCAACTAGTTCCACTAGTTCCACTACGCCTCTTTTGGGAAAATTAAGACTCATCCGTTCAATGGTTTGGAGACCCTCGCATGCAACCTATTGGGTTGGGATTGTAATGTATTAGGTTTATTCTCAATCCATTACATTCTCAATGGGAAGATGACAGTTTTTGGTGGGTGATGTTTTCATGAGACCTAAAGGGTTGTATCCATAACTAATTTTCTATAATAGTCACTAGATGTCAAAATGATCTCGGGTATGGGTGTTGTTTGTGAGAGAAGTATCTACAGTCACAAAGACAACAAGGAATAATTTCACCAATCAGTTCATCATCACAAGTATGATACATGCTCAATCAAATATTAAAAGGTAACCTAATTTTTTTTCTTGGTTTATACATTTCAATCTTGTGTACTTATCAAAATTAGGATGGAATTATTTCATGAGAACCCTAGTTTCATTTGGTCAACTGGTCATTTTTTTATTTGATAGATTCATGTTAGTTTCACCATTTTTTCCAAGAAAGATTTGGATAGTTCCCTAAGATTAGCTGACATGATAACCAATGCCTATAATTATTTTATTATTCTGTCATTCCATGATTTCATGATGAGTTCACAGTTGTTTTCCCTTGGAATTTTTTGGGGGATCAAATATTGATTATGGGGGTTGAATGTGTTACACCAATATTTGCATCAGTTTTACCATTTTTATCATGCCTAGACACTCGAAATAGTTCCAAAATTCATCACTAAGTATAGATATTATTTCCCAAGGAAGTAGTTCATTTGGGGTTTTATAAGTGACTATTCTTAGGAACTCACATTAGTCGAGAGGATGTGAATTCGTGCCAATCACACCCTTTTATGGGGGAAACTATTACCTATTTCAGGACTCTTTTATAGATTTAAGATATGTTTATGATTCAATTCCTAATCTAAATACAAAAAAGATTACCCAAACAAAATGATGTAGTGTTGAATCCTTTTATCTATATTGGGGATTATATTAAAGAGTCCTTCTGTAAATATCTGAGGTTCTTCATCTATTAATCATCATTTCATAAAAATTGGTAGCTAATTATATTTTTAAGACATATATATAGTAACACTAAAATGTAAATCCATATAGGGAGGATATTGACATATCAAGGATGAGAATAAACCTTTATGAAGTCTCCCGTGTATCTTGTTGACGACATTAATCAAAACTGATGTTGTGCATTTAGACCCTCTATTTAACATCATTTGAAAAGGACATATATTTGGGAATATAAGCACCAGGTACCAAGTATGATCATTAGGAAGGTTTTCTACACATCCTATTTATAAATGGAATCTGAGTCATCGTAGTTTAATGTGACCTCAGGACTTACCCTGAGATGGATTCCCTTGTGTAGGGGAAGTTACATTATACAACTAAATCAGAATTAAACATTGTCATTTCCCTACATAATGAAAACACATGATGTGAATGATATGATTATTGAATATACCTAAGACCATGTGATCCATAAGTAGTGTGAGAAAAAGGGATAGAATATGAACAGTCTCATTGCATATTGACTTGGAACCTGTGAACATAGGCAGTCCTAATGGAGTGTTTTATATGGGTATTAAGAGTTAAAAATTTTTCCTCCATATACTTTTTAAAGTAGGAATAATATTCTTCATAGTAAATTTGACGTAATAATCTAGGAACTAATGAGTAATAATGATAACCCCACTAGAGTTTGGGTCACAAATGATAGAGTGTCAGAGACATGGATTGATTTGCACTGAGGTAGATTCTCATTAGAGATCGAGCCTTTGGAAAGATTCTTACAATTATTTGTTATAGTAGGAATCAATTTCATAAAATTTATGTTTGGTGGTATGTCTGAATGTTTCTACCATGTAGTGTTATCACGTTTCAGGGTTTCTTCCTAACATGTCCCAATTGTCTTCGCAAGGTGTCTTGGAAATCTGTTTGACAAGTCTGAAGATGTTTGGACAAGTCCTGGTTTCCTAAAGGATATGTCAAAATACAACATCATGATCCATTTGACTTGTTCATAGGTTATCACATTATCTGTATGGAACGTTGGGGAGGTTGTCACATGATTCCCATGGATATGACTAGAGGACATCGGATGATCTGGCTCTCAAGCCTAGCATACTTTTCAAGACATGGGTGACAAGTCGTACAACTTCAGTATGACTTTATTCAGCTATTTAGAGGGTGACTCATTACATGATTGACAATCCTAGAGGATATAATGAGACTTAGTTAACATGTCCAGAGGAAACTATGATACTTTCATTAAATAACCGTAAAGACCCGTAAAATTCAAGGAAATTTTGTTTCTTAATTTTTTTTGGAATTTTACAAGAGCGCAGTTTCTTACGGCACCTGATTCTGATGCCCGGTGTGCCCAGAATCATATTCTAAAGTTTGGCTCGGGTACGTTCAGTGAACGAACAAGTGGGTTTTCCTAACATTTGAACTGGTGCTCAGAATCAAATTATGAGGGCACCGATGGAATCGCAGCGCTGGTATTTGCTTAGAAATGCCTCTTCCGGAGTTGCGTTTGCTCGGGTGTGGTTTTTAAATTTTTGGGGTTAAGTGAAGAAAATAAAATAAAGTGGTGCGACAACTTTATTTTATTTCACTTAAAGCCACTTAAAGCTGCTTAAGCTGAGTTGAAGCGGATATGGTGGAACCCAAAATATCCTACCCTCTTGGTAGGATATTTGTGAGGTCGGCCCCGCACGATCCCCACTGTTTCCTTTCCTCTAAGTAACGCACCCGCGAAAACCTCCTTTTAATGAAGTTCAACTATGTGTTTTTCTGGTTAAGAAATGCCCCATTTAATTAGGCAGTTAAATTTTACAATTAATTCTTTGAATTAATTGTTCGTTTCTTATCTTTGTTTTTCAAATTATTTAGTTGATAATAAATTAAGATGAGGACTTATTTTATTATATGGATGTTGTGTTAAACCTTTGGAGAATCTCTACTGATCTTCATCCCCCTTCGCGAAGAACGCAAAGAACGCAAAGAACGCGAAGAACGTCGGCCTCCGATGAAAGGGAAACAAATAACACCGAGCCCTCGGAGATCGACGACGCGACACCGAGTACCGCGACGCCGACGCTTCTTCCGCGACGTTCTTTCCCTGTGAAAAATCATCGATCAACTGCTTGAGGTAGGAGATTTAAAATATTTTAAATTCCTTTGTGGATTTTATCCTCAACATGGATTTAATTCGTGGAATTAAATCTGTGTGTTTTCTTTAACCCTCGCAGACCATCGACGCGACGTCGTGTACCACGAAGATGCGACGCCCCTTCCGCAACGCGAGGATCCTCTTCTTCCGCGATGGTCAATCCCACGAGGAATGCATGTTCGACGACTACGACGAGGTAGGGGTTGTTTCTTTTTACATCTTCGTGATTTATATTCCCGGTTGTTAAATATGATTGTTGTGAGACTTTAAAAACCGCTAACGCGGTGGGTGCGGACCAACGAACAAGTCCGACCCACCGCCCTTCTTGTTGTTATGCGCAGATTGGAGAGCGACGACAAACATTGCCGCAAGTTAATTTTGAAGGCTTTTCAGTGTAGAACGAGTCCCGGGACGAGCACTGGTGAAGACAACGCGCAAATCGGACCACCGGAGCACGTTCGGGGGTCTGCGGAACCCCCCGTCGGCGCGCCACGACGGCACGGCGGCGCCGGCGGCCGGCCGACGGGAAGACCCTCCGCGACTGAAGTCGTGGCAGCGCTGGCCGGTCCCGTAGCCGCATGGGACCACGGAAGAGGGACGTGCCTTAAGCCGCGTCTGGGTGTCACGGAGTGGCCCCCGCGTGGGGGGGTCGCGGCTACCTTGTGCGGCGCCTGGCCGGCGCCAGCGCGCCGGCCGAGCCACCTGACCGGACCGTCGGGCCGGGACACGCCCCGCCGGGCCGGGCCGCGCCTTGCCGGGCCGCGCCGAGCCGGGCTGGGCCACGCCGGCCGGGTTGGGCCGGGCCCAGACCCCCCGTTTTCGGACCTTTTCAGTCTTTTGCTCATAACTTGAGATACGGGCCTCCGATCGACGCACCATCAGTGGAGATGCGATCCTCGGATCGAGACGGTCGTTTTGGTTTATTACACTCAAAGTTTCAGAGTACTTTGGGTTCGGCCGGGTTGGTTTGTACACAAAACCAACCAGGCCCTCGGAGCGGAAACACTTATTACTTGAGCCCCAAACGTCCGATTGACGCGCCGTCGACTTTGTTGGATTCCTCTAAGTGAGACGGATCTTTTTGCTTACTCCGCCCGAGGTTTGGATGCAGGTGGAGTATGTTCAGGTTGTTTTTTCCTTAAAAACCAACCGGGCCCCGGGACGAAAAAGCCAATAACTCTCAGACCGGGCGTCCGATTGACGCGCCGTCTCCGACGTAGAGTTCCTGTTGGCGATACAAAACTTTTGGATATATCAACTCTGGACTATGTGTCAGTTGATGTATCAGCCTATCGGCTCGTGGAGCGAACCCTTCTGAATGAGCTTGCTGTGTGTGGGAACCCTAGAGCCGGCTGCGACTGACGATGAAGACTATCGTACTGGAATCCTATGTGGGTTCGACGATGAAGACTATCATACTGGAAATCTATGTGGGTTCGACAATGAAAACTATCGTACTGGAATCCTATGTGGGTTCGACGATGAAGACTATCGTACTGGAATCATATGTGGGTTCAACGATGAAGGATATCGTACTGGAATCCTATGTGGTTTCGACGATGAAGATTATCGTACTGGAATCCTATGTGGGTTCGACGATGAAGCCTATCGTACTGGAATCCTATATGGGTTCGACGATGAAGACTATCGTACTGGAATCCTATGTGGGTTCGACGATGAAGACTATCGTACTGGAATCCTATGTGGGTTCGACGATGAAAACTATCGTACTGGAATCCTATGTGGGTTTGACGATGAAGACTATCGTACTGGAATCCTATGTGGGTTCAACGATAGAGACTATCATATTGGAATCCTATGTGGGTTCGACGATGAAGACTATCATACTGGAATCCTATGTGGGTTCGACGATGAAGACAATTGTACTGGAATCCTCTATAGGTTCGACAGCAATGACTACAGTACTTGTATCCTACATGGGTCCCAGTAAGATGAATCAGTGACTACATCTGATCATCTCTCTTACTTTACAAATGATGTGTACCTGTGTGAGCTGAATCCTATTTTTCTTTCCTTTGTGGATTATGTTGTGCTGTCCTGTGTGGATTTACGTTTTACTTTCCTATGTGGACTGTGTTGTACTTGGGCTCGGATGTGGGAGCCGAATGAAAATTGATGACTTAGGTATATGTATGGGCATATACATAAGCAGTGTCGGATGTTACTTCGTGATTGTATCTTTCCATTGTGGATTATCCTTTGTGGATTCTTGGAGACCTTTGGGGGTCTCAGGGTCCCTACTGAGTAGCTTATACTCACCCCTTCATGGGCTATGCCCGCACTACGTTGTGTTGGTTGCAGACGACGGGCAGCGCTGATCGTGGTTGAAACTTGCGGAGCAGGACGGTACCTGGAGATGGACCACTGGGCGAGACGTACTCGGAGCGGTCGGCTGGACCGGAGGAGCAGTAGAGGCTATCTGTACCCACCCTTCAGGTGGGATATCCAGTGGACAACTCGGCGTTGCGGCTTTACTTTTCAGTTTTTGTTTTCCCTTCCAGTTGTACTTTACTTCCAATTTGTGGTTGTATACTGGCCCACTTACTTTCCTCACTTACTGTTGTACTCAATTTTACTTAGTGTTTACTTCTACTATTGGCTTTCTCTATGGTGTTTGTGGTTTACTAACAAAGTCAATGCCTTCCCTTTTACCGGGATTTATGCCTTGGTGCTAGTCGCCAGCCCCTGGCCTATGGAAGGCGGGCTTGGGGTAGTCACGGCACGGGCCCCAAGGACGGGTCGTGACAATAACAAGTGGTTGTCACATGAATTGAATGATATGCACGAAAGGCATCACATGACTTTCTTGACATACCCGGTGGGCATCACATGATCGAACTGAAATGACAGATGGGAGTCACATGACCTAGATGATATGATAAAAGGGAATATTATGACATCATTGACTATGTAGAAGGGTTTCATTTGATTTTCTTGACATCTTTGGAGGACTTTTCGTGCCAAGGGTATCATCTCCTCATGCCATCGCAGGATCTGGATAGATCAAGAGAAGTCCATGATACCTTCACATGAAAAATATCTTATCATTATGTTCATATGTCTCTATAATTTTCAGTATTTTTTGTATATGTTCCACATTGTTTTTAAATAAATATCCAATTTGGGTTTCATGTGACTTATTTATCATGTAGAATAACTTTCCCATTATCTATATGACATGCCAAAAGCCATTTTGTGATCTATAAAGTAATCATCTGAAGCAGATATTCATTTCATGTGATACCTTAGGTAGTCCCTAATGTTTTACCTAGTGAACGGACCTTATGATCTCTTGAGCTTCCACTCTAATTAGATCACTCTTGTGTATTCTCCTAACCATGCATCATGGTCTCTTTTGTCCATATCACTTTTTTCACTGAGGGGGAAGGATTTATATGTTTCACTACACTGGTTATATATTGTCTTTCATGGCACGTATCTTGAATATACAAGTTGGAGTAAGTGGTGGGAGTTTTACATAATCTAATTCACATTATCATTCCTTAAGAAAAATGAGGCATCAAATGATATTTGGAAACCACAAGAACACCTCTTCATTTTCATATTCACCAGACCCTGGCATATAATATTGATCTCACATAATAATGTTGACAAAAAAAATGGATTTCACAAGGTCATGATGACATTTCTTGGAGTATTTATGAGATAAGGACACCCATGGAAAGGAATTAATGTGATTGAAGGTGACTTTCCTATGGTCCTTCCAAATACTAATGATGTTCGTCAAAACCATCTAATGATTTCAAGATGACTTGTAAAAGGGGACTTCCTGAGATCAGGATAATGTGTTAATGGTCCCTTACATGATGTCGGGTACATAATCCATTTTACATGAAACTCAACTTATTCCCCTCTATTAAAGGATTTAACCCTTTCCCGTTTCATTTTATTTCATATAATACAAGTATAGGGGATCTCATGACATTGTGAAAGCATTTTAATGGACAATCAGCCTTCTTATCTATGATTCATTTCATGATCAATGATGGATCTCACGATGTTTCATGACCATTTCAATGGATAGTCCATCTACTTATATGTTGAGTTTTAGGGATACCACATATTTGAATGAAAGTGTATGAGTCCCTTCACATGATTAATTTAGCATTCCAATATGCACTTACACGATAAGGTGGATATGATTCTAGAATATTTTTTAGGTCTTATTAATCGTATGATCACATCATATAAACATCAATGTGACCCTCCTTCATATGATATTTTCAAATTTCTCTACCATTGTTTTAGTAGGGTTTATGGATGATTTTTGGGGTTTTGTAAATTAACAAGTCCCATGACTAGAAGAGCTCATCTAGAAACCTTCAAACGTTCATTATCTCTTTCCAGGACAGCATCACGGGAATAGGATGGTTTATAATAGGGTAATAATTGGGGCCTCTCATGAAAATGATGTGTAGTGTATGAATCATTCACATGACCTTACAAAGGTAATGTGATTGTTTTTCCTTGTAGAGGTTAGATGATGTTCATCATTTAGATGAATTCCCTCTTAGGATACTCCTTCTTTTGTTTTGTGGATAAAATAATACCTATGCTTCAGCTATTTCATTGATTCCAGATCTTTTGTTGCTCATTTTGTGGGTGTCAAAAGTGAATCAAGACTACTATGATGGTTTTGGTAGTAAACCCATTCTGTTATGATTGTCTTGGAAAATATCTTTGACTACAATGAGAACGATTTTCTATCTTTATGTGTATTCCATAATTCCATGTCTTTTGCCTATATCTTTCTCTCATGGATCATGTTAATTGATTACATTATGATTAATATCTTATAAAATTACATAAATTATTCCATGACTCAAGATTATATTCTTCGATATATTCAGTATGGTTTTCAAATGTTAAATTCCGGTTCTTGTTACTTTTTTCACATGTTATTATTATATTATAATTGATATATACCTTGTTTACCATTACTATGCATCATAGATCACCCATTTCTAAATTTCCTTTTATATGTTATGAAGACAGGTTTTATTATTGATATGTCTAAGAATGATGATAGTTATGATGATTTAATTGGGAGATGATTTAAAACAATTATAAACTATTTTTTATATTTACATATTTATAATGATACTAAAACTATAGGATTCTGTAATATATTATTATTTTATATAAATATTTTTCATATATTTAAATGTTATTTCTATATATGGAAAATATGGGTTTCTATAAGAATACTCTTTAAAGTACACTATAATAGAATAGTATAGATGAAAGGATAAATAACACACTAAATGAAGGTTCTAAGAGTGCAGACTGTACTTGGCATTACCAAAGACTTTTAGGGTTGAGGAAGTGAACATGTAATTATATATATTAAATGGAACTCCATTTATACCAAAAGAAGATGGTCTACACAAGGAGATATAGTCAAGAAAGGTTGATAGAATTTCTCTGATTTAAGTGCCTATATTTTTTTTCAATATGGATATAAATATATATGGATGAAGGGATAAGTTTGGTACTAAGTCTAAATCAGGTTTTTTTATTCAATATAGTGTTGTGTAGTTTGTTTATAATTTATAAGATGATAAGAACATGTTGATCATAAAAATTTATAATTTTGATCTTTAATGAAGGATTCATATACCAAAACCATCATGTTATTGAAAAAAATAGTGCGAATAAAGAATCATATTTCCATAAGAAAGAAGATCATGAGGGTGTATCTGAGAATGAGAAAAGGAAATTAGGGGAGACTACTACTCAAGTGAATTGGAGGAGATTTAGAAGGATTAAATTTCAATTTTAGAGATATTCATCATCCTTACATTGTTTATTTTTGATTGATAGTGAAGAACCAATATTTTACGAAGTGGGAGTGAAATTTAAGGAGTCAAACAAGTGGGAGTTAGATATAAAAGAGGATATTTATTCATTTCATAAATACAATACTTGAGAGATTAATACTTTTCCATAGAAAATAAATTATTATAAAAAAATGGGTATACCAAGATATGGAATAAAACTATGTTAAGTTAGGATATAAGATAATGCTTCATGGGAAATAATTCTAGTATAATGAAGGTGTGGACTTCAATAAAATCTTCTCACCCATAGTGAATCATACCATTGTCTAGGTGGTTCTCTGTAATGTTTTATAGGAGGGATAACATGTTGAGTAGTTTTATATGAATAATTATTTCCTTACAAGATATATGGAAGAGAAAATTTATAGTATATATCCAGAGGAAAATGTTGAGTCCAAAATGTAAGACCTGGTATATAAAATCCAAAAACATTTACAGGTTAAATCAAATACCATGGAAGTAGAACACAAATATTGACTAAATCATGAGATAAAATGAATAAAAAGAGTGTTTCATTGATAAATTATTATACTTTAAGACTTCTTTTTATGGATGCATTATTTTTCTTCTATATGTGGATGACATGTTCAATGCAGTATCAAGTATGCAAAGGATTAAATAGATAAACAGATAGTTGGATAATGAGTTCGAGATAAAATTTCTTAGATACGCTATTAATATTTTTAGGATGAAGATCAAGATATACCATGTAATAAGAAACTTTATGTTATCATTGTTTAACAACAGTTCAAAGACTCTAATTAAATTTAGTATGTTGGAAGAAAAGAAATTTTTAATTCCCTTGGAAATACATTTGAAATTGTTAAAGGAAGAAGAACCAAATATAGTAGAAGATATTGATTGTATGAAAAAGGTTCCATACGCATAAATTTATTAAAAAGAGTATATTACCTAGAATATAATTATCTTGATACATATCATACATTGGGTGTTGTGAATAGGTACATGGCTATCCCTGAAAGACAACATTGAGATTTTTAAAATTTGATATTGAGATTCTTGTTGGGATAAAAGAAAGTTCATTTGTGATTTCAGAAAGGAAATTCATTATAGGGGTAGATTTATGTAGAAATTAGAGGTTATGTTGAATAAAATAAGATTCCACATGTTATGTTTTTACATATGGTGGGGCCGCGGTGAGCTAGATATCACAGTTGTTGATGGTTATTGATTTATCCACCACATTAGAAGAATAAATCCTTATAACAAATGTGAGGAATGATATGTCTAATTAAATAACTTAATATAGGATCTTGATATAAAAATATTAGAAAATTAATTACACTTCTATATTCATAGTTCTATACATCTTGAAAATAACTCACTATTCTATGCCTAGAAGAATAACATTAATTTGATGTACCCTTTTACTAGGGGATTAAAATAGAATGGGTTGCTGAAATGGTTGATGATTTTTCGAATAAAAACCCCTAAAAACAAGAAAAAAATAAGGTGATAAAAATGTGGATGCACTATTGCGCCTCTATTGGTCTTCATTTATGAATGAAGAACGAGGTTAAAAATACAAGAGAATATTATGGGAGGATATAAGGGGAAAACATGTATTTCATGAATATTAAACATGAAATTTATGGACTAATGGGGAGAAACTATATATGAGTGAAGAGTATGATATCATATTAAGTATTTTATCTATGTTATTAGAATTAAATCACATTAGTAAATTAAATCAGACTCTAAGTGGGAGATTGTTAGAACAGTGAAACTCAAACCATTGGAAAAATATGGACCAACTACTATTAACCCAGACTTCAAATAAGATGACCCTCATGATTTGACCTCCACTTTGAGGTATCTATGGCTTAGAAGCGGTAGTACACCCACTCTCCAAGGCCCAAAGGCTGAAGGGCCAAAACCCAAATTTTGGGCATTGTAGCAACTCTAACCTAACTAAAACAAAAATAATTAAAGACACTCATATGCACCTATTGTAACATCAATTTTGAGATGGTTACTATATTATTTAATAATTTAGTTATAATTGTACTATAGATCTACATAATTCAAATAATTGGTCACAATAGAGGATTAGAATTTCAATGCGGTTGGTGGAACAATTTTACTATCTTCTATTTAAGTTTATTCAAGATGGGTTTTTTATGTGTGATTATTGAAATCACTCTATAAATTTTCTCATAAATATTGTGATATTTATTACTCCCTATGGATGTATGTATATTTTCTTGAAACCAATAAATATTTGTGTATCATAGTTTTCTTCTACTTCTTTTATTTTCATTTTACTCTTCTTATATGAATCATCAGTCATTTTTTCTCCTAATGTTTCTATAACATGATATTCTTCCACATCGGTAGCTTCCAACACTTCCCAACTAGAAAATTCTCCAATGATATTTTCACCTAATTTTATTATAAGAATGTCCTGTGGAAATTTACATGATGGTTACAAGATTTTTAAAAGCAAAGGAATCAGAATATTTTCTTTTAAAGATTCAAGATTGTAACCACATGGAGAAGTGATGAGATCGATTGTAGAGGAATCTACAGGTGGTCCAGTGATTTTTTTAATAAATAGTAATTCTTCTCCATTGATATTATTCTTACACATATCATGAAATGAGTTATATATCTTTCATAACCATTGGTCTATGACTAGTTAATCTGACATGAGATACTGGCATGGTGATTAACTCTTATATGAGAACTTAAGCGTATTTTCAATCTGTCATAACAGAATTTTATTTATATTTATTTAAAAATTGTGAAACGTCAATACAATTAATTATGATATGAGTTAAAGTGTTTCCTCCCTCACCTTAAAAAATCATTGATATTTTGAGTTTATTTTGTGGTGAGGATCTTATTAATCATATATTTCCTTTGATATTTTCAATTTAATCACACATATGCAGTTTTGTTAGTTTCAATCATACATAGAGACTACTAGTGGAATTTATTATGATGTAGAGTATTCATTTATCTTGTTAATCCACCACAGTGGCTTGAAGCAGTAGTGATTCTTACATAAGGACTTAGAAACATTATTAATATCCTGAAATATTTTTTTAGTTTATTATTCGGATGTTTCATAACTCCTTATATAATTAACTAAAAACACTAAAAACAATAAAACCCATTTTTAAATGTTATTTTCATATTCAATAAAAGGAACAATATTATTATTTCTAGTAAAATTTAAATTTTATCCTATTCCACAATAAACACATTATTTAAAAAATAAATCTAAAATTTATTTATTTATTATATTTCAGTATATTTTTTATATTAATTATACAAAAATATATATTAAATATATGAAAATATATGGATTTATCACTCCACAAACCTGAATTATTTCATTTCCTCGTGTAATTACTCTCAATATTTTATCCACATCAAATCCACTTCAATAATCGTCAAATATTTGGTCCAGTAAATTTTAATTAAAAAATTTATATAAATAATAATATTAATATTTTATTGTCCTTTAAATTCTTATTAGTTCATTATTTTTAGAATACATTACAATTTCAAAAACATTGATTCATCACTAGGCATTTTATTTTGATAAATTTATTTTCACCTTCTACATTCTAGTACAATATTCATTTACCCCATTATCCCATTAAAATACACATAATTCAACCACATTAATATTTTTTATTTCCAATTAAATAAAACCCTAAAATATTTAGTTCTTTAGAATAATAATAATTCTATCATGATTAAAACAAAATAAAAATATTTATGTGAATTGAGATATATTATAAAAATATTATTATGTGACCTAGACATTGAATGAAATGGTATAGATATGATTAACCAAATCATTAAATATAACTATAAAATTAATACAAAATTCAAATATACTCATTAATTCTTTTTAAGTAAACACAAAATGTTTGGGGAAGTCATTTTCAGCATCAAAAATGTATTTTACTCAAATATGATTTTATTTCATTTTGTGTTTGGAAATTAAAATAAATTTACTCCATATATGAAATTTTTATTTTGAAAAATTAAAATCAGTTTTTTAATCATAATATAAAAATTAACTCAAGATTAAATTTAGGGATATTTCAGAACTGATAGATTTTTTAGTGAGTAGTGAAAAATACTAAGGTTTCAGATAGTCTTATTTATTTTCATTAAATCAAAAAAAATAAAGTCCCAATATATTTTTTATTTTCTATTAAAGTTACATATTTTAAATTTTATTTACAATAATATAATAAATTCCATTTTAATTATAAACATTCATTTTTCTCAAATAAGATATTTTTTATGATTAAAAACACATTTTTATAAATATTATTTTTCATTTCATTTTATGAATTTATATTAAAATTGATTAATGATACTTAAAGAAATTGAATATTGAAAAATAGATACCATATTCTGAATCATAGGGACCAAATTTTATAGATATGTCACTTTTATGTTCAATCATTATGAATAGTAATCTTGGAAAAAATTTACATCGGTAACACTTTCTGAAGGGTGTGAGATGTTATTTTGGGCAGAGATACTATCTCTCCATGAATATGGAATCTAGGTCAGCCTTCTGCGATGAGTTCTAATGTTGATAAGTTCCTCAATCATGTAGATATGTTTCTCGGCCCCTAAAAGGAGGTTTTCAGTGAGTCTAACCCAATGCATGACGTAACCCCTTCTGTGGATATGACAAAGCCATCTAATTCAGGAGGTCCTATTAGTGGTGTGGCCGACTTACAAATTAAGAGAACAGACTAAGTTTTCTATGGATCTGGGCATGTAACCTCTCCAATAAGATTCATCTTTTGAAAAATGGTGGCCTTACCGTTGTTGAATCGAAGCCTAGCTTCTTTGAGGAAATAACCGAGGTGTGAAAATATTTAATCATAGCCCAGCTCAACTCACAAGTATCTGGATATTGGAAACGTGAATACCTAAGGTCACATCCTGTCTAGATCTGGGGTTTTAGTGATTGGAATATTTTTTATGATGGGATGAACTTATTTTATATTTCTTTTCAGTCGAATATGTTTAAATTAAATTCATGGATTAGGGGATTTATTATTCTCAAACTAGGGATCCTTTGGTTTTAGAACTGGGACCCCTAGTTTTACCGTTATTAGGATAATAATACTTTTGTAAAATCCTAGATCCTTATAAAAAGGCGTAATTGGAGCTTTTGGCATCCCAATATCCTCTCGGATATAGCCATGGCTATTGGCACTATAATTAAGATTGATAAGGAGATTGAATCAGTCTGGTATGGTAACTTTTCCCACCCACAAATTGATTCTGATATTTCTTTTCCTCTTGTTATGACCATTTACTTAATTGCTGGTGAGTTTAAATTTGATCTTGTGATAGAGTTCCAATATTTCCATGAATTGTTTCTTAATTATTCATCCACTTGACATATTAAGGATAATTTTCATTAAGGGATTCAATTCTCTAATTGTAGATGATACATACTCTTAGTAGACAAATGTAAATTCAAAATTCCATCTATTGGTAAGAATGATGCCTCTATTGGTGTGAATGATGATACTCAACCTTCAAATTATGACGTTTTTGTGATGAATGGATTTCGCACAGGGGCATCATTTTTTTCTAAGGTTATGGCTGAAAAAGCTGAAAAATATCCTCTTGAATGTCAAGTAGATAGTAATGTGGGTGTTCGAATGATAGCTTAAACATCTTATATAGTGTTTAGAATTCTAGGTTTTCACCAAGGGGAAGATTCCCTCTCGAAATGGGGTAATGTTTCCAATTATAAACCCATTGGTGATGCTGGGATTGACCATGTGACTCTGTTGGAGGATCAGTTTCTATCAAAAGGGAAGTTGAAATCAGGATTTACAAATGTTAATACTATTGTGGACAACACGGTAACTACTTTGGAAGTTTCTTTAGCTTTGATCACTGTAAATGGTTCTGGGTGAACTAGAAGTGTGCAATTCCCTACTCATAATGACTTGGAGCCCATTATCAGTACTCCTATGGTTGATAATTTTCATAATTTTGAATGGGTCAATGTAGATAGTAGGAATTCCAATGGGATTCCTCATCTAAATTTTCCTTCTTCATTTAAAGTTAGTGCTTCTTTTGGGTACTTGGTGGCCGCAATTATTGGAGAGTTCACAAGCCCATTGGAGAAAATCCATGTTGTTACATAATCCAATGATTCTATAAAATCCAACTTCTTTTCCATGTTGGAGTCGATTGATTTTTCAGATTTTGATGAACTCCATAAGGATATATGAGACTAAAAATGTACTAAATAATTGATATATTTTATTTCTAATTCTTCTTCTTTGGCTCAGTAATCCAAACAGGATTTTTTTTATTGGGAAATCCTCAACTGTGGACTTGACAGATGAAACACTCTCTTCCAAGAGGTACATCACATATGATAATGCTCCTATAAAAGATTTTTAGGCTAGTGATCGTGATATGGATTAGGACCTTGATGATCAAGGTACTGACTGAAAGACACCAAAATAGTGGAGGAGGGGAAGTTATCCAAGGGGACGCGGTGGATGTCGTGGGAGGGATAGAAATAGAGGATGAATTTTGTTTATCTTCCCTTTATTTGGTGACCTGTTTTTTCACATTGACCATGTACCTCTATTTCTCTATTATATATCTCTTTATTATAATAATTTTATGGGTCCATGGAGTATTCCATCTCCTGCACAATTTGAGTATTAACTCGGTAAGGGTAAAATAGGTAAAAATGGGTTAAAAGTATTAGATGAGGTCTTAAAATACAGCCAAAATTTCCATTATTTTATTTTATTTTATACATTCAACCAAAGAAAACCAAATACTATTATATTTCATTTTAATGTCATTTTTCCTTGCTAATGACATTTATAATATTTTATGTAAAAAAAACTTCAAAATATCACACTATTACTTTTTATTTTATATGTTCACTTAGGGATAAAAATATTTTATTGATGAAATTAAAATTTTATTTGGAACATTATTTTTATATTTTTATTATTTTAATTTATTTTTAATAAATAGTAATTGTATAATTATTTTAAAAGCATACATTATGTTGACACGCAGGTTGTACAAGTAGCAGAAAAATCACAGTAAATAATTTTAAAAATGTAAAAAGTAATTTTTGGGATAGATTATTGTGACACATTAATTTTAGGTTTATTAATAATGTATAATATATTTTTAATGATTTCATATTATAATTAATTTCTTATCTTTATTTTTTCAATGATAATATAAATGAATAGTCTAAAAATGGAATTAATGATATTTTATGGAAAATAATATTTTACTAAATTATTTAATAATTAAAAAAATCAAGATGGAAATGAGGATGGTAAATTTTCTAAAATTTCATCCTTTCAACATTTATGATACAATTTTAAACATAAAAGTAAAATTATAGCAAATTAATATTGAAAATGTTGTTACTTTGGTTAAGGATAAAAATGGTTAATAAAGGTGTTAAACCAAAAGATAACGGTTAAAATGACCTCAACACTTTATTAAATGACATTGGTTGGTTTTACTTATAATATACCCTTATCGCCTTCAAATATTACTAATTTGGAGACATTATTCCAAGAATGTGACATAATAACATTTTAAAACATTGAGAACTTAAAATTCTGTGGCACACATCAATTATAATAGGGCACACTCTCCCCTATATTGTTCAAAAATATTGGGTAATTTAGCACTAACAAACACTAAAAAAACTCTCTCCCCAAAATCCTTAAACACATTATATAGTTTCTTATATTCCCAAAATACCACACCTATATTCCTTAATAAGAGATATAAGGGATGTTTTTTGAAATATAAGACTATCCACTTGACTAAGATTTTTCTTTTTTACTTATTCATTTTCCCCCATGAATTATGTCCTAAAAATTCAAATAAAATAGCACAATTATATCCTATATATTTATAATTTACTATGTTACTTAAATTATATTTATCTATATGAATCTGTATAAAAATTGAAAAAACCCATTTCTTTTGCGTATGATAGACTATCACTGAGCAAATCGATTTAATTTGTTTTACATCACTTCCTCACATGGACAGTCATAATGATGGAAATAAATTATATATATGTGATAAATATTATATAATTTTGATTCTAAAATTTAATAAATCATCTAATTTATCACCCTTTAACACAATAAGAAAGAAAAATTTACTCATGTGTAAGTAAAAATTACCATCTCCACAAAGTGATGTGATTCATTTTCCATATACACATTAAAGAATGATTTCAAAAATGTATAAGACTAAAAAAATATAATTTTTATAACATTAGTATAATTCGTTGTGTTATAAAACTATAACCTATTAATAAAAACCCAAACAACCATTATGAAACATATATAATAAAACTAAGTATCTAACACCCGAACTAGTGATAATAATTAATGATTAAGAATGAGTGATCATATCATACAAGCAGACGATATAATATATAACTCAAAAGTATATTGTTATATAATATATACATAATAAATATAAATTTATGAAATATGTTGTAAAATCTTTTTCAACTAATTGCAAAAGTCCTTTCAATTTTATCAAATTATTTCTAATGAAATTTTATGTTATCCATGACTTTATTTAAGGTTTAAAATGTTTCATTATAATGTTTTTAGAAAGTGAAATTTTTTAATTTCTTTACAAAAATTCAATTTGTTTAACGTACATGACATTAACAAATTTTCCCACCCCATTAACAGTTTTATGCTATTTAGATTATTGTATAATTTTTAAAGAACTTAAAAGGAAAAATGTTTAATGAAATAATTTTTAATGTTTCTATTATATAATAATGCTTTTTTAAATGAAATTATTTTATAACAAAACGTATAGTTCTAATGAATTGATCATCATATGTTATCTCTTATTAATTTTTTGGTCATTAAATCACTCTTGAAACATTACTTTATTATTATCATTTTTAATTGGATATTATATTTCTCTTTAATATAAATTTTCTTTATATAATATATTTTATTATTTCCTAAACCAAATATCATTTCAATTTAAGGTATTTTGTTATAACTATTATTCTATTGACTAGGTAGATATAAATATTTTTTATTCATTACTCAATATGGATATTTATTAATAAGGCATATTTTTATGAAATAAATAGAATATTCAGTATATTAGGAATGTATTCGAAATATATTGGAAGGTGGGTCCAATAATAATATAACTGCTAGATGAATTGATAATTCTTAATAGAAAAATCAATTTGATAGTCGTATTGAATGGGTTCTGGTGTAGACAAACTCATAGTTGAAACTGTCTTGGAGAAAGGCCATACCAGTAATGATATAATGATTTTTCAGATAAGGATATCAATCATTATTAATTTATTTCATTAAAATTTGAATTATTATTATCCCCAATATTATTTCATTTGATATTATCTATATATGCCTCTCATGCTTATGATATTGATTAAATTGAATGTTTTTCTGATTATTTACTTTCTGTGGATGATTATTCCATATTTTATCATTATATATTGTAGTATATATAAACTTTACTGTGAATTTTATATCACCTTTATTTTGTTTCCTTTCCCTACGATATGAAGAATTAATATTTAAACGAGTTCGTGGGCGTATAATATTTACATTCACCATATTTTATATTTTATATCGAATTTAATATAGTAATAAAGTTTGTATATTTTTATTAAATACTAGTAAACTAATTATTCCTTTGGGATGATATCCCCTATGTATTATGTTAATTTAGTAAAGTCAACATTAATTCTATGTTACTACAGTTGGGGTTGTTTCAGTTGGTATTAGATAACCTTCACTAGAATACGTAAAAATTGGATTTAGTGAACATAGGTTAGTGATAATAATATTATGAAGGAGATTGAGGATATGTATGATTTTATAAAAATATCATAAAAGTCTTGTTAGGGTAGATATTATCAGGTTTTACTAGAAATAAACGCCTATCTGGAGACTACAAGTGGATGTGGTTTTTGAACAGATGCATCTTGGGTTAATATCCCCACAAAGAGTTGTTCTAAGATATCTCTTCCATTATTCTGGTTCACAGTGGGTGTACACTTACTATGCACCGGGTTTGACACTCATGGGGGGATATGATTGGGTTAAGTCATATTTTATTTATGATACATCACGAAGGATTTGGATATATAATTACCATGAATGAACTTTGATAAACCAAATGTGTCTATGATTGAAAATAACATGTCCTGATTTAGACATCCAATAAAAGATATTTAGGATTATATAGTTTCCCACTATGATTATTATTACTTGTACATTGAATCTTGGTTTTTATCAATTGGTTGAAATCACGTGAACCAAGTTAATTATGAATGTGATGGAAAATGGAATGATTTTCCTCATGTAAAATCAAATGGAATGGGAACTCGAAGTTGGAACACAATGATTAAAACTAATTAGCTATCTCATTACATGATTAACAATCTCAAAATTGGTGGGTTTCCTAACACATGTAATAAGATAATAATGGAGTTTCATGGAGACTATTGAGTAAAGAAGGTTAAATTTTCTATATATAATTTTAATGGGAAGAATCACAAATTTATCTGTATTTGGGGAAATAGTATATGTTTTATGTGTAGAGAAAATGGAATATAGAAAGTTATTTCAAATGAAACATGAATATTTTGATCATGGTAAATTATTTTTATCCTAAGGTACAATTTATAGTTCTATGTATTATATGTGGGGAATATGGGAATTATTTGAGTCAATTTGCTAATATAAGGGTTAAATCATAGAAAATGGAAAGAATTAGTTATGCCAATCATTAAATTCAAAGGATATAATTTATTTTAAATTTAGATTTTTCAATTATTTTTTAGATGATTTATAAAAATGATATTCTAGTTATAAGAGACATGAAACATCTTTGGATTGTTCTACAACATTTTTCTAAAGGATTTAAAAACATATGTTGATTGGTACCAATAACAATGAAAAGTGATATATTGGAAAGGTAATATTTTGTGGAACATGTGCTTAAGGGAAAGATAACCCATAAAATGTGATGATTTTGAGTTAAAAATGTTTAGTAAGGATAAATAGATTATTGAAATAGATTATATAACTGGGATAGTATTAGTAACCTTAAAATTGAGTACTGATTTATTAAGAAAGTGACTTAGGTCATCTTTGAGTAAGTTTATAACATTTTTTGACTTATGAAATATATTTAATAGTTTATGATTTATTTAAGGAATAATTATTGTGTAAACATTTAAGCATATAGGTTGTCATTGAGTTTTTATGTTGATTCATGTTATTAGTATGTTTTAAGTGAAAATATGATCACAGTATTTACATATTTGTTATGTAATATTAGTTTTTCTAGGGATAAATTATTGATCAAATATTTTTTATATTTGAGTTCTGAGTTTGTTTATAGATATTTTGGAGGATTCTAGAGTTTCAATAGTTTTGGAATATATTGTGTAGAACATTGGGGGTTATTTTTTAGGTTTTGGAGATTAATGTACTATTTTTAACCATATTGGATAATGTTTTGCAAAAATCAGGGTTTGTTAAATATTTATTAAAATAATGTATGAATCTTAATTCATTTATGGTTTTATTTATCAGTTCAATGATAATTTTTTTTCTTTAGACATGAAAAAAAAATTAAAAGGACAACTATATGATAAAATTGTGCTTATAAAACATTAAAAATAGATAAATTTTATAGGTCTCTCTATCTTGATAATAAAATAATCCCCCATCATTTGGGGAAAAGTTTTGAAAAAAAAATTATATACACTTACATTATTTTTTTGTGGAATTAATAGACTTTTCACCCCTTATTGATTCATGGTTTTGTGGCCATTAACATTATCATGACAATGTTCTCTGAAACTCAATATTATTTCCTGGATGGTAGTTTTCACTTTTATATCTATAATTTTTCGTCCAAGTAAATTTCTTCTTAATTGGGAACTAGATTATGTTTTATATCCGGTAACCTCTATCTTTCTCACTTCCCCTTTTTTAATAAAGATTTATTATCTATATGTACGATGTTGGTTTTCAATGAAATTATTTTTAAATATTCAACCATTTTTTACCAAGATAAAATATTGTGGGTATAATTTATTTAATATGGATTAAATTTAACTAAAAATAAATAAATTTAAAATAATAATAATCTCAATAGCTAGATTAACCTTAAACAATGCGCTTTAAATGAAATGATATTTTTATAAGAATATTATTTTGGGTCCTTACAATTCAATTTTTGGGTATGAATATAATAAACTGAATTATGAAACATATTTATAATATTCCCAAATAATACCAATGTAATCATTAAATCTTAAGAAAATCGGCACTCAATTTTTAGTGAAGTCATCTTATTCTTCTTAAATGCATTTTCATCAAAAAAATGATTATACAGCATTTTATGGGTAGAAATTTTAATTAATTTCTATAACTTTTATAAATATTATTTTATAAAACAAATATAATTTTTTTATATCAGCATTTCAAAATTAACTAAGGATGAAATTTTTGTATCATTCAGAAATGTTTCACTTATCAGTGAATAGTTAAAAACACCGATTTTCCAAATACTCTTATATGTTTTCAATAAATAAAATAATTTAGAAGTATTATTAAATTTGGGATTTGGTTTTTGAGTTATATATGATAAATTTTATTTATAAAAATCTAAATAATTATATTTGAATCAGTAATATTCCCGATTTTGATATTGGTTAATTTTTATACTTAAAAACACATTTTTCTAAAAAATGTTTTCATTTAAATTTATGAATTTATATTAAAATTTATTTCATCATCATGTATAGATTGATTAATGAATACTTTTTACCATATTTATAATTATTAGGATAAAATTTCATAAATAGATTACTTTTATTTTCTATCATTATGAATAGTAACTGTGGTTAAAATTTGTCATCTAATTAAAGTTAAAATGGGTAAAGTAGGGTTAAAACTGTGATATAATGACTCTAAATCAACCCAATACATTCATGTTTTTAATTTTATAGGATATATTAATACTTATCAATCAAAAATTAAAATATATTATAATTTTGTGTCATTTTCCAATTTATAATATCATTTAAATAATTTGATGCCTTGAAAATTCCAAAATGACACTATCTTACTTTTACTTTAATTTATATGTTCACATATGGATAATAATATGTTCTGAACGAATATAATTGTTTATATATAATATTATTAATTTATTTTTTGTGATTTTTATTTATTTTTTATTTTTATTAATGGTATAATTACTACAAAAGATTACAAGATGTTGACACTTTGCATGTGCAAGAAGTACAAAAATCAAATTTGATGATTTTAAAAACCAAAAAAGTAATATTTCTCAGATTAATTATTATTTAACATGAATTTTATGGTTAATAATAATATATAATTTATTTTTGAGCATTTTATATTTGAATTAATTTGTTATCTTAATGCCTTTAATGTCAAATTAAATGAATTCTGTCAAACTTTCAATGATGATATTGTTTGAAAAATGAAATTTTATTAAATAATTTAATTTTTATAAAAATATTTCATTAAGAAATTAATGATTATAAATGTTCTAAAATTTCACCCATTTTACATTTATGATCCAATGGATTCCTTATAAGTAAAATTATAACCCTTTTAAAATGGAAGAAGTTATTATAACCATTAAGGATAAAATGGGTAACTAAGTGGTTAATCAAAAAGATAAGGGTTAAATTTACCAGAAACATTTCATAAAACACACCAGTTGGTTTTATTTCAAAAATTTTGGACCTATTTGTAAAATAAAGTTACTTTGTAATACTTTAAAACTTTAAAAATTACAAGTTTTTTAGTCACCTCATTTATAAATGGGTGCCTCCTCCCCTCACATATTCAAATGTATTGATCCATTAATCTCAAAACCCAAAAAATAATATATCCCAAAAATATTTATCCATGATATATAGGTTCTTTTTTTTCAAAATATCACCCCTATGGCCCTTAATAAAAATACAAAGGAGGTTTCTCTAATGGAAGTTAATCGTCTTAACCAGCTACTTCTTTTTATATACTCTTTTACCACCTTAAATTATGTCTTAAAAATTATAATATAATAAAATATGTATATAACATATTTTATTATTTTATTATTTTTGTCAAATAGTTTTTCTATATCTCTTTGTCTGTCAAATATGAAACAAAACCTCTGCCCATATGTACGGTCGACTACTTTCTTATAAATTGATATAATATGTTCTCCATTACATCCTCACATGTATATTCATAATGATGTAACTAATGAATATTAATGGTACTCACTAAATGATATAGGTTCTATATATTTAATATATCATCTAATTTCTTACCCTTATACCCAATTACAAATGATAAATTTACTTGTGCATACAGACAGCTTTCCAACTCCACGAAGCGATCTGATTCGTTTTCCATTTCTACCATTAAATAATTATTTTAAAAAATATATCTAATAAATCAATATAATATTTTTAAAATTTATATAATTTTATATTCATAAAACTATTTACATTCCACAAGAACGATAACATCTAAGATGAAATATACATAAGAAAAGTTAATGGTTACTATCCAAAAAATGATAATAATGAAGGTTTGCTAACAAATGGGTGATAAGATGATATAAGTGGATCACATATTAAATTATAGTTAATTATTTGGGCTTTTAATATAACTAAAACAATTATAAATTTAATATTTAGGATGTTAAATCATATTCAACTAATTGGAGGCGTTAGGAAAGGGGTTTCTTACCTCAATTTCCTTTAATTTTATTATGTAACTTCTTTATTGATTTTATTATGTAAATATTATATGTCAAATTAATTCCGATTGATTTATTCTATATTTACCCTTATATTTTGTAGATTTACATTTTTACACATAATAATATCATTTTATAATTCTTATTGAAGTGGTATAATCTTACCAATGGATTTTCTCTAATTTTCTATTCCATTGTGATATATATTATATTATGAACCTATTTAATTTTCTATTGCGTATATATTGCACCATTGTATTATTTTTCATGAATATATATTTATTCATGTTTATTAATTTTTAAATTCATGTTTACACTTTCATGGTATTAATATTTAAAACTAACCAAATATGTATGAATTTATTTGACAATATCATATTTCTAGGATTTTTTATACTTTTATTTAAAGTAATCCTTCTATATACCTTTTATAGGTTTCATATATTTTATTATCCACAAGATATTTGATTATTTTATTTCGCTTTTTATTGTGTATATTTTTTTCCATGTCCATATCTTTTAAAAGCCTCTCTCAAAAGACCTATTTAATTACCCGAATGAATTATTAAGAAAAATTTAGGTCACAATTCCCATTTTTAATGTTTTAAATGGAAAATTTACAATGGTTTTTGAAATGTTCATTTTTTTACTTTCATTAAAAAAATTAAATAAATGTTTTTTAAACATATACAACATTATCAAATTTTTCTTCTATATTATCTTTTTATGATATTTAAATTATTCTACAATTTTAAATGTATTTAAAACTAAAAATCTCTAATAAAATATAATTTTAATGCTTTTATTCCTTTTCCTATATTTCCTCAAAGTATATAATTTTATTCAAAAATCGTATTTCAGATGAATAAAATTACGATGTATTTTTAGTCATATTTTATCTGTTATTAATTTTGTGGCCAATAACTTTCTATTGAAACATTCATTTTCTTGTGATCATTTGTCATTGTAAATTATACATCTCTTAAATATATATACTCTTTGTACCATTGATATGTATATTTCTCAAAATGTATACCATTTATATATAGAGTGTTTTAATATGAATGTTATTTGATTGATTGGGGAATATTAATATTATCTATTATTAACTAAATACAAATATTTGATGACAAGGAATATTTTTTATAAATTAATTGATTATTAAATATAAGTGGAATTCAATAGAAATGAAGTAATAAGTGGATATTGAAAATATATAACCCCTTGATTCATCGATTGGTCTCTTGAAATAAACTAGTTTGTTGGCCTAATGGGTTTTCAGTTTATAATTACCATAGTTTAAAGAGTTTTGGTGAAAGGAATTAGGGATAAATATAACATGACGTCTAATATAATGATATCCAAAATTATATAGTTGCTTTTTGCGAATATATTTTTTATTATCATTGGAATTATTGAAGTTGATGTTATACATGGATGAATTTTGTGTTCATGTTATTTTTTGAATGTAATTTTTTCAGTTATTTACCATTCCATATTGATATTAATTATTTAATAATAATATATTCTATTGTATATAACCCATACTGAGAAGTTGAGATTGGACTTATTTTTTCCCTTTCCCAGGATATAAAAAAGGAATCTAAGAATGATTTCAACAATGCACAATATTTACCTTCACTGTGTTTTATATTTTACTTCCAATGTAATATTAAAAGAATGTTCATATCTAGATCTTCAAGATTACTAAATTAATTTTTCCTTCATCATGAAATCCATTGTATCCTCTCCTGATGTAATAATTTGGAATCTTGATATTGGTTTGGGGAGTTTTGGTTATTTAGATATTCATGAAAATTACTTATTAAGAATGTATGTGCAATTAGAAGCTGATAGTTTTAAATATTTGGTACCAATCTTGGCTATTGGAGATATTCATGGCACATACGTAGGGTGAGGACACCTATATCACTTATATCCCTGACTCTTTTTTGGTGTATTTTTATTTCAAATGTACGCACTATTGTTTTTTGTTGTATCAAGGGATTTTGGTTTCGATCTTAACTAATCAAACTACTCCAAATCAATTTAATTTGTCTTATTAATCATTTATGGATGGGTCCATATTTTTTACATTTTTTTGAATTTGATCAATTCAAATCTAAAGATTCTTCATATGATACTACCCTTTATAAATTAATTTGTATTTGAACCAATTTTATATTAAAATAAAATGTTTATTTTTTATAAAAGGACATCCATGATTTCATAAATGAACTATGTATCATAGAGAACTCAAGGTTAGGATGTATCCAAGTAGTATAAAAACCAAAAACCATTTATTGAATGAAAAAAAAATAACAAAAACAAAAAAATAAAAATAATAAATTATCCCACATATATATTACACTACACTATTTATATTTTATAATTAAAAACATTAGTAATGTAAATCCAAATGGTATGTGAAATGCACCCTTGTTATTTATTTAAATGGATTTAGTTAATCCCTTTGTTTTTTAATATCTACAAACATTAAAATAATACAAATCTAAACATAGTAATATTTTTAATCAATGAAAAATATTATTTGAAGAAGTAAAATATAGAATTTATTAGTTTAAACCACTAAGTAGGTACTTGATTTATACTACCTAGAGTTATTTAGTAGTAGTTTATTATCAATAATTTGGAGGTTTATTGGTTTTATGTGATTTAAACCATCATATTTTTCTTCTATGAGTTCTTTATATGAAAATCATGACTGGGGATCATCCAAATAAAATAGAAAGACGATCCAAATACCCAAAAAATAAAAGTGGGATATATAGATATAAAAGGGAGTGATTCTATAGGGTTACTCCATATTTATTGTTTCCACAAAAATTTTATGATATTTTAATTCTTTAGGAGATATGATATTCACTTTAAACCTTGGGTTTTTTTATTCTACCACTTCCAAGGTGGATTATTCTTTAAATACACATTCCACCTTCATCCTTGGGGTGTGATATTCTTATTCTTGTTTATAATGGTAATGATCAAAGACTGATACATAAAAAGATTCACTGTTGAGAATGTGAGTATTTATAAGAACCTCATAAAGAATAATTTTTAGAGAATATAAGGTCCCATTATCTCCATATTAAATCACAATTGGCTTATCTTGATCTATATCTAGAGTACCTTCTAATAGTTTGTACTATCATGTAGAATAGGATTTTATACATTATTTATTCCTCCTAAATAAAATATTTAAAGGTAGAATGGATGAGATAATTTTTTGACTTAACTCATTGTAAGGGAATCTATGGATTTCTTGTGAATCTATGGATTTTACCCTTGTTTGACTTTTTATAAAATTTTTATTCCTCTTAAATAGAATATTTAAAGGTGGAATATATGAGATAATTTTTTGACTGAACTCATTGCTGGTTAAAGTCATTTATACCCATTTTTTGACTTTTTATAAAGTGGTTAGAAAGGAATCTTTCTGTCACTTTCCAAACATCGTACTTTGTCACCTCTTCGAAAAATTATTGAAAGAATGTTTTTTTAAAATATATTGTGGGTGCAGCTATTTTCTATTGTTACAATACTTTTAAATATTACCTTACAATCATATTATAATATTTTCAAAATATATTATTTATTTACTTTTCAATGATTTTAATGTAGAAAAAATTGATTTACTCAAATATTTTTTGAATTGATTTTGTCTTTGTCAACATCCTTTAATGGATTTTACATTTGTTTTATGTTGTTTTAATATGATACCATCAGCCATATTTTATTGAAGGTTTTGTGATATGTTTGAATGTGAATGTGCTATTTTTATACCATTCATGGTTTACGGTTAATGTATTGATATTACCAATGTTAGTCTTAATACGAATGTTTATATTATGTATCAACCTTTTCGTATGAGTAGTGAATTGGACTTAGTAAGTGATGGGTGGAGCCTGCTATAGTTCCTCGATGCATCAGTAGGTCCCATGAGACAAACTTGTGTCTCGGCACAAGGCCTTGAAAAAAATATTATTTTTATTTTTGGAATGAGGCCTTGACTATGTGGTAATGATTTACAACATTAGGCATTCATTCATTATGAAATTAATTATTACATGTGATTATTTGACAAGTAAAAATCCATGTGTATATTTATATGGTAATGTTTGATTTATTTTCTCCATATTATGTTCAAAATTTTTGTTTAAAAGGATATTTTTTATTACACATCTTTCCTTAAAAGTTTATAGCTTCCGCTAAATTATTTACCCTTACCGAGCATCTGATATCACCCCTTTATTATGTTTTTCCCTAGTATTCCAAGAAGTATATTATCTTTGATGTGCAGGGTTAAGAAAAGGGAATATTGGCATTCACAATTGATTATTTATGTTGAGTTTTATGTTTGAATGTGTAATGTGGCATTCATATATGTAATCTATTTTCTAAGAACACTAAATTGATCGGTACTTCGGGACTTGATTACTTTTAGTCCAGCCAATGTATTAATATAATACATTGGCTCCAGTCTTCTAGGATTAAGGAATTATTGTTGGTATCAGAGGAAGTTCAGTACAATCCTTGAAAACTAGATTAAGAAAAAAACTCTAATTAGTGAACATTACCCTAAGATAGACTTTGAGGATTGGTATATAAGAAGTTCCTAGAATTTTGGTAATGTAGAGATTTTATATATTTTCCAGGAAATACATCCCTATCTAGATATGAGCAGGTAGAAACGGCTCTGGAACTAATGTACCTAAGAGTGAAAACTATGACAAGGAGTTTTGGGCTGGACTCGGGGTATCCTGGTACATGATAATGGGGCTTTTCTCACTCTGGGTTACAACACTCCCTGGGGATATTCTTTGGATAATTCACATTTTCTTTACAAGCCATTATGATGGATTTAAGAGTAAATACATCCTCAAAGAAAACAGTTTTTTATGATTATAGATTATATTCATGATCTTTTTAATTTGCGGTAGTTATTTTAAAATTTTATAATTATGCATTGTGATTCATAAACTAACCTAGTTTATGCCATTTTTTTGAAATGGAACCCAGTATAAGGAATGAGAACTCCAGAAATACTCATGATCCAAAGATTAAGAAGGATCATATCTTTCATGGTATTAAGCTAAAATTTAGAAGGTAAATAGTCTCCCACATATTATCATCATATGAATAAAGAGTGTCATCTATTAATAAGATAAGTAAATAAATCCTTGAGTCTTGCGTCTTTGAAGGGAGGTAAGAGATGAAAAGGATGGTACAGATAAATATGGATTAAGGGATAGGGGAAAGAAGGGTTTTTCTATATGGGATCACTGTGGAAACAATAACCTTGGTAAATAATTGAAGGGAATGATTTTTTGTTATATATGTGTGGAAATAGGGATAATAGGTTCATGATTGAAAGGGTAAGAAAAAGGTTTCAAATGTAAAACACTTCATCTGCAAGGAGTTGGGACACTACACAAATAAATGTCCAAATCATCATAGTATTCCCCAAATGCAGTTATTGGATAATAATCATGTTATGATACCTCCATAGATCAATATAAATGACTATTTTTATTATGTTGTTATTAATGAATTATTTCATTTGATTGTTGTATCAACTATGTACTGGTTGTATGAATTATAGAAATAAATAAGGATTGTACTGTAGTACAATTTCATTGAAAACTTGTGATTATATGGTTCTAAAAAAAGTGACTCAATAGAAAGTAAGTTTTGTTTTGAAAATACATGGTTGTAGGAAAGATAAACCTTAACATGGTTTCATAAAGAGGTAGTGATTTTGGAATAAGATATTATTGATTTGGAAAAATTATATTCGATATTCTTGACTAATTTGAAACTAATTAATTGTTTGTTTATTCCATTATTGTTGGAGTTTAAGAAATTTTTCTATATAAGGAGTATATCCTGAATTCTATATGGAATAAGGGATCATGAATGTAATCGATAAGGTTTTATGATAAATTCAGGTGTGGTCATGTTTTTAAGGAATACATGATGAAAGTATTCACATGTTATTACATGGAAAAAAAGATCATCATTGTGTTTACCATCCTTATAAATTCTGGACTGTGAGTTTGGATAGAAGTATTTTGAATAATTCTAAAGGTGTTAATGGATTAATTTTGACATTGGATACAATTATTAATGTTAAATAATTTCGTAAGATTATTTTTTATTGTTATAAAAAGAACAACCTGGAGGTCGGGGGACAAACCGTCGTGTCTGGCAAGGCTGCAAGACATGAACCCACAACTGAAGCTCGCCAAGGGTGCATCACCTACCACTATCCCACATGATGTCCTTGATTGTGTAATGAATTTTTTTAAATGGTCCAATAGATGAATTATAAATTCATTTTTTAACCCAATACGATTAGGATAAATAGAATATATTTAAGTACTCTTATCTTTTAAACTGAAAGATGAGTTTCTGGTAGAAATTTGATAAAGGATGGAACTGTGGTTTTCATGTATATTTTTCTCTTATTCTATGAATAAATTAATTCTCAAACTTTTGGTAAGAGATCTTAAAACCAAAAATGTGTTATCCTAATACCTTATGATTTTTTGAACTGATGATATTTTAAATCTTTATAGATTGATGGATTTGAGGCCCTCAATTTTACACATGTTGGTGATTGGTAACCTCAATAACTCCCTATAAATAATTATGTTTTCCCTCCAATTATGTGTATCTAATTTCCACCAATGTTCTCCTAATATAGATCATAATTTGATGGTGACTTTTTCATTTCCCTTTCCTCATTATTAAGACTAAATTTTATTAACCCAATTTCCGATGTCAATTTTCCCCAAAGGTATTTTTCTATTTTTAACCTTTAATTTTCAGATAACATTTTCAAATTGTAAGGATTCAATTTATTGAAGTAGGAAAGAATGTAACACCCCATGATTTCATAGTATGTTATCTCTTCAAAGTAATTCAATAACTTGCGCTACATGTAGCACCGAGTTCGAGTGCGCCATGACTTACCAAACTAGCCGTTAAAAAAGTAGTTATGAATATAATTATTTGAAATTTGAATTTTATATACTACATATAATTTTATAACCCATATTATGTATTTATTAGACATAATATAAGAACAATTTCATTTCTTCAGATAAAAGTAATATTTTTCAAAAAATGAAATTTTACCGCCTTTCAATTGAAAACCCTTTTCAAAACCAATATTTGAAACTTTTATATATTCAATTAAATTAAATTAAATTCTTATTTAAAATAGGGACATAAAAATTTAGTTTGGAAAAAAATTTGGTACTTTTCTGAAAACTTTTATATTTTGATGAATATTGAAAAATACTAAATTTTAATTAAAAACAACTTTTTTAATCAAAATATTATATAGTGTTAAATTATGCATTTTAATGTTTTTTAAGTATAATTAGATTAAATTTTTATCAATTTAAACAATTTATATAATTATAAGAAATTTCACAATAAAAATTGACATAAACACTTGTTAATCTTTTGATAGTTTTAACTTTTTAAAAACCCGCATTTTGGTTTTGACGATGGGAATTAATTTTAAATTAATTAATGAAACTTATATGTCTTGAATTTGGTAAAACAAAATTCTTTTTTTAATTTGGAATATCAAAATTACATTAGTGTGAATTTTTGGTATTTTTCAGAGAACATTCAATTTTTGACGAATAGTGAAAAACACTGCGTTATTGTTTAAAACTGACTTTTTATTTAAATAATTATTTATTTTATTTAAATTTATTTTAATCCAATGTATATGTATATATATAATACCAATATAAGTTCAAGGTAATTCATTAAAGTCATTTTTTAATGAAATTAGATGTATAAAATTTTATTGAACTTTTTAAAATCTTTTACGCACCTTCTAGGCACATTTGAAAATTTTCTTAAAATGTAATTTTACTATTTCGGTGAATTCACTTTAAAAAATCCAAGAGACATGGTTGAAACCAGAAATTAAGAATAGATTCAATATGATGAAACTAATTTTGGTGAATATTAACTTTTGCCATTTATTTACCACGGTCAAAATAAATAGGGTAATTAAAGGAAAACATGATATTATAATTACACCAAAACATGTAATAAGTATCTTGGATAAGTGTATTTAGATTAAAATCAACCTTAGTAAAAAAATATGATCCTTTTGGTTCACATGGATTAGATTAGGATATTAATTATTATTTTATTTAAATAAGTGTTAAAAATGTTGAATTCAAAGATTAAAAACAAAATCATTTTTAATGTAAGGTTATAAAAAAGTTAAATTCAACTATAAATATTCATTATAAAGTTAAAAAAATTTCATACATAATTGTATTTTATTTATAATTATTATATATTAAATAATAAATTTATTTATGACACAACGATGATACGGTAATTACTTTATCAATGAAAGATTAAACAAATTGATATTATAAATATAAAAAAAATGTAAATTCAGTCTTTTGATGCCATAAAATAATTTTATAGATTAATATGACATGTTAGGGTTGATTCAATGAAATTTTTTTGAAATAATCATGTTGTTATGACTTTCACCAAAACCAAATTCTAAATAGTGTCAAAATTGACATAAATGAGTTTTTAAAACAAATTCTACATTATTAAATGATATAGTATTCCTAAAAATCTAAGGATCATCCAAAGGACTAATATAATTAGTGATATGTCATTAATTCACTACTTAGGTATTGATTGTATTTTTATAGTCACTTTATTAACTATTTATTATAATAATACAAGAGGACATGGTAAAAGATAAAATATTTATATTCTAAATATATATTATATATAAATAATTTTTTATGCTCTTGAAGTATTTAAATCATGATCTAAATGATATTATCAAGAATAACAAGTTAAAACACGTATGATAAGGAAAGAAATTATTACCTGTAATGTTAATTTAACATAGAAGACATTATTAAATGGGTAGTATAAAGTCACAAATGAATCATGAATGATATGATAAATATTAATATTGTTCTGGTATAATTTAACTAGATATTATGGTCATTATATAGGAGGTTAAACGTACCCTCAACCAAGGAAATGTGCAAGGTATGGGTTAATTTTACAATCCCTTTACAATCTGAGTTTTTTTTTCTGTGAGTATCTACTGGGACCTCTTTATCATCCAAATCTGTATTTCATACAAATGTATTTCAAAACATTTTTTACTATTTACTAGACTTTACATTAAAGTCATTTATACCCTTGTTTGATTTTTTTAAATGGTCTGAAAGTAATATTTCTTCCACTTTCCAAACAAGGTACTTTATTACCTCTGCGACAAATTTTGGAAAGAATGTTTTTTAAATTATAAGGCGGGTGAGGATATTTTTTATGGTTATAACACCTTTAAAGCTTCCTTAAAATATTATAAAAATATTTTCAAAATAAATTTTTTCTTTACTATAGAATGATTTCAGTGTAGAAAGAAATATTCTACTCAAAAAAAAATTGATTAATTTCATCTATGTCAACATCCTTCATTTGATTTTACATTTGTTTGAATTTGATTTGTTATGATACAATAATCTATTTAATATTGAAATTTTTGTGACATGTTTTACTATGGATGTTCTATTTTTATTCCATTCATGATTTATGGTTGAAGTACTGACATTTGATATGCTAGTCTTAATAAGAATGTTTATATTATGTTTCAACCTTTTCATATGAGGAATGCATTGAACTTAGGAAGTGACGGGTGGAGCCCCGTATAGCTCCTTGATTCATCGGTAGGTCTCATGAGACAAACTAGTGTCTTGGAAGAAGTCCTTGACAAAAACATTAATTGTAGTCTTGGCATGAGGCATTGACTGTGTGGTAATGATGTCCGGAATTAGGAATTCCTTCTTTATGAAATTAATTATTACTTGTGATTATTCGAATAGTAGAATATCAATGTTCATGTTTATAGGGTATGTTTTGATTTATTTTCTCCATATTATGTTCATTTTTTTGTTTAAAATCTTTTTTTATTACACATCAGGCCTTAAAAGATTATATCTTATGCTAAATTATTTACTCTTTCTGAGAATCTGACATCACCCCTTTCTTATGTTTGGTTTCTCCCAGGATTCCATGAAGTGTATTATGTTTGATATGCAGGGATAAGCTAGGGGAGTAATTGAATTCTCAATGGATTATTTATGTTGTGTTTAATTTTTTAATGTGTAATGTAATTTTCATGTATGTAACCTATTTTTTAAGACTACGAAATTTATTTTTCCTTGGGGGCTTGATTCCTTATAACCATGCCAATGTATTAAAATAATGCATCGTCTCAGGGCTTCTGGGGTCGGGGCATTACACTAGACCTACAACCATGATTTTAAACTATTCCACAAGATTTATAGACACTATTTAGAACCATGGACAATGGATTCTCTTTAATGAAAAAAACATAGTAATTCTAGGAATGAAAAAAAAGAAGACTCATCTTACAGATATTCTCATGGGGATGCACTCTAGCTCCTATGGTAAAATTCAAAGAACTATATATGATGATCAGTAATAGACAAGTTTGTTACTAGCTGTGTGAAGTAGAATTCTTAGTCCAGGTTATAAATCTAGGGGAAGGACCCAATAAGTTTAATGATATACAAGATGAAACGCTAGTGATTCTAAAGATCTAATGGAGGATTCTCATAAGTCCGGTCTTGTATAGGTATAAAATGATATTGATGTGAAAATAACCAAATCTATTGGGTCTCCCAAGAAGGCTAGTGAAGGTATTTCCTTTATTAAATAAATTTTGATGAAATTGATATGAGTTATCAATCTAATATTGAAGAGTTTTACTGGGAATATGTTTTACAAAATGAACCTGATATATACCTGATTTAGGAGAAGATTCTACTTGATTCATATGATCATAATGGATTAAAAATATTAAACATGATTATAATATAAAATATAAATTCAAAAAAGTCTCTAAAAGTGTTCAATGGATTCCTATCATTAATAGAAAGGAGTTCCATTGTAGTGGATCTTCAAATGACACATCGGTTGCAACTAAAATGGATGCTCATGATTTCATTAACATCTTAGATGGATAGGGACCTCCCTCTTGCACCATACCCTTTCCCCTTGTAAAAACCGCAACACACCCCCTAACCCCTTCCCCCTCCCCACACACCCCTTGCACTCCCATGAACCCTCCCCTTCCCCCTTTCACCCCTACCCCTTTCACCCCCTTGCACCCCCTTCCCCTAACCACCCCTCTGAACCCTCCCCATATACCTACCCACTTCCCTGCACACCCCATGTACCATCTCCATGCACCTTGCTACATAACCTAGCACACCCCCTCTCTTGTACACCCCCTACACCCTCCTCTTTTCCCTTGCAATGAAACCAATCACACCCCCTCTCCAGCACACCCCCATCACATCCCATGCAACATCCCCCCTTCCACTTGAATAAAAACCTAGAACACCCCCGACCTCGGCCCCATTCCCCACCCCAACACAACCCTTCTACTCCCATCACACTCCCCCTTTCCTTTGGAATATACCCCAGAATAACCCCCGACCCCTGCACACAGCACACCCCCCCTACCCACCCCCTGCACCATCCCATGAACCCTCCCCAATCCCCTTGAAGTAATGGTATTCTGTGAACTGTATACAGGTATGTAAAGAATCTATGGGATAGTTAATGTGATAATAAGATATGTAAGGGTCATTCATGACCTACAAAAAGGTTACACTAATGAAAAGGAGACTATATCAAGGTAATTTTTGTTCTATGAAAAGGTCGCCTGAGAAATTTGATGGCTACAAAAGGGTAATATATGATTTTTAATATCTATATAAAGTTAACTTGGGGATTACACTAGATTCATAAAGTTAATTATGATCCATGGTGAAGATATGGAAACAATTTCATAGGGTCCTATGAAATTAAAACACATCCAAAACATAGTTAATTTCTAAGTGGTGTATGATCTTGGGTTATATATAATGTGACTCATTGGGTCGTGATTATGAGTATAGAACCAGGTGTACAGAAGTTTACGCTATAGGATTTTGGGGAGCTTGAGTAGGATCACGGGTAAAAACCCATGAGAGGGTTCCAAGAGGATTACTCTCCCTTTGGTGATGAACACCAACATTCAATGTGGATTTTTGAGGAAAGGTCATTATGTATGATGGTGGGTGTGAACTAGTTACATGTATTTCTCAGTTGATATGTGGGTTAGTGAATGGATTGTGTGTGGGTTTATTGAAAATGGTACTAGTTGTGGATAAAAATGAGTCATGATGAAATATTCATTCTATGGTGAGATGTGTGAGGTCATGGTAGCCTATGTTTTTAGTCCTTATTATGGATATTTTTAGTGAGTTTTTATGATAAGACTCATTTGGATATCCATTAGTTTTAAGTAGATCAATTTAAGACACTGAGTTTTGTCCAGATATATGGGTGTTGTGAGAGCCTTCATGTTTTTAGCGATTATAGTACATGATTGGATTGAATTATGGTGCAAAGAGTGCCATAATGATTGAATTTATGTAACAGAAACATGTTTTGAATTAAGAGATGGAGAATAGTGATTACTTAGGGAATTGAAAACCATAGTAGGTTGTGAGACCTGTTTTGAAGGATACCATGGATTTATTGGGATGATAAGTGTTAAGGTGGGAAGTTTTCAATGCCCCGTAGGTTTTTGATTCATTAGTTTAGGAAAAAATTTGTCTTTTTAAAATGAAGAATAGATAGTTTCTTAAATTTAAATTTGGATTAAAAATTTGAACATTAGATGTCCCTAAATATTATTTTTCTTTTTGGATTGAGTCTCCTATTCGTACCTCAAGGGTTTGGGTGAATGTTGGTGGAGGTTTAGGTTCAGAAATAACTATTATTTAATCTATTGTATCATTTCATCCTATGAAGCATCGGGTTAATTCCTTGAATGGGGTTGGTTGAGAGGTGAACCCCCTAAATTAAAAAATTCATGCTGAGAAGTGTTTCCCTTTATTTTTTAGTGTAAATTCTTCTAGAGCATAGTTGAATTGGACATGGGTGATGGGTCTTTCGTGTGTGGTAGCTAGATGAGGAAATGATAAGATTTTTTCACATAGACTTTGACTTTCTCATTTGAGTTAACCCACTACCTAAATGTATTCACTGTATTTGATTAAATTATTTGAAATTTATTGTTGGATGGCTATAAGTGGTTATTTATTTTACTTAGGATGGTGTTTGGGGTATGTTATTAACAATCTGGGAGTAGTTGGCCAAGGTTCTGGGATGTTTTATTGTGATGACGACATTCGATCACTTGAACATTGAAACTTCAACAGAGTATGGGGAAATCAAATAGAATTGATGATGTTCCTTTAAGCAGTTCAAATAAAAATAATTACTTAAGTACTAAATGGTGAATTCTTCCTGGTATGTTAGTCAATTTTATATAGTTCAATTTCAGTGTGATGTTATCGAATAAAGTGACAAGTTTTCAAGGCTTATTTTCTGTGTTTTATGACATGAAAACAAAGATTCTATTTATTTTTTAGATTTTTATGAGAATTCTTGGTTTATGTTTTCTCAAAATGAAGAAATTCTCATCTCTAAAGTGAAGGAAAATTCATTTTCTACAAATGATTTGGCTTAAATTTTCTTCTATTCCACATTAAAGGCTTAAGGAAATCATATAAAATTAGTGAAATTTTCTTTTCAAAGAGCCAAAACCAATTTTCATAGCATATAAACAATATAAAATAATGAAAAAAAGCTTTAAAAATACTCATGAAATTATAGAATTCAAATTGAAGGGTTATGTAGAGAGAACCTACCTCAACTTCAAGGCACACTTCATTTGATAAGGACAACTCAAATAATCATTTTTTTCTACTTGCAAGCATATGAAACTCCACATATATATATATATAAAGAAAAATATCCCCTATGTACATATTTTCATGGCCAAATATGCAGAAGGTGTCCTTAGATATATGTTTTTACTATAGAATACCCCTTTACACATACAGATGTATGCATTTTTCATACCTATATACAAGCACAAATAGCCCAAATATATATATTCATACTTCCATGAGTGAATATACATAAAGGGGGAACATATATATGTATATTCTAAGCTATTAATACACCTATAAGCCTTCATCAATGGAAACTCGAATCCACCGAAAAAATATCCAAAAATCTCTATAAAAATATAAGAACCCAAAAATCACGTTATCCCAAATTAAAATATGGCTAAAGAATAAAAATAGAATAATCCTTACCCAAATCTGATGTTGAACTCACTGTCTTTTATGGTGATGGATAGAACCCACCTCATAATAAGAAACCACATGTAAGGAAAAAAGTTTTAAAATAAATGAGATATAACAAATTCTTATATATACGTGATTAGTGATGATAAATGATACATGAATATATAACCAAAAATGATCAAATAATATTCAGATTTATATGTACATCCCAATACTAAATAAAATGATCATTAATAAAGGTTTTTTTTTCAAATTCCTTTATCATCTTAGTTAAAACATACTTATTTAATTTAGAATATAATAAAATTCATTTTTTCAATTTCCCTCATCATCTTGGTCATCTTCTACCCCCTGCACTGCCCCCCCCCACCCCCCCCCCCACCCCCCCAACAGCAGCCCCCTCCCCCACCCCCTACACAACATCTCCCCTCCCCCTATTGTAGCGCTACCCTCTCTCCCACCTACAGTCCCCACCTCCCTCCCCCACCCCCTCCCCCTATAGTATCCCAAACTGCACACAGCCCCCCTCCTCACTGGAGTCCCCCACCTCACATAAGGGTATCCCCAAACACTAGGATACAAATAACAAGCAGCTAAAAGGGTATATTTGAAGACCTAAAATGCTCAATGACCAACCAAGAAACTCCCAAGGACACTACACCCCCAAACTATCCAAACCTGAATGCCTAATATTTTATAGGTCCAATCTCTATGACATTAACCCTATAGTATCAGGAGGAACAAAACATATATAGAAAATTTTTTATTCTAAGGAAAATGGTATAAAATAGAATCATCGGACCCTAAAAAGATACCTCCCTACTAACCATCTCCCTATAGCAATTCAACCACTCACAAAACCCCCTTTTACCCCAAAACCAGGAACACACACGCAGTGCCTACCAAAAGGCATCTATAAGGATTAGACCAACAAAGAAACATGGTAAATGATAAAGAAATAACAATCAATAGAATCTTATAAAATTGCATCCATATAGAGAATAAAACCTACCTGAATAAGGAAATAAAGTCATTCTTAATTTGTAAGTCACTGAAAAAAACAATTTAATGTAACAAAAAAATTATTTTTAATTTTAAAAACACGAAATTATCCCTAATTTTGAATTAATACCAATAATTTTGGATTTTATTATAGTATGTTATCTACATTCAATAGTTAGGATACTATTGGGTTTAATTTTTTTCTAAAATATATAATAGGAAAAAATAAATGATGGAAAAAATTAAAAAACATTCCAATAAATAGGAAATATGTTCATATTATAGAATTCCATGCATCAGAAATTATAAATTATTTCAATTATAGTGAATATATCATAATGGATTTTAGAAATATAAATGATCATTTTATAGAGGAATTACACATGAATTCAGGTTTATAGTATTATCACATAAATAGATATGAATGTCTCTATAGAACAAATTCAAATATAAAGAATGAAATCCTGAGAACAATATAACAGATTCAAGATATACATTTCTAGAACTAGGAATATGAGATCTTGTATAAATAACAAAAACAGTAATGAAGAATAGTTAAAAGAAACATAAATGAATTAAAAATTTATTAGAAAACTCTTAACATGATAAATAGATGAAAACAAAATTTAATATATCAAATAAACATATAACACATGTAGAATAGTTCAAGATACATTGAAAAGTGGAGATTCATTCGTAAAATTAAATATTGAAAAAAATAAGAAAATAAAAGAATTAAATGACATAAGGATTTAAAAATATTTATCCAATTACCGTATATACATGGGGTAAGATCACTAATGATTCACACTATGAAAAAATAATGGAGAGTACAAGGAAAAAAATGAACAAGAAAATAAGATAGCGAAAAAAATACATGATGATAGAAAAAGTATATCTATAAAACATAAAAAAAGATTTCAAACCCCCAAAATAGAAATGATACACCCTTACCATGGATTGATCAAAATTTTATCAATGAATAAGTTTGATGAAATCTATATTATCATTTTTTTTGTTTTCCAACTTCTTCACCACTATATAGGTTTTTCTCTATCAAAGATCACACATTGTGACCCAAATATATGTCTTCATAACTATATGATTCGACAATAAGCACCACAAACCTGCTCAGGTAGTCCATCATCCTACATCTCTTCTGGAGAGATAATAATCAAGATTTCTAGTCCACTGCATTCTTACTACTCAAACACTCTATCAATACCTCTTGGATAATTTGAGTTCCCAAAACAAAAGTGGTTCTTCCGAAGTATAATTTCCAAAATCAGGGTTCCAATAAATATATAAGGAAATATAGAGAGTTATAATGCTCTTAGAAACATATACAACATAGAATCAACCCACAAAAATGTTGTACCAAAAAACCAGGATCACAAGTCATCTTCTTGAGAAAGGTGATGTTACTAAACTTGTTCTCTTGGGAGCCATGAATCAATGCTTCTAGACCACTCCCTTCTCACAACTCTATCACTCTATATCTATCATTATATCTTGGATAAGATAATACCACAAAACAATTTGTGCCATTAATATCTACTTGATAAAATTGTGGTTACAAGGGATAATAAAGGCATCATAGGTTGTTGCAATAATGATAGACACAGTGATAGAGAAGAATCAACACCCTGATACATTTTAAAAACAAAATTGTTTCACATGTTATCTCCCTAAAAAGTGATTCTTTTATAAGGTCTATCCAATCTACATAAAGGTATCATACCCACTCATGTAATGATGAAAGAAAATAGTGTATGGGTCTTTAAAACCTCTTTGTTATGGTGAGATGAACCCCTTGAAAACTTATTAGGAATAATCTACAGGAGGGTCATCAACCTTGGAATAATGGTACACTAAGATCCATGTTATGGTTGAAAAAACTACTTGTATCTAAGTAAACCACCAACACTAATGTGTGAGGGTTTTAAGAGACCATGTGTGAGGGTAAAGATAATGTCATGTAAAGGTTACCTATGACTAAAATAAAGGTGAATGAACTGCATAATTTAGGTTAACATGAAAACTCATATAAGGGTAAGCTACAACATATGTAAGGGACAAAATGAGCCAGAACAATGCCAACATAATTGTACCCACTACCACTTGTATAAGGGAAAACCAAAAGAGGAAAGTTTAAATAATGAAATGGAAACAGAAAAAAGGTAATCAAAATCATGCATATTAAGTCAATAATTTAACTGAAAACCAAAAATGGGAAACAAAATATATAAAATTTATTCTCACGTGAGAGAACTTGACACATGTAAATACCTTTTCAGTTTTTGAAATAGGTCATATTTCACTAAGTGATTTGACTAAAACATGATGTATAAATTATTCATCAAATTCGATAATAAAATGATGAATTATATTCCAAATTAGAGTAATATATAAAATTATGTAATGGTATATGATGTATTTTTTATTATATTTAGAATCAATAATAACTAAATGATTGAATATTTTTGTGTGGAAATCAAGAAACTTGAATCACATGCACTAGAACGAGATTCATAACTCTGAAACCTCCAACAGAAATATCTTCCCCTATTATATTAGTTTTAGTTTATTTAAATAGTTATCAAGTTCTTTTATTTTTAGATTTTAAGTGCATTAAATAAATAAATCCACTTAAACATCATTCGAAGAGGATTTTATAACTTTCTATACACATTCTCCATGTGGGATCATCCTGACCTACACCACTATGGTATTAGTAATTTTTTAATTTTATAAATTTGGTAGGTTGTGATAGTGAATATAAATCCATGAAACTGGTAGGTTAAATATTATATATTTCTTTATCTAGAAACCTATAAAAAAATTAATATTCACATCAATATCTTTTAAATTTAAACCCATATAAGAAAACAACCTAAACATATTTAAAACAATAATATTCTCTACCACATTAGGTAAAATTTCAATAAAGTTAACACCACATTTTCATGGGAATTTATTGACAATCGACCTCACCTTACATATCATACATCCATAAAAATCATCTTGTAACTAAAAGACTACTTATTCTCATGTTCTTTATTTTTATGTGGTAAGTGTTATTTACCTGGAGTGATTCAATTCTTCTTTCATGGAAAACTCCCACCTACTAGAAACACTATGTATATCCACTTATTCTACCCTCTTGGGTAATCCACCATCTATGAAAACTAAAAAGTTTTTGGTATCTTCAAACCTCAATACTAGTTTTTATACACTGGTAGATATCTAAAAAATTGTCCATTGTTCTGCCCATTCACATATAGAAACCTCTATATTCTCATCTTCTAAAAATTTGTATTGACCCTTATCAGTTACTGATCTTTAAAGTACATCTTACAGAGGTATGACTTTTAACCATCTATGCCTCCCCAAGTCTTTCCTCTTTAATTTTCATACTTTTGGAAGAGTAAGTTTCATATGAACTCCCAAAACACAGGATTTATTTTCTTCCATTAAAATTAATTTATGCTGAAGTTGATTGTTTATCATAAAAATTATTTGCTTCTACATTATGATCCTCACATCAGACCTTCTTGTTAAAGATCACCTTTCTACTTCTGATGAATTGTCTTTTCTCATATTACCAAATTCAAAATCATATTTCCTAAACCACATAAACCATAATGAAATGTGAAAAGGTATTTTATTCTAGATTATATTTATCTTTATTGGGAACATGTATATAGTATATAATTTCTATGACCTTTAGGAAAGATAAATATGGTGGAATTTATATCTACGAAGCTTTAGGTAATTCATATTCCATTGTAAGCAATGGGATCAGATTGATTAAGTTCATTATTATTCCCTATGATTTCTCCCAATAGAACATGGATATTATAGAATAAAATATTATACTATATACCATTTCCATCAAAATATGATTCACCCTTCTCTCCATACAATTTTTATTAGGATTACTATATACAATTTTCTAATTTATAAAGTCACTATGTCATTATAAGTTTAGGAAACTTATTTCAGTAATCTCACCTCGATTATCTGATATCTAGAATTTCATCTTGCATATTGTTTCACATTTAACCATAGAATTCCATTTCATGAATACTTCAAAAACAGAAAATTTATTTTTCATAAAATATTCTCATACGTCCCTAATATATTCATCTATGAAAGCCAAAAATTATTAAGGTCTATTTTAATATTTACCTAATGTAGTTACCATGAAATTTGAGTGTACTAGGTAGGGCTTTTGAAATTTGAAATTCTTCCTCCCAAATTATATATATAATTTAATTACATTATGAGTGTGAAAAGCTCATAGATTTTGAAGAATAAAAGATCCATTTTCAGTATGGTTATTTCTTCTAAAACCTTTATACCTTTTCCAGTAAGGTTACCGATCTGACAATGCCACATATCTTAATTTCAAAAGAATGGTTTTCATGTACGTTTAGATTCCATTTAACGTCAAGTTAGACACACTAAACCATTCTTTACACATTTTTATATAGTTAAGGACCCCATAAATACTTTCCACCATCCATCAGTAAACATAGATCCTAGTCCAGATTAATATAACAGACCAATTGATATCAAGTTTTTTCCAATACCATGGATATATCTAACATTCTTCAACTTAATAAAATTTCAATACTTCAACTTAATAAAATTTCAATACTTCAACTAAATTATAACATCTTCCTTCCCTAAAATATAGTGAAATTTATCATATGATAATTACACTCTTCCAAAGAATCTAGAAACATCATTTTAAATCCACCCCTTTTCACCAGTGGGTTTTTAAAAAACCATTTACCCAATATCAAAGTGAGACCTAATCTGGCCTCAATTGGGTCCATGGAATCCCACAATATGAAAGAAACCCTAGCTGTATGGATAACCCAAAAAAATCGGATTGTATGGGTACTTTAGGGTTTAGTTATACTCACACCCCAACATCATAACTGCCTCAGTAGGGTGGTGGGGAGGCTGTAATGGAGCTACATTGGATGGGAGGTGGGATGGCTAAGGCGGAGCCTTGTTTAAAGAGGAAGAGGAATGCTTGAGGGGAGGTGGGGTGACCGCATCAAAGGAGGAGGACCGACCCAAGGTTGGTGGCCACATTAGAGGAGTATAATGGTGAGAGTTTGGGTGGAAGCACTAGTCAAGGAGGTTTTCAAGGAGAAGGGAAGGAAGGGAGGGATGGCATGATGAGCAAGTAGGGAAGACAAGGGGTGGGGATCATGAGAACACATAGAAAAAGAGGGTGGGTATTGCGAGTGCATAGGGAGAAAGAGGGGAAATGCAACTGGTATTTTTTGACCCAGAGATTTATCATAAACTATATCCATTATTTTTTTAATCAAGGATATATAAGTGCAGTTATAATTTCAATTTCTAGTAGTGTAACCTAGATAAAGATGAAAAACTCGATTCATCAGTTCCATAAAAACATCTTTCATATTTCTGAGATCAAATATAATTACCAAATACTCATATTTACCATAATTACTATGAAAGTTTGTTTAAGGTATGTCTATAGTTTGACTACACACCAAGTGATATCCCAATCTCAAATAAAATTTTGAGAACACCCGAGATCCTAAAAACTGATCAAACATGTCATTTATCTTTAGAAAGTGATGTCTGTTAATAACTGTTAGCTAGATTAATTCCTAATAATCCACACATATCCTAAGGTTACTATCCACATTTCTCTCAAAAACAACTGGAGAACCCTGTGGAAATGTATTGGTTCTAATAAATCCATTTTCCTTCAAATCCTTTAGTTGCCTCTTTATCTCCTAATACTCCATCATAGCCATTGTGTAATGAGGAATGGACACTTCTGTGGCTCTTTTCAGTAACTCAATCGATAACTCAACCTCTATCATAGGAGGTAAATCGGAAAATAGTTTCAGGAATATTTCCATAAAACAATCAACTACATGTGGAATGTTTTCGAAAAGTACTTTGTAATCATCAAGATATAAACTACAAATTTGGTCTATCTTCACACCCAGACCATGATTCACAGGTCTAGCTTAGCATCCCGGGACATCCCATTCACCATTATGAGTATCAACTTATCCCTATGGTGATGTGAACATCCCCCTCGGGCAAAAATAGTCAACATAGGCCCAAAAATCCATTAGTCAGTCCATCCTAAGTATGATGTCAAACCCTACCATCTTTAGGAAATTAATATTCGAGACGAAGTGACATAAACCAACATCTAGGTTAACTCTTTACATTTTAATATAGTGACTTTTATGATCCCCAACGAAGTCTCAAGCATCATAGTTCCCTTAAAAAACTGACTAACACACCTGAGACTCTCCACAATAGGTATGTGTATAATACTATGTGATGAACCTATGTCAAAAAGAGAAGATAAAATATTTGAGGACACTAATAATGTACCTATCTTCATAGATGGTCCAGATCCCTTCTCCTCAAGTGTTGTTTGTACCGAATAGATCTTGCCTAAAATCTAGCCCAGTAACACTACCTCACTCCCTAGAGTGGGCCCTCTCTTTTATCTTGGTGTAACATGTGTGTGGCTGCCTACGACATAACCACCACTCCATTGGATAGATCAACAGGTACTTCCCCAGTTCCTTGAAAAAAGCAATGCTGTGAAACCTACTCTTAAACCTGATGTAAGAGATGACCTCATACCTCTAACATCTAGAGGGAAGGTCCTAAAGAAATTCTTCACGTGTCATATCCGACCACAATATCATCACTCAATTGGGCCACGATCAAACTACTTAATCATTTTTCCCATGTTGCACACTTATGACCAAAAACTATGCAACCAGTACTCATAGGACGGCTGGTACTCATCTCATAGGAAGCCTCAAAATGTCACATCCTGTCTGAAGACATTGAACCACTGGTTCGAGAGACTGTTATGATCTACTATGTTCCCCCAGCTACCCTTAGGTTCCACATTATATTTAACACATGATTTAACACTTCAGTAATAAGGGTAATATGAAAATGTTGACCTATAATCAAACACCATGTTAGAGACATTCCTCGAAGCATCTCTCCCTCTATAACTCATCAGCAAGGTACATCAGTGCAAAACACTGCAACTCTATAAAGTGTGTTGAGTAATCCATAAATGTCATAGCAATCTACTCTACACACATGATATCACTAGCCTGGTCATCCCTCAGAGTCATTAGGTAAAATTATCCATATAACATATTTTGGAAATCATCTCAAACAGGCTCTTGTAGCAAGTCATCCGAGTTCACTACATCCCACCAATTATTTGTTGTTCCTTGAAGCATATAAGTCATGAGCTTCCCTATCCTCCCATATAAGCTCTCCAACTACTCAAACATCTATATCATAGTCACAATGCATAGATCACTAGCTTGTTGAACTCCATCCCCTGAAAAAGTCAGAGCATTCTGCTATTTGAACACGCACTTCAACATGTCTATAAATGAGGTTTTATGTGTTTCTCCCTAAACAATTCTACATGAAGTGATAAAAACCCTCCTATAACTATGCCTTATAACCTATATTCAGAACAATGGCTACTGCCGAAAATAGCAATAATGGAGGATCCACTCATAGCCCTTGTTCAACCACCTATATAGTGTGTTCATTACCACACTACTGGATTATTATTTGAGTTCATCAAGGTGGATTGATAATATAATTCCAAACACACACCTCATAGAAGAACAATATCAATGTATTCATCTCAAAATCAAAGGAAAATTAAAACCCTTCCAATAAATAGGTCCAACAAACCAATCTACTCCTAAATCCAGAAAAATTAAAAGGTAACATCCTTAATCATCACTAAATATATTTCCTCTTGCTCACTAAAAATATAGGTCTAGGTCGAGTACTATATTTATCATTTTATCCTCCATTTCATTTTAATATTCATTTCACAATAAATTTTAATTGTTGAACAAAAGGTTCCACCAAATTTTTATCCATAAGGGCCCATACTCCTTATCAAAAAAATATAATCCACCTAATCCACACCATAACAAGTTCTAGAACATTCGACTCATGGTCTATTAATAAACATGCCATAATTGGCTACTTAGGGTTTGTGTAGTTTCCTAATCAGAAAAACAAAGGTTAGGTTATGACATTCACTCTAAGTAAAAACCATATTTCAAAATCCACTGCCTAAAATTCTATTAGAAAAGTTGGTATATCAACCATGACGCCTATCACAACAACATGCATCCAGAAAATGCATCCTATATGGAATGTCATAATGCATGAAATGTGATTTATAACAATTTCTTAAAATGAAGGACGATATATAATACCCTCACCTCATAAAGTTGTAACAAAATAGAACCCACAATCATATTGATGATAACATCACAATTCAAGTACATCACCCAACTGTGGAATCAAATCAACTATAATAGGAAAAATCCAGAAAACAACAATTTCAATTGAGGTACTTTTTCCATTTCCTATATGTAAGTCAGCTACAATGTAACATCATATTACACTTTTTAAGTATTCAAAAACTTCTCTTTTGATCATTATTTGGTTGGGTTTCATATAAGTTTGCTTCGGGTGAAATTTTGTTATGATTTACAACTTCCAAGATTGTGTATAATTCACACATGGTTTTCCCAAATCATGAACCCTACAAGATAATACCATGAAAACTGAGGGAGTGAGCATTTTCACGGTTGGAACATGGTTGGAAAACCCATTTTACCACCAAGGATAAACCATGAAACCCCATCATAAGGGGTTCATAACTAGGTCATGGTTTTTCTAACCATGCTTCCTTACCCAGCTAATCATGAATATGATATTTAGTTAATCCAAAAATTAGTATTAAAATAAAAAAAAACCCTCTATTTTAGTTTTTGATGGGCTCATTTGACACTAATATTATTTCTTTTTTCCATAGAGTCCCCCAACAGGTTATTTTAGGCCCTCTATACCCCTTTTAAAGTGGACAAAATCTTGGTGAACGATGTTTGATCTCTTCCTAATAAGTCTCCTCATCATGTTATCCTTCTTCCACTCTCTATTCTCTCCTCCCTAGGGTTTCATAAATCTCTATTTTCTTAAGGGATCTATTCCCCATTGTTTGGTATCCAAAATCTTGGTTTTATTCCTGGTTCTTTGTTTTCTCTATTCTTCCTTGGTGTTTCCCATTTAGGGATCTAGGTTTCTTGATCCTGTGATCCTAAGGTAGGTGGTTCTATTATAATACCCAATTTGGATAACCCTAAATTGATTGAATTAAATTAAATTTTTTATTTAAATTTATTTTCATTCAATAGGTTTATTAAAAACCCAATTCAATTGAAATGGGTATTTAAAATTGGATTTGGAATAAAAATTTGGAGAAACCACAATTTCCATTAAATTGGGGTGTATAGAGAAATTGGATGGAAAATTGTGGGATATAAATTATTGGATTTAAATTGTGAAATTGATTTGATGAAATTGATAATAAATTTTTATTTGGGAAAAATGGCATAAAATTATTTTGATAGAAATTTATTGGTTATATCTTTAAAAGGTATTGATTTTATTAAAAAATATTTTTATTTTAAAATGGATATTATCATATCAAAATGTAAAAATGGGTTGAATTTTATTTTGAACATTTTTAAAATAAATTTCCATTTACTAATTATTGTTATTGAACATGAAAACCTATGTAGTAAGTGAGTAATTAGGATATCACTATTTTGATACTTAACAAATCAGAATAAACCCAGTGTAGTAGGAAAACTCCCCAAGGGGGTGGTGTTTATTCCTCTTTGAAAAATGTCCTAGGTACATTTGTATACACATATTATTGTGATTCACCTTAAAGTGTATCGGGATCCCATAGCCTGGAACTATCATACCACTTGGAAGATAATAGTGTTGATCATTTTCTTTAATCAGTATATATGCAATTATTTGGTAAATTTTTTTACACATGCCTTATAAATTTATGGAAACCATTTTATATGAAATATTTTTTAATGAATTTGTCTAAATAAATTCCATTATTTATAGTATAAATCATGATTTTTTTTAAATATTCTTCTAAAATTCCATGCCTGATTGTTTAAAATTGAATGATTTATTTGGTTAATTCCATGTTGGAATTTTATTGTGGAATAATGGGTGTGACCCCATTCGGATTTTATCTCACCCCATACCTATGACTTCATGTTTTTTTATATTATCTTATTTGTGGTTCTAGAAAGGGCAAGGTGCTACTTAGAGGTGGTTCTTGTTACTGATGTTGGGTTTGGAGAGTTGTGTATGTTATGATTTGGGTTGATATCCCATTTTTATGGTACTCTACAGTCATACATTTGGATTTTTATACCAATTTTAATTATAGTATGCATGTCCATGTGTATTTTTTTCTATATATATACTGACTTGTATCTCTTTCTTCCATTGTGTTTTTTGAAAATTCATTCCCACTTTTATTTTGTATGAAGTCAGTTGCTAGTCTCCATCAAGTGGTTATCGGAAGTTACCTTTAGAATTTGTTAGTACAAGCTTGGTTATCATGTTATCAGGGTATCTATGTAGGTTAATAAAAAAGGTTTCAAAGGTGAATTTGTTTCATCTTTCCATGATGTTAGTATGTTGTTTGGAAATCTTTTCCGGAATTATAAGGTATTTATGATTGAGTTTCGGGATAGTACTCACAACAGTAATCCATAATTCACCATATGTGGTTTGGGAAAGATGAATTAAGTATTATATTGAAGTATTTTACCTAATTTGTATATGGTTATATTGAAATCCAAATCATTTTTATCTATCAGTTCAGATTAATATCCCTTTTTTCTCAGTTTGATTATTCATATGATGACTTCAATGTTATCTGCTAATATTGTGTAGAATCATGCCCCCATTAAGATGTGTGGATATGATATAACAGAAAGCTATTGATGAATCACAGTGTGAAAATCCTCTTGTGGACCTCATTATGGTTAAGGTGACTCTGCTTACTGTCCATGCTCTAGGATAGTAACCGCCACCAATTCACATTTAGGCCCTAGTTGTGGAACCTCATGGGGATTTTTTATGAAATTGCTCCCAGGAGTTCATTTTTTAAAATTTCCTAGTTTTCAAAGGATCCAATGTTACTCAAGAGTCTGAGAAATATTTGAGAAGGATTGAGTGTTTTTTGGAGTTCTTTCAGAAACCTGATGAAATCCAGGTGAAGTGAGCAACCTTCGTGATGGAGGGATGGAGCAGGAGATGGTGAGACATGATTTTGATGGTGAATAAACATTCGGTATTAGAGTAAAAAGTCTTTAATGATATTTTCACTAACCAATTATATCAAGATTCTATAGTGTTGTCCAAGGATATTGAGTTTTTCAAACTTGATTAGGCTGACCAGAGCGAGATAGAATATGAAAACAATTGTGCTGAGATTGTGAAGTTTTCACTTAAGACTGTGTCGAATGAGAATATAAATAATTGATGATTTTATATGGGAATTTGATATTCTATTAATTCTTAGGTTCTCTTTCTCAAGATAACATCTTTTGATAACGTACTTGATTGGGAGTTAATGGTTGCAATAGACCTGGATAGCATGTCAGGGTTGACAAGACTCTTGTTTTTGATAATGTTGGTGTGAATTTTTCTAAAGGAATGAGGAAGGGTGATGATTATCATTATAGTTTTTGATATATGGGTTCTTCTAGACCTCCTACAACTTCTACATTTGATTTTCTACTAGTGTGGAAATCCAGGGAACTAAAAGAAGGTTTTCACAGAGGAGACCATGTTATGTGGTTCATGTGGACGCTCATGTCACTCACAAATGATGTACCAAATTTATTCCACTCTACGTAATATAAAAGGATCATAAAAACATTCTAAATATATGGTGAAATCATATTTTTCATTTTAAAGTGGATCTAGCCACATGCATACATTTTGAAGCTTCTTCCCATAGTGGAAGGGCCCCAGAGGAAGTAGATACAAGTCCAATCACCATGAGAGGTACCATCACTATAGATTCATCATTAAATACCTTTTATTATTTTATACTGGTACATCAAATTCATTTATTAAATACCATATTATTATTATTATTATTTTTAAGTAGATTTTACATTATGTGATGGATACTAATGCACCCATTAGAATGAAGAGAGAACGTGGTCTCTATAGTATATCTTATGCATTCTCTTTATCAAATGTTGAGCTTACTTTGGATTTTCCTATTCTCAACATGAATCCTCTTAACATAATATTTATAATAGATTGGAAAATTTCCAATAAATCTTGCATAAATTGTTATCTTTTATGGGTCTTCTTCACAACACCCAATGGGGTGTGTTGTATCTTTCATGGAGAATGGGACCCAAGTTCGAGTAGATCTGGACCTTCTTATCCGGAGTTAGGGAAAGTAATTTTTCTGTTTTTTTATCTATATGAGAATATTTGATAGGTTATCTTCCTCTAATTGTCTTTATTTTTATAGATATTCTTCATTTTTACTTCTATGGGTTGCCACCGGTAAGGGTGGTAGAATTTTCTATCAATTTTAGTTCATTGTACTCAACCATTATCTATTCCATTGTACCACATGAATTAACTGAAATGAAGGAGCTGAATATATGGTTGGATCATATTAATGATATTGAATTTATACTCTTGATTATCCCACTATGGGTGACATTGGTTCTCTATGTTAAGAAATGTGTTGCATCACTTCACCTTTATGTGGATTGCCAAAAACTCAGTAGTCACAATAAAGAAAAAATATTCAATTCCATAGATTGATGATTTATTTGAAAATTTGAACTGTGTTAATTGGTTCTCGAATATTGACCATCAATATGGTTACCATCATTTAATAATAAAATAATTTGACATATAGAAAACCACCTTTCGGGGCTAGTATGACCATTATGTGTACCTTGTCAAGCTATTTGGTTTAACCAGTGCTGATGTAGTCCTTACATCAATAATTAACAGTATTTTCCATGAGAACATTTATACCATTTTGGTGGTATTTGTGGATGAAATCCTCATTTACTATATTCTTGAGTAGGATCATGTGTCATTTTATATTTATTAAATAATTATTGAGAAATCACTAAATTAATGTTAATATTTTGCAGTGTAATTTATGGATTTGGGAAGTGAATTTATTAAGACAGCTAGTATCAAAACATTGTATTTCATTTTATCCAGAAATGTTGAAACTTGTTATGACATAGGAACAACCGTGAAAGGTTTTCGAGAATTGGGGCATCTTCAGGTTAGCTGGGTATTATTGTTGGTTCATTAAGGAATTACCAAAGATGGATTCTCGGATGAATTTTCTAACTCAAAATCGATTAATGTTTTCATGAGATGAAAAATGTCATAATTATTTTGTTGATACGAAACACATTTTTACTACTACGCCGGTGTTGACTCTTCTATATTCTAAGAAACGCTATTTGGTCTTCTGTGATGAATCAAGTTCAGGTTTGGATTGTGTTCTTATGTAGGGTGATTAGGTCATTTTTTGTGGATCTCATCATCTTAGGTCACACAATAATAAAAACTAGAACCTAGGCCTTGAACATGAATCTATGTTTCATGTAGTTAATATTTGGAGGCATTACTTTTTCAGAGTATGGTTTACCCTGTTTTCTAACAACAAGATGTTGAGTTATATTTTATATCAAAATTATTTGAATCTTCTCTAGAGGTTTTTGATGGAATATATGTACTACCTAAAATTTAACATACCCTATAACACAAGAAAAATGGAATTTCATCACAGATTCAATGAGCACGAATCTTCTGACCCATGCCATAAAATAATCATCAGAAGAGTGGAACTTGATGTCACTTTTTTCACTGTGGCATGTTAGAGTTTAGAAATCAGGGGTGGAGGTTTCCTTGGATAGTGTTCAGTTGAAATACACTTTTCTCAAGTTTATCCATTAGGAACAATATATTTATGATGAGTTCTATATAATTAGAGACTCATTTAATGGTGAGGATATCATTATTGAATGGTCATTCCCAATAGGGGGAATTCTATGTTATCATAATTTTTTTGTTTCACCTTTAATGTTTTTAAAATATATGACTGGGGGTTTCCATATTTCCTAGTAGGTTATGCACCTAGGACCCACATAGAAAATGTATGACACGTGGTGTAAATTGTAGTTTCCATCTATGAGATGAGGCATTACTGATTTTGTCTCTCATTATTATAAATTCCAACATATCAAAGCTGAGCACCAGAGACTGTCATTTTTTTCTTTTGCTACATCTAGTGTGGAATTGGATGTGGGATGAGAAATCTATGCACTTTTTTGGGTTTTCACGTACCAATAAAAAAATATTGTGATATGGGTTTTTGATCGATCATATGACTAAATCAAATCACTTTATACCCATCCATGATACAATCAAATTTGAGGACATGGGAAATATCTCTGTGAAAGATATTTTTCATTTTCACATAGGTCTATCTACTATAGTATTTGATAGAGGTCATTAGTTCATTTATAATTATTGGAGATTCCTTCAGGAGGAACATGGATATCAGGTCTGTTTATGTATGGAATACTATCTACAGTCGGATGCCCAAACCAAAAGAGCTATATAGATTCTTGACGAGATGCTTCATGCTTGTGCTCATGACTTTTGTTGGGGAATTGGATGACTATCTGGGATGTTTGAGTTTTATTATAACAATATTTACCTATCCATGATCATAATGGATCCTTTTGAGGCCTCGTATGGATGGCCTTCCAGATCTATGTTGTGTTGGTAAGAGATTGGTGAATGTTCCATGTTTGGACCGATCTTGGATCAAGAGAATATATAATGATTATATTGACTCGTCAAAGAATTATGACAAAATAGTACCAGTATAAGTATTATGTTGATTTTCATCGTAGACCATTGTAATTCTTAATTGGGGATCAGGTGTTCTTGAAAGTCTTACATTGTTTGTTTCATCGATGGTTTGGTAATAAAGGTATGATTTCTCCCCATTTTTTGAACCTTATGAGGTTTATGAGAAGGAGGTAAAAGTTTCTTATCATTTAGAATATCCACTGAAGTTGAATTTGATACATAATGGGTATCTTTTATCTCAACTATATAGGTATGTTTTTGACCAATCTCATATTCTAGGCTGGAAGGATCTTGAAGTAGAACCTTATTTATCCATGACTAAGCATCCAACCAAGATAGTTGATTCTGAAAATGAGGTACTTCATGGTCAGAAGATACCTTTGGTTTGAGTGCTATGGAAGCATGATTCATATTCTCATTAGAGTTGGGAGAGGTATAAACATATTAGTTAAGAATAACATCATCATTTTGACATGGAAGATTCATAACAAGCTTTTTGGAAACAAAATGATTCTATAGAGGGGATGTTTTAACTTCCTCTCACTATTTTAATATATTTTAAAACCTCTATTTTAATCATGGTTTGGTTGGTATTCATGTAAGGGTTCTTTGGGGTAAATTTTTTAAAAATTTCAATGTTACTGGGCTATACATGGTTAGCAAATAGTTTTCCCAAATCATGCGCCCTACAAATAGAAAATGTGGCAGTGAGGGTTTGAAAAGTTGGTACATGGCTTGAAAAATTGTGTTCCCATAAATGAGAAACCATGAAACCCCATTAATAGGGGTTCATGACTAGGGTTCACAGTTTTTCAAACTGTGGGGCCTAGCCGAGTTAACCATGTTTATGGGATTTTATTATTCTAATTTTTTTTAAATCCTAAAACCCCCAGTTTAAGTGATCGAAGGGATCATTCAACCCTAATATGATTTATTAATCCCCTGAGGCTCTAAATAGGTGATTTTGTCCCCTCTACACCCCTCTAGAAGTGGATTGGATCTATGATAAAGACATTTTATCTCTTTCTAGTAAGTTTCATATTCTCCTTATCTTTCTGATGCTCTCTCTTCTCTCCTACAAAAGGTTTAAAAGATCTCCATGTTGTTGGAGGATCTAATACATGTTGTTTCAGATCTTGAATATTGGTTTGATTCTAAGATCTTTATTATTTATGTTATTCAATGGAGCTTCTTTTTTAGGTATTTGGGTTTTGTGATCCTGTGTTCTGTAGGTATGTGGTTTCATTATGATGGACATTTTTATTAACCATAAATTACATGATTTAAATTAAATTGAATTATTTAAATGTAATTTCATTAAATTGGTTGACTAAAATCCCAATTCCATTGAATTGTGAATTTCAAATTTAATTTGGAACGAAAATTTTAAAAAACACTCAATTACATTGAATTGGGGTGTGTTGTGAAATTGGAATGAAAGTCGTGGGAGTTAAATTTTTGGATTTTAATTGTGAAATTGTTCTTATAAAATTGATTTTAATGTTTTAATTGATAAAAATGTTTTTAAAAGGTTTTGATATAAACATAGTGATTTTATCTTGAAAAAACATATGATTTAATTAAAAATACATATTGGTTATTAAATAGAAATTGGCATATAATAATAGAAAAATGGGTTGAAAAGTATTTTGAAAAGTTTTGAAACAAATTTCATATTACTAATTATTGTTATTGGACATGAAATACTAGGTAGTTAGTGAGTTATTGTTATAACACTCCTTTTGAGTCGTTATAACTAAAACCAAACTAAGGGAAGCTGGTTTCATCCCTAATGGGATGGTGATGAGGCCCATATTACCGGTGTCTAAGGGATGTGTGTATACACATATTGTAATGATTCACCTTTCAGTGCGTGAGGATCCAATAACATGGAACTATCATACCTCTTGGTAGATTACCATGTGTCTCATTATTTATGTTTGATATTTATTCTATTTTTTGTAAATTATTTTAGACATTCCTTATGAATTTACATAAACTATTTTATATGAAATGTTTATTAAACAATTTTTTTAAATTATTTCCATAATTTAATATATAAATCAGGATTTCTTTAAAATATTATTCTAAAATTCAGTTCATGATTAATTAAAATTGAACGTTCTATTTTGTTAATAAATCGTTGGCATTATATTATAGAATCCTGAGTGAGACCATACTATGTTATTAGCGTACACCCTACCAGTGCCTTCGAGTGTTTTTAGATTATATTATACAATGATTTTTCAAGAGTAATGTGTCACCTATAGGTGGATATTATTGCTAATAATTTGTCTTGGAGGGTTGATACTATTGAGACATGGGTTAATATCTTGTTTAACTGGTGTTTTTTGGTTGTACCTTCAGTTGTTTATACTTTTTTGACTTCTCATATACTTCTCCCTGTGGTTTTTTCTTGTATGCATAGTAGATTGTATCTCTTTATTCTATTATGTTTTTTTGGAAATTAATTCCCACTTTCTTTTGGTATGATACAATGTGCTAGCCCCCAACCTATGTGGATCGAGAATGCTATTGGTGTGACACCCTAAAATCTAATGTAAGAATATTGTATTTAATATTGTAAATGACACACAAGAAAAAAAATAAAATAGAATATAATGCCTCAAGACTTTAGGATATATTTAATATTTTAAATAATTATTTTCTATAGCTTCTCATGCACGAAACACTTAGTTTGGTTATGTTACATGCAATAATGACTTCGTTCGGTAGTTTTCACTACCTGCAAGACCGAGTTTTATTGAACAATAATTTATTATTAAGATATTATTATTTAATATAATAAGATACAACCTTGATTTTATATTGATGGTTATGAATTAGATTATATATATTATGAAAATAAATGGTTGAATTCATTGGTAAAAAATAAATTATAATTGAATATAAGATCCAATTGAATGTAAAAGAAACATTTTTATTTAAATCTATTTTAATGCTCACAAAGCTATATTTTTTTAAGAAATTAAATTAATTAAAATTATTTAGTTATATTAATCTGAAGTATATTAAATATATCCCAAAAGATATTTTTAACATTCATCTAGTAGATTCTATAAGCATAAGATAAGAACAAACCTTATGTTTCACATAAAAATTAATATTTTTTTAAGGCACTTTTACTTCCTTTTAATAGAGAAATTATTTGAAATATAATTTTTAAAACTTTTATAAATATTATATTTTAAAATAAACTTCTTATTTTTAAATAAGAACATAAAAATTATCATTGTATGAATTTTTGGTATTTTTGTATGTTATTTATTTTTTGATAAACGGTGAAAAATACTGAATTATAATTCAAAAAATCCATTTTTACTAATTTATTAATATATTTAAATTATATTTTGATTTAATTTTTAAAGGTAATTAGGTAAATTTTATATAATTTAATAAAATTTTGTTAATTTAAATTAATTTCACAAGAAAATTTGATATAAAAACTTAACAAACTTTTGAAAAGTTTTACCTTAAAAACCTGCTTTGTTGTCCCATCTATGGGATAAATAAAAATTAAATTACCCCAAAAATATAATTTTATTTTTGAAAAATTGATTCAATATTTCGAATAATAATAATCCATAATATATAATAATGTTAAATTTTTTTTGACTAAAAATATTAATGATGGTTATTAAAATTAATTACAGTGATTTAGAAGAAAATTTTATTAACAATGGACTAAACCAAAATATTAACGGAAAAAATGACCTAGAAACTTGTCCAAATGGAATTTTATAGAAATATTTTTACATTAACCTCCTCTTTTTTTACCATTATTTGATCCACTTTTACAAACAAAAATGTTGGTGGAATTCCATTTCCAATAATTTACTAGAATGTCACTCCCCCTCTACTATAAAAAGGAACTCACCCCACTGACTTCCTCACACATAGAGAGCTTTTTTTCTCAAAATAAATTTCTTAACAAATTGATCCTGAAAACCCCTCCAATAATCCTAAAATCCTCACCTCATGTATAAATCGACTCGGGGAATCCATTTTGTGTGAACAAAAAGTATTTACCCAAAAAAGAGGTAGTATCCTTCTTCAAGATCATTAGTTTTATTTTCATTATCCACCCCATAAAATATTCTTATAAAATTTTTATATGATACCTTAATTATCATAAATATATTGAGATTTTTTCATTTTATGTTTTTTACCTTCACTTACACAAAATTATATCTAATGTGGAACGAACTTACCACTTATGTGTACAATGAACTATCACCACACATAATAAGGATATTCATTTTTTACTTTACCAACATTGATACAAGGAAATTAAAAAATAAACTATGTTTACATATGATATATATTATATTTATAATGAATTCATGAATCATTAATTTTTATATATAATATACCTTTATGCTTTCTGTTTTTGAGAACATGATAACACCCTGTATGGATGTGTAGACTACCACCTCCTCAAAGCGATGTGATTCATTCACACTATAAATTGAATGTATACTACACTGATAGTCGAACCCAAGCAGTATTCCACCCCACCAACCTAAGGGTTTGTGTGGAAATGGATCTTTCATTTAATCCATTCGATTTTGTCTGGGTTACCATTGGGGAAGATTAAATTTAAAAACAGCAGGTCCTCTATGAGTCGTGGATGGGCTATTTCTCTACCTGTCATTGACTGGGCCATTCTACATTTAATTTCTATCAGGGTGATTTTGATCCTTGCCGTAAGAGAGGACGAAGCAGTGGTATGGTTACAGAGAACCGGGATGGGTATGAATTGCCGGCACAGGTGGTTAGAGGCTCGAAAGTTATTAGGAAAGGTGACACTAATTTCAACTTGGATGGGGTGTTTGTGTCTCCAACATTGCCACATGTGGTAGAGGAGGAACTCGGCTGTCATTCGGTGGTTTCCAAGGGGACTTTGGAGGCTAATCTAGGGGAAACTTTGGGGGAGAAGACATTGGAAATGGGGGGAAATCCGCAGGTTTCAGAAGTTGCTAAAAAACTACAACAGGATCTTGCAGATCCTTATTTTGGTAAGGAACCAAATCCTTTTGAGGGTGTAGTAGTAGGGGACTCTTTAGTTCAGTATGAGGTTGTTCATGTGGCTGCACCATCGGGTGGGGATTTACCTATTATAGAGCAGCAGAAGGCAAGTGGAGAGGTGGATAGAACAGTTGATCCTTATGTGGGGGTCTTGAGGCCGGGTAAGGATGCTGCAAATAAAGGGAAAAAGAATCTAGATTTTCAGTTTATTTTGGAGTGGACAGGGGGTGAGGCTTCAGGATCTCTCAACCCAGTTATGTTTTCCAATAGTTTTGAAGCACATACAGAGGATAGACTGGTTGCTAAATTCAGTAGCCCGATTGATGTAGTCAGAGAACACTTGGTTGAAACAAAGGGAAATGATAATTCTCTCTTGGTTGGTGAAGATGCAAGCCCAAGGAGAGACATAAGTAATAGGAGGAGTAGAAGTAAGAAGTATTACTCCTCATTACCTCCTCCTTTGGAGACTTAGTCTACAAGGTCTGTAAAAAATATAAATTCCATGAGACATGAATCAGAGGTTGGTGATACTCAAAATCTGGAATTACTGCTAAGCTCAGAAGAAGAGGTGGTCGAACAGGTTTTATTGCTAAATGCGTTAGAAGAGGAGGCAGCTAAGATGATGAGGAGACTGTTAAATGTGTCACTCAATAAGGAACAATATGCATCGGTTGATAAACAGGATTTAATTCTTGTCATAGGATTCAGTAAAGGGAAGATCAGTCTTGAGGAGTACTTGACCTCGGACCAGTTGGATTGTGATCTTGAAAACCTATTTTTATCTGTCCCAAGAACCCAGCTATCCTCCATATATTTGAAGTTTTCTATGGATTTGGGTACAGGTAAGCTCAAATTTTACTTCAATGATTCTGATGAAAGGTGTGGAACCTGTTAAGTGATTGGGAAGCATGTTGGTCTGGAATGTGTGAATTTTGGAGAAGATTACGGTTTTTAAGGTGGCTTGGAGATGTACTACCATCATTCTTGAGGGACCACTCCTGATGGGGGATGGAGCACGACTTTCACCTGAGCATACCATTGGGAAGCTTGGGAGGGTATGGCCACGCCATCAGGTCTGGGCCAGTGTATTCATACATGGGACAGCTTGCTGAATGGTCAGGTATGGGTGAGGGTTTTTTGTCTTTCTTCATTGGATAGGGAGGAGTGGTTCTTCTTGTTTGGTTCTGGTTTTTGGTTTCTTGAACATGTTATTTGGATTTGGGGTTTCTCACTTTTCCCTCAAAAGTGTTTTGGCTCTCTAATAAAAAATTAATTGTCAGTCAGTCATGGAATGTATAAAGTACGGTTTTAATTAAATATATGTGTAATAAATGAAATATAAAATATATTCATGACATAATTTACAGGCTTTAAATATATTATATTAGTTTCATTTTTACCCTTCTCACACACTAAAGAGTGATAACATCGGTCGTGGCCATGTGGACTACCACATCCTCGACATAATGTGATTCCTTTTACATCAATAGAACTATGTATATAAGTACATATGATTAAAAATCATGGTATTTCTTATATAATTATCATTATGTAAATATATAATGTTACATACCTTCTTTCCATAATGATCATTAAAAAATGGGAACATTACACATGCGTACGTGTTGCCAACCACCTTCATGATTATAATGTTGGTTCATTTTTCATAACCATCATTCATGATTAGTTTTAAAATTATAATTGATTTATAAATATTATAATTATTTCATGATTATTATTCTATATATGTTTATACAATTTCCCCTTTGACTATAGTAGACTAACCAACACCATTTTTTATACATAAACCAAATTTGGTCAAAACACCCAACGTAAATTAAATTGTTTAAGTAATTGTATAAAAATTATGATAAGTGAAGATAAATTGAAAATAAAATTCAAAATGGTTATTAATAAATTAAATAATTATAAATAAAATTATTTAGGAATATATAGACACACATGACATGTCAGACTCAAGGTAGGGGACTCTTGTCTCATTTTCTTTCCATGTGGCATATGTTATTTTCACCACTTACTTATTTTTTGTGGTGTATGTAGTGCTCCTTTTGGAATATTATATCATAAATTATTTTATATTTATTTTATTTATAGTTTCATTTTATTTTATCTATTTCATTGGGCTTATTATTCAAATGTTACTAAATAGTTAGGTATTTTGTCTCCATTAACATTCCACTGAGACTTATATGTTGTTATGCACCAGTTCACTTTTATATGATGTATATTCTTCAATTTAACATGTTATATCATGAATATACTTATTAACATGATATTAAAAGTTTCTTTTAATGTTATAACATCATGGTAATTATTATTCAAATGTTTCAATGTGGTATAGTACACTTTAGATATTTTAAAGATCATTTTCCTCAAGAATGTTCTAATAATCTTTCAATGGTATTTCTCTTCATCAATTTCTAAAACCCTTATTGTTACTTATCCTATACTAAAAGAATATTTATAAATATATATTTTTTTATTAAATATAGATATTTGATAAGTTATACTTTTTATTAATTGAATTGATTACTTGATATGAAAAATTCCTTGGACAGGTAGTGACTGGAGGGGCCCAGACATTATATAACCCTTTGATGTATGGTAGGTCCTCGTAGGACAAATAATTTGTCCATATTAAATATATTTCTACCTATATGATTAAACTATCTAGAGTATGAATCTTGATATTAATGTTTTTCATGTGCCAGAGACATTACATCCAATAATTAAGCATTTCATATATATATATATATATATTAGTTATCTTTGATTATTATCCAAGAGTATTTCATATGATAAAATATATAGATTCATTTCCCTCTAATTTTATTGTTTCCAAGTCATTTTGTTTCAGTTTCTTACCTTTTCATATTGATTATGCCTTATCATGTAGTTTGATTGTAATTTGTTGTCAATTATTCATCTTTCCATGTTTATTTATTTATTATTGATTAATTTTTTCTTCCACTTTAATTATCCTTACTGAGAATTTCTGGTCACCATTATTATATTTATATTCACAAGGTTATGTATAGGAATCCTTTTAATGATTTTTGAGGATCTTATTAATTTATTTTTTTATGTATCATATTTTTATTTTCTATTTCCTAATGTATTATGGGTATCATTTATGTAATCGAGATTTTTGAAATTACTAAATTGATCAGTCCTTTGGGATTTGTTTTATTTGTATTAATTTTAATGTAATAAAGTCATACACCTGCTCTAGGTATCATTGGTCGAGGAATTAAAGTTGGTATCAGAGGAGTTTTATCGATATCCTTGGAAACTATATTTAGAAAAATTAGAATAGGGAACATAACCCTATAATTGAATTTGATAATAAGTATAGAAGAACATCCTAAAATTTTGGTAAGGTATATATTATGTTGGTCTTTCTGGAAACGCATCCCTTTCTAAATAAAAAAAAGTAGGTGTGAGTCGGGAACCTATTTACTTAGGAGAAACAACTCTGACAAGGTATGTCGGACCCAACTCATTGTAACCTACTACAAAAACACATTATTTATTATGCACCTGGTTTGACACTAATGGGAGATATGCTTATTATAATTCTCATATACTTTATAAATAATTACTATGGATTTAAAAGTAAAAATTTCCCCACAAAAACAATGTTTATTGTTATTATATTAGATAAAAATAAAATTTTCAATTTATGTAAATTATTTTACTTTTTCTGGTTTATAAATTATGTTTTATAATGATATGAACTAATTTTTTATGTCATCCTTTAGAAATTTCTCATTGTAAAAGTAATGTGAACATCACCATTGTACGCGATAAAAATAGTAAAAAGGAACATATATTTTATAGACATATTCCAATATTTCTAAGAGAAATAATCTACAAAGCATTATCATTATATGAATACATAGTATCATGTGAGAATAAGATGGTTAAATAATTATCCAAATTATATGTCTCTGAAGGAATGAAAGAAAAGAAGAAGATGAAAGATAAAAGGATGTACAATGAAGGAATAGAAAAAAGTATTTACCCATTTTCAATAATTGTGGAAAGAAAACCCCAGTACTTTCTTGAAGGGAATTTGAGTTTTTCGTAATTGCGGAGAAAAAGGTCACCATGTTCGTGATTTTAAGGGAAATAACGAAAACAACAATGTGAAATTCTTTCACTACAATGAGTGGGGACACTCTAAAAATCAATGTCTCATGTTTCAAATTAATGTACCCCAAAAGAGGTTATTGGATAATGGTCAACATTATACTACAACAACAGATGAATTGGAATGATTAATCTACAAACACTTAGATAAAAAGAATATTTATTTTTTATTATTTTATAAATTATTTACTATTATTAAAAATTATGTAATATTTGAGAATTGTATTGTAGAGTTTTTTTTCATTAAGTATTTTAAATAATATAAAAAATAGTACCATGAAAAGTGAGTTAGTAGCAAGTTAAGCTTTTTGAGAAACACATGGTTAAGGGATAGTTAACACTTAACATGTTCCTGATACTAATATAATGATTTTAGAATAATTATATTATTTATTTGTATAATGAAAAATTGATAGTACTAGATACCTTGGAACTGATTAATGGTTTTTTGAAAAATTGGTTTTCAACACTTTAATATTTAAGGAATATATCTAATAACATGTGTATTAATTAAGGAATATAGAATAATTCATTTCTCTAATTAATGTTTATAGAAATTAATGTTAATACCATATTTCAAGAGAATAGATGATGAAGGTGTTCACATAGATGATGAAGGTGTTCACATAATTTTTAATAATACTAAATAATTTATGGGTTTTCATTTTTTAATTTAGTAACCTTCTTTCTAAAAGGGTTGGATCATAACTATTTGGAAAATTTTACCACTTATAAAAGGGTTTAAGTTAATCTTGGAGATTAATGTACAACTTAACTATATGAAGAATATTGTTCTATAAGATAAATTATAAATATTTCTAGGCATAATTAAAGGAATATATTATGTTCATCCCAACATATATCTTCTTATATTCATAGAGTGTGAAAGAATTCATCAACTCTAAGAAAAATAGCCTTGAGGAAAAAGTGTTGTCCTCATTTTTATGATATAAATAGCCTTTATTCACCCCCTTAGTTTATGTTTTTTTAGTCAACAACATTTTCATGTACATTTACTCTATCACTCTCCATTAAAACATTATAGATAGATTTATTTTCAATGTCCATTTTTTCACTAATGTTCTCTTATTCGAAAGAATATTTTTGTGGTGACCATAGCATTTTACTTTAATTATTATCAAGAAGATGTGTGAAGAACCCCAGTTACGTTGTGTTATTTTCAAAAATGTTATTATAAAATATTAAACCCTTATTTATTGATATCATGTTTAAATTTTGAGGACTTAATAGAATGTAAATTAAATATTTTTATAAAAAACTATTTTTATGCTAACAAATTTGTTTTTATCTAAATATATTAAATTCATTTCAATTAGATAGTTAAATTAATATAATATATATTCCATATATCAAATCATATAATTTTTACATTATTCCTAAATATTTTATAATCATAAGATAAGCATGAACCCAATATTTCACATAAAAACCCATATTTTTCTAAAAGCACTTTTTTCACCATTTAATGGATAACGTATTTTAAATACAACTATAGGAACATTTATAAGTCATAAATTTAAAAATAATCCTCATTTTTTAAATTGAAACATCAAAACTATCTTAGAGTGAATTTTTGTTATTTTCTGTGATGATTAATTTTTTATGAATAGTGAAAAATACTAAATTTTAATTCAAAACTACCTTTTTACTAATTTATTTTTATATTTAAATTGTGTATTTATATTATTTTCAATTGAAATTAGAAAAATTATATTTAATTTAATCTAAGGTTTTTCATTATAAAAATTTTTTAGTTTAAATTGTATAAAAAACAAAGAAAACTTGGGAATATTTTCACTTTAAAACATCTTTTTTTGTCCCGTCTACGGGATTAAATTTAAAATAGTTTCATCCAATTATGTGATTTTAATTCAAAAAAATTGTTTGAATATTTTTAATCAAAATAATTTATAATTTATAATAATTCCAACTTACTTTTTTTTCAAAAATACTTGTGAAAGCGATTAAACATAATTATAGCGATTAAGTGGAAAATTAGCTTAATAAGGGACTAAACCTTAATCTTAATGAAAAAAAATGACCTAGAAACATTTCAAAAATACATTTTATCTCTATATTTAGACCCAATAAATCACTTTATTATATTTTTACGTTTAATGGAGCCATAGTTCATAGAAAAAGATACATGGAATTCCTTTTCCATAAAATTTAAGAGATTCCCCTCTTCCACTTTAAAAAGGCACTCACCCCTACTAATTCCTCACAACTATCAAGACCATTGGCTCAAAAAATATATTACCAAATAGATCCAATAAATACATACTTTAAACCTATCATCCTCACCTTGGGAATAATTTCATCCAACCAATCCCTTTAGTGAAAACCAAAAGGATTTACCCAAAGAAGAGGTAATATCCATCCTCAAGCTCTTTAGTTTTTTTTTCATTCTCCACCCCTACACTCTTCTTATCCAATTATTATATAATAAAATTATTCTCCTAATTATAATAAGTTGTTTTTATTCTAAATGGTATACCTAAAACAACACAAACTGCAACCTAATAGGTAATATGCTTACTATTTATGAGTACATCGAACTACTCCCTCACGAAATGAGGATTTTTTTTTTCCATTACCATCTTCCATGGTTGGAAATTATGATGGAAACTATATTTATATATGACTTATATGATATTTATAATGTATTTTTTCTTCATTAATTTTTATATATATCATACCTTTATGCTTTCCATTTTGAGGGAATAATATAACATCGTTTGTGGAATTGTGGATTACAGCCCCCTCAAACGATGTGATTAGTTCATGATATACATGGAATGTATAAAAGATGATTTAAATTAAAAATGAGGGACATAAATTAAATCTATAAGATATTAATTACATAATTATCTTCATATACATATAACATATCATTTTCTTTATTACCCATCCCACATGTAAAAAAGTGATATTGTTAGTCGTGGGAATTTGGACAACAGCCTACTCAACACGATGTGATTACTTTTACATAACATGATTTATATACATATATAAGTAAATATGATTAAATAAAATGTTATTTATTACATAATTATCATTATATAAAATATAATGTTACTTACATTCTTTTCATAATGATCAATGAGAAATGGGAATGCTAGTCATGTGTACGTACAGACTATTGTCTCCAAGATTGTAAAATTGGTTCATTTTTCATAAATATATTTAATAAAATATTTTAAATGTTTAATTGATGTATGAATATAATAATTATATTTTTATTATTATTATTTTTTATATGTTTATATAATGACCACTATAATCATAATAGACTAACCAATGTCATTTTTGACACATAAACCAAAGTTGGTCAAAACACCCGACCTAAACATGATTGTTTAATTAATTTTATAATAAATTATAATAAGTGAAGAAAAATTAATAATAAACCATAAAATGGTTCTAAATTAATTAAATAATTAACATAAGTTTATTATTTAGGAAGATAAAGATACATGTGACAATTCAGACCCATGGTAAGGGATTCTTATCTCGATTTTCATTCCATGAGGCATGAACCATTTTCAAGACTTACTTCTCTATTATGGTGTATCTACTACCCATTTTGATAAATAATATCATGAATTATTTTATATTCGTGGTATTTAAAGTTTTAATTTTTTTATCTCTTTTATGGGGCATATAATTCAAATGGTACTAAATAGTGAGGGATTTAATCTCAATTTACATTCAATTTAGACTTTTTGGTTGTTATTAACCAATTCAATTTTATATCATGAATATTCTAACCTTTAGAATTTTATATCAAAAATATCCTTATTCTTAATATACTCAATGTTTCATTTAATGTTATTACTTCATGATGATTATGATTTAAATGTTTAAAAGTTGTATGGAACACTTTGAAGTGTCCAAAGATCGTTTTCCTCAAGAATTTTTTAATTGACTTTATACAGTATTTATATTCATAAACATAAACAACCATTATTTTTACCTATCATCCACTGGGGAAATATTGATAAATTCATATTCCTTATTCAATATTGATATCTTTTATGTCATTTTGATTATTAATTGAATTGATTAAACGATATGAGGAATTATTTGGACATGTAGTGATGGGTGGAGACCATACTTTATATTTCTAACTAATGCATCGATAGGTTCAAATGGGGAAAATAAGTTGACCAAATTAAATAGGTTTCTACTTTTAGTTTTAATCATTTTGGAGGGTGGATATTGAGAGTATAGTTTTTTATGTTCCTGAGACATGACGTCCAATAATTACACATTCCCTTCATAGATATTTTAATTATAATTGATTATTATCCAAGATTTTTTCATATGATAAAATATGTGGACACATTTCACACTCAGTTTATTGGTTATGTGGCATGTGTTTTTAGTTTATAAACATTTCTTATTAATTATAACTTGTCTAGTTATTTGATTAGCATGTGTTATCATTTATTCACCTTTCCATGTTGATTTATTCTTATTGATTCATTGTTCCTTCTATGTTACATAACCTTACTGAGGATTTAAGCTCTCACCAGCAATTTTTCCTTTATTGAAGCTATGATGAGTAATCATTTGAATGAGTTTCAAGGATTCGGTTCAATTTATTTTATTATGTATCATATTTTTAATTTTTTTTCAAATTTATTATGGTTATCATCTATGTAATCTATTGTCATGACCCGCCTTCACCAAAAGGACGGAAAGTTAGCAGATTGCTAGGCCCTTCCTTCTTTAAGTTGAAGGAGAGATAATGACCCCTGAGACCTGCCTTCAATAGGTCCCGGAGTGGCGACTAGTGCCAAGGGTATATAATCACACACTAAAAGGAAGGCATTACCCTTTTTCTTTTAATAAGATCGGGAGATAAGATAGTAAATCCCACAACACCGAACTCAAAGTAAAAGTAAAGCCAAGAACCATTCCCAATTCATGTTACAAAAGTAAAAACCACAAAGTATAAGGAGACAACAAAGAGAAAATTCCAAAAGAAAGAACAACAGCCAATGAGATGATCTGTCACAAGGTCCGAGCTAGTAGGATCTAGCATGATCCCTGAAGTCCTCCTGGAAACTTGAAGGTAGTTTTATATACGTCGGGTGAGCATACAAGTATACTGAGTAGGGAAAACCAAAGACTCTCATGCACAAGTGGGGAGACATGATAATTCCCCGTGAAAAAGATAAAACCAAGCACCTATCAAGGAAACTAACCACCCAAGCCTCACCAAGGCACACTCCCCAAATAACGCAATTCAAGGAATGTATAGTAATAGCACATCGATGTTTGGGTACCTCGTGCCACTTTTCCACTGGTTATTGAAGACATCCTACGCATTGGACCAATCCCGCTATCACATCGCAATCCCACTGCTACACCCCACCCGCACACACCTGGGCCACAACCACACATCCTTCCCACAAACACCTGGGCCACAACCACTAACCCGCCTGCAGACACCTGGGCCACAACTGTCACATGTAACCACACCTGCAACCAACTAGTCCAAAACAACCACTACCATGCCCGAAGACACCAGGGCCTCATCCCTAAGAAACTTTGGAAACCACTTGCCTACACACATTTTTTCCAACCATCACACTACCCTTCCCGAAGATTCTTGGGATAATAATGGACCTCAGGCCATCACTGTCTGCCCGAAGATACTTGGGATATTCAGAAAATGGAGCAAAAAGGAGCTAACAACCAGCCACTAATAGTATTGTTGGTAAAAACACCCTCCCCCGTCAAATGGGGGTGTTCAGCACTAGGTTCTCAACTTGGGTGGGGAATGAATAAGAAACACCAAAATATAAGTATATGTATAAGTAACAAGCACGCACCCAATCTAGGTTTTTCTTAAGCCAAACTAGAGAACACTATCCTTACTATTCGCTCATAAGAGAAGAGAACATCACCCATGACAAGTCACAACTCACATCAATCCAAATCCCCATTTGTCCATCTATGCTTTCATGTTTGGTAACAATGTTTAGATAAGTTTGTGCACTACTAGGAAACTAACAGCATAAGCACAAACCAAGTGAAAAAGTTACACCCAACAGCAATTTCAGCATCCACACCCGGTTCTATTGCAAGGTCACAACAACAAAGGGATATGGGAGATCCATCAAAGTACTGGAACCAAAGAAAACCTCAAGATACAGCCCTATGTCCCCAAAATCCAGGAGTCAACGGTTTCCCAACAACAGAAGATCCCACCCCAATTTGTGATACAAACAGAAGATCACATCCTCACCCACATCACCCCGAGTAATCTAAGATCCCATCCAAGAAAACCATACGGTCACCCACAAACGGCCCATGGAGTAAAAAACCAAACCAAAACTACCAACACAAGGCATACCCAATAGGTATTTTCAGATTTAAAATATTTAACACACTCCATGATTTCAATTCCATTAGGCTTAAATCGGGTTTATCATAGAAAAGGAGTTGATCCAAGTGCATTCAATTTTTTCAGCTGAATATACCTAATTAAAAAATTTCCATTACACATCAAAAGTCCACAACCAAAATACAATCCATTTGAACATCACAAGGGGTAAGGGTTTATTAGTGCAGAGAGAAGGAAAACCAATGGCCATGATTTTCTGTGGGCGTAAGCCCGTACAATTTAGAAATCATCAATCATGGATAAAAACAGAGCAGCATCAACGATCACACCCCTATCCTTCATTTAGAGTCTGTTTATTATCTTTATTAAAAGTTTGGTTCATCCAATTCAAAAAAACCAGTAGCATACCCACCCCGCAAGATACACAGAAAAGAGAGATGAAGGTGAAACCCCTACTAGATTGATCAATGATCGAAGCTTCTCTTGACGCGCGAGGAATAGGATGTGTGCAAAATTGTAGGGGTGTGACCTCGGGAACTCAAGGATGAGCAGATGAATCGATCACAGGGTGATCGAGAAAATAAACCCAGGGAGGACCCTTTAGTTTATAAAAGGTTGGGGATGGTTGAGATACTGAGATAAGAACGCGAAATTGCGTAAGGAGTGGGGTCATGGGTTGACCACGCTGCCCCACACATCATTAAAGGGTCCCCGCTTGAGGGGTGGTTTAAACCGACGCACAACAGGGTACCTCACTTAATCAAACGCCATTAATTGGCATTAATATGCTTTAAAACAGGCGTAAAGGGGTCAAAATAAGGGTTAAAACTCAATTTTCCCAAAAACGAGGTGATACTGGCTAACCCGTATGGGTTAGGCTAGGGCTACCAGTTAGCCAAGTTATCGGTAGGCTGCGGCTGTCGGTAGACCGAGATATCGGTTGGCTGAGCTACTGGTAAGTCGAGCTACCGGTAGTCGGCGGCTACCGGAAGACCGAGCTACCGGTAGGCTGAGCTACTGGTAGGCCGAGCTACCGGTAGGCTACGGATACCTGTAGACCAGGCTACCGGTAGGCAGAGATACCGGTAGGCTGCAACTACCGGTAGACCTAGCTACCAGTAGGCAGAGCTACCGATAGGCCGAGCTACCAGTAGGCTATGGCTACCGGTAGACCGAGCTACCGGTAGCTGCGCTGTTGGTAGGCTGAGCTATCGATAGGTTGCGGCTACCTGTAGACCGAGCTACCAATAGGCCGAGCTACCAGTAGAATGTAGATTCCAGTAGACCGAGCTACCAATAGGCCTACTACAGGTAGGCTATGGCTACCGAGAGGCCTATCATGGTTCAAACTCTACCGAGAAGTGGGGATGGCCTCCCAGACCACCCAGAACACCTCAAACATCGTATTTTTACTAAATAATGGACCTCCAACAACCCGGGCCAATAAATCTATATTTCCAAAAATAATAAACTGACTAGTCCTGTGATATTTTATTCTATGGAATCATTCTTGTGTGATAAAGTAATGCACAAACTCAAGGATTCTGTGTTTAGGGTGTTACACTTATGGTTGTGTCAGGATCGGCTCAGTTTTTTGGTTATCAGGTTATCTAATCTTCTTTGTGACTTACTCCAAGGAAAATCTCATTACCAAATTCCATTACCTTGCTATCCCAATTAATCATCTTTAAATAATAATCCAGAAAAATAAAATTCCCCTGGTACCACTCTATAATGTCATAGATCCACATTCCACATTATAGTTTCCTAATCTTCATTGTTTATATGGCCTCAAGTGCATCTCCCCAAATACCAGAGGTTGTCGACTAGTTGTGAGGAATAAGGGTGTGTCTGCGGGGAGACTATGCCCCAATTACTAGAGGGTAAAATAAAAGAATACCCATGGAATTCAATAGTATAATAATACTTAATAATAATATGGTAGATAAGTAATAAGGACATGAATAAACAATCAATTCCAGTTGTATCTCATATACAATGTTGATGATACATGTCTCTATAAAGAATCCAAAATATGTACATAGAATAAAAACACAATATATTTTCTAAAATACCATAAAAAAGATACCTCTGAATATCATCACAAGCCTCAACATGGTCTCATGCTTCCCCACTCTTAAGCATAATGCGATGTAAAACATAAAACTATGGGAGCTTTCCCCCGTACCTACATGCATCTATATAACATTTCCAAGTAACCAATAGTGACTAGAATAGGGTGTGAGATACAATCTTGGTAGGCAACTATCTAAATCTCTATAACATTTCTTGGATATTAAAAATAACAAGATAAATCAGTGTTAAAAGTATAAAATGTATGGAGTAAGAAAGTAATGTTACCATGGCATTTATACTATAGAACAAATGGTATTTAATAGCACAATATGGCTCCCAAAAAAATACGGGTCAATCTATAATAACAAGGAAGCTACAAATAATATATAAATAAATACAAAGGCCTCATGGTAATTCTATAAATATGATCCCAATCATGACCTTGTGATATAATTTTTTTATGAAACACTACAGACTATTCATATAAGCAGAGAAGTATAATCAACCATAAACTCTCTGTATAACCAACAATATCACATTTACCATGTCTATGTTGTGTAATCATGTTTTGGACCCTTCCGTGATGGATCCAAGTTATAATGGACCAACGAATCCCCATAAATCCCTAGAAGCATCTTAATGGAATCTCTGTTGGGCTTGAATTAGGGTCAAAGGACCATTTCTTCCAACCATGTCCACTGTGAGGCCAACTAAAATGGATCCAAGGGGTTTCAAGGCCCATGGAATACAATGGAATCAAGATATAGGGAGAAATCTAGATCAAGACTTCCACTTCCGCTATCAATATCTAAGGAATAACATATATGTCATATAATGGAATCCTTCATCGTTCATTAAATTTATCATTTCACAACCATTCAATACCATGAGTATACCCACTCATACAAACTCACATTCAAATAAAAACAATTATTTTAACCACTTATATAACACTTCCATATAATCCATTTAATCAATTTATGTGAGACAGAACATTTCAATGAATAGAACATGAGGCAAACCATCTCATAAAAAAAATTCAATTCAATTAAGTTCATTCTAGGAATCCTCTAACAAGGAATGAGAAAACACACACACCTAGGGTGGCTCAAAATTGGAAAATGAAAACGACACACCCATTGGGTGGCATAGGTTAGGGGAACAACCTCCAACGATTCTTAAAGTATCTAAAAATAATCCCTAATATCTTCAATTTCATTTTTTTCCATTATACCATTCAATTTTAGGGGTGCACTAGAAAGTATAACTAGAGGCATAATTACAACAAGCTATATAAATAACTGAACCACTCATAAAAATTATAGACCACCTATAATAGGTCCATATTATAGTACTCATCTATTATAATCTCATGATTCAAATTAGATCATAAGAAAAATGATGAAAATATGAAAAACAAGAAATTATGGTATATTATATTGCACCTAAATAGTGTACACGATACAAGGAAGAATGAGTAAGGACACAAAATGAATTGATTACTCATTGATGTGGATCCAATGAGATGATCAGTGCTCAATTTTGAGTTCTGATGGAAGAGAGTGATCAAAGTCTTGAATTAAGCACAAAAACCTTTCAAAATGAAGTTATTTTCTAATAAAGAAACATAATGACAATTAGATTCGAAATAAAGGATTAATTATGTTAAATTTTAAAATTTTACCCAAAATATTAAGCCACATGGTTGGACAAACCATGTACCAACTTCAAACCCACTACTATAAGAATTTCCACTACGCACAATTTGCATGAACATTTTGACAAACCATACGAAATCCATGTCTCAAACTACTATCGAAAACTATAGAGATCCCATATGGCCATGGCCCAAAAATCAGATGGTTTTTTCAAGCCTTGCAAGCTTCTCTACCCCATTTTTCTTCCTTACTTGGATATTACTAATCATGCAACCAACCAATAATGGTTTCTACTAACCTTGCGACATGACTTGTTCTGTAGAAAAATTGGGTTTTGGGTAGTGAGAAATCCCAAGAAACCCACAACACACCTGTGACCGCAAAGGGTATTCACATTAGACCATAAGAATGAACTTTAACTAAAAAAGGATTAGTACCTCATACGAAAACCCAATTTCTTACATCTTTGTCCTGTGATATACTGTAAACCAATATGAATCACATATGACTCCATACTAACTTGATTTATTTATTTTTTTTAATAAGAATTATAGTTAGACTCCCCCCATTCTACATTGACCATGTATTTAGTAAAAGTACTACAATATTTTTCAAATGAGACTAAGATATCTCTTCCCTTATAAAAATAGAAAATCATATTTGATAATTCAATGAATGTCACACCAACAATGATAAACCCATGAAAATATACCTCTTTATAACATAAATATCTTAGTTTTCATCATTCATCAAAGTACTAGATTGAATAGTACCTATTAATAATGATCTCAAGTCGACAGACTGATAAACAATATCATCAATTGGAACAACTAGTGAAACCTAAAAAATGTGGTGTTCCTTTTACCATATTAGTAATCACAGTCTTCTAAAAACAATACCACCAGGTATAAAATTAATTATAATAATTATCAATGATTATGATCCCCCAAAACCTGATATTAAATAATAATTTTTAAGTTTTCAATGTGATATATCTAGACCACAAGATGTATTCTTATGATTACTTTCATAGTATCATAAGGTTTTCATTATATCTAGGAACTGATATAGCCTTTCAATATCATAAATAATCTATGAATATTTCCATATAAATAGTTAACATGGAATTTATATCACTATAATTGTAATTTTAAACCATGAATAACTGTCTATATACATGAAATGGTAATCAAAAATCATTTCTCAATATGGGTCTACAGAATCCACATTTACTATATATATTATAACTATAGGGTTTCAAATGAGTTATATCCATTATTAAATTGTAGTTAGGACATTTATATTAATGAATGCACTTATTTTATTTACGGATTTTTTGAATATTTTATTCTGAGAATATTTGGAAAAAAAATTTCATGTATTTGTTGATGATATTTTGTTATATTTTAATTTAATGAGGATTGTGGGTAATTTTTTAGGATTTTTATCTAGACTTTAATAGAAACATTTTTTTTTGTGAAATTTTTATTAGATGTATTTTTTTTATAGTAAATTTCATTCCCTAGTAATATTGTGACTAAATTTCAGATAATATTGGATTCTATAAAAAGTAATGTTAGGGATGAATTTGTAAGACCAACTAATATCAGAATGGTTCATAATTATTTTTGGAATTACTATTTATTTATAATGGTTTGTTAAAAACATTACTCAATTAGCTAACTCATTAAACATTTAACTAGGAAGGGTGATCAATTCATTTCGATAAAGGATTAAATGGTATATTTTTTGAATTTAATGTAAAATTGGAAAATTCTCCAATATTATATTTTCCATTAAAGAATTCATAATTTTTTATTTATATTAATTCTCAATAAAAATTTATTGGTTGTGTTTTTATTTAAAATGACTAGGTAAAAAAAATATGCATTATGACATTTGAAACCCCATAAGCTCAGTTATCTATTGCATAACCTTGATCGTACCAGATTAATTTTTTAGATTAAAAAATTAGTGGAATTATTTATGTTGGAATAAATGCAATATAGATCTATATTAAAAAAGTGTTTTCAATATATTCACCAAAATCTAATTTTACATGAGTAAGAGGAGGCGGTTGGAATAAAAAAATATTATGATAATATGATTAATTACCATTTAAGTAACGCAAATAATGTATCAGATTTTTTTACTTAAAATGATAAGGCATTATTAACTATGTTACATTTGGATCACAATCCATTAATTAATTAATTAATTTACATTTGATTAAAAAATTTAAAGGTTGAATCATATTTTTTATTGGTATAAGTAACAATACAAAATCAAAACAAGAAATAGAAAGGTATGGTTATAAATAAGATCATGAATAACAAGGTATGAAAAATTTGATAAAGGAAATAATGTTACAAGATTTTAATATTTATAATAAAGGTGTCATGGGATTTTTTAAGATGATATCGGTTATAAATAAATCTTAGTTGAAAATTTAATTACTGGTCATGGAATAAAAATATCCATATTTTATCAATCTCGAAAGTAAAAAAGATATATAATGATCTTTGGGATTATTTTTCATGAGATGGAATAAAGAAAGTTATTAATTGTTTTTTTAAAATGTTTAATATTTAAATACTTTAAATATGAATAGAAACAACTAAAATGAGTAATTCATCCATTTTAAATTATAGAATGTAAATGGGAACATATATCCATGGATTTTATCATGGTATTACTAAATAAATATCAAAGTAATATTTTGTTATGAGTTATTGATAACTGTTTATATGAATGTTTATATCTATTTTCAATTCCTAATAAAATGTATTCATATTAGATTTTCAGATGCTATCCTAAAGTAATAATAAATTTACATGGAGTTAATGTTTATATTTTTTATGGTCATGATCTAGGTTTACATCTATTTTTTGTAATTATTTTAGAAGTACCTGGGTACAAGATTATGTTTCAACAAAACTTTTCATCCTCAAATTGGTGGACAATCATCAGATGATTCAATATTTAGTGTAAATTATTCAAGATTTATCATGTTATTATCAATAAATTTATCCATAATACCTTTTATATGTTAAATTTTCTTATAATAATAGGTTTAATTCAAATTTATAGATATAAAAATTTTAATAATTCTATTGAAATCTCTGTTGAACTCAAGATTATTAAGATGAAGGTGGGTAATAGAAGATTTTGTTCCCTTAATTAGGAAACTAAATATATAAAATTTTGGAATTTATTAGATGTCATATAATGGAATCTCAAAAGAATAAAAAGACTTATAAAAAATAATTTAAGTAAAAAACATTCTTTTGAAGTGGGAGGACATCTTTTTCTTAAAATTTTTTCATGGAATGGTTTGATAAATTTTGGAAGGAAAATAAAATTAATCCCATTATTTTTTAGTCAATATAAATTCCTAGATATTGTGGGGTCATTGAATTTTGGAGTAGCCTTAACTCCAATTTTCTCTTAGGTATATAATTTGTTCATGTTTATTTATTAAGGAAATATGTACCTAACGCAACTCATATATTGATCATTGAAGTAGTGTAGCTAGAATATAATTTTTCTAAAGGGAAAAATCATTTTGATTATTGATAATAAATGGAAATAATGATGAAATAAGATAACATTTATGGTTAAGGTTTTATTGAATAATAATATGGTTGAAGAAGAAATATATGAACCAGGAAAAGTTATGAAATAAAATTATCATCGCACGATTACCAATGAGAAAAAATCGCAAGGATAATTTTATTTAAGAGGGGGACAAAATAGTATTGATATATTTTTAAATAATACTTTTGGATGTTATAATATATATATTATGGGTTCTAATTTTAATTAATTATCTATAAAAATAAAAAATTGAGTATATAAAAATTCATTTAAAAAAATGTTAGACTACATTTCATATGTTATTTATTTTATTTTATGATATTTTATATATGGATAGTTATATTTTATGAATATTTATTGATATATAATATTGTAAAAATTAAACAAACAATTTATGGAATGATATGATGTAAATATGTGATTTTGTTTCCTGAAATAGAATATATATTTTTTAGAAAAATGTACACAATATATTATGAGTTTTATTTTAAATTATAAAAGTTTATAGTTATAGATTTATTTCAATATAATTTCCAATAAATTTCAATATAGTTGAATAGTTTTTTAAAAATATATAAAATAATAATAAGTTACATTATTTAGTAAGATTGGTGTTTAATCACAATTTTTGATTAAAAGTTATCAAAAATATTAAAAATGATATTTCAATTTCATTTTTTTTGGTTTTTAATATTTTAATGGATTTATTTTGAAATCAAATTTTATATATTAGTGTTTTTATAATTTGTTAAAAAGTTTTCAATTAAAAATTCAATTATTAATAATAATTTTAGTTTAAGTGAAATTATAATTCTTGTTAATATATTGATATGTTAAATGATATATAAATTTATAGAAACCCATTTTACATTTTTGAATTTATATGGGAATTTTTCCTTCGTTGATCATTCCATTTTTGTATGGTTTATTTTCTCATTAATAAAATTTGAATGATGGGTTTGGTTTCCAAACCCATGGGTGATCTATTTTAGTATAATATAAAATTCATTTAAATAATATAAATTAATTTCAATGTCAAGGTAAATAAAAATATAATTATTGATGTTGAAGCGGTGCTTGTGCAACACTGGAAAAGTCAAAGTTGGTGTTTTAAGTTAATATTTAAGAATGTAAAAGGATATAGTAGATGCAATGGATAAATATTATTTATAGTCATTTAATTTTAGGTATTTTAATGTATTTTAAATATATATGACTTGTTAATTAACAAATTCTTACCCAATGATTGCTAAAGGTAAAAAAACTCATCTAAAAAATGTTTTAATGATAACGATAAGAATAAAAATATATTATGAATGGTTTTATATGATAATAAGTATGATTAATATTTATATTTATTTTAATAAGATATTTTTAAAATAAATTATAGGATAATTATTGAATATTAATATGAAAAGTACATGTAATGTTTTTTAAAGAAGAGAAATACAAAAATGTGGTTAAAAATATTTAAATGTATGCACATAACTAGAGGTGATTCTCTTGGTATCAGCTACTTTAAGCATCCCTTCTATTTCTTCCCCTATGTTTTTATTCAAATATAATAATAAAAATTTATTTCTATTTGTTTTAATATATATTTAAACATTTATCTTATTATATTATAGTTATTTTTTATCTCAAATTACAAAAAATAACCCTTCAAATCTATATTCATGGGATTTTGTTTTAAAATGATTTATAAATTAATAAAAAAAAATAAAAAACCTTATATTGATTTAATTAAAGATTATTAATGGTTAAAAATATCAATTATTATTCATTTATGATCCACCATCCATTTAAAAATTACATTCCTTCCCCATAATAATTGAATATTTATGAAAATGGAATTAAATCATGTCTATTAAAGGGGACTGATTACACCATTTCAAAAAATATCTAAAGATTATTTTATTAATATTATGCTCTAATTAATTTCTAGACATCCCTTTACACATTCATAAAATTTTTGTATATCTAAAAGTCTCTTCGATAAGGATTAAAATTCTATCCAAAGGAGAAGATTAAAAGAGCTTGGTAAAGGTTCCAAACACAATATTGTATTTCATATTTAAGAATATATTACCTCAAAAATAATATAAATACCCACTTATTTTACTGTAATTATTAAATATCCTTATTATAAACACCTTTCTTATTCATTCTAGATGAGATATCACTTATTTATTTTCGGTGAATCTTTTTCCATAAATTGTTACTTTGTCCAAGTATGGGTTTCAAAATTAATGTATTTTCATTTATATTATGCACTTTACCTTTATAAAATATTGTTAAACTCAAAAAAATAGCATCAAAATAGTATTTTAATTCTTATAAAAAAAATTTCTAGAAATAATATTTTTTATAATTTCATTTATTTCAAATTCTTTGACAGAACATCATCCATCTATGGTGGTTTTAAACAACCAAAGATGATAATGATATTTTATTTTTAAGTTAATCCCTCCATTTATATTCATAAAAATGGATTTCATGATCAAATATAAAACTAATAATTAAATTATAATTTATTATTATTATTCAATGATTAATGTTCATGATCATAATGATTTTTAAAGTAAATATTTAAATTTATCTTTAAGAGTCTAAAAATACATTTTCATGGGAGATTTTCCAAAAATATAACTATCTAAAAATATAATGAACTTAATTTCATTTAAAATGAAATCCAACTTATACACTAAAACATATAATATTTATGGAACTATTGAACAATTTTATTTTATATTTACCATAATACTAGAGATATTTTGGAAATAGGTACCACACAACCCCAAGATGAGTGATGCAAGAATAAATAATAAAAAAAATATACATGATAGTAAATGAATAGAACGGAGTAATAATAATGCAAAATTTTTTGAATCTTGTAAATAATTACCATAAATATATTATTATGGATGTTATAGGATGTACAAATTGTTTTGGGACTTGAGGCAATGGTTTATTTAAAACACTTGCACTAAATATTTTTTTATATATTTTTCTATCAACTATCAATTTAATTTTTTATAATAATTTTATTTCGCATATTTTTACTGATATTTTTCGATATTATATTTTTTTAATTCATTTTTATTTCAATAGGGAATTGGTTATACATTATATTCTTAATCATTTTCATTTTAAGGGATAAATTAAATTTGGGTGCTTATGTGTTAAATGTAAGTTTTTATGAGTTTTATTCTTACTATAGTGAAATAAAAGATCCTATTAGTTTTATTCATGTATTAATTCAAGTGTATTATACATGATGATGGGTGGGAATAATAGATATCTCTATAATACATTTTTTAAGAATTTATTCTTCAAATAAAATTTATTTAATGTAACTGAAAGGGATATTTTATTCTAAGGGTGAATATAAGGGTTGATTGTGAAAATTATGTCTCAAGAAACCTCCATGATTATTCTATTGATCTTATTATTTATTATGAATTTACTACATGTAATTATTTGATCAAATAAGTTATTTTAAAAAGTAAATATGAGTTTATCTATTCTAAATGTTTACTATTTAAAGGAAACATTTTCATGGGTTTCCAAGAATTTCAATTCACTAGAAGTATTTCATCATTTTCATACACAGTATTGAAATTTATATACTCATTGCACGTTTTGAAATTATTCAATCGGCTTTAAGGATGAGAAGGAGGAATAATTAATTCAATGTTTAGTTGTGTAGATTCTTTTAGAATGAGGAAATTGCATCATTTTAATAACTTTTTTTAGGGAAAAAATGAAAACCAAATGGAAGTGTGGATTTGGTAATGTCAAGGGTTTTCAAATCCATTAAAGAAAAAAATCTAAATATCCCAGAGATGTAAGTGTTGAAATATTGTTTTAAAATATTTAATTATTTAGTGGTTATGGTTGTATTACAACCAAATTAATATTTTTCATAATTTAATTATATAAAAAGAAGTTATTATATATAATTATCTTTTAAACTAGTGTAAATTACATTTTTATTATCAATTTTATGTGAACACAAATAATTAGAAGTTGATTACAATTGAGTAGTCCCTAATGATGAAACACAAGGTAAATACTTTTCACACTCATCATAAAAATGTTATAGCTTATATTTCAGAAGAAAAAAAATTCTTGATAAAAACATTGTTACATAACTTGGTAGCTCATTTCTATCAATAAAAATTAAATTAAAGAATAAAAAATAACATCAATTGCAGTTGAAATTCTATACTGACTATATTATGTATAAAATTTAATCTAATTATTATAGGAAAATTCTTTTATAACATTATCTTCATTTTTTATATTATCTAGAATAACTTATCAATATTAAAAACTTCCCCAAAATATAAACGTTTTGTTGGATATGTGAATTCATAAATCAAGTCTATTATAGCATAAATTGGGTTAGAAAATTTTCAAATCAAATATATTCTTTTAAAATATTCTTATAGAATTAAATTCTTATAATTTTGATCACAAATATCATTATTTATTAAAAATATATTTTACCTTATAGAAATTTTAAAAAGTGACATGTCGTGGGGTCACGTGAATTAAAATCAATAAACACCTAAGAATAAAACATAAGGATTACATCGTGGTATTATTTTAATAAAGATACCAATCACATAGTGATAATATTATAGATTTTTTATATTTTTTTCATTTTATTACATGAAGTGTAATGAGATAGGGTTGTGTTGTTTATGATGATAAAAACAAAATGAAAATGCATAAAAAATAAATAATAAATAATAAATGTTTAAGAAGTTTTATTTCTATGTTTCTAGTATTTACCAATATTATTACCTAATAGTTGTTTAGTTATTTTACAAAATTGATTCCTATATAGTGGCCCTACTATCACTATGGCCCACCAACACTATTAATATATGAAGACTACAACATTGTATTCAATAACACAATAAAAACATCATTATTTGAGGATCGTTCTACACACTTTGGAGTGAATATTAGTACCTTTGGATTAGACAGCTGAAATACCCACTCTAAAAGCATACATACTTCATAAAAATAATCTTAGTTATTTTACTATAGATCGCATACCCAAACGATGATCTACCAGTTGACCTTCTTCCACTATATGTCAGAGATTATAATAAAATCCCTCATTTTAGACTTCTGTAACTCTTTATTTATTTTTAATAAATTGTGTCTTGGTATTTTACCAAGGAATTACCTTTTAAAAAACTATACATCACATACCCACTTCATAGTTTACACTATTCATAACCACCCAGTTCCCCAATATTATACTAGATAACTCAATAAGGGTAACATTGAATGAACCACTAGAAAATTGAATAAATTAATGTAATGAGGAATGGTGGGAAACTATCACCACTCCTATAACACATTAATTGGAAACCTTATAGACGTAAATAGAAATAGAGTTAATATAAATATTAATAATAAAATCAGGACATAAAGAAAAAATCACTTAAAGAAAAACTATATCTGGTTATCCCTCTATAGAAATATATATTAATATATAGGGGGAAACACAATATTTATATACATAACATGCATTAGAGTGTGAAATCCATGAATGAGGTGTGATCTTCAGATACTAAAATATGAATGAATAAGCCCCAAATATCTCAAAATATCTCGTAGTATATTTGATTAGATTTTGTAGGAGACCAATTGGGTATGGGGTTGAATACTTGATTCTTAAATATCCATAAATACACTTATCTCACCCTCTAAAACATATAGTGTTGTGGTTTATGGAGTATGACAAAGAATACCACAAATTTTAAGAATCAAAAAATTTAAAACCTACATAACATCTTTGGTAGAGTCAGAATTCCTCCAACTAAGTTGTGTTCATATTAACGTCACTACCACTTCCCATTTAATAATTTCTTTAGGGAAAAAGGCACCGCTCGACTCATGGACCTATTCTGAGTATAAATTCCCCAATGATGTCATCATAGCATAGTTCAATCTATAGAATTTCTCAGATACACCAATATGGAACAACCATCTACGGTGTTACATGATACTTCTTGAATTAGAGTCCCTCTTTCCTCATGTTAGATTAAACCCAGAGTATAGCCCCTCACATGAGATTAATTTATTCTCTAATATTCATCATCACGGTGTAACTTGGTAGTTTTCTGTATGACCTCCCTTAAGTGAGATTAAATAATATATTCATATGAATAACTCTATAATGTTTCCTTCTCACATCTTGTAATGTATTTATTATATGTAATTAACTCAAACATTTTACATAGTGATCATGATGTATTTTTTTATCTATAATAAAAATCATTAATTTAACTCATTTGAATCTCCACTCAACTGAAATGTGATTATAACACATTTATGAGGTATTTTCATTAAATAAAACATGAAATCATCCCAAATAGTGATTGAAATCCTCAAGAAATAAGTTGTATCATGCCTCAAATTCATCGTTCATTTAAATACCCAAAAATATGATAATATAGTGACAAAAATAGAACACCATCCCTTAATATTAGATCAATTCCATTTTAACCATGACTAAATTAAGAAAACTCATCTCCCCCTTTGTCCGTTCAACTTCATGAACATCCTTATGGTTTTTAAATATTTTTCCTCTCAAAAGACACTTTTTCTAGAAATGATATATGTTTATAAAATTTTATCTAAAAAAATAAATCCTCTCTATATCCATCCATTTACTATAGACAATGATACTATAAAATATTAATTCTCTTCCCAAAATACAATACCTCATTTTATAGATAATTTCTTCTATAATACCATCATATATATCTAATATCATTCCCGTCAATATTTTAACTCAAAACACTCTAAAATATCCATCAAAACTCATGTGGGACTTCAAAAATATCTCCACAAAATATGTCATCATGTTTCAACATATATAGAGTCAACTAAATTCTAAATCGACTGAAATTATTCATCCCACGACCAACCATTATTCACCACAAGATGGTTTATCCTTTTTTCTATATATATTTTGGTTACCATTAATATTTTATAACCAATTAAGTCATTGAGCATATATTTTTATTAATACAACCCTTATATATTCTACAATATGACAAGTTTTTTAAGTCTTCTCCCATTTCATATATGAGATCTTCTCCACCAAGACATAAATATCCTTAAAATGTCAATGGTCTATCATGGTTCTTCTACCCCAGGATATTCTCATCACTATTACAATCATTTTCATATCTTTTTCTAACTCATATTGTACAATGTCATATACCATTAAATAAGGTTCCTCATTGTTCAGAGAAAAAAACCTTTTCTTCTATGAAGAATTCCACACTGTCTACTTTTCTATCCATTTACTCTTATAGAGTTGACCACAATGTGGTCTAGAGAACAACCCAATATAGTTTATTTTGTATTATTTCACATTATTAATAAATCCCATAAAATAATAATATTACGAGGGCACATTGAAAATACTATAAATTATTCATGGAAACTCTTTTTCCACTAAAATAATTAATATAAAATATTGTATATTTTAGTCATATCAAATTCTAACATACATAAAATATTTTCGGTCCTCAAGAATATATCTCCACAGATCCAAAAAATAAAATACATCATATCCATGTATTAAATATCATGTTTATTAAAATTAATTTAATATTAATGAGAGTTGTCTTTCAAACATAAAATGGAAACAAATATAAACTACTAACTTTTCAATAAAACAAATTGACCATGTTTTTTAATATCATTCTAAAGTTCTTCTAAAACATATTTTTTATGGGGAATACAAGTATTAATTTGAGATAAATTCTTTTTGGGCTTCTTTCCAACTTATACATGGGGATTCAAAAACTCACTATATTTTTTCCTTTTTTATATTTTTTGTCTTTATTTTATTTAATTTTTATTTTTTGTTCAATTGAATTTTTTCATAGAACATGTCTCAAATCAACTAAACTACCTTTGTGTGATATATTAATGATACTACATGTTGTAGTTATATCAGTACAATAGGTCATGTAAAGATAATCATTAATCAATCAAATATATATCCATGAAAGTCAAACTGAACTAGTACTTATATCTGCACCACCAATCTCATCCTCGCTCTATTTGTGAAAGTTGAAAGAATAATGTAGAAGGTTAATATCTAAAGTTAAATACAAGGAAATTACATTTTTTATAACCCCATAGTTTTATTTTCATTCAAATAACAAAACCAATAATAAATTAAAATTTATAATTTGTAATCATTCCTTAGTTTGAATATTCAATACAAATTTCAAAAAAAATTAAGTTAAAAATCGGAAATATTTCAACAAAACAATTGATTAAATATCCCTAAATAGTAATTTATTATAGAAAAAAATCATCCTTAATTTTAGTCATCCACCAATCACATTACACATTCACCTCTATGAAATATACTTTTTCAGATTAGGTATGATGGTTTTTCTTAGAAACTCTTTATATCTCTGATTGAAAATATAATTATAAATATATGAATGGGATGAAATTTATAAAACAAATTCTATGTTAATTAAATTTTTTTAAATTTTGAAAATATATATAATTTAAAAGAAAACACCCTTATCCATTGATTATTTTTTTTATTACTGTTTATTTATTTATCATATTCTTGGACCTAAAAAATAAAAATAAACATGTTAATGTAGAAGATTAAATATATTAAATATCTAAAATATAAGGGTGATTAGATTTTATAAATACTAAAAAATAATTTCTATGAAAGAAAATATAAACCTAGTTTGTGTCCCCAAATCTCTATTTTAAATTTTTTGATCTATACATGACCCCACCATTTTATGTAATCAAATAGTTGAAATAAGTTACGCCATATAGAAATATTATTGGGATAAGTTGAGTCTCCCACATATATATGGATTTTATTCCTTCTTTTGAAATAATATGTATTCCTTCATAAGGTAGAATCCTTTCTAATTCTATAATACAAGTCCAAAATCCTTTGGTTAATCTTGAATTATAAAATTTTAATTCTATAATTAACAAAAATTGTTGGCTTTATTTTACCTCGTTTTTCACAGCTTCATTCCCAATATCCTCAATATTTTAAAAATCCCTATTTTATAATTATTTTCCTTAATTTTTCCTTTTTTATTTCTCCTACTTTGTTACTTATTATTTTCTAATATATATGATAAAAATATCCTCCACTCCATGATTGTTATCCTTACTTAATGCCTTATCTTCATAATCTAAATTTTTTATCTACCAATGAATAATAAAATTTTCTTACTCAATACCAACTCTCAAATATACCTAACCAATTTCTAAATTAATTAAATTCGTTCTGAATACTAAAATATCCATCAATGTATAAGGGGTTTTTTCTCTTTATCCATCTCCTGAAAGATAAAATCAAATAAAAATAAAAATATATCCATACTATCCAAAAAATTCTTGATAAAACTTCATAGATAGATCTCTATTTAATCCTCCAATATAAGGGAAACTTTTGTTAGATTAATCTACTTTAATCCCATGATTTTTAATATCGAGTGTAAAAAAATGTTCATATTCACCCCTAAATGGAAAAAATAGCGTTTGAAACTCATAATGTGTGATATTAATTGGGATTGAAAAACTAATAAGATCATATAACTCTAGATAAAAAACTAATTCCAATTAAATAATACCAAATTAATCTAGAAAGTTATCCACTAAAATAATTATTCTCTTTTTCCATTTCAGGACCTCCTTTTATACTGAAATTCCCCTTTGATATAACCTTATATCCCCTATATTTTTACCACAATGATTTGAACTCAAACTACATAAAAATAGACTATATATATTGATTGAGTCCTTAAAAATATATCTCTAATATATATATATATATATATGAAATTATTCAAAAATATAGAGATAAGAGAAATTTAAATCTTCTGTAACTTTTTAAACTATGACAAACCATTATTCATCATGATCGGGTGTATTGGATTTTGTTTATATCTATCTAACACCATGATTGTCTTACTATACACTATGTCTAAACCCATATATATTTTCCATTATAATATTTATATCTCCAGCATCATGACATGTTCTGAAATATTTTCTTATTTTATATATGAGATCCTTTCCACCATGGAAAAAAACTTCATCTAAGTTTACATGGTTACAAATGTTCCTTTTACTACTATGAAATTTGAAACAATATCATCATGTTTATCTCCCAATTTTCCAACTAATATTATAATAAAAAAATTCCATGATGTAATTTTCATAAAATAATTATCTTTTATGAATTTTTTTCTCATTTTCCTTGTTTATTTCTCCTCCAAAGTTAAATATGGTGTGGTCTAGTGAACAACATGGCAGAGTTTCCTCTATATTACTTGAAATACTTCAAAACTCCACAAAAAATATTAATCTTATTATCCATATAAATCTATTTTATGTATATTAAATAATCTAAAATTTCAAAAAAAAACCCAGAACAACTCCATGGGTCCGGATTTACATGATCTATCATATAGAATTGTTAGATCCTACGGGTTGAACCAATTTAGAAATTTATAAACAATTAAAACTTATGATAACTTATAATTGTACCTTGTGTTAAGTTAGTGGTTGATCCCAAGATATTATTTTTTTAATAAATAGTAAAATTAAGTGAATACATGTGAATAAAGAAATACAAATGTAAATCACAAGTTAATTGATCATTTTATATTCATTAATTCTGGGTTTATACATAAATTAACCGAAGTGATGAAATGATTAGCTGTATTTATTTCTAAATATGAGTTTAAGAGATTCCATGACCTTGGTTTTTTCTTTATAACTTAATAATTCCACTCTTTATATGACAAAAATTTTGATCACCAGAATCTCATCATTAACTCTTATGGATTAAACCAATTTTTAAAATTATAAATCAAACTCACAACTAACTAATTAAGAAAGTGTATCATGTAGTGGTTGGATTTCTAACCCATAATTATGGTTATTGAAATCCATAATAATATTAATAAAATGGATAATAATTAATAAATAAAGTTGTAAATAAAAACTTGAGAGATTGTCCCAAGCTCAATAATTTTGGCTTTATGTGTTAGTAAAGTGACGGGATGAATTGATTAGCCACATTTTCTATCCATGTTGAGTCACATACATTACATGGTCATGGAAACCACCCTCTAACTGAATAATTATCCATTTCATAGTGCTAATTACTATTTTACATTTATGGGTTCATTGACTGAGTACCATATTTATACATAATCACCCTAAATCATGCAATAGTCATGCCTATGTAGAGATAAATAAGTTTCACTGACACACTCCCCCTTATTTACATATCGTGGAACATGATTAATTTCCCAATTATGATATTTATAAGGGGATTAAAATGAAAATAACCTAATCCCAATATTAGAATGGTCCGAAAAATAATAGAATAACATCACTAAGCCTCTGAGCTTTTAATTCCCATTTCATTATCAATAGTGATTGTAGGTTTGTATATATATTCAAAAATTCCCCAAGGGTATCCATTTTGATTCCAAAAAATTTCATCCTTATGCAGCAAAAAATGGATGCTCAATAATATAAAATAACATCTATAAAAGCCAAAACATATTGTATCTTTTAATTCCTTTTTACAACACTTATATACATGGATTTTAGCCTATATCATGAATATATATCACCCCCCCCCCCACACTATTTTGTATCAATATTTAAAATTATCACCACTCCCATTTACTATGATGGAATGAACCAAAATCTTTGAAGGTGAATTTTTAATATTTTCACGTTCATGGAACAATGATAGAACCCTAACAATGTGAATGAAACATCAAAAATTTAAGCCTCATATATTAATATTGTGGCGACATGAATTATTTTCTCATTGTGTGAAGGTATTATTAAAATTTCTAAATTCAAATAAAACATACACACTTCCAATTAATCATATTCACTTCCCCTTTTCAACGAAACCTCATACACTATAGAAAAAACCCATTCTATAATATTTGTAAAATTATTCATCCTTAAAAACGGTGGCTGATGAACATTATAGATTTCTCTGAACATGTTCATGGTATGACGAGGTAGGTAATATGTGAACTAATAAAAAATCAATTTTTTATCATCTACATTTATTAAATATAGACTTTATATTGATGGCTTGAGATTCCTTCATCCATTCATGGTGTTCCACTCCAATAAAATAACAAGCATAAGATCATATGATCATCCCAAAAATCAGTCATGATCAGTATGGAATTCTTAGTGACTAATTGAACCCCAAGAACTCCATCCATGGTGATCTGGTATACAACATAAATAGTGGCTACACTGCATGAACAAAAAAGAATCTCTATCTAAGGAAGAAGATATATGTTATGGTTGGAAATAGTGGCAGTTTTGTAAAATTAAATAGTAAAAAAAATTATCCCATATCAATATTATAACCATAAAGGGGATACGTAATTAGCCTGAGTATAGTAGATACTAGTTCAACAAATTCATTATGTTTTCCCCAAACAACTCATCCCCAATCCACCCTGCTCGTTGCTCTTCCCTTCTCATTGGTTCTTACCAAAGATAAACCTAATAATATATGACCCTATCTCATTGATTTTTTACCGTATTTGATGATTAATTGGTTGCTTCAGTAATGTTTTTCTGGTAACCGATAACAAGCCAGGTTGGACATTATTTTTATCAATCACATTAAACTTACATTGCCAAATACGTCTTTCAATACAGTTCTTTATAGAATTTTTTATTTACTTATTTTTTTCACAAAACTCTATCAAATATAAATAAAACTAAGTCCTACCATTAAAATCAAAAAAACCATATTAATGATTCCCAAAAAGGTAATTAAATCTTTTAATTATTGAAAATAATTATAAAATTTTTTATCAGTAATCAACCAAATTCAAAATTTTAAAAAAGATACATGCCTGAACTGAGATGGATGCCACATTGAGTTGTTCACTTTGACACACATGATATTTATCATCATTTTCCCCTATATAAAAGATAATAACCCATTATAAACTATATTACTCACTTATAGAACATCCTCAACTCTTCCCACTCAAAAATTTCACTAAAACCGAATAAATTCCAAAAAGAAATCATTTATAAATAGAATCTTATATTGTCTACCTTTATTGATCAAAATAATTCATCATCAAAACTTCACTGAATTATTAAAAAATAATTAACACAATATAAAAAATGAATAAAAACCAAAATATTCCAACATCACTATACAATGTTTTACAGAATATTATCTCTGTCAAATCACCACCCATACTAATGCATCTTTATTATCTCCAAAAACCCCATCAAACTAAAAAAACACCATCACATTGAATAATAAAATCCTTATAAAAATAATTTGATATTATACAAGATCGAATACAACTAAATGACAAATCAATAGGATCAATAAAATAGAAACCCATTAAGAAAAAAACACCCTAGGAAAGATCCTAGGAGACCAATATTAAATGCATCATCATTGTCGAAAACAACTACCAAAACAAAAACAAAACAACCAAAACCATTTACATAATAGAATATTAATTGGTTCTAGTATGAATTTTTAGGGTGTAATAGTATATTAAGGATGATAAATCCATGACAACATGTGAAAACAAAGATAAAAATCAACAATAATTAAATACACTAAAAGGATATTAGAAATATAATCCAAAATATCATCTCAAAATATCACAAATTTAATCCCAAACCACCTAAGTGTCATCATATAAAACTAAAATGGGTTTTAGAGAGATTAATTAGGAGATAAGAGCATTGGAATCAATTACTGGTTCCCTAAAAGTACTTAAAATACCCAAAATCAATAAAATAAAGAGAGAAAACCCAGAATAACGATGTTGTAGAAGGATGAAGTAACCATGAACATGGAATTTAGGAGGAAATAAGGATTAAAAGGGGACAGATGGTAAATATAAAAACTATTTTTAGGAGTAATGGTGAGAGAATAATATCACTACAACTACAAAGAAAATTCAGCATTGGGAAGAGAGAATGACATATGGTGAGTGGGCATCAAATCTATAAATGCACTTAAATCTATGAATAAAATATGTAAAACCATAAAAATTATAAATTATTGGTTGATTTATCACTAAAATATTTAATATTTAATAATGTAAACTCTTGGGCAATAATATTCAATTTTCATCATATGGGAACTCACTAGTCTATAAATAATTGTCAAAAGAAACTCATGAAAAGATGATCAATATGAAGCAGTTTCAAGTATGAGATAAAATCCTTCATTATAGTTCAAGGGTGAATTTAGTCCCTAATAAGTTGAAATCTATATGGTTTGTCTCATAAGTTGTATCTCATGTTTTTTATCATGGTTTTATGAAGATCAAGAAATAAGTTATAGGGAGAATAATTACTATAATTGGGTAATGGTTTAAGGAACAATTTGAGTGATTCCTCTTACATTGAGTTCATTTTTTCAAAAAGTATAAACTTTTTAACACTTTAGATCATCAGGTTGTTCAATAAACCTCTTTTTCATCTTACTTTTCTTCATTTTAATTCATGAATTTCATGTACATTTTTCATATTTTGATATCACATTGAGGATAATGTCACATTTTTTTATATAATATGGTGAAAATTTTATATTTTAAGTTGTAAATAACTAATATATTTTTATTTTTATTTTTTAATTGTTTTTTCAATTTTTATATGCTTTTAAAAAACTAATTCTTAACCAAATACCAAAAATAATCTTCGATGTTAAAGTTATTTGGGAAAATTTATCGAATTTTTATACTCTAAATTTTAAATTATTTAAAATATGTTTATTGTATCCAAATTTTAATTTTCAACCATCTACATAAACAATTATAGATTTTTGAAATTCATTCCCTTGAGTGACTATTAAATATCAATTTCATAGTCCAAAGGGGTATTCTATTTAATTTTACATCTTTATTTAATATTAATATTTATTCATAAAAACATGACCATTTCACTATGACCTATGACTAATTCTCAATATTTTTTAAAACATTTCTGATTCAAGTTTTATGATAAGTTATTGAGGTAGCTTATTTGATTTGAATCCCTTGTAATTTAATTGATAACCCCTTAACATTTTACTCTATTTCAATTCATTAGATGTGATTAACAACCTAATTTTTGGGACACATTATAGTCTATAATTTTCTTACATATCTATATCATGGTACACTGGTGTAATTTTAATTCAATAAACTATAGTGGAGGGATAATTTGGTGTTTTCTTTATGAACTAATGTAGTTGTGAGGAAAAATTGGGGGGTATTCAATCAAGTTTTTCGAAGAGAAGGTTCATTAATCATATATAAATATAATTCATTTGTTTTTAATACTCTCAAAATATTAAAACAATTATATAGAATATTCCAAAACAAAATCATTAAAAATATATCTATATATATCTTGAGAAAATAAAAGTTTAATTTTTCATTGAGCCTTCATTTTTTGGATTTTTGAACCACATTGAAAATATATAAGGATTATATTGGTTAAGATATTTTTTAGAGGGATTGAATGATAAATCAATAATTAAATTTTTATTTTAAATCATAAATTGTACTAAGAGTTATCCTCCTCATTGATCTTTTGTATATATTTTATTATTACCCAACATATTTAAGATATAAAAACCCATTTAAATAGTTCATAATTGTTATAAAAACTTACCTCTATGATTAAAGAAATGAGAATCACAGATAACCTATTTAAATCATAAATGTATTGTGAAGGAGAAAAAAACATTCATATATTTTCACTTTAGTGAGTAGTGACATGATTTCAATGAAGTGAGGTAGAAAATTTTGCATGAATGAAAATAAAAAATTTAATATAGACTATATGTGAGAAAAAATATGTTGGTAATATAATTACAATATATAAATCAGGATTCAATATACGTATTTAAATATTATAAAAAATTATTGTTAACTATGTTGATTGATTTTGGTTAGGGTGTATATTTTCTAAGTGATTTTTTCCCTATAATAAATGAGGGTATGAATAGAGGAGTTGATACACCATAGTATTAGAAATATTTTATTTGTAATCAATTGTATAATTTCCTCACTTTGATCCAAATATGTTTATATAATTAAAATGTGGAATTAGAAAATATATATGAAAATCTCGCGAAAAATATAGATTTTACCCTTTCATATGAAGTATAGTATTTTTTCCTAAAATTCAATAAATGAATTATTTATATTTTATATTTTTTATAATTATTCTTCCCTAATATTTACACAATGTTAATTTGGATCATCCTTCATGGTTAGATTGTTTTACAGGAGAAATGGGCCATAAATTCAATACTAAATTTAACACATCATTAGGGGTGAAAACTCACCATTTGGTTCATAAATTATATAACTAAGATTGGATTTAGCAAAAATTATAATAAATATTTGAGTAATTCGCACAAAAAATTTAAAAATTCATGATAGATAATTTCTTTAGGTAGAATATGGTCAAATATTTGGTGAAATTTAGAGTAATATATTTAGCTGCATTCTGCCAATTCGCATTTGTAACCACTATAATACCAAGCACTCTTATACTCTATAAATAATTATTATATTCATAAAGAAAAGGATGGTCATTGATAAATTTTTGAGTTTCCTAAAAGATTTGTTTGATTCAATTTTTCAATCCATTTGAAAGATAAAAGGATTTCATATTATGTTCTCTTCCAGTTGAAACTCATATTATTCTCTAATATTGTGATGATTTTTTTATACAATGATATTCTATATTTCACTTCTATTTATCTTACTTTTCTAAATATATCCACAGTTATTTACTTATATTTTTTTAACTGTATTATTAAATTGGATGTGGTTTTGGGTACCCCCATTTTAAAACTTTTGTTAAAAATATTGTTTCTATGATGATTTATCATTTGATAGAAGAGTATTTATCTTTTCCTAGACAATATAATTCCAACCTACTTTAATTATTTATCTTTTAATCAATGAGATCATTGTAATTAACTAAATATTTATCTATGTTCTGATTTTAAATGGTCTAAAACACTAAAATTATTTTCACTTATTACATGTGGTCATGTAAAATGAGAATTGGGAGAGTTCAATATTATCATTAACTCTAAACAATATATGATATATTTTAATATTTCATATATAATACCAAAACTAAAATTATTCATATTTTTAGTGTGTAATTGTTTCCCAAATTGAAACATTTTCATAATATATCTTCAGATTGGAATTTAAATAAGAATTTTATGATTTCACTTATCAAAATTATCTTGTGTCTTAATTTTGACCATATGGTATTATTAATTTTCAAGGAGTTATGAGATTAAGAAATTTATAGATCATAATTTAATGAAATTTTAATTTAATGTATAGTTAAAACTAAATTATTTAAAGGGTATGTTAGATATATTATGCTTTTTTAAATTATTTTTTATAAGCATTCGTCTTTAAACTTTATTATTATTACTCTCATGTTTTTCAAACAAAACCCCAAAATTTTAGGTGATTCCGCTTATTTTATTTATTTTCTTTTCCCAAAAATAAGTTGATTAAAATAATTTATCCTTTAGATAATTTTTTAGGTTATTAATTGAGTTTCACATAAAATAACTAAAAATATTTTCAGAGTTACCATGGTATTTCTCATCAACAACCCATGTTTGTTAGAAGAATTGGGGTCTTAGATTGATAGTAAGGGTATTTGAATATTAGCATAAATTTAGGAAAATTGAAGTAAATTTAAATTTTGTGAAAATGTTGGGTCTAGTGGTATTGGTTATAATGTGAAATAGAAACCATCATGTAATAGGTAGAGGTGTAGAAAGAATCCATTGGGGTGTATGGTATTCTAGATAAGTATAAAAGGTATCATCAGGTATTTGTAAGGGGTTTTATGTGTATATATTGAGGTGTCTAGTAGAGAGGAGAAATGCCATAAGATGAACATTGGGAAATTTATAAACATCCACTAATTAAATGGTATCCACCCAAGATATTTTCATAATTTTTTACCTCTAAATTGTTTATAAAAACATAAAAAATACCCCCACCCCACTCATTTGGTTGAACCATACTCTCATGGAGTCTAACCACCTTTCCCTCCCTATATTCTTCATGTTATATAATCTTTGATCCTTATCTAATTTATATTTTTCCTTTAAAACTGGCCTCACAGTGATAAATCTGACCACCTACACCACTATTTTCTATGTTTCTATCATTATTCATTTTTAACCTACAAAATATACACAATATAAGGGTTTTTTGGTTCCATTGATTTCTAGTGAAAAAATAAGAATAAATATATGTAAAAGGACGAAATAAATCCGGTGAACATGTGATTGGTCATCGATTTCATTTCTTCCTCGATTTATATGTGGTTTTTTATGTTATATAACTGTATTCATTGTAAATAAGTGCAATGAATGGAAATCAGGGGTAATAGGTATTGAGATTCAATGAGTGATCAAAAAATACTTTTTATTACCATAAAATATTTTCCATTTGAAAAGTGATTTTTCTTCAGTTGAATCTAATGATTATTCAAATATTATGATAGAGTTTGGACATAAATAGTGAACCATTATATAGAGACCAAAAAATTACATAAATAAATATGTCATTTTATAGATTAATATTTATTACATTCCATTATGATCGATGTTGGAACCATAAAGGTATTGTGTCTTCGGAAACATAAATACATAAAAAATTGGTACATAAAAGGTCTATATTATTTACAATAAAGTTATTCAAAATTATCACCCTTTTTATACAAATCATACAAAAATCCTTTTTTAGTATCCGGTGGAAAAAGAAATTAAGGAATGGGAGATCTCATATGCTCAGAATGGGTAAACATGGTAGATATCAATCAATGATCATATGAAATAATATCTGAAGCATAATAGTATGAGAACATGATCTTATAATTTGAGATTTATACCAAACAATTCTTAGATCATAATCATGAGTCATGTAAAAAATATTAGAAGTTTATAAGACATAAATCATTAAGGAAGAAAAGAACAAGTGCCATGAGAGCCTAGAATTGGCATAAGATCACATCATTGAGAGTGGCACAGAAAATGTACCAAAATAATAATCATATAAATATTATACCAATGCTACCCATCATTACATTTATCACATGGTAGGATTTATACAACCTCCAATGTACCAGCTTCGGGCATAGGATAACCTCCCATGTACCCTATTTTGGGATATGGATAAGGAATCGTCTGACCACTTCTGGGATATGGATAACCCCCATGTACCATTTTACCTCCCAAAAAATTACTCATTACCCAATTTATTATAAGGATATAATAGACCAATCAATCACATAATAATTATTCATTCATAAGTATTTTATAATATATTTAAAACATTTATCATTTTATCATAACATAACTCATGGAAAATAAAATATGTTTCAACAATATTTTATAATTATAATCACAAACCATCGAGAGGAAGAATAATGATTCTATCATTGAAAATAGTCCCCAATTAATCATAAGTAAAATAAAGGAATTTTTTCTTAGACGAAGATATATTTTGAAGATCACTAGTAAATTTTCCTGACCAAAATACCATTTTCATTTTGAAATCAGTTATTTAAAATATGAAAATTTTCTAAAATATTAAGGGAAAATTCCTGTGAAAATAACCATAAATACTTATAATGAAAACATCACAAAAATTATTATTCATTGTGATGGGAAAATGTATTCATATGGTAAACGCTAAGACAAGGATTCCTTTTACTTTTTCATTAAAAAGACACAATACATCATTTGGAAAATAAAAGGAATATTTACTTTATAAATTTACATAAGAAGTAAAACATTGCTAAAAATGATTTTAAATAATCATTTTAAAATTTTAAACATATTTTTTAAAACCAATTATAAAAAATGTACTTGGAAGAAAATGATTCCCAACTAAAGAGGAAAACAATATTAGGTGTCCTTAAAAAATCATTAAAGATGTTGAATAATTTTGGTTAAATATATTAAATGAAAAAAATTGATCAATATAAACAATAACTTGATACTAAAATATATTATATTTTTGATGTATAGGTCATATAATTTCCACATCATAAAATTAAGCATAACTAATCCTGGTAAAAATGATATTACAATGTAAAACTGTTATAGCTATGGTAAATTTTCAATTAGAGCTCACATGAATGAAATTAATTTAATTTAATCATTAAATAAAATAACTATAAATATATTCATGAAATAAAATATAAAATGGTATGTAGATACAAATCATAATTAAATATATGTTTATAACATAACATATGTCCCATATAAGACAATTTTAAATGGTAAAACCTTAATGCATTGGTAACTTTTAATAGAATATAATTACATGAAATAATATCAATTATAACATTAAATACAATGAATTAATAAGTATACATGATACAATATGTTAAAGGGTAAGTATATACACCTCATAAAGATAAATATGTGTATAACATCAAACATTTCTCAATGAAATAATATTGAGATGAAGAATCCATACCTTATGTCCACATTGAGTCATAACCATTGTAACTCCATTTTTAATGAATTTATATTAATTATAATTATATAATAAAACCATTTAAACACATATAATATCATATATTATTTGATTACAATATTTCTACGACCAATTGTTAACAATTATTTATTAAAATCCTTTTTTTGGGTTATTGTTGTTTCATTATTCATGAATTTTTTGGTTTGGTAGTTTTGGTATGTACACATTTATCATTGTTTCATCATTTATAAAATATTAATAACTAGTACTCTCCGGTGCTATTGCATGGAATATTTGATTACTGTTTTTTCTTTTAAAAGAGATGAATACTTATAAAAGTTGAGAAAAAACAATAATGTTGAAAAAAAATTAATTAGAAAGTAATGGTATTTGATAATGGAATAGTATTTCATATAATATGGATATACCATTTAAATTATTGAAAAATAAAAAGGATAGATTAAATGTATATGAATTTCAAAATTTTGAAGAAGGAAATTTGAATTCATTTTCAACTTCAACAATCACAATAACAGTAATGCATGCACTATAATAAAATAATAATAAACATTGGAAAATGATAAATGAAATTATAACTATTAACATAAAAGATATTGTTTTCAAACAATTTAAACATGGCAGAAATTATATAGAGATTTATTTGTTTGATAAACAGTTGTGAAAACTGTAACAATAATAGAATTTGTTTATTGTATCTGGTGTGCTAGTCAAACTGACATATAAAGGTTCCTCCCTCTTACTTCAAGACTTCAAGATGTGTGAATCTATGCTACATTATATGAACGCTTATAGATGGTGGTTTAAAGTAATGTTGTGCCATGCAACTATTTAATTTAACTAAATTAAAACAAATTGGGAAAACATTACACTGTACAACCTGTAATAATTAGATAGGATTACTAGGTGCATTATATGTGTTAGTACAAGAAACCTATATTTTGTAATAAAAGTAATGTTGAGATTTTTAGTATAAATGTATAAGATAATTTTAGAAAAGTAGTTTCAATAAAGTTGTTGTGGTACCCAGCTAACAAACCACTTAAATGGGTATGTCATTCATTGGAATGGCTTGTTAATGCTGCATCATCTCAAGACTTTACAACTCTTCATTAGATTATATAGAAGAAGAAAAAATAATTCAACATATTTTTTTCATTGATATCTGATTTAAATCAATCTGTAGAAAAATACACTTACCACTATAATCATTTTCATTTTAATTTTATGTTTAAAAATTGAAAAATGAGACTAAAAATTATAGAGTGTTTTAATAATATAATGAAAATGATAATGAAAAAAATCATTATTTTACAATCCCTTGATGTAATGAAAATAAAATACAATTAAGATAAAAAGAATCAACATGGGTTGTTGTTTTTATAGCTCACCGGAATGGAAACTAATAATTTTTAAGAGGAGGGGAATCCATATATCATTTATCTAAATAGAGACAGTCACCCATGTTAAGCATAATTTGAATACATCCTTCAACAATTCCATAAAACTTGAAAATATGATATCGAATAAAAAAAATAGTTGAATATAGTTTAATGTTTGATGTTTCATAACTCAATTTCAAGATTATTGTGTTGTTGGATTTAAATCTCATCTAAATATATTTAGATAATGAGAAATCAGTAGAGTAGACATGTTTTTTTGCACTGGTTGGAGTCATTCACCCATGTTAAGTAGCTTCAACATAGATCTCTCCACCACTTTAGAAGACCTGGAAACATGATTGGAGTCATTCACCCATTTCCTTTTCCAGGTGCTTTCAAAGAAGTTCAACTTCTTCTTCAAACCGAGTTAGTGTGCCCATACATGTGGAAAAAATGAGTAGAACATAGAATGTAGAAGTATTAGTTACAAATACTGAGGAACAATAGTTACAAAAGATTTCCTAGATCCCATAACCAATTTTTTTTCGTGTATACAAAAATCCATACTACCTAGGAACATTTTTATCCTTCACTTCCTCCACTAAAACCATCAATTTCTGTATCAAAGAAATATTGAAAGAATCAAACATAATTTATATAGATTTGGATCAGTTTCAGAGTACACCCCATCTCATTCATCATTGAGATATTGATCATTCTTAATGATTTTGATCAAAATTCATAGAAGGTACCATGTAGGGGACCTGATTTCCTCTATTCGTGGTAGTATTTCAGGAGCATTGTCTTTGAGAAATCGGTCTCCATGGTATGGATCAAAATATTAAAAACAATTATTTTTTCTATCTTCTTATTCTAAGTGTTGGGTTTTATAATACATTTTCAATATCTGAGCCTAATTCCATTAGAAGGTTAAAACATATGTACATACTCACTATTTATATGAGATGGTACCAAGTAATTTGAGAAAATTGGTTATGAATGAAATGAGTTCCAATATCATGGTGGATATTTTTTATAAAACCATACTCACGATCAAGCATCATCAGTCCCCTAAGAAGATACATCAATTCTTGTCCAAAAAGTAATGAACCCAAGTAAGAAGTTGTGGGTGAAGAAATTTTTCCAATGATATTAGAGTTGAGGACATAAAATTGGAAACAATTCATTCAATAAAAACTACTTATCCATTCCTTTCATCAAAAACCATTTGATCCCCTGCCTAATGCATGTAAAAGCATAAAGGGAAAAGAAGACTTATTTTAGTGACCATATATTCTATACTTATTAAGAACATGAATGTTTCAATTTAATATGAATCATTTATCATTTTTTCATTAGAAAATAATAAATCATATGATCATATGCTAGTAATATTGTTTGTGATTGAAACATTTGTATTGATTGGATTGTCAAAACTTATTGCAGTACCAAGTTTGTATTTCTCCTACATGTCATTATATATTCCTTCAAATATTGATCATCTTCATGTAATCATTAAAACTAATCCTGTATAATTATTATAACATATAGATATGTTCGTGCATATACTGATTTTCCCACAGGAGAGAATAGAATACTTTCCATGGGAGATCTCTCTGCATTGCGGCATTCATTCCTACCACCATCTATGGAAATTCCTTCATCCATGTATAATCAAAATAGAATCTGGTTAGTGGAAAATATAAAAACATGTTATAGTGTATAAAAACAATCAATGTAGAATATAAAAACAATCAAAATAGAATTCTATCAAAACTCATTAAGTCAAATCTTAATTATAAAATCAATGCAGGGGTATAAGCATGTACCAATGGACAATAGTATAATAAAAATAGAATTTGATAAGCAGAATGAATAAAAACCTATTATAGAGAGAGTATAAAAAAAAGAATAGTTGAAGTGTAATACAATTTGATGCAAATCAAAACTGTAGGAAAATAAGGTCTGGAACTGGATATTGAAAAATCACCTATTGTTGACAAAAATATATAAGGTTTTTTTTAAAATAGATTTCAATGTAATTGAATGAAAAATGCCTAATATTCAGTAGATGTACTAATCCAATAAATTCATTAAATTTTTTTAACTCTTTAATGTGACTATACATTAAATCTATTAAAAATGTTTGAATATTTATATGAAAACATTAATCTATTTTCCCATAGTAGTTACACACATTGCATTAAATGCTTAATCTATGATTCTACTTCCACTCCACATTATGTCAACTACATAACATAATAGTATAAACAAAACATATTGACAATAAAAAAACTATCAGTTAATAAAACATTCTAAAATTGAATAGAAAGACATATATAGTGGAATCAACTTTTTATAAATGTAACATATTAATAGTAAACACAACTATAGAAATGCATGGAATCATTGATACAAAAGAAAAATCTGTCATAAGGAATATTAAAATAGAATCAACTAACTGGAAACATGTATACAATAGAATCTACCTTGTTGTACTCATCCCAACCACCAACTATTGAAATGCCTTCACCTATGTAGAATCAAAATAGAATCCAATCAGCAAAATATATAGAAACATGTTATAGAGAGTATAAAAATAATCAATACAGAATATAAAAACAATCAAAAGAGAATCCAATCAAAACTCATTAGGTTATAACTGAATTATACAACCAATTCAATGGTATACACCTGTACCAATAGATAACTATATAATTAAAACACAATCATATTAGTAGAATATATGAAAACTTGTTACCGATGGGGGTGGCATACGGAGAGTTTCTTTTGGGTTTGGAGGTATAATTATATGGTTTGGGTGACATGGTAACATGGGAAGGTGACACTTAAGTAGAATAAATAAAAACATTACTAAATATATATTTATATAAGGAAGTTATAACAGAATGACAGTATAGTATTTTGGTATCAAAAAGCTACAAAAAATCATTCAAAATATTTCAAAATAAACTATTTGAGTTTTTTTGTATCATTTAGAAAATGACTAAATCTGTATAATTCACACATCACAATGGTGTTTATTCTATTAGTCAATGGTGTTTATTACATTCAATAATACCTAAATCAATAATGTATTATGCACTAATTACATGAGTTGCATAATTTCATATTAAATAGTGTCGTTATACCAAAATCTAGATATAATGGTATAAATATATCAATATAGTACTATGAATTGAAACATATGTTTTTAGACAACTAATCAAACTATGTATCATGTAAAACTACTCAATAACAAACCAGGTATTGTGCACTCTCAACCATTTCTTTAACAATTGTTAAATAATGAAATATAAGGACCCTGAAAGGTATATTAGAACAAAATGGGAAAAATTCAACCATTAGAACATGTTTAAATGTAAATGTAAGATTGGAATACCTAAAATATAACTCATTTTGAAGTGTTGGAATAATAGCTGGGTAAACTCAAATGTATGTAAAAGTTCCTAACCAAAAATAATTTCTATTGCTTTTAATATAAGAAAATTATTTCTTATTTTGAAGAAATTTATTCTCTTAGTTGAAAAATACAGTGAAACATACAAACCACATAACTTTAAGATTTCCATGGATATAAATCAAGCGGTTATTGAATTAACCACCTATGTACCCGCCCTACACAACCCTTCAGTCTATGGTTAAGCTCTATTCAAATTTTCTCTCATCAATTAAAATCACAAAAACTGACAAGAATCATTGAATTAAAATTATATAATAATTAAAGGTAGTATTCTTTTTATTAAAAAAACTTATGGAAGCAAAAAACACTATAATGTATATGACATATAATATAATTTTTAATAGTGGAAAAATATTACATAATAAAAATAATGTAACACCTCTATAGAATCAATAATAAACAGTATATACAATATGTATGATGGAAAAATAAATATATTGTCCAATTAACAACATAAGATTAGCATACCTAAACTGCTACTCATTTTGAAGTAGTGGAAGAATGTGTAAACCATGAAAAAATGAATATATGAATAAATATTATCTTACCAAATGAAATAGTTGTTGAAATTAATGAAATAGAAGATCATATATATTGAAATTAAATAATAAAATATAATTTGTTATTTTAAACATTAAACTAGAATGAAGAGAGGCTGAGGCCAACTACATCTTCTTAGAGAAGCTTGACAAAGGATAGTGGTGGTCTCTTTTGAAAAGGTAATCAATAGTAAAACTAGTTGAGCAAAAGAATCATGAAATATGATGACATACTAAGCCAAAGTTATTTGAATGGTTTGGTTTCTTCTGCAACCAAAGTACTGAATCACTTAGGATGCGTTTTATGATGAATAAGGTGGTGTTGACCAACCTGGAATCTGGTGGCCATCATTTGAGTATTGACAATGATTTACAAAATAAAAGATCGTAAGAAGATGAAATCAGATGAAAATATCGACGATAGAGAAATGGGATATTGAGTCTAGCCATTAGCTGATGTAGATCTCCTTGACCTCTGATTGAGAGAAACTGACACCCAATATTTTCAATGAACCCTTAGTTGATGCCAAAAACAGCTTCTTTGAAGATATAAATCCTCTATGATGCCAAAAAAATCATCATTGAATATTGAAATCCAATAAAATTTGTGGTCACCGCTATAGAATCAGAGGAGGTAGAGGAGCTGGAAACATATGAGTCGTAGGAAGAGGAGGAAGAGTAGGTGAAGGTGAAGGACGAGAAGCTAGAGGCACCGAGTGTAGTTTTGGAGGTAAAGGGAGACGACAGTGGTAGCGTGAACCCTAGGTATAGAGAGAGGAACACGAGAGTGAGGATGGATGTAAGAGAAGAAGCCTTCAAATATGAAGGAACAGTCAGAGGTTGGGAGAGGAATTTATTTTCATTTCTAACCCAAGGATAGGGAGAGGGTAATCGCAAGTGGAAGATGGCTGATGTAGGGGGAATGATACAGGGAGGATAGGGTATATTTCATAGCAGCGAGAAATCTATAGTTGAGGCGAAATAGGAGCGGGATTAGGATGAGGTGAAGGAAGTGTATGGCGAGGAAGGAAGAAGGGAGGAGCAGTGAAAAACAGAAATGGGAGAGAGGAAAATATTGATGGGGAGGATGAGTGGGAGAAAGAGGAAAAGAGTGGTAGAGAAAGGGAGGCGGGACGTGGAGGCATGGAGGGTCGGCACGTATGAAAAGTAGGATATGGAGGATTATTAGAGTGACACATGGAAGATGGAAATCCAGGATTAGTATATATATACTATATTTCTTAAGTATCATATTTAATAATTATATAGACTTTAATAACCACTCACCAAAAGTGGTGATGAAAAATGAATCACATCACTTCGTGGAGATGGTAGTTTGTAATTATGCATGAGTGACATTTCCAATTTTTGATGGATTAGTAAAAAGATAGGTAAATAATAATTAACCTTCATATAATGATTATTTTAGCATAAATATAATATTTATTAATTAAATCTACCATCATTACCATTCATTAAAAGTGAAAAATAATAATTAATACCATCTCTTCATAGAGGAGGTAATCCACAAGTATAAATGAGTGACATTATCAATTTCCAAGGGATGGGATGGTAATACTTTAAAGAAGATCATATAATTGATAAGAATAATCACTTAATAAATTTACTATATAAAAATGAAATTCATCATAACAATCATCCATAAATTATTTTGATGAAAAATGAATCATATTGCTATGTAGAGCCGGTAGAACACATATAAGCTAGAGCGATACTTTAAATTCCCATTTGATGGTTAATGTGTGGGAAATAGTTTTTCCATAATCATAACAAAACCATTTTATATTAATGATACTTTATTAACAATTTTATGATCTATATAATATTTTTAGGGTGGAGGAATATGAAAAAAAAATTAAGAGCTCAGTTAAGATTTATTAAACTTCTTTGAGAGACCACCTTTGACATAAAACATAATCCTTAAAATATTGGTCATATGAGAATACCATAAGATCTAGGATTATGGAAAAGAATATATGAATTATTTGGAGTAGATATTTGTTGATAGATAATTCAAAAATTGTGTAAATAATAGAGGAGAATATGTTCCCTTTTACAAGAGATAGGAGGGACAAAGATGGAAATACTTAAATGATATCAATAATATAAAGTAACTTTCTTATAAAAGTAACTCTAAAAGGCCATGAATTATATGCTAAGATAATATAAGGATGAAATATGTTAATCCAATAATAATTACTTATGTTTATATATCATTATAATATAATCACTTAATTAACCCCCGGTAAACCTGTTTTAACCTTAAATATGATAACAACATTTTAATGTTTTTACTATTCATATGACCAAAATATATTTTGACCATATTAAATTATATTAATTATTATTATTCCAAACATGATATACATTTTACAATATTCAATGTAACGACCCCTACCCGATTAGATAGGAGTTGTTTCCTTTATTAAATTGGCCTAAGAGTCAAGTAATCACATCACAAAGGACCGTATAGTTTAGTAATATTGGAAAACTAGATACATACTTTGAATTTAAGAAAAAATTTAGAACATAAAAATAAAAAATGATTTTAATTGACTCTATTATTATTCCACCTTTGTATAACCCTATATATCAGTCATAATATACTTCTTAGAATCCTAGGGAAAAATGAAACATATGAAAGGGAAAATATCAAATGTCATATAAGCGTAATGATAACATGGAAGATACCATACATAATCATACACAATTATAGAAATTTGATTAACTAAAACTCATTCCATTTAGTCAATAACTCAGGGATAATATGACAGGAAGAAAAGATAATCAAATAATGGAATATAAATAATCACATGAGAAAGATATGTAAACATGGATAATCTACTAGTCTAATAATCACATATAATATAAAAAACTAATACCATAATGAGGGACTGCATAATTTTAGACATCATAAACATATATTACAGGCTATGTCCAAGACAACATACCTAAAAGGTTATGGCCTCAGCAATTACCCAAACCAGTTTGTGTCATGAGACCTATCGATGTATCGAGGGGATATAGAAGGAATTTCCCAAAACATACTATGTCAAATACATTCCTCATATGTAATTTTTGAAACATAATCAAAATATAATCTTTTATTGAAGCTAGAATACAAAATTTAAATAACTTTTATTATGTAGACACTATCAAAAACCATCAAGAGTAATTTGGTGAATGGTAACAAAAAAGTATATACCTATTCAAACTAATCAATAACCATTTAATAAAATCGTGTATCATAATAGATAAACCTATATGATGTAAAATAATAAACAAATTATGTTTATATATATAAAGACACTTTTAAATGATACCATTTAAAAATTCTTCTGGAAAAAATTCTTTAAACATTCCAAAGTGTTGCATACCACTTTGAATCATTTAAAACATAGTCATAATGCATTAATAACATTAAATGAAACTTATAATGTCATGAGAATAATGATATTTGCGATTTAATATATCAATTTTCAGTATATACACCACATGCAATAATAAGTGGTGAACATGCATATCTCTCACCGAAGTAAATGTGAGATGAGAAAACACTTACCTTAGTTCATATTACCTTTCTACATATCATAACCTCCTGTATAATGGTTTCAATAATGTTATTAATTTATAAAATAACCATATTAATATTCATTATATATTATATTATCTCCTTATAACATTTTACTTCTTCTTTTATTAATAATATTTTATTAATTTCACAATTTCTAGTGTTAATTTCCATATTTTCTCATGCATGTTTTTTTTTGAAAGCCCATTTTCTTATGAAGTGTATATATCTGATTCATATAGATAATTATATTAATTTAAAATATATCATTTTTATATATTATATAAATTTTTATAATAATTGTTTAATTTTTAACCAGGAAAATGAATCACATCGTGTCGTGGAGACTGTAGGTTCAACGTAAGCATGAACAATGATATCATTACCTTAATGGTAAAAGGGTAAAGAATTATATGGTATATTAATTTCTATGGAATCAATATAATTCCATAAATATCATACATATACCCATCCAAATAATGTTCTGATGAAAAAAAATTACACCACGACATGAAGATTGTAAGTCGTACTTACGCACGCGTGGTGCTTTCATTTTTTGTAGGATGGATAAGAGGTGGAATAAGGTTGTATCATAATATTAATGACATATTAAAATATATATGATTCAATAGTTATTAATTTATCATGGAAAAAAAATTTAGGAAATATATGATGAAATGGACTTAGATGATTTTGTAAAAACGTTTACCTCTTCCTCGACAGACTTCCTTTAGATCTCATCTTAAAGGATTTGAGGTTAGTCTTTTGGTAGGAACGGAACAACTACAACATAACTAAGTATCATAAGAATATAAATTGGGAGGGTTTTGTCAATATATATGGCTCAAACTAGTGTTGGGATGTAGGGAGGTGATGCACTTTTATAATTGAGGTGAGGGGCACTTTTGGAAATACAAAACAAAATTAAAATATAATAAGATAATTCTAGAACCAGAGACATCTATATGGTCTATGAATTAATTTGGGAAGACACTTAAGACCATATATAACCATAGTTTTAATCATATAATATTTTTATGATTATTCAAAAAATTTAATAAAATATTAAATCAATAAAATATAATTATTTTAAAATTTTATACTATTTATTTAATTTGACTTTAAATACAAAAATAAAAAGTGTAAATTTTAATATAATGCTTTCTCACATTTATAAAATATCTTATATATTTATAAAATTTCTTAGACACATTATATCATGCAAAATATATCAAAATAAAAATTACTAAAATCAATTATTTTATTTTTAAGTTAATTAAATAAATATTTTTTTAAAATTCATGAATCTTTTAAGGTGATTTCATAATTTCTAAAAAATAAAAATAAAATTTTAAAATTAAAATAATTTTACTATATCCCGATATAAATTTAGGTTCATTTATCTCCTAATTTGGTCCCTATGTGGACACATAAAAGTTATTAAATGCAAAGAGAGTGACATTTTGTAATAATTTATGATTTAAAGAATATATATTTATTTTTATGTACACATGTCCATTAAAAAAATCCATTTATATCTTAAGATGATAATGGTCGAATAAAATTCAGCTAATAATTTTATAACTTTTTTAGGTTATGGTTATACCATTATTGTTTGGTTTTAACACCTTTTTAAACACTTTAACTCTTATCATGAGAACATGTGTTTTTAACACTTAAGGGCTAATATAGATACTATAAAATGAAAAAATAACCATACATATATCATTGATAAATTTTTAAACCTTATATGAATGATTTTTCTGAATTTAACATTTTTATGAATTTTATATCATTTAATAAAATATTATTTATTTTAAAATATCACAAAGATCAATTCTGATACTATTCATTACTTTATTTATTAAAAATATCATAACAATAAGATATATTCAAAAAAATATTTAACAAATCCAAATATTTCAATATCACCTAGGAAACCCTTTATAACTCTAATTATGAGAAGTTATATTTATTTTAATTGTTTTAATATCATTTATTTGATATTTTCAATAATTAATCATTTTTTCCATTATAATTGTGTAACCCATTTATGATAATTATTTATTTCATAAAAATTAAAAAAAATACCATAAAAATTATAAGCATTATATATTTCAAATTAAAATTTATAGTTGAAGATATATTCTAAATAACCAAATATTAAAAATGTAATACTTATTAAAAACATGAGTTGGACATATTTTACTTTCCTTATAATAAAATATAATAAAAGTACTAAAGTAATTTATGTGGCTCCCATAGACCATTACATTGTTTCAAGGATACTTTTGGTCAAAAATAATTGATTCAATAAAATTAGGACAATTTTTACTGTAAATTTAAAATATTTATAATATTATTTTTACCCTCAATTACCAGATTTACCCATAATCATTGTGATAAAAAAACCAAAGTTATTATTCATATTTTACAAAAAAAGGGACCGATTTTCTAAATATGGAACTACTAATTAAAAATATGGAAGACATTTTTGAAAATTCACTTCATATAAGTTTCAGATGTTAATTTAAAATTAATCTTGTTGACAGAAAGGGAAAATGGGTTTTAAAAATAAAAATACATTCAAAATATTGATATGTTTTTATATCCAAATCCAATGTAAAATTTTTTAAAATTAATTAAATTGGATTAAATGATAAAAAATATTATATAAATATACATTAAAAATAGCTCAAAATTTAATTTTACACAATAAATTATTTAGAGGAAAAACGGTTTTAAATTAAAATAAAATATTTTATCACAATTAATCAAAATAGGAAGCTTATCATTAACAAATAAACCAATGTAATTTTGTATTTTATTATTTTAAAAAAAGTTTTTTATTTCAAATATAATTTATAAAAGTGTCAAAAACTAGATAAAAAGTGTGTGCACTCAAAAGATGGAAAACATTTTTTTTTAGAAAAATAATTCTTTTATTTGTAAAATTGGATTTGTTCTTATATAATATCTAGAAAACACATAGGATAAATGTTAAACATTATATTGAATATTATATATATACATATATATATATATATATTTCATTAATATAATCTAAAATTGTTACTTGTTTAATTTATTGATATAAACACACTAGTTCTTATTTAAATAGTTTTCATAAAAACATTTCCTTTATATTAAATTAGTTTTTATATTTATTTTTAATTAATTTGTTTCCAAAAAATCAATAATATATTTTCATTAGTTATTTAGTTCTATTAATTATAACCAATTTAAAAACTGAGAGATAATTTCATTTTAAATTATAATATTATTAGTATATCATGGTTCATTTAAGCTCGTTGTTTCTTACAACGGAAGATATTTAACTAATTAATTGTAAAAAGATACATACAATAAAAAGTTGTGGTGTTACATTATCCACTCCTTTAATAAATTTTTTTTGCGTAATTTTAAATTTCACTGCAAAAATAATAGTTTGATACTTAAAAATTCCATTCTGGGAAACCCACACCCGAAATGGGTAGAATAATACATTCCCATAATAAGTAGGAAAGGGAAATGTAAAGTTTACTATAGAACTTGGCTTTTTAATAGAAAATTGCTAGTGGGAAGTAAAAGTATAAACATGGAAGAAAAAAAGTATAAATTTATAATAGATATTGATATAGAGCATTGTCAATAGAATCTAAACAATTAAAACCTGTAAATTTGTGATCGGTTAAAAGACCATTGATATCACAAAAAGAAAAGTATAAAAAAAAATTCAAAAAAAATTTTCCTAATGTTGGGGGATTATTTTACTATCTAGATAAATCACTCAATAAAACGTACGTGATTTATTTTCAGGTCAAAATTTCATTATTTGGTTGTGCTTTGGTCTATTTCTACTTCATTTATTAAATAAAGAGATGGATATTCAAGATGAATTTTTTGCCTAAATAACCTTTATCAAAATATCCATAAGTCATTCGATTGACCTTTATATATTATAAAAACAAAAATGGAAATCTCATGTTATCTAATATACATTAACCATCATAAATAATATCCAAAGTTCACCTTTATCCATTCTATAAGTAATTACATTAAGTCTCTTTCCAAGTACTTCTATCCAAATTAAAATTCCAAAAATTTAGAAGGAAGGTCACTAAATTTCGAAAATCAAATTAACATTAGATTTTCCAACAAGAATAATGTAAATATTATTATAACATACCAAATATTTGATCACCTTAAAAATATTAATAAAAATTATCTTTATTCTAAATATTTAATGAAAAACTATTGCAGTACAATCATTATATATCTCATGATTCTTATAACCAGAGCACCATTTTATAAATAATTATTCAATAAAACTACACATTAAATTTAATCATTATACTAATTTATTAAAACATTAAATACACTTAATCATCTTATTCATTAATAACTCCTTCCTGTCATTTTCTTTTTGTAATCTCTTCATCATTAGTAGTATAACCCTAACTTGTATGACCTTTCATATTCTATCCATTGACAAAAATACCAATCACGAAGTGAGAAATTTTAATTAAAGTGATATAGTCATGAAGAATCATTTTTTTACATTTAAATCATGAATCATTCTCAATATATTAATACTAATGTTTAACATTGGTTCTCCATGGTATTACCTAATCTATTGGATGATATTTTATACATTGAATTATCCTCAAACTCATTCCTACTGTTATGTTTTCTAATCTACGAATTCCTAAATCTATTTTCAAATTTTTCGATTAAACTTTCTCTAATACTGACTCTAAGGACCCTGACCCAAGTAGCCCTGATTCGGTGCCTAAATTTATTACATTATCATAAGATACAAGGAATTTCATCCTAAAGGACCGAATAGGTTAAAAGTTTTAGTAAACTAGACACATAATTGGAATTCATGAAACATCTTAAAACATACAAATACATAGATAATTTCATTAAGTCTTTGATTATTCCCCCTTTGTGTAACCCTTCATAATAATCATAATATATTTCATGAAATCCTTGGTAAAATAAAACATATTAAAATGGTTAACTGAAATTATTATTAAGGGTATAAATATAATATAATATATCATAAATAATCATAAACAATTATGGAGATGTGGTCAAATAAAACACATTCCATTTAATCAATAACTTGGTAATAAAATAACAGGAATAAAATATGATCAAATAATTTTATATAAATAACCACATGGGAAATATGCATATCCTTGAAGATTTAAATAGTAAAATAATTTAACGGAATATCAATAAATAATATCATAATGAGGGAATTCATAATTTGTGATATCATAAACATACTATTAATGATTTTGTCAAGACATTATATATAAATGGTTAAGGACTCATCCAAAACCCATACTAGTTTGTGTCATGAGACATATAGATTCATCAAGGAGTTATAGTAGGCCCCACCCTTCACAAACTAATTTCAATACATTCCTCATATTAAAGTTTTGAATCATAATCAACATAAATACTTTTATTGAAAATGGAATAAAATACGTAAATATCATTCATTTAGTAGCCATAATCAAAAACTATCAAGTGTAATATGCTGAATGTTTCCAAAATAGTATATATCCAGTAGAACTAATCAATAACCATTTATAAAAATATGGTAGATGGATTATAAGAGGTAAAACTCAATAAATTACAAGACTTAAAAAATAATGTTGATGTAGATGAAGAAGCTTTTAAATGAGACCATTGAATAATTCGTGGGGAAAATAATCTTTAAACATTTCCAAGTATCCCATAAATGAATCCTTAGGTTTAAGCTAGGTTATTCGTGCTATTAAAAAATCTACAATGGAATATCCAAAAAATCATTCATGGTGTTATGTTTATTAATCAATGATTTCCTAAATTTAGTTTCCGAGTTTTCTATTAAACTTCCACTAAAACCAAATGTAATTCCCAAATCCCAGAAGCCTAGAGCTGGTGCATTATGTTGTGACATTAGAATAGGTACAATATTATAGTCCCAAGAGAATGATCATTTTAAATGGTTTGGAAACCAGATACACACATGGTACTCGTTTTATATTTGGAAAACATGATAAAACATAATATAAATCAGATTCTAAAAAACTACATCCATGAAAACACGTTCAAAGATCTCTTATTAAAGACAATGGGAAAGGAAAAAATATATGGGAGGTAAATTGATCATTAATAGTGAAGTACATTAGAAGATATAAAAAATAACAATAAACTATTATGTTAAGTTGATTAACTGAAAAAAAAATATCATTTAATCAATAACTTGAATATAATATGGCATGAATAATAGATAGTCAAATGTTTCCATATAAATAATCACATGAGAATGAAAATTAACCATGAATATTATAAAAGTAGAATAATAATATGGAATATCAATAACTAATCTCATAATGAGGTAATTCATAATGTCAAACATCATATAAATTACATCCAGACTTCAACCAAGACACCATACATAAACTGGTAATGCCATAAACAATACCCAAACTAGTTTGTCTCATGAAACCACCCAATGTATATAGGGGATATAGTAAGACACACCCATCACTTAATAATTATAATAAATTCCTCATATGAAATTTGTGAAACATGATCAACATATATTAATATACTGACATTGTAATACAAAATGTATATAAATTTTATTAAGTTGAGATTATCACAAACCATCCGAATTAATATGGTGAATGGTATCCATATGGTATATTCCTTGTAAAACTAATTAATAACCCTTAAATAAAATATGGTATATCGTATCTTAAGAGATAAACCTCAATAATTTAAAATATTCAACAAAAAATGTTTATATAGATGAAGATACCTTTAAGCAGGACCATTGAAAAATTCTTGAGGAAAATAATATTCAAACAATCCAAAGTGTCTCATACCGCTTTGAAACATTTTAATCATAATCCGAATGAATGATTAAAATTAAATGAAACTTATAATATCATGAGATTAAGGGTATTTATTATGTGATATATTAAAGGGTAGTATGTACACCATAAATAAGGAATAATTGATGAACAAGGTATATGACACACAGAAGTAAAAGTGAGATGAGAAAACCCTTGTCGTATGTTTGATTTTCTTTATATGTATTTGATCCTACTGTATACTATTTTAAAGAATGTTATTAATTTATAAAATAAAAATATTAATACTTATTATATCATACATGATCCCCTTATATCAGTTTCCACTATATTTATCAATAATATTTTATTCATTTCTTAGTTTTGGGTGTTAATTTACTTGTTTTATCATGCTCATTTTGTGTTGAAATTCCTATTTTTTATACACTTGATATATTTATTTAATCTTTATAATGAAATTAAGTTCATAACGACGATTTTAATTCATTAAATTCAATTTTATAATAATTTATTAATGGTTAACATTTAAAATGAATAATATCTTGTCATGGTGACGATAGGCTATACGTACCCAAGAGCGATGGAATCATCCCCTTAATGGGGAAAGGGTGAGGAAGTGTATGGTATATTAATTTTTCTAGAATCGGTATCATGTAATATATATATATATATATATATATATATATTATTTCCATCATTATACCCATCCAAATAAATTGTTGATGAAAACAAATTACAAGATGGTGTGGAGACATAAAGTCGTACAAGCGCACACATGGTGCTTTCATTTTTCATTGGACGGATAAAAGGTGGAATATGGTTTTAAAATAATCATATTAACATGTTATAATATATTGTTCTCTGGATTTATTACACTATCTTGGAAACAACACATGAAGAGGAAGTAGAAGAAGAAATGAACTTGGATGAGCAGGTAAAAACTATTACCTCTTCTTTAGTGGGCTTCCTTTAGATTTCTTCTTAAAGTGTCTAGGGATGTTATTTTGGAAGGACCTGAACCTTTATAACATAAATAATTATGTTTTAAAGATAAATGGGTAGGTTTTTGTTGGGATATATGTCTCAAATTGGTGTGATGGAGTGAGGGAGGAGGTACCCATTAATAATTGAGGTGAGTTGAACTTTTAAAAATATAAAAACAAATATTACAATATGATAAGAATATTATAGAGAAAATTACCTTCATATGGTTTATGAAATAATAATAATGAAAACATTATAGGATATATATATTTCCATTTTTAATTATTCAATTTTTTTTTGAAATAATTTAATAACATTTAAATTCAATAACATATCATCATTTTCATATTTGATACTATTTATTTAATTTAACATTCAATTCGTCAAAAAAAGAGGGAATTAGAATATAATGTTATCTTACATCTCCAATATATCTTATAGATCTATAAAATTCATTTCAAACATTAAATCATCCAAAATGTATTTAAATTAATATTATTAAAATCAATTATTTTATTTTTCAGTTAATTAAATATATAATGTTTTGGAAATGAAGAAGCTTTCAAAGTAATTATATAATTCTTGAAAATTTAAAATAAATTTATATAATGAAACTAGAATCATTAATATCATAATATAAATTTAGGTTCATTCAGACCTTAATGTTGTATCAATGTCGACACATAAAATATATTAAATACAATGAGAGTGACACCTTTTTGACCCCTATAACTCTTTTCCTGACAACATGTGGTTTTTATACTTATGGTTCAATATAGTTCCTCTAAAATATGAAAAGAACCATAACTGAAAAATTGAAAAACATTTAAACCTCATCTCAACCAGTTGGCATAATTTTATATTTTTATGAATTTTATAGCATTTCATAAATTATTATTTATTTTAAAATATAATTAAATACAATTATGATGTTATCCATTACTTGACTTTATGAAAATATCATAAAAAATATATATTTGAATAATATCTTTAAAAATACTACTATGATTTCAAATTAATCTTGGAAATAATCGGATGACTCTGATTATCTAAAAATATTTTTATTTAATATTTTAAATATCATTTATTTGATATTTACATTAATTTTTCAATTATTGCATCATAATTGTGTAACCCTCGTATGTAATTATTTATTTCTTAAATATTAAACATAAATTAACCATGATGAAGATAAACATTTTATCTTTCTACTTTTTATAGTCAAAGATACATTCCGAATTAACACATTCTTAAAATATAATATTTATTAAAAAAATGAGTATGACATATTTGAATTCCTTATGAATAAAATATTATAAAATCATCAAATTAATCAATGTGTCTACAAGAGGTCATAAAATCAGCCCAAGAAACATTTGGTAGAAACTCACTCATCCAATAAAATTGTGAAAAGTGTTAGGGTAATTTTCTATTATTAATAATATTTTTTTATCCTTAATTAACTTATTTACTCATAACTATGGTAATGAAAATTAAAAATGTTACTATCCAGAGTGCCCTAAAATAAAAGAAAAATATTTAATAAATATAGAAATTCTTATTTCAAATATGGAATCATTTTCTCAATATTCAATACAGAGAAGTTGTGGAAAATAATTTAAGATTAACCTCTTTGATGGAATGAGAAAATTTGTATTGAAAGTGAAAACATTCAAAAGATTGAAATGTTTTTATATTTAAATTAAATGTGAAATTTATTTAAATAACCTACATTGACTTAAAAAATGACTTATATAATAATACTATAAAACTAATTAAAAATATAAAAATAACACCTTAAATTATTTATATGAAAAAGTTTTTTTCAATTAAAATGATATATTTTATCACTATTATTAAAAATATAGAACTTATCATAAAAATATCAAACATTAAACCATAGTAAATTTCCAAATTATTCATTAAACTAAAATTTTATTTTTTCAAATAGAATTTATAAAAGTGTCAAAACTATATTTTAAACAACTCCATCATCAAAAGGAAGAAAAACTACATTTTAAGAATAATAATTCTTTTATGCATGAAATCTGATTTTTTCTTATATCATGTATAAAAAAAGGATAATTTTTACAGATTACATTGAAAGTATTATATATATTTTATTAATATAATCCATGAAGTGTGATTTATTTTTTTTATTGGTATAAAACACAGTTGTGTGCATTTAAATAGTTTTTATGAAAATATTTCCAATGTATAAAATTGGAATTATTTTTATTTTTAATTTTTTTGTAAACAATTAATTAAATGATACATGTTTATAATATATTTAATAATATTCATAACCACCAATTTAATGAAAATAGTAATATTTCAATTTAAAAAATAATATTAATAGAATATTGTTGTTCTTTTAAGATCGGTGTTACAAGCAATGTAAGTTATCGAAGAGATTAAATTTAAAAATATTAATTCCATAAAATTTTTGAGTGTTAAATTAAATTTCTAAACATGAAATAATTTAATTTTAAATAAACACAAAAATCAGAAACATGACTATTTTAAAAAAATAATTTTTATGAATAAAACAAAATTTTCTTCTATGACTTACAGTGTAAAAACCATAAAAAGAATGTTAAAATATTTAATTTATTATATAATCTATAATTTTTATTAAAAACCTTAATTTTTATTGATTAATTTAATTTATAAACATCAAAACACAATACACACAGAAAAATAATTTTTAGAAAAATGATTTTTTAAGACAAAAATGAACTTATACCAAATTCAAGTATAACAATAATTCATATTTAATTAGTAGCATGATTTATAATTTTAGAAGACATATTATACATTAATATAAAATAAAACACATAATGATACTTTTAAATTAATTTATTTACATATATAAAATGTCGGTTTCACTAAAACCTTTATTTTTAACTATTTAATGAAAAATATTTCTTTTTTAAAAATACGAAAAAATAACCCTAAGATAATATTTAAAATACTTTAATAATATTATATTATTTTCATGAAATAAAATTTATCAAAATGATATAAATTAATTATACTTTCCATGTAAAAAAGTCAGTAGATACCATTTTTTAATAAAACATATTTTTTAATGATAAAATGTCTTTATTAAAAATTGAGTACATATTTATTATGCATCAAATAAAAAATAATTATATAAAAAATTAATATAGATTCTAAATAATTGTATAATTCTTATTCAAACCAAAAAGTTAATGATGTTTTTATAATTATCACATTTAAATAATATTTTTACAATATATCAATTTTTGATTGATGATCAGTGTTCCGTGTTAAGAAAACAATAAATAATTGTACTATTTAAAAAAATGGTTTTACATTCCCCATCTTTAATAAATTAATTCCTCGAAAATTTTATCTTTGTAATAAATGGTTTAATATTTGAAAATACATTTGTTGAAAACCCACATCGTATAAAGGAATAATAAAACATCCATTGAGAAGGGGAAGTGGTAATCTGAAGGGTTATGTGAAATAAAACATAATCAGGTTTCTAGATAAGTATTAAATTAATGGAAAGGAATAATAAATACATAGAGGAAAAAAATATTGTCCAAAATAATAATAGATATAGATATATAACATGATCTAAATAAAGTTAATGACAAAAAACCATAAAATGGTGATGGGTGAAAATGACCATCAATTCTTAAAAATTATTTTAAAAAGGAAAACATTTCCCTTTTCAATACCGTTTTTCAAATAGTTGAGGATTTATTTTATCATAGAATATGAAAAAATATACTAACTTGGTTTCTTGAAATCAATAAATAAAATTTCATCTTTAGGATGTGTGATTCAATTTTTTTCAACCTCCTTTCATCCCATATTCTAATAGTAAAGGAAAATTATGAATTTTTAACAACTAAACCAATAAAGCAATCATCTAGTGGTTCATAATTTCTTTCAAAAAAAGTGATAGGATATTCTTCATGTCCCTATTCAGTTATTAAAACCAAAAAAAATTAAATGATTATATAATCAACATTGATAAACTGTCATTCAAAAGATTAATCTCAATGATTTTAATAATAATAATCAAATATCTACTTAATCAGTTGAATAAATAGATAAATTCCAAAAAACATCAAATCATTCTTAAAAAGTATTCAACACCCAAACATTTATAAGCAGAAAAAAATTACAAAACCAACTTAACATTAATCCACAAACAATATAAATCATTGCTTAAAATAAAAAACAAAACATGCAAATACATTGGTCATATATTCACCTAAAACTTGACAATTACATAAGTCACTATAAAAAGTATTATTAAAAACATATATTCATCCAAAATTAATAACCATCCTTAATCAATAGGTAAAATCAAAGTCTATTTAATATATTAAATAAATCCAAAAAATATAAATCAATTTGTCATCGAATAACTAATAAACTTCAAGGTCACCAATACTATATAATTTTCTTTATCGATATAAATCAGATATTTATCCTAACTAAAAATTATTGTCTCAAATTTTGGCAAATATTAAGGTCTTTTTATGCCTCAATAATGTGTTTTCCTAAATAAACCTTATTACTAAATCAATTTTCTTGGTTATCTTTACCATTCAACATATGCTAGAAACCCTAAATTTAAAACTAGTACATAAAAATCCATGGATATTTCATGATTCATATAAAAAAATATCAATGATCAAACGCAATCATAGAATAATTCCCAAATACTAATACATTAACACTTCAATTATCCCACTTCCTTCATAAACCATTAACAAGTCTCTATTATCTTATTCTTCAACACTTCCTTCCTACAATATTAAATATGATTCAGGTAGTAAGATTAACCCACTGCAATTTAATCAATTTTTATATTTTAACATAAGAAATACTTTTATAATAATTCATATACCGTTTATCTTTCATTGGTATTGTCTTCATCATCAATATTAAAACCATTACTCGTATAGAAATACTAATCCTCTTCACAATTTTTCATCCTTGGATATCAAGTTTCATAATGCTCATTCATTTCACATTTAAAACATTAAAATATATATGATAACCTATAGATACAATTTCCCTCATCCACAGTGTTAACTAAACTTTTGATTTTTTTTCTTGTAAATCTTGTAATTTATGCCCCTGATTTCCATACATAATGCATTTTCATGTTCTATTGGGAAATCCTCCTGAGAGATTCTTTCCACATTTTGAACTTATATATAGTGGAATCTTATTTACTCTATGGGATTTATGAAACTATATATTTCCCTTATTTAGATAATTAAGAATTTCCCTTATGATTAGGTTGTTAGTCAAATATCGAGATACCTATTTAGACATTGTCACAATATTTTGTGTTCCAACACCCAATTCATTTGGTTACATTAGGGGAAATATTTTCATCATTTTTCACATTAAACGTTAACATGATTACTCTCGGTTTTAGTCATTGACTAAAAAACATAGTTTTACAAAACCAAAAGCTAGTAAATAATCATATAATCATGAAAATAAATTATAAGATATATAAATCATGACACCAATATATGACACCATAAGTTTAACCTATATCATTGATTTTCTACATTTATTCAAATATTTTCTATTATTTTATAAGGAAAATTTGAATTAACCCAACAATATACAATGAGAGTGTCTATTCATGTGTGTAGTCTTAGGCACACTCATCATGAACTGGTAAAGATCGAGTTAATACCTAATCCACCCCATTCATAGTGGTTAACCCTAGTTTCATATATGACACATCTGCATCCACTTTGAAGCATCCATGTAGAGTTTAATTTTATATCAAAACCAAAATCCTTTATTTACTATAATATAGGGTGTTAAAATATACTTAAACATATCCTAAGGGTACTCAATAATTGTTTTCCATCCGAATATAAAAAAATAACTAAACCTTACTCTTATACCAATTATAGTGACCCAAAAATAGAATAAAAAATATTAAATCTTATTATATGAATATTAATTACATGTCATTATGATCCTTGATAGAATCATAAAGGATTACATTCATTGAAAATGTAGATACATAAAAAACTAAGAAATAATACATTTTCATCATATCCAATTTCCATCTTCTTAGAGGTTACCCATCTGAGACACATCGTACTTAAATATTTTCTACATATCCTTGAGAAAAAAAAAAGAAATAGAATGCTGATCTTCTCAGTAAGGGTAAATAAGTAATACATTAGTAAATGATCATATATAATATTATCATGAGCATAATTGTATGATAACATGAACTTAACATTTCAAATTCAAACCCAAAAATTCATTGATCTTTATAATAAAACATTGTAAAGATATTGGTATTTCATGAGACATGAATCATAATGGAATCAAAGAGAGGTAATAGAATTGTCATAAAAAAATTCATAGAGAGTGGAATAAAAAGGGTACCATAATCATAATCATAGAAATATTTTATCAAGGATTCCCACCAAGACATTCTTCATGTGTTATGCTTCAGATAACCACTCATGTAACTTCTTTGAAATTGGTATAACTTCCCATGTACACTCTTATTTTCATGGGATAACCTCCTATGTACCCTGTTTTGGGATTGGTTTAACCACCCTTATACCCTTTGATATCACAAAAAATTAGTCATTACCCAATTAATTATAGGTATATCATTTACTCACCCATCACATTAACATAATCCATTGAAATTTAATCCACACGATCATGGAATCATTTATCAGTTCATCATAACATAACCCTTGGACAAGAAAAATGGTAACATCAATATGTTCTAATCATTATCAAAAACCATTTATGTGAATAATAAATATGGTTTCATTGGAACATATCCGCAATTAATATTCAATAAAACCAATTTATTTTTTCAAAGATGAAAATACTATTAAAATATCATTACATCATTTTATTAAATAAAATACCATTTTCATTTTAAATTCACTTATCTAAAATTCAATGAATTTCATAAATATTAAGGAAAATATTATCTTTGAAAATAATTGTGGATAATTATAAAGGAATTTTAAAATTAAATATTTTTTATAGTAGTGATAAAATAAATTTGTGAGGTAAAAGTTAAAAGAAATATTACTTTCATGTTTTTAGTAAAAACTCATAAGTACCTCATTTGGAAAACAATGAGAATAATTATTTTAAACAATTTCATATAAAATTAAAAATGGGTAAAAATTACTTTGAAAATCATTATATAACAGTAAATAATTCTTTAAAATTATTTTTAAAATAAATATGCACACGGAAGAAAAAGATTCACGATCGAAGAGAAATACAAGGACAGTTTTCATTTAAAACAATTTTTTAGACATTTTAATACATAGGAAGATGAAAATTAAATTAAAACACTAATATATATAAATATAATTATTATACTAAAATATATAATATTTGGGAGTTATGGATCATATAATTTCATCATCATAAATTAAACCATAAACAATCCCAGAACATATGCGATTGTATTGTAAAACCTATACCATTATGGTAAATTTTAAATATTAACCCCACGAAAGAAAGAAATTAAAATTAAAAATTAAATAAAATTAATATAAATAGATTCATAACATTACATATCAAAGTGTTAGTAGATACACCACTTAAAAATAGATAGATGCGTAATAGAACATATGTCCCAAAGAAAACAATTTCAAATTGTAAACCCTCACCTCTTTGGAAAAAATCTAATCAAATAACCTTGGAATAAATATTTTTCATTGAAACTTTAAATGACATGAATTAATAATCTTACATGATATAACATGTAAAATATTTATTATAGACACCACATAAATATAAATAATTTAGTAACACCAAACATATCTCTACGAAACAAAATTGGGATGAAAACCCCTTACCTAATGTCATAATTGATTTTTTAGTGATCTAAAATCCTATATAATAAACTTATATTTATAATAATTATTTAAAATAACTATTTAAACAAATATAACATAATATATTATCCACTTATAACATTTTAAGACTCGTTTGTTTATCATTTTTCATTAAAATCCTTATCCCTGAGTGATAATTAATTCATTTTTCATGTAAGATTTGGTTTCGAAGGTTCTCTCCTTATACAAGGATAAACGTTACATAATCTATATAATCATAATCATTTCATAATTTTAGTATCAAATAATTATATAAATTTTTAAAACCATTTATATCAATTGGTGATTATAAGGGAATTACATCACTTTGTAGAGACGGTAGTTTGTGCGTAGGCACAAATATAGTATCCACTTTTTGATAGATGAAAAAAAAGTTAAATAATAAATTAAATTCAAATAATATTTATTATATCATAAAAATAATATATATTCAACAAATATATCATTATTACCATCTTTGTAAAGGTTAAATTAAAAATGAATTGCATACCTTCAGGGAGGTGGTCGTCCACCTACACACATGGGCTAAATTATCTTTTTCCTACTAATGATGTGGTAAGAAGGTGTATAAAATATTATAATTATAGAAGTATAATTATATAAAAAATATCCTATATAAATATTTAAACTGTCATAATATCCAACAATTAATGATCGTTTTGGATAATGAATCACATCATAATGTGGAGGCAGTAGTCCACAAATACACACAAGCGATATTTTCTTTTCAAATTTAATAGAAAAGATGTGTGAAATGGTTGTTAAATAATCATTATATAATATTACTATATTTATTATAATATATTAATCATTTTATTTTTAATACAATAGATTTATAGTTGGTGTAATAAGAAATAAAATTTAAAGATTTTAGTTAAGATTTATACATTTTCATTGAGAAACCTCATTTGGCTTACACCGTAATCCATAAAAGATTGGTATTATGATAATACTAGAAGATACAGGAATGAAAAAAGGAATTTTGAATGGTTTTTTAGTATTAGTTTGTTGATATAAAAGTCCCAAATTGTTTTAATTAGGGAAGATAATTGGATTCCTTTTAAAAGTGAGGCGAGGGACACAAATGGAATTGCTCAAAATATTTCAATAATATAGAGAAACATTCAAGTAAAAGTAGATAAAATAGCCATAAATTTAAAGGTAGGATAATATAAAGTTTTAATATATTCATAAAATAATAATTATACTTGGTTAGGTTTCATTCCAACCCTTATTGTTTATTTTAACCCCACCCACAGTAAAGGTTTTTTAACCTTATCTATGGTGTCAATGAATTGCGGGTTTCGTTATTCATTATAACCAAAAATGAAGTTGAACCAATAAAATTATATTAATTATTTTTATAATATAAATGGAATAAATTTTAAAAAATTGAATTTATAAATTTTTTGGAATTTATTTTTAAATAAGTGTGTCTAACACAACGAAAAATCCTTTTTTAGATATATTCAATTTCAACTATAAAACTAAATTTACTTCCCTTCATTTCCTTGTAATAACAATAAAATAAATATTAAATAATTTTATTGAATAAAAAATATATTAATTTAATTTCAAACATTAATAAAAATATATTAACTAAATTTATTAAGATAAAAAATATTATGTGTATAAAAACAGTTTTCTGTAAAATGTGTTTTTAAACCAAAAAATAAAATTATACTAAATTAGGGTATAATATTGATTATAATTTATTTAATTTAATAAATTATAATAAAATTAAAATTATGTTACCTTAATAACAAATAAAAAACATAATGGTATTTTTAAATTAATTTATCTAAATAAAAGAAATGATCATTTTATAAAAATATGTATTTTTCAAAATTCGTTAAAAATTTAACTTTTAAGAAAAATCTAAATAATTACCCTTTGAAAATATTTATATGATTATTTATAAAATTATATTCATTTACTCATATAAATTTTTTAAATAATTATATAAATTAATTATAATGTGTTTGCACAGAATTCAATAAAAACCATTTTGAAGAAAATATATTTTTGAACCATAAAAATGACATAAATAAAAATTGAGTACTTATTTATTATGAATAAATAAATAAATATGAATTATATAAAAAATTTAAATTTTTTTAATGTGTTTATTCTTATTTATACCACCAATTTAATGGATATTTTATAGATATAACATTTACAAAATGATTTTATAGTATATCATAGTTCGATTAAAGCCTGGTGTTGTGTGTTAAGAACGCTTTCAAGCATAGCATTTTTTTAAAATAATTTTTTGGGGTGTTAAAAAAATGTATATTGGGATGTGATTGGACATAAAGGACCTTGTAGGACCTATTATGATTATTCCTAATCAATCACCCAAGAGTAATGATCCATTTATAGGTCTTGGTCTTGTATGTCCTTTAGTGGGATTCTATCATGGGCAGAATTGTATTAGTTTCCATGTTTGGTGATACCCTAGGAAAATATTTTGTGTAAAGTATGGTACTGATCTGTCTATGATATTTAACCATTACCACCACACAAAAAATTATTTTCAAATAAATAACTTTTTGAGTGAGTGATAACCATACAAGCAGCTAGAAAAATCATTTTAAGGGTAAGTGAGAACCAAGACCATTCCCTTTATGAGAGATAAGCAGGTCGGTCATGAAACCATGTCTAGGACTAGACTCTCCCAAAAACAAAAACAAAATGACCCAAAACATCACAACGCCACCTTGTACTGCAGTATAATCCTACACATCACCACTAATCATGTGAATCTACCTCGATCAACGACCTTGTCGCATGAGAAGTGATTCATTTGAAAATATTAAAAAAGATGAGTCTTCATGATTTTATTTAATAATTACTTATACTAAAGTAGTATTTTTGGATTGTTAAATAAACCCTACCAACTTTAGGTGATCAATATTTTATCTAGGTTCTAGATTTATATCCTAAACATAGAGGATGGAATTTGTGAGTGGTTTCCTTAGTACCTTTATAAACTATGAGATGAAAATTATAAGTTTCATGTAGTGCTTTATATGGTAAAGATCTATAAATGGTGTATTATAGTTCTTAAGGTACAACATCTTGACATGGGTTGATTTGGGTCTATATAATTGGGTTTTTCCTTGAATTATTTTAATTATGATTAATTATCTAGAACCTTGTATACACTTTGACATTGTGTTCACTGCCTATTAGATGGAGTAATATATATTGAATCTTTATTATGAGGATACCTCCTTCTAGATCGTGTTGGCTATGTTTCCATTCCTTTATTGATATGATACTTAATAAATCTATAATTCTAATGATATTTCTTCGTAATGGTAAGATATGTAGGATACTTCCAATCCCACCTTATTATGGTTTTTAGGTGGGTGAAATGTTTAATTACATAGGAAACTTCGTCTTTTTTTAGGGCTAGTCATTATGTGGAAGTCCTACCTTTCTAATGTTTTGAGACTTGGGTGGATACATTTCCAACCCACATAAGAAAATTTATAGAATCCTATCATAGTGATCCAATCAATATAAAGTTTTAGAACTTATAGATATAGAACAACGAATGACAATGGTCGTTTCCCAAGGAGTTTCATATAGTCACCAACAATTTTAACACTTATTTATATTTTTTACATTTTTAGTACAAAAAAATGAACTGGGTTATATTATTCTGGGGAATGTTCCTAAAAATAAAATAAAGATGTTAAAACCTAAACAATAGTTAATACGGAAAATCATCGTTCCTGGGTAAGAAAAAACAAATTCCTTCTATATGAAAATTAATTCCTTAAGATTAATCTGTAGTCAAATAAATAAAATTACATAGTTCACAAACCTCAACATTGTTATTAAGAAATAAGATACCTTCCAGGACCACCTATGTGCGTCACGTATCACCTGATCTATAGTATTAAGAGATACACCTACCACTACCATAAATGGTCCACTAGAAAACTCAACCTGTATGAAATATGGAGTAAGAGAAGTTAGAGAGAAATATTTTTTTCATATTTGAATGTGGTTTTGGTGTTTACAAAGAGATATTGGGAAACCTCACTCCAATCCCCTACCAAGCCTACTACCCCATCCAAGAGAAAAAATAATAATAATGAAATTAAAGAGAAGGAACATGGGAGCATGGTGAAACTATCTGTGGGAATTATCCATGGTTTATTTGTCTATAATCATGAAAACTAAAGAGGCATGGTGGGGAATGAGCATAAGGGTGGTAGAGGAAAGGGGAGAATAATAAAGAGGTACTATTATATTAAAATATAAAAAAATGAATTACAAAAAGAAAAAAATAAAAACATGAAAACAATATGAACAAAGGCCTAGGTATCTAACCCCTTCCATAGGGGGTGGGTGTTGGTTAAAATAGAAATAATAGGAGTTTCAATGAGAAGGGGATGAATTCTTAGGCATGGTTTGAGTGGGGATGATTCTTCCATTTTAACAGCTCTAAGACTCTTCCAACTCTAATGTTCTACCTTGATCATTGTTTCCTCTTTTCAATAGATTAAAAATCCAATGATGGTTACCATATTTAGAAAAATAAAGCAATTATAATATTCTCTTTTTAAGATTCATGCATTTGGTCCTATTGGATCGATTATATTGTAATATTTGGATAGTTTAGTGAGTGATATGGTGAATAGTGGGACTTTATTTTGAGTTGACCCATACACTGCTCAAGAAACATGGGGGATCACCATATGTGGACTTTATTGCATGGAAAATTAATTTTATATGAGTTAATTTTCATCCCATCTTCCCATTAATCATACAGAATTTTATATTTTGTGTTTTTTATGTGTTGAGAGACTTTTGATGAGAGAAAACATAATATTGGACACCATGTTTAATTAATTCAAAGTGGATGGCTCCCTAAATTTATTTCCCCCAAGGCATCTAATTTTATGCTAATAGAAAATAAAATATTTATACAATTAAATTTTTTGAACTAATAGTTCATCTTGTAAATTGTCTGAATGTTTTACAGAATGATAAAATCCTTTGGAATATAAATTTAGGCTATGTCAATTTTAGAATGTTACATATGCTCTAAGAACATGACAATGTGTTACAACTACCTTCCTTGAATAAAGAACATATTCATGTATGAGGTGCTTGCATGTAAGGGAAGCCACAAAAAATTCCTCTTAGACTCATTAATAAAATAAGTTCAAATATACCTTTACAGCTAGTACATCTTGATTTATTTGGTCCCACTCTAATTTGTTTTCTTGGTGGAAAGAAATATACCTTAGTTATTGTTGAATATTATTGTATATTTACATGGGTATACATTCTTGCAAATAAAATTATAATTTATCTATATTTACTTCCTTTTGAAAATAAGTTCAAAATAAAAAACATTGTATGATTATTTCTATTTATAGTGATAATAGAGGTGAATTTCAAATTTTATATCTTGAAAAAAAAATCAAAAGAATAACTATTTTAATAATTTTTCTGTGTAATGGACCATTGTTTTATCAATGGAAATTCATTTCTTATAATTTTTTCATATAATCACATGAAATTACAACACAATGAAATAATATGTACTATGAGACCTTTAATCATAATATTTTCACTTCTGTGTTTTGAATTTTGAAAATATAACATACACGGTTAAGATCAGTATGATGTCTGGAGTCTGATGCAACAAACATAATTTTTGGTGAATATTAACATGTCTTTATGAATAGTAACCTACCCTTATGAAGAGTTATATGACCCCTATGAATACTAAGTCATATAAAAGAATAGTAACCTCACCCCTGATTGTATAAAAACAATTAGGCATCTTATAAATGATAATATGACCATAGTGGAAGTATTGTTATTTTTTGAAGTCAAAAATAATTAATTATAATTAATTAATTAATTTAAAATAAACTGTATTTTACCATAAGGTGTTCATAAATTAATAATTTTATGTTTTTTGGTCTTGAGATACTTTTATAATACCTTATGTAATTTTTGAATTCATTGTAAAATCATTTATAGTTTTAAAATATATATTTTTCATGTAAATTATAGTTTTTATTAGAAATTAATATAATCATGTTTAGAAAAAACATTTAAAAATGGATTTCATTTTTTGAATCTACATGATGAAAAACATTTATGGTAAATTTTTGGGATTTTTCTGAAATACATGAATTTTTTGTGAATAATAAAATACATTAATTTACTATATATATACAATATAAGTTAAATGGACTATTCCTAACATCATTACTGAGGTAAGAACCTTTATTTAGAACTCACATGCACTTATTTCTATTTTTGGTTGTGTAATCATCAATATTTCTGGTCTTGATAGAAATTAATAAACAAAAGAATTAAATATTATGAAAACCCTCCTGTCCTCCACTATAAATACCACCCCTCTTTACCACTTCTCTTCACTCCTCTCAAGCCCTGTTAATTTCTTAAATTCTTCAAAAATATCTCCCCAATCTCCTCCCCCCACATAAAAAATCCATTATCCTATTCAAAATATCAAATCATATCCCCTTAATAGCCTCCCAAGGAATATTGATTCTGGAGGTAAATTTCAATTTTCAATTCTTTTACATTCTTTCAAGTTCATTTTTTTTCTTTTATACCCTTACTTATCTTATAAAAATCTTATGAAAACTCAAATACCTAAAATGTACTATAATTGTTTTATGGTAATGGAATAATTTATCATCATCTCTACTTTAATCTTCTTTTATATTACTTGTAAAGACACCATCTGAGATGTATTAATTTACCACATTCAAGGACGATGGGTTTTCAATTTCTTTTACCATCATCAATTCTGGTCATGAAATCATTTTTGTTATTACTGAACCATATTATTATTTAATATATCCTATGTAAGGTTCTAAAATCTCTTTATACACATGATATTAAATTATAATGCATAATGATTTCGTAGTGAAAAAAGACTACCAATAAACCCAAAAGGTTATCTCTAAAGTTTTTTATTATGATTCAACTTCACTGCAAGTAAATAAATAAAATTTACAACCATGAAATCTTCTAGATGTTCTATAATGTCATTTAACTTCAATTTTTTACAACCATTATCATTGTACATGTTTCTATATTCATGAAACTAATTAAAACGATCGTAAAAAACCAAGAAAACAAACAGACACAAACAATGATATTGAACCACTTAACCCATCAAAAAAGTCATGAATGAACTTATTAAGGTCATAATAAATCTTTTACATGTAAATTACATTATATAATTGTTAATTAGGGAACCTAATTATATTATTCATTTCATTAATATCAAGTGGATAACACCACCATACTTAAGGTAACGGATCCTCTCTATTTCACTTTTATTCAAGGATGTCCTCTATGTAATGCCCTTTTATGTGTAATACATAATATGGTGTATGATTTAAAACCTCCCCCATACTTTAATTAATATTTATAAGTGATTATAAACCCCATTCACTCTCATTAATACCACTTAAGTACACTTGATACCATATTGATAATCTGTAAGGGATTCTACCCGAACCTCCTTTGTTCATTTGGGTTTCCTTATCTTCCTTTTACCAAAATGATGTTATTTTATCTTTTTATGTGAATTTTATAAAATTTTTGTACATGTACCAATTTAATTTATCAAGACCCTTTAATTATTCTCTTTGGGTATATATATATTTTTAAGTGATTCCTTCCTCAATACTTCTCGATAAGGAAACCAGTTTTGAGGGAACTTCCCAAATTCTTACCAGATTTCAAGTGAACTCTATATTCTGTTCTAAGAAACCATAATATTCATAAAAGAAGACTTTTTATTATTAAAACCATATTTTTTTCTTTTTATTTGATATAAAATATTGTTCCATTTTCGATTTTAAAGGAACTGTAGTATTTTCCTTAAAACAACACTAAAATGTTCTAATGCTAATTTTTTTTTAAATATTTCTCTTACATTTTGTCACTTATTCTTGAATTAACTTATATTGATACATTCCAATTTTCCATTATGAATTTCCATTTTTATTTTAGTTCTTTTATTTCATGGACACTTTTATGATACACTAATTCGTTATGTTTTATGACATGATTGTGGTATCCAATTCTTTCCATGGGTAACCCTTGTGTTTATGTAAGATTGATTATGTATGATTTTTTATATGGAAAACATATTTATGAAACTTTAATATGGTTTTGGATAGATAAATCTTCAATGCATTGGGTAAAGTTTATTCTCATTAGATTTTATGGCACAGTCTTGGTAGTTAGCCTTGGATTGTGATACCATATGCGACGGTCTTGGCGGTTAGCCTTGGATTGTGCTACCATCTGCGACGGTCTTAGTGGTTAGCCTTGAATCATGATAAATTCATGTTCTAAATTTCTTCCACATTATTATGACTATATGTTTATATGATTCCATGTTTATATGTTATGATTCCATATGTTACATATCATCATGGCATGCCTTCTATCCCATGTGCTAATGCATTGTTCTTATGGTTATTTCCTTCCTAGTATTTTACCTCATCCCTTCATTCATGAGATCCCCAGGGTACCCTATATATATTTAAGGGATATATAGAAGAAAGGGATCATTATGAAGATTAAATAAAGAAGTTTTTTTTAGACCCATGCTTTCAGTTTTATGTACATAGTCATCCAAGACAATAGACTTTACGATCCTTGGCTTGTAATATAATGTATAATTATGATTAAAATCATGTAATATTATATGTAAATGGATTGGGTAATTGGAATATTGTCTTATAACACCATTGAAAAATGGGGTTGTAGAATGAAAAAATAGAACTCTTGTTGAAATGGCTCAAATTATGTTAAGTGAATATAATTTCCCTATATATTTTTGGGTTGAGGATATTTTTGATGCTTGTTATATTTCAAAGAAAATAATGATTATAAATTTATTAAAGAAAAATTATAATGAATTACTCGAAAATAGGAAGCCTAAAGTTTTTGATTTAATGTTTTTTATTGTAATGTTTTTATTTTAAATTCAAAGGATAATTTAGATAAATTTGATGCTAAGAGTTATAAATGTATTTTTTGGAAATTATAATAATAGTAAATATTATAAAGTTTATAATAAAATAACTATGGTTATTGAATAATTTTTTCATTTTATGTTTGATGAAAATAATGTTAAAATTATATTGGATTCTAATGTCATTGATGATGAGTTTAGGGATTTTAATTTCGGTGAAGAAAAATCTCGGGATAAAAATTTATCAATTGAGGGGGATCCTAACCCACATAAACATTATCTAAAATCATATAAGATTCATAAATATCATACTATTAAAAATTTAATTAGAAATTATGATTCTCGTGTTAAATTTTGAATTCTGTTTTAAATTTTTTTTTCAAATCTTATTTTATTTTTGATTTTGTTCCTATTAATGTTAATGATGATTTAAAGGATGAAAACTAAATTGTTTCTATGCAAGATGAATTAAATTAGTTCCATGAAAATAATGTTTGGACTTTAATAGAGTTTCTGGAGGATAAATATTTTAATGGAACTAAGTGGGTATTTAGAAACAAGTTGGATGAATCTGGAAATATTATTAAAAACAAAGCAAGACTTTTTACTCAAGGATAATCTCAAGAAGAATGTATTGACTTTGAATATTATTTTGTTCATGTTTCCAAGTTAGATGATGTTAGAATTTGTTTTTATTTGTATTATTTTCAAGGTTTTAAATAATATTAAATGGATGTAAAAAATTCTTTCTTAAATGGTTTTATAACTAGAGAATTTTAAATTTCTCAACCCCTAGTTTTGAAAATTAAATATTTCCTAATCCTGTTTTTAAATTATCTAAATATTTATGAGGTCTCAAACAAGAACATCATGCTTAGTATGAAAGAATTTATTTATTTTTTTAAAATAATGGTTTAAATAAAGGAAATTTTGATCCAAAAATTTTAATTTAAAGAATATATGAGCATATTTTAATTGTAAAAATTAATGTTGATGATATAGTTTTTGGATCGTCTAGTGAAATACTCTGTAATGATTTTTCTTATTTTATGTCTTATGAGTTTGAAATGAGTTTAATGTGGGAATTAAAGTTCTTTATTGGGCATAAAATATTTCAAATAAAAGATTTCATTTTCATAATCAATCTAATTACGCTAAAGATTTCATTAAATTATTTGGTCTTAATACATATAAATCTTTGAAAACTTCTATTGGTACTAATGTAAACTATTGATTGATTCATCAAGTAAATATTTCTTATATTAATGTTTATAGGGACATGATAAGTAGATTACTATATTTAACTATATATAGATCTGATATTATGTTTATTATATTTTTATGTGTGATATTTCAAGAAGATCCTAAGTAAATCATATTAAAGCTGTAAAAAGACTAATTAGATATGCTAAAGGAACTATTGATTCTAGTTTATTTTATCTAAAATATTACTGATTTGATTTAACATCCTATCTTGAATCTAATTTTTGAGGATGTTGAATTCACCAAAAAATCACATCAAGGATGTGTCATTTTTTGGGAAAATATTTTAATTTCTTGGCCATCTAAGAAGAAATTATCTATTTCATTATCTACTGTATAAGCTGAGTATATCTCTGATTTAAGTAGTTATGTTAAAATTTTAAATATAAAACAAATATTATGGGATTTTGGTGTTTCACTTGATAAATTTCTTATTTATTGTGATAATACTTCTACAATTTATATTTATAAAAACCCCTTATAGCATTCTGGAACAAATCATATTGATATTAGATTTCATTTTATTATAGATCATGTCAACAAGGTTGATATTGTTTTATAATTTATACCTTTTGAAAATCATCTAGAAGATATTTTTCAAAGTTTTTAGACTCTGCTCAGTTTTAAAAATATAAATTCAGTCTCGGTATGTTTAAATTTTTACTTTTTATTACTGTATTTATTTATAGGGGGTTTTTATGTTTTACCTTTCTGTTAATTTACTAAAAGAGGGAGAAAAAAATTGTTTTTAATTTTTTTTAAACATTGTTTTAATTGGTTTAAAAGTTTTGGTTTTGTAGTCAAACATAAAGGGGGAGGTCTTTTGTGCATGTTCATGTTTTATTTTGTTTGATTATATATGTTTATATGTTTTTGAACCCTTTATGGTTTTTCTTGATTACATATTACCTTTTTAGTATAAATTATATTATGATTTTCCTTTATATTTAGATGATACATCAATCCATAGTGTATAGTTCTTTTTTATCCTTATACCGTTAGGTAGCTAAGATATTTTTGTAAATTTAATTAGTTAATGAGAATTTATGAAAATGATTTTCTAGTACTCTAAAAACTCAATTAAGTTGCTGATATAATTTTAGAAACATTACAGTCTAGAATTTCAAAAAATTTATGTATTTAATTTACTAAAAGTTCTAGAGACATAGGATTCACATGAAACTTGATTTTATTGAACTTTAACATGTTTATCTTGATTTAATTTGTTTATATTGAAGATTAAAAAAAAATTTATGGTCATTAAATAATATCAAAAAAAATTATTCTATTTCACAAATGCAGTTTACTATAATATTGTTTCTTCTGTTTTAAGATAATTTTAGGAGCAGAAGAAGTTAGTTTTATTAAATTATTGATGAATTGGAAATATATTAATATTTTATATAATAAACTAATTTTTACCAAAGAATGAATATATTCTTAAGAGCCTTTAAGAATTTGTTAAATTTTTTTAAAGTATGTGGTCAAATTTTTCCCAAAGTATAGTTCAGCAACTGCACTTTTTTAAGAGTGAAAAGTATGGTTCAGTAACCCTACTTTCACAATAGTTAAAAAAATGGTTTAATAACTCCACTTTTGAAATATTGAAATGTATGGCTTAGAAAACCTTACTTTCACAACAGTGCAAAGTATGGTTCACCAACCCTACTTTCTCAATAGTCCAAAGTATGGTTTGACTATGTTACTTTGATAAACCCTATGTTTATTTGATGAGACCTATGTTAATTTCATGAAGCCTACATTGATTTGATGAAACATACATTACTTTGATGAACCCTACATTACTTTGATGAACCCTATGTTACTTTGATGAACCTTACATTACTTTACTGTACTATAATTTCATGCACCCTAATTTTGGAGTACCCTACATTCGTGTACCCTAATTTTTTCACGTAAATAATCTATTACTGCTTTTTTATTTTATGTTGAATATTGTTCTGGAGTATATATATATGTGTGTGGATTATTTTTTGATGTTTTCCTATTGGAAAAAATCATATTAAATATAAGGATTATGTTCGAATAGATTTTGATGATTTTTGTGAAATATTTAAAGAGAAAAATTAATAAATATTTCAATGTATTCTTCCAATAAAGTTTGAGGATTCAAGATTGTTTAAATTCAAATATTTAAATTTAATTTTAGATTGTGATTCTAGTTTCTAGGAAACATTATGACAAAATTAAAAGAGGTTTAAATTTATTTAAACCATAGTTTTAATTTATTAAAATATATCATTATTCTGGAGATATTATTGAAAGATTTATTCAAATTATTTTAATTTATCTAATTTAAGATTTAATTTTAAATGAATAAAATGACAATGGTGTTGTGATTTTTGTGGAGATATTTATGAAAACTCTTGTCTCAATTTATTTTGATTATCTGAAGGAAGCAGAGCTACTGCAAATGATAAATATTTATTCTATATATATATATATAGTAGGAAAAAAACATGAGTTAACATATTCAATACTATGTTTTTCTAAGAAACAGTTATGTGATCTTTGAACCAATTGTTCATTTGAAACGTCCTGTGATATTTTTTTCATCACCTAAAATATCTCTCAAGTTACGAATTACCACTACTTAAAGTTAAATTTATTCATTGAAACATGATAATACAAATCTAAAGAACTAGTATTAGTGATTTAATTGTTTATCTTATATTGTATGGTTTCTAAATCTGTAACACTATTTCCAATATCTCACACACACTTTCTATTTTTTCTATTTATGATTTTACACACAAGAGCATTATTTTTTAATCTTTTTCCTTGGGTTGTGACTCATGGATACTAATGTCAGGATATAAGAGTTTCTACTCACTGTATATAAATTTTGGACTATGTGGGTTGTAAATCCCAGTATCTAAAGTCAAGTTGTAAGGGATGTGACTCCCCATACAAAATTCAGTGTGATGGTTATCCCTCCACAATAAAATGATTTTGTAATTTATTTATGATTCCTCCAAAAAAAATTAGTGCATAGGTATCTCTCACTGACTAGAGAGTTATAAGGGTATAGTAGGCCCAATTTGGGCCAAAACTACTACAAAAACAATCCTCATGTTATTTAGTTTTTCTACTTCAAATTAACTTTAATAATTAAATTTGATATTTAGTATAATTATTCAATTCATTTGATTAAATTTTTTAATCTGGTCTATTCACCCCAATCTAGACCATATTCAATTAGAATATCCCACCTAACATTATTTCCCCTATTTGGGGGAATATTCTTCCTATCCACTAAAATAATAGACCTCTTAGCCTCATCATGGTATTTCATAATGAAATTAACATTTAGATCCTTTTCCACATAATCCATTTCATTTTCCAAAATTTTAACATTCATGATATCATCATCATTATTGATCATATCAAACATATTCATAGATTTAATATCCAGGGAAAAATCATCAGACACCTTCTTCTTGGAAGATTTATTATGTGATACTTCAATGAAAGTGATGCCCTGATCATGAATAATATGATTCTTAAGAACATGGGATGTAAAATCATTAATATCCAAAAATAAAACTCTAGATCCCTGGATAGTATAACTGAAGAACCATGATAAACACAATCCATCAAAGAGTTTACCACAACAACACCACCTCAAGTATATTTCTCCAACTCTTGGGCATTAAAATTGGAATGTAATGGCACATTAACCCTTTTAAATACATCCTCAATCACACTAGTAAACCAAACATCCTAAAATGTGTCCATGTTTTTTTTTTCTTCAGCATCATCCATGTGAGGGCAGTCTAACTTCAATAAGTCTTATACAATAGGAACCCCACCCATTGATATTTTCAAACAAACCAAACCACTTCTTTTGCAAGCATGTTCAAGTAAAGGGGAAACTAGCACCATCTTATCATTATGTTTCTCAGTTGAAATATACATATATTTTAATTTAGGAAAAAAAAATTCAACAATATAATAATATTAATAATAATAATATTATTATTATTATTAATTTTATAATTTTTTATAAATAGGAATAAATAAATTTATAAAATAATTAATTAATTAAAAAATTATAATTTGATTAAATACATTTATAGTAACTATCCATAAAGGGGAATATATTAGTTTTCAAAAACATGTTGTTATAAAAAAATATTCTAAATTGAAAAAACTAATTTTTATATATTTTTGTGATACAAAAAGAGTTGAAAATTGGAAAAGGATATAATGGTTTCAAAAAAATATAAATGAGAAGAAATGAGTTTTGAATAAGCCATTACACATGAAAAAATAATTTCGAAGATAAAAAGCAACAATAATTTGTAATATATTCAATATAAAATAATCAAATGAATTCCAAACTAGAAATAATTCATTTTATAAATAGTTATAAACTAAAACCTATGTTGATATTTTTTGATATTTTTTATATATTAGGTATTATATTAGTGGAAAATGTTAAATTCAAATTCATCCTAGTGGTCCACTAAGTAATTAATATAAAATAAATGAACTTAAAAATTATCTAAATTGGAAAAAATTGACAAATAATTTAATAATTTCAAATTGAATTACAATTTATTGATCATTTGAATTATTGGTAAGTCATTGGGAATGTATATTTTAACTGGTTTATCATCGAATAAAAAAAATTTAGATTAAAATGTCTTATTTTATTCCTATAAGAATATTCATATATTTATATTTTACATTTTAAGGTATGGGTAAAAATTTTTGTAATCGATTATGTATGAAAAAAAATTATATTACTTTATCCCATAACACACATAATTATGAAAATTATTTGTATAAATGTTACAATTTCATTATTACAAAATAAATCATGGGGTAATATTGTAATATATTCATATCTTGAATATAAATTTAAATGATGTTTGACTAGAAATGGAGTTTATGAGTATTTGATATTAAAATAATTTTATACTCAATATGTATTAGAGATTCAGCTTATATAATTCAATTTTTTATGAAGTATATATAGATATTATCAAGTTAACAAACCGTATAGTCACCTAGTAATAGAAAATTAATTTTTTAATGTGGTAAATAATGCATTTTCTATTTTGAGACACCATAGCCAAAATTTTAATAGATCATTCAAACTAAAAGTTTATCCAAAGATAATTAATATACCTAACTTATTAAGGGTGAAATTAAATGTGTTTTATGAGTGAAAAGTATAGTTATAACATATAAACATGTGAAGGCACTGTCGAAGTTTCAATGAGAATGTTCATTTGGGATTAAATATTCAAGTTTGGAGATGTTTGTTGGTTAATTTATGAAATATAATGATTTCAATGTACATATAATATAGGAATTGGATATAAATAAGGAACAAGAATGAGTGATATATGAATGAATAAGTGTAAAATCAAATATAGTTATGGGATTACACATACTCTTTTATATTAAGATATAAATTAGACCCCAAACTATTTTGGACTAAGGTTTTATTTTCTAGATAATAAAATATTAATTTTGTTTGTATATATAGTCACTCTACCTCAATGCATGGTGATTTTTCAATGCTTTAAAAACTGCACAAGTATAATGTGGGGTGGAATGATCAACTTCAATGAGTGAATGATAATGGATTAAAACATGATTTATAAGGGGATTTTATATTACTTTTTGTCTAGTATGTGATGTAGGCCCTTAAAATAAATTATATAGGATGAAATTTTTGTTAAAAATTGTTGAAAATTGACATTATATTTTGTTTAAATTATTTAATAATATACAATATTATTCCATTGTTAGTGGCTTCAAATAAAGTTAAATGATTATTTCTATCCTAAAAAATGAAAGGAACATTATTTCAATAGTTCATAGGTAATTAATTTTACTATATATATAGAATAAAATAAAAAGTAAAAGGTCATATAATAATTTTGAATTATTTTGAAATTATTATCAGGAAAACATAGTCTCAAAACTCATTAATTACCTTTATTTTTTTCCATATTCTAGGTTTATATTTATAAAAACTAGATTTATAATCATATATATGAATTAAAACATCTACCCTAAATGAATTCTATTTTAATGTTCATTGTCAAATTTTTGTATTTTGTATTATTTTTCATAAATAACTATTCTGAAATACCCTCTTTCTTATCACTCAAAAATTCTTTCCTCAATGAGTTTTTAGCTCTGAGAAAGAAGTATCTGCGAAATACCCTATGCTATTAAAAATTATTCTTGTAGTCCAAAATATATAGGGAACACCATCAATTATTCCAATGAAGACACAAATTTTTAACTGATGTTCCGAAGAAATGATGGAGAGAATTAGTGAGATTAACGAAAGATCGTGATGAGAGGGATTGGTTAATATAGAGAAAAGAAGCTTTTATAAGCATAAGAACTTCATCTAAAAAATCATCCCCCAATGTAGTGATGTGTTACTATATGAGAAAAACACTACATTATCCATGAAACAAAAAAAAATATTTATTAATAATTAAAATATTACCATATAATAAATAAAATATTTACATTATAACATTTTAATAAAAATACATTTTTATTGAAACCATTCAATGAATTTCAATTGAATTAATTTAAACAATTATTCATAATAATGTATAATTTATGACCAACTTAAAAACAATATAACTCTTATGATTCCTTCTTTATAGATCAACCCAACAACAAAGAAAATAATTGTGTGTCAATAATAAAAAAACACTTATTTTTTTAATTCTATAAATAAATAAATAAATCATAAATATGATACAATACTTCATAAATAATATATATATAAAAGGAACACATAAATGATAAAGCATAATACAAAAATAAAATGTATAACATAATAAATAAATTAAACATATTATAATGCAACCAGACACTCCTATTTTTTTATTGGTTTTGACTACGTGATGCACATTTCGAACAAAAAAAGACAATTTAAAACTAAAAACACACACTATGAGTCACACTGAAGACACCATATAATTAAATGATATGAGATTAATTCCTACATGTTAAAAATGAATTATCAAAAAAATTCATAAAATATAATGACGATACAAATGAGCTTTCTTGGTTTTGAGTATGTGAGTTTTGTTTTGAAGTAAAATGTCACATTTAAATTGAGAACATGAATTTTTAGTCATATCAACCACACCATGAACTGAATTTATGTTTAGTTAATTCAAATAAGTAAAAAATGAATCTATATCATTTTTATAAAGTATCACAAAAAATTGTGTGTGTTTTCAAAATGGTTACTTTATGTTGTATGCTGTGAATTAAAATGAAAATTTTAAATTGAAAACACACACTTCTATTTATATTGAACACACCACATGTAATATTTCGGTGTGGTTAATTCCTACATAACACAAATGAGTAATTTATCATATTCTTGAATTATATAAAGAATCTATGTTTTTTTCATTTTGACTATACGATGCATGTCTTGAACTAAAATTTCACTTTTTAATTAAAAACACACAATTTTACTCATACTAGTCACACCACAGGTCATATTAAAATGAAGAAAATTCCTAAATTCAAAAAATGAAAAAAAATATAAATTATCTTGGAAATATAATAAAGTTTTATTGATTTTGATGATGTGATGCACTTTTTTAACTAAAATGTTAGTTTTTAATTAAAAACATGAACTTTATATCATATTATTTTAACCACAAGTTTGGTTTGTGTTATTTAAATTATTATAACTAAAAAATGAATAATAGATCATTTTCCTAAAGTATTAAGAAAATATAAGTGTGTTTTCTCAGTTTTGACTATGTGATACACATTTTAAATGACATTTTCACTTTAAAATGTAAAAGATACAATTTCAGTAAAACTACAAAAACTATGTGTTAGATTAATGTGATATTAATTATTAAATGTAAAAAATGAATAATCAGTCATTTTACTAAATTATCATGACAGTAAAATAATGATTTCATAGTTTTGAGTATGTGATAGATGTTTCAAACTAAAATGAGACATTTAAACTCAAAACATACACCTTCCATCATACCATCCTAAACACATTTCAGAATAATATAAATTTAATCCCTAAATGTAATAAATGAATAAATATAATTTCAATAATGTATTTAAGAATAATATAATGGTATCCCTATTATGGATATGTGACATGAATTTTGAACAAAAATGTGACTTTTAAATTAAAAACATGAAATTTTTGCCATATCGGCTATACTGCATGTCAGATTGACATTAGGGTAATTTCTACAAGTAAACTTTTAATCAAAAATAAATTTCAAAAATTATCATGACAATTCATTCATTGTTTTTTAGTTTTCACTATGTTGTGATTATTTTGAACTAAAATGTCACTTTTAAATTGAAAACACACATGTTTAGTCAAATCGTGAAAATTGTGAGTTATATTCATGTGTGGTTAATTATTTAATTTCACAAATTAATGATTCATATTTTCCTAAATTATAATGATTAACCAGGTGTGTTTTCTTAGTTTTTATAATGTGATGTGTGTATTAAACAAAAATATCACTTCTAATCTGAAAACATGCACTTTAAGAAAAATTTATTACAACACAATTTAGAATAGTTTTTTGATGATTCTTAAATGTGGTAAGGAAATAATTTTACACTGTTATAAAGTTTCATGAAAACTTTTGTGATTTTCCTCAATTTTGATTATGTGATAAACGTTTTGATCTAAAATGCAACTTTTAAATTGAAAACAAGTTCTTTCATTCATAACTACTACACTGCATGATATATTTATGTGTGGGTAATTTCTATTTTTCAAAAATTAATGAAAGATTAGTTTTATAATTTATTATGAAAATATGAGTGTGTCTACATAGTTTTTACCATTTGATACATGTTTTGATCTAAAATGTCATTTTTAAAATGGAAACATACCCTTTCTATCAATTCAATACAAAATGTGTGTCTAAATTATGTAAACTTGATTAATTTATGTTAAAAAATAAGAACCAATCATTTTCCTAAAGTATACCAATAAATAGATTTTTTTCTTGGTTTTTTGTATATAACACTTGTTTATAACTATAAAATAACTTTTAAATTTAAAACATGCACTTTTCATCATATCGTAAATAAAAAATATTGTATTTATGTGTGGTTAATTACTAAATGTGATAAATGAATCATTGATATTATTCATAAGTATCATGAAAATACTATATAATTTTATTGGTTTAACTATGTGATGCAGATTTTAAACTAAAAAATCCTTTTTAAATAAAAAAAAATACTTTCATTTAGAATGGCCAAACCGTATATCATATTGATGTGAAATTAATTAATATTGGAAAAAAATAAATAAAAAATATTTTATTAAATTATCACAAAAATTTGATCATTCTTTCTCATACATAATATACACAACACCAACTATAATAACATGGAGTTAATTTTCATACATAGTAAGTTAATCTTTGATAATTTTCTTATAGTATGAGGACAATATAAGTTTATTTTATTATTTTTTATTATGTGTCATTCATTTTGAACAAAAATTAAACTTTTAAATTAAAAACACAAACATTCAATGATATCAGTGAGAGTGTGTGTCATAATGACATATGGTTAATTCATAAACATCATAAATGAATCTTCCGTCATTTTCTTGATGTATCAAAACAATTTGAGTATATTTCTCAGTTTTGAGTGAGTACCATGTTTTTTGATTTGAAATTTCACATTTATAATTAAATCACACACTTTAATTAATATATGAAATTATATGAAATTTAATTAAACAATAGGTATTTAAACCACTAATTCTTGATCTATAGGAAATAGAAAAATTATAAATATGATAGGAAACAACCACATCATAATTATTTCAAAAAAAACTAACACCATATAAGCTTCCCAATCATTATAAAACAAATATATTTTCTATTTTCAATATGTTCTCTATCAAAATAGTTTATAGTAATACAAAATATAGATAAATAAATGATTAGAAAATATACAAAATTATATAATAACTACCATCAAAAATACTACTTTGGAGATGTTAGTTTGTGGATGGAATATGATATCTTATATCAATTTAAAATTTTAATAACCCCAATCTATTTTATCACATTGTTTCATATAATGTATAAATATTGATAAATATATGTAATTTATTTTGATTAATATTTTAATAGTGAAACATTATTAAATATACCCTATCCTAATCCAGTTGTATAAATACACAGGTACCTTATACACATTTACATTCCTTATATCATGTGTACGATGATAAATTGAAATTTCCCTATCTTAACCAAATGAATGTTAGAGAATAAAATAAAACATATATATTGAAGTTTAATTATAAAATTTTTAATGTGGTGTATTAAAAATCCTAAGGTACATCATGTATGGTGGATTTATTGTATATCCATGTATTTCATCCAAAAATATATATCTTCTAAGCATCAAATTTGATCACCAAGAGCATCCATAAAGTCCCAAAAAATTAAAAATTAATTAGTAATGGAAAAAAATAAAAATTATTTATATGATTAGAGTGAAGAGTTTTACCCATGTATTATAGGTATTAATAAGTGTTTGTTGTTTTTTATTTTATTTTCAAGAATTGTAGCTACTTGGTGTATGATATTACTAATATTTCATATTCATCCATTAATTCTTATTCTATTGAATTGAAATGAGGTATAATGAATATAAATTTTTTATCACAACCTTTTACCTTTTCATAGGATTGATATATATACCTAAAAATATGAATTATATTAAACTATAATAAATATATTGCATTAATTAATGAATAAAAAAATTATGAAAAGGTACTTCATGTATTTATTAATAAATAAGTCTCTTGGATAATCATGCTTAATAATTTCATTTAAATTCACAATGCTAATCATCTCACCAATTACTACTCCATACATTTTCCTTCAAATTGATTGTAGTATATATCTCATTTTTTTGGGAATTTTTTAACATCATCAACTTATATGCAATTAAATTTGGTGATGTAATTAGTGGTGTAAAGGTACCCTTAGTAAATATATTTATATATTAGATAGTCCTATATATTTTATTAAATAAGCCTTCTATCTGCCCATCTATTTTTACTTCTGTATCAACATACCTTGGTTCAAAGATTTTTTATTAAATGTAAATGTTTTTTTCATATAAAATTAATTTGAAATTATATACCTCATTATAATTATGTTTCATTTTAAGAAAAAAAATTCATAATTATGAATGTTACAATAGCATGTTGGACTATTTGATTATCAAGATCATCAAGGGGAATAGGAATCTCAATACAAGGATTATGAGATACTGGTCCTTTACTCTCACATTAACTTTTATAAAGTGTTTACTATGTATAATTTCACCTTGGATATCATAAATTGTTCCCCTTTCAATAAGGTAATCACTCAGTACTGATAGATATAAATCACAATAAATTTAAATGTGTAGAATTTGATAAAATAAATTCTTAAATTGTTATATATAATCACATTTAGAATTAAATTCTATGAAAAAATTGATTATCACATGTACAATAGTTCTTTGAGGTAAATGAATAGACTCAAAATTGTGGGTGGTGGATCTTTGTATTGTGTTAGTTTTCATGTTTATTCTTATCATTAATTCCTTTGATGAAACTATTTTACACATTATCCTACCAAATAAATTTTTCTATTAAATCATATATTTATCCCTGCATCATTTTCATTTTTATTAGTGTATTTCTTTACCTTTTCTTTCTCAAATTATTATCATAATGACACTCCAAAACATTCAACTCTAATATAGTCATACTATTTCATATTCTTCATCGATACTGAAGATTATTGTCCGTCAACAACATTAGATGAAAATTATTGTGCATAAATAAAAAAAATATAGGAAAATAAATACTCAATGTCATATAATTATTTTTTGAATCACAATAAATTTATATTATATCATAATTACATAAGATCCTAATACTTATGGTGTGTTTTTATCACCTTTTTCTTTTTTTATTGATATGAACCTATTTCCATACTAAAAGAAGTGGTATAGAAATGGATTGAGATTCATATTCATCGATATTTATATAAGAAAAATTGTTATGGTTTCATAACACAAAAAAAATTTACAATATATTTAATATATGTACCATTTTATATTAAATTAAAGCATAACTCATCATTGCTTTATGGTAAGCGTACGGTGGTTCTGATGTTGTTGTCCATTTTATACGCTCCTTTCCAATTTCATAAATTAATAATTATAAAATAATGTGATTAATACATGTAATATCAAATAAAATAATATCAATTACAAAGAACTATAACTAATTACTCATCTAAATGAGTAATGAAATCATCCTTGGTTTCTTATTTTATGATGTGTGCATATATAACTAGTGGGTGAAATTTTAATTTCCCCACAACATCCCTAAGATAATGTTTCAAAGAAATTTTATAAACATTTCTATTGGAATTTCCAGTTACCATTAGTATGAATTTAATACTATATTATTTTAATATAAACATAATTTGAATGGGATATTGAAAATTATATCTACATTAAGTTATTTAATTCCTTAATAAAATAAATAAAGTATATCATAATGTTACCCAACTACCTTCCCAAATTGTTTCCTTTAATTCAGCAATAACTTTTCACCATGTATCTATATCCATCGATATATGTATTTTAGTATTAACCCCAATAGAACTAACAAAAATAGTCTTGTTATGGTCAATAGGTTTACCATGTGCATTCCATACATATTTGAATTTTTTACCACTACCTGTCACCTTAATAATTTTTACTAACACTATCACCCTAAGTCGCTCCTGTTATTTTTATACTTATTAATTATTCCCACATTCTCACTATCATTTTGTTTCTCACCTCTTTAATTATGTTCACAATTTAAGATTTTATCATTTTCAACATTACCACTATGTTATTTCTTGATATTGGTAGACTCAGTAGGTATAGAATTCATTATTTAAAAAACTTGTTAAATAATTAAAATAGATTATATAAATACAGTTGGGAATAAAAAATATTATCTAAAAACACATTATATATAAAATAATCATAACAATTTGGAATATTCATTGAACTCTTTCATCTTTAAAGGTTTAAGGGATTTGGTCCCTCTATAAAAATTAAATGTTCCAACCATATGGTCCACTCAAATATAAAATGCATTTCTAATATTGGGACTAATTTCAAATGATTTCAATATCCTAGTGTAAGGGGTTATCCCATTGAAATTTTTATTTCACCTGGTAGTTATTTTAGTTTCCCATAGAACAATTGGTCATTTTTTTGAGATTCAGGGAAAACAATACTTATAATTATTATTATATCATTATGAACAGTTCATCTTTGTACCCATACTAAAATTCACTTCACTGAATCTAAATTATTTAATTTTAACTACACTCTTATTATTAACCAATTTTCATCAAAAAAACATAACTTGGAATGTTGTATTATAAAACTCCCATGTTTTTTTCATGATGACAACGCATGAAAAATTCATACAAATTGCATTTTTTCCTTGGTATTAATACATGAATCATTTCCACCATAAAAGTGACACCACTATTTTTCATCATACTACATTCATATTATTACTTTATACATAACATATAACTATTAGTTGAGAAACTATTGTAATATAATATATGTATTTGTGATCTTATATGTATCTATTGAAGTCATTTGGAAATTGAATTTGTATTTTTAAATAATTCTATAGAAATATAGTCCTGAAACTATCTTATAAATTTTTTATTATGTTTATTTTATTTCAATATTTCTGTACATTATTGATTCAAATACCTAGGAATTACTTTATTAGTATCAATATACAACAAAAACTTTATATTATTATGTAAAATATACATGTGATCGTTCTCTAACTTTTTTATAGTAATTATTGAAATATATTTTCTAGGTATTTAATGATATATATTTTGATTGTATCAGTGATATAAGTTTAATAGCTTTTTGAATTCATGTGTGGTCAATTATTATATATCAAAACTATAAAACTAATCATTTTCCAAAATTATCTTGACAACCAGAACTTGTATTCCCTATTTTTCTTATATGAGGTACATTTTTTCTAAAATACCTAATTTAAATTGAAAACATGCACTTTCAATTATACCAGTCATACTACATTTTAGATTGACATGTAGTTAATTACATAAAGTTAAAATTGAATAACGGGAAATTTTAATCAATTAATGAGGCAATTATATTATTTTTTTCTTGGTTTTGAATATATGCCACATATTTTGAAGTAAATTTTAACTTTTAAATGAAAACATGAACTTTCATACATATTGCACACACAATGTGTTATATTGAAATTTGGTTATTTCCTACACATCATAAATGAACTGATAATCATTTCCCTAAAGTATCAAGAAAATAAAATCATATTTTATTGATTTTAAATATGTGAAACATGCTTTGAACAATTATATCACTTTAAAACTAAAAAAAGTGCTTAAAATCATATAACCCAAAGCTTGTTTTAGATTGATATGAGGTTAATTCTAACACAAAAAAATGAATTATTTATCTATATCCTAAAATATCATGACAACCTGAGTATTTTTTCACTATTTTGTGTATATTATGTGCATTATTATTTAAAATATCACTTTTAAACTGAAAATTTGTACTTTCAACTGTACCAACCACACCATGTGTCTAATTAATGTGAGGATTGTTCCTACATGTCATAAAATAATTATGAATCCTTGTTATAAAGTATTATAATAATGAATGAATTTTTTTTTCTCAGTTTTTCTTATTTTATATTAATTTTTAACTAAAATTTTACTTTAAAATGAAAACACAAACTTATATTTATATAGGACACACCGTGTGTTATATTGATATTTCATTAATTACTATATATCTCAAATAAATTATAAACTTTTGACCTAATATATCAAAATAATATAAGTTCATTTTCTTAAATTGTTTTGTATATATAGAACATTTTTAGAAAAAATGTCACTTTTTGATTAAAAATATCCACATAGTATTGTAAAGTCAATCATTATTTGATGGATTTATATGTATTTAATTCCTACTTTTCAAGAATGTAGAACCAGTAATTTTCCAAAATCATTTTTTCAATCTAAGCATGTTTTCTTAATTTTGATAAGGTAACATTATTTTTAAAACTAAAATGTAACTTTTAAATTGAAAACATGCCATTCATGTAACATTTTTTAGTCGATGCTGTTATTTTAATACTATAATTCATTCAATAATCAGGGTTATATGACAAGATTCTAATCACAAAGAACTAAAAAATCATTAAAAATGATTTAATGATAGGAAAATTAACTAATTAAGTAGTACATAAATAATATCTTCTTGATCTATATGAAATAAAGAAAATAAAAAAATTATAGGAAACCACCTCATTGCGGTGCCTGAAAACATTTTGAAACCATGTAAGCTCCTCACTCATTATAAAAAAAATCTATTTCAGCTTTTAAATATATGAATTATTAACAATCCTTGTAGTACTAAAAACTGTAGATAAAAAAATTGTTGATAAAACTCTTAAATAGAATTATAATTAAATTCAAAAATACCTCATAAATGATGCTAGTTTATGGATAGATCATGATATATTTCATAAATTTAAAAATAAAAAAATATGTGATTACTTTATTTTGGACACTGCAAAAACATTGATAATAATTTTTAATTTCTTTTTATATATGTTTTAATAGTGAAATTGTTTTATATATACCCCAATACATATCCATTAATAAAAATCCATATGTTTCTTATACAAAATTAATCATCCTCATACCATGGTTTTGATGATTAATAAACACTACCATGTCATAATAAAATTAATTTTTCAATATAATACAATACATTTAATTTCAAGATTATTTTTAAATATATAATTTAGTGTATTAAAATTTCATAATGAACATCATATGAGATCAATATGTTGGATATCTGTGCATTTAATCCAAAATATATGTTTTTAGTGTATTCAAATTAATAAAAAATAGTATCTAATGTGTCCTAAAAATTAAAAATAAATAAGCCACAGAAAAAATGAAAATGCATTTAACATGATTAGATTCTAAAGCATTATCCATATATTTTAGGAATTTCGGAGAGCCTATCATCTGTTATTTTGTTTTCAGACAATATGGAAACAGATTCTACCCATGATATAATTTAATTTTCTTTCATTTATATTTTTCTATAGAAATGACATAAAGACTAATGAATCTAAATTTTTCTTCTAAAGGTCCTCTCTCAAAATTACTGTGATATAAATTCAAGTATAAAATATGAATAGTATTGAACTATAATTAAAATATTGAACAAATTATTGAAAAAAATAAGAAAATATACCTCAGGTAAACATTCATAGATGAGGATCCCACCCATTCATGTTTTACAATTTCATTTACATTATCAAGACAAATCATGTCATTAATGTACCTCCATATATTTATTCATCATATTCAATAAAGGAAATATTTCTATTTTAGTATGACATATCTTTATGAATTTATAATGTTAATACATTTATAATTGAATTTGATGGGGTTAAATAAAGTCTTCAAAGGTTTTTCGATCTAACAGTTGATCCTAAATATTCATTTAACATGAGCTTTCATTCCATGTTTCGTTCTCCTTTTACAATAACATACCTTGGTTTTTATCATTTTTCATTATTTATATAAGTTTCTTCATAAAAATAAATCATAAATTACATACCTTATTATCATCACATATATAAATAATATTAAATATCCATTCTATGAAAGTTTTAAAATAAAGTTCAATCATGTGGTCATAAAAATCATCAAGGGTAATAGGTAGCTCAGTGATCATCTTGAGGGCTACAATAATATATACTATCAATTGTTAGTTTTTAATATTATTATTTTTTAAAATATTTCCTTGGATATTTTACATCTTACCTCTCACAATAGTGTTATGATTGGGTGTTCACAGATATAAATCATAATCAATTCCACCATGTATAATTTACATACAATAAAGGTATTGGTATTTTTTTATTTATATTTAGTAGAAACTTTTATGAAAAAAATGATTAACTCAGGTAAGGTAGAACTTTAAGGGGAATGTAGAGCCTCAAAACTAAGGGTTGTGTCTCTTTATTTTGTGTTTGTTGTTATGTTGTTTCTTCTTTTTGATCCCTTCAAAGAAACTAGTTTATCATATTATTATGTCAACTAACTTTTTATGTTAGAGTGTTTATTTATGGGTAAATATTTTTCATTTTATCATTTGTACCCCTTGTGTCTTTTCTTTCCAAAATTATTCTCATTGTGACACTTTAAAACCTACACCTCTAAGATGGTCCTATTTTTTAGATGCTTCAAAGACACTATACGTATTCATTCATTGGCTATGTTAGATGATTAATTTTTTCTATAAAATAGATCAAAAATATAGTAAAATTGGTAGAAATTGTAATATAATACTATATTTAATCATTATAAACTTCTATTATTTCATTCACACAAATGATTCTTATACTTTTTCTATGTTTTCATATACTATTTATCCCTTTTGATTACAAGATACTCTATATATAGAACAAAATAATGAACATAATTTAAAATAAAAATAATACCAACTATAATGTACCATAATTTCTTCCTCCCCCCAAAATCCAATAAAAGAATCCTAGGATTCTCAGTTTATAATGTCTTTATATATAGTTGGTGGGTGGGGTTTTACTTTCCCCTCAATTTTCCCAAGATTATGTTTCATAATATTTATTTGTTCCTTTAAAGTGACCATTAGAACGAATTTTATATGAAAATATTTTAATATAAATATACTCTATAAGGGATAATTAAGAGTAAATATGAATTTCATTGTTTTATTTATTTTTGTAAAATGGAGAAATTATATCATATTTTTACCCAAATATATTCCAAAATTATTTCCATCAATGAAGGAAAAACATTTGTGCCACGTATCTATATTAATCGGCACATGGATTGGATAACTGATTTCATGACCCGTCCTAGTGAGGCACATCTTGTGACAACCCCAAGCACACCTCCAATAGGCCAGGGGATGACGACTAGTGTAGAGTAGGTATATTTCACAAATGGGATACATTTTACTAAGTTCCTATACTCACGCACACATATCCAATCCCAAAAAACAAAAAAAAATCCAACCACTATGCATGAATACACTAATAACCAACCACACAGTATAAAAGGAAAGTAATTTACAGGAAGGTAAAATAGGCCAGAATAAAATCCCACCAAAAGAAAGAGAACTGAAAATCCTGACCTACAAAAAAGGGTATTATAGCTACTATAGAAATATGTCAGAAACACCTTGTCCCATCTGATCTCACAAGGCATCGTCCGGTCCTGGTCTTGTTCTGACTCCACCTTGGACTTCATCAAAGTGTCGTTCATCTACACAAGACACAACACGTCTAAGCAAATACTGTGAAGGGGTTAGTAAAACAATACTCATTAGGACACCCCAAAATCAAATAATAATATAGAGTCTGTGATAAACAGGTATAATCCAATATACATACCAAGAACACATAGATATACTAATAACCATTCATGAAGAAAGAGAGGATAAATCACATTAAATCATCATCCACATGACTGCGCTCGAGGCACGCTCATTTCGGGAGAACTCACTCCTCAATCCAAGATGTTATCATGGACTCTTATAAGAGATCCCATTAATTAGGTCTCCACCCAAAGAGAAATTCCAGAAAAATATCATGATATACAGATAGGGGATTCTCCTTAGAGACTACTATGAACCCAATCTCTATTAACCCGCAATGTAGGGGATTATTATAATAGAATACAATGAACCCTACTGATGTGAATCATAATGTATTAGATTTTCCTCGGATAATATTATGAACCCTATTGATACGGACTATAATATAGAGGATTAACGCCCTATTCTTAGAAGTCACATAAATACCCATGAATCACCATCACGGGTGATAGAGTATCACTCCAGTCCCACGGAGGATTCCATAACTTTATGTGGGACTCTATACTCTTGCGGGGATTGCTACCGAATGATGTGGATGCAATTTCATACCGAACCCTCAAAGGAAGAACCAAGGGCAAGCTTCTCAACTACGATGGTCTTCACTAAAAACTCAAAAATCTATCTCAAAAGAACATCCTCACCACAAGGGTCTCAGTACCGCAATCATCACTTGAAATGGATATACAGATTAAAAGTTATGGTTATTTTATTAAAACAGGGTTGGTTGGGTCTGTGTTCGGTCCGCCCAGTTAGTTGACACACTAGGCCCAAACTTGTCCACTAGCTCTCACCCAGCCCACTCGAGTGGTTTGATTTATCCACACAAGGTGCGGTTGGTTCTGCATCCCCGCCTGGTCAACATATTTCAACCACATTTCACGTGGCCGGTCCATGTGATATAAGGCCCCACCCATAAACCTTACTTAATCTTGAGATATTACAAGATTACACAATGAGGATATTTTCAGGTTTACAGTTTTAGAGAATTAGATCATGAAACTTTCATTACATTCCACATTTAAACAAAGTGGTTACATAAAATACAGTATTCATTTTTTCCATCAATGGAAACATTTTTAAAATAAAACATGGATTCTTTCTTGACACTTCCTTGACACTATCATCATATCATGTACCTTTCCCTTTACCTGTGAAAAACATTTCAAAAAAACTTGGGATGAGCATAAAAAGCTATGTAAGGGTTATAAAAAATATGGAAAGGAAACATGAGTTCATATATACATAAGAATGAAATCATACTGTACCCATAAAACATAGGCACTTTAACATACCTCATCAAATCATGAATAAATCATAGAAATCATAAGACATAAAAGGTAACTTGAGGCATTCATAACATTCTTACGTAGGGAGTAACCCTCTTGGTTACGTTTGGAAAACCCACCACTGTATATTCCCTAAATCTCTTCGGAGAAACCTTAATGTTTCACTCCTTCGCGTTACCCAGTGCATTAGAGAGCTATATCGGGCTCACCTTCCCTTAGTTTATTACGGAACCACCCGTATTCATAAACAATGCCCAAGAACCATAACATAATCATAGTACATAACCTCAGCACAAAAAAAAAGATAACATTCCCACATTGTAATAACAATATAACATTTTAAGATATTGAAATAATGAATCCATTGTAAAAACCATTTTTAAAACCATATAAAACATTTAATAAAGAGATTTTTGAATCAAAGTGTCCCATACCACTTTGAAGCTTTTAACATTTTAAACCATTAATATCCATATAAATAAATCCTTAAAACCATTTTGAAAACATGGATATTAATGAGAAATATTTATAAGAATAAATCATTAAAACATTTAAAACGATATTTTAGTTAAAGTGTTTTTAACAAAATGAGAAACACTTGAATACAATAATTGAGGAATAACATTTATTCAGAACATTATAATATCATGAGAATAAATGGATTCATGATATAATATTCCAAATTACAGTATATACACCATATAAGAGTGAATTTGTGCATAACAATAAAGAAGTCCAAATAGAAATGTCAAAGGTGATGAATTCCCTTATAAAGAAGGTATCCTTAAATTAAGGATAATTCAATCTCAAAATTATGTGTGACAAATATAAATACACCCAATATAATTGGATATTAATTGTAAAACAATAAAAGGTCATTCACACATATTCAAAATATGTCATATTCAATAACTACATGTTGAACCCAAAGAAATTGAAATTGGGTTAAAAACTTCCCTTGGTAAAATTCAACAGCCTAACGGCATCACTTCAAAATTCATAAAATGAGTTGATGGGAGATAAAAAGGGCATCTCATCACTTGGACATAAAATTTACATAAATAAGGATATAAAAGAACATATCCCAACATAATAGTATTTGAATTAAATGACATAACAAAAGAAGTCTTTTAAAAAGAGGAGGGTGAAAGGTCCCCTTACCAAGTTGGGTAACTTTCGAAACATGCACCCCATGGAAGAAGGGTCATACAATGAAGATGTGAATACCCATTAATGAAATTATAAAAAACAATGTGTATAATAATGGGTAGTACATACACCACTCAAAGGAAATTATGGCAAATGTAGCATAAATCTCACGAGAATAAAAGTGAGATGAAAAATCCCTTACGAAAACTCGGCAGCCTAACGGCGCCACTTAAAAATTAAAAAAATGGATTGATGAGATCAAATAGGGTCTCTCATCATATTAACATAAATTTTACAGAAGTAGGAATATAAAAGAACATCCCCCAACATAACAAAGAGGATCTTAAAATAAGTGACATAATGGAGAGTACTTAAAAAGAAAGAGAGAGGTTAAAACTCTTACGGAAATTCGGCAGCCTAACGGCGCCACTCAAAACTTCCAAACTGGATTGATGAGAGAGAATAGGGTCTCTCATAATATGAACATAAAAATTACAGTAATAGTAATATAAAATAACATCCCAATCACAAGAAATATGAGCTTAAAAGGAATGACATAAAAGGGTGTACTTAAAAATAAAGAGAGGAGTAGGATCCCTTACCTCAAGTCCAACTTGTCTTGTTCGTTTCTTTATATTTATGAATAATAAACTTTGGTCAATTTATAATTACTTAAGGACCTCCTATAAAGATTATTATTCAGTTCATATCACATATTTTAATGTTATAATAATTGGTTAATAATATTAGTTCTCATCAGACGTTTTTGTCGATGTTTGGCACATGAGTCAAAAATTGAACTTGTTGGAAAATAATTTTCCATGTAGTTATAGGTACATAATATCCAGAATAGTATTGATGTTTTAAATGTCATATATATCCAGTATATGTTCATTTTATACCATTCCATAGCATTTGGAGATAAATTAAAAGCACCGTTCATGGATACGGTAGGCCGTACGTACGCATGAACGCTACTTTCATTTTTTTTCATATTAATGGAATTAAAAAAAATGAGATATATATATATATATATGTTATAATTCCAGAATTATATCCATAATTTAGATGTAATATATTACATATATAACCATTATATATATGTACTTATAATAGTACATAACATTTTGAGATAAGAAATGAAATGTACCGTTCATGGAGACGGTAAGCCGTACGTACGCATGAACGCTATGTCCATTTCTATTTCATATTTAATGGATTCAAAAGATAATGATAAATAATAGTATTTTAATTCCAGTATGGTATCATATATAATATCATTAAATATATCCTTTATACGTACCACATATGTTATTAACGAATCAAATCACTTTGAGGGGGCGGTAGTCCGCACTTCCTTAAATGAAGATATCGCGTTTACCCATAATGGATACCATAAAGTTATGCCATAAATTAAAAATACATAAGCTTAACTAAAACGTAAACATATTATATATAATATATAAATATAGTGACATCTTAATGTCCACCTTTTAAGATGTTAAAAGAATGTTGAACAATCATCGTTTCGGGAGGCAGAAATTCTCCATCCACGGAAACAGTATGTTCTTTAACCATTAGATGTAGGTGTGTGTAAGTGTAGCTAGAATCCTTCATATAAAAACATCCTAGTATATTTATGATACTGTATTTCTTACAAAATAAATGAATAAAAAGAGTTTAGGGGGTTGGAGAAGCAAAATAAAACAAAAGGACTCAAGTGAAGACATTACCTTTAAATCAGGTAACTTCCTTTGATTTGAGCTCAAAGGCTTCCTTGGAAAGGATTATGCCCAAAGTGAGGCTTCAAGGAGTTATAGAGGGATGTGGATAGAAAAAATTGGCAGGGTTTGGCCGAGCCAAAGGCCTTGGAAGTGTGGGTAAAGAGGTAGAGGTGGGGGCCTTTTATAAGAGGAGAGGAGGGGCACTCTTGGAATGTAAAGAAAAGTCGCTTTATTTTAAAATGATATTCGGATTTAAGAGGTCCCACATTGATATAATTCTAGGATAAGGTGATAAGGGTTCTAAATCCACTCATCCAATAGGTTTTGGACATGTGTAGGTCTTAGATATTACACTATATTTCCATTTTATTTAAATCGTTAAATAATGAGGTCATCGCTGCATCATCATGATGTCATAAATAATTTAATTTATTTAACGTCTGAAAATTAAAAAAAAATACTATGATGTAGTAAATCTTTTTATCTTTCCAATGACTATTTATAGTAAAAAATATGATTTGTATAAACCGATGTAAAAAAAATTTTATTAAAACATCTCATTTTTGTGTCATTTTTACTTTAACATTAAATAAAAAGGTATTTATGTCATTTTCCAACCAAAGTGGCTCCATGGGGTCCCCAAGATGACCCATGGATTGTCTTGGTCGGCCATGACACATCCAATTAGGGTAGGACATGTGTCTAGGTCATTTCATTTTATTAAAACATTATTCTTACGTTAAACTACACTAATTACCTCTAATCGCGATTAAAAACTTAATAAGTTACAATTCACCAAAAAATTATTTTAATCCCATTGAACCAAATTTTACTTCTTAATGACAACCATGTATGTCGGATTTTTGAAATTCAACACACAATGATGGCAAAATTTCATTTAAATGGAAAATTAGTTTTTATAAGTACCACTTAGTGGTTTCACTATTCATCAAAAATTGAAGTTTTTCACAAAAATACCAAAACATCACCCTACGCTATATTTGATATTCTGAATTAAAAAATGATGTCTATTTTAAAAAATTCAAAACATATTAGTTGCATTAATTAATTTAATAATTAATTACCGTTGTCAGAGCAAATAGCGTGTTTTTATGAAACAATAAGTATCAAACGATTGACACTAGTTTAAGTCCAAATTCAAAGTGAAATTAATTCCAACGACCACTATTGTATTATATGGTAAAAATATATTCTAATTTCACTTTAATACAAATTCAAAATATAATCTAATCATATAAATAAATTATATTAAAAAGAGGTTTTGAATTAAAATACAACATTCTTCACTATTCATTAAAAATTGAACTTTTTTGGAAAAATACCAAAAATTTACACAACATAAATTTTGATGTCGTGATTCTAAAGAAGAGTTTTATTTTGTCAAATATAACACATAATATTGTCTAAAAGTGGATTTAAAAGATGTTCGCCATCAAAAGGCGTTTAATCGTCCTTTTAAAGAATATTAGAATGTTTACGCTTAAAATTGGATTAATTCACATTTTTAATTCTCTAACATTTATTATAAAAATATATGACAAACATATATAATCATTTTGTAGTTAGTCCTATTCATTCCCGCCATTACAACGGCTAGGCTTTAACTACCATTTAAAATAATATTATTTTATTATTAGAGTGCAACGTAAGATTCCCAAGAAACTCGTTGTTGCGTATTGGGTACGCCATCGAGCATAGCATCCCCTTTAAAGTAATATTATTATTTTATTCACAAATATGGATAAATATAAAGATTTCATATTCTTTATTTACCAGGGGTGTTACATGTGACCAGCTCACACGCATGGGTACTCCATTTGACACGGCACAAGGAGTCGCATTCTTTCACTTTCAGGAATATTACCATGGATTTCCATCACCTCCCATGGATGATGCCGCCACGGGCTCCCACCATCGTCTGTCAAGCCGGAAGCTTCCTCTGCCACCACCAACCACCCCCGGTTGGGGTTTGTCCCATCGCCGAGTCGATGCCACCTCCACTATCGGCCACACCACTGGCAGCCTCCTCTAGTCGTGCCCCCCAAGAATGGTCGGACCCGCCTTGCACTATTTTTATAATGGATCACACTCCAGATCCTTATGATTAACGATGAAAAAGGATAATGAAAGTAGGGGGAAAGAGGGAGCATAAGAACACCCAATGTGGGTGGATTTGGGCCTTGTTCATGATAACCTCGATCCATCCAAGTTATAATTAAAGAATGGTGGGTAAACAACATCAAATCTAAGCATGGATAATCCTTGAATCAAACCCCACAACAGAACACACATCCCGTAAGAACAATAAACCCACGGATCATTCTGTTCGTGGGTTCATCAACGTTCGTTGTTTGAAAGAATTAATTGGAAGAAAAACACATAGAAAATAAACCCCCTAACTGGATAGAGGTTCGGGTGGAGGAATAAATTCATCATTGATAGTGATCCATCTAGAAACATCATTGATCCTTCATTTTCTAGTGCTTGATCCAAGCTTAAATCTCCAAATATTTGTCACTGGTAGGAGATCTTCCTTATCTTTCATCTAGGAAACTTTAGTACTCTATGGAAAATAATTTAGCTTTATGAATTCTAATGTTAGTTGAAGCCTTTAATTAATGGAGGAGATGTGTTAACGTGTTTCAGGGTATCAAATGAGTTTCAGCATTACCATGATGATTCATTTTATTTTCACTAAGTCACCGCATCACAAACTTATTGAGTCACTATGTAACATTGAAGAAATATAATAAAATAAATTTTTAATTATATTTTATTTTTCTCTTAAAATGTCCATAAAATATCTTTTGCATATGACCTACACTAACCGATGTTAATCCCTACCAAGGTTAAACCTACTATTTTGAGATTAATGGTGCTCTCAGATTACTAATCTAGGCACCTATTTAGAAGATACTAAAACCGCACACATGTTCTATTTTTAATAAACAAAATAAATAGTTCACGCATTTTTTTTGGGCACCCTGGGCCTCAGAATCATGTTCCATATCAGTTCCTGGTCTCAAATAATACCATATAATTTTCAAAAAAAATACTTGGAAAATTTGGGACATTAAATTCTACCCAACTTAGGTATTTATATCCCCAAAAGATAAAATAAGGGCCAAAAAACAAATGGGGATACTAAACATGAATATGAGCCTCCACCTCCCATGTGCTCTCCTGGATATTTTTGTGTTGCCATAAAATGTGCACAATTTGAATCGATCTCTCATGGAGGGTCCTCTCTTTTCGACCCTCGATCTCTACCAAGAAATCTAAAAAAGTCACCCAATATTCAACGTCCATCTACCAAGAAATCTGAACATATTCTTCATGTCCCTAGAATATTGAGGAACTCTAAATTTAAAAAGGATCAACCACATCATAATGGTTGTTATGATTGGTTTCTCATTCCATTGAAGTTAAACCTTGTCGTAAAGGAGACGAATCAATTGAATTTTGTGCCTATGCAATTTTTAATGATAATGTGCTATAATAAATATACCATGCCATAAATAGTTAAGGGTAAGTTCATTCATGTCGCAATAACAGATTCCAAACTAGAAAAAAAAATGAGCATTAATTTCTATGCCACTGGACTTCATAAGACCACTATATTATAGTAGCATTATCACACTTGATTTTTTTGAAGTTTAAAATAATTATTTTGAACTACCATGTTATGCTCTAAAAAAGTTGGCTACACTATGAAAGGTTTAAATATGGGTGGTTTAATCATCCTTAATAACATGGATTCATCTAAGAGGTTGGTGGTTATTTAATTTTATAATAAATACCAATTCCCATTTTATATTGAATCTTAAATAAAATATGATCTCATACTGTAGCAGTACTGTAGCAGGCACTGTAGAAAGACTATACCAGACACTGTTCAGTACTGTAGTAGCTGAAAATATTTAACCGATTAGGATTTCGAGCCACCGGTTTGGGCCTCGGGTCCTTTAAGTCCATCAGTCCAATAAGGATTTCGGGCCACCTCAAGGCCTTTGTGCCAACTGAAATTTTTTTTAATGATCATACAGACTCTAAAAGGAGCAGACTCCAGAGGGGGATTCAGTGCCGGCGCATTCACCAGGGCAGAATCTAAATATATTTTTCCGAAAGAGAGGGTATGGAATTGACATCGGGAATAGCCTATGATTGCATGGTAAGCCTATCCAAACAATTCATCCAAAGTTGGAGACCTGATATCACTATGAAGAAGATGGGGAGGAGCAGTTCCATGTGTAGTCTATATATTTCTTAAGACCTACTGGTCATGTAATCTCTAAGACTATGGGCCTTTTAAGGGTTCCCTCTCATCCCATAAAAGGTGGTTATCAAAATCAATAACAAAAAGTAGGCCATCGGGGCATTTAGGTCTAATGTAGAATAAAATAAGGAGAAGAAAATTAAATTGGTTGTATTCATGTGTAGTGTACCCAACATGAAGATACAACTTTTACCTATATAGGTTTTAAGGTGAATTTAAACTTTATTAATATTAATAAATTATAGGAGAATTATATGAATAATTAACACTTCATAACATGTAAGGGTTACATTTGATTAAATAATATTTAGTTGTCACCAATATTTATCAAAGTAAAGTGTGGGATTCAATTGTGTGTTGGATGCACCAAATAATTTTTGGTATATGTTTAATTTATATGTTCAAGGTTATACCCAACCCATTTGAATTCAAATTATACTTTGTGTGGTTTGTGTGAAATTGGAGGAATCTATATCACATGAAGTTCTATCCTTCTCACGTTTATAGATTAACCTTGTAAATCTGTTATATTCCCTCTTATTGGTGTGTGTGTGGGTGTGGATGTGAATATAGATTATATCACCAAACATTAATAAGTGAATATTGTTTTTATTTTGAATAAAATTAATAATTAATTTAGATAATTGATCAACCCCCCCCCCCTCCCCTCAGTATTCTCTCAAAGATCATGAATGTGGATTGTCAAGTTGTATTATATCCCGATTTACTTTGATTGTAATTGTCTATTTGATGTCTCTCTAGGGATGAAGAATTAATAATAATTGTCTCTTATAACCTATGGTTAATTTTAATTTTATGAAAATCAAGGTGATTCCCAACTTTTTTATGAAATTTTATCATGTTTGGAAAGATAGAATGTTACTATATCTTCTTTCTATCAGTTATAATGCTTTCGGAAGCTACAACTAATGGATTTATCCCATGTGTTAAAATTGGTTCTCTAACTATAATAGAAAATAATAATATAGATAATGATATAAATTATAGAAATTCTATTTTATCTTCTCATTGAAAAAAGTAATTTTTTAATATCAAAGGAATCAAAATAGAAAATGTTTTCTAGGAAAAATAGAGAATGCAACTCAATGGAAAACTAACATGAAGCTAGAAAAGTTGAAGTTTCTTTAAACAAAATATGTAGACCCTAGAATTATTGATCATGAGATAACTGAACAAAAATCTTCATGAGGGTGAATGAAGTTGTAATTAAGATCATAGGTTATGGTGATAAGTTTAATGACTCCACTATTGTAAATAACATCTTATGCATCTTACCTGATAAGTTTTATGCAATACTATCTAATCTTGAAGAAAAAATTTCTATGTGAATTATCCCTTGATGGATTTCCTAGTGTGATTATTTTTTATAAAAAGATAAAAAATAATACTATCAATAACAAGTGAAATTGTAAAAAAATCATTTAATGTCTCAAAATATAAGAAAATTAAGAAGATTATTTATAAGGATGGTGAATCTATGTATTAATTCTCAGATTAATAAGTGGATTTAAGGTTTAATAAAATGATGTATCTTATCTTGGAAAAATATGAGAAGAGTTAAAGTAAAGTTCAATGATAATTTACCTCTTAAATGTTTCAATTGTGGTGTAATTAGACATTTTTCAGGAAATTATCCAAAACTAAAAGAAGATGAAGCTAGTAGTGAATAAAGTGAAGGACCTAGAAGATTCCCAAAAAATAATTAATCTTGTAAAACAATTACTTCTAAAATAAAGGTATTTATTTCCTAAATAGTAAAATGAGTAATTTTATATCAAATTTTGAAGAGGTAAATTTATTAGTGAAGAATAAGTGGTAGATAATAAAAGTGATATTAATGAAAAAATTATCATTGCTAAAATGAATGCTAATAATTTCACTAGTGATAAATGTGAAAATTAAATAAGTAGATATAATGAAAAACATATTGAGTTTATGTTAATGATATGATTGATACAATTTCTTTATAAATCTCAGATATTGAAAAATAAAATTTGAAATTAAAGAAATTTGATCAATTATTCAATAATAAATAAAAAATTTATAAAAAATAAAAATCCAAGCTAATAAAAAGAATTTAAAATTTAAGTTTCTTAATTATGAGAATATATTTAATATAAACTTTTAAGTAAAGGTTCAAGATTTGGAGATGTATCTTGTTCAACATAAACTAATCAAAGTTGAATAATAATTAAACTTATGAATGTTTCTTTTTCAAAATTCTATCAAAGAAGTTGGGGTGTGTTCAAAGAATAATGAATCATAAGAAAATAAATAAAAATAATATTTGTAACATTATTTTAATTTTTAAAATGTTGATAAAAATTAAAATAATAATAATAAAGGAGAAAGGATTAATTCTGTGGCTAAATCAAATAAATCTCACAAATCTATAAATTTTAGGAATAAAAATTGTAATTCAAAATATGTTGCAACTAAATCCACTGGAAAGGTTTAGAATAAATTTAATATAAAGAATAATATTTCAATAGATCAATATAATTATTTATCTAAAAAAGGATTCAAATTTTCTTATCATAATGAGGATGGATTTTATGAACATAGTTATAAAAAACATGTATTTTTTAATGGAAAATATGCATTTTATGGATACTATTGGTTTTGGGGAGATTTTGGGAATATAGAAAAAATTTCTTGGTTTAACTACAAACAAAATTTTATTATTGTAATGGCTAAGAAACAATTTTTTAGGGGGATTCTAAAAATCTAAAGAAGGAAGTTCAAAAATAGGTTATGTATTCTAAATAGAAGACTAAGAACAAGTTTTATTTTCTTGAATAGGTCTATAGAAGTTGTAACAAACCTAGTCACCATGAAACTTAATTTATCATAATTCTATAATCTCAAAAAAAATTGAGTTTTAATACTCAAGATGATAAAAATGAAAGGAGAAAATTTAAATATAAAGCCTTAGTTGTGGAAGTCTCACTTAAAGCATAAAAAAATAAAGTCCATGTATCTTGGATAGTGGGTTCTCATCCCATATTGTAAGATATTTAAATCTTCAAAAAAAATTATAGTATGTAAATTGAAGTCTTGGTGAATTTTTTAAATGATGGTTCATTGAAATTTAAAACATGTTTTTGGAAAAAATTTGGATGGAAAATATGAAATCCAAAAATTTTATTTATATTGGTGTATTGACACACAATATATTGAGTATATCATAGATTTTTGATGTGGTAAATAATGTTTTTTTAGGAAGGATATGTTCTTGGTTAAGAAACTAGAGGATGGAACCAGTGGAAAAAATGGGAATTTATTCCATGTAGGTGATACTAAAAATTAATGTTATCCATGTATTAAAGAAGAGAATCAATTATGGAATTTAAGATTTAGAAATATTGGGTAAAATAATATGAACATGATTTCTTAATGAAAGAAAGTTTTTGATGTTCCTTTACTCAAAAGAGAAATAGAATAGATTTTATCAACATGCTAAAATAGGTATACTTAACTCCTCTAACTATAATGTGGAGATTAAATAAAATAAACTGTTTGATCTTGTTTATAGAGATTTTTATGTCCCATGAAGAAGAAATCAACCAGAGCATATAATTAATTTATTACTTTTATTGATTAATTTACCCATATTACAAGTTTTGTGTTTATGAAACATGGGTTTGTGGCCTTAAAAAATTTTAAAAGTTTTTAAATAGGTGAAGAAAAGAAGTGCGTTTTTTCTCTTAAAAAGAACTTAATAGACAATGGAACTCAGTTTACAAATATGAAATTTGAATCGTACTTATAGAATCATTGAATTTGAAATGAACTCAGTGCACCAAACACACTGTCTCATCCATGGATTAATTTTTAGTTATTATTTCTTTTTTTGTCTTATATTTATTTCTAGGTTTTATTAGGTGTTTTTTGTATAAAATGAAGATTTCTGGACTAACGATTGGTGTCGCAGAGTTGGTGAATGTTTAGTAGATATCATGGACTAGCTGAGAAGAAACTGTGCACCCTGGACAATGGAACAGTCCACAATGCATGGCATGTGAATGTGCATGTGGACTGACTATGCACATTGAATAGTGGGCATGTTTGAGGTGCACAGTCGACCACACGGTTTTGTGCCCTCCCCCCAAAAAAAGCATTCAACCTAAGCATAACATTAAAAATATAGAATTTTCCATTTTCCATCTTCTAATTTAACACCCAAACCACCTTTTCTCACCCCTTTTGAGATCTACATCCCTAAACCTGACTCCCCCTCCCTCTTGGATCCCTTGGACCTCCATTTATTTGTGATCTTTGTGTGGATTCTTCAAGAACTCTTTGAGTAAGCCTCTTCTCACTGGTTTTCTCCCTTATTATTGGTTTTTATATCCTTATCTCTTGGTGTCTTTTTTCTACAATGGATTGTTATAAATAAATAGGGTTCAATATTGATCTCTTGGTTTGGATCTTGATGGTTATGGTTTGCCTTTTTCTTTCTAGGGTCTTCTTACGATGTGGTTTTGGTTTTTCACCAGTTTTTGGAAGTTTCCAAGAAAAATCTAGGTAGTTCCATGCTTTAACATTGTTGAATGATTAGATTATTTTTTTTATACTTTTTAAATGTGTTATATCAATTTTGGGGGCTGAATACTATGTTTTCATAGGATTTTGGTGAGCATTTAGGATTAAAAGGGGTCTTTATTATATAAAATGGTGGTTTCATGTGTGTTTCCATTGTTGGGTGTGTGTGTGTGTGAGTGGTGCTTCGTATGATATATGAATATGGAATTGATCATAAGGTAATCCTTTTTAACTATGGTTAGGAGACTATGTCTAGTATTCTAGGTGGTCTGGTGAGGCTAAGGCTCGGTTCCCCTTGAATTATTGATACTACAACACTAACTAAACATATGATAATGATCAGAGACCACTAGACCTTAAGATGTGTTAACATATAGTGATTCATTCATGAGGAAGATGTGGGTTTTTTTTGTTCATCTAAAATATGTATGAGGATCCTAGGACCCAACTAACCCTAGTTCCTTAGGGATTGCCTTTGGTTCTACAAATATTCTATACTTATTAGGTGTCTTGTTGTTTTGATTAATTTACTTTTTAATTTCAAATATTGTTCATTTAAAAACTAATTTTCTTTTAATTTCTATTAAAAAAATTATTTTTATTTGTCTTGTAATGTTATGGTATGTAACATCTTTTCGGTTTATACTACTGGGCTTTGGATCACACCGTACATAAACCCTTAGGTGTATATTGACCTTATTGTGTTTGGCCTAGGAATAGGCAAGATTTTCTATGGTGGTGATGGGGGATTCAGTTCCTTTTGGTTCCTCTTCTTGTAGTTTTTGGTGGTGGTGGCATGGGGGTGTCGACCCTCTTCTTTCATGAAGGTTTTGTTGTGTAGTTGACTTCCCTCCCCATTTAGGGTAATTTTTCATTTTTGGTTAATATTGTAAAACTATTTAGCTTGTGATAGTTTTATTTATTTTAGTTATAGTTATTATTATGATGTGATATCTCATTATTTTATGTTGTTTATGGTTGAATCATATGGGTTATATCATTACCAGGTGTTATGTTTGATGATAAATAACTAGCTTCTAGGCTATGGGGATCAGGAACACCATTTGGGTTTTTCCACGGTCTGGGGTGGGGGTCAGGTTGGATGGAATCCTAGGATGTTTCATGAAAAAATGGTATTATAGGAGGTTTATCCATTTATTTGGGTTGTTTTATTTGGGATATTATGGATACACCGGATCATGGATATTCAGGGTTTTAAGTTCTATTTGTGAGTGGGGTGTCTAGCCAACACACCTCGTGACCGACCTTAGGTCGCCATGGCGTGTTTCGGGTTGGGTTCGAATCCTCTTTCAGGTGGCATGTACAAGATGTATATTGTGCATGGACACTGAGTGGATGGAGGGGGACGGTTTGGTCAGACTTTTAAATGTTCTTGTTATGTAATTGGTTTTGATTCATTGAGTTTTTTTAAAGTTTTAGTTTTTTTGTTGAAAATTTTATAGACATTATGTTGATAAACTTTTGTATTTGTTGGTTGATGTAGCATCATGACTCCCTAGAGACTTCCTTTGAAACTATAGGAAGAGTCTAGAGATATTTATCTCTCGCCAATTGATCAGATACTAGTGGAAGTAGTTGTTTGTGATTTTTTGGAATTAGCTCAGGAGGAGGGCTATGGTTCTTCTCATGTTAGTTAAGCTGAACCTGGTCCGAAAAACGTTAAAGTTCATGAGTTCCTCAAGAAAAATCATCCTTAATTCTAGGGTAGCATGGACCCCCAGAAAGTAGACGATTTTACTAAAAATTTCAAAAGGATGTTTGGGTTTATTGATACTCTTAAGGTAGTTAAACTGAAATGTTCATCATTCTTTCTAGAATTTCCTAGTCTGAGGTGGTGGCGGTCAGTGGTTCAGGCCAGGGAGAACGAACAGATGGGTTTTAAATAATTCAAGGTCATCTTAAAAGATCAATATTTACTTGAGACCTAGAACTTTTCCATAACTTAAGAGTTTCTACAACTCCATTATAGGGATCATAATATGTTGGAGTATTCCAACTGTTTTTCGTAATTAGTCTATTTCTCCCCTAAGGTAGTTTCCAATGAGCAGCTTATGGATCAACAATTTGATATGAAATTGTGGTCAAACATATGATCCTAGGTATTATTGTTTAAACTAAATACTTATGATGAGTTAGTTGATCATGCACTAATGGTTTAGATTGATTAGAGTGGAAATTTTTGTTTTTCTGGAGTAGCTTTATCTATAGGCTAGGGCAGTAGTGGTTCATTTGAAAAGAAGAGGAAGTGTGATGGGTTGGATAATAGGGGAGGTAGTAGTTCATGGAATCCTTCCCAAAAATATTCTTTAGAATATTTGGATTTTAGATCATTCATGTGCCATCAGTATGGAAGGATGGGGAATATGAAAATATCATGTCCATCCCCACCCATACATTGACATCGGTGTGAAATTATGTGGCACTTGTAGTAATTTTTCAAAGTTTCAATCCTGTATCAAAGTGTTGCTGGTTCAGAAGCTTCAAGGGTAACAAAAACCTATTCAGATCCATCAGGGATAGTTGGTTCCCAGTTTGATCATCATGGAATTAGGCATCGATCTTATCCTATTCATAGTCAACTCAAGGCAGAGCTAGTGGTCAGTAGGAATTCCCAGGTTCATGTCAAGAAGAGGCACCTTCATTCTATGGATCAAGTTCCAGTGGAATTAAATGTAGGGATAGTAATAGTTCGAGTTTCTATTTTTATTTCAACATCCATAATTTTTTTTATATGGGTACTTCGTACTCTTTCATTTTTTCCTACCTTTTCGATTTCTTAAATTTGCAACTGAGCTTATGATGTATGAAATGAAGTTTGTGGAACCACTAGTAAAGAAGAGAGAGAAGGGTTTCAGATGTCTATTGTGTAATATTACTCTATCAGGGTTTGAGCTGGGATGGGATTTTTTGGTTCTGGGACTGGACCTCTTTGATGTTATCCACATTATAGATTAGATGGTGCATTTCCAGGCGCACTTCAATTATTATCTTCACGAAGTGATCTATGTGGAACCTGATGGGGGTCCCTCGGTTTTTTAAGTAGAATGGGATCCTTCATAAGAATTTGATGGACCTCCACATATAATGTTGTAAAATACCACTTTCTTGGACTCGTTGCTCATGTTGGAGGGTGATAATAGTGTTTTTGAGGGTGGATTACCTCATGTGGTGGATAATTTTCCATAGGTATTTATGGTGGATTTCTCGATCTTGAATCTGGAATGGGATATGGATTTCACTATTGATTTAGAATTAAGAACACAATAGATATTTTTTGCCTCATATTTTATGGGCCCCACTAAGTTTAGGGAATTAAAGATACGGTAGGAAAATTTTGAATCCAAAGGATTCATTCACCCGACCACCTCACCTTGGGCTACCCTGTTTTTTTTTCAAAGTAGGCTGATGGATCTCTTATGTTTTTTATCAATTATGAGTTCTTTAATAGGGTAATGATCAAGAATAAATACCTTGTACCCTATATTGATAAACTTTTTTATCAGCTCTAAGGAGAAAGGTTGTTTTATAAGATCGAATTTCCTTCTAGGTATCACCAGGTTAGATTCGGAGAGTTGAATGTCTCAAAAATAGCCTTCCAAATAAGTTACATAAACATAGAGTTTTTATTAAATTTTTTCGGGTTGAAAATTTCTCCAATAGTCTTCATGGAACATATGAATATGGAGTTCCATAAGTACCTTGATTCCATTGTTGTGGTGTTTTTTGTACAACATTCTGGTTTACTCCAGAACTGAGGAATTGCATAAGTAGCACTTGAGAATTGTGTTGGGTACTCTTCTAGATCACCATATCTATGTTAAGCTCTCTAAGTGTACCTTAAAGATTAGGGAAGTAAATTGTTTGGGCCACATAGATTTGGGGAATGGGGTTTAGTGGAACCCTAGAAGATTAGTGCAGTGATTTCATTTGAACACCCAAGGAAAGCATTCATGATTTTGATATTTTTTTGACTGGAAAGGTATTACCTGTGGTTTTTTAGGTATTTCTCTCATCTCACCACACCCATGACTGCACTTACCTAAAAATAGTTAATGTTTGATTAGAACCTAGAATGTCAAGATTCCTTTAAGAATCTTAAGTGATGGTTTACCATATCCCTATTCATGATCTTGTTGGAATCTGGAAAAGGATATGTCATCTTTTATGATGTCATAGGTATGGTTCTTGGGTGTGTTTTGATGTAGTATGACCATGTAGTGGAATATGGTTCTCACTAACTCCAACAACATGAAATGAATTAACTAACCCATGACCTATAATTATAATCAGTGATGTGTTCCATGAATACATGACATCATTATGTCTTTAAAGAGAAATTTTAATTCTACTCATACCATAAGATATTGGCCTCAATTTTCTTTTAGAAGGATCTAAATTTTAGTTTTCATCATTGGGAAGTGTGCCTTGAAGGGTTTTATTTTGATATTGTGTATACCTCAGGAAAATTTAATGGGGTAGTAGATTCCTTAAGTAGGAAACTGTCAGTGCAAGATTTTGAAACATCCAGTGGTGAGTGGAATTTGATATAATTTTCTCCTAGATGTATCTAGATACAAAGTAGTATAGTGGAGGCACATTCCTAGATAGGGTTCATCTAATTCCCCCCCCCCCACTTATGTAGTTTATTTGGGAAGATTAGACTAACAATGACTTTTACTAGTATTATATGTAGTTTGTAATTGGTGGGTAGGTTCCTAGTGAGTGTTATTTATCTTCAGATGGGACTTTGTGCTTTAAGGGCCATTTTGTGGTTCCATTTTCACTGTGGAAGGTGGTGGTGCAGGATAGCCACCAGTCTCAATGGTTCATCCATCTTGGGTCCACCAAAATGTTTTAAGATGTGCGATGTCAGTTTTGGGGTCTTGTTATGAGAAGGGATATAACTTAATTTGTATCAAGATTCTATACTTTTCAACAGGTTAAAGATGATCATCAGAGGCCATCTGGTTTGCTTCATCCCCTATCCATTCCTATCTATAAGTAGAAGGAGGTTTCTATATAATTCATCGTTTTCCTACCTCATACACCCAGGGGAATAAATTTTACATGGGTAGTGATTAAAATTCTAACCAAATCCTACCATTTAATTATGATCAAGGATTCATTCGAGGTGGATGAGTTAGGTCAATTTTATATTCATTAGATAGTGAGGCTTAAAGGTGTTTCATCGACTATAAATTCAAATAGGGACCCCCACTTTACCTATCGGTTCTATGAAGGCCTTAAAAGGGAAATGGGGACACAAATTAGTCTCATTACATCATACCATCCTCAAACAGATGGTAATATGGAGTTTGAGAATCATATCTTGGAAGACATGCTTCAGGCATGTGTGTTGCATTTTGGAGTCCTGTGGTATAACCATTTCAGCTTGTTCACTTATTCATATAGTAATAGTTACAAATGCTCTATAAAAATGGATCCCTTTGAGGTGCATTATGGTCAGTCATGTCAGTCACCTTTGTGCTGGACAGAAGTGGGTGAGACTTCTCTGTTGGGTCTAAGAATTGAATAGGAGACATTTGAAATGGTTAGTTTTATTGTGTAGCATTTTTTGGTGGTTCAGATATTCCAAAAGTCCAATGTTGATCAATGGAATAGATCCTTTCAATTATTAGTTGGTGATAGGGTGTTTCTGAAGGTGGTTCCTCACTTAGGTTACCATTGTATTTGTAAGTAATAGAATCTGATGTCGAGCTATATTATAAATTTTTCGTCCATCGAGTGAATTTTTATGGTAAAATACCAGTTAGGTTTTCTATCTTATTTAACATAAATTCAGAATGTACTCCTTGTCATGAAATTGAAGAATTATAATCCAAATTCGTCTCACATGATGAATTGTGAAGAATTGGAGAAGGATTCTGATATGTGAGTAGTTGAGAAACCAATGAGGATTGTGGACTTACAAGAAAAAGTGATTTGGGGAAGTCCGTACCATTTTTCTGTGTTATCTAGTAGAAAGTAAATGTCATGAATTTGAAATGGGATAAAAGATCTTTGGTTGAGGAGTAGTATTCATTTTTTTCTCTGATCAGACTCTGGAATGACTTTCCAGGGACTGAATGTTTTCATAGTGGGGGTAATTATCACATATGTGGTTTCATTTTTTAGGTATTATTTCTTTTATTTTTTTTTCTTATATTTATCTCTTGGATATCTAGGGTTATTTTATAGAAAATTGTGATTTTTGTAATGACATTTGGTGGTGAAAATATGCCACATGATTAGTAGAAATTGTGTGCTAGCCCAGAGGAAACTGCACATCCTAAAGAGTGGAACTATCCAAGGATCACATCATGCACACGGGTGTGTTGGATAACCATGAACCTAGACTAGTGGTTATGTTTGAGGCAGACAATCAACTTCACAGGTGTGTTCCCTCCCCCATCAAACATGTGTAGCATCTTTTCTCTAAAGATAAAGGTTTCACACAGTCGGTACATGATTTGGAATATCATGTGGTCAAACCCTACATCCTTCTTAGAAATTTAAAAATGATGAATTTATCCTTTTAAATCCTAAAATTAAACCCCAAATCAACCCTTGGATCGCCAAATTATATCTCTATATCGCTAGGAATTTCTCCTACTTCCTCTTGGTTCCCTTACACCTTCATTTCTAAGTGTTTTTGGTGTGGATTATTCAATAACCCTTCAAGTGAGAATATCCTATATTTTTTATCCCTTATTCTCAGTATCCTTCTCCTTCTATATTGGTATATTTTTTATCCATTTGATTAGTTGACCTAACGAGGGCTCAAACTTGATCTCTTGGGTTAGATCATGATGTTCATGGTTTTCCATTTCCTTTTTATGGTCTCCTTGTGTTACGGCTGTTGTTTTCCAATAGTTTCCAAAATTTAACAAGATAAAGGTTGGTGGTTCAATGATTTAACCTTTTTTTGTTTTTATTATTCTTCTTGTTCTTTATAAATGGGTTATATGATTTTTTTTGGGTGGTTCAAACTATGTTTTCAATGGATTTTTGTGTCTATTTGATCTTGAAATGGGGTTTTCCTATGGAAAATGTTGGTTTTCATGTGTGTTTCTATTAATGGGTGTGTGTATGTGTAAGTGGTGGTTTATATAACATGTGAATATGGAATTTATCATAAGATAAACCTAGGTAATTTGGTTAGATAGACTATTTATAGTATGTTAGTCGGTCCATTAGGGCTGAGGTTTGGTTCCCCTTGGAGGATTGACACTACAAGACTAACTAAACATATGAGGATGATCAAGGACCACCATAGCTTGGGATGTATTCCCCTCTATTGGATCATGCTTGAGGATTCTGTGGGTTTTGTTTGTTCTTATCTCTAAGGTATGAGGATCCTAGGACCCCACTAACCCTAGTTCCTTAGGGACTTCCCATGGTGCTCATGTTATGCTATAATTATCATGCAACTTGTTGTTTTTCTTACATTCCTTTTTTATTTTCAAATCATGTAAATTTAAAAAAAAAATTCTTTTACTCTATTTTCTTTTAAAAACTATCATGTTGATTTGTCTTATAATTTTTTTCATGGAATCTCTTTTAGTGGTATCCTACTGGGCTTTGGCTCACACTCTACATACACCCTTGGTTGTATGTAGATCTTGTTATATTTGAGCCCATGTGAAGAAAATATGTTATTTAGTGGTGAAAGTAGATCCATTTTGTAGTGGTTTATCTTATTACAGGTGTTAGTTATGGTTTCATGGTTGTGTAGATCCTATTTTTTCATGGAGTTTTTTTTTTGTATATGGATCCCCTCCATGTTTTGGATATTATGGTATTTTGTTAAAAGTGTAAAATTGTTTAACTTATGGTGGTTTTTTTATTTTGTTTATAGATGTTGTTCTGATGTGATATTTCATTCTTGGGGGTTTTATGGTTGAATATTACGGGAGAAATAATTCCCAAGTGTGTTGTTTTATTTTCAAGAACTCGTTTATAGCTATTAAAGATCAGGAACATACATTGGGCCTTTCCATGGGCCAGGTATGTGTGAGGTTGGATGGAATCCCAGACCATTTTGTGATACACACTATAATAAAATGGTCTGGCTAAATTGAGGAACTATTATTTCGTGGAGATGGAATGGACAATTATGTCTGAATATAGTACTTCTCAATATTTTTAGATACAACCCATTGGTACAATGATTCATTTCCAAAACCAATGTTTTCATATGCCAAATTTTAACATGTACCCTTTTGATATGTATTATAAGAAATCTCCAATATTGAACTATCATTGTATGTTTTTTAATACTTTTTTTATTAAGGTAAAAGGTGAGAATATTGGAAAGTTTGAAAATCATAGAGTTTATTGGATATTTCTTGGATATCCTTTAAATGGAAGAGGTTATTGTTGTCTCAAAAAAGAAAGTAAAATTTTCATTGATGATACTAATGTAAAGGTGTTATAACAAACGAAGAAAAAATACTCATATGATAAATTAGATTAAAAAATTCATGATTATGTTGTTTTTGTTAAAAATAATAACTAAATTTTAGATAGGGGTGAAAGTGTTGAATATGTATAGGTTGAATAAGAAGATTCATCTGATTCATGTGATGATGAATAATCAAATCTATATCATCCAAGGATGATAGAGTAATTATAATTTAAAAATATCATTTAAGATCAATGTCTGTAGGTATAGACTTTGAGAAATATAAGGAAAATAACTCATACTTCGTTATTATCACAATTTGAACTTAAATATGTTTAATATTTATTAATGAATCAAGATTGGGTTGATTCTATGGATAAATAATTAGATAAAATTTAAAATAATGATTCTTGGGAGTTAGTTCCCAAACCTAAAGACAAAAAAATGATTGGAATAAGGTGGGTGTTCTGAAACAAGCCAAATAAGGGAGGTTTAGTAAAAAACCCAAGGTTGGTGTGAAAAATTTATTCACTAGTGTGAGGAGTGTAATTTTATGAAATTTTATCATCAGTTTCAAGGCTTGAAACTATTAGAATATTTCTTCTTATTATGGGACAAATAAAATATAATATTTTTCAAATAGACATAAAGACTTATTTCTTAAATGGTGAGATAGAAAAAGTGGTTTACATAGAGAAACCATATAGGTTATTTCATGAAGAAAACTAGTTATATGTTTTTTAGTTAAATAAAGATTAATAGAAAGCTCAAAAATCTTAGTTTTCTAAGTTAGAATCCTACTTGAACATGTTAAATTTTATAAATGGAAGAGTGTACAATAATCTCAAAATAAAAGTTGTAAAATTAGTATCTCATCTTGTAATTGTTTATGTATTTTTATAAATTATTCATAAAGTGTGAAAATTTTTATTATGATATTAAAAAATTAGTTGAAATTTCCATGCTTGGAGATATGTGAAACTTTCTTGGCCAACAAATCTATCAAAAAAGATCAAATTTTTCTTTCTAAAGATAAGTATACTAAGCAAATATTAAAAATACATGGAAAGTAAGATAAAACAAATATTTCCCCACCTATTAAAATTGGATGTTTTTAAAAAATATATATAAAAATGAAGGTTTTTTATCCTAATGTTTTTATAAAAATTATTCGAAGTATGATATATCTCAGAACATTAAGGAAAGATTTAGTGTATGTTGGTACACTTTATTCCATATATCAAAGTGCACTAAAATAGTCTCATTTTATGGATATAAGAATTATTCTTTGATATATTAAATGAAAAATATATTTCTGATTGAAATATGAAAATACGGTAAGGTTAGATTTTTTTAGTTATATAGATGCAAACAGGGAAAACTTTGTTATTGACATATGATATACATTATGAGGAGTCTTCTTCTTGGGTGAAAGGTATGTGTGTCTGAATATCACATTATAAAAGTGATTATAAAGATAAATGAATTGAATATGGAATATATTCTTATAAAGGAGAAGACAGATGATGTGTTCATTAAGTCAATGTTTAAGGATTCTTATCAAAATATGAGGTTGATACTAGAGTTCAACGTCACCCATATCAAGAATAGGTTGTGGTGTTCAAGTCCCATCACTCATAATTTATTTGGATATTTTTTGGAAAATGGGAATAAAATATGATAGCATAAATGTATTTAGAGTATCTATTAATATGGGATTAACTTATTTAGAGGATGTTTTTTTAAAAGGGTAAAGCTTTGATTTCAGCATTATGCATGTGTGTGAAGTACTCTAACAGTTAATTGAAGTGTATAGAGGGATTTTTATAAAAACAAATTGGTGTAATTTAAATGGTGATGATAAAGTATTGATTATGATATGATTTATTTTTTTCTAAGTGGTATCTCATCATCATAAGGGTTCAAGATGTTTAGGTATAATGAAAAATTAAATATATATCACTGCTTATAAACAACATCATATTATTTAAGCAATGTTCTTCTCTCCAACACCGAGTTTTCCCACATAGTCTTAAAATTATTGAATGTTGATCAATTGATAATAATTAAGAGTTTAGTATTAATTTAAAATCCACGGCATAAAAAAAATGGGGAGTGTTGTGACTAAGAGGTGTTGAGATGATTATGTGAGGTGTTTGTAAAATAAGTGATTGAAATTGATGGGGTTCATTATGCCTGATTTTTTTCAATGTATAATTAAAATTTAAACACATATTTATTCTGATGTGGAAATGTTTGGAGATTAATTCAGATGATACTTAATCTTGTTTTTAGTTATTATATATCATATAGGTAGATTATAATGAAATATATAGAAGGAAAAAGTAACACACTTTAAGTCTTGTTTTTTTACTAAATAATTTGATTGAAGAATTGGGATTTATCCATAAAACATATATTATGCTATAAAAGATATTGATTCTGTTTTTGGTGGCCTTGTACGTTTTATGGAATCCACACTATCAGGAGGTGGATATTCAATAAATAAGTTTTGTCATATTTTTTAGGTCACTAGAATATTTGATAACCTATATATTATAAAGGAGTAACCAGATAATAATGGATGTTATGATGAGGTTCTCATGTCATGGAAGTTAAACTATGACAAAAAGGAGAGGAAGTGGCTGATTTTAGCAACACTAAAATTTTAAATGAGATTTCACTGTAATCAATGTACCACTCCGCAACTCATTGAGACCAAGGTAGTTCATTCCATAGGAAAGGCTACCATCCTGTAAAGAAGTTTGATCATTTATTTCCATTCCACTTAAATTTTGAAGACCACTACACCGCAGTTCCATAATTATGCCACAACTTTTTTATTTAAATAAAAAATAACTATTTTAAACTACTATATTACACTAAAAAGGACATGTTTATTCCATCAATGATGGAAATATTTGAAATTCAATCATACTTTATGACTTGGATTAATCTAAGAGTTTTGGTTATTATTTCAACCTATATTGACTAAAAAATCTAATTTTGTAGTTAATATTAAATTCAAGATGATCCAAGGGTCATGTTTGATGAATAAGATTTGAATTTCAAATTCAAATTCAAATTTGAATTAGCAGAAAATAATTTTTCTATGAATATCTAAAAAAGGTGTGACAAAAAATCCAAAAAATATTTAAAAGAAGAAGAATGACGAGAGAAGAAATTAAAACAAGTAATTAATATGTGAATAATATATAATTTTTAGTGATTATATCAAGTAAAATAAATAAAAGACAAAAAAAACAAAGTGGTTATGTGCATGTAAAGTGAAGAGGAAACTTGTCCTTATGCAAGTTTGAAGTTTCAGTTCTCTTTAATTTATGTTATTCAAGTAGAGGATAATTGGAAGAACTAAACACACTCAAACACATATAAGAAATCTATTTGTTTGAAGACTCTATAGTGGGTTCCAATATTTATCTTTATAAATTTGGGATTTTACATGTGTTTAGGATGCACAAAATAAATCCTGGGATACATGTAAGGATGTGTTAAAGGTCACACTCTACATATTTGTACTCAAATGATGATTTTTATGGTTAGTGTGATACTTTGAGGAGTCAATATCACATTAAGTACTAGCCTTATCAAAATGAGATGTGAACCTTGTAAATATATTATTCTACCATGTGTTGGTGTGTGTGTGGATATGAAGACAGATTATATCATTATACTTTAACAAGTAGAGAAGGTTTTTTACAAAGAAATGTAAAAAGAAATTTAGATCATTGATTTAATTCTTCCCTATGATATCTCTCATAGATCTTTTAGTTAGATTGTCAATTATATGTTCTATGATCTATTTTTAAATTAATAATATAAATTTTATTTTATATTTTTTTTCAAAAGTCTATTTAAGTATTAATTCATTATTTTACCCTAACTCCATGTATTTATACAACTTTAATAGGATAGGTTAAATAATTTATAATTGAATCAACAATACTTTATGGAAATATATTCATTCTCAAATAGTTTCATATTTTATAAATTGATAAATAGAAAATAGAAAGTGGTACTGATCTTATTGTCACTAGAAATGTATATACTATAAGAATTGTGATTGATATTATGAAGAACTTGGGAAGGAAAATTTATCAAGGATGTAGTATAATTTAAACTTCAAATAATAATCATTATCTAATGATTTTTAGTTAAATTGAAACATTATATTCAAATGTAACATAATTTCATCATTTATTTTCATTATATATATATATATATATTTAATTCTAATATATCACTTCAAGAATACTTGGAGCTATTTTAACATTTTAGAAGTATTCTCTTCATTAAAATAGTATAAATCATTAATAGGAAATAATAACTGATTCAAAGGAGTAAATTTATCGAAACCATATATCCTCTCAAAATAAAAGTTATTATAGTTAAATTAACACTAATATTTTTTAGAAGCTAAAAGAAAGGTAAATAATTAAATTAATTATAAAAATTTATATATATATATATATATATATATATATATAAATTCATGTACATACATATAAAAAATTATCTGGAAAAATATTTATATATATACACATGAATATATAAATATATAGAGTTGGTATATTACATCAAGGTTCAACGCGGATAAATGAAAAGGAGATATAAATGGAGATCAATCCAAAAAATAAGAGAATATTTCATTGAAAAATGATAAAAAATATAAAAAAATATAGGGATATACATGTTGAACAGTCATAGGAGATACATATATATGTAAACATATGTACATGTATAGAGTAGGGATATTCATGTAGAACAATATAAATAATCCCCAAAAACACATCATGATCAGGGAATATTTCATAGCTTCAATTTTAAAAAATTTTATATTTCACAAAATTATGCTAGGGGGTACGACAATGTGTATATTATTCATGAGCCTTATTAAAAGGGTTGATGGGAAATTTGTTTATGATTATTTTATGAAGGCAGTAAAGGATTTATTAGTTCTTACTAAAATGTATTGATAAAAGAGTTTTTAATCATTTCTAAAATTATAAGAATTGATAATTTAATATTTTATGTGAGTTTTCAGGGATGATAATGAAAGATCTTTAATAATGTTAAATTTTGCACTGATTATCTCCAGTCTAGTCTCACAAAACTTCAAAAATTCAGAGTTATTCATAAACATCTTTAGTTTATTCTTGTGGGGATGATTTTATCAATGTTAACATTTGCACTAATATAGGAAGATTTATCTGCGCTAAAATTAGCACTAATATAGACATCAATGTAAGATTAAACTAAAGTTGCATGTAACACCAAATTTATTATCAATTATATTTAAAACAGTAATAAATTTTTATTATTATAAATGTGTGTGTGTGTGTGTGTACTACATATGTAATAATATACTATTTTTATCAATGTTAGGAAAAATATAAATATATAAATTTTTTGCACAAGATATAATTAATTAGAAAAATATAAAATTAAAAATTAGAATTTTATCAATTATATTTAAAAATATTTATAATTTCTAATATATAGATATATTATTATAACTAATTAATTATATATATGCATATATTTTATTGATTTTATATTAAAAATATAGTTAATTAATAACTAAATTTAAAAACTATTAATTGTAGTTAAAAATATTATTATTTATATGAATAAATAAATATTTTTTAAAATGTATCGTTAATTATATAAATGTACAATTATATTCCAAAATAATTATATATATACATACAAAAAGATAAATCCCAAAGGTAAAAAATAATAGAATAATAATAAGAATATGTATATATTATTAATTATATAAAAAATTAATAGTTAATAATTATATCTCAATGTGGTTGATTTTATTTTTGAATTATTATTAATTATATAAACCTTCAAAAAAATTACTATATATAAATTTATAAATAATAATAGATAAAATAAAAATTTACTTTTAAATGCATAATATTTACAATAAATTTTAATTATATATTTATATTTTTTAATCTAATAAATTTCCAATTATATAATTGTATATAATATTAATTGTAAAACTACAAAATTAAAACTACTAATTTGAGTAGTTATATTTACATATATTTAAAATTTATAATATATATATATATATTGTTATTACTAATTATAAATGTATATATAATATTAATTTAATAAAAAAAATAATTATTTGTTAATTTATATTTACAATTTATTAATTATAATTAAAAATGTTCTTATTTATATAATTGAGTAAATATTTTTAAAAATACATCATTAATTATATAAATTTATAATAATATTCATAAATAAATATATTTATAGATAATAAAAGATAAATCACAAAGATAAAAAAGAAACATGAATTTTAAATATATTATTATTATTATTAATTATATAAAATCATTAACGGTTAATAATTATATTTCAACACGACTAATTTTATTTAAGAAATATTACAAATTATATAAATGTGTACATATTTATATATATATATATATAAATGTTTAGAAACATATAAAAATCCTAAAAATTATATTTAAGAAAAAATATTCATAAGAAATTACTAATCATATAAATATATATAATATTATTTATATAAATATATATAATATTAAATATATGTATTATTAATAATAATTCTTTTTACATATTTTAATAACATTTTAAAACTTTTCATAATTATATAATTGAAAAAACATGTAATAATATAAAATTTTATACATATATTAAAAAAAATTATAACTATATTTCAATTTATAGTAGACCATTTTCAATATATTACTAATTATTATTAAATTTACTATCAACTATATTTAAAATTTTATTAATTATTATTATTTTAAGAAAAAATATATAAATTAAATATGTAATAATATATTTTTTTATCAACAACATTAAAAATAAAAATGTATAAATGTTTTTATAATATATTATTAAATATAAAACTGTAAAATTAAAATTAAGAATTTTATAAATTATATTTATATAGATTTACAACTACTACTATATAGCTATTTTATAATTACTAATTGTAGATGTATATATTGCATTAATTTTTTAAAAAAATATATTTAATTATTAATTACATATAAAATTATTAATAATATTTAAAAATATTATTATTTATATAAATAAATAACTATTTTCAAAGTATATTAAAAATTATATAAATGAATAATTATATTCATAAATAATTATTTGTAAGCATACAAAAATATTTAAAATAAATATACATTAAAATTTACTTAAATATAAATATTAATTAATAATTTTAGTACTATAATCATATATAAAAAATATTTTTATAATTTTTAAAAATATATATATAATTTTGTAGTTGCACTGCTATAGTAGGTAATGCAGTAGCAGTATTAGAGTAGTGCTAGAGCAGCAGTGTTATTCTCTCGATTTGGGCATTCAAGCCGTCTATTTGGGCCTTCAGGACACTAGGCCTTCAAGACACCAAGGTCAAGAAGATGTGGAATATAATGGGACCAAAATGATGTCGTGGGATAACTAGGTGGGTGGAATGGCATGACAACACATAAGCATCGCTGGGTGTGGTGCTCGAAAGAGCAATGAGTGTGATGCCACGTATTATTCATCCCTCTACCTACTCATGTCTTTGATGTGGGGTGCAGGGGTGCCTTTCCATGGTGTAATGGTGGGAATCATGGTATATTTTTTGTTAAAATGTGGTATCATGGCATTCTAACTAGTGATATTTTTATCTATTTGATTGGGAAAAAACAGATCGCAACTAGAAAGAAACAAAATGTAAAGACATGCAGGTGCCACTAGGTGTGAGGCTTGAAAGACTGATGGGTGAATTTAGACCCATAAGTTGGCCATATACCCACACAGGTCTCCGATGTGTGGTAAACGGTTGACCTTCCCTTGCAAGATAGATAAACATGTCAGGATAATGTAAGTAGGAGTAGAAACACGACATAAAAGACAGGTGTCTTAGAATATCACATGGCTACTCATCTGGGCCTTAAGTCAACATGTACAGGTGCCTTTGGGATACACTCAGTTTGTCCTTTGGACCATCATGATCATGGGGACACCTATTAGTTAAATTTTAATAATTAAAGCTGTATTCAGTGCTTTTCATTTCTTATGGGTAGAGATGAGGCTTGGCTCAGTGGGGTGCATATAGTGTGTGTATTGTTTACACCATGGAATCCTCTATACCTATAATATATATATAATATTTGATAAATAAATTTTGTTTTATTTTATTAATTCATTTAAATATTTGAAGTTTTGTTCAGTTATAGATTTATAAGTGTAACACTTTAGCTCTAATTGTAGAAAGTATGCTTTCCTTTATAAAGAAACAATAGCATAATGAACATTGCGTTATTAAAGAATGTGATTAAAACCAAAATTCTAAAATTTTATAAATTGAATTTGATGAAAATAATTTCATTTAAAAATTTTATATTTCAAAATTATATTATGGTGAATTTTTAATATTTTTCATAAATAGTGTATTTTTAGATGAATAGTAAAAAAGACCAATTTTACAAAAAATCTCACTTTCATAAAATTGTAAAGATATAAGAATCAATTGTAAGTTTATGAAAGTATTTTTATAGACAAAAAATATATTAACTAATTAATAAAATTAATATAAAAATATAATGCAAAACTTATAAATCTTTGATTAAAATTTTAAAAATCTAAGTAATTTTTTTATTTAAAAAAATAGTTTTTAGTTCTTCTCTCTCAATCAAGTATTTAAAATTTTATTTTTATTTTTATTTTGGTTTGAAGGAAAAATTTGTATCATTTTTTTAAATAATCCAATAAATTACATTTTAATCTAAAATTAAAATGATTTTGTTGTATAATGATTTTTATACTAAAACGTACATTTTCCTAAAAATCGTTTTCATTTCATTTTATGAAAATATACTTTAAATAATATTTACCACCTATAGAAATTTATTATTGTAAAATTTATTCCTTATTTGGAATTATAAAAATTAATATTAGGTAAGAACTTCAAATTAAATTTTTTTTTATAATGAATAGTGACCATGATAAATATTTATCACTTCAGTTATGGATAAAATGTGTTAAAACGGTTAAAATAAAGGGATAAGGATTCAAGATAACACAAAACACGTGATTAAACCTCATTGGTTGTTTATATTTTGAATATAATATTATTATATGTATATATATGATAATTTTGATCCACTCTACTTGAGAAATACATATATTATATATTAAAATTTCTAGTATTTACAAGGTTTCTACCCACCTCACTTATAAAAGAAAACCTGTTATCCTCTATTCTTCACACTACTTGAGCCACTTAACTTAAAAAATACCTACTCAAATACCTTAAAAACAACTATTCTCATGTGTTAGAGGATATGGTCTCAACAAAAGACCACTTCAATAAGGGTTAATGTATAATCCAAAGGTGTTTACTAAAAGAAGAGGTATATGTTCTTACCAAGATTTTTCTAGTTTATTTCTTCCTAAAAATCCTCAAAAACATTAATTATAATCATAAAATAGTTAGATAATTATATTAACCAAGATTATATATTTATATATTAATGTTATATTTATTTTATATAAATTTTTAATTCTATAGAAAATGAAAACATTACTCATTCGTACAAACGTCATACCATCTCCACATAGCAGTGTAATTCGTTTTTCTTCACCAATTTAATTGGATGGTTATAAAGGTGAATTTAATGAATATATATGTTATTTTTTACATTATTTTGATTCTTTAATATTAATATATTTTCTTCTTTCTTAACCTTTCATTCATTAGAAAATGATAATTTCGCTCGTGTGTACGTGTGGACTTCCACCACCAGAAAGTGATGTGATTCACTTTTCTATCACCAAAATGCATAGATGATTATAAAATTCTTGATAATTAATAATAATAATATTAATGAAATTATAAAAATTCTATACATTATGTTACATTTCATACCTTCTTTAAACATGTATAATATTCTGATGTAATTTTAGAGAAATTGATAAAATAACCTTATGTGATCAATGTATGGAATAACTATTCAATGAATGGATTTAAAATTATTATAAAAGGACATTAAAAATGGTTTATATATGAAAAAGGTTCTTAATAATGTATTTAATAAATATAATTGCATTATATTGGTGGATCAAACATGTACTAATAAGTTGATACCCAAGGTAAGGGATTTATGTTACAATATCATATTATTTAGTGATTTTTAATATTCAGATTTACATTGGGAAAATTATATAATATTTTTTCATAACTAAAGGGGTATGTAGTTATTATTATTTGTGAAATTACATACATTATTTATATTATTTTTAATTGGGTTTATTAGTGTAACTAGAAACACCCAATGGTTCTCGCATCTATGACAGATTATAGACCTTCTTTCCAAAGGATGGCGGTTATTGGGGTATTTTTCCAAGGATACTTAAGAACTCATATTGGTAAAAAGTATGGGAGTTCAGTCTCATCATACCCTTTTGGGATGAATTATTTGCTACTTTGAGACTCTCTTATATATTTTATTCCTTTATAATGAATCCTTTTTAAATCTCCGTAAGGTAATAGTCACCCCATATTAGTTTTTTGTTTATAGAATATGTGGATGTGAACATCTATATATATAAGAGATTATTCATCATTGGAAAAATCTATATGTATCATAGGTTCTCTATCAATGGAATTAAATATATTTTTTAGATGTTCTCCATCTATGGAACCAACTTTATGTATTTTAGGTTCTCCATCTTATTTAATTATAATTTTTTTATTCCTAACTTTAAGTAACTATATTTTAAATCCACACAGTTGGGTGCTCTACAGTTTATCATCCTTCAGGGAGAAATTTTTGTTTTTATTTTTGGATTGGTAAATTTATGAGGTTTCTTATAAATTCCCATTAAATAAATTATAACCCACATATTTTTGTTTCACTTAATGTGACATGTTATTTATTTTCAGGTCATCTGAAAAGGACCAAACCATACAGTTTAATATCATGAAATCAACGTGTCCCTATAAAAGGTGATAAGAAAATAATAGTTTATATATTATGCATAAGTGGTCCTTTATAATTGAAAGGACCTCGAAGGAATGTATCCCCTGGATGGGTTCATTATCTTATAAGAAATATGGCTTAGCAATGTTGATGATGTGTTGAGGATATTGGGTTCGAACCTTAGGAAGGTTCCCTGTATATCCCATCAGCATGGGAATCAAAGACCATGTAGTTTGGTTTGGTTGGTGATTATACCTAAATATGAGTCCCAATGATGTTATTTTTATAATTATAGATACATGATCAAATAAAGTCCCTAAGACAATGGTTTTTATACTTGGTGTGAGAAACAAGGAACAATAACAGATTGGTCACATTAAATAACTAGATTTAAATGGGACATACACATAAATTGGAATCCAAGAGTGGATCTTACTTCCACTTTTTTTGGTGGAAAAAAATAGGGGATATGGAAAGAATAAGGGGTATGAAATCTTATAATAAATTATATGGGATTACTCCAGTATGAATACCCTAAATTATAGGATTTTTTAACTCTGGGTGATTGTTTGGGGATTTCATAACGGTGTCTCTCTTAGATTATAGTTGGGGATTACACATAGAAAGATCACTATATATATTTTCCCACCCCCTCAAATTTTTTGGTGATAGTATGATGAAGTGAAATTGTTAAGGTTGGGTCTCACACCAAAGGATGAGGCCCAAAAAGGGAAACCTATATGATTATATCATCTCTTGGTGTATGTGGTATGACTGGGTTACCAAGTATGAGACATAGATTAATTAGTTATTAGCCCATTAGAAGGCTCTATAATATTTTTATACCTAGTGAGGGACTAAAGAAAGTTGTTATCTCAGGTGAGGTCTTAGTGAAAGTACTTATCCCTTGTGATGTCTTAGGGAAAGTGCATATACATAGTGATGGATTAGTGGAATTTTTTAGGCCTAGTGTGGATTTAGATAAACCTTTTATCCCTATTTTGGACTTAGTGACAATTATTATCCCTAGTGATGGATTTCTAGAAGTTTTTACACTAGTGAGGGCTTATTGAAAGTGATTAGCCTTAGTAAGGGATTAATAAATGTATTTTCACCCCAATTTTCCTTAGTGGAGGGTTGGGTGAAGGATATATCTATTTAAGGGACCTGTGAAATTGGTCACCTGGGTGAAGGCCCCTGGGAAACTAGTCACCCAAGTGAAGGGATTAGGGTGACTGGTCTCCCATGTGAAGGACATTGGGAAACCAGTCACCAAAGTGGTGGGCCTTGGGTGACCAGTCATCCTAATGAAGGACCCCATGAGATTGATCACCAAGGTGGTGGATTTTCCATGTGGCATATCCAGAATAAGTTGGAAAAAAATATCTATCACCATTATTTAAATTTAAACTATGTAATTGGTTTCTTATGAAGATCATGGATGAGGGTATCTATTGATAGGATCTAGTGAGGACCTGATAGAGTAGAAGTTTTTTCAGAGAGGGGGCACAAAAAGGTGACCTCGGTGTGGTATGTTGGGTGTCTAAATGAAATCTAGGTGATAAAGTCCTTGAATTTAGTTATGACAAGGGTGATGAGGACCTAAAAAGTATAGGAGGCCTTGGTGAAGTAGACCTACTTAAAGGGGAATTAAATTTCTTCGAAACTGATAATGGCCATAAACTTTAATCTTTATGTTTTTTTAGGATCCATGATCAGTAAAATAGACTCTTATAAAGCAAACTATACCAATTTTAGTGTTGTATAAACCCTATATGGATTGTTTTTTAGGATAAAAGAGGGCCTGGATGACCCTTAATATGGTTTTTAAGGCATAGATACCCTTTTAACTAGTATTTGGTTAAATCTATAAAATACACCCATAGAGAGGTTATCACCACCATGTCAATGAATTAGGAAATATCTCTAAGGAATATTTATCCCTCCATGTGTAAGAAATATTACGACACATGTAAATCCCAATTTCTTCTCCTTCGGGCATGTAAATACTTTTCTAATCAAACTCAAATTATGTTTTATGGGTGAGGATCAAATCATGAATTTTTTAGAGAAGTGTGTGGAATGAATTTTTTGATTCCAAATAATACACACTTTAGAATTTGATCTGTTCAAAATGAAAATAATTATATTATAAGGTAAATTTAGGGTACATTGATGTACTCCTAAAATGTATTGTAGTATTTATAGATTTTCCACTAGTGTGAGGAATCTATCTAAAAGGGAGATCTCAACTCAAGGATTTTGGGTGTTACCATGAGGAGAATATTGACTTAATGTGTTTGGTTCCCCTAAAAGAATAATATACTTAATGAATTTGGGCTACCAAAATTAGTAATCTCAACTCAATGAATGAATATCCTAAATTAGAAAACATATAAATTATAGGATTGATAAGGGATGGTAATAAAGGTGTATTTATGGATGGATATAGGATATGATATCTCTATGTCACTACATATCCCTTTAGAATAAGAATCAATACACATGTTTTTATTAATTATCACATGTTGTCTAGTTTAGAGTCATGAAATAAGGACTTGGTACCTTCATACAAGTCATAAATAAAAAATATTTACTCCAATTTTTTTCTAGGATGGGGGCCTAGTAATAATTGTTTGACTATTGATGGGGCCTTATAGAGGATCCCACAAGTCTTATGTCTTTTCTCTTTTTTATTTCCCTAACTTTTTACTAGTCCTAATATAGATATGACTTAACTCAAAAAGACATGGATTTTTATTAGGCTGAATTTTGTGGGTTTTTGAACAAAAAAGTTTTATTCCTTTTCAATTTCAAGTTCTTGATTTTCCCTAAACCACATGAAGTGAATATACTAGTAGTAGAGACTCAAATTTTTTCAAAAATTCCCTTCTTATGTTTTAATTCTGGTGAGTTCTATGTCTCTTTACTTCTAATGTTTAATTTTATGAAAGTTGTACTAGTTTAACTATGGTATTATGTTCTATAACTTAGACTTAAATTTATTATAGTTTAAGGTCCCATTAGTTTGACCAAAAGTTTTTATAGTTTATGATCAAATAGATTTAGCTTATATTTTCTTCAATTTAAGGTCACATTTCTTTGACCAACAGTTTCTATAGTTTATGGTCTCATATATTTGAGAAACCTTTTTCCCTAAAAATGGGTATGATATAGATGTGTGTAATATTAATGGTGTTGAATCTACTTGAATTATTGGATTATCCAATGTGTAAATCATAATCCATGAATGTATAAGATAATTGGAAATAGAGACTAATGGGAATAGAATAACTATCAGCAATGGTAGAAAACTAATGTTGCACACAATTAATGGGGACTGTTGGATGTCGGTTGTTCATTACAATACTCAGTACAAGGATAGCATATAAGGCTTCGATAGAGATAGATGTGAGTATAATAACCATTAGTTATGGTCAAAAACTAATTCTATTCCTATTCTGTAGAGACTGGTGAGATTAGGTTGGTCATAAGCACACTCAATCCATCCTTGTTACCAATCTTCCTATGAAATAGAAAACCAATAAGATTGATTGATGTAGGGTACTAGCTAGTTTTGAATCAAACATTAGATATATAAGGTGGATTCAATAATAAAAGGAAAATTCTTGAATAGATTAAAAAACCTCGGTAAATATATCACAATGTATTGAACATTTATTCAAAGTGAGAAGATTTCATGTGGAACAAGAACCATGAAGATTTTGAACAAGACCCATAAAGGTGTTTCCATAGTTTAAGATCATAATGTTTGGAACAATGGGCTGGGATTAATAACTCGAATCAAGGCTTACAGGAAAAGAATGCTCCAAAATTTTCTTGAACATGATTATATATATTTTAAATCAAAGCATGAGGCTCTCATATATGGAAAGTTGTTATGGTATAGGTATATAAGGAATAAAAAAACCATGATCAAAATTGAAATTCCGTTGCATTTTTATCGTGGAATACGGGGAAAGGGAATTTTGTCCTCAGAATGTTATTGCCTCTCACTGATAGGCCATATCAAGGGAGGCATATATAGAGCCATGTCATGGGGGTAGAATTCATATCCAAAACCAAGGATTCCTTTATATTTAGATTCTCTTATCACTAATAACCAAGTAAAGTTTGTGATGGTATGAGTTTCTCAAGACATGAAGTTTGGTTTATGAAATGAAGATATCTAAAAAGTATGGTTGAAGAATTTAGACCTGATCTACCCATGACTGGGTGATTTTCATCTTGTCTGGATACAGCTAATAAACTCCATGTGGCTCTCATAAGGGTTTCCATACTTATATCTGAAACTTATGAAAGTAAATAGGGAATTTTATGTTTATGGTTGGGCCTATGATAAGGGATCCAGGTTGCCACACCCCTACCTATCTAATTATTTTATTTTATTATTTCTTTGGATTTTAAAAATTCTGTGTTGAGGTTTGGGTTGAATCCTGAATAAAAATTTTGATTTTATGTCAAATAGTTCATTTTTTTGGTTGACGTCATTGGATGCACAGGCAGGGCGCATTTTGGAAACCTCACACTGCTTCGCCAATGCAACTACACTACCTAGTCGTTTTCTAAAAAATAAAATGAGTAAATTTTTTCAATTTATTATGTTATTTAAAAATTTTATTATTATTAAAGTGAAATGAATATTTTTATTTTTACATTTTTATCAGTATGATTATTATTATTCTTATTAGTATTATTGTTAATAAGGATTTATTATTGTCGTTGTTATCACCTTTATTTATTGGTGAGTTTATGTTTTTTTTTAGTTTCTTTTCATTTTATTTTTTATTTCTATTTCTTTCTTTTGTCTTTTTTTCAGTCTCCCTCTCCCTTCTCTCCCTCCCCATCACGAGCACCACCACTGTTACCCTATGTCTTGGTGCCACCACCCCTCCCCTCTCTTCTTCCTCTCCACACCAAACACCCCCTGTCTGACCCACGTTAGCTGCCCTTATCCAGTCAACCCACCAGTTGCGCAGCACCTCGATGCCAACCTCCTACACCGACCATGACGTCGGCACTCTCCTCTTGTTTCGGCCACTACACGCCCCCACTACTGACCAGATCCTCTCCCGATGTTATTATCTCTTTCCTTCTTTGTTCGTCCAGTAGTGGTGCACCATCCCACTTCCATGTTCTAGCCGTCCAGGGCGGCGCAACGCCCCAACAACGTCCCCCTTCACTGCATTGGCATCGGTCTCCTCCCATCGGTACCCAGAAGCCGCATAGGCCACGTGCACCTTCATCTGAACCTTTTTCCATCCTTTACGCACCCACCAGACCTTCTTTTGTCTGCATGACTCATTGTCAGCACACTCTAACCAGACGACATGACTCTTGTCATCGCGCGCCCTTCTGTCGGGGCCCTCTGGCCGCACACCCTCTGACTCACTACGCGCCGTCTAACAAGCCCCTAATGGTACAACGTGCATGCTTCTGACCGATATACCTCTTTTCTAGCCATCGCACTCTCTCCCATCGAGGCATCTCTCTTCACCATAATCCCTGCAAGTCGTCTTCTATTTCACATGATCCCATTGATCAAGATCACAACCGCACTGACACCTGCCTCTTTCTCTCACACGATAAACGCAAGCTGCCAAAGGTGACAGGTTTGGGTTCACTTCCTTTCTATTTCACTGGTTTTTAGGAGAGTTCTATGCTACTTCTTCGTTTGGATTATTGTGAATTTGTTTTTATGTGTGTATAGTTATTTTTTTGGTCGTAGTGTGTGGTAAAGGAATTTCTTTCATACTATGGTCATTAGGCGGTGCGTTATTGTGAGCTTGTGTGTGGCATGTCGCATCATCTTGTTCAATCTGAGAGTTTTTGTAGGTCCCCCACTGTACTTCCATTTGAATTTATAATTTCTTTATTTCTTATCATTTCATTGATTTTTGTTAAATGTGAAATAATATTAATTAATTATTTTTAGAATAATTATTTTCTAGAAATGAAACTGTTTATTTCTTTATGTTGTACTGAAAATATTTTATAGATGGATTGTTTCCCAATGGTGGAAAATAATCGTTTTCCCTTTGAGCTTAATTCGTTCATTTTTATGTTTGGTTCTAGTTTTATGTAAAAAAAATTCTTCTAACGCGGAAACAAATGTTTTAATTTTTTTTGAGGAATAATTCTTCTTTTAAAAGTTATTTAGGCCCATTTGGAACTTTAAAAATAAATGGTTGTGTGGACAACTCTTCCTAGATAATTCTCATCCCTTGGTTACATTGAATTTGGTGGGAGGCCCATGCTAAGTGGCTACCTTGTGTTTGAATGGATAAAAGGCAAGAAGTTGTTCCATGTGGTGATTCGGGTGATGCCTATTGTGGGAATTATTATTTTATATATTCATGTGATTTTATGCTCAGTTGTCATCAGTTATCTCGCCCTTTTTGTTACACATATTGACATGGGAACCTATCATAGTAAGTTAATTTTCTATGAATGATTGTTTCACAAGTTTAGATTATGCATTGCCTAGTGGCCCTTAGTATGGACTTTTCTATTCTAGGGGATTGGGCCTTTCAATTAGGCCAGGTAGGGAAACACGGAGCGTTTGGGAGTTTTGAAGTCATCGAGAGTTGGCATGCCTTCAGGATGAGTCACATGTATAGTATATTATGGGTTTTTCACAATCTCTTAGGTTAGACCCATGTCTATTTGTATTTCTATTTCTTGCAGTGTTTCATATTATGTTTGTACTTGTGTCTACATTTCCCTTATTGTGTACTTAATATTGTGCATTTTAGTGTTTTTGTTCTTGGAAAGTGGTGATCTAGTTTTGAGTTTTTTTCTAAAAGTGTTTTTCAAATGAAATTGTTTTATTCTCTTTGTAAAAATCTAAAAAATATAAAAAAATCACATTCCTTCTTAAAATACTATTGGAACTAAATAAAAGAATTTATTTTTGAAAATAAATAAGGTAAATTGTTCATACATTGTTTTTAAGTAAAATATTTAGATAAATTTACTTTAATATATTGTAGTTTAAAATTGAAACTTTTAAATTCATTATTTAATGGTGGTGCTTTGGGAAATGATTTTTGGGAAAACCGACTAAGTTTTAATACTCATTCCTATAGTGTTTTCTTGTTTTTAGTTTTTGTTTTTGGTTTAACTCAAGCTTGTTCACCATGGGAGAGAGTTGGTTGTGGATTGAAGAGTGACTCTTGGGGTCATGTGGAGTTTTGGTCGTAGTTAGGTTACTGTTTTTTTGTTGGTTATTCTTTTTTGTTGTTGTTTATTTAATTTTTATTGTTATACCTTTTTTCATTAATTTATTTATTTTCATTGGGTTAAATCATTCCCTTTTATTCTTGGTTGATGTTATGGTGCATGTCGCCAGCTGGGGAGGATCGGGAATGCCTCTCGAGCCTTGTCGCGGATAGGATTAGGTGACCGGTTCAGGGTCTACTCGGGTTGGTTGGTGAAAAAATGGTATCAGAGCAGATCGACTCTTTAGTGGACCATTCTCGTATAGCACCCATTGTTATTTGGGGTTGTCATGGTGGATGGATTTGGATTTCTGAGGCTCAAGGTGTAGGCTTGAGAAGAACTTCGTGAACCCCTACTTGTTGTGAACCTCAAGTTACCATTGGATGTCTTGTCTTGTTGGTGTCGTTTGATTCTTGTGAATTTTTTTATGTTGGGAAATGAAAAGAGAGTTAGGAAAGTATCCCAGTGAGCTTTCAGGGCTGGGGAATCCATGTGGATCTGGGGACATTACCCTAGACTACTCTTCATGATGGTGGCATGACCCATCGACACTAGTTTACCCTAGTTAATCATTTGGGTCTTCTTTAATTCTAAAAACTGTTTGTAAATATTTATTTTGGAAATTGTGAAAGGTTTAATTTGGAATTGAAATGAACCTATTTTGATTTAGATATTTGTTTCCTTGTTCCTTAGTGTTCTCCCCCTGAAATATTTGATGAATTCCCAAGGTGCATCTTCGGGTGGTTCTCCCTTAATAAATCCTCATGTTGATCCGCCCATAGACTACGTCCTTGAGTTTTGGAAGTTGAAACATCCCCTCTTTTAGGGTCAAGAAGATCCTCTTAATATAGAGGAGTGTTTGTAGAAGATTGATAGGAACTTCTATTTTCTCATTCCATCCAAGTCAACGAAGGTGAAGTTGGATACCTTTATGCTTGAAGGTCCATCCTGGAAATGGTGTCAGTTTGTGTCTCAAAGAAAGCCTCAAAAGGATCTCATTTGAAAGTTCTTTAATTCATCATTCATCCAATATTATTTCTCTGATATGACAAAGGTGAGAAAGATAATGGAGTTCTATGGTCTTCAAAAAGGTGTTGGATCAGTGTTGGAATTATTTCATCATTTCCTGGACCTACCTCTCTATGAACTAGGGTATCTTAGAAATGATCCCATGAAAGATCGGTATTTTAAGTTTGGGCTCCGACCTAAACTGTAGTTTAAAGTGGTAGAGCTCAACCTAACCACCTTTTTGGATGGTGTGGGGAAAGCCTTTCTTGCTGAATATGAGTTATCAGGAGGACCTGAGGTGGATAATCATACCCTGGGCTTGGGAAGTAGTGTAGAGGATGGTGATAGAAAGAATGAGAATTGACCAGAATTCGGTGGATTTAATAGAGGAATCAAGAGGAATTCAGACCATCAGTCATATTCTTCATAGTGAAATGTTCTGATCTATCACTAGTGTGGTGAGTAGGGTCACAAGAGGTTGATGTGCCTGATTGTTTCAAAACCCTACTACACCTATGGATGCATGGGTCACTTGAAGTGATTCTTCCAAGGTATTTCAAAGAAGTGTGTTAAAGCCAAACCTGGCTCGTCGAAGGTCACCTCATCCCATAAGCAGAAGTAGGGAAATATTTGGGACCAGTTTGGGGTTTTCTCTTTGTAGAGTTCCCTAGATGTAGTGGTCATCTCTTGTAGCGTTTTGTGGTGTTTATTTTCCTTTAGTTGTAAGAATTGTTTTGTCAAACCTCTTTGAAACCTTTATTTTATTGGAAGTTTATTTGGTATAATTATGGTTTTTGTGTTATGTTTTTGAATTTCTGATTCCTGACTACAAGGAAAGAGATACTTCAATCATCAGGGCTCTATCCATAGGTCCTGGAGCGAAGATGGCGGGTAGTCAGGAGAACCCTCGTGATGTAAAAGGTCCTTCGTTTAATCTTTCACCTTAGTGTGTCATGGCTTGTGTTCTTCCAAGGGTGTGATGTTGTTGATATATAGATGGTGGTTGTTTGGATTCTCTCTCGGTTGTACCCTTCCATTATCCCCCCTCATGGTGGGCATTTTTGGTATGTGTAGAATGTTTTCAAGTTCGGTAAATATTTTCAGTTCCTATAGTTGGGAGACCCATAGTGGGTCTCGTAGAGTTACACCAAAAGTAATTTAGTGTTATACCAAAAATTTTTGTGGGGAGTCCATTCGGGCCTCCCCGTGTCAGTATCAGAGTTTCGTTTTAGGTATTGTTTTGGGTGTTGGGTGGTCTTGTGCAGAACCACCCAGTTTTAAGTTCTTCCTCTTGAGTAAACATTGGGGTTGGAGTAAACCCAATGATTCTGTTGGACTAAGATTATGGGAATAAGTGTTTGAGGTAGTTTAATTTCATTCGTTCCTTGGTTGAACTGGATGTTCTAGGTTCTACTTAGTAGTGGTAAAGGTGTTTGTGTTTTAAGGATGAGTTGTGTGTCATTGGAGTTTGGTGTCTGTTTGGATCGATCAACTGGAAGGGATGGAAATCGTTATAGAGGGGGGAATTGTGACACCCCGACCTATCTAATTATTTTATTTTATTATTTCTTTGGATTTTAAAAATTTTATTTTGAGGTTTGGGTTGAATCTCGAAAATATTTTTTGAGTTTATGTCAAAAAGTGTGTTTTTTGGGTTGGCGTCATTAGAAGCACAGGCAGAGCACGTTTTGGAAACACCGTACAGCTTCCCTAATTCCACTGTGCAACCTAGAAGTTTTCTAAAAATTTAAATATGTATTTTTTTTGTAATTTATTGAGTTGTTTAAAAATTTTATTATTGTTAATAATTTCATTATTATTATTAAAGTGAAATGAATATTTTTATTATTTATATTTTTATCAGCATGATTATTATTATTCTCTTTTGTATTATTATTAATAAGGATTTATTATTATTAGTATTGTTTTTCTCATCTTTATTTACTTGTGAGTTTGTGTTTTTTTTATTTTATTTTCATTTTATTTTTTTCTTTCCATTTATTTCTTTTATCTTTTTTTCCACTATCCCTCTCACTTCTCTCTCTCCCTCTCATGAGAATCCCCCCATGTTACCCTAATTCTGGGTGTCACAACCCCATCCCATCTCTTCTCCCACTCCGCATCGGCCACCTCCCACTTTGACCCGCACCAGCTGCCCTCCTCCAGTCACCACACCAGCGGCACAGCACCTTGACGTCGGCCTCCTACACTGACCGCAACAATAGCCTCCTACCCTATATAGGCCGAGAAGTCGGCCACCTACCCTTGTTCCAACCACCGCACGCCCCCCTCCCCTGACACAATCCTCTCTTAGTGTCGTTCCCACTTCCCTTTTTCGTCCGGCCAGTGGTGGCACACTATCCCCCTTCCCTGCACTGATCGGCCAGTAGCAGTGCAGCACCCCAACAACGTTCCCCTTCACTACACCAGTCACGGGCTCCTCCCGCCAATACCCACCAACCACATCAGTCGCGCATGCCTCCGGCCAGACCTCCTTCTATCCAAACGCCACCCTGCTGGTGCACTCTGGCTAGTCAACATGACTCTGGTCACCGCACACCCTCATGTCGGAGCCCATCAGTCATGCGCCCTCTGTTCTCGTGCCTCCCGACTCTCCATGCACCATCCAGACAGCCCCTACCGGTGCAACATTCCCTCCTCCGGTCGACGTACCTCCTATACAACCATCGCGTGCCCTCCCATCCAGGTTACGCTCTTCACCGGCTTCCTCTCCTGTCATTCTCTCTTTCTAGGGATCCCATTGGTCGAGTGCACCCCTGCACTGACCCTTTCCTTCTTCGCTCAAGAGATAAATTCCTGCCGCTGAAGGTGAGTGGTTTGGGTTCATGATTTTTCACCTGAACTGGGGTTTAGGTGAGGTTTATACTGCTTCTTCATATGAATTATTTTAAATTAGTTTTTACTTGTTTTTAGTTATTTTTGTGGTCACAACATGTTGGAAAGGATATTCCGCAATACTACAGTCATCAGTTGGTGTGTGCTTTTGCACATGTGTGAGGCATGTCGTGTCATCGTGTTCGAGCTACAAGTCGAGGTAGGTCCCCCACTACACTTTCCTTAGAAATTAGAATTTATTTATTTATTTTCATTTCATTGATTTTCATTCAATGTGAAATAATATTAAATAATTATTTTTAGAAAAATGATTTACTGGAAATGAAACTGTTTATTTCTTTATATTTCAATAGAAATATTTTCTGGATGGATTGTTTCCCAATGGTGGAAAATTCCTATTTGGCCTTTGAACATAATTCTTGAATTTTTATGTGTGGTTCTAGTTTGATTTGAAATATTTTTCTTCTAATGCGGAGAAAAATGTTTTGGTTTATCTTTAAGAAAAGTTCTTCTTTTAAAAGTTATTTAGGGCCCATTTGGAACTTTAATAATAAATGGTTGTGTGAAAAACTCGTCATAGATAATTCTCTTTCCTTTGTTACATTGAATGTGGCAGGAGGTCCATGCTAAGTAGCTCCCTTGTGTTTGAATGGTTAAAAAGGAAAGAAACTGTTTCATGTGGTGACACAGGTGATTCTTGTTGTCTGAATTATTATTATATATATGCATATGATTTGATGCTCGGTTGACATTAGTTGGCTCACCCTTTTTGTTACACGTGTTGACATGGAAACCTGGCATAGTAAGTTAATTTTCTATGAACGATTGTTGCACTAGTTTAGATTACACACTGGCTAGTGGCCCTTAGTATGGACTTTTCTCTACTAGGGGATTGGGCCCCTTGGTTAGGCCAGGTATGGAAACACTGAGTTTTTGGGCATTATGACATCACCAAGAGTAGGAATCCCTTCAGGATAAGTCACTTGTATAGTACGTTATGGGTTGTTCACGAGCTCCTAGGTTCGACCCATGTTTATTTGGAAATCTAATTCTTTCAATGATGAATATCATTCTTGTGGATGTATCTACATTGCCCTTGTTGTGTACTTACTATTGTTCATTTTTTTGTATTGTTTTTCTTGGAAAGTGGTGAGCTATTTTTGAGTAGTATACTGAAAGTGTTTTCAAATGAAAGTATTTTACTATCTTGGCACAAATATGAAAAATCTAAAAAAATAACTTTCCTTTTTAAAATTCAATATTCTCAAATAAAAAAAATTATTTTTGAAAATAAATAAGGACAATGGTTCGTACATTGTTTTTAAGTAAAATATTTAGATAAAATTAATTTCACATATTGTAGTTATAACATAAAACTAGTCAATTCATTATTTAATGGTAGTGCTTTTAGAATAGATTTTTGGGCATGCCTGCTAAGTTTTAATACTCATGCATATAGTGTTTTCTTGTTTTTAGTTTCTATTTTAGGTTTGACTCATGCTTGTTTATCAAGGGAAAGAGTTGGTTGTGTATTAGAGAGTGACTCTTGGGGTCACATAGAGTTTTGTTCGTTGTTAGGTTTGTGTGTTTTTGTTTTCTCATTCTTTTCTTTTCGTTTCATTTACTTACTTTGAATTATTCTCCCTTTTTTATTTATTTATTTATTTTAATTGGTTGAAATCATTCCCTTAAGTTCTCAGTTGATGTCCTGGCGCTTGTCACCAGCCTAGGAGGATCGGAAAATCCTCTTAGACCTTAACACGGATCAGTTCAGATGACTATTTTAGGGTCGACCAGGGTTGGTTCATGATACAAGAATCATGATATATCTCATCATAACAGGAATCAAGACACACATAGTTCATAGTAGGAAGGTCCTCAGTACAAATATAAATCATTTTCATGGTAAGGGGCATTTTATTTCAAGAAGAAGCCTTTAAATAAGAGAACCAGTATTGGAATATCCTATACAGATCCTACTCATATATGGGAGAGGGGAAATTTTTTTGTTTTTGTGGTTGTTCCAAGAATAAGGGACCCAGGAATCACTATGTATCTCATTAGAATGAGAATCAATACACACATAATTCTCAATAAGTAACCCCTGTTTATATTTGGATCAAATGTAGGGAGGGGGAATTTTTTTTGAATCTGCAGTTGAGATTATAATAAGGGATCATGGAATCACTATATATGCCATCAAAATGAGAATAAATCCACACATAGTTCTTGTGAAATTCTATTTATAATTGTCAATCACATGTAAGGAATAGTAGAATTTATGTTATAAGGTGTGAACTGACTGTGTTCCAAATACTTCTACATATATTGAACTAACATGTAGGGAGAAAGAGACCAAAAACAGAATGGTACATCTTGTGCAGTTTAGAGTCATTCCAGTTGAACATACACCTCATAGTTTAACATCACGTGAAAGAGATGTAAGTGATATGCTGTTTAGATTCTTTCCTTTGGGACTTATATGTTTTCATTCAAAACTTTCTTATCAACATGTAAAACAAAGGATCTTCTCTCTAATCCAAGTTAGATAGTACCAATATAATTTATGAGATATTATGATAAAAAATTATTTTGGTTTATGTTTGTACCTATGATAAAGGATCCATGCATCACTATATATATATTCAGAATAATAATTAAGACACATGTAGTTCTTGGGACATTCCTTGTATAAATATGACTCATATGAAAGGAGTAGGATAGTCAATATAATATATTTCACTCTAAGAATTTTAAGGTCATACAGGATGGACCAAATGTTCCTTGTTGAAATTTTATCATGAAAATATAAATTTTAATCTCTAACCATTAATCCTAAGTGAGTCATGATCAGTGTGAGAAATAAGAGAGAATTAGAATATTTCCTAAATTGTATTAAAATTATTACTAAGGATTTTTTCAGATATACCCCATGTGATTTTTTATTTTTTGATGGATATATTACCATTTAGTTTGACTAAATGTGACTAAGATGTAATCTAGGAAATTTCAAATTCATTTTACCCACACTAAGATGTGTTATAGTTTAATTTCATGTGACTAAGATGTTGTCCCATAGTTTAACATCATGTGAATGGAACAAGATATAGCTTACAAAAAGTATCATTTGAGTAACCTTTCATTGGTGGGAGGTTTGATACGCTCCTATTCTATAATCATCAGTTAATATGAACCATTGGAGTGGACCAAATGAATGATGAAAGTTCTATCCCATTTTGGTTCTAGTTTTGGAGGTATATTCTCATGAATCATCAAGGTCTTGAGAACCAATACCAATTAACCTTGGAGTAATGAATGGATGCAAACTTTAATATTGAAGGGTCATGCTACTCAATTTTATAGAAATTGAAAATGGTTTAGGGTATATAATAATTTCTCATCATTCCCTTCCAAATCATCCAATCAGTTTGGAGATTTCTCATATATGAGAAACTGGTCGTAAATGGAAATACCGAGTGAAGGTAGTTGGACCTCAATGGGTAAAAGCACTTTTGTCTCATAGATAAGGGGATATGGGGTTACATATGTAGCTATGTGGGTAGTGGTGTGATAGGCCCACAAATCATGCCTAATTTTTTAGGACAATATTTCTTATCCTTATCCAACATATATTAGACTATATTAGAAAAAAAATTATTGAAAGCCTTTATCATTCCATTTGACTCTTAATGCTAGTTGGATAAGTTGTTAGAAAAAATTAGATATTGAAAATATAGTATTATCTATTAGAAAGATTAGAAACCAGCTCTATTTTACATTAATATTGTATGAGGGAAACCAAATATGATAATAATGTTTTTCTTCACAAATATTATGCTATCCTTTTTTCAATCTTCCTTGAGGGATAGATCCTCGACCCACATGGAAAAGAATCCAGTTGTAGTAAGGGTGTACTTGAACTTCCTAGATATTATTGGGGGATATTACCCCATTACATTTATTACCCAAATAGAAAATAACCATGAATATTTGGTAGCATGCAACAACTCTGGGTGATGATGGATGAAGTTGGAACTTATCTGATAGGAATGACATTTCTTGGTGAATTTTTTATATTCATATATCATTAAAGTACAAAAATACTTGAGCCTCCTAATTTTATGAGAATTATGGATCAATGATTGATGAGATCCACATGCACACATATGTACTTCTTTTATAAAAGTGAGAGTTTCCCAAGATTTATTTCATCTGGGGTTGAATCCATCGAGGCTTCATTTATAAATGAATTTTTGAATGTTTGGATTGTTATAAAGGGTAAAATATACTACCTATCAATGAATTTTCACTTTTATTTCTCTATGTAATAAAATAATCCCACTTTGGAGGTATTCCAATATGGGTGAAAGTATTTTATTCATAAAATTTTCTAACCCATATATTGTATTGAAATTGTTGATCTCTTCCCTGCTGTTACTAATGAATGGTGATACCATTCTATGATTCATGATGCTAATGCCTATTTCTTATTTGTTTGGGGATACTAAGGTTATTTTTAAATAAGATGATGCATGTATCTGGGTATTCTATGAATTCAAAACATGATTCTATGTTGTTTTTGAGAAGAATTCCACTGTCAATCCTTATTCATAGTCAAGTAGGGGAATGGTCACTTGTGTTTGATAGCATAATCAATTTTGATCTACTAGAAAACCAACTATGAATAAAATTTTACATTCAGAAGGCCTACTAGTGCATTTAGTTTCAATTCCAAACCAACAATGAGGTATTGGTATTATAGTCATTATCAGTTCAGCCTTCTGATAACAAGAAGGAATAAGGTATACCTACCAGAGTGGGAGAGATAAGAATGACTCCCAAACTGACTCTATTAAGTTTGGGGTCTTCTATTATTTTCTCAGCTGAGATTATAAAATCACCATAAAACTATATATCTTACATCAGGGGTAATTATTATATAGAGAAGTTGTTTTTATTGGGAAAATCAATGTTCAATGGTGTTTTATCTATACAAGGATTCTCTTTGAGAGAATCTATTAATTTTTATCCCTTTATTATATTTTGTTGTATGAACTTAATGTCAACTACTACAAAATTAAATCCTCTAATTCCAAACATCTATTAAATATAGGAAAAATGAGGTTTTATTTAACGGGGTCACTATGAGAGACCAAGTGGACCTCATGGTGTATCATATAGTGCCTAAAATTTTGGACTATTAATATTAACATAATTAAATTTTTCTCGATATCTGAATATTGGAACATAGTACTAAACATGGTTATATATAGATAATACAGACAATTATTGTCCACTGTTTCATTATTAAATATAATAAAATATCCCATAGATAACTCCAATGATATCACAAATAAATTGATTATATTTCCTTCAAAAGTGGGAATTGGAATTGGTGGGCTCAAAAGATATTTTTTGAGACTACCAAAATCCTCCTGAAAATAATTAGTATTCTAGTGTGTAACTTCATTTTTCTTCAATTTAGTTAAGGTTTAAAATTTAACTATAAATTTTTCTATGAAGCGTCAGATATATTTGAGGTTTCCCTGAATTCCTCTCAACCCATTGGGGTTTTGAATAGGAGACATATCAAGGATAGTCTTGGTTTTCTTAGGATCGACTTCAATGCCATGATGACATACTGTGATGCTGAGTAAATTCTCGTGGGTGACCCTGAAAGTAAAATCCAAGGGGTTAATATTCAATTTTTCATTTTTTATATTATTTAAAATATCCTCTAGATTCATAAGATGACTGGAACATTTCTTGTATTTGACCACCAGATCATCAACGTAATATTCAATGGTCCTCCCTAATAAGGGATTGAAAATACGGTGCATGGGTCATTATTAAGTGGTGCTAGAATTATTTAAACCAAAAGTCCGGAATTGATAGTAGTATATTCCTTGGTGTTTCATGAAATTAGTGGATTATTTATCTTTTGGGGGAATTCAGATTTTGTTATATCCCAAATATAAATCTATAAAGGAATGATCTTGGTGGATTATAGTTTCATCAATATCAAATTTCATGACTGGGTCTGGAATATTATAATTGGGAAAATTTTGGTTGATATCACTAAAATCAATGTAAAATATAATATTCTCATTATTCTTTTTGACTATGATGATGTCAGTTAGACACTTTAGGTATTAGACCTCTCGAATAAAGTTTTCTTTGATATGATTATCAACTTTGACTTCAAACTTGGCAGTATGATTTGGATAAGTTCTTTTGGATACCTTCTTATAACCATCATGATCTTTATAGAAGACTAATTGGTGGGTACCCACATTGGGATCAAGGCATGGAATTTATATGTAATTCCAGGAGAACACATCTCAGTGTTTTTTTAGAAAAGATATATATACCTATTATTCCTCAAAATTCATGGTCATATTTATCAATGTGGGTCAAGAATATTCCTCGATACCTAGATTCAATTGATGGATCTCATAAATAGTAGTGGATACACCCTACTTAAATGATAGTGGGATTTCTCTAAGATATACCTTTTTCTCTATCAATACCAATCACTGGAGGAATGGGTAATGAAGGGGCATCTTCATAACTAAAATCATTATTATCCTTACATTTATAAGATTAAGTATGAGATTAATCACTCTATATTAGTGATATGAGAGTCCTTTCTTATTCTATAAATGACTTAAGAGTCTTTTGAGACTATGGGAAAAATATGAGGGAATTTTCACTTAGGTTTCTACCACTTTTGGGGTAATGAAAGGTCTTCTCAATATCATTACGCTCAGCTGATGTGATTTATATCATGAGAGATGATGAATGAAGACAAAAATATAATGTTTTGTCTTTTATTTTATTGATAATAAGTATATACTAATTGAAAATCTCCTTAAATGGATTAGTCAAGTTCATTTCCAATCCATTTAGAGTAGTAACCCAAGAATCATCATCAATTATTGGTTTCTTTCTTTCTCTCTTATAGAACCCTATTTTGATGTATTATAAGTCTCTAGATTTAAATAAAGACTTATCAATGTGAAATTTCCAAATTCATACATTAACATATAATTTTATATATTGATTGTATGATAAGGTAACTTTTCATGTTGATGTAACAAAGGTATATATAACTAGTCATTGGATTGTGTATCCTTTTGAGTAACAGAATGTGTTTTTGTGGTACATCAAATTGTTTATGATTTTAATGTTGATTTATAGTATAGGGAAGAACTTATGTCATCTCTCAAGGAGCATTCATATATTTAGAGTATGAATTTTTTATAAAAAGTACTAAAGGGGGGTGATTTTGAAAAATGTTTTATGAAACTAAATCAATATAAAGAGTTTAATAGTTGAGAAAGAGGTAGATTTTGAAAATATATGATAAGTATGTGGTCATTTATATGTTAATACACCACTTAAAAATTTCTATGTTCTTAATTGATTATTGGATTTTTGGTTTAACCCTTTGATTGAGGGTTATCCAAGATCTTGGGTACCCACAACCCCGAAAATGATTCAAATAGGACTAAAACTTAACATAACAATCGTATATTAAATTTATAACACCCAAGCCTGAATTAAGGTTTCTTAAGGAACACTAAAATCTCAAATTTTTGGGAAAGAAGAAGAGTCTTATGCCGTCCAATCGGAAAAACACAAGTCACACGCTTAAAATTGCACACCGTTCGGTTGTGAGATAAAAAGTGTTTCAATTAAATGCATCAAAACAAGTAAAGATAAATATAAAATAATAATTAAAAACCAAAATATACACCAAACTAGTAGATAATTATATTACATAACTCCCTATTCAATTGTGTAGCTCCCTCACAATGATCACCCACAGCTTAGCTCAACATCAGGATGAGGAGGAATCTTGGGTGGAACTCATTCTTCATTCATGATTCCACTATTAGTTTAGGGGCCTCTAGAACTTATTGGATTAGGATCACTTTAGAGAAAACTAAAAACTTATTCCCCCACCTCATTGGTATCTCTTATAAAAATTTGTCTTCATTTGTAAACCAACAAGTTGAGATCTATACAGATCATAGCACACCTCTTTTGACTTCATGCAGATTTGATGTGTTGGCCAGCTTAGGTCAGTTGGGACAATTAATGGAATAATTGGGCTTAGTTTCCTTGAGATTAAATGTATCCAAGTAAAAAAATGGACTATATCATAAATATCATCCCATTTTTATTAATTTCTTAGTATAAGTGTTCAGTTTAGTCCACTGGTGTGCTTGGATCCTGCGTTGTTTGACCCTTTTTCTTGGACATCATCTTAGGCCCTCCAAATCACTTCCACCTACAATGTAATTATCAAAACAAGAAAAATTTCCCTTTTTAATAGTGGTAAAAACAAAATAATTTAATAAAACATGAAGTGTATTTTATTATTATATTTTTAATTTACAATAAAATTTCAGTTTAATACAATGGTGTGAGGGTGAAAATGAAACAGTAAATCGTGGTGCGGTCACACCCCCACACCTAAACAGTTTGACTCCTGGGAAAATTCATATTTACAAAAATTATGCATTTACATATATAAAACTTCATAAATATTTAACATTAAATGATAATTTAATTCCTGGTAGAAATTTGATCAATTAAAAAATCCCACCGAGGAGTTATTCTTGGTGAGCATGAAAAAAGACATCTCAAAAATTATATCGTAATAAAATCCAAAGAGATGCATGATACCAATCAAAGAAAATAATTAAAAATTTAATCATGTCATTAATTTTCTACATGAGTATGTGACAACTATTTCATGTTATTTTTTACTCTTTTTATAGAGTAAATATACATTATTTTAAAAATTGTCCACTTACGTGATCCTTTCCCCTGAACCTACCCCACATCCTTTTCAATCAAATTTCAAGACCCAATAACTTAATAATTCCAAGAAGTACATGTATAAGATCGCGACATAGATATCCCCATATGTTTTACATTTCATTACCCTCTCATGAATTGTTTTTTTTCAAAAGTTTTACTTGGAACAAATATCACACTCTTATCTCAACCCATGTTTGATCTCCTCAATAAACTAATTGTAATAGTTATAACAAGATCAAAAAATGAGGAATGGTGGTTTTTGACCTAGCCAAGACACGACCCTTTTTTATGTCATAGAATTGTCTGATAATTGGTACACATGCATAGGTCAGTATGGTACAGTAATGAAATAGATTGTATAAGAAATGAATGTATAGAAAAATCATTTTTGAAGGTATAGAAAACTTAACCTAACATATATTTACCTTCCATTAAGTAATAAATTTTCACACTTCATGGTTGGGTGTAAATAATGTGTGGAGAGATTAAGTGAAAAAAAAATTATCTTACACAATTCATATAAAGGGTACCATTCTTCTCAAAGGTTTCAAAATGATACAACCATTTATATCATTGATAAACAACAAAATTTAAAGATAAAGTCACACCATAGTATTAAATTTGTGATGAAATGAACATTTCATCAGAATTTTTTTTGAAATAAAAAAAAAATATGAAAACAAAAAATTCCATATTCATTTTTAATAACTTCCATAATTAATCAGGCATTATTTTCCATGATAAAGTGGGAATAAAAAATTAATATTTAAGGGTGGATCATGTGACAATACAATCTAGCAATCCAAAAAGAGAAAAAGAACAAAGATGATGAAAATTCCTAACTAACCCAGGAATATGCCGATCCCCCCACACATAGAGTGTGCAGTGTCCTCACTGTCATAAAAGATAATGTGAGAAGGATGGATAAAACCTGGTGAGTACTATTGGTATGATGCTTCTTGAACTTGGAGTTCCTCCATTTGGGACTTCAGAAGGGATTTGGGGAAGTGTTTCAGTCACTGCCCATTGACAGTGAAGGTTTGCTTGGTTTCTTAATTTTGAACCCAGAAAACAACAAATGGAGATACATTAGTAATAGTGTATGGTCCAAACCAGTGATAATGAAGCTTACACAGATGTAACTTCAGCCTTACATTATAGAGGAGGACCTTCTACCCAATATGTAAATAACAATGAAGGATGAGATGGTCTTGAGCTGCATTGGTTCACTCCTAATATATCTGGGAGTTCTCATATGAATCTCTTCTCATTTTCTCCAACTCCTAAATCTGAAAATTCCTTTGAGAACTTGTACCAAAAAGATTAGAATTGCATTGCTTGATGGCTCAGTAATCCTGATTCTCAATCTTAATATGGAGGTGACAATTCTTTCCAAACACAAGACGATAGGGTGACATTCTAATAGAAGATTTAAAGGTTGTGTGGTAAGCCCATAATGAATCGTTGAGTCTAATACTCTGATATTTTTTGTTAGGTTGAACATTTTTTTCTAGAATCTGTTTTACCTCTCTATTTGACACCTCATCTTGACCATTGGTTTGTAGATGATATAAAATAGACACTCTATGCTTGACCCCATACTGACACAAAAGATATTTAATTGTTCGGTTGAAGAAAATAGAACCCTTGTCATTGATGAAGAAACTAGGTAATTCAAACCTATAAAACATTTGGGTTCCCAAAAAATTAAAAACTGTATTAGAATCATTAGTCCTTGTATCTCACACCAGTATCCATTTTGAAACATAATCCACTTCTAGAAGAATGTAAAGGTTCCCAAATGAATTGGGGAATGGTCCCACAAATTTAGTTCCCCAAACATTGAAAATGTCATGGAAGAAAAAGGGTTTTTGTGTTATTTCATTTTTTAGATACATTCCCCATTCTTTGACAGAAAAGACAAGATTTATATATTTCATGGGCATCCCAAAAAAGTGTTGGCCAAAAGAGACCAAAATCAGGGACATCTCGAGCAGTCCATTGGGGACCAAAGTGGACCCCACAAGCACGAGTGTGGAAGACCCTAAGGATAGATTGAAACTCACTATTAGGAACACAAATCATGAGTACTTGATCACTACAAGTGCGCCAAAGGTAGGTTTCATCCCAAAATGTACCAATAAGACTCATGTTTAATATGGTGGACCTAGTTTTTATTGAAATCAAAAGGAATTCAAGATGTTACCATATAATTTACTATTTCAGCATACCAAGGAGTAGCTTCCTATACTCGATAAAATTGCTCATCAGGAAAAATTTCATTTATGGGAATAAGAGGGGGATGATTAAATGTATGAGAATGGGTGGATCCTACAGATATGGTCAACCACCACATTCTCTTCTCCTTTTTTATCTCTAATTTTGAAATTGAATTTCTAAAGTAGGAGCATCCAAGGAATGATGTGTGGCTTCTGATTTCATAAGGAGATACTGATGGGCTACATGGTATGAGAACACAATGAATTTGGAACCTAAAAGATACAACCTGAATTTATCCAAGGAAAACACAATGGTATGAATTTTTTTTTTCTTGGTGTAGTTTTCTTGGGCAGGGTCCAATAAACATGAGGCATAGGCAATTATAGGTGGATATCGATCGAACCTTTGTGATAATACTTCCCCAACTCCATAGTTATAAGAATCACATATGATCTCAAATGGTAAATCCCACCGAGGTGATCACATTACCAGGGGTGATGTGAGACTCCATTTCAACATATTAAAATATTCCTCACATTCTTTATCAAAAACAAATTCCTTTTCCTTTTAGAGAAATCAGAAAATAGGGGGTTTAATTTTACTAAATCCATCAATGAAATGATGGTAGAATTCATAATGACCTAGAAAATACCGCACATATCGTACATTTTTAGGGAATCGTAAGGAAGAAATAAAATCCACTATTGATTTATCAACTTGGATACCATCTCCAAAAATTTCATATCCCAATAATCTACCTAGCCGCACCATGAAATGTCATTTCTCATAATTTAATATGAGATTATTTTCAATACAGTGATGTAGGACTGAACCAAGACTACTCAAACATTCATTAAAAGATGATATATAAACAGTTAAATCATCCATGAATACTTCCATGAAATTCTCTAAGAAATCTGAAAAAATACTAACCATACATCACAGGAAAGTACCTGGAGAATTGCATAGACCTAATGGAATTATCCTATATAAAAATGTTCCAAAGTGGAAATTAAAGGTTGTCTTTCCTGATTCTTAGAGGAAATATGGATTTAAAAGTATCTATAATACCCATCAAGAAAATAGTAATGGGACTTATTTGTTATCCTCTCTAGAATTTGGTCAATGAATGGTAATGGGAAATGGTTCTTCCTAGTTTTCTGGTCTAGTCGAGGATAGTATATATAAACACGCCAAATATTCTTCACAAGAGTTGGAAAAAATTCATTATTTTCATTTTTAATTACCATTAGACCAGTTTTTTTTAGGAACCACTTATACTAGACTGACCCATTGGCTGTCAGAGATGGGGTAAATAATTCTAGAAGCCAATAATATTGTTACCTCCATTTTAACAACATATAAGAGGTTTGGTTTCAGTTGTCTTTGTTCCTTCCTCAATGGTTCAGCCTCATTATATAATAATATAAGATGTGTGAAAATTGATGGGATAATACTAGTAATTTAAGAAAGTTTCCATCCCAAATCCTGTTTATACTCCCTCAAAAGTTCAAGATGTCTTTATTCATGCTTCAAGGGTATTGAACAAACAATGATGACAAGAATATTGTTTCCATTCTCAAGATAGGAATATTTTAAATCTTGAGGAAAATTTTTTTAGTTCCAGTTCAGGGGGAGTTTGGATTTATGGGATTTTTTGTGAAAGTGAGAGGTCTCTAATCTCATCTAACTGCTCGATGGTATCATCCTCAGATGAGGAATGAGCTTTGACAGTCTTATAAATATCATCGATGTTCATGTGATCCTCAATGTTTAAGAAATCATCAATTAACAAAACATGCATGAAACGTTTCTAGAATGACACAACATTCAATGGATGATTCATTGCCTAAAAATTAAATCAATGATAAAAACTCAAAAAGAGTATCAGGGGAAAGAAAATAAGATTTTTCAAGGGAATGGAGTGAATCTATAGAGTTAATAGAGATATATCAATGTTCTTATGAGGGGTGATTCATGGTATCAAGGATATTGAAGTGGATAGTGTCACCACAAAACTCCATATATAATGTACCATTAAGGAAATTAATTATGGTTTTGAAAATTTTCAGGAAAGGTATCCCCCATATAATTGGGTCAAGTACATTCATCCTATAATTTTCAATTTTAAGCACATAAAAATCAGCAGGAATAATTAAATTTTGCACCATCATAATAACATCCTCTAACAAACCAGAGGGGTGTGTAGTACTTTTATTTTCAAGTGGAAAGACAATTCCTTTGGGATTCAATTATCCAACCTTCAATGAATATTAAATATAGTGATGTATCACATTTGAATAGGAACACAAATCAAGCATAGCATTGGAAAAAGGAATACTTCCATGTGGTTCATGGAATTGAGAATCTTCTAGGATCATTGCATTTGGTGGGAAATTATGGCTCTATCAATTCTAAGATGTTTCTCCCCAATATTACCTTCTTATCACCTCTAAGACTCCTTTGGTGTGTATAAATATCCTTTAGAAATTTGGAATGTCTTAGAATATGCTTCACAACATTAATTAAAGTAATATTAACCTGAAATGTTTTGAAAGTTTATAATATATCCTTATCAAGTTTATTTTCCTTTTATTTTCTTTGTTGGGTGACCCTTTGGGGAAATGGAAGTGTAATGGTTGGGATAGGTGATTCATCAACAAACATACACTTTCCATTGGAATGGATTCTCTCAAGACATGGGTTTTCAACATTTGGACTAATTTCAATAGTTGGGATGGTGTTTTCCTTAGAAGGGGATGACTAAAATGGAGGATTAATTTGGATTTTTTGTTTTTTTCCACTTTTAAGGGTGGTGGAAATAACATTTCCCTTATCCCTAGGGTTAACTACTAGTTGAGAGGGTAGTTTACCCGACCCATGACTTCGAATTTACCCCATAGAGTTAGTGAGTTAGCATAATTAGGTTTTTAGGTCTTGTATGGATTCTTCGGTGGTTTTTTGGAATTAGAGAATATTGTAAGTCATTTTTTTCGTCATATCATCTAGGCTAGGATCTAGTTTTGTAGGGTATGGTTGGAAACTCCTTTTTGGGTGTTGGGTATTTTTGGGTGGTGGTGGTTGACTATTCTATCTTAGTTAGTTCCATGGTTGTTGAAGTTGGTTTGAATACCCACTTTCATATAGGCTTGGTTGTCTTTCCACGTAGGGTTGGATGGATAGTATGGTTCTTTCCTATAGGGTTGGTTATAGGGGTGGCTTGGAAATATTTCCTCACAACTCTCAGAAGTTTCACTTACTTGGGGGAATTAGTCAAATTAGTGGGTGTCGGAAGAATATATAACACAATGTATGGGAGGAGGATATTGGTATTTCCCTTGGGAAATATCAAGTTTTATAAAAACGGTACTTACCTCTTTGAACTTTGTGTCCACCTTCTTCTCAAATTCAGTACTTTGCACCACATGGACACCTTGAATGGGTATACTAGACCTTGAATTAAATTTTTGACTATTTTGTGACAAGTTATAAATTAGGGTACTTGTAGAAATTTCGGTTTTATCAACTAGTGGACCACCTAAAGCAGCATAAATCATATTTTGACTAATAGAAATTAAACCTTCATAATAATAATGAATTAGAAGGTGATCACTTATTTTGGTAGTGTGGATAGCTTGAACTTAACCTCTTAAATCTCTCCCAATATTCATTAAGTGATTCCCCTTATGATTTTATTATACCACAAATTTATTTCCTTATTATCGTGGTTCAAGAGTCTGGGAAATATTTTTCATGAAAAAGGAATTTCATATTCTCCCAACCTCTTATTGGTGAATTAAAAAAATAAAACAACTATTTCACAGTGTCTTCCAATGAAAATGGGAATGCTCTAAGATTTTTTTTTATTCATCCATGTTATAATGTTTTAATATCAAACACACAGTATGAAATTCTTTTAAATTCTTGTGTGGATCGTGTCAAGCAAGTCTATGAAAACTTAGAAATATGTAAATTAGACCGGATTTTAGTTAAAAATTAGGTGCCCCTCTTGTATTAGAATATAGGTAGGTTGGATATCAACATCAGGTGAGGTTATTTCTTTTAATTTTTGGTTATTTTCATCCATTTTATGCAAGATTATTTTAGTTTTTATGTTGGTTCCATATGAAGAAGATGAAGGATCAAGAAGAGTGTCGATGTTTTGTGTGTCCTTATTCAAAGGGTTGTCTTGCGCATCTTGGTGTTACAAATGTATGATCCTCACTGATTTAGGTTTTAAAGGTGGTAAATCTCCCTAAGTATAATTCATCATGCACAGAACCTACACAAGAAAAAAATCAGAACACAAAAACATGGGTAAAGGTATAAGATAAAACAAATAAATATTGATAAAATTTACAAAAATCCTTATCAAAAAACACACACTAAAAACCAAAGCACTCCCAAAAAACAGTGCCAAAATTTGAATGTGTTGTCATGAAATGTCAAATTAATTATAATTTTAAGGTTTATTTATAATATATGGAATATCCTAGGTCATCTATCAATGAGTGTTGATAGGTTTAGAGTTTGAGTTTTTAATAAAAATTACTAAAAAGGGGGTGGTTTTGAAAATAGTTTTATAAAAATAAATTTATCTAAAGATTTTAATAGTGTTGAAAGAAGAATATTTTGAAAATATATGATAAGTATATGATAATTTCTAAGTTACTACACCACTTGAAAATTTCCTTGTTCTTAATTTATTTTTAGGTTTTTGGTGTAATCCTTTGATTGAGGGATAACAAAGAACTTGGGTACCCACAACCACTATAATGATAAAAATAGGACTAAAACATGACATAACAATCATATATTTAAGTTCCATAACCTAAGAATGAATTAATTTTTGTCAATTAACACTAAAATATCAAATGTTTTTGAAATAATAGGAGTCTAATATTGTCCAATTGGAACACTACAAGTCACACATTTAAAATTACACATCGATCGGTTATTAAATAAAAAGTGTTTCAATTAAATGTATAAAAACAAGATAAGATACATATAGAAGAATAATTCAAAACCACAATATCCACCAAACCAACAAATAATTATGTGTCTGAACTCCCTCTTCAGGTTTGTATCTCCCTCACAATGATCACCCACCGCTTATCTCAACATCGGGAGGAGGAGGAAGCTCGGGTGGAACTCTTAATTAATTCATGATCCCCCTATGAGGATATGGGCCTTAATAACTTATTGGATGAGGAGAGGGTTCCCTTAGAACTCCAAAATGCTAGATCTTTGTTTCTATTTTTAACTTCAAAATCTGAAAACCAAGTTTTCATTTTATCGGATAAATGGAAGGTGGTTTTGCAAACATAGATTTCTCAAAACCACTTCGACCATGGTTTTCAGTGGGTAAATAGACTTATCTATATTTAAATAAAACTAAAAACTATTTTACCCTCCTCTATACTATCTCCACCAAAACTCTAGCTTCATTTGGAAAACTACTTCTTTAGATATGGACAGATCACAAAAAACCACTTTTGACTTCATGTAGATTTGGTATACTGGACAGATCAGGTCGGTTGGGCCAAATAATGAATGAATTAGGCATAGGTTTCTTCAGATTAAATGTATCTTAGTAAATTGTGAACCAGATAAAAAAATGTATCCCATTTGGATCCATGGTTTAGTAGATGTGTGAAATTTAGTCTATTGGTGTGCTTGGATCCTATGCAGTTTGGACCATTTTTCATGGACATTATCATGGGCCCTAAAAATTACCTCCACCTACAATGTAATTATCAAAAGAAGTAATATTGACCTTTTTAATAGTGATAAATCAAAAGTAATTAAATCAACCATGAATAATTTTTTTTATATTTTATATTTACAATATAAATTCAGTTTAATACAATGGTGTAAGGGTGAAAATGAAATAGTGAACCATGGTGCGATCAGTAACTAAGAATTGAAATTTAGAATTGAGGACTCTAAATTGAGATTTAATCTTGATTAGGTCAAGATTACTCTACTGATTGTTTTCATAAACCATATGTGTTAAGGAATAAGGAAAAAATTAGATTTTTTGTAACCCAACCGATCAATCATTCAAACTATAATGAAGTTGATTTTCGAGTCACTTTCAATTTCATAAATCTTATGAATTTGAGTGTAGCCAAGTAAATATGTCAATGAAATTATTATATTTCTATAAAATAATGTTAATATCATTCGTAAGGTATAAATATTTATTTCAAATGATGACTATTCATCTAAATATTTATTAGAATATAATATATGTATTCCTCTAACACAATTTTAAATATATCAATTTGAGATGCGGATAGGGGCCAAAGCATGATCAGTATATTATATTTGTCATATTTTTTCACTTAATTAGTGGGTTATCTTCATCTTTTTTTAGTGATTCATTTATTTACTCTAACCAAAGTGGTCACGTCTCAACCTCATTATTATAGAATGTGGGATTGATATGAATATTCTCTATTTTAGTAGAAGTTATGTAGTACAAGGGTGACTTGAGAAATGTCCATTGTATATATCTATCTTTCAACTGAGAAACAATGTCACTTGAAAAAGTTGATGCATCATGTTTTGTTGGAAAAATAATTTTAAGTGCCTAATGATATGAGGGATTTCCCATAGCATATTTTGAAAGGGGGTTACCTTCTTGTAGAAATGAAATATCACTATGGAGAGGACCATTGTTGTAAATACCATCATTGGGAGGATTGAAATCATGGATCAATATCTAGACACATGGGGGAGTCATGTAGCATATACACTAGGGAATACCTTCAGGGTGGATAAAAGAAAGGGGATAATATTTTATCCATTTTATCTTCTGATAGTTAATAGGGATTTAAAAATACTCATCATGAGAATATTTCTCATGATCAATATTATTATGACCACAAAAGAGGATTTCTTAGTAAATGCTCTGGAGATCACATCCTAAGCTGCTGGAAGAAAAATTTTTGGGGGACCTTCACAACTACAACCGTTGATTCCTTGATCTGGAAATGATTCAATAAGATCTTGAGAGAACATTGATAAATTCTTTAGGGCCTCATTAACCCTGGTATTATGTGGAGTAAGGATATGGGTCTCCTTCTAGATTTCAAATTTCTCTTGGTTGGTTTTCTTCTTAGATGTCCTCCATTGGATGGTTGGAGTCACATATTGTGAATATAGAATTTCATATATGAGATCTTTATTAGAAAAATCTCATGTTTTTTATGATATAAAGACAACTTTATATGGTTTTGGAAGAAATGTGTGCCTATCCTAATGTGTCCATTGGAATGGATTGATAATCTACAGTTGTAATGGGAATGTGTGCATGATCTTGTTGTCCATTTATTAAGGTATAACAACCCCCCTATATGGTAAAAGAAATGTTTTCATGATTCATAGTAATCCTTGAAGTGAGTTTATAAGATACTTTATTTTTGGGGGGTGGGAATGTGTATCTTCCCACTCACTGATACTACTAATAAAATATGTTTATATCTTTGTAAAACTTGTTCATGGATGTATTCCTACTCATATATTTATACTAGGATGTTCTAATGAGATACTACTACTAGAATGGGGTTGTGTTCCCATTCTTGTTTGGAAAAGGAATGTGTGTATGATCTTATCCTCTAGTTCCCACTGAAATATGATGATGGGATTTATGTGTGGGTGTGAGAAGTGTTACTTCACCATATTCTTTATCAAGATATGCAAAAAAAATTCTCTGGATGCTACCATAATATTCTGGAAGGATTGTTGGGAGAGAGCAGGGATGTTTTCCTTCTCATAGGTTATCACTATTGTATATCATTGAGATTCATTAGTGGTAATATGAACATGGAACTATTATTTATTGTTGATGTTTCTCGACCCCTGACAGGTTGTCTTGGGTACTCAGGTATGGGTAAACTAATATGGGATCCATGGGGTGGAATTCTCAATAAGTTAATTTTTTGGTGTTAAATGGAATTGGTGGTGTAGATTACTAGACGGATCGCTTTTAGGTGACTCTTATAATGTTTTGAGCCATCTACCACCCTCCTAATTCACCTCCCTAACTTAAGGGAGGTTCTTGGTTTGTTCTGGGGAGAGGAACCAGAAACATTTTATAACAATAAAAAGTTTTGTTTTATTATTCCTTAAAAATATTCATTGGGTGGATGGTTTTGGGGGATTATTATACTATAGGGCTTCATGTTTAACCTCCAATGATGGGATAATACCATCTTCTCATCCTTCTATGGGTGGAATGTTATGCTAAGGCATAACTAGTAGTTGAAAAAACACAGAAGGCCACCCCAAACTCATGTGGTAAAATAAGGATAAGTATTGTAAATTATGTTACTTAGTAACCCATGAATCAACTCTATCTCATCCACATACTTCCATTCTAGGTAATCTATAGAACTTGATTCCTTAATTTCTAGGAAATGGGATGATTTTTTCATTTGGTCTATGATCACTCAAGTAGCATCACATCCCCCTTTTTATCATGGTATAACAGTGAAGAAATCCATTGACATGACCACCCATTTACACTCAAGGACATAAAAAACTATAAAATACCTCCAGGTATAGGATACTCTACTTTCACTTATTGAGAGTCTGGACATCATGATATGAATTATGTTGTTGATATCTTTGTCTCAAGAAACCAAACATACCACCTCAACAAATTATATGTTTTTGAGACACTTTGATTCCCTACTATAGTTGATCCATGTAACTCATGAATGACCACCTCTCATATCACTATTCAAATAAAAAATCTCCCTTGGAACACATATCTGATTTCACTAATCATCTGACCAACCTTTCAATCCATTATTATGAGTAATGTTGTCTTGAATTTACTCTAATTCTAAGTCTCTTCTACATTCTTATCCAAGAGACCTCAGACACTTGAACAACATCTCCCAACAACTTTTGGCTATGTGCATCAGAAACCACATTTCCATTCCCTAGGATGTTAGAGATATCAAATTCAAAGTCATGGAGAAACTATATCCACCTCCACTGATATTGATTCAAGTCCCACTATATAATACATACCCTAAGATCTTATGATCAATGAAGATAAAAAATCTATCCCTGATTTAAGGTTTCTAAAACATCAAATTGAATACCAAATATGCTAACATAAAGTCATATGATTCATTATTACACTCATGTAGATGTAACTACCTATATCTATAGTATAAAATTGACCTTCTCTATTTTTTAACACACCCCAAGATCAAACAGGAATCCTAAAAGAAGACCTCAAACACCACTCCAAATCCTTTTTTTCATTTTCAGAATAAACCAATTTTTGAATTAGTGGTAACCTCACAAATTACTAGACACCAATTAAAAAAACATGAAAAAGACCACAATCGGGAAAAAACATCCAATCCACAATTCCAAAATTCTAAAGAAACAGGAGACATCATTTCCATGGATAGACTGACCCTTGTGCTACACACCCTAATGCACTAAATCACCAATAATCATCATCATCACCCACCCCCAGCACCCACGAGGACCTGGCTGAAGATTGTTTAAATCACTATAAAGATTCATTAGAACATAGAAAAATCAAAATTTTAAAGGAACCACAACAACTAGAAACCACTATTTCCATAGTGGAGAAATAAACCAGCTTCAGAGAACCTATCTAAGAAGGATTTCCATAACATAAACACCAAATCCAAAATCCAGGACTAGCACAAACAAAAACTCATGTTTGCACCTCTTGGAATGTCGACTACCACACAAAAAGCACAATACCAAAGCCTCCATAATAACCAACGCACCAGGACGCCCTGCCTTGGGATGAAAAACTAGGAGGCCAGAGCAGAGTTTGAAGTGGAGAAGCCTTACCAATGGGCTACAACCTTGGACTCATCACCATCACTAGAAGCATCAAAACTTTGTCCACTTTGAATATTCAATTTGAAAGGAAATGAAAAATCCGTAGATGACATTGAAGATGATAGAACACCAGGGAACTATGACAAAGCCAGAAGTTCCTGAGAAATCCTTCTCCATCACAGACCCATGTCGCTAAATACCCTTCGACTTCATCCATGATGGGGCCTTTCACGATGGGGATGATGGAAAGAGAGGCAGAGGAGGGATAAAGGGGCTCGACTCACCCAAAAGAAGAGGAAAGGGGAATGACGAACAATGGATTCCATACACCATGAGAAGATAAAGTCGATGCAGTGGAATAAGTAAAGAGGCATGGGAAAAAAGGAGTGTTTCCACATAGATGAATGAAATGGGAAGAGGATAAAACCTAATCACTGAGAGAGAGAATGCCTTGGGAGAAATAAGGCTAGGAGGTGATCAAGGGAACAAGAAGGAGAAAAGAGGAGAAACACTAAAGAAGGACCTTCACTGAGTGAGGGCATTGATATAGAGGTAGTAGAGGCAGTGGAGCTAGGAATAAATCATAGTGTGAAAGGAGAAGTGAGACCTGAAGTGTGGGTTCCATTTTTGAATAATGATACCTCAAACAACACTAATTCTACTGGAATCCAAAAAATAGGAGAACTAATTAACTACTTCTTTAGGTAGTCCAAAGATAATTGTAGTTGATCATTAAATATAATGTCTTATTCTTTACTTATCAATTATACTACTATATTTATTAATATAGAGAATTTAAATATGAACCTCTGATAATATCCAACTTGACCCAAGAAGTTATGGACCTCCATTGCGTTCTTGAGTTATTTCAGAGAAATAACAACATCGACCTTTAATGGATCCACTACTACCTTTCACTAATACACCACAAGTCCAAGGAAATGAACCTAATACATCCAAAACATTAATTTTTACATATTCCTATGGTTATGGTGGTGTTGGAAAGTCAGTATGACATCTCTCAAGTGTTTTACAATCTCTTATTTTGAATTTGAGTAAATGATAATTTCATCGATGAATACGGCCACAAAATGGTAAAAATTTTCTTGAATTATGTCGTTCATGAGTCCTATAAACATAGTGGGTATGTTAATGACATAGATTGGAATAAAAACAAACTCTAAGTGAACACATCAATAATAAAATCTATTCTTTATGATTTCAACATCCTTTACCCTCATGAGATGATTCTGGGACCGTATATAGATCTTTGAAAACCTATTCGCTCCCTTCAATTGGTCAAATAAGCTATCTATCCTTGGAAGAAGGTATAAATTATTAATCATGTTCTATTCCAATCAATAATAATACAAAAATATCCTCAACCCACTATCCTCCATCTTAAAAACAACATTGGATCACCCCAAGGAGATACACCAGGATGAATAAATCCCTTCTACCTCAAGTCATCAACCTAAATCCTCAAGTACAATAGTTAAAAGGTTCCATCCAATTAGGATCAATTGAAATCAGTCAATCACTTGATTTTAATTCTATACCATACTAGTTGTATGATTGAGGTGGTAGGGTAACAATTTCCTTAGGTAAAACATCTGGATACTTCTCAATGAACTTAAGAAACTCTAATGCATGATCCTCTACCAAATCAAATGTTAAATTTGTTATTTGGGACAATAATTACTCTAAACACCTATAACTTATTCTATAATATTTATCACCAATAAAAAAACACACTGGAATTACATGATATAGAATAAAATCATTATATAGAAGAAATAAATAACTTTATATAACAAACACAACAAATCCATACTAAGGAAATCTTTTGATGGTTTCATTTGTAGTAGAAATAAATTCCCAAATAATTGATTATATTATAACATCAATTTTCAACCACAGAAAACATAAAACAAACTCAACTAGCCTCTAACTAAAGTATTAAACACTATGGGGTATAATCCTCTAAAATTTTGAACCCATAGCATGACCTAGGGAAGTTGAGGTTAAGGAGTGTGATGTACATCAATCCAAAAAATAATATACCAATGTTTACTATAAGAAACTCATACCTTGAATGATCTTAGGTACTTCTAGAGATCACACTCTGATGGCAGGAAACTACCCACACCCTACTCCTTATCCTCCCTAGCATTATTGACATCAAGCTCTATGTCCATTATTTGCTTATGTTCTATGGGGGTGAGGGATATCATGAGGATGATCCCTACTAGTTTGGATATCTCTTAGAGGGAAATAATCCTATTATCACTACTCCTAAAGATGTATTAGAAGCCCTAGCTTCTAGAATTATCACTAAGGAGTCTTCTGCTAAGGTAGATACACAATTAAACAATCCATGTCAAACTAACTCCCCTAGATGGATGGTCACTACCTATACTGATGGACATAGACACCATAAATGAAACACACAAGTGGGAGGCTTCTGGTAGAAGCATGGGAACTGTAATATCTAAGAAACTAGGAAATAAATCACTAGGTTCAACTCCCTAGAAATTGGAATCTCAATTATCAAACATGTGAGACCCTCCATAAGAATCTCAACCTCTCAAAAATATTTGCTACCTTCCCTATGAATGCATACTATCAATCTCCTCAACCATATTCTATACCTATAAGTACATATTCAATGTAAATGGAGTGACTATAGATCTAATATCTTGGCACAATGCCTCCTCAAAACACCTCATTTGGGACTCCTTGTTTGTAAAGAGGTCAAGGGTGAAGTGGTTAATGTTATTAAAACCAATTTAAATCTCTCACATGATTAGGATCCCCTAATTAAGGGAGTTAAACTTTTACCACTTCAATTTCCACATCATCAAAGATAGAAAATCCAAACAAATCTCATTATATATATCAATCTTAGAGACATCTAATTTTTTCTACAACTTGGGCTGCAATGTCCACCAAAAATGTGTTTATCCTCTCATATGACAAACCTTTTGGAAAACCCAATACTCAACCAAGGAAGGGATCAAACTAAACACAATATATAACTACACCAACCATTTCTTTATATCTAAGTCAGAAATGATCATCTCATACTCTATTAGGCACTAATGTTTGATTGTGTTCAATTTCCTATTCCATTACTAATCTCCATCATCTAGGTTAACCTTTTGACAGGAAACTAATTAATCGTGTCAATCCTCACCAACCCGAACCATGTAAAGATGATAACTAGTAGGAATTTCTATAAGAAATGATAAACTCCTAATACTATTGGTATGAAATTCATTTAATAAAATTCATTTAATTAGATTAATTTACTTTTTTCAAAAATCACCCAACTTCAACCACAAGTTAAACCAATCATAATACATTTATCTCTCCTTGGTCTTTGCCATACAAGAAACTTCACTTCACTTAGTATGTTCGGTAGGCTTAATTTCCTTGTATTGGATCATAGGGGGTCCTAAAATAGCATGTTCTAGTTAAAATCCCTTGATTAAATTGCATACTGAGTAAAATTGTTTTTGTGAATCTACCAACCCATGTCATCATAAGCTGTGTAAATTCCCCAAGATCCATCCAATCTATCAGTCGTCAACTTTGATACCACTCTATTGTCCCCCCCCCCAAGAGGTATTACTCCAATGATATAAATAAAGATAAATATTTCCCCTAAATCATTCCACCAATGGTTCATGGGTTGGAGACAATCTTTGAGGGTAGAAAGTAGACAATGAAAGGAATTAACCTCAATGTATGAAGTTAAGGATAAGAGAAGGAATGAGAACCACAAATCAACACCACGTCATATAAAATAAACCATTATATCATAATAATAAAATCTCAAAATTCATGAAATGAAATAAAATCAATCACCTAAAATAATGTACCAGAATACTACTAAGAATAACCACCAACTGAAAATATCTGCTCTAATCTAGTATAGTATAGAACAGACACCAAATCCCTCATAATCACCTAGAAACAAAATTATATATGTAGGTGTGAACATAACATGAATACTCAATAGGATCAACATTGGTACTTCTCACATAAATGTAATAAGAGAATAATAATGATTTGGTTAACAAGTGGTAGAACCAACAGGCACCAATAAGGTCAACTACCCATTCTTAGCCTAACCAAGGCTCACCCTCCAAGTATAACACATAAATTAATAAAATAATATCATAATAATATAATTATAGGTACCTCTAAACAACTTACATCCAATTTTACACTCTCATACCCCAATAAAAGACATTATGTTCTCTCATACCTTCCATATCATCATCCTCGTGATAACGAGAAAGCCCAACTCTCAACCATTCCTAATGACCACATCATCATAACAGTAAATATCATATATCAACTTTTGATAATTATTTTAATCAAACAATAAAACCTTATCTCATCTATATGCATTAAATCATAAGGATAGAGTGGTTGGTTATCATGAACATGAACAAAATCAACCTTGTTCCCTCCTCCTACCATGAAAGACCCCAACCAGATATCATTATCTCTAGGTATCACCACTAACTATTCCATATAAAACTGCTCAATGGAGAGAAGGTAAGAGGGGGTTTCCAAAAATATTCCCTTGGTAACCTAAATATTTGGTGAAAACATCTGTAAATAAAAATATCTAGGAGTTATTAAGGTTGCCTAAATTGGATGGGGTGTATATTGAAATCCTAAGAAACTAAAAGGATATATAGTCACACAAATCCGAACATAAGGGGTGTATACAAACCAGCTAATAAAAACTCATCTGCTCCCCCTAATACATCACCACTACTTGTCAACAAATATCATTACCTCTGTAGCACAACCAAACATGAACCACTGGAAAACAAACATAAACCAGCCATAATTTCTCATTTAAACATTTATTTATCAAACTCTAGGTTCACCATTATATTTCCACAACTTTTTTTTGCCTTAATTACCCATATTTAATGAAAACACATTCATGATCTAGCTCCAAAACTTTTCAAGTCCCAAATTATCAATTTTTATAATTATATTAATAAACATTTACCACAACATAAGTTCCAGCCCAATAACCAAATTCATGTTCATTATTAATACATTCCATCCCATATCATTAAGAATCACTAAAAAATCCATAAAATTTACAACTAAAAACTCATTATTCATAGCCACCCTACACAACAAGCCATATTTCTATAACTATTCACTTTGAATTCACCACCCCGCATCACATCATTATGTACTACCATTCATACCATGCTAACCAGGAACTAAAACAAGCCCCCTTCCTTTACCAACCAACCACATCACCACTACCTCAATATTTCCATCTATAAACCATGCACCACACATACATCATATCATACAAATATTCCCTTCCACATGTTCACCACATACCACCACCTCTACCCATGAAACAATAAAAAATAACATCCTTTTGGGAATATATGATATATAGGATAGTGCAGAAATAATTTTTATTCTAAGATAATGAACCAACCCTTTGTATTTAATAGATTTAATTATAATTTAATTATATATGGTCATTAAAACATCAAAAAACAAAAATAATAAATTATTTCAAAATAAATTAAATTCACATTATTGAAAGGGTTTCATATCAATACACAAGTATACATCATTTCTACAATTTAAGGGGGGTTCAATTATCATAGAAACATTAAGTTTCACATCACACTTCATACTCCTAGATTTTTATCACTTTTATTATCACAGCCTTAGTTAATAATTATTTCCCTTAACAAATAATAAAAAGAATAGCATCATAAGAAATAAAAGAGGATAAATTAACCTCACTCACAACACTTCCATTCCCATTTATGTATCTTATCGGTTATTTATATTATTTGTGTTAATTCATATAAATTTAAAAAAGAACTAGAAGCTTGATAATCCAAATATTTATTCAAATAAAATATAGATTACTAAATCCATTACATTGATACTAACTGATGAATGACCATCCTATAAGATAGAATGAAACAACAATCAATTATCACTGAATTTGAAGGGAAACTCTTCATAACCTTCCCACATTAATCCACCATCAAGTCATGCTCAAAAATAAACAACAAAATTGAGGAACCTAATCACGCAAAACAATAAAATAAAATAGAACAATGAAGGATTTGATAATATTGGAAAGGAGTACCTTCAAAAAATAGGGTTTAATTTCCATGATATAAGTATTTTAGACTCTCTAAGGGGTTGGTTGGAGAGTGGTGACAGAGATAGGGTTCAAATATTTTTCAAAAGAAGATAAGGCGATAAAACCAAAAATATTTTTTCCTCAATTTATAGATGAGGTATAACAGGACTCTACTATTATGTAGTGACTCCTACTACACATGTGCTATCTCTAATGAAAGAGAGATCTAATTCTCCTAGGTTTGAAACCTCAAAATACATGTTTATTGAAAACCATTTAAAAATTATTACCACCACCACTTCTTTCCATGTGAAATGTTTCAAGAATATTTTTATTCCTAGGAAGCCTCCATGGCACCTCATCATGGAATAAAGAAAAATCCCTAGCCATTTTTGAACCATCATGCCATGTACTTCGGTGTGGCGATCTAAAGGTTATAGTTTCCTCCACATTTCATGTTCCACCCCCACCTAGATCTCAAATGAAACCACACCACAAAACTAGGTGTTTCAGTGGACCATGTTATATATAGTGGGACTATACATGCATTAAATATAGTAAAACACTCACAGAACTGGTTATGGTGTTCCTCATGATAAGTAATACCTCACCAAGCTCCCATACTGCACCATTCCCACCTACTATGGCATGGTGATCCTCACCATTTCTCATAGAGGGACTCCTCAATGAAAAACACTAACCCAGACAGCTTCCCTATCTATTTCACTCCTTTTGGAACACCATCTCTCACAAAATAGATAATGTCCATGAATATCCTCTAAAACACCCAATCTTCTCAACACAACACTTCAAAATAGACACTACAAAACCTACCACCATGGTGTGGTGAACCATTATATGACCAAACTTACCTAAATCCCTTGAAAACCATTTAAAAACCTAGAAACACAAACGAATGAGTCATCGGGGTCTAGGTTTTATCATACCCACACCCTATTCAATTCTATTAGTGGGAAAGAACCCATCCTCAACTGTGATGGGACTCGAGAGAGTTTTTAAACTCCAAAAAACTCATACAGGGAGAGATTAAGAAACCACAATGAATTTTTTCATCTACTCATCCCAGCTAAATGGAGGTGGTATTCTGAAGGGGGCCATGATTCCCTACATGTCATGAACCCTATGTATATGAACCCATCCACTATGTGAATACCACTGACATCTCACCACTAATCTAATACTATTTTTTGAGAAACTACTACCCCTTTATAGTCCATTATTTTTTAAGAAATGTATTATATCTTCCCATAAATTGGTCATCCCACACATCAATGGGGCTCTAAGGTACACCCACATATGATGGAGGTATTTATCCAAAATCCTATAAGGTATTTATAACTCTAACACTACCCATAAAAAGGAAATATTTCACTATAAAGAGAGATTTACAAGGATACCACATATCAAAAAATACTTTAACCACATGTCTGATGAGGGGAATCACCTATATCAAAAAATTGGATAACCTGCACCTCGATAATGATTCTTTTTTGAGGGAGCACCCAAAACTCGTCACTAATTCTATATTTTTTAATAATCATTAGAACATTGTGTCTAATGAGAGGTCCCATATAAAAAAATTTAAAACCACTACTCTCCATATTACATAGCTGCACATGGGGTGATACATGAGAGAGAAACAATAATTATCTTTCACCACAAATACTGACTACAACATCCCAATGAAAATAAAGTTAACAAAAAACTCCCCATCCAGAAGTCCATAACACATGTTCCCACTCCCACATTAGGATTCATGTGAAGGAGTAAATATCCAAAAGATCTATATTTATATAAAATTTTCTCATGGGTTACCATACTATAGAGTGGGTACCACCAAAGACAAGACTAAACTATGGAATTGGTTATATGAAGAAAAATAAAAAACATTCTTATCTCATAATTTTCTCAACTAAAAAAAGATATAAAAATGCTCGATTATGGGAGGATGATTCTAGTTGCACAAAATTCCTAATGGACTTACCATTCTTATTTCAGTCATTTTTTATGGGTTTTCTTCATAAAACCAAAATCACCTAACAACTCTTTCTTCTGTAACATGTAACACCATTAGGGGTATAATTTAAAAATTCTGGTATTCACTAGAGTTTCTATTTACTGATTCTTAGGAACTAAAATTATTATAGAACATGGGAATTCAACCTCATTGCACCCTTTTGGTGGGATTATTACCTATTTAGGGAATCTATTATAGATTTAATTAAAGTTTAAAAATCCTTCCTAAATTCCAAATATATATTACTTATTACCACTATGTTAAAGATTTATTATTGACATGCATCAATTTGAATTTATTTATTTATCATAGATTATAAATATTTTCCATTTATACTAGATTAATAATAATTTTAAGGTGTTATGGTATAAAACAATAAAATTTGGTGCTATAGAGTTTTATCATCATCTATTAATGTGTGACATATCACTGAGGTGGGATTGAACCTCGAAGAGGTTCCCAAAATATCTTGTATTAATAGTAATAAAAACCCACATAGTAAAATTTACACATTTTGGGGTCATATGATTAGGACCAACCCAGATAGTTTTAGCATAATGTCATAAGGAAGATTAGGTGAAATATTCCTAATAATGGATGGTTTAGAAATTATGTATAAATGGCCCTTTATGGATACTCCAATAGGGATTATGGTATGATGATGATGGGTGTGCCTATCTATAAGGAATATGGAAGGATAAGAAGAGGTATGAATATACTAATACCTAGAGGTAATGTGGATATCAAAGCATGGGGAATTATTTTATCAAGGATATGACCTGATCAAGAGAATCTCCATAGAGTGTATCCCCAGAGAAAGGGACTTATGGGATTGTGGGAATATATCCAGTCAAGGGAAGGACATGGATGATCTCATTAAAAATGTATCCCCATGAAAGTATTAAAATGTTTAATGATTTTGTGTTTAATCCTCTAATAGGATTGCTATATATCCCATTGAAAAAGGAATCAATTACCTCAATGTTCAAATGAAATAGTTTAAGGTTATGAGATAGTACAACACCATATAATTTAAGATCATGCAATGTATTTTAATGTTGTGTTGTGTAGATATTTGTTTCATAAAAGGTGATACAAGAAAGAATCGAGTAGGGATTACATGTATAGGTGCCTCCCTAATCGGAGTCATTTTGATGATGGTAATGGATCAATTAATTCAAATCTCTAATCCCATGTTACTTAATATTTGTGTGAGAAATAATAGATAGAATACCATGCCTATTATATGTGAAAATTCAATTAAATTTGATTGGAATTTATTCACTAAGGCTACCCTTTATGGTTATCCTTGGACTGTTGATGATATTATTAATAGGAACCATGGAATATCGTTAATATTCCTTCCTACCTATTTATGGGAGAGGTTGGTATGTATAAGAAATAGTTTTTCCTCATTCCAAAAAGTCTAAAGGCTTACGCTAAGAGAAATAATTTTTATAACTCCTTACAATGTAAAGAGAATAAATATATCATCAAGACAGTAGATACCACTAAAATATATTCTTGATAAGGACCTTCATTATCAATGGAATCAATTATTGTAATTCCATTTAGGGTTCCACATATCCTAGATAAAAACCTTGAGTCTACTTTTATCAAAGTAATCCACGATCAAAGTAGTATATGAGGGGGTGCATTCCCTGACCATGTGGGTATAATGGTTTCATAGGGGGCTTCGAACTATACTTTTTGGATTTTACACATTGGATATATAAATATAATAAGGTATTTTAGGTTTACTACATTTGGATATATGTCTTGGATAAAGGTGTTGATACTGGGAAAGTATGCCACTCTATTTCATAGGTAGGTGATATTACCAATGTGGACTGCTTCATCTTTATTAATAATAAGAGGTCCTTGTTTAATATATCAAAATTATGTACTATTTCATCTAACCACATGAAAACACCCCATTATGTCATTCCTATGTACATAGTAAAGAATCGTGCACCACAGGTTAATGGAGGTAGGTAAAATTACCATGAATGTGGTGCAATTGGATTAGAGTAGTCCACATACAGAAATCTACCTAATATGATGCACTTGGACTAGATTTCCTATCCAGGTCACCTAATTTAGTTTACCTATAATAGTTCACATACATTCCTTCTCTTAGTATTAGAGATATCTATTTAATATCTCTTGAGGTTTTGAATGGAGTGTCTAACCTTGAAGTAGTTAATTGCAATTAAGAATCATATGGGAAAGGGTTTCTAGTTCTGTAATCCATTGGCCCAAGGGAAGTAGGGGGAATGAGATAGCTCAACTGGAAGTTTCTATCAACATATCATGAAATAGGATTTAGGTATATTTATGTGGTATGCATAATGTTGTACTGATCGGGTTCCACTTAAGACATTCTGTTAACATAACATATTTTTGGATGTTCCCACATCACATCTTAATAATGGTCACATAACACCTTTTCCTAAGGTACATAGGTTGAAAAAATCTTGGCCACATAAAATAATCCATAAATATGTATTCTACCTAGGTTAGAATAAATCACCTAGTAATTTAGAAATTATGTTTTTTATGATTTAGGCACACATGTAGATACATGGGATTCACTTAAGGCACTCGACCATCGTCATGTGTACCCCACTTGGATCACATAATATTTCATGTGTTAGCATGTAATAATTAGTATATTTTATTTGAAGGGATATTCCTTTGAAAACAAAATCATTTTAATGAAGTTATATCACTTGGGAATTAACAATTCCACCACTACCCACTTGTAAGAAATTCTTACTGAAATGAAGAGGAGTTGATTCTTTGGTACTCATAGAAGCTCACGTACCTCTTATGCTATAAAAACAATAGTATAGATTCTTAAATTAGAGATTCAAAAGTTTTATGGTCTAAAACTATATATAGGGTGTCACATTTCTCTCTTTTTTCTTTTTAAAGTATCTTCAACACATAATCCAAGTGTATACTTTCCTCTTTCTAACATTGTTCGCAAGGTATCAATCACTTAAGAAATCTCATGTACTGAAGTTTTTGTACCCACAAACAACCCAATTAAAATTAATTTATTTCACCTACCTATCAATCCATTTAATAAGTTTTATTTAACTGCATGTTCAACTTCTTAATCTTCAATAGATCTTACATCTTTAAGGTAGGAACATACTGGATTTTGTGATTTTTTCTAAAAACATGTTTCGATCACATGGTGGTCAGGTGATAAAGTTTGATTATTAAGAGGTGGGTATTTTTAGCCTTGTTTTTTAATTAAAATATATTTTCTTTATACAAATATTAAATTTCGAGCAATGCCAATATTATTTATTTGTGTCTTTCATGTGGAAAGAGATCATTGAGTGTATTAAGCCTGGTCATCGCCAATGTGTCACATTGAAGTATCAATTACTATAAAATCTTTTGGGATACATAATTTGATATTACTCCATATTTAATTAATTTACATTATATAGATTTTGGATACTAACAAACACTAACATCCCCCTCCATTTCTGGAGAACCACCCAAAGATTTGGATCAAGAAGCACCAAAGGCTGACTCCTGAAAATATCTTAGCACCGGGTAGCTTTATTAGGAAAATAATCACTCTAGTGGTTAAGTGTGGAGGTACACCATGTACTCCTTATAAGAGGTTCATTGGGTAGTATAACCAATGGTACACAATTTTAGCACCATTATTAGGATTTCGATATGAATTTAGAGACTTGGTTGGACATTGAGTTGGGCCCTCAGATTCGGGAGTGCCTTCAGTATGGACTGGGGATCGTCATTCCAGGTGCAGCAATGTTTTTTGTAGTTTGAATCTAAGAAAATTGTATTAGATATGTATGAATTCATTTATATTTCTCTAAATCATTCTCATAGTATCAATTATGTTATTCTTAATGATATCAAAAATAAGATCTTGGACACCAATACATTCCATTTGGTTTATAGAGAGGTCAAAAAAATCATGAAGGATATTGAGATGGTCAATGAGGATTAAATTCTTGGAGACATGTATAGTGAGATTCTTTCACTATTTTATATATGGTAGAATTATTATAGGACTCCCCCAATCAAAAAGTAATTATTTTCTATAGTCGGTCATGTGATATAGGATAAACTTCATCTTATGTTTGAAGTTTTGTGTGTGGAGTGGACTATATAGTTTATAGAACTACCCAAGGAGTTTATAGAGGCTTGTTCACTCAAGCATGTCTATATTGAAATAATTTTGGGATTCTTGAAGCTTACATGACAATTTTTGAATAGTTCCAGTTTTATTATTATGGTTGGGAGGTTTCCTTTGAGGATAAATAGTTTTTTTCCTATCAATATTCTTGTAAATGTACCTAAGTAGCATTATAATCATTTTACAAGTGCATGTATGGGTAAGAATTATAATATTTATAATGGTTGTGAAGTTGGAAATCAGTAATAGAATTAATTTAGTTATGTCATCCTTTTCCATGTTATACATTCAATTGGGGAACATATCCAAAAATATGGAACCAATCATGGTTATTGACCACTTACATATACTTTTTCAATAGATATCATCTCATATGGGTGGTTATGAGTTCATAAATATCATGGATATTCCTATCACCTATTTCAATCCCTACAACCAAATCATAAGTGGGATTAGGCCACACAAATTAAATGACCATCATATCAAGAACTGGCTGAATTTTCATAACAAGTTTCTATTTCATCCATATGGTATTCCCATTGGAAACATCGCTAATAATTATTCTAGGATCATTGAATCATGTGAATATTATATATCCCTATAATAAAGAATAATGGTGGATATATTTGGTGGTAAGTTCATATATAATGGGTGTGCACATTGCAGATACAGATGTAAATTTGGTTGTGTTCATAAGAAATGTTTACCTCACTTTCGAATGTTCATGTTGAGAAGAACTCAATGGTGTCATGCTATTTTTGTTTTATTATGGCTAGGGAATAGACATGAATATAATTGACCTCCCCCATACATGATTCTGCTATTATCTTAAAGACAAAATACACTGAATCTTAGATTCAATCATACAATGATGAGAAATTAACAAGTTTAGTACCTCAATTTGAAGGTATTATAACTAAGGGAGGTGAGTAGGAAAAGAACCTTTAGGTATATATGAAGATGAAAATCAAGATATTTTTATATTATTCTATTAATATAAATATTTCTAGAAATAGGGTGGATTCAAAGGGAGCATCATCATCCTAGAAACTAAGAAATAATTTAACATAAATATTCTTCCTCTTGAGAACCGGAGGAACACCCTCCCCATTGTTCTGACCATTTCTAAGTATCCATAGGCTTAGAGGAAGTGGTACTTTTAAATAAGAACATGTATATTAGGGATACTTGAAAGGAACTTCAAGTGGAATAGATTTTTCTATCGGGTTTTAACCAAGTCACATATCCATATAATATATCTCATAAAAATGATAATCAGGATGTAAAGGCTTAAATAAGGGACTTGGAATCTAATATTCATTTACCGAAGTTTATATTGGTCCCATATAACTAAATATCAAAAACTATGGGGTTAGATTTAAGTAGTGGTCATGGCGGAAATAAGAAATATTCCTCTCAAGAAGAGGTAACAGTGTTTTCATACTATGGTGTGATATTTTATCAGTAATATCCATAAAACCTTAAACTATATCTTCTAACTATTTTAGGGGTTGTAAGGAACCCCATCACCTATTATTTCTCTATTATATTATATTAAAGGTGTAACTGACATCCTAGAAACCAATTTTGATGATGAGGATGATGTCTCCTTCTGTATGAGGAAGAATATGTGAGAAATCATTTTCAACTATCTTGAAGTGCCTCCAGTGCCTCAACTAACAATACCTTCAATGGAACTATCCCTAAAATAAATTCATAGGTGGACTACTTGCACTTCATATTTTCTATGGAACTAAAGGTATTAATTTTCAAAATTAGTCTTTTATGTTGTGTTTTATTTCTTAAAAATTAGTATAACAATTTTCTCAGGTGTCAATTCAACCCCTTAAATGATAAAAGAGACAACATCTCAAGATAGTGAGGTACTATCACTCCCTATAGGTCCACCTAGTGAGTCCATGGTAGGTTAATCCCAACGATAAGTTGAATTGGTATTGAATATGAACATGTTAGTGACCACTATATCTAGTCAAAAATTTATAGATGATCTTATAGATATCAATACTTTTTCCCACAATAATTAGTCTAAGGTATATGGTTTTAGTTTATAATTACAATAAGTTATGATAATTGAATACCAGTATCCTTCATTATTTACTAGAATTTACTATGCAATATTTTTATTTTTCGCATAACTTTTTATTATGATGCCTAAGATTCCCCTAGGTCAGAGTGGCCTTCTGAGCCCATAATTCTATAAAAGGTTAAATCTTGGAATCATATGATTTAACACGGGTTAAAAAACCATAAATACTTACTATCATGCCTCAAAACATGGAGCCCATGGTAGAAAATACAATTAAAATATATGGGAGTGCTCCTATGATAGATAGGAGATGTTTCTAAACCCTTAATTGTTGATTTAATTACAAAATATTTCTTGAATAACATATAATTGTTTATGAATTTCATAAAACATGACCAAAGAAGAGGAGATTAAATTTATCATCACTTTAATGTCCCTAATTTAGGAGGCTATGGACGCACAAGTTAACATAGTGTTGCTCCTTTGAGAATCTATCACAACTATCCCTTCCTTGGTTGATTTGGTACCATATTATATTTTTATCCATATGATTGATTCTAATTTTGACCCCAAATATGAATAATTTTCAGAAAGGAAGTGGTAGAAAGTATGGAGGAATATCTCAAGGATCATTTGTGACACTCCCCTTGAAGATTTGTGCAACCAACTAGGGAATCTTCCATATCTATTCACCAATATATTCTTTGATGGATATGATTATTTCCAAATACAACATACTATGAAGGAGATGGTTCATTGCAAATAATGTGGGAAAATATCACATAAACTCCTTTTAAGAGAAAAAACAACGATTCTTTTCTTCTATATTCAAGACAAATAACTTCAAAATGAGTCTAATTATGTGGAGGTAGTGGTATACCCCTGGTGGTTAGAGAATGAAAAGGTCATTTAAGTTGAATTTATTTGACGGTAACTAAACACAACCAATGATAATTTAGATGAGCATCAAAAATTACTTAAAGAAACTGAGGATGGAAATAAGAATTTTTTTATTAAATAAAATAAATTTCATCTTGTTAAAGAAGCTGAAGTTGTGAGGGTATACTAACATCAACAAATTGTGTATAGAGTCCAACCATATCTCAATGAATTCTATGATTTTTTAAATATCATTCTATGAGGATCACATTATTTTGGAATATAGGAAGAGAATCTAATATATGGATGCCTCTTTCCATTTATTTTGATCAATAAATGAAGCTCATTATATTATGAATTTATCTATCTCTATTGACTTATGCTCTACTTCTATTATCACCACATAAAATAAAATTAAACTCTAAAAATATATAACCATAATGACCTAAGACCCTTAAAACATTATATTAAGAGTAGACAACATCAATCAAGGTTCCCAAACACTTGATTCATATTATTTTCCCCATGGTATTAGATCATGAATGGGTATAGGAACAGATACCATCATTATAACACTAGAGTTAGACTATTTGGATGAATTATTTTTCTCAATGTGATGGGGTTCAAAAATGGGTATCTAGAATGATCACTATAGTGTCCAATTAGGTTTATTGTACCTTAAAGTTATGTCTTTATAAGATTCACACTGATCCTTTGGGCTGATATTCCACGGATGAGGAAATATATGAATGCTCTAATTTTTTCTTATTTAAAGGGACCTAGAGAGTATAGCCTAAAATTATATGGGTTCACAAGGTGGACCTCATAATCATTAACAATTTATTTTATAACCTTTATTTTTTCTAATAAATATATTGGGGAGACTTAGTGGGTAAGGACTTGGATTTTTTAAGGTCTCCCTTTACAAGTTCTCAAACTAATGATTTTTGTTACTTTTTTAATTTATAATGATTGATTTTCCTTAAATTATGAAAAACATGGGTTTAGTGTGCATAGAATAATTTTTTCCCAAGCCACCCATTGTAGGATTTAAACCTTGTGAGTCCCATGTCTCTTTCCATTGTAAGTTTCAAGTCATGCATGTTAGACCAATTACAGCTAATATTTAAGGTCAAATAGATCTGACTAAATATATGGGATATACTATCATAGAAGGAGAATAGTAAAACCCAAAAGGAATGTGGTAACTAATACTAATATAGACTATTTGTGAAAATGGGGGAATTCATTTTATGGTCATGGAGCTCAGACCATTGTGTAATAAGGTTTTGGGTTATATGATGAATACTAATAAAATTGTTCGATAATGAAGCGTCACATCCAAAATTTGACAATGAGTATAATGCATGAAGGTATAGCATTGGGGTACTAAATTCACTTCAATAGTTAGATCATGACTTGGGTAAATCGTAACTCAATGTTCTGGAATCATGTATAATGATATGGGGACATGTGTAAGGGGTGATCACTGACCATAGTCAAATTATGGGTCCTGATACAATGGTTCAAGGGTGTACATAGATTACAGGTCCCTCCCTTTTTTAGGAAAATGAATCTGGTTGGTAAGAAAGATTGTGGGAACATTTATATGAGACAAATTAGGTCTTATATCTATAGAAAGGAATATGTTTCCCTTGATTAATAACAATCATTATCGATAGCAATGAAATATTTATGGGGAAATAATAACCTACAGAACGAAGTGGGTTCATAGGGGAGAGAGTATTCCTAGAGGGTTTTAGTAACATGAAGATTTAAGTATTGAACACCCCATCGATGTGACAAAATTTGATACATCATTTCTCTTACTTTTTCCAAAACATGTGGGCTAAGCGAGCATCGATTTAATTTTTCTAAAGTTTCCCTTTACAGGTTTTGAACCTGATAGGCAATTGTGTTTTTTTATTTAAAATTTTTTATCTTAAAATTTGGACCATTGGATGTTAAATTTTAATACCATACATCTTTGACCTAATCCATATATATTTTAAGTTCATTATTCTTGTAATATAAAAATTTTCTAGGTGATACATCCTATACAATAAGGGAAAATAAAAACCTGATATGAATAGAGAGTCCAATTCTATCATAGATTACTTCATAGGGAGTGAATTTGGTTTTAGGTTATAGATCTTGGACCAAGTAAATGGAGGTGAAGTGTGACACAATAGCCCGATTATGATTCCATGGATAAGAACACTCTAACAACATTATGAATAGAGGGTGACGTTGTTGTAAATCATGCCTTAATGTCTTCACATTAGGTTTATTGATATATGATAGGAATTAAAGGGATAACCTCTAATCATATTCAAATGAAAGGTTATTTTGGTATGTTCTCAGGGTATATAGATATTAGTGTATATTATCCTCTAGATAAAGATTCCTCTGGTTGGTAGGCTAGATTAAAGCACGTATACATGAGCTGAATAGGAGAATGAATTCCTTGCCAAGAAGAGGTTTCCCTTGAATCCAAATGCTCTCATTACCGATAGCGGTGAAGGACTTTTGGAAATATATGGAATCTAAAACATGAATCCTGACATATGGAAAGGGAAGTTTGGAAAAGGTGATGGTGTAATTCCAAACCATGGTTAAACAAGGGTAATCATGTTGTGTCCCTTTGTAAATGAGTGTAAATGGATGATGGTCTATGTGGTTTAACATTATGAGGACTAGGTTGTAGTGTAGTTTAACATCATTCGCTAAGGACTTACACTAAACAGTTTAACATCATTTTTCATATATGTGAATATTGGTCACTTTTAGATAGATCTGACTTTTATGTAAACTAGAACAACTAAATCTCAGTTTTTAGCTTATATGGGCTTGGAATTTGGATTAAAAATCATAAAAATTGGGGATTATTTATCCTAGAATTTATTTTCAGACAACAGTTATATGTTTAAATCCTTGGGTTTGGTTGGTTTTTGTAAGATAAAATAACTATTCTCCAATCCCAAGTGGGTAATGAGACACTAAAATCCAATGATGATATGGGTTTCAGTGTTAGAGGAATTCACAACAAGGAATTGACCAAGATCAAATATAGAAGAGGGGTATTCAATTTCATATTTAATACTAAAAAAACCTCATGGAATCCCCTTGGGTAAGGCACTAGTGTATGGTTGATTATGAATGTGGAGAACCAAAACACTCGGAACTTGTGGGGATAAAGGGTCACTTTATTCTAGTATAGGATCTCAATGTCACATTCTCTTGCATGGATCTAGTTCTCATGTGTGGTATTTGGGTCATATGGGGGTGATAGAGTGATACAATAACTCTATCTAGGACTTGGACTCTAGAGGGGACTACCCTCCAGTAATTTAGATGTAAGGTTGTACAGAACCCTCAAGGAAAGGACCAAGGTAATTCTCTCAAACTATAATAGTCTAAACTAAAACCTCACCACATTATCTCAAAAGTACTATCTCAACGTCAAGGTACCAATGCCACTTATATCTCATAAAATAGATGTATCATTTAAAAGTTAGAGAAATTTGAATTTTTAGAAGAAAGGGGATCACTAGGCTCATGGACCAACCGCATGGTCGGTCCACTAATCATGGTAGCTAACCACCCCTAGCTATCACATGGAAAAGGAAGCTGGATATTCCATGGATTAAGGTCGACAGTCATGATCGACTGTGGGCTAGACCTACTCTAGTCGCCCTGAGCTCAACCCGGGTCCGACCCTAGTCCAACCTGGCTTGTTGGCCCAAGCACATTTTCTCATCCTGGCCCCCATGCATGTGGATACCTAGCCCGGCCTAGTCCATGTGGTCACTGACTGCATACCACATGTTCACTACCACTACCACATCTCACAGCCCCACCATGTCCCACGTCCTACTCTACCGCATCCCACACAGGCTACTTCGCAACACTCCACACCACTGATGACGCCACCTCTAATGTCGCCACCTCTGATTGCCACATATCATCTCCACCCCTGTCTCCATCATCTACTATCTCTACCGCCTCAACTCATTATACCATCACACTGGACCCATGCCGATTGTCCCTTCCGCAAACCACCGAGCCACCTAGGATGCCAAGAATTCAAAATTCTCTTAGATCTAAGCTTCTCGAGTCTCGATCTACACAAATTCATCCTCTTTTGTCATTTTCCCTCCAATCCTGGTGTCTGATCACATTCGGAGTCACCCATCATGTCAAAACATGGCCACAGGGGTCCAATGGTAAAGAACACAAAGAATGGTGGAGTGAAAAGCACAAATAACACCCTGAGTAATGAACCTAATCCTTTGTTCATGTCAGCCTCAATCCCTTTCCATTATAAGGATAAACTAAGAGGAATTAAAAAAATCCCAATAATCCCATAGATAATATCCAATCTCAAAAAAATGATCGAACTGTGGATCAATATTTTCATGTATTTCCCCACATTCATCATTGAAGTTATGAATGGGAAAAATCACAAAAAAAATCACCATTCTTTGATACTGATGATTCGCTGATGAAGGACAGTCATTGTGTTGTCTTCGTTGGCAAGCTTCCATCGAATTGGTTGCATGTTGATCGTTGATCCACGATCCATCACTATTTGTTTAATAGAGTTATTTCTCCACGTCTTATAGGAATTATAACATTATGAATAAACCATAATTCCAAAAATAATACTTAATAAAGATAAGTTTCAATATGTTATGAAATAATTTTATTATTAAATTATTATATTCCCATTACCTCCCATGAAAACGTTTTCACAAATGACTCATACTGACTAAATTTAAGCCACACCAATGGTAAAAACCACATTAAGAACTCAACTATGGTCTTATATTTCCAATTTGTGACACATTTCATGAGTTATAAGGATTTAAAAATAAAATAATTTAATTTAATTATTTTATTTACAATTATTTCCTTGGTGACTTTTCTATAGATGGCCCACACAGACCAAGGTTAGGTCACTCCTAGGGTGAGGATTCCATTTTGAACTCACAGGTTCCCTCGTATTTTTAATTCGAGAACCCATTTTAGAGTTATTACACTTTTTTATGAAAAATTCACACACATGATATTAAAAGATTAATATTTTTCAAACAATTGTTCTCGGAAAACTGGGCCTTGGAATCACACATCGTCTCAGTGATTGATCTCAAAATCATTCCATATAATTTAAAAAAATAAAACATAGGAAAAATCTAAGATATTACATTCAACCCACCTTGGGGATTTACATCCCCAAAATCTAAACTAAAGGATACTCAAACAGATGAGAGTACTAAGCGTGAATCTAAGCCTCCCACTCCGATGTTATCTCCAAGAGATTCTCATACTTCCACCAGAAACACACCAAACGAATCGACCACTAACAAAGGATCCTCTCTTACCAATCATCAATCTCCACTGGGTACTCATAAAGCATCTCCCCATCCTTGACTTCTAGTTATCCCCATTCAATGACGTGTAATGGGTCTTGCACGTACCTCCTCAGCTACGTTATGTGGAATACATTTTTTACCCAATCCAATTATGATGGTAGAGACAGGAGGTAAAAAACCTCAGAAACTCTATATAGTATATGGATGGGGATGATTAAACATGGATATATCTTTCCTCCAAGTACAAAATTCAACATGCATGCTTTCAGCATTCCCTCAAGAACCTAAATATTTTGTTTAGTCTGGTCATCCATCTGTGGGTGAAACGATGTTCTCAAGCATAACTGAGTCATAAAAACCTCTTTCAATCCCCTAAAAAATTGGGATTTAATGTGATCATCAAAGTTTTGAAACTATCACTGATGTAATTCTATGGATTCAAACTTTCTTCTGCATGTAAGGGTGTCCTCATCTCTCTACTAAACTCTACTCTCGAATATCTAGGAAGTCGGCTGACTCGGTGAGTCAATAAATGGTCACCCATATGGTATTGTGTCCCCCGGTACGTGGTAAAGCCTTCATTAAATCCATAGATATCCCATACCACTTCCATTATCCACTTTAAGGGGTTAATCTAGACCCACTGGAACCTAGTGTTTTGCCTTCACTTTCTTACAAGTGAGGCATCAAGAGAAAAACTTTGCAACTCCCTTCTTCATCCCAGACCACTAGAACTAATATCAGAGGTCTCGATGCATATTCACCACACCTATATGTACTACCAAAAGGGATTTATTAAACCCCACCATAACCTCCTTCTACAACATCACTGGTAATACTATATTTCCTCTAAAAAGAATGATGTGCTCCCGACTTTTCAAATATCAATCAGGAGCACGACCTATGGAAATCTGATCACAAAATGTCTCATAGTCAGTATCCCCAATCTATGCCTCCTTGACTTGTGGTAAGAGGGGAGGGTGACAATAATAAATTAAAGGTAAGTTTTTCTATATCCATCCACAAAGGATAACTATAACAAGGACAACTGCTCTGATTTATCATACAATAATTATAAACTACATCTCTTGATGAGAGAATCTACCACCTCATTCCTCTTACTAGGAGTCTACATAATGTCCAATTCATAGTTCTATAAGAACTCTAGTCATTTCCTCTACCTCATGTTTAGGTATTTCTAAGAGAAGACATACTTTAGACTCTTGTGATCTAAGTAGATGATAAATCTCTCACCCATTAGGTAGTGCTGCCACATATTCAATATGAAGACTACCTCTACTAAATCAAGATCATGGGTCATGTAGTTCTACTCATGTTGTCTTAATAGATGTGAACCATATGAAATCACTGATTTTACTCTACATCATAACACAACCAAGCCCGGTTCCGAATGTATTGCAGAACACTACGTACTCCGCACCCCCTCGGAAAATCTCAAGATGGGAATGCTCATCAATCTCTGCCTGAACTACTAAAAACTCTCCTAGCACTTTTCCATTCCCAAAAAACATTTACCCTTTCATGTGAAAGCTATAAAGGGTTATTCTACTCTACATAAGTTGATTAAAAAATTTCTATAGTAAGATTTAAATCCAAGGAAGCTCTTCACCTTAGTAACACGCATGGGTAGCTCCCAATAAGGAACTGCCTCAACCTTCATTGGATCCACTACAACTCCAACCTCCTATATGAGGTGTTCCATAAAATAGACCTCTTGATTATATAACTAACATTTCATGAGATCCCTATAGGTTTTATGATGTTGAAGTGTGTCTGGTACCATCCTCAAGTGCCTCTCATGATCCTCCTTGAATATCGGGTACGCCAAGATTTCGTCGATGAAAACCACCACAAATTGGTCCAAGTAAGGCTGGAAGATATGGTTCATGAGTTCCACGAACACTGTTGGTGTGTCCATCATGCCAAATAGCATCATCAAGTACTCATAGTGGCTGTAAGGGCACCTGAAATCTATCTTTAGTACATCCTCATCTCCTACTCACAACTAGTGATAACTTGAACAAAGGTCAATCTTTGAGAACAATCGTGCACCATTCAACTGATCAAAGAGTTCATAGATCCTCTATACTAGATACAATTTCTTCACAGTCACATGGTTCAAGATCAATTAATCCATAGATAAACTCAAGCTCCTATCTTCCTTCTTAGAAAATAGAACTGGGGAAGCCTAGGGTGAAATAATAGGTCTCACAAATCCCTTCCTCCAAAAGTCCCCCAATGGAACCCTCAGTTTGTGAAGATCTGCGGGAGCCATCTGATATGAAAGTGTAGATATTTGAGTTTTTCTGGGGTATAGATCAATACAAAAGTGCATCCCCCTATGGGGAGGTAAACCTGGAACATCTTCAGGAAATACATCCTCATACTCTTCCACCATGGTTGGAAACTGAGGAATCATATGATCCACTACACCAAGGGTGAGTATATCTAACTAATGAGTGATCAGTTGCACCCTCTTATGTTTATGTTCATCCTACGCTTCATGTGTTTCCTTTTCACCAATAAAGGAAAACTTGATTCCATCATTGTGGAAACACCGCACTCTTCATCTAAAATAATCAATCTGAGCCTGAACTATAGATAATCAATCCATACCAAGAATGACATTGTAAGGCCTCAATGTTGTTACCACCTAAGTTGGGGTGATAGAGTATCCTTCTCCAGTCCCATTGAGGAATACAATAACTCTATCTAGGACTTGGCCACTAGAGGGGACTACCCTCCAGTAATTTAGATGTAAGGTTGTACAGAACCCTCAAGGAAAGGACCAAGGTAATTCTCTCAAACTATACTAGTCTAAACTAAAACCTCGCCACATTATCTCAAAAGGACTATCTCAACGTCAGGGTACCAATTCCACTTATATCTCATAAAATAGATGTATCATTTAAAAGTTAGAGAAATTTGAATTTTTAGAAGAAAGGGGATCACTAGGCTCGTGGACCGACCGCATGGTCGGTCCACTGATCATGGTAGCTAACCACCCCTAGCTATCACATGGAAAAGGAAGCTGGAGATTCCATGGCTCAAGGTTGACTGTCACGATCGACTGTGACCTAGACCTACTCCAGTCACCCTGAGCTCAACCTGGGTCCGACCCTAGTCCAACCTGGCTTGTTGGCCCAAGCCCATTTTCTCGACCTGGCCCCCATGCATGTGGATACCAAGCCTGGCCTGGTCCATGTGTTCAATGACTGCATACCACATGTTCACTACCAATACCACATCTCACAGCCCCACCATGTCCCACGTCCTACTCCACCTCATCCCACACATGCTACTTCGCCACACTCCACACCACCGATGACGCCACCTCTAATGTCGCCACCTCTGATTGCCACATATCATCGCCACCCCTGTCTCCATAATCTACTATCTCCACCGCCTCAACTCATTATACCATCACACTAGACCCATGCCAATTGTCCATTTCGTAGACCACCGAGCCACCTAGGATTCCAAGAATTCAAAATTGTCGTAGATTTAAGCTCCTCGAGTCTCGATCTACACAAATTCATCCTCTTTTGTCATTTTCTCTCCAATCCTGGTGTCTAATCACATTCGGAGTCACCCATCATGTCAAAACATGGCCACAGGGGTCCAATGGTGAAGAACACAAATAATGGTGGAGTGAAAATCACAAATAACACCCTGAGAAATGAACCTAATCCATTGTTCATGTCAGCCTCAATCTGTTTCCATTATAAGGATTAACTAAGAGTATTTAAAATAATTTTCCTAATAATCCCATAGATAATATCCCATCTCACAAAAATGATCGAACTGTGGATCAATATTTTCATGTATTGACCCACATTCATCATTGAAGTTATGAATGGGAAAAATCACAAAAAAATCACCATTATTTGATACAGATCATTCACTGATAAAGGACAGTCATTGTGTTTTCTTCGTTGGCAAGCTTCAATCGAATTGGTTGCATGTTGATTGTTGATCCACGATCCATCACTATTTGTTTTATAGAGTTATTTCTCCATGTATTATAGTAATTCTAACGTTATTACTAAACCATAATTCCAAAAAAATACTTAATAAATATAAGTTTCAATATGTTATGAAATAATTTTATTATTAAATTATTTTATTCCCATTACCTCCAATGAAAACGTTTTCACAAATGACTCATACTGACTAAAGTTAAGTCACACCAAGGGTAAAAACCACATTAAGAACTCAACTATGGTCTTATATTTCCAATTTGTGAAACATTTCATGATTTATAAGGATTTAAAAATAAAATAATTTTATTTAATTATTTTATTTACAATTATGTCCTTGGTGACTTTTCTATAGATGGCCCACACAGACCAAGGTTAGGTCACTCCTAGGGTGAGGATTCCATTTTGAGCTCACTGGTGCCCTCGTATTTTGAATTCGGGAACCCATTTAAGAGTTATTACACTTTTTTTGGAAAAATTCACACACATGATATTAAGAGTTTAATATTTTTCAAACAATTGTTCTCGGAAAAATGGGCCATGGAATCACACATCGTCTCAGTGCTTGATCTCAAAATCATTCCATATAATTTAAAAAAATAAAACATAGGAAAAATATAAGATGTTACATTCAACCCACCTTGGGGATTCACATCCCCAAAATCTAAACTAAAGGATACTCAAACAGATGAGAGTACTAAGCGTGAATCTGAGCCTCCCACTCCGATGTTATCTCCAAGAGATTCTCATGCATCCACCAGAAACACACGAAACAAATCGACCACTAAAAAACGATCCTCTCTTACCAATCGTCAATCTCCACTGAGTAATCATAAAGCATCTACCCATCCTCGATTTCTAGTTATCCCCATTCAATGACATGTAATGGGTCTTGCACGTACCTCCTTAGCTGCATCATGTGGAATACATTTTTTACCCAATCTAATTGTGATGGTAGAGATCGGAGGTACAAAACCTCAGAAACTCTATATAGTATCAAGATGGGGATGATGAAACATGGGGACAGCTTTCCTCCAAGTCCAAAATTCAACATGCATGCTCGCAGCATTCCCTCAAGAACCTAAATATTTTGTTTAGTCCGGTCATCCATCTGTGGGTGAAACAATGTTCTCAAGCATAACTAAGTCATAAAAACCTCTTTCAATCCCCTAAAAAATTGGGATTTAAAGTGATCATCACGGTTTTGAAACTATCACTGATGGAATTCCATGGATTCAAACTTTCTTCTGCATGTAAGGGCATCCCCAGCTCTCTACTAAACTCTACTCTCGAATATCTAGGAAGTCGGCCGACTCGGTGAGTCAATAAATGGTCACCCAGATGGTATTTTTTCCCTCGGTACGTGGTAAATCCTTCATTAAATCCATCGATATACCATCCCACATCCATTATCCACTTTAAGGGGTTAATCTAGACCCACTGGAACCTGGTGTTCTGTCTTCACTTTCTTACAAGTGAGGCATCAAGAGAAAAACTTTGCAACTCCCTTCTTCATCCCAGGACACTAGAACTAATATCAGAGGTCCCGATGAATATTCACCACACCTAGATGTACTACCAAAAGGGATTTATTAAACCCCCTCATAACCTCCTTCTACAACGTCACTGGTAATACTATATTTCCTCTAAAAATAATGATGTGCTCCCGACTTTTCAAATATCAATCAGGAGCACGACCTATGGAAATCTGATCACAAAATGTCTCATAGTCAGTATCCCCAATCTATGCCTCCTTGACTCATGGTAAGAGTGGAGGGGTGACAATAATAAATTAAAGGTATGTTTTTCTATATCCATCCACAAAGGATAACTATAATAAGGACAATTACTCTGATTTATCATTCAATAATTACAAACTACATCTCTTGATGAGAGAATCTGCCACCTCATTCCTCTTACTAGGAGTCTACATAGTGTCCACTTCATAGTCTTATAAGAACTATAGTCATTGCCTCTACCTCATGTTTATGTATTTCTAAGAGAAGACATACTTTAGAATCTTGTGATCTAAGTAGATGATAAATCTCTCACCCATTAGGTAGTGCTGCCACATATTCAATATGAAGACTACCTCTACTAAATCAAGATCATGGGTCATGTAGTTATACTCGTGTTGTCTTAATAGATGTGAACCATATGAAATCACTGATTTTACTCTACATAAGAACACAACCAATCCTGGTTCCGAATGTATTGCAGAACACTATGTACTCTGCACCCCCTCTGGAAATCTCAAGATGGGAATACTCATCAATCTCTGCCTCAACTACTAAAAACTCTCCTAGCGCTTTTCCATCCCCAAAAAACATTTAACCTTTCATGTGAAAGCTATCAAGGGTTCTTCTACTCTACATAATTCAATTACAAACTTTCTATAGTACCCTTTAAATCCAAGGAAACTCTTCACCTTAGTAACATGCATGGGTAGCTCCCAATAAGGAACTGCCTCAACCTTCATTAGATCCACTACAACTCCAACCTCCTATATGAGGTGTTCCATAAAATAGACCTCTAGATTATATAACTAACATTTCATGATATCCCTATAAGTTTTATGATGTTGAAGTGTGTCTGGTTCCATCCTCAAGTGCCTCGCATGATCCTCCTCAGATATCGGGTACGCCAAGATTTCATCGATGAAAACCACCATGAATTGGTCCAAGTAAGGCTGGAAGATATGGTTCATGAGTTCCACGAACACTGTTGGTGTGTCCATCATGCCAAACAGCATCATCAAGTACTCACAGTGGCTGTAAGGGCACCTGAAATCTATCTTTAGTATATCCTCATCTCCTACTCACAACTAGTGATAACTTGAACCAAGGTCAATCTTTGAGAACCATCGTGCACCATTCAACTGATCAAAGTGTTCATAGATCCTCTATAGTAGATACTTTTTCTTCACAGTCACATGGTTCAAGATCAAGTAATCCATAGATAACCTCAAGATCTTATCTTCCTTCTTAGAAAACAGAACTGGGGAAGCCTAGGGTGAAATAATAGGTCTCACAAATCCCTTCCTCCAAAAGTCCCTCAATGGAACCCTCAGTTTGTGAAGATCTGCAGGAGCCATCTGATATGAAAGTGTAGATATTTGAGTTGTTTTGGGGTGTAGATCAATACAAAAGTGCATCCCCCTATGGGGAGGTAAACCTGGAACATCTTCAGTAAATACATCCTCATACTCTTCCACCATGGTTGGAAACTGAGGAATCATATGATCCACTACACCAAGGGTGTGTCTATCTAACTAATGAGTGATCAGTTGCACCCTCTTATGTTTATGTTCATCCTATGCTTCATGTGTTTCCTTTTCACCAATAAAGTAAAACTTGATTCCATCAATGTGGAAACACCGCACTCTTTATCTAAAATAATCAATCTGAGCCTGAACTATAGATAACCAATCCATACCAAGAATGACATCGTAAGGCCTCAATGCTGCTACCAAAATATCCCAACCAAAAATCTCACCTCCAAGAGTCAAGTAACACTCTTGGCACCAGTGTGTGATCATTGCATCTCCTCTAGTAGGAGTCTCTAAGCATAATGGTCAATTCAAGGGTTCAACCAGAATCTTTGAGTCTCAAAAACGATCCATGGAAAGAAAAGAATGACTAGAACTTGTGCCCAAAAAAACTTCATATAAGGTTGAAAATACACAGATCATACCACTTATCATCCCTAGAGCCTTGTGTTCATGGGCCTCCATTGCCTGCCATTCACCTCATCCCTGTCCACCAGCTCCCTGAGATGGGTGTGGACCACCTGGGGTGGTGGTGGAAATATGTCAAAATGTTGACCAACTCCTACTACACCCGCAACTCCTCTTCTATTTCCTCCACCCTTTGGATCTATCTACGCCTGTTATTGTCTCTACCTCAATAGTCCCTCAACTGACTCCCGGTAATTTGTACAGTGGGTTGGGAAAACTTGTGCAAGATATCCTCGGCCACCACATGAGTAAAATAATCTTTCCCTCAGATATATTGAGACACCCTAGAATCTCCTCATAAAGCACTTGACCTGCTTGGATCCCTATGACTTTTGTTGGCTACCTAGTGTTGAGGTCTCTGCTCATGCATGCCCATTACTGACTACCACTAGTTGTGTTTTCCAATCCAAGGAACTCTCAATAACCAAGGCTGACTCTATCACCCTAGCATGGGTAGTAATTCTTATAGGGGTAACACTATATTGTATATCCCTGCACAGACCTCTCTCGAAGGTATGAGCCCTGAAGTACCAATCATTTATCATTTTCATCGAGTACCAAGAGAGGTTGGTATGTCTTGATGAATACTCAGATACTGACATGTCATCCTTCCAGAGCTATATAAGCTCCTAGATTTATCTATCCATTAGATAGTAAGATGAGAACTCTTCTATGAAAAGTTTCTCAAAATCTGTCCATGGAAGAGCCACCTCATCATAAGATCAGGTAACCAAACCGCACCATCGCTCTGCTTAACTGTGTATAAGGCTCACTCTCAGGACCACCATCTAATATTCTGGTGTCTCGAATAGGTGGAAAACTTGTTTCATTGACTCAATACAATCCCCATCCATTTATGTGTCAGGTTATCCTCAGAACCTAAGGGGTCTATGCTACTAATACTCATAAAGTGTGCTCATCTTGTTCTCCTCATCCGCTGGTACTGTGAGTATCTTATGTTTCCCAATATTTGGTGGTATGGATGGTACACCACCTGGAGGTGTTATCTCCTATACAAATCCTTATACTGATGCATCTTCACTAAGAGGATCATCCTTATAATCATGAAATAGAATCCCGGATGGTTGTCTACATGAAGGCATCCTTAAATAAAAAACATTGCACCATGGTCAAAAGAGTATATATAGAGAGATGACTGAAGAAGGACCTAGAAAACACAACCATTACTATGTGATTCATGTACTATTATTTTCCCCAAAACCATTTTTTCATGTACTGAGTCGAAAAGTAATTAGTCAGAGCCCTAGTGTATTGATATGTCGATCGTCACACAAACACTGGAGTCTCTGGCCTGAAATCCTAACTCAAAATACTTAACATGGTTTCCCCAAACCAACCTCACAGACTCGCGGTCCTAAGTTATAACCAACCTCCTCTGATACCACTCTATCATGACCCATACCAGTGGGGCCCATGTCATGATTACCCCAATCCCACCTCCAATAGGCTAGGGGTTGGTCACTAGCACCGAGTAGGCATATCTCCCAAATGGGAGGCATTAGCCTAAACTACATGTACGCACACACACATATCCAAGAAAAAAATTCTAAAATGTAAAAACACTAAGTAAAAAATTCATGCAAACCACTATATCCCATAATCAGAGTATAGCAGTGACTGGAAATTAAACAAGGCCAAAACAATTTCACCACAAATAGTCTGTAACTAAAATTCCATCCTATATGAAAATAGTTATTGGGAATGCTTTTTGGACCACAAGAACAAACCTCATCTATCGGGATTCGCTAAGAACCACCTAGTCTTGGTTGACCAAGGACTCTGTCAAAGTGTCGATCATCTGCACAAGACACAACAAATGTAGGAAAATCCCATGTAGGGGTGAGTATAACAACACATAGTAGGACACCCCGAAACCATAAAGGAAATACCACAAAGGAGATGCCACAAAGTAAAATAAAATAAAATCCACACAAATATATGTATACAATACATGTAGAAAGAATATCAAGATATAATCAAGATAGAAACCACACCATCAGGCGTTCATTACCAACTTCCATCCATATTATAACTCTTGAAGCATTCTCGTTTCAGGAGAACTCACTCCTTGAGCCATGATATCAACAGAGATACTCAGGAAGAGGTATAGCTTATTTGGGCCCTTCCCAAATGATAAAATATTTTTCAAGGAAGATTACGATAAATAAATAGGGGATCCTACCCAATAAAACATGTGAATACCACTAACCTAATTTTCATTTATTCACAACATAGGGGATCTTACCAAAATACATAAGGGAATACCACTAACCCTACAGATGTGGCCTGCTAGATAGAGGACCAATTCCCTGCTATCAAAGCTTACATCGATTCAAAAAATATACCACTAGGGGTGATATAGGATCTTTCTCCAGTCCCATTTAGGAATACCATAATTCTATATGGGACTCAGCCTCTAGAGGGGACTAAAATCCAGTAATTAGGATGTAATATCGTACGGAACCCTTAAAGAAAGGAAAAATGGAAGGCTCTAAACATATACTATTCCAACCTAGAAACTCCCTAAATTATCTCAAAAGGACCATATAAACATCAAGGTCCCAATTCCAAAGATGGATCATCAATAAGATGTATTTTTTGAATGTTAGATTAGTTTGAAGTTTCAAAAGAAGGGGGTGCCACTGCGCTCGTGGACCAACCACACGGTCAGTCCACTGACCATAGCGGTCGACCATCGCAGTTGACTATGGGGGTCGAATACCCCCCAGATGTCACACATCCATGGTAGCTATAGATACCATGAATCATGATCGACCACCATAGTTTACCGTGGACCGACCTCGCCCCACTCGCCCTTGATCCGGCCTAGGTCCACCCCGAGTCTGACTCTGGTCGGACCTAGCCCGTTGGCATGTGGCCACCTAGCTCGGCAAGGTCCACATAGTCACTAGACAGGTCCCATGTGATCTCCACCTCTATCACATACCACTTCCCACCCTGTCGCACTCCCCTCCAATGACATCGTCACCTCTGATCGTCATCGATCGTCGTCGCCACCTCACTTCATCGAACTACTATATCAGTGGTCCCATTCACGAAGCACCGAGCCACTTCTAATGCAAATAATTCAAAATTGTCATAGATCTAAATTCCTCAGATCCCTAGCTACACATATCTGACCTCTGTTGTTGTTTTGACTCCAATTTTGGGGTCTGATTGCATTCAGAGCCACCCAGTGTGTCAAACCATGGTCACGGGGGTCCAACAACGATGAATGTGAAAACAGGGTGATAGAAAATCACAAAAAAAAACAAGGAAAAAACCTCAGCCTTTGTTTATGTTGGCCTCAATATTTTTCTGTTATATGTATAAACAAATAGGAATTAAAATAAATTTCCTGATAATCCCACAAATAATATCCCATCCCGCAACAACGATCGAACCATAGATCAATCTATTCGTGGATTGACCCACGTTCATCATGGAAATAAAGAACTGGTAATTCACAAAGAAACGACCTATGTACCTCAATTAGGATCAGTCACTGATGAAGGATGATCATTGTGCCGTTGTCGTTGGTGATATTCCTTCGAATAGGTTGTGTATTGATCGTCAATCTACGATCCATCACCGTTTGTTTGAGAGAGTTATATCTCCATGTCCCAGTGGAATTATAGGGTTATGACTAGCCAAAAATTCTTAAAAAATACATAATAAAGATAAGTTTCATTGCATTATAAAATAAATTTTTTATTAAATTTTTGTATTCTCATTATGTCTTCTGATAACGTTTTCACAAACGGCATGCGCTAACTAAAGTTAAGTCGCGCCTAGGTTAAATACCACATTACAAACTCAATGGTGGTCTCGTATTTTCAATTTGAGTATCCATTAATGAGTTATTTGGATTTAAAAATAAAATTATTTTATTTTTATTATTTTATTTACTGTTAATTCATTGGTGACTTTTTCCTACATATGACCCACGTCAGCCAAGGTTGGATCACACCTAGGGTAAGTCTACCATTTTGAGCTCAATGGTACCCTCATATTTTTGATCTAGGTACCCATTGAAGAGTTATTATACTTTTCCGGAAAACCTCACCCATGAAAATTAAAAGTTTAATATTCTTCAAACAATTATTTCGGGAAAACCAAGCCTTATAATTATAGGTTGTCTAAGAACCTGGTCTCAATATCATTCCATATAATTTATAAAAATAAAAAATGGGAAAAATCTGAGACATTAAAGGTTGTGTAACTATTTTGGTCCTATAGGATTACATGAGTTACGCTCACTGTGAGAAACCATACAAAATTAGGAGATAATTTGTATCTCACAATGGTTTATGACATGAAACACGTGAGGGGATTATCAATATTAATTCAAACTAGAAAAATCCACTAGGATATTATTCTCACAAGGGGAAGAAAGGTTGAGCATAATGAAAACTTAAGTTTGGGCCTATAATAGAGGGTACATGCATCACTACATATCCTATAATAGTAGAAATCAATCCACATGTAGTTATTAAATTCCTTGTTACATGTGCAGATTAAACTTTTATATAGTGATTGGTCTATCTTTCACTATAATTTAGTTTTGGTTATAATATACATAACCATTAGATCCCATGAGTATAGAAAAAAATCCTTATTAAGATTAAAATCATACATTGGGGGAATTATTAGTAATGAATTTTAAGATAATGAATATATTATTGGGGTATCTACATAAGTCCATATCATACATAGGGTGATGAATTTTTATCAAGATACACACAGTTCCTTCAATTCTCATTCTTCATAGGCTAGGTTCATGTAAATGGGAAGAAATTGGACTTCATTTTAGTGTTGTGCCATTAGAAATATGGGATATCTCCAAAAGTTCATAAAGTACTATGTGGGAGAGGCCATTTTCATTGTATTTTTGTATGATCCTAGGATAGGAGTTCCAATAATCACTATATATCTTTTTAATATATGAATCAATACATACATAGTTCATAGATTTTTTCCCTAGGATTGGAGTTCCAAATATTAAGACTCCAATTTAGATATGGATCATTTGTAGGAGAGGGTTCTATTCTTCTAGAAAATATTAATAACTAAAACATATTACATGGATATATCCCCAATTTAATTAAAGGTACATTGCTGAGAAACCTTTTTAAATGGATTTATAAGTCATATGCAGTCGAATTTTTCATTTTTTTTAATACCATGTGACTAGGATGTCACTCCCCAACTATTCAGTATGGTGTTCCTAAATTATTCCAATAGGAGTTATTTACGAGGTCCTCTAATCTAAAATGATTAATATTAACATTATTCATTCTCCCATGAATCATGCTCAGTGTGAGAAACTAGAGATGATAAGGATAGTTTCTATGTTGTTTTATTGTATACTATTGGGAGAAAATAAAAATTTGTGGTGCATTTTAATTCTCCCATTACAAGAAAATTATTTTCAAATAGATTATTGTTCATCTTGGTTTTGGATAATGATAGTTGGGGAGAACACACTAAGTATTATTTCAATGATCTCTCTTATATAAGAGATTCAAGGAACACCAGTAAATCTATTCTGAGTAGTTTAAAGTCTTTCTGAATGGATAAGATATTGTGTAGTTTAGTGTCGTATTTCTAAGATGATGTTTTGTAGTTTAACATTATATAACAAGGAATTTATTCCATGAATTTTATTGTCCCATGTCAATAATTACAGATCTCTTAATTATGGTGATAAGAACATGGTATCACTTTTCACTGTTTAGGGTTATATAATGTTGGGTCATAAAAACCTATTCCAAATAGAAGGGGAATGGTTTCAAGGAAATCCATCATTGGATTCAGGATGTGTGATCTCAACCATCACTATGTAACCTGTAATGATAGTAATAAATCCACACATAGTTCTTGAAATATCTCTATCTAGATCAAGTTCATGTATAGGCGGATAAGGGGGTTTATGTGGTCATGGGTTCATAGATAAAAAATCATATGTCAAAGGCTCTTATACATATTTGGATCATACATATAAGGGGTTTTTTTTATACTTTGGGAACATGTTCTAAAATGGATTAATATCATAGTAAATATCCATGATATAAAGATGGTTTTGAATATGGTGACATTACATATAAGCCCAAGGAAATGATCCTGGGCATCACTACCAATCCTATAAGGATAGGAACCATGACACACATAGTTCTTATATGGTGTGTGTCTTCTCTACATTGTTGTGCATAAAATGTAGGGTAAATTATATAATGATGTAATTTTCTATTGGGTTTGGGGTAGGAAATCTAGATGTAACTACATATATTGTAAGAATATAAATCAATTTTTATATAGTTTATTGTATGTAGTTTCATTATAAATATTAAATTTTCACATAATGGAGAATATTTTTTCTGTGTGTTCTTAGATGAATGAATCCATGATGAAGGCTACAACATAGGTATGGATCATACATAATAGAGGTTAATTTTCTATCTTAGGTTAAGAAAACCATGACTAAAATCCTATCCAATATATCTTTAACCATTGAATCCCTATGAAAGGGAGAGAATCCCCTATGTAGATTTAAATCTTATATAGGTAGAGGGGAATGTTTTTATTTATGTTTGGGCCTTGGGTAAAGGATTCTATCATCACTAAATTTTCTAAAGTAATTAATATTCAATCGAGATATATTTCTTGAATGGTAATTCCTCTTCTATATTGGGATCAAATGCAAGGAAAGAGGAATTTTTTATCATCGTGGGTTAGATGGACCATTATAATAAGGTTTTTCAATTAAATACCTAGCAATTAAATGAACCCCTATATAGATCAATCTATTACATAGTGGAAGGGTAATTCTTCACTTATCATTGTAGTTGGTCCAAATATAGTTAATATAGGCATCACTACATATCATGTAATAATGGAAATCATTATAAATGTAGTTCTTAATGATAAATTTTGTGTAAAATCCAACTCATATACAAGGAGAGTGCATTGATTCTCTTGGGTACTGGGAGATTGTGTGGAAAATACTTTTACATGGATCGAGATATCTTGTAAGGGAGAAAGAGTTCTCATAAAGTGGGTCACTATGGGAGTCATTTGGGATTAAATAATAGGGTAATTTAGTTTAATATCATAGTTCTCAGACCCACATGTACTTTGATTTAGGTTCATATGATGAGTACCTTCACCACATTGTTTAACATCTTATGGTTGAGACATTAAACTGTTATGTTCAAGTTTATGCAATAAGTAACTGATTTTCATGCATTTTAAGGTCATGTGACATGAACTAAGACTATAAATTTTAAAATCATGAAATTAGGATCCTTTAAATAGTTTTAATTAATGAAATAAATTCCTTAAGAAACCTTTCATTTGTAAGGGGCATGATGTGTCCCCCATTCATCATGCTTAGGGAAAAATATTTATTAGAGTAGACCTTATGTACAATGTAAGTTCATTAACACTTTGGTCATATATTTGGAGGCTTCTTCCCTAGTATCATTGGGGTTATGATAATCAATAAAAATTATACCTAGAAGAATGATCATAGGAATAATTTCTTATTAAATGTTTTTATAATACTATTATTTTGGGATTCTAGATTGTATAGTGTGCACAACCTCATTTGATCAATCTTCCCTAACTCATCAATTTTTTTATAGTATTGTTCATATTTTGAGAATTTACCACAAATAACAATGAGGAATTAGGCCATTTTAAATTAAATTAGTATCATTTCCTCTATTCTATAGACAAGATAGTATGATGTCACTTGTAGGGGGTTACAATTCATGGTTTGAAAACACCACAATGCATGTATGAGATTTTTTAGGAAATATTTCTTGTCCTTGTCTACCATATTATAGAGTATATTTCATAGAGTATTATTAAAGGTTTTTATCATCCCATTTTTTACTACATAATAGAATAATTAGTTGTTGGACTTTATGATATACTCCTGATGCATCCTCTTCAACTCAAAGGGGTAGAAATTGGTTTTGGTTTCCCTTTGTATGGGGTGAGGGACACCAAATTTGGTGATAATGTTAAATGTTATGAAGTAGATTATATTATTGGTTTAGAAATCCTGGATAGGTATATCCTTAATCCATTTATAGAAAAAATTTGTTGCAGTAATTATATACTTTAACTAAATGGATATAGATTAGGAATCTAGGCACATAACATCCATTACCCATATAGAAAATGACCAAGATTACATAGTGGTATGAAAAAAATTTGGAAGTTCATGGATGAATATTTAATAAATTTGGAAAGTGTGTAATTTCTTAGTAAACTCCATGCATTCATGTGTCATTTTTGGTTAGAAATCGAAAAGTCTCTTTATTTAATGGTAAATCATGATTCATGGTCTATGTGTACCATAAGATCCTTTATGACCTTCTGTAATAATGGTGGTAGTTTCCTTTTCTTCAATTAATTTGAGGAGGACCCCATAAAAAGCCTATTTTTAAAGGACCTTTTGTTCATTCAAGATGTCATATAGGATCAAATTCTCTACCCATCATCAGATATATTCCACTTATCTTGGTCTTAGGAAAGGATCCCACATTGGAGATAATACATTATAGGGAGAACCCATCTATTAATGGTATTATCATCATCATTTGGGGTAGTGTTGTTATTATTGATATCTTCTATATCACTGATTTTGACTATAGAGACCACCCCACAATGTGTGATATGGAAAACCATCTCATCCTAGTCAAGATCAAACAGGACCACACCTATATTATCCAGTGAATTAGTACAAAAATTATTTCAGTGAGGGATAAGATTCGACATTTTATTTAAGGGTAATTATACCATCATCCCCCTTATAAATATTTGAAGAGGATCCAACCCTTCCTTCTTAATATAGTACTCCCTATTAATATTTATAATTACTCACTCTGAGTCACCTTAACATTCAAATGGGAATTTGTATCAAGAGGGTTAAATCCGAGCCTGTGATGATAGAATGATACTCTACCTAATAGTCAATGTATCCTTCAAACCACAAGTATGAATAGGTTAGAACCACCTTGGATGGGTAGATGAAGCACTTAATAGATTAATTCTACTAAGCTTCTGGTATTTCATTCTTCTCCTATTCAAACCTTGAGATACCCCATCAAAGTAAATCTCTCGTGTTTTAGGAGTGTCATAGATAGAAAAAAAATCTATATATGGGAGTTTGGTATTCATCAATAGGATTTATAAAGTAGGTTTTCTTTGAGAAAATCATCTAGTGCTTCCCCCTTGATCCCCTTATGTGGCATGAATTTTATGCCAAATTGTTTTAGGATAAATTCACATCAATTAGTTACATGGTTGAAATCATATGGTTTAGGAAGTAATTGATTGTATCGATTAGAGACACCAAGTGGAACTTATGGTGCTATAGGTCATGCCTCATCTTTTTTATTATGAAAATTAGTGCAAGAAAATTCTTCTCAATGTTGTAATATTGAGTATCATTATCTATCATTTTCATGTTGAGACATAGTGACTATTTTCCTACCCTATATTATTCTTCTATGTTAGGGTTGTTGATTTATCACTCTATGGTAGCCACATATAGGATGAGTGTCCTCCATTCTACCAATGTTATAAAACTAGTGGGTGTATTAGTATCTTTTTAGATTTTGAAGTCTTATTAGCATTCTTCACCCCATCAGTAAGTCACTCCCTTTTTCATTAAGTTCATGAGAGGGATATATTTATAAACTATATTGGCTATGAAGTTCTTGATACTAGAATTTATTCTCTAAATTCCTCTCATTATTTAAATTTTCTAAGGAGGTATCATTCAAGGGTCACAAAATACTTCTCAAGGAAAAATTCAATTTCATGGTGGTGTACCACGAAACCAAGGAATTTTTAGGATGTGACCCTGAAAGAACACATCAAGGGGGTCATATCCAAGATATTTTTCCACAATATCTTGAAAAAACTTTGACAATCAGTAATATGGTCACAAAATTACTAGGATTTAACCACCATATCACTAACATAGAAATCTATGATCATTCCTAATAAAGTATTAAAGATGAAATTCATGACACATTGAAAGGTGGTGAAAGAATTTTTTCAAACTAAATGCTAATAACTTATTGTAGAATATCCCTTGGGTTTCTCAAAAATATTTGGATTCCTCATCCTTATGGACATCCCAACGTGATTGTATGATAAGTATATATCCATGAAGGAAAGATGTTGGAATCTTGTTGTTTTTTTATCATAAGTTTCATGATCATAACTAGGAAATCATCCTATTTAAATTAACAATTTTGATCCCCAAAATTGATACAATCCCTCAAATTACCATTCATTTTTAAAAAAAGGATGATCATAGAGATCCACTTTGGGTGTTGAACATCACATATTAAGTTAAATGTAATAGTTTTTTCAACTTCTAACTTAACCATAGTGTGTGGGTTGGATGAACCCTCTTGAAAAACTACTTTAAATCATAATGATTGTCTATAAGACCTAGGTGGTGGGTGTCCACATCGGTGTCCAAGCTAGTAATATCTATATAATTATAAGTGAACACATCATTTTATACTTCAATAAGTACATATATATTAATTTATCTTTAATATGTGTGGTGTAACTAATCAATGATGGTCACATGTACTCTTATATGACCATATTAACTTGTATGAGTTCTTTGATTCTAACTGAGTCACCTTCCATGAATATCTATGGATAATCTATAAGATCTTATTCCTCTCATTTATCTACTTTAAAGTCAGTGGAGGTGGGTGATGAAGGAACATTATTAGGATTAAAGGTTAATGTTGATCCATTTTAATCCTTTATAAATGATAGGAAAGAATTTCTAGGTCCTAAGAGTACTATTGAGTAAGTATCACTGTCATAGGAACAATGTATATTCCTTCCCCCTTCTTTAATATCATTAGGAATAGATGTACCAACATCTTGGGATTCAGGGAAAGACATGGGGGTATGTTTATCTTCTAATAGTGATGTGGTAGTTTCTTTTGATATTATAAATAATGCATAAATATTATATGGTTTTGAATATAAATAGGGTGAGTGTTTGTAAGGGTAATAGTCACCTATAACATAATTCTTCCCAAGTAAGATTGGATTAATTTTTTATATCCCCACCTTGTAAACCCTGAAAGTTATTAAGTAAATAGGGATCAGTGATGTCGTTGAACCATAGTAAATATTAGTAACTAGATTTTTTTACTTTATAAGATTGATGGTAACTATGTATTCATTATTGAACAATTTTTAAGGGTACCATAGGAGGATTCATACAACATTTAAAGTAGTTACTTATGCATCACCATCTATTATTGGTTGATTTTATTCTCTATTTTAGAAAACTTATTTATCATATTTTGATTCATAATACCCAAAGGGATAATTGTCTTCACATAGTACTCCAAACTTTCTATTGATAAGGTACTTTAATCCTTGATAATATGATAATGATACCACTTTGTGGCTATGGATCCATGGTATTCCTAAATAAAATTAAATATTGTTTCCTACTATATTACTATGAACTCAGAGTTGGATACTAAATCCTCAATCTTATCTTTGATGTTGATCTTTCATTGGGGATTTTCTCACTCTTTTTGTACCCTAGAATGGTCAACTTCATGGGGTACATGTTAGATTTCCCATAACCCAATCACTAGAGAATTTGTAGTAGTATCAAGTCTATCCTTGAAAAATTTCCAAACAACAATAAATAGATATTGAAATTCTCATGCTTTTAAGAGATATAAATCAGTCTGATATATCCCTAGAAAACATGATCCTAATCCTCATTTGTGAATAAGATAACAACATGGAATTATTCCAATGAAATATCCCCCATATACAACTCAGATGTAGTGAACTCAGTCTTGAATTATTGGAGAATATAAGGATCCATGACCAGTGATTTTTTGAGATCTTTTGATTGGTGGAGATCATCCATCATCAAGAGATTAATTATGATAATAGCCATCAATTTCAAGATGTCATATTTATGGATTATAGGTAAAAATTTATCAACATGGGGTTGTTAATTAGACTATGAATTTGGGGTTTATGAATTCCATGTATATAGACTTGGTGGTTGGGTAGAAGTTGGAGATGTTTTTATTACTGGAAGGTTAAGTCGAGATGATCTACCCACATGTCTAGGTTGTTCAGACAGATGTACCCCTACCAAATGGTCTTCCAAGGAAATTGGATTTGGATGACCCCTTTAAGTTTTAGGGTTGTTTCCATGATCTTAATGGAATAACTAAAGTGGTTTCCCTTAGGTTTTTTCCACATATATGGTCACAATTGGGACATATCTTGGATGGTGTGCTCATCCAGGATTGTGTCTCACCCTATTCTATCGGCCTTTGAAAACACATTCCTATACTCTTCAATTGTTTGTGGGGGTAGGGATAATATGTACATTCTTCATCTGAGAAGGTATACACAAAGTGAAATACATTAACAAGACCGAAATGTTACTCTCCATCCAATTATAGTTATTTTTTATGAGGTGGTTCTCATGTTCCAAATGATTGGGGAAGGAAATCCATGAGATTATGGACTATCTTGTGGGGTTTATCAGAGTTCATCATCCTATACCATGATCTACCTTAATTGGTTTTCTCTTCCTATAGAAGATGAATTATAAGGTGTGTATTTGGATAATGTGTCAAGAACTAGGGCTAAAAATAGTTGATTGAGTTTTTCCCTAAGGATGGAATGGTCTCAATAAACTATCTTCCAGGTCATCTAATTTTCCAACCATCATTACCATTTAGATCAAAATTATTTCAAGTTTCCTTATTCCTCTAATTGAATAATGTATATACATACCACCTTATATAGAGGTTTTTCAAACATCACTTTTCTATAACTGACCATTTTTTATAGTATATCCCTAAATATGAATTAATCATTGATAGTATGATCCAATATAAAATGATAAGGGTAGAAGTTTTGATGATCATTGAAGATAAATTCATCAGGCTTCCTATCTTCTGGTAGTTTGAGGATATATTTTTCCAATGATGTGATAAAGTAGATTAAACCCTATTTTTTTTAGAAAGAATAATTTTTTTATTTGGTCTTCAAATAGATGGTGTCATTGTTCTTTCATTTCCTTTCAATGAGGGTTATTTTTTTATTTATATCAACTTATGATAGGTTTTGGTTATTATAGAGATTTTCTAGAAATTTTAATAGTTTTAAACATTGGATTAAGCGTGACAGTAGTAATTTATATTTTATCAGAACTTACTCTTGGGGAATCATACACCGATCAAGAGTTTTCCATGGTTCACCAAATGGAATTATTTAATCATTTATCTATATTTGAAAACTCTTAAAATCCTCATGGATATTTCAATAATATCAATGGTGTATATAACTTTGGAAATGGATTCTCTACAAAGAGTGCCAATAGTGTCTTTTGTAGGAGATGAATTCTGAGAAAGTAATGCATGACGTTTCATCTAGTGATGAAATTAGAAACTCTCTCATTTTCACATTTTTTGTAAATTATGAGGTCAAAAATCATCATTTTGTTATCATAGAGTTAAATTGGTAAATTAATTTACAACATAGTTATTCATATCCCATGATGGATTGATCTGACAAGCTATAATATTAGACAAATAATGATCCCATCAGAGTCTTCATAAGACACCTAAATTGTTTCCAACTCATTTTAATATATTGGGCCCATCATGTAGACATGCTAGGATATGAAATATGATATGTGTTGATCAAAATATATCAATCCATTAAATTATATATAGATGTGATTCCCAAATTTGGGAGGATGAGGATTGGAATCCACTCAATTAGGGTTGGTCTTCCTTTAAAGTTTTATTGGTGCATGATGTCCTTCCATGGATTCTATTTTATTTTCAAGAGACTTGATGGGCCTAGGGAGCTCTAGAGGAAATAATATTTATGTTGATCCTTGAATATGGGAGGCAGGAGAAGTTAGATGCAGTTATCATATAAACATTGGTTGTTAGCTCCCAGTTTCAGCTGGGAGTGATTGAATTTCCTAGAAAAATGAAAACAAAATCCATGTAGAGTGAAGTCATGATCTTCCCCAATTATCAAGTTCAAATACACTAGTTTCCTATACCGAGAGCCAGCTTAATTCTTGAAAAATTCTATTAGATTTAGGTAACCCTCTCTTAATTATTGGGATGATAAACATTCACTTCTTCTAAGATATTTTATTTATTAGTAATGTTTCCCCATATCAATTCAACATTGATATTTTTTGGGTAGTCGATCTCATCCTCGCACTTTGTGATACTCTCTTCAATGGAGTGGATTTTGACATCTTTCTGGTGGTGACTGGGATATAACAACACATTTCCTTTTATATTTAATAGAAATGAATTGAGGGGTTAGAAACAGATTAGTTGGGGATATAATGTTCCAAGTATGTGGTTGATTATAGGTATACACACTTTCCTCATTTTTTTAGTGTAGAATATATCACAGAAAACTATTTCTCTATTGGGTGCCTAAGAATCTTTGTCTTGGACTAATTCCTATATCAGATTGATAGTTACAATGTTCAATGATACATACCAGATTTTGGGAATCATTTACTCATAATTTTAATAATAATAAGGATATTCACTCTATATCTCCCCCTTAAAGGGACCATCAAGGGCTTTCCTTGGATAATCTCTTTTAGTAGCCTATTTTAGTTCGGGGCCTATGTGAGATTTTATTTTCTTTACTAGATGTTCCCCATGCATTTACCTGCATAATTTTATCTTGAGGAAGCCTCTAACCATCCTCATTGAGAGAACCCCAAATTATAAGTATTTTTTTCACAATGTTAGTAATTATGGAGGTACTAGATATCATAGATCACCAACCAACCTAGAAAAGACTAATATTCTAAGAAAAGATGGTAAAATTTTCCATAGCCTTAGGTATTTGGGATATCTCGGTTCTACTACACACCCTAGATTCATTGAGTGTTTCATAATCCCAGTAATGGTGGTGGGGATAAATTCTCCCCTAAACCGATGAGTTGGGGATACAGAAAAATGGATACTTTTCTAGCTTCTAATGTAATCTTATTAATTTTGTATTCTTCTACTCAATCATGCATCAAGTGAAACACCTAATCAAAATAATAGCTTCTCACCACCATAGATTGACCTATTATTTAAGGTATTCCTTTATCAATTTAGATAATTCCTTAAATTTATGGGATTCTTGTCATAGGGTCATATCAATGGCTCGCTACCTTTAGTCATGCAGCTTTTGTGTATTATAGGTAGGAATTATTTATTTTATGGACCAACTAGAATATGCATTATTTTAGAGTGTGAAATCTTTGATAGAAATTAAATTTAAGGATATCATTTTTGAGGAACTCTTCTACCCTTGTATAAGTCTAAAGTATAATGTTCCATGTTCTCCCCATCCCTATGCATGGCAGACAGAGAATCAAAAATTGTCTATGGAAGTGAACTTAATCAATAAATAAAATCATTTTATAAGTTCTTTAAATATTTCTTAGACCATAAATTCTAAGAAAGGGAGAGATTAATAAAGTTTACTTGCCATCAGATCTTGTTCTCTTCCAAATATTGTCTCCATACCAACTATAATTTTGGTTCTTAACCTTTATCTAATTAAGGGCTTCCCACAGAATATTTGGAATGTAAGGAATGCATTCCTCCTGTAAAAATTATGGGTTGTCATACTATAGAGTGATGATGGCCCAAAATATAGTCTAGAGGTTATTATTTGGTATTTATTTCCACATATAAATTTCATAGTCATTATATTTAGAGGAATATTCTTCCACCCGTTTAGATCATCATGTTAGTTTTCCCTTTGATTTATTAGAAAATGGAGTACTCCATTCTATTGATGAATATGATGTACCATAGGTGATGGATGAGGTCATGGGTTTGAAAAAACTTGATACCTCAAGTTATTCTCGGTATGAGGGCGCACTCATAGAAAATTGAAAAGGGGGGAACCTTCTTGTCATGTATGTTCAAGAGGACCTCCAGAACTACTGATCAACGTTTCATAGGGAGGACCTCTATGGGTGGATCTAATCTCTATTTCTAACATGAAGTTGGTAGAGTCTCAAGCCACCATAAATAATTGTTATAAGGTATTGGGGATTTCAATACTAATCAATTTAGGATTAATGACCCACTCTTGAGTTATATTTTTATCCACCTTGGATGGGAGTATTTATGGTTGGATCTTGTTCCATTGACAGAGCTAGTTAATGAGCCTCATAGTGTGGGATAGGGATATGGGATAGTCCCTTATTTTTTATCATAATTTCTTAATGGGTCCAATAAGACTAGGTAGGAATATGTGTCTACATTTTTCTATCCTTTTATATATATAATCAATGTAATTTAGGATGAACTAAAGTAAGTATGTGTGAATTATTTTTAACTACTTCCACAATATACTGATTATCCTCTTGGACTGACATAGGAATATAGTCTCACTTAGGTTTTTCATCAGGATGTACTGAAGAAATTCTCTTGTATGGATTGAAAAAAATAACAAGGGAATTACCTAGGAAAAGTTTATTAGTGTGCCGACTACAACCTTCTACTCAGGTTGTCAATATCTACAGACATCTATATAAAAATTGGGTAGGGAGATAAGCCTATCTATCCATTATTTCAAAGATATGTTTGTGGGATTCTTCAAAGGGAAGGGGAAATGTGCTCATTCCACTATGGAAGTTGGAATATATTCCCACTCATGTTTTTTAATTCCCATTGGGATATTACACCAAAACATTATGTTTCCAAGAAGGGATATGTTCTTACACCATGGTCCTTATCAGTATATGTCATCATTCCTCACTTGATGCTTCTAAAAAAATTCAAGTTGTCTTGCTAAGAACAAACATGAATATGGGATAGTTCACCAATTTTCATCACAGTGTTTTATCATGATTATTTAGTGGACTTTGGGATATAATCCCACTCCTTTTAGCTGAAATATTACCACGCCTAGTGATATTTCATAGGTTATTGGGTCTAAGTAAATGGGGGAGGGGTCTTCTTGGTAACTTCCTCAATAAATTAGTGAGTGATGGTGGATGTATTAAGCTAAAATTATTGGAAATTTGTAGGAGCTCTCCTGGGTGACTCCTATGGTATGGTGATGTTTCAGTTGTCCTTATTTTCAACCTCCCTAAATTAGAGGAGGTAATAGTTATTATGACTAGGAGATAGACTCCAAAATGTTTAGTGGTGGAAACAGGTGCCTCTCACTTCACCATGGTATTACTATAATAGGAAGCTCATAGAATTTAGTGATTATAGAATATTTTATATGGATTCCATGGTTAGAATATTAATTTGTTTATATTACTCCCCCACCATATCATTATCCACAAGATACTGCAGGCATTGGATGGATGATAAATTCCTTCCAGTCACGAGGGTCATGACCTATGTGGTATATAATGTGTGAGAACGTCTGATGGATGAAGGTTCCATCACTTTATATTGAACAGTGGTCTGGATATAGTATCTTAAGATAAAAATCACCATAAAAAATAACATTGATCAGCATAGTATCACAAACAATTATAGGTTTGATGAATCATTTTCACAGGTAAAATTTTCATGTGAGGTCCTTTATTTTGTTTGTGTAAAACAAAAAAATGACCCTATATTTAATGTAACCTAAATATTTCTGAAATTGGTGGATTCAGGTTGAGTTCACCATTTTTTTTCACAAAAAACAAGATGGACTAATGCCCAATTTTGGGAGGCTGAGTATGGTTGAAAATATTCATGGAAAGTTTACCATTCTTATTTTGGTCAGTTTCTGATGGGGTTTATTAATATAATTGGAAACACCCAATGAATCATACATTCGTAACATTAAATGTAACAATGTACCTACTTTCCAAAGGTAGATGGTCACTGGGGTTTCTATCTGATGACTTATAGAAACTTACATTGGTTGATAGGATAGGAGGTTGATCTCATCACACCCTTTAAAAGGAATTAGTTCCTACTTCGGGACTCTCTTATAGATTTAAATTATGTTCATGAATCCTACAAAAATTCCTTGAATGGGATTGGTTAACCCTATGTTTACAATTGATCATTGGAAAGCATCTATTTGAGTATTTTTATGTATCATAGGTTATATATACTTTCATTTTTTTACTAGGTGTTGTTCCATTTTAAGGTGTTGTGGTTTATATCCATATAATTGAGAGCTATATATTTTTATTTTAATCTGGGGAGTTTTCATATGTTACAAAGGTGGGATTTAACATGGAAGATGTTTCCAATAGATCCTATAAGAACATCAATCAAAACCAATGTAGTTCAATCTACATAGTTTAGGGTCATGTAATATGGACCAACACTTACAATTTTAACGTAGTGCTGTATGGATTATTTTAAGAAACATGCCTAACATTTTTTGTTGTGGTACGTAAGTATGAGTGACCATTTTTATGTATTCCCAATATGATTATGGCCTGATGAGGATTGGTTGGGATGTGTAGAAGAAATATGACCCGCTAAGAAAAGGTATGAATATGTTGATACCCTTAGGGAATATGGATCTCTAGGTGGGGGAATATTTTTATCTTGCATATGACCTGATGAGGCTAATCTCTAAGGAGTGTGGCCTTATAGAAAGGGATATATAGACTCATATGAATTTTTCTAGGAAAGGTAAGGATATGGGTGATCTCATGAGTAATAAAATTCCATTAAAATGGAAATAAAGGGTTAATGATATTGGGATTGAACCTCCAGGATACATCCTATGTATATCATAAAAATAGTAATCAACTCCAACATTATTCGAATGACACAGATTAATGTCATGTGATAAGACCACCCCATGTCATTTAACATCATGTGGTAAGGATGTTTTCCATGCAAATTAATTTCATGCTACAGGGACGTCTATGTTAGGAAAGGTGTGAAAACATAAAATCAAGTGTGGATTATGCATACAAATTACAACCCTAATTTGAGGGGTTTTTAAGATTTTAACAGTATGAATAATTTAGATCCTTAAGCCCACATGTTCATGATTGGTGTGAGAAATAGTAGATAGAATTTTGAGATTATTTTATGAGATCATTCAATTAAATATTTTTGGGTATTACACATTGAAATTACCCATTTTTTGTGTCCTTGGATAGTTGATTGTGTCATCAATAGAAACCATCTTGGGTCCTGTGGGAATCATATTGAGTTTTATACCCAAAGGGGAGTATCATACCCCCTTCTTCCCACATGTCAAAGGATGAGGGTGGTGCATAGAGGTAGGATTCTAGCCTCCTGAAATAAATAATATGTGTTTACTTTGGCCGGGATGCCTTATAAGACCCAACGCAATGGAGAGAGAATAAATCCATCATCAATATATGAGATACTACTCTAGTGTCTTCATAATAGTAACCCTTGTCCTTAAGGGAATCCATTACTAAGATTCCACTGAGTGTTTTACCAATCTAGGATGAATACCTAAAGTCTATTTTTATCAAGGTAATCCATGATCTAATGGGTTCATGTAGGTTTGAATTCCCTGATCATGTGGGTGCATAGGTTTTAGAGGAGGTGTCAAACAGACCTTTTCAGGGTTTTGATACTAGAGAAAGGAATCGAATAAGGTATTTTGGGTTTCCCTCATTTGAATATTTGTCTTGGATATAGGTAGGGACACTAGATAAGTATGCCATTCCATTTCAAATGTGTGTGGAAAAACCAATGTGTGACTCTTGATTTTTATTAAGTTCATAAGGTCCCTGTATAATATATTACACACATAGACTATTTAGATTAACTCCATGAACACACCCCACTGTAGGAGTCTCATGTACCCAGTGAATACTCACACACCATGGGTGGTGGGATTTAGGTACGATGACTATGTGTGGAGAGTAATTGGATTAGGTTCATCTGATTAATTCATTCCACCTAATAAGGTGCACTTAACAAATATTTCCTAACTCAATTTTCCTAATGTACTTTTTCAACCATAATTTTCCTTCTGTTTATCACTTAGTATTAGATATTAACTTTAAATATATCTTTAGGTATTGGATGGTTTCTATTTTCTACCTCCATTACTCTCACCATGTGTCTTACTATGTGTTAGAGTAGTAATCTGAGTATGTATAGGCAAGGTTTTGGGTATTTGGACCTCAAGGAAAAAGGTTTCACTTATAAATCATCCACCAAAGGGATAATAGTAGTTTTGTCCCTTATCACAGAAGAGGTAGGTGTAAAATATATCCCTACTATAATGATTCATTTACATATCACACACTAGGATTTGGTGAGACTTATGAGGTATGCAGACAAATATATTGATCGAGTTCTTCCTAGGTTATTCCATCAATATACCATGTATCCAAATGTGATTTTGTGTCAAGTAAAGTGTGATTTCATAGTACCTTCGCCTAAGGTGGGTAAAAAAGAATAGACTCTCCCACTTAAATGACTCTCTTAACAGGTCACATACTTAAATTAGGCTTCATTACATGGAGTTTTAGCAATGATGAGGGGTTTGAGTCAAACACATTTTTGGATGATCGAGATTATCTTGAGGAACTCTACCACTATTTAATATAAAACATCCAATTTGGGTAATAACTCATTCATGGCCACATGAAAATTAGGAAATTTAATTTCAAGGGATATTCCTTTGAAAAAAATAATTTCAAGGTGGTTTTCTGTCATCTAAGAGTTAATAGTCATGTAAAAGACATTAGATTTTTGAACTGACTACATCATCATGGTCTATATGAAAAAATAATTAGGTTGGGAAATTTATTTTATAAAATAGGCACTAGGGGAAAATTAGTAAAGAAAACACATGGGAAAGCTTAGGTCCATGTGGTGGACTCCAAGTACACCGTGTGGTGTACTGGGAAAAAAAGGTGTGTATTCCTAACCATGTCAGGTCAAATGGAACTAACCCAACAAGAAACACCTAACTTACCATGTGTGTAAGATTACATTCATACCATTTGCTCAATCCCACATAGGTCTAACCAGCATGGACCACTATTCCCCCATATACCATGTGTCAGGTGGGGAACTATTTTATCCCATAAGTATCGAATGGTCAAATGTGGAACCATAGTCTCCCCCTCCCCTTCTTGATATGTTCCATAACCATTCCATTGTGCCTACCCTCCACTCAATACAACTCTTGAGATGTAGGCCATGCTGGACGTCTGTCTTGAAAATGTACTAAAAGAACCCATATTATTTCTTAATCCACTTCCCTATATCCCCATCATTATAAATTCACTACACACTAGAATCCCTTATCATTCTAAACCATAATGAACATGACCTCCCTACACTATCATCAACCAGTCTTGATCAGTGGATCAAAATAGGCTACCTCATCCCAATTCACTACCCTATACCAAATCAAATTATAAGATGAAATATACTCTAAAAACCATGAAGATCAAAAATTAAATAATAATGAAATATCAAAAATATAAAATAATACCTCATCGTGAATCATTGAAGCTTTTAGGTTGCATGTCGACAATCCAAACTCCATCACTACAGCATCCCAATTTGACTTTGATTAAGATCCTATGATGTGGATCTCCTTCCTTCTCCCTCCTTGGTTCTTCATTTTTGTGGTTTTTATAAGGTAAGTAACCTTCCTTTAAAGAATAATGAGAAGAGGAATGTTTAGGGAGAAAAACTGAAAACTAAAATAAATAAAACACCCAAAAAGGGATCAAACTGAGAATCTTATGAGAACTCAAATTATTACACTCCTATGATAAACCACATATTATAGACCCAACCATTGTCTTAGTTCTTCCATATAAGACTTTTTTGAGTATATATAATCAATATATTACAATTATGTGTGTATGATCTAAAAATAATATATATTATTTAATATATTTTTATCAAATCCCTATAACACTCATAATTCACACTGGTCAGGCCTAGGGGTGAACACCACTCCTCATAATTAAAATAATCATAAAAAAATATTTTCAAAGATATTGTCTCGGTGAAATTACTATTTTAACCTTATTTAAGTTTATGAGGCTCAAAATATCAAAAACAAGCTAAGCTCACCATGCTGGAAAACAGTGTCGCTACATACAACATTAAATCTTGCATCAAAAAATGAAAGTCATGTTATTTTAATTCATTTAACTTTAAATCATTCTTTGAAATGATGTTATTAATATTTGATTAATACCCTTATAGAATCCTCACACCATTAAGGAAGTTTCAAAACTAAAATAGCGCTTTCCTAGAAAGAGTGTAATTCACTAGATGAAAAAAAAATCTATCTTTCACCCTTTACTGGAAGTAATGTGTTAGGGAGTTGTAATTACCAAAATCTGGGATAATATTGAGTTGATATTGTTTTTATTTAGTTTTAATATGATTATTTTTTGGGTGATTTATATCTTTTTATGCTAATATTTATCCTTGTCCTTAACATGACTGGGGGAAAAATATTTTTCAATAATGGATTACCTAAAGAATAAAAACACCTTAAAACCTATACTACCACAACACTTCAATAGTAGTAAGTATTCTTAGTGGATGATTTGTATGTAATATTTTATCAACACTATTAACATTTTATATAGGGATATTGGGATAAAGGCCGATGTGTTTCCAAAATATATTCTAGTAAATTTTAATGATTTAGATGTTGTTATATTTAAGCATAATTTTATAGTTATGAATATTCATTATAGCTCATTTTATAGAAATTTTTTGGATTAAATATTTATATTCTCTACTAATCAAGAGATTTGGAAACAACTTGAGGTAGTTACTTTTAAATATGGAAAATTGGAGATTATATTGTGCTTGATGAACATAAGGAACATGTTTTTGTAGTTTCATGGAGCATGGACACATTCAAATGGAATTTAAAAATAAGAACGAGGGAAAATATAATTTTTATTAGTTCAGGAAGAAAGAACAAATAAAACCTAACCATCCAAAGATGAATAATCAAAGAAAATAAAATAATTATAGGAAAGATAAAAATATATATGGTTGTATAGAGTAGTAATAAAATTTCATATTCAGGCACAAAAACTAAAAGTGATAATGTATTTGGTTAAATTTGATTTATCTGAAAATATAATAAATTATAATTTTCACCCTCTCACTCATATTATTCAATTGAACCGGTTGAATATATAAGAAAATATAGCAATGTTTATTTAATTGGAATCATGGAAGAAATGAGTAGTTCAAGTCATAATTCTGATTTTGATTATAATTATAAACTTTTACTATATGGAATGAGCCTACTATTAATTAATTATAAAATAAATTCTATTACTTTTAGGTTAGTGTAGTCACTAATAAAGATCCCTACATGAAGCTAAATAAGATCACAAGAATATTATAAATGAGAAATTGAATGTTCATTCTAAAGTTTCAAAACATAGAGATTAAAATGAGAAGTTGAATGAAGATAATGTGAAAATAAATAATACCCCTTCTAGTTCTAATGAGAAAGTATTTGATTATTTAGTGGTTTTTCAAAAGGAAAATATTTAGGAGAAATTTTAGTTTAGAAGTTTGATGGAAAATCTATAAACTTTTTTTCAAGGAAGAGAGTGTTATGCCAATATGATGTCAATGAAAAAAATAAAAAAAACAAGAATTATCTTGGTTATGATTGACTTTTACCCCATATGTAGAGGAAACACTTTTTAAAATGTAAAAAAGGAATTTATTTCTTCTAGTGATTGTTTTAAATGTGGTGCTTTTAGTCATTATGAATCTAATTTCTCTTTGTGGTTTATTCAATCACTTTTCAACATGAAACCATTTCTGTCTAAATATTCTTTCAAAAATATAATGTCTAAACATTCTGTATCATGTTTTACTAAAGGTTTTTATTCAAAACATATTATACCTTGTGGCGTCTATGACCTGGTTCACTAATAAGTAAACAGACCTGTGGGCCACAAGGCATCATTCAAGCCTCCACATACATCAGACATTGTTCACTAGTGGCGAGGGTGTACGTTGGTATAGTGGGGACATTATACCCTCTATATCAAAGTGAAACACAGTGGAAATAAAGGAAACCTAAACCATATAAATAAATAAATACACAAACATAAGGTAGTCACTACTGAAGTTTTTGTTTTTAACATCAATGTATAAGTGATGAATTGTTGTCACAAAAAGTCATTTGTGATGGGAGTCCATCGCTAATGAATCATTGCTAAAAATAGCATCACAATTATGCTTATTTGTGATGGAACGTTGCAAATAGAAAATAATTACGATTGATGAAATTACCATCACAAATGATAGTTGTAGTTTTTTTAAATGATTATTTATGATGGACGATTGTAACTGATATTTTTTTGATGGATGATCATTCTGTCGCAAATACTAATATTTTCAAAATAAATAAAAAATTAAAATTTAAAAACTAAAAAAATTAAAAAAAATTAAAAAAAATTACAAAAATTACAAAAATTTAAAATTAAAAAAATTAAAAAAATTAAAATAGACATAAAAGTAATACATCATTTCAAACATAATATTTGTTTACGCAAAAATACAAAATAGTCATAAAACGTCACAAATTATCAATGGGTTTCAGGTGAACAAGGATCACTTGAAAGATCCGGGGTGGAAACTCTATACCAACTCCATATTCAATTCGTCACATATACTCTAACATCTACTCATATCACTAACACTACTGCACATGATACCCCTCCCTATCTCTCTACATGAATTGTATCACCTCATTTAGAGCTCTCAGCCTCTCTTCATGTCATGTAGTAGACGACGACATCGATGATTACTCTCTATGAAATCCCTTTGATCTCACCAATGACATCGCATAAGTACTATAATAACTCATAGGTGTCACTCGGGAACCAATACCGATCACCTGGCATTTCTTGACACCATGTAATGTTTCCTGTATCTAAGTACCCTCATTAAAACCTAAATCACCAGTGGCATCTGCTTCACTCTCAGCTTGACTCTATTGTGAATGATAAGTTTCATCCTACTAAGTTTCCTTCATATATAATTAGAAATTAGAATAACAATAAAATTATCATCAGTGAAATTTTAAAAAAATTACTAACCACAATATGGCATTGTCGGTCACCTACAAGTTCTCCTGTATAGAAATAAGTATACATCTTATTATAAAATTGAAACTCCATAATAGATTGATCAATATAATCTTGTATAATACAAAAAACATTTTATAGTTAAAGTATATATATACATTAACAAATAATATCACTTACCATATGTCACCGATGTATAAAAACTATATGACTTTCGGCCCTATTTGTGACCTCCTTTCTCCCTTGAATCTAACGTCCAGATGATGAAATACTCTTAAAAGTATATCCTAGATTATATGAGTATAATCCATCCCATACCTAAGATTATATATGTCTAGGTCAATGGGATAGGAAAGACTGCTTGAAAATAGTATAAGAAGATTTATCCATAGATAGCTTTCTGTGGTTGTGTAAAAACCGATGAAGGTACTCAGTATACAAATCTCTCATGCCTCTTAGAAAGGATCCCTCAGGCTATCAGTAATCAGAGACCGAAAATTCTACAGGACAATTAAAAATAATATGTTAGTAATTAAATAAATTTTAAAATGTATATGTTACATAACAATGTAAAATACAAGGGTCGAACATCTGCTGACGAATGGTGGTGGAAAATAGGTCACATAACACCCATGGCTTAGAAAAATAATTTCTTAGAACCTCACTATCCTTCCCAACAACTAAATGAAAAAATTTTGAAAATAAAAACAAATACCTAAAATATTATTAAAAAAATTAATAAAAAAACATAATAAAAAATAAATATCTTAAATAATTAAACATATCTCCGTAAATAATGACTAAAATCAAGAGATAGGAGTATCTTTATAATAGGGTCTGGAATCATCAATCGAGCAAGACTGCACCCCCTCCTAATAGGCATATAGCATCCTTTGGATCATATGAATCAAGCTCATTAATAGGGATTCTAGCATTAGTAAGAGAATGAAATAGATCTTTGGGAGCATATCCAAAGATCTGAAACAAATAATCTTACCTATAAGAAATTTTTAATATAAATATAAAACATATAAAATTTAATAAAATCCATAATATAATAATCTTGCCTATAATAAATTATTAATACCAATATAAAATATATATAAAAAACTAATAAATACCATAATATAATAATTACAGGTAAATAAATACTAAAACATAATAATTTAACCTATAAATATTTGTTGATATTGATATCAAATATAAAAAACTAATAAATATCATACATAAAATAATATTCTTACAAATCAATAATTATTAATATGGATATCAAATATAAAAAACTAACAATTACTAGCATCAGTGAAGGAATAGAATATATCATCATGTCTATCAATCTAAAAAAATATTACCTATGAATAAATTTTAATACATAGATAAAATATAAAAAACTAATAAATACATGAATACGATACATCAATAGGCATCCTATTTATCATTTTTATCTAGGAAAATGCCTTCATCCTCATCTTCATAATCTTAAAATTTCATAAGACTTTCAATTTCATTATCCATTATTACATCATCAACATTATCTATATCATTGTCCCTTAACTGGGGGGTTTCATCATCAATATTTATATCCCATCGGGTAAGAGATATAGTTTGGGATGTTTCATGAAAAATGTAAATATGTTTAACTTCCATAGAGCCATTCTCGTTTTCAATAAACTAATTTTCATGTGATTTCATTTTCATATCACTCTACCAGTCATTCATATCTCTTAAAATGTCATAGGAATTTTCATAATAAACCTGATGTACTTTATGTGCTAACAAAAATGGTTCATTTGATATAAGAAGACTATCATATTTAATTCCAATGACTCCATATTGTGAACAACATAAAAACCCTTGATCAGTATCAAACAAATGACATTTAACCATTGTTAAATAATTTTTACTGAGATAACATAACTCAATTATTTCATCCATCATACCATAAAAGTCAACTTCACTTTATTTATGAAGATATAATTTCAAAAAAAACCTCTATTAATTGATTTCTTTGATTAACCATGTATTCATGAATGGAATATAATTCCATTAACTACATATCCATTAAAATATTTTACCAATTTTGATAGAGGGTTTTTTATCAAACATAACCGGATATAAATTTTATTTTCTTGTTGTGTTTCCTGTATATAATAAAAACTATAAATAAAATATATCATTATAAAATTGATTTAGTGTTCTGTAAAAAAAATTAACTTACCATCCTTTGAAACCAATATGAAAAAAATGACAACATTATTCAAGAGTAGTAGATGTAATTTATATAAATTCTTTTCTGATATGGTTTTCTTATAATCAACTAACAAATTAATGTAAATAAAGGTATCTATTATAAAAATTTTATGTAATATCCTAGGTTTTTCTTGAGGTATGGATTTCTTTAATTTCAGTTTAATTCCATGGTTTTGACCCATTATGAGTTCCTTATGAGGTCACGAGAGTTTTGAGGGTGTATGGGGATTTTAGAGAGCCTGACGTCTTAGTTTTTATCAAATAATGATAAGTCACTAGATTATTTGAAACCATTCCACTAAAGCCACATAGTTACAACTAACCATGTGGGGTATTTCAGAAGAAACAGAAAAAATGTACAGTTTAAAGAAACCGTGCACCCCAGGACGCACACTTTTGTCGAGGTTTTGTAGTTTTTAGTAGAGGTGAAAGGCCCAGTTTGTGCATAGTTTCCCCAACCATGTGCATGATTCATGCAAGATGGTTCTTATAAAAAGAATAAAGCATGGTTGGAGAATAGTTTGTCCAATCATTCATCCAAACCATATGACCCTTGGATTTTGGGTGAAATTATATTTTCACCCTTAAAATTTTTTTAACCTAAAACCTATTCTCCTTCATTGTTTCCAACATACATGGGGTCTCTTCCTCCTCCAATTTGAGGGTTCTTAAATCCTAAATCTAGTATTTGGTGTTGATTCTTTGTCCGACCTTATATTTAACTTTCAATCATCTATTTGGATAGCCTCTAGTAATTGATTCACTCTGTAGGCTCATTTTCTTATTTTCCCTTTTATCGAAGGCATTATTTTGGTGATAAGTGGTATTATATATTTCTATGGTATTCATATGTTCATCCTTTTTCTTTAAATTCTGGTTGAGTTAGGAGTTTATTTTGGACAAGTGCTCTACGTTTACCATGATGTAGGTGGTGTATACGTTTCTCCACAAGGCCTTATTGTTTATATCTAGTTGTCTTTGTGCCACTCACCTGGACTTCTGGAATATCTCCTAAAAATTATTAAATTAATTGATTAAATTTTTGGAACCATGTTAGGTTACCCTGTTAGTACCATGTGATGGTTGGAGGTTTTTTAGCACAACTAAGACCAACTGTGATGTGTGTTTATGAATCTGCCCCATGTTATACCACCTTATTGGGTGCATGTGATCTTTCCATCAGAGAGGGAGATGTAATGAATTAAATTAATTATTAGTAGAGTGTTTATTCCACCTTTCCCATATGATTACATTATATTAAATGATTAAATGTATTGAATGGTAAATATAGAATGAGTTGGATGAACTCATGGTTTGTAAATGATTATGAAATGAATTATGAAATGGTTGTGATTATATTGGATTCTATGGATATTTCTACTCAATGTATCCATATTACATTAAATTCCATGGAAATTTATACTCCATGTATTCGGGATTAGATTGAATTCCATAGACGTTTCTACTCTATGGATTCTAGATTATATGAATGTAATGGACATTTATACTCCATGGATTCAGAATTATATTGAATTCCATAGAAATTTCTACAACATAGATGAGGATTACATGGGATGCATTGTAAATTACTAATCCTTGGATTTGGTCATTGGTTATGACATTCAATAATATGGAATGTTCCATTAAGTATGCCTTGGTCATTTATACCATAGATCTGTTCGTTGGTTCTAACATTGGATTACATGGAATAGGACATTGTGGATGATACACCTTAGTTTATAGTTAGTTGTTTTTATGGTAGCTTGGTTGCATTTATCCTTGGTAGATTGTATAACAACCCTGCTCTTTATTACACACTTAAACAAGATTTATTACATGAAATTGCAATTAATACAACTATTAGGATCGATGGGTATAGTCTCTTGGGAAATTAGGAAGATTACAAAGAAACTTAGAACATAAAACACAATATATTTATTGAAAACTTCTTTTACATGACCACAACATTCCTTCGAACTTAGCATTGCATGAGATAACCTGAGGACATGCATAAGAAAAGGGTAAGCTATAAAGCCCAGTAAGGGAGTAAACAAGGAATAACATGAATAATATAGAACATGTTAGGAAATAAGTATATCAATGGAGCACAAGAGAATCATGAACATAAAGGAATGATATAGCATGGTTCTCATAACATGGAAATGTGGCAACAACATTTAACATGATATTAGCATGAGCCAAGCCTCATTGCACATGAGGCATGAGTAAAACCTAATTGAACTTGAATTATCATGAGTAAACCCTCATTTCACTTGAATTAGAATGAGTAAACTCTCGTTGCACATTTCGTATCATGATACTATTCTTTACCCAATGCATTGGAGCGTTATCAGGGTGCACCCTTTATAAACATTTCATTTCATGCATAAGTGTGCCACAAGGATCATACAACATGGATTCCTTAAACATAATAATTTATTCCATTAATAAGAGATGTGGAATACATAAATGTAATTTATCAATCAACAAGTACATGTTCATAAATGTTAATACACTTGATATAGAAATGGGTATGGTATTCACTTACACGATGATTTTGGCATGGTAAATTTTGGTATAAATTCGACACCATAACGACATCAAATAGAAATAGTAAAATGGGTTGATAAGAGATAAAGGGGCCTATCATAATTTATACATGAAATGGAAATTAAGGGTGTCATGTAACATAATATCCCTACATATTTAATGGAATTTAGATTCATAATATAAAAGAATTTCTTGAATGTTAATGAGAAGAGTGAAATTCCTTACGGATTTCGGCATGATAACGGGTGTACATGGGAGGAATTAATGAGAGAGAAAGAGGTATATCATCATTAAAACATAATAAGGGAATTATTGTGGTTGTGTGAAATCATACCCCAACATTTTTAATTGAAAATGAATGGGTATAACAATATAAATAAATTTGGAAAAAAATGAGAAAGGAAGAAATCTCATACTTGGAAGTGTGATCTCGAGGGTTTGGTAGAGGCTTGAGAGAGGATTATAATGATATTGGGGTGCCTTGGGAGGATTATATAGAGAGGAGGGGAGATTTTGGTCTATCTCCAAAGGTTTTGAGTCATGAGTAATGGGATATTGAGTGGGTTTATATAGGAAAGGAGAGAGAATTATTTATTATTTAGGTTTTGGACACTACACATTAAACTAATCCAAACCACAAACCACACCATGGTTTTTACCCTTTTTTTACCAAAGTAGAGTATTAAACATTATTTTATATGTCCAATGGAGTAATGTAATAAAATATTAGACTTTATTATGTGGAGGTGAGTCACACTCTCAAGTAAATCATTTTAAAAAGTTAAAATATTTTGTAAGTCTTGAAGGGTCCACTAAGGCACCATAAAATTTATAAAAAAAAATAAAATCACATTATTTTAAAGTTAAAATATATATTTTCTGAATAACCTTTTTATAGTGTTTTATTACATCACTCTTTGGTCATTATAATTTCATAAAAGACATTATATATTTAAAAAGTATTTAATTTTTACCCAAAAATTCGACTATCTTAGAAAATTATGAAAAAATCACCATTAGATAATTTAGACATAATGAATCCAAAAATAATATTCATTTTATCTAAATAATTTTATAAATATTTAAATTTTAACTTTTAAAATAAAACCCAACATTTAATTGAAAATTTCTGGGTTTTGACAAAAACAATTTTCAAACCTTAATAAAAATTTCAATTGTATTCATAAAAAATTATGCGATCGTTTATATATAAAAATAATAATTTAGTAATAATATTAAAATATTATTTAATTCAAAAATACATTAATTAATTAACATATCTTTCTTAATTTAATATTAACTAAAAATACTATTTGTGTTTTAAACCCTATTTACAAAGTAACAATAATAAAATGAATGTATATTCTTTATTCTATAGAAAAATAATTCAAATAATCATAGTGATAGGGTCTTGTTACATAACCTCTTATAACACCTGCATAATACCTAAGGTTAATTTGTTCTATGGTGACAGACTCTTGGGGTGGCTTGGATAACATCGCTCTTGTGGTAATCTATATTAACTTCCACTTCTCTAGTAGGTGATTCCATTCAAGCTTAACATGTTGAAGCTTAGATTGGTCTTGGTCAAGCGTGAATCCTAGTGATTCTACCTCCTTTATGAGCTCCAAAAATGGGATTTTATGGATCAATTCTATTGTATGAGGTCATCGCTTCCTTCATCTAAGTAAATTGGATTTTTTAAAGCCATATATTTATACTAATCATGTGATCACCATTCAACGACTATATTAGAGATGGTAACAATTCATAACGGTATTTTAAAATCCAAAAATATAAAACCAAGGAAGTGAATATGTTTTACATAACCATTTTACATAATAAGACATTTGATTAGATTAAGATGAATTTTCATTAATAAAATTTTGGGTCATTACAATATTCCCCCCTTAAGAAATTTCAACCTTGAAATTTCCTTTTACCACACTAAAACATGTGAGGGTAACTTTGATTCATCACTTCCTCTGATTCCCAAATTTCTTCTTCAGACATTTGGTTTCACCACAACACCTGGACGAGGGGAATTTTCTTATTTATTATAATTTTTTCCCTACAATCTAGAATATTCACCGGCTTCTATTAATAGGAGAGGTCATTCTCCAATGGTACCACCTATGGATTGAGTACATGCGTTGGGTCAGGTATTTACTTCTTCAGGGGTGATACATGGAATACATCACATACTTGAGATAAGTTTGGTGGGAGTTCTAGTCGATTTCCCACTGCTCTAATGTGATCAAGGATCTCAAAATGGATAATGTACCTTGGAATAAGATTTACCTTATTCCCAAATATCATAACTCTATTCCATGGTAATATGCGGAGGAATAAAATTTCATCAAAATAAAACTCTAGGTATCATCGATGATTATTATCTTTATCCAAACATGATGGTGTTTTACACCTATTCCCATAAAGGGCGTCATAAGGATTCATTTGGATGCTTGAGTGGAAACTGTTATTGTAAGAGAACCCAACCAGTGGAAGATGTTGGTCTCATCCTCCTTTGAAGTCCATTGAGAATTCTCTCAATATGTCCTCATATGTTTGGATATACCACTCAGATTGGCCATCATTTTGATAATGATTAGTCGTACTAAATTTCAGCGTAGTATTCAGAGCATGTTGGAGACTCTTCCAGAACTTAAAGGTGAATCTTGGATATTGATCGGATATAATCAATAGTGTTACTCCATGTAGCCTTACCACTTATCTAATGTATATATGTACCAGTTTATCTAATGGGAAATCTTTTAGAAATGAAATGAAGTGTGTAGTATTTTTAAGGTGATCCATAATAACCTAGATATCATTGTTTCCCTGGGAAATTTTCAAAAGTCTTATGTTCTCCCATTTCCATGTTGGTATGGGTAATAGTTGCATCATCTCTTTAGTCTTATGCCTCTCATCCGTCACTTTTTTACGTATGAGGAACTTTGATGTATACTCAAAAATATCCTTATTCATGTTATCCCACCAATAATCCTCTCCGAGATCTCGATACATCTTTGTGTATTTAACTCCGGATTTGATGGAACACATATTCTGGACCCAAATCTCACAATTCCTTCTTCATTAAAATTGAACTTTGAGGATTTCTCTTTTTTGATAGTTTCCACTTTCTTCTGAATTCCAAAATTATCAATTTGAGCATCCTTTAACTTTTCCAAAAGAGACGGTTGAGCAATCATTTGTGAAAGGATTGAAGATGTTACCTTCTTTATCATTTCCATGTACATCTTCATCAAATCTAAGAATATTGGATCCTTTTCAATTTTCATTAATAATAGAATCTCTAGGAACTTTCTACTTAGAGCATATGCCACCTTTTTTTCTTTCTTAGGGTGGTAATGGATTGATTAGTCATATTATTTTATTAGCACCAACCATCTTCATTGGAATATGTTCAACTCTTTCTATATGAATATATACTTGAGGTTTTTTTGATCTATATATATTTCACACTTCTCCCCAAAGAGGTAATTCCGCCAAATTTTCAAAGTGAAGATAACTACATCCAACTACAGATCATGTGTTGGATAGTTTTTCTCATGAACTTTAAATTTCATTTAATAATAGGCAATGACTTTTTCATTTTTCATCAACACGCATCCCAGGACCTTATTTGAAGCATCACTGAATACCACAAAAAAATCCACCACTTGTGCGTAGTGTGAGAATGGGTACAGTGATAAGCCTCATTTTCAACTCCTTGAATATATATTTGCATTAATCAATCCAAGAAAACTTGACTCGCCTATGGGTTATCTTGGTAATAGGGTTGAATAATAGTGATAAATTTCTCACAAATTGGTGATAATGTTCAGTTAACCCCAGGAAGCTAAAGATATCCATCACAGATGTTGGCCTTGGCCATCCCTCAATTGTATCTATCTTGGAGGGATCTACAGATATCCCATTACTTGTGATGATATAATCTAAAAATGAGACTTCCTTCATCCAGAACTCACACTTTTTTTTATTTTTCATAGAGATTCTCATTATACAAGGTCTCTAGTACAGTTCGTAGATTCTCTTCATGATCCTCCTTGGTTTTCGAGTATATTATAATATTTTCTATAAATACTACCACAAATTTGTTGAGTTAATCTATAAAGACTATATTAATCAAGTCTATAAATATTTCTAGAGCATTAGGGAGTCCGAAAGGGATTACTATGAATTCATAGTGCTCATACCTTGTACGAAAAGCAGTCTTAGGGATATCCTCCTTCTTAACCCTTACTTGGTAATATGCCAACCGCAAATCCACCTTGGAGAAGTAGTGTTCTCCACATAGATGATTGAAAAAGTTGTAAATTTTTAGAAAATGATACTTTTTATTTATTGTGATTTTATTAATCTCATGATAATAAATGCAAAGGCATATTTACCCATCCTTCTTGACAAAGAGGACTAGTTCACCCTCTAGTGAAGCACTTGTGTGTATAAACCCTTTATCCATATTATCATGTTGTTGTTTATTTAGATCCATAGGATCCACAATATTCATTCTATAAAAAGTCTTGGATATTATAAAATCCCCAATGAAAAGATCAATTGAGAATTCAACATTTCTTCTAGGATAAATACCAGGAAATTCCTTAAGAAACACTTCAGTGAATTCCTTTACAATAGGAATGTCTTCAAGGATGGTTACTTCCTTAGACTCAATAATCTGGGCAAGATACATGTGCTCATAGGGAAGTAATATCTATGCTTGAGATGATGGTGCTAAAGAAGATTCATCCTCCTCCTTACACTTGTACAGAATCGGGGGTTGATTCACTATATGGAGAGTGATTTCTCCCTCACGGAAATTTATATTGGCTCTCTATAGAGAAATCTAATCCATGATAAGAATTTCATCAAATTCTAAAAAAGGGAGTTTAAAGAGGTTTTCTGGGAAGTTAAAACCACAAATTGTGATAGCGGAGGAGTTATATTCATGGGATGAAATGATTTCCCCATTTTTCATTCTCACCGACATCTTTACTGCCATGATTTTTGGTGGTGTTAGTATTGTTCTACTGAACTTTTGGGATATAAAGGAATGTGTAGATCCAGAATCAAAAAGTACATTTTCTATTCATGAATGAATAACTAGCATACTTGTCACCACTTCATTGTCGGGGTTATCTTTGGATGTAGTGATGGAAAAACCTCACCATTTCTACCTTGGAGGTTGTTGGTTGCCTCCGAAAACCCTTAACTTAGGACACTAGTTTCCAAAGTGCCCTCATTCCTTACAGTTGAAGCAATGAACAATGTGTTGAGGGTCGAACGAACTTTTCCTCTCATCTGTTATAGTAGTGGGTTTTTATTATTGGTAATTAATGTCTAGGTGACCTTCTCTTCCACACCTAAAGCATTTCCTCATCCCCTTCATGCAATTTTCGGGGTGCTTCTTTTCGCACCTTTGGCAAGTGCGGTGCTGGAATTTCTTAGCACCATTTGATTTATCAATCGGACCTCCATAATTAAAGTTCACTTTCCACTTCTTACACCCATGATACCCCTGATATTCTCTAATCTCCATTTCAACTTTTAGGGCACATCAGACAATTTCCTCATAGCTATCTATGCCATAGATCGTCAAGGATTTCCATAGGCTAGGTTTTATCCCACCAAAGATGAGGTCAACTTTGCATTCGGGGGTAATGGCAATGCCGAAGGCATATCATGCAAGCCCTGTAAGGTTTTACTCATATGCTTCAATGGATTCATCACATTTTTTATTGAGGGAAAATAAATCCCTTTCCATTTTAATTCGAAGGATGCACGGAAAATATTTATTGAAAAAGATTTTCTGGAAATAATTCCATTACAATGACTTGATTTCTTCCTCAATATTAGTATTTTTGATAAATGTACACCATTGATCAGCTTTACCCTCCATACGATAAGCATCTAGAATAACCTTCTCTTGATTGGAACATTGAAGGATGGAGAAGATCTTTTCAATGGAGTTGATCTATTGTTCAGTGATTGGGGGATCATATGATCAATTAAAAGTAGGAGGCCTTTGTCTCATGAAGCTCTCAATTGCAGATTTTTATTTCTTATGGGAGTGAATGTTCCTCTTAACCCATGCTTCTATTCATAACTTGAGTTAACTGAGAGAATATCATGATAAACTTTGTGATTCTCCCTCCCATCGGATAGGGCATCTCATTAGAGCAGTCGTCACATTGATCTTCACATCGATTGTTAGAATGAGTCCTCCTATTACAAGCCATTAGTTAGAATAAAAGGAAAGTTAGGGGTAACACATAAATGATAATCCAGTGAAAAAAAGGTATAACTTATAAATTACATTTATTTACTTAACTTATGAATTTATAGGCTTCAATATATGTTATCCATGATCTAATTCCTAACACATATTCTTTGGGGGAATTTTTTTTATTCCCTTAATAATGGTTCATACTAAGCTTTTAAATTTACCAAATCATATTCTCTAGGAGTGTCATAACCAAGAGTGTATCAAGGCCGGTTGTCATGCACTAGTTCACATTCGAGTTTATCTCAAAGTGGTGTTTTCGAGTTTTACCTCTAGATACTTATGTGCCAGATCCACCTCTACTTGTTTGTATCCAGACATGGATGAATTTGATTGATAAACCACTTAATATATGGTCACAAAAATTTAGGGCTATTTTTATTATACTTAGTCTTATTACAATGGAATTCACTTGGATTTTCTAATCCTAATCCCAAAAATAACAAAACCTATCTGCTGATAACAACTATAACAACCCTACTCTTTATTACAAACTTAAACATGATTTATTAAATAAACTTGAACTTAAGACAAGTCCAAGGATTGATATATCTAATGTATCAAGAAATTATTAACATTACATAACAACATAGAACATAAAACACAATATCTTTATTGAAAACTTCTTTTACATGACCACAACATTCCTTCGTACTTAGTATTGCATGGGATAACCTGAGGACCTGCATAAGAAAAGGGTGAGCTATAAATCCCAATAAGGGAGTAAACAAGGAATAACATGAAGAATATAGTACACGTTAGGCAATAATCATATCAATGGATCACAATAGAATCATGAACATAAAGGCATGATATAGCATGGTTATCATAACATGGAAATTAGGCAATAACATTTAACATGATATTAGCATGAGCTAAGGCTCATTGCATAGAGAGCATGAGTAAACCCTCATTGAACTTGAATTAGAATGATTAAACCCCCATTTAACTTGAATTAGCATGAGTAAACCCTCACTTCACATGGAATATCATGATACTATACTTTACCCAATACATTGGAGCACTATCAGGGCGCACCCTTTATAAACATTTAATTTCATGCAAAAGTGTGCCACACGGATCATACAACATAGATTCATTAAACATCATAATTTATTCCACGAATAAGATATGTGGAATACATAAATGTAAGTCATAAATCAAAAAGTACTTGTGCATAAAGGTGAATATCCTTGATATATAAATGGGTATGGTATTCATTTACACGATGATTCTGGCATGGGAAATTTTGGTATAACTTCGGCAGCATAACAACGTTAAATAGAAATTTTAAAATGGGATGATGAGAGAAAAATGAGTAAATCATAATTTATACATGAAATTTATAGTAATGGGTCTTGTAACATAATATAATAACATATTTAATGTAATTTAGATGCGTAATATAAAATAATTTCTTGAATGTAAATGAGAAGAGAGAAATTCCTTACGGAACGTCAGCATGGTAACGGGTGTACATGGGAGGCATTGATGAGAGATAAATAGGTCTATAATCATCCAAACATAAGTAGGGAAGTATGGGGGAGGTTATAAATCATACCAAAACATTTTTAACTGAAAATAAAATAGTATAAAAACATAAAGAAATTTGGACAAAATGAGAAAGGAAGAAATCCCTTACTTGGAAGTGTGATCCCAAAGGCTTGAGAGAGGCTTGAAAGTGGATTATAAGGAGCTTGGGGTGCCTTGGTAGGATTATATATAAAGGAGGGAATATTTTGGTATATATAAAAAGGTTTTTACTTAATAGTAATGGGATATTGAGTGGGTTTATATAAGAAATGAGAGATAATTCTTTATTATTTAGGTTTTGGACACTACAAATTATACAAATCAAAACCACAAACCACCCCATGGTTTTTGCCCAAGTTTTTTGACAAAGTGGATTTAAAAACATTATTTTATAAGTCCAATGGCCTAAATTATTAAAATATTTGGCTTGCGTATGTGGAGATGAGTCACACTCTCACGGAAATCATTTTAAAAAGTTAACATATATTATAAGTCTTGGAGGGTCCACTAAGGCACCATAAAATTAATAAAACAAATCTAAAATCACATTATTTTAAAGTTAAAACATATATTGGCCGAATATCAATTTTATAGTATTTTATTACATCACTATTGGGTCATTATGATGTTATAAAACATGTTATATATTTAAACGGTATTTAATTTTTATCCAAAAAATTTACTATTTCAGAAAATTATAAAAAATTCAACAATAGATAATTTCAACATCCTGAATCCAAAAAAAATATACATTTTATATAAATAATTTTATACATTTTTGAATTTTCACTTTTAAAATAAAAATTGACGTTTATTGAAAATTCATGGGTTTTGACAAAAATAGTTTTCAAACCATAATAAAAATTTCAATTGTATTCATAAAAAATTATACAATAATTTATATTTAATAAAAGATAATTTAGTAATAATATTAAAATATTATTTAATTAAAAAATCCATTAATTCGTCAAAATACTTTCTTAATTGAATAATAACTAAAAATACTATTTGTGTTTTAAAAACCATTTACAAAGTAATAATAATAAAATGAATGTATATTATTTATTCTATAAAAAAATAATGCACATAATCATAGTACTAGGGTATTTTTACATAACTCCTTATAACACTCTCATAATACCTAAGGGTAGGGTGTGCGATGGTAACAAACTCTTGGGGCGGCTCGGATAACATCACTTGGGTGGTAATCTCTATTAAATCCCACTTCTCCTGTAAGAAATTCTGTTCAAGATTAACATGATGAAGCCCAGATTTGGATTGGTCAAGAGCGAAGCCTAGTGATGCTACCTCCTTTACGAGCTCTGAAAAATGGGCATTATATGGATAAATTCTACTAGATGAGTCCATTGCTTCCTTTTTCTGAGTAAATTGGATTTGTTAAAGCCCTATATTTATATAAATTCTGTAATCACTGTTCAACAGCTATATTAGAAATGGTAACAGTTCTTAATGGTATTTTAAAATACAAAAACATAAAACCAAGGAAGTGAATTTGTTTTACATAACCATTTTACATAATAAGACATTTAATTAGATCAAAAATAATTTTAATTAATAAAATTTTGGGTCATTACAGGCTAGAAAATATTAAGTTTAGAGTATCAATTATTCTTATTCATTTATATTACTATCATATATTGCACATTGATTCGGTTTATATATGCATACTGGATTTTTATAGACACGGTTGTTGATGGCCTACTGAGTGTTATCTCATGTTCTAATCAGGCCATAATTGGACACCTGGACTGACTTCATGGATACAGGTTGGGGCTAAGGCAAGTGACCGCAATGTGATGCTTCATTTTTCATTGCTTAGGAGTAAGGGATTATTGGACTATGATACACTCTTGATTCTATCTAGAGAGTGTTATTTTTCATATTTTTGTACTTTTGATACTTGTATTATACTGGATGGATGTTTCCATGTATTGTGTTATATTTTTTATAGATACATGACATACTCATTTTTTATATGAAATTTTCATTAGCTTGATTTATTATTATTGATGTCTTCTAGATTTTTATCTACTATTGTTTAGTTTTTTGATATGATTCTTCTATTGAATCAAGTGATTACACCATTGTACTATACTATGATTATGAGGGTATAGTCTCCCCACCAAACCACCTTATACCCTTGCTGCTAGTTGGTAGCTTCTGGAATATGGGGAGGCATGCCTAAGGTCATGTGACCCACTGGCTTGGGTAACCATTCAGTGTCATCCGGTTCAGAATGTTACAAAGTGGTATCAAATATTTTTCTTTCATTTTATTTTTATTCCTTACTATTTGGGATGGTAAAAAGGAGAAATAGGAATGTATCGGAATGTGGTAATGAGTTGTGTGTTGGAGTAGCTAACCCACATATAGGAAAAGTCCAAATTTATTAGGATTGGATATAATGTTAAGTATTGTTCTTATTATGGTTGATTTTATTCCATCATTGGGTTATTCACATGATATGTGTTGTTATCATTACTATCATTGAGGAATTTCATTTTATCTATGGCCTAATATGGAAAATAAGTATGGATCTTGCATCATTTTAGGAACCTTATAGTATATGTATGTCATGCATATAACATGCCATATAGGATGTGTTTCTTGACTTCATGATATTATTATGTGTGCCTTGCATGACATAAATGTTATTTGACTAACATTTCTTTCAGAATATTGAGAAAAATAATTAGTATTGAAAGTGCATGTGATAACCTAAATAGTTTTTTCTGTCATAGGCTACAATATAAATCTTGAGCAGTTAATTATGGAATGTTGATTCATGGACCCTTAGTAGTATATACTGGAATGTGTTATGGTTGGGATTAAATAGACAACACATATCAATTTATAAGGTGCAGGGGACCTTATAAATTTGAAATGGTAATCTATATAATACTACTATTTAAGAGAATTATTATATTAATGATAATGAATACAAATTAAATTTAATTAGGAAATGGAAAGGTCACTATTAAATATAGTTTCCAATGGATATTGACAGTTCATATATTGGGAATCATGTTGTGAAATATAGATCTTAACCTAGTCCCAGCTTTAGTAGTAGGAAGTAGGCGGTGTCTCTGGTGATATTTATGATTCTTCCTATTATCTAGTCTTGGATTTAGGAGTTGGAAGAGGTGTGTTTCTTGGTTATAGTAAGGCTTGTAACTATCCTATTTTTATAACTATGATCATTTTTTTACCAAATATTTTATGAGGTGAGTGGTAGAAATTTTTAGAGACATTCCCCCCCATGAATACCTCTAGTCATATGCTCGGAGGGTGGTGTTGACTGTGTTTCAAAGGTAGTGGGCCTTAGGACACCAGTAGAACCTCTAGTAGTGCCTTTTTTTGAACCACCTATTGTTCCTGATATGGGTGTTGATTCCTGGTTTCAAGAGGGTTTTCTATTCTTTATGTAGACCATTAAGGGAACCCCATAGCATTGAATATCAATGGTATAGCTGACTCATGTGTTCCAACAATATAATCTGACCACTTTTTTATGGGATGATGGTCCAAAGGCAATTGGACTATGGATTGATACTATAATATAGATCTTATAGAACATGAGTACTCTTCTAGAGTAGAGTGTCATGCTTGTGATATATATGCTTCGTTGAGTCATTAATAACTGGTGGGATGTTTTAAACTATAATTATATGCTTTGGGATATGATTTGGAGGTATTTATAAACCATATTTTATGACTAATTCTTTAATGATACCCTAAGAGTTGAACAAACCAGTGAGTTTATGCGTTTGAAGTAGGGTGTGATGACTGTTACGTAGTATTCGGCTCAATTTATAGAGCTTCAATTCTTTCCAACCATGTATCTAGCTGATGAGCCTTATAGGGAGTGACACATCAAGGTAGGTATCAAGAATTTTGTTCAATCATAGGTGAACATGATTCAGTTGAATAATAAATCTGAGATAGTGAATTAGGAATTAATTATTGAATGTAATTTGAGGGAATCAGGGGGCCCAGAGCTGGGTAATACAGCTTCTTGACCTAGTAGTTTAGTGACAGGTACAAAAAAATGGTGTTTTGAGACTTCTCAAGAGGTTGATACCAACCAGGGAGTAAGTGTTATTAGTTCTATATTCCTCAACTAGTGTGTAATGTGGGGAAACATGGGGATCCAGTTTGATAGAGACCAAGTTGAGTGTTAAGCCTGCAACGGGATGGGTCATCTATAGAGTTTTTGTAAGACCTTTCCTCTAATAGTCAGTGAGAGGGGGTCAATACCAACTCTATGTTCAGGAGAAGGATTCATAGCTCTATGTTACGTAAGGATTTGGGGTAAAACTAATCGTTCAGGCCAAGGAGTTGTTCATGGACAAGGGATACATACACCAAGTTTACCTCGATAGTAGAGTGGGCCTACTCAGGATAGTCAGACTATTTATCAGGGCTGCAGTTCAAGGAAAATATATTCAGTACATCCTATACCTAAGGATAATAGAATTAGTTTTTATATAGTTATAGGTATGATATTAGTATCCTTTACTCAAGTATATTCCCTTTTTTATATAGGTTCTTCACATTATTTCATATTTGTACCTATGGTGTAGAGCCTTGGGATGGAATTTTGGTTTTTTGATGGAACTCAATACTCTATTGGGAATCAGACCAGATAGTGTATGCCAATACATAGAGTGATCTTTTGAGGTAGGTGGTTTTCACTTCATATGGGACCTCTTTTCCCTCGAAATGATAGGGCTTTAATTTATTCTCACGATGGACTAGTTAGTTACCTTTCACGTGTTCATTGATTTCTATCACTAGATGGTGACTTTAAAATCACCATAGGGTGAGGTTTTAATTTGATAGGATGAATGGGATATCCATGTGAGTGGATAAAGACCCAATAATTGTGGGATAGGTAAGATAATAGTCTATATTCCTAGTTTGTATTTGGATGATCATGGATCACATTAAGAATATTTCCCTCTAGTTGTTGGTCATTTCAGGGGTGTGTTCCTAGATAAATTTCCTATATTACCACCTAAGTGAGAGGTAGATTTTTTCATAAATCAAGTTATAAGGGTTGTATTGGTATCCATTTCTCTTTAAATTATGGCTACAATTGAGTTTTAGGAGCTCAATAGGTTGCTATAGGACTTAAAAGAAAATGGGTTTATTCGACCCAGTACTACTCTATGGGGTTCACTAGTCCTTTTCACAAAGAAGGTGGATTTAACCCTTATGATATGTGTATATTAGTGTAAATTGAACCATTTGAAAATAAAAAACTGATATACATTTTCCTCAAAAGATAATCACTTTGATTATCTCTAAGTATTGTGGGTTTTCTCAAAAATTGATCTAATACCAGGTTATCATCAGGTGTCTATTCAACCAACAGACATACCTAGAGTATTTTTTTAGTAGGTATGGTCTACATGAGTATCTTTTTATGTTTTTCAGTCTTATGAACATGCCAGGAGTTTTCATTGAACTGGTGAACTAGGTTTTCTATCCATATCTAGATTCGTTTGTCGTGGTATTCATGGATGATATCTTGGCGTATTCTCACAATCAACACGAACATGCTCAATATTTTTAGGTCATTTTAGATAAACTGAAAGGGAAAAATTTATACGCTAAGATCACAATGTTACACTTATATATGGATAATGTTCACTTACTTGGTCATATTACCTCAAATACTATAGTATCAATTGATATAGAGATGGTGAGAGTTGTAGTTTCCTGAGAGTGGCCTAATAATATCTTTGAAATACTAAGTTTCTTGGGACTATCTTGTTATTATATGAGTTTCATACAATACTTATCATGCTTATAAGTACCTCTTATGGGATTGACTAAGATCGGTGTGATATTTTTGTGGTAATATACCTATGAGACAGCCTTTCAATATCTGAAAGGGATAATTTGTTCATCAATTGTCTTAGTTTTTCTAGATCTTGGTAGAATCTATATAGTATAATATGATGAATCAAGTATTGATATATGAGAAATTTTGATGTAGGAGGAGTGAGTTGTGGTATACGGGTATTAGTAGTTGAGGCCAAATGAGATGAATTACTTAACACATGATATCGTGTTAGCCATTATTGTCCATTCCTTGCTTTGTTGGAGGCATTATTAATGAGAGAGTGTTTTGTGATGTAAAAAGACAACAAAATCATTAAGTGCATATTTACACAATGTGAAATTAATATGAGGCCATGAAGGTGGGTTGAATACCAAAAATATTTCAACTTTTATCTTTCCAATATTCTCATAAATGAAAATTCATTAGTTGGTGCACTGAGTAGGAGGACCTAGATAAAGGATTTTTAGGAGGCTAGTAGCAATTAGAATCTTATGGACTTGATTTCATAGATTCACTTAGAAGTGATGGATAGTTTTCGGTATACTTTTCTCTCATCCTTGGTAGTGACTTCCACTTTTCTAGATAGGGTGAGTATTAGGCAGTTGTCAAATTCTAACGGTTTATTCCTATGGGAGAGTGTAGTGGGTGAGGACCCCCATCTAGGTTGGGCCATTGGAAAGGATGAAATTATACACATAAATCATCAAATTTTAGTTTCAAAAAACATACGTGAGGAGCTGATGTGGGAGTTTCAAGCCTAAAATTGGTAATTATATCCTCAAAAACAAGTTGTATCTGGATTTATGCCACCAGTGTTGGTGGCTGATTATGAAATGATAGGTAGCAAGTTTTTTCACGAGTTATTCCACCTATCATCATTTGAAGGTATAACACCAGCAACAAGTAGGCCTTTTACAGTAGTTACTCATTCCTGGTTGGAAATGGAATGAATTTGTGAAGGATTTTGTGACTCAAATACCAAGGTCACATTGAGGTAGTGGTGTTGTATGGGTTGTTGGGGATAGGCTCATGAAATTTTCCCATTTCCTACCGATCAGGGAGACCTTCTCAATAGATGATATTGGGAGAATCTATATCTATTATATTGAGTTACATTGTGGGGTTTCTCATGCCATTGTATCAGATAGGGATTCCCAGTTTATATCTTAGTTTTTTGAAAGGCATACATAGGTAATTGTGTACATAGGTTCCTTTGATCATGGAATACCACCTCAAACTGATTTCCAATAAGAGTACACTATACAGGTTCTACAGGACATTTTTAGAGCATGAATCCTCAACTTTTGGGGTTCTTGGAAGAGGAATATACCCCTGGTTGAATATGCCTAAAACAATAGTTATCAGGTTAATATACACATGGTACCTTATGTGGATTTTTATAGCAGGATATGTTGATCTCATTTTTACTATTTAGAGGCAGGATATAAATAAATTCTTGAACCACATCTCATCTTAAAGACTTTAGAGCAGGCCCATTTGATCATAAAATTGATGGATACTACATAGTCTAGACAGAGATCATTTTTCAATCATCACCAACAACCTATAGAGTTCAAGTTTGGGGATCAATGCTTTTTACATATCTCTATGAGACTAGGACATAGACGGATTAAGAGACTGGGTAATCTTTTGTTGGTATATGTTGGGCTATGTGAGATTCTAGTGAGAGTTGGGTTAGTAGCCTATCTGTTATGGTTACGTTATAGATACTGACCCATTCATGATATCTTCCATCTATCTCATCTGTGTTGTTATCATCCAGAAACATCTCATATTATTCATCTGTATGAGGTTGAGTTACAGGTACATGTGTCATTTTAGAAGAAACCTTCAATTATTTTTGAACAAGTCACAAAGGTTCTCTAAGTCTGTTCAATTCCTCTGGTTTGGGTGTTATGGAAACATGATCATGTATAATATGGTAATTGGGAATGGGAGGCCAACGTATGTTCCCAATGCTCATAGTTATTCTTATATGATTCTTGACCACCATTGGAAGTGAAATTTATGGATAAATTTCTTTAAAAGGGAATATTATATGATCCCTTGTTTTTCTTGAGGTACGAATCTCTTTTATTTTGGTTTAATTCCATGGTTTTAACCCTTTGTGAGTTATTTATAAGGTAATGAGAGTTTCAAATGTTTTTGGAGATTTCTCAGAGCCTAGAGGATTAATTTTTGGTAAAGGAAATTGGGTCACATAGTTAGTAGAAACTCTGAATCTTAGGACTCATGGTTACTACTAACCATTTTGGGTATTTCAAAAGGTAGAGTAGGGATGCACAGTTTGAGGAAACCGTGAAATGTGGGCCACACACCCATGCAGGGGGTATACACTTTTTAATACAGTAAGAAAACATGTTTTTTGCATGGATTCTCAAATTTTATGCATAAACCATGTGAGGGAGTCCTGTGCATATAAGGGTGAATGGTTTGTGAATATTTTGGATAATTGTATAGCCAAATCAAGAAACCCCTAGATTCTGGGTAAAATTACCTCTTCTCCCTTGAAATTCTGTTATCCTAAAACCTATTCATATCCTTTGTTTCTAGCGTACAGTGGGTCTCTTCCTCCTCCTATTTGATATTTCTTCAATAATAATTCTAGGATTTGGTTTTAATTCTCTTTATGGCATTAGAATCAATTTCTAGTCATCTCATTAGATAAATTTTTTTAAGTGATTCACTCCTTAGGCTCATTTAATCATTTTTTATAGACGGTATTAGTTTGGTGCAAGCCGATATGCCCTATTTCTAGAGTATTAAAATGCTCTCCCTTATTATTCAAATATAGGTCGAGTTAGAAGCCAATACTGGATGAGTGTTATACCATAGACTTGCGGTGGGTGGTATATACCTTTTCACACAAGGTCTTGTTTTTATATATCTTGTTATCATTGTTCTACATTTCAGGACTTCCAATATTTCTCCTAAAATTGATTAAATTCATTTATTAAATTTTTGGAACTATATTAGGTTGCACACATAGTTCCATGTGATGGTTGGAAGTTTTCTACATAAACCTAGATCACTAGTGAGGTGTGTTTATGAATATTCCCTTTATTATACCACTATGTTGGGTGCATGTGAGCTTGCCATCAGAGAGGGAGCTATAATGAATTAAAGGAATTATTATGAGAGGGTTTATGCCCCCTTTTCCATGTGATTACATGATTTTAAATGATAAAATGGATTAAATGGTAAATATGGAATTAGTTTGATGAAATCATGTTTTTTAAATGGTTATGAAGTGAATTATGAAATAGTTATGATCATATAGAAATTCATTAAAAAATTTAATACATGGATCCAGATTACATTGAATTCCATGGAAATTTATACACTATGGATTTAGGATTATATTGAATTCCATGGATTTTTATACTCAATGGATTTAGAATTATATGAATACTATGGACATTTCTGCTCCATGGATTCAGAATTATATTGAATTCCATGGACATTTCTACTCCAGGGATGCATATTAGATAGGATGCCTTAGATATTACTACTCCTTGTATCAGGTCAGTGAGTCTGAAACTCTATTACATGGAATAGTTTGTTGAGGATTGCTTGGTTTTTATACCTTGGATATGGTCTTTGGGTTTGAAACTTGATTACAAAGAATAAGACATTGTGGATGATGTAACTTTTTTACATTTATTTGTGTTTACAGTAGACTGGTTATAGTTTTCTTGGTAGGATGCATAGTATTAAATTTAGAGTATTACTTATTCTTATTCATTAATATTATTGTTATATAATTCACACTTCATCAAATTATTTAAAAAACTAGAATTCTTATAGACACGATTGGTGGTGGCCTATTGAGTGTTATCTCACACCTTGTTTAGGATTCCATTGGGTACCCAAACAAACTTTAAGGATGTAGGTAGGGGTTGGGGAAATAACCCATTATATGATGCATGATTGTACTTTTCTTAAGATAAGGGGATCACCGGACTATTCTATGTTTGTGATTCTATATGGAGTTAGTTAAATTTTTTTCTTTTTGTACTTTTTATTCTTTTATTGTATTTGATGCTTGTTTCTATGTATTTTTTTCCATTTTTTATAGATACGTGACATGAAATATTTTGTATAATATATTTCCTTTGACTGGATTTATTATTATTTCTGTCTTTCGAGTGATTATCCACTATTTTTCAGTTGTTTAATATGTTTATTATATTGATTGATATGATTACGCCATTGTGATACACTATGATTATGAGGATATAGTATCCCCACTATACCACCTTAGAACCTCTCTTATGGTTGGCATCCTCTGGAATATGGGGAAGTGCACTTGAGTCCATGTGACCCACAGGCTTGGGGTTCCATTCTGTGGCTTCTAGGTCAGGATGTTACATTTAAAAAATAATAAAAAGTATTAATTACTTCAAAAATAATGTCACTTCTTCACAATTTAGTAGAACAGATGTATAATCTTTGAGTATTTCTTCATCTAAAATCCATCATTCATGATAACCACCAAAAACAAGCTCGAGATGAATAAAAATTGACAAATAATGGTTAGTGACATCATCATCATGAGTATCATTGCCACCTATATAATTATGTTTTGAAGGATATTCCAATTGAAAGTAATGAGAGAATAAATTTTAAATTTCCACCAGAAAGTATGTTTCTTCAATTGACCCTGCAGTCAATTCTTTGTTAGGTGCTTTCTTCTTTAACTTTCACATACATCTCTCAAATGGGTATATCCATCAGAATTGTACTAGCCGTACACATTTATTTTCATATAGTAAATGAAATATTAAATGATCCATTTAGTCAAAGAATCCTAGAAGGAGTATTTCCTCTAATTTACATAAAATTAAAACAGCATCCTTTTTAGGCATACTCAATGCATCATAATTTTATGTTTCTACACAAATATCTCAGAATAAATATGATATTTTGATAAACACTATAAAAACCCAAACCCTAGTACCCTAGAGTAAGTGGTTATTTTATTACAATGTCATAGATACAATAGATCACATCACTAAGGATCGATCTGTTTAGTAGTCTTGAATAACTAGATACATACATGGTTCCCTTAGTAAATTGATCATTAAACATTGAACATAATAAATAAAAATAAACTAATTCCTTGACACTTATTCAAATATTTCATCTTCATAACCTGGGGATGAAAAAAAAGTAAAAGGGTGGGATCAAATGCTCAATAAGGGTTACATGAATCAATAATAAGTGAACTAAATTTAATAACACATGATCATTATGGTAAGGTAAATAAATTAAAAACGCATGCCATCAATAAACTAAGAAGGAATATGCGACCATATATTTTTTTCTTAGTAAAAATTTCATGGAAATTAATGGATTAATACAAAATGAGTAAAATGATTAATTATTAGATGTTATGTATCAGACACATGAACCATTATACTATGAAGACAATTTATTTGTAGGTATAAACCCATCTGATTATGAATTGAAATAAACGTGAAGGGTTTGTTTCCAACTGTTTTATCTCATGAGACATGTAGATGAATCATGAGGATATCTGTAATCGGGCCCCACACATCACTAAAATTACAAATAATTCTTCATACATAGATTTAATTCATGAACAATATAACTTATCAAAATATCTGTATTGAGTAGAGGATACAGATTTTTCAATATTTCCCCAGTTAAAATAACTTTCAAAGTAAAAACCTTATGTAAAAATGGTATAAGTCTTAGGAAATATTCATATACATGATAAAAAAATATGGATATTTAATAGAAATATAATTTATAATTAAAATTAATTTCAAAAAGGTAGTATATACACCACATAAAAATTATTAGGTTTATAAGACCATGTATGTCTCAATGAAATGGAAATTGAGATGAAGTCACTTACCTTATGTCTAAAATCATTCTTCACTTGTAATTAATATCATGGATAATAAAGTTATAATAATTAATTACATAATTAATAACCTATTAAACATATATTTGATTTATTATAATTTATTAAGTTCAATTATGACCATTATGATGAGTTATAATGTTTCATTGTTTTGTTCTAAGAGTGTATGTTTTCTTGGTTTTTCATGATCGGGTCGCTTGTATACAAGTATAGAAGTTCATGTAAAATGGGAATAGTTATCCAAAATTGAAATTATTTGTTATTAATGAACATATATAATTTTAAGTTATCTTAAATATACTTTTTTTATATGGTATGATAATGATTCATTAGATAAAATGTTAATGAAAATGATTTAATTTATTTTGGTAGTTTTTATGACCATCACAAACTTATATAATTTTATTTAATATCATGTTTATATATTGGTTATAGAACATTATATAAATTAAAATATGTATAATAAAATCAAATTTAACCATAATAATGGTTGTATGACCAACTTTGAATGCCATAATGGAAAATGAAAATGCATCATCCAAGATGGCGCTAAATCGACACATCATGGGCGATATTTTCATTTTTAGAATAAAAGGGAGACGTGATGGGGTTGGATGATTTATATTAAATTAACATAATAAAATTATAGTATATATAATATACTTTAGTTATCATGAATGTTTTTATATAGGAGGTAGGTAGATGATAAGCAAATAAATTAAAAGAAATTAAAATAAAACAAAAGAGGATTTTACCTAATGTATAACATCTCCTTACGAACCATCTTAAGGCACTTGGGATTGGTATTTTATTGAGACAAAAAGCTATTATATGTGGGGAAGAGAATTGGTAGAGTAATTGGTCAGAATATTATAAATCTACAAGGCTCATAAGGTATTAGGAGAAGGGGTGGAGAGGGGTGGCATTTACAGTGGGGAGAGGGGTGTTTTTTATTATTTTATTCATTTGTTTATTATTTTGGATCAAAACTATCAATTGTGATGATTATTGTTACCAATTATAGTAACTAGTGCATGTGAGTTCAAACTAATGTTTATTACATCATTTATACATCATCCATGACATAATAATTCATCTATTTAACTAATACCGTAAATTACTGTATTTCACTATTCACCAAAAAATCAACTATTTTTGAATAATACAAAAAATTCACCATATACATTTTTTGAAGTTAATTTTTCAAAAATGAACTCTATTTTTCAAAAATAATTCTATAAATATTAGAAAATTAATTTTCAATTAAAATCATCATTTATTCGAAAGATATCGATTTAAAAATAATAACTGATTTTATGACACTTTGAAAAAGTAATTAAGGTATTGTAAAATTATATTATTATAATAAGATAAAAAATATTAAGTTTTGAATCTATTTTATGAAAATAAATTTTATTTTAATTTTTATATTAATTATAAAATTTTAAATAAACATTTACGTTTCACAAAAATACCAGCACTTAATTTATCATTTTTAAAACATTTATTTTCTTATTCCATGTTATAAATATATCAAATTTTCATATATAGGATACCTAAATTTTATTTATTCTTTCATTGGTTAGTATATTATTCTAATGATCACATTTATATTCCTAACGGTCACATTATTATTCCAACAGTCATGTTAATATTTAATAGTATATCACAGTTTATTTGTGAAAAGTAAACTATCGAATAAATTGAATTTATTTAAGAATATACATACCATAAAATCTAGGGTTGTTATATTCTTTCATACTTTGTAAATTTTTTCTTAAAATGTTTTCATAAATATTTCCTTTTAAATAGATGAGGGTGGTTCTTTCGCATAACATCCCCAGGTTCTCACATTACTTCATCCATTTTATAGTTTCTCCAAAGAACTTTTACCAGTCAAGACATCCAATTTATCAATACTTGCTATCTAGTATCAAGAATCTTGATAGGCTCTTCATAGTAAGATAAATCAGGTTCAATTTTTAATAGGTGAGTACATGCATTGGGTTTGGAATGTACCTATTTAATAATGATATGTGGAACACATCATGAAATTTTGAGGGACATGGTAGCATTATTAATCGGTAAGCTACAGCTCCAATTATTTTTAGAATTTTGAATGGTCTGATGTACCTAGGGCTCGGTTTCCATTTATTACTGAGTCTTACGACACCCTTCTATGGAGATAATTTCAGAAATACTTAACCTCCTACTTGAAATTCCAAATCCTTTTTCTCATTGTCAACATAACTCTTTTTTCTACTTTGAGATAGTTTAATATGGACTTTAATTGTATTTAACTTTGTTGTTGTATCATCAATAATTCTATTCATATAAGTTTCCTCTCAATAACATCATCCAAACAAGTTTGTGTATGAAATCTCTTTCTATATAATGCTTCATATGGCACCATTTGAATACTTGAATGTAAATTATTATTATAGGAGAACTCAAACAAAGTTAAATACTAATCCTACTTAGCTTTAAATTCAAGTGGTTATGATCTCAACATTTCTTATAATGTTTGAATATTCCTTTTAGACTATCTATTAGTTTTCGGGTGGTAAGTAGTACTCAAATGATGCTTAGTTTTCAAATCCTTTTGAATACTCTTCTATAATTTTGATTTCAAACAAGGATCTCGATTAGAGAAAATTAATAGATGTCTACCATTAAGTCTTACAACTTCATTAATATATATTCTTGCTAGTATATTAAGTGGTAAATGTTCTCTTATAATAATAAAATATAATGATTTAGTAATATGATCAACAATAACTCATATCGTATCATTATTTCTGGGGGTCCTTAGTAATCCAATGAAGAATTCCATATTAATACCATCCCACTTCCACATAGGAATAGGTAGAGGTTGCATGAATCCCCTAGGATGTTGTCTCTCATCCTTCACTTATTTAAAAACTAGGAATCTTAACGTATAGTCAAAAATTCCCCACTTCATATTATCCCACCAAAAAATGTTCCTTTGGGCATCTATACATCTTGGTACTACCAAGGTGTGTAGAGAAATGTTAGCTATGATCATCACTTAATAGTTCCCTTTTTAGATCATGTATTTATGGAACACATAACCTCTTTCCAAATTTCAAATTTTCAACCTCATACATGATGTCTTCCAATATTCCAAACTTACAAATTTAATTTTATTTTGAAAATTCTCATCATCATGTTGAGAATTTTTATCTTCTCTAGTAAATATGGTTTAGAAATAATTTGAAAAAAGGATTGATGTTTACCCTTCCTTAACAATTCACATATCTGTCTTTACTAAATTCATGGGTATTGGATCCTTCTTAATCCTCATCTGGGTTAGATGTTTATGATATTTCCAACTTAATGCATATGATGCCTTATTTTCTTTTCCTAGTTGGTAGTTTATTGAGAAATCATAATCATTGAGTTACTTAATCCATCATATTTTCCACATGTTAAGTTCTTTCTATGTAAATATGATTTTCAAACTCTTATGATCCATATATATCTCACATATTTCACCATAGATATCATGTATACATATCTTCATAGAAAATATTATGACTACAAACTCAAGATCATGAATTAAATTATTTTTTTCATGAATATTCTACTTCTTGTGTTCATATGAAATGACTTTATAATTTTGCATAAGGACACAACCCAATCCTTTCTTCGATACATAACTGTATATTAAAAACCCATAATTTCGTATTGGTAAAGTCAAAATTGGATCATGTACTAATATTGTCTTCAATTATTAAAAACATTCTACACATTCTATTATTCATAAAAACATAACCCCTTTACATGTGAGCTTGGTTAACGGGTTATCCAATCATGAAAAAATTATAAATAAAGAATTATTGTAACCTACTAAACCAATTAAACAACATACCTTGGTTGTGTTCATTGTTGTAGGACATTATTAGATTGAATTTTTATTAATAGAATCAAATTATATTCTATTCATAGAGGTAATGCATCCAAGAAAGGAAATTTCCTGAAGTCAGAATTCATTCTTGATAAATTAACTATATAACTCTTTCCTTCTGAGAGTCTCAAGAATGATCTGAAAGTGATTATCACGGTCTTTAGAGATTTTAGAATACACCAAAAAATAATCAATGAATACTGTAACAAAATATTCATGGTATTCCTTGAATATTCTATTCATTAGATCCATGAAAACACAGCATGAATTATTCAATCAAAATGGTATTACTATAAACTTTTGATGTTCATACCTCATCTAAAAAATTGTCTTCAAAATAACTTACTTATTTACTCACAATTGAAGAAAACCATAATGAATTTCAATATTCTAAAAATATTGAGCTCAATATAGTTGATCAAATAAATCATCAATGTGAGGTAGAGGATACTTTTTATTTATTTTAATAGCATTGGTTTCACTAAAGTCAATCCATAATCTCAAGGATCCATCTTTCTTCTTTACAAAAAGAACATGGGCTCCCCATGGAGAAACACTAGGGAGAATAAATCCCTTATTACTTAACTCATCTAGTTGTTTCTTCATCTCCACAAATTCTATAGTTTCTATTCTATAATGAGTCTTTGATGTTGGTCTTGTGTCAAGGATTAAATTAATGGTAATCTCAACATCACACTTTAGGTGGTTTCTAGGTAATTCCTCAGGAAATGCATCAATATACTCTCATATAATTGGTAAATACTCAATTTGAAGATTAATTTCCTCATCCCTAGATGTTGATTTCTATTCCTCCTTAATAATTTCATTAATTATAGATACTAGGTGTGGATCTATAAAAGAATCAGTTGATAAATTTTTTACTCTAAAGATAAAGTATTCTATATCTTTTTCAAAAATCAAAATTTCCTTCTTCTTGTAATAAATTTTTACATCATATTTCTTTAATCCAATTCATATCGAAGATTAGATCAATGTAAAACATAGTTATGATGATAATTTCATCAACTAAAGCATTTTTATGTGTCATAAATGGTACTAACCAACACATTTTTATTATAATGAGACTTCCATTAGAAGTTTTTACTAAAAACTCACGTATTAAATCAAAAGGGGAATGAATTATTTTCTTAGAAATTGGGTAGATATAAAAGAGTGTAATGATACAAAATCAAATAAATCATTGGATAAATTTTAATATAGGATTAATTTACATTCCACCACATCATTAGGTACTTACACTTCAGTGGTGGTCATCGCATAAGCTTTGTCATCTCCCATTGGTATCTTATGTAGTAGATTCCCTTTATGATTGGAAAATATATTTGAATAATTTCCTATTTCATTATAGTTTAATCATTTAGAATCATTTAATTTTTTATTCCCCTTTCATTCATTAGCTCGATGAACCTTATCTCCGCACTTATAACAAACTCTCATTCCTTTGAAGAATTTCCTAGGATGATTATTTCCAAAATTTTCTGCATAATGGAAATATATTCATTACCCTTTTCTTCTTTGAAGCTTCACCTTTTCCATAATTATTAGAATACCTCTTATCCTAATAATTTCCCTTGAACATATAGGATCTAGAAAATTCCTTTTCTATTTTTATGGAACTTAATACTATTTCATCATATGATAATGATGTTTCAGAATCCAGTGCCCTTCTAAGACTTGTCTTAAGGCCTTCAAAGAAATTCTAAATCTTCTTTTCCAAATAATTTATATAATATATATCATACCTGTCTAGTATTCTTAAGGAATACTCATTCTATGTAACCCTCTCTTATTCCTTTTTCTTTAAGCTAATGAATTTTTTCTTTATTTAAGCTCATTTCTCGAGAGGGAAATATTTTTCAAATAAGGTTTCCTTAAAGTCTCTTCATTCCATGTACTTTAATTTATCTTCATAATTAGTATTATGGACCAATTACCACCATTTATTAGTATCTCCCTTGAGAAAATATACTACCAGTACTACCTTTTCATTTTTATTTCATCCCAATGCCAAAAATATCTTTTCAAGGGACTTTATCTATTGCTTAACTACCACTAGATTAATAGTCCCACTAAAATATGGGGCCTTATTCCACAAGAAATGACTGAACATGGGTTTATTATGGTTATTCATCATAATTGGGGTAAGTTATCCTATTATCTTTATGATCTTCTAAGCTCCAAAACTAGCTGTGATGACTTTCTTACTGGGGCAATCCCCACACTGTCTACGGGTATTTATTTTATTTCTTCCATTAAGTACCAACACTAAATAATGAAATACACTATGTTAGATCATAATAATAATGATTATTGTGCCAAAAATTTACTTTAAGGAACAATTATAGTTCTAATTTTTATTTATCATCTAGTTACCAAGGTTTCTACTAAACTTTCTTTGATACCAACTATAATAACCATGACCCTAGTAGCCCAGAGTTAGTGGTAATTTTATTACAATGACATATATAAAAGATATCACATCACCAAAGATCAATTATTTTAGTATTCATGAAGAACTAGATACTTACATGGTTGACTTATTATATTGGTAATTAAACTTAAAAAAATAAAAGAAACTAAACCACATCGTTGACAATTATTAAAATATTGCATCTACATAAACTAGAGAAGGAAAACAAGTAAAAGGATGAGCTCAAATTCTCAGCCTGGATTGTGTGAATCAATAATAAGTGAAGAAATTTAAATAAGTCATAATAATTATGGAAAGGTAAATAACTGAAAAACACATACCATCAATATACTGATAATTAAAATGAAACCATAGATTTTTTTCATAGTGAAAATCTCATTGAAAGTAATAACTGAATACTGAATGAAGAAATTTCTTAATTATTGGAAATCAAGTATCTATAAAATGAACCATTATAACATCAATATGGTGTAGGTATGTGGGTAAAAACCTATATGATTCTACTTGGAAACAAATTTAAATGGTTTGTCACCAACTTTTTTGTCTCATTAGACCTACTGATACATCGAGGAGATATCTATAATCAAGCCCCATGTGTCACTGAAATTCCAAATAATTCTTCGTACATAGATTTAATTCATGAACAATATAACTTATCAAAATATCTGTATTGAGTATAGGATATGGATTTATCAATATTTCCCCAACAAAAATAACATTAAAATTAAAAAACCATATATAAAAATGGTATAACACTTAGATAATAATCATATTTATGATACAAGAAATATGGATATTTAAGAGAAATATAATTTCAAATGAAAAATGATCTCAAATAGGTAGTATATACACCACATAAAAATGATTAGGTGAAAAATACCAGGTAAGTCTCAATGAAATGGAAATTGAGACAAAGTCCCTTAATTTATGCCTGAAAGCAATGTGCACTTGTACTTAATGTCCCTAATAATCAAATTAGATTCATTAATTACATAATTTATAACATACTCAATATATATTTTATTTATTATAATTTATTAAGTTCATTTAAAACCATTCTGATGAGTAATAATGTTTAATTTCATCATTCCAGGAGTGTTTGCTTTCTTCATTTTTCATGATCAGCTCACATGTATACAAGTATATAAATTAATGTAAAATGGTAATAGTTATCTGAAATTGAAATTATATTCTATTAATGAACTTATATAAATTTAAATTTTCATATATATTTTTATCCCAACTAGTTTAAATACCCTAGGAGGGGGTTGAATCTGGGTATGAAAGATTAAAATAAATTCCCCATTGGATCTTGTTTCATTATTAAAAAAACACTCTATTATCTCTTTACTATAACAGTGTATGAAAAAAATGAAATAATTCATGAGAAATAGTAATTTCACTTTGTTAACCCTCATAGGTATACATCTAAGGAGAATAAAATAGCAATATATCGATGTACCAAATCCACTAAGTCTCGCTACCAAATTACAAAGTTTTGGATAGATCACTTCTATTCCTAGGATCACTGCCTTTACAATGTTTAGGGTAATTTCAATGCTTTATCAAGGGTCACTCGCTAACTCTCTTTCAGTGGATCATTTTCGGTAAAAATATCACATTCTTCCTCTTTCTTTTCTCACAACTTCGAAAAGGATCCACACACAGTTTTTAGACATGTAGGTCCCTTCACTAAACATTATGAATGAATCCCCAGCTTTAGGTAGATTCTATTTTGAAACCTTTTATGGGTTTCTCCATCACTTATGTGAAAACACCTATATGAAACACTTTTACTTTCCAGGCAACTAGAACTGACATCTCTTTACAATAGAAATACAAATTACATCTACTTTGGAAAGATCTTCAAGTAATGTCAGGTCTTCCTTTGACTTCCTTTAATGTAGCAATAAATAAACTCCATCTTAAATTATTGTCAAATGGTGAAGATCCCATGTATTCTTATTCTTTTTTATAATTTAGATATGACCATTAAACTATTAATAGGTAAATTTATGAGCTTATCTTTATGTGTAAGATTCTAGCATGATACCCTTGTGTGAGATCTTTTCATGTATACCCTCACACAAGATCCTGGAACATATCTCCTTGTGCATGATCCAGGTGCATAAAAACTTGCATGGGATCCTAGAATGTATACCTATCTTGAGAACCTTGCATAAAATCCTAGCATGACACCTTGGTTTGAGACCCTGGCATGAGACCCTTGCATGAGTCCCTTCCATAAGTCTTCTTTCGCAATGAGCGTAAGTCCCTTCCATGAGTCTGCTTTCACACTGAGCATAAGTTCCTTGTGCTAGACTCCTTTCACAACTTGTGTAATAACCTTTTCATATCATGCACAACACTTATGCAATTTCAATATTGTATAAACCTTTTCAATATCTCTATGTGAGTCTCCTTCATGAGATCTCTCTATGAGTCTCTTTTCTAGAAGATTTTGTGTCAATATTTTAAGGAAATCTTATTCAATGTTTAAAGGCTGGTTAGGGGGTATTTATAGTCATAAATCCACTACATTAACTACAAAAATCATATAAAACCATCCACCTCATGGAAATCATGCACTCTATGAGATCTGATCATGAACCCCTAGTGAAAACCCTAGCATGAGTCCAAATTCTCACTTTGAGCAAGTTTGAGGTCCGTATTCTCACTTTACATGAGTCTTGGGTCTGTATTCACACTTTTTGGGAGATCCAAGTGTGATTTCAAAATAAAATCATGAGTTCTATGTGATATCCCATCATGATATCAAATAAAATCATGAGCGTTTCATGATATCCCATCATGATATCCAAATACAATCATGTGCCTCGTGTTATATGTTTAGCATTATCGCTTTAAATGAGGTCGTGTTAAACATTCATGTTATATGTGCGATTACGTTCAGTATTCATGATTTTCAGGAGATAGAGTTTAGAATTCATGCTTTTCATGTGATTTGATTTATCATTCACACTTTTTGTGATATTGGGTTCATCATTCGTGCTTTGTGCGAGATCAAGTTCTGCATTTTCACTTTGCACGAGATCATTTTCAGCATTCATGCTTTTCATGAGATCAAGAATTCTCGCTTTGCACAAGATCATACATTCATGCTTTCTTTAACAACTAGACTTTATTAATAACATCTAAACTTTTCAAAAAACACAACCAATCCAAAAGAACCATCATGAGGGGTTTTTTCTTAAAAATATCCCCCTTTGGGATTATTGACAACTCTTCACATTTTGATGTCACGTTAAATATTCTTCTATCTTCTTCCAAAAATTCCCTTCTTACGATTCTAATAGTGATCAAAGATTTACTCAACACAAAATATAATCCCACATGATCTATGTTTGTCATTAGAAATAAGATTATATTTCAAATTTCATCAATGAATCACTTCATTCCAAAAACACTCAACTATTTCATCTCAAACCCCATCTATCATGATATATAACCTTTGGTCAATCATTTTAGCATCATCATATTTAAAGATCTGCCTATCAGCTTCTGCCCTATCTTGTTTAAGACGTTTCACCACTTTTATATCCACACTTTATCCCCCTTTTTTAGCAAACCTGAAGGTCACTTCGTTGTGATCTATAATAGGGTAAAGAACACAGATCAATATATCAAGAAAAAACACATCACACCTAGAGGATAGGGGTCTCACATTCACACTTTTTCAAGTGTGGGGGGTCTAATGAACTCCAAGAGAATGTTGGTGAAATTGAAACACTACTTTGGGTAAGGCCTTTTTCATAATTTCTGCAACCTGTAGTTCTGTAGACACATATTCCAACATCACAAGCCCTTTTTTCCACATTCCACTTGATAAAATGATACTTGAATTCAATGTTCTTTGTCCTCAAGTGATGGGATATATTTTTATTGTGATTTATATCACTTGGATTATTAAAATGTAATTTGATTGAAGACTTCACTTTAACTCCCATATCATCAAGTTATTACTTCGTCCATAATAACTACGTGTAATCTTGAGTGATCAAAACATATTCAACTTTTGTAGTGCTCAACAAAATTTAATCTTATTTCTTGCATATCCAAGAAATAAACAACCCTATAAGATATAATTAACCACCTGATGTTGATTTTATATCATCATCTGATCTGAAATGTTCTTCATTTGTATTGTTTAATAACTCTTGCTGACATTTTTCATTTTACATCAAACTGAAATCCATCATTCCCTTGATATACCAAATTATTCTTTTCACTAAAATAAATTGTTTTACTTCAGATTTATTTTATGTTGTGTTCCTTTGAATGTGTAAAAAACATTAATGGTCTTTTCACTGTCATGTATAGTGTAATTCCAATGATTTTACTATATTCGGTTACATTAACTACATTGCCTTAATCATCTTGTGATAGTTTCATCCAGGTAGCCACAAGAGTCTTCATCTTCTTTGAATTATCCATTATAAATCTCCTCAAAAATTACTTGGAATATTTATATTTAGAGATGAATGTGCTGTTATTTTCTTGTGTCGCCTATAAACCAAGGAAAAATGTCAGCTCACTAATCATTGAAATTTCAGATTCACATTTCATGAATTCATCAAACTAAGTTCATTATGATTCATATGATCCACCAAATATTATTTCATCGATATACAGTAGCACTGTCATCCTTTTATTACTATCACTATTGACATAGATATTGGAATAAACTCCACCATGTTGAAAACTGAGTTACTTCATAATCTGATCTAGACTTTAATATCATGCTCTTAGTTCTTGTTTAAACCCATATAGTTCCTTCTTTAGCTGAATTTTTTTTTATATTCATGAATGAGAAAATAATCTGACTACTCAATATAAAATTCCTCTTCCAGAACCCCATTTAGAAATGATGACTTGATATACATCTAGAAAACATTGAACCTTCTTTTCACTATTATGGCCAAGAATAATCTGATTTTCTACTACCTTACAAAAGGTCAAAATGTTTCATCAACATCAATGCCTTATATTTGGGAGTACCCTTTGAACACTAATTGTGATTTGTTTTTAATCATTTTGATGTATTCATGCATCTTGTTGATAAATACCCATATGGTTCCAATTATATTCTTATTTTTTGTTCTTGAAACAATATCCCATGTCTGATTCTTCTCGATTTGGTTAAGCTCATCATTTATATCCTGAACCTAGTTTTTATCTCCAACATATTCTTCAAAACATTTAGTCTCTACCTATTTTAAGAGTGATTCTTGATGTAGAGTCTTCATCCTCCTTGTTTGTGTTGGTGCTTTTTGATCATTGATTATATTATGTCTATCAATTTCTTCTATTCTCTTTGTTTTTTGTGAAGATATTGGCTTATGATCAACCTTTTCATTATCTGAATCTTCTTATGAATCATCCTATAGAACTAGATAATCCCTTTATCTTCTTATATCTTCATCACTATCTTCCTAAGACTGATCGTGTATTTTTTGAGTATTCTGATCATTCTATACTATAGTTAAATCCTTGGTTTCAACTGCCTTTCCATTCCAATTTTTGAAGAATTTATATGTTTTTTTAGTATCTAAGAAATATCCATTCATCTCCATGAGATTCAAACTTCCTAATTTTCTCCTTATTGAGAATGAAATGCTTACTTACTAAGACTCAAAATTAATTTAAAGTTGTATTCTTTCTGTTCCATATCTTATATGGAGTATTCTCTTCTTTTGGACATAATAATGAACTATTTTATGGGTAGACTAATGTCATCACTACTTCTTTCAAAAACATATCTAGAAGATCTTTCTCAATGAACATTGTTCTATCCATGTTGGTGATAATTCAATTTCTTCTCTCAACGACTCAATTATGTTGGGGAGTTGTTAATACTGACACTTGGTGCCTTATCCCATGTTTTAATAGATAATCCTCTACTTGGATATTTGTGAACTCTGGTCCATTATCTGTTTGGATCTTCTAAATTATTTGACTCAACATTTTTTCAACTTCCCTTCTATATGTTTTTATGCAACTTAACACCTTATATTTTTGGATGATGATTTAAATCCATTGTATTATACTAAAATCATCATTTAATAGAACATAATATCTCATTCCATCAATAGTTCTTGGAAAAATTGTTCTTCACACGTCAATATGCACCAAATCAATCACTTTTGTTGATATTTTCTCTTTCTCCTTATATATAATTCGAATAATCTTCCCTAATTGACAAGCATCGCACATATGAGTATGATTTGGGGCATAACTTGTTTTATTATTCCTTAGATAGAAAGATCATATCTTCTTATCCACTCACAAGGTAAATATTCCCTTTCATATTATTTCCTTGAAAAACCATTGCACTATATTTTTCCTTGATGACACATAATTTCTTGGAAAATATTGTGGCATGTCTTGAGTCACATAGTTAACTAAAACTAATAAAGTGGTGACTCATACATTCAATAACTATGATATATGCATGTCTCATGTCTCTTCCTCCAAACTTGGATTTTCCTGATCCAATATTCTTTAGGACTTAAACATTACCAAATATAATGATACCTTCCTTAATGAACCTAATTCTAGTCACCAAATCCTTATTTATTATCATATGAAAGGTGCATACATAATCAACGATCCATGTTCCAGTGTGATCTGATTATTTAAATGAATTCTCTTCCACCACTACTTATTCATCTCACTTATTTTTTATCCATGTTTCTAGATTCATACCTAGTATGGATTGAAGATATTGATCTTCCTCAATGTATGATAGACTATATTCATATTTTAAGGGATGAAAATTGATTTTGAATTTTCATCTCATTTTTTGATTCATTGAATAGAAGCTTATCACCACATTCATTCTTCTTGAGAACATTTCTCTAAATCATTGATAAGCAATATCTTATCATGTGACTGAATCCTCCACACCTAAAATAGTGACCGTAAAATGATGAGCTAGAATATTGAGCTCTATATGGATTTCTCTGTTGGTCGTGTTCCCTTCAATACCTCTTGGATATGGAACATTCATTTTTTGAGTGTCCCATTTTTTCACAACAATAACATCTAATGCTGAGTGAATTCCTATGTACCAATACTGAATTACGAGTTCTCCCTTGAGTTCTTTAAATATTCTGATTCTGATTCATACCTAAATCAATCTTTAACCTCAAAGTGGGATATTGTGGTCTAAATTCAACCATTACTACTTTTTGTTTTCAATCAAGACCCATACAGGCTATATAATTATGATTAATAATTTTCCTTTTAGGACACTCCTTTTTTTACTTCACTGGAACTCTAAATTCTTATTTTAACTTTTTTTTACCTCTGTATCCTCCTTTTTTGGTATCAATATTTTCTCCTAATCTTTAACTTTCCTTCACATACTGACAATTTCTTCTTCAACCTCATGAAAATATGTTTGATTTGATCTTTTTCAGTATTAGTCAAAATATTTATCTCTCTCTTCTATTCTTCAATTTTGATTTTGTACTCAACAATATTTTCTAAGTTTAATGGAATTGAAGATTTTATTTTTTCAATTTCTTCATTCAACTCAAACTTCTCTTCTTCCTATTGATACATATAATGATTGGTATCACTGATCACTTTATTATCTTTATTCATTTTGGATCTCTAAACATATATTTCCTCAAATACATAATTTAATTCAGCCGTTATATCAAATAATATTTTTACTTCTTCTCTATAACTGCCACTTTCTTCCCTTTTTTTGTCTTAAATTATAATTTTTAAAAAAATTCTCTTAAAATTTATCTTACCTTTCACGTAGGCTAAAGACTTATTCATAAGAATTTTGACTTTATTCTTATCATTATATTGAAACTTTATAGGGCACATTGCTTTAAGATTTCAAACCTTTCCATATTGAAAACATGAAAGTGGGAGTTCCCCATTTGAACTTTCCTTTTCCTCTTGAAGATTTTAGTAAAGTAATGATATCGTCTAATCTATTTCTTATTATTCTTTTCTATCTTATATGGTGAGATTCTTCATGGCCTCAAATTCCAGTGCTTTGGACTTTCCTTTTTCCACAGACTCATTATCATCATTTCTCATCTCATATGAAATAAGATTATTGTGCAAGCTATCCAATGTCATCTCTTTTAGATCATTATCCTCTAATATAGATACTTTCAGATTAAACCAAGGTGGGAGTCTTCTTAAGATATTCTTGATAATATTTACATCTTCAATAATTTCTATGAGACCACACATGTCTTCTACAACAATATTTACCTAATCAAAGAATGTCCAAAAGACTCATTAGGGTGGGTTTCGAGATCCTTGTACTTGTTCCATAGAACCTGTATCTTTTCTTCTCTAATTTTTGAGTTAATCTCATAAATATTAATCATTTTTTCCATATAGCATGTGATGACTTACAAATAATTGCCTTTGTATATATATCATTAGATAGGGAACCCCGTAAAGAATCGATTTCTTTAGTGTCAACGTCCAACTCCCTTCAGTCAGCTTATGAAAAAGCACTACTGTAGATATTGGCCAAAATTCCATGAATCCCTACTGTAAAGAAATTTCCTAATGATCATAAGTATTGATGCATATTATTCATCCATAATGGATAATTTTTTCCATCGAAGATCGAAATACCTTTGTGATTGAAAACCACCATTTATTCTACGGTTAGAGAACAACTAACTTTTAACCTTTTCTCTAATACCAATTATTATCCCAACTAGGTTAAATACCTTAATAGGGGGTGAATTATGGTATGACATATTAAAATAACTACCCCTTTGAATCTTTTTTTTCAAAAAAAACACTATTCTCTCTCTTTCTCATAGAATTGTCTGAATAGAAATGAAATAATTCATGAGACACAGAAATTTTACTTGGTTCTACCTCATTGGGATATGTTTATAGAGAATACAATGGTCATTTTCTGATGTAACCAATTTACTAAGACTCACTGCCAAATTACAAGATTTGGGTTAGATCACTTCTATGCCTGGGCTCAATAACTTTACAATGTTTAGTGTCAACTCACTACTTTCCCAAGGGTTACTCCCTAGCTCTATTTTGATGGCTCATCACTGGTAGAAATGATCACCTTTCTCTTATTCTTTTTCTCACTGCTACATAAAGGATCCATACATATTTTATGGACATATAGGTCCCACAATTTAACATAATTAATGCATCCTAAATTGTAGGTAGATTCTCTATTGAAACTCTTTATGGGTTGGTCCTTTACTTCTTTGAAAACACTTGGATTCAACATGTATAATTTCCACACAATTGGAACTAACTTATCATTACTATAGAAATAGAAATTAACTCTTATTTGGAAAGATATTCAAGAGATTCCAAGCCTTTCTTTCACTTCCTTTAATTTAGCAATGAATAAACTCCTTCTGTAAGTACTGTAAAATGGTGCAGATCTTTTGTATTCTTCTTCTCTTTTAGAATTAAGGTATGAAAATGATATTTTTCATAGGGAAATGTAGTCGTGTATCTTTGTGCACAATATTCTAGCATGATACCCTTGTGCAAGATCCTAGCGTGTATCCCCTTGCGTAAGATCCCAGCGTGTATCCCCTTGCGTGAGATCCTGGCACATAACTCCTTTCATGAGATCCTGGAATGTATCCTTGGTGAGAGACCCTCATTCAAGATCATGGCATGGGACCCATGTGTGAGACCCTGGCGTGATACCTTGGCGTGAGTCCCTTTTTTGAGTCTTCTTTCATGCTGAGTGTGAGTCCCTTCTGCAAGTCTATTTTCACATTGAGCGTGAGTTCCTTGTGTGAGAGCACTTTTTCACTTTTTAAAAGACCCTATTCAGATCGGGAACAACACTTAAGTGATGCTAATCATGTATAAAACTTTTCAAAATCTCTCTGCAAGACTCCATCATGAGATTTCTCAATTAGTCTCTTTTTCGTATGAGCTTTAGATAATTATTTTAAGTAAACCTTTTTCAATGTTTAAGGATGAGTTACGGGTAATTATAGGCATGAATCCACCACCTTAACTCCACAAATCACATACAACCAATCATATCATGTGTATCACATGCTCCATGAGATATAGGTGTGATCCCCTTTTATGAACCATGGTGCGGGTCTACATTCTCTCTTTGCGCGAGTCCCTATACTTTATTCATGATTTATGCGATTCCCTGGTCCATATTCACACTTTTTGTGATATTCGAGCACAGGATCCAAATATAATCATTAGTGTTGCACAATATCCCATAATGAGATCCTATAAAATCATGAGCGTTGTGTGAGATCCAATCAAGATATCCAAATACAATCATGCACTTCATGAGACTAGTCCAGCATTCGTGCTTTAAGAGAGATCAGGTTCAACATTCACGCTTTTCCTCAGATTAAGTTAAGTATTTACACTTTTCACAAGATCAATTTCAGCATTCATGATTTGTGTGAGACTAGGTTCATCATTCAAACTTTTCAGAACGTCGGGTTTAGCATTCACTCTTTGCATGAGATCAGCATTCTCACTTTGTGTGAGATCAGACATTCATGCTTTCTTTGACAAATATCCTTCGTTAATAACATCAAACCTTGTCAACAAAAAAAGTCAACCAAAAATCACCATCATGAGGGATTGTTTCCTAACATATATCACTTGTTTATATGATATGATAATGATTCATTAGATAAAATTTTAATGAAAACAATTTAATTTATTTTTCAAGTTTTTACGACCAACACAAACTTATATCATTTTATTTAATATCATATTTATATATTGGTTCTAGAAAATTATATATCTTATAATATGTATAATAAAATCTGATTTAACCATAATAATGGTTTTATGAATAGACTTGAAGGAGGTAATGGAAAATGAAACACATCATCCATGATTGTGGAAAATCAACATATCACGGATGATGTTTACATTTTTATAATAAAAGGGGGAGGAGAAGGGGTTTGATGTTGGGTATTCCATTAACATAATAATATTATAGTATATATAATATGCTGAAGTTATCATGAATATTTGGATAGAGGAGTTAAATATGTGATAAGAAAATAAATTAAAATAAAGTAAAAGAAAATGAAAGAGGATTTTACCTCTTATATAGAGTCTCTTTGAGAACCACCTTAAGTAAATTTGGATTGGTCTTTTATTGAGACTAGAAGCTCCTAGAAATGGGTAAGAGGCTTGAAAGATTAATTAGGCATAATATTAGCAACCTATAAGGATTATAAGGTGTGAGGGTATGGTTTGGTGAGGGGTAGTATTTATAGTGGATGAGAGGGGTATTTTTTAATTATTTTATTCATTTCTTTTTTATTTTGGACCAAGACTAACATTAGTGATGATTATTGAGGCCAAGTATAGTAACTAGTTCATGTAATTTCGAACTAAAGGTGATTATATAATCCAAAAATCATTCATGAATCAATAATTCATGTATTTTTCTAATACTATAAATTATTGTATTTCACTATTCACTAAAAATTCAACTATTTTAGAAAAATCCAAAAAAATAACTCTAACCATTTTTTGACATGTAAATTTAAAAAATGGAAACCATTTTTTGAAAATAATTTTCAAAATATGATAAAATAGATTTTTAATTAAAAACATCATTTATTTGAAAAATAAATATTTTAAAATTATAATTGATTTTATGACAATTTGAGAAATTAATTAAGGTCTCATAAAATCATGTTATAATAATAATACAACAAAATATTAATTTATGAATCTATTTTATTAAAATAAATTTTCTTTTAACTTATTATAACAATTATAGTATTTTAAATAAACATTTACGTTTCAAAAAAATACCAACACTTAATTTATCTTTTTTAAAATGTTTATTTACTTATTACATGATATAAATATATCTTATTTTCATATATAGTACACCTAAATTTTATTTATACTTTAATTGGTGAGTTTATTATTTTAATGGTGACATTATTATTCCTAACAGTCACATTACTATTCCAACAGTCGTGTTGATATTTAATAATATATCATGGTTCATTTTTGCAATATAAACTATCGAATAATTTGCATTTATTTAAGAAGATACATACCATAAAATATTTTGGTGTTGTAAACACATACTATATTGAATAATTCAACTACCCTCTAAGACCAATATAAAATAATCTTTCCATTAGGACATGGCATTCATGACTTTTTAGAACAGTAATATGACCATTTCTCATGCAGCATGACAAATTAGAAGCATACCCAATAAGTAACCTCAAATATTGAATATATTGAAAAAATAATAAATGGATTTATTTAGAAAGCGTGCCATCTTATTTTGTCTTCATTAAATTCGGTGATCTTTCATCTTCAAATAATTCAAGTTCAGGACTTTTAAAGATTTGGGAAAGATCTAACTATACCTTTACATTATCTTTGGTCTTAACAGGTGTGTCCAACATATTATAAAATATGTTATCAAAAACATTCTTCTCAATACACATTACATCTAACATGTGACAAACCTACAAATTAGAACAAATTTAAAATTCCCAAAAAAATAATCCTCTTTATCCAATTATAATCTCCCCCAAAACTATTCATTTTTTGTTCACTTATGGTAGGTCCAAAAGTAACAGGTGGTAAGGAAAAGATGATATATTTTACCTAAATACCTATGAGCACTGATTTAGGTTCATATATTTCAATTATACCTTTTACAAAAAATTTTATGTTCGTTTGAAAAGGGTGATCTGCTGGAATAAATCTCTGATGGTAGTCAAAATAACTAGTATTTCTTCCATTACTAATCAAAAATGATTTATTCTTATCCATGTAGTATAGAAATGATTTTAGACCATGTGTACTCCATCCAGATAACATACTATATTCCATAAAGTCATTTATCGTCCACATTAATGCAACCTTTAGTGTAAAATTTTGATCTATAACTATATCAAATGTAGTCACACCATTTTCTCATAATGAAATTAACTCATCAATTAATTTCTTCAAATAAACATCAATATTCTTACTTGTATGTCCTGTAATTCAAAGCACCAAATATATATATGGTTTCCTCATTTGTATCCAAAGAGGTAAGTTATAAAAATTAATAAAAATAGGCTAAAAATAATATTTATTGTCATAAGAGCCAAATGTACAAGAAGAATTAGAAGAAATACACAATAGTATGTTATGAGGTTTTTAAGAAAAAGAAGGTTGAATCTGATTAATTTGTTTCCATGAATAACTATGACATAGATTATTTAAGATTTTACTAATGGAAATATTTTACTTATTCATTTTTATCAATGTAGCTATGTTGCAAGACACAAATAAACACTATAAATCAGGTGTAATTGGAAAATACCTCAATTGTTTCACATGAAATATGGACTTTCCTTATTTTTCCTCTTTATAACTCAATTCTAAACATGTTATAAAATTAACTAATTATTCATAATCACCATAATATAATATGCAGTCATTTGAACATGTATGAATATTTTAATAACTATGTTCCAAATTATGGACCAACCTCTTACTTTCATAGAAACTAATAAGTAATGTATTTCTGTCTAGAAAAAAAATGTAACTGATAATAGTATATGATTGAAACAACAATTTGACATTCTTAAATCTGATTTAATAGCCATAAATTTTGGTAACATCTTCAATTTTTCTCATCTAAAATCCCAGATATAAGTCATTCTCGGCATATTTCAACAGATTGTAAAATTGAAAAGGTTCTGATTCAGGATTTAGAATATCATTTTGAGTTATTGTTTCCTGAAGGACCAATAGACTCATGTAAAAAATTCTTAAAAGATACATATGAAACAAAACAAAAATGTATATTCTACTGAATTATTTTCACCGTGTTGACACAAAAAATATAATATTTCCAAAAAAAAAATATAATAGTTAAATTCCAACATTTTCAAACGTTTTGAATCTCCTAAGATCACATTTCCTACATAAACATTTAATTTTTCCTTCAAAAAAAATTCCAAATTCGATGATTCAAATTATATATATGTTTGAACACCCTCAATGTAGATAGAATTTATACTATATCTATTGGGATTTTTGTGATGATTTATCTAATAATGATCACATAATAGAAACTAATTTCTACTTCCTAAGTCTATATTTATCTAAAAACAAAAAAAATAAGAATAATTATTACTGTTCATTATGACTAATTGAAAATTATTATTATTTTTTAAAACATTTTATTATTTTATGGAAAACGATCAGAGTGAGGAACTAAGTTAGCATTGGATTCTGGGGTACGTAGAGGCTTAGCATAGATAGAATATAAATATTATATATAATATACCACACACATGTTATTTTATGAAAATAATGGAATATATCCTAAACAATGTCTCATATGGAAAATATGAGACCACCATTAGGTTTAGGATATAGTTTTTACCCTAGGCATGACATAACATTTGTGTGTGTCAGGTGTTTGGTTACATTGCATGCAAGGTTAATTCATTTAATATTTTTAATATAATTTTTATAAAAAACTTTAAGTATCTCCCAAATAGTGTATCATATGAAGAATCAAAGACCATTGTTATGCATAGGGTGTGGGTTTTAACCTAGGAATGTCATAAAATTTGTGTGCATTAAGAGTTTTGTAACCTCATGCACGATGGTAATTCATTTAATTTTTTATTATAATTTTTTGAAAAAAAAATGAAGTATCTCCATAATGGTGTATCATATAAGAAATATGATACCACCATTATATTGAGGATTCTTGATTTACCCTAGGCACATCATAACATTTGTGTGCATCAAGTAATACATTTAATATTTTTATTATAAATTTTCAAAATAAAATAAGTGTCACCCAAACTGTATATCTTATGAAAAATCAAATACAACTGTTAGGTCCCAGATTTGGGGTTTACCATATATGTGACATAACATTTTTTCACATTGAGAGTTTGGTAACATCATGAATGATGGTAATAATTTAATTTTTTAATTAAAATTTTATAAAAAAACTGAAGTATCTCCATTACATTATATCGTTTCAGAAATATAAGATCATTGTTAGATCAGGGATGTTGGGTTTACCTTATACATGACATAACATTAGTGTACATTAGGTGTTTGGTTACATTTCATACCAGGGTAGTTAATTTTATATTTTAACTATAATTTTTTATAAAAAATTTAATTATCTCACAAACTGTGTATCGTATGAAAAATTGGAGACCACCGTTAGGTCCGATATGTGGGGTTTACCCTATATGCAACATTACATTTATGTGCATCGAGAGTTTGGTAACATCACTCATGATGGTAATTCATTCAATATTTTCATTATAATTTTTTACAAAAAAAATGAAGTTTCTCTATAATGGTATATTGTATCATAAATCGGAGACCACTATTAGAACGGGGATGTTGGGATTGCCTTAAGTGCAACATAACATTTGTGCACATCGGGTGTTTGGTAACATCACACGTGTGGGTAACCTTTTTAATATTTTATGAATATTATTTATATATATATATTAAAAAAAATATGAATTATTAATCTAAATTATTTTAATTAATACAATATTTATACAAATTATTTTGAATATCTAATAGTTATTATTTTTTATATTTTTTCAAGGTATGAAAACAAATTGTGTATTTATTACAAATATTTTTTAATTTTTACTAGTTGATAAAATTATTTGTTAAGTAATACTAATTATTAATTATTTATAACGAATTTATAATAAATATTTCTTAATCAAATATATTTTTACATGTTATTTTAAGAAAATATACATATCAAATCAATATATGCATACATACATACATATATATATATATATATCAAAAACCTTATATGTTTTCTTTAAAATGTTTATATGTGTGTGTGTATCAAAAACCATACACATTTTTTTTAAAAAGATATGTATATATATAAATATATGTTCACATGTTAATATACATACATATATATATATATATATTAAAAAGCTTACACTTTTTTTAAAATATTTATATATGTATGTTAAGAAGGTAATATTTATATATGTGTGTGTGTGTTACAAGTTTTCCTAATTTATATAAATACATCAAATATTTTCTGAATATTTTTTAAAACAAAAATACATATCATATCTATATATATATATAAATAGAAACATACATATAGACATACATATATATATTTATATCAAAAATCATACACATTTTTTAAAAACATTTATAGATGTACATATTCAGATGTTAATATATATATACACACATACATATATCAAAATTAAAAAATGATAAAAATACCCAAAAAATACATTGAAATAACTCGTACGGACCCAATTAACATGTAAAAAGGAAATAATAAATTTTCAGAAATTCTAAATACCAAATAAACCATGAAAATTAGATAAATTTCACAACCTAGGGTTTTCCCAAACTAAATCAGGTATGATGAACCGAAAAAAATATGAGATTAAAGGAATTCATATTGTGGCGATTCAAATGAAAATCTATAAAAAATTTATTATAGTGGATTATCTTAGAGGGGGGAGTTGGCTGGTCATGTGACACAAGTTGTTCGGGAGAAATAGAGGAAGGATAGGGAGAATAAGAAGGGGTCATAGGTTTTAATTTATTATTAATTATGATTGAGTAATTGATACAAAATTAATTTCGTAAAAAAATATTTTCTATCAAAATTATTTGTCATGGACACAAATTATTTTTGTAAATACTTTTTACACAATGACTATTAATGACAGATATAAAATTTCCACACTATTATCCATCCCTATATCTTTTTTCACTGCGTGGCGGGAATTCCCAATAAAATTATTTGTGATAAAACATTTATTCTATCATAGATAATGACTTTTTGCAATGGAATAAACATTACCTCAGAAATAACTCTTTTTTTGGGACTATTTTTGATGGGTTAACTTCTAATTACAATTAACCCATCGTAAATATCAGATTTTCTAGTAGTTAGTAAAGAATCTCTATATACATATGATGTCATAGTGGGGAAAATATAAGTCAAGTGTGTCATGGTATAAATCATACAAGTAGTACAAGTCTAAGAAAAAGAAAATAAAAGATTGAAAATTGATGATCTTCATAGGTATCCTGAGTCCAACCTCATTCTACTGCTCTCATGCTCCCAACCTAATACAAAAATCAAGCATCCATAGTATGGTTCTTTCCTTTATACTTTCTTACATCCATGAAATCTACCCAGGTACCAAACGACAGCTTTAATAGGTTGTGAGTACAACTCAGTAGGCCACCACCAATGGTGTTTAATGAAAATCCAGACTATGAATATAAAATTTAATGGTGCATTGATATTATAATTTAAAGTAGTGAAGTAAGTGAAAACCTCTCAAGCTCGGGTTCCTTGTGGGATTCTCATATGAAACTACCTACTTCAACCTAAGTTGGATTCCTCTAAACATGTGACATTTTAATTAGTTAGGGGGACTGAGGCATGTAGCAAAAGAATCCAATAATAAATAATGAAAATGAAACTAAAAAATTGGTCCAAGAATTACTAAACAACGCACCCATTTTTAATCCATGGAATAAAAATGGAATTATTTAATTTTTCTTTTCAAGATAATATATAGTAACCAATCCATGAGGTTTAGAACTTGGGTTTTGAGTGTAATCCAAGGTATGAACCCTTGTAATTATACTTATAAGAGTTTCTAACCAAACCAAGGAAAGATATCCTTAAATTTAAAGGTATGTCTTGATTGGAATCCAAGGGTTGGACTGAAGCATTCCTTTCCTGAGGAAATCAAGACAAACCTAGGAAATCATCCCAAGCATTATAGTTTTCTCAAAGGTATAAATGAATCTGTGATGACAAGTTATGGAATTTATGAGTGTAAAACAATATCCATATCCAAGGTGGTTTTAACACTTAGCATTTACATCAATTAATCAGGTGGTACCCTATGAGTTCACTCAAGTAATTCCAAAGAGGGAATCTATAGCATACCGCCTTTTATAACATAACTTTTCATTACATTTTACAAAACTGAGGATCTTTAAGGTTTAGTGTCTTGGAAACCAGGAACTTAAAACATGAAAACATAAAACATTCTTCTTAAACATTTTAAAGGATTATACTCATGTTCATCCTAGGTTCATTACTGCATCTTATAACCTAGGGACATACATCAAAAGAAAGGGTGAGCAGAAGGCCCAGTAAGGGAAACAAGGGGAAACATTTAACATGTGAACTTGGTATACATCAATAATGTCATGAAAAAGAACTTTAAGGCATGAGAAAGAAATCATGAGGCATATCATAATAAAAATAACATTTTTCATAACTTGAATATGTGGCTAAAAAATTTAATATTGAAAATCATTCCGTTTCACCAAGGTCCATCCCCAAGGTGTCATTAATAATTACCAAGGTTATTCACCAAGGTATCAGTCTAAAAGGTCATCTCTAGAGATTAAGTCTTTACCCAATGCATTGGAGTGCTATCAGGGCGCACCCTTGACATGTCTTTATTATCATGTGATCCACATATATCATCGTCAATCATTTCATAAACAACCCATATAGCATAAAAGAAATGGGTTTCATTTCATAATCATAACGTTTTAAAAACTGCTTTAAAGGCATGATCTTTATGTCACTTTAATCCCACCGAATGGGAAAGCGGGTCTCATGTATGTAAATACCAGAATTTAAAATAGAATATTTTGGTATATATGTGAATACCCCTTTAGAAGAAAGATCTTTGAGTATTCACTTAATAAAATAAATGAATTTGAGAATAAGAGAGTGATATTTTGAGACAGAAATTCTGCAGCATAACAGCTATGTTACGAGTTTTTAGAAAACATTGAAAAGAGAGGAGACATGGGTCATCCACTCAAAAATGATCCATAAAACAGTAGGGGGGCATAATATAAGGGATTTAAGAACATGGTAATGAAATTTGAAAAATATACCCTATGAAATGAAGAACATGAAAGGAAGACAAAAATAAGATTTCTCTTATAAAAATTCGGCAGCCTAACGGCGTCACTTAAAAAAATGAATTGATGAGATCAAATAGGGTCACTCATTATATGAACATAAAAGATAAGTATGATAGATATAGAGATCATACCCCAACATAATAAAAAAGGAACTTGAAATACTTGACATGAAAGTAGATCTTTGAAAAATGAGAAAGGTGAACGAATCCATTAAAAATTCGGCAGCCTAACGGTGTCACTTAAACTTCAACAAAAAATGAATTGATGAGATCAAATAGGGTCTCTCATCATATGAACATAAAAGATTAGTATGATAGATATAGAGATCATACCCCAACATAATAAAAAAGGAACATTAAATACTTGACATGAAAGTAGATCTTTGAAAAATGAGAAAGGTGAACGAATCCCTTAAAAATTCAGCAGCCTAACGGCGTCACTTAAACTTCAACAGAAAATTAATTGACGAGATAAAATAGGGCCTCTCATCATATAAACATAAAAGTTCATTATTATTGATATAGAGATTATACCCCAACATAATAAAAAAAGGAACTTGAAATACTTGACATGAAAGTAGATCTTTGAAAAATGAGAAAGGCGAACGAATCCCTTAAAAATTCGGCAGCCTAACGGCGTCACTTAAACATTCTTAAAACGAATTAATGAGAGCAAGAGGGGGTCTCTCATAATATGAACATAAAAAGGGAAGTAAGATGAATACAAAATAACATCCTCCAACATAATAACATGGAGCATAAAAGAAATGACATAAAAGAGATTACTTGAAAAGAAAGGGAGAGGTCGAATCCCTTACCTTAAAACGTAACTCTTAAAACTCAAAGGTTGTGACCTTGAGGGCTTGGGGGAACCTTGGGAGGACTCCTTGGGAGGTAATGAGACCAGAGCTTCGTTGGGGGAGAGTTTGGAGTCGAATGGATGAGAGGATGGCTTGATTACATACTTAATACATCATTTAATGATGTCATTAAACACCCGTAACTTGAAAACTGTATTTTCACTATTCATCAAAAATTCAACTTTCTCAGAAAAAACTCAAAATTTCACCTTAACCAAATATCGATTCTCTGATTTCAAAAATGAACTCCATTTTATAAAAATAATTTTCTAAATATTTTTAATTTAATTTTTAAATAATTACACTATTCACCGAAAATTCATTTGTTTCAGGAAAATCCCCAAAAATTACCTTAGCATAATATCGATGTTCTGAATTCAAAAATAAAGTTCATTTTATAAAAATAATTAAATAATAATAATTTTTTATTTTTTAATTAAAAACACTATTCACCCAAAAAAACTAATACTTGACTAATAATTTATGAAACCGTTATTTGACCATTTTATTGAATCGCATTACTTAATCAAGGTGCCTAGATTATATTAATAATTTTTTTAACTGATATTACTAATCCATTTGGTCACATTACTAATCCTAAGCATAAAATCACTATTCATAATTTATTATTCATCAAAAATAAAGTTGATCTTATTAGACTCTAAATTTTGTACTGAACATAATTGTAGAAGACCATTTTTTGAAAATCATTACATGTTTTTAATTATTTAAGGTTTACATAAACATTTTTAAAATATCCTTTTTCTAAAATTCATCAAAAATATGCATAATATATTTATCCGGTCATTTAAAAATTTATAAACTTCATCATAAGAATAAATCCCAATTTTTATTTAAAACAAAGGATTACACAAGGAAGTTACGGTCTCCTTACATATCCCCTTATCACACCAGTATAGGACCTAAGTGTAAGGTGTGCTAAGGTGAGAGAATTTGAGGGAGGCTCGGCTAACATCGCACAAGTAGTAATTTCTATCAGTTTGAACTTCTCGCGAAGGAGATTTCATTCTAGCTTCACACGATGAAGTTCGGCTTGGGTTTGGTCCAGAGCAAAGCCCAGTGGTGCTACCTCCTTCCCAAATTCTGTTAAATGGGCTTCGATCGGCCCAAGACTACTGGGTGAGGCCATTGAAACTTATTTCTATATTAATTAACCAAGATCACTTGTATTTAGAGACAATGATCGCAACATTTAGTTTCCAAAGGTCATACTGACTAACGGTCATATAATAGTTAAAACCCAAGAGTCTCATTTTAATTATACTCATGTTATCAAATGAAACAGTTTTTTTGAGTATAAAATAAAATAACACACAAAATAAGGAAACAAGATTTATTCAAAATTTCGGGTCGTTATAGAATCCAAGTCTTTCTTGATGCATGCCACACCTTTGAAGGTGTGACCAAGCTCCATAATTAGTATCCAAGAAATCCAAGGTAATAATACATAAGTTCCAAGTACAGTATTCATGTTAAAGATTTAATCAAAATTAAATAACAAGATTGGAGGCATCTTATAATATTATCCATGAGATGAACACACCATTTCAAAATTTAATTAGTCAATTCCTCTTATAATTTCATAACAATGATGGTTTTCGAGCTCTAGAATTTATCCAAGACACCCAAATTATCTTAAATATGTTTAATTTACCCATAAGGGGTGGTTTCTTTACATTTAAAGTATGGTTTTCATGGGTATTAGAAAAAACACACCCTAAGGGGTGATTCTGGTTGAGTTTTTCAGCTACCAATAGTGTTTAAGAGGCCCATAGAATGTCTAGAATGAGTTTTAGGTGAAAAATTAAATGAATATTAATTTTAGGGTCAATTATTAGAAATATAAGTGAGTAGCATGATTAAAAATTTAATAAATAATGTGACTTTTAGGGGAAATCAGGTAGACTGCCTACCTAGGGATTTTGAAAGACTCCCTATCTGGTATTGGCCTCAAATTTAAGTTAACATCATAGAAAATGAAGAACTATAAAAAAGCTATGAAAATAGGTTATTACTGTAAAATGTGGTGATGGATATTTATATGGAAAGTAAATGAAATAATACAAGCTAATATAGTGATAGCCTTACCAAGAGTCATCCAACATAATAGATGGAAGAATAAATAGAGGTCTAGTGAGGGAGATCTACCAAGCATGGAGGAGAGGATGAGAGGAAACCAAATGATGAGTTTTGGGGTGAAAATAAGGGGAGGAATAATGAATTAAATTTAAAATTTAATATTGGACACAATGTAATTTTACCCATTTTTAATTAGGCACATGGTTTGGTAACATGATTAGCCAAAACTGTGCACCAACCATGAAAACCACACTATTTGGATTCCTATAGCCCACACGGTTAGGCGCATGGTTTTTCAAACTATGCACAAATAGTAAGCGAAATACTTGTAGTAAAATGAAATCCCTCACATGGTTATAAGGCCCCCATAACACTATTTAAAAAATTATGGTTCTCCCATTTTTAATCCACGTAGCTAAGGTGTACAATAAGAATAAACTATGCACTAATTGTGTGCCCTACCCAACCTTCCCAAAAACCAAAACTACTATTTTGAAAATTATTAAACACTCATGAACCCTACTATACTCCCTTTTAAAATTTATTAAGGTAAAATTAATTTAATCTCAATAGAAATTAATTTATTCCAAACCTCCAAAAAATAGACCCTTATAACCTCCCCTCCTTATGAAAACTTGTTTGTGATATGTATCATAAATAGTTGTTCAGATAAATTATAGAAAAATTCATACCATTGGGTACATATCTCATAATACCATTCCCATATTTACTCTTCAATATGGTTATGTTTCCATAACACCTGAATTAGAGGAATCATTCTACCTCATAGTGTTTGTATTATATAGTCAATGATACACACTTGATACTGCTCAAATGAACCATCACCTCGAGTTTAAATTCCTCAGGATCAAAAACATAATATGGGTATAGAAAATAACGATTAATCTAGGATATATAGAATACATCATTCATATAATTATACTTATTAGGGAGAGGTAATCAATAAGCCACCAGACTGACCATCTCTAAAATCTCGATTGGCCTGAAAAAACTAAGTGTCAACTTCCCTTGCCTCACAATCCATCGATTACCCATTTTGAGAAAAAGGTATTCTGACCTAATACTCCACCTCAAACTCCATAAGTTAGTGAAAATGATCAATATATGAATTATTCCTAGTTTAATCCATTTCCATGCAATTTCTAATTAGTTAAAGTTTCTCTGATGTCTCTAGAATTATACTTAGTCCCGGTAGCACAACCTCCCTTTCCTCAAACCTACACATAGGTGGATGACATGTCTTACCTTATATAGCCTTAAAATAATCCATATAAATTTTTTATTCGAATATATTAATATATGATAACTTATCAATAGTTATGTGTTTCTCCCATAAACCTATGAAATCTAGGATGTCTGAATTAATTACCTATATTTTTTTCATGGACTAGCAGTCAGGTTCAAGGTTATGATCTATATTCAAGAGTACCTTCAATCCAAGAACATTCTGTAATCACTTACAAAACTATGATGTGAACCAAACATCCCTATCTGATACAATGGTATGTGTAATCCCATGAATGTGTATGAAATCTTCAACACATAATCTCCTAAGTTCTTCCACTGAGAAGATCTCCTGGATATGTAAGAAATGGGCGACCTTCATCATCTTATCCATATTCACCCATACAAAATCACTACCTCAGGGTGACTTTGGTAACCCCATCATGAAATCCATAGTAAAATCATATCATTTATATTATGGGACAATTAGTGTTTTCAATAGTGCATTAGGATTCTATTGTTCCACTTTCATCTTTTAGTAGGTGGAGCACCATGTGACGAAGCCTATTACTTCCCTCTTTATACTTGGACACTGGTATTGGAATCACAAGTTACGATACATATTTTTTATTCCAATATGAAATTACCACTTAGAATCATGATATTATCACATTCCTATAGGTACATAATCACTCCCATGGATATATATATTCTCATCCTCATCAACAAACCAACCAGTTGGTGGTTCCTCACTATAAATATTGTCTCAATGGACTAATACTTCAGGATCAAAAATTCACCTCCTGTTTATTTTATTTATAAGGGATGGAACCAATGATTAATTAACAAGTATAAGTTTCCCCTGACACTCTTAAACATCACAGAGTATTTCAACAATTATAGTCATCATATACCACTCACTATTAGATTCCAAAACCGATTGAGCCAGAGTCTTTTAGCTCAAATCATCAGCAAAAACATTTCCTTTCCCTAGAATGTATTCAAGAAAAAATCTTAATGATTAATGACATTCAATCCACCACCACTTCCATAGGTATAGTTCTTGTTAAAAATATTTATTTGAGGGTCTTATGTTTCGTATATACCATGAACCACTCACTTAGGAGGTATTTCCTCTAGTGACACAGAGAATGAAAAATAGATACTAAATCAAAGATATTCACTAGGTATTTTCCCTCATAATGCCTAAATTTACAATATCAATGCTTCATGTCTCACTCCCCTATCATTAATATATCTCTCAACCCAATTTCTAATGTTTCTTAATAAATTGTGTACCCTCTTCCATGTTTAGGAAAAATATAGTTCAGTGTTGTGGTCAATATTTTTTTTTAATTTTAAAAAGAATTATTATAATATTAAAACAATATAAAAATTACACCCTTCTTTTTAATCCTATAAGAAGAGATTCATGATGATAAAAGTTCCAAATGAATCATCAGTAATAATAGGATATTCTCAAGAATATTCTAATATCAAAAACAGTCTTGGTATTCTCCCATGAAACAACTACTTTCACCTTCCCTAGATCCACTGATACCCCTACTTATGATATGGTTTGTCCTAGGAAGTGGACTCTATTGATACAAAAGCAGTAATTTTATAGTTTTTCTTAAACTTGATGCTCCAAAAGAGTAGTCAAAATGACCCCTAAATGTCACACATACTCCTACCATGATTGATAGTATACCAAGATATCATTGAAGAAAATGACCATAAATAAATCTAAATATAGGTGGAATAATCGATTCATTAAGGCCATAAAGTCGTAAGTTTCATTCATTAGACCAAATGGACTTACTAAATACTCATATAAGACATACCTACTTCAGAATGTTGTCCATGGTATTCTCTAGGGATGAACTCTAACTTGATGATAGTCTAATCAAAAATCAATATTCAAGAAGACCATATATCTCAAAATTTGGTTGAAGATATCATCTATATAAGGAAGTTTGTATTGGTTTTTAACTATATGTTTATTTAACCACCATTAATTCAAACATAAACAAAAATTTCCATACGTATTTTTGGTAAAAAATACCAGTAAACCCCAAGGAGAAGTATTGGGTTGAATAAACCCCTTCACTTATAGGTCCTCTAAATGCCTATTAAGTTCCTGGAGCTCAGCATGAACCATCATATATAGATTAATGGAGATCAGTTATATTCTTGAAATATGATCAATAGATAATTAAACATCACTCTCTTTAGGTAGCCTAGAAAATTATACTAGGAAAAAATCCCTAAAATGGTCAACAATTAGAGGAAAAATATCCTACCATACTCCTTGATCATCTAGAAAGAGGCCAAAAATATGGTCCAACACTCTATCTAACCCATGATGCACAGGTTGAGCACAACCTTCTAGAACATCCCATTCTCCCTTGTGAATATATCCACTTTTCTTGGGTGATAATAGTGACACTCTTCGGCAATAATAATCAATGTGATATCAAAAGAGAAAAAGTGATTCCATCTCGAGAATTAAGTCAAAGCCTATCATCTCAAGAATGAAAAGTTCCTATATAAATTGGTAGCTTCCTATCTTGAGGGGACACTCCTTTTAGTGGTGAATACCCTGTTACCGAATTATGAGGGGTGTATCAAGGGAAATCACCCCATATAATTATTTAATCTCTAAATATAGACTCCCCATCAAATAATTATGTTTGAACAAGTGATAAGAGCATACATTAAATAAAGAAGACACTAAATTTGAGGACGCAATGATCGTACCTCTCAATATAGATGGTTTATCAATCTAATCAATAGGTGTAGGCTAAACTATATAAAAATGGCTAGATCCATAGCCCTGATCTACAACTTGGCCTCCTTGGGAAGCTCTTCCCTATTATCAACCTCAACCACCTCTATAGTCTGAATGGCCAGTAGTACTCCATCTTACTACCTAGCATGCTTCCATAGATCCCATTCCATAACTCTGGACTAGTATAGATCCCCTCTCACTAGGCACTGGTGAAAATTTCCTATATACTATATATATATATATATATATATATATATATATCATTTTTACACAATATAAAAACTTTATTATGACCCTATCAGAGTGGAGTTTTATGTGACCCTACCTACCAAATTGATGGAATCCCATATAAATTCTAGTGTGAACACCTTGGCTACCACTACACTTGCGATAAGTCCCATAGTTATGCTTCCTACCAATGGATGATCCACTTCCTGGCCTAGTTGTTAAAACCACATGAACCTATACCTTTATCTACTTTCAGGTTTTTCTCAATGATAAGCTCCTATTTTACCATATAAGAGATTTCATTTGTATAAATATGTTGACCTAATATTGAATAGCATACCTAATTCCATCCTCAAAATGTCTCACCCTAAACAACTCATCACCCATAAAATTTGGTGAGAATATATGGAACTTAGTGAAATGGAATGAGTAATCCATGAAAGATATATTAACCTACTCTAGATGTATGAATTCCCTAGTTTGGTCAGCTTTTAGAGTATTTGGGAAGAAGTAACTAAATAATATAGTGTATAAGTTTCTCTAAACCATGCCCCAATGTTGACCTTCCTAAGTAAGAACGTCCCACCATCACTTGGAAGATCTATGAAACATATAGGATGCAAGATTCACCCCCCTATACTGAGAAATATCCAAATTATTAAAGATTATATTCATATCCTCCAACCAAGAATCCATGGCCTTGGTACCACCTTACCCAAAGAAAGTATATGGGTGCTTTCACTGTAATTCCCTAGTCAACTTATACATGGTTAGTAAGGCCCATGGAGCTCCATCTATAAATTATACTAGGTATAGAAAACCCTATCTAATATGAGAATTTGTTTCTAGTCCATGTATGATAGGTGGTACAATGGGATGTTCCACAGTTGGAACTACAAGTGACACTACTAGTGGTTCAAGTCCCACCACCTCAGGAGCATGGTCATCACTACCTTTTGGGTGCTCAACACGAGGTTTTCTCAATGGTATGTGTTGAAAATTCCAAGAACACACCTCAAAACACCATACTAAAGTAGATGAAATTAAAAATATGGAAAGAAATAAAAGGTTATATGGTGAGATAATTTTGGTGATTACATTAACCCCAACTACCCATTCCTAGGGCCATGTCATATTGTGATATTTAAAGTGTTTATTATAAAGGTTGAGTTATATAGGTTTTCAATCCCAAATTATAGAGGTAAATACTCTTTAAGTTTCAATTAGAATACCATTTAAATATAACCATTTTTATAAAAATTACAGAGTTTGAATTTAATAAGTCTATATATAATGGTTTAGTTATACAAGTTTTCATTCACATGTTATAGAGGTATACACCCTATAAGTTGCAATAGTAACTTCATTTAACTATAATCATCTTATATTATCAACTTATCTAAGCAAGGTTTTATTATTTTATTATATTATATTGGTTAAATAAAATTATATCACCAATCTATACAAGAAAATACCATTTAGGTTGAAGTAGACACTTTAAGAAAGAAATTGTTTTCTAAATAATACTATAAGTTAAAAGTATAGAAACAAATGCATACAATTTAGGAAATAAACAGTACAAGAAAAAAAATATGAATAGAATAGAATATAAATGACACATAAATAAATATGTTCCTATGATGATTCATGAGATAATTCTCCCTTTTTTTACCATCCCAAGTGTGTAAATCCCATAAAACATAACATCATATAATATGTGTGTTACCCAAAGATGAAAATAGAATATTTGTAACAAGTGGATTCCATAAAAACAAGTCACATTCTTTTTAACATGGTCTCTCCCTACACATGGGTTAGATAATCATAAGAATAGGCTTATTACCACGTTCTAACACTTCATATTATCCTATCTACTAAACTAAAATAGTAAGAAAAAAGGAAAAAATAGCTCAGATATGAATTTGTGATGTCCCTAACCCAGTTCACTGAAAAGTAACCAGTCTAGTGAGACACAAAGCCTCAATCACACCTACCCATATGCTAGAGGATATTGATTAGTATTGATGGTTTATGGTTTTATGGTGGGTATACTAGACCCTCCGTATTAGAGTGAAACATGATAGAAATAAATGCAACACAAACTATCTAGAAAAATAAATTAACAAACATAAGTTAGTAAAGAAGCACTATATACAAATGATTCCATAGTGGTGTAAAATATAAGTTAAGTTTGTCAAATAAGTAGTCATAAAAGTAGTACTATGATAATAAAAATAAAACAAAAGGGAAAAAATGCTCATCTCTATGAGTATCATGAGCCCATGATCAGTCCTCTACTCCCATGCTCCCAACCTGAGATAGAAATCCATTTTCCATGGTAGGGTGATTCCCTTTTCCATTTCCTAAATCCTTTAAATCTATCCAGTTACCAAGTGGCAGCCTAAGCAGGGTGTGAGTACAACATACAAGGCCACCAAAAATAAATTCTAATGAAAATCTATTCTATGAAAATAAAATATATTGGTGTGAATATATAATAATTTCATGATACTAGACTGACCCTACCTACTTTGACATAAACCATATGTATTTGATCAATTTAAATTTTAATTATTATAGGAATTAAAGACATGTGGAAAAGGCATCAATGAATAAATGATGATAAGTAATCCATGTAATTGGTTCAGGTATTCCTATATAATGAATCCTTTTTTGAATCTATAGAAGACTAATAGAATTCATTACTTTTATTTTTCAAGCCAACATTGGGTGATAAATCCATTATGTTTAGTACTAGTTTTTTGAGTGAAATCTAAAGGATGAACCCATGGTATTTTACTCATAAGGGATTCTAATCAAACCAAGGAAATATATTATTTCATTTCATGGTAGGTCTTTATTTGAATCCAAGGGGTTGATCTGAGGAGTTCCTTACCCAAGTATATCAAGACAAACCTCATAAATTATCCTGATCATTCTAGTTTTTTTGGATATCCACATGAATATGTAATGAATAATCATGGAATTCATGCCAGTAATACACAGACTAGATCCATGTTGGGTTCACCACTCAACATTCTCATCAATGAATCTAGTGGCATCCTTTGAGTTTGATCGAGTTATTCCAAAGAGATAATCCAAGGATCATTCGAGGCTTGCCATAATATTGACATTGTGACCATGTTCCATAATATTCACCAAGGAATCCATGGAAATAAAACATAAGTTCTAATTAAATTATTAATGTTAAATATTTTATTAAAATTAATTCACAAACTTGGAGTCGTCATCCAACCTCATATAATTACATAAAAATTATTGTTTTTTTTGTATATCATTTATCCAAGACACCTCAAATGGGTTATCTATGTTTAATCTACCCAAGACATAACCAAAGGACATATTAGGAATTACCACTTTTAATTGATATTCCAAACACATCATAAGAGCTAGTTTAGTTACATTTAAAGGATGGTCATCATGATTTTTATGCCATACAAATTCTAACGGATGATTTGGGTAGAGTTTTTCATCTTCCAATGGTGTTTGTGAAGATTGAAGTATGTCTCGGTCAAGATTATGGTGATTAATTAATTAAATAAAAATTCTAGGGTAGGTTCCCTAAAATACTGATGTGTGTCATGATAAAACGTTTTATAAACAATGATAATTATAGGGGAAAACATGTATATCATCTACCTATGGTTCATGGAAGATTCCTCATTCAGTATCAAACTCATATTTCAGTTGTAATTTTGGAAAATAAATAGCCAAAAAAATGCCTGGAAAATATGGTATTTTCATTAAATGTTGTGAGAAATATTTTTATAGAATTTAAAATCATGATTGAAAGCTAATTGAGGGATCATATTATCAATAGTTGTTCAACGTGATAGATTAAAGTTGAAATGGAGTTCAGATGATTGAGATCCCCCATTTTTTGAGGAGAGGAGGATATGTAACTTATGGAGGAGATAATTTTTGTGAAAATATGGGGAAGAAGGAATGATTAAATTTAAAAGGTGGTAAGTAAAAAAAGTTAACTTTCATAATTTTTAATTAGTCACGTGATTTGACAACACAGCTGGCTAAACCATGCACCAACTGTGCAAACCAAACAATCTGGAAGCCCACACCCCTGTGAGATTAGGCACATAATTTTTCAAACCATGGATGAAATATATTTAATAAAATATTGACCCTCAAATGGTCTCCAAGCCCCCATAATATGTTTTAAAAAAAATTCTCCTATCTTTTTCATATCGCACAATCATGGTGCACAGTTTGCAAAAACCATGTATTAATTATGCACCCTACTCAGCCTTTCCAAAAATAAAAACCCTAATCCTAAACCATCGCAAATGCTCCTAACCTCTTCAATTCCTTGGAAACATACATTAAGTTAAAATTAATGGAATTCAAATAAAAATTAAAGAAGTTTGTACCTTGAAAAAGATCAGGGTCTTACAGGTCCTAAACTGGTTTACATACTAAAGTAATGTATTTATTCATGGATAATTTGTATAACCTTATTGTTTTATTATATGGTATTTTTTTATGATCTATATTATGTTAGTTTATAATTATGTTTAGTAATATTATTTTTTATCATTTTATTATTTGGTTTATTCGCATGAAATTAATTGTTGTTTATTTTTAATTTTTTGAAAATATTTTTTAATTATTTGAATATCATTGATATTTTTTCATGGCTCCTTATAGTTTTTATTTTTTTACAAAAGTATTTTCTAGGATTTTTATGAAAATATAAATTATTCAAGATAAAGAGTTTATTTTAGGGAGATTTTTTTATTTTAGATTTTTTTTCATTTAACTATTGGTTTATCGTTTTTATTATGATTAAGTTTAGAAGGAGTTATTTCCTTAAACTCTTCATATTTCTTATCTACATATTGTATTTATGTTGTTTTATTTTTCTTAATCATGTTGGATTTAATTAAATTATTATTAAATTTTGGGGAGATATTTTTGAATTATTTTTGTGAGATTTTATTTTTAACTATTTATTGTGAATGTTGTATATTTTGTGTCTAATATTTCTTACTACAAGAGATTTCTTGATTGTTATTTACATTTTTATTTTTATGAAATATTATTTAATAAAATGGAATATTCTATTACTTTTATTGAAAGGATTAATAGGGGTGAAATTTTAGTAATTTATTATTTTATTTATCTATCCTTGCATGTTTTTTTTAGTTTTATTTAACATAAATTATTCTTTATTTTTCTTATATTTTATATTTTTACTATGAGGGGGGGAGTGTTTTTGGGTTTTTTAATTATCAAAAATTGGGGAATATTGAGCGGCATCTTTTCACTTTTTTATGTTTTTATAATTACTAATCCATCTATCTATGTTTATGTGATTTTTATTATTATTATTTTATTATGTTTCCTTTGTTATTATTATTTAATTATTAACTATTTTCTCACATTATAGGTTACAAAAAGTTCCTAAGTTGTTGAATATTATGCTTGGAAAAATTAATTTTATATATTGATAAATTTACTTTTGTGTATGTTTAGAGTACAAATTTTCATAATGGAAATTACCTTTAGGCATTAAAGTGGAAGTCAAGATATTGCTCATATGGATCGACATATTAGTGGATTTGTGTGAGTGTTTCACTTTTACATATATAGGGATAAATATTGAAGACTCTTGCATATTCAATTTTTTACTAAAATATTAGGATTTTACATATTAAGTGATGACTCTTATGTATTCAAGATATGGCTCTTACATATGAAGCTACATTGGGAAGTTAACTTTATGATTTTGAATTTTATGTTTTATTATAACTATTTCATAGTGGAAAAAATCTTCATGCCATAGAGAATTATTTATCATAACTTTTTACTTCTTCAAAGAGATTATGATAACCGAATATATTTTCTTATTATTTTTATATTTTTATCTATTGTAATATATTTTGGATCATTTAGGATGGTGAAACTGTGTGATATTAATTATTAAAAATTAAATAATATATTGGAAGTTCTTTGATAATTTATGATAAAGGATTAAAATAGATCCATGACCAAATCATTTTAATGACTATTTATGATATATGAGTGTCATATTTATGATTTTCCATGAAAGACTATCTTACAGGTTATGCATAGATATTTATAGACATCAAACGATATGACCTATTGATATCAGAAGTTATGATAATGAGATTAAAAAATTATGTGTATTCCAGAAGTTATCAATCACTTGTTATGATTGAATATCAAACATATCTTATGATTGATAATTTTGGAAATTTTGTGTATTTCACATTGGTATTTATAAATGAATTATTCAAAATGTTTGAGGCTAATTCTTAAAAAGAATTTATTTAGTTTTTGAAATATGATTTTAAATAGGATTTAAATAATAAATTTTATAGTTGAAGGGAGAATTAATACTATGAGGATTCAATATATTAATAACATAAATTATGGGAATTGTTCATCTTGATATTATTTTAACTATACTAACTTTAATTTTACAAGATGTTGTGATAATTTTGGATGTTTATCCATATGAAGTTATCATTGAACATATATGATGGAAACTGGTAGATTTTGTTCAAGGAGATTATAGATGTTTATATATCATTTATATAAAGACCTAAATCTATTGGTAATGGATATAGATAAATCATTACATATGTTGAAGTTTTGAAACTTTCAACACCAAACCATTACACACTACCTTTTATGGATTAAATTCCTCGTTATATATTATTGGTATTATGATAACTATTCCTATGAAAAAAATCACCATTGAAATTCATCCTTGGTTTAACTATTTTATCATTCACTAGGATGTATTATTTGTACTTTAACATTTTATTTTGGGGAACATTCATGGGTTATACCTCACTTAAAAGGTATAAATTCCCTATTTTACTTACTTGACTAAAAAGAACTTCACAGGTTCTAATTGATCCCATAAAAGGAATGGTTAGTTATTCATCCGCTTCAAAAGGAAATGTATATGTTTAGGCCTTATCCTTTGAAAGTTTTGGTTGGGTCTGCTCAAGTTAAAAAGATAGGTTTTTTTCTGAACCCATAAAAGGAAAGGGTGTTGTGTTCTTTCCTCCAAGTTGAGAAATGTATATTATAAAGTGTTATCGACCTACATTAATAGATATGAAAATAGTGGATTCCCATACTCTTAGGTTGATAATGTGAAGAGTAATTATGGGATTATTTAGATCTAACCTACTATAAAAAACATTGTCTTTACTTATTCTTAATCATTTTATTAACTTTGATTGTTTTTAAAGATAAAATTCACCATCCCCCTTTATATTATTATAATGACCTGCATCATTATGGGTTGTGAGTTTTAGAGGAAATTTTAATTTTCGATCTGGTGAGGGTTTCTTTATAAGAACTAGCACTCAGATTGGGATCTAAAGCATTTGGACATCCTTAAATAGTGTTTATAGAAGTGTTTTGAGGCTTGGTAGGTGACAAAGTGTTTTGGAGGACTGAAAATTAGTGGCTAAGGGGTCGGTCTACTGAAAAATGTTGTTCTAGTACATTCACAATGTGACGGTTTCATTCACACCATGAATAACATTTTAAGGGTTGTTTCCATACCCAAATGGGGTAGCTGTGAGAAGAACTTCTTCCAAGGGTCATTCACAGTGTGAAAATAGTCTCACACTCTAAATTCATCAGGATAGAGATATGGTTCCCACTTTCTGGGGATATTCAGTCATGGACCAAGTGGTTTCACCACGAACTAGTGTTGGGAAAGCATTTTTTATATAGAATTGTGGTAATTTTGTTGGGTATATTTTTTTTAGGAAGACCTCAGGTTCCTTTTGTTTTGGCCGCTCAAATAAAGGGGGATTAACCTTTCAATATCCATTTCTCCCCTTCTTTTCTCCCTTTAATATTGGTGGATTCCTAGTGTTTTTTAATTTAAAATATACGTAGGATTTATTCATTTAACTACCTTGATCTCCCACACTCATTTATCTAGTTTTTGGTTTGTCCATCTAGAGTTTTGGGAGGATGTTTATTTCAGAGCATGGAAAAATAGTCATGCATGTTAGGGCTTTAATGTAAGACTCGTATAGGATGTTTTGGGAGTAGGAAATCAAATCATCATTCATCATTTTCATTAATTTATTTTTTATGGTGATTTTATTTATATTTTTCAGTGAATTTGGATAAAACTAAATAATTAATTAGTGATGTAATTTTTTAAATTTTGTGTGGGTTAGGTCTGGGTGTGTGTTGGGAGTGGACCATACCATATTTCTGGTAGTTCCAGTGTCCTATAGTCACTTGATGGGTTTTTCATTGGTTATTCCAAGTTTGGTTTTTTCTATTAAATTTTAAATTTACTAATTTTTTATTTTATATTTATGAGATAAGTGCTTGTGGACTCTAAGGAGGTTGGTACAAGTCTCAGATTGATTATAGAGTATCGGTTGAAGTAGTTATCCTTGACTTTATCTGATAATATTTCTCATTTAGTGACTTTACATTTTTATAGAATCATTATTAATATCTTCCTAAATATTACATGACTTGATAGATATGTCTATATGGTTGGAATAGTATTGTGTCGGCCTAATATTCATCATAGACCACATAACTTGTTAAATGGATCAATGGTGGAACCCTAGTTGACTGAGTACTGATTGACCTCTTTACAGTGTACTTGGTAGCATGAGTATGATTTCAAAAATAAAAAGGTTTCCTTTTTAAATTTTTCTTTTAAAAAGGATATTTATTCAAATGGAATTTCCAAAGAAAAAAAATTATGATTTAGTAAAATGGTTTTGAAATGTTATTTCAAAATGAAAATATAGTTTTATAAAGAACTCTTTTATGGGGTTTGGCTAAGGTCCTATCTTTTGTAAATTATGGCATGTGATGCCTTTCAAAAATAGATTCTAAAAGTATATTTTACTTGGTTTTAAAGGGAAGTGGTAAGGTAATGATTGAGTTGTTTTTGTTAGGACCATTTTTTCACTTGTTTTTAGTGATATATCAATATGTGTTTGGTAAGATGATTATGAGAAGTGGTGATTCCTAGAAAATTGTTATGGATTCATTTTATGGCATTCTATGTCACAAATGGAAAATTCTCCATGTTTAAATATGAATATTGTTTGTTCTTTTCTTAATTTAAAGGACTTGTGTTAAGGATGAAACATTATTAACAATAATATTTGGAAGGTTATACAATATGAATTTCATATTTCATAAAGTGAATAAGAATCAAAGAATATTTAAATTGAAGTTTCCATTCAAAAAGAAAGTACATTTTTCATGAAGAAGATATTTGAGAAGATAAGGGGACTTTAAAAGGTTTTGGATAAGAATTTTTTAGAATGAAACTCCTATATATACAGCCAGAAGGTAGCATGAGTGGGTGTAGGAGCGCGCCCGCAAAGGCCTATGTATAATGCGTAGAGAGAAAATGGAGAAAATGAGGAACCATTGTGTGGAGTGGAATAGCGGTAGTATAATATAATGCAGTACCAGAGGGGTTTTTGGATTTCTAGTGGGTCCATTACAGCCCATGATTGGTATACCATGCTGCATTACTATGGATAATTCAATGTGGGATGGACAAGGCTCATGATATTGTTCCTCATTATTTAAAAATATAGATAAAATATCTTTTGGGATGAGATTATCCTAACCATATGATCAGTTGAGGGTGATCTTCTTCATCCTCCTGACGCTTGAAGGCTATCGGTCGTTAGAGTTATTTTTGAACAACCATTGATTGAGAAAAAAATCATCTCCTATGGTGATTTTTGGTGTATTGAGGCTCATATGATCATTGTGATATCATGAATACAATTACATTTTACATGCATGTGATATGTCTAAGAAATAAGATCGTCCAAACTATAAACATAGTTTCGGGAGGACCCTTGAACAACCGTATACCATGGATGAGTTTGAATCATGAAAATATTAGAGTATGATAATCTAAACACATTCACATAAGGAGATAATCGCAAAGGAGAAACACGAATCTAATACACCTTTATTTTTTGTGTCTCATGAAGATTAAAATAAGCCAAAGTATGACATTATTTATGGACCTTTAACTGAGTTATCGATGCAGCTTAAAAAATATATTTGTGGTCGTGTAATGAATCATTCCTCGTCATCTATAAAAGTATAAGGATTAAGCTTAAGAGTGTTCGAAAATAATTTGATAAGGATCATGTTTTTTCAGAGAAAAATAGAGCACCGCAATAGCTCATGTTTCATGAAGCAGAAGGCCTCCTCACAATTTTCTTATGCAAAGGAGAAGATAAGGTCATGTGGGGCTTTGAAAAGTGAAAATAACTCTCTAAGGACCTTTTCAAATAACAAAGTCACAAAAATAAATAAGGATAGTGTGTTTATAATCTCTCTATATTTCACAAATATATAATATTTTTGAATCCTTACAAGTTTGTTTAATTTATTTTGAGGTGTCATGAGACATTGTTACTTACATTGTGATTCATGAAGAATAATAAGACTTATACCTATCTTGTTAAAAGGAGTTATGTAAGGCCACTAAATTTAAAGATGAAATTTTATAAAGGATAATCTTTCTCTTTCACCCATATAGTTTTTCACAAAGGAGGTAGTGAATGAACACATTAATTATATATATGCACTAAACCAAAACAAACATAAAGGGGACAATGTATTACACACACTCTTTCATGAAAGAAAATGGTATATGAGACATACATTTATGTGATAACATGAATTCATGAGATATAAGTGAGGTTTGTGAAATTTTTAAGAATAAATTAAATTTATTTAATGAATTCTTACGTGAACATGTGTAAACATTGAGAACAACCCCAAACATTATTCATAAGCACATAAAAATAAATAACTTAAGTGAATGTGCTAGATTTTTGGATGACATGAAACACATGCATGATGTGTAATTGATTTGAGATTGTGAAAGAGTTATTCTTGAAAAAAATATTGAAGAAGAGTTGTGTACACTCATGCACACATCTAGGTGAGGTTGGGTCTTAATATTTTAAAGAAATGGTTACAGCCTGAGTTTTTCTACACTAGGGCAATTGATCAAGAACAGGTGATCAGATATTTGTAAGAAAGACTAGTAGAACTACAAAGTTACTTGAACAGATACACAAGCAAGTGTGATTTATTGACTTGTTTAGGAATATAAATAGATCATCCTGAAGTATATCAACCTTGAATAAAGGTATAATTCTTAGTTTGGAGTTAAAGAAGAAGTATCTTGTGTGATTCAGGAGTAAAAAACTTTAGTGTGGATTTGAGTAGGCCAATGTGGATTTTAGAAACACTATGGGATGCAGTATAAAGAACCTCCTATGTGGATTCAAGAGAGATACATTGTGATTCTATATCAACTATTGTAATCACTCAAATAAGATTATAGTGGATAATCTATGTTGAGTGGGGATAACTAACACAGAAAGAAGTGTGCATTTATAATGAACCATATAAATACTATGTGCTTCTCTTTATGTTATTATTAATACACATAAGGTGAGTTTGAGAGATCATATTTAGTGTATCAAGAACCATAACAAGTTCAATAGGATGAATTCAAAAGAAATCGAATTCATAAAAAATTAATCATTGATTCACCCCTCCCCTATTATTGGAAAATTTATCATGTGTCTCTACAAGTGGTATCAGAGCATTAGGTTCCCTCTAAAGATCCAAGTGAGTCTTTTTGAAGTGCATAATTCAGGAAATGATTAGGATACCTTATATGGAGATCTACTCTAAGACTCATAATAATATAAAGAATAAATAGTCTAGGAATATAAATAATAATCTCATTCAAAGTGGAGAGAATAATCAAATTGGAGGTAATATAAATGGTATAACTTGAAATAATTCTTTCAAATATTATTCTTCTAATAAATCATATTCAAGATGTGATGAAAATGAATCACTAAGTGATCGTGAGTCTATAATCAAAGAACATTAGAATAATATCCCTATAGAAGTGGTAAAACATATTATTTCAAGAATCAAGGGTCTTCAAGATGAAAACTTATAGCTATAAAAATAATTTGATTCCATGGAAGAGGCATTTCTTAAAAGGGTTGGTATGTCCAACACTCTCACAAAACTTTTTAAAGAAAAGAAAAAATAATTTTTCTTTGAAATTAAATATATGTTAAAGTTGTTAAAGAATTGAAAGAAAGTGTTTTTGAGAAATAATTCATTGAGATTATATTTGTAGAATATTTCCATGTATTTGAAAAATTACATAATGTTTTTATGGTTTTCAATGCTATTCAACTGGAAGATAAAGGTAATAGGGTAAAGGATCTTGAAATTTATTTACAAGAATAATAAAAATATTCATGAATAGAAAATAAAGAAGTTTAAATAGGAATAGGTGGTCAATATTAGATCAATTTTTAATGAGAAGAACTCTCTCAACAGGAAGTTCTTAGAGCTAGAGGTGAGATTAAAGAATCATAAATCACCACAGGATGGTATTTACCATATTACAATAAAAAGATATTTTTCTACACAAGTGTGATCAGGGGATCATGACTTTAAGAAGAACATGATATCATTGTATAAGAAAAAACAAAACATCCTTCAAGAAGAAGGTATCCCATAACCCATAAATTAGTTAATTTACTAATTTTTTCTCAAGTTATGGTACAGGTATCAAATTAAATTATGGGAAATAATATAATGTAAATTGTTTTTTAAATACACCATAATAATGAAGGATGTGAAAATAATCTTGAAGAAATGTTCCCTAGGAATTGAACCAAAGAGTGATGGTTTTACTCCGAAACAAAAAGGTTCACAATCTGAGAAATCTAAACAGAATACACCTTAATCAAAAATAACAAGTATCATAGGTTATTATTGTTTTTGTTAGAATTTTAGGAACAAGTAAATTTAATGTTCATATAACATTTTAATTTATTAAAATAATATAAATATTTTACTTAGGGTTATAAAAGATAAATAATATATAAGGATTTCACCAGAGGAGAGAAATTCACAAAAATAAAAATGGTGACAAGTCATCCTTGGTATATGAAAAAAATAAGACTATTATTAAACCAACACTCACCAAGAATAATAATTAAAGATCCACTACTATATGAAAATTAGAACAAAATGTAAATCCATGTGGAAACACCAAACTTTCTATCACAAATACCAATGACATTATTTTGATTTTCCAACTAATTTAGAGAAAGACATAAATTTAGAATAATCACAAGGAAAATATAGTGATAAAAAATTAATATTCCACATGAAGAATATGAATATAATGAGAGGTTTTCATTAAATAAAAACTTGTGTATTGGAGAAGTTCTATCTGAGAGATGCAATAAAGTTGTACATGGTGAAAGAGGATGTTTAACCACATTTCCATTATAATAAGAATCCTTAAAGAAAATAAATCTTTCATTAGTATATGCATAGGATTTTTTGGATAAATAAATAATTATCTCACACAATTAAGTGGTAGGAGGGATAAGATCCATGTTACAAAAGGATAAATCTGATTCTTAAAATAGATTTGTAAGAATGAATATTGGATAAAGTAAAGTAACTTGGTTGAGAAAAACATCTCAACCTTGTTGTTCATATTAAGGAATGAGTATGTTCCCTCATAATTCCCTACTATTTATGTGTTTTGAACTAACAATGCATGGAATTGAAGGATATGTTTGAGTTTTTCACTTCTGTACAGTATGATGAGATTTTACTTCATAGAGCCTACTAACTTCCATGAAATTGAAAAAAGTGTATATCCCTTAAGGGGGGAAACCTAAATAATGAAATGAAAACATTGGGAGAGATTAAAAATTAAATTTTAAGGTATTAAAATCACACTTTTATCCCTTATTCTTAATTAATTTCATTATATCAATTGAGGAGGAGTGCTTGGTTGATGACAAAATGAGATAAAGGGGGAGATTTATTTTTTCACTCAAACTTTCTGATGTGTTTGTTAAAGTATGTGAAGGATTTCCCTTTTTATTCATAAATATGATTATTTATAATACCTTGGATGATAACTAAGATAATATGGGCATGATTACACATTAATGGTTGTTTATGGATATTATTGAAAACCTTAGTCATGTATCTCTTGTTTTCTACACTGGGTTAGCCCAAGTAGACTTATAGTTTATTAACTAAAGGCTCTTTTCTAAGAGTACAATGGGATATAATACCTCTCTTAGAGGTATTAAAGAAATAATATTCAAATTGAGGAGAACATGTTTTTGAGAAAATATCCACTTTTCCTTTTTATTTAATTTCTAATAAGGGGGAGAAAAGTGTGATCACACATAATGACTCCTATAAAAGAGTGATAAAGATGTATTGAAAACAAAATGAAAAAGGGGAGATTATTGGGCCTAGTCTTGAATTTTTTCAATGATATTCTAATATGTGTTTGGTAAGATTATGATGATAAGTGGTGATTCTGGGAGAATTGTTATAAATTCGTTTTATGTCATTGGATATCATGATTTGAAAATTATCAATGTTAAAATATGAATATTATCTATGTTGAACTTAATGTCCAAGACATCTGTTAAGGGGGGATATTGTTTACAAAAATTTATGTAATAGAAATAAATATGAATTTAATATTACATAAAGTGGAGAAGAATCAAAGAATAATTAAATTGAAGTTTCCATGCAAAAAGAAAGTACATTTTTTGAATGAAGAAGACATTTCAGAATATAAGGGGACAATATAAGATTTTGCCTAGGAATTTTTAAGAAGTCTTCAAAGTTCATTTAATTAATTATAATTTTTCAAAGTATTGAATGATATTTACTTAAAAAATAATCCCACCATAGGACCATCCCAATTCAAGCTCAACCTGAGCACTTATGGGACCCCAAAGGGTCAACCACACCCAAGAAACTAGTCAGCCTGAAGTCAGAATGAGTGGGTGCAATAGTGAACCCACATAGGATCATGTATATGGCTCATAGGGGAAATAGTGTAAAGGTAGAGCCACCATGAGGGGTGGCACAGGGGTAGTATGGTATGAGAAGGTACTGGAGGTTTGGGGATTTTTGACTTGTCCATTGTAGCCATTGATTAATATATCACACCCCATTACTGTGGATAATTTGATGCGGTATAGCTGATGCACATGTTATTGTTCCTCCATCTTTAAAAATATGGATAAAAGATCATTAATCGGATGATCTTATCTCAATCGTTCGATTTATTGAGGTTGATTGTCTCCAACCTCCTGATGATCAAAGGGTTCTCCTCACTAGAGTTCCTATTGAACCACCATTGATCAAGAAATTGGACATCTTATATGGTGATTTATATGGATTGATACTCATACAATCATCCTGATATCATTCATGTAATTTCATTTTGTATGGATGTGGTAGATCAAAGAACATAGATTGGATAAACTGCAAATGTAGTTTTCGGATTCCACTTGAACAACCCTCCACCTTGGATGAGTTCAAAGCTTGAAAAATGAAGATCATATGATCCTCATCTCATGAATGTGTGGAAATCACCTCAAAGGAGGATCGCAAAGTCACGATGACATTATTTGCATCATCACAAAAAAGATTCAAATAAGTTGAGATATTGTATGATTTATAGATATTTTAATGTGTCGTCAATGCAAAATAAAAAGAAAAATTGAGGTATTGTAATGTGGAAGTCCTCATCATATGTACAAGGAGAAGGATAAATACCAATATCATTTTCCAATGCTTTGAGAAGGCTCTCATTTTTCTATAAAAAAATAGAGCACCATGAATAGATCCTATTTCTCAAATCAGAAGTCTTACTCACAATTTTATTACCCAAAGGAGAAAAGAAGATTCATAAGCCTTTGTAAAATTAAAATCACTCTCAAATGATCATTTTAAAGAATAATGTCTGGAAAATCAATTGGGATAACCAGTTTAGAATATCCCTAGATTTTTTGGAGATTTGATATCCACAAATCCTTACTGGTTGGTGTGATTTACTTTGAGGATTCGTGAGAAATTGTTGCCTACAATGTGCTTCGTAAAGAATAAGAGAAACCATGCCTTTATTGATTGAATGAGTTTAATAATTCCATTAAATTTAAAGAGAAAATTGTGTGAAGGAGAATATTTCACTTTAACCCATGAAGGTCTATGCAAAGGATGAATTGAATGAACACATCCATTACATATATTCAATGAAACAAAACAAAATTAAAGGGGATATTGTATTACACACACTCTTGTGTGAACTAAAATGATATATGACACGTACATTCATGTGATATCATGCATTCATGATATATAAGTGAGGTGTGTGAATATTGGAAGAATAAATTGAATGTGATGCATTCATTCTTACATGTATATGTGCAAAAATTGAGAACTACCTAAAACATAATTGTGAAGAACATGAAAAAAAAGATTAAGTGAATGTGCTAGAGTTTCATATTCCATACAACACATGCATGAATTGAAATTTATTTGATATTATGAAAGAGTTATTATTGAATAAAATATTGAAGAAGAGTTGTGATCACCCTTTCACACATCTAAGTGAGGTTGGTTCTTCATTAGTTGAAGAAAGAATTACATCCCGGTCATTATTTCACTGTGGAAACTAATCAAGAATTAGTTATCAAAGATTTGTGAGTATGAATATAAGAGATGCAAAGGTACTTAAACATGTACAAAAGACATTTTTATTTATAGATCTTTTAGAGGAAGAAAAATAGATCATCCTGAAGTGGATCAAACTTGAAGAAATGTGTAAGTATTTAGTTTGAGTTGTAGAAGAATTATTTTGTGTGATTCATGAGAAGAAGTCTTTAGTGTGAATTCTAGGATTCAGTACAAATAACCTCTTGTGTGGTTTTATAAAAGATAAAATGTGATTCTATATTGACCACTGTAATCACTCAAATAATATTATAGTGTAGTATCTGTGTTAGGGAAATAAAAAACATGTAAAGAATTATGTATTTGTATCAAAACATGTAAATACAATATGCTTCTATTTTTGTTATTATTACTCAACACAAGGTTTTTTTGAGAGATAATATTGAGTGGATATAGAACCTTAACAATTTCAATTGGTTTAATTGAAAATAAAATTAATTATTAAAAAGAAACCACTAATTCACCCCTCCCCTCTCAGTGGTCAATCTAGCCTGGGGATATATAGTTTTGATCCATTGGACATCATGAGGTAGATAGTGAAGGTTTCGGGTGCAGCGGAAGCGCATTGGTGGGTTAGCCCAACTTTAATTTTAACGTTAAACAACGTTCAATCTGAGATCTGTCACGATATAAAACGCTGAATCTTCGGAATAGAACGAAGAACGAAAATAAAAGAAGAGTCTCAGAACCCTTGAGGAGGATCATCATATGTTGATTATAATTAATTTAATTAATGCATAAGAATTACCACGTTGGAATTCCTTCTTCGTTGATGTGTCTGGTCACGATTCGGTAATCCGTCATTGCATCTTAGAATCCAAGTGTATGATTCCTCTAGCGGTGATCCACACGTGTGTCATGTATCTCCGGACGTCGCCGAAGGGATATTCAGGTGCTAGCGTGGAAGAACCTTCGCTTGTGATGTCCTCCTTCGACCGCCTTGATCTGGTGGAGGATCTTTCTCTCGTAACTTGAGGGAATTCTTGGTGGAAAGGGAATTCTCTCTTGTCTTGAGAGTATTTCCAAATCCGTTGTGCACAACAATGGCTCTTTAAAATTTTGGGGTTGCGAGGATATTTATAATCGGGTTTGAGGTTAATAGAGTTATGACAATAAATAAATGTGTTACGTGTTTTATTTATTTCATTAACTCTTATTGAAAACCCCCATGTCGAATTATTAATTCCTTGACATGCGCCCACGCTGATTATAATAAATATCATTTAATAAAACAATATTAAATCCTCAAAATCCCAACTGGAAAAACTACGCGGTGTGTAATAATTAATACACGGTGTGTACTTGTTTTCCAAAAACTACACGGCATGTATATTTAATATACACAGCGTGTACTTTTATTTTCCATTTTTCTCCACCACATTTATTAGACCTTGAGTAATGACTATTTATTTCTTAGATAAATGTAACTAAATTACTCACTAATAAATATATTATTTCAACCACAATATATTCTCTCAAATAACTAGGGTCAAAATAAATGCGATCGGACATCCTTAAATAATTATTAAACCACAGTCGAGAATAATATTTATTTAACTTGTTAAATTAATATTTAACTGAGATACATAGACACACTTAGTGTGTATCCCTCTAGGCCTCTTTCTCGGTGGCATTAGGTTAAGCCTGCATAAAGTCCAAGGTTAGTGTCTAGAAACACACCAAGGCACCCATAGAGAAAGAATTTAACGCCGCAATGATGTGTCACTTCCTACGAACGCTTACCGTGTAATATAATCCCTTTGTCTCAATATCTCTAATCAAGAGGGTTGCATGCTAGTGCCATCAACCCATGTGCTTGATTATTCTTTCTTTGACTTCCCAGAATTGAACTTGCCCATACCTTACCATGGCCATGGATTTATTTAGGCTATATCAATTCCATAAAAGGGCCTGAGATATCTACTTTCGTTATGGAACGGAAGGGACAAATCCTTTCTCGCATTATCTATTAATGTTGTATTACTCATGACGCACCCAACGTATCCTACCTCGCTGCAAATAGTGTGTCGTCACAGTTTTCATCAATACATCTAAGTGCGCGAGTTGTAATACCCATTAATAATAATCTTAAAGTCTAAGGACCAATGCACACGTCCGCATATAGGAACATCCAATGACACTATGAAATGTGAATTTCATACTGGCGGGTCTCGTTCTCATAATATCCTCCTGGATATTACCAAGGGCGCACACCATGAGAAGGTGTCTCAAAGTTTTATGAGTTTCACCCCTAATGACCTGTATTATTTGTGTCCCTCAAATAATATTATCCAGCCATAGAACATACATTCAAGAATAGTGTTATGGCACTTCCAGGTTCTCATCATAGTAGGGATCCGCTATGACCCTTTAATGCAACAAATATCCTTAGGACATTATCACATGACATGTCATGTAGAAGAACAATCAAGATGTGATAAGGATTTTATTTAATGAATAAAGTACAAAGTAGTTGGTTTTAGACCACCAACTCCAACAGACTCTCACTTGGACTAGAGCCAATTGTTAACAACCTTTAACCCACTAGCTCTCACATGATATTCATGCTTCTGTTGAGATAGGCCTTTAGTCATGGGGTCCTCCACGTTCTCTTCCTTGGACACTCTGCTCACTGCAACTTCACCCCTTTGATAGAAATCCCTCAAGAGGTGATACTTCCAGAGTATGTGCTTTGTCCGTTGATGTGACCTTGGTTCTTTTGAAAGAGCCATTGTTGCAGTATTATCACAATACAATGTAATGGGATCTTTACTGCTAGGCACCACATCAAGCTCATAGACAAAGTTCCGAATCCAGATGGCTTCTTTGGCTGCATCAGAATCCGCTATATACTCGGACTCCGCTATAGAATTGGTGACAACTGGCTGCTTTGAACTCTTCCAGCTCACAGCTCCTCCATTGAGATAGAAAACATATCCAGATTGCGACTTCAGATCATTCTGATCTGTTTGAAAACCAGCATCATCATACTCTCTGATGACAAGCTCCTCGTCTCCTCCATACACCAGGAACATATCCTTAGTTCTTCTCAGATACTTAAGGATAGTCTTAACAACAGTCCAATGTTGTTCTCCTGGATCTGCTTGATATCTGCCTACCATGCTCAGTGCATAGGAAACATCAAGCCTGGTACATAACATGGCATACATGATAGATCCTATATCCGAAGTGTATGGGATCTTACTCATCCTATCTTTCTCCTGTTGTGTCTGGGGACACATTTTCTTAGAAAGATGTAAGCCATGTGACACTGGAACCAATCCCCTCTTGGATTTTTCCATACTAAATCTCTTTAGTATCTGGTCAATGTATGTACCCTGACTTAGTTCAAGAAGCCTCTTGGATCTTTCATGAATGATATTGATCCCTAGAATGTAGGATGCTTCTCCTAAGTCCTTCATGGAGAAACACTTGTTCAACCAGTCCTTAACTGACTGTAAGGCTGGTATGTCATTTCCAATAAGCAATATGTCATCAACATATACCACTAGGATGATGATCGCATTCCCATTAAACCACTTATAAACACTTGGCTCACATTCATTCTTAATGAAACCAAATTCCTTTATGGCTTCATCAAATCGAGTGTTCCATGACCTGGATGCTTGCTACAATCCATAAATGGATTTCTGCAACTTGCAAACCCGTTTGGCTTCACCTGGTGTCACAAACCCTTCTGGTTGTGTCATATAGACATCTTCCTGAAGGTTCCTGTTAAGGAATGCTGTTTTGACATCCATCTGCCAAATCTCGTAGTCATGGTAAGCTCTTATGGAAAGTATGATTCTTATGGATTTAAACATGGCAACTGGCGAGAAGGTTTCATCATAGTCAATTCCTTGAAGCTGTCTGAATCCTTTAGCCACTAGACTTGCTTTATAGGTGCTAACTTGACCTTCCATGTCCAGCTTTCTTTTGAATACCCATTTGCATCCAACAGCCTTTACATCAACTGGATCATTGAACAGAACCCAAACTTGGTTCTGATACATGGAATCCAACTCAGAATTCATAGATTCTATCCATCTTTCAGCATCTGATCTTTCTACTTCTTCCTTTTAGGATAGAGGTTCATCATTGTCCAACAATAATGATTCACCATCCTCGGTGACTAAGAAACCAAATCTCTCTGGTTCCCTTACCTCTCTTGAGCTCCTATGCAGTACTTGTGTTTCTGGAACCTCTTCCACAAGGACCTGTGGAACTTGTTCATGTACCAACACTTGTGTATCTTGAGCATCAACTTCGTCGAAGTCAATCTTGCTCCCACTATCCTTCTTGAGGATGTTCTCCCTCTCAAGAAAGACAGCTTTTCTGGCGACAGTCACTTTCTTGTCTTGAGGGTTATATAGGTAATATCCTTTCGTTTCCTTGGGATATCCAATAAAGATACACTTTGTGCCACTGGGTGATAGTTTGTTGCCTGAGAAGGCCTTAAAAAACGCCTCACATCCTCATACACGTGTGTGAGACAAAGTGGGTTTCCTTCCATTCCATAACTCGTATGGAATTCCATTTTCCGCCTTAGTTGGTACTCGGTTTAATGTGTATGCTGCAATTTGTAATGCATATCCCCAAAAGGATAATGGAAGATTCGCATGACTCATCATCAACCTCACCATGTCCAACAAGGTGCGGTTCCTCCTTTCACTAACACCATTCCACTGTGGTGTATAAGGAGTAGTGAGCTGAGATAGAATCCCAGACTCCCGTAGAAGATCGATGAACTCTTGGTTCAGATATTCTCCACCTCGATCCAATCGAAGCTTCTTTATCTTCTTACCAAGCTGATTCTTTACTTCATTCTTGAATTCCTTAAATTTAAATAAGGACTCTGACTTATACCTCATTAAGTAGACATATCTATATCTACTCAAATCATCAGTAAAAGTAATGAAGTAAGAATATCCACCTCTAGCTTCTATTGGAAATGGTCCACACACATCCGTGTGTACCAATCCTAGAATCTCTGTGGCCCTTTCACCTTGTCCACCAAAAGGCGGCTTTGTCATTTTTCCTTGTAAACTAGTGTGACATCTATTAAGTGGTTTTATCTCAGTAGAGTCTAAATAGCCATCTTGGCAGAGCTTTGTCAAACACTTCTCGTTCACAGGACCAAGGCGGTGATTCCATAACTGGGTGATGTATGATTCATGTGAGTTTGCTTCGTTATCGATTGCCAACACTTTGTTTTCGTAATTCAATACATAAAAACCATTATTTAAATGTTCCATACCATAACATACGTTGTTCTTATAAAAGAGACAACCCTTATTTCCAAATTTGAAAACAAATACATCCATATCCAAACAAGATACAGAAATTATGTTCTTGGTAACACTAGGCACATAATAACAGTTATGTAAAACCAAAATCATCCCAGTCGGCAATGAGAGGTGGTAGTCGCCAATAGACAACGCAGACAGCCTTGCGCCATTGGTAGCTCGAAGATCCACCTCTCCTATGGCGATCTTTCTAAATCTACTTGGTTCCTGCATTTGAATATAGATGTGAGCCCCACAAGCTATATCTAATACCCAATTTGTAGAAATAGAAAGATTTAACTGAATAAGAAACACACCTTTAGCGTCCCCATGCTTCTGGGTGCAATTCCTCTCCCAGTGGCCCTGCTTGCCACATGCAAAACACACTGCCTCCCGTTCCTTGCCCTGCCTCTGGATCTTCCCCTTCTTGGAGGGACGGTGCTCGGGGTCTTCAGACCATTTATAAGTCTTTGGCCCCTTTGCCATTTCCTTCCTTTTTATGTTCACCATAAGGATCGTGGGTTTTTCACGCCCCATGTCCTTATCTACCTGGTGAATCAAGGTCATAAGCTCCGATAGACTCTTCTCATTGTCGTTCATGTTATAGTTGACAATGAAGCTAGAGAAGATCTTGGGAAATGATGATAGGATGAGATCTGTACGCAACTCATCTGGGAATTTAATCCCTAAGATGTCCAGGCATTCAATGTATCCAATAAGCTTGACTACATGAGGCCCAGCTGGCGTAGACTCTCCAAGATTCATGGTAAACAAAGCATTGTAGATCTCATACCTCTCCTGTCTTTCCTTCTCTTGGTAGAGATCTTTATGGTGAGTCATCATGCTATACGCGTCCATGTTTTCATGTTGCTTCAAGAGCTCATTAGATATGGCCAATAGCATGAAACATTGTACACCTGTGGCATCATCCATGTGTTTCATGTAGAGAAATAATTCCTCATCACTAGCCTCTTTCCCAGGCGCAACTGGAATAGGCTCTTCCAGCACATATAATTTACTTTCGTGGCGAAGGACGACGCGTAAACGCCTCTGCCACTCTTGGAAATTAGTGCTAGTGAGAAGGTTTTCTTTTTCGAGTATAGTGTGCAATGATATGTTTGAATTCATTTTCTTGTCATTTCTACAAATTAAGATGAGCAAAGGTTTGGTACTTTATTAAAAAAATTGAGACAAATAAATAAATTAATACTTATTAGTCTCCCACTATTTTATCGAAATCCAATAGCCCTCGACATTGACTTCAGAATATTCTGTTGCATGAATATTCTAGTGGAAAGGATCCATATTTCCCTTCGCATTACCCCAACTAGGGTTGGTCAAGCTACTTGAAGGGTTTTAGGTAGGCATTCCAAATTCCAACTGCATTAACTCGCAGCTCCTTGATCCGCTGAGTGGACTCCCCAATCCTGAAATCCTTTTTGGATTTCCTCAACCTTTGCCTCTTGGTCACACCAAGTCCTACTGTGGTAGTCAACCCTTCATGCAAACCAAGTCAATTCAACCCAAAACCTTGAATTAGAATTCCCCAATAATTGAAAGCACCCCAACTAGGGTTGGTCAAGCACTTTGAAATATGGTTCGATTCTAACCAAGATTATGGAAGGCTATGCCGACTTAATATTTATTTTGAGGGATTTTATCCTTATACGTAAATTTCCATTTTATTATCTTTGATTACATGCTTTTTAATATTAAGTGGGATATACTTAAGTGATTAACCATGTCTAAGATAATATTTACGTATAAGCCGGTTTTATTTTAGTTCCATCTTGCATGCTCGTTTAATTCATTAATTGTGTGATCGTGACAACACACCACAATAAATAAAACATGCAACTGACAGAAATAAAATAAATGGTATGATCATGAGCTTTTATATTGGTCATTTTATCTAGTGGTTGATAAACAAACCCAAGACCTAGGGGAGAAACACCTTGAAACTTTCGGGTTCATGTTTACAGCTTTCCATCTGTCCACCTTTGTATATCCTTGGATTGGTTTCACCTTGGCTCCTGACTTGAGCTGCCTCCACTAGCTTGGGAGCTCCATCCATTACATATGCATTTATCTCACACGCAGGTGAGGGGTAAAAGGGGGTTTTTACATAAAATAATCCTTGGGTGCGTAGGCCCTACATATTAATGAGGAGATGGCTCGCAGGACAACAAATTTAATTTAAATAAATAAATTAAAAGAAACCATTCACATACAAAGGTCTCAGTCTAACTCATGATCATCCATACATGCAACGATATTTACGCATAAATAAAACTAGCATTAAATTCTTTAATCGTTTTTGTTTAACATAAATCACGCTCGAATCAATTAATTTTCTTTAATTAATCAATCCTTTTATCTTAAATCCCTTTTCTAAATTTCCTTGATATTCTCATCCATAATAATTTTAAACAAATAAATTAATTTAAAATTATCCTTGTACGTAACTTGTACCTTGGAGGCAACCTGGTGAATTCCCATTTATTACGCAGATGTTAAATTAAACACATATATATAAAACACCTATCATGTGTTGTGCCTCAGCTTTACGCCTGCACCATGGTACATGTCTCAAGGGTTTGAATAATATAATAATAAATTTTAATAAATCTGCGTAATTTGGGTGAGTACACGGCGTGTAGTTCCGACTACACGGCGTGTACTTTTCTTCACCATCCATCTAAAGTACATGCCCGGGGATAGGGTGTGTTAATGTACTTCGGAAATATTCGGATTACACGGTGTGTACAGTGGGACACACGCCGTGTAGTTTCCGCGTTACACGGTTTCCAGCCGGGCAGGCCGTGTACGGAGTACACGACCCAACCCTGACCCGAAGGTACTACACACCGTGTTCATTGGACCACATGGCGTGTATTCCAGAAACCATGTTCCGCCTATTTCTGGTCAACACATGGTGTCTTAAATTCTTAGAAATAATCCAATACATGGCCTGATTTGGCGGATTAGTCAATGCATTGAACCTAGACTACACGGCGTGTACTTCCGAATACACGCCATGTATTCTGGTTTTGTACGACCAGAAACGTTCGGCTCCTCCGGATGAGTTCCTCTATTTTATTTTAATCAAAATTAAAAGAAAAATTCATTTCTGTGAGGTAAACGAGAAACAAGGGAGGAGGAATGGATCTCGATATTCATATTTCCAGAACGATTAATCATGAATTGAAATAACTAAATTATTAAATGCGTAAATCACCAACGAAAAACTAAATAATTATAATCAATGATATGACCTCTTTGATACCACTTGAAGGTTCTGGGTATAGCGGAAGCACGTTGGTGGGTTATCCCAACATTAATTTTAACATTAAACAATATTCAATCCGAGATCGATCACAATATAAAACGCCGAATCTTCGGAATAGAACGAAGAAAGAAAAGAAAAGAAGAGTCCTGGAACCCTTGAGGAGGATCATCATATGTTGATTATAATTAATTTAATTAATTCATAAGAATTACCTCGTTGGAACTCTTTCTTCGTTGATGTGTCCGGTCACGATTCAGTGATCCGTCGTTGCATCGTAAAATCCATGTGTAGGATTCCTCTAGTGGTGATCCACATGTGTGTCACGTATCTCTAGACGTCGTCGAATGGATCTCCGGGTGCTAGCGCGGAAGAACCTTCGCTTGTGATGTCCACCTTCAACCGCCTTGATCCGGTGGAGGATCTTGCTCTCGTAACTTGAGGGAATTCTTTGTGGAAAGGTAATTCTCTCTTGGCTTGAGAGTATTTTCAAATCCATTGTGCACAACAATGTCTCTTTAAAATGTTGGGGTTGCGGGGATATTTATAATCGGGTTTGAGGTTAATAGAGTTATGACAATAAATAAATGCGTTACGCGTTTTATTTATTTCATTAACTCTTATTGAAAACCCCCATGTCGAATTATTAATTCCTTGACATGCACCCACGCTGATTATAATAAATATCATTTAATAAAACAATATTAAATCCTCAAAATCCCAACTGGAAAAACTACACGGCGTGTAATAATTAATACACGTCGTGTACTTGTTTTCCATAAAACTACACAGCGTGTATATTTAATATACATGGCGTGTACTTTTATTTTCCATTTTTCTCCACCATATTTATTAGACCTTGAGTAATGACTATTTATTTCTTAAATAAATGTAATTGCATTACTCGCTAATAAATATATTATTTCAACCACAATATATGCTCTCGAATAACTAGTGTCAAAATAAATGCTATCAGACATCCTTAAATAATTATTAAACCACAGCCGGGAATAATATTTATTTAAATTTTTAAATTAATATTTAACTGAGATACATGGACACACTTAGTGTGTGACCCTCTAAGACTCTTTCTCGGTGGCATTAGGTTGAGCCTGGCTAAAATCCAAGGTTAGCGTCTAGCAACACACCAATGCACCTATAGAGAAAGAAGTTAACGCCGCAATGACGTGTCACTTACTACGAACACTTACCGTGTAATATAATCCATTTGTCTCGATATCTAAAATCAAGCAGGTTGCATGCTAGTTCCATCAACCCATGTTCTTGATTATTCTTTCTTTGACATCCCAGAATTGAACTTTCCCATACCTTACCATGGCCATGGATTTATTTAGGCTATATCAATTCCATCAAAGGTCCTGAGATATCTACTTCCATTATGGAACAGAAGGGACAAATCCTTTCTCGCATTATCTATTAATGCGGTATTACTCGTGACGCACCCAATGTATCCTACCTCACTGAGAACAGTGTGTCATCACAGTTTTCGTCAATATATCTAAGTGCGCGAGTTTTAATACCCATTAATAATAATATTAAAGTCTAAGGACCAATACACACATCCGTAGATAGGAACATCCAATGACACTATGAAATTTGTATTTCCTACTGGCGGGTCTTGTTCTCATAATATCCTCCTGGATATTACCAAGGGTGCACACCATGAGAAGGTGCCTCAAAGTTTTATGAGTTTCACCCCTAATGACCTGTATTATTTGTGTCCCTCAAATAATATTATCCGGCCATAGAACATACATTCAAGAACAGTGTTATGGCACTTCCGGGTTCTCATCATAGGAGGGATCCGCTACGACCCTTTAATGCAACAGCTGTCCTTAGGACATTATCACATGAAATGTCATGATGAAGAAAAATCAATATGTGATAAGGTTTTTATTTAATGAATAAAGTATAAATTATTTGGTTCTAGACCACCAACTCCAACAGATAGCCTATTCTAAAAATCTTGAATGTTTGTGTGCTTATTATTTTGATTTACTTATGTGTTTATTTTTCATGATGATGCATGTAATTCGTGATGAACTATGAGGGTTGCTTTTGGGATCAAGGTGGTAGGTTGATCCATGTGGATTTAATAGACACAATAGAGGGTAGATATATGAATAAAAGGCCCTAAAAATTGAGGGATATTATAACTTCAATAGAGAGTTGGTATTGAGAGATGAAGATGTGATCAAGGTATCTATATAGTGTTCTTATGTTTTATGTGACCCATAGGACCCCAGTGGGTTCCCTAGTACAATGTTGATCCATGAAAAGGTGTGAGTGAGAATTAATAGTGATGATTTCGGGTGTCACCTTAGAACCCAAATCATTGACATGAACCTGATTTGGTGATCATAGTTATGATATTTCTTGCACTTAAGAGACCATATTGGGTTATGAGTGATGATCCTGGGAAGAGGACCATCCCACGATGTTCTTTTATTTATAGGATGGTTTGGTAGGGATGTTTTTCCACCAAGATTTATCTGATACATGGGATGACTTTGACTAGATCCTTGGATACCAGGTATCAATTTGGTATTCCTTGTAGAAATCCCCCTTGTATTCATTATGATTGTTGGTTTTGAATGTATTAGGTAAATCCACTTTTTATTTGTTATGATTACTGGTTTTGAATACCTTGGGGAAGTCCCACTTGGATTCATTGTGATTAATCACTTATAATTACATGAAGAAATAACTCTTGGATTTGTATCTATTACAATGGGGTTAATAGGACTTCCTCCTAGGATCTGAATATTAAGTTTAATACTACATGATATCCAAGGATGTGCTCCTAGGAATCGGATGTGGGAAGGACACCTGTTGGTATGGTATTCCATGCGATCGGAGACATGTTGACATTGGCCAAATAAGGTATGATATTCATATAGTAGTTTTGGGAAAGGAATTTCTTCCAATGACTTGTTTGTGTTACTTTTTTAGAGACAATTTGGCACTAGTTGAAGCATATATAGTCGAGGCTCAAAGTGGCTTGTGAGGAACCTGATAACTTGATATGTATGTTTTATGTGCTTCCATGTTATTTTTCTAGTGGGTGTGTTGAACAAGAATGAATAATCCTCTAATATATGTGTGTCTCATACACAACCACTTGATCACAGTATCACTAAGTATTTTCAAGTCATTTGGGATTCCTACTAATTAATTGTACACACTACATACCTGTGTAATCGACAAGGTATTCAATGTGTGTGGGTAGATCTTAATGTTTTTATTCAAATCATGGGTTCTTCTTATAGTTAGACATGTGGTAGAGGTTTGATGGGTTATGGTGGTTGAATATTTGGATGGTTGATTATTTTGAGTTCGGACAAATGTCAATGTAAGTTATTTTCAGTTATTTTTTAGCATGAACTAGACAATGTGCTATTTTATTGATATATAATGTCATGTTTATCTGTTCTTGATTTTATTTATCCTTATACATCATGTAGATTTATTTATTTTTATTTTGTCCTGTGTAGACTAGTTTGGATCCATGTTTTATGTCTACATATTTTTTTAGATATCTGTAATATGGACAGGTCATGTATAATTTTCAGTTAATTTGGGAATGAATCTTAGGCCATATATTAGGGTGAATATTCTCCCTATAATTGAGTCTAAATAATAATTTATAACCTTACTTTTGAAAAACACACTACACTCTTTATATGACTACATGTTTCAAACTGTTATGTATCCCAAGTAATGGTGTTGTTTTTTTGGAATGTTTTCAACTTTACTAGATGGAGCATATTAGATTTTATTGGATGAATATTTATCATGTATACCAGATATACATGTATAATTTGTATAGGATGAACGCATATAAATTATATCGGATAGAAGTTTAATGAAGTTCATAAGATGAATTACTATGAAGTCCATGGGATAAAGTATCACAAAGTCTACTGAACAATGTAACACACCAATATTTTATGGTATGACACATTTAAAATTTAATATCTTATATAGTTTATGTTTCACAGAACACTGAGTTTAAAACCATAACACACTATTTAATATGACCATTATAATAGTAATGTGACCATTAGAAATAGTAATATGGCTAATATAATAGTAACATAACTTATGAAAGTATAAATAAAATTTGGGTAACTTATAAATGAGAATATGGTATATTTATATCATGGAATAAGAAAATAAATGTTTCAAAAATGATAAATTAAGTGTTGGTATTTTTGTGAAACATAAATGATTATTTACAATTTTATAATTAAAATAATGATTTAAAAAAATATTTTTATAAAAAATATTCATAAATTAAAATTTTTTCTTGCAATTATAATATATTTTTATGAGACCTTAAATAATTTTTCAAAGTATCCTAAAATCGGTTGTAATTTTTAAATTGGTATTTTTTCAATAAATGAAGATTTTAATTAAAAATTAAATTTATCATATTTATAAACATAATTTCAAAAAATTGAGTTCATTTTTTAATTCTACACATAGAAAAATGGTTAGGGTATATTTTTGGGACTTCTCTAAAATAGTTGAATTTTGTGAATAGTGAAATATGGAAATTTATGGTATTTAATAAATACCTAAATTATTAAGTCATAAGTGATGTATAGATGATGTAGTCCAATTATCTCAAACTATCCTTCACTATTGTAAAATATTTAGTGATAATTCTCAAACTATTCATAGTCTTGAGCCAAAATAACAAACAAATGAATAAAATATTCCAAAAATATCTCTCTCCTCAACTATAAATACCACCCCTTCACCTCAAACCTCCAAAGCCTTGAAACTTTCCTATAATCAACTTATTTACTCTCCCAAATCTCTCCCCAACGTTTTGGTCTTTCTAGTCTCACCAAAAGTCCATTCCAATGTTCTTTAAGGAGTTTCTAAAGGAGAATAATTCGAGAGGTAAATTCCCTTTCATTGTTTTTTATTTTCTTTCAATTTATTTTATTTTTTATCCTTTCCTTACCTCCTTTGTCCAAACATGCATAATAACTCTTTTTTATTATATATATACTTAAATTTTATTATGATAATTTCATACATATCATTAATTCATTTCTCTTTCCTTTTTTGTTCTAAATATTAAAACATCGTCTCTGAGGTGCTAATTTACCACCTTCGTGGACGAAGAGGTTTCATTTTTCAATTACACCTTAAAGTCTGGTCAGAAAAACAAATTATGTTTAAAAATGGATTTAATAATTATAATGAAACTAATTTAATGTTTTGGAACCATTATATATACATAATATTAATTCATAAAATAAAACTAGTTCGTGAAAATCGAAAAAACACCAAAATAATATAAATCGTTATCATTAATGCTTTATATAATGAATCATTTTAATATATAGAAAAATAATGATAAATAAGACCAATAAGTATCCTATATGTTCATTATAAAAATATTATTTCAATTCTATATAACTTTCCTAATTACATTATCTTTTGTACATGTATACAAGTGAATCGATCATGAAAACCAATGAAAAGAACACTCTCGAGCGATGGAATTAAATCTTATAACTCATCAAAAATGCTATAAATGAATATTATAAAATTATAATAAATCAAATACTTATTTAATAGTTCTTGAACTAATTTATTGATGAATAAAATTTAATTATTCATGACGTTAAGTACAAGTGCATAACGCTTTCAAACATAAGGTAAGGGTTTTCTCATCTCACTTTTATTTTCCTGAGATATGCATTATTCACCACTATTTCTTGTGTGTGGTGTATTTATACTTCCCATTGATATATAATACCATGAATTTATTTATTTTCATGTTATCCAATTTCTTATTTTATGATCATTAACTTTATGGGGCATATGGTTCAACTATTGACAAAGTGGTAAGGGATTCTCCCCAAACCTCCATTTTTCATTTGTGTAACGCTTTCTCCCTCTTTAATCCAATGTAATTATTCATTATTTTTATATAATTCTTATAAATTATATTTATATGTTTTAAAATCATGTATCTAAATTATTTCATCTTTCTTTGATGGGGAAATACATGTTTTACAAGGATTCCTTCTCAATTCCTCCTAATAAGCAAGCTCGATTAAGGGGAACTTCCCAAATTCTCACTCATTTTAAAGTACACTCCAAAATATATTTTAAGACACTAATATTTTTCTAAAATAACTCTTTTTATCATGAAATAACTATCTTATCTCTTTTTTGTTTTTATGTAAACAATCAATCTTTTGTCTGCTTTAAAGACTCTCTTATATTTTCCCTCAAAATGCACTGAAGTGGCCCATTTATAACGTTTCTTAAAAACTCTTTTTTATATGTTTTAACTTTAGTTAGACATAATTTATGACTCAATAAAATTAAATTTTCCTCATTTTCTGAGATATACATATTTATAATCAGATTTTAAGACAAATACAAATGATTTTTCCAAAATAACTCATATTTCCAAAGTAAAAAATGGTAATTATCTCAATAATTCCTTATTGATTTTATTAGAGTATTTTCATCTATTTCAGAACCCTCCATTTAATATTATGATTAATTGATATTTATCTTCTATAATATCATATATCATATTCTATTAAATGGTATGTGATCAGTTTGACTATGAATGTTCTATCTTGATATTGTTCACCATATTACTCAGAATGGTTAGTGATTATGTTACTGATTGGGGAAAGATATTTAAATTTCATATGTATATGATGTTTCTATTTCACTCCATTAATATGAGAAATGAATTAGACTCGGTAATTGATAGTAGGGTACCTCTATATCCCCTCGATGTATAGGTTGGTATCGTGATAAAAAATAGATATAGACTTGGGTGAGGCCTTGCCCATTTGCATATATGCATTTGGCCAAGGCCTTAACCATTTATTTTTAGATGTCTTGTTTGAGGCCTAGACGGTATGTTTCATATGTCCAAAACTATGAATTACCTCATTATGATATTAGTAATTAATAATCCATGTGATTATTCAACTAATAGAATATCCATGGTTAAGTTTTATTCTCATGTGATTATTTATGGAATTATTTAATCAGGTTTTATTCATGCCATATTATGCTCAAGATTATGTTATAATATCATGTGTTTTTAGTTATTCACAATTCGTTATTTTTTTGTTTATTTATGATAGCTTCCACTATATTTATCACCCTTAATAATCATTTGATCTCACCCCTTTATTATGTTTTATTTTTTCCCAGGATGCGAATATGTGTATTATGAATGACTTGCTGAGATAATATAGGAGTTATAGGTGTTTTCTAATGTAGTCTATATGTTGTTTTCCTTTTCATGTTGAAATGTAAAACTTATATATATCTAGTTTTCCAAATATACAAAAAAATTCAATCCTTTGGGATGTGATCACTTGTTTATAGTACCAATGTAATTAATTAAGAAATTGACTCTTGGATATTGGGGTTGGGGATCTTTACAGTTGGTATTAGAGAAATCTTAATAGAAACCTTGGAAATTAGATTAGGGAACATAACCCTAATATAAACTTTTAGGGTAAGCATATAATAACATCCTTGAATTTTGGTAAGGTTGATATTATGTGGGTCTTCCAAGAAATACATCGTTATCTAGATACTATAAGGGGGTGTGGTTCTGACGTAGATCTAACTAAGAGTGAAAATTATGACAAGTTGCATCATGCCTAACTTGGCGTAACTTGTTAAATAAAAATGGGCCTTACTACACAATTGGATTGACACTCCTGGTGGATATTCTTAGGATAATTCACATTTTCTTTACAAACCATTATGAAATATTTAAAATTAAACATGTCCCCCAAGAAACTATCTTTATCATTATGATATTATCTAGGCATAAATTTCCAATTTATGTTAATCATTTTTCTAGTTTGAAAATTATTCATTATGATTCATAACCTAATTTAGTGTATGTCATTGTTTAGAAATCTTGCCTAGTGGAAGGAATGGAAACTATATCAACGTGCGTATCCCATAAAAGGATTTCCCTCCTATATGAGATAATGATTTTGGAGTAAGAGCTAAAACTGGAGTTGAGAAAATTATAACTATACTTGACAGCTGACATGGGTTGTGAAGAATAATCTTACCTGTATATAGCATCATAATCCACAATATGGATGAACAATGTTAGACCACTTCATGAGACAAAAACCTTTATCATTCAATAAGAAAACAAACCCATTTATAGGTGGGAAATGGATAAGTTCCTTAGAGAAGATATTTATCTATTTGGGATATAATGAAAGGGAGAAGGTTATCATTGTAGTTTATCATCTCTTAGAATATGTTGATCAATGGTTGTCATTTATTCAAAACACTAATGAGAATGAAGAAAATACTAATATAGAATTAAAGTATTTTAAGGAAATTTTCTTTCAAAAACATTTTCCTCAGGAACATTGAGTATATATGGAGAATAAATTCTTAAATCTGAGGAAAAAGAATGATGAGTACATTTACAAGTATGAAGAAAACTTTAGAAGGTTAGGAAGGCATGCTAAGGATTATGTATGTAATCTAAATATAAATATTGATCGATTATTTGATGGGTTAAAATCATTCCTCTGAAGGCAACAGGTCTCCCAAACTTTCTCATAATATGAAGATATAGTATCATTTTCTATCAAGATAGAGAAATAATTCTCCAAGTCTTATGAATTAAAGGGAAAACAATAGAAAAATAGGGTAGAAGGGAAAATAATGGATAATGGGAAGAATAAAATATGGAATTTTCCAACGTGTGATGCTTGATGAAGGAAACTCTCCAGTGCCTTCTTAAATGGAAAAGGAGTTTTCTATAAGTGTGGTGAGAAAGTATATAATAACCATGATTGTAAGGTAAATAAAGAAGCTACCAATGTTCAATGATAAAATTGTAGGTAGAAGATATACTATTTAAATGATTTCCTTAAGCATTAAGGAAACTTTCCCTATAATAGGCCATGAGATCAAGGACAACATTATGTGATCAAAATAGTTGAGGTTGAATTTTCTAATGATTTGGTGGTAGGTAATTTAATCATCTACTTAAATATAGATAATGCTTTATTTTATTATGGACCATCTCATTCCTTTATATCTTCTAACTTTTCATTAAAACTTAGATCTTTACAATCCACCTTAACTATGGAGTTATCATTAAATTCTCTTAGTGGAAACCTTATTACAACAAAATTGTGTTCATAAGTTCCTATTATGACACATAAAAGTTCTCTAATTGATGATTTTATCATTATACTTATATTTTATTTTGATATAATCATTAGTATGTACTAGATTTCAAAATATAATAAAAAAATTATTACAAAGATAATGAAATTATGATTTGTGATGAAGGTATCAAATTTCTCATCTTTAGAGGGGAGACTTCATCATCTAATTAATATCTAGACCCACCTCCCGTAGCCCTTGTAAATTAAATTCTTGGTTAAGAAGATAAAACATCATATATGAATTAGGAAAGAAATCATCAAATTGAATATGTACCTATTTTTCAAGAATAAATTGATGTATTTCCTGAGGATTTACCTGGAAATCCTCCAGAGCGGGAATTTAAGTTCTCTATTGATTTATTTTTTGGTGTAGACTTATATCAAAGCCTCATTATATAATGTCCACTATGATATTAGTATAGATTAAAAAACAACTATAGGAATTGAATGATAAGTTATTTATTCTCCCTAGTGTTTCTCCTTAGGGATCCCCTGTTATCTTTGTCAATAAGAAAGATAGATCCATGAGGTTTTTCATTGACAATAGAGAAATCAATGTTATTAGAATAAATAAAAAGTATAATATTCCTCACATTGAGGATTTATTTGATCAACTTCACAGAGATCAATATTTTTCAAATATTGACATTTGATCTAGATATCATCAATTGCATGTGAATAAGGAAGAAATTTGTATGGAAACATTTCAAACTAGGTATGGACATTACGAGTTTATAGTAATTCTATTTGTAATGACGAATGCACCCTCTATTTTTATGTATCTAATAAACATAATGTTTAAGGAATATCTTGAAAATTTTGTTGTGGTATTTATTAATGATATCATGATATATTCTCAAATCTATGAGGACCATGAGAACCACTTGTGGATTTTTCTGGAGACTCTTAAAATAAAAGAGTTATATGGGAAGTTTATCAAGTGTGAATTCTAGATTCAAATGGTTTCTTTTATTAGACATATTGTCTCTATGGATGGAATCTCATTTTATCATGTGAAGAAAAAGGTAGTCCAGAAATTAACTACACCAATGAACATAACCGAGGTGTATAGTTTCATTGGTTTAGCAGGTTACTATAAGCGTTTCATTTAGAATTTTTTCCAATTAGCAAACCCATTAACCAAGCTTATTTATAAAGGGTTTAAGTTCATATGTAAAAAAATGTGAAGAATGTTTTGAAGAATTGAAGAGGAGATTATTGAATGCTTTTATCTTGACTCTACCATCAGGAAATTTTGTATTTGTGATTTATAGTGATGAATCAAAGAAAGGAATTGGATGTGTACTTTTGAATAAAGATAGATTTATTTACTATAAATCAATTAATTTATAAAATCATGAACATAAATATCTAACTTATGATCTTGAGTTAGTAGATATAGTATTTACTCTGAAAATTTGGAGTTAATGTATCTATGGTGAAAGATGCGAGATATATACAGATCACAAGAGCTTAAAATATATCTTCTCACAAAAAGAACTCAATATGAGGCAAAGGCGATGGCTTGAGATACTCAAGGATTATGATTGTTTAATACACTACCACTTAGGGAAGGATAATAAGGTAGAAGATTCATTGAGCAAGAAGGATCATTGATTTCTGGAAAAAAATGAGAATTGACAAGGATCATTTGTACATAGATCTAGAAAAGATGGATATGGGAATTATAAAATAAGGTAAAACATCATTACTTTTTCAATCAGTTTCTCATCTATCATTATTAGAATTGTTTAAAATTTTTGAGTTTTATGATAAGAATTTTTGAAGGAAAATTAAAGTTGTGAATGATTGGAAGTTAGAAACCTTCATGTATGTGGATGGAATTGAGAAGGTTGGGAAGATGTGTTGTCTTCCCTCTATACCTGAGCTAAAAAGAGTTATTGGATGATGCACATAGCTCTAATTTATCTATACACCCTAGTAGCACTAATATTTAGATATTTGAAGGAATATTTTTAGTGGGATAAAATTAAGTGAGAAATTCTATATTATGTATCATGATGTTTAGTCTTTCAACAGGTGAAGGCTGAAAGACAACATCCTAGAGGAGTCGTGAAACAAATTCATATTCATACATGGAAATGTCATGAAATTACTATGGATTTTTTCACTATATTACAGAAGACTCCAAGAAAAATTATGTAATAGGGGTAATTGTTGATCGACTTACCAAATATTCACATTTCCTCACTATAAGGGAGGATTTACCATTGGATTTCCTTGAACGACTCTATATTAAAAAAGTTGTAAGACTTTATGAAGAAAATATTTCAATTGTGTCTGATCATGATCCATGAATTATATCCAAATTATAGAAAATTCTTCATAAATCTTTAGATATTGAGCTTCATTTGAGTACTTCTTATCTCCCTCAAACTGACGGGCAGTCAGAAAGGATGATCCAAAATTTATAAGACATGTTGATATCATGCAAATATGACTTTCAAGGCATGTGGGATGAGTATTTACCTTTGGTAGAGTCTTTGTACAACAATATTTTCCATTCAAGTATTCAAATGGAACCATATAAATCATTGTATGGAAAGAGATGTTGTACACAAACTTATTGGGATGAATTTGGTGAAAGGAACCTTGTAGGCCCAGATATTGTGGAGGAAACAACGATAATGGTAAATACTATTCAATAACATATTAAATCATCACAATATAAGAAAAAAAAAGTTAAGCTGATAACCAGAGAAAATATTTAGAGTTTCAAGTAGGAGATCACATCTTCTTGAAGGTATCTCCATGGAAGGGTGTTATGAGATTTAGAAAGAAAGGGAAATTAATCCCCATATACATTGTTCATTTTGAAATCTTAGAGAGAGTTGGAGTTGTGGTTTATTATTTGGTGATTCCACCAAGCCTTTAAAAAGTACACAATGTATTCCACATCTCTTTTTTAAGGAAGTGCATGCCAGACCCAACACATCTCCTCACTTATGAAAGAATAGAATTGGAACTAGATTTATCTTACTCTAAAGAGTCTATCCATATTCTAGACACTAAAGAGTAGGTGTTTAGGAGTCATATGACTTGGCTGGTAAATTTACTTCGGAAAAATAATAAAATTGAAGAGGCGACGTGGGAATCGAAGGCTTTTATGATTAAAAACTACAAAAATATATTTATGAGGTGACATTCAGAAAATTTCATGGATGAAATTTTTTTGAAGCAGAGGAGAATATAACACCCCAAGATTTTATGGTATTCCTCATTTAAAATTTAATATCTTTGATAGTTTATGCTTCACATGACACTAAATTTAAATCTATAATATACAATTTAATATGACCATTGGAATAGTATTGTGACCAATAAGGATAATAATATGACTAATAGAATAGTAACATCACCTATTGAATTATAAATAAAATTTGGGTCACTTATAAATAGAAATATGGTATATTTATGTCATGTAATAAGTAATTAAATGTTTTAAAAATGATAAATTAAGTGTTGGTATTTTTACGAAACATAAATGTTTATTTACAATTTTATAATTAATATAATGATTTAAAATAGAATTTATATTCATAAAATTTATTCATAAATTAATATTTTATTTTCTTATTATTATAATATATTTTTATGAGACCTTATTTATTTTTTCAATGTGTCATAAAATCAGTTGTAATTGTTAAATTGATATTTTTTGAATAAATTATGATTTTAATTAAAAATTAAATTTATTACATTTAGAAAATTAATTTCAAAATATGGATTTTTTTTGAAATATACACATCTAAAAATGGTTAGGGTTAATTTTTTGGATTTTTCTAAAATAGTTGAATTTTTGTGAATAGTGAAATACGGTAATTTATAGTATTTAACAAATAAAAGAATTATTGAGTCATAGATGATGTTTAGATAATATAAGACTATAATATCAAATTAGCCATTTTTATTTTAATATATTTAGTGATAATATTCAAACTATTTATAGTCTTGAAAAAAAATAAACAAATGAATAAAAAATTCAAAAAACACTCATCTCCTCCACTATAAATACCACCCCCCAACCACCCCTTCTCCTCACACATACAAAGACTTGAATATTACTTATATTCTATCCAATGACTCTCCCAAACCTATCCCCGACGTTCTTATCTTATTTATCTCACCAAAATACCATTTCAAAGTTTCTTATGTAGGTTCTCAAGGAGAATAATTCAAGAGGTAAATCCCCTTTCATTTTTTTCATTCAATTTCTTTTATTTTCTTATACTTTCCTTAAATCCTATTTTAAAACATTCATGATAAATCTAGTATATTTTATATACTTAAATATTATTATGACAATAGGATACCCACCATCAATTATTTTTTATTCCCCTTTTTGTTCTAAAAATGAAAACATCCTCCTTGAAGTGTCGATTTACCACCTTCATGGACGATGAGTTTTCGTTTTTAAATTCCACCAAAAATCCTGGTCACAATAAAATTTTTATGGTTAAACCATGATTTAATAAATTTAATTCAACTTATTTAATATTCTATAACCAATATTTATACATAATATTAATTCATAAAATAAAACTAGTTTGTGATAATCGAAAAAATGACAAAATAATCTAAATCATTATCATTGTTGCTTTATCTAATGAATAATCATCATATATAGAAATAAAATTATATATAAAAATATTAAATAGCCTTTATTTTCATTAATAACATATAATTTTAATTCTGTATAACTTTCCCACTTTACATGATCTTTCGTACATGTATACAAGTGAACCAATCATAAAAACCAAGGAAAAGAACACTCTCGAATGACAGAATTAAATATTATAACTCATAAAAAGGCCATAAATGAACATAATAAAAATTTAATTAAACAACTAAATGTTTAATAGGTCCTGAAATAATTTATTATGGATCCTAATTTCATTATCCAAGACATTAAGTATAAGCGCAGAACACTTTTGGACATAAGGAAAGGGTTTTCTCATCTCTCTTTTATTTCTACGAGATATTCCTTATTCACCACTATTTCTTGTGTTTAGTGTATGTATACTAAAAATTAATGTATCATATCATGAATATATTTATTTTCATGGTATCAAATGTCTTATTTGATGATCATTAATTTTATGGATCATATGGTTCGATTATTCACAAAGTGGAAAGGGGTTTTCCTCGAACCTCCATTTTTAATTCGTGTTACACTTTCTCTCTCGTTACCCAAATTTAATTCTTCATTATTTTTATATATATTTTATAAAATATATTTATATGTTCCAAACTCATTTACCTAAATCATTTCATATTTCTTTGATGGGGAAATACAAGTTTTACAAGGGTCCCTTTTCAATTCCTCCTGATAAGCAAGCCCGATTAAAGGGAACTCCCCAATTTCTCACCCATTTTCAAGTAAACTCCATAATATATTTTAAGACACTAATATTTTTATAAAATAAAATTTTTTATCATTAAAAACTATCTTAACTCTTTTATAGTTTTATGTAAACAATTAATCTTTTTTCCTCTTTAAATACTCTCTTGTATTTTCCTTAAAACCGCACTGAAGTTTCCCATTTATAAACTTTCTTAAAATAAATTTTTTACATGTTTTTACTTCTATTTAAAATCATTTATGACTCCAAAATAATTTAATTTTCCTCTTTTTCTATTATATAAATATTTAAAATTTAATTTTATGAAAAATACAAATGATTTTTTCAAAATAACACTTTGTGGAAAAGTAAAAAAGGTATTTCTCTTAAGAATTCCTTGATGATTTTATTAGAGTATTCTCATCTATTTCATAACCCTCCATTGAATATTATGATTAATTGGGATTGATATTCTATAATATCATCTACCATATTTTATTAAATGATTTATGATTAGTTTGATAGTGGATTTTCTAGCTTGATATCATTCACTATATTACCTATAATAGTTAGTGATTATATTTACTGATTGGGGAAAATTATTTAAATTTAATTTATATATGATTCTTGCATTTAAATACATTAATATTATGAATTAATTTTACATACTAATTAATGGACAGGGCCCACTATAGTCCCTCGATGTATTGGAAGGTATCATGATACAAAACAGATATGAAATTGGTTGAGGTCTTGCCCATTTTTAGATATAGATTTGGATGAGGCCTTAACCATTTATTTTCAGATGTCTTGGTTGAGTCCTCAATGGTATGTTTTAGATGTCTAGCATTATTAATTCCCTCATTATAGTATTATTAATTGATAATCCATGAGATTATTCTACTAGTATAATATCCATGGTTAAGTTTCTTTCTCATGTTATTATTTATGGAATTATTTAATTAGCTTTTATTTCTTCTATATTATGATTAAGATTATGTTTTAATGGAATTTTTTTTAGTTATTCACATTGTCTTATTTTTTATGTTTATTTATGATAGCTTCTGTTGTATTTTTTACCCTTAGTGAGCATCTGAGCTCACTCCTTTCTTATATTTTTTCCTACGATGTGAAGATGTGTATTATAAATGACTTACATGGATAATATATGAGTTATTAATGGTTCTTAATGGATTTTATATATTATTTTTATTTTCAAGTTGTAAAGTAAAAATTATGTATATATTTGGTTTTCTAAATCTACTAAATTATTCAGTCCTTTGGGATGTGATCACTTGTTCATAGTACCAATGTAATTAAGCAAGGAATCAACTCCGGACTACCAGGGTCGAGGATCTTTACAGACATACTTCATCATATGGAGATAGTCAAGTCTTCCAAATAAATATATACTTGATATACATGATGAAAATGAAAAATGTTACTGGATAAATATTTTTATTTCTACGAGACATAATATTCTAGAATTATGATGGTTCTTTACAAAACATATATCAGAAAAGATACTGGTGTGCAGAATATTTCAAGTGAAGAATGAGATCATTAGATTTCATTGAAACTAATCCTAGTAAATTTTAAATACAATTGAAAGAGATCATCTATAAATATACTAAAAACTTTAGGATAACCATATGATGAGCAATAATCTAAATTTATTTATGAAAAGTTTTTAACATCATGTTACTGAGTTCACTTATTTTGTAACCTTTATAGAGTTTTCTTAAGGCATCATTTGTGAGGTGATCATTGAAAATTATATAAGATCTATTATTGTAATTATTTTTTGTCCTATCTAGTGGATCAATTCATATCAGGGATTTAGAGAAATATTTAGACCATTTAGATTGATTTAGGGTTCTCAGGGATAGGAAAATAGAGTTTTTTTATTGTATAGATTGAGGGCTTCCTAGTCTTGGAAGACAAACCTTACTATGGGTTAATTCATGGATACCTAAAGTTGGGATCAGATACTTCCTTAACACTTGAGGTTAAAGTATGTAACTTTCTTAAGAATGTTTCTATAATATAGTTACATTATTTAATAAAACTTTCATTACTTGTTGTCTCTTTTATGATAAGTTTTATATATTATTGTTGTGCATATTTTTAAAACTTTATATTGTTTCTTATAAACTATTTCTTATTCTTCTTACAAAGTGTATTAGTACAAATCTTTGTCCGATAAAATTTCTTAAAGTGGTTGTAAAATTATAAGCTTATATTTTATAAACTACAATTCACCCCCACCCCCCTCTTATAGTACATTATATAATCATACGATCTAACATTTAGTATCCAAGTTGGTTTCTATATATATATTTTTTACACTAATCGTGTTTGTGGGAAACTGCTTTTTTTCTTTATAGTAGAAGGTTTTTCCATTGGTAAATTAGAGAATCTTTATCCTAGTAGGACACTAATCTTTGATAGTGTTGATTATAAATAATGACATGATTGAATGAAGGATTTTTTTCAATACTAGTGTAGATAACATTGTTATGATTATGGGAAGTTATAAGTGTCTAGATAAAGAAGTTATAGATTTTAGTAGAGGGGAAAAAGAAGAAAATTAGTTGAATTATAATGTTCAAAATAATTTTTTATTTTTCATGTCAAGAAATATTTATAATAAAATTAAATATTTTAAAATGGATAACAATACATGGAAAAATTTTAAAGTTTCTCATTTTGAAAGTTTTATAGTTTTTTAAACTAATAGAGAAAAGTTTTATGGATATTATAGGGTGTTTGATTTATTACCTATTGAATCGGTCACTCAAATTAATAAAAATTTTATTGGATAAAAAGAATTATCTAATGATTTATTGATATAAAAAGATTATAGATATTAGGTTAAAGGAATGGGAATTTAAACCAATATAAATAGATGTCACTTGGCATCTAACAAAGCTAAGTGTGGATGATATTATTGGAACTCTCATATATTATGATAATGGGATAAAAATAAATATTTAAAACCAAAAATAACAAAAATAGTGTTTCTTTTTCATAAAATTATATAGATATATCAAATAAATCCAAGTAAAGTGAAAAAAATCTAAATATAATAATTTTAATAAGAAAGATAATCATGAATGAGACTCTAGTTCTGTAGAGGGAACTGAGAATGAGATTACGTATATTACTAATAGAATTAATAGAATTTTTGGAAAGAAAGATTTTCATTATAAGTTTAAGAAAGATTATAAGAAAATAAGTGATATGAAAGACACTTATGAAATTAATTTTTATAAATATAAGAAACATGTACAGATCATGTCATACTTTCTTAAGTTAAATAAGATATATAAAAGCTCAATAATGGTCTATAAGAACAAAGGTAATAAAATTATTAAATCATCAAATACTTAGAGTTCTATTTGAGGGGATAGTTATTTTTAAAGTTCTTAATAAAAATGATGGTTATAAATACTTCTCAAAAATTTCCATACACACCTCAAAAAAATAAAAAAATATGTCTATTTAGAGTTTATGAACAATAAAAATGATAAGAATTAAGGAAATCCTTATTTTGGTTTGCATAAGGGTGAATATAAGGAATTTAAGGAGAAATTTTTTGATAATATAAAAGTAGAATAAATAAATAAGAAACAAGCTATAAAGGATAAGAGGGATAATATTGAAAGGTTTTTCCTAAGGGAAATTAAGTAAGATCATCCTAAGGTTGATATGAATGAGCAAGAATCCATTCTAATCAATCTTATATCAGTTAAACTTTTATCTGTTTCTCCTCCTATCAATCATCTAGCAAAATCTTTGACTATTCCTATTGAAACTATTCATCTATCTAATGGTAATTACAAGGTAAATAAAATAATTGTATAAGAACAAGGTTCTGATCAAGATTCTATTAATGTTCTTATGAAATAAGTCCAAAAATAAAAGTTAGTTTTTGGGAAATCCTCTCATACCATATGACCTTCTCAAGCACCTGGGAAGAGAAAAATGTTGAGGAAAAGATCATGTTTTTAAAGAGTTTAGAAGATCATTAGATACTGAGGAAAATGATTCTCATACTTCAACCACTCTATAATCACAGTCTATATAGGAGTTATCCTAGAGTTCTCAAGTAGAAGATTATTATGATAATAAATAGAAAGATTCCACATCGAAGTCATCGACACAAGCTCAGTTTGATGAAGATGTAGATATTGTAGATATTTCTCATTCTCAGTTCATCAAAAGTAAAGAATCTGCACCGCCAAGAGTTAAAGATCATACATTTATAGAATTTTTAGGGGATTCTATTAATTATAATCCTAGTATGAGATAAAAAGGATGGAAATGATAATAAACTACTTAAATAAAGTAATAAAGATACTTGAAGGGATTATAGATTATTTTCCTGATATCCAAGCCCATTGCGAGTATATTAAGAACAAAGTTGATGTGATTGAAGGGTCAAGTTCCCTAAAATATCTTCCTAAAACCATTATCCAGGATGAATATAAGTTTAAATATTTCAAACAAAAATATTTAGTAGAGTATAAAAAGTTGAATAGCATTATTAGCTGGATGAATCATACAAAGGGTGACATGAAGTTTTTTTATGAGAATGTATCAGGGATAAAGAAATACATTTTGACCATTTCAAAGTATGATGATAGCATTAATATTAAAGTTTGCTTTTTTACAAGGGATATTAATGATCTGAAATCCCTTTCTATACAATAAGATCATGAAATTTCTAATTAGAGAGAGAATATTGATTTGTTGTATAAGAAGGTTGTAAAGTTTTATTCAATAGTAGAAAACTCATAGAAGACCCCAGATGAATTAAATAAGATGAAGGTGATTGTTAAGAAAATTTACAAGAAGGAATAAAATTTTCTTTAAACTCTTTAATTTCTCATAATAATTAAACTCAAAACTTTTTTTTTGAATTTTTTTACTATATTATTTTTTGTATGGATTTTATATTTTCTTATATTAATAACATTTTTTGTCTATAATTTTTTATAAGGGGAAAATTTTGTACCTAATATCTCTTTACTTTAAGTGCTTTTTGAAAATCACTAAGGGGGAAAGGGAAGAAGTAAGAGGGAACTTAAAAAGTTATAAAGACATAAAAGGGAGTTTGTAAGAATTATTGAAATATATCTAATTTATGGGGAGTAAGTATTTCAAATTATTTCTTAAAAAATTCCTATCAAGTTATTTTTATAGTGATTTTCAAAAAGGGAGATATTGTTGACTCAAAATAACACTTTATAACCTTAATTTTGAAAAACAAATACTAATATTTATATGTTTACATGTTTCTAACGTTTATCTACCCAAGTTTACAAAAAAAATTATAGGAATGTTTTTATTTTTATCAGATGGAGTATATTAGATTGATCAGATGAATATTTATTAGGAATAATAGACAAACATACACAATGTACATCAGATGAATGTATATGAAGTCCATTAAATAGAAGGTTTATGAAGTTCATCAAATGAAATTCTATGAAGTATATAGGATTAAGTAATATGAATTCTATCATATAGACTTCATCAAAAGGAGAAAAAAAGTCTATCAGGAAAACATATATTAATCCTACCATATGACCACGAATAATGTTACTAGAAAAAATCATTTATACCAGGTGGAACATTCTAGAATTTTAATGATTATTTATAAAATATACATTGAATAATATGTTAATGTGTTGATTCTTTCAAGTTATGAATGACATAAACTGATGTCATTTAAAATACTCCTGATAAATGCAGAATATGGAGATTGGAGATCATCTATAAATAGTTTAAAACCTCAAGAATAAGTGGTTTAAACCAAAAATATAAATTTTCTTATAAAGTGTTTGTAACCTCTTTTTACTTATCACAGTTATTTTTTAACCATTATAGAGTTTTTCTAAGGCATCATTTGTGTGGTGATCTTTATAAATACCTTAAGATATGTTGTTATAATTACAGTTTTTCTGATATGGTGGATCAAGTTATCTCAGTGATAGAGAGATAGATTTAATCTAATCATATTGATCAAGGGTTATTGGGGACAAGTAAATATATTTTTTATCATTTCAATGGAGGTATTCATAGGCTTGGAAGACATTAATTATGATTATTTAAGTCTCTTATACCAAAATTCAAGTTCATAAACTTCCTTAACACTTGAGGTTAAAGTGTTGTAATTTATTAGGAAAGTTTTCGTATGTTTTTTATGTTATTTAATAAAACATATATTAATTTATTATATTTATTATTAAAAGTGTTACATATTTCCTTTGTGTGTATTTAGAAAAGTTTATATTATTTTTTATAAACTTTTTCTAACTCTATTTATAAAGTGTATTGGTATAAATCGTTACTAGATAAAAATTATTAGAGAGGTTGGAAAATTATAGGTTTGAATTTTATAAACTATATTTCACCCCCCCTAGTACATTATATACTCTTATTATATAACACCTATTAATATTCTAGGACCTTGCTTCTAGATAGCATCCTCTGGCATATAGAGAGGCATGAATAAGGACATATAGAAGCCCACGCTCTGGTGTCATTTGGGAGATCCAATTTGGGGAATTGTAAAGTGATATGAAATCTCTTTTTGGATGTGAAAGTGTTATATAGAGTATGAGATTGTTTTTAAAAATTGGGAGGCAAATCATGGGCATGTCTATCCAACATAACATCGGTTGAAACCCAAGTTTACAAGGGATATCTAATTTTATGACTAGGAACTCTCGGATGAGTGGTATATTATATTTTATTATGAACACTAATGTGTAATGGATGAGACTTAGGATTATTCATAGGGTTTAACTAGGATCTAGTGATTCGTTCATGCATCTTGATAGTGGCATGCTTAGGGAACGATACATGCGCCCATGGGTGGTGTTATTTGACATGTTTCCTCATAAAAATACATTATAAAGTAAGGTATATTATAATATAATCAATGTTTTCCTGAATATATTATAAGCAGTTATTAGATTAATATTATTTATGGGTTTTTTTACAGAATGTGGTTGTGCTTGTTTGTCCATAATAAAGCAATAGTTTCAGAAATTTTAGTAAAAATGATTTTGAAAGAAATACTCATGGGTTGGAATGAGCTATGGGAAAATTATTTTTAAATTTTGTTTTATTTTAAATGCATCATGGATCCTATAGTATTGAAATGTTTTTGATTTTTTGGTTTTTTTGAGAATATAGGGAAAAAATTGAAATTGGATTTCAAAATAGATTTTAAAATGAGATCAGTTTTGGAGAAATTTACCAGTTGTGACAAATATTTCAATGATTTTGGTTTTTAATAGAATATTTATGGATTCAAAGGAGTGTTTTTGAAAAAAAGGGTGAGTTTAGGTGAACTTAAAATTTTTTGGAAATTTATTTTAAAATTAATTGATTGTTTTATATGTAGACTCATATGCTTGGATTTATTTATGGTCGATCAGGGGAAACCAGGTTCTTGAATTGTGTAATTGGATGATATTCCATGTTTTCTTGGAAACCACCATGTGATATTGTTGGGATTTTTTGATTAATTGGATTTATGTTAAGAGTGAAGTCGGTGATGGTGTAGTTCAGTTTTCCTGGGTTTGATATGTTGATCGGGAGTTACCCAAGTGATTGATTCATGTGTTTGGTGGGTATTTCATCTTTGTTTTGAGATATCCACATGTTTTAAGCTAGTGGGATGTATGTGTTATGTGGGGATAAAACATCTTGATTTTATTATAGTAAGTTCATGTATTGAACCCATGGATTTACATTTTTATGTTTTACAATTTATACAACTTGAGTTGTGTGTTTTTTATAAGTGATTACTTTGGTCATGAGTTCCATTGGTTGGAATTGGTCACCGATAGTGGAGACTTATGGTGTGGAGAACCATGATCTCAGGTGAATCAACTATTGAAACTTTTTTTTGAATCTATGAGTGTGTTTTGGCATTGTCTCAGTGTTGGATTATCATTGTTATGGGTTGGTTCTCAGGTATGAGCAAGGTGGTTGTGTCAATTCATTAAAAATGGTAATGAAAAAGATATGGGTGGTATAGATGAGTGTTTTTGTTCTATTAGGTGTTGATAAGAATACTTATATGGTGAGGAGAATCATATTAGTTGTGGATGCACGACCCTTGTGTCATAAGGGTTGTGGGAGTTTTGGAATCATAAATTGGAAATTTGAAATGATAGTGAGATGCTAATGAGTAGTTGGGTCCTATTGGGATTTGGGAGTGGTTTTAGAAAAATTCTATCTATTAGAAATATGCTTGTTATGGAGGTTGTTTGGTCCGAACATTTATCATATATATGGTATGGTGGTGCTCAGGAGAGGCATGATGGCTAGTTTAGTTGGTTGAGGGTGATCTCATAGGAATTACACTGATATTTATGTCTAATTTTTTTTCATAATGATTTTTTTTTGTGATTCCTTGAGGTGTTAAGGTGTTATGGTCAGTAAAGTGATATCACGTCAGTGAGATATGTCAAGATTTTTCTGGGATAAGTTGGCTAAGGGAGGACTGATAAGTGCTTTAGTATATAAATAGATGTAATGAGGTAGATACCATATCAAGAGAACTATTTGGGATGTGTTTGAGAGGGTTTGAGTATCAAACCAATATTTTTAGAGAAAAGATGGTGTGTTTGAGATTAGTGTTTATAGTTTTGTAATTTAAGTGTGTTGGATGTTTAGATATGGAACATGTTTGGTTGGAAGTAAATTATTAAAATAGGTGGGATAGAGTTCATGGTTAGAGGACTGCCATGGATTGTTCTGGACATGAAGCATTATGATAGGGAGTATGTATTGACCTGAATCATTATGGGTTGGGATTTTTTTAGGAAATTTGAATTTTTTTAATTAGGTGGGGATTTTTTTTTTGGTATTTAGGATAGAATTGGGATTAAAACAATTTATACATATTTAAATGGAGTTTTTATATGTTTTTAAGGCCTGGTAAGTTTTTTCGGTGTTCGATATGACATTAATGCTATGGTCGATGGGAGGACTTTCGAAAATTGTAGTTTTAGGCCATTCTCAACAAGACAGGGTCATTCACACTATGAATAATCATTTTTGGTGTTTTTTCTTTTTTTGAATGGGGTAAATGGGTAAAGGGATCTACCCAATGTCATTCATGGTATGAACATAGGATCACACCATGAAATCATTGGGATAATGGGATGGCTCCTTTTGATTGGGGGTGTTCTTGTTTGACCTAAGGGATCACTCCATGAATTGGTGTTTGGAACCCTCTTTTTTAGGTTTGTTTTGGTAATTTTATCATTGGTATCCTATTAGTAACCCCTTGGGTTCCTTTGGTTTTTTATTTTTGAGCAGATGATGGAGGGACCCTTTGGATCTCGCTTTATCCCCTATTGACTGATTGATCCAAGTGGATTACTAGTATTTCATCACACTGTAATGAGGTAGGAACTACTCCACCATCCCCATTTTTATCCCTCTCTCATTTCTTTAATATTGGGTTTAGGTATCTAGGGTTTTGGGGTGATGATTTTTCGAAAGCATGATTAAAGTTTTATACATTTTCAGGATTTCTTATGTGGATCATAGAGTACTTCCAGGGAGGAAATCAGTCCATAATTCATCTTTTTCTATAAGTTATGTTTTGTGGTGAGTTAAGTTAGGATTTGTAATTAATTTTCATGAAATTATCCATTTAATTGGTGATGTGATTTATGAATTTTTTGGGACTTAGGCCTGGGTATGTGTTGGGATTAGAACTCACCTCATTTATCATGGTTTTAGTACCATATGGTCGCTTGGTGAGTTTGGTATTAGTTATGCTGAGTTGGGTTTTTGGACTTAAATTTACTATTTACTATTTTTTATGTTTATTGATGAGATAGGTTCTTGTGGACTTAGAGGGGGTCAATACGATCCTCATATTGATTATTGAGCACAGTTGAGGTATAAGGCCTTGACTTTATTTGAGTATCTTTCTCATTTGGGGATTTTATGTTTGTATTCTGTCATTACTATTATATGTCTATATATCTCATGACTTGTGTGATCTCTCTATAAGGTTGGGATGATCTCAAATCAGCCTAATAGTCCTCATGGACCATATAGAACTCTAAATCGTTTAACGGTGGTGCCTTGGTTGAATGAGTCTCAATGGCCCTCTTTATGGTTGTCTTAGTTCCATGAGTCGTATTTCAAAGAGAATGATGGTTTCATTTTTTAAATTTTCTTTAAAAAAGAGTTTTATTAAAATAAAATTTTGAAGTAAATAATTCATGATTTTGTTAAGGGATATTGAAATGGTATTTAAAAATGAAAAATAGAGTTTTATAAAGAAATTTTTTAAAGGATTTAGCCAAGGAACTATAATGATTAAAAGATAAAATTCCATACCTTTCAAAAATGGACTGTAAAGGGTTATTTGACTTGATTTTTGAAGGGAATCCAAAAGGAATTATTTGGGTTGTTTTGATCTACTTTAACTCATGAGGTTGATGCCCTATTTTTAAAATCTTGAAAGCTTATGTTCTTATTGATTGTGATTTAATTATGTGTTTTTTAATATGATTAATATTATGCTTGATTCATGATGAGGGTTTATATTGGTGTCTAGGTGGTGGGTTGATCTGGGTAGATGTGATAGGACCCTTAGAGGGTAGATATTGATATGTAGGGCCCTAATTGGCATTGAGGGATGTTATAATCCAAATAATATATCGGTATGAGAGATATAGATGTGATCAAGGAACCCTTGTAGGGTTTATATATTTTTATGTGACCTAGGGGACATTGGTGGGTGCCCCAGTACTATATTGACCCTTGAAAAAGTGTATGTGAGAAAGGATAGTGATGATTTTTGGTGTCACCTTAGAACCCAAATTGTTGACTTGAGCTTGATATTACTCTCACAGTGATGAAAGGTTATTATCTTTAGAGGATGTCCTAGGTTATGTGTGACAGTATAGGGTAGAGGGATAACCCATGATGTTATTTTATTTATGGGATAGTGAAGGTGAGAAACTTTTCACACCAATATGTATATAATACATGTGATTCCTTCTACTATATCCTTGGATTCGGCCTTCATGCCTGATATCATTCTCGAATGACTTGGGGAAATACCCCTTGGATTCATTATTATTACAATTTTAGAATGTCATTGGTTAGTCCCCCTTGGTTTTTTTATGATTACTCATTTGGAATTCCTTCTAGAAATTCCAATTGTAATCATATGTGGTACATGGGTTTCTTAATACTTGCTCTTAGGATCAAACTATTGATCTGGATATTACTATATTTCCTAGGACACGATCCTAGGAATTAATTTTGCTCTTGATACTAGTTGGAACAATATGTCACAAGCTGAGAGACACTTCAATATTTCCTAATTAATATACAATATATGAATACTGATTTTGGGGTAGGACTTGGTCCCCCTAATTGGTTGGTGTAACTTGTTCATAGAAACTACATCACTAGTCGTAGCTAGTATGGTCGAGGCTAAAAGTTTCCTATAAGATATCCAATAACCTGATATGTATGTTTTATGTGCTTATGTGTTATGTTTATGAGTGTTTTTGTTTCACAATCATGACTAAACCTCTTTTTTGTTTGTGTGTATTTCATGCACAACCACTTTATCCTAATAGCACTCAATATTGCTGAGAAATTGGGGATTCATACTCATCTATTGTAATCAATATTTTTCTATGTGTGAGTCATGAATTTTGATGTGTGTGGGTAGATATTATTGTTTTATATCAGGAAACAGGTTCTACTTTAAGCTAGGAATATAGTAGAGGTCTGAAAAGTTAAGGAGGTTTAGGATTATGTGGGTTGATTATTGTGAGTTGGTATGGTGGTCACTGCATTTTATTTTTAGTTATTGTTATCATTTACTTCCCATTGCGTTATTTTATTGATATATGATTCCATGTTTATTTGTTTCAACTCTAGTTTGTTTTTATACATCATATAGATTTATTTCTTTCTATTCTAGACTATAGGGGCATGTTTTTCTCCCTGTTTTATGTATATATGATTTTGATATCTCTGTTATATGGATGGTTCATACTGGTTTTTCAATAGATTCTGGTATGGGACTCTAACCTTATATAGGAGGGTATAGTCACCTCAAGATTGTTCTAGGACCACTCCACTTATCATCAACATCTAACATGCAGGGAGGTGTGCTGGAGGTCATATGGAAAACCTCACCCAAGTGTTGGGGCATTACAATTTTCATCTCCATCAGAGACCAACATCCATTGCTTCCCTTATCCCCGTATCAATCATGTATAACCTATAATTAATAAACTAGCACATATATTTTTTCTACATGTATGAAATTAAGAAAAAATCATATGTTTGAACAATTAAAATATGATAATTCAAAAAAATCACATTTTCCAAAAAAAAAATTAAATGAATTTTTAAAAGTTTTTTACAAAAAATGGTTAAAATATCCTTTACTTTCTCAAACTTTTCATTATCTATTAATAGAAAAGGTGTTGTACCTTCTTCAAAATTCCCATCAAATGATTTCATTAAAAATCAATATTTATTCCACAAGAATAAAATTTTATAATGTATTATAAATAATAATTTCAAGGAATATTTCACCCTAACTGAATGTATGTCATCTTCACAAATGGGACACCCTTACATTGCTTTAATGTTATATCCTAAAAAAAATTTATATATAGGAAAGTCATTTATTATCATTAACAACATGGACCTCAATATGAAATCTTAATTTTTATGAGCATCATAAAATGTAACAATCACATCCCACATCAATTTCAAATCTTAAACCAATGAAGAAAAATGTACATAAATATCATTACCAAGTTCTTTTGGTCCCGATATAGGTAGATACAATATGATATACTTATAATTCATGCGTAATCACAGTGTAAAATCATTATTTATCAACATAATAGGCCCCATAATATGAGCGCTAATTTTTATACCAAAAGAATTCAGTACATATCTAGTTAGATCAAGATGAAGGTTTCTTGGATCATTTCCAAATTTAGGATTCCCATGGCCAATTTTCTTCTATTGAGTAGATTTTTTTAGGTGATAAATTTTCCTATCTTGAATTCTTGCATATATATTCCATGTTAATTGCCTTGAATTATCTTCACATCCATAGAGAAATATAAACCTTAAAATGATTAGAGAGTAACATAAAACTTTCAAAAGATTTGATTAAACTTTCTTGTATCAATATGCACTCCACTTGTGGAATTTTTTAATTGATTCATAGTCTTTGTAAAACAATATAAAGTCATTTGGATAGATTCAATGACCTAGACTTTTCTATCCCATTCCTTTGTTATATTTTGGGTGTTTAAGGTCTTGGGTGGAGTTTAGAGAGAGAATATTGTTATTAAAGTTATGATTTCACCTGGGAATAGGAAACCATAGTGCAACTATTCAGTTTATAGTGTCGGACGGATAGTTACAGTAAAAGGTTGAATCTCACAATGTTTCAACTGCAGCACTATATTTAGTGTCATTGTGTGAGGTGTTTTAAAGAAGAATTTTGAAAGGAGAATGAATCATATGAGAGAAAGGAATATTATGAAAAAAAATTATCCTTAGTAATATTCCCTTTCAAGATTCTTGGTCATGGCGTGACACATTCTGGGAAGTCATGTAGTTTTACCATCAATAATTAGTAGAATGTTTCCATGTTTGTTGTTGTAAAAATATTAGAGTCTAGGATTTCTAGTTTCTTCCTAGAGTAGAGTTGTGATATGGTACTTGGGATCATGGTGTGACTTGTTTTTTATTATATAAAATTGTAAATTTGTACAAGATTTGAATAAGGGAGATATATAAGGATTCATGGTATGAATCTAAAGAGATGTTTTATTTGACCAAGCCATGGCATGACCATTTCTTATCACTCCATGATGAATTATTTTTACAGTTAGATATAAATTGGAAACCCCTTTAGTTTTCCCTATTTTTACTCCAAAAATCTATCAAACTATTAGATACATGAGGTTCATTATAGTTATTCTTAATCCCCCTTTGATGAATTTTAATTCATGGATTTTTGAGATTGATAATTCTTCTATATGAGGTGAGTTCTTTCCCTTTTCCCTTATGGTTTATTCTCTATCTTCACTTAAAGAAGGCTATGAGTTTGGTTGTATTTTTTGGGTGATGTTGTTGTGAGTAATTGATGATAATAGCTTTGTTATAGATTTTTGAGGTTCCCTTTGTATGGTCTGAACCCTAATATCATCTCTTTTTTATATTTTTATTGTAAATCAATCATCAAAGCATCAGTTGAGGTAAGGAATTTGAGAAATATATTATTTTATATGTAAATTGTGGTTGTAGAATGATTTTACTTTCTTTGGATGGATGGTATTAATTGACATAATGAAGTTAATGGAATGAACTTAAAGGAATTTATGGGAAGGGGTGATTTTTATTGTAATTACTTATTTCCATTATATTGCTTATAATATTGAGGATTTTTTGCTACTATTTATAAAAATTATTATTGTGGTAAGGTTGGGTGTCATTTATATGACTGTTTTATTGGAATAACCTTTCTTAAAAGGATAAATAAATAAATAAGTTAAATAAATTTTATGCTATGGATTTCATATCAATATGATGTTGGTTGTGAAAATAAAAGGTAAGTGGGGGTATGAGTGATTATAAAATTTGGTGTTATTTGTAGTTGATTATTTTTTTTATGCTATTGAAACTTGTGTGGATGTTTTAGTGGTTTATGTGGTATGATGGAATGATCAATCATGTGAAGAATAGATGTGATATGTGGTTTATGGGGTGATTTTTGGAACATTATTGTGTAATGATTTTTTGTGGCATGGTTTGTGGTGGTAGGTGTATTGTTGTGAGTTCTCTTTTTTATTTTCTCAGTGGAGATGGAATATGTTCATACATGGTAAAACTAATAAATATAATGGAATGTAATTTAATTAATCATGTTTTGTGAATAAAATGTTAAATTCTTGGAATAACGGATAATGGATAGAAATAAAAAGGGTTATGGATAAGAGTGGTTTATCATTAAATATGGAATTTCATAGTTTAATAAATATAATATAGATGGTTTAATAGAAAATTTAAGAAATGTTAAAATATGTGGTTTTATGGGGAACTTTACATTGCAATGGTGGTTATTTTTTAGCGGTATTGGGTTTGGTTTACGATAATATAGTTAGAAACTATAACGATGTGTGTTGTGATGTTTGTGGTATTTGGTAGAATTTTTCGGTGAAAATCCTTGGTTATAATTATTTTGGAATATATATACTTGTATTTTCATGTGATCTCTATACACACCCCACCTGATTATGATATCCTTACTGATGCTCAAACATTTTAGGTTATAAATGTTTTCCTCAACATCCAGGATGGAAAGAAAATATATGGTTGATTACTTCCTCTCCCCCACTCTCCCATCTAGGTGAGGTATGGGTTTTGATGGATCGAGTAAGGTATAATCATACTAATAAAGTATATGGTGTGATGGAAGAACCTATGGGGTATTGGTATGAATATAAGTACATGGTTTAATAGTATACCTTTTGGAGTATGGTTGAGGAGGTACATAATGTACTTACAGATCCTATGGGGTATAGATGAGTGGAAATTATAAGGAGGGGGTCTTGTATATAAAGAGGATGGAACAATGTTTATGTCCTTAATGTTCATAGTTCCCTACAATAATGGATATATTGATGATAGATGAGATGAGAAATGTGGAAGTGGATATGAGATAATGAGGATGACATGGTTATGAAATGTGGTATGGTTCTGATATGAGATATGGTGTATTGTGGAATGGTAGCAAAAGTTATTGGGAGCATAGTAAATTTTTCATTTGGACATGAGAGATAAAAACCAATAGTGAAGTGGTTCCAAGGTACCATTTTTTTATATTCTTGATATTATTTCATTACTCTTGGTTGTGATACTTTGTGAGAGGGCCTTGCTAAGTTTGGGTGGTAATTGACATGATAGTTTCTTATTGGTTCTATTTTTTATTCACCAGTGCATTAGTATGGTCCTTTAATATTTACACAAGATTTCATACTAGGTAGATAACATACACCACCTCAGAAGACAATGAAAGAAAGAAAATTACAGTAAATCACAGACCCAGGGACTTGACCCCATGACCTACCCCTCATCCCCCCAAAACCCTTACCACTCGACCAACAATGGTGGGGCTTCACAAGAGTTTATGAGTATGATCCTAATGAGTATAAATGTTATTCTCACCACTGTATATAAACCTACATTCAGGTTTCCATGGTGATTTCTAGGACTGGTCTAGGCACTATAAGCTTAGAGATGAGAGTTGTGGTTATAGTTAAAACTTATGTATTCTTTTTGATATTTTATTTAGAGACTTTTATTTTTATAACATATCATGAATTTTAGATTATTATGGGTTTGGATTATTTTTATATTATGGAATTTATTGGTGGGGTTCCTTGTGATATTCCTAGGATATATAAAGATAATTCTTCCCATTTCTATGTTTACACACTCTATACTAGTCTCCAAACCAAGGCCTATTGGTATCAGGCCTCTTGAATCACTCTCATCTATATTTCCATCTTGGAAGGAGTTCCTAGAGGGAGAGGGTTGTAACATAGTGGTATCAAATCTTATGGTTAGGAATTGGAGCAGAGACTGGAGTTGGGAATTGGTGATGATTTCATGGGTTGGTAGGGAAATGGTACCATTTTACCTAGGTTCATGATATAGGAAAGGGAGACTAGCTAGGACATTGTATTTTAGGATCCCTAATGATCTAACATAAAGACCCTAAGTTTACTAAATGACTAAGTGAAATAGTGATGCATGTAGGGTAGAGACCTAAGAAAGGTGCATGTATCATGCATTCTTGCACATGTTTTTTAATTGGTGATGATTTTTGGAGTATAAAATAAATATGATTATATAAATTTCAGGCTACCATGATTAGAAATTTTGTTCCTTTTTTACAAATATATTTTTTTGTTTTTATCTGAATGTGGTTTGGTTTATTGATGTTTAAAAGGCTATCCCAGTTAACTTTAGGGGAATTGACCTTGCATAGGAGTAAGATATTTGGAGGAAAACTTTGTGTGAGTTCCAATATTAGGTATTTTATAAGTATGGTGGGGGAATATATGATCTCTATACAAAGAATTAGTTGTATAATCTTTATATTTCCTTCAACTTGATTCATTCAAAGGTATTGTATCGGGATACAAAGAGCTGTTAATTAGATACAAGGACCAGTGAGATAGTGGTGGATCATTTATCTTGGGGAACATAATAAGGAAAATTATTCCTGGTATAATTTTCAAAGGCATTTTTATGTTTTGTTTTTATTATTAATTAAAAAGGATGTAAATAAATAGAGGATACTCTCTCTTTGGTAGGGGATCCTAAGCGTGAAAGTTTTCAAGATTAGATTTATAGACCTCCTTCACATTACCCCTGATCCCTTTCCGAATGAATATTCTAGAACTTATTTTTTAGATGAGTTTATTTTCCTATTATTTGATACATAGACTCCATATTTAGGTTTCTTACATATTATAGGTGCAGAAGAAGTATAAGTTCATTGATAGAATGCATTCTCATCCAAGTTTGTCTCAATATGGTAGATATCAGGGTTCCTTGATGATAAGGTATATTAGAACTAGATCTCAAGTATCTATAACATCATGATTTTTGTAGTTAGTACATCTACCTTGTTAGTTTTCTTCTCATTTATCTGGGACTAGTTGCTCCCATGCCCTTATTAGGGGATTTGGGTCAGTGTACTTTTCTTATGGGAGGTTGGTCATTAGAGTTTTTAGTTCCTGGACAACTTATGAGATCAGTTTCATGTGGTAATTTATATTCCTTATCATACCAAGCAACAATAGTTTCCTCGGTGACTATTTCATTAGTAGTTACATAATTCTTTCATCTCGCAGAGTGGAGATGGATATGGCCAAGGATTTCCCCATGATTCCCCTCACCATCAGGGACATAGGTCTAAGTGTGGATATGGAGGTGGTATTTAGTAGTGAGTTAGTAGAGATGGATGTTGATAGTTTAATTATATGGATATCCCAATGATATATGTCTTAGATATCACCTGAGGCTCCATTTTTTATCCTCTACTATGGTTTATTCTTTATTTGTCTTTGGTGCATCACACATTTTTATTAGAGCCACCTTAGTATGTGAGTTAGGACTCAATCTAGTGAGGCTTCCAGTTACCATGATGTTGACAATGAAATTTGGAGGTTAAATGAAATTTCTTGATTTGTGATGGAATTATGATATGATTATGAGGTATTATTAGCTTCTTAGGGATTTATTTATTCTTTAAATTTAGTTGTATCATGCCATTCTTGGTATCAATTGGTTATACATGGTTTGTGAAATTATTGATTAATTTTGGCGGATAATTGTGTTATGTGATGATGAGGGGTGACATGTGGTGATTATTAATGAATGGTTTCCTTATATGGGTCATAGTTTTTTAGATCCATTATTTTCATGGCTAGAGGCCCTATCCTTGGATTCAAATAGAGGCATCAGAGGTGAAGTTCCCTGGATTTTTAAATGTGTTTCTTGATGTTTTATACAAGGTGGTTTTGAACCTATCCCTTGGATATAATATTGATTTTAGGTTATATTTTCATCAGGTTGTTTCTTTGATTTAAATGTAACCCTATTGAATGGAACCTTTTTTATTTGAGATTTGAGGATTCAGATTGACAATCTGATGCCAAATGGATTTATCTAATCCAATGTATCATCGTGGGGTGTTCCTGTATTATTAACCAAGAATTCAGATAGTGGTCTATGGTTTTTTATAGACTACTAGTGGTTGAATCATGTGATAATAGTTAATTATTACCATATCCCAAGTATTTATTACCTTTTATCCTAGTTGAAGGGATCCAGCTAGTTTTTGAAGATCAATCTATGGTTTGGATATCATCATATGAGATCGAAAGAGGTGAACATCCCAATGACTACTTTAATGTGTTGGTATTGGAACTTTGATTTCATGGCCATGTCGTTTAGTATCATGAATTACCTAGATGTTTTCATGGGTCTCATGAACTCTATGTTCTATGAGTTCCAAGATCAGTTTGTGGTCATATTAATTAATAACTTCCTCATATACTTGAGATCAAAGGAGGAGAATGTTTAATTAATTAAGGATATTTTATAATCCCTTAGATTCCATCAAAATTATGGTAAAATGACTAGGTTTATGTTTTAGACGTTGTAGGTGTGATTCCTTGGACATGATGCATCTCAGCGGGAAGTGGTGATGGATTCATTAAATATTGATTCCATTTTTTTCTTGGTAGGTTCCCAAGAATGTTACATAGGTACGTATTTTCCTTGCTATTATGGGATATTATCATATGTTCATATCTAAAATATATCATATTGAATCCATTTTTATATCCTTGACTAGGAAGGACTAGATTTTCCTATAGACTAATCAGTTTCAAGAAACTTTCAACTAACTGAAGGAGAGGTTGATAGGTGTTTTTTGATGCTTCTTGTATTGGTTTGGGTTTTGTCATGATATATCCAAGTGAATATATATCATATGGGTCCAATAAGTTATATCATCATGATTTTAACTATGCCATCCATGAACTTGAGTTGGAGATGGTGGTTTTTTCTTAGAATCTATGGTGACATTACCTCATCAGTGAGAATTTATGGTCATTAAAGATCACGGAATCTTGAGGTATGTTTTTTTTAGTGGGGAATAAATTTATAGAAGTTGTAATAGATGGAATACTTATAAGATTATGACTTTGAGATCTCTTATTACCTAATAAAGGGGGAATTTTGGCATATTTACTGAGTATGAATTCAGGGAGATATGTCTTTTTTGAAATCTAGAGATGCTTAGAGGGTGATGGGTGATTCTTTAGCGATGCATGTCAATGTGGATGGGGTTGATTTTAAGTGTTACTTATTCCATATAAAAATTAAATAATCCTTTTTTTAGTGAGTGAAATATTTTTGGTGTGGAGACTCATAGGTGGAGGTGATTTGGGACCCTTCTAGGCATAGGTATTCTCCATAGGGGTATTCCCAAGATAAACAGAATTAGATTATGATTTAAGGGAACTTTTTTGTTCTATAAATGATACAATAGAAGGTTCTATTTGATTTTGATGGATCATTAGTGGCATTACATCTTGGTGTATCCAAGAGGTGTCATGCCTTTAGGGGTCAACTATGGTGGCCTGAGATAAAGTTGTCAAAATAAAAGTTCATGTCATGATGTCTGGTCTTCTAGAATATGAAGGTAGAGCATCATGTTCCAGGTAGTTTGTTACAGCCATTGGATGCACTTTAGTGTGAATGGTGGAATATATTGATAGATTTCATCATTGGACTACTTCAATATTAGTTTGGAATCTATTTGGGTTATCATGGATCAATTGAAAATGTTGGCCCACTTTCTAGAAATTATGGAGTACTATGGAGGCTTTGGTGTAGTAGTGTGTGGGAAAGGCGGTGTGGATATATGGGGTATTGAGAGGGATATCATTTTTGATCAGGATCCAAATTTTACCTCATGATTCTAGAGATTATTTAAATATTATTTGATCTCTTAGTTTTGATTATGTACTAATTTCCATCTTCAAATAGATGGGAAGACCTAGTGGACCATACAAACACTATAGTATATATTAAAATCTTGTGTTCAAAATTTTTGTGGGTTGTGGGTGATACAATACCCTTTGGTTGAGTTTTATTATAATAATAGTTATCATTATTTCATTTTCATGGAATCATTTAATTCATTGTATGGAAGCCCTTGTTGATCTTTTTTGTTCTATAAAGATGTTATAGAGTTAATGTTTCTTGCGATATATGTAGTACAGGGAATGACATAGAATGTTCAAATGATTAAAGAGTGTGTAAAGGTGGTGCAAGACCATCAGAATTATTATACTGATCAGAGAAGGAGGCTGTTTGATTTTGAGGTTAGAGATCATATTTTTCTAGTATTTATACTCATCATAGATGGTGGAATTTTATATGGGTAATTAATCTCTATACCTAGTTTATATGACTTAGAAATGTGTTATAACATGTTGGTAAGGTGGAATATTTTATAGTGCTTCCTATAAAGTTAAACTGGGTTTATGATATCTTCCATATTTTGTGGCTTCATCAATATTTACATTATGATTCTCATGTCATAGATTGGAGATAATTGGATGTTGTGGAATAAATGATGATTCTAGATCATCTAATTGAGATTTAGGATCTCCAGAAGAATCTTCTATATGGATACATCATTCCAATTTTTCATGTATTGTAGTGGCATGGTGGTGTGGATGAGAGTACATGTGAATGAGATTCATAGATGTGCACTCAATATCCCAATATATTTTTATTTTTTTCTTATTTTCCCAATTAATTACATGTTTGACCTTGTATCGAATTGTGTCAATTTATTTCCCAAGGTTATTTACTTGATTCATTTTTTAAGTGTTGTTTCATGCTTTATTGGTGGTTTTGTCCCATTTAAGAGGTATCTCTTAGGGGGAGGATGGTTGTTGGTGTTGTGATTTTTCCTTCTAGATCTGGTTTTGATTCTTGAAGATAATAATTATTTGAAAGTTATCTTATGTAATGAAACATACCTTTTAGGACCTTTATATTGTGATATTTGGTTGTTGAAAGTGTTGGGTGAAGTTTGGGGAGAGAAGAGTGATGTTGGAGTTGAGATTTCATCTAGGAGAGGGAGATATCACCATGACTGTTTGATTTTTGATGACAGAGTGTTGGTTGTAGTAGAAATTTGAATCTTCATGTGTGTGTTTATGTGTGTGTTTCATAGTGTGGTATTGAGTTTCAAAAAATAAGGTTTTAAAAAAGGAACAAATCATGCGTATGTGAGTACTCTTATTTAGAATGTTTCTATCCTTATAAGGTTTCCCTTTCGAGTTTATTATCCATGGCACAAGTGATAAGATCACAGTGTGATGTGTTCTAGGTATTTGTGGATTTTTTTATTTGGTGAGGTGTGGGGATCAGTTATGTTTTTTACATCATGAAGCCTGGAGACTAAGATTTAGTAGTTCTTTCTGGAGTAGCATCACAGCATGGTACATGGGGCCATGTAATGACCTTTCTTTGATCATATCAAATTAAAAAGTTAGATAAGATATTAATGAAGGGGATATGTAATGATTCATATCATGGATATTAGAATAAATTCTATTTAACCAAGATACAGCATAGTTATGTACCAATTTTTCCAGTCAGATCAAAATTAAAAACTCGTTCTATTTTACAAAATTTTCATTTGAATTTTATAAAACTACTAGAAATTAGAGTTTCTTTTGAAGATATTATTGGTCCCCCTTTTATAAATATTAATCCTTGGCATTTTTAGATTGAAAATTTTCCATATGAGGTGAATTATTCCCCTTTTTCTATCAAGTTTATTCTCTATATTTTCCCAAAAGTGGATAAAGGTGTGGGAGTAGTTTTCTGAGAGATATTTTTGTGGTTAACTGATGATTATTGTTTTGTTCTAGATTATTGAGGTTCCCTTTATGTGATTTGAACCCTAAGATCATATATTCTCCTCATTGAACTTGTTTAATGATCATTAAAGCATCAGTTGAGGTTGATAATTTGAGAACTCTCTTATTTTGTGTGTAAATTGTGGGTGTATAATTATTTTTCTTTCATGATATTGATTTATGTTTACTGTTATTGCTAAAAAATATTTTTTTTGTAAGTTTTGGGGTTATTATTATGTCTGTGGTGTTGGAATCTATAATTCCCTATAATTTATTTATATGTTTTCCTTTAATTAAATAATATGTTTGATAAATTACATTACACACAACCCTAAAATAAAACATTCCATGGAATATTATAATAAATATTTATTAAATATAAATATAATGATCAATTATGATACTTGAATTGTGTTATTTTAATTTAACTAGTGAAATTTAATGATTATAAAATAAGTGATTAATGTGATATCATTGAAATCATTTAATGTTAAAAGGGATTTTTTTAGAGAATTAATTTTCTAGTGTTGTCATAAATTTTAAAATAATTAAACATGTGAACTAATAATTTGCACTCAATTAATTATAAATTGATATGAAATAATATTAAAAACACTTGATGTTTAAAATGGTCATTTTTTTATAAAAGTTATTTTTATTTTTATTTAATATTTTCATTTAAAAGTTAAAATCCAAAATTTTATAATTTTAACTTTATTAAATGACATTTATTTTTGAATTTAGTATATCAAAATTATCTTAGGGGGATTTGTTTTTGGATTTTTATGATAATGTTGATTTTTAGGTGGATTGTGAAAATACTATTTTTTACAAATGCTATTACTTTTATGCAATAATCATGATATGATGATGAATTAAAAGTTTATAAAACCTTTTTATTGATAAAATGTGTATTCAAAGGAGTGAAATAAGTTATTTAAAATATTATTTTGGATTTATATATCTTTGTTTAACAATTTATAACATAAGTGGTATTTTATTCTAATAAAAGAAATATTTTTATCCCTTTTCTTAATTATGAAATTAAAAGGTTTAAATTGGTTTTGGACTATTTTTAATGTCACATATATCTCATAATTTATTCATAAATCAATAAGTATCCTAATAATCAATTTTATACATGATTTTATTGAAATAATTTTTATGCTTAAAAGTCAATTTAAAAAAATTGTTTTCCATTGTGTTTTTGTATACTTATATTAAAATTAATTTTTACCACCTATAAGAAATTAATCTTCTAAAATTAATTAAATATTTGGATTCATCATAATAAATATTAGGTTATATTTTCAATTTAATTTTTGATCACAAAAATAAGTTACCATGGTAAAATTTATTTGTTGGATTCCTCATGTTTTAATGATCACAAATCATGCTTAACATATCGCAAATCATGTTTGTATATTGATGGTTTACTTATGGTTTAATGCTTACAACTTATGATCTAAACTCTCACAGTATCCTGATTTAGAATCTCACAAATTATATTTGAATCTTTTAAACTATGTTTGATCTTTTTCTATTATGTTTTATTATACTAATGATTAAATATAAGCTATTCTAAGAGTATTACTTCTTAAAACAGTTTACAAATATTTTTATAAGTCTGAGAAATAATAAGTCTGCCACGGGTTCCAAATTTTGGAAAAGTCACTGACACCATAACCCACACACTACGACTCAAACACCATAACCCAAACACCATGACTCATACACTATAACCCAAACACCATGAATCAGACACCGTAATTCAGAACTCGTGACTCTGACACCATAACCAGTTCTAGATTTCATAAAACCTGTGACATTGGTTCCTTGCTACCATCTCCAAGACATCATAACAAGACACCGTTCAGAATTTTGACAAAGGACTAGACACCATTACCTAAGATATCGTGATCCTAACGCCTCATTTTTGCTACTGGTTCCTGATCTCAATGCAACTATGTCACTATGACTATCTCACCGCTCAAAGGAAAAGAAGAAGACATTGTTTCCAGTGATGCCATTTCTAAACAAATTGTGACACCATTCCATACTTAACCATTTTTATGTATTTCACAATTTAATTTTAAATTTATTTCTAATGGTCATATTTGAGTCATTTTAGGAAACTATAATAATTAATGATTTTTTTGTGGGCGTGTCACCTAACATTATGAGGTATGAGGTGTAGAGATCATGCTCCCTGTCAGCTCCAACACATATCCATGAAATAAAAATAAAAGTGTGGTACTGGAGAAAGTGAGAGTTAAAAATAATTTGAATGCATTAAAAAAGAGCACAACACATATACTAAAGAACACACGAATAACTCTCGATTATTGGTGACTAAACTACTATAGATTAGAACCACAAACATCATTATCGTAGCAACTATAAGAAGAACAAGAGTTGAAAAGAACATCTCATCAAACTTAAAACTAGTACATGAGACTCATGATACTCTATTTCCACAAGAGTACTCTAAAATCACATCTTCTATATCCTACAAGTCTATATCTACATAGAACAACAATCAAATCATTTATAACCATTTTCTAATCATCTTTTCTCTACTATGTACAGATTTTATTAATTTTCGAGTAGTGTGTGTATCTTTATTAAAACACACATTGCCTCATGCATTAAAATATAGGATACAAGATATACACACTGAAATATCTTTCTACACTTCTTTTAGCCAACATATAATTTTGGAAGAGGTCTTGGGTGACCTGGTTGTCAGTTTTCCCACCTAGAGTAGTGGAAGAGGTCTTGTAACCTGGACAGTCCTGTGTACTGTTGTTAACCCTGATCCAAGGTGTGGATCAAATATTTATATATATATCCTGGTGGTAGTTGATCACCAAGTGGAGTGGATTAGGTCTTTTCTTGAGACTAAAGAACTTTTTTTATCCACTGAGTTATTCAATTTAGTCTTTCTAAGTTTTAATTCATTTTTTAAAAAACTAAATTTTACTTTGATAGTTAGTCTTGAATGGTAGTTATAACTATTTTTCCTTATTAAAGTAGTTTTAAAAGATATATCAATATCCTATATTGTTATAAATGAGAATTAATAAACCTTTTGAGAAACTATTTGAACAATAAAACTATTATAATTTTATTACCTTGATTAACTGGCTTGTTTTAGTTTTATTTGGGGAAATTATTTTAATTAAACTTTTTAACAGAAATTTTTATAGGAACTCAATTCACCCCTATTGATTATTCTACTCTGACCAACATTTGGTATCAAAGGATGTTTTAAAATCCCTATTTTCAAAATTTTAAATTATCAATCTATTTAAAATATTTTTCAACTGTGATTTTAGTTATGTATTTTTAAAGATCTTTAAATTTCTATTAGTTCTAAATTTCTAGTTCTTTAAAAATTTATTTCTTTATAATGGATAATATATTGGAAGGTGTTGCTACCAATAGACCTCCATTATTTAATGAAACAAATTGTGAACAATGTAAAATTAAAATGAAAATTTACTTAGAAAGTATGGGTTTTGAGATTTGTTCACCCATTATAGATGAATTTAAGAATCATACTACTTATAGGCACACTTGGTATGACCCAACTAAGGCTAATTATAATAATAATTGAAAATCCATGAATTCCCTATACTTCTCTTTAGGAGATGAAGAGTTTAACATAATTTCTGCATGTAAAACATCCCATGAAATTTTGGATACTTTATCTATTTCACATGAATGAACCTCTAGTGTTAAAGAAATGAGACTTAATATATATACTATTAAATATGATAACTTTAAAATGAAGCCTGATAATTCTATTTCTGACATGTATCTCACGTTTAATAAAATTTTGAATACAATTATCTCTTTGGGAAAAGATTTCACAGCTAAGGAGCAAGTTATGAGAATACTCATATGCTTACCAGATAGATAGAGAGGGACTTCTGTCTCAATTAGAGAATATTGTGATATTAGAAAGTAGTCAGTCAAGGATTTGATAGGAAATTTGATGATGTATGAGGAATAATTAAAAGTTAAAAAAGAAGGGGAGTATGAACCAAATAGTAAATCTATGGTATTTAAGACTACTACCTCTAAACATAAGGAAAATGAGAAATTATAAGCCTCTGCTGAAATTTCCAGTAGTGAGACATCATCACCAGACATTGATGAGGAAATGGTTCAATTAGATAGACAATTTAAGAAGTTTTATATAAGAAATAAATTTTTTAGAAATCATAACTTCAATAGAAGATATGATCACAAGGAACACTGTAAGGGTTATAAAAGAAGTGATAAATCTGATGGAATAGTATTTTATGAATGTAAGAGAAAAGGACATGTAAATGCTAATTTTCATAAGCTAAAATATAAGAATAGGTATGAGGACAAAGATATAAAATATAAAAAGGCCATGAAGGAAACTTTGAGTGATTATAAAAATAGTTTAAGTGACTCAGAGTTATCACATGATAAAAAGGATGAAAAATCCAATATGTGTTTTATAAAAAACACATCTGAGGTAACCCAAGAATCTCTTGTAAAAAATTTTTATTATTCTGGAGATGAAATTGATTCTAAAAATATGACAAATAAATAATTATTTAAATATTATAATATGCTTGAATACACTTGTAATTAACTAAAATATAAATACAAGTCTTTAAAGAAACAACATTCCTTAACTACTACTTTCAAATCTGAACTTGCTGTAGAGAAAGAGAAAAATGTTCAATTACTCAAAGAGAAAAATGTTCAATTACTCAAAGAGAAAAATGAACTTAAGTTATCTAATGATAAATTGAAAAAGGACCTAGAGAAATTTACTAATGGAAAAATACTATTACACATATTATTGGAAAAAAATTCCCCTAGATACACTATTGTTATAGGATACCAACTTGGGAAAAGAAATCTCACCAAAATCAAGTCTGTAACTAAAACTGGAAAATTTATTTTTCCACCTGAAAGTGAAAATTATTCTGCTAGTTCAAGTTATGGAAAATATTTTTACTACCTCTAGTTTTTCTGGACCAAATAAAGTTTACTTTTCAAATATGTTATATAATTCTTATAAGAAACCCATAAAGAAAATTTGGGTTCCCACAGCACTAATTACTAATGTTACTATAAAAAAACAAATCTGGGTACCAAAATCTATTTTTGTTTAATTCTTTTATAGGAAAGATGTTTAAAGATCTCTTTTAAAATCTTATGGTAATTGGATAGTGGATATTCAAGACACATGATATGAGATTACTCATGCTTCAAGAATTTAATAAAGATTTATGGTGGGCATGTCACTTTTGGTGACAATTCTAAAGGAAAAATAATTTTCTTAGGCCATATTGGTAACTCTAACTCAGTGTTAATTTCTAAAGTACTTTTTTTGTTGTATTGAATTATAATTTTCTTAGTATTTCACAACTATGTGATAAAGTATTTCATGTAAAATTTGAAAATGATGCTTTCAATGTTTTTAACTCTAAAAATGAACTAATATTTTTTTCTTTTAGAAATAAAAATGTTTATGTTGTTAATCTATATTCTTTAGTTTCTCAAAATGTTTCATGCTTAATTATATTTCACAAAGATTCTTGGCTTTGGAATAGAATATTATAAAACTACAATATATACTCTCTTAGAAAGATTACTAGGAAAGGTTTATTCAAGGACCTACCCATACTTCAGTTTCTAAATAACAAAGTCCGTAATCCTTGTCAAAAGGGTAAACAGCACAAAATATCTTTCAAACTAAAGAAATAAGTTTCAACTTCTCAACCTCTCGAGTTGGTTCACATGGATTTTTTTGGACCATCTAGAGTTTGTAGTTTAAATGGGAAGAACTATGTTTATGTTCCTATATATGACTATTCTAGGTATACTTGGACCTTATTCTTGGCTCACAAAAGTGAATCCTTCTCTCATTTCACCAAGTATGCTAGGACTGTAGAAAATCTTAGTGGACTTAGGATGAAATCTCTAATAAGTGACCATGGTTGTGAGTTTAAAAACCAAGAGTTTGAATCATTTTTCTCAGAAAATGGATAAATTCATAACTTCTATACCCCTAAGACACTTCAAAAAAATGGAGTTGTGGAAATAAGAAATATAACTTTATAATAAATTGTTAGAACCATGCTTAGTGAGTATGAATTGCCTATTTATTTTTGTGCAGAAGCTGTCAATACAGAATGCTACATTATCAATAGAGTTTTAATTTGATCAATTCTTAAAATAAATCCTTATGAGTTTTGGAACAATAGAAAACCCAATGTTAATTACTTCAAAGTCTTTGGTTACAAAGTCTATATTCTTAATACTAAGTATAATCTTGATAAGTTTGCATCTAAGAGTGGTGAAGGAATTTTTCTAGGATATTCAATCTCTAGTAAATCCTATAGAGTCTTTAACAAAAGAAACAAATGTATAGATGAATATATGCATGTCAAATTTGATGAAATAGAACCACATGAACTTAATACCTCCCTATAGAATCTTGAGGGTGATATGTCAAATCTATACATTACTGATAAATCTTCTAATCATCTTATAAAGAAATCTATTTAAACTTCCAATTCTGTAAATTCTCCAGATTCAAGCCATCATGAACCTGAACATGTTGAAGAACCTGAAATCACTAGACCTTCTTTTTCAAGAGCTATTAGAACTCTTAAGAACAATCATTTAGATTTTGTTATTAGAGATTTAGATAAAGTAACATATACTAAATCTTCTCTAAGAAATTAGGTTGAACATCAAGATTTATTATCACAAATTGAACCTAAAAACATCAATGATTCTATCAATGATGAGTTTTGGGAGATGTCCATGAAAGAGGATCTAAATCGGTTTGAAAGGAATAAAGTTTGGAAACTTGTGGATAAACCTAAAGACACCTTAACCACAGTAACTAAATGGGTGTTTAGGAACAAAGTAGATGAAGCTAGAAACATAGATAGAAACAAAGCTATATTGGTTGGACAAGGTTATAGTCAAGAATAAGAAATTGAATATGAAGAAACCTTTGCACCAATAGCTAGACTTGAAGCCATTAGAATATTTCTTTCATATACAAAATATCTAAATTTCAAACTTTATCAAATATATTTCAAGAGTACATTCCTAAATGGGTATATAGTTGAGGATGTTTTTTTGAACAACCCCCTAGTTTTACAAACCCTCACTTTCCAAATCATTTATTTAAATTAACAAAAGCTATATATGGTTTAAAACAATATCCAAGAGTTTGGTATGATAGATTAAGTAATTTTATTATTTCTAAAGGTTTCACAAAAGGTATATTTGATCCTAATATTTTTATAAAATGAATTTATAAGGATATTTTAGTTGTTCAAATCTATTTTGATGATATTATTTTTGGATCTTCAAGAAATTATTTATGTACTGATTTTTCAAATATGATGAAAAATGAATTTGAAATGAGTTTAATGGGTGAACTAAAGTTCATTCTTGGATTTCAAATATTTCAAAATAAATAAGGAATTATTTTAAATCAAATCTAATATACAAAATATCTTATAAAACATTTTGGATTGGATTGCACTAAAAGTAGTGATACTCCAATGAGCACTACCTATAAGTTGGATCTTAATGAAAATGGTAAATATGTTGATCAAAACACTTATAGAGGAATGATTGAAATCTTAATCTACTTAACTGCTAGTCAACCTGATATTATTTTTAGTGTTTTCATGGGTGCACTTTTAAAATTTAACCCCAAAGTGTCTATTTTAAATGTTGTTAAAAGGATTTTCAAATACCTCAAACATACAACCAATTTAGGACAGTTCTATCCTCGAGGATAAAATTTTCACTTAGTTATCTATTCAAATGATGATTTTGGTGGTTATAATTTAGATAGAAAAATCACATCTAGAACATGACACCTTTTAGGCAAGTCTCTAGTATCATGGGGTAGTAAGAAACAAAATTTTGTTGCATTATCTACTTCCAAAGCTGAATACATAGCTGCTGATAGTTTTTGCACAGAAATTTTGTGGTTGAAACACACATTACTATACTAAGGAAATCAATTCAGACATGTACTTATAAATTTTTACAATAAAAGTTATACTAACATTTCAAATAATCATGTTTCACATTCTAGAACAAATCATATTGATGTAAGACATCACTTTTTGAGATATCATTATCAAAAAGGTGATATCACTTGGGAATTAAATGGCAATAAACATTAGCTTACTGATATAATCACTAAACCATTAAATTATGAAAGAATAAATTATATCATACATGAGTTAGGAATGAAAAGCCTCAAGTGAACAGTTTATTGTTTCACAGTTTACGGTTTCATGATTTACGGTTTCACAAATTACTATCTTGTGGTTATTGTCTCACACTTATGGTCTCATAGTTACTGTCTCTTGGTTACTATATCATACTTACTATCTTAATGATACGGTTTCACCGTTTGGAGTCACACCATAATACTGACACTATGACAACCTGTTTCAATCTCAGCATAATGAATTAGATTTCTATTTTTATAATTTCCTTTCTTGTATCGTTGTATTAATTATTTAATTGTTTTTATACTGCGTATTTGTTTTTGTAACATTTGAAACCCCTAAATTATAAATACCCAATATTTTCCACTCTTCTCTTCACTTGAGCTCTCTTTTCTTAAAACTGAAACCCTTCTCTCTCAAACCTTTATCCCTCTTTTAACCCTTCATCTTTCTCAAACCCACATTGGATGCCCAGAATGAAGCATATATCTTCATTGACTCCGGAGAAGCGTAGGTATTAGAAGAAATTGAAAAAGTCTCCAAAAATAGTGCCTGGGGGACCGCTGAATCTAGGCCTTGCTAATAGAACAGAAGTGTTGGAGAAATAAGTCTGTCTGAAGTGGTTACTGAAAAGTAAGTCACTCATTATGAAAGTACTGGAGAAATAGGTATGGATGTACTGGTCCAAAAAAGAGAATAGACCGATTTATCTGAATCTTGTTTCTTAGTTTTATTAGTATGTTCAGTTCTCATTCAACTCTGATGATGATTTTATTGTAAGAAGCTGGGAAAAAGGTCAAATATGAACCTTTTTTTCAAGAAATGGGATGCCTTTTTAGGAATACCTCATGAATGAATTTTCAAGTATTACCAAAGAGGTCCTCATCCTCCTAGTGATTTGTTTAACCTAGAAGAGTCTCTTGACAGACTGAATGGAAATAAGAAGAAGAGAAGGGAAATTGTAGTTGAGCTTAATGGTAATACAAGGTTGTTATTTAAATTTATTCAAATATTATTTGTCCAATAAAATGATATTTTTCTACCCTTAAGTATCAAGATGTATTCTTGATACATCTTATGAATAATGGGCATAAGATGAATCTGTGTAAGTATGTTATACATCACATGTGTGAAATGATCAAGACAACTTCGAAATCAACTTCTTTGTTTTATTCAAGGTTAATTTCTACAATGTTGATTGCCAAAGGATTAGTTATTCCAAATGAATAAGTAATTGAAGATTATGAGTTTTTTATCTCTAAGGATACAATCATAAAGATGAAAATTATCTGAAATCCTTGGAAAAATTATTGGGTGGAAAACAATGAAAGATTGTATAAGAAGTTCAATCCAATTAAGAATCCTTCAAGACCTATGAACAAATATGACCCTGGGTTGAAACCAGATTAATTATTTAAATACTCAAGTAAATAATTATAATATGTATAAGCTTCACCTGAAGAAGGAAGTATCTTAAACAAAGAAGACAGTGGCCTACCTATTCCACAAAAAGTAATTGTTAAAGAGATAGTTGTTGGAAAAATTGTTGTTGAGGAAGGACCTACTACTATGGAATAGCCAGAAGAACAAGATGAACCTAAAATAATCCTATCTACTAAGGAAATAATGGAAAAAGTCTTTCATCTCGCTATAAAAAATATGGGTGAGCCTGATAATGCTGATAATTTGGAAATGGGTCAAGATATTGAGTCTATTAGTCCCTGAAGAGATGCACCTGTTGAGGGGGAGTGGCACCCCAGTTTAGACATTGTTCAAGTTCCCAAAACTTTTGACCAAAGCTCTGTGGATACCTGGTATAGGTTTCCCAATTATTTTGATTTGGACCATACATAAGAGGACTTGGTAAAATTCATATATATTTCCATTGTGTTTCAATTGAAACCAATTTCTTCTACAGAATTAACCTCTACTAAGGATCTGGAACCTGTTTTAGTTCCTATTCCCGAACCTTCTCAAGAATCTTCGACTTATGTGAGTAGAGATGACTTAAAAAAATTTAAAACACTTTGTTATCTGGAATTGAGAAAATCATGAAGTCATAGCCTTCCCCTATGACTAATCTTAGTAAGAGATATGTTACTCTACTGTTAAAGAAAATCACATGGAAGATTCAACCGAAGATGCTTCATGAAATTCAAGAAGTCAGGATTGAGAACAAATAGTTGAGTGATAGGTGAAGTATCTAAAATATATGGTTAAATATATGTAGAAAGTCATGAAAACTGGTCAATATCTTGTTTCTCATCTTTTTGAGTAAGTTGGTGATCAACTCCCACATAAGGTTTTATCTATGATTCAACCAAATATGGCTACAGCGTATGAAAAAGTGGCTAATAGAAACATCAATATAGTCAGTGAGATGCATGTGATAGTGGTTGGACTTAACAAGCTGACTAATGGATATAAGGGATATCTATAAAAAGTTTCAAATAAACTTAAGTCCCTCACCTCTGTTGTTATAGCTTCAACTACCTTTAGGCATCCATCTTAGCCTATGGAAAATCAGTTGATCAGAACAGTTGTTAAATAATAACTTTTGTAGGTATTGAGCGGTATTGATAAGGAAGTTTTCTCTGCTATCATCAAGAATAGTGAACAAGTTCTTTACTTGGTAAGTATTAATTCAAATATTTCAAATTATTCTCAAGAATAAATTTCTAAGAAAGTGGACTTCTACTTTAACAGAATTTATTCTAAGCATGATCTGAACAATCACATTAAGTATCTTGCAGAAATTTTGAAAATTCCTCCTATCATGCAAGTCTTAAAGACTCAAGTTCAAAAACTAAAAGACTTCACTCCTTTATTGAACAAGTTTTTGGAGAACAAAGATTACTTTGATAAGGATATTCAGTATAAATGTTAGATCATTACAGACTTCATTAAGTTGTTGAAGCCTTATCTCTATGTGCAAAACATTGCCATTGTGGCTCCTACAGCTGCCCCTTTACGGCCTGGTTCAACCCCTTCCTCCTCCACTACCTTTTCTCCTGCTACCATGTTTGTATCTTAATATCTGAGACAGATCAGACCTATTATAAGTGAACAACCCCTTCCTTAGTCTTCAACCAAACCAACTCTAGAACCCTCTATCTTTGAAGGAGTGCCTTTTCCTTCTCTCACAATTGGATCAATCCCTTATACCACTTCTACTTCTACTCATGTGGCTCCTCCTTATGTTTCTTCCAAGTTAAAAGAGAAGACTGATTGATCCAAAGAGAATTGAAGGATGTATTTTGATAAGTATGTATTGCATGTTTCATTATGCTTGTACTAAACTTTTTCTTTATATCCAATCCAATGTTCACTACTATTGTTTATTTTCTTCCTTACCTTCATTTAGTCTTTATTTTATTTTTCATATTTTCTTTTTGACAATCCCAAAATGGGGAGAAATAAGAAAATGAATTATTAAAATATATAGATAACAAATGTCATGATTTTATATCATCAAAAGGGGGTATATTGTTGGACTCCTCATGTTTTAATGCTCAAAAATCATGTTGAACATATCACAAATCATGTTTGGAGATTTTTGCTTTCTTTATGGTTTAATGATTAAAACTCATGATCTAAACTCTCACAAGATCATGATTCAGAATCTCAAAAATCATGTTTGAATCTTGTAAAATATGTTTGATCTTGTTCTATTATGTTTTATTATACTAATGCTTAAGTCTAATCCATTTTGGGAGTATTACTTCTTAAGATAGTTTACGGATATTTGGTTATGTTGGAGAAACCATAAGTCTACCACCAGTTGCAAAGTCCCTGACACCGTAACCCAAACACCATGACTCATAAACCATAACCCAAACACCATGACTCAAACACCATAACCTAGATAATGTGACTCAGACACCATAGCTCATACATCGTGACTCTGAAACTGTAACCAATTCCAGATTTCATAAAGCCTATGACACTGGTTCCTTGCTACCATCTCCAAGACAGCGTAACAAGAAATCATTCAAAATTTTGACAAAGGACTAGACACCATTACCTGATACATCGTGATCCTGACACCGCATCTATACAACTGGTTCTAGATCTCAATGCCACTATGTAACTGTGAATGTCTCACTGCTCAAAGGAAAAGTAGAAGACATCGTTTCCAGTGACACTACTTCAAGACAAACTATGACATCGTTCCATACTTACCCATTTTTTTCCTTTTCCAATTTGATTTAAAATTTATTTATAATGGTCATATTTGATTCATTTAATGACACTGACATAATTAATGATTTTTTTGTAGACATTTCACTTAACAGTACGAGGTACAAGGTGTATAGACTATGATCTTTGTCGGCTCAAACACATGAACTCAAAATAAAAATAAAATCATGGAACTGGATCAAGTGAGAGTTAAAAAGAAGTTAAATGCATGAAAAAATAGAAGAACACACAAATAACTCTCGATTCTTGGTGACTAAACTGTTGTAGATCAGAACCTCAAACTTCCTCACAACAGCAACTCTAAGAATAACAAGAGCTACAAAGCACATCCCATCGAATTAGAAACCAGAGAACGAGACTCACGATACTCTGTTTCTAGAAGTGGACTCAAAAATCACATGTGATACATCCTAAAAGTCCAAATATGCATAGAACATCACTCAGAACATTTCTAACCCTTTATCATCTTCTTTTCTCTATTATGTACTTTTTTTATTCATTTTCAAGTAGTGTGTGCATCTGTATTAAAACACACATTTTATCCTATATTAAACTAGAGGATACAAGATATCCTCACTCAAATATCTTTATAAACTTTGTTTCACCCATGTATAACTATGGAAGAGGTCATGTGTGACCTGGTTGTCAGTTTTCCCATGTAGATTAGTGGAAGAGGTCTTGTGACCTAGACAGTCCTGTGTACAGTTGTTAACCCCAATCTCGGGTGTGGATCAAAGATTTATATATATATATATATATATATATATATATATATATATATCTTGGTGGTGGGTGATCACCAAGTAGAGTGGATTAGGTCTCGGGTTGAGACTGAACCACTTGTTTTATCCGTTGTGTTTTTCAATTCAGTATTTATCTATTTTAATTCATTTTTCAAAAAACTAAATTTTACTTTGATATTCAGTCTTGGATAGTAGTTATAACTATTTTTTCTTTATTAGAGTAGTTTCAAAAGTTGTATTAATATTCTATATTGTTATAACTGATAATTAATCAATATTCTCAGAAACTATTTGAATGGTCAAACTATTATAATTTTATTACCTTGATTAACTAGCATGTTTTAGTTTTATTTGGGAAATTCTTTTATGTAAACTTTTTAACAAAAATTTTTATAGGAACTCAATTCACCCCCCTCTTAAGTATCCTACTCTGAACAACATTATCTATTGTAGTAAAGGATAAAAAGGATCATGGGTTAACCCATGAGATAAGGCCCCAATTATATATAAAACATTTCTATATATGATTTTTTTTGAGTGAATTTTGACCTTATATCATACTATATTCTACAATTTCTCCATTTTTGCCACTTTATCATGGAAATGACTTTATATTATTTTAAATTTAAGGGTATTTACAGGGTGCCACTCCTCACACTTATAAAAGGGATCCTACTATTTTCATTTCTGCACACAATTTAAGAACCTTATCTCAACCTTGATCCACCTAAATACCTTTAAAACACCCTAATCCATGACCTAGATGTTTTTATATTCCCAAAACTCAAATCTAAGAATACTTGATGTGTTTTTAAAAATAGATCATCCAAGGAAGAGGTATATGTGCTTACAAACCTTTTTCAAGTTTCTTTCTCCCTAAAGCTCATCCAAATCCCCCATAACCAACTTTACATAATGAAATTAGTAACATTAATATAATTAAATTTTTTCATATTAATGGTATAATAATTTTTTGTCTCATTTCTATCAAATGAAAAATGAAATCATCGCTCATGTGTACATACAAACTACAGCCTCCAAGAAGAAATATAATTCATTTTTCATCACTACCTATAAAGGATGTCTATATATATTTATTTAAGGAATATATATTATATTTATAAAATATTTATGATTATTTAAATATAAATTATTATATACCTTTCTTTCTTTTCATTTATTAAAAAATGAAAGCATTGCATGTGGGTATGTGCAGACTACCACCTCCATGAAGTTATATAATTCATTTTCCATCACCATATTACATAGATGGTTATAAATATATATTTGATGAATAAATCAGGAATATTTGTTTCAAGTATAACATGATAATTATAGATCGTTACAAAGTAATCCTCTAATATCAGTAAATTCCTCAAAACAAGCTCATCACTGATTTCAAATTCATGAATAATTACTAAAAATATCGTGGAATAAAATTAGAATATTATTAATAATAATGGAATATTTATTCCATTCCCTTAAATAATTTATAAATGATTAAAATTGTTTCAAATAATGTGTTCTGATATCACTATTATGAAATATGTGCAGAACAACTGATATTACTAACACCCAATGATAAAAATAAACATTAACTGGATAATGAATGTATAATTTGTTATTATAATTAGTGAATATAAAAGTTAATAAACATTAATAAGGTTTTTAAATGAGTTATTAAGTTATTTTTTTTATTATACATTATGTTAAAGTTCTTTTAGGGAAACCAGTAGTTAAGTTAAGGGTTTTATCTCAAATTCCCTTATTTGATACATTTTTAGTATTATATACCTATATTTTGTTTATATGGTGTATATTATATGACTTTTAATGTATTATATAATTACCCTATATTTATTAATTTAATTTAAAGTTTCATTGTAAGTTATCTCATTCAATGAGATTTTGAATCAAATATTATAAAAGTCGTAAGGGTTTATCACCTAACTTTTTTTTCATTGAAACATATGTCATATTCACTAATTATTTTATATTGTGTGGTGTATATAATACCTTATGGATTTTTATCATAATTTCATTAAATTAAATGTATTTATAAACCGATCTCAAGTTTTACCTTTCTTGGGATTTCGATTTAAGAGATTCGATGATTTAAGGGTTTCCTCGTCTTAATTTCCATTAATTGATATATATTCTATATTAACCACATTATTTATTTTTTGTGGTTTATATACTACCCATAAATTAATTTTATGATGAATTTATTGAAAAATTATGGGAATTTAAAAAAATCTAATTTTATTTCTTTTAGGAGGTTTTGATTCAAATATTACTAAAGCGGTAAGTGTTTATGTTGAAATCTTAATTTTTATTTATATTTTTTAAGTTTGAAGTTATATTATGGTAAATTATATGTCATTTCCCTTATAAATCCCACCTATTTTATTATACACTAGTTTTTTTCTAGGTTCTTCATGTAATCTTTCCATTTCCCCATCTTTTTTAGTCAAAAATATATAAAGAATATTTTTAAGAAAAGTTGTCCTTATTTATCTTTTTTTATTTGGAATATTTATTTTTCATATCCATGTTCTCAAAATTTGTTTTATAAAAGTTAGTATATATTTTTAAATGATTTACAAAGTTATTTTTCTATTATATTTTACTTTAATTATAAATTATTTAAATGAATCTTATTAACATTTTTTGAATGGGTTGTTTTTTAATTTCTTTAAAAAGTGTGAAGATAATGTTTTTTAAAATTTTATAACCTTAAAATATTTTCTTATTATCATGTATTTTATTAATCATGAATATTCATTTAAATGTTTCTATTATTTTTCAAATAAAATATTATTCCTATTATTTTAGTAATTTTTTATTTTTAATGGTTACAAAAAAAAAGGATATTTATTCTTATTTTTCAAAGCATATTTCTAATGATTTTATAAAAGTATTACTATTATATGATAACATCCTTTAAGGAATCATATAATTTACTATGTATATTCTATAATAATATCATCCAACTTATTTATCTAGATATATGATGATGTTTTATGAAAATCATTTATTTCTTAAGGGTAAATTAAGCTATAATCCAATGATGAATGATTTTGTGATCTTATGAAACAAATATGTATGGTTTTAATTAGGTGATTGGTGGGGCTGAAATTATATTTCCCTCAAATGAATTGGGTAATGTTTTATATCGTATGATCCCAAATGAAACATGAATTTCGGAGGTTAAGTCAGTTTTATTTCACTAAAAGAGCATCCATTAGAATTAATTTCATTAGAATTTCATAAAATTAATGATGGGAAGAACGTGTGGTACAGAAATTGGTAGTAATACTTCTCTAATGGGAATAAGACTAATGGATTTTGACGTATAATTTTGATTATATGATGGATCATTGTAGGGTCTAGAATTTTGATAAGGCCAAAGGGTCACTGGTTAGGTAATCATGATTAGCCTATCATGCTTTGTGATTCGTTATTTCAAGGAAGTACATATTATATATTGATTAGATTTCACTTAGTATATAATTGTGTGGGACCTTAATTGAAATTTTTGATTCAATATAATATTTATTATATATATGTGAAGTTGGTGAGGATTACTTGTGTTTTATTTTCTGTTTCTAATCATCGGTATCTCTTGGTTATAATAAAATAAATTAGCAGTATGATTCTTCTATACACATAGGACACGTCATTTGAAGAACATTAAACTATGTGTTTATTTATTTATTTCTATAATTATGTTTCATGTATTACCATTGAATGTATTTCCAGTACTTTTTTTATTTTTTATTTTTCTTGTGTGTTCAAGGAGGAATTTATATGGTGGTTAGGGTTCCTTAAATTCCAATATTTAGTGAACTTAGTTATGATGAATATAAATTCTAGAGAGTGGTTTTTCTACTACGTAGAGTCTTCTATGTGCAATATTATGGTGGAATAGCATGTGGATTTTTTTATGGTTTTATTAGAAGCATGTAGGATCAATTTTCCATTCCCAACAAGTGGTATCAAACAAAGGTTTAGAGTTTGAGGTTCAACTCACCATTAAAATCTTAGGAATGGCATCCGATAAAATAAATTTATGGATTAATAAAATTGATGGAACATATTTTTTATTATAGAGAATATATATTAACGATCAACTAATTTAAAAAGGAATTGGATGTTCCATTTTTTAAAATAAATCCATTACTAATGGAAAAAAGATTAATGGGATTGTTTGGATATAAATTTTATAGGTTTGGTAATAATGTCTCTAGCATTATATTTTGTATTCAACATATAGGAAAACAAAACTATAGCAGATATAATGAATGCCTTGTAGTATATGTATGAAAATCCAACTTCCCTTAAAAAAAATTCATGTTTCAATGGTTTTTTAACTTAAGTTTTTTAGAAGCAATACCAATGGAAGATCATGTGAATGACTTAAACATTATCCATGAAAAAAATCAATCTATGAAGGTTACATTTTCTGATTATTTATGGGTGTTAATTTTTATATATCCGTTGCCAAAAGTTTCAGATGAAATTGTGATTATGGTCAATAATTATTGTGGGAAAAAAATACTTGATGTTTGAGTATATCTAGAACCAAATATTGAATGAGTATATTAGGTATAGGAAAGTATAAGTAATTACCAGGAGTGTAATTAATTTCAATGGAATAGGATGATCAAATTAACATAAGAAAATATATCAATAGAATCCATGGATAGATAAGTTTCAAGAAAAAAAGTTGAATAAAATTATTTGGACAAGAACATATATGTTATACTTGTGGAAATAAAGTAAATATCAAAAATAATTACAAAAGTTGCAAGGATAACACTAGAAACCCATCAAGCTCTCATAGTTCTAATTCCATTAACACAACATATGATAGAAAAAAAATTATTTTTTATGTGTAAATACTCTAGTAGAATATTGGATGATTGACTCTCGATCATCCAACCATTCAATAATAGAAAAAAGATACATATTTGATTTTGTATCTCTTAAGTTTTTGAAATATCATCAGGAAGATGGAGAAGCCCTGGATGTTGTTGTAAAATGAGTTGTGAATATTCAAATAATGAATATAGAATGCTTAAAGTTAATAAAAGTTCTCCACATCCCTAGTTTATGGAAAAATATTTTTCCCATTAGAAATCATCATGATAAAGGTTTTTTCACTACCTTTGTAAATGGGTTATGAAAAGTAACTTGACAATACATGGTGGTTGAAATAGCGGTAAATGATGGGAATCTCTAATTGACCAAAAATTCAGAAATAATTACATAGGTCGGAAGTTTAACCTCTAATTATCTGGAAGTATTCAAAAACCATAGTGAGAAGAATATGAAATTTATAAAGGATAATTTAATACTGAATCTTAATCACATGAAAGTAGGAAATCATGAAATTTTTATATTTGGAAAGAGGAAAATAGTGTATTTTAACTTAGATTTATAGATTTCTCAAAATTTGGAGTAAGATCTTGTACATTCAGATATTTAGGTACTTGTCCATATTCAGTCCTATGGTGTTTTCCTCTACTTTATCATTTTAATTGATGATGGTATAATAAAAGTATATATTTACTTATTTAATTATGATTCTAATGTTTTTAAAGGTTTTATTCAGTGGAAATATTTCATAGAAATGGAATACAGCAAGAAGTTGAAGTGCATCCAAATAGAAAATAGTGGTGAGTTCACTAGGCACAACTTTTGGAACTTCAACCAAAAGTAGGTAATACTTCATTAGAATATGGATCCTTGAATTCCATAGTATAATGGGGTGAATGAAGGAATTAATAGGACTCTAAAGAAGAAATCTTAGAGTATGAAGTTTCACTTAGAAATTCTATAAGAAATTTGGGTAGATTCACTCAATATGGTAGATTATCTCACCAATAGAAGTATAGGATAAGTATTTGGGAAGGAACTTTTATAGGATCTATTATCTATAATAAATTGTAAGTTCATCATCTTAATTTATTTAGTAGTTTAGAATATATACATATAAATTTTATGGATCAATATAAAGTTGATTAAGAATCTAAATTTTTTGTTTACTTTGTTATGGGGATGAAAATATTATATATCAAATATAAGATGGTTAAATAAAAAAATCACAAGGAGTGAGGTTATTGTATTCAATGAAAAGGTTCAGTGAAAGGATTGGAACTTGGATGGGAAATAAGCTAATAAATTTCAATTATTTAAGTCTAAGTTGATCTGAATGAGAGTACCATGATTTCAATAAAAACTATGGAAATCATATTTGGGTGCTAAAAACACTGGAATTCTAGGATTAATACCATCATAAATACCAAAAATCTCCAACTTGGATGAATTTCGAGTAGAAGCACTATAAGTGTGGGCTTCTGAGGAAAAAGTATTGAATTTTCAAGTACTAGTTGATAGAGATGCTCTGATCAGTTTAGTGCATTCGAATTAGTTGATAAGATCAACAAAAATCATATATCTAGTTTATATTTTTGAGGTTGATATGAATTCAATACTCTTAATGGATGTAGGATGACCTTAAAATCTATAGTAAGCATCTTCACTCAGTGACTAAAAACATTGGTATTCATCCATGAATGAAGTGGTAGATTCATTAAAGTTAAAAAGAATATGGGAGGTGGATAAAAATCCATAGGGTAAAAAATCACTTGAAAATAAATGGGTTTACCATATCAAGGAAGATACATATAGAAATAAAAGATACAAATTATGGCTGGTGTTTAATGGGTTTCAATAAAAGGAATTGATTTCTCAAAAAACTTCCCACTATAGTCAAAAATTATACCACCCAAATGTGATGAGTATGGTGGAATCAAAATATTTGTATCTACAGAAAAAATATATCAAGATAGATTTCCTTTATAGTGATTTGGAGAAATAAATCCATGCACAGAAACCCATAGGTTTACCCTCAGAAAAAGACTGTAATTTCATTAATAAATTAATGAAAATATTCAAAAAGCTAAAATAAGCCCCTTGAAAATGGAATTATAAATTTGATTTGTTTATGTTAGAATATGGTCTTAAAAGTTTTATTTAAAATCATTATTATAACTATAAATAATTGGAAGATTATACATTCATCAAAATCCTCTTATATGAGGATAACATATTTATAGTTGGACCAGATGCTCTAAGTGTGATTTGATCAAATAAATAAAGATGAAAGATATTGGATAGAAAGGGAAGATATTATGAATGGAGACAATAAAATATTAAAAACTATAAATTTGGTTTTATCTTAGAATGAGTATATTAATAAAATCATTGAAGTGGTTGGAATGGTTGAATGGAAACCATTTACTACTCCTCTTATCAAACACTTAAAATTTTCTAAGCAAAAATTAATAGAAATTGAATTTGAGTCCAAGTACATGGGGTAAATACCATATGCATAAGTGGTAAGAAATTCAATTTATTTAAAAAAATCACTTGGGTGAATATTTCCTTTGTATTTGGAGTTGTAATAAAATTTATATCTAACCCTAGAACTAAAAACTAGGAATAAGTTAAGTGGATCCTAAAATATTTCAAAGGAATATAATATCAAACTCTTTGTTTTAAAAAAGAATATCCAATGTAAAGATTTATTGACACTGACTTTATTGAATACATGGACGATAATAAGAGTATTAAAGGTTTTGTCTTTACCTATAGAGAAACACTAGTTAGTTTGATGTCATGAATAAAAAAGATATCTACATTAAGTACAATGTAAGTTGAATATATTTCATCAAAGGAAGCTAGGAAATAAGTGATATCATTGAAGTAATTTTTGAAAGATATTGTAAGAATTTGGGGAGGAGTAGTTCTTTCTGTGACAACCCAAGTGAAATCCACTTGGTCAAAAATATGGTGTATCATGCTTTAAAAACCACATCATCATGAATATCATTTCATCATAACTTTTATAGAGGATAAAAATCCATATATATATAAGATAGAAAGAATCCAAAATCGTACATATATATTCACCATCATAGTAGTTCAAGAAATTTTGAGGAAAAATTGAGCCTCAATAGGACTCGGGTGAATAGAAGAAGAAGGTTATGGATAATGATTTTTCATGTGAAGTCATGGTGTATTTTTGAGGTTCCCTAGAACAAAATTTAAGTGGGTATTATTGGGAGGTGAAGGATATTTTATTTTACCATAAGTCTATCCACTGTAATTACTTTCACCAGAATTTCATGCAGCGGATGATGGCCTAAAGTTGAGGTGCAGACAATGGCAGTAAAACCCCTCCAAAGGTAGTAGGGCCATTAGAACTTCACATATACTAATGGTTTTATGATGGATCATTAGAGGTTCTGGATTTTCATAAATGATGAAGGGTCATCGGGTTGGTAATCATGATCAAACAGTCATTCTTAATGATAATTCTAGGGGAGCTTATAGTACAGGTTGACCAGATGAAATTTAGTATATAAGTGTGTGGGACCTTCAGTGCAATGTGTGATTCATTCTGAGATTTATTAGAGACTAATGAAGTTGGATAGGATTTCTTGTTTTTTTAATCTATTTATAATCACCTATATCTTATGGTTATAATAATATTAAATAGTAGTATGTTTCTCCTATGCATGTAGGACTTATCATATAAATCACGTTAAACACTATATTTATTTCTTGATTTATATATTTATATGACATGTATTACCATTGAATTTATTTCTAGTACTTTTTATTTTAGTGAGTTTACTAATGTATGCAAGGATAACTTTGTGTGGTGGGTAGATTTTTTTGAATTCCTACTTCCAATATTCTCAATCATGGGGAAGAAAAATTCTAGAGATTGGTTTTTCTACTGTGCAGAGTCTTATGCATGTGATCTTTTGATGTACTGGTGTGTGGAGTTTATGATGTATTTATTAGTAGAACATAGGATCAATTTTCCATTCCCAACACATAGGTGATTATCCCATGCCCAAGTGGGTGCATGGGAGGTTTTCCCACTCCCAAGAGGGTATATGGGAGGTTTTGTAATCCCAAGAGGGTACATATGAGGTTTTCCCATGCCTAAGATGGTACATTGGTGCTTAGAAAAATCCCAATAAGGTAAACATGTGATTATCCCAATCCCAACAAGGTACACTGGTGATTTTACCAAGCCCAAGAAGGTACACTAGTGATTAACTCAATCTCCATAGGGTTCACAAGTAGCTTTTCTAATCCCAGGAATGTACATAGGTGGTTATCCCAAGATTAATATATGATTAATTTCATGGTTAGAAACCTTCACATGTAATTATTATTCTTATTATTATGCCACACTTTTATGAGAAAAAATAATCTCGTATTCTTATAATATACACTCATAGAACATAATTGATTATTGACAATTCTACACTCTTATGATTGGTTTCTTTTATTATAAAAAATCTTTATGTCATGACTCATGTTTTATGGTTTATGAGTTTTTGGTTATGATATTTTAAGTTATGTTCATGTTCTCATACCCTTAATATTATATCATTCTCACCTATTATTATCAATTGATATCTCCCATGTTTATCCTTATTGATTATTTAATCTCACCCATTCTTTTGTTTCCATTTCCCCATATTATAAAGAAATATTTGATGTAGAAAATGTCTAATAAGGGTACTATGTGACAATAACTTTAGGAGAGATGTTGAAGATATTTCATGAAATAATTTATTTATGTATATAGTCTTCAAAGACACTAAACCTAAAGGTTCTTGTTACTATAATATTATTATGAGATGTGATGTTTAATTAATGTCAAATATATGAAAATTTATCATGAATAATCTTACTTGGTATCAAATATAATAAGTAATGAATGTCTTTTTAGCATCAGATTCATGATAACAGGTTTGATATGTGTCAATTGGTATCAAAGTAGGGTTTAGTTATTTTTATGATTAGTTTAGTTATTTTGGGGATTAATATGAGAGAACATTTTTGAAAACCCTAGTGATAAGTCTAAATATATGAAATATCATATTATTTTGTTAAAATATGGAGTGTGTAGATTCCAAGAAATTACATCCCTATCTAGATACAAACAAGTGGATGTAATATCTAACATATATACACCCAAAGTTAATAACCCTAAAGAAGTTGGTTGTGTATCAAATCGAACTTCAATTCATGTATATAAAAGAGGAATAACTTTACACTTAGTTTAACACTCTTGGGGGATATGATTTGTTGATTCACATGTTATTTATGGACTATAATAATGTATTTGAATATATTTGGGTTAGAGAACGTGATATAAAAATGAACATGGATTACCTATATTGAAGCCCAAAGATTCATAAGCTAGGATATGCACATTATGTATGAGTTATTAATTCTATAGATTTCTTTCTATAAATTTAATCTAAGAATTATCACTCCTTAGATTTATTTTATATTAGTAAATGGTTGGAAATAGGAGGAATATAGTTATAAATGAGTTTCATATTCTATGAATATATTTTCCCAATTTATAACCAAATGAGATAAGAGTTAGTGTGAAATTTTTTGGTTATGCCTAACTAGTTATCATTAATTATAATTAACAATGTGAAATTAGTTGAATTTTTAAACACACTAAAAAAGATAAGGATATATTTTTATAGAAGTTTTGTGGATAAAGACCAAGGAGTAAAGAATGATCATTTTACTATATGTTAAGAATGTGGGAAGAAGCATCCAGTAAAATGAATCAAATGAACTATAAGATGTTTTATATAGAGAAAAATAAGGCATATAGAAACCAATTTCTTGAGAAAAATTAATGGTATGGTTAAAAATATATTAGAAAATAAATTAATATATAAGGAAACACTAATAGTTAAATGTCTTAAATGTAAGGAACTTGGGAATTATCCAAGTCAATTCCCTAATCCAAGGACTAATAAGGATGATGAGCATCATTAAACTATTAAATAAAGGGAATAAAGAAGGGCCTACACTATGAGAATAATTAGATTGGATAGTGATAATTAAGATACACTTATCATCTACTATAAATTGTGGATGTATTAATGGATTCAAGTTATATACACTCCATTATATCTCGGAAATTTTCTAAGAGCATCAAATCACCCCCCCCCCCAATGACTTGATACTATATTATTGAAGAAAACTTATAGTTTTATAGTTAATATATGAAAAGTTATAGTTTTTTATAATGTGATTCTTGAAAATCATATTATTCACCATTTAGTTAAATTAAATTATATTTTAGTATTGGATTGGTTTTCTTTACTTAGAGGAAAAACTAATAACCAGAATAAATAAGTCACATTTCATGTCAACCTATGATCACCTGTCAGTGTAAGGATAACCATGAACTTTATATCAATATTACTTCCATTATATGGGTCTTAATACTCAATCATTAAATTAGTTTCATGGTATTACCCAAGTTAGTGAGGTTGATATTTTATTATAAATTATATCTCAAGTCATGACTATATTAATAATATCGTCATCAATTAGAAAAAATAAAACTGTGAGGATACAATATATTTAAGGAGGGTAGAATGTAATGCTCTGATATTTTAGTATATATTTTCCCTTAATTAAATATTATGTTTGATAGATTATGTTACATGAAATTCCAAACTAAAATGAGTCGTGATATGTCATAATAAATAATTTGTAAGTATAAATATATTAATTAATTATGATAATTATATTTTATTATTTTGTTTTAATTGATGAAATTTAATGATTAGAAAATAAGTGATCTATCTGATATGATTATAATTATTTAATATTAAATGGGGTATTTTTCAAATAATTGTTTATAAAGTGTTTGGATCACTTTTAAAATACTTCAATATATGAAATTTTAATTAACACTCAATTAATTATAATTTTATATGAAATAATATTAAGAATAATTGATGTTTAAAAATGTCATTTTTCTATAAAATTTGTTTTTATTTGTACTTAATATTTTTATTAAAAAGATAAATTCACAAATTTTAAAATTTGAATTTGATTAAATAAACTTTATTTTAGAATTCATGCTATAAAAATTATCTAATTACGAATTTTTAGGGTTTTTCTGAAAAGGTTGATTTTTAGGCGAATAGTAAAAATACTATTTTTCAAACACTGTCACTTTTAAGATATCATTAATATATAAGATTAAATTAAAATTTTATAAAACCTTTTTATTTAAAAAAAATTTATTTAAATGACTGAAATTATGTATTTAAAAATACTATATTAGATTTATAAATCTATGTTTAACACTTTGGAATAAAAGTGGAATTTTATTCCAATAAAAGAACTATTTTTATTATTTTATTTAATTATTTAATTATAATGTTAAATTAAGTTTTAGATTAGTTTTAATGTCTAATAAATATCATTTATTTATTAATAAACCAATATGTTTCCTGATAATAAATTTTATATATTATTTTGTTGAAATCATTTTTATACTTAAAAATACATTTTTCAAAAATTGTTTTTCATTGCATTTTGCGTACATATATTAAAATTAATTTTTACCAACTCCCGTAATTGAATCTGGAAAAATAGATTGAATATTTTAAATCAAAATAATAAATATTATTTAATAAATTTAACTTAATTTTTGGTCATATAAATAAGTTGACATTCTAAATCTTAGTCACCGCAGTAAAGGGTAAAAAAGGGTTAAAATGGGGTTAACTTAAAAGATAAATCCACGTTTATCCCTAAAACATGTCTAAATATGATTTTTTTAGTTTATTTTGACCTTATGTCATTCTATATTTTAAATTTTATCCATTTTGTACCACTTTCCCATGAAAAATACTACATATTATTTTAAAGTTGAGGGTATTTATAAGGGAGCCAGTCACCTCACTTATAAAAGGAAACTGCCTATTTTTACTTATACACACCATTTTAGAACCATATATCAAAAAATATCTAACAAAATACCTTATCAAAACACTTAAACATGACCTAGAGGTTCTATTCATCCCAAAATACCCATCCAATAATCCTTAAGGTGCCTTTCAAAGGAGATCATCTAAGGAAACGGTATATATTCTTGCCAACATTTTTCAAGTTTCTTTCTTCTTAAACCTCATTAAGATATTCCATAACCATCATAACATAATTAAATTATTATATTTAATATATTTAAATTTTTTATGTTAAATTTATAACAATTTTCTATCTCCTTTACACCTAATGGAAAATGAAATTGTCGCCTATATGTATGTGCATATTATCACCTCCATGCAGCGATCCAATTCATTTTTATTCACCACCACTAAAGAATGGTTATATAGATGGATTTAATGAATATATATAATATTTATAAAATAATTTTTATTTTTAAATGATAAATTATTATTTATATTTCTTTATTTTGATTCATTGAAAAATAAAAGCATCATTCGTATGGACTACCGCCTCCATGAAGTTATATAATTCATTTTTCATCACTACCATAAAAATATAGTTCTAAAAATGTATTTAATGAATTTATAATATATTAAGGAGTAATATATTTTATTATTATAATTTTTTAAGGATAAAACTATAATTAAAAATTGTTATACATTATTCCTTTGATATCAGAAAATTACCCGAAATAAGCACATCTCTGATTTCATCTTCCTTAATCATCACTAAAACTATCAAGGATTGTAACTAAAACATTATTAATCATCATTGAAAATATATTCCAGTACCTTAAATAATCTGAGAATGATTAACTTTGTATTAAATAATGGTTTCCCATATCACCATTATGAAACATGAACAACCGAAATTACTAACATCTAATGATAAAAATGAACATTGACTAAATAATGAATGTATAATGAATGATTATAATCAAAGAGTGATTCATTACATAAATTTCAAAAATAAATCTATTTTTTATTTTACATAACCCCCATAATTAATTTAAAACCTAGTAAAATCGGTGATTTTTGTTGTTTTTTCAAATTTGGAATTATTTTGTTAAATGATTTAAAACATGGTTTTTAAAAATTTCTTTAATCCTTGAATTTTATTATGAAACCATACATTGATTTTTTATACATGAAATTAACTTGTTAAAGGTATTTAAATTTTTACTTTTCATTGTTTAACTTGTTCTTCACTTAATGTAACAAATTCCACATTTTAATTTGGGAATTTTAAATAATAAAAATTTAGTTTAGAATTTGTAAATGTGTTTCTAGGATATGAATTGGAAATAATTTATAATTTGAAAAATATAAATCTAAATTATAATTACAAAATAAATATGCATCAAAACTTTATGAATTTAAATTGGAGGTTGAATTTCAATTTATCACTTTTAATGGGTATAACAGATAGGGAAATGAATTCGTTAAATTTTATTTTTTGTGACTAAAACATTTGTAGAATTTATTTTGGAATTAATATTTTAAAGGATAAAATTATTATTTTAATTGTTTTTATCATTATTTAAATTAATTATAAAAAAATATTGTACTGAGCTTTTATTTTTAATTATGCAGGTTGAAAAAAATATGACAAAGGATGGTATTGACCATGTGAAGGAAGCATGATCACTCAAGTGAACATACCCACTAACTAACTACATTACACTCATGGTCAGTATACCAAACATGCTCCAAAAATTAACAAAGTCCCAAAGTTACCATTCCTTCCCTTTTTGAACCTAATGTAACCATTCTATTCACAGCTGGTCAAGTGAGTGTGAGCCCTCTATCAACCTACCGTGTGTGAACCTCCTGCTGAAGTTATTTTTCCATCATTACGGTTACTTCCCAAGTGATCTAACCTCATATAAAACATATCATGATCCTCTATTTTAATCTAACTAACCACACATTCACCCCACAACTAGTTATTCCCCATCTTCATGGTATCTTAAGATACCACAAATGAAATATCTATCTGTAATTGACGACATGTGCATAGTCAAACCTACCGTACATTCACTTGTAAGTGGTTGTGCACTCCCCATTATTAAAATTACTATATAAATCACCACAAAGCTATAAAAATTGATGTGATATCAACTGAAGGTGAGTTACCCTATGAAATTTAATGAAAAATGAGATGCCAAATATTAGATTTGACACCACTATCATTGAAATAAAAACCCGGAATCCAACCAAACCCCTCATGGAAGATTCATATGATGTCGCATCAATTAAAACCCCCTTTAACTTTCTATCACACAAACTAGGGGTCTATGGAAGGATATTTGAAGCTGATTGTTTCACCTGGTTTAATTTCTGAAATTAGCCTAAGCATTTCCAAATTTAAGAAACCCTGATGACGTCGCGTGATGATTTGAACTGGCATAATGACACTCTGAATACCCTATTGTCGATCAAATCTAGTGCCAAGATGCAACACCGAAGGGAGTCTAGGATTTTTTTTAGAAGTTAAACCATATGTGATGAAAGATACAAAATTTATTTTTGAATGAGCTAGTGTATGCATAATGATTACCAGAATTGAGCAATGATGAAACTTCACATCTATAAATATAATCCATGCCGATACTAACTGAATCTATGTTTTCATTTTTTTTATTCTATTTACAAATTAAATTAATGATGATGAGGCTATATTTTCTTCCCAACACACCAACTATGAATTCAATGAGATCTACACACTACCTGCTCACTGAAATGCCTATATAAGTGAAGTATAACTCCACAAACTCTATCCCTAGATCGAGTCACTCACCCTCAGTTCCATAGAGTCATTTGATAAAATCTAATAGGACCACCACATCACATCAATGAAGATAATTTGTACCCTTAAAAAATGGAGTTCAAAATAGTGCAATATTAAAATGACCCTAAATATTGAGTCATTAAAGGAGAATTTAAGATAAGGGAGACAATTACGATTATTTAAATTTGAACCAATGGAGAACCCAACCTGAATTTTTACCTATTGGAACTTGATAAGATCTAAATACAACCAAATTGGTCTATTATAGTATGAATATATTAATTTATAACATTTATTTTATTTGGATTGATTATGTTTTTCATTCTGTAGGACCATGTTTGAAAATTTTGAAGTATAAGAAAGCCTGACTAGGAGCCTCATGATGTTGAATTTGGTCTTCCCCACATTTTTCTAAATTATAAACTAGAATTAGTGACATCAAAATCAATGTATAGGTGTAATCCAAAACACAATATTGATAGGGGCTAGTTTTGAAGTTTGGATCCCATCTTGCAGTCCAAATCCTGTCCCAAGCATAGCCTATCCTCACTTAATCCTAGGGTGTAATCCCATTCCAATTATAATAAAAAATCCAAATCCATAGTCCAATACATACATTTTTTTCATCCTTAAATCATAGGTTTACACCAAATGTGTTACGAAGTATTGAAATAATTAACCTTTAAATTGTATGGATATAGATCATGGGAGGATCATGAATCAATTGCAAAAGACTCCAGATGCCAATGAAAGCCACCATATCCCTCGATCTAAATACATGTTAATGATCTGAATAATAATTAAATTAATCATAGAACTAAAATAAAATAATGTTTTTGAAGTTACGTTAACTATTCAGGTGTGAATAAAGAACTCATTTCAATCACATGGAAAGAAGGATGGGTGAACCAATGGTATTTCTATAATAAGATCCCTTGTTTATAAGAGAAAGGGGATGCTTCCACAATTTATCAATCAAGTTTATGCTAATATTTACTGCTTTATTACATTTTTTTGTATATGGAACACTAAGACATTAGTGGTTGAGCCGAGGATATTATCCTTATCCCCTTATTAATGAATTCCACACTTTGATACTTTATTCTATTATGTTAAACTCTATGGATTAATTTGAACAATTTATATATTAAGATATTTATTTCTTTCCCTTCCATGCTACCGCCCAATTCCCTTCCTGAGAATTCCAAAGAAGCTATAAAGGAGGTGCTCCATTCCTGACATCATAATATTCTGAATAACATCATGCATGTGGTTAATAATTACACCTTCTCTATCTCTGATGACTTCCTAGTATGGGAGCCTACCCACAATGGTGTTCTTGACTCTAAATACTTTTACAATCACAACTTCTCAACTTCAGATTCTATTTTTTATTGGTTAAAGAATTTTTATCAGCCCTAGATTAAGACCTCAAGGCTCAACCTTTTTTGGTGCATTGTGCACAACTGTCTCCCTACTGAGGTCTTCCTCCAGACCTTTGGTATCCAACTCTGCTCCAAATGTCATTTTTTTCATCAACATAGAGAAGACACGAATCATTTATTTTTATCTTATTCCATGGATTCCACTCTCTGTAATTTTTTCACTAACATGTTTCATTGCAGATGGTTATTCTATGACTCTATTTGTGCGTAGCTAAAACTTTGTGTTGAGCTTTCCATTTCGTAGAAAATCAAGAATCTTTTACTGACTGTTGTGTCTGAGCTCCTCCAAATCATCTGGTATGATCAAAACTTTATTATTCACAAAAAATACTCATTCAATCTTAATGAAGGTCTGATTATAATTCTCATTTCCATTAAGGATGCAACCTCACTGTAGAAAGTTCATGGTGACAACTCGGTTGGAGATTTTGTGATTTTTCATCAGCTATGGATTAAGGGTATCTACAGACAACCGAGACACACTTTGGAGGTGTTATGGAAAGATCCATTGCCCGAATGGATCAAGATCAATGTTTATGGAGCCTCTAAAGAGAATCCGGGACCTACTGGATGTGGTTCCATTTTCAGATACTGGCTTGGGCATTGTCATGGCTGCTTCTATGGCGGTTGTGGGATTGCCTCTTCTCTTGAAGCTGAGATGGAGGTTATGATTCATGTTGTCTATTTTTCTAAACAAAAGAGGTGGAACAACATCTGTATTGAAAGTGATTCGACCACCATTGTCCAAGATATATGGAGTGGTTTGGATCACCTTTCATGGTCTCTCACTACTCATTGGATGAATTGCCTGTATTTTATCTTGGAAATCAGATACATCACCACACATGCCTACTGAGAAGCAAACATGGTTGTTGATGGTCTATCCAAAAAAGGGATCAACCAAAGAATTACATGGCGGGATGATTTTTCGGTTGATCTACTTCACATTTATGAAAAATATTGTAATAATATCCCCTCCTTCAGACTTTTGTATCTTTTTTCTCTATTTAATAAATTAGGTCTTGGTCTTTGACCAAGGCTTTACCTTTTGAAAAAATATTTATTTCTTTCCCTTAAATTTTGAATTAATCTTCCCTTTTTCATTGTATCACACACACAATCCACTTAAGTCCTCTTTATTGATTATAATCATGAGTAATGGGTTAAATTAAGGGTAATTGGAGATCTATGATTACTAGACTTCGGTGATTATTGGTTTATGCGGTTATAGAATCCCTCTAATTAAATTGAAATTTCAAGGTGAGGGTAATCAAGTGAGATTTCAATTTATTATAGAGAAAACAAGAGAGTAAATAAATAGAATAATGATTTATCAAGAAAGGTAAGGTGATATTTAAGGTTAGTCCACTTATTTATTATTGAATTTAAAACCAGTCCTTTTCAGTAACACAAACTGTTTTCACACATTAGACCCACAAAATAAAATTAGATAACATCCATAACACTTTTACCTCTGAAGAAAAACCAATTCCACTATTACTACATTTTTTGGGTTCAAATTTTGTTTTGTTGATCACTCGTGACAGGCTACTCGTCAAACCTAGATTAGTTTCTAGGGAGAAAATTGTGTTTATTTTACTTTTGTTTCAAACATTATTGAAATAAATGAACATATCTAATTTATCTCACCTTGTTGGTTTTAATCCAATGATTTAGTGGACTTTTATAGAAAGACTTATTACATTTAGAATCACAAAATAAATAGAAAGGGAGTCTGTCACTATCATGTTAACTGGCTCTCCATACTCTTCTACTTATTTTACCAAAGTCACTTTAGGTAATGAAAACAAGGAAGATAATTAAGATCAATTAAATATAACTTTAATAGAACTGTATACACCTAATTTCAACAATAATAACCAACAATAACAAATTAATGGACAATAGGATTGTGATATTAAAACTGGAATGCTAGGTCACCTACCTAAGTTTCATGGTTGGTCAGGTGAAAATCCCAACATGCATCTGTGAGAATTTTGATACATCTATAATAGATTCATACAGAGGAGTCATTGAGGTTCAGTTAAACTGGAATTAATTTCCCTTCAATCTTGAAGGATATTCCAAGGAGTTTCTCTACAACCTTCATCCTATAGAGGTCACTACCTAGAATGAATTTCATAGTTCTTTCCACCAGAAGTATTTCCCTACACCTAAAATTGGTCAACTTAGGAAATATATTAATGAAATAAAAAAAATACCCTTTACAAGTTTTGGGAGATATTCAAATGATTAACAAACTCATACCCACACTAACCCTATGAAGTGCAACATTTTATGGTATTCATTTACCAAGGATTAATGAATAGTGACAATAACCTTTTGGATGATTCCTCTAGAAGAATAATAATCAATAAGTCACCTAATGAAGTTAGAGAGATGATTGAAAGGATCTCCCAGAACTCTCATCAATTCAACATAATAACTACATAAAGGGGAGTATATGAGATGAATGGTTCTAACTATCCTTTAATAGAAAAAATGGTAGAAATAACATCTCTTGTGTGAAATTTAGATTTGAACTAGGTATAGGAAACATAAACACTCACACCACCCTCGAGTCTTCCAAACCTATCAATCCCTGGAACACTACACCGATAGTTTTCCTCGTGTTTAAGAAAATTGTAAATCCATTAACCAAAGACAATAATAAAAACATGTAATCTAAAATTAAGTAATTAGAGAGTATTCCAATATTAAATATGGAGCTAGAAATTAGAGACCACCCGTTCAGAAAGGTTTTCAACCATATTTCCAACTAGCACCCTTTTAAAGACTGATCTCCTAACATTTTATAATTTCTTAATTGAGGTAAGTTCAAGAACCCAAAATGTAGGACCTGATGAAAGAACTTGTGAAATCTATTATCCATATCTTGAATTTCATCAATGAATTGAAAAAATAATGTTTAGATAAACTTTATACTTAATCAATTATAAATCCTAAGGGAAATGTTAGCTTTACTACATTAAGTAGGGGTAATAAGATGAGAAGCAGTGAAGTATTACCCCTAGAGATCAAAGAAATAAGTGGACTAATTGATGTACCTGATGAATCTTCCCCAAAAAATGAATATGAATCACCTGTGTAAATTAATCCTATAGAGAATGATAAAGGGAAAGATAAAATGAAAGATTCAATTCAATCTCTATCTCTCTTCCTTATAAGGATGTATGTACCCAAGAAAACTAATGAAAAAACATTGTAATTGGATATCCTAGAGAAATTCAAGGTAGCATAAATCAATATCCCTTTATAAGATTTTATTTACTGGATTCTAAATTTTGTAAAATTCATTAAATAAATGTGTTCCATGATGATAATATTTCAAGGTAATTAAAAATTAAGTCTAAGTAAAAAATTGTTTTTGCAATTATAATCCTACAAATACCCCATAAATGCTAAGATATACGTACTTTCACTATCACCAACATTATATGTGATATTTATTTTTCAAATTAATTATATTATTTAGGATCATAAATTAAAATAATTACTTATTCCATTTATTATTATTTTTAGGTGGGAGAATTCAAACCCAACTGAGTGGTTGTGTCGCTTACCAACTGAGCCATTACTTACCCAATAGGTGTACTCAATGATGTTCTAGTAAGTGTATAAGGATTCTTATCCCTATTGATTTCTACATTTGTAACATAGTGTAAGAAAAAGTTAAGTCTCATTCTCCCATCATTATAGGTAGACAATTTTTCAAGGCTAGAAAAAAAATAAAAAATGATAATGAATGGAATATTTCCATTAATTTTGATGAAAAAACTATGTATTTTAACATTTTAGATTCAATGAAATAACCCCATGAGGAACAGACTATTTTTACTATGAACCCCTTTAAGTTTCCATGATATTCTAAAGAATAAATTAGAATATTGGATGATAAAATTAGACTAATAGAGGCTTTATAATCTCATGATTTTACTGATAAATATGTTTGTTAAAGTGATTTTAATATAGAAATGATGTTATTCATTGAATATATTGAAGAGAGTGGGGAGAATATTCAAATAATTCACTAAAATTTTCTACCAGCACCTATACTTTACCTGTGCATGTTAAAAGTATGGATAACACTAAATTAAAATCATCACTAGAAAACCCACCTAAATTGGAATTGAATTTATAGCCATCCCACTTGGGAAATTTATTCTTTAAAGAAAATAATAAATTTTTCGTTAAGATATAACATAATGCATACTAGGTTTCCAAAAATGCTAACCTGAAATTTATCAAGATTAGAGATAAGTGGAAGTTGTGGATGGTAGAACTAAAAGAACTAAGAAGAGAGGAATAAGATAATTCACTACTTTACAAGGAGAATGAAATATATTTTCATAACATACTTATCCAAAAATGATACTTCCAAATTAGAGATAAAGTGTTGTTGTGATCTTAAATAATGAAGCTTATTCCTGGTAAAAATCATTCCAAGTAGGCTAGACTTTATATAGTGAATAACATTTTTCTATTTGGTGTAGTTAAAATAAAAATAGAAGATTCATTTAACCCCTTCAAGGTGAATGGATAAAAACTTGGTCATTTTCATGAATATCTCTAGAAAGATCCCATTGAGGAGTCTAAACTCCTACATACTGGCATTAAATAAAGAAATCTCAGGTTTCTGCATTCCTCTACATTTTTATGGACACTAAATGCTAATTCTGAATTTTATAGAAAAAATGTGTGTTTTGATTAAATTTAATGGTTTCTGAGATAAGTTTGGGGGAGATTAACAGTTTAGTTTAGGGTGTAAATACCCTTTTTTGTTTTACATTTATTCTTTATCCAAAAAAATATTGAGCTACATTATTCTCTTATCTCGTTTGAATACCATGTAGTAATGGAAGTATTTTATTGGTTCTGAAATTATGAGGGTTAATTTGGTCTTAGGATAAGTAAAAGGAGTGTGAGTAAAAATATATTTATGTAATTAGAATTATGACATGAGGTTACTAGAATTTATAACTTAAACTAAGGTAGCTTGGCCTTTTTGAAAAAGAACACTATAGAGATCCAACTCAAAATAAATTGATATAATCCCTTTAAAACAAAAGTAATGTGGACATTTTGGATCCCATGATGAATCTTTGAGACATTGGTCTCTGGGTTTGAGATTAAAATCCTTTTGCACATATTCAATAAGTATCTTTCCATAGTTTTTTTCACATACACAGTTGTGAATAATTCAAAAAAAATTATAAAGTTACTAACAGTAAAAAATGAATTCATTCAAGTGAGGGGGTTATTGAACGCAGATGAAGAAGGGGACAACTAAATTATAAAAAAATAATTTTATTTTTATCAATAAAATTTAAATTAGACATTTGGTTTAATAAATTTAGGATAAAGGAATAAATGGAAGTGCTTCTTCTTAAAATTTTAATTCCACTTAAATCTCATTTTCTCCACTCCTGGACTTGGGACTTTGATTGAATTGAAGTGAGACGGTGAATTGAAAACATATAAGAGACATTATAAATCAAATAATGGAGGAACCTGTGATTTTATTTTTCTTTAGATTGTATATTTAGATCTAGGTGGTACAATCCTATTTTTAAATAAATGTAAATTGAATGATAAAATGACCTAGAAGTATAATAATTCAAGTTTGGGGGAGTGATGTGATCCAAAATTTTCAAAAAATGTGTCTCTTTTTCATTTTATTTAACCCGCATTATTGATTTAAAACTCAAGAAAATTAGGGATTTTTGTTGATTTTTAAAATTTTGAATTAATTTGTTAAATGGCTTAAAACATGGGTTTTAAAGATTTATTCAATCTTTGAATTTTATTATGAAATCATGCATTGATTTTGGATACTTGAAATTAAATTTTTTAAAGTCTTTCAATTTTTATTTTTAATTGTTAAATTTATTTTTTAATAAATGTAATAAATCCCACATTTTAATTAGGGAATTTTAAATAATAAAAAATTAGTTTATAATTTTTTAATGTACTTATAAGAGGTGAATCAGAAATTAAATATAATTTTTAAAATTAGTATACCTATCGTGTTCTAAAAATTTAACAAATTCTTAAAGTAAATATGTCTTCCCTTGCACAAATTCCACTCAAGATCAATCAAGCTATCATCATCCCTCCATCAATCTATTGTGTCTTTCCCATTGAATTTATTGTGTCACCTTTATGGTCACTTACCAAATTACCACAAGATGAGTCTCTACTGAAATCTAACCGACTGCACCCTCACCCCAAAACTGAATATTCCTCGTCTTAATGATAGCTTAATCTACCACAATGAAAGCTCCATATATAGATGACCACATGTGCACGTCTAAACCTATTGCATTTTCACCTACAAGTGACTATGAGCTCCCCCATCTTCAACTTACTATAGAAATCACCACTGAGATTCCAAACATGAAGTGAGATCAACCGAATGTGAGTAAGCATATAAACTTAAAATTATACTGAGATGTCAAAGATTGGGTCACTTACATAGAAATCGATTCTAAGAATCCAACCAAACCCCTCATGGAAGATTCATACAACGTCACATTAGTTGAAACCCTCATCAAGATATGATCAAACTGTTAGTTCTAGGTATAGTGGAAGTGTGTGTTAGTGGGTTATATATTAAAATTTCTCTTAATAATTATTTCCTAAAACCAAGAATGAGGATCTTTCATGTAAAATTTATAATTAATTTATTTAATGTATGAAGAAATAAATACCTAGGATTAGGAAATTTCTTTGTTAATAATTGATGATTTTCTAAAAAGAACCTTCTGGTTTGCCTTTATTGTGATTTTGAGGATCCTAGGGTAGAATCCCTCTATTGTTGATCCATACATGCTCCAACTGTAATTGAGAAACGTCACTCATTCTCCAGATGCTAGCGCGGTGAATCGAATGCCTTTTTTGTTCGTTCTTGATCACTCATTCTTCAATATTGAATAAATTCTCTCTTGGTTTTCTCATTCTTACGAGAGAGAGAGGAGTAGGATTCGAGAGAAAATTCATTGTGTTCAACAATTCTCTATTCCCAAACTTGGAATTGGTTTCAAATGAATTACACAATAGACATAATCATCTATTTATAGAGCTGGGATTTCGGTTACAAAATTTAATTTCATAACAACCACTAAATATAATTATAACCATTAATAAAATCTCATGAAACATAATAATAATAATAGTATTATTATTTATCGGTGTTCCAACTAGCACAAAATGGATAAATAATATTATCGACTCATAAATAATTATTTTATCACCAGACATGATCTTGGTCCATTCGAACTCATCTTGTATTTATTGAAAACCCGAGTAAATATTTTTATTCTATTAAATATATATTTTATTCACAAACTAGTAAATAAATATTTATTCAATATTCAATAAAATAAATAAATATATTTTATTCAAAATTGAGTGAATAAATATTTATTTAATTTATGCTATCAATATAACTTAAATAAAATTATTCCTCAGTCTTGAGAATAATATTTATTCCATTAATTAAATTCAAATAAAATTTAATTGAGACCACTAGAAACACTTATTGTGTGGCCCTATAGGATTATTTCTCATTTACATTAGGTGGGTTTGCCTAAAGTCTAATATTAATGTCTAGAAATGAGTCATGGTACCCAAGATAAAGAACTTAAAGTCACAACGACGAAAACCAAATACGAATTCTCGATGTGTAATATAATCCCTTTGTCACATAATATCATCAATCAGGTTGCATGAATGTATCATCAACCTATATGCTTGATACATCATTCTTTGAAAATCTCAAATAAACTCATCGTTACACCATAGTCACGGAATTTAGGGATATGGTTCTATTTTAATCAAAGGGTCTAGATATCAACTTCTGTAAATATGGAAGAGAAAATCCTTTCTTGACTTATGCATTAATAACATGTCATTTTTTATGCACCTAATGTACCATACTTCCTGCCAACATATGGTGTGACAGTTTTTATTAGAAAATCTAAGTGCGCGAGTCATGACATGCATTAATGATAATATTAAAATCTAAGGACCATTACACATGCTCGTAGATAGGAATATCTGATGACACCAAAACATAGATAATTCCTACTAGCGAGTCTATTATCATAATCTCCAATATTGGAGATTACCAAGTGCAAACTTCAAGAGAATAAGTCCCATATTCTTATGAGTAATTTCACTTGACAGACTATATACATTGTGTCCCATCATAGTATGTTATCCAACCACAGAACTATATTAATAATACTGTTATACCAGTTCAAGTTTCTCATCATAATGAGGAACTACTATGGACTTATCAATGCGACAAATACTCTAGGAAATTATTACATTATGGTCATAAACAATAGTGGACAATATTTAATAAGATGTTTAATTTAATATTTAATAAATCAAATATTCATGCAATCAAAGTACAAATAGTTGGTTCAAGGATACCAACTCTAACAAACTCCCACTTGGACTAGAGACAACTGCCTACAACTTTCAGTCCACTAGACCTCATATGATAATCATGTTTTTGCTAAGTCAATGATTTATTCAAGAGGTCTATCATATTATATTCCATGGAAATATTTATCCCTGCAACTTCACCTCTTTGAGAAAAATCCCTCAAGAGATGATACTTCCAAAGTATGTGCTTTTTTCACTATTGTGGCCTTGGATCTTTTGAGAGAGCCATTGTTGTAGTATTATCACAATAGAGTGTGATGAGATCTTTACTGCTAGGTACAACATCAATCACTTGGATAGAATTGTGCATCCAAACTACTTATTTAGCTTCCTCAAAAGCTAAAATATACTCAGACTTTTCTATAGAATCTTATACTATAGCCTTCCTTGAGCTCTTCCAACTCACAACACCTCTATTCAAAGTGAAGATGTATCTTGTTTGTGACTTTATGTCATCTTGATCAGTCTAGAAACAAGAATTTGCATATCCTCTGATTACTAATTACTCATCTACTCTATAAACCAAGAACATATCCTTAGTATGCTTCAGATACTTAAGGATAGTCTTGACTTTCATCCAATGGCAGTCACCTGGATCAGCTTGATATATGCCTACCACACTTAATGCGTAAGCGAAATCTAGCCTAGTATATAGCATAGAATACATGACTGACTCAATCTCTGATTTGTATGGAATCCTTGACATTCTATTTATTTCCTCGTGGGTTTGAGGACACATTTTCTTGGAAAGATGAATGCCATGTGATGCTGGAAACAATCCCCTCTTGGAGTGTTTCATACCGAATCTCTTCAGTATCTTGTCAGTGTATGTACTTTGACTTAGTTCAAGTAACCTCTTGGATATATCACAATGGATATTGATCTTAAGAATATATTTTTTCTTTCCCAATTCTTTCCTGGAAAATAATTTATTCAACCATGACTTAACATACTGTAAGACTGATATTTCATTTCCAATAAGTAATATGTCATCAACATATACTATTAAGAAAACTACTGCACTCCCACTAAACCATTTGTATACATAAGAATCATATTAATTATTTATAAAACCAAATTTCATTATGGATTCATCAAAATTAATGTTCCATGACCTAGATTATTTCTTTAATCCATAAATGAATTTTTTTCAGATTTCATATCCTATTGGCATCCTTTGGATCCACAAACCCTTCAGGTTATGTTTTGTAGACATCTTCCTAAAGGTTCCTGTTAAGAAATGCTATTTGAACATCCATATTCCAAATCTCATAGTCATGGTAATCCACAATGTAAAGTATAATTATGATGGATTTCAGTATTGAAATTAAGGAAAAGGTTTCACCATATTCAATACCTTGATGTTTTTTAAAACCTTTTGCAACCAGTTTCTCCTTATAGGTACTAAAATTTCCTTTCATGTATAGTTTATTATTGAATACCCATTTTCAACCAACAGGCTTTACATCCACTGGAGGATCTACCAAAATCTATACTTGGTTTTGGTATATGGAATCCATTTTAAAATTCATGGATTTTTTACACTTGATAATATATATTCCACTTACTACTTCCTTATATGTTAGAGGGTAATTATTATCAACTAATAATGATTCTCCATCCTCAATAACTAGAAAATGATATCGTTCTGGTTCTCTAACCTCTCTTTTACTCCTATGTAGTTCGTGTGTCTTTGGAATAGTTTCTTCTTCCGTGGGGCTTTGTGGAATCTAATCCTGTATCAACTCTTGTGTTCCTTGAGCCTCAACTTCATCAAAGTTTATCTCATTCCCACTATCTATTTTGGAGATGTGCTCCCTCTCATGGAATATGGAATATATCTCCATCATAACCCTTTTGTATGAGGGATCTTATAGGTAATATCCTCTTGTTTCCTTATGGTATCCTATAAAGGTACATTTTGTTCCTTGGGGTGCAAGTTTGTTACCTGAAGAGGCCTTAACAAATGATTCCCTTATCCACACATGTAAATTCAATAACATGGTTTTTATTCCACTCCAAAATTCATATGGAATACTATTTATCAATTTAGTTAATATTTGGTTTAGTATGTGTTCCACTATTTGTAACGCATATCCCCAAAAGGATAATGGAAGAATTGCATGACTCATCATTGATCTCACCATTTCCAACAAGGAGTGGTTCCTCCTTTCACTTACACCATTACACTAAGGTGTATAAGGAGGAGTGAGTTGGGATAGGATCCCAAACTCCCATAAGTAATCAATGAAGTCTTGATTAAGATATTCTCTACCTTGGTCTAAGCATAGTTTCTTAATCTTTCTACCAAGCTGGTTTTCAACTTTATTCTTGTATTCTATGAATTTATTAAAAGAATATTACTTATACCTCATTAATTAAATACACCCATATCTACTAAAATAATTAGTAAAAGATTTGAAGTAAGAGTACCAACCCATTGATTCAATAGGAAATGGTCCCCACACATTGATATGAACTAATTCAAGAAGCTCTTTAGCCCTTTCACCTTTCCCACTAAATGGTATTTGGTCATTTTTTCATATAAACATGCATGATATAGACCAAGTGGTTTTAGTTCAAAAGAATATAAATATCCATATTGATGTAATTTTTTCAATAATTTTTCATTTACATGACCTAGTTGTTAAATTCAAAGTTGGGTGTGGTATGAGTCATGTGATGTAACTTTATTATCTATTTCCATTAGTTGGTTTATGTAATCCAATATGTAAATACCGTTATTTAAATTTGTATTACCATAAAAAATGAAATCTTTATAAAATAATAAACATTTATTTTCAAATTTTAAAATAAATCCTTCTATATATAGTCTGGATATAGAAATAATATTTTTGGTAACCAAAGGCACATAATGAAAATCCTTTAAAACCAAGATCATTCTGGTCGGCAATGTGAGGTGGTAGTCCCTGATAGCTACAATAGAAATTTTAGCTCCATTGTATTCTTGTAGATCTACCTCCCCTAGGTCAATTTTTCTGAATCTACTTGGTTCCTATATTTGAATACATATGTGAGAACCACAAGCTGTGTCAAATACCCATTTTTTAGAAATATATAAACTTCACTCGATAAAAAAATGCACCTGAATCTTCCCCTTGCTTCTTTAGCTGGGTTTAGTTTTTCTTCCAGTGGACCTTCTTTCCAAATGCGAAATAGATAGAATCTTTTTCCCTTGCTTCCCCTTTTATGTTCTTATTATTGGAAGGGTGTGAAGATTCTTTGGTATTAAATATCTTTACTTTCCCTTTCTGCTTTTTCACTTTAAGGATAGAAAGATTTTTGTGCTTCATATCTATATCTACCTGGAGAAGGAGGATAAAAAGATCTAGAAGAGACTTCTCAATGTTGTTCATATTAAAATTCACAACAAACCCAGAGAAGATCTGAGGGAGTGATGTCAGAATGACATCGATGCCCAGTTCTTCGGGGAGTTTAAACCATAAAACCTCTAGGCGCTCAATATATCCAATGATATTGACTACATGAGGCCTAGTTAGGGAACCCTCTCCCAACTTACTCTGAAATAGAACCTCGGAAATCTCAAACCATTTATGTCTAGCACTCTCCTAGTGAAGACCACGGAGGTGACCAATCATGCTATACATATTCTTTTCATGATACTTCATGAGTTCACTAGACATAGATGAAAGCATCAAACATTGAATGTCGACTACATCATTAATATTTTTTTGTAGACTATGAACTAATCATCACTCGCCTATTGAGTATATGGATTAGGCATTGAGGATTCTAGAATGCAATATTTCCATTCATGGTGTAGAACAACCCAAAGGCATCTAAACCACTCCTGGAAGTTACTGTCAGTTAGGAGATTTTCTTTATCCAATATTGATTGTAGGGATAGTGAGCTTGTAATTTTATTCTACAATTACAATAGTATATTATTATTAATTTTCTTAATTACATATTTTGTAAGAAATAATTAATTTATTTAATTAAATCTCCCACTATTTTATCAAGTCCCGGTATCCCTCACCATTGAACTTGGAATGTCTATTTTTTAGGAAATTATAGTGGCAAGGATCCATATTCCCCTTCGAATAACCCCAATAAGGTATGGTCAAGGTATTTTGAAGGTATTTGGTTAGTAAAGTCTTTACCAACTACGGGCTTGCAGCTCCTTGATCCGTTGAGTGGACTCCCTAATCCAGAAATCCTAACTTCGATTTTCTCAACACTTTCTTCCAAATTACACCAAGACTAAAAAGGAATACTCCTCTTGATCTAAAATGGTTAATTCAAATAGAAACCTTCATAAGAACTCCCCTTATAAAAGTAAGTTTCCCAACAAGAGTTGTTCAAACACATAGTTCTATTGAGTTTTGTTCCTAATCAAGTAACGAAAGGCTTAGTCTGACTTAATATTAGATTGAGGGATTTTATTTTATTATGCATAAATTTTTATCTTGTTTTATCTTTTATATGTCTTGTTAATATTAAGTGGATGTTTAAATAATTAATTAACCATGTTTGGATAAAACATTTAAGCATAATCAATTTTATTTAAATTCTATCTTGACATATTAATTTATTCATTTTGTAACGTCCCGGTTCTAGAAGCCACCCAGAGGCGCCTCGTACCCGGTTGGTGACATGGCCTCAATCACATTTCCCCAAATTCCAGAGGCTGCTGACTAGAAGCGAGGGTCTTAGATGTGATATTGGGGAAACTATGCCCTCATTGGCAGAGTACACAGTAGAAAAAAAAACAAATAGATAGCAGCAGAAACCATAACCATCCATACAAGAGTAAATGATAAACAGCGGAAGACTAACAGTAAATAACCGGAGCACACACACATGTATATAAAATTTTGCATGATAAATATGTCTAGGAAAGCATCCAAACAAATCACAATGATGAATACAATACTAAACCAAAGTGAAAAAGAAAATAGGTAAACTCCTCAGTATCGCAATCCACGGCTTGGTCCCATGCTCTCCAACTCCACAGCAAGTCAAGTACCTGAAGTAGAAGGGCACTTGCCCTTATCTATACCTGTAACAATATAATCTGTTTGGGGCCAAAAGCATGGCCCAAAGAGGGTGTGAGACAAGGTCCCAGTAGGCAACCACCCAAAGATCTGTGCCTAACAGTCAGTGAATATATGGCAGGTAAGGTACAGTAAGCAGCAAAAAATAAGCAACAAACAGTAATACACAACAGTAACAATCCAGTTTCTAGCATATAATCTACAAAAAAGAAATAGCCACTCAAGCAAGTAGAACAGAAAGGTAACCTCTGGGTAGTTATCATAGTCAAACCCATAAGGTTCAACCTACAGTACTAGAAACCCTCTGGGAATAACACACATTCTCGCCCCTCTGTTTTAGCTAAGGAATAGACTCTCTGAGGAAGCACTCACCGTCAATTCCCCCTATAGTCTTGTATCGTACTAAAGGCTCTCTGAGGAAGCACTCAACGTATCATTCCCCCTGTGGCCCGTGTCGAGGAACTACAGAATCTATAAGGAAGCACTCATCATTAATTCCCCCTATGGTCTCGCATCGTAAATTAAAAACACTCTAGAGAAGCCCTTACATCCATTCTCCCTATAGTCCACTACACTAGGTTCCCACAGCCCTGTGTAAAACAAACATGCATAGTGCGCATATCGCCCCAAGTAAACCTCAAGAACTATTTGACTATCATTCTAAGGTAAACAGCATAATAGTACAACAGTTCCACTATCCTACAACTAGGCATGGCAACTGGAAAAACGCCTAACAAGAAAAACATGCATGGAAAAACATCTAGATCATAGTAAAAATTACCCTATTCACAATCATTTACCTCTACTCAAGAAATCAAGCAAAGAAGGCAACAATAGGGAAAAAATAGGAAACACACACAATACCCTATTTAAGGGAATTGGTGGAATTACACAAAATTTTCAAAGACTTCCTACGGAAAGGCCCAAACCACCTACCTCGATGCTAGGAGAATGATATACATGAATCACGATGGCTAATTCTCCTTAGAACATCGTGGATCTGAGAAAACGTCAAAAATGATAAACCAATGATATCTTGAGAAAGAGGAGAAATTGGAAAAAAGGCTCTAGGAGAAGGAAGAACTCACTGATGTGGTTCCAATGTAATCGACGGCATTCGATTTAGAGCACGGATAGAGGATCAGAAATCCATAGAAGAATAGCAGCCGTACGGGTCACTCTCGGATGAAGAACCTAAAGAAGGAGAGTGTTTTGTCTATCAGGCACGACCCCGGTTCGTTTAATGAAAAAAATACACGGCGTGTACTTCTAGGGTACACGGCGTGTACTCTTTTTTTCCATACTCCACTTTAAGCGGCCTCCACATCGCCTCTACACACCGTGTGTGTGTCCCAGACACAACCGTCACATGGCCTAGCGCGGTAAGGGAGTACACAGCGTGTACTCAGAAAGTACACGGCGTGTACTTCAAAAATTTCCAAAAATCCATCTTTTCTCAAAAACTCCAAGAAGAGAAAAACAAACCCGAAAACAAAGATCCGGGTTCTTACAAACTTTCCCCCTTAAAGAAATTCGTCCCCGAATTTTCCTAATGAGGTGGAGAAGAAGAAACCCCAAACAGCTTCGGCCACTATGATCGTACATCGGTCTCCCTTTCCCAGGTCTCGTCCTATACTCGCCAGTGCTACCATAGCACCCGTACTAGAGAAACAGACCACCCACATAGAACCTTCGTACTGCGATCGACAATCCGGATAGGATGCTCCTCAAAAGATGCATCCACTTCAAGCTCAACCTCCTCGGGCTGAAAGACATGAGACAGGTCTGAAATATAACGTCGAAGCTAAGAGATGTGGAAGACATTGTGCATGGCTCGGTACCTCTGAGGTAACTGCAACCGATAGGCAACCAACCTAACTCTCTCCAATACCAAAAATGGTCCGATGTACTGTAGTGAAAGTTTACCCTGTCTTCGCATCCTCTTGTGTCCCAACCTTGGTGTGACATGCAGGAAAACCTAATCCCTGACCTTGAACTCCAGAGGTCATCTCCGTTAATCAGCATAAGACTTCTGTCAAGACTGTGTTGTAGCCATCCTCTTCTGAATCAATTCTATCTTCCCTGAGGTCTCTTGAACAAGATGAGGTCTCAGCAAAGCTGCCTCTCCTACCTCCAGCCAGCATAAGGGTGATCATCATGGCCTACCGTACAAATCCTCGTAAGGTGCCATCTGAATAGTCACCTAAAAACTGTTGTTGTAGGTGAACTCAACAAGAGGAATATGCTTCTCCCAAGAACCGACAAAGTCTAGAATGCAAGCTCAGATCATATCCTCAATCACCTGGATCGTGCGCTCGGACTATCCATTAGTCTGGGGATGGTATGTTGTACTCAAAAGCACTTGTGTACCCAAGGCCTTCTAAAGTCCCTGCCAGAACCGAGAAGTAAAGAGAGCATCCCTGTCTGAAACAATGGAGCGTGGAACTCCATGAAGATGTACAATATCTCAATTGTACAGTCGTCCCAGATCATCAACACTTAAGGTCTCCTTGATCGGTAAGAAGTGAGCAACCTTCATAAGCCAGTCGACGACAACCCAAACAGCATCACTCCCTCAGGGTGACCTTAGCAACCCTGTCACGAAGTCTATCACGACGTCATTCCACTTCCACTCCGGAATGGGTAACTATTGTAAAAGGCCTACTGGTATATGATTCTTTGCTTTCACCTGCTGACAAGTAGAACATCTCATGACAAAACCAGAAACATCTCTCTTCATACCTGGCCACCAATACTGGCGATGAAGATCCTGATACATCTTGGTGACGCGAGGATGAACTTCCCAAATTGAGGAATGAAAATCCTGCATCATCCCTCGTGTGTGTCTACTGTAACCCATACGCATCCCTAGAAACTCAAGATCTCATCCTCGCCCACTTTCCATCCAGGAAGAGGGTCCTCACCTGACACACTCTCCCGCAAGACTAAGCCTTATGAGTCTGATAGCTGCCTCATCTGTAATCGATCAAGAAGCATAGAGGTAATAGCTATAGAAGATAATAAAGTCTATCCCTATCTGTTGTGAACCTCTAGATGCATGTCAGAGAATAGAGCCATAAGCTGCCACTCACTGCTAGCCTCCTGAACTGCCTGAATCTGAGTTCTCTTGCTCAACACATCTGCCACTATGTTTACCTTTCCTAACGTCTAGGCAAGCTCAAAATCAAAAGACTGAAGATATTTGAACCACCTACACTGTCTCAGATTGAGATCATGCTGAGTGAAGATGTACTTGAGACTTTTTTGGTCGGTGAAAACCACAAAGTGCTCTCCCGGAAGATAATGTATCCAACAGCGCAATGCATGAACGATAGATGCCAACTCCAGATCGTGCGTCGGGTAGTTCCTCTCATGTGGCCTCAACTACTGAGACCTGTACGCAATGACCCCATCTCCCTGCATAAGCATGGCTCTCGACCCGATACTTGAAGCATCACAATAAAATGTATAGCTCTTGCCTGGATCTAGAAAGACTAGTATCTACGCTGACGTCAACCTTCCCTTCAGCTCTTGAAAGGATGAATCACAAGAATCTGACCATAAGAACATCACCCCCTTCTTGGTCAGACCTATAAATGGTGCTTCTAGGCGTGAAAAGTCCGGAATGAAGCTTTTGTAGTATCTATTCAGTCCTAGGAAACTTCATACCTCAAAAACATTCTTCGTATGCTCCCAGGAAACTATAGATCTCACTTTCTCTAGGTCCACAGATACTCCTGCCTCTAAGATTACATGACCCAATAAGTGAATCTGATCCATCCAAAAGTGGAACTTCGAGAGTTTAGCATAAATCCAATGCTCTCTCAGTGTACTCAGAACGATCTCAAGATGGGTAGCATGGTCGTGTCAAGTGTGAGAGTACACCAATATATTGTCTACAAAGACCACAACGAAGAAATCCAAGTAAGGATGGAACACTCGGTTCATCAGTGTCATGAAAACTGTTGGCACATTCGTGAGACCGAACGGCAGAACTGTATACTCATAGAGACCATACCTTCTCATGAAGGCTGTTAGAGGTATATCTGATGGTCTAACGTGCAACTGATGATAACCGGACCTCAAATCGATCTTCGAGAACACCCGAGATCCTCGAATCTATTCAAAGAGGTCATCAATCCTCGGCAAGGGATACCGGTTCTTAACCATCAACTGGTTCAACTTCCGATAATCCACACAGAGCCTAAGGGTACCGCCTGCCTTCTTCACAAACAGGACAGGTGAACCCTAAGTAGAAGTACTGGGTCGGATGAAACCATTTGCCTGCAACTCCTCCAACTGCTTCTTGAGCTCCTACAACTCAGGTGTAGCCATCCTATAGGGAGAAATGGACACTGGTGCCGCTCTTGGCACAAGCTCAAAAGATAATTCCACCTCATGCTCCGGAGGAAAACCTAAAAAGTCCCCAGGAAAGACGTCCCTGAAATGATTTACCACTGGAGGAAAGTCCAACTGTGAAGTCCCCTGGTCATTCAGAGAAAGACTAGCAATCTGGGCTGTCACCCTTCCTAGCCCATGATGCTCGAGTCCTACTCGACTATCCTGGACATCCCATTCGCTTATATGAATAAAAGATTCACCCTCTGGTGAAATGAAACTCACCCTACAGCAATAACCATCGACGAATTCCTGGAAGGTAACCAACCAGTCTATCCTGAGAATGACATCATAGCCTGTCATCTCTAAGACATAGAGATCCCATAAGAAACGATACCCTACAACCTCGAGATGGCACTCTCTGCACTAACATATACTAGATGTCCTCGTCCCCAAAGGTGTGTCTAGAGTCAACAAGTCGACAAAAGAAAAGATACAGAGCGCAAGGCTCTCCACAACAGCAGCAGAGATAAAGCTATGCATAGAACCAGTATCAAAAAGGGATGAAGATAAAACTGAGGCTTCTAAGATCATACCTTGAACTGTAGAAGGTCCTGGATCCTTCTCCTGATAGGCCTGCTCCACCGAAAAAGTTTGACCTACCCTGCGGCCCTGTGACCTTGCCTGACCACTCTGAGCTGATCCTCCCTACTGAGGCTGAAAGGCTGGTGACTGATCACCATGGCCTCTACCTCCACCTCAGCCCGAACGGCTGGAAGAGCTCCAGTTCCCCGACTGGTGAGAAACTGGTGGTGCTGCTCCTGAACGAGGAGTCATGGAAGAACCCTCGTCACCAGCTACTAGTGAGAAAACCTGGAAGAAACGCTGAAGGTGACCCATCTTGCCACAAGATTGGCACTCCACTCGGTCTCTCTGGCACTGCGGCCTCATGTGCCCTGCCATTCCACACTGGTAGCATACGACCTGGCTACCTGAAGATGTATCTTGCCTCCTCAGATCACTGCGCGTAGACTCCCTATGGCACTTCCTGCTATCAACTGGAGGAACACTAGCTCTGGAAGCAGAACCGCCCTGGCTCACAGCTCTAGAGTCTCTCAAATTGCGCTCCGCAATTAGTGCCTGGTTGACGATGGAAGTGATGGAAGTAAACTGGAAGAGATTCACCTGCGAGCAGATCTCCCGACTGAGACCATTTTCAAACTTCCTTACTAAGAACATTCCATCTCCACCCCGGAGGGGTGTGAAACGTTTCAGCTTGGTGAAACGAGAGGAATACTCTATAACAGAAAGAGTACCCTGCTCTAGACTCATGAACTCCCAGGCTCGGTCGGCCCTCAGGGTCTCCGGGTAGAAGTAGTCGTAAAACACACACTGGAACTCCTCCCAAGCCATAACCTGCTGATGAACCGCCTGTGAGATCACGTCCCACCACCTCCTGGCAAAGTCTCGAAGCATATAGGTAGCGAGTTTGACACGCCTCTCTGGAGGCGTTTCCAGATGCTCAAAGATAGTTAGCATGGCTTCCAGCCATGACTCTGCAGCCTGTGGTCCTCCTTCCCCTGAGAAAGTAAGAGGATACTGCTGCTGGAAAACCTGCGTCAAGTCTGTCATAGTTGTGGCAGGAGGCGGTGCTCCCTAAAAGTTCTGCATCATCCTCAAAATTCCTTCTCTGAACTACGCATCAGCACACACAACTGGTACGACAGCCGGTGCCAAGGCTGGACCGACTGGAGGATCGGCAAGAAGTCCCTAATTAGCCATATCTGGTATCTGATCACTTCCTGACAACTGACGTACAACTGGAGGACGTATCGGAGGCATAGATCTATGAAATCAAAAGCATAACTTATATTAGGAATATCAAGGACAAAGATCAAAGGAGTACAAAATGAAAATAGGAGAAGGAAACACTCGAGTTTTATAAAACATGACTACACAGCGTGTATAAACTCTACACAGCGTGTACTTAACTCTATTCCCCTGCCCGAGTCTCCTTGCATGGCTAACCCACATGGTCTTTTTAAAATGAGACTACACGACGTGTTCCTTGTGGACACGGCATGTAGTATACAAGGTTTCAACGACCCGTGTTGTTAGTTACACGGCCGATTACACGGCTGATACTACACGGCATGTTCCGAATAAACACGACGTGTACTTGAAGATTTTACCAACCCGTGTTGTTGGTGACACGACCAAGTACACAGCTGACCCTTACACGGCGTGTTCCGAACAAACACGGCATGTATAAGAGGAGAGAACATTGTCTCGTGTTGTTTGTGACACGGTCGAGTACTGAGGACAAGGATACATGGTGTGTTCATACAGAACACAGTGTGTATGACATGAGCTTCCCCGACCCATGTTGTTAGTGACACGGCTGGGTACACGGCTCACTACTACACGGCGTGTATCTACTATACACGGCGTGTTCCTAGATATTTTCACAACCCGTGTTTTTGCTTACACAGTCAGTGACACGGTTTAAAACTACACGGTGTGTATATAAAAAGTACATGTCGTGTTTTCTGGGTTTTTCCGGGTAGTAGCTCTGAAACTACACTGAAGCCCAGAAAACACTGAAAAACGAGCATGAAGGTGACAAATTCCGATTCATGAGATCCCATACTCCCCGTGAATCAAAGTTTGGAATCTCCTACATATCATAGATAAGGGAAACAAGTCAAGTATCTACCAAGTTCTGATTCATGAGGGGCCATAACACCTCAAGAACCAAAATTTAGCGTTCATTTAAGCAAGTTACAATACAAACAACCTCTCTATCAAACTATAGGGATTCTATCAAAACATATATCACAACAGCATGCATAATCTACACAACATCTATCACAACAACATGAAATCGCTAATGCACCCTAGATGTCATGGCAAGAATGCATGGCATCTGATTTCTAACAAGTGATTATGTGATGCATGAGATGGAATACCCTCATCTCATCGGGTTGCGACAGAAATAGAACCATAATAGCAACAAAAATAACAACACAAGGCTTGTGAATCACTCTAGGTGAAATCAGATCATCTGTAACATAACAAAACCAGAAAACTATAATAAGTGAGGTAGATTGGATTTTCCCTGTACACGGGTTAGCTATTCCTGGGCACAGCTTAATACCAAGTACCGAATCTGTCCTATCCCTGGATAAAGGATCCAAACAGTGAAACAAGAGAAAAGAACTCCTCTGATACCACTTTGTAACATCCCGGTTCCAAAACCCACCCAGAGGCACCCCGTACCCGGTTGGTCACATAGCCTCAAGCGCATTTCCCTAAATGCCAGAGGCTACCGACTAGTAGCGAGGGCCTTGGATGTGATAGTGGGAAAACTATGCCCTCATTGGAAGAGTACACAGTGGAAAAGAAACAAATAGATAGTAGCAGAAACCGTAACCATCCATACAAGAGTAAATGATAAATAGCGGAAGACTAACAGTAAACAACTGGAGCACACACACATGTATATAAAATGATGCATGATACATATGTATAGGAAATCAGCCAAACAAGTCACAATTCTGAATACAATACTAAACCAAAGTGCAAAATAAAATAGGTAAACTCCTCAGCATCGCAAGACACAGCTTGTTCCCATTCTCTCCAGCTCCACAACAAGTCAAGTGCCTAAAGTAGAAGGGTGCTTGCCATTATCTATACCTACAAAAATATAATCTGTTTGGGCCCAAAAACATGGCCCAAACAGGGTGTGAGACAAGGTCCCAGTAGGCAACCACCCAAAGATCTGTGCCTAACGGTCAGTGAATATATGGAAGGTAAGGTACAGTAAGCAGCAAACAGTAATACACAGCAGTAACAATCCAGTTTCTAGCATATAATCTACAAACAAGAAACAGCCACTCAAGAAAGTAGAACAAAAAAGGTAACCTCTTGGTAGTTCTCACAGTCTAACCCCTAAGGTTCAACCTATAGTACTAGCAACCCTCTGGGAAGCACACACAGTCTCGCCCCTCTGGTTCAGCTAAATAATAGACTCTCTGAGAAATTACTCACCATCAACTCCCCCTATAGTCTCGTATCGTACTAAAGGATCTCTGGGGAAGCACTCAACGTCTCATTTCCCCTGTGGCCCGCATCGAGGAACTACAGACTCTCTAAGGAAGCACTCATATTCAATTCTCCATGTGGTATCGCATCGTAAATTAAAGACACTCTGGAGAAGCCATTACATCCATTCTCTCTATGGTCCACTACAATAGGTTCACACAGCCCTGTGTAAAACAAACATTCATAGCATGTGTATCACCCCAAGTAAATCTCAAGAACTACTTGGCTATCATTATAAGGCACAACAGCATAATAGTACAATAGTTCCAATATCCTACAACTAGGCATGGAAACTTGAAAAATTCCTAACTTGCAAAACATGCATGGAAAAACATCGAGAGCATAGTAAAAATTACCATATTCACAAGCATTTAACTCTACTCAAGCAATCAAACAAAGTAGGCAACAACAGGGCAAAAATAGGAAACACACATAATACCCCATTTAAGGTAATTGCTGGAATTGCACAAAATATTCAAAGACTTCCCACAGAAAGGCACAAACCACCTACCTCGATGCTAGGAGAACGATATACATGAACCACGATGACTGATTCTCCTTATAATTTTGATGATCTGAGAAAATATCAAAAACGATCAACCAATGATATCTTGAGAAAGAGAAGAAATTGGAAAACAAGGTTCTAGGAGAAGGAATAAATCATCGATGCGGTTCCAACGCAATAAACGGTGGTCGATTCGGAGCACGGATGGAGTCTCGGGAATCCGGAGAAGAATCGCGGTCGTGCAGGTCTCTCTCGGATGAAGAACCTGAAGAAGGGGAGCATTCTGTCTGTCAGGCGCGACCTCGGTCTGTTTAATGAAAAAATAAAATAAAATACATAGCGTGTACTTCTAGGGTACATGGTGTGTACTCTGTTTTTCCGTACTCCGCTTTAAACGGCCACCACATCACCTCTACACACCGTATGTGTGGCCCGAACACGGATAGCACACGACCTGGCATGGCAAGGGATTACATGGTGTGTACTCAGAAAGTACACGGTGTGTACTTCAAAAATTTCCAGAAATCCCTCTTTTCTCAAAAACTCCAAGAAGAGAAAAACATACCCAAAAATGAAGATCCTGTTTCTTACACATTTATGTGATCTCGATCTTACATCAATAAATATAATTTTAATGCATTGGAAAGAAAATAATTAATTAATTAAATGACCCAATCATCATCTTATCAAATGGTTGATTTAATGAGTGAAAATTAAATCAACCTATGTCCTAGGGGAAATAAATCCTTATATCAGACTTGACATGAGCTAAAACATTCCATGTGTCCACCTATGTATCACCAAGTTGGCATCATTATGGTTCTATCTTAAACCATTTCCACGTACCTTGGGATGCTCTATTAATTAAAAATATTTATTACTCACATGCAGGTTAGGGGAACCAGATGATTGGTTAAAGGTAATTATATAAATATCCTTAGACATGCAAGTCCTACATAATAATGGAGGGAGGGATGACTTGTAGGCCATCTTTTAATTTAATATTAAATAATTATAAAACCATACAATAAATTTAATTAAATAAATGTCATTGCATATATTGGTCTTGTTCAAGCTCATGAATGGTCACACATGAAATGAATATGCAAAATTAAATGGCTAGCATTCATTTAATTATTTGTTCTTTTATTATTTAAGATAAATTCACTTTCATTAATTAATTTATTTATTTATTTATTTATTATCTTTCATCTTAATGATAATTTGATCTTATTTGGAGATACCCATCATTAATGGCACTCATGTAAAATAAACGATAGAACAAATAATTACATATTAATTAAAATAAATTAATTAAACATTTAAAATTATTTAAACCCATTATTAAATTTTCAAACACACAATAGTGCGCTAATAAATAAGTTTTTAATGTTGTAATTCCAAATTTAATATAATTTTAATTTTTTCCATTAATGAGAGACTACACGGCGTGCACATATAGCTACACGTCATGTACCTCGGTTACCGTATATCCAAGTCATGCGCCTGGGGCTTCGGTGTGTTGACTTGACCAGACTACATGGTGTGTACATGCTAGTTACACACCCTATATCCACTTTCTGTGTGCCAGGTTGGTCTGATCAACCTGTGGTATGCAATAAAAGCACCAAATGTAATTAATTACTTGATGCATCTAGATACATTTTTCATGGGTATACAGTGTGTGCCCTGGCCGTACATTGTGTAACCCAATTTTACTGGCCAATGATTTGGAACTTCCCAATGGAATCTCTTGTTGTTATTCATTTGTTCTTAAACCTTTAAGAAAATGACACACTAAACAAACAATATTAATATGTCTATAACATGTTAATTCAAATTAGATTAAAGAACGAACAATATGAAATAAAATCTAACCACAATTGCGCATAAATCTAAAATCAAATAAATAAAAATAAATTTAATGTGACCCCTTTGATACCAATTTTTAGTTTCGGGTGCAGTGGAAGCATGAATTGGTGGGTGATATATTAAAATTTCTTTTAATAATCATTTCCCAAAACCAAGAGCAAGGATCTTGCATGTAAAATTTATAATTAATTTATTTAATGTATGAAGAAATAAATACCTTGGCTTGGAAACTTTTTTTGTTGATGATTGTTGGTTGTAAGAAAAGGCCCTTCCCGATTTCCTTTGTTGTGCTTGTGAGGATCCAAGGGTAGAATCCATCTAGTGGTGATCCACACATGCTCCAATGGTCTCCAAGTAATGCCACTCGTTCTCCAAATGCAAGCACAACGAATTAAATGTCTTGAATTGTTTTTTCTCGATCACTCATTCTTCACTCTTAAAGAAATTATCTCTTGGGTTTCTCATTCTTGAGAGGTAGAGGGGAGGATAATTCAAGAGAGAATTCATTATGCACAACAATTCTCTATTCCCAAACTTGGAATTCGTTTCAAAATAATTACACAATAGACATAGCCATCTATTTATAGAGCTGGGATTTTAGTTAAAAAATTTAATTGCATAACAACCATTAAATATAATTATAACCATTAATTAAATCCCATGACACATAATAATAATAATAATAACAGTATTATTATTTTGTGGTGTGCCAACTTACACAAAACAAATAAATAATATTTACCGACTCGTAAATAATTATTTTATCACTAGACACGGTATTGGTCTGTTTGAACTCCTCTTGTATTTATTGAACACCCGAATAAATATTTTATTCTCTTAAATAAATATTTTATTCACAAACTATTGAATAAATATTTTTGAAATATTCAATAAAATAAATAAATATATTTTATTCACAATTTGGTGAATAAATATTTATTTAATTAATGCGATCAATATAACTTAAATAAAATTATTACTAATTCTTGATAATAATATTTATTCCATTAATTAAATTAAAATAGAATTTAATAAAGACCACCAGAAACCCTTAGTGTGTGACCCTCTAGGATTCTTTCTCATTGGAATTAGGCGAGCTTGCCTAAAGTCTAAGATTACTATCTAGCAATGGGTCAAGGAACCCATGACAAATAACTTAAAGACACAATGATGACAACCATATATGAATGCTCACTATGTAATATAATCTCTTTGTCACATAATCTCATAAAGTAAGTTGCATGATGGTGTCATCAACCTATATGCTTGATACATCATTCTTTGACTATTTGAAATAAACTCATCATTACACCATGGTCATGGAATTTTGGGTGACGGTTCTATTTAAATCAAAGGTAAGAGATATCAACTTCAATAAATATGTAAGTTACAAATCTTTTATTGACTTATCCATTAATAACATGTCATTCATGATGCACCCAACATACCCTACTTCCCGCCAATATATGGATTGATAGTTTTCATCATCAAATCTAAGTGTGAAAGTTGTGACATGCATTAATGATAATCTCAAATTCTAACTACCATTACACATGCTCACATATAGGAATATTCAATGACACCAAAACATGTGGAATTCATACTAGAGGGTATGTTCTCATAATCTCCCATCTTTTAGATTACTAAGTGTGAACTTCATGAGAAGAAGTCTCATTTTATTAAGAGTACTCACCCCTTATGGTCTATATACTATGTGTCCCATTATAGTATGTTATCCAGCTGCAGAACTATATTAAGAATATTGTCATATCACTTCAAGGTTCTCATCATAGCAGGGAACTACTATGACCTTATTAATGCGACAAATAATCTAAGAAATTATTACATTATGGTCATGAAAAAAAATGAAAAATATGTAATAAGATGTTTAATTTAATATTTAATTCATCAAATATTCATGTAATCAAAGTGCAAATAGTTGGTTCTAGGACACTAACTCTAACACAAACGAACCAGAGGCTGAGGGTAGGATCTATGAAGCTGGTAGCTTTCCCTATTTTAATTTTATAAATTATACTGAGTATTGTCAGATTGAAGAAACTTTGATGATGCCACATTATGGTTTGAACTAGTCTGAAGACACTATGAAGACCCGATTTCTGATCAAAGCTAATGTTGAGCCACAATATTTAAGGAATCTTGGGCTTGTTTGAGAAGACGATCCAACATCATGAAGGAGATCGAATTTATTTTTGAATGAGGTGGCATATTCTTAAATATGAACATGATTGAGTGATGAAGAAACTTTTCATCCCTAAATATGATCCATACCAAGACTAACTAAATCTTTGTTTACACTTTTTATTTTTGGTTTGTTGTTTTGTTTGTAGGTGATATTGAAGATGACGGCGACATGGTTTCTTCCCAACACACCGGATGTGAATCCATTGAGAGTTACATACCATCTACTCAATAAAATAACCATACAAGTGTAGACTGACTCTACCAACTCTATTCCTAGATCAATTCACACTCCCTCAATGTCATTGAGTTATTCGATACAAGCTAAGAGTGTTGGGTGCTTCCTCAAATGGTTCCCATGCGGTTTCTTTATTAATGAGGTGTTTTTAATGTGGGTCAAGACCGTGTGAATTAATTCACATAGAGATGCGTTTTTATGTAGATTTTCATCATCACATTGATTTTTCTCCCTATAAAAGGAGGTAGCAGACAAGGGTTTGAAGTACATCCACAATACTAAGAGCAGAGACAATTTGGTGATTTCCTTTTATTGGTGATCATTTTTCCTTTTCATCAGAGAGTTATACTTTTGAGATCCCTTCCTTTTGGGGGATTCTCTATTGTGTACTTCTTCATTTTAGTGGATACCTATTTTTGGAATAGGTCTTATGGTTTTTCCATTTTGGTTTTTCTATGCAAAAAAATCACTGTCAACATTTATTTTATGCACATTTATTTTTGAGTTGTTGTGCATCCACTTTTGTTTGGAGGGAAAGAAATTTATTTCTGCTACATGTTCACTTTAATTTTATTTCTGAGTTCATCATTCGTCATATTTCCCAACATCTAGTGTCAAAGGGTTTTGTTTTTATTTCATATTTATTATGGAATCCAATTATAGTTGGATGATTTTGTTAAATGGTACCAACTACCATATGTGGAGAATAAAAATAAAGGATCTTATTTTTTTTCAAGAAAATTCATCTTATGGTGTTTATTACCCAAAATACAGAAAGGATGTCAGATGAAGAATGGATATTTAAGCATGATATGATTTCTGGTTTCATTCTCTAATGGGTTTAAGACAACATGATGAACCACATTTTCAACATCTCTCATGTCAGAACTTTTTGGGAGAATCTTGAGACTACCTATGCTTCCAAGATAGGAAACAATAAGTTGTATCTTCTAAAAAAATAATGAATTTGATGTAAAAATAAGATACATATATTTTTGAATATTTAAGTGAATATTAGGTATTTTTTGATCAATTTTCTAGATGGGTATCAATTTTGAAGATGAGGTTTTAGCTCTTTTGTTGCTTAATACTTTACCCAATTCTTGAGAGAATTTACATGTTACTCTAACTGGTTCTTCTCTTAATGGTTCTATGACATTTATTTTTGTTAAGTATTCTATTTTAAATTAAGAGGTTAGGAAACATACTTGGGAGAAATTTTATTCATATCTGTTAGTCATAGAGAACAGGGAAAGAAGCTAGGATCGGGGATAGAGTAGTCAAGGTAAGAGCAAAGGCATAAGAAAATCTAGGTTGAAGCATAGAAATTTTTAATGTCATTATTGTGGTAAGAAAGGTCATGTTAAGAAGTTTTATTATCGGTTGAAAATAGAAAATAGAATGAAGTAAAATCTGCAGAAGAAAAATGGCGATGGAGATGATCATATCACCGATGCTATAGGGGTGATCTTGTTATTTTTTATGAATCCATTAATATTGCTTCTAATTATTCTTTATAAGTTGTTGATAGTTGTGCCTATTTTGACGTAACATCAAAGAAATAGTTCTTTACATCTTACAACCTAGGTAATTTTGGGATTTTGAAGATGGGTAATGATGGTCATGTTGATGTTGTAGGTATCAGGACTGTTTGTTTGGATAATAGCATAAAAAGTAAGCTGATTTTGAAGAATGTTTGATATGCACTAGAATTTTGCTTGAATTTCATTTCTACTAATGTTCTTGATGAAGGGTTTATTATTAATTTTAGTGATTTTAAATGAAATATTGACAATGGATATTTGATTCTAACTCAAGGGAATAAGCATTTAGGTTTTTACTAGACTAGAACTTTTATTTCTTGTGATACTGCTTACATTGTTGAGTGCAGTATTTTGTCTAACTTATGAAATAAGAGGATCAGCCACATTAGTGAGAAAGGGATTGGTTGTTTTTACAAGATAATTACTCTTCCATATTTGAATAGTATCAAATTGGATAAATTTGATCATTGTATGGCCGGAAAATAAAATAAAGTGAGTTCCAATATTCATCCTTCATGTAGGAAGTCACAAGTACTTGAATTAGTACATTCTGAAATTTGTGGTCCTTTGAAATATAAAACCTTTAGTTGTGGTATTTGTTTTGTGAAATTTATTGATTAATACTCACATAAGATTTGGGTTTATTTTTTGAATTCCAAAAATCAAGTGCTTAGTATTTTTAAGTAATTTAAGGTTTCTATTGAGAGGGAATATGGTAAGAAATTGAAATGTATTCACACTGAAAATGGGGGAGATTATTGTGGTCTATTTTATTGGTATTATAGGAAGCAAGGTATTTGGCATCAGAAGTCACCTCCCAAGACACCTTAGCTGAATGGTGTAGCTGAGCAGATGAACTAGACTTTGTTGGAAAGCGTCTATTGTTTACTTTCAGAAGCAAAGTCGCCTAGACATTTTTGGGGCGGGGCTTTACTTACTACTACTTATACTATCAATTTATCAACTACGGTTTCTTTGTAGAATGACACACCTGAAATAAATCATTAATTCCTCCGTGATTGATTCAAATTAAAAATTTATAATGTCCTGGACTATACTATCTACAAAGGTGTAGTATAGCAGAAGTGCGGAGTCGTACCCACAGAGAGAAGGGAACACAATGATGATAACTCTTAACTAAAGGTTGGGTTGGTCTAATTTTAGTTTTATTTTATTAAACTAATTATGAAAATAAATTAATTTCAAAAGAGAAACATAAGATAGGGGAATCAGTTTCTCGGGGTGGTTTTGCTAAATAAATTAATTCTTCCTTACTCAAAAAATAAGCATATTAAATAGTTGCACAACCAAACAGTTTTATTGAAAGAAGAAATGTTCATTTCCTATCAAACTACCCTAGAATCCCAATTCATCATGGTTAGATGAATAAAAATATCTAAAGTGAATTTAGTTCATATTTCTATATGCAGAAGAGTAATTCAATTCAATCGTCATGAATAAATTATCTCAATCATGTTGGGGTTCGTTCATTATTGAAATAATTTGGTAAATAAATCAATGACGAATAAAATAGGCATATAGGAACAACATGATACAATTGTATAATCTTATCATTAAGAGCAAAGATAAATCGAACTATTATGGTACGCACCCCCTTTAACTGATTCCACTCTCCCCTGTGGGTTTAGCCAACCATCCTTGGGTGATCTCCAGCGAAGATTAAACCCAAATCCATAGAAGAGATATTAATAATTAAAGAAATAGACAAGAATAAAGAAAACACAGTGATTGGAATTAAAATATGAATCATTCAATGATTACATCAAAGAAAGTAATGAAAAACATAAAAAAAACCTATCTACGGTAGAATACTATAGAAGCTCCTCGTGGCCATGCTTGCTCCCTCAGGTCCAGAGTTGTCTCGAATGCCTTGGAAGGGCAGTTGAGGGTGCCTTTTATAGGATTTTCTGCCAAAACCCACAGATCGCGTCGTATTTAATTTTCAGCGTATCGTCGTCATTACGACGTGTACCTAGAATACACGTTGTTTACTTCATATCCAAGTTTTCCTCTGTCGCGTCAAATCCATGAAAACTTTGTATGCTGGTTGGACTCTTTTCACGTCATGTACTAGAGATACACGAGGTGTACTTAAAGTTCATAGTGTGTTATGTCATCATGAATTGTTCTATGTAGTCTACAGTATGTCATGAACTACACATTGTGTACGATCAGTACACGGCGTGTACTGGGTCTACTCTAGAATTTCTAGCTTCCTTCATCTTCAAAATTTGATGTCACGCCACTTTTCATCGCTAATGTCGTGAAGTGTCTCTTTGTTCCAAATTTTCCATGTTTTCTTTATTTTGCTGCATAAGTCAATCCTGTATAAGAATTTTCAAAACATTAATATTAGTCACATAAATTATATCACAACAATTAATATGAAATTAATTCATATATAAAGAAACATCAAAATATCTATAAAAATAGGTATATCAAATACCCACACACTCAAATCTTTGCTTGTCCTCGAGATAAACCTCAACATCAAATCATCAAGGATCCACACATCATCAAGGGAATTTTCAAATAATGATGCTCATAAAAACATGTTATAACTATAGATTTTTGGAGCACAAAACCTACCCAACAAAGAATCCACAAAATCATGGTTCATTTAAAATGTGCAATTCAATACATTTCTACCTTTTCACATACATTTTTCAACCTTTCATCAAACCCATTCCATTTATGATTTACCTCACCATTAATTTTTCCACTCATCACTCAAGGTAAAAATTTAATGGAGTGTTTATTATACCTCAAGTACATGTTCTTAACCATAGTCTTACATTTAATCTACTTTCTCCACTGCATAGAGAAAAATATCACAATTAATCATGAGGTATTTGAAATAAGGATCATATGACTCTGTGGTTGAGGGTAGGTGGATAAAATGTTGAAAATCAAGTAAGGATCAATGAGGGGGATAAAATCTAATGTATAATTCATTATATTCAAAATATAATCTCAATTAAATGATCCTCTACAAAAATGTAATGTCATCTCACACACCCCTAAAGCATAGAGTGAAGGCTCACATACAAAGTAATCATAATGAAAAATAACCCTCTCTTGTTGTTATTTTCTTTTTTCTTTTTTTTTCCTTATCCTTTTTTTTAAGTCATGATTGGAATAAACCTCACTTCCATCACCTAACCACATATGATAAAAATCATCGGTCTATAAAATGGTGATTTTTTATTATCCCAATTCACAACCCATTTTTTCATCATTTTTTTATTCTTTTTTTTAACAACAAGAGGGATATACAATGGAATATAATGAATGTAAATATGAAACTTCCCCACAATCCCATGAAAACACCATGCAGTCTCCCCTCAAGATATCACATCCCATATCCACCATAAACAACCCCTCCCCTACACTCATTTAATTGAATATCGTGAAAATACAAAGAGCTGGGTAGGAAAGGAAATACAGGCATATAACATGGATTAATCCAAACAAGTTCATCCATGGTTTCTACAGGCTAAAGGAGGATCAATGTACAGGTAGGTCTCAGGATAAAAGGTCTTATTAAAAAAATGACTCAATCATTTAAAAAGTGAATTTGTATATCCATAGATTTGACAATATAACAATGCATGTTCTTGTCGCTTTACATGTCCCAAGTTTCACTCAAGAAATTTGGTCAGAAAAATAGGAAATATTTGGTTCAGAATCCTCTTTAGAATGGGAATATAATATGAGTCAATCAATTCATAGCACGAAAATCAATAATCGATTTACTCAATGCATTCTTCTAGGAATCAACATCATGAAAAGTAATCATATCAACAATCATTTTCAAGAAATTTGAAATTAAGGTAAGCAAGTTACTTTTAAAATTTCCATTTATATATTTTTCATTTATAGACATCATATTTCAAATTTCCCAACATGTCAAAAATTTTATCCTTGATGCTAATGTATCCTAGATCAGTGAGTCCAAGACAAATAATTCCAAAAAATTTGTGGAAAAATCTAATTCAATTCAGTTCATGCAAGAATTAAATTCATTTTTTTAATATTTTTGCTAGAAAAAACTAGGGGTACAATGATATTAATAAGGAGAAACAGTAATCTCCTTACATTTATGTTTATGAATGATTTTTTCAGGTTTTTTATAGATAGGTTCATGATGTCTATTGTGATTACACGGCATGTAATGTTCCAATTTCCATCTCTTTAGTTGCTTCTTTATCCGGACCTGAAATATAAAAATAAATAGTGAAAGTACATGCCATTGATAATTAAAAATATTTGTATCAAATAGGAAAATAGGACAACCACAAGGAGATTTATTTAAACTAAAAAAATAAAATAAATCTACATCCTAGAAAGTAATTTTTAACATCCGGGTTTCCTCCTGGTAGCTACTCTTTTTTATGGTCATTCAGCTTAACCTTTTACCTTTGTTAGTTAATTGGAACATGGTACAAAGCTAACTGTATTGGATTTAACCACTTCTGTATTTTCTGTGAATATAGGGTTATCTTTTTCTTCCCCCTCCATTTGTTCATCATGGCTAGTGGTGGACTACAATTTGAGGGAAAATGTAATGAAAATAATATGAAATTTAAATATGACCATATTTTATAGTTTGTCTGCACCACTACTAATTCATCCTTTTCTTCCTCTAGTTCACATTTTAGAATGGATTTTTTAGTCGAAGCCTTTGGTTTATCCTCTTCGTCTTGAATGTGTATGAGGGAGTCCCATTCTTTTTCAGTCTCAATAATTCCAGTGAGGTCATCACATGTTTGTTCATTATCCTCTTCCTTGAATTTTTCTTCTTCCTTCATAAATTCACTGGCTTGTACCTCTTTAACCTCTTGGTCATACTTCATTTCCACTTCTTCTTCCTCTGATTCTATAGATTGTATTACATTGACCTCCTCCTCTTCCTCTTCAACCATCCCATCACAAATTTCTATCATTTTTATTTCATCTTCATTGTGTACTTGAAAGAGAAAAATTATTTTTTCTTCTTGGTACTTTTGTATGTATATAAGGGAGGCCTCTAATTCTGATACTTCTTATAAATCTAGAGGGTCATATTTTTCAATGTTTCCAACATGCTCTAGGTAATGTTCTTTGTTCTCTGCCTCTGATTTTTCTTCCTTTTTCGTTACTGCAGTATTGACTTCCTCTACCTATTGATCTTCTTAACCTTAAAACAAATCAATACCTACATTAGATTTTAATGGTAAGTTCCATATTAGGGAATTTATATTTGAAATAATTTGAGAAATGTGAGTAATCAATTCTCTTTGTTCACTGAGTTGGGATTCATGGTCATCCATCTACTTATCCAATACTGGAATGAACTTGGAAATCAAAGTGGCTAGTATGTCATTTGAATTATGCCCATATGTTTGATGGAAGGAATAGTCTTATTGAATTTAATGTTCTTGATTTTGTTTTATTTCAATATCTTGGACTTCCTCTACTTCTTGATGCTTATCATCTTCAAAGTCACCTGTATATAAATTAGAAACTATTGGAAGGAAATTAACAAGAGAATGAAAATTTGAAATGATTTGAGCGAGGTGAGTAGTCAATTCTCCCTACTTGTTGAGTTTAGCCTCATTATAGTATATCCTCTTATTCTTCACTTAAATTCACTAGGTGAGTAATCTGGTTAGTCTTTAATCAGGTTGTTTCTCTTGAGTTTTCTGAATGTAGTAGTCATCATGAGTATATTTCTTAGCCCAAAAAATTCCTTGGTAGGTTTGATAATCAAGAGATTCTTCATTGGGCTTATAGTAGGTGTTATTCCATAGTGGAGGTTGGAATTCATCATTCTTAGGATAATAAGAATCATTTCAATGGTTTCCTTATTCTGTCCACCCTTATGAATTTAGTGCTTCCCATGTGGTCTAATACTCTGGATATTCTATAAATTATGATGGTGTAGCAGCACAATGATGACTCATTTGAAATCTCATCCTGCACACCATGAAACACTACCAGAAGCATAATATATAAAAAAAAGTGGCTATAAAATTAATTAACTAAACTAAAATCAGTAAAAAAAATTGGGATAAAAATAGTCTTTAACCTGATCAATCAGTCTCAAGTCGTCTCCAATGCTCCACTGCTCCCCAGCAACGGTGCCAAAATTTGACATTACCGAAAGGCGTCATTAATTCCTCTGGGAATGAGTCAAATTATAAATTTATAATTTCCCAAACCATACTATCTATAAAGGTGTAGTATAACAGAAGTGTGGGGTCATACCCACAGAGAGCGGGGAATGCAGTGATGACTACTCTTAACTAAAGTTTAGTTCGGTCCAATTTTAGTTTGATTTTATTAAACTAATTATGAAAATAAATTAATTTCAAAAGAGAAAAAGAAGAGAGGGGAATCATTTTCTAGGGGTGGTTTTTCTAAATAAATTAATTCTACCTTACTCACAAAATAAGTATATTAAATAGATGTGCAAAAAAATAGTTTCATTGATAGAAGAAATGTTCATTTCCTATCAAACTACCCTAGATTCCCAATTCATCATGTTCATATGAATCAAAATAACTAAAGTGTATTTAGTTCAGATTGATATTTTTAGAAGAGTAATTCAATTCAATCTTCATGAATAAATTATCTCAATCATGTTAGGGTTTGTTCATTATTGAAATCATTTGGTCAATGAATCAATGACGAATAAAATAGGCATGTAGGCACAACATTATAATATCACATAATCTTATCATTACGAGCAAATATAAATCAAACTATGATGGTATACACCCCCTTTGACTGATTTTGATCTCCCCTATGGGTTTAGCCAACCATCCTTGGGTGATCGCCAATAACGATTAAACCCAAATCTATAGGAGAGAGATTGAGAATAAAATAAAGTGACAAGAATAAATAAAACACAATGATTGGAATTAAAATATGAAGCATTAAATGATTACATCAAAGAAAGGAAAGAAAAAAATAAACAAAACCTATATACAGTGGAATCCTATGGAAGCTCCCGGTGGTCATGCTTGCCCCCTCAGGTCTAGAGTGGTCTCGAATGCCTTGGAAGGGCAGTCAAGGGTGCCTTTTATAGGATTTTCTTCCAAAACCCACAGACTTCATCACATTTAATTTTCAGTGTGTCATTGTTGTCAAGACATGTACCTAGAATACACAACGTGTACTTCATATCTGAGTTTTCCTCTACTGCATCAAATCTTCAAAAAAATTGTACGATGCTTTGACTCTGGTCATATCATGTATTGGAGATACACAACGTGTACTTGAAGTTCACAGTGTGTTTTGTTTTCATGACTTGTTCTACATAGTGTTCATCATGTCACGAACTACACGTCGTGTATGATCAATACACAGCATGTACCGAGTCTGCTCCAGAATTTTAAGCTTCCTTCATCTTCAAAATCCGATGTCACGTTGCTTCTCTTCACTTGTGGCGTGAAGTGTCACTTTGTTCCAAATTTTCAATGTTTTCTTTATTTTACTACACAAGTCAATACTGCATAAGAATTTGAAAAACATTAATATTAGGCACATAAATTATAACACAATAATTAATATTCAATGAATTCATGTGTAAAGACACGTCAAAATATTTATAAAAATAGATATATTATATACAAACACTCTTAACAAGTTTTGGTATGGAAAAGAGATCACGTACAATCAGTTGCGTGTTTTTGGTTGCAAGGATTTTGTTCATGTGCCTAGAGATGAGAGATCTGAGATGGATGGTAAGACATGCCAATGTATTTTTATTGGATATGGATACAATGAATTTGGGTATAGGTTCTATGATCCTACTTTGAAGAAACTTGTCAGAAGTTTTGATGTAGTATTTAAGGAGGATCGGACTATTACATCCATTGATAAGAGAGAAAAATATACCTCTCTAACTTCTAATCACTTTGTTAGTCTTGAGCTAGGTTCTAATTCAAATCTACATCATACTTTAGATTTTGATTATCACATTGATTTATAGAATGATGTTCATATTAAATAGGTTCAAGTTTATGTTTTTGATGCACATTTTTTCTGATGATCTAGTTCCATTGGTTATTAATGAACCCGCAGTTCCACTCCAAAGGTCATCTCGGCATCATACCATTTCTACTATGTATTCACCTGGTGAGTATGTGTTCCATAGCTAAAGGGGAAGAACCAGAATCTTTTGATGAGGTGATAGAAAGTGAACAGAAGGACATATGGATTGCGGCAATGGATAACAAGATGACATCATTGCACGACAACCATACTTTTGAGCTGGTGAAGTTACTAATGGGTATGATATCTTTTCCAAATCAGTGGATTTATCAGATTAAAAATGAATAATATAGTTCTATTCCATGATATAAGGCAAGGTTAGTTGTCAAAGAATTCCTTTAGAAGAAAGGTATTGATTTTGATGAGATTTTCTCACATGTTGTCAAAATGTATTCCATTCGGTTTGTTCTTGGTTTGGATACTAGTTTGGATCTACAGATTGAGAAGATGGATGTGAATATAGCTTTCCTCCATGGAGATTTAGAGTAGGATATTTATATGGATTAGCCAGAGGGTTTTGTTGAAACAGGTAAAGAAAATCATGTCTATAGGTTAAATAAGAGTTTGTATGTTTTGAAGCAAGCTCTGAGGCAGTGGTATAGGAAGTTTGAATTTGTCATTTTTCATCAGGGTTTCAAGAATACATCTTATGATCTTTTTGTTTTTTTCATAGATTTACTAATGATTGTTTTATTATACTATTTCTTTATGTTGATGATATTCTTGTTGTTGGACATGATGCTTCTAGAATTGATAGATTTAAGAAGGATCTTTGAGAGTCTTTTACGATGAAATACTTGGGGCCAGTACACTAAATTCTTGGCATGCAGATCTCCCATGACAGGAAGGATAGGAAATTGTAGTTATCTTAGGATAGATACATTGATAATTTTCTTTATATATGTTCTATGGACATAGATAAAGTGGTTATTACTCCTATTGCTTCACATTTGAAGCTCAATAACAGTCAATCACCTTCTATAGTTGAAGAGAGAGAGGATATTAATTACATAACTTATTCCTATATTATTGGTTGCTTGATGTATGATATGGTGTGTACTAGATCTAATATAGCTCATGCAGTTGGTGTGGTCAGTCATTTTCTATCAAATCTAGGTAGAGATCATTATAGAGAAGTGAAGTATATTTGTTTATCTGTGTGGTACTTATAATATGATATTGTGTTTTGGAAAAGGGGAACCTATGCTTTGTGGCTTTATAGATTCAAATATGGCTGGAGAGATCGATTCAAGAAAGTATACTTCAAGCTATTTGATCACTTTTGCAGGGGGATATGTATCTTGTCATTCTAGATTGTAGAGATGTGTTTCTTTATCTACCATAGATTCATAGTTTATTGAAAATATAGTGGCGTGAAAATAATTGTCGTGGATGAAAACTTTTATTCGAGATCTCAATTTAAATCAGGACATGTATGTTTTATTTTGTGATGGTCATAGTTTTATTTTTTTGGGAAATAATTCCACTTTTCATAGCAGGTCAAACATATTGATGTTTGGTATTATTGGATTTGCAACATCCTTGATTTGAGATAGTTAGATCTTCAGAATATCCACATTGATGACAGTGGGTTATGCATATTGACCAAGAGTTTATCTAGATGTAAATTTGAGACTTTCTGACTGATTATAGGGTTGGCGGTGATCCCCACTTGAGTCGGAGGGGGAGTTTATTGGGTGCCTCCTCAAATGGTACCCACACATTTTCTCTATTAATGAGGTGTTTTTAATGCGGGTCAAGACTGAGTGAATTAATTCACACGGAGACATGTTTTTGACACGGATTTTTATCTTAACGTGGATTTTTCTCCCTATAAAAGGAGGCATCATACAAGGTTTTAAAGTAAATCTACAATACCAAGAGAAAATCAAATTTGGTGATTGACTTTCATTGACGATCATTTTTTCTTTGCATCAAAGAGTTTTACTTTTGAGATCCCTTCCTTTTGGGGGAGTCTCTATCGTGTACTTCTTCATTTTAGTGGATCCATCTTTCTGTACTACATCCTGTGGTTTTTCTCTTTTGGTTTTTCCACATAAAAATTTCCATGTCAACATTTATTTTTTGAACATTTATTTTTGAGTTGTTGTGCATCCACTTTTGTTTGGAGGAAAAGAAATTTATTTCCACTTCACATTCGCTTTGATTTTTTTTGCGCGTTCATCACTTTCCATCTTTCCTAATAAAAAGGACCACCAAGTCTCGTCGATGAAGATGAGTTATACCCCTAGAAAAAATAGAATTCAAACAATTGTGATATTGAGAAGACATTGAAGATTAAGTCATTGAATGAGAATCCATGATAATGGAGATGATTTCGATCACAAAAATTTGAACCAATAAAGGAATTTTCACATAGAGGAACTCGAGAAGATCCAAATTCATCCAAATTGTCACATTACATTATGAATAGATAGAGAACTGAATTTTATTTGATTTGGAATGATTATGGTTTTCATTTTGAAAGACCATGTTTGAAAATTAAGAAGCATAAAAAGCTTGATCGGGGGCCTCATGATGTCAAATTAGATATACCTCTAATTTTTATAAATTGAAAACTAGAAGCAGAAGTGTCCAAGACCATGTATGGGTGTAGAACCAAATGCAATGTTGACAAGGCCCATTTTTGAAGTCTGGATCCCAAATTGCACTCCAAGTCTAGGCCCAAGTATGGATTTTCCTCACTTAATCCTAGTGTGTAAGCCCATTCCAATTCCACTAAAAATTCAAATTCATAGTACAATATATAAATTATCTTCTTCCTTCAACCAATGGTTCACATCCACTCTTACATGAGGCACTAAATCACTTCACCTTTAAATTTTATGAAGATATATCATTATAGGAAAATGAATTAGTTATAAAACGTTATATATTCTAAGAAAGTTCATCATATCCCTCAATTTAGACATATGTTAAGGATCCAAAAAATAAATCAATTATTTTCAGCACTGAAATTTAAGAATATTTTTGAAGGTGCTTGAACTGTTCAGGGCTGAAGAAATAACTCATGTAGATCAAATGGAAAGAATGATGGGTGAACCTAAAGTATTTTCTATAAGAAGAGACAATATTCAACAAATAAAGGGGTTTCTTTATAAATCAATTGATCAAGATGCTGCTAATGTTTACTACTTTATTCTATTTCATTATGTTGTAATAACTCTGATGATGGTACACTATGACATTAGAGGCTAAACCGATAAGACTCTTCTTATCCCCATGTTAATGAATTTACACTTTAATGGTTTGTTATTTTCTATTAATCTCACGAGATTCATTCAAAATGTTTAGAAATTAAGAGAGTACTTATTCCTTTATATTTTTAATTCATCTTACCTTCTTCATTGGATCGCACACACAGGTCACTTAGGTCCTATCCATTTCTTGTGATCATGAGTAGTGGGCTGACTTAAGGGTAATTAGAGATCTCTAATTACTAGTATATAGAATATTATAGGTTACATTGGTTATTGCATCCCTCTAATTAAAATAAAATTTCTAGGTGAGGGTAATTAAGATTTCACTAGATTATAGAGAAAATAGGAGGGTAAAAAATAGAATAATGATTTAAAAAGAAAGATAAGGAGATATTCATGGTTATGAAACTTATTTTAAAACTAATTTAGAACCAATCCAGTTAAATATCAAAAACTTTTTCCACACATTGAACCCAACAATTAAAATCAAAACATATCTATAACACTTTCCTCTCTAAAGACAACCCGAGTCCACTATTACTACATTTTTTTAGGTTCAAAATTTTTTTTGCAGAGTTCCCCATGATAGGATTGTTATAAAAGAGTATAAAATTTAATAAATATGAATAATGTTTTAAAATAAGTTTTTAAGATATTTGTGTTAATTATACCAGAAGTTAAAGCGTTTTTGTGCAATTTGAGAGTTATAGTAAGGGTTTTGTCTCAAATTCCCTTCTTTGATATATGTTTTGTATTATGAACCTATTTTTGTTTATATAGTGTATATTATTCATCATTGAAAGTATTTTACCATTATTATCTATTTATTCCTTGTATTTAAATTTTTATTTCTAGTTTTTTCTTTCAAAGATATTTTGAATAAAATGTTATAAAATACATAACGGTTTTTCATCTCACTTTTATTTATCTAAGTCATATTTAATATTCACAAATTATTTTATATTTTATTGTGTATATACTTCCCTATGAAAATTTTTATCATAATTTAATGAAATTAAAAAAAACTATCATAAGTTTTATCTTTCATGGGTTTTTTATTCAAAAGATACTAATGTTGTAAGGGTTTCAACATCACAATTTCCCTTCATTGAGATATATTCTATATTCACCACCTTCATTCTATTGTGTGGTGTATATAATTCACATTAATTAATTTTATAATTCTTTTCATGAAAATTATATAAATTTACAAATCCATTTAATTTTTTTTCTTTTGTGAGGTTTTTATTGAAAGATTACTTAATTTATAAGGGTTTATGTTACAATCTCACTTTTTATCAGGATTGTTTATGTTTTAATTTCCATTGTGGGAAATTATATGTTATTTCCATCATAAATATATCCTATTTTATTATCATATTTTTATTTATGTAGTTCTTAATTATTCTTTTCATTTCCCCTCTTTTGGTACTCAAAAATAAAGAAATAATGTTTTTAAGAAAATTTGATCTTATTTCTCCTTTTTAGTCTGGAATGTTTCTCTTCCATATTCATGTTATTAAAAAGTGTTTCATGGAAGTTATTATCTATCTTTAAATGATTTCTAAATTTATTTTTCTACTATATTTAAATTTCTTTTCAAATTTTTTAAATGAATCTTATTTTCATTTTCTAAATATGTAATTTTTTAATTTCTTTACAAAAGTGTGAAAAGAATGTTTTTTAAGAATTTATAGAATGAATAGATTTTTACACCATCATATCCTTTATTTTTAATGAATATTCATTTACAATTATCCATGATTTTTTAAGGAAAATTATATTCCCATTATTCTAATAATTTTATGTTTTTAAAGGTTACAAAAATAAAATTATATTTCTTTTTTTCAAAACATTTTTCTTATTATTTTATAAAAGTATTTATCAACTATGCTAACATACTATAAGGAATAATATGATTCACTGGGGATATGTTCTAATGATATTATCCACAATTAATCTCTGGATGACGTATGATGATGATGTTTTAATGATTTTTTTATGAACCTCGTTTCTTTATCACATGTTACTTAAGTTATAATGAAATGATGAATATTTTTTTGATCATGTGTCACAAATATGTATGGATTTTATTATGTGATGGGTTTTCCTAGAATTATATATCACTTCAATGCATTTGGAATTTTTTATATCTCATGAGATTGAAGGTTAAATTAATTGGGTTGGTAGGTAATTGTACGTGGTTGTGGTGGTTGTTTTATAGAGGAAGTGGGGTTGGTTTTTCATAATATAGTTTGCAGTGGTATCACTTTGTGTGGTGATGATAGTGTGGTGATATTTTTGGGTTGCGACAGTATTGTTTCATGAACCGACTAGGTAAGGATTATGTGTGAATCTATATACTTGTATTTTCTTGTGATTTCTATACACAACCCACCCGAATAAAATATCCTTATCAATTCCCAAACATTTTGGGTTCCATGTGTTTTACCCAACATCCAAGATGGTGAGGAAATGGATGACTCATTACTCCCACTCCCACGCTCTCCCTTCTAGGTGAGTTATGGGATGCGATGGTTTGAGGTAGGTATGATCATTCTATTATAGTATGTGGTGTGATAGAATACCTTATGGGGTATTGGAATGAAAATGGGTACATGATGTACTAGAAGACCATGTGATGTATGGATGAGTAGGTTCATGATCTACTAATAAACCCTAAAGGGTATAGATAAGTGGATATTTCATTATTGGGTCATGCATGGTAAGAGGTGGGAACAAGGCTGATGTCCTTAATGTTCATGATACCTTACAGAACTAGATAAGTGAAGGATAGATGAGATGTGGTATGTGGCAGTGGATATGGGATGATGAGGATGATGTGGTTGTGACATGTGCAATGGTTGTGATATGAGACATGGTGTGTTGCAGTATGGAAGTAGGATGGATTGAGAGCATAGGATGTTTGGAATCATGGAATGAGAGTGATAAATCAATGGGAAGTTCATTGTGGGGTACTATATTTGTTATATTCTTGATACTATTTTATTACTCTTGGATACGGTACTTAGTGAGTGGGTCTTGGTGAGGTTTTGTGGTTGTTGACATGATAAGTGCTTATTGGTTCTATTGTTTTTCCAATGATACATTAGTATACTCCTTTCACATTTACATAAGAGGTTCTAAGTATAATCCTACTGAGTATAGATGGTATTAACACCCCTATATATATATAATCGCTTTCAAGTTCCAAACGAGAGTTTGGGGACCGATTTGGGCACTACTGACTTAGAGTTGGGAGTGGTGGCTAGAGCTGCTGCTTAGGAGTTATTTTTGGTATTTTATTTGGATACTTGTATTTGTTTGACATATCATGCATTGTAGAGTATTATGGGTTTGGGTTATTTATATATTATGGTGTTGATTGGTGGGTTTCCTTGTCATTTTATTGGGATATATGAGGGTAACTCCGCCTAATTTTATGTTGTATACCCTCAGTGGTAGTCGCTAACCTAGGGCCAATTGAAGGTGGGCCTTGGGGGTCACTCTCATATTCACTACAAGATCATGAGAGATTCCCAATGGGGGAGGGTAATGAAAATAGACATGTATTCTTTCAAAGGTCATACCCATTAAACATAATATTCATTTATCATCATATGTTTGATAAAGGATCTCAATATATTCAGTTAACACGGCATTCAAGAGAGCAAGTAGTTCTATAAAGCTGGCTTCACTTCATCTGTTTCCATCTTTGAAATTATATAGCTTCATTATTACTGATAATGTTGTATATTTAGAATAGTTGGGATATAGTTTCATCTTTTCTAATCTCTTTAACTTCTCAAACATCTTCAAAAAATCATGAAGATCATCTTCAACCATCATTTTTATTTCCTCAATAAAATCCCCATCATCTTTTACAGTTCCACTCATATCAAATAATCTATAAACCAAATTTTTATCCTAGTCACTAGATACATTCAGTTCATCCCCCTGATTAGTCCAACATTTATAACTTCGATCTATTTTTGGAAAAATCAAATGTTATTCCAATTCATTTGGACAGATTCTTCTTGAATAAGCACAATATAGATGTAGAAAATGATTTGAGAATGATCATTTCCACACTCCTATTACAATATATATGAACTCTTTAACCCTATTCTTATACCATTTCATCATACAATTAGAATCCATCAATTTTTTATTCATATTGAACCTATTTGGTTTAATATTTTTCATATTTAACAAAAAAAATACACAGTAGGTAATCAATTGAGTAATCATATTTGATTAATATTCATCCTATTTGATTCAACAATAATCACATTCCCTTCCTAAAGTAATAAATATTATGAATTTAGTTAATCAATCAATATTTCAATTTTTTTTAAAAAAAATTATGGTATTCTTATTTTATATTCATTTTACTTATAATGATTAATATATTTATGACTACTTATTTGACATCATTTTTTTTACTTTCACTTATTCCAAACTCAGATATTTGTCGCATTATTTTCTTTCATGCATTATAAATATATTCAAAATTATAATTTTTAATGTAATTTAATTGGATAAAAAATATAGATAAAATGTATTTTTTTCAATTTTATTTCAATTTCAAAAATTTAATAAAAACCAACTACATTTATAATATAACACATAAATATTATTAAAATTTAAAAAAATATTGTAATTTTAAAACATTAAATGTATAAAAAATCTATTTTGATGTGATTTTATATTATATTTTATGAATATATTTTTTATGATAAGTGATATTGGAAATAAACTTTTAACCACATTAAATGTAGATCAAACACACTTGGTGTTATTATGCTTTCTCAAATAAAAAAATAATATATATATATATATATATAAACAGTATAAAAATAGCTTTTGAATATAAATGAATAACAATATATTCAATAATCAAATTTGATATTAACTTTTAGTAACTAGGAACTAAAATTATTCATAGTAATTATGAAGGGATAGATTAAAAAAAGAATAATAATTGATATCTTAATATGATATTTGAACCAAAAATGTTCACAAATCAAGATTATTATAAAATAAAAATAGAAAATATTAAATAATATAATAATATGTAAGTTTCCATAAATGTTAGATCTGTGTGAATGACATGAACAATACATGATATTTATTTAGTATTAAATAAAATAAATAAGAAACATAAAACTTAAAATGCCCAATTATATTTTAACAGTCAATTGTCTAAATAGGAGTTCTTAAAAAACCCAGAACCTTTTCTCTTATTTGGTTCAAGGAAATGATATGTAATCCCTACTGAATGTACTCTAAGAAATATACACATGGATAAAATAAATATTTATATATGGATTAAAAAATTTAAAAATTAAAAAATAAATTAATGTGCTCATAAAAGAGAACCATTTTGGGAAAAAAATCCCTCAAGGTAACTTTGTAGTGTTTTTGGGTTGATTTTGCTTGTTGAAAAATCTGGTTTAAAAGGTCAGTTATAGAGTTTTAGAGTGATTTTTGACAAGGTATGATGAAAAATATCCAAGAAAAAGGTATGAAAGCTCTAGAAGTGGTATGGAAAATTATGTGTACAAGGTGGTGTCGTTTCTTAGTGTTTTCCAAATTTTTAGGGTCCAAAATTTGGAGTATGGCTCAAGTTTCGTGAAAGTTGGATTTCTAGGGTTGTTATATGAGAATATAGAAAAATCATGGAATTTGTAAAATTTTGGTGTTTCGTGAACATTTGGTGATTCATTAAGGTTGGGAGATTTGAGAATGATGGTTGTGACATGAAGGAAAGATAGTAAGTTACATGATTATAAGAAGTTTCACGAATGAGAAAATTTCCCTACAATTTCACAAAAAATAGTGCATTTCATGAACAAGAATAAAGAGTTTCATGAAAAGGTTGTGGTGAACTTGAATTTTTTGCGAATGGGAGGAAACATATATAAATAGGTGGTACCCCCAACATTTGAATATAGTAATCCTTAATGTAAATACAAAGGCTCCAAATTCATGAAATAATTTCATGAAATATTTCCTTGAGTGAAGGATTCATAAGAATATCAGTTTCATAAAGGAAGGAAGTTTCACTAGATTGAAAGTTTGAAAATAGTTTTGAGTTTTGTGATAGATTATAATGTTTTGTGAAAGGTAGTTAGTTTCATGAAAGTAAAATTTTCATGAAGGTTTGAAAATTTTCAGGAATAATTTGGTAGTTTTTTAAAAGTTGAGAAAGGGGTTTCATTAAATTGAATCTTACACGAATAAAAAGGGATTTACTAGTAATTATATGATAAATATGTATTCATAAATTAGATTAAGGTAGATCTTCACGATGCACTAAATGAGGTGTAAATAGTACTGATTCAAGTGATCAAAAGAAGAATCTTCTGAAGGCACAGTGAGAACACTTTTGTTGAGAGAGTAGTGAGATTTCAAATTGTGAATGATAGTGAAATATGAGAGATAGTGAGTCCACTACAAACTTTGTAATAGTTATTCACTTTAGTGGATTTGGTACATGGGAACATTTCCTATGTATTCTCCTTGGATGTAGCCCAGTGTGGGTGAACCAAGTAAAATTATTGTGTCTCATGCATGCTTTTATTTCTGGTCATACTTTGATATGGGAAAGAGAGAGAAGACTATTTTGTTTAATAAAGAAATAATATATAAAGGGGAATTTGTTTTAATATAAAATACCTTGATTCACCTCCCCCCCCCCCCACTCTCATGAAATTTAACCTAGTCGGTTTAACAATTGGTATCAGATAAAAAGGTTAAAATCAGTGTTTCTCTCTCAATGGTTTCAATGGAGGTTGTTAATCACAACGGGATTCTGATCTTCGATGAAAACGATTTTCAGTTATAGAAGAATCTAATATAGCACTACTTTATATCATTAGTCATGGATGTATTTATAGTTTTGATGTATGGTATTTCTGTAAGTGTGTACAATGGAGTTCTATCTAAATAAGACTTAAGGGAATTGGATGTTGATGCCAAAGGAATCAATTACTTTGGAGGAGTCTTATCTAACACAATATACATGAAGTTGATTTCATGTAAGTCCACACATTCTGTGTGGTAAAAAATATTAAATATCTATGAAGGTGATTGAAAATTTAGAGAAGAAAAATTACAGGTTTTGTGGAAAAATTATGAGGACCTAAGAATGCACCCTAATGAGTCTGTAGTTGCATTCTTTAACTAGGTGAATTTTGTTGTGGAAGACAAGTATTTTCTTAGAGAAATTCTTAAAGATATAAATATTTTTAATAAAAATTTTATAAGACTTCCACCTTGGTTCAATCTGAAAGTTTCATTTTTGGAAGATAAAAACCCAAAGGAGATGACATTAGATAGTTTTCACAACATTATTGTCTCATAAAAGATGATAAATTATGATAATGAGTTTGTGGAAAAAGGGAAGTCCAAATTGGTGGCATTTAAGTCCATGAATAAGCTCACTATTGAATATATCTAGGAAGAAGAAGATATTGATGAGGTCATTTCATTACTTCCCTCAAATATATAAAGATGAAAATGAAAGTCCAAAGGGAAACATCTACTCGCATGATTTTGATGTGGAAAGGTTGCACATCTTACACCAAGGTGACCTAAAATGTTACAATGTGATAATTAAGTTGAAGTCTAAATTCCCATTAATAAGTCTTCAACCTATGTGAATGGTCAAAAAAATTATGAGAAAAATCTTCAAAAAGAAGAATCTTCTTTCACAAGAAAATGACATTTTAGAAGAATCCAAGGATGGAGAGATGGATAACTACAAGGATCATGAATAAAATGTTATGGTGGAAGTTATAGGTAACTCTCATATAAGAAAAGAAATCGTTAATGATGGAGAATTCAAAGGGACGGTTTGATCTCCAGGCTAAATTAGAAGCTTCTCTTGAGAAGATAGATGTTTGGAGAGCCAAAACAAAGAAATCCAATAAAATGGTCCATGATTAAAAACTCTATATGAAGCATCTGGAAGAATATAAGTCTGAGATGAAGGAAAAAATTGAAAAGATTAATTCTTTAATTCTAAATAACTCAGAAAAGTTCATTGAGTACAAGCTAAAAGTTGAATAACAAAAAATGGTGATCGATGGTTTGACTATCATAGAAAAAGATCAAATCAAACATATGGAGGAATTTAAGAGGAATTTTTCATCCTATGAAGATAATTAGAAGATCATGAGAGAATATTGACTCCAAGTATGACATCATAAAATCAGATCACTCTGGTGATAGAAAAGATAAAAGTGGATTATAGAGGGCCAGTAAAACAGGAGCAACAGTCGTAATCTAATGATAAGGCTAGTATGGGGATTGATCACAAACATAAATTTTTGATGATTGATGTCAAACCACAAGTTCCCACTCTGAGGTTAAAAATTCATTTGGGTAAGAATCAGAATCAGAAGGTTCAGAGAAACCATGGAACAAGCGGTCCTGTAATAATGACTTTATAGAATTCACCTCATATCAGGTTTTATTTTTTTTAGAAAGAAGGGATATTCCCAAAAATGTATGTTCCATATCCAAAATGTATTGAATGGAATAATATCATAAAAGTATTCCATATAGAATTCAATATTCCAAGAATTATTTTGATGGTAACTTTTTCTGGTGTGGATGATTCATACATATGGATAGATATTTCTCATCAACAATACAGAGGAATGTGTCGAAGAAGACACAAAGTGGTCATAAACAGTAACTCAAAGAATCATCAAATGAGATGAAAATGAAAAATCTATTTTCAGATCTGCAAGGTGAAGTTATTCTATCATAAGGAATGTCAATAATATCTTTCCATGATATGTATGAAGTCAATTACATGGATCAAAAAGAAAAGAGTTGAGGAGGTAGTGGTTGTAGAGTTTTCCCTTAAAGAATCGGATCGTGTTGGTGTATGGATCCTTGAAAGTGGATGCACATCCCATATAATGGGAAATAAGAATCTTTTTATAGGCATCAAATATGACAAGGAATGTGTCATCAAATTTTTAAATGATGAAGGCCTGAAGATTATTTGATCAGGAAAATCCAAATTTGCGGGTAAAGATATTATATGTATTGATGTCTTGTTTTTTTAAAGTATCAGCCACAACTTTCTAAGTGTTAGTCAATTGTGTGACTTTTTTCATGCTTTAAAATTTACCAATAGGTTGTGTATCATCAAGGTAAAATATGATAGAATTGTTTTATAGGGAAATCGCATGAATCAGAATTTCTACTTTGTGAGTGGAGAAGAGGATATGTGCTTTCTATCTAGAGAGGAAGAAAGAAGGTTGCAACATAAATGATTTGTCCATCTATGCCAACTATCCCTGTAATATCTGGTTAAATTCGACGTAGCACGAGATCTCCCTAAGATTTCATGTGATCATACTCACATGTGAAATGCTTGTCAATAAGGGAATATTATCATAAAAATGTACAATGAAAAAGAACAAATTTTAACTAGAGTGCTTGAATTATTTCATGTAGATGTTTCTGGACCTATCTCACCAAGATCTATTGATAGGAAGAGGTATTATATTCTTTTCATTGATGATTTCAGTAGGATTTCATGGATATTTCTCATTTCCCACAAGTATTCCATGTTCAATTTCAAAACACAATATTGAAGGGAAGCAGAAAGGATGCTTGGATAGAAGATTATAAAGTTTCAAACTGGTAATGGTATAAAATTCAAAAAAAAACCATGTGGGGTATTATCTCAGGAAACACAGGATAAGACACCAAGTTTCGGTAGTGAGAACTCTTCGACAAAAAAGAGTGGTGGAAAAAAGAAATCAGATTATAAACAACATGGTTGGAACAATTTTTATTGAAAATGACATACCAGAGAAATTTTGGAAAGATATATTATTAACATCGGTCTATATATCCAATAGGGATCTATAGTGTCTGAAAGAAGAAAATACTTCATATGAGATTTGGTATATAAAGAATCCAACATTTAAATATTTTCAAATCTTTGGAAGAAAGTTTTTTATTCTCAATAATGAAAAACACATAAAGTTTGAGTCTTTTGGGGATGAGGGGATATTCCTTGACTACTCGAGAAAAAGAAAATCATATAAATTCTCCAAAAATAGGTTAGGTAAAGTGGTTGAAAGCAATGATGTCATTGTATTATAGAATGAATAGGATATTCAACAACACAGTGAACAGTTCCTTGATGAAAATGATGAGAAGGTAAGAAACTCATGGAGATTAGAAGTTGAAAATGGTGATTCATAAGAATATACTGATTATGAGAAAGATGAATTAAAATTTATATCTACACAAAAGCTGAATATTCAAGCTGAAATTGATAGGAAAAACATCATTGGTGATCATGCAGTGCCAGTTCAAACATGGAGAATGGAGTCTTTATATCAGACATCCTTTCTATCTCAGGTAGAGCCTAAATGTTTTGAATAATTTGATGGAGATAAGAACTGGTTTTAGGATATGAATGAATATATTGATCAAATTGAGAAGAATCATACATGAAAGATTGTTTCAAGACCAGTGGATAAGAATGTCATCGGGACCAAATGGGTCTTCCGGAACAAACTAAATAAAGTTGGATTTTTAATTTGAAACAAAGAATGACTATTGTGCAAAGGATACTTCCAAATCAAGGGAATCTATGTTGATGAGAAATTTTCACCTATTGAAAGGCTAAAGACTATTCTTCTATTCTTGTCCATAGTATTGTAAAGAAAATTCAAAGTAATCTAGATTGGCGTTAAGTCGACATTTCTAAATGGGGTTCTAGAAGAAGAATTGTACATCAAACTACCATATGGGTTTCTTATCCATGAAGATGAGAAAAAAGTTTTTTGATTGAAGAAGTAGTTATATGGATTAAAGTAGGCACTGAGAGAAAAGTATTCAAGAATTGATTAGTATGTAAAGAAGCTTGATTTTCAGCATGGTGGATTTTATTACAATATTTATGTCAATAATAACAATAATAAAAGGATGATGGTGTTAGTGTATGTCGATGACATAATATTTGGTGGATCAGATGAAGCACAGTGAAAACTATTTTTAGAATTCTTGAAAAGTTAGTTTGAAATTTCCATGATTATCGAACTATCATTTTTCCTTGGTTTACAGGTAATGAAAGGAATAAATGGCACATTCATTTATCCATCCAAATATTCCAAGGAGGTTATAAGAAGATTTGGAATGGATAATTGCAAGGAAATGAAAACTCTAGTGGATACTCGAATGAAACTGTCACAAGATGATGAAGGAAAAACAGTTAATGTCACAAAATATAGGCAGATCATTGGCAGTCTATTGCACTTAATAGAAACATGACCCTGTATTATTTAAAAAATATTCAAAGTAGCATAGTATCAAATTAATCCTTATGAAATACACGTACTTTCAATGAAAATAATACTTTGGTATATCAAGGGCATGATGGATTTAGGTTTTTTATACAATGATAAATCTCCACAAGTGTTATTAGTTTATAAAGATGCATATTGGGTTAGTTCAACAGATGATAGAAAATCAACATTAGGTGGTTCTTTTTATCTTGGTAGATTTTTTATTTATTGGTTAAGCAAGAAATAAGATTTCATTACGTTGAGCATCATATAAGTTTAATATATTGTTACTACTAAAGCTTGCATATGGTTATTGTGGATGATGAAGCAACTTGAAAATATGGGAGTTAAAGTGAAGTCTTTGGTTGGAATTCATTGTGATAATTCAAGTTCTATAAATCTCATAAAAAAATCAGTCCATCATTAAAGGATGAATCACATTGAAATTAAGTATCATTTTATCAAGGAGAAGGTGGATCGTGGTCTTGTGAAGTTGGAGTATGTGACTATAGAATTACAAGTTGCAGATATTATAATGAAAGTCTTACCCAAATAAGTGTTTAAACTATGTTTAATAGATCTTGGAGTTCAATCAACTCCCCACACTTGAAACAAGTGTGGACATGCGACCCCCTCTCCCCGAGGTATGGTGTATTTTCTCTTATGTGTTGATATGTGTTCTTTACAATGTTGCATCCACAAAGGAGTGAATTTTGGGTTCATTGAAAAAGGGGGATAAAATATCTTGATCAAGATAGAGGGAAAAGTTTATAGGGGCAGCAAAGTAGAATGAGTTTTAAATCTAACAATGCTAAAGATGATCGGGAAAAGGTTATATATCACGATAGATGTGGTTCGTGATGAAAGCAGTTGACTATTTTGGGAATGAAGTGATTCATTGATGAACTTTGCATATTACTCTTGTTTCTCACACTGATCATGGATCATATGGGATTAGAGTGTGTGTTAAATCTTTTAATGATATCACGAATTGCAAGAAGTGAATTTTGGTAGAAGATGGAAGAAACTCCAAAGTGGAATTAAAAGGTTTAGAGTTGTCAATAAACCCAAAGGGATAGATTTTTGGGGAAAATCCCTCAAGGTAACTTTTTAGTGTCTTTGGGTTGACTATGTTTGTTGACAAATAAGGTTGACAAGTTTAGTTGTGGAGTTCCAGAGCAATTGTTGTCAAGGTATGTTGACAAATATCCAAGACAGAGGTATGGTAGCTCTAAAAGTCATACAGAAAATTTTGTGTACAACGTGTTGTCGTTTCTCAATGTTTGCTAAATTTTTGGGGTCTAAAATTTGGAGGATGGATCTAGTTTTGAAAATGTTGAATTTATAAGGCTACCTCATGAAAATATGGAAAAGGCATGGAATTCGCTAAAGTTAGGTGTTTTTTGAATGTTTGGCGATTTGTGAAGGTTTGAAGATTCGTGAAGGATGGTTGGGTCACGAAGGAAAGATGATAAGTTATGCGAATATAAGAAGATTCACGATTAGAAAAAATTCCCTAAAGTTTCACGAAGACAATGGGTTTTGAAAAAAAGAATGAATAGTTTTGTTAAAATACAGTGGTGAACTTGAATGTTTCGTGAAGGGGAGGCAATGTCTATAAATAGGTCGCTACCCCCACATTTGAAGAGAGGGAGCCTTAACAAAAATTCAAAGGCTCTGAATTTGTGAAGGAATTACTTAAAATATTTTCTTTCATGAAGGATTCATAAGAATATTAGTTTTTTTAAGGAAGTTTCACAAAAGTGAAAGTTCTGTGAACTGTTGTGAGTTTCATGAAAGCTTAAAAAGTTTCACGAAAGGAAGAGTTTTTGCGAAGGTTTGAAAAGTTTCCAGAATAATTGGGTGGTTTTATGAAATTTGATAAAGGGGTTTTGTAAGAGTGAATCTTATGCGAATCAGAAGGGATCACCCAGTAATTCTATGGTAAAGAGGTATTCATCATGTGGATGAAGGTAGAACTTCATGATACACCAAATTAGGTGTAAACAATATTGATTCAAGTGATCAAGAGAAGAATCTTCTGAAGTATCTGTGATCACACATCAGTTGAGAGAGTAGCGAGCTTTAGAATTATGAATAGTGGTGAATCAGGAGGGACTGTGAGTCTGCTTCAAACTTAATAAAAGCAGTGCGCTTTAGTGGATTTGGTATATTGGCACATTGTTTGTGTATTCTCCTTGGACGTAACTCAGTGTAGGTGGACCAAGTAAAATTTATGTGTCTCGTGCATGCTTTCATTTCTGCTCATACTTTTCTACGGGAAAGGGAGAGGATAATGTTTTGTTTAATGATGAAATAAGATATAAAGGGTAGTTATTTTAATTTATCGTACCCTGATTCACCCCCCCCCCCCCCCTCTTAGGGTATTTAACCTAGTTGGGCTAGCAACCTTCTTTACCAATGTTCAACTACATGGATCATGATTGGTGATGAATTTATTTATCCTTCAAGATTCAATGCTAAAAATTGAATACCATAAAAAAAGGGTTCTTGAAATTCATAAAAAGGATCATCGCCGTATTAAAGAATGGTTGAGAATACACACCAATTGATGTAGCGAAAATTTCAGAAAAATGAAAGAAACAAAAAACATGATCGGTTCAGTAATCTTTAAAAAGGAGTTTTTAAAGACATGTCTTTGGTTTTTGAGCTCAAATATTCCAAAATGTTGTGCAGACAAATCAATATATGTTGAATTTTGTAAAGTCTTGAGTAATTGGGTCGAGCAGCAGTGTAGTTAGTGTTTTTTTTAAAGGAGGAGAAACCTTTATAAATGCTTCCTAAAAGTGTTGGTAAAGTTATATTTTATCAGCACTACTTTTAATGTGGATTAAGATAGATATTTATTGGCGTTAACATTAGTGCTAATGTAAATAGATTTATCAGTGCTAACATTAGTACTGATAAAGCCCAAAGAAAAAACACAATACAAGTATAATTAAAATTTGTATATATTATTAATTATATAAAAATTAATAATTAACAATTGTTTTTCAATATGATTAATTTCATTTAAGAAACATTATTAATTATATAAATGTGTAAATATTTTTTACTATATATTATTAAATATATAAATGTATAAATAAGTGTAAAAATAATTAAAATTACACTTAAATACAAAAGATTTAAAATAAAATACTAATTATATAAATGTAAGTATATTAATTATATATATGTGTGTTATTAATAATTAATAATTGCATTTAAATATTTTTAATAGTATTTAAAAAACTTTTATTAATTATAAAAATGAATACAAATTTATTATTATATAAAAGTATATTAATAATTATATTATAATTTATAAAGGATTATTTTCAATATATTACTCATTATATACAAATGTTATGAGGACACCTTCACGATTGAGTGGTCCTCGATTGCGGCATTGCATGTAGACGGTCGGGGGATCAAATCCCGATCGTGGTTTTTGGCCCCCCAGTTTGGGGGGTGATGGTTTTCATCCCGCACACACGCAGGACTTACATCGGCAAGGGGGTGGTGGCCCTGGTGGCTGCGACGCGAGCAGCGAGCCGAGTGAGCACAGGTAGTGAGTGTACATGTGTGAATGGGTTGGGCATAAGCGAGTCGGGTGGATGCAGGCAGGCTGGACAGACACAAGCGAGCAGGGCCTGAAATGAGCGAGTAATGCTACACATAGAGTGGGCCAAACCAGGGGTCATTGAGTCATTCAAGACCCACAGATCTTTCGGCTTTTGGGCCAGTTTGGGGCCATTGAGTCGTGTGTTCTTTGAACCATGTTTGTTGGGTTGTTGGGCTTATGGGTCTTCACTGACCACACTTGTAATGGCATTGGGTCAATGGGTCTTCGGGCTATGTATTATCATAAAATATGTCAAGTGGGTGATTTTCAATCCTAGTGGGGAGGGGTGGGTCTTCGGGCCATGTATTATCATAAAATATGTCCACTGGGTGATTTTCAATCCTAGTGGGGAGGGGTGAGGCTTGAACCACAGGGGGTGCCTGAGTGCGTGTGTGGTTTGGCCGCCTGTAATCCCTCTATCTATAATAAATAAATTTAAATGTTAAATTTACTGTCAACTGTATTTTAAATAATATTAAATTAGTTTTTAAAAAATAAATAAATTACATATGTAAAAATATAATCATTTTTATCGATTACATGAAAATTATAAATGTATAAATGTTTTCTACAATATATTTTTAATTAAAAAAATGTTAAATTAAAAGTAAAAAATTTAATAATTATATTTAAATAGATTTACCTTTTGTAGTGTATAGTTGTATATATTTATATATAAAAAACATTAATTATTATTGTTATTTTTTGAAACCAACAAATTTTAATTATGTTTTACAATTATTAATTATCTTTAAAAAAATATTGTTGAATGTATAAATGAATAAATATTTTTTAAAAAATATATATATAATTAATCGTATGATTGTATGATTAAATATAATTATTAATAATTGTATACAACGAAATGATTTACGGGTATTTCTAATTATATGGACGTATATATTATTAATTATATGTATAAATATAATTAATTATTAATTGCATTTAAAAATTTAAATTATATTAAAAAATATTATTTATATAAATGAATTAATATTTTTAAAAATATATCAATAATTATATAGATTTGTAATTAAATTTCAAAATAATTATATTTGCATAAAGAATGATTTAAAATATATATTTTTAATTGCTTATATATAATTAGTAATTATATTTATTATCAACTGTATTCAAAATATATATATTATTCATTACTATTTATATTTTAGAATGCTTTTAAATTTTATATGTAAGATAAATTAATATTATTGTTATATTGTACGTCAAAATCCCTTCAGAATATTTTATGGGTTGTGTTTGTTGATAAAGATGGAGGAGGCAAAGACATAGCCTATGACGCAACTCGTGCTTTACAATGTAGAGTGGTGAATTTGAGGAGACTAGGACGTGGAGAATGCAAGCTTGTCCATGTTGTTGTCACCCCGACTACGCCCAAGGAGGAGGTTACACCGCAAGGAGGAGGCTACACCATAATGTTTGTTTGGAAGGATGCAAAAACATTGTCAAGCCCACCCAAGACCAATGCTCGAGCAACCTCTAGGCAAATCGGTGACTAATCGCAGGCACCACATAGCCGAGTAGACGAGCAAAGATGCTTTGTGTGTAGGTAGAGCACACACAACCGCGCATGTGGGTCGGCGTGCACATGGGAGTAGTGGTCAGTGTCGTAGGGCAGCAATGCGAGGATGTCGGGAGCGGACATTGTTACCCATAACTTATGATTCAAGGAAGTGAAGAGGCTTATATATGGTCCTTAAATTCAGGAGTCAAGTCCGATGTGGGACACGAGAATATTTTTCCATGTTGTAGCTTGGTACACCATGGCGCATGACCATGTTTGATAAACTCTAGAGCCACTAGAGATTTCGGGGTGTCGATGGTGCAGCAGAATAGGCTACGCCCCAATCCTTTTTAAAGAGAACGTGTCTACGCCGTAGCTACACCTTGTGTTGTGGAGAGTTTGAATTCAATGGGAGTAGAGAATTTGGAACCCCAACCTTATAAGAGCTCATGCCACAGTAATATGTCCATGACGCAGTCGGTTCCGTGTGACAAGTGGTTAGAGGATATCATGTCATAGATCGTGCATGTGGATTAATGGATGAGTTATCACTTCAAGAGAAGTGGATTTGGTCAACTACATGACTTCACGTCACAATATTGTTAACCACACCGTGTGGAAAATAGATGAATTGATGGATGCGCCACAGTGAAGGTGGGCATGTCGTAGTATATGAAAAACGGGCAATAATATGCCACAAAATATGTGACCATGCTACAACCAGGTAGTTAGAGGTACTTTTCATGAGAAACAGAAAGGGAGTTATGGCTTGAATCTCCCGATGGTCAATTCGAGTTAAATTGTGGTTGATGACCTCTGCAATTATAGGGGACACTTGGCACAATCCCGAAAAAGGAAGAGTCAATCGTTTCCAGTGGATTGAAATAAAAAGGGGGTGGGTCTTGTTGTGCATACATAGTAAAAACAGGGAGACAAAGATAGAATTTTAAGAGCAGGGTTTCAAAGGGTTTTTCCGGATCTCATATGGGTTGAAGGTCGAAGAAGGTGTTTCCAAGAGTCCTATTCTCACTGGAAATTGACATTGCATGTGCGGAAGAGGAACCCCATTGTGGGTGTATGCATTAGCTCCATGTGAAGAAGGAAAGATTCAATAAATTGAGCAGTGAGTTCCCTATTGAAGGAGAGCAGCGAGTTCTCCAATTGTTCGTGGTAGTGAACCAAGAATGTCAACGAAACTGCTCCAAATTGTACTTACAAGGAAATGTGATTTTAGTGAATTTGGTGCACAAACGCATTGTCATGCATGCTCCTTGGACTCGCGTTGTGCGAGTGAACGAAGTAAAATCCCTTGTGTTGTTTACTACTTTCACCGCTCATTAAAGGGAAAGGTAGAGAGAAATTGAAGTGTTCCTCAAGGCGAGAGAACAAGATTGTCATTCAAGGAAGAATTGTTTTAAACATCACCCCCCCTCTCAATGTATTATCCTCTATAGGGACCGATCATATATGAATAATATTCCGTATTTTTAAAATATATTGGTTATTACATCATGTATATATATAATATTAATTATTTTAGAATTTCTATACAAATTATATTAATTACATTTGAATAATATATATAAAAAATTTAATTAGGGAGTTTTCTAAAATTCTAAATATATGTTCATTTTATAAATTCTTTGAGGGTGAAGTTGCATTTTCAATTAATGATTTATATATATTGTTGTATTTATTCACATATTATTCACGTGTGTTTGTGTCCGAAGAGCTCAATGACATGTTTGTGCGGAATAGGTGAATTGAGTTGTATATCCAACTATATACAATGATGTTTTTATAATTTCTATATAAGCTAATATTAATTGCATTAGAAATAAACTAATTAATATGAGATATATAATAATATCAATAACATATAAAAATTCACATGAAGTTATGTTACTTTGCCCATTCGTTGCCTTGATAGTATCTTGGGTTTGTGCAGCTGAAGTAAAATGAAAACATGATTTGGTGATGATGTAATTTGTGATATGGGCATATTAAACAACTAAGTTTGGATTCGGTCTGCTCGGGCTGTTTTATTATGAAAAATGATTGTGAGTCAAGGGAGAGGGAGAAGATACAGAGGGGGAGACTGGGTGGGACCGACGACCGGCGACCGGCGATTCACTGCGCCACGACCTTCCAACGCCGCCGCTTCAGAAGATCGGCGCCTCCGACGGCGGCGGCGACGCGTTCACCAGGTTCAGAATGCTGTTCCAGTAGTTCTTGTTGTCCTCGCACAAATCCCCGCCGCCGTCCTCCGCCACCCCCGCATTGCTCTCCAGCAGCAGACTCGTGAACCCCTCCACGAAGCTCTCCTCCGCCGCACCGCCCCCCTCGTCGCCGCCCGGCCACGGCCCCTCCACCGTCACCGCCACGTCGTCCATCCCGGGCGACCCATACGAAATATCCACCTTCCACTCCTCCTCCCGCCCTTCCTCCTTCACCGGATCCTCCGCGGACGAGCTCCCCGCGAAGTCCATAACCTCTCCGGCCGCCGCGGCCACACCCCCGCCGCCCGCATTCTCGGCGAAGCTCACAGTGGACGTCGGCGACTCCAGCTCCCCGCCGCCGACCTGCCCCTGCCAGGCGTGCAGGACGTCGAGGCAGCGCGAGTGCGGCGGGGGGAGGGCGGGGAGGGGCGGGGGGTTGGGAGGGCGGAGGCGGGACTGGCGAGCGAGGCGAGCCTCGGCCTCGAGGCGGGCGGTCTCCCACTGCGCCATGTGGCTGAGGGTGGCGACGGACTTGGTGGAGTGAGGCGCGGCGGCGGCCGGGGAGAGGAGAGGGTCGTTGCGGGACTTGTGGGTGACGGGATCGATCCCCATCTTGGCGAGGCGCTTCTTCAGGTGGGTGTTCCAGTAGTTCTTGATCTCGTTGTCCGTTCTCTTGGGGAGGTGGGTGGCAATGGCCGACCACCTGACACGGGACAAGAGAAGACTAGGAGATCACCGCGCCAAGTCAAGACATTCTTACGCAGAAAAAGGCGTGATTCGTTGACGATTGACAGGCGCAGTGCCATAAAAGGATAGGGTACCTGTTGCCCAGAAGGGCGTGGAGCTGAATGATGGTCTGCTCCTCCTGCAAGCTGAACTTACCCCGCTTGATGTCCGGCCGGAGATAGTTTGCCCACCGGAGCCGGCAGCTCTTCCCGCACCTCTGCAACCCTGCGCCAAAAACACGTCAATCAAAAGGAAGAGCGGTGGACGAAGCTTTGAATCTCGCGGCGGCGGACCGGCTTTAGCGGGGAGGGCGCGCCAGCTGCCATGGCCGTGCTTCTCGATGTAAGCCAGCAGCTTCTGATCCTCCTCCGGCGTCCATGGGCCTTTCTTCAACCCTACCTTGTCGCAGCAGGGCAGTCTTCCCATGGCTTTTAGAAGGGTCCAAAAGCACAGAGACAAGGGGGAAGCAGGATCGTGGAGTACGTATTATTGGCTCCGGGAGAGAAGGGAGAGGGGGGGTTGTGAATTAATGAAGGGATGGGCAGAGAAATGTCAGTGACATGACATGTGGGGATGAATTAATGGATTTTTCAAGAGGTCGATCATTTTACACGCCCAAACCTGACCCCATTTTTCTTCTGGACGGTGCCCATCCAAGCTCTCTGTCCGGGTATCTATAAACCCCGGTTCGGATATTTATATATTTTTTTATAAAATAACAAAAATGTTTTCCAACGCACTCTTTTTATAATCAAATTTTGTTGTATATTTCACAAATCCCTAATATTATTTCACCATGTAAGCTTCACAACTAGAGGATTGATTATAAATGATAGGGGTGATTAACAAGTCTGAGACTATGTGTGGGTCCGCCACTCATCATTTATAGGATCACTGGACTAAAACCCACAGTGTATCATCTCAAGCTTAAGTCGGAATGCCGCATCTAAGTAAGTCATGAGGATACTGTACCTTCGATCAAAATGCACAACAACGGTAAATAACTCAATAATCAAATAGTATACAATCAAAGCGGAAAACCACTACATACCAACTGTGTATAAATGAATGCGGAAGCACCATTATAGAAACCCAACGATCAACAAGTATAATAGTCAATCACCCACCAAACAGATCACGTACCCAAGCAAAGAAAGAAATATAGTACAAGAGGCCCTACAACACCTAGTCGCATCTCATTCCAATCTAGAGACTCATAGCAAGCTATCATGCTCAACGAACAAACTACTTGCAACAGGTGAGGGGTGCTCGATTACCTAAGTGTCGTAGCCACCCAAGCGTGGTCTCAGTACAATTCAATACGACACAACCAATGTGATCCAATACTCAACCAATAATATGAAGTGCACATGCATGTCATAACACTACCACATATTTGGCATTATCAGCGCTACCTTTTATCAACACTTTTTTTTACATTAATAAAGAGTACTTTTATCGGCACTTTTATTAGCGTTGGTAAATATATGTTTTTTATCAACGCTAAAATAGTTGTTATTAGCATCGATGGAAGGTATGTTTCATAAAAAAAGTTATATATCATTAAAAATCATATATTAATATATAAACATATTTAAATTAATATTAATATAATATATTTTATAAAAAAATATTGGATACAACCGCGAAAGCGGCACACAACGCAAGGAAGATAATTACATTAAATCGCAAGCCCAATGCCTTGACCTCGTGACCCGCCTCTCACCCCCAAACCCTTACCACCCACCACCAACGGTGGGGCAAATATAATATATTTTATAAAATATAATTTATATAATACGAAACATGTAATCACACTTAATATATAAGATATTTAGTGAAAATTGTTTATAAAATAATTAAAAAATAATATTAATTAAAATTTTGATAATTATTATTGAGTAATAGTCCTTTAATAACAATTTAAAGATAGAAAAATTTAATAAATTAATAAATGATCTAAAGTAAATTAAAAACATGACTCAAACTTCAAACGATCATAATTTTTAAACTAGATGTCCATTTGAACTATACCACATATTAAATCAAACCTTGAAAAAATATCTATGTCGTGGTGACTTAGAGCTGCCATGGACATCGTTTTTAAGGGTAAAAAAAGGCTCAAAAGACCTTCAAAACTGAGTTTTTTGTCAAGATACCCCCATTTTTTAACGTTTGATTGAATTTCATTCTCATTTAATGAAGTCTTCTTATCTTTTTTTGGTGGAGACTCAATTTATTCAGGATTGCACTCATATGGATATAATCACATTCAAATTTTAACATTTTTCAAATTGTGCTATTATTTATAATGAAATATAAATAACATATATACATTTTTGTATATAATTACACATAAAATTTTAATTTTATAAATAAATATGCAAACATATTTACCTATAAAATATAATTCTAAATATATAAACCCCATCTAAATAAAAAATATTATCCATTTTATTGAAAATAAAAATGTATGAATATTTATATACCTATACAATGTATATATAATGTTTATATATATATATATATATAAATATATATGTGTGTGTGTATTAATAAACAGATATATATTTATCTATATATTCTAATATTTTTATATAAATATTAATATATAATATATGTAAACAAATATAAATATGTATAATTATATTTATAGACACACACACGCACACACACGCGCACACACACACATATGTGTGTGTGCGTGTGTGCGTGTCTGTATATGAATGTATTTATAAACACAAACACAAAACATATTTTACAAATGTATTAAAAAATAATTACATATATATATATATATAAATAAAAAAATATTATGAAATATTTATAAATAAATATATCAAAAAATAGAGAACAAAACAATATAGGATAGTGATGAAAGTGGAGATCCATGAGCGAGAGGTCTTAGGTTCGAAATTGAGTGAAGGCAAGATCATTCTAGCATTGAAAAGAGGGCAGGAGAAGGGGTGGACAAGTGGTGATAAAAGGGGGGGGGGGCAGTGGTCTCCCCCACCAAATTTACAAAAAAAATAACAATATTTTTTTACTTTTATCTACCCTAAAACAAAGCGATAATAAGATCCTTTTTATCAGCGCTTTGTTTTAGCACTGATAAAAGATCCTTTTAATCAACTTTTTGTTTGAGTTTTGATAAAAGACGCCTTTTATCATCGCTAAAGAAAGCGCTGATAAAATAGACTCCCTTTTAACGATGTTTGGATTAACAATACTTTTTCAGCTCTCATAAAAACTTTTTCTAGCACTTTTAATATTCACTTTTGCAGTAGTGTAAGCTCGACATAAAATAAACAGATAATACATAACTACGCAACATATCATAATATCACCAATACACACACAACCAGTAAACACCCATGTGTTGAGTGGTATGCGATTACCAAGCACTACCAAAAATTTATGTTTATCCAGCACTAGGATTTTTAAGCGCTTGATAAAAACGTTGATAAAAACCACCCTTTATTAGCGCGAACAAAAACGCTGATAAATGGGACTCTATCAACGCTAAATTAAGCGATGTTAATAGAGGTTTTTATCAGTGCTAAATAAAAGCAGTGATAAAAGGGACTTTTTATCAACGCTAATAAAAAAACGCTTATAAAGAGGGACCCTTTATCAGCGCTAATAAAAAACCAGTGATAAAGGGAAACTTTTATCCGTGCTGGAAAAAAAACGACAATAAAGAAGAGCTTTTATCAACGCTAGTAAAAAAGAGCTGATAAGATCCATTTTATCAGCGTTTTGTTTTAGCGGTGATAAAAGACCCCTTTTATCAAAGTTTTGTTTTAGCTCTAATAAAAGCACCTTTTATCAGCGCTAAATAAAGCGCTGATAAAAAGGACCCCATTTTAACGACGCTTGGATTAACAATGCTTTTTTAGGTCTCATAAAGCCTTTTCTATCACTTTTAAAAGTCACTTTTGCAGTAGTGTAAGCTCGACATAAAATAAACATACAATACTTAACCACACAACATATCATAATATCACCAAAACACACACAAGTAATAAACACTCATGTGTCGAGTGGTATGCGCTTACCAAACACTACTACATATTTAGGTTTATCCAGCACTAGGCTTTTCAGCACATGATAAAAACACTGATAAAGGCTCTCCTTTATCAACACTAACAAAAGCATTGATAAATGAAGCTATTTATCATCGCTAAAAAAAGCACTGATACAAGAGGTATTTATCGGCACTAAATAAAAGCAATGATAAAGGGGGCCTTTTATCAGTCCTAATAAAAAAGCACTGATAAAGAGGGACCCTTTATCAGTGATAATAAAAAGCAGTGATAAAGGGAGACCTTTATCGGTACTAGCAAAAAAACGACGATAAAGAAGTGATTTTATCAACATTAGTAAAAAAGCACTGATAAGGATGATCTTTATCAGCGCTGATAAATGATATATTTCATAATTTTTTTATTTCATTAAAAATAACATATAAAGATATAAGTATATTTATATTGATATAAATATAATATATATATATATATATTAAAATGTGATTTAGATGAGGCTAAATAATCATTTACACTTAATATATAAGATATTTAGTGAAAATGACTTATAAAATAATTTAAAAACATATTAATTGATAATTTTCTAATTATTATCCAGTAATAGTAATTTAATAAAAATTGGATGATATAAAAATTAAATGAATTAATGAACGATCTAAGATAAGTTGGAAACATTACTTAACCTTCAAACAACCATAACTTTTGATCTGAGTGTCCGTTTGTTCTCCACCACATATCAAATCGAATCTTGAGAAGAGATCTACACAATTTAAGGGGACTCTTGTCACTATTTTTTCAGGTCAAAAAAGGCCTAGAAGGCCCTCAAAACTGAGTTTTTAGTTGGGATAGCCTAATTTTTTAAAATTTAATAGTATTTTTGCTTCGTTTAAGAGAGACTTATTGTCCCTTTTCAGTGGTGGCTGAATTTATTCTTAGGGATTACATTCATATAGATGTTATGGTTTTGAAATTTTATCGTTTTTCATAATGTAGTTTTATTTATAATTAAATATATACAAATTTTCTTATATTTACTTATAATAAATCAATTGTATAAATACATATTTAAACATATTTAAATAAAAATGTATTTCTATAAATATAAACCAAATGGAGATAAATATTTATTATTCATTTTATTTAAAGTAAAAAATTATCCATTTTATTTTCCCTATAAAAATGCATTAATATGTATATATATACCTATACAAGTAATGTTTATATATAAACATGTCTGTGTCAATTAAAAAAAATATTTATATGCATATTCTAATATATGTAAATTAGTACATATATATGTACATATTTGTACGTGTATGTGATAAATATAAACGTGTACGTGTGTGTATGTGTACCTGTATCAATATTGAATATATACATCATATATAAATATACTTTCATATATATATATATATATCATTATCATTAAATATAATATATAAATGTATTTATAGTAAATATTTATAAATAAATTATAAAAAAATTAGATCTAAATACACAATTACATGTAAATATGTAAAAACATATATGTAAATATATGGACTTATAAATATATATGTCATGTATAAAATTTATAAATCAATAAATAGAAATATTTTAAAAATTCATTTAAAAATAATTATATAAATCATATGAAATTATTTTTTATCCATTTTATTTAAAACAATATCTAACCATTTTTTTATACATTATAAAAATATATGAATATATATATACATACATATACAAATGTTTATATATACATATGTGTGTATTAATAAACACACACACACACACACACACACATATATTTATATTTATATTCTAATATATATAAATGAATATTAATCTATAATATAATTAAATAAATATAAATGTGTATATATAGATCACAATTCTAAACATATACGAATAAATAGAAATATGGTAAAATATAAAACAAAACATGATTGGTGAAGTGGTAAAGGGCATTGAAACGCTGAAGGGAGGTCACAAGATCAAGTCCCAACATGAGCAGGTATTTGGGGGAGGCATTCTAGTGCCGAGGAAGGGGGTGGGGGGGTTTGCGAGCGCTGATTAGGGGTTGGGGGCGCGCGATGAAGGGTTGGGGAGTGGAAAGCACTTAAAAGGGGGGCATGAGCATTTAGAAAGGGAGGCATGTGGTGCATGGAAAAACTATTTTTTTTCAAATTTTTTATTAGCGTTAAAAAAAGCGCTGATAAAGTTCTTCTTTTAACATTGCTCGCAACATCAGTACTTTTTAAGTGCTAATAAAACCCTTTTTTAGTGCTGTTAAAAGATGGATCTGCGGTAGTAAAGCTGCCACAAACCCTCGGCCATACCTGTTTTGGGTCCATGGTATAAGGATAGTCAGGGAGGATGTTGAAGTAAGCAAGAGCATTTCACAACAAGGGAGCCAACCTCGAAGCCGCTCAATAGCAGTACAGGACCCTAGTCCACCAGGTCAAGCCACACATGCCATCATACCTTGTCTCCCTCTATAGTAGCATCACCCCTAATCCTTCACGCCAGACCTCACCAGACCATCATTCCCCGTTGCTACCTCTCAGGTCAGATCACATAGACAATCATGCCCCACTAATTCCTCTCAAGTTCGTTCACATATAATTGGCATGCCCCCAAGTCTGGACACACTAGGCCATTATGCCCGATCGTTTATCTCGGTATCATCATCATATCACATGCAGGTCAAGCCACACATTTGGAAAATATATTTTTTTTCAAATTTTTTATTAGCGTTAAAAAAAGCGCTGATAAAGTTCTACTTTTAACATTGCTCGCAACATCGGTGCTTTTTAAGTGCTGATAAAACCCTTTTTTAGTGATGTTAAAAGACGGATCTGCGGTAGTAAAGCCGCCACAAACCCTCAGCAATATCTGTTTTGGGTCCATGGTATAAGGATAGTCAGGGAGGATGTTGAAGTAAGCAAGAGCATTTCACAACAAGGGAGTCAACCTCGAAGCCGCTCAATAGTAGTACAGGACCCTAGTCCACCAGGTCAGGCCACACATGCCATCATACCCTTTCTCCCTCTATAGTAGCATCACCCCTAAGCCTTCACGCCAGACCTCGTCAGACCATCATTCCCTGTTGCTATCTCTGAGGTCAGATCACATAGATCATCATGCCCCACTAATTCCTCTCAAGTTCGTTCACATATAATCGGTATGCCCCCAAGTCTGGACACACTAGGCCATTATGCCCGATCGTTTATCTCGGTATCATCATCATATCACATGCAGCGTCTGAACATGCTTCCCCTCTAGGGATATCGATCCACGACAGTTATACTTGTCTCTTAGGTACCATGAACATAATAACAATAGATCAACATATACCAGACATGTTTCAAGGAAAAAATAGTATCATATAAATCACACATATCCAGTGTTATAGCACAAAAAATATGGTTCTCATACACAAACATACCATATCACACAATGGGTCTCTATACTATGCTTTCACACACGCATGTCATTACCATCAAGCATGGTCAACAATCTATGCCAACATATGTATCACATCAAGGAAACACAGTTATACATATAAAAAAAATCATGGCATATCATCAAGAGTCATAACAGTTACACATGTGATCAAACATCAAACATGGTCATATGACTACATGCGCACACTATGTGATCAACATCCAACATAGGTCTCATGGGATGCAAAACTAGTCAAGCCTTGACCATCTACATCCAGGTAACAAGCCAACACACAAGGTCCAACATTGCCCTTGGAACCTTGTCAATTTATTAGGCATGGTTCCTTTAATTAATTATGAATCAAGCCTCATTAATTAATTAAGAATTATCATTATCATAAATCATTATGAAAAACCAGTGTGGTTCTCCCATGATGGCGAACCTCATATCACATGCAAATAAACGTGCATAAATACCAAAGGGAAGTGTATGGAACCACCTACCTCAAAAGTTAACGATGTAAAAGTATAGGTTTGTCACACAAATGTCACCAAAAACAAGTCCACATATTTTTAGGCTCAAGTCACCTACCGAGGATTCCGAAAACCGAATCCAAATATTTTATTTACAAAGAAATAAAATATCACATGCGATAACAACTTTATATCTCTTGGATATCTAGAATTAATATGATATTTCCATATTATCCTTACTGATATTTCCATAGTTTTATATTATTTCTTAGAGAATAAACAAAATTCCACATGCGAAGATAATCCCTCTCTCTAGGATAATCTGAAAAAACCAAGAATAATTAATATTACTCTTTTCTATAATTCCGATTTATTACCGTTTAAAGAATTCTTTAACATTTTCTAGAACATATGAAGAACCCAGTTTGCAAAAGCACATAAAAAATATATGTGAATTCCCCCAACCCATTAAATCATAACACCAAACAATGGAAGAGGGTGAGAGAGGAACTGCTATGCTTATAAACCAGAAGAAAGGCTCAAATTGTTCAAAGAAGACTTCACTGAACCCCTGTAAAGGAATTTACAGGCTTCTCAGACTCATAGGATTAACCAAAAATTCAGTCCGTAGGGGTTTGGCTATTTTATAAATAAAAACCAGTATACAGAGCCGTAACATTAAATCCACAATTAAATTAATAATTTAATTTTCCTCCCAACTATTTATTAACAGTGGAGCATTTAGAATTTAACTTCCCCCCAACTGTATGTTAATTGAAGAGCCTTTATATCCTTCCATAATATAATTCACAAGAATTTAATGAGTCAAAGAATCGATTCACATGATTTTAGGCATTTAAAATCATTAAAAATATATTATAGGAGTGTTTTGGGGAAGAAAAAGCAGGATCAGGGTTTTAAAATGCATTTGTCCCAAAAGATGCACTGCGTAAGGGTAATATGGTTTACCCTTACGTATCTTATATGTGTCACGTAAGGGTAATGATTCTTACTCTTACACAATAGATGAATTCCAAACTACCCTTATGATGCTCAACTTTACTCTTATGTATCCTTTAGAAATCTTAGCTAAATCTTACGCAACACCCTTACACAACACCCTTACATGGTTAGGATATCCTTGCGTAGCACGCTGGTAACCTTACACAACACCCTTACGCAATGCCAGACACCCTTATGCAACACTAGGTACCCTTATGCTATGATAGGTACCCTTACGTAGTGCACGGAGTTACCCTTACACAAGCCATAGTTACCCTTACGCATATACAAGGGGACCTTTATACAAGCATATGATATTCTTACACATCGCACTAAATTTCTTATTTACCTTTACACAACCGATGAGGTACCTATGCACAATAATATTTTTAACCTTACACAACTCTTATTTTTAAGGAGTTACCCTTATTCAAGGTGTTAAAAATCACTCTACCATTACATAACCATAAAAACATGAGTAAGGGTGATATTTATTAGAAAAAAAGGTTTTCACACAAGTCACTTATAAATTTTTAAACAAAAGAGGATTTTAAAAATGAGGATGTTAAAATTATCCCACTTTAATGAATTTTCCTCCTCGATAATTATCTCCAATGATCATGCTCACCACCTCATTCGTACCTGATTTTATGATCTCAATGCAGTCCTGACCCACCACATTTAGGCTCTCACGAGAATACTAGTCAGAACATTTCCAGCTCTCTTCCTCTAAATTTAACTGGCCTAAATGTCTGAGAATAACTGGAGACCTAACATAGTTCTCACCACCATTGAAATATTCATCTAAATTAGGGAACATAATGAAAAAATCCTTCATAACAAATCTCTCCAACTCAAATAAGTGACTTCGATCACACACCACAACAAAACACCCAAGATCAAATACTAAAACCTCAAAGAACGACACATCCAAAACACCACAATGATTCCAAAAAGAGATCATTATCTAAAGATCCATAAAATATCCAACCATACACAAATGAGGCATTGATATGACAAGGTTTTATTCCTAGATAAAGTACTCATTGGTTACCTTGGCCTTTCAACATTGAGCCTCACCCCTGAATAAGCTCATTGAATCATTCACCAACACATCTGGGTGCCCAGTCCATCAAGAATCTACATCTTTCTAACTATTTGAGTACATTCCCAAGGCCTATCCAAGTACAACCATAAATATATTGAGACAAAAAAGTTGGTTCCTAAACATAAAGTTCACTCTCACAAGAAAGACCATCCATCACATTGAGATTAAGCTCTAACCATCAAAGAAAAAACAAGAGGATACCAAGGAACAAAAACCAACCCAAACAGTATCTAACACTGATCATAGGGAGACACCCATGAAAGGAAGAAACATGAGGGGTTTCAAAGGAAACAAACCAAAAACATCTATAGATTCTCAGCATAAGACTATATTCCATCCCTAAGAGAAAAATGAACCTCAAGGGTTTCGAAACCATTCATGATGAAGGCTAACACCATTAAAGAGAACACATTCACAAGGAGTAACAATGAGATCTCATCTGAAGGAAAATTTCATCATGAAAAAAACCAAGGTCCACAAGAGAACACACATAAGGACTCAAGGAAAGACACAAGAGATTGATAAAACTAGAAGGCCTGAACCAACTTCATAGAAATTTTCCAAGTTGGTTCACCGACCACTTACACCATCCACAAGGATCTCAACTGTGCATCAATGAACCAATGATACAAATACTTCTCATCTTGCATTAATTTTTCTCCTAAGTCAAAATCCAAAATTTGATCTCCATCACACTATATCTAAATCAAACACTAGTCATCCAATGTGGAACTAGATACTCTCGGGTCCAATACACATTGGACTTTAGGGTCACCATGATCGTCGAATGGTCAGTCTTACACTGACCATGACCCTTCCACAAGAGAGTTCTTATCACATATGACCAGGTTGATGCTCCTTACCAAAAGAGTATTCTTATTTCCACCTCACGTACAATGATACCAAGATCCATTATTGATGTCATCTTCTGCCACTTATAAAAATCTATAAGAACTAACCATAGGGATATAGGTTTCGAGCGCAACAGAAGCATGTGATAGGCAATGCCCAACTTTTTGTGTGTGTTCAATGATCAATCCAATATCTAAAAGATGATAAAAACCATGTTCAACATAATTTAATCAAAGAATATAGACAACATGAATCATGTCGTAACCAGAGATAGATAGGATCATCACATATTATTTATAATTAATTTAATTAAACAAGAATTACCTTGATGCAATTATTTCTTTGTTGATGTATATGGAAATAGATATGTGATGAACCATCATTTCATTGTAGGAATCAAGTGTAGATTCCCTCTAGCAGGGATCCCCACATGTTCCATGAATCTCCAAACATCGCCAAATGAATCTCCGGGTGATAACACGACAGATCCTTGCTCTTGTGTCGTCTGCATTTGATCGCTACAAGAATTTCTTCCAAAGAGTTCTGCTTGATCTAGTGGAGTATGATTGCTCTCTATTATTGGGAGTGATCTTGGAGAAGAGATATCTCAAGGGTTTGAGAGAATTCTTCAATTCTTTTGTGCACAACCCAAACAAATAAATTATTCTATTTAGAAAATAACATAACTGGGTTTATATATCACTAGGGTTCAAATAAAATAATTGTACAAGTGCCCTTAATTATTTATTTAATCATAAAGAAAACCCCATTCCAAATAATAATAATAATAATAATAATATTTCTCTACATTCTCTAAACTCGATAATTAAAATTAAATATTGTTTAATCAAATAATATTCAATATTTATTATTTTCTCACTGAACCTAAAATCCCAGTCCATCATTCCTCCATAATATTTATCAGACCTTGAATAATGTCTATTTATTTATTAAATAAACATCACTACATTATTCAACAATAAATAAAAAAAATATTATATCCACTAAATAGAAAATAAATATTTATTAAATATTCTGCTCACATTAAATTATCTCGAATAACTGGTGATGGAATAAATACGATCAAGCAAACATGAATAATTATTAAACCACATACAAGAATAATATTTATTCAACTTGTTAAATAATAGATAATAATATATTATTTAACTGAGATTCACGATACACTTAGTGTGTGATCCTCTAGGACTCTTTCTTAGCGGCATTGGGTGAAGCATCCTAAATTCCAAAGTTAGTATCTAGAAAGATGTCAAGGAACCCATAGAGAAAGAAGTTAATGCCACAATGACATAATACCTTATACATATGCTTACTGTGTAATGTAATCCCTTTATCACAATATCTCAAATCAAGCAGGTTGCATGCCAGTGCCATCAACCTATGTGCTCGATGTCTCTTTCTTTGACTTTTTCAGAAATAGAACATGCCTATAGAACACCATGGCCATGAATTTATTTAAAATATATCATTTCCATCAAAGGTCTAGAGATATTAACTTCTATTAAATATTAGTAGGGATAAATACTTTCTTGCATTATTCATTAATGCAATATTACTCGTGATGCAGCCAACATATCCCACCTCACTATGAAAATTTTTCATCATGGTTTTCATCAATACATCAAAGTACGTGACTCATAATAATCATTAATAATAACCTTAAAGTATAAGGATCAATACACATGTCCACAAATAGAAACATCCAATGACACATATAAATGTGAATTTTCTACCGGAGGAGCTCATTCTCATAATATCCTACCAGATATTACAAATAACGTACACCATGATAAGGTGCCTCAAAGTCATATGAGTCTCCACCCCTGATAGCCTATATCATTTTTGTCCATCAAATGATGTCATCCTTATATAGAATATATATTTAAGAATATAATGTCGTATCACTTCCAAGTTCTCATCATAGTAGGGAACTACTATGACCTTTTCGTGCGATAGCTACTATAGAAAAATTATCACATACTATTTTACAAAAAAGAACAATCATGACATGATAAGAAGTTTATTAATATTCAAAAATATGAATAAAATCTATCATAAATTAAATAGAATTTGGTTCTAGGTAACCAACTCTAATAGACCCCCACTTTCACTAGAGACAACTGCTAACAAACTTCAGTCCGCTAGCTCTCACATGATACTCATGCTTCTACTTAGATAGGCCTTTAGTAAAGGGACCTGCCACGTTCTCTTCCATTTGTACTCGGCTTACTGCAATTTCACCCATATGATGAAAATCCCTAAAGATGTGATACTTATGGAGTATGTGTTTTATCCATTGGTGTGATCTTGGATTGTTTTCAAGATCCATCACTATAGTATTTTCACAATACAATGTGATAGGGCATTTACTTCTAGGTACCACATCAAGATATTGTAAAAAATTATTAATCCAAATGGGTTCCTTAGATGCATCAGAGGTCTCTATATACTCAGACTCAACTATAGAATCAACGACAACTAGATGCTTTGAACTCTTCCATTTACAGCTCCTCTGTTGAGACATAAAACATATCCTGATTGTGAATTCATATTATTCTGATCTATCTGAAAACTAGCATTAGTATAACCCTTGGTGACTAGATCATCATCTCCTATATACACCAAGAACATATCATTAGTTCTTCTCAGATACTAAAGGATATCCTTAATAATAGTCCAATGCTCTTCTCCTAAATCTTCTTGATATCTTCCTACCATGCTCAATGCACAGACAACATCAAATCTAGCACATAACATGACACACATGATTGATCCTATCACTAAAGCATATGAGATATTGATCATTATATATTTCTCTTGTTGTGTCTGAGGACACAGTTTCTTAGAAATATTTAAACCATGTGACACTAGAACTAATTCCCTCTTGGATTTTTATTTACTAAATATCTTTAGTAGAAACACTTGTTTAACCAGTCCTTAACTGACTGTAATACTGGTATGTCATTTGCAATAAGTAATATGTCATCAACATATACCACTAGGATAATAACCAAATTTCCACTAAACCACTTGTAAACACATGACTCAAATTTGTTCTTAATGAAACCAAATTATTTTATGGATTCATCAAATCGAATGTTTCATGACCTAGATGCTTGCTTCAATCCATAAATGGATCTCTATAACTTGAAAATCCTCTTGGAATCACTTGGACTCACAAACCCTTATAGTTGTTCTATATATACATCTTTCTAAAGGTTCCCATTAAGGAATGTAGTTTTGACATCCATATTACAAATCTCATAGTCAGGGTAATCTACTATAACAAGTAGAAATATAATGGATTTAAACATAGAAACTAGTGAAATGGTTTCATCATAGTCAATTCCTTTACGCTCTTTAAAACCTTTTTCCACTAGCCTTGCATTATAGGTATTTACTTTACCTTCCATGTCCAGTTTCCTCTTGAATAACCATTTTCATCCAATGAGCTTTACATCAACCAAAACATCGACCAAAACCCAAACTTAGTTCTGATACATGGAATCAATTTCATAATTCATAGCTTCTTTCCATCTTGCAGCTTATAAGCTCTCTACTGCCTCCTTGTAGGAGACAGGTTCATCATTTTCAACCAATAACGAGTCACCATATTCAATGACTAGAAAACCATATCTATCTGGTTCTCTTACCTATCTTATGCCTCTATGCAGTACTTGTGTTTTATGAACTACTTATTCTATAAGGAACTATGTAATTTGTTCCTATACCAACTCTTGTGTATCTTGAGCATCAACTTTATCTAATTCAATCTTGTTCCCACTATCCTTTTTGAGTATGTTCCCCCTCTCAAGAAAGTCAACTTGTCTAGTGATAATCACTTTCTTATCTGAGGGGTTGTATAGGTAGTATCCATTTTTTTCCTTGGGATATCCTATAAAGATACACTTTGTGCCCTAGGGTGCTAGTTTGTTTCCTGATAAGGCCTTAAAAATGACTCACAACCCCATACATGTGTGTGCAACAAAATGGGTTTCTTTCCACTCTATATATTTAAGGGAATTCCATTTACTGCATTAGTTGGTACTTAGTTTAACGTGTATACTATAGTTTGTAATGAATATACCCAAAAGGATTATGGAAGATCTGCATGACTCATCATCGACCTTAACATATCTAACAAGGTATAGTTCCTCCTTTCACTAAAACCATTCCACTATGGTGTGTAAGGTGGAGTGAGTTGAGCTCAAATCCCAAACTCCCATAGAAAGTCGATGAACTCTTGGTTAATATATTCACCACCTAGATTCGATCAAAGATTATTTATCTTCTTTCCAAGTTTATTCACTACTTCATTATTGAATTTCTCAAAGGACTCGAACTTATAAATAATCAAGTACATATATCAATATATACTCAAGTCATAAGTAAAAGTTATGAAGTAAGAATATCCACCTATAACTTCTACTGAAAATGGTCCACACACATCAATGTGTAACAATCCTAGAATCTTTGTGGCCCTTTCAACCTATCCACTAAATGGTGGTTTGATCATTTTTACTTATAAATAAGCATGACATCTTTCAAGTGGTTTTAGCTCAGACGAGTCTAAATAAACATCTTAATAGTGATTTTTCAAACACTTTTCATTTACATGACCAAGATGGTGATGCCAAAGTTGGGTGTTATATGAGTCGTGTGAACACGATTCGTTATTAATTACCAAAAATTGGTTTCCATAATTTAATACATAAATACCATTATTTAAATGTTTCATACCATAACATATGTTTTCCTTATAAAAGAAACAACTTTTATTTCCAAACATGAAAATAAACTCATCTGCATGTAGGAATGATAAAAAAAATATATTCTTGGTAACCATAGGTATATAATAAAAATCTTTTAAAACCAAAATTATTCTTGTTGGAAATGAAATGTGGTAGCCACCAATGGCTAGAGCAGCTATCCTCACACCATTAGAATCTCTCAAATCCACCTCTATGTAAATATTTAAAAATTTACTTGGTTCCCGCATTTGGATATAGATGTGATCCCCACAAGCTGTATCTAATACAAAATGTGTAGATATTAAAATATTACACTCGATAATAAATGAAACTTTAGATTCCCATTTCTTCTGGGCACAGTTCCTCTTCCAGTGGCCTGAATTTCCACATGAAAAACATACTGCCTCCTTTTCCTTTCCTTGCCTCTAGATCATCATCTTCTTGGAAGGACAGTGCTCATGATATTTAGATTGTTTATAGGCCTTCGTCCCCTTTGCATTGTTCTTCATTTTCTTATTAACCATAAGGACTGCGATTTTATCACTCCCCATGTCTTTATCCACTTTTAAAATTAAAGTAAGAAGTTTGAACGACTCTTCTCATTATTGATCATATTGTTATTAATAATAAAACTAGATAAGGTCTTGGGTAGTGATGAAAGTATGATATCTTTATGCAACTCATCTAGAAATTTAATCCCTAATATGTCTAATCATTCAATGTATCCAATAATATTGACTAAATGAGGCCCAGATGGTGCAAACTCTCCATTATTGGTTGCAAACAAAGAATTGGAGATCTCATAACTCTCTTATCTCATATTCTCTTGATAGAGATCCCGAAGGACATACATCATGCTATACACATCCATGTCCTCATGTTGCTTCAAAAACTCATTGGGCATGGATGATAGAATGAAAAATTGAACATATGTGGAATCATTCAAATGTTTCTCATATAGTTTTAACTCTTAATCATTAGGATCATTTCTAGGAACTTTAGGAAAAGGTTATTCCAACACATATAATTTCCTTTCATGGAGAAGGATAACCCGTAGGCGCCTTTGCAATTATTGGAAATTTATGCTAGTGAGAAGGTTTTCTTTCTCACGTATGGATATCAATGATATGTTTGATATTATTTTAATGTTGTTTCTAAAAAATAATATAAGCATAATTTTAGTAATTTATGTGATAAAATTTAGACAAATGAATAAATAAATATTTATTAATCTCCCACTATTTTATCAAAACCTAATATCCCCCACCATTGGCTTCAGAATATCTTGTTTCTTAGACATACTAGTGGAAAGGATCTATATTCCACTTATCATTACCCCAAATTTGGTTGGTCAAGAAACTTGAATGGTTTTAGGCAGGAATTCCAAATGCCAACTACATTAACTCACAATTCCATGATCTGCTGAGTAGACTCCCTAATCTTGAAATACTTAAATTGGATTTCCTAAAACTTTTCCTCTTAGTTACACCAAGTCCTAATTTTAAAGTCACCCCTTGATGTGAACTTAGTTAATTCAACCCAAAAATTCAAGTTAGAATTCCTCGATAATTGAATGCACCCCAACTTTGGCTAGTCAAGCACTTTGAACTATGGTTTGATTTTAACTAAATTAGAAGAAGGATATACCAACTTAATATATATAATTGATGGGTTTTATCCTTTATGAACAAATTTAATATTATTATATTTATCACATACTTTTTAATATTAAGTGGATTTACTTAAGTGATTAACCATGTCTTAGAAAATATTTACATATAAGACAATTTATTTTAGTTCTATCTTGCATGATCATTAATTTATTTAATTTATGTGATCATAAAAAAACATCCATAATGAAATAATCATGAAACTGACATAAATAAAATAATAAAGTGGTATTATTATGATCTTTTACTAATGGTAAGTTTATCTAGAGGTTGATAAACTAACTGTTGACCTAGGGTAAAAAACACCTTGAACCATTTAAGGTTCATGTTACAATATTCCACCTATCCACCAATGTATCTCTCTTGAATTGGTTTCACCCTAGATCCTAACTTGAATCACCTACAATAGCTTAGGAGATCCATATATTACATATTCTTTTACTCACATGCATGTGAGGGGAAAAGGGTTTACATAAAATAAACCATGGGCATGAAAGACCTATATAATAAGAGTAGAGAAGGCACGCATGCCAAAAATTGAATTTAAAAATAAATTAAAAGGAAACAAATATTATAAAAAGGTCTGGTCTTTTCTCATGATCATCCACATGCATGAAACTAATTACACATTTAATAAAACTAGCATTCAATTCTTAATCGTTCTTATTTAAGACAAATCGCGCTCGAATCAATTAATTATCATCTTTAATTGGTCAATTATTTTATCTTAATTCTCATCCAAATTTCCTTGAGATTCTTATCCATTATTATTTTAAACAAATTAAATAAATTAATTTAAAATTAAATGTGTACATAAATGTATCTTATATGAAATATGGCGAATACCTATCTGAATCTACTAAACATGTATTATACTCATATACTTTTTTATTCTTTGTGACATATAGCATACACGAATTATCATGTACTTTCATGATGTGTAGTATAAACTTAATAATCACATAAATTACATGATTTTTATGTAATGTGTCACGCTTTAATTCACATAGAGTAACAATTGTAATATGACTCATACATGATATGTAGATCTAATCATTATTAAAATTTTAATTAAACACACACAAACACACACACACACACATATATATATATTAAAACTCATAACATGGTGTGTCCTATCAACTTAATGACCACACACAAGAACATGTATCAGGGTTTACAAAATATAATAAATAAATTTTAAATCTGTGTAATTTGGTATAAGTACACGGTGTGTGCAGTCGAGCTACACGACATGTGCATTTGTCACCGTCTATCTGAGGTACATGCCTAGGGACTCATCTTGTAATTCGTACCTAGAAAAATGGAGTACATGAAATGTATAATGGGATATATATTGTGTGATCTTTTAATTACACAGTCACCAGTCAGGTAGGTCATATATGGTAAGTCATGGCCCGTCTGTGACTCAAAGGGACTACACACTGTGTACATGGGATACATAGCGTGTACTCTGGTTGATCATGCACCACCCTGGTCTGTTTGACACATGGTGTAAGGTATTTAAGGCACCACATGTAATCAATGAACATGGTTTGAATTAATTCCTGATGCATTGAACACAAGTACATGATGCGTAATTCTGATTACATGGCGTATACTCATGTATTATCTGGCAAGAATCTTTGGAAACTCTAGATGAGATCTTAGATTTTATTTCATTCATTAAATTAATAATATAAATTATATTTATGAGAAATGAAGGAGGAAGAAACAGATCTTGTGATTCAGATTAAAAGAATGATTAAACTTGAATTAAAAAACCAAATTAAAATGCGTAAATCACCAACAATCTTTTAATAATTATAAATAATTATGTGACCACTATGATACCACTTGTAGGTTCCGAGCGTAATGGAAGTGTGCAATGGGCAGTGCCCAAATTTTATTTTTCCTGTGTTCAATGATCAATATGAGATGTACATGATGATAAATGTCATGTTCAATGGAATTGAATCAAAGAAGACAAACAACATGGATTACTCCATAAACAGAGAGATATGATCATCACATATTATTTATAATTAATTTAATTAAATAAAAACTACCTTGATGGAATTATATATTCTTTGATGGATCTAGAAATAGATCTATGATGAACTGTCGTTGCGTTGTAGGAATCGAGTATAATGTCCCTCTAGCGGTGATCCACACATGTTCCACAAATCTCCAGATACCGCCGAAGGAATCTCTGGGTGCTAGCACAACAAATCCTTGTGCTTGTCTTATATGCCTTTTATCACTTTGAGAATTGATTCCAAATCATTCTACTTGATATGGTGGAGGAATATTGCTCTCCATTCTTGGAAGTGATCTTAGAGAAGAGAGATCTCGAGGGCTTGAGAGAATTCTCCAATTCTTTTGTTCACAACCCAAACAAATGAATTATTTTATTGATAAAATAACATAACTGAGTTTATATGTCACTAGGGTTTAAATAAAATAATTTCACAAGTGCCCTTAATTATTTATTTATTCCTATAAAAAACCCCATGTAAAATAATAATAATAATAATAATATTTATTGACATGCACATAACTTGCGAATTAAAATTAAATATTATTTAATCAAATAATATTCAATATTTATTATTTTCTCACCAGACCTAAAAGATCAGTCCGTAATTCCTCCATAATATTTATTATACCTTGAATAATGTCTATTTATTTATTAAATAAATATCACTACATTATTCACCAATAAATAAATAAATATTATATTCACTAAATAAAAAATAAATATTTATTAAATATTCTGCTCACATTATATTCTCTCGAATAACTGGTGATGGAATAAATGAGATCAAGAAAACATGAATAATTATTAAACCACCTGTGGGAATAATATTTATTCAACTTGTTAAATAATAAATAATAATATATTATTTAACTCAGATTCTGGATACACTTAGTGTGTGACCCTCTAGGACACTTTCTCAGTGATACTAAGTGAACCAGCCTAAAATCTAAGGTTAGAATCTAGAAACATGCCAAATCACCCATAGAGAAATAAGTTAATGTCGAAATGACATAATACCTTATATGGATGCTTACTGTGTAATGTAATCCCTTTATCATAATATCTCAAATCAAGTAGGTTGCATGCTGGTGCCATCGACCTCTGTGCTTGATGTCTCTTTCTTTAAATTTTATGAAAATAAAAATTGCCTATAGATTACCATGGTCATGGATTTATTTAGGCTATATCATTTCCATCAAAGGTCCTAGGATATTAAATTCTGTTAAATAATAGAAGGGATAAATCCTTTCTCTCATTATTCATTAATGCAATATTAATTATGATAAACCCAACGTATCATACCTCACCATGAACATCTATCATCATGAGTTTAATCAATACATAAAAGTAAACAACTCATAATACTCATTAATAATAATCTTAAAGTATAAGGACCAATACATACTTCCACATATAGAAACATCCAATGACACATATAAATGTGAATTTCCTACTAGTGTGTCTCATTCTCATAATATCCTACTGGATATTACCAAGGGTGTACACCACGAGAAGGTGCCTCAAAGTCCTATGATTCTCCACCCCTGATAGGCTGTATCATTTGTGTCCCTCACATGAAATCATCCAGTTATAGAACATATATTTAAGAATAGTGTCGTAGAAATTCTGGTTTCTCATCATAGTGGGGAACTGCTATGACCTTTTAGTGTGACAACTAATCTAGGGATATTATCACATACTATGTTACACAGAAGAAAAATCATGATGTGACAAAAATTTTATTACTATTCAAAACTATGAAAAAAAGTTATCTTAAAGTACACAGATGCTTGTTCTAGGTCACCAACTCCAATAATGGCCTCCAAACCTAAGAGCTTCATGTCAAACATGTTGGTTGACTACACCAAGGGTGATCCTAAACTAAAAAACATCATTTCCCATCCATCACAACTCCATCAGGCTCATCCATGGAACCATAAATATACTCAATGGTTAGTACACCACCCCACTTTCTCCAACCCATGAGTAACCACCGCATGAATGCTTAAACATTAATATTTTCAATCAAGTAACAACAACATCACTCATTACTTTTAACAGAGTTATTACCCACATGTCACATACTCTAAGATAGACTCATTTGACTTTATAGCTATCCACGAACCACAAGCATATAATGGTCTGGAACCCAACCCTATATTATGAGTACTAAAACTCTAAGTACTATATTCTCTAGGGTTTCAGGGAAATTTTAAAGACCTTTATTTAATCATTTTAGAGTTTCTTATATGCACAAGGTATATTCTTCAATAAAAAACACCACTGAGGAACTAACCATGACTATTACTTCACATGAAATATCCTCACTTAGGTTACTTCCAAGTAGTACGAGACACCTATTTTCTAGTAACCAGAGTCATATTTATGGCCACAAGGTTTTCCATAATCCCACACAAAGTTTCATTAGGGTTAGCACCCACATAACATCATATATGAACGTCTCTAAATACACGCCATGATGAATTATCTCTTAGAACAACCATGTTGAGATTACATAGATACTAAGTTAGGTTAAACATGATTCCACTAGGAGCTATATGGAAATATTCATTTAGACTACAGTCAAAACCTTAATCAACCAGGCCTATCAATAGGAAACTCATATTAGGTTCTTTATTGAGGCCATTAATTCCAGACAACAAAAAAACATTAGCACTGTACCGTCTATGCATAGAGGAACTGCATCATCATCACCATCACAGTCACCATTATCATCATCACCTAGGTGCACCACACCATAGTCTCACATGACCATTTATCAGAAGTAGATACACATGGGAGTTAATACAATCATAAAAAACTACATATGTCAGGAGAAACCTATGTGCTAAATATGATGCATGTGAAGCATCTTTCCAATATATCCAAGAGAAAAATCCATATGAAATCACCACCTAAAAATCCATGTGTGTTACATGTGGTGAAAAAATATTACGACATCACAAATTGAGAACATCAATCCCAGGCCTTAGTAACCTTGAATTACATAAAAAATGGTGTTCTGCGGCACTCCGGTTTGTGTTGCATCACAAACTATGACACATTACTATGTATCCTATCTACTGACTCCTTAAAACTGAAAAATTAGGAAAACCTAGCTCTGATACCATTTTGTAACATCCTGACCCGAATCATCGGGTCCGAGATGAAATTCCATATGATCTCAAGCACACCTCACTATATGTCAAAGGATAATAATTAACAGTGAGGGTCTATGTAAGGTCATGGGGAGACTATACCCTTATTTAGAGTGCACAATAATTATAAATAGAATCTTAATAGGTAAATAGTATACAATCAGAGTAAGTGGAAAACAACTACATACCGACTATATTAATGAATGCAGGAACAAAAAATATATAAACTCAACAATCAAGAAGTATAATTGTTGA